>LR990609.1:858695-6658695 GCA_905147815.2 Phalera bucephala | reverse complement strand
GGAGTTTAAATCGAGCAATACGTGAAACAGAGCTTTATTGAGTTTGATTGAGCGCTGACAGGGATTGTTAATGTTAATAAGTAGGAATATGTTAAAAACTATGTTTTGTTCTATAATTCAATTTAGTTTAATGCGTCCACATGGTGTAGCTTGATTAAAATCTTTAAGCATCTGCGTCAATTCTCTCGAGTTAGTTACACCGAGGGACCCACGTGTTGAAATATTTCCCGAGAAGAAAATTTTCCTAAATGGTAACTTTAATCACACCTGCATCCCCTTACAATGTCATCTAAGTGAGAAAAGATCCTTGTCGCCCTATAGCTGAAAATTAGGTACATTTCGCGGTTTTTCTTAGTAGGTAGGACGAGTTGCATAGATGACTATAGGTCAGAAACTTCATCTCTAAAGTTTAAAAGGTACTATGACAAAAATATTTGAAAACATGGAAAAAAGGAAAGGAACATGCAGGTTGGCTTCAGTGAAAGTGAAACCGGTAAATGGAACGATATGAACTAGAATGATATGAGTAGGTAAATCTACATTTTTCATATAGGGTTAGCAACACTTTACGAGATAAACTGTATAGACTGGAGGAAGCCAGAGGTCAATAATAGTGTTATAAAAATGAGCGCCTAAGTCGAGCGTTTAACGCTGAGTCGACGCTTATGGAGTCTATTAGGTAGGAGGATGTTGGAACTCTGTACTCTCTGCCTACTCGAAAGGAATCGGACATCAGCGGATAGATGGATAAGATAATTCGTAAATTGTGAATACACCACTTTGTACACTTTGGGGTCTTACACGCCTTTAGATAAAACGTCTATATGCAGGATAACTTTAATAGTACGCAACGAAAAAATATTTTCTCATCTATACTTATCACAGCAACATTCGTAGACAAAAATTAACATACACGGGCGTTTATTTCAGGTATTTTTTTTGTCTTGAAACACTTAAGCTGTTTATTAGCCTAAGACGGTCATTTTTTTCAACGTAGCCCCACACTAGGATTTATAAGCCCCGCAATAGATAGCGCATTGTTCTGACTAAGTGACCTTTTGTGTGTGTGTGTGAATAATCTACGCTGTTGGCCGCAGGCCCATTCAGCTTCACCGGACAAGCGGCGAGCGTGCAACCACTATGCTCAAGCCAGAAGGGCAAGGGGGCAACTAATTCAAGGGCGCCTCAAGGAGGAACGGCCTCGGCTTGGGCAGTCGCTATGGGGGAGGGCGTATACTAGGTGTCTCGCCGTGGTGCTCTGCACCGGCCGGCGGGCAAGGCATTCTTAAAGGGTGTCTAATCCTGTGTGCGGTATCTGTATCCGAATGAAGGGAAGTAAGGGTATCGGGAGCCGCCAGCCAACATGCCGCGGACGGCGGTAGCGGCTGATAAGAGGGGAGTAGGTTCGTAGTCGGTGGCGGCTACGATTAGCGGTTTTCTTTGAATGGGCGAATTCGCGAAATATTAGATTGTCGACTTTTTAATAAAGGCGGTAATAAGTTCGAGACCGAGATTGGAATGCAGATCGACATTCCGTATGAACTGCAGGGCTCCGACGGCTTTGCGGAGGAAACGGGATAGAACCGTTTGGAGTCTATCGATGTGAGAGCGGGCGGGGTGGCCCGAACACCTCACAAGCATACTACGTCATGATGGGCCCCTAAGTGACCACGTGGACACTTTTCGTTGTAAAGTGTCATCCCGTACATTTTTTTATTTTCATGACATGAGCAGTCTGAACGTGTATAGTTTCAATTTCATGTTAACTTCCCAACAAGCTGCAGCGGTCTTCATTCACACGCTAGCCAATTTTATCTCCATTTCTCAACTCACTGCCGTGCGATTGGGCTGAATGTAATCCAGCACAGCTAACACAGGCGATGCGACAAGACATATTATGTCAATAATTTCGTCGCCCTAACCGTGAGTTAACCGTTTTGTCTTACATGCTAAACTGGCGTGTAGTAATAAAAGTTAACACGAGTTCATAAATTGTATTGACGTATAGACAAGACTATTGATATTTTGCTTGTGTAGAATTGAATCACCGACAAAATGTTGTCCCGCGCGAGAAGTCTTGCTACCCTTACTAGCGCTGCAAGGATAGGCTCCCGGTGCCGTCCACTGGTGAAGCCTTATATTACACTTGTTTAGACTCTACTAGCTTGCATCCATTAGGGATCGCCCATTAATAACGGGAGGCTCGAAAGAGGAGCGCAGTTCGGAAAAAATCACGAAATATCAAAAGGGGGGAAGTATTTTTCCTTTAAACGAAAAGCGGCACGTGACCTTGACTCGCAAAGTTGCTAAGGCTCACCACGGTATCAATGGACGACCCCTTAGACACATATCAAAACGACTTACCAAATAATGTGTAGACAATCCCGAATACAATATACATAGCGCATACGACGCTTATGATTGGGTCATAGTTGTAATCAATTGAGGTGCAAAATGAGCCCTCAATATGGGGTCCACTGAATTTGATCGTCATGTTTGGGGGGCTCCGCGTCACCTGAGGAACAAGCTGTCCCACTGACGACATTGTTGTCTAATCCGGTTGTATTAAGGATACTAGTTTGCAGAGATGTTCTGAAAAAGAAAAGTGTTTTGGATCATATTATACATTTAAATTAACAGCTGCTTTTTCAGGGATCCTTAGTTTTGCAGCCTATTTACATCAATGTACATGAGACTCACTAGTGCCAAAACCGATTGTTGTCTATTGTGTTCACATTTCTACGGCGGAAGTATTCATCATCAGCCGAGAGACATCAGTGGATGTCTCTCGGCAGGACAACAGCCCCAAAAATGATTTGTTTAAAAAACACGAAGCTCCACACTAGGATTTATTCCCTTGTCCGCAGAGATGGGCAAAATGTAATCAGATTAATGATTACGATTGCATTTTGTAATATTCAATCATGATTCAAGATTAAAAGTGTAATCGTAAACGTTGAAGATTACTATATGTAATTGTAATCGATAATCATTAATACACCATCACGCCTATACTACTCAAGTGGGGGTGGTTAATCATTAAACTGATTACATTTTGCCCATCTTTTCAGACCGAAACAAATATTTGTGGAGAACACAAAAATCCCCTGCGCGGATCAGACTATTCGGTCCAGTGGGCAGAGTGGATTAAACTCTTAACCACTGCACCAAATCGTCCATCTCCAATTTATTTCATGTCGTAAATTATGTTTAGCTTAATTTA
The DNA here is from genome assembly GCA_905147815.2 of Phalera bucephala. NCBI lineage: Eukaryota > Metazoa > Arthropoda > Insecta > Lepidoptera > Notodontidae > Phalera > Phalera bucephala. Next base: position 6,655,472 of record LR990609.1, on the reverse strand, counting down.
TGTAGTCTATTATGTTATTTAATTTGCGCCATTGCCAAATTGCACTTGAAGCTTTTACCAATTAAACAGAACAAAATAAACTTTAAAAAGCTTGTTTCAGAAACTTTTTCATTGCAGTAAGGTCTTAGAATTGTCCTATCTACCGCTCTGTATTATCATGTCATATCAGTAAAATTATTATGCAGTTAATATTTCAAAAAATTGATTCCTTTTTAAACCTTCTTCAAAACTTCTATTTGCAAATAGCAAATTTTCCTATGAGGAATGAAATATTTTAAAATATATAAGCATTTATGAAATATATGTATCCTTCGGCTACGGAAGAATCTTGTATGTTGTTGTGTGTGTTAAACACTAACTTTCAATCAAGGAGCTTGTCATCATTTATTTATTTATTTTATTTATTTATTGTAATGGTCTGCCAACAATTGTTACAACAACACAATTTCAAAATAAGATAGTTCAGAATGTTTTTACAGTTAATTGCACAATCACGTACAGGCAAAAACCGCTAATCTAATACAAAATTAAACAACTTACAGAAAACAATGAATAGCTAAAATGATATAGAAAGTAAGTATGACGAAAAAAAACAATTAATTCGATATTGCATCCAACGAATATTTCCGGAAACTATGCGCAGAGAGTGCGATGAGCTCGTGAACCACTATATTTGTTGTATAATTTACTTATTCTGGCCACTGCAGAGTTGGATCCCAATACAGTCCTATGAAACAGTGCTACAACAGGATGTATAGGAAATCGAGGGTATTTTCTAGGAACTCTAAAACTGCTGAGAAGCTGGGGACAGTCTATTTCGTTTCTGAGAATTTTAAATAGGAAAACCAAATCATTTATATCTCTCTACGCTTTTCAAGTGAGTGCATTCTGAAATGCTTGAGTCTATTCAAATACGAGTGACCTTATGTACGTTTTTTTGGAAGAGAATGCCAGATGCCAAAAAAATTGCTTCTGAATCCACTCAAGGAGCAGTGGTTAGCGTAGTGTGGTCACTACACTACAATATTCAAGAGTGGTGCGTACTACATGCGCATGTACTGCGTGTGCTTTGTTTGGTGCCTGCGAAAGATCCTTTCATTTCTAATGACAAAACCCATGACAAAAGGTTGTGAACTTTACTATGTAGATTCCTCGAAACATTTTGGTAAAAAATGTATATTTTATACACCTAAGTGCTCCAAACAACACAAAATTAGCCTTAACTAAATATAATGTTCTCATTTTTGTAGATTCATTGTTTAAATTAACTTGTAACCTGAATAATAACATGATAAATACTTCTCAATCATATTAGTATCATAATAGTGGAGGAAGGAGGTATGAAAGAACCTGTTGGAGCTCTGTACTACCTACCCAGCAAGGGATCAGGCATAATGATACACAAGATAGATAATAACAATATTGCAATATTATTGCAATCCCACTATAATAATAATAATATCAGCCTATACTGCCCACTGCTGGACAAAGGCCTTCTCTCACAAATCGAGGTAAGAGAGATTAGGTCATACTCCACCACGCGGACCCAGTGCGGATTGATGGAGGCAGGTTTGTGGCCACCTGCTGTTGGAACTTAACAAGCCGCCTTTAAGGCTTCCAACTCGGCTTAATGACTACCACATTATGTGGTAGCTGGGACCAACGGCTAAACGTGCCTTTCAAAGCATGGAGACGCTCGAATATGAAAATGCCACAAACGGTCACCCATCTCGGGCCGACCGAGTCGAACGCTGCTTAACCTTGGTAATCAGTAAGAACACCGCGGTCGCACAGCGCTACAAGCACCTCTATCCCACTATCTATCATAAAATCATAATGTGAGTGACACTTTAAAATTGGATATCTCTATATTACAAGAGACTAGGTAAAAATTGAACATGAAATCTTAATAACAATTAAGAAAATATTGTAAGGTGTTATCAGAACAATTCCCTACTGGCAGTTTTTAATGTTACTTTGTTAACTGACAATTCACATTGGCAATTTAATTTGTTAGCATTTAAATTACTAAGAAATTCTTTTTACAATTACAAATAGGATTTATAGAGTGCTCCTCAACCTCAAGACATTAAGTGAATATAGAAAATTCTTACATATAGGCCTTTAATACTTATTTGCAATCATGTTTTTTTAACAATCTTATAAATAATTAATTGATTTTCTTAATAGATACCCAGAAAAAAATGAGGACTTTTAATGAATTTTAGGGGGTACTTTAAAAGAACTACTTGGTACTTTAAAAGTACTTACTGATTATCCATTACAAAACAATTTTTTAGAAGTCTTGCCCTGCTAGATCATAATAATGATAATAATAAACTTCTAGCTAGTTATTTACTACAATAAATTAGTATCTAACAACTGGAACATGTGTACTGAGGATAAAAGAATGACAACTAGTTTAAAAATGAGTCAATAAAGTAAAACATGAAAATAAATCCATTACCTACGTCCTATAGAGAGTACCCACTTTCTCAAAGCTTATTAATTCACAACAAATAACCACTATCCAAGATTATAGAGAATATTGTTAAACACAATTATTGTTTACTTAATAAATACGAGGTACGTATATAAAAAACATACCATTCTACGTCATTTGTCGATTTCACATTGTAAATTTATATATCAGGAGATCTATCACCAACTATTGTCGAGATGTACAAACTTGTCCTTCTTTTTAGATAAAATTCATTGTTCAAGTTTTGAGACAAGACACCAGAGCGCACACTTCACATTCGTAAAAGTGATAGAAAAATACAGGTTCGTGATTTCGCTGCTAACTGCTAACAAAGATTTTCCAGCGATTTTCTTTCACTTCGACATTCACTCTGAAATGATTTCTTTTTTAAAATAGTGTTGACCCATGTATATTCCGTGTGCATCTTGGGTGCATTCCACTTGTAGCCCACGCCGACCACGCTCCCATTTGTGACAATTGCCGTTCCACAAGGTTGTCAGTGCCGCAATCGTTCACGCAAGTGGAACGTATCACGTGACCATAGTGATCGATTTGTCAAGTACAAAAGGCGGGATTTTAGAATATTGTTCCTCTAACTATATTTTTTTGTTACAGTAGTAAATTAAAATATACATATTCATAAAAAAAACGGTCTATTGTAAAATACCTATAAGGTAATTCATATATGATTATAATTTCAGTGAATCTAAATTGCAAGAAAAAGTAGTCATAACATTTAATAAATTGGAATTATAATAATTCATCCTCACAACCTGTGTCTCCAGTGTGAATCAAGAATTGTGTATATTATTACGAAATCAAGAAGTTCGATAAGTATTATTAAATTACAAAAGTGAACGACAAGCCGCCAACTATAAACAATGGCTCAATGAATATCATGCTCTAAATGTGTCTATTAGGTACCTATCATCCTTATTATAATAGGAACAAATTACAAAGATCAAATCATACTATGGAATACTATAGAAACAAAATGCTAGGATATAATTATATAACATTCTAACAAAAAAATGCAATTGATTGTAAGTTTATAATAAAGAAAATTTATAAAAATTAATTGTTTTAATGTTAACTTAAAACTATATAGAATATGAATAAGTAAGTACTGAGATGTATGGAAGATAATTATAATAATAGACAGTAATTTTAAAATGTGACTATATGGGTAAATAAATAAATGGCACATATTATGTCCCTATAAAACATTGTATGGTGCTAGTCAGCTCATACACATGATAGTAAAACAGACCATTCCTATATCTTGCAAATGAATAGCAGTTGAAAATAGCTTGAAATAAAATCACCACTTAATTTTTTGGGTTGTTCGTGTCCATATTGGTGAAAAGTGGATGTTTACAATAGTAGTGTTTCTATTCTAAATATATCTGACGCTCCCTTGCAGTGTAATGGTGGTGGTCATTTATGTATTACCTAATTTTATTAACATACTAAAAATAATAAATCATTACTGACTGCCTCGTTGGTCTAGTGGCAAAACACATTGCTTTGAGAACACGAGGTCCTGGGTTCAAATCCTAGGTCGGACAATTGTAGTTTTTCTAACGAAAACTTCCCTGTTTGAGTCCGGAGTCTGGAATTATGTCCGGTATAGGGCAATGAGCTCACCCCCTATTATATGGGACCTAAAATCGTCGGCAAAAAGTGGATGTACACAGTATACCTCTGCCACCCCCGCTTGGGGAATATAGGCGTGACGGTGTTTATCTTTTATTTATCTATACTTTATATTATAAAGAGGAAAGATTTGTATTTTTGTAACGAATAAACACAAAAACTACAGGACCGATTTTAAAATTGCTTCCAGAATTATAAAGCTTATCCAGAACCTTATCCAGAAGTAACATAGGCTATATAACATAGACCCGGTAGGTAGCGCTGGTGTCGACCGGGTACGAAGTCGCGGGAAACTGCTAGTTACTTATAAATTCAATTGCTATGAAAAAATCGTGAAATTACAAAGATAATGTTCATGTGGTAGCTTCTTCGATAGCTATATGCTTTTATATTTATAATTCCCATTGGCTATTCATGACTTTTTATTTTGTACATCTCCCTCTTTTTAATTCAATCTGTTTCTTAATAGATGTAAGTAACACTTGTTATAATAGGTAAACTCTGAAACCAAAATAAGGTTGTTAATTATTCAGTAATTATTAAATAAATATTATTTCCTCATTTATCTTCATAGGTTTCTGACCGTCTCCTCTGAGGTAATAGTTGTGATAGTATGTTTCACATGTTTATATGTATTTGCCTGAAAGAACTAACTGAATGCCAATCAATATCAGGATTATGAGTTAGTTTGCCGAATGGATAGACCTTTTATGGCAAAAACAAACAAAAAAAGTTGAGTAACCAAAATAAAAATAAACTATCATTGTGAGGCAAAACACTTGTAAGTCATTGCATATATTTACATTAAATATCACATTTAAAAATGCTTACTTATCTTCAATATTATAAAAACTAATATCATGAATCTTTTATAGCTTCTATGTATGTTGGTGTTAAGAAATTTGAGACTACAAGTGTAAAAAAATATTTTAAGTACAAACTATCTACTATATCATCATCATGCCAGATCCCTTGCAAGATAGGCAGACAGTACGAGACATTTATAAATAATACAACTAAATATAAGTTCTCATTTTAATAAGGTGTAGCTGTAGGGAAGGTAGTCTAATGTATATATTAAAAACTGCTGTAAACGTAGTATAATTTAATAAGGTACCTCGATTTATTTTTTGCAGAAACTTAATTTTCTATTGCACTACTGCAACATCGTGTGTCCGTAAAGTTCGTATTATTATCCTCCGATGATTATCTACCCGTGTCGAGTTATTTTCACACAATTGCGTTTCTTCTATACATTTAGTTTAACCCTCTTACAGCTCATTTCGGAGTTTTTCAAGTTATATTATCTGTTTGATACCGATAATTTATAAAAATAGCCTTGTTGAACTTAAGATAAAAATTCTATAATTATTTTTCAAAGTTTAATATTTACCGCCTATTTTGACACTGACAGCACATTGACAGCGCCCACCGCGACCCACCTCTTGAGGTGGGTCACCGTGAGCGTGTGAGCGAAATCCATGACGTCATCGATGCGATCACATAGATCGCGGGCGCCAAGTGGAACGCCTGAAATGGCGAAATTTTCGACGTTTCTACCAAGTGGAACGTACTCCTTGTTGACCATTTGTGACAGATATAAACAATATCGATACTACACGATGACATTTTTATGTAAGAAAAACCGGTACTGTTGTATAGAGATCATATTAAAATTATAATTTGCTAACATACATTGTATTTTAATAAACAAATGTGCTTTAATAATTATATATTCAAAATCACAAAGGAATCTTTTCGAAAAAACAACAATGAGAAGAAGAAAATCGTACAAAGGATGGTAAATAAACTATCATCGGTAAATAACGTAAAAAGTTATCAAAATCAGTCAGTAAGGCGCAACTCTAATCGCAAGTTCGAGCTCAAGCCAGTAGCCACTTTAGCGGATTTATTTATCGCAGGGAACCTTGTAGGGAACGAACCCAAAAGTTTTATTTGTGTGTGTTTAGTGTCCCCAAACTGTGTATAAATTAAATGAGCGTGCTAATTTAAAATGTTTGGGACAGTAATCCCTGAAATATAAACTAACTAATACGCTCTTATCCAATCTGCGAACACAGTTTGTCTAAACTCTGCACATCATCCAAATTCACAATGAAAGTTACAGTTACAACACTAAACGACGAAATATTCGTTCTCGATGTATCTGAAGACTTGGAACTGGAGAATTTCAAGGCATTTTGTGAAATAGAATCCGGGTTCCCTGCGAAAGACATCATATTGAATTTCAATGGCAAGCCGCTTTTGGACGATAAAAAATCGCTCAAAGAGCACGGCGTCCACGACGGGGATGTCATCGTGCTCCTCCACATGCTGCAGACGGCCTCAAACCTCAACCAGAACGATTCCAGCCAAGGTAAGTTATTCCCACAATTTCATGTGTATCACTGTACATAATAAAATTGCATTGTCATTCCTGTTGTCATAAGTGACATCGGGCGTCATTTTGTCAAAATATTTACTTACCTTCTGCCTACACACTGGCCATAATTATGAAACAAAGGCTACCATAAATATCTTATAAAACAACAATGACATTTCATAAAAGTCACTATTTTTTTATGTGTAGGATACACATGTTTTTTAAAATAATTTTAAAAATATCTGCCTTGCAGCTTTGCCAACAGGCTTAGCAAATTTAGACTTCGGTAGCATCAGAGTGCCGCTGGGAGCCAGCACTTCCATGGCTGCGAGGAACACTCCTGTAGAAGAGGACCCTCGTATCATCAGGGAGATGTTTCTGGCAAATCCTGACCAGCTAGCACTGCTTAAACAAAACAATCCAAGACTAGCTGACGCTCTACTTAGCGGTAACCTTGGTATGTCCATATTTAAGAAAAAAAATGTTTATCTTGTATTTTGAATTTCCTTGATAGAATTTGTAATTTAAACACCTTGTTTCCATAGATACATTTGCTGCTGTGCTCCGTGAACAGATATTGGCTAGGACTGAACGGCAGCAACAGCGAATAAGGTGAAACTATAATAGACATAATATAGTTTTAACCTATAAATATCAAATTCATATCCTGGTTTTTAGTTGTTTTGAAGTTCATATTTTTTAAACTTCAATGCTATCGCTGTGCGAAAGTGGAAGGATGTAGGTACTGGGGAAGACCTGGACTATCTTATCATGATGAAATAGACCATGTCTTATCCGAAGGGCAAGTGGAAAGTCTCGGTAACCAGCAAGCGTAGGTGTATGCGTGAGGCGAACTATGAGAGTGGAGGAAGCGATTGCGATATTTTGGGGAGGACTTTATCCTGTAGTGGATGTCTTTCGGCTAATGATTGAATGACAAGATAGCTAGTATAAAACCGGGTATTCTGATACCTATCGCACCTCTGCTCAAATAGTGTCACACCTCAAAATTGTTCCTCTTTTTATCATTTCAAGTTACATAACCCGCAAGTTGCGGAAACACGCGAAAGCGCCTCAAAACGCCATTACAAAGCAGCTGAGAGTATAATATGCCATTTTATAGAAATTAAAAACCTGTTAGTAAAAAAATTAATAATTTATTAAATTGTTTTTTAGTTACGACTCTAATATTCAAAAACAAAATATAGGTTTTTTGAGTTACGAGGCTATTTAAGCAGAGGTACAATATATTCACACTGACATGTACTATAAGGAACTAACATGTGTAGGTATTCCTTTTTAGGATGATGAATTCCGATCCATTTGATACAGAAGCCCAAAGGCTAATTGCAGAGGAGATCAGGCAGAAGAACATAGAGGCCAACATGGAAGCTGCTATGGAGTATAATCCTGAGACGTTTGGCACTGTTGTCATGTTGTACATCAATTGTCATGTTAACGGGTAAGTTCTGGCGGCTACGACAAACTTAAGTAGTATTATATAAATCCATCCAATACTTTTGCATAAAAAAGAGACTGAGCTCTCTCTTTTATATGGATAAGTAAGATTACAATTTTATTAAAGAGATTGTGGTATGCCCCTTAAGATTATTTTGAGCTTCTGTTGTTCTTCTATGTAACATGTGTTTACCTCAAAATTCTTATATCGAATGCAGTTTTATTACCACTATGGGGTGGTCTTTTATATGTCACAGCAAAATTGTAGAATTCGTCATATGACAAAACAAAAAATAATATAATAAATCTGATACTTGAGCCGCCGGTTTCTTAGTCATTAGTTCCGATTTACCATAATAAAAATGGTGTCTAACAAAAAATTTTCAACACAATTATTTCATTGAAAAATGGAACCAATTGAAGAGTTTAATATATTCGCCAGAAATGACCCTCTGTAGCCTAACCCATATTTGTTGAGTGAATGTGGGTATACACCCTACACTGCAAATAGTCCACATTGTAGCTAAACCTGGACCGCTGTATTGTTCGAACATAACGCAATTATTATCCTACCGAAAGTTGATCCGCCATATAATAATCAGGCGAGGTTTACTGTAAAATGGCGAATTCGACAATTTAGCTGCGACATGTATATCGCTCTACACGCTCAGACTTTTACAATTGCCAACAACTTGAAATTGGCAATGATTGGGCAAGCGCCCAGTGTTTTGGTGATTCAACATAACCTTGCATGACACGTTGTTTTGGTTGTGGCTGTAAAATTATTTACATTACACTCTTTTTTTAGATTTCCTGTGAAAGCTTTTATTGATTCCGGTGCCCAAACAACAATAATGTCGGCGGCATGCGCTGAGAGGTGTAATATTATGCGTCTAGTTGACACGAGGTTGGTGCATCAATATTTTAATGTTTACTACTGAATTGACTCGATACGTGCAACGTCTCTTTAAAGGATAAAATTCGTAACGAGGTAATCCGACAAAGAACCAAAGTTACCGATATAGCTCGCAGACTCAGTAAGCTAAAGTGGCAATGGGCTGGTCACATCTGCAGAAGGACCGACGGCCGATGGAGCAAGCGTGTCCTAGAGTGGAGACCGCGACTTGGTAAGCGTAAGGTAGGACGGCCCCCAGCTAGATGGACCGACGACCTCAAAAAGGTCGCTGGGACAGACTGGATGCGGAAGGCGGAGGACCGTTTGCAATGGCGCGTGTTAGGAGAGGCCTATGTCCAGCAGTGGACTACGATAGGCTGATTGATTGATTGTGCAAAAAATGCTTATTTCCTTTCCAATATTATATTATAGTTTGATTACTGAAAATGCATAAAGCACACTATATTTTCCAAATATATGCATAGTTCAGTCCTGTCAAATCTGGATTAATGGTTTCTTAGTAGCCAAACATTTTTTAAAGATATTTTAGGTACAAGCACAGCTCTTTTCCAATGTAGATGAAACTGGAAAAATGGTGACGTCACGTGCAAAATACCTGCCCGGGAATCACTGGAACAAAGTCGCGGGTACAGCTAGATTATAATAAAAGGGTATTCACATACCTTTTTAATTCCTTAAATAATAATCAACCAAAAATAAAACTTACTTTATACTTTTCTGAAATGATTCCTAACAAGAAAAATCTTGCGTGTGTGTGTGTGTATGAATGACCTACGCTGTTGGCCGCGGGACCTTCACAGCTTCACTGGACAAGAGTGCAAGCGTGCAACCACTACGCTCAAGCCAGAAGGGAAAGGGGGCAACTAGCTCAAGGGCGCCTCAAGAAGGAACGGTCTCGGCTTGGGCAGTCGCTATGGGGGAGGGTGTATACTAGGTGTCTCGCCGTGGTGCTCTGCACCGGCCGGAGGGCAAGGGTTCTTCGACCTCGCCGGCGAGATCGGTGTCTGATCCTGTGTGCGGTATCTGTATCCGAAAGAAGGGATGTAAGGGCAGCGGGAGGATCGGTGAGAAATTGCCGCGAACGGCGGTAGCGGCTGATAGGAAGGGAGTTAGGTTCGTATTCGGCGGCGGCTACGATTAGCGGATTCCTATAATTGGACGCGTTCTCGAAATATCGGGTTGTCGCCTATAAAGGCGCGAATAAGTTCGAGACCGAGATCGGAATGGAAATGTGTTATGGTAACAATACTATTGGGTAGCGTAGCGTATAAAATCTTAATATCGTTAAGAATTTTGAATGTAAATATGCCCACTAATAGATAATTACTTTGTTGATAATTAGATGGGCTGGCATAGCAAAAGGCGTGGGTGTTCAAAGAATCATAGGGCGCATCCACATGGTCCAGATGAGAATCGAGAAAGACTTTCTCACCACCTCATTCTCTGTACTCGAAGAACAACCAATGGACATGCTTCTCGGCCTTGACATGCTCAAACGACATCAAGTAAGCTAATGTTTAAAGACTATGAAAACGAAATTTATATTATTTGATCTTATTATAATGGTATTTTGAAATGTCTTTTTACTAGGAGTTACTCCTGTGTAGTGCGTTTACAAAAATTCAAATTGACAGACACAAATACCCAGACCGAAACCAATAATTGTGGGTCACACAAAGATTTGTCCCGTGCGGGAATCGAACCCGCGACTATTACACACAGTGGCCGGAGTGGCTTAACCACTGCGCTAAATCGTCCGTCATATATGTATATTGCTCGCTATATATTTTCGCCAATAGTAAGATAATCTTACTGGTAATCGTAATCCTGCAGTCACCTATAATCGATTACATATATCTCATGTCACTGCATTAGCAATTGGGCTGGTTTTGTTTTAACTTGAAGCTAAGGCTTAAGCCACTGTTTAAATCAGAAAAGGCACATCCATTTCAAGTTTCAGAACATAAATTCTATTTAATTTTACGAAAAGTCTTCAGATATGTATGGCCCTTTTTTATATTTGATATCACTTTGTCAATGTTATTACAAACAGTGCAACATAGACCTGAAGCGCAATGTTCTACGTATCGGCACCACTGGCACAGAGACACCATTCTTGCCCGAGTCGGACCTGCCTGAGTGCGCCCGACTCTCCGGCTGCTCTGAGGACGAGATCGTCAACCAGTCCATGCGAGACCACGAGGAGCGGCAAGTCAAGGAAGCCTTAGAGAAGTCCAAGCAAGGTGGGCGCGGCAAAAAGAAATAAACCGTACAAGTGTTAACATGTGGCGATATTGTCATTCGTATTGGACTGAAATATTGAAACAATTTAAAAAATATAAAAATCGTAAAACTGATTCTCGTTTGTGTGTAGTCAATTGCATGTGCGGAGACTAGCGAAATAACTTGTACGGCGGTGCATGCGTGGTGCATATTTATGGGGAAAGTAGGTTCAATGAATGGAAACGGCGTTACGAAATTGCGAGGTTGAGAAACATTAAGGAAAACGGTTCTTCTACTACGCCCGGGCCCATTATGATAAGTAAAGCCCTTACTATCTAAGGATACGTTTGTATGAGACGTATAATCAGCTGCCGAATGTAAGAAGGCGTGACACGCATTTTCGATAATACGCGAAGTACGCGATTTTATAAAATTCTAAGAAATAAAAGTAATTCCTCCGTACGTACATAAACGCTCCCTTATGAAACGTCAATTTTATATGCATCCGAAACGGTAGTTGCTATTTTGGAGCAGCTCATCATCGGCACACATTAATCGCACAGGTTTAAGATCTGCGAAACAAATTATTCGCATCTCTTCGGATTCTCTTTGTGTTTAACCTGCGCGACCAATCGACCATTGCCTTTGTGTTTTAAAACAAGATCATCCAACAAATATTTAAATAAAGTTTTATGTTAAAGTACCTAGGTACTCCCTTCTTTTAGGGAACAATAGTGGTGCATTGTTATAGAAAATATATTTTATTCTGACTTAAGCCATACTAGAAGTTAACGTTACCGCTCTTAGTCAGCGGCTGATTATACATCTAATGTGAACGTTCCATAATTCACATCTGATGGCCGTCGCACACCATGTTGACTGAACACAACACTTAACACTTTTCCACATATACCTTTTGTATTGGCGTCCTCACTAGACCATCGTTAAATATATTTGAGACAGTTTCGGTTATTTATGCCAATGTAATCTTCGAAAGTCGAAATGTGGACTTTCCACGCAATGAAAATCAGTCATTTACCTCGAATTTATTTAGTTGTACGCAATCCAGAGTGACGTGTGAGTAAAATTGTGTGTGATTCCACAAAAAAATCTTGCGCTAGCTTCTAAAATGCCAAAATCAGATTACCAATGTGAAAGACAAGAAATTTATATCTCATTTCACATGTAAATACTTAACACATTTGCTAAAATAGTAAAAAAAATATCGTAAAGTTACGTTGTTAACGTGACTGCGCTTGGATAACGTTTTGTTTGTCTCCTCTATGAATATTAATGATAACTCCTACTAGTCGGAAAATATCGCCGAAAAATTATCACAATATTTAATCTTTGACCTACGCAGACTGACTCGACACATAGGTGTGTATGACTTTGGCACCTAAGAAGCCATCGCGGCCGCCACCGTGCACGCAGATTGGACCCGCGTGGTTTGTTTGACCATGCCTTAAATATCAGACCTGCTACATTTTCGTTATTGATTGACATTTATAGCACATTTAAAAAAAGGTAAAAAAAAGATTAAAGCACGTGGTCAATGCGTTGGCCGTGGGTCGTATCAACGCTGGTCCAACGAGTCGCGTACGGGGCGTAGGTGGTCTAAAGTGTACACGTGCATTGAAATGGGACAGAGAAGTTTAGTTTGGATTGGACGCATTGGACACGTGGGCAACGTGCGGTAAACGAGTCGTCCTGTACTTGACATGATATAAGCTCACATTTCAATACTTTGTTATGTAGAGCCACTTAAAACCACTCGCACGAACCAGGATAGCGTTACCTATTGACTAACCAGAGGTTATAACTTAAGTTGAAGGCAATTTAACGTTGTAACTTCGAGTTGTCAATACGTAACGATAATCCTGGTTGTGCAAGTAGGCCTTAGTGTGCGACTGCCATTATGGTGTAATTATTGTTACATAATATACACATTTTCAGTACGTGTACATTGTTTATTTTGTTTTAGTATCATCTTTATAACATAGAATGTATTGTAACAATTGTTGTTCCCACTACGTTTAAATCTCCGCCTTATCAGCTTTAGAACAATTTTTCGCTTTAAAAAGTACTTAAATTTTACTTAGATTGTGATTGTTGCAGTGCAATAATTTATCACTTTGTACCAAATGTATGTATTTTAATAGAACTTGACGTGTCTCTAATCATTCAACATTAGAAGTACCTACGAACAGCATGAGTAGGTATCACATTTTTCTAGTCCATGTTATGTATGTCCATGTTACCTTTATCATATAAAACTCCGCTGCTGAACGTAACAATATGTTTCTTATGACAAGGTACGGTTATGGTAAAATTATGAAAGAATGTCATCTCAATATATTTAATTTCCGCAGAAGTCTGATAACTTGCCTTTTTTATTTACTACAAGTTATAACGTTATCAAAACCGCCTTCGTGTAGTTCTTTATATCTAGTTATACATATCATTGAGCACGTACAGTTCACACATTATAATTGTAGAAATATTACATGTATAAAATTTCGTAGAAGCAGCCGGCAACCAAGCGTCTAGAGCGAGTTCTAGCACTCAATCTACGTCTGCACAAGCCAGTAATCAACGGATGGGTGAGTTTCTAGCCCCATTGACTTTCACAATAATTGTACCGTATAATATAAAATAATGATATAAATGTAGTAATTATATCAGTTCCGGATCGAGCCGGTATGTTTTAACGATTACTATTATTTTTGACTTCGATTAAGCTGCTACCGTCCAATGACTGTAGAGAAGTCACTTATATAGTTCCTAATAAAAATTAAGCTTTTAATTTATCGTCCTGACCCACATTCCGTTTTAGACGTTATCACTCTATAAGTAATTAAAAAAGAAATATATTAGCAAACTTATTTAAAAAAAAACGTAGCCCCACTAGGAATTATTTCGGTGTCGTGGGTGCGTTTACAAGAGAGTCCACGTCACAGCTCCGTAGGTCATAACCGGTAAGACCCACTGGTCAAGGACTTTCGTCTTTAGATTTTGCGGGATGGGTGACGACATGACGGAGCTTCCGAAATGCTGCCCAGCCTAACTGAATCCTGCTATCGGCCTTCTTCTCGAAGTTGTTTCTCCCTAGCTGCAATGTCTGCCCGAGGTATAAGTACCCCTGTAAAACTTCGAGAGTAGCTCCGTCGACAATGACCGGTCTCGGAGTCACATGACGATTCGACATCGACTTTCGTCTTGTCCAAGTACATCCTGAGACCGACATGTCGGACTCATTTAGGCTAACCAGCATTTCCTGTAGATCCTGCAGGGTATCAGCCAGGACGACAATATCATCGGCAAACCTCAAGTGTGAAACTTCTCGCCGTTTACGTTTATACCCCGTTCTTTCCAGTTGAGAGTCTTGAAGACATCTTCCATTGCTGCAGTCAACAGTTTCGGGGATATAACATCCCCCTGTCGCACGCCTATTAACAAAATATACCTTTAACACAATATTGAATAGTATCTACACTGTTTAATGTCCCTAAAAATTATTTCAGGACTCGGAGATCCCAGCCAAACGATCCTGCCGACCGACCGCTTTGGAGAATCAGAAGTGGAAGAAATTGTCTCTCTCGGATTTACACGAGAACAGGTATGACTATAGAAAAAACTTGTCCACATAATTGACAGTGGTATTGATTGATTTGAAGTCGCTCGTCTTGGCGATCTTTGGGGAGGTCATTGTCCTGTCCCCTGTACATCTTTCAGCTGAAAGCTGGAAGTATATAAGGTACTAATAAAAAAAAAATTAAAAATGTTTGTCTGTCTTTTTTTCCGGCTAATCTCCGCAACGGCTGGACCGATTTTGACTGGGACTTAACGCTGGCAAATAGCTGATGTTATTAGGAGTAACTTAGACTACTTACTTTTATTTTCGAAAACGATTTTATTGTTAAATATATAATTAGTAAGCAATTTGCTCACTCCCACTTTAAGTAAATCTTTCTTTGTATAATATCTCGAAGACTCCCGCGATACAGGTACGCGTAATGCGGGGGCCATTGCTACTTGTGACAGTTTCACACCGTCGCTCCTATTTTCCCCAAGCGGAGGTGGCACAGGAGTTTCCTTTAATTTGAATAAATTGATTTTATTATTATATATATATTTATTAAGTATAATTTCTTATAAAATATATATGAAAATATAAAATACAAATATTCTTATATATATTGTATAAAAAAAATGTGCTCCACCGACAGCAAGGTCTACGACCCAAGCTACCGGTGGTCAGGGCTCCAAAGAGAGGAACCTCCTCACAATGCGTGCCGTGTCCAACATTACTGCCTTCTGTATCAGGCCCTTGACCCAACTGCCTAGCGAGAGCTTCTCAAGGTGTTTATCGAAGCTCTTCGCTATAAGGCCGTTGACTGAAACGACCATCGGAATAATGATAGTTGAATCAACATTCCACATGGCGGTAACCTCATGGGCCAGGTCCAAATATTTAGATAATTTTTCTTTTTCGGCCTTCACAAGGTTCTCATCATGCGGAATGGTTGTCAACTAGCCTTATTATTATTATTGATAATTAAATAAATTAATTTTATTGCTCAAAATTGTAGGCTGTCGTGGAACTGAGGCGCTTCAACGGCGACAAGACCCAAGCCACTGTGGCCCTCTTCGCCAAATCGCTCAAGTTCTGATGACTGCCCGCGCGCACCGATGGACTGCCGAATTCATTTAAATATTTTTTACCCCCTCTGCCGTCATAACGGAAACGTCGTACAAATGGATAATAATGGGACTAAATTTTATATATGCATAATGGAAGCATGTATTTAATTTACATAAATCTGAAGTAGATGCTGTATGCGAGCATTATTATATCCTACTTCAGACTTTTTTTATTGTACTACACGTAATTATATAAGTTCATTATGATATTTTTGTTACAACGTCATAGCATAGATGCTACTATTGACTTTCTATGGCCACGTATAAAGTGGTCTTTAAAAAATTTGTAGCGTTGTAGTTATAGTCAACGCTAATATTTTTTAATATATTTTGAAGAGTACAGATCCCTTTCCTTCACTCGGCCCGGTACCATTATTTGAGGTGCACAGGCGGAACAATTCATATTTCTTCATTTTCCGATGTTCATGTCTTCCTCGGTCCCGGACCATTCCTTTAAATATATTTCCTTTCTTCTAACCCTTTCTGCGGCCTTAATTTTTTTTCTCTCTTATGCACTGGCGAGTCCATAACTGCATATTTTTTCTTCAATTATCTATAAGTGCGTTAATATATGGAAAACAGAAAAAATATATACATTTATTTGGTTCCTCTGATAGAGCCTGAACAGATCTTTGATAATGAAGGATATAAAAATCCTAACGATACAGCAATAGAATTTGCCTTTGAATGTATGCGATATTAATTTTATTTAAAAAATAAAGAAAAAAAAGCAATAATGAAAAGAAGTTCATTTGATTTGATTAAATAAATAGATCATATCTAGTTGGTTAAGGTTGTGTATCTACATTGTGTAGACAACAGGGGACAATTTTGCGTACCTATTTAGAATTTAGATGTAATCGTAAATATTTAGTGGTGTAATTATAAAGGGTAAATAGTATTTTCTGTCATAAATACTACCTTTCCAACGGTGATAGACTTAAGGAATATTATTAATCTCTTATTAATATAGCATGCTGACATTTCTCGACTGAAGATAAGTTAAACTTACGGCTGTTAAGCCCGTGTTTCGACTCACCAGACTGAAAATAAACATACCTAATGTGTAAGATGGTCAGTATAAATTCATTTTCTTATAAGTAATTACAACTTTAACCTGACTGAAAAACTTTATAATTATTATATCGCTACGTTATTTCGGCACGAAAGTTTTATTTTAATCACCGTTTCATCCAATTTCGACGAACACAAACTGAAGTTATTTTAATTTCGTGTATCTATGAATTGGAACGCGATAAATAGGGGTATGTTTTGATATTAAACATGACTAGTATGGTTTTTAATTAAATTGAAGTCTATTGACGATCTTTCGGTCTGGTGTGCCGCAACAATAGATATTATTTTATTAAACGATGAAAATTATAATATATTATGTAGGTATATTCATAAAACTTAATGTATTTGATAGGGTATTGAGTTTAAAACTAAAATGGTAGGCACTTTACTTTGGAATACTTAAATATTCGAAATCATTTATGTGTGTTTATTTTGTATTTAGAGGAAATTTATTAGGTTTGTACCTAAAGTAGGTATTTGTGAAATTTATTTTATATATTCTTAACATTAAATCTTGACTTTACTCGGTTCATGTTTTTACAGAGTATATAAGTAACTGGTATGTTTTTGTTTTTAGTATGAAACTGAATAAAAATTTTCTTAATCATACTGTTTTTTATTCGATATAAAGTTATTAATGAAACGCACAGATTTGTTATTTACATTCATTTATTGTATAGCTTTTACAAATGTATAACAAATGTGATAGACAGTAGGTACTAGGAGATCGGTTTATTTATTAATATATGTTGGTTAGTCCCATACGAAGCGTGCAAGTTTTGCAATCTTCACCCGAAATCCTTGTCTAGGGTTATTGGATCACCACACCCAAAGTCCTTTGCCTTAGGTTTTTAGTATATATTTTATACTATTTTGACTGCCTCGTTGGTCTAGCGGCAAAGCGCATCGCTTTGTGATCATGAAGTCCTGGGTTCAAATCCTAGGTCGGACAAGTGAGGTTTTTCTAACGAAAACTTCCCATTAGGAGTCCAGAGTCTGAAATTGTGCCCGGTATATGGCAATAGGCTCGCCCCCTATTACATGGGACCTAACATCGTCGGCGAAACGTGGCTGTACTCAGTACACCTCTGCCACCCTCGCTTGGGGAATATAGGCGTGACGGTGTTTTTTTTTATATATACTAAATTACCTCGTCAGATTATACTATACAAGGTGTAACATGATAAACGCAAGACCTGAAAGTTGTTTGTTCTAAATGGGTAACTGAATTGATTCCAACTATTTTTAATGTAACCTAATTTTTTATTAATTTGCTAAAAATGCTTTTACTCCTTCAGTGCGCTATAAAAAACTAAATTTAGTCTTGATTCATAGCAATAAGATTTCAAATGCATTTCTAAAACGTATTTCTCAAAACGCACACCTAAACGTACAAGTTTCATTGTTAATTGGGGTATAAAAGTGCTTAAAAAAGGGTAAAAACCTTTAAATTTGAAAGTATGGTTTTCGTTTTGCGGTATGGAGCAATTCTCTAATCGGGGTTTCTGATGTTTCGCGTTTATTATGTTACACCTTGTATATACTATTCCTAGCCGTTTCGGCCACGGCGACCACTGTTTTCCTTAATTGTTGTCAAGGAGTCGTTCATGTGCGTTCATATGACTATGGGAACCTATCTTGGCCTTAAAGGTTCGCAAACATATGCTACACGTCAGGATACCAATTAACGAAGTTATATTCCATCAGAATATTGATTAGGTGAGTCCAATTGAATTACAAATGAAGTATAATATCAATAGATGGGAAATAAGGGCCTCTGAATAACCCACATTGAAGTTTGTTCATTTTTTTTATAAAAAACTAGGTGTTACTCCTGCATCATGGGTGCGATTACAAACATGAAATTCCATACACAAAAACCCAGACTGTACAAATATTTGTAGTTCTCATAGATTTGTCCCGGAGCGAGTGGGCGGAGCGGCATAAGCCCGCTGGACCAAGCCGTCCGTCATCGTTGTGGAGAATAACGGTAAGACCTCAGAATTTCCGCGCACTAAATGAGTACTGACATGGTCACTCACGATGGGCCTCATAAGAAGGCTCAAGGTCACCCAAAGGGCAATGGAAAGAGCTATGCTCGAAGTTGTTCTGCGAGATCGAATCAGAAATGAGGAGAACCAAAGTCACCGATATAGCTCTCAGAATTGCCAAACTTAGTGGCAGTGGACGGGGCACATCGTTCGTAGAGCTGACGGCCATTGGGGCAGAAAGGTTATCGAGTGGCGACCTCGTACCTGAAGACGTGGAGTGGGCAGGCCCCTTACAAGGCGGAGCGATGATCTGGTGAAGATCGCAGGTAGAAGCTAAATGCGTACAGCACAAAGCCGGTCGTTGTGACGATCTTCAGGGGAGGCCTTTGTCCTGCAGTGGACGTCTTTCGGTTCATGATAAAATGAGTACTGTTCATGTATTGCTAGAGGAAGAACTATTACGCTTATAATCCTACCTACTATAATATTGAATTCTATCTCAAAACCTTTATGTTTACTTGGCCGATATGATCAATCCTAAAAAAACAACGTTTACGCTAAATCGGCGGTGTCCGGAGGTTGACTGGCCAATTTGTTCGCCATCGCACTCAATATATCTGTAAGTCTCGCGAACCTTTGATTTGGCGTTGTCAATGCGCCTCTTTCACCCCATAAAAAGTTTATATGGAACTCGGCACGGAACAATTCGAGTAAAGTTGGGTCCAACGTTGGTCCCAAGGAAGACATTTCTTGGACAACCGTTCTAGCGTTGCGCTTGAACATTTCGATTTGATTTGGGAAATGGCGGGCCGCTTCCAGGTGAGCTGCCGTGGCATTGAAGTCAAAGTCGAGGCTGTTCATCAAACCGCCTGAAAACGTGCCATCTGGTTGCATCAGTCCTCCGCCATCTCCGTCTGCAATACAACAATGTAAAAGACATGACATGAGGTAGCTATAATATGTTATGTATATAATGGTAAGACTAATTCAATTGATCTTGCCATCAGACCCTACAGGAGCCCACACATGCCAGCGATGGGTATTGCACATTTTTACATATTACATCATAAAGTATCGGGCGATACCTACCTTAATATTTCTCGTCCTATTAACTACTTATTTTGATGACGGTCTAGTGGTTAGACTTTAGGCCGCTAGTACTCGCGAGTTCGAGTACTGGACGGGATCCAATCTTTGTGTGATTGTTTCGGTCTGGGTGTTAGTGTATGTGAATTTCGTTTTTAATAGCAAAGGACATTGCCGAAAATTGCCCCAGAACCAACAAACATTTGACACACAGCATCATTATTTATCTATTTTATTAAAATAATGTCTAATATTCGTATCTAACGGACAATTTGAAATCTAAAACGAAAATTTCAAAGTATTGTAAGTACTTATATGAAATTGACTCTGTAAAAAATAGTAGGCGTACCTATTAGCTATCTCGATTGCTTGTCTTGATAGACTAAATACTCATGTAGATAGTTCCTGAATGTGTCGATAGGTATCTATAAAAATATAATTAATCTTGAAAATCCACTCAAAATATTTTTGACTACACAATATAACCTCATATGCATTAATGGTTACTAAATGATAACCTCAAAATCTAATACTTTTTATGTGATTTCCCCGCTTGTCCGTTTAATAATAAATACCTTAAGAGAATTTATGGGTGATTTGAAATCCATAAGTATTTTTTGATTGCTTTTGGTTCTGGGGCAAATTAAGTATGGGCGCAGAACAATGTCCTTTACAATTTGTTTACATAGATTCCATCTCTAATTTGGCTTTACTAAGTATAGTTTGTTAATATACGCACCAAATAAATGAAAACAGAGAACCGGCGGAAGGATATACGGAGTTGTAGTATTAGGAGGCAATGGATTCGTGCCTTCGTTCATGCTCTTGAAACATGGTCGTAGTTTTGCTTCAAACATAAATGCGTTGTCCGTGTAAACGCGCCGCAAGATATTCCAGGCATTTTCCAAACATTCTACCTTTAAAAAAGGACAGAAAATAAGATATTTGTTTTTACCTCTTTCTTCCATACTATATTAGCCACATAATTAACAATTCGTACCTGTGGCATACACAGTCCAAACATGATAGCTGAAAATCCGTAAAGATTTCCAAGAGCAGTCTTGGTTTCAACTGCTAATAATATCCAATCGTTGATGGTGTCTGCCCGTTGTCTGTCTGTCTGGCAGGTCAATATTGTTACAGCTATTAGCAGTCTGAATGTTTCGATCCTAAAATCATTGAGCTCCTATATAGATTTTTTATTTATTTTTTAATGCAAGGTGTCGCAGCCATCTTACCAGGTAAGCTATTCAGCTATTTTTTTTCTTGTGGGCAGCAAGAAGCAGGGCAAACAGATCCTGATAGAGTGTGTTTGTGAGTTTGACTACTCACAAAAACTACACTTTAAACAAATCTTAGACCGTATTACGGAACGAAAATCAGGCGTCAATCAACTGTTAAAACTAACGTTTTACTACAAAAATCTGTTTTAAAAACTAGATTCACGATTGATTTACGTTCTGTAATACGGGCCTTAGAGTCATACACGATGATCTCATAATGTTTCTCGCACAGCCAGCTGTGTTTTTCCTGCTCGTATTTTCTTCTAAAAATTATGAAAATGTACCCGTAGATAACTAGTTCAGTTTTAACATTGTATATTATATACGTACAAAAATTAACCTATCTGTTGAGTTGGTGTTAAGAGTGCCTTAACCAAAATGACTAAGCGCGGACGAGTTTATATATAAGATAACATATAGGTAGATACAATTTAAATTTTCGGTAAGACCTAAACGATATTTCTTACATAATAAGACCTAAGAGGCTGCGACTAATGTCAGACCGTTGAGTCAAAAGGTTAACGTTTCGATCGGAACCAACCATTTGTGTTAACGACGTTTAGCCATTCCATTGAGTTTCAGCGTTTAATTAACTGGCTAGTCGGCATCTGAATAACTAATAACTAACCACATAGGTAGATATGACCACGGATTAGAAGGCTACGACGGATGGATTACCTACCTTTCGATAACATCCAATCGTAAAGGCCTCCCTTGAGGAAGAAATAAAAGTTCTAATCCTGATGCTATTTTATCAAGACCTTCAATTTGAATAGCATCATCAAACAGAAAATATAAATCTACTTTCGTCAGATGGTTAGCAAGAATTCGTGGCCCAGAAGTTCTAAGCAACAATTTTATGGTATGAAGTGTATCCGACTCCAGCGGCTTCGTTAACCCAGTTGGTATAATTTGCGATTGAAAATTTTCCAGATTTATCCTCGATTCGACCACGTAGTCTAAATTTTCTGATTGCAAGAGTTTGGCTTCTGTCAGATCGTAATCAAATTGTTGTTTTATTGTCGGTGTTACCAAATTGTAATCTGAATCAATTCTCGACTTGTTGGGATCACTGTGAGCGGAACTTTGCGTGGAATCACCAGATCCATTCCCAGAATCAGAACCAGAAACTTGGTACAACCTTTGGAGTTCGAGCCTTCTGTCATCTGCTTTTGGGCCGTCGTATCTGGCTGGTTTAGCTGGTGGACTAGTCGGCAAATTTGCATCCCACGTGCTGGAACTTGAATTAGAGTCACTACTGAAGTTTTTAACGTGCTTGCCGGTCTGGCTTTGGATAACTCCATCGGCACTGGCACTTTTACCGTGATTGACATGTTGTCCCATGTCTATTGGAGTCAGAGAATGAGATCTTTGTTTCTTGAAAGGGACGCGCAAGTGTGCTCCTGGTTTAGCTGCGAAGTGACTGTACAAGCTATAAGGGTTACCGTACGAGCCGTCACCAACTGGGGACACGGCTGAATTCATATCGTCATTTTGGATGTAGTTCGTCAAAGGGGACACGCGGTTTGACGGGTACTGAATTCTTGCGCCAGAAGCAGCCGATATTGGTTTTCCCGAGCCAACGTACGAGGTGATGAGATCGGCCACAGTATCATAGGCTTCATCCTCAAATTGATATTGATGCCTTTCGTATACCGTGTCTGGGTGCACTACAATCTGAAAATATTTATTCTACCTATGGTATAATGGTATAAATACAATTTTTAGATATTTCAAGAATCTTAATAAACTTTAAATACGAGGATTTTATTACATGTACCAGAATAATTGCAAGGAAATAAGGCTCTGCTGAATAATCAATCTCGCATCTATCTACTACGGTAAGCGTTTTCGGTTGTATATAGTTGCATAAACATTACAATTGACGGACGGCTTGGTCTAGTGGTGAAGTCGCTGCGCCCACTGCATCGAATAGTCGCGGGTTTGATCCCCGCATGGGACAAATATTCGTTTTAGTCAAGTTGTTTGTGCATATGAATTTCGTGTTTGTAAATGCATCCACGACACAGGAATAATTACTAGTGTGGGGCCACCGTGTTTTTTTTTTTTCAATTAAAAAATAAATGTGAGTAAAAACGATGGTATGTGGCGATATAAATTAGTTAAGTACCCGTTGAATAACGAAGTGTAGATGTTGTCCATTGGACCGACAGCTGAGCACATAGTTGTCTGGCTGCGACGACGAGTCCCTGACGAGGAACTCTCGATCTTGCTGCAGAAGACTTTCTGCTGCGGTCCTGCTGAGCGCTCCGTGGTACCACCCGTGAGAGATGATCTGATCTGACGGCAACGAGAACTCCCATTCCAGCAGACCAGAGGTCGTCATAACATTTGTATCCTGTTGAGCGTGAGTGCTTTTGTAATTATAAAAGTATATTAGGACCTATAAGGTACTTAATTAAATACTAGCAAACAGGTAATACGTACTTTTTAAGGTAAAAGTACTCATAGAAACTATTTTTACGGTAACACTACTCGTAAGTATAATAGCAAGTCGACCGCCCTGCAAATCAGGCAGTGGTATTTGCATCAACAACGTGTACTTATGTATGTATCTATTGCGGTAACAATCATACCTACCCAATTATTAAAGGTCGAATTAGTTACAAAGTGGACCAAAACATATCATTCATGATCTGAGAATAATACCCTTGGCTTTATTTCCCGATAGATCTATTATATGAGGGACCGAATTTTAATAGTGGGTATGCGTTAGCTGAAATAATCTTCAAAAAACAAACATGTTAATTACGGACATAGGTATACATTTTTAAACAAGGACTACTTATTTCGCGAATGCTATAAGTTATACAAATATACTAAACAGTTAGGTAGGTATACACTTCTAGTACAGTTTACACCAAACCAAACATCTATAGGTACCTAGTAACTTAGCCTATTAATAAGAAGGTAACTTCGCCCGAGCCTAAAAATAACCACTATGTACCTACGTAAGTACTTGTATTGCAAAGCAACAACACTTCTACACAAATTACTGTTATTGTACACAAATTACAATACAAATAAATCACGATTAATCCTATAAGTAAATAGCTGTCTGCCTGTAGGTACTCGTCAATTATTTTAATTACTTTTCACTCACCATTACTTAAATTGGAATTAATTTCTCAGAAAAAATAACAACAATGTTCTACATCTATATTTAGATGTTATTTCAAAGGTATACAAGGGTGAAGCCGGTGCCTGAATTTTTAGGGGTTGGATGGATCAATAATCCCTCTCGCCCATTTTTCTGATTGTATGTTGGTACTGTCGGTAGGGACCCGCGCTAACTTCGTGCGCTGTTTTAGCGCACGCGCTGTGTATCTCCGTTTGAAATTTGTTTCGGTTAAAAGGGTTCACGTCGAGAATGTTAGTAATAGAACACTGCCAGCTTCTTTCCGTGGATTTACATAAAATGATGTACGATAGCAACCCGCTTAATTCTACCAAGTCGTATAATGTAGTAAGCTAAAAATAATGCATCGTGGGACGGCTTTACTTGAATGATAAAATATGAGCAGCGGCGCATATACAAATCTATGTTCGTAAATAATTATTATACATAATTTGCGAACTACCCACTTTAAATCGAAAAATATGTATTATTCCTACTTATATATATATATAATTAAGGCGGTATCTATTTGATGAACCTAATGGCTTATTCTGTATTTTCCTCATGCATAGTACACACGCCGCCAGAGTCAAAACAATGCGTACACTAGTAAGTAAGTAAGTTTTGTAAAACTGACACATAATGCGCAATCATATTATACAAATATCATGTTTAAGTCAACAAGATCTGGAAGACAGTACGTTGCGTTTATGAAACAAACGCAAAACAATGTAATGTTGAAAAACGTATTCCCAAACAATCCCCATGTAATGATTACCCTAATTTAGTTGACTGCCGGCAATGGACTGTAGAATCCGCGTGTGTGGATCCATCCTCATCATCCTACTGTGCACACCAAGAAATTATTGCCATGAAAAAAGTAAGTTTAATAATAATCATAATTTCTTTTTAGGTTAGGTACAAAGGGTAATTAACCCTTTGTAAAAATTAACAAACAAGAAACTACCAACTTTGTTTATATCTACAGCTCTAAGAAAAATTGTGAGAAACCAATCCAAAATGGTACAAAGGCCTTTCAGTGGGCCTAGCGATTCTGATTTAATATGGAGGAATACGTCACAGCCACAACAGCATCCAGTAAAAAATAATGAAATAATTTTCCCAGGGTTCGCTCAGATGAAAACATTTCATAGACTGCAAGGACCTAAAGTATCTAAGGTTATCTCTGCCTTGGAAACTACTAAAAGTAAATCCACTTATTCTAGGATGAAATTGTCAAATAGCGATAACTTGCCGAAAGAACTCCGATTAACGAGGAACACATTTTTTCCAAATACATCTCGAAGCGGCGATGTTTTTGTTCAACCACTTTATGCAGATAATTCTTTATATCTTGAACACCCGAAACCAAATAATAACAAAAGTATACTAGGGGTTGCTCCTGGAAATGACAATCATCCAATATCTAAATTCTTTCCACCCGTCCAAGATCAAGAGTTACAAAGTGTAGAACAAAACACCAATAGCAAAGAAAACATAGTAATACCGAACAAACTGGAAATGTTCAAAGAAAATACCACTATACAAGTTAAAAGTATTCTTGTACCAGCTCATCAAATTACTGTTAGGCCTGCTGAACCAGTCATTCAAAATAGCGACAATCATAATGTTCAATGGGATACTGACAATGATAAAGTTGACTTTTTGCTGGAAGGGTCACCATCAGCTAACTCTGATTACAGTTACAATGTCTCCACAGAAACATTCATTTGTAATGTTGTTAAACAATCTAAGACTGACATAGATGCTCAAGAAAAATTTTGTGATTTTGATATTGAGGTAAGAAAAAATAGTTATATTATAATGACATTGTAGTCTACTCAGGTTTGTTATTACTATTTGTAACTAATTTTTTATGAATATTGATTTTACAGCCATCGTGGATAGCGAAAAAACATTACTGGAATAGCATTTTTGATAGCCGTTACGAATCTTTAATGAGAAATCCTAAATGGCCGCCTCTGAAGGCAAGAATCTTAAGTTACTTCAATTATTTTGAAATTGAATCAGTCTCAATAATATTATCTTAGAAATCACTATAATAAATATTATATTACAGGTTATATTGATACCTCGATCACATGTTGATTCTATATGGAAACAGACATTTGAGCAATATCACAATGACACCGTTAACAAAATCTTATATAATATAGTCAAAAAGTTACAATTCTACAGTAACCTCACGTTTACTTGGAATGAAGTATCTCATTTGAGCCAATGGTGGAAAACTACAACAGCGAAAAGTAGAGCGGTAAGAAATAGTATTTCTATAATGTAGAGCTTACAGTAATATACCTTGCAGTAATAAACATACTAGACCGAAATAGCATTGGGAACTGAGATCGATACTTGAGGTTTAAATATAGTAAACGTTGGTCGGTATCTCTATGGAAGTTATATTTCATCAGTGACGAATTATCACCAACAAAGAACGATATACAATCTCAATAAACTTCTCAGAGTCTCCGAAAGCTGGTGAAATCCGGAAGACTTGAAATAACTACAGGAGGGTGGATTGAACCTGATGAAGCCACAACTCATATATTTGGTCTTGTACATCAACTTATGGAAGGTATTTAATATATTTGGATACATTGTCAAATCACAGCACTGTTGATACCTTTAGAATTTTAATATCAAAGTTTTTGCAGGTCATCAATGGCTAAAAGATCATCTTAACTATAATCCTAAAGTAGCTTGGCTCACAAACAGCGTTAGTCACAGCCCTACGATGTCGTATATTCTATCGGCGTCTGATATTCAACAATTAGTCTTCACAAATCTACATTATGCTTGGGAACAATATCTGGCAGAATATCAATATAGTGATTTTATCTGGATCCAGAATTGGGATTGCAATAAATATAAGCCGTCTAGAATCAATGACGCTCTGAAAAAAATTGGACATGAACGATACCCAAGACATGCCATGTTGACACACTTTTTGCAGTTTAATTCTGCCGGATTCAAGGCATGTGGGCCAAACGGAATCATCTGTAATTCAGAATACAATTTTGCCAAATCAAATAGAAACATTGATATTAGTTCCTACAATGTGAAAGAAAAAGCAGAGGCACTCCTTGAACAATATTCCAAGACTGGCACAATATCTTCACACAATGTTATCATTGCTCCTTTGGGAGGTTCATATAGTTACGAAATACAACCGGAATTTGATTATCAGTATAACAATTACCAGAAAATAGCAGAGTTTGTTAACATGAATAAAAACATTTATAAAGCTACCATCGAATTCGGGACTCCTAAAGATTACTTTAGCACAATACTTGACAAGCAAAAAGAGTATCCAACTCTGAAAGGTGATTTTATGAATTTCGCTGATATAAACTCTGGAAGTCCAGCATATTGGACTGGATTTTACACATCAAGACCTTTAACTAAAATTTTAATGAGGCGTCTACAATCGACTCTGAGAACTACTGAAATTTTATTTTCTTTTGCAATAAGCTTAAATTCATTTCGAGGATACAACTTATCAACGATATTTGAACTTTTAATAAAATCTAGAGAAACCGTTGCTAGATTGCTTGATCGCAATGTTCTCAGCGGCACAGTTACTGCATTCACGCTTAAATATGTTCATAAACTAATTTTAACCACTGTTAAAGATTGTTGGTACATACAAGAAATATCTGCTAGTTTTCTCAGCGTAAAACCAGGCCAAGCCACTCCATATTTGCAGAAATACGTATATCGAAATGGAGAATTCATTTCAGTTTTTAGAACTGTTTCACCAGGAGATCAGATTTATGTATTCAATTCTTTTAGCCACGAAAGGACAGAAATAGTCGAGCTTATTACTCGGTACCCTAATATCAGAGTAGTTGATCATAATAAAAAAGATATAACGGTCCAAATAAATCCGGTTTGGAAATATAGTTCAGAAAATTTCATCATGATTTCTAGAAGATTCTTTAAAATTCATTTCGTTATAGTCATGCCGCCTTTAGCCCTAGAACTATTTAAAATTAAAAAAACTTATGACGCTTCACAAAACACTGCTACAATTTATTGTATGTCTTGTAAGGTAGATGACATTGCAAATGATGAAGAGGTATTCCCTTTCAACATTCAGCCAGTACAAACTGGTGATATACAACTGGAAAATTATAAACACAGGCTCATATTTGACGAAGTTACTGGATTTCTAAAATCTGTTATCGATAAAGAAACTAATAGAGAAAAGATCATTTCATTAGATTATGGAGCATTTCGGGATTCTGATATGAATTCGGGAATGTTTTTGTTTAATACAAATGTAAGTAAACCACTGCACGATGTTTTACATCCGTATCGGCTCGGTGCAAAAACAAGGCTTATTATGATTGTGTCAGGGCTTGTGGTGACTGAAATAACTTCAATATACGGCCGACTGTTGCAACATACTGTAAAAATATTTAATATTCTTAACAGCCCTTTATCTAGTGGCATTTATATCGAGAGTAAAGTAGATTACGAAGTGTCTCCCAAGAATAGAGATCTCGAACTATTTCTATCTATACAAACTGACATAGAAAACGGTGTGCATCCAAGTATATATACGGATAATAATGGTTTTCAATACACCGCCAGAGTTTTAAATATTAGTAGACGTATAGAGTCAAATATTTACCCTATCACAAGCATGGTATTTATACAGGATAAAAAGAGCCGTTTAACTCTAGTGACTGACCATGCGCAAGGTGTAACCGCTCTGCAAGAAGGTCAACTAGTTATTATATTGGACAGACGAGTTCTATTCAATGACGGACGAGGTACCAACGAAGGTCTTGCCGATAGTAGCTCTACTTGCCACAGACATTTCATTTTATTAGAAAATATAGCACAAACTAGGGATGGTCATTCAGTGCATGATGATTTAGTATTGCCCAGTGCGTCATCTGCTTATCTCGCTAATAGCCTAAACTACATCTTGGACATATTCATTGTGGACAAAAATCAGTCAGAACTCTGTTATTATGCGTTTTTACCTTTAATTAAATCTTCATTGCCGTGTGATGTGACGATTTTAAATTATAGGATAATATTGAAAAGAAATTCTTTACATAAGCGCACTCCTAATTCAGCGTTAATGATATTGCATAGGCACAGTTTTTCTTGTCAAATTGATTACGGTGTACATCGTCATTGTTATGGCGAGAATTCTTTCGCAATGGACAAAATACTACGAAACGTTAAATCAGTTTATCAAACAAATCTTCCTGGAACTAATGACGGTGTTCCTGTTCTGAATTTAGATCTTATAAATTTTCCTCCAATGGAATTAATAACGTTACGTATATATTTTTAAAGTTTTTAAATTTATAGGAAATAAATTTGTACAAGATTAAAAAAAAATATGAAATATAACTATTTTTCGGATTTTTTCGCGGTTATTTTAGATTTTTAGGTTCCCGACGTTTCCTTGGGTGCTGCAAAACACTCGAAATTCGCGTAAATTTAAGAACTCAGTATAAAAAAAATAATTAAAATATACACAAAGTTAATGTAGCAGGTATACTAGATAGATAATACTATTTTTGGTAGATTATCTCGAATTTGTAAGTATGTACCTACCTACCTAACATTTTTTACGATCTAAAATACCCAAATAGGTAGATATACCTACATTAGAATCATCATCACTATCACTCTAGAACCCTCATGTATCTACTTGATTACATAATGTACCTTATATAATTTATTTATGTTAGGTATATCGATGTAATGATTCGGTGATTGTCGATATTTGATGTTAACATCGATACAATTATTGATGACTGTTGAAGATGTCTTAGCTATATTTGTAAAATACACATGCAACATTATTTTGCAGTCAACAGTGCTATGTAAAACATTATTGTTTTCTTAAGTAGCTAGGCGGTTTATATGCAACTATTATATAGATACGTAGCGTACAAAATGATAGGATATGCTGTCGTTAATACCTAGAAATTGTTTGCGACAGCAGGTAACTAAATAGGTACCTATTTAGTTAGGTACCAACCCAAGCTTAAGCATAGATATCGTAATAAGATGTGTATTTGTAGGTACTTAACCTACTAATACATTTACAATTAGATACCACTAAATTTTGTAGTCTTTTTCTGGAAAAGAGACTACAAAATACAACACAAGTAGTTGATTTCTAGTTCTTGTTCCAACGCTGTTATATGGTAGCGAGAGTTGGGTATGTAAGAAGGAGAATGAAAGTAGGATAAATGCGGTAGAAATGCGAGCTCTGCGGAAGATGTGCGGAGTGAAGCTGACCGACCGCATTAGCAACAGCATAGTAAGACAGCGAGTAGGTATGAAAGATAGTGTCGGTGTAAAGATGAGAAAGGGCATGCTCCGTTGGTTCGGGCATATAGAAAGAATTCCAGAGGAAAGAATGACAAAACAGATATACAATGTGAAAGTGGAAGGATGCAGGTACCGGGGAAGACCTAGACTATCTTACCACGACCAAATAAACCGAGTCTTATCTGATGGAAAAGTCAAGAGTCTCCGTAACCGGCGAGCGTGTATGAGACGAACTATGAGAGTCGAGGAAGCCAGAGAGGTATGTAAGGAAAGAACCTGTTGGAACTCTGTACTCTCTGCCTACCCCGCAAGGGATCTGGCGTGAGGTTATAGGTAGATAGATAGAAGTAGTTGATTTTAATCTTCAATCTATGTATGATCAAATTTTAGACTCTCCGTGTTATCTACGCCCTGTTTTTAATGTGTATCAAATGTAATAGCAGCTTGTGTTAAGAAACGTAGCAAGGTCAAAAACGCTGTTGGCCGCGGGGCCTTTACAGCTTCACCGGACAAGTAGAATATCAGATGTTATCTGTGAAATGTTCCATGTCTAGTTTAGACCTTAAAATCTCCTAAAAGAGGAGAGGAGAGGAGTCCCAAGCCCTGAGTTTTATTAACCCTGCTGAACTGCCTATCTATACTCTTAAATTATAGGTACATTTAATTACGCTAGAACATCTAAGCGAATATACTAACTCGGTATGTGCGTAAGGGGGTTTATAGTTCCTACGAATTGAAAGTTGTAGGATGGTTGTAGGTAGGTAAATGGAACGAGTTGCTGAGGTTAAATTATTGTCCAAACTCGTGGTATGTCATGCTAACCTTCAGTTACGTTCACTACGAGGCTAGCTCGATTTATTTCTTGTGAAATATATAGCATTCATAGTACAGTTGAAAAAGTGTAGGGAGTACCCAAAAATCCTAAAGTTCCTTTCAAGTTCTCCGCGCTAAAGGCGCTATACAATTTTCGTTCTAGCTAGAGAATTATGAAATCTATAAAATTTATATAATTTTAAAGGATCTTGATAGTAACAGTCAGTTTTGTAACTCGTGGATTTGGTGCCGTTTCGGGCCTCACCGTAATATCTCAAAGAACAACAGCAGTAATAAAATCATACCCCATGCATGTCAGTAAGCTAACGCCGTCGTAAAGGCAACTACCTAGAATAAACTTACGATCAGCTGGTGATCCCCCGCAGGCACAGTAGTTGTTACCCTACGTTCGCACGAGCCCTATTTCAACGCGCTTTAGGGAAGCGCTGGATTGAAATAAATGGCTAACAGTACATTTTTTTAAAGCACTTCAGCACCGCGCTTTGAAAAAGCGTCCGTGCGAACTAGGGATTAGTGGGTCATATTCTGCGCGTTGTGTGCGTTACGTATACCTATCTACCACTGCCATTTTACTATAAGTAAATTTTATTCAATATCATTGACCTGTTCCATAATTTAAACTGCGTCACAGGTTTCCTGTCAGATTATTTTTATTTACTTACAAATAAAATTTATTATTCTATAAGTTTGTTTTATTGCCTGCGAGCCTCCGAGCACCTGCAAGTATCACTACTCGATAATTAGCTACCTACACCGAATATTGCCACCTGAATTTCTCATGAATAATATAATAATATCAGCTTACACTGTCCCACTGCTGGACAAAGGCCTTCTTTCCCAAATCGAGGAGATAATAGGTCATACCCCATCATGTAGATCCAGTGCGGATTGGTGGAGGCAGGTTTGTGACCACCTGCTGTTGGAACTTATCAAGCCGCCTATAATGCTTAAACATTAGCTTTATAGTCTAAAACCACACCATTTTGGAGTAAAAAAACTTCAGAAGGCACGTTAAGCCATTGGTCCCGGTTACTCCCGGATCCGGTTGGTAAAACCGCACCACGTATCACCAGGGTTGGGTGTTAAAAGTTGCTAAAAAACATCACGTGATTAATGGACGACCCCTTACTTATTGGAATTGAATCCATATTATGATCTTCCCAAAATAGGCTTCATAGTGGAAATATCGCAATAACCACTCAAAAGAACTTATGTGAATTTCCGTTGCCCAATATGTAAAAACTCGAAACTATTGGAACTACTATAGTCCGTTTCACATACCACTACTCTTCGGCGTCAGGTTGGTAGTAATGTTTGTCCGTGTAGAGCGCTAGTGTCAGTGCATTTGTTTATTTCCAGCAAAATAATACTTTTAACGTAGTAATCATGTCCAAGACTTTGAGAGGAGATAAACAGAAATGGTGGTCAAGATAGCAAAAATCCGTGAGCGTGAAAACCTGAGTAAGTGCTTTTGATTTTCTTATAACGATTATGATGACAGGTTGCCGCACTCATAGGTAGGTAAAATAATGTGCTGCCAATGAACATAAAATCATATACCCAGAATAAAGAGGAAATACGTTAAAGACGGACCAATCTATTCAAGATGGCTCTAGAAATAGTTTTCCATATCATCATGCCAGATATCTTGCAGGGTAGGCAAAGGGTACAAAGTACAATAGAATCTTTTCTAAGAGTACGGATCTTAGGGTAATAACAGTAAATTTGTATTTTAAATATTCGATTAATAAAAGTTAATTAAATGTAATTAAAAACGTAAATAATTTCCAATGTTTATTATACCAGAATATAATATTGATAAGAAGGGCAACTGAAATATGGACCATGGTAACATTATTTTACCTACCTATCACGGCGGCAATCTGTCATCATAATCGTTATAAGAGATTAAAAAGCACTTTCTCAGGTTTTTCACGCCCACAGAGTATTCCTATCCTAAACAACATTTCTGTTGACCTCCTCTCAAAGTCTTGGACATGATTACGCCGTTACTAAAATAATTATTATCCAGGAAATAAGCGCAATGACACTGACAAACAGTACTGCCAACCTAACGCCTAAGGGTAGTGGTACGTGGAACGGGCTATAGTTTTGATTGATACTTTGTTTATGCCTTTTGGGGTTCTCTATGGTCGTGTGGTGGGCATGAATTTATTACCCAAAACGGATTGGGTAATGTCAAATATTTCTACAGAAAATTGAACTCTTACTCATAGACAAAACACTGAATTCTATATGATTTAAACAACTCGAGAAACCATGATGAGTGAGAGCAATAACCTAAAGTCCGGTGTCAAGCTCGCCCCCATTACGATGCAATACGGTGACCATAAGGTAGAACTAATACGGACTATACCTATTTATGATATGGTTTAAATAGGCTGTAAACCATTTATAACAGAGTTCAAAACGAACGATTTTTACAGCTATCTCAATACGATAGTAGATACAGAAAAAAGTCTCTAGGGGACAATCCTAATGTGACATTTGGAGCGGAATTTACAGATTTTGAGAAAAATGTACTGTCTACTACTCATTGAAGATGTGGTATATGCGTAGAAAGAAGGAATTACGGCAATAAACAGTGCCCGAGATTTATATTACTACTAGTATATCATCACGCCAGATCCGTTGCGAGGTAGGCAGAGAGTATAAAATTCCAACAGGTTCTTCCCTTACATACCTCTCTGGCTTCCTCGACTCTCATAGTTCGTCTCATACACACTCGCTGGTCACGGAGACTCTTGACTTGACTATACGTTAGTTATATGTCAACAAGTCCATAATCGTACTAATGTTTAGTCACCCTACTTAGAAAGAGACGTAGGGATCTGAGTGAATATCCTTGTCGTCACGTGCTCGCAGAGTGCTCAATCCGTTTAGTGTGATATATCCATACAGACAGGTCACACAAATAAAAAAAAATGTTAGTCTGTGACATGTGTGTGTCACATGTGTGTGACATACTAAAATTACCTGGAGGGAGTCATACGACGTTACCGCTTCGCCGGTAATCGTTCAACACATTGTCTTTTTTCTCTGTCAATTGTCTTTTTTCTCTGACAATCGCCATTTTGAGTGATGAGAAAGCTATTGTAAGGTTGGCAACGTCGCCCTGTACGTGTGCTTGGTTGCCTGTTGTGACCTGTGGTTAGGCCATAACAAATGCGCCCCGTCCGTTTCAACGATTAAAATATAAATGAAAATCATTGTTATAACTGAATATACATTAATATAGTGAAATTATATCGTGTTGTGCTGTATTTTGTCAATCAAGGACAACCAAAGGAGGAGTGAAAAATCCTGAAATGTCATTTCACACGTATGTATTTATTGCCTTTTATTATATTATAGGGAACTTTCACAGCAAAATAATGGATTTAACATTAAAGATATACGTCACTGACGTCATATAATTAATATACGGTGATAATTAACTGTGAATTTAAAGCTTTAATTTGTATTTCAAATATGCATTATTTTACGCTTCTCCACTAGTGATTTCCTACAGCGCCTATCGCTTACTGTCGATATTACTAAATTAATACTGAAACATTAACCATTCCTATTTCACGTCACAATGACTAAACGTCTTTGGATGAAATTTAGTAAGGATAGGATATCTAGATAAACACCGTCACGTCTATATTCCCCAATCAGGGGTGGGATATGTATACCTATTTATGATGATTTCATCTTTAACTATAATGGCGTTGTACCTGAAATAAAACGCTTCTTAAACTACTTACCTCACTGGAAGCTTTATATTGAGATGGCATATAGAGTCTCAGTTGCGAAATGAAGTTTTGCCCTTTTTTGCCTTTTACTGAAGATTAGAGGTTTGACCTCTATATGACATTGTGCCCTCCACCCCGCGAGGGTGTGTTGTATGCCATGCCCGTATGTAGATAAATCTGAACCCTGGAAAGCATGTTGATGTCCGTGTGATGGAACTGTTGATTTTCCTGATTTAGAATCCTACCGCTACGCCTATATTCCCCAAGCGGAAGTGGGAGTGGTGTACTGTGTACACTCACTTGTCGTTCAACAATGTAAGGTCTCATGTAGTAGAGGATGAGCCTATTGATATTATACCGAGCCCAGTACCAGATTCCGGACTAGATTTTTTTAATCGAATAATTACTATTTTCCGACATAGGATTCGAACCGACAACCTTGTGATCGCTACGCGCATTACCAATGAGGCTTTACTATTATATTAAATTGTACATACTAATATCGATGTTTACAGATTCGTTTTTAAGATTTGTATTATAATACGTATGTGTGAACTTATATAAATTACTCGTGGTAATTCGAAATCTTAATTTAGATGTGTCAATTACGATTTTGCATGAAGTAAATATTATTTAAACTTCAATTGTATTTTCTTATTGATAAATCCTGTACAAGTAATCACTTGCCTAATCACGCACACTAAAGCGGATTTACAAACTCACACCGACATAAAATTGACACGCTACCGCGGCGATATGCGGTGTCTAGGCATTCTTCGTCTATGGTGTGTGACATGCTCTGTGGTTGACTGAGTGAGTGTGTATTGAAGTGAGCGACCTTTTCTTGTTCTTTTCAAGAGAAAAGCATTAAGCAATGTACCTTGTTCTTTTGGGAAACATTTTCCTACACATAGGGAACCTAAATAAGTGAAATAATAATTAATGTGAATCAGACCGTGTACAGTATATACATAGTTAAATAAAATGTATTTATAATATACAAAACTGCATAATTAGTTTTACTAAATTTATTAACGACGATGAAAGTAAATACTTAGATAATTTGTTCAAATCTATTGACTCTTTGAATTATTGGAACTGTGAAGGATTATAGCAATGGGTCTTCTCATCTCAAAGATTTGGAGTTTGTTTGGTAATGAGGGTACGTACGCAAGCACTTGATTACGCGTGTTATTTTATAGGGCCGAATAAGACATAAATTCCGTATGGTTATAAATCTTACTGATAGAATTACACGTATTTGTTCTTTACAGTGACATCACAATT
This sequence comes from Phalera bucephala, assembly GCA_905147815.2. Lineage (NCBI taxonomy): Eukaryota > Metazoa > Arthropoda > Insecta > Lepidoptera > Notodontidae > Phalera > Phalera bucephala. Next base: position 6,618,868 of record LR990609.1, on the reverse strand, counting down.
ATTTTGACTGTATGTTTTTTTTTTGGCAATTATCATTGTTTTATCTGTCAGTTCTTTTTCTCAAGATTCTTTTTTGATATTATACAAATGTGTTAGATAAAGCTCACTTTTAACTTTTTATTCTAATCCAAGGGAGTAATTCCTTAATTATGGGTCTGTTGTATGAATAAATAGACTCATTATGATCAGTGATGCCCTAATTATTTGTAAATGGTTATTGATATAATCTTCATCATTAGCCAATGGACATAGATCCCCAAAGATTCCCACAAGTTTTGATAAACATATTGCTAATTATACCAATTATTCTCAAGCTTCTAGAACTGTCTATGGCTTGGTTCTTTGTTGTGAAAGTTAAGCAAGAGCTTAAGAAGTCAAATACTTAAGAAATGTTTGTGCTTTTATAAAAGCCTGTACATTTATTGTTTTAAATGTCAAAATTTGTATGTTTAGATATTTGGTACTCAATCACGCTAAAACGTCTGAACGGATTAGGATGAAATTTGGCACACACATAGTTTATTACCAGAATTAATACATAGGATACTTTTTATTCTGGAAAAATTTAAGGTTCCTGTATAAAGTCAATGCAGATGAAGTTGTGGGCAGAAAGTAGTATTCCATATTTTTGTTGTTTTTGTTGCTAGTGTATGAAGACATACGAATATATTTGTTGTCTATGGTGTATTGAATGGGTTGTTTTCATAAATCCAAATTAAAGTTAAAATGCTTGAGAATTTTCACTTCAATTCATCATGAATGTATTAAGAGCATATTTTTAATCAACACTTCTAGGTTTCCAGAAATGCTGGAGATTCCATTAACTTTAATAAAAAAGAAATATAATAAAATATTCACATTAATGTTGTATCTATTAAGTAGCCATTTTCTTACTGGTATCTCCTGAAATACAAACACCTAATTTATAAATGACCTTTTGTTATAATATAGCTAGGTTTTGCAAATTTATAAGTATAACTTATCTATCTTTTTGTATAATCACCATCTACCTATGTCATCATACTTAATAACAATTACAATTTTTCGGCCCCATTGTAACTTTCCAGCATGCGAGATAGGGGTCCTTTATATATAAAAAAAGGCTTTTATTTAATTATTAGATGAATCAACCAAGGCATCAATCAATCAGCCTATCGTAGTCCACTGCTGGACATAGGCCTCTCCTAACACGCGCCATTGCACATGGTCCTCCGCCTTCCGCATCCAGTTTGTCCCAGCGACCTTTTTGAGGTCGTCGGTCCATCTAGCTGGGGGCCGTCCTACCTTACGCTTACCAAGTCGCGGTCTCCACTCTAGGACACTCTTGCTCCATCGGCCGTCGGTCCTTCTGCAGATGTGACCAGCCCATTGCCACTTTAGCTTACTGAGTCTGCGAGCTATGTCGGTAACTTTAGTTCTTTGTCGGATTACCTCAAAGAGACGCCGAGCATAGCTCGCTCCATAGCCCGCTGTGCGACTTTGAATTTGTGGACTAGTCTCACTGTGAGTGTCCACGTCTCGGCCCCGTAAGTCATAACAGGTAGAACACATTGGTTAAAGACTTTAGTCTTCAGGCATTGCGGTATAGGCGAAGCGAAAACGTGACGTAGTTTGCCAAATGCTGCCCAACCCAATTGGATCCTGCGGTTGATTTCTTTCTCGAAGTTGTTCCTACCAAATTGGACAACTTGTCCAAGGTAGACATACTCCCGAATAACTTCGAGCATCGAACCATCGACGTAGATCGGTCCCGGCGTGACATGCTCATTAAACATGATCTTGGTTTTATCCAAGTTCATGTCGAGACCGACACCTCGAGAGGCTTCATTTAGGCTATGCAGCATTTCGTTTAACTGTTCCAGTGACTCTGCCACGATGACGATATCATCGGCAAACCGAAGGTGTGAGATGTATTCGCCGTTGATGTTAATGCCCCGCCTAGTCCAGTCCAGCGTCTTGAAGACGTCTTCGAGTGCATTGGTGAAGAGCTTGGGGGATATTACATCCCCCTGTCTTACCCCTCGATGCAGCTCGATCGGGTTGGTCTTTTGGCCCTGGAGCTGGACGGTCATTGTGGCGGTATCATACAGACATCTCAACACCTCGATATAGCGCCAATCGATGCCACATCGCTGCAGAGCATCCAAAACCGCCCAGGTTTCGATGGAGTCGAAGGCTTTCTCGTAGTCCACGAAAGCCATACACAGCGGCTGATTGTACTCTTCGGTCTTCTGTACAATCTGCCGAACAGTATGGATGTGGTCTACGGTGCTGTAGCCTTTTCGAAACCCGGCTTGTTCCGGTGGCTGGAACTCGTCAAGTCTTCTGGCGAGCCGGTTTGTGAGTACTCTCGAGAACAACTTGTAGACGTGGCTCAGGAGTGAGATGGGTCTGTAGTTCTTCAGCAAGGTTTTGTCACCTTTTTTGAAGAACAGAACCACCGCACTCCCGCTCCACGCTTGAGGTGTTAAGCCCTGGTGGATGACGGAATTAAAGAGACTCGCTAGCTTTTTCAGGATTGGAGTCCCGCCTGCTTTTAGGAACCAAGGCATTGGTTCTCAAAAAAATACTAGTCCATAGAATAAATGTTACCTTTTTCTACGGTGAAGCTGTAAAGGCCTTGGGGCCAACAGCGTACATCACTCACACACACACAGAATAAATGTTTGTTTTCATAAATATCAGTAATAGACATACTAAGTAGTAAAGTTCTTCTTTTTAGGATCAATCAGTTATGATGAAATTATCAAAACATGATTGAAACAACACAATTAATGCAATACATGATTTTTCAAATTAATTTGTGTCGAAATAACCTTTAGGATTGTGGGTTCTTTTGGGCCTGCAGTGAATGTGATTCCCTGTTATAGTAGTTGCTAAAATATGATCTGTCTATTTATCATTCTCATATCTCCCTTATGAAATATCTATATGACTCTACGATGTCAACAGAACACAAACTAGTCCTAGTTGGGTTGGACAATGCTGGCAAAACGACAATACTGTATCAGTTGCTACTGGGAGAAGCTGTCCACACCAGGCCCACCATCGGGTCTAATGTAGAAGAGGTTGTGTGGAAGAACTTGAGGTTCGTGATGTGGGACCTTGGCGGCCAACAAAGCTTGAGATCGGCTTGGAACACCTACTACACTAACAGTGAGGTAAATTAATATTTATTTATCATTGCTATGCATAATTTTGATGAAAAGTAGGCACTTCAATGTTCAGATTTATTGTTAACCTATGTAGTTTCACACTTTGCTTAGGTTCAGATGAAGCAGATATACCGAAAAATAGTCTGATTTCCTCTGTCATCTCATACAAGCATTATTTACGCTTTTAGTGTGCTATTTTCATAAGTAATAATGAATGTGTAGCACACCTCAATAGCTTAACTGTGCTGGTTTCCTGTGTTGCTTTCCATTCAATATTTTAGAGGTAATTATAAAAAGTTATACCAATAGGAAGAAAATAGGCAGATATCAAAGCTGAGCGAGATTATGAAGGTTGTAGACTTTCATATAATTTAGGAAATAAAAATCAAATGTACTTTGCATTTGGCGAAGGTACTTTTTTGCTCTCATTTATTTAATAGTGTTGTTATTTACGGCCTTTGTAAATTCAAGATGTATTAGTTAAAACCGAAACTTGAGATTATTTTATACAAGAATTCAAAATGTATGTCAGATAAACGGATGTCATCTTTCGAGGCCAATTAACTTAAATCATACTTTTCTTCGGCGTCTACATAATTAGTCTCATAAGTACATAGTTCCTGCCTATCTTATAAATTTAAAACATACCAAATTGCTTGCTCTACTTAGATTTAATTTTGACGTCATCTTTAACATTGTCACAGTATAAAACGACTACAGTATCTTTTTAGATTTACTGTCACTATTTACTCCTCAAATGTATTTTTATATACTCGAACAAGATATTAGGTTTTTAGGTGTCACGTTTTCGTTTTATAGATATTGTTATTCAAGGTGAACGAAACGAAAGTTAATATATCTTATCATTTGTGCCCTAATGGCTACAGGCGAATGAGAACTTTATTTTTAATTCACTATGACTTATTTTTCGTAAGATTTACGTGATATAAAGTAGTATTTCGTGAATGCGGAACTTGTTCCCAGCTGTATTAAAATTGCGTGAATGGGGAACACGCTTACTGTTATAATATCAGATTTGCTGTTCCACTGCTGGGCAAAAGCGTTCTCCCACAAATTGAGGTTAGAGAGATTAGGTCGTCCATCAGTGTGGATTGGTGGAGGGAGGTTTGTGGTCACCTGCTGTTGGAACTAAACAAGCCGCCTTAGAAGCGGCTTTCAACTTGGTTTAACGATTACCACCATTATATCCGGGTCACTAAGTCTGCTATTGCAATTTTAGTAAAATTCTAACCATCTATCTATAACCTCACGCCAGGTCCCTTGCGGGGTAGGCAGAGAGTACACAGTTCCAACAGGTTCTTTCCTTACATACCTCTCTGGCTTCCTCGACTCTCATAGTTCGTCTCAAACACGCTCGCCGGTTACGGAGACTCTTGACTTTTCCATCAGACAAGACTCGGAAAATAAAAGTTAAATTGTCGTTCATTACACCGTCACGCCTATTTTCCCCAAGCGGGGGTAGTGGAGGCGTACTGAGTACACCTACGTTTCGCCGACGATGTTAGGTCCCATGTAATACGGGGCGAGCCTATTGACATATACCGGGCACAATTCCGGACTCCGGACTCATACTGAGAACTTTTTGGGGAAGTTTTTTCGTTAGAAAAACTTCATTTGTCCGACCTAGGATTTGAACCCAGGACCTCGTGATCACCAAGCGATGCGCTTTGCCATTAGACCAACGAGGCAGTCGTTCATTGACTTCATAATCGTTGGTGGTGACAGTTTTGATAATCTATGAATTCAATGGTGTCCTTATGGCTTTCTATAGGTGTACCACTTGACAAATTTTTCGGTATTTGTTAATAAGACCATAAAGAATTTGGTAGGTTACCAACTTTAGGCATTATTGTAATTGAATGAATATTATAGCGTGTCATATATTTACAAATCACGTTAAAATAGCATTTGGGGCCCGACACTAACGACACAACGTGTCTTCCCAAGCACGAGGACGCTCGAATATGAAATCGCCACAAAAGGTCACCCATCTCCGGCCAACCGAGTCGAACGGCGATTAACCGCGGTGATCGCCAAGAACACCGCGGTCGCACAGTGCTACGAGCCCCTCTTACTCAGTTGTATTCCGTGTATTATCACATCCGTATTAGTACCGCTAGCGATAGACAGATCGGTTTGGTTTTAACCGAGCCTCCGACGATTGCCGCATCGGTCTCTCGATAAACCTGTCAGGGCCCTTATTCGTTGCGACCAAACGCGACACGATACGATAATTTCGTTTGATCGTGTAATGGTATTATCTTTGCCACTTTGAGTACCTACTACTGAACTTTTTCAAGAAATTATCGTAACGCGCTGCGCTACGTTTTTAATTGGTCTTAACGGATAAGGGCCCAAAAACGTCTTTGTTCCAATAATTTTGTCCGTGATACAAAAACGACATCTTCTCACCCGTATTTGGAAGACTGTTTTTGCTTGGCTTATTGCGATTTCACCTCAATTACTTTCCTTTCCTCACTAGTGTCCCTTTCCCTTTTGAGGAATACTACCCTACAATAATTATATAAGAAAAATGTTCATTTGAAAAAGACTGCTTATCAACTGTATAACGTAGGTACACACATTATAGTGTACATAGTACACTTGTGCCACCCCCACTCGGGAAATATAGACGTAACGTTGTATAATTTGTATTATAAATTATACATTAAATAATATTAGCCCTGTTAAGAATCTATCCAACCGTTGGGCACGGGCCTCCTCTCAAACCTGGAGCGCTTAGGTCATTGTTCAGACCGCTGGCCCAGTGCGGGTTGGCGAATTTCAGACCTCTTTGGGAAACTCTTAGGCATACAGGTTTCCTCACATCTCGGATTTTTCTCATCGAAAAGTTACACTTTGATCTACCTAGGATTCGAATTCAGGAGCTCTTGACCGCTACGCGTATTATTTGTCACTATATAGACGATATATCAATACCAAATAAGTATAGATATTTTGTTACCACGATGGGCCCGAGAGTAGCCGAGGAACGTGCTTAATGGCGTGTAATTGGAGAGGACTTATGTCCAGCAGTGGTCTGCTAAAGGCTGATGATGATCTATCTATCTATATCATCACGCCAGATCCCTTGTGGTGTAGGCAGATAGTACAGAGTTCCAAGAGGTTCTTTCAGACCTCTCTGGCTTCCTCCACTCTCAGTGCGTCTCATACATGCTCGCCGGTTACCGAGACTCTTGTCTGATCAAGATGATGATGATAATGGTTCCTCTTGCCATTTATATATTATGCCCCAACAGTAGTTTCGATAAATTGTATCTGTATACCAGGTGTGTTTGTGTATAGTTCGTTGTGTCAACGTCACTGCGAATCGGCCTTGCAGCGAAAGATCTGTTAAACATGTTTGTAACCGGTTACCCTGTAATGCGAATTACAATGACAGTTTCATGTTCTTGCAATTGTTTCAACACGTAATTATTATACGGTATTATACTTAAAGTAATTGCAGTGATTTTGAGGCATGATTTGTTATAATAGTCACTTTTTTTTAGTCAAAGCAAATTTAATTGTACAAACTCTTATTAAGCTGAACGCAGAATATAAATCTTATTAAACGCTATTGCAAATTGTACTAAATTGTGTAATTATTTCAGTAATATGTAGTACATAAGGTACGTTCTGCAGTGGATTGCTGCGCGTGTTGTAATTGCAATCGCCGTTACTCACTATTTACTTGCAAGCGTGAAGTTTTATGACCATAAAGATAGTCATTGGGCGTATTACAAACAAGTATACCTATATACGTTTCTTTTCTTCAGTTCGTGATAATGGTTATCGATTCGACGGACAGACAGCGGCTAAACATTAGCCGAGAGGAGCTGCATCGGATGCTGAAGCATGAGGAACTGAGTCGCGCGTGCCTCCTCGTATATGCTAACAAACAGGTAAACACAACTTACATAACATCCTTTTTTAAAATGTGGCCTCACACTTGAAATAAATTCCTGTGTTGTGGATGAGTTCATAAACTTTCTGAAATAAAACCTAAATTCATAAACGCAAACACCTAAATCTAAAGAAAAAGAAACATTTGTGGGTGCCACAAATATATGTATACAAGGTGTAACATAATAAACGCAAGACCTCAGACAAAACGAAAACCAAATTTCCAAATTTAAAGTTTTTTACACTCTTTTTAAGCACCTTTATACCCCAATTAAAAATAAAACTTGTACGTGTATGTGTGCGTTTTGAAAAATACGTTTTAGGAATGCATTTGATATCTCCTCATTGCTATGAATCAAGAATAAATTTAGTTTTTTATAGCGCACTGAAGGAGTAAAAGCATTTTTTGCAAATTTAGAAAAAAAAAATACATTAAAAATCATTGGAATCAATTCAGTCACCGATTTAGAACAAACTACTTTCAGGTCTTGCGTTTAATATGTTACAGCTTGTATGTACCGTGCTAGGAAAGAACCCGCGCCTACTGTATCCAGTAATAATGAGTGGAATAACTTATACTATGTGCACCACTGTTTAAGTTTCTAAAAGCGGTCAGTATCTTGCTCTGATTAAGAATATTATTGAAGAAACGGGATTAAATTCGGGCGATCTGTAAGTAGTTTTGAAGAATAAACTTCGAACTAGAGTTCGAGTTTTGTTGTGTTTAATTGAGAATAGATTATTATTTTTTTACAAAATATGAGCACCCACGTCCTTCCGAGTCTCGCCACCTGTATCAATATGCCATGATGTCATCTCATTTGCATACATATAAGAATATAAATATATTGTAGTAACTAAAATGACGAATTGTTATGCTCGTACAACGTGGCTACTCACAAAACTCCGATAAGTTTCTCATAATTTCAAGGATACAAGTTTATTAATTTTATGCTTCTGTAGTTTCAAACTCATCTTCCTGTTATTTAGCTAAATACACTCGTATTAACGACTGATCGTAGACGACTAAACGACGAGTTGTTCGAGATCATTAATGTGAGATGTAGACAATTCAATCCTCTCTCAATGTAATGTTCGCAAAACGTCACAATATTTTTTTACATTCTCATAATGTCTTACCCACATGGAATGTGTATTTGTGTAGTATATTGACCTATGTTAATATAAAACGTTGGATTCGTTGGACCTATGTTAAAATATTAAAGTTCAAAGGTTATAAGTTTTATAGTCTCAGTTCAAGATTATTTTGGTGTAAACACAAAACATATTATGCTGCCAAGTTGGTGCTTTGTGATCACGAGGTCCAGGGTTCAAATCCTAGGTCGGACAGATGTAGTTTTTCTATCGAAAAATTTCCCAGTATCAGTCCGGAGTGAACTGTGCCCGGTATATGGCAGTAGGCTTGCCCCCTATTACATGGGACTTAGCATCGACGGCGAAAAGTGGGTGTACACAGTACACCTCTGCCACCCCCGTTTGGGGAATATAGGCGTGACGGTGTTTATTTATTAATTTATTTTCTATTTCTTCTTCTTTCCTTCCTCATGATAGGTTAACTATGACCGGGCTCGGTTTCCTCCGCAAAGACGTCGGAGCCCCGTGGTTCATACGGAATGTCGATCTCCATTCCGATCTCGGTCTCGAACCTATTCGCGCCTGTATTAAAAAGGTGACAACCCGATATTTCGCGAAAGCGTCCAATCATAGAAAGCCGCTAATCGTAGTCGCCGCCGACTACGAACCTAAGGCCTCGGACACGCAGTCAGCGGGAGTGGGGCGGCGGCGGCGGCGGCGCGGGGAGCGACCCGCCAACGCTGTACCCGGTCTCGAAGCCAGCGAGTAGACCGCACGGCGCTAGTGCGGCGTAGTGTTGTGTTACGAGAAATTAGTATCTTTGTTCGCGAACGAAATGTCTAAACAGCGACGACAACATCTTTTTGATACTAATTCCTTCCTAAAGTTTGATTTATTGTCAGTAAAAGGATATGTAAATTCCTACAATCGGGCGAGGAAGCAAAAACGTCAATGCAGACGCGCGGGCACCGCTAGTTTGGTACGCACCGCTCGTACGCCGCTCGCCGCCCGCTCCCCGCGCCGCCGCCTTCGAGGCCAGTTCCATATAAATGTATGCATTGAAACGCGCCGCTCCCCGCGCCGCCCCGCTCCCGCTGACTTCGTGTCCGAGGCCTAACTCCCATCCTATCAGCCGCTACTGTCGTCCGCGGCATGTTCTCACCGACCCTCCCGATGCCCTTACATCCCTTCTTTCGGCTGCCAAAGCTGAGGCCGTTCCTTTTTGAGCCGCCCTTGAGCTAGTTGCCCCCTTACCCTTCTATTCTTTCCTTTCCCTTCTATTCCCCCAAGCCTATGTTTGTCTCAATCGAATCTGAATAGGGGATAGATAACTGTGTGCAAGCACCGAAGTTTTGCTGTAGTTACACGGAACACATGAAGGTCAACTTGCATCTCATTTATTATAATTATCATCTGGAGCTCGTGTCTTAGGTGTTGACATTTTGTGATAAACAAATTTTATCTTGATCAATTATTATACTGCTGATCTAATGCTGATAAAATTATAAACATGTTGCATACATATGTAAATAGGGAATATGCGTGTAATTCAAATAAGGGTCAAATGTTTTTTTTTACAAACTTTATCGCATTAGAATCATCAATCATCAATCAATCGTCCATACCAATATTTTTTAATAACATTATTTTATTACGAAAATAATTATTGAAAGTTCAAAAAATGAGAGGGAAATTCAAAGTAGCGGGAACGCCACCAGATCGAATATGACGTCAAATTCTACAATACAAATGTTAACAAGTGCATATTTGTTGGATGTTTGCTATTCATCATCATCATCATTTCAGCCTATACTTGTCCACTGCTGAACATAGGCCTCCCCAATGGCTTTCCAGCGTAACTGGTCCGATGCCACCTGCATCCAACGATTTCCTGCGATTTTCACAAGATCGTCGGTCCATCTGGCAGGCGGTCGTCCTACGCTGCGCTTGCCAATACGTGGTCTCCACTCTAGAATATTTCTGCCCCAACGCCCGTCCGATCTTCGCGCTATGTGGCCAGCCCATTGCCACTTCAGCATGCTAATCCTGAGGGCTATGTCGGTGACCTTGGGTCTTCTACGAATCTCCTCATTCCTGATTCGATCACGTAGAGAAACGCCGAGCATAGCTCTTTCCATAGCTCGCTGAGCAACTTTGAGCTTTTTTATGAGACCTATTGTAAGAGACCACGTCTCTGATCCATATGTCATCACTGGTAACACACATTGACTAAAAACTTTAGTCTTTAGGCACTGTTTGCTATTGAGTTAGTTTTATTGTTATTTTTTGTTGTCGATTTACACAAAGACAAAATTTTAGTTTAAATTATTTAAGTTAATTCTTACGTTAAAGTGATCTTTACAGCAATATAAACAAGTTGATGGAGATACCATGTCTCTTTTTCTGATTTTACACCACTTTCTCCTTATGTCCGCACCTATCGGGTGCATTTCTTATTGTATTTTTACACCTAGGCACAACACAGTGTTGTTCGATTGTATAATAGTCGCAAAATACAAAATAAATATAAATTACAGAATAAAATACTTCTACAGCTGTTCACTAATTGATTGTTATAATAGATTTTGACGTCACGCCAAGCGCGCCAAAATGGCGGGCGTTTAAAATGCTCTTATCTGTTTGCTATCTTCAACATTTTTTTTTGCCCTTTACATTTTGTTTTTGACGCTAAATTTTTTTTTGCAGTTATATATTGATGTAATCTATCGTATAAAAATATAAAAAAATACACGCATATTCCCTTTTGTTTCGTGTTATAAATATTATGTACGTCTAAATTCTTTATGAAATCTTTGTGTTTTAATATGTCGATGATACCTGAGGGCCTAGACAAGTTGCAAGCGTTTTGTTTCTATTCTTTTGTCGCAATCGATAGCGCATTGTTTTGAGCACGTGACTTTTCGTTGCAAAATGTCATTTCCATACATTTTTCCGCTTTCTATTAGCGTTAACGACTGTAGATTGTCAACTTGGCTATAGGCGTTGATGTGCTGTGCTTTCAATATCTCGATGATAATAGGCGTACTAACTTTTTCACCTTTGCCTACCCTGAAATTGACCATTGCCTAACTGACAGTTGAGAAACGTATGAGACGAACTATACGAGTGGAGAAATGGAGAGAGGTCTCTAAGGAAACAACTTGGGAACTCTGTACTCTGCTTAACCTGCAAGGTTGTAGATAATAAATCTCTAATTTTGGCGATAATGTTACTTCCGAGCGCCTCTCCATACACTGTCAATAAGCACGTCTAACTATAAGCACTTGTTTTATTCTTTCCAGGACGTGAAAGGCTCAATGACAGCGGCGGAGATATCAGAGCAGTTGGACCTCACGTCCATAAAGCAGCATCCATGGCACATACAAGCGTGCTGTGCGCTCACTGGCGAGGGGTACTTAATGTTTTTATTTAACAACTAGCGGTCAGCTCCAGCTTTGCACGGGTAGCACGGACAGTTCGGCCAATTTGCACAAAATGTTTATAAATTATATTCTTATATCTTCCTCGCATATCTATTACAGAAAATACAATGAAAATCCGGGTCGTTTCTGTGATCAGCGCACATATACGTAAAATAGAGGCGGAAGATGACTTCAATTTATATAGTATATTAGGTACATACAGGGTTACGAATCCAACTATTGTGTTAAATTAATGCGTGTACGCCTTATTCGAAAATTAGCTCCAAATGATTTATTTGCATTTGCAACTATTTTGAATAGCTGAGCCGGTTCAACACTTATCTAGTAGATTTAATGCCCCTACAAGGTGGAGGGATGACCTGGTGAAGGTCGCGGGTAGAAGCTGGATGCGTACAGCACAAAGCCGGTGGTTGTGGCGATCTTTGGGGGAGGCCTTTGTCCTGCAGTGGACGTCGTTCGGCTGATGATGATGAACTGCTAGAATATATGGGCGGTAAAAAAGATTCCATTCGTACCATAAATGTTGTTAATAGAACAGAATTAGATAAAAAAGACAAGCCCGCTGAGTTTATCGCCGGATCTTCTCAATGAAGGCCGCGTTCCCATCCGATGGTAGATTAAAAATATACTGTCCACTGCTGGGCAAAGGCCTTCTCTCACAAATCGAGGTGAGAGAGATAAGGTCATACTCCACCACGCGGACCCATTGCGTGCGGATTGGTGGAGGCAGGTTTGTGGCCATCTGCTGGTGGAACTTATCAAAGCCACCTTTAAGGCTTCCAACTCGGCTTAACGACTACCACATTAAGTGGTAACCGGGACCAACGGCTTAACGTGCCTTCCGAAGCACGAAGACGCTCGAATATGAAAATGCCACAAACGGTCACCCATCTCAGGCCGACCGAGCCGAACGCTGCTTAACCTTGGTGATCGGTAAGAACACCGCGGTCGCACAACGCTACGAGCGCCTTCGATTGGTAGATTAGTAAGTTAAAAAAATATGTAAATATGACCATTTGTAAGTACCTGAAAATAAATGATTTAAGTTTGAAGACAAATACAAGCTGTAACATAATAAACGCAAGACCTGAAAGTAGTTTGTTCTATATCGATAACTGAATTGATTCCAACTATTTTTAATGTACCTTACATTTTTTTTTTAATTTGCGCTATAAAAAACTAAATTTATTCTTGATTCATAGCAATAAGGAGATTACAAATGCATTCCCAACCCGTATTTCTCAAAATGCACACATACACGTACAAGTTTCATTGTTAATTGGGGTATAAAATGCTTAAAAAAGGGGTAAAAACCTTTAAATTTGGAAATTTGGTTTTCGTTTTGAATTTATGAAGCAATTCTCTAATTGGGGTGTCTGAGGTCTTACGTTTATTATGTTACACCTTATATATCTATCTAATATGAATTATCATATTAAATAGATATATAAGGTATGAACCACTGAATGAATTATCATATAACACTTTGAAATTAAATTGTCTGGTGGATTAAATTATTTCATACGTCATTAGCTTTCAAAGCAATTGTTAATCTTATAATAGTCCACTGTAAAAATATCTTATCAATGAGTTGTTGGTATAAATTATCACTGATGATATAAATAATACACGTAAGTACAAGTACACTAATATGTAAGACATTTGAACAACTTGTCATGATTCCTTTGCCTGAAAGGATCGTAGCCTATTTACTGCTGCGATAAGTGCGGCAGTTTAATCTATTTCAATCCATCAATCAATCAGCCTATCGCAGTCCACTGCTGGACATAGGCCTCTCCTAACACGCGCCATTGCACACGGTCCTCCGCCTTCCGCATCCAGACTGTCCCAGCGACCTTTTTGAGATCGTGGGTCCATCTAGCTGGGGGCCGTCCTACCTTACGCTTACCAAGTCGCGGTCTCGACTCTAGGACACGTTTGCTCCATCGGCCGTCGGTCCTTCTGCAGATGTGACCAGCCCATTGCCACTTTAGCTTACTGAGTTTGCGAGCTATGTCGGTAACTTTGGTGCTTTGTCGGATTACCTCGTTACGAATTTTATCCTTCAAAGAGACACCGAGCATAGCTCGCTCCATAGCCCGCTGTGCTACTTGAAATTTGAGGACTAGTCCCGCTGTGAGTGGCCACGTCTCGGCCCCGTAGGTCATAACAGGTAGGACGCATTGGTTGTAGACTTTAGTCTTCAGGCATTGCGGTATAGGCGAAGAGAAAACGTGACGTAGTTTGCCAAATGCTCCCCAACCCAATTGGATCCTGCGAATGATTTCTTTCTCGAAGTTATTTCTACCAAATTGGGCAACTTGTCCAAGGTAGATCATCTATTTAGTGGGATATATAATTTAAAATCTAGATGGGTGTTGCATAAGTATTACGTACCCAAATTCAAGTGGTATAAGGTATTTATTATTATAAAGACAATATAATTCTATTATTACACGCTGTAGCAAGGCGATTAAGTTATCAATTAAATACTGCAATAAAAGACGTTCTTTTGATACCACCAGATAGTAAATTATAGCGTGTTTCCAACACTTGTAATGTATGCTGACATAGTCTTATGTTATAATGATCGATTATGTTTCAAGATCACGGCTGAGGTTCATGCCTAAGAACAAATCTTTTTACCAAGGTATTTGGCAACCCATTATCATACAAGGCCATTGTGAGAAAAAATGTTAATAGCTCTTCATTTTTCTAAGTAATGTCACATGCCTCGTTGTTCTAGTGGCAAAGCGCATCGCTTTGTGACCACGAGATCCTGGGCTCAAATCCTAGGTCGGACAAATGTAGTATTTCTATCGAAAATTTCTCAGTATGAGTCCGGAGACTGGAATTGTGCCCGGTATATGGCAATAGGCTCGCCCCCTATTACATGGGTACTAACATCGTCGGCGAAAAGTGGGTGTACTCAGTACACCTCTGCCACCCCCGCTTTGGGAATATAGGCGTGACGGTGTTTAATGTCACATGAATTCTAGTTTTGGGTTAATCCTGCGTAGTCGCTTGCGCCGATATTTGCAACAGCGCTGCATGTTTGTCCAGCTACTGTGAACGAATATAGTTACGATCTTTGTGTACCATGTGTATATGAAACATTTTTCATGTGCACAACAGGTTATACAAGGTGTAACATAATAAACGCAAGACCTCAGACACCCCAATTAGAGAATTGCTTCATAAATTCAAAATAGTAACCAAATTTCCTAATTTAAAGGTTTTTACCCTTTTTTAAGCACTTTTATACCCCAATTAACAACGAAACTTGTAAGATTATGTGTGCGTTTTGAAAAATACGTTTTAGGAATGCATTTAAAATCTTCTTATTGCTATGAATCAAGAATAAATTTAGTTTTTTTTGGCGCACTGAAGGTGTAAAAGCATTTTTTCAAATTTAAACAAATTGTTAGTTACATTAAAAATAGTTGGAATCAATTCAGTTACCGATTCAGAACAAACTACTTTCAGGTCTTGCGTTTATTATGTTACACCTTGTATATGTACCTGACCCAATAACGAAATGTATATGGATATTAAATGTTTGTCTATGGGGAATAATATACTTGCGACCCGTGCGCCATTTTAACGACCAGCTGTTACCATGGTAACCCCACTTCGGTAAGAGATATGAATTCGTGAGCTGCAGTATGATCGACCACCATTTGAACGTCTTTATACTGGCACGTTATTTTCGTAGTTATGTATGACCATATATATAAACGTCATTGAAATGACCTGTATAACTTGGTCTGATAATATATTGTGCTTTTTTTCTAATGACGCCTTCCGTAAATGTCAGGGATAGTTTTCCATAATCTAATAATAACAAATTTATTTTATCTTATGGCAGGTTACAGGGTCGCTTCTATTGACAGTCAGAGATATACTATTATATCTTAAAAAGAGAAACATTTACAACTTCCCACTTGTTCACATACGGCGTCTCTTTTAAAAATGACGTCAGAAAGATCCTTTAACCTCTGTGACTATAAGTGAACTGGCATGTGTCTTACATGCCAGTTCCCTAATAGAAATCTTCTAGTGAGATATTGAGTTATGTTCGGAAATAATATATGTAAGGGTTCTGATGTTATAACAACTGTAAAATATATTTTTGTGTTTGTTTTCAGATTACATTTAGGCTTGGAGTGGATCGCGAGCAGAATAAAGAAGAAATGACACAGCGCGGACGAAGAGGAGTAATTTTACGAATAGGTACTATTGTTAATGTTACATACAATTTAAAACTTAACTATGTTTTCATAAGTTTGACTATATTCTAAAAAAAGACCTATCAGGATTTGTGTCCGTTGTTTTGCATGAATGGGATATTATAATAAACATGTTCTTGTAAGTTTTATCATTTTTATTTTAACTACTCATTTTTCGAACAAAAATTGTACATTGATTGATACTTTTAGTAGTTAATTAATATCTATGATTAGATTACAAAAAGGACGATCAAATCATACCAGTTACTTCATGATTAAATACTATTAGTACAACACGCCAAAGAGTCCGTAGACTACTATTTATGTGTCCGCCGAAGGTCGATTTTCCATCCATCGCGAAATCCTTCGAAATTTAGTTCATGATTGGCTGATTTTTTTCAAAACCTGTGTTGACTGTATTAACGAACTAGTTGTTTTGGTTATTTATCGACATTGGCGGCCGGCTGGCGCATTTTCTTCCCGCGCGTCGCCTCTTCCGTCCCGGTCTCGTGCATTCTTAAGACGTAAATAATCGTTCAATTTCGATGCTTGCTGGAAACCTTCGGTTCCGATCAAAATTTCGGCTTATTTTAGCCGAAGGTGGCCGAAACCGAAGCCAAGGTTCTGTCCGAGGTTCGGTCGGACACTACTAATAAAAAATCGTTACAACAAGAAAATGCTGATATTCTTAACACATTGACTATAAACCGTTGTGGTAAATTGTGTCCAATATTATATCACATTAATATAGAAAACGAATTTGACAAAACGATATCGAATAAAAAAATAACTTTTGATATGAGATACATTCATGGAAAGGGACGTAATATATAATTAAAATAATATTATATTAAAAAATTGTTCTAAAAAAAATAGTGGCAATGTTGTCATGTTAAAATAAAATTCTTAAAAAATATTTACATTGGCAATCTGTTATGTACACACAAAATATAAGAACTATTAGTGGAAATGCAAATATTACAAACTAATAGTAAAGAACTAAGCTATGACGCATGTTAATATAACTTAGAGAAAATAACATTTGGTCCATGAAATGCATTAAACAGGATTTAAAAGACTTACACAATATGATTATCTTAAAGCTGTCTCCACCGCGCGCATTTGCGTTTATGTAAATTCGGGTATGAGGAATCGGCAGAAGGTACGCTGAATGAGATCATCGCCAAGCATTTAAGCGAAGTTCGCATACGAGCACAATGTTCTTATGGTTAGTACGTTTCAACTTATAGCGCCGTTTTTAACGTCATCGCTCGCGATCGAACACGGGAAATGCTTGCGGTAGGGACGCACCTTAAGAAACGGCAATAGTTCCCTTTAGATTTACATTTGAGCCACCCATTATTCTATTGCAGAACCGCAGATCAGTATAGTGGGGACAAAATGTTGAAATAATTATTTACACATTTTGGTTTTATTACGGAATAATATATCTTATAATAAATTAAATGTAACTCGAATATCACTTTCAAAACTTAATCATAATCTGTACGGGACACAACCTAAATGATTTTCCATTGCTCACATACCGCCCTGAATTACTGGCTAATTATAAATTTTTGACGTACGTTTGCAACCGTGATCATCTTCGTACGCTCATTATGTCGATCTTCATCATAATATCCCTAAATGTAAAGAACAACAGTTTGAACATTGGTAACTAAATCAATAATTATAAAAACAAATCGTATTTTGTCAAGACAAATCATTATTATATCACAGCAAACTATTATGTTTTAAAAGAATTATTTAACTAAAGTGCAAACTAACGTAATTTAAAAACGTGCCAAATACTGACAAGAATTAGTATTTATACACACAATAGTTGATTTTAAAAAGAAAATGTAATATTTGTATTAATGAATTCTATATCAAATTTAATAAAAAGTGAGTAGATTATAGGAGATTCAGATAGACTATCAATAAATGGAACTTACAAATTAACTTAGATTCATTTCTTATAGAATGAATATTCGAGCAGATATATAATTTGGTCCTGAGGTAGATTCATCTAGATTCACGCTGACCGTAACATCGCGGTTGGGTCGATATCAATTCATGTATTGTTTAAGAGAATATTATATTTACTTAACTGGGCAAGTTACGAGGGCTTTATATGTCAGATAAACATAATTTCACACATGCAAGTGGTCACTGCGAGTCCAGTTCACATTAGATAACTATCAAAATTGCACCTTTCTAATAATTTCCACTTACACATCAAGTTAAGCATTGCCGAAACGTGTTCTGGCAAATATGTTCACTAAAAAGTTTGTAAAGTCCTATAAAATTACAAATGATTTACCCCTATATTATTTATACTAACAGTCTTTAAAACCTGATCTTATATGTTTTCACTTCCATGGGCTCCAGGCTGATCTCATGCAGTCCCGTTAGAGATTTGAAAGATTTTAAGCCAGTCAAGCTCACCGAAGTGATGTTTTTCATGTGTAGGCCGTTAAATCTAGTTCTCGCCGTAAACGTGGAAGGCTTTGCTTTGTTTTCATTGCCCACTGCGCAGGTGTAGCCGGGCCGCTGCAGCACCATGTAGCACGAGTCGCTGGGAAACTGGTCCAGCACCACGTCGGTGATCGTGCGCAAAGTCAGCAAATGTATGCCGGTCGGGAAGTTCTGCACGAACGTTTGGTACGACTTCACCTCGATGTCGCCAACCTCGCTCGTATCCAACAAGTAGACATTAACTGGATAATTGAGCGTCCTGCTCAGATATTCGGCGGTCTGCGATGGCAGTTGATACGCGCTGTCCTTCTGGTCGGGACTGAAGTGACGTTCGTTCACATATTTGACCGTTTTGTCGTCGGTATCTCTCTTGACTTCCGTGACTCCGGGCATCGTTTCGAGAAGTATCCAGTTTTGGAATACTGTGGGTTTATTGTCGACTACGCCTTCTCCTATGCCCCTGAAGTCGTCGTAAAGGGTTCGACGGTCGAGCATCACTTCTAGACGTCCCGGTTCGAAAGCGGCGGCCCCTTGAGCGTGATTAGTCACTAGAGTCAGACGGGTTTCCTCGTCTTGCAACCACGCCATTGTAGTGATGGGATAGTAGTTGGCCTCGATGCCCAACTTATCCACCTTAACTCTCTTTTGATATTGAAAACCGTTTTGATCAGTATAAAACTCCGGAATGTCACCATTCTGTATACCAGTCTGTATCCTCATGAATAATTCTGTTTCTCTATTTTTCGGTGGACTTTCGAAATCAACGATGTTCTCTACGTAGACAGCGCGTGAGAGGACCGGGTCTTCGGTGTTGTATATTCGAACGGTGTGCACTAAAAACGGCAAGTACATAGTGGTGATTTCGGTTGAAACCGGTCCAGACACGATAATTATGTTATCGTCCTGCAATGTGTTCCAGGCATATGGATGAAGCACGTTTTTCTCCGGTGAATCATAATCAGGCATGAAAAGATAAGCTCCAGAGTGCCGCTGTGCGCTCTGATAAGCGCCAAATTGCATTTCCACTACATTTTTCTTCCTTATATCCTTTCTGTATATTTGTCTCAAAAATCCAGTGTTTCTGTTAATGAGCAGCTTCAGTACATTGTTTTCCAGTTGGATGTCACCGGGCATCATCTTTTTAGTATTGAAAATTGCAACTTTTCCTGGTTCCGATTTTTGCGATTCGCTGCAATTGTTGCAGAAGACTATGCAATGGCTTGAAGTGTTCGTGTGTTCCTCCAGATTATACGTAATGGAGCTAAGAGCAGGAATCGTGGCCACGAACATTACGTCGAAGTTAGTGTCGCTGATAGTGCGTTTGCCGTCTTCACCGTACACAATATTGGGGGTTATTTGGTAGACAACATGTTTTTTCTTGTGGGTATCGTATACGCGGATATTTGAAGTGTTCGACCTGAGTGTGATAACTTCAGTGCGTAATTCCGCAAGAGGATTAAAAAGCACAATCTTTTTCTTATCCACAAAAGACACTAGCAGCTTCTTGGGTTGTTTTCCATATTGTTCGTACTCGACCTCGCTTTGAATAATACTCTGTGCGTGCAACGAGTGGTCAGGAATCATAACGGTCGTCAGAGCGGCTTCCTGCAGTCGGATGCAATGGTACAAGCTGGTGAACAACTTCGTGCCATAGTCGTACATAACATTAGCCTTAGACGTGCCTGTGATCGCGTCGTGGTGTTGGAAAAGACCCAAATTCCTTCTCGCATAAATCAGTTGTTCGTAAGACTTTTCTAGTCGCTTTTCCGCATGCACGAATTTTTGATTAGTATTTTGCCTTATGTAGTTTGACACTAAAGTAAACAGAATCTCTGCGGATCGAAGCTGATGTTCAAATTGTCGGGCGAGGATCTTGATGTAAGGTCGTGTTGTGTAGTACCCAGACCAGTAAGCCGGTTTGCCCTCGCTAAAGATATCGGAGTACACAAAGAAGTCTCCCTTCAAAGTCGGAATGTTATGGTGTCTCTCTTTCATAGCGTTGAAGTAGTCCAGTGGAGTTCCAAAATGGACATCGGCATTGAATAGTTCCTTGTGGCTGTTTATGTAGTTGAACATTTTCATGTAGTTAATATATTGAGCGTCAAACTCGGCCGCGTATTCGTATCTGAAGTCATCGCCAAGCGGCACTAATATGACATTATGCGGTGTGAGAGATCCAATACGGTCGTACTCCTCAATCAAAGTTTTAGACTTGCTGTGGAGATTTTGGTCTGTTATATCTTCGTGTTTAGCTGTATACTCAGAGTATTCCCCGGGTATTTTCCTGAAATCGAAACTGAGACAAACGGAGGGGTGGGGACCGCAAGTGCTTTTTATAGAGTATATGTCGAAAGGCTGATTATGGACGATGAGGGAAGGCTTTTTGGTGGACCAGCCCGAAGTCCAGTAGAATTCTTCGATCTGGCGTTCGGCGAGCCACTGCTTCCAGGCGTAGTGGATCCTTTGGATGATAGTCCCCTCTAAACCGCTTTTATCAAGTAAGTAAGGCACGGTGGGTCCGTGTCCGAATGGATCTATTGACCAACCGGTTTTTGGCGATACGCCGAGATAGTTCTTCACCCAAGTATGGCCTGTGGAAAAATGTTTTTATTATTTAAAGCATATACTAGCAATTTGATCATATTAATCCAATAAAGAGGCAATTTACCTTCAATGAACTGGTCAATTAGTGCGTAGATGTGCGTGCAGGCTTCGTCAGGCATCACCCAGCCGCCCGTCGTGATTTCCAGTCGACCTTCTTTGATCAGTTTCTTTAGTGCCTGAAAGAATTAAAGAAAAATACCTTGAGTTCACGTTGGTTATTATGTGAGAATATGCAGCTAACCTAGGTTCCTAACGTCTTTCGTTCTTAATTCAGTTATTGTTAATAAAAGGAATCCATAAATAATACCTACCTTGAATTTTACATTTATTTACGCATATATGCATGCTATGGTGGATCAGAATTTGTAATAAAAAAAATACTAGGTACTGTGTAACTCTATAACAGTTACTTATAGATAGATATAAAACAAAAAATCTAATCAAACGACACATAATATTAGCCCTGTTAAGAAACTGTCCCACTGTTGGGCACGGGCCTCCTCTCAAACTGAGAGGGCTTAGGCCATAGTCCACCACGCTGGCCTAGTGCGGGTTGGCGAACTTCACACACCTTCGAGAAATTCTTAGGCATGCAGGTTTCCTCACGATGTTTTTCCTTCACCGTTAAAGCAAGTAATAATTAATGTTTAATACGCACATGCATTTTGAAAAGACAGAGGTGCGTGCCTGGGTTTGAACCCGAGACCTTTGACTTTGCACTAGGCTATCACTAACATAACGACCGTAAACATACTTATGTCCTGAAATCTAAAGGCTATCTGACTATAGAAGATATTGAACCAGGTGTGCCGTCTTTGCCGTCTTATAGAAAACCCTGACTCATTTAAAAGAACTCTTGAAGTATGAGAAAAGAAATGCGTAATAATCGACGAATATCCTACATATTCGTGAATATTCAATCGGAATCTGTCGGCCTGTCGCCAAGGGAACGGAAAACGAAAAAAATTACGCGAATGACATTTTACATGGAAATCTCCCAGGGTCAGTACAATGCATTATCTATTGCGGCAAGAGAATAGAAACAAAACGCTCGCCTTTTGTCTAGGCAGGGCCTAAAACTCTCCTAACAAAATTCCGCTTAAATCAAATTTTAATTGCTGCCCAATTATGTTTTCGTATTTTGGTAATATATGAAAACTGTTAAATTTCGTTGATCTGGTTAAGATTTGGTTATAGCGGAGTTTTAAAATTGGAGCTTAGTAGGCAGCTTAACTTAGGTAAATAGCAGACGGCTTCTTCCAAAGATACTGCATTTTGTAAATATGATACAGATGAAAAGGTATATAGGTAAAATACTGGATTGAGTTGATAAAAATAGACTAGTAATGGTACGCGGTGGGTGAGTTAATAAGTGTATCACTTAAAACCATGGAGTACGATACTTCGTTCTTAAAACAGACAAACAGATTAGAAATCAGTTTTGGTGATCTTGACTATTTGAACATTTGTATATAATATTCCCTTACCGGTTCTACTGACACGTAAAGAGCCACAAATCGATGAAACTTGTCAAGGAAGTAACTAACTGCACTGTTCCACGTACCTTTTGTTTGACAGGGTGCGATCTCTCCCACCACGCGTTCAAGAACGAGATCTCGGTCCATATGAACGTCATGTTCGGGTACTGGTTCAGTTTCTGCACCATGTTGTTAATGATGTTCTTCGTCTTCCACTCGAAGTACTGCTCGAACGTTTTTAGCCATCCCGGGTCGTTGTGCGAATGAGGAACTACTATCACCTGAGTAATAAGCGTTATCACGTAAATACGGAGAAAATATCGCAAAGCAATTCTAGGTCATAAAAATCACAAAAGGATAAAAAGTCCGATAAACTTCACCAATAAAAAGTAGATGCATTCTGTATTTGTCTATTGTTTAGGGGATAATATTAAGACTTGAGAGGGGAAAAAACGTAATCTCTGTTTTTTTCAATGAACTCGATGAATAAACACTTTAACGTCAACATTCTATAAGCCGGGGCCTCATTTCGCCAACAGATCCGATCTCTGTCTCGAACCTATTCACGCCTTTATTAAAAAGGAATCCGCTAACGTAGCCGTTGCCGACTACGTACCTAGCTCCCCTCCTATCAGCCGCTACCGCAGTCCGCGGCATGTTTTCACCGACCCTCCCGATGCCCTTGAATCCCTTCTTTCGGCTGCCCAAGCCGAGGCCGTTCCTTCTTAAGGCGCACTTGAACTAGTTGTCCCGTTGCCCTTCTGGCTCGAGCGTAGTAGTTGCACGCTCGCCCTGTTGTTGAAGCTATTAGGGCCCCGCGGCCAACAGCGTAGATCAGTCACACAAACACATTTTGTCAACAATGCTATCTGCCTCTTTTTCTATCATTGTTAGGCCGGGCTTCCACTGCAAAAGGCCATTGAGCGAGAAATAGTCGAGCGGAATGGAGTACAACTAGTTAAATACGATTTGCCTTCCTTTAAGAAAGAGTATTCACTATTTTAATTATCTGCCTTCTACTGAAAAGGCAGGCGACGGGAGGCGCGAGAGGGTTACGGGAAAGTGATACGTGCCGCGGAATCCGTTACAGACGCGTTGGCGATATAATTCGAATATATGTGCACTCTCGGCGAATGCAGACGTGCATGAATATAATTACAATAATTTTAAACAATTTATTATGAGTGACCTAGCTTAGTATTTTAGCGCGATAAGCGTAACTTTATTGACTAATTGAAATGGACAATAGTGGTTTTTGATAGTTATGGACAGCAGCCCCTTTAATCGAAGCGGTTTGACACGCCGCACCCCTCCATCGACGCCCACTCCTCAAACCCAGAGGCAACAGGATGAAAGGATGGAAGTGGTCTCAACACCTGAGATACAGAACTGGATGTCTTCAATCGAGCAATGTTTAAACGAGATCTGCAACATTGCTTTCGACGGAAAGTTAAATACGGAGCAGAAACTTAAAATTACTAACCTTTGCCGAAAAGTTGGACATGGAGTCGGACAAATGGCTGTACAGTACCAGTCATTAAAACAAATAGCGCTCCAAACTTACAGTTCACTGCAGGCCTTGAACGAACAACAAACCCTAGCCGATTCTCTAACAGAGCTCAAACAATCCCTTGAGTCCTGCTCAAAACCCGCACCAGCAAACACATCTTTTGCGGATATGGTGAAGAAGATCAAAACACCTTCATGCGTCCAAACACTCTCAGTTCCGAGGCAATTTATCCTTGCGATAAATCGAAGACGAGTGAGGAAACAAAACAAATAGTCCAAAAAGCAATATGCCCCGAACCAATGAAGCTAAAAGTTCGTGCTGTTCGCAAGATTCGTAACGGTGGAGTCATCATAAGCACCGAGACAAAGAGTGACCCCGAAAAGCTGAAGCAGAATGTCCAGTTGACTACGTCAGGTCTCACAATAGATGAACCACATAAGCGTAAACCACAAATCATTGTTTTAGGAGTGCCCGCAACAATGGCCAAGAAAGAGGTTTTTAAATGCATTTTTGAGCAAAATATAGCGGACAAACTTCCAGCTATGACTCGGGATACATTTATGAACACAACAAAATTAAGCCACAAATCAGGCAAGAAAACCTCTGATACTTGCAACTACATCCTAGAAGTATCGGCAGTTACTCGTAAAGCCCTCATCACCCAGGACAGAGTTTTCATAAACTGGACGTCGTGCCCGGTAAGAGACTTCACACTAGTGACCAGATGCTACCAATGCCAATACGGTCACTCAGCTAAATTCTGCAAAGCTACAACACCAACGTGTGGCCACTGCGGGGTTGAAGGCCACTCAATTCAAGACTGCACAAAGAAAACCGACTCACCTAAATGTGCAACATGCCAGCGCTTCAAAAAACCCAGCGATCACAGGACACATCGATTGCCCGGCTAGAAAGGCTGCTGAAAATAGGTATATTAACAGTCATCTGTGTTTTTAGAACTTTTAATTAGTTAGTAATTTCAATTAGTTAGGATGGATATTAATTTAATCAGTGAAATAGGTAACGCTTTTGTCTCCGAGTCAAAGTCCTGTGATGTTGAGAACTGCAGACAATATCCCACCATCTACGAAAATTCGCTAACCATACCCAAAATATTCGTAGTATTTACAAGAATATAGACAGCTTATAATTTGTACATAGGCTTAATTTTGATTGTGATCTAATGGTCCTAACCGAGTGCTTGTTACCAAACCGCCACAATATCCTCCCACAGATTCCCGGGCACTATTTAACTTATAGCAAAACGACCCGCAATCAAAATGATGGTGAGGTAATTTATGCTAAGGAATCGCTGAAGGTCACCATCGACGAACCAATTGTACAAGACTAACTGCTTGGTTGTTAAATTAGGTACAAACACAGCGGTTATTGCCCTGTATAGGTCTCCCTCCTTTAGGAACTTAGACCCATTTTTAAACTCGTTAAATCATACACTTATAGCATTAGCGTCTTTTAAAATATTATACTAACAGGTGACATTAATATTAACATTGGATCTGAACATTACGATGCAGGAACTCAAGACTACCTAAATCTGTGCTCATACCATGGGCTCCTTCCATCTCATACAAAGACTACTCATCAGAGCGGTTCCTGCTTCGATCACATGATGATAAAATCCAGCCTACAGTACCTTATGCTTATTACTAATTCTTTATTACTGACCACTACGCTGTCCTACTAAAACGTAAATTTAATGCTGCCTAAGCTAAATCGCCGTCAAACTAATACCAAATTAAACATAAACAAACTCGAACATGATTTACGCAATATTGATTTTAACAACATTTACAATACTGCTGACCCTAACTTATCTCTATCGTACCTAATTGAGAATGCCCAACAAGCTATTATACGAAATACGACACTAGTAACAGTAAATGATAAAAATTATAATATTAAGCCATGGATTACTCCTGGGTTAATTCGGTGTATAAGACACAGAGATAAACTCCATCAGCGATCGAAGAGATGATACCCCGATAATTTGATTCTTCAAGCGACCTATAAAAGGTACAGAAATTCTGTAATAATTTGTTAAAAAAGCTAAAAATTTAACACCATAGAAATAAATTACAGAGAGCAGGTAATAATAGCAAATAAATTTGGAAACATATTAAGAATGCCACCTTTACGTCTAATCTGTAAACAACAAATTCGAATGAGAATCAAGTTCGAATTTGTTGTTTACAGATACTACACCCCTTTGCTCAGCTAATAATATTAACGAATTTTTTGAAATGTTGGTAAGAACCTTGCAGAGAATATTCCAAAACAAACGCGCATTTATACAGCTCCGTCTATCTACCAACCGAAAAAGATCTTTAGTACAAAAACGTTTGCAATGTTTGATACTGACGAACAAGAGATAAAGCGAATATTTTTAATATTTCAGTACTAAAGAACGATTGCGCAACTGGTTGGGACGGCATAAATAACAAGATCCTTAAACGCTTCCAGCACATCTCGGTACCGCCACTAACCTATATATTCCAACTTTGTATTTTTGAAGAAATATTCCCGAAATGTCTAAGACAGGCAGTAGTGATTCCTGTCTTCAAATCCGGGAGCAACGTCTTAGTTACTAATTATAGACCTATATCGCTGCTTCCCTCAATTTTCAAAATACTAGAAAAAATCATCAACAATAGATTAGTCAATTATCTTGAAACAAACAATTTCTTATCAAAAATGCATTTTTGAGCTAAACTATCCACGGCTGACGCAATGCATGTCCTTACTGAATTTGCGACACAAGAGCTTGGCAAAGGAAACCAGATGTTAGGAATATTCCTTGATCTAGCCAAAGCATTCGACACCGTTTCCATTCCTTTGCTCTTGGAAAAACTGGAGGCTCTGGGCATTCGGGGCACGCAGTTAAAACTGTTTGCAGACCAGCCTTTATTTTCATGGAGGATATCTTTTATAGACTGACATCCCATCTGCCTTTGGGTGGGCAGACGGGGGAGTGTCAGACTCTGATGCGGTCCTCGCCCCACTTTGTGTGGCGCGGGGACCGCAGCAGCATATCGACTAAAACCTCCATGGTGTTTCTTCTCCCCGTCATAGTGAAGGGCTGCAGGCACGGGGACTACTACCACGGCCTCTCCAGCGGTTGTCCTTACAGGGCCCACATCTTGCGGTCTCTTTCGCCGCATGGTTCTCATGGTTCACAAGCGATTGCCAAAGAAACACAGGCTTTGGCGTCCCCCAAGGTAGTATACTTGCCTCTTCCTTATTCCTGATTTACATTAATTACCTGTGTAATCTAAACATTGGACACGGCAAAATAATATCCTACGCTGATGACACAGTATTGATTTTTAGCGACAAAATCACCAACGAGCTGTACAACTTGGATTTCATTTAGTAAATAATTAGCTTTACCAGAACTTATTAACATAAAATGCTGATAAAACCAAATATGTTCACTTCGTCATGCGCAAGCCATACCACAGTGTAACTAACTAACATTAATATGCACACCATTGTAAAAAATCTACAGTTAACACCTGTAACCGTCCTACTATCCCGATTACCTTTTTCGTTTTATACGGTTATATAACATACCTTGGAGTTATTATCGACGAGACACTCTCCTTTAACCAACACATTGAATGTTTGGTCAGAAGAGTCCGTAAACTAATATATGTATTTAAGATACTCAAAAAAATTGTTAACTAGAAACTAGTGGCACAAGTATACTTAACCCTATGTCAGTCCATAATCCAGTACTGTATCACCTCATGGGGAGGACCCCTAAAAATTGTCCTTACTGTCCTTGAACGTGCCCAAAGAGCAGTTCTAAAAGTTGCCAATTTCCATCCTTTTCGCTTTCCCACTATCCTATTATATAAGTGTGTCTGTGTGCGTGTGAGTGATGTACGCTGTTGGCCGCGAGGCCTTTACAGCTTCACCGGACTTAAGGGCGAGCGTGCAACCACTACGCTCGAGCCAGAAGGGCAAGGGGCGACATATTCGACTGTCCCAACCGAGGGCGCCTTGAAGAGGTGCCCTCGGTTGGGACAGTCGCTGTAGGGGGACGGGTGCACTACTAAGTGCACCGGTCAACCGCCGGCTATGGGAGGGGATCTACGACTACGTCGTCGTCGCCCGTATTCTGAGCGGAAAAAATGGATGACAAAGCATCGGGGGGGGTCGGTGAGAACATGTCGCGGCCGGCGGTGGAGGCAGGGGTCGGGGGGGAGATCGTAGTCGGCGGCGGCTACGATTAACGGATTCGCATGGGTAGTTGCGTTCGCGAAGTGTCGTGTTGTCGCCTTTTTAATATAGGCGCGAATAGGTTCGAGACCTAGATCGGAGTGGAGATCGACATTCCGTACGAACCAGGGGGCTCCTACGGCTTTACGGAGGAAGCGGTTTTGAACCGCTTGGAGTTTATCGATGTGGGAGGGGGCTGAATGCCCGAACACAACACACGCATAAGTTATGATGGGTCGAACGCAAGTTTTGTAAAGCGTCACCTTATTTCTAAGGGACATTTTACTCCGCTTGCAGATTAACGAATGGAGACGACCGAACACAAAGGATGCTCGGTGACGGATCCGCTTGATGTGCGGGCCGAAGGACATGGTACTGTTTAGGGTGACCCTTAGATATTTGACCCAGGGAATGGGTCGGTCGAACATGGTCACTTGGCCGAGATTACTTCTAGGGCGGCGCAGGGAGTGGCGCGGGGTGGCACCTCTGGAGAAGAACACCGCAGCGCTCTTGTCCGGGTTCACCTCAATACGCCACTTCCTGAACCAATTCCCTAGGGAATTGGCGGTTGCTTGAAGGTTTCTGGTAATGAAACCCTTATTCCTATGCGAGACGTAGAGAGCGGTATCATCCGCGAATAGGGCTAGATGCGCCTTACTCGAACGAGGAATGTCGTTCGTGTAAAGGCTAAACAGGAGGGGCGAGAGAGCTGAGCCCTGCGGGACTCCAGCTCGGGTGGAGTGGGGAGTGGAGCGCGTCATTTCGACGCGATATCGGAAGGCGCGATTTGACAAGAAGTCTTGTATGATGAGCACGAGTCTGTCCGGCACACCCATTTGGTAGAGCTTGTAGATCAAGCCGTTGTGCCAGACTTTGTCGAATGCCTTTGCGACGTCGAAGAAGAGGGCGCCCGTGTAGACGGGTTTGGGTCTGTTAAGACCGGAGAGGATGTGCTCCGTGATGCGGTGCACTTGGTGGATGCAGGAGTGTTTGGCTCGAAAGCCGAACTGCTCGTCGATAAGGGTACCCCTGGACACTACAAAGTCTTTCAGCCGCGCCAGAAGTAGGCGCTCGTAGACCTTAGCCAGGGAGTTGAGAAGACTGATAGGACGGTAGCTCGCGGGGAGATTACGAGGTTTGCCGGGTTTGGGAATGCCTATGACGCCTGCTTCCTTCCACTTAGCGGGGAAGGTGCAGTTCGTCATGGCGGCGTTCAATATGGCCACTAAGAGGCCGATGAGTTGGGTGGGCAGGCATTTCAGAACGCGATTCGAAATGCCGTCAGAGCCGGGGGCTTTTTTCGTTTTGAGACCCCTAATGAGATCTTCGACCTCCGTTTGGGTGATAGGAGGTAAGGAATCGGCGGGGGGGGAGGGATGCCCTGCGCTCGACTTCCCTGTCGACCGCGTCGACGTGGGACTGGTCGACGGACTGAGAGCTGAGGGTGCACTGGCACTCGAGGGAGTCGGCGAGAAGCTCGGCCTTTTCGTCGTCGTCGAAGGCTGGGGGTGCGCCAGAAGGGCGGGACAGCGGGGGCATGCCAGTCGTGGAGTCGGTTCTGAGGCTACGCGCCAGCTGCCAGTAGGCCAGGTGCGATGGCGCGATGCCCTCTAGGAAGTCACTCCACTGTTCCTCCCGGACCTCCGCGACACGACGCTTTACCTCTGCGCGCATCCGGGCCCGATTGGCTTCGGTGGGGTAAGAGTCGTGCCCTCGGATTGAGGCATGACATACATTTTTATATTATACAAATTCATTAATGCGATCCAACTCCAGTGTGATGCCTTACGACTGAGATAGAAGACTTTTTTTAAATATTTGCTATAATTAAAAGCTAGAGGATTCTGGGTGGACCAGTCTCCACAAGCAGCACCCGTTCACGAGTACGACTACTTGAGCAGCCATCACCTCCCTCGACCATATTAGAGGGAAGGAATTAGCTCAGCACTTCCTGCGTCACTGTTTCTTAGTGGAAGCACTTCTATGAAATTTACCGTTGCGAGTTAAGCTGACTCCGTACGGAGTCCATTCCGGTCGCAGTTGAAGTCCGGCATTAGCCTAGTAACGAGTGGTACTGCTCAAGATCTTTGGATCAAATTTTAGATCGGCCAAATTTATTTATTTTTATTAATCTACATATTTTCAATTCGAATTCCGGAATTGTCAAAAAAACTGTCCCACCGTTGGCACGGGCCTCCTCCCAAACTGAGAGGGTTTAGGCCTCAGTCCACCACGCTGGACCAGTGCGGGTTGGGGACCTTCACATACCTTCAAGAAACTCTTAGGTTGTAAGTTTGTAGTTGCAGGCACCGTTAAAGCAAGTGATAGTCAATTTCAACACTGCTAGGGGTTATATTTTGTAATTAAAATATTTTCAAGGCTATTTATTTTCTTAATACGTTATTGTTAACCACTTGTTATCCATATTATAGATATAGTATTAAACGTACTGTAGGTACTATATCTATGATACTTACGTGCACGAGTAATGCTGTTAATCTATATTTGAGAGAACACATTACCTATGCATTGTAAAGGAGCGGCATCACGACATGGCGACGTAAACTGTTCAAAGTTAATTAATTAATTAGTGTTGAATACTGTGCTACTTTTATAATACATAAATCGCCAGGAACTTACTATACCAATTGTAAACTAAACAATTCTTATCGATAAATATGGGTCGTGGTTGCATTAACAAACATGAAAATGACATACACATATACCCAAACTGACACAAACAATGGTGGGTCACACAAAGATTAGTCCCGTGCGGGGATTGAACCCGTGAGCGCGACTATTACATCCAGTAAGAGGGGCAGCCTACCCTCTAACCACTAAACCAAGTCGTCGTCAAATTTTACGTTTTATATATTATTTTTTTTAAGAAGCGTAGCCCCACACTGGGATTTATTCCTGTGTCGTGGGTGCACACACGAACACCCAGACCGAAACAAATAATTGTGGATCACACAAAGATTTGTACCGTGCGGGAATCTAACCCGCGGCTGTTAGACACAGTGGGTGGAGCGGCTTAAGCTCTTAACTGCGCTAAATTGTCCGTCGAATTGAGTACATATTTGACCAGAACCTAAAAAATTATGGAAATTCCATTGCCTAATTTAGTCCCACAAAGAACCGAATTCACAACCGTCCAGTGCAGCCGGTCGACCTATTTAAATTTATTTAAAAGATCAATTTTTAGTTTAGAAACACCCAGGTGCATCGTTTTCCTTTAATAAATTATTCGGATTTTAAAAAGCCCAGCGCACTTCCCACTACTTTTATGGCTTCGCAGGCGAAATAAAATCCGAGAGTTCTCAGTCCTCTGGGTATAACTTAGGTATGTGAGCTACGGTGGACTTTATTTTCACACGGTAGAAAGGTATCTGAGTTGTTTATCACTATCGCAGTGGGTGTGAACAAATGACAATTATAGGTACCACCTTCTGATACGCATTTAGAATTTTATTGTTGAGCTCAGGATTAGGTCAACATAGAAGTTCCAAATAGAATAAAAAGCTTGCAGCGAAAAGTGTGAGACATTTGGGTTATAACTTCCCTCGTAGATAAAGAGGCGGTTCCTCCCTTGAGGCGCTCTTGAGCTATCCCTCTTGCCTATTGGAGCGTAATTATTACTTGCTCGCCTTCTTGTGGTGAGGCCTCGCGGTGTGTGTGAATGATCTACGCTGTTGGCCGCGGGGCCTTTACAGCTTCACTGGACAAGAGGGTGAGCGTGCAACCACTGCGCTTGAGCCAGAAGGGCAAAGGGGCAACTAGCTCAAGGGCGCCTCAAACGGTCTCAGCTTGGGCAGTTGCCATGGGGGAGGGCATATACTAGGTGTCTCGCCGTTGTGCTCTGCACCGGCCGGAAAGGGATTCTTTGACCTCGAGGTCGGTGTCTGATTCTGTATCCGAAAGAAAGGATGTAAGGGCATAGGGAGGGTCGGTGAGAACATGCCGCGGACGGCGGTAGCGGCTGATAGGAGGGGAAGGCGCGGTCTACAACATACTCTATCCTATACTTATACAAACAACCGATGGATCCGGTTACTTACCGAAAGCGCCAACAAACTCTTAATGAGGAAGCGAATAAAGTGATATTTACTTGCGACCTTAGCCACGATATATTGCATCGTCTAATATGAACAGGAAGTGGTGTTTACTGATAGTGTATGTGAGTGCTAGTGTATACTGGTGCTAGCCATTAAAGTAGTGTTGTGTGTGTGTGTGTGTGTGTGTAAATAATAAGGCATTCAACGCGACATCGGCGTTTAATTACCCACCGTACGTACGTAACGACTTCAACACGCATTTATATCCATTTGTGCTCACAAATCCAAGAAAAAAAATTTATCAAAAACTAATATGATATTTGCGTATGCTGAATAATCACGAATAACAAAAAATAAAAAAGCTATATTTTAAAGAGAAAATTATAATTGGACTACTAATTGCAAATCCCTACCAATAATTTTAGTAAAAAACTTAAATCTTCGATTCGACGAACATCGACTTACTGATAGATTAAGAAAACTTGATTTTACGTATTACATTATTTTCCAGGAAATATTAGATATTTTGTAAGAATAATATAATATTTTAAAATCCGTTTTGCAATCGAGCGTCCTCTTTCCAGTTCAATGTCGTATATAATAATAATTATAAACAGCTTATATATTGGCCCACCGCTGGGCAAAGCTCGTTTATAACGCATCGCTCTAATGTGGTCACTCCAGGTAAAAGAGAATATTCAATCACAAGGACAAGTGCGGATTAGTGGAGGCAGGGTCGTGGGCATTTTTTGTTGAACGTTATCAACTCGCTAATGGCTTCCAACATAGCTTAACGATTATCTTAAGCGGCAGCCGGGAGTAATGGTTTAACGGGCCTTGCGTAGTAGGGAGATGATCGAAAATGACGTGAGTGCTGTTTAACCTCTAGATGATCGCTAGGAACACCGCGCTCCATAGAATGTTAACATTTGGTTACATAGTCAGCAAATGTTCACTTAATGAAAAACACTGACTGAAAATATAGCTAAATTTTGTATGTTAAGCTCCAAACTGTTGCCATGGAGATTCTTACCTTCAATCTGGGCCGACGGGTATCATTGCGTATCTTTTCATAGCGTTCTTCAAAGGACCTGTCCCAGAATTCCTTTGTGCGTAGCCAACTTGGCTGAAATAAAAAAAAATATTTTAATTATACACCCCACAACGCTTTGTTAGGACCAATAGTAATATACACAAGATACATATATATTAAATGTATTATAGAGACAAAATAGTTTGATTTTAGCTGTTAATTTTTTCTTTAATTTCAGCAGCGATAGGTAATTATAAAATTTAGTCACGAGGCATGATTCAGTTTCACTTAAATTGTAAGAATATCTTATAAGCCAGGTGTCCTCGTTGTTTGTCCACAGATTTCAAAAGTGTCGCTTTATTAGGGTAAATGTAGATACAACAGGCATTGTTTATATATAAATTCTAAATTCCTAACCTCTTTTTCTAACCTCGTGAAAGCACAAATTCCGATTTCGTTTCTCTATAAAACGCTCTAAACAATAAATTGGCTTCATATCATCATCATCATCAGCAGCCTATAGCAGTCCATTGCTGGACATAGGCCTCTCCAAAGTATTGGAGAGTTGATGTAACTTTCATTGGTTTGCACTGCAGAAAGCGAGCGTGAGACTAACCACGCGGGTAATGGCGCATCACCAAACCGTGCTTCAGTCCACTTCGGACACCCACAAACGGGATATTAGCGACGACTGTAAATGGGACAAATCAAGTATTATTTCCGTCTTTTTATTTATATCGATATCGCTATCATTAATATCAAATACGATATTTAAAAAAATATATACTATCTATCTATCTATCTATCTATAACCTCACGCCAGATCCCTTGCGGGGTAGGCAGAGAGTACAGAGTTCCAACAGGTTCTTTCCGTACATACCTCTCTGGCTTCCTCGACTCTCATAGTTCGTCTCATACACGCTCGCCGGTTACGGAGACTCTTGACTTTTCCATCAGATAAGACTCGGTTTATTTGGTCGTGGTAAGATAGTCTAG
Source organism: Phalera bucephala (assembly GCA_905147815.2). Lineage (NCBI taxonomy): Eukaryota > Metazoa > Arthropoda > Insecta > Lepidoptera > Notodontidae > Phalera > Phalera bucephala. The sequence continues at coordinate 6,584,623 of LR990609.1, read as the reverse complement.
GTCTTCCCCGGTACCTGCATCCTTCCACTTTCACATTGTATATCTGTTGTGTCATTATTTCCTCTGGCATTCTTTCTATATGCCCGAACCAACGGAAATACGAAAATATATACTATATGTGACAATCCAAATTGCACTACATGCAGGTAAAGTTTCTGGACAATAAGTATAACCCACGAAATTCGTGGTATAACCCAAAACATGTGTTCCAGAAGGTAATAACGATTGGACGATTTAGCGCAGTGGTTAAGAGCTTAAGCCGCTCTGCCCACTGCGTCTAATAGTCGCGGGTTCGAGTCCCGCACGGGACAAATCTTTGTGTGATCCACAATTATTTGTTCCGGTCTGGGTATTTGTGTATGTGAATTTTCATATTTGTAAACGCACCCACGACACAGGAATAAATCCTAGTGGGGCTACGTTTATATTATAAAAAAAATAAAAAATAATTAAGCATTTACTAACTATTTAGAAGCGCCATTGTCTTAAGTAAATTTATTTTTTTATTTATTTGATCGCAAATTTGTCACAGCGTATTTCGTCAATGTCAAGTAATAATAGAGTATAACAGTATAGAAATCCACGAACGGTATACTATAAAAAATATAAAAAACTGGCTTGTTTTCGCCAAAAAATGGATGGATGTCAAATGTCACGTGCAAAAATTAAAAGTATAAATATAATATTATTGGATAAACCTTTATTTTAAAACAATTACGCAAATACTTACATCTTATTTGTTCTATAGGATGATGTTTTGTATGTATGTTTTCTATTTAGTTACCATTTATTATTTACATTGAACATTAACATTCATTCGATATCAATAGCGCACTAACTATATCATAACTCATATAATAACGGCGCTTAATATATAAGTTTGAAAACCAAAAAAAATGGATTTTTTTGATGCCATCCTGCTCGCTTACTAGCGAGGGTGCTAGAAATACACATTACGAATACGAAATACGAATTTTGCCGACAATGTTAGGTCTTATTAGGCTTGTTCTACCGAGCACAATTCAACACTCCAAATTGGTGCAGAGAATTTCTCCATAGACAAGTGCCCAATAAGACTTATTGTAATCCTGCGGTACTCCACAAACGACGTCACTAACTCAATTGTCATGTAAAGTAATATCAGAAGTGACGACAATATATACCTAAGTTAGACCGGAGAAATCTAATAAGTCTATGAAAGGCGCCCGGTGTCTAAACCGCACTTCTGCTGTAGCATATTGCCTTAATCCGTTACACCGCAGTGAGTTTGAAATGGTCGGAATTGAGAAAACTAATCGCAATTTCTACGACAACTTCGAGGAATTGTGAAATCCAAAATGTATTTTGATGATTGAAATCGGGGACTAAATTCAAATAGGACTAAATTAAAAAATAATAAAACTGTCATGCCTATATTCTTAAATGGATGTCACAGAAATATACAATGTACACTCTTATATTATCGACGATGTTAGGTCTCGAATAATGACTAACTTTATCTGCTAAGAAATGCTTAGATAAAGTTCAAATTTTAAAATTATGTCAAGCGACCCAAGTGGATACACGGGGCCCGTGTGTGTGTGAATGATGTACGCTGTTGGCCGCGAGGCCTTTACAGCTTCACCGGACTTAAAGGCGAGCGTGCAACCACTACGCTCTAGCCAGCCAGAAGGGCAAGAGGCGACATACTCGAGGGCGCCCTCGGTTGGGACAGTCACTGTAGGGGGACGAGTGCACTACTAAGTGCACCGGTCAACCGCCGGCTATGGGAGGGGATCTACTACTACGTCGTCGTCGTCGCCCGTATTCTGAGCGGAAAGACGGGATGACAAAGCATCGGGGGGTCGGTGAGAACATGTCGCGGCCGGCGGTGGCGGCAGGGGTCGGGGGGGGAGATCGTACTCGGCGGTGGCTACGATTAACGGATTCGCATGGGTAGATGCGTTCGCGAAGTGACGTGTTGACGCCTTTTTAATAAAGGCGCGAATAGGTTCGAGACCTAGATCGGAGTGGAGGTCGACGTTCCGTACAAACCAGGGGGCTCCTACGGCTTTACGGAGGAAGCGGTTTTGAACCACTTGGAGTTAACGCGGGGCCCAATACCGTAGCATAGCTTGCTGAATCAATTAAACGTTAAAAAATAAAAGGATTTAAATTGTTTGTCATAAGTTTCATAATTTATAGCTACTATTATTTTTTACACGACTGCATACGAGTAATGGAATTAAGGAAAACTTATGTCAGATTTTGTACGGTCCGCAACATAAGTTGATTAACATTCTTGTTTTTTAAATTGCTTGCACCCTTTTATTTCACATCAAATCAATTATTTTTGTTGATCTTACCTATGTTGGTTTAATGACGAGTATGATCGATTTAAAATGCTAAGATTGTTAATCGACTTACGTTGCTGACTGTACGCGTTATCTATATACATATAATAAAACTGTAACGGTGCCAAATCATACATTAAATATTTTTTGAAAATTTAATTGGGGTACATTTCCTTATCGATATAGAGGCCGAAAACAATTTTTTTTGAAATTATTGTATGTCGGTTGTCTCTTTGTGTTTCAATCACGCAAAAACTACCAAACGGATTTCAATGAAATTTGATATGGTAATAACTATACCCTAACTATAAATAATAAAAAATACTTTTTATCCCGGAAACAAGAATCAATCCGCGATAATTGCGGGATAAACCATAAAACTTTATTATTTTTATTATAGTTAGTCTCGAGCGGCAATGTTACGATAAAATGTGTGATTTTGCCAACACGTGAATTCTTCCATGTACTGATATGGGATTCAGGTTCGTCTCCTTAAGAGAAACTCTTCGGTGGTTAAGAGCACTTACCTAAAATTGTGCATACACGTTTGATTTATACACTCAAACATAATTTTGTGCATGAACCGATGATGCATTCAGGAGTGTCTCTTCTGCAGGGAACTCTTTAACGATAAATGGCCTGGACACGAAACTTTGTATATTCATTTTTTTAAGATGAAAAACATGATTTTGATAATGAACTATATATTTTTGCCAGAAGACTGTCACGAAATGTACTGACAAAACTTTGTTACATACTTAGGTCGCAATGTTCATTTTTAAATATTATTACGCCAGATTACGATCTTTCACAGGGTAGGTAGGCAAGGTTTAAATAAGACATTTCACCAAAAAATTTACAATAAATAGATAAACTGGTAATCTTTCTCAAAAAAAGTACCCAGATATTGTATGTTTTTTTATGAGACAGATTTAGCGTTGAATAAGATTGCGCTATAGATTTAGAGAATGAAATAAGGTCGCGCTTTAGAGACTAACCTACCTATATCAAATTACAAAATAAACGCGTGCGTAACCGCGGGTAACAGAAAGTGTAAATTTCTAACAATAATAACTCGGTGCTTGATAAAATTAGTTCCATTTTTGCTAAGTCGGCAACCTGTTGTATGCGTTACACTTCATGCTATTTGTACCATATTAGAGTCCGCCGGAGTATTGTAATGGTGAAAAGTAAGGTGAGACCTAGGTGAATTTCACAGCCTTTTATCAAAAGGTTCGATGAACGGAGACTATTTGATATCCACCAATACTTTTTAATTCAGAATAATGTCGTAGACGTTGTTTGGAAGCATGTATTACAATAAAAATGCTTCTGAAGAAGGATGTTGACACTAAAAAGTTACAGGTCTACTAATGTGCGACCCCGTTCCCAATAGCTGGTTTTTAGTTTCGATAACAAAAAACTCACTTAGCGAATGACGCGAAAGGGGGCAATTCCCGCCTCTATGGACATGATCACAATTGAATCTTACTCGCACTACTTTACATCAAATACACAAATAGGCCACTAAAAGCCTCGTCATCAATAAATGTTATATGAGGCCAGCGATCGATCTCAAATGAATCCTTTTCAAGTAAATGCGAATCTTGGCAGTCACACTGTGCTAAATTTTTACCCAGCTACACTAAGAGCTAAATATTTTAAGGCCGTTCCGAGACTAACTTGCGCTGGGGAAGATTGCTATTTTGTTAATGCTTCTGAGTTTTTTAATCTTGCAGTATGCATTGTGTTTATATTTACTGCCTCTCTTTTATTAGGGCCTCATCGGTTAATCACACAGCTTATTACATAACGTATAATTTTAATTTAAAAAAGTCTTTTATATAACAAACATATACTATAGCAAACACACAACGAAAATATCTTGCTTACTTGAGGTGTTCCTATAGCTTCGTTCCGGCTCCATTATCAGACCTTGGACGCCATACAGGTCAAAAGTACTCGTCAAAACAAATCCAACGAGCTCAAACACGGTGAGTTTATATTGAGAAGTCGGGTGGTTCCATTGGCCACCTTTCGGCTTCATCGTCAGACCCTGAACACTATATGGTGGTAAAGTACTCGTCAATACCAATCTAACAAGCCTAAACACGAGGGAGTTACATTGTATAGTTCACATGTTCCTATGGCCACATTCCGACTCCATCATCAGACCAGCTCCATGGTACCAAATTATGGCAAATTTCAGCTCAATCGGATACCCGCAAGTGCTTGAAATTTGAATCACATGATTTGAACTGGAAAGACAGACAGCCAGACTGGCAGACATACGAACATAGCAAGTTAAATAAAACCTTGTAAAAATATGTAACACGTTAAGAGAAAAGCAGATAACTGTTACTTGTTAACGTTTGCGACATTTACATACATATAATATTGAAACTGCCGCTTATTCTTGTAACAAGTGATTAAATATAGTTGGCATAAACCGCAGGCATAAACACGGCAATGGCACCGTGGCATAATTAACTTGACCTGCCTGTTATGTACTTACAACAGCTAACTGGCCAGCATTGTTCGGTAATAGCTAATCAAATTAGGACCTTTGTCGCGAGCTAGACTCACGTGAAACAAAATTAGTAATGCGTGAAATTATTGTAAGCAAAATACACAGTTGGGGGCACTGAGGATGGTTGGGGGACACGGACTAACACCTATTGTTTTGTCATTGATTGATTCCGATTTAATTAATGCCATATACTGCTCGTCATTTTAACACGTGGCACTTACTGCCTTATATACAGTTTCACAAGGATCTTTTGGCCCGCGGCCAAAATCGGAACAAACGCTGTCATCAAGTGAAATGACAGTTTATGACAGTCGCAGTTTACTATTAAATATACCCCAGTTCTTTTTTTAATTAGTAACCGTGCGTACTTACCTGTTATAATATCCCCTAATTCAACCAATCTCATCCACGGGCTAAAAGATGCTTGTGCGCATTATAAGATTATGCTTTAATGTAAATAAAAATACGATTTTATAAAAACTGATCATAATTTAAAAAACGATGAGATTAATATTGGTTTTGTTACAACGTTCTAACTATTCTCTCATAAAAAAAAAACACCGTCACGCCTATATTCCCCAGAGGGGTGGCAGAGGTGGGCACTGGGCACACCCACGTTTCGCCGACGATGTTAGGTCCCATGTAATAGGGGGCGAGCCTATTGCCATATCATCATCATCATCATTTCAGCCTATACTTGTCCACTGCTGAACATAGGCCTCCCCAATCGCTTTCCAGCGTAACCGGTCCGATGCCACCTGCATCCAACGATTTCCTGCGATTTTCACAAGATCGTCGGTCCATCTGGCAGGCGATCGTCCTACGCTGCGCTTGCCAATACGTGGTCTCCACTCTAGAATCTTTCTGCCCCAACGCCCGTCCGATCTTCGCGCTATGTGGCCAGCCCATTGCCACTTCAGCATGCTAATCCTGAGGGCTATGTCGGTGACCTTGGTTCCTCTACGAATCTCCTCATTCCTGATTCGATCACGTAGAGAAACGCCGAGCATAGCTCTTTCCATAGCTCGCTGAGCAACTTTGAGCTTTTTTATGAGACCTATTGTAAGAGACCACGTCTCTGATCCATATGTCATCACTGGTAACACACATTGACTAAAAACTTTAGTCTTTAGGCACTGAGGTATTTTGGATGAGAAGATGTTGCGCAGTTTCCCGAACGCTGCCCAGCCGAGTTGGATTCGTCGATTGACCTCTCTCTCAAAGTTGGACCTACCTAACCGAACTGCCTGTCCCAGGTAAATGTATTCGTCGACAACTTCAAGAGTAGAGTTCCCAACGGTGAGTGCGGTGGGTACGACATGGACATTAAACATTATTTTTGTTTTGTCCATATTCATTTTAAGACCACTTGTTGGGATACTCTATTGAGGTCACCGAGCATTCGTCCTAGATCTTCCAGCGACTCCGCCATGACCACAATGTCGTCGGCAAATCGAAGGTGAGTGATGTATTCGCCATTGATGTTGATGCCAAGTCCTTGCCATTCCAAGAGCTTGAAGGCGTCCTCTAAGGTGGCCGTAAACAGTTTCGGAGAAATGACGTCGCCCTGTCTTACTCCTCTTTTTATGGGGATCACCTTCGTGCACTGCCCCTGTACTCGGACTGACATGGTGGCGTTATTATACAAGCACTTCAACACTTCGATGTACCTATAGTCAATGCGGCATCGCTGGAGAGATCTAAGAACCGCCCAAGTCTCGATCGAATCAAAGGCTTTCTCATAGTCCACAAACGCCAAGCATAGTGGCCGATTATACTCCTCAGTCTTCTGTATAACCTGCCGCAGCGTATGTATGTGGTCTATGGTACTAAAACCTTTCCGGAAACCGGTTTGTTCGGGAGGCTGGAAGTCATCAAGCCTTCGTTTGAGACGATTCGTAATGACTCTCGAAAACAACTTATAAACATGGCTCAGCAGTGTGATGGGCCTATAGTTCTTCAATAAAGAATTATCACCTTTCTTGAAAAACAGATCCACCACACCCCTGTTCCATGCTTCCGGCCATTTCCCTTCAAGCAAGACGGAATTAAATAGCCTCTGAAGGACTTTAAGTACCGGCGATCCGCCCGCCTTCAGAAGTTCTGCAGTAATTCCGTCTTCACCCGGCGCTTTGTTGTTTTTTAGTTGTTTGAGAGCCATCCTAATTTCGCACAGGCTGATGTCCGGGATATCTTCAGTGCAGTGTCGGGTTAGCTTGGCTTTTGGGTCTTTTACCAAGTCAACAACAGGTTTAGCTACTGAGGTATATAACTGTCCATAGAACCTCTCTATCTCCCTGAGCACCTCTGACCTATTTGACGTTACGTTTCCGTCCTCCGTCTTCAGCTTCGTCAACTGGCTCTGCCCAATAGACGCGTCTCTTGCGAACACTTTAGAGCCCTTGTTCTGCTCTATGGTCTCCTCAATACGCCTTGCATTGAAGGACCGTAAGTCGTGTCGCAAGGACTTCAATATCTGTCCATTAAGCTGCCTATAGGACTTAGCATCATCGGAGGTTTGGAGCGTCATGGAACGTCGCTCAGCCATGAGGTTTCGGGTGTAGTCAGATAGTTTTTGAGGCCTATTTTTACGGTTGGTCTTAAAATACTTGGACCCGACCGTATGAACAGTCTCTACTAGCCTGTTGTTGATTTCGTCCACTGATGCGCTGCTGTCTAGCAATTCGAAGCGGTTTGACAATTCGAGTTGAAAGTTCTCGGGGTTTTGGATATATGCATGAGTAGGTCGGAGCGTAGACCTCATCAGACGCGATCTTTCCATTTTGACATTAATATTTAATGTGCCTCTGACCATTCGGTGATCACTGCCGGTTTTTACCCTATGAATCACGGAGACATCATTAAATATTTGTCGCTTGGTGCTCATGATGAAGTCTATCTCATTTTTGTGGAACCATCAGGGCTCATCCAGGTCCATTTCCTATGAGGCGGCTTCTGGAAGAAAGAGTTCATCACTTGCATGAGTGCATCATTGCCATATACCGGGCACAATTCCAGACTCCGGCCTCATACTGGGAATTTTTCGTTAGAAAAACTACATTTGTCCGACCTAGGATTTGAACCCAGGGCCTCGTGATCACAAAGCGATGCGCTTTGCTACCAGACCAACGAGGCAGTCATTCTCTCATAACTTGTCTTCAAATAATTTTCAAGTCGTAGAGCAGTAAGAAAACTATTTCGGACAAACAAAGAGTGACCGGCTGTAACATCTCGGCATGAAGTTACGAAACTTAAAACCATTTTACTAGTAAAGGTTCATATTTGTATCATTTTGGCGTAGAAAAATGTTATAGCGGCAACATGTTTTTTCAGCGAAGTAAATTTTTTCATCGTGTTCATCATTAAAACGGGTAAAATAATCTTGAATCCATAAAAGTTCGCGCTACGCCAAAACAAACAGATGGTCTGTATGCTAATCGTTAGCTCGGTTTCAGAGTTTCGAATCAACCCTTTATTTTCAGTAACTTTTTTAGTACAAATCGTTACTCGATGAAACCTTTAGTGTGATTATTAAGTATCTGACAAAAGTTCTCAAATTAATCAATTATGTCGTTCCTAGCCTACCTACAGAGAATTTTTAAAATATATATTATAGGTAGAGTGAAGGGCCTACCGCCATCGACCATTTATTGACCGGGAGAGTGACAGTGACGCAATTACTTTACATAAGAATAATAAGGGACGGATATATGGAAAAACAAATTTTATCGTTTTCTGTAGAAACTTGAGTATGAAATAAAAAACTGTTTTACAAGAATTTTGCTGCAATCATTTTCTATGTATTTAAGTAAATTCTATTGAATAGTTCTTAAGCGTTTCGCGTTGGAATCAGAAACTGTAAAGCAATAGAGATGACTTTAGATTTTTTTTCTATCGAGAAAATTTCGTTTAATACTGGTATTCCCTTTACCAGGTTCTAAAATATACAATCAAAATTCATATTTTGAAATATTAACTCTCTAATCCATACACTTCTTGAAGTGCATGGCTTACAAAAACGTTTACTTTGCGGTAGCCCCGCCCCGTTTAGAAGAACACTCTGGAAGAAAAAAATATTCAAATCTTTCTCATGTGGAATGAAATTAGTTTAGATGAATTATCTGTCAATTAGCAACTTTGACTAAGTGGTTTGACCATGAGTTTGACGTTTAACTATTGCACAGCCAAACTGATACCGTTATCCTCTATTATTGTAAAGCCTATTTGTTGGTATGGCAAATACTTGAAATTGCGCATAAACGAAATGAAACGTTTATCTAACAAATGTACTCATTGATGATGATGAATGTGATGGCATCGAAGTAAGTGTATTTTGAACTTTTTGTCCGCGCCCGACTACCCAGATAGGATTGCCAACCTTTTTTAATCAAATATAGTAGTTTTAAGGTTAATTTCTTCAAAACATATAGTGTTAGCAAAAAAAAAAACAGAAATTTATTTTCTAAAATAATGTGTTTTGCTAATTTGAGCCCTTAACACGAGTTATTTTTTAAGAAAAGCAATTAAATTCTAAATTGAAATTAGAAAACACTATAGTCTCAGCTTTTATTATATTTAAAATAGGTGTTGCTTAATTTTTGGATCCGTTTCGCCTACTATAGTATAGTACTAAAATCCCTTATATAGTAGGATACTATATTATATATTGGGGTTGGCAACCCTATACCCGGCGCATATTAATGTAGGCCAACAAGGAAAGAAATGTGACACCGGCGAGGCGGGCATATTGACACACCGACAGCCGTAAAAGCCAGAATGAGTAATTCTATTGGGTTATTAATCAACTAGGCTACATATTAACCACAATGGAAGAAAACACACTCATTTCGTCAGTTCCTGGATGTTCGGGATATGTGTAGAGCAACAATATTATTTTTACGATTGCGTAATGATAATGCGTGACTGATAATCCTCATAGTTCGAATCTTTAGTCGAACCAATACGAAATAAAGTGCACGTGGTCCGATCAATCGAACTGTGCAGTTGGACCACGCAGTCATAGCGGATTAAAAATCCAATAACAAAATCTGTTTATAAAAGAGATGAATGGGTTTTGCTTCAGCTAGTTGAAAATTTTTCATTTATTTTACTAATTATGTTTTATTATGTTTTATACTGACGTATAAAACATAATAATGCTAATAATGCCATCGTCTAAGTTGTTCAATTAACAACAACACCATCGGATTTAGATATCAATGTTTATTTGCATTGCAGATTCAAGAGATGTAAGTGATTTCTTCAACTGATTTAACACGTTACATATTTGTTAAGAGCGTTTTGCAAATGGATTGAGGAGATCCTCTTTCACGGTGGATGAGCACACATATTCATGGAATACATGGAATTAAATCGTACAGGCTCACCTGGAATTCGAAGTTCGGGTAGATGGCGACCGTGTCGATGTCTGCTACACTTTCCTTTAAAGCTGGACATTGTTCTTGTACCTGTAGAAAAATTATATTTAAGTACTTATCATATGAACATGCATGTGACAATTATAACAATTGTTCGCATTTTGAGATATTTTAGTGTTTAGTATTTGTAGAAGAGGCTGTCTAAAAAGACGTTTGTTCGATAAAACTGACTATAGTGAACGTATTTAGTGAACCCGTCTATTACTTACCGACAATCCACACTGTCCACCTGTTTATCGGTTAGTAACTATAATTTTCTTAACCGATTGTTTTACTACGTCTTTAGGTACAGCTGGTCATACCACAAGTCGGCATACAACACATACAATACAAACACGACATACAAGTGAGCAGCTACTGACAGGCTCACTATTAGTCCCGGTATGTTTCCAAAATACGTAATAATAACGTTATGTTCGGTGTGAACTGTCTTATACAATTCCTACAAATTAACAACAAAGTTTGACGAAGATCACGTATGTTATAACGACAGAGTTCTGTTCGTTTCTGATTATTATCATCATTTGATGAATTACCATGCGAACTCGTTTTTTAACATAAGGCATTCTACGCAGGTATATATATAGATATAACAAATTACGTTTAGAGTTCTTTATTTTTCATAAAAGATTACAATGAATCACTTACATGAGAACATAAAAGTAAAAATTAAATTACTAGCGAGCGAAATACAACAAAGATACATAACAAAGTACAAAGATGACAAACGCAAAGATAAAAATAATAATTAATAGCAAACTGTTGTTAATATCTAAACAGCGGTCAGTTATGACATAAAAAAGTAAATTAAATAAAGTTGTTTATTTGGACAGAAAACCTTTCAAATATGTATATTTTCAATATTCAGTATATTTTTCAAAACAAAAGTGGATTTGGCTTCATTGACTTCATTTGGAAATTGTTATATATCTGCTCTCCTTTATGCATAATATTCTTTTTGCCATAATAGGTACGGGGTGCATATAGTATGAGGTGATTTGCATTTCTCATGAGGCGTTTTTGTATCTGTGCTTTTTTTGTAAATACTATGCGACGATGTATATCCTTGTTTAATGTTTTCCTAATTAGTAAACATGTTTATATGCAAGTTTGTGTTAAATTCATTATCCCGGTTTTAGTATATGTATTTTGTGAGATAGTGTCAGATAGCTGTACTTAAATAATAATTTTACTAGTGTTTAATTTGCAAATTTTTGTAGTTCCCTAAATTTCAATGAGATAATCAGTGTGGCTCAGCCAATGCAATATAAATGAGCTTTCGTACTTTAAATGGTTAGCAACAAACCACACCACGTAACTGTCCAATTAAAGATGATATTTTAGAGCATAGCTTGTCAATATGAGAACGAGAAGTTAAATAATTATCAAGGATTAATGCCAGATATTTTTTATCATTTGGTATATTTATTGGAATGTTATTAATAGTCAATGGTCCGCAGCTGATTATTCAAAAACCAGTGTTGTAGAATGTTAATATCGTTTTGAGCTTGATCCCTAATAGTTCTTAGTGAGTGCCTAAAATAGAACAGGCACGTATCATCGGCATATAAGGTAAGATGTTCCTGTAGTCCGATATGATAAATGTTGTTAATATAAATACGAAATAATAATGGACTTAATATTGACCCTTGTGGCACGCCGCATGTAATTAACCGAGTACTGCTTCCATGCTGCCCTATTTTGGTCACCTGATAACTATTCAATTCAAAGATCTTATAAGCTGATTCACTATTTTGATTGTTATTGATCGAAAAAAGGAAGAAAAAAGGAGATAATTAATGAAACTGACAAAGACGTACTGATGAATTTCATGCTGAACCTTACGAGTAGTAGCCGCGATCCAATCCAGTAGCCCATGTAGAAGAATGATTAAAACTTCACACTCTGTTAGCGCCTATGTGGTGTTCGTATAAACTAAATAATTTCACTTAGAAGGACTATAATAAGATGATCCAGACATCTTGTGCATACATTCAACTGGCGAATGGGTTCATTTATCCCACCAGGGGTGAAAAAAAAGGAGCGAATGGTTGCGAGACCAAGTCACGCGACGTTAGATACGTCGTGCCTAAATTGGCTGCCGATGCCGCTAATATCGATATTAACGCCTAAATACGCGTTCCAAAACGGGAAGTGCGCTCAGTCGCAGTCTTTGGCGCACTTATGACGTATTTGCACGCACATATATGCGCTAATATTGATGTAAGCGTCATTCGGACCGCAACCATCGTGTCCTTAAAGCAGGTTGTTCACGAACAAATGCGTTGCTTTTCGTCGCTCACGTAGGACAAAAGGCAACAACCATAAATATTTCAAAAAAAGTGAATACCGTCTGTGTAAAAAGTCGTATGTAAAACATGAGCTTTTTCAGAACACAAAAAAAACTGTTTATTGCTAAATGAGTAATAATTTTAAAATGTTTTAATGGTAAATTATAGCAGTTATTTAAAATAAAGTTCAAACATAGCTACTTAAATAATTTATAACCATTGCTCATTATAGAAAATCAGTCCTAGTGTATTTGAAAAAGGAATACATAGCTATGACTTTGAACTGACAGCGACGGCGCTTCTGATGGGAAACATAAAACGCTAAAGCAGAGTATCATCTGTTTTTACAAGCTTTTATTTAACTACCAATGTTTCTTCAAGCTTGTTGCAATGTTTCTTCAAATCTTGCAAGCTGAATTAGAATCACTTCCTCGCATCCTACGTAGTTGACATGTTGTTTCAGTTCCAATGTCAATGCATTTTTATAGTAAGCATGGTCTGATTTTGCACCCAGGATTGGGTCCGAACGAAGGAACTCCTTAGTGGCCAACAGCATAGACATTAAATTGTCTATACAAATTTAATTTTGATTTTTAGATTTAAATTACACCACTAGCTGTATAAAAGCTTGCTTTTTAAAATGTGTTATTACTATTTTTTAAACTACACTGTGAAAATAAATAAATTTATATGAACTATTGAGATATTTCACCGCAACAATAGTTCATTAATTGTTTCCCGGTCCCGGTGGATGGAATAATGGACGTGTAAAACGCAGTGATCGGTAGACAGTGTGTGCCTCTGTCATGTACTAATTAAGTTTTGCTGTGAAACACGCGTGCGGTCAATTTTGATTTTGTCTGTTTGTGAATCTGTGTTGTATTCGTAGAATCCACAACTATTTGTGCAAAATGAAAACTGAATAATTAAATTGAATTTGTATATTGCAGATGGTATTTTAGTACCATTTTATACAATAGACAAAAATGTGCTGAATTTGGACGCTACCAGATCGAATAGTCGCAGGCTCAGTCCCGCACGGGATAAATCTTTGTGTGATCCACAAATATTTGTTTCGGTCTGGGTGTTTATGTATGCGAGTTGCATGTTTGTGAACGCGGAATAACGAAGCACCATTTATAAATGAACCCACGCCACTGGAATAATTCTAAGTGTGGGGCTACAAGGCTACAAGTTTAAAAATAAAAGTTTAGGAAATGCGAGTTCAATAAACGAATTAGTGTTTACAGTCGGTTTTAGCATATAATAAAATCGATCATGAAAAATTTCAATAGTCGCAAGAGACACAAGTCTCTAATGTCAATTGAAATTTTCATCATAGACACGTAGGTACCGTTAGGGTAGGGCCGTTTCATTTTTCTCCAGACCCACCACTAATACGGGATTATGTTGCCTTACGAAAATTATTTCCCTCATTTACACCTAACTCACTGGCTCGGTAGTGGGCAGGTAAGTGAACATAAAAAAGCAGTGCGAACATTTAATTTTATAGAATCACCCTGCTCATTTTGATGCTTATCCCTGCTCATTTTGATGCTTATCCCTGCTCGCTGCCGCTGTTCATATTTGCCGTTGAGTTTTTACTTACTTCTTTACTTACTGCCAAGCGAATGGGCTGAATGTAATCAAAAGGTTTTTCATTACTGTTTGACGTACCTCTTCATGATGCACCGGTTTCTGGAAATATTGTGGGGATTTCAAATCGATCTCTTCGCCACTTGTCAGTCTATTTCCTGTAACAACAGAAAAAAATACATTTAATAATTTCTAGTTATTGACGCTATCCGGAGCGAATATATGTATTTAGCTATTATAATAATTTGTTTTATGTAGGTATCAAATAGGTATAGCCCTATAATGAAAGAGGCACGACAGTACGAACGAAGGCACGATCAAATTAATACCTCTTTTATCATCGGATGTTTTAAAAACACACGTCACAACTACAATCCCCAAGCGAACTTGGCTATGGTGGCGATGTATACATCCACATTTTGCTAACGATGTAAGGTCCCAACGAAAATAGAAGGCAAGCCTATTGCCTTTATGGAGTAATTTCAAACTTCGGACTGTTTCTGATAACTGTTCAATAAAAACACCCTCAATAAATCTTTGTCCGATCTAGAGTTTAGAACCAGGACGCGCCGCTACATCTACGAGGCAGCTACGCCATACTGTATTTCATTTTATCATACAATTTTCCACCTATCCAGACGGAAATATAAAATATGTTTGCATTATATAACATCACTGGCATGCCGTCCCGCCGAACGTATGGAAGGCACGAACGCAATGTTTGAGATCAATGTTTTAAGGATTGTGCAAAAATCGCGTTTTTGTGTGAGCATGCAACGACTAGGTTCCAGCCGGAAGGTAAAAGGAGCCAAGTAGCAAAAGGGAGTCTCAAGGAAGAACAAGCCTTGATTTGGACAGTCACTATGAGGATGGGCATATACTTGGGTGTCCAGCCGTGGTGCTTTGGGGGACACCAACCTCACCGGCGAGGTAGGTGTCTGTACCAATGTGCGAATCGCATCAATTGTTACTATCTATATGTAATTCTTTTCCTTCGTCTGGATTTGTGAGAGGAGGCATTTATCGAGCAGTAGACCAGTCTAGGTTTATTACATGATTTTATTTAATTTGCAATGTTC
This sequence comes from Phalera bucephala, assembly GCA_905147815.2. NCBI lineage: Eukaryota > Metazoa > Arthropoda > Insecta > Lepidoptera > Notodontidae > Phalera > Phalera bucephala. The sequence goes on along the minus strand of LR990609.1, from coordinate 6,569,356 downwards.
GTATGTCTGTCTGTCTGTCTTTCCAGTTCAAATCTTGTGATCAATTTTTCAAGCACTTGCGGGTATCCGATTCAGCTGAAATTTGGCATACGTATGTAAGATCGATGACAATGCAATAATATAGTACCACAAAGCTGGTCTGATGATGGATTAGAAAGGTGGCTCAACCCCTCTCGTGTTTAGGGTTGTTGGATTGGTATTGACAAGTGTTATACGACCAGACAGTGTTAAAGGCCTGATGATGAGGCCAAAAAATGTGGCTCATGGAACCACCCAACTACTCAATATAATCCCGCCATATTTGGGCTCGTTGGATTAGTCTTGATGAGTACTTTAGATAATAATATCCGGGGATATTGTCTAGGGTCTGATGATTGAGCCGGAATGAGGCCATAAGAAATTCTCAACTAAGCAAGATATTTTCGTCATGTTTTTGCTATAAAAGCTTGTTTTTAAAAAGGTATTTTTAATATAAAATTATTATATTATGTAATTTAATTGTAACGTAGGTAATATAAAATACCCGACAACACGCATTCACAAACTTAATAAACTTGGATAACGTGTTCCACATAACGGACTAGTGGGATTGCCGTTTCTGCGATAAGATGTCTGTGATGATACGATGACTTTACACGCTGTGTAAGAAACACGTCATAAAGGAATGGCAAATAAGATATGTAAAATAACAAATTCTTATTCAACATTCAATTTTACGGTTTAGTCTACCCATCCGCTTTTGATCACACATCGTACATAAATACAAACTGAATTCTTAGTCCAGTGGAGCATGGTATAACTAACGATACAGAGGTACTCGGTATGAATGCAATGTCGGATAATTCAATCAAAAATCATCCGTAACAGTCCTTCCGGAATCTGCGATTGCGTGCAGCAAACAAGGTCGGCGAAATGTGAATACACCTCTCCCAGCGCCATTTGGCAAATATTGGAGTGACGATCGTTCTTATTATCTATAGCATTTAATATATTATTAATCAAGTGATCATAATTAGCAACTTGTAATTAGGATGCTATAATATTTTCATAAGACTACGATAGTAATACAGTGCATCCTGTTTTATGTTTTAAGCAAATAGGTAAATGAATTCGAATTTGAGAATTATGCGACGGAAGCCGCACAAATAAAGCGGTGAGTGAGGATAAAGCCAGTAGGAATCGTCTAGAGCGTGATAATAATGTATGCATGTGTATCTTTGGAATGCATACAGTGTCGTAGCTCTCCATTCCGATTTCGGTCTCGAATTTATTCGCGCCTTTATTAAAAAAGCGACAACCCGATATTTCGCGAACGCGTCCAATCACAGGATCGCTAATCGTAGGCACCGCCGACTACGAACCTAACTCCCCTCCTATCAGCCGCTACCGCCGTCCGCGGCATGTTCTCACCGACCCTCCGATGCCCTTACATCCCTTCTTTCGGATACAGATATAGCACACAGGATCAGACACCATCCTTGCCCGCGAGGTCGAAGAATCCCTTGCCCGCCGGTCGGTGCAGAGCACCACGGCGAGACACCTAGTATAACCCCATTGCGACTGCCCAAGCCGAGACCGTTCCTCCTTGAGCTAGTTGCCCCCTTGCCATTCTGGCTCGAGCGTAGCAGTTGCACGCTCGCCCTCTTACCCGGTGAAGCTGTAAAGATCTGCGGCCAACAGCGTAGATCATTCACACACACAGTGTCGTAGCTAAGGGAGCGCCCAGGGCAAGATTTAAATATTGCGCCTCCCTAAATATATTTTGTAGGACTAAGGTAATGTATTTTAAAATTTGCGGGTCCTTCATTTTTCATTTCATGTTCATTAAATATTGCAGTCGTGGTCGTGGCGGAGTCGCTGGAAGATCTAGGACGAATGCTCGGTGACCTCAACAGAGTATCTCAACAAGTGGGTCTTAAAATGAACATGGACAAAACGAAAATAATGTCTAACGTCTATGTCGTACCCACCGCACTCACCGTTGGGAACTCTACTCTTGAAGTTGTCGACGAATACATTTACCTGGGACAGGTAGTCCGGTTAGGTAGGTCTAACTTTGAGAGAGAGGTCAATCGACGAATCCAACTCGGCTGGGTAGCGTTCGGGAAACTGCGCAACATCTTCTCATCCAAAATACCTCAGTGCCTTAAGACGAAAGTTTTTAGTCAATGTGTGTTACCAGTGATGATATATGGATCAGAGACGTGGTCTCTTACAATAGGTCTCATAAAAAAGCTCAAGAGTTTGTCAGCGAGCTATGGAGAGAGCTATGCTCGGCGTTTCTCTACGCGATCGAATCAGGAATGAGGAGATTCGTAGAAGAACCAAGGTCACCGACATAGCCGTTAAGATTAGCAAGCTGAAGTGGCAATGGGCGGGCCACATAGCGCGTAGATCGGACGGGCGTTGGGGCAGAAAGATTCTAGAGTGGAGACCACGTATTGGCAAGCGCAGCGTGGGACGACCGCCTGCCAGATGGACCGACGATCTTGTGAAAATCGCAGGAAGTCGTTGGATGCAGGTGGCATCGGACCGGTTACGCTGGAAAGCGATTGGGGAGGCCTATGTTCAGCAGTGGACAAGTATAGGCTGAGATGATGATGATGATGAAATATTGCAGATACAATATTCACTCCATACTTCGGTTCACAGAGTTTTTTAGTCACTTATATATCGAATAATATCATGTTCTTATTGGAATACCAAAGAAAATACGAGACAGAAAGGACAATATTTAGTCTGAAAATTTCGCAATGACAGGCTGGTGTTATTTTTCCCATTCTTTTAAATATTTATTAGGGGCTCAGACTGAAAGGTTGAATGCGAAACGACACTTTTTTCCACTTCAGTTAATCCACAACCACTCATATACCGACAAACAATAATAATAATATGGTTCGCTGGTTATGTTTCTTCATTTTCAGCAAGTGATCTCAGCAGGTGACTTGCATAACATTAACTTCTCGCAAAGGGCCTTTACGTATTGGACCCATGCCCCCATGCAAGCCTTTCAAAGGTCCGTGAATCTTAGCGAGATACATAATAATAATTATAATCGACCAAAAAAGTTAAACCTAATGTTTACAGTAAAATGTACACAATAAATTAAAAAAAAACTAGGCTATAAGCATAGGAATTGGAACCCTGTCTCCTAAACTCGGTGTTTAAACCTGTATCTTAGGAGTCAGTGAAACAACCGTTACAATGTCACTTTAAAGCCTGGCGCTAAAATAGACAATTAAAGAGAAAAAAAAAAAATTATTATACTGCATGATCAATGGCTTACACTTGAATGTGAAGAAAACCAAGATTATGGTTTTTGAAAGGGAAGAAACCAGAACGAATGTAAGGATTGTGGTTGGTAACGATGTGCTGGAGCAAGTGAATGAGTTTGTATATCTTGGATGCGCCTTCAGTAAGGATGGGAAATACACCGCTGACATAGAGAGAAGAGTGAGTGCAGGGAACAGAGTGAATGGTGCGATGGGAAAGCTACTCGGGAGCCGGCACTTAAGCCATAAGCCGCATCTGGCCATACATAGCGGAGTTCTTGTCCCAACGCTGTTATATGGTAGCGAGAGCTGGGTATGTAAGAAGGAGAATGAAAGTAGGATAAATGCGGTAGAAATGCGAGCTCTGCGGAAGATGTGCGGAGTAAAGCTGACCGACCGCATTAGCAACAGCATAGTAAGACAGCGAGTAGGTATGAAAGATAGTATCGGTGTAAAGATGAGAAAGGGCATGCTCCGTTGGTTCGGGCATATAGAAAGAATGCCAGAGGAAAGAATGACAAAACAGATATACAATGTGAAAGTGGAAGGATGCAGGTACCGGGGAAGACCTAGACTATCTTACCACGACCAAATAAATCGAGTCTTATCTGATGGAAAAGTCAAGAGTCTCCGTAACCGGCGAGCGTGTATGAGACGAACTATGAGAGTCGAGGAAGCCAGAGAGGTATGTAAGGAAAGAACCTGTTGGAACTCTGTACTCTCTGCCTACCCCGCAAGGGATCTGGCGTGAGGTTATAGATAGATAGATATTTATTATATATTATATTATATAAATTATAAATATATTAGGTGTTTTAGGTTAATCTAAAACTTACTTTATATATATATATATATATATATATATATATATATATATATATATATATATATATATAAAAGAATAAAAAGGATACTTTTGAAGCCTATATTACATGTTGTATCGTGGGGAAAATATGCAAGTTTGTGTGAGCAGAAAAAGAGGAGTGAGAGTATTATGTGTAATTTGTAGAGTGAGGTGTGAGTGGCTGTGAAGCGTGTAATTTTATGTAGGGAATGTATTATGTGTGTAGAGTATGTGTTTATTATGGTGTATGTTGTATGAAGGGGTAAGTGTAAGTGTTTTGATAGCCTTATACACAATTTATGCGATCACTAGGCGCCTAAAGTATGCGAAACTAGATCCTCAGTCTCGTCATAAGTGAGTCATTTAAGGTAAGTTGTTAATTTTAATTTAAGTTAGAATTTGTTTGTGACATTAAATATGTTTAAATGTTTATTTAGGGTCTTATATAGATGTGGACTGGAAATAGGATAATGGGGCTTAGCGAAATCTGTACGATGCGACTCCAGGGCAATACTCTGTATTTGATTCAGCCTGAAGGCTGGACTGCAAGGCGTGTGGAATGTTTGCGAAGAGTAGTTAATAGAATGTAGAGTTGTCTTACTGTCAAGAAAGTAGACTCAGAGTAGAGTTGAACCGTAGGGTACCTAATTGGTTTCGAAGACATTACCTTCAGGACCGCCCGTTGAGCACGTTCTAGTCTAAGAAATTCGCTTTTGGACGCACCGTCCCAGACAGTAATGCAATAGGACAATAAAGATTGGCAAACAGAGCAATAAACTAGATCTAAGGTTTTGCGATCAGCTACTTTACGTAATTTTTTAAATATGTTGGTTATTTTACCTAATTGAACCACTAACGAGTCAATATGTTTATGCCAATTTAATTGCTGATCAATGTTAACCCCTAGGTATTTGACACTAGTTGTTCTCTCAATTATTGGACAGGTACATTGAGCAGATGACGTACATGAATGGCCCTTTAAGACGTTGGAATGAGGTGGGCAAAGACTGGATCTAATGCTAAAAGGAACATAGACAGTTTTATTAGGATTCAGGGTGAGAAGATTATAGGCTAATCACTTCATGACGCCAGATAATGCAACTTCTGCGTTATTATAGGTTTGATGCCAATCGGGTCCATCAATTAGTAGTGCGGTGTCATCTGCGTAAGTAAAGATTTTACAATTATCTATGGAGAGACTACACAGGTCGTTGATATAGAGTAAGAATAGCGTTGGACCTAGTATGCTACCTTGAGGAACACCGTAGGAGATAGGTATTTCATCACTGATATGATTGCTAATCCTTACCATCTGGGAACGGTCTTGAAGATAGTCGGCAAACATTTTTAAGGGTATGCCTCGAATGCCTAAGTGCTCCATCTTAGTAAGTAAAATTGGGGCAGAGACGGTATCGAAAGCCTTACTTAGATCAAGGAAGATTCCAAGGCATTTTTGCTTCGCATCCAGTGTCTTAACCACATGAAGTCAAGGCCAGTGTAGCATTTTCGGTGCTAATCCCAGGTCGGAAGTCAAATTGGTTTTCGGCGTTATTTTTGTCCCTATCTGACATCTGCTTTGGAACCGGCCTTAAAAATTGGATGAACTATAGCCTTTTTAAACGCTTTGGGAAAACCCCACTAGAGATACATTACAGATACGGGTAATGATTGGAGTTAAAACATGACGCGAGGCCATAATTATAGAAGCCGGTATACCGTCCCAGAACAATTCGACTCTAAACCCAAGATTATTGAGTCGACTTCATACTCAGTAGCTTCCATGATCACCATAGAGCTAGAAAGACTAGTGTGGAAGGTTCTAGTAGGGTGAGAAAATGGTGAAATATTAGCGGCAAGGTTTTCACCGATAGTCGCAAAGTACCTATTTATAAAATTGAGGGAAGAGACTGGGGAGCTGTGTAGGCTTTGAAGATCAGAAGATTCCTGAGGTTGGGTATGCATATCGGAGACGTTTTTAATTACGTCCCAAGAGGCTTTAATGTTATTCTTTGCTTTAGCAAATTCCTGTTTCTCATACGCACGCTTGAGCTTACGAAGCAAAGAATTGCAGTAACTACGATAGCGGGTATAACTAATTTTAAGTATATCATTGTTTCTGGTGTTTTTTTAATTTTGCGTGCATACGATCACGGTGGCGTATGCAGCGCAGAAGGCCAGGGGTAATCCAGTGTTTCAAGCTTCTTAGTTTTCTAGGTAGTCGTACAGTGCAAATTAGCGTATTCCAATTAATGATAGAGGAAAGGTTATTCACTAATGTATTAACGGCCTCATTGGGGCCAGTAATTGTTTGTATGGGGGACCAGTCAGTACATTCTATAGAATTTATGACAGAACTATGGTCGATTTTGTACTTAGTACTCACCACGCCCGATTGTGGGTTATAGAATTCAAGAAAAAGTAACAAGGGTAAGTGATCGGTGATCGCGGTCTCAATGACAAGGGTTGTAGCTGGCAAGTTAGTTTTTAATAGAATATGGTCTAGACAGTTGTTAATACGAGTGGGAATTAGATGAGCTGGGAGGAGCCCGTGTGAAGCCGCACAGTTTAAGTATTCATCAGGTCTGTCCAGGATGCCATTCTTGATGTCAATGTTAATATCTCCCATTAAGATGACTGTGTTAGTCGATGCTGAAAGAACATTGTTTAAGCTATCAATGAAAGTGTGGATGTCTTTATAAGAAGGCGAACGGTAAAGAATAATGAGTGTGATCTCATTACCGATATGGCAGATTAATGAATTGGCTCCTTCGAGGTGAGGCTCAGAAACGTTGCATTTAACAGTTGTTTTAATATAAATTGCACAACGAACGTTTTGGTTTTTAGAATTTTTTGTGTAGAAGGATATGAAGCCCTCAAGCACGGGTATAAGAGAAATTTTGCTTAACCAGCATTCGGTTAATACTAAGATGTCACATTGGAAGCCAATTGGATGCATAAGAACGGGAACTTCGTCAAAATTCTTACAGATACTGCGTATGTTAAGGTGAATAATTTTTATCCTCCAGAGGGATTAGCAATGTATTGCAAACAATTTTGAGGTTTGCATTTGAATGGTTTGGAGACACTGAGCGAGTCAATATCGTTTTGTTTACCCACTAAGTTAGCCATTTGTAAATGAAAACGAGATAAGTACGCAACTACGGAATAAGTTAATTGCTGGTAAGTGCAAGGTACCAGGAGAAAATTAAATGCAGCAATGGTGACGAAGGATAGGGAGTAATTTCAGTACGCATGGAAAATGTAATATTTCAATGAGAGCTTTATAGACTAAAATTAGTGTATTATACCCAATTTCACAAAAATTGTGTAATGAATGTGTAAATCTGTAAGATGTAGAGAGTTATTGTGTGTGTCTGTAATGTGGGGAAGTAGCTGAGTGTATTGTATAAGGCGCCCAGAGTATGATTATATATTACAACATTCATGTTGCAGTAATATCTGTTTTAGACATTTGTGTAAGAAAAACGTAACTGAAAATATGATTAATATATAGTGATATTCCATGTAATTTAATATAGAGAGACAAAAACTAACTTAAAAACAAGCAAAGTAAATTGTAATGTAATAATTTTGATGACGAAAGAGTTGGACAAATATTATGTGAAACATTAAACAAGGATCGTTCAAGTCTTTTGGAGCAGCGCGGAAAAACATTCACTTGATTTGATCTAGATGTGTTTATCTCTATCAGTCCTGCGTAGTTTGTAATTATGTAATTTCGCAAAAGCCCTTGCTTGGTGAAAAAGTTTACGCAATGTTTGAGGCAAGTATTTCGCAACACATATAGGTAAGCGGTTTCCTTGTAGACCAATTGTCGCCGTGTTTAGTTTGTCGTATTTTTAACACTCTTTAGGACCATATTTTTCTTTGGAATAGTCATAAATTCTGTAATTATAGGCCTATTTGACTCGGGGTTTACCCGGTAAACGATAGGTATCCCTGATTTCACTGGGATCTAGCTTTACCTGGAGAGCTTTGCATGTATTCATGACCACCATCATAATGTCTTCAGAGCTTTCATTTTCCGAGTGCGAGACATTTCTAATTTCTATACTGGAAGATCTGTAACTTTTTTTCAAGTCATTTAACTGAGACTCCAAGTGTAGAATATAATTTTGTTGTTTTTGTCGTTCAAATTGCAATTTACTGACCTCTGATTTTATCTTCCTGTCCTCATAATTTTTATTTATAAACTCCATAGATCTTTCAATCTCAGAATACGATTTCTGTATGATTGTATTTTGTTGTTTTACTTCGGCGATATCGTTCACCAATCGGTTTAGTATGGCATCTTGGTAGTGTTGTAAAAATAAGCGCCGAGCGCCGAGCGTTCAGCGTTAAGTCGACGCTTATGAGCGTTCAAGACTCGAGCCTTGCACGCTTGAGCGTTTAAGGCTCACGGAGCGTTGAAGACTTGGACTATAACGCTCGAGCTGCGTGCTCAAGCGTTATAGCGTTATAATTTCTTTTGCTTTGATCCTCGAAAATCACAATTAATTTATAGTGCCGAAACAACTGTATACAGAGGCGTATCCAACACCAGTAACTAGGATCTTTGCATCAATTTTGATAAATGAAAAAAGGTGTGTAATTTTAAAATGACCCACACGAAGCTAGTATTTGCATGAATGCCTGATTTTTCCAAGGGCTACTCTTGTGGCAAGTACAAGTGCAGTAATATGCTAATGGCAAGCTGCTGGACAGAGGGTGTTTACACATCGTCGCGCCTATATTCCCCCAACGGCGGTGGCAGAGGTGTACTCTGTACACCCACTATTCGCCGACGATGTTAGGTCCCATGTAATAGGGCGCGAGCCTATGGCCATATACCGGGCATAATTCCAGACTCCGGACTCATACTGGGAAGTTTTCGTTAGAAAAACTTCATTTGTCTGACCCAGGATTTGAACCCAGGACCACATGATCGCCAAGCGATACGCTTTGCCACTAGACCAACGACGCAGTCACACAGTTTATATTAAACCTAAAATGTAGGCGCAGGTCCTTCGTACTTATGCAAGTTGTAGTTATTTGTCACTGGCAAAGGCGCCGCGGGGCGGAGCGGTCGCGGGGGGGATGTTACTTGCCGAAAGAGTAGAGAGGTTAAAAGAGAAGCCATTAATGAAATTACAAATAAAATAGGTAAAATAAATCCTTTGAAATGGCCGACTATGTATATGGGGTGCGTACACACTACGCATTGTATCGTATCAGGGTATTTGAGGTATGTAATCGTATTTCATATATGTATTTAGAACTTGTTAGGGGAATACTGATATCAATATAAAATGTCTTCCCGGTGATAAATAACAAAAAATACGAATTTTTGTAGACTCAAGGTTTGGGTATGCGCGATTACGACTATGAAACAAACGATTTTTTTTTTAAATTTAATGATTACTTACACACGCCTTCACGCCTATATCCTTACGTATGAAGTTGGGGGAATATAGTATACTATACACAACTTTTCGACGACACCACCTATTGTCATTCTTTATTATTTTTACGGAAACGTTAGTGTAAACGAGTCCTTAATTTTGCGGCACAAACATCAAACATGCCGGCAAAGGATTTGTCGGTAAATTGGACGATGTTTTGTGATTCTAGATGTGATTGCTATAACGGCATTGGTCAAAGGATAGCCAACTAAAACGCACTGATTTGATGGTCAATGAATATTCATTTTTGTTATTAAATTAGTATTTTGCGGGGTAACACGGTACCCCGCTAGGAATCGGGCGTGATGATAGATAATATTTTCATTCTCGGAGTTTATATGGTTTCGTTTCGGATTCATCATCAGATCCTGCTTATCATCTAAGTCTATTATATTTGTCAAAGCAAATCCAAAGTGTGTGTGTGTGTGTGTGTGAATGATCTACGCTGTTGGCCGCGGGGCCTTTACAGCTTCACCGGACAAGAGGGCGAGCGTGCAAACACTACGCTCGAGCCAGAAGGGCAAGGGGCCAACTAGCTCAAGGGCGCCTTAAGGAGGAATGGCTTTGGCTTGGGCAGTCGCTATGGGGGAGGGCGTATACTAGGTGGTGCTCTGCACCGGCCGGCGGGCAAGGGATTCTTCGACCTCGCCGGCGAGGTCGGTGTCTGATCCTGTGTGCGGTATCTGTATCCGAAAGAAGGGATGTAAGGGCATCGGAAGGGTCGGTGAGAACGTGCCGCGGACGGCGGTAGCGGTTGATAGGAGGGGAGTTGGGTTCGTAGTCGGCGGCGGCTACGATTAGCGGATTACTATGTACCCCAAATACTATGGTGCTATCTTGTTTAATTTAAATAGTTCTTATAGCCATGTTCCGGTTTCATCATGGGACCCTGGGCACTACCTAGGGCTATTATGAAGTACTTGAGTAAGGCGCGTTGAGGCGCTCGTAGCGCCGTGCGACCGCGGTGTTCTTATCGATCACCAAGATTAAGCAGCGTCGACTCGGTCGGCTTGAGATGGGTGACCGTTTGTGACATTTTCATATTCTAGCGTCTCCATACTTCGGAAGGCACGTTAAGTCATTGGTCCAGGCGGCTTGATAAGTTCCAACAGCAGGTGGCCACAAACCTGCCTTCACCAATGCGCACTGGGTCCGCGGGGTTAAGTCAGACCGGAACAAATAATTGTGGATCACACAAAGATTTGTCTCGTGCAGGAACCGAACCCGCGATTATTAGGCACAGTGGGCGGAGCGGCTTAAGCTCTTAACCACTGCGTTAAATCGTCTACCTTACTAATTTCAGGTCAATTGGAGAACCGAAAGTGTTCGAAAAGTAGATCACAAACTACCTTTGAACTCACGATAACTTTGAATCGAAAAGACAGACAGACATACATAAAGAGCAAGTTAATTTGAAAAAATATGGTTCTCGACGCAGTAAATATTAATGTATGAAGACTTAAAATCATCCATAAAACGCGACGCTCTAGTAAGCGTTTTGAATGAAACGCTCGAGCTAGCGCTCTAGCGCTCTGAAACCGACTCGGCTCGAGACTCCAGCGCTTAGCAACATTTTGAGCGTCGACTCAAGCATTTAAGCGCCGACTCGAGCATTTTTACATCACTACATCTTGGTCTGTCTTCCACGTTGATAGTAGGCCCATGAATTATTTTTTGAATGACTTGAAGTCATTATTATTAGGTGAGGAATCGGTACGTGGTCGTTTAGACCTAGTAGAAACATTATAGGTATCAAATTCTTCGTATTGTGACTCTGAGATATCGGGTGTCGAAAGCGCGTGTGTTGGGGCTGGCGAAGCAAATGCGCTGATTGGCGCGGTGAGCGATTAACTCTGGGCATATTGCTTCAATTTTATTGTAATTAACATTAACAGTTTTATAAATTCACAAGGAGCAAATCTTTTTAATCAGGCTTGATCCTGCAGACTCTGCGTGTCCGTGCGCCTTTAGCGTATACACCACCAGGCCAGTAGGTTACTTTCCTATGTGGCAAATATTAGTAGCCCATTCTAGTAAACTTTCGATATATAAGATGACGAGATTCCACAGCTAGAGTCTATTGTTCGATTTTTTTTACACTGTTGTTCGACACTGGTTTTAACGAGTTTTTTCCGAACTGTTTTTGTTGATAACTTTTGATCCACTTATCACTTTGTAAATCTAAAAACACAGATGTATAGTCAATTTTATCCTCTATTCACAGGTATGTTTTAATCAGCAATATGAGAAATTTGAACCACTTTTATCGGAGCAAAAAATAACAGGTATGAACGGTCGCACGAGTTGCAACGGAGTTCCTAAATATTTATTCCTAATATTTCTTCTACTTCCTAATATTTCATGTTTCTTCTCTCTTTAGTGGGTACTTTAACGATTCTATTATCTAAGTATGTAAATTTTATTTCTTTCGAAATTATTTACAATTATGAAGTATAGTTAATGAATGATTTAATATATTTTAGTTTACGATTAAAAAAGCCTCCTGATGTTACAAGCCGATTGCTTTTTAACAATTTAAAACTTAATTGATAAATGTTTTTACCGATATGTTGGTAGCTATCAAAGTTTATGTTGCACTTCCATATAATACTTTAGAGTGTAGATCTTTTTATGGAGATTTATTATAGAAGATAACCTTAATTAAATATGCATATATGAAGCATATATGAGCATTCTAACGGTGGCCAAATTAATTGTTAATGTAAATTGAATCGACATAGAACTCATGTTATTTTTTTTTTAATTCACTACAATTCGTAAAGAAAATGGGTGACTTGTCCTACAAAAAATAAGTGCGACATAACTAAAAACATTTATTGTACTGTGATTTAGAAGCGATGTTTTTATTTTTAATGACCTGAAATTCTCTCAAAGTTCATAATTTATGAATTCCGTGTTCCATGCATGAACTATTAATGCATTACTTAACCGATGTATAAATTGATTAGTTTAATAGTTTAGGTGAACAAGCTGCAGCTGAATATAACGCAGCTCATCGACGAACTCGTTCCGAAGTTAGTTCCGCATGTTTGAGCAGCACAAGAGCGAATGCGTTGTTCACTAGTAATTACAAAACAAGTATAATAACTATACCTTGTTAATGGATGGCCTAGTGCAAAGTTTGTTCGGTGCGATGAAGCATTAGCAATTTTATAGTTTAATTTTACAAAAGCGCGGTGTTATTCCGATTACCAAGGTTAAGCAGCGTTCGACTCGGTCGGCTAGAAATGGGTGACCGTTAGTGGAATATTTATTTTTGAGAGCCTTCGTGTTTCCGAAGTTACGTTAAGCAGTTGGTCCCGGCTACCACTTAACGTGGTAGTTGTTAAGCCGAGTTGGAAGCCTTAAAGGCGGCTTGGTAAGTTCCAACAGCAGGTGACCACAAACCTGCCTCTACCAATCTGCACTGAGTCAGCGTGGTAGAGTACGACCTATTTTCTCTTACCTCGATTTGTGAGAGGAGGGCCTTTGCCCAGCAGTAGAAAGTGTATGCGGATATTGTTATTATAATAACTTAAACTATACTTTGTTAATGGATAGCTCTAGCGCAAATAATTCAATATTACAGCCCGAGATATCAATATGATTGCCAGTTATGTAAATGATATTAGTTTTTTTATACCAGTACGAATACATGGAGAGATGTATGAACGTAGATGAAGCGAAAGAGGTGTGTCAAAATAGTCATTAGCTTTATTGAGGTAATTTTTTGTTACCTATATGAATGCATACATGAACCTGTTGGGACTATGTACTCTCCTACCCCGCAATAGCAAACTATAGATAGATACAACTTTAAACTTATCCTGTATATATAGGATCTAATTCACCCTTTACGACAACATCCATATCGATTGAGGTTTTGCTTCTACAGGACGATTTGCCCATAGTTATTTTTCCTTTTTAACAGACTTCAAAAAGGAGGAGGTTCTATGTTCAGTTGTATGTATGCTTTTATTTTATGTATGTTCAGCGATATTCCCGGCAATTGTGGACCGATTTTGATATTTTCGATTTTTTTTGCATTGGGTTCAGTATATCTCCAAGGTGGTCCCATATTCATTTTATTGATATTGGACCTTAGACTTAGAAGATACACCAGGGAACTCCTTAACGACAAACAATAGGCATGTGTAAATTGAGATATTATGGGTATTATGTCAATCCTATAGGTACCGTACTATAGAATAATTCACTGGTCACTTAAAATTGTAAACGAAAAATCTTTTATAAAAAAAGGTAAACCGACTTCAAAAAGCAAAAAAATAAATATTTGAAGTCGGTGTCAAGTAACCGACTGCACCAACTAGCACCGACTTCAAATATTTATTTTTTTGCTTTTTGAAGTCGGTTTACCTTTTTTTATAAAAGATTTTTATAACTAAACTGGTGGTCGCACATTGAAAAAAAAACAAAATGTGATTAAAATAAAGAATACCTTTTTTTATTGTTACAAAAAACCACGCGATAAAGAAAATGCTGTCCATTGAACTTGACATACATATTTCGATAATTTAAGTAATGATACAAAACTTCTTTGTAAGCGATGTTTTTTGTAAAAACTCTTTCATAGTTTGCTGGTTTTGTTTGACATTTGAAGTGTATTGTGTCAAATACATGGTAGTGCGTGTAATGCTTTTTTATTGATTTAATGTACGTTTTATGCATAATTAAAAAAAAAATATTAGTACGCTGCACTCCTTCTCTATATAAACTATAAGTGTGGGAAATTTCATACTCCTCCGTCCGCGCAATTTTCGTAAAAAGGGGTACAAAGTTTTTGCTTCACGTATAATGATATACATTGGATCGCGAACGAACTTTATGAGAAAGTGATATAATTATGTGAGCTTTTTGTGAATAACCTCGGCTCCAGACCAGAAATTCTGTCCCATTTTCGAATTTTTTCCTCTTCTCATTATCTCTCTCCCCAATATAATATTCGTCATATGGCCAATTTTTTTCAGATTTCGTCTTATTTAAATCATAAGACATATCTGCCTTCATTAGACAGTGGCATTGTATGTATCTCAAAAATTAAATGTAACATGTTCATGTTCAAAAACATTGTGTAAAATATCTAAAATTAAATAATCAATTAAAATTATATGATGGCGTACTTAATTTAGTTAAAGTAACATCTTGAGTTCTTAGATTTACGCGAATATTACACATGAAATAAAACTATTTTACGGATTTTATCGCGGTTTATTTTTTTTATATTTTTAGTTCCCGACGTTTCGAGTGCTTTGCAGCACCCATGGTCACGGGAGGGACTGAGGTGTTAGACGTCCAATAGGCATAGTTGTTCCGGGGTACCCTCAAACATCTTAATTTTTTTTTTTTTTTATAAGCCGCCGAAGAAGATCAGTCAATTTTTACCATCTGTCAAGTGTCAGATCCCTCTACAAGATGCAGGAGTTTACAAGCTTGATTGTGAATGTGGTCTCTCTTATATAGGACAAACAAAAAGACCGGTAAAAACTCGGGTTAAAGAACACATAGCTGACCTAAAACACCGTCGCTCAAATAAGTCTGCAGTCTGTGAACATGTCCTTGACCGCACCCGCCATAACATCAGATTTGATAGACCACAAATCCTCGTGAAAGAACACCGATTCCTACCAAGGCTGGTTCGCGAGGCTATTGAAATTAAAAAACATCCTAATTACAATAGAGAAGATGGCTGGGTGCTTCCATCGTCTTGGGATCCGGTAATTAATATAATCAAATCCAAAACCAAGCATAACACTGCAAGACCTCAAGACACCTTGAGCTCATTCTGCGTAGATCGGACCAACAACAACAAAAAAAAAAAAAAAATTATTATGAAGTTTGAGGGTACCCCGGAACAACTATGCCTATTGGACGTCTAACACCTCAGTCCCTCCC
The DNA here is from genome assembly GCA_905147815.2 of Phalera bucephala. Lineage (NCBI taxonomy): Eukaryota > Metazoa > Arthropoda > Insecta > Lepidoptera > Notodontidae > Phalera > Phalera bucephala. Next base: position 6,553,865 of record LR990609.1, on the reverse strand, counting down.
GTGACCATGGGTGCTGCAAAGCACTCGAAACGTCGGGAACTAAAAATAAAAAAAATAAACCGCGATAAATTCCGTAAAATAGTTTTATTTCATAAAGTAACATCGTCACGCCAATATTCCTCAAGCTGGGGCGGCAGAGGTGTTAACAAAACAGCAACATCCATATCGATCGATATGGACGTTACTGGTGTTGCTTCAAAATGACTCATATATTTACTACCTAATGCTATAACTAAAATCTAATTCCTAGTAATTTTCAAAAACAGGCCATACCACTCTATTTCTGCGTCATACGAATGCCATGATGGCTGAAATTCGTATGAAACCTGAATACCCACCTACGCCAGTTATAGGATTAAGAATTAATTTGGAATACGTGATATTACTTTTTTAATAAAGTATGTATGTATATTGTCCGAATTCAGACAAACGGATCGCAACGATTCACATGATATAACAATGTTAACAAAGAAAGACTGTTTATTTGTGTAGAGCGAATTCTGACTCAAATGGAGTAGTGTTGAGAGCAATATGGCGCTCTATGATGTCGTTGACCTTTTATAAAGGGGTTAATTTTTGGAGCGAGCTATCCTTACTTGCTATGGTAGACACGAATCAGATTTTTATCTTCTTTATTATTAAGTTCTTTTACACGAATATAAATTAAAGAGTTGATAAAAAATGTAATGACCATGGCCACAGTTGAAAAATTCGTTAAATGAATGGAATAGTGGGACAGTTAAAAATTAAAAACAGGAAAATTAACCCGTTAAAATTATTATTTAAATAATGAAATCTTTGCGCTGTGGCATTTATAGATTCGTCCAGCAAAACAACTAAATAATCGGTCTAGACGATGTCTGTATGTCATACAGAGACCGTCGCAATCATAGGTATAAGAGAGAAAACAAGAGGATGAACGTAAGTACTTCCCTTTTAACATACAGCGCTGTACTTGCGCCGGCTGACCGGCCAAAATGTACACAATTCTTGTCAGGGCCCGCTATTCGCTTTAACCAATTAGACACGTAACGCTGCACGTTACGATAACTTCGTAAAATTATACTTTCATCCGTACGCCAGTAGTATACAGAATACCATTACATGAATGACATATTAGAAAATTGCCCCAGAACCAACAAACATTTGACCCATACCATCATTATTTATCTATTTTATTAAAATAATGGCAAATATTCGTATCTAACGGACAGTTTTCAATCTGCAACAAATATTTCAAAATATTGTAAGTACTTATATCGCATTCGCCGACATCTTTACTGAATGTCAGCGTTGTAATCGAATTACCATTAGAGATGTCAATTCTATCTATTAGCTATCTAGATTGCTTGTCTTGTTTGACTAAATACTTATATAGATAATTCTTTAATGTGTCGATAGGCATCTAATAAAATATTTAATCTTTAAATCTACTCAATATATTTTTGACTACACAATATAACGTCATCTGTATTAATGGCTACTAAATTATAACAATATTGCGATACCTCCCGCTTGTCCGTTTAGCAATAAATGCCTTAAGAGAATTTATACGTGATTTGAAATTATACAAGTATGTTCTCATTGTGTAACAATGTCCTTCACGAAGTTATCGTAACGCGCCGCGTTTGATCATACCGAAAGAGTTCCTGGTCGCTAGTCGCCGCATTGCAAAATCAACGATGTGAGATGCGCGAATTCACAGCTGTGAATGAAATGTTATATCAACGAGTACACGAACGAAGAACCACGTAACTCGCAATAATTCCCGAAGAACAATATTTTACTAATTCCAAGTAAACCCGTTAAGCTATACTTACTCGAAGCTTGTATTAGGTATTAGAGAATTATCCACTTCTAATGCTTTAATCCTATTTTCAATGTTTTTTTTATTTATACCGATATTCCAAAAGCTCTTTAATTTGTTCTAAAAATGTTTCCTGTATTAAAAAATATTCCACTATCTTGGGTCATCATCATCATCATCATCTCAGCCCATACTTGTCCACTGTTGAACATAGGCCTCCCCAAAGGGGGGATTTGCCATACTCGCCACGCTTGGCAGGCGGGTTGGCGAGCGCAGTTTTTGATCGCAGAAGTGTTAAGAGAACGCTGCTGCCCATTCCCTAGTTTTCCCTTAGTCGCCTTGTACGACACCCGATGGGATGAGATGGGTTGGTCCTATTCTAAGCCGGGAACCACGCGGCTAAGCCGGGAACCACGCGGCTCTTGGGTGCTTGAATTGAATTTTACATACACAAATATCTAGATTGACACAAATTATAGTGGGACCCACAAAGGGTTGTCCCATCATTGATCGAACTCTGGAATAATTAATCCTTCTTGGACTTCGAGAAAGGTTGATATAATACGTAAACGACCAAAATACCATCCCTGCCACCCCCATTGGGAAATACTGACGTGACGGTGTTAATTTTTTTTATAACAAAATAGTAACGTCCTCTCCGGTGAAGCGTTTTTATGTCATTCCTGGGTAACATAATATTTACTAACAACTGACATTTACACTACATTGTACTTTCTGCATATTTCGCCAGGATATGGCGTGATGTTATAGATAGATGTTTGCACGACCAATGGCTTCAAGTTAAATAATACGCTACCCTTGCGGTTGACTTTATAGATACCACTACAAAAAGAAATTGTATTTTAAACCTAGTACCCCACAGTCAAACTAGTTGCAAAGTTTTGTGGGGTTATAATTTATTTTTGCATTATGATGGTTTTCCAAATAAATATACTGAGTTCTTAGATTAACGCGAATATTACACATGAAATAAAACTATTTTTCGGATTTTATCGCGCTTTATTTTTTATTTTACGATTTCGCGAGGCTATTGAAATTAAAAGAACATACTAATTTCAATAGAGAGAATGGCTGGGTGCTTTCATCGACTTGGGATCCGGTAATTAATATAATCAAATCCAAAACCAAGCATAACACTGCAAGACCTCAAGACACCGTGAGCTCATTCTGCGTAGATCGGACCAACAAAAATAATTAAGAAGTTAGAGGGTACCCCGGAACAACTATGCCTTTTGGACGTCTAACACCTCAGTCCCTCCCGTGACCATGGGTGCTGCAAAGCACTCAAAACGTCGCGTACTCAAAAAGCAATAGTGAACCGCGATAAAATCCGAAAAATAGTTTTATTTCATGAACAAATAAATAATAATACTCCGTACACGTCCCTACCCCGCAAGGGATCTGGCGTGATAATGTAGATAGATAATGAGAATATGTGCAATAATTATATTTGTGACTTTCGACGTTTTCCCCGACGTCAACGCGTCGAGATTTGTTTATAGTGCATGTCGTGTCCCGACTCCGGCGCCGCGCCGCCCGTTTCGCCGGTGTATTTGCACTAACAACTTGTTTGTGCAGCGACACATTTTATTAAATGTTTCAGCAAAATACTCCGCCCAGGACACCTCTGGCCTGCGCTATTCATATGCCTCGTATTTTTGGCATACAGTCTATATTTAGAAAAACAATGTCGATTAATTTCTAAATTAATATTGCCGCTTGTGTATTGTATAAGTTAATACAAATAGGCATATTAACTTGATCTTTATCAAGCTGTTATTTTCAGACCCTTTGAAGGACATTAAATATATTTTCACTTTGGTTTTCTGCCTTAAAGTAAAAATGTTGATTACCATAATATAATTTAAGTCTTGCAAAAGTATTATGATAGTACATTCAAGAGTCAGGGGTGAGATGGTAAAAAACTGTTATTTGTTCTTTTGAGCTGCTTTTTACGTACATCTACAATAACAAATGGCGTTATTCTTCTACCAGATAAATACACAGGTTCGGAAACCACATGTCGAACAAATTTTATTTAATTCCTGTAAGCAACAATCTTAACCTAACCCACAAAGGATCTGGCGTGATGATGTAAATAGGCAGAAACTAACTAACCCTTATTGGTGCTGCCAGAATACCAGCGCTACACCATGATCCATGGTTATGGTGTAGCAATATGCTAAGGCAGTATCCTATTCAACCCCACACAACCTCTGATGTCTGTAAATGTTCTGCCTAGTTTTTATTCTTTTTTTTCTCTTTGTTATTATTTTTAGTTATTATTTTCGTTATTAATTTTAGTATCTCTATTACTGTGAGTGTGGTTGAATAAATGTCTTTTCTTTCTTTCTTTATTTCTTTCAAAATCATAACAAAATAACATACTTCTGAAGCAGATAGATACTACAGGTCTAGAGGTAGAAAGAAAAGTGGCTACATAACAAGTAACGAGAGGATTGTCAGTCAATGACTTCCAACCAATGGCATGTGTATAAACAACGTTCTATCATCTACATTAAGGGACGCATTATATGCAATTTTATTGGTATCGCACTGATAAGTAATGGGTCGTCAGTGAGTGCCTTCCGTCGGCTAATCCAGCACAGGTTGGGCCGGGACTCGGGTCGACGTACCCATTGAGTAGTACAAACAAGTCATAGCTGGGGGCAAGCCGTCAGATATACGACGTAAACATGTTCGCTTCGGACATTGTTCTCTCAGAATTAATAGTATAGATGTAAAAAACAAAATGTAAAAACCAAATGGATTTTCGGTAATTTCCCTTCTTTTCCTCAAGAAAAACATTTCTAAGTGGTGTTTGTAATTGTCTAGGCGATTTACAAAAATAAAAAGTATTCTGATTTGTAACTAGGAAGTAGTGTTATCGTTTCGACTGGAACAAGAAAACACTGCGATAAGATACATTGAAAGCTGCCCCTGAACGTATGTAAAACAGAGTAAATACAAAACCCCAGCAAGGGTATCCGAGGATCCAAACCCGGGACCTCGTGATCGCTAAAAAGTCCGCGCCACTTGACTGACGAGGCAGTCTACATTGTAAGCATATTTTTTAAGGTTTCCCGAATTTATTGTTTATTAATATTTGTACGTCTTAGCTAATTGATATTTTGGAACTCGCCACTTCCCTTTCTTCAAAGACTTAGGGTCTTTTGATGGTCATTGAAATGCCCTGTGGAGGTTTGAATAGTGATCAAGTACAGAACAGGACACAGAAGCGAATAGAAAATTATTCTAATAGAAATAATATAATGTGAATTGTGTTAGCATTAGAACAATTTGTTTCTTGACCTCGGTCGAACAGTGGATAAATTGATAGATAAACAAAATCTTTTTAATAGTTAAGTTTAAGGACTAATCTCTTAGTGAAAGAAATCGCTTTTCAATAGTAATGTCGTCTTAGTTTAGAGGAAAATGCTCGTCGGCGGATCCTAGGGATAAGAGTCAGTAACCTCTTATGGCTACTGTCCACTAATGGCGCAAGACGGAACGACAATTTTCCAAGCTGAAATTATTTTCAATCTTATTTTAATACACTTAGCATTCGGATTTCAATGGTATCGTCAAGATGACACTTCACCGTATCAAAGCCCGCCGTGGCGCTCTTGGAAACTTGCACTTACACTATGAATGGTTGTCAAAATATTCCAAAATTATATTCATTATTTGAAACCATCATATTTTTCCATTACTACTTCCTGATATCTCTATATCGTCATGACAGAAACACAGCTCTTTAAATGATTAAATGTATTTACAAAACTACTAATAAAATTATAATAGCATTCTATGTAAGGTGTAACATAATAAACGAGACCTCAGACACCTCGATTAGAGAATTGCTTCATAAATTCAAAACGAAAACCAAATTTCCAATTTAAAGGTTTTTACCCTTTTTTTAAGCACTTTAATACCCTAATTAACACTAAAACTTATACGTGGATATGTACGTTTTGATAAATAAGTTTTAGGAATGCATTTGAAACATCCTTATTGCTGTGAATAATAAATTCAGTTTTTTATAGCCCACTAAAGGAGTAAAAGCATTATTTTAAATTAAAAAAAAATGTACAATACATTAAATTTTGTTGGATTCCCTTCAGTTACCGATTAAGAACAAACTACTTTCAGGTCTTGCGTTTATTTTGTTACACCTTGTATAAGAAATGAAAATATTAACGAAAATACCGTGTTTCGTATATTTCATAGCAGGTCTCACAAGTTGTTAAATTGAATCTAAAACTATAACATCGTAACTAAAATGTCACTTAGTGGAGACAAGTTGATTAAACCTGCGTGCCGGAAGTCCTAAGTTCTCCCAGGCAATATAAATTTTGCCAACCTGCAATAGATGTGGTAAGTTTACCGTATCGTTAATGTTTGTCCATGCAAAGAGGAAATGTACTGTACTGTAAATTAATAAACAACGTAATAGTTTTAAAAGAAGAAAATTAACAAGTTTGGCTTTTTGGCCAACTCGACTCATGCTTCACATTGAATTTTTAACACTATACGGTGCGTGTTATATACATTTTTTCTAAATGTTCATAGTGGACACCGCGTGGTCCACGCACCCCTCGCAGTCTAAATGTCGCTGTAAGATAGTTAAAGCCGGGATATTTATATAATCATATACCGAATGATAGTTATACTAGAGTGCTTCATGACTATCGCACTAAGGATATAAGAATAATGCAGTAGATTGTGAGTAATTACTAATGTACACCTAAATGGTATAGTACCTAAGTGAAGCGATATAAATAGTGTTGTAAAAATGAGCGCTGAAGTCGATCGTTTAGCGCTGATTCGTAGCTCACGAGCGTTGAAATACGTAGAAGACGTTTTAAGCGCCGACTCGAGCGTTTTTATAACATTAATGCTTTTCTTTGAAACAAGTTATTAAGTAAACTTATATATCATGATATTCTTAAAATACCATCTTACACATTAAAAAGACATCTAAGAAGAAACGTAGACATAAAGCTTTTTCCCAGATATTCGGATCTCGTTCTATCGCTCTTGAACGCTTTTAGTCAGTTTCGCGACGTGAAAAATTTAAAAGCTGAATTTCCCGCAGGCGTACAATTACTTTACCTGAGCTTGCCACTTAAAACCGATGAATATCAAGCAAACAACAACAAATAAATGTAATATTTCTACTCTTGAGATTGTTTGTGATGTAGAATGGATGACTTTCAACCGAAGGACCCGGTTGAAGCGACGTAATATCTGCGATTCTATAATAACTAGAAGAACATTATAACATTCTTATTCGAGTGCGTTTTGATTTAGTAGCACGGTCTTTAGAAACAAAAAGAAACGTATTTAAATATTACTTGTAAGTTAAATTTATGTAGGCATGTATGTTGCTCCCGAATTACATTTTGAATAAACGACCCTGTTTTCAGAGGGCATTCAGACAACTATTCCTATTAACAACTTTACTATTAATTTACTAGATGATGGGCTATACACTTCGGGTCGACTTTTATATAAGAGAATAGTACGTATGCGACGGCGGGCGTAAATTACTCCAGAGTCAACCCTTGGCACTCATATTTTTGTGAAAGGCATACAGAACGGCGTGCTTTCCGTCGATCTTGAGGTTCAGAGACGCGCGTCAATGTACTATTCCACTCGACAAAACTTAACACCGAGTTTATATTTCCTCGAGACCATTGTAAAATTACTAGATTATTCAAACCGCAGCCAATTGCCTATGAAGATCTCCAGATCGAATGGCAGGAAAGATGGGATACAACAACAAAGGGCCGTCACCTCTACCTGTTCTTTCCGTCCGAACGCGAGCGTTTGGCGAGAACATGACTGGAGGTTATCCACCGTGTGGCTCAATTTCTCACCGGACATGGCAACTTTAAGAAAATTACTTTTAAACTGATACCTTCACCTCTATGTCAGTGTTCCATGTCTAACTGCAAGTATGAACAATCAGCACGCCACGTTCTTTGGCAGTGCAATCTCTGGCACAATGAGCGTGCCATTATGTTAAACAGTCTGCGAAATATGTTTGAGGTAATCTACTACACGGACCTTGTGGGAACTCGGGATAGCTTCCCTGCATTCAAGCGTCTTCCCATACCTTTTACTGGAATCAAACATGAGGTTCCCAAATAGCCCCTGTTAATATTTTTCCATATCCGTGGTGCTTTATAACTGGGCTTATCCTAGTTGTAGTCTCCTTCTCTATGACTAGTCTGCCAATTTTTTATGTCTCCCGCTTTTCAAAGGATGGAAGTGGGATTATAGATTTCCTACTCCTCCTATTTTACTTTCTAATTAAATTTGTTGCGGGTTCCAAGACAATTAAAGCGGGACACCCCAGGGCTCTTACCTGGGTGTCATCTAAGGAGAACATTTTGGATCTTGGCTTACAGGAGTTAAAATGGTGGGAATGTGTGGCCGGCTTCCAAAAAAGGAGACTAATACAAAGACCCATAGTAATAAAATGTTGAATCTTGGTAACAATTTTTGATTTATTTTTCGAAAACATCATGCATTGTTATGACTACCATATAAGTGTGGGTGCTCTCCAGGTTTTGAGATTACAAGAAAAACCACTTTTTCCAGGTATATTAATTGGATACAACGGAATATGTAGGTAAGTACTAAAATTTCTAGTCTTGCTGCCTAGGACTTAATAGAACTCTGTGCTACGGGGATCAAAGATGTCTGGAGTGTGGGCCTCTAGCGCCTAGTTGATAGAACCGTCCTAAAAGGGGCGGGAGTATGAGTCACTCAATACTTTCGTGAGCACTGCGAGTTTTGCAAGGAAGGCGAGGAGTTTGAAGTGCTCGGAACCCGGAGTCTTGCCAAAGGCTACAGAGGCGATTTTTGTTTGAAAATTGATTTTTTTTTGCAAGTTACACCAGTCTTTTCCTTTTGGAACTGATAATCTTTTTGAAAACTAGCACCGAATTCTCATGAAATTCTTTAATCATGATATCCGTGAAATACCTCAGTTTCCGCTCCAATGAGCATTCATTCTTTTGTTCGTGTCACAAGCGACTCCTCACTCCGCATGATAATGACAGTTCTAGGGGCAGGATTTATTAACCGAGAGGCATCCGAAAATATATTCAGTCTCTTTTCATGATGGCCTCTGTTAAAAAATCGCAGGGATGTTAACATGAACACGTTCGATATTGGATATACAAAGAAACTATTAAATAATCCGCTAAGGGATGTGCGTGATAAAGTAAAAAAATAAGCAAGAACGATACAACAACAAATACGAACCTAATGTGATTAGAATCATATCAGTAAAAGACTTTTAGATATATTTATTTCTCATAACACGGTAAGAAATGAACCTATTGCAGTGATAACTCTTTTAATAAATTTTAATAAATTTCGCCTGTAAATTTAAGAAGAGAATTATTTTATGGGGAAAATGTGATACACGAAGTCAATTTGATTGCGCCGCAAAGGAATTCCAAGTTGCAATAACACTGGTTTGCTCGATTTTATATTACCTATTAATAAAGAAATACACTAGATAGGAGATAAATTGAAAGTTGAGAACAAATCACACAGTCGATTGCACTATTGTAGCTGCTTCAAATCACACAATGCGCTTTGATTGGAGTGCTTTCAGTGCGTATTCGCAGTTTAATTTATCATACAAGCACTAACAGTACACTATGGAACTATTTGTGTCCAAATTCCGTGAAACGTGTCACAATCGAGTTTGCTCACCGCAGTGTGGTCATGCAGTCCAAACGCCTATACATCTCGTGTTGATTTCATTAACTACTTATGGAGGCGAAGATATTCAATAATTAAACCATTCAAACCCCACAGTGAATATGTTTTGTCATTATACGTTTACTTCTGGATTCATTTCATAAGTTGTAGTAGTCGATACGACGAAATAATAATCAGTAACGAGTTAAAATTAAACAACTATAAACATAAAGTTAATTCAGTACTTAGTATTAGGTACTTTATCCACAGTATTTACATTTCACTACTATATTAAATTAAATACTGAAAATATCGGACCATGAAATGTGGCATCAAATTAATTTGTTTTGTTAAGGGTTGTAGTTTTTATTATTTTTGAAGTAACACGCTGAGGCTGTAAAATGAAATATCTGGTTCATTTATAAGTATGTTGTTTGTATATAGTACTGTATAAGTGTGTATGTTCCTACAGGTTTTTTCCTTACAGACTTTGACCTCCACTCTGTTACTTTGTCTCATTTTTTATGATTCTTGACTATGTAGTTGCAGTAGATTAGTAATTAAACTATGTATATTTTATCGCTTCTATCTTCCAAACACGCTTCCCTGAATTTCGAGGTTAACATAACAGTTTTATCTTTTTCTCACGGACGTAAAAGTCGACTAATGTCAATGGTATATTTCACGAGCGTTTTAAACAAAATAAGTAATTAGGCAAAATACAAGCTTATCTATGTATGCACGTACGCTACGGTACGCTTAGCGTATTAACGGTTTTGACAATCTGGATGATAGTAGGCAGAATCGCACATATCGCATGCAACATTGTCAAAACGTAATGCATATTTTATCGGCGATAGTTGTAGAATACCTACCTGGTTTATTGTTCCTCAATAACAGCCGAACAAATTAAATGTTCAATAAACATTGTACTTCGTAGGAATTACAAATGTATCAATAAACAAAACGAAATGAAATTGGAAATACTAGACGAGGTAAAAAGTTATTACGTCGAATGTATTTCCTCGATATTCAATATCTCTCGAGTATCAACCAGCAATTGCTGCGTAAAATAATATTTGCTTTGCTGGTAAATTGTGCACGGATTTTTATCTCGTGTATAAGTTTTTCCGAGTGATTAATCTGCGCAATCATTTAATTGCCAAATGTTAGTACAACACCTAACGTATCTTACTGAGTTTGAGTTTTATTCGGTAGACGTGTGCCGATAATTATTAAAAGTGACTGGCTAATCTCTCAGTACGTATCGACTTATATATATAACCTAAACCATTCCCTGATTCATCACACATGACTGACTCATCACTAACATAGAAAAGTAGCACGCGTGTTTATGCTAATAGTAGAATTAATTATAATTCAACTAATCGTCCACCTGTCAATCGTTACAGCTAATATCCTCTATAGTTTGAACTACAATTTGACACAAAGACAGACCAGTTAAAACAATTAAGATATTAATATGGCACCATGGGCTTCGAGCAATTAACAATAACTGTTGTTTAACGATAATCGTATGTAGGCAAACGTTATGCGAGCCGCCTCCTTCATAAATTTTATTTATTCATTTAAAAATAAACACTCATTCGGGTATATAAGGATAAGAATGGATATTTATCGAATGCTTATAAAACTACGGATACAGAAAAAACCATTATAGTTTGTATGAATCGTCAGAAAAGCAACAAAGACGAGACTTCGGAATGTCATTCCTATGGAGAAGGAAGGCAAGGGACAGTTATTTCTTGAAAATAAAAAAAAAGCAAATATCTATCTATCTATCTATCTATAACCTCACGCCAGATCCCTTGCGGGGTAGGCAGAGAGTACAGAGTTCCAACAGGTTCTTTCCTTACATACTTCTCTGGCTTCCTCGACTCTCATAGACAAAGACGAGACTTCGGAATGTCATTCCTATGGAGAAGGAAGGCAAGGAACAGTTATTTATTAAAAATAAAAAAAAAGCAAATATCATTTTACAATTACGTTTTCCATAAAATATATACAGGGTTATAACCTCTTAAGGACAACCTGTGTGCACCGTGAGAAATAACATATGACCTGCGATGTTCATAATATCACGAAAAAAAGAACAGCAGTTATGGAACTGCTGTTCCGTCAACATTTTGTCAAGTGCCAATAAAATTTTTCTATGAAACAGCCCAATTTATTTTCGTTAAAATTAATAAACTATCAGGACAAACGTTATTTCGTACAAAACTGCACACAAGGGATTTTTAATTGATTAACAATAACCGTATTACGTACATGACATCATACTTGCAATATATAGATATTCTATACAAAAAAAACTTTAACATGTCAATACTGGAGCTAGGTTGTTTTAGGTAAAATTATTATATCAAAATATACTTCTCCTTTATCTTCTCCGCAAATCTTAATTACGAATTCAGTTGATAAATAATTAGAAACGAAGGGTTTTAACCATGGAGCCAAAATGGCTACAGTAGGTAAGATATCCTTAGTAAACAAATATCAATCTTAAGTAAGTTTTGTATATAACGTCGCTGTTACAACATTAATAAAAATATTGTTAAATATTATGTCAAACAATATAATGTTTTGTGCTCATCAGTTCCGCTGGGAAATTTCTTAAACCCGTGTTTAGTTTATCGAATAGGACCCGAAATTATATTGGTTTGGCGGCTTTAAACAATACCACGCGTCCCTTCAGTATTTTTTTGTTTATATGTATGAGTATTACGATTTATCTTGGGTCTGGCTTACAATTTGCCATTTACAATTATATTGTTGATACTTGCGGAGTAAAAAGAATAAGTTGGAACACGAATATATTTATCAAATTAGTTAACCTAACTAAACATATTAATTTAAAAACATCATCCTGATCATGTAAGGAAAGAACCTGTTGGAACTCTGTACTTTGCCTACGTCATCAGCCGAAAGACGTCCACTGCAGAAGCAAGTGCTCCTCCAAAATTTGCAACGACGAATCAACGATCGTATTTGAATGAAACTTGCAATAAATTTCTTTAACGGTATAATTTACGATTAACTTAAGATAATCAAGCTAATCGAATTCCTTGACTCAACTCGCGGAATTTATTTTATACTAATGTATTTATTTAGGATCGAATCTCCAACAAGAGATATACATACATAATTACAATAATAACACGCATACATAATTCAGTGATTAAATGTTGATAACGTGTGCACTCCCTCAATTAAAGGAAATCTCAGCATGCACGTTATACTAATACAACTAAACAAACGTAATTAAAATTAATAATTATCAACATCATTCACATACAATACAGCGGTACCTAATTAAAATGTGTACATTTCATTGTATTGAAACAAGGAAGTCATGCTTTCGGCAGCAATGCAGGAATGCGTGCGCGTCGGATTTGGTGCTTGATTACGCAGGTCAACACAACAAGTTCCCCCCGACCCCTGCCGCCACCGCCGGCCGCGACATGTTCTCACCGACCCCCCCGATGCTTTGTCATCCCTTCTTTCCGCTCAGAATACGGGCGACGACGACGTAGTCGTAGATCCCCTCCCATAGCCGGCGGTTGACCGGTGCACTTAGTAGTGCACCCGTCCCCCTACAGGGACTGTCCCAACCGAAGGCGCCTCTACAAGGCGCCCTCGAGTATGTCGCCCCTTGCCCTTCTTGCTGGATAGAGCGTAGTGGTTGCACGCTCGCTTTCAAGTCCGGTGAAGCTGTAAAGGCCTCGCGGCCAACAGCGTACATCACTCACACACACATACACACACAACAAGTAAAAAAAGGAGCCTGCAGACTGAAGTATTCCCTTAACCTGTCTACGTCATTTTCGCTGTCGCCATTTTACGCCAATTGCATTTTCGCCCAAGTTAAGAATCAGAATCAGAATATTTTTATTCATGTAAACCATTACAGTATTTATGAATCGTCAAAATAGTAACAAAGACTCTACCACCACTTCGGAATGTCATTCCTGTGGAGAAGGAGGGCAAGAAACTCCAGCGTTACTCTTTTAAAATAGTATTTTTACAATTTTTCCATCTACATTTTGTTGTGGGGTATGGGAGAACAATGTAGTATCAGGTGAGTCTAAATTAAATTAATCAAGTTAAACTATTCATGTGAATGGCTACATGGTTCTCTCATTTACAGATAAAGAAATGAGGAAGAAAAATGATAAATTTTATTTAACTACTAGAAGGAAGAGAGGGAATAATAAATAATAATAGCTGAACATGTTATCCACATTCTGGTGGAGCTGGAACAACACCTATCCAAGCATTTTTATCTTTTTAATAATCATCTAGAATATAGTAAGCTCGCTTGCAGAGCGTACGTTTAATACAGGATTTGAATTTATTTGCACTAAGTTGAGTGACGTCAAGTGGAATTTTATTATAAAATCTAACACAGTACCCCATGAAAGACGTGTGTATTTTAGACAGACGAAATTGCGGTTGATCCAATTTATTTCTATGTCGCGTGTTATAGCAATGCATCACCTAGCAAAATTTTTCCGTGTGCACATTATGTTTTCATAAATATACTGACATGGGACCGTCATAATATTGGCTTCTTTAAACAATAATCTCAAAGAGTCGCGACTACCTTAGTTAAGTGGTTAGTAAGTACATTATTAATGCCTGCCAGAAATTGTACCTATGAATATTTCACCAAGTAGTGCTATTATGATGGTGCATTAAGAGTTTGCCTTGAGAATAATAATAATAATATCAGCCTATACTGCCCACTGCTGGTTTGTGGCCACCTGCTGTTAGGACTTATCAAGCCGTCTTTAAGGCTTCCAACCCGGCTTAACGACTACCACATTAAGTGGAAACCGGGACCAACGGCTTCCGAAGCTCGGAGACGGTCGAATATAAAAATGCCACAAACGGTCACCCATTACAGGCCGACCGAGTCGAACGCTGCTTAACCTCGGTCGCACAATGCTACGAGCGCCTTGAGAACGTATTATTGTTTTGGACGTGATGAATTGTTTGATGGCGTCATAATAATAATATGGTGCATGGCAAGGGCGCCGCCGAGGGGGGACAGGGAGGAGAAGCTACCCCCTCTCCCCAGAGATTAAAAAAAATTGCCAAAGCACCAAAGTTCACTCATTTGACGTTGTTGACCGATCAATCTCTACGTCGAAAGTCGAATGAAGTATCCAAGTATTCCGCTCGCGACGATATGAAGAAATTAAAAGTTTTCTTAGTTTCTATGATAACAACCTATTATCAATAAGTGCCCATATACTTTCCTTTTGACGCCTAACAAAATGACGAGCAGGAGGTCAACATTAAGCCCGGTCGTGATCCCTTTGTTAGGCGTCAGCTACCCTCGGTCCGAGTTTAATACCTGGTTAATTTTGTCCACTCGCGCGGTAAGGGAGAGCAGTGCCGTCATGTAAATATCGTTATGACCACCAACCTCATCGTCACTGCCCGGCCCCTCATTTCTTAGTGTTTTTAGCGGAAGTCAAAGAAGTATTTACATTATATTCAGTGTAGGTTTATCGTTTTAGCAAATTTGACGAAGGAAATATTTTCGTGGTAAACATTGAAGGCAAAAATATAAAGAAATATTTACAATAAAAAAAAAACAAGAAAAAGAAATTAACACTGGAATTAATGTGTAAAAATGTATTCTTAATTACGGGAATAACTGTATTTATAGTATTTAATCAAAGAGAAAGAGAAACAGCTCTGCCGGGGCCTTAGTCGCTAAGACAAATTAAACACTTAACACGGCGCGTTACGATAACTTAGTGAAATGATCGTTTAATGGTACCTCAGTGGCATACAGATTTTAACTACACGAAGTTTCACGAGGTTTGGTTGCCACGTTAGGTTAGGTTAGGGCCCACGTTAGGGCCTATTAGGGCCCTAAAGTTTTACGTACGCCGTTCGAATGCTAAAGAGGTATGAATCGACACTGTGACTAGTCTATACTGCCATGGAACTGTTTGAGCGAGAAGCGGCGGCAGGGGCATAATGTAAATCCGGTACGAGGTGCTATGTCTGTGAACCGATACTTCGGAAGCCAACAAAATTGCATTAAACAACAGCGTATTGAGGCTTTAGCGGGTGCGAGATTAAAAACCGGCGTACACCGATATTCCACATCCGACATTCATTTTAAATTGGATTTCTACCGGAATATGGACTAGTGGCCATGATATGGTCGGAAGTTAATGACGACATAGGTGCTTACCTTAATTAGCTTGGTTAGAAGTCAAGATTTAACGTCTATCCAATAATATTATAAGTAAAAGAGATATAAGTTATGGGTATTAATCTCGGTGCTAAAATATAGCTAGCTCGGTACTGGTGTATTAGTACCTAACTTGCACGGATAGGACTGTATATATATATATATACGAAGCGACGAGGCAATCATGTCGAAAATTAACCAATTGGTGTAGATTTAACGTGCGTCTTTCCGAGCAGATAATATGACATATACTGTTATGAATAACAAACTTGAATAAATGAGAGAGAATATGTTTAGAATTTATTTATCTAGGTGGGGCGACGATATTCGTAAGGTAGCGGGCAGGGATTGGAGAAGGAGAGCTGAAGATCGAGCTCAGTGGCGTGCCATGGGAGAGGCCTACGTCCAGCAGTGGACTGGCACGGGCTGATGATGAATATATTTTAAGCCATAATTATAAATTCAACAATATTTTGACAAATCAACTGAAAGATCATCAATGAAATAATCTTATTAAAAAAACACATGTTAATTATGAAATAATTTCAAAAATGCTTTTGAAACAGGTTTCACGGATTTAGTGGGGTTTAATAACAAAACATGCATTATTGGTATAATGGCCGATCAACCGTTAATTCCAACTTAATTATTCCTATGTTGCGAGGTATCAGACCTTCATGATACGGATCCGCGATAAATTGTTGTCGTTTGTAAGTTAAGAAACGTCTTAGATGTTATAAGTAAATCAATTACTAACGCGAACTGGACGTTAAGCAGCTCAGTCTGGCTAGGTTTTAGGACGTACGGGGCATAGCTAACTATACTCTGTCGATTTATCTATTTAGCTTTATGTAAACAAATCAAAAACGGTTTTATAAATGTAACTTTTTCGTTTGAACACATGTACCTAAATTAACACCGGCGCACCTATATCCCCTAAGCGGGGGGATCCCCCAAAGTTTCGCCGAGGTTGTTAGGGCCGATGTAATAGGGGGCGAGCTCATTTACCGGTCACAATTTTAGACTCCGGGTTCCTAAATTCAAAGATACGATAATTTCCTATATTATTATTGACAAATTAAGCATTCCACTGATTTTGAATCAATATTTTTATTTTCTTTGTTTTAATCTGCCAAAACGACGAAACCATCTAGTAGGCACTATCGAAGTAGGAAATCGGCAAAATAAATAATGCATAAACACACTAACGACACGCCTTGCCGTCGCACGGATAGGAGAGACGAAATATTATCATAGTTCATAAATTATATACCTACTTACACAAACATCTTTCGTGAATCACTCTATCTATTGACGGAAAACGAATTAAAACACGTCTAGTCGTTTCTGATATTAAGGAATAACACTTTTCCCCTGATTTCTTCCACGTAGTAGGTTTACGTACGTATATTGAAAAACATAACATTTGACCTAACATCTGGAAAATACTGAAACTGTCTGCCGACTAGATTGGAGAACTGGAAAATATACTACAACGATGCCAATTTTTATGAAACATAATAGCTATTAAATTAAAAATATTTTATTATCAAATTATTTGATATTCTAGGCAAGTGTTTGTCGAGCAAATGGCAGCAAAACGAAATTTTCCGCAAACACCCCTCTCATTATAACCTAGTCGTTTGATTGTCTACGAGCTTGTTTAAATCTGTAAAATTTTAAAGTGAAATATGTCAAATTTTACCCTTTACGGGGACCTTTAAAATCTAGTAGAACTAAATAAACTGTAAAATCTACAATAATTTATCTTGCAAAAACATGGTATAAGGATATCTTTTGAAAATATTTTTCGAGATTATTTTCTTAGTTAAGACGAATTTCCGCCGATAGATCAAACTTGCGTCCACGTGGGACGCTGAGCTAGATAATTACCTATAAATACTCTTCTAGATAAAACGATATTATAATAGAGGCTGTGAACATTTTAAATAACGCCAACATACCCGCTCAGTATAATAATAAAATAATATTAGCCCTCTTAAGAAACTGTCCCACCGTTGGGCACGGGCCTCCTCTCAAACTGAGAGGGCTTAGGCTATAGTCCACCACGCTGGCCCACTGCGGGTTGGCGAACTTCACACCCCTCGAGAAACTCTTAAGAATATTATAAAAAAAACCTAGCTGGTTAGCGGATTCTTTTTATATTTCGTTTTGAATTCATACAGACTTCGAAGTTTATTAGGCTCGGAATAAGTGTAACTACCGAGATGGGTCACTAAGTTTTAAACTATCAGAGATATAGAGATTTGCACTGGGGATCCATGTCGAAAGCTGATATTTTAGATCGTCGTCTATAAAATATAACATTGCCACACGTGCGGAGATCGTAATGCAGATAGTTTTTTCGTGTATGACTGAAAGCTATAGGTTTTAGCTTGCATATTAAAATGTGTCTCTAGTAGATAAACAAAATGGTGTAAAGCCGGTTATCGCACTGAACTATAAAAGTTCTAACTCCGTGCTGGTGACGGGCCTCAAGGCCGCTCATGGCGTGCGGAGTCGTCCCATCTGCAGCGATTTACGCGAGAGTAATGTTTATTTTATGACTGGTGCTCTGATTAGATAAATAGCGGACACACATTTCTGTGATTATATTAGAGAGATCTAAAACACGTATCAAAAGCATGGTAAGAGAAGAGCTTGGGTGGGATATTATTTTAAAGGGTCCGTTCGTAGCTAACCAATGCAGAATATAAAAACTAAAGAAAAATTATTTTTTTTTAAACGTAGCCCCACACTAAGATTTATTCCTGTGTCGTGGGTGCGTTTACAAACATGAAAATTCACACACAAATACCCAGACCGGAACAAATAATTGTGGATCACACAAAGATTTGTCCCGTGCGGGAATCGAACCCGCGACTATTAAACACAGTAGGTGGAGCGACCTAAGCTCTTAACCACTGCGCTAAATCGTCCGTCAAATAAATGTCAAATAAATGTTACTAGGTTGATTGTCATTTGCTTAAAATGCTTGTTAACTTTAAGATTAACAAAAGATTCAAGGTTAATTATTTACGTGTGCCCGGTTATTTGAATCCCACCACTATTTTAGCCCTACAATATACACGGTTTATGCGGCAAAAGGTCGAAGTGGACTACAAATACATATTTGATTTTCTCTCGCTGGAACTCAGAGCGAAGCTAGTGCATTGGAAACTCATTCATCAATTATAATGTGGTCTTTAAAGCATCCTGTAGTGTAGTGTAGCATAAGTTTACTCAAGATAACGTAGCATAAGATATGTATGTTTAAGGTGTAGTATTATTTAGAGTAAGCATTTTCGGAAAGCCAGCCTTTGAGAACGAATTTAATTAGCAATGCTTCCCCGGATCATGTAACATATCAGCATACATATCCACAGCATCAATCAATCCTTTGGTCGTGTCCTCACTACCATCCAAAACCGAAATCAAATTACACGCAATTCGAATGTCGAAATCCATAACTATAGTTTCAGCTTCACTGGATGTACATATTAATCGAGATATATCTAAAAAATACTTTCGATTTGACCACAAACAACGATCAAAGAATTCACCAATTGTGACTTCTCACTTTGATTTACATCACTTATAAATAACTAAGATTTCTCATACAAATTTTCAGCCTCACTCAGCTTATATGAAGCAGCTAGATTCCCTACTCTGACCCATTTTATGAAATGTTTTCGTATCTGCACTAATTCATTACATATATTTATCAAATCATCGGCCATAATCTACAAATAAAATAATTGGTACGTAAATTTTCAACTCTCAAGGGAAAGTATGTACGCAAATACGTAATAATAATAATAATAATAAAGATATATTGCTTGCAAACATTTTTAACCTACATTAATACATTTGTAATGAAGCACAATAAAAATGAACATAGGCTAAAGCAAATAACAGTGAGTACCCTGCCCCCTAAACTAGGTTTATATACCTGTGTCTTAGGGAGCAGTGTTCATTCGTAACAATGTGCCTATTGTTATAAATTGATCCAATGATACATAGTGTGAGTTGCAATGGGTAGGTAGATATATAAATTATAAAATGGGTGACATTTACTTAAAATATGAAAGTAGATCGAAACAAAACAAAAGCTAAACCAAAAAGTGTGTGTGCATGCGTGTGTCTGTGTGTGAGTGTGTGTGTGTATGTGTGAGTGTGCGTGCGTGCGTTTCTTAGTGTCGGAAAATGTGCATGGAAAAGTATAAGAGTTGTTTAGGTGGTGTTATAATTTACAACCCCTAGCATGAGCTTTTCCGTCATCTCGTAGGTAAGTAGTTTTAGGTGGGCTTTGAGTTTACCTTTACAGTTATATTTATTTAGTATATTTAAAGAAACCTGTTTATTAAGGGTGTTGTAGAATTTCGCACTATAAATAAAGAAATGACGTTCAGCAAATTTAGTACGGTGAGACTCTATGTGGGTAAAGTAATGCACACATATCAGTATTATATATCGGTACCACTGTGCGTAAATCATAAGCGCTTTTCAAATACATTCAATGAAATATAACACAAGTTGCATATCGCATATTTCTATGCACGAACCTTAAAATAGAAATACGCATACAGTAACATAAAAATGCAAGTAGTAAAAGTAGTATCTTAAAATATAAGCAGTAAAGGAAGAAAGGAAGCCAGAGAGGTATGTAAGGAAAGAACCTGTTGGAACTCTGTACACTCTGCCTACCCCGCAAGGGATCTGGCGTGATGATATACATAGATAGATAGATAAGCAGTAAATAGGTACCTAAAATCTCTTTCACGTTAAGATTACATTCCTATACTAATTATCATTCCTATACTATTATCAGCAGTGATAGCCTAGTGGTTAGACCGTTGGACTGCAAAGTCAAAGGTCTCGGGTTCAAACCCAGGCACGCACCTCTGTCTTTTCGAAAGCATGTGCGTATTAAAAATTAATTATCACTTGCTTTAACGGTGAAGGAAAACATCGTGAGGAAACCTGCATGCCTAAGAGTTTCTCGAAGGTGTGTTAAGTTCGCCAACCCGCACTGGGCCAGCGTGGTGGACTATGGCCTAAACCCTCTCAGTTTGAGAGGAGGCCCGTGCCCAACAGTGGGACAGTTTCTTAACAGGGCTAATATTATTACTAATTATTAGCGCTATAGTCACGTTATGCACTTTTTACGCAATTATCACGCACTGCACTAAACCCGTCACGCACTAGGATTCTTGAAAACCACGCCGGCCTGGCGACGGCGTAAAGATCGGCAGCTCATCTGCCGGTCCCTCTACTTGATATGCATATTCTTGTACAAGTAACATAATGCGTAAACTTCAGCAACCATCACGACAGCTACAATAACAACGGTCAGTAGAATGTTTGTGGTGCTGACGCTAGTGTCCCGTCTTTGTCGTAGCACCATTTTGACCAGCACCGGCAGCGTTTTGTGCGATTATAGTTGCTTCTTTGGTCTGGCTTAAACCCATCTTCGTATTATTGACTTATTTTTAGTAACTGAATTATAAATTTATCGCTGCGGCTTTATATATTTGACGGACGATTTAGCGCAGTGGTTAAGAGCTTGAGCTGCTCCGCCCACTGTGTCGAATAGTCGCGGGTTCGATTCCCGCACGGTACAAATCTTTGTGTGATCCACAATTATTTGTTTCGGTCTGGGTATTTGTTTGTGAATTTTCATGTTTGTAAACGCACCCACGACACAGGAATAAATCCTAGTGTGGGGCTACGTTTTAAAAAAAAAAAAAAAAAAATTTAAAAAAAACACGAGGCCATCCTGGCAGGGTCACCATGAAGTGCCCGGTGTTAAATTATTAAAACGCGTCTGACAGTTTCTATATCCATTTTATTTCTGTTTACTTAAATTCTACTAATTACTTTAAAATACTTACTCTGATTAAAACACCTTAAACGTATGTTTAAGTATTTACCTTATGCTACGTTACCTTGAGTAAACCTATGCTACACTACAATCTAACTTTGAGTGTTTTCTCTTAGACCAATGCTTTTGGCCTTTCAACTTTGAGGCACGGAAACAATACTATACCAAGATACATCTTTTTACATAGTACATGAAGTTTTTAAAATTAATAAAGTAGGCAGTGAGGGTGTAAAAAAGTGCATTGAAATTTTAAAGAAAAATAACTGGACAAGTGCAAGTAGGACTCGCGCTCTGAGGGTTTCGTACTGGGTTCAGTTTCGGCCAGTTTCAGCTCGAAATTGTAGTTTCGTCGGGTCTAGAGAACTCGTCAAGACAAATCCAACGAGCCCAAACACTGCAGGATTATGTTCAGTAATTGAGAAGTTTTATTAGCTCCATTATCTCCCTTATCAGACCCTTAACATCATCCGGGTCTACAGAACTCGTCAAGATAAATTCAACGAACCCAAATACAGTGGGATTATGTCGAGTAGTTGGGTAGTTCCGTTGGCCACTCTTCGGTTCCATCATCAAATCCTGGACACCATCAGGGTCTACAGAACTCGTGAAGACAAATCCAACGAGCTCAAACCCGGCGGGGTTATGTTATGTTTAGTTCCGTTGGTCACCTTGCCACATCATCATTAATCCCTAAAAATCATCTGGTTGTATAGTACTTGTCAATACCAATCTAACAAGCCTAAACACGAGATGGTTATGTTGTGTAGTTTACATGTTCCCATGGCCACCTTTCGACCCCATCAAAAGACTGTTCTGGAGCTGGGTCCATGGAATACAAAACACATACGAACACAAAAGCTTCTAAAAGGTTACCTATACCTCGTTAGTCTATTGGCGATAATGCGTGTAGCGATCAAGAGGTCCTGAGTTCGAATCCCAGGTCAGAACAAATCTAATTTTTCGATAGAAATATTTCCAGTGTCAACTGGCATTGTGCCCGATATAATGGCATTAGGCTTGCCCCCTATTGCATGAGACCTAACATCCGTCCTTAGGGAATACAGGTGTGACGATGTTTATTATTATATATATTACAATTTAAATGAACAACTATCTATCTATCTATCTATAACCTCACGCCAGATCCCTTGCGGGGTAGGCAGAGAGTACAGAGTTCCAACAGGTTCTTTCCTTACATACCTCTCTGGCTTCCTCGACTCTCATAGTTCGTCTCATACACGCTCGCCGGTTACGGAGACTCTTGACTTTTCCATCAGATAAGACTCGGTTTATTTGGTCGTGGTAAGATAGTCTAGGTCTTCCCCGGTACCTGCATCCTTCCACTTTCACATTGTATATCTGTTTTGTCATTCTTTCCTCTGGCATTCTTTCTATATGCCCGAACCAACGGAGCATGCCCTTTCTCATCTTTACACCGATACTATCTTTCATACCTACTCGCTGTCTTACTATGCTGTTGCTAATGCGGTCGGTCAGCTTCACTCCGCACATCTTCCGCAGAGCTCGCATTTCTACCGCATTTATCCTACTTTCATTCTCCTTCTTACATACCCAGCTCTCGCTACCATATAACAGCGTTGGGACAAGAACTCCGTTATGTATGGCCAGCTGCGCCTTATGGCTTAAGTGCCGGCTCCCGAGTAGCTTTCCCATCGCACCATTCACTCTGTTCCCTGCACTCACTCTTCTCTCTATGTCAGCGGTGTATTTCCCATCCTTACTGAAGGCGCATCCAAGATATACAAACTCATTCACTTGCTCCAGCACATCGTTACCAACCACAATCCTTACATTCGTTCTGGTTTCTTCCCTTTCAAAAACCATAATCCTGGTTTTCTTCACATTCAAGTGTAAGCCATTGATCATGCAGTCGTCTTTCATAACTGTGACTAGTGTTTGCAGATCAGTGGCTGTTGGCGCTATTAAAACCGCGTCATCTGCATAAAGTAGATGGTTTACCACTAAGTCACCCATTTGTACACCTTCATTCATCGCTTTCAGTCTTTGAAGACTTTTGTCCAGATATATTATAAACAGTCTAGCGGACAACACGCAACCCTGCTTGACGCCGATTTTAACGTCAAACCAGGGTGACCTGTTACCACCCACCCGTACGCATGCCTTGCAGTCCACATAAGTGGACTGGACGGCTCGCAACAGAGTGCCATCTATACCATACTCTGGCAAAATGTCCCAAAGTCTTTTTCGCACAACTCTGTCAAATGCCTTCTCCAGATCTACAAAACCGCAGAAAACCTTCCGGCCCACTGCCAGATGCTTCTCTACGATGTTGCGGAGTGAGAAGACTTGATCCGAACATCCTCTTCCAGACCTGAAACCCCCTTGTGCCTCGCACAACATTCCATCGGACTTCACGCGCATTCTCCGTTCAATAATTTTACCGTACACCTTGGCTGCCAAGCTGATCAAACTGATGGCTCTGTAATTGGCGCAGTCATATTGTGAACCCTTGCCTTTATACAAGGGTACTATGACTGCGCGGCGCCAATCTGTAGGGACTCTACCGGTCCTCCAGCAAAGGTTTGCAAGGGCCCGGAAAGCGTCCCGGACGCAAGTTCCACCATATTTGATCATCTCGGCAGATATCATGTCTACTCCCGCAGCTTTACCGTTTTTCATACTTCCTATCGCCCATTCAACTTCTTCCATAGTGATGTCCTCCGTTGATTCTGGTGCCGCAATCTCGCCTTTAGGCACGTCTGCGGCATCAGCATCCGGGTCATCTCCATACATTTCTCCAAAATATTCACTCCACCGGTTTAGCACAGCTTGTGTGTCTGCAAGAATGTCACCATCTTTAGATTTTATCCTTTCCATTCTGGAGCCTGACGAATCACCTCGAGCCTTTCTCACCTTGCTCCAAAAGAGTTTGGTGTTGTTCTCGAAGTTCTTCGCCAGCCTCTCCTCCTCAATCATACTGGCTCTTTCACGCTTTTCTTTCACTAAAGTTTTAGTGGCATTCTTGCATTGCCGGTATATTTCTTTCTTCATCTCTGTCATACTGGCATTCAGGTTCAAAGAAGATACATAGTCCTGCCACGCTTTCTTCTTACTTTCTACGGAGCTTTGCAGCTCCGCATCCCACCATGCATCACCTTTTGCTGTAATATGCTTCTTTGAGCAACCACATACTTCTTTCGCGGATTCCACCAAACTCTCTTTCAGGCTATTCCAGCATTCATCTACATTTGAGTCCGAAGAGCCTGCTGTCAAAAGCTTGTCCCGGACTCTGTCTTCATACATTCTCCTCACGCTCTCATCTTGCAGCTTTTCAACCTTTAATCTTTCAAGGTCTCCGAAGGGGATACGCTCTCGCCAGTGCCTCCACTTCCTGAACAGACCACTAAACCGCGCAACTACGAGATAGTGGTCTGATTCCAGAGTGGGGCCTCTATACGCACGCGTATCTTGTAGTTTGCTTCGGAGACGGTTATCAACCAGGATCAGATCTATCATGCTTTTTTGTTCATTCCTTCTCCACGTATACATATGTATGTCCTTATGCTGGAATATCGTATTAGACACAAGGAGACCCCTTTCCAAACAAACATCTACAATGAGCTTACCTGCATCATTCACTCTCTTATCACCATAAGGACCCAGAGCAGCGTCGCATCACCTTTTCGTTAGCCTCAGCCAAATCCAGAACTTCCCTGACATTATCCCAAAACTTCTCAAGGTCCTGGGGTGTCGACGAGCTTACGGGAGCATACGCTGCGACCAAAAATACTCTAGTGACACCCAGTTTTAAACGGACCCAGAGAAGTCTCGCATCGCACAGGCTATAATCTCTCACTCCAGAGGCCAGGCGACGGGACAGCAAGATACCCACCCCCATGCTGGCACGACTGCTCTGCGGTACACCAGACCACAGAGCCATCGTTCCATCAGGCAGATCACAGGTTTCACTGCCCCTCCGCTTAGTCTCTGTTACACACAGAGCATCCAGGCGTCTCTCTTTCATTACATCAATCACCTCATGCATCTTATCTTCCATACCACCTCTTACATTCCAAGTGCCTATTCGGCACTCTGCACCCCACGACTCGTCAAATGAACAACGTTGATATTTAATTATTTCCGTATAAAAAATTCACACACGCCGGGACGTCTACATTCCCCAAGCGGGAGTGACTAAGAGGTGTACTATATGCGCACACCCACTTATTACTGAGAATGTAAGGTGCCAATGTAATAGGGGCGAGTCTATTGCTATTATATCGGGCACAATTTCGGACTCCGAACTGATACTGGGAAATTTTCTATAGAAAAACTACATTTTGCTCGCCCTACAATTTGTACGAGATCCTCCACGATCTCTAAACGCATTATACGGTACCTACTTGTCCAACGAAGCAGTCCATAAAAATACCTTTAACAAAAGTGCTCTTTCTTTATAAAATTTTGCCGTAATTAAATTAATAACATTAATTTTTTTTTCATTCAAACTATATAAAAATAAAAGAATAATCGACAATCTGATCCAATTTACGTCCTATACCGTACACAGACGGCGCCACAGATTTGAGAGATCTGTGGTGCCATCTCTCTGTGTGTGAATAAATATTCATTCACACACAGAGTAATTTAAAACCTTGCTTCTTGCCAAATTTCACAATTCTAGGTCAACGGGAAGTGATATATACTTTCTAATGAGTGACTTTAAATGGCCATATCTTTTGTTTGGATTTACTTAGAACCGTAATTTTACACTAGTAGGGGACCGTAGACCTTCGTAATTGGTATAAATTTCAACTTAATATCTCTGGCCGTTCCTGAGAAAAATCTAAAAAAGTTGATAACCGTCGGAGAGACGGACAACGAAGTGATCCTATAAGAGTTTCGTTTTAGGTAAGAAACCCTAAAAAAAGAAAGAAAAAAAAGTGTACATTAAGTAAACTTGTCTTGCAATAAATTAATACATTGGCACATGTTTCTTTTCATTAATGCATGAATGATCCTATAGGTTTGTTTAATTTCATTTAACTAAGTTGTGACGTTTGTATTATAATAAAATAAAATAAAAAAAAAGTAGAAAAATCACATATACGAAGTGAAGTGGCAGTGGGTTAGCCATATTTACTGAAAAACCGACAGCCGTTGAGGTAGACGGTTCTTGAGTGGAGACCGCGGCTTGACAAAAGTAGTGTAGGATACCCTACAGCTAGGTGGTGGCAACGGTTGAAAGAGAAGACCGGAGGACAACCGGACTCAGTAGCGTATTTTGAAAGAGCTGGCCTATATTCAGCAGTGGGGTGATAATGATGATGAAAGGAATCCAGTGCCTTCAATACAAACAAAAAAGTATGTTCTCATTTATTTCAATGCCTACATGTTCTTCAAGTAAATATTTTACATCTTCCAAAATCCGTGTATTCAAGTTTGCTTAACTCGAAAATCAATGATGTGGCAGCCAAATCATAGTAAGTTCCTCTGTACGGGCTTATTACTGTGTATGTCGGAGAAATTTGAGCTCACAAAGTGTGACCTTAATATCGCGACGAATTAAGAGGTAAATGTACCTTAATCTCTGACTAAATGAGGGTGTATGATGTATACTTGTCTACATACTCATGTCGCCAAACCCTCTGTGTAAGAGGTACTTATTTAATAAAATTTATGATTCATATAAAAAAGATAAGGAAAACGCCTTGTACGAAATGATCAAGAACGAACGAAAGAACGATATTAGAAGAGACTTGTTTAACAATAGAACAGTGTGTTGGCTATAAATAGTAATGCGTTGCCGGTAATTAATACGGTTTTTCTCCTCTCACTAAATTAAAGCGAGGCGAAATTACAGAAAACTGCTATTTTAATAATTAGGAAATTGACATTATTTTATTTCATTTGGGAACTAGAAAGTAGCAACTACGCTAATTGGATTTATTAATTTAACTTAACTAAAATATTCAGGCACATATAATCGAGCGTGTATGAGACGAACTATGAGAGTGGAGGAAGCCAGAGAGTTATGTAAGGAAAGAACCTGTTGGAACTCTGTACATTTTGCCTACCCCGCAAGGGATTGGGCGCGAAGCTATATAGATATAATCATATGGTAGAGTAATTTATAACGTTGTATATCCTGGTGCTAAAAATGTTAAAAGTATAACCGTTCAAATATACAAATTCGTTCTATACAAACGCAAGTATAACACCGGATTACGCCTGGATTAATTTTTGATATAAGTGCATATCGAAATACTCTCGTATCTAAATGGATGTGATATTTTTTAAACGTTTCACAGTTGGATCGCAAAGCCAACGTTTCGATTTATTGTTTAGATTCGTTTCGATTTATGTTTATTTTGCTTTTGTTACAGACGTTTTCTGACGTGTTTAGTTGACGATATTTATTTAAAATGATGAAAAATCTTCTAACTAGAAAAAATAAGAATAAGGTGAATCCAGGCTCGCGGAAATATAACCACCTCTTTGATAGGATGTGGTACGTATAAGACTGCTCAATCTAAAATAACCCTTGCTCAATTCGCTTTATAAATATAACACATGAGAGCCATTATTTACGTTAGCGAATAAATATAATTATAAATTCAAACTGCACACCTTGATTTTGAATTTATCCACAGCCATTTGACGTTGCGTTATACACACATTCATTCTTCCGTTAATTAAACCAGTGATGTATTTTGGCCGTAATTAAAGCATCCCTGTAGCCGGCCGCGGGCGGTCAATTAAGGCGGTAGACGAGTTTATCTATCTATCTATCTATAACCTCACGCCAGATCCCTTGCGGGGTAGGCAGAGAGTACAGAGTTGCAACAGGTTCTTTCCTTACATACCTCTCTGGCTTCCTCGACTTTCATAGTTCGTCTCATACACGCTCGCCGGTTACGGAGACTCTTGACTTTTCCATCAGATAAGACTCGGTTTATTTGGTCGTGGTAAGATAGTCTAGGTCTTCCCCGGTACCTGCATCCTTCCACTTTCACATTGTATATCTGTTTTGTCATTTTTTTCTCTGGCATTCTTTCTATATGCCCGAACCAACGGAGCATGCCCTTTCTCATCTTTACACCGATACTATATTTCATACCTACTCGCTGTCTTACTATGCTGTTGCTAATGCGGTCGGTCAGTTTCACTTTGCACATCTTTCGCAGAGCTCGCATTTCTACCGCATTTATCCTACTTTCATTCTCCTTCTTACATACCCAGCTCTCGTTACCATATAACAGCGTTGGGACAAGAACTCCGTTATGTATGGCCAGCTGCGCCTTATGGCTTAAGTGCCGGCTCCCGAGTAGCTTTCCCATCGCACCATTCACTCTGTTCCCTGCACTCACTCTTCTCTCTATGTCAGCGGTGTATTTCCCATCCTTACTGAAGGCGCATCCAAGATATACAAACTCATTCACTTGCTCCAGCACATCGTTACCAACCACAATCCTTACATTCGTTCTGGTTTCTTCCCGTTCAAAACGAAGACGAGTTTAAAGTAAATATTTCATCGAAATCTGCACTTTTATAGGACCGCACAAGTCTAAGTTGCTATTTACTGTATGCAAAGTCAAAGAGAAGTTTCATTGCATTTCAACCATTCAGTCAAAGATCGGCACAAAGGAAGTGGGTTCAGTACTATGCAAGCACTCTGTAAGTTTGTTCACCGAGAATTACAGGGTGACACGGAAATGGGGGTATCATGCCGAAAGCTGTTGCATTTATACGTCAAACTATACAACTTTTGTTTGGGTACTTTTTATTTTTCTCGAATCGTTTTTTTAGTTTTCAATACAAATTCATCAGCTGATCGGGTGAATAAAAAGTTGTAGAACTAAAGTTGTTCAGAATGGCGCATAAAAGCGGGTACTTCGCCGTCACCCAGTCTTTCCTATCATCACAACTTTTACGTTTTTATTTGCAGAGCGGCACCGTGTACATCTACATATTGCGAAGGA
The DNA here is from genome assembly GCA_905147815.2 of Phalera bucephala. Classification (NCBI taxonomy): domain Eukaryota; kingdom Metazoa; phylum Arthropoda; class Insecta; order Lepidoptera; family Notodontidae; genus Phalera; species Phalera bucephala. Next base: position 6,524,229 of record LR990609.1, on the reverse strand, counting down.
TATAAGATACCAATGTCTGGCCTTTGTGTACTGGCGTAATGCCAGTATCTTAAGGGGTAGGCAGAGAGTACTTAATTCCGACATCATAATTTACTTTACCAATTAAGTTTGTCTTATGACATAAAGTTAAAGATAAGTGTTAGTTTTTTTTTGATAGTCGCTGTTATTAATAAAGTATGATATAGATTTATAAAGTAACCAACAAGGAAACAATTTTCAAATATTCGGCCTATAAGGAAAAAGGTTGACTAAAAATCTATTGTATGGATTACCATAAACGTAAAGGATTATCTTCAAATGGACATTTGTATTTTGACTAACGTGACTTTTTTGCTTATTTTTCTTTAGCCGACTTGAGCTTTGATGTTTGTTTTGTACAGAGAGAGCATTGTATGTATTTATGACAAGTGATGGGCAGTATAAATAAGTATTTACCTATCAGATGAAGATCACGAATATGTCTTATTCCCTACGTACTTTATATTATTTGTTTTGTTACGGACGTTATTATGATGATCATTATTCACTTCACTGAAATAATTTCACTCACCCGTGTCGAAGGCGGTGTTCCTTAACCACATCTACGCATCCCATCACCACACGGGGATGCATTTTGGAGAATTAAGCTACGGCTTTTAATGTATGTAGCCTTTTAACGTCTGATTATAAAATGAACACATACAGAGGCAGGGGCATCAGGTAGTAGAACATACCTAACACGGACTATATTCATCATCATCATCATCATCTCAGCCTATACTTGTCCACTGCTGAACATAGGCCTCCCCAATCGCTTTCCAGCGTAACCGGTCCGATGCCACCTGCATCCAACGACTATATTAAAACAACTTATATCCTTGGAATTTTCTTTAGTCTTACAAAAAGATTTTGTTGAAGAAGAAGTCAAGTCTTCATAACGGTGTGCCTGCCGTGGACGATGGCGAAGTAAAAGTTAAGAAAAGAGCTTATTACCAATGTGCGATTACTACCCAACCCGCGAAACAAGAATTTCACTAGTCTTGTGTGGGTTGAAGATCTATGTAGGTATCTATACCATCACGACAGATCCCTACGGTCGGAGATGTTTTAATTAAACTTAATTGTCAATAGCATTGCATTATTTGTATCCTTCTTATTCCTCCATTCAATAATGTCTATCTATCTATCTATATCATCACGCCAGCTCCCTCGCGAGGTAGGCAGAGAGTACAGAGTTCCAACAGGTTCTTTCCTTACATACCTCTCTGGCTTCCTCCACTCTCATAGTTCGTCTCATACATACTCGCCGGTTACGGAGACTCTTGACTTGCCCTTCAGCTAAGACACGGTCTATTTGGGCATGGTAATATCCATTTACTCCATTTCAACAAAATATATGAGTTTATTTTAATCGCCACAACAGAATCGCCACCTTTGTTCTCGAAATTGTACCACGATTATATTACAATAATTTTGATAATATGATATAATATTTCAACAACCAGTTTAACCTGAAAGCTGTAATGTTTTACTGGTGGAAATTGACCAATTAATGCTGAATTGGTCAATAACAAAACAACAATCAATGGGGAAACCGCAATGATTTATCAGTGATAGAAGTAGGTAGCGCAATTTAAAAGTTATATTAATATGGATACGCCTCCGGGAATCCGGGATTTTTCGGTATTTTTAAAGTGAAACTTTTATTAGATCGTTACAAACTTTTTGGTCTGTGTGTTGCATGTCGCATGACGGTCGGCCGCGGAGTAGGGATAAAGTGAAAGGCGCTCGCCAGAGCAGCCCAGGCCAATATGTTTCACTTTTACCGTGGTTTCATAAAACCACACAAGGGTTTTTGTTGTTATGGCAAAACAACGTATTTGATGAGATTTTTTGTGTAACTTAAAGTAAACTACAGTTTAGCGACAACTTCATTCATAAGAATGTAGCGATTTTATTATTTTAAATATGAGTACGTATACAATATTTTTGAATATATTGTCGCATGTTACCTACCAGTTCTTAGCGGATTTTCCGGAATCAGTACTGATATAGCATATTTATATCAATCAATACATAAATACACACTACATAAATAAAAAAATATGATTAGCACTCCGCTACATAGAGGAATGTGAGCTCAAAACAATTTAAAAAAAATGTTACCTTGTTCGGGCATTACGAAAAACCCACTGAATAGATTTTGACGGGAATATTTGACATCCTATAGATTCTATATATGTAGGTACTACGCAAAATTTCAGTGTGGAATAATATTCTCTAATCTACGGCATTAAATTAATTTCGTTGATAAAGTCCGAGTAGTTGGACCTCGCAGCCACTGGGTACATTATTATAAGAATCTCAATACTAATTTCAAAGTAAAGAAGATGCGTAACATACGCTTGAATCGCTATCTTACTTTCAGCAAACCACGTGGACTTGAAATTAGCATCTGAACTAGATGTGACACACTCACGTAGCGGAAACAGTAATTATTACTAAATACCTGTAAAAATACTTTCCGGTACATTTACTTAATGTACAAATCACTCACGACACAAGGCACATGGAATCATTGTTGCTCTGTAAATACATGACAAATTATTAACTGTTATAAAAAAGTCATTCATAAATAAGATTATTAAATTTGTATATGTTGAAAATAATACGAAACAACAAATGTTGACATAATTACATAAGATCGTTTTCAATTAATGCTTCAAGGGAATTATCGAAGCACCAAAAAAATTTGGAATGAACGTAATTATCTTTATCAGAGAGTACAGAGTTCCAACAGGTCCTTTCTGTCTCGCTCCTCCATGTTCGACGGTTACGGAGTCTCTTGACTTGGCCTTTAGATAAGACACGATCTATTTGGTCATGGTAAGACAGTCTAGGTCTTCATCGATACCTACATCCTTCCAGTTTTCCATTGTATAAGGTTTTTTCACGATCACGATTTTTGCTAAAATAAACGCTACACTTAATATCGATAAACAAATATAGCTCTTGTGTCTGCAGAGGTATTTATAATAATTCAATTCGGTTACTTGCTTGAATTTGCTATTTGGGTTCTAAGTCGACTTTAAGTTTAGTAAACGTAACTATGAATTGTATCTTCTTCTTCAGCCGAAAGACGTCCACTGCAGGACAAAGGCCTCCCCTAAAGACCGCCACAACGACCGGCTTTGTGCTCTACGCATCCACCGCACCGCGACCTTCACCAGGTCGTCGGTCCATCTTGTAGGGGGCCTACCCACTCCACGTCTTCCGGTACGTGGTCGCCATTCGAGAACCTTTCTGCCCCAACGGCCGTCAGTTCTACGAGCGATATGTCCCTATGAATTGTATACTGTGAACTAATGCGTGCTCTAAGTAATCCAAAATAAAGTTAAAAAAATCAATGAAAACTATATTAAAGTCATCATCGCATGCAACAAGATCACAGTTGCATGGATTTAAAGGTAAGCTTTCACATCGAAAATATATTAATCATGCCTATGAATACTGAACTGTAACTGAAATGGTGAGGCAATTGAATGGAAAGCTAGAAATATCCATTGGTTTTCCAGTATCCATTAAAAGCTCAACAAGAAAACTGATACTCCATTTACCAAGAAAACATATAAAGAAAATATACTAGCTTGCGTTTACCTGGAATAAATTATGACGAAATAAATATTTTATACGAACGATGGGGCGCAACTACTACTTAAGCTGTTTTTGGAAACATGTTTTTGTACTCCATGCACTTTGAAAAGTATATGGATTAGAGACTTAATATTTAGAAATAGGATTTTTGTCTCTATATTTTATAATATGATAAAAGGAATACACGATTGAACGAAACTTTCTCAATAGAAAAAAAATCTAAAGTCAACTCTACTGCTTTACCTTTTGTAATTCCGACGCGAACCGCTTAAGAACTAGTCGATAGAATTAAGTTAAAAACATAGAGAATCACTTTTTTATTTTATAGTGTAGTTTTTTGAAAAATAAAATATAACCGTCACGCCTATATTCCTCAGAGGGGGTGGCAGAGGTGTACTGAGTACACCCACGATTCGCCGACGATGTTAGGTCCCATGTAATAGGGGGCGAGCCTATTGCCATATACCGGGCACAATTCCAGACTCCGGACTCATTGTAGGAATTTTTCGTTAGAAAAACTACATTCGTCCGACCTAGGATTTGACCCCAGGACCTCGTGATCACAAAGCGATGCGCTTTGCCACCAGACCAACGAGGCAGTCAAAAAATAAAATATGATGCTAAATAATAACATAATGCTGTAAAATCATGTACTTGTTCTATTTGTATATTTTAAGCGCACATACGTGATCTAAATAAGATGTCTGATAGCGAGCGAAGGAAGGAAAATGTTTAGACGGTTATTACCATATCGTTTGCCGTGCAATTCATTTTGCTTTTGAGCACACCTTTGCTATTGCTATAACCCCACAAATTTCCTTTTGGAGGTATGAACAGTGTACATTTGTTTACACAGTAAGATAGAATACTCTCATCACCAGTAATATACACTGAAAGAATAGGCGGTCTTATTGCTTACAACAATATCCTTCAGACTAATTATCACATCAATTGCGAAATCCCTGACCATTTATCGATAAAATAGCGTCGCCGACACAACTAACAGTGCGCAGTGAAGCTAAACAATTCCATTCTCCATATTCACCACAAAGAGATTAATAATAATAATAATAGCCTTTATTTAACAATCTTACATAAAACATATTTACAATATAAACTTATTTACTCGTTTGACACCGGTCCGTGAAGATTGTCTTGCTGTCCAGCATAGGCCTCCCCTAGAGTACGCCACCGAGTGCGGTTCAGAGCTTGTCTTCTCCAAGTATACCCCGCTATTTTCACAATATCGTCTTCCCATCTACGTCGCTGTCTCCCTTTCTTTCTTTTGTGTTGTCTCGGGCACCATTCTGTTACATCCCTAGACCATTTATCTATGTTACTCCTAATCATATGACCAGCCCACCTCCATTTTAGTTTTTTTTATGTAGTACGTGATATCTGCGACAAAGAGATTGGTTGGTTCCAAATGCAGCTATATTTCAGTATAAACTTTTGGACACGGAGAAAATCTAGTAGCGAATAGGTAAATGTAATTTAACAAATTGGTCGGGCCGCTTGGTTGCGATTGGAGCCTTAAACTTTAAATTGCTATTCCTAACCACACCGATCTCTCGGCTCGCGAAAAGTCGCAACACCATTTTGTTGAAAAATTTTAGTGGGCTTACAAAGTTATCGTCAATAAACTAGACATTCATTTGGCAGTCTGGCACCGGAGTACTTTTAATTCGTTTTTAGTCTTTAAAGGCCTGGTTTTAATGTCGTTATTGAAAACATCTTACGTAAGCCTTAGAACTACGCGTTAAATTATTATTTATGATTTACTTGTATTATTAAAATATTGCCACGATGCGCGACGTCGTCCTTTTCCAGTGATCGTTTACAAATATTTGATATTGCTGTGCAAATAACAAATCTACAGAAAGCTTTAGCACACCAAGCGAAGTTATACAGAACTCAAACAAGAGACATCCTTTCATTTCATTGGCTATCACGGTATCAAGTCGGGAGTTGTGCCCCCATTTCCAGAAACAATTTACACGGTATTGGTCTAATCACGTTCGCCAATTTTTAATTACCACTAACAAAGTTAGATACTTAGCTATATGCAGGCTACATTAATAATATAGCAGCAAGTAATTAAAATTGTAATTGTGTAAGGGTGATATTTTATTATATGTCAAATCAAGATTCATTATATGTCGAACAATTCGTGTAGATAGTGCGGAAAATTGATACCCGGTTGGAAGTGTGTCCAGTGTGTGTTTTTCATTTAAACATTAAATCTGCTATATCATTTCTGCCATTTAAAACGTAAAGAAGAAATGACATTAAAACCTTATTATATAACGGGTTTACAAAATTAGTATTTTTGAGGATATGGAATCCACATTTACAGTGACACTCTTAGTACGTATGAGTATAATTTATCAACCGTTTGAGTTTTGCTGAGTTTGATCTTTGAATAATCACAAGACGGAACTTAGTGGAGTGGACTTCTATCTCTATCTATATCATCACTCCAGATCCCTTGCGGGGTAGGCAGAAAGTACAGAGTTTCAACAGGTTCTTTCCTTACATCCCTCTCTGGCTTCCTCCACTCTCACGACCAAATTGACCGAGTCTTATCTGAAGGACAAGTCAAGCGTCTCCGTAACCGGCGAGGCAACCGGCAACCGTAACTTCTTCCGCTTCCATTATTATACCTGTTCGTACATTTCTGATTTTTATTGATTCAGATATCCAGCTATTTATTTATGAATAACTAACACACTTCACTTTAAGTGACAATTGCCATTTATTTTAATCGGAATTTTCTAATCGTTTCAATATCCTTTCTCAATTTCAGTCATCACATTACTGAAAGAATTCTTGAAACCAACAAAAGAGACTCGTACTCGTAAACATTGTAAGAAAAGAATGCCCACTGCATTCATAAGACTTTCATATTTCTTTTGCAGCATTTAGTAATATATCTTCTAACCTTAATAAGAAAATTCCCGCAGATGTAGAAGTTGGCGGGCGCAGACGAAGGTCACACACTGATTTACTCAAGTTCGCGTTTATCAGCTGTACCGTGTATGAAATGATAATCCCACGGCCCCAGCCTCAGTGTGTTATTATTCTACATATAAATATGGACATTGATTGCCAAAGACCGGGTCATATGTAACTTAAAAATCGGTAAAATACATTTATGTATCTCAACACGCCAGATCCCTTGCTGGGTAGGCAGAGAGCAAAAAAAAATGTAATAAAATATGTAATTTAATAGCATACTCGTGGTAACAATACTATTGGTTTTCTTTTTATTAATTGTATAATAATAAGACGTCGATCGATCGAAACGTTCTACAACCATAGTAGTAAATAAGCGCGCAGTATGTGAAATTAGGTACTTTATTGTCTCGAAAACCCTATAACCACCCTATACCACTAATAGCCAGACCGAAACAAATAATTGTGGATCACACAAAGATTAGAAGAGAGCGGAGGCGGAGCGGCTTAAGCGCTTAACCACTGCGCTAAATCATCCGTCAATTTTATTTTAATTATAAATAAACTCATTTATTTAGTTATTGTTATTATAAATAAAGTAAAAAAGTAAATTTATGGTTACCTTTTGTAGGAATTTAGCAAAGGGCCCTAAGGCTTCCACCTTGGTTTGGCATAAATGAAATCAGAATATTTTTCATTTATGTTAACCATTATAGCATCTATTAATCGTCAGAAAAGTAACAAAGGCTCTACCAACACTTCGGAATGTCATTCCTGTGGGAAGTAGGGCAAGGGTACACGGTTACACTTCTAAATTGTATTTTTAATTATTTTTTTCCATCTACATTTTGTTATTTGTGAATAATAATAAAGGCTGGTCTATCAGGTGTCTAAGTTAAATTAACCAAATTATATAATAGTTCATGTGAATGGCTACATGGTTTCTCCGTTTACAGAGAAAGAAATAAAAAAAATGTTTGATAACGGAAAAGTCCTAGACCTATGTCATAGTGACCTTTGTGATCATTACAAACAGCGCAACACCACAAATCTGTAAAATTGTGGAAATTCTATAAAATCTTATTAGGTAATATGGCAGATTTCATTATATTTCTTTGATAAATTGGAATTAGAATGAAATATAAACTGAAATCACCAATACCTACTTTAGCCGCTCTGTGTGAAAAAAACATGTTGTCTACTCATAGTACTTATATTTTAAAATGTCTAAAATGTAATAGTATATTAATGTTGTTTCATGGCACTTACGATACTACTTTTGCTTTAACAGGGTAGGCAGAGAGTATAGAGGTAAATGCGAAAGATTTATGCGTTTTGAAGGGTTCCAACAGGTTCTCTCCTTACATACCTCTCTGGCTTCCTCCACTCCTCAACATTTTCTACCAAAATAAAAATACCGTTACGCGGTAACCACCAAGGGGGTTAGAGGTAGGGTAGAGGATATATTGTGTAAAGTCACATTTTGGCAAAGATGTGAGGTGCCAATGTAAAAAGGGATCAAGTATACTGATATTTTCAATATCCGGCCTACCAGTGAGAATTTATATATCTATGAAAGGACTTGTAAGTTTAAAAACGAAAAACATGGGGTGCCTACGATAGATAGGTATCATATATAAAGTTATTTTGTTTCAGCTGTTAGTTTTGTGTGTGTGTGTGAAATATTGCCCTGTTGAAAATTTGCATTTAACAGACTAACAAACAGACATACCAATCCAGTTTAATTCCATCATCGTCTAGTTCGGAGCTATGTTTAAATCTTCACGTCTCTAACTCATCGAAAAGTTACGTGAAAAATGTAAAATTTGAAGCCCGACAAGAAAGTGAGTTAACAAAAACGTGGGAGTATAATAATAAAATATTTAAGGGCTCACTTTTTGGATTTACATTGAATAAACCTCATCAGTTCAAGGGTGAATTAACCTTACGGAGTTTATAAAGTATACGAGACAACATGACATAAGACTCTTATCATCACTGGAACGATTAAGAGGTTATCTATCTGTACACAACGCACACAACGCTGCCCGCTAGGTGTTAAACATAACCTTGAAATGAATACTCTCAAAACAACTTAGAGATGCAACATAGACGATTGTTTATAAAAGCATCTTAAATGAGTTCTCAGAAGCAGCATGCATGTTTATCTTTTATTTTTCAAAGAATGTTTACGTTGGGCATAAATGATGATACATTATAGTTTCTATTTGTAAGGACAAATCTAAATTTCTAGTACATGATTCTTTTGGTTCAGAAAATACTATGCTATTAGTACTTTACATAATTTTAGAGGTTGTGTTGTATAATTCTAGTTTTTGTTTACGATATTCTTGACCTCATCATAAACGAAATATGTCATAATTTATTATTACAAATTATACCTGCCATTCAACTGAAGCTTACAGATTCAGCAATGTATAAATAAATTAAGCGGCCAATTCTCTACGTATTCGCAAAAAAATAATTTTGAGCCTGATATGTTAACAAGGTGTGACGTACTACAAAGGGCTCTAATTTCATAGAGGTTTTAATTAGTAATAGATACGGCATTTGCTTGTAATAACAGTTATATCCTCTATTTCTAAGTATAATTATATTTTTCTCTTCTTCTTAGTCGTACACTCCTGGCGGAGTAGTCGTGGTCAAGGATGGTCTGATAGGTTGGTGGCTTTTGCGAGACTTCTCCATCTCACTCTTTTCGTGGCACTGCGTGTACATTCAGTAAGGGACCACTTCATAGATGATTTAATGAAGTCTGTCCATCTTGTGGGTGATCGGCCGCGGGAACGTTGACCTTCTACTCTTCCTCATCATATTTTTACAAGTCCTTAAAACTTTGAATAGTCGATAAAGTACAAAACCTGACATTCTGTGAGGGTCAGTCTTAAATTTAGAACTAGTCTATTCCATTAATCTTTTTAAATCCACAATAAAAATAGACTATTAGTTGTAAAAGGTTGACTTTTAGTTGTGGGTAAAGGGTTCTACCAACAACCAAAAGACGTCATAGCGATATTTATTAATGAGTTAGGAATTAAGTCGGTTCAAATAAGGAATTTCTACATATGTTTGTATTTTATAGAAGGACGTTAGTTTTTTGACGTTTCATGCATATGTTCTATATGCGTGTATCTCGTCGTCTCCAAAAAAAGCTGTAAAACCTTTTTAATACGGATTGACGTCAAGGCAATTTTCATATTTAAATGTCTGAAGGTTGTACACTAGCGCGTGTACGATCAAATATTAAAGTATGTAGATTGATACGATCTTGAACCCCGGAAACATTTGCACAAATACTCAGATTTGTTCAAAAATCAAATAGCATAGTAAATCATAGCTACCAGTTTACAGTGTTAGAAAGAAGATATGGATGCTCATTTATATATTATTACATTCCCAAAATTTCCGTACTTTGTACTTTGGTACGTATGTTAATAATAATAATAATAAGCCCGCAGGGCAGCTTGTGGCGAGCTGTTGGTGAGTAACGACACCACGGACCCGAGTGCTTCAGAGAGTCGGTCAGGGCCCCCAACTCGGCGTGTCTTCGTCGGTCGAGTGGAAACCGAAGGGTGCCCGCAGGACTCTCGGCTCTGGCTAGCCTTAATTGGCCGTCCAGAGAGGAGCCGTGAGAGCTATATCGACGTAGGAAGATAATGCGTTCCTACATCGATGTACTCCAGGGGTGGAAGTGTTAAAGGGCATAACGCCGCGAGTAACTTCGGAGAAAGCGCAGCACACCTCTCTACACCCCTGAGCCGCTCACACCGGTGTTGCCCTCAGTTGTCCTAGGACGACCGTTTGAGGGCCCATCTAGTAAGCGGCGAGTCACCGCCGGCCACGGGTAATTAGGTATCACTAATTATGGCCGGTGTCCGTCCCCTTTGAAATAGTCCATGTGTGTGTGTGAATGATGTACGCTGTTGGCCGCGAGGCCTTTACAGCTTCACCGGACTAAAAGGCGAGCGTGCAACCACTACGCTCTAGCCAGCCAGAAGGGCAAGAGGCGACATACTCGAGGGCGCCCTCGGTTGGGACAGCCGCTGTAGGGGGACGGGTGCACTACTAAGTGCACCGGTCAACCGCCGGCTATGGGAGGGGATTTACTACTACGTCGTCGTCGTCGCCCGTATTCTGAGCGGAAAGAAGGGATGACAAAGCATCGGGGGGGTCGGTGAGAACATGTCGCGGCCGGCGGTGGCGGCAGGGGTCGGGGGGGAGATCGTAGTCGGCGGTGGCTACGATTAACGGATTCGCATGGGTAGATGCGTTCGCGAAGTGACGTGTTGACGCCTTTTTAATAAAGGCGCGAATAGGTTCGAGACCTAGATCGGAGTGGAGGTCGACGTTCCGTACGAACCAGGGGGCTCCTACGGCTTTACGGAGGAAGCGGTTTTGAACCACTTGGAGTTTATCGATGTGAGAGGGGGCCGAATGCCCGAACACAACACACGCATAAGTCATGATGGGTCGAACGCAAGTTTTGTAAAGTGTCACCTTATTTCTAAGGGACATTTTACTCCGCTTGCAGATTAACGAATGGAGACGACCGAGCACAAATGATGCTCGGTGACGGACCCGCTTGATGTGCGGGCCGAAGGACATGGTACTGTTTAGGGTGACCCCTAGATATTTGACCTCTTTGACCCAGGGAATGGGTCGGTCGAACATGGTCACTTGGCCGAGATTACTTCTAGGGCGGCGCAGGGAGTGGCGCGGGGTGGCACCTCTGGAGAAGAACACCGCAGCGCTCTTGTCCGGGTTCACCTCAATACGCCACTTCCTGAACCAATTCCCTAGGGAATTGGCGGATGCCTGAAGGTGTCTGGTAATGAAACCCTTATTCCTATGCGAGACGTAGAGAGCGGTATCATCCGCGAATAGGGCTAGATGCGCCTTACTCGAACGAGGAATGTCGTTCGTGTAAAGGCTAAACAGGAGCGGAGAGAGAACTGAGCCCTGTGGGACTCCAGCACTGATGGAGTGGGAAGTGGAGCGCGTCATTTCGACGCGATAACGGAAGGCGCGATTCGACAAGAAGTCTCGTAAGATGAGCACGAGTCTGTCCGGCACACCCAATTGGTAGAGCTTGTAGATCAAGCCGTTGTGCCAGACTTTGTCGAATGCCTTCGCGACATCTAGGAAGAGGGCGCCCGTGTAGATTGGTTTGGGTCTATTGAGACCGGAGAGGATGTGCTCCGTGATGCGGTGCACTTGGTGGACGCAAGAGTGTTTGGCTCGAAAGCCAAACTGCTCGTCGATAAGGATACCCCTGGACGTTACGAAGTCCTTGAGCCTCGCCAGAAGGAGGCGTTCGTATATCTTGGCCAGGGAGTTGAGGAGACTGATAGGGCGGTAGCTCGCGGGGAGATTGCGAGGTTTGCCGGGCTTGGGAATGCCAATGACGTCCGCCTCCTTCCACTTAGCGGGGAAGGTGCAGTTCGTCATGGCGGCGTTCAAGATGGCCACCAAGAGGCAGATGAGTTGGGCGGGCAGGCATTTCAGAACGCGATTCGAAATACCGTCAGGGCCGGGGGCTTTTTTAGATTTAAGACCCATAATCACATCTTCGACCTCCGTTTGCGTGATAGGAGGCAAGGAATCGACGGGGGGGAGGGATGCCCTGCGCTCGACTTCCCTGTCTACCGCGTCGACGTGGGACTGGTCGACGGACTGAGAGCTGGGGGCGCACTGGCTCTCGAGGGAGTCGGCGAGAAGCTCGGCCTTTTCGTCGTCGTCGAAGGCTGGGGGCGCTGCGCCTAAAGGGCGGGACAGCGGGGGCATGTCAGTCGTGGAGTCGGATTTGAGGCTACGCGCCAGCTGCCAGTAGGCCAGATGCGACGGCGCGATGCCCTCTAGGAGGACACCCCACCGTTCCTCCCGGACCTCCGCGACACGACGCTTTACCTCTCGTTGTAAAGCGCGCATCCGGGCCCGATTGGCTTCGGTGGGGTAGGAGTCGTACGCTCGGATGGAAGCATTCTTGGAACGAATGAGATCCCTAACATCGTCCGGCAGTCGAAAGCGGTTGAGGTAGAGATCTTCCGCCTCGACTTGCTTGGACGATCGACTGACAGCCGATCGGATGTGCTCGGTGAAGGCATCTACGGCCTGATCGGTGTCCTGAGGGGACGGGATGGAGTCCGAGCTGAGAGGCAGGGGGGGAGGGTCGGCATCCGCCAAGGCCGTGCTTAGCGCATGCCAATCCACCACCGTCTTTTTGGGTCGCTGAGGGGCGAAAGGGGGGGAACCGAGTCTCATGACTACAGGTCGATGGTCAGAGTCGAGTTCCTGGACTACTTCCAAGGAGTGCAGCCGTAGGGTGACACCCTTCAGAAGCGCCATGTGCAGGACGTCGGGTCGGTGTGAAATAGTCCAGTTTTTGTCCATCAAACCTCATTTGCATAGCCCTTGTTTTCTTTCCATAATTTACAATAGTCCTTGCACCTGCCGGGGTCAGTTCGCTGGTTATGTTTCTTCATTTTCAGTAAGTGATCTCAGCAGGTGGCTTACATAACATTAACTTCTCGCAAAGGGCCTCTACGTGTTGGACCCATGTCCCCATGCAAGCCTTTCAAAGGTCTGGGTAAAGCCCGTGAATCTCAGCGAGATACATATATAATAATAATAATACACTTTATTGCACATAAAATATTATGACAGGGAACAAGATTAAACATAGTTATGTTGGTACAGTAAGGCGGCCTTATCGCTTAAAGCGATTTCTTCCAGGCAACCTTTAGGTAGAGGACAGAGATGTTAAAAATATAAGCTACTGATCTTGGTTCCCACTTAATGTGGCCGTCGTTAAGCCAAACTGGAAGCCTTATGAATGGATAGATAGATGACCACTTATCTTTCTCTACGTATCCACACGGGGTCCGTGTGGAGTACGTCCTATTTCAAATCAGCCTATATTGTCTTACTGCTGAGCTAAGGACACTGCCAATTAGGAGTAAGGAGAGAATAATACTCGTATCATACTTCACCAGCGGACCTACCTCGGCTTAGTGGAGTTTATTTTTTAAACATAGCTCCTCACTAAGATTTATTCCTGTGTCGTGTGGTGCGTTTACAAACATGAAAATTCACATACACAACCAGCCCGGAAAAAATAATTGTGGATCACACAAAGATTTGTCTCGTGCGGGAATCGAACCCGCGACTATTAGACACAGTGGGCAGAGTGGCTTAAGCTCTTAACGACTGCGCTAAATCGTCCGTCTAGTTAAAACGATCTAGCGTATATGTAAAGTGAAGTGAAAGATTAAACTAATTAAACATACATAATCAGACATTACTGTGACGTGTTCGGCATGGCCGTAGCGTGATAAAAACAGAATTAATAATCTTAATGAAGTCGCAGAATACATAATGAATACCTATAGGTGACTATTGATTAAGTAAATGGTTGTCGTCTGAGCTCACTGAAACAGGGGATACGGCTCAATATTTGTCAAATAAACATTCCTATTATGGCAACAAACAAAATTCTGTATCTTAATATGTTCAATTTCTTGTATAACTCGAGGATTAAAGGATCTATTTAGATTCACTTATCTTGTATTATAATACCAATAGTTCGTCTTACGGACACTCTTGACTTGTCCTATGTCCTAGACGAACTATGAGAGTGGAGGAAGCCAGAGAGGTGTGTAAGGAAAGAACCTGTTGGAACTCTGTACTCTCTGCCTACCCCGCAAGGGATCTGGCGTGATGATATAGAAAATACTAATAAACTAGAAAATACTAATAAAATCTCGTTGGTCTATTGGTCTATTGTTCTTCAAACCCTTTAAATTTCCAACTGAAAATCTTTACTTGGCTTCGAATCTCCTCTCTGTCAGAAAATTATATGTTCTACATATTATACTAAGAAAACATACGTCCCTTACCTTTGTTCCCAGTAGGATGAACTCCAGAAGGAAGAATAAAGTAGCTCCTACAATAGCAGTTAAATCGACTTTCGCTAATAGACAATTTATTAGGCAATCTTCACATCTATACAATCTACTGAACAAAGAATTAGGATTTTATTCTCTGACATACCATAAATGTAAACTGGTTCTCACTCATTGGCTGAAAACCAAAAAATATCAGGAAGTGGAGAGTCTATTACACACTACCCAATAACTAAAATTATAATGTAGAACATGCCGTCAGTGGAAGATGCTTGCATCTTCCGATCCCAAGATATGATCGTAGGGCTGACTCAGACTTAAGCTGGACTAGTCCGTTAAATCTGCAAAGCCCCTGCGGCTTACAGCGTGGATCAATCACCACACATTTAAGACTGAAACTTACTCTTAATAAAACACACACGCACACACACATACACATACACACACACACACACGCACACGCACACGTTTGCACACATTCACACTTCAGGCGCATAGTTACTCGGATAATGTAATGCAACTACTCTCATGTTTATTTAGTTATTAAGTCTTTTACTATGTTTACTCACTTATGAAAGATATTTTCTGATAGAAGAGCGGAACCTCCTAATACAAGCAAAATTATTTTTGCTTAACAGGAGATTCCAAATAAGCAATGTAAATGTTTGTAAGTGGTGAAATAAACGTTTTTATTTTTTTTATTATTTATTATTATTGGCGGATTATCCGACTGGTGATACTGAGTTTGAATTCTAGGTCAGAGAGTGTTGTTACGGTTTTCTACCGAAAAAAATATCAGTAGCATTATGTAGGTATATTAAGTATAATAATAACATACACGCGCCATACATTGGCACGTAACATCGTCGGCGAAATATGCACACAATACGCATATGACATCTCCGCTTGAGAAATATAGGCGTGGGTTGTTCCCAGACTTCCAAAACCCATTACTTTCGAAAAAATAAGCTCTCATACAATTAGTTTCCACGACTTCCATGAATAAGCTTTGAAGTATGATAAGCTAGAAAAAATATTTTTAAGAAGTAGCAACCTTCTAGTATTATTTTTACCAACCAAGTTTTTATGTGTATTTATTTTACGGGCGATTATTATAAAAAGATCTATCTATATCATCACGCCAGATCCCTTACGGGGTAGGCAGAGAGTATAGAGTTCCAACAGGCTCTTTCCTTACATACCTCTCTGGCTTCCTCTACTCTCATAGTTCGTCTCATACACGCTCGCCGGTTACGGAAAAAAATAAATTATAAAAAGATGAATTACAAATAGTAACAGTTTCCAGTTATCGATAATGCACCGTCCCTCCCTGTTGATGTTGACTGTACTGTATGTTTTTTGGAAGTCGTGAGACTTAAAATATAATCATGGAAGTGGTGGGAATAAAATTTTGGAAGTCTGGGAACAACCCATAGGCGTCACTATGTGTATTATATAAATCAATAGGTAAAGGTAACGGTAATACGCGTTAATTAATTGGTTACAATTAGCCCTTCACGTGACTATAATCAATCTGTATAAAACGACAATCACAGGGAAATGACTATCGAGATATAAATCCTGCGTCATTTTCCATTAAATTATGCCCTGTAACATTGAATCGTTGGTCGACACGAGATCCTATAGATGATTATGACCTTCTACGGCAGACGCCACTTAATTACCTCTACAACGATTAAATGTAGAGCTATTATTGTAGTCCTATTTAATTATATATTGACTGCCTCGTTGGTCTGGTGGCAAAGCGCATCGCTTTGTGATCACGAGGTCCTGGGTTCAAATCCTAGGTCGGACAATTATAGTTTTTCTAACGAAAAGTTCCCAGTATCAGTCCGGAGTCTGGAGTCGCCCCCTATTACATGGTACCTAACATCGTCGGCGAAACGTGGGTGTACTCAACAACTCAGTACAACTGCCACCCCCTCTGGGGAATATAGGCGTGACGGTATTTCTTTTTTTTTTTAATTTAATTATCAAGTATCTGTTTTATAAAGACTATACCATTACGTCAGATCCCTTGTTTTAACGACTAGATATTAATACCCCTGACCTATCAGGGCGAGCTAGTAATTTTAAAATCATTAAACCGTAACATCATACTCCTATTAGTAATACATAGGCTATATAAATTTGGTCTAGACGTTATGATTATGATTGGTATAGTCAGGCCTAGACCGGGTCTTATCTGAAGGACAAGTCAGGAGTCTCCGTAACCGGCGAGCGTGTATGAGCCGAACTATGAGAGTAGAGGAAGCCAGAGAGGTATGTAAGAAAAGAGCCTGTTGGAACTCTGTACTCTCTGCCTACCCCGTAAGGGATCTGGCGTGATGATATAGATAGATAGATAGTCAGGCCTATTATAATGGGGCCTGAACTGTATGCGATATGGGTGTAATTCTCTAGTTCTACAAGAGTTGCTGATTCATTTTGAAATTCAAAAGGCGAACACGAATACTAAAAGGTTGCAGCCGCGGGGAATAATTACTCAATACACTGTACACTTTAAAAAAATATTAAAGCTGTCAATACTTCAATTCAACAATTTTGAATTAAGAAAATTTATCTATCATCTCACTTACACAAAGATACAAGTACATCCATTATTACTTACCATAACTATCAAAGTTGATTGACTTATTCGATATTGTTAAAGTTTAAAGGTTGTTTAGAACTTTCGTTCTGTTAATTGCAATAACATTATAGTATATTTCTTTAAAGAGTATGTGTGTCGGTGTGTTAGTCAAATAATTAATGTCCTTTCGTTCTTCAGAAGAAGAACAAGAAGAACAAATATTTTTAGATGCAGTTTTAAAACATTTGCTGAATTTACCACAAGTATAGAGTACCCAGTTAGAATCTTATAGGGATCCGTTATAACGGAAAACATTTTTTTTATTACTAGCTTGTTTTTAAAAAAACAAGCAATTGTATATTATTTTTTTTTCTTAAAACTTAGCCCCACACTAGGATTTATTCCTGTATCGTGGGTGCGTTTACAAACATGAAAATTTACATACACAAATATCCAGACCGAAACAAATAATTGTGGATCACACAAAAATTTGTCCCGTGCGGGAATCGAACCCGCGACTATTAGACACAGTGGGCGGAGCGGTTTAAGCTCTTAACCACTGCGTTAAATCGTCCGTCCAAATTAATGTCAACTTATTTGCTAAATATAACAAGCAAGACTTCTAAACAAGAATTTTAATTACTTCTTGAAGAGTTCTAACTTCTCTCACTCTGAGCATAGAATAAGAGAGCCTATAGCCGAATCTATATATTTCATTAGTTACACCGAAAAACTTGAAATTCACCACAGTTACACGCGATATTTGTATGTATTTTGTTCTAAGTGTGTTTTGTCCTCGGGGTATACCAACACTTGAGATTGTTACGCAAGAACTTACTGAATACAATTATATCTAAACATAATTAAAATATTTTGGCTCCGTTAACTTCAAACAATTGACAGATACAATATTATTTACAGGTTAGTAAGTCGTTGTGTAGGCGTCGTCACTTATATTCGCCCCAGGCGTTTAATTTCGTAATTATCTATTCACTCTACTACGGGAAGTTCCATTTAAAAGAAAAAAAATTGCCGTACCTGTCACCCGCCTGGGTTATGAGTTACAAGATATTGACAAACACTTTTTACTCTTTATATATGTTTATCTTAAGGAAATTGAAATTCTATTCAACAAAGATATTTAGCTACTAGCTGTTTCCAGAGACTTGGTACCCGGTCGACAACAGCGCCACCTACCGCGTCTATGTTTTATAGCCTATGTTACTTCTGGATAATATAGCTTTCTATTGGTGAAAGAATCGTTAAATCGGTCCACTAGTTTTTGAGTTTATTCGTTACAAACATACAAAAATACGAATGTTTTCTCTTTATTAAATTAGTGTAGAAGTGTAAATTAGTGTAGATTTCGCTGGCGTTCTTTCATTGGCACTGGGAAATGACCAAATTTTAGTTTCGACAGTATATCTTGATTCAAATACCCACTTATTACTAGTGATATCAGAAACTTTATTAGGAAGCGACTTAGGATTCTATGAAAGGATTGATATTTCAAATATGTGATCCTACTTATGAACATTAATCACGGATTTTAATGTATGCTACGAATAGTAGGAACGTTACAGACTGTGATTACATAATACATACTATATATATTTTGTAATTTCCTTTCTCGCGGTAATTATACGTCGTCGCTTTAGATTGTAATCTCCGAGTGGAAATAGAACAGACATATTACCGTGATGTAGAATTGTAGGAGATTGCGTCGCGGAACTCTGTTGCATAAAATTGATACACAATGGGACAGATTGCAGTTAATGCAATTCACTGGTATCACAAAGAATGTTATTGTTGGAAGACAAGAAACAGCTTTTATGATTGTACAAAGAACCCAAAACCTTAACTTTTCCCTGTATTGTTGCGAGGGTCCGTGAAGCTACTTCAATTCCAATAAGTCATAAGTCATTTATTCCATATACAAACCACATTTGTGTGTCGAAATTTAAATACATAACTATCTTAAAATCAATTATTAATTATCATGCATTATAAATTATTATGTATTTTCAAGTCAAAGATAATATTAATAACAATGTTAAAGATTAACAAAATAATATAAAATGTATATAAAAAAAATCCTATGTATAATATAAAAACAAAAAAAAACACCGTCACGCCTATTTTCCCCAGAGGGGGTGGCAGAGGTGTACTGAGTACACCCACGTTTCGCCGACGATGTTAGGTCCCATGTAATAGGGGGCGAGCCTATTGCCATATACAGGGCGCAATTCCAGACTCCGGACTCATACTGGAAATTTTTCGTTAGAAAAACTACATTTGTCCGACCTAGGATTTGAACCCAGGACCTCGTGATCACAAAGCGATGCGCTTTGCCACCAGACCAACGAGGCAGTATCCTATGTATATATTTATAAAAATATTATAATAAATAAGTAGAAGTGAGCACTTTATTTCATGACATTTACAAACTCCTCTATACTTTAATAGCTTTTCCTCAATAATACCGTCTTTAACTTGTTTTTAAAAATGCTTACACTATAAATGCCCTTAAGTTCAATAGGGAGTTTGTTATGAATATGTACGGCCTGTAGCTTCAAATAGTGTTGCACAATATTAAGTTTAGAGTAGGTATTACTTGTCAGAGCTTTTCTACGACTTTTCTCTCGGATTTCCCTTTCAAGCTTTGTCGCAAACTTGTCTAAATTTTTAATTAGATTTGTCAGAAAGACCAGGGTATAAAGACTTACAACTGTCAAAAGTTGTAACTCTTGTGAAGTGTTTCCTACACAAATCCGTTTGTTTCAATCTTAGCATAGTTCTGAGTGTTTTTTTTGTGCATCGCAAGTGCTAAATCAATGTTGTATTTGTAGCTATTTCTCCAAAGCAAGATACTATATCTAAGTTTAGATTCAATCAATGCAAAGTAAACCACCTTTAATTGAGTAATTGTCAGCTCCTCTCTTAAACTTCGTAAGGCATACCAAGCTGAACTTATAGATTTAACTAGTGTTTCTAGCTCCGGTTCCCAATTTAGCAAGGAGTCTATCCGTATCCCTAAGAAATTTATATTATCTGTCATCTCAACATAATCGCACAATAATGTTACTTTTATATTTTCATTCCTCTTAGATGTTGATTTTAATAGTATGCATTTAGTTTTTTTGTAGATTCAGTATTAAGTTATTGCATGTAAACCAATATTCAAAAGCCGCCAGAACACGATTGATTTTATCCTGTAAACTATTTATATCATTGGCTGATATAAGAGCTTTGTATCATCTGCAAACATTACTAATTTCGTGTCGGAATTACTATTTTTGATATATGCTGTGAGGTCGTTAATATATTAAAAAATATAATAATAATATAATAATACATACTCTATTATGATTTATAACAGTTTTAACAGGAACCTATTGGTTATTGTACATTGATCAGACAGTTTGTTAGCTCTTCAATAGATTTACTATAGGTATATTACAGTTGCTGTGATTATTTAATATAATATGTGATAGATTAAATACCTTTGAATAATAATTAAATACTAGTTCTGATATTTTCTTTATTTGGTAATGTTATTATATACAATTAGAAAATAAGAATCCGTTTAAAAATCTTTTTAGCCTTACTATCAGCCATTAACAAATCGCAGCCTAAGAAAACCTGCTGCCAAGCTGAGTCAAAGTCAGTGTCATTCAAATATGGCATGATCTATTATCCACTGTAGCATACAAATATAGCATGACCTATCTCATGGCTAGGGTTGCCACCTAATATTTAAACAAATAAAAAAAATATATTTGTTGTTGGTAGCGAGCACAAGGTCTAAAACGGAAAAGGAGTGCAAGGTTTAAAAGTACTAATATTATTTGTGTAATTTCCATAACTATTCACTATTTCAGCAACATTTTAAAGAATAGTATCCAATAAAGTTATAACAATAAATTTCATCTCACATAACAAAAGATAACAAGACACCGATCGATATTGAAATTACTTACACCCAAAAATCCGTTAAGAAAGTAATTTCTCATACTTTACTACTTTCATTAAGTATAGTGCAGGTTAGACCGCCAGATATAGACCGTTCTAGACCGCTAGATACATATCTATATATAATAGAGTAGAATACTTCATAATAGAGTGTGGATGCCAACCCTACTCGTGACTGATGCAGCAAGCGTTTCTGGGATGCACGTAACTCCGTTCATCCTATTACGTCACTTACCGTTCAGAACGGTGCTTTTCAAGAGCCGATGGAATTTTTAATGGAGCCTTAGGATATAGTACGTATTTAAATTGACTAGGTTTTTCGCACCCGTTCGAACTCACGTACAGGGACGTGACAGATTCCAAGGCAAATAATAAAAAATGGTGCTAGTAGACCATCGCGCTGGCTACGCTTCGCATAATACATTCGCAGAGATAATTAAACTTTACACAGAATACACCAAAACAAAATTAAAGCTAATAATATTAAGCATGCACTAACAGTAGGCAAGCACAAAAAATGAAGGTTTCGCGAAATGTAATTGATGCAAAAAAAACTTCTCGTACGTTATTTTAGGTTAATTTTAATTTCATATTTGAGAGTAGGATGTTAAACCAGTTTTAGCCGTAGCCGTAGGTACGAAGTATCTCCGTAATAATCAGCCAATTATAAAAACAAAGATTTTCTGTTCTGTGTTTAACAAGTCTAAGGACGCCCTTTTTTCTTTACTTACAGAACTGTACAAAGGAAATTAAAAAATTAAAAAAATATTTGTAAACGATAAGCTTGAAAATGAAAAGGCACCTACAATTGAAGGAATAGATGTCAAGTTTGTAGTGAATAGTAAAAGAGCGCGCAGCAATTTCCTAAAGGCAAATAAAATAGATGTCAAAAAAATGCAAAAAATCATTCGCACAGAACAAGTGATGGTAAGAAGCGACACAATGATCGTATCGTGACAAACGCAACTGTGATTTCTTCATTGAACAATAGTTACGACGACGCTACATCGTAGAAACTATGCTTTTGCAAGTGTTTAGCAGTGCGTTTTATTTAATCACTACTGTATAGTCCATTTCGAAAATGGCGATACAAGAATATTTAGTATATATAAATCTAATGTCATATGAGGATGTCCAAGTTCTTTAATATTTTAATAAATTAAATTTATTATAAAATATAACATTTTATAAAATAGGGAAAAGGGTGCTTGAGTGGAGACCGAGAACCGGCCATCGAAATGTAGGAAGACAACCCGCAAGATGGACTGATGACATGACGAAGGTAGCCGGAATGGATTGGATGAGAAAAAAGCAAGACTGAAGGCAATTTGCTACTAAATTATTCGCTACTAGACCAACTAGACTATTAGTAAGTCGTTCTAAAATCCATACTGATATTATAAATTCGAAAGTAACTCATAACTCAGACAGAGTTACTTTCGAATCTGTATGTCCGTCTATTTGTCTGTTACCTTTTCTCATTGCTCAAACCGCTGAACGGATTTTGGTCAAATTTGGCAAGAACATAGATTTTATTTAGGAGAAAAATAAATGCTATCTTTTATCTCAACAAATTAAGGGTGTGAAATACACACCTGAAAATAACGCGAAAGAAGTGAAGAAGAAGAAATAAACGTTCCGTGGAGACTTGCAAGAATAACTTTACAAAAGCAATTACGAATACATTTAACACGGGATATTTCAAATATCATTGTTCTTTAAGTAAAGATTTAAAGGAAAACAATAATATTATACCATTGTTCATGAGGCAATCTCGTTATTAATAGAATACTCATTATAAGCAGACAATATAAATATACATGGATTATTGTGTATCTTGAAATATACTACCTAAGGTAGATAATCGTTTATTTAGATACACTTTTGTTTATTGGTATTATTACAATGGTCATAAAAACTAAAAAGAAAAGATTTTTTAATATTTGGTCCTATAACTTAGATCAGATCCAAGCTGTGATTAAATCATTAAAAAAAAATGATGTTTTATCTCATACTAGCTGTTACCCGCGGCTACGTACGCGTTTGAATGAGGAAAAGAAAAATGCGGTTTTTACGTATTCCCGTGCATTTTTTCCATTTTTCTCCTCGCAAGAACCTTGCTCAGACTTCAAGGAATATTTAAAAAAAATAGCCAAATCGGTCCAGCCGTTCTCGAGTTTTGCGGTTAGCAACACATTTAGGCATTCCTTTTTAATTTATATAGATTCCATTTTTCAGACTTATGTAATTGAATAATACTTACATATAAAAAAAATTGACTT
This sequence comes from Phalera bucephala, assembly GCA_905147815.2. NCBI lineage: Eukaryota > Metazoa > Arthropoda > Insecta > Lepidoptera > Notodontidae > Phalera > Phalera bucephala. The sequence goes on along the minus strand of LR990609.1, from coordinate 6,500,872 downwards.
CATCACGTCTATATTCCCCAAGCGATGGTGGCAGAGGTGTCCTGTGCACACACACTTTTCGCCGTCGATGTTAAGTCCCATGTAATAGGGGGCGAGCGATGGGGCTAGACACCGGACTGATACTGGGAATTTTTCGTTAGAAAAACTACAGTTGTCTCACCTATGATTTGAACCCAGGACCTCGTGATCGCAAAGCTCATTATTCGCTACTATACCGACGAGATAGTCGTATATCGTTACACTTAAAAAAACTATTATAATATAATTTGACACATTAATTAAAAGTTTTTGCCATCTTGATCTATTTCACTTTAATAATGCTGTGCCCAAACTGTATTGTTGGCGTGCCTAAAATAAATAGCATACTTCCTGATTTAAAAAGACATTTTTAAAATCAAACGTTTATAGCAAAAACACAACTCTCCGGTTCCATTATCAGACTTTGGACACTATTCCGGTCGAAAGTGCTCAAGAGACATCCAACGAGCCCAAACATCGCGGGGTCATATTCAGTTGTTGGGTGGTGCCACCTTTCGGCTTCATCATCAGACCCTGAACACTAACTGGTTGTATAATATTTGTCAATACCAATCTAATAAGCCTAAGCATGAGGGGTTCACGTTGTATATTTCACATGTTCGTATGGTTACCTTCCGACTCCATCATCAGACCAGCTCCATGGTACCATATTATTGCATCGTTACCGAACTTACATACGTATGCATTTACATTTCAGGTCAATCGTATACCCGTAAGTGCTTTAAAATGGATCACAAGATTTGAACCGTAAAAGACAGACAGACATACATACCTACATACGAACATTGCAAGTTAAATAGAAGTTTGTAAAAATAGATATTTTTCTGCAGATTTTACGGACTAGGTCAAACTAGCCGGACAAACAGAATCCGATCAGCGTTAGGCACTAGTAATACATCACATTATAATCTGTCACGCCTATGTTCCCAGAGCGGGTGGCAGAGGTGTACTCAGTACACCCACGTTTCGCCGACGATGTTAGGTCCCATGTAATAGGGGGCGAGCTTATTGCCATATACCGGGCACATTTCCAGACTCCGGACACATACTGGAAATTTTTCGTTAGAAAAACTACATTTGTCCGACCTAGGATTTGAACCCAGGACCTCGTGATCACAAAGAGATGCGCTTTGCCACCAGACCAACGAGGCAGCAATCTTGACATAATCTCACATTATCTTGCAGTACTGATAATAAATCCTTCTATATTCGACGGACGGCTTGGTGCAGTGGTTTAGAGCTTAAGCCGCGAGCTCGATCCCCGCACGGGGCAAATCTTTGTGATCCACAACTATTTCTTTTGGTCAGGGTGTTTATCTATTCACCTACGACACAGGAATATTTCCTAGTATGGGTAGCCCCTAGTATGGGTTTGAAAAAAATAATCAAATTTGCTGTTGTAGTGTTATTATTTCGAGTCTAAGTAATGATAACGTTTGAATTACACCATGACGCGCTTAAGCCAAAGAGGTCTGCAAGAAAAGAACCTGTTGAAATCTGTAGTCTCCGCCTACCCCGCAAGGAATCTAGCGTGATGATATGAATAGATATAGTTGTACAATCACAAGCAATAAAACAGAATTGACGCCTGCATATATGTAATTGAATTAACTAAAATAGCTTTTATACGAATCCAAAGGCTAATTGGCACATTTTAAGTGGTCTCACCTCATAATGGAGGGATATACACGTATAGACTGACGTTTGTAACTGTCACAGATAAGTGAATCTTATGACCATATTAGGCTGCCGACGACATGTGATAAAATAAATCATACTATCATTTAACAATCCTGACACTGATCAATTAATCTGCAATGACTTAAATTCTAAAAGTAAACCACATCGAATCATAAATTTATATTCAGAGATTGATATTTGTGAAAACATAGATATTTCGCTTCTGTCCCAAACTAGCTTCTGCACGTGAGTATTCACTATATATATATATATATATATATATATATATATATATATATATATATATATATATATATATATATAGTGAATACTCAATCTTAGTCACTACTCAATATTAGTTTTAAATTTATGAAGCAATTTTCTAATCGGGGTGTGTGTATATATATATATATATATATATATATATATATATATATATATATACAAGGTGTAACATAATAAACGCAAGACCTCAGACACCCCGATTAGAAAATTGCTTCATAAATTTAAAACTAAAACCAAAATTTCCAATTAACAATGAAACTTGTATGTGTATGTGTGCATTTTGAGAAATACGGGTTAGGAATGCATTCGTAATCTCCTTATTGCTATAAATCAAGAATAAATTTAGTTTTTAATAGCGCATTGAAGGAGTAAAAGCATTTTTTGCAAATTTAATAAAAAATGTAAGATACAGTAAAAATAGTTGGAATCAATTCAGTTATCGATTAAGAACGAACTACTTTCAGGTCTTGCGTTCATTATGTTACACCTTGTATGTATATATATTTTATCAGCACCTATTCATATATATTAACTATTTGAATCACTGCTATTAATGCTTTATATACGCACATAGGTACTTTAACCAAAAATAACTTTAAACCAGACTAAACAACAGACAAGTACGCATTGAATAGCAGCTGTCGGGTACTGTATGATTCTAAGAAAACGCTGTCATCATGATAATTTTAGTAAAAACAAAACGAACAGAAAATTACATTAGTGATTTCTTTAAGACTTCACTCGTCAAACATTAAAATGCTTTATTTTTAAAATAATATAACACATGCAGTGTATTACAGTTTGTGACCATAAGAAAGGGTGAAAATATTGTAGCACCGTGGTGTATATTTACTTCTAAATTTGACTTTGATTTATTATTTTTGTACAAGTACTTATGCAAAGGAAAAGTTATCGACCTCACGACCTTAGCTGCCTACAAATAATTTGTAAAGTACATATCAGTTATAAATGCATCCCATATACATAATCACATAAGATTTCCTGCTCTATACACGTCCCTGGTCCAACAAGTGTCGATTTTCGGCTTTGCCAACTGTCAGCCAAAAATTGAAGGGAACCGAATCATGGTTTTTGACGGCCAATCGATTACCGTTTTACTGTCGCCGTCGACATCTATGTGTTCAACGAATATTTATGTACATACATAGTTCAGCAGCGATAAATGTGTCAAAACATCTATAGAAATGAAAAGGATGTAATTGAAATAATTACGGCTACTATTATGAAAGATTTTTTTACAAAAGAGGGGTACGGAGAGAATCAAGAATAGGGATGTCTATTTCAGACTAACTATTCAGAGGGCCTAGACAAGTGGCAAGCATTTTATTTCTATTCTCTTGTCGCAATCGATAGCGCATTGTTTTGACCACGTGACTTTTCGTTGCAAAATGTCATTCCCATATATTTTTCCGCTTTCTATTAGCGTTAACGACTGTAGATTGTCAACTTGGCTATAGGCGCAGGTAACGTAAACAATTTTAACACGATAAAATTGTGTGATGATACGATAGTTGCAAGGAAACAATAAGAAAAATAATATTTTCGGTACTGTAGGTTTAGAATACCACAGTATTCTACAACTGTATGCGTATGCGCCTAGTCAATATCCCTTCAAGTAGCTCTTTAAGTAGCTGATACAAGTAGAGGCACTAGCGCGGTTTAATCATGTCTTATAAATAAGTTGCCCGCGTTGTTTATCCATGCCAGGGCTCTTATTAGATGAGACCAATTCAACACGTAACGTAGCACGTTACGGTAACTTCGTGAAATGATCGTTTAATGGTACTGCAGCGGCATACGTAACACACCGCGTTTGATCATAGCAAATAAGGGCCCAGTAGTCTACACATAGCACGTTTACTAATGGCCGGTTCCAATATTTAAGTTATAGATAGATTTGCTTACCGGCATTAGAATTTTGACAAAGGACATTGTCGAAAATTGCCCTAGATCCAACAAAAATTTGACCCATGCCATCATTATTTATCTATTTTATTAAAATAATAGCTAATATCCGTATCTAACGGACAATTTGCAATCTAAAACGAATATTTCAAAGTATTGTAAGTACTTATATCGCAGTCGCCGACATCTTTACTGAATGTCAACTCAAACTCAAATCGTTTATTTTGCATAAACCCTGCGGGGGTGCTTACAAAGTGTCATATTTACATTTTTTTTTTAACTTACTTATCTACCACCGGATAGGAACGCGGCCTCCACTGAGAAGATCCGGCGAGAAACTCAGCGGGCTTGCCTTTTTTGTTTAATTCTCCTTTTCTTTTTCATCATTTTTAGTATAGATACATACTTTTTTATATTATACAAAATCATTAATGCGATCCATCTCCAGTGTGATGCCTTACGACTGAGATAGAGGACTATTTTTAAATATATGCTATACTTAAAAGTTAGAGGATTCCGGGTAGCCCAGTCTCCACAAGCAGCACCCGTTCACGAGTACGACTACTTGAGCAGCCATCACCTCCCTCGACTATATTAGAGGGAAGGAAGTGACCCGCACCAAATAGACACTGCACGCATAGACTTTTTAATGAGCATGACCAATCCCAGACCCCAGAGTGCAGTCAGAAAAAGTCTACGAAAGGAGCAGTACTTTGAGCTCTTTTGGCACGACACGCTACGCTTTTACAACACACAATATAACCTCATATGTATTAATGGCTACTGAATTATACCCTCAAAATATAATATTTTTTGTGCAATATTGCGATTCCCCCGCTTGTCCGTTTAATAATAAATGCCTTAAGAGAATTTATGGGTGATCTGAAATCATGAAAGTATTTTTCTAATTCCTGTTGGTTCTGGGGCGAATCATGTATGAACGCAGAACAATGTCCTTTACCATACAAAATATGTCAAAATTCTATCCGTAATAGACATATTTATTCTTGAGCTAAATATTGAAACCGGCCATAAGACTATGTCCAAGTCCAATCAACTGACATCACTGAAACTAACATACGATATGAAAGCCGTGATAATGCCATATGTAACCGCATGAACAGACAAATCGATTAGGTTAATAATTAAACGAATACACTCGAGTTTGAATGCTTGACATGTTTAGGCTCCATGCATATAAACTAACACCGAATAATGGACGAGGCTATTTGGAAAGTAAATAATCTTAGCAACAGTCCTTATTCAGGATACATACCCCTGTAAGGGGTTGCGATCGTTTTATGTTATAATCGTTAAAGATATGTGCAGTCATACAAGGATCTTTTGGCATGTGGCCAAAATCGGGACTAGCGCTGTCATCAAGTGAAATGTCACTTCTTGTCAGTCGTAGAGTTGTCGTTTGCTATAAAATATTACCAACTTCTTTTTTTTAATACGTGCGGACCCACCTGATGAAATATTTCCCCGGAAGTAGGAAAATTTTACTACATGATAACCCTAATTTCACCCCAACGCCATTGTCATCCACAGGCCAAAAGATCCATGTCACACTATAACTGGCTGTACTAGCTATTAAATAATGTAAGGAAGAGGTATTTCAGCTACCGTTTCGAATTTTAGCATAATAACAATTGTCTCCCTATCCATAAAAAGAAAGATAGGAATCTGTCTTACAAAAAAAATCGAAGATTAACCTTAGTATAAAGTTAATCTAACACGAAACCTGGTTTTATAACAAGTCCACATTAAACAAACATAAACAAAGAAAGCCCACTGCGTAACATATGATTTCAAAGACAAAAAAAATATTTCATACTATTTATTATATTCCAATCCATTCTAAGCCAAGATCGGTAAGATCGGCGAGTTTATTTGAGACTCGTATTATTATAATATCCAAAATATTTTCATTTTGTTCTCCCTCTCTTTTTTCATTCGCAAATGCTGTATTTAAATATATATACCCTCAGTTCTGTAGTGGCAGTCATTTGGTTAACTGTGATGATACAGGGCCGATTTGGAGATATCGCATTCGTAGTGTCATGATGGTCATGACACTATGAATTGATAGTATAGATGTGGTCATCTATACTAGTATTATAAAGACTAATATTGTATTTTTGTATGTTTGTAACGAATGAACTCAAAAACAACTGGACCGATTTCAAAAATTTTGTTCACCATTAGAAAGCTACCTTATCCAGAAGTAACACAGGTTATATAACATAGACAGCGCCACCGGGGTGGCGCTGTTGTTAACCGAGTACGAAGTCGTGGGAAACTGCTAGTAATATATAAAATCGTGTTCACAAATCCACAGACAACTTGACAAGAGCAAATGTCGAAACAAAAAACAATTTGCCACCTTATGACGACTAGTGTAGAGGTAACAACTAAATCAATCGACATAAATTATCGACATGCGTTAAAATATTTAATTAAATTAAAGTTGAATTTGACTCAGTATTCATTTAAACAGTAAATAGTGTAGTAAATGAATTTGTATTAAGTGATACAAATTGCGAACAAAATATTTTCGATATATTTTTACCTGAGTCTTAACATTAAAAACTAATTAAAGTTTAAAAAAAGTTTTAGTTGTATAAGGTTATTTTTTTGTTATTTCTATTGTCGTGTCGTTCTTTTGTCGTGTCCGCGTGACTTCTTAACAACTCTAGACACCCAAGCGGCTGCATTTCCGGATTATCAACTAGATAAGCTGCGACCGCAACCTTGCCCCACCACTTACAGTTAATGGGAGAAGTGGGACACGGAGCCAAACGTGTGACTCAATGTAATTTAACCTCTTAGAAACCAAACAAATTTCTACAGAATAAATAAGTCGTTTACTCAAAGGTATCACAAAAAAGAATCCTTATTTCTTAGAGAGAAACCTTTTTATTTTTACGTGCGGCTAGCTTACAGATAAATAACAAGCTACCGAAAAAATTGGCGTTACGCCGGACCCCTCCGGCTGTGTATTCTAAAACGAACTAAATATTCGATACATTAGTGGAAAGAAAATTAAATGTATGAAAAGATGCCTACCTGTATAACGTTACAAGCCAACACTATTACGTGTAGAGATGATGTCTGTATGAAAAGCCATTTCGAGTATCTCGTGATCCAGCCCCAGCCACATTGTGAAGGAAAACAACAAAGATGAGAAATACAATGTTCAGTCAGATAGTAGATAGAGGACCGGTTACATACATAGCATGTTACATTTTTTCACAATACGCGATTGTTAAAATTTCTTTCATTACTCGAAACTTTAGAAGATGGCTAAAGTAGCTATTTTAGTAATATATGATGTCAATATATGATGTTATAGCACATAACATTCTTCTTGAAGTGCCTCCGCCGCATTAGTAGACGTAGGCCTTGGACTTTCGAGAATCTGCTTCTATCCGGTGAAGCTGTAAAGGCCCTGCGGCCATCAGCGTAGATCACACACACACCTATACACGAAGTTAATACACAGCTTCGTGATCCTTGGCCGCGTAGAATAAGCGCTCTGCGTTGGCGATGCCGGTCTCAAAAATATTTCTTTAAATTTTAGATACTATCTAGTTTTTTTAATGTTGGCACTTTAGTACTTTATCGAGTTAATGTAATGTTCTGAAGACCTGCTTTATTGGATACACAGGTTACAATGACGAAATCCTAAAGTGCCACATCAGGTGTTATAAAATTTACTAAACACACAAGAGAATTGGTATATCATATAATTAATTAATAAAGCCCTGAAAGGGAAAGGACTTATTAGAACTCTGGACTCTCTGCGTCCCCCCTCCACCCAAATCGGGCATGATATAGATAGATAGGATAAAGTGTGTGTGTGTGAATGATCTACGCTGTTGGCCTCGAGGCCTCTACAGCTTCACCGGATTTTAAAGGCGAGCGTGCAACCCTATACTCTATTGAAAGTCAATATATTTACACTAATAATAAAAACATCTTTCAGCAAACTTTTTCGTAAAATTTACATATTGAATGTCATGTTTCTGTCTAGTATTTTATGATTATAATAAGCATAAAAAACCGTTATTCGATATCAAAGTTTGCCCTGTGTTGTTATAAAATTTATTCACATATCAGGCGTGTGCCAAATGGTATTTCTCATCGGTAAATTTTTAACTCCCTACGGAGTAGAAATTTCTAAAAACCTTAAGTGTTTACCTACACTATATAAGGAACTCCTATTGAAAATCGCATGTTTCTTACTTGACCAACCGGTTTACACTAAACAACGATGTGTAGGAATCGGTTTGCTTAGCAAAAGATAGCTCTGATACACCGTTTCTGTACAACAAATTTACAGTCTAAGAAATACCAAACGAGTAGGTCCCTCACAATGTGACCTCACACTAAGCAAACGCTAGTTCCATGATGGGAACGTTCATAATATATACGCAAGTCTGGGTTTGGTTTTAATAACATCCAGAAAAAATCATATATATTTTTTTTAATTTATCGAATAAATCGAAACTGGTCTTCGAACGGTCGTTGAACTTTATCACGTCGAGTCAACGTCAATAAAAGACATCTTAAGGAATAATAAATGTCTACGCTCTATTATTCTTTGGACTATGATATTTCCCACGCATTTACCAAAGCGGTAACGTCTAATGTGACACAAATGAACGTTTAACCCGCAGACGGCGGACTAAAACCGAGACGGTGTATGATGCAGAAGTGAGCCAGGCTACATAACGTCTCGTCTACTTAAAGTATTATCGAACAGGTAATTACTGATATCATCATCATAAGACGAAATCCATCCAGGCTGAGAACTCCATTATAATCGCTACGACGACCGGCTTTATATTACATGCATCCAGCTCTTTCTCTCAAACTTTACAGTCACCGGTCCATCTTGAACACCCTGATATAGGACAAATAAATTATATAACCTTACAGCCATAGCTAACTAGAAGATAGCCGCTGGAATTTCTCTAACATCATTACATTTTGCTGACTTAGCATCAAACCTGTAATCTACGATCTAATAGGGGGGTAGTAAGACAATCTCAATATATATATATATATATATATATATATATATATATATATATATATATATATATATGATATTTTGATATTGTCTGTGGCCAGTTTTTCTAAGATACAAAATATGGAGGATCCTACATCAATCTGTATTTGTATAAAAATACCTAAAGAAAATTATGAGCACCGTGTTAAGTAGGTACCTGTATTTATCGCCTACTTGGAAAAGTTCGTTTGAACTTAACGAAATCGAGGCAAGCGCATTACTGACGCCTTACAAACCGTATTGTTGACAAGCAAAACTTTCTGTTTCTTATGAACGAAGGAAAAATTTCATAAAATTAAATAAAGAAATATATAAACAACATAACTTCGCATCGCCCACTTCAACTGATATAGAAATAACGAATGGCAAAAAATTATATTTCATGGAATTCCCACACAGACATTTTAACTTATGGTTTCTGGAAATGGTAAAACAGATTATTTGTTAAAGTTGGCAGCGGACTATAGTTTTTTTTTATTGGTATCGATGAACCATTGGTTAAAAGTAAGTGAACCATATAATTTGAAACACGTACATATGTGTATGATATGCGATCATGATGGCTTCCACGTGTCAATAAAACATTAAATATCAAAGCAATCTGGTTTAATTAGACATTCAGGTGAAGGGCTTAGGGAAGGAAGTTATCGTCGGCAATCAATAGAATACTTAATTTTTCAGAATAAGAAAACATGAACTCCGACAGTATCAAAAACTTAAGTTAGAAGTGGACTTGTGATTATCAACTAAAACGACGTTGTTAGGGAAGAGTGCCGTATTGCAATTGATTTCGGTAAAAAATTCTCTATCTATCTATATCATTACGCCATATCCCTTGCGGGGTAGGCAGTAAATATAGAATTACTACAAATTCTTTCTGAAATCCTCTTTGACAAAAAAGTTAATTTACAAAAACGTTTAAGTACTTAACTGGCTAACAGTTTAATTGAGATGTTAATGCTTTTAAATGGCTGTGACGGATATACGATTTAAGAAGTTCTGTTGATCTCTATAACAAAAACAAATCCGCACGAACAGCTAGGGCTAAGCCCTTATACCTCCAGATTCGTTTAAGTCTAAGGTAAATTTAATTAATTAATACGCCATCTCCGCTCAACGGCAGGTATCCCGGAAGCTCCTTAAGTTACTTAGGCTATACTATTTTCTTGTATAAGCAACGGCGCTAGTGGTTTTAATGACGGGGCTACACGACGAGGCTAGTAGAGTAAGGTAGTATTTAGTTTACATAATGCCGTGAGTATAAACGTGTGCTTTGATATTTATTCAATATCTATACTTATGATAAAACCGTAACCGAGCCGAATCAGTATATTGAATATTATTAGGAAATTATAATTGGGATACATTTTTTTTTTTCTTTGCCCCACACTAGGATTTATTCCTGTGTCGTGGGTGCGTTTACAAACATGAAAGTTCACATACACAAATACCCAGACCGGAACAAATAATTGTGGATCACACAAAGATTTGTCCCGTGCGGGACTCGAACCCGCGACAGTTAGACGCAGGGGGCAGAGCGGCTTAAGCTCTTAACCACTGCGCTAAATCGTCCGTCATCCGTCCGTCATTTCCTTATCGATAGAGGCCGAAACATTGTTTTTTAATTATTGTCGGTCTGTCTCTTCGTGGTTCCGTCACGCAATAACTACCAATCGGATTGCAATGAAATTTGGTATGGTAATAATTTATACCCTAACTTAAATTAATTCATACTCTTTATACCGGAAACAAGAGCTAATCCGGAATAATCGCGGGATAAACCATAAAATTTTATTATTTTTGTTATTGTTAGTTTCGAATGTTACGTTAAATTTTTACGTTATATACATGCCTGATACAATTTTGATTTAAACACTCAAACATGATTTCGTGCGAAGCAGTCAGGATTATCTCTTCTTGAGAGAACTCCTTAGTGATGCTTGGCCTGGACACGAAACTTTGTATATTAATTTATTTAAGATATCTTAACTTGATTTTGATCATGAACATAAACTGTATATTCTTACAAGAAGACTGACACGAAATTTACTGACAAAACTTTGTTACATACTTAGCTCGCAATGTACCTTTTTTAATTATTATTACACCAGATCTTTGGCAGGGTAGTTAGAAAAGGGAGTCAATTTACCAATAATTTTATAATAAATAGAGAACTGGTAGTCCTTCACCAAAAGAGACCCAGGTATTGTATATGATTTTTTTATGAGACAGCGTTAGCGTTGCATAAGATAACGCTTTATAGACCTACCTACCTATGACAAATTACAGAATAAACGCGTGCTCAGCCGCGGGTAACAGCTAGTATAACACATTCTCGTATTGATCTTATACACACTTATGGTCACATTGTCGATGAAGTGCCAATACAATCAAAAACATTATTTTCACACCAACCGAAAATTATTCTGCGACAAAAATTAACACAGCATTCGTTACAAATGTTTTTTTCATCTAGTGCGACAAAATCGTGCATACGCTTATGATAACGCGATCAACAGAAATCCAAAATTACGAGTACAAGTTTAATAATAAAGTATAAACAAGAAATGCCTAAACGTAATAAATTTAAATTTCTTTGCGTTGTATTCACGTCCTGACCATTCTCACGCACATTATCGCTGTTTACACATAGCTAACAGAGACTCAACCGCCACTTCGGAATGTCATTTCTGTGGAGAAGAAGGGCAAGAAACTCCACGGTTACTCTTTTAAAATAAGCAATTACAAACTTTTTCATCTACATTCTGTTGTGGGGTATGGGAGAACAATGTAGGTTGGTCATCAGGTGAGTCTAAGTTAAAAAAGCGAATAATACTATTTATGAGAATGGCTACATGGTTCCCTCATTTACAAAAAAAAGTACACGTGTTAAATTAATAGAAGGAAGAGGGGGAATGTTAACTACCAACAGTTGAATGGGTTGTCTTGACTCAAGTGGAGCTGGAATAGCATCTATCCAAGCATTTTTATCTTTTAAATAATCTTCTATTGAATAATAAGCTTGCTTACAAAGTGTTCGTTTTACACAAGCTTTGAACTTATTTTCACTAAGTTTAGTGACGTCAATGGGAATTTTGTTATAAAATCTAACACAGTGCCCCATGAAAGACGGGTGAGTTTTTGACAGACGAAACTGCGGTTGGTCTTATTTATTTCTATGTCGTGTGTTATAGCAATGCCTATCACATAGCTGATTAAAAAGATCTAAATTTTTTCTAGTATACATAATGTTTTCATAAATATATTGACATGGGACCATCATGATATTAGCTACTTTGAACAGTTCTCTTAAAGAGTGACGACTACACACATATACAAACAGATACGAGTTTAAATGCCACATTATATTGTGTTCGATCAAGCGTTACGTCTGCCAGTCAATTTGTACCGCGGTTTGTACCTTTTATGTATTTACTACCACTTTCAATTAGTCTAAATATGTTTAAACTGGAAATGGGATGAAGTTATTCAAAAGTTGTTTGCAATTCATATTTAACTTGTGCACTACCTAGTACCCCCCATTCATTACGTCGTCTGACTTTTGATTAATTCCATCCTTTTAGCGCAAGTATGAGAAAACATTCGAAAACATGAAAATTTTGACGCTCGCGAGTTAATATGTTATCCTTGCCATACCTACTACAATTTATTAAATGAACATCATCGTGACAGCACGTTTACTCGCTAGCGTCACGCTCAAGTCAATCTTTTCGTGCTAAGCCCTCTATTCCAAACTCATCACATTATTAACAAATAGCATACACAGAAGTGGTGATTATGTTCTGTACTAGAAAGAGGTCCAGCACATTATAGGTAGGTACGGTGTTTTATTGATAAGCAAAAGAATACTCTATCGATAACGCGTAAAAGTGGCGATTAAATGTAAAAGAAGGTATCCGATGTGTTACTCCAAGTAAAAAACTGTCAGTGTGCCAAAGGACATTGTCAAACATTGCCTCAGAACCAACAAACATTTGACCCATGCAATCATTATTTATCTATTTTATTGAAATAATGGCAAACATCCGTATTTACCGAACATCTTTACTGAATGTACAACAAATAATATAACCTCATATGTGCGGAATTATAACCTCAAAATCGAATACTTTTTGTGGAATATTGCGATTCCCCCGCTTGTGCGTTTAATAATAAATGCCTTAAGAGAATTCATGGTTGATTTGAAATCATAAAAGTATTTTTTCATTGCTGTTGGTTCTGGGGCAATTCATGTATGGCAGCAGAACAATTTCCTTTCATCCAAATCCCTTTAGCCGTTTTTGCGGGATTGGGTAAGAAACATTCAAACATCTAAACATGCAAACTTTCACATTTATAATATAAGTAGGATACTTTTTTTAGACCTGGTTTATACATATCAAACTCAAATTATTTATTTAGTGTAAACCCTGCGGGGGTACTTACAAATAGTTTTATTTACATTATCTTTGTTTAACTTACTAATCTACCACCGGATCAGAACGCGGCCTCCGCTAAGCAGATCTGGCGACAAACTCAGCGGGCTTGTCTTTTTTGTTTATTTGCAAATCCTTTTTTTTCATCATATTCTACTAACACCGTCACGCCTATATTCCCCAAGCGGGGGTGTACTGAGTACACCCACGTTTCGCCGATGATGTTAGGTCCCATGTAATAGGGGGCGAGCCTACTGCCATATACCGGGCACAATTCCAGACTCCGGACTCGTACTGGGAAGTTTTTCGTTAGAAAAACTACACATGTCCGACAGAGGATTTGTACGCAGGACCTCGTGATCGCGAAGCGATGCGCTTTGCCACTAGACCAACGAGGCAGTATATGATAGATATTCTACTTACAATTATATATTATACAAAATTAAGTATGCGATCCAGCTCCAGTGTGATGCCTTACGACTGAGGTATAACACTAATAATAATATTTAAAAAAATGATAAGGTAAAGGATTCTGGTGTGTGTATGTGTGAATGATGTACGCTGTTGGCCGCGAGGCCTTTACAGCTTCACCGGACTTAAAGGCGAGCGTGCAACCACTACGCTCTATCCAGCCAGAAGGGCAAGGGGCGACATACTCGAGGGCGCCTTGTAGAGGCGGCCTCGGTTGGGACAGTCGCTGTAGGGGGACGGGTGCACTACTAAGTGCACCGGTCAACCGCCGGCTATGGGGGGAGATCTACGACTACGTCGTCGTCGTCGCCCGTATTCTAAGCGGAAAGAAGGGATGACAAAGCATCGGGGGGGTCGGTGAGAACATGTTGCGGCCGGCGGTGGTGGCAGGGGTCAGGGGGGAGATCGTAGTCGGCGGTGGCTACGATTAACGGATTCGCATGGGTAGATGCATTCGCGAAGTGACGTGTTGACGCCTTTTTAATATAGGCGCGAATAGGTTCGAGACCTAGATCGGAGTGGAGGTCGACGTTCTGTACGAACCACGGGGCTCCTACGGCTTTACGGAGGAAGCGGTTTTCGATGTGAGAGGAGGCCGAATGCCCGAACACAACACACGCATAAGTCATGATGGGTCGAACGCAAGTTTTGTAAAGTGTCACCTTATTTCTAAGGGACATTTTACTCCGCTTGCAGATTAACGAAGGGGTTTGAGGCCAACGTCCATACCACGTTGAATACACCGGTTCTCGTCCGAAAGGATTCTGGGTGGACCAGCCTCCACAAGCAGCTCACTTTTACGAGTATGTATGTACCATGTAGTATTGTATAGTGTAGGTAGTAACCTTTTTGCTTACTACCCCTGAACATTTTCATGTCTTCCACTGCCTGCTGCCGCACGAGTTAGCTAAATGTATTCCAAGGGTTCGAAGTATTATATTAGCACTTTGGCATTTCATTTTCGATGAACAGGTCTCGTTACACCCCAGATGTCATGATGAGTGTTACAAGGTTTGTAGGTGTATATCCGTCGACTGGACTAAGACACGGTGTAAATACATACGTGTATAATTACCTATATTAAAAACACATTTGAGGATGTATTGAAAATAGGTTTGGTAAAGCTTTAGAAAAAGTTTAGTAACGCCGACATGTGACTAACGTTTCCATAGAGGGAATGCAAAGCCTGAGATATAACACAAGCACAATCTGCTACCATTTAGGAAGAACGGTTTCAAAGCACTATAAAAAAAACACCGTCACGCCTATATTCCCCAAGCGGGGGTGGCAGAGGTGTACTGAGTACACCCACGTTTCGCCGACGATGTTAGGTCTCATGCAATAGGGGGCGAGAATATTGCCATACACCGGGCTCAATTCCGGACTCCGGACTCGTACTGGGAAGTGTTCGTTAGAAAAACTACACTTGTCCGACCGCGGATTTGAACCCAGGACCTCGTGATCACAAAGCGATGCACTTCGCCACTAGACCAACGAGGCAGATAGAGCACTATACACACTATCAATTAAGTGACAGTGCTTCAATATAAAAATATTAGTTTGGAGATGTCATTTAGAATTTTTTCAGGTTAAGTTCTATTTAAATTTGAATTATCACATCCACATGTTACATGTACCCTATAGAAAAAATACACTAAGTCATCCAAATGACTTAATAATGATACCTATTTGAAAATAACTGGGATACATGGGAAGGGGTAATAATGATTCGATATTGTAAGTAGTGAAGTTCGATAGTGTATCTTAAATATGAATAATGAAGAGTTCTAGTTATAAATTCTTATTCTGCGGTGCGAAAAATGTAAATATACAACGAGAAACTTAAATATTTCGAACCCTAAATAGATAGATATATGAGCTA
This sequence comes from Phalera bucephala, assembly GCA_905147815.2. Lineage (NCBI taxonomy): Eukaryota > Metazoa > Arthropoda > Insecta > Lepidoptera > Notodontidae > Phalera > Phalera bucephala. The sequence goes on along the minus strand of LR990609.1, from coordinate 6,485,076 downwards.
AATGACAATAAACAAATATTATGGCTATCAAACCCACCACAAAGCTGATGTTAAAATATACCCAACATTTTCTTCAATACGTTTATGAAATATCAACAATGTAGGCTTACAATACATCTATCTATATATCTATATAATCACGCCAGCTCCCTCGCGGGGTAGGCAGAGAGTACAGTGTTCCAACAGGTTCTTTCCTTACATACCTCTCTGGCTTCCTCCACTCTCATAGTTCGTCTCATACACACTCGCCGGTTACGGAGACTCTTGACTTGCCCTTCAGATAAGACACGGTCTATTTGGTCATGGTAAGATAGTCTAGATTTTCCCCGGTACCTACATCCTCCCACTTTCACATTGTATATCTGTTTTGTCATTCTTTCTTCTGGCGTTCTTTCTATATGCCCGAACCAACGGAGCATACCCTTCCTTACAATACATAATGCAAGAAAACATTTGAACGTACATACATTAATATTTTATATTCAATTGAATTTTGTTATCTTTACCCTGTGCCTACTGCTTAGCTTTATCCTGTCTTCGGACACTCAGTATTGTAAATAAGCGGATATACAGGCGATAACATTTATCTTGTTTATAAAAGTTGTTTCTAAAGCACCTTTGTATTAAATTATTATTATTCGACGGACGATTTAGCGCAGTGGTTAAGAGCTTGAGCTGCTCCGCCCACTGTGCCGAATAGTCGCGGGTTCGATTCTCGCACGGGACAAATCTTTGTGTGATCCACAATTATTTGTTCCGGTCTGGGAATTTGTTTGTGAATTTTCATGTTTGTAAACGCACCCACGACACAGGAATAAATCCTAGAGTGGGGCAACGTGTAAAAAAAAATCTTGTTTATGGGAAAACTTGGGAATAACGAATATTTTGAAAAAATATAATAGATAAGTAATGTGAACTATGGCCTAAACCCTCTCAGTTTGAGAGGACGCCCGACCCCAACGATGGGACAGTTTCTTAACAGGGCTAATATTATTATTATTTTATATATGTAATGTGGGCGATTTTATATCATCACGCCAGATGCCTTGCGGTGTAGGCACAGTACGGAGCTCCAACAGGTTCTTTCCTTACAGATCTCTCTCGCTTCCTCCACTCACACAGTTTATCTCATACATAAACAATTTGCAATTGAAAATTGTTTTTCTTGCTATACAATTGGAGTATTAATAATAATTGAAATATCACGTGGAATAAAAGTAATTATGGAAGTTACCCGAAGCAGCTCTCGATTAACATTAAAACAATCTTAGTGATTGCTAAGATTTTTTTAAATACCTTAATTATACACATTAAAAGATGACGATAAGCAAAACAAATGTAAAAAAAAACGATTTTAAGGGTTTAAAAATTTTGTTAAACTAATCATCACCCAAAAAAGAATACTATACGTTTGTGAAATGATCTCGCTTGTACATATCCACACATTCAAATTGAACGCGGTTCTATAGAAATCTATAAACATCTACACGACGGGCAAACATAAAATACGGAATGCCATTTATATTTATAAAATAAGACGGGCAACGCAATCGTAAAGTGCCACATAGCGTCCATCATTCAGATCTGTACTTTGTGAGACTGCGTATGTTTAAACAATAATTAAATCACTAATATTTAAAAGATGAGAAAGGGCATGCTCCGTTGGTTCGGGCATATAGAAAGAATGCCAGAGGAAAGAATGACAAAACAGATATACAATGTGAAAGTGGAAGGATGCAGGTACCGGGGAAGACCTAGACTATCTTACCACGACCAAATAAACCGAGTCTTATCTGATGGAAAAGTCAAGAGTCTCCGTAACCGGCGAGCGTGTATGAGACGAACTATGAGAGTCGAGGAAGCCAGAGAGGTATGTAAGGAAAGAACCTGTTGGAACTCTGTACTCTCTGCCTACCCCGCAAGGGATCTGGCGTGAGGTTATAGATAGATAGATAGATAGATAGATATTTGCCCTCGGCCTATCAACCACTCTTTAATGGGAGGCGCGTACGGTGACTTTGGGGCGTATTTTCATCGGTTTTCTGTCACGTTAAATGTACATGGAATATGAACATGTGGACTATGAACCAAAGGGAGACAAACAAGCGTTAACTCTTGGTTAATAAATAAATATGAGAGTGGAGGAAGCCATACAAAAATATTGATTACTAGCAGTTTTCCGCAGCTTTGCACCCTGTTGACTATAGCGCCACCTATCGAGTCTATATGTCACTTCTGGATAATGGACCGTTGTAATGTTGAAAGAATCATTAAAATCAGTTCAGTAGTTTCAGAGTTTAACGATCAAATCAACAAACAAACAAATCTTTCCTCTTTATAATATTAGTATAGATTTTACCAAAACTATTATCAGATAGATACTAGACGTTTTGTAGGCTAAAAACAAGATAAAAGAGAAACTAATTAGTCTAACGTTTTCTTTTCACGGAAATAATATATTTAATATAAAGGTCTACAACTTCCATGAGAAAAATATGCCGGCAAAAAACCGGAGGCGATAAAAAAGTCTAACTAATACTTGGAAGCTAAATAAAAAAACTTGTTACAGAATAAAGCTAAGATCAAAGGAATGCCATGATAATAACGTAAATTAAATCTGGGAGTACCGTTTACATAAATCACATTGTCCATATTCTTTATAAAAAATTATTAATACATCGCTGTTATTTCATTATGAAAAATGAAAAATTAACGAGATACTTTAAGAGATTTTTATTAACTATACGGCTGTCTCACTCTTTCCGTTTGGTTCACTATTTATGCAGACGCCAACCCTCTGTTAAAATAATGAACGAAGGGCTTCAACCCTTACCGATCGGTTTTGACAGTGACCGGATTCAGTTTCGAACCCCTTTATAACAGAATCAACGTTGAACAATATTATTTCTGTCTTTTAACAACATCAAATGAAAAAATACAGATCCCTGTAGTATATCAGTGCTTAATACATTCTCCACACTCAAGTCGTATTTAATATAATACCCATAATTAATTATAGAAGGTATTTTTGTAAGATTTTAATCCTCTACTTTTTGTCAGTACGGCACAATTTAAAACAAAAGGCTTCATACATATCGTGGAGCTTTTCTAATCAAATATGATTTTTGATCTAACATTCTGTCGTCGTGGGTACCGGTGTTGGGTACCGATGCGGTGGTCAACCGCAGTGTAACACCTATGTAGACAGTTCGAGTGCCTCCGTAGCTCTATCATAAGTTACAAAACTCACTTAAAAGCATACAACAGGGTTTTTTTATATCAATACCAGGGCGTTGTACCATTGAATATTAGCGAAACTATGCGGAACAACAAATGTATATATTGTGATTGGGGAATTTCTTTTATTTAGATAGGTGTGTGTGTCTGTGAATGATCTACGCTGTTGGCCGCGGGGCCATTACAGCTTCACCGGACAAGTGTGTGTGTGTGTGTGAATGATGTACGCTGTTGGCCGCGAGGCCTTTACAGCTTCACCGGACTTAAAGGCGAGCGTGCAACCACTACGCTCTAGCCAGCCAGAAGGGCAAGGGGCGACATACTCGAGGGGGCCTCGAATAGAGGCGCCCTCGATTGGGACAGTCGCTGTAGGGGGAAGGGTGCACTACTAAGTGCACCGGTCAACCGCCGGCTATGGGAGGGGATCTACGACTACGTCTTCGTCGTCGCCCGTATTCTGAGCGGAAAGAAGGGATGACAAAGCATCGGGGGGGTCGGTGAGAACATGACGCGGCCGGCGGTGGAGGCAGGGGTCGGGGGGGAGATCGTAGTCGGCGGCGGCTACGATTAACGGATTTGCATGGGTAGATGCGTTCGCGAAGTGTCGTGTTGTCGCCTTTTTAATATAGGCGCGAATAGGTTCGAGACCTAGATCGGAGTGGAGATCGACATTCCGTACGAACCAGAGGGCTCCTACGGCTTTACGGAGGAAGCGGTTTTGAACCACTTGGAGTTTATCGATGTGAGAGGGGGCCGAATGCCCGAACACAACACACGCATAAGTCATGATGGGTCGAACGCAAGTTTTGTAAAGCGTCACCTTATTTTAAAGGGACATTTTACTCCGCTTGCAGATTAACGAATGGAGACGACTGAGCACAAAGGATGCTCGGTGACGGACCCGCTTGATGTGCGGGCCAAAGGACATGGTACTGTTTAGGGTGACCCCTAGATATTTGACCTCTTTGACCCAGGGAATAGGTCGGTCGAACATGGTCACTTGGCCAAGATTACTTCTAGGGCGGCGCAGGGAGTGGCGCGGGGTGACACCTCTGGAGAAGAACACCGCAGCGCTCTTGTCCGGGTTCACCTCAATACGCTACTTCCTGAACCAATCCCCTAGGGAATTGGCGGTTGTCTGAAGGTTTCTGGTAATGAAACCCTTATTCCTATGCGAGACGTAGAGAGCGGTATCATCCGCGAATAGAGCTAGATGCGCCTTACTCGAACGAGGAATGTCGTTCGTGTAAAGGCTAAACAGGAGCGGAGAGAGAACTGAGCCCTGTGGGACTCCAGCACTGATGGACGTTACTTTATTAAACGTGTGTGGGTGTCTGTGTGTGTGTGTGTAAAAGATCGCGCTGACGCAAAGACGCTGTTGGCCGCGAGGCCTTTACAGCTTCACCGGACAAGAGGGCGAGCGTGCAACCACTACGCTCGAGCCAGAAGGGCAAGGGGGCAACTAGCTCAAGCGTGCCTCAAGGAAGAACGGCCTCGGCTTGGGCAGTCGCTATGGGGATTCAGATAGGTAAAACACACGCATAAATAGAGCTCATGGTAGGTACTGACCTACATTTAAGACATAAGTGAAGGAAGTCTAGTTTAATAATGGCATGCTGACTTAGTTCGCATATTACATCTATTTCATAAATGACTAAACAATATGTTGATAAACATACAAAGATGATTAAACACGCATAATTTTAATATGTTCTTCTAAAGCATATTTTTACAGAGAATGTTGTTGATTTCTTTGAATCTTTGGCAACACTTCTTAATCGCGTACCTAGTAAATATTTGACAATCATCGGAACATTATTAGAAAGAACGACAAAACAGATATACAATACGAAAGTGTAAGGATGTAGGTACCAAGGAAGACCTAGACTATCTTACCATTACCAAAAAGACCGTCTCTTATCTGAAGGACAAGTCAAGAGTCTCCGTAACCGGCGAGCGTGTATGACACGAACTTTAGAGTGGAGGAAGCCAGAGGGCTATGTAAGGAAAGAACCTGTTGGAACTCTGTACTCTCTGCCTACCCCGCAAGGGATCTGGCGTGATGATATAGGTAGATAGATTATTAGAAAAGCATTTTACATTCCTTGATTTTTACGACTTCAGTTGTATATAAATGAAAATGTGGCCTGGACACTACATATTTTTGCGAATCCACACGCCATGTGAGACTTTTATGCCCTCGTTAAAGTCTGTATATTTCTCTATCTATAAAAGCAGATTAGAAAATAATCGAATAGCTTTATGCGATATTGCCAAACTGGGTATAACTTACAATATCTCCCACTAAAATAGATGGCTTTCCAATTACATTCATAGACCACATTACACCTATCATGCTTACAAAATAACATGTATATGATTATGTTATCACGAAACAGTACACAATGAGCATTATTATGCGGAATTTTGTCGCTACGACACTATACTTCCCATCTATACAAAATATGCAAGGACTGGATGGTCACAAAGGGACTTTGTAATCTGCATTCGTGGTTGTGATACACAAGTTTTGTACAAATACAGGAAAAATGTACGTTTACCGCGGTATGAAAGAATTTGATTAAGTTTTTTTTTTTTTTTTTTTAAAACGTAGTCCCAGGATTTATTCCTGTGTCGTGGGTGCGTTTACAAACATGAAAATTCTCAAACAAATACCCAAACCGGAACAAATAATTGTGGATCACACAAAGATTTGTCCCGTGCGGGAATCGAACCCGCGACTATTCGACACAGTGGGCGGAGCAGCTCAAGCTCTTAACCACTGCGCTAAATCGTCCGTCAAAAGTCCGTTAAGTAATTGACTTGTCCGTTTAAGGTGATAAAGCCTTTTAAATAACCAAAATCACCGTCACGCCTATATTCCCCAAGCGGTGGTGGCAGAGGTGTACTGAGTACACCCACTTTTCGCCGATGATGTTAGGTCCCATGTAATAAGGGGCGACTCTATTACCATATACCGAATTCCAAACTCCGGACTCATACTCATTTTCATCAGAAAAACTACAATTGTCCGACATAGGATTTGAACCCAGGACCTCGTAATCACAAAGCGATGCTTTGCCACTAGACCAACGAGACAGTCAGTACCAGGAGTCATTAATATATTTAATTTAATAACTGAAAAAATATGTATCATTATCATCAGCCGATAGTCATCTACTGCAGGACAAAGGCCTCCACTAAAGATCGCCACGACGACCGGCCCTGGCAAATATATCAACACCTTACTTTCAAAAAGCGTCATTCACGGTAGTGAAGCTCATTTACAATTCAGAAATAACAGGGAACTAACTATGAGGAATGTGTAATGCTAATTCAGAGACTGAAAATTCCCTTGTTTAATCACCGTCCAATGTCGATGTCCGCCTAACGGACTAAACGCGAAACACGAAAGTTTCTTTAACTTTACTCGCCATAAGCACATTATTGTCGTTGGGAATTTCAAAAATATAATTACGTTCAAAGCGAACGGAAAGTGGAAACAAAGTTGGTAACTTGCCTCTGTGTGTTCGGGGACAAAAGCTTTTATTCGCCTCGGCTAAGTGTATTTGGCGAGTTGCTCGACACAGATCAAAGGCGTCCAATTGGGGTGCTCATGATACTTTAATAAAAGCGGTGTAGTCGACACTTAGCCGCGTTAGATTTTCCACAGCCACACTTTAGTAAGAAGCGTTCTAGCTTCGATTTTGCTTTTAGGTACTAAACGGCTTTGACTGAAGGATACTCACATGTAGTGACAACGTCAAGACCGTTATCATATCTACAGAAGCTTAAGCACCCTGTCAAAAACCTTTGATCATCGCTCCAAAGCATGAGGGCAATAAAATTATCGACATAATGCACATTTTTACAGTGATTACTGTAACGTAAACGCCCTCAAAATATGTTTTTTATCTACACTAATATAATAAAGAAGAAAGATTTAGATTTTTGTATGTTTGTAAAGAATAAACTCGAAATCTGCCGGACCGATTTTTATGATTCTTTCACCATTAGAAAACTAGATTATCCAGAAGTAAGATAGGCTATGTTGAAGCCGCTGTCACAAACGACAATATCTTTTCTAAGGCATTTTCTAAACGATGCATCATGTGTCAAGTTGACATATGTCAATGGAAAAAATAGGCGACAAACCGTTAACGACGAAGGGCGATTCATATATTCAAAAATTGTTCTTCTAAAAATACGTGTACATGCTGGTATCAATTACCTAAATGTATTTTTGTCACCGAGTACACGAAAACTAAAGAAAAGATCGGAGTTTTATTGAGCATCAGTGTCTGAATAGACATTTCTGGCGAACGTGACAGGACCGTTTTTTGCATCGGAATACTCAAAGTCGGAAGTAGCAGGCCGGTTAGCAATCAAAACCGCAGCCATAGAATTCGCAATACAATTCCTGAGAAACATAGACCCGGTATGTGGCGCTGTTGTCGACCGGGTACGAAGTCGCGGGAAACTGCTAGTGCTTTATATAATTGTTGTAATAAATAATGACAAAATGAAATCTTATGCGACAATTTCCTATGTCCGATAAGAAACTAAGGAAAAATGAACAAGAAACAAAACGTGCGTATAAAGTTTCCACGTGTACTTGCATTTTATAACCTAAATTTCTAGTTGCTAATTGGCACACGGTAATCCAATAACATTTGCAAACGATTCAGTAATGGGTGGCTAAATAAGTTTTATAGTTATAAAATCGAATTGTTCTCTAAGGACGGCCAGGTCGTCTTTGAACATAAGAGGTAACATGGTCTTTATCCACAAGCAAAAGCCACATTCAACAAAATATCTGCATATTTGATCGATGGCATACCACGATAATTCGGGAATGCCAATGTAATAATTGACACGCGACAACGCAATAACGTTTGCAATTGGTCTGCAAACAGTGTTCGGCGGCGGAGCGGAAATTCCACAAAGTTAGGCGGTGAGTATGATCGCTCGCAGTGAAGAGCGCCGGTACATCACTAATCAATCTACTATTGTGAACAACGTTTGTTGGTTGATTATGGAAACATGCAACTATTTGTTCGTTACATTTGAAACTCCATGTGATGTCGATCCTATTAATCCCGATCTACAGAGTTTAGCTACAGAGATCCAGTCAGTTCTTCACCTTTAAATTGTAAGGAAATCATAGTAACACTTTTTTCACGCGACTGCTGTTATTTGAAAATATCTACATCCACAATGTTAAACAGAAAAATGAATTATTCAAGACGAGCCTAGTACTATTACAATCATTTTTTAATTATGAACTTTGTCGAAATATAAGGTAAAATCAAGTGAGAAATAGGAGCTCAGCTGCTACAATCAAAAGGTGCTATAAATCAGCTTGAACAGGAGTTCAAGCTAATTTCTAGCACTTTTGATTGCAACAGAGATGACTTTAAAAAAAAAAAGAACATAGCCCCAGCTTGGATTTATTTTTGTTTCGTGGGTGCGTTTAAAAACAAGAAAAATTCACATACACAAATACCCAGAGCAGAACAAATAATAGTAGATCACACAAAAATTTGTCCCGCGCGAGAATCGCACCCGCGACTATTAGACACAGTGGAAGGAGCTGCTTAAGCTCCTAAATGGTTAAATGGCGTTAAATCGTCCGTAAAGACTACAGTGATTATTTCCAAAGGAAATAATCACTTTCGATTAAAACTAAAGCATATTGTAATATGGTTATGAGTTAGTAGTGGAATGAGTAAAAAAATTTAAATAAGGTGGAATCAGCTAGATGCTGATGATTATGAAGGTGAAAATACAATCTTTTGAACAAACGCTAATCAAGTCTACAAGACAGCTATTCACGACGACCAACAACAGAAAAAATAACTTCGAATATTCACAAAACCCAAATAGGTAGAGTTGTTATTTAACCAATATCTCTATTGGCTCTGACAGGTCACATAAACTGGCTAATTAATAATATTTTGATGTTATAGGTATATGAGCACTCTATTACTGGTACTCTTGGGTATTCTATGCTTCTCATCAAAATACGACGAATACTGGTAGTCACAGAAACAACCTCTCGTCTTGAATAATTCATTTTTCTGTTTTACATTGTGGATGTAGATATTTTCAAATTACAGCAGTCGCGTGAAAAATGTGTTACAATGATTTCCTTACAATTTAACACCATTAAAGGTGAAGAACTGGCTGGAACTCTGTAGCTGCCTACCCCGCAAGGGATCTGGCGTTATGATATATTGGTATTGGTATATATTTGTATATTAAACAGGCCACACAATTTTAAGACCGCCTACTCCGCAAGATCTGGCGTGCTGATATAGATAAATAGAATTTTAAAACCGATTATTACCAGTTTTAAAATAAACACTTTAGAAGAAAGACGAGTACTGTTAGACATGATGTTTTTACACGATATTCTTAGTAAATAATTTGACTGTCCATAACTGTTAGATAAAATTAATCTCAATACTCCCCTTAAAAGAAATCTATAATTTATGTGATGGAAATTTTTTATAGAACTGAGTTGGACATATAAATGATTATGATCATGACACGTCCTATTGCATTTCCGCCTGCATGATTGTTATCCTCACGCATCTAACTACATGATAGCCAAAGCCGTAGATATTACACCTGCTCAACAAGGTTTCATTTCTATCTATCTATATCGTTACGCCAGATCCCTTGCGGGGTAGGCAGAGTGTACAGAGTTCTAACAGGTTCTTTTCTTACGTACCTCTCTGGCTTTCTCTACTCTCATAGTTCGTCTCATACACCCTCGCCGGTTACGGAGATTCTTGACTTGTCCTTCAGATAAGACTCGGTCTATGTGGTCATGGTAAGATAGTCTAGGTCTTTCCCGGTACCTACATCCTTCCACTTTCGGATTGTTTCATTTCTTTTTATATAAAAAGGCGATAGCGTAGGTGTAAAGATCTGAGCAACTAACTTTTGCTGTAGAAAATACTGTGAATATAAAACCAAGTCTCTATGGTTAGTATACCAGTGGTTTAAGTGTAATTTCCTAAGAAACTATTTTTAGTAGGACGCCTGATATTTATAATATTCTAGACTATTCTGTACTTAGAATCGGTACTCAATATAATTACTTTATTTTATAAACAATTTGAACTAATTTCTTAAACATATTTTGTAGTCTACCTACTATGTAAGTATCGCGATTCATCTTGACCTCTATTTGAGTTTGACTTCTGCAGTAGTGGAGGTTAATTTCTGTTTATCGGAATCACATATCACACGCAATAATACACCCGAATTTAGAGACAACAACTAGAATATAATAATATTAGCCCTGTTAAGAAACTGTCCCACTGTTGGGCACGGGCCTCCTCTCAAACTGAGAGGGTTTAGGCCATAGTCCAACACGCTGGCCTAGTGCGGGTTGGCGAAGGTTTCCTCACGATGTTTTCCTTCACCGTTAAAGCAAGTGATAATTAATTTTTAATAGGCACATGCTTTCGAAAAGACAGAGGTGCGTGCCTGGGTTTGAACCCGAGACCTTTGACTTTGCAGTCCAACGGTCTAACCACTAGGCTATCACTGCATTTCATCATCATCATCATCATCATGATTCGATCCATACCACTGTTTTACAGTGGTAAGGATCGAAGATAAATGATGCAATCTCAGAGATTCCGTCAGACAGCATCAACCACTAAACTATTAGAAATAAAAATATAAAAATATGATGACCGCTCCTCGTTTATCGCTCAATATACAACGAGTGACGTAATTAGCGTAAGTCTTAAAAGTATCTATCTATCTATCTATAACCTCACGCCAGATCCCTTGCGGGGTAGGCAGAGAGTACAGAGTTCCAACAGGTTCTTTCCTTACATACCTCTCTGGCTTCCTCGACTCTCATAGTCCGTCTCATACACGCTCGCCGGTTACGGAGACTCTTGACTTTTCCATCAGATAAGACTCGGTTTATTTGGTCGTGGTAAGATAGTCTAGGTCTTCCCCGGTACCTGCATCCTTCCACTTTCACATTGTATATCTGTTTTGTCATTATTTCCTCTGGCATTCTTTCTATATGCCCGAACCAACGGAGCATGCCCTTTCTCATGTTTACACCGATACTATCTTTCATACCTACTCGCTGTCTTACTATGCTGTTGCTAATGCGGTCGGTCAGCTTCACTCCGCACATCTTCCGCAGAGCTCGCATTTCTTAAAAGTAGTTTGTTCCAAATCGGCAACTGAATCGATTTTATAGGCAACTGAAGGTATTCATATCTAAATACTTAAATTAGCTAAAATTGTTATGACTTATTTCAATTATTCCACAGTCTGATCATTGAACAAAATTTAAACATACTTAAGAGCAACACGACGATCACAAATCTTTTAAACATATTCCTTAACACACCAGGTTTCGTAGTTAATTTTAATATTAAACTAGGAATGTGGTTTTCGTATTGAACTTGTAAAGTAATAATCTAATTGGGGTATCTTAGATCCTGTCTGATTTACGTTGTAACATAAATAAAGCAAGATATAAGATACCCCATTGCTAAACCCTTTGATTTATATAACGTGTACGTTATATAAATCAAGGGGCTTATAATATAATAACATCAGCCTATACTGGTGGTACGAGGTGAGAGAGATTAGGTCATACTCCACCACGCGGACCCAGTGCGGATTTATGGAGGCAAGTTTGTGGCCACCTGCTGTTGGAAATTATCAAGCCGCCTATAACGCTTCCAACTCGGCTTAATGACTACCACATTAAGAGGTAACCGGGACCAACGGTTTAACGTGCCTTCCGAAGGACGGAGAATTCCTAATATTAAATTTCCACAAACGGTCACCCATCTCAGGCCGACCGAGTCGAACGCTGCTTAACCTCGGTGAACGGTAAGATCACCGCGGTCGCACAATGCTACAAGCGCCTCATGAAATGGCTCAGCATGAGCATAATAACGTTAGTGTGCCGTTTTTGAGAAAGCGTGCTCCCACGTTCATCCTTATGTCGTAAACTTGTATTGTGAAAAGGATGTCATATATCAACTAGATAACATTACGCTAATGTCCATATGTTCTTGCTGATCCCGCTGGAACTAGTAACTAGAGAAAGTATTAAAATAATTCGTTAGTGACTTAACAAACTGTCACTTTGGTATCTATGTCGCAGGTTGTCAGTGTGTTTAATAATAGTTACAAAAACATCGTAACCGCCTAGTTGTCGTTAGTAATAGTTCCTTTATATTATCCCACTACAATAGAATCGCGACTCGCAGCTTCACAAGTTGAACATCAAGGACAAGTGACTGCAGACTAAGTTGTTTATTGTAAGTTTGATAACACTATCGCCCGCGATAACTGACGTGGTTATTATTCTGTGTACCTATTTGTGAGTCGAGTAGGTCTCGGGTTTTCTGAACTGAGGCCATCGTATATTACCTAGTTTGTCTTCTGCGTCATCCGTCGAATATGCGTTTTACATGAAACCGTCACCTGAATTCAGGCAGACTTTAAGCGTCATTTACCATGTGTATAGGGATGCATACTACTTTATTTCGAAGGCTACATTGCATAGACAAACAATTGAATTTAATGTCGATTATCTTTATTTAATCTCCGTATTGTGAAAGAAAGTTAGCCAAATATACTGTAAAACCGCTCCAACAGATCCATTTCATCCCCTCGTATTTTTTTCCTATCTAAAAAGTATTTTTCAATACGTTTTATTTTTTACAAAGAACTTTAAGAATCTTTACCGATCAAACCTGTGTGATTTTTTGTTCTGTTCACAGAAAACCCTACCACGGATCACATCTTTTAAGATATCAAAGCGGACAATCCGCTTTGATATCTTAATAGTCGTTGACTATCCATAAGTGCCCAAGTTTTTATTGCTTAAGAAATTAGAAATTGTTACCTTCTTTTCTAAAGCAATAAAAATCTAGCCTTTTAACTTTTATAGAAGTAAGATATATTTTTTTCTATTTATGAGTATATCAAATCGTGTTTTCCTTGATAACACCCACATTCTAAGATTAAAACAATTATGTACGAGTATGTGGGCAAAGATCACACGGACGTCGGCACGGACCGTATTAATCAATCTATTAGTGTGATACTTGATCAATCAAGGGCACAACATTATAATGTTGCTGTCCTAAAATGTGTAATTATATTCATGAGGAATTATAAAGCGAACATTATAATAATTACATTTTCAACTGACAACAAAAATAATTCCCTCATTGATCATGTCATATATTCAAAAAAAAACATATTGATTGTCAAAAAAGCCTGCCGAAGACCTAAGAATAAAGATTTGAATTATTAAGACTTTTGAAAGTCTATGACGTCACATAACAAATTCCTTCACGGTAATTCAGTGAGGGAACATCATGGCATTAATTAGCAGACAAACTGAACAATTGATTGCCAATTACTGATGTTCAAAATAATCCGATTTATTAGTACGATAAGCCGTCAAACTGGTTCCCACGTCACGTCGTCGGCGCCCGGACGCACCACATGCTGCCGAAAAATGAGCGCGGAAGGTCAAAACTAGTTTTTCACCTCACACAACTAATGCCCGCTTCGCCACGAGAGAGTAATAACTGTAATGCATTACTAAATACAATGCAAAAGGCTCTTAAAACTCTGTAATACCACAAACTAAATGTGTAAACTGTGTTACATGTGAACAACTATCGAAACCCATTATAAATATCGATGTTCTTGTGTTTTTTCGCCATGGGTTTTATGGAATTCAGATGTTTATTACGGATATTTTATTTTATGATAGCCTGTCATTTACCAACCATACATTTCAAGCAGGTATTTGTTTCTTTCAAATTCTAGTATACGGATACAATTTGTAGAAATGATCAACACGAAACGTGTTAATGAAGAAATGTTGTAAACCGCTGTCACATTAAATAATCTGTACATTAAATATTTGTTAAAAAAAATATTGGGGTACACTTCCTTATCGAGATAGAGGCCGAAACAATTTTTTTGGATTTATTATCCATCTGTATTTCTCTCGGTCTGTCTCTGTGTGTTTCAATCTAAAACGCAAAAACTACCAAACGGATTTCAATGAAATTTGATATGGTAATAACTTATACCCTAAATTAAAATAATTAATATTTTTTATCCCGGAAACAAGAACCAATCCGGGATAATCACAGGATAAACCATAAAACTTTATAATTTTTGTTATTGTTAGTCTCGAGCTGAACTGTTACGGTAAATTGTGGGTAAATCACACATGAATTCTCTATGAATTTATATTTGATTTTAATACTCAAGCATGATTTCGTGCATAATTCTATGATGCATTTAGGATTGTCTCTTCTGGAGAGAACTCTTTAACGATGAATGGCCCGGAAACGAAACTTTGTATATTCATTTATTTAAGATATCTAAACATGATTTTAATCATGAACTGTATATTCATACGAAAAGACTGACACGAAATGTACTGACAAAATTGTTACATACTTAGCTTGCTATGTACGTTTTTTAAATATTATTACGCCAGATTAAGATCTTTGGCAGGGTAGGTAGAAAAGGTTTAAATCTACCATTTTACCAATACTTGTATAAAATAAAAAAAACTGGTCACCCTTCTCCAAAAGAAAGTACCCAGGTATTATAAGAAACTTAGCATGGAGGTATCCTTAGGTCTAGGAGTAATGCTATTTCGGAAAGACCTGTCTACCTATGTCAAAATACCAAATGAACGCGTGCACAGCCGCGGGTAACAGCAAGCATATAATATGTACCTATATAGGTTATTACAATTTTAAGTGACAGTTCTTCTCTTCCCTATCGGTGCCTCATGACTGAGCGTTGAAACCACCACGTTTTTGTACAAGCACTCTCCAGGCTTCCCGCAATTCAGCCTGTTCCATGACAGCTGGAATACTGGTGTGCTCGTAGTCTCTTTGATGACGTCTGTCCACCTGGTTGGCGATCTTCCTCTACTCCTCTTTCCTTCCACGTAACCAACTGTTATTAGCTTTTCCAACTTGTCTAGCAATCGTTGGGCTAGGTGTTCGAAGTATTTGAAGAGTCTGCATACAGACTGTAGACAGGCGAGTTTTAATCTTTGAATCCGGAATTCCATGGTATGTCCAACATTTTGCGTAAACACCACATCTCGAATGCATCTATTATCGATCGGATACCGGCCTTGTAAGTCCAAGTCTTGGAAACGTACGTAAATATGGAGAAGATAAGGGTGCGTATAAATTTGATCTTGGTGTTTGGATTAATACCACGGTTCCTCCAAATCTTTTCTAATCGCTTCACCGCCTAATCTCGACATCTGGGCCCTTCTTATGACTTCACTGTGACAGTCAAGAACACAAATTCTTAAACAACGTCAAGATCGCATAATTCGTAAGTGCGTGTCATTGTTCCGGCACCGGACAGTTAAAGCACATATTATTAAAGGCGTTTATTACATTGGTCATAACATGTCATAAAGTGAGTATCTGCTTACCTACGTACTGAGGACGAGATTTTCAGGAATGGTTCCCAATTAAGGTATCCATTACATATTCTATAATATTAGCAAACGAGATCATTTGTACTCTCAACAAAAAAGGGTCCATATTCTGACACCTTGTGTGTGTGAATAATCTACGCTGTTGGCCGCGGAGCCTTTACAGCTTCACCGGACAAGAGGGCGAGCGTGCAACCACTACGGTTCTGACACCTTCACTGCGGCTGGCCCACAGTTAGTATAAATACAGATAAAGGATACGCGCTTACTCATAAAACTGAGATGACTAAAATCTCAATTTTATGCGCCTTATAAAATATAGTTTTCAGGATTGCATCGCATTTCGAGGTACTATGACACTAGTTAATGCTTCAGCCGCAAATATAATTGTATTCAGTTATCGATATGTAATAAAATTAAAAGTGAATAATTGGCAAACAGTATTCCTTTTACGGTCGTAGAGTTAGATTGCCGTGTTTCATTTTAATTGGATTTTCCGAGCGAAACAGAGTTCGGTGGCAAGTACGGAGATGTATGTTCGCTGTTAAAATATGATTTTTCACACAGCCTTTCCATCAATGTTCGAAATAAAGCATTGAACTTTAATATCGAAACGCATAGGTACGTTGAATAGTCCCAAAGATGTTATATCGTGGTTGATGTGGAATATCCATAAATGCCTAAACATGAATCATATAAGACTTCCATATGGGACTATTATCCACGTACATTAATTAAAGTAAGCAAAAAATATACTATAGCAAACGAGAAACAACACAGTGAAGCGGTGTTTTAGCCCAATAGAACTGGAAAATTCAGGTGAAACTGACGTTAGATAAAAAATTTAAGTAAGTGAGCTTTTAACTATCACTTTTAGCTGCAAACCGAGAGTCAACCGGTGCACTGAAAGCTTTCGACAAAATAGTGTTGTTACCGTTTGGGATTTTTTTATTATTTGTGTAACGTGGGTAAAGTGCACACGGCTAAACTAGTCGTGGTACATCGGAAATATTTTTCGGATGATTCATAGAATAAATGGACATGAAAAATAAAATTAATTCCCGGTCGTACGTATTCGTTCAGCAATTCAGATGTACGAGGCCGATTCAAATGGGAGTTGTACTGGAGGATAGCCAAGAATCCTGCACCGTTGAACGTGGAGACTGCTTCATGCAGATTAGTACGTTAAACACTCGCAATTTAACCACATCATTGAATCGGACTCATTTATACCATTACTGGAATATTTTGTGGTTCAGGGCAAGTTATTAGAATTTTTTTTTTTATTTATAACTTTCGAGATGTTGTGTATACATGTTTTTCAACGAACATAGAGGATGATTAAATTAGGTATCTTAGTAACCTGATCTCCACATATAACTAAATCGTACGAAAGCAGCTTACACTTTTAAATAAACTAGATTTTGGCCGCGGCTTCATCCGCATGAACCTACTCGTAACGTGAAAAACATAATCTGAATTGAAACCAAGGGATCAACAGATAGGCTCAACTCTGCCTAGTGCCCGCCCGTATATGTAGTATGCGGGTAGATCAAGCTGTATCTCAGGTTCTACCCCAACCGATTTTTTAGTTGAAATAAATCCTCTATGTCGACATGGACCGTTTTAAAACACATGGTTCGATTGATCGGACCAAGTGAACTTTTTTCCTATTGGTCCGATTAAAGAATCGGACCGAGAACTATCGTTATTTTAAACCTATTTTTCTTTGGGTTCTATTAGAATAGTGACAACGACGTCCCATTACAACTTCTTGTTCGTACAATAAACTTGAAATAAGGATTTTAGGTAATGGAAGCGATTTTATTTTCAGAACTTATTACTTATATACTTACATTATACTTTATCGATCTGATTTTAAGTACTCACATTTACACGTGGTTCGATGAGTCGAACCATGATGATTAGGTACCTTTTTCCGTCACGTCCGATCAATCGGCCTATGAGAATTCGTGAATCCTGATGGTCCGGTGAATAGGACCAATAGAACAAAAAATTTTAGGGGAACCGATCGGTCGTACTAAGCGGTAGAACCACGCAGTCACAGGGAATAAATCGCAGTATTTAAGTCGAACTCAATTCTACCCAAATATTATTGTCTTGTCGAAGTCAGTTCAGTATTTGCGTGATGCCCGAACAACAGACACAATTTTGTGTAAATCTACACAAAATTGTGCGCGTTTATTAGGGCATGATTGTGATTTATTTTTCACGAGCTTTCATTGCTTTCTGCGATGTAAAGTAGCATGTTAGTTTTTAATAAGAATTGAAAACATGGTAATTACAATGGTATTCATTCGATGCTCAGCGATTATATTTAGCATCCATCGCGATTTAATATGTTAGTAAAGTTAAGCTACAGCACCTACAGTATATAGTGACAACTTTTAGGATGAATATTTGTATGTTCTCACAAAGAATACATTTAGGAATTATTTCATACGAACATAGAATACCTACTTTATGTAGATTGTTTCAGACGGCGTATCTGGAAAGTGGGGTGGTATTGAAAAATAATTTCGTCATATGAACCATATGACGAAATTATTTTTCAATAAGTATTATCACAGCTTTTATTTAATTTATGTCAGCTATTTATTTTAATTGTTTAAGTACAATACCGTACTTAAACAATTTCATAAAAGCTAGTTTTTAATAAGATTATTTACTTTCATTTTTATGTAAGTAGGCCATTTAATGCTTCAGAAAAAAGAAATGTGTGTAAGTTATATGTAAAAATTGAAATTATAGGGTAAGTTTCTTATTATTCAAATTAAATATTATATTAGTATATACTACTAATGGCTATAAAATCACAGATCATTCTAAAATAATTATCTATAAATACACATCAGAAGATCATATCAAAAAAATAAAAAGCTGTATGCAAAAAAAATAAATGAATGTAAAAATATATATGGAAATAACATAATTGAGCACTTACTTGGTTTAGCATAGTTACGTGGGGAAGAAGTGTAATAGTAGCAGTAGGCACCAAACCCGAGGATTAGCATGAACAAAACCAGGATCCGGGTGGAGAACAGCCGACAGCGGAGCATTCTGGTCCTCATTATGACCTCTGGAAAATATTAGCATATTTAAAAAGTAATAATAACAGAACATAATATAGTAGCAGCTGTTTGAATGAGACTCTTCACCAGACCAGGATAGACTTGTGGTATAGATAATCTTTCCATGTAACTTTTTTGGTATCCCAAACAATTGAAAAAAACCTACAGATATAGGGTGTGGAATTACTCAGTCAATGTGATCTTGAAAGGGATTTAGTTTATTTTTAGATTTAATTTGTATATAATTAATTATTAAATTTACTTTTCATTTTATTTCATGTAGGTAGTACTACAATATTTTTTTATTTTAAATATTTATTTCAGTTGATAAGAGTTTTAAGGTGTTTTTTCTTTATACTGGCTTGATAACCAAAAGGGTGGCCAGAAATAAATTATCAAAGAACCATTTAGAAGGTTCCCGTGTCCAGCAGTGAGAGGATTAGGTTGAAAAAAAAAAATAAAGTGTAGTGTTTTTATTTTCCACTAGTTTAATATTTATTTAGCATGTGACCATTATATTGAATATTTTCATTTAATTATTTAATTGGTAGATATTATTGAAGATAAGCATAACTAAAATCATAACTTACACACAATAACAACTATGTACTTGAATATGTATTTCAGTTAAAAATTTTTGTTAAAAAAAAGATTTTTATAGTTACGAATACTTTGTGCAAGTATTTGATCATTTTCGAAACCTGACAAAACTACTTGTAAAATAATCCTCTTACAGTTAGAAAATCATTCAAACGTATTATGATGTGGTATAAAAGTTCAATCTGTAAGTCGAGACACAAATTCGCAAGTCAAGATCATAACTTTAATACAGAAAAGTCGCATCATAAAAAAAAAATATTGGCATCTTTCAATCGACTTTGCGTAAACAGTAAACATTCAAAGATACTGTGAAGAATATGAACACTCTTTAAAATAATCGCCTCACCTTTAAATATCATACGATGCTTTTATAAGCAATGTTCACATTTTATATTCCTCAAACGAACGGAACTATTAAATTTTTAGTTATTTATAACAGAACCTCTCACTACGATACCAACGCTGCCGCATGCATGCTCTACTGCAGGCACTGAGGCCATTAGCCAATGAACGACGAGAATACAAATTGACAGCTCGAG
The DNA here is from genome assembly GCA_905147815.2 of Phalera bucephala. Lineage (NCBI taxonomy): Eukaryota > Metazoa > Arthropoda > Insecta > Lepidoptera > Notodontidae > Phalera > Phalera bucephala. The sequence continues at coordinate 6,465,109 of LR990609.1, read as the reverse complement.
TCGGGGCTACCAGTATGAAGGTAACAAAACTACTAGACTAGTATACCATGGTCAGTTGAAAACGTTTCGGGACAAATAATTCCGAGGATTCAACCAAACATAAAAAGGAATACAATTTTAAAGTTGAGAACTTAAAAATTAAGGTATATCTCAATTACAGGATTATGGAGCTTTTGTTTTGTTTGTTGTTTGTGTTACATGTTTATGTATAAACTAAAATAACATCCTTTTGATTTATTTTCAATGTTGGTAACACAAAATATGTTCTGATATCGGCAGTGCTAACCGATCTTTGAATCGATTTGAATCGAACGTGCTAGGATGGATTCTGTATTAATTCGAGAATTGAAAAATCGATTGTCGATTAATTGATCAAATTTGTTTTTTTTTTAAATGTGCTAATTAAATTAAAATGTGGTTAATTCCACTCTTTCCACTATATTTGAATTTGTTTAATTTAAAATATTAAACTAAAGATTAAAAACTATATAAATTACTCTTTATTTATTTATTTTAACTGTCTTTTGTGATAAAACGATATAGGTACTTGACGTACACAACTTTAATAAGACTTTATTCACGTAACCTAGATAGGTCCGATTTGAGCGGTTTTTAAATCGATGTCGATTAATGCACTCGAGTAAAGAGTTGACCAATCGACATCGTGGTAATGGAGGTGGGTAATAAATCTATACCAATATTAAAGAGGAAAGATTTGTTTGTTTGTTTATAATTGATTAACTCGAACGAACTCGACGAAGTCTTGAAACGATTTTAATAATTCTTTTACCATTAGAAAGCTACATTACCTAGAAGTAACATAGATACAGTAGGTGTCGCTGTTGTCGGCCGGGTGCGAAGCCGCTGGAAACTGCTAGTATTTAATAAATATGGTGCATGGTTAAACGATGGGAAATAAATAAATAAAGGATAAAATGCTAAAGAAAATTGTGTACGATATTAACAATTGTATGGCTTAATGTTCTCTTAATTAAAAAAATATTGGACCAGTGCGAGTAAGACCCGCGTCAAGAACCAAGGATAAGTCCTATTTTAGACCCGCGCCCTTAGGCTTCCGTAAAAGTGCCAATAGGTGTCGCTATTTTAATTGTTTTTATCGAATTCGACATTTTTAGCAATTAGCAATTTTCAGAAGTTTTCCTTACTTATACTGTGAACCTTGCTTCTTGCCAAATTTCACGATTCCGAGACGCAGTAACCAAACACCCTATAGGTTTTTGTTGTGTGAGCTTGAATGTCCATATCTTTTGATTGCGTTAACTTCAAAGAAGTGGATTTCTAGCTTTATTTTTTAACACCGCCAAGGGCAGAACTTTTTACCGATTGAGAAAGAGATTACTTAAAAAAAACCCTACTGCGGCACAACGACTCCTAAGTGTAACTTTCCATATTATAACGAATCACTATAAAACTATTTATTGCTTTAAAATAAGATTATTGTTGGTCTCATAGGTTTGTTGAAGTCCATATTCAAAACGTCCCTACTTAGATATAACAACTTTAACCACAGATTCAGAAGAGAAGTCGTAGAAAGCCACTTTGGTTTTGAACCAATAAAAAAACACTTACGAACGATAAAATTATCAATTTTTTTACATCTACCTCTGGATCGGAACCCGACCTCTACTGAGAAAATCGGGTGAGAAACTCAGCAGGCTAGTCTTTTAACTTTCTCATTCTCGTCATTTTATTTTTTTACTAAATTGCTGTGTGTGTGTGTGTTCAAATCATGTACAACTACTAATTATCTGATTCGACTTGAACATTAGTAATATACTAATTTTTATATTCGAATGACGACTACTAATGGTGATTCGATTAGATTATCTGCGACTCTCACCCGATTATGAATGAATTATTTGAATGATTCGCCGCTCCGTCGTCCAACGTCCTTCGTCTTCAGCTTCGTCAACTGGCTTTGCCCAATAGAGGCGTTTCTTGCGAACACTTTGGAGCCCTTGTACTGCTCTGTGGTCTCCTCAAGACGTCCTGTATTGAAGGACCGTAAATCGTGTCGCAAGGATTTCAATATCTGTCTATTCAGCTGCCTATAGGCCTTAGCATTATCGGAAGTTTGGAACATCATGGAACTTCGCTCAGCCATGAGATCCCGGGTGTAGTTGAATAATTTTTGGGCTTATTTTTACGTTGGGCTTTAAAATACTTGGACCCGAACGTATGGACAGTCTCTACCAGCCTTTTTTTGATTTTGTCCACTGATGCGCTGCTGTCTAGCAATTCGAGACGGTTTGACAATTGGAGTTGAAAGTTCTCGGGGGTTTTGAATATGTGTATAAGAAGGTCGGAGCGTAGACTTCATTAGACGCAATTTATCCATTTTAACATTAATATTTTTAATGTGCCTCTGACCAATCGGTGATCACTGCCGGTTTTTACCCTGTTAATCATGGAGACATCATTATATATTTGTCGCTTGGTACACATGATGTAGACTTTATCATGAGCACCAAGCCACAAATATATAATGATGTCTCATTTTTAGTAAAACCACCAAACAAGTGGGCTTTTGGAAGAAAGAGTTCATCATAAAGAGTCCCTCTTTCTCCAGAACTTCGGCCAACCTCACCCTCACCTGACATCCTCACCCCTGGGGTTCCGAAGCCCATATCCAAATTACCCCACTCTCAGCTCATCATCGCCTCGTTTGCTCAGCCGCGCATTGAAGTCACCCATAACCACTGTAAATAGTGCTTTGGAAGTATGTATGGCTCTACGAATAAAAATGCATTTAAAAAATACTCCAAGCTTTATAAAAATCATCAATCATACACAAAAATCACAAAATAATTACTTTATAAAAGCCTCAAGAAACAAATCTAGGGCTATCTGGCAAATAATTAACCAGACTAAACCGAAGATTTTAATAAACCAAATAATGACAGTTAAAAAAGAGACAACAACATTAACAAACCCTGATGACATAGGAAATGTATTTAATAATCATTCCATAGATGACATTGAGGATAATTCAAAATTGAACATTCTTTTTCGTAATAAAATGTACAATAATGAAGTTCAATCAATGTTTATGCCTCCAGTAACCAAAGATGATGTCATATCAACTATCAAAACTCTAGCAAAGACTAGCACTACAGGTTATGATAACATTTCTACTAGGGTTGTTAAATTCGTAAGTAAGACAATAGCTCCAGTTATAAAACATATATTAAACTTATGCATTATGGAAGGTGTGTTTCCAAACAGTCTTAAAACAGAAATCATAAAGCCACTGCATAAAAAACGTGACAAAACAGACGTGCAGACTATAGACCGAATGCGAAAATTCCTGTATTTTTTAAATTATTTTAAATCTTATATATAAATCAATCTACGCGTATCTTATTAAATATAACTATGCAGTTAACAAAAAGGATTTAGAAAAGACACCACCATCAATATGGCAATTTATGAATATTTAATACTGTTATGACATCTGTAGATAAGAAAACACCAATTTGTGCTATTTACACTAATTTGAAAAAAGCGTTTGATCATGTGGACCATGAATTACTACTTAATAAATTACACTGTTACGGTATTAGGGGTAATATATTAAAGTTAATAAAAACCTATTAATACAAAAGACGTCAATATACGGAAATATCCAGAATATGTCCAAAGACAAAAACGGAAATAAAATACCTATCAAAACTAAGGTATATAAGATACGGTGTGCCTCAAGGGAGTGTATTTGGACCCCTTCTATTCTTGATCTACATTAACGATCTCCCAAAAGCAGTGCGGCATCCTATGATATTATTTGCAGACGACAGCACGGCCATAGTAAAGTGTAATAAGTTAAGTGAATACGAAATTGACGTAAATAATACAATCTGTGACATAATTAATTGGATAAATAATAACAATTTAATCATTAATTTAAATAAGACAAAAATCATGCACTTCCACCATATAACCCCAATCCATAACCTTGTTATTCAATATAATGACCATACGATAGAACCTGAAAATGTTACCAAATTCCTAGGATTATGGATAGCTAACGTGGAAAACCCACATAGAGGAAACGTGCAATAAATTACATAAATATGCTTATGTTCTACTAAGGCTTTCAAAAGTTGTTAACAAGGAAGCTCTTTTAACAGCCTATCATGGCTTAGTAGCATCGACATTAAGATTCGGTCTTATATTTTGGGGGCACTCAACGGACAGAGATAACGCCCTCAAAGCTAAAAAAAGATGCTTAAGGTCAATGTGCGGTCTGAAGACACGTGACACCTGTGTGCCAGTGTTCAAATCTCTGAATGTATTAACATTGCCTTCACTTTACATCTTAGAGGTAGCTTTATTTGTAAAAACCAACGTAAGGTTATTTGTAAAATATACACCAGTACGCGGTGTTCCAGCTCGCAAACAGTATTCCAATATGATATGCCTCCATGAATGTAAAACGGCTCTATCAAACAAAAGCTTCCTAGTTATGGCACCTCAAAATCTGTATTAAATAGGTGCCAAATAACATAAAAAATGATACATTTAAACACAAATGATCATTATTATTAATTGAAAAGTGTTATTATATAGTTGACAATTTTTTAAATGATAAATGAATTTAATGGCATTAACTTATATTTTATCTTACTTAATTATAATTTTATATTCTTAATTTATTATTAATAATTACCAATTGATAATTTCGTATTCTGTATGGCAGTACATGAAATGATCTATTGTAATGTTAACACCTAAGCCTATAATTACCTATATACACGAAATAAATGATTTGATTTGATTACTAATGTCCGCATACATAACTTCGACCTCATCTAAGTGTGCCGAGGTCGGTGTGTAGACCTATATGACCTTCAGCAAATATCTTTTGGATATTTTGAGTATTAGGTACGCTATCCTGTTTGACGCACTAGTGATGGACACAACGTTGTTTATGAGTGACTTGTGGGAGTTTTGGCGGGAAGTCGAAGAGTGATGTTGTCAATTTGTTTTAATTTCCAAAACTTGTGTTATTTTGACTAATAATGTGTAATGTTGGTGGAATATTAACCATTATGTGTTCTTATATGTGCATGAGTGAAGGTAATTGTAACAAAGCGATAAAATGTGCCTTTTCGGCTTCCCTCAAAACGGCCGTCTCAATTGGTATGTAAAGTATCCACCGCTTTACTATCCAGGGTGGGGTACTTCATTAATTTCATTATTATCGTTGCCATTAAGTTCATCGGGGAATTGAAATAATTTAAACAAACACGATTATATATCTCACTGGACACTGGCAAAATACACTTAAAATTAGTGTGAAGCCATAACTTAAAGAAGAAGAAGAAGAGTGACTTGTGGACGATAAATCCGACACCAATTTGGGACTGCTGTTCGCCCTCCCGGTAGTAAAACAAGTTGCCGGATTTTAAGGTTATCGTGTCCTCGCCCTTTCTTCGGACCTCCGATAAACCAACTATACTTCAGTGAAACTTGTCTATGTCTTCTTCTAGCTCAACTAGCTTCTCATTTGTCCTCAACGTGCGTGCATTATAAGTCACCAGGGCCAAGTGTACGTTGTTGTTGGTGGTAATCGGGAATCTCTGCCGGAGATTCTTAGCACCCCTTGTCCTATCGTTCCCATGGCTGCTACCGTGGCCAAGACGAACATGACCTCCGGGGACTAGGAGCCTGGTTTTATACTTATCTCCCATAATAATTGTCGGGAGGGGGTTTGCCGTACTCGCCACGCTTTGCAGGCGGGTTGGCGAGCGCAGTTTATTAGTCGTAGAGATATCTAGGAGAAAGCTGCTGTTCATTCCCCAGTTTTCCCTTAGTCGCCTTGTACTACACCCGATGGGATGAGATGGGTTGGTCCAATTCTAAGCCGGGAATCACACTGCCATAGTAACTATTAAAATACTTAAATTTTAAATATCCGACTCCAATTTCTTTAGAATGATCTGTAGGAATTATGAAACACCGAAGTCGTCTAAATCCTTCCTCAGACGAACTTTCCGATGTTGGCTAGGCGTGCCAATTTTCCTTTTATTTTAATACCTTCTAGAACAATTCCCTTAACAATGCTTTCTGATTTACCTACAACAAAACAACCAAACTTTAATTTAAATAAATTAACAAATAAACACCGTCACCCCTATATTCCTCAAGCACAGGTGTATTGTGTACATCCACTTTTTGCCGACGATATTAGGTACCCTTTAATTGGAGACGAGCCTATTGCCATATACCGGGCTCTATTTCAAACACCGGACCCATACTGGGAACATTTCGATAGAAAACCTACATTAGTCCGACCTAGTATTTGGATCCAGATGACTTTTTTATCCCAAAGCGCATTATTCGCAACTAGACCAATGACACAGTCAAATCGTTAATTTAATATTAAAATAAAAGAAAAAAATTGTCATGTATCAAGATTGGTGAAGTCGACTATATTAGGCGCCATATGGGCGCCATTGTTATATAAAATGATATAACCTCAAATGATTTAATAAATTCCTTCAAAATATATTAGAGTGTATTGCACAACTAACTTTTCGTAGGCAGATATATTACACAAATTAGTTATATTATACAACACACATAAACATACCTGTTAAAACCGCTATTGTTTCGTAAACTCTGACTGCCTCGTTGGTCTGGTGGCAAAGCGCATCGCTTTGTGATCACGAGGTCCTGGGTTCAAATCCTAGGTCGGACAAATGTAGTGTTTCTAACGAAAAATTCCCAGTACGAGTCCGGAGTCTGGAATTGTGCCCGGTATAGGGCAATAGGCTCGCCCCCTATTACATGGGACCTAACATCGTCGGCGAAACATGGGTGTACTCAGTACCACTCTGCCACCCCCTCTGGGGAATATAGGAGTGACGGTGTGTTTATGTTTCGTAAACGTTTTTTAAGGCCCGACGAAATTTTGCCGGCTTATAACTCCGCCAAACATCGTAAAAGACATTGCAAATTTCTTAACGAGCACCACCATTTTTTGTTTTGTTCATTTTAAACACCATATTTCACAAATTTGCTTTATATAGAAAGTTTCACGAATTATTCTTAAGAAAAGAGACCTTAAAACGTAATATTAATAATTTTATCAAAGTTTTCAATGTTGCCAGGTGGTGGAGAAAAGTTCGTTTCGATTTAATTAATTTCTACTCTTTTTGGTCGTACTGTAAGCGTCAGATCAGTCTAAGCCTCAAATCGAAGTGCCTGTTTGATCGTTTACATCATTTAATTTTATAAGACTGTCAATAAAGATACGAATATTATACGGACGATGCGCCATCTCCCGTGATCGTCGAGATCGTTAGAATTTATACGAGTAAAACGATGATTTAACTTAATTTAAGTGCTAGATAGTGTTGTACACGTGTACTACCCATTGTCGATAGTTTGAATTGAGATTATTCAAGCCCCATAGTTGCCTCTTGCACTATACCTAATATAATTATGCCACTGCCGCCACTTCCCACATAGAGTATTGAGCAGTAGGTACCGGAACCATGTAGACTGTTCACATACTCACTTAGTACTTCTAGCATCATTCTGCTTTTCTGTATATCTATCTATATCATCAAGCCAGATCCCTTGCGGGATAGGCAAAGAGTACAAAGTAGACTTTTCTGAAAATTCCACACATCCGATTATTTTCCCGAAATGTATAGTTTAATAAAAATATTCTCAAACCAAACAATGATGCTTTTTGGACATGGATTTAAGATCAATTAAATCTGATGTAATAACGAGCATGATCTAAGATATGTTCACAGTGTAAAGACTTCTTTCAGCGGTGGTGTTTAAGTGATCGATATGTCGTTTTACCTATGTTTTTTTCGGTCTTCGGGGTTGTCCGATGTATCTAAAAGTTACCACATTCACAGCCGAGCTTGTACACTTGAAAGGTCGTTAAAACGGACTAATACTTCGGCATCTTAAGTTTTATTTAATTGAAGCAGATTTCAAGATATAGCCAATGTTATCTGTGAAAAGAGCATTCAAAAACATTTTAGGGAGTGTTTTAAAACTAAGCAGGTCTGTTAAGAATGCTTATTTTCTATTTTAAATCTATTTTATAGGTTGGTTTATAGCCATCTGGTACTTAAACTTGGCTTGCAACCACTTGCGCACGCGCATTACACAATAGAAAGTAGATAAAGTTAGGTCAATCAATATTTTTCCAAATGATAGGTAGGTAGAGTTGTTCTTAAGTACACATAAAACCACCTCTATAATGACAAAGTGTCCATCCATGTTGATCCATGTAATAACTTTAAGGTTCAAACTTTATTGACACATTCGACAAGGTTATCTAAACGTTTGTTATAAAATTTATCGATATCGACTCTTGCGCCGCGATGCAGTCGTTTGATGTGGCATTACGCTCATTGGCCGCGAGCTGTGCGGGAGGCACGCCGGCATAGCAACGCTTAATTGTAAGAAAAGATGAAATACAACGAGCTTGGTAACACGGGCATCAAGGTCTCCCACATCAGCCTTGGGGGAGCAACCTTCAGTAATATTTATGGGTAGGTCATGTTTTTATCTTGTTTGTTGCTTAAATGAGATGGAAATATTATTTTCTGTCAGTGTGAATCGATAACAAGGATGAAATTATCGAGTGTTGACAGTGTTTTTAATAGCGAAACTGATAAAATACTAGGTAAATCCTAGCGTTACACCATCACACATAGTCGGCGTCAATTTTAATAAGTGGAAAGTAGTTGGTAGATAAATTTTGTCGTTACAATGAAACTAATGAAACATCGTATAGGATAAGTACCTACATATTATAAGTTTCGACTTTTGTTTAAATTTCTGCTGTGACTTACGATTATTGTGAGAAGTGATTATTTCAATTAATTAATTAAGGAATCGTGATGTTCACATACCACACAAATGTTATGTTCAAAAAGACTACTTAAAATTAGCTTGGCTCTAAGATGAGTTATAACGATATTATAATGTTTAAGACAAGTCTTCAAAAGATGAGTTGGATCAATCCATTTTCATTGGGGGAGAGAGTTGCCGTTCTATGACTACTATAAAAGAAGCACATAACGCCGACCTCACTGACAGAAATATGCCACAGGATCAGACATCTGTTTCCACCAACCGGACGTCAAAAATTTGAATGTGGGAAGACGCTCTCTCCATGCATTTTGTATTAGACCCAGTAGAAGTAAACCCCATTAAATTTCATAATAAAAAACCGACCCTCACATTGCCCTGACATGCCTTCTTTTCAAAATAAGCCACGGACCCCTTGCCCTTTTGGCTCGAGCGTAGTGGTCGCACGCTCGCCCTCTTGCCCGGTTAAGCTGTAAAGGCCACGTGGCCAGCAGTGTAGATCGTTCACAGACGCAGACACACAATTCAATGAAAATTACAATAGCGACATCTATTGGAATTCGTACGGAACCTTCAGAGCGCGGTCTATAAGCACTTTACCGGTTTTTCGTAGAACACAAAAGTAAAACGCCATCTCACTAACACCGCGGTAAGAAATCTGAATCACGGTATTAAAGTTTTACTAAATGTTTTGTCTATAAAGAGATATACTATGGTCAGCGGTGCAAGTCTACTGCAACGATTTTATGAGTTCCATAACGAGGCCGCTATTCTGTAATCATAATAAATAATTGTATTTAGATTTAGTGCAACATTAGACTAAGACTGGTCTAGACGGAGCATTGCTAACAAATATGGCGCCATAAGCGGCATCAGTTACGCACTATGTGTGCATGATGCCACTGTTCGATTTCTTGATTTTTTTTCGAAAGCTTTCTATGTGTTCGTGAGCGTACTAAAATTTATCTACCCTATGAGTACATAAATTATATGCCAAAGAAGTATGAAACAATTATATGCCGTTTCCGCGCGCACAATGCTCCATCTAGACAAGCAATTATTCATCTAAAGCGCGTACTACATAAATAGGCACAAGTAGGCGCATTCTAAATAAATATATTTATGCTATGTATACATACCCACATACTTACCATCACGACCGTTATCTCAGAAAGGGTGCTCATCTTATGTTTAAAACACAATGATATTCAAAATGTAAAATCATCTGTCTTCAACTTCCAGTCCATTTGAAGAAGACAGAAGTCTAGCGCTGATCCGGGAATCTTTCAAATGTGGCATCAATTATGTAGAGACAGGCCCTTGGTATGGGCAGGGTACTTCTGAGAGGACCATCGGAAAGGTAATATAAATTGAAAATGATTTTAAGTAGGGCAATGGAAAACCGAAAGCTGCGACATAAAGATTTAATAAAAGCTTATAGAAACATCAAATTTATAGGTTGTGTGAACACTCGTACATATATTTTCACATTTTGAAATAAAATGATTAAGTTTCCAAATCATCTTCTAGGAATTTTTTTAGAAAGGATTATAGTCTATTTACCTATAGTTCTTTTAAATAATTACATGGAGGTAGGTAAAGACAATATAAATGGAGCTTGTAAAAATAAGTACCTATCTATACCAATTTTCCAGGCGTTGGTTGGCATGCCGAGGGATTCATATTTTATCGGCAGCAAAGTTGGAAGATATGAGACTTCCACAGCAAAAATGTTTGATTTCTCTGCTGAGAAAACCGCAGCTGGGGTCGACAACACGCTTCAGCTACTGGGCCTGGATTATGTGGACTTGATACAGGTTAGGAGCATGAATCATGCGGGCGCGCCAATCGAAACCAATTATACTACGGCCTATTAATCTTACGTAACATGTAACAAGGAGTGTTAGTGACTTCCAAATAATTACATTCGTAGTGTACCTACCTACACACATACGGCCTTAGTCGCGAGCGAACAAGTTCAGTCAAACATAGTGCGAGGCGGACAGCAGTATCGCAAATTTAGGCAAACGCATGTGACACTACACGCCAGACAAAGAGCATTACGATGGCACTACATAGTGCACTAATAGGGTAATTTATGCATGCAACAATGTTTTTCATTTCGCTCTGATTTGGATGTTAAAATATCTCCAGCCATAGACATAGTCTCAAGCTCTTTATAAGTTTTGGATCATGGCCAATCCAGTTATTATTTTTATTCGTAGAAGGTGAGGTACATTCGATTGTGCTATCTAAGGATGATTATAAATAAAATACTTAAATTGTATTGAACAAAACCTTCCATAATATATATGCAATAAAGATTAACTTCAGTGATCCGGCTATAGTCGTTTTGTAATCCTTTTGTGTATCGTTAAGATACTTGAAATACTCAACTTACGTTTATATAGAGTAAATCCGTACCTAAGGCCGTAAAAATACAATAAAAAAGAATAATCTATCTATCTATAACCTCACGCCAGATCCCTTGCAGGGTAGGCAGAGAGTACAGAGTTCCAACAGGTTCTTTCCTTACATACCTCTCTGGCTTCCTCGACTCTCATAGTTCGTCTCATACACGCTCGCCGGTTACGGAGACTCTTGACTTTTCCATCAGATAAGACTCGGTTTATTTGGTCGTGGTAAGATAGTCTAGGTCTTCCCCGGTACCTGCATCCTTCCACTTTCACATTGTATATCTGTTTTGTCATTCTTTCCTCTGGCATTCTTTCTATATGCCCGAACCAACGGAGCATGCCCTTTCTCATCTTTACACCGATACTATCTTTCATACCTACTCGCTGTCTTACTACGCTGTTGCTTATGCGGTCGGTCAGCTTCACTCCGCACATCTTCCGCAGAGCTCGCATTTCTACCGCATTTATCCTACTTTCATTCTCCTTCTTACATACCCAGCTCTCGCTACCATATAACAGCGTTGGGACAAGAACTCCGTTATGTATGGCCAGCTGCGCCTTATGGCTTAAGTGCCGGCTCCCGAGTAGCTTTCCCATCGCACCATTCACTCTGTTCCCTGCACTCACTCTTCTCTCTATGACAGCGGTGTATTTCCCATCCTTACTGAAGGCGCATCCAAGATATACAAACTCATTCACTTGCTCCAGCACATCGTTACCAACCACAATCCTTACATTCGTTCTGGTTTCCTCCCTTTCAAAACCCATAATCTTGGTTTTCTTAAAAGAATAATATTAGTCTCAAATAAGATAATAAGGCAGGAACTTAACAACACCCTATTAAGGAATCTTATAACTAAGGTACTTACTTCATTTTACAGATTCACGATTTCACATTTGCACCAGATATTTCCATAATATTAAAAGAAACCTTACCAACGCTAGTACAAGCTGTTAGAGACGGGAAAGCCAGGTTCATAGGGATCGCTGATTATGACATAGATCTGATGAAGGAAATCGTAGAGGAAGCGGACGGGAGTATATCCACGATACTCTCATATGCAAAGTCCACACTCTTCGACAATCGACTGCAGAATTATGCAAAATACTTCAAGGTTTGTATAAATACGTTATGGTCCATGAGACTCTTTCAATAAGTGTAGTAAATATTGCATTTTAAGAATGTATCTTGGTCATGGATGGATTTGTAAGTAGATAATTTTTTGTATTTAAAAAAACGTAGCCTTGCACTAGGAATTATTAGTGTGTCGTGGGTGCACACAAAGATTTGTCTTGTGCCGGAATCGAACCCGCGACTAAAGCTCGTAGCCACTGGTCCAAGCCATCCGTCAAGCGTGTGAGTCAATTAATGTGAACTCCATCTTTTAGAGCAAAGGTGTAGGCGTGATCAACGCGGCGGCTACTGGGATGGGTTTGCTATCCAACAAGGGTCCGCAGCCTTGGCATCCTGCCAGTGATGACATTAAAGCTATTTGCAAGAGCGCTTCTGATTATTGCAAGGTATGGTGGAAGCAATTTCTTCCTTACAGCTAACGACAGGAACGAATATTATAACAACAACAGTAGTTAGACTTTAGTAATACTAAAAACTCCCTCGGTAACATGAGGCTATCCGCGACCGCGATTAGGTAATTTTGAACCACCTCCACATTAAAAATTAGTTGCCAGCCGCTGTCGAAATGGTCGAACTATATTCTCCGTCGGTCAACCTACGAACTACGTTGAAATATAAATTAATTAAAATTAAAATGAGACGCAACATCCACGGATAGAGATACCTGTAACTATGTGTGATCCAATCTTGTCGAAGCTGGCACCCTAGCGTAATAATAAAACACAATTAATAACGAATTCTTATTGTCAGTGACAGTTATATAACACGTCAAAAAAATTATTAAAACAATGACATCCAGTATCTTAGCGTAGGAAATGGTTTGTCCCCCGAGACCAAATCTCAGGTTCCGTCACTAGATAGGTACGGAGAAACCGATTTTTTTCTTTAGTAACTGCTTGCTGCTTTTCAGACACAGAGTGTAGAGTTGGCTCGCCTGGCGACCTGGTTTACGCTAAACCAGCCAGACATTGACACGAATATATGCGGTTTTTATACCGTCGACCAGCTTAAAGACACTGTCGATGTACTGGACAACGGGCTAACTGATCACGAAAAGCAGGTGTTCGCTTATTTGCAAACGAGGTGAGCTTTAAAATTATTATATCCCAAAAAAATGTAAATTAATAAAAAAATACGAGTGACCTACCATTAACCCTCGACTGGCCAATCTCGACTATTTTTAGAGAAACTGGTTAATGAAAATCACACACTAGGGCACATAACTCCATTTCATAATTAATAATTACTCAATCATTTCAATGCTATCTCAACGTTCCTGCAGTTATTCTTTACTTTTATACTTTCAGGTTTTTCGACAAAGTGACTCTTCACTGGGATGACGTAGAACTGGCATCTTATAAAACAAAGTTAAACAAAATGTTGAATACATAAAATGAATGTACAGCTTAATAACTGTTGTAATTTAACGTGTAGCTAAGATACGTAATTACTAATATACAATTATAAAGGGTTACATTGAAAATAAAACAATAAAATTCTTCTTTCTTTTTATTTTTTCAAGATTTCAAAACAACGTGCCCATCCGGCTTCGAAATTATGACACACGGTTTAGTATACGCGCTTAATAAATATGTACATGTTCGACTAGCTGAGTTAAATTAAAATGGTCATGTTTGGAAAAATATATGCAAAATCACACCTATTCACCACAACCTTACTTTACTAAAGCCCACGAAATAGAGTTAGCGTTGCCTGTTGAGTAACTCGAGGTTATAACATTAAGTTGAAGACAAAGGACATTGTTCCCAGAACCAGCAGCAATGAAAAAATGCGTGTATCATTTCAAGTTATTGGCAAATTATCTTCATGCATTTATTATTAAACGGACAAGCGGGGAAATTGCATTATTACAAAAAATATTAGATTTTGAGGTTATAATCTAGTACCCAGTGTTGGGCACTAATTGTTTAATTGTTCAATTGTAGGACCAAACAATTGAAATTTCAATCGCAGAAAAAATCAATTGCAATTAACGATTGAAAAATTAATTGTTAATTGTAGGGTTCACAATTAACAATTGATCAATGGTAATTGTAAAACGTTGCAATTACCATTGATCAATTGTTAATCGTTTTTTGCATGTTTACGATTAAACAATTAACAATTAAACACACGACAATATATTTTAAACACATCCAAAATGGCGGACGTGACTTTTGAAGTAAAATTGGTGTCATTTTTGGGGATTCAGGGAATACTGATTGCAAATATGGCATGAATTTTTGGATCTAAGTAAAATACGACGATAAGACTTTTGAAGTAAAATCAATATAGGAGTCACATTTGGGATATTAGGGGATGCTGATTACGAATATGACGTTAATTTCTGGATCTAAGATGGTGGACGTGACTTTTGTAACAAAATCAATATGCATGTCACTTTTATGGTTTTGAAAGAAGTTGATAACGAATATTATGTTAATTTTAAAATCCAAGATGGCAGATGCGACTTTTTATGAAAATCGATATGGGTATTGATTTCGGGGTTTTATGAGATGCTGATTACGAATATGGCGTTAGTTTATGGATCCAAAATGGCGGACGCGACTTTTTATGAAAATCGATATGGGTATCGATTTCAGGGTTTTGGGGGATGCTGATTACGAATATGGCGTTAGTTTCTGGATGCAAGATGGCGGACATGACTTTTGAAGTAAAATCAATATAGGTGTCACTTTTTGGGTTTTAAGGGATGCTGAGTACAAATATAACGTTAATTTAAAGATCCAACATGGCGGACGCGACTTTTGAAGTAAAATCGATATGGGTTTTATTTTCGGGGTTTTAGGGGATGCTGATAACAAATATAACGTTAATTTTGAAATCCAAGATGGCGGGCGCGACTTGTTATGAAAATCGATATGGGTATTGATATCGGGGTTTTAGGGCATGTTGATTACGAATATGGCGTTAGTTTCTGGATCCAAGATGGCGGTTGTGACCTTTTTTGTAAAATTCGATATGAGTTTCATTTTTAGGGTTTTAGGAGATTCTGATAACGAATATAACCTTAATATTGGAATCCAAGATGGCCAATGCGACTTTTGAAGTAAAATTAGTATGGGTGTTATTTTTGGGGTATGGGGGGAGCTGATAAAGAATATAGCGTTAATTTTGAAATCCAAGATGGCGGATGTGACTTTTGAAGTAACATCAATGTGGGTATCATTTCGGGGGTTATGTCCAAGAGCGTGCTCGTTGCGACCCCTGCCAGCCATCTAGGCTGGGTCGTTTCCTCGAGGCGACGCGTGTATTCTAGGGTACGACTGAGCGGTCGTGCCAGCAAGGGGGTGGGTATCTGGCTGTCCCATCGCCTGGCTTCTGGAGTGAGACTATGGCCTGTACGATACAAGATTCTCTAAGTCCGTTTAAATCCTAAGTCTCACTAGAGTATTTTTGGATGCAGCATACGCTTCCGTAAGCTTGTCAACACAACAGGAGCTTGAAAAGTTTTAGGATAATGTCAGGGAACTTTTGAATCTGACTGATGCAAATGAAAAGGTGATTTTGTGCGACGACCTGAATAAATGGGTGGGAACCAGGTGGCAATCTTACGACGTTGCTCTAGGTCCTTATGGTGATAAGAGAGTAAATGATGCGGGTAAGCTCATTGTAGATGCATGTTTGGAAAGAGGCCTTCTTGTGTCAAATACGATATTCCAACATAAAGCGATTTATATTACGTGGAGAAGGAATGAACAGAAAAGCATGATAGATTTGATCCTAGTAGATAACCGTCTCCAGAGCAAACTTTAAGATATCTGTGCATATAGATAAGATATCCCACTCTTGAATCGGAACACGATTTTATAGTTACGTGGTTTGTTTAGAAGAAGAGGCACTGGCGAGAGCATATACCCTTCGGAGGCCATAAAAGAATTATAATTGAAAAGTTGCAAGAGTGAGAAGAATGTATGAAGATCTGTTCATAAAGACTCTGGTCCGGGAGAAGCTTTTAACAGCAGGTACTTCGGACTCGAATATAAATGAATGCTGAAATAGCCTGAAAGAGAGTTTGTTTGAATCCGCAAAAGAAGTATGTCGTTGCTCAAAAAAGCAAAGCACAGCGGAAGGTGGGACGGAGAGTTACAAAGCTTCGTAGAAAGTAAGAAGAAGGCGTGACAGGACTGTGTTTCTTCTTTGAATGTAAATGACAGTATGACAGGGCTGAAGAAATAAATATACGGCAATGCAAGAGTGCCACCAAAACTTTAGTGAAAGAAATGTTTGAAAGAACTAGTGCGATTGGAGAAGAAAGGCTCGAGGTGATTCGTCAGGCTTAAGCCAAAAGGCGTAGCAAGCCATGCATTAAGGAGTGCTTGTCCTAACGCTGTTATATGGCAGTGAGGGGTGGTTTTGTAAGAAGAAGAATGAAAGCAGGATAAATGCGGTCGAAATGCGAGCACTGCGGAAGATGTGCCGTGATTGACCGTATTCGCAATAGCATAGTAAGAAAGCTTGTAGGTATGAATGTTAGTATTGGTGTAAAGATGCGAAAGGGTATGCTTCGTTGGTTCGGGCATAAAGAATGTCGGAAGAAAGAATGACAAAACAGATATCAAATGCGAAAATGGAAGGATGTAGGTACCGGGAAATATCTAGACCATCTTACCCCGTTTGATTGGTTATGACGAGTACTATAGATCCTAAGAATTCCGTTGGCCACCTTCCTGATCCATCATCAGGACGTGGCCGCCATCTGAGTTTAAAGTACTGGTCAAGACAAATATAACGATCTAAAACACGACGGAGTTTCTAAATCTCGAACTGACCGAGACATGTTGGTCTAGTTTTTTCGACCCGCAAAGTCAATTTGTTTTCTTATCACAAATTCAATTTGTCATAAGAATTCAAGATAAAAAATAGCAAACAAGGAGCAACAATAGTGTTAAATAAATATACAACGAGAAATATTAAAAATAAATTTTTATTTAAATCTATGTTCCGATTTAATGACACATAATTAAAATGTTTTCTGTATATTCTTTGAATAGGTTAAGTTGCACTTCAACACGACTCTCTTTTCAAACATTTGATCTGATAATCTATGACTTTTTGGTGAATTGCTCATAGTAGCAAAAGGAAACAATCTTTCAACTGCTGCGGAAGCTGGTAATGGCGTATTAAATTTTATAAAGACTCTTTTTATTTCTGGGTATTTGTTCAGCAGACTTAGTTCTTCACTTTCTTCAGCAAAAAAGTGTAGCATTAATAGCTCAGCCTTTGTTATAGGCATGTTACTACCGGCAGCCGCTGTAGGTGACACATGAATATTACTATCTGAGTCAGAATCAGATTCAAAAAATTTTTCAATACGACTCTTAGTTGCTATAATTTGTTGAGGCTCTTCATTGAGTTCTTTTGAAATAAGGGTTTTAAAAAGATTCTGTACCTTAGTTTGGTCTTGATTATCTAAGCGAGAAAGCCACTTATTTTTAAAACGGGGATAAGATACAGCAGCTATTGCTGCATGTTCTGCCTCAGCAGTGTTAAAGTTAAAAAACTGTTTAAATCTCGTTTCAACGCTTATTCTGTGCGCCTTGATTAAAGGTGCACAGTACATCAAATTGCCTCTCCTTTCAATTTTTTGTATTTTTCTTATCAATGCAAACAGACATGGCAATAAAATGCCATAATAGGCATTGGTTTCACTTTGCATAATATCTAGTGCTTCTGCTACTGGTGCAGCACATGTCAAATATTCTTTCAAGTAATCAAATTCAACATCTTTTATGGGATTACTAATATTTAAAGCTCTATGAACCTGAACTTTTTTTCTTGAATTGATAATAATTGTTGATCATATAGGCTATTCCATCTGGTTTCATCCGGTCGACTTAATGTGTGTTGTAATATATCTTGTATAATTTCAGCCGTTTTTGGACGACCAGCTGCATTCAATAAAGAGTTGCATTTTTTTAATGTGGTGGTATGTATATGAGATAATGGAGTACCTATGTCATTTAAAACTTTATTGGCATCAACGGTAGCACATAAGCTTAATGTATGCGCACAGGATCTTTGATGGGCAGGCAAAAAAAAAAACTTCGGATTCTTCTTCGTCCAGACCTGAGTGAGATTCCACATCTATTTCTTCAAACAAAGAATCTTCCGGCTGACTGGTTTTGTCACAACTGATGTTTGTAAGTTCCACGCCAAAAGCGCGAAATGCTTTTACGAAATTACTGCCGTTGTCAGTAATGGTTGCGACTACCTTATTAACGTTTAAGCCAAATTCTGTATAAATTTCTTTAATTAAATTAGTAATACGATCGTAACTATGAATGCCTTTGAACCGCTGACATGCTAATGCTACTGAAACACGTTTCTAATCTTTTGTGATCCAATGTGCAGTCATACCTAAGAAGCTTCTCTTCTTTCCCGACCAGATATCAGTTGTAGTGCACACGAAATCAACAGCCTTTAGTTCAGATTTCATTTTTTTTTCATAATATGTATTTATATGGCGACTCAAACTTCGACGGCTTACAACTTTCAAATTCTTATCGGATATCTTCAAGTTGCTAAATATGGGTTTTCAATAGCCCTCAATGGGATCATAGAATCAATAAAGAAGTTTATCATATTTTGAGCAAATTTTTCTTGTGTATATGGCTGGACCTCTTCAACTTTTCTTAAGCCCCTAGTCGGTATTTTTTTTGGAATGTTTGCACCTTTTTTATCATTTTCCTTTGTTTTTATGTATCTTTTATATTCATTTACACAATCTTGTCTATGTTTCCGTTTGAGGTGACTCAGAAAATTGGATGTACAGTTGTCGAATCCTCTGATTTTAGTAGTGACAGGCGAGCATTTAGTACACAGAGCTGTAATTATGTGCTGTTGATTCTTCTGGTAAATATTTGAAAAATGTACCGTCAAGTAGTGCAAGACGCGGGGGTGAAGATATCGACGTGATTGAGCTCGGCCCTGAAGACTGCCCATCTCGATCTAACTGTTCATTGATGTCCGTGTCCAACGTGTTAACTGATATATAACTATATTTCTCTTCATCCATAATGACTATAATGTCCAAAAAGTGTGGAAATATTCGTTGAAATATGCGAATATACTTAATAGAAATGAATTTAAGTTCCTACAATATTCCTGTGTGCGCACGATTCAGACTCACACTCTCTATGTTTGTGAAAATTAGTTTAGTTTAAACAACTGCTACTAAAAGTACACACACAAAAGTACTCTGAAGTGAGATCATGTCGAAATATACGCGATACTTTGCGCTCCGCAAAAAAATTATGACAATATTTTCATCCTAAATCCTCAGGCCGAATGAACAGAGACACGCGGGATCTCAGTGCGCGGGGTATGTGGTGTGCCCTACCACAGTGTAATATAATACAGTAAAACATCTTAGTACTTATGGTCCGAATTAAACTCACGCACACAGACGCGCGCTCTACACGTCTTCTTGATACTTTTATTGATATTTAGTAACTCATGTGGTTTTTAACAAATACACTTATATACAAGTTCCGAGTAATCTATCATACTCTCTCTCTCAATAACAATGAGATTCGAGAATACTTATATATAATGAGAATACTTATTCGTAAAATGAATTTTTGAAAGACGGACGATTAAGCGCAGTGGTTAAGAGCTTAAGCCGCTCCGCCCACTGTGTCTAATAGTTGCGGGTTCGATATCCACACGGGACAAATCTTTGTGTGATCCACAATTATTTGTTCCGGTCTGGATATTTGTGTGTGTGAATTTTCATGTTTGTAAACGCACCCACGACACAGGAATAAATACGAGTGTGGGGCAACGTTTTAAAAAAAAAATTGCAATAAAGGTAAATAATATTTAAGCATAAACATTAAAATCATAAACGTATTCATTATGCTGTTATGACACAGTCCCTATGGTAAATTGTATTACGCTGCACTCATACGAAAAAATACAGGCTTATAACCACTGCAGTAGATAAGTTTTAATAAATGAAAAAAAAAGTGCTAACCTTAACAACGTTCTGACGGGGAGTGTTGGTAATTATACCACTAAAACGGCTTAGATGAGTTACTGGAGAGATAGATACTGTGGCATTACCGACCGACTCTAGTTACCTACGCACGTGCCCTTTGTCGGCTCGTGCCGGTGCCGAAAGGCGACGAGTCACTAGGGTTGCTACCTGTAGTTTATTATAAAGTACGTATCGTACGTTATTTAAGGTAAGTATACCTTGTACTTTATGAGAACTGTTAAGTATGCGAAAATACCTTATTTCGAATAGTCAACCTTTTAAGATTTATTTTAAATAAATCATTAAAAAGAAAAAAAATGATCGCAATTAAAAGCAAAGTAGATGATGTCTGGTGTTAAAATCTGAATGTATGGTACTAGATTTAAGAAAAAAAACATTATTACATCTAACTTCTCTAACTTAAAGAAAATAGTAAAAACTATCAGCACTTCTTAATTCTTACTAATCTATTCAAGTTAATTATAGACTGTCAACATGCTGTGAAGGTGTTTAGCAATGATAACAGTGACTGAAAAGTTCTAAAAGTAATAATAAATATGTTTTTAAACAAAATAATAAAGTGAAATAAATAATACTTTATTTTGATACAATTTACTTTTTTTGCCTACCTTTAAAAACCAATGTACTTAATCAAATAAAAGGTGGCAACCCTACTAGTGACGCGCGCGCACTTGTCGGCTCGTGACACTGCCGAAAGGCGAAGTGCGCGCGCGCTTCTTTAAAGTTTAGGTACCTTTTTATAAACAAACATTTGGTTACCACGGGGGGTTGGCAGAGAGGTGCAGTGTATTGGCCGAATTTCGAATGATTTATGGAACTGGAACTTGTAAAATATTCCATTTTTATATGGACAAAATAGAATACTTAATTTTTACAAGCTTTTATTTGCTCCCTGCCTTACTACTGCTTACTGCCTCGTTGGTCTGGTGGCAAAGCGCATCGCTATGTGATCACGAGGTCCTGGGTTCAAATCCGTGGTCGGACAAATGTAGTTTTTCTAACGGAAAATTCCCAGTAGCAGTCCGGAGTCTGGAGTTGTGCCCGGTATATGGCAATAGGCTCGCCCCCTATTACATGGGACCTAACATCGTCGGCGAAACGTGGGTGTACTCAGTACACCTCTGCCACCCCCTCTGGGGAATATAGGCGTGACGGTGTTACGGTGTTACTTTTATTTAACTTGCACTGTTCGTATGTCTGTCTGTCTTTCCTTCATTCATAAGAAGTCGCGACGCCATCTTTGATCCAAAAATAAACGCCATTTTAGTTATCAGCATCTCCTAAAATCTCATAGATAATGATGTCTTCTTTTGTCTTGAGTCTTTTTAGAAGGCAAACATTCACTCAAGCTTCGTACTCCCGATTCAAGCCTTACAACACCAGACAGAAGTTTACATTGTACACTCCCACATTGGGCCAACATTAGATGTGCTTTTTTTGATGATTAATTGTTAATTGTTTAATCGTAAATGTGCATAAAACGATTAACAATTGATCAATTGTAATTGCGTTGTTTTGCAATTACAATTGATCAATTGTTAATTGCAAAACATTGCAGTTACAATTGATCAATTGTTAATTGCATAACACTGCAATTACAGTTGATCAATTGTTAATTGTCAATTGTTTAATCAATTGATTTTTGCCCAACACTGCTAGTACCCAACAATACATTTGTAAAATCTTTATGTAAAAATACACTAGCAATATTCAAATCGATCATTATTGAATATGATCGATTGAAAATAACGATTAATTGAAAAATCCAACCGTAATTCGATAAAAACGTTGACATTCGGAAAAGACGTTGGCGTCTTTGATTTAAAGACTAACAGTACTTTGAAATATTCGTTTTGGATTGTAAATTGTCCGTTAGAAATAGATGTTTGCAAATACTATAACAAAACAGATAAAACATTATGGTATAGGTCACATGTTTGTTGGTTCTGGGGCCATTTTCGACCGAGTCCTTTAACGTTATAACCTCGCGTTAGTCATATGTAACGCTAACCCCGGTTTGTGCAAGTGGAGCTAATTGGTGGAATCTATACACCTCCAATAGTCGTTTCCTATATTTAATTAACAGATAGATTTCCTTAATGCCTCTAGTATTTTGAGATTTCCCATATAAGTTACGTTAATATTCTACTGGTTATGGACAAATCTATCCGTGAGTTTAATATAGGTAACGGCTAAAATCGTTTAAGGTTTAAGTATACCCGAGAACCTTGATAGAAGTATTTTTATAACGGTTTATCGCTATAATTTATAATAATATTAGCTCTGTTAAGAAAACTGGCCTACTGTTGGTCACGGGCCTCCTCTCAAACTGAGAGGGTTTAGGCCATAGTCCACCCGGCCTGGCCCAGGGCGGGTTGGCGAACTTCAAACACCTTTGAGAAACTCTTAGGGCATGCTGGTTTCCTCACGATGTTTTCCTTTACCGTTAAAGCAAGTGATAGTTAATTTTTAATACGCACGTTTTCGAATAGACAGAGTATATAGTAGAGGCTATAATTCATACCAATTGTTCAATGGACATAAATTGTATTGCAGCCAATTTATGAAATAATATAATTATAAAAGAAGTTAAGAGGCATTTATCACACTTGACTTTGATTCATTCGGACGGATATAACATTTTAGTAAGCATGCCTTCATATTTCTGTTGAATCGTCAGGAAAGTGATCAAGGAGTCTTCGTACCGAAAAAGCCCTAAACCGGATCGGCTGCAGTTAAGACTTAACAAACACCGTCACGCCTATATTCCCAAGCGGGGGTGGCAGAGGTGTACTGAGTACACCCACACCGACGATGATAGGTCCCATGTAATAAGGGGCGAGCCTATTGTCATATAGCGGGCACAATTCCAGAGTCCGGACTCATACTAGGAATTTTTCATTTGAAAAACTACATTTGTCCGACCTAGGATTTGAACCCAGGACCTCGTAATCAAAGCGATGCGCTTTGCCACTAGACCAACGGGGCAGTCAAGTAAGATCTATTTTTTGTGGATTTCGTTAGTAGAATTGTGTTTTCAATTGTTTTTACAATGATCAGGTTAATGAACACAACATATGGCCATACTATGACTTATTTCAATAGTTTTACTTTGCATTAAATTCATTGTAGCCCAAAATCTGCGTAATACCACATAAATACCCATTAAATTAGTATACTATACTACCCATCTCACGTAAAGTTCATGAAAGTTCCTTCTCTCTGTTTACACCACAAAGTCTTATATTAATCATCACAGTAAGGATTATTATTTATATTTGCCCAAACATGCCCAATATTGTACAACATAGCGCATATTAGATATAGCGAATAGCGCGAAAGAAAGGAACAGATTTTATTGAGGCTTAACGATTCACAACTATAAAATCGATCAACTTTACATTAATAAAAACACTGAAATAAATAAATCCGACATAAATAAGAAAAAAAATTACATCTCATTTATATTGCATGGCCACGGCATACATGGCAAGGATCATTTTAATTCTGAGAGCCGTTTTGTGCCGACAAACGGACTGCACATCACATAAAAAAATTAGCAGCATTCATTCTTGCATTGTAAACAGACGCCAAAAGACTACGGATCAGATCAACCCTAAAACACAAGCGGTCTTCATTTTTAACGTAACAGTATATATCCCACAAGGATCTTTTGGCACACGACCAAAATCGGAACTAACGTTGTCATCAAGTGAAATGTAAGTTCATAACAGTCGCAGTTACCGTTTGCTATGAAATTTATAATATCAGCCTATACTGCCCACTGTAGGGCAAAGGCCTTCTCTCACAAATCGAGGTGAGAGAGATTAGGTCATACTCCACCACGCGGACCCAGTGCGGATTGGTGGAGGCAAATTTGTGGCCACCTGCTGTTGGACCTTATCAAGCCGCCTTTAAGGCTTTCAACTCGGCTTAACGACTACCACATTAAGTGGTAGCCGGGACCAACGGCTTAACGTGCCTTTCGAAGCACGGAGACGCTCGAATATGAAAATGCCACAAACGGTCACCCATCTCAGGCCAACCGAGTCGAAGGCTGCTTAACCTTGGTGATCGATAAGAACACCGCGGTCGCACAGCGACCGAGTTTTACCATTTTTACATACCAATAACACATACCAATTTACCCAAGTTCTTTTTTAATTAGTAACCTTTAGTGCGGACCTAAAATATTTCCCTAGAAGTTGGAAAAATTTACTAAGTGGTAACCCTAATGTCACACCAACGCCCCCCTGTCAATGTCATCCGCGGGTCAAAAGATCCTTGTCTGCACTATAGGCATTAGGCACACTGCAACAAACCCAATTTAAAATCATACTATTACGTTGTGGTCTACATATTATAAATATGATCAGAATTTTCATCGACGGACGATTTAGCGCAGTGTTTAAGAGTTTAAGCTGCTCCACCCACTGTGTCTAATAGTCGCGGGTTCGATTCCCGCACGGGACAAATCTTTGTGTGATCCACAATTATTTGTTCCGGTCTGGGTATTTGTGTATGTGAATTTTCATGTTTGTAAACACACCTACTACACAGGAATAAATCCTAGTGAGGGGATATATATAAAAAAAAAATAATTTAGTGCGAGATGGAAATCACAAAGGGATAAATAAAGATGTGAACGCATTTCCCTTTAAAAAAGAAAAAAAACAGAAAGAGATTTTATTAGAAGAAGATTTGGGTTACTTTAAATGATTAGTAATACTTTTTTGTTTTTAGCTGTTATATTACTTCGATAATATAACTCGAAAGTTGCTAACATAAAATTACATTAATATATATAATAAATTATAGAATGACATTATACACATAATATGCTTGTAATTAAACTAATTGTAAATCTTTGTTACTTGCCTTCACTGCGATAAAACTAAAAATTACCTTTCTGCTAATCTACCATTAAGTAATAGGGTAGATAATTAAGTTTATATTCTACAAAACATTATATTTACATACAATTGATTGAAGTCTATAAAATCAAGGGATGGTAACTTAGCTATATTGACATAGGTATACAAACCTTAACAATATTAGAAATTGGTATAAAAAATAAATATTAAAAATATCCTTTTCTCTCGCCTTCATTTGTTTAACCAGAGATTTGTGGGTGAAATAATATTTTCAATTGGAAATAATATTTTCAATTGGAAATAATATTTTCAATTTTCGTCGATAGTACATACCGTGATAATATATTAAGTCGAACACAGCAGATATAACTTCGATATTTATGATTGAGTGAGGATATAATTCATATGGTCAGATAAGTAAAACAAGCAATAAGCATAATTAATGACAGATTACTGAAATTTTGCTCATGCGACATTTTACTATCTATCTCTATCTATATCATCACGCCAGATCCGTTGCGGGTAGAGTTCCAATAGGTTCTTTCCTTACATACCTCTCTGGCTTCCTCCACTCTCATAGTTCGTCTCATACACGCTCGCCGGTTACGGAAACTCTTGACTTTACCTTCAGATAAGACTCGGTTTATTTGGTCGTGGTAAGATAGTCTAGGTCTTCCCCCATAACCTGCATCCTTCCAGTTTCACATTGTATATCTGTTTTGTCATTCTTTCATCCGGCATTCTTTCTATATGCCCGAACCAACGGAGCATGCCCTTTCTCATTTTTACACCGATACTATCTTTCATACCTACTCGCTTTCATACTACGCTGTTGCTAATGCTATCGGTCAGCTTCACTGCGCACATCTTCCGCAGAGCTCGCATTTCTACCGAATTTATCCTACTTTCATTCTCCTTCTTACATACCCAACTCTCGCTACCATATAACAGCGTTAGGACAAGAACTCCGTTATGTATGGCCAGCTGCGCCTTATAGCTTAAGTGCCGGCTCCCAAGTAGCTTTCCCATCGCACCATTCACCCTGTTCCCTGCACCCACTCTTCTCTCTATGTCAGCGGTGTATTTCCTATCCTTACTGAAGGCGCATCCAAGATATACAAACTCATTCACCTGTTTCAGCACATTGTTACTAACCACAATCCTTACATTCGTTCTGGTTTCATCCCTTTCAAATATATTTTACTGATGAGGCATGTTGCTTATTTGTATTTTCCTTGTATTACATTGCTTATTCATTTTGCTACTTGTCATGCGTGTTTGGCTACACGCGTTGTAACCTTGAGTGACTCACAAAAATCCACCAAGAGTAAAATAACAATTCATAAATATAATAGATCTATCTATATCATCACGCCAGCTCCCTCGCGGGGTAGGCAGAGAGTACAGAGTTCCAACAGGTTCTTTCCTTACATACCTCTCTGGCTTCCTCCACTCTCATAGTTCGTCTCATACACACTCGCCGGTTACGGAGACTTGACTTGCCCTTCAGCTAAGACACGGTCTTAATATAATAGAATTTTTGTATAACTGCTAAATATGCTTCGATTAGTTAAAAGCTACATTTTGATACACATTCGTACTTTAGATTGTTTTATTAAAAGCTAAATTGAAATCTAGCTACAATATATAAATTTTTTTTAAATTAGGTAACTATCAAGGCAAGGACCTGTAAAAATATAAATCTGCCACCTACAGATGAATCATTTAAGTATTGTAAACCATCGTTTTTGTATCATGAAAAGAACATTAGAACAACCTAAGCAATGTAGCTGCCAAGGTTGGCAAGTTTATCCCTAAAGCGTTAGTTTATTGGAGCAATGCCGAAAATATATTAATTACTTCGGTCACCATATACATAAATTTCACAAGATTGTATAGACTTCATAACTTTTTCATCCACGGTAAACTAAAATTACTATTTGCAATTCATATCCATCAGATTGAGCAAAAACATCAAGAAATCTTGGGTTTGTTTTCTTAAAACAAGCAACCTAGCACAATACACATAATATGTAAAATATACATTAGTTTACCGCAAACGAATATTGTAAGCATATCTATCGTTAATAACGCTTAGTTTACATTGCTTTCAAAAATATATATAAAATAAAATAATATTTCATAATAACTAACTTAAATATATGCATTGGCTAACAGTAATAGAACTAATTATGTATTATTTATCCTCTCAAATAACAGTGTACGATTCCTTAATATAATAAACGCTACAGAACGTGTTCTTAACGTAAATATAGTATTCGAGACAGTAGAATAAACATTTAAAACAGATTAAAAATATAAAGAAATATCATTTATGATCTTGCACTTACGGCCCTTATTCGCTATAACTGAATGCAGTGCATCACGAGAACTTTCTAAAACGACACTGGAGTACCATTAAACGATCATTTCACGAAGTTATCGTAACGCACCACATTGCATGTTTCATCGAATAAAGCTTTCGCCACATAGCCGACGCTGCGCGACAAGGGCGTGACGGTGGCGCGATCTGAGGAGTTGTAATGTACTGAAATGTACGGAGATCTCACACAGTTCCGCCACGCTCGGCACGACTGCAAACGTCACGACCGCCGCTGCCGCGCCCGACGCGATTACAAACGAAGTACGGCGGGAGCGAGACGCTAATACGCGTACGAGCGGGACGCTAGTGTTATTGTTTGTATTTTAGACATTGACAACATGGGTCCGTCGCCTATGTGACGATACCTTAAGGGCCCAGGCGAAGCAAATGAAAAGTCTAACCTGAACGCAAGCAAGATTTATATACTCGTTGCGGAGGTAACTATAATCTGTCTATACGTCATTTTCTTCAACCGTATCTCTTAGCTTGGTCGGTTTGATAACCGAAATGCTTATTGCTTGGCCTAAATGTATTAAGATAATAACTACTTGTGTAAATTTTTTGTCGGGGCGCCTTAAACCGATCATAATATCTACCTACAAGAATAATTTAAATATTCAGATCATTTAACAGCGAATGAGATCTAAACTAAACTAAAAAAGTGGTTTATTTAAAGTTGCCGGGTTTTGGTACAAAGAAATTAAGGGTGTACAAGGCTGATCGTACCGCAACTAAACAGATTAGTCGTCGTTGGTTTAACACCTTAACCTATGACTTAACTGCTAAAAGTAACAACAGAAAGCGATAAAAAATTGAACAAATTATGCCCCTCTATTTTATTTATACGTAATACTGGTATCTAATTCTGACACTAAAACAGCATCTTTTGGGTGGAAATAAATAATTTTAAGATATCGTGCTTAGTTAAGGTTCCTATGGCTTTCTTCCAGCTCCATCATCAGATCTTGGACGCTATCCGGGTCTAAAGTACTCGTCAAGACAAATCCAACGAGCCCAAACACGTCAGGGCTATATTGCATAATTGGGCGATTTCATTGACTACCTTTCGGCTTCATCACCATTACCCTGAACACGATCTGGTTGTATAGTACTTGTCAATACCAATCTAACAAGCCTAACACGAGGGAGTTACGTTGTATGGTTCACAAGTTCCTATGGCCACCTTCCGACTCCAGCTCAGACTAGCTCCGTATCCTAAATTTCAGCTTAATCGGATACCTGCAAGTGCTTGAAAAATGTATCACAAGAAATGAACCCAAAAGACAGACAGACATACGAACATTGCAAGTTAAATAAAAGCTTGTAACAATATAGATGTCATACACTTCAGCTAAAGACATTGATACGATCGCTTGCTTCGAAATTATTTGGCTTCGAAACGCGCCAATTTGTTATATACATTGGCGGTATATAGTGTAGTCGGGTGAGGATAGTATAGTATCAAAAACGACGTAGCTATTTGGGATCGGTAGCGTAATAATACAGCGACAAAACTAGCAAAACTCTTAGGCATGGCACCAGACCCAAAAGGGTTCCGAAGGGTCCCGGCAATAACTTGTATATTTTAAGGTTCCACAAAACACTAAACATTAGAATAATATTCCACTTGTCCAATATACATTTGATCAAATATATTACAACTATTGGATGATTTCATAGAATGAGTTTACAGAGACGAACTATGAGAGTAGAGGAAGCCAGAGAGGTATGTAAGGAAAGAGCCTGTTGGAACTCTGTACTCTCTGCCTACACCGTAAGGGATCTGGCGTGATGATATAGATAGATAGATAGTTAACAGAGTTGAAAGCTCCTATATTTTTTGTATAAAATCTACCTACCTGCTCTTGGTTCAACCAAGGTATTAGATGACCTAGATACTTATTAGGTCACCAGTCTAAAATTTATGTTGTTATGCTACTTTGTTGCTGTTGAGTATAGAGGAGGAAATATATTGAAAATAAATGACTGATCTCCAACAGAACATTACATTATGCAAGTGTAAGACACGTACACTTTTTATTTTCCTTCTATTTTATACGGGAAATTGCAAATGGATACGAAATTTTCAAATCCTTAAAGGCAACCTATATACGTACTCTGGGGTACAGGATAAATATTAAATGAACGCTTGTAATTTCCTAAACCGTGTATTAGATATATCTATCTAAGGCCATACTGGAACTTCATCCAGCATATTAAAATTAGAGAAAATCTCCGTAGATTTTTTCTACTTGCCTTATTTTATTTTTAATTAAGCATTTCTTAAACAACTATCTAAACGTTCGTTTTACGCAAAAATCTCACTAGTGTAACATTGCTATAACAAATTTAACGTGCAAGATGAAACTCAAAAACAACATGATAGTTATTTACTACATAAGTAATTAAAGTCTTTAAAAGGTCAAGTAGAGTCTGTGCCAATTCAATATCGGCAAGATGTGAAAAAAAAACGAACGAAATTATTTTTAATAGTTGCTACCTTTCGCATTATGCTGGATAGTAGATCGGGCTTTAACCTGAACATTACGAAAACACGCGAAAAAGAGAAACTAAAGTACCCAATCATAAGGATCATTTTAGTGTACACACGATGTAAGTAACGGTTTGGGCACTCGCCCGGATTAATTGCGTTGTATAATCGGCCGCGCAAATGAGTACGAATATTGCGCATGTTCGCAAATGTATTGATAGAGTGTACAAGCACCTTAAATGGTGCTTTGCCTATTTTTTCTTATCTCAAGACCTGCAATGACACAGGTCCAGGTCGTGACCGCAAAACACGTGATGCCTGATTTTAATTTCGATTTGGTTGGATCATAAAAAGCGATTAAAAGAATAAAAGTAATTAAATATTGATTGAGTAGCCTATCACGGCCATAGATTAGATCCCTATTACGTGTGCTGTTCGTCGTCATTTTAGTGAAATGTTAACGATGTTCTGGAACGGACGTAATAGTACCACACTTCACGAGTTACGGTTATTTAAAATTCTGAGAAATAATGTCCTTTAATACTCTGTCTTCGTTGTAGGAACAGTTATTATTCAGTCAACTACGTCGTTCATTTTTAGTTTTGTTGTAGTGTAGTGCCCATATCTGTTTCTCGTTTACTACACAATCAATTTGTTTATAAATTTTAAAATATTAGGTTGTTAACACAAGTAGGAGTTTGATAAAGAGAAAAAATTATCATCACAATAATATTAAGCTATCATTAGAAATAGTGGTCATTTAAAAAAAAAAAAAAATTTTGTTGAACCTTAAGCCAACTAAACATTGCTTGCTTTAATATTTTATTATTATTATATAATATTTTATTTAGATAAGTAAAGGTATTATTTAAAACTTCAAGGAAGCTTTATACATCAGAGTGTTTTTCAACAAGTCATCTTTATTCCTGCCATGAAATGAACAGTTGACGCACTTTATAAATGAATAATCAAGTGTTAATTATAAATACTGAGGTCATAATTATTGTTGTACCTAGAATTATTGTATTCCAAATTATTGTGGAGATATTTCAAAGTTTAGTATTATTTAGTATTATTATTATATTAATATATTATATAGTATATTTATCCTTTGAGTATCATCCGGCCTCTATACAAGGTGTAACACAATAAACGCAAGACCTGAAAGTAGTTTGTTCTAAATCGGTAACCGAATTGATTCCAACAATTTATAATGTATCTAAATGTTTTTTTAAATTTGCAAGAAATGCTTTCACTCCTTCAATGCGCTATACAAAACTATATTTATTCTTTATTCATAGCAATAAGGAGATTTCAAATGCATTCCTAAAACGTATTTCTTAAAACGCACTAAACACAACGCACGCATAAAAACCTTTAAATTTGGTTTTCGTTTTGAATTTGTGAAGCAATTCTCTAATCGGGGTGTCTGAGGTCTTGCGTTTATTATGTTACACCTTGTATACATTATTTAATGAATCGTTTTTATTTTGCAAATTCAGCGTTATAAACATTATTTATATGGGAATAACATGACACTATAGACCAGAGTCCATTGATTAGGTACAGGTACTCAGAAATTGGAAATAAACATTCTTATTTTACTACTGACGTTGACAAAACTCTAGGAACCGTTTATAAAATATATCTAACAAGATAATTTTCCATACCTTATTGCCATGCCTGGTTATTCCTGACCATATACAAATAAAACATTGTCTAATGGGTGCATATAATATTAATATTAGCCCTGTTAAGAAACTGTCCCACTGTTGGGCACGGGCCTCCTCTCAAACTGAGAGGGTTTAGGCCATAGTCCACCACGCTGGCCCAGTGCGGGTTGGCGAACTTAACACACCTTCAAGAAACTCTTAGGCATGCAGGTTTCCTCACGATGTTTTACTTTACCGTTAAAGCAAGTGATAATTAATTTTTAATACGCACATGCTTTCGAAAAGACAGAGGTGCGTGCCTGGGTTTGAACCCGAGACTTTTGACTTTGCAGTCCAACGGTCTAACCACTAGGCTATCACTGCTGATTTTAATGGGTGCATATCGTTTCGAAAAAGCATTAATAATTTAAAGGCGTTTCAGATGTGTACCCCATGAATATGTACCATATAAAAGTATAATTTATTTGTCAGATCTTTATAGATGGATATTATTAGGCAGGGAAACATTTTGCATCCGAATTTAAATTCAATAAGTAACAATAAACAGAAATAACAAAACTATATGCACATGCTTGCAGTGAGTACACCCCCTGGCTTTCTAGGAATATCCATACGAAAAACTTCAAGTTCATAATGTCTCTAAGGAAGCGAAAGAGAAAATAAAATAATGTTGCTCGAAGAATGTTTGATCATAGGTCAGACAGTATCCAGACAAAGTCTTTACGTACATATGTATTATCTGATAGTGCTTTTTGGTCTACATGAATAAAAAACTTTTGATTTTGATAATTAACATCATTTTATCATCATTGTATGTATTATCCAATGTCCATAATTTTATTGTCTGTTTTGCTGCTTCCACGTACCTCTCTTTGGCCTCTCTGTATATCTTGGCGACGTACTCGAGTCGGATGGGTGCAGCGTTTTTATCCTCCTTTTTTTACGCAGTGCGTCTTTTTTGAGGTTCTCGAGGGTATGTGTCCACCACGGTGGTTTGGCGTCTACCTTCCACTGACCTACTCTGGGTATGGCTACTTTACAGGAATCCTGTATTTTCGCCGTGAGGTTGTTACCACTGTCTCCAGGCCCTCTGATGTTGACACTTGCTCGATGACGTCGGGTGTTAGGTTGGCTTCCGCCAAAGACGTCTCGAGACGGGTTGAGAAGTCCTGCCAGTTCGCCTTCTTTGTATTGTATCTGCGCGTGGAAGTAGGGGCCGGACTTCCCAGTCTTCCCTCCAGGCGCAGAGTGAAGGTTATGGCGTTGTGGTCTGATGTTGTTAGACCTCTCTCTACGCGCCAGTCCTCTACTTTTGACAGGAGAGGTAGGCTGCACACTGTCACATCGACTATGCTTGTGTACAGCCTGTCCCTCCTGACCGTTTCGAAGGTTGGCGTGTTGCCCGTGTTGAGGACTTGGAGATCCATTTGGTTGAGGTAGCTGTTGGTCGCCGCACCGCGTTGGTCCTCGTCGCTGCTGCCCCACCAGTGGCTCCAAAATTTGTTTTCAAAATTATAGAAACAAATCGAAATAAAGAGAAGTATCCTACAAATGCACTAAAGATCGGCGCGCGCAAAAGTATCACCTTTTTACACAATTCCTATGTTATAACGCTTTGCATGGCAAATATCGCAAACGCACGAGGAGATAAGGGCGTGAGTATATATGAATATCACTGTATCCTTTAAAATAGTCCAGTTTCTGAACTTGGCTTTCCATAGTTTTCAATCTCCTTGCTGGGGTCAGTTTGCTGTTTATGTTTCATCATTATCAGCAATTGATCACAGCAGGTTATTTATTTACATAACTTCCCGCAAACGACATCCACATTTTAGATCTATCTCCCCACAACCAGCCCTCCAAATGTCCGGTTGCATCCCATGAATTTTATAGTGGTACAAATAATAATATTCGCCCGTAGGGATATGACACTTAAAACATTTTAACTTGCTACCGCCGTATTTTCCCGCGTAGATTTGTCCTCTCCCTCTCTATGGTCCGCAAAAACGTGACTTAACGCTTTTTTTACTGTTATATACGTAAGAAACAAGAAAAACTGATGACGGAACTTCTTCATGGACCTGGGATGTTCTTGTAATAAAGACAATGAAAAGTGAATTACAAGATTCAATGTACAAATACTCAATAAAAAGGTAACTGACAACGGGAGTGGGCCCTGTATCTTGTTAATTTATCGTCTTACTGATAGTGATATCAGAAGGATGTGAATCCACGATAACTCGTAGAAATAAGAAAGGAATCACGCTCATACTTGATCTAGCTAAAATAGTTCTGAGTTTAAAAAAATATTGACAATAACATTTAAAATATATACGGTTTCTGCACAGAATTACAATTATAAAGATTTATTCTAAAGATGCTAGACAGTACAACCACATAATAAGTTTCGTGACTATTTAAATTCACGTACGTTAAGGCCATTTTATCGCAATGTAAGTAATGAGAAGGATAAAGCGACAGCCTCATTCATTCCTTGTCTACAGCAACTTCCCCGTCTCGTATTGCTTCCGATTCCTAATGAAGTAAGCTTTTGTACCATTACCCGAGTTAATACTAGCCATGCCAAGTCTAGAAGTCTCTTTTAAAAGACTAACAAAATTGTCATACCTAGAGAGGTTATCGAGCTTATCAATATTTATTCTTAATGATGGCTTCTTATATTTGGTAGTTTTGGTATGCCAGACTAGTACCTTTGAACAGTTAGCTGCGAGCGGTTCTATTTCATCGAGTTTCAGGCCTAGGCTGACCAGGAACCGGTCCTCCTCGTGTCCAGCTAGGTAAGGCATGGACGCTGATGGCTTCAGAAACTCGATGTTAATGGCGAACCCCGCCATGTCGACTGGGAATGTTCTAGCGCCAGGCCAAGAGTCGAAAAAAGCTACCACCTGAAACAGCAAGACAACAACCGTAAAGTTAAGTCTGAAAATTTATAAGATACTTCCTACTACTAATGATTTAGATGCACATAAAGAAATAAGTACTTTTCTATCACCCAGTCAAAATTTTCACCGGTGTAGACTACAGCCGTGGCTGTTCACCGTCCTTTAAGCAAAGTCATGCCGCCAAGCGAACGAACGGCGAGTTTGCGACACCAGAATCGACAAAGGACATCAGTATGGAAGAAGTTGAATGGGCGATAGGAAGTATGAAAAACGGTAAAGCTGCGGGAGTAGACATGATATCTGCCGAGATGATCAAATATGGTGGAACTTGCGTCCGGGACGCCTTCCGGGTCCTCCAGCAAAGGTTTGCAAGGGTGCAAACCTTTGCTGGAGGACCGGTAGAGTCCCTACAGATTGGCGCCGCGCAGTCATAGTACCCTTGTATAAAGGCAAGGGTTCACAATATGACTGCGCCAATTACAGAGCCGTCAGTTTGATCAGCTTGGCAGCCAAGGCGTACGGTAAAATTATTGAACGGAGAATGCGCGAGAAGTCCGATGGAATGTTGTGCGACGCACAAGGGGGTTTCAGGTCCGGAAGAGGATGTTCGGATCGTTGCCTCACGAAGAGACGGGTCTAGCCCGGTCTTACCGATCCGAACTCGGTCTAACTTCCGTCCACTCGACACCTAGTTCTGAGTGTATGGGGTATTACTGAGTCAGCGAGCTAAATCTTCGGCCCTATCGTCACTTTTTAATAGTCAGTCAGTAAGATAGTGGTCACTCGCTGACCAGACGTCAATAAAAAAAGGTCTGCTTTAATCTTGTGTGGTAGACAGTACATCTATTTTACTGATTCCTATACGTATAAGCAGACGGACTTTAAAATATGGGTATAAATGAGAGTTGCGTTTGTCAATCAACGAAAAAACACGGCATACGTCAGGATGCTACGGCATTTGAAATTCAAAATACTTACTGAAGTCCTTTTGTCGATTCATTTTTGTAAGTGAAATCGATAAAATCGGGCTCAGGGAAATCATATAAATTTAAACCCGCCCGAGAAGTGGTTGTAGTGGTTGATTGAAGGACAAAAACAATACTAATTTTATGTAAGAAGAGGATGATATGTAGGTAGGGTAAGTGCTCCAGTGAATGAAACCTTAACTTTAATTTTTCAACTTTAAAAAATCATGTGAGCATGTTATTTTTATCGGATGCGGATCTTAAGTATAATTATAGCTATAAACCAGTAATATTCATTAAAAATTAGCGTTTTTTTACAGGAAACGTAATTATTATTTACATTCATACGCCGAATCTAAATCAAAAAATACTATTTTAATACTTTATAATTAGTAGGTAACATAAAATGTAGTTAGCAGGATTAAAAGTCATGTTGCTAATGTTACTAATACACAGAATGCTTTAATTCATTTTTATAATTAAAATTTGTCATAAATAATCTTAATACCACCCTGCCAGTCCGTCTCATACCCGTGTCACATACCTTGTGACAGGGGGATTAACATCAACAACAAGTACATCTCTCAGCTTCGGTTTGCCAATGCTACTATAGTTATAGCTGAGACTCTGGAAGACCTCAGCACTACGCTAGATGAGCTCAGTGAAGATCCTCAACTAATTAGTCTAAAAATGAAC
The DNA here is from genome assembly GCA_905147815.2 of Phalera bucephala. NCBI lineage: Eukaryota > Metazoa > Arthropoda > Insecta > Lepidoptera > Notodontidae > Phalera > Phalera bucephala. The sequence continues at coordinate 6,428,684 of LR990609.1, read as the reverse complement.
ACGGACAATAATGATCGGATATGCAGATCAAACATCCCTTTTATACGCACTCCTGGAGAGATTGAAAACTCTACACTCAAAGTTGTAGATGGTTGTGTATATCTAAGACAAATAATTCAATTGGGTAGACCACACTTCGAAAAAGAGGTCCATCTAAGTTACGCCACATCTTCTTATCCTAACATATATATACCGCAGTCTTTAATCATTGTGTATATGAGGACATATTATGGCACTAAGATGTGGTCGCTTATGATGGGTATCATAAGATCACCCAAAAGCCGAAGGAAGAGCAACGCTTGGAATTTCCCTGTAGGATACATTCAGAAATGAAGAGATCCATAGGAAAATCAAATTCACCGACTGAGCTGAGTGTATCGTTCGTAAAAGTAATGGTCGTTGGGGCAGAAAGGTTCTCGAATGACGTTTAATTTCCGAAGGGCGTGGAGTGGACAAGCTTCGATGGACCGATGACCTGATGTCTGACTGAATGACCGATATAAAGTCAGAGAACAAAATCGGAGGCTTAACTCTTGTACTGAACGTCTTTTGGGTGGCATAGAGTAAGTTCAGCCCTTTTATCAACGGCAAGTTCGAATGAAAACCCCATTTGTCAGAGAGCTTTATTAGATATTTCATTATTTAGGATAGATATGGGAGTATTATAAAGAACACTGTCTTATTTCATAGTCAATTCTTCATCAACCATAAACTGAGTGCTGTTTGTAGTGTTTGATGGGTATATCAAAACCTTTTATATTCTTACTTGGTTGAATTCATGGCATACAATGAAGTATGAATTAAATATTACGATTAAAGATTAAACTAAAATATGATTTAGTTTAAAAATTTTGTATTCACGTATTGATTACACTAAATTCGTACTAAGACTAACGAAGGGTCTAAATAAAGATGCCTAGTTCATTAACTGGATTTTTTGAACCAGTAAATCAACATACCCGTCCCAATACTGGTCAAAAGATTCAAAATCGATTTTAAAAGCTCCTTATTAGAATTAATTACATTAATGGCTACAAATAAGAATTTGTCTATACTCCAGTACATGAACTACTCATTCACTGGCTTTTGAACAAATTCTTGTTATAATACCCAAAAATCCGCTGCAAACTGGCCAAAATTGTAACCAAATGCATTTGAAACGTACTTTCCTTTACAACATTAAATAAAAATCGTTTTACAAATACTTCAATCATGGTTAAAAAAGTTAACTCAAATATGTCGTGCCTTACCAGAGTCGTTAATTCCATCACGAACAATTTTTCGATATTTTGACATCGTACTTACGCTACCAAAACGCTGGAGACTAAAGTGCTACACGAACTTTGAAAGTTTCTTTCAGTGAGCTCGTGTAGCACTTTTATTCCTTATGGCACATATTCTCATTTGCAATTCTCTATCAAAACATAAAGAAGCCAAACTGTTTTTAAAAATATTGATCACGGGAGGAGAAGTGTATCATTTACGACAAGAACTTGCAGAAAAGGCGTATTTGGACGAGTCCAAATACGGACAAGTTTCACAGACTTTAGCGAAGCCCAGAATAGGTGATTGGAAGAATGGTCGAGCGTCTATCATCCGGCGATTCTGATTTTTGTCACCAACAGCTGATAAGGTCAACGCAAGAAATTGAAATAAAACGGCCGGAATGGATAAACAGGGGGGGTCTATCATCATGATAACGCCAAACCAAACACATATTTTGTCACTCAGCAAAAATCAAGAGAATTCGGCTGGGAAGTGTTAATGCATCCACTATAGCCCTGATTTTGTACCCTCAGATTTTAACTTGTCTCAGCCTCTATAGAACACTAAATAATATAAGGCAATAAAATTGACATCAATAGAACTTTAAACGCACTTTTACAGCAACATGATTATGTCACTACCTTCTTACAAGATGGCAACACGTTATAGAAGAAAATGGCACATATATATTGTAATTAAATATAATTAAATTAAAAAAATGTCCTGTATAAATATGTACAGTATTTATTACAGATTTAATTTTAGTTTTTTTTAACTCTTTTCAGCTATTGTTGGGGGTTTCTTCGTCGTTGACGTATCTCCGTTGTAGTTGTGTCATCGTAGATAGTAAATGATTAACACAAAACCACGTATCAGTTTAAAGGTTTATTTGATAACCTAAAGTTTCGGTCTACGGCCATGTTTGGTAATCTGAGTCGCACTGTATTAGTTATTGATTATTAGGTACACATTAGCGCGTGACGGAAGTTTAGTTACGACTGTACTTATTGAGTACAAATGTTTAAAAGCAAATTCGCTGTACGAGCATAATTGGCTCGTACATGCTCCCGAAGGAAAGATGCACATAGTCAGATCACCAAACCATGGTCTCCCCGGTAAGTACCTCCCCCCGCCACCATCGGTGGGGGATCTGGGCACTGTTTACGCCGGGTCTTAGGGCCCTTTTTTAAGTTCACCCGGCCTGTCATTTCCCCTCAGGAAATGGCAGACGAGTTCCCTCCCGAATTCCTCCGGGAATTAGGGAAATACATCGCGCGGAATTGCCCGGACATCATCCGCCAATTCAACGCGACGTACTCGTCCGCCTCGCCCGACGCATCGCCCGCGCACGCGTCGCCTCCCTCTCCCGCGCACCCCGCGCCTTCTGCGCGCCCCGCGACCTCTTTCGCCGTGCCGAGAACGGAAATCGTTGCGACGCGGCCGCCGCCGCCCTCGCGCGGATGCCCACCCCCTGCGCCCTCAGCGCAACACCCCCCCCCCGCGCCCTCAGCGCACCGCCATCCGGCGCCTTCAGCGCCCCTCCCCCCAGGGACCTTAGCTCCCCACGGCTCCGCGCCCCAGACGCTAGTGTCCTCCCCCCCTCTTAGGCCATCGCCCGGCGCCAACGCGTGGGTGAAGCCGCTATCTTACACCGCGGCTTCCCACCCGCTAGGCCCTGCCCACCCCCAAAGCGCTCGCCGGCGTTCCCGCCGGCGGCGCGTTCGAAATGACGCGCTCCACTCCCTACTCCACCCGAGCTGGAGTCCCGCAGGGCTCAGCTCTCTCGCCCCTCCTGTTTAGCCTTTACACGGACATTCCTCGTTCGAGTAAGGCGCATTTAGCCCTATTCGAGGATGATACCGCTTCCTACGTCTCGCATAGGAATAAGGGTTTCATTACCAGAAACCTTCAGGCAACCGCCAATTCCCTAGGGAATTGATTCAGGAAGTGGCGTATTGAGGTGAACCCGGACAAGAGTGCTGCGGTGTTCTTCTCCAGAGGTGCCACCCCGCGCCACTCCCTGCACCGCCCTAGAAGTAATCTCGGTTAAGTGACCATGTTCGACCGACTCATTCCCTGGGTCAAAAAGGTCAAATATCTAGGGGTCACCCTAAACAGTACCATGTCCTTCGGCCCGCACATCAAGCGGGTCCGTCACCGAGCATCCTTTGTGCTCGGTGGTCTCCATTCGTTAATCTGCAAGCGAAGTAAAAATGTCCCTTAGAAATAAGGTGACGCTTTACAAAACTTGCGTTCGACCCATCATGACTTATGCGTGTGTTGTGTTCGGGCATTCGGCCCCCTCTCACATCGATAAACTCCAAGTGGTTCAAACCGCTTCCTCCGTAAAGCCGTTGGAGCCCCCTGGTTCATACGGAATATCGATCTCCACTCCGATCTAGGTCTCGAACCTATTCGCGCCTATATTAAAAAGGCGACAACACGACACTTCGCGAACGTATCTACCCATGCGAATCCGTTAATCGTAGCCGCCGCCTTCCTCCGTAAAGCCGTAGGAGCCCCCTGGTTCGTACGGAATGTCGATCTCCACTCCGATCTGGGTCTCGAACCTATTCGCGCTAAAAAGGCGACAACACGACACTTCGCGAACGCATCTACCCATGCGAATCCGTTAATCGTCGCCGCCGCCGACTACGATATCCCCCCCCCCCCCCCCTCCCGGCCCCTGCCGCCACCGTCGGCCGCGACATGTTTTCTCCGATCCCCCCGATGCTTTGTCATCCATTCTTTCCGCTCAGAATACGAGCGACGACGACGTAGTGGTAGATCCCCTCCCATAGCCGGCGGTTGACCGGTGCACTTAGTAGTGCACCCCGTCCCCCCACAGCGACTGTCTCAACCGAGGGCGCCTCTTCAAGGCGCCCCCGAGTATGTCGCCCCTTGCCCTTCTGGCTCGAGCGTAGTGGTTGCACGCTCGCCCTTAAGTCCGGTGAAGCTGTAAAGGCCTCGCAGCCAACAGCGTACATCACTCACACACACACACACACACATTGAGTGTACGTATACTTGTAAGTATAAAGTAAAAAACTAAATGTTCTTAATAAAAGCAAAAGCAATTGTTTTAATAAATCGTTGCGGCTAAGGATCGTCCTTCGAATGCCCATCTTCTATTTCAGCGTAGGTAGCAATCTCTTCTAGTTCTATATTTTTCTGTTTTCTCTCGAGCCTTCGTTGAAGTTTCTTTTGCTCTAGCGTTTTTGGTTTTCTTACGCGCGGGAACATGTTTTATTTTCCACCATACTATGATAGCAATGGCAATTCCTCCCACCAGCAAAGTGCTAATTGAGTAGTTGCTGATGTCATGGATACTCAATTCGTTAGGCAGGGTCTCTCTTTCTTTTTGTGCGCCTATTTGTTCGTCTAATAATCTGTGATCATTAGATAAGTTTAATTTCGGTAGCACAATCTTTGTGTTTTTTTAAGTATTCCACATGTCATTTGGAGACTCAATAGTAGGTACTTCCAAAGTGATACCAATATGAGTTTTGCTACTATAAACGTTGTGTGAGTGTATTGTTACGTCTTTGTGTTGAATTACACACTCGTGACCTAGGGCAAGGAGCCCCGCCTTTTTAATTATTGTTGTAGTAATGGCACACATTCTTTTCAATGCTGCAATGAAAGTTTGCGTTGATAGGTCCGAAATAAGTTCAATGTGTACTGCCTTTGTGCACATACATATGAATATGGCTATATAGTCATTACAAGTTTTAATTCCGCGTCCTTTGTTTACCTTGATATCCACATGACCTGTAAAGTCAACGCCAGTGTGTGAATATGGCCTCGATGGAATAATCCTTTCCTTAGGAAGATTGCCCATCAGTTGTTCATTCCTGGTTGTTGCATACCGACGGCATCAGATGCACTTTCGCAGTGTCCTTTTGACGGTTCGATTGCCGCTGATAATCCAGTATTTGTTCCTTTTGCCAGCGTTAATCTTGCTCCACCATGTAATGTTTGTTGATGCGCTTTTTCTATTATTAGTTGGGTCAGTCTTCCTCCTTGCGAAATGAGGATAGGATGTTTAGTTTCTTCTGGCAAGTTTGAGTGATTTAGACGTTTTCCAACGCGTAAAATTCCATTCGAGTCTAAAAATAGGTTAAATTTCAGAATGGTGCTCTTGTTTGGAAGTTTTCCACCCTTGTTGAGAGATTTAATCGCAGTTTCAAAATAATTTTCTTGTACTCATTTAATAAACATACATAATGCGTTGTTTATTTCCTTCAAGGTTAGTTCATGGCACTCATTTGACTTCTGTTTGTTTTGTAATGAATCTGCGAATCACATTACCCAGGCGAGTATTCTTGTAATACGATACAACGTATTACAAGAATACTCGCCTGGATGGATGGATGGATTTGACGGTACATTTTCTCGATGTCCGCCGTTAAAACATATTTATAGCTCCGCCATTTAACGATCAGAGATAAAATGTCCTTTTGAAGATTAGGCTCTTTTTCCATCAAGTCGTTTAGGCTGTAACCGGAGTTGAGTGTTTTCATCGATGCATTAAAAACAGCTCGTAGCTTGGTTGTTGTTGAGCTCTCCCTTACCACGCCGTCGTGTGGTAAGTAGGCTTTTATATGCCTATCTAATTCTGTCACCGGCTTCATGTGACTTAATTCAATGTAGTCTTGGATGAATTGTTTGTATAATTTAGCGAAGTGTTCTTGTCTTGCCATTTTCTTTTCTAAATGAAGAATTTGTGATATTGCTTGAGGCTTTGAATTCCCAAGGTTTTGTTCAAAGTTTGCCTTCATTGGCATCTTAACCGCATATCGGCCGTTACTAAAACGTTCTGTTGTTTCTGTGTAATGTTTTTCACAGTATTCATCTCTTTTTGTTGGCTCGTCTTCTGAAGGAATTTCTTCTAACTCCCAGAATTTTGTCAGGTTATCTAGCTCTGTTAACGTAACTAGACAGTTAAACTGTTTGGTAGCTCCGCACAGTATCCAGCCCAACTTAGTCTGTTGTGCAACTGGCGAGTTATTGTTGTACTGTAATACTCCTTCTAAGATTACATCGGAGTAAATATCTGCTCCAAGCAGTAAATCGATGGGCCCAGAGATGTTGAAGTCTGGATTCGCCAACTTGATGTTACGGAGGTGTGTCCAGCTCTCCGTGTTGATAGTTGCGTAAGGCAAATTGTTGATAAGTTTGCGCATTACTAATGCTTCGGTTTGGAATGTGTAATCTGACTGAAGAGATTTGCATTGTAGTGTAATCCTCCCTTTTGTCACACCCATTGTAGTTCCGACGCCCGTGACAGTGGCATTCATCTTGTTCCGGGGCAAGTTTAAACGTTGAGCCGCATTTTCTGTAATCAATGTTACTTGAGAACCTTGATCAAGTAATGCTCGAAGGATGACGTAATCTCCTTCTTTGTTTTTGACCTTAAGTTGAAGAGTCGTCAGGAGTATCTCTTGGTCACCGTTAATATGATGAGAAGTTCGCTCAGCCGCCGTTAAGGTGGATGGCTTTGATTGTTGCTCCTTCAGATTATCGTCATGAAGAAGGGAATGATATTTATAGTTACACGTGCGGCACCTTTTTGTAGAACAGCATTTATTTCCGCCGTGACTAAACAAGCAATTTCCACATAAGTTCAATTTGCTTGTTGTTTGGTTTCGCGTTGCGACATCCATGCTCAAAAATGTGGAACACTGCCGCAGCGCGTGGTCGTTCTTGCAGAGTGGACATTTTCGCAGTGACGCATGGCAAGTTTTTGTCCACCTATCTGCGTCTTCAAAGGTCTTTGACTTGTAATTGTTATAATTTTTATGTTCGTTATCCGTTTGATAGTTTTGTTTCAGACCGCCCTTTTAATTCGAGACGTTTCCAATGTCATGAACTTCATTTCCAGGAACTTTATAAACTCGTTTAAGTCTGGAAGCTACCTTGAATGTTTCATGTTTGTTATCACTGTAAGTGACGGCATCTAGCTTGGATGACAGTAAATACACGATACCCACCAGGAATATCGATGTCGATGTTCTCTAGAGCCTTCAAACATTCGTTCGTAGTGTCGTGCAGCCTTTTCAAGTTAGCTGAGTTAGGTTTATCGATAGATGATTGATTTAGAAGTGTATCTATGTATGATGTAAAACGCAATCGCTTATTATTATAGCGATGCTGGATAATTTCCAGGCACGAGTCATAATTGTCCGCACTCACTGTAAGGTGTTTAATTAACTTTCCCGGTTCACCTCTCAATTTAGATTTCAGCAACTTCATTTTCTGCATTTTGTTTAGCGTTGGATTGCCATGAATCATCTCAAAAAATATGTCTCTAAAAGGTGGTATGGTAAGTTCCATCAAACTCCGGTAATTCTATCCGCGGCATTGTTTTTTCGTAATGAGCTGTTTTAAAGATTTTCCTGCTTAAATCTTCCTTAAGTTTGTCATACACTTCCTCCCAATGATCGAATTGTGCTTCATAATCCTTGTCTATTCCTTTCAGTAAGAAGCTAATCTCCCAGTGAATTTTACTTAGTTTTGGAGACTGCTCGCTTCAGCGCATTGAAGTAACACATTTGATTACGTAACAATGTTGCTAAGCGCTTGTTCGTCTCATCTGCTGTTGGTTGGTCCACTCCCGTTGTCTCAAAGCGATCCTCCGTGTTTTTTGGTGTTTTCGGTTTTGTTATATCCGAAGGTCCAGGTTCGTTTATTAACTCGTTTCGTAGCCGAGTCATAGACTGCATTGTTTCGTCAAACATGCTTCTTGTTACTTCGAAAATGTTTTGTTTGAAGTCGTCATGGTCTCTCTTGCTAGACTCATACTTCTTCATAATTTCGTTATTCGTTCGAAATTCGTCCCAGAGTGATTGTAAGGAATCGATACGTTTGTTAAGGTAATCTATGGATTTTCTACTCACAGAATCCTTCTTGTAGTTAGTTTGCAAAGTTTTGATTTTCTCGTAGCTGCTTTGTTGCTTGTTCATAAGTTGGAGGTAGTCTTCTTCAGACATTGTTAATGCCTGATAGAGATTGGCAGAGAATTACAATTAGCAATGGACGTTATCGCTGCCAAGTTGATAGCTCAATTAATAAGCGTTGCACTGGTTCACGACCTAGACCTAGACTTGCTTCCTCTTCTCCTTTTGGGTTTGTTCCGTGAAGTCTCGAAGTTGGTCGTTTCGGGTATTAGGTGCAGTATCACTTAACTTACAATATATGCGCCTTCTCAATTTGACTGGGGAGGTCCGCTTGTGGAAGGCCAACCAAACTGATTCGCTATTGTAAATAAAGCTTAGAAACTGCACCGAATACCTTGGTGTCGAAAGACCAAAAAGAAGTATGTTGGGGCTTTCTTAGTCGTTGACGTATCCCCGTTGTAGTTGTGTTATCGTAGATAGTAAATGATTAACACAAAACCACGTATCAGTTTAAAGGTTTATTGATAACCTAAGGTTTCGGTCTACGGCTATGTTTGGTAATCTGAGTCGCACTGAATTAATTATTGCTTATTAGGTACACATTAGCGCGTGACGGAAGTTTAGTTACGGCTGTACTTATTGAGTACACATGTTTAAAAGCAAATTCGCTGTACGAGCATAATTGGCTCGTACAGCTATTGTATATAGTAGTTATCAGTTTAAGTATTATGTTATGTCTTATACATTAAACATAGGGCAAAGATTTTTCAAATTACCTACTTCATAACCCTGCAAAGGAACCCTCAGAACCTCATAACATGGCAGTATTATTTTGTAATTCCATCTCGTAAGTTAGTGTAGGCAATACAGCGGTCTGAGGTTGATTATGTAATGTGCGTTTTTTATGTAATTACATAATCGTTGCGGCGACACGGCGTAGGTACCTATGTGCCGAGCGCATGCGCAAACGCGCTCCGCACCTTATCATCCCACCGTCTGTTGCCAGCCGCAGCGTGCGCGCCGTGCCGATCAGTGCGATTCTAGCTGGGAAGCGGGGAAGCTGTGCTTGTTTGTGCCGCTAGACGCCAGCGCGAGTGTAATTGTGTTTTCATAGAGTAAAGTAATATAGTTGTTATCTTTCTTTGTTTTACAATTAATAAAACCAACCAGCGCCTATCGATAATAGTGGTCCTTCGAGCCGGATCTTGTGAAAATGGAGGAAGACAATTGTGTACTCACGAGGAGTAAAGCTCGCGCTTATGCTGGAGGATCAGGATCCGACGCGACGTGTGTCACTACGATCCCGCGTAATGATGGTGTAGCCATGTCGCGCTCATCAAGGTCAAGCTCAAGCTGAGAAGCATTGCGTCTGCGTGCCGAGTATGAAGCGGAGAAGGAACTGGCGAAGGTTCGAGAAGATCTTATAAAGAAGAAGCGTTAAGTCTCGCAGAAATAGATGATGAAGAGGAGATGGAAAAGCCGCATAGTGTGTGTGGTGGCGTTGATGGTGTGAGTGGCTAGATACGAAACAGCGCGAGCACGTAGAGAAGCTGCCGCCGGTACCGGCTGGCGCCGCGTGCTCGAACACGAAACACCCAACCGAGCCCAAGCGCCCCGCACCCACCGCGCCGGCACATGGCGAAGCGGGGTCTGATACTTTACGACTAGCTGACTTCATACGAATATGGTGAATCGAAAGCGAAAGAATACCTATGACCTACCGATATTGGATGGTAATCCGGTAGATTGGTTGTCGTTCAGAAGGGCCTACGAGACCACGGCGCCGAACTACAATAGTTACGAAAACATAGTACGTCTGCAAACATCGCTGCGTGGTGCGTCCAAGTGGACAGTAGAGGATCTGCTACGCACCGGGTCGGAACCCCCTGATATCATTGACACCCTGGAAGAGGAATTCGGGCATCTTAATCTGTTACTAGAGACAGCGTTACGAAAAATAAGAGGTCTACCACGGGTATCCGAGAGTGGAGCGGCACTACGAGCGATGACGTCCGTTGTTCGAAATTGCGTTTTTATGTTAAAGAATATCAAGGCAGATGGGTATATAAATAACCCTCAAATAACGCACGAGGTGTTAAGTAAACTGACACCCGTACAGCGATTACATTACAGAGAGTACGTAATGAAGACAAATACAAAAGAATATCTAAGAATTTCACCCAACCTAATGATTTTATTAGAGTTCCTCAGCCATATAGCGCGAGCGGCATCGTATTACATACCCGTGAACACCGAAGCAAGCACCAATAACTACCACGAGCGATATCGGTCCACCGCCGCCACTAACAACTCCGGCGTGGTCGATACGCCCCGCTATCATCGAGCGACCCGTCGGATTACTCATCGAGTACATACAAGCGTGGACCTGCCGGAGGAATCGTCAACGAGAACATCGCCGTTACGCCGAGCGTCAGCGACTCGACAGCTGTCGACAGAAGTGGCGTGTGTGTTGTGCGGTAAAAACCACCTCTTACCCCAGTGTGATGTGTTCGTAGGGAAAAGTGAAGCAGAGAGGTGGGACTTTATCAAGGTAAACAAACTATGTTTTAAGTGTTTAGTGAAGCAGCATTCTCGTTATCAGTGTTACGCTAACCGATGCGCGAAATGTCGTTCGCCGGCGGCGCGCGAGATCCCGCCGGTAAGCGAGGCAACGCGCGTGCACGTCGCGTCGCCGCACGAGTTACCAGCTGCGCCGACTACGAGCGCCGAGTCGGTTACGAGTATGGGTGAGCGATTCACAAAGACATTATTGAAAGTTATTCCTGTCAGTGTTATTGTTGATAACCATGAACAAAGTTGTTATGCCCTTCTTGATGATGGTGCCACAGTTTCTTTAATAGATAGCAGTGTGTTTTCGAATTTAAGTGGACCATCATCCCCGTTAAAGATTGTAAGTGCGCGCGGTCACAATGTAACGGACAATTATTCACGTAGGGTAAACGCGCAAATCCGCGCTAATGGTGTTAATCATAATATTGATTTACGTACTATACAAAATATTGATCTACCTACCGCCCCAGAATATACCCGCTGGAATCTTCCATAATGAGCATTTAAAGGATTTAGATTATTATGATTCTGTGTCATGTGCCAAGCCATTAATTTTAATCGGACAGGATAATTGGGAGTTAATCGTAAATAACGAGATACGGTAAGGTAGATCTGGTCAACCCGTAGCGACGCGTACAAAGTTAGGGTGGGTTGTACATGGACCGGTAGGTAGCGCCTCCGTGTCCGACCGAGAGTCGGTCAATGTTATGTCGGAGGTAGATAGTTTATATGATCTCGTTAAGCAACAATTTGAGTGAGAGTCTATAGGTATATTAGAAGTGACGCGAAAAAATACTGAGACTGAACGCGCGTTGAAGATATTAAATAGTACCAGCCGGCGAATTGATAGCGGTTGGGAGGTAGGTTTGTTGTGGGCACATGAGTGTACACTTACCCGAAAATTATGATTACGCTTTTAAGCGCTTACGGGGTATCCAGAGTAAAATGGATAGAAGCTCTGAATTTGCAGCGGCGTACACAAGCCAAGTTGATAGATTATTAAATGAGAAATTTGCTAAGCGTGTGGATAGTTCGTTGAGTGTAAGTCCCGTATGGTGGTTACCACACTTTCGGGTCACGAACCCGAATAAACCTAATCGACTTAGACTTGTCTACGATGCGGCGGCCAAGTATCAAGGCTCTTGTTTAAATTATTATTTACTTAAAGGCCCCGATTTATTAAATTCTTTGTTAGGTGTGTTATTTAAGTTTCGTTCAGGCCCTATAGCGTATACAGCTGATATGTTTTTACGTATTAAAATTCGTAAGGAAGATCAGGGCGCACAGCTCTTCTTATGGAGGGGTCAAGATAGGACTTGCGACCCTGACATGTACCTTATAGACTCCATCATTTTCGGAGCCAAGTCATCGCCGACCTCCGGGATTTATATTTTAAATAAAACGCGAGTGAGTTTTTGGAATCACATCCTGATGCTGTTAAAGCTATTCACGATAACCATTATATGGATGATTATTTACATAGTGTAGAATCGGTTGCAGCTGCTCGTCAGCTGATTAAAGACGTTGCTATGATTCACACCGCAGGCGGTTTTGTAATTAGGGGGTGGGTCACTAACTCACCTGAGTTGCGCCGGGAGCTGCCTTCTGTTGTCCCGGGCGCGGTGAATTTGGATAAGTCTCTAAATAGTAGCGAACGTACTTTAGGTATGATTTGGATTCCTGATTCAGATGTTTTAGCTTTTGACCTCACAATTAAAAGGTTATTGACCGATATAATAAAAGGTAGGGTTATTCCCACAAAGCGAGAATTTTTGAAATTTATAATGAGTTTTTTGGTCCGTTAGGTTTTGTGGTCTATCTATCTATCTATCTTTAACCTCACGCCAGATCCCTTGCAGGGTAGGCAGAGAGTACAGAGTTCCAACAGGTTCTTTCCTTACATACCTCTTTGGCTTCCTCGACTCTTATAGTTCGTCTCATACACGCTCGCCGGTTACGGAGACTCTTGACTTTGTGGTCTCGTATACAATAAAATTTAGGATTTGATTACAGAAGGTTGGAGGTCAGCTATAGGATGGGATGAGGTTTTGAAAGAGGAAGAATTTGAGGAGTGGAAAAAGTGGTAAGAAGACATCAGCGGACTGATGAATATGCGAGTCCCTCGTTGGTATGGGTTAATATCATCGAATTCAGAACTTCACGTGTTTGGAGATTCCAGCGAGCAGGCTTATTCTGCGGTAGCGTATTTAGTTAGTCATGATAGTTCAGGAAAGCCCGCCGTAGCATTGGTCGCTGGTAAAGCTCGTATTGCTCCACTTAAAGTGGTATCAGTACCTCGTTTGGAATTGCAAGTCGCTGTTTTAGCATGTAGATTAGCTAGCACCATTGAAAAATAACAGGGGTTGTAAATAGTGCGTAAGTTCTTATGGTCTGACTCTAAAACAGTTTTAAAGTGGATACATGCTGACCCTCGGGACTTCCAAAAGTTTGTTTCTCATCGCTTGGCGGAAATCGATCGCAAATCCAATACCAGTGACTGGCGTTGGGTGCCATCTATTGAGAATCCCGCTGATGAAGCCACTAAGATGCACTGGTCGACGAGTTGTAAGTTGTGGTTTACAGGCCCTTCCTTTTTATATCGCCCGCCTAATGAGTGGCCGGCGAATGAATATTCTAGTAAGACGTAGATATTGAGCTTGTAGAAAAGGTTCACGTTGTACAACAACCGGTCGTCCTGGTAGAGGTTGCACGGTTTTTATCCTGGACACGAGTTCTGCGAGCCACAGCGCGAATATTTGCGTTCATAAGTTTGTGTAGGAAGGAACAATCTCAGTCCTTGACAGATAACATCCATCGTGCGGAGACATTCTTGATAAAACAATCTCAGGCTGAGACCTACTCTGAGGAGTTGAAATTGTTGTGTGCCGGAAATATATTGCACAAAAGTAGCATGATTAGTGATCTAGACCCCATGATATATAGTGATGGTTTGTTTAGGGTGCGTGGACAATTGATACACGCTCCGGAGTTGAAGTTTGGTGAAAAACATCCCATTATATTCATCATCATCATCATCATCTCAGCCTATACTTGTCCACTGCTGAACATAGGCCTCCCCAATCGCTTTCCAGCGTAACCGGTCCGATGCCACCTGCATCCAACGACTTCCTGCGATTTTCACAAGATCGTCGGTCCATCTGGCAGGTGGTCGTCCCACGCTGCGCTTGCCAATACGTGGTCTCCACTCTAGAATCTTTCTGCCCCAACGCCCGTCCGATCTTCGCGCTATGTGGCCCGCCCATTGCCACTTCAGCTTGCTAATCTTAAGGGCTATGTCGGTGACCTTGGTTCTTCTACGAATCTCCTCATTCCTGATTCGATCACGTAGAGAAACGCCGAGCATAGCTCTCTCCATAGCTCGCTGAGCAACTCTGAGCTTTTTTATGAGACCTATAGTAAGAGACCACGTCTCTGACGTCACCCATTATATTGGACGGACATAATTACACTGTTCGACTTCTGGTTGATGAATATCATAGGAGAACTCATCACGCAAATCTTGAAACCGTAATTAATTGTGTTAGGGAGAAATATTGGATTACGCAAATCCGTCGCTGTATAAAAACTGTGATAGGAATATGTCAGTTCTGCCGCGTTGAGCGTGCTGTCCCTACAGCACCCAAAATGGGTGACTTGCCCGCTGCAAGATTAAAGAATACGAGGAGAGGTTTTGTGCATTGCGGAATAGATTATTTTGGACCGATGGAGATAGCTATAGGTCGACGTCGCGAAATAAGATGGGGCGTCAATTTTACGTGTCTTGTTACTAGAGCAGTCCACGTCGAGCTGGCAGCATCCTTAACATCGGACTCGGCCATAATGGCAATTTGTAGATTTGTCGGAGAGGAAAACCTGAGGTTATATTTAGTGACAGGGGCACCAATTTTGTAGGAGCCGACGTCGAACTGAAGGCAGCTTTGCGGGCCTTGGATCATGAAAAGATTTATGATTTTGTTATTACTAAGGGAATCACGTGGAGATTTAACCCCCCTGCAGCTCCACATATGGGTGGATGTTGGGAACGTCTTGTTCGTTCCGTGCAGTGTGCTCTTAAAGTTACTTTACGTGAGCGTGCCTCCTCAGAGGAAGTGCTACTCACTCTATTAGCTGAAGTAGAAATGATAGTAAATAGTAGGCCATTAAACTATGTCAGCTCGGAACCCGATGGCTCTGTCGCTTTGACTCCCAATAATTTATTGACAGGTACCGCTTCTGGTGCATCAACTCTTGGTGCATTCGACGCATCAGACCTGAACGGACGTAAAGTTTGGCGCAAGGCACAAGCTCTAGCGGATATGTTCTGGAGACGTTGGCGGAAGGAATATATCCCCACTTTGCAGAGACGCCAGAAATGGGTTATACCAACGCCTGCCGTCAAAGTAGGGGATGTAGTCCTCCTTGTGGATGATAACCAACCACGAAACGTCTAGCCCAGAGGTATAATTACCATGGTCCACCCGGGTCGTGACGGCCAAGTGAGGGTCGTTACTATAAAGACCAGTAAAGGACATTTGATGATGAGACCGGTTGTAAAGGTCGTTGTATTGCCCACTGACGTGTGTGTTAAGAAACAAGGGGGTGGAATTGTAGGCAATACAGCGATCTGAGGTTGATTATGTAATGTGCGTTTTTTATGTAAGTACATGATCGGTGCGGCGACACGGCGTAGGTACCTATGCGCCGAGCGCATGCGCAAACGCGTCCCGCACCTTACCTCCCCACCGTTTGTTGCCAGCCGCGGCGTGCGCGCCGCGCCGATCAGTGCGATTCTAGCTGGGAAGCGGGGAGGCTGTACTTGTTTATGCCGCTAGACGCCAGCACGAGTGTAATTGGTTTTTCATAGAGTAAAGTAATATAGTTGTCTTTCTCTGTTTTTCAATTAATAAGACCAACCAGCGCCTATTGATAATAGTTAGTATTCATACCTTTCCATCTTTTACGATTGGCGTCGACACGCCGTAATCACCAATCAAACCAACAGGAAACATGGAAACCTTCTTCGTGTTTCTTATTTCGTCGAAAAGCTGGAGATCAACCGTGTTGTCGTCATCCCCGAAATATAGTACACCATCTTGGACGTTGTCATTGAGCCACGAGAGAGCGGCTCGCCGGTTGGAGACCCCTCGAGGAAAATTCGTGCTTCTATAGGCGTATGGTTTTGGGCTTGATATATGAGTAAATGGTAAGCCTGAACGCCTGAAAGTGTAAGAGGATGGTATTAAATACTGACGTAGTTTGAACAGTAAGATATAGTCGACACATAGTCAAGCTATTTTATGGGATTATGGCAGCTTTATAACCATTAGGCGAAAGCCAGTAGTCCCGGCATTGTTCTGGCTCCAACTCAGAAATTAAAAAAATATATTACAACGGTGACAAACAATCCATTTTAAGGTGAAACTATTCTAGCTACATGCTTGCATAAACGAAGGTAGTAGCTATTAGGTACGTTTTTGAGGCTTACTGCTTCACATTCCACAAAAGACAATGTTTGTTTAAACTCACCTAAGTATATCCAATACCACATCAGAGCACACAGGCTGGTCATCAGCTATAATCCAATGTAACCGAGGCACATGCATCAGTGTATGGGCCAGCCTTGTTAATTCGGGCACTTGCTCAGGTCGGGGATACGTGGGCGTCACATAATATATCATTTTTGAGTCTGATGACTTATTGTTGATGTGGCTCCTATCATCATTGAAGTTTACATAGCATAGTTTATTCTTCACATTCAATGGTACCCCTTTTGATACTAGCATACTGCTTGCATTATCCATACTATAAAGAAGTTACATGTGGGTTATAATTACATATTTTATACATAGTCTGATCTCTTATATCTATATCATCACATCAAAATCCTTACGGTAGGCAGAGAGTACCTACAGAGTTCTAACAGTTAATCCGAACTCAGTGGAGTTAAATGTAATAGGCCTAGAAAAAACATAAAAAATGAAATAAATTTTAATTCATCTGTTTTATGATTTTCTGTTGCTTGGCTATGTGCCCAGAAGTCTGGTGCATTTTCGCATTGTTGGCAATACTAATCACCTGATGCTTGAACCTATAGGCTGCATTTTAGAATACCTGTGTGTAGAGAGTCCTCACACATCATAAATTATTGATTCTGTCATCTTTGACCTATAAAATAATTTATTTCTGCACTAGGAACCAAGAGGTTTTCCTCATTCCCATAATACCTTCAATTAAAAAAGAACTATTTGTTTGTTCGGGCATCATGCAAAAATAACTTCTGAACCCCTTTTGACAAGACTTTCTAATCTGGATAGCTTATAATCTATCTTAAGTGCAATAATATGTATGATTCAAATCATTTAAAATAGACAGAAGTCATGCTTGTCAAGGTGACTTCTCCATTGTATACCATCAGCTCATCATCAAGAATATTTCGATTTGAAGCTTCTAATTTTAATTTACTAGGTTTACACAATTGGAGCAGCGATCAAGTCTATTATCCTTAAATATATCAACAGGACAGTGTCTATGTACTTGTCTGTCTGTACAGACTTCTGATTTCGCTAATGCACTATAAAATTTTATATAGAGGTTTGAGGAATGTGGACATTGAATTTTTTATGTCATGGCAGTTGTATGACATCCATTTCTAAATCTAGGTTAACAAATGTTAATGCAAATAAATAGGGGAAAGAATACTAATGTTGCCCCCCTCCAGTTATTGGCACTTTAACTGTAATTATTTAGGATTTATGGCTTATAATTAGTCCACCAATAGTTTTCAAAATAGAAAATATATTTCCTAATTGAAAATACTGAATAAAAATACTTTTCGTCAAGCGGGAGCGCGCGTGACGAATTGCTATGAATTCTTACAAAAAGTTGCTAAGAGTGGGTGAGTTTCTTGAAGTTTTTACTTAAATCAGGTTATACGAGGCATGCCTTTTAAGTTTTGTCGTTTGAAGAAAAAACACAACTAGAACCTTATAGTACTTTTTATTGTTTTTCAAAGTATTCACCACGTCTCTTAATACACTTTTTCATTCGCTCAAACCAGTTATTATAACATTTATTCCACTCTAAAGTGCCCCCACTTTTCACTGTTCAAAATGGCTGACTTGAAAGCGTCGACTGCTTCTTCACCGGACTGGAACCTTTGACCACGAAGACTTTTCTTAATTTTAGGAAATGTAAAGAAATCGTTAGGGCTTAGGTCAGACCTGGACTAGGACCGGAGGATGGTCAAGAGTTTCTACTTTTTCCTGCTTCAAATACTCAATCGTTTGACGAGCGCTGTGTGAGCTTGCGTTGTCGTGGTGCAGGATGATGCGTCGCTTTGAGTTAGATTTTCGAAGTACGGCGATGACTTGTGGTAAACAAACTGTGGTATACCACTCTGCGTTAACCGTTCTACGATCTTCAAGTGCAATAGTCGCAACATGGCCGGTTTTTCCAACGAACGTGGCCACCATCTTCTTTGAAGTGCTTCGAGAACGAACAACTTTAGTCAGTTTTGGCTTGTCTTGAAAGACCCAGATTGTAGATTGTTGTTTGGAATCAGGATCGTAGGCATAGATCCAAGATTCGTCACCACTGATGATGTCGTAGACGTGATTTGACTCTCCTTGGTTGAACGGTATCCAACGGCAAACTAGATTTCTCACACCAAGCGCTTCATGCAAGATCTTCTGAATGGTTGTCCCTGAGATGCCTAATAGAGCCTCTATCTCTCGATACGTCACATGACGATCTTCGAGAATTAGTTGTCTCACAGCAATGATGTTATTTTCAGTGAAGTCGGATTTTGGGCGTCCTTCGCGAGATTTGTCACTAACACTAGTATGTCCACGCTGGAATTCTAAATACCAGCGTTCACAGTCCGCAGACATGGGGCTTCATCACTGAACACAGATGTTAGCTCTTCAAAACACTGAAGCCGTGTCAGGCCTCTTCTAAAGTTGTAGAAAATTATTGCACAAACATTTTCCTTAGAAAGATTCATTTTCGTACGTAACCTGACAGATTCCAATCGACGCTGTAACTAAACAATAGCATTAATCCTAATACTTTCAACTGTTTTGAGATTCAAAATTTAAACACATTCGAATATAGAACAGTTCCAAATTCAAAATTGCCGGGAAATATGGAAATGACAGAACTTAAAAGGCATGCCTAGTAGTAGGAAAATATTTGTTTTTTAGACCTAATATGGATTAAGTGTTCTCATAATATGGTTTTCTACACATTTACACACCTTAAAACAACATTTTTAGGGGGCCAAGCACTGTACCCCATGACATGTATGAAAGTACCATTAATTGCCAATCATTGAAAAACGATTTTAAAATTTACTGTAGCATATTATACTTTAAATTGATAAGGCTGGAAGAGTTATTTTGGAATATTATCTTAAAACCATTGCAACCAAAACGCTTGCAACCAAGTGTTGGCACTGCCAATCACTATATCATGTTCGATTGGACATACTATTGATGTCCAGATTTCTAACCGTACTTAAAAAGGCAATAATGTTATATTTAATGAAATTAAAATTAGTTGGCTATTTGGCATATGCATATTGCCCATTATCAACGTCAGTGTGATTATGATGGTTATTATTTATGAATAATTCAAATAATATTTTATAACTGGTGAAAACAACATTATTTAATAGTATTTCTAACTTAGCGGGATACCTATAAGCACAGGTTTGGTAACAGCAGTTAACTGTCAAAAAAAAAGGAAAAAAGTTATTTAAAGATGACATATTCAGGGCATTTACAGCTATTCCACATTTCAACATTCTATAACATCATATTTTCGAATTATTAGGCATAACATGTTATTTTTGCAGTATTTACGTGTGGAAGCATTGTTATAGAATATTAAAATGTGTTTTCATAATATTTTGTCTTATTCATTAATTTCCCATCACTATTACTGAATGGTGTACATCCATTGGCACCACTTGGGTGTAGTGATACATTGGGTGCACTGTCAATCATTATACTTTTTTTGTGTTAATCATTGTGTCGAAGGGTGCCAATCATAGTACTTTTAGGAGTTTATTTATTATTTTATGTAATTTTAGATAGAAAGGCTAAGAAAATCGGCTAAATAAGCATTAGTAAAAATTCTTAAATGTTTGCACATCCTAAAGCTATATTTCATTAGTCGATTACTAAACGCTTTTAAGAGCTATTAAAGTTCAAACTTGAAAGTTTCCTCAAAGTGCCAATCATTGTACTGTTTGTAATTGGGGTTGACTATTTGATGGTATCTAGTATATAAAGTGCCAAATATTTTGTTGTAGAGCTTGAGAAAGTCCAAATTCCCCTTCCACACATGTGAAGCCAGAGATAGAAGCTAAATCTGATATTAAAACATTTTGTGTGGCTATTTCTCAAACAAGTTAGACGTCAGAAAGAAACACTAGCTCTTTACTCAACTGCTCCCGTGACATCTTTAGTTTTATTATGTGGCTTTTTGAATGTTAAATCATTTATTATATCCCTGTTTACTAACCAGTAAATTAGATCCCAGCACATAAAAAAAGATTAAATGCTATAAACTTTTGACATCAGATCGAAATTTTATAGCATACTTGTCTATGTTCATTTGTAGTTATTTTTTTCACAACCTACCATCTGCAATAGCAATTTAATTCTGATCCTATAGTTATACTAAGTGACAATTGTATGGAATGCAAATTAAACACTACCCAATCAACAATGCAACTCAAGGGAATATACTAATCATGCCTTAATGCTGTAATGTGTAAAATCAAAACATAAATACTCTGCTCTTGATGCAGTGAACTGGATAGTTAAACAAACTAGGTACTACCACTCCTTATAGGCAATTCCCATGCACATGCCATGAACAACAAACCAATTATTTACTAGACCATAACATATTAACATGTAAACCTAAATAGTTGACAAATAATTAAATTCTTAAAAATATGTGACTAGCATACAAGGACATCGGAATTAAATAATTTAATTACTTACCTTAATATTTCCATATTTGCCCAGAAAAAAACAAATAATCCAGAGCATATGATGATAGCCATCACAAAAACTTTCCTAAACAAATTTTTTGATTTCATTTTACAAAAACAACTTTATTTATTTTTACACACTTAAATCATTCATTTCAATTTAATTTTGCGCTTTAGATACTTCACTCCAATGCTTCACTCACGTTACTGATATTATTCTCTGCTTCAGTCAGTCACTTCCCTTGTCACTTCCACTGTCCTGTCCCTGCCAATTTATATGCATTGTGACTTCCATAGAGCATGTCACCGTTGTCACCCAATCATAGAGCACAGACCTTCGAGTATTATAGAGTGGGCGCCATAAAGGTAAAATTACCTGGAGGTAATCCTCCTCCGCCGGTCATCGTTCAACACATTTTATTTTTCTCTCAATTACACGGATCACCATTTTGAGTGAATGAGCAAGCTATTGTATGGTGGGCAACGTCGCCCTGTACGTGTGCTTGGTAGCCTGTTGTGACCTATGTTTGGGCCATAACAAATGCGCCCCGTCCGTTTCAGCGGTTAAAATATAAATGAAAATTATTGTGATAAGTCAATATACTTTAATACAGTGAAATTATGTGGTGTTGTGCTGTATTTTGTTAATCAAGGACAACCAAAGGAGGAGTGAAAAGTTCTGAATTATCATTTTACACGTATGTATTTACTGCCTCTTATTACATTGTAGGGAAGTTTCACAGCAAAATTATGGATTTAAGATTAAATATATACGTTATTAACTTTATATAATTAATATACGGTGATAATTAACTGTGAGTTTGAAGCTTTAATTTGTATTTTAAATATGCATTATTTTACGCTTCTCCACTAGTGATGTCCTACAGCGCCTATCGCCTACTGTCGATATTAATAAATTAAGACTGAAACATTAACGATCCCTATTTCACGTCATAATGACTACACGAATTTGGATGAAATTTAGTAAGGATAGAATAATATCTAGATAAACACCGCCACGTCTATATTCCCGAATCGGGGGTGTGATATTCCCCAATCGGGGGCGGGACCTATTTATGATTATTTCATCTTGATAGCGTTTTCCCTGAAATAAAACTACTTACCTCACTCGAAGCTTTATATTGAGATGAAGTTTTGCCTTTTGAGTAGTACTGCTTTTACTGAAGATTAGAGGTTTGACCTCTATATGAGTTGGCATTGTGCCCTCCACCCCACGAGGGTGCGTTGTATGCCATGCCCGTATATGGATAAATCTGGACCCTGAAAAGCATGTTGATATCCGTGTGAAGGAACTACTGATTTTCGTGATTTAGAATCCGCGTTTGAGTGCTAAAACATTTAGAAGGTACCTCCAACTGAAAAAGTTTTGCGGAAATCTTTGTTAAGTGTCCATTACAGTAAACTTAACACGAAGGACGTATTTGAAATATTTCGCGTCGTTCTATTGCAAGTTCTACATTCAACAAATTATAAAAACTTTTTTCAAATTTTAAATGAACACCAGTTCGATTATGGTTTTTTTTGAAGACCACAAATATTTATTAATAAAATCAATATGTGAAAAGTATTTCATATTAAGAATTCATTATATAATGAAGAATGCAGTAGTAAAAACTAGTGTCAGAAATTTTTATAATAAGCTAATATTATTTAAGGGTCATTAGTATAATTACAGTAAAAAACTTAATTAAAAACTCGGGTTAAAGAACACATAGCTGACCTAAAACACCGTCGCTCAAATAAGTATGCAGTCTGTGAACATGTCCTTGACCGCACCCGCCATTACATCCGATTTGATAGACCACATATCCCCGTGAAAGAACACCGATTCCTACCAAGGATGGTTCATGAGGCTATGCAAATTAAAAAAACATCCTAATTTCAATAGAGAAGATGCTGGGTGCTTCCATCGACTTGGGATCCTGTAATTAATATAATCAAACCAAGCATAACACTGAGAGACCTCAAGACACCGTGAGCTCATTCTGCGTAGATAGGTCCAACAAAAATAATTAAAACGTTTGAGGGTACCCCGAAACACTTATGCCTTATGGACATCTAACACCCCAGTTTTTCCCGTGACCATGGGTGCTGCAAAGCATTCGAAACGTCAGGAAATTAAAATCAAAAAATAAACCGCGATAAAATCCGAAAAATAGTTTTATTTCATGGGAAATATTCGCGTATATCTAAGAACTCAGTATTAAAAAATCTTATTTAAGTGCCATATTGGTCTAGTAGCAAATCTGTACCTCCAGGTGATACAACTCGAGTTATAGCACTTTTGACATATTTACACTTTATACAGCAGAAAAAATCTGCTATTTTTCAATCTGATGCCCATGTCTCTTAAAATGAGGATGTTTTTTTTGTGCATATTAATATAACTAAGGATTTTTCAGAATTAACAAAGTGTAAGATGATATACGAGGCATGCCTTTTAAGTTTTGTCGTTTGAAGAAAAAAACACAACTAGAACCTTACAGTACTTTTTATTGTTTTTCAAAGTTATTCACCACGTAGCTTAATACACTTTTCCATTCGCTCAAACCAGTTATTATAACATTTATTCCACTCTAAAGTGGGGGTGTTCCAAATGGCTGACTTGAAAGCGTCGACTGCTTCTTCATCGGACCGGAACCTTTGACCACGAAGGCTTTTCTTAATTTTAGGAAATGTAAAGAAATCGTTAGGGCTTAGGTCAGGACTGTATGGAGGATGGTCAAGAATTTCTACTTTTTCCTGCTTCAAATACTCAATCGTTTGACGAGCGCTGTGTGAGCTTGCGTTGTCGTGGTGCAGGATGATGCGTCGCTTTGAGTTAGATTTTCGAAGTTCGGCGGTGACTTGTGGTAAACAAACTGTGGTATACCACTCTGCGTTAACTGTTCTACGATCTTCAAGTGCAATAGTCGCAACATGGCCGCATGGCCAAGTGCTTCGAGAACGAACAACTTTAGTCGGCTTTGGCTCGTCTTGAAATACCAAGATTATAGATTGTTGTTTGGAATTAGGATCGTAGGCATAGATCCAAGATTCGTCACCACTGATGATGTCGTAGACGTGATTTGACTCTCCTCGGTTGAACCTTTGCAGAGTTTTCTTACACCATCTGACGCGGGCCGCCTTGTGATCGTCGGAAAGCAGATGCGGTATCCGACGGCAAACTAGCTTTCTCACACCAAGCGCTTCATGCAAGATCTTTTGAATGGTTGTCCCTGAGATGCCTAATAGAGCCTCTATCTCTCGATACGTCACATGATGATCTTCGAGAATTAGTTGTCCCACAGCAATGATGTTATCTTCAGTAAATGCGGATTTTTGGCGTCCTTCGCGAGATTTGTCACTAACACTAGTATGTCCACGCTGGACTTCTAAATACCAGCGTTCGACAGTCCGCAGACATGGGGCTTCATCACTGAACACAGATGTTAGCTCTTCAAAACACTGAAGCCGTGTCAGGCCTCTTCTAAAGTTGTAGAAAATTATTGCACGAACATTTTCCTTAGAGAGATTCATTTTCGTACGTAACCTGACAGACGCTGTGACTAAACAATAGCATTAATCCTAATACTTTCAACTGTTTTGAGATTTAAAATTTAATCACATTCAAATATAAAACAGTTCCAAATTCAAAATTGCCGCGAAATATGGAAACGACAGAACTTAAGAGGCATGCCTCGTATCTTCAATTATCACAAATTGAACTGAACTGATTGCTCCAATTTTTTACCTGTCTTACTGATTCAACTTTATTTAACCCCTTATGCTCAATCAGCAGGGGTAGATTAAAATGGTGTGAATTGATATAATTACACATGTGTCAGTGTACACTAATGTTATTCAATAAATAAACATATTTACTATAGATTCTCAGGTAACTTAAGGTTTTCTGTTCGTTTCGGATAAATATATTTTTTAATCATCAATTGTCTTTTACTTTGATAAGGCGTGTCCTAGTAATCACTTCCCTATTAAAGTACACTACCGCAGATCCATAAACTCCCACATAAAATTGCCACGCTACCTCAGCGATATGTGCTGACCATACATCCTAGTTTCATGACTAACGTGCATTGAAAAAGCGCAAGTGCAAACGTAGGGTAAATGTGATGTAAAAATTGACACCACCGCTACGCCTATATTCCCCAAGCGGGAGTGGGAGTGATGTACTGGGTATACTCACTTGTCGTTCAACAACGTAAGGTCTCATGTAGTAGAGGATGGGTCTATTGATATTATTTCGAGCACAGTGCCAGACTCCGGACTAGATTTTTTTTATCGAATAATTACTATTTTCCGACATAGGATTCGAACCGACAACCTTGTGATCGCTATGCGCATTACCAATGAGGCTTTACTATTGAAATTAAATTGTACATACTAATATCGATGTTTACAGATTTGTATTATAATACGTATGTGTGAACTTATATAAATTACTCGTAGTAATTCGAAATCATAATTTATATGAGTCGATTCCGATTTTGCATGAGGTAAATATTTGTTAATTATTATCATAAATTATCGATAAATTTTCTTACCGATAAATCCTGTTCTAGTAATCACTTGCCTAATCACGCACATTAACGCTGATTCACAAACCCACACCGACATAAAATTGACACGCTACCGCGGCGATATGCGGTGTCTAGGCATTCTTCGTCTATGGTGGGCGCTAAAAGATTAAATATTTGTACTGCTTCCTCTTGTCATGTCAGTCAACAAGCAAGAGAGAGAAAAAAATATATTGTCTGTTCTTATTGTTTTTTTGATATTTCACGAGTTTTAAATATTTGGTCAGCGTGGTGTGCTATGAAATCCTTCTTCTCCTTTCCGATCTCGGCCTCGAACCTATTCGCGCCTTTATTAAAAAAGCGACAACCGGTTTTTTTGCGAAAGCGTCCAATCATAGTAATCCGCTAATCGTAGCCGCCGCCGACTACGAACCTAACTCCTTACAGCCACTACCGCCGTCCGCGGCATGTTATCACCGACCCTCCCGATGTCCTTACATCCCTTCTTTTGGATACAAATACCGCACACAGGATCAGACACCGACCTCGCCGGCGAGGTCGAAGAATCCCTTGCGAGACACCTAGTATAGGCCCTCCCCCATAGCGACTGCTCAATCCGAGGCCGTTCCTCCTTGAGGTGCCCTTGAGCTAGTTGCTCCCGTGCCCTTCTGGCTCGAGCGTAGTGGTTGCACGCTCGCCCTCTTGTCCGGTGAAGCTGTAAAGGCCCTGCGGCCAACAGCGTAGATCATTCACACACCACAGAGCCTTGCGTGGCTGGTTCTCTGTGTGTGTGTGTGTGCGCGCGCGTGTGTGTGTGTGTATGTGTGTGCGCGTATGTGAGTGCGTGTGTGTGTGTATGTGTGTGTACACGACTGTGTGTATTAGAGTATATGCGTGAGCGAGCAATTATATGAGTGATAAGTTAAACATCAGTTACTGAGTTGGATTCTATGGTCATGTCTTTGCGGTTGATTCGACTGTGGCCCAACTTTCAAATAAGTTTCTCGGTGTCGTCGTATCCCATATTTAACAACATACTCTTTACAATAGATTTGCGCGAGTACAAAGAACAGTGTGTGATGTATTACCTTGTTAATATTATTATAGGTGTTAACCAGAGCATAGATAGGAGCACGTCTGGCCATGGGAGTTATCCTCAGGAAGCGGAATTCTGAATACTCGTCTTGAAATAATTAAGTTATAATCATCCCTGTTTTTTTAAACTTTTGTGTATTTAAAAGCTGGCGAACTCTTAGCACTTGAAACTCTTAGCACTGGAAACTCATGATACAAACGGTCAGTTGGGTATCGGAAGGGTTTCTTTAATGTGACTTTAATGAGTGCTCTCTGTGCCCTTTCGAGTTCAAGAAGATAAGTCTTGCCTGCGCTTCCCCATACACTTATGCAATACTGTTAAGCGACTGAGCGAAGCCAACGTAGACAAGTTTCAGAGTGTCAGGGGGCACACTGTCCCGAAGTTTGCGCATGATGTGGATGATTTTTCTGACTCTACCAGATATTGCAGAGATATGTTTTTTGTATACTAAATGTTCGTCAATTAGTATGCCTAGGTATTTGATGCAAGGAGTACGTTGCAAACAGGAACATTGGGAACATGGGGAGTTTACAGAGCTGTTATGACAAGTATGAAATTAGTTTATTAATTAGTGACAAGGTTGGTGGAGCAGGGGAGATAGATGTCTTAGAAAAAGCCATGTATTTAGTTTTGGATAGATTTAGGGTTAGCAAGTTGTGGTCTAATGCTTTAGTGAATCGGATGATACCTTCTTCTGCAAGATCACCTCCCAGTTTTTTATTCTTAAACAGAACTACGGTGTCATCTGCATGATATTACTACAGTATCCTTAAAGTGAAGATTTAAAATGTCGTTGATGTAGATCGTAAATAAAGTGGAACCGAGTATACTGTCCTGAGGAACGCCAAATTTAATTGGTAGTTGGCTGCTGGAATAACTGCCCAATTTAATGAACGGTTCGCGATTAGTCAAGTAACTTTTAAACCAGTCTTAACAATTTCCTCTGATACCTATAGCTTCTAATTTCTTTAGGAGCAGACCAACTGAGACAGTTTTAAAAGCTTTTGCAAGGTCGAGGAAAATGGCTATGCAGTTTTCACGGTTCTCAATGTACGATGATATTTGATTAACTAATACAGTAACAGCATCTTCAGTAGATCTACCCTTTCGAAAGCCAAATTGTCTATCAGAAATAATATTATTTTTAATCAAGTAAGAAACCAGGCGGTTATTTCGATCTTATCTAACATTTTAGAGAGTTAATATTTGTTTGTCTAGTGACTGCAAAGAAAGATAGATAAGAACTAGAAAGATATAATTAAAATGTTTGTGAAAACATGGTGCCACACAACTAAAATACCGTGCTTTATATTGGAATGCAAATCATTTTGGTCTAGAAAAGCATATGGAGCTAAATTATGTAAGCTTCGGCCGGTGACTTGGTTTTGCTGTAACATGGTAAAGATAAAATGTATTTTCTAAAAAAGATGTAACTAGTTTGTAGATGCATAATAATTACACCAGATTGACTGTTCCCTGAGCATAAATGATTAGATTTAGATAGAATCTTAATAATCGTACTCCCAAAAAGATTAGTCATAATGATTGGAAAATTTACATCGATGTCGTTAGAATTTTCGAAAATTGGTAAATAAATAATTGGTAACGCATGTTTTTTTTTTCTTTTAGTATGCCTACAGATATTGCAACCTAAATGAATAGTGTGTTTATGCAATACTAAGAGAAAATTTAAGCTGAACTCAGTAAAATGGCATCTTTTTAAAACATCTTACAAACGAGTGCTTCGATGTTGGACTCCAAAAGCGAAGATTACAACCAGTAGCAGTTTCAATGAAAAATTAACTTCAAATAATTATCTTTTAAATTAATTATATTGCAATAGGTTTGTTCTTAAATATTTTGTTCGCGCTTATATTGAAATAAATAAAAAAGTTATGAAAGGTTCAATTTTATTTTTACAAGCTTTTATTTAACTTACAATTTTTGTATGTCTATGTGTCTGTCTATCTGTGTACCTGTCTTTCCGGTTCAAATCTTGTGATCCATTTTTCAAGCACTTGAGAGTATTTGATTGAGCTAAAATTTGGCATACGTATGTAAGTCCGTGTGTGTGTGTGTGTGAATGATGTATGCTGTTGGCCGCAAGGCCTTTACAGCTTCACCGGACTTAAAGGCGAGCGTGCAACCACTACGCTCTAGCCAGCCAGAAGGGCAAGAGGCGACATACTCGAGGACGCCTCGAAGAGGCGCCCTCGGTTGGGACAGTCGCTGTAGGGGGACGGGTGCACTACTAAGTGCACCGGTCAACCGCCGGCTATGGGAGGGGATCTATTACTACGTCGTCGTCGTCGCCCGTATTCTGAGCGGAAAGAAGGGATGACAAAGCATCGGGGGGGTCGGTGAGAACATGTCGCGGCCGGCGGTGGCGGCAGGGGTCGGGGGGGAGATCGTAGTCGGCGGTGGCTACGATTAACGGATTCGCATGGGTAGATGCGTTCGCGAAGTGACGTGTTGACGCCTTTTTAATAAAGGCGCGAATAGGTTCGAGACCTAGATCGGAGTGGAGGTCGACGTTCCGTACGAACCAGGGGGCTCCTACGGCTTTACGGAGGAAGCGGTTTTGAACCACTTGGAGTTTATCGATGTGAGAGGGGGCCGAATGCCCGAACACAACTCACGCATAAGTCATGATGGGTCGAACGCAAGTTTTGTAAAGTGTCACCTTATTTCTAAGCGACATTTTACTCAGCTTGCAAATTAACGAATGGAGACGACCGAGCACAAAGGATGCTCGGTGATGGACCCGCTTGATGTGCGGGCCGCAGGACATGGTACTGTTTAGGGTGACCCCTAGATATTTGACCTCTTTGACCCAGGCAATGGGTCGGTCGAATATGGTCACTTGGCCGAGATTACTTCTAGGGCGGCGCAGGGAGTGGCGCGGGGTGGCACCTCTGGAGAAGAACACCGCAGCACTCTTGTCCGGGTTCACCTCAATACGCCACTTCCTGAACCAATTCCCTAGGGAATTGGCGGATGCCTGAAGGTGTCTGGTAATGAAACCCTTATTCCTATGCGAGACGTAGAGAGCGGTGTCATCCGCGAATAGGGCTAGATGCGCCTTACTCGAACGAGGAATGTCGTTCGTGTAAAGGCTAAACAGGAGCGGAGAGAGAACTGAGCCCTGTGGGACTCCAGCACTGATGGAGTGGGAAGTGGAGCGCGTCATTGCGACGCGATAATATGTAAGTCCGATGACAATGCAATAATATGGTACCATGGAGCCGGAAGGTGAGTATAGGAACATGTGAACTATACAACGTAACCCCCTCATATTTAGGCTGATTAGATTGGTATTGAGAAATACCACACCGTCACGCCTATATTCCCCAAGCAGGGGTGGCAGAGGTGTACTGAGTACACCCTCGTTTCGCCGACAATGTTAGGTCCCATGTAATAGGGGGCGAGTCTATTGCCATATACCGGGCACAATTCCAGACTCTCTCTGCACTGCAAAAACAAGAGTATTAGTAGTGCCCCAGCTAATCCACGGTCTCACCATAGCCTTAGTGATGGGATGCTCAATATTAGATATTTACCCCAGGGCATGGGTGACATTTGCCAAATTCTGCAGTTGTTGACTCGGAAACATTCGGAAACGGTCTGGACGGGCGGTGTAATTTTTTTGCCGACGTTGCAAACAAAATGATAAGTCCAAAACTTTTTTTTTTGATATAAAACTTTACTAACTGAGTTTTTACTTGATATAAAAAGTAAACTATTCCATGATGATGACGTGTTTTATTTAATAAAGATGAATAAAAAAGATGATATTTGTATTGAAACTAATTAAAACTTTATATTATTTATTTTGTTGAAGTTATATAAATTTATTATTATAAAAAGCCGAACTCACAAGAATTCATAAAAAAATAGAATGGAGGAATGTGACGGAAAAATCTTTATTTGCGCGACATGAAGTAGCTCCAAAATAATTGATTTATTTCATTTCTTATGTTGGCTATATCGATCCCGTTGTCAACAACTTCAGTATGGTGGTGCGATAGTGATTGCGCGTAGTGTTATTGTTTTGTGGAGATAATTGTGAAACTTAACTAAATTCTACACAATCATTACAAAATTTCAATACAGTTTTTATCTTTCTTCATCTGTATTTAATTTCTTTGCGGAATATGTCATTCTTCAGCTTGGTAAGTACAAATTCGATCTACATCAACATCAGCGTAGGGCGGTACGATTGTGTGGCAATTGAGGACATTTCTTATTTTACCATTACTTTTATCACTAAAAATTATTGTAATTCCTTAGAAAACGCTATAAAACTGCTATTGTTATGATAGTTTAGTTAAACATTTCGATATGAAGGCGTTTTTAGATGGTTTCGGATATGCATCCTCCATATTTTACTGCTACGTGCATGGTACCAACTACATAATATAGGTAGCTATAGAGGCTTTTTTAGCTTGTGTGCTCAATATTTTGTACCTTTTTACTCTTATTTGTTGAGAAACGAATATGATTTGATTGATTCTAATTTATCCTCTACTTAGTAGGTACTGATAAAGCCATTGCATTTTTTTATTGCCATAGACAATTACTTAGGAATTGATTATCTTGGGACACAAGTTGAAAAGGTCCAAATGTAATAAATTTTGCATTAAGGCCAATAACACACCGGTTGTTGATGATATTTTATTAATTCAAGATGCTCTTCAATTGTATAGTGAAACTTTTTTGGGTAGTTATTATCCTAGTTTTTTTATCTTTACAAAGAAATAAAATATTTATTAATATTTAATAACTTCCTCATCAATATATAAGTAAAATAACATGCCACACTGTGGGGCATTATTTTACATTCACTAAATAATTTACATTCACATTTTATTCAAATTGGTTGTATTGTGTAAACAATAATAAAAATAAAAAAGAAATCATTATTTGGATGTAGTCACAGGTTATCATATTCATATTTTCATGAACTAAAATATTTTCATGTTGAGGATGTAGTTCTTGTAACTGCCACTAGGTGGTGTGGTCACTAAATATTTGTGGGATCCATTGAAAGTCCTAATTTGTTTGGTAACGAACAAAAGGGTTGCATATAGGGATACATATAATAATAATATAAGTAACTACTTACTTAAAGAAGAAGATGAATTATGTACTTCTAGACCCATCTGTTAGGGCATAGGGCACCAATAGTGTAGTTGATCTGGTTATTAATTCATTTTCCATACTCTAAAAAGAATATTTGTACAGGAACTATATCAAGCTTTTTTACTTATACCTAGACCATATCATACAATATCATCATAACTGTTATCACAGAAGTGGTGGTCAATGGTGATCAAATTTGGTGGAAAATTCATGTAATTTTCATGCTAGTAAGAACTATTTGACATTAAATGTTTATATTATTATTATATTTCAAACTTCCACATTTCACTTAACTGACCATAACTATTGTTCCTGAAGAGGTATTTAAAGATTTTAGGAGTGCTGTGTCTACAAACTTTATGGGGATGGGATTAAATAATAATAATATCAGCCTATACTGTCCCACTGTTGGGCAAAGGCCTTCTCTCACAAATGGAGGTGAGAGAGATTAGGTCACACTCCACCATGCAGACCCAATGCAGATTGCACGTGCCGTTGGAACTTATCAAGCAGCCTATAAGGCTTCCAACTTGGTTTAATGACTACCACATTACATGGTAACTGGGGCCAACGGCTTAACATGCCTTCCGACGCACTCAGGCTGGCTGAGTCGAATGCTGCTTAACAGTAGTGATGGCTAAGAACACCATGACCGCACAGCGCTACAAGTGCTATTGTTATTGGGTTAATAGATTAATCTATTAAAATAACATTTTGGAGTCTGGAATTGTGCCCAGTATAAAGGCAATAGACTTTCTCCATATTACATTGACACCTGAACCTGACATTGCAAAGTGTAGTTGGGGATGTTGGCAAGATGTAGGATTTTTGTTTAGCTTGATTTGACAGTGTACATAGTTAGACTTTGACCAAGTAATGATTACATACTCATGCTACTTGTGTATTAAATTTACCTTCATTTCTCTGTCTGAGGTTCAAATGTAATAAATTCAAGTTATATTAATAGTGAGTATAATGGCCTTCTATTGATTTGATGTTTGTTGACAAACATTCCTTAATGATTGTCAAACAAAGCCCAACTAAAAATATTTTAAAAATAAAGGTAAACTAACTTCAAAATGCAAAAAATAAATATTTGAAGTCGGTGCTGGTTGGTGCAGTCGGTTACTTGGCAAGGACTTCAAATATTTATTTTTTGCCTTTTGAAGTCAGTTTACCTTTATTTTTAAAGATTTTTATTTTAAGTGACGAGTGAATTATTTACAAATATTTAAATACCAATATTATATTATTTTGCTGAGTTGTACAGTAAGGTACCTACAGGATTAATATATTAACTATAATAACGGAATCTATACATTCGTGCTGCTCGCCGTTAAGGAGTTCCCTGGTGTATCTTCAAAGTCCAAGGTCCAATACCAATAACATTAAAATAGGACCACCTCAAAACTATACTGAACCCAATGCAAAAAGTATCATCAAAATCGGTTCATAAGCAGAGGAGTTATAAAAAAAGGACGAATTATGAACCTCCTCCTTTTTTCATCATCTCATCTCATCTCTCAGCCCATACTTGTCCACTGTTGAACATAGGCCTCCCCAATCGCTTTCCAGCGTAACCGGTCCGATGCCACCTGCATCCAACGACTTCCTGCAATTTTCACAAGATCGTCGGTCCATCTGGCAGGCGGTCGTCCCACGCTGCGCTTGCCAATACGTGGTCGCCACTCTAGAATCTTTCTGCCCCAACGCCCGTCCGATCTACGCGCTATGTGGCCCGCCCATTGCCACTTCAGCTTGCTAATCTTAAGGGCTATGTCGGTAACCTTGGTTCTTCTACGAATCTCCTCATTCCTGATTCGATCGCGTAGAGAAACGCCGAGCATAGCTCTCTCCATAGCTCGCTGAGCAACTCTGAGCTCCTTTTTTAAAGTCGGCTAATATACTGCTCAGTTCTATAGTGGGGCACCTATAGAATTGACGTAATACCCATAATATCGTATTACGTCATACATACTCATAATCGATAAGGAGTTCCCTGGTGTATCTTCTAAGTCCAAGGTCCAATGCCAATGAAATTAAAATGGGACCACCTTGGAGCTATAATAAACCCAATGCAAAAAAATCATCAAAATCGGTCCACAATTGACGGAAATATCGCTGACAAACATAAAAATAAAAATAAAGGAAAAATAATAAAATAAAAACATACATACAACCGAACATAGAACCTCCTTTTTGAAGTCGGTTAAAAAGACAGACCCTTTGATAAGTAGGCAAAAAAGACAAATCAATGAATGAGAAGCAGATCCACAAATGACCATATATCCATCCTGCTTCAAAAACCAATTATCTTGATGCATGAAGTCTGAGATCATGAGTTTATGCTGCACTATAATGTTGTACTAAAACAGCAATAAGTATGTTGCTAGTATTGTTAAGCTATTACCATTCAAGTGCTGGGAACACACCTCCCACCGCATATTCCACTTGTGTCTTATTTTCTGGTTTAATATCATATAAGGCCATATAAAAGATTACATATTGTACCACCTGGGCATTTCAGAATCTCTTTTAAAGTTGGTTTCTTTGTTGATTTTTGTAGTAAATTACCAAGTTCAGTAATTAAACATTAAATTAAATGAAGTTTTAAGTAATTATTTTTCATGATAACTTTAATATAGGTAGTTTACAGACATTCCCTAAACCAAATATTATTATCCCTTTGCAAGAAATACAACGATGATTATACATAATTTTTGTAATTTAAGATAGGATGTTAGTTTTGATTTGATAGGATTAACATTTATTTTATATTGAGTATTTACTAGATTTGTACACTAAGGTACTCCAATCAGTAATTGCTTATAACAAAAGCCTTTGAATAACTTAATCCTAATTGTAGTGGCGTGGCAATTAAGCAGTGCCTACCTCAATAATTTAGGTGTATGTTATCTAAAATTATTAAACGTCATGTTTAAGTATCATGATTGATATTATTTTATTTATATAGTAATATTTAAAGATAATGTACTCATAAGAACTTACTTAAAAAAAAAACGTGCCATAATTATAAAGGGTGGCGTATACAAATGTCGCCATCGTAATATGGCTATTGTCATAATGACATTCGTGTATACTGTAATCGTATGTAAGACTAAAACGAGAAAAATCGGTAGTAGTAACATTCTGGAATGTGCTGCATAATCCAGATTCCAGATTTGTACCGCAAATATTTCTATCGAAAAATTACATTTGTTCCAAACTGGGTTTCGAACTCAGGACGTCGTGATCGCTACGCGCATTATTCGCCATTAGACTAATGAGGCATAGGTAACTTTTTGTATATGAAACATTTTAATGCTTCTTTTTGATTTGAGCTTAGTGCAGCTCGACTCCATTTTAATTTCATTGTAGATTGAGTTATTATGATTTTATGACCATCCTATAGGTACCTTACCATAGAACTAAACAAAATATTAACCAACGCCAAAAAGGGGAGGTTCACAATGAATCTGTATACATACAGGTTTGTCTCAGTTTAGGCTGAAACCGAAACTTTTATGGAAATTTAAATTTAAGTTTCAAATAGCTATTTGTGGTCAATGAAACAGTATTTTTTTGTTCAGAAATCAATAATATCTAAAATATCGACTGCACACTTTAAAATGAACGTCGCACGTCAGATTACGCTACAAAATCGATATTATCGAGTACAATAATCGATGTTTTAGATCGATCTAAAATACTGAAACAATTTACAAACCACTTAAATCAGACTACGTTACAATGATAGATAATTATAATAAAACAGAAACTTTTTAAAAAAAGCAACATGATTTTAATGCGAAAATACGACGGAGATATTTCACTAAGCTGAGGAGTTACTTTGACCTTGTTTTAGCACTGACCCTGCTCGCCACCTAGGTATATGGTACTTGTCTAGATAAATCAAACGACCCCAAAAACGATAGTTACGTTGTATATTTGGCGCATTCCTATGGGCACCTTTTGTCTCCGCCACCAGACTCTGGCAACTGTAGTCTATATTTGCACTCATTCTAATTTTAGAAATAAAAGAATTAAAAGTACCGTAAATTAATTAACAAAGTAGTAAACAATAAACATTAACATGAGATTTCTGGTGATGCAGCCAAGAAATGTGAGCAAAAAATGAATTTTAGCATTCCGTTAAGTTTGCCATTGAGTTTCAGCTCAAATTCTCTGTCTGTTATTTTATGTAGTATAGTCTGTTATGATATCCTGGTACTTTCAAAACGGTTTCGTTATAATTTACCCATCCAGATTTTCGGAGTAAATCATTCATCACCTAAGGACTCTTAGTCTGTTATGATGTCTGGTACTTTAATTTTTAATGGAGTAGAAACTACGCATAATATATTATATATACTAAATCCTTTAATAGGCAAATTGAAGAAATGGAAAAAGTATCCACGTATCTACATAAGGATTGTAGTGAAGTGGAGTCATTTATTTAGAATATTGAATTATGGTCGCTTACAATAATATAATTAACCCACAGTTCTATGTGGAACAAAATTTGCGTGACCATTGTGTTCGATCAGCTAAAATAACGAAGTGGATTATTTTAGTTTAAGCAGTCCGATCATCAAGTTACTAGAGATAGAATATTGGTTTTGTTCACAAATCATTTTTATACTTTATGATTACAAAATTACTATGTTTAGTAGATAAATCCACTGTTCTAAATAATTAATAGTAAACATTATAATAATATTAACCCTGTTAAGAAACTGTCCCACCGTTAGGCACAGGCCTC
This sequence comes from Phalera bucephala, assembly GCA_905147815.2. Lineage (NCBI taxonomy): Eukaryota > Metazoa > Arthropoda > Insecta > Lepidoptera > Notodontidae > Phalera > Phalera bucephala. Next base: position 6,392,407 of record LR990609.1, on the reverse strand, counting down.
CTTACTTAGTAACATTGCAATTTAAACTATTTTAGTGAAATGTACCAAACCTGGCATCTACATTTATCAACTCACTAAAGATTTTAAGAAATGTTCTGGATTATATGTACACTACTGTACTTTTTTCCTATTTTTTTGCTCAAAATATAAAGGGTGCGAATAGCCTACTTTATATATTTTTGAAGATGGCGGTTCGCACGAAAAAAAATTGTATTCGTGCGAATCGACTACTGAAAAAATATAAATTTTAAAAGATGGCGATTCACACAATTCGTGCGAGTAAAATTCGTGCTAATCGACAGCTAACCCAACCTTACAGGTTCATTATCAGATTCCGGAAACAAGCTGAAACTATAGTACTAATCAAGACAAATCCAACAGGCTCAAAAACGAAAATCGATTCCAGTACTCCAATCAAATAAAATTAATTTAAGATTTTATTAAAATAAATCGACATGCCAAGACCATAATTGTTAAGTCATTTCAACATTCGACCTATATAGCGATTCGATATAGCGCCCAAAGGCCACCCGGAACATAGTTACGATTTCGGCCTTAGTATCGGCTGGTTTTTTGCCGAAACCGAAACTCCAATTTTGCGCCGAAACTGGGCGAAACCGTTACAGAACCCGCAGAACGCAAGTCCTACTCGCACTTTTCCAGTTATTAATTTAACAATATCTTGAGACGTGACTGAGATGACCGACTCATTGATTTAACTAGCTTTCAAGGTGGAATCTCGAGTGCAGGGGGACAGTGCTAGTGGGGCATCAATGACAGATATATTATATGTTCACCAATATTGTGATAACCCTTCATTGTTGTGACCAGGGTATGTACCATAATCTCTTTAGCAAAGCTGTTATAATCTCACTTTTAAGTAAGAAAAACATGTGAATGTAATGCAGTTTATAGCCGTCTTTTTTCATGACAAAGCAAGATTAGTGTTACTAAAGAGGTGGTGGTAACCCCTGGTTCTTTGACTCGATACCAAATAGTACCTAATCATCAATCAACTTAGCTATGAATTTTGAATTATACTGTAGTTGTTGTATGACAAAATAGTGGCACCCACAGAGGTAGTAAAAGGCGACTTTTATGATATCAACATCCCATGCATTGGCAAAGTTTAGAGTTTGGGGAGCTGAATTTTGTGAACCAGCATCAGTGGCGTGCATTGCATATAGGCAATAAAGCAGTGAACCTCATAAGAACTTACTTACAATTGCGGATTGTCTATTTTTATTATAATTTAAACTGTACTAAATGAAAAACCATTCCGGGGCATAGCGTTACTAATCATTTCTGGTTAGATAACATAACAAACTATTATTATATATTTGTTTAATAATATTTCGACGTTTCACTTAAATGACGTAATCAATGGTTGTCGTACAAGGATATTTTGGCTCGCGGCCAAAATCTGATCTGACGCTGACATCCATGGGCCAAAAGATCATTATCGCACTATAAATTGAACGCTTTTGTTTGACTCCTCAAAGGAGGCACGGAATATAACTTATTATCATGACTTGTAAGAGACGAGTAAAAATGTTTGAAACGCAAGCAACAATAGCACGGATAGGCGCTCGCAAACATGTGTCTTATTCCCCCCCGACCCCTGCCGCCACCGCCGGCCGCGACATGTTCTCACCGACGCCCCCGATGCTTTGTCATCCCTTCTTTCCGCTCAGAATACGGGCGACGACGACGACGTAGTAGTAGATCCCCTCCCATAGCCGGCGGTTGACCGGTGCACTTAGTAGTGCACCCGTCCCCCTACAGCGACTGTCCCAACCGAGGGCGCCTCTTCGATGCGCCCTCGAGTATGTCGCCTCTTGCCCTTCTGGCTGGCTAAAGCGTAGTGGTTGCACGCTCGCCTTTAAGTCCGGTGAAGCTGTAAAGGCCTCGCGGCCAACAGCGTACATCATTCACACACACACACACACACACATGTGTCTTATTCATTATTTCTGCCTTATTGCTCGCGCCGAAATGTATTTTTGCAATTTGTATGTATAAAAACTTTTTTTTAAAAATGGCTCTTTGAATAAATTTCAATTGTGTATAGTCTATATTTGGCTCTTTTGGATGAATAGTTGCCGACCACTGCCCTAACAGACAGCTTAGTAGTATACATGTGAAATTGTGAAGCGTCGTGTAAATACACAAATTGGCGGCACGGCGGCGATCCAGCTACGATGTGGCTGCGCTGCGGCGGTGGTGCGGCTTGCGTACGGCACCTGTGGGGCTGCGGTGCCATGTTTACGAAGTCTTACGCCCGCCGAGGACTTTATTGTGTTTTGCAATCCATTTCGCTGTTTTGAAATCTCCTTAGAAATTTTATACAACCTTCTTCGGTACAAGAACGATCGAGTTTAAAATAATATTTACACAAAAGTTACCTGTAATAAAAGAATTCTAGACGAGTTTCGTAAACAGTCATTTCTTGAGGCTATATAAGTACATTTAATTAAGACAATGCAGACTAAACGTGATTGGTTGCTCTCACAATACTAGTAGGCGCTTGCACATGGCCTTTAAACCGTCTGACGCAGTTTCGGCCCACGAAAACTGTAGGACAGCATAGAATGTTAGCTTTTAAACAACATTTTGTAAAATACATGTATAAAAACCAGATTTCACATTTTAACGTAAATTAGCAAGGTGTTTTGTACCTGCTAACTATAAAGGTGCCCTGTCCTTAAAATTATCAAGCAGGTACAACTTCTTTACTACATATTAGATGAAAAAGTCCGTAAATGTTAGAGTATAAGACTAAAGACAAGTCTATTGTAATCAGTTACATTCTTGTAAGTTTTGTTTAGACATTTATAATATAGGGGGGGTCTTAAAAAAATCTTACCTTTAGATTCATAGACCATACTAGGCAGGAATATCCGTGGGCATACTTGAACAAAAAAACTATGCGTTAACAATTATATAATTACCAATTTTCGAAAATACTATCTACATCGATGTAAATTTTCCCATCATTACTATTATCTAACATCATGACTCACCTCTTTAGGAATAGAATTATTACGATTTATTCTGTATCTAATACTTTAGCCTCTAGGAAAACAGTCAATCTGGTGTAGTTAATATGCATCTTCAAAGTGGTCACAACTTTTTTAGAAATTCCATTTTATCTTTACCATGATACACCAAAAACGAAGTCACCGGTCAAAGCTTATATAATAAGATTTTACTCCCAATATTAAGCACATTATTTTAGCTGTGTGGCACTATGTCTCCACAAGTATTTTAATTATATAACTTTTTATTACTTTAAAACATATAAATAGTGTTCGAAAACACAGTCACTAGACAAACAAATATTAGCCGACAAAATTTGCGCAGAACCTACGTCAAAATACACGAGCCATACTTTAAATAAAAAGGAAGTACGGACCATGTAGGAACTTAAAGATTTTTAAATTGGTTGCCTAAATGGTACCAAGTGTCCACAAAAAGTGTACAGCTGAACTGGGTTTATAATCTTTCTATGCTTTTAGTCCTTACTGTATGGTTAGCTTCATTAAAAAGACATAGATAGGCCTGGCGGCACTGGGATTTTGCATTGTTTGACAAGGCTCATTAGTGATGTGTCTGCATCAGCATCAATATCGAAAATCAACTGGATTTTAAATAAGTAAATCAATTATAATTTTTCGTGATTTCAACTAATGTAAATCTTTTATCTCGGTGTAGTGGACGCTACTCAAGATCGGGAGATCTCGGGTTCGCCTCCTCGGTCTCCCAAGAGGTTTAGAATGACACAATAACAATGTTAATTATTGATATCGCAATATAACTGTTAGGTTTTCTATCTATCTATATCATCACGGCAAATTCCTTCCGGGTAAGGCAGAGAGTACAGAGTTCCAACAGGTGTTAGGTTTCGTTTATGAAGTATCGATAACCTTAATAGTTTAAATCCAAAATTGATGAAAATGCACAAGTTAGGTATAAATGAGCGTGAGGATGATTTACCCTTAGTATGTTATAACACACTAAGGTTGTCTTTTCATCGATTTTGGATTTTAACTGTTAAAGGTTAGCTACATTCGCTAATCGAATCTTAACATTTATTTTATTTGCACTAATAGTAAATATTTGGGGCGAATTGTAATACCAGTATAATAATAAACATACCGTGTAAAAATAAGTCACAGACCCAACCTCAAAACGCCAATTGCACTTTCTCTCTGTGGTTTGTGCGATTTTGATACCTAAAATCAAATTTGCAACTTTGCCAAACCACTGATAAAACTGTGTAGAATAAATTTGTACTACAGTGGATAAAGGTATTTTTCCCTTTTGTTTGTAGCTTTAGTTATATTATGAAATGTGTAACAGAAAAGTACACATCTTCTGCGCACTGCACAGCACACTGGACGGTGCCGCCGGCTTAATGTGACGCAGCCTGTAAAAACTACAAAACCTAGTGTATCGTAAAGACACACTCCGTATTACAATTTTTTTTAAGACGCGCCCCTCTTATTATGAAGTTTTCGCGCCTCCCTACCCTCTGCTGTTTGTAATATATAATTTATTATGTTACAAATATCACATACGCAAATTTTTATCATAAGGTATCGCCTAAATACATAATTAAGTGCCTATAACAGACATATTTGTACATCGATATATTTTAACATCGAAGGGGGGGCCCCTTATAGAGGTTTTGCGACCCCCAGGGGGTCGCGACTCACTGGTTGAAAAACACTGGTTTAGAGCATTCGATCATTTAATGTAAATTAATCCAAACATATTGGAATAGTCTTAATAAATAGTATACTATAATCCGGGAAGAATTACCTTAGGTCATCCGCACGTGATTTTATTTATAGCGGACCAGCGATTGCGCAAGCACAAGTCCACTCTCTCGTCTCGCTCTTTGTAGTCTTATGGACCGGAAGACCGGTACAATCGGCAGAAATTGGGATACAGCGAAAGGCCGTAAGCCACTACATGGATCCTACCGAACTCCTTTGAGGTGCTTCACAATACCCTGCTACAGCGTAATGACGATGCAGACTTTGGTTTAATAACAGGTATCAACCGTTTACTATTCTACAGACGTTCGTTGATATAGTCCTCTCCTCTAGGTTTAGCCCACGTACGTGGTTTGCCCTGATGTGACCGCTGTTACAACAGCTTCTTGGAGCCACTAGAAAAGAGATTGTGGAAGTTAATTGATAACTTATAACACTCCACTACATCCCATAACAAGGATGGAACCTTCATGACGATGTGGCCACACTTTACGTAAATTCTAGATTTTTCTTGACGAAGCTATATGCCACTTAAGCCATAGGGTACCGCGTTTTAAAACATCCTTCGATTAAGGGTCTTCGGGATTTCTGTGTGCGTCCGAATCTTAACATAATATAGAATTTATGCAAGTCATAATATTGTCTCAAGTCAGTAGAATATTGGCCAGCTCCTTTTATATACATTATAATTATTGTGTACAGGGTCATACCTGCTTATCTCTCTCTCAAGAAAAGCGATTGTAACAGCTACCCAGGTCTTTAACTTCTTCTTATATCTTAATGGGCCGACTTTGCCTTAATATTATATATCATTCTTATTGAATCGTCTAGGTGTATAAAATTGGATATTTATAAAGTTAAGTTATAATTAGCTGAGTCCGAGTGCCACGTGCATAAAACTTGCAATTGAAACGGATAACCGTACCGCACCGTAAAATATTCCGAACGATTCGGAATATTTTACGGTGTTGACTTGGTTACTTTTGTTTTAATTTCAGTATAAAACTGCGAACATTATGCCAGAGATGGTGGTCCGCGATGTGCGCATTTCATATTTTTCAAACGTCTGATACATCAGTAAACGCTAAAATACACCTCCACTCATAGTTCGCGTCATGTAAGGTCGCCGCTTATGGAAACTCTTAACTTGCCCTTCAGATAAGACACGGTCTATTCTACTACCACGTAACTTCTATGATACGGATAATTATTTCGTTAACCTAAAGTTTTCTAGATAATCTCCCCTGATTTTGTTTCTCCATTGGTGGTCGCAAGAACAGCACGTCTCATAGCTCTACGAGCGCCATTTGCCGAGGTTTTCTCTATCGTACGGATTTCCTCAATATGTTTTCTATCGCCGTAAAGTGCTCATCAATATCTAACCCGATTAGGATTATTTTGAAGATATTTAAGGGTCAAGTCGGGGTTTAACCTATAACCCTTTGGTTTCAACACTCCTAAGGATGCCATATAAAAAAAGATGATTCTGCTCTAATTAGTGATTAAACGAACTTACCTGTACGTGAAGTTCTATTATAATTATACGAAGGGCTTCGTCCTTGAGATTAGAATATAACACAGACTTTTAGATAAAGAAAATATTCAAAAGTAGTTACATACAGTCAATTGAGTAAAAACATACTTGAAACTGAATTTTATACATTAACAATCAATATGAATAGTTGTTAAAGAATTAACTTTAATTATAACTGTTAATTAACAATTATTGTAAAGAATTGTATTATTCTCGCAAAACAATCATCATGAGGTATAAAACTGTAGAGCTATTATAAATTTGTGCAAAGGTATTGGATGTATTGCTCCAACCCGCTGCATTTCTAATCTTATTAAGGGCCAATTATATCCAAGTCTATGAGCGTCAGATGTTAACACATGTCGTGTGCTATGACCACTAAATATAAACGTGTCTATACTGCATAAACATAAAGGACATTTTTTTAATTTATTTTTTTACCCCCTGTGTTAGTGTTTGAGAAGTAATAGCTTTATAAGGCTTCCGAAAACTTATAAATAAGCAATCAGTATCTTTGTGTAAAGGACTAGTAAACTTAAGATAACACTCCAATGTCCTAATCGTTAATCATGGCGGTCAGGATGATACTCCACCAGGGTAATCTTGGTATGGACATCTCTGTTGCTGGAAGAATGAGATATTATTAAATTTTTATTTACTTTAAACTCATTAAGTTCCGAAACTAATAAGCTTCTAAAGAGAGGGTACCATGGTTGAGTAAGCCACTTGGTACTACCATGATCGCTTTAGCATTGTAATTACGCTAGGATTTTAGTATAATTTTGAACGGCAGGAAGGCATAGAAATTCGCCATGGCCTTTCCAAGAAACAGTGAAAGCGTTTATACTCGTAGCAACCGCTTGAGGGTCTTTGTGCTATGAAATGAACCGGTCACATTGTTTATTAATTCTACTGGCAAACAGATCGATGCAAGTATTACTGAGCTTAGTTTTAATAACCTGAATAGTCGACTCAGATAATTCCCATTCTATATCGAGATGAGCGAGTCTGCATTCGGTATTTGCTATCACATTATCTTTGGATGCAATGTAAGACGTGAATACATCGGCGGCGACATTCACACCATTGCCGTATTCTCTTGGTGATTTCTGTCGAATGTGGAAACTGTATACCTCCCATACGATTGATGTATGCGATTGCACTCGTATTGTCAATTAGTAAAGTAATTTGACAAAAAGTAAAATTTTTATCAAAAATTCTCACACCTATAAATGCAGCCAACATTTCCAAATAATTTATATGTCTAGATTTTTCACTATCGCTCCACATACCGCTAGCCTTCTCTTTACCACAGGAAATACCTACCCCGTTGTTGAGGCAACAAAGAAAATTTCCAGGTAGTAAGTATCAAGTTTAATGCTATTAAACGGTGTTTTTATCGCGCGTTTACACCAGAGTAGATCATGTTTAATCATGTCAGGGTCATTCATAAAGACGTCATAGTTAGTAATATTTTTGATTAAATTTAAATATTTATGACATTCGAAAACTTTTATGTATAACCACCTGTATTGTATTGCAGGACAGGCTGAAGATAATAGTCCTACAAATCTTGCAAACCCGCGAATTGTACACCTTTTAATTGTCAAAACATATGAATTATCCATGAATGCGACTTACTTTTTCTTACAGTAAACTCACCTAGAAAGTTTCTAAGTTTATAATATAAGCCGAGGAATTTACAACTTGTACTTGGGACAAGTGAACTTTTTTCCTCGTTAATTACAAAACCAACAAAACAATTTTTGTTTTTATAATGTTTGTAGCACATTCGTGGTTACGTGCCTACTACAAAAAAAATCGTCTAGATATTGAGTGGACAAATGGCCTTTAGATCTTAGTAATTTCACTATAGGTTTCATAATATTTGTGAAAACGTTAAATTGATACAATTTATTTCCTCAAATAAAGCGTACGTAGGTGATCGGGATGTATTTTAACAAAAAAAAAGTATGCATATTTGATGTCTATAGTGCTCATAAAGCTATTTTGTTTTAAGAGCTTGACAGCAGTTCACAAATCTTCCAATATAAAGTATTCGGTATCTATAAATCGGTTTTGGGATTTTAAATTTAAGAAATATTCCAGACAAATACTGATTTTTACATTTATGGTATTCAGAAAAAACTTCAGACCTTAAAAGATTGTTAATAGCATCAACAAAACAAAGCTTTCCGTTTCGGAATAAGATATTTTCTTAGGTCTGAACTGTCTGAATTACCGGGCATGCAAAGAGAATTTTGTAACCTTTAATATATGAAATGATAGTAGGATTGTTAGTTAACAATGATCATTTGTGATAAACTGCCAGCATAGTTTCAGCATTCTGGTTGACTCGATTTTGCCGATTGTTCATCACCGGTGCATGCGCAGGCACCCTTACTATTCGCGGCGCCCCCTGCTGCCTGCGAGCTGGAGGGGGACCTTTCCAGTTTTTTGTCTTTTCAAATCGGAGACAGATTTATGAATTGCCTTCGCTAATTTTATTAGAGCTGGTAAATTTGCGTTAAATAAATACTTGTCTATTTTGGGAGCTGAGATTTCATTCTTGCCTTGTTGTTTTTTTTTTTTTGAAAAAAAAATGAAGGATGCAGAGGATGCGAACTGTGTCCATTAATAATTTTAGTAATGCAGAATCCTTGTTTTCTGTAGAAATCTACAAGAATATCGCCTGACTTAAAGCAGTTGTAGTCGACATGAGTTGCCTTTCGTTTCGTTAATTTCAATAGTTTATCCCTTTCGACGACAATTTCAGTGACAGCTCCTTTAATTTCAACATTCAAGATAGGGGGATCTATCAGTGTGCAATTACCTGGTGTCGGGTATTTAGCAGTAAGCTCTTTGGGCATGTCTTTGCCAATCCTTCTGTTGCATAATGTGTTAGCCTGATGGCAAAACCATTCTGTATTTCTTTTCCATACGATTGGTAATAGTTGGGTATTCGCCCAAGATGTCAAGAACATCGGCGTCTATTTCATTTGAAATTCAGTCTACAGTATCTGCACATACTGTTGCATCCGAATCGGGTAAGGCCAGTGACTCGACCGCATCGGTCATCGGGTTTAATAAGCTTGTAAACGCTTGAAAAACAGCGACAACTTCTTGAACATCTGGACGGTAATGGTTCAATGATATCAGGTTCTGACAACAGTTAAGATATAGCTACAAATTTGCAATCCGCAAACCGTCTTTTCAGTAAGAGACAGTCCCAAATGACAAAGCATGTACTGTCCGCAACCTGTTTTGTATTGTACTATTCGCCTTGTCTGAATACGTCTGAATATGTACAAAAATGCCTCTTGAAGAGGCGCAAGTCCTGCAGTGGACTGCTATAGGCTAATGTTGATGATGATGATGAACAGTAAAGAGATAGTCTCAAGTTTTTACAAGTACTATCCACAATACTTCATAAAGCATATGCAATCTTTGTACTACTCATTAATCGAGGTATCACGTATTATACGCCGTTATGGCGCAAAAGATCAGGGGAATATTACTAACTGTCAAGACAGTATCGGAAACCATCAACTCTGCTGACCCCGAAAGGGGAACGACGCATCGTTATAATTTTAGTTTTATATTCTTCACCATCAAAACAATAAAAAAATAATTGAGGGTAGGCACTTTTGAACGTGCTAAAAGTAGTTCATGCGAATTGTTATTTACTTTATTTGTCGAAAATAACCTATTAAACATGTTGTAGGGGAACAAGAAACAATTAGTTACAATACCTTCGTTATTTAAACGCTGCTACGAGGAAGCTGACGTCAGTTTTTACATAATTTGCGTTAATATTTTCTGATTTTTCTCCTTATATGACAATCAGATTCATCGTCATTATATTTCCTTTTAGGCATTTTGCTGAAAAAAAAGCAAACTAAACTCGAGAACGGAATAAACACGTGCGGAACGGCCGAACACTAGAAACGCGAATGAAGGGACAGGCCGCGATGTCAGAATAGAGACTATTTAAAAAAATAAATGGGTATTGTTTTTTCTAAAAATAGTGTGGAATGGCTATGCATTAGGCGATACAACATTGTGTTATATTCTAATCTCGAGGACGAAGCCCGAGTATAATTGCTTTATTTAGGTAATGTATCTTCTATTCTCGTATACCATTATAATTTGCTCCAAGCACGTTATTTTGCAACCGCCACGAGGTTATGTACCGAGAAAAGCTTTATATTTGTGACCTTTTGTGAATTTATGACTGAAAAATCCTAGTAATTCCTCCGAAAACGCTTGTGCCGTCGGCCTTTGTCATATAAAATCTGTAATCCTGCCCAAATGGAGGCAAACACAACTTAGTTGTAGTTCTATCAACATGATTTACAGTAGATATCTGTAATGGGTGATTAGACCAATTTTAACATAATTTTATATTGATGTTATTACGTTACCTCATGATACGTTATAAACAAGACATGTTTACATCATCGCAGGCCGACATCATAACAAAACTAACTATTTTACTTATTTTGTAAACTTTCTTTCCAACTTAGTCGGGGCTTTTCATCGGGCAGTACCTACGGGAATGCATTTCCATTTCTCCAATTAAAGTTGTCTGTGCATCCACTCATTCTATTCAACCTTTCCTCGGTAATTGGATGTTTACTGCCGAGTAGATATTTATGTATTCTTCTGAATCGGATTTGGATTGTAGGGCGTTTTCTTGAAACTATAAAATATATTTATTTAAGTGTGGTCAGATTGGTGTATCAATTTAGTCATTAGCATCAAGCTTAGCCACAATGACTCACTATTAACATCTATTTATCTATTTCATCATTAGTGTCCGACCAAAACTAGTTTTGACAGCCGAAACCGAAACCAAATTTCGGCCTCTGTCCCAGTTTCGGCTGAAACCGAAAACGAAAACTAAACTTCTTTTTGAGGAAATTATTATGTATACTTTTTATAGTCAAGTTAATTTTGTATATGTGAAAGTGACTTTGAAGTATTTAAAATCCTCTTACTTTTTTATACTGCACTTAATTGACTGATGGTCAACGATTATTTTACTTAAGGACTTAAGAAATTAAGTTAGTTTAAGTAGTTTTCTCAGTATTACCTGCAATCTACACTTATATTGTTTGACGTGATGATTTATTTTCATACTTTTTATGTAAATTTATGTTAATTTACATGAATCATTACACAAATAGTTTTAGTTTAGTGTCAAATATGTGTCGAATAATATAAGTACTTAACATGTAAAACGCTATTTAAAATTGTATTCATTTATTAAATAACATTAGAGTGAACTGATACATGTGTAATTATATCAATTTGTACAATTTTTTATCTATTCCTGCTGATCGCAAAAATGAGTTAATTCAAGTTGATATAGTAATGCAAAAAGAAATAAGCCTTTGTCTTCATAGATGCATATGTTTTTTGTTCAAAAATCGATAATTTCAAAAATATTGACTGTAAACTACAATTTGAACATTACACGACGGCTTGCACGTGCGTGGGAGGAACATATGGGTGTAATAGGGATAATCTTTTCGAGTACAATTGTCGATATTTTGGATAAATCTGGAAGACTGAATCGATTCAAATCTCCTTGAATCATTTTGCATTCATGTTCACGTTACAATGATACATAATTTTTAATTAAAAAAAGGTATTTTTTAACAAGTTTATATTAAAAACAATCGACTTATGGTCATACCATCTATCTATCTACCTGTTCATTCGGACATTCCAATGCCCAACCACGATACCTCTGCTGTGAGTTGGTGAAGAGTTGGGTATCTTGTCGATGATAGCATCAGTTCAAGGTGACCATGTTATCCTAATATCATTGAAGTATAAATCTCGATTCGAGTAGATCTGTAGAAGTTACTCACATCCCTTCAACAATTAGAAAAGAGCTGATCTTAAAGCGGCTGAACAGATTTGAATCATAGCTATGAGACAGGAGGAAGCCAGAGGGGTATGTAAGGAAAGAACCTGTTGGAACTCTGTACTCTCTGCCTACTCCGCAAGGGATCTGGCGTGATGATATAGATAGATAAAATGCTTAGAATACTTTGATCAAGTCAACTTTCAAACAAAAAAAAAACTAAATCAAAATTAGTTCATCCGCTTATAACAAACCCTGATTTTGCTGTAGAAGTTACTCACATCCCTTCAACAATTAGAAAAGAGCTGATCTTAAAGCGGCTGAACAGATTTTCTTGAATCATAACTATGAGACGAACTATGAGACAGGAGGAAGCCAGAGAGGTATGTGAGGAAAGAACCTGTTGGAACTCTGTACTCTCTGCCTACCCCGCAAGGGATCTGGCGTAATGATATAGATAGATAGAATGCTTAGAATACTTTCGATCAAGTCACCTTTCAAACGAAAAAAACTAAATCAAAATTAGTTCATCCGCTTATAACAACCCCTGATTTTGCGTCGGGAGCTAAAACCAAGGTATCTTGCTCAGTTGACGAGTTCTATAGTCTCCTATCGGGTCAGACCCTGCTCCCATCTAGGTTTATACTAGTCCTACTTTCTGTCATCATCATCGGACCCTGGCAACTGTGGTCTATAAAACTTATTATAACAAATCGAACATAATGGGTTGTCTTGTTTAGTCGAATAGTTCCTAGGTCCACCTTCCAGGTTCATTATCAGTTCCTGGAAACTATCTTAAAATATAGCACTAGTCAAAGTAAAATCCACGGACCCAAAAACGACGGGATTATATTGTGTAGTTAAAATCGTCCTCAATTCCTCGATTAATTGATAACAATATGTTTATAAGTCCCGATATGATCGATCCTAGTGCGTAATGATAGATACTTTTTAAAATGGTTCAACAAGCCTAGACCGTAGTTCAGTTGCTTCGACCCTCGCCTATCACTCCCGAAGGCTGCCCGAACGTTCACGAACGTAGTTTTGGTTTAGACCTTAGTTTCGGCCGGTTTTCTGCCGAAACCGAAACCAAACCGAAACTCCAATTTTGACCCGAAAGAAGCCGAAACCGGAACCGAAACCGAAAGTTCGGTCGGACACTAGTCATCACGCCAAAACCCAGCCCGGCGTAGGCAGACCATACAAGGTTTCGCTGACCTCTCTTGCTTCCTCCACTCTCATAGTGCGTCGTATGCATGCTCGCCAGTTACAGAGACTCTTGACTTGCCCTTCAGACAAGATACCGTCTATTTATACACGATCGATAGATTAGGCCTTTACCGGTAACTACATACTACCACTTTGGCATTGTACGACATCTATCGTACGAAAAATCCTTTTTAGAAATTTGTCACTTCCTATAATGGCGAACGCAACAATCCGCTGAATTTAGTGCTTGTAGATGTAGAAAACGCCTAACATTTCGTTCTTGCTTGAGAAAGCGTCACCGTGGTGTAGCTTCAAAAATTGAAATTATACTCCTCGACATACATACTGTTTCCCTCACGCGAACAACTTTTTATACAATATGAAATTAGTGTTCAAGATTGAAATCTCGTTAGTTGAATGTCGCATGAGGTTTAGTACTGTTTTTGTTTCCTAACAAATATGCTGTTGGATTAAGAGAGCTAATTGTCATCGACAGTATAGTAAGACGTCGTATAATATAGCCCATAAATACCTAACGAGTAGTAATGCGGTGGAGAACTTTATTTACCACTATTTATTTTTTGTTACTATTGTCTGTTACTCTCGTTGAACGTGTGAAATAGTAGTGTTTTAACGATTCTTAATCAACCAAAACACATTTTTTAGTTTTCTTTATGTATAGATTATGTTTCTATAGGTATTGATAAATATTTACAAATCTCAAGGACTTACATAGATATTTGGCAAAGTACCCTTTGGAGCCTTTTGGACGCCAGTTAACAAAGTTGTCTGTCTGTGGTAAGCACAGGAATCCAATCAACTATTCAATTAAACTCTGTTTCTTTTCGAGACCTGTCTGATTTAGTGCTGCTTCAGATCTTCTTTTTGACTGCAGTACCATTACGTAACGTGATAAAAACTGAAAGTATAAGTCACCCTGACCAGCAAAGATAATGAAGTTTTTTCAGGATTTATTTTGTTCCCACGACTGATCTCATTTAAATGGACATATATGAATGATAACAAGGCGCAAAATACATATCAGTAGGTATCAACATAGCCGGATACGTGCATCTTATTGTCGCCTCGTTTATCGTAGCTAAATAAGACGCGCCCGCATGCGGTTGCATCCGGTCGCGCACTATTACGTTGTTTCGTCTCTCTCACGCGCTCTCTCTCTCTTACGCTTTACATAAAAATAATTTGCACAAACCCGTCGATGCAAACAAGTACTATAATAAAATTGATATAAATTCTGAAATAAAGGTCGATTGCAAAACATATAAAAATTACGTTGTGTTGCGCCATGTTAGAGGATATAACTCCCACGGGTCAGTCATAGGAGGCTGCTCACACCCCAGCCTCCCACCCCAACAGCTCGACAGACGGGGGTAGCTCTCATAATTTCAGTTTAAAAATCATTAAATTACTGTAGTACATGGTAAACAGAAATTTATTATACCATGATGTAGTTGATGGCTTTTGTCAGATGGCCGCAGTTTCCGTGACGTTTATCCCGTCCTGGAAGATAAGATCTGTCCCATGACTAAATCTTTTCAACTGGAAAATCTATCTCTGTTTAATTTAGTATTCTATGATTTTTTCAACTAAATTACTTGAACACATTATGGAATTAATTTATCGCTAGTACTAGTGGAAATTTAATAGACATTCTTTTGTGACGAAAATGTTATTTCGTATGTTAATAAAATGGGGTACCTAAATCTTTTATTCGAAACATCTTTCCGGCGACAAATAGGTGAAAGTCATACAAAAGTGTATTTAGATTAGAATTACACAAATTACAAATGTTTGAAGTGGCAGTTTTAGTTTAGTTGGTATAACGCTCGCCTTGTATTCACAAGGTCTGGGGTTCATATCGCGACTTGGACCTCTGGCTTTTTGATGACCTCGTATGTGCCATTGTCATTTGCTAACGCCTATGCCTTTCCCGTAAGTATAATCATCTTTAGGATACTTCCATGACCGAGGGAATTAATAAGAATAGGTACAAAAAATGTGATATGATGTTGGGGCCTTCGGCGATATAAGAGTATACTGCCTACCCTGTCTGGAAAGACGGGCGTGAGGACATTTATTCTTATTTATTTATTGTTATAAGCGGTGGGTAATTAAACAGCAAAGGTTGAATTTTGCTTATGATAAGAAAGTTCCGTTGATCTCTGTGCATGCCTTATAGGTGAGGTCCACTTTAGGTCAGTTTCAATAGGGTCCCAGAATTATAAAAATGAGGAAAGTAATGAACATAATTTGATTGCTAATGTGTATTTTTTTGTAAATTAAGTGACAGACATGTATAGACCCCACTTTTTAAGCGTGTTACAATGGCACTCGCACTACAAATTACTGCATTAGGCACTGGGTTTGTATTTACGCAGAATGACACTAGTGTTTGCTTCCGAAAGGACTCTACCTACACGATGATCTAGGGTAGACATTATTGCTCAACTAGTTTCTTAGTTTAAGGGTCCTTTGTTGTCTAATATATAACAGAACTTTTTGATACTAATTGGCAATAAGATAAGCCTTAATAATCGAGATTATTTTAAAGTGTCTTGTGGTTAAAATATAATCAGTATGCGGTAATTTCAGTCTGCATACTCAAACGATCGAGATCCTTTATTTGTATTACGGCTAACTATCTCCATCCCCCGGAGTATAAGGTTGGTCTTGGTTGGCATCTGAAATGCCGGAGATGCAGGTAAAATTTGTGCACATGGGGGTTCAGAGATCCAAATTTAACAACCTGCGATTATGGTGCGACTTCACACACGATGTCACACCTGCTGGCCTGCCCCTTATGCCCCACTATCTGTACAATAGAAGAGCTGAGTACAGCCACAAATGGCGCGATTGAGCCGCTCTCTTAGCGGGACAAATATGAACCATTGACACGAACAGAAGAAGATTTGAATATAGTCAAACGATATAATCGTTACATGGCTCATAATCCGTTGTAAAATATTGTAGTGGACGTAGATGAGTCTAGTCACACACCCTTAAACGGACGTCCTTTTTACTAAATTATAAGATTAAACTTTCGCGTAGACATATTGAATGTCTCAGTTTTGGAGAAACAATGTCATGTTGCTATTTTTAGCGTGTCTGGAATGGTTCTGGCAACTCAAACGAAATATATCGCGCAACATTTGGATCGACTTATTTTCTGATAATTAGTGATATTCGAAGCTACGTTTTGATATAAAAATTAATCAAATATCGCAAATAAAAAGAAACAGGTTTGTGGGATAGCGTG
Organism: Phalera bucephala; assembly: GCA_905147815.2. Classification (NCBI taxonomy): domain Eukaryota; kingdom Metazoa; phylum Arthropoda; class Insecta; order Lepidoptera; family Notodontidae; genus Phalera; species Phalera bucephala. Next base: position 6,375,731 of record LR990609.1, on the reverse strand, counting down.
GGTGGTAGAAGCAAACTCTAGAGCGAGGTGCAAATAAAGTAAAGCAAATAAAGTTATTCCCTAGGTTGGTCGAAAATTTCCTTTTTATGAGAAACCCCGAATTGTGCCGGGTCCAGCTTTCTTTACCTTTATTATTAACAATGCGAGTAGGCACACCGTCATTAGCAACCAGAAAAACATTTTTACTACTTTTATCTAACTATCGATATTATCATATATATCCTTGCGGGGTAGGCAGAGAGTACAGTGTTCCAACTGATTTTTTACTATTTGAGATATTTTAATACTAATCATACTCCATTACTTCAAGATGTTTACAAAAATTACTATTTTTTTTATATTCCTTAACATTTCGCTTAGTTAAAATTATGCTATGTTTATTTTTTTCTCTCGCAATCATCAACATTAAATGTAGGCGGGAATATCAATACTAGTTATTATTACCAAATAAATTAATATTAAAATGTATTTAGATATATTATACCCTAATTAAAAAAAAATGGATTGGTTCTGAGAAATCTTCAGCTTACTTTAACTTATTTCTTGTGTGCAAATTGTAAAGAAATGTCTATAATTCAGGAATTTTATAAATTTCTTGCGAATATTGATCTACTTAATATGCAAAATTATTATATTATTTACAATTTTATATTATTTTAAAAAAACCACTGCAACTTCTCACTAATTCTGTATCAAATGTCGTTTGTTGAGTATCGCAACTCTAACACAATGAGCGTTGAAAATTCTGAAAGAAACCAATTCTTTTTTCGCGTATAAACAGAAAAGTAGTTTTTTTTCAGGATTATTTTCGTATTTCTGTTAAAAAATTGAAACCACGTGACTTGAGTTTATGAAAAAGCGGGTTTTATTGAAGCGGGTTTTATTGAAGCGGGTTTTATTAAAACAATGATTTAAACATTTACTTTGACATTCGTCGTCAGTGAAATGTGGGTTTACAAAGTACACCTCTGCAATTGCTACTTGGAGAACATATTTTAGGACCTAATATCACCGGAGAAATGTAGGTGTGCAAAGTACACCTATCGTGGGTAAAATGGTGGGTGTACATACTACACTTCTGCCACCTCCGCGCGACGAAATATATCTTTAGGCCAAAAAACATCGTCTGCGAAATGTGGATGTACAAAATACACCTATCGTCGGAGAAATATGAGTACAATGTACATTCACAATTTCCAACATCTCCCGTCGGTCTCACTGTGGCAAATTTTAGCCAATCATGCTCACGGCTCTGTATGTAATTGAAAGAAACCATGTTTTTTCTGAAACTTTAGTTTTTTCAGTTTTATTAGGAGAAAAAAACATGTTTTATTTCGCAGCAGCTGTCATTTGCTTTTTTCGAATGAAACATGAAAAGAGCGATGAATTTTGAAAGAAACGCTAATGTTTCAAGTTTTTGTCAACGCTTAACACAACCTTTTTATATTGTCTTTTGTTACGGAACTTTAATTCAATTCTGTTGCTTGTCAGAAGTTTAACGTAAGCAAAGTAAGCTAATTTTTCATTACAGTCGTCTCAGTCATAAAACTCAAGCTTTTCTTTTTATAGTTTACCCCTCTATTGTGAATTTAAGATATTCCTGAGTGCTACTTACAAAATAAGAATAAATTTATTGTTCAAATAACTTAATATCAAAGACCTTAATAACAAAACTCACTGATAAAATGTATTTATCAGTGAGCTCCAAACTAGACTAGACAAGGAGAGAAAATATATAGAATTCTTAGGAATTCTATGCATATATGTAATGAAGTTTTCAATACATTCACTATGATATATACCTTTTTATATTAATTTGTCCGTGCATTTTTAATTAATTATAATTAATATTATAGTTCTTACAGGTTCTTTCCTTACATACCTCTCTGGCTTCCTCCGCTCTCATAGCTCGCCTCATACACGCTCGCCGGTACTCTGTACTCTCTGCCTACCCCGCATAGTTAATAATTATAAGGATAGAATATTATAGTTCCTTTTTCACATAAACCAGTTTCATAAAGTTATATGTCTAATTATAGAAGGACCCTTATTCCGCAAGGGATCTGGCGTGATGTTATAGATACATAAATATCGCTGCGAAAATGATGCAGGAAGTCTTCTATTAAGAACGACTCTTATTTGCAAAATGGGGTCACCTTCAAAAATCTAAATTACTGGAACCAAATCTATTAAACAAAATAGCCAGTGTGTTTGAGGAAATATGTATAAACTTGTCGCGTTTTAAGGAGGAAGGTACTCACTAAAAGCTAAAAATGATCATATATAGTATTTCTGCCCTTTTGGGTTATGTAATGTATGTTTATGACTGGGTATAAAAATAATTTTGAATACATAATTGATTATTTGGGCTTCGTTATTTGCTTTCATTATTTGCGATTTTTTGTATTTAACTGGTCTCATACAAGTCTCTAAAATATATTTGAAAAGATATTGCGCCTGCTCTAGCAGTCATAACTTTGTCTACTTCTATGAGCCTGTGGCTAGGTGCGGGCTATACAAAATATGTACCAAATGTTATTCCGCACTCGCGACCGTCGGTGAGCGAGTTTAGTATGTTCTGGGGGCCGCTGGCATATTTTGTATTGTAGCAGCTATGCAATGAATATAATTGTTAGACTAGCAACATAGTTGATACTACCGCTGGCAGGGAGAGTTCTGGTCCGATCTGATGTAGTCGACACGGTCGTCCTAGTGGTCTGTGTGCAGAATCCCGATCCCCACCACAATAGTCAAATAGTTGTCGCTTCGCGTTCAGATGATGATTACAAGTCTAACTTACCCTAACTTACTACACTTAACAAACTTAAACTTATCTACAATGTTGGCTTTGGCGAAAACTTGCTACATGTTTTATGTTGTCGTTGTTAATGTACGAGGCATGCCTTTTAAGTTTAGTTGTTTGAATAAAAAAACACAACTAGAACCTTATAGTACTTTTTATTGTTTTTCAAAGTATTCACCACGTAGCTTAATACACTTTTCCATTCGCTCAAACCAGTTATTATAACATTTATTCCACTCTTAAAGTGGGGGTGTTCAAAATGGCTGACTTGAAAGCGTCGACTGCTTCTTCACCGGACTGGAACCTTTGACCACGAAGACTTTTCTTAATTTTAGGAAATGTAAAGAAATCGTTAGGGCTTAGGTCAGGACTGTATGGAAGATGGTCAAGAATTTCTCCTTTTTCTGCTTCAAATACTCAATCGTTTGACGAGCGCTGTGTGAGCTTGCGTTGTCGTGGTGCAGGATGATGCGCCGCTTTGAGTTAGATTTTCGAAGTTCGGCGATGACTTGTGGTAAACAAACTGGGGTATACCACTCTGCGTTAACCGTTCTACGATCTTCAAGTGCAATAGTCGCAACATGGCCGGTTTTTCCAACAAACGTGGCCACCATCTTCTTTGAAGTGTTTCGAGAACGAACAACTTTAGTCGGCTTTGGCTCGTCTTGAAAGACCCAGATTGTAGATTGTTGTTTGGAATCAGGATCGTAGGCAAAGATCCAAGATTCGTCACCGCTGATGATGTCGTAGACGTGATTTGACTCTCCTCGGTTGAACCTTTGCAGAGTTTTCTTACACCATCTGACGCGGGCCGCCTTGTGATCGTCGGAAAGCAGATGCGGTATTCGACGGCAAACTAGCTTTCTCACACCAAGCGCTTCATGCAAAATCTTCTAAATGGTTGTCCCTGAGATGCCTAATAGGGCCTCTATCTCTCGATACGTCACATGACGATCTTCGAGAATAAGTTGTCTCACAGCAATGATGTTATTTTCAGTGAATGCGGATTTTGGGCGTCCTTCGCGAGATTTGTCACTAACACTAGTATGTCCACGCTGGAATTCTAAATACCAGCGTTCGATAGTCCGCAGACATGTGGCTTCATCACTGAACACAGATGTTAGCTCTTCAAAACACTGAAGCCGTGTCAGGCCTCTTCTAAAGTTGTAGAAAATTATTGCACGAACATTTTCCTTAGAAAGATTCATTTTCGTACGTAACCTGACAGATTCCAATCGACGCTGTGACTAAACAATAGAATTAATCCTAATACTTTCAACTGTTTTGAGATTCAAAATTTAAACACATTCGAATATAAAACAGTTTCAAATTCAAAATTGCCGGGAAATATGGAAACGACAGAACTTAAAAAAGCATGCCTAGTATTTACACATTCACTAGTACCTTTTAGGAATTTTATACAATAGCTAGGAAATACATGTAACATTTTCTAGTAAATCTATGAATTAAAGAATCGTTAAAATCGTTTGTTTACTATTCGTAGGAATTCCATAGAATCCCAAAATTCCATGCATTTCTGGTGACATAAATACTCCAATTATTATAAGCTTGGCTGTAAAAATATTGTTACTTGCGCAACAGGTACCTACGTTTCAGTGTGGGTTGTTTACGACATAGCTAGATAAAGAAGGGTGGGGGAGTGCCCCCTACTCCTGAGGGTAAAGTGTCAAAGCTAAGACTAGTCCTAAGAGGGTGGTATCTCCCCCCCGTATCTCCCCCCCTCAGCAGTAGAGGTTGGTTTGAAATTACATGCGCGAGATGATAATTATTGTGACCACCAAAATTTTTCAGGTGTTATTGATTGATATGAGCGCCGGGCTGCATCAAGCTGGCCGTGACTACGCGTGCACGCTGTGAAATAATTCGTAGTCGTTTGCGTATTGGCCACATCGGGGAGAAGGCGCCACGTGTGGGCCTGCGTACAACCGGGGGCGGGCGCTTTGCGCCGCCCCACAACTTCATAGGTAAGTGCATTGCTTGTTGTAACTGCGCACACATACCCGCGCAGGCCTGTATCCATGGTGATTGAGTCCTCCCAGACTGTTTTACCTGCCAAGCGAGTGTATTATTCCAGTCCGGGCTGAGTTTCCGAGCGGAGCTAACGTTCATGGAAGGCCCAATGGCCCGTATTTTTCTGAAAGTGTTTGTTTTTCCTTTTTTAGGTCTAGTTATTTTTTGTTTAAGAGTGCTTATATTGGTGTATTTAGCGCTAAACGTGGATGTCTATAAACATTATGTAGGCAAAAAAATAGTTACGAGTGCTTAAATTCGGGACTGTTAGTTTTTTATTTAGATTTTATTTTTTTGTTTCTGTTAAAAATAAACTATCAAAATGTGTTACGGAGATTCGAAGACCCCGTTGAGGTATTTATAATACTTCATTATTATATTTCTATTCTCTATTCGGCGGATAAACTTTGTAAGGAATTTGTCTGATCTACTAGAGAACTAACTACCTACTTTAATAGAATGTTAAAGTATCTCATTTGGATTATTATTATCCCAATAAGGTACTTTAACATCATGTGTATTCAACATCATGTAAAGTACCTTTATTCATATTTATTGTATTAATTGTCTTTATAACAGTCACATAGCAAACAGTTTAACAGCTGATCAAGAGTAAAGAAGTTTGTAAGATCGCGAATGCATACCTGTTGCGTTTACTCTGTTTGTCTTAGTTATTTTATGTGCGATGTTTTATATTTTGGATTTCTGTTCTTATTTTATATTTTAATATTATTTGATTTTTATTTTGTTTTCATCACGGAGTAGCTACTAAGCGAATTTATTACTCTGCCTAATACTTAATGTTGCTATCGTAAGCTGTGCGAATTTTATCATAAGTAATTGTAGTTTTGAGGGAGGATCAGAAATAATTGATTTTAAACGATTTTGCGATACGGAGTTGTATTTTAGGGACATTCCTGCGAAAAATCCTCCATTTTCAAAGCGCAGAAAAATGCATTAGATCAATATGTAACTTTAAACCAACTGATAGTTGCAAACCTTATGCATTTTACTTTTCTTAAAATATTACTATTGCCATGTCTTTACATATATGAGACCGCACTGTTTGTGAAAAATAAAAGTGATCATTTTATAAATATAGCCGGAAAGCGATCTAGAAGAGTGAGACAGAAATATCGGCATGAATTATGTTTGAGACCTTCCAAAACTGCACTTCTGCACAAGAGCATCCTATGCATGGCCCCAAAATTTTTCAATAAAATCCCGAATGACATCAAAGACTTAAACTTGACACAATTTAAACAAAAATTAAATATATTTTTATTGGACAAATGTTATTATACAGTTGACGAATTCCTTTTTGACAAATTACTTACACACAAGAAATAATAATATTATGTAATGTTGATAACAGTAATAATGTAATTGGATGTTTTTTAACTACCTAAACAGTGTACGCCCAATGGGTAGATTTTTGAGAAACTTAAATGTTAAACCAAGATCATATTGTATCACCAAAAATCACACTGAATAAATGATTTATGATTTATAAATTATTTGTTGCGGGTCAGGAGTTTCGTGATGAGTTAGATCAAGACATCGAGTAAAATGATTAAATAAAATCTATTAACAGGTCAGGTACTAATATGGGTAATCTATTTTTAGTTTCGTCTATGAAATTGCTGCAAGGGAAGTTTGTGTCGTCAATTAGTGCGTCTCTTGATAGCGGGAAATAGGTCGAGCCAGAGCGTAGGACAGGGGGTGGGCCACCCATCTGGGGGTGGGCGGCCCTCCCGCCACCACGCTTTTCCTGTGCGCGTCCTCACTGCATCTGTCTATCTATTGTCAAAAAAAAAAACTTCTATATATGTTTTTGATGTTCCCTCGAAAACTACAAAATGTCTATTTTAAAGCTAAATTATATGATCGGATTTGCGAAAATGTTTAACAACTTATAAAATCCTGATAAAAGGTATTGGGCTATATGTTGTCAAATTGAAATTCAACCTAGCGGACGCCTCATGGAAAAGTCGTTATTGATGTAATATTTATTTTTTATAGTGAGTTTCGATCTGTATGCCAATGTAGTCCACGTCTAACACTAGCGCGCTAATGCATTGCAGCATTTAGAATTTTCAAACTGTCGTATATTTAACTATGCGGGTCCCTCGTTTCCCATACTCTACAAGCGTCATAAACATTAACTATAATATGTTACATTCTGTTTAGATTTTCCAATGCCTTCAATTTTGGCGCGCAAAGTAAGCACGATGAAATCTTGGATCCGCACAACATTGCGCCCGACCCGTTCGCTACCGGCGATTGTTTAAATGTATTTTGCCCGGTTCATCTGATGTCCTTCCCCACGTGAGTACTTAGATATAATCCTTATTCATTTCTTTTTCATCTATACCTTCATTTCATTAAAGTCTTTCGGACGGATTATTCTATATCAAATTGAATTAGTATTTTAAAACAGTGGAGCCGAATATTTTTGAATCATTTGAGGTATATTGAGTTATGAAAATTGTAGTACATAGTATTTTTTTGATTCAGATTAGCGCTAAGTTAATGTATTTAATGGGGCAGTGGCATTGCAGGATATGAAATTCATGTTGGTTTACTAAAATGTTTTGTTAACTTAATGTGTGCGGTTTTGCTTAGTAATGTTTTATTTTTTTGTACAGATATATGTATAATTATGAAAACGTTGTCGACTTGTAGTAAATTTATAAGACTGAATCAACTATACCCACGTAAATTTTAATCAAAATATAAGAAACTTTCTGCGTATCCGATGAGATTTCCAATCGGTAAAATTTTATCCCCTGATTTAATAACTTTAAAGCATTCTTTCTTAATGCTGACGCACGTCTTACATTTACCAGTTTAAGTTGTGCGTTGTGTATCAGTCATTCAGTATTAGTGTTAATTAAGTAGATAAAAAATGTATCGAAAATTAAAGAATAAAGAAAAAATAGTGTTTTGAATTAATATTGCCCCTCTATAGAGATTTCGTAAAATTACTAGACAATTAGGCCATTCTACAGAACATAGAGCTAAGGGCGAATAAGAAAGAATGCTGCAAGTTTTATTTCTGCTGTTGGAATATTCCAGGAAAAGGAGGTCGAAGTTAGCTGCAAATAAAATTATTATTGCGTTATGTGTTTTATTACCACTTATTATTATGTAAGAACATAGAAACATACTGCGGCCATAATCAACACGCTATCTAGTGTAGTCAATGTGTCTAGTTTTAAGATTTGATTGTTGTTTTCCAGACATTGCCTTATCACTTTTTTACACGTTAACAAGTTGTTTTAGGTGCTGCAATAATCAATTTTTTAGTTTTCCATTTTAATATCTTTGTATTCAGTATTGTATTGCTTACTGATTATTTTGGAAATATTTCGTATCCCGCAATGATACCACCCTTAATGTTTTATGAATTTAATTTAATTTTCTTTGTTTTTTTCTTTCCCCCAGGATATCGTTTTCAGGCACTGGGTTTTTATAACTTTATTTTTCTTCTAGTGCTGAAATAAACACGATGAATACGGGTGAAGATGAACCATCGTCTGGTTTGAATGGAAGACTGAGACCTCGTAAGTCTAATGCGTCCAGGCCTAAAAATAAAGCCACGCGAAAAACTGAAGGCAAGATCGCTCAGGACAAACTCAAAAGAACAAGCACCCCGTCTAAAGCGACGCCGAATAAACAAGATGATCTCGCTAGCAAGTCTGAAACTACCACTCCGCAACTTCTTTGCCCATACTGCGATAGAAAGTTCGCCTCTAAACAAACTGTGTCTAAACATGTCCGCCGCATGCACCTGTCCACTTCGAAGCAAGACTCTTTCATTGAATGTCTTTTCTGCAATTCCACTGAGGCCGAAGCCAACAACATCGTACGTCACATGGTTGATAGACACCCCAATCAATACTTTGCCTGTCTCGACTGTCATACTCGATTTCCCTCCACTTCTGACTTGGCTGAACACAAACTCAATGTTTGCGAGAAACAAAAACCTTACCGTAGCAAATTACGCCAAAAGGCGTCAACCGGGGCGAAGAAAAGCCAGAAAAAACTTCATGTTGATGGAAACGGCGAATATATGGACAAGGTATATGCCGATGGACACGGTTATAACGGCATAGTCATTTCATGCGAACTAAAACCGTCGCAAATACTCGATACCGCAGATATAGAGGATAATATCACAACAAATTTAATACTGCCGCCTAGTAAGACCCTCGGCAGTAACGCAGTATTAGAAAAAAATGCAGTAATTGTTTTAGACGACATTCAGTGGAACAAGCGAATGCCCCCCAATTTTTCGTTCCACAATACAGATGCCGACCAGATATTATCAAGGCTAGGCGTGGTTCACCGATCGCCAAGAGCAGGAGAGTCGACAAGACGAGACTGGTTTAAGACTATTGACGAAACGACTCAAAAGTTTGAAAAATGTTTTGATACCAGCTTTTATTCGAGAGTGGCGAGTAACGTCCAAGAAAATTTGGCAAAATTCCTTGACGGCTCATTCAATTTCAACCCAGATGCAGACAATACGATAAAAACAAGAAAGACCAAAAACAGCGTCGTCATTAATACAGCTGAAGGGTTCCCGATACTCTTGGCTTGCGAGCAATATTCGCGAAATGTATTTGATAGCTATATGCCACGAGGAATCGCGCCCAGACACAAATGGAAATGGGATACTATTGAAAACGAAAAGAATATCTTAAACTCGAGTCTGATAAAGCGCGATTCGCATACCAATAACTGTATTATAACTCTGGTTTCAAGTTTGGACATATGGACACAGCTCTGTATGAGAAAGAAGTTTGAAGACAGATTTAGCAATTCTCCAATTGAAAAGAAGACTGAAAAGCTAAATACAATTGGAAAAGAGCTGAAGGAGATCCTCGAAAGTAGAGAAATTCCGGCGTCGTCGTCACAATTAGTTCGATATACAAGTAAGGTGGGCCCGACCAGAGATGGACTCGAGTTCCCGGCTTCTTTGGGGTTGATCCCGTCATCTCCAAATTACGACATGCAACCGGCCGTGCTTAGCGGGGAGTGGGTGCGACCGAGATGCTATGTGTGTTGCGCATGTGGCGCAGAAACTAGAGATTCGAGGGCCTTGTCATCGCACATATCTACGCAGCATCCCAACGCACAAGTACAACATTATGAAATTGTCGGGGAACCCCTTCTCAATGCTGACATTTTAAAGCATTTGTACGTGCCTCCGAGTCAGGTTTATACTAGAACAAGACCTTTACGAGGCTTTAAAGATTGCACTAAATGCAAAAAGTCTGTCTCTTTAGAAGATTTCCATCAGCATATGTTGGACTGCGCTGGCGATACGCCAGCGGTACGTAGGAAATGTCGTTACCGGCCTTTTGGGGTCCGTAGGCGAAGGGCACGTTTACCGGATAATACTATACGCAAGAAGATGCGTAAAGATATACGAACAAGACATCGGCAGAAGAACCACATGAGGCCTCGACCTAGAATAAGGTCTGAAGTTGGAGACGGTAAGTTGATTTATTTAGACGTTACTGATTTTTTGTTTTGTATGCATTTATGATTACACAATATATCTTTTGTTACAGCTGAAACCATACGGAAAATGATTGCTGACTTGCCAGCTAAACGTCATCGTGTGCTTGTCAATCCAATGAACTCGATATTACGATCTGGAAGAAAACACGACAAACAACGTAATAAGTTGATGATGAAACGTCGTTCTTCCGAAGATCCTAAAACCAGACGAATGCGTTCAGCGAAAGATCCAAACAGCTCTGAGCTTGTAGAACCTTTAAACAAAGAAGAAACAAATGAAGCTTCAAACGAAGACGACGATGATAACAAAATATTGAAGCCTAATGTGAAACGGCTTCAAGATAAAAGTGTACGCCAATGTGAGAATATAAAAAGAAAGCCTGTATTAAATAGAACAAAGCGAAAAATTCATATGAAATGTCCAATCGTAAACCAAACTCCACCAATACAAATTGCTGGTAATGAGATTAGCAATGAACAAAACCAAGGCTTACCCGCTAACAATGCTCCACAAGGAATTGATGTAAATAGTGGGCAATATCGCGCCAGAGAGCACGCAGGTCGTGGGGGATCTGGAAATAGAAATGAGCAACCCGGATGTAGCAGGCAAAACGGCAATGCAAATAATAACAACAACATCGCCCCTGCACCTAATGTACCGCTAAAACATTCGATAGCAAGTTTAACAGCAAATTGTGAAACACATGACAAATCAATACAATTTCATCGGTTATTCTTGCTACAACAAGAATGCAGTGATATTGCACAGCATGGACCTACAGGACAAAAACAATTATTTGAAAATGAAGCTGTAGTAGCGAGACTTGATAAACCGCCTTTACCTATACCCCATGTTAAAAAAGGGCCCCCCACACCGGACCCCAACATGAATCAAAAAAATAATAAATTAAATAAACCTCGTAAAGGTTTAAATGATTGTATAGCAATGCTTAAAAATAAGTTAGTAGATCCAGTCCCCAGTGCTCCTAATACTAATGAAATATCCGTACAGTGCGGAAATGATGAGCCTGTAGATACTGATACTAGGTATTACGTCCCTGGACCTACTATTGATAGTAAAATCGACCCGAAGCCTGCGGAAGTATTTTCTCGTTCAGTTATGCCTACAGAGAGAATAATTGAGCCACTTTATTCCAATACTCTAACAAAACAGAATATATCTATTGAGCAAACAACTCCAAAACGCCCTATTGCTATTGAAAAACCTATCACACCACCAAAAGATAGAAACAGTGTTAAAGGTAAAAAGTCTTTAGTTATGACCGATATGTCGCCACCACAAAAACAAAACGAAACACCAGTCAAACGTAAATCTACGCGGACCAGATCCAACGCTCGTGCTGAAACGCAAAAGCTTTTTGATTTACCACCTCAGATAGAAATCATTCCGCAAACATCTGGACCAAACATTAAAAAATCGTCAAGTTCGCGCAGTCGTCGCGAATCGTATACAAAAATAATATCTCCAGAAAGTGAAACAAAAAAACAGTGCCAACAACGTAACAAAAAAAGTGAGCCTCTGCAAGGTCAACGTCTGGACATCTTTTCAGAATCAAAACTACCACACAATCATGATTTAAGCAGAAGTCCTTTCATTGACCAAAAATTACTGTCACCCGACCAAAGATCAATAGCACCACGCAGATCATTAAGCGAACTTAGGCCATTTTGTGAACAGAAACAGCACTCGGATCCACGAGCTCATGGTGATCAGAGATCGTATCTAGAACAGCCTTCCGCTGATCAACGCCCACATATGGAACAAAAAATGTATGTTGAGCAAAGACACCATACAGATCAACGGCAGTATTCCGATCTCAGATCATACGGAGAACAAAGAAGCTTTACTGAGAGATCTTACACCGAACACAGAGCTTATAGTGATCAGCGGGCATATGCTGATCTTAGATTACTAGCAGAGCAGAGGCATTTGGCTGATAGGAGGTCGATTGCTGAAACGCGACCGCACACAGAAGTTCGACCACATAGTGAGCATAGATTACATATGGAACAACGAATGTATTTAGAATCCCTCAACGATCAAAGGGCATTCATTGAGCATAGACTGCAAAATGAACAGTGGCAACGCACTGAATCCTGGCCACATGCTGAGCTCCGTTTCCATAACGAACCACCTTTGCAAGTCGATAGAAGGCCTCATACTGAACAAAGGCCACATACTGAGACGCAGCCGAATGTGAATCGAAGGTCACATTGCAAAGACAAATCGCGTTCTGAGTTGGCGTCAATCGCTGAAAAACGTCAATTAAATGATCAAAGAACATTTGAATCTAGGTCTATTATGGAGCAAAAATCTCATTCTGACCATAGAATGCATACAGATCAGAGACATTTCATTGAGCAGAGACCGCTCTCTGAGCAAATAATGCTTGCTGAAAGAACACAATCTATCGAGCGCAGGCAATCTGTCGGTCGCCAGAAATCTATAGAGCGCAGGCAATCTGTCGACCGTAGACAATCTAATGAGCACAGGCTATCTATAGAGGGTCAGCAATCCAGACAATCTATGGAGCTCCGACAATCTATAGAGTGTCGAGAGTCTATGGAACGCCAACTATCTATGGAGCATAGACAGTCCATCGAGCGGAGAGAGTCTACTGAGCACAGACAATCTGTAGAACACAGACATTCACGCGAACACAGACAATCTGAGCAAACTATAAATAGTGAAAACAGCTATCCTGTAGAACAACGAACATTTATGGAACAACGATCTCATTCTGACCAGCAGTGCATAAATGAGCAAATTTTGTATAATGAACAAATACTATTAGGTGATCCGAGGTCACTACTTGAAAACCGTGTACTACATGATCAGCGAGCGCAAATTACCCAAAAATCTATAAATGAACACAGAATGAGTAATGAATACAGAACACAACAAATTGACCCAAGAATATATGAGAGAAAAATAAACGAACCACGCGTTTCGAACGAATACAAGTCTTGCCATGAACAGAGATCACCAATTGAAAAAAGGATTTTAAAGGAACACTCTCGTTTAAATGAACCTAATACACCCATAGAATACAGAATTGTTAGCGAAAGGAGAGCCTCTAATGATTATAGATCTATACATGAAACACTAGCATTAATTGAAGATACAACTTGCCCAGAACAAGAATCATCATTCGAATCTACGTTACTAAGTGAACATAATAAATTAGGTGAATCGACGTCATTAATTGAGGAACGTACGTCTACTGACAGGAATACTTTAGTAAGTAGTCCTCAGGTTGAGGTGACCTCCTTTGGTGGAGCAAAAACACCAACCGATAATAAACCATTAGTTGAGGAAATAACGTTTTCGGAACATCATACTTACATTGAACAAAAGTCTGATGCTTACAATGAGAATAATATTATTGGGCCCAATGTGACAGACTTGTATCCTGAAAATGCTTTGTCCACATCGACTTTGGTTGATAATATACCTGAACGTGAAACGCAAAGTGAAGTAATTGACGAAACATACTCGGAGAACGACTATAATGAGCCAAACGATGTGCCACCACCCGCTCATGCTAGCACTAACGTAGGGTCCATAATATCCGCGCCCTTAGATTTATCTGGTAAAATAATACCCGTGGATAGATCGGAAAATTTGTCTAAACAAGACAATCCGTTGATTATGAGTAATTATGACTCTTATGAAACACTGGACTTATCAAACAAGTACTCCGGAAGACAGATATTTGAAAAAGATATAAATGTGAGTGAAGATGTAGTAGATTTGCGTATTAAATCGTCAGCGCAAGTTTTTCACGAAAGCTCAATAGATTTGAGCGTAAAAAATTCCACTCTTAACATTGATAATTTGACTGACTTGCCATACAGGTGTTGTGAAGATGATTATGTTCCTACTGACTTGTCTGTTAGAGGGAATTTAGAAAATGTTCCAGTTGCCAATGAAATTCAACCAGATCATTATGATTTGTCTAGTCATGAGGCTAAGTTTACAGAAGAAATAAATACTGACTTTACTAATATACCTAGCACTAGCATGATAAAAACACCGGCCGAACATAATGAACATGATATAGCAGAAGAACCAACAGATTTATCTGGGAAACAGCCTATAATATCTGAGAATTCCGTCACTGAATCCGCCTCAGAAAATTCAATTGTATTAGATACTAAAGGAAATAACATCTGCGTTTCTATTGATTTAACCGAAGACGATGAAAGCTCGGTTCGAGTTGCGAAGATAGAAAATGAACAACAGGATGATTCTATAACTGATGTAAAGTCTTCACTTCAAACAGCGTTTGGATCCTCTTGCACCATATCACAAATAGATACAGAAATAAAATTGACTGAGGCAACGAATATACCTAAATCAGTAACGCCTTCTATGGTAGAACAACAAAAGTCAGGGTATAACCAAACTTTTTCTACGCTACCGACTGAAAATGCCCCACACACTTTAGCTGTACCTATATGTGGACAAACAACTAAACCATTGATGTGTGAATCAGTTGCCACAGCTAAGGAAAATGCGCTACGTATTGATACGTCTTTAAACACACAGAATGTTACTTCAGAAATATTACCCTTCCCATTTACTGGACAATCTATAAATATTGCAGTTAATACATTAGTACGAACCTTACCTGTATATACTTTACCGAATCCTGTTATGTCCACTCTTGTCAACAAATTTGAAAGTACGACACCTGTGTACACATTAGCGAATGCCTGCATTTCTGTAACCAAAATTGAATCTTCGTCTGCGTCTACTTTAACGAACACATTACTTAGTATTGCAGGCTCCACTATCGCGAATACAACATCAGTTTATACTCTGGCAGGTACGACTATCGGAGCTCCAATGAATTATAGTGCTTTGCCTAATAATGTATCCGCGATAGGACAAGTTCAAAATGTAATAAATTCATCTGCAAGTTTAGCGGAGTCTTTTGTAAGAACTGATGAGCAGGGAAAAAATTATCAAGAGGGAATGTCAACTGATAAGACCAGTGACGTTGAGCAAGATCCAGAAACCGCAAGAAAAATTGCTATGTTGCCTAAAGAGTTGGTAGATATATTGGGTAATATGCCAGCCGACCATCGGAATCAACTTCTGAATGTGCTGCCTCAGTATGTGTCTACGTCAACAGCAAACTCAATGAGTCATAATGAAATGAATATGCACAACTTAACGTATTCGGGTACTTCAACGTCTCTAGAATTACCTTCACCATATCCCTCCGCGCAACGTTTACCTGAAGATGTTGTTACGACTCCAGATTATCAAAATATGCCTAATATAAATACAATACCATCTAATTATTGCATGTCGCTCAATATGCATCAAGCCGCATCGCATTTCTTTGGACAATACGATTTAGATAAAAAACATCCTTTTGCTTATCTTCTGTCCCCTCCTCCACCCCCTCCACCACCTCCGCCGCCGCCACTACCGCCTCTACCTCCACCAGATACTCCAATTATTAAGACTCAACCAATTTCGGACGATATAAAACCTTTGAATCTACCGATGTGCGCTAAAGAAGAAAAAGACCCGGAAATAATAAACGTAGAAGATGATGGGCATAATTATCCTGAAACTAAATTTATCGATTTGACAGCAGATGACGTCCCGGCAATAAGTAACGAATTAATTAAACTTGCGGAGGATTTGACTAAACCGACACTTTCTGTTCCGCCTCAAGACATTGCAAATTATACGGCTATCGTAAAAACAAATAAACAAAGAAATCCGAATGACCAAACAGCTAGTCTAAGGGCTGTTCGTATAAAAACACCGTCTGAAAGAAACAAATCGGCTTCCACAGAAACTCAAATATTACCAAAAACAGTAATAGAACCTGAAACGCCTGTAATGACAAAGCCTTCTGTACAACCAGAAGCACAAATATTCACAAAAACAGCTTTAGAAACGGAGGTCGAAGAAATGACAAAAACTTTAATGGAGCAACCACCGGCAGTCATGGTGAACTCTGATACAGAAGTGGACAATTTAAGTGACTCAAAGAAGATGTTAGCAATTCAACAAGCGGAAGTCAGTAGTACTCAACAGGGTAGCAAGAATACTGTAGCAACGGGCACTGCACCAACAGAAATTGAAGCGCGTTCAGAGAATTCACAAAAAACACCAGAGGAAACTATTACGAAAGAAGACAATGATTCGATTCAAACTAATAATACTATTCCCAAATCTAAATTAGTGACCTCTACTAATATAGTTCCAAACACAGAAAACAAAATATCTGAAAATGTATCTAGTAATCAAAATGTTAACTTAAACAATGAAGAAGCTGTGTCTGAAAATTCTAATGCTCAAAATGCTCTAGGTTTTATTGAATCTCACCCTAGCCAAATTAGCAATGATAATTCTGTATTAAATAACGATTCAGGTGTTGATGTCAAACTTGGACAGTTAGATTTATCGTTGAAAGAAGGCAAAGCTTACACAGAAGAAGAAGACTCTGACGATGATGTTACTCTTGCTGTAATTGTGAAACAAAAGCAACTTGATCAACAAAAAAATATTCCACTTTCAGAAGAAAATACTACCGAGTGTTTATCTGAGAACAACTCAAGATGTAAAAGTAAAAGGGATAAGAAAGGTAAGAATAATGTCAGGAAAAATATAAAAGATGTAACTTGTAAATCAGTTATGGATGAAATAAATCACCACAGTCCAGCTAATCCAGAAATTATTTGTGATGAGCTTACTCCACCAGTGAAAACGGATAATTCTGATACAGATTCAGAAAATGTAATGAATAAAAAAAAAGGAGACAGTCCATCAAAACCATTAGAACTACTGAGTGAAAAGATCGACGATAACGTTGAATATGTGGATAATACTCATGAAGAAAACATTGCAGTTCTTGGCGATTTAAAAATTAAAACTATTACTGACGCTGTAACTAACGTTGCTAGTGATATTCCGGATATGGTTGGAGATATCACAACTGATTATGATTTCGATAAAAAGCTAACTGAAGTAAATGATCTTAGTGCGGCAAGCGAAACCGAAGACCGGGTTGAAATACAACCTGTAGAGCCTGATGCTAACATTGAAAATGTTGATTTAACATTGGATGGTCAAACAGAAAAATCAAAGAACAAAATAAATCTCAGAAGCAAATCTGGAAAGACCAAAGATGATATTGAAACTACCCACCATCAAGGTGGTACAATGTTAGAGACTTATGTTAGTATGGGATCACCAAATAAGAAACAGAAAACAGATGAAACGATTTGTCTTAAAATTGATACTGCTGATAATAACTCTCAGGACACATATGTTCAAGGAGATGAGAGTGATTCTGAGGAATCCTTCCGATTAGGCTTAAGCATGGATAAAAAATCGAAAAAGAAATTAAGATTTAGAAAGGGTAAGAATATAAATAATACCGAAACGAAGATCATTAAAGAGTCACGTTTATCTGAAGTAGATGCAAATATTAGCACTCCTTTACGACGTAGTAGACGAGGCAAATCAATGTTCGTAGATAGCATGATGGTTGAGATTGCTCAAATATCTTCACCTGAATCTGCAATGGAGCAAAAAGCGCCGTTAACAAAAAAACAATTAATTTTCTCTAAATTGTTACTTGATGAAGAAAATAATAGCTATCCTCAAGCTCACTCAACACCTGAAAAACATTCAGTCGGAAAGCAAAGTATCATACCACTAAATACTAGTACTATTGAGTCTGACTCCGTATTGCTTACAAGTACTGCGGATGAGCAAAATAGCGAAGGAGATACTGACAAAATTAAACCGATTAAACGTAAAAAATCCCCTCAAGCTAAACGAAAGAAAAAGAAATTCATTGATAACACAATCACCGACGCAGATGCGCATTCGGATCTCATCAATAAAGAGTCTTCATTATTACTACCTGAAAAGTCAATTGATGTAAGTTCAATACCTTTACCCGGACCTAAAAATGAACGCACTGATGACACCAAAGTGATAGCTAAAGACAGTGAAATAGCTTTTCCCTATAACCAAGGTGGAATTGAGGCAAAAGAAAAAGAATCGGAGAATGAAAATCTAAGTATTGAAAAATTAAGTTCATCGATAGAAAAGAGAAAACTAAGCAATTCAACAATAAGTGAAATAGATCAGAGCACTAAACCGAAAAAATCTAAGTTGACATATAAAGATGAACCAGAAAAGCATCTATATGACAAGAACCAAGTAAATAAAAAACCTATAGAAAAATCTTCGCGTACGACATGCTATATGCCGGCAGTACGTCGGACTCGTTCTAAATCTGTTGTGGTAAAGTCAACTACAGCTGAGATTTACGATCCTTATGACATTGACTTTGATGACATTATCGAAAAAGAGACTTGCAGGAGAAAAAAGTTCACGTCTGACAAAAACTCATACAATAGTCACTTGACAAAACGTTCTAACTCTCAGAAGCAAAGCAATTGTAAAGTGTTAAATAAACAGGAAACTTCATCTGCTATACATGCAGTATTTAGTAAATCGTCTAAAATAATTAAATCGAATAATGATGGAATTATTGGTGCATCAGCAATTAGGTCAAAGGCCAATGCGAGTGATTCAGATGACTCAACAAAAAGTGATGTTCCCCTAAAGAAATACGTAGAAGAGAAGGAAAAGAAAATGTTGAAGTTGGATAAACGCGCGGGTAGGCTAAATGATGACGATGTGTACATTGAGTCTAGTGAACTATCAAATGAAAAACTTGATAATAAGGAAAAGAAAAACAGACGCACACTTTCTGTTTTTAATAATTTAAATAAAACGATTGCACAAAATAAAACTGATGAACAACTACGGTCTGACCAATTTATGGAGAGCTTTGGTTTCTTCTCCGAAAGGAAACCCCGTAAATCCAATTTATTAGCTTCGAAGAAAATATCAGAAACATTTCACATTATTGCGAATGAAAGCGATGACATGTATTTCGGTTTTAAAGGACGTGGCACGAAGAGATCTTTACAAAACGAAAATAGAAAAACTCTTGAAGGAAATAAAAGTTCGCGAAGTCAACAACAAACGTCGCGAAAAAGCATTAAACGCGGGCGTAAGAAAAAAATTTATACAAGACCTTTGCCATGCTATTGTGGCATTTGCAAAAAGGAATTCGGAAGGCCTGACAATTATTTGAGACACCAAATGACATTGCTACATATTTCAAAATTATCGGAAATTGAAATGAAAGTTAAAACAATTCCGATTCACGAAGAACCGAATTATTTAATTGTTTATAAGCAACAATTGGATAAATTAAAAATACTAACCAACAAATTAGCCAGCAAGAGAAAGAACTCTAGATCGGCGCGAAAAATTAAATTACCAACTTTGGATCAAATATTGGCAGAAGTAAATAAAACTATACGAGAACGACAACTCTCCCAAAGAGGGCTCAGTCGTGATGAAGCATTGTTTATTGACTGCTGCGAACTATTAAAGTCTCATAAAAATGATGTCACCACATCTCATAAAAAGAATATGCTCACAGCAGATACTACTGCTTTGCAAAGTGGCACTAACAAGTATGCTTGTTCCACGGAAACAACTGTTAAAGAATTTGATTTATTAGAAAAACCTACTAAAGGAGATGGTGATGTAGATTCAATAACGGCTAAAAATATATTAGAAAGTGAGGAAGTCCGCAACCTGGAGAACGATTTAATATCTGGGCTTAAGGAAGCAGCACATGCTAGCACATTTAAAACAAAAGTTCCTTTTCAACGCAGCGTTAGTGATGTCGGGTTTTCTGATGATATTAATATGAGCTACTCGAACCCTAACGCTCATACTGAATACGAACCTATGGATCCTTACGTACCCGTTCAGGAATCTATTCGTAGCAAAGGAAAGAAACAGCCTGAAGTGAAAGATAAAATGTATCCAGATATAATTGATAGCATAGATATCTTTGAAGATAAATTTGACAAAATTAAAAGAAAATGTAGATCTCAAGCAGCTGCAGCTAAACAAATCCAAACACTCAAGGAACCTAGTATTAGGTGACTACATATTTTTTACTGTTATATCGCATGTACAATGGTTTCATTTGATAAAAAGTGTTATTAATGTATGTAACTATTTCTTATTACAGTCATAAAGGTCGCAAGAAGTCTGAAAAGAAGAAGGGAAAGAAAAGTTCTAAGAAGAACCACCAAAGCAATCAGGTCCTCACCAAAGGTGCTCTTAAGGGATTCGACGGTATCAAAGTGTCAATACCAACTTCAGATATAAATATGTCTGCTATTGTTCCATCTATAGACAATAATGCTAAAAAGAAGAAAAAGAGTAGTTCGAAGAAGAAGAGGGACAAGAAAAATTCGGAATCGAGTGGGAAATATGACAGCGAACCTCGTGCTAAAGATAGTTCAATCCCACAAAAGAAAGTCGATGTTTACGAGTTCATGGATAATGAAGACGCAGAATTATTTGAATTTAGACCTTCAACGCTGATGGAAAGATTTAAGAGCATCAGTAATAAAGAAATGCCAAGCACTTCTAAGTTACATTCAATAGAAAATGAAGTTGAGAACACCAGTGAAAGTGTTTCCGATGGCGACGACTTCGTCTATATGTCTGATGATTACGTATGCAGCGATGATGAAACTGAAAATAGTTTGTTGTCATGTGAAGTGAGCAGCAAGGTAGGCAGTGAAGCTAGAAAAACCATGTCCCCAGCAAAAAGGAAGGACGTAGTCGAAAAGAACGCTGTTATGGGAAAAATTTTCAAACACAATGCAGTGCGAACCGATAAAAAGAGTACAAAATCCAAGGAGTCCACTAAACCAAAAGCGAACTTGGATCAATTGTTTGACAGCCTTCTTGAAGATGAACCTAGTTCTTATATGTTGAAAAATGATGCAGAGTCTCCACGGAAAGACAAATATACTACTTTAAAAAAACATGATCAATCATCGAAGTATGACAAGTATAACCGCACGCCACCAAGCAGAGACGAATTCCCATCACCAACAAAATTTAACACCCCCTCGCCTAAGCGTTACTGCAGTGTTTCATCGCCGAAGGAATATGATAGTTCGTCTATTGACTGCGTACCTTCAACATCCAAGAAATATGAGAACCACACTACTATAGACTATGGACCCAGCACGTCCAGGAAACATGATATGAAAATTACTAAAAATTACAAAATACTATCACCAAAGAAGCATGAAACGATGACATCGAAGAGGCACGACTTGACAACATCTAAAATTTACTTGACCGGAGCAGCCAAGCATAAAGAACAGTCACATTGTAAAATTGTGGATGTATCTCATAAGTCACGGGATACAAAAGACAAAGCGTCAAAGGAAAAATCTCCTTCGATGAAATTAGATGAAGGTATTAGCACCAGTTATGACTTCACTGAGGTATATGATCAGAACTCTGTGTACGATGACATGGGAGTGGCTAGACAAAGAGCGCGAAGAAAATGTACAGTGGGCAAGCAGAACATTTTAGCAGAAACTTGGAGTTCGGAGTCGGAGCCGGACGGCGGTCCACCGAGGCCCAACAGTGCCGAGTCCATGGTGCTGGGCTCCGGTCGCAAGAAGAAAGGAAAGAAGAAAGATGGGCAACAGTCCGGCGGGCGACGTGCTAACAGTCGACAAGTTACGTTTAAAAAACAAGACGTTGAAGGCAGGGTAACTAGTAGCAATCGCTGTAACAGTGCTGGAGGGAGCCGAGGGGGCGGGCACTCTGCCGAAGGGGATAGCGACGATGCCGGCAGTGGCGGTCTGGGTGCTTACGACGCGTCGGGGCCGTCGGCGTCCCATGGGCAGCTCGGCTCTACCGGGCCCAAGTCCCGCCCGCGCTCCTCCACCTACTACTGGTCCTCGGAGGGCGACGAGGAGCAAGAACACCTCCAGCAACACGGATGGATCGTTGGCGATAGCCACAAGAAATTAGTTACGATGTTAGCACACGCCAAAGGAAGGAAGCGCAACAATGACGATAAACGTCATTTGGTCGAGTAAAGTTAGCTTCTTAGATTATATTAATCTTGTAAATACTTTGTACATAGTATCTAGTTCTTTATAAAAATGTCATTGTTCATGACATTTTGACCAGAAACCTTTCAAGCAAAAATTTTATTGAGTTCTGTAAATACTGTATATCTTTTATAGCGTTATTTTAGTTAAATTTTGAATGAGCCAACCCACTGTGAGGATTGATTTTATTTAATAATTGTTAACAACCCTTACAGATAAGTACTAGCGAAATTTATGTGACCAAGACGGACATAGATAACTATGATTTATTTGACTACAGGTAGTCAATTTATGGCGGTACGGGGCATTTTTAGATGATTAGAATCGACTGTAGTACATAAATGTTAGTCTATACCATATTTACACAATAACTGTTTCAAATAATTAATGTACGTATGAATGTCTTATAAAATCGATGTATTGCAAGTAGGTCCCCACTACTTGTCACAGTAATCTAAACAAACTTTCTAGTAAAACCTTTTCTTCAAATTACTTCAAAAAAAATGTCCATATCTCGGTGTTGACGATTTAAAATATTATCTTCATATGATATTTATGTAAATACAAACATGATATTGAACCTATTTTATTCTACAAATGAAATAATAAAAAAAATATGTGTTTTAATAGACGATTTAATTAATATTCGTAATAAAAATGACCCTGTCTAATGAATTACATCCAAAGTCAGCTGTTTTTTGGTGCAGTTTCAATGCATAATATTAATTTTCATTTTGTTGCTTACCTATAAATGAGTCGATTCTAATTTGTGAACATATACATTTATTATATTTGAATAATCTGGCATGATTTAATCCGATTTTAATAATGTCTCCATATGAAAAGAAATGTGTTTGCATGAGGCTGATAACGCGGTCAGAGTGAATAGTGTATTTTGAGTTGAGTAATTTGTTAACTATTTTTATACATTAGATGATGTTTGAGTAGTCAATTTAATTTTATACCTAATATGAAATCTCATGTATTAGTTGTATTTATCTAGTCCAGTAAAGAAAGACTATTAAAACCCCATTATCAGCCTCGAAACTATGTGATCTTAATTTCCAATATATTATTGAAAAGAAGACTTATAATTATTTTTTTCTATTCCCACATGCCAATAAATGCTGGCTTGTGCATAACTGAATAATTGGTTTGTGTTTAAATAAATGAAAGTAATCAAGTTTAATTCTTGAATAAAGCTCAATGTTAAAAGTTTCTCATTTCATTGCCTACCGTTTATTCGCCTGCTCTAATATAGTTCGCTAATATACATACATAATATACCATATTGCTTTTCATTTTCACTCTCACAATGTTATGACATATTGGACGTTTTGCATACATCGCGTTTCAATTATGTCTATATTTTTCCCTGTCTATATGGTTCTCAGGGGGCAACCCCTGTGGGTGTAAGCAGCGAGTAAACAGGTAAAAGAGTTTACATCTTATTCAATCCCAAAGAGGATTCTTGTCCGGTGAAGCTAAAAAGGCCCTGCGGCTAACAGCGTAGATTATTCACACACACAATCACGAGGACGTTGGATAACTGCAAAATCTTTTGGCGACATCATTATGATAACAGGATCGTTGTCATAACGGAATGTTCGTTTACGTGAATGCGAGATTGTTGTAATTGTAACGATATTTTTACGGAGACAGCGATTTAGTTGCAGTAACAACGATATCGTTGTACGTTTCAGTGATATTGTTGCAGTTACAGCGAGATCGTTGCAGTAAAAACGATATCGTTGGAGGTTATGGTGATATATATTATGGCTGCAATCTTGGGCCGAAGACGTACCGCAGTGCGGGCTAGGGCGTCCCCCCCGAGGCGACGCGTACCGGCCCGCCCCCGTCAGTACGAATATAGGTGGAAGCGGCGATGGGGGCCGCCACCCATCACGCCGGGCCCGAACTGGCGAGTCGTGGGGTGCAGAGTGCCGAATAGGCACTTGGAATGTATGGAAGATAAGATGCATGAGGTGATTGATGTGATGAAAGAGAGACGCCTGGATGTTCTGTGTGTAACAGAGACTAAGCGGAGGGGCAGTGAAACCTGTGATCTTCCTGATGGAACGATGGCTCTGTGGTCTGGGGTACCGCAGAGCAGTCGTGCCAGCATGGGGGTGGGTATCTTGCTGTCCCGTCGCCTGGCCTCTGGAGTAAGAGATTATGGCCTGTGCGATGCGAGACTTCTCTGGGTCCGTTTAAAACTGGGTGACACTTAGAGTATTTTTGGTCGCAGCCTATGCTCCCGTAAGCTCGTCGACACCCCAGGACCTTGAGAAGTTTTGGGATAATGTCAGGGAAGTTCTGGATTTGGCTGAGGCTAACGAAAAGGTGATTTTGTGTGGCGATCTGAACGGATAGGTAGGAACCAGGCGGCAAACTTGCGACGCTGCTCTGGGTCCTTATGGTGATAAGAGAGTGAACGATGCAGGTAAGCTCATTGTAGACGTTTGTTTGGAAAGGGGTCTCCTTGTGTCTAATACGATATTCCAGCACAAGGACATACATATGTATACGTGGAGAAGGAATGAACTAAAAAGCATGATAGATCTGATCCTGGTTGATAACCGTCTCCGAAGCAAACTACAAGATACGCGTGCGTATAGAGGCCCCACTCTGGAATCAGACCACTATCTCGTAGTTGCGCGGTTTAGTAGTCTGTTCAGGAAGTGGAGACACTGGCGAGAGCGTATCCCCTTCGGAGACCTTGAAAGAATAAAGGTTGAAAAGTTGCAAGATGAGAGCGTGAGGAGAATGTATGAAGACAGAGTCCGGGACAAGCTTTTGACAGCAGGCTCTTCGGACTCAAATGTAGATGAATGCTGGAATAGCCTGAAAGAGAGTTTGGCGGAATCCGCGAAAGAAGTATGTGGTTGCTCAAAGAAGCATAATACAGCAAAAGGTGATGAATGGTGGGATGCGGAGTTGCAAAGCTCCGTAGAAAGTAAGTAGAAAGCGTGGCAGGACTATGTATCTTCTTTGAACCTGAATGTCAGTATGACAGAGATGAGGAAAGAAATATACCGACAATGCAAGAATACCACTAGAACTTTAGTGAAAGAAAAGCGTGAAAGAGCCAGTATGATTGAGGAGGAGAGGCTGGCGAAGAACTTCGAGAACAACACCAAACTCTTTTGGAGCAAGGTGAGAAAGGCTCGAGGTGATTCGTCAGGCTCCAGAATGGAAAGGATAAAATCTAAAGAAGGTGACATTCTTGCAGTTACACAAGCTGTGCTAAACCGGTGGAGTGAATATTTTAAAGGAATGTATGGAGATGACCCGGATGCTGATGCCGCAGACGTGCCCAAAGGCGAGATTGCGGCACCAGAATCAACGGAGGACATCACTATGGAAGAAGTTGAATGGGCGATAGGAAGTATGAAAAACGGTAAAGCTGCGGGAGTAGACATGATATCTGCCGAGATGATCAAATATGGTGGAACTAGCGTCCGGGACGCTTTCCGGGCCCTTGCAAACCTTTGCTGGAGGGCCGGTAGAGTCCCTACAGATTGGCGCCGCGCAGTCATAGTACCCTTGTATAAAGGCAAGGGTTCACAATATGACTGCGCCAATTACAGAGCCATCAGTTTGATCTGCTTGGCAGCCAAGGTGTACGGTAAAATTATTGAACGGAGAATGCGCGTGAAGTCCGATGGCATGTTGTGCGAGGCACAAGGGGGTTTCAGGTCTGGAAGAGGATGTTCGGATCAAGTCTTCTCACTCCGCAACATCGTAGAGAAGCATATGGCAGTGGGGCGGAAGGTTTATTGCGGTTTTGTAGATCTGGAGAAGGCATTTGACAGAGTTGTGCGAAAGAGACTTTTTGCCAGAGTATGGTATAGATGGCACTCTGTTGCGAGCCGTCCAGTCCACTTATGTGGACTGCAGGCATGCGTACGGGTGGGTGGTAACAGGTCACCCTGGTTTGACGTTAAAATCGGCGTCAAGCAGGGTTGCGTGTTGTCCGCTAGACTGTTTATAATATATCTGGACAAAAGTCTTCAAAGACTGAAAGCGATGAATGAAGGTGTACAAATGGGTGACTTAGTGGTAAACCATCTACTTTATGCAGATGACGCGGTTTTAATAGCGCCAACAGCCACTGATCTGCAAACACTAGTCACTGATCAATGGCTTACACTTGAATGTGAAGAAAACCAAGATTATGGTTTTTGAAAGGGAAGAAACCAGAACAAATGTAAGGATTGTGGTTGGTAACGATGTGCTGGAGCAAGTGAATGAGTTTGTATATCTTGGATGCGCCTTCAGTAAGGATGGGAAATACACCGCTGACATAGAGAGAAGAGTGAGTGCAGGGAACAGAGTGAATGGTGCGATGGGAAAGCTACTCGGGAGCCGGCACTTAAGCCATAAGGCGCAGCTGGCCATACATAACGGAGTTCTTGTCCCAACGCTGTTATATGGTAGCGAGAGCTGGGTATGTAAGAAGGAGAATGAAAGTAGGATAAATGCGGTAGAAATGCGAGCTCTGCGGAAGATGTGCGGAGTGAAGCTGACCGACCGCATTAGCAACAGCATAGTAAGACAGCGAGTAGGTATGAAAGATAGTATCGGTGTAAAGATGAGAAAGGGCATGCTCCGTTGGTTCGGGCATATAGAAAGAATGCCAGAGGAAAGAATGACAAAACAGATATACAATGTGAAAGTGGAAGGATGCAGGTACCGGGGAAGACCTAGACTATCTTACCACGACCAAATAAACCGAGTCTTATCTGATGGAAAAGTCAAGAGTCTCCGTAACCGGCGAGCGTGTATGAGACGAACTATGAGAGTCGAGGAAGCCAGAGAGGTATGTAAGGAAAGAACCTGTTGGAACTCTGTACTCTCTGCCTACCCCGCAAGGAATCTGGCGTGAGGTTATAGATAGATAGATAGATAGTGATATCGTTGCGGTTACGGTGAGATCTTTGCAGTTGTAATGTTGACAAAAATACTCCTTATTACATCTTGGGCCTATTTAATAAAACTGATAACGTTACTCAATTGTTCGAAAACGCTACCTTTCTACCTACCGCACCTTACTGGGGCAGTTGCGTAAAAATGATAATGGATCCGACTAAATGTCTCATCATCCTTAGGCCCATATCATGAGCCCAAAAATTTGTCGCATAAATCCGACTGCTCCAGTTTGATTTATGCGGTTAAAAGGTTAAAAAGTACACGTGGACCCTCAATCATGCCTACTTCGTGGGTGCATTGTACAAACAAATATCAGATACCTACCCATATAAACATCTAAACTGAAATAAACGGAGACTCACGAATACTTGTGCAGTGTCTAAGGAAAGGCCTTGATGGTGGTTATACGACAATGGTATCGTGCACACGACAATTTTTAACCGATATCGAAAAGGAGGAGGTTTGTATTTCTTATGTATGTTCGCCGACATTTTTACCAATTGTAGACAGATCATGATATATTTTGCTTTGGGTTCAGTATAGTTCCGAGGTATCATTTTAATTTCATTGGGATTGGACTTTAGACTTTGGAGATACACCAGGGGACCCCTTAACGACTAACAGCACGAATGTGTAAATTGAGTGTTTACGGGTATTATATCAATCCTATAGTTGCCCTACTATAGAACTATGCAGAATAATATAATATAGGTGCATATATAATTAGTTAACTTATTACATTAAATTAAAACAAAAATGACCCGACTGCACCGACCGAATGGCACCGACTTCAAATATTTATTTATTGCTTTTTAGTCAACTTAAGTATTTTAAGACACTGCTTTTTGAATTCAGAGTCCCTATTTTAAAAAAGTTATTAATTTCAAGAGCTGTTGATGGCCGTTTCATGAAAAGCTCGTTGACATCCGCGTTATCGGCTTCCCAAAGCATGAAAATGCTGTTTGTATCTGTATTTGTGCAGACTTACAGTGAAGGCAATAAAAACGGATCTCAACAAATCCAAACCCATCGAAACGGGTGCTCTCTTTTTCAATGCGAAGGCATTCGACAAAGACTGGCACATCGGCTTAATCTACAAGCTTTACCATATGGGTGAGCCGGACAGACTCGTGCTCATCTTACCTACGTGACTTTCTATCTAATCGCACCATTCGGTCGAAATGACGCGCTCTACGCCTCACTTCATACAAGCTGGAATCCTACTAGGCTCGGCTCTCTCGCTCCTCTTATTCAGCTTATACAATGATATTCCTCGTTCAAGTAGACTACATCTAGCCCGATTTACGGACGAAACCGCTCTCTTTGTCTCGCATAGGGATAGTGGCGGATTTACACATTTGACGACAGTAGGCTATTTAATTTTTGCCGCCCCTACTAACCTCTGCAATTCAAAACCCTAGTTCACAATCATATTAATTACATTTTCTTTGTTCATGAAATTGCATTTTTATGATTTGTACTCTATCGTCATCATTACATCAGCTATTTCACGTTATTAGTGTGATTGTGAAGGGATCGTTGTTTTTGTTCGTAGATTATTCTTACAACTAAAGATTTAGTGAAGTTTACATAAGAAATAGTCTTTGGGTGAATATTTGAACTAATAAAAATTTTGTTACAAATTACCCGCCCCCCTAAAATTTACCGCCCTAGGCTCCAGCCTACTCAGCCTGCTGGTAAATTTGCCACTGCATAGGAATAAAGGCTTCATTACCAGAAATCTTCAGGCAGCCGCCAATGCCCTAGGGGATTGATTCAGGAAGTGGCGCATTGAGGTGAACCCGGAGGAGTGCTGCAGTCTTCTTTTCCAGTGCCATCCCGCGCATATCCCTGCGTCCCCCCAGAATTAATCTAGGCCAAGTAAGCCTGTTCAACCGTCAAACAAGTCTAAACTATATTATACCTTCGGACCGCACATTAAGCGAATCCATAACCGAGCCGCCTTTGTGCTCGGCCGTCTTTACCCGATGATTTACAAGCGGAGTAAAATGTCACTTACTTGTGTACGTCCGTCCCATCATGACGTCGCTTGTGAGGTGTTCGGGCACGGCGCCCGCACTCACATAGACGGACTCCAAGCTGTCCAGTCCGGATACGAAATGTCGATCTCAATTCCGATCTCGGACTCGAACCTATTAGTGCCTATATTAAAAAGGTGACAAACCGCTTATTTGCGAACGCGTCCAACCAACGGAACCCCCCTTATCGTAGCCGCCGCTGACTACGCACCTGACTCTCCTCCTATCAGCCGCTATCGCCGCCCGCGAAATATTCTAACCGATCCTCCCGATGCCTTTACTTCCCTTCATTTGAATACAAATACCTCACACAAGATTAAACACCGACCTCGCCGGTGAGGTCAAAGAATCCCTTGCCCGCCAACCGCTGCAGAGCACTTCGACATGACACCTAGTATATGCCCGCCCCCATAGCTACTGCTCAAGCCGAGGGCGTTCCTCTTCGAGGTTTGACTAAAGTGGTTGCACGTTCCCCCTCTTGTCCGGTGAAGCTGTAAAGGCCCCGCGGCCAACAGCGTAGATCACTCAAACAATAACAAATCAATAAAAACGTGCTTGAGAAGCTCTGTACCAAAGGGCTACTGTCGCACATCTGTAAAAGACCATTATAATTATGCGTCCGTAGTCGTGTATAGGTACTTCTTTATTCTGTGATCTACACAATTTGCGGAATTATGATATATTTTCTAAAATTAAAGAAGGGTTTCTAAACTAGCTCGTGTGTTAAAATCAGGCTATGACTAAAAACAGACGAATCTGACATTTGAGAGTTTCCCTCATGTTAATACCTACTAGTTAAAACTATCAGATTTTGAATTAGAAAGGGAAAGTTCAAAATTTGAGTCAAATATCACACTAGGTTTGTTTGTGTTTGTTTGATGGAGTGTGAAAAAGTCATCGTGTGCTTAGGCACGCATAGGCCCTTAAGCATATTACTTATAAATATTATTTTATTTGGTATTTAGGGAAAATAAAATAAGATTATATTTTATAAGTTTATTTCGCCACTGTGGGTTCCGACGTCTCTAGCACATTGTTGACCAGGTTTGTCGGTTCTGTTGTCATTATTCGCGCTCTCAACGTTAAGATGACGCCGACGACCAGCACGACGGCACACAACGCTAGCAACACCGGTATCAAGATGTCCACCAGTCTCAGACTGAACAGCAGTCTGTTCGTCAACTCGTCAACATACTCTTGAGGCAACGAGATACCCTGTAAAAAAAAAACATTTAAACAAAACGAAAAGGGTTCATTTTGCGGATAATAGAAAAACTGCGTCTTTTTTTTTCTCCCCAATAGTAGCAGAGACCTTAAATTAAACCGGAACAACGGGTTGATCTGTCGTGGAGCCAGGATTTTGTTTTATTAATAAAAGTACGAGGCACAGCTTAGTATTTCCCGGTCCACATTTTATAAAACTAAAATTAAAGGGGTATTTAATAATAATTTTCTTTAATTCATCAAAAATGATTACGGCGATCCCGGTTTTTCGTTTGATTATTTGGGGTCGCGAGAGAACAGCGTTACTCTCTCAAGAATGCCTTAACATTTTACTAAGTAAAAACGCGAAAATGTCGGCATTGGTTTCATTTTCTAAGAGGGTTCATCGGAACCACTTTCATGATCTGATTTTGATGCCGTCATAGTAGGTTTGTCTAATAGGTAGGTAGATAGGGAATACTTATATTGATAAAACTAACATTTTTTATCTATCTAGCTACTAACTGGCTTCAAATCTGTGTACTGACGCTCAGACAAAGACAATTTTAATTATTAGGTATATGGTAAGTTGCTTGTGATTTAAATTCTAAGTAACATAAGACGATACTCTATTGTTAGGTGCTTACTTCTTCAATCCACAAAAACGGCACTAGAGCATTGCGAAGTTCCTGCGTAGCAGGTATTCCAGAAATCGGTCGCATAAAGATGTTGAACTGAGCTCGCTTCGCGCCCCTCACCGGTGTCCCAGTATTCTATAACAAAAAAAAAAAATTGCAGATAAAACTTGGTAACTTTTTTTGTAGGTAAGTACATCTCATAACAACTCTCAATTATATCACCGAAGTATGTAGGTACATAATGTTCGACGTATGTTCCTATTTACATAGTACATAACAAAGGGTATTAAGTAAGATACCAGGGTGGCCAGACTTTTTACGTGATGTGTTACCAGCTTGAAAGCCGGGCTGTTTTGAAGGTACAAAAAGTACATAAAACTTATACTAATCTACGCGTGCTTTCGGCGCATGCCATTCTTAGTAGTCGTCACTACAAAATGTAATCAAAACTACGTTATATTAATTGCTTAGACTAAGTGAGATTGGTTGCTCTAAAAATACGAGTAGGCGCTCGAGGATTTGACCTTTAAAGCGTTTGCAGGACCCAAGGAATGTATTTGGCATTACCGAATATTGGTTTTTAACAATATAATATATATGTATAAAAACCAGCTTTCACACTGAGGTAGGTAAGCATAATTTTTATGTATCTATTTTTTGTAGCTACTAAATACTTATAAAACGGCCCGCGTTTAAAATAGCGAGTATGCATACGTCCGTAGCTATTCATTCACAAAATTTTACCATTCATAAAATTACGTGTCTGATAGCCGCGGAATCTTGGAACTGTAATTATAGTGGTGATGCGGTGCTTAATCGATGTGAAATGGTTTTTACTCCTATAAGCCGTAGGTACCGGCCCTCTAAAGATAGGTATCCACAAGGTTGTGAAATGGTTTTTACTCCAATAAACCGTAGGTAGTGGCCCTTTATAGATAGGTATTCACAAGGTATAGCTACAGTAATAGCACTATCATGCTACACACACTAGCTATTAGTGTTGTAAAAATGGTCGAGTCGGCGCTGATTTATCCTACGGTGCACAGACGTTTTGGTCACTGACCGAATCGCAATAATCCATCCAGAAATATGTCAAAAAGCAATGAAATGAAATGTATTCTCGGAATCATATTAACTGATCGCGTTCCCAAAACCTACTGGGTTCTAAAACTGCCATTTTAGACGTAGGCTATAAGACTACCAAGCTCAAATGGGGATGGGTGGGCGGCCCATTTGAGGAGACTAAACCTTGAAAGGTGGAAAAAATTACCACAGATATCGACGCCGATGGAGACCAAGAAAAAGATGGCGCGCGCCTATGAAAAGAAATGGTTAAAAATAGCCAAAGATTGTGGTAAGTAGAGAGTCATGGGAGAGACGTTCGCTCAGTAGCGAGAAATAAATTGTTAAAAAATTCATTTCAATTCTATTAATATTTAATATTAAGGAAACACTCCTTACTTATTAACCATAATGATAAAATGAAAAACAATTAACAACTTAGCACCAACTATTGGTGCTATTTACTGACATGTAAATACTAGTTACGGTCGATTGTCTAAATAATTCCTTACATTATAATGTAAAGAAAACCAAATTTATAGAGCTAGAACGGAGAGAAACTATAATTTCTGCATTCATTATGACGAATTCATGATTGACGGGGTTGTGATTGGTGATAACATGCTGGAGCAAGTGAATGAGTATGTATATTTTGGATGCACTCTTAGTTAGAATAGATACACTGTTGATATAGAGAAGAGAGCGAGTGCAGGAAATAAAGTGAATGGTGCGATTGGCAAGCTACTTGAGAACCTTCATAACGGAGTGCTTGTCCCAACGCTGTTATGTGGCAGTTGGATATGCA
The DNA here is from genome assembly GCA_905147815.2 of Phalera bucephala. NCBI lineage: Eukaryota > Metazoa > Arthropoda > Insecta > Lepidoptera > Notodontidae > Phalera > Phalera bucephala. The sequence continues at coordinate 6,342,659 of LR990609.1, read as the reverse complement.
AGAGAATGATAGCAAGACAAATGCGATCGAAAGACGAACTCTCCGGAAGATGTGTGGAAACTGAGCATAATGTGAAAGCATGTCGGTATGAAGTATCGTGTAAAGAATAACAGAACAGACATGCAATGTAAAAGTGGAAGTATGTAGGTATTGGATAAGACCTAGACTAACTTAACATGGCCAAATTGGCCATGATTTATCTGAAGGATCTATGAGAGTGGAGAGTGGCCTGTAACAAAGAATCTGTTGGTACTCTCTGTCTATCCCCAAGAGTTTTGATATGGTGGTTGCCTCAAACATTTTCCTACTTCCCGGAGCTCGTAGTGTTATTGATGTTGTATCCCGGAAGTTAATGTTGTTAGTATGTTAATGTTAGAAAGTATAATTACATTTATCAGGACGAGTTTTCATGGTGGCCTTAAAGGTAAGAACATCGTTATGGCCAAATTAATTATGAGCTTCTCGTATATAACTAGACTGTCTCTTTTTTTTGAATCCCAAATGTTTGCCGTATTACTTTTTTCAGACCACATTTAAAGAAATTTGTAGCGGGTAAACCGAGGAACGGCGTTGTGGGAAATGATAAAACCCAGTATATTCGTCGAAAACTCTAAAAGTTATGGTCTTAACTTTTATAGGTTATTTTTTTCTTAAGAACAATGCCGCAAACGAAATTTACATGATAGACAAATAACCAAGATAGATACGTTTACCGTATAAATCTGATGTAGGGAGATGACCAAAAATCGTGACAACATTTATAGCAAACGGCATATAGAGCATACGGCATATATCGGCCCATAGAGATTAGCTTCAAAAAAGTTTATAAATAAATGAATATTCAGACTGAATGTCTATTCAGGTGACGATGGCTTATTCCTCTCATTCCCACAAACAGCTGGCTCATTCCTCGTTGAAAAGATTAGTTTGTCTCTTATTTATTAGTTTCTCTGTTCAGCGAGGAAGCGCAGTGAATATTGTCACCAGTTTTATTTTGAAATTTTTAAGTTTTTATTGTTTACATAAGTTTTTATTTTATTGTGTCCTATATTAAAACAAGAAATGGCTGCCAAATTTACTTAACAGACTTTGGACAGATTTAGGCAAGAAAAATATGTAAATAAGCAAGTGTAGATTTCGCTGAACTTGCGATGTTGATGCCTAGATTATCCATCATGTACGCGGCTAACGACGCAATACCCTGGGGATATCGATCAGAGCGCAGCACTAGGCTGGTCCTGGACAACCTGTACGCGGCTTCCCCAACCCCCTGCCCTTACTCTCGCCCACCACCCTACGCGCCTGCCAGAGATGGCTAGGTTGCAACGTTGCGGTTGTCATGGCATTCACATTATTGCTCTCATTAATCATTTTAGATCATTGACGAATTGCCCATTTTATAAATAGAATCTAAATTGATTTCAACAAATTTTAGGCTGCTTACTGTATGGCGGCCGCATCGCCATATTATAGGATTACATTTGCTTGGTTAGGAATCATGTTAAGGTTCTTTGTTCGGCCATATATATCGATTAATTATAATCTATCTGTCTGGCAGACATAGAGTTTTGAGTTCCAACAGATTCTATTTCTTAGTCATCTTGATACATAGTGTGTCAGATAACTTTATATAGAACCTCTTCAAAGCGGTACACATAACGACGTGTCCAACGAACAAAGTTCAGTATTTATATTTGGCGTAAATAACCTTACCGACGGGCATGAAAGTTGCAAATGCCATTTATTTTATTTGGCATGTGTCACTTTGTTCTATGGGACCATCGATAAGTACACCCCAATTTTCAATAAGGTTAGTTATGACGCGTCCAAATAATAATAATACATGAAATAAAACTATTTTTTCGGATTTTATCGCGGTTTATTTTGATTTTTAAGTGCCCGACGTTTCGAGTGCTTTGCAGCACCCATGGTCACGGGAAGGACTGAGGTGTTAGACGTCCAAAAGGCATAGTTGGCACTATGTGATTCCCTTGGCTCAGCATACATATTTGAGGCGTTTGGGGTAGAGACATTGGGTCCGTGGGGGCCGGGAGCCCACCGGCTGTTTCGAGAAATTTCGAAACGTCTGGTGGAGTGTACAGGCGACCAGACCGCTGGTATGTATTCTGGTCAGCATATAAGCATTGCTATTCAGCGCGGCTATGCTGCCAGCGTTCTAGGTACACTACCAACTGACAGTGGCGTGGAACCATTTGGCCCTATGTAAATAGGTATTTTCCTTTTTTACACCTGTTTTTGTTAATAATTATTTGCTGTTTTTTTATATAATTGTAAATACTGTATATAATATTCTTCATATCAAAATTAAAAAATACCCAATGTTAAAAATAAATACAATACCACAACATAAAAATACAATAATAATCTTTCTATATTTAAAAGCTTATTCCAGGAATCGTGGGGGAGGCCGACTTGTACTGTGTAAGCCCACTTCGCCGACTATATTACAATTACGTACAAGAGAGTCTATTGTTATGATACCGAGTACAATTCTAGAATCAGGACTGTAACTGGGAATTTTTCGATAAATAACTTCCACTTTATCCGACCTAGGATTTAAACCCAGGACTTCGTAATAGCATTCGTAGCGCATTATACGGCATTAGACCAACTATAAATTATGTAGCTAATAAAAAGAATAAAATAAGTGCAAATAAAAGCTTGTCGCGAGACATTGAGTGAAGTAGGTATTGATTCTAATCTGGCGATAACCTTTGACTTCTGCTTGTTTTATACGATTTAGTATCTACCTACATTGTTTTCAATAAAACCTTGTTTTTAAGTTATCGTTTTAATTATCTAACGAATCTATATTTTTAACACAACTTTAACTGTTGACTTCATTGATAGGATCCATTTAAAGATAGACTAGATGTTTTGATTTGTTAACACTTATACCTAGGAAGGAATTTGAGTATTCATACTTACATCCAAAATAAGAAACCATCATATAAAAATAAATATACTAAATAAAAAAAAAACATTATTTATCATAAGTAAACGTACCGGTTCGATGTCTATGTAAATTCTGTGTTGATCCTCATTCGGGGTCATTCCTAGGACGCTATTTCTGTATCTCATATCAGCGTATAAGAAGTGCGGGTAGGACAGCACCAGGAACGCACCTGTAACACACCAGATTCAAATAACACGATTTAATTACGTTAGCGGTGATCATGTTAGTGCCCACGATCGCAAACTTTTTCGACCAGCGATTAGGCACTTCGACAAAACGTCCCAGTGGAAGACCACCCGCTACTTGGTTGACGACGGTCGAAAAAGACCTGAAGGATGCTCAACTCGTCACACACGCAGCATAAAATCGTGCTCAGTGGAATAAAAGGACAAGGAAGGCCGACCCCTAGTAAATGGGACACACGGTCAAGTCGGAAGAAGAAGAAGAATGTTAGGTACTTCAAAAGCAATTGACCTGACTGACGGTTTGGTCCAGTGGTCAAGAGCTTAAGCAGCTGGATCGAGTAGTCCCGGGTTCGATCCTCGCACATGGCAAATCTTTGTGTGATCCACAAATATGTGTTTCGGACTTGGTGTATATGAAATTCATGTTTGTAAACACACCCACGACACAGGAATAATTCCTAGTGTGTGGCCGTTCTTTTTTTAACTGTAGTCTGTATCTACAAACGCGTACAAAAGTCTGTCGATAAGGGTATTGCTAACAACATTGCCTGTTTTGTTGACGATTAAAGTTGTGGCTATGAAATCAAAATTCAGTACTGTAATTATGGTGGACTTTATAATATAAGGGCTCTGCCACCGCATAGTTTGTTACCGGAAGATTGTAAGCGCCGTTGATTTATAACATGGTTTTTAATTAGGTAATCTAGCGAGATCGTATAATGTAGGAAGATTGCTCGAAAAACTCGTTTAATTAAATGTCGTTTCTGTTAATTATTCAAAGTCTAACCTAATCTAAAAATAGGTTATGCTAGCCATTGAGTTATTATATACTACGTACTAGGAAAGATAGATAAGACTTTAACTAAGTTTATTGTAGCAAAAGTTAGAGTGCATACACTCTAGCTCACTCTGTGCCCGGTGCTTGCCGCAACGTCACACGTGCGAGTGCTATGTTTTATTTCCAAAATATGCCTTTATGTGAACTGAGATACTGTTTAAACAACTGGAGAAGCATAACATTTTATTCCTTACTAGTTTCTACCCGGGACTTCGTCCGTCTCCCCTCCTATTAGCCTCTACCGCCACCCGCAGCATGTTCGCACCGACCCCCCCGTTTCCCTTACATCCATTCTTTTGGATACAGATACCACACACAGGATCAGACACCGACCTCGCCGGCGAGGTCGAAGAATCCCTTGCTCGCCGGCCGGTGCAGAGCACCACGCCGAGACACCTAGTATATGCCCTCCCCCATAGCGACTGCCTAAGCCGAGGCCGTTCCTCCTTGAGGCGCCCTAGAGCAAGTTGCCCCATTTGCCCTTATGGCTAAAGCATAGTGGTTGCACGTTGCACTCTAGCGTAGCCAACGTGGCCAACAGCGTAGATCATTCATACATATACGCACACAAAGACTTCGTCCGCGTTTACTTTAGACAAAAATCTTAGATTTCTCCGGGATAAAAAGTATCCTATCCCTATGTTTTATTCCAGGTAATAAACTATCTGTGTGCCAAAAATCATCGAAATCTGTTCAACCGTTTATGCGTGATTGAGGTTTAAGCATCTAAACATACTTACTTTTACATTTATTATCCTATTATATAAGTAGGATGAAAATACAACTATACGCTCAAACTCCGCAGTTATGTTGCGTACCATTCTTTTTTTGAGTTAGCTTTTCTAGTACATAATAAAGTTATTAAATTTTCAGGAGTAAAGAACCTCTAAGTTTGTGTTGGAGACTTGTCAGTCCGGGTGGAGCACTACTTAAAGTACCTGGGCCTCATTTCATTCTGGAATAGCTTTGAAGAGCAGCGCACAGCCCGCCGGGTCAAGAGGGTAGAGGACGTGTATTATTGTCAGCTTTCAATAATTTATAATTTCTGAACCACCAAAACTTACAATTTCCCAGTGAATTTACAAAATAAAAGCCTCGGTGTACAGAAATTAATTTGTCGGCGGGAATGGAGAGTTTAAATTAATACTCGCTTTGTGTCACAGATTAAAAAGGGTGCCGAAGTTCTATCTAGTTCGATACGTGCTCGAACTCACGGTGTCCTTTGAGTCTGCGTTGCATCCGCTCCGTTCATTGATATTAATTTTGTTTCTCACCCAATCAATCGTCTTTCACAATACTAATTGGTATCATGGGGACTAGTCTTTGCCTTCATCTATTCAGTCCCTAGTCCAAATAGAGTGCATACTGCATACTGATACTGAATATGTTTCGGAACACTTAGTTCCATTACTGAAGTTATAAATAACATTGGGTAGAAATGGATATATCAAATGACGGACGATATATTGAAATACTCGTATAATATATTTTTTCCTGCTGCTTAAATTTTTACTTAAAATATTCATTAATTTTAAAATAAAACTAACTAATAAATGTACGTCACCTACTGCCCTCTATTTTTTGTAACTTTTTTTCTTTCAGTTTTGGTTGTCTGGAAGAGAACGCTATTAGCGATAAGACCGCTAATTGTACCTACTTTGTTTAATTTTTTTTTCTCCATGTAAATGTATTGGTGTACAATAAAGAGTAATCTATCTATCTATCTCATTCTTTTTTATCTAGTTATACCTAATTTCTTTTTTTGCTTGTAGAATAAGTAGTATGGGAATAGGGGACGTCATAAATGCCGCAAAGTTAAATGATTTGTAAGATCGTGTACTGCTTTAGCTGTAGATCTGTCCTTGCGAAAACCATACCGTCGGTTTAAAAGCAACTAATTATTTTTGAGGTAATTTTTTAATGGTTTGTCAATATATTTTCGTAAATAATTGACAGATTAGGCAATAAAAAAAATTATCGGTAAGTAACTGGTAATTTATAGACTTTCGTACCTTTTAATTTGTTATGTTTACTGAGAAAAGGCCTACTTTACCATCGTCTTCTTCGTAAATATTACGAAAATGCAAAGTGAAAATGGATTCCAACTAACAAAGAGTTAAATTTTTTATGCATTGTACCGCTTGGGATTCATCGCTGACGCAAAGCTTCAGAGGTAAATGTTCTTAACAGGGAATAGTTATGTAAATTTTTTTTGCCCCGGATTGTTTATGTAGCTGGCAGGTCAAAGTTATCAACTAGGTCCTTATCATTAAACCCTTTTACACTAGAATGCCTCTTACGACATTTTAGTAATTAGCGTTTCGTTAAGTACGCACGTAGTTTGGTCGGAGTGGAGGGACGGGTAATAAAACCTACATGGCCTTTCTTCTTCTTCTTCTTCTTCAAGTTATGGCTTCACACTAATTATAAGTGTATTTTGCCAGTGTCCAGTGAGATATATATTCGTGTTTGTTTTAATTAATTTGACTCCCCGATGAATTTGATGATAACGATGATAATGAAATTAATGAAGGACCCCGCCCTGGATAGTAAAGCGGTGGATACTTTACATACTAATTGCGACGGCCGTTTTGAGGGAAGTTGAAAAGGCACGTTTTATCACTTTGTTACAATTACCTTCACTCATGCACGTATAAGACCACATAATGGTTAATATTCCACCAACATTACACATTATTAGTCGAAATAACACAAGTTTTGGGTATTAAAACAAATTGACAACATCACTCTTCGACTTCCCGCCAAAACTCTACATGGCCTTTAATTAATTTATTTGTCGTTAGGCTGCCTTTGTTCGTTCATCGAATGTAAACTCAGTGCATTTGCCGCACAAAAGCGACACATAAGCCTCGATTAATCCTGCACGTCATAATCCTATATGGCGTTCGAAGATAAGAACCGAAATATAAGGACTAGTTTGTACACACTCACGAAATAGGACAATATTTTGCTATTTTATTAGTCACAGCTACTGGAAACTCGGCAATGGATCCTATTACCGGTAGCTAAAATAATAAGCTACTACAAAATATGATTACTTTTATTTCATGAAAGTTAATTTCATAGATTATTGATTATATTTTGATTACTCCAGTAAGAACTATCTGAGGTTAACAACATTAACTAATTTTTAATCTACGTCCTGCAGCAGACCTTGACCTCTGACCACTCCAAAAATTTACATACAAGCTGCCGCGCATTAATAATGTTGTCGGAGGCATATGTAATTAGAAGATATTCAAAAGTTAAGAATTGCGTTTAGAAATTGAATATGCCAATTTTTTTTATAATAACAAAAATAAGTATACCCTTTTATAATAACATTTATTTACAAATACATATAAAGTAAAAATAAGTTTACAACGACAAATATCTCTTTAAATATTATACAAAAATTATTTTTATACTTTGTAGCATAAACAGTTTATCTTGGCGATCTTTGGGCGAGGCTCATGAAGCTTATACACATAATTGTATTAGCTTCATGATGAGGCTTGTGTCTTGTACTGGACGTCTTGATTACAAAAAAATACATATCTATTTCAAAAATTAAAGTCTAGCTGCCTATAAAGAGCATTGAAACTAACGGAAATGTGCATCCAGCTTAAGTTAACACGCAATACAATATGACGGAGCACCTAGTCCTTTGTGTTAGTTAATTAATGGCTCACAATAGAGAATCGACAAACTGGACCTATCGTGTGACACGGACATTTCCTTCCTAATAATCTATTAGAAATAACGTGCACTCACGCTTGCTTATTATGATTTTATTGTTCAACCAGCAATCAGGTTTGCAAATAAGCGTTTATACAAGGCGTAGATGGGGGGTGCGGTGGTAAGGTGACAACAGGTGGGTGAACGCGAACTCCACTTGTTCGTGGAGGAATTAAATATTCCTTGGGATATGCACTTTGAATGTGTGGAAATGGTTTTGTATTATTTTGTTTAGCCAGTACTGAAGATTAATCGAAGATGTTAATTAGTTCTATTGTTTGTGCATATTATTTTTATATTTTCTTTTTACTTTGCAAAAAGGCGAAGTAAAGAAGAAAACATTTAGTATTATTTAATTTGGTGTGTTCTTGAATATTCTTGTAAAGTCAAAGTAAAACAGATCCAATTTTTTTTTAGGTTGTATTAAATAATTATAATATGACATTATTTTTTACAACCTATTTTATTAATCATGAAAGCCTATTTCATTAATTATGACATACTTTTTTTTTTATTTCGACATACGATACAGACTTGTTTAGTGCATACATTTTGATAATGATTGATATCATAAATTCTCACCTTCTGAGTTGAATTAAAAATTATTGACTTCAAAAATAATGTTAGTTGAGAAATTTAATGAATTTCTATGAATTTTGCATGCTAGCCAATGGTAAAACATGTAGATCATCTCTATAGAACTAGAAACACAACAATAATTGTGCACCATATTTTTAGCAAAACAAGGGCCCAGCGAATGGGGGCAACATTTCAATTTAATCAATGTTGTCTTATCGTACTCCGTTCTATTCACTAATCTGCAACTCCACTACCTACCTACTCAAAACCGAATTTTGCTAATGAGAAATTTTCCTGAAAAAATATGATGTCACTTTAAAAATTAAAATGGTCAAAGTTACTTAAAACTAAAGGCATACATTGTAGGACATATAATTAAATTAGATGCACAGAAGATGTTTAGATGCAAATAGAATCCAGACAGGTACATTATAGCTAGTATGACTATCGTTCGAGAACGTGCACGTCACTCCTTATAAATTGCATTAAGCTTCACTGGGCTTGCCTTGCCAATATCGTACTCGGAGATACTCTGTGAAGTTCAAAGAGCATCTCGTTCAAACTCATTAAAAACAATTAATACAGAAAAGATTATTGTTAGGTTCAAATAAGTTTTACTTGGTTGGGTGGCGTTACTTTATTAGTAGCGGGCTCGTAAAATGTACCTTGACCGTTTAAGACCGCCGAAAAATATTTGAATAACGTTTGCTAAAAAGTAATTAATACCAACGTAAATATATACCATCTATTAAACAAAGACATAATTATAAAGTCTCATATTCAGGCAGGTGGAGTCATGGCAGTATAACTATTACAACGCTTTACAGGTACGCTAGGCAATTTAGAGAGTTTAAACGGGAACGCGTATTTTTACAGGTTTCCTAGATCTCATCGCAAATTGAGTGAAGAACTTCATTTCGCAGCGTAATAACATGAAAGCTTGGAGGCATTAATATTAAGTTAGTGCAATAAGAATAAATAGGTAATACGGGTTTCTTGATGAAATAATGGTTTTGACTTTAATTTTAAAGACGCAGTTTTTATATGTTAAGGTAGATACGAATTTGTCTACGTATGTACGTACGTACGTTGTGTAATGAGAATAGGCAATCTGGATGACATTTGGACTATTCGTCTAATAGGAAACCATATGCATAAAGGCAACGGCCGACGACTACAGACAGCCTTCACATGCACCGCACCGTAGCCCTTCCCACGGTGCGTATCGAATCTGTCTGTGCATCTTCGTCAGTGGCGTACATTGCAAATAGGCAATTAAGCATAAGAATTCAATTAAACTACCTTTAAATATTACTATTATAATATAAATCATCATAATCACTGAAGTATGTTAAATACGTAATAACATATGCCTACATTTAGTGTTTCGAACTGAGGTGCTTGCAATGCACACCACTGATCTTCGTATACTTTCAGACTCTCGGAAGACTAGCTGCAATGCTTTAGACGTGTTTGTGCTACCATGGGCAAGGCTCTTCCCACGTTGCAGCATTCCACCTCATGCGTCATAATGCGTAAAATGAAATACAGTGAAAAGATGCCTTCGCAACCATAATTATCCCATGCAAATGTTTTTCATAATCTGCGTCTTCACAACAGACTTTTGCATATTTTGACTTAATTGAGCTTTAAAAAAGTTCGAATGCACGAAAGCTGTTTTTTTTCATGAACAAATGCTTTGTTCGCGATGGAAAATTTGGGAATTAATGCTTGCGGTAGACATTCAACTATATATGTGCCTAAAATTAAGAGTCCAGATTGTTAAAGCGCGTTGTGTATCGTAGCGTACGTATAGTATTTATTAGCAAATGCCGTGCATTATATCGACAAAATATTTTATAAACATTTTGGAATAGGTTCGGTTATTATAGCATAAAGTGTAACTTCTTTGAAAACCCTGTGACTGCATGATACTGCTGCTTAGTCCGATTGATGACGTGCTCTTCCCATTCCTGTTTGTTCGATTCGGAAAAAGGAGAATCACGAATTCTTATAATCCAAGTCATGGAATACAAGGAAAAACGGATATTCGTGGTTTCATTTATGACACCACATGTAGGTAAAAGTGAGTTCTCAAAATCACCACGAAACATTTTACCTCCTATTGAAAATACCTATATAACATTTAATATTTATAATAGTTGACGACCGATCGGCTATCCAACGTAAATTGAAAATTAATGTAATAGGGTAAATAGTTCTGGGCGTCCAATCGGTCGGACCACATAATCATGATTTGGAAATTACCAAAGTACCTACTTATCGTCAAGAAATTGGAAAATTACGATCATTTTCCCGGCCGTAGTCACGCGCGACTTCTTCACTAACAAGCGACGTTTACACGTAAACATTTAAAATGCAAATATACTCCCTTACAAATGTCTTCTCTTACATAGGACAAACAATAAGGCCAGTAAAAATTCGGTAAAAGAACACATAGATGACCTAAACACCGTCGCTGAAAGAAGCCTGCAGTCTGTGAACATGTCCTCGACCGCACACGCCATAACATCAGATATGATAGACCTCAAATCCTCGTGAAAGAACACCGATTCCTACCAAGGATGTATCGCGAGGCTATTAAAATTAAAAACTTCCTAATTTTAAGAGAGAAAATGGCTGGGTGCTTCTATTGACTTGGGATCCGGTAATTAATATAATTAAATCCAAAACCAAGCAGAACACTGCAAGACCTCATGATACCATAAGTTCATTCTGCGTAGATCGGGCCAAAAAATTAATTAAGAAGATCGAGGGTACTCCGGAACAACTATGCCTTTTGGACGTCTAGCACCACAGTCCTTTTCGTGATGATGGGTGCTGCAAAGCACTCTCAATTCGAAACGTCGGGTACTTAAAAATAAACCGCGATAAAACCCGAAAAATAGTTTTATTTCATGTGTAATATTCGCGTAAATCTAAGAAGTCAATATTGTAAATATGTATTATTGCACCATATAGAAAATAAAATTATTGTTAATCTTACAATATTTGTAACATACCCCTTGGTATTGTAATTGTATGAGCTTGTCTATGTAAAAGTACGCCGCAGCTCTGGAACCTATTCGAGTTTTCTTCGTGGAACAGACTTCCGGAATCTTTACAGTATTCTGAATGTATCTGACCGCCTTTCTGAATCGGTGATATGGAAAATTATATAAGTTTGTCGAGCGTAGAGCATGTGTAAATGTGCACATGATGTGGTTATGCAAGTGAGTTAGAGACATTACTATAGTACAAATGGAGCGAGTTATAAAGTTGTAGTCTCTGTTCTTTAAAAATATAGTTGTTTAATTAGAAAGAAAATACTTAATATTTATAATGATGAAAAAGCGTGAAATATTCAACACCGTTACACCTATGTTTTCTAAGTGGGATGGTGGAAGTGTACAACATCTTTTCGCCGACGAGGTTATGTCCTAATGTTATAGACGGTGAGACTATTGTTATTATACCTGGTATAATGCCAGACTCTGTCTTGTTGATACTAGGAATTATTTTATCCAATAATTACACTTTTTCACCCTAAGATTTAAACTCAGGACCTCGTGATCACTACACGCATAATTAGCCACGGCACCAAGAACTCAGTTTTGTTAAATATTGTAGATGATATTGGCGCACACGCACTCACCTATACCTACTACGATTCCCTCAAACAGTTTTTGTTATATCTAATAAGGCAAATTTAATTAAGTAAGTAATTCAAACACGCCACATGTGAAAAATCATTTAACAAGAATTTAAAAACTATGCTTCTTGTGTGAAGGACACACGTGCCTACTTGATATTTAATCTGTGGTTTTCGCGGAGAGCTTCTGAGAATTTGTGTGTCCAACGTTCGTTTAGCTTGCATAATTTGTGTTAAGTTTGCGGTTTTAGGATTTTATACTTTGTTATTTTGGTAATAAAAAATAATTCCGTTGATGAGTGCTTCAACGGAATTATTTCAATATTCACTGTTACGCTCATTTTTTCAAAGCAGGGGTGGCAGCGGTATAGAGTGTACACCCCCAAAACACCATGTTCGACCTTGACGATTCAAACCCAGGACCTTATGATTTCCAACTGCAATATGCATCATTAAACCAACATGGCTATTTTAATATTTACGTGCACGAGCAATTTATAGACACGAGCACAAGGTGAGTAATAGACAGTAAACACCACACTGTCACGCCTATATTCCCCAAGCAAGGTGGCAGAGGTGTGCGTTGTACACCCACTTTTCGCCGACGATCTTAAGTCCCATGTAATAGGAGCGACCCTATTGCCATATACCGGGCACAATTCTAGATTCCGGACTGATAGGTACTGAGTACTAATTTTTCGACAGAAAAGCTACATTTGTCCGCCTAGTAGTGATAGCCTAGTGGTTAGACCGTTGGACTGCAAAGTCAAAGGTCTCGGGTTCAAACCCAGGCACGCACCTCTGTCTTTTCGAATGCATGTGCGTATTAAAAATTAATTATCACTTGCTTTAACGGAGGAAACCTGCATGCCTAAGAGTTTCTCGAAGGTGTGAGAAGTTCGCCGACCCGCACTGGGCCAGCGTGGTGGACTATGGCCTAAACCCTCTCAGTTCCAGAGGAGGCCCGTGCCCAACAGTGGGACAGTTTCTTAACAGGGCTAATATTATATTATTATTAGGATTTGAATCCAGGACCGCGAAGCGCGTTAATCACCGCTAGACTGACGAAGCATTCAGAAATAGAGAGTTATTTGTCTTGGCAGTAGGAAAGCCGTTTACCTATGGGTTGCGGAAAATAGCTTAATTGCCTCGAAAGACCGTGACAAAGCGGCTGTGAGGTTAATCGATGTAACTTTGAGATAGCGCGATCATCGCGATAATTTCAAATTAATAATATTGCTGTAATAACTTTTTATATTACCTCAGTTTTATAAGGCTATATGTTACAAGGAACTCTGTATATTAGAAATTCAATACTCTACATCAAATAAATGTTCCTAGAATTTATAGTGACATTTGGCATAACTTATCCTTTGATGTATATAGAGATGAATAAATATTCTTTTCAAATAATATTTGATATAAGGTGATAAATAAGTGTATTAACATAAAAACGCTTAATTCCTGTTTTGTAAACAACATAGGGTCGTCATTTTTTCAATGTGTGAACATAATAAGTCGTCTGGTATGGTACCAGAGACTACAGAATAAAGGAGTGGCGTTATTGCAGGAAATAAGAAATCACATTGGAAATAAAACGTACTTAAGTCTTCCGTATTGTCAAGCTTGCATACAAATATACCTATCTAGTTTTGTAGTAAACAACATTTAATATTAATAATACGCAATCATTATGGAATTATTGGCAAAGCGCATCGCTTTGTAATCACGAGGTCCTGGGTTCAAATCCTAGGTCGGCGGATGTAGTTTTTCTAACGAAAAAATCCCAGTATGAGTTTGTAGTCTGGAGTTGTGCCCGGTATATGGCAATAGGTTCGCCCCCTGTTACATGGGACCTAACATTGTCGGCGAAACGTGGGTGTACTCAGTACACCTCTGCCACCCCCTCTGGGGAATATAGGCGTGACGGTGTGTGTATAATTATGGGATTACTAGTTATTGCCTGCGACTTCGTCCGCGGTGACTTTAGATAGGAGCCTTACATTTTTCCGGGCTAAAAAGTATCTTATGTTTTAATCTAGGTAATAAACTATCTGTGTGCCAAATTTCATTCAAACCCGTTTAGCCGTTTTTGCGTTATTGAGTAACAAACATCTAAACATCCAAAAGAAGGCGCTCGTAGCGCTGTGCGACCGCGGTGTTGTTACCGATTACCAAGGTTAAGCAGCGTTCGACTCGGTCGGCCCGAGATGGGTGACCGTTTAGCCACGTTAGGTACGTTAAGCCGTTGGTCCCGGCTACCATTTAATGTGGTAGTCGTTAAGCCGAGTTGGAAGCCTTAAAGGCGGCTTGATAAGTTCCAACAGCAGGTGGCCACAAACCTGCCCCCATCAATCCGCACTGGATCCGCGTGGTGGAGAATGACCTAATCTCACTCACCCCGATTTGTGAGAGAAGGCCTTTGACCAGCAGTGGGCAGTATAGGCTGATATTATAAACATAAAAAAATCTAAACATACAAACTTTCATATTTATAATATTATTAGGATGAACCATTTACTTAAAATGAGTTTTTCCTTCAATAATCAGACCGAAAAATTAAGGGAACATTTGTTTGAAGACCTTCAACCATATATATTTTTATCGTATATTATTCTCAATGATAACATTATAGTTATAGGAGGAGTTATGCATACTAGTGGTCGCCCATAGGTCGATTATCGACCTACTCTTTCATCGCTTGCTGGTTATGTTTGACATTCAGTAAGACTATAGACAAATAATATTAAAAACAAACATCAATTTGACGTGTATTGTGTCAAATACATGGTAGTGTGTGTAATGTTTTTTTTCTTTGATTTAATGTATGGTTTACGCATAATTTAAAAAAAAAATAGCATTCTGCACTCCTTCTCTATATAGACTATAAGTGTGGGAAATTTCATACTCCTCCGTCCGCGCAATTTTCGTAAAAATGTGTGCATAGTTTTTGCTTCATGTATTAATTTATTTATTTATTTATTTATTAAGGTAAAGGAAACACACAGTACAAAAAATGCAGAAGTTAAAAAGGTACACATAAATTATAACACATTCACCAATAAAGTTTCCAATAATGAAATGAATTAATATAATGATTAGGATATAAAAAAATGATTTATCAAAACCGGCAAGGACTTGACGCAGAAATACTCTAATGAAAGTTATTAATAATGTTTGTTGTAGTTGTATATATTTTGAAATTGTGCATTTAAATTAAATAATGTCGCGACAAGTTACCCCAGTGGGATAAAGGCGTGAGTGTATGTATATATAAGTCAATTTCCTTTGCGATTTTGTTTGGAAGTAAATCTTTTTAACATTTCTATAAAAGTCGAAATATGTTGTGACTGTTGTAATTTCAGTCTGCCCACTTTGGACTGACTGACAAGTAGGCAGTAGGTAGGTAGGTAGGTTTCAGCAAAACGTTACACAAGCTATTATAGCGGTAGGTATTATAAACTTCTTTTTAGCAAAATATTCAGTGACATTGATAATTGTATTTAGTTAATTAGTGAAGTACTCATTACCTTTGACGGCTTTTTACATAATAAATATTAATATAATTAGTATTATATTGATTATACGAGTATGTTGTTCATACATAAAATATGCCCCACCAAATGATCAGATCCATCACAGAATAACACACACATACACACACACACACACACACACACACACGCCGTCACGCCTATATTCCCCAAGCGAGGGTGGCAGAGATGTACTGAGTACACCCACGTTTCGCCGACGATGTTAGGTCCCATGTAATAGGGGGCGAGCCTATTTCCATATACCGGGCACAATTCCAGACTCCGGACTCATGCTGGAAAGTTTTCGTTTGGAATACTACTATTTGTCCGACCTAGGATTTGAACCCAGGACCTCGTGATCACAAAGCGATGCGTTTTGCCAGTAGACTAACGAGGCAGTCACAGAATAACGATTAACAATAATCTGTGATGATCTCGCATTATAATTTCATAAGGTCTACATTTTAACCGACTTCAAAAAAGAGAAGGAGCTATGCATATCTGTATGTTTTTTACTATATTAATAAGGGACCTGACGATGCTGACGATGCTAATGGACAAACTCGCCATGAGTAACAAGACCGTCAGAGCAGTTTATAATCCGGTTCAATAACGAAGACTGTTTACTTAAAATCAAATATTAAATTATGTCCGTAACTTGGCGGTCATAAAGTTTATCGCATCTAAGTATCGTGAAATGGCCGCTACATTAATTTTAAATAATGTTGTTTGTGACATCCTTCGCGACCGCATGGAACCGGATCGACAACGCGTTTGATCAACCAACTTTTCATGATGCCACATTATGAATATTAATACTGAGCATATAATTCAACGTCTACTGACATCAGTCTTAATTCTATAATATGAACAGGTATATATAACATTTAATTGACTTGTATATTTATAATATTCTCAATGATATTGTATCAGATTGTACTGAATAAATATTGACTGCTTGCCCGTTCAATAGTACTACTTGATGAAGACTCAATGTTTGTTATTTTTACTCATGAACAAATATTGATATAAATGCGTACTTATTCCCACAAAAGCGATGCCATTCGCACCTCGAGTTAGTTCCGCAATAAAACTTGTTATTTTAAATGTTAATTATTGTTAATCTATACCTTTATTATTTTTAGAGGGTCATGATTGTAATGTAAGTATCTACGTAAAAAGTCTAGGTAATATATTATTATTTTGCGACGAGGTCTACAAATATGAAACACATATATTTTTTATATTTTTAATATAAAATATAAATTCTTTTTGGTTTAATATAATTAGATATGTACATTCGCATATCGATACGTTCGCAAATTATATGTATAACCTAAGAGTAATATTTGCTAATCATAATACACACAGGTTACACCGCGTGTTGCATTCAGCATGCGTGTGCGCGCGCAGCTTACATTTAAATACAAAAGCATCATTTTCCTGTGAGTATAAATATCTTTACATTTATGTTTTCGTGATGAGTCATTACTATTACTAGTTTGACATTTAGAAGTGTGTACGATATGTATTATCATTATCAAAACCAAAAAATATAACGCAGAAACTTGTTGATGGAGATCATGACATGTATATTCGTGAAATATATTTTAAAATCTAGACCTACGCTGCGAGAGATTCTGGCGTCTGTCGTCTAATATAATTCTTTGCTGCTCCGCTGTTGTCCGTTGTATGCCCAGTGGTTGATTTTGGCGATCTGATTTCTGGTGCAGAAGTGGTCGTACCGCCAGAAAATATCTTCAATTTGAACCTGGAGTCGCTCTCTGAACTAAATTTGAATCTTGGTAACTTCGGTGGTTTCGTGGGGTTTAAATATAGGTCGAAAATAGACTGGGTACTTCTCGGCTTCTGTGTGGTTGTCTCTGGTTTCTTTGAAGAGGCCGTGATATACGACCTTGATGTTTGAGCATGTGTTTGTGTTATTTTTGTTGTAGCTGGAGTGGTATTGGCAATCCGGGACTTAAACGTGTACCAAGAATAATTTGGTTTTGTCGTTGTCGTCGAAGTCCTAAATGAGAACGAGAATGGCTTCAGTGTAGTCGATGTTGGTAATTTCCGAGTTGTGGTTGTAACCGAGGGTCTTTTGCTTGTTATGGTTGTTGGTTTATTGGTGGTTGTGGGGATTGGTGTTTTTGTTACTGCAACAGTCGGTCTAAGAGTAGTGGCCACTGTCCGAGGCCTTATTGTAGTGGTAGTGAAGAAGCGTTGTGTTTCCGTTGTCCTTGCTGTTGATGTTCTGTACGTAGAACTACTGAATATTAGTGGTCGTGTTGTTATCACAGATCTGAATGTAGCGGTGGTGTCAATTGGACGTCTCCATGCAGTTGTAGCTATATTTTGAATCGTACTAGTTGCTACAGAAGGTTTTGGTGTAGTCGTTGTGGTCGGCGACAGTGTTGTTGTAAATGTAATGTTTGGAATACTATTTTGAAATGTCCATAAATCTTTGTTAGCTGTAGCCTTATGATCAAAGTGTTGTTTCTTACGAAATTGATTAGTTTCAATTGTCCTCCATGGCTTCACTGGCGGAATGTACGTGGCGGTTGTGGTGGTACTGGTCGTCGTGGGGCGCGATGTGGTAACCGGCTGCGGTGTCGGGTCGAACACCGGAAGCTTGAGTTGATCAATATTATTCACTTTATAATTAATCCAATCGACATTACCTTGGCTAGGGTCTAAAATTTTCCCGTAACTTCCTCTGAAGATAGATCCGATCGCCAAGTACGGTGGAAGTAAATCTTCAACTTTCTGTATTTTGTACGTAGTAAAGTTAGATTTATAGCTATCGTCGTACGTAAAAGTACGTGGTTTGAACTGCGTCGGATTTTTCACTGATGTGTCGCAGTCCACTAGGTATTTCTTGGTGTTATGTTTACAGTGCTGTGGGTAAACGACCCACGCCAGGAAGCCGTTGCCTTGAAGTCGAGTGTGCTCCTCGTGAACTTGCAGTGCACATTCAAGGTCGTTCGAAATATCTTCGTCTCGCAGCGCGGAGCATGGCAGCCCGCAGGCCTTGCCCGGCCCGCACCAGTACAGCTCACTGATTTGGAATATACCATAGTCACCACTGTGGGGGTTGTGAGCGCCGGTGTCGAATCGCGACTCGTGATACGCGATACACACCCAGGTGGCTATGTTGTCGGGGTGCACGCCAAGTTCTTGCAGCTCACGCGCCAGTTCGCATCGTTCGTATATGCGCGCGTCGACGAGCGCAATGAGCGCACACGTCCACCATGCGACGCGGTTCATCGCGGCGTGTGTTTGACTGCCAGGCGTACGCGCACGCTTTTTTACGTGTGTCGTCCTCCCGCCGCGCACCGTCCCGATGTGTGTCGCGCCCGTATTTTAACGGTAATCTTAATTGCGGGTTAAGCTGCCGAGCATTTTGGAGCGCAGATAAAGGTCATTATTACCAGGTGTGGGGCTAGCTAACGGCGCCCCGCGGCAGGGCGCGATCTCTGGCGCGGCACTGCGGCGTCGGCGGCGTCGACCGGACCCCAGCGGTTCACCTTGGCGCGAGAGCCAGCGGAGCTCAAACGCGCGTTTACATCACCCATCATCATCGTTATTTCCTCCACGTTCAATCAAAGTAAACAACGACGCGTTCGAAATATAATATCCGTTTTTCTTTTTGTTTTAAATCCGCAAATTATACTTGTCCACATGTGATGTGGTTTTAAAAACACCAAACATCATTTAGTTGTTGATCTCTAAGTTTTATTTTTATATTTTCTGTGTAAAATAAAAATGTTATGATGTTTCGACGCAATTTACAGTTTTCTTTTTTGAACTATAAATTTGTCATGTCGACGGATTATAGTATCTGGCTATCTACCTTTAGTTTTTTTGTCTGAGAATAAAGGTCGTGCAAATGTTGAGCTTCTTTGTCCAGTGTGTAAACATTATGGTTTGATTTCCGCGGCGGGTCAAGAGGTGAGACGGTGGCCTCTGTTGCCTAATTTTAAGTTCCAACGTAAATTAATCGTAAATTCATACACGTCACATATGCTATATCCGACAATCGTGGCTATCAATCAACTTAAATGTTATTTGTAATATGAAACTGATGACTGCTGTTTAATCTGTGTTTTTTAATTGTCAAATGCGTTTATTTATATCATTATAGAATAAAGTATATAAAAATGGAGTTTTTCATCAGATAATGTCCAATATATTGTAGTAACGTTTTTATTTGGACATGACGCAATTTTTCCTTTTAGTATCTGTTCACTTATCAAATACGTGAACAGCTTTTTGTTTTAGTCGTGAGTAAATTAATAAATTAATAGATAGGTGTAGTAAAAAGTGTATTTATAAAATGCAATTCTTATTATTTGGGGTCAGGAATGCATCTACGCGAGAAGTATAGTCCGGGATCCTGTTAGACGTCCGCCACCTTCCATGTATTAATGCATAGCAGAAACACAAAAGAACGGAGGGAGTTATGCAATTGGACTTATGCATGCTTTAAGTGACGAGATACCGGATAATTCCGTACGAATATTTTACAGTTTGAAACTTAAAAATACTTATCCTCAAATTCTTATGGCAGATACTGAGTGTTTGTCTAGTTTCAAATAAGTCCGTACAAGACAGATAATAATTGATTTACAAATCAACCACATCGGAGCGAAGAAATTTCAGGTATTTGCGACTCAAATTGAGACTTGAAATCTACAAGTCATGATATCTCCTAAATGTTGAAATTTGACTTTTTTTTTTAAACGTCGCCCCACACTAGGATTTATTCCTGTGTCGTGGGTGCTTTTACAAACATGAAAATTCACATACACAAATACCCAGACCGGAACAAATAATTGTGGATCACACAAAGATATGCTCGTGCGGGAATCGAATCCGCGGCTATTAAACACAGTGGGCGGAGCGGCTTAAGCTCTTAACCACTGCGCTAAATCGTCCGTCCGATTGACATTGAATAACTTTGAAAGACTTAGGCTATGGATCCTCAACTCAAAGGGACGTTACCTTTATAAGTGTCCTTGACTCTATTAATCTAATGCGTAGTAGGTATAAATATTTCCTAATTAATAAAAACACAGACGAACTCGTTCTGTCTAATGTGTATCGATGCATTCCAGTTCACTAATTGATCCATATTTCAATGTCAGTATATTACATTTGCATATTATCTCGAGCATTTACAAAAAAAATTTTAAAAGACTACTTTATTGCTTTGATAATATCCACTGGATAATTTTAAAGTGGACTCTCAATTCGAAAGTAGGTTGGTATTAATGGAATCAAATGCAAGGAACGGTTTTAAATTATTTTTGTAAAAGAGAATTCTCAATCATCACCGAATATGGCACAAATATTTAGAATAATAAGTAACTACTTATTTTGTCTATTTATCAAAGTTAACAAAATGGTCTATATCAGATTAGAGGAATGAGGAAAAATTAAATTAAGTTATTATTTATGCAATTGGGTAGGTACTTGGAATCACTGAAGGAAGGTGGACTCCATCAAGTACCTCGGTGTAATTATCGACAAAAACTTTACTTTTAGTACACACATAGAACTGCTATCAAAACGAATAAGAAAGCTGATCTACATATTCAAAAATCTTCGCCATGTTGCAGACGAAAGAGTTCTAAAAACAATTTAGTATGCATTAGCATATGCATGGGCTGGCCACATAGCGCGTAGTTTGGACGGGCGTTGGGGCAGAAAGATTCTAGAGTGGAGACCACGTATTGGCAAG
This sequence comes from Phalera bucephala, assembly GCA_905147815.2. Classification (NCBI taxonomy): domain Eukaryota; kingdom Metazoa; phylum Arthropoda; class Insecta; order Lepidoptera; family Notodontidae; genus Phalera; species Phalera bucephala. The sequence goes on along the minus strand of LR990609.1, from coordinate 6,321,411 downwards.
GGCAGCGTAGGACGACCGCCTGCCAGATGGACCGACGATCTTGTGAAAATCGCAGGAAATCGTTGGATGCAGGTGGCATCGGACCGGTTACGCTGGAAAGCGATTGGGGAGGCCTATGTTCAGCAGTGGACAAGTATAGGCTGAAATGATGATGATGATGATGATGCATTATGTCAATCTTTATTAACCTATTGTGTCACTACCTGGGGCGGCGCCTCCAAAATGTGTATGATGAAAATTGAACGAGCACAAAGAGCAGTGCTCAAAGTAGCCTACACTTTATCCTTTTTTTATCCCACTTCTGAACTTTATGAAAAAAGCAAGGTTCTAACGGTTCGACAACTATTCATCCTTAAAACTATTCTGCGCAGCCAATAAACGCAGGAAAGCTAAAGTTTTCCAGACAAAATTGTATAAAACCAGCCTGTCACATCGCAGCTACTGTTTTCTTAGTTCCTATCTATATAATAAAATAAATTCTATGTTAAATATATACCCCTTGACGAAGTCCAAGTGCAAGCAAGTACTTAACACATACCTACTGAATCAAGACTGCAATAGTACTGAAAACCTTTTAATCGTACAAAAATAAGATGAATAAACACACATATACACGCACACACGCGCACAAACAGATTCACACGCACACACACATTTACACGCACGCACACACACACACACACACACACACTTTTACACACGCACGCACATACATAATTTTATTTTAATTATTATTTTCTACCACCGCTCTGGCACAAACTTCTCTTACTTGTGCTTATAAACATAATTAATTAACATTGTAATAATAATTTTAGCAAGTTCACAACAAAGGTTTCAAAATTTGTTAATAAAATATAATATTGTTTTATGGGGGGCCTGGTAATCTGTGTGACAGGGTTTCCTAGTGCGGATACCAGACTCCCACAAAGGATTAAAATTCAAATCATAATGTAAGCATTACTGTAAGTCACCTTTGTGGAAGTGAAATAAATGATTATTATTATTATATTATTATTATTACTGAGCCGCTTTGTTTAACCATCGCCTAGAATCGGCGGTGTCCAAAGTTAACGGAGTGCAGGAGAAGTCGTTTATAAGGTTCGTACGTTCGTGTATGAAATGTTCAATAGGCAGACCTTAATCTAGTCGCAGGATGCAGCCGTACACGCGTAGTTCAGTACGAGCCTAGTTCGTTGAAAATTAGTTAAAATATCGTTAACAAAAATCGGCAATCAGACAGGACAGAGCCAGACACCTAATGTCTTGATAACATCGACAACCGTTTGATATAAATCCAGTTGTCTTTGTATCTAAAGAAAATGATAAGCATCAACGTTTTGCGTGCTTTAAAAAGCATTCGCTCACCCAAGTTGAAAGCCTTATAAAAATTCTAACAGCAAGTGACCACAAACTTTAACCAATCCGCATTGGCCCATGTATAACTATGCCCATGTATGGCCGAGTATGACTTTGTTGTGACAAAAGGCCTTTGCCCTACAGTGGTTGTAGTTGGTTATCCTGACGTGTTTAAGCCGCCAGAGGCCGAGTAAAACGTCATTAAAAAGTTTAAGTTATTATTCTTGTCACGATGTTAATACTTTATTCATATGCAGTTTTGATTATGAAGGTTTTCGTCCTTCATCCTACGTCTGTAAAGAAAAGTAATCCCTCATGTTCCCATTTTAAGGATTAAACTTATCTATATATAATTGCATAAAACCTGTATTTTTCTTGCAATTAGTTTTACAGTTTCAGAAGACTAGATTATTTTATAAACTTGAACTTTGACTTTACACCTACAACGCGCCCTTGGACTAAACACGGGAACCAATAAAAAATATAAATTGCGACTGCGCGCATTCCCACGCAACTTATTGACTGGAATTATCTGGAATACGATTTATATTTAGAATATTGGTACTATAACATTCAGCTTTTACAGTAAATCACGCTCTATAATTTTATGCGCCGTTTTTGCTGACTAGGATGCTGAAATTTAATGGATGTCTGGTCTCTATTAAAGGTTTAAAATGTGTATGTAAGTGTCACAAAATTTGAAATTTTACTAAACATTTTATGCATGATAAAGTTAAGTTAAAATGAGTTAAACAGCCACTGCACCTATTTCTCAGGCATCAAGATAGTGAACCGAATCGGGTGTATCAGAACATCATACATAATAATGCTGTAAGTGGGCCTATTTTTATAATTACGTAATTAAAACCTGAATAGCATGCCAGATAAAAGAACTACAAAACAGATATAGAATGTGAAAGTCGCAGGATGCAAGTACCGGGGAAGACCTAGACTATCTTACCACGACCAAATAAACCGAGTCTTATCTGAAGGAAAAGACAAGAGTCTCCGTAACCGGCGAGCGTGTATGAGACGAACTATGAGAGTGGAGGAAGCCAGAGAGGTATGTAAGGAAAGAACCTGTTGGAACTCTGTACTCTCTGCCTACCCCGCAAGGGATCTGGCGTGATGATATAGCCACTGAAGGCGAGGTCATAAATTAGAATGAATACCAGCAAGGTACACACACATACATACATTCTGTTTTTGGTTTTAGGTATTCCGAATAACTGAATTCTAATTCTCAAAAATATCTATCAATGCAATGTCATCTTCTAGCTAGACAGTAGATATGGAATAAAAAGGCATAAGTAAAAAAAAAGGCCAAATAGAATCATAGTCTTCCAAGAAGATATCAAAAGCTCAGCCTTACTAAAATCTCGTTTTCCCGATATTATAAGAGCTCATTATAAAAGTTTTTATTCAATCTACACTGAAGAGTAAGCTTCGCTCTGCAATTCAAATCTAAAATAAAACTGAAATTTAAAGTACGTGGTTGTATTGACCTGAGTAATAGAATATAGGTCTAATTAGGAAGCGCCCTAGTTTCACTCAGGGCCTCTATAGATGAAGTTTCGCAGAAATACCGGGGTACGTGCCTCGGATGTTAAGGCAGGCTCTCCTGGAATTTATATACGTGTATAATATGTGAACGTATTGGTGACCGAGTTGGTCAGTTTATATTTAGGAGGAAATATTCATATCTGGCGAATAGGAGTAGGTACTGCTGGGTGCTTCAAATTAGGTTAATAGTAAAATAAAAAGTAAGATTAAAAGAAAGAGAAAGTAGTGATGACTTACATAATTGTCATTAGCTATAGCAGCCCACTGCTGGACATAGCCCTCTCGAAAAAATAAAAAATAAATATAAGTTGAGGTATCACTAATTTAGCACTGTACCCGTTACTTCATTCGAGTGATTTTTAGGCATATTTATACATTTTGTACTCGACGTCAATTCTCATGCAAGAAAGTATCGCAGCTTTATCCGCACGAAGTAGGTACTTTTGGAATGCCAATTATCGGTGAGCGTTATTTGCGAAGTGCGGAAATCGTGCGCTATTTCACTTCTAGTCTTTTTCATTTCTGTGGGATGTTTTTTTTAATTATTAGGGGGGTTTACAGCTAGCATAACAGAGTTAATAATATAAAATAGTGACAATTAGCCATTTACAAGCCTCCACATATAGACTTAAGATATCGATAATTTGGTAAATCGCTAATAACAAACAAAATGATACAATTTAAAAAAAAGTCTAACGAGACGGTACAGAAACAAATAAAAATAAAGATATAGCAGCATTAATGCATGAGTACAGCATTAATATTTCCAACCAGGCAACAACCCCAAATATATTGTTTATTATAGCAGCCTTCGACTCGGTTGGCCTGAGATGGCGGTGACCGTTTGTGACATTTTAATATTTGGGTGTACCCATGCTTCGGCAAGTTCAGTCGTCGGTTACCACTTATGTGGTAGTCGTTACGCCGAGTTGGGAGCCTTTAAAGGCGGCGTGATAAGTTCCAACAGCAGGTGGCCACATACCTGCCTCCACCGCACCGCACTGGGTCCGCGTGGTGGAGTATGACTTAATCTCTTTCACTCGTATTTGTGAGAGAAGGCTTTTGTCCAGCAGTGGGACAGTATATTATTATTATTTACCCAGGCTATATGGTTATGTTATGTAACATGTTAATATTCGAGTCATCATTAGCCCGTGTCAGTCCACTGCTGGACTCTGGTGGGCCTCTCCCATGGCACGCTTCTGAGCTCGATCTTCAGCTCTCCTCCTCCAATCCCTGCCCGCTGCCTTACGAATATCGTCGCCCCACCAAGCTACAGGGTGCTCTACACTACGTTTGCCCACACGCGGTCTCCACTCAAGAGCCAGTCTGCCCCAACGACCATCGGTTCTGCGACATATGTGACCTGCCCACTGTCATTTGAGTTTGCTAATTCGCTGAGCTATGTCGGTAACCTAGGTTCTCTGACGAATAACTTCGTTCCGGATTCGATCCCTAAGAGAAACTCCGAGGATAGCTCTCTCCATAGCTCGCTGAGCGACCTTGAGCTGGTGGACAAGCCGCACGGTGAGCGGCCACGTTTCGGCTCTGTATGTCATTACAGGTAGGGCGCACTGATTAAAAACTTTCGTTTTTAGGCATTGGGGTATAGGCGATGAGAAGACTCGACGAAGACGAATATTCGAGTGCGAGTGGATTATACATAATATACAATTGCGTGTATTGATACAGCTTTGTAATGATGTTTTGATAATTGATACTTTATTACTTAGTACAATCGATTATATTGTAATTAATTGGACGCTTAATACAGGTAGTGCTTCTGTTGGAACCTGGATAGATGTGTAGCTATCATCTTTTTTTAAATAGCTGTTTTTATCAGTGTAAACACCTTAGTATACTTAGGTGTTTTCCTTTTTATAGTTCGCACTCTCGTACCTATTATTCTATTAATATTTTATTCAAAGTCAAAGTCAAGAATCATTTATTTGTATAGGCCAATACATAAGCACTTACAAACGTCAATATTATTACATTTTTTACATCTACCACCGGATCGGAACGCGGCCTCTACTGAGAAGATCCGGCGTGAAACTCAGCGGGCTAGTCTTTTAACTTAATTTGTATGGCCATTCTGATAACCATTTTTTTTTCAAAAATTGTATTATACATCATTTATAAATGTTGCTGATTAAGGAGCTGCTCAAACCCAATCTGTTTTATCGTCAAGATAATCCGAAATTTTGTAATACCCTTTCTTACAGAGTCTAGTTTTAATTGCCTTTGAAATTATTTATTTATTGAGAAAATATTAAGATACGCCATAAAATAAGGTAATCTCTTAATTCTTAATCTCTTAATAAGATTATCTTTTAATTCTTAATCTGTAATAATAAGAAAAGCCTTTATTGAATCAGCTCTCACCGAGTCATTTATACAAATAGTAATTAAAATAATAATAATTACATCAAAATCATCCACGCTTAATTTTTTTTTATTAAAAAAACGTAGCTCCACACTAGGATTTATTCCTGTGTCGTGGGTGCGTTTACAAACATGAAAATTCACATACACAAATATCCAGACCGAAACAAATAATTGTGGATCGCACAAAGATTTGCTCCGTGCGGGAATCGAATCCGCGACTATTAGACACAGTGGGCGGAGCAGCTTAAACTCTTAACCACTGCGCTAAATCGTCCGTCAATTCGTCCGTAATTTACGGACGAATTGACGGATGATTTAGCGCATAAAAAGAAGGATAAAGAAAAGAAAATTATTATTTTATTTTATCTCAGCACGTGAAACGAAGAAATGATTATGACATTACGATTTTATAACGTCGCTTCAATACTATTGGTGCTAACAAACTCTTCGCACCAGAGATGTACAGCGTTGGCGTGACGCTTGCACCAAACGCAGTGTGTTACGATAACTCTTTGAAATGATCATCATCATCGTATGGCGGTGTATTTTTAATAATGCGAACCACTATCAAAAATTATGGAGGAGCCATTGTTTAGCCTCTGGTGTCAGCTGGTGTAGCCCCTCGAATCCACCGCTGAATTTTCGAGTGGTACAGTCCTCCACGATGTGTCGGATAGTCTGCACTGAGTTTCCACCGTCACAACAAGGAGACTCAGTGATGCCCGATCTGTGATGATGATAATTGCACCTTGCGACTCCGGTTCTGATACGGTTGATGGAGGACCACACCAGCCGTTGCTTTTTGAAGCCATGTACTACAGTCGAGGGATCGGCTATGGTGATGTTACCCTGTAAGGCGTCCAAACTCTCCCATTGCTTTTTCCACTCCTACTGTGAAATGATCGTCTCATGCTATTACGTACGCCACATGAGTATTTAAACGACCATTTCACGAAGTTATTGTAACGTGCTGCGGTACGTGACTGGTCATAGTGAATAGGTCCTGGAATGGAAAATATTCTCGTGGAGAGTGTAATAGGAGCTGGGTAGCTTTTGTCCTTGTTATGTAGGTTTTTGATTGTTATCGTAGTCGCAGGAACTAATAATTGGTTTATTATATCAAGGTTTGTAAAAATTGTATGTCAGTGAATTGCAATTTAGGTTGGTGGTTCAATATATCTATATCATCACGCCAGATCCTTTGCGGGGTAGGCAGAGAGTACAGAGTTTCAATAGGTTCTTTCCTTATATACCTCTCTGGCTTGCTCCACTCTCATAATTCGTCTCATACACCCTCTTCGGTTACGGAGACTCTTGACTTGTCCTTCAAATAAGACTCGTGGTGATTCAAGACCAACTCGATGTATATTCAAGACTTTATAAATAATATACTTTATATAATCCTCGTAATAAAATGATTATATGCTATTAAGGCGGGTCATACTACGTACGTACCATATTAAAAGCGATTGGAATTTTATTTCTTCTAGCTAGGCAAAGGCATCAAACGAGTGGTAGAGATAGTTATCACCAATGACTAAGAAGAAGGCATTAAGGTAGATAGTGGTAATTGGTTAAATTTTTAACATATTGGAACAATCTGCTACGAACATTTGTTTGACAAGTTATTTTGACCGGTCATTGCGATATTTCCTGTATGAAGCCTATTTTGGGAAGATCATATTAATTAAATTCCAAAAAGTAAATTGACTAGACCATTATGGCAGTCGTATAACCTTTAATTAGACAAGCATTCACATTACTCAGGTAACCTTCGCAGATTATTAGACCAAGCACTAACACGATATAACGCGAAATAGGCTTCAGATCACGTCACTACAAGAAAAAAAACTTACCAACGCAACTGTACATCTCCATAACTCCCTTCAGGAGACAGCCATCTTCACGGCTGATGCCGGTGGTTACGTTTAAACAGAAGCAGCCGTCATCATTATCCAAGAACCACTCATTGGCTGAGTACCGCAACGCAGGTATACCCTCGAACTCGATGTCAAACTGATACCGTAGTTCTACAGACCTGAAATCGACGTAAGGTTTTAAAATACAGAAACACAGTACTCGTGTAATGTGGCCTACCAATTAGGTTATCATTAGTCGTGTGTAATTAATAAATAATTTTCATTAATTATATGCAAAAGAACCTTCATTAATATTTGACGTACCAATTATTTTGTTCTGTCACAGAATATTCAAACAAACCCACACATTACTGACGGCCGAATTGATAGTTCGCTAGCCACAGTTTCGGAACGTTAATTATCGTGATATTTAATACTGTTTTTATATGAGATACCTACTAAAGGTGGACAGCATTATGGAACAAAGTGTTAACAGTTTGTCTCTGTGTGAGAGTGTTTGATACACGCTAAAAATAGAGCAATCACAAACGAGGATCGCCAATTAGAACACAATACAAATCATGTCACAACGTTTATCCTTAGAGGTGTGTAGTGGAGCAACACTTTATTATTGTTCCGGCAGAATTGGTATAAGAATTATGTTTTTCAAGATCATATAGTTTTAATTGACATATTTTAGAGGGGGTTGATACTGGCCTTCCAAAACCCATTATTTTCGAAAAAATATTCTTATACACATTAGTTCCCGCGACTTGAACAGAATATTTTCTTTCCAATAAGATCCGTGAATAAGTTTTTAAGTATGGTCAGATAAAAAAAAGGTTTTTAGGAAGCAGCAATCATCAATGATGATGACCAATCTTTTATGAGGAATATTTTTAATAACTTATGTAGTTTACGTATATTAATGACACAACACTAAGCCAAAAAAAAAAAACCAAAAAATAACGATAATATTTTTTAAATAAAAATTCACGGATTCTACTAGCGCTTATTATAAAAAGATGAATTACGAATACTTGATAAATGGTTATTTAATCCAAATATTCATAGTAATTTCCATTAGTTGGTGACAATGCACCTTCTCTCCCTGTTCATGTTGATATTAAAATGTAATGTATTCTACATTAAAAGAACTAAGAATGATGAAAAAACAAACACATCGCCAAACCATTATTCCAATAAAAATATCCAAACTGATTTTCGAAATTTAACTACGTTCGCTACTAATATAACAGCCGAGTTTGGTTGAACAAAACGAGGTCCAGGTCAAAGGGAGCTTTTGGAACTATATTGCACAGTTTGCGGTCATTTTGTAGCGGTGTCGAGTTGGGTATTACTCTGGGAAAATCAGACAATCAATTGATGTTTTCAAGTTCGTTAACTTGTAAGAGACTCCTATATAATATATAGGTATACAAATAACTATTAAACCAAAAATAAAGGCATCGACATCGGGTCTCAAGTCTGATGATGGTATCATAATCTCTTTGTTGGGTCATGTCAATACAAAGGCGTAGCACATCCGATCGGCGGTCAGTCGATCGTCCAAGCAAGTCGAAGCGGAAGATTTCTACCTCAACCGCTTTCGACTGCCGGACGATGTTAGGGATCTCATTCGTTCCAAGAATGCTTCCATCCGAGCGTACGACTCCTACCCCACCGAAGCCAATCGGGCCCGGATGCGCGCTTTACAACGAGAGGTAAAGCGTCGTGTCGCGGAGGTCCGGGAGGAACGGTGGGGTGTCCTCCTAGAGGGAATCGCGCCGTCGCATCTGGCCTACTGGCAGCTGGCGCGTAGCCTCAAATCCGACTCCACGACTGACATGCCCCCGCTGTCCCGCCCTTCAGGCGCAGCGCCCCCAGCCTTCGACGACGACGAAAAGGCCGAGCTTCTCGCCGACTCCCTCGAGAGCCAGTGCGCCCCCAGCTCTCAGTCCGTCGACCAGTCCCACGTCGACGCGGTAGACAGGGAAGTCGAGCGCAGGGCATCCCTCCCCCCCGTCGATTCCTTGCCTCCTATCACGCAAACGGAGGTCGAAGATCTGATAATGGGTCTTAAATCTAAAAAAGCCCCCGGCCCTGACGGCATTTCGAATCGCGTTCTGAAATGCCTGCCCGCCCAACTCATCTGCCTCTTGGTGGCCATCTTGAACGCCGCCATGACGAACTGCACCTTCCCCGCTAAGTGGAAGGAGGCGGACGTCATTGGCATCCCCAAGCCCGGCAAACCTCGCAATCTCCCCGCGAGCTACCGCCCTATCAGTCTCCTCAACTCCCTGGCCAAGATATACGAGCGCCTCCTTCTGGCGAGGCTCAAGGACTTCATAACGTCCAGGGGTATCCTTATCGACGAGCAGTTCGGCTTTCGAGCCAAACACTCTTGTGTCCATCAGGTGCACCGCATCACGGAGCACATTCTCTCCGGTCTCAATGGGCCCGGAAGACCCGTCTACACGGGCGCCCTCTTCCTGGATGTCGCGAAGGCATTCGACAAAGTCTGGCACAACGGCTTGATCTACAAGCTCTACCGATTGGGTGTGCCGGACAGACTCGTGCTCATCTTACGAGACTTCCTGTCGAATCGCGCATTTCGTTATCGCGTCGAAATGACGCGCTCCGCTTCCCACTCCATCAGTGCTGGAGTCCCACAGGGCTCAGTGCTCTCTCCGCTCCTGTTTAGCCTCTACACGAACGACATTCCTCGTTCGAGTGATGTTAAACTAGCTTTATTCGCGGATGATACCGCTCTTTATTATTCCAATAGGAACAAGGCCCGCATCACGAGGAAACTCCAGACCGCCGCCAATACCCTAGGGGATTGGTTCAGGAAGTGGCGAATCGAGGTGAACCCGGACAAGAGCGCGGCGGTGCTCTTCGCCAGAGGTGCACCTTCGCACCACTCTCTGCGCCGCCCCGGAAGGAACCGAGGTCAAGTGACCATGTTCGACCGACCCATTCCCTGGGTCAAAGAGGTCAAATATTTAGGGGTCACCCTGAACAGTACCATGACCTTCGGCCCGCACATCAAGCGGGTCCGTCACCGAGCATCCTTCGTGCTCGGTCGTCTCCATTCGTTAATCTGCAAGCGGAGTAAAATGTCCCTTAGAAATAAGGTGACGCTTTACAAAACTTGCGTTCGTCCCATCATGACTTATGCGTGTGCTGTGTTCGGGCATTCGGCCCCCTCTCACATCGACAGACTTCAAGCGGTTCAAAACCGCTTCCTCCGTAAAGCCGTAGGAGCCCCCTGGTTCGTACGGAACGTCGACCTCCACTCCGATCTAGGTCTCGAACCTCTTCGCGCCTTTATTAAAAAGGCGTCAACACGTCACTTCGCGAACGCATCTTCCCATGCGAATCCGTTAATCGTAGCTACCGCCGACTACGACCTCCCTCGCGACCCCTGCCGCTACCGCCGGCCGAGACATGTTCTCACCGACCCCCCCGATGCTTTGTCATCCCTTCTTTCCGCTCAGAATACGAGCGACGCCGTAGACGCAGACGCAGTAGTAGATCCCCTCCCATAGCCGGCGGTCGACCGGTGCGCTTAGTAGTGCACCGGTCCCCCTACAGCGACTGTCCCAACCGAGGGCGCCTCTCCGAGGCGCCCTCGAGTATGTCGCCTCTTGCCCTTCTGGCTGGCTGGAGCGTAGTGGTTGCACGCTCGCCTTTAAAATCCGGTGAAGCTGTAGAGGCCTCGAGGCCAACAGCGTAGATCATTCACACACACACACACACACACAAAGGCGTTTCAAATGTACCGTTTAGCTATAATGTTCCCAGGTGACTATTAAAATACCCGCCAAGTTCTCGCGACATAATATGCAAAGAGATAATATCCAACTTGGTTTTACCTTACAGCCTTGTCTCGTTTTCACCATGGTAAAACAATATCTGTACCGATTAATCTTTCTAAAATCCGCAGGCACTTGAGTCGATGTTTCAGACGTCATTTATGAAATAATTTTAGTCTATAATTTCATTAATATTAACATTGTTTTAACAAAGTAAAATATAAGCTGAAAAATCGTATACACTTTATTTGGCATTCTAATAGTTGTCTCAAAAGTATAATAAAATCTCGTGTCTGCGTCTTAAGGATATTAAAGGTTAAAGGTTGCAAAAATCAGTTTTCGCGAATATCTCGGTTTCTATAGCTCCAATGATGTTACCGTTTATAACATTGGAAAGCATAAAACTTGAGAGGTGTACTGTGTACACCCACTTTTCGCCGACGATGTTGGGTCTCAATGTAGCAGGGTGCGAGCGTAATGCCATTATACCGGGCACAAATCTAGACTCCGCGCTCATATAGGAAATTTTTCCAATAGACCAACAAGGCACTCAGTCCAACCAAGTAAAAAGCCATTGAGATGGTTAAATATTATCGTAATAATTATGAACGGGAAATACAGATTGGAAACAGATTATGCGAAATTGACTAAATGACTGATGACAATATACGGAACGTATGCAAATGCAAATTAATAAAAGCATCTCTTTAAATGACGAATTGCCTCGCATAATACGGTCGAATGGTATCTCAGCTGTCATGTATTCCCAGGACAAAGTCTACGTCATCGTGCATCTGTCCGTAAGGCTGAATTTCGGCAAAAACTGAGAAATGCCTCCTGCTCTTCATGCCTCCGCAAATATAAATAAAATTACAGATATATCTAAGCGGTTCACAAAATACACTGTTTCGCTATAATTCCAAAATGTTGCTAACTGGAAATCAAGTTACACGATCAGAATCAGAATCAGAATATTTTTTATTCATGTAAACCATTACAGTATTTATGAATCGTCAAAATAGTAACAAAGACTCTACCGCCACTTCGGAATGTCATTCCTGTGGAGAAGAAGAGCAAGAACCTCCACGGTTACTCTTTTAAAACAGTATTTTTACAATTTATCCATCTACATTTTGTTGTGGGGTATGGGAGAACAATGTAGTATCAGGTGAGTCTAAATTAAACAAGTTAAACTATTCATGTGAATGGCTACATGGTTCTCTCATTTACAGATAAAGAAATGAGGAAGAAAAATGATAAATTTTATTTAACTACTAGAAGGAAGAGAGGGAATAATTAATAATAATAGCTGAACATGTTATCCACATTCTGGTGGAGCTGGAACAACACCTATCCAAGCATTTCCAATTAATTAGACATTTATTTACAAAATCAAGCTAAGCCAAAATGTTAAGTTTAAATAATATAGCAGTTTCTAGTGGCGTGGCGTTCATTTTATATTAGCCGAGCTAGCCTGGTCGACAACAACGCTACCTCCGGTAGGTCCAGCCGCCCAGATGACGCCATAAGTAACAAAAGAAATCATTAACATGGATCAAGCCTTTAGGCGGAGAAGAATTACGAACACACGCACATCGGAATTTCACAAATAAAGATGTCAATTCTGTATTAGGTACGGTCAGCAATGTAAGTCGCTTAACATTCTCAGATTTTCAAACCGCTTGTAGGTTTAGGTTTAAAGAACTTTATTTCTCATAAGAACATACATAGTTCACTTAAATGAGATTATAATGTGAAAACTTAAGACTATAATTATCACTTTGACGTCGTTATCGACTCTCAGACACTACACAAATTTCGTATTCATCCAGTCATATCCAAGTCCTAGTATGTCATTATTTCCTGTTTTATTAATATTTCTCGTATATATATTTCTTAAGTTTAGTTTTAAACACGTTAATCCTGCTGCACTCTTTTAATTCATTTGGTAAGTTATTGTAAAGTTGCGCTCCCTCAAACCGTATGGTTCTTTTCCCGTAAGTTATTGTACGTGGTTGAGTGAGTTGTATTTTGTTCCTATTCCTTAAGTAGTGCTTTTGTTTTCTTGTGGTAAATGTTATGTTCGAATGTATGTTGCCTGTATAATTTTTTTAACTAAAATGTATGTACGCTTTTGTTTTGCATGAAATACATTACTTTAGTTGATCTACACGATATTTGAGGATGTTGCTAATAATGGGGCTTTATTACTATATTCAAAATACTGTTCAACGACTTACCTCGCTGACTGTACTTGTTTTTTTCCACAACTAAAACTAACGTTAGCGTTACCAAGTTTTGAAAAATGTTAATTGAAGCGAATAAGTTTTTGGGACTCGATTTACGGAAAACTTAGCTTTGACTTGGTGGAGCTTAAAATAAGCTCAAGCTAGAATAGTTGTTTGTCCTGAAATATACAAAGGCATTGTTGGAGAGCCTGGTGATTTATATTTACACGCCGATACATTGAATATGACACAGTTACACCTACGTACATACTCATCCTTAGAGGTGTTTGAACTTTGTAAGTAAGTATACACTTTGTGTGTTGTCCATTGTAACGAGAGCAGAATAACTAAAGGATGATTTTTTAAATCTATTTAAAAAATCAATAAAAATGTCTAGTATATTATTTGTTAACGCACATTACAATAATTTAACAACAACAACACATCATCACGCCAGATCCCTTGCGGGGTAGGCAGAGAGTACAGAGTTCTAACAGGTTTAGTAAACTATAATTAGCTATAGATATCTATACTGCTCGTATAACGTACTAAAAATCGATCGTTTGTCGTAGAGATCTTTGAGGCCTATTTCGTTCTTTTATAGGTACCTTATAACACCTGAAGGGTTAACTAAATAGAGGTATGGAACTGCATTATAGTGTTGCGCTGCCTATCTTGATTTTCACGTCACGTTAGTTACGCGTTCGGCATGAAATTTCAGTGGCCTTATTTATCCGTCAAATATACAGCTACGAGTATAGGTAACTCGATGGAATCTAAATTTGTGGTTGACCTGTGCGCCCATAGAGATTTTGTTGCATTGTAATCTAAGCTACCTTAGGTGGCGTATATGCGGTGCATCAGTACAGATAATTGCTAAATTTGTTAGTAGTGGAAGTAGGTAGTCCGCTGCATTCAATCGAGTAGGTAATAATTTTACCGATCATTTTGTTCGGTAAAGGGTGATAAAGTTGTGAAGACAATTTGCAGCCAAGGGTATAATTTAAAAAAAATGTACTTAAGGAAGATACTTATGCACTTTTATAATATTACCTATTACAAGTATTTGCCATAAACTTGCTTAGTATATACTGTTATAATTTATTACCCGATTTAAACTTTTCTTTGTTCTAATATTCTCTCAAAATCACATACACGAATACATTACACGAGTATATTCGCGGTGTAAAAAATATCGAAGTAATTTTTTTTAAAAGTAGTCCCACACTTGGAAATATTCCTATGTCGTGGATGTGTTTACAAACTTAAAATTCACACACACAAACAAATGCATAAAAGGGCTATTTACTCCACTTTTACGTATTCACAGAAATCGGATTTCTGTGAATATACCCTTAGATAAAAAAGTGTTTTATTTTATACCAGGTTTTTATAGAGCTATGTCTACGGATAAGGAGCGGTTATAAACTGATTTATTAATAAAAATGCACCTATCTACCGTGATACTCGCACGCCCAATTGATTGAGCACCTCGTTGTCCACCCAACGGGGGAGGCTGGGAACAGGGGGACTATCCTATATGTGCATAAATGCATGCAACTATGTATTCAATAATATCAGTATTCTATTCAAATTTGAACTTTGAACACAGGCAATAGCGTTGATTTTTAAAAGTAATATCATTTCTTGCAGTTGTTACTTTATTATTTGGTTGGTTTGCATAACTGTATCCAGGTAGGTATCGGATAGATACTGTAATTATTATTCTGCATTGTTTCCTGTCACCCCAATATGCTTTTCAACTCAGAGCAATGACAAATGAATGCTATCTAACTAAAGTGCGAATCAAGTACATCCGTATATACAATTAGACACTGGCTAGATTCTAATTTCGAAACAAACCCCTTTGATTTAATAACTTTGTGCTGAGAAAATTATAAAACCCATTTATTAAAGTATGGACATTATTGGTTTTTGTTTCTGGATTGCATCTGGCAAGGGATCTGGCGTTATGATATAGGTAGATAGATCGATTTCTGGAGTGGTAGAAGTAGTACTTCTTTACCATACGAAGCCGCCTTAGGTGGTTCGAAATAATTTTAGTAATGTCCTTTTTATACATTTTCCGATGATTACAAAGATATAAATAAAAATAAATTCCCCAAGCGGGGGTGGTAGAGGTGTACTGTGTACACCTACTTTTCGCCAGCGCTGTTAGGTTCGAATGTAACAAGGGGGAATTTATTGTCATTATATCGGGCACAATGGCCGACTTCGGACTGAAATTGTTTTTTTTTTTGTATCGGAAAATTACAAGTAGTCCTACTTAGGATTCGAATTTGGGACCCCGTGATCGCGACGTGCGTTATTCGCTACAAGACTAACGAGGCAAATAAAAAGAAATATAAAGGCTTACCTGCAAATATCCGTATTAATGGCGTACATAGTATTGTCCCTGTCGACGAAAGGTGGAAAGATCCCAGCATCAGTCCCGTTGATCATGTTGCACACGCTCACCTCCTCGGACCCGTCTTCCTTCTCCGTATTATTCTTCCAGTACGGAAAGGAAGTTGCGTTGTTGAACTTAATTATCCTCCCGAGATCCGCGTAGTCTTCTAGACCTCTCAGAACTTTGTATTCGGCGCTCGGATAATCTTGTTTCTGTTCAAAAAGTATCAAAAGAAGTATCTTATTGAAGTAATTTATCTACAAAAATTTCGCTGAAGTTAATTGATACACTGATGCTGTAAAATATTAGTAAGAGGTTTCAGATGTAAGAATTTTAGATAAAGTGTAGATTAGTAAGCTTTCAAGACTTTTTTTTGTTATCTTTGTTTAAAATAACACGGTTGGTTATTCAGTGTATTTGTATCAGAAAATATACATGTAGGTTAAATTTATGAAAAGATATTAAACTGGGTCTTGTAACAGTAATTTGTGTTTCGGGCTGGACAAATGCATAATGTATTCAGTAAGTAGAAGAGGAAAGCCGGAACCAACGAACACGCTAAGTATTCGATATTTCTATGTGTTTAACAAGCTACAATATTACTGTTGTCTGTGACATCCTGCAGGTATCTGTCTTAGACTAGCTTTGTTTAAGCCTTCTTTCTCCTTACGATTCATTTTACTTTGTTGATTATAATTTCTATACCGTTGTGCCATAATCGTTAGGATACAAAAATTAGCCGAGGTTATATTAGAATAGTATAAACATCCGAGTCACTTACATGGGAGAAACGACATTATGGAAATAGTAGGTAGGCTATTTTACATTTGGGATGATAAAATAAAAAACTATTTTTATGAACTAATATTTTTTTTTTTTTTTTAAAAACGTAGCCCCACACTAGGATTTATTCCTGTGTCGTGGGTGCGTTTACAAACATGAAAATTCACAAACACCCAGACCGGTACAAATAATTGTGGATCACACAAAGATTTGTCCCGTGCGGGAATCGAACCCGCGACTATTCGACACAGTGGGCGGAGCAGCTCAAGCTCTTAACCACTGCGCTAAATCGTCCGTCAATTATTTAGTTGCAGTGTTTGGGTAAAACAAGAAAAATATTAAAAGCGTCTTGCCATTAAAGCCTTTGTTCTGAGGTGGACGTCTTTCGGTTGATGATGGTCAAGATTTGTGCGCTAAAGCGATTTGGACTTTTAGGAAGGACTTTTGGAAAGGGTATACTCCGTTGGTTCGGACATATACAAGACGTAACATAATAAACGCAAGATCCGTAAGTAGTTTGTTTTAAATCGGTAACTGAATTGATTCCAACAATTTTAATGTATCTTATATTTTTTTGGTTAAATTTTCAAAAATAGCTGTTACTCCTTTAGCATGCTATAAAAAACTAAATGTATTCTTGATTCAAAGAAAGAGAGATATTTCAAATGTATTTCTAAAACGTATTTCTCAATATGCAAACATTTACGTACAAGTTGCATTGTTAATTCCGCTATTCAGAACCAGTGTTGGACGGAATTCTCCTCTAGCTCGATCCTGTTCAGAGTACAATGCCATTTGCAAAGACTCGACCAACTTTGACATTTTTCACGATACTTTATATAATTTTAAGAAAAAATTATCTCAACATTTTATTTCTTCATAACTTATATACATTAAAATTCTCCGTATTGTTTTCATTTCTGGATGATTAACTTTTATGAATTAATTAATTTTCATATATAATAAATTTCTTTTTCTTATTATCTTAATAATTAATTAATAACTATTCATTCATTTCACTGTCAACTAATGTATTTTACCACTTCTCATTAGTGTGATATTTTATAATTGGTTAATTCTAATGTAATATGCAAAATCTTAATCAATGTTGTGTACATCTCTGATTGATATGCGTATAAGAACAATATCTTATCGTCCTATGTTGTATGATTATAATATGTATATTGTTGATGTACCTTTAATAATAAATAAATAAATAAATTGGGGTAAAAAAGTGATTAGTAAATATCCAAACATAATGATTGTTATCCAATAATTTATAAATTTGTTTTCTAGAACCCAACACGATCAAAAAATAAATAGGGGCTTATTTATTTTTTGCTATCCTGTAAATCCTCTTATAATTAAGGGGCTTATTTGCTATAAAAACAGGCACTCAGAACGCAGCCCCGTTTCATCTATTTCTAGGTAACAGGGGGTGGCTTATCTCCGGCAGGGGGAAGGGGGTTGGTGATGGTTCGAGCCATTTCTAGGATTTAGGATCAATACAGACACTAACACAGACTCAATAACATTCCTTCAACGGACACGCGCAATATTATTAATGAATATTGAACCTGAAACGAACCCTGTTCAATGAGCAACAAGTGCCGCGACCCTGGCTTGTTTCCATTGTTTGGGGTGGGAAGTAAAACCTTGCCGGTGTGATATTAGTCAAAAAAAATCAAAGCGACAGTCGGCTTGGTCCAGTGGTTAAGAGCTTGAGTCGCTTCGCCCACTGGATTAAGTAGTCGCGGGTTCGATTCTCATACGGGACAAATCTTTGTGTGACCCACAAATATTTGTTTCGATATGTGAATTACATGTTTGTGAACTCACCCACGGGAAAGGAATAATTCCAAATGTGGGGCTACGTTTATTTAAAACAAATATATTCAGAACAAATATGAAAGATTTCAAGGCTAATGTAATATAAACTGACTATATTTCATGCCAATTTGCGTTGTAAAATTAAGTTTAAATAATACCTTATAATTGCTATATTCCATGAACAATTAGAAAACCACTTTTTGATTAGAGAATAAAGGGACTTTCTACTTTTATTTTAAATAACTCGTTCATCCATCCATCATTCATCATTTATTTCTAACTATCTGTGCTCGCAACTTCGTCCGCGTGGAATAGTGTATTTTCGCTGATTGTGTACGGCGCGGTGCATGTGTGTGTGTGTGTGTGTGAGTGATGTACGCTGTTGGCCGCGAGGCCTTTATAGCTTCACCGGACTTAAGGGCGAGCGTGCAACCACTACGCTCGAGCCAGAAGGGCAGAGGCGACATACTCGAGGGCGCCTTGAAGAGCAGGCTTCGGTTGGGACAGTCGCTACGGGGTGAGCGGGTGCACTACTAAGTGCACCGGTCAACCGCCGGCTAGGGGAGGGGATCTTCGACTTCGTCGTCGTCGTCGCCCGTATTCGGAGCGGAAAGAAGGGATGACAAAGCATCGGGGGGATCGGTGAGAACATGTCGCGGCCGGCGGTGGCAGGGGCAGCAGGGGGCAGGGGGATCGTAGTTGGCGGCGGCTACGATTAATGGATTCGCATGGGTAAATGCGTTCGCGAAGTGTCGAGTTGTCGCCTTTTTAATATATGCGCGAATAGGTTCGAGACCAACATCGGAGTGGAGGTGGAAATTCCGTAAAAACCATGGGGCTCCTATGGCTTTATGGAAGAAGCGGTTTTGAACCGCTTGGAGTTTATCAATGTGAGAGGGGGCCGAGTGCCCGAACACCACACACGCATAAGTCATGATGGGTGGTACGCAAGTTTTGTAAAGTGTCACCTTATTTCTAAGGGACATTTTACTCCGCTTGCAGATTAGCGGATAGAGACGACCGAGCACAAAGGATGCTCGGTGACGGACTCGCTTGATGTGCGGGCCGAAGGTCATGGTATTGTTTAGGGTGACCCCTAGATATTTGACCTCTTTGACCCAGGGAATGGGTCGGTCGAACATGGTCACTTGACCGAGATTACTTCTAGGGTGGCGCAGGGAGGGGCGCGGGGTGGCACCTCTGGAGAAGAACACTGCAGCGCTCTTGTCCGGGTTCACCTCAATACGCCACTTCCTGAACCAATCCCATAGGTAATTGGCGGTTGCCTGAAGGTTTCTGGTAATGAAACCCTTATTCCTATGCGAGACATAGAGAGCGGTATCATCCGCGAATAGGGCTAGATGCACCTTACTCGAACGAGAGATATCGTTCGAGTAAAGGCTAAATAGGAGGAGGGAGAGAGCTGAGCCTTGTGGTACACCAGCATGTATGGAGTGGGGGGTAGAGCGCGACATTTCGACGCGTTATCGAAAGGCGCCATCGGACAAGAAGTCTCGTATGGTGAGCACGAGTCTGTCCGACACACCCATTAGGTAGCGCATGTAGATCAAGCCGTTGTGCCAGACTTTGTCGAATGCCTTCGCGACATCGAAGAAGAGGGCGCCCGTGTAGACGGGTTTGGGTCTATTGAGACCGGAGAGGATGTGCTCCGTGATGCGGTGCACTTGGTGGACGCAAGAGTGTTTGGCTCGAAAGCCGAACTGCTCTTCGATAAGGATACCCCTGGACATTACAAAGTCTTTGAGCCGCGCCAGAAGTAGGCGCTCGTAGACCTTGGCCAGGGAGTTGAGGAGACTGATAGGGCGGTAGCTCGCGGGGAGATTACGAGATTTGCCGGGCTTGGCAAGCTTGCCGGAATGCCTATGAGGTCTGCTTCCTTCCACTTAGCGGGGAAGGTGCAGTTCGTCATGGCGGCGTTCAATATGGCCACTAAGAGGCAGATGAGATGGGCGGGCAGGCATTTCAGAACGTGATGCGAAATGCCGTCAGAGTGTGGTGCTTGGCAAGTTTCTTACTCGCGTTAAGTTCAGTGTCACATTTTGTAATGACTCCGTAAATGTTAAATCAGAATAGCTCTAATATTTTGTCTCTTGTCGCAAACTTATAAAACATTCACATAAACCTTACATATTTCCATACAAACTTGCATCCCCTATTCCCTATGGTTATTTTATACCCTTGAGGGTAAAACTTTTACAAACTTTGAATGTCATATTTATTTATATCGAATCAACAGCCTAAAAAATTAGTTTCAAATATTAGTAAGGATGGATCTGTCGTACATCAGTCAGATGACTGAAGTATATATCTAGACAGATATTTCTAATTGGACTGCACCGGCGAGATGGTCAAGGTAGAAATATGGGTATCGGATTTATTTTTCTTGGTTAAAAATAGGTGTTTTCTTTGTTTTCTCTCCATTATCAGTGACGTAAGAATGCGTGTAGATAGCATCTTTGTCTGTTCCGACATTGACAATAAGTACATTGGTACTTCTTTATTCCGTGAAGTACACCGTATCAGGTAACTTTTCTATGTAAAGATGGTAAAGATATAGTTTTATTATATCAAATTATAAGGGGATTTTGTTTACGCAAAAAGAAGGTAGGCAGAAACTGTAGGCAGGAAGGCAGAAACTGGATGCGAGTAGCCGAGGATCGTACCCAGTGGCGTGCACTTGGAGAGGCCTATGTCCAGCAGTGGACTGCTATAGGCTGATGATGATGATGATGAAAAAGAAGGTATAAAAATATGTTTAAGATCGACTACTTCGGGCACTGTTTAATTAGTCGGATTAGCTACCGGGCAAGAACAAAGAAATTTTATGAACAAAGAAATATTTTTAACGGCGCATCACTCGCGTTAGTGTCGCCTCATATTGATCGTGTTTTATTACACAAACCCTCCACTATGTACTCGTAGGTCAGGATGTGAGGTATATAACAGCGATATACCTGGATATTGGGAACATATAGAGAGCTGCATTTCCCGGTAAACTTATGGGTGTGGGGTGGAAAATATGAATGAGGGTGGTAAAATTAATTACAATAAAATATTTCGTTTTATATTTGCTTTCATCAATTTTGTACCGTATTAATATTTGCCCGTTCATTTTAAGTTATTTACAATCGACAAACAAAAGCATTAAATATATGATACTGTGAGTATAGTGATAGCCTAGTAGTTAGACCGTTGGACTGCAAAGTCAGGGGTCTCGGTTTCAAACCCAGGCACGCACCTCTGTATTTTCGAAAGCATGTGCGTATTAAAAATTAATTATCACTTGCTTTATCGGTGAAGGAAAATATCGTGAGGAATCCTGCATGTGTTTCTTGAAGGTGTGTGAAGTTCGCCAACCAGCACTAGGCCAGCGTGGTGGACTATGGCCTAAAACCCTCTCAATTTGAGAGGAGGCCCGTGCCCAACGGTGGGAGAGTTTCTTAACAGGGCTATTATTATTATTATTATATTGTATGACTAGTACCTACTCTTAGGTCTAGGGTGATGTTAACCCAATGCTAGTGTAGTTTCAATTATTGACAGAGCTTATTGCAAAATTATTGGCACTGATTAATCTCCACGAGAATCTCCGACCTTAATAGTACAGTGGGTGTGCCAATTGATCTGAAATACTCGACTTTCCTTATGATAGGTATTTAGTCCTTGGGCAAGTTCTAGTAGGTAAGTTGTTTCAAGAAGGATTCTAATTTGATTTAAGTTTATCAGTTTAAGTTTAACCAGGCAGTAAGAGGCTGATTAATCGCTGTTAAATAGTTTTAACTCTTAAATACTTTTTTAGGGTTTTCATAGAAAAAGAGCGTTGCTCTACCATTACGACGTGTTCCACGGTAATACAACCTCTATCTATCTATACATCACGTTAGAGCCCTTGCGGGGTTTCACGCAAATTAACAATACTTACATAAGATAAAACTGAGAATACAAGAGATCTGTCATCCCTTTCTTCGATATTCTGTGCCGTAGCCCCAATTTCTCTAATGAGGTTGCAGGCGATCATTCCCACTAGGCCAGGGTCGGCGCATAGTGTAATCCCGTCGAACAGCAGGTCCCGAACTCTAACCTCAGCCACGGGAGAGTTGAACTCGCCAAAAACATCACTCATCGCCAAGTTGAGGAGTGGCGTCAGCCCTGAGTAGAATCTTTCTGCTACTTGTATAATTGCCTGAAACAATAGAGATACACCATAGATAACCATCGAGTTTTTGACTATGTGAACATAAAGACCGAATTTACCGTTTCAGCTACCTGCTTTGGCAGCTCATTTGTTAGAGCGGTTATCCCGGTATGGTGGATTTCGTGGATTCGATACCCAACCGAAGCGATGAAGTTAGAATCACTATTCAATAGGTATATAATATCGAATGTAAAGATAATCAGTGGCCATGGTGCTATTGAGGGCTATTGTCGGTGGATTACGACATCTATTAGTTATATATGGATAGATGCTAGATATGGTTTGATGTATAACGTTAAGAAAATGAAATACATTGTCTTTGAGGTCAGTAAAAATTACCCAGTAACTGTGCCCACCTATAAAGCTGAATATTTATTGCATATCCAAATGAACAATGACATCACATAATATCTCCGACAGATATCTCCATCTCCCAATGTGACATGAATTCAAGTGAGTTTGTTCGGAACAATATAATTGTTATTTGTTATCTTTTATTTCTACTTTATTTTAAAGACAAGACAGGACAATAAGTAAGACTTCTCAAAATACCTTATATGATATGTTTTTACTAAATGGCCAATTCCACAAACAAAAATGGCGTGGCAACTAAAAACAATACACTTAATGGTTAGGAAAATAATGATTGAACAAAATTCATTCATATTATTTATACATTGATTTTCCATGCATATCAAGTTTATTTTGTGTGTAATATTCTACATTCTTTCATATTAATGTATTGATTAATATATTAATTAGTGTCTCTACCCGCACCAATTACTTGCATCGTATAGAAGCGCCATTACAGATTGTTATATATATTTTAATAACAAACCACTAGATCCCCAATGGTAAATGTGAAACTCAATTTCATGTTGAAACAGTATTTCAATCGGAATGTTGAAGTCTGACGAATATACTGTAACAGCGCCGCTTGCGATATGGAAGGCTCGCAGGCAAGTAATTTACTCAGTATTTTGAACGTAACTAGGGTAAGCCCTCTAGTAAATAAACGACCACCAGTAAATGAAAAATATTCAGTTTTTCACTTGAAGTAAGAATCTATAAGACATTTTTTTTTTACAACGCGTAGTATTTTTTTTTTCGTCAAAAATAATTAAATGTCTCAAAGGTATATTTAAAAGGTTGACATAGTATCCATTCGCTTCAAAATTATGTTCATATATATCGAAATAAAATGAAAATTCATCACATCAAATATCTCAGAAATGACAAACGACTAACGATGACGTACGTTATGTTAAGGTTAAGCTTAAAGTGCCAGAAAGGTTTATTTAAAGTGGAAAATCTTTTATCCCGTCTATTTATTGGACGGTTTACTCTATTTAGAGCTTTGAATCAAAATGATTCAATCACACAGCGTGTTTCGTATAAATTAACATACAAACCTTATTTTCATCTATTAAATAATTAGATAAAATTCTAAAGTATATTGCGATAATAGTTTATCGCACGAATTACATTAATGAAAAGAATAATAAAGCAACCTTTAATTTTCCACAGCTGAGTATAGGCTTTTTCTTACTATTTGAGCTAAGAGAGAATGGGTAAAACTCCACAACGGGGACTCAGTCCATATTGGTGTAGGCAAGTTCGTGGCAACTTGCTGTTGATACTTGTCAACCCGTTGCTTATGTAAAATTCTCAACAGGTACATAACTACAGTAATTTTTCTCATAGCAGCGATATCGTAATAGATCGCTCAAAAGGCCCCTTAAATCTGTGCTCTAATAGTATAATTGATATATTCAAGCTAGAAGCGATAACTTTCCGTCCTCCTTAAAGCACTTTCAGAATAACGTAACATTATTACTTCCATCCCATAGCTCTCATTATACTGCAGTTGATACTTTCTCGAGTTCAGTTAATTACTGCAGAATAGTGATTTTCAGAAGATTCAGGCGTCTTAAAATTCTTATAACTACAAGGTGTGTGTGTGTGTGTGTGTGAATGACCTACGCTGTTGGCCTCGAGGCCTCTACAGCTTCACCGGATTTTAAAGGCGAGCGTGCAACCACTACGCTCCAGCCAGCCAGAAGGGCAAGAGGCGACATACTCGAGGGCGCCGAGGCGCCCTCGGTTGGGACAGTCGCTGTAGGGGGACGGGTGCACTACTAAGCGCACCGGTCAACCGCCGGCTATGGGAGGGGATCTACTACTACGTCTACGTCTACGTCGTCGTCGCCCGTATTCTGAGCGGAAAGAAGGGATAACAAAGCATCGGGGGGGTCGGTGAGAACATGTCGCGGCCGGCAGTGGCGGCAGGGGTCGGGGGGGAGATCGTAGTCGGCGGTGGCTACGATTAACGGATTCGCATGGGTAGATGCGTTCGCGAAGTGACGTGTTGACGCCTTTTTAATAAAGGCGCGAATAGGTTCGAGACCTAGATCGGAGTGGAGGACTACAAGGTTAAGTGGACAAACATGTTCGAGTAGAAGCTCATAGTTTTTGCTCACATGTTCGGGGTTATGTAGAATGTATGTAGAAACAATTATAAATTTCTTTCTAATTTTGATCTTGCAAATTAAACCATGTATTTTCTTTAATAAGATCAGGGCATGTTATTATTTTATCGGTTGACTTATCTTAAACTATTGGAATTTGTGGCGGTATATATGAAATTGATTTTACCAACGTTCTGATTGGTTTGCAATTATAACTATGTATGTCCTATTATAATATATGTCGACAGGACTGCAACTCCACTGCCCCAGTGCCTCAGCAAACTTATGAATGTATGCTATTTTATAATGCTAGTGAATGTATAATTACAATAATAATAAACGTATAGGACTGTGTGGTTGCCGGTGAAGTGACGAGAGCTAATGCATCTCGTGAGAGATTTCAGCTTCAGTTTAGTAAACTTTAATACTCAAAAAAAAAGTACAGTTCAGCTAATATATGAGTAGTAGGCGTGTATGTGGTTGTACCGAACATTAGCAAATTTACACGTGAACACTTGAATATCACGTCGTAGTAATCATCGAAATTAACGTTATCTGACGCGAAACAAATGTTGATTCGCGATAGAAACTTCTCAACCACGCAAGAAAAATGCTCGCAAAATATCACTTGCGAATAAATTGCTCGCGGCGTAAACGATAGATGCGCACTTTTTAAATAAATATTATATATATCATCACGGTAGGCAGATGGTACAACGTTCTAACAGGTTCTTTAAATAAATATTAATTGTTGATTATTGTTGTTTGTGATAAATACTTTATGGAATAATTTTAGTCTTTGGTCCACCTTCGTAACTGGATTTTCGTAACCAGCTACAAAAGTAACTTTTCCATAGAAAAGTTCCCAGTTTCTCTCCAGATTTTAGAATTGTGCCTGAATGGTACATGGCAATAGAATGGTATTACATGGAACAATGTGAAAACAGTACACCTGTGCCATCCCCGCTTGGGGGGACAGTGTTTATTTTGTAGCTAGTTATTAATCCAGAATATTATTTCTGGATGTAAGGAAAGAACCTGTTGGAACTCTGTACTCTCTGCCTACCCCGCAAGGGATCTGGCGTGAGGTTATAGATAGATAGATAGATTATTTCTGGATTCATAACTACGTTTTGTAACTGACTACGAAAGAGGAATCTTACTTGCCGTGAAACTTTAATTTTACTTAAGTAACATACATTTTGCTAACAAACATCGTTGCAATATCCCCGTAAATATGCGTCGGTTGGTAAATGTTTGCCGTGTCCGGTGCAATATTGATTTTCCAGGCAGCCCTTTTACCTGGGATTCACGCTTTGGGGCGCCGGGGGTCGGGTGGGATGACGTCATAAAAGTACTAACTGGGACTAGCTGACCTCCCGGGCATAGGTTTCCATGAAATAATCCTTTTGTTCGATATATTATACTATCGATAAGTTTGGTTTTGCTAGATGAAAATTGAAAGATTTCTAAATTGCTAAAGATCGTGTGGACTGAAATGGGCTGATGATGATGATTATGATTATGATGAGGAGAAGGAAATTTTATACAAATGCTGAAAAATATTTTGATAATTTTTCTATTTCACATTGACTTCCTCGTTGGCGATCATGAGTTCGAATCGTTGCTCGGAATTCTATCAAGAAATTCCAAGTACCTATCAGTCCGGGGTCTGGAATCGAACCTGATATAATGGCAATAGGATCCCGTCTTATAACGCTGTGACATATCATCTACGGTCCTAAGTGGGTGTACGCAGTACACCTCTGCTGCACTCGATTAGGGAATGGATTTTCCTAAAAAAACATGGCCACACACTAGGAATCATTCCTGTTCCGTAGGTGCGTTTACAAATTCACATACACAATCACCCAGACTAAAACGAATTTTGGTGAGTCATACAAAGATTTTTCCCGTGTGGGAACGAATCGACGACTATTCTATCCAGTGGGCAAAGCGAGTAAAGCTTTTAACCAAGCCATGACGGTGTTGTTTCTATATTTATTTACAGCACGATCGATGAAATATGTGGATGCTCGATGCAATTTCTACTGCATATTGTTATCAGTGCAATTGGAGAGGCCTACGTCCATCCGTGGACTATAGCTGATGTCAACGCCTGCGTCAAAATGCGTTTTAAACAAGCCGCTCTTTGTGTTTCAATTAACGCATTAAATACCGGCTATATCGGCCCAATGTAGAGCAGGAGCAAGAGAAAATGTGTAACGCATCTTCAAGAATTGAGGGATCTATATTACCTGATGTACCAGCGTCCGCATATACAACAATACTTGTAAAACACTAATAACATCGCATAAACTATATTTGATCTGAATTTTTTTAATATTAGAGAGAATAAACATTTTTTCGGGTGTCAATATTTTTGTCTATAAAACACCGGATTTTTTCTTGCTAAAATTAAAAACTCTCAGAATGAAAGTTGTTCATGATGTTAGTATGCTTAGTATTATAGTCTTGTGAGGTTTTTCAATAACCGTGTAGTTTGTTATATAGTGGAGGACTCACTTGACATCTAAAATGCAATAACGCGCGCTCAAAGTGCAGCTCGCCTGTGATCCTCGCGAAACATTTAATGCTTTTATTTTTATAAGCGCCGACACAATTTTATATTAACATAGAAATAGGGCGCAATTTACTTGACTCTAAAGGCTTGGAAGAACCAGATTGAAATTTAAAAAGCTTTGTAGCTAAGATTTAAAATTCCCTTTTCCATTTTGGTTTGAAATGAATTTCTTGATGCATAAAGCTTTTATAGAAGCATAGATTGTCACTTGTGCTTATGGTATTCATGAAATGATTTATACATTATACAGGCGCATGCATTATATAAACTAGATATTAGGAATAATGTGTAGCCCGAGAAGGATCTTTTAGCGCATGTATGACATTGACAGAGTGGCGTTAGTGTTAAATTAGGGTTATCATTTAGTAAAATTTTTGTACTTCCAGGAAAACATTTTAATCAGTGGGTCGGCACAGTATAATAAACTCGAGAGAGTAAATTTAATCAAGCTGCATTGAGGACGCAGTAAACCAAATTGAATTATAGACCAATTAAATTTAAGAATTTGGGTAAATTTCATAGCAAACGCAATTGTGCGACTGTCATAAAGTGATATTTCACTTGATGACAGCGTTAGTACCGATTTTGGCCACGGGTCAAAAGATCCTTGTCCCACTGTATTATCTACCGAGTCATGTCGTTATTCATTTACATAAACCAAGGATATAGTTCTAATATAGGTAGAAGGTAGGTACAGTCTTAAAAAAAATTACCTTAAAAGATATTAAGCTTTATCTACCTTACCGTACCGTACCTTAAAAAGTACCTATATAAGGTACCTAGATAAGGAAATATTCAAAATTAATATTTCGGGTAGAGTTCGGCTCAGTGGATCGAGTGGTCATCTATTCAATCACGGACAGGATCTGAGTCTTTGTGTATCATCACCAGCTAAAAAACGTCCACTCCAGGACAAAGGCCTCACCCAAAGATCGCCATAATGACCGGTTTCATGTTAGTGATATATGAGATTTATTTGTAAACGTACCAACGAAAAGCTATCGTATCTAACAAGATATTCCTGTTATGAAATTTTACCGATTATGGTAAAAAAAATCCAGTGTCTATGTATTCAACGTCTCTCCTTTAAAATTTTATTTTATAAAACCGTACTGAGACTTTAACTGCAATAAACGAACGAATTTCGTACAGTTTGATTTCAATCCGACGCGACGTGTTGCCTCTAAATTAAAGCGAAACTATGCTTTGCAATTGGAGTTTATAGGATGTGTGTCCTTTGATGTCCAAAGGATGCTTTCAGCCCGGTATGGGATTGCTCTCAGCCCATTGTGCGATGTGCATGCTAACCTTTATATAGGTATATACTACATACATATATACTACACAACAGAACAGTGGAGTACCCCACGCTCTGTTGTGTAGTAGCAATTTTCGGAAACGCTATTTCCGTTATTGGCTCTAGTCACAAGCGTCACAAGAGTCAAAAGCGATTTAGTGATAATAACAGACAGCGTCATTGACGTATGGTTCTTAAGATATTCAATCTATTTTACGATGATTGCCTAATCAGCACGACGACCGGCCATGGACAGGCAACTTTTGCCCGCTACCCCAAAGGCCGACGGTTTGTCGATGCGCTTCACCCACTCTCACTAAAGTTTGGCAATCCTGAGCGTTACGACGGTAACTTTCATTCTTCTACTATGTTTGATAATAGTCACCAATCGTCATTTAACCACACGTACACGTGTGGTTAAGGAGTAAAAAGCACAACAATAGGGACACTAAGTTGTAGTAATTGGTGTTTAACGTGAGTCGCACGCATGCACTCGTAAGCTGTTGCATCGGTAATAATTGCATTGGATAAGGCGCTATCGACTATCAGGGGAAAATGACGATTAATTAAGTCGAATTCGATGTTTCGCACTGAACTAAACATTCGTTCATTAACAACAACATAGAAAGTTTTTTTTATCCCCATATTATCACGCAGACTCAGTAAGCTAAAGTGGCAATGGGCTGGTCACATCTGCGGAAGGACCGACGGCCGATGGAGCAAGCGTGTCCTAGAGCGGAGATCGCGACTTGGTAAGCGTAAGGTAGGACGGCCCCCAGCTAGATGGACCGACGACCTCAAAAAGGTCGCTGGGACAGACTGGATGCGGAAGGCGGAGGACCGTGTGCAATGGCGCGTGTTAGGAGAGACCTATGTCCAGTAGTGGACTGCGATAGGCTGATTGATTGATTGATTGATTATCACGGTATGGAAGCATCGTAGGTAGAAACGCCTGCTTATTTAGCGTTATCATATTCGCAATGCCTAGAAGATACGACGGTAATGAGTCCTTAATTTAATTTCATTTAAAGTCTAAAATACCCCTTTGGTTAACTGCAAGCTGGCGACGTTCTTTTTTAATCTGGTAACTAGGTTATCCGCAGCTAGCTAGATGTTAATTATATAATTGCCGAGGCCAGTCAAATAGGTCATCGATTTGTTTATTACGCTCTGATCTCGGCGTCTAGGCCCCGATTGGCCTGGATACGCGATTTGCGGAAGTTTTGTTATATAAATATAAGCAGCCTTAAGAAATGATTACGTAATAAAACCCTTAAAAATGGCGCCGTTATTTCGTTTTTGTGTATGTATAATTTGTTCAAACTGATGTGGCCAATTCTATAAATAAACATGGCGTGGCAAGTACAGAAAATAAAATTGATACAATTGGAAATTCATCAATAAATAAACAAAATTCATCAGTCATTGATTTTCCTGTAGTTACAATTGTATTGTCTTTAGTTGACGTGCCATATTTGTTTATAAAACTGACCACGTAAAAAGAGACTTTACATGGATGCGGTTTCTATTACTAGCTTTTTGCGTTCCGAATGCGCTGAATAAATGCTGGGAGAAATGATAAAATAACAAAGTCCTATTAGTTATTTATTTGTGTGAAAAATGCCAGAAGTAGATCCTCCTCTTCCATTCGTTTCATTGTCAGTTTGTTGGTGGTCTATCAATAAAAATATTTATAATCATATCACTTCACATTCCAATTAACATGATAGTAAAAGATTACCAATAATATATTATCGCTATCTTATCTTTTTATATTGTGAAATTATAGTGTATCTAAAAGCGCCTAAATCCTTATTTTTCTACTTACATAATGTTAAATACAGGTGATAAGATTTAAAAGAGAGCACATTGTGATAATCAGAAATATGTACCTTTTTAAATATGTCGGACTAAAATCATCTATCACCGTCACGCCTATAATCTCCACGGTGACAGGGGTGTACTGTGTACACCCACTTTTCGCCGACGGTATTAGGTCCCACGTAACAGGGGGCGAGCCTATTGCCATATACCGGGCACGATTCCAGACTCCGAACTGATATTGGGAATTTTTGGATAAAAAACTACATTTCGTCCGACCTAGGATTCAAACCCAGGACCTCGTGATCGCTACGTGCATTATTCGCCACTAGGCCAACGACGCAGGAGACTCTTCATGAAATCAATTAATTTAATCAATTAAAAGGTAAAACGATTAACAGACGGTGTCGCGCAGTGCGCACTGGTTTTGACAATGTGTTCAGAAAATAATTAAAAAAGTAATGGAATATGGGAGGAAGAGAATTTTATGTCCAAAAAAATGGTTTAGACTAAATATTTTCAATTAAATTAAAATAAATTTTTATTCCTGACATCCTCAAGCAAAGGTGGCAGAGGTCTACTTGTAAACCTACTTTTTGTCGACGATGTTAGGTCCTAATATCATAGGGGATGAGCCTATTTCCATTATTCCGAGCACAATGCCAGAGTCTGGACTTTCAATAAATTATACTTTGCCGGACCCAAACCTATGTCTGCAAAATGTGTAATTTTTGAAAGTTCAGGAGGGATTGGATACGCGCATTATTTGCCAGTAGAGCTACGAGGCACTAATGTTCACTATATTGAATATTCATAATGCTTATATGTATTATGTGTATAAAAACCTTTCTCCTAATTGTTTAATGTAAATAATGCAAGCGTGTTACTTTTATTGGACACATGCAGTGAAAGCGGTTGCGTGAAAGCGGATCAAACAATGTATAATGGACATTGACTATATATTCGAGCTCATGTGAGACGACATTTAAAAGTGGAGGAAGCCAGAGAGAATGTAAGGAGATAATTTTTGTACTTGAACTTTGTACTCACTGCCTATCCCGCTAGGGATAGATAGAGAGTTAAATTGAATATTAAGATTCCGCGCCTACGTTCCGATCGGACGATTTTCGCTGATCTCTACATAATTCGGTCGTTTTACCTATGCTAAGTATTTTACGCAAAGGACATGCTCAGACCTCAGTATAGTTTAAATAGGAATCTGACATCCTATGGGATTTCTAGTTCATCTAAAGGAGGCACACGTGGGTTACTTATAATATAATAATAATAAATCTTTATTGTTAAAATACAATACAACCAAATATGTTACCTATATTTAATACAATGGGTCATCGATCACTTCAATAAAATGTGGGGCTGGTACTTAAAATAGGGAAGCCCTGTGTTATAAGAATCAGCGCTCTTCCAGTGACACAATTTTGTTAATCTTACGGAGATTAAATACATTAGGTAGTAATATACCCAAAACATATTTACATATGTCAGCAGCTAATGATCCCACCTTAGTCATCCCCACATCGTAAATTGTATTGTGGTGTATTATATGATTACTAAATGGAGTCGAGTTGGATCTTGTTGAATCAACTTCATTTCTAGGTATTACTATAGACGCCATATTACAATGGGGCGAACATACTCATAAATTATCGAGTAAGTTAAGTTCGGCAGCATATGCAGTTAAAAGAATTAGACTCCTAACCGATGTAGAAACGGCTAGAATCGTTTATTTCAGTTATTTTCATTGTATAAAGTCCTATGGAATTTTGCTATGGGGGAGTTTTGCAGACCTTAATATTATATTTATACTGCATAAAAGGGGCCATTAGAGCCATCTACAATCTAGCTCCTAAAGAATCCCTTAAAGATAACTTTAAGGAAATGAACATTCTAACCGTTATATCCCAATTTATATATAAAAACTTGTTATATACAAAAAAGAATATCAACAAGTTTGAAAAATTGAGTGACACCCATACTGTAAATACTCGGAATTAAAACAATCTCGCTGTACATGTCACGCGTCTCCACAGAATCAGCAATTCATTCATGGTGTATACGTTTTTTTAACGAACTCTCCCACGATATTCGAGATTTGCCAATAAATAAATTTAAAACCATAATTAAGGCTAAATTATGTAAGAAAGCCTATTACAAAATCTCGGATTACATAGAACATAAGACCGCGTGGGATTGAAGTGCCAGATTATTTAGTATTGCTATTTAATTTTTCTTTTCAAATTAAAGCGTATATGTAAGCGTATTATGTTAAAGCGTAGCGTGTTGTGCCTGACGAGCTTGAGGTATTGCTGCTTTGTAGACCCTATCTGACCACCGTCTCTGGGGTTCTGGTTTGGTCATGCTCACTATAATGTCTTTGCTTGCGGTGGCTGTCTGGCGCGGGTCACTCCCTTCCCTCCAATATGGTCGAGGGGAGTGATGGCTGTTCCAGTAGTCATACTCGTAAACGGGTGCTGCTTGTGGGGACTGGTCCATCTGGAATCCTTCAGACACTCTTTATAAATAACTTTATTAGTCCCATATCTCGGTCGTACGGCATCACACTGGAGCTAGAGTGTAAGCTATTTAATTATAACCTAAACATTGTATTCACACAATATGATAAAAAAATTGAAAGGAAAAAAGAGAAAGAGAATTAAATAAAAAAAGACAAGCCCGCTGAGTTTCTTCGCCGGATCTTCTCAGTGGAGGCCGCGTTCCGATCCGGTGGTAGTATTTGTAGTTAAATTAGATTAAAAAAAAATGTAAATTGACTATTTGTAAGCGCCCCCGCAGGGCTTATACAAAATAAATTATTTGAGTTTGAGTTTGAGTACATACCAGTTATATATAATGTAG
Source organism: Phalera bucephala (assembly GCA_905147815.2). Classification (NCBI taxonomy): domain Eukaryota; kingdom Metazoa; phylum Arthropoda; class Insecta; order Lepidoptera; family Notodontidae; genus Phalera; species Phalera bucephala. Next base: position 6,287,913 of record LR990609.1, on the reverse strand, counting down.
GATGGTTAGCTACCTACTGTGATAGTGTAGTAAGGATGTGTGTATGTTTAACTGCATTGTATAAATAAGATTTTCTGTTTCATCATACGAGAGTTGTAATAACCATTGTGTAACAATTTTTTTGCACTGGTATTTAGATTTAGAGACGACATCAAGGTGTTTAGTAATTATGTTGTATAGAAAGCTGCCTAGGAAATATAAGAATGTACGACTAAATGGGGTTTTGCAGTAGTGAAGCCTAGGTATGTTATTGTTACTAACTACTTATTACTAATTAAAAAAAAAAACACCGTCACGCCTATATTCCCCAGAGGGGGTGGTAGAGGTGTTCTGAGTACACCCACGTTTCACCGACGATGTTAGGTACCATGTAATAGGGGGCGAGCCTATTGTCATATACCGGGCACAATTCCAGACTCCGGAGTCATACTGAGAATTTTTCGTTAGAAAAACTACATTTGTCCGACCTAGGATTTGAACCCAGGACCTCGTGATCACAAAGCGATCCGCTTTGCCACCAGACCAACGAGGCAGTCAATTACTAATTAACTTGTAAATATTCCCTTTCGGACTAAAGTCGCTTGGTCTCTGGATTTGTTGTAATTATACCCTAGTGAAGATAGTCAGGACTGTGATTTGACGAGTTCTTTAAGCTACAGCCGTTCAGAACTTCTTCAAATCAAACAGCCAGTTCGACAGGTTGCCGACTCAGTAGTATTTGTATATAGTCTTAAAAATTGGGCAACCTAAAAACTACAAGCGATGTTGCAGTTTATGCTTTTTTCGTAATAAACAAAGTCAAAATCAATCTGATCTAGAAAATTAATTTGTAATAAGACCTCGCATCTATCTGAAAGCGTTATTTTTCTGGGTGCAATTCACAGAAATATTCAACGTTTATCAATGTTCACTAACTGACATGTGCAGAAATCTTATTACTCTGGGCTTCGAAGTAACGAAATCAGAGGACATAGCACGTACAGGTTGACGTTAGCGATTTCGAGATAATATGCCATCCTTTTCACGCTATAACTTACTAAATGAAGATGAAAATGACAGGACGCTTTCTCGACAACGTTACGCTAACATCAATCTGTTGTTATTAAGCCTTCAGGTGTTAAATATTTATATGCGTTAATTGTCAACCATTCTACCTATATTGGATTCAAATTCCATTGATTAGATTTCACGTCCATTTGATGCATGAAATTCGACTGACTATATTCAATCAGTGTCCGAAAGCCATGTAACATGTTGCAGTGGATTCAATTATTAAGTTTCAGATAATCTAATCTGCAGTTGGTCTAGCTGGATGCGGTGAAGTTTTAAATTACTGGTGCAAATTGGATCACTGTTGCGTAGTCATACAAGCATAATGTCGTTAAGATGGTCGGAGTCGCATAACTGTAAAGCGACAACACCTACGGCTAATGGTATTGTTAACAGGGTTTTAAAAAATTAATTAGTTGATGATATATAACAATGGACATTGCATTTGTTTTTTTTATATGTTTCAAACAATAAGCCAAGAGTTTTTGAATTAGATAATTCTAATAACTCTCTTGGAATCGGTTTCAAAGTCCGGGGATATCGCTTTTCTTTAGTCTGACATGGTGCAGGCCACCCTCTTCACTTAGTGCTAGTTCAAATTTATTGACATGTTGTGATAGTCTTCTTTGATATTTCAAGCTATATTAGGCTATTTCCTGTATAACTGTCTTTATGTTGAGATTTAGATATATGTATTTGCTGCTAAAACATTGTGGGATATTGAACATAGTTCTAAGTGTCTCACTCTGAAATTTCTCCGATATTTCTATGTTACTATTACTGGCCTAACACCGCAATTGTATACCATATAACCAAATTGGCTTCAGAATGGCTTTATACACCATCATTTTACTGCTGTTGTTTAACTGGGAATGGCGTCTGATTAACCAGTGGAGACTGCAAAGTTTTGTATCTAGTTGATTTCGCTTGGTCCAAATATGCTTTTGCCACATGAGTCTTCTATCGAGGTGCATCCCTAAGTATCTGACGTGGTTTTTTTCTTGAGGAATTTGTTTGTGTTTTTTAGTCTTTTCAAATTTCCTTGTTTTTCAGTCTTACAGGTGGTCAGGTTTGCTTTCTAAGCTTAAAGGTTACGTGTGTAGATTTGCTCTGATTGGCTTTGATTTTCCACAATTTTAGCCACTTTTCAAACTCTATCTAGATGTTTTGTATCGCCAACGAGGCAACTTTTGCGTCATTGTGAGTTGATAGCAAGGCGGTATCGTCAGCATAAGTCAGTGTCGGGATGAGGTACAGTATTGGATCCAATCTGCTACCCTAAGGGAATACCTGAATTGATTTCGTGTAAGTTTGAGCAGTCATTGTTGCATTACACCTGGTAACTTTTTTTATAGATTGCATTTTAGTATTGTATAAAAATTACAATTATACGATAAAAAACACTTTAAATATCGATATTGCTAGAATAGTAAGGATACTTTTCAATTATATTTCTAATACACTTATATATTGTGCCTATATACAAATAGTGATCTAAGGATAGCATGCACACATGGCAACTAATATCAAAACCAAAGTACAACAAGAAGAGCTAAATTACTGTGTGGATGCCGTCAAAGGATTTGATGCAGCTTTAATATTTACATTTCACGAACGTACGGTAAATACATAGAGTGGGAACTTTATTCAAGCGGACCGCAACGTAGATATAATGGTAGGGTTCACCTGTACTAGCACACAGGCATTAATTTGCACTAGTTGCATTAATTGAGTCATAAATATTTTTTATTGAAATATACGAATAAAGAAAGCACAAAACTATTAAATTATCAAGTCTTATCTGCGCAGATATGGTGGCAAGAGTGCTGGCTGCATTATTATTTGTGATCACTTTAACATCGTATCCAGATTAGAAATACACTCTCTAATCGGCTGCTTTTCTCATTGTTATTGCCACACGTATGTAATCATACATGAACTCATAAAACTGCGTTCAATACCGTTCTTTGAAGATAGTTTACTCAACTTGTATGCAAGGACAAAACACTTCCTGCTAATGAGGCTTGTAACCAAGTCAGTCAGCTCTCTCAGCAGTCTTGCAACGATGTAATTAATTGCGGTAATAGCATTTCAAGCATGCACTAAGGAAATATGGGGACGCTGCGGGTATAACGAAGTCACCGGCAACCTGTTTATCGTTATCCTCTAGGATGCTATTTAAAACGTAGAGGGGTATGCCATCACTAACAGCTAATAGGAAAATTTGACGTGATCAGGTACATAAAGTTGTGTGTTTTCTTACATTAACATGATTTAGGTGGTCGAACCTCAATTACACCCTAAGTCGCAGGAGCAGGATAGCAAATGTACTTCAGATAGTTCCATCGGAAGATAAGAGTCGGTACTGTCATAACTTGCAGTGTACATGATCAAAGTCTAGGATAGTTTAGAGTTAAGATATCAAAAAGGACATATTGACTACGAAAAGCTGTCAGAACATCCAAACACGAGCCTATCTCCATCTCTTAAAACGGCGTCACAAAACACTTTAAAAACTAAGACACACACATTTATTATATTAAAACTTGAACTAATAGAATAACCAGAAATGAAATGAATGTAGAAATCATACTATGTATATTAAACTTTACTCGTACAATAGATGTCAACGTGATTTTATCTCTGAGTGCATTCGAAATATGCCGAGCCAAGGCGGAAAATGCAGGATACGAAAAGTCGGCATTCCGTCCTACTTTATAAAAAGAGGGACAAAAAAAAATGTCAGCAATATGGATCCATAAATCTTAAGCCGTCACGTCTATGTGAAAAGGAAAAAATCAGCGCCTAGCACTTGTCTTGCACTTGCCTGGCGTTATGCTGATCTGAATAACTATGTGGCTCAGCTGTGAGACATACTCGTATACTTAAGCATGTGTATTTGTTTGTTGTGTTCCTGTACCTTTTTCAGACAATGTTAATCGTCCGAACGTTCTGTATTGAATGGTTGAATTGTTGATATGCATGTGTTATATCCGCTAAATATTGTCTCCACAAAATTTTACAAGCGGGGGTGGCAGAACTGTACCATGTACAACCATGTTACCGCCGACGAAATTAGGTCCCATTGTAATAGGGGAGTCTATTATCGGGCTCAATTCTAGACTCCGGACTGCTATTGAGTTTTTTTGTCGATAGAAAATCCCCAATAACACTATCCAGGCTAGGCTTCGGACCTAGAAACTCGTATACGCTAACTGCATTATGCGCCATTTGACTAAGAGGCAGTCTCGCTTATGCTACCAACTGGCATTATATTTGATAATTTCGACCGATAATTCCCTAGCGCAGTACTATACAATCCCACGAGTACCTTTTAGCTCGCGGCCAAAATCGCAACTAACGCTGTCATCAATTGAAATGTTACTTCTTGACCAACTTTCATGACAGTCGCATAGTTACCGTTTGCTATCAAATTTACCAAAGTTCTTTTATTAATAGGTAACCAAAGGGCCAAAAGATCGTTGTTGCACTTTATGTTCATTGTTCGGTTTACTGTGTCACTAGGCAACAGGTAGATAGTAACAATATTGTTACAAACTGACATTTAGCGGGTTTATAAACAACATTTGAGTAAAATAACTTTTAATTTTGCTAAACACTTACAGGCATAAGAAAGCGCCAGTTATACGAAGTTCTAAAAGTAGTTACCATCCGCAAAAGAATTAAAAATGTCCCTTTGTTTTTCAGGGGTTTACGACCTGCGCTGCTATTTTTATCATTGTACCTTTTTACACATTGATAACGGTGTAATGTTGTGTTATCGTAAATATCTATATAGTTATGTAATGGCTGATTTTTCAATCATCCGATAAAAATTATTCATAGGTTAAAATATTAGGATTAACGGATTAAAAATTACAGTTGTATGAATAAAATAACTCAGTTGTTTCACAAATTATATGGCGGATATGTGGAATGAGGTTATGATAATGATGATAACCGCCCCCTTCAATAAAGAAATAGACCATATTATTGAAAGAACGGCTTAATCTAATATTTTGCGAACGCGTCCAACCATAGGAAACCGTTAAATGTACCAGCCGCCGACCACGAACGTAACTCCCCTCCTGTCAGCCGCTACCGCCGTCCACGGCATGTTCTCACCGATCCTCCCGATGCCCTTATTTTGGATACAGATACCGCACACAGGAACAGACACCGACCTCGTCGGCGAGGTCGAAGAATCCCTTGCCCGCCGGTCAGTGCAAAGCACCACCGCGAGACTGCTAGTATATGCCATTCCCCATAGCGAATGCCTAAACCGAGGCCGTTCCTCCTTGAGCTAGTTGCCCCCTTGCCCTCTTGATTCGATCGTAGTGGTTGCACGCTGCCCACACACACACACACACACACACACACGCGCGCAAGGCCCCGCGGCCAACAGCGTAGATCACACACACGCACGCACGCACGCAAGCACACACACACACACACATTGTGTTTGCATTTTTTGAAAATAAGTGTGAATGTATTATCTTCCTTTCTATCAATTTATATCATCACGCCAGATGCCTTGCGGGGCAGGCAGGCGGAGTTGTATATTCTTAATAATTTCATCAAATAAAAATTAGTAAACAGTAGCAATTATTGCCACGCCTACTCGCTTTATTCCGTGTTATTAGTGGGCTGAATATGATTGATATTCTTTGAGCGACGGTCTGCAGTCTGTGAACATGTCCTTGAACGCACCCGCCGTAACATCAGATTTGATAGACCACGAATCTTCGTAAAAGAACACCGATTCCTACCAAGGATGGTTCGCGAGGCTATTGAACTTAAAAAACATCCTAATTTCAATAGAGAAGATGGCTGGGTGCTTCCATCGACTTGGGATCCAGTAATTAATATAATCAAATCCAAAACCAAGCATAACACTGCAAGACCTCAAGACACCGTGAGCTCATTCTGCGTAGATCGGACGAACAAAAATAATTAAGAAGTTTGAGGGTACCCCTGAACAACTATGCCTTTTGGACGTCTAACATTTTAGTGCCTCCCGTGACCATGGGTGCTGCAAAGCACTCGAAACGTCGGGAACTTAAAAATCAAAAATAAACCGCGATAAAATCCGAAAAATAGTTTTTATTTCATGTGTAATATTCGCGTAAATCTAATAACTCAGTATGGATTGAGTACTGTTAACATATTAACATACACAACAATGAATTTTCTTTGATTTAAGGAACTTGAGAAACCATAATGACTGAGAGCTTTAGCCTGGAGCCCGGTGTCTCGCTCGCGCCCATTACGATGCAGTACGGTGATCATAAGGTAAAAGACCTAATATGGACTATACCTATTTATGATATAATTATACGCTGTAAACTATTTTTAACCTAGTTCTAAACGAACACGATTCTCAATCTTTCTGTACATACAGGTGGATTTTTAGATATGACGGTAAGGGCAGCCATCTTAACCGTTGTAGTTACAGAAAAATGGCCTTAGGGAGACTATCCTTAACTTTTAAGTCATTTGGAGCTGAATTTATAGATTTAAAAAATTTACAGTTAACAAGAAATTAGGCAGTTTACTCAAAAACTTTTATGTTGCCAATCAATCCTGTTTATTACAAGGATCAAAAACTTGTACTGGATCAACCGAGATTGGAGTACTGAAAAAATCAGAAATCGCAATCAGAAAAAAAACTGTTCCCGTAGACAGGATAGTTTTCTAAGATCGATTTCCTATAGCTACAACGGTTGAGGTGCTCTTACTGCCCCGTGTCAAAAATCTATTCTGCATATATTTTATGTTCAGACATAACTTCTTAATTTATGAACCGATTTTGATGATTCTTTTTGCATTGAGTTTCGTATATCTACGAGATGATCTCATTTTAATTTCATTGGTATTGCTATGGTATAATATTATGACCTTTCCACGTCAATACATATATAAAAATACTAGCTGTTACCCGCGGATGAGCATGCGTTTATTTTGTAATTTGACATAGGTAGGTAGATCTCTAATGTGCAATCTTATTCAGCGCTAACGCCGTCTTATAAAAAAATATCATGAACAATACCTGGGTACTTTCTTATTAAGAAGCATTACCAGTTTATTACAAAATTATTGGTAAAATGGCTAATTTTAACCTTTTCCACCTACCCTGCCAAAGATCGTAATTTAGAGTATTAATATTTAAAAAGGTGCATTGCGAGCTACGTATGTTAAAAATAAGTATGTACGTAACAAAGATTTTTCAGTATATTTTGTGCCAGTCTTCTCGTAAGAATATACAATTCATGTTTATAATCAAAATCGTGTTTAGATATCTTTAATAATAATAAATTCTTTATTTAGACTAATTGGGATCAAGTGTGGAATATTTAGACTTAATATTGGGGTTAGTAAAGAAACCAATTCATGTACCGACAGTCGAGTCTATCACCCATGGCTTTTAGGATGCTGTTGGAGCTGCCCTGAACCTTTACTAAATGAATATACAAAGTGCGATAAACAGTACCCGCGAATCATACGTTAGTTAGATGTGGACAAGTCCATAATCGTACCAATGTTTGGTCGCCCTACTTAGAAAGAGACGTAGGGCTCTAAGTGAGTATCCTTGTCGTCACGTTTTTTTCGCAGAGTGCTCAATCCATTTTGGGCAATGCACGTGGTCCCTGTCACATTGAGATAATATCTCGGAAGTATGCGGGTTGCTAAACTTCCAGTGCAATACCTAAGTGCATAACGTTCCGTTAAACGAAACGAAACGTTACAATCTACTAATATTATAAATGTCAAAGTTTGTTTTATATGTTTGGATGTTTGTGACTTAATCTCGCAAAAATAGCTGAACGGATTTGGATGAAATTTAGCACATAGATAGTTTATTACCTGGATTACCAAATATCTATCTATATCCGTATCATAGGCGCTCGTAGCGCTGTGCGACCGCGGTGTTCTTACCGATTACCAAGGTTAAGCAGCGTTCGGCTCGGTCGGCCCGAGATGGGTGACCGTTTGTGGCATTTTCATATTCGAGCGTCTCCGTGCTTCGGAAGGCACGTTAAGCCGTTGGTCCCGGCTACCACTTATTGTGGTAGTCTTTAAGCCGAGTTGGAAGCCTTAAAGGCGACTTGATAAGTTCCAACAGCAGGTGGCCACAAACCTGCCTCCACCAATCCGCACTGGGTCCGCGTGGTGGAGTATGACTTTGTCCAGCAGTGGGCAGTATAGGCTGATATTATTATCTATATCATCACGCCAGATCCCTTGCGAGGTAAGCAGGGAGTACAGAGTTCTTTTCCTTACATACCTCCCTGGCGTCCTCCACTCTCGGAGTTCGTATCATACATGCTCGCCGGTTACGGAGACTCTTGACTTGCCCTTCAGGTAAGACATGGTCTATTTGGTCATTCTTACTTCTGATATTATTTCTATATGCCCGAACCAACGGAGCCCACCCTTTTTCATCTTGACACTGATACTATCTTTGATACCTACACGCACGAGGTGAGAGAGATAAGGTCCTACCCCACCACGCGGACCCAGTGCCGATTGGTGGACGCAGGTTTGTGGCCACCTGTTGTTGGAACTTATCAAGCCGCCCATAAGGCTTGCAACTCGGCGTAACGATTACCACATTACGTGGAAACCAACGGCTTAACGTGCCTTCCGAAGCACGGAGACGCTCGAATATGAAAATGCCACAAACGGTCGCCCATCTCAGGCCGACCGAGTCGAACGCTGCTTAACCTTGGTGATAGCTAAGAACACCGCGGTTGCACTGCACTACGAGCGCCTTATATGATACTTTTCATCCTGGATAGATTCCTCTCTAAAACTAACACGGACGAAGTCACGGGCAGAAGCTAGGCTAAGGCCAGGGCACCTATATTTTTATTATTTTTGGTTTAATAGTACCTTGAGGGATTTAACTTTAAATTCTTATATTTCCAAGCAAATTCTTGGTAAGAAAGTAATTAGCAAAATAAAGGCTACGAGAAAACGTTTAATTTTTATTTCAAAGATTTTATACTACAAACGTTTGCTTCGCTTGCTATCTTTTATGTAGATAGTAGTGATAAGGTATTAACTTTTATGCAATTATTTTTATATGATAATTATACAACAGCTACTTCGTGCAACAAAACCTCCTGTTTATTATTATAAATGCTATAAATGTTTATCTTTTTTTATTTGTTAATTTATACATGATTGGCCACTCGACCTATGAGGCAGTCGGGACCAGGTAGTTAGTAATGGGACCTAATATCGTCAACAGTAAGTGGGTCTACACAAACCTCTGCTAACCTCATTGAGGAATATTGGTGTGACGGTGTTTATTGTTTTTAATGTTTTAGATCAACGTTACTACACTTATAAAGAATTCTGTAGGTGCCAAAGTCCGGTCTTCAAAGTGCCAAAAAATGTGTTAGTAATATCAAATTAATATTAAACTCCTATACCAAATTGTTTTGTAGCTGTTTTTGGTATCCTGTGTCATCAACTTCACATTTGTAGAAACCTCCGTGTGAGGCGTTATGCAGGCTCTGAGTTCTTGGCCCAGCGAACGTATCTAATAAGACCTTATAACGTGTAAGTGCTATCTCTGATGGTTGTTCTACGTTTATTATAAAACTAGCAATGCCCCGCAGGTTCATCCGCCCGTTTACCATGAAGCTAATACGGTCGCAACACATCGCCCGCCCGCGCTGAATTCGCGGTAAATTCTAAAAGAAACCGGTGAGTTCATTCGCTTTGCACATACTTAGCTAACAATTATTAGGTAAGTTCGCAATATAGCAATCCTACCAATATTATAAATGTTAAAGTTTGTATGTCTAGCTGTTTGGATGTTTGTTACTCAGTCACGCATAAACGACTGAATGGATTTGGACGAAATTTGGCACGCATATAGTTTATTACCTGGATTAACACATAGGGTACTTTTTATCCCGGAATTATTTAAGTTGCCTGTCTAAAGTCAACGCGGGCGAATACTAGTTATGGAATAAAATATTAGACGTTTTTGGTTAGCACACTTTTCATGCGAAAACGCTAAGCTGATTATCGTTAATCTTATAATAAAGTAATAAGTTTCAGATAATTTTGAATAAAAATAGGGGTGGATCTTACGTTGTAAGGCACGTTGATGATCCGCACCATGTCGTTCTCGGTGTTGGGGTACGAAGCCACGGAGTCAAACTCGAAGCGCTCCCACCTGCGGTACGTTATCGTATCTTCATCCATCCCGAGTATTTCTCTTGACTGGTACAATCTAAATCGGAAATAAAAGTATTATATAATTAACGTCGAAAAAAAAGGTTGGTAAACATCAAACAAGTCTCGAGGTAACGACCCTTATGCCATGGTAGGATAGGAAGAACAGTGTTACTGTGGTGCTGGGAAATGTATAGGTTCTGAAAACAACACGGACATTTTTATTTAGAATTCCTGCGTTCCCTGTAAGCATATAGGAATGCATCGTGAGTATGTGATATGTCCTATGCACGTTCAATTAAATAACTGCAACGTACGTATTATTATAGTACATTTTTGCACTGATATCGTGTTTATATTGGCGGTAATAGTGTCCGGCTCTGTAAGCGAGATCAAGTGGTTAAAGGCTATTTTGTCTACTCGTCTCCAACTTGCAAAACTCCACTTGAACGAGTGGAATATGGGTGATTTTACGCTGGATGATTATTGGACACTAATTATTAGCATTAATCCAACCAGGTGAATAAACTGAAATGAATCTTTTGTCGCACTGACCCTGACCATATGTATTGTTACGACTTCAATACTCCTCGATATCCTATATTAAAAAGGCGACAACTCGACACTTCGCGAACGTATCTTTCCATGCGAATCCGCTAATAGTAGCCGCCGCCGACTACGAACTCAACATGTTCTCACTGATCCCCCCGATGCTCTGACATCGCTTCTTTCCGCTCCGGATATGGACGACGACGACGTAGTCGTAGAAACCTGGCCTAGCCCGCCGACCGGTGCACTTAATACACCCCCTTGCCCTGTAGCGACTGTCCAAACCGAGGCCGTTCCTCTTTGAGGCGCCCTCGAGTAAGTCGCCCCCTTGCCCTTCTGGCTCGAGCGTAGTGGTTGCACGCTCGCCCTTAAGTCCGGTGAAGCTGTAAAGGCCTCGCGGCCAACAGCGTATATCACTCAAACACACTCCTCGATATCTCGTGAACCCTTACAAAGTAAAGCAAACAAGTAGGTACGTAATAATAATATCGCTTTGTGAAATGCGCCGGCTATTGTTCGATGTACTTTTCTATCGATGTACTTAAAGGGTTCGCTTCCGTTTTAAATTTCGTACGAGTATAAAAGGAACAATCAGAGCGGCGACGGACACGTCTCTCTTCGGAGGCCACAGTAAACAAATCGAGAAAAAGTGAGAGTGGGACTAGTGTGTATTTAGTGCATTATTCTTCAATTAATTACCCCGCAACGTAAAATTAAAATAACTTGAAGGCGAAGCATTGCACACTTAATACTCGTACCAACAATTAAAAATATGCCTTACGAATGGCCATAGATACGTGATAAATTTGAACTTACCGAACGACAATTATTAAACTTCAGACGTTGTCTATAATTTTTAGTCCCGAGTGTCAACAGGCCTAATGACTGTGAGTTTAAAACATACGTAGATAACGGCAATGTAGTGGATGTTTCCAGACAGGTACGTACTTGTAAATGTAGGGTCCCACTTCTGTGACGACTGGCACGGCACCGTTCATTACGGCATCCGCATTGCTCAGGTTGAAGATTCGCACCGTAAAGTTCATGGGGAACGGGATCTCTTGGAACCTCTCCAGTTGTATGGTATCGTTTTTGAGAATAACCTCCTGGAATAGAAATAAATCGTTTAATCAAACGTATTATGTACGATTTACACTGTAAGTATTACAGAAGAACGCAGTAATATTTCTATAGCCGCTTTAAGGTAGGTACGGCTTCACGAGCTACCCCATAGGAGGACGGAGGCGTGGTATGGCCCATCGCACCACGTCGGGGCAGTGGGAGCGTGTTATCAATTCTACCCCCGATGGCGGGCTCTTCAGAGTGCGGCCCAAGAGAGGCACCGGTGCGTTCCATACGGAGATCCCGGAGCCCCTTCAAAGTGCTGATGGCCACCCTGGGGTTTTTAGACGGTAGGAATCCCACAGGCCCCGCGAGCGTCCCCCGAGACTCGCGGAAGTACTATGCAAGATTTTCCCGAGAAAAATAAGGTGCGGCTAAACGAACGGTTTAGCCGCGTCCGCGATGGTGTTCGAGGATGGCGTCCGCGATGGCGATCATAGAGATCCTCCCTAGTTTAGCAATGAAGTACAAATCAATAAACTATTTTCTTAAAAAAATAATAATATCTCTATGCAGCAAAAGTTCTAATTTCTATGTGCCGTTGAATGGGGTTGAATTGTTTTCGATTATCTATGTCCATTTTAATGTGACTATGACAGTCGAATTTTGAAAGCTGCCTATCATGGTCTATGTAAAACTGCCATTTGCTGTGAATGCATTCAGGGGAACGCAATTCTGGACTGAAAACATAACTTCGGTGTCAGTGTCAGCCTCGATACAAATATATATCTTTCGGGTATAAAATATTCTAGTACAAGGTCCCGTTTGAGTTTGAGAAGTTGAGTTTGACATGCTTCCCTCATTATTCTTAATAATTATTAAGAATCTTTTTAGAATCGTAATATGGAAATAAAAATTATAATTTTTTGATAAAAAAATTGTTTATTTTGTGTTTGTACTTCCAACAAAAAAGTAATTTTAAATTACGACAGTCCAAACAAGATCTCCAAACTTCAACAAGGCAACCGTCTTCATATAAAATTGGTTAGGAAAAACGATGAGCGTTAATTAAAATACCAGTTCACTTGTTATATCTCGCATCCGAATAATCTTATAAAAAAAAGTAGGTAACTGTACTTCGGCATGCTATGTACTTTATTGTATAATTTGTAAGTACTTAATTTTTAAGAAAAGGGTGTTTGCGCATCGGCCGAAATAGCAATGCAATACATTTTACTTCAATAAGTCTTGCTAGGATATAGTGATTAGAAAAAGAATGAGGAAATGTGAAGACTGGATCCCCTATCATATCTCTAGGTCCCCAGCAAAACTGGGGGCTAAGACGCAGATTAACTGAACGCATTGGCGTGACAACTTTGGCACGCAAGGTGATCACCACACATCCCTACTGCAGACGCCATCATGCACGTAGATTGGGCGCGTTGGTTTGGCCGTAGTTTAACACAAACGCGAATAAATTGCACTCTGTATCCTTTAAAATATAGATTCCTTTACATTATTAATCTGTCTTTTAGTGTGTAATTAAGAGGCATTTTCAAATAACTTTCAGACAAAAATATTTTATAGTTAAAAGTTAAGGTGTCTTTCACTCTAAAGTGGCGCTATGGTCCTACTTACACAATATTATGCAGTTTATGTAAAATTTATAAAACCACATGAAATAATTTATTAAGTTCTATAATGCAAAATACTCTTTGAGTTATTGTCTGTCGACACTCCTACTAGGTATGTATGCATCTTACACAGAAGGTACAGATTTTATTTCCTAATTTTCCTATGGAAATACACTCATAACCTAGTTGGAGAAGTCGTCGTAGTAACTCACGCCGTTTATTTAATTATGAATTCCAGAGTTCAAATCCCAACTCGCACCTTTAGATTTTTCAAGACCTATGTGTGATTTTCACTTGATGACGTTATGAAGGAAAACATTGCGAATCTCCATTACGGCGGAAGTTAATATTTACCGAAAGGCATATGAAATTATTTACCCAAAGAATAGGGACAGGCTTGCCGCCTGTCCGTAGACCTAAAATTGCTTTTGCGAAAGTTGGGTCTGCCAACGATGTACACCACTGCCTACCTTTTCAGAGTATAACAAGCCTGAGAAGTAGTTTTTATTCCTAAGGATGTTCTTATAATATACAAGATTTGTAAACCTTTAATTTCGTAACCTACTTATGTCCCAAGAGTAACATTCGCAAGTTGTCTAGCTATTTGATCTGTACTTGTAGGACCTGTTTCTAGTAAACTTAAATATTAGATTAAGATAAGGAGTTTGTATAACATTCCTCAAGGTTAGAAAACGAAGACTGTATATCAAGTTTAATAAGCAAGACTCTACAAATCTTTAACGACCCGACAAATGGAAACCGAACTCGCAAAACAGAATTGTAGGTGCAGTTTTGTACGCTTTTACGACCATTTGGGTCGTAATTAATTTGTGGTGCTGATTTAAAAAAACATGTTTTGTGACGTAACTGCTTTCTAGTCTTTGTGGATTGAAGGAAAGCATTTGTATTTATTATAGTTTTTCAATATAAATATTTTAAAAAAAATATCGTCAGGCCTATACTGTGGGCTGGCAGAGGTGTATGTCCTGTGTATATCCACAGCCGCCGACAATGATGGGTTACAATATAGTAAAGGGCAGGCCTATTGCCATTAAAATGGGCACAATTTTAGACTCCAGAATGCTATTGAGAAATGATATAAAATATGATAAGCTAGAAAAACCACACTTTGTCCGACACGGAATCCGAACCTGATCGTGAATGAGGCAGACCACTAAACCATTGTGGTAGATTCCCCCATCAAAAATAATTATGTTTAATATTAAAAATCAAATGATCTCACCAAGTGAAGTTAGATGTCAATAATGTGTGCAGTGACAATCGTTGCGATTTGCATAGATCGCAACCAATTAAGCTACGAAGCGGAACAGTGTTTTTCTTTCACTTACATTTTTGACGAAAGTCTGGATGACGTCGGGCAAGAATGCGAAACTAAACACACTAGTGCCAACTACCAGCACAGCACCGACCACGATCGTCACCACGCTGCACACGATGCCACACATTTTAGTTAATTAAATAAATAAAGTTTGTGTGGTAATCAGCCGGTGGAGTGGCGAACACTGCGCCCGAGAGATTAAGATTAGGACTGAAGATTTTTCTTTGATAACGATAGGCATTATTGATTTTCAGAAAAATGTAGCTATTATGTATACTATGCGCTTTTGAACTTAGCCGGATTAAAGTAAGCTTCTCTTAACAGTTGCGCGTTCATAGACGTCAAGAAAAGAGTTTTCATGAAACATCTTTTTCATCATCCCCTATTAAAGTTAAATTATTCTAATTCGTTCGGTAAAGAGTAATGACGGATACTAATTACATGGTATTGGGTGTGAGCAGCGCATCTGTTGCGTAGCTCTAACTTCAATCTGGCCAAGTTAAATCGCGCGTACGGCCAGCAACACAATTCACTTAACATCCTCAGTTTTTCAAACGGCTTGCACGCTTTTGTTTTTCATTAAATTTATTATTTTTGTTCATGTAAATATATATTATGGTTGCTAATAATTTGGTTTTGACAATGTTTACCAAACTTTATAAATTAAAGTATTACTGATTTGAAAGACGGAGAATGCGACTTATGTTGCTGACTGTATTATGTATGTTACCTAATTTCATATTAGACGTTTCTTTAGCAAAAATTGTACTATATATTTATTTTCAGATTAAACATGCAACATGTACCTTAAATCAATTAATAATATAAGTAACTTAAAGTTATAACCAATGCGGCATTGTTCTTAAATTTCCATTTTCGTAAGCTTAAGTAGGTACAATTCAAACAGAATGAAGAATGAATGATCTTATTTTTCTTTCATGGGAACGCAGTGCGGACGGAAGCGGTGTGCTGTGCTGTCTTCTCAGTAAGTGGCAACAAAGAATATAATAGGTAGTTACATCCGGCGACGCAGAACACGGCTTCACTCCACTTCGATGGAAACACTCTTTCTCACCTTAACAACCAGCCACACCATGTTCGACTGCATCAAGAACACAGTAAAATCCTGTAATTATATACAAACGTGAAGGCTTTTTTTACATCAGCGGCTTGTTCACGCGCATTCGATAAATTAGGTTCAAGTTTTAGTATTTTATTTTCAAGCAGGTCTAATATATATTTGCTGTTCATCATGCGAGGAGATACTGAGTTAAATGTGATCAGACTAATAGTACCAAGCAACGATTTTTGTATATCGCTTTTTCAGTTAAAGTAATCACTCGTGGGATTGATCAAAGAAATTAGAGCTAATGTTAAACGAGCAGCCATTTATAAGTTAACACACACACACACACCGTCACGCCTATTTCTCCAAGCGGGAGTGGCAGAGGTGTACTGAGTACACCCACTTTTCGCCGACGATGTTAGGTCCCATGTAATAGGGGGCGAGACTATTGCCATATACCGGGCACAAATCCAACCTCCGGACTCATACTGTTATAAGTTACACATCAAATAATCGTCGGGGATAGTGTTAAACCAGGTAACTAACTAGCAACGGACAATACGGCGTAAATTAGGTATTGCAAACTTTATAGGAGAGCCACACATCTAAATATTTTCTTTACCTGTCTAATACGTTGCCTCGTTGGTCTGGTGACAAAGCGCATCGCTTTGTGATCACGAGGTCCTGGGTTGAAATCCTAGGTCGGACAAATGTAGTTTTTCTAACGAAAAATTCTCAGTATGAGTCCGGAGTCTGGAATTGTGCCCGATATATGGCAATAGGCTCGCCCCCTATTACATGGGACCTAACATCGTCGTCGAAACGTGGGTGTACTCAGTACACCTCTGCCACCCCCTCTGGGGCATATAGGCGTGACGGTGTGTTTTTTTTGTACCTGTCTAATACGTGTCTGTGCTTTTAGATATTAAAAAGGTAAACAATTGATTTTCTGAAGTGTTCAGACACATATTAAAAGTAAAAGAGAAGATATGTAGTTTGACTCTCCCCATGACTCTCCTATAAAGTTTGCCATACAGCCATACAGGATATTTTGGCACGCGGGTGTAATCGGAACTAACGCTGTAATCAGGAGAAATATCTATGAAATGTCAGTTCATGACAATCGCAGAGTTGCCGTTTGCTATGAAATTTACCCAAGTTTTCTAATTAATTAGTAACCGTGCGGTCCCATCTGTTTTAATATTATATTGAAAGTAGGAAAATTTTACTGAATGAAAATCCTAATTTTATACCAACACCCCTGGGCCGTACGAGACCAGGCAAAATAACATCTAGGGAAACGTGGTGGTGGAGTACCCCAGTACAAACAGCGTTGCAAGAAAAGAAGCAAGCCTTTAAAATTTGGCAATCCACCAGAACAGATAGAGACGGTTATAAGATGGCAAAAAAGAAAGCAAAGAAAACTGTAGCCATTGAGAGAAGAAACGCGTTAAGATCACTTTACGACACGCTTGAAAGTAGAGAAGGTCAAAAGGAGATCTATAAGCTCTCCAAGGATCGAAACAAGGCAACGCACTATTCAGCTAGAACTAGGATCATTAAAGGCCAAGACGGGACTATGTTGTACAAGAATAGAGAAATTTTGGCTGCATGGCATACTTACTATGAACAGCGTTTAAATACAACAACAAGAACCGTTGACCTTTCCCATATGGATAACAACTTAGGTTTGATACCATTAATTACACCACAGGAAGTTCAAGCTGCCTTCAAGAAGATGTCAAACAAAAAGTTATCTGGGCCGGATGGAATCCCCATAGAAGCCTGGAAATGCCTTCGTGAAAAGCGTATCTATATCCTTACACATCTGTTCCTTAAGGCTATGGCATCTTCCTGTATATCGCACGCATGGAGACTGAGCACCACTGTCCTCTCACTCTTTACAAGGGCAAAGGCAGTAGATATGAGTGCAACAACTATCGAGGGATTAAATTAATATGCCATACAATAAAGTTATACAAACGAGTCATAGATAACCGACTAAGACAGGAGAGCTCGCTATCCAACAACCATTATGGCTTTGTTCCAGGCGTATCCACCGTGGATCCGACGTTTGCAGTCAGCATGATTATTCAGAAGTTCAAAGCTAAGAATAAGCCGTTATACATTGCGTTCTTGGATATGGAAAAGGCATTCGACCGTGTACCTCGATCGACAATCTGGTGGAGGCTCCGTAAGAAGAATATCCCAGAAAGGTATGTTCATATCATAGCCGACATGTACAAGGACGTAACTTCTGTAATCAGGACAACAGTGGGCCAGACAAAACCGATAGCAATTACAAAAGGGGTAAACCAAGGTTCTGTATTATTCCCATACCTCTTCTGCTTAGTGATGGATGCCCTTACTGAAAATGCTCAGTCCCTGGTACCCTGGACATTTACTAGGAGGGATCAAAAAGTAGTGAGAACGACATACTCCTCGGTTAAAAAAAAATACTGGCAGGCATAGCTCAGATACATTTTTTTAATATTAATAAAAAAAAAAATCTTCGATTCTCTTTTGTTTTTTTTCTGAATGTAGTCCTTTGTTTGCTTCGTGTCGTAACGTGTTCTCGAAAATGGAGAAAAACGAAGTGCGAGCCGTTATTAAATACCTCTGTTTAAAAAAGTTAACGGACGCAAGAGATTCATTGCGATTTGGAGGCAATATTAGGAGAGTCTGCTCCGCCGTATTCCAATGTCGGAAGGTGGGCTTCTCAATTTCGTGTAGGGAGAACGAGCACGGAAGACGAACATCGTTGCGGCCGTCCATCGATGTCAGTCACCCAAGAAAATGTTGCGAAAGTCGAGAAAATTGTATTAAGCGATCGAAGAGTTACCATCCGATACTTAATTCAAGAAATGGGATCCATATTGAAACAATCTTTGAATATGAGAAAAGACTCCGCAAGATGGGTGCCGAGAATGTTAACCGACAGTTAGAAACGAAATCGACTTGACATTTCGAAGATATTGTTGGACAAGTTTCAAGAATATTCTGAAAACTTTTTGTCTCGTTTCGTAACCATGGACGAAACATGGGTCCATCATTATGATCCCGAGACAAAACAGCAATCTTCGCAATGGAAACGGCCATCATCACCGACCCCGAAGAAGTTTCGTGTCGTGGCATCGGCTGGCAAGGTTATGGCCTCAATATTTTGAGACTCAGAAGGAATATTGTTGATTGATTACCTGGAGCGTGGAACCACTATTACAGGCCAATATTATGCAGCTTTAATTCCCAAGTTGAGGAATGCCATCAAAGAGAAAAGGAGAGGGAAACTTCGAAGGGGCGTGCTGTTTCATCACGACAACGCACCCGCGCACAGGTTGGCAGTTGCGATGGCTGCCATTAAGCAAGCTGGCTTCGAATTGGTTGACCACCCCCCTTATTCACCAGATCTGGCGGCTAGCGATTTTTATCTGTTCCCCAAATTGAAAAAATACTTAAGGGGAAACAGGTACGAAGACGATAACGAGGTGATGGATGCCGTGGAGAGCTTTTTGCAGGACCAAGACAAAACTTTTTTGTGAAAGGGATTGAAGACTTGGAAAAGCGCTGGACTCGGTGTGTAGAGAGACTCGGAAACTATGTATAAAAATAAATTATTAAGTATCAATAGTCATTATATTCTATCTCATTCTCACTACTTTTTGATCCCTCCACGTATCTATGCCGATGATGTAGCGATCTGTTCATCTCGAGGTGAAATTGCGTATGCTTTAGGAGAATGGAAGCACCAGCTGCAGACAGGCGGCCTATTGCTTAGTGTTTCGAAGACATGGTGTGTAACGACCCAAATTCCATAAACAACCCTCTCATTACTGACGGACAGCAAGTCACCAGGTGTAACGAATACAAATATTTAGGTACTATGTTACACTGCTCGGGAAATTTGGAGATAAATTCTGCATCGGATAGCGGCAGCCTGGATTAAGTGGCGGGAAGTAACTGGCGTAACCTGCGACAGACGCATGCCTGTTAAACTTAAGGGCTTAGTGTACAAAAGCATGATCAGGCCAGTCTTAACATATGATAGCAAAACGTGGGCCGTAATGCAGCGCCAAGTCCATTCAATCCAAGTCGCTGTAATGAAGATGCTTCGGTGGATGTGCGGGGCGACGAGACTCGATAAAATTCGCAACAAGTACTTTCGCGGGAGTCTCGGTGTTCGCGACATTGCTGATAAGCTACAAGGAAGTAGACTCCGTTGGTATGGTCACATAAAGAGAAGACCTCCCGATTATGTGGGTAATATTACGGCCAATCTAAACCTATCAGGGCTCAGACCCAGAGGGCGGCCAAAAACAAGATGGGCAGATGTGGTCAAGAAGGACCTGTGTATCTGCAATGCCTCCGAACACGACACGTCTGACAGAGCGAAGTGGAAGAAGAAAATTATGAAGACAGACCCCAATATTAGATGGGAATAATAAATGCCAAGGAGAGAGAGAGAAAGCCCCCCTGTCAATGTCATCCACGAAGAAAAATATCCTTGTAGCATAATACCTAATTTATTCCATATTGTCTGTTGTCAGTTACGCAGTGTAGCACTATCATTGATGTAATTTCAACGTATTGGATAGAATACAATTTACCAATTCAAGCAATTGGTAAATACCTCTCCAATCTCAATCGTCTCCTAGCTATTTACACTGTAGACGAGTGCTGTTACGAGTTGGATTGCAGCTACAAATCGCCGTCTTGATTGAGAAATAGATATCAATTTGCTGCGATTAAATTAAAAGAGTGAGTATTTGCAAAATTTAAATGACTTTAGACTATTAGGCAACACAGCTGTTGCTTTTTAGCATGTTATGCATCATGCATACCGGTTCATTTACTTGGTTAGCTAGCCATTAAAGTAAAATAAACGATGCCACTTGAACTAATGTAAGAGTTATACCTCGTAGAAGGGCAAGCAGTTCATGCTACTACATTTATGACATTTGGTTACCTTCTCGAGTTAGTCACTAACCTTAACTTACACATGCGACAGTCGGTCTAACCATATCAAGAACAGGAGGGTTAGCACAACCTTTTAGACAACATTATTGTGGTTTTCCTTTGCCATAAGAAAGAAATACGGATATACTCTTATTACAGCTCCGTCTCTTTCTATTAGCAAAGTATTGTTTTATTAATTCTGGTAAAGAGCTTATGGTGGCCCCAGATGTGGTTCAGTATGGCTCCAAGGTGGTCCCATTTTAATTTCATCAGTATTGGACCTTCGACTTTGAAGATACACCAGGGAACTCCTTAACGACAAACAATAGGAATGTTCAAATTGAGACATTGTGGGTGTTTCGTTAATCCTATAGGTACCCTACTATAGAACTAAGCAGAATGTTAACCGACTTCAAAAAAGGAGCAGGTTCATAATTTGTCTGTGTTGTTTTATAACTTGTTTGCTTATAAACCGATTTGGATGATTCTTTTTCCGCTGGATTCAATGTAGTTTCAATATGGTCCCATTTTAATTTTGTCAGTATAGGACCTTGGACTTTGAAGACACACCAGAGGGCTCCTTAACGGCCAACAGCACGAATGTATAGAATCGGTTATTATGTTTATTATATCAATCCTGTAGGTACCTTACTGTACACCAATTTTCACATTCATGCTGTTTGCCTTATAGGAAACCCCTGGTGGGTTTCCTATAGTACGGCAAACAGCATGAATGTGAAAATTCAGTTATTATGAGTTTCATATCAATATTGTAGGTACCTCACTCTATAAATAAGTAGAATAATATAAAGGAGGTATATTAATAATAATAATAAATTCATTCATCAATTAAAATTATAAATTAAAAATCTTTTTAAATAAAAGCAAAAATTAAATATTTGTAGTCGGTGCCAAGTAACCGACTGCACCAACCAGCACCGACTTCAAATATTTATTTTTTGAAGCCGGTTTCCCTTTTTTGAAAAGTTTTTTTTTTTAATTTATAGTACTTAATGTGTTACTCCCTTAATGCGCTATAATAAACTAAATTTATTCTTGATTCAAAGCAATACGGAGATTTCAAATGCATTTCTAAAACGTATTTCTCAATTCGCAGGCACACGTACAAGTTTCATTGTTAAGTGGGGTATAAAAGTGCGTAAAAAAGGGGATAAAAAATTTAAATTTGGAAAGATAGTTTTCGTGTGGAAATTGTGAAGCAGTTCTCTAATCGAATTCATCTAAGGTCTTGCGTTATTTATGATACACCTTGTATATAGATACTCTTGAAGATCATTCCTATACTAAATATCATCATAGAAAGGCTTCGAAGGGGACCAGTTATTCATATATTATTGCTATTAATCAAAACATCAAATGAATGGACACATGCACATAAACTCTAACGTAACGTTATTAAATTAATACACGCCCTCGACTAATGGATGCGGATTTCGTTCGCGAGTGCAGTTCACATTTTGTTTTAATTGAATTTGAGGTACTTTGCACTTAGGTACCAATGTAACAAAAAGCGAGCCTAATGCGATTATATCTACCAGCCACAAATCCAGACGTTGGACTGTTAGTGAGATTTGTTTTGATAGAATAACTCTAAAAGAATTTGTCTGACTGTGATTCGGTGGTAGTGGTTGCACGCTCGCCCTCTTGTCCGGTGAAGCTGTAAAGGTCCCGCGGCCTAAAGCGTAGATCATTCACTCACACACACACACACACTCCCACACACTCTAACACACACAAATGTGATTCGATGATCCATCGAATCAGTTATTATCGCCGCCGCCCCCTGATGTTCCTACCCCCCTTCATTCAGATGCAGATACTGCACACAGGATCAGACGCAGCCTGTTACGACCGCCTGACGGCGGGTACAAATAAAAACACTACTATAGCGATACAATGGTTAATGAGAAAAAAAAGAATATTTAAATAAATAAGAAAAAATAAAAATCTCAATAGAAAAAGAATTAAATCAAAATAATTAATTTTATTACACCGGGGTGTGGATGAGCGGCGCAAAGAAGCCTTCTGGTCAAAAAAAAACAACTATGTGCGCTGGGGCCTTAACTACGGCTGTTCGATCCCGTGACGCGTGGGGGTCTTCGGTGAGAAGCTTCCACCAACTCAGTGGGGAACTCGGAGGTGCCCTAGCGAAGGCCCTCAGCCGCAGAGGTCAGTTGGAGTCGACGGGCAGAAGTGTGGCCTGTTGTCTCCCAAACCGTACTTTGCAGTCCGTACGGTGGACCCCCAGTTTCCAAGAGTTGAAAAATGTGGCTAATCTAAAATTTTCTTTTTTTATTTTAATATAGCACTGGTACTATCACTTTTTAAAATAGAACAATTAATTACGAGTAGTTGTCGTGCGAACTCTGGCGTCGAAAATTCCTTATTCCTGCGCGAATTCGTTTTTATATACCATATCAGGACGGCCTACTTCCTGCCTGAGGCAACAGTGCGCACTGCCCAGATTTCTAGATCCTTCGTCTGAGACGAGGACAGAGATATGGAAAGAACGGCTCAACCGAAGCAAGGCACGCCCTAAACTATTGTCTGTTTTTTATAAAATTCTCGAGGGACTAAGATAGCAATAATCGAACCGAGCGAGATAGGATTATTGTCCCGTTGTTCGCTATTGTATTTTTTTTATATTTCTAGATATTTCTATGTTGTGGGCGATTCTTATCAGATGTTCTAGAAAGAATTTGATTTCCGGTACCAACGAATACCTTATATGGTCATTATGAAGCTATCACTAGTTAAGGCGCGCGGTTTCTATTCGATTGTAACAACTAGTTATTTTGTTTGTTTGTGTTATGATGTTTTTTTTTTAAACTTTGTTACGACGTAACAAGCCCTCACCGGATAGGTTGAAGAGTCCCTTGCCCGCTGGCCGGCGCAGAGCATCATGGCGAGACACGGAATATATGTCCTCCTCCATAGCGGTAGGCTACCTCGAGGCCATTCCTCCTTGAATCGCCCTTGACCTAGTTACTCTCCTTAACCTTTTGGCAGGAGCGTAGTTGGTACACGACCGCCTTTGTGCTTAATGAAGCTGTAAAGTCCTCTCGGCCAACAACGTAGATTATTCACATACACATACATAAGAATTGGTGGAGGCAGGTTTGCAGCCTTTTGAAACTTCTCAATCTGCTTATAGGACTTCAAATTGGTCAACTTCTAGGATATTATGACACAATCTGGACACACGATTGCTGCTCTGCTGCTTAATTATAGTGATCGCTAGAATAACAAGCATCTTTCTGAAATGAAAACAGAAACTAGGTAAGTAGGTATACTTATCAAAAATATACCTATTTTGATGTCAATGTTTTCATACATTTGTTTGCACAATGAGATAAAATATCGGCACACGTTTACCTACTTAAAGTTGATTACAGTAACTGGGTATATCTATCATTTAATTATGATATCGATATCTTATGATAACGAAAATAACTAATACGTAAGCAGGTAAACGGACTAGCTAGTATAATTGCGATATAGTACGGTACAACCAAATCAGATCACCTGGATTACACAAGAACTTGATGCGATTAAAAAAGAGTTCCATTAGTACTTTTAATATGTATAATACTATTATTAAAAATACAAGTATTAAGCCAACCTGCCGTGGATTTCGAAAAAAAAATATTATACGAGCTCTGCGGATACGTGGAGTCAAGCTCGTTCGTATTCGCAACAGTGTAGTAAGAAAGCGTGTAGCTGTAAAAGTACCGGTGTAAAGGTGGGAATGGGTTTGCGCCGGTGAGTCAGGCAAGAAATAATGAGAAAACGGATATACAATGCGAGAGTGGAAGAATTTAGGTACCGGAAAGGCCTGAACTATCTTATTATGACCGAATAGACGGTGTCTTATCTATAGGGCAAGTCAGGAGTCTCCGTTGTCTCAGTAACCGGCGAGAGTGTAGGAGACGATGGAGAACCTGTTGGAACTCTGTACCCTCAGCCTGCCCGGCAGGAATCTGGCGTGATAATATAGATAGATACTTTTGTAATATTTCTTTTGACGTATCCCAAATTCACAGCCATTCATCTGAAATTATTGTCATTGCTATAGCGTGTCCGTAATCGGCGAGCTACGAGACAATTTATAAGAAAGGATTCCTCCTTTCTCATAATTTGTCTCGTAGTGAGTGGATTTGTTACGAAAGGATCGAACTCTGCGCACCCCGCAAGGAATTTGGCGTAGATAGATTGACAAGCGACTTCGGGAAGGATTTTCGTTTTTTTAAAATACTTGCCTTTCGAAATTAGCGACTAAAATTAAAACGCTGGTGTATGGACACTAATGAAATAGTGGTAGGCAATTGTTATACCAGACTACCTAAGTGATAACATGCATGTACATAGGTGTTAACATGTGGGCAGGCTAACTAGTATTGGATTGATTTTTTGTGTTGTTGTTAGCCGCGGGACATACAGCTTCACCCGACAAGAGGGCGAGCGTGCAACAACTATGCTCCAACCAGAGGCAAGGGAGCAACTAGCTCAAGGGTGCCCAAAGGAGGAACGGCCTCAGCTTGGGTTGTCGCCATGAGGGTGTTTACTAAGTGTCTCGCCGTGGTGATCTGCACCAGCTCGCGGGCAAGGGATCCATCGACCTCGACATCGTTGTCTTATCCTGTGTACGGTTTCTGT
This sequence comes from Phalera bucephala, assembly GCA_905147815.2. NCBI lineage: Eukaryota > Metazoa > Arthropoda > Insecta > Lepidoptera > Notodontidae > Phalera > Phalera bucephala. The sequence continues at coordinate 6,262,391 of LR990609.1, read as the reverse complement.
ATACGAAAGAAAAGAATTAAGGGCATCAGGAGGGTTGGTGAGAATAAGGTTGATAGAGGGGGAGTTAGGTGGGTAGTCGGCGGCACAGAGTACATTACGCCTACTGGTCGGCGTCGCCTACTAAAGGGGGATTTAAATGAGTGGACGCGTTCTCGAAATAGCGGGTCGTATCCGTTTCAATATAGGCGAGATTCGATTGACTTTTAATACGTGTTAAGATAAATAGTAATCTGAAAATCCTAAAAATGCAAGTGTAACGTGATTAATCAGTCAGCTGTCGATCTATACACAAAAAGTTATGTTTTTAAAACAAGATTACCTATAACACCGTCACGCCTATATTCCCCAAGCGGGGGTGGCAGAGGTGTACTGACTACACCCACGTTTCGCCGACGATGTTAAGTCCCATGTAATAGAGGGCGAGCCTATTGCCATATACCGGGCACAGTTCCAGACTCCGGACTCATACTGGGAATTACCTATAACTACCTATAACTGTCTATATAAATAATATGAACACCATCTGCCTACCCTGGGAGGGGTCTGATATAGCGATACCGTCTGTGGCACTGTTTTTATATTACATTTTCAATGGTAAAGGAATGGGCAAGTAAAATAAGAAAACATTGTATTTGCATTAGAAATATTTATTTAAGATAGGTACTAGTACGTTTGGTAATAGATCATACATGATAGATCGATGATAAATGCAATGAATCAACGTAAACTAGACAACATAATCGACACAAAATTATAAAGTACACGTTTAATCTAGAGCCGTCGCTCACCTTTCAAACACTTGCGAGGCTAGCACAGGCGGCGCGACAAGACATATCACGGATTTTGTCACTCTAAACATGAGATAACATACACGAGTTCTATAATTGCATGGTATTGACGTATAGACAAGATTATTTTGACTTGCTTACACTCGAATCACGGCTCGACAAACTTTGACCAGCGCAAGAAACTCACGCAGCGCGTGCTATCTCTGCTGCTTGATATAAAAATATTATTGAAATGTGGGCTTTATAGGGCGTAAAAGTGTGTGTGTACAATATTAATCAATGTTGAAGACGCGCGGTCTTTGCGTCGTATAAAGTATAATATTACTCAAATTCAAGATTTAATTTAACTTCACTACATACGGGACGCGATATAAAGTTCAAAATTGAGTTAAGATGTAAATTTTTCATTGAGACAATGAGAAAAGTTTACATGTGAGCTTAGACGTAAATTTCACTCTGTGACACGATATAAAGTCCACATTTCAATGCTCCCAGGTGATGTTAAGTCATTAAGGTGTGCGACGGCCATTATACATCAAGTAGCTACGTTTCATTTAAACCTAATTACATAAAATCAGTCATAATTCATATTTCGTTACGACCCCCATTGTGAAATCGTATTTTTGCCGTTCGTTGTAAACTAAAATGTATTATCGGAAATAAAGCATGTAGCAGGTCTGAATATAATGTAGAAATAAAAACAGTTCAATAAAAAGCGAGAAAGTCAGGCAACTATGCGTATATCGCGATGCAGAAATGAGATCTATTGACAAAAAAACCACTCTAACGCCTATATTCCCCAAGCGGGGGTGGCGGAGGTGTACTGAGTACACCCACGTTTCGCCGACGATGTTAGGTCCCATGTTATAGGGGGCGAGTCTATTGCCATATACCGGGCACAATTCCAGACTTCGGACTTGTACTGGGAAGTTTTCGTTAGAAAAACTACACTTGTCCGACCTAGTGGGCTTTATAGGGCTATTGACGAAACAAACGAAAATATTCGTATGCATGTCCCACGGGCATTTACTAAGTTCCTCAGACTGTAAAAGTCAGAAAAACCGAGAATGCAAGAGACTAAAGTCCGGTTTCAATATTCAACTCAAGGAAAGATTTGCTGTCAGTAGAATTCTGACAGACTTTCCATACAAAATATGTCAAATTCTATCCGTAGTAGGCAAATCTATCCTTGAGTTAAATATTGAAACCGGCCGTAAGTGGGGAAAAGTTTTAAGGTACGTCAAAAATAGCACTGGACGGAAAACAACAATAAAATATCAAAATCTCGACAAAATGTTAAAATCTATCTATCTCTATCTATATCATCATGCCAGCTCCCTCGCGGGGTAGGCAGAGAGTACAGAGTTCCAACAGGCTCTTTCCTTACATACCTCTCTGGCTTCCTCCACTCTCATAGTTCGTCTCATACACACTCGCCGGTTACGGAGACTCTTGACTTGCCCTTGAATGTTAAAATAACAGTTAAAAATATAGTATTAGGGTGCTGGAACAAGATAGTTTCCACAACTGCATCATAATTGAAATCTAACCAGCTATTCAGCTGGTATCGATAAATACATGACTGATTTTTATCCTGACATAATTGCCGTATGACTTTAAGACACTTTAGGACTATCACAGTAAATTTTGTGTATAAAAACAGTTAAAAAATGTTTACATTTGACCTGCGACGTATCAAGACCTTGACTCATGAAATTATAATATGGTTTAAACGTAAATTGAAGGAAATATTGTACGCACAGCAAAAACACGATGTTCCCCAACATCAGTGCTATCGACTGAGATCACTTCGTAAGAAGTTTAAAATGGCCTTAAATACTAACTTAAAAAAACACATTACAAATGGATTCTGGTCGGTCGTCTATTCCCTGGATTAATATTTTAAGAGGAACCGGAGGAAAGAAAATAAGAATATAAAAAATAAGTAATCGTTGAATTAACCATAGCATTTAAAAGTGAAGATCAAAAAACGAATTTAAAAAAATAATATGACTTCTTATATTAAAGCAATTAAAGTAAATAACTTTAAACGTTTACCTTTAAAACATATTAAGTTCAGCTCCCGTTTTCACAAAGATGAAGTGTATGAATTGTAATGTAATGAGTAGATTTCTAATTACGTTATTCTATCGCATAAATCTGTCCTATATGTAAAGCAGGATGACATACATAGACGACAGATTGATGCGCATTTCTATACTATTTTAAAATAGCTTCTTACAACACGATCGACAACCGACTCCGAATCCGCATATAAAAAACAAGTGACACTAAAATAAATCTAGAAAAATTGCTTACAAAATAAAGTCATTCAAGCAATAACCTTCAATTGGAATTCTAACATAATAAACACATTGCATTTAGTATTTGTACTTATAAACATTATCTGAAATAATGAGGTAAATAAACACGAATTATTAATTATTATACGTAGTCGAATAGTTTTAAGATTCTAGATACCCCTTGCTTAATATGATATATATTTTGATTAGGAGATTTTCAAAACCCAGTGACATGGATACACACAATACATTTAGTATTTGTACTTATAAACATTACCTGAAATAATGAGGAAAATAAACACGAATTATTAATTATTATACGAAGTCGAATAGTTCTAAGATTTTAGATACCCCTTGCGTAAATATCATATATATTTTGATTAGGAGATTTTCAAAACCCAGTAACACGGATGCATCAAGCCAAGTTCGAAAAAAAAGGCAATAAAAGAAACGCCTTGTGTGCAAAAACTTTGGAAGTTTGTTTTTAAACTTGTATTACAGGAATTTCTACGGACAATTAAAATAATTTTTATAGAACTTGCCATCTATTTAGATGATAATTCGGAGAAACCGACAAATACGCATTCTCTTCCGACTTAAGTTCGCTTGTTTTTAAAATTTTAGCTTACGTTGGGATAAAATCGACTCTGTATCACAAAGTTGACCAAGCAGATTTTTAAAATGAATACTAAAATTTTATAAAACATAATCCACTCAAGTCACTGATTTGGTGCTGATATATTTGGATGTCACTACACGCTTCCTCTATGTATTACTGTAGACTTAAAAAATGCAGATAATTTACATTATCTGCATTTTTTAAGTCTATAGCAGTTATAAACTATGCCGCTTCTGAACAGTAAAAGAAACAGAATACATTTCATTTTCATACTACGGAATGAGACAATGTTTATAATTACAAAATAAAATAAGTCATATTCATTAATATATTTGTCAAGTAAAAATTAATCTACGTATACATCACACGCTCTAAATGGGAATATTTTTATTTTTTTCAAAATCGAAATACAAAAATATAAGGATAGATAGGAGCAAAAATTCTTTTTAAATTCGAAAGAGATTACATGTAAAATATGATTATAAAAATATAATTTAATATAGAGCGTGTGACGTAATCATCGAAGGGTATAGTCAACATCAGATAAATAGGAGCTCGCCAGGTACTCAAAAGTTTAAGAAGAATTATAATACTACCCTCGTAAGTAATAGCGAATACAGTAGTGTTTATTTTAATATATACTTAATTTAATATCAATATGAATGCTTTGTTAATGAAAACGTACATAGTAAAATAACACAATTTATTAGTAAAATAATACAGTTTAGTTTGATATAAATGGCATTTTCGAACAGAAATTCGTCAACATACCGAGTGCAGATCTAAAGAATTTAAATTATTATTAGCATCATATAGGACAATAATATTATCTAAACGGCCATTTCTCAAATTACTTACAACAAATCTAGTTATAAGTGCCATATTTCTGGCTTCTTAGGTTTCGATTGTATGATGTAGGTTAGATATATTTTGTTGATTGAGACTTCTTTAAATTACGAATTCGCAGAATTATAAAGTGAAATTTATTCAGTTATTTAAATTATGAGATTATTATTTACTTAACGTTAGCGCTTTTCTATTTTACAGATTTTTGTGTCGTCATTTGGCTATCGTAACTACTAGTAGGTGTTTATATCATGCATGCGATCTTATTATTATTAAAAGTATACATAAGTTTTGCAAATAATGATGTTGAGAAATATTCGATCTAAATACTGTAAAAATATGGTCCCTGTCAAATAATTGAGTACTTCCGGCGTAAAATATAGTAGTCGAAATAGTCCATAGTCCTTATGTGGTCGAAATATGAATTGGAGGAAAAAAATCCGAAAATAGATTTCATAGAGATATAACGAAAGTGCAAATTCTGATTAATTTAAAAACAACAAGGGATGTGGTCTTGCACAATTTAAGATAGCGTACATATTAAAGGAAAAAAATTACTCGATGGATTGATATTATAATTACAGACATTATAAAAATATTAGATATTGATGAGCTCAGTATATTTGGTTTCGATGTTGCTAATAACTTTTTTGCATGGATGCTGGATGATGGATGATAATGGGCACTTTAATCAATTGATACTACGGGATCAGTTGACTAATTCATTATTTTTCTTTAGTCGAGTGGAAAAGCGATGTGAATGCATTCAATTATTTGAATATCTGACTAGCTCATCTCTTTTGAATGTTGACTGTACGATTATCAAGATTTCATTTTGTCATAAGAGTTTACATGCACACGATTATAACTATCACTGATTATACAGCAGCGTCTCATTAAATAGTATTTGAGATACTTATTATTTAAATTAATCTACAGAAGAATGATGTCAAAGTGTAATACAATGTGTCCGACCGTCCACTCAAATTGACCCGTTTGTGAAGGAAGGGAGTAATCGCCGGTAAAATGGCGACGTAACGTAACATTTTGGTGTTCGAGTTAAGAGTTAATGTAACAAAAATCAAACAACAAAATCTTGTTACGCGAGTGTTTTCTGTCTCTTATGCAAATTAAAAGTTTAACTTTACTGTTAAGACTACAAACCAAACATTGTCGAGAAGAAATTTCTGTTATTTTTCAAAGCAGATACGTTTCCCTCAGTGTACTTGGTGGGCGGTGGCCATTATGATTAAATGTTTGTACCTATTTCATACAAAAGATTATAGCCTATAAAATGCGTGCCAGGCGTAGCCAAAGTTTGAAGTTAGTCATTAGTATACATTATGACTTCTGAGTGGATGTCACAAGTTAAAAATATAATTGTTAAAAATTGTAAACTGCCGATTTCTGTATGCTATATATTTCTGCTATATTATCAATTGGATGTGACAGAAGTATAGTACAGAATGCGGTGTTCTAATTGGATCAGCTATTATTATATCCTTAAGGTTATTTACTATTTTTATTATTCTGTTTTAAATGTTACTATATTATACTGCTGGAAACATTTTAATACACAAGAGCTCACAATATGGTTGCAACGTCCCTTGGATATTTACTGAGGATTACATGGTCAATTTGACTTTCAAAGGATGTAATCCACCAAGACGAACGCGTAGCGAGATTATTTGATAGCATGCGGTTGAATGCGCCAGCATTAAAGCGGGAATCGAAAATACTGTGGTTATATTTATCTTTGATTGTATCTTTTTTTACAGGTAATGGCGAAAAAGATGTTATGTATTGCTATCAACATAAATTGAAATTAATAATCATTGAATTTAAGTTAGTTTGAGCTAGCTTTTTCCTGAGACAAGGGTCTGAAGTCCAATTCTCGTATTTATTTGACACTAAGACTGAATGTTAACTGTATTGAGATTTCATGAATTCACTCACAATTAGTATTCTGCTCCACTAAAATATTGGTCCGATATCAGTATCATCTCAGTTTAATCTCGATATAATGTAGTGTTCTAAAAACGCTTGAGTCGGCGCTTAAAAGCTCTAGTTTTGAACGTGCTGCAACACTCGTAAGCGTCCACTCAACTTATTTTTACAACACTAATATAATGCCAATCTGTCCGATCTTGATACGGTTTGATATTTTACGAGAATATAATTTGTGTGATTTACGATATTGAGATAAAATCTAATTTCATCACTTAATGACGAGAATTGGAAAACAAGCCTTTTAAATCTCGCGCTGGCAGTTTCCTTACTACCGTTGAATGGAGCCGATTGTAATATGGGGTTAACATAATGACGTAGACAAGTGCGGGTAGGTACTGTTTACCGGATTACAACAACTTAATTTTCTAACAATTACTCCGTAACATTTATAAGTTGACATAATTATATTTTCACATCGATATTACGGAAATTATTAGGTTTCCATTAAAAACATTAAACACCGCATTAATATTTGAACATCGATTACAACATTGAGCGTAATAAGGGAACGTACCTATACTACGTTACTCATTTGTTACAATTACCCCCTGTGGTGACCCCCTGCAGTATATGCCAAGGCCCCTCCCTGCACCTCTAGTTTTCACGTAGTAATTCATAAATACGGTTTTAATCATTTTCTGCAAGCAGAAAGTACATATAAAAAGAATTGTCTTTATTAATACAGGACTTACTGCGTGACGCCAAGGGTGCGTGCTATATGCTATATACTTATAGTTACAAGTGGAAAAAATATTATCAAGAAGAAAAAACTAATGTAAAAACTGTCAACTACACTGCTCTGCAAACTGTTAGTTTACATATGTGTGTTTTAGTGTTGCCACCTGACTTTCAAAAACGCTCAACGCTGCGCGCCATATTTGAATATAGCTCGAAAATGATTTCCCTAGAGAGTATTGACTACGTGACGAAAACCTAAGCCAGGGGGGCTGTTCCCCTGTGATCAGGCGTATTTTGAAGACCCCCCCCCCCCCTGTCGGGGTCACGTAGTATGGGTACGTTCCCTGATATGTATTTAAGAAATAATATGCTACGATGCGATATTACATTTTCTGTGTTGGTGCAACAATACATTATTGGATTGTTAATGGTCCGATGTGTATACTACCAAGGTCACATTTTCGAATTTCTTGCTAGAAAACTTAGCGTTTTATGCATGAGACCACTTAACGGGCGTTGTAATTTTCGCACACATAAGACTAAATTATTCTAAATCTATATTGACGACATAAATTTCCATTACATTAAACAAGTACGGTAAATAAAAACAATTACTGGTATACATATAAATAGACATTGAGAGGTTTGTGTTCGAAAAAAGAACATAACGGATAAAGAAAATTTCGTAAGTACAAAATTCTTTTTCCTTATATCTCCTACACAATTGCCGGCGGCCACGGCCACTGGTCTTTGACATTGCTGGTTTTCTAGCATGCTAAAAGTATACAGGTAAAAGCTGGATGCGTATAATACAAGCCGGTCGACGTTGCCATATTTAGAGGTCTTTGTCCTGCACTGGACGTCTTTCGGCTCATGGCGATGAAATGCATACATAGGTGTAAAGGATACGTGCGCCAACTTAAGCGCAGTTCTTAGTACGAAGTGGATACATAGAGGAGTCAGCCTAAGCAACTGTGCACTTTTGTCTTTCAAGTAGGCCTTGACGGCATCTCGGTGGGAGTGGCTTACCTCAGTCTGTCAGTACTACTCGCTCTTCCCATAGAACGCTCTGTTACATCCCTAACTCCCACGGCTATATTGCTGACCCACGGCTATATTGCTGAATTGCAGTTCCCACATTCTGCCATTTCTGTTAAAGCAAATCAGCAATATATGCATTTATAAACCCCTGGTTCTCAACAAAAGTTAGTCATTCTTCATTTGGTAATTAGTATAATTACTGCCCAACTACGGCCCTGGTTTCTGCCTGCCGGTTGGTTCAGTAGTGAAAACTAAGCTGCCAAAGGGGTCTGAATTCGGCAAAGACCTTCAGGAGGTCTCGCGTGTGAGCGACAAAAGTACCGCGTTACAAGTGTAGTTGGTTATAATAATTGTGGAACAAAAATAAATAAGTGTCTAGTTCTCTAGTTGTTTTTTTTTTTATAACAACTAAGTGTCCGGACCTAACAGCTCATGTTCGCATACGATACTATAATGCGATTAACTATTACCATGACCAAAATGTTTAAAACTGCTGACTTCCTTTTAATTTTCGGTATCTGTAGTCCTGCAGTTCGGTTGTTAAGTTCTGTCACCTGATTTAGGTTTTGCGCACATGTCCCTCACACTATATAAACGTCGCTTAATGACACGTGTACATGACATGATGATACGCATCCGGCAATCGCGGCGGACATGTTCGGCGGCCGAGCTGCCGGCACAGTGTGTAGCTGCCGTTAGACTTTACTCCCTTCGAAGTATATTGGTACAACTACAAAACATTCAATATTGTAAATTGGGTAATTATTATGTATGATATAACATTAATAGCGTCCATTCTCATAATCTACTCAGTCAGTAGTACTGTACCCAGTACGCGTCAAGCATCGTTGATAAAACAATTCAGTCGCTTTCATAACACCGACTACACAATTATAATATATTTAATGACAACTTTAAAACGTTACATGTTAACATCCTACAGTTTTAGTAGTCGTCTCATTAATATAGACATCTAATCCGACATTAATAAACATTACAATATTTAAGTATAATACGGGACATACATTTTAAATATTTTAATAGTGTTTAGTTTAAAAAAAAGATAAATATCGACTTTAAATGAAGAGCGTCGGTGTATTAGTCAATTCATTCTCTTCATAGAGTCGGTAGTGGCAAATACCGTCGTGTTTAATAAAATTCACTCGCCCGAGAGCTCACCGAACGCGGGCACTACATCTGCATACTAACTCCCTGTTACCGTAAGTCAATAGTTGCTGTTCGTGTTGGGAACGTCGGCAACGTCATGTCTCGTCAAGTTCAGTGCGATTTGCACTACTCTAACTCCAAAATATTAGTTTGTAGCTGCGGCAATGTTTCAATGTTAAGATCAGAAGTACTTGTCATCGTTTGAATTACAAATTCGGTGTAGGGCTGTGTACGACCACTAAATGCGGGATGTAAACGCGTTGACTTAAGCATTAAGATTTGATTTTAGAAGTCAATTCCATCGTCACGAATACGGATAGGACATCCACGAAAATAGAATGCGACGCATCAAGCGTAATGCGGATAGCGAGTTTTAGGGTGTTACGGCTGAAAAGTTTCAAGGTACTCAGTTCGCGTACCTTAATCATTTAAGTCAACATTCAACTCGCGTCGCACAGTCTAACCGCAGAGCGTTCTAAGTGACGTCAATCAGTCAACCCGTGTAGCACCCGCACGTCGTGGTCGAGTCTGGCGCGTCCGAGACGCTTAGTGGTCAAATTTGAGTATGGAGTCGATGGAGAAGTCGGCCCGGCGGCGTTGTTCCAGCATGATGTAGGTTTGGACGGTGCGCAGCGCGTCGGGCTCGGCCGCGGACGGCCCGGGCGCGGGCTGGCCGAAGCCGCCGCCGCCACCGGGCTCCTTTCAGCTGGGCTTCTGCTGCACCTCGCGCATTATAAGCTGGAATGCCGCATGCCCACGGTTAGGTTGAATTTGTATAAACATATCTTCAACAGCCCTCAAATTGTTAGTTATGTATTAGTACCAGATTGTACTTATACGCTATGTTAGTGTTGGTGTACTGATAAAATATGTTTCAAGTCGTATTTACTACAAAATTAAATCTTAATCAATTTTAAATCGTATGCTACAGAGTATTACACATTTCGCCTTATGTTATTGTCTTTCTGGTTATACATAAATATGTTGCGATGTACATTGTGATATATTAAAGAACAATAACTTATACTTGTATAATTTAACGTGACATTAATATTTTAATTCTCTACAAGGAATGTGTCAATTGTATATAATATATATATAATAAGTAATTTTATACTAGAAGTGGTTTTTATTTTAAAATACTTATATCATTTTCAGCGCCCTTAAATAATCCCTCAAGGTATAGTCGTGGATACTAGAGATGGGTCGTATTAGGTAAATCAGGTACTAAGTACACCTGTTCCTAGTCTGCATAAATACCTAATCCAAATACCTATTCCACCTAATCTCAATGGTCTCATACACATACCGTTCCTTAGTGATCTCAATCCGCCTATTCTATATCAAATCCTGATATCGAATTATCGATATTTGAATTAATTAAATGTTAAATTGTTTTGTTAGTTAAGCACGGGTACAGTCATAATAACACTTTTAAAAAAATGGAAGTAAAAGAATGGAATCAAAATTATTTTTTTTGATTAGATAGATATTTCTTCACGTAATTGGTTGAATACACTAATACTTCTTTTCTATTTTATCATTTAATGATATATTAGTGATGAATTGGTATCTTCCCTTCATACTTTTACAGGCTTAGGACTGTTAACTTACGAATGTATGAAGTTTTGAGTCTTGCGATATTAAATATTCCGCAAAAGTTTAGCGTTCGCAAGATGGCGTATTTAAAAGATTTCAATTTATTATATTTACATTTGTTTTATATCAATACGCGTTGTATAGCGCTGTCTCGCTCCCTCCACCCTTACACGTAAGCGGGATAGCAAAGCGATAAGCATATGAGTGAGTCAGAGAGCGCGGGAACAGGTGTGAGTGAGCGCGCTAAACGGCTAAACATTAGTTTATAGTTTTTATGAATATGAATATTAGGTGGATTAGGTATTGTCAGAATTGGATTAGGTGCCGCCTATTCTCGTAAAATACCTGTTCTTTGGATCTATTCTAATAAATACGACTCCCCTCTAGTGGATACTATATAAAAAAATGTTGCAAGTACAGTTGGACTGTGCAGTTGACCTTATAGTATCATTATAATATTATGTAATCACAAAATCTATACAGATGTCGTCACTTCATACACATAGTGCGACAAGGATCTTTTGGCACGTGGTTAATATTGGCAATGTTTTGAAAGACATTTTTTTTCTTCTATTATTCAATTTAGTTTACTGCGTCCACACGATGCAGCTTAAGTTCGTTGCATTAACTTTCTCAAGTTAGGTACACCGTGCGAGACGCACCTGTTGAAATATTTCCCTAAAAGTAAGAAAATTTAACTAAACTTTTTGGTAACCCTAATTACACACCAAATCCCAGACAATGCCATCCAAGTGTCAAAAGATCCTTGTCGCACTATATGCACTCACAAAAATCCCTTCCACACACACTCGGCATTACAGTAAACAGAGTACGTATGACATTCATTACCTGATCCATTATTACCTGGTGCGAGCGCTCGGAGGTGATGGTCTCGGCGGGGCGCACGGGCGGCGGCGGCGGCCGCGGCTGCGAGTTCTCGCGGGGACAGCGGCTCGGCTCCGGCGGGCCCGCGGACACAGTGCAGTTCACGCCCGTGTTGTACGACTTGCTCTGATCTACCTCTAGAATAGTGTAAAAATAATGAGATTTAACCAGACAATCATGAAATTCGTATGACGTAATCAGTGACTCCTAGGCAATTCGGTAAGGGGCCTGATACATAAGGATGTACTTAACCATTGCTCACATCGTATGGAGGTCGACTCACGTCGGTAGCATGGATCATTTTTCATAAAATTAATTAAAAAATACTGTTTATGTATCTATACTAATATTATAAAGAGGAAAGAAATTTGTATGTTTGTAACGAATAAACTCAAAAACCACTAGACCGATTAACAAAAATTATTTCACCATTACAAAGCTACCTTATCCAAAAGTAACAATATGCTATATAACATAAACCCGGTAGGTGGCGGTGTTGTCGACCGGGCACGAAGCCGCGGGAAACTGCTAGTATTTTATAGAATTACAATTAAATAAATACACTTTAATAATAAGTATACGTTATTATCACCAACAAATATCATTAACACATAAAAATATGTACAAAGAAGTACCAGTGGCGGTCTTATTGCTTAAAACAATTTATTCATAATTAAGACATTAATGCTTAAAATAATGTGTATAAATGTGATAACGGAATTTGTAGAAATATAAAATATTTTATCCCTGGAAACCACTCACATGACAGTAATCCGGAACGCGAATATGAGACTGGACAACACTACAAAATAAACCGTAGTGGACATAAAACTGATCAGTACAAGCATGAGTGTCTAAGGGACACGGCAACACGAGTGAACTAAATACGACCCCTATTAATTTCGTTTACAGGGCAGCTGCTCATCCCTTATTATTCAACACAATTTTAGTGAAATATTGTCATTTAGAATGTCAATTTACTCCCAGTGCCTTGGATTCCTTTATAAAATTGCGGTAGTGATTTTATGTATTTTATTTTATGATGATGTTGATTATCCAGAGCGCGAAAACGCCAAGCTCACAAAGCGACGGATATTCGCTTCGTCTCTTTTTCACGTACGGCAAACTACAACACAATAAAACGGTATAAATTGCTGATGTTAAGACAACAGGCTTTGAATCAAACTTAGACCTTCGCAATCCATTTTGATCATCTTTCATACTGAACTAAACACCCAAGTGACCAAAGTGACAACAACTGAACAGATATGTAAAGATTTCAAAATACAATAAATAAAATAAAATTCATTGATTTTAATGTAGTTTTTCAAATGCATTCTTCTCAGTCTGAGTCCGGAGTCTGGAATTGGGCCCGGTATATGGCAATAGGCTCGCCCCTTATTACATGGGACATAACTTCGTCGGCAAAAAGTGGGTGTACTCAGGACACCTCTGCCATCCCCGCTTGGGGATATATGCGTGACGGTGTAAAATTCATTATTCTCGACACCAAGTTTTGCAGATGTTTCAAGTTAAACAGACGTTAGAAGGAAGATAGAATATAACAACATAATAAAGCAGCCTATACCGTCCCACTGCTGGCCAAAGGCGTCTGGTAGAGATTGGTGGACCGTGCGTGTGTGTGTGTGAATGATCTACGCTGTTGGCCGCGAGGCCTATACAGCTTCACCGGACAAGAGGGTGAGCGTGCACCCACTACGCTCGAGCGAGAAGGGCAAGGGGGCAACTAGCTCAAGGGCGCCTCAAGGAGGCACGGCCTCGGCTTGGGTAGTCGCTATGGAGGATATACGCCCGTATACTAGGTGTCTCGCCGTGGTGTTCTGCACCGGCCGTTGTGCAAGGGATTCTTCGACCTCGCCGGCGAGGTCGGTATCTGATCCTGTGTGCGGTATCTGTATCCGAAAGAAGGGATGTAAGGGCATCGGGAAGGTCGGTGAGAACATGCCGCGGACGGCGGTAGCGGCCGGTAAAAGGGGAGTTAGGTTCGTAGTTGGCGGCGGCTACGATTAGCGGATTTCTATGATTGGACGCGTTCGCGAAATATCGGGTTGTTCCCTTTTTAATTAAGGCGCGAATAATTCAATTTATAAAACTTTATATAATAATAAAATAATTATTAAGGCTTCCTATTTGGAGTGACGACCACAGGCAGTAGCAATCGGGACCTATGGTTTAACTTCCCTTACGATGCGTGGGATACAACAACAGCCACGACGTATTAATATATTAATACAATAATTAGTGTCCGACCGAAGGTCGACTTTTGGCCGAAGCCGATTCATAGGCCATCGCCAAAACCTTCGGCCAAAGCCGAATGTTTAATCACCCTAAGAAATATGGTTCATGTATGTTTCAATTTTTAAAAAGTTATATTGACTGTTTTCACTTAACGGGATGATTAAAATTACCTATTTATTTTTACTAAAATAACATCATTTATAATATTTATTTTCTTTTTTCATTTCTTAAAAGCAGTCATAAGTCGTTAACCGTAGTTGATCCTTTAATTTTGGTGCTTGCTGGACACCTTTGACCTTGGCCAAAATTTCAGCCCATTTTGGCTAAAGCCGAAGGATTGGCCGAAAGTGGTATTTTTTGGCTGAATGTTGCCGAAGCTTCGGTCGGACACTAATCATAATCGCAGTAAGCATAATGAAATACGACTTAAGCCGAACCCGCCATTTCTGTAAAATAGCAGTACGAGAGCTTCTACATAAATACCCGAGCGCAACAATGTTTTACAAGAATCTACGAAAACTACGCAATAACCTCTCGTCGACCTTGTTATTTTATCATGACGAATTTTTAAATTAGTAATAGCAGAATATTTTTAGAATAATTTACATCTCAGATAAGAACTCATGGTCACTGTATTTAATTCTAAACAGTGACCATGAGTTGTTTTTGAGATATACATTTAACTAAACATATTCTAATGTCATGCTCATGCCATGCATGCAACTTTGCTGATTAAACATTCGTTGTAAAAATTATAAGCAAAACATCCATATTATACTATAATATTAATAATTCGACAGTAACTCTGTCTCTTTGTCTGTTACCTTTCACGCCCAAACCGCTGAACAGATTTTGATCAATTGTAGCAAGGATGTAGATTTTATCTAGGGTAAGGACATAGACGACCTTTTGTCTCAAAAAAGCTTAAGGGGGAGGAATACACGCTTGAAAGTAATGCGAAGTTGCGGGTACAACTATTACAATTATAAAACTTAGGTCGTTATTCCTGGAATAATGAATTATGTAAATTAATTGTGTATGTTTTTTAATTGAGGATTGGTTAGCGATGGAAAGCGACAAGGGGGCCCAAGATGGGGTCGCTAAAGCCTATTTACTGCGCTGCGTCATGGTGATTCTTACTCTCTGCCCACCCCACAAGGGATCAGGCGTGATGATAAAGATAGATAGATAGCTGGTGATTATTATTTATATTTGAATTGGGTAAGCGCAATACATAATTATCACTGGGTAAAAAAATCGAGGAGTTCTCCACCTTGACTACGCCCAGTCTGAGTGTAAAGGTTATAACCATAGAAATCATATTAATAAGACACTAGAACTCGCATAGCCGCATAAACTTATCGCCATACATGTGAGAAAATTATCTCAAAATGCTTCAGTACAATGTGCCCGATACAGTGGTCAGTTGATATGAAAGTCTTCCAAAACTTGCAACTGTATTTATAAGGTAAAACAATTCATCAGAAAATATTTTTTACATCAATAATGTGAGTGCATATGAGTCCGTGCCTATTTTTGAAGCGGCGAGTGGTTTTGAAAAAAACCATGCGCTATTTGTATTTGAGTTGGCAGTACGAATTTGGGGTAGATTGGCACAAGACCGCGAAGAATGGCACAAGAGGAAGCCCTCTGCCGGAAGGAGAGGAAGTCCTGTAGGTTGTAGAAAGCTAATGATGATGCGTTGTTTCACTTCTTGTTTATTATTATGATTTCTGTGGTTACAACGTTACGTACCGGTAGTGAGGGGTATGGCGAGGCGTGCGTTGACTGCGAGCAGGTGGTCGCGGCGCTGCAGCAGGTTGCCCACGTGTTCCTCCAGCCGGACGTTCTCCGTCCGCAGTTGGTGCAAGCACGACAGCAAAGATGCAACTGCACAATTAGCTTATTTCTAAAGGTTGTTGTTTTGTGCTCCCGCGGAATTTACGGAATCTATACGTATCCTATACGTATCGCAATCGTTGAAGATTACAACATGTAATTGTAATCGTTAATTATTATTACACCGTCACGCATATATTCCGCAAGCGTGGGTGGTTAATCTGATTACATTTTGCCCATCTCTGATAAAGCTAAAGTTTGTTTGTGTTTTTGTTTGAACGCGCTAATTTCTGAAACTATCAGTCGGATTTGAAAAAATAATTTGTCTTATTGTTGAGGAAGGTTATAGGCTTTTTAAGCATTACGCGAGGTAGCAAAAGATGAATTTTAGGAAAAAAACGGTAAATGAAAACTAAGTAATAATATGGCCGCGCGATGTTTTGGTGATATTAGCTTCGGTGTGAAACCCCCGGGGTACAGCTAGTTACTAAAAGACAGAGGTCTTATTTATTTTCCAGTCCCTACTTTCACAAAACTCATTTAACATTTAATCAGAACAACGAATACTTGGTTGAAGCGAATAATAGGGGCGTGGTAGGGACCACGTGATATGACTAAGCAACAAAGCAACAGAGGCACAGTTATAATAAGCGTTTAATTGTGTTCACAAATCCACGGATAAGTTTCCATTTACAGTGTGATCAGGATTTGGCAATTTATAAATAGTCATGTGACACAATTTACTTTTATGTCGATAATAGAAATAAAATAAAAATGTATCTTAAAACTATATAGAACTATAATAATTACAACTAGGCTATCACTGCTTAATTCCAACGGTCTAACCACTAGGTCTATCTTATAAAACTAAAACTTATTTTTAATTAGTTTTTAATGTTAAAAGATATGGATTATATATGATTCACACTTAAAAATCTTAAGTAAAACCGGTATTTATATTGAAAACTAAACTCATTCACTTCACTATTTAAAAGCACATTTGAGTAAAACCTATCCTTAATTAAACAAATACAATAATTTTTTTTACATATGACGATAATTTATATCGATTTGTTAAGTTCTCCTTCTTCTTTAAGTTATGGCTTCACACTAATTTTAAGTGTATTTTGCCAGTGTCCAGTGAGATATATAATCACGTTTGTTTAAATAAATTCTACTCCCCGATGAACATGATGACAACGATGATAATGAAATTAATGAAGTACCCCACCCTGGATAGTAAAACGGTGGATACTTTACATACCAATTGCAACGGCCGTTTTGAGGGAAGTCAAAAATGCACGTTTTATCACTTTGTTACAATTACTTTCACTCATACACATATAAGAACACATAATGGTTAATATTCCACCAACATTACACATTATTAGTCGAAATAACACAAGTTTTGGAAATTGAAACAAATTGACAAGATCACTCTTCGACTTTCCGCCAAAACTCCGATTCATTTAGTTATTACCTCTAGTCGTCTTAAGCTCGTAACATTTTTTTTTGACATTTGCACTTGTCAAGCTGTCCGTGTGTTTTAGTGAGGGATGCGTTCCCAACCGGTTGTAGTTATTGTTGTATACTTTTTTTTGACATTTGATGATTTTATTATATATCATATAATTTTGGAAATCGTTAGAGAACTTACTGTCAAAATGTTGTGCTTGTTCCATGAGGAATTGTGAACCTTGTTCCCATTGCCTCTCCAAGAGCTGGTCGAGGCTTTGTGCACTTGAGGATCCGCGTCCTGAACCGCTGCTAGTACCCTGGTAGAAGTAATTACATTCATTTAGCAATGTATTAAATTAATTAGTTTTAACTATTATTATGTAAACATAAGTTCTGCCATTTTTATTAACATCTATCTATCTTTGTGCCGGCTCCCAAGTAGCCTTCTCATCGCACCATTCACTCTATTACCTGCATTCACTCTTCTCTCTATATCAGCGGTGTATTTCCCATCCTTACTGAAGGCGCATCCAAGATATACAAACTCATTCACTTGCTCCAGCACATCGTTACCAACCACAATCCTTGCATTCGTTCTGGTTTCTTCCTGTTCAAAAACCATAACATTTCTTTATCGATTTTAATCTATCTATCTATAACCTCACGCCAGATCCCTTGCGGGGTAGGCAGAGAGTACAGAGTTTCAACAGGTTCAACGCTGACCGACCGTATTCGCAACAGCGTAGTAAGAAAGCGAGTAGGTTTGAAAGATAGTATCGGTGTAAAGATGAGAAAGGGTATGCTTCGTTGGTTCGGGCATATAGAAAGAATGCCAGAAAAAAGAATGGCAAAACAGATATACAATGCGAAAGTGGAAGGATGTAGGTGCCGGGAAAACCTAGACTATCTTACCATGACCAAATAGACCGTGTCTTAGCTGAAGGGCAAGTCAAGAGTCTCCGTAACCGGAGAGTGTGTATGAGACGAACTATGAGAGTGGAGGAAGCCAGAGAGGTATGTAAGGAAAGAACCTGTTGGAACTCTGTACTCTCTGCCTACCCCGCGAGGGAGCTGGCGTGATGATATAGATAGATAGATAGATAAAGAAATGTTATTTTTTTTATTGTATTATATAGGTATTTATATCATCTTTTTACGACTATATCTTTGGAGGGGGAATAACACGTTCAGAAAACTTATTTGACTTATGATTTTCATACTCTTAACTTTACGGAAACTATCTTTATTAGCTCATCATCATCTCAGCCTATACTTGTCCACTGCTGAACATAGGCCTCCCCAATCGCTTTCCAGCGTAACCGGTCCGATGCCACCTGCATCCAACGACTTCCTGCGATTTTCACAAGATCGTCGGTCCATCTTGCAGGCGGTCGTCCCACGCTGCGCTTGCCAATACGTGGTCTCCACTCTAGAATCTTTCTGTCCCAACGCCCGTCCGATCTACGCGCTATGTGGCCCGCCCATTGCCACTTCAGCTTGCTAATCTGAAGGGCTATGTCGGTGACCTAAGTTCTTCTACGAATCTCCTCATTTCTGATTCGATCGCGTAGAGAAACGCCGAGCATCTCATCTCTCTCCATAGCTCGCTGAGCAACTCTGAGCTTTTTTATGAGACCTATTTGCAAGAGACCACGTCTCTGATCCATATATCATCACTGGTAACACATTGACTAAAAACTTTAGTCTTAAGGCACTAAGGTATTTTGGATGAGAAGATGTGGCGCAGTTTCCCGAACGGTACCCAGCCGAGTTTGATTCGTCGATTGACCTCTCTCTCAAAGTTGGACCTACCTAACCGGACTACCTGTCCCAGGTAAATGTATTCGTCGACAACTTCAAGAGTAGAGTTCCCTACGGTGAGTGCGGTGGGTACGACATGGACGTTAAGACATTATTTTCGTTTTGTCCATGTTCATTTTAAGACCCACTTGTTGAGATACTCTGTTGAGGTCACCGAGCATTCGTCCTCTTCCAGCGACTCCGCCACGACCACAATGTCGTCGGCAAATCGAAGGTGAGTGATGTATTCGCCATTGATGTTGATGCCAAGTCCTTGCCATTCCAAGAGCTTCAAGGCGTCCTCTAAGGTGGCCGTAAACAGTTTCGGAGAAATGACGTCCCCCTGCCTTACTCCTCTTTTTATGGGGATCGCCTTCGTGCACTGCCCCTGTACTCGGACTGACATAGTGGCGTTATTATACAAGCACTTCAACACTTCAATGTACCGATAGTCAATGCGGCATCGCTGGAGAGATCTAAGAACCGCCCAAGTCTCGATCGAATCGAAGGCTTTCTCATAGTCCACAAACGCCAAGCATAGTGGCCAATTATACTCCTCGGTTTTTACCCTGTCACCCTTTTACCCTTCACGGAGACATCATTAAATATTTGTCGCTTGGTGCTCATGATGAAGTCTATCTAATTTTTTGTGGAACCATCAGGGCTCATCCAGGTCCATTTCTTATGAGGCGGCTTCCGGAAGAAAGAGTTCATCATAAAGAGTCCCTCCTTCTCTAGATATTCGGCCAGCCTCTGACCCCTGGGGTTGCGCTGCCCATATCCAAATTGCCCCACTCTCAACTCATCATCGCCCCGTTTGCCCAGCCGCGCATTGAAGTCACCCATAACCACTGTAAAGTGTGCTTTGGAAGTATGTATGGCTCTACTAATGTCCTCATACATTACTTCGACGTCATCATCTGAGTATGCCGAGGTCGGTGCGTAGACCTGTATGACCTTCAGCGAATATCTTTTGGATATTCTGAGTATCAGGTACGCTACCCTGCTCGACACACTAGTGATGGACACAACGTTGTCTATGAGTGACTTGTGGACGATAAATCCGACACCACCTTGGGACTGCTGTTCGCCCTCCCGGTAGTAAAACAAGTTGCCGGATTTTAAGGTTATCGTGTCCTCGCCCTTTCTTCGGACCTCCGATAAACCAACAATATTCCACCGCAACTTGTTTATCTCTTCTTCCAGCTTAACAAGCTTCTCATCTGTCCTTAACGTGCGTGCGTTGTATGTCACCAGGGCCAATTTTCGTTGTTGGTGGTAGCCGAATCTCTGCCGGAGATTCTTAGCACCCCTTGTCCTGTCGTTACCATAGCTGCTACCGTGGCCAGGACGAACAGGACCGCCGGAGACTAGGGGCCTGGTTTTATCCTTTTCTTTCATTTTCATAAATTGGGGGGGGGGGGGGGGGTGGTTCCATACTCGCCACGCTTGGCAGGCGGGTTGGCGAGCGCAGTTTTTGATGGTAGAAGTGTTAAGGGAACGCTGCTGCCCATTCCCTAGTTTTCCCTTAGTCGCCTTGTACGACACCCGATGGGATAAGATGGGTTGGTCCTGTTCTAAGCCGGGAACCACGCGGCATATTTTATTATTAGCTCACATATAAAAGAACTAACTGTACCCTTCCTGTAACTTCGTTCGCGTTATTTTCAGGCGTGTATTTCACACCTTTGAGCTTTTTATGATAAAAAAGGTGGCCTATGTACTTCCCTAGATCAAAATTTTATATCCTTGCCGTAATTGATCAAAATCTGTTCAACGGTTTGGGTGTAAAAAGGTAACAGTCAGACAAACAGAGTTACTTTCGAATTTATACTATTATAGTCTTTTTCACCAGTCATGGGTACACAGACGTTTAGACTTTCACGTTTCTAGAAATGTGGTGAGTGAAATAGAATCGATTGAATATCGTATCGAGAGAATTTATAACGATGAATGAATCGATAATAATAAAAATAATTTAGGAACAAAAAGAGAACAAAATAAAATAATTCCTTTGATTTATTTAAGAATTAAGCCATTCAAAGTAAAAGTCAAAAATCATTTATTTGTATAGGCCAATACAATAGCACTCACAAACGTCAATATTATTAATTTTTTTACATCTACCACCGGTCGGAACGCGGCTTCCACTGAGAAGATCCGGCGAGAAACTCAGCGGGCTAGTCTTATAATTTAATTTGTTTGGACCATAACCATTTTTTTTATTTTCAGGGAAATATTTCAACAGGTACTGGCTCAAAGAACTTAACCAAGCTGCACCATGTGGACGCAGTTAATAAACTTGAATCATAGAACAAAATAAAAGGAGTTAAAAAACATTACTTAAAAAAAGAACTTTGTTAACTCAACGAACTGTCATCAAGTGACATTTCAATTGATGACGGCGCTAGTTCCGATTTTAGCCACCTGCCAAAAGATACTTGTTGTTTAATATTTATGTGCGAATATAAGATACGTACAGGTGCGGCTTTGTTGATGAGTGGGGGTGGTATGATGGGGTCGATGCCCGCGGAGCCGGCAGCATGGGCGGCCAGCTCGGCGGTGAGCTGTTCCTGCAGGCACGCCGCGGCACCGCTCTCGGGGTTCAGCTCGTTGCCCAGCATGTGCGGCGCCGTGCAGCTCGCGCCGATCCTGCGACAACAGCATATACCTATAGTCTCGGAATCCAGCTGTTACTAACACTAAATACTATGAGAGCAAAAGGGAAAGGCGAGGTCTTCTAGGAGATTCTCACAGAAAAAAATTGCTGGAATTTTGTGCCTTTCTAAAGACGAAGAAGACTGTATGTAGGTAATATACCATATTAAAAAACTCTCTAACTTCCTTTAACAAGACAGCGGCTGCAAGATATCCAAGCAGAACCTTATTGCTTGCCTTATTTTGCCTCACTCCATTAAGCGCAAATAAGAAGAAATAGAAAAATTCCCTCCGCACCCTCACGATGTTTACCACGACGTGGTGCTATGCACACGGCCCTCCCCCCAGGACTCACTGCGTCATCCAAGCTCCTGAATCCTACACCCGAGGTGTCTGCGATCCCTGGAGGCAGCCAGTTGCACATGCGTGATGATATAACATATGTGTATGACCGTAACATACGATCTAACCGACTCAAAAAATGATTGTGTTCACACTAGGTTTCATGAGTTTATTTATATATTATACAAAATACTCACTTAGGTTCCATCTTGGGTTTCAAAGGTCTTTCAGAACCTAAAAAAAATAACATAAATATAAAAAAACGCAATGAATTATTAAAACTTCATACGATGAATAAATGTATTGAATTTGACCTTCTTTCAAATAGGTTACGAGACGACTATCAATAAAACTTCAACAAATGACAGCAAACAAATAACGATATGTATAAGTCTAGAACATTATTCTCGTTCGGAAAACATTTCAAGCCATCGTCAAGATTATCTATATGATTGTAAAATTGTAAAAGTGTTGGTTCTGAATGTCAATGTATAAAAGATAAAACAAAAATATATTGATATCGACTGTTTGATGACATCTAAACACAAAACTATGCTTAAACATTTTTTTTATGAGTTTGTTCGGGTTTTAGATATCTTATATTGTGACTTAAAAATGCAATACATGTTATCCAAATCGTTTGAATCGAACTTGACTCTTGTAATATGAACGTGTGGTTCTAGTGTCTTTCAAATGCAGTTTTTAAGTCGCCAGCAAATTGTAGTACCCACTTTATACACTAATTGTCACTTGCACTGGCAATGTTGAAGGAAGTTTTCGGAAGACGTAAATACCGGCTCATGGGAGTAGTGGAAGCTTTTTTAAATTATATATGTGCATGGTATGTATGTAAGGAAAAAACCTGTTGGCACTCTGTACTCTCTACCTACCCCGCAAGGGATCTGGCGTGATGATATAGATAGATGTACATAATATATATTATTTTTATTACATTAAAAAACTTTTCTCGTATACTCATAGCAATGGAAATATCATTTTAGAAAAAAAAGGATGTATCGACTAAGACAAAGGTTACATTGATAACTATTATAAAATCAATCTAATGGTACAGTCGTACAAGGATCTATTGGCCCGCGGTAAAAATAGGAACTAACGCTGTCATCAAGTGAAGTGTCACTCCATGGCAGTCGCAGAGTTGCCGTTTACTATGAAATTTAGCCAATTTATTTTTGAAGTGAAAACTTCTTAAGGCGCGTTGGGCATTTTTTGAGACGGGAAAAAATCATTGAACTCGCGACACTGTTACCGTTACTGACACCTCTGTATATAAGTATGTACATATATCGAGTATGTAAGTACATAGATACACATGTATATTGGCATTTTTTGAGATGGGAATAAAACCATTGAACTCGCGGCACTGTATATAAAAAAAAAAAACAAAAAATATTTCCTGACGATTAAAAAAATACACACGTAATTGTTCACGTTTTCACTTCTGTCGGCACTCTCCCGGAGTGCCACTGTATGTTTTTTTTATTTAGTATCAGGCCAGGCCCACCTGATTTTACACACACGCCCCCCTGTCAATTCCATCTATGGGTCATAAAAGATGTTGCACTATATTTAGTATAGCGGCTATGTGTCCAGATCAATGTTGACTAGCGCAAAGTGTTTGGGGTATGTCAACCAGAAGCAGTACAAGAACATTATAAGTAGTGTTTGCAGTAGTATAGTTTTGAAGTAAGTAAGTAACGTTTACTTGTGAAACAAAGGTTACAGGTGAGATCTTACAATTATATAATTAGCAGTGCACCATGTTTTGATGGAGTGAATGGTGCGATGGGAAGGCTACTTGGGAGCCGGCACTTAAGCCAAAAGGCGCAGCTGGCCATGCATAACGGAGTGCTTGTCCCAACGCTGTTATATGGCAGTGAGAGTTGGGTATGTAAGAAGGAGAACGAAAGCAGGATAAATGCGGTCGAAATGCGATCTCTGCGGAAGATGTGCGGAGTCACGCTGACCGACCGTATTCGCAACAGCGTAGTAAGAAAGCGAGTAGGTATGAAAGATAGTATCGGTGTAAAGATGAGAAAGGGTATGCTCCGTTGGTTCGGGCATATAGAAAGAATGCCAGAAGAAAGAATGACAAAACAGATATACAATGCGAAAGTGGAAGGATGTAGGTACCGGGGAAGACCTAGACTATCTTACCATGACCAAATAGACCGTGTCTTATCTGAAGGGCAAGTCAAGTCTCCGTAACCGGCGAGTGTGTATGAGACGAACTATGAGAGTGGAGGAAGCCAGAGAGGTATGTAAGGAAAGAACCTGTTGGAACTCTGTACTCTCAGCCTACCCCGCGAGGGAGCTGGCGTGATGATATAGAGCACCATGTTTTGCTCTTAGGCGTACAAATTTTTATAAACATTTTATTATGTCACATTATTAGTTAACGAATTATAAAGAAGTAAAATAAAAAATATCAATATCGAACAATAGGAAAAAGTAATAAAAAAGATAACTATAATAGATTAATGTCATAATTGATAAAACAAAAACAAAATAATGCTATACAATGTTAATCATTTCAGAAAGATATAAAATTTATCTATTAAAAAGAATCTAGAAAGAACTATTATTCTTTGAAATCGTCAGGTGAATTCACATACATTCGATTACTTATATGAAAGTGCATGCAAATGTAAAATGTATACATGTTAACAGCAATGTGGACGCGATCTCAGAGATTCTAGATATTTCAATGTATTGATACTTACTTGGTGAACTCGGTGGTGAATCTTTAATTGTTTCTTGGTATATAGGCGGAGGGGTCGATTGCGGCTGACGGCGTACGTTGGCTAACGTCTGGGTTTGTGCTGTCTCTGTTAATTACGATGAAAGAACATTAAAAAGCCTCACTTGAGTTCTCTATCTACATAGATTATACTATACACCAGTGGTTTTCACCAAGTGTGTCGCGACCCTCTTGGGAGTCGCGAAGCCTCTTTAAGGGGGTCGCGTTCACTAGTTTCTGCCTGCGACTTAGTCCGTTGACTTTAGATAGGAACCTTACATTTTTCCGGGATAAAAAGTATCCTGTGTGTTAATAAACTGTGTGTGTGCCAAATTTCATACAAATCTGTTCAGCTGTTTTTGTGTGTTTGAGTAACAAACATTCAAATATTAGTCACACATTAGTTCCGTCAATCGCGTCTACCGAACTCGTTAAGATAAATCCAACGAACCCAAACACGGCGGGTATATGTTGAGTAGTTGGATAGATCCTTTGGCCACCCTCCGGCTCAATCGTCAGACCCTGGGCATTATCCGGGTCTACAGAACTCTTAAAAACAAATCCAACGAGCCCAAACACAGCGGGGTTATGTTGAATAGTTGGGTAGTTCTGTTGGCTACCCTCCAGCTTCATCATCAGACTCTGGACACCATTTGTGTCTATAGAACTAGTCAAGACAAATCCAACGAGTCCAAACACGGCGGGGTTATGTTGAGTAGTTGCATGGTTCCCTTGACCACCTTTCCTCTTCATCATCAGACCCTGAACATCATCTGGTTGAATAGTACTTGTTAATACCAATCTAACAAGCCTAACCACGAGTTGGTTAAGTTGGGTAGTTGACTTGTTCCATGGCCGCCTTCCGACTCCATTATCAGACCAGCTCCATGGTACCGTAGTATCGCATTGTCACCAAACTTATATAAATATGTATGCCTCATTTCAGCTCAATCGGATAACCGCAAGTGGTTAAAAAATGGATCACAAGATTTGAACCGGAAAGGCAGACAAGCAGACAGACATACGAACCATGCAAGTTAATGAAAAGTGGTAAATAACTGTTTAAATTTGGAAGTTTTTATTTTGCGTTAAATTTGTGCAGCAAAAATCTAATTGTGGCGTATTGTATAGATAATCGTTTCATAAAATTAGTTAAATGACAACTTTTTTAGATAATTATCTTATTATACAACTATATTATATAGTATTAATAATAATAAATTCAATAAGTTACTCACAAGGGATCTGGCGTGATTATATAGGCTAGATAATACTTACGCATTGGTGTCGGCATAGTGGCCATAGCGACCACAGACGTGGCCATAGCCGCACGTTTCTTGTTCCTGATCTGAGCGGGTGGCATATGGCCCATGCCACCAACTCCCATGTCCTTGCTGGTACTTGGTACGGCGTTTAAGCTGTTTAGGAAAATAAGTAGTGGTAAGACAAAAATGATATATAATTTCCTAAACATATATACGCACATCAATTTGTATAAATGTACCTAGTGTAGGGCACGGGACATAAGTATCATATCGGGAAATATCTCCTGAAAAAAAAAATAGTAACAGCGGCTGTCAGTGTGTTCATCAACGCTCTTATCGCTAAACCAAAACTTTGCCGTGTGAAAGTATTTTGGTGCTATGTATAATTTTGAGTAAGTGTGATATGTTAAATACATAAGATATGAACTTACAAATAATAATGCCTGAATGAACATCGCCAGGCAAACGCATCCATCATGGAAATAAAAGCATAGTAATATTATTTCAAATTCTCATTGACCACGTTCGCACTGATGGGTAGCTTAGCGCTCAATGCCCACTGATATCAAGCAGATTTCTTACCAGGATACACGGTGTCTCCATTGGAGGTAATTGTTTTGAGTAGCTAGAAGTCCAGGAGTAATTTCGTTTTGTTTTGTTGGCGGTTTTTAGCGGTTGTTGTCGGTTAAGAAATCTTTAGGATCAAAATCCATGGCAATGTATAAAATACAAAAAAAAAGTGTGAGGATGATGCATCAGAAAAAGCATATGTAAATATTGCCATAGGGAAATTTTTATGAACACAATATCATTTCGGAAAAAGAAAATCTAATGTGCGGAGTTTACAGAAAAGTAAGAAAAACATAGAGCGATGTTTGAAAAATGAAGGGAGTATATAAACAGTCGACGCTGCCGCGGTATTGCCCAATGCTCTATGCAAGAGGTAATATAGTTAAATACTTTCAATGTTTCGAGTATAACGTACCTTCAATGTTTGTATCCTGTTCGATCTAAACGAGCAACATAAATGCCCCACACCCTGCTACAATAGTACCATGATCACAAACCCTCACCCACAATTGACGAGCAAAAGAAACGTATGCTAGCCTGCGTTCTATCAAATAACCATTTGTCAAATTTGGACGGAGGTCGTAAATCTCTATAAAATAGGCTTAAATCTGTTATCTGTAGCAAACTCTGAATAAGAAAAAGTGGAAACCATTTCGAAAATTCTAGAATGTTTGTTTCACTTCATTACAAGCCAGTGATTCGCTAGGCTCTAGATGCTAAATAAGTCACCCGTCAGTGCGAACGTGGGCTTAAATGTTTGAATTTTAAAATAAGAGTATAAAGCACTGGATAGTTTAAAAGACAACCAACAATGAATGTAGTTATATGTTCAGCCTTTAAGCTTGGTGGATGTCCACACAAACTAATTGAACAGAGTGCTCATACTCTATGGACCCAAAATGTTCATTCTACTTTAATCACCTTAGTGATCAAATGCGACTAATTAGTGTTTAATAATAATAATCCAGCAGAAATCATCAATTTAACATCTGATCCTTTTTTCATACGGGACAACCCTTAGGTGATGAAATTCCACAACTTTTTTTGTTTCCAGTATCAAGAACGACGTGCAAACAAATGCGCAATTAATTTTCGTATTTATTCTCGTATTTGGTACTTCTTCTTCAAGTTATGGCATCACACTAATTATGAGTGTATTTTGCCAGTGTCCAGTGAGATATATAATCGTGGTTGTTTAAATTAATTCGACTCCCCGATGAATTTGATGACAACGATGATAATGAAATTAATGAAGTACCCCACCCTGGATAGTAAAGCGGTGGATACTTCACATACCAATTGCAACGGCCGTTTTGAGGGAAGTCGAAAAGGCACGTTTTATCACTTTGTTACAATTACCTTCACTCATGCACATATAAGAACACATAATGGTTAATATTCCACCAACATTACACATTATTAGTCGAAATAATACAAGTTTTGGAAATTAAAACAAAATTGACAACATCACTATTCGACTTCACGCAAAACCCCCATTTGGTACTTTTAAAAATATAACTAACGAAAAATACTTTGACTTTGACCATGACGGTCACATATCCACGGACAAATTCACTTTTACAGTGTTGTAAGGATTTGGCACATTTTAATAGTCATTTACCACGATTTATTTTTTGTCGATAACAGCAAATTAAATAATAATTAATGTACAACTTAAACTTATTTTTAATATAAAGACAGTTGTGAAAAAGGTATTTTATTCAGAATTTGTATTACTAGAAAATCATTATTTATATGTAAGAGAAATTTACCGACTGGATTAATTTTTGTTTAAATGCACACAGAAAAATTCAATCTCAATTTCATAAAAGACGCGTTACGAGTAGACGCGAGTGCGTTTTGACTTCCTTATTCCAAGGGACAAGCCTTGCTGTACAGCTATCTCTTCTTCTTGGTAATCCTCTTCATTCTTCAAGTCGTTACGATGCATCCTTCACTGTAGCGCTGTGCGTCTGTGGAACTTACTAAGCTCTTCTCTGGATGTTTTCAGTAAGAGAAGAAGAAAGAATCAGAGAACATTTTTTATCTGGATTTTATTTAGGTATTTATGTCTATGTATATAATATAATATATATATATATATATATATATATATATATATATATATATATATATATATATATACATATATTTCTATCGTGAGTAATAAATATATATATTTATATGAAAATAGTGTTTTTATTTCATAATATGGTTATTTTCTCTATTCTCATACTGTAAAACTGCCCTCTTATTCATCTCTTAATCTCTGAACACTCAAAGGTTCGCCGGAAGATAGTTGATATTTGAATTAAGCAAGAGAAATAAAAGTTTACAATTAAGAAGTATTCAAAAAGGTTTGAATACTTCTTAATTGTAAACTTTTATTTTTCTTCCTACTGTATACAATAAACAATAAAGTTTTTAATTTATTGCATATTATAAACCTAGATTTTTTTTTTAAAACATATGTCGAGAATTTATGTCGGAAGCTCTACACTAGTCGCTTTAAGCTCGAAATATTTTTTTTAAATATCATTCTTAATCTTATATCTAGTAGATTGTAAATATGGATTAAGTTGTGAACTCCAGTAGCCAAGTGCTATTGAAATTTATCAAGCCTCCTACATTGCGTCTAACTTGGCTTAACGACTATTATATTAAGTGGTAACCATGATCAGCGCTTAACATGCCTATCGCAGTACTTACTGAGATACTAGCTAATGGAAATCACACTAACCGTCACATCTCAGACTGCCAGAGTTGCAAATTGTTTAGACTTGCAAAGACTGCGGTTTCACAGTATCGGGAACTCTGCTCATATAGTTAACATGCATCTACATATACCTTCAAGAAAGCATTCCTAAAGTGAACGGTCAGAGATGTTAAGAAAATATGATTATTCGAAATATCCACATATTTTTTCCAAAATGATGTCAAATAGCTAGCGTAATAGGAGGCGAGCCTATTGCCGTAGCAGATTGCTCGATCGAGAGCAAATGTTGGATATTTTTGATTACTAGTGCTCGCCCATTGGTCGAATATTGAACATAATTAATTTAAATTATAAGTTTGAACATTATTAAGGTTCTATTGTCAAAGATTATACTTCTATAATCACATATTTCGCCAAGGGTACACTGTTAATTTGCCTATTTTTTTTAAATAAGGAATACCTTTTTTTATTTTTTTTTTATTGAAACAAAAAACCATGCGATAAAGAAAATGCTGTCCATTGAACTTGACATACATATTTCGATAATTTAATTTATGATACAAAACTTCTCTGTAAACGATGTTTTTTGTAAAAACTCTTTAATCGTTTGCTGGTTATGTTTGACATTCAGTAAGACTATACACAAATAATATTAAAGACCAACAATATTAATCTATTCTCAATTTGACCACAGACTTTACAATAAACAAAAGTATACATGCGTGTGTGTGTCAAATACATGGTAGTGTGTGTAATGTTTTTTTTTATTGATTTAATTTATTTTTTATGCATAATTTTATAAAAATATTAGCATTCTGCACGCCTCCTCTATATAAACTATAAGTGTGGGAAATTTCATACTCCTCCGTCCGCGCAATTTTCGTAAAAACGGGTACAAAGTTTTTGCTTCACGTATTAATATATTATTATATTAATACGTGAAGCAAAAACTTTGTACCCGTGTATTAATTTTTTTTTTGTTTTTTTATTAATATAATGATAATGTGTACTGTGCAAATAAATAAATAAATAAAACAGAAAAGATTTCTCTTTCGTTTTAGACGCTATTTAAAGGATTGTTGATATACAGGACGTGGGAGCGGCGATGATCATGCCATGATGGCTTATTGCTGAATCGCTTTCAGTGTAATAAAGGTGCGTTTCCGCCGCGAGCACGTTGTTATGATTAAGCAATCGCACGCTAGACAATCGTTCACAAGCAATGACATTAAAAACTACAGGACGCTTATTCGATATGACTAAACGTGGGGTTACGATAACTTCGTAAAATGAGAGAGCAGAGGTGTACTGAGTACACCAAATTTTCTCCGACGATGTTAGGTCCCATGTAATAGGGAGCGAGCCTATTGGAATAAACCGGGCACAATAGGGAATATGCGTGTAATTCAAATAAGGGTCAAATATTTTTTTTTACTAACTTTATCGCATAAGAATAATGTCTATAACAATATTTTTTTAATAACATTACTTTTTTATTAAGAAAATAATTATTGAAAGTACAAAAAATGAGTGGGAAATTCAAAGTAGCGGGAACGCCACGCTATTGGTCAGATCCAATATGACGTCAAAGTCTACAATACAAATGTCAACTAGTGCATATTTGTTGGATGTTTTCTATTGAGTTAGTTTTATTGTTATTTTTTGTTGTAGATTTACACAAAGACAACATTTTAGTTTAAATTATTTCAGTTAATTCTTACGTTAAAGTGATCTTCGCAGCAATATAAACAAGTTGATGGAGATACCATGTCACTTTTTCTGATTTGACACCACTTTCTCCTTATGTCCGCACCTATCGGGTGCATTTCTAATTGTATTTTTACACCTAAGCACAACACAGTGTTGTTCCATTGTATAATAGTCGCAAACTACAAAATAAAAATAAACTACAGAATAAAATACTTTTACAGCTGTTCACTAATTGATTGTTATTATAGACTTTGACGTCACGCCAAGCGCGCCATAATGGCGGGCGTTTCAAATGCTCTTATCTGTTTGCTATCTTCAACATTTTTTTTTGCACTTTACATTTTAATCTTGACGTTTAAATTTTTAATATATCGAAGTTATCGTAACGCGCCACGTTACGTTACGTGTTTATTTGGTCAAAGCGAATAAAGTCCCACGAGTGTTCAGCAACTTCGTGCCCCCATTCGAAGTTTGCTAACGTTCGGTTCAATTGTGTATGTACTTACTGCCCGAATTCTCGTAGATGAACGTATATTAAGCGCGAAAGCATGCGGTTTACTTGTGAACATTATTTTTACTATTTTCTTTTTTTTATAAGATTTAGTCTCAAAGGCGCGGCGTCAATCAATATATCATACACAGACCAATCGCATCTACTATCATACAAAGATCTCTGACTCGCGGCCAAAATCAGAACAAACGCTGTCATCAAGTGAAATGTCACTTGATGACAGTCGCAGAATTGCAGTTTGCTATGATTGATTTACCCAAGTTCTTTTTTTAAGTAGTAGTAGGAAATATTTCAACAGGTAGATCCGTGCGGATCTACCTGTTGAAATATTTCCCTGAAAGTAGGAAAATTTTAGTAAATGATACCCCTTACTCTAAATAAATTTCACCCCCCCCCCCCTGTCAATGTCATCCACAGGCCAAAATATCTTTGTCGCACTATTGACTGCATATTGTCGGACACCAC
This sequence comes from Phalera bucephala, assembly GCA_905147815.2. NCBI lineage: Eukaryota > Metazoa > Arthropoda > Insecta > Lepidoptera > Notodontidae > Phalera > Phalera bucephala. The sequence continues at coordinate 6,230,104 of LR990609.1, read as the reverse complement.
TGGCGTACCTAGGTGTGTCAGTGTTGTTCAACGTGTCAAATATGTGTACCAATCAAGATTGTCACATCCACCCCATACGGATCATAACACATGGGCATCTTCTCCCCGTCCCGTAACTTTTGGTTATAGATGACTGAACATTTAATTACTGAGATTTTAGATTCACGCGAATATTACACATGAAATAAAATAATTTTTCGGATTTTATTGCGGTTTATTTTTGATTTTTAAGTACTGGCCATACACCATAACACCGCAGCGCACTCGCCATAACATCAGATTTGATAAACCACAAATCCTCGTGAAAAAAAAAAAAGATTCATACCAAGGATGGTTCGCGACGCTATTGAAATTAAAAAACATCCTAATTTCAACAGAGAAAATGGCTGGGTGCTTTCATCGACTTGGGATCCGGTAATTAATATAATCCAATCCAAAACCAAGCATAACACTGCAAGATCTCAAGACAACGTGAGCTCATTCTGCGTAGATCGGACCAACAAAAATAATTAAGAAGTTGAGGGTACCCCAAAACCAATATGCCTTTTGGACTTCTAACACCTCAGTCCCTCCCGTGACCATGGGTGTTGGGACCAAATAGACCAAAGCACTCGAAACGTCGGGAACTTAAAAATTAAAAAATTAACAGCGATAAAATCCGAAAAATAGTTTATTTCATGAACATTTAATTTTTTAATCTGTAATATGACCCCGCGTGGGGAATATTGGCGTGACTTTGTGAAAGGGCTTAGTGTCCCATTGTTGGTCAAAGGCTTTCCTCTTACAAATCGAAGTGGGAGAGACGTAGTCATACTCAATCACGCGGATCCGTTGCGGATTGGTGGAGGCAAGCTTGTAGCTACTTGCTGTTGGAGCTTATCAGGCCATGACCAAGACTGCCAACATGGCTTAAAGACTACTAGTACGAAAGACTACTAGACGACTAGTACCCGGGATCAACGCCTTAACGTGCCTTCCGAAGCATGGAGAAGCCTCCAAATGGAAACGCCACAATCCGTTACCCATCTCAGACTGAGCAAATCGACTCTGCTTAACCAAGGTAGTCGCTAAGAACATCTAAGCCCCATTTCGCTAAACGTTGGCAATACTAAACTTTAGCATCATTTCTTGACATTTTTAAAACGTAGCCCTTCACTAGGATTCCTGGGTCGTGGATGCGTTAACAAACATGAAAATTCACATACACAAATACCCAGACCGGAGCAAATAAGTGTGGATCACACAAAGATTTGTCCCGAGCGGATTAACTCTTAACCACCGCGCTAAATCGTCCAATATTGGATTTCATACAAAACATAATATGTGTGCTAGTTTTTGATTGTACATGAGTTTCTATGCAATAATTGAAGAGTGACGTCTTTAGGTCATTTTTGTCACTGAGGTATGTTACAACTGCTCACATTATTAATATATTCGCAATGCACACCGCAGCGCTAAACCAATGTAGGCAATCGCCTTGGCAGCGTTCTGAATAAACCGTTTATATATTCACGTCAGATAAAAACACTATAACCTCGTTCTAATTCTGGTCGCAAATTGTATTCCATTGCGGTAGAAAATAAAACTATGAGAGTCGAGGAAGCCAGAGAGGTATGTAAGGAAAGAACCTGTTGGAACTCTGTACTCTCTGCCTACCCAGCAAGGCATCTGGCGTGAGGTTATAGATAGATAGATAGATAGAAAATAAATTAGCTGATGTTAAAGTTTATAGTTATTGCAAATATTGACTTCTGCCATACGCTACAGTTGTTTTATCGTGATTCTAAACTGTTTTGTAGAAGGTTTAATTCCTAGTTTAAAAAATAACGTAGCCCCATACTAAGATTTATTAGTTTCGTGAGTGCGTTTACAAACATGAAAATTCACATACACAAGTATGCCCTGACCGTAACAAATAATTGTGGGTCACACAAGATTTGTCCCGTGCGGGAATCCAACCGGCGGAGCGGCTTAAGCTCTTAACCACTGCGCCAGATCGTCCGTCGCCAAAGGTTAACATGTGTGTATTATTTGTCAAGGTATTTAAGGAAAACGTAGATTAATAAATCATTTGTAATCGTCCCAAACATGTTTCTAATTGTATAGTAATAATTATATATTACTGTTAATTAAAAAAATATGAGACGAAAAATTATGTATGAGAGAGGAAGCCAGAGAGGTCTGTAAGGAAAGAACCTGTTGCAACTCTGCACTCCCTGCCTACCCCACAAGGGATATGGCGTGATGATATAAATAGAAAAATTATAGTTACAAACACAGTCACGCTTTAATTCCCCAAGCGGAGGTAGAAAAGTAATAACTATTATAACTGTTAATTAAAAAAATGAGACGCGAAAAGTTTTGTATGACAGAGGAAGCCAGAGAGGTCTTTGAGGAAAGAACCTGTTGGAACTCTGCACTCCCTGCCTACCCCACAAGGGATATGGCGTGATGATATAAATGGAAAAATTATAGTTACTAAACACAGTCACGCTTTAATTCCCCAAGCGGAGGTAGAAAAGTAATAACTATTATTACTGTAAATTAAAAAAATGAGACGCAAAAAATTTTGTATGACAGAGGAAGCCAGAGAGGTCTGTGAGGAAAGAACCTGTTGGAACTCTGTACTATCTGCCTACCCCGCAAGGGATCTGGCGTGATGATATACAAGGTGTAACTTAATAAACGCAAGACCTGAAAGTAGTTTGTTCTAAATCGGTAACTGAATTGATTCCAACAATTTTTAATGTATCTTACTTTTTTTTTTAATTTGCAAAAAATGCTTTTACTTCTTCAGTGCGCTATAAAAAAATAAACTTATTCTTGATTCAGAGCAATAAGATTTCAAATGCATTCCTAAAACGTATTTCTCAAACTGGACACATACATGTGCAAGTCTCATTGATAATTGGGGTATAAAAGTGCTTAAAAAAAGGGTAAATCCGTTAATTTTGGAAATGTGGTTATTGTTTTGAACCGATAAAGCATTTCTCTAATTGGGGTGTCTGAGGTCTTGCGTTTATTATGTTACAGCTTGTAGATAGAAAAATTAAAGTTTCTAAACACAGTCACGCTTTAATTCCTCAAGCGGAGTTAGAAATGTAATAACTATGTATTACTGTTAATTAAACAATATGAGACGCGAAAAATTTTGTATAACTGAGGAAGCCAGAAAGGTCTGTAAGGAAAGAACCTGTTGGAACTCTGTACTATCTGCCTACCCCGCAAGAGATCTGGCGTGATAATATACGGTACACCTTGTACCGTGTACACCCATCTTTCGCGGACGATGTTAAGTCCCAAAGTTCCCAAGTCCTAAGTTAAAGTAATAAGGTATTTTGTAGTAATATAAGTGGTGAAATCTGTGTGTCTCAAAAGAAAATTTACATGTATACAAACTAGCAAAACTATACGAAACAGGTAGCACATAAATGACGAACACATATCGATGCACAGCAAATCAGAGTTCGCTTATTGCAATTCACATTTATAATATAAATAGCGAACAACCAAGTCAGCTTTTCGAATCCGATTTGCCGGCAGATTGCTGTATACGACATTCGGTGACAAGGACGGTGGCACACCAAATAACTTGTAATTCGTACAGCAGTGCCGGCGAACGTGACTCAAACAGACAAAGCAAGAAAATAATATTTATATAAGCTTTAAATAAACAAAATACAAACATTCGCAAGTGTGGGTGCTCAAAACAAATAATATTCTTATAAGCTTTGACACTTAAATTACGTTACTATAAATTAATAGTAGTAGTAGAGGTTATCTAATAATATTCTTAGTTTAGATGTAGCGATATGAATAACGTTTAATGAACACAAACAAATGTATAACGCAAGCTGAAAACAGCACAGCATCATGCGGGTTGAAGACATTTGCCACTCGTCAAGGAAATACTTACAGGAGAATGTTCAGTGCACGTGGATAATGCTTAAACGCCCAACCGAAGACGATATGGTTTGTAAACATAGACAAAGACTTTTCTAGACTTATTATTGCTAACAGAAAATGGCGCTTAAAGGGGCCTTAGTTACGAGAAAAGATTTTCTATCTATCTATATCATCACGCCAGATCCCTTGCGGGGTAGGCAGAGAGTACAGAGTTCCAACAGGTTCTTTCCTTACATACCTCTTTGGCATCCTCCACTCTCATAGTTCGTCTCATGCACGCTCGCCGGTGACGGAGAAAATATTTTATTTATTATAATTATGTATAGTGTGGAAATATCATTCTGTACTCTCTGTCTACCCCGCAAGGGATCTGGCGTGATGATATAGACAGAGATGTAAATGGAAAATAATTTTTTTGTTAATTTGTCGGCGCAATGCAATGTATTTTTTAGTAACACACAAAGTATTGGTTTATTATAAGTGAACCAGTCATTTGGATCCACCGTCATAAAGTGAAGTTTGTTAATCTCTTACGTTTGTTAATGAAGGGACGTCAGACACACTTAAAGCACTGTAATACCCTGAACGTCCAGATTACACCAAAATGATTTTAAACAGCCTATGACGTATTTGTTCTAATTAAGAGCTGCTTTATCTGTGTACGCACGGCTAATGAATAGCAAGTGTTCCCAAAAAATGTGTAAATAGTACTGAGAATGTTACCATACGCTATGTAGTAATAGGCTCGCCACCTATTGCATTCGAATAAGAATACTTAGGAAAGCTAACTGCGCCACAGTAGGCAGGTAGGTCTGTGGCTGTGGCTGTAATGTTAATTTATTGAAGATAGTTACCCAGGCTTATTGGGATCCTGCTGCACCTCGTAGGCGATGTTCAGGCCTCCCCAAGCCCGAGCTGGGATTCCATGCGGTGAATGTCCTGGCATACTCGGTTCCATTGCAGCCTGGAAATATGTACATCCACTTTAAGTAAAGTACATTTGGTGGCTACAACTTAAGATCTACATGTTTTTTTATTTGTAAGTATAGGTGTAAATGGGTCACATTTGCGATTTCGTACAAGGCTTGAATAGATATCAATGGGGTACATGCATAATTTTTATTTATATTTCAAATCAAATGTTTACCTTGGCACATAACCGAAAAAATATATATTACATGTAAAAATATCAATAGTTTGTGCTAAAATAATGATTAAAGACTGCAATCAAATTCGGCCGATTCAAACGCCGCCATTTTGGCGCGCTTGCTGTAACGTCATTAGTCACTACTAAGTTGACAACTTGTGTGGTGTCGGGTGTTTCTGAATAGTTTTATCAATCAATTTACGTTTTTGAGATATTATTTTATGTTGCTAAGTACTGTATTCTACTATAGTCACTGTGTATAGGCTATATTAAGTGCTGAAAGTACCTATATGTCACGCTTTTATTTTTCAACGGGGATCAATCAATCACTGGCAGGAGTATCATCTACACCCACGTCTTGCCTACGACAGGTGTACTTTGTAAGCTCTTATTTCGCCGTCGAAGTTGGCCCTAAAATTATATTTCCCTGAGCGATAGGTGTACTTTGTACACCCACCCACATTTCTCCAACGATGTAAGCTTCTAATAACATTTAAGAATTTATGATTGTTTTCTCGTACAGTGACAGCTATATTTACATGCAAGGCAGTCGCACGAAAAGTCTTGCTGCCAAACATACCTCCCTCAATCTCTCTCACCTGGATTTGTAAGAGAAGACCTTTAACCAGTAGTGAGAGAGAATTGACTGGTTTATATTTTACGTTGCACCTTTTACTTCCCTAACTTCAACTTTCGTAAAATGCGATATTTTTTCAACTTAGTTTTTACAAAATTACTCTCAGCCATTGTTGTATAAATATTGTTATTTTTTAGAAGAATGTTATTTTGCTAAATTATGCTTAGAAAACACAATAGAACAAGACCACAACCATAAAAGCTTAGAAACACCCTGCACCTTTACCTGCAATACACGTCTTGACAACCTTATCGCAACGTGTGACGTGACGATCATTCGTTAAAGGCGTTGCGTTTTGTCCCCTCACATTTTTTTTAACTTTTTATTAAATAAAATTCCTAATTAAAAAGCGATTAAGTTGAAAAATAATTTAATAGGTAGAATTATGATTACAGAAAAATATATTTAAATTTCATGCCTATTCCCTATTAGGTACCATAAAACGCACCTTTCATAAAGTTACAATTAAGTGACACTTGTTTTATAGGCGAAACAAAACGTTAAACGACAAGATCACTTTAAAAATCGCCCCATTGGAAAACAAAGCCACAAACATTATTACTAGATGACATGATCAATTTAAAGTATGTTGAGGTGATAGATTTGAGGTCATGTTGGTATGTATATAATTGATTCATTCAACCGACCATCGCCCATGCCCATAAAGAAGGTAGCTTGTAGTAACCACGATGACTTCGACGCAAACTCTGAGTTATACACACAATGCTATTAATATTCTCCATATTACTAAGTCCAAATAAAGTAAACAATTATAACATTAAAGATAATTACCATAAAATTTTGAAAGAACACGTTTTGATCGCTCACAATAACTAACCGAAACTGCTTGATAGGAACGTATTTATTTTGCCGCTGCTACTGTACTTCAAAGAAAAATCTTTATCAATTCCTTCGTGATCTAATCAGGCAAAATAAATAAAATATTTCCAGTAATACATACGTAATAATACAATTTAACGTACCATATTAAGAGAGGAATTCACTCGTAGAAATATATATTATGAAGCCCAATGCGAGACTATCAACATCTGCTCGTCCGACTCCTTTATAAAGCACCAATCATAAATTATGTGAATTGTTTGTCCTTGCTATAAAATACATCGTTTCCAGACTAACACCGATATCACACGCGTTAGGAAATAGGTCAGATGTGTATGTCATCACAGGAAATTGCGGTTTATTTGACATTCATAAGTATTTGTAATGAGCCCAAACTGTATAAATGATTTTGGAATTTGATTTGTATGACCTAATTTGTGTCGGCAATGTTGGGATTAATTCGGTGTACCATCACAAAAATACATGTGTTTTATTGAACGACACAGGGCATTTAATATTTATTTGTGGGACGAATAGTAGAAAAAAAGATCTTGCCCCGTCCTGTGACGACTGATTTCTGTGTCGTTGGTGCGTTTACCAACATTAATTAGAAAGCGAGTAGGTATGAAAGATATTATCGGTGTAAAGATGAGAAAGGGTATGCTTCGTTGGTCCGGGCATATAGAAAGAATGTCAGAAGAAAGAATGACAAAACAGATATACAGTGCGAAAGTGGAAGGATGTAGGTATCCGGGTCTTATCTGAAGGACAAGTCAGGAGTCTCCGTAATCGGCGAGCGTGTATGAGACGAACTATGAGAGTGGAGGAAGCCAGAGAGGTATGTAAGGAAAGAACCTGTTGGAAATCTGTACTCTCTGCCTACCCCACCCCGTAAGGGATCTGGCGTGATGATATTGATAGATAGATAGAATTACATATAAACAAACACCTTTACCGAAACAAATGTTTATGGGTTATGTGATGAAGGAAGCTAGAAAGAGCTGTGAGAAAAGAACCTGTGGGAACCTGTGAACCGTGCAATGGATCTGGCGTCATGATATAGATAAACAAAGATATGTCTCGTGCTGGAATCGAACTCATCACTATATGATCAAGTGAACAGAACGGCCTACGCTCTAAGCACTAGGCCAACTGGTCAAAGAAATTTATAAAATGTTCTTATTTATACAAATAGTAATAACAAGGTAATAACAGCGATGGTACTATACAGGCACTGATGTTGTTTAAAAATAAATAAGCAAGCATTTAAAAACACTGTCACAATTAAAACATTGAGTAAGAACTTTGGCTTATATTCAAAACCGAAGTGATTAAGTCTAAATGATTATAATATCGATATGATTCATTCAAGATATAAAAAGCAGGTATGGAACTAAAACTTTAGTTGCTAATATTTCAGTTATTGCTTTAAAAATTTACCGTTAAGGCACATGTATGAATCGGCATACGATTGCAGTGCAGCACTGGCAGATTCATTAAAATTACACAGAGTTAGATATATAGGAAAAATAAATAAACACAAAGATCAAAATATACATCCTCCTGGTTCCTAGGTGTAAGAAATTTCTGAACAATCGCCGCGATGTGTCAAAGTCACGTGTTCATATTAGCAAAACACTCCCAACACATAGACATAAAACTTACCATTCTACATAAAACTTTTACGACAGTTAAAATCAACGGCATACAACAACGACATGAAACTACAACGCGATGTTCACAGCGGGGCCGTGAAGCTCAGCAGATGTATCCATAGCCGAAGTCGCGGGACGACTGAACGTTAATGGCGCGCATGTGCTGTTCAGCCGGCCTAACAGGCAGGTAGCCGAGGGGGTTGGGAGCAGGTACAAAATCGCAATTCCGACTGAGCTGGGGCGCTAGACACGCTATGGGAACCATGTTGTATCCCGGAATGTTAATTCTGTGTTATTTACATTTGAAAAAGCTTTAACTATTATTGTAACTGCAAAGTCACGGGCCTCTGTCTTTTCGGAAGCATGTGCGTAATATTAATTAATTGTAACTTGTTTTAACGGCGAAGGAAAACATCGTGAGGAATCCTGCAAGTCTAGTTTCTCGAAGGTGTGTGAAGTTCGCGTGGTGGACTATGGCCTAATCCTTCTCAGTTTGAGAGGAGGCCTATGCCCACCGGTGGGTCAGTTTCTTATACATATTACAGGGCTAATATTATTATTATTTTAAGCAAATGGTTGAACTTACTCTTCTTAGTTTCCGTGCCATAATCAAACTATAGCATCAATGTATCCCGTCGAGTTGGTACGCCGATGAACTAAATCGACTATTAGTGTACCCAAATGTATATAATTATTTTTACACAATGTCTAGTCTATTCTGCACGTGCAAGCCACGTTTTTAATCAAGCAAAAACAGCTTCACTTGGTTAGCGTCAGTTGTGTTCATTGTAAAAACAGCTTTATTGTTACAGAAACCCTGTCGATACATTTATTATTCACCCCTGTATTTCCAAAGCAAAATTTGTTGTGAAATTTGTCGCACGGTATTTTTATTAAAGTGTATTTTAATAGCAATTACTTATTGGACGAAACGAGTATGTTTGTAGATAAGTGTGTATATAATTGAAAAATATAGTACGTAAACATTAAAAAGAAATGTTAATTGGTTGTTAGAAATATATTTTTGCGCTGGAGAGCTATTGGGGAGGTCTATGTCCAGCAGTAGACAAGTATAGGCTGAGATGATGACGATGAATCATTAACTTAGGACTGTAGAACTATACTGTGTATAGAACGACTGTATTGTAAAATTTAACACTTACTTGTTTCTGTGGTTGATGGAATATATGAGGCGATGGAACGGTCATTTCTGGAGGCCCCGGCATCTAGACAAAATTAAATACAAGTTAATACAATACACAAACTGTAATTTTAAAATGTGATTGGTAGTATCTAATACAAAATTTTCGATCTACGTGGTGTAACGTTCAGGGTCTGGACACATGCGGTTGATTATGCCGCTAGCACAAGCTAAGCTGTCCAGCCTCGTAGAGGCGTACAATCAGACAAGCAGAACTGGTTAGTAGATGGAGCGTTGTATAAGTATAAAATAAATCCCAACAGACAATATGAACCACGTATCATGACTCATAGGTGTACATGTCGCATTAAGAACCAATGTTTTGAATATTATCGGGAATTGCTTCGCTAACAATTTACCCCTATCCACAAACAGCGACACTTCATGTCCTGCGTCTTACCGGGGTTAATAGTATTCCAGCTTGATGAAACTTATAATATATGCGGTCCAGTCATTTAGTGCTAAGAATGTTCAAAAGTTTAAAAAATACAGATATGCGTTTTTATGCGTTCACCGGTATGTTATGAACCTGCGAGTGCGCCGAGAGGTTGAGTCCATGGCTGGTGGAGGGCAAGGGCACCGACACGAGCAGCGAAGCCGGCCCGTCGCGCTCGCCCTTCCCGCCCTACACAACCCACGCATTAGTTCGCATGAAGTACCTAGTATAACATGCACCATGAACCTGCCAGGCGAAAAGCCAATACTCTAACGGCAAAGTTAACCAATACCTTGTCGGAAATCTTACAAAATACTTTTCAACTTCATATAATTATAAGAACGATTTAGCAACTTTTAAAAGTTGATTAATACATCTGGAGAAATACTGTTTGAAAGAACGTTTGTGCAAGACTTCAGTACCTTGGTATCGACGACTAAAGCATGGAAATTTAATTCATCATCATCATCATCTCAGCCTATACTTGTCCACTGCTGAACATAGGCCTCCCCAATCGCTTTCCAGCGTAACCGGTCCGATGCCACCTGCATCCAACGACTTCCTGCGACTTTCACAAGATCGTCGGTCCATCTGGCAGGCGGTCGTCCCACGCTGCGCTTGCCAATACGTGGTCTCCACTCTAGAATCTTTCTGCCCCAACGCCCGTCCGATCTTCGCGCTATGTGGCCCGCCCATTGCCACTTCAGCTTGCTAATCTTTATAAATTTAATTATGACGAGGTATTTGTTTAATATTAGGACGTAGTGAATTTTAGAAATAAGAGTATTATCAGACATATTAGCACACCCTTGGATGTGGGTCTTAATAGGATCGTTAAAATGTAGTCAGGCGCGTAACTTTAAAATGAACGACATTAAACTAACAAACCTAAGCAATAAAATATATAAAACAAATCTTTTAAAAAAAAAGTCGGTTTACCTTCTTTTTTTTAAAGATTTTTTGTACAATTTTAAGTGACGAGTGAATTATTTACTAATATTTAAATAACGATATTATATTATTTTGCTGAGTTGTACAGTAAGGTACCTACAGGATTAATATATTAACTATAATAACGGAATCTATACATTCGTGCTGTTCGCCGTTAAGGAGTTCCTTGGTGTATCTTCAAAGTCCAAGCTCCAATACCAATAACATTAAAATAGGACCACCTCAAAACTATACTGAACCCAATGCAAAAAGTATCATCAAAATCGGTTTATAAGCAGAGGAGTTATAAAAAAGGACGAATTATGAACCTCCTCCTTTTTTAAAGTCGGTTAATATACTGCTTAGTTCAATAGTCCCCACTATAGGATTGACGTAATACCCGTAATATCGTATTACGTCATACGTACCCATAATCGTTAAGGAGTTCCCTGGTGTATCTTCTAAGTCCAATGCCAATGAAATTAAAATGGGACCACATTGGAGCTATACTGAACCCAATGCAAAAAAACATCAAAATCGGTCCACAACTGACGGAAATATCGCTGAACATACATAAAAAAAAGAAAAAAAAAAAACAAAAAGCATACATACAACCGAACATAGAACCTCCTTCCTTTTTGAAGTCGGTTAAAACGACTTGCCTTGTTAAATTTTGTAAGCTATTTTTTACGATGAATTACCCTTTTACGTATAGGTCAATTCAATATGGGACCTACTTTCACCAAGCAGGAGTGGCAGAGGTGTACTGTGTACACACACTTACTTTTCTCCGTCCATGTTAGATACCAACGTAATAGGGCACGAGTCTTTTGCCATGAAAATCTCCAGAACAACCTTAATCTCCAGAATGCTACTAATAATTTTTCGACAGATAAACCTTAAAGACACTCCTAGGTTTTGAACCAGGACCTCATGATGATAGTGGGCTGGCAAGCCCACTATGCGCCAGAAGACAAAAAAAAATGGGTAAGCGTCTGTTCATGACGTGACTGTATAGTTAAGTCTTTATTATCCTAGTTTATAAGTGGTGTGTAAAGTGACTAAGACGAATTTTAAGTCACAACTGACTCGACCGCCGTAATGACATCTTCCACGAAAATCGTTTCTTGCCCGTTAGCTTTATTAAGGTTTAATGGGATATTATGAAATTCACAATGGAGGTATAACCTTTGAATGTCAGGATAACTTTGTAATATACATGAAGAGTAAATAAATACAATTACTAGTGTATTTTAAACATTTCTATACAACACATAGTTCAAGAATTTCTAAAATACTTCTAATACTATCTAGAATACTACTAGCGTCACTGCACTCAAGCTTCTAATGGATCTGATAGGTATAACAATTAAACAATTGGATAAAAGAAAAGGTCTCTTGACTGAGTTCTTTTTTTTTGTATTTTACATAGAATCTAATCAAGTCAGTTTGTTGAAAAAACTGCTATTAAATAATAAAACATATCAAATACAATTCATCTTTCCGACGGAATTGTAGCACAAGGAAATTTAACTTAAAGATATACTAAAATGCAAAGATACCCAAGTCAAGTATATGATTGCCATGAAATTGACGACGACGAATTAATAGATATTCTAGGATGATAAAATCTTGTTTTAGTATGTAACGGTAACATAATAAAAAAAAAAAACATAATTGATAAAAACAAATGGAATGGAAGCACTATGAAGCGTACAAAGCATTTCGCATTCATATCAATGCAAAGCTGTCGCCAATTAACATAATGCACAAGCTAATATTTCTAAATAAACTTTTATTATAACACTATTAAAGTATATTTTGGAGAATTTTGACAATTAACATTGAGGGCAGTATATAATTAAAATATAAAAATATACTACTAATTACAAATTGACATAAAAACAAAACGTAAACTGTAAGTAATTTCACGAACACGGAACTAACCTGAGGCTGTGATGGTGACCGTATATTTGAGACTTGGTTCAGACCACTAGGTCCAGGCATAGGACTCGGTGGATGCCTGGGAAAACATACATTACTTATATTAATGTATAAAAACGTTCAATAATTCAAACCTTTTTCGACAGAAGAAAAATACACTATTATGTATCATAATAAAATGTTTTAAAACATTTATTTGTCACACAATATTCTCTGCAGGTATCAAATCCCCGATTAAGCGATCCTGCGGGTCGAAAAATCTATGCTCAAACACTAATAATGTCGGGTAGGTTACTTTGGATGCGTTTCAAAAGGATTATCCGGAGATGGCTGATAATAGTTGGGTGTGGAAGGTGGAGGAGACCTTTGCCCAGCAGTGGGACAATATAGGTTAAGAAAAAAAAGGAGGAAGCCAGAGAGGTCGAAGGAAAGAACCTGTTGGAACTCTTTACTCTCTGCCTACCCCGAAAGGGATCTACCGTGATAATATAGATAGATAGATGGAAAAAACAAAATTACCTGGGGCTCGGATGCGACGCTGGGCTGTGCGCAGGGGGCGGGGGCGGTGGCGGCGGTGCCGGACTCAAGTTGGAAAAGTGTGACGTCACCGTTACATTGTCTTGACCATCAGTCTTAGCCTGAGTTATAAAACGCACAAAGTCACGAACTATTAGTGCCTACTCAAATATCGACTAGCTGCTAAGCACGGAATTTGGAAATACCACGAAGACGAGGTCAGAGACACCTAGGAATGAAAGCTAGATATTACATTATTTCTAATGGAACTATTTAAGAGTCCAATAAAATGATATCATATTAAATCCGCCCAGTTGGGATTATAGGTTGTTTTAACTACTTCTACTAAGGGCTGATTTTTCAATCGCCAGATGAAAATCATCCATCAAATATATTATAACCTAAATTTATATTGTAAACGAGACACAATTTTAACTATTTTATTCATGCAAGTATATTTTTTGTCGTATAAAATGTATGTGATAAAAAAGTCAGACTTAAGATATGTTTCATAAGGTTAGGTATAAACGCTAAATTCGAATAAATAAAAACGAATATCTGACCTTCGACCTCCCACTTTTTCGCGTCCTTTTCATCACGAATTTGTAATTTCTCAATAACTTTCTTGTTTAAATCGAACTTATTTGTATATTACTGCCGCGAAGATTAATACGACGGTTATAAACGTTAGCCACAACTGACAAGATCGTACGAATATATTTAAAGAGTACCCGCTTTTAGCTTAAAACGAATGAAAGTTTAAATAAAAATTCTAAATGAATGAAGGTACCTATCTTACGATACTGAGGCCTGGCCGGCAATGCATACAATGTATGCATTCCCTTAAAACATTATTTCACATTCATCTTGAGATTTATAAGCCAAAAGCTGGGAGTATTAATGTCGTGCTCCAATTGATTCATTATATTGTGGATAGAACCGTAAAAAAAATATCTTGACGAGACTTTCGCATGTGGAAGTTTTCTTTTCATCTGTACTTAATATAATTCGGGAGGTCGCAGTTAAAATATGTAGACGTAAAAATTTGGTAATTAAATAAATATTAAACTCCCTTGTCCATTTCTCGGTCTGAATTCAATTTCCTTGATCCGCAACCATTAACAATAGTCACAACTGAAGTATTACTTAAATGTCAAATCTGTAATTCACCAAGCGATTGAAAATATTTGTCTCATACGTACATACACAATAAATACTAACCCTAAAACTTGTTAAAAATGCTTATTGTATTGTATGTAACTTTAAGTCTTCATAACTTTCCATTTAAATCAGAAAGGCATAGAATATTGTTACGACTTCAATACACCCCGATATTTCGTATATCCCTTATCAGGGAATGTTAATTTTAAAATGCATTACATACACTTAGGTCTCCAAGCGATCTGTCTAGAAAGATCTAGAATCCGCGCTTAAGTGCTAAAACGTCTAGAAGGTTCCACCCCTTTAATTATAGCCGGCGCGCGGTCGCGGTATACAAGTACCTATTCGTTCCCGTATGAATAGGTACGTAATAATAATACCGCTTTGTGGACCGCGCCAGCTGTTGTTCGATGTACTTCTATCGATGTAGTTAGAGAGTTCGCGTCCGTTCTAGAACTTTCATACGAGTATAAAAGGAACACAGAGCGCGGGGACGGACACAGTCTCTTTTAGGAAGTTATAGTGATCAAATCGGAGAACAAGCTTATCCGAGTCTTATCTGATGGAAAAGTCAAGAGTCTCCGTAACCGGCGAGCGTGTATGAGACGAACTATGTGAGTCGAGGAAGCCAGAGAGGTATGTAAGGAAAGAACCTGTTGGAACTCTGTACTCTCTGCCTACCCCGCAAGGGATCTGGCGTGAGGTTATAGATAGATAGTTAGAAATCGGAGAACAAGCGATCTAAGTGGAATACACCGGCGACTTTAGCAACGATATACGGATACTACGAGTGACTCAGCGACTGGGAAGTAGTATTTGGGTACTAACGAGAGCAGTACTAGTGTGTGATTAGTTCGCGTGTGTATTTGCGTTCGACGTACTGTTTTGTGTGTACAGCGCCTAAGAAAGTACTTCGCACGTTATTCGGAATTTAATTACCCCGCTAAGTAACATTGGTGTCAGAAGCGGAATGCGGATTCTGCCGCGTGAAGACGAGGTACGTACTCCAAGGACCAGACGTCAAGTGGAAATGGATGCGTCACGTCAGCGGAGCCTTCAAGAGGAGGAGCAGCAGGCTGATTCTGGTACTTCAACGACAGTGGCGACAGCAACAGGCGGAAACTCGGCGGATATGGCAACACTGTTGGCTGCCAACCAAGAGGCTAGCCGTCGCGAGCTACAAGATATAATCCAAGCCAGCCACGACGCTGTGCTCGGTAAAATAAATACAGGCATCTCAGTGCTTAGGGAAATAGTAAAGAATCTCGAAGGGGTTAAAGGAGTTACGCTGCCTACAGAAACCCTGAAAGCAGAGGTTAGAGACGTCTCGTCTAAGGTAGAACACGACGAACGGTTACAAGTGTTGAATAAAGAGCTTATAAATATCAGATCACGGGAACCCATTGCAGTTGCCTCCTCGTCACCAGTCAAATTCGACCTTCCTCGCTTTGACGGGACATCATCATGGTCGGCTTTCAGGTACCAGCTTAAAACACTTGCAAGCGGAAATTCTTGGAGCAACCAGCAAACTTGCATGGCGCTGACACTTTCCTTGCGACGGGATGCTCTTATGGTTTGGAGAATCTGCTGTCTAAAGGCAGGACACTCAAGGCTCTTATGGAGGCACTAGAGACGCGCTACGGAGAAAACCATTTAGAGCACGTCTATCGAGCACAACTCCGGGACCGAGCCCAGAAGCCTAGTGAAAGTCTCCAGCAGTGGGCTTCGGAGGTAGAAAGGCTAGTTCGTCGAGCCTTTGCATTAACGCCAGCAGCTATCGAGGTCCAACTGATAGGGGCTTTCATCGACGGCATACGGGAGACTGATGTCAGGTCTGCCGTCCTCTTGGGTCACTACCAAACATTGAAGAGCGCACTGGCCCATGCTGTTGAGGTGGAAGCTGTGCGGAACAGCATTAGAGTACATAAGGTCAGGGAAGTGGTGACCAATGAGAGAACACCTAGGTTTGGCCCATCATGTTACGGCTGCGGAGAAAAAGGGCATATAAAGCTGGAGTGCCCTAAGAAGAGGAAAAGTGTTGCGAATTCCGGGACCCAGGTAGAAGATCTACCGTTAAACTAAATGTCGCCAGGACCGCGGGGCGGACGCTAGCTGGTCAAATTAGGGCCCCAACCGTCACAATAACTCAAGTTTGTAATGGAAATAGTATTATCATCGATGGTACCGTGAACAGCCAAACCTGCAGTTTTACAGTGGACACTGGAGCATCCCGTACAATCGTGAGGCCAGAGCTGCTGAAACGCACCATATTGTGGGAAAAGCGACTTCTATCATGCCATCTTCAGACAGCGACCGGCCAGCCAGTCACCGTCCTGGGTGAAACAAACGTGCAGCTCAGCATTGGCGACTGCATGTATCTGCAGCCATTGTTAATTGCCAATATCACCGATGATTGCGTTTTAGGTCTGGATTTCTTAAGAAATAAGCAGTGTGTAGTAGATATAGCTAGAGGAGTACTAAGATTTTCTGACCAAGAAGTTTGCCTTAGAGGATCACAACCATGCACCTTTTATTGATTGCCTAAGGGATACCACACTAGCGCCAAGATAAGAGAATTTAGTGAGTAAGTGTAAATTAAGTAAGTGAAATTTGCAGCAAACGTTAAGCAAAGTACATGTCTCATCGTGGAAGATGCTGGCAATCACCCAAAGCTAATAACAGCTAGAACACTATTGATGTCCCAAGGAAATACTAAGGTGAGAATTCTTAACCCGAGTAACGAGGAAATCCAACTGAAGAAGAACAGTGTGGTTGAAAGATGCGAAGAAGTAAAGTACTTGAGGCGGTTGAATAGCTCTACAGATAAGCAGGCTGTGACTGAAACCAAAAAAGATCACATTCAAAAACTTCTGGAAGCTTCTCAGGAGAATTAATCACCTTCAGAACTACGGCAAGCCAAAGATCTATTGCTGAAATTTTCAGACATCTTCGCCACTGGAAGGGACTGCGGATGGACGGGACTCGTGAAACACCAGATCGACACACGTGACGCCCGTCCCATAAAACAAAGACCACGACACTTACCATGGGCTAGGGAAGCAGAGGTAACTGAAATGATCAGGGATATGGCTGACAATAAAATAATCGAACCTTCTACGAGTCCATGGTCATCACTGGTGGTCTTGGTCAAGAAGAAGGACGGCAGTATAAGGTTTTGTGTTGATTATCGAATGTTGAATAATATCACAAAGAAAGAGAGCTACCCCCTGCCCCGAATCGATGACACGCTGGACTTGCTGAATGGTATGAAGTGGTTTTCGACAATCGATTTGAAAAGTGGCTACTGACAAGTGGAAATAAGACCGGAGGACAAAGAGAAGACAGAATTCAGCACCGGAATTGGTAACGGATTATGGCAGTTCAATGTCATGCCATTTCGATTATGCAACGCTCCAGAAACATTTGAACGCCTCATGGAAAGAGTGATGGTCGGCCTTCTTAGTGACGTATGCCTGGTCTACCTCGATGACGTTATTGTCATAGGGCAGGGTTTCAAGGAAAACCTGATGAATTTGGAGAAAGTGATTACTCGAATTCGCGAAGCTAACCGTAAATTAAGCCCAAAGAAGTGTGCTCTCTTTAAAAAGGAGGTAAGCTATCTTGGACATATCGTCTCGGCGGAGGGAGTGAAAACTGATCTCGACAAAGGTAAAAGCTGTTCAAGAATGGCCCGTACCAAAGAATAAAACAGAAGTTCGCGCCTTCTTGGGGTTATGCACATACTACAGACGGTTTGTCAAAAAATTCTTGGATATAGCAAAACTGTTGCACCGATTGACAGAAGAAAAACGCGACTTCGTCTGGGACTTGAACTACGAGCGTGCCTTCAGCGAACTTAAACAACGCCTGTGTGAAACCCCTATTTTGGGTTAACCAAATAGGGAAGGAAGAGTTATTGTTGACACTGACGCCAGCAACACCGGTATAGGCGGAGTTTTGTCGCAAGTTCAGGGAGATAGCAGCGTTGTGATAACGTACTTTTAACCGGAAAGAAATTACTGTGTTACTCGGCGTGAATTACTTGCTGTAGTGAAGACCTTGCAACATTTTCGCAAGTATCTTTTAGGAAGACAATTTACACAGAGGATAGATCATGCTGCACTAAAATGCTGACTGAAATGATCATGTTGCTACAGTTCCTAAAAATCCTGAAGGTCAAGTAGCAAGATGGCTCGAGCAACTACAGGAATTTAACTTCGAGATTGAATATCGGAGCGGCAAAAGACACAACAATGCTGACGCGTTATCACGAAGACCATGTGCAAGTGGCCATGTGGAAGACTGCAAGCACTGCCAAAATAATGAGTCGCGAGAAGAAGTCCGACTCATAAAAACGAATAGTCTTGACGATGAATGGACCGAAACGACAATGAAGCAGGCACAGGAAGAAGACAATGATCTTCGCCCTATTCTGGAATGGAAGAATAATGGATGCAAGCCCCAATGGGGAGAAGTGTCTGCTTATAGTACCACTACCAAGGGCTATTGGGCTCAGTGGGACAGTTTAGTCCTGGAAAATGGTGCGCTATATAGAAAATGGGAGTCCTATGATGGTAAAGAAGTGACTATGCAGGTGGTGGTGCCACAGTGCAAAGTGGCTCCCCTTTTACGGGATATCTATGACGGCGTTTCGGGTAGACATCTTGGAGTCAAGAAAACGTTGGTTATAGTGCGACAGCGGTTTTATTAGCTTCGTTGTCGAGAGGATGTTAAGGATTGGTGTCGTAAATGTTCTGCTTGTGCTTCAGTAAGGGTAAACTGAAGTTGTACAACGTCGGTCCAACATGGGAAAGCTTCGCTATCGACGTTGCTGGACCGTTCCCGGAGACCGATGATGGCAATAAATACATCATAGTTGTACAAGACTACTTAACTAAATGGCCGAAAGTTTTCGCAACACCTAACCAAGAAGCTACAACCGTTGCAAAGAAACTGGTCCATGAAGTGGTCTGTCGCTATGGCGTTCCGTTGGAGCTACATTCAGACCAAGGACGGAACTTTCAATCGGCTTTATTCCAAGAAATGTGCAATCTCCTCGGTATCCACAAGACCTGAACAACTCCAGCGCATCCGCAGTCGGATGGCATGGTCGAGAGGTTTAACCAAACTCTGGAAAATTATTTGGCAAAGGTTGTGGATGATCACCAGAGAGATTGGGATCAATACATCCCGCTGTTTCTGATGTCCTATCGTTCTGCCGTTCATGACAGCATGGGTCACACTCCAGCAAGAGTGAATTACGGCCGAGAAATGAGGCTCCCGGTGGATGCAATAACAGGCACACCCACCAGATAGTCCTAAGCCAGTCACGTGTTATGTAAGTGATCTCCGGACCTAGATGGACGAGGTGCATAATAGGGTTCGAGAACACGGCTTGAAAACCGGCATTAAAATAAAAACTCAATATGACCGAGACGCAAACACCAACGGTTTTGAAGAGGGGACCTTAGTGTGGCTTCATAATCCACTCCGAAGAAAAGGAAAGTCTCCCAAACTTCAGGCTCAGTGGGAAGGACCTGTGGTGACCAGAATTAACCTTCAGGACCAAAAAGTTGAATTTGCAAAATGTTAAATTTTCATTATGTGGAATTCCCAATATGTTGAATCTCAAAATGTTGGATTCCCAAAATGTTGAATTCTCATTTTGTTGAATTTTAGAAATGTTGAATCCCAAAATGTTGAATTCCTGTAATGTTGAGTCTCATAATGTTGAATTCTCATTTTGTTGAATTTTTCAAATGTTGATCTGACAGGTCTGTTCTCATAAAAAAAAATCCGTGTGGTTCCATACTTAGAATATATTAACCCATATTATCCATGGGTGCCCTAGAATGCATAATAGAGAATACCTAAACCAGGAAACGAGCAGCACCGTAATGATGAGAATAAATGTAACTTAAAAATAAAGGGAAACAGACTTCTAAAAGAAACAATAAATATTTGAAGTCGGTGCCGGTTAGTGCAGTCGGTTACTTTGCACTTCGGGTGGTGGTGGTGATTTGCACTTTGCACAACACGGAATTTTGCTTTTTTAAGTCAGTTTTCCTTTTAAAATTTTACAATTTTAAGTGATGAGTGAATTATAATATTCTGCTTAGTTCTACAATAAGGTACATACAGGATTGATGTAATACCCATAATAACGAAATCTATACATTCATCCTGATTGCCGTTCCTTATACTTTCAAAGTCAAAGGTTCAATACCGATTTCATTAATATGGGTTCACCTCGAAGCTATATTAAACCAAAAAGAATTATCGAAGTCAGTTCATAAATAAAGACGTTATAAAAAACAGACGAATTGTAAACCTTCTTATTTTTTTAAGTCTTAATATTCTGGTTAGTTCTACAGTGTGGTACCTATAGGATTACCACAATACTTATAATAACTCCATCTACATATTTAAGTTACTTGTCGTTAAGGAGTCCCCTGGTGTATCTTCAAAGTCCAAGATCCAATACCGATGATTAAAATGGTTAATTGGATTAAAATTAAATTAAAATAGAACCACCTTGAAGCTATACTGAACCCAATGCAAAAAGAATCATCAAAATCGGTCCTCAATTGACGGAAATATCGGCGAACATACATTAAAAAAGCACACATACAGACGAACATAGAACCTCCTCCTTTTTGAAGTCAGTTTAAAAGCATTAGGATTGACGATCTTGTAGTCAACGTAACAAATATGAATTCAACATTTTGGGACTCAACATATTGGGAATTCAACTTTGATATTAAACATTTTGATAAGTTCAACATTGTGAGAATTGTTTGTTTATCATAATGAGAATTCAACGTTTTTGGACTCAACATTTTGGGAATTCAACATTTTGAGATTCAACATATTGGGAATTCAACATAATGAAAATTCAACATTTTGCAAATTCAACTTTTTGGACCTTTAGGAGATTAGCGCGGTATCACGGATCGAGACTTCAATACACCCCGATATCTCGTAAACACCTTATCAAGGAATGTTAATTTTAAAATGCATAACATACACTTAGGTCCCCAAGCGATCTGCCTAGAAAGATCTAGAATCCGCGCTTAAGTGCTGAAACGTCTAGAAGGTTCCACCCCTTTAATTATAGCCGGCGCGCGGTCGCGGTATACAAGTACCTATTCGTTCCCATATGAATAGGTACGTAATAATAATACCGCTTTGTGGGCCGCGCCGGCTATTGTTCGATGTACTTAGAGGGATTGCGTCCGTTCTAGTAGTTTCATACGAGTATAAAAGGAACACAGGCGCGGGGACGGACACAGTCTCTTTTCGGAAGCGATAGTGATCAAATCGGAGAACAAGCGATTTAAGTGGAATACACCGGCGACTTTAGCAACGATATACGGATACTACGAGTGACTCAGCGACTGGGAAGCGGTATTTGGGTACTAACGAGAGTAGTACTTGTGTGTGATTAGTTCGCGTGTGTATTTGCATTCGACGTACTGTTTTGTATGTACAGCGCCTAATAAAGTACTTCGCACGGTATTCGGCATTTAATTACCCCGTTACGTAACAATATTTTCTACTATAAGTACACATTTAGCATCACCGAGACACACATGCACACACTTGTGCTAGCATACTATATTGCGTTGTACTAGGATAGTTGTTCATATGAACCTAGTAGACAAATTTACATGAAGTCAGATATACTTGCTTACTTGTCCTTAGCGCGCTGTCTTAGCTTTGAATACTTGCGTCGTGAACTCCGGGTTTAAAAGATAAATAATTGTCTTTGGAAATTGCATACATATAATCCAGCATCATTATTCTTTATATTATACAAAAAGTAATACACTATATTGTAAACTACGATATACGCTAAAATATTAAAAACTTACCTTACATAGAAAACAAAAAGAGGTTGGCGTACCCTGTCTTTACTTTGTATGTCCAGAAGTCCATACAAAATACGTGCTAATATCGCCGCTTGCTAGTTGTCTACAAATTAAGTCAGTTAGTCCGGTAGTTCTGTGCCTCACTAAAAACCGTCAAGAAGTGAAGAAGGGAATGACAACGCCAGTAGGTACTTTACGTAACTGAACTGCTCTCGCTTCCCTCGAGAGCCGAGACAATTTGAATTTGGTATAACAATATACAGCGTATAACATAATTAACACAAGACCTCAAGAAGTTTGTTCAAAAGAAAAACGCCAACTATGTATCTATAAGTATGTTACAATTTTTGTAATTACCAATAATTGCTGTCATTCGTTCAAACCTCCGCATTAAACAAAATTTGCAATGCATATCTCATATTGCGACGACGATTAAGCGCAGTAGTTAAGAGCTTAAGCCGCTCCGCCAACTGTGTCTAATAGTCGCGGGTACGATTCCCGCACGGGACAAATCTTTGTGTGACCCACAATTATTTGTTTCGATCTGGGTATTTGTGTATGTCAATATTCATGTTTGTAAACGCACCCACGACACAGGAATAAAAAACCTAAAGTGGGGCTTCGTATTTAAAAAAAAATATTTACTCTTAAAGGTTACGTAGGTTTCGTAGTTTATTTGGATACACAAATCTTTAAAAAATGGCAGGTAACTCCTTCGTATTGAATTCCTAGAGCAATAATCAAAATGGAGAATCTTAAGACTTGCGTTATATATGTTACATCTTGTATAGGTTCCGGAAATTTAGATTTGCTCTAGTATTATTACCAATTCTCACAAGCTCTAAGTGAAATCTTGCTGGGTCTTGTATTTGCCAGTTATTAATAATTATCAATAGCGTGGTATAACTGACCTTCTTGATGATTTTATCAACGGAATCCATCTGCACGTCGCTCTGCACATGAGCGTTTTCCCAAAGTGCACCACCTTGCGAGCCCGCTTCCGGTACCTGAATATAAATAAGGCCTATCTGACTACAGGTGGTACTATCCTCACACGCTGCTCAAACATCACATAACGGCAGGGAATTAATGTCGATAAACTGGTCGTCGGTCGGGCAATGTATGCAAGCAACAGCATTAAGTACCATGTTAAATAATATAAGCATATTTCAGTCCAAGATTCGCAATGAGCAAAATTTTACCCCAGTAGATAGTGGAGTGGCGGCGTAATCCACAGGCGTGTTGAGGTTGTTCGCAGCAGACACGGCCTTCCTTTTCTTCGTCTGTTTGGTGTCGACCGCCTCTGTGTTGGTAATGACTGACTCCTGGTATGTGGCCTTCGGCATGGGGATCTGGACTACCGACGTCGAGATCGCAGCGCTGAATGTATAAATATGTCTTTATAATATTATGTTAACCATGATTTACATTTAACTCACTGCCGCGACAATAATAATGGAACGCCTGTGGAACTGGGCAACGCTAGAATGTAAACTATGTAGGTGAGCATAAAAATAACAGCGCGGGTTAAACTTGATACCCGCGCTGCTTATTCTGCTGCTCACATGCAAAATAAGCAGCGCGGGTATTTAAAGTTCGAACATCCATTTTTATGCGCACTGCCGCGCAATGAGGCTAAGTGTAAGCCGCGTGGCTTACGCTTAACCTTATCGCGCGATGGTTTGTACGTATGTCTATGTATAAGTGGGGCATACTTACAAACCATCACGACAGCCTAGCCGTAACGTAATGGGGGATAAACTTATTGTCGTGACACTTTGCCCCATCGATGTGAGAATTCAAATGTTTCATTGTGAAATTAAATGCAGAAAACGCAAGGGCTTACCTCGTCGGCACAGTCGTGATAGTGGATACGGAGGCTGCATTTGCGGAGGCCACAGAACTGATGACTCCACCTGACTCTGCGGGCTTGGCGCTGGGCGATGCTTGCGGTGGTGCCACCTTGGAAGCGCTGGCCGGCGTAGACCCGCCTGACATTGATGGCACTATTAATATCACAATTTCGTTATTGTTTTTTATTTGGAATATAAGATTCGAGGTTTCTGTGTCAGGCTGCATGATTACATCTAGTAACGCGATTTTTAACACTACCGCAAACGACTCAAATACACTTGTTGGACGCGACACCACATTCCAGATTGAAGTAGCATCCAACGCGTGCGTCATAAATAAATCAATAGAACGTTATAACGTGGGATAAGTCAAACGTCAAAATGCGAAGCTTCGATTTATATGTACACCAACGCAGAAGGGTCGCTTCGCGTGCGTAGGCTCATTTGTATACCTTTAGTCGCTATTGAGAGCAGCCATTAGATGGAGAGGCGCTCTTGCACTACTCGGTAACTACACAAATCCTACACCGCAAATGATACCAGAATACCATTAACTAACGGTAATTTATTAGAAAGTGCAATGAGTTACCTTTGCCACCGGGTCCTTGTGTAGCTTCTGTGGAGTGTTGTGGCGAGGGAGCTGGTGTGCTAGCCTTGCTGCCTGACCCTCCCCCTTCTCCCGTAGAGGAGCCTCGACGCGACGGCGACGGCTTCTTCTTGTCTGACGAGTGATGCAATTTTCCGCCTATACCATCGGTTACTAGCGTAAGTAGATTAGCGTGTGAGGATTTTATTATAACCAAGGATAATATAACACCGTTGTTAGGTTATTTTTTTATAACTACAAGTTGATAAAAGAAAGTTGTTGTACTTGCAAAATCATCTAGTTCATACAAAACTGTAACTGACTGACTCTGAATTGTAGTCGGGTGGCGACTGCGCTTGGGAACAAGGTCATCAAATAAAAAATATTATCACACTAGATCCCTTGCGGGGTAGGCAAAGAAAATAGTTCCAAGAGGTTTTCTCTCGTTTCCTTCAGTCTCATCGTTCGTCTCGTACACGCTCGTCAGTGATCAAGTAACTTTTCAATAGTGCAAGAATGATTCGACTATCAACCAATCTACCTCTAGCATAATTTGAATAAATTAAATGACAATAAAATGATTTCTATTTATGCATATTGCACATAGGGCCAGATTTTAACGCAGCTTAGCCTTTATGATTTAAAACACATGAAATGGAATTTCGTAAAGGAAAATTAGCCGTGTTGGTATTAATAACATCAAAACAATTATAAGCAAATAATAATCTTCAGCTTAGCATAACAACATGCAAGACGAATTAAAAATAAAAGCAACACAAAGTGGACTATAACTGTAACTTAGGTTTTTTAATTTGAGTCTAGATTAGATTTTTTAACTCCTTTTTTACAGTAGTAGGTTTTATTAACTCCCATTGCCTATACACTGTTATTTTCTCATATTGCGCAGTATGAGTAAGAAGATGTTCATTCGTTAAGATACACACCGTCACGCCTATATTCCCCAAGCGAGGGTGGCGGAGGTGTACTGAGTACACTCATGTTTCGCGAACGATGTTAGGTCCCATGTAATAGGAGGCGAGCTTCCAGACCCCGGACTCATACTGGAAATTTTTCGTTAGAAAAACTACATTTGTCCGACCTAGGATTTGAACCCAGGACCTCTGAACAAAGCACTGTGCTTTGCCACCAGACCAACGAGGCAGTCAAGAGAAAATATTCGTTAAGATAATTACAACAATGCTAGTAATCTAATTGTTTCATTCAGTGACAGTAGGAATCGAAGGAAATATAAAAATAGTCTGGATTATCACCAAGGATCTAATTTCTAATTGAATACAATAGAATTTATAAGTAGAGCATTAGCAGTTTCACTCACTGACTGGATCGAATAGTCGCGGGTTCTATCCTCGCACCCGACAATTTATTGTGTAAACCCAAATGTTTGTTTGGGTCTGGGCGTTTGTGTTAATTTGACGTTGGTATTTATTTAAAAAAATTAAATTAATTACGTATATTATGTGTGTATTGATCAAAATTACATGATATGACGTGTATATGATGTTTATAAGTATCAGTGATTGCTGAATCGTATAGAAAGTGAAGAAACTTTGACCGGCTGACATCTCGTCAACGCAACGGGCAGGATTTGAAACTTTCACCTAAACCGGGGAGTATTATTCCAATAACTTTGTTTTAATCACGATTACACACCCCACAACATGTGTAAATAGCTCATCCTGATGTGCCACGTCCAATAAATACAGGCATTGTCATGTATCCTTTTGTTTGAAAAGTAGTGGAAACAAAATCGACGACTAACACTCGCCACAGACATTTTAAACATTACAAATACACTGCACAAGCCCGTATTAAAAATAATTTATATAATACCGACCGCATTAGCAACAGCATAGTAAGACAGCGAGTAGGTATGAAAGATAGTATCGGTGTAAAGATGAGAAAGGGCATGCTCCGTTGGTTCGGGCATATAGAAAGAATGCCAGAGGAAAGAATGACAAAACAGATATACAATGTGAAAGTGGAAGGATGCAGGTACCGGGGAAGACCTAGACTATCTTACCACGACCAAATAAACCGAGTCTTATCTGATGGAAAAGTCAAGAGTCTCCGTAACCGGCGAGCGTGTATGAGACGAACTATGAGAGTCGAGGAAGCCAGAGAGGTATGTAAGGAAAGAACCTGTTGGAACTCTGTACTCTCTGCCTACCCCGCAAGGGATCTGGCGTGAGGTTATAGATAGATAGATAGATAGATTTATATAATATTTAAGTACACATGTTCATTAACATATAATTTGTATATAAAATAGATCTACATCCAACAAAATTACCTACCCACTTAAAAGTAATATAATCAATCATTTTTTCATCACTTTATTACTAACTCATTACATAGATATCCGTCTTTTTATAATTCTATGAGCTCTCCCATTAAAACACAAAAAATTCTAAAATCAATAGCGTGAGAAAGGGACTATAATATCATCGAATGATTTGTTTATAAGATATGTTTATAAGACTTTATTCCAACTCAAAGCATCTCCTTTACGCTTGGTTTAAAAAATGGTCCGTACAGCTATAGTAACAGAAGGCATATCCAATCTAACAGCTACAATGCTACAACATCGAATTACTACAACATATTTTGCCGTGGTAATTCAAAGGGCGGTAAGTTCTATTTCCGAAAAAACCAAGATAACACTTTTTTTTAAATCAACACTGGGCTTTCGTATAGTCATAATTCTAAATGTAATCAAATAAATATCAATCAGGAAATACAAGAGTATTTTGATTGCAACATAGCATAGTATGCCACCACCTTACAGCCCATTCGATTACCACGGCAGTGTTAGACACACTTTTGTCTGTCGACTTGTGTTTTCGACCGGCCGAGGAGCACTCGCTGTTATCCGGGGTGATGTCTGCCGACGGTAGGGCACAAAAATACCGCTTATGAATTTATGTTCAATTTGAATTTATAGTCCGTTTTTTCTTAGCTGACAAATTTGATAAACAATCTTTAAGTGAATTATATTACAGATATCGTGTTTTAAAAATGTTATAGATATCGCAAACTACTCAAGGACAAAAAATACTTAATAAACCTTTTATTGCGTACGTAGTAAATACATAATACATATTACAATACGTATTATTGTATTATATTTGGATTATTTTAAAGACGAAATGTTGTTTGCCAAATTGGTCATCTAAGAAAAAATGGACTATACAACTACAAACATTCGGAACGCTTAGGGAG
The DNA here is from genome assembly GCA_905147815.2 of Phalera bucephala. NCBI lineage: Eukaryota > Metazoa > Arthropoda > Insecta > Lepidoptera > Notodontidae > Phalera > Phalera bucephala. Next base: position 6,202,181 of record LR990609.1, on the reverse strand, counting down.
AGCATTAGAGACTCAGTCAGCACAGTTAAGACGGTCAACTGCTCGAGCATTTTTTTATAAACTTTGTCCCATACTAGGAACCTATTTATATGTCGTGAGTACCCATACAGAAACAAGTAATTGTGGGTACCGCAAAGATTTGTTGCGCGGGGTATCGAACCCACTACTACTAAAGTAATTCGGAGGGCATAGGTTTAATCAATTAAAAAAAAATGTTGTCGAATTTCCCACTAACAATTAAATGTCTCCCTTATGAAATTCATTTAGGGTTGTACATGGTTTACTACCATTGAATTGCAGAACAACGATATTTTCTTACCAACTGGGAAACTGCTCAAGCGGTTCTCCGTTTAATCTAGACTAACCCTTAGACGAAGCAGGTTTTGCGTTGTGAAAATGTCGGACCTACTGAAAAGGGCGCATAAAGCCAGCAAAATTTTACATAGGATCGCGCCCCTCTATCGTCAGTGCGAAATGCGTTTTCTCGGGATACATCTAAAACTAAAAATATTTACATAGAATCCCTAACGTCAGCCCTTAATAATATCAGCCTATACTGTCCCACTGGGTAAAGGCCTTCTCTCAAGTATCGAGGCGAAAGAGATTAGGTCATACTTCACCACGCAGACCCAGTGTGGATTGGCGGAAGCAGATTTGTGGCTAACTGCTGTTGGAACTTATCAAGCCGCCTATAAAGCTTCCAACTCGGCTTAACGACTACTACATTATGTGGTAACCGGGACCAACGGCTTAACGCGCCTTCCAAAGCATGGAGACGCTCGAATATGAAAATGCCACAAACGGTCACCCATCTCAGATCGACCGAGCCTTGTATAAAATTAAATAATGTCAACCCTTGTTTATCCATAAATATATATTATTATTAGTGTCCGACCGTACCTTCGGCATTGGCTTCGGCTTCGGCGCCTTCGGCCAAAACTTCGAAGGTTTCTAGCAAACTCCGAAATTGAACGATCTCTTACGATTTATGACTTAGGAATGCGCGAGAGCGCCGCGGATGAGGCGACGCGCGAGTGGCAGGGATCACATTGCGTCGACCCGGCTAGCCACCATTGCCAGGAAATAACCAAATCAATAATTTAGCCATGATTCAAATTTCTTAGGGTTATTATTATACCTTCGGCTTCGGCTTCAGCCAAAAATCGACCTTCGGTCGGACACTAGTTATTGTCAATTTTTGTCCTAATTATCTCAACATATTGAGTATAAAACGAAAAAATATAAAAATTAGGCGTTATTACGTGATAGTTTTATCGAGGCAAGTTTATTATTATACGTTATCGATCAATGAGAAGCCTTGAAAATATCATGTAGTTGCTAAACCTTATTATATTTAACTTTAGACTTGATTTAATAATACCAAATCGTACACATGAAATTTTATTTTATGCCCCTTCTTATCTACGCCATATTGTATATAACAAGATTTGATCTGTTTGTTGCGTTCGTCTTACTGTTCCTCATACCATCGCATTATGTATTCTGAAAGTGCGCGTGATGCCAAATAATCTCAAACAGTTAATATAAATATAGGAAGATATGGGAAACTATTGTAATCACATGCTACGTCATCATCAGCCGAAAGACGTCCACTGCAGGACAAAGGCCTCCCCCAAAGATCGCCACATCGACCGGCTTTGTGCTGAACGCATCCAGCATCTACCCGCGACCTTCATCTTCATCGCTCCACCTTGTGGGGGGCCTGCCCACCCCACGTCTTCCGGTACGAGGGTGCCACTCGAGAACCTTACTGCCCCAACGGCCGTCAGTTCTACGAGCGATGTGCCCCGCCCACTGCCACTTAAGTTTGACAATTCTGAGAGCTATATCGGTGACTTTGGTTCTACATGCTACGTGATAGGTACTAATTAGTCAGCCGCTAATTATTACAAGGAGGATATTTCTAAAATTGACGACAATCGTGAGAACAAGAAATAACTGAAAATTTCCGCTCACATGCATTTGATTGAAGTTAGTACAGTCTTGGGTATTGAATGTTACGGATCATTTATGCATGTCAGTAAGCAGGAAATTTAGAATGAATTATGATTTACTTGGATCACTGATAAGTACATTAAGCAAAGATAATTGCAAGGGTTTTTTATAAAGTCTAGAAATTTATTTTTTTATTATGAAAGCGGTTATTTCTGTTTACCAAAAAGCGTTGCATGAAATTAAAGTATATCTGATTACAATTGAAATGAATAATTATTCCATGGTTTTCATAATTAAAGCCAAATGTAGAATTGTTTACATAGATGAGACAAAGTTAATAAAGCGAATTAGTATAATATATGTTAGGTCATTTATTTACATAAACGATAATATTAGCTTAATGGATATGTTGGGGTTACAGCACGGCTAGAATCTACTCAACTTAGTTTTTGTACAAGGAATAGTGCAGGAAATTACTAATAATGGATACATAAATTGAAAAAATACCAGTTAATTGATATTAAGCTATCTTATTTAAATGAATAACTCACCCATGGGCTGCGCAGTGTTAGTCGGAGTCTTTACGGAATTTGGTGTGTTTTTTCCTGATACCACAGTGCTAGTGTGCGATGATTTGCGGCCAGGCTGCAAACAAACATACCGCTGCGGTTAATTAAGCGATAATTACGTACACAACCTATGTGAGTGTGCGTTATACATTTAATAGGAAACTATTTAATGGTAATGAAAGGGGGTGTGAAGCAATGAAATTTAGATTAAACTCACACACGTTACACACACATACCCCTTTAGCTTTGGCTGTGTGCGTCGGTGTCCCGCTCCCGCTAGCCATGGGTGACGGTTCCCCCTCTTTCTCGCAGCTGGAGTCGCTCGACTGACTGTCATGTGACACTGGCTTGTATGGCGGTATGGTCTTTACGTTGCCGCCTTTTTTCTGCACAATCAACGTTTCACAAACAATATTAGCATCGGTGTTGTATTGCAATGAATTTGCGCTAACACCGCTCGTGAAACAGGATATTTGTTCAATAATTGATAAGCTTTTAGGTATGGACACTTGACGTTACACTATTATTGTATTTTTAATCTAAATCCAATTGTTATAATATGAAATTGTTTAGTACCTTTGCGATGATGGTGACATCATGATTGGTGAACTACAAAAAATGATAATGAATGAATAAATCAACTTTCATGCAAAATGTGCGGGCGACGTTACGTAATTGTTAGGTGGACCGTGCCGAGGTACAGCAGTCAGACACACTGGGCAAGTTGAAACTGTTGTGCATACTCGTGAGCACCGTAGCCTATCCTCATGAAGTGTGAATGAACACCGCGTCCATTCATACTCCCTTCCAACCGGTCGAATATTACATGAATATGAAAATCAGATACAGGTGACATTTTTGCAAGTTATATAGTTATAATCGGTTGAATTTAAGGGCCATGCACTCTGGATCCCATCGTTAATTTTATAACCTGTAATTCTTTGGTGATTATAGTTATTCGCACATAAGGTACCGGATTATAAACGTATGTATAGTTCTTTCCCGTCGGCACGCATTATACAACCTATATTATAATACAACTAAACAAAAAAGTAATAACGGATATTTGGACTTGATAGGCAAAGGATTTTAATATGTATATAAGCAAATTATGATACACCGTAATGCGCACCATATTATGACAATTTTATTTTAAAGATCGGTTTATATTATCGCAAAACTCGCGAACGTGGTATGTACCAAGCGTGTAAGTTATTATGTAGCGGAATCTGACTAGAAATACAAATGTCGAGCACTCTGTCTCGGGAGTCATTTAGTTGAAAATTTCCAGGGCTGACGACACACTAGGTCGGAGATATGCGGCCGAAGATACAAAGTTATCTAAAATATAAGTAGTTTACGCCAACAATTGTCCACTAGATAGGTCTTACGCTAGTATTTAGAACCATTATACAAGGGTAATCGGTCATAACATCAATCGGCCAATCTTGGCCTGGTGTGCTATCAGTCCGCGGCACTCACAAATAAGTCACATAATGTATTTCTGGTTCACCTCTAAGACAGCGACGACACACAGCATGATTGAAATATGTGTGTGTATTGTGCGATCTTCATGATACCAATGTTTGCACGAGTGTGCAAAAAGCTTTGTTAGTGAAAAATAATAAAAATGTGTTAGTAAAACATGGAACCTGGATGACACAAATGAATAATGTGCAGAGGTTTTATTACAAAAATAAATGTCTGCAATGTAACCTACAAAACAACATTATTATAATATGTTCTTCAATTATTGAGGGTTCTTTCACCGCCCATCAGTTAAACGCTGTTTAGTTACTTCTAACTATGAGAGTCGAGGAAGCCAGAGAGGTATGTAAGGAAAGAACCTGTTGGAACTCTGTACTCTCTGCCTACCCCGCAAGGGATCTGGCGTGAGGTTATAGATAGATAGATAGATAGTTACTTCTCGCTTAGCGTTACTCGGCAATTAAAACTGGCTTCTTAAACCGTGGCATAGAGCCACTCAGAGATGTTCAAATTCGTACATAGACGTTCCTGCATTTTTAACTGTCGATTAATCAGTCTACTTCAAGTTATACATGAGGATGGTGAAAGAGGCTCTTAGATTAATAAAATTGTATTGAGTCAAGTTGGATAACTTCGAGTCTCACTACGACACACTGTGTTATGAACGCCAATTTTTGGACACCCCCTTTTTATTACGAAATCTTAAGGATAAAATAATAAAAATATTTGTTTGAAAACTAATACATGGTCCTATTACATGGGACCTAACATCGTCGGCGAAACGTGGGTGTACTCAGTACACCTCTGCCACCTCTGCCACCCCCGCTGGGAAATATAGGCGTGACTAAGAGTAATACGCAATAATCTTGAATGTAGCCTAAAAATGTCTTTCAAGCCTGATCTTTTAAGGCAATTAAGTACCCCCTAGCTTTCTGAGAATAGGAGAAATAAGTGTTTTTAGTTTAACGATTTTATTTACTTTTTCTCGAAAATTCTGCCTATTAAGAAAAGTTACATACATGAAAATCATAAGCACACTTTTTCAAATAAACTGTAACAAAATAGCTACCTAGTCTCATCGAATTTGGAAGTTATAGGCAATTAATTAATTTAGTTAGGGTTGACAACTTTAAAAAAAAATCCGGATGTTTCCTAACTTTCGTGTTATATAGTTGAATGAGGAAGAACTGCATTTACAACGAAACGCTTACTTGGTTTTGATTTTTTACTTCCACTTGTTGCTTTTAACCTTTTTTTGATGCTTTGCCTAATTTACGTAATGCTATCGGCACCGCATACCTGGCAACGTATTGTTGCTATGTATGCGGGCAGACTTGGACAAAATGCAATCTGATTAATGATTACGTTTGTAATCTTCACGATTACAGAGTAGCGACATTAATCTATCTATGTATATCATCACGCCAACTCCCTCGCGGGGTAGACAGAGAGTACAGAGTTCCAACAGGTTCTTTCCTTACATACCTCTCTAGCTTCCTCCACTCTCATAGTTCGTCTCATACACACTCGCCGGTTACGGAGACTCTTGACATGCCCTTCAGATAAGACACGGTATATTTGGTCATGGTAAGATAGTCTAGGAAATTAATCTAAAAATATAATCATATTCGGTGATAAACGATAATTCGTTTGTAATCATGACTATGTTTTATGATTGATAATATGAATTCACTTAACATTCAAAAATACATATTATGAGAGGTCTAAAATTTTCTTTTGTTTCATGGCAATAGCTAGTTTTGTATTAATATAGTTTTACCAATATGAAGTGTTTAAGGCGATTCTAGATTCTTAAGGGGGGCAAAATTGTCATTGTTTTGCGATAGAACGCGCCGTTTCCGAGATTCAAGCGAATTTAACAGAGGCAGCAGCTTTTATTTGACTTTAAAGCAGGTACCCTGGGGGTGTAGGATGCACGTGTCGAATATCACGAGACACTACCAAGGTCACTGACGTGAGCCTCAATGTTTATGAACTGTCAACTTCGATGAAAGTGTCCATGTCTTGTCCTTCCATGTCTTGACATTGATTTTAGGGTCACTGTGTCCCGTGGGGTTTTCACACTACTCCCACGTCCTACTGAATCCTAGTCTTATTGTGTTTTCATAGAGCCCAATCTTGTATTCACAGACCGGGAGTTGACTTTTATAGATTAGAATACTAAAAAAACTATCACACATACAATATTGATTACTTGGCTATTGTAATCAACTCCTATACCATACAAAACGTGGGCCTGAACTGCGTGTAACTATTAAATTTCATTGTTATATACAAAATATTCTATAAGACTCACTAAGAGGTAATACACGAAATATTAAACCACGCCAAAATGATTGCACAATAATTGAAAATGTGCATTCCAGTCTCCAAAAGTAATAATATTAGAGATGGGCATTGACGTAAAGAGTAATAAACATAATGTGTGATAACAATATGCGTGGTTTTATTACTTTTCAAGATGACAACCCTAGCGATGAAAAATCCGGATAAAACTTTATATATTTAGCTATAATTTCTAAATTCCGGCAATTTTTGTGTTGTTTTTCCCGTTTAAAAAGAAATATATGCTCGTAATTTTGATACATATCTTTTCCAAATGTGGTGGAATTTTCAGATAATGAAACAAACGAAAAATTAAAAATGTATTTCTTGTGATGGAGAAACATATACAATCCATTGACATGTAGAGTAATGATCAGTGTTTAAATGGACATAAAATGAGCTGTGCGCACTGCTTATGATCATGCGTTCTTCCCTACACACTACTACAAAAATGGGCAAAATGTAAATGAGGTAAGATTCGAAGCTACCCAAATTGAATAGTCAAATTTAACAAATTGTATAGCTGTTTAATTTGCTAACAACATTTTTTCATGCCAATAAAATGCAAAAGAAATATCCCCATGTCATAAAAGAAAAACAAATAATAATTTCTGAAAACAAAATAACGCACGTAAAGTTTATTCCACAATAATGGATGCATGTCTCAATCTATCGAGGCAAAGTATTTATTGTGATTGAAACCACAAGTGCTACTTTTCAAACAATAAATAATAATCATTTATTCATTAGCTTTAAATCATATCTATTAAGGTTCATGCTGTATCAAGTTCATATTACCTTTTGAGTCTCCAGGGATAGCAAGGGAAGTAATATTTAAGGTTTAACACAGACTGCGGTTTGCGGTAATTTTATTTTTCTTACAGTACCATCATATAAACATGCCGCGCGGTTCCGAACCGCTCGATAATATGTAACAGGTTGCGTTTGCAGTAAAATATTCCATTCTTAGGAAAAGGTGAAGATCTCGAGGCCAATTTAAAATTGGACGAAAATATAATATTACTGTTACTCTGAAAACTATAAAATCACCGCATAAAATTATGAAAAATAGCATTTGTGTTTGGTAATAATTATAATTAAGCTTATCTTTTAGTTTGTTCATGTAGAAAATATACACTTCTTGGCAAGTTGAACGTAAGAGATGAACCACAATGTATGTACATTCTTGTTCGGACTTTCAGAAGTTGCTATATCTTACCAAATAATTTCTAAATTGAGAATTTCAAAACGTCTCGTTAAAGATTTTAAAATGTCAGTACCATTTATTTATGTAGCATTCTTTTTAGGGTTCCGGAAACCGAACCGAACCGGAAACCGGTGTCCGACGGTTACCACCCTTTTTCTCAGGAACGGCTAGAGGCATTCAGTTGAAATTTATATCGAATACGAAGGTCTACGGTCCCCTACGGATGTAAAAAATGAAGGTTCTAAGTAAACCCAAACAATGCAAACTTTAAATGATATGGCCATTTATAGTCACTCATCAGAAATCATATGGCACTTCCCCTTAACCTAGAACCATGGAAATTGGCAAGAAGCAAGGTTTTGAAGTACAACTAAAGGAAAAAAACTGAAAATTGTCAATTTATAACTATAACATATAAAAAAAAATCATTTTTCCTCAAATCCGATGAAAAATTAAGATAGCGCTGTCTAGTGACATTTTGTGGCACTATGCTTCTTTGTCTTTCCTGCAAGGAATCTGGCGTGATGATATATAAAGAGACAGAGAGAGAAAGGTAAAAATACGAAAATTTTTATCTGTGTATAGTGTCGGACGTAAATTAGATCAGATTGTCGATTTCTTCTATTATGTTTATATTTTAATTACAGATAAAATTTTATAATAAAACAGGACTTTTTAAAAGGTTCTTTTATGGACTGTCTCGTTGACCTAGTAGGTACTGTATAATGCGTTTAGAGATCGCGGAGGATCTCGTATAAATTGTAGAGCAGACCAAAGGTAGTTTTTCTATAGAAAAGTTTCCAGTATTAGTCTTAAATTGTAGTCCGGGGTCTTTAATTGTGCCCGGTATAATGGCAATAGCCTAGCCCCTATTACATTGGCGCCTTTTGTTCTCAGCAATAAGTTGGTGTGCGCACACAGTACCTCTGCCACTCCCGCTTGGGGAAAGTACGCGTTCCGGTGTGTGTAAATACTTAATACGGGAATAATTGAATATGAACGTAGTTCATTGAAATTGTAAAAAATACAAAAATAAAACTTCGTCACGCCTGTATTCCCCAGGGTCGGATGTTAGGTCTCATGCAATAGGGGGCAAGCCTAATGCCATTATATCGGGCACAATGGCAGTTGATACTGGAAATATTTCTATCGAAAAATTACATTTGGTCTGACCTGGGATTCGAACTCAGGACCTCGTGATCGTTATTCGCCAATACACTAACGAGGTAACTTTTTACAAGCTTTTATGTTCGTATGTCTGTCTGTCTTTTTGGGTTAAATCTTGTGATACATAATTCAAGCACTTACGGGTATTCGATTGAGCTGAAATTTGGCATACGTATGTAAGTTCGGTGACAATGCAATAATATAGTACCATTGAGCCAGCTCCAGACCAGTCTCTTGATGGAGTGGAAAGGTGGCCATGGGAACATGTCAACTACACAACATAACCACCTCATTGCGTGTTGGTGTTTGTGTGTGTGTGTGTGTGTGTGTGTGTGTTTAGGCTTGTTAGATTGGTTTAAATTAAAATTATTAATTGTGACACATTTTGATAATTATTTTTGCTTTGGGCTTAGTGTGTAGCTCCAGGCTCAGTTTTAATTTCATTAGTATTGGATCTTGGGATTTCAAAATACACCAGGGAACTCATTAAAGATAAACAATACGAATGTGTAGATTGAGTTATTATGAATTTATGACTATCCTACAGGTACGTTGCTACAAAACTAAACAAAATTTTAACAGACGCCAAAAAAAGAGGTTCTCAATTAAGCTGTATACATATTTTTATGTATATTTGACCCTTACTTCATCATTTATAATCCGATTGTAATGTTAGTAAATAATTATGATAAAAAGTCTTTAAAAAAATATGCCTTTATTGTGACAATACGACGGAGATATTTTACTAAGCTGAGGAGCTACTTTAGCCTCCTTCCGGCTCAGACCTTGCTCGCCACATAGGTAAATGGTACTTCTCTAGATAAATCAAACGAGTCCAAAAACGATAGAGTAACGTTTTATATTAGAAGAATTCCTATGGGCACTTTCTGTATCCACCACCAGACTCTGGCAACTGTAGTATATAGAACTTATCAAAACAAATCCAACAATCACAAACATGATGGGGCTATCTTGTTTAGTTGATAAGTTTTTAGGGCGACTTAAAACTATAGTACTAATCCAGACAAATCCAAGAGTCTCAAACATCAAAATCGATTCCAGTGCAATCGATTAGAATTAATTTAAAGATAGATTTTATTAAAATAAATCGACATGCCTAGACTATAGTTCAGTCATTTCGACACTCGTCTATTGCACCCAAAGGCCACCGAAAGCTCACGAACGTAGTTTCGGTTTCGGCTTGATTTCAGCCAAAACCTAAACTACAATTTTGCGCTGCAACTGGTAGAAGCCGAAACTGGTACGGAACCCTTAGAGCGCGAGTCCTACTCGCACTTGTCCAGTTATTTTTGAAAAGGCACACCTTGGATTTGCTAAATATGTTCCTTCACGCCTTAATTTCAATATAGATGTCCGATTGTGTTTATACAGTAGCATACATGTTTTTATAGTAATATTATATAATGTTTGTCACGTTGGCGATCTAAAAATATAAAAGATATTTTAGGTAATCCTTGAAATTCTCAATTCAGACATTATAGCAATCGATTATATTCACCGCTTACGTTTTCTTCTGCCTACCCATACGTGTGTGAAATAAGAGGTACAAGAATATCAACTAACCAATTTACTGTAGTGGTGTTGGCAGTATCCGCAATACTTGACATTGTCCAAATAGTTGCCGGCCTCTTCGCAGAGTAGGCCCAGCCCCTGCGCGCAGGTTACGTGGAATTGTTGTTTGCAGCCTTTAATAACCATAAGAGATAACAATATTATATTAATAGAGGAATACATACTAATTTCATTATACTTCACAAATCGTGTTGATGTAGCACCGATTCATATGTTGTAAGAAAGAGCAAATATTTAAGACACTTAACCAACTTATATAGCAAGTAAACCATGCGGTAATCAGTTTTTTAACTCGACAAAACTGACGACAGCATTCCATAAAATAAGAAAAAGGATGTGTGTAAATAATTCATAATTAGCTGATGCACTGCCAAGAATTCGCCCACTATTATGAATACCCAACTTTTCTAGTCGCTTTCTGCAGTTGCTGTATGTCGGACAGACAAGTTGTTTTACATAGTACACAAGTGCACAGAAGTAAATAATCCAGCGATATTGATCTACCATAATGTAAGTTTGATTAAACTCTGCAGTCATACTCAAGTCATCCTTGAAGTTAACCATACAATACAAAGATTTCCTATAGCAACTGATACTTAGACTTAAGACTTGCCCAGACGGAGCATTACTAACAAAAATGGCGACTCAAGTGACGCACTGCGTGCGTGACGCCAGGGTTCGATTTTTGAAAATTTGATCAATTTTGTTTCCGGAAATTTGATCATGTTTCTGAATTTCGTGTCAAGCTCAAGTGGCTACTTTGATCAATTTTATTTCCGGGAATTTGATCATGTTTCTGAATTTCGTGTCAAGCTCAAGTGGCTACTTTGATCAATTTTGTTTCCGGAAATTTGATCATGTTTCTGAATTTCGTGTCAAGCTCAAGTGGCTACCAATTCGCCTTCGCCGGAATGCTTACATACTATCGCTTCTATGCAGCATTCTGTTTGATCCTACTACTCCTATATACTCCCAAAACGATTCGAGTTCCTCCGGGAGACACATTCAAGGTTCTGAAGGTCGTCGGAAAATCTCAGACTAGAAACACCAATGCAATCTAAAAATATTTTTTAATAAATTATTCTCAGTCGAAGCTGTTCGGAAATGCATTGCCTTTATCAGAAAGACGCGCAGAGTCGTTGGCCATTTTTAAAAGAATGGTTAAGGACCACTTACTGTTGACTATTCTCTAATAAGTCAGTATCATATATTTATAAGTATATGAACCTATACCTATGACACAATATGAAAGTAACTAATAAATGTACCACCTATATATTGCTATATATTTATTTCTTTATATTTTTTCTTGTTCTTTCAGTTTTGGTTGTCTGGAAGAGATCTCTATTAGCGATAAGACCGCCAATTGTGCCTCTTTCTTTGTTTTTTTGTTAATGTTAATGTATGGGTCTACAGAGTTGTATGTTGTTTCAGCGCGCATGATGCTCCATCTAGACATTTAACTCATCTAAGAACTTATAAAAAAAGTTACCTGATTTGTTACATTGCATGCAAGCTCCCGCAGTTGCTCGGTGTGTTTTGCCCATGTCTTGACAAATGTAGCATGTCTGTAATAATTCCCTTTTTAATGTTCACTGTAACATCATAAGACTTTTTTAAATACATGTATTTGAGTTACATATTACATGAAAATAAAAAATTTACTGTACTTGAGTGTAACAGTTCATAAATCAAGTATGAGGAAATAGGTCCCTTTTGACCCAGTAGAAGGCAATTGGGTCATAAGTGTCGTGACGGCATCGGTGGTGGAAGTAACCGAAATATAGAATTAAACCTGTCAGAATTGAAATATGTTTAGTCCTCCCAGCCTTCCCCAGTTTGGAACGACATTTGCTGTAAAACGTATCTAATGAGCAAAGCTCTATGGCGGGACGGGGGCCTTCATCGCCTGGGCCTTTTATCGGCTATAGAGTGTGAATAGAGTTAACTAAATTTAATCCTATATTTTAATTGCCGCGTGGTTCCCGGCTTAGAATAGGACCAACCCATCTCATCCCATCGGGTGTCGTACAAGGCGACTAAGGGAAAACTAGGGAATGGGCAGCAGCGTTCCCTTAACACTTTTACAACCAAAAACTGCGCTCGCCAACCCGCCTGCCAAGCGTGGCGAGTATGGCAAACACCCCCAACCAATATGGAAGAAAGCAAGAAAACCAGGCCCCTAGTCCCCGGCGGTCCTGTTCGTCCTGGCCACGGTAGCAGCCATGGTAAAGACAGGACAAGGGGTGCTAAGAATCTCCGGCAGAGATTCGGCTACCACCAAAACCGAAAATTGGCCCTGGTGACATACAACGCACGCACATTGAGGACAGATGAGAAGCTAGTTGAGCTGGAAGAAGAATTAAACAAGTTGCGGTGGAGTATTGTTGGTTTATCGGAGGTCCGAAGAGAGGGCGAGGACACGATAACCTTAAAATCCGGCAACTTGTTTTACTACCGGGAGGGCGAACAGCAGTCCCAAGGTGGTGTCGGATTTATCGTCCACAAGTCACTCATAAACAACGTTGTGTCCATCACTAGTGTGTCGAGCAGGGTAGCGTACCTGATACTCAGAATATCCAAAAGATATTCGCTGAAGGTCATACAGGTCTACGCACCGACCTCGGCATACTCAGATGATGAGGTCGAAGTTATGTATGAGGACATTAGTAGAGCCATACATACTTCCAAAGCACACTTTACAGTAATTATGGGTGACTTCTCGTCTTGCTCGAAGGAAAAGCGCCGGAAGCATGGAACAGGGGTGTGGTGGTACTCTTTTTCAAGAAAGGTGATAACACTTTACTGAAGAATTATAGGCCCATCACACTGCTGAGCCATGTTTATAAGTTGTTTTCGAGAGTCATCACGAATCGTCTCGAACGCAGGCTTGATGATTTCCAGCCTCCCGAACAAGCCGGTTTCCGGAAAGGCTTTAGTACCATAGACCACATACATACGCTGCGGCAGATTATACAGAAGACCAAGGAGTATAATCGGCCACTATGCTTGGCGTTTGTGGACTATGAGAAAGCCTTCGCTTCGATCGAGACTTGGGCGGTTCTTAGATCTCTCCAGCGATGCCGCATTGACTATCGGTACATCGAAGTGTTGAAGTGCTTGTATAATAACGCCACCATGTCAGTCCGAGTACAAGGGCAGTGCACGAAGGCGATCTCCATAAAAAGAGGAGTAAGACAGGGAGACGTCATTTCTCCGAAACTGTTTACGGCCACCTTAGAGGACACCTTCAAGCTCTTGGAATGGCGAGGACTTGGCATCAACATCAATGGCGAATACATCACTCACCTTCGATTTGCCGACGACATTGTGGTCATGGCGGAGTCGCTGGAAGATCTAGGACGAATGCTCGGCGACCTCAACAGAGTATCTCAACAAGTGGGTCTTAAAATGAACATGGACAAAACGAAAATAATGTGTAACGTCCATGTCGTACCCACCGCACTCACCGTTGGGAACTCTACTCTTGAAGTTGTCGACGAATACATTTACCTGGGACAGGTAGTCCGGTTAGGTAGGTCCAACTTTGAGAGAGAGGTCAATCGACGAATCCAACTCGGCTGGGCAGCGTTCGGGAAACTGCGCAACATCTTCTCATCCAAAATACCTCAGTGCCTAAAGACTAAAGTTTTTAGTCAATGTGTGTTACCAGTGATGATATATGGATCAGAGACGTGGTCTCTTACAATAGGTCTCATAAAAAAGCTCAGAGTTGCTCAGCGAGCTATGGAGAGAGCTATGCTCGGCGTTTCTCTACGTGATCGAATCAGGAATGAAGAGATTCGAAGAAGAACCAAGGTCACCGACATAGCCGTTAAGATTAGCAAGCTGAAGTGGCAATGGGCGGGCCACATAGCGCGAAGATCGGACGGGCGTTGGGGCAGAAAGATTCTAGAGTGGAGACCACGTATTGGCAAGCGCAGCGTGGGACGACCACCTGCCAGATGGACCGACGATCTTGTGAAAATCGCAGGAAGTCGTTGGATGCAGGTGGCATCGGACCGGTTACGCTGGAAAGCGATTGGGGAGGCCTATGTTCAGCAGTGGACAAGTATAGGCTGAGATGATGATGATGATGATTTTAATTTGTATTTTACACAGTCTGATTAGCTATCTTCAAATAAATCATGTTACCAAGTAAACCTATATGGTGCAATTAATCTATTTGTTGGTGACATACATGCGTCAATTACTATTTAAAACACTAACAACGCAATCTGAATAGGTACGTTATTGCTTACGATTGAAAGATTACGTCTTGGCGACCTCAATCATGAAAGAAGGGTGTCAAATTGGCATAAAAAGAGTTCTAGTTTTAATGAAATAGTGACAACCATTGTTAGTGAACCACTGCCACTCTTCTTATTTAATTATGGCATGACTGATTAAACGAATGAGATAATATGATGGTCGGTATGGAGTATTCGGTTGTCATTCTAATATGAATGATTGCCATGATTCGTATAGACCAGATATGTTTGTGAGATCTATAGGCACCCCCATAAGGTGCACCGATAAGCAAGATAAAGTCGCCGGTAAAAGCGTACGGTGGAGATCTATAGGGGGAGCCTTTGTCCTGCCGTTGACGTCTTCCAGCTGCTGAGGATGATGGTAGGTTTTGTCTGTTTGGGTGCTAAACGCAAGGAATATAATAGGCACAGTTCTAGTGTATGGCAATGTTTACAAACAAGCCATAAAAAATTTGCACCTTATTGTATCTCTCAGGTGGTATGAGTCGCAAGACGATAGGTTCCATGGAGGTGACGTTGCCGAACCGGACCTCGGGTATGTACAGGGCGCAGACAACATGCGCCCAGCCGTTCGTGTCAGTCCGCTTCAGAGCTCCGGATTTTGATGGACAGAGCTCACATCTCTGGAAAGAAAATATTTAATACAAGGCTCATACATACATATATTATTTTTAAAGAATTCATCCTTTACAGAATCAGTAAGTAATAGTTTTGATTTGACATCCTAGGCTATTCTCTACAAAAATATAAATTCTCAATATTTTACTATAATAAATGGATTATCGTTACACTAACATAATAGTCAGTCCAAATAAAGATAGACAAACAGTTACCCGATGTTAACAATTCAAAATACATAACACTTACTACTTTGCCTTTGGTTTCAGGGCTTTCACATTTTCGGCAATACCATGGACCCGTCGGCACCGTCACTATGCCATAGCAGGCTAAAACATAAATTAAAATATTCAATTACTTTTCAGAACATTTATAGATATTTCTTTGGAAAATAGAAAATCATGGCGAAACATGGACCTTGATGTACAGCAACTGTGCATCCATTCCCGTCGCAATAGACCAGCGGGTTGTCCGGCCAACCCCGCTCGTCTGAGCACACGCAGCATCCTCCTACCATCTCCTTCATTATGAACTCCGCATTATTAACTTAAACTCTGAAAATAACACACATTTTAACACCACTTACCACTAACAAACGAAACTAATATTATATATGTACATTCAATGTGATAATGCATCAGCAAGTATCAATGAAAAAAAACTGTCAAAATCAAACACCAGTAAATTTTTCACTAATGGAAGCATTGCAATGTAAATGATTAAAATGAATGAATAGTAACATAATATGTAATGATTAATTAAATAAATGCGGAATACCAGCAATGAATGCAGACTTCAAATTGTATTGGACTCGTGTAAACTGTTTTCATACTACAGTATACCTTTTATAAAAATCGAATTAAAATTTAAGTCAAATGGTCCATTCTGTAAAGATATCAGTCACAAAACATCCTCTGTGTATCCAACAATATAAGACAGACCATTTAAGCTTTGCAGCCCAGAGTTATAAAATAATGCATTCAATTTTGAAAAAATCTAGCAGACTACACAAACATTTTTGTCGCCCGAATACAATATAAAAAAATATAAAGCTTTTTATCTAATGAAACCCTATTTTCCTGTAGTTTTCTCACCTGTATCATATTCTAAAAAATGTTAATAAGCATCATGCATGACTGTATAATATGGTTGTGTTGGAATATGGCTGGATTATGTTCGTAATTTTTCTAGGGTTATTAGTATCCCACAGGTTAAGAATATTACAGAAAAAGCTGGAATTTCCAAATTTTTATTTCCCATCCACCCACTATTATGCAAGATCTTTTCTTTTCCACTGACTATTTAAATTATTAAAGATTTTAACTAGTTTCTATCAAAAACATATTTAATATAAATGTCAAATGATCCATCTAGTTAAGAAATAATAGCTCGGAACTGAATCTTCTCATTTCTTGATTTAATTGACTGATTAATTTACAGACTCTTTCATATAATGTAATTAGTATATTTATCACTTCATTATGGAGAAAAGCAATCATGAGAAATTAAACAAAAAGAAAAAGCCTAACTAAGATATTAACTACAGAGTACCTGTTAGATCACACATACGAGCCTGTCGCACCACACCACTATTCAGGACAAGAACATCATGCACTAACGCAGGCCAGCGCTCACCTATTCGTCGCATACTTGATTCGTACAATTTAAAATTTAGTCACATTGATATTAATGCGAATAGTGTAAGCGTTTATAAAAAAACTAGTGATTAAGAAACTGCATAGTTATATATAGGTACAGTTATACGACTCTCAACCAGAAGTTACAACATTTACCATACCTGTGGTAAACGATGTGGATGTCACAATTATTAAAAATGTTTATATATGTCTTAATTTCTAAAGTTATTGTGATGTTGTTTGTTTACCCAATAAATAGAAAAAAAAAAGAAAAAAAGCCTAAGTCACCATAAACACATGGGCACTATAATCATTTTTGAAACTGGTTAAAACCTAAAAATAACACCATACTGTATCACCCAAATGACATGGTCTTTATTATAATTGAATAAGAACATATTGAACATATTATAAGTGATAAATTTACTAATGGCATTTGAAAAAGAAACTTTTTAGCTTCATCAGCTGTACAAATTGAGATTAATGTCATCAAAATGATGAGTACTTAAAATGTATTAATGGTCAATAGTGATATTTTGTTATTTGAATGTATTGTTACTATCTAGGGTGTATTGCCTTCATGTCTTGTGATTGTTTGGTTTGATGGATCTTCTCAGTGGAGGCTGCGTTAGATTCTGTAGATTAGTAGTTAAATTAAATTTAAAACAGGGCTTATACAAAATAAATTATTTGAGAATGAGTTTAGTGGTTAAAATATGGCTGACTCACTGAGTTGACTCCCCATGAAAGAAACATGTGCATATAAAATTATAGCATAAGGTAAACCTAAAATAAAAAAAATATTGGTATTTGTTTCTTGTTTACTGCACTACCATATGATGAATTTGATTATTTTAAACATTCTGCACTTCAGACATTTTGTGACTTAAGACAATATTTTGTAGAAATCTCTAATAGTCAATAGTGATAAAGAACTCCATTAATAAAGAACACTGAACTGGAACAGAAGATGTTATTCAGGAAATCTACATTTACATAAAGAGATTGGTTAAATAAGTTAGAACTGCTGTTTGCTTATATAAAATAAAGATTATTTGTTTAAGCAAATGAATAATTTAGGCTGCAGATGGCTGTTATAGCTACATTTAATGAAATCATAAAATTAGTTATATGTTATAAAAGCAATTAGGCGTTTGTATATCTATATAAGTTAAAGGCCCATAAAGAGAGGCAGTTTTTTCTTGGTGTTGTTGCTTAAATGATAATTTTCAGTAACCATATCATAAAATATTAGACAAAGCAGATAACTCAACACATGTTATGTCATTACACATGTTAGATATATAGAAAACTAAAGCATTTAAGGAAACAGTAATTAAAGTGACAAAGTGATAAGAACCAAACAATATATGGTTTGTGCCTAATTTTAGTATGAATGTTAAATGATCAGCATATAATATGAAATATAAGTCAACCTACAGGTGTCCCATCTAGATTGGTGGGCGTCCATGAGTCCTATAACTACCTACCTTATATTGATGTAATAGGTAAGTACATACAATGTATCACACAAAAACGCATACAAATCAATATAACTTTTAAATGGCTGGTATTGTTTATTATCTCAATGTTTCTCATTCAAGGTTTTTATTTACTGTATCAGCAACCCATCAAACAAAGAGCGTCCAGAGCTAACACAATTTGAAGTGAAAACTGATGAATATTGAATGGTAATGGTTAAGATACAGCTCCCTTTTTAATATATTTACCAAAAGAAAAAATATCCTTTCATTGTCCGGGAAACCGAATTGCCGGCCACAACTCATTCATTCATCTTTACACTTATGTATTGACTAGATTATCACCTCACCTGCGCCTAGCAATAACGATAAAAAGAAGACAAATTATACACGATCTAAACTCGTAAAAGTATTAAATTATAAACGGTACAGCACGAAATGAATGATTTTACGTTAACTGTTAGCACAATTTACAGATCCTAAAATCCTTTAACTACCATAAATAAAATTAATATTCACTATTTGGCTGCCATTCATGTACAAGCAAAAGCCATGTTGAATTTTGTTTGGGATGGATGCATTGCATTAGAATTCTTATCCAGATTACTAGGAGTATAAGCATTTATGCTAGTGTAAAAGAGATAAATATACGAAAAACACACAAGTCAAACAGAGACATACGTTATGCTGGTGTTAGATTATCGGCTTTATTTAAAGTATGTACTGGAACGCTACTTTGTTTTGTTAAGCCGTGATTACATTACACGACCCCGACTCTCTTCGACTCTGACTTGACAGCTTTGAGAGATCATTATAAGGCCGTCAGGTCGGAGTCAGATTTGGATGACCTTGGAACCGCACATCAAGCGAGTCCGTAACCGAGCAGCCTTTGTGCTCGGTCGTCATTACCCGATGATCGGCAAGCGGAGTAAATTGTCCCTTAGCAATAAGGTGACTCTTTACAAAACTTGTATACGGCCCATCATGACGTACGCTTGTGAGGTGTTTGGGCACGCCGCCCGCTCTTACATCGATAGACTGTAAACGTTCAATCCCGTTTCCTCCGCAAAGCCCTCAGAGCCCGGTGGTTCATACGGAATGTCGATCTCCATTTCGATCTCGGTCTCGAACCTATTCGCACCTTTATTAAAAAGGCTACAATCCGATATTTCGCGAACGCGTCCAGTCATAGAAAGCCGCTTATCGTAACCGCCGCCGATTATGAACCAAACTCCCCTCCTGTTAGCCACTACCGCCGTCTGCGGCATGTACACACCGACTCTCCCGATGCCCCTACATCCCTTCTTTCGGATACAAATACCGCAAATAGGATCAGACACCAACCTCGCCGGCGAGGTCGGAGAATCCCTTGCCCGCCGGCCGGTGCAGAGCACCACGTCATGACACCTAGTATACGCCCTCCCCCATAGCGACTGCCCAAGCCGAGACCGTTCCTCCTTGCTGTTGCCCTTGCCCTTCTGGCTCGAGGGTAGTAGTTGCACGCTCGCCCTCTTGTCCGGTGAAGCTGTAAAGGCCCCGCAGCCAACAGCGTACATCATTCACACACACACGCACACACACACACACACACACACACACACACACACACACACACACACACACACACACACACACACACACACACGTCAGAGTTGGATCCAGAGATGGGCAAAATGTAATCAGATTAATAATTAACCACCCCCGCTTGGGGTATGTAGACGTGATAGTGTATTAATTATAAATGATAACAATTACATTTTGTAATCTTCACAACAACAAACAACATAATGATGACTGCATCACCGTTTCGTGATGCAGTCATCATTATGATGAATATCAATGTATCGATATAATATGATTACTGTTGTCGTGTAAAAAAAATATTTGAAGAAAGTGATTGATGTTGTATCGAAACATCAATCTTTTATTAAGCTTCCTTTATTCGTATGTCGCTCCATCTTTCCGGTCCGGATAAAATAGAGACCGAAAAATAATTATCTTCGATCAGTCGGCGCGCGCTCTTCTTCGCAAAGGGACGTGCATATTATTATAATCTTTGGGGACGTGCAAAGTACTCTGTAGGGACGTGTAGCGACATGGAATTAAGCACTACGGGTGAAAACGATATATCGATGTTTTAATAGACAAGAGATCGATGTTTTGAATTGCAAATTATATTTAGACAGAGATGCACAAAATGTAATCAGTGAATATTTTGGAGAAATGTATGGAGATGCCCCGGATACTGAAGCCGCAGATGTGCCCAAAGGCGAGTTTGCGGCACCAGAATCAACAGAAGACATCACTATGAAAGAAGTTGACTGGGCGTTAGGAAGTATAAAAAACGGTAAAGCTGCGGGAGTAGACATAATATCTGCCGAGATGATTAAATATAGTGGAACTTGCGTCCGGGACGCCTTCCGGGGCCTTGTAAACCTCTGCTGGAGGACCGGTAGAGTCCCTACAGATTGGCGCTGCGCAGTCATAGTACCCTTGTATAAAGGCAAGGGTTCACAATATGACTGCGCCAATTACAGAGCCATCAGTTTGATCAGCTTGGCAGCCAAGGTGTACGGTAAAATTATTGAACGGAGAATGCGCGAGAAGTCCGATGGAATGTTTGCGAGGCACAAGGGGGTTTCGAGTCCAAAACAGGATGTTCGGATCATGTCTTTCCCCTTCGCAACATCGTAGAGAAGCATCTGGCAGTGGGCCGGAATGTTTTCTGCGGTTTTGTAGATCTGGAGAAGGCGTTTGACAGAGTTGTGCGAAAGAGACTTTGGGACATTTTGCCAGAGTATGGTATAGATGGCACTCTGTTGCGAGCCGTCCAGTCCACTGCACTTATGTGGACTGCAAGGCATGCGTACGGGTGGGTGGTAACAGGTCACCTTGGTGTAACGTTGAAATCGGCGTCAAGCAGGGTTGCGTGTTGTCCGCTAGACTGTTTATAATATATCTGGATAAAAGTCTACAAAGGATGAAAGCGATGAATGAAGGTGCTCAAATGGGTGACCTAGTGGTAAACCATCTACTTTATGCAGATGACGCGGTTTTAATAG
The DNA here is from genome assembly GCA_905147815.2 of Phalera bucephala. Taxonomy (NCBI): domain Eukaryota; kingdom Metazoa; phylum Arthropoda; class Insecta; order Lepidoptera; family Notodontidae; genus Phalera; species Phalera bucephala. The sequence goes on along the minus strand of LR990609.1, from coordinate 6,180,786 downwards.
CGCCAACAGCCACTGATCTGCATACACTAGTCACAGTTATAAAAGACGACTACATAAACAATGGCTTACACTAGAATGTAAAGAAAACCAAGATTATGGTTTTTGAAAGGGAAGAAATCAGAACAAATTAGTAAGGATTGTGGTTGGTAACGATGTGCTGGAGCAAGTGAATGAGTTTGTATATCTTGAATGCGCCTTCAGTAAGGATTGGAAATACACCGCTGACATAGAGAGAAGAGTGAGTGCAGGGAACCGAGTGAATGGTGCGATGGGAAAGCTACTTGGGAGCCAGTACTTAAGCCATAAGGCGCAGCTGGCCATACATAACGGAGTTCTTGTCCCAACGCTGTTATATGGTAGCGAGAGCTGGGTATGTAAGAAGGAAAATGAAAGTAGGATAAATGCGGTAAAAATGCGAGCTCTGCGGAAGATATGCGGAGTGAAGCTGACCGACCGCATTAGCAATAGCGCAGTAAGAAAGATATGGTATAAAAGATAGTATCGGTGTAAAGATGAGAAAGGGCATGCTCCGTTGGTTCGTACATATAGAAAGAATGCCAGATGAAATAATGACAAAACAGATATATAATGTGGTAAAGTGGAAGGATGCAGGTACCGGGGAAGACCTATTAAGAAGAGGGTATTTTACCACGAACAAATAAACCGAGTCTTATCTGAAGGAAAAGTCAAGAGTCTCCGTAACCGGCGAGCGTGTATGAGACGAACTATGAGAGTGGAGGAAGCCAGAGAGATATGTAAGGAAAGAACCTGTTGGAACTCTGTATTCTCTGCCTACCCCGCAAGGGATCTGGCGTGATGATATAGATAGATAGATAGTAATCCGAGACCATTATGCCAATATTCGCCCCACCTCGTGGATAATCTTATTTAAAAAACTTCCCGAGCAGCCAACACCGAACAGCTCTAACTGTTGGAATCTCTCTGGCTAACTCTGTCCTTGAAGTCCGATATAATTTCTCAAAAGCCAACTGGGATGCTTTCAGCAGCCAAACGGACTCAATTCTTCGCTGTAACAAACCGACAGTAGACAACTACTAGAGATTCTGTTAACCTATCATCGCAACGGCCAAACGTCACATACCCAGAGGGTTCCGTAATGATTACGTACCAGGATGGACAGAGGAAGCTGAAGAAGCATGCAAGGATTTCCTGTCAACCTCTTTTCCTGTCAAAAACAGCGCGTACTGTCAACATCTTATGGATGCCCTAGACGAATCCCGCCGTAAGAAATGCCGCCGCCATTTCTTGCGGCGGCCCTTCAGGGCATGGATTACACACACTCTAGTAAGAAAAGCGCCTACACCAGCTCCTAAAGAATCATCAGTACATCCAAAGGAAGATGGAAAACGCCTTAAAAATCTTACAAAGTCGGCCAACTTTAATAAGTCCTTTGCCAAAAGTATCAGAGCCCAACATTAATTAGGTACATGATATTAGGCGTGAGTTGCGTAGCGCTAACTTCAATCCAGTCGAGTTAAGTCGTACATACTATACGACCCGCACCCTTTTCAGTAACGCACTTTACCCACGCTACACCCGCAGACTCCCCCCATCCGTCGATTGAGATAGACCTAGTAAAATGGGAACAATGCGAGCAAGGCGCGGGCGTGGCACCACGGGACACAATCCGTGGCGTGAACGCAGCTCGTATGAACAAGTCCTAAAGTCTAGGACAGTCCGGTGACAAATGGTGTCAACGTCGACTCGTTACTATCTCCCTTCTATCTCCTACCTATTTCTCTCTTTTTGTTTGTAAAATCTCGCCACACACATCAGATTATCTTTTTCCGACGTAGTACTTTTATCTAAAAATATCTCCAAGCCGAATTTTGTACTTAATAATTTATCCATGCTTTCTTGATGAATCATCCTCTTTATATTATATTTTATACTTATTTTTTTCTAAAAATATTTCCTATAAATACGACTGAAAGACATAGTATCAGAGATGGGCAAAATGTAATCACTAACCACCCCCGCTTGGGAAATATAGGCGTGATGGTGTATTAATGATTAACGATTTCAATTACGGTTTGTAATCTTCAACGATTACGATTACGCTTTTAATATTGAATCGTGATTGAATATTTCTTAATGCAAATTGTAATCATTAATTTCATTACTTTTTGCCCATTTTTGCATAGTATCTATGGTCAAGGAACTTTAATAAAAAAGAGCGGGCAGCCGCCAGCCGATAGGTATTTAGCGGGAAGCTGAGGAGCGATGTAGGTAGGGTAGGTAATCAATTTGGGAGACAAATTAGTAAGTTGTTCCTACTCTAAAAAGTTGTATTACTTTGAATAAATAATAATTATGTAATATTAACCATTATGTACTTTTATAATGTGCACGAACGAAAGTAATTGTAATAAATTTATATAAAATGCCTTTTGAGAAATGCGAAAATCCTGCACAGGAGATTCGCGAACCTTGAGGGAATTCTGTGTAGACTCCTATCCACCAAAACCCCAGGATGTCCAGCATCCCCCCTGCAAAAGGGTTCCGGAATCTCTCTCGAGGAATCGAGGAATGTATCGTTGCCCTTAGGAGCGCAGCACATTGACTTTGGAGCGTTTTTTATGGAGATTCAGGAGGCCCTCCTGAAGTGTTGATGCCAGCCATCTTGGTATATATTTTTGTAGTCCGTAGGAGTCCGACAAACTAAGTGAGCCTCTGAACTTCTTAAAAATAAATGTAGGAATTTTCCACAAAACAAAATAAATATTTAACAAACCCGTCTTAAGGGAAGTTTGTACCTAGGAGTGTCCTAGCTAAGCTATCTACAATTATGCAAGTTGTTTTGATAGACAGGCCACAGTTATAACTTTGTTATCAATGAATATTGAAGCTTATTAGGATTATAAATTTTATGCATATCTATATAACTATCTATAACCTCACGCCAGATCCCTTGCGGGGTAGGCAGAGAGTACAGAGTTCCAACAGGTTCTTTCCTTACATACCTCTCTGGCTTCCTCGACTCTCATAGTTTGTCTCATACACGCTCGCCGGTTACGGAGACTTTTATGCATAGTTTTATATAATGTAGTAAAGTTTAGTAATATTTATTTTATTACAGTCATATTACAGTAGATAAAGCTATCGTCCAAGAGAGTAACATTCAGCCCTGAATCTACGTTAGGGGTAGGTCAGCGAATGGGTCAGTGCAAGGTTGTATTAAAGTTGTGACGTCATAAGTTATTTCATACGCGTGCTTGCTCTTATCTAAAGATAGGTTAGGAATAAGTTTTAATTTGTATCAAAAATAAGCTACATTTAATGCAGTATAAGGAACAAGAGTCTGAGTCATTAATTGTTTGGGCATACTCTCAGATCATAAGTCTTATTTTTATCTGACTTGCTCATTTAGTAACGGTATACCTTACTAATTATTTGCCTGATTCAACTTTTCTACTTTGCTAAATGTTAGTTATAAGTAGGTAGTATAGAACTTATTATAATTATATATTTACCACGAAGGTAACTTCTAGGTAACTTTGTTTGCTGCCTCCCCAAAGAACGCCACGACGACGACCGTGCTAAAATCATCCAACTTTTACCTGCGACATTCACCAGGTCATTAGTTGACCTTGTGGGGATCCTGCTCACTCTACGTTTTCCAGTACAAGGCTGCCACTCTGGAAACCTTTCTGCCCCATCCCTTAGTTCTACGAGCAATGTGCCTACTGTCCCTTCGGTTTGGCAATTCTATGGCGTGTGTCGCAGATATTGGGTCTCCGGCAGATCTCCTTGTTTCTTGTTCGATCTCACAGGGTAGCTTTTTCATTGCCCTTTGCATGACCTTGGGCATTATGAGGCCTATCGTAAGCCACTAAGTCCCGGTTTATTACAAAGATGCTTGATCAGTATACGGTACTTATGTATTAACACAAAATCCAATGAATCGATTTTGCCTTACTCAGACCGTGTGCGAAATGTTCGATCAAGATCGTTAAGTTAGAAACAAAACTACAGGTTGTCCTTCCTGTAATGTACAATCCCACCAAAAACATTTTCATGTAAAATGTTGCCAAGACGAGACCAGACCGCACTGTCAAAAAGTTATCAGATCGCATGTACACCCAAACTTCTAACTCTACACGCCCTAATTGTACAGGCCCTAACTTCACAAACTCGTTTCGTTGCTACAACAACTATTTTCTAACAGAAAAGTAAGCATCAATATTTGCGGAAGTCTCATACAAACTTCCATCTCCTAGTTTAAGGGGTTAGGGGGTTAAACGTTCCAAGTTTTAGAATTTTTTGTTGTTTGTGTACTAATACTAGCTTACATACCAAATTTCAGCTTTCTAGGACTTCAGGAAGTACCCTAAGAATTTTCATGACCGTCAGTGACTAAATCGGGGATTTTTAGATATCAATAAAATCTAAAATATAACAGCTATTTAATTGAAACTTTATATGTTTGATGAGTCCACCATTAAATTGACATCATATCCTGAGAGTTTTGTTTATCTGGTATAATCCAAACCCAAGTTATGAGGGTTCAAAAAACGACGAAGCGCTTCGAGAAAAGGCAGTAGTGCCCTTGGGCTCTGCTTGGCTCGTCTTGGCGGGGAACTACCGTGCCCCCAGATATTAACCTAATTGAATTTGTTTCTTACATCGCATAGAATCAGAATCAGAATACTTTTTATTCATGTAAACCAATACAGTATTTATGTATCGTCAGAAGAGTAACAAAGACTCTACCACCACTTCAGAATGTCATTCCACCAGTCTGTGGAGAAGAAGGGCAATAAACTCCACGGTTACTGTTTTAAAATAGTATTTTTACATTATCTTTTTCTATCCACATTTTGTTGTGGGGTTTGAAAGAACAATGTAGACTGGTCTATCAGGTGGGTCTAAGGTAAATTAAACAAATTATACTATTCATGTGAATGGCTACATGGTTCCCTCATTTACAGAGAAAGAAATGAGAAAAAAAAATTCTACTAAATTAATAGAAGGAAGAGAGGGAATATTAAATAATAATATCTGAACAGGTTACCCATACTCAATTAAGTGGAGCTGGAACAGCCCGTATCCAAGTATTTTTGTCTTTTAAATTAATCATCTAGCGAATAATAAGCTCGCTTACTAAGCGCATGTTTAATATAAGCTTTGTATTTATTTTCATAGTAAAAATAAAAGTTTCTTTACTTCTGAACTAAGTAGTGTAGTGACGTCAAGAGGAATTTTATTATAGAATTTAACACGGTACCCCATGAAAGAAGTGTGAATTTTTGACAGACGAAGTTGCGGTTGATCTAATTTATTTCTATGTCGCGTGTTATAGCAATACCTATCACCTATCTGATTAAACATATTTATATTTTTTCTTGTATACATTATGTTTTCATAAATATACTTACGAGAGACCGTCATAATATTGGCTTCTTTAAACAATTCTCTCAGAGAGTCGTGACTACCTAAATTATAGATCTCTTATAGCCCTTTTTCGTAAACTCAAAGTAGACTCAATGTCAGCTGCCCTACCCCACAAAAATATACCGTAAGACATGAGACACTATGAAAGTAACTGAAATAGACCATCCGCGCTGAGCCCACATCAGTAAGTTGTCTTATCTTTCTTACGGCATAGGCAGCGGCAGTGACCGTTTACCTAAAGTCTTAATATGAGGTCCCTATTGCAACTTAGAGTTAGTGTCATCTCTAAGAAAGATGTATCATTAATAATTTCAAGTTTCTCGTTGTTCAATATATCACATGCAGTACTTTTCACATTTGGTAAAGAAAACCTTATACATTTTTTTTGTTTATGAGCACTTGTGAAGCACTAAGTTATTGGTTGTAAAATGTACTTAAAGGATAGCGTCACTTACTGTGTTAATGATATTTACATGTCTATCGACATTAAAAATCAAAGAGGTTCATATTTCAGTTGTGAAGTCAAATCATAGGTTTTTCAATACACTAAGTTCACGCAGGTGAGGCCTCGGGTAAAGTCTAGTTTATAACTCCTAGGTGTTCCTATCGTAATATATTGGAGCTTTAAATATAACCATGTACTGCTGCTCTTAGTTGATCTCGGAACGGAACACATACCAAGTATTTTGATAGCCTCAAATTTACCAAAATCTCATAACAGCTCATGAATAAAGTAGTCAGGTTATCAAAATGGGATTAATAAGCACTGTGAGGACATTTGAATGGCGTTTTTGTACTTTTCAGTAAAATATACAAGCTGACCCTTTCCAAAACTATAATAATTGATAATAAATTAAAAGAAATAAATTTTGTAGAAACTTATGGTCTAGTAATAATATAATGGCATTAGACTGTTCTATCTATCCCACTACTACGCAAAGATCTTCTCTCACAATTTGGGGTGAGAAAGTGCAATGCGGATTGGTGAACGCTGGGTTCTGGCCACTTACCGTTGGAACTTATTAAGCCGCCCATGAGGCTTTCAACTACTACATAAATTGGTAACTAGAATCAACAGCACGGGGACGCTTAAAGGCTCCATAGGCTCTATAGCCGGCCCCTTTATTCAGCCTTATCTCCTTTAATAATGTTTCAAATAGACATATTTTTAATATGTTATCTCGTTCCCAGAAAGTCTCCTGCCCCAGACTACTTTCTATCGTGACGTCAAAGCATGGAGGCAGACGAATCGGCGCCATCGCCATCGATTGTAGCTCGCCATTCAATGCCAGCATCCAGGCCAGATGACGCCCTCCGACCCCGTTTTCCAAAGATTCCCGTTTCGTTTGACCTTTACATAAGGTTTCAGTTATGGTAGATGCGTTTTATCAATGAGTATACTAAAAAAGTCCATGAGAGGTTAAGGTATTATTGTTAATTTCTTTGTAAAGCTGACCTAATTTCTTTAGTTTTCTTGTAGCTATTTAGGTACTTAACAATTTTTATGTTTTACTCACTACAATTCTCACACCTTCAGACGGTAGTTCCTCGAGGAAGTAAACCATATACGTATTTATTTGATTTCTATTAATTCAAAATATATTGAATTAATCAATATATTGAATTAAATGAATCGTATAGGTGCCCTACTATAGAATTAAGCAGAATGTTTACCGACTTCAAAAAAGGAGGAGGTTCATAATTAGTCTGTATTTGCTTATAAACCGTTTTAGATGATTCTTTCTCCGCTGGATTCAATATAGTTTCAAGGTGGTCCTATTTTAATTTCATCAGTATTGGACCAAGTAACCGACTGCACCAACCAGCACCGACTTCAAATATTTATTTATTGCTTTTTGAAGTCGGTTTCCCTTTTTTTTTTAAAGTTTTTTATTAACAGGTAGGTAAACTGACTGGAAAGGTATTTTATGTTTAATATACGATGCCGCCCGCAGTCGCAACCAAGTCTGTGTTTATTTTAGGTATTGAGACATTATTTAAAAATTAACTACCAAGCTTACACGTTCATAACTTCTCAGTATCTATAAAATGGTGGCAAGCCAAAAGCAACATTACAACTAGGTTAGTAGGTAGGTACAAGTATACCTACACGAAACACCCGCACTCTGGATTATTTCATACAATTCAAGCAGTGCTCAAGTTAGTTCTCGATAAATGGAATTAAACATTAATGAGAACATAATGGAAGTTGCAAAAAGGTGTAAGAAGAGAAATTTAATTTCAACGTTCATTTTACTGCTCATGGCAGCACGCATGCATGTATATAATTGTACAGTGATTAGACACTATACCTGTATAATGCATCTATCAAAACAAATATGATGGACGATTTGTTCTGTCATTTCCTGTATTCAATTACATACTGCTATCCACAGCAACCATCTCATTGTGGCTAACTGGCCGGTACATAAAGTAATTTACTTTAGGTTAAATTGTGTAGCAAATGCATCCAACTAGGTTTGATTCGATTCTATTCAGTGAATCCAAAGTGTTGTTTGTTTTTATTTGCATTCTTTAACATAGGTATTAACAAACTGTATCAGATGTTCGGACATTTTAGTTATTCCCTTTTCATTTGTGTAGGTAAACAGTCCTACTTCACGTCTACTCTTTTGAGAAATAATTTAATTGCAAAGAAAGCAATTCCATTTAAGTATAAGTACATGATGTTAATCAGCAATAAAACGACGTATACAAACTGTTCCTTGAACTAACCACTTTATGTTCACCCGATTTATTCGTCAAGGAATATTCCACTACCCAGTAATAAACGCTAATTACGCGGCGTCCACATTTCCACAACGTTTTTTTGCCGTCAAGGTTAGGAAGGCAATGTATCCAGCTGCTGAATGGGCTTCAAGCAAGACCACCCACTATCTGTTTCTTTTTCTACGTCACAGTCAATACGGTGCCAAAACAATGCGGTTCGCATTTCCATTTTTTGTTTAAATTTAGTAGATGAATTTAGTGTATAATCAGATATGTTGGTTTGAAAATCTTGGACGGATTTAAAATCGTACACACCCAGCAAATGAGAACGAACAAAAGCTAACTAACGAAAGGAAATGAACCAATAATTAGGATTGATGAGGTTGAGGACGAGTCAACAAGCAGGCGTGTCTACATGTGAGATGTAATACAAAGCCACAGAATTATGCCTATTACGTATATTTAGCTGTAAACGTGAAATCTTATATCTATTTGTCATGAAAAATCTATACGTATAATAAAACTGCAAGAGAGCCAAATCGGCGCATTAAATATTTTTAAAAATTTTTAATTAGGGTATACTTCGTTATTCATATAGAACCCGAAACAATTTTTTGTTTGGCTTAATGTCTGTCTATCTGTCTGACTATTTCTTTGCTTTTAAATGACGCAAAACTACCGAACGGATTTCAATGAAAATTAGTATGGTAATAACTTAGACCCTAACTTAAAGTATTAAATCTTTTATACCGGAAAAACGATGCAATCCAGGATTATTGCGGGATAAACCACAAAAATTTATTATTTTTATTATTGTTAATCGCAAGCTGCAATGTTACGTAAAAATATGTGATTTTGCCTACACATACATTCCTGCATGATGATGAAACTGATAATGGACTCGGGCTTGTCTCCTCATGAAGAAACTCTTAGCACGCGCCCTAAATTGTTTATACACATTTGATTTAGATACTTCGATATGAGTTCTTGCATGAACCGATGATGCAGTCAAGATTGTCTCTTCGGGAGTGAACTCTTAAACGATAAATGACCCGGACACGAAACTTTACATATTCGTTCGTGTAAGGAAAAAATGCACGATGCTTGCGGGATAGTTTTTATTTCTCCACACTATGTGAATTGCTGAACGGATTTTAAAGATACTTAGTATGGAGATGTCATAGGTCAGTACAGGATCTGTGCCATCCCGGAGAGGCCCATCTACCTATGTAAAATTACGAAATAAACGCGTGCGTAGCCGCAAATAACAGCTATAATCATTATTTAAAGTGAATATTATGATTATTCCATTTAGGTTGTACTGACTAGTGGTACTTGTAGCACTATATTACCGTGGTGTTTATTGCGATCACTAAGGTTAAACAGCGTTCGGCTCGGTCAGTATGAGATTGGTGACCATTTAAGGCATTTCCATTTTCTGGCAGCTCCATGCTACAAAAGGCACGTTAATCCTGGTTACCACTTTATATTGCGGGTAGTCGCTAAGCTACCTGATAAGTTTTAACAGCAGGTTATCCACAAACCTATCTCTACCAATCCGCACTGGGTCCGTGGAATCCGAGTGGTGGAGTATAACCCATTCTCTCTCACAACGATTTGTAAGAGCAGGCCTTTGCGCAGCAGTATAAGCTCATGTATTAGGTTTGTAAAAAAAGAACCTGGAATTTTCTACTACTGGTTAGACTGATCGAATGTAACTGATTCCCATTTCCACATTTATTCATTTTTATCTATCTATCTATCTATCTATAACCTCACGCCAGATCCCTTGCGGGGTAGGCAGAGAGTACAGAGTTCCAACAGGTTCTTTCCTTACATACCTCTCTGGCTTCCTCGACTCTCATAGTTCGTCTCATACACGCTCGCCGGTTACGGAGACTCTTGACTTTTCCATCAGATAAGACCCGGTTTATTTGGTCGTGGTAAGATAGTCTAGGTCTTCCCCGGTACCTGCATCCTTCCACTTTCACATTGTATATCTGTTTTGTCATTCTTTCCTCTGGCATTCTTTCTATATGCCCGAACCAACGGAGCATGCCCTTTCTCATCTTTACACCGATACTATCTTTCATACCTACTCGCTGTCTTACTATGCTGTTGCTAATGCGGTCGGTCAGCTTCACTCCGCACATCTTCCGCAGAGCTCGCATTTCTACCGCATTTATCCTACTTTCATTCTCCTTCTTACATACCCAGCTCTCGCTACCATATAACAGCGTTGGGACAAGAACTCCGTTATGTATGGCCAGCTGCGCCTTATGGCTTAAGTGCCGGCTCCCGAGTAGCTTTCCCATCGCACCATTCACTCGGTTCCCTGCACTCACTCTTCTCTCTATGTCAGCGGTGTATTTCCCATCCTTACTGAAGGCGCATCCAAGATATACAAACTCATTCACTTGCTCCAGCACATCGTTACCAATCACAATCCTTACATTCGTTCTGGTTTCTTCCCTTTCAAAAACCATAATCTTGGTTTTCTTCACATTCAAGTGTAAGCCATTGATCATGCAGTCGTCTTTCATAACTGTGACTAGTGTTTGCAGATCAGTGGCTGTTGGCGCTATTAAAACCGCGTCATCTACATAAAGTAGATGGTTTACCACTAAGTCACCCATTTGTACGCCTTCATTCATCGCTTTCAGTCTTTGAAGACTTTTGTATAATATCCAGTATATTGATATTGATTTTTGCAAACCTTCCTCCGTTTCACAAAATTTACATAATTTGTTTGTTTTAAAGTCGCTATGGTAACTATCCAGGTTACCGCTGGCTTTTTATGAGTCTTCATGGAGTCTTCTTACAAATGTATTAATTCCAAGTCGACAACGGATATCATATTCCTCGTATTCTAAATGTCCACATTCCCTCAAACTGATTCCGTCCACGTGTCAGAGATCTGCAACATCCACCATTATCTAGAAATAGTATTAATTTTGTTTAGTTTTCCGTAGCTCACATTGATGATCATTATTATATAATTTACAGAACTGATTTGGTTTCTATACATGTATGGTTTGTTATGTATGTTATGTATGGTTTGGTTATTTAGTTTTTTTTATAGAATAAAGTAGTTCGGGCTAATTAGGACACTTGTTTGTGATATTATAACAACTGAAGAAGATATTATACATGTCTTTTTTTGTCCGATAACCTTTATAAAACCTTTATGAAATCTCATTATTGTAAATTTTACTGAATGTAGAACATTTAAACCCAAAATAAAATAAAATAATAAAATAAGCTATCTCTTTTGAGGACAGATGACCTGAAATTGCCAAGAATCGGGTTAAGTGGGAAGTCATGAGAGAGAACTTGCCCAGTAGTCGAACGAAATAGGTTAAAAAAAGATCTTCATAGGGTTATTTCTGCAATGTTTCATTAATTTGTAGACCGTTAAATTAAGTGCCAAACATAGGAAATTCTGCATGGTTCTATAAAGGCCCCGCGGTAAACACACAAAGGAAATTCTGCAGAAATTTGCTAGAGACTTCTGCCGCTATCTAGTTCCAAATATATATAAAAAATGTATCTATCTATCTATCTATCTATAACCTCACGCAGATCCCTTGCGGGGTAGGCAGAGAGTACAGAGTTCCAACAGGTTCTTTCCTTACATACTTCTCTGGCTTCCTCGACTCTCATAGTTCGTCTCATACACGCTCGCCAGTTACGGAGACTCTCGACTTTTCCATCAGATAAGACTCGGTTTATTTGGTCGTGGTAAGATAGTCTAGGTCTTCCCCGGTACCTGCATCCTTCCACTTTCACATTGTATATCTGCTTTGACATTCTGTTTCAAAATGTACATCTGTAAATAAAAACTAGTTTACGTTAGTTTTCTCTATTCTCAATTCGCCACAAGAGAATTAATGCAATTCTGGCTTAGCCAACCTTTGCATGTTACACAATAAATTGATGGATAGGTTACGTGCTTGATTTGTGATATGCGGAGTTCAAATTACTTAACCGTAAAATATAGCACTGCCCTGTGTGAACCGGTCTACCGATTGTCTTACGAGTAACACATACATACATATGCATAGTCACACCAGCCCGTATGCTTGGAGAAGATAGATCTCAAGGGAAAGCAAAATACCATACTTATACGATATTTGAAGAAATGAGACTTACATTTATTCCTTCGTCATCATTTCGGCAATTTACACTAAAATCTGAGTCTTCTGAAAGTTTTATATGATACAATCGATTTTAGTAAAAACTAGTTGATACATACATTTAAATATCAATAATAGTGGTTTATACAACGTGTAACATAATAAACGCAAGACCTCAGACACTCCGATTAGAGAATTGATTCATAAATTCAAAAATAAACCAAATTTTCAAATTTAAAGGTTTTTACCCTTTTTTAAAGCACTTTTGTACCCCAAATAACAATGAAACTTATGTGTGTGTGCGTTTTAAGAAATACGTTTTAGGAATGCATTTGGAATCTTCTTCTTGCTATGAATCAAGAATAAATTTAAGCTTTTTATGGCGCACAGAAGGAGTGAGAGCATTTCTTGCAAATTTAAAAAAAATTTATTATACATTACAAATTGTTGGAATCAATTCAGTTACCGATTTAGAACAAACTACTTTCAGGTCTTGCATGTATTATCTTACACCTTGTATATGTATGTATGTATGTCTGTCTGTCACTTTCCGGTTCAAATCTTGTGATCCATTTATCAAGCACTTGCGGTTATACGATTGACCTGTCACTTACGCATACATATGCAAGTCCAGTGACAATGCAATAATATGGTTTCATAGGAACTCCTCACCTAAGCAAGATATCTTCGTTGTGTTTTTAAAATGAAAGCTTATTTTAAAAAGGGGGTTTTTAAATTAAAATTATTCTCATTTAGCCTATTTTGAAACACAAAATAATTGTCTTCAAGCCGAAGATGCTTGTTGGAATTGAATGAAATTTTTCTATAAAATACTATTTCATTACATTGTTGTACGTGTATATTATGTGACTAATGTACATAGAATGGCAAGGATTGATCGCGTGATGGATGAGATATTATTATGTGCTGAACAAATAAACACACTTTTACGTATAATATCAGTGGCATAGAGTACACCCTTCACGTGTCACATTTGATATTAAATATCACGTTGTGAGTGCGAATTAGTGACGAACATTCATATTTTCTCTTATTTTTGTACTAGACGCCTAGCGACGCAACGAGAGACATTATTTGTATTGAAAATTGGTTTATTGTGTGTGTGAATGATCTACGCTGTTGGCCGCAGGGCCTATACAGCTTTACCGGACGAGGGCATAAAAATAATGTCGTCAGCCTAACGCTATTGAGTTAATGTACCATCCTTTTCACATTTTTACTAAACAAAGATCAAGTAGACAGCGGCCCTTTCTCGGCAACTTGAATTGTACGGTCAAGTTGTTAATGCAATTAGGTCTCTGATTCCCGATGTCTAATAAAATAATACCCAGTGCAAAAAATGGTCTTTAATTCTGTGGGTGGTAAGTAGGTACATAGTTTGCAGGTTGTTTTCAAAAATGGGTCAGCTCCTTGAATATGTCGAACCATTACAATACGTATAGCGTTTAACTATTGTCATAGCATGCAGGCAACTTGAATGGTATTATGCAAGGTTCTGATATGCATATGACTCTTATTAGCTTATTATTAACTCATATTAGTTACAACAGATTTACAGAACAAGCAAGCCGTGGCTATCCATGTTTTTTGTCTCATATGATTTGAATGCCAAGTTTCATAAGGATAATGACGTTGGTTTTGCTATTATTGTGGAATTGTTCGTTCTGTGTCAATCTCAATGAGTGCTCAGGAATTATCAGTTTATCTGATGTGATTCATAGTGCTACACGCCCATCCTCGGGGGTGACGCAATGATATCTATTGGAACAGTGATACCAGCAGATAAGCATGTTTAGGAAAATCACGGATGAGTGCGTTTTTTGTGTTCACGTGTGTTTCATGTGAGGCGGTGGAACCGATCGTTACAGTTTTGACTAATTAACGCTGAAAGTTCAAACATCGTATGTGGAACCCGCAGATGGCTATTGGTAAACCATGCAGAGTATTGTCCAATGAAGCTGTAAAGGCCTCCCAGCCAACAGCGTCGATCATTTACACACACCATGCAGAGTTGAAGGATATAAAAATATCAGCAGATCCCATGTTGGTGGACTTGTAGCATGATATCTGTCCTTTCGGTGTTATATGTAGATTACATTTCATGTAATATAAATAACGACGTTTGCACGACAGATATGAGTTCCTAAGACTTACTTGGTGTTTCAAAATTTATTAATAAAGGGTACAGTATTGTACCAGTAGTCATGGTATTCTATAAAGAGTACATCACTAACCCATATGTTTGTAAATACTTCCCTAAATATCCGCATATTATAAATGCTGGTCATCAATAGTAATTAAACTGAAATTAGTTTAATCGGCGTTTTTTTCAGTTCGAAGAATGCTATAGCATCTTCTAACATACAAGTCTAATAATAAACCAAATTTAAAGTTTCTGGGTCAATAAACATCTCAGAAAATTGCTTGTGACAGTGCGATCTTATATTGACGTTGATTACCACTTATCAAAAGATATGGAGGGGCAGGCCCCACTAGATAGACTGATGATTCGGTAAAGGTCACGGGTAAAAATTGAATATGTGCATTGTACACAACAAAGCCATTGATGGTGGTAACTTTTGGGAGCGAACTACTAGTACATATATATCCTTGTCCAATGAATGATGATGATTACCACAAAAGATTCGGAAATTGGTAAAGAGTATGCTATGATTCCAACATATCTCTCTGACTTCATCGTCAAGAGGGAAGCGCACTTGTCCTTGCTATTTCTGAAAAATATTTCAAATAGAATACATTTGAGCGTAAAGAACGCTCTTTACGGACTATATGTAGAGTCACCCTTGCTGACCGAACGAAAAATTGTGTGAATAGATGACGTGGTGACTAGGATTGAAAGAGGTATGTTGAATTGGTATGGGCATGTGGAGAGAATGTGTGACAGGCGGCTAATGAAAGGGATATATCAAGCAAATGTGAGTGAAAGCGTCGGAAGAGGTCGCCCAAGGAAAACTTATCACGACCAAATTAATAGTCTCTTGGAAAAAGGTCAAGTTCGTAATACTCTTAATCGAAGGAGGAGTACGAAGAGGTGTATAAACTTAGATGAAGCGAAAGAAATGTGTCAGAATCGTAGTATGTGGCAAACTGTAGTCTCTGCCTGCCCCAGTGGGATAAAGGCGTGAGTGTATGTATGTAGCATACATAACGTAAATGGTTTACCACTAGGTCACCCATTTGTACACCTTCATTATAGATATATTATAAACAGTCTAGCAAACAACTCTTGAGTTGTTGACGAACAACACGGCTTAAGCGGGACCCGAGCGCTCGCCTCCCTCCTTCAGAGGGCGGCCTGCTCGGAAGGGCTTGAGCTCTGGCCTGGGGGTTTCCCTGGTCAGGGCTCTTGATTTCCCCGGAGCAGTTAGTTAGTTTCAAATCAAGTTGACCAAATACACGATACGAAACACGTCATCCACTTCTATTTTCACTTGAAGTATACAAAACAACACTTCCTATTATAACCCTATCATCCGCACGTGTAGGCTATACAACGACGTAACGTTAAACCGCAATATATAGATATCCACATCTTTGAACCCTCATATAATTTTTTCAAGCGCAGTGTCAAATTTAGAATATTTTAATGGTGTCTATTACGGTTATTTCTTATTACCTTCTGTTATCTTATTTTTAATTTTCAATTTTTATCTAGTCTAATCAATTGTTCTGTTTCTTTTAATCTATTTAATTTGAGGTATTTTATTTAAATGGTAGTCAGTTGACTTAGTTTTACTATCTTTTACGGATTCACTGTCTTTTTCAATACGCTCAATGTTACCCTAAATCCTGAGCTGTATTACAGTTACAGTACAGTTACAGACGGACGATTTAGCGCAGTGGTTAAGAGCTTGAGCTGCTCCGCTCACTGTGTCGAATAGTCGCGGCTTCGATTCTCGCACAGGACAAATCTTTGTGTGATCCACAATTATTTGTTCCGGTCTGGGTATTTGTTTGTGAATTTTCATGTTTGTAAACACACCCACGACACAGGAATATATCCTAGTGTGGGGCAACGTTTTAAAAAAAAAAGAAAAGCAGTTGATGTTCTGTTTTTTTTTTCTTATATTCATTTACTCATGTGTACATTATCTTAGGGTGATTCCCTAGCTCATAAATGTAACCTGCTTATGTATCAATTAAAAAAAATACATAAAATAAATGAACATATCTAGATAGGGGATAGGAAGGCAGAATGGACCAGTTACATACACCATTGAGAAAAAAATAAGTGTTGTTGTTTTTTAAGATAATTTTTTACCCTACGTTATACATTAATAAAATATTTTATAAAATTCATCTGTTGGCCCATGCTTGACTTGGGCAGGGGGTGTTGGTTTGAAATTAGGGTTATCATTTAGTAAAATTTTCCTACTTCCAGGGATTTATTTCAACAGGCGGTACCGCACGGTTACTAATTAAAAAAGAACTTAGGTAAATTTCATAGCAAACGGCAACTCTGCGTCATGAAGTGACATTTCCCGTTCCGATTTTGGCGAGGGGCTAAAAGATCCTAGTCGGACTATACACAAATGAATACTATATCATCATCGTCATTTCTTTATATCAGCGCAATTGCAGTGACGGGTATATAGATTTACATTGCGTCTAATATTCATCTGATTGTTATAAAGCATCATAAAAGTAACATACAACTTTGTCATCTATAGATGAAAAGTAATATTTCTTTTTTTTAATCACTCTAACTCAAATAATTTATTTAAATAGTGTTATAACCTTAACACTAGGCGAGCGTGTATGAGACGAACTATGAGAGTCGAGGAAGCCAGAGAAGTATGTAAGGAAAGAACCTGTTGGAACTCTGTACTCTCTGCCTACCCCGCAAGGGATCTGGCGTGAGGTTATAGATAGATAGATAGATAGATAACCTTAACCTTTCGGGGACATATACTAATTGTCACACCGTCACGCCTATATTCCCCAGCGGGGGTGGCAGAGGAGTACTTAGTACACCCACATTTCGCCGACGATGTAAGGTCCCATGTAATAGGGGTCGAGCCTATTGCCATATACCGGGCACAATTCCAGACTCCGGACTCGTACTGGGAAGTTATCGTAAGAAAAACAACACTTGTCCGACCTAGGATTTGAACCCAGGACATCGTGATCACAAAGCGATGCACTTTGCCACTAGACCAACGAGGCAGGTACAAATTGTCATTGTAATTTTTTTATTTAATCTACCACTGGAAAGTGCACAAACATACATAGTGGTGTTGGAGACACTAACTGCCTGGGGGTGGTTCCGTGAGGAACTATCGTTTGACGCAGCCAATAAAAAAAGAGCGTTAACAGTCTCAAAAGACCGAATTTTGTAGCCGCAATGTCCGTTTTTCCTTCATTTTCCCTTCCTAGGTACACATCATAGATTCTAATTCAATTAACACGCCTTTAACATATCAGTATTACCTCCTTAAAGTTAAACGTGTTGATTTTGTCTACAAAAGGCGATGACCATGCTAAAGTTGTGCTCACTTCCAACAGAATACCTATTTCACAGAAAGATTTTATTAACTGCAGAAGCAAAAAAATACCTACCTACCTACTGCAAATTTGATACGTTTAACTTTATATGATTTGTTTTAGAAAGGCGACTGGACTGATTTTTTTTGCAACGCATGTTAAAAATGATTCTGTAATTACAGCAGTGACTGATTATGTATACAAACATCTCAGTGTTGACCTGATAAATCTGTCTTCATGGTTAATATGTTCTCTGCGTAGATATGTCACTTACTTAAGTATTTTTAGAACTATCATCTGTCTAAGATAAGAGGGGGTGTCATCGATCGCTATATTTTTGCGGCAATGATTAGGATTTGTAAATTTCCTGGAATGTTTCACATTACTCACTCTATTAAGGATAAGCTTTGATCCTTTTCGTCAAAAGATAAACAAAAATTAGGTCATCTTAGTTTTTTCCAAGTTGATTTATAAAGTGAAATTACACTAATTAATAATACAACTACAAAAAAATGGATCATTAACTTTGATTGCTGTTAGATCATAGGAATATGAAATTTCTCATTTTCTTTTACATTGACATCAAAATAAGTAACTTGATTTCAATGAAAACATTGATAACATACCTGCATTATTGTACCGTACGTTATGCTTTTGCAAGCATAATCCAACTTTGATTTCGACGACTGGATTAGATTATAGGTATCTACATACATAGTTTGCGAAAATTGTTTAAGAGTTGAGCTATCAGAAGATCACCAACCCCTCATCATATTCTTTAGTTATTAAACTCGGTTAATCTCAAATACCAATCATCACTAGTTAAGTCATGTTCCCTAATTTTCAGTGGCCAATAAGTTTCATAATATACAACTAAATTTAATTTCTCTGCTTTTATCCTTACTATGATATTATATTATATTTTAAGTAGGTACTAAAACATATATGAGGACATAGGCACTAAAATAAGATGTTGTATCTGAAACGGGCCTGAACCATGAAATTGACCGATTTATTAGCACCGTCGAAGTGTTAAATGGTGGACTGTTCATTGTTTTGCACGATTCTTTAAATTGTATGACGTTTCAATTCGCGAGTGTCTTCATCAAGATATTGATCTGTGTTCATCGCATATAACCAGAATCATCTTGATATTACTGCGCATCGCAAAATGGCGTAACACGAAACAATCATTGGACGATTGAAGAATAATGATTGATTACGCGTTAGCAATAATTCGACAAAAATGATTGTCGAAATCGTGCGCAGTTGGAATGATAAACAATTATCACGTTTTACGTGATGGCGATTGACGCCTGTTTGAAACAGATTGAAACTGTAATAAATTTTATAAGGGTGATTTATGGCCATTCTCCTTGTATGAACACGGGTTATAACGCTTTGTTCAGACTTCATACCTTATAAACTATGTCACAACGAGCCAATAGTCATGAACAATCTATGTACGAAAATAAAGTCAAGTATTTCGCTACCCTCTTTTATTAGATTCTGCTCGATTTTTCCACACAAAACCAAATGACATAGATGCAAATGACTACACGTTTTAGATAGATTCTCTCATATTTTCGCTTCCTGAAAAAAAGTAAAAAGGAAACGATCAAAATGCGAACTTTCAGTTTCATCTGCCTAATTGGGAGAATTAGTATTCAACTGAAGAGAAAATCGTAGGAATCGTAATAATAAGACACTAGACGTCATATAGACGCGTAAACTTATCGCCATATTTGTGAAAAATTAACACAATATTATTCAGGACTGCGTGGACCAATATATGTGATACAGTGGCTAAAGTTGATATGAAGTCTTCCAAAACTTGTTATTATTTACACAACTAATTTGAGTGTTTGAGAGTCTTATTTTTTTCAAACTGTGCATGCATGGCACAGTGATAGTTGTGCTTTATTCCGTGGCGGCGACAGTTGTTTTCAAACTAAACCGAGCGCTATTTTACTTTTAGTGGGCAAAAGCCTTATCTCACTGATCTAGGTAGAAGACATTAACTAGGTCATATTTCACCACGTGGACCCAGTGCAGATTGGTGGAGGCTAGTGTTGTAAAAATGCTCGAGTTGGCGCTTAAAACGCTCGCGTCTTCTACGTGTTTCAACGCTCGTGAGCGTCGACTCAGCGCTAAACGCTCGATTTCAGCGCTCATTTTTACAACACTAGTGGAGGCAGGGTTCGTGGCCACTTACTGTTGAAACTTATCAACTTATACACAGGGCTCCCAAATTGGCTCAACGTCTACCATTTTGAGTGGTAATCGGGCCAACGGCTTAGCGTGCCTTCCGAAGCACGAACGGCCACCTATCTCAGACCGATCGAGCTAAATGCTGCGCGGTTGCTCAGCGCTATGAACCACTATGATGGGTGAATGAGAGACTGGTATTTTGGTGGCTTCTAATTTTGAGCGCGGGCGGGGTGAAGCTTCAGTCAAAAGCAAACTAGCAACTTGCAAGCTGCAACTTCAGAGTTTAACAACTTATTGTTAAATAGCTTTACTATAATATTATAGTCAACCCACGTATCTTCCTTCGATTGTGCATGGGTTTATGATCGACCTGTTTTATCTAGATAAAGGCTAGCTTAAGACTGTTTTATGTTTTTAAATTCATTTTTTGGGCATCGGGCTTTATTACCTATGTACAATGGTTGCTAATGTTTGGTGCAGGCATGAATTTATTAAAGAGGAAGATCTTAATTTTCATAAAGAGATGTATAATTTTTTTTTCTGTGTTTGTCTATGGCCCTTAATGCTCAACTTTGTGCTCAACAGATGAACCGATGTCAACTCTCTTTTTTTTCTCCGATGTATAATATGCCTATGTTTGATATACTTTATTTAGCAGGTTTAATGTGTACATATATGAGGTTTCAATTTATGCTTTTAGTAGTTTCATGTAAAGTAAGATAAAAATGGCGTGCTCTATATAACTTCTTCTATTCATAATTACAGCATCAATGACACTTAGCTCATCTACTCACATGTATGAGATACTAAGAATAGCAGTAGCAGTGTATCAGTTCCAATTCAATATCAAATTCCATCTAAAATGGCAATGACGCACCTTATCGAGGCAGATACTTAAGTCATCGCTCAGATTTCATAAATATTACTCATTTAATGACAACAGCCAAATTCGTATTCGGAGGTATCAACTTAAATAAGTACTAGATAGGTATATTTTCGGCATCATTCTTAAATTCTTGCCGTGTATCGGCGCAGTGACTCTTTTCCTTTCATTTACTTCGGTTTTCTATCATGCTCACAGCACCATATCTTTATTAATGTAGACCTAATAAGCTTTACTTATACTACTATGTATATATACTTTACTTGTCTATGCAAGCATGTAAAGGTGTTCATTTCCCTGTTTAATGATCGCAATGGGCACTGGCAATGTATGGCACTGCTTGCCGTGTGAGTGAACTGAATGTAATTAAAGCCAATGTAAACCAAGAATTTAAACGGCAATGTAGGCTTACCAAAAAGTCTCAAATTTAAGACGAAAATACAGGATAATTAAGACTGTTTAGAGCAACAAACCATCACGTTCATAGATTTAGTATAGGTAATAATTCATAATTTGTAGAGAGATTTGTTTCTAGATGTTACAATTAAGCGTTAACAACCCTAACTTTCCAGGCTATTCGTGGGAGGATAATATCGTTTGCTTTATAGCGAAACACTCGTAATACTCATGATTAACGACCGGCGACACCTCGTGTTTCGACAATACTGTTTTATTGACATAGTAGGAAGGATTTCGCGACGCCCCGTCACTGTGGATTTTTCCATAACCACTAATTTTATTATGATTGTTCGACTACGAGTATTGAGCCAATCAATATTTTATTTCGAAAACCAAATGACTACATATCAATAAATTTTGCTAGAGATTATTAAAAATCCTTTTATTATTTCTATCCGAAATTATTGTAAGAAACAATAACGTTCTCTAAAAAAATAAAGAAGAATTGTTTTACTGTATACAAGCTGTAACATAATTAACGCAAGACCTGAAAGTAGTTTGTTTTAAATCGGTAGCTGAATTGATTCCAACAATTTTTAGTGTATCTTACATTTTTTTTTACAATTAGCAAAAAATGCTGTAACTCCTTTAGTGCGCTATAACAAACTAAATTTATTCTTGATTCACAGCAATACGGAGAAGTCAAATGCATTTCTAAAACGTATTTCTCAATACGCACACATACACGTACAAGTTCCATTGTTTATTGGGGTAAGTGCTTAAAGGTAAAAAACATTAAATTTGTAACTTTGGTTTTCGTACTAAATTTGTGAAGCAATTATCTAATCGGGGTGTCTGAGGTCTTGCGTTATTTATGTTACACCTTGTATATTTTATAAAAATAATGTCTCTACAATTTTATGTATTTTATGGGGTACATGTACATAATTTCATGTAATTGAAATATATAGGTTAAATAAGAATAATAATATCAGTTTGGAAGAAGATAAATATAAAAATTTAAAGCTTTTAAAAAATAATGATTAGATTATCATTATTTTTTTAGAGCTTTCAATATAGAGTCGATTCGCTCCATCATCTTCAGCTAGGTCTGTCGTGATGTCATTTTCATTATTATTTCCCAAATTTTGTTACACATGCAGTAGATATGTCAAGCTTTCCCAGTTTCGAAACTTTATGATTTACAATACATTATTCATGGTATGGTGGGTAATTTTAAAGCCTAAATATTGGGTTTAACATTCAGTAGCTGCTTTGTAGAACCAATCTTTAGGGTTCTGGTTTGGTTATGCTCACTATAATGTGTTTGCTTGCGGTGGCTGTCTGGCGCCCTACCTTCCAATATGGTCGAGGGGAGCGATGGCTGTTCCAGTAGTCATACTCGTGAACGGGTGCTGCTTGTGGGGACTGGCCCATCTGGAATTCTTTAGACACTCTTTATCAATAAGTTCATTAGTCTCATATCTCGGTCGTACGGCATCACACTGGAGCTAGATCGTAAACTATTTAATTGTAACCTAAATATTAACACACAAGATGATAAAAAAAATTGAAATGGAAAAAGGGAAAGAGAATTAAATAAAAAAAGACAAGCCCGCTGAATGTCTTCTCCGGATCTTCTCAGTAGAAGCCGCGTTCCGATCTGGTGGTAGATAAACTAGATTAAAAAATATGTAAATTGACTATTTAAGCGCCCTCGCAGGGCTTATACAAAATTAGTTATTTGAATTTG
Source organism: Phalera bucephala (assembly GCA_905147815.2). Taxonomy (NCBI): domain Eukaryota; kingdom Metazoa; phylum Arthropoda; class Insecta; order Lepidoptera; family Notodontidae; genus Phalera; species Phalera bucephala. The sequence continues at coordinate 6,157,733 of LR990609.1, read as the reverse complement.
AGACGAATTATTTGAAGTAGACAAAATAAGAGTATGGACTTTTGAAGTTTGGTTAAGGTCAGCGTTTGGGCACCATGAATTTATATGACCATGAGTTTTCATTGGAAGTTCAATAGAAGGTTGTTCTTCTTCAGGCCCTTCATTGCCCATCACTCTTCCAGACTAATTTTCCCTTATGTGTGTACAGCTAACCGTTAATGCCACAATTCAGGTAGTTCAAAATAACGGTTAGATCATCATTTATAATGGCTATGTAGGTACATAATGATTTTCCTTGTGACAAATTGCAGGTTTAATTGTGCTTACTCGTCTTGGTAGTCATTTCATAGAATAGTTCCAAACCTGTTTTATTTTAGAGATCCGTGAGAAATTTATATTTCTTTTTTTTTGCAATATAATACTACAAAAAGTGCTCTTACGGGATTAATTAACTTCCAACAACCAATAATTAGGTACATGTCCTTATTCAACTCACATTGAAGGAAAATAGAATAGCGTGTCATTGTGTACGCAGCTTTGCAATACATATTAGCACGAACCAATCCTCCAATTGAAATCATTGGACAAAATTGTCCTTTTAGCTAAAGATCAGCAGACGTTTTATCGTATTCTAGTCATTTCTGAATGACTCTACCGCATTATAGAGGTCAATTTTGACATGTTATAATGGCCGATTATACTTAACGTCATTTATATACACTGAATTTTTAATATATAACATTATTGTACCTATAGCATGATTGGTTAACAGTCTATAACAGAATTAGCAGCTATATTGACACCACATATATAATAATATTAGCCCTGTTAAGAAACCGTCCCACTGTTGGTCACAGGCCTCCTTATAAACGGAGAGGGTTTAGGCTTATTGACACCCCAATGGTTACATTTCATTTGAAACAAATAAATTTAAAGATCAAATAATATTTTCAACAGAACACCTTTTTTTGTGGTCCGACTTGGCTGCAAACATTTTTACCTGCTCATGGAAAGAATGGTACCGTATAAAAGGCCTATTCAGATAAATTCAATGCATTTGTTGAAGGAACTACAACGAGCAATTGTCTGTATTTTTTATGGTGGTCGTCCTTTGGTTTACTGGAGTATAGAATAACTCAGAATTGACTGAAGATGTTCTACAAACTAATGGAAGGAGTTGCTCGTTGCAATTTACGACTGAGTTTGATTCTCATTTTCTCCGGATAAATACTGAATTATAAGTGTGTTTCTACAGCACAGACCCAGAAAGAGGTGGAAAAGGATCAAATGAAGGCTTTTGGCTCCAATGGGATAATATCATCGTATAATAATAATAATTCAGGGTTTGTGCTATCATCATCTATGTGTTTCTTTTTAGGGTTTTCGAAAAAAATGATTTTTGCCAAAACCATGCTCTTTTTATTTTTAAACAGGTCTTTTGATACATCCCGTCGAAGTCGTAAAATGCGACATAAGTATGATTTGACATCTGTCAAGCAGCCTATCATGGTAAAACACTCACTCCATATTATATAGACTCTATATGACATAATTTTTTGTAATGTTTGGAATATTACAGTTTCAAACGTATCTGATATGCCCCTTCTGGTATAATGGTCGCTTGGATCGTGATGCTATAATATTATGTTAAGGGCGTATAGTACACGACGACGTATTATTACAATATTAAGGACATATTCATTATTTGCTAAGACTTAACAATTGAAAAAACTGGTGCAAATCTTTAAAAGGATACTCTACTTGTTTTGGATATAGAAAAACTTTTGCAAGACGGTGTTCTAGTGATTTCAGCATAAAGTTCACTCGAATCACTGGTTACAGTAGTCGCGGGTTCAACCCATGCACGGCATACTTTTGTATGACCTGATTTGTATGTTTATGTGTGTGCAGAAAAATTTTTTGTTTTAAATTTGTCGTTTTATTATCGCATCTTTTAATTTTCAATACATTACATTTTATTTAAATTAACAAACGATTAGCGCCTGCGGGTTATTTACTGTAAATTTCATGCTCAATCAGATTTGAAGAATCGGCTACGAAGTGCTGATAGTAATCTCGAAGTATTAAGTTACGTTTCATGTAACTGTAAAAACTAAATACTAAAAAGAAGTAGTAGAAGATGAATTATAGTTCTTCCTCTACTAACTTTGTAAATTGTAACAGACGAATTAAGAAGTGGTAATTTTTTAGTACTGCTAGTATCCTTAAGACATTAACAACAGCTGTCCCATGTTTTGCTTCGAATGGTATAAGCGTATACAAGGCACAGCGACAATAAACAGTCCTAGAAATAAATTGATCTGGCATGACTTTTTAAGATAAACTGGTTACATGAGAGAGGTCTATTAATTAATTTGATTTTCATTAGCTACAAATGTACCACTATTAGGTACTATTAATGGTAATATAAATGGGTGCAACAGAAAATCAGCTCCAAGCTGTTTCAAGTGAGGTATCTATGCTGAGTTGTAGCCTTTTCACTGCCGCAGCAAACATATCAATATAACCCACCCACGTTTCGCCGACGATGTTAGGTCCCATGTAATAGGGGGCGAGCCTATTGCCATATACGGGCACAATTCCAGACTCCCGACTCGTACTGGGAAGTTTTCGTTAGAAAAACTACACTTGTCCGACCTAGGATTTGAACCCAGGACCTCGTGATCACAAAGCGATGCGCTTTGCCACTAGACCCACGAGGCAGTCAGGAGGAGTTATTGTGGTGGAAATGTGTGACAGGCTTGGTCTCATAAAAATTATACTAAATAATGGTACTAGGGATAGATATTACATGGTAGAGCCAATTTAACATTTATCTCAGTTCTCCCACAGTATGGGGACTGTGTACGATCATGATTTTCACTTACTCTTCTAGCGGTCTATCTATCTATCTGTCTATATATTGCGCTAGATCCCCTTGCGGGGTCGGCAAAGTGTACAGATTCAAGCAAGTCAAGAGTCTCCGTAACGGGCGAGCTTGTGTGAGACGAAATATGAGAGTGAAGGTAGTAGATATGTGTGTAAAGAAAGAACCTGTTAGAACTTTAGCTTATAGCTAGGAATAAAACCACCGCCTATTCTATATTTCCCATGTTAGGGTGGTAGAGGTGTAATGTATAAACGTACATAAAAAGAATACTACTGTTTCAGTTCCACATGAAACTTCAAGATCAAATTCATGCCTTGTATATTGTTCCCAATATCATCGGTTCGACGCACCTTTTCATCTTTATTGTTTGATTATATGTATGTATATCAGTGCTTAAATAATAAATACATAAATAATAACATTAGATTAGATAAACATTCATTATTTACTTGCACATAGAATCGAAATACCTGTAAATCTCACCTCTACCAACTGCTTTATCCTGAAGCTTTGTATATCAAATAGCCATTTATTCAACAAATAAATACCTAGCAATGTAGATACTTTAACATTTAATTTTCTAATAATTTTGAATCGGCGAAGACTAAACAATCAGCACCAGGGCGCCAATAGGTTTTGCAAAGAGACGTAGGTGAATACCTCACGTCGGGATAATAGCGTGAGTCACGTGTTTTCTACAACTCACGAATCGTATTGGCTGTTTTCTGGCTTGGGGCGTGCTTGCATCGTCATAGGGAATTGACGTTACTGAAAAACTACGTACCGGCACACCGCTCCAGCGCCGTGTGCAGCGGTGGCAGCGCTTTTTCAGTGCGCTGTGTCGGTCGAGACGTGCTTACGTCACCCGGCGCCTCCGCTTCAGCCTCGGCCCCACCGCCGCGCCACTGCGAGCTCGCTGCTCACTCCTTTTGGCGCGTTCGAACGCGCTCGACCCGCTCATTGCCGACTTGACCGCAAGAGTGGCACAACGTATGGTACTCTTGCCGCCGCGTCTCAAATATATAAAAGTTAACTTTTTCGGCACAATCTTGTAACGCCCAAATAGTGAATACATCGAAAATTCATAATAACATACGAATAGCGATAATAAAAAAAAACGCTACGACCTAATAAATTTTTCGCTCAGCGAAAACTTATATCGCAATTTCAAACATCGGCGATTTGTAGAGCGCAACACGTTTTCAGTATACGATTCGTTTATAATTGTTTTCTAAGCAGTATAAAGTATATATTACATCGATTTGTGACAATTTTCATTAATTTAACTAGTATACGTGGACGGGAACGGAACCGAAAATGTCGAAAAAACATCTTCACAATCAAGCTGCTATACCGTTAGCTCCGGCGGTGTTTAAGGTAAGTCTTTTGTGATAATTTATTTAGTTTAAGCGTTATGCGAATTGTATGTTTATAAAGAATACTGTACCGTTCCTTGAGACGTCGACTATTTTGACTGCAATGCGATGATTTATTGTACATCGAAATTTAGTCATTCATCTATAGTCTCGTTAGGAAAACATGTAACGAGCTGAATTTCTAAATTGTCTGTAAAATTAATGAACCAGAATCCAATTGTAAGATCGGGTAGTAAAATGGCAGTAAACATAAAATGGATAATATATTATCGTTCATACTGCGGGTTCGTAAATGCCTTTTAAAATTTCCAATATACGCTTTCGAGCGACGGATTGCAGTGGTGTAATTTAGGAACATCTTAACTACCCATTGTACTGGTTAATATACTAGGTTTTGTGTCGACATGCTGTGCGTTAGCGGTGTGCTGATTTTATACTGAATTATTCTTCAGAACAATGTTTTTTTTTGTTTTATTATTTTAGTAAGTGCCTAAAATAATTAGCATACCTAGTATGGAATCATTTGTACACTTATTTCTCATTAAATCAGATGTAAGCAGAAACAGACATCAACGAGTTCACAGTGTCTTGTTATCAAAGTTTAAGATTTCTATGTTCGTAACGTCTACAAAAGTCTTTTGAAAGTCCTGTAATCTTGCCCATGGAATATAGATGCAATAATAATTTACTGTGTAATGTTATTTCACGATATGAGCTTAAAAGGTAGGTACGTAGAAATCATTTTGATGTGGCACTGGTTTTCGGAATATGTACTAAGTGTCCGAAACACGTGAGACTATACCTACGGGTGCATGGCTACGAATATATTGATTTTATACTCATGCGAGTACATCTAAATTACGGCGCTTGTAGACAATGCCAGTAACCGATGCGAGTGTTTCAACTCGCATCGTGTAAGTGCACGGGTTAATCGCATCGTATAAAAGACTCTTCAAGCGAGCAAGTTTCTCGCATGGATTATCCGCACCAGTAGTCGGCGCGTGTAGTTCGTACCTTTACTGGCTCCGGGTAAAAATCACTTTTTGGGTGTAGATGAAAATACTATCTTTGCCCTAGTTAGCAACTACATCCATAATACCTTACTTCAAGGAATATCTAATTTTGAAAATGTTTGCATGTGTATTTTTTTTATTTATGTTTTTTTTGCTTTAGTATTTTTTTTTATTTCCCCCTAATAGAATAGTGTCTCTCTTAAAATAATTGGCATATTACTACTATTGTTTGCATCCCTTTGACTAAGATTCCTTATCATTAGATAGATGCTTACCTAATCGGTACAGGCTACTATTCAGTCTGATTCCCAAAGGCGTTATTTTAAGAAAGTTTCATAAAATCTGATGCAATGTTTCGACGTTTTTACATACCTACTTACAATATATTTTTATATATTCACAATATACAATTTTCTTATATTTGACCTTGGAACATTTTAAGATAAGCAATAAAAAATAGACATTAAAAGAATACATTTAAATAAATAGCACACAGATTTAGCCATAAATTTTTAGTTTTAATCGCGAACCTACACATTTTATTTCGTGCAATGTCATCACAACCGAGTACTCGAAAGGGCATTTAAAAAAGTCCCTACTGTAGTATTTTTCACATAGGATGGGGAGTGACAGTTCTCATTGCCAAACGAAATTAATATTTAATTCAATGGTGTTAAGGCATAAAACCATAAGTATAGAAACGGGTCATGCCTTTTATTGCCATTGAATAAAGTAAAATTTCGTTTGGCGATTAGAACTGCCACTACCCATCCTATATGAAAAATACTATACACTAACCTGGGTCCTTATCCGCGAGGACCAAATGCGGCGCGTTTCAATAACTTGGTGAAAGGATTGTGTGATGATATTCCGTATTTCACAGAAGTATCATTAATGAAATAGGATTTATATATGCTGAAGCACACATATAGGTAGGTAGTTATATTACTTTATTGTTATTTATAATAAATTTATGGAAGTTAACAACGTAACTTATTTCTTATAGAGAAAAAAATAATTCACACTCGCCTTACCCGGCGGTGGACAAGCAAGCACAAAAAAAACCACAAAAATTAAATTAGAACCACTGCCAACATAACAAATACATCTGTAAGTTCGGATGCGAACAACAAAATAATTATGAAATAACAATTTTATATTCACATACGAACACATTCGACGTAGTCATCGTAACTTCACGTTATATATTTGATTGGTCATAGCAAATAAGGTCTTTGTATAACATTTCTATGGTACCCCAAACTAGAAATAAACAAGCTATGTACAATAAATACTGACAGGCCTATATTACCGCCCCTTATTATACAAGTACTTTCATTCCCGACTATAGATAAACCATAATAAAACTTTGAATTGAACCCGCGAACGAGTAATCACCAGCCCCCCGTGCGCCATTAGCTCAGGAAGGCTGTTTATTTAAGTTAATTTTTATTAGCTACCTCTCTTACAGCTATAGCCAAACAAAATATTACTGGATGGTTTGCTCGACGCTATTGTCACGGCTATAAGATCGATAGAGGATAGCTGACTATAGTCAGAGAGAAGCAGTGATAGCCTAGTGGTTAGACTGTTGGCCAGCAAAATCAGAGGTCTCGGGTTTACACCCAGGCACCTGTCTTTTCGGAAATATGTGCGTATTAAAAATTAACTATACCTTGCTTTAACAGTAAAGGAAAACATCGTGAGGAAACCTAAATGCTTAAGAGTTTCTCGAAGGTCTGTGAAGTTCTCTAACCCGAACTGGGCGAGCGTGGTGGACTATGGCCTAAACCCTCAGTTTGAGAGGAAGCCTGTGCCCACCAGTGAGACATTTTCTTAACAGGGCTAATATTATTATTATTAGTAGTAAGAGTGAGCTACTAACATCTTTTGATTGCAGATCATAATATCATCTTTTCCAATTACATACTTTATTCCTCGAACTTGCCAAAATTGCAGGTGCAACCTTGACTACTTAAAACTTCGGATTTTAATCAGTGACATATTTTATAATTATTTTAACGGTTTATACTTGCGGGGTAGGCAGAAAGTAGAGTTCCAACAGGTTCTTTTCTTACGGACAGGTTAACTATCTACTATATTATCGTGAAATTAAAAACCAATAAATTGGTCTAACAATTAATTGGTTTAATAATAAAAATACTTACTCGACCTTGAAGTATTTTCTCTCACAGAACTTTCACACAAATAATCAGATTTAATACTTACCTATATTACAATAACAAATAAATAAAGCTTAGATTTACGGGTTTTACCCGGACCTTCGACGAACTTGCATGAACGTGGATCTTACATGATGATATAACGCCTTTCGCGAGATGATAATGTTATGTAAATCTTGAGGTCAATTGCTGAAAAGGAAGAAACGTAAACAGCGGACTGACCCCAGCAGGTGTTATAGGAATAAAGTTTCGATTGATAAGAACTGATCAATAACTCAGAGAAACATCGCTGGATAGGAACCTCTGGAATATAGCCGTCAGTGTATACATGTAAATAAATATTTCTAGGGAAACTATAAACGATACATATTGACTTCAAAATAAATTTCATGCAACAATAACTTAGATCACTATCTAAGCAAATTATGGCTTACTTTATGATGACTATAATGTCGTAATAAGGGTCTTCATATACGTAAATGTATAATTTAATCATGATCATCCTATAGCAGTCCACTGCTGGACATAGGAGTCTCCCATTGCATGCCACTGAGTATGATCCTTGGCTACTGTCGTCTAATTTCTGCCAGCCGCTCTACGCTGAGCATCGCTCCATCTAGCCTGAGGGCCTCCTGCAGTATGTTTGCCGATCCGTGGTCTCCACTCAAGAAGTCGTTAACTCGGTTCTTAGGCCCGTGTGGCCGACCCACTTCCACTTCAGCTTACTAATCCGGTGGGTCATGTCAGTAACCTCAGATACCTCATTCCGGATTCTATCCGTCAAATAAACTCCAAGCATAGCCTTTTCCATTATTAAACATCAAGATCACGTTATTCATCGTAATATGGACTCAATAATACACGTGACAATAAAAATACGTGATCCCTCTAGATATTGCTTATCTTTTAATACCACGGTAGTATACGCATGGATTTGGTAAAATTGATGGGTATGTAATTTAAAAGGCCAGTTGTATTTTAGCATTACTCGCTATCTTTACGGGTGGGGCTAAATACTTTCATTGGAAAACTGAGATTTTAAATATATTTCAGACTATAATACGTAGGCACGCATAATAATAATATGGAGCAAGCGGAAGTAAAAATAACATATACTTTCGTAATAAGAACCGTGACGTCGTATATGGCCACTCGTTATTTTCCATATGTTTTCCATCTAATTACTTTATATTCTTACTAATTACTTTATATTACTTTATATTCGGGCATATAGAAAGAATGCCAGAAGAAAGAATGACAAAACAGATATACAATGCGAAAGTGGAAGGATGTAGGTGCCGGGGAAGACCTAGACTATCTTACCATGACCAAATAAACCGAGTCTTAGCTGAAGGGCAAGTCAAGAGTCTCCGTAACCGGCGAGTGTGTATGAGACGAACTATGAGAGTGGAGGAAGCCAGAGAGGTATGTAAGGAAAGAACCTGTTGGAACTCTGTACTCTCTGCCTACCCCGCGAGGGAGCTGGCGTGATGATATAGATAGATAGAGATAGATACTTTATATAACGTGAAAAATGGGCACACAGATCAAATTAAACGTGTAAATACGTACCTTTCAACTTGTACTACTATGGATTGAAAGTTTATCTGGCAATATACTAATTTGAATTGAGTAGCACTTTCTTTTGTCTATTTAAAATTTGGTTGGCTAGTTAATGTTATTATGAAAGCATCGCCAGAAAAGTTACAGTGCAGTGTAGGCAAGCGAGATTAAAATTTATAAGTCTTTAAAATTTAGAGCGATTCCTATTTAGCCACCTTCTGAAGATGTACTGAAATCTAATCATGTAATAGCATAAACGAATCCAAGTGGAACCGCACCCAACGCTTCAATAGTTGTACCGAGCTATAAGTACTATAATCAAGTCTATCAGACGAATATAATTTTTAGTATAAACAATGTAAGCGGTTTTAGGTTTATTTCTTTTTTTTATATTTTAAATGCCCTTGGATTTAGTTTCAAAGTAATCTTACCCGCGAACTTGGTTTAGTATTATCACCATTTTATGATTGAATCATTGTAAACCTATCGCAGTTCGGTCTGTCGGTTACAGTGGTTACGTCATTCGCGCTTTTTGTTATCTGTATGCAAAATAGAAAATTAGTCAACGTTATTTGAGTATTTTGAAACTTTAGTTGGTGCGCGGTATTGCTGGTTAGACTGGATTATGGTAAATTTGATATGGTAGATTTGAATTAGGTAAGATTTGTCGGTTCTTTTACGTACATATATGAAAAATTAACAATATAATGGGAATGTTTATGTATTTAAGCTTAACTAAAAATTAAGTTTACAGCTAACCTTTGGGCGGTGGAGAGGTAAAAAAGAGAGGACGGAAAGTATCATATTTTTTAGATAAATCAAAATGGATAACTTTGGGACCGTAACGCTTCTTTTGTTTCGTTGAAGTCGGTTAATATAGCTCTTGGACCGTAAAGGCCTAATTCGAATATGATGATCTTTTTGAACTGGTACTGGCTGGTCTTCTACTGGCTTGATTATGAGTATCATTAGAAAAAAATCAATCTTATTTCAAGTACTTACTTATATAGATACAACTATTGCATTATAAGATCCCAATTTCGCCGTATCATCATTTATGCAGATGATCGTACACTATTATGTCAATTACAAAAAAGATAGAGGTCTCCGTCCAATATTACCGTCTAATTTAAAAACTACCTAATACCAACCAAACCTATAATTTTTGAATCCAATAAATAATTTTATAGTCACAATGAGTGTCTAGATAATTTTATAGTCTGGAATATAATGTTTTTCAAATGTCAATAAAATTACTCTATTGGAGCTATCGCTTCACTTCTTTACACTTGATTTGGCTATATGTTTATTAATATTTTGTAATATTATAATTATGATGTTTGAAAAGTATTAATATAAATAGTATGAAATCTATGTGAAAAAAATATATCATTAAAACATAAAATACAGTTGCAAAGCAATAATATTTATAATTTTAAATTTGTCTTAATTGTATTAAAATGAAGTGTGAATAATGTAACTAGATGGCCACCATAAAGAATGTTTTTCCGGAGATCGTTAACTGTTATATAACATGTTCCGGTATGTAACATGTTCCGGAACATGTGGAAAATGCTATGAACATGGCGCGTTGTTGAAAACCCCGGTCTATTTGCGTTCCACGATGATTGATCACTCACTAAAACGTTGTTTTTACTAACACGCAATTACTGCTATGATTTGGTTGGTTTCTAGATACTACTTTATCGTAATGAAATTTAGTCATCTATAGTTAGATAATAAAGAAATAAGTTGTATTCTAAGGATGTATGTGAGTTGGAGGTAATTTATGGAACTACGATCCTATTCTGAAAATTCTTTTACTGACATGAAGCTACAATATTTCTGTGTACTATAAAATATTTTATAATGATAGAAATAATCAAATATAAAATATTCTTTGCGAAGTCGCGGACAGCCGAGCGTAGTGTTTGCACGCTCGTCCTCTTTCCCGGTGAAGCTGTAAAGGCCCCGCTGCCAACAGCGTAGAACCCATACACACACACACACACACACACACACACACACACACACACACACACACACACACACACAGCTAGTATCAAATAAGTACTGAGCTGGAGTTGCTTGTATGGTACCTGAGCACCAATCCTACCAACAAAATTTCGTTAAATATAAATTTTCACCGCCGTACTTCAATGTTATTGTTTTCAAACAGTATACTAAAACAGCTAAACGCTGTTGATTTCTTTTTTATAACCGGATTGGCGGTTAAGATTCGGTTAGAATTTTGTCAGTAGAATTAGAGCCGTAAGGGATCTGGCGTGATGATATAGATAGATAGATAGAATTAGAACCCTTTGCTATATTATTATTACGTAAAACTACAAGAAAACGGAGGGAACTTCAGGAAAATACAAGCCCAATTTACTATGTACTAATGACTATGTTATTATTAATTATTATCCTTTGCCTATGCCGCAAGGGATCTGGCGTTATGATACAGATAGATCATCAACTGCGACATAACTAGCAACTAATGCCAAATTCTTTAGAAAAGGGCTAAAACCATATTTAAACTGCCAGGTTAGCAAAAGCAGAATATCAAACTGGTACATAGAAGAGTGGTCTGGTGTAACATTTATTCATTGACTCGTGATTTATCTTTATGATCTATCTATGTGTATTCCACACCCTTAAGCTTTTTGACACAAAAGGTGCCTGGATAAAATCTTGCCGAATTTGATCAACATCTGTTGTGCGTTTGGACGTAAAAAGTAACAGACAAATCGACAGATTTACTTTCGAATTTATAATATAAGTATGAATATTATTCTTTTTACTCGTTTTACAATTAATAGTGGATCCGTGCGAAGACTCTTTTTTTATGGAAGTTAAGGCCGAACATGCTTGGTATCAAAATTGCAGATTTGACGTTATGGATATTTTTAGTTTTTATTCAGTTATAGGAAAACTGCTAGCGATTAGTTACATGACATAGGTACAAGGTAGTGTACTAGCAAGTTCTTTTAGTCCAGGTTGCGCACTTAGACATTATACTCGTATTTATATTACTCTACGTACTAATTAGGGTATATTTCTCTACATACTCGGATATTTTCATACTTTTATATGAGCATTATTATTATAATACTAGGCGTATTTAAATATTTTTTATTAATAACACGGTAAATTGAGTATAATTTACACTACCCGTAGGTAGCAGCAGATAAAATGCAAGCTGAAAATATTATTTTATTTAAACACCAATAGATAAATTATAAACAATATGTACACAATTATATACAATATGTGTATTTTATTTTGCATAGCATCTAAATATGAAATATTAATATGTCAATTATACATCCTTTATACACTTTTTCAAAATTAACAGGAAAGAATTTCTTGAAACTTGACGACTTCAGATTAAGGCGAATAGTATTTCTTACAGTCATTATTTATTCGTGACATATTTATTACATTATTGATAACAATTACATTACAACTAAATTAATTGATGTTATTTAAATTTTTACAATTAACACCTGACATGAAAATTGTGAAAACAAATAATATAATTATTAACAACGTTGGAGGTTTGAACATACATTAGATATTTTTGTTATATTTTGACTCCAAAACACACGATATATGTTATCATCATATTTTATACAGCCTTCAGCAAGAGAATTTGGACCATTTTTGCACAAGTGTTTTGATAAGTTTCAATTGATTGATGAATGAATTCTAGATATAGCATTGATGTAATTAGCCTTTATGCTTCAAACATTAAATGCTTCACTAAGCCTTTCAGTTCAAAGCCACATGCCCGCGTGCAAATTCAACTACGTACTGTTAATATTATAACAATTTGCGTGTTTTCATTCGTAAAGAGTATCAGTTATTGGGCATTGTCCACTCGACCCGGCAAATTGACACTCGCATGTTTGCGCATACGACGCCTCACTCGCACCTACCAGCTCAGCGGAAAATAATTCGAATAAACAACGACATAACGATCGACTGTTGCATATATGACCACGTAATACATTTTTTCCTCAACAAACTTCTCCACCTGTTATAATTTACCTATTCAATTATTATAAATGTAAATAAACATTATCGTAAATCAAGAGGGGTCGGATTAATTAACATTAACACATTTTATAGGCGTACAAAAGAACGATTGCAATTATATTACCTATTTGAGTAACAAATAGTAGGTACGCGATGGAGTGTGCCTTTTCAATTTATTATCTAAGAATCCACTTAATTAATACAATTGTAGTCAACGTTAATTAACTGAAATGTTTGGCGAACAATTCAAAGGCGTCTGTTGGCCTCTGTATTACCGGAGCGTGTAACCGAGGCGCACACATGCGCACACGCACACAGTGGCCTCGAAACAGCGACGAGTGTAGAGGCGGTCGCGACTCGCCACCGCGAACCACTTGGCTCCCTACTGTTGCCAACTCGCATGATTTAGCAGGACGCTCTCAGAATCTGAGGGCACGCCTATATCTACCTTAGTGGGACATAATATTATTTTATTGCTTTCTCTATAGCGTATTTTCGTGCCTAAATTAAACTACGACTCTACATCGAACAATGGGTAGATACTTTAAATTATTTTTCATAAAATTACGATTGTGTTTTGTTTTCTCTCACTATTTATCCTAAAAATCTATTAAATCATAAATGAACTACGTTTGCGAGTAAAAACTAATATGTTAGTGGTGATAAATAGCCTAATTTGAATTATTACTCAGTTATTTGAATGATTAAGTTTATTAACTTAAAAAATACAAAATGTAGTTACCATTAGTTTGTTATTTCTGGTGACGGAAAGGAAAGTCCTAGACTTTCCAGACTAATTGTCCCACAATATCTATATCTAAAATTGGCCCGTCTATTTGGTTCATTGCTCATTCGACCATAAGGAGATGTAATAAAATAAAGTACGGGCGTTTATATGCTCAAAACGATTACTACTGTAAATTCGTCCGTCCATTTGAACTTAATTTTCGTCACATGTCCTTACGGTTGACCTTATTGTTTTTTACCATAGCATGTTAATAGCAGTCGAATGTCTGATTCTATTTGTACGTAATGTAAACGGTGTAATCTGCAATTTTAGTTTCACTATCAAGACGTAAAACGTCGGGAACGCGGCGGTAAGTGCCGATTATTCATCTCACTCTAGACATCTCGCTCGTTAAGTGTGGTGGTGTGTATACATGCCGTTAGCGGCGCGGCGGCGCTTGAGCAATGGAAATTTCTAGAGGCCCCGCGCGCCCCGCGCCAGCCGCCGCTAACCCCTCCCGCGCCTCACCCGACCGAATACCATTCTCACGAGCTCTCCCCTTTGACGATTTCAAAGGGTTCTTTACAAACCGCTTCATCTTATTAATATACGAGCCATTCAAAACAACTTATTTGCATGTTAAACACAGCTTTCCTACCTTAGTGCCCTACATATTATATATATCTTTGTTGTACACCATTTTTTTGGGGAAAAACTTACAGAAGAAATGTTTCCAATTGTAGATGGTGTTAAATATACATGTATCAATCAATGTTATTGTTAATTAAAGAGAGACGTTTAAACGTAAAGATTAAAGCATGTCGGATGTAATGGTCGCAGGGCAGTCCGCAATGCGCCAGCGCTCACTGTTTGTGACGGCGACAAAAAACGCTGAATGATTCGGCCTTTTGTATTCTATGTTAGATACCTGCTGTTGTTTCTCGGTAGTGACAATCGGCGACTGAACATCACTGCACACATTTTTTTATTTGTGTTCAACGAAACGCTTGCAGTTTTTTCTCTTTAAACCCCGGAGTCCACTTTTGGTACGCCTTGGATAACTATAACCTAACTATATTTATGCCAAGTAAATGTTTTTCTATCACACATCAATGGTCTTATTTTATAATAATTTGCGCAATACCTAACCAAAAGAGGTTTATCATTGGTTTCAAAAGTATGGAGCCCAATATAATAATGCTCGGCATAAGCTACAACTCGATTCTTTTAGATAAAAGTTACGTGAAAAGGTAAGTAGCTAGGCTTGAATAGTGTTGGGCATTATTCAATAAGTTTTTGAATTATATGATCAAATAATAGAAATTTCGATTGCAATTATATTAATCCCCCTAAGAAAATAACAAGGTTTTTTGGCCATAAAACACCTCAGTCCTTTGCCGTGACCATGGGTGCCTTAGAGCACTCGAAACGTCGGTTAAAAGAAACATTTAGCTTACACAAAAATATTCACTCAAAAGATTATTCTCTAAGCGAACAGCAAAAGGCAGATTCAGAGAAAGATACTTCTAAATACCTTAACTCGCACCATGCTGAGAGAAAATGTACTTTATAACTACTAGCATAAAGTTTATAGTCGTTTACAATGGTAAATACCAGTTCAGGTTTGCAATTTGATGTAGTGCCTTGTTCCAGCGATGTTTGAGACTCTGCGATAGGTTGTAATTCGCGATGCACTGACCTTAATGTCTTTAAAAATAGCATTTGAATTTCGAATGCGGATTATGATGGATTTATAATTAAAAAATAAATGTAAATTTTTTGTGAATGTTGCTTTGGTAAAAAAGTAGGTTAATTTAGATTGATTAATAACAGATAATGGTAAAGACCAATATAATTAAATCTTTTAGATGAGTGAAACATGTACAAATTATAAGTTTTTCATTTCAAGCGAAGAAACAAAATCGTCACACTAGTTAATTTAATAATTCATTGAACTCAATTTTCAGTTCCGATTCAGTATAATTTCAGCTTTATCTCTATTTCTAAATACAGACACTCACGTAATGTGTTTTTCCCAATAATTTGGTCATTAATTCAAGCAAAGACAATACATATACGCAGACGTAGCAACATTTAGGGCCAGAGCAGACTTAAACAAGGAATATAACTTTCATGGTGCCCTTTAGTTAATTAATTCATTTACAAGTATATGTAAGACTCTATCAATATAAAGCACTCAGTAGATTCGATCGTCGTGTCGTTTGGTGAAGCTATGGCATCAGCATTGCTATTTTCAGAGTCTCTGCCGGTTATTTTATTCAGTGACACTTGAGAACATTCTATCTCCTGTTTTCCTAGTCTGCAGCTAACAGATAATAAATTCCAAATCTAGGCCGACTCTATGTGGGTGGCTGTTGCAGATTACCTACGCGGCTTTCACATCGCCATTGTTTTGATTGCACTTGAAATACTAATGAGATGGCGTGTCGCCGTGCAAACAGGGCGACTAGCGAATGTGGCAATATACCTATATTGTACTCGTTTACTTATAATATAGACGTTATCATTACAAAAAAGTGAAGTGCCAGTTAAATTACCAAACGGGGCCAACCATTTATATTTGCTTTCGAATACCGCCGAATTTCAGTTTGTTCTAGTTGTCACTAAATAGGTGCATAACACCTTGTTCGTAGCTAGTTTTTGGTGGTTCTGATTTTTGCACATAAAAATAAAATACTCGTTATGTACTGTTTGAAATAGTCAGTCGTGTGTAAACAATAAGTTTCTCTACCACGGGTTACTAGTTACAAACATTGATATATTATAAAAAAAACTCTTAACAGGAGCTCTACGTAAGACAAGAAGGACATAAATATTGTATTTATTATAAGTTTCGGAAAGTAAACTATGTGCGTAAATACAACAAAAACTTATGGTAGAGCTATATACCGTATGCTGTGCAAGCAAATAAAATGAATAACCGATGTAGATTTAGCTGTTTCCGACATATGCTTGCATTAAGTAATTCCAAATATAGCTATATTTACATCTTTTACCCTTAGACGGTGTATTATAGGGAACACGGTTAAACGTATGAACTAATCAAAAATGCATAGCGCCTTGTACGTCATATTATAAAACATAATAAGGTCTACTTCCCCCGCACCCCACTACACTATTGGTACATGCGTTGCCATGGAATATTTGCACAATGTCGTCAGATTAATTTGTCAGTACAAAGTTTCAGCATAAATTCCTTGTGTCACTATTTTATTTAAGCTTTTGTTTGTATTTTAAGATACGTGCGATTGAATAATATTAATTTAAATTTGTTTCTTAGAATATTTTTAATTTAAAGATTAGGGTTCCACCTTAACTTTACATACCTCCTGGTAAAATTATTCCACTCAATAGGTCAAAAATTAAGACTACTCGAGAAATTTCCATGGATGTAGATATCTAGCTTATCTTTATTATTTTTAAATTTATTATAACATTTAGTAGGGACTGACACTTAAAATAATACTGTTAGCATTCTTTTAATGTGAAGTCCAATACAATAATTATAATTTTTACCAATTCGTATTTTTTGTTATCCAAATATTTGTCATAAATTGTAGAGATGTTATGAATACTTTTATTGTTACTCGTGATTTATGAAGGAAAATTCTTTGATTAATGTTCTAATCACTTCATACGAATGCACTTTATCAATTCCTATGAATAATGCGCACGAGCAATAACCGTACAGTGTACAGACCACGGGAATTACTTGCAGGATGTTTCCTTTAATCTTAATTCACCGCACTCTGGGCCAGACGATTTCCTTGACCTAAAAAACTTGGCGGAGAAAATATGTCGGACCTTCGCTTCTTGTTATTATTCCAGCGCATATGTAGATAATAATTTAATAACTGTTTTATGTTTGCTCAGTAAATAGAGTTTCATAGTTAAAAACACAAACTCGCCAGAAAAAAGTAAGTAATTACTGAAAATTCATTCGTTAAAATGAATCTTCATAAAATAATAAAACCACGATACTGACGGTATTGTTAAACAGTATAAAAAATACCTCATAGCCAAATCAGAAAACCAAACGATAATCTCTGAATTTAAATTATTTCCTATGCAGATTTATCACTATGCCTAATCCAGACTTCTGTAGACATTTTTCGCTTCAAATGCTGTGACAGGAAGACAGGTGAACGAGGCATCTTAGAAATGTTTTGGATATCGGAACCATACTAAAATAGTCCATTGACGAAATAGTGAAAACAACAAACTTTCCTGATACTATTTATTTTTACTTTACTACTGATACAATATTAAGCCAGCCGGCAGGCAGAAATTAGGTACATAACTGGATAGAAATAAGAGTAATTACCAAAACACTAGTGTTTAATGAAAAAGTCGAGGTTAATAAAGACATATACTGATGATTGGCACTTTAATGTTGGAACGGAATTGGAAGTTTCAAATTAGCGCCATTGAGTACTATCCTCGGCTACTGTTATCCTAATGTTGCCAGCCGCCCTACGATGATCATCGTTCCACCCACTCTAAGGGTATCCTGCTCAACGTTTCCGAATCCATGATCTCCACTCAAAACTCGTTTACCCTAGCGGTTATCGGTTCTTCAACTAAGGTAGGCAGCCCACTACCTCTTACTAATTTACTTATTATCTATCTATATTATCGCGCTAGGTCCGTTGCGACGTAGGCAGAGAGCACAGTAATTTACTTACTAATTCTTAACAAAACTAAATTAAACCTATCGCAAAAAAGGAGAAAATGTACATATATTATGAACGACCGTTCTCAAACGCATATTTGCACGAAAAATATTACCTTATTTGGTTACAAATCGAACAAACAAAATGATTATCGCAACATTGTTCTTTTTCTTAAAATTCCGGACTTAACACGGCAAATTATGCACACTTAAACATTGTTACGGTTTGCCTTTGTGTAAATGTTTACCCTACCAAGTTCAAAGTATGAACTAATCCTTCAAACTATGTGACAGTGGGCGGTTTTACATTCGTCACTACATTATATTTGATTACTTTTGTCTAAGTCTACATAAACTGATACCTTAAGTTTTAGACTAATAACTAATATTTTATTTTTATGGGTAGGTTACATTACAGGTTTCAAGTATTCTGTATTACGATTACGATTTGATTGTGTTAAAAAGACGATTGCATTTAAGTTGTTAAATAAACTGTCAAAATAATAACAGAATACCGAATAAAAAACAATTAATTTGTCATTGTTTACCAGATTACGAAATAACAACAATTTTTTCAAGTGGTATGCTTATTGAAACTTGTGACACCATTTAGGTTTACCAAATCTGTCAAAATTCAACAACGGTAAATGAACCACATTTTATTTAAAAATAGCAATTGCAGAGTTAAGCCCCTGGTGTAGTCATCAAATGATCTCAAACAATTTAAACCAGCGACGGTGACAAACAGCTGAAGGGATGTTAACGAATATGTAGTTTCTCCATGGCCTTCTATAAAACGTTTCTTCACGACCAGTAAAGGATACCATTGCTTTCGTAAATCTGATTCTAATTTATACGAAAATTTTATGGGCTCACTACGCTATTGACTATTATGCACGCACCATACTGATAAGATAAGAATGTCCGTCCTTGGCTTGTCTTTGCATTACAACATCCATGTATCTACATACATATCCTGACCGCACAAGGATACCTGATTTTGGAACCTCTTCTACCGTGTTCTGCTTACTATTATTAATCCAATGCTAACGTTGTAGCAATTGAAGGGAAAATTAGTTCCATTGACATAGGCACGTGTATTCGTCACACCATATATTATTATCCTCAAAATTTGAACAGTAAAAGTATGATTAACGCAAACAATCAGTATAAAAAATTAAATTTAGGTATCCTTTATAACCTTTGATACAATTTACAATAACAAACATTTTTTTATTATTTTTTGTTTGGGTGCGAAAACGACGTGGGAAGTGTCATTCGATGGGGCCTAACTAGTTTATGAATTAGTACTGTCTTAACAAAGATAGGTACTATTTTCCTTTGACCATTCCAGTTCTTATGCACCCCGTTTGTTGTTGTATACTACTCTATTCTTATTATCTGTCCACCTCTCACAATTAGATAAGTAATAATATTTCCAGCTAAATCTGTAAATTTAGTCGACTGCATTTAATTACGGCTTGAAAGAAATTAATTAAACCCAGTCAACTAAAGAATTAGGAAGGCGTCGCTTATGGCATAGCACAAACTACAAACATTAAACATGGTGAAAAGGAAGTGATTAGCGGTTGGCAATAAAATAGAATTACTTCTCTCTAGCATCTGCCAATTGACCACAACATGATCGAAGTTCAACGCTCGTTAAATCTCTCTGTGCCGCATTTATGATACCACGTGACTGAAATAAATATGCGTCTAATGCAATAAAAGTAAACATAACTTTCTATAATTAAAACCTTATTTTTTATCTCCGTCTGTCGTTTTCTCGCAATATAAATAGTTGCTATATTTCAGAGTTAAATCTCCTCTACATTTAGGTGGTTTGGCTAAAAAACATCGTCATGCCTCCTTTCCCCACGCGGGGGTGGCAAAAGTGTTAATCTAGAAGACCAACGGTTAGTGTCTTCAGTATTTTCAATCGAATATTCAATATATTTATGATAGAATGTTAGCACAATTTATTAGAGACAGCGTTTCAGTAAAATTATTACTTAGTGTGCTCATCCTTTGGTTTTTCTTGTCGTGACGTTTTTAATCGCATTATTTTTCTGCGTATCTTCGTAAAAGTTATTATGTTTGACCGTGTATTTTATTATGTACAAATGAGCACAAAAAATCTACACGGGCTAATTTTAGGGCAGAACTTTCACTAAATGGATATTTTTCATGGCAACTTATGTTAATTATTCCGATGGCAGAATAAATAAGGGGCACTCCTACATATCGCGGTGCGTGGCGTGGGCGAGGCGATGTTTATTGGCACCGGCGCATCTGATGGCGGTTTATCATGAAATTTTGACAGTAACTTGTATATTGTTCGATATAAGTATCAGTAAGCTGTCCTCTTTTCGTGGTATTTCCGGTATTACAATTGTTCTGGGTAATTTCTTGCGATGCGTATCGGACTTAGGTGTAATATTTAACCCGTTTTCTTATTGAGAAACTGCCAGTTATTTTTGCAAGTCAGAAACAATAATTGTTTCTGATGATAGCGCCGATAGCTTAATATTAAATCACTAACACAAAGTAAGTCAATTATCTACTCGTTAGATAGGTACTTTTAAGTTGTACTCTATTCGCTTTAAAACAAACGGTTTTTACGAAATCCATCTTTAATCAAACAATATTTTCCAAGAGGTTAGTAAAGAAGATCGCAACAGTGTGCAAGGCCTTAAAAGCGTATATCACACAAGCGTGAAGATAATTTGTCTCGGTTTTTCCCCATTAAATATAGTCATCGACATCCACACCCCCCCCCCCCCTCAATTACGTTGCATGTCCTAATGTACTTCTTATTTGCTGACCGCACCTCATGAGTTGGGGAAACGTGTTGTGGAAAATTATTCGATGTGTTCTCGGAAAAAATCAACCTAGATGAAATGAAGTTTGTACAATAATTCATTGTATTGAAATGGTCTAATAAAATATACAATTCATATTTATTATTAAAAACAAGGCAATATGTAGCTATCACACTCAAAATAGTTAGTTACAAGTTCCTTTTCTCATTTTTAACACGGAAGTAAATATTTTTGGTGCTTCCGTAATTATAACAATGAATCATAATTTGTAAAAATCACGAGTAAATTAATGTTGAGAGTTGATTTACTTAATAAATAATGAAATACTTCTTACGTCAGAACAGAGAAATACATAGCACGTATACGTCAAAAAGTTTATTAAATTGAATGAGTAAGGATAAAGCCTGTTGCTTGTATCACTCCTTCCCCACGAAGGATCTAGCAAGATGGATCCGATACTTTCATGTGACAGCGCAGTGAACCAACATTTATAATACCGCCTGTTCGTCTATCATACATACACCTTGTCCGGTGATCATTCACACACACATTATCATACATACACATTGAAAACGTGTTCCCAGTATAAAAACGTAACGTGAAATTCCCTTATCTATACTGATAATAACCGCGGAAATCGCTTTCAAGATCGTGGCTCAAGATTGCTGTAGAGTTTATGATAAGGCTTATCTATCGATCGTTCAAGCTAGTTGCGGTTGGGGTTTGACAGATACTGGAAAAAGTTAAAATTTTTCCTTATAATTTGATGTCATTGGAAGTAAATGATTATTAGAGTATCAAAATAGGCAATGCAGAATTTCTCTTACTTTTTATTTAATTTGACTTAACAACATATTCCCAACTGTAACACCCATAAACTGGTGTAATGGGAACATGCTTGAACTAATGTACTTTGTTAAATTTTGGAGAAACAAAATGATGTATAGTGCACTTGTAGTATATGCTCCTTGCGAAATTCATTCAACACGAAATAACAGTTCCACATTTAGGTAATTCTCAATAAGCAGCATTTAAAATAGTGAATGCGCTCTTGCATATTTAGTAGATTTTTTTTGTCTCGTCCCTGTATTGAGATGTTACTTGATATGGAGTTTGAAACGGACAGCATAAATAAAAGAAATGATTATTCCAAAACAATTTTTGAATTTAAACGCAACATCATTTAACATTACAGTTAGTCATGTAAAATACTTCTATCTTGGCATCGAATTTACACTAGAGGCACTAAAGGTAGAGTCGTACTTAATATCAACCGCTTAAAGCACATTGCGATTACTTGGAAGTTAACGCCTATTTGCCCGCGACACGGGACATTTACAGGACCGTAGAATAAATTTCACATGAAAACAATGTAGGCAAACTAATTATCGAATAGCTAAAGTGTAATTAATAAATTTCTACCAATTAAAATGTTGAGAACCATTGTTACAGTGCGACACTGATATACGATGTCAAAATAAAGCCGCAATGGCAGCTATTATACGCGAAATACATTTCAATAATGAGATAATACTGTCTGAACCGGTTAAGAGCGGCTAGCTGCCCGTGTGTGTCAACGCGGTATACGCGGACCGACAGTTTATAAATACCGGCCTTTGTATGAGAAGTTGCTATTAGAATCACGTATTCAGTATTGTGTCGTAAAGAAATTACTGTATTTCACAGATTTGCGTTTTACTGAGAATCGATACACGTTTATTTTTTTTCGTTTCGTTTTTAACGTTACCGTTATTCGTGTTCTTTTGATTTTTAGCACTGTCTTGTCGTTACGGTCTAGAAGCGAAAAAGAAAATAAGCGAAGGAATTTGGAAAAATTGATACGAAGAGACCTTCGTACCAATTTAAAATGGTTTTGGCATTGGTTATCGGTATTATTCATAGAAATAGGATTTAGTCCGCTGTCCAATTTTCTATACAACATGTAATAAAAGAAACAATGTATAATTGTATACATTTCGTTAACTTCAGTTACAACGTACAGCTAACATTAGGAATCGATAAGTGGTAAGATAGCATGGAAGGCATTTCTGGGTTAAAAATGAGAAACATACATTATAATCATTACCTACAATAAAATAGATCCCCGAAAAGATATAGAATTTTATTCACGTTCCGTCCTCGAGGAAATTGAAATAATCATTTATATTTAAATTCGAAATAATAAATATGTATGCACATAGTGCGTTAACACCGAAAATGAGGTTGTCCGCCTGAAGTATGCAATCCGCGACTCTCTACTTACAATTTTTTACCAATTAACAAAAATAACCGGTTGGTATTTTAAAGAAATACACACAAAAGGCAGATCAATGTATTTTGTATATAAATTGGAGAAAAAATCTTGTTAATTTTAAATTACTTGAAATTTTAAACGTGTTGATAAGTTTGTTACCTACTGCATATATTAATATTTAATTTATAATGATAATGAATTATCCTGTACCTACTCTTCCACTACTGGGAAAAGTTGCTATTTTTTTACAAAGTATAAAGATCTTATAATTGAATTAACTGAAAACGATTCCTGTATAGTTTTTGCTTGAACAATGCCATTTCTACTTTCTATGATTTTAGGTAAAATGATATGTTGAACTAGTTAACTAAAAACTATTTTATTATGGTGCTGAAAATTGTGGATGGACCATTCGAAATAAAGTCTTGAATTGAATGCTACTTTTCTGAAACATGTTGTACTTCTAAGTTTTCTACATATAAAAATAAATAATGATTGTAATTTGACATTTTACGTATAACAAAATGAGTTTTACAGAATACGCGTGGTAAAACGAGTAAAATCGTCATTCTGATAAAAAAAAATAATCTTAACGTTTTCAATCATGTGTTTTTTATTATTTTCAGAACAAGTTATATTGCTAATAAGTAAATACAATACTCCCCAATGCATTGCTAATAACTTTTTAATATCTAACCAGCGGATTACACATTGTATATTTGTGATTGAATATAAAATAAATGCCATTTAAAGCGTATTTTATTATGGAACACAATTAACTAGTTACATTTATCTATTAAAGAGATTTAACTTGAATTTCAAGACTGCATAACTTCTTTAACCATTTAAATCTACATGTTGTAAATACAATGTAAGAGAGACACATGTACAAGGAAAATAGCCAGAACTCAAACACTAGATCCCTTGCTGGGTAAACAGCAGTACTGAACATTAATAAATCATTTTTTTATTGTAACATCTATCAACTGAAGTTACAATTGCAATTAAATTGTGTGTGTGTGTGTGTGAATGACCTACGCTGTTGGCCTCGAGGCCTCTACAGCTTCACCGGATTTTAAAGGCGAGCGTGCACCCACTACGCTCCAGCCAGCCAGAAGGGCAAGAGGCGACATACTCGAGGGCGCCTCTTCGAGGCGCCCTCGGTTGGGACAGTCGCTGTAGGGGGACGGGTGCACTACTAAGCGCACCGGTCAACCGCCGGCTATGGGAGGGGATCTACTACTACGTCTACGTCTACCTCGTCGTCGCCCGTATTCTGGGCGGAAAGAAGGGATGACAAAGCATCGGGGGGGTCGGTGAGAACATGTCGCGGCCGGCGGTGGCGGCAGGGGTCGGGAGGGAGATCGTAGTCGGTGGTGGCTACGATTAACGGATTCGCATGGGTAGATGCGTTCGCGAAGTGACGTGTTGACGCCTTTTTAATAAAGGCGCGAATAGGTTCGAGACCTAGATCGGAGTGGGCAATTAAATTATTCCCCGTAAGGTACTATGGAATAGCAACGACTTTTGAACTTCAAACGCCTCAGTACCTCCCGTGAACGAGCGTGTTGTAGAGCACTCGAAGCGTTAGGGACTCAAAAACCAAAAAGAAATTAAATCCGAAATATTTTAGTTGTAATGTAATTTTTTTCACAATTATTTTTTTCGGAACTGGTCTTCTTCTTTTTCGTTCCCTCATTGTTGAGGATCGGGACCACGCACAAACAGTCTCCATTGGGTGCGGTCATTTGCGGAGTGTACCGCCCGATGCATGCTGCCACCCATCGCCTTCTTTATTGCGTCAGACTATCTTGCAGGTGTCCTTCCCTGAGTACGTCTACCGTCCATTTTGCCTAAAATAATCTGCTTCTCCAGACAATGCTTTGAAGATCGCATAATGTGTCCGAATAAGCCGAGGACTCTTTGTCGGCAGATCGTGGAGAGCCGTGTGGTGATTATAAGTTCTTTTAGGATGGACTGGTTGGTTCTCATTGCAGTTCAAGGTACACGGAGCAACCTTCGCCAACACCACATCACAAAGGCATCTATCTTACTGCTATCGCGGCTCCTCACAGTCTAAGTTTCGGCACCATACAAGAATAAAGAGAAGACCAGAGCTCGAACTTAGCGTACTTTGGTAACTGGTACTTAATAATAATAATAAAATGTATTTATTTTCTCATCACAATAATTTTACATGTTGTGCTTAAAACTAACTAAATCGTTTTAACTATATTGTGAGAGACTGGTGCCTGAGATAGGTATAGCAATACCTGTGTTACAGGTCACCAGGTCCCCACTCTACTGTAAGACTATATTATTTAGCTAGCAAAGGCAATATCCGATAGCCTGATTGTTGTAGGCGAAGTGATGAAAATTATTAAATTATAATAATAATTAAAATTTAGCATAATAAGAATAAATTACTAATAAATTATAAATTACCATTATATAAGAATTACTAAAGCATATAACTATATTAAAATTTAAGCCCATGCAAAAAAATATGTAAAAAATGAATGTGTATGTGGGATTGTGCGTGTGCGTGCGTGCGCGTGTGTGTGTGTGTGTGTTTGTGTGTGTGCATGTGTGTGTGTGTGTGTGTGTATGTGTGTTGCGTGTGTGTGTTAGTGCAAGTGAGTGAATGTGAGAATGTATGTGCATTTTATATTACTATATTATATCATGGGGTGCATTATGTTTTCAGTTGCGTCATAATCTAGTGTTTTTAACCAATTGGTTACTGCAGATTTACAATCGATTTTATGTAGTGAGTAGATAGATACAAAGCAAAGTATTAATTTTATTGTAGAGGTTACTACCCAGAAAACAATAAAATCTATGGGAGAACTGTGTGTTAAAGCTTCTCGTTTGACATACCCTTCTTCCCAACTGGTAGCCAGAGAAATAATATAGGAAAATCGAACTCTTGTCTGGTGAAGCTGTAAAGGCCCCGCGGCCAACAGCGTACATCATGCACACATACAAAAGGAAAATCGAACATTATATTCAAACTCCATATTAAAATCATGCCTCATGACTAGGCTTCGAGCCGTTTCGGTTATGTAAGGCAATATGCTGCTAGTTCTGAGAACGATACGCTACACTATCGGCTACTTTCACGTCTCGTCAAAGATTAATAAATGCAGAATGGAAGCGCTTTACTTCCGTTCGTCGCCTATAGATTGGTAACCTCATAGAGTCTCATATATTGTCGCCTACTAGTAAACTAATATAAATGTTTTGCCTAGTGTTCAAATGTTCAATTGTAGTATCTTTTTATTAGACTGATCGAAAATAGTGGGTTGAATGAAGAGTGAGAACTAAACTGTAAAGTAAGACTGAAAGTCTTAGACTTAATGAAAGTCAACAAACATCCTTTTATGCGCCAATAAAATTACAAGATATATCACAAATCCATAGTTTTCCTGCCTTACAAATAGGTATTTGTAAGTAAAATATATTTAACATAATTTAAATTAATTAATTTAAGTCATTCGATATGTTAGACTATTTTTATCAAATTTACCACGACACATGATTCAACACACCCAGAATAGTCATTTTATGGCGTAATGCTGTTTTGATGGAAAATTTATTGAACAATTGTTTTGTATTTGTCCATATTCATGTTCACTTTGTACTCCATTACAGTAACTTTTAGCTGTTTCCATTTCCGTGTAGGCCGTTCAACGTGTCGTTCTTGATTAATTTTCGCTTGGTTTTATTCCAATATCAGGGATGCTTACTATTTTTGCAACCACCGATCTATACTTTAATAATCACGACGAGTTAGATAGCGTTTTCATTTCACCAATTTTTCATTGTCCTCGAACTGAAGGTGTATGGAATCAGTGAGGTCAGTCCCAGTAGAGTAGATGATTTACGTTTGATGGCGTATTTTAAAAAAAGTAAAAATATTTTGGTTACTACCTTCCTACAATAAGTGCCCTATAAACAGCCTTTGAAGTTAATTGATCATAAAAAATATCACTACCAAAATTAAATATAAAGGCCACTTCAATAAGTGCATTGATTTATTTCAATCTTAGTTTTATAAAATGTCATATTTTCACGTAAAATGAAGGCAACTCTGAAACGGCGACGCAGGCGCACGCGGCAAGCACGTGATGGCCGCGTGCTAGCACGCAGCACTGCCTAACTCCGGAACAAGATCCAAGCGATCGCTCTCTAAGCACCCACCCACACAAACAGCCATGATACTGCTAAAGTATTTGTATCATCCACAACCAATATAATCAATTATGTTGTAATAAAATTGACTTTTATAATAGTACACGTAATAAAGTCCATTCTATTCTTTTGGAAATGTGCGGAAATTATAATACGTACAGGTTTCCATTAACGCGGTAGTGTTACACAAATAACCATAATATATATATGTATATATATATATATATAAGGCGCTTAGGGGCGGGCGAATGATATTTGAAATTTTGCTGGCTTTATACGCGCTGTTAACTTATGCAGCAGGTATGCACGCACACATGGTCGTTCGCGTCTTGCGTCCGCGCAACGCGAGGCGCCGCGATGGGAAATTGCACAGAACAAAAAATATACACGTGCCCATAATTTCTTGAGATTTAAGAATCATAAAACGCTTATACGTGTAGTGTTACATCCGACGCATTGTTATTGAATCATTTTAAAATGTTGGCAGCAATGCGAATATTTACATTAACTACTTTCCTATTAATATTTATAAGGTTTATATTAATTATTAACGACTCGTCCCGGCTTCGCACGGGTGGACATTTATTTTTTAAACATAGCCTATTTTATTCAGGGATAATGTACCATTCTAATGTTGAAAGATTTTTTGATATCAGTCCAGTAGTTTTTGGGTTTATTCGTTACATACATACAAAAATCCAAATCTTTCCTCTTAATAATATTAGTATAGAAACAGCGTTTAAAATTAAAACGCTTATAACTTATATATGTAATAAACGTTTTTATTTAAAATTAATTCGTAAATTTAAAGTAGTTATAGTAGTAGTTAGTACCTAAGTAGTTCTAAAATAAAACAAGATTAATTTTAAATTAACTTGAAAACACCCTACATCATACAGCGTAGTATTATTATGACCCATGAAGTATAGCTGGGAATTTTGCTGAGTCAAATTAGCTTTATTAATCTGACAACTTATTGATAAAAAATACAGTGTTAAAAATTATATTAATAGCTACGAATAAGCAATCATATAGGCGCCTATCTGTCTTTATAATAATAATAATAAAATATTACCGTATTCATATAAAACGTTCCCAGGGGCATTCCTATTTCCATCACATTTAATTCAATCAAAATGAATAGTTTTTATTCATGTAGACCAAAACATATGTACTGCTGTACTATACATGAATAGTCAAAAACGAAAAAGCTAGTTATTACTCTAAGACCCTTCAGAATGTCGATCCTGAAGGGTAGGGTAGGAAGAAGGGTAAGAAACGAAAGGAACGAGCTAAACTCATTCTACATTGTTCTCCCATACTCCATGAACGCAATGTATACAAAAAGAATTGTAAAACTCTTATTTTTAAAAGAGGAACCGCGTAGTTTCTTGCCCTTCTTCTCCACAGGAATGACATTAAGGGGGGTAATAACTAGCCACACATACCTTTAAGGTTGTCTAGGCTTAATAGCCTAGACAACAATTTTTATACTATGAGAGCTTCATTTTCGGTGGTCTTAATCAAAATAGTTATTCCAATCAAATTATAATTGAAACATACACATTCTGTTACATGCATACCTATGTAGAAAGTACCTAGACATTGATGATAAAATAACTTACTCATAATTTAATTTTACAAAGAATTTTGTAATTATCGTAAAACCATTCGATTATTAAATCGATTTAACGATAAACGTTGCGGACGCCTCGTAAATTAACATTGGTTTCGGTTCGGTCATATCACTAAGTTGACTTAATCTCTTCATAGTGCCAATCATTGACGTACCACCAATGTAAAGATAAGCTTTTGATTGCTGCAGCTTACGCGGTCTGATAAAAAACTTAGGGTGTTCACCCTAGATCTATCCTAAAAATGTTCTCACAGCGTATTTTGGACGGTCTTATTTTATAGGGTAACTATATAACATGAAAAGAATGATAAGTTCACCAAACATTAAAAATCGGGAGAAAATTGATTTCAGGTGTGGGATACACTTAGATAGACCGTGTCTTATCTGAAGCGCAAGTCAAGAGTCTCCGTAACCGGCGAGTGTGTATGAGACGAACTATGAGAGTGGAGGAAGCCAGAGAGGTATGTAAAGAAAGAACCTGTTGGAACTCTGTACTCTCTGCCCCGCGAGGGAGCTGGCGTGATAATATAGATAGATAGATACACTGAAAATAAGATGTACTTCTACTTTAATCGATCGAGATCGTTTTGATATGCAACCTTGCGAAACAACAGGAGAGATAGATATACTTGTATGTACATAATATGTATGTATGAATGGAGCAACAATTGTTTTTTGCGTAGTAGATAGTATTCTTACAAATATTATCTATTGGTGGACCACAATACAACCATGAACTTGGTGTAAAATATATAAGATACATTAGGAGAGCTTTGTTTGACTAATATATTTTATAAAATGTTCCTTTTTGTCCGTCTGTTATATAGTGTGTTTGGGCATCACGCAAAACCACTAAACTGATTTTGACGGAGCTTTAATATTCGAACAGAATTTAGACTGACGTACATATTGCAATATTGCGTTTGATCAAATCTGTTTGGGTTAAACCATAAATGCAGCTAGTTTGTAGTGTGCAGGCGGGTAGGTACTACGGAGAAGACCTATTCATGATCAAATATGGGTGCTTATCCATCCCATTGACATTTTTTTAATTTTCAATGCACTAAGCTCTTGCGGGCAAAGTCTGGGTATATCATACATCGTAAATTAGTATTTAGTATATAATAAATAGTTATCATAAAACGCAGGCACATGGATTACTTAAAATCTTATCGCGTAGGTACCTATCTACCTATAAACCGTTGAATTCGGATTACTCATCACACCTATAGATGATGATGTCCTATACAAAAAGAAACAAAAAAAATTAATTGCGTCATGATTTTTTTCCATTAAACTATTGGCATTTATTTTACAATAATTGGACTAAGTGGACTAAATATATATGGTAAGCGAGCAAATGAGACCCTGAACCTCAAAACAAGAATTGAATTTCACGGGTATTAAACTCTTACTTTCAAATTTTTTTATAGTAAGTATCAAACAATGTCCGGATTTCTAAAATCCGTCTGTACCTTTCATATTTATATTTAGATTTTTATTCACTCTACCTATTGTTTTATTTGAAGTGTTAAGAATTGTAATGTTAAAAAAACAACAGTTTCGTTTGTATACCTAATTACTGAGTAATCCGCGGTACATTCACGCGTCGCTATATCAGGTCAAGGCTGTTTTTTTTATTTATAGACAGCTCTTGCCTTTCGCTTGTAAAATTTGCGTTTCTTTTGTGAGCGATCCGAAACCCACTCGCTCTCGATTTGGGGTCGATAGTCGATGACACAGCCGTTTGTCAAACAAGCCATTTGTCATCTACCATGTAGTTGTCAGTGTGTACTAGTAGCAATTTAAGCACAGGATTTAAGTTTTAGAGTTTTTCTTCTCCTTCTTCTTTAAGTTATGGCTTCACACTAATTTTAAGTGTATTTTGCCAGTGTCCAGTGAGATATATAATCGTTATTGTTTTAATTATTTTAATTCCCCGATGATCTTAATGGCAACGATGATAATGAAATTAATGAAGTACCCCACCCTGGATAGTACGGCGGTGGATACTTTACATACCAATTGAGACGGCCGTTTTGAAGGAAGTCGAAAAGGCACGTTTTATCGCTTTGTTACAATTACCTTCACTCATGCACATATAAGAACACATAATGGTTAATATTCCACCAACATTACACATTATTAGTCGAAATAACACAAGTTTTGGAAATTAAAACAAATTGACAACATCACTCTTCGACTTTCCGCCAAAACTCCAGAGTTTTTCTTAACCTTCGTTGTTAACATGAATCCAATAACTCTGATAATGGGTGACTAAAATGCATGGGGTAATCTATTAGGGCCACTCGAATCAATGGACATAGGAAAAACCTATGTGTTGATCCACTCTTAGTTTTTCAATCCGCCTATTGTTGCATGTGAAATTCTTGTTTGTAAACGCTACAACGATAGAGTAAGAATTCCAAGATTCCAAACTGCAAGCAACTACTGATGATTTTTTGATAGAGAAACTCCAATAACAGTTTTTCTGACCATCCATGTGTCACAATATTGGGACTCAAAAATGCATATCATTTTTCTTTTTTTTAAAGTTATGACCTAGGTAACAAAGGTAAAGCATGTCACAACGTTCTTCATGCATATATCTGATGCAGCAATCGTCACGAACGTACGTAGGTGGTGTTTGTGAGGGGCGTGAATATTCGGATGCCAAGCTTGGCGCCACAGCGGGGTGGCGTCCAGACGATTGCGTCACGTGAAAAACACGCTTTTCCCTCTAGACCAGCAGTCCGCGGCACGAAAATAAACGAGATGTATCAATACGTAGTTGTGACGGTCGATACGAACATCACAAGGTCATGGAAAGTAAGAAAGACCTATTTTTCGTGCTCTCTATTATTTTATTGATAGATTGTTTTTGTATTGTCAGATGGTCTTCTTAACATCAAATGCATTGTCAGACAGTATTTCAATAAGTTGAAAAAAATATACAAAAATGTTACTATTTTTAGGGCAAATTAGGAATTGTAAATCGAAATTGCGATGAGGTATGTAAGGAAAGAACCTGTTGGAACTCTGTACTCTCTGCCTACCCCGCAAGGGATCTGGCGTGAGGTTATAGATAGATAGATAGATAGAAATTGCGATACCATTATGACGTAAATGTCAAGTTTAATCTGAACAAGACACTGTAAAATCAATATTTTAATCCTTAATATCTCTGAGACTAAAAGGCATACGACCAGTCATGAAAGTACTTAATACCTATCTATCTACATCATCACGCCAGATCCCTTGCGCGGTAGGAAGAGAGTACAGAGTTCCAACAGGTTCTTTCTGATATAATATAATTACTTATTTATCATTTGGCATTATAATAAATTATCTGAAGTTTAATAGTCACTTCATTCTAATAAATGCCCATTTTAGTGCCCCTTGTTTTTATTAACGAGAATAAATTAGCTGATGAACTCCCTGACTATTATTCCCGTCACGTTCCGCACATTATGAATGTCTTTCACGTGTCCCAAAATATATGTCATTTGAATGCAATCTTTCGTACTTTATATATTTTGCAATTTATCATTTTGGTTGCCCATTACACCAGGGGGCGTATGTATGACGTATGTACAGGCAGCATCGTAATTTAATCTTTTCAGTTTTTTATAAACTTTGGTTAAAATTGTCAAAATCAAATTATTTGTAGCAAATTTAAAGTCTACAACCAATGCGTCCTACCTGTTGTGTGTACCTGCGACTTACGGGGCCGAGACGTGGCCACTCCCAGTGGGACTAGTCCACATATTCAAAGTCGCACAGCAGGCTATGGAGCGAGCTATGCTCGGCGTCTCTTTGAAGGATAAAATTCGTAACGAGGTAATCCGACAAAGAACCAAAGTTACCGACATAGCTCGCAGACTCAGTAAGCTAAAGTGGCAATGGGTTAGTCACATCTGCAGAAGGACGGCCGATGGAACAAGCGTGTCCTAGAGTGGAGACCGCGACTTGGTAAGCGTAAGGTAGGACGGCCCCCAGCTAGATGGACAGACGACCTCAAAAATGTCGCTGGGACAGACTGGATGCGGAAGGCGGAGGACCGTGTGCAATGGCGCGTGTTAGGAGAGGCCTATGTCCAGCAGTGGACTGCGATAGGCTGTTTGATTGATTGATTGAAATTCAAATTTATATACATTTTTACAAGGATCTTTAGGCCCGCGGCAAAAATCCGAACTAGCGCTATCATCAAGTGAGATGTCACTTCATGACAGCTGCAGAGTTGCCGTTTGCTATGAAATTTGCCCAAGTTCTTTTTTTGTCGCACTATAAATACAGATCTACAAAAATGATATTTGTTGCAAAACAAAAGTATAATTTAAAAATGATTAGGCATAATATATCAAATTTAAAAGTATGTAAGTGTAGGCTTTATTTACAGAAACCATTGGATGAGATCACATATACAAAAACATGTCATTTACATTTGTTAGCAATTTATTTAGACTCCAAAATACTTCTAAAGGCCAAATTTGGCGTTCTTAATGCAACATGAAAAATATTATTGACTGTTTGAAACATTGACTATTAGCCGTCTGAATTGCTGTAACTATTACAAAGAACAGAGAAAGTCTCCCTGAAGCGTTTTGCAAGCAAGCCTCTACGTCCATCTGCATAGCAATCAATTATTAAACGTCGTCATAAAAATGAAGACCCGCGATACAGACAATAAACCGATACTTCAGATAGTTATACACGTTCGAGAACCCGCTTCAAAGGAAGTCCTATTAAGAAAACTTACCTTATTTGAAAAAAAACACGCTTCTAAAATTTATACAACATCTATCTATCTATATCTTCACACCAGATCCCTTAAGGGTAGCAGAGAGTACAGATTTCCACAGACCCCTTTGGCCATCGTATTACATTATATGTATTTATATACTAGATATGTCTATAAACCCAGCTATAAACTGCCTTTGCATTTATTCAACGATTTTCTAATTTGAATACACTCCATAACAGTAGCATATCCCAACAATATAAATTTTCCAGAAATAAAATCTCACCGGCAAATGACGCAACAAATACTAAACCTAGTGACACGATTATTATTAAGTTAAACATGGTTATTATTTGTAAGTTTACGATTTTTTATTGTAATAACATCATTATACAAGCTATGAAAATGTATATTTTAAAACTTTATAAGTCTATTTTAATTAAACTTTAAAGCTATTTCTACCCACATAAAAACGTAAATTCCTTGCTAACAGCATTTTCATTTCGATATCTTTGGAAATACTGTCGCTTTCATATTATACTTGTAATAGATTTCCAATCACAACTAAAACATCTAAAAATGGTGATGGTTTGTTCACAAATTTTTCAAATTTGATTGGAATAGACTATAAGTCATATGTATCAGACTTAATTAGCAGTTTTCCGTTGTCTTTGTATCCGGCCACCTACCGGGTCTATGTTACTTCTGGATATTGTAGTTTTTTAATGGTGAAAGAATTATTAAAATCCGTTTAGTGGTTTCAGGGTTTATAGATGAACACATTTGTATCTTACCATCTATAACTACTGTGCGAATAACATAACATGTACTGTGGGTGACCGTATTTCTAGGAAGGTATATTTATAATTTTTCCGGGTAATCTTTGTAACCACTAAATCTGGTAGTCATTAACACAAGTTAGAAGCGTTACGGGAAGCTTGAAAAGTCGGCTGCTCAGTCCAGCTTATTTGGGCATGTGATGATAAAAAATAACCTTCAACATTCAGAACTAACTCCACATGAATACTGAAGTAGGTACTAATATTTCAAATAGAATAACAACCATCAACGTCTGCCAAAGCTCTTTCCAAATCTATTGTACCTACTACAAAATAAATACCTAGGTGTATAATGTTTTTTGCCCAGTAATACCTAAGAGCGATTGGCACCGATCCTTCTTTTTCATTGCAAGTACGTATTTGGAATAGAGTTTTGCATTTAATATTCTTCTAACTGGTTTCACATGAGGATTTCATGATCATTTAAACTTTCAGATGCTTTATCACGGAGTTTTGAAACGATTCCTTTTGGTTAAGCAGTTCAAGTTGCTACTTAGTACTGGTATCTGACTGCTGTCTGTTAGATTTATTAGAGTTGTATGTATCCTTGCTTTTGAAAAAAGCACAAAGTGTAAAAATGAAGTATTACTTTTAGTTCATAACTTTTAGCAACAAAGTGTGAATCTATGTGACAATGTCAAAGGCGAAAACTAGTTCGGAATTAGTGTTTTGGTCCTATCTAGATTAATTTATTGGTTATTTATTTGTGCCCTAATTAACATGAGCTTCTATACCATCACGCCGGATCTCCTGCGGGATAGAGAGTACATGAGCTTCTTGGCGGTCCACCTCCACTAAGATACACTTTTATTTTATTTCTGCCTCAACTAACGACCGTCCTTATTTTTAATACCCGCTAGACTGTATAGGAAGCGTATCATTCAATGTTCATACGACTATTAATATGTCAAATTAATTCTCTTCTACACAGTAGCGCGAGGGCAATCATCTCGTCCACAGGGCTACCACTTAAATTGATATATGTGCTTTCGCAATATTTCATAAAAACACGAGCAGAAATATACCATAACCAAAGAGAGGTTTTAGGTATTAAACTTAAAACATTTTTTTTAATTTCTGCTCTTTTTGACCTACCATTATTTTTATTGCAAGTAATTTGTTTGGAAAGCTGTACTCTGTCTACCCCCCAAGGGATCTGACGTGATGATATAGATAGATAGGTTTGTTTGGAATTTGAGGAGATCTCCTGCTTGACTTGATGTGACATCCTTGGTCATGAGTTGCGTACCATCTCATGCCAAATCGAGGACATGTCGCGTCGGTAGCCATGCGGTGCAGTGATTAGAACGGCCTTGGTGGCGTGGTCGTGAGGAAGCACTGACAATACTGTGGTTCATCATAATAAGTCGTAAGCTATGAATATCAGTAGGCAAGTCGAAGTTACTCTTAACTTTTAAGGTTGAAAGATGAAGAATGTTGAAATAAATTAGAATTTTGGAACTTATTGTCTGCTAGCTGTAGAAGATATTTAGCGAAGCGAATGCAATCATTTATTATGACAAAATATGGACCCCGATGACTGGTATGTCTAGAAATTAGATGATGTGTAAGAAAGAAATTTTATTCTAGGCCTTCGTTGTAGAAAACCTTCATAAATGTGTTTCCCATTACTTCACAACGTAGCTCGGACACCCGTTTAATTTCTCTTCTTCGAAAACATACATTTTGACATGCAATGCGCGAAAAGAAGGTAAAACCTTATTTTAATATCCTAACAAAATTAGCAAAACTTCACACGAAACTATGCGTCTGCGTCGAAAGTAATGAATGAGGCTGAAAATCCTGTTTACTTTATCTTAACAATATAAATAAACATTTCATTCAAGAAAGTATAAAATTAGGCATACTTTTTTAAAACGATGTTTTTTATTTATTTTTAACCAAATATTTATTTATATTACGGCAAAAAAATCTAAGGTTACATTAATATGTATTATTTTTTTAACTTTGTAAGTTTTCGCCCGATTCTGGTCATAATAGTTATCTACCATAAAGTAGACAACTATTTTTTATTTGGTAAATTTTGTAGAATTTAATCAAAACAAGGGTCTAAAAACCCCCAATTCCTTTGAAAAAGGGTTCCTGCTCAACTTTATGTACCAAAAATTGTATCAATATTAGCAGACAGAAGTACGTTGAAAAAGGCTTGTCTAATAATTTATATTATTGTTCATCAAATAAACGGCAATACGATTTTCAACTTCACTTCATTGCAGTCGGACGTAAATTTTTTACAAAATCTGATTTTGCTGAATTTATTTTTAACTGATTTGTACAAACGCCGGCGCAAAGTCCAAAGAGACACGTTGTCATTCGCGGCGTTTGCGCATTTGACAATATTTCTCGAAAACAGTCGATATGCTTGCCAAAAAATGCTTTGACTCTATTCCAGGCGCAATTTAGTTATTGTCACTTTGGCTCCTATTGCTAATTATGATAATAAAATTGATGTGTCTCGTAATGGATGGGTGAGCTTAGCAAAAAAATAGATTTTGTAACGCGGATGTTTACCAACATGACACCAGCAGAGTATGTATAAGTAATGAACTAACGTTGATCACAGTTATGTAACTTTATACATTATAGCAAACAATAAAGGCAAAATTGTAATTCATCAATGAATAACTCAATAGAATAATAAAAAAATCACTTCGTATTTTAAAGACGCATTGCAGGAATTGAGAAGAACAGGTAATATAGGCAATTATTATATTTAATTATATCAGGTATTATTATATTATTTAATCATATATTTAATTATATCCTTTAGGCCGCCATGGCAACTAGGATTCGCAACCAGTTGCAAAACAGGATTTTTTTTAATAGAAAGAAAATCTAATTGCCATTATACACAGCCAAATTCCAATTCCAACCCAGGACAAAGTAACAAGAACACACTGAACCATGTCATTTTGAACATCAAGTCATTTTGCTTCGGTATGCTTTGAAATAGTACTTCTATTTCCGGAAAGTTCTAGCGTACGACGTAGAAAATTAGATAAATTTTAAATGTTATTAATAACACGCATGACACACATTGTCATTCATAATGGTGTCAGTCAGCCCTCACACGTTTTAACACATACGCTGGAATAAGTTGTTTTATTTCCACTTATAACTAAGCAGGACATCGATTTTCATAACATGACGTAATTGCACGTGCATCAGGTAAATGATGTAGTGCTGTTTATGACTTCAGTCAGACCAAAGAACGTAACGGGCTGAAAAACACTGTAAAGCTTATTAGCTTTGCTTTCCATAGATGATCCTGATTGATATTATTGGTTGTGCAAACATTTGAAATATGTAATATTACTTTGGGTTATTTTATTATGTTGTGTCTTTGACCACACTAACATTATATGAAATGAAATAAAAAATGTACTTAGTAAGTAATTACTTATAATTCCAGTTGCTTTCCTTCTAGGTATATTTAGATATGCTTTATAAATTTAATAGTATCCATTGAAAAAAAAATATTAGAAAAAAGACCTAATCTCTCTCAACTCGATTTGTTAGAGGGAGGTCTTTGCCCAGCAGTATAGGCTGATATTATTATTATTTTGTATTATTGGAAAAATGAAAAGTATTTCTATCAACAATTATGGTCACACTATGTGTAGTTTCACCATAATTGTTGATAGAAATACTTTACAGACAGACCTATGGGTCTTATCGGTCACACGGCGGAATTAATTCGAAATATCTGTCGCAAGTCGTACACTTCCGGCGATGCAAGGCCGCGACCAGTCAAGTGATTCGTCTATTGTTCCATCAGGGTTTAGCCTGCGACTATTCGCACAACCGGCGGGCCCCTAGTCCCTTATTCGGCGCACAATTGTCTCTATAGTGAGTAGATGGCACTGTAGTCGTTTAGTCAGGTAATCTTTAAACAGTAAAGAGTTTTTGGAGCGGCGCTTTTTGTTTATTTTTATACTTTACTAAAGATCCTATATGATGTAAAAGTCAGTTTTCTTTGGAAGAGAGGTATATTGTCGCTACTTATTTACAGCACGTATTATTTGAGAGATGTTCAGTATGTATATGATGTTGGTACAATTCCTAACGAATGGTAGGCAATATGATGATCGGTTCACGAAATTATTAGTCTTTTCCGGGTAGGCAAATAAATAGGCAACACCGAAGATGACATATATGAATCAGAGATTTGTCCCTGTGTTATAAATGTCTAATACTTTGCTTACATATTGAAAATTGTATGTTTATATATAGGTACGCAGATTTTAATGAAAACTACCAAAGATGTTTACGTGAAAGTTTAAAATGTTATTGTTGTCTAACCGATTGTTTTGCATGTTACTGTTATAAAGCAAACAATGGACGATTGTTGGTGGCTCCATTAATAATAAAATACTTTACTAGTTTGGTCTGTAAGTTCGTGTTTGCGTGCTAAAATTATTTGTGTACATATATCTAACTCGGTAGAACCATAAAAGTGTAAAGGGAAATTTGATTAAGCAATCAGATTGTATGCGAGCTCTGCGGAAGATGTGCGGAGTGAAGCTGACCGACCGCATTAGCAACAGCGTAGTAAGAAAGCGAGTAGGTATGAAAGATAGTATCGGTGAAAAGATGAGAAAGGGCATGCTCCGTTGGTTCGGGCATATAGAAATAATGCCATATGAAAGAATGACAAAACAGATATACAATTTGAAAGTGGAAGGATGCAGGTACCGGGGAAGACCTAGACTATCTTACCACGACCAAATAAACCGAGTCTTATCTGAAGGAAAAGTCAAGAGTCTCCGTAACCGGCGAGCGTGTATGAGACGAACTATGAGAGTGGAGGAAGCCAGAGAGGTATGTAAGGAAATAACCTGTTGGAACTCTGTACTCTCTGCCTACCCTGCAAGAGATCTGGCGTGATGATATAGAGATAGATAGAGAATCAGATTGTATCTCTCAATTGAGACTTCAAGAATATAATAGCTCGAGCTCGTGATCTTGTGAATGGAAACCATTCATTCCAAGATATTGTTTCCATTCAAACGAAATTTCACTTAACAGGTCACTGGTAAATTGTATAAGGTTTCCTGGTTGGTAAATGAACGAATGCTAATGAATAGGACGACGCAAGATGCCTCAAGCAGTATATTTTCTAAAAAATGACTTCGTTTCCGCTACGCCATTAAATCGATATTTTTAAACCAAAGACAGGATGATGTACCAAGTCACGTGTTTTTGGCAGCCATGTGATCCATCATTCAGTCAACTGAGCATAGGGTTGTCAACTGGTATTTTTGTAATAAAACATGACTTATAACAATAAATATGAAGTACTTCCATTTCACATAATCTTGAGGTAAAGTCGCGCCTGAAAATTTGCATTTTATTATCCTTCATGTGTGTAAGAAAAATATATTTCGGAGCGATTATTTAACTGGCGACGGACGTGACGGACGATTTGGAGCAGTGGTTAAGAGCTTAAGCCGCTCCGCTCACTGGGTCGAGTAGTAGCGGTTTCGATTCCCGCACGGGACAAGTCTTTGTGTGATCCATTATTTATTTGGTGTGGGTATTTGTGTATGTGAATTTTCATGTTTGTAAACGCACCCACGATACTAGAATAAATCCTAGTATAGGGCTACGATTTTATTTAAAAAATAACCTAAATGGCTATTTAAAACAGATGGCCGCGACAAATGCTGCGAATCCTATATCCAAACAGAAAAAACCTTTCAACGTTATAGCCATGCTATATTCCGGCGTATGATTAACTGTCTAGCCGGTAAATTCAGTAGCTAATTTATCCAGATAACTGTGTTATATATGAAGGTAAACAAACCTAGATCCATCACAGCTGAAAGCAACGGTCACAACCCTACATTGACAGTCCGCGCCAAAATCCACGGGACAGTACTAAACAACGTCAGGAGACATGTTATATGGAATCTTGACTCTTGTCCAAAAGATACGCGGTCTTTTCGGTTAGCTACGACATTGAACCTCGTGCGACAGATTGCTGTTATTTATACATGTAGATACAATGTAACGGACATAACAATCACGAAACGATATAATGAAGATAGTAATGAATGACTTGACCATCGAATATGTCACCACGAGTAATCGTATATGAGCGTTTTGGTCGGTCCATGGTACAAGTTTAAGTCACTCAGCCTGATACAGTTAGTACCATGAGTTGGATCCTACAAGAAAAATATTATAAATAGGTAAATAACCGGTCAATCATCGGTCAATCCAGTATATTGAACCTCATGTTATAGTGACCAAAGGCAGAGTAATGCGGTACTTAAGAGGACTTAAAAGTAATTCATAGAAAATAACTTAGCGTCAAGAGCCAGAGCCTAACGGGCAAGCGTTTATGAGACGAACTATGAGTGGGGAACGCGAGAGAGGTCTGTAAGGAAAGGAAGGTACCTGTTGAAACACTGTACTCACTCCCTACCCAGCAAGGGATATGGCGTGATGATATATGTAAATAGATAGATAAATAACTAGCCAGAGAGGTATGTAAGGAAAGAACCTGTTGGAACTCTGTACTCTCTGCCTACCCCGCAAGGGATCTGGCGTGATGATATAGATAGATAGATAGATAGATAGATAGATAGATAGAATAACTAAGCGCTAATTGTATTTTACGATCAGCGGAATAGCTCATTCTGCTGTTTAGAGATTTCCGCCATATTAAAATCATCAAAGAAAACTGCTAAGTATTTAATAAAATCCTGATTCATTACATGTAATTTACGTCTTTGATGTTCTTATTATCTCGTTTGTGAAAAAATGGCAAAAACTTAATATACTTTTTGACAAAAAATAGGGTAATAAATTACCGCGAATTAATGATTATTTTTGCTTTGTGGGACATACAGACGACATTGCGAATATAGCCGTACGTGGAAAATAATTGCCGTAATATGGCAATTTGTAGTAGGTATTCGTTCGCTACGTAAATCATACTACTAGCGTTTTCATTTAAAACATTCGTTTCCTTGTACCTCCTATGACGCATGTCTAACATATTCAATTGTTCTTCAATACTCGAACCATAAACGCTACTTAGGCTTACAGCATCAAATACTTGATTCGAAAAATAAATTTATATGCTAGAGTACCTAACCTGTTGGAACTCAGTACTCTCTGCCTACCCCGCATGGGATCAGGCGTGATGATATATACAAATAGATAGAATATGCTAGAGGAAATAGTTTAAATAAACAAGCAACTGAGAATTCCAAAAGTCAAGAGTCTCCGTAACCGGCGAGCGTGTATGAGACGAACTATGAGAGTCGAGGAAGCCAGAGAGGTATGTAAGGAAAGAACCTGTTGGAACTCTGTACTCTCTGCCTACCCCGCAAGGGATCTGGCGTGAGGTTATAGATAGATAGAACCGAGAATTCGCAAGGGCGGGAAAAGTTACGGACATTGTTGCTTCTTGGAAATTCAGGCCTGCACGACTATTAATTCAAGATATCCACGTTTCTTTTTATATTCACACCCCCCTCCATCCTACTTATTATTTCAAGTGCTAAATCGTTCTGATCCGGCTCAACGTGCGTCTAATCAATTTCGCGATTCAATTCAATTGTGGTCAGGATGTTGCATTATGTGTAAGTAAGGACGGCGAGCAGACAAACATGTTATTTTATTAAAAATTATTTCCTGACCTGTACAGTTTAGAAATTTCATGAAATGGATTTCCGAGTTCGGTTTCTACGGGCTCCAGATAAATGTTTAGCTGAATGAGTTAAGGAAATAATCGGCTTTTATGCTACGGAAGCACACTAAATGTGTTACAAACCTATTGGAACAAAAAATAGCATGAAAACAGAAGTGGCAACATATTTAAGTGGACAGATATTAATATTTAACAGAAAACGAACGATTACGTCACCGGGGACTACGTAGATACATTACCTTAGTTGATTCTGATTTTACCTTTAAAGTATAATCTGTTCGGTTTGTTCAGCAGTGGGATATTATAGACTGATTTATATATACATAATGTATGTCATTTCTATACATTGCACGGAAATACGAATACAAATTTGGATTACGGAAGAAAAATGTTTTGGAATCAATGAAATGGTTTCTACATTTGTGTCACGTCAGAGGAAAAAGTAGGTATATTTTAGAATTCAAAATTAGCCTAATTATGATTATTTGAGAAAGGTGATTATATACTTATATGCATAAAATCTTGGATTAAAGTCTTATAGTATATAGTTAATACATATTCTTGCAATATAATAACAGAATACCTTACGAGAAAATGTTGCTCTACCCTTATTACCTATACGTACCTTCTACATACTTCTCGTCACAAAGTACCTTATATTAACCGATAACCCGCTCTTGAACGCCGCTTGTACGCCTGCATTGATTGTGTGTTTTATTCCTATTTTTATCAATTCATCTCATCAAGCTGTATATAACGCTGATCTTATCAGGCATTAAAGTGCTAATAACGCCATGTTTATGAATTCGGTACACAATGCCTACTTATCTTTGCCTAAAACATTCGCGCATACGTCATGCAGTTAAAGTTAGGTTGAGGAATTTCGGTCTTCGTAACACAACTTAAGATACAGAACATTGATGCACAAATTTTTATTTCGAGGGTTAATTTATCAGACATTTCCTTAGGGGCTATAAATCAGCCAACTATATCAAAAATAAATGTTTCATGATCCAGCTCAGATCATTCACATGATCCAGCTTCTATAAAATTGCTGCCGATTTTGGTACTTGGCAAGGGAACCTAGATTCTTCCCAAAGTGAAATAAGATTATGCAAGTAAATCATGAACATGCGGGATGAGTAGGTAATATTAAATCGCTTTCTTTGCAAATATATAAACAAACAAAATACAAATCCTCCTCTGACAGGTAAACTTAATCGCACGTAATTTATTTTTATACTTAAGTTTTTAAGAAAGCTAAGTTAGAATAATCATCGCCGCCTCACATAAATTACAAAGCATTTCCACGTGGCTCAACTACTAGGCGCGCATACCTGGTAAGGAGATTTATCAACAAATCCAAGGCATGCGAAAACATTATTTATAGAAACCATTCCTATTACCGACAGCTGCCTGTCATATTTATATATACATATTCAACTGTAGCAGCAATTATTCGGAAGGTGAAATTCGTAATATCTATCTAATGGTAAATAAGAATCGCAATAACTAGGAAGCAACTAAGATAGAAAATGTTTAGAATACAAGAATAGCTAAATTTTAAAAATACCAGCTTCGCATTTTGATACATTGCCAAACAAAATTGAAAAAAATAACGTCACTAAATCCGCCGTTTTAAATATATTTTTGTGGGTGTGGCATTTAATTTGTTTAGTTCGTGTATATTTCGTAATATTTACAAACAATAGATACATGCATTAGAATATGATTATTAATTTGACGAGATAATAATATATCTTGTAGGTACCTTCTACTGTGTAGTATATACACATTAAAATTTAGATTTCCTTAACACTGTTTTTTTTATTTTGCTTTGTGGTCATTGGCGGAAATCTATCTATATTATCACGCCAGATTCCTTGCGGGGTAGGCAGAGAGTACAGAGTTCCAACAGGTTCTTTCCTAACATGCCTCTCTGGCTTCCTCCACTCTCATAGTTCGTCTCATACACTTTCGCATTGTATATCTGTTTTGTCATTCTTTCTTCGGACATT
This sequence comes from Phalera bucephala, assembly GCA_905147815.2. NCBI lineage: Eukaryota > Metazoa > Arthropoda > Insecta > Lepidoptera > Notodontidae > Phalera > Phalera bucephala. The sequence goes on along the minus strand of LR990609.1, from coordinate 6,113,080 downwards.
CTTTGTATATGCCCGAACCAACGGAGCATACCCTTTTTCATCTTTACACCGATACTATCTTTCATGCCTATTCGCTTTCTTACTACGCTGTTGCGAATGCGGTCGGTCAGCTTCACTCCGCACATCTTCCGCAGAGCTCGCATTTCCACCGTATTTATCCTACTTTCATTCTCCTTCTTACATACCCAACTCTCGCTGCCATATAACAGCGTTGGGACAAGCACTCCGTTATTGGCGACAAATTGCTTGTTTATTATAAAAACCAATATACTCAATATTGTTTTAACTTTTTCAGGCGTTAAATTTATTATTTAGGTGTACGTACCATAAAATCGAAGACAGTCTTGTTGATGTAAACAGCCAAAGGTTATTTTTCAGAAGTCCCAAAATAACCACTTAGTTACATATAATAAATTATGCGAATAAGCTGTAAACTCGTCTTTACTTCTATTTGCATCTGTTGTGAAGTTCGCAACATTACTTCCATCGTTTCATGAACTCCTAGTACCTAAACATCGGTTTCAGCTCAATACCCAGGCGCCTATCCACGGCGCATGTTAGTACTTCGGTATCTGCGCATTAGGTCTTACTTCGAGAGGATGAAACTCTTAATACATGCTACTATCCTAGTTGCTTATGTTCTATTTTCCAAACTAAACTAACCTTAACTTTTTTTAACTGGTGCAGTCAGCGCTCGAAAGTTTTTAACTTTGATGGGCTATTTTTACGAATTTTGGATACACATATGTACATAATTATTTTTGTGATTTATGATAAATATTATGATATGCGTGACCTACGATTAAATAATAAAGTCAAGTCTGCCCTTCTAGTAAACAAAAGTTTATTGCACCTGAAACTCCCAAAAATTTTTTATTTCAATAAAAATGTTTCCGAGTAGAAGGTTTTCGTCGACAAAGTTCAGTGGGTAAAGTACAAGTGATTTGGTTGCCTTTTATTCTGTTAGAATATAATAATAGTTTCCTTAATAACTGAAAACTTTTTTCGCAAACTTTCCGAAAACTGTACCACAGTACATAATGCACTTTCCAAAATCAAGAGTTTCGTAGAACGAGTACAGTTTTGGAGTGGTATTTTGAAAAGCAGAATGAAATGCACTAGGAGCGCATAACGATAAGGGAGACACACAAATTATCAGTAACAGAATTTAACTGATAGGTTCAGAACTCTAGGTAGAATGAAATTTACTTCCACCTCTGTCTGATAGTGCACAAATACATCGAGGACGACAGTGACCAAGTGATTACAACTTCTGCCTGCAAGGCGTCCATTGCGCATGTTAACTTTCAATTTCGTCGGGATGCAGTTTCTGTTTGCATAAAATTTCGCTTGCATTATCGATTACCTCTCTGTAAGGCGAATTCCTGTACTTTATGAGCGCTTAGTATTCGAACAGATCATTTTATGTTATAGTAGAAACCAAGATCGAATATTTACAGTAAACGGGCGTATCTAGCCAAGTGTAAATTTCATTGTTAACTTATTTGTGCTATAATGATCGATACTGATAACTCGATTGTCATATATTGTTAATATTTAATAGGGAAGCGTCTATTTGTAAGTCGTGATCAAAATAATTCTCTATGTATAATGGACGTCAGAAGGCGTGTCTGTGACAAATAATAATTGTATCATTTAGCCTTGAAAAGTGATTTAGATGGAAGTGCGCACACAAGTTGATGATTAAACAATAACCATCACTGGCGTCAGAGATCTAAGTGTAGAACCAATTAGAGCATCGTGACGATTTCCACAACACTGTCCATTATATTATGGGATTAACTGTGGACATAATGGCTGTCGTGTCTTACTGTTGACACTGGCTCTGTTGGAGAAAAATATTTACCCAGTCATGCGGCTTACAATGATAAGCATTCCAGATTTAGAACAGTAAGTACTGTTGTTGTATAAAAAATAATACTGATGCAGCACGGTTACCTGAACAAATTGGTTATTAAATAATTCGAGTGTTTGCAAAGAGTTTCTCCTGATGATACCAAAGCAGGATTAGCTATAACTAAACTTTAATCTAGGTAGCCAAAATTTAATATCTACAAACAAATGCCTACATAAATTATTTCAAATAGTGTCTATGAGAACAATTCCTGCAACGTATGGCAGTACCTACACTATTTTAGCACATCAATCCGATTGTGTGGGTTTCCTAACGACCAAATTGTGAGACTGGAGGCCCACAGCGCAATTCTGTTAAGGTTCATTTAACGATCGGCATAACCCCATGCTCTGATTGTCGATGCTCACGCGCAATCTCGACGACATCTTGATTCAGCTAGTTGCTATCAAGATTTTTCTATTGATTGGAACAAGTAGACCAATGTATATACTCTTCACGAAGCTTGGCCGTTCAATGACGACCAGGACGGAAACGCAACGAATTCCTTGCCAGTTTCTAGTATAGTAATTTTAAGCAGTGATAGCCTAGTGGTTAGACCGTTGGACTGCAAAGTCAGAGGTCTCGGGTTCAAACCCAGGCACGCACCTCTGTCTTTTCGAAAGCATGTGCGTATTTAAAATTAATTATCACGTGCTTTAACGATGAAGGAAAACATCGTGAGGAAACCTGCATGCCTAAGAGTTTCTCGAAGGTGTGTGAAGTTCGCCAACCCGCACTGGGCCAGCGTGGTGGACTATGGCCTAAACCCTCTCAGTTGGAGAGGAGGCCCGTGCCCAGCAGTGGGACAGTTTCTTAACAGGGCTAATATTTTTTTTTTTTAATTTTAATTTAAAGCGTATATACCTCGCCGAGAAATGTTTTAGCCTTAAAATAATAGTATTTGAAATTGCCTTCTACTCTTATCCTTCTACTTTGTTGATTTCTATATCATTTCCCTTTGGCTTGTTAAATATACATCGGTAATTTTGCACGTAGGAAAATAACTCATTTAAATTGGAGCCTATAGTGGAAGATTTTTGGGTTTCGTTGTCTGACTATAAAAACAAAATCTCTAGTATGATCAGCGGTCATTCGATATGTCCGGTCACCAGCCTACTGTTGTGTAATAAAGTCTACTCACGTTACTGAGCAGGTTTATTTGTATGATTGATTAGGTATTCTGTATTGTGCAATTTTTGGTATGTGCTTGTAGAATTCGTATGAAGAAGATAGTTAGATGACGATGTATCAGCGTAGTTCGGTACGTTAAAGTACACAATAGTGCTTCAATTTTATATTTAATATATTAACTTTAATTCGTTCAATAGTGATGAATGATGATCCAAATTCAGATTCAAAATCTCAAATATGTACTTTTTATCATTAATAGTGTACCTACTGAACTCTATTTATGTTTTCTATACAATATTGAGATCAAAAATCATCCGGTGGAGTGAATTATAATATTCGTAAGCCTTAAAGAAAGCAAAAAACTACTTTCTCCAAAAGTATTACTGTACGAATAAAAGATGTAAGGAACTCTCAACACATTTGTAACTCTAACTTTGCGCGTTTTTTTGCAGCCATGGTGACCGGTTCCTTCCAAATTTATATTCAAAACCAGTTCAATCCAGTTCCACACACAATCGGTCTTGCCGGTAGCGCAGACCACTTGGCAACCATATAAATACATAATGTACCTACATCGTACACTTTCAATATAGAAATCCTACCTAATTGTAAGGTATCAAGGTTGAAAATTGCTCAAATATTTAACCAGACATTTCGGTTTCAATGAATAAATTTGGGGTAGGCAACAAAATTGCATATGAGCATTCAGTCAGTACTTATAAAGTGAGTAAGTCCGTTGGGGCCCTCCGAACCCTTCGTGGTATGCCCTAGATCCCATGAAACGATAACGTATAGTGAACAATTTATGTTGACGGGTTTTATTTCGTTATTTTAAAACGGACTTAAACATACTTTAATCAAGCTTGAGTTCTATGCAAAGCGGATGGTATATTAGTTCTTAAATTACAAAAGTGCAACATCATTGCATCATTGTTTAGATAACAGACGATTGAACTCAAGTTCTTATAACCAACATTTATATAAAAATTAAACGTGGCTTTACAATATAGGTAGACTCTTAAATTAAAATAAGTCTGCAAATAAAAATATTCCAATAAGCCAAAAACGAAACCTAAGCATGCACAAGAGTTGTTGGCTTTAACGAGTTTTTTGACATAGATTTTGTCCACGTACCTACTGCACCAAAATTTAAGTAATAAGTATAAAATACAATATGTTAGTGGTTCGTTTTATAAAAGATTAAGTATCAGCTAATGCTAAACGGTCGTATCATAAAAACAAATTATAAATATGATCCAACACAGTTCTGTATGTGAAAACCACATATTGTTAAAAGGATACGTGAAATCAAAAAAATTCGCGAGCGTCACGCTGGGGAACTGTATCCAATATTAACGTGGCTATTTATGCCTTCCCAAAATAGCAACCGCGTGGTTACACGGCCACCGCGTCGACTCTACCAAGAGCAGGTGACGAAATGCTAGCGTCAATAGGTAGGCCTGTACTGTTTTGCTTAGTAAATGATCTCCGCATATAATCAGAATCAGAATATTCCTGTAAACCATTATAGTATTTGTTAATCGTCAGAAAAGTAACAAAGTCTCTACACCGGAAAGTCACTACTGTGGAGTAGTCCGCGTGACAAAATAAAATGTATATAAAAATATTATTGGTATTTACATATCTTGTTGATCTAATGGCGAATAGTACATGTAAAAATCATGAGATCCTAAGCTTTAATCCGAAGTTGGACGGAGTTTTTCTATAAAAAAAACTCCGATTATCAGTTCGGACTCTGCGAGTCTGGGTTGGTGATGGCTATAGGTTTGCTGTTTGTTTTTTTTTACTACTGTGCGACAAGGATCTTTTGGCACGTGGATGACATTGACCATTTATTATTTTTCTACTTCCAAGGAGATATTTAAACACGTGGGTCCGCTCGGTTACTAATTAAAAAAGAACTTGGGTAAATTTCATAGAGACGGCAACTCTGCGACTGTCATAGAGTGACCACTTGATGACAACATTAGTTTCGATTTTGACCGTCGGCAAAAAGATCCTTGTCGGACTGTACCTATTCATATTACAATCATTTGAACGGAAAAGTATCGAACAATATGACAAAAGCTAAATGCTATTATGCAATTTAAGCTCAGCATAAAAAAATCTTTTATAATTTTATTATGCTGAGCTTAAATTGCAAACGTAGGAGACATGCAGAGCGATGGTTCATATAAATAGCTATTTTATGTAGGTACCTATTCGATGACACCAAAAATTAAAATATAATAATATATTAATCTTTGATTGTTTCAGAAACCTCAAATGCGGCCCATGATAGTCGAATATGACCCCAAGAAAAAAGGTGTCAAAAATGACTTGTCAGATGTTGTTATGGTCAAGTAAGTGACAAATGTTCCGTGTATTGTTCAAGAGGGATGTCATTTTATCGACGATAAAATTAAGCTTTTAAATTAATTATGTGTTGTCACTTTACTTCAGTTTAACAGGTGCCACATTCAATGAGATTTTATGTTTGACTGCTTAATATTTAGATATTGGAATCAACATTAAAGCATGCTTCACAGCTTATCTCATATTCTCTGTTCAGCAAGTTGATGTTATGACTGTGGAATATCTTATCAAATTTGTCTTAAAACTAATAATATTGACATTTTTGTTCTACAGGAATTTGAAAAGAAAATTTATATTAGATTTTTATGTCAAGTTTTTCATAGCCTGAATTGGTAGCAATTAGAAGCGCGTACCTGAGCGCACGGGCGGCGCGGGTCCCGCCTGAATCGGCAGCCCCAGTCGACCCAATCCATGTCTTATCACAAATGTTTTGTCGTGGTATTTTATATTGTATGTTGACTGTTAAGTACTCGCTCCTTATAATGAGCTAATATGCTCGACGCCGTTCGGAGACGATCCGGGAAGACGTGTGCTGCTTCCACGAGATTAAAGTCGTTCGACGACCTTGATCATCTTGCAATGGACTCATACACCGGTACATCATTCCATTTTATGGTTTCAATTTTGTTTATTTAATTTGTTTTGTTTGGTAATGGTAAAAAAATTGAATGAATTACATAAGAGGGGTGCCCGGCGCCGCGGCCGCTCGCAGCCGTGGGCGCGGCAGGCCCGCGCCACAGCGCATGGCGGGCACTCGTGCGCCATCTCTGTTCAGGCTCGGGATTGGCTCGCAAACTGGCGATTTGTACAAATTTGATTTAGCTTTATGTCCTTTATATTTATTTGTTGTTGCCTTTTTATCTATTCTTCTGGTAAAGTTCATTTTATGGTTAAGTATCCAATATAAAACAAATATTCGACAATAGGTATCAACATACAAAATATTATAAACCTAATTGTCCAATTGCCATCTTTGTCCGTTAAGTTTTTAGTGTTGAAATTTTAATGATAACGTAAAGCTGTATTGAATTTAACGGTTGAGCCATATCTTTGTAAATGCCAAGTCTTAACAGAGTGAAACGCACACAAAACAAAATATTTTGTACTTTGTTTTGGAGACCATAATGAATGTATCACACTTCACACAGAACACTCACACATATTAAATAATGCAGCTAACATTACTGAATGTTTATCAACCGAACTTAGATCATAGATGCCACAGCTAGTCAGTCCGTAGTACCTAAAGCCATGTTTACATTTACTAAAATCGCGTCCGCGACATCAACACCCCGTTCGTTTCACATTACAGCTTGAAATGTGGCGCTTTATATGTTGTCGCTACCATTACATAGTTCTGCTTAAATTCAGTGAATGACTTGAAACTACACTCTTGAATCCACTCACTTCCAAACTATCTACATTAATACTTCACTTAGTTTTAATATTTTCTTGTCCGATATGGTTGGTATAACAGTTTGTGGGAAACACATTACAGATACAAAGTTGACCCAAATGAGATCCCAGTGGAACAGCAGGCGGGGTCTACCCTACCCCTCATGGAGATCCCAGGCCGGGATATTGAGGCGGATGAGGATTACAACCCATTTGAGCACAGAAAACTGGCGCATCCTACATCGTGAGTATATCCTTAAAATGTCATAGATATACAAAACCTCTAAAATTAATGGCCGTTTGCACCTGACGGTTTTTAAAATGATATGGGAAAATAAAACAATCGCATAGGAAATTTACATGTCTAATGAAAGCATACCTGGATGTATCTCAAAGTCATAAGTATAAAGTCCGCCGTTCCGCTCACACTGACTATTACCTTACCCGAAACCCATATAGCTATTGTATGGAAAAGGGATGAAAATTAATTCTTTATAGGTATTGTACTAAAGAAAAAACTATTAAGATGTACCTGGAATAAGATATACCTGGTTAATACAAGCTGTAACATAATAAACGCAAGACCTGAAAGTAGTTTGTTCTAAATCGGTAACTGAATTGATTCCAACTATTTTTAATGCATCTTACTTTTTTTTTTTTAAATTTGCAAAAAATGCTTTTACTCCGTCAGTGCGCTATAAAAAAACTAAATTTATTCTTGATTCATAGCAATAAGGAGATTACAGATGCATTCCTAACCCGTATTTCTCAAAATGCACACACACGTACAAGTTTCATTGTTAATTGGGGTATAAAAGTGCTTAAAAAAGGGGGTAAATCCTTTAAATTTGGAAATTTGGTTTTCGTTTTGAATTTATGAAGCAATTCTCTAATTGGGGTGTCTGAGGTCTTGCATTTATTATGTTACACCTTGTATAAGTAAACATCAAACTAAATAAAATACGAAATAAATATTTATCTTTCTTAACAGGGACATGGATACGCTCATCCATTTGCTGAAAGGTTCCCTTGGCAGCGGTATACTTGCTATGCCAATGGCGTTCCTGAACGCAGGTCTCTACTTCGGATTGGTGGCTACTTTCGTCATCGGAGGCATTTGCACCTACTGTGTGCACGTCCTTGTCAAGACTTCCCACGAACTTTGTAGAAGGATGCAGAAACCGTCGCTTGGCTTCGCTGAAACTGCTGAAGCTGCTTTCTTATCTGGACCACCAGCTGTGCACAAATTTTCAAGGCTTGCTAAGTAAGTTTAACAGTGTCATAGAAGTATTTTTATTCTAACCAGTTGAATTAGCCACACGACTTGATGAGTCAACATAGTAACTTCGAACTGATACAATTATAGATACATATAACAAAACAACCCATAGAACAAAAGGGGATCCAAACTAAGAATATGCATAGTATGATCGATGTTTAGTATATTAAGCATTTAACGAATTTTGCTATTTAGCTTATAAACTTAAAAGCACATTGCGAAACAAATACAATGCGATAAAAAATTACAATTATGTAATGATATTTATTGTATTACCTTTTTTCAGAGCTATGATCAACTGGTTCCTCGTGGTCGACTTACTGGGATGTTGCTGCGTCTACATTGTGTTCGTTGCTAAAAATGTAAAACAAGTGGTCGATGCCTACGCCAAGGGTACTACCTGGTATGACTGGGATACCCGCTACTACATGGCTGTTCTGCTGCCCCCGCTCATTCTCATGAACCTGATCAGGAACTTGAAGTACTTGGCGCCGTTTTCCATGATCGCTAATTTACTAGTTGGCACCGGAATGGGAATTACATTCTACTTTCTATTCCAAGATATTCCTAGTTTGAGTGAAAGGGTGCCTATGGCTGATATCACACGACTTCCAACCTTCTTCGGTACGGCAATCTTCGCACTTGAAGGCATCGGTGTCGTTATGCCTCTGGAAAACAACATGAAAACTCCCACCCATTTCATCGGATGTCCGGGCGTACTCAACACTGGCATGTTCTTCGTCGTCTCGTTGTACGCGTTCGTCGGCTTCTTCGGCTACTTGAAATATGGAAACGAAACTGATGGCAGTATTACGTTGAACTTGCCACAAGACGATCCGTAAGTTGCCTGTTTATTTAATATCAAATTACACAAAGCAAAGTAATTATAAAATATTAATTTAATAGAGAGGTATGTAAGGAAATAACCTGTTGGAACTCTGTACTCTCTGCCTACCCCGCAAGGGATCTGGCGTGATGTTATAGATAAATAGATAGAATTTAATAGCACTGATAGCCTAGTGGTTAGACCGTTGGACTGTAAAGTCAGAGGTCTTCAGTTAAAACCCAGGCACGCACCTCTGTCTTTCGTAAGCATGTGCGTATTAAAAATTAAATATCACTCGCTGTAACGGTAAAGGAAAACATCGTGAAGAGACCTGCATGCCTAAGAATTTTTGGTGTGTGAAGTTCGCCAACCCGCACTGGGCCAACTATTGCCTAAACCTTCTCAGTTTGAGAGGAGGCCCGTACCCAACGGTGGGTCAGTTTCCTAACAGGGCTAATATTATTATTATAATTTAATGAGATCTATTCATTTTGAATTATACGTTTCTAGTGATAGAAATGATGATGTAATTACTTTTTTGTACAATATATTATCACGATCATATATACCTTCAGCGGTGCACAAAGTGGTCCGAAAATTAAACATCGATCTGAATTTCACCAAAAGAATTTGAGAAGCCAATGGTATACTTAAATTTCAATAGAAACACAGCCACGTTACAGAACGTTAGCGAATTGCAGTGGTAGGCTGCTTAATCGATGTTGTGGCGGCGATTTGTGTTTTGCCGTGTGGATTTGCATACATGTCGAATGTATTACCGGCACACGGCCGCCACTGGCGTCCATTCAAAAAGGTTTTACTTCTATAATTGCCCTTATGAGATCTACACGAAGGAATGGCGCAATTATATAACCCGGTAACTACACAAATCCGGGCAAGAACACAACGAACTGAATCTCTTACATATAATAATTTTTAGTTATTATTTGAATGAGCTTCTTAATTAATTATAAATGCTAAGATAATTTGCACGAAGTACATATTCCTATTACAAAAAATTATCTATGTAAATTTTCTTTTACAGATTGGGCCAATCTGTGAAACTAATGATTGCTGTCGCCATCTTCATCACATATAGCTTGCAGTTCTACGTGCCTATGGAAATCATCTGGAAGAACGTCCGTCATTGGTTCGGTGCTAAAAAGAACCTTGCCGAATACAGCATTAGGATTGCAATCATTATCTTAACAGTCTGCACGGCTATAGCCATCCCTAATCTTGGTCCGTTTATCTCACTGGTTGGCGCTGTCTGTCTCTCTTTCCTCGGCTTAATCTTCCCCGCGGTAATCGAAACCGTCACTTTCTGGAACCGACCCAATGGCCTTGGCCGCTTTAACTGGGTCCTCTGGAAGAACACCTTTATGATCTGCTTCGGAATTCTCGGCTGTTTGACGGGTGCCTTTGTCAGCATTAAGGATATAATTAAGGGAGAAGGAGAATAAAGACAGACACACATGACCATTTCGTAGAATAAGGTTCAATAGATACATTTTTAAGCTAAAGGCCGAGTTTTATAAGTTGTTGCGCTTAGATGAACTTGTTATTGCAAAGGTCACATTTTTGTTCTGTGTTTCATTTATGTACTAAAATATACATTTACAATTACTAAGTATCCATTTATTAGAGTGATTACCTACCAGCAGTTTAATTTATCTGGTTAGTTCCCAAATGAAGACCGCACATGAATCTCATTTAAATTGATGTCTTATAAACTCGACCTATGAATTATCGTAATGTTTATTTTGCTTTTAGTATTTTTATACCTATGTATTGCGTGGCATTTGCCACTAATTTTGTTCACCTAATAAATTTGTATACTTTCGAAATTGAGTTTCTTTAATGCTCAATTATTTGTTTGGGATTACCATTATCTCTATGTTTCGTCGTAACAATTAGTTATTACTAAGCTGGTTGTGTATTCCTATTACTTGCATTCACGCCCCGAAACGTCGTAGCCATTTTAGACTTAAGCGAATTAAAAATAAATCTACTTTTATAAATGTGTGAGAATTTGTCTAGTGCATTATTGAAATGTGATACAATTTTAGGTTAACTAAAAATATAATATTGAAAATATTATGTTTAAAAAGAAATGTTATTTGTTTTGAAAATAGAGACAATATTACGTCGGTATTACCTATCTAAATTGGACCATTATACAGCTTACCATGTTGTCCTATGAATTACAATGATTACAATGTTGGGGTCTAGAAATAGAAATATGTTCGTGATAACAAATATATAGCATTTCCATTACCAAAAAAAGTTTATTAATATGTATGTAACTGCTTAAGTAGTATAAATATTCATATCGAGCTTTTGAGAAATTGTGAATTGAAGCATTTATATGTACAAGGGTTTATCCAGGTGTATACGTAAGGTCTATTTTATAGATCGCGTAACTAATTATAGTGAGAGAGAAAAATATTAAACTCAAATAAAAGGTTAACTTGTCTCAATGTTAGATACAATATGTTCTACATAACTTTAAAGACTGGCTATATACCTACCTAATGTATTTTTACTTGTCACAAAAATATTGTCTTTAATCGTATTTCGTTGTCTCAAAATTGAAGTCTTATCCGCCCACGAGTAGAATCAGTGTGTAAAGTGATTCAGGAACTTTTATAATGCCGTGATATCGTTGTGAATAACATTAGTGTTACTCATTTGTTCCTTGTAGTAGTTAAATTCGGAATATTTATTTATACTTATACTAACCGAGTGTATGTACGAGCAATTACGAATGGCTAAAATTTATGATAAGTAAAAAACACCTATTATAAAAATAAACGTATGATAGTCATTCAGTTTTAGGCGTAGTATTAAGTGTTTTATTTTATCTACGTCAAAATTTTCTGACGCGTATTGATTATTGTTTTAGTAGAGGTGTACCTATTTGCATCTGAGCTACTGGTGGGGTTCTATCGACACCGACTTTTGTAGAAAACAATACGGTAATAAAGACGTAACGACGATTTCTACATTAGTACGGTGAGAAGTACCAAGACTTTTAGGTGAAATTGGTATATACATATAGTGATTAAGGTTACGATAAGTGAAATCAATTGGTTTTTTTTAGTTAAACAATCCACTGAATTCAAATTACTTATGTGATTATCCTGATACGTCCTTGGATATTAAGTATTTATATAAATACTTATAATGCCTACGTCAATTCTAAAAATACCAATTACACATCTTCTTATGCTTTGTTACGGGATTCTTATAGGAAATAAAATACTAAGCCGTACCTATTTAAATTTTAAACAATATATTGTTATCAGGCACTTTTAAACTATTAAATTACTTTTTCCGGTAGAGGCATACTTAGATCTTATCTGCTGTTTTAGTATTCCATAAACTCTTTGGTAAAATAAATGTAAATGGGTACATAACTAAATAGAATTCCTATATTTTGGTATGAAGTACCAGCCTACGTATTTTAGATACTTAGAAGTGGTTGTTTTGTTACAGTATTAAAATAAACCAGATTTAAGGAATTGTGTTTGTTTATTTAAAACACCGTCACGCCTATATTCCCCAAGTGGGGCAGGCAGAGGAGTACTGTGTACACCCACTTTTCGCCGACGATGTTAGGCCCCATGTAATAGGGGGCGAGCCTATTGCCATATACCAAGCACAATTCTAGACTCGGGACTGATACTGGGAGCTTTTTGATAAAAAAACTACATTTGTCCGACCTAGTATTTGAACCCAGGACCACGTGATCGCAAATCGCATTATTCGCCACTAGATCAACGAGGCAGTAGTTTTTTTATATTTATCTATTCCTATCCTTGACTTTGTCGAAGTTTGGAAATGGTATATGCATCATACAGCTACTACCTACTGCTATTTGGATTCAATAGGGTACAGTAGATAGCTAGATAGAATACTCCTTATTGTACAACGAATGCATTACAAAGTACTTATTGTAAAATAACATAAGGTACAATTGCTAATAGCAATTTCTTCTAGACACCCAAGTCAAAAGAAATACAACAACAAATAGAGGGCAGTTGGTGTCGTACATTTATTAAGAACTAGTGGTCGCCCATAAGTCGATATTCGACCTACTCTTTCATCGTTTGCTGGTTATGTTTGACATTCAGTAAGACTATAGACAAATAATATTAAAGACAAACATCAATTTGACGTGTATTGTGTCAAATACATGGTAGTGTGTGTAATGTTTTTTTCATTGATTTAATGTGTTTTAAGCATAATTAAAAAAAAATATTAGCATTCTGCACTCCTTCTCTATATAAACTATAAGTGTGGGAAATTTCATACTCCTCCGTACGCGCAATTTTCGTAAAAATGAGTGCATAGTTTTTGCTTCACGTATTAATATATAGATAAAGTAACTATACATATACAAGATTATACATCCATATATAGTAAGAAATCTATTATTTTTATACATAGTGATATAGAAATAAACGTAACGTACTATAAGTAAGGATAGGTAAATAAATACACAAGGTTAGAAGTTATGACAGCATCTCACTATTGACAACAGAGAGGAAGTGGTTCTTAACTTGTTCTTTACTATCATTTTAAAAGTAGCCAATGTCTGAGCACGTCTAATTGACTCAGCTAATGCATTCCACAAGCGGACAGCTTAAACTGAAAAGGATTTATCATAGAAATTTGTGGAATGCTTCAGTGTTTTAGGCTGAGATTCTCCAATGACCTTAGGAATCTTGAATGTGTTTTGCGAAAAAACTCAAATCGTTCTTCGAGATAGGAGGGAGATGCTGCATTAAAGAGGATATTGTATAAAAACGATAATAAGTGAGTATTCTGGCGAAGATCAATTGGTAGCCAACTAGCCACCTTAGCTTAGCAAGAAATTCTGAAAAATTATATTTCCGCAAACCAAATATGAATATAGTAGTTAGTTACTAAAGGCTAAATAGCTGAGAAGGCTGCGTCCCGGTTCCATTACCTCGCCTGGTACCCTCTTTTTTAACCAATTTCAAAAAGGAGGAGCTTCTATGTTCATCTGTATGTATGCTTTTTTTCTATGTATGTTCACTGATATTTCCGTCAATTGTGGACCGATTTTGATGATTCTTTTTGCAATGGGTTTAGTATAGCTCCAAACTGGTCCCATTCTAATTTTATTAGTATTGGATCATGGAATGAAGATATACCAGGGAGCTCCTTAACGACAAATCATACGAATCAGTAGTCAGAATATAAAACGACTTTAAAAAAGGAGGAGGTTTACAGTTCTTCTGTGTTTGTTTTATAACGTTCTTATTTATGAACTGATTTTGATGATTTTGATGAAATTTGTTATTGAACCTTGGACTTTGAAGATACACGCACGAATGGATAAATTCTATTATTATGGGTATTATATTAAACCTGGAGGTACCCTACTGTATAATGGAGCAGTATAATATAGATATATAAATATTAATAAATAATTCCCTCATCACTTAAAATTGTAAAATAAATAACTTAAAAAAAGGAAAACTGACTTCAAAAAGCAAAAACATAAATATATGAAATCGGTGCCAAGTAACCAACTGCCCTAATTGGCACAGACTTCAAATATTTATTTTTTGAGGCCGCGTTCCATTTTTTTTAAGTTAATTCTTTGTCAACCAATATTGTACCAAATCTATGGCAAAATGTTTTCCATATGTGTCTTCCAGGGATCTATGAGTGGTCATCACTGGTTGGTGGTTTTCAGTCAGGCTTGACCTGACGTCGATGCCAATCTGAATGTACCCATTGCATGATGACCCTAATCCATTTCTTCAGATGCATTCGACTAAAATGTAGGTACTATTATTTATTCCAGGTAATAAACAATAGTAAAAAACGTCGTTAAGGCCACTAATGGGGTAAAATATATTGGACATAACTTGAGGAGCCTGTGACAGTGCGAAGCTGACTCTCATTAAATCATTACGATTTATGTTATGTTACGTATGTATGCCTGCCTCATTGGTCTAGTGGCAAAGCGCATCGCTTTGTAATCACGAGGTCCTGGGTTCAAATCCTAGGTCGGACAAATGTAGTTTTCCCCAACAAAAATTCCCAGTATGAGTCTGGCGTATGGAATTGTGCCCGATATATGGCAATAGGCTCGCCCCCTATTACATGGGACCTAACATCGTCGGCGAAAAATGGGTGTACTTAGTACACCTCTGCCACCCTGCTTGGAGAATATTGGCGTGACGGTGTATGTATGCACCGTTATCCCTATGGGAGGAGTCGGAGAAGTTCTTAACAATCCGTATATCAAACACACACCTTACCGTACCTACCTTAATATATATTAGTTTTGCCTGGGTTAGTAGTTAGTAGTTAAAATCAGTCTGGGTCTTGGTCTTGAATTTTTGCAATACCAATAATACCAAGACCACCTAGGTTTAGCACGACCAAGACCAAGACCGACTCTGCAAGACTTCACCACGACCAAGACTGATTCCGCGAGATTCTTACAGACTGGAAGTTTCATACCTATTTTCAAGCTTTTTTAAGGAAGGAAGCCATAGGAACTCCTCAACTAAGCAAGATATTCGTATTATTTTTTGCTATATATTTTTTACTTGTTTTTAAAAAAGGTGTTTTTAAATTTTTGTTATTTTATTTAAGACTTAAGTGCGATTTTAAATTAGTTCTCTATTTTTATTGTTTCGTATGTGTGTGTTTTTGGCCAAATGAAAAATTGCCTACCTGTCCTGGCGGCGGCTGCAGATTCTCAAGGTTTGGTTGCTCACGAGTATGATCAAATGCTACGGTAAAGCAAAACATATTAGATAAAATGCGCGAACAAAATTGCGTGATGATTGTGCCCGAGGCCGTAAACTTATGCGTTGGCTCCACACTAAATCTTCTGGTCGCCCTAGGATCTGCGAGCAGTTTGGTGCCACCAAGCTACTCACAGTTCCTAGCGCGACGACCCATACGAATCATATCACTTCTATCCGTAAGAAACATTTGGACCCCTATCTTATAAAAAATAAGAGATATTAAGGTAAGTCAAATATTTAATACAGTAAGTAGGTTCTTAGAAGTAGGTACGGTCAACAACGTAAGTAGCTTAACATTCTCAACATTTCAATTGAGTAATACTCTTTATTATACAGACATTGATGAACAATGTCAAAGCCAAATCATTAGCGATATATTCAAAATTTTTATATATAAGACAAATGCTGGATTTGGTGCAAAACAAAAGTGTGGAAGCGAATTCAAAAACTGAGAATGTTAAGCTATTTATGTTGCTGACTGTATTTACGTAACTCCTTATAAACCTAAAATAGAATAAAAAAAACGAACGAGCTCTCTTATGTTGCTAATTGCACCTTGTATTAATCTGAATCGACACTCATTACAGGTAACTTTTAGTTAGAAGCATTAGGTCAATACAATACTCGTGCGAGACTCTTGATCAACGCCAAGACCAAGACTGAGTGGGCAATACCAAGACCAGATCCTATAGCCAAGTTGACAATCTACAGTCGTTAACGCTAATAGAAAGCGGAAAAATGTATGGGAATAACATTTTCCAACGAAGAGGCGGGCCTCCAGAACCGATCACCGGGAACTTACCGCCCTGCAGACTAGCTCACCATCAGAGGGCCTTCACGTACACCAGCATCGACTATTTTGTATCTCTGACTGTGACGATGGGCCGGAACATACAGAAGCGCTACGTAGCTCTCTTCACCTGCCTGACTTCACGCGCCGTACACCTGGAAGTCGCCGCGTCACTTTGCACCGAGTCAGCTGTGATGGCCCTACGACGATTCATTGCCCGCAGCGGCTGCCCGACTAAGATATGGTCGGACAACGGGACCAATCTTCGCGGCGCCGATAAGGAGCTACGGGAGGCGCTGGACAATGCCACCCAAGAAGAGGCCACGAGGAAGACGATCAGCTGGCGCTTCATCCCCGCCGGCGCCGCGTTCATGGGCGGCACATGGGAAAGACTGGTGCGCAGCGTGAAGACAGCCCTGTACGCGATCCTGTCGGAGAGGCACCCTTCGGAGGAGGTTCTCACCATACTGCTGGCGGAGGTCGAATTCACCGTGAACAACCGACCGCTCACACACGTACTCATCGACCCTGAGGACCCGAAGGAGCTGACACAGCTGCTTCTCTGTTTTACGGCCCGGCGCGCAACCCAACACCAGGAACCTTCACTGACACTGACCTCATCGGCCGCATCCACTGGAGAGCGGCGCAGAGACTCGCGGACAACGATGATGAACGATGCTGAGAACGATGGATAAGGGAGTATTTACCTGGACTTCAGTACCCGCGGGAGCCCCACGGACGCGGCGCCGCCCTGAAAGAGGAAGACATCGTCCTCATCGACAACGTACTTCCCAGGAACATGTGGCCTCTTGGGAGAATAATAACGACCTTCCCTGGAGAAGATGGAAGCGTGCGTGCAGTGGACGTCCGCACCAAGGGAGGAGTTCTTCAGAGTCTAGCGAAAAAATTGATAGTGCTATCGACGTCGTCCCTCCACGAAGATGTATGAACCGTCAGTGAAGCTGACAGTTCACGGCGGGAGGAAAGTTCGGGACGACGCCTTCATATTGTAAATAAGCATATGTACTAGATTTAGTTTAGAATAGAGATGTAATAGATTAAGTTTATAGCACAAAGGAATCATGTAATAGATAAATACATAAGATAGAAGAGTGTAACCTTAGATAGAGACAAATAATTGTACTGTATGATTGGTTTACTAGCACAATAAGGCTTACCGCAAAGCCCGCTAGTTGTGACCCCAAAAAATAGTACCTAAGCGCGCGCGACATCTGGCCACGGACGTTCGAGCGACTGGGCACTGAAATTTGAAGACGAAGCTCTGTGCGTTTGATTGAAGAGGGTCACAACTGGTAGGTAGAGCACTGTTTCAACATTTGTTTGGCTTTTCACTCGAATCTTTCCCCGTGACGCACACACTGGCCAGAATTGCAACCGGTCGCACGACGTCCGATTCCCGTCCTGTTCAACATTCATATGTATGCAAATATTGAAGTGTCAAGTACCTTACTGTTCAGGTTCAATTATATGTATCTTTATCATCACGCCAGATCCCTTGTGGGGTAGGCAGAGAGTTCAGAGTTCAAACAAGTTCTTTCCTTACAAACCTCTCTGGCTTCCGGTTCAATTATTTGTATCTGAAACAGTGTAAAGATTTGAATCCCAATACGACTCATTTGGAACATTTAAATCAGGTAAATTCAAGCACAGTCAACCTACCTACTGAAATCACGTCGCATATTCGTTCGTAATCTGAGATTGTAAGTTTAGTGAATATAAGATTGAGATTGGAATGAACTATGAAGTATTTTGTTTGTTCTGTAAGATTAGCGCCTTAGTATACTGACTGGTTAATGTAAGATTGAGATAAAAAAATGATTCATTTTTACAAAAAATATTTTAACCTTAATGTTCTTATGTCTATCTGTCTTTCTGGTTTGATTCTTGTGCTCCATTTTCAAGCACTTGCGGGTATCCGGTTGAGGTGAAATTTGGCATACGTATGTAAGTCCGCCGCGTGGTTCCCGGCTTAGAATAGGACCAACCCATCTCATCCCATTGGGTGTCGTACAAGGCGACTAAGGGAAAACTAGGGAATGGGCAGCAGCGTTCCCTTAGCACTTCGACGACCAATAACTGCGCTCGCCAACCCGCCTGCCAAGCGTGGCGAGTATGGCAAACACCCCCAATCATGGAAGAATGTAAGAAAACCAGGCCCCTAGTCCCCGGCGGTCCTGTTCGTCCTGGCCACGGTAGCAGCCATGGTAACGACAGGACAAGGGGTGCTAAGAATCTCCGGCAGAGATTCGGCTACCACCAACACCGAAAATTGGCCCTGGTGACATACAACGCACGCACGTTAAGGACAGATGAGAAGCTTGTTGAGCTGGAGGAAGAGACAAACAAGTTGCGGTGGAATATTGTTGGTTTATCGGAGGTCCGAAGAAAGGGCGAGGACACGATAACCTTAAAATCCGGCAACTTGTTTTACTACCGGGAGGGCGAACAGCAGTCCCAAGGTGGTGTCGGATTTATCGTCCACAAGTCACTCATAGACAACGTTGTGTCCATCACTAGTGTGTCGAGCAGGGTAGCGTACCTGATACTCAAGAGTATCCAAAAGATATTCGCTGAAGGTCATACAGGTCTACGCACCGACCTTGGCATACTCAGATGAGGACGTCGAAGTAATGTATGAGGACATTAGTAGAGCCATACATACTTCCAAAGCACACTTTACAGTGGTTATGGGTGACTTCAATGCGCGGCTGGGCAAACGGGGCGATGATGAATTGAGAGTGGGGCAATTTGGATATGGGCAACGCAACCCCAGGGGTCAGGCTGGCCGAATATCTGGAGAAGGAGGGACTCTTTATGATGAACTCTTTCTTCCGGAAGCCGCCTCATAGGAAATGGACCTGGATGAGCCCTGATGGTTCCACAAAAAATGAGATAGACTTCATCATGAGCACCAAGCGACAAATATTTAATGATGTCTCCGTGATTCACAGGGTAAAAACCGGCAGTGATCACCGAATGGTCAGAGGCACATTAAATATTAATGTCAAAATGGAAAGATCGCGTCTGATGAAGTCTACGCTCCAACCTTGTAATGCACATATCCAAAACCCCGAGAACTTTCAACTCGAATTGTCAAACCGCTTCGAATTGCTAGACAGCAGCGCATCAGTGGACGAAATCAACAATAGGTTGGTAGAGACTGTCCATACGGTCGGGTCCAAGCATTTTAAGCCCCACCGTAAAAATAGGCCTCAAAAGCTATCTGACTACACCCGAAACCTTATGGCTGAGCGACGTACCATGACACTCCAAACCTCCGATGATGCTAAGTCCTATAGGCAGCTCAATGGACAGATATTGAAGTCCTTGCGACACGATTTACGGTCCTTCAATACAAGACGTATTGAGGAGACCATAGAGCAGAACAAGGGCTCCAAAGTGTTTGCAAGAGACGCGTCTATTGGGCAAAGCCAGTTGACGAAGCTGAAGACGGAGGACGGAAACGTAACGTCGAATAGGTCAGAGGTGCTCAGGGAGATAGAGAGGTTCTATGGGCAGTTGTATACCTCAGTAGCTGAACCTGATGTTGACTTGGTAAAAGACCCAAGAGCCAAGCTAACCCGACACTACACTGAAGATATCCCGGACATCAGCCTGTGCGAGATTGGGATGGCTCTCAAACACCATAAAAACAACAAAGCGCCGGGTGAAGACGGAATTACCGCAGAGCTTCTGAAAGCGGGCGGATCGCCGGTACTTAAAGTCCTTCAGAGGCTGTTTAATTCCGTCTTGCTCGAAGGAAAAACGCCGGAAGCGTGGAACAGGGGTGTGGTGGTACTCTTTTTCAAGAAAGGTGATAACACTTTACTGAAGAACTATAGGCCTATCACACTGCTGAGCCATGTTTATAAGTTGTTTTCGAGAGTCATCACGAATCGTCTCGAACGCAGGCTTGATGACTTCCAGCCTCCCGAACAAGCCGGTTTCCGGAAAGGCTTTAGTACCATAGACCACATACATACGCTGCGGCAGATTATACAGAAGACCGAGGAGTATAATCGGCCACTATGCTTGGCGTTTGTGGACTATGAGAAAGCCTTCGATTCGATCGAGACTTGGGCGGTTCTTAGATCTCTCCAGCGATGCCGCATTGACTATCGGTACATTGAAGTGTTGAAGTGCTTGTATAATAACGCCACCATGTCAGTCCGAGTACAGGGGCAGTGCACGAAGGCGATCCCCATAAAAAGAGGAGTAAGGCAGGGAGACGTCATTTCTCCGAAACTGTTTACGGCCACCTTAGAGGACGCCTTCAAGCTCTTGGAATGGCAGGGACTTGGCATCAACATCAATGGCGAATACATCACTCACCTTCGATTTGCCGACGACATTGTGGTCGTGGCGGAGTCGCTGGAAGATCTAGGACGAATGCTCGGTGACCTCAACAGAGTATCTCAACAAGTGGGTCTTAAAATGAACATGGACAAAACGAAAATAATGTCTAAAGTCCATGTCGTACCCACCGCACTCACCGTTGGGAACTCTACTCTTGAAGTTGTCGACGAATACATTTACCTGGGACAGGTAGTCCGGTTAGGTAGGTCCAACTTTGAGAGAGAGGTCAATCGACGAATCCAACTCGGCTGGGCAGCGTTCGGGAAACTGCGCAACATCTTCTCATCCAAAATACCTCAGTGCCTTAAGACTAAAGTTTTTAGTCAATGTGTGTTACCAGTGATGATATATGGATCAGAGACGTGGTCTCTTACAATAGGTCTCATAAAAAAGCTCAGAGTTGCTCAGCGAGCTATGGAGAGAGCTATGCTCGGCGTTTCTCTACGCGATCGAATCAGGAATGAGGAGATTCGTAGAAGAACCAAGGTCACCGACATAGCCGTTAAGATTAGCAAGCTGAAGTGGCAATGGGCGGGCCACATAGCGCGTAGATCGGACGGGCGTTGGGGCAGAAAGATTCTAGAGTGGAGACCACGTATTGGCAAGCGCAGCGTGGGACGACCGCCTGCCAGATGGACCGACGATCTTGTGAAAATCGCAGGAAGTCGTTGGATGCAGGTGGCATCGGACCGGTTACGCTGGAAAGCGATTGGGGAGGCCTATGTTCAGCAGTGGACAAGTATAGGCTGAGATGATGATGATGATGATGTAAGTCCGATGACAACGCAATAATAGGGTACCATGAAGTTGGTCTGATGATAGAGTCGGAAGGTAGCCATAGGAACATGTGAACTATACAACGTAACCCTCTTGTGATAAGGCTTGTTAGATTGGTATTTAGAAGTATTACTCACCTGGTAGTGGTCAGGGTCTGATGGTAAAGCCGAAAGGTACCGCAAGTACTCAATATAACCCCGCTGTGTTTGGACTCGTTGGATTTGTCAAAATCTATGTCAAATTACAAAATAAACGCGTGCGCAGCCGGGGGTTACAGCTAGTATTTTTATATATGTATTGACATGGAATGTTCACAATATTATACAATACAAATTAAATTAAAATGAGATCATCTCGTAGATATACGAAACTCAATTCAAAAAGAACCACCAAAATCGGTTAATAAATTAAGAAGTTATTTCTGAACATAAAATAATACAGGATAGAATTTTGAGAGGGAACAGCAAGGGCAGCTCCCTCAACCGGTGCAGCTATAGGAAATCGGTCTTAGAACACTACCCTATCTAAGGGAAAAGTTTTAACAATTTCTTATTTTTCAAGTACTCTAATCTCGGTTGATCCAGTAGAAGTTTTTGATCCTTGTAAGAAACAGGATCGATTGGCAGCAAAGAAGTTTTTGAGTAAACTGCCCAATTTCTTGCTGTCTGTACATTTTTTAAATCTATAAATTTAGCTCCAAATGTCGCAAAAATCAAGGATAGTCTTCTAGGCCGTTATTCTGTAGCTGCAACGGTTGAGATAGCTGCCCTTACTGTCCCATCTAAAAATCCATCCTGTATATACAGACGAATTGAGAACCGTGTTCGTTTAGAGCTCGATTATATTTGTGTGTGTGTGAGTGAGTGATCTACGCTGTTGGCCGTGGGGCCTTTACGGCTTCACCGGACGAGAGGGCGAGCGTGCAACCACTACGCTAGAGCCAGAGGGGCAAGGGGGCAACTAGCTCAAAGGCGCCTCAAGGAGGAACGGCCTCGGCTTGGGCAGTTGCTGTGGGGGAGGGCGTATACTAGTTGTCTAACCGTGGTGCTCTGCACCCGCCGGCGGGCAAGTGATTCTTCGATCTCGCCGGCGAGGTCGGTGTCTGATTCTGTGTTTGGTATCTGTATCCGAAACCGAAAGAAGGGATGTAAGGGCATCGGTAAAATCATGCCGCGGACGGCGGAAGCGGCTGTTAGGTTCGCAGTCGGCGGCGGCTACGATTAGCGGATTGCTATGGTTAGTTGCGTTCCCGAAATATCGACACGTCGCCTTTTTAATAAAGGCGCGAATAGGTTCGAGACCGTGATCGGAATGGAGGTCGACATTCCATAAGAACCACGGAGCTCCTACGGCTTTGCGGAGGAAACGGAATAGAACTATTTGGAGTCTATCGATATGAGAGCGGGCTGCGTGCCCGAACACCTCACACGCGTACGTCATGATGGATCGTACACGAGTTTTGTAAAGTGTCTAGTCACTTTATTTCTGAGGGACATTTTACTCCGCTTGCAGATCAACGGATAAAGATCGCCGAGCCCAAAGGCTGCTCGGTTACGGACTCGCTCGATGTGCGGTCCGAAGGACATGGTATTGTTAAGAGTGACACTTAGATATTTGACCTTTGTGACCGGTCGAACATGCTCACTTGACCGAGATTCCTTCTGGGGTGGCACCTCTGGAGAAGAGCACCGCAGCGCTCTTGTCCGGGTTCATTTCAATACGCCAATTCCTGAACCAATCCCCTAGGGTATTGGCGGCGGCCTGAAGTTTTTTGATGATGAAGGCCTTATTCTTATGGGAGAAATAGAGAGCGTTATCATCCGTGAATAGGGCTAGGTGAACGTTACTCGAAGGAGGAATATCGTTCGTGTAAGGGGTGAACAGCAGAGGAGAGTGGCCTGAGCCCTGTGGTACTCCAACTTGTATGAGGTGGGGAGTAGAGCGCGTCATTTCAACGCGATACCAGAAGGCGCGATTTGACAGGAAGTTACCTAAGGTGAGCACGAGTCTGTCCGGCACACCTATTTGGTAAAGCTTGTAGATCAAGCCGTTGTGCCAGACTTTGTCGAATGTCTTCGCGACATCGAAGAAGAGGGCAACCGTGTAGACGTGTTGGGTTCCGTTGAGACCGATGAGGATGTGCTACGTGATGCGGTGCACTTGGTGGACACAAGAGCGTTTGGCTCGAAAGCCAAACTGCTCGTTGAAAAGGATACTCCTGGACATTACAAAGTCTTTGAGTCGCGCCAGAAGCAGGCGCGCGTAGATCTTAGCCAGGGAATTGAGGAGACTTATGGGGCGGTAGCTTGTGGGGTGATCACGAGGTTTGCATGGCTTGGGGATGCCTATGACGTCGGCTTCCTTCCACTTATCGGGGAAGGTGCAGTTCGTCATAGCGGCGTTCAGGATGGCCACTAAGAGGCAAGCATTTAAGTACGCGATTTGAGATGCCGTTAAAGCCGGGGGCCTTTTGTGGTTAAAGACCCTTAATCAGATCCTCGACTTCGGTCTGGGTAATAGGAGGTACGGAATCGGTGGGGGGGGGGGGGGGAAGACATGCCCTGCGCTCGATTTCCCTGTCGACCGTGTCGACATGAGTCGGTGTGTGTGTGTGTGTGTGAATGACCTACGCTGTTGGCCTCGAGGCCTCTACAGCTTCACCGGATTTTAAAGGCGAGCGTGCAACCACTACGCTCCAGCCAGCCAGAAGGGCAAGAGGCGACATACTCGAGGGCGCCTCGAAGAGGCGCCCTCGGTTGGGACAGTCGCTGTAGGGGGACGGGTGCACTATTAAGCGCACCGGTCAACCGCCGGCAATGGGAGGGGATCTACTACTACGTCTGCGACTACTTCGTCGTCGCTCGTATTCTGAGCGGAAAGAAGGGATGACAAAGCATCGGGGGGGTCGGTGAGAACATGTCTCGGCCGGCGGTAGCGGCAGGGGTCGTGAGGGAGGTCGTAGTCGGCGGTGGCTACGATTAACGGATTCGCATGGGAAGATGCGTTCGCGAAGTGACGTGTTGACGCCTTTTTAATAAAGGCGCGAATAGGTTCGAGACCTAGATCGGAGTGGAGGGACATGAGTCGGGTCAACGGGCAGACAGCTGGGCATTCCCAGCACTGGCCCTCAAGGGTGTCGGCGAGATGCTCGGCCCGGCTCGGAAGGTTGGGGTTGCGCCTGAGGGGCTGGACAGCGGGGGCATTTCAGACATGGAGTCGAATTTAGGGGTACGCGCCAGCTTCCAGTAAGCCAGATGTGATGGCGTAAAGTCCTCTAAGAAGTCACCCCATCGATCCTCCCGGACCACCGCGACACGACGCTTTACATCACGTTGTCACAAGGCGCGCATCCGGGCCCGGTTGGCTTCGGTGGGGTAGAAGTCGTACGCTCGGACTGAGGCATTTGTAGCTCGAATAAGATCCCTAACATCGTCTGGCAGTCTAAAACGGTTGAGATCTTCCGCCTCGACTTGCTTTGACGATCGACTGACAGCTGATTGGATATAGGCGGTGAAGACATTTATAGCCTGATCGGTGTCCTGAGGCGACGGGATGTAGTCTGAGCTGAGAAAAAGGGGGGATGGGTCGGCATCCGCCAAGGTTGTGCTTAGCGCATGCCAATCCACCACCGTCATTTTGAGCGGTGGAGGGGTAGATGGAGGGTCGAGCCTCATGACTACAGGTCGGTGGTCAGAGTCCAGTTGATGGACTGGATGGGAGGGCGTCAAGGCTTCTACCGTTAGGGGAAGTATTGAGGCAATTCCAGGCCACGTGCTTGCTATTAAAGTCGCCCGCCAGAATGACGGCGCTTCCCAGGTTAAGGAGTGCTTCGAAGTCACTCCTAAGGACAGGCTTAGTGGGAGCAAGATAAACGAAGGCGATCATAATGGGTTGGTGCCCAGTGAGGGAAATGCGACAAACCGAGGCGTCGATGTTGGTGAGCGCAGGGGGGTCGAGAGGAATACAGTACAGGGATCTTCTGTAGAAAATGAGAGAACCGTCTCCACGGGAGCCGATTCTGTCATTACGCACGAAGTTGAAGTTTGCGATCCTAGGATCGCGATGTGCGGGCTTGAGTTTGGTTTCCTGCACCAGAAGGATGTCCAGTTGATGATCTGGGAGCAAATCACCAACCTGATCATGTTGGGAGCAGAAGCCGTCGGCGTTAAAGAACGCCAGGTATTGGTTATGGGGTTTAAGGCGGGAGGGTCCTAAATCCATTATGAAGTGCGAGGAGGTTGTGTTTTTAGGGAGGCCAGGCCGTCATAGATGACTATGTAGGTCAGGTATCTTTGTTCCTCCATGCTGCAGGCAGCGCGGAGTTTTTGGGAATCCTATAGACGCATACCACCGCTAGCATCAGTTGGCGGAGGAGGCGCAGACACCGGCGCGCTCACCGGTGAGGGTTTGGGGGGATGTGCGGGGCCTACTAGTGGGTGGGAGGCCGCGGTGTATAGGACCGGCTTAACCCACGCGTTGGTGCCAATTATCGGCCTGAGCGGGGGTGAGGACGTCAGCGCGGGGGGCTGAATTTACTGGGGGGAGGGGCGCTGAAGGCGCCGGACGAGCGTACACATAGGGCGCGGGAGGGTGTTGCGCTGAAGGCGCTGAGGGGCGGGCGCTGGCGCGAGGTCGGCGGCGACCGCGCCTTGTCCGGCGCTTTCCCTTTGGAGCTTTGGGGCAACCGCGATAATTCGCGGTGTGCCCCTTGGTAGCCCTTTGGCAGAGGACGCACCTGGAGGGCTCGGTCGCTGTCTCCTTTGAGCGGGGGCATTGTAAAGTCGCGTGGTCTCCGACGCATTTAACGCATCGAGGGCGCGCAAGGCAGTTACGGGTAGTGTCCGTATAGCTGGCAGTTGTGGCACTGCCCGGGCGCGCCACGTTTATGGGGGGCCTTTACGGTGAAACTCGGTTATAATTGATTTACAGCGTATTTAAACAATATCATAAATAAGTATAGCCCGTATTAGTTCTACCTTATGGTCACCGCACTGCATCGAAATGGGTGCGAGCGAGATACCAGGCTCCAGGCTATAGCTCTCACTCATCATGGTTTCTCAAGTTGTATAAATCATAGAAAATTCAGTGTTGTGTCTATGAGTAAGAGTTTAATTTGAATAAAATGGAAGGGAGAACCATGGAGTAACAAAGATTTTTAAAATTTTACCTGAATGGTATCAAGTTTCCATAGAAAGTGTACAGCTGAACTGGATTTATAATCCCTCTATGCTTTTAAGTCCTATCTCTGAGTCATACAAAAAATCAGGAACAGGCTTTATTTTAAACCGGTTCCAGACTTTTAATTAATATAATATATCCATAATAAATCCATACTGATTTTTATTGTTCTGAGGTCAGTACAATCTAGTTGTTCCGGGCATGAATTTATAACCCTAAACGGATTGAGTACTGTCAAAATATTGCTAAAGAAAATTAAAGAGACTCTTCACATCCCAAGATGTATCACATCACGCTTTACCGACGGGGAGCTCCATATCTTCTCGGATGCGAGTGAGATTTTTTTGTAAAAAGTTCCTGGCTGCGGAAAAGGTAGAAAAATAGAAGAAAGAAATGTATAGAAAATAGGAAGAATCCCTATAGCAACTGTAGCGACCGACCCGAAGCTCTCTCGTTCACATTGGACCCCGCACCTCTCGACGGCATCCTCCGGTGACGCGGCACGACACAGCGAGTCAAAACAAAGCTAAAAATAGATTTTCATATCTTCACTTCGAGGAGCTGAACGCAGAAGCGCGGGGCGAATGGAACCAGCGCAGTTCCGAGCAACTGCACTCACGGCTCGCCACGGGAATAACATCCCACGGGTGAATTAATAAAATTCGTATACAACGGACTTGTAGGTCAATCCGGGTCCGTTATAATGAGTGAGAGCAATAACCTGGAGCCAATACTCTGTAGTTCATTTTAACCTAAATCTCGATCTTACATTTACTGAACTCACAATTACGAACGAATATGCGACGTGATTTTAGTCGCTGGGCCGACTGTGCTTGAATTTACCTGATTCAAATGTTCCAAATGAGTCATATGGGGATTCAAATCATAACACTGTTTCACATACAAACTTGACACTTCAATATTTGCATACATGCGTACATTCAAATAAATCAAGAAATATGACAGCTTTTAAAAGGATTACTATTAAGAGGTAAGGTCGTCAGTAACGTACATAAGGTGTAATAAATGTTGATTATGTGGATTTTTTATATAAAATGTTTTTATTCCTAACCGTACTATATTTTTTTTTCATTTGAAAGCTGTACATCTGGCTTAAAAAAGTTAATAGCGAATAGAAACAAATAGACGTTTACAAGCCTGCACTATTACTATATATATCATCATAAGAGTGGCAGAAACAAAATGTTTTAGTAAATAACATTGTCATTGAAGATGCGGCATATGCGTGGAAACAAAGAATTACAGCGATAAACGGTGCCCGAGAATTAAACGTTAGTTAGATGTCAACAAGTCCATAATCATACCAATGCTTGGTCACCCTACTTAGAAAGAAACGTAGGGCTCTAAGTGAGTATCCTTGTCGTCATGTTTTTGTCGCAGAGTGCTCAATTGATTTTGGGTAATATATCCATGGATATATCTATGCGGTGTCGTTTTATTTGTTTTAAAGTAATAAATAATTAATGTCAAAATAAAGTGTACAGGAGTGTAACCAAGTGTAACTGATTACGATAGATGTGTCCTCTTTCTTAACACTGACTTGATATAAGTGTAAGCAGTGCAGTTATATAACCTTGTTAATGCTCCCTCTATGCTTTTAGTAGCTCTATGGTATGACTAACTTTTGTCTCTGGTAATTTCTACATGTCTATGCTCTACGATATAAAATTACTCTAGTCTATGGTTCTTTTAAACCGTGCATCATTGATATAATATAAAGGATTGAGCACTTGCGGACGCGAAAAAAAAACGGGATGACAAGAATACACACTGAGAGCCCTACGTCTCTTTCTGAGTAGGGTAACCAAACATTGTTACGATTATGGACTTGTTGACATATAATTAACGTATAATTCTCGGGCACTGTTTATTGCCGTAATTCTTAAATGAGTAGTAGTCAAAGTTTTTGATTAAATTGTCTATTTTCTTGCTGACTGTAATTTTTTTTCAGAATCTGTAAATTCAGCTCTAAATTATAATAAAAGTTGTTTTGTATCTACAGCGGTTGAAATAGCTGCCCTTACTGTTCTATCTTAATCCAACCTGTATATACAGACGAATTCAGAACCTTGTTTTCTTAGATCTCGATTATAAATGGTTTACAGCGTATTTAAACTACATCATAAATAGTCCGTATTAGTGCCACCTTATGGTCACCGTACTGCATCGTAATGGGTGCGAAGGAGACACCGAGCTCCGGGCTATAGCTCTCATTCATCATGGTTTCTCGAGTTGTTTAAATCATAGAAAATTCAGTGTTGTGTCTGTGAGTAAGAGTTTAATTTTCTTAAGCAACATTTTGACAGTACTCAATCCATTTGTATTAGATCCATGGCGTGCATGGATATATCATAGATATATTACCTTGATCGTTAGGGCTGCCACTGTACATCTTTTTTAAAATTACAAGCTAGCAATAATCCAAAAAATAAAATATACACGTACCATTAAATTCATGACACATACATAAAAAGTCTAGCTCTTCCAAGTAGCCTAGTGAAAATATTGTCGATTTTGAATAGATCGTTTTTTTTTCAAATAAATTAATCAATAATCATCTTTTTTTTTATTTAATTTGATATATTTGAAAATATGACTTAAAAGTTGTTTTTTATGATTGGATTGTGAATCGATTTACTGAATCGATTCAGTGGTTCACATAGATCTAAAATATCTATTATTTGGTAAAAAAAAAAAAACGATTTATCAATTAATTGATTTTAAATCGATATACCTATATATACATCAGCCGAAAGGTTATTTTCGACAGCAGGTAACATTATACGCAAATCTAGAAACCGTATACTTGGTAAACATTTGACGAAACTTATTTTTTTAACAATCTTGGCCATTGCGTTATTATGAACTTCAGTACTAGAAAAGCTATGTCAAATAAAAAATGGCATGTAACTTGATGACCACGGGTTCTGCGGGGCTGTTTGTGTTTTCATTGATAATATTTTGTTTTGTTTCTGTCGTTGTTAAAACACTATCTCAATGTACTTGAAGAAATATTTTTTAAATAAAACAGCAATCAAAGGTTTCATATTATTTATGTAAACCACCTGGAACAAAAGGAACTAGGGTGTATGCACTCTAACATTTGCAACAAAAATTAACTTAAAATGTCCTCTCTAGTACGTATTTCATAATAACTCAATGTTCTTGGCTAGGAAATTCATGGTAGATTTGGCGATTAAATAAACTGGCAAAATCGGTTATTAACAAAATCGGTAATTTTTTAGACTAATTGAGATTATTTATAAGAGAAAAGAGACACCCTACCTACTGCTTTCAACAAAACAAAAATACGATAATTATTAAAAAATTCTATTATTTTATTTAAAAATAATTGATTGTATGAGCAACGATTTTTTGACGATGAAAAAAAATCTGTTATAATAAAACGATTTTTTTATCCCTCTTGTCCCACATCCCTACTTCCATCATAGACGATTAAAAAATGATTTCCCAATTTAGTAGTAAAGTTTGAAACTCGAAAACATTATATTTTGATATAAAAATCGACATCAAAAATTTCGACAATAAATATCGACTATTGTGTGAAAATTATCGATATTTTGGTATAATGATGTATTTTGCCCAATAAATAAATAATAATAAAAGTACTTGTCATTTAAATTATTCATTTTGGTAATTTATATACGTGTGTGTGGACTCATACTGTTGGTGCATAGGTTATATTCTTGCAATACATATACTTAGAGGGTTTAAATATTACGAATAAATTGTATTTTACAGACTTCAAATGTGTTTAGTAACTGAAATATTAATCTAGATTGATAGGTTTTAACATAGTCCTTAGGAGTGGATTATTTTCATCAATCAAGCACGGTGATTACTCGTACCAACTGGCAACACCGAGAGCGTTTTATAAACTTTTTCACTTCTATCTTCGTCGGCCATATTGCTGTCTCCGCTTCGTGCGTGCGTTAGATTATTGAATCATTCAAGCAGGTAATAATTTTAATCTAATCTGTATGCAATTTTATATTTCGAAAGCGATTTTTGCTTGAAGATCAATGGATCAGAGGGACGGTAGTGTTTCTTTTTATTGAAAACTCATCCTAATTTCGTTTCTACCTATTGCCACCTTGACTCTTGGATTGTGTGTTTCGTTTCAATCTGTCGGAGTTACATACGCGACGTGCTTACGGTTAGTCTTTATGGTATGTCGTCACAACTGGATTCTTCTAATAATATTGTAATTTGAACCCAATTCTACTCTCGGGGACCACGTTGTTTCTATTCGTTGTCGAGCTAATCTACGCAGGTACTTCCCTACCTGTTTAAAAACGCTACCTTTATTTTAAAACACACGTCTACTTAGTATGATAAAAATACAGTGTATCTTTTCTTATTTAAAGTGCAAATTAGATTTGTGTTGACAACAAATTGTATATACCCCCACTTATTTATGTCAACATTTTTCTATATTGGAATCCTATTTGTATTCAAACAATGGGATATTAGATAATGTATTAGGGTAAACATTAGTAATTTTAATCGGTATAATTGGGTCACTGGGGTCCAAGATTTATATGATACAAATTGTGAATGGGTCTAATTGTGGGAGGTACTTTATTATTTCCTTATTTATAGACATAGCATATTAAAAGAGGATTCCCTACTTTTAACTACAGATATAAATTGTTTTTGTATATTATATTGCAACAGGCTTTGTGTTTGATGTAGATAGATTAAAAACCTTGTTGGAATTCTTAGTGATAGTGAAGTGGTGTTATTTCAATAGTTGTTGATTTCAATAGAACAGTTTTTTTTGCTAAAGTGATAAAATTAATAAAATTAAGTGCGTTCCTGGTACATTTCTTCAAAGACTCAGTCATATACATGGTGTAACATAATAAACGGAAGACCTGAAAGTAGTTTGCTCTAAATCAGTAACGGAATTCATTCCAACAATTTTTAACGTAACTTACTTTTTTTAATTTACAAAAAATACTTTTACTCCTTCAGTGCGCTACAAAAAACTAAAATTATTCTTGATTCATAGTATAAGGAGATTTCAAATGCATTCCTAAAACGTATTTCTCAAAACGCATACAAATACATACAAGTTTAATTGATAATTGGGGTATAAAGTGCTTAAAAAAGGGTAAAAACCTTTAAATTTGGAAATTTGGTTTTCATTTTGAATTTATGAAGAAATTCTCTAATCGGGGTGTCTAAGGTCTTGCGTTATTTACGTTACACCTTGTATACTTTGGATTTGTTATGACTCAATCAAAGAAATGTAGGACAGGTAACATGTGTTGCTTTACTTTTTGTGTGGGATTGTTGAATGAACTAAATTTGTATTGAAAGTAATGAATAGAATTGAAATCTGCAAATAAAATCATTTGTTGATCGTGGCACACCTCTTTGAGGTTCAACAAGAACAAAATAAAAAAAAAATGTTCTAAATTTGTCTTTATAATTTTTGTTTACTTTTATGTATGTTCGGGAATCGCTACTTTGTTTATGAACTGATTTTGAAGATTTTAATAGTAGCATTGTGGAGCTACAATGTTCTCATGCAATCACCAAGGCCAAGCACGGACTTTGATAGTTCGTGATAAGTGACCTATGACATTTCTCTGCTTTAGCGGATTTGGTTACCACAATTTGGTAGTTATTAAGTTAAGTTAAAAGTCATATGGGCAGCTTGATAATTTCAAGCAGCAGGTGGTAACAACCTGCTATCACCAATCTGCATTAGGTCTGTATCATGGTTTAGGATTCATTGTCTCTCACCTTGATTTTGACACAAGGCCTTTGCCCAGCAGCTGATTTATATTGATTTCTGAAATAGATAAGTATAATATTAGCCCTGTTAAGAAACTGTCTGTTGAGCACAGGCCTCCTCTAAACTGAGAGGGTTTAGGCTATAGTTCACCACGCTGGCCCAGCGAGTGTTGGCGAACTTCCCACACCTTCGAGGCATGCAGGTTTCCTCACGATGTTTTCCTTCACCTCTAAAGCAAGTGATAATTATTTTTTTAATATGCACATGCTTTCGAAAAAGACAAGAGGTGCCTGCCTGGGTTTGAACCTGAGACCTTTGACTTTGCAGTCCAACGGTCTAATAATAATAAGAATAAATAAGTATCTTAGTTTTTATTCTATGTACATTTTGATCTAGACATTTCCATCGATTGCTTATTCATAATCTACAAGTATACACCTTCATAATATTAGTAGGAATTATAAAATAGCAAACCTATAGGTTTATACACCAAGCCTCAAGAGCGGGTTGATTGATGGTTCTTATAAACAAACCTAAACAAATCACAAAATATTTTTACTACAAACAATCTTATAATTTATGTTATTGACTTGAAATATTTTTGTAATTTATTTTTACCGATTATGAAACATATAATAGACGCTATTATAATATCAGCGTATACTGCCCACTACTGGACAAAGGCTTTCTCTCACAAGTAAGGTGAGAGGGATTGTTATATTTGATAAAAAATAATATTTAGAGTTCTAGACAGTAATATTTAGATAATAAAAATATTTATTATACAAAAATAGAAAGTGGTTTAAAACAAGTATTTTCTTCTGAAGTTGTGGTGCATAGGGCACAAATTCTGGAAGAGCAATCTTCCATAAAATTCCATGGAAATCAATAAATTAAGAAGTATTTAAAATATAGTCACTTTGTTTAACATGTTGTTAGCCCATTTTCCAATTTCTAGGGGTTTGCCAAGTGTCTTATCCATAGTAGGATGATCATTTGGATTTGTTTTACTGCCAGCAGATTAGCAGATAATCTTAATTATTTGAAACTATTAAATATTTTAGTGACTTAATCGTCATTAAGGGCTCCCCTATTAATTAGTTCATCAAATAATAACATTTATACAGCCTAATTGTAACTTAATTGTATTTTAATTATAAATATATGTAGAAGTCTACCATGTTAATTAGTGTTAAAATGGTTTTCAATACATTGTCTTTATTGGCCAATAAGATTCTCTGTAATCCTAAAATTTTCTATAATACTCACTTACTTTTGCTTTAAAAGAAGAAGTATTGCATTCATACCTATGTTGTCTTAAATACCTACGCCAATAACTAACAAAGTGGGGTACAAAATACAGTTAAGAAATATCATATACTCTATTTTGTTATTTGATGATATACTGTATCAATCAACCAGTTCTAGTTTTATACAGGTAGCCCAAAAAAATTTAAGGCTTCATTCTTTATTTTTAATGATATGATTTCTGATTTTTTGTTAAAAACGTTTTTTTTTGTTACTTTCTTCATCCCCATTTACTGATCATACACTGTGTATTCTATACTTATTTTATGTATTGTTATTAAATTTGTTTACCTAGTCATTTTAAGTTGTTGAATATTTCTGCTAATTATGTAATATTAAAGCTAACTGCGACTTGTTTCATAAAGACCTAATATTTTGTGCAAGCCTACGCAATTTATTATTAGCTATGCGAGTTAATTACTGTCGCAATGTTTTTTTAGAGACTTGTATAAATTTGGCTTTCTATATCTATTTTCTATATTTAAGTATTGGTTTTATTATTTTTTATTACTATTAATAGCAGATCAACACCCTAGATCTGTTTCAGAGAAGTCCGAGAATATAGAGTTCCGGCAACGGAATATAGAGAGAGTACTGGCCAAATAACAATACACACTACAAAATAATGATTTTGTAATTAGATATCGCACCTTTCCGAGCGGTATAGACTTAACTCAAAAATCTAAGAAGTCGAGTTACGGTTATGGAGGGCCATTAAAAGGTACTCTATCTGGTGAATATTAAAACAGCGGTGGTTATAGGGTAGGATTGAGAAATACGATACATCTGTCTCTTTCACTTTCCCTCTACCCGCGCCGCGCGATTCTGAAAGGAGGCGATTATCCCCAAAAAAATGATTTTTTGAGATATTTAAGTAGTACTAATAATTATGTAGTGTTTATCGCATTATTAGTATTGTGCTGTGCTAATAGGTAATAAATTAAAAGTATGATGCCTGTTAGGTTGAATTTACCCATGTTTTGTTGAATTTTCTTTTAATTTCAAGGTGATAGATAGCAACCCTGAAGATGCCATTCCTGATGCACGTTATTTTCACGTGTCTTTAAGTAACTTGTTTACTTCTCTTGGACTCAGATTGCCTGAAAATGATTTCCTTCATTGTTAGCAAGTGGTAAATTAGGTGCGAACCATTAATTCAAGTATTGAGTGCCGTGATTTGAAGACATGCATTTATTTACGTAATTATGTATTTTTTTGTATTAAATCACACAAGTGAAATGAAGCTGTGGTGTATCAAGCTTCATTGTGATAACACGTACAAATAAATATTTTTGCATCCCTCTTGCGATATTGCTTCTTAAATCTAAACTGACCGGGACCGGGACTCGTCCAATCAAATCTTTGACTCCAGTTGAAATTTAATCAGGCTCTCAATTGACCACAATAAGCTTATGTGATATTTGTGCAATGGTGTAGCTTTTAGCTTGTTGCACTGTGGCTGCCCTTCTAAAATTTTTAACAGTTTATTTTTATATTGATGTATAAATGTAAGCCTTTCGGTTTGAGAACCATTAAATTTTTTTCGAAATTAGTAATGTTTCCGATTCCCGTACAGAACATATTTTGGTAACAAACATTAAATACAAAATAATGGAAATTGTCTTTGTGGCTACACCTTGTTTATAATTAAGCATACATGCGTGACGGTGAACAGAGAAGTCGAGATGAAATAAACAAGTTTATCGGCAGTAACGAAGATTAATAAGCAAGATAAAAAAGTGTTAAAAACTTCGCGCTGGAAAGTTTTTTCAATATGCTTATTTAGTTTTATATCAGTTATTTCTATATCGCACTGGGTAATTCCACGTACTTCTCTACTCTCTTCCACGCGAGTGGGTTGTATGTAATCTAAGGGTTACCTTTTATGATTGATCGTCACCAGTAATTGGTGGTTAGTGAATATACAATTGAATGAACTTTGTGGCTACTCTACTTATGATGATATCAATCAGTATAAAACTAATCTATAGCGTGTGTATGTGTTTATTCATTTCTGATTAAAGTCAGTCAATTGTACCAATCTTGTCGTACTGGCTGCCACATATAACTTGTTGGCACCTATTTATAAACATACTGTTACTTTCACATTATGGGTTCACTTGTACGTAACTTGTTATAAAATTAACTATTTTGTTAACAACACGTAGGTATTTTAAGTAAACCGGTTTGTAGTATTTCTAGATGGTAATAATGATTAAATAAATAAATAAATTTAAGACTAAGCTGTATCAATGTGGTATTACGAGAAATCTTAAATAAGCCTTACACTGTAGCGAAGATATAAGCTATAACAGTTTAGTATTAACGCTCGAAGCCATGCGAATGTTGTTTGTATTTCCCACTAATTTGTATTCTGATTAGCGACCCGCTCTCAGCTTTAAAACTAAGTAAAATCTTCATTCCTATTTTGTTTTAGTAGTTGAGTTATATACCTTAATAATATGGTTAGTCAAAAAAGCTGAAAGGGGGCTAAATTCAAAAGCAAGCTTGGAATGCGAATGCTTTGGACGATTTTTCTATAATATACTATTTATAAAATTGTAAAGTTATGTACATTGAAGATTGAATAAGCGTATTCGTTTGATGTTTTTGAGATTTTTGATCACAACATAACTTTTGGTATGTTTGTTCGAGAATCGGCCATGAACAACAGACCTTATTTTGAGGGGAGTGACGGAAATAAGCTGGGCAACCTGACCTTATCACAGTACATGGACAGGTTCTAGGTCAAGCTGGGTGGATTTATTCAACATATTGCATTTTTTAAGTCCAATCTTGTGTTTTTCATGCACTAAGTTTTTTCGGGTAGAGCCACTGGCAACATCTAGTTTTTCTTTTTTCTATTATATCTATGGAATAAAGAAATGGCATTCGCGCGCATTCATCGACCCTTTTTTACGTTATCCTCTGTGGATGGCAAGCGGCAACAAGCTCGTCGGGACCGCCTCGTAGTCTTGAAATTTTGCTGTGAAATCAAAAAAAGATTTATCTGTTTAAAACATATATAATAATAATATTAGCCCTGTTAAGAACTGTCCCACCGTTGGGCACGGCCCTCCTCTCAAACTGAGAGGGTTTAGGCCATAATCCACCACGGTGGCCTAGTGCGGGTTGGCGAACTTCACAGATCTTGGAGAAACTATTAGGCATTCAGGTTTCATCACGATGTTTTCCTTCACTTTTGAAGCATGTGATAGTTAATTTAAATATGCAAATGCTTTCGAAAAGATACACGTGCGTGCCTGGGTTTGAACCCTAGACCTCTGACTTTGCAGTCCAAAGGTCTAACCACTAGGCTATCACTGCTTGGTTAATGGTTTAACCATAATTATTAATAATTCTGGCATATTTCCTAGTGAAAATGTAAACATTGAATAAATGCACCCAAAATAGCCTGTTTTGTTTTTCTTACATATATAAAATACCTTCTTTGTACATTTCGTAAGCTGTTCATGGGCGCTATTCAAAATATATTTACTAATTGTGGCTGTGGTATTTCTTACAGCAGTTTTAAAATATCCTGTATCATATTCATGTAGTTTACATTGTCTGTATTGTAAAAAAAAGTTTTTGTTACAGCTGTTCCTGCCTGCAGGTTACTTGATTTCTTTGGATAATTGAACCTCGTAAACATTAGACATGGGCGATCGCAACAATCCTATTAAGTTCGGGCCCGAGTGGCTGCGTAATATGTCACGGGAGCGCAGTGCGGTCAGATCTTCGCCCACCAGTCAGTCTGCAAACTCGGGCCCGGGTGCAGTAGCCGGCCCTCCCGGGGCTTCGGGTGGCGCCTCAGCCGCGGGCGCCTCCGGGTCATCGGGAGGGGCCACAGCAGGCACCAGCGCAAGCACAGCAAACAGCACAAATTATCCGGGCGCCCCTTCAAAAATCCTCCTAGCTAAGCTCAGGTAATTATTTTACTAAGTTTTATTCAACTTCATTTGCCAGTTTATGACAAAATCTTTCAGGCTGATTTTAAACGACATCATTTTGACTGAAGGTGAAATTTTTTACACTCTTGCAGTCGTGTCACCTGTCTCACAAGAGAACTTCTAAACACTCAAGTTTAGAATTAACGATTAGAATATTGATATCGGTTTAGCTGAGGTACCAAAACATATTTTTAATTTTTTATTTTATTTGGATCACCAACAAGTGAGACCCATGTAACTTAAAAAACAAACACATGAAAAACATGCTTCGTGCACACTTAATTAAAGGTAGCCGCATCTAAACATTTAGGTCTTATACTGTTCGATAAAATAATAAAGTAAAAACAAGCACATAAAAGTCATAAAAGAGAAAAAAAGAACAATAACACACACAAACTTTCAGTAAAAATTATAGATAACTACTTAAAAAACTTCTAAAAAATACTACTATTTCTATAGTGAAAATGTGCTGCACTGGCCCCACACGATGAAATTTCGGAATGGTTAATGGTATTTTATTAATTCATCTATTTTACTAACTGAAAGCGGGCATAATAGTTAAAGGTACTAAATATTCATATCGATACTGTCTAAAACTGCACGTTAGTAGTTGCGAGAAGGAAAATGCTATATAATATGAGCGATTCTATTTGCCAACTTGAAATTACGTTTTTAATATCGACGCGTGCGATATATTAGAGCCCAGTTTTTACTTCAATATTGCCACCCGATACCGTGTCTATATACATAAAAAATTTCAATTTCATAATATAAAAATGATATTTTAGCATATTTCATAAAATACATTTTTCCTGTTATTTTTTAAATTTAAAAGGTAATTGTAATAAATAACATAGTGATATAATGCAGCTGGAATACTAGTTTTCTATACTTTTTTACATACGTTAAGGATAGTATAATGAATATAAAATTGTATTAACATAAAGTTTCGCCAGGCAGGCTAACATATGTGAAACTTGCATGAGCATGTTTTTCTGATTAAATGTCTCAAAATGTTAGTAAGTAGTAGTAGATATTTATCTTGAATAGCATATGTGATCTGGCAGTAATTCGCACAGATATAATGGCGTGTTTTGCAGGCTGTTATAAGCCCTAGAATACAACAGCTGCATTTATCTGGCGTAGTCCACTACTCTGAACTATTCTGAATAACAATCGATTCGAGAATTTAAATGTATGATAAAATTTTCCAGAATACAATTGTTAAGTGGACACATACGAGATATGCCTTTTAAGTTTTGTCGTTTGAAGTAAAAAACACAACTAAAACCTTATAGTACTTTTTATTGTTTTTCAAAGTATTCACCACGTAGCTTAATAAACTTTTCCATTCGCTCAAACCAGTTATTATAACATTTATTCCACTCTAAAGTGGGGTTTTCAAAATGGCTGACTTGAAAGCGTCGACTGCTTCTTCTCCGGACTAGAACCTTTGACCACGAAGACTTTTCTTAATTTTAGGAAATGTAAAGAAATCGTTAGGGCCTAGGTCAGGACTGTATGGAGGATGGCCAATTCTACTTTTTGCTGCTTTAAATACTCAATCGTTTGACGAGCGCTGTGTGAGCTTGCGTTGTCGTGGTGCAGGATGATGCGTCGCTTTGAGTTAGATTTTCGAAGTTCGGCAATGACTTGTGGTAAACAAACTGTGGTATACCACTCTGCGTTAACCATTCTACGATCTTCAAGTGCAATAGTCGCAACATGGCCGGTTTTTCCAACGAATGTGGCCACCATCTTCTTTGAAGTGCTTCGAGAACGAACAACTTTAGTCGGCTTTGGCTCGTCTTGAAAGACCCAGATTGTAGATTGTTGTTTGGAATCAGGATCGTAGGTATAGATCAAAGATTCGTCACCACTGATGATGTCGTAGACGTGATTTGACTCTCCTCGGTTGAACCTTTGCAGAGGTTTCTGACACCATCTGACGCGGGCCGCCTTGTGATCGTCGGAAAGCAGATGCGGTATCCAACGGCAAACTAGCTTTTCACACCAAGCGCTTCATGCAAGATCTTCTGAATGGTTGTCCCTGAGATGCCTAATAGAGCCTCTATCTCTCGATACGTCACATGACGATCTTCGAGAATTAGTTGTCTCACAGCAATGATGTTATCTTCAGTGAAGGCGGATTTTGGGCGTCCTTCGCGAGATTTATCACTAACACTAGTATGTCCACGCTGGAATTCTAAATACCAGCGTTCGACAGTCCGCAGACATGGGGCTTCATCACTGAACACAGATGTTAGCTATTC
Source organism: Phalera bucephala (assembly GCA_905147815.2). Classification (NCBI taxonomy): domain Eukaryota; kingdom Metazoa; phylum Arthropoda; class Insecta; order Lepidoptera; family Notodontidae; genus Phalera; species Phalera bucephala. The sequence continues at coordinate 6,072,914 of LR990609.1, read as the reverse complement.
AAAACACTGAAGCCGTGTCAGGCCTCTTCTAAAGTTGTAGAAAATTATTGCACGAACATTTTGCTTAGAAAGATTCATTTTCGTACGTAACCTGACAGATTCCAATCGACGCTGTGACTAAACAATAGCATTAATCCTAATACTACCTACTGTTTTGAGATTCAAAATTTAAACACATTCGAATATAAAACAGTTCCAAATTCAAAATTGCCGGAAAATATGGAAACGACAGAACTTAAAATGCATGCCTCGTACAACCTGTTTCATAAATTGAATAGGATAGAAGTACACCTGCGTACAGTACTTGACAACACTCAAGTATCCCCTTCTGAATGGGGATTTACGGTCGGTTTCTTAATTTAGGGTTGTTTATTACTAGTAGAATTTTGTAATTTATGTGAAATACGCTTATTATTAGGACCGGCTATTAGTGATTAGTAGAATAATTTGCGTTTAATAATTGCGCGTAGCTCTTAGCACAGCAATCCACTGAAAAATAATATATTTTTTGTATAGATATCTCGTTGTTGCATAACGCAAAATCGTCTAATCGGTATACCCGTTTATTATGTTATATGAATTCACGTTAACACAATTTCACTTTTGCAAAAATAACTATCTAATTGACAATAATAATAATAATTTGTACAAAACCGATTATAGGGGGTCTTAGGTATTACTAATCATTATATTAATACGTGAAGCAAAAACTTTGTACCCCTTTTTACGAAAATTGCGCAGACGGAGGAGTATGAAATTTCCCACACATAGTTTATATAGAGAAGGAGTGCTGAATGCTAATATTTTTTTAAAATTATGCATAAAATATACATTTAAATAATAAAAAAACCATTACACACACTACATGTATTTGACACACACACGCATATATACTCTTTTGTTTATTGTAAAGGCTGCGGTCAAATTGAGAATAGATTAATATTGTTTGTCTTTAATATTATTTGTCTATAGTCTTACTGAATGTTAAACGTAACCAGCAAACGATGAAAGAGTTTTTACAAAAGACATCGTTTACAGAGAAGTTTTGTATCATTAATTAAATTATCGAAATATGTATGTCAAGTTCAATGGACAGCATTTTCTTTATCGTATGTTTCAATAAAAAAAAGGTATTCTTTATTTTAACCATTTTTTGGATAATTTAAATTTAAATTTCATATAATTTGATTGAAAAAATACTTATACTTGTCCACTGTTGAACATAGGTCTCCCCTTTGGGGAGGCCTATGTTCAACAGTGGACAAGTATGGGCTGAGATGATGATGATGATGATGATTGAAAAAAATAGGCAAATTAACAGTGTAGCCTAGCCTTGGCAAAATCTGTGGTTATAGAAGTATAGTCTTTGTCAATAGAACCTTAATAATGTTCAAACTTATAATTTAAATTAATTATGGTCGAATTTCGACCAATGGGCGACCACTATTATAATATATACAGAAACCACTTTCAATAAGTTCAGGTTTAACGTGAAAGTTTAGCAGTACCTACATGTTAAATATAATTATATAGTATAAATAATATGGCGAAACACATATGAAACAACATGTAGGTATTACTAAATTGTCACTGTTGAAGCTGAACGCATCCATGGTGGTTTCTGGCACGTTCGTTGTGATCATAAATATGATGGGTATCAGTTTTTAGCATTAATCAGCTAAGCAGTGCGTCAAGGGCATTAGTTGCAGACTTGCCTTGTTAGTTAGCGTTACTTTTTGATTCTGTTACGGCAAGAGCTCGCTAGTGAGCACCCAGTGTAACTGTCACATACTCTTTGACAGGTAAATGGAGATGCAACATCTAGTTTGCCTCGGCACTTAGTATTGCTAGGCGATCACAGGGTTTATATCCGGCATACAGGATTTCCGCCACAGTTAATTGGTTCAATTGTTGCTTGTTTAGCACAAAAACCATAAATGTAACAATTTTTTTGCTATTTATATATGGGTTATTAGATGAGTTGGTTTCTTCAGTGTTAAATACATTTGGTAGACCCCACGTCCTACTCTGAAAACTTTTCTGCGTTAGTTTAATTAGAATGCTGGATAAAAAAGAGCTAGTTCTGCTTAAGACTGGAAATGAAGGGTGAAAACTATTTGAGAGACTTGATTTTTGACCTACTTTTTGATGATTAGGATGTCGATTAGGTAGAGCAATATAAAAATCTCTGTACTCGACATTGATTTTTACAATTTTTATTCCATTAGATACGGCAGAGAAGAAATGCTGGCTCTATATGATAGAAATTCAGAAGCACCACCCGAGTTGAAATCGATAGACACATTATATCAACCACGCGGAAAGCAGCCATTCGCACTAAACAACACATTTGAAGATGACATGGTGAGCATCAGAAATAGTAAATTTTTTATATTGTGAAGTCGAAAATGTAAAGATCTAACATAGTTTCTTTGGGTTTGGTCTTGTTAACATATGGTGCTCGGAAGCCGATATTCCCATAGGTAACATAAATCTCCCGTTTGCGTAAAATTTCTTAAAAATTTAGGCTTGATCGTTACTTGGATAGATAGATTTAATATAGACAGACACATGTATAAACTTTTATTGTAAAAGAGTAATCTATAGTCTTGTATGTCTCCACAGGAATTACATTCTAAAGTATTATATAAAATATTCTGATTCTCTGTTATCTTTTGCGATTGTATGTCATGATTAAACTAACAGAATCCTTAGTTATAGTGGTCAGTTACAGTACCAGTTATCAAATATTTAATACCACATTCTGTCTTACTACATTCACGAATACATAATATTCGCATTTTATAATCACCAGGAACTCAATTAAACTTAGGACTTGATATTTTTGTGTTAATACTAGCGTTATTTGTTTTTACAGAGGGACAGTATGAGGAATGCTCCACCCATAGGAGGAATGACGCCAGGCGACAGATATGGTCTAGGTCGTGGGTCAGGGCGCGGAGGGACAAGTGACGGGCGCGGCAAATCCCGCGGTTATTCACGCTCACTTTCAACTGGAAGGTAAGGAAGGCCTTCGATCTAAATCCACACGAGCGCATTTTCAACTCGCGTTAATCAAGCGCTGGAATGAAACAAACTGCTTCCAGCACATTTTATGGAAAGCACTCGCAGCATACACTTCAAGTTTTTTTTTAAATTTTACCACCTCCCTGTAAAGTCTAGGGAAACTGTAGTATTCAACTAGTCTTATCTATATGAATGCCAAAGTTGACATGAAGTTTTTGTGAAATTACTGCCATGCGTCGTGAATAGAATTTAACACATTCACATTTTTAATAAATTCGGTAGGAATCTTTTATTTACAAGATTTTTTTCTATGACCTTTAGTTTATATGATAGAAAATGCTAAAAATAATAAAGTAGTGATAATATTACAAAACTTGATTTCTGAAAGAAGGCCTTTGCCCAGCTGTGAGTCAGGTGACCTATTATTAAATATTTGAAAATAATTACGTAAAAACACGACTGCTTCTCTACATCGAATAGTCGCGGGTTTGATTGACAAATGTTTGTTTCGGTATAGGCGTTTGTATAAACATACGCGTGAATGTCATGTATGTAAACGCACCCACGACCCAGGAATAATGCCTAGTGTGGTTTTAGGGTTTCGTACCTAAAACGAAACCCTTATAGGATCACTTCGTTGTCCGTCTGCCTGACGGTCATCGCCTTGAATATACAAGGTGTATCGGAAATAACGCAAGACCTCAGACACCCCGATTAGATAATTGCTTCACAAATGCAATACGAAAACCTTCCAAAGTTTTTTTACCTCTTTTTTAAGCAATTTTATACCCCAAATAACAATGAAACTTGTATGTGTATGTGTGCGTATTAAGAATCTTGTTTTAGAAATGCTTTTAAAATCTCCGTATCTGCTTTGAATTAAGAATAAATTTAGTTTTTTATAGCGCACTGAAAGTGTAACAGCATATTTTGCAAATTAAAAAACAAGGTAAAATATTTTCTATTAATATATTCTATTCAATGGAAGATTGGATATGTATCAAATATACACGAAAAAAAAGCTTAAGATATGCTAATTTATATTTGAATTCGCTGGAGAGCGAGAGACCTATATCTGATATCTGAATTATTGGAAAAAAACCCTGTATTTTTCCTTCCTCCGGGCACATTTTTAACTGTTGTTGAGGTCAAGGGAAATTTTCAAACAATAATTCTTAGTCATTGACGTAATTCCCTTAAGGAGCGCCCTTTCAGGGATGTTAAATGCGTATGCGAAAGGCGACGAGTTACGAAACCGTCTACTTGGAAAAACTTTTTGTAATTTACTATAAAAGTCACCCGCGTCGTCGTGTTAATTTTTCTTTCTCTTGAAAATATAAAAGAGAACTTTTTCTTTCTTTTAAAAATATAAAAGAGTCACTTGCGCAATTTGTTTTGCTTGTTTATTTTTTTTTATTTTGAATCTGTTTTTTGTAAGCTTATATTATATTAACTCGAACCCTATGCTGAGACTGTTAACGCCGAATGTAACTACGCGTCAATATTTATAGAAAGATAAGGCTGTTGATTAGTATACTATACTATTAAAAATACGACGACGTAGTGGTAGATCCCCTCCCATAGCCGGCGGTTGACCGGTGCACTTAGTAGTGCACCCGTCCCCCTACAGCGACTGTCCCAACCGAGGGCGCCCCGAGTATGTCGCCTCTTGCCCTTCTGGCTGGCTAGAGCGTAGTGGTTGCACGCTCGCCTTTAAGTCCGGTGAAGCTGTAAAGGCCTCACGGCCAACAGCGTACATTATTCACACACACACACACACACTTAAATGCGTAGAATAAAATGTTATTATTCTTAGTTATTCATACTTTGAAATAAATAAACACCGTCACGCCTATTTCCCAAGGTAGCAGAGGTGTACTGTGTACACCAACTTATCGTCGTCTATACGCTTTAAATGGGTTTAAAAATTAAGTATCTCAAGTCAACTGTGGGAAATTCGCAAAAAACTGCACCGGCTTTTCTTTATCTTGCTTATATCACTGTTCTGGGGGATGACATTATAAGAATCAAGTGCGTTCTTTTATGTTAGAGCGATCTGTACGACACTTGCCAAGCGTTTATTTCAGTGATGAACTATGACGTAATGTCATTAAATGTTTGGATGCCGTTTATTTGTAAAAATAAATTATTAACTACATCACTATATTCTATAATCCTTCACCGTTATGAGAATGTCATATATGATCATTAAATGAATGTTATATTTTAAAGTGCGGAAGAACTACATTTCCCTTTTGCGACGACAATTTTATTTGAAATGATTTATTAATTACCGCTTTATATGCGACTTGATAACGACCAGTTTATCAATGGACAAAAAGGAAAAACAATACAACTTTAACAACAATTGGGATCGCATTCCAACAATTTAACGATTTGACTACCTGACGCCAGCGTTATCTTATCCTTACTTAATATTATAAATGCGAAAGTAACTCTGTCTGTCTGTCGCGCTTTCACGCCAAAACTACTGAAAGGGGGGGGGGGGGGCTGCAAAGACACTTCCACGCGGATGAGGTCGCGGGCACAGATAGTAGTCAATAAATTAATTCGATCTTTTTAAATTTATAGATGTTTGCTTATCTTTCATAGTAGTCTACTATAGTTTTTAATATCCATAGTGTGTGACGCAGTACTTCGCGCGAAATAATTATTATAAAATAAGATATTTTAAAGAAAAAATTGTATCGAAGAAGTTATTATATATAGTAAAAATAGGTATATGTACAATGCAATTATCAGATATGTTTGGTCATATTAAGATAGTCTATGTCTTCATCGGTACCGTCCTGCCTCTTGCGTATTGGATATCTGTTCTGTCAATCTTTCTTTCCTTTTGGAATGAACCTGTTGAAACTCTGTATTCTGTTCCACAAGGAATTTGGCGCGATGATATAGATAGATCATATACAAGGTGTAGCATAATTAACGCAAGACCTGAAAGTAATTTGTTCTAAATCGACAACTCAATCGATTCACACTACTTTTAAAGATAGCTGATATTTTTTTTAATTTTCAAAAATGCTGTTACTCTTTCTGTTTCCTATATTAAACAAAATTTAATAATTATTCAAAGCATTACCGCTATTTTAAATGTATTTCTATTACACACACCTCAATACGCATAAAAAAGTTTATTAATTATTAAATTTTATGGTTAATTTGGGTACCAAAGAGCTTAAAAAATGGTAGAAAACTCTTTAAAAGTGGAAGTTTGATTTTCGTATTGAATTCGTAAAGCAATAATCTAATTGGTCTTGCGTTATTTATGTTACACCTTTTATATTTTTAACCGATTCTTAGTACTGGAAATAGTTTTTAAAAATTGTACGATGGAACAAATTTGTGACTTACCTTTTGAATTCTATGGATGTATCATGCAAACTATCGATCTGACTGTTTTTGGGATATATATGGTGTGTTGGAATGTTTTATTTTCAATTCCGTGCGTCATCAGAGGGACTTAAGATGATATTGAATGTATGTATGCATGCAAGTAACAAAAAATAATTACATTACACCCTTTTTCGGACTCTCGCTTTTAATCTAGTACAAAATATCGACGATATTGCCAAATTTGCTTGATATCACTAGTCGAACTAATTATTTTAACAGGAAATATTAGTCTCCTTTAATAAATTAATAACAATTCACGATGTGTATTTACAAAATCGGCGTAGTAACGTATGAAATACAAATAAGTACACCCAACTGAACAAAGATAGCGCACTTCCATTATGTACTTTATATTTTATGGATCATTGGGCAGAATGACGCTGCAATTGTTCCAATAAATTCGTTTCCGCTGCATATGAAATGTACCAACTGTATACATAAGCTAAATAGGTTTCGCTACAATTGATATCGATCAATTCTAAGTACAGAATGGTTGACCTAGGCTTTAGACCTAGTTTTTTATTGGGACGGTCAGTCTGACCATATCTGCGTCGATGCTCGCGCTGCGGTTGGAACGCTGGTTAATTAAGTGATCACAGACATTTTTCACCTTGTTTTCTGTAATTTAATTGTGTCGTATCTCAATTATTATTAACTGATTTGGTTTTCATGACATGTCACTTGGTCATAAATGTAAAGTAAGGTTTCAAAGATATTACAATATTTATATTTTACTTGGAAAAAGTTTGTGCGTTGAATAGTTGATTTTATGGTGGCAATAAAATTAACCAATGCCGGTTGTGCTAATATTGTTTTTCGTTTGTTATTTTGAATTTGGCGGATGATCAGTGTAGTGGAGGGAGAGTGTAGTCTCTCTGCCTACCCCGCGAGGGAGCTGGCGTGATGATATAGATAGATAGATAGATCAGTGTAGTTCTACCGTGTTCACGTGTACTAGTTACCACAAGATCTATACTAGGATTTGGGTATGTGAATTTTCATGTTTGTAAACGCACCTGTAACACAGGAATAAATCCTAGTGCTACGTTTTATGTAAAGTTATATAAAGAGAAGAGATATAATATGTATAACGAACCAGAGTATAATATTCGGTATTTCAGACATTTATTATTGATATCCAGTAATCGGACTTAGGTGTGCGATTTGGGGTTAACGATTCGAAACATCATTTTAATACGGACACGCCCGCGGGATTGCGAAAAATGTACATGTATTATTTTATACATTTTCTCGTCATGGAAACCCAAAAAGAAACGATTTTAGTTAATTGGATATTTATTTCTAATGTTATAAATTAAAACTAGTTATAGTTATAAAATATTGTAGTTGTTTATATTTTTAATAATCTTCAGAAGACGGAAATAATGAGTTGTGTACAAAAATGTTTACATAACACAGGCAACCGAGTGATACAACCATTTATATCTAACAACATTAACAAAATCCCAGGATCGCGAAAAATCAGTATTTGTAGGGCATGTAATAATATTTCGTTATACAAGGTGTATCTTAATAAACGCAGGACCTGAATGTAGTTGGTTCTAAATCGATATCTGAATTGATTCCAACAATTTGTAATGTTTATTACGTTTTGTTTTAATTTGCAAAACATGCTTTTACTCGTTTATTGCGCTATAATAAACTAAAATTATTCTTGATTCGAAGCAGTACGAAAGGAGATTTCTTAAACGTATTTCTCAGGTCGGACAAATGTAGTTTTTCTAACGAAAAATTCCCAGTATGAGTCCGGAGTCTGGAATTGTGCCCGGTATATGGCAATAGGCTCGCCCCCTATTACATGGGACCTAACATCGTCGGCGAAACGTGGGTGTACTCAGTACACCTCTGCCACCCCCTCTAGGGTATATAGGCGTGAAGGTGACGTACAAGTTTCATTGTTTTTTGGGGTATAAAAGTGCTTAAAAATTTTAAAATTGCTTTTCGTATTTAATTTGTAAAGCAATTGTCTAATCGGGGTGTCTGAGGTCTAGCGTTATTTACGATACACCTTGTAGAATCCCGCATAATTTCACACCTAATTCCGATCACTGTTACTAATATGGAACGTGTTTCGATCATCTCTATTCGATTGGGAAATAGTTGTGATGTGTACATATATATATTTATACGGAAGTATTATTCATGTCTTATTTGTATGTTGTCATATGCCCTATGTCTAATAAGACATCTGCATAAAAGAACATATTTTGTTCATTCGCAACTCGTAAATGAAATGTAATCGATCAATGCATAAAAATTATACCCTACATTCATGAGCTATAAGTTATACCTTACTTAACTAAAGTAGCCATTTAATATATACTGCTGGTTTCTGCTTTGTGCATGATAAATACTAAGGAAATTGTTACTTCAATCGTCGCCATACCCAGCTCTTTTCTATCCTTTTATTCAGTTTTAAAATACGTGCTTCAATTACATTACTAATTTTATACAGTGTTCATTTTACAGCACTGCACCTCGCATGTAAGGCTGTAATGTAATATTCCTGAATTATTATTGTACTTCCATTACTTAGTCTTCTAAATGCAATATTTCGCGAGCTATCTCATCTTAAAATCCACTCCTCCTTGTACTCATCAGTGCTGATGGATGAACCACAGCTGCACTGATGAGTACAAGGGGATCATGAGATCTTTATAAAGAACTTTTGTCTTTGTGATGATCGATATGAGGACCCCAATTTTCTGCAGGGGACAGGTATCCTCTGCAGCATGAATTGAACCACTAACACTGGATCTGGCCAGACTAACACATGGGACTTCGTCTTTGAGTCGCAAACCATCAAGGATGTTTTCATTTGCCTTCCTGGCAATGTAGCCAATTTTTTGCGGAAGTAGATTGTGGAGACCCTTGTTATACTTATTATACAGTGTGTTCTTCTCTTCAGAGTTGGGCAAAAATAGTTGTGAAAATAGTTAAATTAAATTAAAATATATTACATTATATTTTTGGTTTTAAGTTCCTGACGTTTTGAGTGCTCTACAGCTCACACCGTCACGGAAGGGACTGGCGGGAGGGCGTTTGACGTCCAAAAGTATTTGTTATTCCGGGGTAGCTACGGGGAGGGCTTATAGTTAATTTAATTGCAAATAAAATTTCAATTGATTGATCCTACAATTAAATAATGCTCAACACTGATAGATAGTATAGTAAGGACAAATGGTCGGCTGCATCTTCGTGCATGCATCTATAATTGTGTAGAACTGGAGCAACTACGTTCTTCGGAAGCATGTTAAATGAAGTCCATCATTAGCTGTTATAATTATAGTATCAATCCAACTATAATATCACTATTAGTCATAACCTGTCTAGGTATGTCAATATCAGTGTGTTATTAACATTTTTGTTTTATATCGTTAGGGTAAAATAAAAAGTATTCTATTCTATGTAGAAGAGAGCTATAAATTCAATGTGGGTTTATTTCAGGGGAACAACTTGGCACACAGGAAGTCCCAGAATGCCGGGCTATAGTGGGAGTGCAGATGACGACGGCGGCCCAATGCGCTCGTGGAATAGCAACAGTAACAGAAACAGCGGAGAACAGTCGGAGAGTTGGCCTAACAAGATGTTCAGGAGGTATTTATTTTACCAAGCACATCAATAAGTCACTCTGTACTCGGCTTACCCAGAAAGGCATATGGTGTGATATAGATAGAGATCAAGAACATAGACACATGAATATAAATGATATATAGGACAGTAGATTGGGAAACATTATTGAATAAATAAAATGTGTGATGATGATTTTATCTATTCAACGAAAATGATAACTTCTGTTTCTAAATTACTATTTGATTGCCTTAGGTTTAAAATTAATCTTTTTTGTAATGGCTGCGATCAGTAAATAAATCTATCTATCTATATCATCACGCCAGCTCCCTCGCGGGGTAGGCAGAGAGTACAGAACTCCAACAGGTTCTTTCCTTACATAAATGAATTAATAAATAAGTAAATAAATGACTATCAAAACCTATTTACAGAATGTCGTGTTAGTTATTTACTCGAATGAAATAGCTTTTTGAAGGGTCTTATCTGAAGGGCAAGTCAAAAGAGTCTCCGTAACCGGCGAGCGTGTATGAGACTAACTATGAGGGTGGAGTAGGCCAGAGGTTTGTAAGAAATGAACCTGTTCGAATTCTGTACTTTCTGCCTACCCCGGAAGGGATCTTGCGTGATGATATAGATAGTAAGGAATAGCTTTTTATTTGCAATTCTTCTATACCACAAATCAATTATACACAATGCTGTCTGTTAGCCGTTTCTGCTTTGTGGAGCCATGTCTACTTTTAAGTAAAATTATTTGTGTTATTTTAGTAAACGGCAAGGTCAAACAAATACTAACTGGCGACAACAACAGACACGAGATGACGGTGAAGAGTGGCGATCATCAGAACCGGGCAGATCCCGGCAAAATGACAAATGGGGTAAGGATCTAGTTATGTACATTATTGTTACTGTTGACTGGTCGTCGGTATAACTGGAAATCGTAAATTGTGTCTTTGATTTATGCAAAGAATCAACTAAAATCGATCACAAGTATCAAATTATAAGTTGCTTTTTTCACCTTTGAATTCAACCTAATCACATAAGTGAATTATTAGTATTCTATGTTGACCTCGAATTTAAAACACCTAGGTTATATTAATCAGGTGAATAATGTGTACTTTGTTAAGCTCTGATTTATATCACCCTTGTGAAAGAAATGTAAAAATATCCAGTTCTTCGACTACAACACTGTAAAAAGAAACAAGCCAAATCGATACTGTTTCAAATGTTGTGTCACCCATAATATATGATCAGGCATTTTACGGTTGAAGTTTTTAAAAACGAAAGAATACAGCATTTATATCATATTTGTTTTATTTTAGAACGTGATTGGGGCGACCGGCCTAGCGGAGATAAACCACAATCGTGGAATACAAATCGCCGTACTTGGGGTGGTGGGGAGACACATAGTAATGAAGAAAATCTACCAGAATGGTGAGAGAAACGTATAATATTATTTACTTTTGAATGATTAACTATCGCTTTTTAAACCAAAATAAGTTTATTAAAAGCCATACCGTTAAAAAAGACAAGAATGCAGGAGATATGTACTGACAAAAAAAACATATCAAAATGAACATAAATGATTACAAATCAAGTCTCCACAACTTATGAGTCTCCGTAACTTGAGGATTGCATGAAAAGAACTGTTGACAATATTTTAATGCCCAACTCACCAACCTAAATTATTACAAATCAATTCTCCACAATTTATAAGTCTCCATAACTTGACGATTGCATGAAAAGAACTGTTGACAACATTTTCATGCCCAACTCACCAACCTAAATGATTACAAATCAAGTCTCCACAACTTATAAGTCTCCATAACTTGAGGATTGCATGAAAAGAACTGTTGACAAAATTTTTATGCCCACCTCACCAACCTAAATGATTACAAATCAAGTCTCCACAACTTATAAGTCTCCATAACTTGAGGGTTGCATGAAAAGAACTGTTGGCAATATCTTAATGCCCAACTCACGAGGAACATGATAATAACATTTTATATAATATATATATGTATAGTAGATTTTTTGTTATGTGTATTTTGTTTATAATGAATTGTGTTGTCCAACAGGGCTGGCGAAAACGCAGAATGCGGCGGTACATTCGATTCATCAGGGGCATTTCACGGGTATAGCAACGATGATACAAGTTTGCCGAAACATCAAGACTCGTCATATCGTAAGCGATTTTTCTAGGCTATTCCAGTATTTTCTCATTTAAGGATTAATAGGAGCTACTAAACACATGCCGGCAGTCTCGGTTGCAGGCTTTTTACCGTGTAAGGTTTTTGTGTGTATGAATGACGACTACACTGTTGGCTGAGGGGCCTTCACACATATCATACATATTATATCATAATTATATACATAATTATTATTATAAATTTAGTGATGATATATAGATAGATTATCCGACGTCTTTCGAGCAGTTCCAGGGTGCGTAGATTACAACCACTATTGCTTCCTGGGGCTATCGGAAAAGGCTAAAGGAGTTTGGGTGACATGTAGACTGTTTTCCAAGTCTGACGTGATGGGTAAATTGCATTTTGTATTTGGGCGTCAATAAGTGCCCGAATCCTGACGTAGTAAGTTACTCGCGACTTTTGCTGGCTTGGTGTAACATAAAGCAAGTGTATGTGGCAAGTATTGTGTGCATGTGTTTCATTTACATACATTTGATGTCTCATGGAACGAAGAAATTGTAAACTTATACTCACATCATTTATTTAGTATAAACCCTGCGGGGCTACTTAAAAATTGTCAGTTTACATTATTTTTTATCTAATCTGACTAAAGTCACGACTGGATCGGAACGCGCCCTTACTGAGAAGATCCGGTGAGAAACTCGATGGGCTTGCTTTTTTTTGATGTCGTGATGAATAGTTCACTATTGTTTTGATTTTCGGCCGCTCAATTTTCAATATTCAACTCAAGGATACATTTGCTTACTGTCAGTAGAGTTTTGACAAATTTTCCATACAAAATATGTCAAATTTCTATCCGTAGTTGGCTTGAGTTCAATATTGATAACGACCGTAAAATGGCTTATTGAGTATATTTTTTTGCAGCATTGACAAGATCACATACCCATAGTACTTTTTCAAGATCAAAAACAGTAGAAGAGGGTTCTGACGAGTGGTGGGCCTCGGAAAAAGCGAAGAAATTGTCGCCAAAACGTTTTGATGCCAGCGATATTAAGTTTAAAAAGGTAATTACTATTTGTAGAACAAGAATCAACTTGATGAATGTAATTCTGAATATTGCGGAAATATTTGGGAGCAAAATATATTAATATTTGAATTGTCACAATCATGATCTGTAATCAATTATACAGTTGTAAAATATATTGGTAATTCCCAAGATTGTTTTAAGATATTATTTTTCATGATTACTTTTACTGTTAGAAAGAACCTGTTAGAACTCTGTATTTTCTGCCTACCCCGCAAGGGGTCTGGTGTGATGAGATAGACAGATTTTTACTGTTCCTGAAGTATAAATAAAGGTTAGGTTGGTATTACTAGGGATGTTATAATATAAGGTCATAAACGAAAACTGACAAGGTATTAAATGTCCAAATGATAACATAAAATTGTCGTATTAGAAAAATTCTGTACCAGTATATTCGGACATATTCTGATAATGACGAGCAAAATCTTACTAACATAAGAAAAATATAACACTATGAATACCCAAGCGTATTCTATTTCTATTCTAAATAACCAATTTATAAAACTTACAGCAGCCACCGACTATGGGAATTGCTGAATTGGGGAACTCAGCCGCAGCAAGCAAAGAATATGCCCATAAAACTAATAAAGACGAGCCCTTAAAAGAGATCCCTGAGAAAAAAGAAAAAACTGCAACTGCACCAGAACCACCTGAGGCAAATAATACTAAAAAGAACGATGAGAAATTTGCCGGTAAAAATGTTTACAAGACCAAATACTCCGAGAGTAAAACCTTTGACGCGATGATGCGATCTAACATCAACATGGACGAGGCGAATGATGAGAGGGGGAACTTTCAGTCAGTCATTATAACGCCAAACAACAGCTTGCGCCAAAAACATCAGCATATTGTCCCTGCGAGCGAAACCGTGCATAAGATTCCACCTTCTAAAATACAAAACGCCAAGTCACCATCCTCTAAAAATGTTAAACATGACAAGTAAGTATGTAATATAATTAGAACTCACTTTTGTGATTGTCTTGTGATGTAATTCAGTTTTTGTTATTTTTACTTTTTTCCACGAGTGCCTCAGGTTTTGTGACTCATACTGTGATGGGTGATCATGAGGTTCTGGGTTTAATAATAGGATTTTCTTTAGTTTAGTTACAGTCCCAAAGTCATTAGGTGTGACTGGTAAAATGCTAATAGGTTCGCCTCCTATTTCGTTGGAACCTGTAGACGTAAGTGTAATTGGCGTCGTCGGATATATGTCGGTGAACACAGTACACCTCGGTTGCCCCCACTTGTGGAATATGGGAAAAGAAAGAAAATATATTTTATTAGCCAGCTAACAGTCAAGTACACCACAAAAATTTAATCAAAAGCGATATTACAAAAATAAAATTTACCTATTACCGCACTAATGGGGTCACACTAAGCGTAAATCTGTGTTGCAGCGTAACCACAACACGAAGCTGATTTTCGGTGGTGACGGCGTGATGGTCGTTTTGGTTTTTACTTTTTTTCCTCACTTGATTTTAGTCAAGTGGACGAATAGTAAAGTACTAGGAATTGCGTGTCTTAACCGTTTATTATTTTAAGACAGTAATGAAATTTGTCTTTATAGGGAGCATAGTGCGCACAAATCTCCAGAAGAATTATTAGTGGACAATGTATTTGGCATGGCTATTGATGAAAAGGAAAATATACCAACACAATCGCCAAACTCACTTCTGACATTATCAAGTTCTGGCATGCCCACTGGATTAGGTTCACCAGCTAATTCAATGCCACAAATGCAAAATCCTAATATGCAAATAAATATGCCCAATTCGGTAATGCAAAATCAGTTATCAATGGATGGGAATGTTAATAAACAGAATATGCAGACATCAGGGATCCCACAGCCCGGGTTCCAACAGATGCAGCCTTCGGGGATACAACATACCAATATGCAAGTTGCAAGCATGCAACAGAGCATGCAGCAAGTTGGACACCAGACATCTGGCATGCAATCTGGTGGCCACACATCTGTTGGCATGCAGGCCGGAATGCAACCACAGGGTATGCCAGTGAGTGGGATGCAAGCACCGGGCAAGCAAATGCACACCTCTGGGCTAGCACAACTTGGGTTACAGAGTGCAGGAATGCAATCAGGTGTTATGCAAAACTCAGGTCTCTCACAAGTTGGCTTAGCAAGTCCTGGAATGCAGTCGGGTATGCAAAATTCTGGAATGCCATCAAGCATCCAGAATTCTGGGTTGACATCAGGCACTATGCAGAGCCCAGGGATGCCGTCAGGGTTGCAAAACCAAGGCCTTTCAGCGACGGGCTTGCAATCAGCCAGATTTCAAACACCTGGAATGCAACCTGGTGGCATCACTAATTCAGCATTGAATGCTTCATTAGGGTTGCCAATAGTTCCTAGTGGGAACATGGGAATCCCACTTCCAAATGTACAGCATACAGTGTACCCAAATGTTTGTATGGCCAACAATATTGGAGCATCAATGGGTGCATCTGGAATTCAAAATACTATGGGATCCGCATCCCTGCAGGGTAACATGCCCGGATTTCAAACTGGAAGTGGTATACCTGGGATGTCAAATGCTAATGTTGGGAATAATTCCTTATTCCTTGGGCAAAACTCAAACAATCCATCGGTGAGTTGGTTGATTTAATTTATTGCTTTTAAAGTGCTAATATACTCTTATAAAGCTCCACGTACGTTTGCCACCATTTTGTACATATTAGATATTAAAATACCATAATTTCTGAAAGGAGATCTGTTGGAAGTCTGTACTCTCTGCCTACCCCGCAAGGTCATATAGAATTTCTGAAAGGTGGAAGGTACATCTGTTAAGTTATCTTTGAGTTTACTTTTGCTAAAACCTTAATGTAAACTCAAATTTACATCAAAATTACGTTTTGCACTTATAGTCCTTTTCAGCAGTCATGGGTACGCTGTCGTTTAAAATTTGACGTTTCTCGAAATGTCAGTGTGAAATAGAATCGATTGAATATCGTATCGATAAAATTTATAACAAAGAATGAATTGATATTAATAAAAATAATTGAGGAATAAAAAGAGAACAAAATAAAATTATATCATCACGCCAGATCCCTTGCGGGGTAGGCAGAGAATACATAGTTCCAACAGGTTCTTTCCTTACATACCTGTCTGGCTTCCTCCACTCTCATGGTTCGTCTGATTATTATAAAATAATCTTATTATTTATTACGAACAACGCATTGGTCAGAAAAATCGTCTTAACATATTTTAATTTGTTATTAAAAATTATAAACCTCTGTTTTAATATGTCAAGATAGCGCATCCACGTTTGATGACCATGAGAATACTAAATATTTCAGTCAGATATATAGAATAATATTCGTAAAAAAATCGACTGTCGATTTTGTACATTTTAAAAAACAACGTATCCTTTATAACGATTTCATTGTGTAAGTACCTAAAACGCAAACCGTTACAATTTACATAATTGAGTAATAGAGTTTTATTAAGTTTTTTTATATAATTAACGCAAATTTATGAACAGTGTGATTTAAATGAAAACTAAAGTAGATTTATGATCTATTTTTATATTCCTTTTTATTTTTTCGATTTTATATTTTCAATATTCTTCAATACAATATGCATGAAATGGAATGTGATTAAACGTCACCATACCTATATCTCGTGAAAAACACTACAACAACCTCATTCCACATCACGACTATATTAGCTATATTAAAGTAACCCCAATCTAATTTTCTGGCATGCGTAAATGAACTGTATTTAGCTCACACAGTGTTTTGTTGAACAGATGTCGTCATCCAGCGACATACCCATGCCGAATCATGCTGGACAGAACATGTTTCCCATGCACGGACTGCAACATTCAGGGTCACAGGGTGCTTTCGGGAACTCGATATACAGCAATAACCTAATGAATGCGGCTGACCAATGGTATTACGAAGATCCGAAGGTAGGTCGGTTATACATAGTTCTAAATCATACGATCGCCGTATTTGCCTAGGGATATTTATTTACTTCCATATTTATTTAAGAGGAACATCCAAGGACCATTCTCATCTAAAGACATGTTCAACTGGTACCGAGCTGGGTTCTTCACGTCGAGCCTGATGGTGCGTCGAGCATGCGAGACCATCATGAGGCCACTCGGATCCTATGGCCCTGGGGTGCCGTTCGCTCAAATGGTAAGACTCCTTCAATAATTTGCAAGAGAAACCCTCGAGTTATGGCCGACGCTCATGAACTGCATAGGATTGATGACTGACTGATTTAGTTACAATCTTATTTTAAGACACTTAGCACTTTTATTTTGTTAAATATGCTGAGGGGATGGGAATAGCTAATGATGCGCGCTGGCTTTTAGCTGTACATAACGTTATCTTCTATACGAAAAGGTGTCTTTATACAACTTATAGGATGACACTTTTCACATGACACGTTTAGAGACCATGTTAATAAAGGTAAAAGGTTTATTCTAGGCTGAAACATACAGTGTAAGTATATTTGTTCATTCCTTTCCCTCCTTATCCTATATTATATAATATGTATGTTTATAGACAGTTGGTAAGGGAAAGATTGTTATTCTGCTAGTTAAATTTGATATTATTTACGTAGGACATGATGCCACAGTATCCTATGTACGATGCGCGCCCACAAGCCGGCCACGACACAATGATGAACTCACAAGCCGGTCTAGGATTAGACGTAAGTTATTCATTTTATTTCGCGCATTACAACTTTTATCATTTTCATCAGATCCATCATACTATTGCTTAATGTCAAAGGTTGGGTCAGGCTAGTACAGTACTTGAAAATGGTGAAAATTGTTCACTAGAATTTTTTGATTCTTCCGTAGATTCGTAGTCTCTTTCTACATGCAATTAACGCCCAGTGCACACATCAGTGTGTAAATGATTAGCTGCTAAATTATTTGCAATATTACTCAACTATAAATATAGTCTGTACCAGCCTTTGAACTCCATCTACGCAATCGTTTAATATCCAGTTGACATTTATACATGTAATATAATTTATAACATATATTATCTGAATTATATTTGAGATTGATGCATTTATTAACTTATTGACTAATATTATAATATTTACCTTATCCGATAAAGCAAAGTATACTGCTAAAATGTTTTCTTTTTGCTAAATCGTTTAAAGTTATGAGTTCCCGCGTACCCTTTAATTCCTCTTTAATATGATCTGTGTTCAGTCGCACACGATAAAATACTATCTGACTGAGGGCCTGTGATGAACAAACTTACTGGACACCAGCTGTGCCCGATGATTGGCTAAACAAATGATCACGTTGGCGAAGGCAATTAATGCTTCCTGTTCTAATTTTAAATATTCTTTGCCAATCAAAATATCTAAAGTAACTAATGTAGGTGTGAAAAGAAACTATACATATAATGAAACTGTAACCGAGCCGAATCTGTACATTGAATATTTTTTGAAAATTTAATTGCGGTACTATTTAGGCCGAAACATTTTTTCTTGCAATTATTGTCTGTCTATCTGTCTGTCTGTCTCTTTGTGTTTCAATCACGCAAAAACTACCAGACGGATTTCAATTTAATTTGGTATGGTAATAACTTATATCCTAACTTAAAATAATAAATACTTTGTATCCCGGAAATAAGAATCATCCCGGGATAATCGCGGTAATAACTATACAACTTTATTATTTTTATTATTGTTAGTCTCGAGCTGCAATGTCACGTTAAATGTGTGATTTTGCCTTGCCATGAATTCGTCCATGAACTGACATTAGACTCAGATTCTTCTTCTCACGAGAAACTCTCTGGTGGTTAAAAGCACTCGCCTGAAATAAGATTGTGCTTACACATTTGATTTCAACATTCAAACATGATTTTGTGCATGAACCGATGATGCATTCAGGGTTGTCTCTTCTGGAGAGAACTTTTTAACAATAAATGGCCTAGACACGAAACTTTGTATGTTAATTAAGATATCTAAACATGATTTTCATCATGAAAATGAACTGTATATTCTTGCCAGATGACTGACACAAAATATACTGACAAAGCTTGGTTACATACTTAGCTCGCAATGTTCTTTTTTATAATATTATAACGTCAGATGACGATCTTATTACGATTACGAAAGATCGTAATCTGGCGAAATAACCTTTTCTACTTAGAAAAGGTTTAAATCAGCCATTTTACCAATAATTTTGTCTGTTTGTTATTACATGCTGATCTATGGAACGACCTTACGGATTTTACATAGACTGTTACTGGAAGATTCAGAGATTTTTTTTAGTTAGGGATTGTTTTTATTGCTCTAAACAGATTTTAAAGAAACTAAGTATGGATATAAGAAAATTAGGTATTGGAATAATATACATGTGAGTGCTATTCCGGAAAGACCGAACTACCTCTATCAAATTACAAAATAAATACGTGCGAAGCCGCGGGTAACAGCTAGTTCATAATAAAAGGTTTAATAAATCTATATAAATAGAATTTAAATGCTGTTCGTGGGCTCGTAATGGCTGGACTGATTTGGCATTTTTTTAAATGTTCATTAAAGTTCGTATTAAGGTTTTTGGGGTAAGGAAAATTAGGAAAGTTAACCTGAACATTAGAAGATTCCGAAAAACACCGTTTTTAATGGGAGTTATGTGTAGTGCGACCAGGATCTTTTGGCACGTGGTCGAAATCGTCAAAAATACTTGAAATGTTTTCCTCGATGTTAGAAAATTTTATTAAATATTAACCCTAATTTCACACCAATGCCGTCCAAGTGCCAAAAGATCCTTGTCGCACTATATGAACTCATATGTAGGTATTTGGACAGGACAACGTCCGTCGGGACAGCTAGTCGTAAATCTACACTAATATAATGAAGAGGAAAGATTTGTCTTTTTGTATGTTTGTAACGAATAAACTCAAAAACTACGGGACCGATTTTAATAATTTTTGCACCATTAGAAAGCTACATTATCCAGAAGTAACATATACTATAAAACATAGACCCGGTAGGTGGCGCTGTTGTCGACCGGGTACGAAGTCTCGGGAAACTGCCAGTATTCTATAAAGTGACAATAGTGCCACCTCAGCTAACATTGAAGTTTTGTTATACGTGTTAGGTTACTCTCTCACGAAAACTTAGCGATGTAAAAATTACACAGTTCTGCGGGGTTACATGGAGTACGACTAGTAAGTACGGGTAAAGCTAAATTTGAGTTCAAATCCTTGCAAACTTATCATGGTTCATCATACTTACATGTCAAATTATTAAGAATTAAATAATGAAACATTGTTTCATAGTTTTATACATATCAGTAAACGCTCAATTTTGACTAATGAAAATCAAATAGTGATATTCCAATATAGGTGTGATGAAGAATCCGTGAGATCATTAATTTTAAATATGACGATTTACCATTTGTTTACATTGATTTGAATGACAAAACAGATATACAATGCGAAAGTGGAAGGATGTAGGTGCCGGGGAAGACCTAGACTATCTTACCATGACCAAATAGACCGTGTCTTAGCTGAAGGGCAAGTCAAGAGTCTCCGTAACCGGCGAGTGTGTATGAGACGAACTATGAGAGTGGAGGAAGCCAGAAAGGTATGTAAGAAAAGAACCTGTTGGAACTCTGTACTCTCTGCCTACCCCGCGAGGGAGCTGGCGTGATGATATAGATAGATAGATAGATAGATTTGTATGCCTAAAAGCAGAAAATGGCGACCGACCAATGTAATTTTAACATCCACTGTAGCCCATTTTCGCAAAGAAACTGATTTGATTTGAATTCCATAATAGTATAGTTCTGGCATAGTCAAGCCAATTTTGAAGTTTTGTAGCACTTGTGAACTGTAAGTTATGTATCGTTTGCTCTATTTTAATGAAGAGAAAGCGAAAATCTATGACATTCATTATTTTTGTAGTAATATGTATATGTGTATGTATATGTTTGACTGCCTCGTTGGTCTGGTGGCAAAGCGCATCGCTTTGTGATCACGAGGTCCTGGGTTCAAATCCTAGGTCAGACAAATGTAGTTTTTCTAACGAAAAATTCCCAGTATGAGTCCGGAGTCTGGAATTGTGCCCGGTATATGGCAATAGGCTCGCCCCCTATTACATGGGACCTAACATCGTCGGCGAAACGTGGGTGTACCCAGTACACCTCTGCCACCCCCTCTGGGGAATATAGGCGTGACGGTGTTTTTTTTTTTTTTTTTAAATATTTATATAAAAGTGTTTTAAAACCGTTTAAGCATCTTGCTGGTTCCGCCGCTTGTCTCAGTTCGACCATGATTGTTTCAACTGTAGAAAAATTATTATTGCTGGAGCCAGGGTATTCCCTGGCCTGATAAATTACAGTATTGATGACACAGTTTGTTAAACAACTGGGCTCAGGGAGTTTACGATACTTCGATATCCCATGTCTGTAAATACTTAAGACCGATAAGAAATAAAAACACTATTTTCCCTGCCAAATAATTATTATAAGTATTTTTTTCCCCTTTTCTTAGTCCATTGTATAGTTAAAAAACGCGCGTTATAATGTTGTAAGCGCTCGTGCGATAGAGCCTTAGTGACGGATAGGGTGACTATATTTTTATAACTTCGTGGCAATATAGGTACAAGTTTTCTACCCTCTTTAGATTTATGTTCCTGTAGAGACCGCATTGGTCGTAATATGGGCCTTTCATTTCTAGGTAATGAAAATGAATATGCCTGATAATCCGCCTGTTGAAACTGTGCAATTTGGATCTGTGGGGCATATGGGAATGCAATCTTTTAACCAGCCACCACCAATGGTAATAATAATATGTACCAGAAATTCTGTTCTGTTTCGCCAGTATTTTTTTCCAAACTATTACAACGATTTTGTTGCATTCCTCCACATTCCTTTTTTCAACAAATTATGATTTTCTCTTTGGTTATTATCCGCTGACAAAGTTATATTGTAAGTCTATTTTAAGTCGGTACGTTATAATATTAATGCGCTTTTTAAATTACTCCACAAAGTCAACAAAGTGATATAAATATTGTAAGTAAGTGTAAGTATTAATACTACCCCATAAAATATATGTTGGTGGAAATTACAGATTTGAAAATTATTTTGTTATTGACTTGTATTGGAGCTCCTCAGGCAGAAAACATCTTTGTCCAAAGAGCCAAAATATCAAGTACTTATCAAAACAGTTAAGGGATTTAGATATAATACAATTCAATTACCAAACTAAAATTAGGTCTACCATGGGTTTGATAGTTCAGGCATGAAACCATCCAAATTCGTAATTTTGATTTAGATCAAATTCTAAATTGCTTCTTTTTAATTTTCATCATTCGAGTTCCAAGACGATAATGCCAAGCTCTCAGGGCTCCTTTGTGAAGACATGATCCCCACTCAAGCGAATTAATACCTAGTATCGGGAAATAAATACTTGTTTCAACCTAATAAGTCAAGAGATTAATTTAAATTATGGTAAATTCGAGCGTGTATGAGGCGAACTATGAGAGTGGAGGAAGCCAGAGAGGTATGTAAAGAAAGAACCTGTTGGAACTCTGTACTATCTGCCTACCCCGCAAGAGATCTGGCGTGATGTTATAGATAGATATGCGAATTAAAAAAAAAAGTTTATTTGACCTAAAATATACTGACAAGTGAAAATAATAAAAAGTGAAAAATTCTAGTCAATTGCGATTAACTTTATTACTTCTATATCGTCGCGTCTTTTATGGTGCAGGGTAGGCTACCTATAATCTATCTATCTATATTATCACGCCAGATCCCTTGCGGGACCAAGGGTCTTTCCAACAGGCTCTTTCCTTACAGACCTCTCTGGCTGATAATTAGGTATTTTTCCTAAGTGTTCTATTCATTTATTTTTTACGTCATCATCTCCACGGTTTTTTCGGCCCACTGCAAAGATATGCTTTTAATTATACCATTTACTCCTTTCACGCCTGTCCACTGCCTCTATATTTCTAACCCTCAATCTATAACCTCACAACAAGTGGCACACTAACTCGCAAGAAACAGGGGCCTTATAAGCTATGACCAAACACGGCGTGGTATGATAACTTTGTGAACTTATCTTGTAATGATATTGTGTATGCCAGTGTTTTTCAACGGCTGGGTCGCGACCCCCTGGGGGTTGCCAAGCCTCTATAAGGGGATCGCGGGAGGTCACGAAGGCTCAGTAAAAGAAAAAACAATAAGTTAAAAATATATTTTATTAGAAAAATGTTAATTAAATGATATATTTTCTAGATTAACACAAGGCAACAAGAATTTAAAAAATACATGAGGTACATTCTTATCAACGTAAAGGTTGCATCTGCTATTCTTTAACTGATTTCTCCCATCTTGGAACATTTTTTTAATACATACTATGTTATCGATGTAAAAATATGTCTGTTGTAGGTACCTAATTATGTATTTAACCGATACCTAATTATAAAAATTAATAAAAATGTACGGATTTAATATTTCTAACATAATAAAATACAGGTTACAAACAGCGGAGGGTAGGGGGTCGTGATGTTTTTTTCATATTCAGGGGGTCGCGCGAAAAAGGTTGAAAAACACTGATGTATGCCATTGGAGTACTAGTAAACGAACAGTTCACTGAGTTATAGCGCGCCGCGTTACCTATTTAATTTGTCATAGCGAATAAGAGCCAAGCTCGCAACTTATCCAAATGAAGCAACACGTTATATTTTATGGATGCCGACATATGATCGTTCATCTTTTTGCCCATGTATCAATATGCCTAGTTGGCTAATATGATTTTATCGCAATACGAGTGGATCTCGATTAGACTAGGTATCCGTTTGTCTATATCTCATAATGACTAGATTGATTGGACAATATCTCAATTTGCCTTAATCGCTGTGTGATAAGATAGCGTAACGTCTACAAAGTGTTTTAAGAAAATGTTAGTCATATTTCAAATTGTTCAAGATTTTCCATCAAGTCCTACATGTTGTCGATATTTTGAATTGTTTTTTATCCAGCGGTCACATTATTGAAGTGACACTGATATAATGTCAAATCACCATTTGGTCAACTCAAGATGTAGTCATATAGCGATTTAGTCAACCTAGTCATTTCGAGATATAGACCAATGGATTTCTAGTCCAATCAAGATCCAGTATCACGATATAATCATATGAACCATCTAGACATATCGATAGGCATGGGCAAAAAGATACCGATCCGGTCATGGAAGGTACGCTTAGCACTTACCAAATTGGATTGATACAAAGATATTTGTGTTAAATATTAGGTTTAATAAATATAATATCTTAAAGCGTGCCACTTGGGATGTGACACGTAAAACACTATTTTTTTACATAAAATAAACTTTTATTTTTTATGTTAATAACCCCACTTTCAGTATATTGTTAACGGTCTAGAAATATTCCAGGTGGATTTACTGTGGGGCCAGTCGACTAACGATTTGATGTGGATGCACAAAACTCGCAATGAAGCGCGTGTTAACAACTTACCAATGTACTTCTGGGACCAGCAGGTATGTGTCACGTCTCTTGCATATATTTTTAAGTTGAAGTTTGCGACCTCCTCATTTGACACAATAACATAATTAAATGTTGATATTTCATACCTACAATGTTTATTAAACACTAGGATATTTTACACGATTTTAAAATGTACGCCGTCGCAGATATAGCTATAATAAATATTTATTTATACTAAACTTACTAAAATCCCCCGCAGTTAATAAGCAGGAATTGGATATTCTTGTTTCTTTATTATTAAACAACAGTTTTTAAGAACTGCTTATATTCTGAGATTTATGACAATCATTCTTTTCTAAAATTATTAAAATAAATAAATAAATAATAATTTATTTCAAGTTCGTATTACATTATTACAACAAGACGTTATACATCAACAATGACATTATAAACAATGTCATTACAATGACACTTACTAATGATGTAGTGCAATACCGTTTAAAAAACTGCGGCCTATTTATTTTTGATGAATAGATATTATAGTCGTATGCGTAACGTACTGAAATCATTATTGGTAACATAACAATTTTGGTACTCGTGGTCGCAAATTTTGAAACTTACAAGTCTACATAATGTAAACGAAATATGTTGAATGAGAGAACTCGGGAAATGTGTTTTAACGAATTGTGAGGAATCTGTTACATTATGTAGATTGGTATTTACGCACTGTGTGGCTGGTACAATCAGCAAAAATTAGCACCACAATTTTTTTCGAGTTCCGTAGCCGTTTTGTGAAAGCAGTTTTACGTTCGCATGTCTATTTGTTTGTCCGTTCGTATGCATATTTATTAATTATTCTACATTCTACGCTTATGTATCGATATTTGGAAAACATATTGTAGACATTAGTTCAAAGTAGGACATGCTTACTCCAGCTACTATCGTATCTTTTTATATACCCTTATGAATAATTTTATTTAAAAGTATTTTTGGTCGCATCATTTTCTCGCACCTCAATAAAATTGATCTTATTTATTTTACCTGTAAGTTACAAAAACAACGAATTGCGAGCTACGGAACTCAAACTTATTTATATTTGATACATATTTTTGTATACATACTTTGAACTTTCAAATATAACATTCTATAATTCATCTAATTATTAATTTTGCTGACTGTCCTTAAACCATTTACTAACTGCACATTATGATTATATGTTAAAATAATATATTTTTTCACTGGAAACTATTGGAATGACCCTAATAATGCTTGCCTTCTTCTCTACAATTTTAGAAAGGTCGAAATTATTATAGATTACTATAAATGAGCAGCTTACTATTTATTGTATTTCGATAGTTCCTTATATTTTTATATTTTCATAAAATAATCCTTTCTAAAATTGTGTTGTGATAGGTGTTCCAAGTTTAATGTAACAAGTACTACAAAACATGTTGCGGGGACGAGTATTTACTAAGGGCTCTTACAGTTGTATGGCACTTTACCAATGCGGCAGAGGTCGGCGGCAGCCGTAGACATTCGTTTGTCGACGATTTGCAACAGCCCACGGTTTAGCTTTAGGACAAGAATAAATACAGAAAAAATAATTTTGAAAGATGGGACACTACCTACTATTTTCATTCAATGAGTACAAAAGGAAAAATAAATACACAAATTGTGTGTGAATTAAATATGAGCGTTAGTACAAGAGTCCAAAATACATTTCCATGGATAATTGCTTTTACACCGTCGACGCTAACGGAAAAAATAGAACGTAAGATTTTACTTTTAATATAGACCAGGGATTCCCAAACTATATTGGGCAAGATACCCCTTTTCCAAAATGAACTGATACCTCAGACCCCTGTAGCCAAATTACTTCAAAAATCCTATCTCTAGTTTTTTTCCTATTAATACAAAACCTTACCAATTTAAAATCTTTGCGGTTGCTTAAGTGAGTAAAATTTACATCATTTTCTCGTCACAATTTACCAAAATATATAGACATAAAATTCAGTAAATATCAAGTGTGTGTGTATGTAATTAACAATTATTAATACAAAAAAATCTTTTATAAAAAAAGGTAAACCGACTTCAAAAAGCAAAAAAATAAATATTTGAAGTCGGTGCTGGTTGGTGCAGTCGGTTACTTGGCACCGACTTCAAATATTTATTTTTTTGCTTTTTGAAGTCGGTTTACCTTTTTTTATAAAAGATTTTTATTTTACAATTTTAAGTGACCAGTGAATTATTCTATAGTACCTATAGGCTTGACGTAATACCCATAATATCTCAATTTACACATGCCTATTGTTTGTCGTTAAGGAGTTCCCTGGTGTATCTTCTAAGTTCAAGGTCCAATGTCAATAAAATTAATATGGGACCACCTTGGAGATATACTGAACCCAATGCAAAAAAAAATATCAAGATCGGTCCACAATTGACGGAAATATCGCTGAACATACATAAAAAAAAAAAAAAAAAAAAAAGCATACATACAACCGAACATAGAACCTCCTCCTTTTTGAAGTCGGTTAATTACTTCCTTATCGACGAGCAGTTCGGCTTTCGAGCCAAACACTCTTGCGTCCACCAAGTGCACCGCATCACGGAGCACATCCTCTCCGGTCTCAATAGACCCAAACCCATCTACACGGGCGCCCTCTTCCTAGATGTCGCGAAGGCATTCGACAAAGTCTGGCACAACGGCTTGATCTACAAGCTCTACCAATTGGGTGTGCCGGACAGACTCGTGCTCATCTTACGAGACTTCTTGTCGAATCGCGCCTTCCGTTATCGCGTCGAAATGACGCGCTCCACTTCCCACTCCCAGTGATGGAGTCCCACAGGGCTCAGTTCTCTCTCCGCTCCTGTTTAGCCTTTACACGAACGACATTCCTCGTTCGAGTAAGGCGCATCTAGCCCTATTCGCGGATGATACCGCTCTCTACGTCTCGCATAGGAATAAGGGTTTCATTACCAGAAACCTTCAGGCATCCGCCAAATCCCTAGGGAATTGGTTCAGGAAGTGGCGTATTGAGGTGAACCCGGACAAGAGCGCTGCGGTGTTCTTCTCCAGAGGTGCCACCCCGCGCCACTCCCTGCGCCGCCCTAGAAGTAATCTCGGCCAAGTGACCATGTTCGACCGACCCATTCCCTGGATCAAAGAGGTCAAATATCTAGGGGTCACCCTAAACAGTACCATGTCCTTCGGCCCGCACATCAAGCGGGTCCGTCACCGAGCATCATTTGTGCTCGGTCGTCTCCATTCGTTAATCTGCAAGCGGAGTAAAATGTTCCTTAGAAATAAGGTGACACTTAACAAAACTTGCGTTCGACCCATCATGACTTATGCGTGTGTTGTGTTCGGGCATTCGGCCCCCTCTCACATCGATAAACTCCAAGTGGTTCAAAACCGCTTCCTCCGTAAAGCCGTAGGAGCCCCCTGGTTCGTACGGAACGTCGACCTCCACTCCGATCTAGGTCTCGAACCTATTCGCGCCTTTATTAAAAAGGCGTCAACACGTCACTTCGCGAACGCATCTACCCATGCGAATCCGTTAATCGTAGCCACCGCCGACTACGATCTCCCCCCCCCCCGACCCCTGCCGCCACCGCCGGCCGCGACATGTTCTCACCGACCCCCCCTTTGCTTGCTTTGTCATCCCTTCTTTCCGCTCAGAATACGGGCGACGACGACGACGTAGTAGTAGATCCCCTCCCATAGCCGGCGGTTGACCGGTGCACTTAGTAGTGCACCCGTCCCCCTACAGCGACTGTCCCAACCGAGGAGTATGTCGCCTCTTGCCCTTCTGGCTGGCTAGAGCGTAGTGGTTGCACGCTCGCCTTTAAGTCCGGTGAAGCTGTAAAGGCCTCGCGGCCAACAGCGTACATCATTCACACACACAGTACAAATTACGTAAAAAGACTTAAGGTAATTATTTTTGAAAAAAAAATCGCTAAATAAAGACAAAGAAATAAAAAATTCAGTATGATGGATGAACCTGGCGACTTTCTACCAATTTAGCTAAATCCGGTTCAATATTGGTTAGTTGCAGCCTTAAATCTTAAAAAGCCATAAGGTATTTTTCTGCAATGTTCCACAATGTAAGATACTGTGTTGCAATGTTGCGTTGCAACCAGAACTTCTGATAGCCTTGGTTAAACTTCTGCTTAAGCTCCTAGTCTGTGCTGATGATATGATTACCATCAACTCTTTTTGTATTATCACATTAGTAGTTTGATTTTTAGACGTCGTCGACCCCCGAAATCTTTTTTTTTTCGCCCCCCAAAATTTTCGCTTATGTCGACCCCTGGGAAACCGATATCGACCACTTTGGGAATCCCTGATATATACACCCTTGCACAACCATGAGACAAATTAAATTAGAAAAAAATAACACTATCCACGTTTACGAAGTTTTCTTGAAAATTAATATTTCAACTACTACCGCGTTCCTTAACAGCAAATATCATTACTATCATTTTGTACAAAGGTATTCCTAGACTTCTTAAAGTTAACTGCAAAAAATCACACGCGACGAGTGCCGCTTATCTGTAAGAGCCTTTTATGAACATATAAACCATACTCGTATTACATAAATATAAGTAGACATTAAGTTTCATCAGTTATCCATCAATTCGTAATAATAACTATAATGTTGTAAGAAAACAGTTAACTGGATATACAGGAGTCGCAGATACGAAATTATTTTATGAATCTTGGGCAAAAATTTATTATTTTGGGACACCTAGTACAAAAGCACGGCATTCATTCTTTTATTAAAATAAACGCTTCGGTTTAAAATAATTAAAAAGTATAGTAGTTTCTTAAAACAATAAAATTAATTGAATTTTTTTAATAAAGTGATTTATGTCGTGCACCACTTCTAGTTTTGCATTCCATATATCTAAAGGAATCATGAATGACAATTTTATTGAACACAGTATTTTTATTTGAATATAACGGTATTTCGAATTAATTTACTTAATTGTGTTTTTTTTTTAAATTTAATGGTCCGTACTAGAAATATGACAATTTGCACAATAAGAGTGGCAACACAAGATACATTTTGTAAGAATTGTACCAGTATATTTGTATAATTCCGTATTTTATACGAATTTTGTAAAGTACGTTACATAGAAAAAGTCTCTCCTAAAGACGACTGGGGAGTTCTAATCACACCCTGGTGGTTCTATAACGCACATGTGAATTCTGCTGATCGAAATATATATAATATACATATATATTTTTGGCGTATGTTTATAGGAGATATGTTAGTTTCGAACACTATTGTAGAAAGGTCTAATCGTCGATAAGGACCCATGTCATATTTTATACTGCTTAGAATCATGATGTTGATGACGAAATGATTTTTTTAGGCTCTCGTTTTATGAGTGTTTATTAATAACGCTTAGTACGGACCTTTAAATTAATGTATAGAATAAATTATTGCCGTAGATTAAATAACCTTTCATGGATCCATAATTCTTTAATCAGAATACCCTTATTTAAAAAGCCTTATTTAAATACCAAACCTGTTCCGTTAAAGTTTTTGGTTTTGCATTGCAACACTTGAACGAATAGGTCGTTTTATTTGAACGTGTAGTGTGAAAGTATATAGATAAACAAAATCTCAGTATTATTAGCCTGTAATAAGGTGATGTTATGTAGATAAAGTTACTATAGTGAGTTGTTTATTCAAACGTATTAAGTATTCTCTTTTCTTACATTTGGCCTGCTTGTTATAAATAGATAATGTTATTACTTTCATGATTCCTTAAAGTGCTTCAATTGCTTAATATAATTAATTAAATAACTGCATCATTTAGACCACAGTGGAGTGATTGAGGCGTTGTATCATAAGCAAACTTATATTAACACAAAGTGGTGCAATTTGTCATGTTTACATAAAGTTGCAACAACGGAGAATACATTATATTGATCGTTATAAAATAAAAGCATTTTGATTTCGCAAATTTAGTTTTGATATTTTATTGGAAACTGCAAACAGCTAATAATAAACTGATGTTATCTCCGTCGTTGTAATGTCTTAAACGTAGCACTCATTTGTAATTATATAACATCGTCGCGCTTCCCCTATTTATGAAAGTTAATTTTATAATACACTTCGTCTTAATTACATGTGGGGCACTCGAAAAGTTTTGCGAGACTAGCAAAATAAGTTATGTGGTTGAAATTTTGAACCCTTCACCAGCATCTATACACAGTTTTATGCATCTAAAAACCAATTCTGGAAAGGACAATGGCAGGATCGCATACATGGTTTTGCCTGGTATCCATTTGAAGCGTCAATGTATGAAAAAATATGAAAACTATAGGGTTTCCATTACTTTAACATAAACACTGAGCTTTTTATTAGACGCAGCGAAAAAAGTTAAGTCATTTTAAGTTTTAAGGTTATGTCAATATGAAAAGACATTATTTATATTATTTATAGCTTCTAAAACACTCAGCGGTAACCATGAAAAAGATTAAAGTGTCTCCCCCCCCCCCCCCCCGTTAATGCAGCCATATACTAACATTTCATGTTTTGAGGTTATGTCAATATGAACTAAATGAAATTACCTCAGCATTGATCATCAGTGATTTGTTTGTACGAGTCTTCTAAAAAGGGGTAACTTGTAACCATTAGAAATTATAATAGTAGGCAAAACGTTTTAGTATCTATTTAAAAGGTGGACTATGGTCTATCTCTCATCTCAATTTGTAATACATTTGCCTAGCAGTGGGACAGAATTAGTGGATGCATTATATTTTTTTTTGTTATCACCTCGTTACCACCCGTAAATGCTGCAAGCATTTAGAAATAAAATAATCAATTTAGAAATAAAATTATTAAGATTTATAAATATTTTTTCTTCGTCACATACAATAGCTAAGAGTCTAGTTGTAGAGCTTGCTCCTTTGTTTTGATCCAAGACATATTGGTGAGGATAATTGACGCCAACAAACCATTTGCACGCACGTAATGCATGCAGGTTTGTCACACCTGTCCGCTTCCGAGCGAAGCATACCTACACAATTTCTTGAGGTACAATCGGAGTCCGTTGAGAAAGTAATTATCTGTTTCGTACGATTAAATCGAGTAACTACAAGGTTTAAAACTAAAAACAAATCGAAAGACAAGGAAGTAAAAGAATACCGTAAACTGTTTTGGTAAGTTGAAGTTGTCAATAAATTGTCGACACAAATGTCATTGTTACCAAGTATTGCCATTTCATTTCTATCAATTCCATAAACTATATAAAATATGCTGAAATATGTTGTGTATAATATATTTCTTTTTATGTTAACTATTTAGAAATTATTTTCTTTAACTATTTTAAAGTAAAATATTACGACAGTTTTTTTATAAATCAATACTCTATAATATCAGCTTATACTGCCCACTGCTGAGCAAAGGCCTTCTCTCACAAATCGAGGTGAGAGAGATTAGGTCATACTCCACCACGCGGACCCAGTGCGGATTGGTGGAGGCAGGTTTGTGGCCACCTGTTGTACTCTATAATTAAACATTTATTTACAAATGTTTATAAGTTTCTACAATTGACATTTCTTTTGGCAAAATGAAATGTCAAAATGCCAAAATGAGGCAATTATGGTGATTCAAATGAAATGGATAAATATGAATGTAATCAAATAAAGTACTTTATTTAAACAAAATATTATCCTGCGCGAAACATACAACATTAATTTTGTGTAAAAACCGACCGAATTATATCGGGGAGAATCTCGTCATTGTTCTTTCTGCTAGTCTGCTTCAGATACCTCCTGTAGTCATCCCGAACGATGCTAGAACATCGTCCCTTTCTTTTCTATCGCTTGTTTCTTCATTTCTAAAAGTTTGCTGACGTTCGCTTATGTTCGTTGTACCAGCGGTACACGGTTGCCTTGAAGGACCTTTATCCATAAATGTCATTTGAAGGCTATGAAACGATTTGGTCATTGTGACGATCTTTGGGAGGAGGTCTTTTTCCTGCAAAAGACTGGACTTGGGACTCTTTTCTGTTTTTCTTCGTAAAAACTAAAAAATTTGAAATTAAAAATTATTTACAAATAATAGTATTTTCAAAATAAATTATAACTTGCTCGTGTCGCAATACATTAAAGACTTTATCTCGCAAAACTTTCTATTTAGCCTGGTAAAAGAAACATTGCAAGTTATTACTATTAGAGCAAGTTCTCAGAGCTGAAAGATTTAGTAGTTACGAACGTATGCTTGCGCGCTAGCTTAAAAGCTGGGCCTTTTTAGAGGTAAAAGGCACATAAAAATGTGAGTAAAATGGTTTTTACACAGGATATTGTTAAAAACCAACATTCGATATAGTCTGATATCTTCCGTGGGCCCTAACTTCCGCCAGACGCTTAGAAGGTCGTGTCCACTGTGTTCGTACCCGATGATCTGCAAGCGGAGTAAAATGTCCATTAGGAATAATGTGACAACTTACAAAACTTGTATACGGCCCATCATGACGTACGCTTGTGAGGTGTTCGGGCACGCCGCCCGCTCTCACATCGATAGACTCCAAACGGTTCAATCCCGTTTCCTCCGCAAAGCCGTCGGAGCCCCGTGCTTCATACGGAATGTCGTTCTCCATTCCGATCTTGGCCTCGAACCTATTCGCGCCTTTATTGAAAAGGCGACAATCCGATATTATGCGAACGCGTCCAATAGGGATTTTGAAAAAAAATATTGACTTTTTTTATGTATTTTTAAACTTTATTATTAATAATATTGATATTTAATGCAAAAAACTTAAAAAAATATGTTTGCAATTAATAATAAACAATTAAAAATTAATAAAATTTAAAAAAAATCACGTGACTATAAACGCGCCATGATTGGTCACCATAGTTGTGACGTCATAATGTTACAGCTATTTAATAACAGTACCGCGTTTACGGCTATTACATGTGACTAGACAATAATATTGACATTTTAGTGCTAAAAAACGAGTTGTTAGTTGGTTCCGATTAGCTATGTGTGATAATAAGAAGTATATAATAATTATTTGATTTGTATACTTAGATAAATAATAATTAATAACAATGGTGTTAAGAAATACTTACATCGAAATGATCTTTACAACAAAATAAAATCGATTTTGTTTTGGGATTATCACGGTGCACTGCTTGAAACCATTTATTTCGACGTTTGTCAGCTTGGGGAACATTTAAAAACTTTTTCTCAGGAGTTGTTTTTGTAGTATTTGTACATAATGGTACAAAACAAGATCGATAACTTTTGAGGTTCGACATTTTCAATATAAATTTGAATATTTAACAATGACAACAAAATTAAACAGATCAAAACACTGTACTTATTATTTCTATATCAACTGCAATGAGTGAAAACTAATATTATGACGTCACACACGCTCGGGTTTGTTCGGGAGTTGTCGGAGAGTCTTAGGTACTGGATTCAAAAATTAATTTTGATTTTGAAATAACTTTTGAATTATTGCGAAAAGAAAATAGTTTTGCTATAAAACTTATATATGATCTTTCCATTTATCACAAAAAAATAAATAAATTCAAAAACCCAATTAAAGAAATCCGCTAATCGTAGCCGCCGCCGACTACGAACCTAATTCCCCTCCTTTCAGCCGCTACCACCGTCCGCGGCATGTTCTCACCGATGCCCTTACATCCCTTCTTTCGGATACAGATACCGCACACATGATCAGACACCGACCTCTCCGGCGAGGTCGGGTTACATATAATTTCATATGAGTGCCGTGTGGTGCCGGGTTATCAAATAGTAGCATTAGCACCACTCACCTTTATTTAAGTTCGAGCACCGAGCAGCCTGTCACGGCAATAAGCTTACTTTTACGTTTTCTGTTTAATATCAGTTTGGTGAAATAAGGACGACTGGAATACTGTATTGAAGAAGTTTTTGATTATTCCTTGTAGAATTGCTACCGCAATAGTAAGTATTTGTATACAAGTAGTCGAGACTACTGTACTAAATTTCGAATCCGTTTTCTGACAAAATATTTTTTTCATATCTAAAAAACATTTAACGTGCGGTAGATTCTCTGTATCTTTCACGCCACTTTGTGTTAAAAAGTTTTAATAAAGTTACAGCCTTGCCGTTACAGTCAATATTTAGATGATTGAGTGACTTTATGATAGTGTTTGTACACCTCCTTAGAGTTTCGGTAAGCCTTTATTAAGAGACTTGTTGCATCCCCGTGGGCTGGATAAACGTTGTTACTTGACTCTGCTCTCTTTATATGTTTGCCGAGAGGCATGTATGTAAAATTTGAATGAAGAGAAATCAACAATATGTTTGTGTTTGATACTAAAATGCGTAAAAACAAAAATACTAATGTAAGTAAATGCTAACATTTCAACATCAGATACATGAATATTGCAAAGACTACTTGACTAACATCCTAGTAACATTATAGTGGACCGTCTTAGCATTGCGAATGAATTATAATTTTCTACATCATTAAACAATATATGATTGAGTGAATATTTCTCCAATCGATAACCTAGAAATCAATATATGATTGAGTGAATATTTCTCCAATCGATAACCTACAAATCAATATATTAAAAATACATGAGTTATACTATAGGTTAAAAATGGAATGACCTAACAATATAACTATTTCTTATGACTGAAACGATACTGTAAAACACAGCGTTAATCTAAAAAGTAGGATATTAGCCTCGAGTATTCGTATAAAAATGTTGCATTACACGCGAATTCTTATGGCCAATACCTCTTCATAAATACATTAAATTTTAATTTTATGTTCTTGATAATTTTATTTAGTTTTGGTTCTCCTTATAATAGTAAAATATTCACTTAAAGTGGATCGTGGCGATAGTCCATACGTATAGTCGGGATAATTGAAATATATCGTTATCCACAAACCACTCATTATCGAACCTGGATACAGGAGCGAGTCCTTCTCTTTTCACGGGAGTGAGGTATGTGAGCACAATAAAGGCAACTGCGGTGGTCTTTACGACATAGAAGAGGAACTCCGTTTAATCACGTGATGTAGGGGGTCAAAAGTCGTCACCCTGCCATAAACATTATGCTGTGAAAACAATACCGACCCCCTTGAAATTGCTCGATAAACACGTCTACGATCCTTTAATAGGCAGAGTCCTAATGTGGAGCAACGTTTTATAAAAGCATCATTTATGACAACGGCATGTGTTATGTCTGACAGGTATTACATTAAACTAGAAGAGTCTGTTGAACCAGTAGAAGTTAACCATTTATTTTATCGTTCTTTATTATTTTTATACTAAAGTCTTTCTTTTTGTGTATAATTTCTCGAATCATTTTATTATTTTGTCACCCTGTAGCTAATTAATTGTTATTGTGGTTTATATTTTATTTTTGTGTTTTTTACTCACAACATCACAACATCACAAACGTAACGTTAATAGAAAAATCATCACCAGTTGAAAATCTGATTCAATCACTTTTTGAACCTAGTTAAAAATCATTTCACAATACACACAGACAACACAATAATCGATCAGTAATTTAGTTGCGGAAGAAGATAATTTTGGGTCCCGGGAATGCTACCCTCGTAAAAGCAAATGCAGTACTTACAAAATAGCTGTTTCGAAAAACAGGTAGAGCGTTACCAACCAATCGATTTTGATCTTCAGTCGACGCCATCGATTGAAGGTAGGATGGATAAGTCCGCGTCGATTGAGTTTCTCCTACACTAAATCGATTTGCACCAATCGTTCGACGATCGGTCGATAGATGTTGATGTTTTTTATATCTACTTAAACTGATATTTAAACATTAATGTTTTGTTACTAAAAAGGACTTAACAACACAAATGATTCATGAAATAACTTGTTTTAGATTTTCATCGCGGTTTATTTTATCAAGTTTTTTTTATTTTGTGTTTCCGATATTCCGAGTTTCTTACAGCACGCATGGCCACGGTAAGGATTCAGTCTTTCCATTTCCACCAAACTAAGTTTTATTTCACGTCAAATTTCTATTAAAGCTGTTTTATTTCGTGTGTAATATTCGCGTAAATCTAAGAACCCAATACACAAATCGTTTATTGCTTAGTTTGGCATAGGTGGCATTTTCGATCAAAACAGAATTTGGTAAATTTATCGATTACTGAATTATTTATAACGAGGGGAGTATCAATCCTGTCGACCATTTCTTTTTTTAAAGAAGTCTGTATTTTCCGTAAGTACAAATAAATACCTGATCAACATTTTTTCTATCTATCTATATCATCACGCCAGCTCCCTCGCGGGGTAGGCAGAGAGTACAGAGTTCCAACATTTTTTCTATATGTATTAAAATGATTTTTAGTACACCAACACAATAATAATTTGTTAGTTATATTTTTTGTGACACCGTGTGTTGGCGGGATCACTGTATAGTCATGTTCACACATCCACGGGCAAATTGAAGTTTACATCGATGTGCCACAATATATTTTTGTCGATATTAGAAATAAAGAAAATAAACTTGAACTTACTTTTAATTATTAATATTAAGACAGGTATAAAAAGATATCTTTAATATTCCATCCAGAAACTGAATTACTTTAAAAACGCAAGTAGTTATTTATAACCAGGATAAATTTATCTACTACATTCTTAATTGTTTGCACAGTGTTTAAAATTCACTTGTTTTTTTCTTCAACAAAATTGCCAGTTAGTAGGAGCGTTGCAATTATATTACCATTTGATAGGTATACGACGCCTAGAGATGATCTAGTAGCACTTCGAAAACCGATCTAGACTAGGTAGGGGTAGCCACCACTTAGTAAGTAGTTAATAAATACACGTGAGATATGTTGGGGTTTACCACAAGGCGGTTGAGTGAAAAAAAAAGTCCGTTTATTGGTTGCACTGAGAGTCGTAAATGTAAACTTTTGTAAAATAATGAGTAAAACAGTTCAGCAGTTCGGCAATTGAAGTATATAGAAATTTTCACTTGACCCCATTTTCTTCAGCGGGCGACATACAAATACAATATAATTAAAACTTTTACTATCTAAGTTTTATTATTATTTTATTACTAACATTATATTTTAATATATTTCAAAGACTTTACGCCGTTACTATGTAGCATTTAATTGGTACAAAGTTATTTTTTTTACATTCGCATTAAGATTATAATTTAAAACTTATTTTGAGTTATCTGTATTGCGTACTGAATTACTTTATTAAATTGTCCTTCATGATTCCAAAATTTTTTGTGTAAGTAAATAAGTTACGTGAGCGATATGCTGGTTTTCAGGCAAAAATGAATAATGGACCAAAAAATCCATTTTAAATAACTGACGATTGAGAAGATTAAGAAGAAATATATTTCAAATGTAGGGAGAAGAGCGGATGTTTCTTTTTTCTACAGTAGAAACTTAAATCTTGTCAAAATATTATAGTTTCGTAAATTCTACTTTACTAGTTGTGAAATGTATAAGAATTTAAGAATGAAAATAATAAAAGAAAAATAGAATTATGTATGTGTTTTACACGATGTAGGTTGAATAACATAGAATAAAGAATTATGTATGTTGTAAAAGGTTTAATCACCGCTTTGTCGTTGTATATTTATTGTTACAATTTCTAATATAACTTTGATTCTCAGTAAATGTGACACGAAGTTACTACGATTTAGTATTTCTTAATAATTTCTTAGTTTGAACTGTGTCGTAGAATTAATATTTTTGACCTATGTGTATGTCTTTTGTTCGATCAACATCTGACTTCTGATCGTCGGTTTTGTCGATCTGTGTAAAGTTTTTACACGCTCTCTTTATGAGATCTGATTTATATTATATAATAACTTAATATTTTCTATAATACAGTGTGGGTTGAACCCATCGTTTATGTATGTTGTGTAATAGTTTACGTGCATTTTTATAGTAATATTTTTCACTTAAATAGGATTAGTTTTTATTTACTTTTACTTTGAGCTTAGAATTGGTTTTTCGCGAGAATGTGAGTAGTAGTGTAGGCATGGTAGCTCCATGGTACTGGTAGTTTCCTTTGGTTTTAAGGTTAAATTACAATAGAAATAATGTAATTCTGGGTTCGCGAATAAAAAATGTATTGCGTAACAGGTAAATATTCAGACAGATGTTGAATTAAGTTATAGGTATAACGCGTGGTAGGTATAAATATATTTACCTAATGTAATCTTATATTTTAATTAATAGTAACAGGGGATACATCTGCCTCATACGGGGTTTCTCATAAGGTTGAAATTGGAAAAGTGTTTGGTTTGATAGACACGTAAATGAAATGTTAGATGATACACAGAATACTGGAACAATTTGAATCACCACCACCGGTTAACGTAGTGTGTAGTTGCTTTTTAGTGTTTCTTGCTATTCTTAGTTGCTTATCGTTTCATAAATAACGCAGAAAAAATGCACAATGTTATTAAAATTAGATATATTCCCTCTATCTATAGTTAAGTTATCTACGAATTTACTGATACTGGCTGTTATTATAAAATAATATAAAGATGTTGAAAGACTGAGAATTCATATAAGGAACTGTTTATGGATTAGTGGTAAAAAATTGGCGTGTGAGGCATTTTTTCTCCTTGTATTAACTAAGGTACATATAAGTTACCGAAAACTATTATTCCCTTACATATTATTGGTTAAGTTTGTG
Source organism: Phalera bucephala (assembly GCA_905147815.2). Lineage (NCBI taxonomy): Eukaryota > Metazoa > Arthropoda > Insecta > Lepidoptera > Notodontidae > Phalera > Phalera bucephala. The sequence goes on along the minus strand of LR990609.1, from coordinate 6,033,534 downwards.
TTTGCAGTTGGCAAGGATAATAGGTGTCGTGTTTGGTTAATAAGCGTACCTATTAATGTCAGTGTATACTTTTATGAAGCTGTTGTGTTGATTCCTTTTTTATTTTTGTTGATTTTGCTTACAAATTAAAAGCTCTCTTAAGATTGCGTTTTACGTTTGTAACCACCTATCGCTGCAATAATCCCAAATAAGTGGCGTACGAAAATAATCGAATGAACGTTTATTTCTCAACTGAGCTAGCTTCTACTGGTTCCTAACAGAATAATAAAAAGCTAGCTTATTGTGTCAATAAATGGCAAACAATTAATTTAGGGGTAGGGACTTGTCATATATTGTATGTAACTAAACATAAAAAGTGGTAATCCTGCCGAAAGGCCCTAAAGCTAGTGCTTTTTTACGCAAGGTACATCTTGTGACTTCATTGTAAAGCCATTTATTTTAGTTGAATTAAGACTTGGATGATTCTAGAATTTGGCACCCTATCAATTATAACCTACCGCTTCAGCGCCGAGACTGGACGATATACTTAAACTTTCTCCCTCTATAACTATAACGAAAAACTTTTTTTAGGTTCATGTTATGTCTGATCCTATTACAAGGCGATATAGGTATACTAGCTTACTGTAATATGGTTAAAAGCCCAGCTATCGTAATTAAAAGTGTTCAAAATATAGTCATAATCTCACAAATGGTGGTCTCATAATATATCAAATCCTACAACATCGACCGAATCGAGTTTGGACCGAAAGTTGCAAAATTTAAACGATATTCAGAGATTATTTATGTTGATAAACAAACAAACTTTAAATTGAATATTACAATTTATATCTTTATCATTTTGACGGTGGCAGCTAAGATTACCATGCGATCAACAATAGATAAAATTGAACTTGGCAGTATATCGATATTAGATTGAGATCATACTGAAATCGGACTGATATTTTAGTTGATCGGAATACGAATTGGGAGGCAGAGTCTAATTAAGTTAACATTCAGACTTAGTGTAAAGTAAATACTATTCTGATTTTATTTACCTACAGCAAATTTTTAGTTCAATGACTAAGATCAATAAGTTTGACTAGAAGAGGCAAGGGATGAAGTTTTCAGAGGGATGCAATTTAACATAGCACAAAATATACTACAGTTTATTTAAATACTAAACTGCCTATACATATTTCATATATCGTATTAGTTACCGGTTTATTGCTCTTTGTTGACAAATTAATTAAAATTATCTCCCTGTTGTTCATTAACGGACATATTGGGTAATTGAATATCCGTGAATAATAATTGAAAATACGTGATTCAAAAATGTTCGTATTGTAGTAAATATTTTTTCGTTTTTACCTAAATTTCAAATTTATTGGTAGGGCTGTTATTTTAATATGCAATTTTCTAGCGTAGACCGCAGCGACCGACTGCAGCAGTAAGCGGCAGTCGCCTGCGGTCGCGCCACTTCTGGTTTGTATGATTTGAACTAAATTATACTCAGGGCTGGGCCACGACGCGACGTCGCGACGTTTATATTTTATATAAATATACTACAGATTCGGACACAAATAGTTCCTACATACAACTATTACCGCAGAACTGCTCCGAATCATCGAATGCTAAAGTAAAATTAGGGGGGCATCCGGAGCCTACTGTATGACAGTTATCAATATAAAAAAATAGCTGTCTATTAATAAATATAAAATAAAAATATAAAGCAAAGCATAACCGAGAAAATAGGTATCTAAGTTCCGTACGAGGAACGTGAAAGGTTGTATTCTTCATCATTATCAAAAAAGAATTGAGATATAATTTGGACGTCGATCTCTTTATCAATTATATATAATAAAATTAAGACTTGACAACTCTTAATTTTTATACTTAAAGTCCATGGAGGGCGCACACAAAGGGCGATAAAAAAGAGCTATGAAAAAAGCTCAGCGTTTCCCCGTGAGGTCCATTCCGAAACCAGGAGAACCAAGATCACAGATATAGCCCTTAGAATCGCCAAACTTAGGTAGCATTGTTTGTAGAACTGAACTGAAAGGTTCTAGAGTGGCGGCCTCGTACCTAAACATGTGAAGTGAGCAGGTCCCGCTCAAGAAGTCCTTGGAGTATAAAAAACCGGACAAGTGCGTGTAGGAAACGCACTCTGTTCGGTATAAGTACCATTATATGTCTAAATTAATTTTTCATCGAATTCCAGGAAAACAATTTTTTTATTTGAGATAATTACACATTACCAATTTGCGATTTTTTTTACTTGTTCTGTGATACAATGATTCTTGCCAAATCTCATATTCATGGATCGACGGGAAGCCAGAAATAGCCATAACCTTTGATTGCATTGACTTAGAAAAATTACTTTTTCACTCCGCCGGGAGGTATAAAAGGTCTATCCCCTCGGCGTAGTAAAAAAGTGAGTATTTGGATAAATGTTGCTTTGATACGTCTACCCGTTTTTACGGTGGTACGGAACCCTAAAAAAGAAAAGTTACCGACAACCCTGTACGTCCTCTGTACTGAATTTAGCTGCCTTTTTTCAAATTCTATATGTTTTGCTTGGGATTTGTACTAACTGCGGTTTTCCGCATTGAACACTTTTACACACAGGACCTACTATTTCAGCCATCTGCCATCGCTTCAAATTCCCTTCTGCCCGAGGAGATCACCAAAGAGATGAAGACGGAAGATCAGATCTTGGCGCAGATGAGGGCTTCGCAGAACATATCCCAGCCCCCGACGCTGCCCTTTATGGATCCATCGGCTGCCAATGCCGCAAACACGAAGTCTGACGATCGTTTCGCGGCAGCTATCAACGCTACGCCCAATTTGGAGGAACTACACAGGCTCATGCAGCAAGAAACTTTGACTGGAAACCTGGCCCCAGCTGAGCCTGAACATATTGAGCTACAAGTAAGCACACTTACATAAATTAAATAATGAGTCTCATAGGGAGATCATAGGGAAGCAAATATTGTGTCGGATGACCTCGACTTAGTACTTACTATGGTTGCCTCCAGTATGTGCTATCAGTATTTATTTACAGAGATATTATTTGACGTTGGCTATAGAAATGGTTATTTGAATATCGCGTTAATAAACCTTTGTTAGGATTTACTCTTAATAACATGATTTTTTAAATTAAAGTGAGTTAAAACGTAGGTAGAAGTAGTGTGGTAAGGCAAACTCATATCTTTATGAACACGCCGTCTTGAGATATCGGTTTCGTTTCTAAGATTTTCACTACTGTGGTTAGCATAGACTACGTTGTTGAAAATAGAGTAGGTCTCCATAAGTGTTCAAAAAACCGCATTTGAAGCCTAAAAATATAATAAATAAAAATTTAAATGTTTATCTCACGCTTAGACCCAACTTCAATTCAAAAAGCGGAGTTTCAAATGGAATATTTTGCAGGTAAAAGCTGAAAAAACTGCGAAACTTGAACAGACTGTGCCCGAGGCGAACGTTGCTAAAACTCAGACCGCACCCAAGGGTGTAGCCGAGCCGAAACCAGCGAAACAGAAAACTGAAGCTGACAAGGCAGTGAAGAACAAGGAGAACAACAATACCAAGAACAAGGGTAAGAAGAGCAAAGAAGAGAAGAAAGATGAGGTTGCCGAAGTTAAAGCCAAAGAAGATGAAGCGAAAGCGGACGTAAGTTATTTAACGTGTTGTAAGCAGTGATTGAATTTACGTTGCAATTTGGCGTTAACGACCTGCAATAATATATTGGTACAAATACACTCGCGGGGTTACTATATTGCAAAAGATTTCTATTTATTAATACATTTACTTCTCATGGGAATCGAAAAAGAAAATAGTTTTATAGGTTTCATTTTTATTTATAAGGCTAAAAGTTAAAAGTAGAGCAGGAATAAAAACATTTTTGTCGATTATTATTTATTATTTTTCGGAACATGTAAATAATGCGCTGCATAAAAAAATGTTTACATACCATAGACAAGAGATTGATACAACCATTTATATCTAACAACATTAAAAAGATTTTTTATGATTTGTTAGCCCGGGATCTTAATATTTGTAAGGCAGGTCCATAATATGTCGTTGTAGAATTCCGCGAAATTGCATAATTATATCTGATCACTGGTCATAAGTGAACAAACTGGAATGTATTCTGCCGCTGTCACGTTGTTTTGGCAAAGAACTGAATTCATTGATTTTTTTTTGTTTCAGAATATATTCTTTTTAATTATCTTTGTATATATAAAAGTATACTAAATGCAATATTTTGCGTGTTAGTAAACAGAATTAAAAAATAACTATATTTAATTAAAGGACTATTTGCAATGTGTACTGGTTATTATATCCATAAACTTGTTCTATATAGTTTCGCGATTTATTAATAATTGTTACCGATAAATTGGTTACAGCTAAACAGTCTAGGATATCTAACTAGAATACAGTTAATAGTTTTATCGCCCAGGCCTTTTTGACTTATACATATGCTAAAATATTACATTGAGTGGGGAGGATACTTTTTACTTATATTTACTATTATTAACAGAAACGATCACAGGAGCGGTCTCCGTCTAAATCCAAAAAGGAGGAAAAATCAAATAAGAAAGAACTGGAAAGGGAGAAAAAGGTGAATATTATACTCATATTTGTATATTCCTACGGTTATTTCTTCGTCAAGTTGCTTTTACATTGCCGCTTATAATATCCGTATTGAATGGAATCGGGTAAAATTTCGTGAGGAGACAAACACATAGTAGATAAAATTAAGCCAAATAAATTGGTTGATTAGGATGCTGATACGTGGTTCTGTTATCATATATACCTACGAATAAAGAGTGCTCAGGGTATTGAAATATAGTTTAATATTAACTTAGTCAAATGAAATGCCTCACCGTCGTATGCCGTATCATCCTGTTGGTGAGCTTTGGCCTTTAGATGCCGAGTTGCAATATTACAAGATTACAATATATTGTGGTTATGTATGAAGGTTGCTTGTAGGTTTTATTGTATCCATCTTCCCGCAACATTCGCCAGATTGTCAGTCAATCTTGTGGGGAGCTTACCCACTCCGGTCGTTGTGCTGATCTTTAAAGAGGCGTATGTCACTTTGTCGTCCAGTGGACTTCTTTCAGCTAAAGGTGGTGTTGCTACGATTTATTCCTGTGTCGTGGGTGCGTTTACAGACATGAAAATTTACATACACAAATACCCAGAACAGAACAAATAATTGTGGATCACACAATGATTTGTCCCGTGCGGGAATCGAACCCGCGACTATGAGACACAGTGGGCGGAGCGGCTTAAGCTCTTAACCACTGCGCTAAATCGTCCGTCTAAGATTATATTTAGTTGCATCTGTCTCATGGTGGTGAAAGATCGATGCGTGTTGTAAGCATGTCGTGGTAATGTTTCTAGGAATGGATCAAGGAAGGGTTTACCATCGTTAAGGGTCCCGAAAAGACGACCGCTAAAGACGGAAAGAAGAAAGTGGAGGAAGCCCGCGCCGCCGAGGAAGTGGAGCGTAAGAGGTCAGATACTTTCATGTACCGCTTCAACTTTAGATTGCGGGGTAAGCAGTGTTCTAATAGTGTAGCATTGACTTGACTTTACTTATACACTTATGAAACATATACATATGAATTTTACACTAATTTATTTTAAACATATTTTTTAAAACTTAATTAAAAATAAGGCAAACTTCAGCAATGTGATTACCGAAGCTAAAACATGATTTTTTTTATTTTAATTATTTGAGATTTTACATGCTTTGAAGTCTTAAAGATATCATGCTCTCCGATAAAGTAGGTCGTGGTCAGCCGTTAGTCTTGCTGAAACATATTTAAGGCTTGATATTTCGGAACCGCGCCCACTGCAGTGCTCTCTAGTGTAAGTCAATATTTACTGGGCGGTTCCTAATGCACCACGAGAGGTTTTTTTAAAATAGGTGTAGAGGTTAAAAGGTGTAAAAATGTCATATTAGCATATCGCTAGCATATGGCAATTTAACCGTCCGCCATTTAATGGCCACACAATCTTTTCTGTCTAATGCCTGTAGCCAAGTGGATTTTTGACAGTTGTTAACGCCAATAGAAAACGAAATGTATGGGAATGACGTATGGCTATGACATATAAATTGCGACGTTCTGCTAACAAAAGCCGGAGCTATCATGAAAAAAATCGTTTATTTTTCTTATTATTTTGGTTTTGTACCTCAATATCATTCATATTTTTCTCTGTATAATATAATATTCACAAGTGGTTGTTGATTTTACCTTTTATTTTAATGAGTATATCCCACGGTTAAATTAAGTTGTGCCTACATAAAAGCAACTCATACCAAAACATATACTGTTTTAATGAATGAATGTGACTTTTTAATCCGTACACATATATATTTTATACGTAAGTTCCTAGCTGCTGTTATTAAATTAAGAAATCATTTGACATTACCGAGCCCTTTATTACGTCGGTGGTTTGACAAACTCTGTGATAAGCCGACGTTTGCACTATATATGTGTTTCGTTAGCGGCTCTTTAGAGATAATGACTTTTGTCGGTTATAATATTAGCCCTGTTAAGAAACGTCCCACCTTTGGGCACGGGCCTCTCTCAAACTGAGAGGGTTTAAGCCATAGTCCACCACGCTGGCCCAGTGCGGGTTGGCGAACTTCGCACACCTTCGAGAAACTCTTAGGCATGCAGGTTTCCGCACGCTGTTTTCCTTCACCGTTAAAGCAAGTAATAGTTATTTTTTGTTGGTTAGAGCTCGTCTTTTTGGGAAGTGTTAGACGTATTGCAGAGTGGTTAAGAGTTAGGAATGTCTGATTTGCAGGAAAGAAGACGAGAAGCTAGCGATTGAGGAGGAGAAAAAAAAGAAACATTCTGAATCCCAGAAAAAGCAACAGGTATTTAATATTTTCATCTCTATCTATCTATCTATATCATCACGCCAGATCCCTTACGGGGTAGGCAGAGAGTACAGCGTTCCAACAGGCTCTTTCCTTACTTACCTCGCTGGCTTCCTCTACTCTCATAGTTCGTCTCATACACGCTCGCCGGTTACGGAGACTCCTGACTTGTCCTTCAGATAAGACACGGTCTAATATTTTCATCTATATCTATCTATCTATATCATCACGCCAGATCCCTTACGGGGTAGGCAGAGAGTACAGAGTTCCAACAGGCTCTTTCCTTACATACCTCTCTGGCTTCCTCTACTCTCATAATTCGTCTACAAGACTTGACGATTCATCGTCTAAACTGCATGGAAATTACACAATCTGACTTTTGCATAGGTTTATATATATCATCACGCTAGATCTCTTGCGGGGGGTAGGCGAAGAGTACATACTTTCCACAGGTTCTTTCCTTATATACCTCTCTTGCTTCCTCCACTAATAGTTCGTCGCATACACGCTCACCGGTTACGGAGACTCTTGACTTGTCCTTTAGATAAGACTCTGTCTATTCATATGTATAGGCATAGGTTTAGTAACGTTAAAAGTGTGATTGGAGAGTAACCGCCTCAGCGATTTGGTCGTTAATATAGTCTGTGGTATTTTATTTCATTTTACTTAAGTCAACGCCACATCCCTTGTGGGGCAGGCAGAGTACCGATGGATTCTTTCCTGACATGACTCATGCTAAGAAATATAATATGTATCATCAGATGTCCTTGACAATTTGTATCTGTGACGGGACATATTGACGTGCTCGTCGTACAAGTATATGCCAATGTCTAATATGACAGTGTTTATATTAACTTAGGTTGTCAGACCCGTCGATATACGCCCGTAGTTGCAGATATGTACCAATTTTAAAAATGGCATTTAAATTGTGTATTCTAAATATAGATTACCGATTAATTTCATCTTTAAATTTAAACGTCTCTGCAAATGGGCGATAATCAATTGTTTTTATCAAACAGGAACCACAACAGCAGCAGCAACAGCGGCAGGCCTCCGAGTCGGTAGTGAAGAAGGCGCCGTGGTCGGCCATCGCGAACCTGACGCTGCAGTCGGTGCAGCGCGACGGGCCCACGCTGGCCGAGATCCAGCGCCTCGAGCGAGAAAAAAAACTCGAGCAGATGAAGGAGCAGCAGCAGATGATGCAGATCATTGCGCAGCAGCAGGCGGCCGCGCTCGCCAGGGAACAGGTCAGTCGATTACTTGATTATAATTTAACTTCTAATTTTGCGAATATGGGTATAACAAAAGGGTCTTAGTTTTATCGATTTACATCGATTACTACCAATGGACTTCGGGTCTAGTACGAAATACAAGAAAAAAAGTGTCCTTGGTTGACATTGCAAATGACTTACGTCTTTAAATTAATTTGAGTCCTACAGCTTGAAACTTAGTGCTCATTCTTGTTTAAACTACAAAATGTAATTATACAGCTAGCAATATTGCTGTCCTTAATCATTCCATCGACATCGAATCGAAATCGAATTAAATTCGGTGTTTTAAGCAAATGGTTACTTTCAAATGATAAAACAATAGTTTATTTACTGAAAATTTGATACATTATCCCCTTTTTACACGTTGTCACAATACAGTGCGGCATTATAGAAGTGTTGTTAGTTGGAAGGTGAAACGAAACGACGCGCGATTGTTTCTCTTCTAGCATTATGTATCTCCTTTGTTTCGGATACTTGAGCGCGGACACGAAGTTCATTTTGATTGGTAGGTTAATGCTGAGGCCTTTGTCCTTCCGTGAACGTCTTTCGGCGGATGATTATGTTCTATTTGAAGGTATTAGTCTTAGCAACAATCTATCCAATAATAAATTATGCGTGATCCGAAGTCAAGAAACGTATACGAAAATGAAGCCTGCTAGCAAAACTTTAACCTCTCTTTTTCATTAATATATCTTTACGCCATGCCCCTTGTAGTTTAATGTTTTTTTATAAATTGTTAACAGGAAATGCAAGCTGGCTTAGGTTGGGCTAAAAAGAAAGGCAACAATTTAAATACTTCAGGACAGAGTTTGGCTGAGATTCAGGTAAGAACATAGTTATTTATAAAGTCTTATATTTTAATTGGGTATATCGGATATGGCCTAGTAAATAATTATTTATATACTCGTAGTACAGTCAGCGATAAAAGGCTGAACATTCTCTATTTTTTTTACACCGGTTGTACATGTAATGTATATGTAATGGACTTTTTGCAAAATAAAAGTGTATAACGATTTGAAGAATTGGGAATGTTGCTTATTTTAGTCATGTCCGACGTAAGTTTATGTCGGATATGACTAAAAGGAATGATTTGTATTAGGGAGTTGAATTCAGTATTTACCGATACCGGTAAAAGTATTTTTGAAATCGGTCTAGTAGTTTTTGAATTTATTCGTTACAAAAATACAAGTATTTCCTCTTTACAAGATTAGTGAACAGGACGAAAATAATACGTCGTGCGCCGTTTTCTGGCTGATATGCGTCACGGGGAAGATTCAAATAGAAAGCCAAACAAGTCTTGAAACAGTGCCCTACCCACCAGTTGTGATCCTCTTCAGACAGACGCGCAGAGTTTCTTCTCAAATTTAATATGTGCCCAGTCGCTCGAACGTACGCAGCGCGAAGTCGGGCGCGATTAAGTGCAATTTTTTGGGGCACAACTAGCGGACTTTGTAGTGAGCTTTATTGTGCTAGTAAACCAATCACATAGACAATCATCTATCCCTATCTAGGGGTAAATCTCTTCTATCCAATCTATCCCTTCTATCCTCTAGGGTTACATTCTTCTATTCCTATGTATTTTTATTACATGATCCTTATAAGCTATTGCTTAGGTGCTATAAACTTAATCTATTACAATACCTATTCTAAACTTAATCCAGTACATATATGCTTATTTACAATATGAAGGCGTCGTCCCGAACAATTAGAGCAGAGTTATTTACGTTCAATGTCAAAAGAAGGTCTGTGCTTTTGTATCTTGGCGGGGTAAGTTTGACGAAGTGACATTGCGGTGTTATGTTGCAGGCAGAGGCGCGGAAACAAGCGGTAGCAGCGGCGGCGGCAGCGCAAGCGCAAGCTTTCGAGGAGGCCCAACAGGCCGCGCCTGCGCCACCCGCCAACCACGTGCCTTGGGCCAACAACCAGAATGGAGGTAACTGTCGGTGTATGGCTCGATCGAAACCAATGCCAAATACTCACCTTCAAATACTACAAAGATATTTCGATCAATTATATCAAACTTGGACTGACACGGGCTGATGATGATGATGATATCAAACTTAAATCAATTATTTTGTATAAACCCTGTGGGGCTACTTACAAATTGTCACTTTTTTTTCACGGTTTAATTTTTTTATTCTTATTTATCACCGAATCGGAACGCGCCGTCCACCGAGAAGATACGGCGAGGATCTCGGCGGGCTTGGCTTTTTTTTTATCTAATTCTCTTTTATATTCATTTTTTGCATCATTTTCTGTGGCAAGAAAAACGCTGGTTTTACGTAAATTCGTCTTTCTTCTTGAGAAAAAAATAAGTGCATTGTTCAGGAGGTTTCTGGGACACCCAACCCAACCAACCTTCAAAGCCGGAGAAGCCACAAGAGCCGCCAAAGCCCGCGGAGCCCACGAAGAACAAGAAGAAACTCACGCTTACGACACCGGCCAAGAAGGAAACATCTCCGGCCGCTGAGTTTGAGACTTGGTGCACCACATTCCTATCGCCGTGGAGTGCTAAGATTGACGGTGAGCATTATTGTCATAATACTAAACAGGGCTCCACGTCTAACTAAGAACGTTATAATTGGAAACAGAAGTACGTTGGGCACAAAACGCATAATAACAACAACTTAATGGAACAAATATCGCACTTTATTCGTTAAGGACCCCGTCAAAATAGGTTTAGTCGTTTTTGTGTTATCCCCAAACATTTTTTTATTTATTTTTTTTATCGCGACTAATTGTCGATTGCAATGTCTGTTAAGTGCCGTAAATCCATATGAATTACGTTTTTATAATAAATTTGTTGCAGTGCCAACATTCGTTGGTTTTCTGAAGGACATCGAATCACCGTATGAGGTGAAAGACTACGTCAAATGCTACTTGGGCGACTCGAAGGACTCCAATGACTTCGCTCGTCAGTTTCTTGAGAGAAGGTGGGTTATTTTAATTGTTTTTGTTTCTATAAGCGATTCCGGAATGCGTCTTTGATTGGCTTATGTTCGAATTACAAACGTAATATATTCCACTCAGGTCTAAGCTCCTTCGCGTCGGGATGGTGACGCCGTCCGACGATCTGTGCTCCCCTGCCATTGCGGTCAACCCCCGCACTGTCTCCGGCTCTGACTACCAGGAGGTCAAGGGCAAGGGGAAAAAATCCAAGAAAAATAAGATGCTTAAGGTCGACGCGCGCATCTTGGGTTTCTCGGTCACCGCGTCCGAGGACCGCATCAACGTCGGGGATATCGACACCGTGTGAGCCGCCCCGCACCGTTCTCGTGTTCACTATAACTCGCCTTGTGATAACCCATCGGAGATATAAACGCTTGTATCGAAACCCAGTTAGAAAATGATGTTCAATGACGGGCGGCGTGGCCTCGCCGGATTTCGATGGTATCCACCGAACGCCGGTGCGTATCGCCGCATGAGACCCGCCGCCCGCGTAGTGCATTTCCTCACTCCGAATAATTGTATTTTTAACATTTTACAATATTGTCTCGGGATACATCGCCCCCACGTCAATTTCTTCTTAGTTTTTAAAATATATGACCGCATCGTTTATTTAATTAATACTAATATCATATAGTTTGCACTGTACCGGCTAGTATTATTTGAGCACGCATCACATTGACTCGTTAGTAGTCTCGACAACTAGTGCATAATAACTAACAAAAATTTCGTGCCTTCATGTGTTCTGGCCGTAGGATGAGAGTGTGTTTAAGAGTTCGTGTTTTTTATTATTATTAATGTGCATGCAATGTATGTTAAATCTGTTGAACAATATGCTATTGGTCGTCCGTGTCTATAAATCAACATGTGTGCAAACTATGCGTAAGCTAAAAAAAAACAAAAGTTGCCGATATGTATGGCGTATCGTGAAGGAATATCGGCCAAACGGTTGCTGTCGGCTATTTTAGACCATGTGTAATAATCTGCAGTGGTTAATTTGCAAGCAAGTATATACTATGCTAGCTGATTATGTACATCGAAAAACATTCTACTTAATTTTATTTTTGACCTTCAGTGTGGTTACTACAACCTCTTCAGCAAAACTATTTTAATCTTATTTTGCCATGTAAAACAGCTATATATAACATGCGTATCTACATCTCTCTCTCTCTTATAGCAAAGTAATATTATAATAGTTTAATTAAAGAGATTGTGGTACTGGGGCAGACTTATGTGGAGGATCAATTTCCGGTTTTTACTCTGACATTCAAAGGTTTACTTTAAGCCACAATAACATTATTATGGGAACTTCATTTTGTTAGCAAACATTGAATAATTTGTAAAAGTGAATTGTTGATTTTATAATACAACTAAACACTAAAACAAAACAGCAATAATAATATAAAATAACAAAATTTATTAAGAGCCAGCATACATGACTTCATTTACTACTACTGTCTATTGAATGCGGCAGCACAGACCTACTTCCTGAAAATTTCTGTGTAGAAATGGACGTAATTAATTGACAAATATATCGATCCTATACAAAACTAAATTAATTTTGACTGGACTCCCAAAAAACATTATTGACTTCTGTCTCCACTATTTATATATTAAATTGTGCATGCTTTCATTTGCTAGGCAGTTATGCGACTTCATTTATATTTGAGCATTGCTGTTTGAGCTCGCTTTGGTTAGCTTGCCGACTGGTCACTCATGATTGTAAAAGAGGTTTTTCTTCGTCCATGTACAAACCTTAGAACTTCACATATCTAAAATAACCAATGTCAACTCAACCACGACGTACGTCCATATAGCCGGCCACGACAGCTTGTGTCAGCTTGAGTGGTGTAAAACGTCCCAGCAGTATTTCTAGTCAATTTCTACCATCATAATGATCGTGATAATTTTCAAAAGAGATTCTTTTTCAAAGGGATTACGCAATCGACTCTTTTAAAATTTGATAATGATGGACACAAATGTTCACGATTACGATATACAAGATGTATCGTAAATAACGCAAGATCTAATATCCCGATTAGATATTTGCTTCATAAATTCAATACGAAAACCAAGTTTCCAAATTGAAAATGTTAACCCCTTTTTGAGCATTTTATACCCCAATCAACAATGATACTTGTACGTGTATGTGTGCGTATTTAGAAATACGTTTTAGAAATACATTTGAAATTGCTGTATTGCTTTGAATTAAGAATAAATTAAGTTTATTATAGCGCACTAAAGGAGTAGCAGTCTTTAAAAACAAAATAATATACATTAAAAATTGTTGGAATCAGTTCAGTTCTCGATTTAGAACAAACTACTTTCAGGTCTTGCGTTTATTATGTTACACCTTGTATATGTAATAAATGATCGGAGTGAAATATTTAATTTTGTTAATAAATGTGCAATCATTGTATTTACATTATGTTTCCTTTAATACAGGAATGTTATTTATTCACTACTCAAAAATATGTAGCCTAAATCTTGTGTAGTTTAAGCGTAACGGTAATACTTTATTTTGCTCATTTAAATAATTGTCTTTATTATAATTGATACTTATTGTGGCTTTTACTCTTCGTCCAATATACACTTCTCCGAAATTTTAATTACTTACAACGTTTTATGTATGTGTTATATGAATCCTACCAGTACATAATATGTATTGATCGGTTTTTATTATATGTTTTAGACTATTTTTATTTTAAATATTAAAACAGTATTGCATTTCTAACCTTCGACGAGGCAGTAAGGAGTAGTAATATTATTTTGCGAGTTCCATTTCTGTATTGAAGCGTACACCGTTATTTTAACTCCACAAACTAGATATCTTTTTTACTAGATTGTTTTTGTCGGAGGTTATAAAAAATGCAAATTTTTGACTACTTTAATTTGTGTAGTTACATTTTTCTTACATTTTATTGTACATAAGACAGTTTGTAAACCTGATGGGGTAGTATAATGTTATGTAAAGTTTCGCACCTATTGATAGCATATTCATTAATTTAATTATAAATAAACATTTAAATATCTATAATTTGTTTGACAAATGGCCGATTTTGTAATTTAATTTAACCCTCGAACTACATCATAAGGATTTTAATAGCGGTTTATGTAAATACATTTTTAAAATATTATATGGATGTTTTGTATATAGTTTGTTTTTATCGAGCGTATTTTGTAGTCAGTGTATGAAATTAGGTATCCGTAATTGCATATTGTAGCATGTGTACGATTAACGATGCAATATTACCAACATTTGGGGGACTGTTCCGTGTTTCGCTCCATTTTTATACGTGAACTGTTCACATAGTATTGTGTGACGATGGCACATTGTAATCGAAGAAACTTCGAGTATGATGACGACGTGTTTTTAAGTGATAAGGTGTCATTGTAACGTTTTCCGGCACGGACGCGACACGATGGCAGTGTTAGATAATGCAGGACTGCAGGGCTGGGAACCGGTTTGCGCTAGCCGCTTGTCGATCGTTTCTGTTGCTCGGATAAATAAACGCTTGACATACGGTTACATAGCTGAAACAATTTAAAAAAAATCGTTCTTTGTGTTGTTGTACAGTTGTCTTAATTAAATATATATCTTATGACGAGTCGCGATTGTGGTTATAACCACGTAGTGGTATCGGCTTTTAAATAAATGTGTATATATTATATGTGTGTACCATGTACCTGTATTATAAATACCTAACTAAAACAAAAGGATCATTTTTATTGTGACTAGGACCATAATATATGTTGTTTTTAGTCGATATCGGTTTTGAATGATGTCGCGTGGATGCTTAAAAGATTTGTATCAACAATGTTGTATCGTTGGTAATATATAAGGACTACACATTTGGTAAATACTGTAAAGGGGCTTTGCTCAGTTAAGAATTCTTTTGACCGTGTTGTCTGGCATGTACTGATGTAATATTTATGGAATGTTACATTCTAAGCATAAGCAATGTGGTTTAAATTCTCCGTAGGCTTAGTGCCATCGGACGGCAAGGAAATAGAGGGAGCTACCTTAGTAGGTTATTCCTCTTTTTTGCTATTATCAGATAGGTATGTCACTCCGTAATGTGTTCTTTATAAATACGTGTAAAAATTGGTAAATAATTGTCAAATGTATGAACGCCTATGTGTTAAAATAAACTCGAAACAATGAAATGTTATTTTAAACTAGCAATTAATAACGGCACCCCAATTCACTGCTGGGGTAGACAATACTGTCAACATGTATTTATTATAAAACCGTGACTAATAAAACAGTGAATGATGTAAGTTTTGAGATATAAACGTGATTCCTTGTACATAATATAATATATTGTTATTTAATTTTATATTACTCCATTGCCCTGCAAAAAATGACAGCATCGCTTTAAATGTTACGATTCACCAGTAACTTTCGTCATTATTGTTACAGTGTGTCATTGAGTTCTCCGATTGTTGATGGTTAACATTGTAATGCCGTATACGATTCCCACAGAAACTTAATCCGGAAGAATGCACAATAATAATTATTAGTACAATTTTACATTTTGATTATTCTATGGTTAACAGCCAGTTTCTAAATGAAGCATTATAATAAGTTTGGTTTCGGTGAAAACCTTAAAAATACGGAAATTATTATAAATACGGGATTATTTAAGAATATCGTCACTTAAACTATACTTATTTACAATTGCTTAAATAAGAAACTAGCTGTCGAACTTTATTAGGAACGTTAACTGACGACCACGTCGAAGGCATAAAATATTCTGAGCTAGCATTGTTAAATGAATTAATAAGTTCTGTCTTGTCTCGAAATGTTGGTTCTCTTATCTCATATTATGCTTTTTCAACTTTTCCGTAAATTAGAACTGCCAAGAAACGGTTAACTCTGTTGTCTCTACTATAAGGCCCGACATCCATCAAAGCGGGTTGCCTGAATAACCAATTAGAAGTCGTTATTCCGCTTAATTTCAGTGGACACAATTGAAGCTTATGGGAGAGGTTTCTCATTTTACGTCGACGTGAACGCCGCGGACACGAGAAGGGATCATCATAATCATCGTATAGCGATGTACTTTCAGGAATGCGAGACCCAACATCAAAATTGTATGTTAAGAGTGCAGAAGTCATTGTTATTTAGCCTTCAGTAAGAAGTGATGTGAGTTGTGTACTCTAGCTAGCGCATATTACTGCTCCAATTTGACAGCATACACCTTTTCACTTAGTAGGAAATCCCAACCCGCTACGCCGTTCTTATCTCTCCGCCAATTTTCGCTTTTATGGATAACGGGCCTTATACTGATTTTTTTGTTTGGACTAATACGTGAAGAAGATTCATATTGCGAGTCCATGAGTAAAGATGAACCCGCTCTCAAGCCCAGACATGTAGTTTTAATATCTTTGCCGAACTGTGTGATTTTGAAACATTAACTATTGTAAAATGATTTGTTTTAGAATCGTTACTAGTTTTAATAAAAACACCTTGTCTTCTACTCTTTAATATATTTTCAATATTCGAAACTGATTCTAAGTGAACTGGGTGGAATGTCTATAGACATGGGAAGGTGCGGTCGCTAGCCACATCATCCTAAATGTTAGTTAAAAACCTCTCGTGGAGATATCTCAAATAGTAAGGCTGTAAAAATGTAATACGTTATTTATTTAATGCGGCGGTCGGTACGCGTTGTGCAAACCTGTGACTTCTGAGTGCAGGGTGGAAGGAGATGCTAGTGTGATGTGGTATGACTGAACGTTCAATTTGATCGGTATAAAATATCGATAACATTGTCTGACTTAAACTCGGTTACAACTGCACTAAATCTGGTTAGTTATAAGACGAGTTTCATAAGCGTTTTGGACTGACGAACATTTCCCAAATTATTGTGTGTTTAAATAGATGTTATAATTAATATCGGAATGTACCAGTAACCTGCCCGTTTAAACGTGAGATCAATCCCATTTATCATCAAGCTGCTGCGGCTACCAGGTCGTGTGCGGTCAAACTGACCCATATAACCTTATCGCGTAACATCTCACAGGGATGATAAATGAAACAATAAGTGTACTGGAGTTTGTAATCTTAAATGTTAAATGTTTCGATTACTATATGGAAGAGTATGATTACTATAATAATATGGAAGACGTGTAAATAAAATAGATTTAAAAAATAAATAATGATCACAGATTCGGATGTTTTTCATTTTCTTTTTATTTTGACTCATTAATTTATCTATACAATTGTTATCACGCTTGTCAAATCTAGCCAGTTAGTCATTCAAAGTGTGAGAGAACGCACGTGCGGTTTCAACATCATCCTTGCATCTTCAAAGTACAATTCATCATACATCATACAATTCATCATACATCATACAATTCATCATACATCATACAATTCATCATACATCATACAATTAGGCTCGCCCCCTATTACATGGGACCTAACATCGTCGACGAATCGTGGGTGTACTCAGTACACCTCTGCCACCCCCTCTGGGGAATATAGGCGTGACGGTGTGGTCATACAATTCATCATACATAATGTACTTAAAAGTGGTTCAATCAAGTAAGTGTGACTGCTTTAAGATTCTTTTTACAATTCGCAACGAGTCGCATGTTATATGTTGACTTAAGAGAATATAATGACTACGTTTTAAGAGGCAGAACTTTATACTAGAGCACGAAATTGCAAATACTGTGGAACTTACGCGCAAAGTTCTACCACCATGATAAGATTAAATGTTATTGCTGCCAACATAAAATTGATATGCAGCCAACTTAATAAAACAATACTGCCAACAAAAAAAATATAATCGGGATGTAGCCTTGACGTTAAATTTAATGAATCTATCGATATGTAACATTTTTAGGGTTCCGTAGCTTACTAGTTTCAGCAGGCATTTCTGCCGCTTACAATGAAATAAAAAATTGAATTGAACTGATATGACGTTTGGCAGAAATATGGCAGAACAGTATAATGCACCTAAATTGAAAAGCAGACAGGTATATAGTACGTATTGAGGATACACGGCTTTTGCTTTCAACGGTGTTAAAAGACAGCAAATCCAATATAAAGCGTTATGTTGTTATATTTTGTATAAACCCTGTGGGGATACTTTCAAATTAGCAATTTTCATTTTTTTTAGCTATTCTATTTACGAAAGTACCGCCAGATTTCCCATTTTTCCACTCATTATTTTCTTATTACTAGTTGCGAATTAACGCAATTTAGTACTGTGTTAAAAAACACTCAATTGATCCACCGAATAATACATGTATAATATGCATTAAATGCATGCATACTTAAAATAAAACGCAGCTCATCGTCTACGTTTAAGCATGTCTCCAGCACCACTCCTTGTAGTTACATTGGAGAAGTATGATCGCAGGCTTTTATTGCCCAAAGCGTCGTTCTTTTTCATTTTCTATCTATCTATATCATCATGCCAGATCCCTTGCGGGGTAGGCAGAGAGTACAGAGTTCCAACAGGTTCATTCCTTACATACCAATTTTTTCTTTTATTTTTGTAATAAGTGGAGGGAGGCCTTTGCCCAGCAGTGGGACACATGGCTCGTTATAATAATAACATGGTTCGTGTCCCTGCCCATGACAAATTATAACTAGTTCCATTTTACAAATTGAAATGTATTTTCGACTCTGCTATTTTTCTCGTAATTGAACGGAGTGTTTGCACCTAGTTTGCATAGTGGTTGCACGTGAATTCACCGCGGCTGCGTCGGCTTGCGACTGCGACACGGCCTTTTATTCAACTAGTTTTAAAGTATAACGTTATGGCGTTATTGCCTAAGGTTATGGCGTTACGAGATACGCACGAGTGAGGACATAATAGGGATTTCCAAATCATTGCTTTTTTGGGGGGTTTCAAAAAGAGAAGGAATGTAAGTGTATACTTTCACTTAAACGCAATATTTTAAAGTTCTATAACCTCACGCCAGATCCCTTGCGGGGTAGGCAGAGAGTACAGAGTTCCAACAGGTTCTTTTCTTACATACCTCTCTGGCTTCCTCTACTCTCATAGTTCGTCTCATACACGCTCGCCGGTTACGAAGACTCCTGACTTGTCCTTCAGATAAGACCCGGTCTATTTGGTCATGGTAAGATAGTCTAGGTCTTCCCTGGTACCTACATCCTTCCACTTTCGCATTGTATATCAGTTTTGTCATTCTTTCTTCGGACATTCTTTCTATATGCCCGAACCAACGGAGCATATCCTTTCTCAAAGTTATAGTAGTTTATTATCTAATAGGTACTCCCTCTCTACACACTCTAATAACCTCTATATACGGTAACAGGTAAAGATACAAAGTTATCTCTGCAGCTAGTGCAATGATAACTTTGCGTCTTTATTTTCTGTTTAAGTAGGTACATATTGTAGTCGAAGCGCAACAGTAGCATTACGGTATGTGTGTTTAGCCCTTTTTTGCTAGATAGGTTTCATAATATCTATCTATTTATATCATCATGCCAGATCGCTTGCGGGGCCGGCAGAGTACGGAGTACCGACAGGTTTATAATATAACTTGTGTATGTTACAATAAATGTGATAATAAAAACTTAACCCCAACGCAAAAATAGGTGTTATAAGTTTAACATGTGTGGGATGAGCAGGTTACCCAACTCCTCGCCAATTTACAGCAGAGTCATCGTATTTGGTTTGAACTTATTGGAATGTTCTTAATAAATAAGTGGTGATCAGGGTCTGATGATCTGATGATCAGTCGGAGGTTTTTTTTTTAATTATCAATTTAATTATTTACAAACAGTATCTACCCTGTATACTGCAGGATACCGAATTAGTATTGGGACCTACTTACAGAGTATTACCTTATATCTAGGTTCGTTACACTAAATATCTACTTATTAGTCATTGGGCACTATATAACATTCTTGCAATATACCAGACCTGCCGATCTACGATGTACCGGATTTTGTGTAGGTAGGTACCTACCTACATAATCCTACATTTTATGCAGACTGGTAAGATGTGTGTGTGTGTGTGTGTGAACTGAGTAAGCACATAGCAAATCTCAAAATATATGAACGTAAGTCCTTTTAGAATCTAGTAATAGTTGTAAACCAATTGTAAAACTGATCCTGATATTAGTAAAAAGTTAAAAAAAGTTACACCCCAAAATGTATGGTCCCTCAGTCCTCACACATAAATCCTATATTCTAGTTTCTTCTGGATAATGCAGATTTTTAATGGCCAAAGAATCATTAAAATCGGGCCAGTAGTTTTTCGGTCAAATCTTTCCTCTTTATTATATTAGTGTAGATTAAAAAGGTGGCGTTTGTGTTGTGTGTTGAATAAGATCGCGTTATAATTTAGTTTATATTTTACAAAGACCACCTGTGCGGGGTAAATGGGGCTAAGAATGAACCCGGTGATAGAGATAGTTGATAGATAAATAAGTCTGGTGGAAGTTGACAAACTATACAATATCATACGGTTCTTCCGGGATAGTTGTTATTTCTCCATACTAAAATGGTAGAATAGATCTTACTAACTACTATATCATCTCCTTTGTGTTAGATTCTATGAGTAGAAGCCCGTCGTCAACGCAACTGGTTAACGTGCAACCACGGGGCAGAGATATCTCAAGGAAGTCATCGAATCCAAAATTCCACAGATACGGACGTAGCACAGAACCCTGAGGACATCTCATCGTCAGCGATTTAGACACTGCATGGTGACCAAGTTTTAGTTTAGTCGTGCCTTGCGAAAAGTACGACTTAATTAGGAGGTAGATGTTTCTATAACATCCTTCAGCTTAAGAAGTAGCATTGCCCACCATGCGTTGTAAAAACACCAAAGAAAACGCCTAAAATGTATTTAAAATCTTTAGTGCTGATAGTTGTTCTAACGGATAGGGCTGCGTCTACAGTCGATGTGAATCCAAATTGTTTCTGTATAAATGGTGGCCCACCCTCAGGGGTGTAGAGAGGTGTGCTGAGCTTTCTCCGAAGTTACTCGCGGCGTTATGCCCTTTTAACACTTCCATCCCTGGAGTACATCGACGTAGGAGCGCATTATCTTCCTACGTCGATATAGCTCTCACGGCTCCCCTTTGAACGGCCAATTGAGGCAAGCCAGAGCCGAGAGTCCTGCGGGCAACCTTCGGTTTCCACTCGACCGACGATGACACGCGAAGTTGAGGGCCCTGACCGACTCTCTGAAGCACTCGGGTACGTGGTGTCGTTATTCACCAACAGCTCGCCTTAATATTATTATTTACTTTGATGTTTTGTAGGAGAGTGGAGGAAGCCTGAAAGGAAAGAACCTGTTGGGACTTTGTACTCCTCCGCAAGGGAACTGGCGTGATGATATAGATAGATAGATGTTTTGTATGGTTGCTAAGAAGACTGATCGATTTGCTCCTATCCGATGAAGCTGTAAAGGCCCCGCGGCCGACAGCGTAGATCATTCACACAGTACAGTTGAGACCAAGGGCCTTCGCTATCAAATTTTTCTACTATCCTATTAAGTAAAGCGCTTTTAGATTTTTTAACCTGGAAACTCCAAGTGTAACTAAAGCTTCCTCAAACGCGTCTCCCGTGATTTTAGATTTTTTGATCTCAGTGTGTTTCCTACGTGCCCTTTGAAAAAAATTGCGTAGTTCAATTAAGTGATTACTCCACCATTCGCATCTTTTGGTTTTGGTAAAGATACGCGGCCTAAAGCTACGTCGGCACTGTATAGTAAAGAATCCGACATGATCTCTGCAGTTTCTTCCGCGGATAATTCTTGGCGAGTAAAATTCCCGACACACGACGAAAAAAGTGTACTGAAAATCTCCCAGTTTTCTCCATTACATTTGTATGTATAATTGTGACTGTGACTAGGAGGATACCGTATTGTTCCTCGTACACGATCAGGCGATGATCACTACAAGACGCGTCGGGTACAACGCGCCACCTATCCAATAGGACATCTACACTAGAAAGCCTAGGGACCAGTTGAAATTTTTCAGCAACGACAATTAACTAATTTTTAAGTTGACTTTATAAATACTTTTGCAAAACAAAGACGACTTGGTTTAAGCGATAAAACGTAGACTACCTAACTTACTTTGTCTCACACGGAAAAATTTATTTGGGATTTGTAATTTTGAAATAAAGAAGATATTTAAGCGCACACGGGCGCAATAAAAAAAATGTTTATTTGTCCGTGTTAATTAATATACAGAACGTTGGAATCGATTTTGAATAGACTATCTCTGGAAAACTGGGGTTTTACAGAGATTGCTTAAGATACTTTTTAATTCGGGAAATGCAAGATTACCGAGGGATTCCTTAAATACTTTTTACTAAATGGTAGTAACTAATTTTCAAGTGTATACTTTGGATTTGCCTAGATATTGGATGTATGATGAGGACTGAGGGACCATATATTTTCAGGTGTAATTTATTTAAAAGTTTCTTCTTATTACGGAATACACAGTTACTGAATCCCAAAAGGACATGCGATCACATATTTTGAGATTTATCATGTGGTCTCTCAGGCCACACACATATCTGGTAAGGGACAGTTCAAATTTAAAAACACCGTTACCAGACTGTTTTTAATGTTTGCTCGAAAAAAAATCCAATGTAAGACTACTGGCAGCAGCATGATCGTCTCCGCCGTCTGCGCCTGCGACTGCACCGTCGCCGCCGCCGCCTCCTGCAACTGCGGCGGCGGCGGCGGCGGCGGCACTTGCGCTTGCGTCTGCGGCACCCCAACTCTCGCGCGAGATTTGCCACATACTTGTCTCCGTGACGTTCAAGGAAACCTAGTACAGCGCTTCTCTTCAACGTTTCCTCAGCTTTCCCCATTAACGTACTCACTCTCCAAACATCACCGAATTTATCTTGCAAGTACTTCGCGATGTCTGCCGCCGAAGTGCCATTTTTGTTTGCAACTTTATAGAATGTGTTCATAACAAGTTTAGCAGTATTCTGATCCTGCTCCTGATGCGCGTCATTCGCCATTTCACTGTCTCAATTTTACTGTTTTAGAAATTTTAAATTTACATCGTTTTAATTTTAAAGATTATAAAAATACATGCATACAGACATTGCTTTGTATTGAAAAAAGAATTTGTCTTCAGCTGTCAGTTTCCATAATTTTAGTTTTTTGTTTTGTCAATGTCTATATGCCAGGGTCATCGGTAAATTAAACGTAGTGTTTAAATCGTTGTAATTACTTCATCGTTTATATTCTCTTCATAAAGATACTAGAACATAGAGAAGTTTTTAAGTACCCGCTTCAGCTGTACTTTTTTTCTGGACACTTGGTACCATTTAGGTCACCAATTTAAAAATCTTTGTTCCTGCATGGTTCGTACCATAGATGCACTATAAACATAGAGGGAGCATTTACAAGATTATATATTTGCACTGCTTACACTTATGTCATGTCAGTGATAAGAAAGAGGACAAATCCATCGTTACCAGGGGTGAAACCTTGTAAATTTTTTTGATATTATTGACATAGACCATAAATCTTACTTATGTTTTCCCATAAATGTAGTATTAGCTCTTTTCCATATAACTGCGAAAGCTTTATCGATAAAATCATTTTGTATATAAACCGAAAATTAAATATTTTTTACAATACAAAATATCGCTGTATCTCATAGTGCCTATTATAGATGCATAACTTAGTTTTGTAGTAATAATAGTAATTCTAACTAGCTATTGACGATCTAAAGAATCTTGACATTCACTATATAATAATTTTAATTTAAAAATATGTGTTAAAATCAAGCTTTTATATAAAAAAAAAACACAACGGATACCGACAAAATCTATGGTACTTGTCAAGACAAATGTAACGAGCTTCAACACGTCAGGGTTATGTTAAGTAGTTGGGTAGTTCTCTTAGTTACCCTTCGACTACATCATGATACCCTGGACACCATCCGGGTCTACAGAACTCATCAAGACAAATCCAATGAGTCCAAACACGACGGCGTAATGTTGGGAAGTTAGGTGGTTTCATTGGCCACCCTCCGGCTCCATCATCAGCCCCAGAACACTATCTGGTTATATAGTACTTCTCAATATCAATTTAGCCAGCCTAAACATGAGGGGGTTACGTTGTATAGTTTACATGTTCCTATACCCTTCTTCCGACTTTATCATCAGACCAGCTCTATGGTACGATATTATTGCAATGTCATCGGACTTACATACGTATGCCAAATTTTAGTTCAATCGGATAACCGCACGTTCTTTAAAAATGCATCTCGAGATTTGAAACGGAAAGCCAGACAGATAGACAAACGAACATTGTAAGTTAAATAAAATCTTGTAAAAATAAAATTTAACCTTTCATAATGTTATTATTTATTTCAATAAGCGCGAACAAAATATATAAGAAAACACCTATTGAAAAAATTACATAAATTTAAAAGAGAACATATATATATAAATATATATTTTTATATTTTTAAAAAAGCTAAAGCTTACATAAGTTTCGGTCGATGACATCATTGCAAATATAAAATGTATTTTCCACAAAAAATGTAATTAGTTCGAAGTTGCATAATAACTACACCAGATTCACGGTTTTGCTTGAGCATAACTGATTAAAATAAATAATTAGATAAAATCGTAATAATCGTATTCCCAAACAGATTAGGCATCATGTTGGAAAATTTACATCGATATTAATAGCGTTTTCAAAAATTGGTAATTATATAACTGTTAACGCATGGTTTTTTGTTTTAGAATAGAATAGATATTGCAGCCTAAATGAATAGTGTTTTAATGCAATATTATATTCGTTTTAACGCAATATAATAGTCGCATCTTTCCAAAACATTTTACAAAAGAGTGCTTCAATGTTCGACACAAATAGCGAAGATTACAGCCAGTAACAGTTTCAATGTAAAATTAACTTCAAATAGTTCTCTTTTAAATTAATTATATTTTTTGCAATAGGTTTTCTCTTGAATGTATTGTTCATGCTTATATCAAAATAAATGAAAATGTTATAACAGGTTCGTTATATGTATAATAGGCACTATGCGATATAACGATATTTCGATGTTAAAAATGTTTAATTTTCGGCTTATATACCAAATGATTTACGGATAAATCTTTCGCAGTTGTATGGGAAAATACAAGTATGGTCTATGCATCTATTTATTACCCAAAACGGATTGAGTATTGTCACAATATTGCTAGAGAAAATTGAACTCTTACTCACGGACACAACACTGAATATTCTATGATTTAAACAACTCTAGAAACTATGATGAGTAAGAGACCTGGAGCCCGGTGTAACGCTCGCACCCATTACGATGCAGTACGGTGACCATAAGGTAGAACTAATACGAACTATACCTTTATAACTATTCATGATATGGTTTAAATACGCTGTAAACCATTTATAACCCAGTTCAAAACGTTCTTAATTCGTCTGTATTTACAGAATGGATTTTAAAGATGCGACAATAAGTGCAGCTATCTCAACCGTTGTAGATACAGTAAAACGGCCTTAAGAGACTCTCCTTAATTTATGCGACATTATGAAATGAATTTAAAGAATTTGAAATAAATGTACAGAAATAAAATGGGCAATTGACTCAAAAACTTTGACTACTACTCATTGAAGATGTGGTTGCATATGCGTGGAAAGAAAGAATTACACCTCTGCCACCCCCGCTTGGGAAATGTAGGCGTGACGGAGCTAGTTGAACATTAATGTCCTAACCCATCCGACTTTCATAGGTAAAAATAGGTGCATCCCTAAGGATGCATGCGTTAATCAGTATCAGTATCTAAATACTGTTACTGATTAACTTATCAAAATGTGCATACAATACTTATACTACTTGTACTTAAGACTATTGATTCAGTGGCTTAAGCCTATCAGGTTTATTTTTCCTGATACTGTTCATTGAATTTTTGTACCTACCGTGCTGGTGCCTAAGCCCTAGATGCTATTTTTTCCTAGATTTTTGGTAATCTCCAATGAGGCCAAAGGTTAACTAATGGTGGTTGTACACGTCAGGTATTTAGTTGAAAAAATAGGTACTGATTATGTAGCGGACCTTTTCGAAAAATAATAAACCATTTTGTTTTTTTTATCCCTATCGTTTTGAATGAAGAATCTTGCTCTTTGATTTGAAAGGATAGGTATTGACAATGTACAATGCCGTGTATTTAATGTCATTTTACCTTTAGCACTATTGCAATTTGTTTATTCAAAATTTCATGTAAGTAGCCCCAGTATACATTAATTTTATATTATATGTCTCAAACAAATGTACCTTCTGCAATGCCGATAGAAGACCCGGAATTCTGGCCGCCCGAATCTCCGGGGAGAATGGTGGTCAAATATCTTCAGAACAAACCAGATGGTGCTACTTTATCTGATATATTAAGGCATCTTCAACAAGAGTGTGGTAAAGATCCCACGGAGCTTAACGATAGAGTGTTGTCTTTATTAGAAAATGGGACATCTCTAGGATTTCTTGAAAAGGAAGGGCCTAATTACAAAAACTGGATGATTCGTGAAGCGAGCGGTAGGCGTTGTAGGCGCCGTCGGAGTTGTTGCCGGCGCAGGCGTCGGCGCAGGATCCGACGCAGACGCAGTCGTCGCAGGAGAAGACGCCGTCGCTGCTAAGCTTGCTGTTTTTTATTTTTACTTATATTTTAGTTTTCTTGTGTCCGTTTTTACTAAATACAATTTTATATTGACTGTACCTATTCCTCTGTTACTATTTACATTTTATCTTGCTAAAAGAGATTGATGTAGCTCTAGGTAGGGACAATGCGCATAAGCACAGAGGTTGCGTGTGTAACGAGTGTACTCTGGGGCAATGCGACCTGATTCGACTTTTTATAGACCATGGGGATACGCTTTTTTAAAATGAAACTCCAATAAAGACGGCTACTAAGATTGCATAAATTATATTATGCTTTTATTAAAGGATTAAATGGTCACATACACATAAATTGGTACAATAATTGATAATACGTGTAATATACGATGAGATAAACATCAAACTTAATCCTATGTCAAACGATTATAAACCAGTTTTTGCTGTATCGGAATATACGAGTAAAATTATGTGATTAATAATCTAAGCTCCCAACAGTTTCTTGACTGTGTAGCCGGGCACGGCGTACACGAGCAGTAAGAACATGAGGGCCACCAGGATCACGATGGCCGCCTTCAGGATGGTCCACTTGTAGTTGTGCCACATTATGTAACGAATCGACTTCAGTGGGTTCAGGAACCACATGAACGAAGCATCTGGGCGACTGGAATTTAGAAAAAAAAAATTCATTACTATCTTCACCTTTATTTACAGTTGGGTATGGGTTAACTTTAAACCATGCCCTTTTCTGATCTCGTTCTAGGCTTTCGTTTTGCTTACAGATAAATATGTACTGCTTTCTCATACTGTATATCGAAATTATAGATGTAGGGCGAAAGCAAGACCAAATCACTTTCATCCTTAATCGGTTGTAGCTAAAGTTCTATGTACGTATATCAAGTAAATTTACTAATCCAATCTAACGTTTAACCTGTTGTGAAGTTTTACATACGTAGGTATATAGTCAAGTCTAAACTTACTTCGGCTTATCAAGAGGATCAGGTTCGTTACGACCAAGTCCGGCCAGTACTTTATCTGCTTCCTCGCGAGTGAGGAGGTGTATTTCAGCCTCAACTTTCCCTGTCAACTCCATCTCCTCGGTGTCGCGTTTAATGTAGAATGGCCACCAGCCCTTCACCCGTTTCTGCTTAAAAATGTTCACCATCGGCACGGAACCGTCATTTTGAAGCATGTCCAGAGTGCAAAGTTTCGACGATTTTGCACCACGTGGGAATCTATTCAAGTCCAATGTTATTGCACCTGAAAAGCGTTAAATGCAATGCAATTGTTTTTCAATCAATAAAAACATACTGCAAAATAGGTAGATACTATCGTCAACTTGAATTGCAGACGAGTAATCGGTGTGTATATTATATAGTTTTGTTCTACAATTTTGTATTAATTTGAATTATATTCAATTAAGGGTTTTATAACTGATCAGCTGAAAGGATGGTGAATGTAAGCTCACCCAAGAAATCATCAGCCGAAAAGTGATCGGCATCCCACACTTGCAGCTCAAGACGAGCCGGAATCTTGCACTCAGTCTCATCCCATGAAAACACAGACTCCTTGCGAGATATCACTATGCGTTCTTCGGCTTCTAAATAATCGAACGGATATATGAAACGCCAATTGAAGTTCCCTTCACCAGTCAGAGATCGGTAATGTATATCCGTACATTGGCAGTCATCTGGACCTTTAACCCATCTGTAAAATATCAGAAAGTTCCAACATTTCAAATACCCTTCCGTGCTTGCAGTTATTTAGCCAACTAAAAGGGTCACTTGACCCTTTTAGTTAGACTACCTACAAGCCTATTATTTTTTCCTTTTAATCATTCAATTACTCTATCGTAAGGTCCCTAAGTAATGAAAGCTCTTCCTCATCTACTACGATATAGTAGGTATATTACTAATAACCACATACAGTAGGTACGTTAATTACATTTTGAAAATAAACTTACCCTTTTACATAGATGTCAGACATCTTCTCCCCTGTAAAGAAAGCATCATCTTCCAGCACCACGTCATCGGTGTTCCAGATGATGACTCTCATTTCGTAGGACTTAGGCTTGCGGGCAGATATGTCCAACGGTGGACCAGGCAACGGCATGTCCATGGGAAACATGTCCACCCACATCTCAAGACGTCCTTGCTCGATGCCTAATTTAGAATATAACAAACATTTGATTTTGAAAGTATAGATTCTCATCTAACTTCTTACATCATTAAGCTGTTTTAATAGTAGACACCTATCATTAATTAGCACTACTTACCTATCTACTATTTAGGAAATTATCTCTATCTATCTATATCATCACGCCAGATCACTTGCGGGGTAGGCAGAGAGTGCAGAGTTCCAACAGATTCTTTCCTTACAGACCGGTTTAACTTCCTCCACTATTATAGTTCGTCTTATACAAGCTCGTCGGTAAATATTAATAAAATGTACCTACCAATAAATATGAGGCGTTGACATGAAATGAAGAAAAAACTGTATCTAGAGTGACTTATCGATTTCGACTGATGTTAATTATCCTTATTCATTGATTCACACAATTACGTTGGGTTAGTCATCGTAGTTGCCACGGAGATATATCCTTACCTGGTTTGCTTGGGTTATATAAGGGCCGAGTCTCAACATGTTCAGTAACCAACCGCGTGCCTACACGGGGCACCTCCTGCCAGCGACGTAGCACCACCAACGCCATCTGCTCCTCGATAGTGTCCGGGTTAGAGAACAACTCGGTATCTTCCATAGGTATATTGAACACCGTACGGCCAACCCTGACACGCCCATATTCGTATACCGGAGGATCTAATTTACCATCTTTGCAAAGTTTCGCCAGAATCTGCGTCGGTTTCATAGCATCGCGCCAACGGTTGTATCCTTGTCTAAATTTTAAAGAGGGTTAGTAAGCTAAAACATGCGCGGTTAATTATATTGTAACATTATAGCAAGTTCTACCTACTCTTCGTATTTCATGGGTAGTCCGCACGTTGCCCTGTGACGACTATAAAAACGATTCTCGAGATCGATTTTAGTTTCCCCTATCAGATCGTCAGATCCAAGCAAGTCCCAGTCGAGGACTTGGATAGTCAGCATCGAATCTTGTGGGAAAGTTGCCTCTATTTCAAAACATTTCCCAAAAACTGGGTTGAGCTGCTTTGACACATAGTTTTCTTTATCGCTTATACGCTTTGATCCTAAATGTAATACTATGTAAGGATCGGCTTTCCCGTTTAAATCCATGGGATGTAGATCAGTTGCCTTCACTATGTATACTCTCACTAAGACGTGAATCGGATCGTTATTTGGAACTCCTTGGAAGAATCCGAAATTTGGATCGAATCCCATCACTGTGTGATCATCGATCCCTTTTGGTAGAGGCCATTTGTAAACTTTTATAGCTCCCTAAAACAAGAAGGTATCGCATAAAATGGTCAAAAGTGAGAACACCAAAAGCGCTGTAGGATTGCTGTTAGATAAAGTGCGTGTGCAGTGTGAAAGTCTGAACCAAAAGGAATCAACGAGCAAGGGTAAGAAGGAAATAGTAGGACTGCGAAATGTTGAAGAGTAAGTACGTGTTGGCTTCAAAAAGCGAATGAAATAGAGAAAAAAGAAATACCTTGAATACGCCTACGACTCTATTTTCATCTTCAGAGTCATCGCCTGTCTTTTTTCCCCTGTATAATTCGAATGAATGAAGCCATTCTTTAAACTCATCGTATTCGGGTACAGTTTCAAGTTCGTGTGGATAGATCTGAGGGCGTAATTGGTTACATCACAATATAATGCATTATAAATAAATCAGTTTACTTACATAAACAATAGTTACTTACTTTGGCTAAAGCTGACCGCGGTATTTCATTTTTCTTTATAAGAGTTGGGCTGACTTTGATTCGTGGTGACGTTGGGTGGCGGCGCTTGTTCCTGTCTCGATCAGGTCGTGGTGAGTGAACTTCTTCGCGCGGTGAGCGACTTTCATCAACAAAGCTCATTTGAGTTGGTTGTAGGAAGCCCTGCCTCTCCTTTTTAGCTTCTTTCTCATCTTCAATCATAGATTCAACAGAAGCAAAATACTTTGTCCACCAATCTTTGTTCCCTTCGTCGTCATCGAGAACTGAATCTGTGCTAGCTTTGCGTTTCTTCATCGATTCGCTTCGCTTGGTGAACTTCTTACGCATTGGTTGTTTGACCCCTGAGCCATATGAGACTTTTCCCCTGCCATCTCGAATCAGCAGTGGGCAACTTTCTTTTTCATTTTCGATAGTGAACAAATCATCTTGCACGATGCAATTAGCCCTTAAATCTACGTTTTGTAACGGGATAAGAGATTTTTTCCTGTCTTCGATGTCTCGTTCACGTTTGCTCATAGGGGTGTATATGTACTTATGAATGGAATTTATAGTATGGGTTCCCACAAGGGTGATTCTGCCAAAACTGCGACAATCGACCACTCGGATAGTCAGAGGTGGCCTATATAAATCTTGATCTGGAAGTTCCACATCAACAAACTTCACAGGGTTAGTGAAGTTAGGATTACGTTTAGCATTTTGTATCACAGTCGAGTGCAGAATATTTCCAGCACATTCGATATCAACTCTAGGTTTATCAACGGTGAGTAAATGAACACGTTTTAAATCGCGCAGACCCCAGAACAACACTTCGATACGGTACTTTGACAGTGTTGGGCGTATTCCCCTTGGAACAGGAAGAATTGGACCTTTGTTGGCATCTATAGGAGGCTTTCCGTTAGCTTCTCTGGGCGATGGCAATTCAGGTAGTATAGAGGCATCTTGTTTGTGTGGTATTTCAAGCAACTCAAAAGTGGCGAGTAGTTCTCCGGCACAATCGTCGCCTCGCCTAATTTCATACCACTCTAAAGATGGCGGATTTTGTGGTCTATCATGTGTGTCTTCGAAAGCTTTCACGTGGGGTTTTGCCAAAGTGCGACCTATAAATTCTGATTTACCGACTTTGTCTTGGTCAAATATTTCGATAACTATTGTTGGAGGGTCAGATTTTATCTGTTCGATAGTGCTGTATAGCAAAATATCATCAAATACTAATAGCTCGTCCCAGGTGGGGCTCAGAGTTTCATCAATGACTTGTGTGGTCGCTATGCTTTCGCCGATAATAACCCGCGCAAACGGATCAGATAGACCTGAAGAGTCTGATCCTATCAGGGACCTGGCTTGATATATGTAGGCTCGCATTTGGAAATTCTAAAACAAGTGCTAGCTATTATTATTTGTTTAAAACCAAATGATAACCATAAAAGGGCTAGTATTCATATTTTACGTACATGTTTTTCAGCATAAAATATATTAGCGGGTGCATTTGATCGAAGTTTATCAGCGTTTCTTAGTTCAGAACTGACTTCGTAACCTTGCGGCAAGCCATCGATGTAATGCTTTTTATCTTGCAAAAGACCCAGCCAGAGGTAAATACTAATTTTAGCTGGTATAGCCCAACCGCTTGGTGTGGCCGCCTTTTTCCCTGGCCACTAAAACACGATTGATTAGGTTCATGTCACCTTCATTTATAAACAAAGTACCTAGTTAATATTGTAAAATGCTTACCTTAAGAAACAGAGTTTGCATTTTGCCGCAATATTTACCAGATTCATCGGGAAATTCCGAATATATTATGTCCCGGGCGGGGATCCTATGGTATGCTAGACGCTTACCGTTGCTTACCAGCCATATAAATACGTCTGGCATTGCGTGTTGCGACTAAAATATGAAATAAGAGTTAAATGGAAAATATTATTTCTACATTCGTTGCTTTTTCAAGTTTGTTACTTACGTCTTCACATAAGTGTTTCAATCGATTAAGATATGTGTAAGCCGTTCTCAGGCGATCTTTGATTGAATGTTTAGTAATCAAGGCCTTCAGTGACTTAGTCATTGTAGCGATTTGGTCCTACAAAACAATAATTTGAATATAATAATGGTATACATTCCGAAAATAATAAATGATAATTTATTGAAATTATCATTTATTATTTTCTGAATGTATACCAATAAAAATTATGTGATTTGAAATCAACACATTTGAACTTTTCAGGACGAAAGTTCAACTGAATTGTATTGAAACAATTCAGTTGAACTTTCGTCCTGAAAAGTTCAAATGAGTTGATTTCAAACCCACATAATTTTTTCGACATTTTGGGTCTGCTTTCTGGGATGTCATATAATCTTAGGCAGAGAGATACATACGATTTCAAAAAGGCAAAGCTTTTGCCTCTCTTTATCCAGTTTCGTGTTACCAAACGAAGGCGCATTGGTCATGTGCCGCACGTAGGCTGCGCAGGCGTTGTTTGTAGCTTCCAGCGAAGACTTGAGCATTAAAACGCTGGAGTTGTCAGGCCCAAAATCAGTATCAATTGCAGCTTGTGCGTCTGTTAATCCCTCTTCCTGAAATAAGATAAAAAAGGTATTATTGTTGTAATATATTTAACATGACAATATACACAAGGAATATAAGGTGATAGTCTTAAAAAAATACTAACAAACTTCTCAATAATGTTGGCGATAAGGTTCGAGTTGTACATACGCCGGCGATGGTCAGGCCAGATGCTTCGGACATGCATGCACTGTTTGTGGTCCCAGTAGGGAAGGTAGTAATACGTCTTGTCGGCAGAAGAAGAAGCTTTTGAAGGCTGAGTGGTACTCTGCCAGTACCCAGTATCAGCACTGATTTCATCTAGAAATTTAACACAAACTTTTATAGTAATTGCCATAAATATTACTGGTAGGTATCATCTAAGTTATCTTAAAATCATCCACTGAAAGACAGTGGTTATAAAGGTAATTGAGGAAAAGCAATTGCATTCATTTCATAATGGCATATACAACGTAGCTCAATAAACAAATTATTGAACCTGTAAATAATAAATTTTTCTGACTGATATATCAGTCAACGATATGATATCAGAACCACTAGTCAAAATCTTATACCAAGTTCCACAGACTCCAGATCTTGAGGTCTCCTGACCGACTCGTTATGTCCATCCAGGGAGTTCCCTGAGTTACCAATGCTAAGCTCAAACTGCAAAGGTTTGTCTGTCAGTCGTTTATCAATCATATTGGCTTCAAATATGCTGGCGAACAAGAAAAATTCCTCGTTCTTCTCAAAACTCGGTTCGATAATCGGTGGAATCGATTCCATCTCAACTTCTGACGCTGGACATTCCATAGTATCCGTTATTTCAGTACGGATGGAAATCAAAATTCTGTAACAGTTTATTATTTGCTGTAGGACAACTGAACAAAAAAAGACAACATATTTTTAGAAGCAAATATATTAATGAGCGTACCTTCCCCTGTAAGATACTCCTTCTCCCATTCCCATATTTAGGCCAGCGTGTTGATCCAGCAGACTGTAATCGCGGGTAGAGCCATACAGATAAATGTAGGCTGGTCCGAATGTTGGAAGAAATCCTGGCAAAGTGAATAACTTTAGCGTGACTGCAGCTAGCTTTATGAGGCAAGCAACATCGACATCCCTTTATGTATGACTTTCTATGTATTAAATTTGCACAAGTTTACATTTTTTTTTAAACGTAGCTCCACACTAGGATTTATTACTGTATCGTGGGTGCGTTTGCAAACATGAAAATTCACATACAAATACCCAGACCGAAACAAATAATTGTGGATTTGTCCAATGCGGGAATCGAATCCGCGACTATTAGACACAGTAGGTGGAGCAGCTCAAGCTCTTAACCACTGCGCTAAATCGACCGTCACCTATTATGAAAGTTGTACTAATTTATTATTATTTTATAACTGACCTTAAAAAAAGCGTTTACTACAACTTGGTATATACTATTAATGGCCATAACTTGTAAAGATACCTTTTTCTCCATCATTTGAAATTGACTTCAAGTCGATGAAGTGTGTTCCGATTACGTTAGGGTGCACCGGGTCGTTGTCCCTTAGTTGTATCTTGATGCGCTGGCACAGCGGCGGGAACATTTCCGTAAACACGATTTGCTCGTTCCACACCGGCGTGTACGAATTCTTGCGCACTGAGGTGCAGCCCTGGGGTACGGGAAACAGTCAGGAAAATCAGGTTACGGAGGTGATTGCTAATATCGATCTTTGAGGCTTCCAAACGTAAACGTTGTTATTAAATGAATATTGCTAGAGTGTAAACAGCTTTGAGAGATTTCATTACTTGCTTAGCTTAGTACTAATAAAATGAAGCAATCTTCGTAGAACTTACACTCCGAGTCGTATTAGGCACACTAAAACGGTAGACTGAAAAAAATGTGTTTTCAGAAGAAAACGTTAGGTACAATTAACACAACTTAGTTGAACTTACAGTCATGCCCGCAAAGCACACTTGCACGTATGGGTCTACAAGATCTTGGCTCTCTCCAGTGAAGGCTCTTTTTACGTTTGCCAGTATAGAGTAGTTCATCTTCGGCAGGCCGTCAGCTTTGTGGATTTTGACAATAAACCGTGCTCGTTGCCGTTCGATCGGCACGCCATCTGGCAGGAGCAAGTTCCTAGAAAGATTTAGGTAGATTTATATTATAAATCAGTCTGCTGGGCAAAGATCTTTTCTCACAGAAGGGTGAGAGAAAATAGGTCATACTCCACCAAGCGGACCTGGTGCTGCTTGGTAGGGATATGGATGATCAATTTATATAACATTTAAAAATATTATACTTCATCTCAATATTCACATATTACTAGAATTATTTTCGGAATGTGAACAATATAAGAATGATGTTATCAATATTATTTTAATTCCCAAAACGTGTGTTGTATGTGTATTGGATAATAATATGCAATGTTTGTAAATATTAAATATTATGTATCCGTTTATGTGCGTTAAGATAATGACAGAAAAGTGATAAAATGTGCCCCAATACGCCGGTCGTAAATGATTTGTAAAAGGTATACCACTTAACTGATTGGGGTATGGATATTTGATAAATTTTCATCGGAGAGTCGAATTTATTTTAAATACAAATTCATTTATTGAGATGTCTACCCGACACTGGCTAAAATTGATTAATGTTGTAGTGAATTGTCATTATCTAAAAACAAGAAAAAAATGATTACGTAACTGAGGTTTTTGCTCCTTTTAAGAGTAATTCTAATTAAATGTTTAACTGAGAGGTTTTGTACCCATTAGAGGTAGAAAACAGGTTGTTTTTACCATGATGATGATGAGACTAAGGCAAGAATACAAAAATCACACTTAAAAATAAAGTTGATTGATAACTTCTTCTAAATCTTAGACATGCCTATTAAACAATGGCTTCATCACATTACTGTGTTTTTATTAAAATTACCATTGATCAGTGGATGAAAATTACATATATATGAACACCGTCACGCGAATATAGATTCCCCAAGCGGGGATGGCAGAGGTGTACTGTGTCCGCCCACTATACAGGGTGGATTTTTGAGAGGGGGGCAGTAAGGCAGAGTAAATTGTATGATTTGCATTTTTATAAGAGTTTTTCTTTTATTTTTACATTGTTCAAGGTCATCAAAGCCACGATGATTTCTTACAAAATGAAAGAGGTTGAAAATGATAGAGGTTTTTGATCCTTATCCATATTCGATAGAACAGGATCGATAGGCATCAATTTTTTTTTTATGTAAATTGCCCATTATCTTGCGGACTCTAATTTTTTTTTCATAATGTGTAAATTCAACTCAAAGTGCTGCAAAAAATTAGGGATAGTTAGTCTCGTAAGACCGTTTTCTTGTAGATACAACGGTTAAGGTAGCTTACTGCTCCATCTCAAAAATGCACCCTGTATACAAGATGTAACATAATGGCCGCAAGACCTGAAAGCAGTTTGTTCTAAATCGGTAACTGAATTGATTCCAACAATTTTTAATGCCTTTACATTTATTTCTAATTTGCATAACATGCTTTTACTCCTTCAGTGCGCTATAAGAAACTAATTTTATGCTTGATTCAAAGCAATACGGAAGTTAAAAATGTATTTTTAAAACATATATTTCTTTACGCACACATACAAGTTTCATTGTTGATTGGGGTATAAA
Source organism: Phalera bucephala (assembly GCA_905147815.2). Lineage (NCBI taxonomy): Eukaryota > Metazoa > Arthropoda > Insecta > Lepidoptera > Notodontidae > Phalera > Phalera bucephala. The sequence goes on along the minus strand of LR990609.1, from coordinate 5,996,791 downwards.
AGTGCTTAAAAAAGGGGCGACAGACTTTAAATTTGGAAATTTGATTTATGTATTGAATTTGTGAAGCACTTATCTAATTGGTGTGTCTGAGGTCTTGCGTAATTTACGATACACGTTGTATACTTAAAATATACTAAAACTGATTTAATTTTATCTGTTAAAACTATTACCGTTAAATTGATAATCTGGATCATTATTGGCATATTAATTATAATTAATATGCTAAAAATTATTGGTCCGGGTTACGGATACCTTTAGCTTGTAATTGATTTGAAAAATTTATGATTATTACATTCTACATGCTGTCCCATTTGTTAAGCGGAAATTCATTTTCATACCATTAGCGGATTATTATATAAGGCACAATCGATTTCAAGATATTATTAAGAGACATATCGATTTGTACCTACAAATATTAAGGAGATAACTAACGTGATGATGTTGATTACTTATGTTCCGAAATTTCCCTTGTTTGCCGATCTTGACAACAGTGAATAGTCTTCTCGACGGATCTAAAATGCAGTCTTGTTTCAAATAATTCAGATATAATTAATCTAAATAAAACATCAATATAACTTGTAGCGCGTAATTTTTAGTAATTTTAAATAAAGAATTAACAATATATAGTAAAAAATGTCTTTGAAGTATTTTTCCGGGAATTTCAATACTTTCAAATCAATCTTGTTAAATACATTATGTTAATGACATTCTTATCTTTATTTAATTATATACTTTTTATAGCAAATGGGCCTAAGCAACTACCTAGTATTTTGGTAAATCTATCCTTGAATAAAATATTGTAGCCGGTCTAATAAATAACAACTGTGAATTACTATATAAGTGTGCACATGCCACTTTCCTTTCTGCTGTGGAATCAATAGATGCTTATATTTTTTAGTTAATAATGTATCGACGTAATTTACTATAAATATACCCTTAACTTGTCAGTCAGCCACGCAAATGCGCAGCATGAAGTCTTAAAAGAATCCAATGTAACATCATGATTATCTCTTTCTATCTATCTATGTCATCACGTCAGATCCCTTGCGGTAGGCAGAGGTCAGGGATCATGATTATCATTTTTTTAAATCATCTGGTGCATTATTGTTTTCAAGAAGAGTTACAGTGTGTATAAATCGGCACGTTTAATTTGTTGTACCTAATAAATAAATTAATAAAAACATGAAAAATTCATGTCATTTTCTCAACTGCTAACCGAGCATCAAATTATGGTATGTGCACTTCTAATTTTCCTTTTTAATCAACGGCTAAATCTATCTATCTAGAAGCGTAGAGGTATTCGGTGATGAGGAACTTAGAATCAAATTGCCGGAATTCAAGATGCCACCTACAGCCGGAAAGCCGAACGGCTTTTTGCAGTCTCATAGTAAGTCGATAAAATACACGTAATTCTAACTTAAAAGTCAACCTTTTAAAACTTATTACACATTTTTATCAAATATGAGCACTCAAGTACAAACGAACATATTTTACAAGGTTCCCGATGTTCTGAATTCCCCTACCCTATGGAATCAACTTAAACCATTTGAATAATCCCATAACATTTTTGTGACGCAGTCCCTTCAGCCCTAACTTTTATAATTTAAGTTTCTCTCTGTTAGACCATGCTCTAACATTTATTACAAATTTCTTTTACTATGCCATAATGGTCAACATACATTTTATTATTTCTACTAGAAAAACCCTATTGCGATTTAACAGCTAGGTTAATTTTCTTCGAGAAATGTGTGTGCTTTGTAATCTAGTTCAAAATAAAAATAAAGACTATGAAAACTCACATCCCTACGCATCCTTATTCATCCCGTACGTTGGTCGCCATTTTGTGTTGTTTGAAAATATATATTTAATGGGAGAGAGCTGGAGAGGGGAGGAAGTTGGCGTGATGATATAGATAGATATTTAAGACTAGTAATTTTGTGTAAATATCATAAAATTATATATTTTTATATATATTTATATATACTAGTGGTCGCCCATTGGTCGATATTCGACCTACTCTTTCATCGTTTGCTGGTTATGTTTAACATTCAGTAAGACTATAGACAAATAATATTAAAGACCAACAATATTATTCTATTCTCAATTTGACCACAGACTTTAACAATAAACAAAAGTATATATGCGTGTGTGGGTCAAATACATGGTAGTGTGTGTAATGTTTTTTTATTGATTTAATGTATTTTTTTTGTATAATTTAAAAAAATATTAGCATTCTGCACTCCTTCTCTATATAAACTATAATTGCGAGAAATTTCATACTCCTCCGTCCGCGTAATTTTCGTAAAAAGGAGTACAAAGTTTTTGCTTCACGTATTAATATAATGATTATATATTTTTCTTTTAAGTTTCGGTCGAAATAAGTTTGTTTACATTTCAACGGGTAACCGGTCTGGGTATTTGTGTATGTGAAATTAATTTCCTGCCTCGTTGGTCTAGTCGCTTTGTGATCATGAGGTCCCAGGTTCAAATCCTAGGTCGGACAAATGTAGTTTTCCTAACGAAAAAGTCCCGGTATGAGTCCGGAGGCTGGAATGGTGCCCGGTATATAGCAATAGGCTTGCCCCTATTACATGGGACCTAACATCGTCGGCGAAAAGTGGATGTACTCAGTACATCTCTGCAACCCCCGCTTGGGGAATAAAGGCGTGACGGTAAAATTAATTTCATGTTTGTAAACGCTCTCACGACTCAGGAATAAATACTAGTGTGTGTACAAAGTATTTTTATAAAAAATATCTTCTTCCTCGATTATAGTTGAATGGGATGATAACACACACTATCTTCAACTGAAAAACGTTTGTCGCATGATAAAGATCTCATCTTAAGATCGCTACGATAACCAGCGTTGTGCTGTACCATCCAGCTTCTACCGGCGACCTCCACCAGGCCAATGGTTTACCTTGTATGAGTAAAACACATGGCAGGAGCCAATCAGGCAAATCGTTCTCTTAATTAGCCTCCCGGTGGAAACAAATACGCCTTTTAATCATAAGATTAATTGGCTCCTGCCATGTGTTTTACTCATACATATTTTTAATGTACATTGGCTTTAGATACCAACAATGACATAAGTAAGGTAACCGTAACCTAGCAGTTTCGTAGTCCTTTTTAGGGAAAGATATTGTAAGAAGCCTCTATTGCAAGCCTTTATGTTTCAGTGGCATTACCCTTTCTATGACGCATGTGTATAGTCTTGGTCTGAATTTGACTCGAGTGAACGAATGTAGAAAAGTAGCAAATAATAAAGAATTACCTACCTATTATTTGTTCTGTGTTCGTACAAATAGGTATGCACCTACAGATTTATATTTTATCGTTTCAATTCACTATATCTATGGTTTCTCGCTGTATCACATTGTCATAAAACGTAATTCTGTTCTTTATTTTGTGACATGATCGCTTTGGGAAGAGCGACTGACAGCTCGAACTCGGTCGGTTGAAACGTTCTTGCTTGTATTCGCGCCATTCTGGGGAAACAAAATACTAACGACGCTCTTATCGACAGGTGAACGACATGACAATGTGGGACCCTACATGAAATTAGGTGAGCGAAGGGTGAGCGACATGTCAAGCTGTTGATAATTTCTGAAATATCGATCGCTTTTGTCCTCAACATTCGTGAAAATAATATTATTTTGTGAATTATTTGGAAGGCATTGTCGCCTAGCGACCACATCGCTTTATAAAACTTAATACAGAAAATTCTACTTCTTATAACAACTTAACCTACTTCTTCTTTTCGTGTCAATGGTTCATATTTGTCCCGCTAAGTGAGTGGCTAGTTTGATCGCGCCGTCTGTGGCCGCGTTCAGCTCTTCCCTTATACAGTTGGTGGGGCATAAAGGGCAACCTACTAATTTATATACAGATTTAGCATCAGCAGAAGATGGTTAAGATGGAATATTGTTACGTAATCCAATATGTAAAATTATATTTCATTTAAAAAGGGATTGCCTAAGGTCCGCTTTCGAACACACTCATACACATATTATTTTATACACATCCTCTATAACTCAGCAGGAAGAGTAGTTTGGAGATGTTATATTCTCATTAGAAATGCAAACTCACAAATTAGATAGGATGTGGCTAGAACAATATGCGAGCGCAACAGTTGTCTATTTAGATTCACATTATCATTCATGGAACGTACGAGACGGGATGTTGAATAGTTTTTAATTTACTTCTAAACTTACTTTCTTTTTTGAACGTTCGACAAATTCCTCCTGCCACTTACACAAACACAGTTTATTCACTTGAAAAAGGTTAAGGGAGTTTAAGGGAGCTATAGAAAAAATATATACTTATATATGTGCGACTACTCTTTGTATGATATGTTTAAATCGTCACACTGTGTTTCTTGCAGGAGGACAGAATCTATTCACAAAATATGATAACCCTAATCTAAACACAATCAACAAAATCTCCATGTCAGACTGGTGACCCAGAACAGGACGCTGACCTATAGACAGACCATCGGCTAGATGGAGCGATGACATCATGGGAGTAGCTGGCAAATGGTGGAATAGATTAGCACAGGACCGGAACGAATAGCGTGATAGAGGAGAGGCCTACACTCAGCTTTGGGTAGATACAGGCTGATCGTTAATGATGATGAGCAACCCAATACTGAGTGTAGGTACCTCTCTCTGTCTCTATTTATAAATGTTATTATGGTGCCATGGAAGGCCATGGCACCATAATTACCGTTAAAAATAAAATTGTTTTCAGAAATTTTGCCTTCTAATTACACAATAACACCCTTACACACGTAATTACGCCCTAACACCCATGGTTAAAGTTCCGGTTAACAAACTCATGACTTTGTTTGAATCTATGCAATGGTCTTCTGGTAAAGGCAGAGAACCTTAAATGTTCTTTAAAGACGGTAGGACCTAAAACACCTTGGCGAAATATAGGCATATATGGAGCAACACATCTGTTTTGGGGAAAATCGAGCTTGAGCATTATTTAATCTATAGGTACTATTACCGCGTTTGGTTATACGAATAAGGACTACGCTTATTATATTTGACGGGACCAGTCATTAAATTTCATCGTGGAAATAGTTTTGCAACAGTTTCACGGGAATGCGGAATATGTAGGCTGTTATTGGTTTAACAAATCGAGTTGAGACTTTGTCATGCATTTTTTTGGCCAGGTGTTATATATTATAGTATCTTTTGGCTCTTAGATGACATTGACAGGGGGATGATGGTGTGAAATTAGTGATATCATTTAGTAAAATGTTCCTACTTCCAGGGAATTTTATGAACAGGTCGGCCCGTCCGCACAGTTACTAATCAATAAAAGAATTTCGGTAAATTTCATAGCAAATCTGCGACTGTCATGACTGTGACGACATTTCACTTGATGGCAGCATTAGTTCTGAAGGAATTTGTTAGACTGTAGGTGTTATTTATTGTAAAAGTATGATCCATGTCTCTGTACTTGGTATTGAAGTTAATATACACAGAGCAGTGCAACGTAATTGTGAACGTCTCGAATAAATTTGGTGCGTCGGGAATTGTTTTTGGCGATAACGTTCGCACCGATCCGATTTAGGTGCACGTTCTGTATGAACTGCTTAATTATAGAGAATTTCCATTAATGATATTACAAAACATTTTTTATGCAGAATTGAGAAGAGTATAGCAGTCGGCGAGAAGTTCTTCACGAAGAACTAAACTGTGTTAGTGTCTGAAAGTACGTGTACACCACAATACATGGTTATAGGTAACATAGGTAGTTATAGTAAATAGATTTTATCAGATTAGTTCTATAAAACAATACATATGGCCGGACCGTTATTAGCCTTAATTTCCAAATATCGTGTTACAAATTTTCCATTTCCTATATTTCATGAAATATTTTATTCGTAACCACTGATTAAATAGATACGGATTTTTGGTAGACAAAAGTATATAGCAGCTTGGTAAATCGTAAAATAATAAATCTATAAATTAAATGTATGTAGGTTTATCTATCTATCTATATATCATCACGCTAGATCGCTTGCTGGGTAGGCAGAAAGTACGGAGTTCCAACAGGTTCTTTCCTTACATATCTCTCTGGCTTCCTCCACTCTCATAGTTTATCTCAAACACACTCGCCGGTTGCGGAGACTCTTGACTTGTCATTCATATAAGACACGGTCTATTTGGTCATGGTAAGATAGTCTAGGTCTTCCCCGGTAGGTATATATGCGTATAATATTGATAATAGCGTATGGTTATCTAATCTTATAACATCAGCTAATCAAAACGGTTAAATAGTTGAGGAGAATAAGTTTATAACCTACCTAGCTTAACAAAGCACACACTGGAATAAGGCGATACAGGCCTTTGTTCTGCAACTGCAGATAGAGCAATTTCAATTAGGTGTCCTAACTAGGACACCTAATTGAAATTGCTCTATCTGTCTAATGGAAGGAGTTAAGCTGGTGTGAGAATAACTACTTAAGGGGTAGGTATGTATCTAGAAGCTCGCAATAACAGCTCGTATAGTTTGTAAATATTTGGCATTCATTTTTAATTTGCTATTACCTAATTAACTAGATAATAAGAATAAGAAGAACCATTTTAGTGATTCAAAATGGAAAAAAATATCTTCGAATGGGAATCAAACTTTTGTAATCAGTAATCGCGACGCGACTACTCTGGTATAGTATTTCTATTCTAACACCGTCACGCCTATATTCCCCAAGCGGGGGTGGCAGAGGTGTACTGAGTACACCCACGTTTCGCCGACGATGGTAGGTCCCATGTAATAGGGGGCGAGCCTATTGCCATATACCGGGCACAATTCCAGACTCCGGACTCGTGGGAAGTTTTTGTTAGAAAAACTACGCTTATCCGTCCTAGGATTTGAACCCAGGACCTCGTGTTCACAAAGCGATGCGCTTTGCTACTAGACCAACGAGGCAGTCATATATTTCTATTCTACAGTATTAATAATTTATTACATATATAATAATAATATAATAATATCAGCTCATACTGGCCCACTGCTGCGTAAAGGCCTTCTCTCGTAAATTGAGATGAGAGAGATTAGGTCATACTCCACCAAAGACAGATATGTGGCCACCTGCTGTTGGAACTTATCAATCTGCCTCTAAGGCTTCCAACTCAGCTTAACGACTACCATACTAAGTGTTAACCTGGACCAATAGCTTGACGTACCTTCCGAAGCACGGAGACGCTCGAATATAAAATTGCCATAAACGGTCACCCATCTCAGGTCGACCAAGTGGAACCCTGCTTAACCTTGGTGATTGGTACGAACACCGCGGTCGCACAACGCTACGAGCACCTCAAATATAAATGTAAATAGGCGGACTTAATGCCTGTTCATATGTAACATGTATAATGGTGGAGTGTAGGCATGTTTAAGTATTTAGCAAACCGAATGTGCCTGCCTTTGAGGTTAAGATCGTGAAGTAAATGATTTACTTACGCCTCAATATCGTCTTCGTCTTTTTCGCTCTTAGGCGGTATCTTGATTGTGTCTCCTTTCCCGATGACGCTAATGTCGCATTTGAGGTAGCCCTTAGCTCCGGCCGCCACGTCGTCAGGGTCCGTCAGGAGAGCCCACTTGTGGTAGAACTGACGGTCTGGTGACAATAAGAGCAAGGATTATGGACCTTCAAGATTAAAGAAATATGTCGCCTATTTTGATACAATTTTAGTACCATTTTAGTTTGAGTTTTTTTTTTGAAATATCAAAGAGTCTTCAGGCGTTTTGATCGTTCGAAGGTATTGAGTTTACGATTGCGTGACATATATACAGTGCCATATCAAGTACATTTTTAAGATAATCGTATTCCAAACCACTTAAATGTAAGTTGAATGAAAGAAAATGAATCTTGAGTACCTTAGCCTAACCTACTTTAGCCACAGATAGATTAGATTTGGTTACATTTACGCCCTTAAATATGACTACTTAAGTGTTTTTGTCACAAACACCGTCAGGCGTATGTTCCCCAAGCTGTGGAGGCAGTATTTTATGTGCATACATCTTGTTGAAGATGTTAAGTATTGCTAATATAATTGGTGGCGACTTTATTGCTATTGTATCGGACACGGTTTTAGACTCCGTACTATTAGATTACTATTAATACTATTAAGATATTCGATAGTAAAACCCCAACGACTCTGTCCGGCCCTTAAGATGAGACAAGGGTTTAAATCCTAATTTTAACCCAGAATCTCGTGATCATGCGCCACAAGACCGACAAGGCAACGATTTGCAAATAAAAAAAGTACTTATGTATAATATACAAGATGTATCGTAAATAACTCAAGACCTCAGACACCCCGATTAGATAATTACTTCACAAATACCATAAAAAAGGCAATTTTTCAAATTTAAATTGTTTAACCCCTTTTTTAAGCACTTTTATACCTCAATTAACAATGAAACTTGTACGTGTATGTGTGCGTATTGAGTAATACGTTTTAGAAATGCATTTGAAATTGCCGTATTGCTTTGAGTTTATTATGGCGCACTAAAGGAGAAACAGCAATTTTTGCATATTTAAAAATAAATGTGATATACATTAAATATTGTTGGAATCTGTTATCGATTTGTTCTAAATCAATAACTGAACTGATTCCAACAATATTTCCAACAATGCTACTTTCAGGTCTTGCATTTATTATGTTACAGGCTGTATAATGCCTAACATATATGCTAACAGAAGTAGTTGGTACAAGTTCATTTAGAAAACAATAAGGGCATAAAATACGTACGATTTCATTTAATAAGTTAAGAGGATGCTGGCGAGGCGTGCTTCAGCCAGTTTTCTTAGATAATTGAAATAACTACAACTCAGTTTTACATTAGTACTGCGTATCACAAGAACTTTCCAAGTTTGGAGGGCGAACAAGTGAGTCCCTCTAAAGCCTTGTTTTGTTGGTGTTCTGCTGTACGTCTACGGATTTGTAAGATAGTTGACTACTGGATATTGATACACCCTTATAAGCAGATTCTGTTATCAATATAAAACGAGAAGGTCCCAGAAGGGCAAGTACTTTTATGAGATTTTCTTGGAAGCGAGAAGCCTTCAAATGTATTGTGAACGCTTTTCTAAAAGGTTTGTTCGTTAGGTCGCTTGTGTTCAATTGCTTTCGGCCGATTTCAATCGTACTTGGATGTTTTGTGTTTTATAGCTACGTGAAGACCCTTGAGGCTATTCATTTGGATGGATGGATCATCTTCGGTTGCCTTTATCCGAAACGGTTTCCATTTCATTTTAGTGAGGTCTGTTTGTCGAAAATATAATTTATATGAAGCGGTATTTTGGGGAAAATATTTAAGAATAAATATTTATAACGTTCTGCTTTCTGTGTACTTAAATTAAACTGAATGACAAGTTTTGAAGATTGTTATTTAAAATTTAATCGATCGGGCTGTGGCATAATGACTTTGTTTATTACAAAAATTAATTTGGTTACTGGTATTACAAATTCTGGGATGTTAACTGTCGATAAATTAAAAGTATCTACCTAAAGTCTACCGTAGCATTATAAACCTCTATATAATTATGTACCTTCAAAATTATATAGATTTTGATCTTACGATCTTTCTTTAAGAAAGGCTAATAACCCAGTTATTATTTCTGAAGGAATGAATATTCTAAGACATGTTTTCTTTTGCTATAAAACCGTGTTGTTCATCCTGGAGGTATTTCCACCCAATGAATTTCCAACGAGTATCGGTGTTATGAGTTGAGTTATGATGCTTCGCTTATAAGTCAATTTGAAAGCGTTTATTCTGTTTTGTGATGTAGATTAAAACAAAAAAAGTACCCATAATTACCTTTCTAAATACGATATTAAAATAAAATAAATAATAAATAAATAGAATATCGTATTTTTATGGAGAATTTTTTTGAAAATCAAGGAACGTATTATTTGTTATCTCTAACTATAGATTTCCAACAGGTTCTTTTTTTACAGACCCTTCTGGATTCTTGCAATCTCATAGTTACTTGTACTCATAGTACTACGCCGGTTACTGATTCTCTTGAATTGTCTATTTTTAGACCCTGAATTACAGTAAGCGCACTTGGTTGGCTATGGTGGTGGTGTTATGTAAAATATACATGCCCGCACATCATTTTAATTTCCACTTCTCAAGTAGCACACCTACTTAAAATATATAAGCTGTACAATTGTGTAAAGCGGCGGCTTTATATTATTATGCTGCCTACATTCTCTTATAAAGCTTAGCTTACCTCTCTTAAGCAGCAGTTGTGCTACTTGGGTTTCTGCGACATTGCCGCATAAGTATGTTAATTGAAACTTATAAGTTAGAATATGAAGTTAAAATAAAATGTTGTTACGAAGGGCTGTCTGCATCTCTATTATCGACGACGAAAGCTTTATTAAGAAAATATTTGTTCTGTTTACTATCGCTCCATGATATGAAAGCTGAAAAGCAAAAATATTTGTTTTAGACTTCGATGGGTTCGTGTTTGTAGCGTAGGTATCTGAGTACTGGCACGTTCAGCAAAGCACAGATTAAGTCTGTTTGATTGAAGTGCCCGGGCAACCTCGATAGTGCTTGCCCTGTTCGTATTATCAACTAGCGCGAAAGCTCTGCGCCTACAGCCTTATAAGGGTTTAAGTTTTCTGTTGTTTTTGTGAAAACAATCTGACATTATATACATTTAGTGTATTTTCATTCTAATAAATTGAGAGTAAATCCTATCGTAGTAATTCTATTAAATCTGCGATATAATGTGGCATTAGTTATAAGCCCATTACGTCAGAAATTAACACAGCTATTAACATTTTCATGTTTGCATACCTTCGAAATTATACTAATTTGTAAACCGAATGTGTGCATAAATAGTATAATGTACGCAATTTGGTACTTTGTTTCAAGAATTCTAGTATAATTTTAATTATTACTAACGTACTTGCGTACATAAGGCTAATAATGCGAAGAATAGCGATTCGAGTCGGCTTAACTAACAATCCCTTTGGAAAGAAGATACGTCTATAAGCACGCACGTGTGACAGAATTGCGGTGTCGTCGGCTGTAGGTTAGTCAGGGGCGTAGCTACCGCCGTATCAGCTGTATTAAAGATACGGGTTCTCCCAGCTACAGGGGCCCCGAATTCGTAAAATATTATACACCATTTCATATTCTGGTCATACGCTAAACTTTCCGGGAAAAAATAAACATATGATACATGAGTATACATGGATTCATTAACACACATGATCAATTGACCATACATGAGTTTTGGTCATATCTGCGCAGTAAGAATCCTTTAAATGTTTTATTCCAAAAGTAATTTGTAATATGCTACATTTTACAGATTTGATACATAGAAATCGTCTATGGACGATTTAATCAATAAGTTTGCTGAAAAAAGGCGAAAAAAGCGTGTGATTTGATTTGAATTGTTTGGCTTACTTAGCTGTACTTACTTACTGTAAGTAATAACTAATAATCAATATATGTTTAATTTATTGAATGCGAGTCATTTTCTCTTGTGAAAATTATTACCCTCAATTTGGGTTTCGCCGCAGTTAGGTAGAAGAGCCATCCAACAAATTTTGATACGGGGCCCGTCTAAGGCAAGCTACGCCACTGAGGTCAGTACTATGTAGTACATAATAGGAGATGTAATTACTACTTCTACACTACTTAAAATTGGCTATTTGTTTTCAGGCCATATAAATAATATAATTAGCCCTGTTAAGAAACTGTCCCACCGTTGGGCACGGGCTTCCTTTCAAACTGAGAGGGTTTAGGCCATAGTCCACCAAGCTGGCCCAGTACAGGTTGGCGAACATCACACTCCTTCGAGAAATTCTTAGGCACGCAGGTTTCCTGACGATGTTTTCCTTCACTGTTAAAGCAAGTGATAGTTAATTTTTAATACGCTCATGCATCAGAATCGGAATCCTTCGATATTCGAGAATCTTTCGAAAAGACAGAGGTGCGTGCCTGGGATTTCACTTTATTTTATTTTATTTGGGTTAATACATTACAATAATGATAGAAGATGTATTGGACAGGTAAATATATGTTATTAACTAATATTCTTAGGTAAATATGATGACTGATATAATTTTATTTGCGTAGTGTACATCATTGATATTGAAATATTATTTTTTGTAAATGTATGCTCAATTCTAAAGTAATAAAAATGAGTTTTTGTTTATATTTTTTATTGTTGTAGAAGGTAATCTCTGGAGATTATCTTCCACTGATACGATTCTGAAAATAAATAAATACATATATTGCTTCCGAGTAGCACTAACTTTTTATTGTGATAAATATTTTTGTCATCGAGTTGAATATTCGACATTATCGTTAACCCCCACTGTAATGTATAAATTGAAACGGCCCGTCGTTATTTCTATGTATGTACTACATTATTATGTACATACCTCTCATCTCTGAAACTACGAGCTACAATAATTTTCATTCGGTTTATATCAATAGGTAGATTGATTTATGAGTAAAGTTTATTCATAAAATATATTTTGTGTCAGTATCCGTGCGAAGCCATACTGGTTGCAAGTTGGTATGCAACAATAACTGAACTTTTTAGAGTAGTTTAAACTTTTTTTATTTACAAATAATATTGTAATTTGTGCAGACCCTTTTTCCCCATAGGTACACTTTACAACTTTTCATTCGGTTGAAAAAGTGATGTGAAAAATAAACGCCAACATTTCGAAATCAACTCATGCAGCAAACATTGTATGAGAAAAAATTGTTCCAACACAAATACGGGAAATTTTATATTGCAGAGCTTTTGGTATTGTATGGTTTTTAAATCGGGTAATGGAAGGTACCTGTAATATATTTTTTATTTATCCACCACGTACTTATTGAGAACAACGAACTTTCTCATTTTACTATCCAGTCATTTAATGCCAACTTGGCTTAAAAATAATCTTCATTTAAAAAATAAATAGTGGTCAAAAACCTTTGGCGTTATAGATACTCGTATTACCTGATGAATCTTTAAAAAATAAATAACTTTCGTGCGTCAATCAACATGACCATAGTATATTTATGAATTAATAAAATTGAGGCTGACTTTCAATGAGCTCGGAATATCAAATGACGGATTTATTTGAATAAATAAATATGAGACTGGCTTGTTTATTTGGAACATGCGCAATATATTATAGGTTATATAGGCACTACAAAATTAGATTTATAAGTAGTTGAATTTGTTTATTTTTAGTCTATATCATTGGTCTAGTGGCAGGAAATACGTGTGTTACAAGGTCTTGGATGGATGACGGCGATAGGCTCGCCACATAAAATATTGAGTTAAAGTATTGTAAAAAACATGTGTGTGAGATGAAGTGTTACAGGGTAGACTTCTGCCCGCATGGGGTATGCATGTAGGACGGTGAGTGACTTATGGTGGTGCATATACAAGGAGTCACATAAATAACGCAACACCTGAAAATAGTCAGCTCTAAATCGGCAAGAATCAATTCCAACTACTTAAAGTATGCTATAGGGCTATTAAGAGACAATTAATTGCCTTATAATGAGCCCGTATATAAAAGTTTAAAAGTAAAAAAAAATACTTTTGATTGACGTTAGAGTGACGCTAGCGAGCTGATAATATGCTATCCTTGTCACACTACTAAAATTACTAAATAAACATGACAGCACAATTACTCGCTGCCGTCACGCTTACTTCAAAGTTAGCTAAAGGTTTAATTCTCAGGTTTAGTCAAATAGCCGACGGGGCGGGACGGGAGCACGACGGAAGCGCTCGGCTACGTTCGCTTGTGACGTTTGCCATCGCGCCGAGCGGGGCTACGCTGTGTGGCGTCTCCTGTACATTTCAGCACATTACAACACCCCAAGCCGCGCCACCGTTGCGTCCCCGTGGCTTTGTGGCGAAACCTTAAGCTCTAAGAAACATGTTAACTCACAGCCCTAAGTTTTAACGTGGCACAACTTCGCATTGCAAAAACATTGCCTACAATAAAGGTACGCCAGCGATGATGCATGTAAGTAAATTATGTTAATCACACAATTGGCTCGAAAATATTATCAGTCCATATTGATGTTTACAATTTCGCTCAGCGCAACGTAATATCGGGAACAATGTTTCGCATTTGCAAAATGTATGCTCAAATAAAATTATACGATCCATCTTCTGACGTAGTTTAACGGTATTTTCTACAGCAAGTCCCGTTTTTGGAACGTCAAGTCCTATAAATAAGACAGCTTTTTTTTAAGGGTTAATGGAATTGGAGGAAGAGGTATAATGGATTCTTGGAGGATTGGTAGCTGAGCTTGGTGGGATGGGTTGGGTTGTAAAGCTCATTTCAGAAACCGGTGCTGACCGATGGTAACGATTAAGACAAGTTTTATTAAATAGTCCATTAAAATAATAAATCGTAACCCGCAAAACCTGCTGGAATTATGCATACATGGGTGATTCGTAACCTGGAAAGTTTCCTGACAGGTATTGAAACCAAGAACTTATTCAACTTTCCTTACGAGATAGATGGCATCTTCAGGCAGGATATAGACTAGCTATTTTTTTTAAATAGCTCATACTACGTCGCGAGTAATATCTAGTGGGTATATTATAAGATTAATCATGATCGGTTGTTGATTTTGTTATTGTATGATTTCGTTTTACATGTACTTTTGGTTTTTTTTAGATACACTTTCTTATTATCAAATATTTATTTTCTGTTCACAAAGCTAGTATCTACATAGTTAAATAGGTACTATGCAAATGAACAGGTAAAAATTTAAGCATTATAGCAATCTAATCTACCAAATATGTGTGAAAGGATTATTCTAATTACCTCTCTCTTATTCTATCAATATTTCTATCTATCTATATTATCACGTCAGATGAAGGGATCTGCAAAGATCCCGAGGTGGGCAAAGTTCCAACAGGTTCTAATCTTTCATCCCTCTCCGGCTTCCTCTACTCTCATAGTTCGACTCATATACGCTCGAAGAATTTAATGTCAAATTAGCCCTAACCTTGAGCGACCAAAGACCGTTGAAACATATTTTCATACAAGAATCCGTTCCTTCCTCTCATAATAGCTTTAGCTGGGCACGAGTTTCATCTGTTTAAACCTAGCACTTTGTAGGTCTAAGTCTGTCTGTCTCGGATGGGTGAATTTAGCCATTTGTGTGATGCCATAAGATCTATAACACGTATCTCCTTTATACTATATTTAGAAGACAGGTTGAATTTACGATAACCCGAACAATATCGGGCTTAGCAACAACAGATTGACGTTAGCTTAACGTCGTCGAATTAACATGTTATGACGCTTCATCTATAATTTATTTTCTAATTATATACAAAACATGATTTGTGGAAAGGATGGCATAACACTTCCATATATATAACGATAACACTTTATTGTTCCACCAGAAATAGGAGATAATAGAAGCAAGATTACAAATTGAAAGTAAGTAACAATGAATGACCTTATACTAACTTCGATTTGTTCATGCTAAGCACTCAGATCGATAGTGGACTGTGAGTAATTCATTTAAATGGACTGAGATGTTTAAAGAAGGATATTATTTACACTTATAGTATCACGATTCTCGTAGGGGTAGTCGAAGATGATGGGAAAATTTTAAGTGAGTTTGAACATCCAAATTTTCCTAAATGGCTTCAAACCACAGAACAATCCGTACCGTATACCGTGCCTCAAACAATTCACGGACTGACTCTAACTAGTAAGACTAGCCTGCTTAATACCCTTGTGTTGTCTTTTGCAATACCAAGTGGAAGAAGCGACACTATTCTACTATACAGTATCCAGTCTCCGAGAATGACACTGTATAAAAAACACTTAAGATTATATCTACGATCTAAGTTACAGTATATCGTTCCCATGACAGCAAGCTCTTAAACATTGTATAGGTACTTATCGCTTAAGCGTGTCTAAGTTAGGCGCAGAGAACCCGGGATGCCCTGAAACAGCGGGTCGATAAAATAGATAATGGATGCTTAAATTGAAATTAAGGGGTAAACCACAGCTGGTTCGACGTGTTAAACATTTTTATATAGGGCTGAGTGGCGATTAATGTATCACATAGTTGTTTGAATACCTAACTCGATTACACGCGCAAGGCTATAGACTAGATTCACTATCTGCTTTAGTCCGATAATATTCGCATCTATAACGTTATTATAGCAGTTTCTGTAGTCATATAGTCAATATTTAGAAGGACTCTGCTTTGAATATTAATAAGAGCCATGATAGAAACTTTATTATAAATAATAAAAGTTTACTTCGATTTAATTGATTTCTTCTGGGTAAAATTCTAATAATACGTCACATTTTTAAAATTAATAATTAATTGAATAGCTTTAATGGTACTGAATAGTGTGCTACAGAATAAAAATCCACTTTTAATTATTGGTTGGGAAGCCACTTACCTCCCGAAATTCATAAGTAGCCGCTATGACGTTTATTTGGCTCTATACATTTGATATATTAAGCAGAACTTCATAAACCGTGGGAAACGGTTTACGTCAGTTGTGGACTTCTGTGGACACTTATTTTGTGACTGAGTTTGTTATCTTCGTGCAGTTTACCCCTCACGTTTTAGTCAGTGCAGAAAACCTCAATATTAGTAAAGAAAATTAGGGTAAATGTAAAAAATATATACTATAAATACCGTTGAGATTCTTGCTGAAAAAGATTCTACTTAAATGTGGACGTATGTGACACACTTACTCACATTTTAGCAAGATCAAAATGTGTGATAATCGTGCTTAATTTCAAAAGCAAATTTCAAGGTAGGATCTTAAAATAACTATTTCTCAGTAAACACATTCCTGGATATGAAGGTTCCCGCGTTTCTATGAATAAAAAAAACACAGCGAGCAAGGTATTGCTTAAAATATTCCTTATAATGTGTTTATTTTTCAAATAAAATGCTTTAACCTAACCTCGGCTATTGTCCAGTTCATATTCAGAGTACAATATAAATAAAATGTCCATTGCATGCCGCATGCTACAAAGTCTATAGCTCATTTTGTAAACCGTCCGTTTCACGTGCAAGCCTTTTCACAATACCTCGTGGGTCGCCTACTGTGCTATTCTCATAATATAAAACAATTTTTCCTTTTTGCGGTCGGAAAATGAAACACGTTTTTCATGTAGTGTTTATTTTATACTTGCCTGACATTCATAATTTCATAATTCAGACAGTATATACTAAAATATATATCGGGCACAATTCCAGACTCCGGACTCATACTGGGAAAACGTGGGTGTACTTCTCAGTACACCTCTGCCACCCCCTCTGGGGAATATAGGCGTGACGGTGTTTATATACTAAAATATCGATGGTGGAATTCTCAGTGATAGGCAAATACGAGTCCATTACGTCAATTGAGATTCACACCATGTGTATGTATGCCGTGTATTCTACATTTGGGATTGTGCCACCCTAATACTCGTCGTTACATGAGATCCATTCTAAATGGAAAACGTAGGTACCTACGTCTAACACAGCGGTGTGAACGCGAACATGCAAATTTTTGACGAAAAATACACGAACACGGCATCCATCCATTTAGATTACAGCAGGTGACATACGGCCGAATTCATTAGGGCTTAATTCCCGCAGATACACTCCATGTTATATCCACTTAAGGTTCCATGATTAAAAGTAGAATGTGTGATACAGGAATGGCATGCTTTAGAAAAGGAATCAGTATGAAAATTTGAATATTTATTTAAATATTCTGGTAGGTAAGTAAAGTAAGATCTTCTGTTTCAATTTTTAACGATAATCTATTCATAAATCAATGCTTCTGTAATAAATATGAGTTCAATTCTTCGAAGGAAGCGAGGCTGTAGGATTACTCCTACATCCTTACGGATGAACTTATGGTTTTAGTCTAAGTTAGGCTGTAGGAGAAATATCATAAGTAGGTAAAGGAGCTCAACCATCAAATTATAAATGCCATTAAATTTTAGGATTATATTAATTCTAGGATAGCCTCATACATAATTAGCCCTATTCAGATCGCTATTAGTTGATTAAAACCATTGCTTACATACATCAATGCTGATTAATTTGGATTCATAATATTATTAACGTATTATTCTGTGAAAATTAGTCTTAATTGCAGTGTAGGTAACTTATATTCATGGGGTCTTAATTAAGAGGACATACAGTAATAGGTGATGTCTCATTAAGTACATGAATAAAAGTGACGGGATTCCAGAAACGAAGTTACAGAGCTGTACTTCGAGACTAAGATCCAAGATCGAGCTAATTATACTCGTGCTTGTTTTAGGGCTACGTGATTTGTTTAAGTTTCTTCTTCGCTATACGAAATAACCTTATAATGATTATGAGATGGTTCATGAAAATGCATTTTTGCGGCTGGTACTTATTTAGGAGCAGTTATAGAACCGAACGAAATACAATCGTTGTTTTTTTGATTTTAATAAAAACTAAGTCCAACACTAGAAATATTTTCTGTGTCGTGGGTTTTTACATGCATGAAATTCACATACAGAACACTCAGACAGAAACAAATATTTGTGGGTTACACAAAGATTTCTCCTGTGCGGGGATCGAACCCGCGACCACTGACTATCACTGGACCAAACTATTGTCAAGTATCTACAGGTATTACTTATCGTGGTTGTTATATTTCAAGCGAAATGACAGCATACATTCTGAAGAAATTACTGGTCAGATTATTTTTCAGATAAATAAATACATACAAACATATTCTGAAATGAATTTATTTCTTTCTATCTGGTTCATTACGAACCTAATTTACGCGATATGTTACAGTCTATGTCGAGTTACAGGTATATTCAGGAAGATATCTGTGCTAGTCTTTTGAATTGTTTCGCAGAAGAAACCACCTATCTATCTTGCTGTCTATCATGCCTGAAGAAGAAATACATCTATGGGGGCGAGTGGAGTTAGGGATTAAGTGTTGTATTTGACTATTTTGTATTTACACTTCATTGTATTACAGTCTGACGCTGTCCGCCGTCGCATGCACAACGCGCTCTATGCCAGCGTCAAAACATCCTCACAGTAAAGTGGGTTTGTGGTAAAAAAATTAAATAAGCTGCCGCTGTAGCTTTTGAGCCCGTCGATGTGACGGCTTCTCTAAAAGAAATGGCTTTAGTTAACACTGACGTAGCTTCTATAAAAGCTACAAATTACAATATGATTAATAAAAATCTTTTTTGAAAAAGGTAAACCGACTTCAAAAAGCAAAATATTAATATTTGAAGTTGGTGCCGGTTAGTGCAGTCGATTACTTGGCACCGACTTCAAATATTTATTTTTTGCTTTTTGAAGTCGGTTTACCTTTTTTTTTTAAAGATTTTTATTTTACATTTTAAGTGACGAGTGAATTATTACTGATATTTATATACCTATATTATATTATTTTGCTGAGTTGTACAGTACGGTACCTACAGGATTGATATAATAACCATAATAAAGGAATGTAATGTAACGGTGTATCTTCAAAGTCCAAAGTTCAATACCGATCCCATTAAAATGGGACCACCTCGAAATTATACTAAGCCCAACGCAAAAAGAAACATCAAAATCAGTTCATAAATAAAGACGTTATAAAAAAAAGGCAGACAAATTATAAACCTCCTCCTTTTTTGAAGTCGGTTAATATTCTGATTAGTTCTATGGTAGGGTACCTATAGAATTGACGTAATACCCATAATATTTTAATCTACGCATTCGTATTGTGTGTCGTTGAGGAGTTCTCTGGTGTATCTTCAAAGTCCAAGCTCCAAGACCGATTAAATTAAAATGGGACCACATTAGAGCGTTACTGAACCCAATACAAAAAGAATAATCAAAATCGGTTCAGAATTGACGGAAATATCAGTGAACAAGTATGAAAAAAGGAAAAAAAACCATACATACAGACGAACGTAGAAAGAACCTCTTCCTTTTTGAAACTTCCTTTTTGAAGTCGGTTAAAAACACTATTACAAAATCAGAATCAGATTATTTTTTATTCATGTAAACCATTACAGTATTTATAAATCGTCAGAAAAGTAACAAAGACTCTACCGCCACTTCGGAATGTCATTCCTGTGGAGAAGGGCAAGAAACTCCACGGTTACTGTGTTAAAATAAAAAATTACAAACTTTTTCATCTACATTTTGTTGTGGGGTATAAATACAACATCTGAGGTTAAGCTTCTAAAACTAGAAATAGAAGTATTAAGACAAGGAATGAATGAATTAAAAAGTCAGGGCTGTAATATTACCTTACACGGATTGAGTACTGTCAAAATATTGCTAAAGAAAATTAAACTCTTACTCACAGACACAACATTGAATTTTCTATGATTTAAACAACTCGAGACACCATGATAAGTGAGAGCAATAACCTAGAGGCCGCTGTCACGCTCGCACCTATTACGATGCAGTACGGTGACCATAAGGTAGAACTAATACAGACTATACCTATTTATGATATAGTTTAAATACGCTGTAAACCATTTATTACCGAGTTCAAAACGAACAAGGTTCTCAACTTATCTTTATATACAGGATGGATTAAGGTGGGACAGTAAGAGCAGCCTAGGAGACTATCCTTAATTTTTGCGATATCTGGAGCTGAATTTACAGATACTTAAAAAAAAATTTACAGTCAGCTGTAAAATGGACAATTTAACCAAAAACTTTGACTACTCATTTAAGATGTGGCATATGTGTAGAAAGAAAGAACTACGGCAATAAACAGTGCCCAAGAATTATATGTTACTTATATGTGAACAAGTCCATAATCGTACCAATGTTTGGTCACCCTACTTAGAAAGAGACGTAGGGCTCTAAGTGAGTATCATTGTCATTAAAAAATTTTCGCAGAATGCTCAATCCATTATAATATATCTATGCCGACAACATATGTACGCGAAAGAGACATGCAACTGCGTTCTCACCGGCGCGGACTGTACAACTACACGATACAAGAGCGTAAACAATTAGGACCGGTTATTCACTTCAGTTGACCAGAGTCCAACTTGATAGCCAGATAGTGGCGGAGACAATACACGTCCCGTTATACAGAGACATAGTAATAACCGCCGAATCGGTGACATCGGAGTGTAAAACTACAACGCAGGAAGCTTGGGTTTAAGCTTATACGCTTATACGTAAAATTTGCAAGAAATTTAACAACAAGAGCGTTTCGGCACACTGTAGATAACATCGTGGAATATATATTTCTAAATTGCTAATCGATGTGACGGGTGACCAGAGTAGTAGTACATTCAATATGGTATCTTTTAATTGCAAAAGTGTACGTGAATTATGAAAAACCGCGGATATTGTTGCTCTTGAAGAGCTGAAAATGTTGCTTCTGCCGCATGACCTAGGCTTCGTGCAGTCTGTGGACGACTCCCATACGTGGCGTCGTCCGGAGTAGACACGTGCCGGGGTACTGCGAGGAAGGCCCTATGGAGGACTTGCGCTTTTGTGGAAGAAGTCTTCGAATGAATGTGTATTTGCCTACTGGTGAACATGATAGCATCACTGAGTTTATCAACTGCTTGGCTCGAATAAGGGCTATTATTGACGAGTGCGACGAACAGAGAGTGTACGTACTTGGCGGTTTTAATGCGCATCCCAGTAAAAGATTTGGATTGGAACTTCTGAGTTTCTGCAGATAACAAAATTGGCACTGTGCGGTTGCTGAATTGTTGGGTATCGACTCTGATACATTCACTAGCAATTAGGACACCCAAAGCTGGTCTTATATTTGAAGTTGGCCAGCCTATTCACACTATGTATGAAGTATGCTTACCTGCCTCCAGACTTTATAAAGACGGTGGTTGTTCCCGTTCCCAAAAACAAAACTCGTGATTTAAGCAATCCTAAATCTTAATCAATGTTGTGTATATCTCTAATTGATATGCATATAAGAACAATATCTTATCGTCCTATGTTGTAAGATTACAATATGTATATTGTTGATGTACATTTCGTAATAAAATTAAAAAAAAAATCGTACTAACTAGAGACCTATTTCACTGGGCACTGTTATAGGTAATGTATGTGAAAGACTTTTGCACCCCGAACTACTTCGAAACCTACAGATTGATGATGAATGTTTGGGTTTTCTTCCTAGACTCTTAACGGATTCTGCTATAATGAGCCTTAAATATGCAGTTAATTATTATAAAAGCCGCAACAAAACTGTGTACGCGTGTTTTCTCGACCTGAGTCGTGCGTTTGATATTGTGAATTATGAAAGTCTCTGGACCAAATTGCACAACTCAGGTGTATCCGGACACGTTATTGATCTGTTGAGGTGCTGGTACGCGGGCCAGACTAATTGCGTGAAATGGGGTGACACAGCATCTAGCAGTTATAGCATTTTGCAGGCGGTGAGTGTAGGCTTAAATAATCCAATGTTAAGGTATGGGTTACCTGTGCACCAGCATGGAAATCGCAAGTGACACGATACGACTGTAGATCATTAGATCTGTATAATTTTACTTTCTTTTTTTAAATGTAACCCCGCACTTGGATCTATTCCTGTGTCGTGGGTGCGTTTACAAACATGAAAATTCAATTTCACAAATTACCAGACCGAAACAAATAATTGTGGGTCACACAAAGATTTGTCCTGTTCGGGAATCGAAACCGCGACTATTCGGCACAGTGGGCGGAGCGGCTTAAGGTCTTTACCACTTCGCTAAATCGTCCGTCGAAATATATGTATGTTGTACTGTTCTTGTGTATTTTTGTATTGATATGGTGTCCATGGTTGCAATAAAGAATAAAAAAAAAAACAAAATAACTTACCTAAATCTATACATTTCACCTAAATCTGCAGTAAATATGTATATGAACTGAGTATTGCTGTTTTATTTTTTATTTCACGGACGTAAGAGTATTAAGGGTTTTCCTTCTAATGTTGGCCGACAGTGGCTGTTATTTGTGGTTTTTTTAGGCCTATGTGAAAAAGGTGCGTGTTTTGTAAGTCCCGAAGTTATTTGAAAACGTTCCTTTTCAACGAATTTTTGTAAAATTTTATTATATAGTTATTTGCTTAGGGGTTTAACTTAGCTGTTGTATTTCTCTAATTAAAATATAGTTAGAGTATCCCACGGACCGATACTCTACTTTGATAGTTTTAAATATAAATCTCCTAATAGCATATATACAATGTTATCTATCTATCTATATCATCACGCCAGATCTCTTGCGGGGTAGGTAGAGAGAACAGAGTTCTAACAGGTTCCTCCACTCTCATTGTTCGTCTCATACACGCTTGCCGGTTACGGAGACTCTTGACTTTTCCTTCAGATAAGACTCGGTTTATTTGATCGTGGTAAGATAGTCAAAAGGTGTTCCCCGGTACCTGCATCTTTCCACTTTCACATTGTATATCTGTTATATGACATATATACCCTCTGTTACGACAATGAACCACATTCTTCTTATTTCGGGGTGTTTTTCTAATTTTAATTCTTTTAAGCCAATTGTCGCCAAGCACCCAGACTCTTTAGTTGCTTGACGAATATATAAGCTACCCGGCGCCTCCACCATGTCACCAAGAACCCAAACTCTTTAGGTGCTCGACGAATATATAAGCTACCCGGCGCCTCCACCATGTCGCCAAGGACCCAAACTCTTTAGGTACGAATATATAAGTCGGCCAGCATGTCACCAACCGCTCCCATGCCTATAACTACGGAAAGCATAATAAAATATCATTCATTAGCGCATCAGTACCCCTTTGGGACCTCCGTGACGTCACGGCCATGTGTCGCGCACGTCTCTCTAAATCTTAAACGCTCTCGGGCCTCCGCGACATTACGGCTTGGGTGCGTACGCCCCTCAATAAACATTCCATGGACGTACACGTCCATTGGACTTTCAGCAACGTTCTTAGGCCACCGAGACGCCACAGTCTTACGGAGCGCACCCCATAGTGGCCTCCAACCTCCCCTTATAGCCACCCCAAGCCTCGCTTGTACTTGACACTGATACTACTACAGATTCCTCCGAATCTGACCGCTGTCCGTAAACAACCCGACGCATCGGCCACAAGGCCACACATATACTACAATTGAAAAGACATACCATGCATTGAAACCCTCAAAGTTCCCACATTAAATAAACCGTATACCTTTACCACATATTATAATGCCTCAATGTCCTTTCAGTCTTTTATGCAATACCATAGTAGAATATTTCTCCTCTATCCAAATCCTTTCCGTTTTTCTTCCTGAGACAAAAGCCGAATATTATTCATCTGTCAACTTGACTTTTCCGCAACCATAAACTAAAAAAGGGTATTCGCGACCGCAGTTCGCGATACCAATATGTTTTCGTCAACATTAACTAAGGCTCACAGGGTTATAAATTCATGGGCTTCCGTTTGACGGATGTAATTTCTTGATTGGAATAGATCATTGAGGTACAAGAACATAGATGGATGCCTATCATTAATCAACCGTTAATCTTAACCACAGAACGTCATGGATTACTTCTTTAATCCGTAGTCTCAACTATAAATAATTATAGTGAACAAACGTACAATGATTGTAATAATAAACCACGCCACACCTTGTTTATATTTCTTATAATAACACTTCAACCAAAATGTATGAGCTGAAAATACTAGTTAACTATTATAGGGGCGTTGTTTTGGCTGTGCTTTTGGTAGACCGTAGCTGAACGGAGCGTTTTGGAGAGCTGAAATAGGTAGTACTAAATAAAGTACATATTTGCCAACTGAGACTTTAAACAGACACACTTCTATCAAACGGCACTGTTGTAAAACTGCAATAAAAATATAGCTGGACAAAAACGAAGTAGTAGCGTAACTTTACAAAAAAACCTATATATCCTTCTTCTTTGTCATGACTGAGGGTCGTGACCACCACAGTCAAGGTTTTGCACAAGCGCTCTCTAGGCTTCCCGGCATTCAGCCTGATTGATTGCATCTGGAATATATCCTACGGTCGCAATAGAATCAATGTGCCTCATCCCCAGTAAGGTCCAGACTAAAACAGCAATAGAATGATTGATTCCAAAGTCAGCAGCTCAGGTGATTTGTAACCGCCCGTACCCGAAATTATTCAAAGACAACTTCGAAAATAAAGAAGTCGACTTAATCTGCTTCGCCCGCAGCGTAAATACGTATAAGCAGAAATCAGCTTAGCTTAGTAACGCTACGAAGCCGTTAGAGCTTTGCCCTCACTCCTGTAGCACCCTAAGCATAAATTCATGAATTGTTAAACGCAGTGGCGCGGCGGCAGCCGTCGGGGCCTAGTTGGGACTTGTATAGGTTTAATTAGCTACCTGTGTTATGTGTACTCGAACTGAGTACTGAGTACTTGTCATAGCCGTTATATTTGGGACTATATTATCATTGCCCTGAGGACCCGTTCAGAACCTGTTATTTTTCTATAAGATTAATTTTTTGATTTCATAATTACGGCTTAACTACTTGTGATTTTTTTTCAATAACACCGAATTGTGGTTTATATAAATTGTTCTGGAAAACTAGGGGCCTTATTTAATACGTCAAAAGAAGTTGGGATATTTTATAAATCGTGTAAAAAGGCTCGCTTTTATGCAAGGAAAGTAAAAAAGAAATGCCATGTAAAATCTCAATTTAATTTAAATTTATTTTAAAAACGTCGTTGAAAAGATTATATTGGTTCCCATTTTACAACGCCGGACGTCTACTTTTGAATTGGATTTTCTCACGAGTTTCAATAGGCTACGATGTTGATGCTACTGTCTTTTGTAGTCAACCCATGTTTGGGGCTATCGTATTAAGCTGCTAACAATAGGGCCCCAATTTGTTTCCTTGTAATGGTACAAAATTCTTAATTTTCCTGGAAGGTTTGGAAGTTTTCTTTGCATTTTCCGGACCCTTCCGCCAAAGTCCGTAATAATGAGGGAGAGCGGTCTTACCCGCGACCTTCGGCGGATCATCGGATTATCCAATGCTTCCATCCATCCAATGTAAAAAATCCTTATCATTGCTTACATAATTATGAAATCGACTGTATGTACCTACATAGTGCTCCAAATGTATCTAATTACCAATCCGATGAAAATGTTATGGATATAATACAATGGATTAAGCACTCTGCGAAAAAAAACAGGATGACAAGGATACTCACTGAGAGCCCTCTTTCTAAGTAGGGGTGACCAAATATTGGTACGATTATGGACTTGTTGACATATAATTAACGTATATTTCAGGGGCACAGTTTATTGCCGTAATTCATGTAAATATTGACTGTAAATTTTTTTCAGAATCTGTAAATTCAGCTCCAAATGTCGCAAAATTTTGGATAGTCCCCTAGAGCCGTTTTTCTGTATCTAGAACGGTTGAGATAGCTGCTCTTACTGCCCCATCTTAATCCATTCTGTATATAAAGATGAATTGAGAACCGTATTTAAACCACATCATAAATAGGTATAGTCCGTATTAGTTCTACCTTATGGTCACCTTAATGCATCGTAATGGGTGCGAGCGTGACACTGGGTTTCTGGTTATTGCTCTCACTCATCGTGGTTTCACGAGTTGTTTAAATCATAGAAAATTCAATGTTGTGTCTGTGAGTAAGAGTTTAATTTTCTTTGGCAATTTTTTGGCAGTACTCAATCACTAAAAAATGTTACTAAAGATATCGTGAGATAAAACACTAACATATAATAATTTTTTTTATTGAAACCAGTTACAAACCGTTTAAAAAAAGTAAAGTACCTTCCTGTCACGAAGTCTTTTTTTATTGAAATTTTGATTAAGTTGAATTTATTAATGCAGAAGATACAAAATTTCACGCACGCATTGTCTCCAGGGAAATCTTATTTGGATAGAGACATCTGTTTTTATAGGTTTGATCATATTTGGTGTGGATGGGTCATTAAGTCATTGGTTTTGGTTTCTGATCTGTCTGAGACCGTTAGTTTTATACGTTAAAACAATTTCTACTTATCCCTGGAATAACATCTGCAAGTAAATGTTCTCACAGTACGACGCGTAGCCTACGGAGACCAAATTGAGGTTTTGATTGGGATTTCTCCTAGATTTTGATATGGAAATGCATAGGTACACCTTTGAAAAAAACATAGCATACACTAGTGATGCGACTTGAGTAGGGTTTTCCGACTCGAGTCACTCGGGCTATTTTATTACGTCGCTCCAGTTATACTCGAGTTTTCGAATAACTCGGGTTCACAATATACAGTCCCGGCAACTCGAGTGAATGTTATCACCCGAGTTGAAAGTTTCGAATTTAAAGCCTTTCTAAATAGGTACCTTTATTAAATAAATAATATGTTAACTTTTATGTTTACATACAACACTAATGCTAAGTAACAAAAAATAAATTCACAGTGAACAATTATACCACAACCACTTCACAAATCAAACTAAGTTAATTTCTTTTCTTTTCGCTTTCCAATATTCAAGTTTGAACTTATTTATAACATGGTGACGTCGCGCACGGTGCGATGTAAACTATAGTGAACTAGTAAAATTACATCTATCTTATGCTCACCGACTTTTGCTTACTTAGTTTTTACTTTTACTCGAGTACCGAGTTCGACAAATTCACTCGAGTCACTCGAGTGAAAACATGGCTCCAGTCGCATATACCAAACAATACTAGTATGTACCAAATATAGCTGGAAATACTGTCGAACTTGTTTGGACTATTGAGAATTTTTATACTTTCATATTTCACAGTAATAATTTCAAATACTTTATCAGACATTCCTGGAACTTGAAAAAGGTGAAATAGTGCTAAAGTCCTTTTCACCAATCATGGGTACGCTGAAGTTTAGATTTTGTCGTTTCTAGGAATGTGGTAGGTGTGAAATAGAATTGATAATTTATCGTATCGGGACAATTTATTATGAAGAATGAATCGATAATAATAAATATAATTTAGGAACAAAAAGAGTACAAAATAAAATAATCTCATTTTTTATTTATGAATTAGTCCACTAGTCAAAAAAATCGTCTGACAAACCGCTTGATTCGTTGCTTACGTGTATTTATATTAAAAATCTATAAAACTGTTTTATTATTATGTCAAGATAGCGCATCCACGTTTATTTATCAATTTCTTGACCATGAGAATACTAAATATTTCAGTCAGATACATAGATTAATATATTTGTAAAAGAATCGGCAATCGATTGTACACATTTAAAAAAAATAACGTATCGATTATAACGATTTCATTGTGTCTGCCCCTAAAAGGTTTAAAGTAAATTTTTGATGTATTTTTATATTCCTGTTTATTTTTTGGATTCTATATTTTCAATATTCTTAAATACAATATGCGTGAAATGGAACACAGAGTGGAGAGAACTAGTTCATGAGATTTAAGTTTTCCGTAATCGGAAATATAGACTAGTAACCATGATCTTACTAGTGACCATGATGTCCTAGATTCGAATCGGGGACAGTTTTCTTTAAGCGTAGGTTAATAGGCTGATCGTAGTGGCGTAATGATATAGATAGATAGATAGAAAAAAAAGTTATAACTTTCAGTCTTATCGAGGTTCACACAAGAATTTCTCAAATCTCATATAATCAAATCGTAATTTAAATAAGCAGTGATAGCCTAGTGGTTAGACCGTTGCACTGCAAAGTCAGAGGTCTCTTCAAACACAGGCATGCATCTCTTTATTTTCGTAAGCATGTGCGTTTTAAAAATTAACTATCACTTGCTTCGACGGTGAAGAAAAACATCGTGAGGAAAGCTGCATGATTCTCGAAGGCGTGTGAAGTTCGCCAACCCGCACTGGGCCAGCGTGGTGGACTATGGCCCAAACCCTCTCAATTTGAGAGGAGGCCCGAGCCCAACGGTGTGACAGTTTCTTAATAGGGCTAATATTATAATTTAAATCTTTAAGACCTTTTGAACGCCGCAATCTAACTGAATAATACTTAATAAACAAACAAATATTTTTGTTATCCATAAACTTTTATCAATCTGGGCACCATATTCCCAGGGCCCACTGAATAAGAATAATATCTTCTGTACTGTCTCAAGGGACGGCACCACTCATAAATTCATCTTAACATATACGTCTGAGCATAAGAAATGACCATTACCCAGTACTCTCTCAAATCAAGCATTTGTCTGCTCTCTCCAGGGAGGATAGACATCTTAGAAAAAGACTATGTTATTTATATAGAAAAATAGAAAAATAACTATAATATCGACGGACGATTTAGCGCAGAGCTTAAGTCGCTCCGCCCACTGTGCCGAATAGTCGCGGGTTCGATTCCCGCACGGGACAAATCTTTGTGTGACCCACGATTATTTGTTTCGGTCCGGGTATTTGGGTATATTTTTGAAACGCACCCACGACACAGGAATAAATCCAAGTTTGGTACTACGTTTAATTAAAATATATTTTTTGGGATTGAGTTGTCTATATTTTCGGTAAGTGATAACAAAATTTAAAATATTGGAAATACTGGCAATTTTTATATAGAAAAAATCCAGTATTAGTCTGGATTCTGGCATTGTGCCCGATATAATGGGAATAGGTTCGCCCCTTATTTCATGGGACCTAATATTGTTGGCGAAAAGTGGGTGTATACTACCGTATACTGGGTGGCCCCCCTGCCTGGAGTATATGGTCGAAATAAACACCAAGCCGGGGTGGTAAAATTAAAAATGTACTAAAATAATGAGCAGTTTTTGAGTTAAAAAAATTGTGTTAATGTTTATACGTCTGTTATTTGTCGCTCATAGTGAAATTTGAGTTAATGTTTATGCGTCTGTTGTATGTCGCTCATAGTGAAATTTGAGATAATGTTTATACGTCTGTTGTATGTCGCTCATAGTGAAATTTGAGTTAATGTTTATGCGTCTGTTGTATGTCGCTCATAGTGAAATTTGAGATAATGTTTATACGTCTGTTGTATGTCGCTCATAGTGAA
The DNA here is from genome assembly GCA_905147815.2 of Phalera bucephala. Classification (NCBI taxonomy): domain Eukaryota; kingdom Metazoa; phylum Arthropoda; class Insecta; order Lepidoptera; family Notodontidae; genus Phalera; species Phalera bucephala. Next base: position 5,966,823 of record LR990609.1, on the reverse strand, counting down.
ATTTGAGTTAATGTGTATGCGGCTGTTGTATGTCGCTCATAGTGGAATTTTGAGTTAATGTTTATAGGACTGTTGATTGTCGCGCATAGTGAAATTTTGAGTTAATGTTTATGCGTCTGTTGTTTGTCGCTCATAGTGAATTTTTGAGATAATGTTTATAGGACTGTTGTATGTCGCTTATAGTGAAATTTTGAGATAATGTTTATGTGTCTGTTGTTTGTCGTTCATAGTGAAATTTTGAGATAATGTTTATAGGACTGTTGTATGTCGCTTATAGTGAAATTTAGAGATAATGTTTATGTGTCTGTTGTATGTCGCGCATAGTGAAATTTTGAGTTAATGTTTGTCGCTCATAGTGAAACTTTCTGGTATGTATATGGAAATTACAATTGGGCATAAACTTAGACATACCAATCAAAGTTTTAACTCACAATGTAAAATTCAACTAACAATCTCAAGTTTATGCCAACGTACTGTATGGTTTAAAAAAGGTAGATTTGTGGTATTTGATTCGTATTATATAGGTACTTTCAGTAAAACAATTCTATATATATGCTATAAATAATGTTTTCGTTTTCTTGTAAATGGTCTTACTGGTAAGTGGTCACCTAGAACTTTAATACAATGAATATCATTTGCTACTGTCATGAAAAGATATCGTAAGTAGGTACTAACTATAGGCAGTTAGTACCTACTTCATTAGTACGAAAATAGACTAGACTCCTAGTCTAGGGCTGCATTTTTTGCCAATTTGATTGTGTTTAGGTATAATTTGAATAAATAATCAGTTCCGAATATGTACAACAAATTGAATTAAGTATGTTAATTATTAGCTTTATGTTATTATTAAATAACTATGGTCACTAGAGAAAATTCTACACAAATGAACAGATAACACATTCATAAATCTTGTATAGAATACGTACCGGGCTGGCTCCACACGGTAGCCACATCCAGCTTGAAATTTCCAAGCAGCTTGTTGGCGCGCAGAATGTTGCGCGACTGCAGCACCTGTAACAAACTTTATGTTGCACGACATTCGCAAAGTCAAGAACAAAAATACACTCTAACATTATAATAAAGTAGGTAATCTTAAGCTTTACTACACCATATAAACTACCCTTTTACGACCGTGTAAAAAATATGTAACCTACATACTTTATTTCGTTCAGAATAAGATTTATTTTTATGATAATACTTGTGAATTTGGAACGCTTTGCAGTTTACTTTCGCTTTTTGCGGTATTATATACAAAAGGACATAGCCATACATGATTTGCCTCAGAACCAACAGCAATTAAAAATACTTGTATGATTCAAATACCCATAAAGTCTTTTAAGGCCTTTATTATTAAACGGACAAGCGGAAGAATCGCAATATTGCACAAAATGTATTAGATTTTGAGGTTATAATTCAGTAGCCATTAATACATATGAGGTTATATTGTGTGTTGACATTCAGTAAAGATGTCGGCGACTTCGATATAAGTACTTACAATACTTTGAAATATTCGTTTTAGATTGAAGATAGTATCGGTGTAAAGATGAGAAAGGGTATGCTCCGTTGGATTAGGCATATAGAAAGGATGTCAGAGAAAAAAAGGGTGACAAAACAGATATACAATGCGAAAGTGGAAGGATGTAGGTACCGGCGAAGACTTAGACTATGTTACCATGATTAAATAGACCGTGTCTTATCTGAAGGGCAAGTCAAGACTCTCCGTAACCGGCGAGCGTGTATGAGACCAACTATGAAACTGGAGGACGCCAGAGAGGTATGTAAGGAAAGAACCTGTTGGAACTCTGTACTCTCTGCCTACCCCGCGAGGGAGCTGGCGAGATGATATAGATAGATTGCAAATTGTTCGTTTGATACGGATATTTGCCATTATTTTTTTAATAAAATCGATAAATAATGATGGCATGGGTCAAATGTTTGTGCGTTCCGGGGCAATTCTCGACAATGTCCTTTTTTGATGGGTTTAACAGTTTGTAAATTTGAAATAATGTAAACATAAGTAAATGATATCATCATTAAAAATTTGAAAAATAACCACTTTAAGTAAGAACCTAATATACCAATATTAGGTTCTTACTTAAAGTGGTTACTTCATTTCGTTTAAGTTCTTTTTAATGGCTTCTAACCGGAGTTTTTTAAAGTTTGTCTAAGAAAGGTAACTCTTTCATTGTTGAAGAGTCCGCACAATTTGTCTCAAGACTGTCTGAAGGGTACGATGTCGTACATCGCATAAGTTTCGAAATACTTAGGGAGGGTACTCAATGCGGACAGGTATTCTATATACCTACCTCTTCTGAAATATACTTAATTAATCATAACTAACGTGCTTATTTTTATAAGGCAATGATATTAACCCTTCAGCAGTCCGTTGCCGTGAAGATGAACTGACTGCAGGATCAGATTAACTTTGTAAAATAAATTAATCTATTAAAAAAATAGTATTAAAGACAAACAATATTAATCTATACCCAATTTGACCACAGACTTAAACAATAAACAAAAGTCAAATGTGTGTCAAATACATGGTAGTGTGTGTAATGTTTTTTTATTGATTTAATGTATTTTTTATGCATATTTTAAAAAAAATATTGCATTCTGCACTCCTTCTCTATATAAACTATAAGTGTGGGAAATTTCATACTCCTCCGTCCGCGCAATTTTCGTAAAAAGGGTTACAAAGTTTTTGCTTCACGTATTAATATAATGATGATATGAAAATCAAATAAGCCGTGATAGCCTAGTGTTTAGACTGTTGGACTGCAAAGTCAAAGGTCTCGGGTTCAAACCCAGGCACGCATCTCGGTCTTTACGAAAGCATGTGCGTATTAAAAATTAATTATCACATGCTTTAACAGTAAAGGAAAACACCGTGAGGAAACATGCATGCCTAAGAGTTTCTCGAAGGTGTGTGGAATTCGCCGACCGGCACTGGGCCAGCGTGGTGGACTATGGCCTAAACCTTCTCAGTTAGAGAGGAGGCCCGTGCCCAACGGCCCTTTCATAACAGGGCTAATATTATTATTATATTGTATCTCGCTGAGATTCACGGGCTTTACCCGGACCTTTGAAAGGCTTGCATGGGGACATGGGTCCAACACGTAGAGGCCTTATGCGAGAAGTTAATGTTATGTAAGTCACCTGCTGGGATCACTTGCTGAAAATGAAGAAACATAACCAACGAACTGGCCCCGGCAGGTGCAAGGACTATTGTAAACTATGGAAAGAAAACAATGGCTATATAAATGAGGTTTGATGGGCAAAAACTGGACTATTTCAAAGGGGACGGACACCGGCCATAATTAGTGATACCTAATTACCCGTGGCCGGCGGTGACTCGCCGCTTCCTAGATGGGCCCTCAAACGGTCGTCCTAGGACAACTGAGGGCAACAACGGTGTGAACGACTATTATTATATTATTATTATTAAAACCACAACATTTGTCTTAGGTCGCTCGCGCCAAGCGCAAAGGTATCATTTTCGCACACTCTATCAATCTTATAACTTCAGCATTAGTAATATTTCCATGCTCTGCAAAAATTGTGATTAACTTTTAAATTAATTCATGAGACACAGTAATAAAAATTGGCCGCTCGTGTGCCCTCGTCGCTAGGTGAACGATACACAATTTTATTACGATCCACTTTATTCCCGTGACACACGTTATATACGGAGTATGTGATTTTGTTCGTAAAAATTACAAACCCCAACTGACAATACAAGAACATTAATGTATCTTTAAGGCTTCGCTTGTATTCGATAATATTTTATCCTGTCTTATTTGGACATGGAATTCCAAGAACGTGGAGATGTTACATAGAAACTTACACATAAAAGTAACTTTCGTGTAAATGAGGTCATGTCCGGAAAAAGTAACGCAGTCTTTATTGCTCAAAGTTTAATATTGTCTAGGCAATGCTAATAAATCGTCGAGGGGTTCTTAGGGTAGGCCTTGAGTAGACGTTTTTCGGTGATATTCATGAATCTTAATTTAACGGTCACAAAAACCCAAGTAAAAACAATTTAAATGTAAGTAAAATCCATCAAAATAAATGTTTTTATTCATGTTGACCAAAACATTGTTATTATGAATAGTCAAGAAAGAAAAGGATAATAATTACTTTTAGGTACGACTTTATTCTTATGGAGAATAAGGGCAAAAAAGTTACAACAACTTTTATACTTTTAGCAATGAATTTTGTATACTGTGTGATCCGTGGAGCTTAGAAGAACAATGCATAACGTTTTTTGTAATTTCAGACATGAAAATATTATTTGAGAAAAACTGAGAGTATAATAAATCTAAAACACGAGAATGTTTCAGGATGACCCGTCAGAAAATGTAAGAAAAAGCTAGCATAATAATTATTGGTTTGAGTATATTTGATTACAAAACTGAAATCTGAGAAATAATCATCTGCTTTAAGATTTCATAAAATGAGCATGATCCATCAATGTGACTAGTTGATAATGACTCGGAAATAGATTGGCAGCAGAGGCATAATCTAAATCCGGTAATGTAACAACTTTTATGATGTAACATAAAGAAACTAATGTTAAATATGACAATCTTCATGCTTCTATGAGATCACTCAGGCTTCTTATTCGCTATGAACAAATGCGTTATAATTTAAAAATGAAAACCCTACCCCAACACTAGGAAACATTCCTGTATCGTGGATAAGTTGATGAACATGAAATTGACGTACACAAACATCCAAATCCCAACAAATATTATTGGATCACACAAAGATTTCGGTAATCGAATCGGCGACTCCTTGACCCAGTGAGCGAAGCGACTTCAGCTCTTAACCACTGCCCCAAGCCGTCTGTCTATATCTTTGTGGTATGATCGTATAATAGTATTCTATTCGCTACTGGAGTACTATTAAACGATAATTTGCCCAGGCCTTGGTGATGAAAATAGAATAAACTGCATTACACTGGTCTTTCTTTTTCTCATTTGGATATTAGTCAACCTCATTGAGTATATTTGATTCGACTGACTGTACGTCTCAACTAGTGACTATTGCAGCTTAGTGACATCACATTAACAGTTTGACCAACCTTTGAAGCACACGCTACACAACATATTATTAGCAATCATCTATCAGACTGTGTCCAGAGTTGCTAATAGTGGACCGTTACTGCAGGCTGCAAGCGTCCCTGGAAAGACCCATCACATGCTCAGCTGTTAAAAATACACCTTTATACCATTTGAAGACGCTCATAAATCCTATTATCCATACTCGTATTTACCACAGATATTGAAACCGACTGATACGGTACCTATATAGATTACCGCGACAAGCAATCCGATATGAGTAAGGGTAATAGATTGAGTTTATTGGAAAACCATACGTGTTCGGGTTCCGAATTGCTTTATTGTTAGCCGATCTATATTTAGTTCACTTATTTAAGCTCCGATACATCATGCGAAACCAAATAATTATTAAAAAACATCTTACGCAATTGGTCGATTATTATTTTTTGCCAATGGATTCATTTGTAAAGGTCAATTTGGAGTACTTAATTCTTAAATGATTTAATAAAATAATGTGGGTTCTCAATTCGAACGTTTTTTTGTTTATTATTCTTCTCTCGGAGATTTCTCGATGGATTTGGATAATCCTTTTTGGGAAGGAATGTGGTTATACGCAGAAATATTGGTGTAACAGTGGTTAACAGTGTTATTATTTTATGCTATGCTTAAATAAACTCATCGTTGTAATAAATCGGTGACCTTCATCTTCAAAATTGCCATTAAAAACTTTATTTGAGGTGTATTAATTTTTACCACATCACTAGAACTTTCAAATTTTATGTAACATCCCACGTTACACAAAAATACCTGCTCAAATAAATCATACACTTACCAAAATGTAAACGTTTCTAAGAAGATTAATTTTTTTACTATTCTTTTTACCCATAATATATCTATTATATCTTTTTAATATTACTAGTGGTCGCCCATTGGTCGAAATTCGACCATAATTAATTTAAATTATAAGTTTGAACATTATTAAGGTTCTATTGTCAAAGACTATACTTCTATAATCACAGATTTCGCTAAGGGTACTGTTGATTTGCCTATTTGTTCCAAACAAATTATAAGAAATTTAAATAAAAAAAAAATGATTAAAATAAAGAATACCTTTTTATTATTGTAGCAAAAAACCACGCGATGAAGAAAATGCTGTCCATTGAACTTGACATACATATTTTGATAATTTAATTAATGATACAAAACTTCTTTGTAAGCGATGTTTTTTGTAAAAAATCTTTCATAGTTTGCTTGTAATGTTTGACATTCAGTAAGACTATAGACAAATAATTTGAAGTGTTATGTGTCAAATACATGGTGGTGTATGTAATGTTTCCTCACCCATCAATTAAAATAGCACTGTAACACCCATTCCGACCCTGTACTACCTCCATTAGTTAATTCCCCCAGAATGTATAATTTTAAACATAAGACACAATCAAAAGTACAGGTGGGAGATCTATGGAACGCTGCTCGTCTTTTATTTTCTAACGACACACTTGCCCCCAATAATGACCAAACGCTAGATTCTTTGCGTGACAAGCATCCCTGAGCCAACTAAGTCTCTTAGCTGCCGAACCCATCCCAACTTAACTTTCTAAATTTACAGATAAAGGAAAAGGTTGTTTATGAAACAATTCTGTCATTCCCTAGTGCCAATGCCAGCGGCATCGATGGCATAATTCCACAACATTTAAAAGATCTGCTTAATGTGTCCACTGGTGACGCCAGCGGGGCTCTTTTAAGTTCCCTAACGAAATTGTGTCATTGTATGTTTGCCGGCCACGTGAATCAATCGAGTCTTCCCTACCTATACGGGGCGAGACTATATGCTCTCAACCAAAAAGATGGTGGCATTCAACTGGGATTCGGCAATCACGGAGGCTGTGCAGCGGCTGTTTATGCTTCCAGAACTTTCGTATTTTCCGATGAGCTAGAGGTTCTTTTAAAAGTTGACGTAAGGAACGCATTTAATTTTTTAGATAGGGCAGCAGATTTCTAAATGAAGTTGCTCTCCACCTTCCTAAAATTTACTCTTATGTATCGCAGTGTTATACCTTCAAAATTATTTTTCGGCGAACATTCCATAGATTTAACAGTCGGCGTTCAGCAGGGAGATTCCCTTGGACCAGCACTTTTCAGTCTATGTATCCACCGGCATATCTCATCTCTAAATTCTAAATTGAATGTATGGTACCTAGACGACGGTACCTTAGGAGGCAAGCTGACACTGTTTTGAATGATCTCATCAAATTAACCATAAAGAATTTAGGTCTGGAATTAAATTCTTCAAAATGTGAAGTTTTTTTCTCGGACACTTAAAGTAAATTTGTTATCTAATGACTTCAATGATATTTATTGCACCTGGCATCAAAATTCTCCGCAAAGACTACCTTTGCCTCCTTGGTGTCCCTCTATTAGATGAAGCATTCAAACCATTCCTGGCGGCCAAAATTAAAAACTTAATAATCCGTTCAGGTTCTAAATCGTCATATTGCATATACAATTTTAAAATATTGTCTTTTTGTACCAACATTTATTATATACAACACGCGCCAGCCCAATCAGGCAATTTTAGACCATATTTTAGCCCATGGGTTTTACCATTATACGATGCTTCTTGGACTCAAGCAACTTTGCCTATTAGGCATGGTGGTATTGGCGTTAGCAAAATTTCTAGTGTCGCTTTGCCGGTCTTTCTAGCATCCATGCACAGCTTACAAGAGCTCTGTTCAAAAATTTTATCCAACACCAATTTAGTGGCTGGTGGCTATATATACAAGGTGTAACATAATAAACGCAAGACCTCAGACACCCCAATTAGAGAATTGCTTCATAAATTCAAAACATAAACCAAATTTCCAAATTTAAAGGTTTTTACCCCTTTTTTAAGCACTTTTATACCTCAATTAACAATGAAACTTGTACGTGTATGTGTGCATTTTGAGAAATACGGGTTAGGAATGCATTTGTAATCTCCTTATTGCTATGAATCAAGAATAAATTAGGTTTTTTATAGCGCACTGAAGGAGTAAAAGCATTTGTTGCAAATTTAAAAAAAAAATGTAAGATACATTAAAAATAGTTGTAATCAATTCAGTTATCGATTTAAAACAAAATAATTTCAGGTCTTGCGTTTATTATGTTACAGCTTGTATATACTAGCTGTTTCCCGCGGCTTCGCACGCGTTTATTTTATAATTTGACATAGATAGGTGGGTTCCAAGACTTAAGAGACACCTCCATATTAAGTTTATTTTCAATCCGTTCAGCCGTGTTAATATGGATAAATACAATTATCCCCTGAAATCTTGCATTTCCCAAGGTAAAAAGTAGTCAACGGTCTCTGAAAAATTCTACATTTTTCAATGATAGTGTATTTAAAATCGGTTCCACCGTTCTGGATATTAACACGGACAAACTTTTTTTTTCATTGTACCTGTATGAGCATAAAATATCTTCGTTATTTCCAAATCACAAATCCCAAATCAATATTCCCGTGTGCTGTGCGGCGCTCTTACCTGCGACTATTTGACAAAGTAAGTAACGCGGTCTACGTTTTATCGCTTAAACCAAGTCGTCTTTGTTTTCAAAAAGTACTCGTATTTATAAAGTCGACTTAAATATGAGTAAATTTTCACTGTAGAACAATTTCAGCAGGCTTCCAGTCGCCGATAAAAAGAAAGAGGGAAATTGACGGATTGCCAGACTTTTCTTTCGACAAAATAAGATTAATATCTTTGGACCTTCATGCAGGCCGGTTAAAGCCCACCAAATGCATATAATGCAGGATAATATCGGCATGATCTAGTGTGTAAACAAAGTTACATATTTCATATTATTATTTCACGACTTAAGATACTTTAATACTATCTACCAATCTATATCACCACGTGAGATACCTTGCGGAGTAGGCAGAGTGTACAGAGTTCCAACAGGTTCTTTCCTTACTGACCTTTCTGGTTTTCTTATAGTTCTTCTTATACACGCTCGCCTCGACAGGGTCTATTTAGTCATGGTAAGATAGTCTAGGACTTACCCGATATCTGCGTCTTGTTCTAGGTACAATACCAACTGACAGCGGCGTGGAACCATTTGACCCTTTGTAAATACGTATATCTCTTTTTTTACGACCGCTTTTTGATATTTCTTTGCTGTTTTATTATGTATATAATTTGTGAAACTATAAAGGGTTATTGTTCTACGTCCTTTCGCTTTTGAATTTGTATATCTGTGTGGTTTCTTTCATGTTAAGTTTCTTTATAATCCGTTAGATATGAAGAAACAATAGATATTCCACAGAAGTCGTGCTATTTTTCGAGATAATAAGTGTTCTGTTTTATTTTACGATGTAAGACACCTTCATATAGCGTTTTAGTTAATCGTTTAGCCATTTTAATATCAATAAATACCAGCTATGTCGCAAGAATCGTGATTCTTTCCGAGATAAAAAGTATCTCGATTATTATTTCGAGACCTAAAACACCTTAAAATTGTTAGTAAGATCCATTCTCTCATTTTAGTATGAAGAAATAACAGCTAGATAGCCAGGGAGAACCTTGTAGTGAATATATTGTATAAGTAGTATTCCAAGATTGAAGAGACACCTTCATATTCAGTTTCTTTTAAATCTGTTCAGCCGTGTTAATAATGAAAGCCGTGCCGAGCCGAGCCGTGTAAATAAGTGAAATAAAATCAACAATCCCCCAGAAATATAGCATTTCCCGAGCTAAAAAGTAGTCTTGAATAATCTCTGAACATTCCTCCATTTTCCAGTAATAGTCTTCTTAAAATCAGTTCCACCGTTCTGGATTTTAACTCGGACAAACAATTTTTTTTTAATTGTGCCCGTTTTATACTTAAAATATCTTATTTATTTGAAAATCACAAATCCCAAATCAATATTCTTGTACGCTGTGCGGGTATCGTACCTGGGAAACTATTCGACAAAGTAACTTAAGCAGTCTACGTTTTATCGGTTAAAAAAAGTCGTCTTTGTTTTAAAAGTATTTTAAAGTCAACTTAAAAATGAGTAAATTTTCGTTGTACAACAAATTCAACAGGTCCCCAGGCTTCTAGTCACCTGTGAAGAAGAAGACGAAAATCTAAGGATTACCAGGCTTTTTTAGCCTAAATATGATTAATATCTTTGAGCCTTCATGCAGGCCGGTAAAAATCCACCAAATGCATATTGGAGTGATTTTATATACCACTTACACGGATAGTACCGGCATGGTATAGTGTGTGAACAAAGTTACCTATCACATATTGCTATTTCACGACTTAAAAAACTTCAATACTGTCTATCAATCTATATCATTACGTCAGATCTCTTGCAGGGTAGGCAGAGAGTACAGATTTCCAACAGGTTCTTTTCTTACCGACCTTTCTGGCTTTCTCCACTCTCATAGTCCATCTTATAAACGCTCACCGGTTACGGACACTATTGACTTGCCCTTCTGATAATAAACGTTCTATTTGGTTATAGTAAGATAGTCTAGGTCTTCCCCAATATCAACGTTCTTCCACTTGCTCATTTTATATCTCTGGGTTTCTTTCATATTAAGTTTCTTTATAATTTGTTCAGCTATTTTAGTGTGAAGAAATAATAGATATTCCGCAGAAGTCATGCTATTGTATATTTTACTATGTTATATATTTTTCGTAATAGAAAGTGTTTTGTTTTATTTACAGTGTAAGACACCTTCATATAAAGTTTCAATTAAATTCATTTAGCCAGCTATGTCGCAAAATCCGTGATCCTTTCCAGTATAAAAAGTATCTCGAATATTATTTCGAGACCTAAAACACCTAAACAGTGTTGATGATGAAGAAATAGGCTAACCCGAAAGAACCGTGTGTGAATATATTTTATGTTTTGACAACTTCCACCAGACTTATTTCTGTATCAACTATCTCTATCACCGGGTTCAGTCTTAACCCCAGTTAGCCGGCACAGGTGGTTTTTTAAAATATAAACTAAACTATAGCGCGATCTTATTCAACACACACCACTAACGCCGTCTCAAAATGTGTTAGTCTTCTCGTAAGATAGTAATCGTCGTTAAAGTTTCGTATCTGGCTCATTAATCGTTAGAGTTATCTCCGTAAGAAACAATCCTGAATGCATCATCGGTTTATGCACGAAATCATGTTTGAGTGTAAATCAAAACGTGTATGAACAATTTCCAGTAAGTGCTTTTAACTACTGCATAGTTTTTCGTGAGGAAACGAACCTGAGTCCAATATCAATTCATGGAGGAATTCATGTGTAGACAAAATCACATAGTTTACGTCGTAACATTGCAGGTCGGGACAAACAGTAATAAAGTTTTGCGTAATTTCCCGCGACAATTAGTAGCCTTGTTGTTTTGGAACAATGACTGATTTATCAAAATTTTTCTCTTTTTCTTTTCTCAGAAACTGTTACATTTCTCGAAAATATAAGTATACGGAGGATCACAGGATCCTTAGATCCCAAATTTTATTAAAATTCATCAAAAAGGTATGGAGTAAAACGTCTTTTTAGAATTTCTATGTTTCGCTTATTTTTGTATTTTCTTAAAGAACTCTTTCATTTTCCGGTATAAATACTATTCAATATGTTATCCAATATTGTAAGATTTCCGCGTGCAAAATTTTCATCAATATCCGCTTGGTAGTTTTTACATTATGATGGTTTATACCCTTGGACAGATAGACCAACAGAAACGAAAGCCAAAAAATGTAGAATTGGCTTCTACATCAATAGAATGATATTAATGGGTTATTATTTCCAAAAAATATACAGTCATGACTTCCTTACAGTTTTATTATATGTAGTATGTAGAGATATAGATGCTTTACTTTTCCCTACAAACTGTTAGATTTCCTGAAAACGTAAGTATTAACTATGTTGTCTGTCATATGAAATATCTCCATGCTAAGTTTCACTGACATCTGAAAAGTAGTTTTGGAACAATGATAAATCAAAATCGACTTTTTCTCTTTTCTCAAAAACTGTTAAGTTTCTCGAAAATAAAAGTATACAAAGTTGTGCCCGTTTGTACAGGTTACAATTACACAAAACTTCATTGTAATCGATCAAACAGGTTTGGTGTAAAGTGAAAGTTAAAGTGAAGTTTTAGAAATACAATATTTCGCTTATTTTCGTCTTTTCTGGAAAAACCTTTTGATTTTTCGAAATAAATACTATATAATATGTTAGCCAACATTTTAAGGTATCCGCATGGAAAGATTTATCAAAATCCGCCTAGTAGTTTTTGCGTGATGACGGTTCATAAACTCCGACAGACAGATAGACAAACAGACACGAAAGCCAAAAATTGTGGAATTGGCTTCTACGCCTATAGAAGGATACCTCTGGGTTGTTATTTCCTAAAAATAATCCATGTACAGACACGACTTCCTTACAGTTTTATTATTTGTATATATGTATATATATATATATATATATATATAGTATATATATTATAAATACAAATATACACCGTCACGCCTATATTCCCCAAGCGGGGATGGCATAGGTGTACTAAGTAAACCCACGTTTCCCCGACGATGTTAGGTCCCATGTAATAGGGGGCGAGCCTATTTCCATATACCGGGCACAATTCCAGACTCCGGACTCGTACTGGGAAGTTTTCGTTACCAAAAATACACTTGTCCGACCTAGGATTTGAACCCAGGACCTCGTGATCACGAAGCTTTGCCACTAGACTAACGCGGCAATCTATATATTAGTCAGTATATATATTATTAAAAAAATAACATTAAAATATAATTATTCTGTTCTTGCTCTCTTAAGAACGTTTGTAATGTTAAAATGGAAAAAATAAGTTGTTCTTTTCGTATGAATAAGCCTACATCCATAATTAATCGAGCGGCGCTATAATTTACAAATTGCGTCCATTGCAGGGCTCAGTGAATTCTGCTTTTGTAAATTATGTAAATAAAGGAAAAAGATTTTTTCAACTTCCTACGAGTCTGTAACGATCGCGCTTCCGTGTTATACTGTGGGGATTTTTATTTTGGGAATATAAATTTACAGAGAGTTTTGTATTGTTTTGGGACTAGCGTACATTTGAGGGAGATTTGCCAAGGCAAAAGGCAAATTAAGTTAGCTTGGCTTGGCGAACATGGCTTTCTAGGCTACCTACTTATGTATGTGATACCTAATGGATTCGATTTACTCACAGAGCATACGTTTAGATAGATCGTGGTGTATTATGTTCTTTTTTACTTTCATTTATTTGAATAGTTATTTCCGGCGGCTTCGCACGCGTTTATTTTGTAATTTGACATAGATAGGTAGGACTTTTTGGAATAATAATTTTCCAAGACTTAAGAGACACCTCCATATTAAGTTTCTTTTCAATCCGTTCAGCCGTGTTAATATGGAGAAATAAAAACAACTATCCCCTGAAATCTTGCATTTCCCAAAGTAAAAAGTAGTCAAAAGTCTCTGAGAGATAGTGTTAAAATCGGTTATTTTTATTTATTTGATAGGTTCATCAACAGTTGTTAACTAAAAATTTAAAAAACTTTTTTTAAACGTAACACCACACCAGGCTTTATTCCTGTATCGTGGGTGCGTTTACAAACATGAAAAATCACAGGCCGAAACAAATAATTGTGGGTCACAAAAAGTTTTGTCCCGTGCGGGAATCGAACTCGCGACTATTAAACACAGTGGACGGAGCGGTTTAAGCTCTTAACGAGTAACTACCTGTAATACATGTAACGTAGTTATAGACTACTGTAGAGCTAGGCTCAGCTTAAATAGGTTTGAAATAAATGTCTTTAAAAATATACTAAACAATGAATATTCAATAAAGTCTAAATTTGCAATAGTAAGTATAAACAAAAGGATAGAAAAGTTTGTGATCCCCAACAGAAATGATTGTCGCATTATAGAAAGGGATTCATCATGAAGCATAGACAAAGAGGAGATGGCCTAAGCTAGCGAAGCTTTTAAACAGCCTTGACGTCATTGTGGTGGGCGTGGCTTACCTCAGTTTATCATAGCTCCTCGCTCCATTCACACGTCCGCTCGAGTTTGCATAGTTATTAAGTATTATTACGTTTTGCTAATAATACCAAAGGTAAGGATGGGAAATACACCGCTGATATAGAGAGAAGAGTGAATGCAGGTAATAGAGTGAATGGTGCGACTGGAAGGCTACTTGGGAGCCGGCACTTAAACCAAAAGGCGCAGTTGGCCATGCATAACAGAGTGCTTGTTCCAGCGCCTGTTATATGGCAGTGGGAGTTGGGTATGTAAGAAGGAGAATGAAAGCAGGATAAATGCGGTTGAAATGCGCTCTCTGCGGAAGGTGTGCGGAGTCACGCTGACCGACCATATTCGCAACAGCAGACAAACAGCAACAAAACAGATATACAATGCGAAAGTGGAAGGATGTAGGTACCGGGGAAGACCTAGACTATCTTACCATGACCAAATAGACAGTTTCTTATCTGAAGGGCAAGTCAAGAGTCTCCATAACCGGCGAGTGTGTATGAGACGAACTATGAGAGTGGAGGAAGTCAGAGAGGTATGTCAGAAAAGAACCTGTTGGAACACTGTACTCTCTGCCTACCCCGCGAGAGAGCTGGCGTGATGATATAGATAGATAGATAGACTAATAATAAAACCCTGAAAATGAAGTGCTAAAGCTTAACATGCAAAAATTACTTGGATCGACACTGGTCGCAAATAATATCACATTTCACTTGTAAGTTTTTCTTACGTAATTTATTAGAATATTCTTTATTCAAAATGCCATCTACCGTAATATAATTGAGCCGAGTAACCTTGATATGGGCGAATCGTTTAGTTTTTACCAGTCTTCGTTAGATGGCAAATACAAATGTGGGTTGGGCGTAACAGTCTTCTCGCCCTGTGCCACCCCGCGCAGTGCCACGCTTATATTGTATAAGAATATCTTATAGCGCAATCTTCTCATCGTATTTGCTTTGTGGTTGTCACTGAATTTTAATGTCAGAGTTCCCCGTGCCTGCGACCCACTTTTGTTACGCGCGGGACAACTGCACATATTTTTTAGGAGTGCCAATAATTTTATGACTATAAATACAATAATAAATGTGTACATTTCCTACTACACTGTCAAAACATTACGATTTACTAATTAGATTCGGAGATTAATAGGAGAGAGAGGGAGAGTTATAGACATAAATTGTGGCATCTCCTAGATGCCACAATTTCATAAAATTTAAATTTTAACCAGACGATTTTTTTACAATGCAATCTTTAGACTCACGAAATCAGAAATCAAGGGGAAGATCGCTAAGACTCATCGATTTTTTTAACAAAATTCGTATCACTGGGGAATAAGTGGCCGGGAATTGTTCGTGTGATGTGGAAATATAGATGTTTTTTTTATTTTGCTAAGCGCCGAGACCGAATATGAAAGTAATGCCAGCAGTGGCGGATTTACACATTTGCCGCTAGTAGGCTATTCAATTTTTGCCACCCCCACTAACCTCTGCAATTTAATACCCTGGTTCATAAACATATGAATTACATTTTCTTTGTCAATTAACTTGCAATTTTATATTTGTGCTCTATCGTTATCATTACATCAGCTTTTTTCCGTTATTTGTATGATTGTGAACTAAGAGATTGTTGTGTCAGGTTCTAGATTATTCTTATATTCCACGATTTAATCAAGCAAAGCTAAGAACATCACAATCATGATCTTTCTAATTAGATGCTTTTTGTATCATTTAACGTATATTACATCTGTTAATTACGATACAATGTAACGAAACACCGAGATCTTAATTTTTAGCAGCTAATAGAGCATTCATAACATTTAAGTGGTGAAACGTATTATTACACGTTAATTGAATTATGTGGACCTAATAACATTTAGGTACACAGAGAAAAAAATATAGTAATAGTTAGTAAAAAAATTGGCCGAAATTACTGAATTTAAATTGTAAAGTTTAAATTACGAAATTTAAAGTATACAAAGCGTTTTTCATATTAGAGTATTTCATATTTCACGTTAGAGTATTCGGTATAATGTACGGTACTATAATATTGTAACTTTTGTTAAATTTTCGAGATTTCTTTTCTCCGTGTATACGGTATTCTTTTTTGTCTGTAAGACAAAAAAAAATTGATCCAAATTTGCTGCACCCCTAAAATTTGCCGCCCTAGGCTCAAGCCTACTCAACCCGCTGGTAAATACGCCACTGAATGCCGCATTTGAATAAGTTCAGAGGTTGTAACTTTGTCGCATTCGCAAGTAAAAAAGTGTTCGTGTGCCAACACTCTGTTAGAATATTATGTGTGCAATATGTAGATGCACCTAATTATCTTTATATATAAAATTCTGGTGGAAGTGTGTTCGTAATTCTTCTCCTTCTAAACGGGTTGACCGATTTTGACGATATTTTGTACGTATGGGGTCACCTGGATGGTTCTTAGCTATAGTTAGAACTGGTATGTGGCGCTGTTATCGACCGGATCAGATGTGTAAATATGAAATGACCGCGCGTGAAACTACGGGAAACTGTTATTAGTATTCCTAAAACGAACAAAATGTTGGCAACCCTTGCATCTGCGCCATACTATTTTGGATCCACTATCAATGCTAATATGAGCATATACAAAGTTTTAAATCCCAGTGGACGCTTCAACTTTCTGCGCCGTACCGTTCTGCGCAGTTATTGGTACGGAAAATATACGGCGAATAAATTCATTCGGTTTGTATACCAAGTACCTTCGTCAGAACTCACGAGGTAAATACTCAATATTTAGTAAAATTATTTTAAATTTATAGAATGTCATGTTTTTTTTAAATGACAGCTATACCACTACATATTATAAAGGCCCCCCGCCGCGTCTGTCTGTCTGAATGCTATAAACTCAATAACTACCGAACGGATTTTCATAAGGTTTTGACCAATGGGCGGAGTGGTTCAAGAGGAAGGTTTATGTGTGTAATTCACCCGTGCGAAGCCGGGGCGGGCCGCTAGTCTCATAATATGTTTGTGTATGTGAATTTCACGTTTGTAAAACGCACGGCATTTATAGTATTTTATAATATTTATTAAAGTAAAAAGTAATACATAGTTTTTATTATTTATTTTACCTAATTTGTTGTACCTGATATGTAATAAATAATATAATATTAACCCTGTTAAGAAAGTGTCCCACCGTTGGGCACGGGCCTCCTCTCAAACTGAGAGGGTTAAGGCCATAGTCCACCACGCTGGCCCAGTGCGGGTTGGCGAACTTCACACACCTTCGAGTAACTCTTAGGAGGCATGCAGGTTTCCTCAAGATGTTTTCCTTCACCTTTAAAGCTAGAGATAGTTTTTTTTTTACTTTTTACCTGATACTTGTGAAATACCTTCATAACTAGATTATCTGATTTCGTAACCTGTTTACTAAACACTCATTTATTCCGGATCGGATTAAGAGACTGAAATGATCTACTATTTTCAAGAATTTATCTTTTCAGTAAGTGGAGTAAAAACTTGTTTATTGTTATTGTAAGTCGACCCATTTGCCTTTAAATTAAACTAGTTAATAGTCACCAGAAGATTGGTAAGTTAATTTATTTAATCTAGTACAGTTTCGTACTGTTACCAGGCGCCAGTGGGTATGGGATTTTGATTGGGGGATGGAGAGGTCAAGCTTCGTGATTTTAATCTTTCAAATTCCATCGTTCAAAAGTTTCATTCTAAACAAAAAATAATTATAATTTAGTTTGTGATATAATAGGTACTTACCACAAGTAACAAAAAGAAAACATAATACAATAATTTCATTATGTCTACGAATTTTTCAGAAGATTTTTCTTTTCAATCGCTTTATTCGTCGTTCACGTAAATTATGATTTAAAATTCTCATAGAATAACAATAATCTAGAAACCGCGGTCGCGCATCGCTTTGAAGCAACAAATAGTACCTGCAAAGCTAGTAGTCACACACAACGTGCTCTACGCGTGTCAAATTAAATTTAACTATGGCGTCCTGTGGCGTTCCTTCCTGTAACAATTCCGTCATGCTCAAAAAGAAACAGGATGGGACTACATTTTATGTGTAAGTAGCGCAATCGGACATCGTAAATTTAAATATTAAATTAAATGCTCCGTTCCTATTTGTTACCGAAAATGATGCGGCCATTTTGTCTGTGTTGCCAATACAGCAGTGTAATTTTCCCCTTCTTTTTTACTATGGATCTTAGTTGTTATAGTACTAACTTTTATTAATTTAGTAACTTATTATATAATGATTTATCTACTTAGTTAAAATGATTAAAGTACTTTTACCACTTTTTATTACTAAAAGCTGTATGAAATGACGCTTTTATATGTATGGCGCAGTAGTAGATAGTTAATGTGGGGACATAATTTTATTCCTAGTAGTATAATGATAAGCCAGATAAATCATAGGCCTACATTTTGCTGACGATGTTAGATTTACACCTATTTCACCAATAGGGGGTGGCAAAGGTCTATCGCGTGCACACACATTTAAGGCAATATTTAAAAAAAAAATTCAACAAATGGAATATTAAAAATAATATTACACTTTTTCCGTCCTAAGAATCGATCCTATAACCTCGTTATTGTTTCTTTTTTTTAAATAGCTCCACTCTGGGATTTATGCCTGTGTCGTCGGTGCGTTTACAAACATGAAAATTCACATACACAAATACCTAGACCGAAACAAATAATTGTGACTCACACAAAGATTTGTCCCGTGCGGGAATCGAACCCGCGACTATAAGATACAGTGGGCGGAGCAGCTTAAGCTTTAAATCACTGCGCTAAATTGTCCGTCAAACTGGAACGCAACGACACAAAAAAAAAATAACTTATAAAAAACATAAACATTATTAACTTACTGCTAATGGAATCGCGTTTTATTTTAAGAACCTACTTAATTACGTCTATTCATTTTGTTAATACGTATAAAGATACATATTACCGCTAGAAATAATAGTGATTTTATAATCTCTTACTGAACATCTACCCTAATAAGTGGTAAATCATTTTTAGCTAGCAACATTATGCGGGTGGGAAGTGCGGTCACTGCGGGACGTTTGTTGATTTTTTGGCTTCACCGCGCGTCGTGCAAATACGACAGAACGCGGCTTCTGGATCATTGTTATTTCCTATTCCATCTCAACGATAAAAATATATGATTATTTAATAAAATGTTTATTCAAATGCCGCTTAAATTCAAAGATCACGCAAAATAAAGAGATACACAGTTTTATATTTACAGAGAGATACAAAATATACATGGCCATAGAAAGATAAATGGAAACAAATACAGAATACCTACTGTTGGGTTATTTAAAACTCAAAAAGGTATAAATTCAAAATAAAATATTGGGTTTACCGGAGTAAAACGAGCGTGGCTGTTTTTTTTTGTAATCTAAATCATTCATGTTCAGAAAGAGAAATTTTAACAAAATTTTGCATGTCCTACGGCGTTATTTCGAAAATAAGCTTTGCCTTCAGCTTCGATTCAGATTTGCAAAAACTTAAAATAAGCTTTCGCCTCTACTCGTAGATTCAAAGTTCCTTTCATATGTTCTAAAATATTTCTTTAACATAATGATAGTACCATACATACCTACCTCTTAAAGTAAATGTAATTATATTTATTGTCGCACTCCTCTAAACGGACGCCGTACCGTACTATGTCTGAAGCCAAGTGGACTTTTGTCTTACTGTCGTTTACGCTAACGACAAGACTGGGCGCCACTACACTGCAGCAGCGCGTCGGGCTCAAGTGTTCTTCTTCTTCTTTAAGTTATGGCTTCACACATATATAAGTGTATTTTGCCAGTGTCCAGTGAGATATATAATCGTGTTTGTTTAAATTAATTCGACTCCCCGATGAATTTGATGACAACGATGATAATGAAATTAATGAAGTACCCCACCCTGGATAGTAAAGCGGTGGATACTTTACATACCAATTGCAACGGCCGTTTTGAGGGAAGCCGAAAAGGCACGTTTTATCACTTTGTTACAATTACCTTCGCTCATGCACATAAAAGAACACATAATGGTTAATATTTCACATTACACATTATTAGTCGAAATAACACAAGTTTTGTAAATTAAAACAAATTGACAACATCACTCTTCGACTTCCCGCCAAAACTCCTAGTGTTCTTTATATGAAGTATACGTACTACGCTGTAACGGAACTCTAAAACAAAGATTCTTTTGACTCGTGGTGGACATTGATATAGTAAAAAAAAAAATCACCGTCACGCCTATATTCCCCAGAGGGGGTGGCAGAGGTGTACTGAGTACACCCACGTTTCGCCGACGATGTTAGATACCATGTAATAGGGGGCGAGCCTATTGCCATATACCGGGCACAATTCCAGACTCCGGACTCGTACTGAGAATTTTTCGTTAGAAAAACAACATTTGTCCGACCTAGGATTTAAACCCAGGACCTCGTGACCACAAAGCGATGCGCTTTGCCACCAGACCAACGAGGCAGTCTAGAGTAGAAAGGTTCGTGTGAAATAAGGTTTACCTTAAGGGTTACCAGTTTAGAGTTGTTATCGGTCACCGTTAAAGCGAGTGATAGGTGATTTTTTAATACGCACATGCTTTTTTGAAAAGACAAGAGGTGTGTGCCTGGGTTTAAAACCGAGACCTCTTTACAGTCCAACGGTCAAACCACTAGGCTATCACTGCTTACAATACATACGTTTACTAAATAAATAAAAGAACTTAGGTAAGTTTCATAGCAAACAGCGACTGTCATAAAGTGACATTTCACTCAATGACCTCGTAAGTTCTGATTATGGTTGTGGGCTAAAAGACTGTTGGAACTCTACTGTACTGTTGATCAACTGACAAAATCGGCCGCGTCGCTCCGCTGCAGTGTAGTGTCGTTCAGTGCCTTGCCTTAATAGGGAACAAAACGTATACGGGAATGACATTTTACAACGAACAATTATGTGTTCAGAACAAGGCGCTAATGATTTCAAGAGAATAGAAAAAAAAAACGCTTTTTTAACCACTAAGCTCGGGCTTTTTAGTCAACTGGACTTTGGTCTTTTTAGACCTGCGGGATGAGTAGACTAATCTATATATTTAATTTTTTTTTATAGGTTTATGTTTATATACAAGCGTGTACAAAAGTTTCAGAACAAATAATAATCAAACACTATTACTAAATACACTAGTATCATCAGATACTAGTGTATTTAAAAGTTACAGCCCTATACTTAATGCTTTCTTAGAACCATTCAAAATCAACAAAGTAAATAACTTTCTTTTACTATTCCTCAATCCTATTAATTTAACAACATTTTTAATACATATCATATTATGAAATAAAACTATTTTACGGATTTTATCGCGGTTTATTTTTTTATTTTTAGTTCCCGACGTTTCGAGTGCTTTGCAGCACCCATGGTCACGGGAGGGACTGAGGTGTTAGACGTCCAATAGGCATAGTTGTTCCGGGGTACCCTCAAACTTCTTAATTATTTTTGTTGTTGTTGGTCCGATCTACGCAGAATGAGCTCACGGTGTCTTGAGGTCTTGCAGTGTTATGCTTGGTTTTGGATTTGATTATATTAATTACCGGATCCCAAGACGATGGAAGCACCCAGCCATCTTCTCTATTGAAATTAGGATGTTTTTTAATTTCAATAGCCTCGCGAACCATCCTTGGTAGGAATCGGTGTTCTTTAACGAGGATTTGTGGTCTATCAAATCTGATGTTATGGCGGGTGCGGTCAAGGACATGTTCACAGACTGCAGACTTCTTTGAGCGACGGTGTTTTAGGTCAGCTATGTGTTCTTTAACCCGAGTTTTTACCGGTCTTTTTGTTTGTCCTATATGTTAAGGATTCATACCATTTTGTTAGTGAGATCAAAAATCTACATCTTACTAACAATGAAACTATGGTCAGTTTCGATGTCCAGTCACTATTCACATGCCTACCTGTACAAGACTGTGTCGAAATTGTAGAAAGGAAACTAGCGGAGAACAACATGCCAGCGGAATACTTAGAACTATTGAGACACTGCCTTACATCTGGCTACTTATTGTGGAAGGAGCAGTTCTACAAGCAAGTAGATGGCGTGGCGATGGGCTCCCCTGTATCTCCCATTGTTGCCGATATATTCATGGAAGACTTTGAGGAGACAGCCCTTCGTACCTCACCTGTAAAGCCAAGTTTCTACAAGCGGTACGTAGATGATACTTTCACAATATTACCATCTGACAAAATTCATGTATTCCTAAATCATCTTAACTCCATTAACCCTAAAATTCAGTTTACAATGGAGTTGGAGGCAAACAATTCCCTAGCTTTCCTAGATGTGTTAGTAATCCGTAACCCCAACAACACCTTAAGCCATACGGTTTATCGTAAAAAGACCCATACTGATAGGTACTTAAACGGTGAATCTCACCACCATCCAACACAGTTAGCTACCGTGGGTAAATCTTTGTTTCAGAGAGCACAAGGGATCTGTGACAAGAAACATCTGGCTGCCGAGCTTCAACATGTCAAGCAAGTCCTGCACGACAATAAGCTTCGAGTCCAACGCCAACGTCACAGTGACCGAGTGAAACCAGCCACAGTTGAACGTCTCCCTGCTGTACTACCTTACATGAGAGGAGTCACGTACAAGATTGGCTACATCTTGAAGCGTGCTTCGATTAAAACATTTTATAAGCCGCCGAAGAAGATCAGTCAATTTTTACCGTCTGTCAAGTGTCAGATCCCTCTACAAGATGCAGGAGTTTACAAGCTTGATTGTGAATGTGGTCTCTCTTATATAAGACAAACAAAAAGACCGGTAAAAACTCGGGTTAAAGAACACATAGCTGACCTAAAACACCGTCGCTCAAAGAAGTCTGCAGTCTGTGAACATGTCCTTGACCGCACCCGCCATAACATCAGATTTGATAGACCACAAATCCTCGTGAAAGAACACCGATTCCTACCAAGGATTGTTCGCGAGGCTATTGAAATTAAAAAACATCCTAATTTCAATAGAGAAGATGGCTGGGTGCTTCCATCGTCTTGGGATCAGGTAATTAATATAATCAAATCCAAAACCAAGCATAACACTGCAAGACCTCAAGACACCGTGAGCTCATTCTGCGTAGATCGGACCAACAACAACAAAAATAATTAAGAAGTTTGAGGGTACCCCGGAACAACTATGCCTATTGGACGTCTAACACCTCAGTCCCTCCCGTGACCATGGGTGCTGCAAAGCACTCGAAACGTCGGGAACTAAAAATAAAAAAATAAACCGCGATAAAATCCGTAAAATAGTTTTATTTCATGTGTAATATTCGCGTAAATCTAAGAACTCAATACATATCATATTTTTAAATAAAATAGGCGTTTGATGCCTCAACCCGTTTCTCATATCCGACTCTCGAACGAGGTATAGAGTAGTAAGTAGCGTTTTGCGCCAAATTCTTTCGTATTTTCCCCTAAATGTCACTTTTCCGCATCTGGCGGAAGGATATCGGTAATAGAACGTTATGTAAGCGAGAATAACGCGACGGGCCCAGGGTTTTGTTTATCCACTGAGAATACATATTGCCTTTGGCATGATATGAATGCGACGCTCCCGTGAGTTTTCACCGGCAACAGGAAGCGCCGAAAGCGGTTGAGGGATATTAATTTATGATCTTTTTTAGGGGGTAGGTATACAGATACTGCAGTTGAGATGTGCCTTATAATACGGCTTGTTATTAGCCCTAATTACACACGCCTATTGTGTTCTAAATAATATTATTGTATTTGACAGCAGATCTCTATGCAAGCCTCCATAGTTTCTTTTTATTTCCTAAAAACATTGCTCTACTCAAAAAAATATTACTGTGTCATGGGTGCGTTTACAATTATTTTAATATACATTAACACCCAGAACGAAACAACAATTTGTGAGTTTAAGAGTTCATAGAGCAATATACTGCTAACGGGAGCTTTGTACCAAAAGACAGACGTTAGCGTGATGCTAACCCCTGTTATCGGGAAACATTGCCAAAGTTTTAAGTATTTTTTCGGAAGCGGCCAGGTCGGCGGCGAAGTCATTTTTGCCGACGTATGCAAAAAAATTATAATTCAAAAACTATAGCGACTCTTCACTTGAAATAAAAATTAAACGACTTTATGATGATGACGGGTTTTATTTAAATTCACCTTTAGAAATTTTATCACCTAATACTTTTGAAATTCCTACCTCAAACATATGGTCCCGGAAAATGCCAAAAATTTTACGTAAACAAATATTTTTAGGAAAATTTTCAGAAAACCTTGACAAATGATTGATTTTACTTTCTAATCGTAAATAACTAATGAATAAACCTGCACATCTAAACTATTAAAAAATAGCCTAGATTTCGGCCTAGGTAGACCGTAAAAAACGAAACAGTTTTTACAATAATGTAAAGTTTTACGACCTATTCTTTTAGTAAAAATAGAAAAAAAACATATCCTATTTTAACAATATACACATAAATATATACTAATAAACGTTTATTTTACGAAATTATAACCTAAAATCACAAAAAAAGTGACGCATGTACCGTAGATTAGGTTACCTTTTTCGTTGAGAATCACAAGCAAACACTGCTTATCACTTACATTTTTCTACTCTCGGTAACATAATATACACAAACGTTTCACTAACACAACAACAATTCTTATATGATTCATTCATCAATAATACATTTTATTTGTTTACACTTACGGCACTTGACAGCCACTCAGCGGGCACACGCGCTTATCGGATGTTTACGTTATCCATTCACGATATCACTAACATAGACTACAAAGTATTATACATCAGCAGAACGAGAATCATTTTCTCTACATTTTGTTTAAACATTGTCTATAGCTACGATTTAGATTTGACCCACAAAACCGATAAAAATGGACTCTGCCAACGTATGAATTCATATTTCCGAAATTACTGGGGTAATGATGTACGTATGAATTTATACGTTCCCGAGACAAGACGCTAGGGAGTGAGCTTACTGTCACCTTCATGTTTATATACTAAAGGACATTACGAGTATTTTGCATCCATACATGATTGCAATGAAAACTTGTATGATTTCATATCACCCATAGATTCTCTTGAGGCATTTATTATTAAACGGACAAGCGGGGGAAACGCATTATTGCACAAAAAGTATTAGATTTTGAGGTTTTATTAATCTCTTGAACCATATTCAATTCTATTTAGATTGTAAACCGTAAATTAATAAAACAAGTTTAGTCAAAGTTTCTACAATTTCAGTTAAATAAACAAAGGGCCAATCCAATACAACGAACTAAAAGACTAGTCTGCTGAGTTTCTCGACGGACCTTTTCAGTGGATATTAAGCTATCCACATATTGAGCTTTCTTTGCCTATAAAAATAAATTATTTTCACTTTTTACTAATATGTACGGGCAAAAACAAACAATATAAACAAGGGCAACTATCATGAAACTTTCTACTGTCAACTATGTTTTCATTGAAGTCGTATTTCCTAAAGCAATTTAAAGTTTCTCCTGATGCTGTTTGTAGTAAAGTTTAATTAAAACTGGGAAATTGAAGTTCATCTTCAAGGAAAGCATAGTATGCGGTATCAGGGATATGAGCAGCTTAGCGTTGATAAGCCAAGGTACATATGTTCGATGTGGCTCGTATCAAACCTATAGGAAATAAAGTATAACCTGTATGCTTAAGTATAATGTACATGATTAAAGGTGGTACTGATAATTTGGTGAAGGTCGCTGGATACGTTGGATTCCTACAGCACAAATACAGTCGTTGTGGCGAGCTATTAGGGAAGCCTTCCGTGGATATCGTTTGGCTGATAATGATGAGGAGATGTTTAAGTACGAAAATAAAAAAAATCCATAATGTTTTACCGCATGTCTAATACAGCTTGGGCAAAAATAATTACCAACTGGGTCCCACTAAACTACAAACGACATCGCGGTAGGCCCAGACGAAGATGGCGGGACGAGCTGGACTCATTTCTGGAAGACTGGCATTTAAAAGCCGAAGATAGAACCGAATGGACTCAGTGGAGGGAGGTCTTTGCCCAACAATGGGACGATAGTGGCTGAAGAAAAAAGTGTTTTAACTTGAAAAAGTAAGCTGCGACATAATTATATATTAATAATAAGTGCAATACAATTAATATAATGTAAAACAGCGTATGTTTTTTAAGGAAAATAATAAAAAAGAAATTCATTGTATAAGGTAAAATGTACCGCGAGCTATTTAACGAAGAAACTCCAGCTTCAAAAGGAAGTGCGGGTAAAAAACTTAATACCTGAGTTTCCTTAGTGAAAGCAATATTTTATGATAAGGAAGCGATTTTCTTTGCTTTACAATTTCTTTTTTAAACAATGGTGTATGTAAAACAAGGTAATAAGGTCTTGGCTAGAACAATGGCGTGGTAAATAGCGTGAGCGAGGGCGTGGTGATGATGGTGGCGGCGAGTGGGTGGCCCCAGAATGCACTGCAATTCTCTGAAGTAGCATCGCTAAATAGACTGGTCAGGGGACCTACCTAAGTTGCATGCATTTTTTATCTATTGACTATTATCGTTACCAATTGATTAAAGTGAACTTGGTTACATGAGCAGAGCTTTCGCTTACACATCACTGCGACACGACCGACGACTTATCGCAAGGATGACGTCGTAGCGATATCATACGTACCTAATAGGGCCGAAATACAAAACTATGATGTGACATCCTATCGCAGAAATCTGCGAGCTCGTACGGTTTTCTTGTACATTAATTACGAGGTATCGCAAGTACAGCGCTCTGCGTTATAAATTTTCGTAGTACTAATTCACACTTTGGTGTTCCGGCCCTAAGGGCGATGTCACGCCACGCTTAGCTATGCCGCAACCTACTGATTTTATCTGTTTGTATCCCACAGTTCACAATGTAATTGTGCCCAGTATAATTGCAATATACTCTCCTGTCGCATTGAGTCCTAATATGGCGCGCAGGCCAGTTTTATGTCCATCACTCTGCTCACTGTCGTAGAGTGGCTGAATGTAATCCAAAAATAGATAATTTGAAAGTTAAGAGATTTATTGGAAAGGAACATTGAAAGATAACTTTCTTCTTGTTTTTATTTTACTACTACTACTTCAGCCACTATCGTCCCATTGTTGGGCAAAGGCCTCCCTCCACTGAGTCCATTCGGTTCTGTTTTCGGCTTTTAAATGCCAGTCTGAGTCCAGCTCGTCCCGCCATCTTCGTCTGGGCCTGCCGCGATGTCGTTTGTAGTTTAGTGGGACCCAGTTGGTAATTATTTTTGGCCAAGCTGTATTAGACATGCGGCAGATGTGGCCAGCCCAGTTCCATTTTAACGTGGCGGCTTTATGACCCACATCAGAAATTTTTGTAATGGAGCGCAGGGCACTGTTCCTAATATGGTCTGTTAGTTTAATGCCTAAAATGCTGCGCTCCATTTTACGCTGGCAAACCACGAGTGTGGACTTCTGAAGTTTTGTCAGAGACCAAGTCTGTGCACCATATGTGAGAATAGGGAGAATGCACATGTCCATGAGTTTTCGCTTCAAGTACAATGGAAGCTTTCCCTTCATACCTCCACAACTATCATGTTTTTATTTTACAAGGGAAAAATCTTCAGTAGATTCTCAGGCCTCGGTAGCGAAGACTGACGTGTTTAGGGCTTACTATTACCACACTATAAACCTGATCTCACACCGATCTCTTTCATCCTAACAATTGTACATTTATCTCTTGAACGTACTAATTTGTACAGTGACAGTTATATAATGTCAACAGAAATAAAACCCCGTTGCTCTAACGTAAAACAGTCAATATTATTCTATAACAACATTGTTTGTTTGGGCATCATGGGATACCCCAGGGAATTTAAAGTTATTCCCTCATTAGTCTCAAAATCCTTTTCGGATAAACATGCCAAGTCCATTTGAATATGAATGCCAATACTGGTGGCAATATATTTAAAATGTCTTGCATGATTTGGTAATACCTAGGTATCTCTTAATAATTTTTTCGCCAGGCTGTAAATTAGTCTCATAAAAAATCAATGACTGCAATACTGAATGTACCTGGGTCTATTTGTTTTCATTTCTTCTATCTATCTATCTTATCATCATGCTAGATCCCTTGGGTGTTATCCTTTAATTTCTATATGTGCATAATGTTTGTATTAATTTATTTTTGCACGACAATTGATCCCTATCTATGATGAGGAATAATTTCTAGTGTAGGGCTAGGTTTTTCTAAATAGAACAATGAAGTGATTTAATTCACTTTCAATTTTTTTGCTGAATTTGAATTGTAATCAAAATAGGTAAGAAAAATGATCATTAATGGTGGTGTCAAAAGTATATTTATCATGAATAGGACCCGCCTTAAAATACATTACTTAAAAAATAAGTTTTATCTAAAATTAATGCTTTTCGCCCTATGCGATATAGTGTAAAATATATAGTAGTGTAAATTCAAAACACAATGTCTAGAGCTTGTCTCAAGAGCTTTAATTATTAAAAGTAGACAGTGAGTTGTGATTAAGTTCTGTTTCCACTCCCATATGCAATTAATAGTGTAAATAATGTGCTAATGGATATGAAGATTTCTGTTTGTGGAGTAGATAAATCGCATGACTTATCAGTGACAAAAATAACGTTTAACTTTGTTTTTTAAATCGCTTGCACACTTTTATTCTGCATCAAATACATTATTTTTCTAGCTTTGTTTTCTAGATTTTTCTGATTCTATTTTGTTGGAAACATTCAGCTAGGAATATCACTGTCTGAAACACATACGATACGTGGACAGTACAGACAAGTCGTCTGTCGTAATGTGTAGAGTCATAGTCATGTGTAAAATTTTCAGGTCCTTGAATAATTTATAGTAAGCTTAGTCGAGAGGCGTCGGCTTCTCAAACTCTATTACTTATGTATGATCACGTTCTTGTTATTTTTAAAAGGCTTTGCGTAAGTATAAAATTCTGAAGACCTTTCATAAAACTATTTTAATAGATATAGTTGCGGTTTATTTTAAATTTTAGCTTTTCGACGCTTCCATTGTTTTACAGTGTCCTCAATTAAGACGTCCTTTCTCACGACGTCATTTCACATGCACAAATAGATCATATCAGATCGAAATCGATATCTATAAATTGACAGAAAATGCCTGCCTCGTTGGTCTGGTGGCAAAGCGCATCGCTTTGTGATCACGAGGTCCTGGGTTCAAATCCTAGGTCGGACAAATGTAGTTTTTCTAACGAAAAATTCCCAGTATGGGTCCGGGGTCTGGAATTGTGCCCGGTATATGGCAATAGGCTCGCCCCCTATTACATGGGACCTAAAACGTCGGCGAAACGTGGGTGTACTCAGTACACCTCTGCCATCCCCTCTGGGGAATATAGGCGTGACGGTGACAGAAAATGTGAGAAGACAAGAGAATACAAGTCAAGAGTCTCCGTAACCGGCGAGCCTGTATGAGACGAACTATGAGAGTGGAGGAAGCCAGAGAGGTATGTAAGGAAAGAACCTGATAGAACTCTGTACTCTCTGCCTACCCCGCAAGGGATCTGGCGTGATGATATAGGTAGATAAAGAACAGAAAATGTCTTGTTAGGGAATCAAATACATTAAGCCGTGTGGCTTAACGCTCAATACTAATTACCAATAGACCCCGTCGTCCTCATTAGCCCAACCTACTGTATGTACGTCACAGTTGTCCTTTTATTGAACTTTTAATACACAGGTATATGAAACCGTTGCAAGTATCCGCTTATTATAGAATGCAATGCATTCAATAGCTGCAAAAGAGTGAAAAAACTAGGAGATCGATTGTTGTAGAGCCTTTGTCCATGAAATATTCAGGATATTGGTGCAAGGTACTATTGAACAACGAGGATTCAAATCCAGAAATGGAGTTCTGCTATGCATATCATATGCCTACTGGAGAACACAGAACTATCCCCTGCTTAGGTACCTACTAGCCTTACCAACTAGGGAACGGAGAATTATCCTATGACTTCTCAAAAACCTGTACTCAGTGACTGTAATGGTTTGTATTTTTTTAAGCTATACCTAAATTATGAATAGTTAAACATGATGTCATTTTTAAAGAGGTAAAATTGCTTGTATTTATGTCTGTATATTGGAATTCACGCTTTAGTCGATTTTTGTGTTCTAGAAACTCTTTTAAACCTTACTTTCAAAGGTTAAAATTTAAACAGTGTAAATATATAAATTATTTACCCTAAGGCAGGCGTACTAACAATGTATTAATAGTTATAGAAAATAAAAGTACGCCATATAGAATACTTAACGTGGTAGCAACATTTAAGAGCGTGATTCCTCTGGAACAAAGGATGGTACTAAGGATAGGTAATATAAATAAAACATTAAACGAACTGAAGACTATTGTAAATAATTGAACGTGAGTGTGGATTTAGTTGTCGTATCTTTTCTGCGGTACTGAATGCGGTTAGAAAGGGTGGTAGTTTCTTTTAGTTTGTAAAACAATTACATAATAATTTTAAATATTAAGTAGCCTATACATAGTAACAGATAGATAGATATTACTATCTATCTATCTGTTTATACTCTCATTATAGGTTACTAAATATTTATTATCTATGCTAAACATTTACAAGCTGTATCGTAAATAAAGCTAGACCTCAGATACCCCGATTATATTAATTGCTTTACAAATTCAATACGAAACCAATTTTTCTAATTTAAAATTGTTAACCACTTTTTCAAACACTTTTTTATGCCAATTAACAATGAAACTTGTACGTGTATGTGTGCGTATAGAAAAACACGTTTTAAAAATGAATTTGTAATCTCCGTACTGCTTTGAATCAAGAATCATTTAAGTTAAATAAATAATAATAAAATAAATAGTAAATAAATAGTAAAGTTAAATAAATAATAATAAAATAAATAATAATAATAAAATAAATAAATAATAAAGGCGTACAAGCATTTCATGCAAATTATAAAAAAATATATAAATTAAAAATTGTTGGAATCAATTCAGTTATCGATTTAGAAAAAATTACTTTCAGGTCTTGCGTTTATCATGTTACACCCTGTATATCCTATAACGACGTATTTTTTTCATTCATTCATTAATTAAATTGCTGCTTAAACACTTACTGCGTGAGCAAGATAGAGTAAATCAACACGAGAATGAGCCTTTTTATACATAATTACCACCAAAATACTATGTCAAAAATTATTCTTTGTACTATCTATCTTCTCCGCAAGCTATCTGGCATGATATAGAATATTTTAACTATATCGCCACCGTTCCGCATGATAGAGTATGATCTATTCTCTATCAACCAGGACTTTTCGTATTTGTCAAGCATTGGGACCGAACCTATTTAGGCCGATTTATTTAATATTTTACCTCAAGAATCTTTAAAGGTTTAGTCGAATAGCCGACGCAGTGCGACGGGGGCGCGACGGAAGCGTTCGCTCCGTTCGATGGTAATTTTGCCGTCGCGCCAAGCTGGGCTACGCTGTGTGGCGTCTACCGTATATTGGTGCATTAAAACTGCCAAAGTCGCGCCACCTTCGCGCTCCTGTCGCGCTGCGTCGGCTATGTGGCGAAACCTTAAGCCTTATGTTTGCCTCCCTCTGAAGTGAACACACGGCCTCACCGTATTAACCGCTCTAGTACAGAATAACTGCCAACCTACACAACAATGTCGCGTGATTTACATTCTCAAGGCAAAGATCCTCGTTAAATATTTAATTACGTTACCCAAAAACACTTTCAGATAAGCAATGAGTCATCATCATCATCATCTCAGCCTATACTTGTCCACTGCTGAACATAGGCCTCCCCAATCGCTTTCCAGCGTAACCGGTCCGATGCCACCTGCATCCAACGACTTCCTGCGATTTTCACAAGATCGTCGGTCCATCTGGCAGGCGGTCGTCCCACACTGCGCTTGCCAATACGTGGTCTCCACTCTAGAATCTTTCTGCCCCAACGCCCGTCCGATCTACGCGCTATGTGGCCCGCCCATTGCCACTTCAGCTTGCTAATCTTAACGGCTATGTCGGTGACCTTGGTTCTTCTACGAATCTCCTCATTCCTGATTCGATCGCGTAGAGAAACACCGAGCATAGCTCTCTCCATAGCTCGCTGAGCAACTCTGAGCTTTTTTATGAGACCTATAGTAAGAGACCACGTCTCTGATCCATATATCATCACTGGTAACACACACTGACTAAAAACTTTAGTCTTAAGGCACTGAGGTATTTTGGATGAGAAGATGTTGCGCAGTTTCCCGAACGCTGCCCAGCCGAGTTGGATTCGTCGATTGACCTCTCTCTCAAAGTTGGACCTACCTAACCGGACTACCTGTCCCAGGTAAATGTATTCGTCGACAACTTCAAGAGTAGAGTTCCCAACGGTGAGTGCGGTGGGTACGACATGGACGTTACACATTATTTTCGTTTTGTCCATGTTCATTTTAAGACCCACTTGTTCATTTTAAGACCCACAAGCAATGAGTAAGTAGGCAATATTAATACTAACAAAGTGGTTTAAATAGGGGCTCGTAACGCTTAGGGACCGCGGTGTTCTTACCGATCATTAGGGTTAAGCAACGTGCGACTCGGTCGGCTTGGGATGGGTTACCGTTATAATATCACTTGAAATTAATTGTGTGAATTCATCATCATAAAGTGAAAGATGTCTGCTTCAGGATAAAAACTTCATAAAAACCGCTACGACGACCGACAGTAAAATATTATGATTATTAGAATGGAATCGCAAATATGTTTAATAATATCTACTCTACTACACCGTCACGCCTAAATTCCCCAAGCGGGGGTGGCAGAGGTGTACTGGGTACACCCACGTTTCGCCGACGATGTTAGGTCCCATGTAATAGGGGGCGAGCCTATTGCCATATACCGGGCACAATTCCAGACTCCGGACTCGTACTGGAAAGTTTTCGTTAGAAAAACTACACTAGTCCGACCTAGGATTTCAACCCAGGACCTCGTGATCACAAAGCGATGCCCTTTACTACTAGACCAACGAGGCAGTCAGACAGGCAGACAATAATGTCAATACTTATTAACCTCTTAAAAATATTGCTATATTGATTGGTAGGCTATAAGGTCTCGCTAGCTAGCATTCGCTTTGCACAGAATTCGCATCGAGAAAGATAAATGCAGATGGCTTACCGATAGAGTGATGATCTTGTCAAAAAGCATGATAGGCGGCATGTGAAAGTCGAACACGAAGTACTGTGGACAAAGAAACATTTAATGAGTAATACGAAAGAAAGAGAACAAGAGATTTTTTATACCTATGTAGTACGCAATATCCGCATCTATACTAATCTTATCTATATTTATTATTATTACCTATATAATAATAATATTAGCCCTGTTAAGAAACTGTCCCACCGTTGGGCATGGGCCTCCTCTCAAACTGAGAGGGTTTAGGGCATAGTCCACCACGCTGGCCCTATGCAGGTTGGCGAACTTCACACACCTTCGGGAAACTCTTAGGCATGCAGGTTTCCTAACGATGTTTTCCTTCACCTTTTAACATTATTATAAGAACAATTTTTATTTTCCAAAAATGAGATATGTTAGAATCCTTAAAATCTAATAATAAAAAGTTATTTGTAGGATAAAATTTTTGGAACTAGATATCCGATCTGCTCTATTCTGTGGTATAGGTTATGTTTTACTGAGACACAAAATACTTTTTACTACGAAACCGCTGGTAGGAGGAAGAAGAATGAACTAATTATCCTGCTTATACTTTCTCATCGGTTTGATATAAATGAAAATAATGTAACTACAAAATATTGAGATAAGCTATTTATTGCGTTGTCCTGTACCAAATTACAAAATAAACGCGTGCAAAACCGCGAGCAAAAGTTATGCATAAGTTGCCATTATCACAACAAAAGTCGGCTCAGAAACCACGTGATTCCTTGGATCCTTTTAATCACCCCTTCGGTATGTTTTATGGTGTTGAGTATTACAAAGAGCAAAATTTATGTATATTAGGAGCGGTTTAATAAAACAACTAAATTATTTATGAAGCGCTCGCAGTACTGTCGGACGGCGGTGTTCTTAGCGATCACTAAGGTTAAGTAGCGCTTGACTC
Source organism: Phalera bucephala (assembly GCA_905147815.2). Taxonomy (NCBI): domain Eukaryota; kingdom Metazoa; phylum Arthropoda; class Insecta; order Lepidoptera; family Notodontidae; genus Phalera; species Phalera bucephala. Next base: position 5,932,583 of record LR990609.1, on the reverse strand, counting down.
AGTCAGTTTGAGTGTGACTGTTTGTGGCATTTTCATTTTCGAGCATCTTCGTACTTTGAGAGGTACGTTGGTCCCGCTTACCATTTAATGTGGAATTTGTTAAGCCGAACTAGAAGCTTTATAGGTGGCTTAATAAGTTCCAAAAGTAGGTGGCCGCAAATCGCACTTGGTCCGCGTGGTGGAGTATGACCTAATTTCTCTCTCCTTGAAGGCCTTTGTCCAACAAGGGGTCAGTATAAGCTGATATTATTATATATTTTTGCCCAGATTGTTATGCGAACATATTCATATACTAAATGACGTCTCTACATAGCGATACATAAAGATATATATAGTCTTCTTTGTTCGCGCTTTACCAACATTATCGTTGAAACGAATGAATGGTGCAATTTTTCAACAATTTATAACTAACCTCGTTGTAATAAGGACAGTTAGTGCTCTCTTTCACGCTGGTATATTTGCGGGTGTCTCCAACCTGGACGCAGACCACGGGGTCCATGTTGAGGCCGGCCAGCTGGCGGGCCTCTATCACTGTCACGCACACTTGGAAGTCAGCAGCCTTCAGGGCAGACGGACCACTTGTATCGATTGCTGTACGTCTGGTGGTAAAAAAATGTTACACTTTATTATTCTTAAAATAACATTAAGTAGAGCCTGATCTTCCTTTGAATGATTCCGAAGTTGGTATAGTTTGGGCGCATAATGGCAGACACGCAAAATTACAGGTGCAATTACGGAAACGCAAAATGACAGATTCTCAGAATGACGGATTTTAAAAATGGCAGATTCACAGGAAGAATTACGGAACAGTTTATTTTTTTAATAATAAAGAACAGATCCAGGGAACTCGTCCCGTGTAAATATTGAAAATGAATCAAATTGCTTTTTTTCCAACATTAAACATTTAAAAATTAAAAGACTGTGCCCACTTTGTGAATGGCTTTTATTTATATATAAGAGCACCCAAGTATAATTTCTCGTTTTCTTACGATTCTGTTATTATTCATCTGTCATTTTGCGAATCTGTCATTTTGCGACACCTAAATTTTGCTTTTCTGTTATTATGTGCCCAAACCGTTTGTAATATGGTTACCAAAGAAAATTACGGTAATCATTCCCGCTTATGAATAGCGAACCATTCGTTCGTATCGATCAAATGTCCCTCGATTGCCTTGTTTGTAGATTTTAAAGATTAGAAAGCTTAGCGCGATCAGATTGATGTAAGCGTGACGCTAGCAAGTAATTATGTTGTCACGTTCATATTTATTTAGTAAATTTGTAGTGTGACAAGGTAATGGCAAAAAAACTTGCTAGCGTCACGTTAACGTCAAACTTTTCGTGCTCAGCTCTTTGTTTGCACTTCGATAACTAGATTATCCTATTGCCAAAAGATTTAATATGAAATCAGCCGCTTACAGAGCATGCACAGTACAGTTTGTCTTAGTAACGTCTGTATTAAAAACGCAGGACTTACTTATTTATCAGTTGCAACGTACACGATGCAAATAACTGAGAGCTTATAATATTTTTCACATAAGATGGGTAGGACAGTTCTAAGTGCCAAACGAAAGTAAAATTTAATTCAATGGTATTGAGGCATAATACCATAATATATAATAAATATAGAAATGGGTCATGCCTCATATTGCCATTGAATAATGTATTATTTTCTTTGACACTTACAACTGTCACAGTACCCATCTTACATGAAAAATACTATAGCACGAAAAGATCGGCGTTGGCGTGGCGCTAGCAAGTTTATATGCCCTCCTTGTGAATATGAAAGCATAATTACTTAAAATGATAGCATAATTACTCGTTAGCGTCACGCTAATGTCAAAGTTTTCGTCTTAAACCCTCTGGTGTGAGTTGAGGCACTGGTGCAAATAAAAATGAGCCTGCAGCAGTTGTAGAAATCTTTTTCCTTTTAAAACTATTTCCTCTATGTCCCAGTCGCCTGTGATTTTTAATTCATCTAGCGTTCAGTCACCTGGATTCACGTTTCAGAGAACTAAAATATTAACTGAACACGCTCAAATAAAATGGGGAGTCAGTTGTGAAAATAGTTTTATGACAGCAAAAATGTGTTTCATGAGCGGTTATTTATTAGTTGAGAATCAATTGGCTGTTACTAATAGGTGTTTGGGATAATTAAATGACCTGCTTCGACTTGGAAGAAGATTTAAGAAATAACTGCTGAGTGCACCAAAGGCATGTGTTTTCAGTTAATCGTGTGCAATATGTAAAATAAATAACGCAAGACCTGAAAATAGCTTTTTCAAATTCGGAAACTGTATCAATTCCAAGTACTTTTATATATGTTACTATTGTTTTAATAGATACTCAAATTGCTGAAATGTCTATAACTTATTCCAGACTCAAGTCAATTTGCTGTGTTAAATACCTACGTTTAACTATGATTAAAAGCAATACCGCAAATTCATTTGCGCTTTTTAATATTATTTCTTAATATGTGAGGTTATGGATTAATTTGGATATCTAAGGTCTTAAGAAAATCTTACTTTATAATAATATAATATTAGCCCTGTTAAGAAACTTGGGTATGGGTCTCCTCTAAAACTGAGAGGGTTTAGGCTATGGTCCGCCACGCTGGCCCAGTGCGGGTTGGCGAACTTCACACACCTTCGAAAAACTATTAGGCATGCAGGTTACCTCACGATATTTTCCTTCACCGTTAAGAAGAGTGTGCAAGAAGTGATAGTTAATTTTTAATACGCACATCTATCTGTCTATATCACTGTCACAGTACAGATTTCTAACAGGTTCATTCCTTACAGCTACCTCTCTGGCTACCTCCAATCTAATAGTTCGTCTCATACACGCTCGCTTGTAAATACGCGCATGCTTTCAAATAGACAGCGGACTTTGCAGTCCTATGGTCTAACCACTGGGCTATCACTTCTTAATGTTAATTAACTAAAACTTAAAACTCAAACTTTGATATTTGCATTAAATTTGTAAAGCAAAAATCTACTTAATTGAGATGCCCAAGTACGGTACCAATTTAAGGTACGCATTGTATATTATAACATATTAAAAATACTCACAGCTTTTTAATCTTTGGAGTATCTGTTGGCGAATGAACATCCACCAAAACCTCATCAGATGACATTGATATCTGGCTCATGGGGCGGTCAGGGTCCGTGGATGGACCAGGAGCATCCAAAAGACCTAGCTCTTCATCTCCGCTGCTGCCGCGGTGGCGAGACCTACCCAGGCGCATGAAGGTCTTGACAGTTTTCAAGGTTGAGGGTCGTTTCCTGTCAGGCATTTCCAGGAGGACTTTCTCGCTGCCAAGGGTGAATCCACGCCTAAGAAAATGAAACATGTTTTGAAAATATATCAAACCGCATTGGTTATGGGACTTGGCAATGCTACCAGGCTTCTGAGCGCATATTCAAGTGACAATGGTATGACGTAAATGTAATTTTAGGAAGTAATCATTTTTAATTATACCTTTTTTATTTTTAAGTACTAATATTAAGTATGTCAAAGGGCAATGGAACGCAGTATTTTAGGAATCAAAATATCTAATCGAGTCCGTAACACTATACTGCGTTCCAAAACTGGCATTTTAGACGTGGGCTACAGGACTGCCAAGCTCAAGTGGGGATGGGCGGGTCATTTGAGCAGAATGAGCCCAGATAGGTGGGCAAAAATCACTACCAAATGGCGACCAGATGGACACCGACGCCGGGGAAGACCTAGAAAGAGATGGCGCGACGACCTTGACGCCTACGAGAGGAGATGGTCTGATATGGCCAAGGATCGGGTTAGGTGGAGAATCATGGGAGAACCCTTTGCCCAGCAGTGGGACGAAAGAGGTTAATAAAAAAAAGAAGAATATTATATAGCGCTGATAGCGACCGCGAGGTCCCGAGTTCGTATGTTTCTAAAAATTATCCGTCGTTGTCGGGAATCTTGAACAACCCCTGGCATAATAGTAATTATTTTGCCCCTAATTATGTTGCAACCTAAAATCGTCGGCAAAATTTCGGTATGCACAGTGAACCTCTGTTACCCCTCTTGGGAAATGCTGGCGTGACGGTTCGTTTACATTATTATGAAAAAGTAGGAAAGTGCTTACAGATTACTGACCGTGACGGGACCTACCAAAGTGTAAACCACAGGACCCTATGTGTAAATAAATACATTTTAAGCCATTTATGTCCCCAAGGGTTAGATAGAGGTAGATTGTACATACGCCTACGTTGAACGCAAATATTTTGGTCTGAATAAAGTAAATAGTAAACTATCACTTGTCCTAGAAAACAGATTGCGAAGCTGTACTTATTTAGAGAAACGAACATTTGAAAAAGGTTGATTATATTAAACCTTTAGAAGTATTATGGGGATTTCCCAATAAGCAATTTATCTTGACAAGCAAAAAGTTCTTTGAAATATATGTACCTAACCCGGAGCTACGAAGAGTTTCTATACGGAGTATATACTTTTAAGTATATATACTGTGTGTGTATGTACTCAGTATATATACTCAAGAGTATACTACTCTTGAGTATATACTCCCTTCGTGAGTCTGAATGATTCTTTAGGTAATGACGGATTTTGTTGGAAACTTTAAGGTATCATAATTTTTTGGTTTATCTTGTTATCATGAGGTACAGAATTTAAACCTTAGTTTGATTATCTAAAAAAAAATTTTTCCAGATTGATTTTCTTTTGCTGATAAATTGGTAAAGAAAAACATTTTGGAAGAAATATGCAAAATGCAAGAACCTATAACACTGAGATAAGTTAACTATTATCATTTATAAAGGACTGAAACAGCAAATAAATATTAAGTATTGTTCATAAACCTTATTCACTGTCTAAACTTAAACGGATATTTTCCGAGGTTAATATTATGAAAAAATAATATTTTTAGTCTATTCTAAAAATCATAACAACATTATCCTCGATCTACCAAGTTGTATTAGACCAGAGCAAGCCTAGTAATCAAACCCCTCCTCCCCTTTCTCCTCTTAAGCAATAACTGGACAGCAAAAGCATTTATTATTAATTCTAAATGCTACGTTTCAACGATAGTAATAGGTACACCTGGAAGGTGTAAATCGGCCCTAATTATATTCCAGTAATGACGTTATATCTCCTAACACGTTATAGCTGTATCTCCGATAATATTTTGAACCATTTAGGACAGTATAAATATCCGAATGTTCACAAACAAAGCCTGTCAAAGAGTTGTAAGTGTGTCCTTAGCATGAACCATTAGGCGTTATAGTAGTGTTGTCGAAATCATACTCTTACGTTCATCTTTATTTAGTAAATTTGTAGGATGAGAAGGACGGCCTAAATCGATAGCGTTACATTAACGTCAACCTGTTCGTGCTAAACCATTTGTTGACATGCTGTTTGTTTAACGTTAAATAGTTCAATTTTAAATATATTTAAAACTTGAAACCCCCATATTATTCATGCATGCTATCTACATAAAGTAAGTAAGCCGATTCAAGCGACGTATTCAAATTGGTATAACATATTTCACACGTCTTAACTAATCCTCACTTTTGCTATATCTACAAAACATTCTGCACTTTTAGTAAAGGTAGCGTGATGAAATATTAAATATTTAGGTATAAAATAAACACAAATTAGTATCATGATATGGCAAAATATACTAATTTAGATTAGACACTAATATACCTACAGTTTCTTAGTAAAGTTTAATTTACACACCTCAGTAAACGCCTTCCAGCACTCTTCAATTTATGGGTTCTTGATTCTTCAACCATCTCCATATCAATCGTAGTCTCTTTGTTACGAATAGACTGTTCCAAAGACGCAATATTGCGTTCAATGTCTTCCAAAACATTATCTTCGATGTCGTTAGGAGAAACTCCGGGGAGAGAACCGTGTACAGAGACCGGGGTTGATCCGTGGGCTGACCCGAGGCCAGAGCCGTGAGCAGAGCCAGGAATAGATCCATGGACCGATGGTATTACGGCACCATGAACAGAACCTCGGATAGAAACCACTTCGCTGCGGTAGAAGTCTTCCCGGAGTGGCGTGGGTATTATGGCGGGTGGTGTATAGAAAATATCCATATCCACGAATACCTGGAGAAGAGAAGCAAAAATAAAAATCAACGGTAAAGATAAATATTAATAAACAAACTCCTTCACGGCTACATTCCTCACGCGGGGGTGGCAGAGGTGTATTGGTATGTTCACCAACTTTTCGTGATCATGATGATACCGATGTTAGGGCCCATTAATAGGGGGCGAGCCTATTGTCATATCGATATATGCACAATTCCTGACATCAGACTGTTACTTAAAAATTTCGATAGAAAACTTTATTTGTCCGACCTAGGATTTAAACCCAGGACCTCGTGTTCACAAAGCGCATTATTCGCTACTAGACTAACGAGGCAGTCTATACAATAAAAATAGTTACTTATTAAAAGTATCCAGAAATTTGGACTGAAATAAATCTAATTTGTTCCTTAATTCACAACTATAAACAATTTGAACCCTCGACAAAACTTGTGTTATATGATTGCAAAGTTTAATGTAAAGCCTATGGTTTGCAAAATATACCAATGCTTTAGTTGTATGAAAACTTTGATTTGCGGGATCTCTTAATTCTAAATTTAGTAAATGCTTACAATTGCGCGATTTGGTGGCTAGAAGTTGATTATGTAGGTACATGTGTATTATCTCCAAATCCATAACTGAATCAATTATTAAGGAATATAACGAACCCAAAATTTCGTCATGCTTTCCTAGATGTGTTTATTTTAACTCGCTCTGTCCAGATTTTAAACAAAGTAATAACTATCACAGTAATTATATAATTTACGCTGTGTATGTTGTGGAAATCTTTAGTTGGGCAAGAAAAGGAAGTTATGCACGGATATCGCAACATATACATTTCTTTTTCCATGCATTCGAGAACCTCATCCTTCTTAAGAAGATTACTTGGTTAACTTCAATATAATTGTTTAATAGCATCATTGGTCTGATAAATGACGAAAAGGTTACTTTCGTTTTATTTTGAGCTACGGACGAACCACATGAATTAATAATATAACACCCTATTTCCGACCAGCTGCATTGTGTATGAGGTCATCTGCTATGATGCTGAATAGCGTCCAGGCTTGACCTAAGCTAATATTTAATCAGCGGTAGTTTGAGATCGTTCGCCGCTCGCCATTACCTTAAATAATAAACAAAGGTTTTGTGAAGCATATGCGATTAAGATGCGACGCAACGCAATGCAAATTTAATGGAGGTCATGGCTTAGTTTATCGCTTAAGAATAGAAACTTAATGACTAAATTTACGATAGAGTTGATAAATGTGTATAAATAATAATGTTAGTATCTGCTATTTTTTAATTAAAACAACATTTAAAAACCTAGACTGGTAAAATATTTGTGGGTCACACTCAAAACATTTGTTCTATGCGGGAATCGAACTTGAGGCCACACTGCGAGGAGCAGTATACATTCTCATTAATCCGACGTTAAAATTGAAAATTGATATAACCGTTACTTGTTCGTCGTAAACTAATACTGTAATCGAAAATGCCGGTAAAACAATTCTTAAATTTTCATAAATAAGTGCTGGACTTGTTATCTAAACCCTGTTACAATTCTTGTCAACATAAAATTGTATATAAGTAGGTATAGTCAAAGTCAACGAAGTCACTTTGAGTTTGTATATAGGTATACATAATTAGGATCACATTTTATAATAACGTTTTATCCATTTTATTTATAATACTGAGAACACAAAACGAAAAGGTGTAACAAGGACTGTACGTATACTAAATTCGAATCGGATAATTATTTAATATCAAAAGAGCATAAAAATTAGCACAACAAATTTTTAATGTTTAGTTGACGAATATGGATAAATACGCAATGAACTGGTTTAATCGTGGGGTTAGTGGTTGAAAAATAAATGATAGACGCAGCTTTCGGTAAAAATTTACCTTAAATGTTCATTCTACGAATTTAATTTCTTAGAAGGATTCAGACTCTCACATTCGTATCTATGAAAATGTCCAAGTACATACTCTTACTCGAGTAAGTACTTAGCACCTTATTTTTATTCTATAGATGAGAAATTGAAACTGTTTTCTCAACTGAAATGAGAGTGAGAAATGAGAAAAGTTACTTTTGTATAGAATTATAAAAACATAACAATACTCGGTTAAGGAAAATCTTAAAAATAAGTAATAAAATGTTTATCTATAGAAAAGTCATTCCTTAGTCTTAAGAATTTACTTAGCCGAGTAATGTCAGTCGCTATCCTTTTCTATAATCAAGTAATATTACTTACTTGAGCAAAAGGAAGTAGGACTCAGTAGTTAAGTCTTACGTTTTCTTTATTAATGAAAAAGTATGAAAGGTGCATATCTACAATAACATATGTACTGTTACAAGTAATGCTCATTGCTATAGTAAAGAAAATACCGACTATTACTTGGCTAAGAAAACTAACACTTTTTTTTACTTTTGCCAGTTTCTTAATTATGCAATAAAATAATGTACTAAGTAAATACTTCAGTAAAAGTAGTTACTTAGATATGTTTATAGATAGTGGCAAAGACAAGTAGACAAGTGGCAAGCGGAATTCATCGCATGCAGTTTTGGCGCAAAGTCGAAGAGGAATGTCAATTCGTTTTAATTTCCAAAACTAGTGTTAACTCGATTAATAATATATAACGTTGGTGGAATATTAACCATTATGCATTCGTATGTGCGCATCAGTGAAGGTAATTGTGTGTAGTAGTAACAAAGTGATACAACGTGACTTTTGCGGTTTCCCATAAAACGGCCGTCGCAATTAGTATGTAAAGTATCCATCGCTTTACTATGTAGGGTGGGGTACTTCATCAATTTCATTATCATGGTTGTCATCAAGTTCATGGGGAGTTGAATTAATTTAGAAATTAAATCTTTTTTCGCAAAATGGCATAATGTGAACGCAATGGCAAAAAGTACAAAGCGCAAAGCCTTTTGTTTTTATTCTCTTGACGCAATCGATTTTTCCGTAGAGTTAGGATTAGTTCTTGATTAGCTGTTACTCTATGCATTGTTCTGACTATGTTCTCACTACGTCTCTTTTTGTTGCAAAATGTAATTCTCCTGTGTCTCCTGTGCTAATGTAAACTGTATTACAAGAGACAGTGTCTCCTCAATTCTGGACTACAAAATTTGACAGTTTATTTATACTCACAATATAAAATAAAGTCCACTAATATACCCTAAGGGTTGGTTGAATTAAGCCATTGAAGAACTTGGTTTCAAGAGACTAATGATTTGTAAAACAAATCTTTCTTCGGCTGCTTAATTGGTTTGGAAGTAGTTCAGAAACATTGTAAGGTTTCTAAACGAATCTGAGCGCTAGATAGTTAAAATAAAGGATATTTTAACATCAGTAGACTAGTGAGGAGCTATAAATTATAGATTCTGTTCTAATGTATTGTAGGTACCAATTATATTAATATTTTACTTAGAAAATGTTCGATTTTTGAAATACGTAGGTATAAAAAAACAGAACTAGCTAGACCGAGATTACTAAACGTACAAATTAAGTGTTATTATTTGAATTCTAAAACGAAACACTCTTCAATAAAAGTAGTCGCATTTTAACTAAAGCTGTTTTCTCATTCAAAGCGAATAATTCAGTGAAAAAGGCTTGTGAATCATATCAGAAAATTGCACTTTGCTACAAAGGGAGCGAAATACGGCCTATGTTACAGACAACGGGATAAAAGCAACAAAATTCAGATGCCGAGCCACACGTGTCGACAGCTGAATTTGCCTTTATAGTTTGAGTAGTAAGCAAACCTAATATTACAGTAGCTTTGACGGTGTCAAAGCTATTGGAAGTTCCCAATGCCTTTGATACCCTCAAAGCTACTGCAATATAAGGTTTGCTTACGACTGAAATGAAAATGAAAAAAGCTGGATTAATTATCATACACCCGAACAAAGCGAGGCGAGCCAACATTCTTCCTTGAAAAGGCATTTTCAAGCCTCTTCACACGGGAGCTTACACAAAAGAGTCTTTCATATCAATACTTTTATTAACCGTACGTTAATTAGGGATGCATCATGGATCAATATTTATAGAAGATATGTACCCTAAACTTCATGTGCTATATTTACATTCACGTTTCTCGCGTTGTCGTGTCTAAGGAAGTGATCATGAAAATCATCAGTCAGCGGACATGTACATAAATACTTTATGTAAATAAATAAATACTTTACTCATTTTTATGTCAATATCCTGCTGTATTTCCAGTTGAATTTAGAGGTCCAAGGACACGCATCAACGTAGGTACTATTTCACTCCAGATAACATGAACATCGAGTTTCTATTGTCATGCGATCAATGTAAAATTACTAGATTAATCAGACCCCAATTTATCGGCCATGAGGAGATCCTCATGACGTGTATTTAACCTCATCGTTTAATCCTCAAGCGAATGACTCCACCCAATGTAATGTAATATTGTCGAGAAAGCGTGGTATCACCTATAAATTTATTCAGTGCATTTATAGTGTTAAAAGGATGGTATATCAACTCGATAGCGTCACGATATGGTCAATCTGTTCGTGCCCTCGTTCTGTCAATCCGTGCTTGAGCGTGTGACGAGAATGTGGCTGTGTGTAGCTAAAAAGTCTAGAATGTTCCTCCACTTTATATTATCGCCGGCGCGCCGGCGATAATATAAAGGTAGGTATGAAATAATAATACCGCTTTGTGGAATCCGCCGGCTATTGTTCGATGTACTTTTCTATCGCTGTATTTAGAGGATTCGCGTCCGTTCTAGGACTTTTATGCGAGTATAAGAGAAACGCTCAGCGCGGCGACGGACACAGTCTCTCTTCGGAAGCGACAACGATCAAATTGGAGATAACCGATCTATGTGAAATACACCAGCGACCTTAGCAATGCTATACGGATACTACGAGTGACTTGGCGACTTGGAAGCAGTTTTTGGGTACTAACGAGAATGGTACTAGTATGCGTTTAGTGCTTGTGTGTACTAAAGTTCTTCGCACGTTAGTCGGCATTAATTTACCCCGCAAACGTAACGTTATGATAAGACAGTATGCAATGCAGGTGTAATGCACTATGCAATTTGGGCAGATTTATCGGCGATCGCATGTTTTTGGTTTTTCTCATACTTATTATTGGATTCAAACGTATCTAAGGTTAACAATGGTCAAGTGGATCTGCGAACAAATAGATCCTGTTAAGGTTTTGTCGCATCCGCACTCCTGGCCTACTTTTAAGGTATTTTCTCGAAAATTTTAACGACTGCTACCATCTGGAAACTTCACGCCTATATGCCCCAAGCGGGGGTGGCAGACGTGTACTGAGTACACCCACTTTTCGGCGGCAATGTTTAGTTCCCATGTAAAAGAGGGCGAGCTTATTGCCTCCACACTCATACTGGGAATTTTATGTAATAAAAACTACATTTGTCCGATCTAGGATTTAATCGTAGCAATCACAAAGCGATGCGCTTTGCCACTAGACCAACGAGACAGTCGGCTGCTATCTTGTTTGGCAAAAAAATCTAATCACCGTTAACACACACTGAAAAGCTTTAAGTCATCAAGGTAAATCTGAATCCGAGGTCTATGAGAAAATTCTCTGTGAGTCCCTTACAGGATTTCTACCACGGAAGCCTAAGAAGCGAAAGGCTTATCAATTTTAAAAGAAAAAGCACGTAAAATATTATTGCCAAATGTGTCTAACATTTGAATGATGGAATATGAACGCGTTAAAGACATGCTAAATAAAATATGATATAAACTTTAAGCTATCTTATTTTGTGCTGTCTTTCGTGAGAAATGCGTAGTTTGGTAACAGTCCACATTTTGGTTAATCTATCTATATCTGCACGCCAAATCAATTGCGGAATAGGCAGAGAGTACAGAGTTCCAACAGGTTCTTTCTTACCGAATTCTGGCTTCCTCCGGTCTAATAATTCGTCTCATACACGCTCTCCGGTTAAAGTGATTTTGGTGGTGATGTAATAAAATGCAATGTACGATTATATTATATGTACCGTCACACCTATATATATATATATATATATATATATATATATATATATATATATATATATATATATATATATATATATATATATATATATATATTTTATCCATTTAAGGCTTATTATTATATCACTACACGTTAACTTAGGAGAATGGACCGGTGTGTTTTGACATTACTTGCTCGCGTCGCGCTAGCGTCAGGGCTTTCGTGCTGAAAATGAGCCCTCTGAAAATAAAAATAACATTTCCTCATTATTTACTTCAAATCAAATGTGTTTCTAGAAAATAGTATTGATATATTTATTAACAAATTAGTTATAAGTAATATCTACAATTTTTTATTATCTCTCAGAACTAGAGAGGGTTACTTTGCACTATGTTTTCCTCAATAAAGTAAAGTCTTTGGAATAGTTACTCCTCTCATATTTAACGCATCTTCTACTAGAAACAAACTGATTTGCTAATTATTGTTTTAGACAATTCAGTGTAATTTATATTTATATTCTTTTATTGGCGTTTCACAAGGTGTAGGTAACTGTGCGTGTGTGTGTGAATGATGTACGCTGTTGGCCGCGGGGCCTTTACAGCTTCACCGGACAAGAGGGCGAGCGTGCAACCACTACGTTCGAGCCAGAAGGGCAAGGGGGCAACTAGTTCAAGGGCGCCTCTAGGAGGAACGGCCTCGGCTTGGGCAGTCGCTATGGGGAGGGCGTATACTAGGTGTCTCGTAGTGGTACTCTGCACCGGCCGGCGGGCAAGGGATTCTTCGACCTCGCCGGCGAGGTCGGTGTCTGATCCTGTGTGCGGTATCTATATCCGAAAGAAGGGAGTAAAGGCATCGGGAGGGTCGGTGAGAACATGTCACGGACGGCGGTAGCGGTTGATAGGAGGGGAGTTGGGTTCATAGTCGGCGGCGGCTGCGATTAGCGGATTACTATGATTGGACGCGTTTGCAAAATATCGGAGTGTCGACTTTTTAATAAAGGCGCGAATAGGTTCGAGACCGAGATCGGAATAGAGATCGACATTCCGTATGAACCGCGGGGCTCCGACGACCTTGCGGAGGAAACGGGATTGAACCGTTTTGAGTTTATCAATGTGGGAGCGGGCGGCGTGCCCCTACACCTCACAAGCGTACGTCATGATGGGCTGTATTGTATGGATGGGTTTGTAAAGTGTCACCTTATACCTAAGGGGCATTTTACTCCGCTTGCAGATCATCGGGTAAAGACGACCGAGCACAAAGGCTGCTCGATTACGGACTCGCTTGATGTGCGGTCTGAAGGTCATGGTATTGTTTAGGGTGACCTCTAGATATTTGACCTGTTTGACCCAGGGAATAGGTAGGTCGAACATGGTCACTTGACCGAGATTACTTCTGGGGTGGCGCAGGGAGGGGCGAGGGTGGCACCTCTGGAGAAGAACACCGCAGCACTCTTGTCCGGGTTCACCTCAATACGCCACTTCCTGAACCAATCCCCTAGGGTATTGGCGGCTGCCTGAAGGTTTCTGGCAATGAAACCCTTATTCCTATGCGAGATATAGAGAGCGGTATCTTCCGCGAATAGGGCTAGATGCACCTTACTCGAACGAGGAATATCGTTCGTGTAAAGGCTGACTAGGAGGGGGGAAAGAGCTGAGCCTTGTGGGACACCATCATGTATGGAGTGGGGTGTAGAGCGCATCATTTTGACGCGATACCGAAAGGCGCGATTCGACAGGAAGTCTCGTAAGATGAGCATGAGTCTATCCGGCACACCCATTCGCCAACGCCTTCGCGACATCGAAGCAAAGGGCACCCGTGTAGACGGGTTTGGGTTTGTTGAGGCCAGTGAGGATGTGTTCCGTGATGCGGTGCACTTGATGGACGCAAGAGTGTTTCGTTTGCGCTCGTAGATCTTTGCCAGGGACTTGAGTAGACTGATGGGGCGGTAACTCGTGGGACGGTCTCGCGGTTTACCGAGCTTAGGGATGCCTATGACGTCCGCCTACTTTCACTGGGTGGGGAAGGTGCATTTCGTCATGGCGGCATTAAGGATCGCCACTAAGAGGCAGATGAGTTGGGCGGGTCAGTGGGGGCATGTCAGAAATGGAGTCGGATTTAAGGGTACGCGCCAGCTTCCAGTAAGCCAGATGCAATGGCGTGCGTCCCTCTAAGAAGTCACTCCAGCGATCATCCCGGACCTCGACACGATACGACGCTTTACATCACGTTGTAAGGCGCGCATCCGAGCCCGGTTGGCTTCGGTGGGGTAGGAGTCGTACGCTCGGACTGAGGCATTTTTAGCCCGAATAAGTTCCCTAACATCATCTGGCAGTCTAAAGCGGTTGAGATCCTCCGCCTCGACTTGCTTTGACAACCGACTGACAGCTGATTGGATATGGGCAGTGAAGGCATTTACAGCCTGATCGGTGTCTTGAGGGGACGGGCTGGAGTCCGAGCTGAAAGAAACGGGGATGGGTTGGCATCCGCTAAGGCGGTACTCAGCATGCCAATCCACAACCGTCTTCTAGAGCGGCTGGGGGGTGGACGGAGGACCGAGTCTCATGACTATAGGTCTGCGGACAGAGTCCAGCTCATGGATTATCTCCAAGGAGCGCATCCGTAAGGTTACACCCTTCAGAAGCGCCATGTCCAGGACATCAGGACGGTGGTCGATGTTGCCCGGATAGTGAGTGGGGTGCATAGTCGCGATGACGTCAAAGTCGGACTGGTCGACCAGGGCGTCAAGGCCGTTAGGGGAAGTGGTGAGGCAATTCCAAGCCACGTGTTTGCAATTGAAATCACCCGTTCACAGTGTGCCCCATGGTCCCGCAGAGGACGCAGCTGGGCGGTCCTATCGCCGTCTCCCTCGAGCGAGAGCATTGCTAGGTCGCATGGTCCTTGATACGTTTGACGCCTCGAGAGCGCGCTTGGCAGTACCAGGCAGAGTGCCCGTACAGCTGACAGTTGTGGCACTGCCCGGGTGTGCCACGTTTGTGTGGGGCCTCCACGGAGAGGCCAGTGATGTGGCATACGGTCTTTATGTCAAAGACCTTGCGACCGGCCACGGTGCGGTCGAGAACGACCATCACCATGTCGTATGCCTGTTTGTTTTGGCCCTTAACCATCCTGTGCACCTGGTGCACCGGAAAGTTTTGGGCTAGGAGGTCCTCCTTAATTACGGAGGTGCCCAGCTCCCAGGCTCGGACCCGCACGCAGAGAGGGGGTGGTTTTTTTTTTAAGCATAATAGATGAGGCCCTCCGATATTTTTCGGAGCCATTTTGTAGGTTCGTTACATATTTGGCTTTCTTGTTTTTTTAAAATTTTTGGTTTTTTTATTATAGTGTTCGTGTTATTTGTAATTTTGTTGGTTATTTTCAAGTTTTATATTTCTATTGTTTTATATTTGCGACTGAGGCGATGAGGAGTCTTTTTGCGTTAGTTCTGTTTGCGATTTCTAGTATATTTGATTTTTATCTTCGTTGCTTTATTTGCAGTTTCTGTTTTAATCAATTTGTTCCTGGTGCCTTTGGGTTCATATTAGTTTGAGGTTTTTATTTCGGCTGTTATGATGATAGTTTTAAGTTTACTCGGCAGCTTGCTGTTTGTCATTCCTAGTTACTTGAATAGATTTATGGATATCATTATCTATGCGTCTATTATCCCGCGGGAAGAGTGCGGTCGCCGAGTATTTGGCGATTTCCCTGGCTCGTGGTTCCTCGATCTACGCTAAAAGTTGGTCTTTTTCCTTCCTAATCGCTCCTCAAATCGCCCTGTACATGTTTTTCCAGCGACTTTCTTAGGTATAAACATTGCTTATCTAAGTTTGATCTTCTGCTAAAATTTTCATGGGTAGTACCTCTTCGTTTCGCTGTAACGTCCATTTTAATATTTTTCTTTTTTACGGTCCACCAAAGTGAGTATCCATTTTTTGTTTTAATCATTATTATAAGTATAATTTTTCTATGTGTTCTCAGTTTGTTACGCATATGAATTTTAACTATTTCTTCTATCTGTTTGTTATTCTTTATTCTTGAGTTTGGTTTCGATATTATGTTATGGTTATTTGACAACTGTTTGGATTCTTGAGTATATTTCTTCTGGTTTGCTTTTTTGGTGTTGTATGCTCCTTTTATTATTAGTATCTTCTTTTTTGTGTGGTTTGCCAGGCTTGAGTATACTCGTGTTATAATTTGAGAGGGGGTGGTTAACGGGGGTCGGGAGCGTGTGAGGAACGCGGTAACAAGAGTTACCGGCGCGACGAAGGGGGTCGCATGGCGCGTAGAGGGCGCGGCGCGCGGCGTCGCACATAGCGGCGTGCGGTTCGCCCGGTGACGCATCCGGCGGAGCGGCGCCTCGAATTGCCGTATGAGCTCCGGGGACTTCGAGGTGATAAACTCGACCAGGTTCCGAAGAAACTCTGGTGAGTAGTTAACTGCCATATTCAGGAGGGATATGGCAGTGGTGGCGGGTAAAGGGAGTGGAAACCATCAAACATCTGATAAGTTGGTATATTAATGTATTATCTAGTATTACAGATAGATAAAACAGATATACAATGCGATATTGGGAGGATGTAGGTACCGGGGAAGACCTAGACTATCTTACCACGACCAAATAGACCGAGTCTTATCTGAAGGACAAGTCAAGAGTCTCCGTAACCGGCAAACGATTATGAGACAAACTATGAGAGTGGAGGAAGCCAGAGAGGTATGTAAGGAAAGAACCTGTTGGAACTCTGTACTCTGCCTACCCCGCAAGGCGTAGGCAGAGTACAGAGGCGTGATGATATAGATAGATAGATAGATCTAGTATTACATAATAGTAGTACATATATAATTTGTTTAGTCCCTAATTCGTTTAAAACACGTCTCATATTTTATTTGGTCATATGATCCGTAAAAACGTCCCTTTAAAACATTGTTTATATAATATACTATAGCTTTAAAAAATACTTAATGTTTTATGATACTAAGGTCCATGAATTGTTAAAGCTAATTTGCTTTAACTGCATTTAATTACGGTTCAAAAGATTGAATCAAATTGAAAAAGGTCTGGGATGTATTTTATTACATTATAATAATACTCGTACCAACTGCCTCGTTTGTCTAGTGGCAAAGCGCATCGCTTTGTAATCACGAGGTCCTGGGTTCAAATCCTAGGTCGGACAAGTATAGTTTTTCTAACGAAAACTTCCCAGTACGAGTCCGGAGTCTGGAATTGTCCCCGTATATGGCAATAGGCTCGCCCCCTATTACATGGGACCTAACATCCTCGGCGAAACATGGGTATACTCAATACGCCTCTGCCACCCTTGCTTGGGGAATATAGGCGTGACGGTGCATAATAACACATAACAACTTTTATTAAAAATAAAAATTTCGGTCTTAAGAAGTCCTAGATAGATCAATTTAAATTATATACGAATTTAGGATAGTAAAGGCATCACAGACATCTACATTTTGGTATTTTGGGCTATGCCACGTTAAAGCGAGCCTTCGAGTATGTGTCAGTGATTTACAATTTAACAAAGCAGTAATGTACGGCTGGATGAGTTATGGGGAATGCAGTATATACATTACCGCATTATATAATTTAAATTGATCTATCTAGGACTTCTTAAGACCGTCTGTAGAAAGAAGCGAACGCCTGTATTTGTTTTCATCCGGTCCTAACAACTTCTAGTCTAGCCCAATTTGGCTGAATATTTGTCTTTATTTATTAAGTCAATTTCGAAAGAAAATAATAGCAACAGAATAGTGTAATTTCCCTTGAAATCGTTACACGAGGTCTGCTCGGGCAAGAATTACTCTCCAGCTAAACAAGATTTTGCAGGGTTCAGATAAAAAATGCAATAATGCGAATATTAAATATGCATGAATGCATACCCGACGGTAATTGGAGTTGTAAAATAAGTTAAGACCCCAGTTGTTGAAACATTATGAATTTCGTACTATGTATTCTTATGTGGTTTCGTATTATGAAGCTCTTGACTGTGAGTTGGACCGCAGACTCTGAAAACATTGAGGTCATCAAGGTAAATCTGAATCCGACGTCTATGAGAAATGTCTATGTGAGTCCCTTACAGGATTTCTACCATGGGAAAGGCTTATCAATTCTAAAAGTAAAAGCACGTTATATATTATTGCCAAATGTTAGACTTTGGAAATGATGGAATATGAACGTGTTTAAGACATGCTAATTAAAATATGATATAAACTTTAAGCTATCTTATTATGTGCTGTCTTTCGTGAGAAATGCGTAGTTTGGTAACAGTCTGACTATTTGTTTTGTATTTTACAGACAATTTGGTATATCTAGTACAGAGTTCTAACAGGTTCTTTTCTTACCGAACTCTGGCTTCCTCCGCTCTAATAATTCGTCTCATACACGCTCACTGGTTAAAGAGATTTTGGTGGTGATGATAATAAAATGCAATGTATATTATATGTTAATTTACTAGTAGGTGTGAACACCGTCGCACCTATATATATATATATATATATATATATATTTATATATTACCCAAGCCTGTATTTCGTAATAGCTGTATATCGCACTTTTATAGAAAACAAAACGTTTACGTAATAATTTAGTTCAAACATAAGCGAAACCGGAAAGTAAGGTTATGACCTTATTAAATTTGTTACTTAGGAATGCCTAAGTAACAAATTTATATTTTTAATAAAAGTTGTTATGTGTTATTATGCACCGTCACGCCTATATTCCCCAAGCAAGGGTGGCAGAGGCGTATTGAGTATACCCATGTTTCGCCGAGGATGTTAGGTCCCATGTAATAGGGGGCGAGCCTATTGCCATATACCGGGGACAATTCCAGACTCCGGACTCGTACTGGGAAGTTTTCGTTAGAAAAACTATACTTGTCCGACCTAGGATTTGAACCCTAGGAATTCTATACATTTCTTTAAAAGCAACCGGGAACGTGTTAAATTCAAGATGACGATAGATTACAGCAGAGTAAAGGGTATGCAAACCTAGTTTATCTGTAATGTAGCTGTTGTGGGCCACCTCGCATCTGACGCTCGCCGGCTGCTGCCAAGGCAAGCTCGCTTCGCTCGCTCGGTTATCGCGTTTTGGTCACAGTTCTAACCTAACCCATACTACATTTTATAGCATGCATAGAAGTGACCAAAATGTAGTGTGGGTAAGGTTAATTTATTGAGAAAGATATATACTAGGTAATGTATAAATTTTTCTGTCGGCGTTTTTATCATTCATTTCCGGTAACATATATTACTGTTACCTGTCTGTATCGCCTCGCCAATCGAAGGCAATCGGTTACAAGCCTTGTTCTCTGTTAGATGTTGAATGCGAAGTCTATCGCCCCTAGATATTTTGCAAATAAATATTGAAAGGAAACAATTGTATCACTTTTGCAGGAATTACGCTTCAGGTTTTATCATCCATTTATTTATGAGATTCTGGGCAAGAAAAATAAAATCAATTACATTTGTAGTTTAAACTCAAACCCGTATTGTTTATTTTGCATAAACCCTGCGGGGTGTTTACAAATTGTCATATTTACATTTCTTTTAAATCATTTTTTTTATGCGATCCAGCTCCAGTCCTTACGACGGGGATATAATACTAATATTTTTAAATATATGTTATAATGAAAAGCTACAGGATTCTTGGTGGACCAGTCTCCACAAACAGCACCCGTTCATGAGTACGACTACTTGAGCGGCCATCACCTCCCTCGATCATATTAGAGGGAAGGAAGTGCCCCGCACCAAATAGCTACTGCAAGCATAGACTTTTTAGTGAGCATGACCAATCCCAGACCCCAGTATGCAGTCAGAAGACGTCTACAAAAGGAGCAGTATTTCTTTATATATTTATATAGGAGTTGACCCCTAATTTGACACTTTTTGAGGTGGAGTTACCAAGAATCCGTTGTGTGTCTGAATGATCTACGCTGTTGGCCGCGGGGCCTTTACAGCTTCACAAGAATCCGTTATATGTGAGCCTTTAGGTGCCAAGATAGCTCACATACTAAGTTTCAAATCCAAACACTTCACAAATTTGAAGATATTATGTTAAGCGAATAAGTGAGTGAGTCGGCTTTGCCTCTTACTACCTTCAAGATACATAATTTATGTCACAGTCATTTAAATGCATTATCGACTCAGCTATTGGCAGTACAATTATAAACCTAAGCTTTTTGGCCAGTGTGCATAATTGAAGATATAAATAAACACTTATGTTATATAAAAAACCTCTGCAAAATAATATTATGCGCATAGCAAAAACCGTCAATAATCTGTGGACAAAAGATGATTATTATTGTGATAAAGCCACGAGAGGCTACCAGCGTTACAGGTAAAGCCTCGCTCAATGTCCATCATTCCAAATATTCATCATTTAATCCGAAAGGAGATACAACGTTCTAGGAATACATACCATGCTTTTATGAAATACTGTAACTGTAATATGCTAGCTGAAGTTCGGATTATTGCGAATGCGTCGATAAGAATTCGGTGGTCGTAAATAATACGGAGTGCAGAGTGCATGGCTTATGTACCCTCTATACATTCTACAATTTGCCAATGGCTTATACATATTGGGGTATGTGGCAAATTCCACTCAAAATCACTCCTCCATAGCTATAAAGCTACCTTAAATATAAAATTAGGCATGGAAATGTTAAATGAATTTAAGGTTTTCTCAAGAAGAGAATTCTTTGAAAAATTTCAAGGAAACTGGAATCGGGTTTTAGTCCGAATTTAAAGCAGATGAGAACATCTGGTAGTGGAGGAAGAATCTAGTTAAATATATTGTATTGCTTCGTTGTAAGAGAGTTTATCCTTGTTGCCCGAAAATACTATCTGCTTACTATGCATGTCGTGTAGGATAGCGCCTGCCATACACATGCGTTATGTCGAGAGTCGGCATCTGTTGCCGTCAAAATTCTTTTAAGTGCCCATTCCTACAAAAAAGTGCCAACAAGATCAAAATTAAAAGACATTCCAAGAAAGAAATATTTTAATATCATCATCAGAGTCTATATAACTCGTCAAGGCAAACCCAACGAGCCCAAAAACGGCGGAGCTATGTTAATTAGTTGGGTAGTTCCGTTGGCCACCTCCCGGCTCCATCATCAGACCCTGGACAGCATCCGGATTTATAAAACTTGTTAAGACAAATCCAACGTTCAGTCATTGAGAGGCTACCCTCCAGCTCCATTATCAGACCCTCGACATCATCCAGATCTACAGAACTCGTCAAGACAAATCCAATGAACCCAAACACGGTGGGATTATGTTGAGTAGTTGGGTAGATCCGTTGGCCACTCTTTGGTCCCATCATCAGATCCTGGACACCATCGGGGTCTACAGAACTCGTGAAGACAAATCCAACGAGCTCAAACCCGGCGGGGATATGTTTAGCATTTGGGTAGTTCCGTTGGTCACCCTGCCACTTTATCATCAGACCCTAAACATCATCTGGTTGTGTATTTGACATGTTCCCATGGCCACCTTTCGACCCCATCAAAAGACTGTTCAGGAGCTGGGTCCATGGTATGTACTATATTATTGCATTGTCACCGAACTATATGTACGTATGCTAAATTTCAGCTCAGTCGGTTACATGCTCTCTATTGTCAAACGCTTTTGGATATCTTGATAAAATAAAATAAAACTAATAAATAAAATACCCGAAGTGCTTATACGTATATGGATTACAAGATTTGAACCAGAAAGACAGATAGACATACGAACACAAAAGCTTCTAAAATGTTACCTATACCTTGTTAGTCTATTGGCGAATAATGCGCGTAGCGATCACGAGGTCCAGAGTTCGAATCCCAGGTCAGAACAAATGTAATTTTTCGATAGAAATATTTCCAGTGTCAACTGACATTGTGCCCGATATAATGGCATTAGGTTTGCCCCCTATTGCATGAGACCTAACATCCGACCTCAGGGAATACAGGTGTGACAATGTTTATTTTTATATATTTTACAATTTAAATGAACAACGTTGATATTCAATTATTTCCGTATAAAAAATTCACACACACACCGGGACGCCTACATTCCCCAAGCGGGAGTGGCTAAGAGGTGTACTATGGGCGCATACCAACTTATTGCTGAGAATGTAAGGTGCCAATGTAATAGGGGCGAGGCTATTGATATTATACCGGGCATAACTTCGGACCCCGGATTAATACTAGGAAATTTTCTATAGTAAAACTACATTTTGCTCGCCCTACTAAATATTTATTTTTTATATGTTATAGTTATAAATTGACAAATATCGGATTTCTTCCTTTACTTGTATTTTAAAACCTTGCTTCTTGCCATTTCCACGATTCTAGGTAAACGGGAAGAGCTATATAATTTCTAATGTGTGACTTTCAATGGCCATATCTTTTGTTTGGGTTAGTTTACACTAATAGGGAACCGTAGACCTTCGTATTTGGTATAAATTTCAACTTAATACGTCTAGCTGTTCCTGAGAAGAAAAAAATCCTAAAAAAGGTTATAACCGTCGGACAGACGGACAACGAAGTGATCCTATAAGGGTTTCGTTTTAGGTACGAAACCTTAAAAATTGCGGGTAACTTATTATTTAGTCTTGAAAAACGTTTGCTTGCTACCCGGGAACCGACCACGGTTCAGTAAATAAACGTAACAAAGTGTCAACGCCAGTTTGAAAGGTAAAGCCTGTCATAAACATAAAGCTATGTTTATGACAGGCTTTACCTGTTGTTTTAACAAGGTCTATTTTCAAATCTCTCGACATACAAATAATCAAGAATATAGCATTAGGGACGATAGGTATCGTCAATATTGAATAAGAAGAGAATAAGACGCCGTCCCCAAATTTGTTCGTCTCTATTGTTATAGATAGATACAGTGCTCTTTATTGTACACCCAATGTTTATTAAAGACAAGTATGTACAATTGGCGGTTTTTTTTGGTAAAAGCCATTTCGTCCAGAAAACATATTTATTATATTATCTATGAAAAAAGCCAAATATAGACGATCTCCCGCATCTTTTAAATTAGTCTTGTTTGTATTTATTCATTAAAGCAAGACATATAACGAATTCTTTAAGTGAACATACAGGACCTTACCTTACTTCTATCTTTTATGACACCTATATACAACGAAATATAATAAAATAATATATATTACACATGACTGTGGACTTAACACGATTGTTGCTATGAAAGAAAATATATAATTTCACCATTAGTGGTAACTTGTTACCAATAATACAACCACTTAAACCTCGGGTTTATTTTCAGCCTACTCGCACGGCAATGATCACAGCAGTAGAGATGAAAAAGGACGGCATGAAAATGTTAATTTAACGTGAGGTATTATCCTACTAATATTATAAATGTGAGCGTTTGTATGTTTGGATGTTGACACACAAAAATGGCTGAATGTATTTAAATTAAATTATACATTGGATACTTTATATCCCGGAAAAATGTTAGGTTCCGGTCTTAAGTTCACGCGGACGAAGTCACGGGCAGAAACTAGTAGGTAAATAAATAAGAAAATCAAGTCAACAATGTTAAGTCAACATTTTGGCGCTTCCCAATTTTACCTAAACTTATCTGCTCATTTCCATGCGAGTGGGTTGGGTAGGTGTAATCAAGGTGTAATATCAATATTAATATTAGACACTTATCCGTAGTTACTCATACTATTACGGGAGATAGGCAGGACACATATGCCGGAGATCGGAAAACAGATGGCAGAAAAGCGAGCTTGAGTGGAAACCGCGAACTGGTAATCGAAATATAGGAATGCAACCCGCAAGGTGGACTAATAAGCGAAGGTGGCTGGAAATAATTGAATGCGGAAAACATCCTTGTTGAGTCTTGACTGAAGGGAATGGAGTGTATGCACTCGGCAATCCAATGCTGAGTGTATTTGTAATATATCATCAGTTATATTATCAGTCTGTTAACTTTTCAAATCTAAACTACTAAACAGATTTTTGTATAAAATTTGGCAAGGAGAGATTGATTCATAGTAGACACAGGAGGACCTTTTGTCTCAAAAAATAAATTGGGTCAAGTTTATATGGGGAACTATTCTATAATAACATTTCTTGAGTAAGAGATATAAAACAAAAAAGAAAAATTAGCAAAACATGTATCTACGTTTTAAGAAACGCCTTGTCATGCCTGAATATCGCGCGGAGTCCCGGGTACAACGGTTGTGAAGAACTTAAACCCACAAAATAGAGAGGTAAGCCATTCCGTGTAGATGAGGTCAGGAAATTCATTCAATCGTGTGATGTTTCCTGTCCTTTGCAGTAGTTTGCAAGGTTCTTATTCCCTATGACCAAACGTGGCTCGTTACAATAACTTCGTGAAATGATCACGTAATATTATTCTGTATGCTGCGGGAGTACTTACCATTAAACAATTTTTTCACAGGGTTATCGTAACGTCTCGCATTATGTGTTTTATTGGTCATACCGAATAGGTCCCAGTCACGTTTCGACGTGTCAACGGTTGCCACCGTGTTGTTGCTGAATAAATACGTTTAAAACGGTGCAGTTGCTAAAATTTGCAGTATATTTTGAAACTGCTTCATCGATCTAAGTTAAAATATGGTGGTGCTGGTGACACGAGGTCCTGGATTTAAATCGTAGGTCCTATTTCTATCGAAAATTCTAAGTCCGGAAACTGGAATTGTGTCAGATACTGGTAGGCACACCCTTTATCACATAGGACCTCATACCACAGGACCTCAGGTTGTCTGCAAAATGTAGGTACAAACTTTACACTTCCGCCATCCCTACTTGGGGATTGGTATAGGCATTAGGCACATGAGTAAATGTCTGAGCAGAGAGAAAGTTAGGATTCGGTTCGTTCACTGCGGGTATGAGGATTTTAAGATGAGCGAAGTAAAAAATTTAAACAAAAATATTTTTATATGAGGCGTTCGTAGTGCTGTGCGACCGCGGTACTCTTAGCGAACACCAAGGTTAAGCAGCGTACGACACGGTTGGTCTGAGATAGGTGACTGTTTGTGGCATTTTCATATTCGAGCGTCTCCGTGCCTCGGAAAGCACGTTAAGCCGTTGCTTCCGGTAACTTTTTAATGTGGCGGTCGTTAAGTAATGTTGGCAGCTTTATAGGCGGCTTCATAAATTCCAACAGCAGATGGCTACAAACCTGCCTTCCCCAATCCTCACTGGGTCCTCGGGATGGAGTATGACTTAGTCTTTCTCACATCGATTTGTAAGAGAAGGCATTTGCCTAATAGTGAGACAATGTGTAGGTTGATATTTTTATATTATTTTCATATATAAAGGCCCATTCCTATATACGCGAATGTCATATTCACATGCGATAGCAAAATGTCAAACTAGTTACATTGAACATTAATGTCATTATAATAAGGCTCAATACAAATGTTCGTTCAAGGATCTTCTGGCCCGTGGCCTTAATCGGAACTTACGCTGTGATCAAGTGAAATGTCACTTCATGTCAGTCGCAGAGTTGCTGTTTGCTATGAAATTTACCCAAGTTCTTTTTTTAATTAGTAACCGCGCGGACCCATCTATTAAAATATCTCTTTCGAAGTAGTAACATTTTTCTAAATGCCATTGCCATTTACAGCAACGCCCCCCTGTCAATGTCGCACTGTACCTACGTATATACAATAGCAAAGGATTGCAAAGAATCGAAATAATTTACTGAGGTCTTAGATTTACGCGAATATTACACATAAAATAAAACTATTTTTCGGATTTTATCACGGTTTAGTTTTGATTTTTAAGTTCCCTACGTTTCGAATGCTTTGCAGCACCCATGGTTACGAGAAGGACTGAGTTGTGAGACATCTAAAAGGCATAGTTGTTCCGGGGTATTCTCAAACTTCTTAATTATTTTTGTTGGTCCGATCTACGCAGAATGAGCTCACGGTGTATTGAGGTCTTGCAGTGTTATGCTTGGTTTTGGATTTGATTATATTAATTACCGGATCCCAAGTCGATGGAAGCACCTAGCCATCTTTTTTATTGAAATCAGGATGTTTTTTAATTTCAATAGCCTCACGAACCATCCTTTGTAGGAATCGGTGTTCTTTCATGAGGATTTGTGGTCTATCAAACCTGTCCCACTGGTCAGCTTCGAGTCCCACGCCAACGTCACAGTGACCGAGTGAAACCAGCCACAGTCGAGCGTCTCCCTGCTGTACTAGCTTACATCAGAGGAGTCACGGACAAGATTGGCTACAAGATGTATGCGTGCTTCAATTAAAACATTTTATAAGCCGCCGAAAAAGATCAGTCAATTTTTACCATTTGTCAAGTGCCACATCCCTCTACAAGATGCAGGCGTATACAAGCTTGATTGTGAATGTGGTCCCTCTTATATAGGACAAACAAAAAGACCGGTAAAAACTCGGGTTAAAGAACATATAGCTGACGCTCTGAAGTCTGCAGTCTGTGAACATGTCCTGACCGCACCCGCCATTACATCAGATTTAAAAGACCACAAATTCTCGTGAAAGAACACCGATTCCTACCAAGGATGGTTCGTGAGGCTATTGAAATTAAATAACTGGACAAGTGCACGTAGGACTCGCGCTCTGAGGGTTTCGTACCGGGTTTAGTTTCGGCCAGTTTCAGCGCCAAATTGTATGTTTCGTCGGGTCTATAGAAGTCGTCAAGACAAATCCAATGAGCCCAAACACGGCGGGGTTATGTTGAGTAGTTGGGTAGCTCCTTTGGCCACCCTCCGGTTCCATCATCAGATCCTGAACATCATCAGAGTCTATAGAACTCGTCAAGGCAAATCCAGCCAGCCCAAACACGGCGGGGCTATGTTAAGTAGTTGGATAGTTCCGTTGGCCACCTCCCGGCTCCATCATCAGACCCTGGACAGCTTCCGGAATTATAAAACTCGTCAAGATAAATCCAAAGAGCCCAAACACTGCAGGATTATGTTTAGTAATTGAAAAGTTCTATTAGCTACCCTCCAGCTCCATTATCAGACCCTCGACATCATCCGGGTCTACAGAACTCGTGAAGACAAATCCAACGAACTCAAACACGGTGGGATTATGTTAAGTAGTTGGGTAGTTCCGTTGGCCACTCTTTGGTTCCATCATCAGTTCCTGGACACCATCAGGGTCTATAGAACTCGTGAAGACAAAACCAACCAGCTTAAATCCGGCTGGGGTTTGTTTAGTATTTGGGTAGTTCCGTTTGTCATCTTGTCACTTCATCATCAGACCCTAAACATCATTTGGTTGCATAGTACTTGTCAATACCAATCTAACAAGCCTAAACACGAGTTGTTATGTTGTGTAGTTGACATGTTCCCATGGCCACCTTTCGACCCCATCAAAAGACTGTTCTAGAGCTGGGTCCATGGTATGCACTATATTATTGCATTGTCACCGAACTTACATACGTATGCTAAATAAATGGTTTCTATTGTCAAACGCTAGTGGATATCTTAATAAAATAAAATAAAACTAATAAATAAAATACCCGAAGTGCTTGAAAATGGATTACAAGATTTGAACCAGAAAGACAGATGACATACGAATACAAAAGCTTCTAAAAAGTTACATATACCTCGTTAGTCTATTGGCGAATAATGCGCGTAGCGATCACGAGGTCCTGAGTTGGAATCCCAGGTCAGAACAATAGTAATTTTTCGACAGAAATATTTCCAGTGTCAACTGGTATTGTACCCGATATAATGGCATTAGGCTTGCCCCCTATTGCATGAAACCTAACATCCTTAGGGAATACAGATGTGACGATGTTTATTTATATATATTTTACAATTTACATGAACAACGTTGACATTCAATTATTTCCGTATAAAAAATTCACACACACACCGGGACGCCTACATTCCCCAAGCGGGGGTGGCTAAGAGGTGTACTATGTGCGCACACCAACTTATTGCTGAGAATGTAAGATGCCAATGTAACAGGGGCGACTATTGTTATTATACCGGGCACAACTTCGGACTCCGGACTGATACTGGGAAATTTTCTACAGAAAAACTGCATTTTGCTCGCCCTACAATTTGTACGAAAACCTCCGCGATCTTTAAACGCATTATACGATACCTACATGTTCAACGAGGCAGTCCATAAAAATACCTTTTAAAAACGTGCTCTTTCTTTATACAATGTTAACGTAATTAAATTAATAACATTTAATTTTCATTCACTATATAAAAATAAATCGACAATCTGATCGAATTTACGTCCTATACAGCACACAGATGGCGCCACAGATCTGGGTGATCGCTGGCGCCATCTCAGTGTGTGTGAATGAATATTTATTCACCACAAATCAAAATAGTTCCATAAAATGTCACTGATAGCCCAAAGACAAAGAAGTATTGTTGTAGTGTATGAAGTAGTCACTAGACAGTGCTATTTTAATTTTTCATCAGATTTGAGGGATTTTTTTTTATATGGTATAGTTATAAATAGACAAATATCGGATTTCTTCCTTTACTTGTACTTTAAAACCTTGTTTCTTTCCAAATTCCACGATTCTAGGTCAACAGGAAGTGCTATATAATTTGTAATGAGTGACTTTAAATGGCCATATATTTTCTTTGGGTTTACTTAGAACCTTCATTTTCACAACTAGTAGGGGACCGTAAACCTTTGTATTTGGTATAAATTTCAACTTAATACCTCTAGCCGTTACTGAGAAAAAAAACCTTAACAAATGTGGTAACCGTCGGACAGACGGACAACGAAGTGATCCTATAAGGGTTTCGTTTTAGGTACGAAACCCTAAAACATCCTAATTTCAATAAAAAAGATGGCTGGGTGCCTCCATCGACTTGGGATCCGGTAATTAATATAATTAAATCTCAAAACCAAGCATAACACTGCAAGGCCTCAAGACACCGTGAGCTCATTCTGCGTAGATCGGACCAACAAAAATAATTAAGAAGTTTGAGGGTACCCCGGATCAACCATGCTTTTTAGTCGTATAACACTTCTGTTCTTCCCGTAACCATGGATGCTGCAAATCATTTGTAACGTCGGGAAATTAAAAATAAAAAACAAACCGCGATAAAATCCGAAAAATAGTTTTATTTTATCAAAATAATTTGTTTCATAGTAGTTAGTTTTCGTATATAGTAAACTTCTTTTGTTACTGTAACACATTGAACATAGCTCTGTAACATAGTGTATGAGTGAATAAAAGACAAACATCATGTATGGCCCCGGGTACGTAAATACAAACCCTGATGCAACCGGAAGCGGTTGACAAACACCGATAAATAAATAGTGTGCTACATTATTCTGTGAATTAAAGATTTCTCTTGTTTAGGTTTTTATTCTCATAAAACGTAAAGTTTATTAACAATGAGATACATTTTTTATTAGTAGGTAATATATTAAAGTTACCGACATAGCTTGCAGACTCAGTAAGCTAAAGTGGCAATGGGCTGGTCACATCTGCACAAGGACCGACGGCCGATGGAGCAAGCGTGTCCTAGAGTGGAGACCGCGACTTGGTAAGCGTAAGGTAGGACCTTCCCCAGCTAGATGGACCGACGACCTCAAAAAGGTCGCTGGGACAGACTGGATGCGGAAGGCGGAGGACCGTGTGCAATGTCGCGTGTTAGGAGAGGCCTATGGCCAGCAGTGGACTACGATAGGCTGATTGATTGATTGATTGATATTAAAGTAGGTTATTTCTTATTTTCTCTCAGCGTTAGATAAGGTTACTTGACTAATTCAAAGGGTCTGGATGTATATTTTAAGTTTCCTTTTGTATGTATTAATATTATTTGGTAAGTTATTTTACAACTTTACTCCCTCAAACGTTATTGAATCAGTAATTGGTTTGGATATTGATACCCTCAAATTTATTTTTGTTTCTCAAATTATGCTTGATAATTTTTTTATGTAGTAGTTTCATGACAGAATTGATAGTACTAAAAAGGTAGATTACGCCTCATATTCATCAGTAGAGTCACACAAGGATCTTTTGGCCCGCGGCCAAAATCGGAACTAACGCTGTCATCAAGTAAAATGTCAGTATGCTATGAAATTTACTCACCTTCCTTTTTAACTAGTAGCCGTGCCGACCCCCCGTTGAAATATTTCCCAGAGAAAAAAAGGAAGGAAGGAAAATTTTACTAAATGACAACCCCAATTTCACACCAACGCTTCCTTTTCAATGTCACCCACGCGCTAAAATATCCTTGTACCTCGTATTAATTGTCAAGCGAAGTCGAGCGACGTTGGGTGACTTCGCTCAACATGCTGTCCGGCGAACTATGTCGTCAACATTTTGATAAGTCGTTGGCAACATGTGGCTTGAAGACATTTATGCATCCCTCGTCTATATTGTTGCGCAATAGAGTTCTACACTCTATAACTTCTGTTCTTCAACAAATCCAATTGACGTCGCTTTAGAGAGATATAGTCGTACAAGGATCTTTTGACCTGCGGACAAAATCGGAACTAGCCCTGTCCTCAAGTTAAATGTCATTTCATGCCAGTCGCAGAGTAGCTCGCGGATTCACCTGTTAAAATATTTCCCTACAATTTTCCTACTTTTAGGAAAATTTTATACATTGACAACCCTAATTTCACACCAACCCCTCCAACTTCGCTTGTCATCCACGGGCCAAAGAATCCTTGTCACACTTTATCACAAGTGACCCGTGTCAAGGGACATTCGGCCCCTTATGAATACGAGGCTTAAATTTAGATTAGACTTGTAATTATCAACTGGAAAAAAGTTTGTAAAGACTAATGAAAATCAAAAGTTCTAGATCGGTTACGTATTTAAGACCAGTAACACAAATATCAATTAAAACTTATTCGGTCGGGGGACCCATCGAAGTTCTAATCAAATAATGTAACTCACTGTTAATAAAATTGTTAGTTATTGATAAACGATTTTATTTAACGGGACTGTACTCTAACCTTACTCTGACCATCGAGCACATTTAACAACATGACATAGTGATCTAAATCAAGTTTGGCGGCCAGCGCTTACGATAACATCCGAACCTTGCCGGATGGAATCGAACATCTCGTAAAGTCTTTTCGTTATGTTACGATTTCTACCTGTAAACTCCTACCGCAAACGACGTTTTGAACTTCGTTTCAAAATATAGGTTCCTAAAACCCTGAAACAAAATACAGACACTTGCGTACGATCTCTGTTCAATTTATGAACAAACGAAAATAAATAAATAAACTCGGGAGATTTGATAGAAATATTTCTTCCTCTATAACCTTAATCTTGGGTGCCCCCGGTAAATTGAATTAGTTATGTGGAACCTCCTACTGGTGACTAAAGAAGTAAAAAATATTTGACATAGATCGAACGACCCATCATGGCAATATTTTATGAGGGCTGGTCGAGTTTTCTTTGGTGAAATAAGGACGTTTCGGGACTCTGACCGCCGAAATAAGGACTTCTTATTAGATTCCAGTTATGTTAGGCTAGGGAGTAAACGTGCTGTCACGTTTTTATTTAGTAAGCCCTAAGTTTGTATTATGTATAACGTACAGATAGAATAACATTCATATATTTCAGGAAACTGAAACGACCATGATTCACGAATCCGTGTCGTCCATCGGGCCTTTAATAAATTCTCGGAACAGCTTCCAACATGGCTACAGAAACACGGAGGCAAAATGCTGAATTATTGATGGCCTCCAGAAACTAAAACTACCAAACTGTATTTATGGTTAAATAATATATTTACTCTGTATATTTGTTTGATAACAACGTTAATACGGTTATTTCGAAGCATTATGTAGTTTTTCAGGTTAATACTTGACATTTACATTGAAACAATGTGTAACAAGGAGAGCGTGCATAAATCATGACTTCGTCTAGATAAATAGTCCAAAATGTTAGGTTTATCGTAACTGTACGTACATAAGTACAGTTTTCCCCAGTACTTATGTATGTACGTACGTGCTTAAACTGGGTGTTAAGCGAGTAACACGAGTCTCTGTTACTACAGTGTTTATTTATTTTAAGCGTATGTAAACCTAACTATGCACACCTACATAACATCTACCATTTATATTTCTAATCCACTTAAACCTTCATTTTGTTAAACAGTGAAAAAACGTACTCTACGACATTCTGATCTAAAAGATAAAACATTCCGCACTACAAACTAGTCGGGTAGTCACGAGAACACGCGAAATGCATATACACCTACACCCAGACCGAAACAAATATTAGAAAATTACACGAAAATCACACAAAACATACAGAAAAATCTCTAAATACTAGAAAAATCCATTTACATATTAATATTTCGGTTAGGTTACTATTTCGCAACCGCGTCTCCTAGCTATTTGTCTCCCATTTTATATGTATCATTTTCATAATTATAAGTTGTTGCCTTACTCATAGGTTGTTCGTACGTTAACCTCCTTACCCTATCGCTATATTGGACGCTAGAGCGATGGACACTCAGTACGATGGCGACGCTCAACATAGCTCGTGGTTCGAACGTTAGCCAAAACAACGTCCACAGCAGAACATAGATCTCTTAAAATATTGCTACGACAACCGACTTGGTGGTGTACTCATCCGGTTATCACACGCACGCCTCACCAGATCGATCTAGCAGGAGGCCTGCCCACTTGACGTTTATCAACAAGCGATTGCCACTCGAGAACTTTTTGCCCCAGCAGCCGTTGGTTCTACAAGCGAGCGAGCTCTACCTAAGTATTTAAAATTCTGTCTACCTCTTGGTTTAAATTTACAGAGAAAAACAGGTACTAATAAAATAGTTATAATAGGCAAAAAATATCTTCAAAGTAAACACATCGTTACGCTTATGTCACTCGGTCCGTGTTAAGCCTTATGTAAATCAACTATGCCATTTTTGGTTTCCATTAATAGGCAGAAGCTTTTAGTAGGTAGTGAGTGAAATTAATAATCTTATACACTTGTAAAACACCGTCAACCTTGCAGAAATAGATAGCTAACATCATAACCAACAACTTTTGTTCTACGTTCTACGACAAAAATCCATTCCACCTTCATCGTGTTCAGGAATTCACCGAACCTGACAAACCTGCACGAGTGGCTTTTTTCAACTGGATGCTTGCTGAACGGCGTACAATTCTGTGGACTGATGAAGCTACATTTGGCAGAGTGGGTTTGTTCAATACTCGGAATGAACATTTGTGGTGTTACGAAAACCCGCACGAACCCAGGCCACATAATTTCCAACACCGATTCAGTGTAAATGTTTGAGCGGGAATAATAAATTCCACGTTACTGGGCCCCGTTTGTTTAGATAGACTAAATGGTGAATCATATTTACAATTGCTCACCGAAACGCTGCCAGAGTTGGAATACGAAAGTATCCATGTCGCCAACTTACATTATTACTATCAACATGACGGCGCACCAGCGCACTATTCTCGTCAGGTTAGAGACTATTTAAACACTGTTTTTGCTCTGGTCGATGGATAGGACATGGCGGATCTCGTGCATGGCCTCCAAGGTCACCAGATATTACACCCCTGGACTTTTATTTATGAGGATACGTAAAAACAATAGTGTACAGGGTGAAATCACAAGCCGAGACATGCTCATTGATAAAATAATTTGGACCTCTTATCAAATCTCTAAAGTCTTTGTGTTGGTTGTGAAGGTGACTGTTTTGAACGCTATGTGCGCCATACTCACCACCATGCGCAAGACTTGAACCTTAGAGGTAATAATTTGTAAATATTATTTTATTTATCAATTATTTAATTATTGTAAATACGCTGATTCCACTTTTTAAATATGCCTCCATTATACAATAAAAAGCAAAGAAAACCTAACTACCAATATTAAATTGGTTTAATTAAACTTTAGAAAACGATAAAATACTATTTTTGTTACGATTATCACATATTTTAGATGTTTAGATACCTAATCTACATACAATATTTGTTTTTAATTGTTTAATGTAGCCAGTCCTAAGCCTGGTAAAGTATGAAGGGATTGTGGACTCAGTGTAGGTACATACTGGCTGCAAACCCCACGAGCAATTGAAATTAACTAGATCTTGCTAAGAAAGTGTTATTATTATTAGCAGCAAAAGCGCGCGCGAGCGTCGCGTCGTCCTTTCGTTTATGAATGAAACATAGTCTCATCTCATAGTCAAACATGCTTATTATGTTAGCTATCTAGTCCTGTGAGGTTGTTGGTGTTTTACAAGTAACCCTGTATACTTAAGTAGCGATATTGACACAGTAAAAGTATAAATCATCCCTTCACCACTTAGCATGAACAGATTTATGTAAACGTAACGCTATTGAGTTAATATGTTATCGTTTCGTATGAAAATTTACTGATGAAGATGATTGATCCGACCGATTTCGGCCATGGCGACCACTTTGCCCCTTGTCGGAGTAATGGCTCTGATGCGCTCGAAGATGGCTTATGTGGCCTATCTTCGCGGTGAAACTCCGTGCACACTGAGGACACGTGAGTACGCCGTTCTCATTATTGTATGTTATGGCAGCAGGTGGGCGAGCCTTTAACTGATCGCGTTTGGCATCAAGGTCAGCTTTACGCTGAGCCTCAAACTCGCGTACTTGGCTGTTCACCATCCTGCGCCATACTGAAAATAAACTATATAATAAGTAAAGATGACAGTGACAGTATGCTTTCTCGATAACGTTACAATAAGGTCAAATGGTTCGTGCTAAGCCCTCAAGACAAGTCGGTACAAGCATGAGTAATTTAGAAATCACTGATTTCGTGCCATACCATTTCCCGGATTCGAACCGCGCACCAGTTGAATATCAGAGCGTGCAAAAATTAACGTTATTTGATATTCCGCACCCAACGTGCTGCCAAATACCTTACGTGACTTATCAAGCTGTTGTGATTTGGTCTCAACAGAGAACAAACATTTCTAATGCTCGACATAAAAAAATATTTACCTACCTATAACATCCCGCCAGATTCCATGCAAGGTAGGCAGAATTCCAACAGGTTCTTTCCTTACAAGCCTCTCTGGCTATTAAGTTCATGTGAAATAATTCATATAAAATTCCGCCCGACTGCCTCTTCATAATATGAGAGGCAATTGCGAGGTTCTGTGTCCAAATCTTAGACTGTGTTATTATAACAATAATTATATAGCGTAGTCACCCGCGCTGGAGAATGGGGTCATAGTTTATATTTGGGGAACCTATATATTGTACACAGTACACCTCTACCACTTTTCCGCAAAACCGTCGGAGCCCCGTGGTTCATACGGAATGACAATCTCCATTCGGATTTCGGTCTCGAACCTATTCGCGCCTTTATTAAAAAGGCGACAACCCAATATTTCGCGAACGCGTCTAATCATAGAAATCAATAATCGTAGCCGCCGCCGACTACGAACCTAACTCCCCTAGCAGCCGCTACCGCTTCCGCGGCATGTTCTCACCGACCCTCCGATGCCCTTACATCCCTTCTTTTGGATATAGATACCACACACAGGATCAGACACCGACCTCGCCGGCGAGTTCGAAGAATCCCTTGCCGGCAGATGTAGAGCAGTACGGCGAGACACCTAGTATACGCCCTCCCCCATAGGGACTGCCCAAGCCGAGGCCGTTCCTCCTTAAGGCGCTCTTGAGCTAGTTGCTCCTTTGCCCTTCTGGCCCGAGCGTAGTGGTTGCATGCTCGCCCTTTTGTCCGGTGTATTCACACACACACACACATCTCTACCACCGCATCGGAAATCTAATAAAGGCGACAGGGTTTTTTTAATTTTCGGTTTTTCTTTTATAAAATTCCCACCCGAGTACTATATATATTAGAAAGTGGTAATAACAGTAATAGTCTCTATATATCCCTTATCGATACCTATTTATTCCTTTAAGTATATAACTTTGTTAAGAACCATTTTTCTTTTAAGCCGTTCTCATACCTTTACACGATATTGCAAAGGTACCTTTGAAATCGCCTTCTAATGGACTATGGATTGATATAATAAAGAGCCTAAAACCCCGATTTTAGCAACTTGTACGACAGAATATGTATATACATTATGTTTAGTAAAAAAGCCTACCACGTGAGCGCGGAATAGCAATATAATTTCTCCAGCGCAAGCTGAATTGATGGTGGCTATTAAATCTAGCCACGAATACCGCAAATAACTTGGGATTAAGCTAGTTAGTATTTTGGTGTCCTATGAGATGAAGGCTTGTATGGAATGGGCTGTCGGAAACAGGATATCTCTTTGGAATGGCGCTACCTATGGTATCTAAAACCCTATTCACGTTAGTAACTGCTAAACCTCGAAAAGAATTCACATCTAGCTTGCGGCCAGTCGTAAAATTCCAAATCATAGTGTATCACTAATGATACGATGTTGCGGCAATTCTACAAAATATGAAATGGTTAGGAAAATGAAGCGTAGTAAAAATGACGTTTTAAAATTTCAGTCTATGAGATTGTATTTTAAAAAGTAAATTTCAGCGTATGTTCGTAATAATACAAGATAAGATTATTCTTCTGGCAACACTTTACATCACGTGCTCACCTATAATTATTCAATCCATGGGCATCACACGCACAAACTTTTCGAGCTGCGAACATACTTACTACTACTCATAAGCATAATCATTGGGCAGTGTCACACTGTGCTCATGAAACAAAGAACTTAAAATAAACAATATTAGCATAGTTGTGGGTATAGTCGGTGTAGGATAAATGAAGCCGACGTGAGATTAATGGGAGGTTACAACGAAAGCTAAAAGTAGAGGGAATCCGACCCCTCGGGGAGAACCTACATTTTTCTCTCTAATTGGCTGGTTGTTGATTTAATAAATTTGGGAAATATATCCGTTGGGGTGGTTTGTTTTTATAACGGGTAACATGATGTACCTTCTGGTACTGGTGACCCACATAAAGTAGATCAAAGATGTTATCTATCAATCTTGATGCACAAGCACCTTTTGCATTGACTAGTCAGTAGGCGGTAATAATCAAATATGCATTCCAATTCCAAACCTCTATATTGATATTGATTCATGATATCATATAGAAAGTCAAGGTCAAACATTATTTGTTTGTTAAGGCCAATAAAGAAGCAATAAACATTAAAAAAGTATTACATTTTTTACATCTACCACTGGATCGGAACACGGCTTCACACTGAGAAGATCCGGTAACTCAGCGGGCTAGTCTTTTAACTTATGGTATTTTGTTCGACTGGCCTTTCTGTCTATCATATTTTTTTTATTACAAAATTATTCACAAAGTATATGAATAGGAGTTGCAGCATGAAGAGCTGCTCAAACCTAATAGATAAATAGTCTACTTTGATAGCCTTATTGAAAGTATTTAGTTATAGGCATGTTTCAGATACCTATAGGTAATTTGAAGAATTTAAATATACATTTTTTTTAAACGTAGCCCCACACTAGGATTTATTCCTGTATCGTGGGTGCGTTTACAAACATGAAAATTCACAAACAAATACCCAGACCGGAACAAATAATTGTGGATCACACAAAGATTTGTCCCGTACGGGAATCGAACCCGCGACTATTAGACACAGTGGGCGGAGCGGCTTAAACTCTTAACCACTGCGCTAAATCGAACATTGCCCCATGAAAGAGTTACTAATCCCATGGAGACGAGTAGAATGTACAATACGGTCATCTTTTCCCGTGTATTAACATGATTAATTCTTTTCAAAGTTTCTGATATCCTTTAGATGTTTGTTACTCAGTCACGCAATAACGGCTGAGCGGATTTGGATGATTTTTAGCACAAAAATATTTTATTACCTGGATTAACACATGGACAAAATGGAAGGTTTCTATCTAAAATCCACGCAAATCCACGAAATCGCGGGCAGAAAGTAGTTCTCTATATTAGATAATTTTACTTTACAATACCCTTCATTGATATTGGTATGAAATTGTGGGTCGGGAATAAACAATGCCAGAATGATATTTTATAAATCCACTTCGAACAATATGTATCATAAAATAACATCGCAAATACATTATACCCGAAGAAACAGTTGGACAGGACAGGTCTTCTTCTTCCACTTGAATTATATGAATTCCCTTACCCGATACCAACCGTTCCGAGAAATCGAAGATTTGTTTTATATAAATAAGCACAAATCGACATTTTATTGTTTCTCAATCGAAACGAAAACAAATCCCGATATTCCATTAGTCAATTATGAGGGGCTACCTCTTCATAATCAATCACATAGCTACAGTTCATCCACATTTCACTAAGAATATGAATTTTGGTCTCAATAGTTAAAGGATATTAAAGCAATGATAATTAAAGGATAATGTAATTATCATTCTTTCTTCGGGCATTCTTTCTATATGCCCGAACCAACCCAACATACCCCAAGCATACCCTTTCTCATCTTTACACCGATACTATCTTTCATATCTACTCGCTTTCTTACTACGCTGTTGCGAATACGGTCGGTCAGCTTCACTCCGCACATCTTTCGCAGAGCTCGCATTTCTACCGCATTTATCCTACTTTCATTCTCCTTCTTACATACCCAGCTCTCGGTGCCATATAACAGCGTTGGGACAAGCACTCCGTTATGTATGGCCAGCTGCGCTTTTTGGCTTAAGTGACGGCTCTCAAGTAGCTTTCCCATCGCATCATTCACACTGTTCCCTGCACTCACTCTTCTAATGTAACTCGATAATGTAACTCCAATTTTTAAATAAGAACATTATAATAAAGCATCTCATAAGCAACAGTAAAGGTATTTTTGAAGATAGAAAATAGTATCTACTAACTATGCACTTGGAACTCAAGTACTTTTGTTTATTTCAGTTTGGACAAGTTCACGAACTACGTTGGTATATGCAACGAAGTTCCGAACTCCTGCACAAGTATCTCCTTTATTCTAATTACTTTAGTAACCCTTGCCTTTCACTCCGGTTTCCGTTTGGGCACACTTCTGGGCTTGCTCTAACCAGCTACGGAGCGCTTTGAGATAACGAAAGGTATAGCGGACACAAAAGCTTAGAAGGCCAAGTTTCGGTGTAGGTATATATTAGTTACAAATGATCGATCGCGGCAGTAACTGATGGATCCAAGAAAATTTAGAAAAAGAAACCGTTTCTGAAATTACTCATTCCATCGGGTCTAGGCGATGATGGCAGGTGGAGTAGGTCTCTGACCGAATGGTGGCCACGAAATGGATATCGCAATCAAGGAAGGCCAGTACAAAGATGGGTCGATGATGTGGTTAAATACGTTGATAAGACCTGGCTACGATTGGGTTAAGATAGGGATATGCGTAAGAGATAAGATGCTTCTGCACTGCAGTAGGTGAAAGTGATGATGTGATGATCGAGCCCAGCCAAGCTGCAATCAATTAGGTAGGTATGTATTCTCTTTCCAAAATTCTCTATAATCTTTCGCCCTGTCAAATTATGACAGTAAAAAATGTAATTCTCGCACATTTTTCCACTTTCTAGCGTTAACGACTGCCGAAAGTCCACCTGGCTACAGAACCAGGAATTACACCCTGGTTTTACACAGGCGCTGAACCAAAGTAGTCTCTTTTTTTGCATATGTACCTGTCTTAATTCTATTATTCCGAGCAAGGGCGTCGCCAGCCGATGGTTAAGGAGGGGGCAAGTTGATACGTAGATGATGGGAAAAGTATAAATTGTAGGTGCAGGCAAAAGTACATGAAACTACGTTTTTTTTATCTTTCTTTCTTTCTTTAAAAAACGTAGCCCCACACTAGGATTTATTCCTGTGTCGTGGGTGCGTTTACAAACATGAAAATTCACAAACAAATACCCAGACCGAAACAAATAATTGTGGATCACACAAAGATTTGTTCCGTGCGGGAATCGAACCCGCGACTATTCGACACAGTGGGCGGAGCAGCTCAAGCTCTTAACTACTGCGCTAAATCGTCCGTCAACCGTCCGTCCGTTTGTAGTGTGTCTTATCTCTACGGCCACGATTGTAATATCAACGGTAAAAAGTCCAATGTAAAAATGTGATGCCCCATGAGCTCTTGACTATACGGTAAATAAATTCATAAACAGTTATTTTATTTATTAAAAAACGGAATAAAAAAAAATGGGACAAAATTGCCGCAATTGGTTCGGTCATGATGAATTAAAAGCATAATCTTCGGTGGTTTTCGTAAAACTTCTTGACTATTTTATTATGAAAACCTTGTAAGTTAGATAACGTGCACAGATGTGCACACTCGTCATGACCAGACCATTGAGACGATTTTTCCCTATGGTGCTTCTTAACCAGGTTTTGACTTTGGTGCTTTGCATTTGGCAACTACCCCTGCCCACCCTTGGCGACGCCCTTAATTCCGAGTCCTAAATATATGTCGACCATATATATGTAGACCAGTCAAATCCTAAGCAAATTTTGGATATGGATTTTTCGTTTGCTTCTACTGGAACACTTCCGGTCTATTGACACACAACACATACCATTAGATACAATATCTGTATGAAATTTACTTAAATAGTTAAATTTGAATCACAAATTATATTATGCCATCACATCTGTGTCTACTGTCTCCAATTAAATTGGCCTTTGAAGGTTAACTTAATCCGCAATATCTCAGAAATCACGAGTCGAGCTCGCTTCGTACACGCCACACTCCAATGTTTCATGTAAACACTTGGGGCACTTGACACCAAAAGCCTCAAAACCTTGGAACCCGAATTGTTTTCATTTTATATTACTCCAAAACCAAATTATGATAACAATAGTTTATCTTCATTCTGTTTTTGCATGTAAGCTATTTATGCTATTCTAGTTATCCGGGGAAACCTATTATTAGTCAAAAATAATAATTGTGAGACCATGTACTTTATAAAGTTGGTGTTCTAAATAAAATAAATAAAAGAGGCATGTTATCTATCAAAAGAATACCGTTGTTATCTATCAAAAGGTACGCCCATACTGAAAGTCTCAAATTAGAAACTGTCTGATTGTAGGCCAAAAAAACGTGACATGACTAAAAAATAAACCGATCTAATTGGAGATTTTCATCCATCAATCGTTTGGCATGCCCGCTCGGGCCCAGTGTACAACGTCGTACAAAAACAAATTCTTTATTTGAAAACACAATTTCCCACCCGTGTGTGGTAGAAGTGTATTGTGTATACCTCCGTATCGTCGACGCTGATATAAGGTTTCAATAAAAGTCTTTTGAAATAAAAACCACAGTTCTTTCGACGTCGCGGCACAATGCCTCGTGATTGCCAGCCACTAGATCAACGAGTCAGTCTTCTAATATTATACAGTCTTTTAAAAAAGTTCTTATTTAACACAATACAAAGGGTAGTCCGAACCGCGCCACAAGGATCTTTCGTTCATCGTGTGGTCCATGAATGACATTACCAGGGGGTAAGGGGGGTGTCAAAATTGGGTTATATTTTTCTACTTAAGGAGACATTTTAAGAAGTGGATCCTCACGGTTAATAATTAATAAATAATTCGGATAAATTTCATAGCAAACGACAACTCTGCGACTATCATGAAGTGACATTTCACTTGATGACAGCGTAAGTTCCGATAGTGGGTGCGTGCCAAAATATCCTCGTCGGACTGTACTTCTTTATTCCGTGTTATTTAATACAGATAGCATATGAGTACATATTCCACATGACGATAATTTCGATTACAGTGCATGCAGGTTCGACATAATTTTATATGATATAACTTTATTCAGGTTGCCCTAATTAATATACTCTATAGATATGTATTTGTTAGAGATATAGAAGATCGGGGACTCCTGACACAAGATTTTTTATAAAACTAACTAGAAGAACCCATGTACTGTTAACATGTTTG
The DNA here is from genome assembly GCA_905147815.2 of Phalera bucephala. Taxonomy (NCBI): domain Eukaryota; kingdom Metazoa; phylum Arthropoda; class Insecta; order Lepidoptera; family Notodontidae; genus Phalera; species Phalera bucephala. Next base: position 5,890,703 of record LR990609.1, on the reverse strand, counting down.
TAACACATTTATAGAAATAATCCATTTTTGATTTTGATGTACTAAACATAATAATTATTTTACCAAGAAATTTTATTTTAATAAGTTTTGTACTAGTTATTTTCCACGCTTTTTTTTTGTATTGCAATATTTTTACAACTTCCCTTAATAAATGCACAACTTGCTTTTGCTGTTCTTATTAAAATAATTATAACCGATATCCAACTATTAATGTGATAAGTTGTGACGTCAACGGTCCTGCAAAAAGGTACTAACGGAAGATCAGCGCTGGCTGTCCACAGCCAGCAAACCTGCTGAGTTAGGACCTATTTTGTAATGCACTTTAAAGTTGTTCCGCCTCTTTTAATAGGTACTTACCATATTTACTTATGCCATCATGTACTTGCGCCGTGTAATATTTAATCTTATCTCTGTATTGTGCGTTGCAAAATAAACCTTTTTATTATTATATGTTTAGTGTGATTTCTGCATTGTTTTTTCTTAAAAAAACGTAGTCCGACACTAGGATTTATTCCTGTGTCGTGGGTGCGTTGACAAACATGAAATTTCACATACACAAATACCCAGACCAAAACAAATATTTGTGGGTCGGGAATGGAACCCGCGACTATAAGACACACTGGGCGGAGAGGCGGATTTAAATAATATGTTTATAAAATAATGCGTTTGTCCAAAAAATATTTTCCCAATCAAACATTTGCCAATCATTTATTTTTAACCGACTTCAAAAAGGAGGAGGTTCTACCGTATGTATGCTTTTTATGTATGTTCACCGATATTTCCGTAATTTATGGATCGATTTTGATGTTACTTTTTGCATTGGGTTCAGTATAGCTCCAAGGTGGTCTCATTTTAATTTCATCGGTATTGGACCTTGAACTATGAACTCCTTAACGACAAATAATACGAATCTGTAGATAAGTACTGTGTTAATTCTATTGGTACCCTACCATAGAACTAACGACCCCTGCCAACCCCCCCGACCCCTGCCGCCACCGCCGGCCGCGACATGTTCTCTCCGATCCCCCCGATGCTTTGTCATCCATTCTTTCCGCTCAGAATACAGGCGACGACGACGTAGTCGTAGATCCCCTCCCATAGCCGGCGGTTGACCGGTGCACTTAGTAGTGCACCCCGTCCCCCCACAGCGACTGTCCCAACCGAGGGCGCCTTGAAGAGGCGAGTATGTCGCCTCCTGCCCTTCTGGCTCGAGCGTAGTGGTTGCACGCTCGCCCTTAAGTCCGGTGAAGCTGTAAAGGCCTCGCGGCCAACAGCGTTTATCACTCACACACACACACACACACACACACTAATTAGAATATAAGCCGACTTCCAAAAAGGAGGAGGTTTACACTTCGTCTCTGTTTTTTATAACGAAAAATTTATTTATGAACTGATTTCGATGATTCTTTTTGCGTTGGGGTTAGTAATTTCGCGCTGGTCCCATTTTAATAAAATCGATATTGACCCTAGAACTTTGAAATTACACCAGGGGAGTCCTGAACGGCAAACAGCACGAATGTATAGATTCCGTTATTATCTATCTATATCATCACGCCAGCTCCCTCGCGGGGTAATTCTGTCATTATGGGTATCATATGAATCCTATAGGTATCACGACTTCAAAAAGCAAAAAAATAAATATTTGAAGTCGGGGCCAAGTAACGGACTGCACAAACCGGCACCGACTTCCCACGGCTTCCCATTTTACAAAAAAAGTTATTTTTTCCTATCATATAATAGCAGTTTTACTTTTCATATTATTCTGGTTATCATTTATTTTTATGACCGACCGCATTAGCAACAGCATAGTAAGACAGCGAGTAGGTATGAAAGATAGTATCGGTGTAAAGATGAGAAAGGGCATGCTCCGTTGGTTCGGGCATATAGAAAGAATGCCAGAGGAAAGAATGACAAAACAGATATACAATGTGAAAGTGGAAGGATGCAGGTACCGGGGAAGACCTAGACTATCTTACCACGACCAAATAAACCGAGTCTTATCTGATGGAAAAGTCAAGAGCCTCCGTAACCGGCGAGCGTGTATGAGACGAACTATGAGAGTCGAGGAAGCCAGAGAGGTATGTAAGGAAAGAACCTGTTGGAACTCTGTACTCGCTGCCTACCCCGCAAGGGATCTGGCGTGAGGTTATAGATAGATAGATAGAGATTTATTTTTATTTTTTTATTATATACCTTTACCATTTCTTTATTTTGTATATGAGATGACTGTATAGACTCTGATTAATACCATAAGTGTAAGCACATTTACGTTTAATCTACACCTAAGCCCATTAATGCAATATACACAAAAATAATTGTAAAACTCTTAAGTAATCATTATTTTTTTGTTTCTCGACTATTCATAAGTATTATTTGGTCTACATGAATAAAAAACTTTAAATTTTGAATGATCGATATGAGCTTTAAAAAAATGTCTAGACTGACCTAACCACCTAGTATTTTTATTTTTGTGTCGTTGTATTGTTCTTATATTAAGCGAGTAGGTATTAAATATAGTGACAAGGCATAAAGAAAGAATGTCAAAAGAAAGAATGACCAAACTGATATACAATGCGGAAGTGGAAGGATGTAGGTACCGGGTAAGACCTAGACTATCTTACCATGACCAAGTAGACTGAGTCTTGTCTGAGGGATAAGCCAAGAATGTCCGTAATCGGCGAGCATGTATGAAACGAACTATGAGAGTGGAGGAAACCAGAGAGGTATGTAAGAAAAGAATCTGTTGGAACTCTGTCCTCTCTGCCTACCCCGCAAGGGATCTGACGTGATGATATAGATAGATAGATAGTATAAGTTATTTTACTGTAATATAAAAAAATATTAATAATTTTATCGTCGTCGGCAAAACGTAGGTGTACTCAGTATACCTCTGCCACCCCCTCTGGGGAATATAGGCGTGACGGTGTTTAGTAATAATTTTGTAATTGTCTGTTATTAACTACTACTAATATATGCATGCTGGGTAACCAGCTAAGCATGCAGAACTATAACATATTTTGTCAAATTGTCGAAGTTGTTTCTTCTAGGTATCCATGTTTCTAGCAAGTAAATAAATTGAATGTCTCCCGAATTCGATGAAAAAATAAAATAGTGACATTTAGTGGCAATTGCACGGAACCCTCAGACTGTTAATCCTACAAGCACTGGTCCGTTTTTTTAAAGAAATATCTAATAATACTTCGAATGAGGGTTTGAACCCACGACCTTGCGCCACTACATTAACGACCTACTTTTACAACAACAAAATTATTATCCTCTTTTCCATTTCCCATGGTACGGCTACAAGGCAGTTCGAAATTTATGTGTACACCACAGACTACATTCGGTTAACAGACCCATTTCAGGCTTTGCAATAAACAACTAAGCAGGGTATACATTTCCTATTGGTAAGATGTCGGAGGTGCTTAATTCATTCATAAAGTACATTACACCGGCTGAATTTTAACTAAATATACGCTATAAAGGTTATTGATGCGACTGTTTTACTATTTTAGACAAATTTTCTGGTAAATTAGAGCGTAGAATAGGCACATAAGACAACTTTCACATAAATGAATTTATTAGAACTTAATTACATTTAGCATAAATATGTACGAAAGTAGCCATAGTGAAGCGCTGTGCCGCACTGGTTAACGCCCTCAACAAGAGCTCTTTATACTCGTATACAGTAGTATGAAACTAAATTCGAAGAAGAGCATAAACATTAACGATTAATTATATAAAAAATGTATATGTATATAATACGGCTATTGATGCGACTCTAATGGGATTTTGCGACTCGAATTACTCGACTTTGATACATACAGCTATTGATGCGACTCGAATGGTATTTTGCGACTCAAATTACTCGGGTTATTTTATTAAGTCACTCGAGTTATACTCGAGTTTTCGAGTAACTCGTGTTCACTATTTACAGTCTCCGCGACTCAAGTAAAAAAATATCACTGGAGTTGAAAGTTTCCATTACTATAGTTAAAGCATTATTAAATCAGTAACTTTACTAAATAAATAATATGAACAAATAATTATAGCACAACTACTTCACAAATGAAACTAAGTTCATGTTTGTTTACTTTACAATATGCAAGTTTGAACTTGTTTATAACCTAGAGACTATAGTCTACTATAGTGAACTATTAAATTGACATTTATCTAACGTGCCGAGTGCTTGATAACATGAGTGCAAGCGAACTCGAGAAAATGTTATTTTTACTCAAGTACCGAGTTATACAAAATCACTCGAGTCACTCGAGTGAAAACACGGCTCGAGTCACGTGACTAGGTTATTTTGATTATCTTGGACAGTATGATTTCAAAGTGACCCTCTTTGGGCCTAGGCCCATAGGCCCATAGGCCTATGTCCTGCAGTGGGCGCATTTAAGCTGATAATGATGATGATGATTTCAACTTTCGGTTCCAGTGTATATGTGCTATTACCATCAGCATAATTAGAGTAAGACCGCCTAAATCAAAAAGGCTCCAGATGCCATTTACCGGTAGATCTTTGAAAAACACTTTCGTTGTGAACACGTGAAAATGTTTATGAAAACCTTGCCTGGGCAGTTTTTCAAAGCGCTGATTTTTTTATGTATAGTAAGGAGTCACCTGTATTCTTACAATCTTTATTTCGGGTGCCATCGATACAGTCCATTACCTGTAGTTCTAATTATATATGTATATGCATACAGCAAAATCATATTCATCTGACTACACGAGATAGGATATGACAAATAAATATTAGAACAATTCGAACCAATTCGTCCCATTTAAAACGGACCCGAAAAGTTATTTGGCGTTTTCCCATCGGAGTCGTTAGAGAGTGATATTATACGTAGAATCTAGCAAGTAACACGCTCTATGATCTCGTGCTAGAAGCAGTTTGATGCATTATAACGATTCCCCAGATACAACTAAGACTGCTAAGCTGTAGTGCCATGTCATACCAAAACTAAATAAGGCAGCTTAGAGATCATAAGCCAGGAATGTTTTGAAATTTCTTTCTCAACTCAAAACATTTATTTCAAAGATGGTACTACTCACGAGCAATTGCGTGTGGTATTATATTTTTTGCTTCAGCTTTTAGCTCAATAAATAGCAGATGCCTTCCCTAATATGGCGTAAAATACAACAGTACAGCTGCAAACTTTAAATGGTGGCCTTATGTAAACTATACAATCAAATTGTAGGTGAGATTCAATAACTAAAACATACCGTCCGTTTCGAATCTGTTAATTTATACACTCTATTGAGATTTTAAGGTAGGAATATAATTCTATCTTGCAAGCTATTCCGCTAACACATTAGTATGTACAATCACTCAAAGTAGAAATCCATATATTCTAATTAACGCTTTTGGTAACATTTCAGATGTCATTTTATGGATGCCGGGGAATGTTTGCCATTTCGCGATGTAATAAATATGCATAAATAAGTTTGGTCAATAAAACGAGATACATGTTCGTGTAGCATTACCATATAACTTCAAAATTAAGGTTTTGCTCAAATAATTGCTATTAAGGACATTGAAATTAAAGAAATATTTTCATTAGACAAAGCGAACGATTTACCGTCCATCAATTTATAGACACGCTGTATTCGTAAATTAATTTCAAAAATATCTAAAAAGCCGCGGTAATAACTGTCCTTTCTATTCATTCAATAATTTTCAAATCGCCAACAGTGTTTTTTGTATTTCTGAAGCACACAAGTTGGTCGTTTATGATTACTTTCGTCGTTAACCCATCTGAATCGCGTGCGTTTAAATAGCAGCCGAGCTTTTCATAATAATGTTATTATATGTAGTATATGTATACAACAGGGCTGGTAACGTATCTATATAAATATTATTGCTAAGACATTTGTAGTACATGTACCCCCTACTTTAGGTGTGTAGCGTATATAAATGGCTTTACCAAGTATAATAAAAGACAATATACGTTGAAATAAACTCATTTATTTGTGATACCCCCAACGGCTCACATTGCATGGCGACCCTGTCAGTGCTGCCTCTGGGCAGTTCTGAGCTGTGGTGTACCTTGCGGTGTCCGTTTACAGTATAGGTTTAATTTTGTAAATTAAAAAGACAATATTGACAATGATATAAATATAATAACAAGAAAAAAGTGGAAGAATGCCGCTGGGAGAAATTTGAGCCTAAGAAGAAAAAGTTTTAGAACCTTATAAAATACTCTTTCTTATACGTTTCATGCCGCCGGAGCCGGGAGATGTTTGTGTCTGAGGAGAGTCATCATACATCGAAACCTCAGATGCAGAGCAGACCAACGATATAAGAATTGAGGTGATTAGACAGTACCTCTTCATCGCTGCCCGTTATGTGTCTGGCAACAATATTGTTTCCTTTTATACTGAAATTATTTAAGTCAGAAAAATTTAGTTATCTCCAAATATATCTTGAAATTGTTATTAATGACTTAGAAAGTTGAATAAAATATAATTACTTTGTGCACAATTTTTAATTAATAATTATTTTTTCTATTTATTAGCTTTTAACAGTGACGTTGGTTTATGAATATTTTATATCCATGAAACCCCTAAATTCAATATTGTATATAAATATTTACTTAACACTTTTAAAAGTTATCGAGAAAAGGTATTGTTAAATAGAAACCAATAATTGCACCATTGTCATAATTTAGTAACCACATGTAAATGTAATTTGGGCACGTTACTTGTATGAAATTAAGACTGCTTGTTTTCAGGAAATATTTTAAGTGTGTTTCTATTATGCCACATGGAAAAAGAAAACAAACATTAACTGTTTTGTAAAAAATAACTGGAAGAGTGCAAGTAGGACTCGCGCTCTGAGGGTTTCGTACCGGGTTCAGTTTCGGCCAGTTTCAGCGCCAAATTGTAGTTTCGTCGGGTCTAGGGACCTCGTCAAGACAAATCCAATGAGCCCAAAGACAACGGGATTATGTTGCGTAGTTGGTTGTTTCTTTGCCCACCCTCCGGTTCCATCATCAGTTTCTAAATATCATCAGTCTATAGAACTCGCCAAGGCAAATCTAACGAGCCCAAACACGGCGGGGCTATGTTAAGTAGTTGGTTAGTTCCGTTGGCCACCTCCCGGCTCCATCATCAGACCCTGGACAGTGTCCGGATTTATAAAACTCGTAAAGACAAATCAAACGAGCCTAAATACTGCAGGATTATGTTCAGTAATTGGAAACTTCTATTGGCTACCCTCCAGCTCCATTATCAGACCCTTGACATCATGCGGGTCTACAGAACTCGTGAAGACAAATCCAACGAACCCAAACACGGTGGGATTATGTTGAGTAGTTGGGTAGTTCCGTTGGCCACTCTTCGGTTCCATCATCAGATCCTGGACACAACCAGGGTCTACAGAACTCGTGAAGACAAATCCAACGAGCTCAAACTCGGCGAGGGTATATTTAGTATTTGGAAAGTTCCGTTGGTCACCTTGCCACTTCATCATCAGACCCTAAACATCAACTAGTTGTATTGTACTTGTCAATATCAATCTAACAAGCCTAAACACGAGATGGTTATATTGTGTAGGTGACATGTTCCCGTGGCCACCTTTCGACCCCATCAAATTGCATTTTCATCGAACTAAATGTGTATGTTTTTTGACTGTACACCATTGAATCAAATATTAATTTCGTTTGGCAATTAGAACTGTCTACCCATCCTATGTGAAAAATACTATAATGGAATAAAACATCTTATAATATGTTTGATGAGGTCTAATTTCATTACTATAATTTTTAAAAGATGCATGGAATCAGTACATGTTAAATAAAATCTAAATTTGTCCAGCATTGCTCGCTGGCGTATCGTCCACGTTAATATCGTGAACTTAAAAAGGCACGACAAACTTATCTCGATAGCGGGTAACATTTTTATTCTAGGGCACGTTTCTGTTGCGCGGTTATTACTCGGGGGTGTACAATTGTATTATCCATCCCATTTGTTCGTCCTCTTCGTATCGCCCGAACTAGTGCATCAATACACTATCTAGCTAACAACTTCCGTGTAAGGCAATAATAGATTCTATATAAAGCATGGTGGTTTCTGCTACATCTCTGAAACCTACGGTTTAGTATTGAATTGCTAATTCCATTATCTTATTATAGGTATTATGGGGCCAATCAGAAATATATCCATGATAAAGCCCGACATTTAACTATAGACCAGTAATTTTAGTAATTAGTCAAATTGGTGCCCAATTACGGACCCGATTGCTGCCTGTCGGCTGGCCTAGTGGTAGTACTTAATATACCAATTAATTGTGTGATAATTATTTCATAATAAATGGTTGGCGAAAAGTTTTGTTGTTTTTTATAACAACTGAAGTAATAGTTCGCCCTACTAACCTTAAAAACTTGTAACGGCTCAGTAAGCTACACATTCTGGTAGATATACACAAAAAGGATAAAATGAGCGATTATAGCCTCGAAGGTTGGCTGCGTGTAATCGGAATATCTGACCACTAACGAAAACAATAAGAAATATCTCAATTAATGCTTTGATGCAACCTTTTTGATATTCCAAACTTGGCTTAGGTGCCACGTTTGAATAGCCCAGCGAATATTGTAAAGTTTCTTCATTATCCCGTGGAGGTTTCTACGTCGGTAAGTATTTGAAAATTAGATCGCCGTCACTGTAAAGTTCATCTTTCAGTGGCAATAACACTGGTCGGGCAGTTAGTAAAATAAGATATCAACCAGAAATAGTACAAAAATTGTATCACCAAAAGACTTGCATACTATCAAAATTATAAATCACGTTGGTGAAGTCCAGTTACCTACTGGCAAACAAAGCTTACCTAATAGAAATTTGAATGGTAATGAAGTGAAACAGAATGAAGCAAGCAATAACACTATACGTGAAGATAATTAATTACATTATGATGAAGTGAATGTGCATGTTAATTTGCGAAGCTTAAAATTACTTATGGAGATGAACTAAATTAAATAACTGCTTATGGAGGTAAACTAATTTCATAGCAGCAATCCGCGAAAGATTAAACATGGATAGTTCGAAACATCCAACTCAAACCCGCACTTATCTGATTTATAATATAATCAATCATAGCTGTGCCTTAAAAATGACTAAATTGCATTTAAGAACATATTAGCCTTAAAATAATACTTGTAATTCATTTAAGATACAGGCGTTAGTACGGTTCTAGCACGTAAGTGAATTGTGATATTATACTTTAGGATTATTAGTGTTATAACTCAAAACCTTAACTCTAATAATACGCTATCCAGGCTGTTATCCAAACTCCGCATAAAGTACTTTGTACTGTAAATTAATACAATTAAGAAACAAAATTGACAATTTCAAAAGTTTTAGCTAGCGAAGCGCATCTTACGCGAAGTAATCGAAACACCTTATTAAAACTTAAGCACACATTTTCACAGTGCAGTGCGCAGCTGATGAGCTACCCCTATTAATTAAAAGGGCAATGAGCGTCTTATGACTTCCGCTCTTTGATAACACCATGCTATAATTTAATTTAAAACTCCAGCGCTCTATAGCTTTGATCTAAACGACCAGCATCCCGGAGGGTAATCAAATTTTGTCTTGCTGCCTTGGTCACATCTAATAGCTTTATCTAATAGCTTGTGTACAGAGCGTCATTCGCAAGATAGGAAACGGAAGTAGAACTAGATTTAGTAGCGCAAAAGGAACCCGGCTATTTGCGCTGCTGTTTAAAGGGGTCTAAAGGATTGGTGGTGGTGTGTGTGTGATATTTGTCTGGCATATGGATTAATCTAGTGTGATTATAAGAAAATTTGCATAGTTTTTATGCCAATTTTTTTTAGCTATCTTATAAGTGATCACGGTACTAATATCGCTAGGTACTAAATATCATTTATTCTATGACGTATTATTTATCCGCAGGGAGTGATTCAATATGAAATTGTTCGATTTCACAGAAATTGCGGTGCTTGTAAACTCATCCACACACTTTATCGAATGTTATTCGAGCTGTTTATTTGGGGTTTTATAAGAGCAGGAGGCGTTTGTTCTGTAGCGGACGTATTTTAGCTGATAAAGATAAAGATCAAGTTAGGACTAATTATGTTTTACTTAATACTAGAGCGGCTGATGTATTTGTTCCAATAAAACTGATTAAAAATAACGTTATATTTGTGTGCCACTACTATGCAAATGTCGCCCTTTCTCCGTCCGCAAAAAATTCTATCCATCCTATTCCTATTCATATTTTAATGCAAATTCGTCGAGACACTTGTATTTAACGTACTGAAGATTAACAGCCACTGAACGTATGGAAATTGTATTAATTAATTATCCTCTCTTTCCAACCCCTCCTCATAAAGACTCCCACGCGGCAATAAAGTTATTTTATTAGTCATGTCTATCTCTATCCGTATTATGTCATGGAGGTAGTTCTAAACGCAGGAATCGAGAAATTTAATTGCTGAGAATCTTAATATTAAACTGGATGCTGATTTGTGTTCTCGTGGAATTTAATGAATATAGACCGAGTACATGGATGCTATGTTTCTGTTTTGCCTATAGTTTATTAATACTCATTTGACAGTACATCAGAATATGAATCACTTTAAGTTGAAGTGATTGACGAGAGTGAATGAGTGACCACTACCACGCGGGCGGATATCTACCCACGTGGGGAAACAAAACGCGATTTTCTTTTACTTCAATTAAATAAAATCTTTAGTTAACGTTCCTCTTTTATTTTTCAGTATTACGAATACAGCTAATCTTATAGATTGCATAACATCGCTAGGTTTTTAGATTATGTAAAGTATTAGGATACGTCTGTAGGTAAATTGTTATTGGCCTACTGTGTTATACAAGCATCAATTAGTGCTGCCTTTGTCAAAGATAAGCCTTGTCTGTGCCGTCATAATACGGGTCAACTAATTTATCAGGCTGGGCTGTTTAATCTACACATAAGTTACTAATTTATCAAGGCTAGTGACATAACAATGAAGCGAGAACATCGTCAAATGGAAACATACATTACGAGAAGTGAACACATCTTTGAACAGGGATTACAAATCCTTGTGCATACAGATTTTGTATTCGACGATGTTTGGAAATGAATAAAATATATCGTTAGCAATTTTAGAGGTTCCATCTTGTAAGGCAAATAACTGCTGTAAGAAGATACCTATTTACTCGTATCGTGTACGCGGTGTTATCATAGAATCGCATAAATTTATACGCACTCTCTTTTCTTCTTGTCTTTGTTTTTATAAATAATAATACAAGTAAAACAAGTACATTTTTATAAAAATTGGTAGTTCGAAACAAAGGCCTTGTTAGATTGGTAGGTGCCGGTTAGATCACAAAATATTTTTTGTCACAAAACGGCATATTCTGTCCCTTTTCTCAAAAATCAAAGTGAGTAAGTCATGCTCCACCATGCGAACCCAATGCGGATTAGTAATTTATAGGTCGATTTATAGCCTGCTGTTGGAATTTATCAACCCTATAAGGCAAGCTACATAAGGTTTTCAAATTGGCTTGACGATCTAACCTGAAAAAGATGAACGCGCCGGGTGTTTTCTTTTATATGACCTTGCACTCTTTCACTTGAACACACAAGTGTGTGTGCGTGTGTATGTGTGAGTGATCTTCTCTGATGGCCGCGGGGCCTTTACAGCTTCACAGGACAAGCGTATAACCTCTACGCTCGAGCCAGATGGGCAAGGGGACAACTAGCTAAAGGGCGCCTCAAAGAGGAAAGGTCTCGGCTTGGGCAGTTGCTATGGAAGACATATACTAGATGTCTCGGCGTGATGCTCTGAACCTGCCGGTTGGCAAGGGATTCTTCGACCTCGCCGGCGAGTTCAGTGTCTGATCCTCTGTGTGGTATCTGTATTTGAAAGAAGGAAAGTAAGGGCATCGGGAGGGTTGATGAGAATATGCCGCAGGCGGCGGTAGCGGCTGATAGGAGGGGAGTCAGGTGCGTAGTCGGAGGCGGCTATGAGAAGGGGGTTCTAATGGTTGGACGCAAGTGTTCACACAACGCTTGAAATATAAAATGTGTGTTCTGAAGCACGCTTGAAATTGTTACAAATTATCATGGGTCGCTCGACAAACTGAGTCAAACGCTGGCACGCGGTGATACGAGCGTCTCACATAAGCGTATGACTTGTTTAAAATTATACCAAGTCTGTACCAGTGTTTATCGAGTTTTAGCCAAACAAAGTTATGAAAGGGGTAAAACTTCGTCAAAGTTCTCTAGACCCTTTTCGGTCCGATGTAATTTCACATTTCAGCAATATTACTCTTTAAACCCGTCTATGACATGATACTATAATATGCCCGGATTTACATAAAAATAAAATCGATATTATGTGTCGATATCGAAACAAAATTATGAAGAAGTAATGCATACTTAGCCATAAATACGCGGTCTATAGTACGAATATAGTAGTTCATCGCTGGAACACCACCATCGCAACTAGCAAGGGCAGGAGGGGAGCCGTTGCCATTTCGAATATCATAGTCTTCACCAGAAAGCACTTCCTGTAATATTGTATGTGAAAACATAGTTTTATTTTTATGTAAAACCGGTATATGGATGTGCCTCCGGAAAACATACAGCATTTTATGAAGACTTGTTTGTTATCTGCTGGTGAAGTAAGTACAAAGCTATGATGAGTAGGAGCTGACTGGCTGCAAACGAGGGAGTGTTATTTCAAACTTTATTTATGTACTATTTTTAAGGCATACGAAAGGTATATTTTAAAATCAACACGCGAAGAAGAATCTATGCAACCAAAGGTACATTTAGTTACTTAATCAAATTATTTTAAGACCTAAAGGATATCATATTATTTAGTGTCATCATAATATTATAGCATCACAATATGTAATCACATAATTATGCCAGTTTAATATGCAGTACATGTATTAAAGAAGGTGTTCGAATCATTTCTGGGAAGATCTATTTCGCTTGAAAAGAATGCTTGAAAAATGTATTGGATGATTTTCAGTTCCCTCTAGATAAGATATCGTCTATGGCCTGATTGTTTAACCAGCTTAAGAAGGCCACAGCAGACTTACAGTTTGCCAACGTGTAAGTTCGTACAAGGGCAGTGCACGAAGGCGATCTCCATAAAAAGAGGAGTAAGACAGGGAGACGTCATTTCTCCGAAACTGTTTACGACCACCATAGAGGACGCCTTCAAGCTCTTGGAATGGCGAGGACTTGGCATCAACATCAATGGCGAATACATCACTCACCTTCGATTTGCCGACGACATTGTGGTCATGGCGGAGTCGCTGGAAGATCTAGGGCGAATGCTCGGCGACCTCAACAGAGTATCTCAACAAGTGGGTCTTAAAATGAACATGGACAAAACGAAAATAATGTGTAACGTCCATGTCGTACCCACCGCACTCACCGTTGGGAACTCTACTCTTGAAGTTGTCGACGAATACATTTACCTGGGACAGGTAGTCCGGTTAGGTAGGTCCAACTTTGAGAGAGAGGTCAATCGACGAATCCAACTCGGCTGGGCAGCGTTCGGGAAACTGCGCAACATCTTTTCATCCAAAATACCTCAGTGCCTAAAGACTAAAGTTTTTAGTCAATGTGTGTTACCAGTGATGATATATGGATCAGAGACGTGGTCTCTTACAATAGGTCTCATAAAAAAGCTCAGAGTTGCTCAGCGAGCTATGGAGAGAGCTATGCTCGGCGTTTCTCTACGTGATCGAATCAGGAATGAAGAGATTCGTAGAAGAACCAAGGTCACCGACATAGCCGTTAACATTAGCAAGCTGAAGTGGCAATGGGCGGGCCACATAGCGCGAAGATCGGACGGGCGTTGGGGCAGAAAGATTCTAGAGTGGAGACCACGTATTGGCAAGCGCAGCGTGGGACGACCACCTGCCAGATGGACCGACGATCTTGTGAAAATCGCAGGAAGTCGTTGGATGCAGGTGGCATCGGACCGGTTACGCTGGAAAGCGATTGGGGAGGCCTATGTTCAGCAGTGGACAAGTATAGGCTGAGATGATGATGATGATGAAGTTCTTTAACCCATTTGCATTCGTCTTGATGGCAGCCAGAACCGCATAGAGCTCTTTGTATGCTGTGCCATCGTCTTTGGTGGGCATTCCATGTTCCTGACATCAACATCCCGCGTGATTGAGCGTCCCAACCCCAACCTGATGAGTCTGTCGCTAGGAAACGGGTGACAGGCTTTTCGTGTATCGGCTATGTATGACCCGCAGCTTCGCGCCACCATGTCACCGGCCGGAACAACTTCCAAGTACACATAAGAAAATTTTTATCATCCAGTCACTAGAGTATGAGAAATTAAATGGAAGTGTTTTGCCTTCACAAATTTGTTCAATTTGCGAAGATCGAAAATCAACGCATCGATTCGTCGCTTTTCTTCCGCATACAAAGCTTGGAGATGAAACTGGGCGTTCTTCTGATCATAGCTTGTATAACTCTTTGATTAAGGAGGTTTCGGATGATTATGAGCAGGTGAGGACCTGGTTGCATATTGCGTCATGGTCTGTCTTGTTGGTAGTATCCGAGGAGGTTTCTTGAACAAAGGTAATCGAAATCCCGCTGCTGACATTATGAATTTGTTGGCCCCGAGTATGCCCCAATGGTTTTTGAATGTTTTCAAGCAAACACGTATTAACTGGTATGAAAAGTCACTTTTTCCCCGTCTTTGTTTTGAAATGAAAAGATTTTGCTTTGTTTGTAACCGTCTCATATAACATTGTATAATGGTTTTGTTTGTTTTTCCTTATATCCTAACTAAATATAACTTAGGATACCAAGAAATAACAAACAACTTAGGATACCAAGAAATAACAAACAAAACCTTTTGTGTCTGAGATCTGAATTTGGAGGTAGATGTGGTTGGTGCTTTTTATTTCCGTTTTAGATGCTCCTTAGGTGCTCTAGGTGGATGTAGGGGCGATCGCCAAAAATGAGCACCACTGAAGTGCTTTTTTATCAAATTGATAAGAGCAGCTTGAATGCTTTTATCGGAAATTTCGTGTATTAATCTTCTACGTCTACTCTCTATACACTGAGCTCGTTTCCCACAAAGTAACTGTAACGTTTATTCTGACAATTTATAGGATAACGATGAGTTGCTAAATGTTTCAACAATTTAATTAAAGAAGGTATCTGAATTTTGCTCGTTTGGATTACTATGAGTCCAATCGACTACACCCTGTAATCCGGATTGTAATAGTTCTGTTTAGTATACCAAAGAAATCATGGCCATTAGTTCTTCTATTGAGGCCAAAAAATCTTTCCCTTTGTTCAGACAGCACTATTCGTCGTTAGCCTTTAGGATAACAGAAATTTAGGAACGCCTGCATATCGCGTTGGTGTGATATGTCACCACGTGGAAAATTTAAAATGTTGAAGGCCTATTGACTGCCGTAACAGTTTTTTATCAGTAGGTTTGAGGACATTTTTCTCATCAAAATCGGTCTTACAAAAACCTAAATCTAACGATTTTGGTGTTATTGTTGCCGGATTAGTCAAATTTTCATTTTCCGTATTGTCATATTCTTGAATTTCGTTTTAACTACTTACCTTTGGATATTGTTGGTGCATAATAAAATTATTCCTTTCTTTTTTATAAAAAATAAACGTAACCTTACACTAGGATTCATTCCTGTATCGTGGGTGCGTATACAAACATGAAAATTCACATACACAAATACCGTTTAATTCATATGAAAACTGACGTGTGAATTCAGTTTATTTTTCTTTCAAGGAGGTTCCTCAAGTTCCGCTTCGCTTCCTGGTGAGCTGCTCGAACTCAATCAGGCACCTCCATGCTTAGACTTCCTCTCGGGGGTGAAGCCTCCGAAACGGCCAATCGGCGAGTTTCGATGTTTTTCTCGACGCCGTCCGCGGGTACCGAATTCATTTTTGAACACAACCGATCAATTTCGTCTTAAAATATACACAATTACCACTGCCTACTGAATAATTGAACCGTATAAAATAATAATATTCTATAAATTTTCAACGATTAAAATATATTTTTAGATTACGACCTCTTACTTATTCTTACATTAGCTGTATGCTCACATGCCCGAAAGTGCGAGTATCTTTACCAAGAAAATAAGTTTCCTACACCATATGCAAGCGCACGAATGTCAATAATAGCGGAGTTGATACAGTCAGCGTAGGCGAAATCGGTCTGGATCACATGACATAATAATCGCTCTGGCCTCTAATTAATCATTATTTATATTCATAATTATAAAGGTCCTTACCGGTACAGCCCTATTGCGGTCATCTACCAAGGTGTCAGTGACCGAGAGCTGGCCGTCGGAGACAACGATCTGCAGGCCGAGCCGGTAGACGCCCAGGACACGAGGCGTGCCCCAGCGCACGCGGGAGAGGAGGTGCAGAGTTACCACCTCGCCGTGGTCTATAGGTCGAGCTACAGGCCATTCGAAGCGCTGCAACAAAAGAGAATAAAAATTTAGAAAAATGATGTAGGTAAGGTAAATTTACCATTAATTGGCATAATTGTGAGAAACAACAAGCTTTATGGGAAAAATATTGTTTTTATCGCAGTACAAACATTCATAGTCAGTGGTGATGATTATTCAGTCAGCTAAATAAAGAGAACATAAATAAACAATTGATTGCCTATTACGCGTACATTTTAGACCACTTAAGGTCTAAAATGTACGCGTAATAGGCAATTTTTTGTTTAGCCAAGTTTAATTGACTATAGTTTTTTGAATACAAAACTTGAATAAGTAGTAAAAGTCCTTAAAGATTTTTACAGAAAATAACCCTGCTTCAAATATAATTCTGCATAAAAATTAAACAAACACCAGTAGGCATACATACTTAATTTATATCTTAATAAAATGGTTGATAATACGCCGTTAATTTCAAAGCTTTATTAACTACAAATATGAGTAGTTCCGGCCAGGATTTTGGCACAATGATAGATAAATAAATATTCGTAGTTAATTCGGATTACAAACAACAGCTTAAGGTCGCAGCCGATAGCTCGGCTTACGTTCTAATCGCACTCGCTTCACTAAACCCTTATTTATTATTAAAGGTAATGGCGAATTCAGTAGCAACGATCTCGTGTTACCGCTGATGAATTATTGATGTAATTCGATGAATTTAATGCCTTTATGCATCATCCTTGTCTTAAATATTTCACTGTGAAACGAACGTTTAATTAGGTAAAACATTTGAAGGGGCTTTGTTATCTGAAATTACATATTACAAAATTAATCTTGTATCGTGGGTTAAATAAAAATATACAACGTAGAATAAAACAAAAATAAACAAATACTGTCAAGCCTATATTTTACCAAGTAGGGATGGCCGAGGTGTACTATTACACCCACATATCATCGGCCATGTTATGTAGGTCCCAACGTAATAGCGGATGAGCCTATAAACCGCGCTCCGCTTCCCGCAGCACTCCGAGCCCCGCCGGCAGTTCCGCTGCCCCCACGCCAGTCACGACAAACGTGAACGCGCTTACTCCTCGTCGTGATTTCGCCACCGCTGCCGCCCGCGCACCAAAGAGGACAACAGAGAAGGCCTCTAAGGCGCCTCAGGCCACAATGAAGGGCCGAAGTGACGAGGATGGCTTCATCAAGGTGGAAAGGGAGAAGAAGCCTCCTCAACAAAACTGGCGTAGGACTGCGCCGGTCGATAATGGCATGCTCCTTCGTTCAGCAGTACCAACGACGCTGCTGTACGTGTCACGGTTCCATTACACCACCAAAGCCGATGACATTGTGGAATATGCCCGTAAGGAGACCATATACATTCTGAACGTCGAGAAGCTGAACTCGCAAAACAATATGGCGTTTGTGGTGCGAATTCCTACTGTGAACCTGGAGACCTTCATGAGCGAGGAGTTTTGGCTGAAGGGTGTCGTCTTCAGAAGATTTGATTGGAGACGCCCCTGCACAGCGCAACATGTCGCCGAAATTACATATTACTTAGGTTGTAAGTTTAATATATTATATGTATGTTAGTCTGTAAGGCATATATTATAAGGGCCTGTAAATTGTACAATTTCTGATGCCTGGAACAAATAAATTATTAAGTATCTCGCTGAGATTCACGGGCTTTACCCGGACCTTTGAAAGGCTTGCATGGGGACATGGGTCCAACACGTTGAGGCCCTTTGCGAGAAGTTAATGTTATATAAGTCACCTGCTGAGATCACTTGCTGAAAATGGATAAACATAACCAGCGAACTGACCCCGGCAGGTGCAAGGACTATTGTAAACTATGGAAAGAAAACAAGGGCTAATGACATAAATGAGGTTAGATGGACAAAAACTGGACTATTTCAAATGGGATGGACAACGGCCATAATCAGTGATACCCCGTGGCCGGCGGTGACTCGCCGCTTACTAGATGGGCCCCCAAACGGTCGTCCTTTTTTTTCCCGTGGAGGAAACCTCTTAAAGACTAGCCCCCCACCTACCTTTGCGTAAACAGACGGGGGAGTGTCGGACTCTCTGCTGCGGTCTTCGCCCCACTTTGTGTGACGCGGGGACCGCAGCAGCATACCGACTAAAACCTCCACGTGTACCGCCTGCCGCTTTTAGGAATGGCTTCAGGTACGGGGACTTCATCCGCAGCCTCTCCAGCGGTTGTCCTTAGTATGGACCCACTAAGTTGCGACCGCGACGCCGCAGAAATTCTCTCTAATGTCGGGGACGTGCGTGCGGGAAAATAGGCACACCCCTTCACCTCGAGGGTGCAAGTGTAGAGCAGGTGACGGCCCCAATGCCGTCACCCGCGCACCCTCTTTACGGTGGTATGAGGTCGGCATGTCGTCGCCTCCTGCGCCCGCGTCTCCGTCGGCGGTTTGGGTCAGCCAGTGGATCGTCCTTCCTGGCTCGCTCGGCCGCCTCCTTGCGTGTCATAACCACCTCAGCAAAGGTGGCCACCGCGTCCCATGATCTCTCGCTGCTGACCATAGAGCGAACAATCGCCGGCAGCGAGAGATCCGTTCCCACAATCGCAATTAGTGAGCTACGCTGTTCCGCCCAAGCAGGGCAAACCTCGAGTGTGTGCTGCGCAGTATCCTCGGCGCAACCACACTCGTGGCACCTCTGGTCGGCCTCTCTCCCGGCTACACGGTGCAGGTACCTTCCGAAGCAACCGTGCTCCGTCAGAATCTGCACAAGCCGAAAGGTAAGCGTGCCTGCCTTTCGGTACACCCACGCCTTCAGCACTGGATGTATCGCCCGTATGAACCAGTGGCCTGCACTCGGCTTCTCGAGCCGACTCCGCCATTCGCGGAAGGCACGCCGAAGGCTCTGCGCCCGCCGCCGCCACCTCGTCACCTCATCGGGTGGGACTCCTCCCAGCCCTTCTATTTCGGCCTTTTGGCGAAACACTGAGGCCAACACGACCACCTCCAGGTCCCAGGGTGGGGTCCCCGCCAACGCTCATGCGGCCTCGCATGACACGGTGCGGTAGCCGCGTATGACCCTGATCGCCATGACCGTCTGCGGCCTTCACAGGAGGGTCCGGGTCCGGGCGTTAAGGGCGCTCGCCCACACCGGTGCGCCGTACAGGATCATCGACCGCACTACCCAAACGGTCGTCCTAGAACAACTAAGGGCAACACCGGTGTGAGCGGCTCAGGGGTGTAGAAAGGCGTGCTGCGCTTTCTCCGACGTTACTTGCGGCGTTATGCCCTTTAACACTTCCACCCCTGGAGTACATCGACGTAGAACCGCATTATCTTCCTACGTCGATATAGCTCTCACGGCTCCTCTCTGGACGGCCAATTAAGGCTAGCCAGAGCCGAGAGTCCTGCGGGCACCTTTCGGTTTCCACTCGACCGACGAAGACACGCCGAGTTGAGGGCCCTGAACGACTCACTGATGCAATCGGGTCCGTGGTGTCGTTACTCACCAACAGCTCGCCACAAGCTACCCTGCGGGCTTAAATTATTATTATTATTATTATGATCACTCTATCAGGCATAATTCTTAACTTCGTGCGGTGACTGAATATTTTTTATCAGAAAAAATACATTTTCCGATCCACAATTCAAACTCAGAACCTCCTGATCGTGACTCGCATTATTCACCGCTAAAGCAACAGGACAATAGAAAAGTCATCATTATTATCATCAACTAAAGGATAATAGTGTACTAAACGCCAATTAACATCATACGTTTTGGGAGTTCATCAAGAATAATTATAATTTAAAAAGATCTTTTTGAAAACAAGCATTTAATAAAGCACAAACACGAAATAGATTTTGCTTAGGTCAGGAGTTCCTATGGCCTCCACCCGGCTCCATCATCAGATCTTGCATACCATCCGGGTCTACAGTAGGTACTCGTCAAGATAAATCCGACGAGCCGAAACACGATAGGGTTATGTTGAGTAATTGGGTGGCCACCTGTTGGTTCCATCATCAGACCCTGAACACCATCTGGTTGTAAAGAACTTGTCAATACCAATCCAAAAAGTTTAACCACGAGGGGATTATACTATGTAGTTGACGTGTTCCTATGGCCACCTTCCGACTCAATCATTGGACCAGTTCCATGGTACAATATGAATGATCAATCGAATACCCGCAAGTGTTTGAAAAATGGATCACTAGATTTGAAGCTGAATGCAGACAGACATACGAACATTGCAAATTAGATAAAAGCTTGTAAAAATAAAGGCAATATGTATGTGAACGATCAACGGGTAACAAACTCGCTCTAATGCCTTCATTAATCAACTATCACTTCAATATATTGTAGTTCCGACTAAAAAGTCACTCGGTAAACCGCTGTTAGCGCAATTATAACAAACAGCAAGTCCAAACTAAAATTTTGTACACAAATCACGTTTTCCCCATGACGGGCTTAAAGAATAATTGATGTGGTTGTTATTAGTCTGGCACCCCGCGGCGTTGGAACAACCTTCCACGCCGAGAGGTCAACTTTAGAAGGTCTTTTAAATTAAACACTCCTGTAATTGTAAAACCGCCCTTAATTAATGATTCAATATTGTTTGATATTTTTGGTGAACATATTCATGATACATGTTTGCCGGAAAGGTTTTTTTTGGGTTTTTGAAGTTGGCAGTGGTACTAGGAATTGATAGATGAGTTGTGGGCATTCAACTCATACAAAATGTATTTCCTTGTATCCTTGCTGTTGTAAGGAAATATTTCTGCATCATGAACACCTTTCGCAAATGAATACAGACCGAAATAAAGTATTTCCGTGCGCGCATATTTAGGGACTCTTTCCAATAAGCCGAGTACCTAACATTCAGCTCACTAGCCGTCCAAGCCGTCGACTAACACCAACTGTTTTTTTCTAGCCAATATCTATTTCCCATGCATAAGCCGAAGCAATCCCAGAGCAGGAAACAATTACGATCAGATCGCTCCTGTATCGGCCTCGGGAGAAAATTGGCCACTCGACCGTTGATGATTGGTGGATAGTGTAACGGAGTAAAGTGTCATATCAGGCAATTAACACAACGTCTATTATTCTGATCCTGGCAATTACGTACAGAGCGTATTCGCAAATTTAATTAATTTAGTGGAGAAAATCGTTTTACCTGCATAAAGTAACTAACAAACGCACAGCTCGCGTTGAAAGCACATATACTTTAAATACTTGCACGTTTGAAAACCCGACAAAATACTAATTGCGTGCATAAGACCGGAAAAACTCAATACAGCGTCTGAAATTGTTCTCGTTATAATAGCAATCAGCTCACCCCCTATAACATAGAGTCCCCGCTTGGGGAATAGAGGCGTGATCGTGTTTTTCAATATTATTATAAAATATTATAGGAAATAACATTACAAACTTCTTTTAGCGACACAATATAATACATTACTATTTTCTGAAGGGCAAGTCGAGAGTCTCCGTAACCGGCGAGTATGTATGAGACGAACTATGAGAGCGGAGGAAACCAGAGAGGTATGTAAGGAAAGAACCTGTTGGAACTCTGTATATATGTGTATATATGTGTTTATTATAATAAATGTACTAATACTCTATACATCAAATTCAGTTAGTGTTGACTAATTAAAAAATCATGAGCGTATAGTTTCGCGGTTAATTTTACTGGATTATTAATTGTTAGAATGTATTGGAACGCAACGTTTTTAATCCTCATTTTTGTCACGCGCGGCGCCACTGTTCGTATCTTATACTTTTGATTGTCAATTGTCACTGAATTAGATACGTTAACATATCGTAAATACTGAAAAATCTTGTATTTTATCGAAACGGTGTCTCCGCTGAGACTACTCAGGGCCTTTATTCGCTGTGACCAAACGCGGTGGTTACGATATCGGAAAACAATTCGTTTAACTTCCATGACACAACTTCTTAGCACACCCAGTCGTCGTGTAATGGTGTTCTGTTTGCCACAGGAGTTAAATGAACATTTCACGAAGTTTATATAATGCGCCGTGACGAGTTTAGTTCAATAAGGGCTCTATGTGAAACTCAGCGCTACGTTTAATCAGAGTTATGATCAGAACTTATCAATTATTTACTAGATACTGACGTTGTAAAGCTAATGTAGTCAAGTCTAATTATCCTCAACCAACCTATAAAATCTAGACTAATATAAAAATATAAAGATGTCGGTTCTTGAACACAATTTTTAAGCGTTATTACCTTGTTTAATTTGGTCATCAATTTCATTGAATGTGAGTGTATTGGTGTTAATGTTTAAAGTCAGCCAAAGAAAATTACGGCTACAATTGCGGCAGTTAACTCAAACTTTATTAAAACCAGTAGGAACATTCAGAGCGGTTACTGAATATTTTCATATTACTTTGGCTTTTGGCGGTGGCTTCGGCCGCGTAGTGTTTGCATATCTATTTCATTAAAAAACGTTTAAGTGGCTCCCATATTTAAAATATGTGCCCATCACTCTTTCATAAACTCTGTTGAATTCCTTATTAAAAAGGATATTAGTAAAATTCATTCAGACATTTTTGCCTAGAATTATCATTACGTGTTCCTCGTGATAAATCGGAGAGTTGATTATCTCCTGACAACTTTAACTTTGAGGAAATTACGTGATTAAAGATGCGTCTAAACGTCACACACCGTCACGCCTATATTCCCCAAGCGGGGGTGGCAGAGGTATACTGAGTATACCCACGTTTCGCCGACGATGTTAGGTCCCATGTAATAGGGGGCGAAGCCTATTGCCATATACCGGGCACATTTCCAGACTCCGGACTCATACTGGGAATTTTTCCCTAGAAAACCTACACTTGTCCGACCTGGGATTTAAACCCAGGACCTCGTGATCACAAAGCGCTTTGCTACCAGACCGACGAGGCAGTCAAATCTCCTTTCCGCTAATAATCGCTTATTTTTAATACTGATTCTTATTTTACTATTGAGTATATTGATATGCGAAATAAGATAAACTCCGTATTGTTTTTCTTTCTAGAGTCATAACTGATCTTAAGAATAGCCATTACATATGATAACAAAATATATTGAATGTTTAATCTATCTATCTATAACCTCACGCCAGATCCCTTGCGGGGTAGGCAGAGAGTACAGAGTTCCAACAGGTTCTTTCCTTCGCCTGGATGCTCTGTGTGTAACAGAGACTAAGCGGAGGGGCAGTGAAACCTGTGATCTTCCTGATGGAACGATGGCTCTGTGGTCTGGGGTACCGCAGAGCAGTCGTGCCAGCATGGGGGTGGGTATCTTGCTGTCCCGTCGCCTGGCCTCTGGAGTGAGAGATTATGGAAAAGTCAAGAGTCTCCGTAACCGGCGAGCGTGTATGAGACGAACTATGAGAGTCGAGGAATGTTTAATAAGAAAATAATTGTATTGTGTTATACGAATGCTTTCCGATGTTTATCAATTGTTTATTAGGTCGATGTATTCTTACTGAACGTTATCTGAAGTCAGCCAAATATACATATATATATATCAATCAATCAATCAAATCAGCCTATTGCAGTCCACTGCTGGACATAGGTCTCTCCCAATTTACGCCACAATACACGGTCCTCCGCCTTCCGCATCCAGTCCCACCCTGCGACCTTCTTCAGGTCGTCGGACCACCTAGCTGGGGGGCGCCCTACCTTACGTTTGCCGAGTCTCCACTCTAAAACTCGTCTGCTCCATCGGCCATCGGTTCTTCGACAGACATGGCCAGCCCACTGCCACTTTAGCGAGCTCACTCTGCAGGCTATGTTAACTACTTTGGTTCTTTGATGGATAACTTCATTTCGGAGTTTATCCCTCAAAGAGACTCCAAGCATAGCCCGCTCCATAGCTCGCTGCGCGACTTTGAGCCTATGGACTAGCCCTACTGTAAGTGTCCACGTCTCGGCAGCGTATGTCATGACTGGTAGAACGCACTGGTTGTAGACTTTCGTCGTCAGGCATTGCGGTAAAGGCGAAGAGAAAACCCGACGTAGTTTGCTGAATGCCGCCCAGCCCAACTGGATCCTTCTGTCGACTTCTTTCTCGAAGTTGTTCCTACCAAGCTGGATAATCTGCCCAAGGTAGGTGTATTCTCGAACAACTTCGAGCATCGATTCTTCGACGTAGACTGGTCTCGGCGTGACATGTTCATTGAACATGATCTTGGTTTTATCCAAATTCATGCCGAGACCAACACGTCGAGAGGCTACATTTAGGCTGTGCAGCATCTCGCTTAACTGTTTCAGCGTCTCTGCTATTATGACGATGTCGTCGTCAAACCGAAGATGCGAGATGCACTCACCGTCTATATTCACGCCCCGTCCCGCCCAGTTTAGCGTCTTAAAGACGTCTTCAAGCGCGTTGGTGAAAAGCTTAGGGGATATTACATCCCCCTGTCTCACCCCTCTGCGCAGCTCAATGGGGTTGGTTTTTTGTTCCTGGAGCTGAACGGTCATAGTGGCGGTATCATATAAATATCTCAGCACTTCGATATAACGCCAGTCAATACGACATCGTTGCAGAGCATCCAGAACTGCCCAGGTTTCGATGGAGTCGAAGGCTTTTTCGTAGTCCACGAAAGCCATACACAGCGGCTGATTGTACTCTTCAGTTTTCTGTACAATCTGCCGAACAGTATGGATGTGGTCCACGGTGCTGAAGCCTTTTCGAAACCCGGCTTGCTCTGGTGGCTGAAACTCGTCGAGTTTTCTGGCGAGGCGGTTAGTGACTACTCTCGAGAACAGCTTGTATACATGGCTCAGAAGTGAGATGGGTCTGTAGTTCTTCAGCAAGGCTTTATCGCCTTTTTTTTAGAACAGAGCCACCGCACTCCCGCTCCACGCTTTAGGTGTTAGGCCCTGGTGAATGATGGAATTGAAAAGGCTTGCCAGCTCTTTGAGAACCGGAGTCCCACCAGCTTTGAGGAGCTCGGTAGTAATTCCATCATCACCAGGAGATTTATTGTTCTTAAGTTGCTCGAGAGCCGCCTTGACCTCGCCCTGATCAACATCTGGGATGTCTTCCGTGTAATGGCGCGTAAGTGGGGCTCTGTGGTCATCATCGCTGGGTCTCGTAGGCTTACCTGTCCGTGATGCAAACAGTTCTCCATAGAAGCCCTCGATTTCCTCGAGAATCTCGAACTTAGAGGTCACGGTTTTGCCATCCGCAGTTTTGAGTTTCGTCAGACGGGGACGTCCGAGCTGTTGGGCGAAGACCTTAGTGCCCTTATTCTGCTCGATCGCAGCCTCGACGATACGGGTGTTGAAGCGTCTGAGGTCGCGCCGAATCAGCTTTCGGATTCTAAGGTTTAAGTTCTTCCGATCTGACAAAGATATCTGCGTAGGTGGCATTTCTCGTCTACCTCTCATAAGTTCGAGAGTCTCGGCCGAGAGTTTAGAGTCCCTGTTTTTGCTTTTTCCGTACAGAAACTTTCGAGACACGTCCTGTAGCATTCTGACCACTGTGTCGGTTTTCTCGTCAATATCGCCAATGGTTTCCAGCAAGTCAAAACGGTTTTGAAGTTCCAATTGGAACTTTTCGGAACCCAAGGCTGTTTGGAGCGCGGTAGGTCGGAGAGTAGGCTTCACCATTCGGGCCCTTTCGGCTTGAAAGTCCATATTTAGGGTGCCTCGGACGAGTCGGTGATCGTGGCCAGTATAGAACCTGTTGATCACAGAGACGTCCCTAAATATATACTTCTTATCCGTCATGATGAAGTCTATCTCGTTCTTTGTCACGTTGTCGGGGCTTCGCCAAGTTCACTTTCTATGGGGCTTCTTCTTAAAGAAGGAGTTCATTAAGAAGAGCCCCTGCGACTCGAGAAAGTTTACTAGCATTTGCTCCCTGTTATTTCTGCGCCCCACACCGAAGGGTCCGATTTTCGTTTCGCCGCGTTCTTGTACTCCCACTTTGGCGTTGAAGTCCCCCATAACAACGCTGTAGTGAGCCTTTGGAGTGCCGTGTAGTGCTTTCACAATGTCTTCGTACACGGCTTCGGCTATTTCGTCAGCGTATGTCGAGGTCGGCGCATATACCTGTACCACCTTAAGGGAGTACCTATCGCTGAGCTTCAGTATAAGGTACGCTACCCGTGTCGACACACTGCTGACTTCCACAACGCTGCTAACGAGGTCCTTATTGACCAGAAAACCGACACCACCCTGGGAGAGCTGATCACCTTCTCGGAAGTAGAACAAGTTACCTGGGTTATCGCGTCCTCCCCCTTTCTTCGGACCTCACATAACCCCAAAATATGCCATTTTATGCGACCCAGTTCTACCTCGAGTTCAGTGAGGTGGTGGTCCAGCCGTAGTGTGCATCCATTATACGTCGCGAGGGTCAGTTCTTTATGGTAGCCTCTCGTAGCCCGGAGATTCTTAGCACCCCCTCTCCCGCTGTCGCCCCGACCGCTACCGTGATCGGGAACAGCGGGAGTACCGGGAACTGGGGGCCGGTTAAATTGTTGTGCTTTCATGAGAGGTAGATTAGCCTACTATACCACGCTGGCCAGACGGGTTGGTATAGGGTTTGATTTCAAGTTTTCCTTCTCTACGCACTGGGTCGTTTGCGCGAGTGTGTTCCCTTTATCGGCTTTTACGACACCCACGGGATGATAGGGGGTGATGACATATGTATTCTTTCCCGTCACCACACGGGACGTATATATATATATATATATATATATATATATATATATATATATATATATATATATATATATAGGCCTGAGAGTAGTTTGTTCTAAATCGATAACTGAATTGATTCCAACTATTTTTAATGTATCTTACATTTTTTTTTAAATTTGCAAAAAATGCTCTTACTTCTTCAGTGCGCTATAAAAAATTTAATTTCTTCTTGATTCATAGCAAAATGCACACATACACATACAAGTCTCATTGTTAATTGGGGTATAAAAGTGCTTTAAAAAGGGGTAAAACCCTTTAAATTTGGAAATTTGATTTTCGTTTTGAATTTATGAAGCAATTCTCTAATCGGAGTGTCTGCGATCCTAATAAAATTATATCGGTATGGGGAAGCCATAGGCCACCGGCCATTATTACCCAGGCTGTCACTAAAAGATTTCCCGATAAAAAATTCGAACCCAAGACTACGTGATCACCAGTCGTACCATGTTACTCTCTAGTGGCTGGCAGGCGGTGAATTTAGAAATGTATTTTTTATTTATTTTATATAATCCTTTAGAAAATATCATAATGCTAAGGAGACGCTGTGCGACCGCGGTGTTGTTGGCGATCACCAAGATAAAACGGAATTCAGCTGCTCAGTCAATCTGAGATGGGTGATCATTTGTAGCATTTTCATATTCGAACGTGTCGGAACATCACTATGCGGCGGAGAGGCCGCGGGACGCGGGACGGGGACGGTTTGGAGCGATGACAGCTACGGCAAAGTAGGGGTGTCCACTTAAAAAATATATCGATATCGATTCGATATAAAATATAGTGACATCGATGTTTTTCGATATATCGTCTAAAACATCGATTTCAATATCGAATATTTTTCACAAAAGTTTAATATTGTCGTTTTCTAGTCAAACGCAGAAAGTTTGCTGTCGTTAGTTCCGTATATATGAAAGTATAATCAGTGACCAGAGTAACATAGTTACACTAGTAGTGTAATTAAAATTATTTTCTATGTGTGTTGATTTAGTAGAATTGTACTACTAAGACAGAGGGGAGATGATTTATACATTTGTTACTGAAACACTACAAATTTATAGTCTAAAAGTTTTATTACATTACATATTACACCGTTTTATCATATAATACTTTAAAACAGTAAAAAACAGAAATTAAATACTAAGATCTACCTGAATAATTCATTCATATCGGGTGAGAGTCGCAGATAATCTAATCTAACCGCCATTAGTAGTTACTAATTAGTAGTCGTCATTCGAATATAAAAATTAGTATATTACTAATGTTAAAGTCGAATTAGAAAATTAGTAGATGTAGATGATTCGAATAGTCGGATTATTCGCAGTCGCGCATCTTTAAACGAATGCACAAATTATGTGCACGGACGGTAAGCATAGCCAACCTCAAGAATAGATACTTTCCACTGTTGATCGGCTAGCTGATCTATGGTTCTTTGCTCACTCACAGATTCCACTACCGGTATAATGAAATTGATTCAAGATTGAAGTCCTTGAGTAATGTTAAAATTTACTTCGGTTCAATAGTCAGCGTTAGATTTTTAATTGATTCGATATTTTAAGAATTTATCGATACATCGAAATAAAAATTCTTTGTCAAAACATCGATTCAATCCGATGTATCGTATGGCAACCATCGAGTAAATTCGATGTATATCCCTACGGCAAAGCACTGTGTCACTGTCCGCCGTTCGAAGCATACGTATTTCTGACTCCGTAATTGTCTTGTTACGCGTATTTAAATTATATACAGTCCATTGCTCATTCTACGTTTATTTCCTACTAACACCCGTAGGATAATCCTCATCATTTCCAAACGTCTCCGTGCGTCGGGAGGCAGTTAAGCTGTGAGTCCCGGCTACCACTTAATGTGGTAGTCGTAAAGCCAAGTAGAAAGCCTTGTTGGCAGCTTGCTTATTGTATAAGATTCAACAGCAGGTGGCCACAAAACTGTCTCCACCAATCCGCACTGGGTTTGCCTAATCACCATTTGTTAGAGAAGGTTTTTTCCCTCTAGGTATCTATCTATCTATCTATAACCTCACGCCAGATCCCTTGCGGGGTAGGCAGCGAGTACAGAGTTCCAACAGGTTCTTTCCTTACCTACCTCTCTGGCTTCCTCGACTCTCATAGTTCGTCTCATACACGCTCGCCGGTTACGGAGACTCTTGACTTTTCCATCAGATAAGACTCGGTTTATTTGGTCGTGGTAAGATAGTCTAGGTCTTCCCCGGTACCTGCATCCTTTCACATTGTATATCTGTTTTGTCATTCTTTCCTCTGGCATTCTTTCTATATGCCCGAACCAACGGAGCATGCCCTTTCTCATCTTTACACCGATACTATCTTTCATACCTACTCGCTGTCTTACTATGCTGTTGCTAATGCGGTCGGTCAGCTTCACTCCGCACATCTTCCGCAGAGCTCGCATTTTTACCGCATTTATCCTACTTTCATTCTCCTTCTTACATACCCAGCTCTCGCTACCATATAACAGCGTTGGGACAAGAACTCCGTTATGTATGGCCAGCTGCGCCTTATGGCTTAAGTGCCGGCTCCCGAGTAGCTTTCCCATCGCACCATTCACTCTGTTCCCTGCACTCACTCTTCTCTCTATGTCAGCGGTGTATTTCCCATCCTTACTGAAGGCGCATCCAAGATATACAAACTCATTCACTTGCTCCAGCACATCGTTACCAACCACAATCCTTACATTCGTTCTGGTTTCTTCCCTTTCAAAAACCATAATCTTGGTTTTCTTCACATTCAAGTGTAAGCCATTGATCATACAGTCGTCTTTCATAACTGTGACTAGTGTTTGCAGATCAGTGGCTGTTGGCGCTATTAAAACCGCGTCATCTGCATAAAGTAGATGGTTTACCACTAAGTCACCCATTTGTACACCTTCATTCATCGCTTTCAGTCTTTGAAGACTTTTATAGGTTGTATAGGTAGATTTATTATAATGCTAAAGTAACCTTACCACTACTATGCGTAAGAAGCCAACTTCATTACATGTCTACTAAACCCGAAGTGCATACTTCATAAATACTTAACCACGTATATGATAAAGTGACGTTAGTAATAGATATACACTGCGAAAGTGAAAAGATGTAGTTGTCTACTACAACATCCATACACGTACTGGGGAAGGTCTTCTCCAGTAGGTATCTATACCTACTGGGGAAGACCTAGACTATCTTACCATGACGATATTTACCATCTGTCTTATCTGAATGGACGGTCAAGAGTCTCTGTAACCGGCGAGCGTGTATGAGACGAACGATGAGACGCCAGAGAGGTCTGTAAGGAAATAACCTGTTTGACCTGTCTATTCTCTGTTTACCCCGCAAGGAATCTGGCGTGTTGACATAGCATAAAGTAACGTTACGCCTATGGAATTCACGCTTTATACTGTAGCCTCATTTTAGGCCTCAAGGTCGCTGCCGGTTATCAAGATTTAGGTACACATTACAGGATATGTTCATTATTAAAATATGTGACACGCGGCGCAGGCGGTTAGAATATTCTCGATTACGAATTCACATTTTATTGAAACGTGACTATATACTTGCACAGGCTATTTCAAATGAATAGACAATATTAAGTTATTAGATTTACGTTACATTATATTTCATGAAAAGACACTAGCCGTAGAACAAAAAGTAACTCGTAAAAAGCTCGAAATCCTGAATTATGTACAAATGGCGCTGACTCTAACTTTCTTAACAGATATTGACCAAAGAAATTAAAATTACTGATTTAATAAGAACCATTAGAAATACCTAGTTTTATTTCAAAACAAACAATTATAATTATAATTTACTATTTTTTCGTTCTGATAATTACTGTCTTTATGTGTACGAGGCATGCCTTTTAAGTTCTGTCGTTTCCATATTTCCCGGCAATTTTGAATTTGGAACTGTTCTATAATATTCGAATGTGTTTAAATTTTGAATCTTAAAACAGTTGAAAGTATTAGGATTAATGCTATTGTTTAGTCACAGCGTCGATTGGAATCTGTCAGGTTACTTACGAAAATGAATCTTTCTAAGGAAAATGTTCGTGCAATAATTTTCTACAACTTTAGAAGAGGCCTGACACGGCTTCAGTGTTTTGAAGAGCTAACATCTGTATTCAGTGATGAAGCCCCATGTCCGCGGACTGTAGAACGCTGGTATTTAGAATTCCAGCGTGGACATACTAGTGTTAGTGACAAATCTCGCGAAGGACGCCCAAAATCCACCTTCACTGAAGATAACATCATTGCTGTGAGACAACTAATTCTCGAAGATCGTCATGTGACGTATCGAGAGATAGAGGCTTTATTAGGCATCTCAGGGACAACCATTCAGACGATCTTGCATGAAGCGCTTGGTGTCAGAAAGCCAGTTTGCCGTTGGATACCGCATCTACTTTCCGACGATCACAAGGCGGCCGTGTCAGATGGTGTAAAAAAACTCTGCAAAGGTTCAACCGAGGAGAGTCAAATCTCGTCTACGACATCATCAGTGGTGACGAATCTTGGATCTATGCCTACGATCCTGATTGCAAACAACAATCTACAATCTGGGTCTTTCTAGACGAGCCAAAGCCGACTAAAGTTGTTCGTTCTCGAAGCACTTCAAAGAAGATGGTGGCCACGTTCGTTGGAAAAACCGACCACTTGAAGATCGTAGAACGGTTAACGCAGAGTGGTATACCACAGTTTGTTTACAACAAGTCATCGCCGAACTTCGAAAATCTAACTCAAAGCGACGCATCATCCTGCACCACGACAACGCAAGCTCACACAGCGCTCGTCAAACGATTAAGTATTTGAAGCAGGAAAAAGTAGAAATTCTTGACCATCCTCCATACAGTACTGACCTAAGCCCTAACGATTTCTTTACATTTCCTAAAATTAAGAAAAGTCTTCGTGGTCAAAGGTTCCAGTCCGTTGAAGAAGCAGTCGACGCTTTCAAGTCAGCCATTTTGAACACCCCCCCCTTTAGAGTTAAATAAATATAAATAAATACAATATAAATAAATGTTATAATTACTGGTTTGAGCGAATGGAAAAGCGTATTAAGCTACGTGGTGAATACTTTGAAAAACAATAAAAAGTACTATAAGGTTCTAGTTGTGTTTTTTCTTCAAACGACAAAACTTAAAAGGCATGCCTCGTATATCGATGACAGATGGCGTTGTGACAATGAGTTGTACGATATTTTATAGTGGAATAACAGTCTGTTCAGCCACTTAAGCTGGTCTGTGATATCCGTAATACTTGATAACTTTGTAAGTTAAAGAACATTTGCACGTATTCAGAGAGGCTCGGTATCCAGTATACGCAATAAAAACTAAATGTATGGCCGTGACAGGTTTTATATAAATAGTCCTGGTTACGACAGCCATAAAAATGTCACTATTCTCATAATCTATGCATATATACTTTTCAAAATATAGGAATAATTTATGCATTACTTTATCGTCAGTATAACATTCAACTTTTTAAATTATTGTGTTAACTATACTACGCAAGTCGACCAATAACCTAAACAATTGAATCGATTAAATGCTATGAATTACAATGGAAGTTCACATACGGCAACTTAAGGTGCTTGTATAAGGTGCCAATAAACATGACGGGTTTAGACTGCCGCGGGCAACCCGCGGCGCGGTTAACCTTGTTTTACCTATCCATTACTTATCTACTCATTAGTTTATACCAAGCAGTTAACTGCACCAGTTACTTGCATCGTATAAGTACAATTCCTGCCTGACAAAAAGCACACTGCACCCACCCAAATTGTTAAGCCGCATACGCGATGGCGATCAGTTCCTGCAGTAGTATTTGTATGGACCTGTTCACACCAAAGCGTCCTGCGTCCTGCACGCGCGATCAGTGCAGGCTCTGCACGCGCGATCATGGGGAGGACAGTTTAGCAACAAAGTACCAATCAATAAAATATTCTCTTGAAAAATAAACTCTTTAAATCTCTATGCAGCTAAAGTTCAAATTTGTATGTACCGTTGAATGGGGTTCAATTGTTTTCGATTTTTCCGCCCGTCCGTTATTCCGTCGTACGCAATTCTGAGTTAATAACATTACAAACAACTAAAGGGTTGGTGTGTAAACTTCGAAAAGAATATCTTTCGGATATCAATAATCATATTGTTACGGTGAAAGATACAATTTCGGTTAATGTTCCTATTAAAATAAGTAAAATTTATCGTGACATCAAGTCGTTCTCATTTCTACGCACGGATAGGTGTGTATAGCACATGAAACATTTTGTTTCTCTTCCTCTAACTATAAATGTATATAATACATAACTATTGATGGAAGAAGAATTGAATAGTAATACTAGTAGAAGAATTTTGTAGCAAGTTCGAGTATCTTCCGTAATATTTAATTTTTGACGGATAGTACAAGATCCTGTCTAAAATTTGAGTTTGACATGTTTCGCTTATTATTACACATCATTTTTTTTAGAAACGCAATATGGAATAGAAAATTTGTAATCCTTTTGATCAAAAATTTCTCATTTTGTGTTTTTATTTCCAACAATAACAAACTTTAATTAAACCACAACAGCCCAAACAAGACCTTCCAACTTTTACAAAGGCAAACGTCTTCATATAAAATTGGTTGGCAAAACGATAAAGGTTACTTAAAATACCACTTTACTTGTTGCCAGTTTACCTCCCATCCGACTTATCTTGTCAAAAAAGGTAGGCACCTTTACTAGACAAGATTGGTAAGCAATAAGATTTGAAAGAAAAAGATTTTGCTGGAGCTATTGAAAAATTTAAATTAAATGAGTGTTGTAAGAATACGGAGCGGCAATGCTAGCGTGTTGTATTTATTTTTTAAATAATATTGCATATAATATCATTAGAAAAAGAGTGAGGGAATGTGGAGACGGAATTTCAGACTAGGACGCAGATTGACTGAACGCGTTGGTGTGAACGACTTTCGCACGCAAGGTGATCGCCATTGATCGCCGCCGCGAACGCCATCGTGCACGCAGATTGTACGCGTTGGTTTGGCTGTACCTTTATAGAGATACAAGTAACTGGCGCTCGTTAAAGCATTGAAATGACAGTGCGAACATATGCGGACTTCCTAAAGCCCTATTCCAAGTATGAGACTCTCTTATGATTAATAGTTCATTATAATTTCTAAAAAGTCAACACATGAAATTTACACTAATATAATAAAGAAGAAAGATTTGTATGTTTGTAACGAATAAACTTAAAAACTACTGGACCGATTTTAATGATTCTTTTACTATTAGAAAGCTACATTATCCAGAAGTAACATAGGCTATAAAACAAAGACCCGGTAGGTGGCGCTGTTGTCGACCGGGTACGAAGTCGCGGGAAACTGCTAGTAGGATATATTTTAGATATATGATATAGGATAGATAGATATAATTTCTCAAGTCCCGTTTTCCTCGATCCAATGTAGGGACATTATTCGTATGTAGGTAGGGCTCAGGCGTCAGGTACACATTTCCTCCCTTTAGCATTTCAAAGAGTCTCATTATGCATATTTATGTGCAATTTAAACATGTACTTACAGTAAAGTGTAGCCTTTTTCATGTTGAAATTTACCACTAAAATATTACTGGAGAGTAATTTGTTTGTGCATTACATTTGTAAACCGATTGAGATCGTTTTTACAGGAAATCTATTCATAATTGAGAATGTTCCTTTGGTATTGCTAGTTCGTGTTCCTAAATAGAGCCTCCTTGTTTCACTCTCTCATTACATAGTTGTTAAAACCAAACCATTTAACATTTTGACAGGAAGCTTTTACCGTAATAAGCTCATCCGAGCGAGTTCTTTGATGTAATCGGTAGTGATTTGCGTTGGGAAAGATCTCTAAACCAGTCCTTACTTCTAAAGAAGTGTTGTTAAAAACATTAAAGATAGGTGCATAATACAGTTGTGTTCATAATTGGTATATACTAAAAATACCTTACAAGTGATAAATATCACTTATATTCCGCAATATATATTATTAAAGCGTTTAGGGCGACTGCAAGTACAAACTCGAATATTACGTTTCAAGAAAATGTTTCTAGGCGAATATCTATCATATTTAATAATTATATACTAAGTACACTGGATTACGTGAAATAAACAAATTAGAAATTAAATACTATTACGCCTATATTCCCCAAACGCGAGTAATAGAGGTGCATTTGTACACAAACATTTCGGTGACAGACTGTGTACAGTGTGACACGCAAAAGCCATTAACTAAAGGCCAAAAGGTTCTAAAGACACCCATTAGCATAAAGATTTTGCAGTTTACAAGTGAATATATACTTAAAAACCAGTTTCGGCATGTTATGAAGTATTCATTGCAGAGAGAATACCTACCCGCAAATACGAGGAAATTAACATATTACAACTTTGCCACCCTCACTTGTTTAATGAAGGCATGACGCTAAATAGGTTAAAAAGCTTTGAGCTGATCTCATACCAAAATATTTTTACACTTATTTATAGGTGAATACAATAATGTATAAATTATTTATGTATGCAATATGTTGCTTTAAATCCAATATATAAACATACACATAAACATTTATGATAAGATAAGGCCCGAACAAGACGCTTTCTTTCACGTTTTTAGTGGTACTTTTCATAAACTCTGGTTTCGGAGACCCTAAATTCCCCCATAACATATAATACAATTTATTTGATTCTGCTACAGACAGACTACACGATATGATACAGGCAGGCTATATGATACATACAAACGCCAATTTGAACGATATCTGAATCGCAGTCAATTTCTAAAAACCGCTGTATTACAAAACGCCGATGGACTTTACGAAACACCACTGATAAATGTAAAAAGCAAAATATGTCCATAACATTACGAAAGCTAACCAAATCAGGTAATACTTCTTTTATATTCCAAGTAACTCAAACTTTTATGGAGGTAGGCACATCTTATAATGGCTCCCTTCATTCCATAATTTATTACTTTTTCACGAGATGTAGTGTCAGGAAATGAAATACATTATTATTCCGGGAGTTCTGGCATTTTTGCATGTAGTACTGTAATAAGACATTGGCTGCGAATATAGATACTTATGTTACATTATATACAGCTTGAGATGGTATACAAATGGTGTAATTTTAGGCGTCCTGGAGCGAAAGCCCAGCTGATGTATCCAATGCCTACGGTAAAAGAATACTCCAGTAAATAAAATTTTCCTCCCGACCTATACGAATATCATGGTTAGGGTGAAAATCCGGACCACAGAAGGTTTTTTCAGGCCAGCTGTCGAGCCGCGTGGCCCCTCAATAGCATTTTGCGCTTGCTATAGGTGTTTTTAATGCACTTAATTAGTATTGTTGTAGAGAT
This sequence comes from Phalera bucephala, assembly GCA_905147815.2. Taxonomy (NCBI): domain Eukaryota; kingdom Metazoa; phylum Arthropoda; class Insecta; order Lepidoptera; family Notodontidae; genus Phalera; species Phalera bucephala. The sequence continues at coordinate 5,854,194 of LR990609.1, read as the reverse complement.
TAGTTAAATAAAAATTGAGTGTGGAACAATCCTCCTACTATCCTACTAAAAATATTAATGTAGAAGTTTGTATGTTTAGATCAGAGGTTCAAAGACATTTTTTCTCATAGACCACTTTAAAAATTTAGCTGGTTCCAGTGGACCCCCTGCAGCTACATTTCTACCGTATTCCCAAAACTCGACAAAATTACTAATAAAGTAGGGACAAAAAGTTCAACTTTCTCGGCTTTCTGTTCTTTTATGGAAGTATCTAATAATGACTCTATTTTAATACGTACCCACCACACGCAATCATTACAAATATACTTATTACAACATAAAATAAAAGTATGTATAACAAATAGGCAGGTACATATCTACTTTTTCTGACACTTGATCTTCTTATCCCGAAAAAATATAAGGTTCCTGTTTAAGGTCAACGCCGTTCAAGCCGATTTGTCATCTTGTGAAACACATCTATATCGGTATTACAATTTAAAAAATTCATTTACACACGATGTTATTTTAGTCGTCCTGGAGCCAAAGCCCGGGTGATGTATCGAATTCCCACTGTTCACTAGCACTTAAAAACAAAAAGGAAGAAACAACACTTCAATAAATAAAATATTCATAACAACACTAATTTAGTGCATTAAAAACAGCTATATCAAGCGCAAAATTACATTGAGGGGTGGCGCGGCTTGTCAGCTGGCCGGTAGATATCTTCGATGTTCCGGAATTTACCTATGATATTCGGTAGGTAGAAGTTACTTATTGAAGTGTTCTGTTTATTCATTTATTAAGCACGACTAAAATTACACCGTGTATACTCATAAAGAAAGCTAGATTAACCCGTGCAGCCTTTAAATGTTATATTAGACGCCTAGATTTTATATCAAAAGGAAATAACGGCAATATATCGCGTGGATATTCCTCGGTGACACATTTTACGCTCGGCGCCGCACAAATAGGATTTGCAATTGAAGCGGGTGATACCTGTTACTAGCGCAACTAAGTAGTATTTTACGAGACGTCTCGTATTTTTGCATATATTGCGCCCAACGGAGCAGGTCCTTTACTTTGTAAATACATACGTATTAAAAAAGGCTCTGTCTATCTACATCATCACTCCAAATCCCTTGCGGAGTCAGCAAAGAGTACAGAGTTCCAACAGATTTTTTCCTTACAGACCTCTCTTGCTTACTCCCCTCTCATAGTTCGTCTTGTACACCCTCGTCGCAGACTATAAAATGTTCTCTTTTTAAAAATTTACAAACGTTTTTTGCGCGCTGTAAAGTCTGTCAAAAAATATTGTTTTACGTTTAAAGAAAACGAAATTCAACTAGATATATATTTATTTTTTCCTTGGCAGAAAAGGAAAATCTAAATCTAAATCTTTTAATCTTTATGATTGATTGTCCCTTCAAGACAATGAAATGATGGCTAGCCTACCCGATACCTACCAGGACCTTTATAAAGGTAAATAATAGGCATAGATATCATTGGCTTCGATATACGCGTTTCTATGAATATTATGTTCTATGGAATTGTTTGCGCGTTGAGATATTGCTTTCATGAGAGTATGATAGTCAAAAGATTTATAATTGAATTTATTATATAATACGTTGACTGCCTCGTTGGTGCTAATGAGGGCAGAGGGATGAGATGTGCGACGCGGGCGCGTAGCGATCGACGGCAATTATTTGGACCCCCGAAGCAAATATACGGAGGAGTCGGCCTAAGAAACTGTCCACTGTGTCTTATTACTAGCCCCGTCATCGCGGTAGGCGTAGTTTACGTTCGATTGTCATTCTCAACTAGATGGCAAATACAAAAGTGGGTGGGGTGTAATGTCCCCTCCATCCCGCGCTACCCCGCGCAATGACACAATTGATTGTATAGGGAATTCTAATAATGCCATCTCCTCTTTACATTTGCATCGTGTTAAACCCTAATACCAGACCAACAATTTCAACGAATATCCAATGTTTGTAATCCGCGTATTTAATGTTTCGCTGAAACAGTTGGCCTAGTGGCGAATCGTGCGGATGGCAATCATGAGGTCCTGGGTATATCCTACAAAGTGTATTTTTCTATCGAAAACATCTTATTCGCATTCCGGAGTCTGAAATTGTGCCCAGTGTAATCACCGACGATGGTAGGTCCTATTGTATTTTGGGGCGATATACCATTGCATTGATTTGGGGCGATATACCAAAAAAGCAGTGATAGCCTATTGGTTAGACCGTTGAACTACAAAGTCCAAGGTCTCGGGTTCAAACCTGGGCAAACACCTCTGTCTTCTCGAAAGCATGTGCGTATTAAAAAAATAATTATCGCTTGCTTTAACGGTGAAGGAAAACATCGTGAGCAAACTTGCATGCCTAAGAGTTTCTCGAAGGTGTGTGAATTTCGCCAACCCGCACTGGGTCAGCGTGGTGGACTATGGCCTAAACCCTTTCAGTTTGAGAGGAGGCCCGTGCCCAACAGTGGGACAGTTTCTTAACAGTGCTAATATTATTATTATTATATTATATTATACCATTGGGACCATATACCATCGGCGATAAATGTGTGTGCCGACCCTGCTTAGGAACTCTAGAAATAACGTTTAATTTTTTTTTATACGAATACGGTAAATGTTTAATACCGTAAATATCATGAGTTTATCAAATTTGTAGAGAGCCAGTATAGGAAGGCTAATCCGGTTCTCGAAGATTTTCTTTCCAAGAAACGGATCATAGCGGATGTGGGTATGTCAAACAAAACGTGCGTGCCTACTTTTGCATAAACTTAGCATAAACGCTATCATACGTCAACATAATTTTAAAGGTTTGGACACATAGAGGACGGGGCAGAACGAGGGTGCCACGCCGACACAACATAGGATGTTGTAATGTACTGAAATATCCGGGAGATGCCACAGCTCGGCGTGACAATAACGTCGCGTCCCGTCGCCGCCGCGTGCCGTCATGTCCAACGGGATTACAAACGAAGCCTGGCGAGAAAAGAACACTGACACGGGTGCGAGCAGAAGGTGTAGGTCAGTTAGCGAGCTGCCGTTCCGCTGACGTTGCGCCGCCGACTCTGTCGGTGATGATGATACCTTAAAGAGATGGCGCCACCATGTGCCATCCAACACGCTACACGACGCACTACCTCGAGGCCTTACCACATTAAGAAATATCCCAACAGAGACGAACCTACTACAAGGCGGTCACTGACCTGTTCGCGTACACACCGCCTGAGGACAGAGCTAGTTTAGTCCAGGCTTTGTCTTCAGGTAGCGTGCGCTTGTAGTAGCGTGATCATAAATACACTTACTCTGAGTTCGCATGGGCGCTTTTGAAAGTGTAGCGCTAAAGCGCTGTGAGCGCTTTTCAAGAAATGCGTTGTTAGGCGTTTATTTCATTCTAGTGCTTTATTAACGGGCTTATGCTTATTGAGCGCATTGTATGAAGCTTTGTCTCTGTTGGGATGTGATGTTGGATCATGTAGCCTTACCATGATAGTAGCTACTAGCTCATGAACTTCTTATGAGAAATCGGCTGTAGATGCGACAGCGCACTACAAGTTCTTAAGATTTGCAATGGGTCGTTGAGGATTTTTACGGTACGCCGTCACAGTTGTCGCAAATTGTAGTCGCGAATAACCTTGTTTAGGGTATGGTTGCGGAAAAAGTATAACGGTCAAGACGACAGATGAAAAACTGAAAAGATTTGGATAGAGAAGAAATATTCTTTTAGGATGAAACTAGACTGAAAGGACGCATTATAATATGTGGTAAAGGTATTTTCAATTATATTATATGTGCTAGTGACGGATGCGTCGGTTAATTTACGGATAACGGTCAGATTCGTAGAAATCTTTAGTTTAATCAGTGTCGAGTACAAGCGAGGCTTGGGGTGGCTGTAAAGGAGGGTTCGAAGCCACTATGGGGTGCGCCGCGCATGACCGTGGCGTCCCGGTGGCTTAAGGACGTTTGTGAGAGTCCGAGGGACGTGCACGTCCATGGCTGTGACATTACGAAGGCTCCCGAAGTGGGGCGTGAGTTTATTGAGGAAGACTCCCTAAGACGTTGAGTTTATTAAGTTTATTGAAAGGCGTGTACGCCCAAAGCCGTAATGTCGCGGAGGCCCGAGAGCGTCGTTGAGATTTAGAGGGTTGCGCGCATCCATGGGACGTCATGGAGGTCCCGAGGGGGCCTGAAGTTCAATATGTGCGCTAATGAACGTAATGTTATAATGCTTTCCGTGGTTATAAGGATAGCAGCGGTTGGTGACAAGCCGGCCGACTTAGATATTCGTTGAGCACCTAAAGATTGGCGACAACAGTCATACCCCCGAAGTACGAAATAGCATGCCAAATCTTATTTATATTGTGTGAAAGTCAATAATGACACGACTTTCCCCGTCTATCTGTCTTTGCAGACCTGAATTATATGAAACACATAGGTGTCTATTACTTTTAAATTTAAATTTAATGTAGGTAAGTGAGTAGAACTCAAATGTTTGTGTTCAGTATATTACTCTCGTAAGCAATAATGACAGTGCTATCAATTTAATTAGCAGTTTGATAGAAAACTATGAACAACTACTAAACTAACAAAATAAGTCGTTATGTGAAATGACAGTCAATGTTGGGACTGTTATAAACTCCACTCAAAACTATATTAATACATATTGTACGAGGCCATTTTAATAAGTTTGAAAATTATACTTTATTATTTTATTTTATTTACAATTGCTAACTATAGGTAAGCCTATTACAAGGCTTACCTATAGTTAGCAATTGTGTTAACAATATGAATACTTATACAGAGTGCTACTTATATAGTGGTATTAATTTCCAGACAAAATAAAATATAGTTTACTACAGAATTTGGTTTTATTTAACATTTTAAAATAAATAAAAATCTATTTTACATTTGTAAACTGTGAAATTATTGTTTTTTTTGGTAATTTGTAGAAATTTACATTAGCATTAAGAGTATGACTGCCTCGTTATTCTAGTGGTAAAGCGCTTCACTTTGGGATCACGAGGTACTGGCTTCAAATCCTAGCTCGGGCAAATGTATTTTTCTATCGAAAATATCCCAGTATGGATCCGGAGTTTGGAATTGTGTCCAGTATATGACAATAGGCTCACCCCCTATTACAGTGGATCTAACATTGTCGGCGAAGGGGGTAAACTCAGTATACCTCCACCACTTCCGCTGAAGAATATAGGGGTAACGGTGTTCATTTTTATTTATCTATTCTATCTATCTATGTAATCACGCCAGATCCCTTGCGGGGTAGGCAGAGAGTGCAGAATTTTCACAGGTTCTTTCCTTACATACACAGCCAGAGGGCTCCCTCCGCTCTCATAGTTCGTCTCATACACGCTCACCGGTTACGGAGACTCTTGACTTGTCCTTCCGATAAGACTCGGTCTATTTGTTCATGGTAAGATAGGGTAGGTCTTCCCCGGTACCTACACCCTTCCATTTTCGCATTTATTTATTAAGGGTATTTATTCTCTTTTAACATTTTATGCTATGTACCACACTACAAACCTACCTAGATTTATGTATAGAATTTATTAGGTGTCCTACTAATCAAGTGTTATACTAATTACGATTGATCGGTAAATCCAATTAAAATGATGAAGTAGATTGGACAGAATAGATAAAAAGGTGTACGAAAACTTTTCATGGAAAATAGACAACATGACTTGCATAGTCTATTGGATTCAAATTATATATATTGTATCACAATTTTAATACGACCATCACGCGTTTACTTTAAAGGAGCACGCCTTTTAAATGTCCGAGAAAATCTCCGGACATGAAAAGACAAGTAAGTTTCACCACCAAAATATCTTTAGAAGACGTGGTGTTAGACGGGTATGGTAAGGGTATGCTCCGTTGGTTCGGGCACATATAATGAATGTCAGAAAAAAGAATGATAAAACAGATATACAATGCGAAAGTAGAAGGATGTGGGTACCGAAGAAGACCTAGACTATCTTAACACGACCAAATAGAACGAGTCTTATCTGAAGGACAAGTCAAGAGTCTCCGTAACCGGCGAGCGTGTATGAGACGAACAATGAGAGTGGAAAAAGCCAGAGAGGTAAGTAAGAAAAGACCCCGTTAGAACTCTGTACTCTCTGCCTACCCCGTAAGGGATCTGGTGATAGATAGACAGATAGATATAGGTAGGTTTGAACTATTTATATTAATATTAGGTAATTTCCATATTTTTAAGATGCCTTTTTTCTGATACTTAAAGTTTTAGATATGGAGTTCAGTTACATAGACATATGGAATTCAGAGATATGAAAAGTAAAAATAAAGTAAACTAGCAACATGATACGACGGCACTTTTGACGGCTTACAACAATAAATATCTACGGAATTTCAGGGTCATTGATGGCACTTTTGAAATTGCCTCTTCCGTTATTATATAAATATTTGATTTAAGTAAGATGTATAAATTGGGATTTGGACGGACGGACTTTAGTCGTCGACGTCGGTCGACGGTCGACGATGGGTTCGTAATAATTACAATTTCGGACAAGTTAAATGTCAAAACAAAAAAAATGTCATTATCATAAGACGACTAATGTAACTAAATCAGTCGACATATTTAAAAAGATTCATTAAATTAAATGTTTAATTTTACTCAGTGTGAATTTAAATAATAAATTGTGTAGTAAATGAATTTATTTTGGATATAAAAACCGACTTTACTTAAGTTTCTTTTTATAATACAAATTGTAAATAAAATATTATCGGCGTCTTTATTATATCTGTCTTAACATTAAAATCTAAATAAAAATAAGGTTTAGTTGTATAAGTTGTACATGACTATTTAAAAAGTGTCAAAATCTGACACTTTAAACTTCAATTTGCCGGTGGAAATGTGAACACGCCTATACCTACTCAGTGATTTTTCAGTAGGTGCTGAGTTATAACACAGTAAATATATCTAAGTAATTTGATAAACATTTTGTGGTAGCAACGAGTTATTTTAGTTACCTAGAATAAAGTAGATTACAGAAGAATCAATTGAACCGTACCCAGCTTGTCCTTTAAAACGCACTAAATCGTTTCATTTTATATCTTCAGTGAAAAGTGTTACAACTCAAGCTATTTTACTCGCGAAAAAATTCCTAGCTCTTTTTCAGCGTTGTCTCAGTGTTATAATACTTGAAATACTGAAACTAACTGTAATTTTAGAGTAAATCTTTTTAGAGTATATTGATTACTATATCGATAAAATTGTTAAAAACTATAAATTTACGCATTATTTATTTATTTTATATATCAGATTTGGGTCAGTTACAATTTTTATTATTTTGAATCTGCAAAACGTAAACTGAACTGATTTACAACTGCAAAACTTGCTATAATGCTGGTTTTTTAATTATGATAAAATAATCTCTCAGTAACATTAGGAGAATGTAAAATAAATAACTTTTAATAAAAAGGGAAACTGACTTCAAAAAGCAAGAAATAAATATTTCAAGTCGATGCCGGTTAGTGCAGTCGGTTACTTTGCAACGACTTCTAATATTTATTTTTAGCTTTATAAAGTCGGTTTCCTTTTTTTAAGTTATTTATTTTACAAACTTGAGTGATGACTGAATTCATTTTTGATATTTACATACCTATATTATATTATTCTCTGTTCCGTGCTGTTTGCCGTTAAGGTGTCCCCCTGGTTTATCTTCATAGACCAAGGTACAATAGCGATGAAATTAAAATGGAACCACCTTGAAGCTAAACTGAACCCTACACAAAAAGAATCATCAAAATCGGTCTACAATTGACGGAAATATCGGTGAACACACATAAAAAAACATACATACAGACGAAGTTAGAACCTCCTCCTTTTTGAAGTCGGTTAATAATCTTCATCACCCTTATCAGTTAAGTAAAAAATAATGACTCTTTTTAAAAGTTTAAACTCGATTTTCTTAAAACTATGTCTTTCAAGTTACTTTAGCACCTTTTACTGAAGGTGGTAGAGAATTTTTTTAATTTACAAACTACAGCTGAGTGAACTCATCTTATATTCAGAAATTATCGAAGACAATTCAATGACACTTTTCTTGGAAATTTAAGTAGACAAGATGTTAGAGAATTTTATATTGAATTTGCAATATTTTATTTTATCACAGTTTGTTACAAACAGGTAACATTCAACGAGTAATCAATTATAATATAAAAAAAATGGTTTCCACAAGACACCGAGGCTTACGTTGCGTGAATACAAGATAAATTGTTTTGAAAAGGTTAATAATAAATAAATTTAAGCAAAAATGAGTAAAAAGCTTAAAATTATCTTTTTTATTGATTATATTTTACGCACTCGGGGTTGTTGGTTTTTTTTATTAATTTTGCTCTTGTTTAATCATTATCTTTCAATAATTTATAGAAAACTTACCTGATTGACGTAGATGATTTCGTCGGAGTGAAAAAGCACCTGTGAGTACTTGTTGCATCCTGTAACAAACAACATGCTTATAAATTAGAGGATTCTTAAAGAGGGAGTGGACCAAAAAACCGTTCATGGAAAGCTTTGAGTCCAACTAACTGAAAACGACGCTATGACGATTATTTCGATTCAATCACAGACATTTCACACTCACGCACATACACACACACACACAAAAGCGCGCGCGCTCTCACACACGCTTGAAGTCAGGCACGCAGGAACACAAACACGCACGCTTGCGGGCACGCACGCATGCACGCGCATAGTGTCGCAACGCAGTATTGTGTAAGCACCCATAGTAACAAACACAGTCGCCGGTAACTCAGATACTCGAAACGACACAATAGCGAACAGCTATTGAGCCCTTTTGTTTCCCCGTGAGCCTCATTAAGCCTCTTGTGGGTCTGCCTACCGTCATTCCTCTCTATGTTATCTCGAGATGAGCAATGAAACACATGCCATTAATATATTTGACACAAGATATTATAGCTATTTGCGAGAGAGTTATGGATGTTTTTGTATGTCACAAAATAACGAAGGCCTTAACTGCAATGATTATTATTAATGGTTCAGAAGTGTCTGGAATTTTATTTAGATTTATAAAATGTCCTTGAGCTAATAACACAAAATTAGCCCGTAAACTTCGTAGGTAACGGAGTGGAAATCAGACCCGTGAAACCAGAGTAGAAGACATTGTAAGATAAAGTAATATAAATCTTATTTATTACCATGACTAGATAGTATTCGCGACACCGTTAACTTCTAAAAGTCTAGCATTATCTACATTAGCCGAAATCTTTAGTGCCCTCCTATGAAGTAACATAAAACTAATGAACTTTGTCGTTTTAACTTAATATAAGTAGGTGAGACATCAAAAATTCACACAAAGCTGGGAACGATACGCTAGACAGAAGGAATATAAAACCATTATGTACATATATATGAATGGCCTACCCGGCTACTACGCTGGAAATATAGTAGATATGTACTGACAGCTATATTTCAAACGACAGCTTCTATCTTTTCATGCAGTTTCACGTTGGGAAAATTGACATCTCCAATTTTTCGGGTAAGTAGGTAATTTTATGTTCTTTCCACCCTGTATAATGTATTAACGACACTACGAAATAGATACTCGTTTCAAACAATATATCAATTTCTATATTGTGTCATCTTTCCATTTGTTGAGGGCTGGAACGGATTGATTCTAAAAAAATACTTACATTTTTTGATGTGTTATAATTTTCCTGGCGGACATATAATTAACTTAAGTGTTGGTATCTATTATTTTGAACGTTATTCCACCCCCGAGGAAATTAATCCCTGTGCCGTGCGTTTACAAACATCTCCTATCACGTTTCGGCGAGTACTTTATAAACATGAACAAAGACTAAAACAAAATGTTCGTGGGTCGCAATAGGTTTTACCCCATCTCCAAGCAAACCGTTATTAAATAGTATATACCGGTGTATATCAACTTCCATACAAGTTTCAGGCAAATCCTCTATTTGACCGGATCGAAATGCGTCGTCGTAGGATCTATGATATGCGCATCATGTGCGCATCAGTTTGTTGACGTTTTGTCCGGTACGTTCTATTAGCGCATAGTGTTAATTATAATAACCTAACTTTCAAACGTCAAACTCATGAACCGTCTGTCTAGAGGTAAATGAATGCATTAATTTTAATTCTAGTTGCATTAACTCTGCTTTATTATTTATGCTCGTGGTAATGACATTGCTGTCCATAGATGTCTCTTTGGACGCGACTATGCGGAGTTATTTTTGTGCAAGGACGTCATTTAATTGCCATTTTTTTCATTTCGCGAAACGCAATCACATTCACTCGATTTTAATCAAACACTTTTTATAAAAAGTATGACAGATATGTCAGGGGATTGATTCCAGACGGGCCGGGCCCATTTTGTCATATTATATACCACTTGACGATAATGACTTATTTTACTTTTTATGTTTATCAAGAATTCGCTGTCCAATTGATTATGACTCATTTCAAACTGCTTAATAGGACGTATTCGTCGTCATTTTTCTAGTAAGAGCCAGGGAATAAAATAGGTCTAAAATAACGATAATCTTTAGTTCGATTTCTCTATCGGAACAATAGGGAAAAAAGCTCACTTGGGTCGATCGAGCGGACCATATGTTCTTAAAAATTTATCACACCGTCTAATTCTTTAATCGAACCAATAGAAGAAAAAAGTTCAAGTAGCGTAATCGATCGATTCAGCAGTCGGTCCACAAGGTTACGGGGTACCTTTATTGCTAAATAGTTCCAATCGATCAAAATCGCACCAAAGTTAATATTGCTATTGAATACCGGTATATAATTACTGTCTTCCTTATAATTAAAAAAGAATAGTACCCGGGTCAGGACTTTTTAAATTATTAAGAAACACCTCCTTGAAATTTGGGTGCACATATTACAGGGTACAGGTACATTATACCCAAAGGGAAGAGGACCCTTCGGAGATGACAGATGTGGGTGTGATATTAAAATATAGCATACAATAAGAACATGTACCAGTCTTCGTTGCATTTGGAAGTAAGGCTATTTTAAGCAGCATTTTAAGGCTTAGAAACCCCACCTGCGTGTAACTTGTAAATAAAACGGGACATGAGTGTATTACGTCAGTAATGAGAAACATTGGTATCCCGCCGACATTCCTTAATAGCTAGAATTTGTTTTTCAATCGTAACTTTGCTTTGTAACATTTATAGAAGAATATAACCGTCAAGATTTTCTTTTCATCAAATGTGTGGCAATAAAGAACTAGCGGTTTGTTGCAATGGAAATCCTTTATTTCTTTCATTAGTTAATAGAAAATCCACTGAAAGAGCAAACCATTTTGGAATGAAATTAGTATATAACTCTGATGCTAGTTTTGTTAAGGACTTTACCACCATTTTATAATGGTAGTAGAATCTTTACCCTTTCAAGAGTCTTTTTCTGTGACCATATGCGCTTTAAATGGTTTCTATATCATCACGCCAGATCCCTTACGGGGTAGGCAGAGACTACACAGTGTTCCAACAGGCTCTTTCCTTACATACCTCTCTGGCTTCCTCTACTCTCATAGTTCCTCTCATACACGCTCGCCGGTTACGGAGACTCCTGACTTGTCCTTCAGATAAGACCCGGTCTATTTGGTGTAGTAAGATAGTCTAGGTCTTCCCCGGTACCTACATCCTTCCACTTTCGCATTGTATATCAGTTTTGTCATTCTTTCTTCGGATTATTTTTTTTATATGCCCGAACCTACGGAGCATACCCTTTCTCATCTTTACACCGATACTCTCTTTCATACCTATTTGCTTTCTTACTACGCTGTTGCGAATACGGTCGGTCAGCTTCACTCCGCACATCTTCCGCAGAGCTCGCAATTCCACCGCATTTATCCTACTTTCATTCTCCTTCTTACATGCCCAGCTCTCGCTGCCATATAAAAGCCTTATAAAAGCGTTTAAATGGTTTACACGAATAAAAACATTCCGATGCTAATTTACTTACTCGTTAGCTTTTGTTTGAGTGATCTACGCTGTTGGCCGCGGGGCCTTTACAGCTTCACCAGCATTGGATTCGACTTCACGACTAAATAGGTGAACTAAAGATTACTTAAATAAAACTAAATATTATGTAAGGTCCGTGTCCTTTTAACAAAATATAAAAACACACCCAATTCTCTTTTTACAACTAAATATCTACGCCCTTTTTCCGAACTGTATTTATTTACAAAAAGACTTAAAATTCATATTTATAAGTACGCTCTTTTTCAGACATCTGTTTTGCAAATCCACGTCCTATTTCTTCGGAGGTTCTTACCTGATTCTAGTACGTGTGCCGGATAAATATTGTGATTTATATTCAGATATCCGGATAAGCAAAGATATCTTTGTTTTATTACACAGATTTCGCCTAGATGGTTAGGGTCTATCGGAATGGAAATGTATAAAACGGTAATAACGGTAATAGGTGATGTTGTTTTATCAATGAAATATAGAAGAATAAAATGAAAGAACCTTGGAACTCTGTACCCTCTGCCTACCCCGCAAGGGATCTGGCGTGACGATATGGAAGAATAAAAGGAATAAGAGTTTGGGATAAGCCGTATTTACGGTCTGCATTTTAACTTCGTTCGATACGGAGCGGAGATTACTTATACGGGCCACATACATACATTACGGTAAACTTTTACAAGTCTAGTCTATATTAAGATAATATTTATGAAAACACAACAACGCGTACAGAGGGCTAAATGCAAACCTCTTGTCGAGAAAGCGTGCTGTTACGTTCATCTTCATAAATAGTACGATAAAAATCTCGTGGCCCATGGATGACATTGACAGGGGGACGTTGGTGTAAAATTAAGGTTAACATTTAGTTAAATGTTCCCACTTACAAAGAGATACTTCAACCGTTCGGATCCACCCACCATTAGTAACCGTCCACACGGTTACTAATCAATAAAAGGACTTAGGTAAATTTCACTTGATGCAAAGAAAACTGGATGTCAGAGTTAGCTCAGATTTTAACCGCGGACCAAAAGCTAGTGTTGTAAAAACGCTCGAGTCGGCGCTTAAACGCTTGAGTCTACGCTCAAAATGGTGCTAAGCGCAGGAATCTCGGGCGCGAACTCGAGCGTTTTATTTAAAACGCTCTCTGGAGCGTCGTCGTCGTCGTCTCCAGTTTTATGGATGATTTCAGCAGTCATATTCATACATTAGTATTTACTGCGTGGCGTACCTATTTTTTTTAATTAACATGCTCTTTATTTATGTCTGTCTGTCTGTCTTTCCGATTCAAAGTTATCGTTAGTTCAAAGGTAGTTTGTGATCAACTTTTCGAACACTTGCGGTTCTCCAATTAGTCGCGGGTTCGATTCTTGCACGGGACAAATCTTTGTGTGATCGACATATATTTGTTCCGGTCTGACTTAACCACGCGGACCCAGTGCGCATTGGCGAAGGCAAGTTTGTGGCTACCTGCTGTTGGAACTTATCAAGGCCCCTATAAGGCTTCCAACTCGGCTTAGCAACTACCACATTAAGTTGTAACCGGGACCAATGGCTTAGCGTGACTTCCGAAGTATGGAGACGCTCGAATATGAAAATGTCACAAACGGTCACCCATCTCAGGCCGACCGAGTCGAACGCTGCTTAACCTTGGTGATCGATAAGAACACCGCGGTCGCACAGCGCTACGAGCGCCTCAACGCGCCTTACTCAAGTACTTTATAATAGCTCTAGGTAGTGCCCAGGGTCTCATGATGAACCCGGAACATGGCTATAGGAACTATTTAAACTAAACAAAATAGCACCATCGTATTTGCTTTGACAAATGTAATAGACCTAGATGATAAGCAGGATCTGATGATGAAGCCGAAAAGAGACCATATAAACTCCAATAATGAAAATACTTTCTATCATCACCCCAGATCCCTTGCGGGGTACCGTGTTACCCCGCAAAATACTAATTTAATAACAAAAACAAATATTCATTGACCATGACCATCAAATCAGTGCGTTTTGGTTGGCTATTCTTTGACCAATGCCGTAATAGCAAGCACACCTAGAATCACAAAACATCGTCCAATGTACCGACAAATCCTTTGTCGCCGCAAAATTAACGACTCGTTTATACTAACGTTTCCGGAAAAATCATAAAGAATGAAAATAGGTGGTGTCGTCGAAAAGTGGTGTATAGCATACTATATTCCTTCAACCTCATACGTAAGGATATAGGCGTGAAGGTATGTGTGAGTAATCATTAAATTAAAAAAATAAATCGTTTCTTTCATAGTAGGTATCGCGCACACCCAAACCTTGAGTCTACGAAAATTCGTATATTTTGTTATCTATCACCGGGAAGACATTTTGTATTGATATTAGGTTTCCCCTAACAAGTTCTAAATAAAAAAAAAAACTCCGTCACGCCTATATTCCCCAGAGGGGGTGGCAGAGGTGTACTGAGTACACCCACGTTTCGCCGACGATGTTAGGTCCCATGTAATAGGGGGCGAGCCTATTGCCATATAACGGGCACAATTTCAGACTCCGGACTCGTACTGGGAATTTTTCGTTAGAAAAACTACATTTGTCCGACCTAGGATTTGAACCCAGGACCTCGTGCTCACAAAGCGATGCGCTTTGCTACCAGACCAACGAGGCAGTCAATACATATATGAAATACGATTACATACTTAATGGTACCCATGATACGATACAATGAGTAGTGTGTACGCACCCCATATACATAGTCGGCCCTTTTAAAGGAGTTATTTTACCTATTTTATTTATAATTTCATTTTCGGCTTCTCTTTTAACCTTTATACTCTTTCGGCAAGTAACATCCCCCCGCGACTTCTCCGCCCTGCGGCGCCCTTGGCAGTGACAAATAACTACAACTTGCAAAAGTACGAAGGACCCGCGCCAACATTTTTGTTATTTAGGTTTAATATAAACTGTGTGACTGTTTGTCTAGTGGCAAAGCGTATCGCTTGGCGATCATGTGGTCCTGGGTTCAAATCCTGGGTTTGACAAATGCAGTTTTTCTAACGAAAACTTCCCAGTACCCGTCCGGAGTCTGGAATTGTGCTCGGTATATGGCCATAGGCTCGCGCCCTATTACATGGGACCTAACATCGTCGGCGAAAAGTGGGTGTACACAGTACACCTCTGCCACTCCCGTGGGGGAATATAGGCGCAACGGTGTGTACACACCCCTCTGTTCAGAAGCTTGCCATTAGCATAATACTGCACTTGTACTTGCCACAAGAGCTGCCCTTGGAAAAATCAGGCATTCATGCAAATACTAGCTTCGTGTGGGTTATTTTAAAATGAACACACCTTTTTTTATTTATCAAAATTGATGTAAAGATCTTAGTTACTGGTGTTGGGTACGCCTCTGTATACAGTTGTTTCGGCACTATAAATTAATTTCGATTTTCGAGGATTGATCCTCGAAAATCAAAAGCAAAAGAAATTATAACGCTATAACGCTTGAGCACGCAGCTCGAGCGTTATAGTCCAAGTCTTCAACGCTCCGTGAGCCTTAAACGCTCGAGCGTTCAAGGCTCGAGTCTTGAACGCTCATAAGCGTCGACTCAACGCTGAATGCTCGGCGCTCATTTTTACAACACTACCAAAAGCTCCTTGAACGACTGTAGTAAATTTGTAGAATGAAAAGCATAGCATATCTAATCGATAGCGTGACAATGGCATAATCTTGGAATCGTATCGTCTCTCAATGTATACGTATGCGGGTTGTCCGATTGTTTGATGACGATTACCTTCTGTTTATTCGTGTACTATGTCTGTATATAGTTAGTATCTGATATAGTATATAGTCTGAGATCCTAAATGTACCTCAACATATTTACAATTACGTGTGTGTTTTTAAGGTTAACTAGTTTTAAATATCACAATAAAGAATGTAAATAAAATTGGTGCTATTTAATATTCAGTTTCGTTAAATAAGAACCCATCTTTAAAAAACTATGTTATCGTAGGCAAGACACCCAAACCCATGTGACATTTTAAATTGTCCAGCGAGTTGGTGGTTACATAAAACATTTTTATTATCAAAATAACTACGTAAAAACTTAAATGTGCTTCTCAATTGCGTTATGAGTTTGTGTTTTGATTGTTATGACTATGCAGACAACAGTTGTACCTTTTGGTGATGTTTATAAATTTTCTAATATGTACCCTAAGATGAGAAGAAAATAATATGCTTTGCAGCACACATGGTCCCTCCCGTGACCATGGGTGCTGCAAAGCACTCAAAACGTCGGGAACTTAAAAATCAAAAATAAACCGCGATAAAATCCGAAAATTGTTTTATTTCATGTGTAATATTCGCGTAAATCTAAAAAAGAAAATATTAATTAATAGTCAACCCTTTTAGCAGCAATGGATGGGGCAGGTATCTGCCTCATCAGTTGTAATTAAAATGGTGAATTTACTATAATTATCCTCAATCAAGCACAAGCTTTCTACTCTAACAAGGGGGTTGCGTGTAGTAATCCGAATTTTTAGCCTAGGCTTGCCTTTCACTGTCACATAATCATAATAAAAATATTAGCGCTGTTAAGAAGCTGTCCCATCGTTGGGCAAGGGCCTCCTCTCAAACTGAGAGGGTTTAGGCCTTAGTCCACCACCCTAGCCCAGTGGGGGTTGGCGAACTTCACACACCTTCGAGAAACTGTTAGATTTCCTAACGATGCTTTTCTTCATCGTTAAAGCAAGTGATGATTAATTTTTATTAGGCACATCTGTATTTACGAAAGGTGAAGACAGACGTGTGTGCCTGGGTTTGAACCCAAGCCTCTGGCTTTGTAGTCCAACAGCCTAACCACTAGGCTGTCACTGCCTGCCATACTGTCACATAATTATGTTTTTATTACTATTGATTTGATCGTGCAGTTTATTCATTGATATCCATGTTCAGTAGTCAGAGTGTAGGCTGCTCGCCTAAATAATCATGATGACATAATTAAGGCAAAGTCAAAAATGTCAAAAGCGATGCGCCTAAATTTTCCAAGCAAGGATGGGAAAAGTGTACTGTGTACGCCCACTGTTTGCCGACGATGTTAGGTCTCATATAACCTATTATATGGGGCGAGCTTATTGCCATATATCGGCCATAATTCCAGACGCCGAGCTGACACTTTTATAGAAAAACTACACTTGTCTGACCCAGGATTTAAACCGTCCTGGGCCTAACTCTTCGTGATCGCAACGTGCATTTTTCACCACTATACCAACGAGGTCTTATTATATTTCTTATTTCTGTACATGAATAATTTTTGAGTTCCATTCGAATCCAAAATATTATTTCGTTTTCTTATCATTAAAAATAGGCATCAAAAGTGCCATTCTATAGAAATGGTAAATGAACTTCTAACATTCCCTATTTGTAAATAGTTGCGGGTCTATAGCAAATTTTAGATAAAAACTGTCTGCCACGGAAGCACATTTACTCTATACCGCCAGATCCCTGAATTTATACACAATCAAATGTAATACAAACCAAACTGTAATAAACAAAACAATAACAACCCTTTACAAAAATAGTCTATTACAAATATATTTATTTTTAAGCCCATTTCACTACTTTAGATAAACAGCTTCAATCTCAAAAATTATAAGGGTGACAATAGTTACACAAACACATTTACGCTTCTAAAAATCATCATCTCATCATCATCATCTCAGCCTATACTTGTCCACTGCTGAACATAGGCCTCCCCAATCACTCTCCAGCGCAACCGGTCCGAGACTACCTGATAAATTCAAATTACTAATTATTCCCTGCAAGATGGGAAGGCCTCTGGTATGGGACGCGACTTGTGTCGATACCTTAGTGCCGTCGCACCTTCGGGAGACAGTCTTTAAAGACTAAAGCTGGTAGCACCGCAAATTCTGCCGAGTCCCGCAAACGGCGCAAATACAGCAACCTGGATAAAGGATGCTTATTTGAGCCGTGTGGTGTGGAGATTTTGGGACCATGGGGTTAAAGTGCCCATCACATCTTTGGGGAACTGTCTAAAAGGCTGATCGACACTGCATGTGACCAGAGGGCTGGCACGTATCTCGCGCAAAGGATCAGCATTGCTATCCAGCGCGGGAACGCTACCAGCCTTCTGGGCACCCTGCCGAAGGCCAGCGATTTGGCACAGTTGTAAATAGTGTATTATATATTGCTACTTTTTATTGTATTTATTTATTTAAAAAAGGTGATAGTTAGTTTTTTTTTATATTTTACATTACTTATATTTAAGTTGATTTATTATGAATAAAAACTGAGTTAGACTACCATATAAATTAAAAAAAAAATACTATAAAATTTTATAAAAACATATTTTTTATAAAACGATACTCGTCATTGTATCCAGTTATAACAGATCCACTGTATGAAACCGATACATACAAATGATAGCAAAATTTTACAGATTTCGTAGCCAATTGCACGATTTGGAAGCGGTGGGAAAAGTGTTCGATTAAAAAGATGTAGCGTCCGACCAAATACCGGCTTTGGCCACCTTCGGCCAAAGCTTTGGCTTCGGCCTAGATGGGCCGAAGTTTTGGACAAAGCCGAAGGTTTCTAGCAAGCACCGAAATTTAACGATCTATAACGATTTACGACTTACGAATGCGCGAGAGCGCGTTTTGTGTGTGTGTGTGTGTGTGTGTGTGTGTGTGAATGATCTACCCTGTTGGCCGCCGGGCCTTTACAGCTTCACCGGACAAGAGGGCGAGCGTGCAACCACTACGCACGAACGCGGGAGCGCCGCGGACGAGGCGATGCGCGGGGGGCAGGGTTCACATAACGTGTAATTATATATTGTATAGCCGGCCGCCATTACCAGTAAATAACCAAATCAAAACAAAACAAGTTTGTTAATACAAAGGTAAAACTTTTTAAAAATATAGCCAACCGTGTACCAGATGTCTTAAGGTTATTAACCTCCGGCTTCGGCAAAAAATCTTCCTTGGGTCAGACACTAAAAATAAGTCGTTTTGAAAAGTGGTTACTCTACACATCTTTAACTGAATGCCAGTAAATTATAATAACTTCATTTTCAAAAGCTTTAGTGCGCTCTAAATGGAGCGTAGTAAAACTGCAAGGAACCTGAAATGCAATAACCGGACCATTTCAAAGGAATAAGGACGTAATTCTTTTTTAGTCTTCAATTTACTTTATATTACATCGGGCTCCTATTCGCTATAAACAATCAAGCAGGTAACGCGGCGCGTTACGTAAAATTTGTGAAATGACCGTTCTACGGTACTTTAGTAGCATACAGATTACCACTCGAAGATCATTCCACGGTGCTATCTTAACGCGTCGCATTTGGACACAACGAATGAAAGTTAGTGTTGTAAAAACGCTCGAGTCGGCGCTTAAAACGCTCGCGTCTTCTACGTGTTTTAATGTTGCTAAGCGTCGACTCAACGCTAAACGCTCGAGTTTAGCGCTTATTTTTACAACACTAATGAAAGTCCAAGGAGAGCGGAGATTGAATTTTCCATGCAATTATGATGCTGTACTCAGAATTTACGACCGAATTTAATGACAGTTTGCGATGTTATTCCAAAAAGTAGAAGGTGCTTGAGATTATCACAATGTCTAATTAATTTTACTTTTTTGTTTCTCGGAATGAAAATTAATAATCCGGAACAAAAGCCTTGCAGATAACTGGCCCGTCACTTTACCCTAAAAAGCTATTAATGTGCGATTAATTATAAAAATATTGTAGATCTTATTTTAAGTATGTTAATTCCCTCAATAATATACTGCCAAAACATTATTCAGGATTAATAACTGGATCCGAGATCAACTAGGTTTCAAAAGTTGCGAGACGTTCTTCATTATAAATTCTAAGAAAATTAATATATCACTAAGAAAATAATTAAATAATGTTTCCCTCGAGAGGCTGAGTTGGAATTCACACCTGAGATCACTGTATCCATGTAGGTACATGCAAGTGTACGGAATAATTCAACATGCTTTCTCATATATTTTACGTTCATTACGTCTACCTCACCTAATTATTCTTCTACCAAAGTATCTTCGTAATTAACCGTAATGGTTACTGAAAGTAAACAAGGTTCGACAAGATCCCAATTATTTTTGGACGTAATCGATGGTGTTCGGCCCTTGTCAGTACCGGCCCCCTCTAATTATGATGGAACATCTTTGTTTGCTTTTCATTATTCGTGGCATATTGCTGATGTTTGTAGGGGATTAAGGAATTCGTGGATTAGACACTTTTAATTATTTTTACAGGTGAATTGAAATGGAGTATTTATTTATCTATATCATCACGCCAGAACCCTAGAGTACCAGAGAGTAACAGGTTCTTTCCGTACAGTCCTTTCTGGCTTCCTCCACTCTCATAGTTCGTCACATACACGCCCTTCGGTTACGAAGACTCTTGGCTTTCCCTTCGGATAAAAGATAGTATTTTTGGTCATGGTGAGATAGACTAGGTCTCTGTTCTCCCCTGGTAACTAAGCCCTTTACTTTCACATTGTAGATCTTGTCATTCTTTCTATATACCCGGACCATCGGAACATACCCATCCTTACTGAAACTCATCTCTATTGAAATTTACGTTTGCAATTTTTTGTCAATATCGGCACAAAATATCAGCATTACATAATTACTAACACGATGCTTGCCTACTAATATAAGTAACGGTTAGCTAGAAAGAAAACAGAAAAAAATCATTATTTGTCTTTGTTTTATTAAAAACAGCCCCATAGTAGGAATTATTGATAATTATGACGAATTATCACGTCATGATTATTTAGTCAAACAGTCTATACTAACACCCGTATTTATAGGCAGTAACTTCTTTGCCTTTAGAAATTACTTAGCCGAGTTATATCGTGTTTTTATAATTCTATTACTCTGAATTGCCTCGTTGGTTGGTGGCAAAGCACATCGCTTTGTGATCACGAGGTCTTGGGTTCAAATCCTAGGTCGGACAAATGTAGTATTTCTAACGAAAAACTCCCAGTATGAGTCCGGAGTCTGGAATTGTGCCCGGTATATGGCAATAGGCTCGCCCCCTATTACATGGGACCTTAAATCGTCGGCGAAACGTGGGTTTACTCAGTACACCTCTGCCACCCCCGCTTGGGGAATATAGGCGTGACGGTGTTATTACTCTGAATCCTATTCTATAGTCAAGTAACGGTCAATACTTACTTGAACAAAAGAAAGTACGCCTCAATACTTCAGACTCTTTTGGAACTGCCAATATTACGTCGTACGTTTTGTTTATTATTGAAAAAGTAGAAAAGATGCAAAAGTAGTACATAATTATGAATCGTTACAAGTAATGCTCATTGCGTTGGTAAAGAAAATGGTGACTTAAGGAAAACTAAGTTTTAACAGTTTCTTAACTATACAAGGTGTAACATTTATAACGCAAGACCTTAGACACCCCAATTAGATTATTGCTTTACAAATTCAATACGAAAATGAACTTTTCAATTTTAAGGAGTTTTCTACCATTTTTTAAGCTCTTTGATTCCAAATTAACCACGAAATCTGTACTTTTTCGTGCGTATTAAATTATATGTATTAGAAATGCATTTTAAATAGCCGCATTGCATTTCATAATGATAAAATTTTGTTTAAAATAGCAAACTGAATGAGTTACTGCAATTTGTGACAGTAAAAAAAATGTAACATACTTTAAAAATAGTTGGAATCGGTTCAGTTGCCGATTCAGAACAAACTACTTTCAGGTCTTGCGTTATTTATGTTACACCTAGTAGATTAAATATGGTGTACTAAGTAATTACTTGAGTAAAACTAATAACTTAGTCATGTTTATAGATACGGATGTCAGACTAATAAACCAAACGATCAAATCAACAACCATGGCTTGGTAGCGTTATTATGCCAATCACAAACGTAACCATAAACTTGTTGAAGTCTGTACATAGTACACGAAGAAGCAGCGCGCTCGCGTGCCCCTTTTTAACCGACTTCAAAAAGGAGGAGGTTCTATGTTCGGTTGTATGTATGCTTTTTTTTTATGTGTGTTCAGCGATAGTTCCGTCAATTGTGGACCGATTTTGAATTTTTTTTTGCATTGGGTCAGTATATCTCCAAGGTGGTCCCATATTAATTTTATTGACATTGGACCTTGGACTTAGAAGATACACCAGGGAACTCCTTAACGACAAACAATAGGCATGTGTAAATTGAGATATTATGGGTATTACATCAATCCTATAGGTACCCTACTATAGAATAATTCACTGGTCACTTTAAATTGTAAGTAATCTTTTATAAAAAAGGTAAACCAAGTGGTGCCAAGTAACCGACTGCACCAACCAGCACCGACTTCAAATATTTAGTTTTTTGCTTTTTGAAGTCGGTTTACCTTTTTTTATATAAAAGACTTTTATGTAATGTTAAGGATTATTATACAATAAGCGAGAATTCAAAAGAAACTCAGTAAGAATCAGAAATTTATATTATTATATGAAATAAAAAGACTGCGGAGGATACTTCAATTAAATCCAAAACATTTTTAATAATTTAAGTTAGTATTCTCAAATACAGATTTTATAATGATATAATTATGTACAGAAGCAAATAAAAAATCAGTGTTAATTACGTCTACATTTATGTTAGCTTGATATCCATAAGTGTTATTAAATGTTTAAATACTGTGGGTGTTTGTGTCTATGAATCTTCACGTTTGTTAACGCCCCCACGATACAGGAAAAAATCCTAGGGTAGGGCTAGGTCTTTTATAAAAAAAAAAGAATATATCTGAGTACAAAAATTGCCCAATTATCTATCACGCTATCGCACAAAAAGAGCACTTCCTAATCAAATTCTGTTAGATGTTTCTGAAAGGCTTGCATTTTCACAAGTTGAAAGCCTTTTACCATTTATCTCGCGCTCGGACTTCCAGACGCAAAATGCTTCCAACAGTCTCGGCACACACACTATCTACCAACTAAGTGCAAATATATGTACATATTATATGAAAACTTTTAAATGCATTTCGAAGCATTGACCCCAGTGCAGGTATAACAGCGAGGACCACGCATACACAAATTCTCATAACGGCCATGCAAATTTTGGTTAATCACAAAGTATGTACAGCAACAAATTACAATAAAATATTATATAATAGGTGCCAGCTGCACAAACTGACTGCCTTGTTGGTCTAGTGGCAAAGCGCATCGCTTTGTGATCACGAGGGATCAAATCCTAGGTCGGACAAGTGTAGTTTTTCTAACGAAAACTTCCCAGTACGAGTCCGGAGTCTGGAATTGTGTCCGGTATGTGGCAATAGGCTCGCCCTTTATTACATGGGACCTAACATCGTCAGCGAAACGTGGATGTTCTCAGTACACCGCTGTCACCCCCGCTTGGAGAATATAGGCGTGACGGTGTGCCAGCTGCACAAACACTACTAGCGAACGCTAAATGCGCTCCAATATTTATTTCGACTCATGGACTTCTTTGAATCGATACGTGCTTCTCGCCATACATGGCATTTACGAATTTATAATAATATAATAATTATAGCCCTGTTAAGAAACTGTCCCACTGTTGGGCACGGGCCTCCTCTCAAACTGAGAGGGTTTAGGCCATAGTCTACCACGCTGGCCCAGTGCGGATTGGCGAACTTCACACACCTTTGAGAAACTCTTAGGCGTGCAGGTTTCCTCAAGATGTTTTCCTTCACCGTTAAAGCAAGTGATAATTAATTTTTAATACGCACATGCTTTCGAATCACTGCATGCTTGCATCACTGTTATATCACACTGATAAATTTATAAACGATCTAAATGGTGAGAGTGGGATTTGTCATCACTGTACGTGATTTTATACACAAAACAAATGAAACAAGTGGTCACAAGTTGTAAATAACTTTGTGAACTGTAATAAAATAGAACTTTATTCTTTAATTAAGAGTTTGAGTCTCACAGTAGCGCTCAGTAATTTTCTCTAAGGGCAAACTGAACATCTTTTCTGATTGCTTTGCAATGCAGTTGTTTCAATTATAATTACATTTTTTTTCTTTTTAGGTAAGTATATAAACAGTTTTATCAATCTTGCTAGTCATTTATGTTTGGTTAGATTAAGGTTATAATGATGTATATTTAGACCATAATGCACAATAGCTGTTTTGCTTTACTTATTTCAATACGTTCTAAACAATTAGTAGTTGGCTAATATTAGACTTTCAAAATAATGACCCTTACTTTAGGTTGATTGTATGAAATAATTAAGGGTTACAAAATTCAGTCAAATTCACCCTTAACTAGCACGCCTAATGGTCCACAAGTTATTGAAAATAGTTCGGGTCGTTAACGGTAATTACCTACGGTAATTACTCTATCCGGTATATATAAATAAAATTTCATATTTTTGCGTGATAGGTACAATAAAAATTCTGAAAACATATTTATATCTGTACTTAAATCAAATCCAATATTGCATTCAATCTCAAGATCGTTATTGATAAAGCAATCTATAACTGACTATGTGATAAATGAATAATTCATAATCAAATTTCACCAAGAGTCCGTAATCTACGAGCGTGTATGAGACGAACTATGAGAGTGGAGGAAGCCAGGGAGGTATGTAAGGAAAGAACCTGCTAGAACTCTGTACTCTATGCCTACCCCGCATGGGATCTGGCGTGATGATATAGATAGATAGGTAGAAATTCCACCTACGTCGATTTTTCCTCATTAAAGGGTATGCATAGGCGTACCTACGTATCGTACTCACGTTTTGCTGTGGCGTTTTTCTTCCCCACGTGACAAGAGGCCTTTAGGAAGTTCCTTCAAAATTTTCCTACACTAATAGCAGGTAAAGTATTGTGAAATGTGAACTCTGTACGTCGTGATAACAAGGCTTCTACTACGGAGGTTATTATTGTTTTGCTGCTGACTTTGTAACATAGCAAATAACAAGATTTCCTTATATTTCGACGATGTTAAATATTCTACGTAGTTGTATCAAAACTTCATTAGTTTTAGGACTGCAATGGAATTTCAAAACTCTAACGTACCGAAAATACGTAGAGAGTATACGTAGAGAAATAATTATCTACCTACTACGCTATGTACCGACGCTTCAGCATGCTCGGAATGTGGAATGTAGCCAGCTAATTGAAATATACGACAGTAGCAACAAGTATTCTGACCGCATCATATGTCCTACGTTTAGATAAATCACGTCGCCTTAGAGTGAAAACCTTCAATATGCGAAAGAAGTAACTTTGCAGGAGCAAGAAAACCACCGTTCTGCACCCTAAAATGGTATGTAATGGTAAGTGTGTAATTTATATGCATTTAATATGCATCTAAATTACCCTAAAAGAAACAAATTAACTTGCAAAAATTTTAGCCAAGATTTTTCCTATGAGGCGACAATAAGCGACATAAAAATTAAGCTTTAGAGAAACTCGCCTATTATGTACTTTTAATAACACTAGTGGTCGCCCATTGGTCGAAATTCGACCTACTCTTTCATTGTTTCCTGGTTAGGTTTGACATTCAGTAAGACTATAGACAAATAATATTAAAGACAAACAATATTAATCTATTCTCAATTTGACCACAGACTTTAACAATAAACAAAAGAGTATATATGCCTGTGTGTGTCAAATACATGGTAGTGTGTGTAATATTTTTTTATCGATTTAATGTCCTTTAAGCATAATTTTAAAAAAATATTAGCATTCTGCACTTCTTCTCTATATAAACTATAAGTGTGGGAAATTTCATACTCCTCCGTTAGCGCAATTTTCGTAAAAAGTGGTAGAAAGTTTTTGCTTCACGTATTAATATAATGATGATAATAAATTCATAATGTATAATGCATTATATAATAGCGAATATACAAGAAGCATGTTAAAATAAAAATAACCATATTTTATTGACACGCATCGCATTAAATCATTCCGGTCAAATGACTGTTAAATGAACAAACGGTGAAAATTAATTGACGTTGCTTTGATGTGGTTCGTCACAGGGCAGCATCCTATAAAATAAATATTGTCAACTAAACGATATGAAAATTAATGTTAAAATTGTTTGTGGAAATTTTTATCGTTCATTTAGCTTGTAGTATTGTCATTTGGTGCATGAAGCGTATTTTCACTCTTAAATAATTCACTGACACATATGATAAAAGAGACCATTTCAGGCACTGGTAAATACTACTTATAAGTTCATGATTTTATTTTATTTGTACATTTACTATATCTTTCACAAGCTTTTATTTGCCTTGCAATGTTTGTTTACTTAGGTCAAATCATAAGTAACACACAATAAATAGGGTATTTGGAATTTTGGAAAATGGCAATGCATTTTATGGTAAGCATGATTCTACACTCAAGATAGGCTCCAAATGGAGCTAATAGCTAACAAAGTTTTGACGCGTGGTGTCAAAACGTAGATATTTACAGCGCCTATAGCCAAGTTGACAATCTACAGTCGTTAACGCTAATAGAAAGCGGAAAAATGTATGGGAATGACATTTTGCAACGAAAAGTCACGTGGTCAAAACAATGCGCTATCGATTGCGACAAGAGAATAGAAACACAACGCTTGCAACTTGTCTAGAATAGGTCCACTACGTCCACTACCATTCACTAGAGAAGTTTTTGATGGCTACTAAAGAACTACCCAACAAGGGATTCGGTGTGATGATATAGATAAAGAACTATAATACTAGGTAAGGGTGATAAACCAAAGCATTTAAATATAGGTGTCTAAAGTTAGAGTGGTCAAATCTGACCGGAGTCAGGAATTGTGCCGGACATATGGCAACAGGCTCGTCCACTGTTACATGGGACCTAACATCGTCGGCGAAAAGTGGGTATACTGAGTACACCTCTGCCAACCCCGCTCGGGAAATGTAGGCGTGATGGTGTGTGTGAATCTCTATGCAAGAGAGCTATTAATTTAGTTTTATGATGCCATGCTCATTACTTTTTCAATTAAATACTAAGTAACTTTTTTGTAACATCAATCTAAGGGTAAAATTTATAAAAAGTAAAGTTTATAAAAAGTAACTTTACAATCGCTCAGCCGTTCAATCAAGTGGTTTTACGAGGCGACACATAAACTGAGCTATAAAGCGACGTAATTAAACTGTTGTGTATTTAACTAATAAAACACTAAACTCATGCTAAGTTGCACCAGTTGACATTAACGACGAATATTCCGTTAAATTAATGAAGATTGCCTCCTAGCGACTTACATTGTATCCATTAAAAAGAGGTACAAAACTCATGGTTTCAAACGCTATTATGTCTACACTCCCTAGTGGGAGAAACCTAGGTGTACCATATACACCCTTACTTTGCCGATGAACCCTGATGTACCTAGCAGGGTACTAACCTATTGCGATTATATTGGGGCAATTCTAGCCTCCGGTTTGCTCGAGAGAATGTTTCGATAAAAAACCTACAAGTACATTTTGCCCGATTTAGGTTGAAACCTAGTATCAAGAGATTATAAAATTAATCTGAGGCCTTATTAAATTACCAAATTAGCCTACAATTTCTTGAAAAATTAACCCCGTACCTAGTTTTAAAAGTCGCATTAGGCCCACTTTCACGAACTAGGGTTAGCGTTACCTATGAAAAGCTACTTAGCTAGGTTACACTAACCCTGGTTTGTGCAAGTGGACCTAACAATATCTGTCATGAATTTCTACATAATAGAAGAATAGAAATGGAGCTATTATAAAAGAATAACTCCAAGCACTGTTTTAGATTTTTTCAATTGTACGAAAGCTTTAAATAGTCTTCGTAAATTTTTTGCTAGAATTACCTGTTCAACTCCATTTGAATTGTAAAAAAATCAATAAGATACTGGTCCAGCAACTCGACGTAACCAACGAACAAAGTCCTATAACCAGTATTTATATTTGACAAATATTAACTTTATCAACGGGCACGACAGTTGCAAATGCCATTTATTTTGTTTGGCATATATAACTTTTTTCTATGGGACCTTCAAATTCTACCTTTAACCTGCGGTGGCACATACTCTCATAAGCTCAGACCTTTTAGTTTAAAATTGTTATCTTATCTCTGGACGGTTAGCAAACTCTGCTAACAAATATTTATCAGGCGCCTCTGTCTTTCTAATTATGACTGCACTATTATATCGTATTTTACTATCTTATTTTCTGGCTCTCTCTCTCTCTCTCATGATTTGTTTTATGCACCCAAATTTCTTACACAAAAATTTACTTCTAGCTTCGTCCATTTTTAACACGTGAGTAGTCAATATGAGGTTTCCAAAAAATCAACCCATGTTCCCGCATGTCGTAAAAGATGATTGAAGGAAACAAAATCGTTACACAAGATTATATCCCTCCAGAAAACAGACTTTATTAGATGTGTCTAGTAGCTTAACATACAATATATATTATCTAGTACAAGTTGCCCGACGTGGCTGATTTATAGACCAGCGCTCAGGTTCCTTGTTTCCGCTGAAATCCAGTTTGCGGACTCTCTAAGAAAAGCATTTCTAACAAATTTCAAGTTTATGGGCCTTCTATATGCTTCTATGTTCTATGGCTATATTTCTGAAAATAATTTGATAAGCCTGAGTTTCCTCGTAATAGATTCCTCATACAGTATATACCTATCTATATAATCACGCCAGATCCCTTGCAGAAAGGCAGACAGTGCAAAGAACAAACAGTTTATTTTCCTATAATTTTCTCGCCACTTGCACTGTCATAATTTATCTTATACAGCCTCGCTCAATGGGCTCACTTATTAGGGAGATTCCAAATATCCTTAGATATAGATAGTTTAGTTCTTTCCAGGTATTAACATTCTTCCGCTCCCATATTATAAATCTTTAGTCATACTTTGCTTCGACATTTTTTCTACGTGCCCGACCAATCAGACCCTTTCTCATCTTTACACGGATAATTTTTATACCTCAACCCACTCTCTACCTGCGCTGTTATGACCTAGTCGTTGAGGTAAGCTCCATACATTTTCCATAGGACTCGCATTTTGCTTACTCGTAGAGGTGGTCAAGTAAATAAAAAATAGGGGCAACATGTTTAATTGAGCTCGTCAACACAAATAGGAAATTTAAATAAATTTGGTTTTTGGTGCACCGTTTCTGTAATAATTTGAATGTTTGCCGGTGTAGTTAAATAAACCTAATTAGCTGCG
This sequence comes from Phalera bucephala, assembly GCA_905147815.2. NCBI lineage: Eukaryota > Metazoa > Arthropoda > Insecta > Lepidoptera > Notodontidae > Phalera > Phalera bucephala. The sequence continues at coordinate 5,825,004 of LR990609.1, read as the reverse complement.
TTGTCGGTTTGAAACCAGTTGTAAGGTTGATTATGGTGCGTAAATAAGCGAATTATCGAATTTGAATACCTAAATGTCAATTCAACAACAACACATCATCACGCCAGATCCCTTGCAAGGTAGACAGAGAGTACAGAGTTCCAACAGGTTCTTTCCTTACATACCTCTCTGACTTCCTCCACTCTCATAGTTCGACTCACACACGCTCGCCTGTCAATGTCTATTTCAATCAATCCAGTTACCGACATAGCTCGCAGACTCAGTAAGCTAAAGTGGCAATGGGCTGGTCACATCTGCAGAAGGACCGACGGCCGATGGAGCAAACGTGTCCTGGAGTAGAGACCGCGACTTTGTAAGCGTAAGGTAGGACGGCCCCCAGCTAGATGGACCGACGACCTCAAAAAGGTCGCTGGGACAGACTGGATGCGGAGGACCGTGTGCAATGGTGCGTGTTAGGAGAGGCCTATGTCCAGCAGTGGACTACGATAGGCTGATTGAATGTCAATTTACATGAACATAATCTCAGTGAAAGAAGATCATGTTAGTTAATTATCACTCCTGCCATTTACTTATAGCGGACTGAATGTCTTTGGATACCACTTTGTGGATTAAGCTGTAAGTAGCGTTTAATTGAACAGCTGAAAGTAAATCCTTATCAGTTGGCGGGCGAGTATCGCAATTATTCGCGTGTGTAATCGCCCGTTTCGATGTACTCCTGAAACTAACGCCGGTTTTATAGGATTAAAATACCTCAGTCAGTTAAGCGTTATAATTGAGAATAGTTATGTATATTTTGTCCCTAGCCCCTCAACGACGTTTCAAATATTCTCGCGGCATTAGGGAGAGAAATGAACATGAAACTGGGTAGTGCGGGAATATATTGTGGCAGAAATCAAGTAAGTGAACATTTCTTCGATATTAGTTAAGTATTCGATATATAAGTAAGTGTAAGTGTTAAAGCTAATTTAGGGAATGGGTACATTGTCTGGTGCATATTTAAGATTATTAAATATTAAGTACTGGGTGGGATTCATGTTTTTTAACCATAGCCCTACACTATAAATTATTCCTGTGCCGTAGGTGCGTTTACAAACATGAAATTCACATGCACAGACACCCAGACCAAAACAAATATTTCTTAGTCACACAAAAATTTGTCCCGAGCGGGAATCGAACCCGCGACTACTCGATCTAGTGGGAGGAGCCACGGCACAATTAACCACAGGACCAAGCCTATTTTGAAAACAAAATAAAATATACGACATTATTTTAATTTAGAATTAAATAATTGTTAATAAAAAAGTAGAAAATGTTAATACTTGTAATTTACCAAGTGTAAGATGCTTGAACATTGTGGTGCGCGGAACGCGAATATTCTTTTTCGGTAAAGTCAAACAATAGTTTAATAGTATATTCGATAAAAGGAACTTTACATGCCCTTACTACTGATTTTCCTGCCCAATTCTACCAACCTTATAAAAACCTCGAAGCCTCGTTATAAGAAAATCCTATGATCAGAAAGATTATGTCCAGAATTGTCAAAAATAGGTATTGTATATAGGTACATGGAATAAAACTTTTTTTGGGATCTTATCACGATTTCTTTTTTCGATCAATGCTGTCATGTATTATAAGTGAAAAAAACATTTTTTTTGGATTTTAACCCATTTTATTTTTTCATATCAATGCTTCCACAAGAAACACAAAAGGCCAGCACACTTGACTGGTACAAAAATATAAAACAAAATCAGGTGTTTATTTGGTACTGATAATTTAAGGGATGGCAGCCCTACATGTATACCTGAAAGTTATCAATAAAACAATATTAATATACACTTTTGTCTCAAGACAAAAGGAACAACGACGATTTAGCGCAGTGGTTAAGGGTTTAGCCCGCCCCGCCCACTGTGTCTAAAAGTCGCGGGTTCGAATCCCGCACGGGACAAATCTTTGTGTGATCCACAATTATTTGTTCCGGTCTGGGTATTTGTGTATGTGAATTTTCATGTTTGTAAACGCACCCAGGACACAGGAATAAATCCTAGTGTGAGGCTACGTTTTTTAAAAAAAAAAAGGAAAAAGGAAAGGAAGAGGAACAGGAAGTAAAGAAAATACAATGTATATACCTAAATAACTTAAAGAGCTAATTACAACTGTGTAAACTCTCTGCAGTGATTATCCAGCGAGTCGTACTCAAAGGGCCAATTAAGGTAAATTGCCTAGATTCACGTTTTGTTTCATGTCCCCTTTCCCTAGCTGCCGCTTTGAAATGTTAAATTTGAAATAATGGCCCCATCGGTACGTTATTTTCGCAATAGAGAACCGCACTTATTAATTTTGAGGATTGTACAAACGTACTAAAGGCCGTTAGGCCAAGAAAGGTTGGTTCGTCGCACATTTAAATACCCCACAGTTGACCCAAATTCTTTTTGGTACCCCACGTAACACGATGGAAATATTGTGATTCCATTTCGTTGTATTCAATTTTTGAACTTTTGATCCCGAAAAATAAAGGAATGAGAGTGGAGGATGCTACAGAGGGCTGTAAGGAAAGAACCTGTTTGAAATTTGTACTCTTCGCCTACCCCGCAAGGGATCTTGCGTGATCGGAGTGATTGTTAGATATGCTCCCGGAAAAGTATCTAGTTAGAACAATTATAAAGGTAAAATTATTTTTCAAAGGTAGCCAAAGAAAGTGAAAGACAGGCATGATGCTACACGTGTAGATGAAGCATCCAACCAACTACCCGCAACCAATCAAAATTTGAAAATAAAATAATAATCACCGACACACCTACATTCTTTTTTATTACATGCTCTCACTTAAAGCGTGTTTACTCACATGGCATGCACACGCCACAAGTGTTACGATTAAGCATAATTTTATGACATGAAAAGCTTTGAACACGTGACTATCAGCTTTCTCTAAGCCGCTTATGGTTCTTGAATAAATTTTACCGTCGCTTTATTATTTACTGCAAATTTTATCTTTAAATAGAAAAATTCGAATGTATTATGACTGCGTTCCATTTTAAGATAAATTCGCCCATAACGCCAATCGAATCTCGAGTGAAGCGAATATGTCAACACGCGCACCGATCTGCCCGCCCTCATAAGTCGATGTGGGCATTTGAGGAATAAGTAAATGAATACCTAGTACTAAACCTAGCTAAAAAGAAGGTATGCAGAATACTTCAGAATATTAGATTCATAAACAAAACTTATGAAGAGCATAAGATAAGACGAGAACAGTTTTAATTTGAAAATAAGTCCAAATAGCGAAATAACAAAGCACTTAGTAAAAAGTACCTAATCCGACATCACAAGAAAAATGTAAATTGAATACAAAGTACAAATAATTTTAAGTAACTCATAATTTCATCTAATATAATCTGCCAGTCGAAGATCCCGTGAAGCTGTAAAGGCCTAGCGGTCTCACACACACACGCCCGAACGCAAGCATGCACGCACGTACGCACGCACGCACGCACGCACGCACGCACGTACGCACGCACGCACACACACACATGCACACACACACGAGAACGGAGGAGTTTGTTAATCCATTGGTGAAAACCGTATGAAAATCTGTCCGGTACTTATTGAGTTTATCGCGTTCAGACAGACAGACGCGGCGGGGGGACTGTGTTTTATAATATGCAATGATATCGCTTTAGAGTTGTAAAAATTTCAATACAACAATGATTAATCAGACATTTCTTTTTTTTAATAAAACTAAACCCTACTCTAGGATTTGTACATTTCTTCCTGCGTCGTGGGTGCGTTTACAAACATTAAAATTCATATACACAAATACAAACATAGCTTTGTCCCGTGCGGGAATCGAACCCACGACTATTCCACACAGTGAGCGGAACGGATTAAGCTCTTAACCATATCGGTAAATAGTCCATCCAACTTTCATTTAACTATATTTTACAAGCCCTATATATCCACAAATCTCAAACACATGTCATTTTGGGCCATAAATTACCAGAAAATCTTCAAGCTATTTTTTTCTAGGCCCATCGCCGTCGTCTGCAACCACCGCCGGCTGTTTATGAACTCAATAAAAATATGTACCTAATAGAACTCAAGAATATTTAAGTAATACCTACGTCTTCATGCATGATTATTATAACGAGTCAAAGACAAACATATCAACGTCAAAGGCATCATTACTCGGACTTTTACCTTACTCGTCGTTATCACGTCTGACTCCTCGGGTATGATAATAGGTACGTTAACTATCGTCATGTTAATTCGGTGACATTAGATTTGAGTACACTACAATATAAAAGACCATTCCCTCTATCAGAGTTCGTACAATAACCGTGGGGTTAAAATAAATGAAAGAGATTCCACCGCTTCCGGCGAAAGCTTTTATATTATTCACCCGTAAAGAAGTAATTTTGCAAGTGAGGTGGGCAACAGTGAAATTCACCATAAATAAATTAGCCACCCTGGATAGGCAGGGATGGGGAGAGCACAAATACTTGCACGTATATACCTCGTACAGCCCCATATTCCCGAAGGTGTAAGCAGCGGGATGTATAGCTCTTTATTGACAGAGGTATTTGTTATAATGTGACAGGGAGCGAGCTTGTAGCCATTTTTCGGGCATATCGCTGCATATGGTTTTCGAAAATTTGTAGGATTTTTGTAGGAGGTTCCTTCACCATGTTGTCCTATTCCGTTAGTTATTCCGATAATACATAGCCACAAGTGAGCCAAGATTAGAACCTAAACTTATGAACACAACCCTGTACGGAATGTAACAAAAGGGTGTATTTATATAATCTCTCCAGATCTCTTGCGGAGTATATTAAGTGACTAGAAATATTGTAAATAATCTTCAAAGATTTTGGAGAGTAAACAGATAATTTAAAACATTATGATTGATTTGAAAATGTTTGCACAGTGGCTATAATCAACACACAATTAGCCAATTTAAAAAGGTGGCACGCCAAGGTTAAACAGTGTTAAGCTCGGTCAGTTTAAGATGAGTAACCATTTATGATATTTTCATATTCGAACGTCTCCTTGCTTCGGAAAGCATACTAAGCCGTTGGTCTCGGTTAGTAGTTCCCACGGCAGGTAGCCACGAATCTTTCTATATCATTTGGCATTGAGTAAATCTCGTAGAGCATGAATAATTTTATCCCACATCGATTTATAGAAGGTATTTACCTAGCAGTATGGGCAGTTTTATTTATAATTTTATATTCTAAACTAACGCTACGCATTCCTGTCTGTAGTACAGACTGAAACATTCTAGCCATAAAAATATCTACTAATCTAGAGCATCTTGTACACGCCTAGATGCTGCGAGCCGAAGCGTGATATATCAAGAACCTCCGTTACCACGAGCCATTATATAAAAGGTTGAACATAATAAACGCAAGACCTCAGACACCCCGATTAGAGAATTGCTTCGTAAATTCAAAACAAACACCAAATTTTCAAATTTAAAGGTTTTTACCTTTCTTTTAAGCACTTTTACATCCCAAATAACAATGAAACTTGCAGGCGTATGTGTGCGTTTTGAGAAATACGTTTTAGGAACGCATTTGTAATCTCCTTATTGCTATGAATCAAGAATAAATTTCGATTTTTTTAGCGCACTGAAGGTGTAAAAGTATTTTTTGAAAATTATAAAAAAAATAAGATACATAAAAAATATCTGGAATCAATTCAGTTACCGATTTAGAACAAACTACTTTCAGGTCTTGCGTTTATTATGTTACAGCTTGTATAAACACCAGTCTCGTTACAAAACTTCAAAAGCAACTTTATAAACAGAACAATTAGTATTATTGGAAATGAGTAAATAAAATTTCTGATTCTGAGATGAGTTAAGCGGGTGACAGACGTTCGATTAAGTACGCGTACTTGTGGTTTGACGACGTTTTTCACGTGTGTGTCACCTTAAATACGCGTACTTTAAAATCGCTGAGCAAGCTCGTCGGCGATCCAACCGATTTGAAATTTTGCTCGTAGCTCGTCTCGGCTCGTACATGTGACAGCAGTAAGAGCCGCGAGCCGCCATTTTGTTTATAATTTTGAAACAGTTGCACATGGGATGCGCTTACGAATTTTTATTCTCTCTTTTGGTTAACCTTTCCTTTACATAGACTCTCCGATTGCATCTTTTTTTGCTGTTTTTCATAACATAATATGATATTATTCTTAAATAACACAAGACCTCTTCGGTTTTAAGCCGCGAGTTTAAAGCGCGTACGTTTGTCACCCACTTTAAACAAAAATCGAAATATATCGACGGTTAAGGAAGAATTCCCTTTTTCTGTTTATGTCAATGGTCCCGATAAGTGAGTGGCTAGCTTAATCGCCCGATCTGTGGCCGCGCTCAACTCTTCCCTTTAACATGCGGAGGGGCACACGAGGCAGACCAGCCAATGTGACATAGTATGTGAAGTCCCACCGTAATAACAGGCTGTTAAAGTTGGATCTCTGAAGCCCCATGTGCACAAATTTTACCTGCATTTGAGTGCGGAGCCGATTTAATGGTGAAGTTTTCTAAAGTGCCCATGATTTAATAGCAAAATGACACCTGACCTTACTTTCACTACCAAACTTTAACTTCTTTCGTTGAAATAGATATAATATTGTGTATGAAACGAGCTATAAGAGTGAACATGGTTTATTATTCTAAGTTATACTTGGTTTACATTCAGCTCACACGCACGGCAGTAAGTCGCAGACAGAACATACCAATGAGCATCGCGAGATTGTTGCGTTTACATAGGTACATATACATGGACTCTTATTCGCTTAGACCAATTAAAAACCGTTGAATGGCAATGGCATACAAATTACCATTATTTTCGCATAAAAATACTACCCCACAAACTACCGCGAAAGTAAATGTAAATCAGGAATAAAGAAAAAACCCATTGAGGTTTTTTACTGCCTTCGGCGGAGACTAAAAAATCAGAGTCATGTGTATCAGAGGTATATCAATAAAAAATGAGGGGTACCTCTGGGACCCTCAGTTAAGGCGCAATAGAACGTAGAATATATTTTTCATTGACAAACTCCCTATATTTTAGTCCAATCAATATTTCTGCACTATATAATCTAAAACCCTGCATTTTCCTTAAATGACAATCGATTTATTGGTCAATATTACTTATCGCACGTAATGTAATGATAACAGCGGAAGCGACTTAACTCACTTTAGTGTTTTCTCGTGTCATATCGCTATCGGTTATTTGAATATAAATGCATGCGGAAAATAGCATACAACGTATGTATGAAAAAACTTAGCACCGAGATATTTCACGGGCATGTTGATACATGAATGATGGGAAAACACACAGTCAAAAGCACATTAAGCATTACATTTGGGTTTTTCGTAAACTTCTCGACTACTTAATTATGAAACTCTTTTCTGTACTAATCTTCACACTCATCATGGCCAGACTATTGAGGCGTTGTTTCTTTACATTTTTTAATCTCTAGGGGGGGGCAGCTGCAGCTCCCTTGGCGACTCCTTTGGGTAGAAGTTGATTCCACAATTCTTTACACTTATACTTTCTTTCATAACTACACGCTTTTTTACTACGCTGTTGCGAACACGGTCGGTCACTTGGAGTTCGCACATCTCCTGCAGTGCTCGCATTTTTACTGCCTTTATCCCGATTTCATTATCTTTCTTGTCTAAACATGCCTGAAAATCTCGCGAACGAAGTCGTAGGTACAACTATTACAATATATTCACACTAGTTTTAGGATGTTAATTGTAAGGCCAGCACTGAGCACCATAGGCCACAAGGCACACACGTAGCCTAGATGCGGTAGTTAATATGATGTATCTCATTCGAACCAGCGCATTTCACGTCGTTTCTCTTAGTACTCATTCGGACGAACGTATTTCCCCCCACTTTTTTGTAGCACTTTCATCATCATCATCATCTCAGCCTATACTTGTCCACTACTGAACATAGGCCTCCCCAATCGCTTACCAGCGTAACCGGTCCGACGCCACTTGCATCCAACGACTTCCTGCGATTTTCACAAGATCGTCGGTCCATCTGGCAGGCGGTCGCCCTACGCTGTGCTTGCCAATACGTGGTTTCCACTCTAGAATCTTTCTGCCCCAACGCCCGTCGGATTTTCGCGCTATGTGTCCCGCCCATTTCTACTTCAGCTTGCTAATCCTGAGGGCTATGTGGCCGGTGGCCTTGGTTTTTCTACGAATCTCCTCATTCCTGATTCGATCACGTAGAGAAACACCGAGCTTAGCGCTTTCCATAGCTCGCTGAGCAACTCTGAGCTTTTTTATGAGACCTATTGTAAGAGACCACGTCTCTGATCCGTACGTCATCACTGGCAACACATATTGACTTAAAACTTTAGTCTTGAGGCACTGAGGTATTTTGGACGAGAAGATGTTGCGCAGTTTCCCGAACGCTGCCCAGCCGATTTGCATTCGTCGATTGACCTCTCTCTCAAAGTTGGACCTACCTAACCGGACTGCCTGTCCCAGGTAAATGTATTCGTCGACAACTTCAAGAGTAGAGTTTCCAACGGTGAGTACGGTGGGTACAACATGGATATTAAACATGAGGTATTCTGGACGAGAAGATGTTGCGCAGTTTCCCGAACGCTGCCCAGCCAAGTTGGATTCGTCGGTTGACCTCTCTCTCAAAGTTGGACCTACCTAACCGGACTGCCTGTCCCAGGTAAATGTATTCGTCGACAACTTCAAGAGAAGAGTTCCCAACGGAGAGTTCGGTGGGTACAACATGGATATTAAACATTATTTTCGTTTTGTCCATGTTTATTTTAAGACCCACTTGTTGGAATACTCTGTTGAGGTCACCGAACATTCGTCCTAGATCTTCCAGCGATTCCGCCAAGACCGCAATGTCGTCGGCAAATCGAAGGTGAGTTATGTATTCGACATTGATGTTGACGCCAAGTCCTCGTCATTCCAAGAGCTTGAAGGTGTCCTCTATGGTGGCCGTAAACAGTTTCGGAGAAATAACGTCTCCCTGTCTTACTCCTCTTTTTATGGGGATCGCCTTCGTGCACTGCTCCTGTACTCGGAATGACATGGTTGCGTTATTATACAAGCACTTCCACACTTCGATGTAACGACAGTCAATCGTTGGAGAGATCTTAGAACCGCCCAAGTCTCGATCGAATCGAAGGCTTTCTCATAATCCACAAACGCCAAGCATAGTGGCCGATTATACTCCTCAATCACTGTATAATCTGCCGCAGCGTATGTATGTGGTCTATAGTACTAAAGCCTTTCCGGAAACAGGCTTGTACGAGAGTCACTGTGAATCACGGAGACATCATTAAATATTTGTCGCTTGGTGCTCATGATGAAGTCTATCTCATTTTTAATGGAACCAGCAGGACTCATCCAGGTCCATTTCCTATGCCTATAGGCGGCTTCTGGAAGAAAGAGTTCATCATAAAAAGTCCCTCTTTTGCCAGAAATTTGGCAAGCCTCTAACCCATATCCAAATTGCCCTACTCTCAACTCATCATCGCCTCGTTTGCCCAGCTGCGCATTGAAGTCACCCATAACCACTATAAAGTGTGGTTTATCTATCTATCTATCTATCTATATCATCACGCCAGCTCCCTCGCGGGGTAGGCAGAGTGTACAGAGTTCCAACAGGTTCTTTCCTTTGTGTGCTATATAACACTTTAAACGCTGTTAAATAAATGTACCTACCGTTAGCCATTTGTACATCGATATATTATTTGTAAGTCCATAGGGCAGGGCCCTTTTTGCTATGACCAAATACTTAACGCAGCGCGTTACAATAACGTTGTGAAATAATCGTTTAATAGTAATCCAGTAGCACACAGAATACCATTACATGATAATTTGAAGTGATCGCGCCGCTTTCCCTCATACATATAGCGAGAATGTAAACTATAAATATGTGTTAATAGTGGGCAGGGAAATGAATATGAAAATGAACAGCGTAAGCGTATACAGTTTCCACGCCTTTACTGCCACACGATGCTCGTTTTAATGACCATTACACGCAGCGCGTGTGAGCTGAGTGTAAAAAAGTGATAATCGAAAAAAAACGTTTGCGTATCAGAAAAGATATCAAAAACGATCTTCTAGGGGACACCCGGGTTTGAACCGGGGACCTCTCGATCTGCAGTCGAATGCTCTACCACTGAGCTATATCCCCGATGCAGATTAGTTCCAATTTTATATTTATAAAACAATTATATGAGAAATATCATAGATCCTAATTCAGGAGTCATCTTGGAAATAGAGTTTGGCAAAAATTAATAGTGAACACATTAAATATTACAGATTTTATTGCCATTCATTTTTGGTTATTAAGTTCCCGACGTTCGAGTGCTCTACAGGACCTATGGTCACGGGACGGACTGAAGCGTTTGACGTACAAATGTCATTGTTATTTCAGAGTACCTTAGTGAGATAAATTTGATTGCAAATTAAAATTGTAATTGATTAAACATGCGTCTGGTGAAGTCTAGCGGAGATACAGGCCAGCATTATTTGATGCAATGCTGACAGCGTCCTAACTACGCACCACTAGATTGGTAGGTACCAAGCTTGTGGTGCGGAGCCTTTTTGTATCTATGTATCTATATCATCACGCCAGACACCTTGCGGGGTAGACAGTGAGTACAGAATTCCAAAAGGCTCTTTCCTTACATACCTCTCTGGCTTCCTCTACTCTCATAGTTCGTCTCATACACGCTCGCCGGTTACGAAGTCTCCTGGCTTGTCCTTCAGATAAGACCCGGTCTATTTGGTCATGGTAAGATAGTCTAGGTCTTCCCCGGTACCTACATCCTTCCACTTTCGCATTGTATATCAGTTTTGTCAAACTCAAAATAAAATTAGTTTAAACTACCTATTTATTTAATCAAACTACCAATCTACCACCGGATCGGAACGCGATCTCCGCTGAGAAGATCCGGCGAAAAAAATCAGCGGGCTTGTCTTTTTTATTCAATTATTTTTATATTTTTTCCTTTCTATTTTTTTTTAAATAATGTTATATGGGTACAATGTTTAGGTTACAATTTAGAATGCCTTCCAACCGAGATTATTTCTAAGAAGTAGAGGTCTAAAGGATTCCAGATGGATCAGTCCTCCCAAGCAGCACCCGTTCATGAGTATGACTACTGGAACAGCCACCACTCCCCTCGACCATATTGAAGAGAAGGTAGTGACCTGCGCCAGACAGCCACCGCAAGAAATGACATTATAGTGAGCATTACCAAGCCAGAACCTCAAAGATATTTATTTTATATTCTTTTGTATTACTTTTCTGCAAATGTAGTATTAATTTAAATGTACACATTATAGTGTGCACTTACATTAGTGCACATCATAATTTGCTGATGAATTAATTGTTTTTGTATCAATATGTTTACTAAATAGGCATTACGCCATATTAATATACTCTGTCATCATGTAAAAAAACGCAAACTGAGTACACCACATTTTAACACAAATAAGGTATAACGGACGATATAGCGCAGTGGTTAAGAGCTTGAGCTGCTGCGCCCACTGTGTCTAATAGTCGCGGGTTCGATTCGCGCACGGGACAAATCTTTGTGTGATCTACAATTATTTGTTTCGGTCTGGGTATTTGTGTTTGTGAATTTTCATGTTTGTAAACGCACCCACGACACAGGAATAAATCCTAGTTTGAAGCTACATTTTTTAAAAAAGAAAAAAGAAATCAACAAACATATTCCACTGAACATTTTATTTTATTGCTTCATATGTAAAGTCGTAATTCGAATGTTGTTTTGGGAGTTATTAACATATTTTCGATTATTAAGCCCCATTTATAATTTTAATTCGTGCTAATCTTTATTTCTATCTATATCATCATGCCAGATCCCTCAAGGGGTAAGCAGAGAGTACTGAGTTTCAATATATTCTTTTTTAAAGGTCTCTGGCTTCCTATACCCTTAGGTAGTTCGCCAATTTTATGACAATATGTCATATCTACTGGAATAATATGACTGCCTCGTTAATATAGTGGCAAGTCGGACAAAATATAGTTTTTCTATCGAAAAAATCTCAGTGATAGTCCGGAGTTTGGAATTGTGCCCGAGATATGGCAATAGGCTCGCCCCCTATTACATGGAACCCAACATCGTCGGCGAAAATTGGTACACCTCTGCCACCACTCCTGGAGAGTAAAGGCGTGACGGGGTTTATTTTTTATTTTTCATGACATAATATGTATCTATAAACTTATGGAATGCATCAGGAAATAACGCAACGGCCGCCGCTGTAAAACTCAAATGATTACTATAGCATATGCATACTATGTAACATAAATCATATTGTGTTTTTTTTAATATATTTCACTTCTATTCATTCTCAGATAACCTAAACATGATAGCAACGGAGTCCAGTATGAAATGCTTCGAAGTAGTATGATTTCTGATAGCTTTGCATATTTGTTGTTTAAACGGTATCGGGGATATAGCTCAGTGGTAGAGCATTCGACTGCAGATCGAGAGGTCCCCGGTTCAAACCCGGGTGTCCCCTAAATACCATCTTTTTAGACAAAATTAGAATCATCTAAACAGTCTCATATGGGACATTTTTTCTTTTTGGTTGGCAAAAACAACGTTTGTCTAAGTGCTGTTCTTGAAGTAAAATTACTTTTCTCCTCTTCATCCATACTTCCATACTAAGGTTATAAATTCGAAAGTAACTCTTGTCTGTCTGTCTGTTACTTTTTCACGCCCAAACCGCTGAACAGATTTTGATCAAATTTGGCAAGGATATAGATTTTATTTAAGGATATAAGCTACCTTTTGTCTCAAAAAAAAGCTTAAAGGTTTGGTCAAATGCGACGGAATGCGACGAACGCGCTCGGCCACGTTCGGACGTGTCGTTCAGTCGTGACGCCGTCGCACCGAGCGACGCTGCGCTGTGCGGCGTCTCCCGTACATTTCAGTACATTACAACTCCCCAAGCCGCGCCACCGTCGCGCCGAGCGGGGCTGCGCTGTGTGGCGTCTCCCATACATTTCAGTACATTGCAACTCCCCAAGCCGCGCCACCGACCCGCCGAGCGAGGCTGCGCTGTGTGGCGTCTCCCGTACATTTCAGTACATTACAACTCCCCAAGCCGCGCCACCGTCGCGCCGAGCGGGGCTGCGCTGTGTGGCGTCTCCCATACATTTCAGTACATTGCAACTCCCCAAGCCGCGCCACCGACCCGCCGAGCGAGGCTGCGCTGTGTGGCGTCTCCCGTACATTTCAGTACATTACAACTCCCCAAGCCGCGCCACCGACGCGCCGAGCGGGGCTGCGCTGTGTGGCGTCTCCCATACATTTCAGTACATTGCAACTCCCCAAGCCGCGCCACCGACCCGCCGAGCGAGGCTGCGCTATGTGGCGCCTCCCGTACATTCCAGTACATTACAACTCCCCAAGCCGCGCCACCGTCGCACCGAGCGAGGCTGCGCTGTGTGGCGTCTCCCATACATTTCAGTACATTGCAACTCCCCAAGCCGCGCCACCGACCCGCCGAGCGAGGCTACGCTGTGTGGCGTCTCCCGTACATTTCAGCACATTACAACTCCCCAAGCCGCGCCACCGTAGCGCCGAGCGAGGCTGCGCTGTGTGGCGTCTCCCGTACATTTCAGCACATTACAACTTCCCAAGCCGCGCCATCGTCGCGCTGAGAGGGGTTGCGCTGTGTGGCGTCTCCCATACATGTCAGTATATTATAACTCCCCTAGCCGCGTCAACATCGTGCCGAGCGGGGCTGCGCTGTGTGGCGCCTCCCGTACATTTCAGTACATTACAACTTCCCAAGCCGCGCCACCGTCGCGCTGCGTCGGCTATGTGGCGAAACCTTAAGAGTGTGAAATACACGCCTGAAAATAACGCGTACGAAGGGGCGTGTACAGCTTCTAGCTCGAGCGTAGTGGATGCACGCTCGCCCTCTTGACCGGTGGAGCTGTAAAGGCCCCGCGGCCAACAGCGTAGATCATTCACACACACACACAATAAGCTAGTAATATCTATAAAAACCTACCTACATTCGAATACCTACGCAACATTTTCCCACAACTTACAAAATGTAGGGACCCACAATTCTAAGTTGTTCTTGAAACTTCTCAACTTTACGTGCCCCGAAATTTGAGGAAACGAGAAATGGATAAAAGTTTTTATTTGATAATATGATTCTATTCTCCAAAGTGCAGGTGTAGCCCTGGCTTAAGATCAACAAAATTTAGAAGGAAAACTGCTAAAACATTTTCCCGGTGATGGTTAAATACCGTCCTTATTAAATTCAAATACCAAATATAAATATAAACACACGCCTATATTCCCCAGGCGGGAACGGCTGAGGTGTACTGCGTACACCCACTTTTCGCCAGCGATGTTAGGTCCCATAGGTGGAGAGCCTATCGCCATATACTGGGCACGATTCCAGACTCCGGACTGATACTGGGAATATTTCGATAGAAAATCTACATTTGTCTGACTTAGGATTTGAATACAGGACCTCGTGATCGCAACGCGCATTATTCGCCTCTAGACTAACGAGGTAGACAACGACACACTACTGTCCGCTAGAAGAAACGACCCAAGTATAAGACCAGGAGGTACATTTTTATTCAGAAGTGTGTATTTATAATACGATTTTGATACACTTTAATCAGGTATCCATAACCATCACCTGTAACTACCTTTTTATTGAGCAATTTCTAAAATACGACCGTGTACTTACGGTCATATAATTTAATCGTGACGCTAAACGAATGGGCAATGAACATGAAAACTGACTGGGGTTGAAAGCATGTTTCTGAAGGACTAAACCTTGGCATATGAATTATATTACTAACCCTTTTTTTCTGAAGTTAAGAGGCATTTTATTAATGGGTAATTTATTTTGTATAATATGAATAAACCCAGAATAAATACACTCAATTTATAGAATTCTAACTAAGCGAGGCTTGTATATTTTAAATTCCTTTGTTTGTACTGTGTCCCGAAGAATGGGCGAACCCGATAACACCCGGACTAAAGTAAATTACGAATAGATGACTTCCTTGCCCATGTCGGTATAAAATTAGTACAGTAAACCAACCATATATTCAGATACAAATCCCCATACTTAACAAATTTGTATTAAATCATTAGAATCAACTATTGTTTGAAAACGGATATAAAGACAATAAAGGAAATGCCTCTCATTCAGTTTTAACAACCTGAGTATAATTAAATGGCCTTCGCGGTTACATGTTTGTGACAAATAGTTTCACTGTAGTATCTGATTGCATTAGCGTAATTAAAACGAACGACACAATGCAAAACAATTTTAATAAATGTAAAAACTTGCACATAATCATACAAATAACCACATAATATATAAAAATAATGAGTAACAAAAATAATATACAGATAAAACAAAATTGCGACAAACATACTAAAAAAACAACACAGTAACATAAGATTACTTATCTATCAAATAATATAATAAAATTATAATTTTTAAAATATTTATAACAATTAACATACCTAATTTATAATATTTAATAATTAATCATAAAAAAGCAACAGCACAAAGCATAAATTATTACCTCGAAAGTCCAGGCGCGCGAACTTCTCATTCTTGCATTTTAATACTTTGAAACGGTTTAATTTAACGACGAGCGACATTTTTATTTAAAATTCGCAGATTTTTCACAATAATTAGAAAACACAGATAATCGCAAACATGTCAGAGACGGTTTGGCGGCAATTGCAGGCCAACCATGTTTAAGACGGTATAACTTTTTCGCGGTGGCAAGTTGTCCGTTATCGGCGGGCGACCGCGGCGCGCGTTACCGCTAGAATGACGAAGGGCGGGCGGATATCTTGGATCCCGGAGTCGCCCTCCCCTGGCCTGCCCCGCTTACAAGCGCGCGCCTGTTGCGTATTTCAATATGCCTGTTCGCACTAAATTATAATAAGGACCCTAGGGTAGGATCCCAGATAATTTTCCATATAGTACTGAGGCTCATGTAATTTCTGGGTAGTAAGCATTTCAGGCGATGACATCGTTAGGGTGGCTGGCAAGTGGTAGAATAGATTAGCACAAGCTCGGTACGAAACAACAATAATAGCGATAGATAGATAGATAGAGTATTCTTTATTGTACACCAGCGAACAGAAAAATACAATGTGATATTAACTTAAGATAGAGGCACAATTGGCGGTCTTATTGCTAAGAACAATTTCTTCCAGACAACTAGTACGTTGGAAGAAGCATCAGATAAAAATAGAGGGCAGTTGGTGGCGTACACTATGTTATTGTTGTTGTTTTTTGTTTTAAACGTAGGCCCACACTCGAATTTATTCATGTGTCATGGGTGCGTTTACAAACATGAAAATTCACGTACACAAATCCCCAGACCGAAACGAATAATTGTGGGTTACACTAAGATCGTCGAAACGAACTCGCGCCTATGCGACCCAGTGGTCGGAGCGGCTTAAGCTCTTAACCACTGCGCCTAATTTATTTATTTATATTCTTACATCCCTTCGGGAGAGCATTACAGCTTACCAAATCACTCTCCGAAGCTCTTACAACTGATTTAAAACTTAAACTTATTGAACAGGATGGAAATAGTACGTCGTGCGCCCTGTTGTAATACTGGCCAGTGTGCACCGCAGGGGAAGATTAAAGTGAAAAGCCAAACATATCTTGAAACAGTGCTCCAACCACCAGTTGTGACCCTCTTCAATCAAACGCGAAGTTTTTTCTTCAATTTTCAGTGCTCAGTCGCTCGAACGTACGCGGTGCGATGTCGCACGCGCTTAAGTAATATTTTTTAGCCCAATAAAGCGCACTGCAAACAGTGAGCTTTATTGGGCTAGTAAACCAATCATACAGTACAATTATTTTCTCAGTCTAAGGTTACACTCTTCTATCTTATTTATCCCTTTCTAGGGTTACACTCTTCTATCTTATGTATTTATCTAGTACTTGATTTTTATGTGTTATAAACTTAATCAATAAGAATTACTTACAATATGAAGGCGTCGTCCCGAACATTCCTCCCGCCGTGAACTGTCTGCTTCACTGACGGTTCATACATCTTCGTGGAGGGACGACGTCGGTAACACTCCGAAGAACTCCTCCCTTGGTGCGGACTTCCACTGCACGCACGATTCCATCTTCTCCAGGAAAGGTCCTTATTATTCTCCCAAGAAGCCACATGTTCCTGGGGAGTACGTTGTCAACGATGAGGACGATATATTCCTTTTTCAGGGCGGCGCCGCGTCCGTGGGATTCCCGCCGGCACTGAAGTCCAGGTAGGTTCCCAGAACATGTCCGCGAGTCTCTGCGCCGCTCTCCATTGGGTACGGCCGATGAGGTCAGTGCCTGTGAAGGTTCCTGGTGTGGGGTGGCGCACCCGGCCGTAAAGCAGAAAGTGGTTCGGTGCCAGCGCCTCCGGATCCTCAGGGTCGACGGGTACGTATGTGAGCGGTTGGTTGTTCACGGTCCAACCATATCTCAGTCGGGCAGCCGCGGCGGGCGATGAATCGTCGTAGGGCAATCACAGCTGACTCGGTGCTAAGTTACGCAGCGACTTCCAGGTGTACGGCGCGTGAATTCAGGCAGGTGAAGAGGGCTACATAGCACTTCTGGATGCTCCGGCCCACCGTCACAGTCTGAGGTCCAAAATAGTCGATCCCGGTGTACGTGAAGGCCCTCTGATGGTGAGCCAGTCTGCAGGGCGGTAGGTTCCCGGTGCTCGGTTCTGGAGGCGCGTCTCTTCTTCGGTGATAGCTATAGCACTTATGTATGATCATCCGGGCTACTGTACGTAATCTAGTTATCCAGTACCTTGCTCTACCCTCGTTGATGGTCGCTTCTACTCCGGCGTGGTGCAGCTGTCGGTGTACGTGCTCGATGTACAGGCGGGTAAGCGATCATCTCCGTCGAGCACTGCGGGGCACCATAGTTCGACGCTAATGTCCGGCGTCGCACTTATTCGCGACTTGATCCTTATCACTCCACTGATAATCTGCACTGATAAGGGGCGGAGGTCGCCCTTCGATAGTCTATCACTATTTCTCAGTTCACTATTACGCACTTATCAATAGTTTGACACTGAGCGGTAAACACTTAACACAGTCCTTATCACTAAACTTAATTCTACACTTATCGCTTCAGTTATTCCTATTGTTATCTACGTTATTCCACTCTGGGTCCTTTTCGCGATTCCTAGCCTTTCTTTTATAGTTCACTGATTGTCTATTCACACTGCACAGGTCGGTGAACTGCAGCACGCGCGCCCTCGCTCGTAGAAGGCGCTCCCATGTAGAGAAGCGCACTGGATCCGGAACAGCTGATCGCGGTGAGACCGGCCGTTGCTCGGTGATGTTGTGTGTCCGCTTCCGCCCGTCGCTGCGTCGAGTGTCGATCGCTCCGTCGGCCATGTCGATGGGTAGTCGCGCTGGAACTCGGGTCCAAGGAACCATCGGTGATGAGAGCCGATGTCCCTGGGTACTTCGCGCGTCGCGTCGTCGGCCACGTTTAGTTTCGTGGGCACCCATCTCCAGTCACTTATGGCGCTGTTTTTCTCTATCGCGGCGATGCGGTGTGCGACGTATGGCTGTCCGTCCAGTAGGTCACTGAGCTTGGCTTCCTGTCGTGTTCTGCGATGATAATCGCGCCCAGGTGACTACCCAGTACGGCGGCTTGCGGTTCGAGTCTCGGGATCAAAGTGAGCTTGAGTTTTGCCACCTTCGCCTTTGCCGCCACAAGGGTTATGTGTACTTCACCGTCGCTCGTGGTGGCTCTCCAGTACGCTGCTGTCGCGTAGGCTCCACAAACACGTGCAACTCGAGTGTCTCGGCATGTGTGTACCCGTGGTAGCATCGTGGTATCTTCATCTCCCGCAGACTCCGCAGGTGTTGGGTCCACTCGACCCACTGTTGTGCTAGGTCATCGTCCCCTCCTGTGCCGCGCCGCCATATCACCGCCAGTATCTGCTTGGCTCTTATAGAGATAGGCGAAGCGATTCCGAGCGGGTCGAACAAAGACATCAGTATGCGGAGTGTCTCCCGCTCCGTCGGCGTCGGCTTGTCCAGTATGCCCGGGGGGAGGTGCGCCAGGTCGAAATTGAACCCGATGTCTTCGGTGTCCGGCCTCCACTTCAGCCCAGGTACTCGTTCTGACTTCTTTTCTCCGTTGATCCCAATCGTCAGTCTTTTGTGTTTGATCTTGTTTTCTAGTGCGGGCCCGGTGTTTCCTTTTTGGACGCGGAGCGCATCGATTTGTTTTATTTATTTTCTTTTCGATGTTGAATCGCGGTCGATCTTCTTGTTTATGTACTGTGGATGCTTCAGTATGTCCCGTGTGCCGTGTAAGACCCAACCGAGAGGGGTGCGGGAGGCAACGAGTTGGTTTCGTTGCCCCCGGCGTACTTCCGATGTCAGCAGTAAGTGCCAGTTGTCTTGGCCGATGATGATCTGGGGCTTCGCTCTTCTGTATGTGATGTCGCTATGTATGTCCCGCAGTTGCTTGCAGTCGGCGATGTCTTGCGCGGTGACGGCTTGTGGGGTCGACTACATGTTCTCTATGGTACGTGCTTGAATCCGATGTGCGCGCTGAGATGTAACTCTCAATATCAGCTGGACCCGACGATGTGCAGTGACTCGCGGGTGCCGCGCGCGGTTCTCTGGTTGGCGAGCTCGATGTCGATGAGCGTCACTGTTGACCCGTCGTGCAGAAGGGCGTGAGTGTCTACTCCATCCGCCGGTCCGGAAATGTGTACTGGCACTATCTTCAGATACGATTTGAAGCCTCTTGTCCATATTGACGCGACTGTCTGTTTTTCCGTGTTTTCGTCTTCTGCGACCCGTTCACTTCTGACGTGATGATGTAGTCTGTGGTGCGAGTACTTGCACCCGTATCGCAGGCGCGCCTCTTGCAGTGATGAGTCTTCGTTCTGAAGCGTAGACACGCGAAGCATAGTCTTCGTGCCTCCGCGATATCCCATCTGTCGTTGACCGTCGATTCGATAAACTTCTTACACTTCGTTACTTCGAGTTCAGTGTCGTGACCCGCAGCGCATTCTATTTCTTGGGCACGATACAGCAATGTTATACGTCTTGTTCGTCTGTCTTCTGTTCGCTGTATGTTCCATAGTCACGTGTTCGGGAGGTGCGTAGCGCCCGCACCTGTCAGCTTAGTTAGTAGGGACTAAGGAAATTGGAGAGCTTCAGTAAGTCGGGTTCTTCTGTTTGTTCTACTGCTGCGTAGTCGAACCATCTGTACTTGAGAACCGGTGTGAACTTCTCGATGGTCATCTTAACAGCCTCTAGGTTGTGCAAGAACGCCACGCGGTTGAGTGCGCGTAGCGTTACGACGATGTTCATCACTCGCGTGGCGTACACGCAGATATCTCTCAGGTTGTCGCTGAGTCAGGGCAGTGCTCACAGGCGTTCTAATTCACCCAGCGCGATGCAGTCTGGTCGGCCGAAGCGTGCCTCCAGCACCCGGAGTATGTCGGCTGTCTTGGCGTTGTAGATGAGTAAGTTCTCGGCGGCTTCTTTAGCTTTTCATCTTAGCGCTCTTCTTAGTCTCGCGACGTTCTCGGTGTCCGTGAAGCTCGGCGCAGACTCTTCGTAGGCAGCTTTGAAGGTGAGCCACTCTTGGTGTGACCCACTGAAGTATGGCAATTCGGTAGAGAAGCGGTGGTTCGGGGTGCTCCCGGACCGGACAGCGAGGTCGATCGCGGACGCCAGCTCACGCAGGTCAATTTGCTGTGGCGGAGTCATGACTGTCGTTTCTTCGTTCTTCGACACTGCAATGGGTGGTGGCTGGATCGGTGCAGGGGGCAACGGCGTTGTCGCCCGCGGCGTTGCATCGATAGTGCGCCGCACGTCCACGTCGTGTGGCCTGTCAACGATAGCCAGGACGTGAGGTCGCGAATCGTTCAGCCAGCTCCCAACTGTTCTCTTTGTTTCTTGTTCATCTGATATGCACGTGTTGGCGTCACTCTCGCTTTTGTTCATCTTCGGCTTCGATTCGTGATATCTTCGCAGCTGCTAGTTGGACTTGCAATTCCAGTAGCTCCTCCTTGGCGCGGGCGAGCTTCAGTTTTCGTGTTTTCGTTGAGAGCGTCTTCTTTGTTATAGTCTTCTCGGACATTGGTTTTTTCGTTTTCTTCGTCACGGGAGTGTCTGTCGTGGCGGTTGCTTCCGTCGTGGTGGTCGACTCTGACGTGGCGGTCGACTCTGTCGCTATGGTCGACTCTGACGATTCGGCGACTGGGGCCGATGCTGCTAGTCTACTGGTGGTGGAGCGTATGATAGGCATGTTTTTAGAGTTTTGTACCTAAAACGAATCCCTTATAGGATCATTTCGTTGTCCGACGGTTATCACCTTTTTTAGGTTTTTTTCTCCTCAGGAACGGTTAGAGGTATTAAGTTGAAATTTATGCCAAATACGAAGGTCCTCTACTAGTTTAAAAAAGAAGGTTCTAAGTAAACCCAAACAAAAGATATGGTAATTTAAAGTCACTTATTAGAAATTATTTAGCACCGGTTGAACTAAAATCGTGGAATTTGGCAAGAAGCAAGGTTTTAAAGAACAATTAAAGGAATAAATCCGATATTCGTCAATTTATAACTATAACATATAAAAAAAATATTATTTTCCCTCAAATCTGATGCAAAATTAAAATAGCGCGAAATAAAATAGTGACTACTTCACACACTACAACAATACTTCTTGTTCTATGTGCTATCAGTGACATTTTGTGGAACTATTTTGATTTGTGGTGAATAAATATTCATTCACACACACACAGAGATAGCGCCACAGATCTGAGAGATCTGTGGCGCCATCTCTGTGTGTACAGTATAGGCCGTAAATTGAATCAGATTGTTGATTTATTCTTTTATTTTTATATAGTTCGAATGAAAATTAAATGTTATTAATGTAATTACGGCAAAATTTTATAAAAAAGAGTACTTTATTTTTATGGACTGCTTCGTTGAACACGTAGGTACCGTATAATGCAGACATCGCAAAGGATCTCGTACAAATTGTAGGGCGCGCAAAATGTAGTTTTTTAACCGACTTCAAAAAGGAGGAGGTTCTATGTTCGGTTGTATGTATGCTTTTTTTTTTATGTATGTTCAGCGATATTTCCGTCAATTGTGGACCGATTTTGATTTTTTTTTTTCATTGGTTTCAGTATAGCTCCGCGGTGGTCCCATTTTAATTTCATTGGTATTGGACCTTGGACTTAGAAGATACACCAGGGAACTTCTTAACGTCAAACAATAGGCATGTGTAAATTGAGATATTATGGGTATTACGTCTATCATATAGGTACCCTACTATAGAAGTAAGCAGTATATTAGCCAACTTCAAAAAAGGAGGTTCATAATTCATCCTTTTTTTATAACTCCTTTGCTTATGAACCGATTTTGATGATTCTTTTTGCATTTGGTTCAGTATAGTTTTGAGGTGGTCGTATTTTATTGTTATTGGTATTGGACCTTGGACTTTCAAGATACAAGAGGGAACTCCTTAACGGCGAACAGCACGAATGTATAGATTCCGTTATTATAGTCATTATAATAATCCTGTAGGTACCTTACTTTGCAACTTAGCAAAATAATATAATATCGGTATATAAATATTACTAAATAATTCACTCGTCACTTAAAATTGTAAAATAAAAATCTTTTAAAAAAAAAGGTAAACCGACTTCAAAAAGAATAAAATAAATATTTGAAGTCGGTGCCAAGTAACCGACTGCACCAACCAGCACCGACTTCAAATATTTATTTTATTCTTTTTGAAGTCGGTTTACCTTTTTTTTTTTAAAGATTTTTTCTATAGAAGATTTCCCAGTATCAGTCCGGAGTCCAAAGTTGTGCCCGGTATAATAGCAATAGCCTCGCCCCTATTACATTGACATCTTACATTGTCAGCAATCAGTTGGTGTGCGCACATAGTACACCTCTTAGCCACTCCCGCTTGGGGAATGTAGGCGTCCCGGTGTATGTGAATTTTATAAAGGAAATAATTGAATATCAACGTTGTTCATTTAAATTGTAATATATATATTATATCGGGCACAATGCCAGTTGACACTGAAAATATTTCTATCGATAAATTACATTTTTTCTGACCTGGGATTCGAAATCAGGACCTCGTGATCGCTACGCGCATTATTCACCAATATACTAACGAGGTATAGATAACTTTTTAGAAGCTTATGTGTTCGTATGTCTATCTGTCTTTCTGGTTCAAATCTTGTAATCCATTTTCAAGCACTTCGGGTATTTTATTTATTAGTTGTATTTTATTTTATTAAGATATCCAATAGCGTTTGACAATAGAAAGCATGTATCCGACTGAGCTGAAATTTAGCATACGTATGTAAGTTCGGTGACAATGCAATAATATAGTACATACCATGGACCCAGCTCCTGAACAGTCTTTTGATGGGGTCGAAAGTTGGCCATGGGAACATGTCAACTACACAACATAAGCAACTCGTGTTTAGGCTTGTTAGATTGGTATTGACAAGTACTATACAACTACATGATGTTTAGGGTCTGATGATGAAGTGGCAAGG
Source organism: Phalera bucephala (assembly GCA_905147815.2). Classification (NCBI taxonomy): domain Eukaryota; kingdom Metazoa; phylum Arthropoda; class Insecta; order Lepidoptera; family Notodontidae; genus Phalera; species Phalera bucephala. The sequence continues at coordinate 5,801,386 of LR990609.1, read as the reverse complement.
TGACCAACGAAAATACCCAAATACTAAACATACCCCCGCCGGGTTTGAGCTCGTTGGATTTGTCTTCACGAGTTCTGTAGATCCTGATGGTGTCCAGGATCTGATGATGGAACCAAAGAGTGGCCAACGGAATTACCCAACTACTCAAGATAATCCCACCGTGTTTGGGTTCGTTGGATTTATCTTGACGAGTTCTGTAGTCCCGGATGATGTCGAGGGTCTGATAATGGAGCTGGAGGGTAGCCAATAGAACTTCTCAATTACTGAACATAATCCTGCAGTGTTTGAGCTCGTTGGATTTGTCTTGACGAGTTTTATAAATGCGGATGCTGTCCAGGGTCTGATGATGGAGCCGGGAGGTGGCCAACGCAACTACCCAACTACTTAACATAGCTCCGCCGTGTTTGGGCTCGTTGGGTTTGCCTTGACGAGTTCTATACACTCTGATGATATACAGGATCTGATGATGGAACCGGAGGGTGGCAAAAGGAACTACCCAACTACTCAACATAACCCCCCCCCCCCCCCGGGTTACGGCTCATTGGATTTGTCGTGACGAGTTTTCTAGACCCGACGAAACTACAATTTGGCGCTAAACCTGGCCGAAACCGAACCCGGTACGAAACCCTCAGAGCGCGAGTCCTACTTTCACATGTCCATTTATTTCTTCTATATTCTTCTTTGTTCAGCTTGAGTCTTCTATGTTCAGCTTGAATATTTTATGCTTAAGTCTTCTATATACAGCTTGAATGATTTCTTCTTTCTTCGTGACGATGATCCGGCTGCCGAAGGACCAGAATGAACAGGACGGAAATGATACGTCATGCGCCCCGTTACGTTTCTGGCTGAGTCGGGGCAGCGCGGACAGATTCAAACAAATGCCAAACAAAACTTGAAACAGTGCTCCACCCACCAGTTGTGACCCTCTTCAATTAAACGCGCAAAGTTTCTTTTTTAATTTTCAGTGCCCAGTCGCTCGAACGCACGCGGCGCGATGTCGCGCGCGCTTAAGTAATATTTTTTGGGTCACAACTAGCGCGCTTTGCAGTGAGCTTTATTGGACTAGTAAACCAATCATACAGTACAATTATTTGTCTCTATCTAAGGTTACGCTCTTCTAGCTTATCTATCCCTTTCTAGAGTTACATTCTTCTATCTTATGTATTTATATATTACATGATTCTTATGTGCTATAAACTTAATCTATTACATGTCTAATATAAACTAAATCTAGTGCATATGCTTATTTACAATATAAAGGCGTCGTCCCGAACACTTATAGGTACTATACTAACAATAATTATGCATATTCTTAAAAAATAACTATAAATACTATAACTGTGAAGCATTTTAAAATTGCCTGCCTCGTTGGTCTGGTGGCAAATCGCATCGCTTTGTGATCACGAGGTCCTGGGTTCAAATCATAGGTCGGACAAATGTAGTTTTTCTAACGAAAATTCCCAGTACGAGTCCGGTGTCTGGAATTGTGCCCGGTATATGGCAATAGGCTCGCCCCCTATTACATGGGACCTAACATCGTCGGCGAAACGTGGGTGTACTCAGTACACCTCTGCCACCCCCTCTAGGGAATATAGGCGTGACGATGTTTTTTTGTTTTTCTTTTTAAAATTAAACAAATTAAACTATTAAATATATTTATGTATGTACAAAAACTTATTTACATTACGCCTACCACTTTGGCCTCATAGCATAAAAATCCGTTGCCGCCTAGTGAAACTCGCTACGAGTACAATGAAAAAGGTCTAGTCGTTGGTGGTACTCAAGCATTGAATTCATGCGTATCGCTCTAGAGATTGGGGAATTCCTGCCAAATTCAGTATTGCCAAATACAGCTAAAGATATGCGCTCCAGTACTGCCGGTATAACCCTACGTCCCCTAATTATATCGTAGACGTATTGTATAAAAGAGACTGTTCGTGTTAATTCTAGCGCATTATAACCCACCTCACCCAACAGAAACTCACTAGGATATATGCACGAAAATCCTACAAAATATCCATATTGTTTTAAATAAATCCATCTTAAGAACTGTTGTGTACTTGTTCAACCATCAATGGGTAGTCATAATACCTATCAAACGGGACTAAATTTATGAAATTTAGAGCAGTCTAAGGGGTCCGTTCGGGCCGAAAACTGACAATTTTCATAGGCCGCTGAGTGTATTTCTACCTATGGTGGCTATAGTAGATTGAGTACAACTCTAGAATAAATAGGGCATATAGATAATCATAACAGCTATCAAACGGAGCCAAATTCATGAACTCTAGCGCCGTCTAAGGGGTCCGTCGGGCCGAAAACTGACAATTTTCATGAGCCGCTGAGTGTATTTCAGCCTATGGTGACCATAGTAGATCGAGTCTCGAATCACTAACGAAACTCGAAACCACTCTAGAATTAATAGTGTATACAGATAGGTATATACTCAATTTCGTATAGATTCCAAATAATAGCACTATTCTCCAATTAACTCCAATGAAATCCCTCTACAAAAGCATTGCAGAGGAATTTCATCGCAAATATACTATTTCAATGTCGAGCTTGTCGGAATACAAATCCTAGCATTCTAAAGGCTTGAGTACACATATGGTCAATGTGTAACCGAAAGGTTAAATCAGCACTCAGATTTACCCCCAAGACTGACAGTGTTTACCCTCAGTAGAGATGTTTCACCGAGGTGATTCATCACTATTGGGTTCTTAGATCGAGTAAAGGTGATAGTAGAGCACTTCTTTTCATTAAAAAAGAGCTTAATCCGCTTACTTCACTGCCACACCTTGTGTATATCTTGTTGGAAATGAATGCTATCGCTTAGATTATTAATTCTCATGAACAGTTTAAGGTCGTCTGCAAATAACAAACAATGCGCTGTGTTTACAGTTTCCGGCAAATCATTTATCATCAATAGAAATTCCAGATTGCTTCCCTGACTCACTCCTGAGTACGTATAGTATGCGTCTGAACCATATCCTTTAATTGGACATATTGCCGACTGTACCGTAGGTAAATACTAAAGCACCTGTGCAACTGCAACTGTGGGGTAAATCCTGACTTAAATAGCTTTCCAAGTAACACATCATGCGTGATAGAGGAGAGGCCTACACTCGGAAGTAGGTAGATACATGCTCATTATGTCCACGTGGAGAGAGATTTGTACACACGTTTAATCTAGTGACATTTGACACATGTAAGTGATAAACAACGTATCATCATCATTATATTAATACGTGAAGCAAAAACTTCGTACCCCTTTTTACGAAAATTGCGCGGACGGAGGAGTATGAAATTTCCCACACTTATAGTTTATATAGAGGAGTGCAGAATGCTAATATATTTTTTAAATTATGCATAATAAATACATGAAATCAATAAAAAAAAACATTACACACACTACCATGTATTTGACACAATACACTTCAAATTGAGAATAGATTAATATTGTTTGTCTTTAATATTATTTGTGTATAGTCTTACTGAATGTCAAGCATAACCAGCAAACGATAAAAGAGTTTTAACAAAAAAAAACATCGCTTACAAAAAAGTTTTGTATCATTAATTAAATTATCGAAATATGTATGTCAAGTTCAATGGACAGCATTTTCTTTATCGCACGGTACTTTCAATAAAAAAAAATTAAAAAATGTGTACTTTATTTTAATCATTTTTTTTTTAAGTTCATATAATTCAGTTCATATAATATATATATTCAAAAACTTAAGATTTGTAGCTGATATAAAACTTATGAAAAACGTTTATATGGCGATTTGTCAATCATTACTCACTTATTGTATCACGTGTTGGGGTGGCGCCTCTAAAACAATTATACTATCCTTAGAGATTGCACAAAGGGCTATTTTAAAAGTGAGCTCCTTCCGACCCATTTATTATCCGACTTCACTTTTATACAAGCATTGGAATCTACTTACTGTTCGTCAACTTTTTATTATTTTCTCTACTCTCAAACAACATTCCCTTACCCCATTTGATAAGAATAAGTTATCGAACCGACGTCACTATGTTGTACCCAACCCGTCTCAATTTAAACATGCATTTACCAGAAAGTTTTTTTGTTTCCTTGGTCCGTTTGTCTACAATAAGCTGAACTCTGTTCTTAACATTTACCCTTTAACAAAAAAGATGTGCAGGAATAATGTCCGAGATTTTTTACTTACTTGTGATTATCAAAAAACTGAAGAGCTTCTAAATATTTTAGTGTAGTTGCCTTATGAGTAATTCACACGATACACACACAATACACACATATACTTACACGCACTCACTCATGCACGCCCACATACACACACACACACATATACACACACACACATACACACACACACACACACACACGCACCCACGCATGCGCAGACCTAAACACTATTCCAAAAAATATAACCTATGTTATGATGTCGCTTTCGCTTATACACACGCTATTAGGAGAAGACTGTGTCCTGAAATACAGGCTATGCCTAGCTCAGGCACAGTTGCATCATATTTTATTAGTTCTACTCTAAGCAGAGCATCATGTGTATGATATAACGTTGCTTGTAATGTGTTAATTGTTTTTGTTGCAAATAAAGATTATTATTATGTATATATTTATTAAGTATAATTTCTTATAAAATATATATAAAAATATAAAATACAAATATTCTTATATATATTTATTATTATTATTATTATTTGAAAAAAATAGGCAAATTAACAGTGTAGCCTTGGCGAAATCTGTGATTATAGAAGTATAGTCTTTGACAATAGAACCTTAATAATGTTCGAACTTATAATTTTAATTAATTATGGTCGAATTTCGACCAATGGGCGACCACTAGTAATGATAGTTCTTTATATTTATAAACAGAGTTTTACTATTGTCTACGCAACTATATAGTCGGTGGCGACCTCACGCGACTGAAGACTGCACAACCATTCCGTAGTCAACTTCATTCTGTTGTTATATTAGCGGACGAAGCGACGGTCAAGGAACACACACGATCATACCATTTTAACTGTTTTTATATATTATTGTAAGCTGTAATTAAATCAGTTTTATTTCGGAGGTGTGATGAGTTATTTTATCCAACTATTAACAACTATGCTAGTAGTTTTCAATACATGGCGCCGTTCCGCCTTTTTTAGGGTTCCGTACCTCGAGAGACGAGGAGAGAGAGAGAGAAGTCTGTAAGTTGGATCTGCTATAGTGATATAGATAGATAGCAATGGTTCAAGGTCACTTGATTGAAAGGCAGTATGAAATACGCTACGGCAGGTTATACAGAAGACAGAAGAGTAGAACCGGCCACTATGCTTAGCGTTTGTGGACTATGAAAAAGCCTCTGATTCAATTGAGACCTGAACTGTGCTGCAGTCTCTCCAGCGATGCCAAGTAGAGCACCATGATATCGAAGTGTTAAAGAGTATATCAAAACGCCACGATGTCAGTCCGTCTCTATGGCCAAAACTCGAACCCCATCGAATTGCAGCGAGGCGTGAGACAGGGAGACGTTATATCTCCGAAACTGTTCTCTGCCGAACTGGAAGACGTTTTTAAGCTTCTGGACTGGACAGGGCATCAATATCAACGGCCAGTACATCTCTCACCTTCGATTTGCCGACGATATCGGGAGACCCTGAAAGACCTAGGCACCATGCTCGACGACCTCAGCACTTGAAAGACACTTTTAACAAGTGGGTCTTAAAATGAACATGGACAGGATGAAAATCATGTTAAACACTCATGGCATACCCACTTCTGTGAACCTAGGACAAACAGTCCAATTACAACCTTATGTAAACCTAGGACATACAGTCCAATTAGGTAGGTCCAACTTCGAGAAAGAGGTAAATCGTAGAATCCAACTCGGCTGGGCAGCGTTCGGGAAACTACGTAATATCTTCTCGTTCCAAATACCGCAGTGTCTCAAGACAAAAGTCTATGAACAGTGTATGATGACTTACGGCATCAAGACTTGGTCACTCAAGATGTGCCTCATACGAAGGCTCAAGGTCACCCAAAGGCCAATGGAAAGAGCTATCCTCGGAGTTTCTCTGCGAGATCGAATCAGGATGAGGAGATCCGCAGGAGAACCAAAGTCACCGATAGCTCTCAGAATTGCCAAACTCAAGTGGCAGCGGGCGGGGCACATCGCTCGTAGAACTGACGTTCGTTGGGGCAAAAAGGTTCTCGAGTGGCGACCTCGTACCGGAACACGTGGAGTGGACAAAGTGGACCGATGATCTGGTGAAGGTCGCAGGTAAGAAGTGGATGCGTACAGCACAAAGCCGGTCGTTGTGGCAATCTTTGGGGCAGGCCTTTATCCTACAGTGAACGTATTTCCGCTGATCATGATGATGATGAAATACGCAAGACCGACCGCAGCCGAGGCCAAATTAAAAATTCCTAAGGTCGCGACCAACAGGAGGTTCTTGTAACTTCTGCACGTCACATACGTGTGCTTTTGGGTGTATTGAAGAACGAATACAAAATTGGTTTTGTTAAGATGTAATCTATAATATTTTTCCTCGCCTCTAACCAGAAGATGGGACTTATGGAGCTGAAACCTTTGTCTAGTGAAGATGCAATAGGCGACTAAAACAAAGTCAATACTTGTATCTTATCAGACGTGCTAGAAATACTTGTGTCGAGAAGAGTGATGGCTGCTTCTCAGGTCATACTCGTGAACGGGTGCTGCTGGTGGGGACCAGTCCGTCCTCTGTCCTTTGACTGATTGAACGGGTACCGTAATGCACTTAGCATTAAAAAATCCTAAACCAAGCGCAAATTGACGTTGAGCGGCAGTGCGACTCGTCAGCTGACCGGTAAATACCTTCGGTGTTCCGGATTTCCACCCCAACTATGACATTCGGATAGGTCAGTAGGTTGATGTTACTTATTGAAGTGTTCTTTATATTCATTTTTAATTACCAGTGAACAGTAGGCACTAGGTATATTTTACATCACCGTATCGGAGCGCGGTCTCGACTGAAAAGATCCAGCAAGAAACTCAGCGGGACAGTCTTTTAACGTCAATTAAAAAGGGAAGTCTATCGAATAAAATCAATAAATAAATTGTGTTGCAATATATTCAAAAGTATTTATAAGAAGCTACCCTGTAAGTAACCCTTAACTTTGTAACATCTTTTGCTACAAAGTCTAATTTTGACAGATTTTATTTAAACTTATTCATTAAGCATGTTTCGGTTAATTTTCAGAAATAGATTTCGGAAGCCTTCTCTATAAAAAAAATACCTACTCTTCTTGTAGAGACGAGTTAATATAAAGATCATCATTGTTCCCAGCTGCGACTCATATCCAAAGCACATCCATACAATTCTACCAGCTTCAATATCAGTAAAAGTTATTTTGACGGCATATCTCACTGACCTGTGCCCACTAGACAATTGTTCAATATGTGGACTCCATTGTTATCTGACGACGAAAGAAATAACGAAAATACGATTGACCCTACAAGGTTGAATTCTATCGCATTGTTAACCTGTGTCATGTCAGGCGTATAATTTTATTATACGCCTTCTTCTTCTCAGTTTGTTTTGATCATTTGTGGTGACCCAATGAATAGCTTAGACAAAGGCAAGATCCTTATGCCTAATTCCTTCGGTCCATACAATTAACCTAAACTAGACAAATGTTTAATGCAACAATTTAATAAACATTTTGTCATCTGAGAACATGTATTTTAATGATTCCCAACACTCCGTACTTCGTAGTTTTTTCCGAACGACACAGACCACGACCTTGCTGATATTTTAGTGATAATATGTATGTGAGGTGGTGCTAACAACAAAGGTTAAGCAGCGTACGACTGAAGTTGGTGATTATTTAGGTAATTTCCACTATCAAATGTCTTCGTGCTTCGGAAGTTAACCGTTAGTTCCGGCTGCCACTTAATATGATAGTTATAAGGCAAGTAAGACGCCTTTCCGGATGGCCTCCAACAATCCGCACTGGGTTCATGTGGTGAAATAAAATTTATTTTGACCTTTCCTCTCTCACATAGATTGTGAGAGAACGCTGATACATATCAGTGGGGCAGTAGTTTGATTTGTCAAATAATGTGTTTGTATTCTACATACAGACTAACATACACACTTTTGTCAAATCGTGCATGTCATAAATATTATTCATATTTTTGCAGTTGCTGAGTGCAGACTACGGGACCTTTTGGTTGCAGATGCATTGGCGTTACAGAGATTTTTAACCTACATATTTAGTCCGTACAATTATATACTTGGCCAAAGATGGCCATTCAGGCCATTATTGGCCAAGAATATAAATGCGCCACCGCTTTTTAGTCCTGCCACGACGACAATGTTCATTGATTACAGTCTACAGGGATCATTTCTTATTATTATTAAGAGTCATTGTTGTCCGTCCACTTTCCACGCCTCTCTGTAAGTTGCTATGTTAAACCAGTCCCTTAAAAAAGTATCCAGTTCATCTCGCGATCTCCGCCTGGGTCTACCGTGTAGCCTTTTTGGAATTTGTGGGGACCCGTCAATTATTATTTTGGTCCATTGGTCATTTGCCATGCGGCAGACACGGCCAGTCCAGCCCCACTTATGTACGCTTGGCGTCTTTTTGACTTGCATCAGCAATTAGCATAAACAGGGATCATTTTAAAATTATATTTTTGTACACTTCAAACGATTTGACGAACGAACGAACTTTTCACGTTTGTTAAGTTTGTATTTCAATAATATTGTAGTAAATTAAAGAGGTGCAATATCCAAAAACATAAATCGTCCACAGATGGCATAAGAAGCGCCCCGCGCCGCGCCGCGGCGCTCGCGCATCTCTAACAGATGATAAATTGCCGTTTCTCGGGCTCCACTATACACCGCTCGTTTAAAAAGAACATATACTCATCATTCGGGTATTCGAGCGACGTTGTATGCGGTATTTTTGATTGCCGTGACGTGATCAATGCGTGTGGGAGTCCGCCCGACGCATTTCTTTGGCCACACATCGGCGCAGCCTCAGTTGTGACTTGTCTCTGGTTATCGTCGCCTGTTTCGTATTGTATTTTTTATTATAATACAAAAACGCATCACCATGCACGACACTATAAGAAATCAGGTATTTATTACGTTTTATTTTCTAACGGGTACGGGCTTTTTAATTTCTGAGCTTCAGTTGGTTGAAGAACTGGGATCTTTCTTTTTTGCTGTTTATATATCATACAGCATCCTTATTCTTCCAAGATAAACAAGAAAGAGGCATTGACGTTATTTATATGATTGTTACTAACATATATAGTAAGGATTACTTATTATTTATAATAACGTTGTTGAATATTTAGAGATTATGGCGTTTGAATAGAGTTAGTGTATCGAATTATCGAAGGGTTAAACTTGTCTAGAACATACCTGGTTTTCAAAAATATTCACATTTCATCAAAACATTGATTTGCATTATTAGTTTTATTTTATTATTAGAGTTAAGTATATGGATCGAATCTTTGGTTCAGAATGAATTAAGTACAATTTGAGCGTCAGGAAGTTACTATGCTTTTTGGCTTACCTAGGTACGAATCATGTGCGCCCGGTCTACTTTACCACGTAGGCCACTTTACGTCGTATACTTTTAATATTTAAACGTTGCATTATAACGTTTTAAAAGCGTCGGATCCACACATTTGACGCTTAGAGGTTAGATAGAATTTCATAATGGTAGAAGAATCGCTTTTCATATTTTAATGACAAGTAGATATTAGATATTCTGAATCACGTTGAGTACCTTTTCAAGGCAGTTCGGCAACTAAACATATCTGCAATAATTTGATGCTACAGTAAACTGATATGCAATATAGACTGAGAATTACAGACGTATGTAATGGGCTATTATGGGCTATTATAATATCGATATGTTATTCTTAATGTATAGATTGATGCAATTTTTCGACAATTGAAAACTAAATGACTCTGTTACCTCACTACACAGTGCGGCAGTTTTTATACACACCCTGCGGTCAAAATTTAATAAGCAGCTTCCTGAATTTTAAGACTAGTGTACGCTTTATTATAATCCGTAAACACGCATATTTAAAATGCTTACTCTATTCGGAATTCATATTAGTATCTCTTCATACACATTCAAATAAGCATACGAGACATTTAATAATAATATGTCTTTACAAGAATTTATCGTACCACAAATTGGTTTGTCTATGTCGCGTTATTTGCTTATCATTCTATTTATGCATACATCGCTAATAGACTTGTCTCGTGTACGTTACCAAGTAATAATTCTTAATGCCACTTAATAACTGATATTTACACTTTACAAAATGTCCTCTTTGTTATTATTATTTAAGTACGTTAGCAATTACCAGTTAAGCCTCGATTAGTCTTCCCTATTCATAAAATTAAAAGGAATATCATTAACAAATATACATACACTGACGCCTTTAGGTAGGCAGAGACTGCAGTTGGCTACAGCTTGCCATATACTACGATGCTGGCACACCTTTTTCGCTTCACTTACATAGATTTCTTCATGCATTTCCGTCGATTAAGAGTGCTACGCACATGACTACACCCTTTTCAATGAGATCAATAATTTAGTCGTGATAGGTTCTCCTTGAATATTATTAAATTCTTGTAGATCATTGCTGATGGGGTAAGGTTCATTGGCCTTAAATCATATTTCCTAAACAGCTGTTTGAGAAGTAGGTACCTACTATAATATGCTAAACGTGGATAGGGTAATAGTTAAACTGTTAATTTCATACATAACGGAATGCTTGTCCCAACACTGTTATATGGCAGCGAGAGCTGGGTATGTAAAAAGAAGAATGAAAGTGGGATAAATGCGGTGAAAATGCGAGCTCTGCGGAAGATGTGCGGAGTGAAGCTGACCGACCGTATTCGCAACAGCGTAGTAAAAAAACGAGTAGGCATGAAAGATAGTATCGGTGTAAAGATGAGAAAGGTTCGGGCATATAAAAAGAATGTCTGAAGAAAGAATGACAAAACAGATACGAAAGTGGAAGGATGTAGGTATCGGGGAAGACCTGGACTATCTTACCATGACCAAATAGGCCGAGTCTTATCTGACGGACAAGTCAAGAGGCTCCGTAACCGGCGAGCGTGTAATATATATGTAAGGAAAGAACCTATTGGAACGCTGTACACGCTGCCTACCCCGCAAGGGATCTGGCGTGATGATATAGATAGATAGTTAATTTCTTATTTTGTACCCACAACATTATCATCATCCACGTATATACTACGTAATATCCACCCTCACTCCTGAATTGTGTCGAGTACTCATTCGTTGGCGTTTAGTTTTACACCTGGCGAAACGCAAGTGAGCGAATAAATCCTTCGCTCATCTATGGAATATCTAGGCGTTTTGATGATTCACGTACCCCGAACGAGTAAGTCTTTCACACAGTTTTCGACTTACGATTTCCCATTTGGCTTCTTCACGTCTACTGTCCAACGCTTCCTCAAACAAAAGATTCCTTTCAGTACATCACGACGAGAATTATCTCTCCGTACGTATCCTATATGCCAGCGCTACATATAGCAGGGCATCTATTAGTATAACAGTGTATTCTCTTGACTTATCGATTATAGTTATATCCTCATTTCTGATAATTATCTACTTTCGAAAGGATTCACTGAAAAGCGCCATCAGAAACTCCAAGGTAAGAAAACTTTCACAAAGTGCGTATTCCTAATATGAGCTTGTTGCCTTGTTAACATGCTGCTGGATCGACGTTAGTGAAACGATATTTAAAACGTAAACTTTGTAATTTTTCTACATACAAAAAATCATGTAACATGCAGATTAAGACAGATAATAACGTAATAAATATGTACCTACATACCTACTTACATAATGGCAATATTTTTTAACAGCAAGCGTGTGATGTCGCTCAATTAATTTTAATTATTATAATCAATGATAAAAATATTGTACCATGAACACTGGCTTTCTAAGGCACCGGAAAAACCCATAACTTTTTTGAGAATTGACACTATAACAATTTGCTGAAACCTTGTCCCACGTCCCTTAGCTTCTGAAAACCGGTTAATACCTTTAAAAGAAGAATGGCGAGATCCCATGCATGGTTTTGTCTGATATTGACTTGAAGCGTCAATGTATGAAACATTGTGAAAATTATAGAGGTTCTATTTCGTAATCATAAACACCGAATATTTTTATTTGAGATACCTATCTATATCATCACGCCAGCTCCCTCGCGGGGTAGGCAGAGAGTACAGAGTTCCAACAGGTTCTTTGCCAGAAGAATGCCAGAGTTATTTACATAATATTTTTGTCTATTGCTATACCCAAATAATTATCTGAGTTGACTTGTTATTAACTTTGACTTTATTGTCTTTATTTATCTCTATCATCACGCCAAATCCCTAAAAATCTATTGTACCTGTATTAACTCAAGATGAACCTTACTTATGGCCGGATTCAACCAAGGATAGATTTGCTAACTGTCAGTAGAATTTTGACAGATTTTCCATACAAAATATGTCAAAATACTATCCGCAGTAAGTAAATCTATCCCTTAGTTGAATATTGAAACCGGCTGTTAGAGAACTTGAAGAAAAATCAATTTTAGTTGCTCTATGAATTGGATACTAACTTTTAAAAGAAGCATGAAATATAGTATCGGTGTAAAGATGAGAAACTGTATGCTCCGTTGGTTCGGGCATATAAAAAGAATATTAGGAGAAAGAATGACAAAACAGATATACAATGCGAAAGTGGAACGATGCAGGTACCTGGACCATCTTACCCTGACCAAATAGACCGTGTCTTATCTGAAGGGTAAGTCAAGAGTCTCTGTCTCCGTGGAACTCTGTACTCTCTACCTACCCCGCAAGAGATATAGCACGATGAATAGATAGATAACACTACATTATATGGAAACTGGAATAAACGTGTAATACCTACTTGAGCTACAATAATTACAAATAAAAAATGCCCCAAGACTTCAGCCAAAAGCTACATTGTTTAAATATATTGTGGTATGTTGTATATGAGTAATCCCTAATTCGTAAGAGCCAGCCAAACTGATTCGTGACGATCACCCGTGGGCCGCCGGCTTGAGCAATGTGCTAATAATATCCTCTCTCTATCCTGGACAACGTCATTGGTATAATCAGAGGACCAACTGAGGGTTATGACAAACTGATGCATCAGGGGAAGTGACAAAGATTTGACAAAGAAAGCGGGGCGCGGGCGCCTCTTTTGTTAGTCATAGTGAGCTTAGGAGACCGCTGATGAAATTTTCTGATCGCCCTACCTTGTTGTTACCGAGACATATATAACTTAACAGGTATAGACTTCAAAGCGAACTTTGAGAACTTTGAACCAGTATGTTAGATTGTTGTTAAACAATCTAACAGTATCTGAAATACTGGTTCACTTACGTGCAGGAAGTTCTTAAGAAATTCGACGACCGCATCATCTCTCTAAAATGGCCGCAAGGATGAGAAGGCATGTGAGTCTTGGTTCCTCTCACCCCCAATTTGCAAGTTTCTTGCGAGCTTTACTTGAGTTACGCGTACGTACGATTAGTTACGCTTTAACAATGCGCGTATTTGAATCGCTTTTAAAAAATGTACCGCCAGCCATTTGTTTTATTGCAGCGCTTTATTAAAGAGCCTTGAAAAATCGCTCTTGCAATAGAGGGGTAACATTTGCTGTAGAGGCGTGTCCGCTGCACATCTGCAAATGTGGACACACTCTTATTACCTGTACCAGACCCCATAGCGACAACTTTAAGACCCTCTTGAGCTAGTTCCTCGTTGCCCTTCCGCCTGGGGTGTAGTTGTTGCAAGCTAACCCTCTTGACCGGTAAAACTGTGAAGATCATTTACACACACACAAACTGGTAAAACTGTTAATTAAAAAAAAATGTAAATTTGTAAATTTACAAGCAGAGTACAGAAAGCCAACAGATTTTAATTAAAAAATTGCCTAGTGTAAAGACCATCCTACCATCAATAAAGCCAATACTTAATAATGTCAACGGTATGTACACCCATTCGGGTTTTGGCTCGCAAACACTTGTCCAGACTTGTGGATGTACACGCTAATTACATAATATTAGATCATCGCTATTCCAGACAGAATGTACCGCTGAATAACAAAACGAAATAATGTCGTTTTAAAAACGCAACGTCCTAAAATAACTTTCATTCATAACGTAATTAACATCTTCCAAAATTGTTTTTGAATTCCTAAAAGCACTGGGAAGCTCGCTTTTAGAATGTTGGCAATGTCTATAATTTATGATATGGATCGCCAACGTGAGAATTTTCATATATAGAATTCCGTTCACTTCTAGGAATCAGAGTTTTTGCCTCCTCTTCTTGTCTACCTTAGGATTCTGTACTCTCGGTTTCATTATTTCCCTTAAACAAGCCTAAAATGTTTTATAGTGGATATGATGTATCTGCATAATATGAAACAAATTGGACTGTTTCTCGCAACAAAAATATCTCAACCAGTTTAGTACGGTCTAACTCGGGACCCAAAGACACTCGTAGGAATACAATATCTTCCCTGAAAGCAGACCTGTACTGATTCAGACTATTTGAGGGACCAAGCATGAATTCGCAATAGGACCAAGGACAGGGCAAGAGGGTCAGTGTGGCTAGGGTCAATGTGGGCTTGCGGTAGCTATATATAATATAATATAATTCCGTTTTTCCTTTTTACCGGTTGTAGGCTTTCATGGCATAAAACACTCTCTCTCAAATAAAGTTCTCTCAAAAGCTTTTATCTTCTATCAGGAAGCACTTTGAATAAAAAATGCATCAAACGCTGGCGTAAAATATTTTTTTGTATTTTTTTGTTTCTAAGAAATGCCTCTTCAAATTGATATTATGTAACAAACAACACAAAGTTAGAAAAAGTTGTAATATTAATGAGAAAACTACGAAATCTTATCAAGGTTTCTTTCGACTTTCCTGGCGTTCCTCGAGTAAACATACTGATATATTTAAACATCATTGGAAGAATCTCTGAGTTTACTCCAATATTTTGATATTCAATGAAAAATATCTATTGATTGCCTCGTTGGTCTAGTAGCCAAGCGCATTGTTTTCTGTTCACGAGGTCCTGGGTTTAAATACTAGGTCGGACAAACGTAGTTTTTCTAACTAAAAATTTCCGGTACAAGTCCGGAGTCTGAAATTGTGCCCGGTATATGGCAAAAGGCTCTCCCCCTTTTACATAGGACTTAACATCGTCGGCTAAAAGTGGATGTACTCAGTAGAACTCTGCCACTCCCGCTTGGGGAATATAGGCGTGATGGTGTTTATTTTATTTTAAATAGCTATCGATATTAATTAATCAGTTGTTTGGGCCGCCGCCGGTCGCCATAACAAATACGATACATTGTTTGGGAGTTCAGAGTGGTTTGAATCTTGACTCACGCGTCAATATGGTCTAGATTTTTCTGCGACGACGTCATACGGCGCCAGCTCTGAATCAGTCGCTTATGTACTTCACAACGGCATAAATGGACATGTCCGCGAAATCTGGCCGGTTATAACATATGACAAATTAACGCTATGGACTGATTGACAAACGCGGTGCGCGAAAATGTATGTATTTTGAAACTTATGTGGCCACCTCGTAAGTTTAATGGCGAAGAATGCGCCTAGCGATCTCTAGATCCTGGATTCAAGAGATTTTATTTTAATCCACTACTAGTCTAACCATATGCCTAGTTCTGGTATAATAGAAATAGGCTCACCCCTTATTACATGGGACCTAACATCGTCGGTCGGTGTACACAGTATACCTCTGCCAACCCTGCTTGGGTAATAAAGGCGTGACAGTATAATATACGTAGCATGTTATTTTTCTTTGTAATATTTATCTCATTTAAATAGATAAATTAATATTCATGATAAACTGCGATTTTGTATTTATGTTAAGAGTCTTAGTATTAATATTTTATGTACCAAAAGGTAATAATTATCGTTAAGATTGCTTCAACTTTATCAAACTCTTCCCATTTTAAAAATATAAACAATAAGATTTAGAAGTATTTTGCGATCTTCCTGCCTCTAAAGGCAACAATATTTTTCGGCAGATTGACTATCTATTTAGTACTTATACCCCTGTAAACTGATATTGTACAACAGTTATTTCGTAACACATTAAAACTGTGTGAACGTCGCTTAAACTGCAAATTGTTGCATCCTCTTATTCATGGGCTATGTATAGCATTCACCTTCAATTGTTCGTCGACTTGATTTAAATTTAGATTTGTCTTTTAAATTAAAATAGATTTAATTTAACCGTTACAACGCGGTAAATATATATTTGTGTGTGTGTGTGTGTGTGTGTGTGTGTGTGTGTGTGTACTATGGTTACCCCATGGGTTACACATTGTAACCCGTGATGTAGCCACATTGTAATGGTATCATAATTTACCGGAAAGTAGTCTTCTGCAATTCTGTAGCTAGTTAAGCATATAATTTGTATAAGCAAGTACGTAATGTAATTTAACCTTCAGTTGATAAAATAAGGGATGCCCATTTTAAAGTGCACTGTGACATTCAGTTCGTCTATTAAATGTAATTGCTTAATGAGTAGGAGTGAAGCTTAATGTCAGTGACGAGCAGCTGCCGTTAATGAGAGCTTTGCAATGCTGGCGTATTTCCTTTACTTTTTATAAGGTTTGATGAAACTACTATGGTAACAGAAATCTTGATGATAGGTACCACTTAATGATACTAGCTTGTCGTAGAACTTTTTCAACTAATTATATCCAAATAAAGAATCAAACTCAAACTCAAATAATTTGTTTTGTATAAGCCCTGCGGGAGCGCTTACAAATAGCCAATTTACATTTAATCTAATATAACTACTAATCTACCACTGGATCAGAACGAGGCCTCCACTGAGGAGATCCGGCGAAAAAAATCAGTGGGCTTCTCTTTTTTATTTACTTCTCTTTTCTTTTTTTTAATCATATTGTTCAATATAATGTTTAGGTTAGAATTAAATAGTTTACGATCTAGCTTCCGCGTTATGCCTTACAATCGAGATATGAATCTAATGATGTTATCTGTAAAAAGTGTCTAAAGGACTTCGGATGGACCAGTCCCCCCAAGCAGCACGCGTTCACGAGTGTGACTGCTGAAACAGCCATCACTCCCCTCAACCATATTGGATTGGAGGGAAGGGAGTGACCCGCGCCGCGACACCTGCTGCATTCATCTAAAATTACCAAAACGCTTCTTTATGCTTCTTTCCTCTTGAATATTGACAAAGTGTCTCTCAAGATCATCGTCAGGATCTATTTCAGAATAATAAAATGTATTAGTTTAAGAGACTTACGTATTTTAAAATTACTAATTAGAACCTTTGATTTAAAATTAATATTTACCGTCACGCATTTATTCCCCAGAGGGGGTGGCAGAGGTGTACACCTACGTTTCGCCGACGATGTTAGGTCCCACGTAATAGGGGGCGAGCCTATTGACATACACCAGGCACAATTCCAGACTCCGGACTCAAACTGGGAAATTTTATTTTTTTTCTTTAGAAAGACTTTATTTGTCCGACCTAGGATTTGAACCCAGGACCTCGTGATCACCACGCGATGCGCTTTGCCACCAGACCAATAGGCAGTTAATTAATATTTACTTTTATTTTTTTGGTAGTTTCATTAAATAAGGTACGTAAAACAGTTACATATTATTTTTTAGTACTAAAACGTCCGACGTAGCACCAACTATGTATATCTAATTACTAAAATCAATTTTTTTTTGACAACAAAATCGTTGTATCGTGTTTCGGGCAATCGTGTCTCGGGTGTACACGGCACTGCCACAAAACAACAAACAAATAGATAAGCCCACTGAAATGTATAGCGATTTTAATTTAGTATAATTGTCGCATGTTAACAGCGAAAAATCTACTTGTTAAAAAAATTCAGGGATCAAAAATTGTGTTACTAAGTCATGCCTTTTTTTTTAATACGTTGCCCTACCGTAGGAATTACTTCAATGTCGCTGGCGCGTTTATCATGTATATTTAGGAATCAAACCCGAGTGACTGAAGCTCTTAACCACAGGATTAAGATGTCCGTCAATTAAAGAATAAGCGTTTCTTCTATCTATACATTACGCCAGATCGCTTGCGGGGTAGGCAGAGAGTACAGAGTTTCTTTCCTTACATACCTCTCTGGCTCCCTCCACTCTCATAGTTCGTCTCATATACGCTCGCCGGTTACGGAGACTCTTGCCTTGCCCTTCAGATAACACACAGTTGGTCTGTCTAAGTGTATATTAAGGCCTTCAAATACATTTGAATTAAATGAAATATGGTTAAGCAGCCTGCACGTAAACCTAGGGTCGAATCTAACGTCGCACAATATATTTTTGAAGCTATTGTAACAAAAATTGTCAGCAGCAGTCTGAAGCCTGAAATTGTGCCTTCTACAATGGCAATAGACTTACCCCACACTATATTAGATCATAACGTTGTACATCGTACTCTCTGCCTACCCCGCAGGAGATGTAGAGTGATGATATAGATAGAATATCGTACACATAGGAGAACTCGCTGCGGGTGCCATAAACCCGGCCAAAGAAGATTTGATGAACCTTCGATGGTTCATCAAATCTCCCTCAGCGAGGTGATCAACAGAAGGCATCGGTTTCTTGAACACCCTCATTTTTCTTCACCCGAAAGTGCGATACAGGGTTTAGGAGATGGAATTATGGGGTTATAAAGAGAAGGATTAACGGGATTAAAGAGGGGAAGGTAAAAGAGGAAGTCGTCTCCGGGCTAGCGTTTTATGTCATTTTAATGCTGTGCGTTTCTTGCTGTTTGCCTAAATCTGTGATTGCAATGCGAATGAAATAAAATACTACCAAAGCTAGCGTCGCGAATTTACTGAGGGCTTAGCACGAAAACTTTAAAGTTAACGTGACGCTAGGGATAAATCGTGCTGACGTCGTAAATTTCTATTGTCACAAGGATGGCATATCAACTTGCTAGCGTCAATCTTTTTGTGCTAATCTCTCTGTGTCATTATTTTTTTAGAGAATGATTGGAATTACTTAGTTATAAGTCAAACTGCCTTTTTTGTGTCTAACTGTTTATATATCTGACATTGTTTATTTAATGTGATAAACTTTCTGGCCACTTGATAACAATATTAGATGTATAGAGTATTATACGCTACAATTTACCCAATTTAAAAATGATAGATATAAAAATATTGCTTCACATATTGTAATTACCTACCACTTTTTCTGTCTAACGCCTTTGTGTATAGATTACCAGAGTATATTTGTTTTGCAGCTGCGCAATAATAGGCGAATATAACTATACCTTTATAAATTGTAGTCTCTTAAAACACTATCACGCCTATATTCCCCAAGCGGGGCAGAGGTGTACTGAATACACCCACTTTTCGCCGACGATGTTAGGTCCCATGTAATAGGAGGCCTATTGCAATATACCGGGCACGATTCCGAACTCCAGACTCATACTGGGAATTTTTAGTTAGTAAAACTGCATTTGTCCGACCTAGGATTTGAACCCAGGATCTCGTGACCACAAAGCAATGTGCTTTGCCACTAGACGAGCGAGGCAGTCAAATCTCTTCTCTTTCTTATAAGATCAATCGAGACGAGAGAGTTCGTAGGGAAAGAGTCTGTTAGAACTCTGCATTCTCCCCGCAAATCTGGCGTGTTATCAACAATGTACTCGTATATGTACATCAATTCAGTGAGTCAAATCTCTTCTCTTTCTTATAAGTTCAATCGAGACGAGAGAGTTCGTAGAGAAAGAGTCCGTTAGAACTCCACATTCCCCCGCAAATCTGGCGTGTTATCAACAATATACTCGTATAACTACATCAATTCAGTCAGTCAAATCTCTTCTCTTTCTTATAAGTTCAATCGAGACGAGAGAGTTCGTAGAGAAAGAGTCCGTTAGAACTCTGCATTCTCCCCGCAAATCTAGCGTGTTATCAACAATATACTCGTATAACTACATCAATTCAGTCAGTCAAATCTCTTCTCATTCCTATAAGTTCAATTGAGACGAGAGAGTTCGTAGAGAAAGAGTCCGTTAGAACTCTGCATTCTCCCCGCAAATCTAGCGTGTTATCAACAATATACTCGTATAACTACATCAATTCAGTCAGTCAAATCTCTTCTCTTTCTTATAAGTTCAATCGAGACGAGAGAGTTTATAGAGAAAGAGTCCGTTAGAACTCTGCATTCTCCCCGCAAATCTGGCGTGTTATCAACAATATACTCGTATAACTACATCAATTCAGTCAGTCAAATCTCTTCTCTTTCTTATAAGTTCGATCGAGACGAGAGAGTTCGTAGAGAAAGAGTCCGTTAGAACTCTGCATTCTCCCCGCAAATCTGGCGTGTTATCAACAATATACTCGTATAACTACATCAATTCTTATGCCAAAATAATTTATAGATCGCTTTTTACTTAAACCAATTTCCCACACTGTAACATTTACACTCGGATAGCCTACATTCTCATCAGAGGGCTTAGCATAAACAGATTGACGTAATCGTGACACTATCAGGATTCCCTCCATCAGACGCTACCGCCGCTAGCGGAATATTCTCACCGATGACCTTACTTCCCTTCTTTGGATAACACACAGGATCAGACACCGACCTCGCCGGTGAGGTCGAAGAATCCCTTGCCCAGAGCACCTCGGCGAGACACCTAGTAGGTATATGCCCTCTCACATAGCGACTGCCAAACCGACGCTATTCCTCCTTGAGGCGCCCTTCAGCTAGTTGCCCCCTTGCCCTTCTGGCTCGAGCGTAGTGGTTGCACGGTTCACCTCCTTGTTCGGTGGACCTGTCCAGATTTACAGCGATACCATTACATCAAGTAGACGGACTATTTGGCGCAGTGGTTAAGAGTTTAGGTATGCCGCGCCGCTCACTGGGTCGAATAGTCGCGGGTTCTATTCCCGCAAAGGACAAATCTTTATATGACCCACATTTATTTGTTTTAGTCAAGGTGTTTTTGTATGTGATTTTTCATGTTTGTAAACGCACCCACGACACAGGAATAAATCTTAGTGTTGGGCTACGCATTTTTTTTTTCAAAATCAAAAAGTAGTTCTAGCTAAACGCTCAGAATGTCTTTGCTTATAAATCGGATTTGCCATCGACGTCGGCGCAAAGCCCACCGCGTCGAGATATTGAAAATCGCCAGAAATAGCCGCGCCACGTGGGGGCGGCACGGGACTCATGGGCGCGGGCTGCGGACGCGCATGTTGTCCAAAAAGCGGAGTGTTTCAATGTTTATGTGTCAGAGTAAGAAATTACCTGTGTTTGTGTAGAAAGAAACTCATAGAAATGCCAGTTTTGACTGCCGTACGATACAGTGATTTAATCGGCAGACCCACTACATGGAAAGAATATTGATTTATTTTATGTATTTCCACACATACATCTACTTTTACAGAACAGGTACTAGCAGGCTACCAAGTATTATGATCAGGTGTTCATAATAGTCGGTATACTATCTCTATATCTACTAAGAAAAAGTTAGGCGAAAAATTATTCACAAAGACTTTATGAAAAAGTTTTCGCCGTCTCCAAATAGCGTCGGAATACCGATTCTACATTTATTAAGAAAAGACACGGTAACAATAGTTACCGTAGAAATATACAAATTCGAGCAATAAAAATGTTCACAAAATGAAAAAGAAACGTATCTTAAACAAATGTACAAATCTATATTTACAACAACATTGATAATTATAGTAATTTATTATTAACTAGCCGTAACCCGCGGCTTCGCACGCTGTTTTTGTAATTTGACATAGGTAGGTAGGACTTTTTTGATAGCATTATTCCAACACTGAAGGGACACCTCCATATTAATTTTCTTTAAAACCCGTTCAGCCGTGTTAATATAGAGCAATAAAATCAACTATCCCCCAGATATCTTGCATTTCCCGAGCTAAAAAGTAGTCTAAAAAAATCTCTGAACATTCTTTCATTTTCCAGTGAGTCTATTTAAAATCGGTTCCGCCGTTATGGATATTAACACGGACAAACAAACATTTTTTTATTGTGCCTGTATGCACTTAAAATATCTTCTTTATTTCAAAATCACAACCCCAAATCAATATTCTTGTGCACTGTGCGGAGATCGTACCTGCGACTAGTTGACAAAGTAAGTTAACCAGTATACGTTTTATCGGTTAAACCAAGTCATCTTTGTTTTGCAAAAGTATTATTTATAAACTCAACTTAAAAATGAGTAAATTTTTGTTGTAGAACAATTTTAACAGGTCTCCAGGCATCCAATCGAGGCGAGGCTATTTTTTTAGCCTAAATATGATTAACATTTTTGAGTCTTCATGCAGGCCGGTAAAAATCCACCAAATGCATATTGGAGTGATTTTATATACCGCTTACACGGATAATATCGGCATGATATATTTCATATTACTATTTCACGACTTATGATACTTTAATACTATCTATCAATCTATATCATCACGTTAGATCCCATGCAGGGTAGGCAGAGAATACAGATTTCCAACAGGTTCTCTTTTTACAGACCTTCCTGGCTTTCTCCACTCTCATAGTCCGTCTTTTACACGCTCGCCGGTTACGCAGATTCTTGACTTGCCCTGCTGATAATACACGTTCTATATGGTTATGTAAGATAGTCTAAATCTTCCCAAATATGAACGTTCTTCCACTTGCTCATTTTATATCTGTATTGGTTCTTTTATATTAAGTTTCCTTATAATCTGTTCAGCAGTTTTAGTATGAAGAAATAATAGATATTCCGTAGAACTCATGCTATTGTATATATTGCTATGTTATAAATTTTTTGAGATAACAAGTGTTTTGTTTTATTTTACGGTCGGTACGGGTATATCGCAAGAACCGAGATTCTTTCCGGGATCAAAAGTACCTCGAATAATATTTCTAGACCTAAAACACCTTGAAAGTGTTAGTAAGATCCATTCTGCCATTTTAGTATAAAGAAATAACGGTTATCCTGGAAGAACCGTGTGTGAATATATTGTATTGTTACGTTTTCGGGGTAATTAAATGCCGAATAACGTGCGCAGTACTCTATTAGGCGCTGTACACACAAAACAGTACGTCGAACAAAACACACACTAGCACTACTCTCGTTAGTACCCAAATACTGCTTCCGAATCGCTGAGACACTCGTAGTATCCGTATATTGTTGCGGTCGCCGGTGTATTCCACTTAGATCGCTTGTTCTCCGATTTGATCATTATCGCTTCCGAGAAGAGACTGTGTCCGTCCCCGCGCTCCTTTTATACTCGTATGAAAGTTCTAGAACGGACGCGAACCCTCTAAGTACATCGATAGAAGTACATCAAACAATAGCCGGCGCTTTCCACAATGCGGTATTATTATTACATACCTATTTGTGCGTGAATAATTAGGTACTTGTAAACCGCGCCCGCGCGTCGGCGATAATTAATTATGAGAACTTGGAACGTGGAACCTGCTAGACGTTTTACCACTTAAGCGCGGAGTCTAGATCTTTCCAGTCAGATCACCGGGTGACCTAAAGGTGTGTTATGCGTTTTAGAAAGGACATCCCCCGATAAAGACTTTTCAAGGTATCGGGGTATGTTCGGGTCGTAACATTATATTTTGTCAACTTCCACCAGACTTATTTCTCTATCAACTATCTTTATCACCGGTTTCCATCTTAGCCCCAATCAGCCCGCACAGGTGGTATTTGTAAAATATAAACTAAACCATAGCGCGATCTTATTCAACACACACCACTAACGCCGTCTCAAAAAGAAACATACAATACCTTCCTTTTTAAGAAGGTTTATTAGTTTATCTTTTTATATTTTTTTATTAATATTTATATTCTCTCATTTAAACCTTCTTTACCTACCCTGAGAAAGAGTGTAAACCAGCGTAATAATATCTTAAAACGGTACACTGCCAGCTAAGTATTTAGCAAAGTTTTGTCAGTTCATTTTGTGTTAGTCTTCTCGTGAGATATTAATCGACGTTAAAGATTCGTATCCGGCCCATTCATCGTTAGAGTTCTCTCCGGAAGAAACAATCCTGAATGCATCATCGGTTCATACACGAAATCATGTCAAAGTGTTTAAATCAAACGTGTATGAACAATTTCCAGTGAGTGCTTTTAACTACTGAAAAGATTTTCGTGAGGAGACGAACCGGAGTCCAATATTAATTGATGGAGGAATTCATTTGTGGGCAAAATCCCATAGTTTATGTCGTAAATTTGCAGTTGGGGACAAACAGTAACAACGTTTTGTGGTTAATTCCGCGACAATCTAGTAACTTCGGTTGTTTTGGAACAATGAATGTGTTATCAAAATCGACTATATTTTCTTTCCTCATAAACTTTTAGATTTTTCGAAAACATGAGTATACAGAGTTATGACCTTTGTACAGGTTACAATTACACAAAATTTCATTGAGATCCATCCAAAAGGTTATGAATAAAGTGTCTTTTTAGAAATTTAATGTTTTGCTTATTTTCGTCTTATCTGGAAAAACCTTTTGATTTTCCGGGATAAATACTATACAATACGTTAGCCAATATTTTAGGGTATCCGCATGCAAAGTTTCATCAAAATCCACTAGGTAGTTTTTGCGTGATGCCGGTTCCTACCTTCCGACAGACAGACAAACACCACGAAAGCCAAAAATTGTAGAATTGGCTTCTACATCGATAGTATGATACCCCTGAGTTGTTATTTCCTAAAAATATACCATGTACAGACACGACTTCCTTACAGTTTTATTACATTTATGTATATAGATATAGATAAGTCTCCAATCTAATCATGTGAACATGGTTCATTTACACCAAAACATGTACAGTCATACAAGGAGCTTTTGGCCCGCGGCCAAATTCGGAACTAACGCTGTCATCAAGAGAAATGTCACTTCATGACAGTCGCAGAGTTGCGAGTCGTTATTGGCTATGAAGTTTACCCGAGTTCTATGTTTAATTAGTAACCATACAGGTGGGTCCCTGTTGATATATTTTCCTGGAAGATTCGAAAATTTTACTAAATGATAACCCTAATATCACACCAACGCACCCCTGTCAATGCATCTACGGGCCCCCCCTCGACCCCTGCCGCCACCGCCGGCCGCGACGTGTTCTCTCCGATCCCCCCGATGCTTTGTCATCTATTCTTTCCGCTCAGAATACGGCCGACGACGACGTAGTCGTAGATCCCCTCCCATAGCCGGCGGTTGACCGGTGCACTTAGTAGTGCACCCCGCCCCCCACAGCGACTGTCCCAACCGAGGGCGCCTTGAAGAGGCGAGTATGTCGCCAGAAGTCGCCTCTGGCTCGAGCGTAGTGGTTTCACGCTCGCCCTTACGTCCGGTGAAGCTGTAAAGGCCTCGCGGCCAACAGCATACATCACTCACACACACACACACACGCATCTACGGGCCAAAATATCCTTGTAGCACATTTTTTTTTTAATTGTGTGTGCGTTTACAAAGATAAAAATTCACATACACAAATACCCAGACCGGAACAAATAATTGTGGATCACGCAAAGATTTGTCCCGTGCGGGACTCGAACCCGCGACTATTAGATGCAGTGGGCAGAGCGGCTTAATCTCTTAACCACTGCGCTAAATCGTCCGTCAGTATAGATAAAAAGCAATCAAGTCAAATGTTATGAGACGAACTATGAGAGTGGAGGAAGCTTGAGAGGTATGTAGGGGCAGAATCTGTCGGAACTCTGTACTCTCTGCCTACCCCGCAAGGGATCTGGTGTGATGATATAGATAAAAGTCATTTTTTTTTAAGACACAACATAACTTCTTCTGTTTACTTATACTTGAGTTCTAGTCAAAAGTTCATGTAAATTGAATGTAACCCAGATTCTTATTCGCTGTGACCAAACGCGGCGCGTTGGCGCGTACAATAACTTTGTTAAATGATTGTATATTGTATTCTGTATCATACTGTAGTGCCATTAAACGATAATTTCACGAAGTTTTCTTAACGCGTCGGGTTACATATTCAATTGATCATTACGTATAAGGGAGCTGCATCGAAATAGCAATCCCAGTATTTGCGAGATTGAACAATCTTAATCCCGCGGAATCTCGGTATTTGTGTCATACCGCAGTCCATGATAAATAATTGAGAAAATAGTAGAAAACTTTGTGTAAAATAACGTTCATACAAGTGAAGTATTCACCAGAAAAAAATACCAACATTAGGTATGGGTATCTGTTATTTTGTGTGACTGCCTCATTTGTGTAGTGGCGAATAATACGCAAAGTGACCTGCAAGTCCTGATTTTGAATTCTAGGTTTATAATTTATTTCAAACTTTATTGCCTCGTTGGTCTGGTGGCAAAGCGCATCGCTTTGTGATCACGAGGTCATGAGTTCAAATAATAGGTCGGACAAATGTAGTTTTTGTAACGAAAAATTTCCAGTATGAGTCCGGAGTCTGGAATTGTGCCCGGTAGATGGCAATAGGCTCGCCCCCTATTACATAGGACCTAACATCGTCGGCGAAACGTGCGTGTACTCAGTACACCTCTGCCACCCCCTCTGGGGAATATAGGCGTGACGGTGTTTATTTTCAAGTTTTATGTCAAGTGAGCGATGTCAGCTCCCAAACAACCATTTTGTTTCACATTCGCAATAAGCTATAGTTGCTAGCTTCTCAGATTAATTTGACCAACGAATTTAGTCCCGTGATTGTCCCTATTCACCCCTGGAAACCTATTTACTCGTAGTTAGGATCGGAAGGTTTGGGTTTTTCTCCTCTTGACCGCCTTGGCTGTCTTGAAGTTATTCCACTCGTCTCAATTGATCCACATTTCTGTTGAACCCAGACTCCCCTATCTACAAATAATCGAAATTAAGCAAACTTATACTGTATCTTTAACAGTCAAATAATAATTTTAGTATTATACAATTGTTCGCCGACTGCCTCGTTGGTCTTGTGGCAAAGCGCATCGCTTGGTGACCACGAAGACCTGGATTCAAATTCTAGGTCGGGGAGATGTAGTCTTTCTAACGAAAACTTCCCGGTATGAGTCTGGAGGAATTGTGCCCGGTATATGGCAATAGGCTCGCCCCCTATTACATGGGACCTAACATCGTCGGTGAAAAATGGGTGTACTCGTGACCTCGTGATCACAAAACGCGGCGCTTTGCCACTAGACCAACGAGGCCGTCAAGTTGCTGAGAATCAATTTTATTCAAAGACTAATTGATACGAGTATTATCACCGGGTTATGTCATGTGACACACAGATAACGGGCGTTATCTGCAAGTTAACTGGTCACTGACTCTCTCTAATAATGAAGACTATTTTCAATAATATGTGCTTAGTTCAATTAATGTATTCATAATAATTGTTAGATTATACTACTACAAAGTAAAACGTTACAATTTTTTTTTTTTTAAACGTAAGCATATCGAAAGCACCTTCTGAAAATGTAAGTTATTCTATCTATCTATCTATCTATAACATCACGCCAGATCCATTGCGGGGTAGGCAGAGAGTACAGAGTTCCAACAGGTTCTTTCCTTACATACCTCTCTGGCTTCTTCCACTCTCATAGTTCGTCTCATACACGCTCGCCGGTTACGGAGACTCTCAAGAGTCTTGTAAGTTATTCATGAACATATATACGCATATTACATACGTGTATACAATCATGCGTATATCTCAAAGGGATAGACAGACAGTATAGGATTTAGGTTTGTCTTGTACTAATTTCTGAATAATCACTTGTAAAATTATTGCGATCACGATCAAAAACGTCGTATTCGAATAGCACTAACTCTCCCTTTTTAACCGACTTCAAAAAGGAGGAGGTTCTATGTTCGGTTGTATGTATGCTTTTTTTTTTTTTTTATGTATGTTCAGCGATATTTCCGTCAATTGTGGTCCGATTTTGATATTTTTTTTTGCATTGGGTTCAGTATATCTCCAAGGTGGTCCCATATTAATTTTATTGACATTGGACGTTGGACTTAGAAGATACACCAGAGAACTCCTTAACGACAAACAATAGGCATGTGTAAATTGAGATATTATGGGTATTACGTCAATCCTATAGGTACCCTACTATAGAATAATTCACTGGTCACTTAAAATTGTAAAATAAAAATCTTTTATAAAAAAAGGTAAACCGACTTCAGAAAGCAAAAAAATAAATATTTGAAGTCGGTGCCAAGTAACCGACTGCACCAACCAGCACCGACTTCAAATATTTATTTTTTTGCTTTTTGAAGTCGGTTTTTCCGTATATTTTTTACAATACCAATTTATTGACTGCCTTCGTTGGTCTGGTGGCAAAGCGTATAGCTTTGTGATCACGAGGTCCTGGGTTCAAATCCTAGGTCGGACAAATGTAGTTTTTCTAACGAAAAATTCCCAGTATGAGTCCGGAGTCTGGAATTGTGCCCGGTATATGGCAATAGGCTCGCCCTCTATTACATGGGACCTAACATCGTCGGCGAAACGTGGGTGTACTCAATACACCTCTGCCACCCCCTCTGGGAAATATAGGCGTGACGGTGTTACCAATTTCTCCCGAAATTAATATAAAATTAAGTATATTTGAGCATTTGCGGCTAGCAAAATGAGAGTTGCGCCTACTAAAACTACCTAGAATATCTACTATACATACTCATATCGATATATTATATATAGTCGACATTGTTCAAAAACTCTCTGAATAATTACTTCACAGCTTGAACAAGATGGATACGTGATTCTAGAGGACTTTCTGCGGCCAGCCGAGTGCGATGAGTTATTGGAAGCCGGCAAAGACCTGACCAAGGATCTGCCTAGTAAAGAAAAAAGAGTGATTTTTTCAACTGTAGATGCTGAGAAATTAGTAAGTAAATAAGAAACATAAATATATGGTACATAAATATGTCTAAATAACTTATTTCGTCCACTGAAGCGATAATAACGATTCCGAAAGAGCGAAAATTTTGTTAATATTGTGGTCCGCGTAACTTGGTTACCTACTGCTTTTTTTTCTTGAATTACTTATATACATTTAATACGGTGCAAGGCAAGGATAATAAACTGTAGAGAAGAGAATAGAAGGAACTGTAATTGTGCTATCTTTCTTGAAATGTATTCCAAATCCTAATAGATTATTACACTCTTATGAAATTACCTATCACGATTTTGTTTTTTCAGACAGGGTTACTTAGAACTTACTTATTTGTTTCTTCCAATTTCGTAGGTCCCCATACTGAACTTTTCCCATGTATGTTGATTTACATACTTACATATTCTATACAAGGTGTAACATATACAATGTAAGACCTCAGACACCCCAATTAGATTATAGCTATACGAATTCAATACGAAGATCGAACTTCCAATTTTAAGTAGTTATCTACCATTCTGGTAATCACGAAACCTGTATTTTTGTGAGCGCATTGTGGATATTGTTATAGAAGTGCATTCGAAATCACCGTATTGCTTTGAATTATAATTTAGTTTAATAAAGCAGACTGAATATTATATATATAACAGCAATTTTTTAAACTAGATAAAAAATGTAACATATCATCATCATCATCAGCCCGTGTCAGTCCACTGCTGGACGTAGGCCTCTCCCATGGCACGCCACTGAGCTCGATTTTCAGCTCTCCTTCTCCAATCCCTGCCCGCCCAACAACGTAGTATAGGGCGCCCTGTAGCTAGGTGGGGTGACGATATTCGTAAGGCAGCGGGCAGGGATTGGAGGAGAGCTGAAGATGTAACATATATTAAAAAAAATAATTGAAAACGATTCAGATTCCGATTTGGTACAAACTACTTTCAAGTCTTACGTTTATTATGAAACACCTTGTATAGGTATTAACAAAATAGAAAGTGTTGCCAAAGAATTCTGTTTCCAATCTGGGCTATAATTTATATTCCAGCAACTGAAAGAAGACCATTTTATGCAGAGCAATGACAAGATTAGCCACTTCTTTGAGGAATCCGCACTGTCGCCTGATGGAGAGCTTTTAGTGGATCCTAGCATATCCTTAAATAAGGTATTAGGAATATCTTTTTATATATATTTACTAGTTGGTACTTGTGCCAAACGCTTGACAAAGGCTTTTGTGACAAAAACTGAGTCTCTTCGGAAACCTTGATCATTTGATCAAGGGCATGTTTCCGAAAAGACAGAATATTATTTAATGTCTCAGATCGTAGTTAGGATGTAATATCCGTCTGCCTCGTTGGTCTAGTGGCGGATGATGCGCGTAGCGACCACGAGGTCCTGGATTGAAATCCTAAGTCTAACAAAACGTATTTTTAGGAAAAAAAATACAATTCCAGTATCAGTGGAATCTAGCGCTGTGCTCAGTACAATGGCAATAGCCTTGCCCCTTGCTACATGGGATGCCACATCATTGGTGAAAAGTGGGTGAACACAGTAGATCGCTGCCACCCCCGGATGGAGAATGTAGGCATGACGAAGTACATCTTATTTTATTTTATATTTTTATGTATTACTATGTTTTATATCCAGGTTGGTCACGCTCTACATCTCCTCCACCCTATCTTCAGATGCTATACATACAGCGACCGTGTGAAGACCGTCTGCCGAGAGCTAGGCTTCAAGGAGCCAGCAGTGGTGCAAAGCATGTACATTTACAAGAATCCAGGAGTTGGAGCGGAAGGTACCTTCTTTGTCTATTGGATAACCCGGAATTGGTGAATCATACCAAAAGATCAGTCCACCAGTCTTAACAACTTATGTTTTACAGATTAAAATTTCTTTTCATTTAAGTTTTTCAACGAAGTTTACTCGATCGCCTGATCAATTTGTGCTGAAAACTAAGAAATAATTTGCAAAAAATAAAACGATGTAGAACAAAAATTGTTTATACTAACATCTATCTGTCTATAACATCACGCAAAATCCCTTGCACTGACATAATATATGTAAATATAACGATAGTTCAAATCCGGTCTGTGGAGATGTTATTGTTTTGTCTTTATCAACTTAGTAATAAGGTGAAAGAAAGCATTAAAAGAGTGAGTGAAAAGGGCATAGAAGAAAATAGGCACCTCCCAGAAAGTTCTCTTCTTTTGTGCAAATACGTGACGAAATGAAACATTGGTAATATATGCCTATATTGTTAACTTTTGCTAGATCAAATAGGACCACTGATGACCTAGGTC
This sequence comes from Phalera bucephala, assembly GCA_905147815.2. Classification (NCBI taxonomy): domain Eukaryota; kingdom Metazoa; phylum Arthropoda; class Insecta; order Lepidoptera; family Notodontidae; genus Phalera; species Phalera bucephala. Next base: position 5,770,161 of record LR990609.1, on the reverse strand, counting down.
GTCAAAAATGAGACAAGAATGTGTTGGACTTATTTTCATGTGATACTCTCTTTTAGAACAAGGTATAATCAGGGAGACTAGTAAACAATATAATGGAATTTAAACTGGGAGACTAGTATCCAATACAATAAATGATGACTGTATTTCTATAAGTATATTTTGCTAGTCAAATATTTACTTCTCGTAAACCCTATTTTTAGTATTAAAAAATATCGCCATAACTTGAGCTAAGTTAGTTCGTCTGTGCCTTCTTATGGGATGACAGAGGAGGAATTCTTTTATTTTCACAAATTTATCAAATTGTCTAAATTTAATATAACTTCCAAAACAGTTGTCATGTACTTGTCGGCAGAAAAGATGTAACTCTGGAATCTATTTAAACTTCCCAAATGCGTTAAATAATTCATAATATTTACCAATATTATCGAAGTTGTTTTGGGTTTTTAATTTCCTGACGTTAGGAGTCCGCTGCTGAACCAACAATTGGTCTGACGTGATTGATGTTATTGCTATTTCGGGGATCTTACATATTGGTTATCAATTTTACAAGCAACTATACAGGTGGATTTTTTGAACGCGGCAGTAAAGGCAGCTGCCTTATTCGTTGTATCTAATGGAGAACGGTCTTAAGAGACTCTTAACTTTTTGAAACATTTTAAAGGCTGCATTTAGAGTTTGAAAAACTATTTATAATACACATCAATCCTGTTACTTATAAGGATCAAAAAACTTGGACCAACTGAGGTTGGAGTACTAGAAACCTTTTCCCATACGTTTTGTAGGAAATCATGTATTATTCATTCAGTTATTATGCACTACATACTAGAAAAGACCCTTCAAGCAATTTTTTCTGGCTAAAGTTTGAGTGCATACATTGTAGTTCCCGTTGTACGAGGTGCTTTCCGCAACGTGACACCTTCGACTGCTAAGTTTATCTATGAAAACACAAACATACCAGCTAATCCCGCGGACATCACGTTAAGCCCCATTCTTTGTTCTCTATTGAGTACAATGGGGTTATTTTTATCGAAAAGTCTTCAGGAACAGTCCGGAAACCGGAATTATGTCCGATATAAGGGCAAAGGGCTCGTTCCCTATTAAATTGTAACTTACGTAACATGAAAGGTGGGTGTATGGAGTGCACTACTGCGATCCCGCGTGGGGAACATAGACTTGACGGTATTTATTTTCGATAAGTAGGTGCATACGTTTACTCTACTTTTCCATTTCATCACAACACATCACAGTAAGCACAGCGATCTTTAAGTATAGTAGTTGACTAAATCTCCAAGCCAGCCTTAATTGCAATTCCTAAACTTGGAATCTCTCTTCTTTAGTTGTGATTAATTTCCCCCTCGCTTTTAGAGAACTAACTTTGCCTACAACATATTTTTAGGTTTAAGACTTCGTAGCAAGATTGGACAATTTGTTTTGTATGTCCCTATTTAATTCTTGACTGTGATTAAGGGAGCACTAGACTATACGTATACGTAAGAATTAGTGTATAATTATTTATTTAACACTAATTGATGATCTCAATAAAATGTAGACCCAACCTGACCACCGTCTCTGGGGTTCTGGTTTGGTCATGCTCACTATAATGTCTTTGCTTGCGGTGGCTGTCTGGCGCGGGTCACTCCTTACCCTCCAATATGGTCGAGGGGAGTGATGGCTGTTCCAGTAGTCATACTCGTGAATGGGTGCTGCTTGTGGGGACTGGTCCATCTGGAATCCTTCAGACACTCTTTATAAATAACTTCATTAGTCTCATATCTCGGTCGTACGGCATCACACTGGAGCTAGATTGTAAGCTATTTAATTGTAACCTAAACATTGAATCCACACAATATAATAAAAAAATATTGAAAGGAAAAAAGAGAAAGAGAATGAAATAAAAAAAGACAAGCCCGCTGAGTTTCTTCACCGGATCTTCTCAGTGGAGGCCGCGTTCTGATCCGGTGGTAGATTTGTAGTTAAATTATATTTAAAAAAAATGTAATTTGACTATTTGTAAGCGCCCCCGCAGGGCTTATACAAAATAAATTGTTTGAGTTTATACAAATTGTCATAGGTTATGCATTTATGTAGATATTTTGGTAAAATTATGTAAATTGTTTCCTTAATAACATAAAATACTGTTTACACGTTGCGACGCCGCGAGCCAATAATTTTCACCCGTTTGGACTACACCCAATAATTCCGGGCATAGAATATAAAATACATTTTGTAATTAAATATAAATAACACCACTTTTCAAATGAGTGACGATGTTTTAATACGCTGTAAAGCTTGATATATCACACTGAAATATTATTTATGACGGCTGATTTCAATATAATTTTATACAAAGCATGTTATCGCGAATATTATTGCAAAGCGCTAGGCAAATAATCAATTTTGTAGTAGGTGTATATTTAGAGCGGGTGAAAAGATGATAAGAGATGCAAATCAGCACGGTATGAGGACGAGGTACAAAATTCTATTCAGTACGATTATACAAATTAATGAAGAAACATAAACATATCCAAAAGGACCCATATTGCTCTAATAATTTTTAATAATCCCAGCTCAAACTAATTAGCAAGATCATGGATATTTTTGGAGTTACAAAAATATGTATTTTATAATAACTAACAGAGTGTCAGATAGAAAGACTATGTGTCTTTGTAGATGTGATGAGATTTGATTGATTGAGATTGTGATTTGTCCATAACAATAAAGCGAGATCTTTGAGTTCGTTACAATTGCCATGGTTTGCAGTATTCGGCTTAATCAGTCTCAGATGGGTGATAGTATGTGGTATTTCCACTTTAAAGAGTTTTATTGCTTCCATACACATATTAAGCCATAGTCACGTCGGTCGATTCCAGTTAGATACTTTATGTTTTAGTTAGATACGTAGTAGCTAAGTTAAAAGTACTTAAATAAGTAGGAAGTCTTAAAATTTCTGTTGGTGGCTTTATATTTTCCAACAACAGTTGGCTTCAAATATGCCTTCACCAGTCCGCAATGGGTCTGCGTGGTTAAATATAGTACATATTCTATTCCACTTTCTTTTAAGAAACAGTGAGTTAGTATAGACTAATTAAGATATTAATATTTGTAAATTTCTATTCATTGTAGATCAAAATATTACTATTGACTGACCCGTAGTTTCATCGTTTTACGTAATGGCGAGCGCTAATTTCAAACTTTTCAGTTCTTTAAAGGTAGCGTAGTGATATAGAAAGATAAATAGGTACCGACATTTTTATAAAATAACAACTATATTACAATAATCCAGAACTATCTTTCCAGTTATACCACATCAAGACGTGACCTACCTTAACACTGAACCCATAGCACCGGTCGGGTTCTGGATCGCCCTGGAAGACGCTACAGTTCAGAACGGTTGCCTCTGGCTGTCGCGAGGCTCCCACAAGTCTGGCGTTCACAGACTCCTGGTGCGAAACCCTGACAAGAACAGCAAGGAAACTCTGATATATGACAAACCAGCACCGTTCTATCCGCAGTCAAGTTTTACACCGGTTCCAGTTAGTAAAGGTGTGGTATATAGATAATAATTAGCGCCTTTGCAGCAGTTCCATTTGCGAGCGCCTCTATGCTTCGGATGACACGTTAGGCCGTACTGAATGCCCTACAGGCACCTTGAAAGGCTCTAACAGCACGTAGCTAAGAACCTGCTCCCATTCCACACTAGATCCGCGTTGCAAAAAATGTCCGTCGATCGTCTCGATTTGTGAGAGATCTCGAAAGCCTTTGCCAAATCTCTTTGTAAACACAATTCCAACTCGTTAAAGATCCAGTGTTTTTTCGAATAAATAAAATATAACAAATGTTATGTTCGTATGTTCACGACGTCCAAGCCTCAAATCCTAGCTCACAACTCTAAATTTTTCGAAAATCTATGCGTTAATGTGGCTTTGCCTATGCCTGCATCGTGAGAGAAATATTACGATATATTATTTTATGTAAAATGTTCCTTAACATGTTTCAATTATTAAAAATCATCTCTACTATTGCAGGAACTTGCATCCTTCTACACGGCAACGTTGTCCACAAGAGTGCCCACAACAAATCAGACAAGAGCCGCCACGCATACACTTTCCACGTGATTGAAAAGAAGGACAATAACTATTCACCTGGCAACTGGCTGCAGGAAGGACCGAATGCGCCATTTCTCAATGTTTATACCACTCCTCAAATAGTATAGAGACATTATGGAATATTTTACAGTTGATGCACACTTTGGGCTGCTGCGACAATATAACAATATGCAATGCTTACAATACAATAAGCAGTGTCTACGCTCATACACGCTGGCCGGTTACGGAGACTCTTGACTTGTCCTTCAGATAAGACGCGGTCTATTTGGTCGTGGTAAGATAATCAAGGTCTTCCCTGGTACCTACATCCTTCCATTTTCGCATATAAAATTCAAGAAACATTCTATGGCAGATTCACGAGACTATCACATTGAGTTATATGAACCTTGAGTTAGAGTACATATGTACTCAATGGACTATCATGATCTCTAGAAAATAAATATATCAAACTTCTACGAGATCTTAATCTGTGTTTCTTCACTGCAACGGAGTACAGTGTAAATGGCTCACTGCCCATGCCACAATTTTATAAGTCCTAAGAGTTCTTATTAAAAACAGGTCGTTCAAACCCTCAATCAGGTATGCAATTTGCAATAGGCGACAATCAAATGTGCATCAACAAATAAAACTGAAGGCAGCTTAAATGTGTTTTAAATTTATCATTTTTCAATGTAAATGTGATATGATTTTACAGGAATGACATTACATTTGTATCATTTCGAGTAATAAAATATATTTTTGCAATAAACTATCTATCTATCTATCTATCTATCTATAACCTCACGCCAGATCCCTTGCGGGGTAGGCAGAGAGTACAGAGTTCCAACAGGTTCTTTCCTTACATACCTCTCTGGCTTCCTCGACTCTCATAGTTTGTCTCATACACGCTCGCCGGTTACGAAGACTCTTGACTTTTCCATCAGATAAGACTCGGTTTATTTGGTCGTGGTAAGATAGTCTAGGTCTTCCCCGGTACCTGCATCCTTCCACTTTCACATTGTATATCTGTTTTGTCATTCTTTCCTCTGGCATTCTTTCTATATGCCCGAACCAACGGAACATGCCCTTTCTCATCTTTACACCGATACTATCTTTCATACCTACTCGCTGTCTTACTATGCTGTTGCTAATGCGGTCGGTCAGCTTCACTCCGCACATCTTCCGCAGAGCTCGCATTTCTACCGCATTTATCCTACTAAACTAAGTACTGTTTATTTGCTATTCAATACTTTAGTTGGTACCTAAACACACGTCACGTTCATGTGTATTTAGTAAATTTCTAATGTAACAAAGATGGCGTATCATCGCGCTAACGTCAATCTATTCGCGCTAAGTTCTCAGATTATAAATTCAGAATACTGTCGTTACCTATGGACGTTACTTGCTCTTTTTTGGTTTATATTGCTAAAACCATATTATGGAAGACCTGAAAGAGCATAAGAAATATGCTATATGCCTTCAGTCGCTTACATCTACACATCATTGGCTGATATTAACACCACCGACGAATTTTATTGTACTGGACAAACCACATATTTAAAGCAATGTTAACCTCCATTAGTAACAAAATAATAAAAGAACACTATCCAAGTGTGTCGGTAACATAATCACAATGAAAAACTATTGATATCGACAGTTGTGGAAATTATATCCGCGTGTGGGTTTTTTTTCATAATATTGAGTTGGGTCATAGGTATAATAATCATTACAATTTTAAGGTAGGTTGCATCCTGACGATACATATTGTTATACGGGTTTTATTATATGATGCCTACTTACTATGTAGGTGTATTTTCAATTTCCAAAAAGGAGGTTAAAGGAAATAAGGTCCCAGAATGACTTATCCCAACAAAGCTTAAACACGCTCGGATTCCTTTCTGTTTTCATTATTTCCTTACAATAAAATCCAATTTCAAAGCTCAGTACTAAGAATACTCAGGTTTTTCTTGCAAAGTACTTTTCCATTCATTCAAGTGTTTGGAAATTAATGGAAAACTACACCGGCTTGTTCAGGAAACTATTATGAAAGCAAAACTAGGTTCCATTGCAGACGCAAGGACTCCTTAACTTGCACTTCCGTATCCCTAATTAGAATGAATAACTTTAAAAACAAGTTTTTTATAGAAAACACATTTCGGAGATATCTAAGAGTTCCTATGGCCTCCTTGTGACTCCATCATCATACGCTAAATATGATTTGCAAGCGGTGTATAATGTCCCTAGGAATAAGATGACACTTTACAAAACTTGTATACGGCCCATCATGACGTACGCTTGTGAGGATTTCGGGCATGCCGGCCGCGCTCACATCGATAGACTCTAAACGGTTAATCCCGTTTCCTCCGCAAAGCCGTCGGAGCCCCGTGGTTCATACGGAATGTCGATCTCCATTCCGATCGCGGTGTCGAACCTATTCGCGCCTATATTAAAAAGGCGACAACGCGTCCCATCATAGAAATTCGCTAATCGTAGCCGCCGCCGACTACGAACCTTACTACTCACCTATCAGCCGCTACTGCCGTCCGCGCCAACCCTCCCGATGCCCTTACATCCGTTCTTTCGGATACAGATACCGCACACAGGATTAGACAACGACCTCGCCGGCGAGGGCGAAGAATCCCTTGCCCGCCGGCCGGTGCAGAGCACCACGGCGAGACACCTAGTATACGCCCTTCCCCATAGCGACTGCCCAAGCCGAGGCCGTTCCTTCTTGAGACGCCCTTGACTAGTTGCCTCCTTGCGCTTCTAGCTCGAGCGTAGTGGTTGCACGCTCGCCCTCTTGTCCGGTGAAGCTGTAAAGGCCCCGCGGCCAACAGCGAAGATCATTCACACACACGCTAAATATCATCTGGATGGATAGTACTTGTCAAGACTAATCCAACGAACCAAAACACCAGTGTATTGTGCAGTTAACATGTTACTATGTCCATCTTCCAGTTCCATTATCAAACTAGTTCCATAGTATCATATTATTGCACTATTACTGATTTTACATACACATACATATACGAGGCATGCCTTTTAAGTTCTGTCGTTTCCATATTTCCCGGCAATTTTGAATTTGGAACTCTTCTATATTCGAATGTGTTTAAATTTTGAATCTCAAAACAGTTGAAAGTATTAGGATTAATGCTATTGTTTGGTCACAGCGTCGATTGGAATCTGTCAGGTTACGTACGAAAATGAATCTTTCTAAGGAAAATGTTCTTGCAATAATTTTCTACAACTTTAGAAGGCCTGAAGAGAGGCCTGACACGGCTTCAGTGTTTTGAAGAGCTAACATCTGTGTTCAGTGATGAGGCCCCATGTCTGCGGACTGTCGAACGCTGGTATTTAGAATTCCAGCGTGGACATACTAGTGTTAGTGACAAATCTCGCGAAGGACGCCCTAAATCCGCCTTCACTGAAGATAACATCATTGCTGTGAGACAACTAATTCTCGAAGATCGTCATGTGACGTATCGAGAGACTCTATTAGGCATCTCAGGGCCAACCATGCAGAAGATCTTGCATGAAGCGCTTGGTGTGAGAAAGTTAGTTTGCCGTTGGATACCGCATCTGCTTTCCGACGATCACAAGGCGGCCCGCGTCAGATGGTGTAAGAAAACTCTGCAAAGGTTCAACCGAGGAGAGTCAAATCACGTCTACGACATCATCAGTGGTGACGAATCTTCGATCTATGCCTACGATCCTGATTCTAAACAACAGTCTACAATCTGGGTCTTTCAAGACGAGTCAAAATCAACTAAAGTTGTTCGTTCTCGAAGCACTTCAAAGAAGATGGTGGCCACATTCGTTGGAAAAACCGGCCATGTTGCGACTATCGCACTTAAAGATCGTAGAACGGTTAACGCAGAGTGGTATACCACAGTTTGTTTACCACAAGTCATCGCCGAACTTCGAAAATCTAACTCAAAGCGACGCATCATCCTGCACCACGACAACGCAAGCTCACACAGCGCTCGTCAAACGATTGAGTATTTGAAGCAGGAAAAAGTAGAAATTCTTGACCATCCTCCATACAGTCCTGACCTAAGCCCTAACGATTTCTTTACATTTCCTTATATTAAGAAAAGTCTTCGTGGTCAAAGGTTTCAGTCCGGTGAAGAAGCAGTCGACGCTTCAAGTCAGCCATTTTGAACACCCCCACTTTAGAGTGGAATAAATGTTATAATAACTGGTTTGAGCGAATGGAAAAGTGTATTAAGCTTTGAAAAATAATAAAAAGTACTATAAGATTCTAGTTGTTTTTTTTCTTCAAACGACAAAACTTAAAAGGCATGCCTCGTATGTCAAATTTCAACTTAATCGAATGTCCACAACTTCTTGAAAAATGGATCACAAAACTTGACCAGTTAAAAGCTTGTAAAAAGAGCAGTATTGTACACTTTGAGTGTTCTAAATGACACAGTTCACGGACATTCTGATGCTAAAAATATATGATAGATACATGTTTACTATCATACACTGCATCTCGAGGTAGAGATGGACTTTTAGATGGCAGCGGCGAGTTAGTGCCCCTATAATAAGTTGTTACAAAGGACTCAACTTAGTCAACACAACCATACAGGGCACATGCGAAACATATCTACCCAAATAAATAAAAATGAAGTGTCTGTTTGTAATGTAAAAATAACAGCTTTTCACTAAATGCATATAAAGTTTCAAAAATTTTATCGGTCTGTTTGTTACGGCTAATCTCGAATGTTATAAGGAGTAAATTAGACTACTTTTACGTTAAATTTCACGCGGGCGAAGCCGTGGGTAATAGCTAGTTTAAAACTAAAATAAAAATAATATATTTGGGTAAGCAGACACAACGAATAATTATATAGTTCAATACATTTCCTAAATTCAAAGTTAAAATTTTTTATAATAATGTCGACGACGACCTCTGTCGTCCCCACTTGGGTAATATAGACAAACCCTTACTTTTTTAAGTAAATAATAATAATGGTTTATTAACCAAAAATACCCATGACTATCACTAACGCACTTGGGTTTTTAAATTTATTTGGTTCACTTTTAGGAAAGGAAATTTAAGTAACAGTAAATATATTTAAGTCTATAAAATCACTAGCTAACGTCCTACAAAGAAAAGAAAACTAATACTGATCCAATATTGATATTTGACGGACGATTTAGCGCAGTGGTTAAGAGCTTAAGCCACTCCGCCTACTGTGTCTAATAGTCGCGGGTTCGATTCCCGCACGGGACAAATCTTTGTGTGATCCACAACTATTTGTCCCGGTCTGGGTATTTGTGCATGTGGATTTTCATGTTTGTAAACGCACCCACGATACAGAAATACATCCTAGAGTGGGGCAACGTTTAAAAAAAAAAAAAATAGCATCTCATTGCATAGAGATAGTAAACGTCACTTAATTAAATCATTAAATCTCAAAGATTTAACATTCTCAATCAGCGTGAGAGAATGATAATTTAATTACTCGGAAAGAAATTTCCGATATTTTCATGAGCTATCGCTAGTACTGGGGCTAGTACATATGGCGCTGAATTCAAATACATAATCCCTTTACGGAGCAATGCATTTGGCATACAACTTGTTGCTTACTTTTAATATTTAATAACAAGATCATTCAATACTAACTGGGTATATTTTATGTCTGTATTAATTATTGGCTGCACCAGACATTATGCCAATTTAGAAACTTTCAAGTGGTTTAAACCACTTGGATACCAGACAAAAAAACCGTATACTTTGTTTTTTTTTTAATTGTAACTCATGCTTTTGTAATTCGTTTTGCTAAATAAAGAGATTACGGTATCCCCATAGGTATACCCATTAAATACTTTTTAAAATATTTTCTTTTTTTAAAAAGGGCCACTTACCATTTAAAACAACCAACTATATATTGATGTCTATTCGGTTGATCTGGTTTTACCTAATCTGACTCAAATAGTGCGATAAGTTTGATCAAAATGGTCAGTGTCAGGGCTCTCCCTGGGCTAGGGTAGGGTATATGGTTACTAGTCAAATGGTCGCGTTCGTTCGGGCGGAACTGCGGGCAAAGTCAAGTTCCATATAAAATGATAACAATGAATTATCCTAACACTTTTTATTTCGGTCCGGACAACGACCCCCGGTTTCGACAGTAGGTACGTATCATTGCCGCCCGAATTGAGATAAAAATGTAATCCGACGTTGTACTCCAGTGAACCGCCCGTAAGATCAGATATCGTCCAAAGTGGAAAAAATATTTAAAAAAAAACGACTTCAAAAAGCAAGAAATAAATATTTGAAATCGGTGCCGGTAAGTGCAGTCGGTGACTTGGCACCGACTTCAAATATTTATTTCTTGCTTTTTGAAGTCGGTTAATATTCTGATTAGTTTTATGGCAGGGTACCTATGGAATTGACGTAATACCCATAATATCTCAATCTACGCATTCGTATTCTTCTTCTTCTTTAAGTTATGGCTTCACACTAATTTTAAATATATTTTGCCAGTGTCAAGTGAGATATATAATCGTGTTTGTTTAAATTAATTCGACTCCCCGATGAACTTGATGACAACGATGATAATGAAATAATGAAGTACCCCACCCTGGATAGTAAAGCGGTGGATACTTTACATACCAATTGCAACGGCCGTTTTGAGAAAAGTCGAAAAGGCACGTTTTATCACTTTGTTACAATTACCTTCACTCATGTACATATAAGAACACGTAATGGTTAATATTCCACTAACATTACACATTTTTAGTCGAAATAACACAAGTTTTGGAAATTAAAACAAATTGACAACATCACTCTTCGACTTCCCGCCGCACTCCCGCATTCGTATTGTTTGTCGTTAAGGAGTTTCCTGGAGTATCTTCCAATTCCAAAAACACAAATAACGTACAGTCGAATTGAGAACCTCCTCCTTTTTAGAAGTCGGTTAAAAAGAGTCTTCTCTCCGCTTCTGAGGCCACACTTCAACTCCATTCTGGCCTGCACACATCTCCGCTCCACTGCAGCAAACACATATCTCTGTGGTGGAATCATAATGCCACACGGCTACTATTATATGTACCATTTAGTTCGGCATATAGCACATTAGAAAACTATCGTCTCTCTCCGCTTCAGAGGCCACACTTCAACTCCATTCTCCCCAGAAAAAAAGCGCAAGACAGTTGCGGACGGGCTCTTCACATATTTATGCGATCATGCAAAGCATCTCATGTCGCTGCGTCTGGCAGGCGGAATTTCACCCCGCAAATACTGACCCAAGCTTAATACAAAATATAGCAAGATATTTAGGCTATATTATTTTATATGGTAATATATTATTGCTTTTACGACTAAATCAATACCATCACGACAGACTGAATGACCATCAACGCTGTAAAGGTACGCGTATATATTCTAGCATCTTCATCATATTATGTCGTTAGTTTGCTATGATATAGTTGCTATTGTGCAGTATTTTAATTATATACTATACCTATGTCTGTGACGGCGTGTAAACATCGAAAAGGGAAAGCGTTTGAAGCGTCGCCATTCGTGACCTCCAAGCTAACTTAACCCATGGAAAGATTTATATAAATTTAATTGAAAGCTAAATCAGCCGAGAAAAGACGCGGCAAACGACTAGTAAATAATATATTTAAGTATCTAAGAATTTTATTCAACGACATAAATTCAATTTATTCATTCAGCGACTTTGAAAAGGGAAATTGATTTCGAAGAAATGCTACTCAGGTCGAATGGCATGGCGAGGAAATTATTTATATAGTAAGAATTTACTTCAGTAACATTTTTAACGGAAGCCTCTTTCAAAACCTATCATAAAAAACCTACAACAGAATATTCAAATATTCTACTAAATTACTTACACATGCAAAATGTTATTTGGCACAATTCAGTTTAACTTGTAAGTATTGCTAAGATAAAAGACTAAACTTGATGATTCCTTTTTGGGTTAATTACTCGTACATTTGACTAGACTTTACAGAATTATTTTTCGTTGAAAATCTTCAATGATTGTGCTGACGCATTTTATTGACAAAGAGTCTATTTTGATAAAATTGGGGGATATCCAGAGAACAACATTTGTTCGATACATAATTATAAAAAAAAAAAAAAAAATAAAGTAGGACAACGGTTTTACAGACCAATAACAAGTACGATCAATAAATTGCTGAAGTCTAAAGTTAATTTAATTTGTTATCTCAACGAAACAATATTATTTCGTTCCTGGTAATGGTCAGGAAAATTCGCCACATATTTAAATATTAAAGGTAGTTTCGTGAATCCAGCTGGAATAAGTGGAGCTTAGAAAAATATATGGAAATGTTGACTTTATAGTTTACTCTTGGAAATAAGATTAGGGAAATATAAATTGGAGACACGTCGGTAAGATTACGTAATTAAATAGATATCTATTTTCTTTTTATTTGAGTTTAAAATCTTAGATATCAGAGGAAGCGTAAATATTATTTCTAGTAGTAAAAAAACAATGCTTACAACCAAGTTCGGTATCTTAAACAATGATATCGAAGAGCACGCACTCGAATTTAGGGGTGATAGTTTAGTGGGATGACAGATAGGAATTGATACGGCGGCCGTTCACACTGGCTGGAGGAAGTGCGTAGTACACTCCGGCTCTTCCCAGTGTGCACTCAGTTACCATGCGCGTCGGGATCACAGCCCTGGTCGTTACTGCAGTCTGTCTCCAACGTAAGTATAAAAATTCCATAAAACATAGCCCCAAAATAAAAAAAAAATCTTGATAAATATAAATCGTGCATGAGTTTTTGAAAATAGAATTCTGTTATATTTATTTTTAATTAATCATCTTATGGTGGTTGCAGTTTTCATGTAAGAAGTTTGTTATTATGTAAGTAACTTTTATATTTAGTAAATAAGCCAATAAGCATAGCGAATGTTATATTTCTTCCTTAATTTTAAAATAGTTAGTCAATTTTAAACTTCACTTAAGTACTTTTTATACCTGTACGTTTCGAATTGCGTGCGAAACACTTTATAGTTTAGGTTTCTGAATGTAACCTCATCCTACGTATGTTTTGATCATAACCGTCCGAATGTGGTAAATCAAGTTCAATATATTGTAATAATACCGATGACGCAGAAACGCCATGGTTTTAAACTTAGCCGTTTAATATTTAATCGAACACTGAACATTACACTGGTTTCAAAAGGGCTCTACCGCGAGCAAGTCTTCGTAAGCGTTCACATGATTGTGAATTTAAATTTTCTATTATAAGCAAAATATTCTTTCGAGAGCGAAGATGATAATACAACGGGCGGTGTTTGTTGGAACGTAGATACAAAGCACTAAAGGAATGAAGGGCTAAATGAACTTCGTGCTCCCATGAAAACCTTACTAATACTCGATTTAACGTACCTACTACCCAAATTCCTATACAATAGCTGAATGTTCATTACCTACGTAATATACGCGAATATGCGGGGTGGAAACGCAGCTTTCAGTGAAGCTGTTAAGCCATCTGCGGCCACCAGCCTTAACTACTCAGTTCATAAAGCATTCATCACGTTATAACTTTTAGCCGCGGTAACGCTTACGAGATCATTCGGAATCCAATTCTATACTTACATCTAGATACGAAATATAAGTCATATGAGTGAGATGGTCAATGGTGGAAATCAAAGCTACTTTAAACTTATTTTCATTTGATAGCGATGAATGAAAAAAGATATCATATAATTATGAAATATTCCAAGCGTAGGTTCTATGTAGAGAACTCAAGTTTCATTGTGTGATTTTTGAGCCCCAGTGGAACATGCAAGCTTGCATCCTCGGGTACATTGTTTCACATACCTATCAAAAAAGTTATATCGCACCATTATACTAAACTTTATGGTTATACCCAAGGACTAAAGGTAACCACTAGATTACATTTACCCATAGAAATCTCAATAATTAATACGATTTATGTTACTCCAGTTATGTGGCAGTGAACAGCGAATTTAGCACGACTAGAAGGAGCGAGTATGTTAACAACGTTTACTAGTTTAACTAATTTCCCTGTGATGCCTCATGTTAAACATGTTAACACTCTCGTGCTACCTATTTCATTTATTAGGTAAACAAAACAGATGACAGCCTTTATATATATTCGCACATAAAATACAGTTTGTCTAGAATGTAATGGGTCTACCGCACACTGCTTAGCAATGTTATTGTAATCTTACTTTGCCGTATGATTGAAATGAGAGCTATGAGCTACGTATCCAAGTTTCTTCTCAAAAGATTGTGGTAAACATATGGAACACACTACAGTCAAAATAAAAGTCCGTTTTAACGGATCGGAAGAATAACATTCACATTTAAGGTGTACCATTAAATTTTTCTTCATTATATCTTTATCATAAGCAGTGATAGCCTAGTGGTTAGACCGTTGGACTGCAAAGTCAAAGGTCTCGGGTTCAAACCCAGGCACGCACCTCTGTCTTTTCGATAGCATGTGCGTATTAAAAATTAATTATCACTTGCTTTAACGGTGAAGGAAAACATCGTGAGGAAACCTGCATGCCTAAGAGCTTCTCAAAGGTGTGTGAAGTTCGCCAACCCGCACTGGGCCAGCGTGGTGGACTATGGCCTAAACCCTCTCAGTTTGAGAGGAGGCCCGTGCCCAACAGTGGGACAGTTTCTTAACAGGGCTATTATTATTATTATTTTATTTATCTTTATCCCTGTAAAAATATTATTATTTTTCTAATCCCATGTAGCTGTCAAATCGGACTTCTTATAACAACCCTACTAAAATCGTATATACTCATGACTAGTCATTTTCGACATCATAGAATACTTCTAAAATGCTAGAGGAGAGCCATTGGTAGAGCTATTCTAATAGCTCTTATCTGTAAGACTGTTATAGACTACATCCCATTATAAACAATTAAGAATAGGGATTTAATCTATCTACTATTCGAAATCCATTAAACGTTATTTCATCATCATCATCTCAGCCTATACTCGTCCACTGCTGGACATAGGCCTCCCCAATCGCTCTCCAGCGCAACCGGTCCGATGTCACATGCATAAACGTTATTAAGTTTAGTTATTAAATTTTTATTAAAACAATATACGCTAAGTTCGGAATCACACAGACAGGCAGCAATTTTATTTGTATCCATTTGTAAGTATCGCACTATCTGTTTTATGTACAGTGGACTGTTATTTGGTAGTTGTTGCATTTGATATCGAGAGGTCAGAGGTTTGTTCGTCACCGCCAGCGCTTGTATTCTTAATTATTTAATGGAGATATCTGCTTATATCGTCTGTATTAAATAAAAGATCTGTGTTGTAAGCTTTATTAAAGCAAGTATTGTAAAAAAAAAAACAATGAAGAGAGAAGATTGTTACCACACTTTGGGTACTAGCATACGTACGACCCGAGGACATAGAGCGCGACAATTTCACGTTATGATAACATTATCGAGAAATCGTGCTATCACGCTTTTCTCTATTTAGTAAATGTGTTGTAGGACAAGGATGCCATCGGTCCGATCCGTAAGCTTCGAGCATAGGCGTCGAGTTATCGACTCGTTAGTTTTACACTATGAATTAGTGTTTGTGACTCGAGTCACTCAGGTTATTTTATTACGTCACTCGAGTAATACTCAAGTTCGTGAGCAACTCGAATTCTCTATTCACAATCCCGGAAATTCGAGTGAAATATATTGAGTGTCGTTTTCTATTGTTAAAGCATTTTTAAATAACCTTTAATAAATAAATAATATGTGAAATGATATAAATACAAACATTGATTATTTATATATTTAGGCATTTAAGGTAGATAAATAAAATTACTTTTTAGGATTAGGTAATCAAGTTTCCAAGTAAGGAAGGGTGATTGCCACTAACTATTAATTCTGAAATAACATTTTTATAAATCTAACAACAACTTTCTTCTCAATATATTTTTTTCAAAATGAGACCACAGTGACGATTTCTGATATATTATTTCAATGTTATCACTCGAGTGTTAAACAAACAAGTCGATTTTAATTACACACCACTTATGCTAAGACTCAAAAAATAATTCACAGTGAACCTTAATCTAGAAACCGCAGGCGCGCACCATGTTGAAGCAACATTACTACCTGCAAAGCAAGTAGCCACACGTTCACGCTAGTAGTCCCTTTGTGACCGTCGTGCGAAATGACGTGATCTGCGCGGATCGAATTAAATTGTTTTCTGCCGTCTTGTGTCGTTCCCGCCTGTAAAAATGCTGAGAGTGTGTTAAGTTCACGAATTCTTCTTGATATGACATGATAGGATCACATTTCATACGTAACTAGCGCATTCAGGTGCCGTATTATTTAAATATCGAATTAATTCTTCCATCGGTAACTGTCATAGTAAAAGACTCGTCCATTTTGTTAGTGTTGCTAGTAAAACAATATTATTTTTCCCTACTTTTATTTGTTGAGGATTTTATAAGTTTAAGGCGCTCGTAGCGCTGTGCGACCGCGGTGTTCTTACCGATTACCAAGGTTAAGCAGCGTTCGACTCAGTCGGCCCGAGATGGGTGACCGTTTGCATTTGCTTGGCGTTGCGTTTGGCATTTTCATATTC
Organism: Phalera bucephala; assembly: GCA_905147815.2. Lineage (NCBI taxonomy): Eukaryota > Metazoa > Arthropoda > Insecta > Lepidoptera > Notodontidae > Phalera > Phalera bucephala. Next base: position 5,753,483 of record LR990609.1, on the reverse strand, counting down.
GAGCGTCTCCGTCCTTCGGAAGGCACGTTAAGGCGTTAGTCCCGGCAACCACATAATGTGGTAGTCGTTAAGCCGAGTTGGAAGCCTTAAAGGCGGCTTGATAAGTTCCAAGAGCAGGTGGCCACAAACCTGCAGCCATCAATCCGCACTGGGTCCGCGTGGTGGAGTATGACCTAATGTCTATCACCTCGATTGTGAAAGAAGGCCTTTGTCCAGCTGTGGGCAGGATAGGCTGATATTATTATTATAAGTTTTACTATTATATGGCACTAATATAGTAACTACTACATCACGGTTTTAATATTTAGTTAAGATGATGAAAATATATTATCTCTACATTAAATTACTACCAACCGTAATAGTTCAAGTATATCTATTTCTTGAGTTTAATATGCATTAAAATACACGTTAACGCAACAATTATTTTATTATCATCTATTCTTATGTCATCAACGTTTACCCCGAAAAATGGTTATCTTTCCGAGCTGCCAACATTACGCGGGTATGAAGTGCGGTGAGCGCGAGACGTTTGTTGAATTTTTTGGCTTCACAGCACGACGTTCAATTACGACTGGACGCGGCTTCTGGATTTATTCTAAGCAGTGAACAAAGAGTTATAGCACTGTACAATCACTTCTCAAATCAAACTAAGTTCATGTTTGTTTTACTTTTCAATATGCAAGTTTGAAGTTGTATATATCCTGGTGACAACGCGCGTGACGCGACGTACTCTATAGTAAACTAGTAAAGTGCGCTCTAACGCTCACCGAATGTACTCTGTGCACCGAGTTGACTCGATAACACGAATGCAAGCGGACTCGATTAAAGTTTATTTTTATTCCAGTACCGAGTTAGTCAAATTCACTCGAGACACTGAAAGTGAAAATATGGCTCGAGTTGCATCTCTACTAAGCCCTTGGTACCTTAAACTGCATTAGTGACTATACAGCAGACAGTTGTAAAGCGCTAAAAATAAATTATCTAGGTTATCCATTCTGTGTCAGGGGATCAACTAGACCAATTGGAAGTGCAACTACCACAAGACACGCTGTGTTGCGCGCACGCATGTCCATGAGACCCACGTTAATTGAGATAAGCACAGTACTTGAGATTGCTGACTGATACCTCTCTATCTGTGTAAATGGGTCAGAATATAATAGAGCTTTGTTCTTTACTGACCTATTTCGATTCGTATACGAGTGATTGTTTCTCGACTCGAAATGGCATAATAGATTCGTTCATTCGTTGGGTTTAGTTTGGATTAAAAGTTAAAGTTTGACGGTTAGGCTTGGCTTAAGGCGGCCGCTCTCTTGATAAGGCAGTCGTGGGTTCTTTTGGGCTTAAATCTTTGTGTAGCCCATCTGGGTGTTTCTTATGTGAATTTCATGTTTGTAAATGCAAAAATTATTCCTAGTATGGAGCTAAAAAAAGTTAAATTTTAATGTGAATATGAAAAAAAAGTCCTTGAACATATGCAGTTTTCTAGGGTTCATCAATACTTACCTACATATTTTCCTTATGAAGCCACAAAACAGCTGTGTCACCTATTTCTTTTTATTTTTATATCTGCGTAAAATTTTGGCATTACCACTATTTAATGAGGGTGTGTCCGGTTTATACATTGCTATCGCTTTAATACACCCAAACCTACGTACCATTATTAAAGGTATAGGTATAATGTAGATTGAATGAAATATCAGGATTATACTGAAAGAGGCAATAACTAATCAATGAAAGAACTCATACTTTGTACTAAAGAATGTGTGAACTGAACCACGCCTTTGATGTAAAGTTTCTAACTTTTATTTAAATAGCTCAACACTTTAAAAGTTTTATATCAATGTCAAGTTATAATGTGTTACTAAAAAAATATGTCTCCTTACATTTGAACAACGGCGTGATCACCCAAATGTAGGAAGAACGACAAAAATTTACACCCCAAAATGTATAGAGACGTAATTTTTAACTTGCACTGTTCGTATGTCTATCTGTCTGTCTTTCCAGTTCAAATCTTGTGATCAATTTTTCAAACACTTGCGGTTATCCGATTGAGCAAACGAATGTATGTTTGGTGATAATGCAATTATATGGTATCATGGAGCTGGTCCGATTATGGCGTCAGAAGGTGGTGTATACACAACATTACCCAACCGCGTTTGATTGGTATTAACAACTACTATGCAGCCAGACGGTGTTCAGAGTCTGATGATGAATCCAAAGAGTGGCCAATGGAACCACCTCCCTACTCAATATAAACCCATTGTATTTGGGTTCATTGAATTTGGCTCGACAAGTATTGTAGACTCAGATGGTGTCCAGGGCCTGATGAACTGGAGCCGGAAGGAGGCCATAAGAACTCCTCAACTAATCAAGATATCTTCGTTGTGTTTTTGCTATAAAAGCTTGTTTTTAAAGGATCTTTTTAAATTAGTCACATGAGGTATTTTTCACAAGAAGATAATCGTCATTTTTATATACAGGTACTTTTCTCTTTGTTGCTATAATAGAACCTGCTCATTGGATGATCTTTAGAGATTTTACCTTACAGTCTCTTATAAGACCCGTATTGCCCTCTAACGGCAGTAACATAAATGGGAAATAACGCACCTGGGGTCCAATATTATGCTATTTCATTTTCTCTTTACTGAAATTGCAGGTGTATTTTCCTATTTCTAAGCAAGAATATGTTTATTTTGAAGTATTTTACGATATCAGCATGAAACGATCCTACTCCCGTTACAAGTAATAATGAATAAAGAACGTGACACCATGGCTTATTAATAATTATTTGTACATGGATTACAAACATTCCATCAGCAGCGCTATCTACCAAATGTTTTTCGACCGAATAAAAAGATAACTAAATATAAAAATCATTTACAGCATATTACATAACTGAAACTCCATCTATTTATTAAAACTATAACTTAGAGCTAACATTTTCGGGAAATTTATTATGAACATGCCATGTTGCGGATATTTTAGGAACTAATTTCTAGCCCCTAACCCCTATAGTTGGAAAAGGTTAAGGGAAAATTAGTTATAGACATTACCAACAGATGGCTGGGGTAGGTATCTCATGTCAGGCTGGCGAAAGTCTTGTAGACATAACGATTTATATGGGATTTGCTGTCTTTTTAAACCCGTTGAAAGCAAAAGCCGTGTATCCTCAATACGTACTATATAACTTTTAGCTTTTTAATTTAGGTGCATTACACTGTTCTGCCATATTTAATCTGATATGTCAATTCAAATTGTCATTTAGAGTTGACAATTTGAATCATTGCATCTAAAATACATATAAAATTACAATTGTTAATTTAAAACAAATGTTAATTTAATATCCCTTTAGAAGGTGTATTACTAAATTATATAATTAGCGTTGTTTTCTCTGTGGCGATGCATATTCCAAAATGAACATAATTAAATGCGATAAATATGCCAAGTAAAAACAAGTCGAATAGGTGACCATAAAATAATATTTTTGGCTAAATTTCCACTGGATAAAGATCGGTAAGTATGTTTCTGTTATAATACTATGTTTTACTTTACATTAATTTACAGTCATTATAGTTCTTGCTGTTAAGATAGAAATATTAAAAACAATAATGATGTATAGTCATGTTATCGATACCGTTCATTCTTCATTTATTCAAACTTACCTTACCTTCATTTATGATACTAGAGCTTCTAGTACTATGCGGTTTTCTCTTTTTTTGATACGCAAGCTTATTTTTACAGATGTAAACAAGTATGTGGAATGTGAAGACTTGGTGTATATTTCTATAAAAAGCTGTATCAATTAAATAAAATATTAGCCCTGTTAAGAAACTGTCCCACTGTTGGGCACGGGCCTCCTCTCAAACTGAGAGGGTTTAGGCCATAGTCCACCACGCTGGCCTAGTGCGGGTTGGCGAACTTCACACACCTTCGAGAAACTCTTAGGCATGCAGGTTTCCTCACGATGTTTTTCTTCACCGTTAAAGCAAGTGATAATTAATTTTTACAAACGCACATGCTTTCGAAAAGACAGAGGTGCGTGCCTGGGTTTGAACCCGAGACCTTTGACTTTGCAGTCCAACGGTCTAACCACTAGGCCATCACTGCATTGTAAATAAATTAATTTAAATATATTAAATTTTTGTATGGTAGTTATAATGGTAACTTTTTCATTCTGTATATTTACACCGTTACAAATTCAGTGGGATTACGTAATTTACGGATTCTATTTTTATTTAATTATAAGCGGCAGTACTACCCGCTGAACCTGCTAAGCTACGGAACCCTAAAAATGTTACATATCGATATCGATAGATCCATTAAATTTTACGTCAAGGCTACATCCCTATTCTTTATGTTATGTTGGCATTATTGTTTTATTATGTTGGCAGCATATTATAATTTTATGTTGGCAGCAATAACATTTAATCTTATCATTGTGGTAGAACTTTGAGTGTAAGTTCCATACAATTTGAAATTTCGCGCTCTAGTATGAAGTTCCACCCCTTAAAACGTAGTGATTATATTCTCTTTGTCTCATGTTTCTTTCTTGGGAAATGGACGTTTATACATTTATTGTACGCGCTGCGAACAAAAAAAATATCGATAGCAGACAAAGTTACATCAGAATACATCAAATATTTATGAAGCTTAAGCTGCGGTGGTCAAACATTATATTTTTACTAGGAAAATGTTATTTAAAGTACATATTTTGTAGATTAATAGAAGTCAACTATATTATAATTAATTGATGAAAATGTTATGTGGATTGGATATTTGTAACATAATAAAATACTGGTTACAAATAGCGGAGAGCCGCAAATTTTTTTTTAAACTAAGGAGGTCACGTCATAAACAAGGTTGAAAAACACTGTTCTAAGGTTTCGGGTCAAATTAACCGAAGAATAAATACATTACGTGGAAACTTCCATGTCCGACATAATATGCAATTTAAGAATTGAATTGAAATGAGTTTTCAAAACACCTTCAGTTGATCTAATAATGGTCTGTTTATACACCGGCGCAAAAAAGAATTGTTCCTTGAGGGACACCCTTTTACCATTAGACCAAGCCATCGTCGTCTAGAGGGCTGAATTTGAAGTTGAAACTAAGCTAAAATCACTATACTAATCCCTTTTAATGATTTTAACACCTAAGCCACAAGGATAACAGGCTAACAACAATCAATGATACTAGGATAGAAGTTCTTGGATCTGTATGTGTCATCACGCCAGATTCCTTACGAAGTGGGTAGAGAGTATATAGTTCCAACGGCTTCTTTCCTTACAGACTTCTGACCTCTGCTAGTCTAATAGGTCGCCTCATACACGCTCGCCAAAAGCTCAAAAATAAGTGGCGTATTTAATTAAGTATCAGTAATGCACTAGATAAATAAAACCTCACTTTTATTACCCCCGAAAGTGTAATCATTAAAATATATACCTACTACCTACACGAGCCCTTCTTATTGTTCAATTAAATACCTTTCAAGTTCATACTGTTACAACAACGTTGGTTCTAATTGAGTTATTTGTTAGGAAATTATAGATGGGTCGAGGCTGGGTCCACGGCAACCAGAATACAATATTAGATATATGATCAGTACAGTCAGCACCAAATACTCAGTTTTTAGATTTATGCCAATATTACATCATGATTTATTGTCAAGTTCTCGACGTTTTCTTCCGGTGACAATAACATTCGAAACGTCTTTAACTTAAAATTCAATAATATAGTGCGATAAAATCCGATGAATAGTTTTAATACACAGCTTCAAATATGTTTAGCAAAGGTTTTGATATGTTCTTAGCCGCGAGACTAAAAATATTTAGCATGATCTGAGGGGCCGTAACTTAACTGTTATCCCCCATCTGTTTGAGTACGGAGTATCCTAAACAACATAAGATGGATCATGATATGGGGGGAACCTATTAATACTGTGGTCCCTGCTTAACTGCTATGTAGCTGCGATCAACTAAATCAAGCGTTGATAAAAAGGAATGGTAATAAAAAAATTAGCAAAAATAACACTTTAAAAAGTAACATCTACCTACTTACCTATTCGAAAATCATAGCTAAAGTGAAATTTTGAACACCGCAGATATCTACCGGCCAGCTGACTAGCCGCGCCGCCCCTCAATATAATTTTTCGCTTGGTATAAGTGTTTTTGATGCACTAAATAAGTATTTTTAGGTGATTTTACTTATTATAGTGCATTGGATACATCACCTGAAGTTTAGCTCTAGGACGACTAAAATTACGCCGTGTATAACTAGTTTAAATGAACGTACCCAGAAAATACACTTTTAACAGCTTATAAATTTTGACTCAATATTTACGCACTATTATGAGTACCTATAATTGTCAAAAGTGCCAACCAAGGTATTAATTTTGTAGTTAAAGAAATATTTCCTCTTTTACATTAATATTGCTAGAAAACCTACGCATCTATTATAGGAACTATGACCAGTTTTGAATACACGCTTAATGTGTGGCATTTGACAATATGAAAAATAAGCATATAAAAATACTATTAAAGTGATCGCGCGTTTTCAAAAGAGTAGCGGTAAAATGACTAATAATCGTTATGATTTCCTAGTGTCCAGGACTGTACCTAGATTTTCTATTTGTAAATAGCCATAAACACGCAGGCGCGGGGTCCTAGGCAATCAATACAGCCCATGATGTATTAACCTAGATACAGCTGCATGTCGCATGTCCTTATAAAACGCAATACATATTTCGTGCATATTCGGTACGATGATAATACGAAAACATGTTTCATGAAATTTAAAATTTATTGTTAGGCGTTTGTAACGCTAAGAGACTGTGGTGTTCTTAAACCAAATTTAAGCAGCGTTGGGCTCAGACGATTTCAGATGGATGACCATTTGTGCCATTTAGAGCATCTGCGTACTTTGGTAGGCACGTTAAGCCATTGGGCCCGTTATCCGATATAGTTAGACCGTTGGACTGCAAGGTCTCAGGTTCAAACCCAGGCCCGCACCTCTGTCTTTTCGAAAGCATGTGCGTATTAAGAATTAATTATCACTTGCTTTAACGAGAAAGGAAAATATCGTGAGGAAACCTGCATGTCTAAGAGATTCTCGAACGTGTGTGAAGTTCGCCAACCCGCACTGGGCCAGCGTGGTGGACTATGGCCTAAGCCCTTTCAGTTTGAGAGGAGGCCCGTGCCCAACCGTGGGACAGTTTCTTAACAGGGCTAATATTATTATTATCACTTCACGTGGTAGTCGTAAAGCCAATTTGGAAGCCAGTGGTTTGATAAGTTCCAACAGCAGGTAGTCCTAAACGTTCCTCCACCAATTAAGACTATTTTAAACGAAAAGTGAAATCAGTTTTGGAAATCCATGTAACCAATGATCGTTTCAAACCTTCTAACAATCTCGTATTCGACTACTAGTTGAATTCGGCTTCTAGATAGTTGATCGAATATAAGGGATGAGAAACTGTCTTCACCGACAATTATTAGGAAATTTACAACAGTTAAAACTGTGACAAAAGACATAACTAGAGGCAACAACATTATTGCCGATCGCAGGGAACGAATCTTTGTGTAACCTACAAATATATCTTTCGATTTCAGTGTTCGCGCATTTGAATTTACAATTGGCATGATTCAGAAATAATTCCTGTTACACAAGCAGGAAAGGCGCAGAGTTTAAAATAAAGAACACCTATTAGAATCCTAAATGGCAATACTACTAAAACCTAAGACATAAAGTAAACTTTACTGTACATCAACAAAACTTCAATAATGATAATAGACGGTAACGCTAGAAAGAAAAATATGGCAGACTAACGCTATCATAATGATAGTATCATTCATTAATTTACATCATATACTTAACTATTCTATACTAAGTAAAATATTCAAAAACTCATTGCATAACCGATAAACTATCGCAACGCTATCGTAGCCTGTGATACTTGACTCATATAGATCAACATTCACATAATTATTATAATTAGGAGTCTTATAACCATAATTAATTGATTCCGCTGAAGCTCTAATGGTCCCGTGGCCAACAATGTAGATCACTCACACACACAAAACTATAAATAATTATAATTTTCTATCATACTCACATCACAAAGGATGTGCCTACTAAACCAGAATGAACGGAAACTGTGAGATAATAACATCCTAAAGTTCAGTACAAAGACCTCTTTCAATATGTAACTTCACACCTATTAGTGGGTATGGGTACTCAATAACATCTCATTTATAAATCTATCTATCTTTCTATATCATCACGCCAGCTCCATCGCGAGGTAGGTCCCTCCTCCATCCCTCATTTATGAATGAACGACTATATTGAGTAAAGTTGAGATAATGAGCGGTGCTATTGTATGTGGTTAAAATTAAAATATCGGAAGACGACAACAAGATATGGTAATGTATTATCACGCAGTAAAATGATAACTAATTTTTTGTCTTATCTATACTAATATTATAAAGTCCATGACTGCCTTGTTGCTCTAGTGGTGAAGCGCATCGCTTTGTGATCACGAGATCCTGGGCTCAAATCCTAGGTCGGACAAGTGTAGTTTTTCTAGCTAAAACTTCCCAGTACGAGTCCGGAATCTGGAATTGTGCCCGGTATATGGCAATAGGCTCGCCCCCTATTACATAGGACCTAACATCGTCGGCTAAACGTGGGTGTACTCAGTACACCTCTGCCACCCCCGCTTGGGGAATATAGGCGTGACGGTGTTTTTTTTAATATTATAAAGAGGTAAAGTTTGTGAGTTTGGATGTTCGGAGTAATCTCCGGTACTAATGATCCGATTTTAATGATTCTTTCACCATTGGAAAGCTACCATATCCAGAAGTAACGTAGGCTAAATAAGTATACTGAAATATAGAGCCGCAATTTGCACGAATACTCTAAATAATACAACTTATTTGGTTTTGTCGGTAGTGACCGCATGGGCATGTGATCAAGCTGATCAAGCTCATAATGGATGCAAGATCTACGGGACTTCGTGCACTTGTGGCTATGGTTGCCGGACCGAATTCAACTACAGAACGAGGAGAGCCTGTCTCAATGCTCTAAGAGGTAAGAACTGGAAAGAATTAAAACAAGCATGACCAATATGCATAATTATCATAATTGCTATGGGGAAGATAAATTTATTTAGAAAACATTGAAATAAGTATGACGCTACTTGATACGGACAAAAATTGCTGGGTCGTAGCCCACTGCCATTAACTCTATTTTAAAAGAAGAACATACCCTTCCTCGCCATTATTCTGGCAAATTAAGTAAATAACTTTTTGAAAACTTGAACTTAAACTCAAGTAATTTATTTTGCATAAGCCCTGCAGGGGCACTTACAAATAGTTAATTTACACATACATTGTTTTAATCTAATTTACGCGCCCATGAGCAGAAAAACTACAAATCTATCACCGGATCGGAACGCGCCCTCAATTGCGATGTTCCGGCGAAGAAACTCAGCGGGCTTGCCTTTTTTTATATAATTCTCTTTTTTCTTTTTTTATATTGTGTGGATACAATGTTTAGGTTACAATTAAATAGTTTAAGATCTAGCTCCAGTGTGATGCCGTACGACCGAGATATGAGACTAATGAAGTTATTTATAAAGAGTGTCTGAAGGATTCCAGATAGAACACTCCCCACAAGCAGCACTCGTTCACGAGTATGACTACTGGAACAGCCATCACTCCCATCGATCATATTGGATGGAAGAGAGTGACCCGCGCTAGATAGCCACCGCAAGCAAAGACATTATAGTGAGCATGACCAAAATAAGTTCTGTAGGGCATGGAGGTTGCAAAATGATGTATTCTTTCACCGTTCATATTCGTCCTCTGCAGAACAAAGGCCCTTCAACGTTAGTAAATAAGAATTAATTAAAAAACAAAAATTTGAAAATCCCACTGGTTTGATCTGAGGTATGAACGTGGAACCTTGTATTCACGACGAGCGAATTTAATCACTTAGATATTTTAAGGACTTCACTTATTACTTCTTAAAGACTGATACATAAATATATTTATTTCAGAGAGAAATTCAAACATCTGTAATCGCATGCCGTGTGTGCGAGGGATATGTATTCAGACGGTCCAAGATCCCGGATACACTTGTAAATGTGAAGGCACGGGATTCTACGGCCAGCGGTGTGAGAAAGGTAATAACTGAATGTAGTCTTTAAAGCAAGTTTACAATGATCCAAAGACTGGCAACAGATACTGTTGCCAACTAATGCCGTCAGTAGGCCGTGTTATGTAACAAGTGTCCAATCAGTCGGAGTTGTTTCTTATACTATCCGCACGTTATTGGCTGCGATATAATTAATCCATCTATCTCTATCTTTATCATAACGCTAAAAGAGTACAGATTTCGAACAGGTTATTTCCTTATAGCCCTTCCTGGCTTCCTCCATTTTCATATTTCGTCTCATACAAGCTCGCCGGTTACAGAGACTCTTGACTTGCCCTTCAGATAAGACTCAGTCTACATATTTGATCACGGTAAGATAGTCTAGGTCTTTTCCGGTACCTACATTCTTCCACTTTCGCAATGTATATCTGTTTTGTTATTCTTTCTTCCGACATTCTTTCTATATGCCCAAACCAACGGAGCATACCCTTTCTTATCCTTACACCGATACTATCTTCCATACCTACACGCTTTCTCACTATGCTGTTGCGAATACGGTCGGTCAGCTTAACGCCGCACACCTTCCACAGAACTCGCATTAATTAATTTATGTTTGACGAAAATATGTACGCATGCAAACAGTACAACTAAGACTCTGAAAACTAGTTATTCTCCGTCTACCATACAATCTGTGTAATTACTACAATGCACAGTTGTGTTCACATTGAATGCTATTGAAAAAAAATCGGCTCTACTACTCGTATAGAGATTCCTGAACACAAAATAATGTTTAAAACATTTATCTGTTTCTCAATTGCCCTGTTTGTTTGAACATCACGGAAAACTTTATAATAAGACATTCATATTTAAATAACATTTATGCGATGTGTTTGATCATAATCGTTTGTGTAAAACCAGGCCGGGTGGGTACTGAAGACAGGGTCAAGTTATCTAGTTTTTATATAGTTGTTTTGTCACATAACTTATTTTTAATACTCCGTGTCCACGCCGACATAATACGACATTTTGGATAATTATTTGGCTATTTACAATGAACCGACGTAGATAGTGCCTTCTTATATGCATTCCTACATAATTTTCGTTTACATTCAGCTCACTTGCGCGCCCATGAGCAGAAAAACTGACATCATACTGGGAAGCGCAAGGATTCTCAGTCCTAACGACGATGGGGAACTCGTCTTAATTTATGTCCAGCCGACATGGAGCATTGGTACATTGATGAAAGTTACGAATAAAAGCTGCATGCGTCCAACATTGTCAGATGTTATGACAATCTTTGAGAGAGGCCTTTGTCGTGCATTAGACATTAGATTCTTTGGGCTGATGATGAAATCAGCCCTCTATTTACGATTGTAGTCGATTCTTATGATATCTTATAATATCGGTGTAGTTCTATTCTATTGTCATGTACATATGTTACGGTACTTACTCTATGTTCCGGTACAAATAGCGGCTTAGCAAGTTAACACCTTGACTACAGGCGCCATAACAGTGTACAATCCCGCCTTGCGGCTCTCCACGCGCTAGGTGTGTTTTCCGATCCTAGCAAGCGTAATTTAATAAAAATTAATTTCATTGCTTTTTCAATACCTCCGGCAAAATCCTTTTTCTTTAAAATTTAAGTACTTACCAAACTAATTAAAACACATAAGTACATAGCATGCCGGGGTATAGTTGCCTACTTTGATAAGATTAACTGGATGCAAGGTTTATACCAAGTAGTACAAGTAAACTAGTTTTGTAATTAACCCTAATCATTTTACTAACCAATTTTATATGAAGACCTTTGTAAAGGTTGGCAGTTCCTGTTTGGGCTAATGCTATTTAATGTTTGTGTTATTTTTTTATTGTTTTTGTTGGAAGTATATACACAAAATACGTAATTTTCGAACAAAAAAAATATAAATTTTAATTTCCATAATAATATGGACTGTACCTAGCCTGAAATAAATGATTATTATTATTATTAATAAGTTTCTAAAAAAATATAAGTAATAATAAAATGAAATTTCAGACGAGATATTTTCCTATCCGTCAAAGATTAATATTGGTACAAAATTCTTTTACTAGTAGTATTATTCATTCGTTCTTCTATCATTAGTTAAGTAGTACATAAATTTATAGTTATAAGGAGTGAAAGTTTCACCCACCCACACGCTGCACTGATCACCTGCAAGACGTAGGACGCGTTGGTGTGAACAAATACTACTGCAGGAACTGATTACCACCGCGGACGCGGCTAGACGCGTTGGATTAGCCGTCCCTTTGGATAATATTAAGACCAACTTTTATTTTATTATTCAGGCTTAGCTCCTGACTCGAGTTGATCGATTTATACACAGTAATGATATTAGTACCATTACACTCCCACCTGGAAGTACCAGTAACTGCATACGTTCCTTTAATACTCTATAGAAACTCGCTTCATTATAAAATATTTTACATTAATCTAATATGTGTTTTCTCTTCCAGCCTGTCCTACAATCCCCATGCGTGGGATGGTCTTCCCACATGAATGCATTATCATTTGAAACAAGAAGAGCAAAGGAACATTTATTTATTTAGCCACCAAAGCTTAGCTTTATGTACAGAGAACACATTATCAATAAGCAAAATGTCTATGTCATACATAACTATTTAGATGTGAAATAAGGTACGATTTTCTCCTGAAGCGTGTATTTATTTATTGTCCTGACTATACCTAATATGTTTATCAACACCGATTATACATTAAATTAAAGCAGTGATAGTCTAGTAGTTAGACCGTCGGACTGCAAAGTTAGAGGTCTCGGGTTCAAACGCAGGCACGCACCTCTGTCTTTTCGAAAGCATGTACGTATTATAAATTAACTATCACTTGCTTTAACGGTAAAGAAAAACATCGTGAGGAAACCTGCATGCCCTGTTTCTCGAAGGTGTGTAAAGTTAGCCAACCTGCACTGGGCCAGCGTGGTGGACTATCGCCTAGAACCTCTCAGTAAGAGAGGAGGCCCGTGCCCAACGGTGGGACAGTTTCTTAACAGGGCTAATATTATTATAATATATGTTGTATTTTATTTTAATGTCAGATACCGTAGTACCTAACCACTAACTCATCGCCAAATCTCCAGATCCTTTAAGGTATAAACAAGAAATAAAAGTCTTAACTTAAGGTTTCGCCACATTGTTGACGCAGCGCGACGGTAGCGCGATGTTGGCGCGGCTTAGCGAGTTGTAATGTTCCGAAATTTACGGGAGACGCCATACAGTGCAGCCCCGCTACGCGCGACGGCAAACGTCACAACCGAAAGGAGCCGAGCACTTCCGTCTCGCTCCCGTCGCGCTCCGTCGGCGATTTCACCAAACCTTTAATATTCAAATAGATACAGCACGAGTTATAAGTACATGATTCAAATATGAAAATAACAAGGAAAACATCATCAAACACCGGAGGAGGACCGGTATTTTTTATCCACCTTAAAGGCATATATTAATATATTACAAGTACCTATGATATTCATGCCATACGACAACATGATATGATATGACTGATATGATTTCCAAAACACCTTTCATAATAGCATACTGATTTATAGACTACAATAATAGCTTGATAGACGTAAATCTGATGTCTGGGGCATATAGCTGGGGATCAGAAGGGCCTAGTTTCGACTACTAGGTTGAACTGTTGTTAAGGTTTTTCGAACGAAAATTCTCAGCCGCAGTTCGGTGTCTAAAATAGTGCCTAGCCACCTCCTATTACACTGGAACCTAACATCGTCAGCGAAAGGTAGGTGTACATATTACATCTCCGCAATCCCCTTTTTGGGATATATGCATACATATGTACGTTTGACCACAATATCTGTGCGTGTGGTATTTTTTTCAATCTAAAATTATTCCTTACGCCATTACTATTATCAAAAACATATTTTTCGTTTAGCTGGATTACGTCAACATGTTAGTTCCTTTCATTGTTAGTTTAAGAATTCAAATGTTGGTAGGTAATATAACTATATTACCAAACTGGTAGTCCTGTTCAAAGATTATAAGTAGTGGTGGGCGATTATGAGATATACTTATGGAATCATTCTATTATGAAAATCTCTCGAGATATCTCGATTATAACCATTAGTAATGAATTAGTAGTCAATAGCAAAGTTCGATTACGCGCCACGCGCGGCGGCATGGCCGATGCGAATGATGCGATGGCTGCTGTGCCAGCGGCGTACGCTCCTGAGTAAAAGAGTAGTAAAAGTATTTTTTACATGTTTAATAAGATATATAAAAAAATATTACTATTCATGAACTTGCGCTTAAAAGGTATCCTAAAAGATATTTCATCATAGTTTTTGGTTCAATATAAATAAAAGACAAAGTAAACCACAACAACCAAAACACGACTGTGCTACGCAACGGATAACAAACGATTGACTCAATGAATGATTTATTTTGACGGGATTATGACTGTACTATAATTTATAACTAAAATTAGTAATACTAATTAGTAACGTCATTCGATTATGAAAATTAGTAATTACTTATTTCATAATCGATTATCAATATAAGTAATTAGTAAATGTCTCGATTATGTAAATCATTCATAATCGCCCACCTCTAATTATAAGTACTGTTAAGTCTGTCCGGCTAAGATAAATTACTTTTTTTTGTTTAGGCAATTGCATTTACATTATGCCATTCAAAGAGAATATAATCACTACGTGATGCCATTGTTCAAAGTAACTGTGGAGATTTGTTTTTGACAGATTCTGTATTTTTTTTTATATATTTATGGCATCACCACGACGCGTATTTTGCCAATATCAAGTGTTACAAATATTCAATCCTAAATTAATTCAACTCCCCGATGAACTTGATGACAAAGATGATAATGAAATTGATAAAGTACCCCACCCTAGATAGTAAAGCGACGGGCACTTTACATACCAATGCAACGGCCGTTTTGAGAGAAATCGAAAGGCACGTTTTATCACTTTATTACAATTACCTTCACTCGTATAATATTATTAATTCTATCAGGTTTATCGGAAAAGAACGTCACAAAAAATACTACCTCTAAATATTGAAAAATATTAATTTACTTTGTCTAAACTATTTCTGGAATCATCATGAATGAATTGGCGTAATAGATATTTTTTTTCCTTATGTTGAATACAATTAAAAGAATTTTACTTCATTTTTATTCAGACTACTTTGTGGTATTTACAATGGCACCACCATAGAGGTACTTATTTTAATCCTACCTATATGGGTACCAATAAATGCAGTCTCACCAACTTAACCACGAAGGGAACTCTTTTAAGAAACAGAAAGAGTTCCCTTCGGCATTACGTTGGTACGATTTAATATTATGTTCGTGGAAGGCAAGGAATTTTGAAATTTCAGCCTGGTAATACCTGACGGCTGACCTGCGCACTGTTTAAGGGCTCCCTCTGCTTTCTCACAGCTCTACAGGTTGAAAAGCAGTAAACACGTTACACATTGTGATTGGTGTTTGAAATAAAATAGTGCTTATATATAGGAACCTTGACATTAAAGTGTTTCATCACCCATTGTACACAATATTTTAATGAGGGAAGTAAACTAATCAATCAGCAACAGCATGTATCTTGATAATGAGCATACGAGGAATGAGAAACTGAACCACATCTTACAAACACTGCGTGACTCCCTTGCTGAAGCCTGTGATGAAAGGGGGTTATATAATGAGCTCCCTTTGCCGTCGCAGATTGAAATGGATTTGCACCAACTTGTGTTGGTGAACGCTACTCAGTGGGTGCAACTTCGCCTACGTGGGGAGGATCCTGCTAAAACACCTTTAAAGAAACTTCTAGAAAAAATTAAAGGTGCAATGATTGCCTGGCAAGAAGTCAGAGATGGAGCTAAAAAGCCTGAAACAGTCCGAAGCATCGAGAACCTTTTCAAGTTGTTATACAGGCTCTAAAAAGGCCATGTTAGTCTAAATATCGTCGTGTGACAAACAGCTGTGGTCCCTAGCTTCTCTCTTCTCATCCCCGCGCAATGTTGTTTAATTGCTATTTAATATTGGTGTCATTATAATAGTCTTGGGCGTGTTTCGTATTTTATTACGTCATGCTATATAAGCGTTTTATTACTAACTTCTTTTAACTCTATATTTAACACGTTTTCTTGCTAAACTACTGTTTATTAAAACGACATATTACGGTTGTAAATTGTAGATGTGTAGAGTAGTGGGAGCATAAATCCAAGTTGCCAAAGTTTTAATATTTCTCAGGAAGTATTGAAAGAGATAGAAACGAGAAGATGAGAGATAGAAACGAAGCTTTTGAAATATTATAGCAGCATGACTAATGAATCAGGAAGGCTGAATTGTTTAAAAGGAGTACTGGAAGAGCTTCCAAAGAAGCAAACGATGTAGAAAACCATGAGCTGCAATGCTAACAAAAGGGCCAAAATTATAACTATAAGCCTATTAGGACGAAAAATTAAAGGGTTTTTTTATTTATACAGGGTGTAGGGATCTTGGATAATAATAAAATGTAAAATCGGTAGAGTTGTAATACTCCAAGAAAATGCTGTACTATTTTTCTGAGGTTAAAATCAGTACCTTTAATTCCGAAAAGTATTAGTTTTATAATATTATATTAAATGTAGTTTTATATTTCATATGACTAGTAGGTATAACAATATGTATTATGTCAATTCAAATTATAGTAGAAGTGTATTCATTAGTATCAGTTATCATTATAATAACCAATTGATATATGTCTTCTCATACAATTCTATCGCTTACTGTTTCCCGGCTTTTTGTGTTGTGAAATAAAATACAAGACTTGAACCTATTTCATTTTCTATTTATCCTTGAAACTTCACAATATTAATCTACATGAGTGTATTGCAACACTGTTTATATACTGCAAACAAAAAGTTGGGCAGTGTAGACATATAAAGCATTGACACTTGTGCTAATAATAATATAATAAATAGATGTCTAATAAACGTATATCCAATATCAGGATACTCAATTATTGCTTGTTTTTCTAAACTGGATAGATAAAATAAACTAGCTCCTCGGCCTGAAAGCACGTGGTGTGGCTTGCGATTGCTGGGTTCGAAACCAGGGTTGGACAATGTGTTACTAGGATTTTTCTATAAAAAATCTGAGTCGCAGTCTGCAGACTGGTATTTGGCCTGGCATAGGGGCAATAAGCTCGCTATCTATTACACTCAGCCTTTCTATTACACAATACATCTCTCTTAGCATAGCTCAAAGAAGGTTACCTATCCTATCGTGACAGTAATTTTTTCTTCTATCTATCTATCTATATGATCACGCCAGCTCCCTCGCGGGGTAGGCAGAGAGTACAGAGTAATTTTTTCTTCCTTTATTATTCCCAATTTGTCTAACAGTCCCTATCATTTAGAAATATAGGTAATCCTTAAGATAAGCATGCATAACAGGACAGCCTAATACGATTAACTACTGAGGCAAAGCACCTAGTTTACAAACAAAAACCTGTTTGAATACAAAACAAAAGTATTGATCAATAATTCTTGACATGCGCACATTGCGCCAGCCAATTTATCATATTAAAAAATAGGTAAGTATATAAGCAAATAATATGAAAACTTTCGAAATAAAATTTAATTACGACAGCGATGTAAAATGGATAATAATGAACACAAAAAGAAATTATATTAGTGTTGCCATAGTTCCAGTTTGGTCAGAATATGGGTAAAATTTTCGCACTAGGAGAATGCAAAACTATTTATAAAGTCTAGTTTTCACATACACTTAGTCATTAAAAAGTGTGGCGAATGACAACGATGCAAAACAGATGTTAATTCGAACCTATTGATCTCGTCGACATTCCTACCTATTATTAATCTTTATATTTTTTATGATTGCAATACACACAGCGATCATGATCGATAGTAAAGTACGTTTCACGCTAGGTTTCACATGATTCACAACAGAGTTCCATTCGTGGTTACGTTGGTAATACTGTTTGTCAGTGTACATCGCTAGTGTCAGTGCTTTTGTTTTTTCTTCAATAGGTAATATTAAGACGAAATCAGACCCAACCCCTAGACGTTAAAATGTACCAAAAGAGAGAGCGTGAACAAGCTAAGAAATATTTTTAGAATGAATGCGACGACCGGTATCCGTCATGACAGATTGGTAAATTAGTGTCATATAAAAATCATTGGAAGTAATGAATGTCTTCAATTCCACGTAATCAACTTGTATAGATACAAAATACAAATTTACTTTTATTACTTACCCTATTCCCTGCTTATTCTATTACCTATCCCGCAAGGGATCTGGCGTGATGATATAGTAGATTAGTGTGGTAAATTAGTTTTTACTATCTTTATTTTCCCTTTATTCTGGCTACCTACATCATTTTATATTCAATGGCACTACCGATTGAAACATTAGTCTGTCAAATGAAAGCTGAGAGTAATTTTTTTAATGTTTTCATTTAGTCAGTAATACCAAGACTCATGTCTCCTATTGTTCTAGTGAACCACACATACACACAAACTGGTTTTGATACACGGTGAATTTATCATTCCATAAAAATCTACATGATTTAAATTTAACACCTCTGAGCGTGAAATCTTTTTAAATACCGTGGCATCACATTGATGGATTGCATAGATAATGCTTTGAGTCAATAAAATAATCATTATATATTAATATCTGAAAGCCAACAAATATCAGGATCCCATAGCAGAAAATCAAAGACTTAAAATCATTAACACAAGAGAATGTTATATGTTAGAATGCTTTAATTTCTATGTAATTTCTTCCCTACTCCTTTTCTACCCTAGTTCCTATGTATTCCTTAAAATCAACAAACTCATTTACACTAGTTTTGGTTATGCTCTTCTATTTTTAGCTATAAAATTATTCAAACATCAAATTCATTTATTTCTAGAACATTAAGGGTTGCACGACCTAATTTATTTAAATTTACCGCTATTTTCCACTCAGCTTTGATTAAATAGACTGTACCAACTTAACCCAAAAAATAGATTAGTGAATGAATGATCCAAGAATATATTGAACTGTGATATTGAATGATTACCCAGCTTCTAATGACATTACTTTCGTACAATTTATTTTTTTGTGTTTTGTTGTTCTACCAGAGACGGACATATTCAGCTTAGAAACTCAGTATTTGGACGTGCTATGTACCTATCTTTTTTATTAAGTAATTCAAATTGATAATAAACTTTGAAAGTAAACAATTCTTTATTGTCTCATGTTAGTGTCACTGTAGAACTTGACTTGCGTTCATCTGAAGTTACTGAATATAAAGCAGGTGCGTAACTTTCAAGCAAAAACTTTATTAAAATGTTGTTTGTCATTGGTACACCAACAAACAAAGGAAGTCTATAGATATGATATAGTAATCATTTTTTTTGTTAAGGTTCTGATGTTGTCACGAAATATAGATCAGACCTCCAACTGAGCAGAGTAGCTATAGCTAGGTAAACAAAAGCCAAAGTAAAAAATAATTTTGAATCTTTTGTCTAGATGTTCGTAGGTAACCATATGCTGGCACAATTATTAATAGATAATGTTGTATTAGGGATATATATACTACTTTTAGTTTCTTATTCATATTCTCTATAGCCTCAACATATCATAGCTAATGTATTATAAATATATTGCTTTACAATTAGCAACCTTGTTTAGCATATTACTTAAAATTGTATGATTAAGCATAGATATCAGTTAACATTCCAATGATTAAATAATAATAACTCTGTGTAATTACAAGTGTACCTACTTCATTTATTTAATCCTATTAGACATTCTTACACTTTGTAAAGCTATTTAAAAAATTAGATATAGTACTTCTCCCATATGCATCTACTGAAAATGGTATTGATACTGTTATTTCAAGAAGTGTGGAATGCCACTTGTTGACAATCATGGACTCATATATCTATGCTCTGTTTCTATAGCAACCACATGAAAAAAAAGCAACTATGAATGTGAAGATAGAAAATAATAGTTATTTATAAAATTGTCTTACCTATTTATGAGTGAACAGTCACTATGTGACTTGCTTTTTAATTGTGATCAACATATCATCATCATCATCTCAGTCATATTAGTCCACTGCTGAACATAGGCCTCTTCAATCGCTCTCCAGCCCAACTGGTCCAATACCTAAGCCGAAGGTTTAATAACCTTAAAAAATTAGGTTCATGATTAGCTGATTGGAAAAGTTATGTTGACAGTAGGAGGGTCGGTGAGAATTTGCCACGGACGGCGGTAGCGGCTGATAGGAGGTGAGTTAGGTTCGGCAGCGGCTACGATTAGCGGATTGCTATGATTGGACGCGTTCGTTTATTTATTTATTTATATAGATACACCAACGACATACTACAAAAAATTCTTACAATAAATAAAAGTAACAATAATTCTTAAATTCCGTGTAGAATGACTTTACAGGTGTATACAGCTGTTTATTCGTTAATATTGAGTGGTCGCCTTTTTAATAAATGTGCGAATAAGTTTAAGACCGAGATTGAAATGGAGATCAATATTCTATATGAACCACGGGTCTGATGGCTTTGTGGAGAAAATGGAATTGAGCTGTTTGGAGTCTATCAATGTGAGAGTGGGTGGCGTGCCCGATCTCCTCACAAGCGTACGTCATGATGGGCCGTATACAAGTGTTGTAAAGTGGCACTTTATTCCTAAGGGACATTTTACTCTGCTTGCAGATCATCGGGTAAAGACGACCGAGCCCAAAGGCTGCTCGGTTATGGACTCGCTTTATGTGCGGTCAGAAGGTCATGGTATTGTTTAGGGTGACCCTAAAATATTTGACCTGTTTGACCCAGGCTACATCGAACATGGTCACTTGATCGAGATTACTTCTGGGGTGGCGCTGAGAAGGGTGTGGGGTGATACCTCTAGAGAAGAACACCGCAGCGCTGTTGTCCCGGTTCACCTCAATACTCCACTTTCTGAATCAATCCCCTAGGGTATTGGCGGCTGCCTGAAGGTTTCTAGTAATGAAACCCTTATTCCTATGTGAGACATATAGAGCGGTATTATCGGCAAAAGGGCTATATGCACCTTACTCGAACAAGGAATATTGTTCATGCAAAGGCTGAATAGGAGGAGAGAGAGAGCTGAGCCTTGTGGGACAACACGATACAGTTCCCATAAACCTAAAATCAGATTCTGAATTGAATAACAAGCTATGTTCCTCTCAATGTGGATCCTTAGTATTCATTATTAGTATTAGTAGACTATTGGCTGAAAATAAGAAATCTTCGAATCGTTGAAATTGAACGATTTTTTACGATTTACGTCTTAGGAATGCGCGTGCCCGCGACGGCCGGCCGGCCGCCATGACCAATAAATAACCAAATCATAACAAAACTCTTACTTGCAACCTTCACCAAGTCATTAGTAAATCTTGTAGGGATTCATTTTATTTAATTAATGTTAATAGTAGCTTAATAGTGTTGTAGGATGTGTATTATCAGCATCTCTATGCTTCAACAGGATGGCATGGACGGGGTACCAGAAATTCTTGGCCCTGATGATGGTTGTGACGGGGTCCATTAACTCCTTAAGTACCAAATGGGCTGACAAACTCCACTCCAAAGGATCAGATGGGAACATCAGGGAGTTTGAACATCCATTTCTCCAGGTAAATCACACTAGTTGATTTGTATACTTACTATTATATTACCAAATTCTCAATCATTATTCTGGAAAGGGTGGTAAGAGCTGTCTGGAATACATTAGTATCTCTATTAATTTTTTTCATATGTATATCGGTGGCGCGATGGCTTGGTTTAGTGGTTAAGTGCTTAAGCTACTTCGCTTTTAGGATCAAGTAGTCGTCGTGTTAATCTCCGCATGGCACAAATCTTGGTGTGACCCACACAAATTTGTTTCAGTCTTGATGGTTGTGTATGTGATATTCTTATTTCTAAATTCACCCAAAATACTGAAATCATTCCTAGTGTGGGGCTTCATTTTAATAATCAATGTCATTTTTACTCCTTTAGTTGGCTTCCACTATAAAAATAGGAAGAGTAGGAGTTACACTATTTCACCTCCACATATGGGACTCAGCACCCTATGAAGAGTCATATGTTTACTTACATATGTTCGTTCAATGAAGTATCCATCTATCTATATCATCACTCTAGTTACCTTGCGGGGAAGGAAGAGATTAAAGAGCTCCAAAGGGTTCCTTCCTTACAGACCTCTGCTTCCTTCAGGTCAATCCATACTCGTCTATACCAATATTATGAAGAGGTAAAGTTTGTAAGAAATTTGTGAGTTTAGATGTTCGGGGTAATCTCCGGTACTACTGATCCGATTTCAATGATTCTTTCACTATTGGAAAGCTACCTTATCCAGAAGTAACATAGGCTATACAACACGTAGACCCGGAAGGTGGCGCTGTTGTCGACCGGGTACGAAGTCAAAGGAAACTGCTAGCGAGGTATAAAGTAGAATAAGAGTGCTAACAGATTACACACTTCTCTTACACAAATGCACATGTCCATAAGCAACAGGATTAATAAATGCCATATGAGTGTACTGCAAATTGTTGTCTCAATAAAAATTGAAATTTCTCCTTAGGCGACTGCCATGTTCCTAGGAGAAATGCTATGCCTCCTCACATTCAAAATAGTTCAATTTAGGACAAAGAACAGTGGAGGTCATGCACTCACTAATGGCAACCAAAACTTCAACCCTTTCATTCTGATGCCTGCAGCTATGTTTGATTTGGTAAGTCAATATTTGAGTATTATCCCAATATGCAATTAAGTCTTAATTTTGTTTTAATTTGTTTTGCTGTAATAGTAATCTTGATATCCAGGGTTCTAAACTCGCACCTCAAAACCTTATAGGACACTTTTATTTTTATATCCTGATTATACATTCTGTTTTACCCACATAAGCTAAATAATATCAACTACAAACCAACCAACTCTACTTACCTAATCATCAATTTAAAAAAACAGCAATTGGTTTATCGTTTGTAGCACAAGTAACTAATTAATTGATATCCAGATCCAGAGTGGAAATGTGTCACGTTATTATAATAATTATGTATAACAAAGTAGTCATTGATAATATGTACTAAAATAGGCAAAAGGTCATAGGAACAGATTGTGTTAAGATAAACACATGTGGTATATAAAACCCTAATAAATTTTATCAATTACGTGCCTAGAGAAATTATAGTTTCGTACATGAAAGTGGCATAATTTTCGTTAACACCTCTCCACGCCTGTAAATAGCATTGTACGTGAATTTAGAAAACCATTATATATATTTCGGATCGAAAATTCCGTGTGATTTAATAGTAACACGCAATCTACATGCAATATTATTTACTTGTACAACATGCCTGTAATGATACTCCCAAAAAATTCACTGATAGGGAGAAAATTCGTCATGTTGTATTGATTCGTTCAATATTTACTATATTCCATTCACTTTTGTAGGCACTCGTTGCGTTGCTGGACCGCGATGTTATGATGATGTTAGCGATTAGGTTAATCAGCGTTCGAATCAGTCGGTCTAAAATGAGTGACCATTAGTTGCAATTAAGGTACATTTAGCTGTTGGTTCCAAGTACACATAGAATGTGGTAGCCTTTAGCGTTATGTGGGGCTGGATAAGTTCTAACAGTAGGTTGCCACAAACATAATTCACCAATTCGCACTATGTTCGTGTTCTGGAGTAAGTCATGGGTTTGTGAAGCTAGGCTTTTGTCAGTACAAGCTTATATATATTATTCAGTAATCCATTATTCAATCCAACAGATTGGCACATCGATCATGTATATTGGTCTGACGCTGACGTATGTGAGCAGTTTCCAAATGTTTCGAGGTTCCATCATCGTATTCGTCGCAGTCTTGTCTATGACGTTCCTTGATAGACGAATTGTGAAAAGGGAATGGATCGGCATAAGTAAGTATACTTCCATGACAAGTATAACAAGCTCATGAAATAGTAAATCCTGCAGTCATTGAGTGATGCTCAGGACTTATCCTAATGACAAAACCAGAGGCTTTCTTCGAGTTGAAGCGTACTGTCAAATAGATGTCGTGCTCTATTTTTTGTAGGTGTATTATATACTCTATAACAGGAGTATGCAGACCTTTTTGTAGTTTTTGGCACAAAGTTCACAATAGCACATAGAAGACAAAAATAGAACATTGCTTTAAAAATTTAATTAATATTATTCTTCTTTATAAGTGCGTAACACACTTTTTTCACCACTCTTGAGTAAAATGCTGGTTAGTTGGCGATTAATCTACTCGAGGATAGTTAAAGAGACCTTAAATTAAAGGAATGTTTGTATATAATAATGTATTGGTGGATTAATGTTGGAGCAATTGTAAACACTTAGGTAACCAAAAACATTCTAATTATTAATAAGCTGCGACCATTCATTAATATCGGGACTTCGATCCGTACGACCAAGTTATTGAACCATAAATACGATAAGATTTATCGCTATTCTAATTTATCAATTATGGCACAAATATTACAGAATAAGCTTTCAGCTCAGGTCAATATCGCTGGTTAGGTGCCGCCTGCCGGTTCATGACACTGCCGCGCTACCCAAAACAATGTCTCGCATACGAACAAAGATTACGTAAACTTAGCTACGATGTTATCAAAGCAATACGGTTTGTTGGCATATTAGTAAACGACCGAAGAGAGAAATACCTTGTTAATTGACACACTAACATCGTGGAGGGACTTTTTATCAAGATGATTGTTGAATTGAATGTTTAACCATGTATATTGCTCGACAGATATAGGTATCTAAGTGTGTCGTACCCACCTAACTTTTAGGTTATTAATTTAGGAAGAAGCTGTCAAAGTTAGAGTATATGATCATGTTTCTCGAAATTAAAAAAGGATAACCGATAGATATCCTTACGGGTTCCTGCAGGGTTTTGTGTGTGTGTGTGTGTGTGTGTGTGTGTGTGTGTGTGTGTGTGTGTGTGTGTGTGTGTGTGTGTGTGTGTGTGTGTGTGTGTGTGTGTGTGTGTGTGTGTGTGTGTGTGTGTGTGTGTGTGTGTGTGTGTGTGTGTGTGTGTGTGTGTGTGTGTGTGTGTGTGTGTGTGTGTGTGTGTGTGTGTGTGTGTGTGTGTGTGTGTGTGTGTGTGTGTGTGTGTGTGTGTGTGTGTGTGTGTGTGTGTGTGTGTGTGTGTGTGTGTGTGTGTGTGTGTGTGTGTGTGTGTGTGTGTGTGTGTGTGTGTGTGTGTGTGTGTGTGTGTGTGTGTGTGTGTGTGTGTGTGTGTGTGTGTGTGTGTGTGTGTGTGTGTGTGTGTGTGTGTGTGTGTGTGTGTGTGTGTGTGTGTGTGTGCGTGCGTGCGTGCGTGCGTGCGTGCGTGCGTGCGTGCGTGCGTGCGTGCGTGCGTGCGTGCGTGCGTGCGTGCGTGCGTGCGTGCGTGCGTGCGTGCGTGCGTGCGTGCGTGCGTGCGTGCGTGCGTGCGTGCGTGCGTGCGTGCGTGCGTGCGTGCGTGCGTGCGTGCGTGCGTGCGTGCGTGCGTGCGTGCGTGCGTGCGTGCGTGCGTGCGTGCGTGCGTGCGTGCGTGCGTGCGTGCGTGCGTGCGTGCGTGCGTGCGTGCGTGCGTGCGTGCGTGCGTGCGTGCGTGCGTGCGTGCGTGCGTGCGTGCGTGCGTGCGTGCGTGTGTGCGTGTGTGCGTGCTTCACCGGACAAGAGGGCGAGCATGCAACCACTACGCTCGAGCCAAAAGGGCAAGGGGGCAACTAGCTCAAGGGCGCCTCAAGGAGGAACAGCCTCGGCTTGGGCAGTCGCTATGGGGGAGGGCGTATACTAGGTGTCTCGCCGTGGTGCTCTGCACCGGCCGGCGGGCAAGGGATTCCTCGAACTCGCTGGCGAGGTCGGTGTCTGAACCTGTGTGCGGTATCTTTATCCGAAAGAAGGGATGTAAGGGCATCGGGAGGGTCGGCGAGAACATGCCGCGGACGGCGGTAGCGGTTGATAGGAGGTGAGTTGAGTTCGTAGTCGGCGGCGGCTACGATTAGCGGATTACTATGATTGGACGCGTTCGCAAAATATCGGGTTGTCGCCTTTTTAATAAAGGCCGAATAGGTTCGAGGCCGAGATCGGAATGGAGATCGACATTCCGTATGAACCACGGGGATCCGACGACTTTGCGGAGAAAACGGGATTGAACCGTTTGGAGTCTATCGATGTGGGAGCGGGCGGCATGCCCGAACACCTCACAAGCGTACGTCATGATGGTTTTGAAGTTTTGTAAAGTGTCACCTTATTCCTAAGGGACATTTTACTCCGCTTGAAGATCATCGGGTAAAGATGACCGAGGACGAAGGCTGCTCGGTTATGGACTCGCTTGATGTGCGGTCCTAAGGTTTCGAAGGTCCTGCAGGGCTAGTATGAGGGCACGACTAATCCCGCGCGGCACAAAAGTCTTGTCTGCCCATGATGCGAGTCTTGTATGCAACTGAGAATAGTCTTGTTTATACTCCAATACAATACTTGAAACAAGTTTTATCGTATCAAACTTTTGCCAAAGCACGTAATGCCTGCACGTAAGACAAAACGGTTATCTTATGCAGAAGTTACAAAATCCGTGACATGCGGGTGCGACAAGTCAACAATGACAAGAAGTGCTTGATGTACCAAAATAGCTACCACCGAATGATATATCTATAATGTTCTAATGTTTAGGGTAAAAGTTAGTTAAGAAAGTTGGTTTAAAACCTATCATGAAGCCGGAGAGGTCTGTAAGAAACCTGTTGGAAGTCTAGTCTACCTCGCAAGAGATTTGTCGTGATGATATAGAGAGATGGAAAACCATTTATGATCAAAACTCAATGTAGAAATCAAATGTAAAATATAGTGCTTCGCTGCCCTGCGAAATCGTTTCATTTGTTCTATACTGGCATGCGAAACTTACATAATTATGTGATATTCTCATATCATTGTTGATGTATTGAAATCAGTATTTGTATTCCAAAGTACTCACACTGAAATATAATGACGATGCGATCGATTCAGGACGCTGTTCACATTGCTGTGCGATGACTCACGTGTAAACAGATACATGTTGACAATATAATAATTCAGGCTAAGCAAATATGGTCCGTGAGTCATTTGAACCTTTGAACTTAAGTATATTGAATATAAGGAACACTGGATGAAACAATGATTTAGAATTGCCGCTGAGCTAGCTAAATGTTTTATTTTCGTGTCTATAACCTCGATGTCTGCTTGTAATAACTTAAATATAAAACAGCGGAACACTCTGCCCGTATTCATTTGAAATAGTTTATAGCATCCATAATAATATTATAAATTCGAAAGTAATTCAGTCTGTTTGTCTGTTACCTTTATACGCCTAAACCTCTAAACAGAATTTGATCAAATTCGGCAAGGAAATAGATTTTATCCAGGGCAATAGCTTATGTCCAAGCTATTATTTGTCTCAAAATAAACTTAAAAGTGTGAAATACACGCCTGAAAATAACGCGAACGGAGTTGCGGGTGCAGCTAGTTTATTTTTTATAATTAGCTCTACTACTAACTATAAAATAGTGTTTGCGCGCTTAGGTAGTCACGCCTGTGTGACTTTTAAGCGTTGCCTCAATTCACTAGCTGGAATAATGAAAAAAAAGTATACCTTTAAACATATGCTATCAGTTTTCATTATGACACCGTGGTCATGATGAGTAAATTCCACTCCTATATTTTCCAAAAAGAGGTTGGCAGAAGGTGTATGCACACATCGTAATTGGGGGTGAAACTATTTCCATTACCGACTACCGAATTTTCCTATAGAAAACCTACGCTTTTTCTTACCGACATAGGATTCGAACTCAGGACCGTGATAGCCAGTCTCACTACACTAGATCATCGAGGCAGTAAAATAATGTTAAATTTAAGTATAGAATAAAGAATTACAACTATTTGTTTATATATTTAAGTATAATTCCCACATTCCCATATAAACGACAAATCCACAATATCCTCAAAGACTCATAACTCACATTTAGTAAGTTAAGTGCATTTCTGTTTTATTTTTAAGTATATGAATATTAATTTTGTTATCTTATTGCTAATTACGTAATTCCCGTACTTCTTACTCTCTAGAACACATGTTTTGGGTTATAATTATTGTCCATAACCTTACTCCACTATTCCGTAGTAAAACATGGATTGTAACCTATTTTGTGTGTAATAAAATAAATAAATTTGCTGCCGGTCTCTGAGCACGATTATAGATAATTTAACATCTTCTTTCAGTATTCGTGATCCAAGGGCTAGTGATAGTGGGCTTAACGGACGCCTTGTACCAGACCACCGGCGAGTCTAAAGGGCGTAACAGCCTCATTACCGGCGATCTTCTCATTATCGTGGCGCAGGTCGTCTCCGCCTGCCAAATGGTGTACGAGGAGAAATATGTGGCAGGTAAGGAAGGGCCTTAAGCATAATATATAACGGTTTTAACTATTTTACTGCCACAATGTCGGGCGCTTAAGCCGCTCCGCCCACTAGGTCGAAAAGTCTATCTGTGTATCTATATCCTCACGCCAGTTCCTTCATGGGTAGGCAGAGAGTACAGAGTTCCAACAGGTTCTTTACTTACAGACCTCTCTGGCTTCCTCCACTCTCATAGTCGAATAGTCGCGGGTTCAATTCCCGCACTGGACAAATCTTTGTGTGACCCATAATTATTTGTTTTGGTCTGCGTATTTATATATGTGAACTTTCATGTTTGTCAACGCACCCACGACATAGGAATAAAACCTAGGGTGGAACTACGTTTTATCCCTCTGGAAATGGCGGAAGACTTCCCTCCGGAGTTCGTCCGGGAGCTCACGAAGTACATCGTCCTACGCTGCCCGGACATAGTCCGGGAATTCAGGGCGACGTACTCGCCCGCCTCGCCCGACGCGTCGCCCGCGCGCGCGTCGGCCCCCGGCCCCGCGCACCCCGCGCCTTCTGCGCGCCCCGCGACTCCGTTCGCCGCGCCGCGAACTGACTTAGTCGCGCCGCCCCAGACCCCCGCCGACCGCCCCGTCTCGCCATGCGGGTCCGAGCCTCTCTCGGACTCAGACATGGAGGTCGAGCGCGCGACCGCGCGACGCGCCGCCCCCGCCCGGTCCCCGTCCCCGTCGCTCTCGTCGGAGGACGACTTCGTTCCCATCGCGAATGGGAAGCGGGCGCGCAAACCGCGCGACTCGCCGCCACCCAAAATCCAGAAGGCCGGAAACGTTTCCGTTTCTCCCGGCCCCTCCGGCCCCCGGCCGTCTCCGTCTCCCGACGCGGCCGCGAGGGCCTCCCCCCTCGCGCGCCCCGCACGTCCGAACATCACTCCCCCGCCGCTTGTCATTCAGGACAAGAGCGCCTGGGAGCGCATCTCCAAGGCGATATATAATCGCCAGATAAACTACACGCACGCGCGTTCCACCGCGCAAGGCATAGCCGTCAAGGTGGCGTCTTCGGACGACCACCGACGGCTATCCGCGTTCCTGCGATCCAACAAGATCGCTTATCACACATACACCCTGGAGGAGGAAAGGGAGCTCAGGGTGGTAATCCGCGGTGTCCCGAGGGAGCTGGACACCGCCGTCATCAAGGCCGACCTCCAGTCCCAGGACCTTCCTGTGCGCCAGGTGCACAGAATGGTCAATGGACGCTCCAAGGAGGCGTACGACATGGTGCTGGTCGTCCTCGACCGCACCGAGTCCGGCCGTAGGGTCTTCGACCTGAAGGCCGTGTGCCATATATCTGGCCTCTCCGTGGAGGCCCCCCACAAACGTGGCACGCCCGGGCAGTGCCACAATTGCCAACTGTACGGGCACTCTGCCCGAAACTGTCACGCGCGCCCTCGATGCGTTAAGTGCATCGGGGACCACGCGACGTCCCAGTGCGCCCGCTCGAAGGAGACGGCGGCCGAGCCCCCCAGCTGCGTCCTCTGCGGCACCAAGGGGCACACCGCGAACTATCGCGGTTGCCCCAAGGCCCCGAAGGGGAAGCGCGGCCGGGCGAGGTGCGGCGGCCGCCGCCGCCCCCGCGCGGTTGCCCCCCCCCCCCCTCTGCGTAACACCACCCCCCCCCCCCCGCGCCCTCAGCGCACCCTCGTCCGGTGCCTTCTGCGCCAGCGACCACGGCTTCCCGCGCTCCCGCGCCTCTGAAGCTGACCCCCCCTCCCCCGCCGCTCAGGCCGTCCCTCGGCGCGAACGCGTGGGTGAAGCCGCTGCCCTACACCGCGGCCTCCCACCCTGCGTCAGTGGGCCCCGCCCGCCCCCCGAAGCGCGCACCGGCGATCCCGCCGGTGGCGGCTTGTCCCCCTCCGCCCACTAACGTCAGTCAGGACGTCGACCTGATAATGAGCGTCTCGGCGGTTATAAGCCCCGCACTGTTCCCCAGAGTCCGCGAACTCGCCCTTCGTCTCCGCGCCGCCACCAACTTGGCGGACCAGGTTCTCCTGGCCGCGGAATACAGGGACGTCTATGACGTCCTGGCGTCCCTCAAAACCCAACCCCCCCGCACCCAATAATGGATCTACGATCTCCCCGCCAAAAGCCCCACAACCTATCCCTGGCGTTCTTTAACGCCGATGGCCTTCGCTCCCAGCGAGATCAGGTTGCTGATTTCCTCCGAGATCACCAACTTGATATCCTCCTCGTGCAGGAAACCTTCCTGAAGCCCGCACAACGCGGTCCTAGGATCGCAAACTATAACCTCGTGCGCAATGACAGAATCGGCTCCCGCGGAGGCGGTACTCTCATTTACTACAGGAGGTCCCTGCACTGCATCCCTCTCGATCCCCCCGCGCTCACCAACATCGAAGCCTCGGTCTGTCGCGTCTCTCTCACGGGGCACCAGCCCATCGTGATCGCCTCCGTTTACCTTTCCCCCACTAAATCCGTTCTCAGGAGTGACTTTGAAGCACTCCTCAATCTGGGAAGCGCCGTCATTCTGGCGGGCGACTTCAACAGCAAGCACGTGGCCTGGAACGGTCTCACCACTTCCCCTAACGGTAGGAGCCTTGACGCCCTGGTCGACGTTCTCGACTTTGACGTCATCGCACCTATGCACCCTACCCACTATCCTAACAATCCCAATCACCGACCCGACGTCCTGGACATGGCGCTTCTGAAGGGTGTCACCCTACGGCTGCACTCCTTGGAAGTAGTCCAGGAACTCGACTCTGACCATCGACCTGTAGTCATGAGACTCGGTTCCCCCCCTTCCGCCCCTCAGCGACCCAAAAAGACGGTGGTGGATTGGCATGCGCTAAGCACGGCCTTGGCGGATGCCGACCCTCCCCCCCTGCCTCTCAGCTCGGACTCCATCCCGTCCCCTCAGGACACCGATCAGGCCGTAGATGCCTTCACCGAGCACATCCGATCGGCTGTCAGTCGATCGTCCAAGCAAGTCGAGGCGGAAGATCTCTACCTCAACCGCTTTCGACTGCCGGACGATGTTAGGGATCTCATTCGTTCCAAGAATGCTTCTATCCGAGCGTACGACTCCTACCCCACCGAAGCCAATCGGGCCCGGATGCGCGCTTTACAACGAGAGGTAAAGCGTCGTGTCGCGGAGGTCCGGGAGGAACGGTGGGGTGACTTCCTAGAGGGCATCGCGCCATCGCATCTGGCCTACTGGCAGCTGGCGCGTAGCCTCAAGTCCGACTCCACGACTGACATGCCCCCGCTGTCCCGCCCTTCAGGCGCACCCCCAGCCTTCGACGACGACGAAAAGGCCGAGCTTCTCGCCGACTCCCTCGAGAGCCAGTGCGCCCCCAGCTCTCAGTCCGTCGACCAGTCCCACGTCGACGCGGTCGACAGGGAAATCGAGCGCAGGGCATCCCTCCCCCCCGTCGATTCCTTACCTCCTCCTATCACCCAAACGGAGGTCGAAGATCTAATTATGGGTCTCAAAACTAAAAAAGCCCCCGGCTCTGACGGCATTTCGAATCGCGTTCTGAAATGCCTGCCCGCCCAACTCATCTGCCTCTTAGTGGCCATATTGAACGCCGCCATGGCGAACTGCACCTTCCCCGCTAAGTGGAAGGAGGCGGACGTCATAGGCATTCCCAAGCCCGGCAAACCTCGCAATCTCCCCGCGAGCTACCGCCCTATCAGTCTCCTCAACTCCCTGGCCAAGATATACGAGCGCCTACTTCTGGCGAGGCTCAAAGACTTCGTAACGTCCAGGGGTATCCTTATCGACGAGCAGTTTGGCTTTCGAGCCAAACACTCTTGCGTCCACCAAGTGCACCGCATCACGGAGCACATCCTCTCCGGTCTCAATAGACCCAAACCCATCTACACGGGCGCCCTCTTCCTAGATGTCGCGAAGGCATTCGACAAAGTCTGGCACAACGGCTTGATCTACAAGCTCTACCAATTGGGTGTGCCGGACAGACTCGTGCTCATCTTACGAGACTTCTTGTCGAATCGCGCCTTCCGTTATCGCGTCGAAATGACGCGCTCCACTTCCCACTCCATCAGTGCTGGAGTCCCACAGGGCTCAGTTCTCTCTCCGCTCCTGTTTAGCCTTTACACGAACGACATTCCTCGTTCGAGTAAGGCGCATCTAGCCCTATTCGCGGATGATACCGCTCTCTACGTCTCGCATAGGAATAAGGGTTTCATTACCAGACACCTTCAGGCATCCGCCAATTCCCTAGGGAATTGGTTCAGGAAGTGGCGTATTGAGGTGAACCCGGACAAGAGCGCTGCGGTGTTCTTCTCCAGAGGTGCCACCCCGCGCCACTCCCTGCGCCGCCCTAGAAGTAATCTCGGCCAAGTGACCATGTTCGACCGACCCATTCCCTGGGTCAAAGAGGTCAAATATCTAGGGGTCACCCTAAACAGTACCATGTCCTTCGGCCCGCACATCAAGCGGGTCCGTCACCGAGCATCATTTGTGCTCGGTCGTCTCCATTCGTTAATCTGCAAGCGGAGTAAAATGTCCCTTAGAAATAAGGTGACACTTTACAAAACTTGCGTTCGACCCATCATGACTTATGCGTGTGTTGTGTTCGGGCATTCGGCCCCCTCTCACATCGATAAACTCCAAGTGGTTCAAAACCGCTTTCTCCGTAAAGCCGTAGGAGCCCCCTGGTTCGTACGGAACGTCGACCTCCACTCCGATCTAGGTCTCGAACCTATTCGCGCCTTTATTAAAAAGGCGTCAACACGTCACTTCGCGAACGCATCTACCCATGCGAATCCGTTAATCGTAGCCACCGCCGACTACGATCTCCCCCCCGACCCCTGCCGCCACCGCCGGCCGCGACATGTTCTCACCGACCCCCCCGATGCTTTGTCATCCCTTCTTTCCGCTCAGAATACGGGCGACGACGACGACGTAGTAGTAGTAGATCCCCTCCCATAGCCGGCGGTTGACCGGTGCACTTAGTAGTGCACCCGTCCCCCTACAGCGACTGTCCCAACCGAGGGCGCCCTCGAGTATGTCACCTCTTGCCCTTCTGGCTGGCTAGAGCGTAGTGGTTGCACGCTCGCCTTTAAGTCCGGTGAAGCTGTAAAGGCCTCGCGGCCAACAGCGTACATCATTCACACACACACACACACTACGTTTTATATAAAAAGCAAAAAAGAAGCACTTAAAAAGAACACTTGAAGAAGTATATAGTTCAGTAGTAATAAGTTCAGTTTTTATAGTTCCGCGGCCGTCAAAATGGTTATTAGAACCTCACGTGTCAACGGACACGGGTTTGCGTCGCTCAATCATGTGTTACCTAGATGTCAATCTATGTTGTGAATCATAAGAAAATCTCCTTCTACTAGTGTGCCTAGTCTGTACTTATCTTAATTTTAGTAGAGAGTCTAAACTATACAATAAAACTAGTACTTCTGACTAGACTAGAAAACATTACATGTATTATTTTTATTTCCAGGTTTGAACATTCCGTCGATGCAAGCAGTGGGCTGGGAGGGGGTATTCGGCTTCTCAGTGTTGTCGGTTTTACTGGTGATTTTCTACTGGACCCCGGCGCCCCCACACTTCGGCAACAACGCCAGTGGTACTGTGGAGGATGCTATTGATGGCCTCGTACAAATAGGTGAGTAGATTTTTAATTATATTATCTTTATTCATGTGATCAAGTCTCATACTGCTAGTAAAACTTGAATCTATATTACATATATTACTAGTAAGCGATTAAATGCTGCCCAATCCCGTGATTTACATATGGACAGTCCAACATGTTGTTGTGTGTGTGAACGATCTACGCTGTTGGCCGCGGGGCCTTTAAAGCTTCACCGGACAAGAGGGCGAGCGTGCAACCTCTACGCTCGAGCCAGAAGGGCAACGGGGCAACTAGCTCAAGGGCGCCTCAAGGAGGAACGGCCTCGGCTTGGGCAGTCGCTATGGGGGAGGGCATATACTAGGTGTCTCGCCGTGGTGCTCTGCACCGGCCGGCGGGCAAGGGATTCCTCGAACTCGCTGGCGAGGTCGGTGTCTGATCCTGTGTGCGATATCTGTATCCGAAAGAAGGAATGTAAGGGCATCGGGAGGGTCGGTGAGAACATGCCGCGGGCGGTGGTAGCGGTTGAAAGGAGGGGAGTTAAGTTCGTAGTCCTTCGGCTTCGGCCGAAGGTTTTGGCGATGGCCAAATAATCAGCTTCCGTTTCGGCCGAAGATCGACCCTCGGTCGGGCACTAGTGATTATATTCAGCATGGTGTTTGAGCTGTTCCACACCCTGCGCACCAGAAATGCACACCGCTTCGCATTGTTGTGTAGAAGCAATCTACGGCGGCGTCTGCGAACACCCCTGATGCCCTATAGAGGCAAGGCAGACCCACTATATCTTCAATATATTTTTTAAAGAATGTTGTTCCACACCTACTTTACGGAATAATCCCGTGTCGTAAGCACGCGTCAATCTAGAGAGACTATTTTTCTGTCTCCAGGTAGAACTATTGATGACCAAATCAACTCCTTCATCAGTCTTGTTTGGTACAGTTTAGTGAAACAGACTATCGGCTGTAAAAATCCTCCTTTTTTCTCTTTAATAAAGTGAATTTAAGTTTTAAAAAGTCCAGTACGTCTGTGTGATAAGAAGTTATTCTATGCTATTGGTATACTGTCAGAATTACCAAATTTAAGTAGTAGTGGGCCGAGGACATTGCCCGTAGAACCAAGCACCGTTGAGGTAAGGTTCTTGAGTGTCGATCGCATTATAAAACTCCAGGTGAAGATTACTGGAAACTGAATGTGTACAACAAAAAGTGAGCCGTCGGGACCTGAATAGACGTTTTTGTAAGATCAGTTTGTATATTACGAAACTATTGTTCTAGCTAATAATCCTCTCTTGCTGGTCGCAACCTTGGGTATGATAATATCGATCGCGTTCTTCAACTTCGCCGGCATCAGCGTCACCAAAGAAATGTCTGCTACCACCAGGATGGTACTAGACTCTATCAGGTATGTCGCAAAGTAAAAAAAAATATTATAAAGTAGACGTTTTCCGCGGCGTCGAGAACAGCGTCACCTACCCGGGTCTATATTACTTTTAGATAATTAACGGTTCAGTAGTTTCAGAGTTTATCGACTACGAACAAACGAATAATTTTTTTCTCTTTATAATATTAGTATATATAGACCTTTAAGTTATGCCGATCAATTATTATATGAATTTAATAAAGTATTCACCAAGAAGAGTAAATGCCTGAAATCATAAATACACGACGCCTTACATTTTATCAGCCTATTTCGACCACTGTAGAACATAAACTTTCCCTTACGCCACGTAACTCTGTCCTTAGCCAATCTTGACCAGGTTTTTCCCTTTTTTAGTTACTTTAGGTAACCGTTTAATTTAAAGGTATGACAATGCCTACAAATGAAACATCTGAAGGGAGTTAAGGGTATTTCGATAGTGTCCTCTATTAAGGCATTCGATAAGTAGCAACGGCTTAAGCATTGTCGGTTACATAAATAAAATGTAACGTAATCCAACTTCCTTCCAGAACTTTCATCATTTGGATGGTGTCGCTTGCCGTCGGCTGGCAGGGCTTCCATTGGCAGCACCTAATAGGCTTCGCCGTGCTGATATTCGGCATGTGCAAATACAATGGCATCGTGCCGGACTGCCGGCGGGCGCGACGCGAGAACCTCGAGGACGAGGGCCCAGAGAGCCAGGTCGTGAACACAGAAGCCGACAGGGTGGACGCCGAGGCTGGAGACCATTAGGTCAACTTTATACACTGCTTTTCAAACAAGATTGGAATAACACAGGACCAATTTTTGTACGTGCGTGACAAACTGAGGTAAGCCACGCCCACCACGATGACGTCAATGCT
Source organism: Phalera bucephala (assembly GCA_905147815.2). NCBI lineage: Eukaryota > Metazoa > Arthropoda > Insecta > Lepidoptera > Notodontidae > Phalera > Phalera bucephala. The sequence continues at coordinate 5,716,971 of LR990609.1, read as the reverse complement.
TTTATGAAATCACAAGGCTCGTTAGCTTAGGCCCTCTCCTCTTCGTTTTTGCTTCATGGGTATATATTTCACTGAAAATGTATCAATTCTTGACACATTTTTATATCATTTGTGAATTGGCCTCCCGTATTTTATATGAGCGTGATGACTGCGCGGTGAAGATCACGGACCCAGAAGATATGCAGAATGTGATCCTACTTGTTTGTCTTATTATATTTTATACAAAACTCACCCAATGCACAGCACTGCATACAACTGTAAAACTCTTCACTATTTTTGTGGTATATTGATAGCCAATGAGTATGTAGCCTATTTTAAAATACTCCATATACCAATTTTATGATAAAAAATGCTCAAATTTTATTTTACAGTTATATTGAATTTATAGTAATTATGAATTACAAATCTTGTTTTATAAAGGATTTAATGGTGTTACTGCTTGACTTCTATGGAATTATTGGACTGGTCCTAACGTAGATAGTTTTAAGAATTAAACAAAATGTAAGTATGATCATATTTTTGATTTGGTTTATGACAACGTGCCTTAAAAATATGTATTACGTCACGAATCATTTATTTTATTTTGTAAGAGTTCTTTCAATTAGGTGGATATTTTTTTAAGTTATTTTCAGCATCGAACCGAACATTGTTGTTACCCTTTAAAAACATTTTCTAATTATTAGAGGCCGTTTTTGTGACCTTATACAAGTTCCAAATATTGATGTATTAGCAATGAAATGCATTATAGATAAAGTTAGAATTATAATATTATTACCATTGACTTTTTTTATAAATGGTTTTTAAATTAATAATAATATTGAGAGCACTTTACCGTCCACTTTTAAAAGTTTACTGCGTATCTATATTCCAAAATAAACTTTTTGTATATAAAAATTGAACACATGAACACTCGTTAACGGCTGACAGTCGCACGAGGGAGGTTCCATTTTTTCTTTGGTACCCTTTAAGTTTTGTTATAATTGGCTTAAAAAATCACGTCTTATTGTGTGTCATTTTTATTATTTGCAGCAAAACTTATAAAGGTGAGGTACATAAGTGACTATTGAATGCCAAAATTTGATATTTCTATGCGACTGAATGTAAAAATATAGTGATCTGTATTTAATGTATGCGATGTGCTATTATTTTAATAAAGTATTCGTTAAAATAAATCGATTGTTCTTGTATTTACTGGTTAAGTGGTTTTGTCGTGACGATAAAAGAGTTTTTGTCTTGAGCTATTTGTACAGCAAGGTATTCAGAAGTCCGTACCTTTCGATCAGTCGGACTATGCTTACCCGTAAAATCGTGAATGTCAAAATGACGGGATCATAACTTATTTTATGAAATTCTAATTACCAGTATTTAGTACCAAATTGGTACTGTATGTAAGGGAGTCAAATACCACCATATGGCTCCAAGTCATCCTCACCTGCTCGTGGTACATCCTGCTAATCAACGAACGAGGCTCTGACGACCGAAAAATGGCGGTATAACCATAACAAAAAAACTGCGTGACTAAATACCGCAGATCGGTGACGGGCAGCAGCGGCACCGATGCGAAGAGTTACGCACTGCGATCGCCAACCCGCCTGCCCAGCGTGGCGATTATGGGCAAACCCTCCAAATGGCAAGCCAAAACAAACCACGGCCCCCAGTTCCCGGCCGCCCTGCTATTCCGGATCACGGCGGCGGTCACGGTAACGGCAGGGTAGGGGGTGCGAAGAATCCCCGGGCTACGAGAGGCCGCCAAAATCAACTGACCTTGGCGACGTTTAATGGACGCACGTTACGGCTTGACGAGCACATGGCGCAATTAGAATTCGAACTCGAAGGGCTAAGGTGGCACGTTCTGGGACTTTGTGAAGGCCGAAGAAAGGGAGAGGACACCGTTACCCTAGAATCAGGCCACCTTTTGTACTTCCGAGAGGGCGATCAGCTATCCCAGGGCGGCGTAGGGTTCTTGGTCAATAAAACCCTCTCTGACAACGTTGTAGAAATGTCTGGTGTGTCGAACAGAGTAGCGTATCTTATTATTAAGTTAACCGATAGGTATAACCTAAAGGTTGTGCAGGTTTACGCACCGACTGCGGCACACTCTGACAATGAAGTTGAAGATATGTACGAGGACATATCGAAGGCCTTACACAGTTGGGGAAAAACAACTTCGAGAAAGAGGTCAACAGAAGAATACGGCTGGGCTGGGCGGCATTTGGGAAATTACGTCGAGTATTTACATCGCCCATTCCACAAAGCCTAAAGACAAAAGTCTTTAATCAGTGCGTCCTGCCCGTTATGACATATGGAGCCGAGACGTGGACACTCACGGTTGGAATGGTTCATAAATTTAGAGTCACTCAGCGAGCTATGGAAAGGGCTATGCTCAGAGTTTCTCTGAAGGATAGAATCCGGAACGAAGTCATTCGACAGAGAACCAAAGGTATCGACATAGCCCACCGGATTAGTAAGCTAAAGTGGCAATAGGCCGGTCACATTAGCCGAACAACCGATAACCGCTGGGACAAACGAGTTCTTGAGTGGAGACCGCGGACTGGCAAACGTAATGCAGGACGCCTTCAGGCTAGGTGGAGCGATGATGATGATGTGGACTGGATGCGAGTAGCCGAGGATCGTACCCAGTGGCGTGCACTTGGAGAGGCCTATGTCCAGCAGTGGACTGCTATAGGCTGATGATGATGATGATGATGATGGTACTATTTGGTACCGATATTAAAAAAATAAGTACTTCAATGTGCTTGAAGATATTCAATAATAATAGTGATCCCGCCATCTTGACTCGTCAAGCCTATAAGTGCGAAAATAATGATCGTACCAATATACTGTCTATACGAAGATTTAGTACCTGAATTGGTACCTTCAAAAGTAATCGCTTCTTATTAAATACTATTACAAACATTTGGGGGTCTCACAAATAACCTGTTGCAACTCTGTACTCGCTGCCTACCACGCAAGGAATCTGGCGTGATGATAAACATAGACAAAAATTCGACCCGTCTGGGAATCGAACCCGCGACGACTACTAAGCGGTGCAGTCTACGTTCTAATCGGTAGATGAAGCCGTCTCGTCGTATATTTATTGGTGTGTTCCAATTATTATCCATTTACTCTTGGTTTTTTCGCTGCGGCTTATAAAGAAAGACTGTGTCCGTCGTCACGCTGAACGTCTCTTTTACCCTCTAAAGAAACTTCTAGAACTGTTCCAATCCCCCAAGGACATCGATAAAAATACCCAAATATAAATGACAATAACCGGCACCTATACAGAAAGTGGTATTGTTATTACCTATTTTAACTTCTTGCTTGCTGACAGCGCACCGGTAATGACGAAAAGTGGTGGAACCTTCTCGAAGACGCTTGATTAGCGCGGATTCTAGACAAATCGATAAAGGACCTAAATTGTAGAATTAACATCCCCCGATTAAGGTTTACGAGATATAGAGATATGTCGTAATAATTATAAGTCACAGTTACTTAAATTCTAATTAAGAAGTAGTGAGGTATGAAAATTTTTAAACATGTAATGCAAACAAGTTTTCATCAACGTTTTATATCTTATATAAGACGTTGATGAAAGCTTAAATCACTCCAAGACGTGGCTACTAAAGATTTTCTTCGTTTTGTATTTTAACGCCTACTTCAAATGTATTAGCAATGTGTCGAAACAGATGTACTGCTCTCATTTTTTATTAAGGCGTTCGTATATGATTTATTAAATAAACCGATTTAATTAAAAACGGTAATAATATTTAATAAGAAGCGATTATTTTTGAAGGTACCAATTCAGGTACTAAATCTTCGTATAGACAGTATATTGGTACGATCATTATTTTCGCACTTATAGTCTTGATCCCGCCATCTTGACGCGTCAAGATGATCACTATTATTATTGAATATCTTCAAGCACATTGAAGTACTTATTTTTTAATATCGTTACCAAATAGTACCAATTTGGTACTAGATATTGGTAATTAGATTTTCATAAAATAAGTTGTGATCCCGCCATTTTGACGTTCACGTAAAATCTCGGTCATGGTTGTTCGACTTCTCATTCGACAATCTCATCAAGAGTCTCATCAATGTATCGAACCACAATGATCCAAGGTATTTCCACAGATAGTTATAATTATTATAATGTCTAGAAGATGTCCTATGAGGTATATCTATCTATCTATCTATAACCTCACGCCAGATCCCTTGCGGGGTAGGCAGAGAGTAAAGAGTTCCAACAGGTTCTTTCCTTACATACCTCTCTGGCTTCCTCGACTCTCATAGTTCGTCTTATACACGCTCGCCGGTTACGGAGACTCTTGACTTTTCCATCAGATAAGACTCGGTTTATTTGGTCGTGGTAAGATAGTCTAGGTCTTCCCCGGTACCTGCATCCTTCCACTTTCACATTGTATATATGAGGTATAGATGATCTATTAGTCTCACTGAAGTAAGAGCGTGTTCGAAGAAAACCCTATGACCGCATATTCGTTATTTTAGAAATATGTAACGCATCTTCGATGTTATTGATCAATATGAAACATTTAACACCGACCAAACAGACAGAGTTCTTACGTAGGCTACTTGAAATATTTGTGTTGAATCGTTCTCATAATATGATATTCTCAAAATTTGTTGTGTCTCAAGTGTGGAAATTCAAAATCTTTGTGTAAACTTCGATAATAATTTTAGAAATAGGTACATCGTTACTCTACTTCAACTAACAAAAGGAAATTGTGTGGACATTTCGTTCGTTTGGGTTCATTTTAGTGGGTCACGTATCAATTGTAGAATTTTTATTTCGATCTAAGAGTATAGGTACGACTTATTTGGTTGGTTAAGTCTCCTACCACAATATTTTTAGCAGTATTATTGTAATCTCGTACTTATCATCATCATCGTATGGCGGGGTATTTTTAATAATGTGAACCACGATCATAACTCAATGTCAGGGTGGAGGAGCCATTGTTTAGCCTCTGGTATCAGCTGGTGTAGCCCCTTGAATCCGGATGTGAGAAAGAGACGGAAACAGCGTTCATCTACGTTACTATCCCACGGCAAAGTGCTTACAATACTGCTAAAAGATTGTAGTAAGCTCCATGCTCTACCTCTTTTAGCGAATGCACCATATCGCACAGCCACTGGATTAAAACGAATATTTGTCGACAACTAATATATTTTATTTAATGGCCATTTAATTTCCGCGCATTAAAGAATGAAATTAGAAATGGCGGCTCATCGAGGCTTAACTGTCGGCATACACGGTACTAAAGCCACAAAATCTCTAATAAAGTTTTATATTAATGAAAAAGATTGATATGTCAGTTTATTTGGATACTTTTAATTATTGGAACAAAAATATTCGTGATCATATTTCCTACTTTATTAAATTTTGTATAAAAGTACATTAATTTACAAATAATATTTATGTTTAGTAATTTAATTAGTAGACTAGGAACTTAATTAAGCAAAAAAACAACACTTTTTTGCAAATTTAATAGACAGCGATAGCGTGTGTGCGAGAGGTGAATAGAGCCGATGCCACTTCTTATCACATTTATTTTCTGAGCGGGTAGTAAATGAAGGTATAAAAAGAAATATAATACGCGAAACGTACATTTATTATAATAAAATCCCGTCATGGAGGCTTCGCGGCAGCGCCCTTTTCGGTTGCCGGTTTTTCACCCTCAGCTGAAAACATACTTTTATTATAAGATCTATCTAAGGGCTGACGCAATAATAAGATACATTTTTAATTCAGCAGCATACATTAAGAGAAAGTTTTAATAATGTATAGATATAGAGTACAATCTTGAAGACCGAACAGCTATTTTCAGTAGTTAATATTGTCCGGTGAACTAAATAACATAAAATTCTAACAAAATGGCCTCTACGTGTGCCTTTAAAAGCCTTTTAAAGGTCCGATATAGTATTTTTATTTTAAACTCTGCAGTTCGTCACATTTTATTGTAATTGTTTCCATGGTTGGAACTCATATTATTACTTGACAAGTTAAACGTACGGAGTAGAGGAAGAAACGAATAAGTAGATAAACATACACCGGGTTGGAGACAGCAAATTTTTATAGTATTGAAAATTGAGTTTTGGAATATTTACACTAACTGCTGAAAACATAAGATTCATTTTTACATCACATCTGTTGTGTTAGGAGAATGCTTGGGAGCGGTATAAATGCGTTCAGTGTGAACCATTAAGAGCAGCTGACCGGCTCCCCTAGTTCATGAGGTCATTCGCCTTCGAGTAGTCGACCTCCAGACTGTGTGAAAAAAAAGTAGATTTCTACGCTCCTCGAGGCGCAGGAATAGCAGTCTTGTACGCAAGTCAAAATAGTCTTGTCTATGGGACGGACTATTTAGCGCGGGTTCGATTCCCGCACGGGACAAATCTGTGTGATCCACAACTATTTGTACCGGTCTGGGTATTTGTGTTTGTGAATTTTCATGTTTGTAAACGCACCAACGACACAGGAATAAATTCTAGTGTGGGGCTACGTTTTTGTTTTAAAGAAAAAAAAGAATACAATTTCTCAAACGCGTTCTCTCGTGTTAAACTTTTGTCATGGTACGCCATGCTAACACGTTCAACAAAACGATTCTTTTACGCCTAGGGCCAACGGACACTTACAATGCCAACATCAAACCTGCTAAAATTAATATCTCCAGGTATGACATATAAAACTACCAAAATTGATAATATTGTTACGACCCGAACATACCCCGATATTTTAAAAAGTCTTTATCGGGGAATGTCGATTCTAAAACGTATAACACACCCTTAGGTCCTCTAGTGATCTGTCTAGAAAGATCTAGAATCCGCGCTTAAGTGTTGAAATGTCTAGAAGGTTCCGCCCCTTTAATTATAGCCGGCGCGCGGTCGCGGTATACAAGTACCTATTCGTTCCCGTACGAGTAGGTATGTAATAATAATACTGCTTTGTGGGCTGCGCCGGCTATTGTTCGATGTACTTAGAGGGTTCGCGTCCATTCTAGAACTTTCATACGAGTATAAAAGGAACACCGAGCGCGGGGACGGACACAGAATATATCTCTTCTCGATAGTGATCAAATCGGAGAACAAGCGATCTAAGTGGAATACACCGGCGACTTTAGCAACGATATACGGATACTACGAGTGACTTAGCGACCTGGAAACAGTATTTGGGTACTAACGAGAGTAGGACTAGTGTGTGATTAGTTCACGTGTGTATTTGCATACGACGTACTGTTTTGTGTGTACAGCGCCTAATAAAGTACTTCGCACGTTATTCGACATTTAATTACCCCGCAAACGTATCAATATAAACAAAGCAGAGCACGCACGTAACGCTTCCCCGCCGGCCCAGTAGAAGCACTTGATGAAAGACTGGTCACGTTTCGAAGCCTCGTCTCTAAAGTTACTTTTCAAAGACTTCCGAAGTGTTCTTGCCGCTATATTTGAGTAATTTACGTAACTGAAAAAGAGGAAAAATATTTAAATGGACTACTACCTTTTGAAGACAATGGGCACGTTAAGGGTGGTAAAAACATTGGAAGTACCTAGAGTGAATTAACATCTAAGTTTTAAATATTTTTCCTCTTTTTCAGTAGTATTTATTAACGGATAAATATTTTTAAATGCTGGGCCTTCGGACTTTTGATTTATATTAGTTAAGACGAGAGAGAGTTTATACAGAACAATATAAAGAAAAAATGTGACTAGGGCCACCATCCGTCTAGGTTGCCCCGAATTTCTCCTAGATCCTATCCACATGAAAGCTAAGGGATTGGGCTGGCAGAAACCCGGACACTTTTATCGATCGAAGAAACTACTAATAACGTCTTGTTAAAATAAATTGTGTCTAGCGTTTAGGTAGTTGTGGTCGTTAATTTTCCTAGAAATAGATGAAAGACGGACAAATAGACAAAAGCAAAATATTTTTGGAGAAATAACCTTTATTGGATAAGCCAAGCTCGACTGTTTTTAATGTACTTTTTTTCAAACACGAAATTTTACTCAAATGGGAGCTTTTGTCCAGTGTTGACTATGTAGGGAATAGCAACACTTTCCCTTCATATAACCGCCTACAGGTAAAGCAGATAATAACTCCTGGTAATCGCATTGGCGAATTTAAGATGGCCTTCTCATATAATTTTCATACATCTATCATCTTTTAAGCCACAGCGCGAAAGAAGCGGAATGCACGCGTTCCATTACCGGTATAGTGAATACAGAGAGGTAAGTAACTTACCTAAATTACTTTTCGTAGGTACCTACCTCATTGATATACATACCTACTCTTATAAAACATAACATTTAAAAACCGTACTTAAGTCCAGCCATTCTCCAAGTGCTCATTTTTTTCAAGTTTTCACTCGTCTTCTCTTTTATTTACAATGTACCTATACAAAGCAAAGAGAATATAATCACTACGTGATACAAAGTAATCCAAAGTCTTGCCGGGATGTGGATATTTTATGTCAATTTTGTGTCACTGATAAATTGAAGGCAAGAATAAAAAAAAAACAAGAAAGCCTCCACAGAGATTTTTATGTAATAAAGTTATAGCATATACAGTGAAACCCAAATACAAATACATAATACAAAAATTTATTTCTTTAACTTAAAATCATACTGCAAATTAGCAGTATTTAACCCAAGTCCTAATACTACATCTATGGTGCAAACCCCAGCATTATACTAGTCATACAAGGATATTTTAGCCAGTGGCCAAAAGCAAGCAAATTTAAGGAAATAGGCATGGCAGTGTTTATATTTTTATCTATCTATATCATCACGCCAGATCCCTTACAGGGTAGGCAGAGAGTACAGAGTTCCAACAGGCTCTTTCCTTACATATCTCTCTGGCTTTCTCTACTCTCATAGTTCGTCTCATACACGCTCGCCGGTTACGGAGACTCCTGACTTGTCCTTCAGATAAGACCCGGTCTATTTGGTCATGGTAAGATAGCCTAGGTCTTCCCCGGTACCTACATCCTTCCACTTTCGCATTGTATATCAGTTTTGTCATTCTTTCTTCGGACATTCTTTCTATATGCCCGAACCAACGGAGCGTACCCTTTCTCACCTTTGCACCGATACTCGCTTTCTTACTACGCTGTTGCGAATACGGTCGGTCAGCTTCTATTATATTCTATTTTTATAACCCTTTTTTTTACACCAACACCCCCCTTCACTGTCATCCACGGGCAAAATATCCTTGTCGCACTCATGGATTATAAATTCATGATCATACTATAAATCGGAAATCGAAAAGAAAAAATATGTGCATGCGATCAAAGATAATTTGACGAGAATGTAATCACTTGGGTGCGATGTCAGAGGAAGGTTGCGATGATGCAACCAAATAGGTACGGCCATAGATCTAAAATTGTACCGTGGGTATGGCAGTTTCCAATTTGTTAATGATCTCTCCAAAATATATAAAAACTCCAAAAAACGTCATATATTCTGATATGCTTCTCTTCATGAACACACAGTTCCAGCATAGAATTTACAGTCCACTTATCAATTTTATTTAAGAGAGCGAAAATGGAATGCTCTGCAGAGATGACGTGTTGGTGATGTAAGTAGGTAATGTATTGAAGTAGTACTAATAGTAAACCAGAATCAGCAACTTTGTAATCCACCATTCCAGAAAGAGAGATTAATTATTCGCTATATAGTTCACGACTTACAAGTAGGTCACAATATTGCAGTAAGTATAGATTAACGGCCGCTCTCAATAACGTATCTATCATTAGCCGCAGTTAGATATCGGTGATAAAAGATACGGTGCGATCTATCTCTCTTACTGCCGTCTCAATATCGTTATTACATTATGCTTACTTCAGTCTGTTTGTATTGTGTTATGTTTATCTGATGTACATTATTTTGGGAAAGCTGTGTTCATATTGTGTAAGTAGTTTTAAGACATACTTACCCCACCTTATAAGTAGAACATGATTAAGCTTTTCTTAGCTCAAAAATATACCCAGACTATTTCTTGTGTAAACTTTACTAAATCATGAGTTGTAAGAATAATCTAGGAACTGACACAACGCTCCCTTAGTTCACAATCATTCTAATAACGGAAAGAAACTGATGTTATGATGACGATAGAGCGAAACAAAGCACAAATCATAAAATTGCAATTTATTGACAAAGGAAATATCATTAATATCATTCTGAACTAGGGTATTGATTTGCAGAGATTAGTAGGTTCGCGAACTCGCACAAACGGGCTCTCCAGACTATGGTGCGCGCTTAGCTGATATAAAAAAAGCGATATGGCATGGCATTTTTATCATGCATTTAATTAATGATGACATAATTCATACTTATTAAGTATAAACGACCATCATCATTGTTGGCTCCAATATTTTAGAATGCGCCTGTATAATTGGACAAATATAAAACAACAGCGATTGATGCGAATGCCTACTTATTAAATATCGAATAAAAGATATTATTTAAACGACTATCATCTTTGTTGCCTCAGATATTTTAGAATGCGCCTGTGTAATTGGATAATTAAAATGCAACACCGAAGTTCCTGGTAGCGTTTTCGTGTCATCAATGAATAAAAAATCATCTGTGATAAATATTAAACTTTCAGACTTTAGGCTTCGGGTGCTGGAAGATCGTGTAAAGGACCGGCTTGATAAATGAAGGTAAAGTTTGGGGTTTGGTAGATCGGTGTAGGACGATACGTGTAGAAGCGGCATAAAAAATCAGTGTAATCTTGTATAATTTTAGGACGTTGGTTTCCTCTAGTTCTGAGTCGGATTGTCAAATAGTTCAATATCACTCTGTTGAAATGGAATGTCTGTGAATATGGAACATATTACAGATAATGTTTGTTATGAAATCTTAGCAAAAGCCCCTTATTATCCGCGGCTTTTGAAGGATAAGGTAACTGACTTATAGTTCTCAAAATGTTATTAAAACGCTTCGCTTATTTTTTGTATGAAGATATCTATCCACGGTTACAGATCGATCCTCCGAAAGATAGAAAATTTTAAAGATAGGAATTTTATCTATCTTTGTTTATTGAAACATTTTAATAAGTAGAAAGTTACTAGAGATAAATATTTTAACTGACAGTAAGCGACAGATAGCATATTGAGAACGGCCGATTAGTACCAGGGTAGTCAAAGATAATAATATGTAAGCACTTTGGGCTCTCATTGCCTCGATGGTCGCGTGGAGTATAACCACAGACATCTTATGTCTATATGTATAATGGCCGTAGCTATCACGAAGTCCTGGGTTCGAATACTCAGTTGGACAAAGTGTAAAATTCCTAGTATCAGTCCGGAGTCTGGAAATGTGTCCGGTACAAATGCAATAAGCTCGCCTTATTATGTACATACAAATACAAAAGACTAAATGCCAATTTCACACATAATATCTAAAAAGAAAACATTACACATAAAATAAAATATTTATTAAAGAGAACAGTTAAAAACTTTCAGAAACAAATTGACAAAATCGAACAATGTATGTAAAAGTTCACATTTTACGCTAGTATTTTAACGTGATCCTGAGACGAAACAATTGAATAAACGCACTTGCGCAGAAGCTCGATCTCGTGCTCCGTGAGACGTTGGTTTATGATCTCGGTGACTCCCGCGCTGCCCAGCACGCATGGCAACGAAAGGTACAAGTCGTCTAAAATACGGTGTTGTCCCTAAAAACGTAGGAACATATAGTATTTCTAATGGCTGAGCCCAAATCGTCTCGGATCAAAATATGTAGGACGGATTACTTCATGAAATGTTTATATTTAGACCATTTTATTATAAGAATATTCAGACTACTATATATTCTTATTCTATTTTGACCATTAGTTTGAGGACATGGCCTTAAGGATAATCAGGTATGTTTGTGTAACGTGCACCAATAAGCATACCTTCGCATATGTAGATACAGGGTGTATGCTATTAGAATCGGTAAGAATAGCGTCGCACAGATTAGCTACGATAAGCGCTTTCGTCCACGAATCGCAACCCTTCGCCTTGCAGAGGGTAACGTCGCTCTTCACAACTTTCCTGTGCACCTCCTGCCAATTCTCGGGATCTTGGTCCGTGCCAATTTCAGGATTGACATCGCTTAGGCGGATTCCCGCTATGTTTATACCAGACCAAACGGGTACTGGAAAAATGATAGTTGATATTAGTTTGTCAATGAACAACAAAAGAGAATTAACTGATAAGTGATGATGTGTTGAAACAAATGAGCCAATGGACATAGGTACATACCTAATTATAAATGCGTCAAACTGATTTGATCACCTGGGACCAGGATGCTGGAGGGCTCCGAAAATCATACAAATTCGTGTTACATAATTTATAGATGCTCTCTTAAGGGAATTACACGGTCTCCTCATGATACGTTGACAGCTACAGATGGGTCGTATTAGGTAAATCAGGTACTAAGTACACCTGTTCCTAGTCTGCATAAATACTTAATCCAAATACCTGTTCCACCTAATCTCAATGATCTTATACACATACCGTTACTTAGTGATCTCAATCCGCCTATTCTATACCAAATCCTGATATCGAATTATCGATATTTGAATTAATTAGATGTTAAATGTTGTTTTGTTAGTTAAGAACAGGTACAGTCATAATAATACTTTTAAGTAAATGGAAGTTTCAAAATGGAATCAAAATATTTTTTTTTGATTAGATAAGATATTTCTGAACGAAATTGGTTGAATAAACTAATACTTGTTTTCTATTTTATCATTTAATGATATATAAGTGATGAATTGGTATCTTCCCTTCATACTTTTTACAGGCTTAGGACTGTTAACTTACGAATGTATGAAGTTTTGAGTCTTGCGATATTAAATATTCCGCAAAAGTTTAGCGTTCGCAAGATGGCGTATTTAAAAGATTTCAATTCATTTTATTTACATTTGTTTTATATCAATACGCGTTGTATAGCGCTGTCTCGCTCCCTCCACCCCTACACGTAAGCGGGATAGCAAAGCAATAAGCATATGAGTGAGTGAGAGAGCGCGGGAACAGGTGTGAGTGAGCGCGCTAAACGGCTAAATATTAGTTTATAGTTTTTATTGAATATGAATATTAGGTGGATTAGGTATTGTCAGAATTGGATTAGGTGCCGCCTATTCTCGTAAAATACCTGTTCTTTGGATCTATTCTAATAAATACGACTCATCTCTATTGACAGCATTACGATGGATTTAAATGTCGCATCGCTTTGATGTGTTGCTCTACGCGGATCCTAAGGCCACACGCTGTACATACTCTTAGTCACTTCAGATTTAATCATAATACATACCACTTCTTTCGCCGTGTTCGCCAATGATACCCGCAACAGGACGAAGGCGACACTCCCAGTCGCTCGGCTAGCAAAAACCGAAATCTGTCCGAGTCGAGTTTGGTGCCGGTGCCGAGCACGCGATTAATGGATAGCCCGCTAACTTTCCCTACCAGGTGGGTCAGCAAGTCCACTGGCTCGCTGGCCACTAAGAAAATTGCGTTGGGACTGTACTTCACTAGCTAAGAGAGAAAATATAGGGTTCAATATTTATAATCCAGCTTGTGGCCTGCAAGCCGACATTAGATTCAATTTTCTTATTTCAGGCTTTATTTTAACAGTTTACCTATGAAAATGGGGAACCGTCGGTATTAATCGGTAGGTAGTTATTTGGGAAAGTACCTATTATTCAATTCTGGTATTATATATTCGATTCTACTTCATAATTTGGGACAGATACTTTTACTTTTGGTTAGCTTTGAGGCTCACTAGATCCTGTTAACAAGAGTCCCAAGAAATATATGTATCTGAAATGATTCTTATTTAATAACCTGCGGTACGATAGCTCCTATGATGGCAGAGTTTCTTGCTATAAACTCTCTATGATCATCATTTTTATTTTGCAAAGTGCCCGCTGCGATAACGCAGATTTTGGAGTCCACTGATTTGCCGTGATCTGTGTAAATGACAAGTCTATATATTATCATTTTTTCATGTGAAGCAAAGCAGATACTCATGTGATTTCACAATTCGGTTACAATAACCTAGCAAGTTCTTGCATCATTGGGTTATGAAAAAGAAAAACCTACAAAGGTGGTGGTATTAAGATGTGATTGAGGTGAAAGGGCCAACAAAATTGGTTGATAAAGAAAAAACTACCTTTGCTCGCGACAATGTTGGCGTCGTGAAGGTACATTGAACCAAACTGCAGGTCCATCTGTTCACTTTGCAGACGATCATCGTTCACGTCTATTATACAAACATCGTTTGTGATTCTCTATCAAACAATAAATATTTTAACTTAAATACACGAGTTCCGTGTAACACGACACGACTAACAAATCTCACAATGATTATAATCTATCTATCTATCTATAACATCACGCCAGATCCCTTGCGGGGTAGGCGGAGAGTACAGAGTTCCAACAGGTTCTTTCCTTGCATACCTCTCTGGCTTCCTCGACTCTCATAGTTCGTCTCATACACGCTCGCCGGTTACGGAGACTCTTGACTTTTCCATCAGATAAGACTCGGTTTATTTGGTCGTGGTAAGATAGTCTAGGTTTCCCCCGGTACCTGCATCCTTCCACTTTCACATTGTATATCTGTTTTGTCATTCTTTCCTCTGGCATTCTTTTTATATGCCCGAACCAACGGAGCATGCCCTTTCTCATCTTTACACCGATACTATCTTTCATACCTACCTACCATGATTATAATAAAACAATATATTCCCGAGGATGTAATATACGACTTAAAAACATTGTTGAAGCTGCTCGTTACGATAGTAGGCATATTAAATGATTTTTGGCACCATTTTGGCGGACGATTTAGCGCAGTGGTTAAGAGCTTAAGCCGCTCCGCCCAGAGTGTCTAATAGTCGCGGGTACGATTTCCCCGCGGGACAAATCTTTGTATGACCCACAATTATTTGTTTCGGTCTGGGTATTTGTGTATGTGAATTTTCATGTTTGTATACGTACCCACAATACAGGTGGGGCTACGCTTTTCAAAACAAAGAAAAAAAAATCTGGCAATGTAGACACTCAACTTTTGTGTTGCAATTCCATAACTCTACCATGAGTAATAAAAACTTTAACTTAACTTTATACTATAACTAGCAACTAGCGAATACTTAAAATTTAAAAATAGGCATTCGCATTCAGCACGACATTCGCTGAATGCTCTAGTTGAATTTCAGAAAATAATACAATAACAACTCATAGTAGTTGTATTTAGTACCAGACATCAACGGAGACTAATCATAAAACACAAAGTGACAGGCCTTCGTTTACATCATTTTTTTTGGAATGGAAGAAAGATAACAAATAAGCGGAGTTACTTTTGAATTAATAATATTAGTATGGATTCCATCGGCACTTTGGAGCGGTAATACCCACATATAGCACTTAGCAAGCCCCCCCCCGACCCCTGCCGCCACCGTCGGCCGCGACATGTTCTCACCGACCCCCCCGATTCTTTGTCATCCCTTCTTTCCGCTCAGAATACGGGCGACGACGACGACGTAGTAGTAGATCCCCTCCCATAGCCGGCGGTTGACCGGTGCACTTAGTAGTGCACCCGTCCCCCTACAGCGACTGTCCCAACCGAGGGCGCCTCGCCCTCGAGTATGTCGCCTCTTGTCCTTCTGGCTGGCTAGAGCGTAGTGGTTGCACGCTCGCCTTTAAATCCGGTGAAGCTGTAAAGGCCTCGCGGCCAACAGCGCACAACATTCATACACACACACACCTTAGCAAGCAGAGTAAAAACCATAGTAGCGGCGACGGAAGATGGTCCGACCACCGTAATTTTATTATTTGGAGTATAGGTTTTCGACGCTATTTTAGTGAACATTGTATCCATGGCGCTACGCTTTGAGCTAAAAGAACGCGGACCTCTAACGTAAATTTTTAACCTATCATTAGTACCTGGAACAAACATGTTTCGTTACTTTTATTCAAATTAATAAAAGATGAGCTATCATTGCGAAAGTGGAAGGATGTAGGTACCAGGGAAGACTTAGACTTACTATCTTACCACGATCAAATAGACCGAGTCTTATCTGAAGGACAAGTAAAGAATCTCCGTAACTGGCGAGCGTGTATGAGATTTGTGTATGTGTATGTGTGTGTGAATGATCTACGCTGTTGGCCGCGGGGCCTTTACAGCTTCACTGGACAAGAGGGCGAGCGTGCAACCACTACGCTCGAGCCAGAAGGGCAAGGGGGCAACTAGCTTAAGGGCGCCTCAAGGAGGAACGGCCTCGGCTTGGGCAGTCGCTATGGGGGAGCGCGTATACTAAGTCTCGCTGTGGTGCTCTGCACCGGCCGGCGGGCAAGGGATTCGTCGACCTCGTCGACGAGGTCGGTGTCTGATGCTGTGTGCGGTATCTGTATCCTAAAGAAGGGATGTAAGGGCATCGGGAGGGTCGGTGAGATCTGGAGAATACATTTGATTAGGGACTTACCATCGGAAACTGAAGGAATAGTGAAGCAAATAGATGGCGATTTTACAATATTTAATGTATTAACATTATAATAGTTTTGGATGTATCTCATTATACATTTATACATGTTGTGATTCTGTAATAAAAACCAAAAGCTTATTAAAATTTTGATACAAATGACATGCGGTGCTGACGTTTAGCAAAAAATAGTAACTTTTTTTATTTGAAGAAGATTTTTGGTACTTCTTTTAGTCTATGAACCACTAGCGAGAACATCATGGATATACTCGCTAGTGAAAGATTAATATTTAAACAGCAATGGGGATAACACAATTAAACCGATGAACAAATCTTGACGAATTGAATGGCTTGAGCGTTGTGGTTGCGAGCTCGCCCTCTTGTCCGGTGAAGCTGTAAAGGCCCCGCGGCCAACAGCGTAGATCATTCACACACACACACACACACACACACACACACACACACACACACACACACACACACACACTCTCACACACACACACACACACACACACACTCACACACACACACACACACACACACACACACAGACACACACATGCACAAACGCACGTAGCACACACTCGCACGCGCAAAGAAAGATAGTATCGGTGTAAAGATAAGAAAGGGTATGCTCCGTTGGTTGGAAAGTATGTCGGAAGAAAGAATTACAAAACAGATATACCATGCGAAAGTGGAATGATTTAGGTACCGGGGAAGACCTAGACTATCTTACCATGACCAAATAGACTGTTTCTTATATGAAGGTCAAGATTCTTCGTGTCCGGCAAGCGTGTATGAGACGAACTATGAGAGTGGAGCGAGCCAGAGAGGTATGTAAGGAAAGAAACTTTAGGAACTCTGTACTCTCTGCCTAACCTGCAAGAGATCTGGCGTGATGATATAGATAAAAAACTTAGGCTACTTTAATTTTATAAAAATAATTAGGGTCCTACGCTAAAATAAATAAAACCCATTAACGTAATTTAAGTAAACTCTAGTTTAAAATAAAACTTATAGTTTATGTAGGGATCGAGTGGAAACCCCCCACTTTCTTGGCAACGTATGTGTACGGCCAAGTTTATTGTTTTTAGTTGACACGTCACGCAACGCAGGAAAATCATAATTAAGGTATTGCGCATATGAAAATTGTGTCATTGACTGAAAAGTTTCAGTTGGTTAGGTACCTAACTCGCGGACATGCGCCTCTTATTTTTAGCGCACAGCTGACATTAATTCGCAAGCTGATGTGACTTTTATTTTCGGTCCCTGCAAAATATGAGTCAAACAGATAAATTGTTTGTAATGAGGTAGACTGCACACACTTAACAGATTTACGGAAATGTCTTTAAAATAGTGGGTATATCTTGAAAACGCGTAAAAACATAGTAGAGCAAGCCATAGGGAGGGATCCTCCCATAGGGACTTGCCCTAAGTTGGCATACCCTTAGGCATACAGGGTTTGGCCGTGCCCTTGATGAATTAAGCAGGAGTATGTTTAGTGGCTTTATCATTATGATTAGTTGTATACAATGCTTACATACCTGTCGTCGTGACAATCTTTGAAGGAGTCTTTTTCCTGCAGCCGACGTCTTTCGGCTGAAGAGAAGTGATTAAAATTTAATGGCGACATAAACACCAAACACTACATAATATGCTGTGGCCGTTACATACTGTTTTTAACCGACTTCAAAAAGGAGGAGGTTCTATGTTCGGTTGTATGTATGCTTTTTTTTTTTTTTAATTTATGCTCAGCGATATTTCCGTCAATTGTGGACCGATTTTGATATTTATTTTTTGCATTGGGTTCAGTATATCTCCAAGGTGGTCCCATATTAATTTTATTGACATTGGACCTTGGACTTAGAAGATACACCAGGGAACTCCTTAACGACAAACAATAGGCATGTGTAAATTGAGATATTATGGGTATTACGTCAATCATATAGGTACCCTACTATAGAATAATTCACTGGTCACTTAAAATTGTAAATTAAAAATCTTTTATAAAAAAAGGTAAACCGACTTCAAAAAGCAAAAAAATAAATATTTGAAGTCGGTGCCAAGTAACCGACTGCACCAACCAGCACCGACTTCAAATATTTATTTTTTTGCTTTTTGAAGTCGGTTTCCCTTTTTATATAAAAGATTTTTTTATAATTCGGTTTATGATCTTTGTTCCGCGTAACAAATTTTGGCTAAGCGACATTTTTTATGAATGATGTCTCTAAGACACCATTGAGGTTTTTTTCAATGTTTTTCCATTTGGGACCCCCATCTCCCCGTCACGTCCCCATCAGGCTGCCTTCAGCTTGTACCCCACGCTTAGAGCACTAAGCACGTGCACATATCTATGGTTAAGAGGGACTGACAAACAGATCGCCGGACGGACTCGTCAGTTTGCCTTCGACCGTGATAGAAATATTAAACATCAAACACAAAACAACAAATCTTGAGTTTTTGATAGCGTGAGGATAAGCATAAAGAGTAATCTTCACACTATCAAAAACTCAAGATTTATCATTCCATTTGTCGCGATTTCCCGTTTACGCAGAATTATTAGGTCATATATTTGCATCTCGTAAACACATGTTCAGGCAATGCTGACAGTGCGCACGTATGCCTAAATCGCCGGAACTGGTATCCGGGTGTGAGTCATCAGGGGCTGGCCTCGGCGTACGCGCAGAGCGCTACGGGCGAGTGCGGACCGACCCGAAGGCACGTAGATATCGTTATCTGACGCAACGTTTCTGCAACTGCTGACGACTGACGCGACGTGGTGACATCGTGATGAGGTAGACATGGGAATTATTATTAACTGAAGACTAAGTGCGGTTCAATGAACTCCCACAGTGTTTAATCTGCAATTATTTTGAATGTAAATTGTGCAATGTTATATAAACAAAATACGTTAAAACTTCATCTAAGAAAATATGATCATCGTATACCCATAATAATGTCACAATTTTAATATTCTGTGTTCAGAGATGCCTACTATTGACTACTTAAGTCAAAAGTAACAATTTACTTAAACTAACATTATAATTCAACATTACCTACCTACATATTATAATCATAATGAACCGTAAAAGAATAATTTGACCCGTAGTTTATTTAGGTATCCGCGTGTTTCATAACCATATTTATAAAGACATTGATAGTAACGGTAAATAACATAAAATAATGTTAAAAGGTGAGCAATTAACGAATCTGCGCTAATTAGTTGTAGATAGGCGTTTTAGTAATGATCAGAAGTATATATACAAGGTGTATAGTGAATAACGCAAGACCTCAGACAACCCAATTTTATAATTGCTTCACAAATTCAATAAGAAAACCAGTTTACCAAATTTAACATTTTTCACCCCTTTTTTAAGCTTTTAAGCACTTTTATACCCCAATTAACAATGAAACTTGTACGTGTATGTGTTCATATTCAAAAATACGTTTTAGAAATGCATTTGAAATCTCTGTATTGCTTTGAATCATGAATAAATTTAGTTTAATATAGCGCGCTAAAGAAGCAACAGCATTTTTTGCAAATTAAAAACAAAAGTAAGTTACATTAAAAATTGTTGGAATTAATTCAGTTACCGATTAAGAACAAACTACTTTCAGGTCTTGCGCTTATTATGTTACACCTTGTATATTTTAATGATAAGAAGATTTCCAGTTAGTATTCACAATCTGAACCTCGAGAATACTATGCGTTTAATACGCAAACGATCCAGCTCTAAGCTAACATTGATTATCTAATTATAAACATATTTGGATCCATTTCGTTGCAGTACAGTCATTAGCAACTGCTGCAAAAATCTCTGCCTACACCTCCATGTTCCGGTCTGCCTACATTATCGTGTGGTTCTTGAAATAGGCGATAATAACGCCTATGCGACATAGTCGCAACACATTGTAACAACAAAAACATATTCAAACGCATTCCATATAGACCTGGGAAGAGAGGCGCGGTCTCAGAAAGAAAAGACCTTTGTAGGTCACGATTTACCTGCTAAGGGGAGATTGTAAAGGGATACTTACCCGTAAAGTATTTACTAATAGATTAAGTTAGCTCATGCAAACAATAAAATTATTATGACTTTCGAAACTAGAGGTCACGTAAGCCACAGCTTTTGTTTGAAGGTCATTGAGGACGAATGTAACAGACCGCGGGGAGAGTAGGTTCATTGACCGAGTTCGAGAATAAAGTGGCATGCAAAGAAATTGGGTTGTTACTATATACTAGTAAAACGGACTTAACGGAACGCCGTTCACTTTAATAGTTTTGGTATTTTAATGAATGCCCTGTTGGGAGTTCTGGCAGGAATGATGTCCACGTTTCCACCTATATCCAAATCATAACAATATGTTTTTATAACTTCACAATATTGGCGAAATATTAACCATTATTGTGTAAGTAGTGAACATGGGCGTATAAAGGAAATGGTAAGAAAATGATAAAACCTGAAATTTCAATTTTTCCAGCAAATCCGCTTCACTATTTGAATAGGAACTCCTACTTTATAAATGTCAGTATCATCATTTTCAAAACAACATTATACTTTTTGCTACTCAACACTCGCGCAGAAATTGGTCAATATTATAGTTGACTGCAATTATCAAAAAAAGAAGAGCACACACCGTCACGCCTATATTCCCCAGAGGGGGTGGCAGAGGTGTACTGAGTACACCCACGTTTCGCCGACGATGTTAGGTCCCATGTAATAGGGGGCGAGCCTATTTTCATGCCAAAAAGAGAAGAAGGAGTAGTTTATACTGTATCAGTTATATAACACTAGTTACGGTTGTTATTTCTTTTTAAAATCCATAGCAATCATTCAGCAATTATCAAATTATAATAGGTAACTACCGAGTTTTGTTTATTATACAAAATTGTTATAATTATCTCAATTGTAATGCTGTAATTTACATGCAATAGATATTTTTTGTGTATGTCGATGATCTACGCTGTTGGCCGCGGGGCCTTTACCGGACAAGAGGGCGAGGGTGCCACTATGCTCGAGTCAGAAGGGCAAGGGGGCAAGCTCAAGGGCGCATCAAGGAGTAAGGGCTTTGGCTTGGGCAGTCACTATGGGGGAGGGCTATGGGGAGGACATATACTAAGTGTCGCGCCGAGGTGCTCTGCACCGGTGGGACGCGGACGGTAGTGGCTGATAGGAGGAGAGTTAGGTTCGTAGTCGGCGGAGGCTATGATTACCGGATTCCTATGATTGGACGCGTTCGCGAAATATCGGGATGTCGCCTTTTTAATAAAGGTGCGAAACGAAGGTGCGTTGCAGAACGCACTGTGTAAAAAATATTCGATTCCCGACGTGACGCCGAGTTTATTTTAGATAGGTACTTACTTACAAGGTTGCCTGGAAGAGATTGCTTTTTGCAATATGGCCGCCCTATCCTATGTGTTACTTTGAGTCTTGTTTTGTTATTTTGACATGTATGTTATTGGTGCACAATAAAGAGTTATCTATCTACCTACTCCGGTGTGATGAGTACCTCTATCATTATTTTTTTGGCACCATTGACGATTTATTTGTTTAGCGATTATTAGCTACTGGCCATCCGTATCATCATGCCAGATTCTTCGCAGGGTAGGCAAGAAGAAGAGCTTCAACACGTTCTTTACCTACTACGTTAATGACTAGGAACTGTAAACCCTGTAATAGATTCATAGAATTTACTGACATCAAGTGGGTTCTTATATAAAATCATTCTGTTTTTGATTCATAAACTTTGGTAGGCTGACGCCGCGTAAATAAAAACAGATTTTAATCGGTGTCAAGTGCTTATATTCGGGAGTGACTGTCTGGTTCAGCGCCCGTTGCCTCCAGAGGTCGTTTGAATGTCACCTTATCCTGACATCTGAGAAGACGATATGGTACGGAGACACGAACGCCGGTGTTAATACAATGATGTAGGATTTGGACTCACAATTTTACTCACCCACAATTTTTTTTGTTGTGCAATATTAACATTTTTAATTATGTGCTTCTATGCCCCTATTTACCTATTTTAAACTGACCGATTGACATTACTGCACGTAGGTTATAAAAAGTCAATAATTGTGATAAATAGTTTGGTTTAAAGGATGTTTTTGGAGTACGTTATGTGGGTGCCTAAGTAAATAATTGCTTTCTATTGTTTTCACATCTCTCTTATTATGTAGGTAGGAGTATTTATAACACATTTTGAATGAAATACTAGTCAAATTACTAGTTTTTTTTTTATTGAGGACTGTTCAGCGATTGACGCCTATGTCACTAGTGGAAAGTGACGATTGAACCGAAGATGTGGTTCGCTGATTCAGTAATAGCTTCACTTCACCACAAGTTAGATTGAACTGTTATGATCGGGCTCCTCGTAATGCAACTCCACGCAATATGCCGGAACCATGACTGGGTCGCTTGGCGACATGACTTTGCTGGGAGGGTGGTGACCAGCCACGGCCGTAGCCTTAGGTTACTAAAATGATGCAAAAGTTATGCAAGCCTTTGAAAACTGCGTGCGCTGGCGAACTTACCGCAAACTTTACCGAGATGATTTGCGGAACAGTCAGAGTTCTGTCGAGCTTAAGCCTATACAGTGGTGTATTAGGTACAATTAACATTCTAACTTTAGTGACTTCGAAGTTAGCTTATGGCAGTTATTTTTTTACAAAGATGCAATTTTCAAACGTAGGTAAGTGACTAGGTACTTAATTTTTCTTTGGTCATTGCTTAAAATTTAGTTCTATCTATCTATATCATCAAGCTAGCTCCCTCGCGGGGTAGGCAGAGAGTACAAAGTTCCAACAGGTTCTTTCCTTACATACCTCTCTGGATTCCTCCACTCTCATAGTTCGTCTAAAATTTATTTCTACTTTTTATTCACGCATATCCTAACACAGTGCATGCAGTAGGCAGCTGTCATTTTACCGTTTATGAAAAAATAGTGCAAAACTTAGCGAAATAACACAACATAACAATAAAAATTGTCAATAACATTAAGGTCATCCATTAACATAATTGTCTATATTTCTATTGTGCATTTGAGTTCAGGTGGAATTTTATTTATAAATAAACCTATAATATAACCACTAGTAGGTATGCCTAGGCCTATATTCTCCAAGCGAGTGTTTCCAGTGGCAGAAGTGTATCTACTGTTTACCCCATTTATTGCTGACGATGTTACGACTTATGTCTCAATGTAATCGGGGGAAAATCTATTGCCATTATATCTGACTTAATTCTAGACTCCAGACATGCCAGACAGATACTGAAATTTAAGGATAGAAAACCTTCACTTTGTTCGTCCGATTTAAGATTCGAACGCTTCCTGGTCGTCACGCGTACGATGAGCCATCACACCTGTGTACCTACCCATATAATAAATTAATTAGGTAACAAAACAAATATGTATCATACAACCAAGGTGAATAAACTCTCTAAAGCTTTTATTATATCAAATAACATGAGAGTCCACTAATAATTTGGATTCTAGACGAAAGCTACTCGAAACTTTTAGAGCTTTTATCTCCTCATACGCGAACTCCAATCTTAAGACAATGTACAAATAGTCGAAATTTTATGGGACTTACAGACATTTTGTAAATTAGTTCTGTATCAAAAACATTGCTCAAAGATATTACGACTGTATTGCAACGCCTTATGGTTTAATTTGGTTTGGGATGGTGGTTTTGATTGGAGCATGCGCGATGGCGTGGCATCCCAAACTGTTGAAGGTCACCTTGAGTGCGGGCAGGGAAGCCGGCCGGCACCGTCGCCGACAGACGCGAATCGGCAAGTTAGCCAATTAGATACGTGACTTGCCACACGGAGTCTCACATCGTTGACTAGTTCCACCTGTAAGTGACAACTGTAATAGCTTTCTCATTATATCATTATTGTGTTCATAAATGATCCATCATAATAACTGGCAAAATACTTTCTAGAAAAATAATTTAGAGTAAAGTTGTCCAACTTGTGTAATTGATAAAATTATATAAAGAAAAATATAGGTTTACCAAGTTGGTACCTATCTAGGTATTTTATGAAATCACATTGCCTGAAAAAATTACGTATAATAGGTAGGTATAGTAACCTATACCTACTTATTATGTTATACGAAGGACGTGTCTTTTGCTTCGAATTAAAAAAAAGCATCACAGGCAGGGGAAGTTTTTTATCTGTTCACTCAATAATATTTTTTTGCAAGTTTTGTTTAAATAACAAGAAAATGTATAACACAGTGAAAATTTAATAAATTGTATACCATGTGTATACTAAGTTTCTTCAAACCTTTAATAGGATCGACATAATTACCGTTAAGGTGACGTATTAATGCATACGTTTACGTTCAAAACACTGGAAATAGTATTTCGAAGAGGTACCTAGGCAGTAGTACTTTTCATGATAGCATAGCTATAAAAATATATTTAATTCAATATTCAAATTATATTTGATTATTATTAATGAAATCACATAAATAATATTCAAACAATTTTAAAAATATACCTCCTTAGCTAATTGTTTATATAAGCGGGGAAACAGTTTTTAAAAATTATTGGTCGTGCGGGATGTTTAGGTTGACAACAAAATAAATTAACTTATTTATTTCCTATATTTTTTCTATAAAATAGCACCAATCATGTGCCCAACTTGTAATATCATACAGGTAAATTATCTTGATTTAATGAAATCCTATTTATATTTTTAATTTGGCGCGGGAGTGTTCGGATGGTTCACCTCCATTCATCCATTCATTCGCATCGGTTGTTCGGTAGATAAAAAGGGAGACCGTCGTTGCATTCATTCAGTCATTCTTCGACACTCAAAAAGTGAGCGCGTGTGTATCTCATATGCAGAATAATTGTATCGATATATAATACGTAAAGTTTAAACCTGGTACTTGGAAGTGATCAATTTAAATAGTGTTTAAATTTATTTAAAATGTCGGCAACAAACGGGAACAGCCATTGTCAGAACGGCAATGCCAGTAAGTTAAAACTTTGCTCATTGCAAGTTTTGTTAGGTGCCTGCTTGGGTTGCATTTCGAGTCGCTCACCCGTTAGGTTTTTTTTACGTTTGTTTATTCAAAGTGCAAGTCATTCTTAAAATAGTATAGCTTATGCGTTTATATCAAATGAGGTTTATTTATGCAGGGTATTTCGTGAGATTGATATAATTACGTATTAGCAATTGTGGGTATTACTTTATACTTATCTCCGTCTTTTTATTTTGAAAACCTTGTAAAAATGCAATTAATTTTCTGTGGGTTTCTTCCTAGGTATCCAGTTCGCGCTAATTGTACCTATTATAATTAGTGCGTTTGAGTTCCATGATATATTAATACTAAAGTGTATTTTTTAATTAACAGCTGTATTAAATTATTATTTTTAAGTTATTTGGTTGTACTTTATAATTATGAATATGATTATCACACACAGTCAAGCCTTTATTCCCCAAGCGGGGGTAGCAGAGGTGTACTGAGTTCACCCACGTTTCGCCGACGATGTTAGGTCCCATGTAGTAGGGGGCGAGCCTATTGCCATATACCGGGCACAATTCCAGACTCCGGTCTCATAACGGGAATTTTTCGTTAAAAAAACTACCTTTGTCCGACCTAGGATTTGAACCCAGGACCTCGTGATCAGAAAAGCGATGTGCTTTTGCCACTAGACCAACGAGGCAGTCAATATGATTATACACGCGTATGTTATTAAGTACCTAATAATATTATATTAAACTGTTCTAGCAATATAATATATATAATATATATAATGTATATAATATATACAATATAATATATATAATAATATATATAATGTAACCTACCGCCTTTATTGTCTGAGATAGCTGTAGACATATGACCGCGTGCTTTAAACAGTCAGTTTATAAAACGTAATTATCACACGCGTCTCGACAAGTCATATATCACGGATTTGGTCGCCCTTGCCGTGAGATAACCTTTACAATTACCCATTCGAAACTTGCTCCTTTTAAAAACTTTATAGCAAGAATTTTTTTAATTTATTTAAGGCGAGTAGGAAGCTAAGATAGTATCGGTGTTAAGATTAGAAAGGGTATGCTCCGTTGGTTCTAGCATATAGAAAGAATGTCCGAAGAAAGAATGACTAAACTGATATACAATGCGAAAGTGGAAGGATGTAGGTACCGGGGAAGACCTAGACTATCTAACCATGACCAAATAGACCGGGTCTTATCTGAAGTAAGTCAGGAGTCCCCGCAACCGGCGAGCGTGTATGAGTCGAACTATGAGAGTGGAGGAAGCCAGAGAGGTATGTAAGGAAAGAACCTGTTGGAACTCTGTACTCTCTGCCTACCCCGCAAGGGATCCGGCGTGATGGTATAAATAGATAGAAGATTTTTTTTATATAACTGGACAGATGTATACCGGGGGATTAAGTAGGTATTAATTTTTTTCAATCATACCTGAACTTACATTTTATTTCATAGTATATATAAAATATATAATAATATTAGCCCTGTTAAGAAACTGTCCCACCGTTGGGCACGGGCCTCCTCTCAAACTGAGAGGCCATAGTCCACCACGCTGGCCCAGTGCGGGTTGGCGAACTTCACAGTTCACATACCTTCGTAAACTCTTAGGTTTCCTCACGATGTTTTCCTTCACCGCAAAGCAATTCATAGTTATTTTTTATACGTACATATTTTCGAAAAGACAGAGGTGCGTGCTTGGGATCAAACATCCCGAGACTTCTAACTTTGCGGTCCAACGGTCTAAACATTAGGCTATCACTGCACTAACATAGTATATATAGATTTACATATATATTCCTGTTTTCGCAATTCAACTTTTCGCAATTTATATCTAGCAGGTAAAAAATACGTTAAGGATAAAGCATTGTGTGTGGCAGTGGTGGTGACAGAAGTGGCACAGACCAGAATACACATAAATGTTACAGGGGGCTCAATGAACTCTCGGTTTTGTCCTTCGATGGCATTCATTGCCCTACACAGAAAATGTGCCATTTTTATGCTGCCATTGGTTAAGTTGAGCTTTGTGGCTTTGGGCCCCAGACAATATAATATATATATATATATATATATATATATATATATATATATATATATATATATATATATATATATATATATATATATGTGTATATATATATATATATATATATATATATATATATATATATATATATATAATGTAACCTACCGCCTTTATTGTCTGAGATAGCTGTAGACAAATGACCGCGTGCTTTAAACAGTCAGTTTATAAAACCTAATTATCACACGCGTAGCGACAAGTCATATATCACGGATTTTGTCGCCCTTGCCGTGAGATAACCGTTTTGTCTTAAGTGCACGCTATGCCCTGACAAAAGTTTGACACAAGAAAACTCGTCTTAAGCATTGTATTGTAGGTACAAGACTATTTTGACTTGCGTACACGACCCGTGCTAGCCACCCTGCGGTCACTAAATGATGCCTAATGAAAGTCGCACGACACCGTACCATTCAGAGAATTAACTACTTATTCATTAATTTGTATCGACATTAAAAAAGTGATAAGCGACAATTTTTGTGAAGAGCACAGAATAAAGAAGTTCCTTATTCCGCGGTGAAAAGTTTGGTTGGAAATGCTACATGGTTTCCGGCTAGGTTTTATAACCATCAACCATACATTATCAACTTATTCCAACTGTATTTTGGGAGGCAAGTTAGGACTTTTTGTAAGAAATTGTTGAGGTTAGATGAACATACTCGGAAGCTTTCTTTTGCATTAAACATGTTTAGAACTTCTCATTTTAGTTCAACGCACGCATTAAAACATATATCGATAGCCGCACGTCATAAATGTGTCACATATCGATTATGCCGTTTTCAGGGTGAAATAACCACCCTGTGGCGGTTAATCCTTATAACGAGGAAATTGAAGTGAATCGTATAGTGAATCTGTTTTGAATTATCAATGTATGAAGTATAAGAGTGAAGGAAGCCAGAGAGGTCTGTAAGGAAAGATCCTTTTGGAACTCTGCCTGTCCCTCAAGAGATCTGTTATGACGATATAGAGACAGTGAATGGTAATATTATCGCATAGGTATATTACGTGAACATGTTTGGTGCTAAATGATTAGCTTAATATTCATTCATTAGGTATGTACCTATTAAAGTTGCTCTATTTTAAATAGTGTACATTGATCTCAAATGGCTAAAGAGATCTATGCGGGTGAGAGACGACATTTTATACAAATACCATTATTAGATACGATACTATCTACTTTACGATTTGTATGGACGTTTTCGATTTGTTTTTTTCTCTCCCGTAGAGTTTTCAAAGTGTCGCTTATTCATTTTAACCGTCGATATCGCTGGTATTGATATTTTTACGACAAAAAAACTTGCCACATCTAATCTTCTCTATAAAGTATACTTACCTACTATTGAAATTTATAAGCTCCTTTTAAGAACCACCGCTCAAGCTAATTTAATTCCCTTTTTCAATAATCGAGTGTACGTATATACAGATACAGATATGACTCATAATTTTTTCATTCATTTAATTCTTCATGTCACGAGCTTCACCATTATCAGCCCGAAGGCGTCCCCTGGAGGCTCAAGGCCACCCTAAAAATGGTCACGAAGCCACGACGATCGGTTTTGTGCTATAAATTCAAAATTACAATTACTTAAATTGATAGAGTTCTCTTGATATGACCATTAAATCATTTATTGACCTTCATTTATGGAATCCTCAAAAACGTGACATGACGACAACTATATTTCACAATGGTGGTGACATCATTACTTATGATTTTCTAGTGCTTTGTCTTTACAAGAAAACTAGCGATTCACGTCTCTATCTGAACGCCATACATATCATAAAGCTAGATGCAGAATTCGGCGAATGATGTGACGTGTGTCTAAACGGCGCGAAGGCCACGGTCATGTGTAGTTTACCGGCATAACCTCACTCGGCATAGCACTGTCCGGTCGCTGTGAGTGTGAATGGGGCCTCTAGTGCGCACTTTTTTAAAGACCAACTTAAAAAGTTCGAAGCCATACTGCGAGTCTGTATTCTCACGAATTGTGAATATTTTGTTAGACAAGATGGCGACGCTCGAGAAGCTGTTCCAGCCCGTGCAGCAGAAGTCTGACGACACCGGCAACAAGGTCACCGTGGTCGGCGTGGGGCAAGTCGGGATGGCAGCCGTCTTCTCGATGCTCACTCAGGTACAGTTTGTAATACATAATTCAGTCTCTATCTGTGAACATACTTTTTGTTTTTGTTGTTAGGTATTGTAATCTAAACCTTCTTGTCGTAATCATAAACGCTATTGTCGGGTCACGGTAAACATGAATGATTTCCACTAGTTGTTCACTTGATACTATTTATTGCTTTAGAGATTCAGTGTGGTTAGGGCTGGGTTATCACCTGAATTGTGAACGCCGGACGTTGACTGAAAACCCCTCCACATTTAGGTAAAAAGTGTTTTTGCCCGGGCCACTTTGGATTTTTTAATTTTGGTGTCTATCACAACATCATATCAACGTCATGTAAAAAAGGTTTTGTTACTAATAAATGAATAGTAAATGGGAAACTTGGACGCATGGCAGCCCTAAGAACAATTACTAGCAGATAGCCTTGCTTTTATTGTCACTGCATTTGCGATTGTGTTTTCCATTGCATAATATTTGCAAATATTACCTACCCAAAATAACAGAACCGTTAAATATAATATATTTATTTATTAACCACAGAGCTCTGTTTAGTATAAGGTAAATATAGACACCTTATTTCTTGACTACACACAGAAACATACCATGTTTTTTTCGAGCCACAATACCATTTAGTATATTTTTTTCGAGTCACGCCGAGTTTTAATTATCAAAGTATATTATTCGGTATCACTTATACTTGTCCCTTAATAGCACGAGTATAGTTTACTATGGATTAAATGGAGATAACATTATTTAAATTCCGTTGTGTGAAAGAAACAAATATATGTACACTCTTATATAAACATAACAACCAGCCTACGTATGAGTATAACCCTATATTATGCGTACGCTGTATACCTATTTTGCACTTTGTGAATATTGTATTTTGGTTCATTATACTTTATCAACGCGAACCATCGATCATTTGATTTCACTAGTTACGTCACCTTCGTCCTTGCAAAAGCACTAATTGTATTGTTTCAATTTACCTTACTTGCAAATTGAACTGAAATAACTTTTCGTGGATACAGAAATATACACTGACACAATACATACATTGCATCACAGACAATAATAAAATTAATATCCTGCTATTGCATATTTAATTATTTAAAAAACCCGTGAAGTCGCCTTATGTTAATTGTATAAAATAAATGTATGTATCTACAAGAAAGTTACAATACTCATATTCTTATTATGTGTACTGCTTAAGCAATGATAAGGTATGGTGGATGAAATGTACGGTGATGGTAAAATATGCTTAGGAAATCTTCATTATGCCGTTAATTATCGCGTTGAATCTCCATGCTACATACGACAACGTCTCTACGTAGCTTATGGTATGCATGAGCAGTATGAAGGTGTACTTGGGTTAAGCAATGCGAAATTAAACTGAAATACTTAGTGTACATTAATTACGTGTGAAATTATTATTTTACTGATCAATTCATACTGCAGCAATCTTTATGACCGCTGGGGGTGTTCTAATACGTCTGGAACTCACTGGTTTAACTCAATTTTACATCGTTAAGTTAAAGGCAATTTAACGTTGACCTCGCGTTAGTCAATAGGTAACGCAAGCCCTGGTTCGTACAAGTGTGCCTAAAAGGAATAGCGCTAGTCTCCTACCATTAACACGAGAAAACAATTTAAAATAGCTAATTAGCTGTTGCAACATTTTCTTATTTGCAGTTACTAATCGCTAGTCACGTAGAATGTCTACGTGACTAACGTCGTCGTCAGGTGTAGCACATGAGGAAAATCACATTGTATCGCTCTATAAATATGTCGGGCATTCCCCACGGGGTAAATGACGGCGACAAAGTATATCTAGGCAAAACATAAAACGTTAAATAAAGTAATTTATAATGTATGACAATGCTTTTGGGTCTATTTTATAATTATTGTGGAGGAAGAACCAACACATTTAGTCTTCATTCCTCATTCAAATTCAGTCTAATCGCGCGGCAGTGCGAAAGGAAGTGGGTATTAAATTGAGCCACACCAGCATATAGCGTTTTGGACAACAATGTTTTAATATGAGCACTAAAACAGCTGTCTTATAGAAACGTTTATTGACATTCGAAAAATGTATGGAACAGCTGCTCTTATTTCGGAACATGTTGAACATCCTCCGACATTAAGTTGTTTGTTACGATGTACGGAAATAAAATGATTATTAATGAATTAGTAATAACAATGTATAAACTTTCCTACATGCCGTTCCAAGTTCACTCTTCTGGGCTGGGCTTCATGTTTGCATAGGCTAATTCAAACCAGGGGTTCGATTGAGCCGCAGACGCGAAGGTATAAAGAGATTATATCATTTGATAAATGCTGGCGGTACAACGGTGTTGCAATCGATAGGTACGATTGAAGAATGCATTGCATTAATATTCGAGTGATAAGATTACTAAACTGATGTCCTTAAATCATGATCGATGAGTAAAATACAAAAATCTATTTAATATTCTATAGTATATTAAATGTACTTTAGACAATTATTTATTTGGAAAATTTACCTAATGACCTTTACCGTTATTCATACTGCAGCAATAATCTGCGCGATACGATTTGGAACCAAAATCCAGATAAATAAATAAAGTAATCCATAATATGAATGAGTCATACAAAATTTTCTCTGGAATCCACCTGAACGCATCGTCGTTTCCACACTTCATGATTCTTATGATGCAGAAATACAGGCATTCCTCAGTCATTTATTATTTAGTAATTATTAGATTAGATAATTTAAATTAATGGTGCCGATTAATATTGTCAGGATACACATTCGTGATAAACACGTAGCAACAGAATGAAGCATGGTTTTAGTGTATTTCTAAGTACTTACTATAATAATAATATGCATAAAATGTACTATCCCTCTGTAGCTACTCTCTGTCTACGCCGCAAGGGATGCGTGATGATATAGATATATATAGATAGAAAAAATGTACGGGAATGACATTTATAACGAAATCACGTGGTCAAAACTTGTTTTCAATTTCTTTGAAAATACTTTATCGATCGCGAAAAGCATGGATAGAAATCCATGGCCGAAAGAGACTAGAATGCTTGCAACAGATGACCATTTGCCTAGTCTAAAGCTTATAATTTGACTGGGCCCTCTCAATTAAATTTTAGTGTGAATTATATATGTATGTAGCGGTCACATAAATCGCATTGTTATAAACTACCATACTGCAAAATCTATTGTCTGTATGCTCTTAACGCGAATTGACTTCCGCGTGCTCCTTGTCGATATCATATTACAGTGCTAAGCTTGTTGAAAATAAACAATGAGTAACGTTTAAGATGGATGGATTGCAATAAGACTAAAAGGCTCGATCCACATACATGTCTGTTTATAGCGCAAATTACTAGCAGGCGGCTATTAATGTCAGGGCGAGGCGTTCGGGACGCCAGCCTGTGTGCGATGCGCGTGCTCTTAATTATATAAAACCATAGCGTAGAAACGCAGCGCTGCCCCGAGACACTGCTTTCGGAATCTACCGTAATTCTGGGTATCATCATTTTCCTCACCGTTTTTCATGTTAAGGCATGAGTGATTTGGCACTGGTTTTACGTTTATATGATTAGCGGTCTACCCGACTTCATCATTCATTGGTGCGATGGAATTCTTAAGTTCCCTTCTACTTCAGGTTAATTTTCAGCCCAACCCTAGCCAGGCCTATACAGTTCACGTCATGCAATGGAAATGTATATAGCCCATTTCAGGCGGGTAGTCCGATAATATAGTTTCTTTTTTACTACTTCTTTGGTCAGCGCATCATATTGCAGGCCTTCCTCTAAATCCTGGGTTCGTAATCTAATCGGACTAAGTGTTATTGGGTGTTCTTGCATCATCATCAGCTCGCATTAGTCCACTGCTGGACGTAGTCTTTTCCTAAGGAACACTACTACTGAGCCTGGCTTTCCGCGCCACTCCCTGCG
Source organism: Phalera bucephala (assembly GCA_905147815.2). Lineage (NCBI taxonomy): Eukaryota > Metazoa > Arthropoda > Insecta > Lepidoptera > Notodontidae > Phalera > Phalera bucephala. Next base: position 5,683,323 of record LR990609.1, on the reverse strand, counting down.
CCGCCCTAGAAGTAATCTCGGCCAAGTGACCATGTTCGACCGACCCATTCCCTGGGTCAAAGAGGTCAAATATCTAGGGATCACCCTAAACAGTACCATGTCCTTCGGCCCGCACATCAAGCGGGTCCGTCACCGAGCATCATTTGTGCTCGGTCGTCTCCATTCGTTAATCTGCAAGCGGAGTAAAATGTCCCTTAGAAATAAGGTGACACTTTACAAAACTTGCGTTCGACCCATCATGACTTATGCGTGTGTTGTGTTCGGGCATTCGGCCCCCTCTCACATCGATAAACTCCAAGTGGTTCAAAACCGCTTCCTCCGTAAAGCCGTAGGAGCCCCCTGGTTCGTACGGAACGTCGACCTCCACTCCGATCTAGGTCTCGAACCTATTCGCGCCTTTATTAAAAAGGCGTCAACACGTCACTTCGCGAACGCATCTACCCATGCGAATCCGTTAATCGTAGCCACCGCCGACTACGATCTCCCCTCCGACCCCTGCCGCCACCGCCGGCCGCGACATGTTCTCACCGACCCCCCCGATGCTTTGTCATCCCTTCTTTCCGCTCAGAATACGGGCGACGACGACGACGTAGTAGTAAATCCCCTCCCATAGCCGGCGGTTGACCGGTGCACTTAGTAGTGCACCCGTCCCCCTACAGCGACTGTCCCAACCGAGGGCGCCTCGAAGAGGCGAGTATGTCGCCTCTTGCCCTTCTGGCTGGCTAGAGCGTAGTGGTTGCACGCTCGCCTTTTAGTCCGGTGAAGCTGTAAAGGCCTCGCGGCCAACAGCGTACATCATTCACACACACACACACAAAGCATGGTTTTTTTTCTGTAAAAAAATAATGTAATTATTTTAATGATACCTACCTACGTACCATACCGTACCAATAGGCTCGCGAAATGTGTGCTCTGCTTAGGGATAGAGGTGTAACGGTATTTATTTGTTATTTTATGAAAAAGAGCATTCATAGTGTACTTATCTCACTGATTAAAACTTAATACCGATTCATCATCAGCTTATTTGATAACGTTTTCTTTCATATTAAAACACGCCGAATTTAGGGAATTTCATGACATCTAAGACTATTCTTATTAGATTTAAATATAATATTTAACATAGCGAATGCTGAAACGTATGCACCACGTTTCAGCATTCGCTATGTTAAATAAACTAAAACTGAAACAAAGCTGTCGTAATTTCTTGGAATAGTAATTATTCACACTCGCTTTCTAACTAAATATTCTCTCATGCGTGACACACCAGGCTGCACTCGTCCTTCGCGTGTGTATGTAGGTACTTAGTACCTTTAATCTTATCGGACGCTTCGCGGAAACTGATTATATGTGGCTGTCCTGTCCATTCTGATGAATATGAAAACAATTTTGTTTTCCAAAAGATTAAACCAACATTTGGCAACTACCTACAACTACAACATGGTTTAGAATTATTATAACGTGTTGGTGAATTTGTAGAAACGCATTAACTGAGAATTAATCGCTATTATTGAAGGATTTACGAGTGAAAAACATAACCGAATAATCATTTATGACACATTGTACGCTCATATATGTTTAAGAACACTTTTTTACCCATTCGTTTCCCATTGTACTACCAGTAGTAACACGGACAATCATTATTTCCCATAGTACTACCGACAAGCGCAAGAGTAACACGGGAAGCTCATTTTACCCGTTATACTACCAGTAGTAATAGGGACAAAAATATAATAATACTTTCCTTATTTCCGTACCACGGACAACAAACGGTTTTACCATTAACCAATCGACAGTTGCCTACTGGTCTAAGGGCCAAAGACTCTTGTAGATCCGACACGCTTTCTATTCGTTAACTCGTACTAGAACTATTCTCTATTGTTCACAGGGCGTGACAAACAATATCGCAATGGTGGACGTTATGGCTGACAAACTCAAAGGCGAGATGATGGACTTGCAACACGGCTCCGCTTTCATGAGGAACGCTAAGATCCAGGCTAGCACAGGTACAACACCATTAAATAATATATTGACTATGGGGTAAAATGAGACAAAGATTATAGGTATGTTATTAGGAGGCAAGACAATGCTTTGAAAAGGAAAAGATACCGAAAAAAATGGCATTAAGTATTATTTAACACGACCAAATAAACCGAGTCTTATCTAAAGGAAAAGTTAAGAGTCTCCGTAACCGGCGAGCGTGTATGAGACGAACTAAACTACTTTGGAAAGCCAGAGAGGTATGTAAGGAAAGAACCTGTTGGAACTCTGTACTCTCTGCCTACCCCGCAAGGGATCTGGCGTGATGATATAGATAGATAGAGAGAAGTATCATTTAATGGATTGACGGCGCGTATCATGAAATAACTTTAGTAAGTGGCGGATGATACACGACATTTAGTTACTTTGACGCTTGACCTGTGCGCTTGACGCTTGACCTGTGCGCTTAACGCTTGACCTGTGCGCTTGACGCTTTTCCTGTGCGCTTGACGCTTCTAGCGTGTCAATAATAATTTATTGTACTTACTTAGGCTGTCCGGTCTGCTTGAGTAAAATCTGCGGCAATGAATTTTACATCAATTCACCATTAGGTTACCCGCCCACGTTAGACTTTTTAGGCTCAAAATTTACGCGTATTTATATTACCTTTCAATATTGCAATCTGTATTTTTAAATTTTATGCCGACATAAAATTGATCACCGATTGTCGGACGTGGGCGAGCAGCCTTAGCATAAATCAACATACTCGTAACAAGTTTGTCGTGTCGCAGACCATAGTGATTATAATCTATTTGTTGCAGACTACTCGATATCAGCCGGTTCCAAGATTTGTGTGGTGACCGCGGGCGTGAGGCAGCGGGAGGGCGAGAGCCGCCTCGACCTCGTGCAGAGGAACACCGACGTGCTCAAGAACATCATCCCACAGGTACCACAAAAAAACATTTATCGTGGCAGTAAGATGAAAAAGCAGTGATAGCCTAGTGGCTAGACCGTTGGACTGCAAAGTCAGAGGTCTCGGGTTCAAACCCAGGCACGCACCTCTGTATTTTCGAAAGCATGTGCGTATTAAAAATTAACTATCACTTGCTTTAACGGTGAAGGAAAACATCGTTAGGGAAACCTGAGAGTTTCTCGAAAGTGTGTGAAGTTCGCCAACCCGCACTGGGCCAGCGTGGTGGACTATGGCCTAAACCCTCTCAATTTGAGAGGAGGCCCGTGCCCAACGGTGGGACAGTTTCTTAACAGGGCTCATATTATTATTATTATAAGATGAAAAAAAGAATGTGTGAAAAATGAAGCAGTGATATCATAAACGTTATAAATAACTAGCACAATTGTATGGCACAAAATACTACCTATAAAATCAATATACAGGGCAGTGCTATTTCGTTTTCATGGTTGAACAAATGTTCTATAACATCTACAAGAAAGACGAATGACACTTTTTTATAAAACCAGATGTGCAATGTCTTTTTCGGGTAAAAAGAGTAATGAAATAAAAACTAGTTACTTAATATTATGAATCTGAAACCAAGTCTGACTGTCAGTTACATTTTCACGCATTAACCACTGAACCGACTTTGGTAAATTTGGCAAGGAGATGTATTGCATCGTGAAGAAGAACACAGGCTACTTTTAGTCTCAAAAATAAATTATTCTTTCATCAAATCATATAAAACATATTTATTGTTCAACGCCAGCTAGTGAAATATAGTCCGGACACCATTCTGGTGATCGCGAGCAACCCGGTGGACATCCTGACGTACGTGTCGTGGAAGATCAGCGGGCTGCCCAAACACCGCGTCATCGGCTCCGGCACCAACCTGGATTCGGCCCGGTTTCGCTACCTGCTTTCCGAGAAGCTGGGCATCGCCACCACCTCTTGCCACGGGTATATTATTGGCGAGCACGGCGACAGCAGTGGTGAGTTTTCGATAGTGTTCAACCTTTTATAACAGACATAAATAATATATTTTCTAAAGGTCAAATATAGTGCAATTAGGTGCAAGTACGGTATGATACGCGCGGTAGTAGAAAGCGCTATTAGCGATGTGCGACCGCGGTGTTCTTACCGATCACCAAGGTTAAGCAGCGTTCGACTCGGTCACCTTGAGATGGGTGACCGTTTGTGGCATTTTCATATTCGAGCGTCTCCGTGCTTCGGAAGGCACGCTTAGTCGTTAGTCCCGGTTACCACTTAATGTGGTAGTCGTTAAGCCGAAATGGAAGCCTTAAAGGCAGCTTGATAAGTTCCAACAGCAGGTGGCCACAAACCAGCCTCCACCAATCCGCACTGGGTCCGCGTGGTGGAGCATGACCTAATCTCTCTCACCTCGATTTGTGAGAAAAGGCCTTTGCCCAGCAGGTGCAGTATAGGCTGATATTATTACGGTATGATATAATGGTTATCCTGGTTCTAATTTTGTGTACCGTACCTACTGCTGCCTAAGGATTTCAGTACCTACAAATGTTAGTGCTTTTATGGTAATATAGGTAATTAAATAAACCATTATTGCAGTGCCCGTTTGGTCTGGTGTGAACATCGCCGGCGTGCGCCTCAGCGACCTCAACCAGAAAATTGGCACGGAGACTGACCCCGAGAACTGGAAGGAGACTCACGAGATGGTTGTGAAGAGCGCCTACGAGGTGATCCGACTCAAGGGCTACACGTCCTGGGCCATCGGCCTGTCACTGGCGCAGCTCGCGCGCGCCATCATCACTAATGCCAACAGCGTTCACGCAGTATCTACTTACTTGAAGGTGAGTTAATATCTATAACGAGAATTATTTCCCTTCTTGATAACATTCTCAGTCAAATTACGGGGAGTACGGGGTTAATTGATACGACCTTATTTATCTAATTCCTGCTTCGTTGGTTTAGAAGTGAATGATGTGCATAGCCATCACGAGATTCTAGGTTCGAATTCTAGACCGGACAAAAATATTGTAATTTGTCGATAGAATAAAATCCAGTATCAGTCTGGTGTCAGGCATTGTGCCCAGTATAATGATTATTACTTTATTACATCGGATCTAACATCGTTCATGAAAAATAGTTTTTTTAACGAAAACTTCCCATATGGCTCTCCCCCCTATTACATGGGTCCACAACATCGTCGGATGTGGAAAAGTGGATGTACATAGATCATCTCTACCACCCCTGCTTGGGGAATATAGGCGTGACGGCGTTTATTTTTCTTTATTTACTTTAGCAAACTATTCTTGTGTTCAGGGCGAACATGGTATTGAAGAGGAGGTGTTCCTATCATTGCCGTGCGTGCTGGGCCACAGCGGCGTCTCTGACGTCATCCGGCAGCCCCTCACCGACACCGAACGCGCCAGCCTCCACAAGTCTGCTCAGCTAATGGCCAAAGTACAGGGAGGCATTCAGTTCTAAATAATATTGTCACAGTAATTCTACTCTGCATCAGCTAACGTTTCTTTACGTAACCAATAGCCGCAGAACTGAAGACAAATAGGAAAGTTTTGTATTTTTAAACTGAATTTAAATTATATTATCTTTATTAATCATTTTACGTAACTTATTGAATGGTCATTTCTTCTCATTCGTGTAGATACTTTTAGAATCTCGTTAGAAAAGCTAGCTCGAACAAACATTCAGATTTTCGTAGTTCGATGACTATTTTATCATATTGCATTTTCTATGTCAAAGTGTGTTAAGTACAATTTTATCCACAGTACATGATTTAGTGTCTGCTCTTGACTTTTTTATGTTTTTATATTGTAATAGTACATTTCAGTGTAGTTTCTACGTATATAGTAAGTGTTACCTTTAGTATTTCTGCAGTATTAAACAGTGTGTAGTTAATGTGTGCATTTCATAAAAACGCTTTTTATCGAGCAATTAGCTTATTCGAAGTATTTATTTAAATAACTTTGTGTTTGCATAGCGGTCTATGTGGCATGCAGTGTATAACTTAACCTCAATTCGCGTTTAATAAGTAAGAATAATCTTCCTTTTATCATATAATATTTGTCCCAAAGTCCCATATTTTTGATTAAAACATTTACATGCATTATAAAATATTTATATCGATAAACCTAATGACTGTTATGATGTGATTTCGTATTTTATTTATGAAAATGTTTTAAGATTTGTAGGGTCATAGAAAAATTATAAAAAATATATATAAATGCCAAAAATATTTTAATTAGTAATTCATTGAAGTGAATGTTTGCTATTTATTAAAGAGATGTATTTTGTAGTGCACCGTGGTACGTCTTTCAATGACAGTACACGAGGACAACAAGTCCGCAACAGTAAACGAATTTTTGTAATACTTTTTAATTAGCGTTAATACATTAGGGTGGTATTCCACTCTTTCAATACCTCGTCCAATTAAACACTTTAAGAAACCCCTTCCATTTAGTTTAATAAATAATAGATTGGACGAAATCATACAATTCTACATTTTTGTGACCAAATGTAACAAAGCAAATCAAATCAGACATACTGAACAAAGAATGGACGAGTAGAATACCAGCCTCTATATTAAGTATTTATGAAACTTTTATTCTTAAGAGTACACAATGCATTTTGATGTTAATAAATGTTGCAAATATGACTCGGATTTTCCATTTGATTTGTTTCCTGCCGATTGTGTGGTGTATACAAAGATACCAATAAGTACTTGAGTTTTTGACAGTGGGTGACGTGTGTGTGTGTGAATGATCTACGCTGTTGGCCGCGAGGCTTTTACAGCTTCACCGGACAAGAGGGCGAGCGTGCAACCACTACGCTCGAGCCAAAAGGGCAAGGGGGCAGCTAGCTTAAGGGCGCCTTAAGGAGGAACGGCTTCGGCTTAGGCAGTCGCTATGGGGGAGAGCGTATACTAGGTGTCTCGCCGTGGTGCTCTGCACCGGCCGGCGGGCAAGGGATTCTTCGACCTCGCCGGCGAGGTCGGTGTCTGATCCTGTATGACAGTGGGTGACGCTGACTTTCTTCTCGATGAAATAGTTAAAGATGTGAACGCTGTGTTAGACATACAATAATTATACAGTACCTACATCTATCTGTTGAGAATGAAGGTCTTTCATCTGAATACATTATCTTCTCCATGGAGATGAATAAAACATATACTTTTTCAAAATTATTTATTAAGATAATATACATCAGCTTTAGATAATTATGATACGTAGAGACACTGGCGCGCAGCCTCTGCTTGCCTCGAGTATGGTATGAGGAATAAGTAATAATTACGGAGAGTTAGCAAACGCTGTGCGTATTTCATCGCACTTTTTGTTCGAGTTACATAACAAAATACTATTTGCCCTCCGTTATTAAGTCATTCAACGAAAAAATACAAAGCGTAGTAGTCATTTATGCCTTCCGAAAGCATTTTCTAGTCTCGTGTGCTTTAACCCTCATTTTTCTCTACATGCGTTTGTTAAATTCGGAAGCGCAATTTATATTCGTCACTAGTGTAAGAAAGAATAATATACTACCTATATTTATATCAAAATGGAACGTTATCGTGTAGGTACTACAGAATACTGCAAAATTGACGGAAAATATGTAATAGAATCACAAATATCATTATATTATAAGTGTAAAAAATCGTATACCTATAGAAATTAAATAGAAAAAAGATACCAACGTATAGGCAAGTTAGGATAGTTTCACAGAATTATAGAGCGGATAACAGCTAAGATTTCCGAGTTCTACTTAAGGCGTCTTACATGAAAGCGGAGGGCTCTGCCAGCGGCAGTGTGTGCAGTTTTGTTATAACCAACTATAATTATAGTACTACATAATATCTCACGTACGGTAGGTATATATATACTATAATGATTCGTGGTACATAAACATACACGATTAAAAATTTGCATTTGGTCACAAATTAGGACAAAATTACGCACTAAAACATATTTTTATATACAATTCGTTAGTTTATCCTCAATTTATTATTAATTTAACAAGTACATACGTTTAAATTAGGAATAAGCATGAAACACTTCATTTTTTAGCATAAATCACAGACACTTTCTTTAAAATCGGCCACTTCAGGAATATTTGACATATCGTCGTTTGTTAAATTCATACGTTAATTTGTTTAAATTTAATAGCTATTATTACAAATGGCCTGTGGAAATTCTATAAAAAAATATGAGGGATTCGGGCGATGGCGATCTATTTACCCTCCTGAAGAATTCGTAGATTTCTAGTAAAAATACTAATCCAGTAAATTAAAAAAATAATAATAATCATCGGCAAATGAATTACGAATAAATTTGAAGTAACTAAAATACCGAACTGAACAGGTGGGCACATTGACTAAAAGAACGATTACAGTAAACTACAGCTTAAGAGAAAAAAAACGTAATCCTATATTGAGTGAATATTCAATAAGATCTACATTTGGCTTGCGCCGTTTTTCCTTAATTATGTTACATGCACATACAAGCTTGGCTACAAGAAGAATTGTTATTTTAGTCAATTGAAAACATACCGAAAGTTCGAAATCATCGCTTCTATTTTTAATATCAGTTCGAGAAGCGATACTTCACGTCACGTTTAACATTTAATCGAAGACAACGATGCACAATTCCTGTGATGAGCATTTCAATGTGATGTAACGTAAAAACAAAATAAAATGAATCCAACGGTCAAATATTGTTTTGTTACTGCCAAAAGGAATTATCGTGTTGGTTCAACAGATGTTTCTACATCATAATGACATGCATCGGTGTGCATAGACATGACTGTGTGCGGCGCGTCGGTCCGTGTGGCGCGGCGCTAGCGCGGCGAGTGCGCGGGCGCGGGCGCGGCGTGCGCCTCGCGTCAAGTATCGTTGGGCGAGCGCAGCGAGTGCAGCGCGTTGCCGTGCCCTGCCGGCCGGCGCCGGTCCAGGAACGTCTTTAGTTGTGTAGCGGATAGAGCTGTTGACGGGGCCTGAAACAATTATTTAAAATATGAGCTCGATAGTTGTGATTTGGAACGAGAACTTAAAGGTTTGGTCAAATAGCCGACGGAGCGCGACGGTGGCGTGCGGCTGGCGCTCGGCCGGCGGTCCTCAGTGCGGTGTGCACGTCACACTGGGAGCGCGACGTCGGTCGAGCCAGCCGCCCAACACTAGCGTCCCGCTCGCACACATATTGGCGTCTCGCTTCCGCCGTGCTTTGTCTGTATCCTGTCGGGCGCAACCGCGGCGGGATATGACATTTGCCGTCGCGCCGAGCGGGGCTGCGCTGTGTGGCGTCTCCCGTACATTTCAGTACATTACAACTCCCCAAGCCGCGCCAATACAATAAAATACATATCGAGAAGAAGCTTTGTGCTGTATGCATTCAGCTTTTACCTGCGACCTTTACCAGATCATCGGACCATGTTATACTAGAATGCAGTTATTTATCAGTATAAATATTAATGCTGGCAATCAGGGCAACGCCACATCCATGGCGGATTTAATTGGATAATACACACGCCTAAGAAACATTTTGGGTTGACGGCCTTTAATCATCGATTTATTATTTCTACTAGATTAAAGGTCTGAAAAACGGGCCTAAAAATAAGAGCACACGTATGGGAGTGGTATTATTTCGAATTCAAACCAACCATAGCCCACACGATAAGTCTAAATAGTAGTTTTCCAAAACTACCATAATACAATGATCTGAATTCCTGAATAATGTAAAACATATTTGTACAATTTGCTACCTACGAAATTATAGTTACGTATTGCGTATGCAAAATCGGCTGTTTTTGGCTGTCATTTTGTTCGTGATCCGTAACTAGTACGAGTAATATATCGATTCTTTTAATGCGGCAATTTCATAACCAAACATTCTAAAAGAGCCGTGATGTAAATACGTATCCCTCTGCCTACCCCGCAAGGAATCTGGCGTGATGATAGAGTTAGAGGTACGTATGTGATACCTGTTCGAACCAGGTGTCTGAGAGCGCGTCACGCGGAGCCAGGCGGCGCGCGGGCGCAGGCTCGAGCAGGCCGCGGATGAGCCGCTGCGCGCGCTCGTCCACGCCCGCCCAGTGTTCCGGCGGGAAGCAGTAGTCGCACTTGATAATGTTCGCCGTCGTCTCCTCTATCGACTCGTCCAGGAATGGTGATAGCTGCAACAAACATAACGTAAATTAACGATAATCATGTCGTTAAATTTATATATCGTCAAGTTTATCAAAACTTGTTATGTAATTTTTCTCCTAAACAAGATGGCAAATGTAATATTTAAGGATGCTCTACACAGTATATTATTTTTACAAGCGATGATTAAAAAGAGAAAAAATAGCAGCTTAAATAAAATATTTTCATACATTTTTAGAGACCGCTTAACCAAAAATGGCTTTAATTTCTTTGCGATTGTTTCAGTTCCCATTTTATGACCCAAAAAAATATATTGTTTTTGGGGTACCAGTAAGTAACTTATTTACATGTGTCCTGATGGCTAGAACTACTTTTCTGATTTGTTCCTTTTAATACTTTTTATCAATCGTCGTCAATATTAACCAACCAGAGTATAGGTCAGTATACGGTTGTTATTAAACAAATAAGAATAGTCTTTGACATATTACAGCCTGAAATAAAATGAGACTAACCCCTGTCAAAAATACGTATAGGAAGACCCCGGCCGCCCATGCATCCCAGCTGGGCGCGGGGGGCCTGCCGAGCACACACTCCGGCGGCGCGAACTCGAGCTGCGCGGGCGCAGGCGGGAGTACTTCCCGCCCTAAGTTGCTCGACCCTTCTGCCGTCTCCACCGCCGAGCCGAGGTCGACTAGCTTTAGTTGTGGCTGAGCACCACCTAGCTCCACCAGTATGTTTTCAGGCTGCAAAAAATAGCATAAACATTGTTATGTCAATTGATTAACTACTAGCAGTTTCCGGCTACTTCGTACCCGGTCGACCACAGCGCCACCTACCACCGGGTTTATGTTTTATAGCCTATGTTACTTCTGGATAATGAAGCTTTCTAATGGTGAAAGAATCATTAAAATCTGTTACAAACATACAAATCTTTCCTCTTTATTATATTAGTGTAGAAGTATAATATAATCTGATGATGATAAAGATTTACGTCACAGAGCATTCATCATCCTCATTACGAAAAGAGTTCGGGGACTGATTATTGGATAGGATAGTAAGAGCGTGTATGAGACGAACTATGAGAGTGGAGGAAGCCAGAGAGGTATGTAAGGAAAGAACCTGTTGGAACTCTGTACTCTCTGCCTACTCCGTAAGGGATCTGGCGTGATGATATAGATAGATAGATAGAAAGAGCTTAACCATTCTAGCTAGCATGGTTAAGCTACAGCCTGTAGCTACAGGAAAATGGTTTTAGGAGACTATAGAGGTGGCCGTGGTTTTGTTTAGATGATTATCAGAAGTCTAATCTAACTAATCTACTTTTTTATTCTTTACTTATCTTTTTTCACACAGTTTCTACGTGACTGGTACCCTTTATGATGATTATTAATACATTTTCTAGTACCTTTTTGGAATTTTATACAGTGTTTATAAAATATATACCCTTCCTAGGCAATGTATGAATTTATAAACTTTTGACAATTTATTTTACACATTCCCTAAATAGGCTCGGCGTTATTTACATTTCCTAGGAATTGTATACAATATCTAAATATCGTCTCATCATTTCCGGTAACAAGTCACAAGACAAACAGGATTAAATGGCTTTAATTTTTTTTTGTAAATTGCCCTTTTTGCTGAGAACATTTTTTTCCACTTAATAAATGCATCTTCAACTTTTTCAAAATGTTAAGGACATGCCCCGAGACCGTTTTTGCGTAGTGCGCCGTTACAACGGTTAAGGTGGCTTGCCCTGCTTTGCTGCCCCGCCAAATCCAACCCGTATAGGTAAGACTCACCCTAACGTCCAAATGCGCGACGTTGATGGAGTGCAGCCAGTCGAGCGCGGAGAGCAGCTGCCTGGTGTGGTGCGCGACGGCCTGCTGCGTGTAGAGGTGGGGCGCGGCGGCCGCCCAGTCCAGCAGCGCGCCGCCGCGCACCAGCTCCAGCACCAGCGTGTGCGCGCCCGCGCGCGGCACCTCCGCGAATAGCGCGAGCGCGCGCACCACGGCGCCGTGCGCTGACCGCGACAGGATGCGGTACTCGCGCACCGCGTCCGCGCCGCGCCCCGCTAGCACCTGACCGACGTTATTTATCTTATTTGGGGTCTAAAATACATTTATTCTATAAATATAGTAATGCCCACTTGCATGAACTAGGGTTAGCGTTAGTTATTGAGGAACTAGAGTTTAAATCGTTAAATTGTCTTAAACTTCACGTTGTATCCTCGAGTTAGTCAATAGGTAGCGCTAATTCTGGTTCGTGCAAGTGGGCCCAAGTATTACAAAGGTTGTGATAGTATTTTTCATACTATGAATATTCTACTACAGAAATTTTGGAATTTCTGTCCATTCATAATATTTATGCTCCACCTGCATTTTTTTTTCGACACATTACGTAATGGTTTATATAGCGTGCTTATTTACGCATTACACCACAGGTTTAAAAGCATCACAAATAAAAGTCTGAGTACTAAATAGTAGGTACATATTCTTAGCGATTACCAGAGTACGCTCGTAGCGCTGCGACACCGTGGCGTTCTTAGCAATCACCAAGGTTAAGCAACATGCGACTCGGTCGGTCTATGATGGGTGGCCGTTTGCAGCATTTTCATATTTAAGCGTCTCCATGCTTCGGAAGACACCGGTCACCACCTTATATGGTAATTGTTAAGCCAAATTGGAGGCCTTATCGGCGACTTGATAAGTTCCAACAGCACATGGCCACAAACCTGCCTTCGTCAATCTGCACAGGGTCTGCGTGGTGGAGGATGACCTAATCTCTCTCATCTCGATTTATGGGAGAAGGTCTTTGCCCAGAAATGAGACAGTATAGGCTGATATTATTGTATCATTACATATTTTGTATATAAATTACCTGTTTCAACGCCACTCGTTGCCCTGTCCCCGTGTCCCTCGCGGCGAGCACTCGCGCGGTCCTGCCTCGTCCTATTTCCTCCTCCACGCTGTAGCGCCGCGCGAACTGCTCGCGCTGCCAGGCGCCGCCACCGCCACACGCCGCGGGACCCGAAGCCGGCCCGGCCGCGCCCGACCGCCCGCATACCAGCCGGAAACTGTACTGCCCAGCTGGTAACTCTTCTAACGCTAGCGTGTTCGCCGCGGCGGGGGTCTCTGTCGCTCGACGCCATTCTCCCTCGCCCACCCGACAATATTCTAGATGCGCGGGGGTCGATTCATCCCATTGTACGACGAGGCCGCCGCCCGGGTGGGCGCGGACCGCCGGCACCCCGGGCGCGCCGCCCGCGCCGACAGTCAGCCGGGCAGAGCTCTGTACGCCGCCCAGTTCGTTGCTGATTAGACAACAGTACACGCCGGCGTCTGACGCCCGACACGCGTGAATGGTGAGCGTGGCGTGGCCTTCGGGCGTCAGTGTGATGGCGAAACGGCCGCCGTGGCGTAGGGCGCGCGTTTCGGGGGCGGTTTTGCGCCAGGAGGCGGTGGCCCGCGTGGCGAGCGCGCGGCACGCGAGCGTGGCGGTGGCGCCGGGCGCGACCGTCACATCCGCCGCGGGCTCGGCCAGCTCGGGCGCGCGCAGCTCCGTCACCAGTCCCTCCGAGCCGGGCTCGCCCCCGCCCGAGCCGGCGCTCGCGCCCCGCCGCAGCTTGAGGCCCCACGGCCGCTTCGACAGCCCCTGTCATACCACACACGTGTCACCGACGACGAGCGCGCAGTACCCCCAAGCGTCGCATGCATGCTCACCGTGCGCCGACACCGTCGCCCGTTCACTTTACATTACATCTACTATATACAATCAATAAATAAACTTAATTTATCGTCAACGGCGGATAATCCGAATCACTAAGCACAATAGTCGATGTTGCGCGTCAGTCAAATCGGCCCGCTATCACAGTCTATGTTAGAAATGCATTCCCGTGTATATCATACCTACAACAAAAGAAATATAGACAAGCGTTAAAAAAGATACATGCAAAAGAGAAGTAGAAAGCGACAACCCAAGTGCAGGTGTAAAATAAAAATAGATTCAACCAAACAGAAAAGTTTGCATTAAAATATTTTGAAGAAAGTTACAAGGAAAAGAAAAGATGGACCATTGTGAAATGAGCATGCTGTGTAAAACCTGAGCAAACTCCCGACAGAAGATTTGACAATGATTTATTTTAGTATTTTTCTCTTTCAGCATCCATAATTATAAGGCTAAATTATTTGTGTGCTGTGAGACCTTCATGCACGTTATATTTGGTCAGGTTCCATAATAACGCATAATAAATGCGGCTTGCATTGAATATCCTAGACTTGACGTTGTAAATAGGTATAATTGATTTATTGACACTTCAGTCAAATCGTTCTTACTGCATAGACTGAAATAGGTCTTTAGACAATATTATTCTTATGTTAACATATTTTAATTGTGTGATTACTATGTGCTATTTAGATATAATTAACAGTCTAGCATGTAACGTCAACTCCGATTACTCAATTTCAGCCAATAAATAATTACATTAACATGCTAATTTTTTTCTACTACTATAAGCATGCACTCGTATAAAGAGCACCGTTTTTTCAAGCATTTTTACAGCATAACATATATAATAGCCATCGCTTACTTAAACGACTCAAACCAAGCTCAACTCACAGTAATCCATTGCAAAATATGAGCTTTATATTGTGTCGCTTAAAGTATAATATTAAAATCAATCAAAGCACGATAGGCCTTGTTACGGCATCTACTTTTATTAAAAATACTGATCAAACTACACGATGTACCTTGCGTCGAGTTGTTATCGACTCGTTTAGGTGTGAGACAACCATTAAGGAATCCAGATCTAATTAAATTAATATCTTTTGATGTTGTTTTAAGTTCTTGATTTCACTTACCTACTATTCGGTTAAGCTTGGCTTTAAAATGTCTATTTCTGTACATTTATGCACTGTGTGTAGTCAATAGTCTTTATTTTTGATACGTAGGGTACATACTTATACCCTTGAGTACCTATCCTATGCAATATGTCAAAAACCATAGTTTAACTAGTGAGTTATTTATGCCATAATACCATGTCTCTTCATACTATCCCGCCGGCTGGAGAGCGCTATGTCACGTGCTCCTCAAGTATAGAAATTTATATAGAGCGCGGTTGACTTTAAAGTGACGGCATTTTCTGTAGCTGTCAACATGTTATCTTTTTAATGTTTCCCAATAAGACCGCTGATCTTATTTGGGAACGTTACCGTTTTCCTTGTTACTTACGTTGGCGTGCGGCGGCGAGGTGGGGCTCACGGCGTTGGTTTTCTTGCGGTCGTCGCGCGCGGTGCTGGTGGGCAGGTTGATGGTGTTGGCCTTCGCGTGGGGGCGCTGCGAGCGCTGCCGCAGCTCGGGCGCCAGCCGCCCGCCCAGCGACGGCGGCACGCTCTCCGTCTTACGAAGCCCGCACCAACCATCCCCTAAACTATTGGGACGGGAATAGGTTAAAATAAAAAAAAAATAACAAAAAAAAACAGGGCCACCAGCTTTCATACGGTGTTATGTGTATTTGATTGTTTTCTTACTTTGTACTTCAAATCGCATTTATTTTTTTAATGGCTTAATATTTATTTCCCTCTCATCTTCATCTATATAATCGCACCAGATCCCTGGCGGCCGAGAGTAGAGTTCTTCATGTTTTTCTTTATATAATGAAATTTGAAGTATAAAGTGTTTGTATATTAGGTTTATTTGGATTAATTGTTTGGGTTAAAGAAGGGTATAAACATAAAAATAAAATATTGCAGAGTATTTAATTGTATAGTATTTAGTTAATACGTATGTAGACTTAACTCTTGACATATTGTTACTAATGTGCACTATAATGTTAGCGTACCAAATGTTACTCGTAGCTTCCAAATATTAGTATAAAACGGGTTAGTAAATCAATCAGTGTTAGTATCTACAGCGCTAGACTCAATGTTATAACTAATAGCGTTAGTTAGCCAAAGCTGGGCCCCAAAATAAGACCATATCGAAATAAACGAAACAAAACATAAAGAAGCATGCGGGACTATAAGCAGAAAACCACAAGCATATTTTATTCACATTTATTGGTTACTCATGTAACATAATAGTCGAGTATTACAGGAGTTGCATGTTAGTATTATATACATAAGTTAGGATCCGACAGAATATATACATACGACAATTACAAAAGTATAATATGCTTGAGCGTCGAGACATAGACGCTTGAAAAACTTAATATTTTGTTACTCGAAATCGTGTTGTAGAAAATTTTGATACATTTTCATAGTTAATAAAATATATAGTAGTACAGATCATAATGGTCACGATGCCAAACCATTTATTATATATGTTTCGCTTACATTTTTATTGAAGCTGAATACGTAGGGCAACGAAAGGGTCATCAATGAAACAATGGCTCGGATGCCGTATTATCGTTAATAACTTTAAACCTAAAATCATAACAGATTCTAATAAAATAAGTGTGCCAACTAGAAAGCCACAACGAAGCGTGATAGCTCCTTACTAAAAAGCACACCAGCCTATTCAAAGAAACCATGTTGTTAACATAATATCGTCTTTTAGAGGCAGGCCGGCGCCTCGCTAGCTGTTGGTGGACGCGCCGCCTGGTGACAAGGGAAACGCGTGGAGCGCAATTTGACTCGGTCAATCTTTTCGACCGCCTTGCTTCGCCCTTACACAGCGTTGTACAGCAAACAATACCAATATAGATTTTTTTTATGTGGAATATCTTATACACTATAAACATCGAAAGCCGAGGTCATTAAGCAGTATATGTTCATTATATAAGTATAGTTATTTCTTACTCACTAATCGCTGATCATGTTCTTAATTTCAATACACGTCAAAATTTAAAGGAACTTATCTATTGTGAAATAAACTGAACGAAATTTGGCCCCTAAACGTGAAAAATTTCAATCGAACCTTGATAAAATAAGTATCATTAAACATGGACGTAATCGTTATATTAATCGGGGTTACTTCTAAATGAAACTAGTACAGTGAACATAAGTTAACGCGCACAGGGCAGCGCCCGTGACGGTGCTAGAGCTTATCGATACATTACTGCTAGTAAACATTTAACAACGGGAGCTAATTTTACCGGAAATACGTTAAACATGTATTAAAGTTGTTTGTTAGTTTAATGTTGAAAATCTTGAACCCAGCCGTAAGTTATTGATACTCCTTGCGGTGGTCGGTGGCCGAGACATTGTGTGTAACGGAACGGAATCTATAACTAAAACTACTTCGCTTTATTATGTAATAATCTATTGATATCTTATCCTAGCATGCAATACATCTAAATCCAATCATCCAAAATTGTGTATGTTAACTCCTTAAGTTCCAGTCTTCTTCGATTCCTACTTAACAACTAACCGAAAAATGTATTTATCGTGTCACCACCGGCGGATACTAATTGTTATCGCGCCGTAACAGAAACCTATATTGCTTGGCGTACTCAAGGCACTGCACCAAGTGCAGGCACGTTGGACGTGCCAGCGCCCATTCCACGAAACCACAAAATAGCGTGCCCATTCGGCAGCTGTGGAACTCAATGAAATGAGAAGTATCTTGTAATGACGCGAACAATCTTAGTTTTTGCCGTGGTACACAGTGCGCTGAGATTCGGGATAATATCTAAAATACCATGAAACACGAGTGTATAATAAAATGAATATTGATTACGGACTAGAACGAATATATGATGTAACCCTTCGGCGCCTTTCCTTCCAATAACCCGCGTCTTATGCAGACACCTAAATTATTTTTTTAGAAAGACAATTTTGGCGATGCAGCAACAGGGTTACGATGTTAAGAGTCGGGACCCCATCCTAAGTTTTGTAAGATGTTAAACCCGACCTGCTGTTTCGCTAAGATGCACCATCTTGTCCTTAAAACTATTGCATGTAGTCATCGCTGTTACCACCTATGACATCCACATGGAATTGGTCGTTCCATTATGGGAACGGTGGTTCGACCGCCTAATAAGTTTCTAGTTAACAACACAACGTCGTTAAGAGAACGGAAAATAGATAACAGGCGACAGATCTCAGTTGACGGGTGGCCCGTGAAAAGTGATTACATTTTTGGGTGGTCCGGTTTAATAATTTACCATTATATATTACTTGATATTGGGGAAATACGCTGTAAAGTGTGACGCCATCGAGGAAAAAAGTGATTACCGTCGTGCTAGACCGCGTCACCTGTGAGGAGTGACTTTTTTGCTGACATTTAACTGGATCTCTAACCCTCCATACCGATACAAAGCGCGAGCCACCTAGCGGCAGAAATAGGTCAAAGGGTGGTGGCCATCAAGTCGGGCCTGACACTGAGCCCTACCAATGAAACGTTACGACAGTAGCATTATGCTGTGTTATAATGTTATACATATGTATAATTATATTATTACTATTACGTTTCGTGAAAAAACTACGCATATTGATGTCCCTGTCATAAGAAAAGATAGAAATTTTCACAAGTTAAACAAACTTTGCGATGTACTTAGTTGATATTAAAAAAATGATTTAATATATGTAAGTACCAATTCCAGTGTTTTCAAAACACTTGATCGCATTAGTAACGGTTCGCACGGATATACCTACTACAATATATATTCAACTTATTATTTAACCACAATCTAATCCATCACCAAGAGTGTTCATAAAAAGGCATATTTCGAATACTGAAACATGTCCAGTATACGGTAAAATGCGTTCCTAAAATGTCAAACAATTTTACTTCGGCTACGCAAACAAGAAACCTTAAACAAAATATAAACCAATTGATTTTATAATAATATGTGATAGTAACACTGACAACCTGAACTCGTTCCCCTATTACCTAAACCCATCACCGCACACATCCACGGGTAAGACACGTTTATTCCAAGCCAAGCAGTTATTGCGTTAGTCGGTTCGGCCGCTCGCTAGCCAAACATAACTAAACACTGAGAAAACAATATACCCGGTTTATACACTGCTCCTGCCGCCTCTTCCAGCCAAAACTAATGAGCAGCACCGCGGCAGCGTCGAATGTTCACATACTCCCTTCGCACTTCAAGCATCGCTTTGTTTCTCTTGTTTGCAAAAAACTACCGACATTAGATTTTCTTTCTCAAAACGATAGTTTTCATAAAAATATCTCCAAGGCAGCTCTCCCAAGGTTTTTCTGATACACCTTCCCTCGCATTTTTTTTGGTTTATATTTCTTTAGTTTTATCCTCAAGTTTATTTTTCCTATCATTTCCAAAAGATTTATACCGGTCACACTGTCTGGGCATGGCCTGTCAGTCTGACTCCCGCCCAAAAAACCGCCAACGAAGGGAGCGCCCGGCAGTGACAGTGTAGGAAGGGAAGTAGAGCGTAAGTGGCGCCTTTATACGACTAACCTTCCGTCACTTCACCCGGAAGTGAGCAGTGTGTAAATTGGGTAATAGATTTGACGAGCGAGTGAGCCGTGCGTTGTACAAGCGATTTGTTAGTCGCGTTCATAGCGCGATGCGTAGGTACATACATAACTTACAAGACGCCGCTCAACTAGACAAGGTAGTCCCAATATTAATATTGCAACGGGATATACAGTAATGGGACGTTTTACTCAGAAATTGAATAGTTGAACGGCGTCCTTATGATGGTTAGTAGGTATAGCGCCGACGACATTTTTTTTCGAATACAATATATATAATAATAAATAATACAGCAGTTCTTACGCAACTACCTACGTGAATGGTTTTAAAAACAAATCGCGTAAAATGAAAACTGCACATGTCCGATCTAAATATTCTAAGACCTCCAATTATAAGTTTCAAAACAATAATTTTACCAATTTACCTATTCGTGCTACTTATCAATAGAAAAAGGGGAATTACACTGATATCGATTGGGTATGCTCTAGAAAAATAGCAAAATATGGTGAAACAGAAGTGATAGTTTTCAGAATAAAATCATGGTACTTTATTATGTTATACACGCATAATCTTGTGTTGCTTTTAGTTTGTTGCATGAAAATCACTAAGTTATTAGTTATGTATACAAATAATTAAAAAAATCACACCTTGCGTTTCGAATGTTATCGAGACCATGTGACATCACCTAAACGACAGTAACTAGTCGATACGAACGTGCGTCGAGTGCTCGGTTGTCAGTCGAAATACAAAGAAGAGGGGAGTCGTAGGCGTTAGTGTCGCAGCTAGTCGCGTCGCACGGGCTAGTCGGCGCGGAGTCGCGTACTTACGCGGCGGGCTCGCGGTGCTCCTGCTCGCGCAGGTACGCGCCGGGGTTCTCCAGCGCCGCACCGAAGTTCTTTTGCAACTGCAGGCTGCTCGACAGGATCGAGATCCACTCCTGTCGCGAGCCCTCGGACGGCCGGCACAAGAACGCCTGCTTCACCTTATTCGGGTCCGCGGCCCTAACGATGAACGCGTTTCCACCCTCGATCTCTTCCAGGTCCATTTTGTTCACCTGGAGATGGAACCACAATTCATTATGTAAATAAAAACACCGTCATGCCTATATTCCCCAAGCGGGGGTGGCGGAGGTGTAATGGGTACACTTACGTTTCGCCGACGATGTTAGGTCCCATGTAATAGGGGGCGAGCCTATTGGCATACACCGGGCACAATTCCTGACTCCGGACTCATACTGGGAAGCTTTTCTTTAGAAAAACCACATTTGTCCAACCTAGGATTCGAACCTAGGACCTCGTGATCACAAAGCGATGCGCTTTGCCACTAGACCAACGAGGCAGTCATTTCATTCATCAGTTCATTATGTAGGTACTTAAATATTCCAATTATGCCTAGCCTACAGACTCTGAAGTCACCTCTTCTTGCAACTTCAAACAATCCGCTTAGTTGATATTCCGATATTTGTTATTTTCCTTGAATGATCGCTAGTCATATGAAAGTTTCATGACTAAAACTCAGCAATAAAATTTGTATTTTATATCAAATCACGGATGAATCGCACTTTGGGTCTTTCGAAAGTTAAGAGTTGGTCATACTTTGTATATTGAATGTTACTTTCCGTAAGGTGAAGAAAAACATTTTAATCAAATATAATTATGATCAATACAACTTAATAAAAAATTCGTGGACATATGTCTTAATTATATTGAGAGAGACGATAAGGTACAAAAAAAATCCCATTAGGCCCTCAATACCTAAATCGTGGTGCCATCTATACATCAACCTTTATACAGCTACGTTCAGCTACTCCTTCGTGGACAAAAAGCGAAAATTTGAATTCTAATATTTTATTTCATCATCATCATCATCATCTCAGCCTATACTTGTCCACTGCTGAACATAGGCCTCCCCAATCGCTTTCCAGCGTAACCGGTCCGATGCCACCTGCATCCAACGACTTCCTGCGATTTTCACAAGATCGTCGGTCCATCTGGCAGGCGGTCGTCCCACGCTGCGCTTGCCAATACGTGGTCTCCACTCTAGAATTTATTACTGATATTTTATTTATATATATATTAATATTTATTAACCTGAATATGAGCTTTGTAGTGGTAAGTAGGCGCGATGTACTGGTTCTTCTTGCCAACGCAGTCACTGAATATGATGCATTGCTCGAAAAAGAACACCTGCATGTCCTTCCCGCGGTCGTTGCCACTGCGCCACTCCGACACGTCCGCCACCGGCATTAGCTCCTGGATCAGGAGTTTCCCTTGGGAAGTGATGTTTCCCTGGAAAACAAACGATGTTATGAACTTCTTTTGTTAATTTTAATGGTTACACACTGCAGCGCAGGAGTGTTATCGTCTGATTTAGATTAGTACGCTTTGTATTTGTCTACTCGCTTTTTCTATTAGTATTTGGACCACCACAAAGGTTGGTTAAAAAAAGAAAAGAAGTACGTTCGCGTTCAATAATCGCGTAAAATAATTTGCGGCACATTAGCTGCTGATTGTTTGTTTATTGCGACTGCTCCATTACATGCTATCGCTTGCGCTGCAATATTTCACCAGCATGCAATGCATCGCTTTCAGCTATACCAATTTGTACACATTCGCATATGGAGACTATTTGTTATTTAAATAATACCACGTGAACACACAAAACAAT
Source organism: Phalera bucephala (assembly GCA_905147815.2). Classification (NCBI taxonomy): domain Eukaryota; kingdom Metazoa; phylum Arthropoda; class Insecta; order Lepidoptera; family Notodontidae; genus Phalera; species Phalera bucephala. The sequence goes on along the minus strand of LR990609.1, from coordinate 5,661,204 downwards.
AATATAATTAAACTAACATTGTATAGTATAAAATCATTCTTACCATGAAGCCTTGAAGTCGCCCCACGTCCATCATACTATTTGCATTTTTGGGAATGATGTCGGTGCACTCTACTGCCTCCCGAAGCGAGGCGATCACGTTGGGTTGCGCGCGCGCAGCCTCCGAGTAAGCCAGGATCTTCTTCACCAGAAGATGATACTTTTGTATACGTTGAATCGGTTTGATCAACAAATCTGCCAGCTGTAACAGAATCGGACGATAAAAGTAACGCTCTACGATTTGAAGTGGTTCAAGCGCATGCTGACACGCAGCGACGACTACGATATCACATTGAAACATGCTGTATGTTGGTGGCGGTGGTGGTGTCAGAAAATAAAATCAAATCCCCAAGAACTAAACATAACCAGTCATGTTTGAAGTATGAGTAGAGCACATACAGCGGAGCATGCGAGCGCTTAACTGTTGTAGTGGTGCTAGTATACGATACAAGTAACTGGTGCTGGGTGAAGCACTTGCATTGAGTAATGGCACCATGTTATACTTGCGCGACTCTTATATTCACTAGCACCGTTACAAGCACTTTAAAATAATTTATTGGTGCCAATGATTGCACAAGTGGCGCAGAAGGCTTCGTCAAAAACTAAAACAGTGTAATTCATTTTTTTTAAATGGTCTTCTCAAATTATTTTGAGCTTTCTTTTTACTATGTATGTGCAAAGTTTATTTCTACATTATGAAACAGTGGCCTCTTTCTCTTTTGTATTGTCATTGAGTTCATTTCAATAGAATTTATCTCGGGCTTGCCAAAATCTTTGGAACGAAACTAAATCGTTTAAGTGATGAAATGTCGATATATAGTAAAAATATGACAATAGTTATATTAAGTAGTTTGAATTTGCCATATATTTATGATGATAAAGAAAAATTAAAAATTGCAAAGATGGTGGTTATAGTTTGTAACAAAATTGTTTAAGTTAACAACATATTATCCTCTCTCTTAATTTAGAGCTTTACAGCTAGTAATCAATTATAAGGAAGTTTTGTATAAATACTTGTTGTACTATAAACGTCAGAGGGCTGAGCAGTTCTGCTCTAACGGGAATAGTATCAACAACCTAGAGCGTGGCTGGTACAGAACCAGAATGTTTATATGGAAAAATTTCAACCCCGTGAAGGAATTTTTGTCGTAACAGACGTGGGGTGACGTCTCAATACCAATAGTTCGATAGAACTCGTACCAGCGTAGCCCCTTTGAAATAGAGAGCGCTACCAGTACCTGAGAGAGAGTAGAGCGAGCGCCCTTGAGGGACTCGCGTTCCTTAAGGACGACCTAGAATCCCAGGAAGGTGTCACCCAGTGTTTGTACAGTTCACAGTAATCGTACAGTCACACTCACATTGTTTAATGGGCATTTTACATACATGTGTTTTAATTCCCTACCGAGTATCTATTTATCGTGCGACTTGCAAGCGTGTGACAGAATTACTTGCTTTTTCGGCTCCTACGCTGCTGATTATAAATGTCTATTTGCACTACTGAATGCGTTATTACTAAGCAGCGTGAATTTATAACAGATTTATAAATATTTTATCGATATCATTTAAAGAGCACAGCAAACGGTCACCAGTAGTGGCAGGTTTGCTTCAGAAGCTACAAACACAGGTGAACAACACTAAATGATCGTTGTGACCGTTTAAATTAATACAATTTCTGCTTGTTTCAAAACCAAAGAACACTTTGAGTTGTTAACCTATTAAAGTTACAATGTGAAAACTAGTGCTGAGAAACTTTTATTTAATTTGCAACATGCAACGGTGTACGTCTTAGTTTTATTGGAGATTAGTTATTTATTTACTTGAAGACACAGGCACTAATGGGCATTTAATATCGAAAGCTAGCAGCCCATGGGATTTCGGCGGGTGATGTCGTCAATTTATTCAATTTCCAAAACTTGTGTGACTTCGAATTAAAATGTGTAATGTTGGTAGAATATTAACCAATTGTAACAATTTGATAAACGTGCCTTTTCGATTTTCCTCAAAAAGGCCGTCGCAATTGGTATGCAAAGCATCCATCGCATTACTACCCAGGGTGGGGCACTTCATCAATTTCATAATCATCTTTGTCATTAAGTTCATTGGGGAGTTGAATTAATTCAGAAATGAATATTCGTAATACTTGACATTGGCAAAATACGCGTCGTCGTGATGCCATAAACATAAAAAAAACATCCGAATGCAGTAAAGAACAAGTATTATAATTAGAAATAAATTAAGTTTTATTAATAATCTATCTATCTATCTATAACCTCACGCCTGATCCCTTGCGGGGTAGGCAGAGAGTACAGAGTTCCAACAGGTTCTTTCCTTACATACCTCTCTGGCTTCCTCGACTCTCATAGTTCGTCTCATACACGCTCGCCGGTTACGGAGACTCTTGACTTTTCCATCAGATAAGACTCGGTTTATTTGGTCGTGGTAAGATATTCTAGGTCTTCCCCGGTACCTGCATCCTTCCACTTTCACATTGTATATCTGTTTTGTCATTCTTTCCTCTGGCATTCTTTCTATATGCCCGAACCAACGGAGCATGCCCTTTCTCATCTTTACACCGATACTATCTTTCATACCTACTCGCTGTCTTACTATGCTGTTGCTAATGCGGTCGGTCAGCTTCACTCCGCACATCTTCCGCAGAGCTCGCATTTCTACCGCATTTATCCTACTTTCATTCTCCTTCTTACATACCCAGCTCTCGCTACCATATAACAGCGTTGGGACAAGAACTCCGTTATGTATGGCCAGCTGCGCCTTATAGCTTAAGTGCCGGCTCCCGAGTAGCTTTCCCATCGCACCATTCACTCTGTTCCCTGCACTCACTCTTCTCTCTATGTCAGCGGTGTATTTCCCATCCTTACTGAAGGCGCATCCAAGATATACAAACTCATTCACTTGCTCCAGCACATCGTTACCAACCATAAATAAATATCGATCATCATTCTGCCGACGTGTCCACCGACCCCAATGCCCATTAATGTCTGTGTCTATAACGCCGCTAAAGTATAACGTACGCACCTGTAGTTTATGTCCGAGTTTAACCCTCAGTTCTTGGAAGTAGTGGTCGTGCTCCGAAACAATGTACTCGGAGACGGGCTTGTTGCGGCAGTACGCCTCGTATAGGAACATGCGCTTCTCCAAGAAGCGGCGGAACAGCGGGCCGAGAAGTTCGGGCTGCTCGATGCACAAGCGCAGCTCGCACACGAATTTGCTGGACAAACCATCGTACCGTCAGGAGGCATGTCGCGACTTGGCTGAGATGTCATGGCTGGGTACTTTCAATACGCACCAAGGAATATGAATTCGCAATAGGTGCATACAGGTCGCACTACTGGCAAATGGAATATACGTTTGTCCTGACACAGAAAGGAACTGAAGACCAGAAGTTCGAAAGAATTTGCTAGATTCAATTCTGGTTTTCAGTCATGTTCGATAATAGCTGTTCGCAAAGCAATATTGATGATATCGCATTTTATTGCACATGAAATATTAAAATTAAATTCGCAATTCTTTAGTAAAGATTGTAGATTGTCTTATAAACGTTTGTTAAGGACATAATTTTTAACGATGGAAAAAAATGTACATGTATTCGCATAGCATAAAGAAATTAAACATAACATATTATAACAATATAATGGCAATGTATTATTTTATATATAATTGACCGGTATGCAATAATTAATTAATCAATCGATGGGAATTGAACCCGCGACTATTCATGCTCTTCGTGTCATGTAATGGACTTGTGGTATTTAATTAGATGATATACTTTTTAATTGTATTGGATTCAGAAAGCGAAATTAATATTCAAATAAAAAAGTTTATCCGTCCTTGGAAATAAAGTTTTTATAGACAAAAAATGATTTAATGAATACGTGAGCTTATTAATTTTGTTCATTGTATGTAGATAGTTGAAATTTCTTACGAAAATATTTTCCAAGGACGGATAATTTCGTATTTTTTACTACAAGTGTATACTCACTCGCGATGCCACTCGTATATCGCCTCAATGTTGCCGAAAATCATGCGGTGGCGGCGGTCACGAAGCCCCTCTGGTAGGCCCGGCTCCGCGTTAGGGTCCTGCGCGAAATACGCAAATTATTCCAATGCGTTTTAAATGTGAACACAGTTAAATCACTTAGAATTAAGGTGGGGCACTAAATTCATATTTGGCACAAACAAAAAATACGCACGTCCATTTGATGTTTTCAAAATATTGAAGTCCATCGCAGCGACTACAGACGTCGGCTCCAGACCTAACTTTAATATTAAATAACAATACCGGCGCAAATGTTTCCGGTAAATGAAATGTTAACTTTGCGAACAGAACTTGGCATTTCACTGCATCAACACTTAATCAAAGAATACTTTTAACGTTTCTAAGAAAAAGAAGGATGTCTCTATATTTATTATATACGAACACAAATTATCTGCGTCGTATACACGTTAATTAATGAAACTTGGGAATTTAGGTTTTACATGTCACAGTAATAATTATAACAATAAAATAATCTTCTCTGTTTTTAAGGTTGAGTGTAGCAGTTTTGCTACGAGAGAAAGGGGCGTTGTCAGCCTTGTCATCTACAAGGTTTAATAAGGTCCAAGCATAACAGATGGCTATACACCCACCTCCGCTAATTCGCACTGGATTTGCGTGACAGACTATGACTTATTTTCCTAACCTCTATTTGTGTCAGAAGGCCTTTGGCCAGCACTGGGGCGGTAAAGGCTAACTTTATTGCCTTAAAGATTCTGTGATTGTACAATAAGTAACTGAAAATGTATACTTTTAAAATGGCGAAATAACCGTAGGCATACATATACAATGAAATATTATACTGCTAAAAATGCTATAGGCCAAACGCTAGAATCCTTTGACAGCGCTTTCCGGTATATAACGGATATTAAAAAAGATTTTCTTAACTAGAAAGACTAGCAAAATGAAATGCCTTCTACAGTAGGTATAGGATTTTAATTAGGGCAAGACTTTTAACGAAGATTAAAGCCTAAAGTCGATTAATAGAGGACACTGGAAACTTGAGTTTCTTAAGTTTGGTTTAGACAGCATACAAGTCGGGAGCTAGCATGCAAGTTGAAAAGGGCTGCTACTATGAATGTGTGATGCGTGTTACTTTCGTATGATCGCTTCAGTCAACATTACACTGAATTTTAGAGCAATATCTGTTCAACTTAAACTAGTAAATAAGTACCTGCAAAATAATTTGCCCATAAAATAGGCAATGACGTAAGGTACCGATAAGCAGAATACAGGGGTTACGTCTCTCACAATTTTGGTTTACATGAATAGAATTGACGATGGCTTGGTCCGCTGTTTAAGGGATTAAGCCGTTCCGCGCACTGGACTAGACCGATACACGCAATAGTCGCAAGTCGATCCCAGGTCGGGACAAATGTGACCTTGAATATTTAGACAAGAGTGGGGCAACGTTTAAGCTTGTAGAGCAAGTTTGACAAGGCTGACTATAGTTGTGTGTAGTAACCTGTATGTGGCGCACGTATCCCTCGCAGATGAGGCGCAGGTCGGACACGTAGATCTCCTCGGTGTCGACTAGCTCGCGCAGCACGTACTCCCGCTTCTTAAGCGTGGCCTCATTGGAGTGCGGGCCCGGCGTCACCGGCTCGTCCTCCTCGCCGTCGGCCGGCCGGCCCGACGTGCTGGCGGCGCCGCCGTGCTGCTCCTACAGTTGCGCACTATTGTTTAGCTTCCACACTTAACATTGGGGATAATACTGAGAATGTGCAATTGTTGAGACGCCACGATGAACCCCCCGGGATACGTAAAAGAAATTATTTTACAAGAAAACTCCTACTGCGTTGCCGTTACTCTAGTTAGTGGTGGTCGCTTCTTCTCTGAATACATATCTACAAACATTTTCTAGTCGTAGATTCTAAGCACCCACTGCCCCAACGTTACCATGTCTAGGACTAGCGGGGCCCCTGGGGTCTCTTGACGCTTTAATTTTTTTACAGTCATTGAGAGTTTCCATACAACTCTTGTCAACCACGGTTGACAGGCAAATTGGTGGTCAACTCCTACTTATCAACACGAAAAATAAGGTTCAATATAACATCTAGCTTCAATTTTGTATTATCAATAATAAATAAGCTTTAAAGTGTCCAAAGAAAATAAAAATTGTAAATCAAATCTAAATAAATAAATAACTTTGCATATAATGAAAAAAAAAATGTGTAATAATATATGTATGGATAACCATGCATAAAAACAGGTAAATATCTAACTAAAGCATAAATTTCTAGCGTGAGTAAGTTCAACACATATGTGTACATATTGTATCAAACCAAATATTCTAATTTCATGCCAAAACTCAAAGCAGCTTTAGCGAATTAAATACTTCAAAACCACTTATTTTCTGAAGCAAAATACATCCTTTCAAATCTTCGGAGTCTTATATAACTCTAAATCCCTAGCCATAATTGAATAACCGACGAAATGATTCCGAATAAAAAACTAAGAAATGGCAATATTAACGCCAAATTAAACATCGCTACACATTCTGTTCAAATTCAATGGTTTCTAATATTATACAATAAAAGGTTCTCACACCTGTTTATCCTTAACTGTGTATGTACATAGTACACTTATATTTCGCCGATCATTTTTCGAGCACAAAACTTTCACATAACATTTTTTTTATGCTGACAATCTTTCTCTTCTTCGAGTGGAAACGTACAAACGGAAAACGCAAAGGTGTGAGCGATTTTCACGAGGTTTGGTTTTCCGGTGTTCTACAAACAATACTGATATGTAAGTAATAAAGGAATGCTGAAATATAAAATATTTACAAGCTTCCTGCTATTAGGTTGAGTGTGTGTGTGAATGATGTACGCTGTTGGCCGCGAGGCCTTTACAGCTTCACCGACTTAAAGGCGAGCATGCAACCACTACGCTCTAGCCAGCCGAGCCAAGAGCCTATAGAGCCAACCGAGGGCGCCTCGAAGAGGCGCCCTCGGTTGGGACAGTCGCTGTAGGGGGACGGGTGCACTACTAAGTGCACCGGTCAACCGCCGGCTATGGGAGGGGATCTACTACTACGTCTTTGTCGTCGCCCGTATTCTGAGCGGAAAGAAGGGATGACAAAGCATCGGGGGGGTCGGTGAGAACATGTCGGGGAGATCGTAGTCGGCGGTGGCTACGATTAACGGATTCGCATGGGTAGATGCGTTCGCGAAGTGACGTGTTGACGCCTTTTTAATAAAGGCGCGAGACCGAGATCGGAGTGGAGGTCGACGTTCCGTACGAACCAGGGGGCTCGTACGGAAGACGGAGAGGTCGGAGACGACCGAGCACAAAGGATGCTCGGTGACGGACCCGCTTGATGTGCGGGCCGAAGGACATGGTACTGTTTAGGGTGACCCCTAGATATTTGACCTCTTTGCCCCAGGGAATGGGTCGGTCGAACATGGTCACTTGGCCGAGATTACTTCTAGGGCGGCGCAGGGAGTGGCGCGTGGTGGCACCTCTGGAGAAGAACACCGCAGCGCTCTTGTCCGGGTTCACCTCAATACGCCACTTCCTGAACCAATTCCCTAGGGAATTGGCAGATGCCTGAAGGTTTCTGGTAATGAAACCCTTATTCCTATGCGAGACGTAGAGAGCGGTATCATCCGCGAATAGGGCTAGATGCGCCTTACTCGAACGAGAAATGTCGTTCGTGTAAAGGCTAAACAGGAGCGGAGAGAGAACTGAGCCCTGTGGGACTCCAGCACTGATGGAGTGGGAAGTGGAGCGCGTCATTTCGACGCGATAACGGAAGGCGCGATTCGACAAGAAGTCTCGTAAGATAAGCACGAGTCTGTCCGGCACACCCAATTGGTAGAGCTTGTAGATCAAGCCGTTGTGCCAGACTTTGTCGAATGATTAGGTTGAGATTCTCAAGACTTTATTTGTGATTTGCGATTCGGAATACCTTCAAGTTCCTGGAAATCGATAGTTTACTAACCAATTTTCCTCAACGTATTCTTGTAAACGAAACTGATTCTCCATAATTACACTAGTATAACCACTTAACATTCAGTTTAAATGAACTTATAATAACTGGCTTGTCACCATAATACGAGTATGCTATATACATTTCGTTCTAAACATTTTATTCAGCTTTGGTATTTTAAGCCCCTCAATTCCTAAGTTACCTCTAAAATAAAATCTGTATGAAAATGCAAATAAAATATTATCAACTACAATCACTTCAAATGCCGCATACGCGCTGATCGTTACTAAAAATTTTGAACAGTATCGGCAGCGGTATAAAGAGCAAAAAAAAACCACCATGCACACAACATGCATTTATATTGAGCCGAACCATTTTCTCCTTCACAATCTGTTCGATCTCGGCGATATCGGCCGGCCCACCATTACTGTCGATCGCGTCGATCGCCAATGAATTCTGAAAACGTTCACCAATATGTAATATGTGTACGAGCCCCTACGAGTAGCCGTTCGGTTAATGTTAGACTTGTTCAAATGAAAGTTAGAAATTGTTAGCAGGTAGATGAGTGCGGGTGATGGACGGGCGGGTACTCACCCGCGTGGCCGGCGCGGACGCTGCGGCGGCGGGCGTCGGCTGCTGGAGGACGGCTTGCGGGTTCTGCACAATAAACAATTAATCGCCATTGATGACGCCACTCTTTACCCTTAAGAGGTAGACTCCGCCATCTATTTAATATCTCATTATAAATTCCTGCGGTAACGCACTGCTAATTTGTTTAATTAATTTTATGAATCTTAGGTTTTTATACAATTTATCTTTTCAGGACAATATATCACACGTTTTATTATATGCAAAATTTAGAATCAATTCAGTAGTTTTGTAATAGTTAAACAAACAAAGCATTGATGAAATAGTATAGATGCATGGCGTCTGCGAAGGTTTATCCAGTATACGATCAAGGCCGCGCGGCAGATCAAATCTAGACGCGCACTCAAATCGTAAAAGAGCTCAGTAAACACAATAAAATATCTCTTAAAATCACAGTCTGCCATTTTATTATTATTTATTTGTGTAGATAACCCAGCATATTAGTTAGACGGGAGGCGCTTAACATGAATGAAGTGGGAAAACAAATCGTCCTTATAGACTAAACACAATCTAATTTTGGGCGGTGTGACGTCACGAGTGTAGCGTCGATAAATATGCGGCACATTATGTGGTGCCAAGCGAAATTGGTTAAGAAAGAGTGCTACTTTGACAGCGGCGTGACGAAGGTCAGGGGTAATCCTGCGCTCAGGCGGCTCATTCTGATTCCACGTGCGGTTTCGCCCCGAGTTTGTGGATTAAGAGGCGTCTAAGATCAAATGGACGCGGTTAAGGTGTAACAGAGACTAATATAACCAAGTAGGTTCTAAATACGGGCGAGTTAAGATAAGTGTTCTTTCAACGTTTCTGCGATAAGGCGTGAACATTTCTTAATTACCCTAATAATTATAAGTGACTAGAAGACATGTACAAAAACCACGTAGCAGATTATGAAGCCTAATAGTATGAATGGGTCAATCTGAACTCACGAAAACAAGATCGACGCAAGTAAACTACGCTAATATCATGTTTATTTTTCTTTCATTTCGAATAACTTTTATTTTAGTCGGTGAAGGAATTCGTTGACGTAAACATTTCGAGTGACGTATTAATATGGCGTATTCCATTACGTAGCTACGCAAAGGAGGCAGGGCGAAAAAGAAAATAAAGTCTTCACCATTTTCAGGTCGTACCTTTTTCGATTTTTGCGGCGAACATTGTTTAATTAATAGCTGATAAGAAAATAGTATCCTATGAGATTTTAAAATTCGAGAGAGAGAGAGAGAGAGAAAGAGAGAGAGAGAGAGAGAGAGAGAGAGAAAGAGAGAGAGAGAGATAGTAAGTGTGAATGTAGGGAATAGAGTGATAGTGCGATGGGCAAATTACTTGGGAGCCGGCACTTAAGCCAAAAGGCGCAGCTAGTCATAACATAACGGAGTGCTTGTCGCAACACTGTTATATAGCAGCGAGAGTCTGCGCCTATAGCCAAGTTGACAATCTACAGTCGTTACCGCTAATAGAAAGCGGAAAAATGTATGGGAATAACATTTTGCAACGAAAAGTCACGTGTTTAAAACAATGAGCTATCGATTGCGACAAGAGAATAGAAACAAAACGCTTGCAACTTGTCTGGGTCCTCTGGTATAAAAAGAATTAAAGCAGGTTAAATGCAGCCGAAATGCCAGCTCTGCGGAAGATGTGCAGAGTCAAGCTGATGACAGGTGTTCGCAACAGCGTGGTAAGAAAGCGTGTAGGTTTGATGATAGTATCAGTGTTAAGATGAGAACATTTATGCTCCCATGATTCGGGCATATAGAAAGAATTTCGGAAGAAAAATGGCAAAATATGTATACAATGCGAAACTGGAGGTATTTATAGTCTATTCCATTCAAACTAACATTTTTTCACTGAACATAAAAACGTCGATTCCTCGCTAACGGCATTTTCATTTCGTTGGCTTCGGAAATACTGTCGCCTTCATATTACACTTATTACATATTGCAATCACAATTAAAACATCTAGAATGGTTATGATTTGTTTAAAAAGTTTTAAAGTTTGATTGGAATAGACTATAGGTACCGGGGAAGACCTAGACTTTACCATGATTGAATAGACAATGTTTTATCGGAAGGGCAATTCAAGTCTCTGTAATCGAGCGTGTATGAGACAGACTATGGGAGTGGCGGAAGTCAGAGAGGTGTGCAAGGAAAGAACCTGTAGGAACGTAAGGAAACTGGCGTGACGACATAGAGATTAAAATCACTAACACTTGGTAGATTGTCTATTTTAAGGGTTGCGCACGTTTAGTAATGGTCAATTTAGTTAAAATGTATACAAGCGTTTGTGACAGCGGTCGTGGTCGCCTATTTACAGCGTTAAGTAGGTATTAGGGTGTACGACAGTTAATTAACGTGGGTGCAGTGTCGCTACGCCCGCGGCGCTTGACGTGCCCGCCGTGCAGCCAACACCCGCTCGCGGTTAACGGGTTAAACAAAATTAAGCTACACTTGAAATAGTGTAGCTTAATTTTGTTAAATTGTCACCTTAAATTGACATATTAATTCAAACTCAAACTCAAAAACTCTAATCGTTTATTTTGCATAAACCCTGCGGGGGTGTTTACAAAGTGTCATATTTATAGTCGGAACGCGGCCTCCACTGAGAAGATCCGGCGAGAAACTCAGCGGGCTTGTCTTTTTTGTTTAATCTTCATTCATTTGCTTTTCATCATTTTTTGTATAGATACATACATTTTTTTTATATTATACAAAATCAGTAATGCGCTCCAGCTCCAGTGTGATGCTTTACGACTGAGATTTATTTTTAACTATATGCTATAATGAAAAGCTATAGTAGAGGATTCTGGGTGGACCAGTCAGACAAGCAGCACCCGTTCACGAGTACGGTTAAAATTATAATACAGTATTTATTTAAAATAAAGGCTGGATGCTTTATTTGAAAACAAAGCCGTGTTAAGAAAGGTGAGTAAAATTGTTAAGTTTGTCAATGCGGGTGATCTGGCAAGCCATAATATTTGGCTGTATAATTTTAAAACTATCGATTTAAAAATAAATGGGTCTTTAACGTCGAACGACGAAACAGAGGTCTACTACAGGTGATGTAAAAAAAAATTCGCGCTATACAGCATTTCCGATATTTGTAGACGGAATTCTAAAAAAATTACTCCATGGTAATTATTGCAATGAATCAACTTAAGTTTTTCTTTAAGATAAAATGCGTAGGTCGATTCCTTCATCAAAAAGTTTTTGATATATTTTTAAACAGTTTTCTTAAATCTGCCGTAGACACCACGGTTCCCTAATTCTATACCGACATACCTGAGATAGTTTCAGATTTCGCCCCACTGACCTAGCTATAACCTATCACCGCAGGCATATTAATATAAGCATAATATAAAATGAGGCAGTGTACGACCACCGGCATTGCAAAAACACTTCTAAGACTACACTATGTTTTTCTTGACATTTATCCATCAGACACACACACCGTCACGCCTATATTCCCCAGAGGGGGTGGCAGAGGTGTACTGAGTACACCCACGTTTCGCCGACGATGTTAGGTCACAATTCCAGACTCCGGACTCATACTGGGAATTTTTCGTTAGAAAAACTACATTTGTCCGACCTAGGATTTGAACCTAGGACCTCGTGATCACAAAGCGATGCGCTTTGCCACCAGACCAACGAGGCAGCTCCATCAGAACTTAAATTATAATGCTTGATGCTTTCATATCTGCATAAAACAAAAGAGAGTAAAGTGAGTAGATATTACAAGCTACGCGATCATTAGAAATTGATTGAAATTTCGTCTTTTTATTAAAGCATCCACCAGCCCCTATCCGGAGCCGCTTTGCACCGCCCAGGACGAACCACTAATTCGACGAGTCAAATATTATGTTTCGCAAAATTGGCTCAAATTAAAACATCCAAGTTAACACGGATGTGTATCTACGTAGTTCGCATGTTAATAAACCTGCTTACGCCTTCAGTGAAACAACGGTTAAATTATGTATAACATTCTGCTTGCGGCTGTTCCCGTAAACTGGAGAACGAAGGTATATTTTTTATTTCAGTCGTTAGGTCTCGTTACACGCGTCACTTAAGCGTTCCTTTAATATTTTCTTTAGCTTTTATATTATTAATACTTATAAACATACCATTCAACAATACCGTTACCGTATACCGTTCAACCGTCATAGACTCCAAAGGGAATGACTATTAAACATCAGGTACCCTTACGAGTAGACTGGGTCAGTATTTTATAAATATGTAGAGTGTCTGTACATAATGATTAAGGTCACTCACCTTTATAGGTTTCATAGGGGGTGGTAATTCCACGTCAGCCGCCTCGTCTTCGCATTCGTCCAGCGCGCCGGGCACGCCTTTCCCGACTTCGTGGTCATCGGCCCGCCCGTTATCACCGCCGTAAGGCAGCTTCAACAAAACACATACTTGAATACGAGAGCAATTCAAAGAGATTTATCTATGTATTTTGCTATTTAATGGAAAACCTAATACAATAAAACAGAAGCTAAAAAGAACAACGGAAAGCCAATTACAGGTCTTCACAGACAGTCGTGCGCTGAGAAAAAGTCATCTGTATAAGTTGGATAAATGTGAGGTACTTTTATTTTTGAATTCTTATCAATTTACCAGGACAACTTAGGTTTTCTCATTTCAGTTTAGAAGCACGTTTTGCAAGCGAGCAGTAAATGAACAATAGATACAACTTCTGAAGCTGCTGTTTTAAGAGTACTTAATACTAAATGATAATTTCGACATTTTCCGGGAACCCACATGGAAATCATTGCCCGGGTCAGGGCTGCCCGACATTTTATTGGCACGTACTGAAAAAAGTGCTTAAGGATTACAATACCGATGAACTGCATGAGTAATTAATATTATCTAGCTAGTTATTATAGTTTTAAACCAAAGGGCAAATTGAAGTTGGAATTCCGAGAACTCGAAAAAGCAGTTACAAATTCTTTGCCTCGTTATTTCTGTCGAGTTTCGAGAGCTAATAAAGTTGATTACATTCTTTGAACTCGGATCAAGATAATGAATCTTTGTGTAAGGTATCTCATAGTGTCGTTTGCATTTAATAATATAGAATGACGTGCCATCGTTGATGTCATAACATCGGGTGATGCTTGCAAAACACAACATCATACTATACTCTCAATCACCAAGATAAAATTATGGAGACGGCAGTAAGTTTGGTATCGTTTGTGTTTTTTGAACAAGTGGTTTTTATATTATAGTAGCATAATTAGCTTTTACAATACCAATACGAGTAACGAATGCATCACTTAAGCATGCGCTCGAATTGAGTAGCAGTATTTTATCTATATAAATTTACCCATTCGTATCATAATGTATTACGATAGCCGGTGGTTTACGAGTATTGGAGTCGGTATGGTTGCCTCCGTAAACAAAATACTAAATACGTAACCATTTAACCGCTTGATTTTATATTTGTTGCTATTTATCGCCGATATTTCTTACGATAACAAGTCATTCTAATGTATTGTAAATGTTTTTTGGATATTCAATATCTAGTACAATCTACTAGGTCAAAACGAACCCGAATGAACGAAAAAAATCATAAAATATGAACGAATAAAAGATACAATTCTGTTGGATACATACGATAGGGGTTAATAGAAAAGTGGTTAATTACCTTGAGTTTTCTGTCGGATGGTATTTTCTTGAGTGCCGGGGTCGCCTTTTCAGTAGTCGCAGGAGATTGCGCGCCGCTAGGAGCCTTCTCGGCTTTTCCTTGAGACTGCTTTCGTAGTCCCAGCCATCGTTTTCTAAATGTAACAAAGTAAAAGTAACGCAAAATTAATAATGTCTTTCCATACCACCTGACGCATATAACGAATTTTATTGTTAATCAGATTCCGAGATACACAAAACAGTTACGCCGTATTATTATTCAATTTAATCGTTCTTCGCTGTCACTCGTCTATTTAATTTATGAACCATGTGAAAGCGAAGTGTATTGTAAACTAAAACTAACTAGTTATTTTCCCATATTATCTTGAAGTAACTTCTACGGACGACTGACGTTAAGCCAGGACGAGAGGAAATGGGTCGCATTTCCATATAAATCACAGACATTGACGGAGGAGTTTCCCTCACTTGTTAAACATCAACCATTTCAAGATTTAAAAGGTCTGTTGACATGACGTAGGCCGGTGTTGTTGCCGACAGTTGACCTTAATTTTGTGAACAACGCTATTACTATCATGAGATTAAATTGTTAAGTTTAGGAAGTTTGTATTGACAAGTTTTTAAGAATCGCTAGGATGCAGCCGCTATCGATATCCAGTAAAGGAATAATCATGAGCATAATCATATCAACGGATTATAATTTGTTCTACGGGACACATGATTGTGTTACAATTTACGTACAGACTAGCGTTCATGAAGCACGTCCAGGACACGTAATGGGAGACGATACACCACAATGGTATAAATGTAAATAAAATTGTGCCCAGTATAATGGCTACAAGCTAGCTACCTATTATCGTGTGACCTAGCGTCCTAGGCAAATGTCAGTCACAGTACACCTCGGCCACCGTCTCTTGGTGAGTTAGTATAGAGCGATGGTGCTTTTAATCTAGTAAAGGCTGATTTAACATTCTGCCGATAGTGTACCACTTACAATATATGTAACAAGTTGACATAACACAATCCTGAATTACATTTACTTACGTTTAAAACTTACTGGGATATTTTAATGAAACATTAACAATGGACCCTTGATTTTATTGCAGAATAGAATTAGGAAGTAGGATAAATGCGGTGGAAATGCGAGCTCTGCGGAAGATGTGCGGAGTGAAGCTGACCGACCGTATTCGAAACAGCGTAGTAAGAAAGCAAATAGGTATGAAAGAGAGTATCGGTGTAAAGATGAGAAAGGGTATGCTCCGTTGGTTCGGGCATTTTTTTTTTTTTTTTTTTTTTTTTTTTTTTCTTTAAAACGTAGCCCCACACTAGGATTTATTCCTGTGTCGTGGGTGCGTTTACAAACATGAAAATTCACAAACAAATACCCAGACCGAAACAAATAATTGTGGATCACACAAAGATTTGTCCCGTGCGGGAATCGAACCCGCGACTATTCGACGCAGTGGGCGGAGCAGCTCAAGCTCTTAACCACTGCGCTAAATCGTCCGTCAAAAAAGAATGTCCGAAGAAAGAATGACAAAACAGATATACTATGCGAAAGTGGAAGGATGTAGGTACCGGGGAAGACCTAGACTATCTTACCATGACCAAATAGACCGGGTCTTATCTGATGGACAAGTCAGGAGTCTCCGTAACCGGCGAGCGTGTATGAGACGGACTATGAGAGTAGAGGAAGCCAGAGAGGTATGTAAGGAAAGAGCCTGTTGGAACTCTGTACTCTCTGCCTACCCCGTAAGGGATCTGGCGTGATGATATAGATATAGATAGATAGAATTAGATAAGCACTATTTACATTTTCAAACGTTAGAGGGAGATTCTAAGTAGTGTAGCCGGCACATATGGCAGCATTAACAAAGGGGGTGGCGTTGAGAGCTCGTAGATCGCAGCTGGAACGTTTTAGGCACAGCTCAATGCCACCGAGCCGGCAAAGGACCACAATCGTACATTTGTAATCGGACACTCAAACCGCATTGCTTCTATTCGATACGATCTGCGTCATTATATATTAAGTATTCCTTATATTTGCCTGACATATCAGTAAAATAATGGGAATGAATGATAATGGAATCGATTAGAAACAAATTACATAGATCTGTTTCTTAAATGTTTCATCGAAACAAATTGATATTACTTTGGATCAAAATTATTTGCAAATACTCCATAGATGAGCAAGTCAGAAAAAGTAAACCTATTTTTTCTTATGAATGGAATTTTCGTGGACTTGAATATTGAACTGAAACTGAATATTGACCTGAAGCAAAAAATCCTTCGCATATACACGTACAAAGTCCTGTAGCCAAGTGGACTTTCTACAGTCGTAAAGGGGCGATAAATACCTGTTTTTGCTCCACCTGCTCCATATATATGGATTAGAGACTTAAAATTTAGAAATATAATTTTTGACTCTATATTTTAGGATCTGGTAAAAGGAATACACGATTGAACAACATCTTCTCGATAGAAAAAACAATCTAAAGTCATCTCTATTACTTTACATATTCTGATTCCAACGCGAAACGTCCGAGAACTAGTCAACAGAATTTACTTAAAAACATCAAGGATAATTGTAGCAAGGTTCTTGTCAACCAGTTTTCTATTTCATAGTGTAGTTTTTTTAGAAAACGATAAGGTTTGTTTTTGTACATACGGTGTTTATACCGCCCTGAATATATAATCCCTTATTATTTACTTGTAAAATAATTGAATCACTGTCTCTCTCCCGGCTGATAAGCGGTCGATTGCGGTAGGCCATTAACGCTAAACAACCCGTCACGCCTTAATTCCCCAAGCAGGGGTGGCAGAGGTGTACTGAGTACACCCATGATTCGCGGGGGCGAGCCTATTGCTATATACCGGGCACAATTCCAGACTCCGGACTCGTACTGGGAAGTTTTCTCTAGAAAAACTACACTTGTCCGACCTAGGATTTGAACCCAGGACCTCGTGATCACAAAGCGTTGCGCTTTGCCACTAGACCAACGAGGCAGTCATAACGCTAAAGCCGTGATTATACTTTGCGACCGCGACTCCGACCTGACAGCCTTGAAACGGTCACGTCGGAGTCAGAGTTGGATCCAACCGCCGACACGACCGCGACTGCGACCCAGGACATTTAGTGATGCAGTCATCGTTATGATAATTATCAATGTATCGATATAATATGATACTGTTGTCGTGTAAAAAAATAATGTGAAAATGAAAGTGATTAATGATGTATTGAAACATCAATCTTTTATTAAGCTTTCTTTATTGGCGATGTATCGATGTATGATTTAAGGTATTGTAAAAAAAACGTCGCTTTGAAAATATCGATGTATCGATAAATCGATATTTTACAAGTTTTTATTACACTTACACTGCATTTCATGTCGCTGCACGCTAAGGAAAAAAACATCATCATACATCGATACATACATCGATACATCGCCAATAAAGAAAGCTTAATAAAAGATTGATGTTTCGATACATCATCAATCACTTTCATTTTCACATTATTTTTTTACACGATAACAGTATCATATATCGATACATTGATATTTATCATAACGATGACTGCATTACTAAATGTCCTTGGTCGCAGTCGCGGTCGTGTCGGCGGTTGGATCCAACTCTGACTCCGACGTGACCGTTTCAAGGCTGTCAGGTCGGAGTCGCGGTCGCAAAGTGTAATCATGGCTTTAACGAAAACTAAAAATTGTACGGGAATGACATTTTACAACGAAAAGTCAGTTCAAGTCGCGTCACGTGTCAGAGCAATGCGCTAGCGCCTGCGCCAACAGAACAGAAACAAAATGCTTTTATTTGGCTAGGCCCTCATATATACATGAAAACTTTTACGCAAACAGTCTCAATTTGCCATTCATTTACAACCTGCGCCAGTCACGATGCTTGCCTTATCCTATTATACTAATTGTACAGAACGACGTCTTCATGATGTTTATAAATAGATATTGTTATAGATTAAGTGCCAATAGTATAGTATGTAATAGATTAAGTTAGAAATAAGATGTTGTAATAGAGTAAGTTGTAGCACATAGGCAACAGTATACAGTTAGAAGAGTGTAACCCTCGAAAGGGATAGGAATAATTACAAGAGTGTAACCCTGAAAAGGCATAGGTAGAATAAGAAGAGTTTACCCTAGAAAGGGATAGACAATTGTAATGTGTTTGGACTATTCGACTAATAAAGCTCGATGCAAAGCCCGCTAGTTGTGACTCAATAAAATAGTACTTAAGCGCGCGAAACATCGCGCCACGCACGTTCGAGCGACTGGGCACCTATACATTTTTGAGAAGAAACTTTGCGGGTCTGTCTGAAGCGGGTCATAACTGGTGGGTGGAGCACTGTTTCAACAATTTTTTTCTTTTGTATCTTCCCCCTCGACGCACACTGGCCAGAAAATAGGGCGCACGCCGTACTATTCGTCCTGTTCACTAATTAAGATAATTTACATTTCAATGTCGCGGTTTGCTGATAGTATTCGTATTTAAGTTTTTTTTTAATTTAGTTTGCTATTATACCAGCTTACTCCCATCAAAGGATCATATGTACATGTCGATTCATTGAACGTGTGCGCTGAAGGCCTTAACTATTTTTATTGCGAATTCAAAACAGTCAAGTCAAAGTGCATGTTGATCCCTTAAATCTCGCTCGGTCACCTAATAATCCTATTGATATAACGACAAACGTTCAGCAAAATTGTAGACAACTCGTAAGGCGAAATGATTGTACATCGAATACTGGGTAACAGAAAGAGAGGCTAAACAATTCGTATAAAAACATCAATTCCCTATCCTATAAAGTATTTATATTCTCAATTTGAACAATAGTTTTGAGAGAAAATTGACACCTTAACAAAACAAACATAATATTGTTGTATTAACTTTATTTCATTTGAATTGTAAATTAATTATCATCCTACCGGCATCGTCTCCGCAACTTGCAGATCACATTTATCGAGTGCCGGGAAGATAAATAAAACTTCCGTTGAGCGAGGAATTTTCTAATGACTATAGGGCAAAACCAGTTGACGAAGCTGAAGACGGAGGACGTGTGTAACGTCAAATAGGTCAGAGGTGCTCAGGTAGATAGAGAGGTTCTATGGGCAGTTATATACCTCAGTAGCTGAACCTGTTGTTGACTTGGTAAAAGACCCAAGAGCCAAGCTAACCCGACACTAGACGGAAGATATCCCGGACATCAGCCTGTACGAGATTAGGATGGCTCTCAAACAACTCAAAAATAACAAAGCGCCGGGTGAAGACGGAATTACCGCAGAGCTTCTGAAAGCGGGCGGAACGCCGGTACTTAAAGTCTTTCAGAGACTGTTTAATTCCGTCTTGTTTGAAGGGAAAACGCCGGAAGCATGGAACAGGGGTGTGGTGGTGCTGTTTTTTTTTCAAGTAAGGTGATAACACCTCATTGAAGAACTATAGGCCCATCACACTGCTGAGCCATGTTTATAAGTTTCAATAAATAAATAAATAAGTTGTTTTCGAGGGTGATCACGAATCGTCTTTTACGCAGGCTTGAAGACTTACAGCTTCCCGAACAAGCCGGTTTCCGGAAAGGCTTTAGTATCATAGACCACACACATACGCTGCGGCAGACTATACAGAAGTCCGAGAAGTATAATCGGCCACTATGCTTGGCGTTTGTGGACTATGAGAAAGCCTTCGATTCGATCGAGACATGGGCGGTTCTTAGATCTCTCCAGCGATGCCGCATTGACTATCGGTACATCGAAGTGTTGAAGTGCTTGTATAATAATGCCACCGTGTCAGTCCGAGTACAGGGGCAGTGCACAAAGGCGATCCCCGTAAAAAGAGGAGTAAGACAGGGAGACGTCATTTCTCCAAAACTGTTTACGGCCACCATAGAGGACGCCTTCAAGCTCTCGGCGAGGACTTGGCATCAACATCAATGGCAAATACATCACTCACCTTCGATTTGCCGACGACATTGTGGTCATGGCGGAGTCGCTGGAAGATCTAGGACGAATGCTCGGTGACCTCAACAGAGTATCCCAACAAGTGGGTCTTAAATTGAACATGGACAAAACGAAAACAATGTCTAACGTCCATGTCGTACCCACCGCACTCACCGTTGGGAACTCTACTCTTGAAGTTGTCGACGAATACATTTACCTGGGACAGGCAGTCCGGTTAGGTAGGTCCAACTTTGAGAGAGAGGTCAATCGACGAATCCAACTCGGCTTTCCCCGAAAGCTACCCGCTTTCGGGAAACTGCGCGACATCATCTCATCTAAAATATCTCAGAGCCTCAAGACTAAAGTTTTAGTCAATGTGTGTTCCCAGTGATGACATACGGATCAGAGACGTGGTCTCTTACAATAGATCTCATTAAAAAGCTCAGCGTTGCTCAGAGAACTATGGAAAGAGCTATGCTCGGCGTTTCTCTACGTGGTCGAATCAGGAATGAGGACATTCGTAGAAGAACCAAGGTCACCGACATTGCCCTTAGGATTAGCAAGCTAAAGTGGCAATGGGCGGGCCACATAGCGCGAAGATCGGACGGGCGTTGGGGCAGAAAGATTCTAGAGTGGAGACCACGTATTGGCAAGCGCAGCGTGGGACGACCACCTGCCAGATGGACCGACGATCTTGTGAAAATCGCAGGAAGTCGTTGGATGCAGGTGGCATCGAACCGGTTACGCTGAAAAGCGATTGGGGAGACCTATATTAAGCAGTGGACAACTATAGGCTGAGATGATGATAATGTTTAATAAAACTAGTACGATAAACTCTTCATTTTCTCGCCATATTTTTTTGATTAGATATCAACAGAAAGAGGAGAAATATCCAAAATTTTTTTGAGCAGCACTAATGTATCGCCTTTTTTAACTTGTTCAATTCTGTGGTGCCTGACTAGTATCAAACTAAAACTTTTAACATGCCTCATGATAACTTTACAAAACAAAATGGAAGCGGATGTAGAGTGTCCTGTAGCGTGGGAAATATAGAAGGGGATTGTGGGTAACACAGTAAACATTCTCGTATTGTTGTATCTTGAAAATGTTTCGGCTCTGGCGTCTTACCGTCTTTCCATACGAAACATAAATAATAAATGCTTCCAAATGGACAATTTAACGCAACACTATCCAATTAAAATTAAGAATTTAAACAGGCGCATATTGCATCCATGTAAATGACCTTGATGCATTCACTTTGTCCGCATTTATCGCTGAACATTACGCTCGTAACTTCAGAAATGTTATATAAAAATAAATAATGCAGCATGGAAGCACCCACATCCAAAAGGTTCTGCGGTTGCGATTAATGAATTCGATGTCAGCCAATTATTAAACTATTTTCATTGAATTACATGTATACTTCGACCAAACTCAAGTTGTGATTAAAAATCATTTGAATTATCCGCGCTAATTTGCACTGCGAGTCGATCTACATCGAAGACTTGGCACCGCAATCAAATGCAGCATCGAACGCACAAATGCGATTCAAAGGTACGTCTGTATATCAGTCGTTGCGTAACACCACACAGCGCGGTCCGCGGCTGCGGCCCGCCGTACTCTCAACTTACTTCACGTAAACAACTTGATTCCACATGGTTTGAGTAGCGAGCTAACACTCGGCATCACAGCCGCCACAAACGATCGATGCCGCGCTCACGTGCACACTGGCTGACATTCAAAATATGCACAAACATTGTTATCTAGGTGCTATTTCGAAGGAACAAATAATCTGTTCGAGGGACGGTCGACGAGGAGTCGTATCGGCCGACAGATTACGGCGATAATTTTACACAATGCGGAGCCGCGTCTGCACGTCGCTCTGACGCCGGCTTCTCAATTACATATCAATTAATGAGCTCGTCACACCTGTCAGGATGCGCCACTCTACATGAAAAACGTAAATGACATGTATCGCGACACTCAATTTAACTCGTTCAGTAAAAGACGAGTCAAATTAACATCGAAATTACCATCGTTAAATGAGTTGATAGCGTACGGTTGATGCGAATAATTACGAAATATTTAATTATCTGGTTGTCAAGGTGTGCACAATAAGAACGAGTGAGATTAGATAACACATATTATAAAGAATTGATAAGAGGAACTAATATTGGGTTACATTTATGAGCAAGTCTAAGTTGTACAGTCAGTTTCATATAGTAGGGGCAGTCAGGGATACCAAATACTTTTGGACATCTAAAATGAAAAATTAATGTTGATGCAACCAAGTCACCAAATTGTTTAGAACATCGTTTTTACGCAAATATATTAAAACACGAAGAATGTCAAATATATGTGTTCATTCAAATCTTCATTAATATAGGTTACTATATTGGCGTGTTCGTTAGAACACAACGCCAGTGGTTTCCAAGCAGCCAAAGTAATAAAAAATATGTTACACGCTAGAATAATTTACTATTCTTATTGGGATAAAGTTCAATTCCCATGTTTTCTGCTAAATCGGAACTGGAAGTCACATTATTATAAAAAATGTATTTAGAAGAATTTATTAATTTCGCCCATTTCAGGGCATGCCGATATACAATTAATATAGCAGTGATAGCCCCTAGTAGTTAGACAGTTGCAAAGTTTGAGATCTCGGGTTCAAACCCAGGCACGCATCTCTGTCTCTTCGAAAGCATGTGCATATTGAAAATTAATTATCACTTGCTTTAACGGTGAAGGAAAACATCGTGAGGAAACTTGTATGCCTAAGAGTTTCTCGAAGGTGTGTGAAGTTCGCCAACCCGCACTGAGCCAACGTGGTGGACTACGGCCTAAACCCTCTCAGTTTGAGAGGAGGACCGTGCCCAACGGTAGGACAGTTTCTTAACGGGGCTAACATAAAAAAAAAAAAAAAATTAGATCTTTCTGAAACTCCGAAACGATTCAAAAACTCTTCGAATCGGATCCATTTACATTCATCATCATCATCAGCCCGTGTCAGTCCACTGCTGGACCTAGGCCTCTCCTATGGCACGCCACTGAGCTCGATCTTCAGCTCTCCTTCTCCAATCCCTGCCCGCTGCCTTACGAATATCGTCGCCCCACCTAGCTACAGGGCGCCCTACGTTTGCCGACACGCGGTCTCCACTCAAGAACCAGTCTGCCCCAACGGCCATCGGTTCTGCGGCATATGTGACCTGCCCAATGCCACTTCAGCTTGCTAATTCGCTGAGGTATGTCGGTAACCTTGGTTCTCTGACGAATAATTTCATTCCGGATTCGATCCCTAAGAGAAACTCCGAGCATAGCTCTTTCCATAGCTCGCTGAGCGACCTTGAACTGGTGGGAAAAGCCGCACAGTGAGTGGCCACGTTTCGGCTCCGTATGTCATTACAGGTAGGACGCACTGATTAAAAACTTTCGTTTTTAGGCATTGGGGTATGGGCGATAAGAAGACTCGACGGAGTTTTCCAAATGCTGCCCAGCCCAGCTGTATCCGTCTCTTAACTTCCTTGTCGAAGTTGTTTTTACCTAGTTGGAGCAACTGCCCTAGGTATACATACTCAGAAACAACTTCGAGGCTCCGTTTACGGCGATCGGTCCCGGGTCAACATGCTTGTTGATCATAACTTTAGTTTTATCTAAGTTCATCCGGAGACCGATTCGCTGAGACGAATTAGCAAGGCTGTCCAGCATCTGTTGTAGGTCTTGCAACGTTTCAGCCATGATGACGATGTCGTCTGCAAATTGCAGGTGAGAGATGTATGCGCCATTTATATTGATGCCGCGACCTTTCCAATCCAGCGTCTTGAACATATCCTCCAGTACATTGGTGAATAGTTACATTACGATAACAAAATGATGGTAATTGTAGGACTAATTGGAGTTGTGTGTCGAGTGTTATTTAGGATTTTTAAGTATGTTCTGTTTGATAATTCTTTAATTGAACACATATAGAAATGGCGCAAACAGAGGTATTTACAGAAAAAAAAAATTGATTACCACATTCAGAAAATCGACATCCAAAAGGATTATTTAGATAGCACATTAGATTTGAATCGCCTTAAAGATCGTTATTTTACATTACTATAGCGATGTAATAAGACTCATAACTTTATCGCTCTATCTATATAGTTACACCATATTCCTTGCAGGCTAGGCAGAGTACAGGGTACCAACACTTATCTTTCTATACAGACCTGTCTCTTACTCTCAATGTTATAACTTGTTCATATGATATCTATATATTAATGTGTAAAGCAAAAACTTTGTACACCTTTTTACGAAAATTGCGCGGACGGAGGAGTATGAAATTTCCCTCACTTATAGTTAATATAGAGAAGGAGTGTAAAATGCTAATATTTTATTTAAATTATGCATAAAACATACATTAAATCAATGTAAAAAAAAACATTACATACACTACCATGTATTTGACACAATACACGTCAAATTGATGTTTGTCTTTAATATTATTTGTCTAAAGTCTTACTGAATGTCAAACATAACCAGCAAACGATGAAAGAGTAGGTCGAATATCGACCTTTGGGCATCCACTAGTCTTTATAATTTTAAATAAAACGTTTTCTTAAGATTCATAGATTACGTATAATAATTAAACAAACAAAAACTATATATTCCCTGCAAAAAAAAGCAATGCTATGTTTATAAACGAACTTCTGTAATCCAATCGTTACAATATGATTATTCAGACGTTTTTAATTCTATCTCTGTCATCAGTATACAGTATGCCGCTAACATTAAATTTACAATTATTAGCCAATAGGCATACACAAAAGAAAATGGTATATTACGACAATCACGAGAAGTAAATTCCACTTGCCCAATCCATCACACACCTATTACGGAGAAACCTTGTCTTAAAGGAATTTTATGTTTAATTCTTATCAACAAATACGAAACGTATTTATCCGTGCCCCATGGTATTCTAAACAAATATTGTTTACAATCTGAGAATAATTTGGATTCATTTATATAAGAACCCAAAGAAGTTTTAAATAAGAACCCCTTTCAGAATGACGTAACAATATGCACTTGTCAGTGAAATAATAAACAATAAACATTATTATAATTATTATTTAGTACTAAAGAGGTTTACTTTGCATTTTGAATCGTGTGTTGTAACTCGTTGGTATTCAACATGGTATTCAACATCTACAAACTTAGGAAGTGAAATAAATATGTGCATTCTATTAAACAAAACATGTACCTTAAACCATAAACAATAGAGTTCATTTTTCTTAGGAGTGTTGTATATTAAATACATCGGCCGCATTTGTTGTATTTATTAGAAATTTGATTTTCCTAATTCCAATTGTTACGTTCAGTTCAGTCTAAGTATAACGTCATTTTAATTTGAACTTCATCCCATTTAGCATACAGTTAATTATCCTGGCGTGTTCCATATACTTGAATTCTTTGGCTGGTTGGAAGCAATTGGCGTTGTGTTCGTTACTATTGTTTCAAAATACTTTGGTTACTATCAAGTTACTATATTAATGACGATTTGAATGAACTCTTATATTTGACATTGTTTGACAATTTGGCGACATTGGTTGCGTCAATATTAATGATCATTTTGGATGTCCCGAAGTATTTGGTCTTATTATTATATTACGCTGACTGTACAATAAAAAGTATTTCAAGAACTAGTCATTTACTAATACTATTACACTGTTTATCATTTAAAAGAAACAAAAAAGTGCATATTTCGCATAAGATTCAACGACTGCTACGATGTTTCAATTGGTTTGTTCGACAATAAGAGACAAAGGTATTTATTTGTAAGCAAGTGCAATTCGCAAATGGAATCATCGCAAAAGGGAAGTTTAGCGAAACAATTTAGCCATCCGCTTGTAGCGGCGACCGCAGCCGGGACTCGACGACAATCCATTTAAATACTATTGAAAGCTTTTGTTTAACTTGGGTACCAGGGGAAATAATATGTGTTCATATTTGCCTGAATTGGGATTTTAAGATTATGCATAGTTAATTTTTTAATAAGTGGTTTATTGTACTCTAAAACTACAAAATATGAAAACTCGACCAAAAATAGGCCAAGAAAAAGCTGAAGTTCAGTACAGATTCATCATCTCTATTATTTTTATTAAAAACTTGAACACGTTAGGAATATTGCAAAGACAGATTTCGTTTCGAACTATCGACAATGGACCTTATTGAAGTTAACAAACTTCAAAATGTACTAAAGCGTAGTATGATGAGCAATTTCTAAACACATTGTAAGCTACGCTACAGAACTACGACGCAAAAACATTGCGACATTTCAAAAACGTTCTATTGCAAGTGGCCATACATATTTCATTCACCTAATAATTGGACAGAAACGTGGTAAATGTATTCGTTTGCGTCAAACCGTTGCGCAATGAAATCCTCATATAAACACATTTTGTATTCAGATAACAAACACCTTTTAGGGTTTTCAAATCGTAAGAACGATATAGTAACAACACTTCATTTCTTTAAAAATTACGTACACGCGAGGCGACTGCGACGGAAAAGATAATGTGTGTTGTAAAACAACCTGATACGATTGAAACAGTCGGCACACCGGCCGCGCGAATCGTCGTCGCCGACGGACATTGTCGGATGCGCGTGCGACGCCACCGCAAAACACCACCCGAAAGACTGAGGCGGCCGCCGCGCTATCGCCGAGGAATAGATAAAACCTTCCAAGATAAAGAGATGACTAATGGAAACAAACGAATCATTTACAGCGAGATAACAATATCGTTTTGGAAATGTAATCAGTTTTTTTTTTCCTTTTAAATTGATACAGTGATAGCTGAATGCTATTATTGAGTAAGCCAGGTAGAGTTGTTTGTGAATCAAAATTCTTATATGATATTAAATATACATGTAAACTTGGAATCGTTGTTTTTCTTTTGCGGGGGGATATTTCGGAAAGTCCTTTGTGAAAAATTAAAGTAATATGTATCAGAAGAACACTTACCCACTAAACGCGGCCTTCCTTTGTTTCACGGGGCTGGCAGCACTGACGCTGCTTCCTCCAGGGTCAGAATTCGATGCTTCTGCAAAACAAATCAACGTTAATGTAAACCAAACAAACAAACGTTCCTCACGCACCATGTTCTCACTCTCCGTATAATGGAGTGTCTAAAATGTCCGTTATACTTGGGCCAAAAATATTAAAATTAATAAAGTTTTCATACTTCAAAACGACATTCGTTAAGTTTTATCGTATCGGGTAGCCCTGTATTAAAAATATGGTAGGACAAAAATAGAGCAGGGTCGAAGTTCGTATCAATAATAGCTTTTCCGAACTGGGCAGCTATTGTGTCAACACAGCGTTGCGGAAATTCGATCTACCCGGAATATGGAAATTTGTCGTAGTCGCTAATACTTAAACGTTAAATACACGGTGTTCAATTTTGTTAACTAAATAACTGTAATAGTTAGGACTGGGCAAAATAATAAACATAAGAATAGTTGTTTGATATAAAATACTGAAATTATTGCAGCATGTTTCTGCTAATAATATATGGATGCCTGGGATGCGAGGGTTATAACATAACGTCTTGGAGCAAAATGTATTACACGAAGCTTTTCTATCAACATTCAACATCGTCTAGATACATATTTGATACCATACATTTCCTAAAAGTGTTTTGACTGTTTCTTGATTCAGCTCACTTAAGATTCGAATACGAGAGTAACACTGAATATATCATTAGAACTAGCCAGTTTTAACAACATTGAACAATAAAACTAATTCGAAAAGGGCTATATGTAATAGGTTGAACAGATGCAATAATTAGTTTTTTACTATTTCTGCGGCAATTTGATAATTATTAAGAAAGTTTTGGGAGCGATTTTTTTTTTATAAATTGCCGTTAGTCAGCATTCATGCCGAAGAAACATTGTGTCACCATTTACTACCGGTTTAACGAGTTCAACCGTGGTGGTGTACCAGTCTCACTACTGATCTACGTGAGGACGTTTTTCAAGAGCGACCACTGAAGTAAACACTAAAGCTATGCGCTTCCTGATGACCTATCAGCGGGCAAGTTGAGGCAATGGTTCGAGCCACATACCAAACATCTTTTACATAAACATTTAGCTGTGTGCAAGTTGGTTGCTGTTGCTTCATACCTCGATCGTCGCCTAAAATGTTATAAAAATTTGACAGTGATGCCTCTAACGCTATATTGTCAAATATAGCGTTAGAGGACATTGACACAGGCGAAGAAAATTGGATTAATATTAAAATCCCGAAACGAAACGACGAACGAGTCACAAATTCCTTCCTACCTTCTGAAAAGTTCCCTACAAAAATAAAAAGAGATTAAACAGAAATTATTGCCTAATTCTTCAGACCTGTGGTCATTACACGGCGATTATTCTAGAAAAAAGAAAGTTACTGCACGATGAAAACCAGTGTGCCAACACTTTGCGCTAACAGCAGCAAATAAAGTAGTGACCACGTTACGTGTAGAATAAAATTGTTGGGTAATCAGCCATACAGTCCCGACCTTAAACTGCTCTTTTTATAGAAAATAGAGAAAGAAAAAGAAAAAAGAGACACAAGGAAGGAGTGAGCCCACTGCTTCTCCCAATAGTTTTATCTATTTTATGCATCTCTTAAATTCTTTACTAACAATAATTTGATATTAGTAGCAATATTTGTAAGTACTACAGTACAGGCAGATAATTTATAGGGATTTACAAAAGCGACTTCACCATTGTTATATCAGCTCACCAACTTTATACGGAATGTTGAATTCCAAAATCATTGTTTAATTATTATGGCAATTCTTAGCATGATAAACAGAAGATTCTTGTGGTGTACACATATATACTATACGTGTGGACCCCTAAACTGGTGCGTAGCATTCCGAGCGATTCGAGCGATGTGCGTGGACACGTGCATGAGCGGCATACCAGACAGGACGTAGCATTTCTCAAATGACGCCATCATCAACTTGATTAAATTGTTTCTTGCTTATATCTGTGGTGTTTAATGAAGGGCGGTTTCGGAGCGACCTGTAGGGTATGCAAATGAAATTGTATTGTTTAAGTTTGGGTATATATACAAGGTGTAACATAATAAACGCAAGACCTCAGACACCCCGATTAGAAAATTGCTTCATAAATTCAAAACGAAAACCAAAGTTCCAAATTTAAAGGTTTTTACCCTTTTTTAAAGCACTTTTATACCCCAATTAACAATGAAACTTGTAAGTGTAAGTGTGCGTTTTGAGTACGTTTTGAATACGTTTTAGAAATGCATTTGAAATCTCCTTATTGTTATGAATCAAGAATAAATTTAATTTTTTATAGTACATTGAAGGAGTAAAAGCATTTTTACCAAAATTAAAAAAAAAAATAAAAAATTGTTGGAATTAATTCAGATACCGATTTCAGGTCTTGCGTTTATTATGTTACACCTTGTGTATATATATATATATATATTATAGGCCGTAATAATTCTTTCTTTTATTTATTAATTTTGGACCGGATTTACATCATAAGATTTTAACAACAAAAAACATAAGACAATGACATAAGAATAATTATTTAAAACTTAAGTAACAATATTTTTGCCAAATCGATGTCGCTTGGTAATGTTCCCGAATGCGTTACTTTGGCTAAGCTATGAGCCGGCGCTCTGGTCATATGTTAATTCGTCCAGCAATTTGGCTACTAAAGTTAGTTTGATTTATCATCGTACGTTAAATATAGCTGTGATTCATACTCCTAAAACATTTTTAAGATTGGTGTTAATGACAACTGGTGTCGCAAAAAATTAAATAAATATTAAATATCAATAACTAAAAAATGTTAAGTAGATGTCCCATTAATTAATCATAGCATTCCATGAATTTCATAATTGGAAGACTTTTTTAATGTACCTCGTAAGAAAAAAAAAGAAAAACCGTATCGCCATTTTCAAATAGCTCATAAAATCAACGTTTGAAGATTATCAACAGATGCATGCTTATATATATGTATACAAGTTGGCAACACTTGTGCAATGACGTCGCGTGGTTACACAGAGCTTCATATGGAAACTTCAGTTGTGAGGCTGGACTTATAATCCTACGTCTCCTAGATGGGGCATACGGCATCCACGGTGACTCGCCAGCCTGATTGGTTTTGCGCTTCTCGCCTAATTTCACCCTAAGTCTTGCCGATCTTCTTCGCTTCGCTAGCACCGTGCCTCGCCAGGTTTGCTTAGGATGACTACGTTTTCGCTTTCCTTGGGAGTTTCAATCCATTGCTTCATTAGGTATATACCTACCAAATGATCGGGACCAACAAGGCAGTCATCATGTAAACAACTTTTATATTGTATGTCTATTACGACACTAACCTATACTGAAATATAGTACTCAAGACAAAGGTCACCCCCCCCCCCCCCCCCGCCTCCGGCCCCAAGATCGCACGACAACCGGCTTTGCTGTAAGTATCCAGTTCTTACCTGCGACCTTCACTAGGTCATTAATCCCCCTTGTGGGGTACCAGCCCATATTTGAGCATCTTCTTCTATGTATCTATTAGATAGACAGAAGAAGATGCTAAAATGTGAGATATATACAAGGTGTAACTTAATAAACGCAAGACCTGAAATTAGTTTGTTCTAAATCGGTACCTGAATTGATTTCAAAAATTTTTAATATATCTAATTTTTATTTTTAGAAAATGCTTTTACACTTTCAGTACGCTATAAAAAAATAAACTTATTCTTGATTCAGAGCAATTAGGAGATTTCAAATGCATTCCTAAAACGTATTTCTCAAACAGGACACATACACGTTACATTGATAATTAGGGTATAAAGGTGCTAAAAAAAAGGGAACCTTTAATTTTGGAAATGTGGTTATTGTTTTGAATTGATTAAGCAATTCTCTAATCGGGGTGTCTGAGATCTTGCGTTTATTATGTTACAGCTTGTATACATTCGTATAAATTGTGCGAATACGAAAACGAATGTTAAAAAATATGCGGTTATTCGCGAATGCGAATGTTCGTTACATCACTACTATATATATCATCAGGCAGATCCCTTGCGGAGTAGGCAAAGAGTACAGAGTTCCAACAGGTCCTTTCCTTACACACCTTTCTGGCTTTATCCTTTTTCACATCTTCTTCTTATAATATAATATTAAACTCAGAATATGAATAAATGTTACGCTACTTGGGCATAGAAGGTGCACACATATAAAGTGTTACGTCAATGGTAAAATAAATTATGATAGAGATAATATCGCCAAACGTGCCACAAAACTAATTAGGGCATATAAGTCGTGCGTGCGTGTTGGGTAGCAATTCTATTTGCAGTCATTGATGTTGTGTAGGCTATCGAGACATGTGCGGAAGGTCACTGGTTCTGGCCCATACTGGGACTGCCATAGAACGTAAAAGCCTCACCAGAATATAAATGATAAAATACTAGAATAAAACTATATTAGCATATTATTAAACACTAAAATATCAAAAATCTTTGAGAAAAGTAATTTAAATTTAGTGTAAGGCATTATTATTGATACTAAAAACATATGAAAATAACCATTTAGGTAATTTTGTTAATCTAAGATATATCTTAATGATTAAATTGTGGTTGCCTGTACAGGACGAGTTAGTCCTACACCTCAAACAAAACCAAAACTAAAACACAACTATTAACTTATTTACAAAGTCCGCTTCAACGAGTGCCTAAGTTAAAACTACTCAAATATGACTAGGGGATATTAAGTTTTGGTTTTCTAATCTACGCGTTATCGAAATAGTGCTGACAGTAAGTGACAGAAAGTTAGTAGAAAGTTCAGTAACAAGACTGGTAGTCCAAAGTTGGTCCGAAACCGCATATATCTGGTTAGATGACACAACCGACAGGAAGAAACTACATACGTGTGCGATTTAATATAATGTTACTATATATCAATATTATTTATTGTCAATTTGCACAAACGTGGGTAACACGTGAGATGAACCTTCGAGCCTAATTAAAACGAATACATAAATACTATGTATTTTTCCCAGGTGGCTGTCAATAGGAGTTGTGCGTATGTCATGTTAGAAGTGCCAGTTACCTGCCAGGAGCAGCGTGGCTTAACAGCACCAGGCGCGGCGTGGTATGCGGGCCGGAGGCAGTGCGCTCACTGCCACCGCCCGGTGGCGAGCCCTCGTTTGTCCGTTCATTATCCGACACGCATAATTAACTCAAGTTTATTTCCCCCAAATCAACCTTGATTAGAAAGCTATAAAAGTCTACAGCACGCCCGTCGGTAATTCTGTGCTAATTGCTGCTTTCCTTTGGCATTATCACATAAATTTATATGAAGAATTAAAGAATGTAATCGTATAGACAACTCCTTCTTCCAGAATGCACTGTAATAGTCTAATGACAGATAATTCTATCTATATAGAAAATAGTATACCTATATTTTATTTAACTCCACAAATACATCAAATGTCTGCCACCGCTATCCCTATTTGATAAGGCAAAGTATAGTCAAAACCAATGTTCCGTGAGACCGACTCCGGAATCGTGCAATGGGGTTCGACTAGCTTCACCTATCGATCATCGCGTCGACCACGCTTGTCGACAACTTGACGCTTCCTCTTGTTCTAAAGCTTTCAGAGATACATTTTTTAGAAAACTGTATCTTAATTATATAAAATATGACCTTGTCCCTCGTAGGAGAATGAAAGTAGGATAAATGCGGTAGAAATGCGAGCTCTGCGGAAGATGTGCGGAGTGAAGCTGACCGACCGCATTAGCAACAGCATAGTAAGACAGCGAGTAGGTATGAAAGATAGTATCGGTGTAAAGATGAGAAAGGGCATGCTCCTTTGGTTCGGGCATATAGAAAGAATGCCAGAGGAAAGAATGACAAAACAGATATACAATGTGAAAGTGGATGGATGCAGGTACCGGGGAAGACCTAAACTATCTTACCACGACCAAATATACCGAGTCTTATCTGATGGAAAAGTCAAGAGTCTCCGTAACCGGCGAGCGTGTATGAGACGAACTATGAGAGTCGAGGAAGCCAGAGAGGTATGTAAGGAAAGAACCTGTTGGAACTCTGTACTCTCTGCCTACCCCGCAAGGGATCTGGCGTGAGGTTATAGATAGATAGATTGTCCCTCGTTAGACACTTTCTCAATAGACAACACTACTTTCATACTGAAGCTTCTGACTACTAAAAAAATCTATAAAAGATCCTGTGTACAGAATCAATAAACAATTCATAAAATAGCAAAGATGGAGGCATTTTTTTTGTTCGCCTAGATAGTTACCTGAATTATCAAACGTAGACACAAATTTAAGAGTTTCAAATCTGATGAGACTGATTGGTCACCATGGCAATAAGGAAAATGTGTAGTTATTAGTGAATAAGGGATACATGTACAAATGCCACATGGAACTAAAACGAAGAAGTCGTGGTGAGCAGAATTATTACTACATACTACTTAGAGGTGAAAATCGGCTCATGCATTCAGTGAGACACAAAACTTTAGGCCACTTTCTCTGCACGCTATAAACAAGCATTAGAGGTTCTCTCTATCGTGAAGCAGTAAAAGCGTAACGTATCTAAAATCTATTTGTAACCGATTGAGACGGACGTGCGAAAACGGTTGGCGTCCGGCCCAATTGTTTTTTCACACCACTGCAATAGTGGCTCTGTAGTGATTGTTAAAAGAACAACATTATGGTTTCATTGTCATGATTGTGAGAGTTTATTGAGCGACCGATTGTTTATCTTGTCGCTCACGAGAGCTTTTATTAGTTTGCTACGCTGTGCTGTGTTCATATCCATCATAGCATGTCAATATGTATACAATTCCTTTAATTTTCATTATGTATGCAATAAAAGTAAGTAGACTTATTTTTTGACGTATGGGGAAGATTCTGAAAAACGTGCATTATTAGCGTGCATTGCCCAGCCATTTACTATAAGGCAAACGAAGCACGATAGATAATAGGACAAGTGGATAAAATCGTTGCGTCGTACAGCAGCGGATATACTAATGCTTCTAGACTGAGGGGCCGGCGGTCCGGGATGCTAACTGATTCGCACCGTGTCCAATCACATGTGTTGACACAAAGCGCGCCAAATGTACAATATGTGCACGGAAGGGCATAATGCTGCCGTCGGCTTGTGTCGACCGCGCCGGGCCCGATTGTTGGCATCACTAACAAAGGACCAATATGCCTATATCTTGTGCGAATAATGGATGTACTCCAGTATTCACTCCCAGAGGTAAAAGCAGAATTGTATGATATGTGTTCAATACACATTAACATAGTCCCTTCGGTAGGCAAGATAATAACGGCTTTATACTTTACCTACAGGTATGTTCATGATGTAAGTCATACATATTGTGAAAAACGTAAAAATGTTGTTTATAGTTATTGCCCAACGTTTGACAGATCAGACACTGACCTCGCCGGCGAGGTCGAAGAATCCCTTGCCTGTCGGCTGGCGCAGAGCATCACGGCGAGACACCTAGTATACGCCTTCCCCCATAGCGACTGCCCAAACTGAAGCCGTTCCTCCTCGATTTCCCCCTTACCCTTTATGCTCGAGCGTAGTGATTGCACGCACGCCCTCTGATCCGGTGACGCTGTAAAGGCCCTGCGGTCAACAGCGTAGATCATTCACACACACACACACACGCACACACACACGCGCGTTTGGCCGTATTCTACGTACAAATATTGTAAAATACTTAGAATACCAAGAAATAAGTCTGAATTAAACAGTAAAGATGTAAACTATAAAAATAAAAAAGAAGACACCGTCACGTCTATATTCCTCCCTCCTCCGACCCCTGCCGCCACCGCCGGCCGCGACATGTTCTCACCGACCCCCCCCATGCTTTGTCATCCCTTATTTCCGCTCAGAATACGGGCGACGACGAAGACGTAGTCGTAGATCCCCTCCCATAGCCGGCGGTTGACCGGTGCACTTAGTAGTGCATCCGTCCCCTTACAGCGACTGTCCCAACCGAGGGCGCCTCTATTCGAGGCGCCCTCGAGTATGTCGCCCCTTGCCCTTCTGACAGGCTAGAGCGTAGTGGTTGCACGCTCGCCTTTAAGTCCGGTGAAGCTGTAAAGGCCTCGCGGCCAACAGCGTACATCATTCACACACACACACACACGTCTATATTCCCTGGAGGTGTCCTGTGTACACCCACAATTCACCGATGTTAGGTCCCATGTATTCCAGACGCCGGACTGATAATGAGAGGTTTTCGATAGAAAAAGTACATTTGTCCAACCTAGGATTTGAACCCAGGGCCTCGTGATCGCAAATCACACGACATTTATGCCAAGCATTCGCCACTAGACCAAGGAGGCAGTGAAGTAGACTAATCGACAATTCAAGTTGTAAGTAAGTCTATGTACGAAATTCACCATCTCTGAGTAGCTCTATCCGACAGTTAAACTAACGAGTTTTAGAAGTAACTAACAGCTAACTAACTAACCAGCTCTTTAATGGAGGATGGTGAAAGAGACCCTTGAAATAACTAAGTCCTACTTAAGGAGGTTTGCTGAAGACAAATGATTACTATTAAAAGAAAAAATAATTAAACATAATAATTAATATAAAATATGCCCTCACTCATGAACAAAATAAATTTTAATTAAATTGGCACAAATATTTTGTCCAACAGTGAAAAATATGGCTGTTGTTGGAAAGTTGTCCCCCGAGAGGATTGCCAAATAAATGCATTTAATTATGATTGCCACACATGGATTGAGTAACCCAGTCGCCGAGTAGTGGCTATGTGCATATCTGTGAATCGTGCGTACGCCGCGCCGATACAAAATATTCATGCAGTCGTCGGAAACTCTATAGAATAGTAAATAAGGTCTAAATTGCATTGATGGTACGGCGAAAAAATACTTGTACAAGTACAGATGCGAAGTTACCTATATTTAAATCACGAAGATCATCTGCAATGTTAAGGTTGAATTCCGGAACGTCTGCGTCACGCGAACAGCCGTGTATGGGCTTGAACGCTTGAACTATATTAGATTAATTCAGATTTTAATTACATATAGTATTGTTGTGCTATGTTATGTTACGAATTAGATATTGTATTGAAATGTCTTATAAAGCTCAGTTATAACTATTTGATATATATCTTATTTTCAAAAATCTGGTCGATGTACGTACATACATATATTTATATAACTTTGTGCTGTCCACATCCATCTTTTATCCCCGAATAATGTGTAATAAAGGAGGAAATTTAGGGGTGATGCCAGATTTCGACCTTCTAGTAGTAGTTCTGAACTTTCGATCGCCTTAGTGATATTGGCAAACGGTCATCATATTTTCCTCTCCATTACTCATTTATCTGGGGTCCTCGCAATATGACTTGTCCATTGTGAGGTATATTAATGATGTGGTGTAGTTTTAATGACAGGCAGGACCAGACGTCAACCCTTCTCGGTATTAGATTAAACTAAACATATCCGATTATGCTACAAATGGTGTTTTACCACTCAATCACACGCACAGCAGTGCGCAGAGAAATGACATACCGCCAATGTCCATTTCCCAGCACATTAGTTGCTTAAAATGTCCGCGCTGGCCAATTTTACCTATTTAACCGGGGATAACACGATGCAAATAAACCTAACTTTTCATAACATGGAAATTTTAAATTAAAGCTTTCTGATAGTTCTCTCTTTCTTGAATAGAACCGCTGATCATAGCCGCCGCCAATTACGAACCTAACTCCCCTCCTATCAGCCGCTTCCGCCGTCCGCGGCATGTTCTCACCGACCCTCCCGACGCCCTTACATTCCTTCTTTCGAAAACAGATACCGCACACAGGATCAGACACCGACCTCGCCGGCGAGGTCGAAGAATCCCTTGCCCGCCGGCCGGTGCACAGCTCCACAGCGGTACACCAAGTATACTCCCCCATAGCGACTGCCCAAGCCGAGGCCATTCCTCCTCGCCCTCTTGTCCGGTGAAGCTGTAAAGGCCCCACGCACACACACACACTCACAAAAAAGAACCGGTTGTGCCGGGACGAAATAAAAAGGAAAATTAAAATTATTTTATTTACGATATTTTAATCTGCGTCTAAACACGTCTTACATGTGCGTTGTGCTACTGTAGTAGTAATGTATAAACTACGTTTATAGTGAACACGATAAAATAAATATTTGTGTCGTAAAAGCTTATAATGTAATAATAATATTAGCCCTGTTAGGAAAATGTCCCACCGTTGGGCACAGGCCTCCTCTCAAACTGAGAAGGTTTAGGCCAAAGTCCACCACGCTGGCCCAGTGCGGGTTGGCGTTAAAGCTTAATTTGTTTTAATTGCTTAACCCAACCTACATCAGTTAAATACCAATGCTACGATAAAAACGCACATAAATATATTAAAATTCGCTAAATGAACTCAATCGCAAAATTATCACTACGGCTAAATTATAATATAGATAACTACGAACTTAGATATTTAATTTTTTTCGGATTACAATTGGAAATACATAATGTAGAGAAGTATGTGAAACCCAATCGCGGCATCAAATCAAATAATTAATATATTTATTTGTGAATATATGCAAATGCATTATTTGTTGGTCCCGGTAAGTCGTCTTACTTTGACCCTTCGAGTCGTCGAATCGAAAGGCAGCATAAAAAGTAATTATGTGATTAAGGATAACCTTGTACTTAGGATATGATGAAGCTGGCGTGAAATAATGTTCAATAAAGATAAAAGATAATAAAAAAGTAATTATGTGATAGAGTACTATAATAATAGAGTACTGTAAATATTATATTGAATAGTTTGTTGAATAGCTTCTAACCTAGTGGTATACGATACGCGGAATGCTTATACGCTTCGAATATTGCATTCTCCCGAAGCTTAGGTCGTACGGAGCGAGACCAGTCAAAACTATCGGAGGGGAAAATATTTCTAATAATGTAGTTATGTATCATGAAAAGATATATCCACTAGGAAAAGGATAACAATATGTTATAAGAATATACTGTCGTGGTCATACAAATTAGAAACACTCAGCTTGACTGAGAGGTTTATAAATGTAAACCATATTTCTACTACAATTTATTAGGGATCCGAGATAATTTATTACGTCACAATGTAGTTAAGAGTATCTAGTTTAAAGTTAAATCATAATATTTAAATATCCATTAAGTGATGAAACTATGCTCGGAGTCCGATCCGACGGAAAACCAAAGTCACCGATATAGCTCTCAGAATTGCCAAACTTGAGTGGCAGTGGGCGGGGTACATCGCTCGTAGAACTGACGGACGGGCAGACAGGTTCTCGAGTGGAGCCCTCGTACCGGAAGACGTGGGATGGGCAGACCCCCACAAGGTGGATTGATGACCTGGTGAAGATCGCAGGTAGAAGCTGGATGCGAACAGTACAAAACCGGTCGTCTAATACGTGAAACATTAATTATAAAGTTAATTTGTACTAACAACAAAAGACGTACTTAGTGTTTCAACTTATATGTCCACTATCGTAACTACTAAAAAACCTACACGAGATTCGATATTACAGCTGTCTTGAAAGCTCTATGATTGAAATCAACGCACTTTATATACCTAAAAGCATTTACATTTGTTAATAAATTAATGTGACAGAAAACAATTTTTTTATAAACAAGTAAAATGTCAAGAACCTATACAAGTCCTACATACATGTCCGGTAAAGGCCCCGCGGCCAACAGCGTAGATCCTTCACACACACACACACAGACACACAAAATACTATTTTTTTGTGCAACAAGTAACTTTTATAGCTGTTGCTAAGAATATCAAAAAAGCATTGATACACAAAAATATGACACACTTCGTAGTGGATTAAAATAATATTATAAAAGCTTATTTCGAGAGCGGGCGGCAGAGAGTCGCGCGCTAGGCGCCGCGGCGCCGGCGCACCACGCCGCCCGCCCCGCGCCCTCGCCCGTCTACGAGCAATACGACTGACACACATAACAAATAAATAAATAAAAACTAACCTTGTACGCACTATATGTAATTCACGAGATTTAAGTAGGCTGACATTGGCTGTGAATAGTTTTAGTGGGTACGCCGATTGATATATGTACTTAGCTATTTTACTTTCCTTGACGTTTGCATACGCGGACGATTTGACCATTTTAATCGAGTATTGGGACCCCAAAAACTATATCTCATAAATCAACAAATGAAGAGTTCACAATATCGCCTAGCTGATATTTTCAGTGAAGAAATGATTAAAATTCTCTGCTCGCACTATAGGTGGGATACTATATCCTTGGCGTGATGAGTTTTGTCCGAAAAACTTTCAACCAACAGTATGTGGTCTCTTACTGATATGACACTGGTTCATGTCAGATATATTGCGGCTATTTAAAATGCATTATCAAACATCTACGACGGATTAGGAAACCGGCGGTTCATTGTGAAGATCCGGCAAGAAATTCAGCAAGTGTGCCTTTTTAATATATAATTTTAAGTGCGTGCCGATTCCCCGCGAAATATTGTTTTATTACACTTATGGAAAAAATATAAACTTCTAAAAGTGGAGACAAACATAAGCGATCCATTAAAGAATCACTGCACAGTATCAGTAAAAATTGACACTTAACGTTCCCCTTCATTTTTCGCGCTACAAGGCTTTGATATTTACGTTGAGTTTAGTGATCACTTCGGAATAAAAAAGTGAAAAACTAGTAAAAAAATATTGATTTTCATGCGTCTAAATTTAAGTTTTTTCAGGATGGGATCCAACCATGGCTAAGTGGTGCCGCCGCAATATCTCAAGTATGCTGTGTCAAATTCGTTTTATACTGAACAATTCACAGTACAGCTGATATACTAAGATTATTTTCGAAATCAATAGAGACTATAAACTAAATATCATTTTAATTAGATCCATTCGTGTTCCTTCTTTTTACAATTATATTTAATAAATGTACTATATTTGGAATATAAATCGCGTTAAATCATTACACACGCCATTATTATAATACGCAATCACCATGTTATCCCTATTAGATACTAGCTTAATCTACTATAGATTAATCCAGCGCATATCTATATTACGGAGGATAGCAAATACGAGAGCAATGTCAACAATCTCTTTTGATCAATTGGGGGAGGTAAATTAATAATCCGCTCATCGTATCAGAGCACAACATCTAGCGACAGTATAACGATGTATTTGATTTAGAAATAGGAGCAAATTAATATTTAAATATATAACCCGATGCTACTTTATTTCACGCTAATTTCTGACTTCAGTGGACATTTTATGTTTTATTATAAACCACCGTATTTTCTATCCACGATAAAGCAGTCATATTTATTTATACTAAGCGGGATAATTTATTAGACACAGAAGTAGGCGCGGATGTGAGACACAACGTTCACTCTTACCGTTGTCTTTATCCATTTAGGTACAGGATTGAAGCCATCAATCAGTGTTAAGGTTCGAGGACGGTTAACTATCGCCGCGGCGAGGGGGCGGCCGCGACTCCAGCGCCGGCCACGAGTTCACTAGTCGCACATTATTGTGCAAGACCCGTGCCGGGTGCTATTCAATTTCAAATATGGTAGCGCGCGCGCACGTCCCATTGGACAGTTACAGCATAGGAACGAAATGGTCACAAATCGAATTGTAAATAAATCATCGGATCACTGCTAATGGGCACACGTTAATCGGGATGCGCTATGAATTTTAGGACATCCTAATTGCACTGCGGAAATGGAAATGAAGAAAACAGCCAATATCAGTCTTCCTATATATCGTAAGATATGAAATATTAATTTTGTAATATGCTCCGAAAAGGGCATATTATTATTAATAAAATATACACCGTCACGCATATATACCCCAAGCGGGGTGGCAGAGGTGTACTGTGTACACCTATTTTTGCCAAGGATGTTAGGTATCATGTAATAGGGGGCGAGCCTATTGCCATATACCGAGCATAATTCCAGACTCCGGACTGTTACTGAATATTTTTCGATAGAAAAACTACATTTGTCCGACCTAGGATTTGAACCCACGACCTTGTGATCGCAAAGCACATTATTCGCCACTAGACCAACGAGGTATTTATTTTTATCCAGATATTAATATTAATCCAAACCAGATTGCTTACGGACATAGCAGTTTTTTTTAAATTAATTTATTCGTTCAAGTAGGGTGATTAAAGACTGTAAAAATCCCTTGATTTAATAATATTTATAGTTAAAATCCGACATCCACATCCGACTACCTCATTTTTTTTACATTGTGAGAAGAGTTTTATTAATTTATCTATATCATCACGCCAGATCCGACGCCAGAGAGTACAGAGTTCCAACAGGTTCTTTCCTTACATACCTCTCTGGCTTCCTCCACTCTCATAGTTCGCCTCAAACGCCCGTCGGTTACGAAGACTCTTGACTTGTCCTTCACATAAGACTCGGTCTATTTGGTCGTGGTAAGACAGTCTAGGTCTTCCCCGATACCTACATCCTTCCACTTTCGCATTGTATATCTGTTTTGTCATTCTTTATTAATTTATCTTAAAATATAGTAAAAATAGAACTCAACACTCTGAATGTGTGCCTTTTTGGTGTCTACATCTATCTCAGGTATTCAAGAAACTATTTAAAAAAAATTAGCCCTAAAGCTTATTTTTTTTATATTTAATGGCTTTGTCCTTTATTCAATTTATGCTGCATGTACTGTCATTTAAGGGACAATATTTTTAAGTGTGTGGGACCTTACATTAAAACAAAATAAACACGTTTCGCGTGATCTAATTTGTTAACTAATACCTACTGCTCAAGTCGGTGATATTACGGTGATTGGTACGAAAAATAGTCTTGGCTCATACATTATAGGGACGAACCTTATCTAAATCTTTAGCTTAAAGGTGTGAAAGGGAGAAAATGGCGTGAATGCTAATTTAATACTAGAATCGTGTAACTATTAATATATCAATGCTGTTCGTCTTGATATGTAGTAATAATATAATATAATATAATATAATATCAGCCTATACTGCCCACTGCTGGGCGAAAGCCTTCTCTCACAAATCGAGGTGAGAGAGATTAGGTCATACTCCACCACGCGGACCCAGTGCGGATTGGTGGAGGCAGGTTTGTGGCCACCTGCTGTTGGAACTTATCAAGCCGCCTTTGAGGCTTCCAACTCGGCTTAACGACTACCACATTAAGTGGAAACCGGGACCAACGGCTTAACGTGCCTTCCGAAGCACGGAGACGCTCCAATATGAAAATGCCACAAACGGTCACCCATCTCAGGCCGACCGAGTCGAACGCTGCTTAACCTTGGTGATCGGTAAGAACACCGCGGTCGCACAGTGCTAGGAGCGGCTCTAGATATGTAGTAGTCTTTTTCAATTTAAATAATAACAAGATGAGAACTTATTTCTGCCGGCGCGAAAATTAATGTTAACTTAGTACAACACAATGCTATTTTTTTAATAAGAGATTATATCTATTACCCACCCATATTGACTGCCTCGTTGGTCTGGTGGCAAAGCACAACGCTTTGTGATCGTGGGTTCAAATCTTAAGTCGGACAAATGTAGTTTTTCTAACGAAAAATTCCCAGTATGATTCCGACGTCTGGAATGGTGCTCGGTGTATTACATGGGACCTAACATCGTCGGCGAAACGTGGGTGTACTCAGTACACCTTTGCCAACCCCGCTTGGGGTATAAAGGCGTGACGGTGTTTATTTTTTCTTCTATGGCCTTCTATATACCCAAGAGGTAAACGGGTGGCAGTAGCACAAACCATACCAACGGCTTAGAGTAAAAGCCTCGGGCATGCAATTAACTTTGCATCATTCATTCAATTTGTCTCGCACGCATTGAGAACGCACACGAATTACGCACGAGACGACAAATAATTGAATTAGCTGTACAAATGAACCATTTTAAAAGTACAGGGAATAGTTCTTTTTTCCTCTTGTTACCTCTTTAGTTCTTTCACATCCAACGTTTTCAGTCTAATGCGACGAATATATGTAAGTAACAAAAATATTTGCTACTTAAAATTAAACATTATTAAGGATAAAAAACAGTTTCCTCAATTTCCTTAGACACTGAAATGATTGTAGGACGCCTACCTATTATCTTATAATCTCAGTGGATAAAAAGAGAAGGTGAGAAACCGGAACGCACAAGCTACAAAAGACCACTACAAGGAACTAAAACACTCCAGTTTCGACCATTACCTTGGGAAGTTAAGTAAACCGTATACTACAAATGCT
The DNA here is from genome assembly GCA_905147815.2 of Phalera bucephala. Taxonomy (NCBI): domain Eukaryota; kingdom Metazoa; phylum Arthropoda; class Insecta; order Lepidoptera; family Notodontidae; genus Phalera; species Phalera bucephala. The sequence continues at coordinate 5,617,645 of LR990609.1, read as the reverse complement.
ACAGGGAGCAGATAGCTGCGATTCTTAATCCAGTTGCGGCGGTTGATTGCCTCAGAATGCCTAATTACCATCCATTTTAAATACCAGCGGCATTTTAAAAAGAAAGCCGTGAAGAAATCGAAACCCGCACGTATCGCGGTTTTTGCATCGTTCGCGGCAGCAAGAGGTTCCTGATACGTAAATCCGATACTCGGGATCAACAAAGTGCAAAAGACGACGCATCTGAGCCGTAACTCATGTGTGTATTAGCGGTAGCAATGGTGAGATAAACAAACGGTTTGCTGATATATTGCCTCGATAGTGCGTACGGTTTACTACGGCCGCGGACGGTGACTCATGCGGCTCTGTTTTATGTAACTCGCACTTTTTTACGTATCCACAACTCCCCGCGGCACCAAGCTGGCATCGCAACTTTAAGTGAATACCAAATAGCAAACATTTTAATTAAAAACGTAGGTCAAAAAAACATCAACGTTAGTTTCAAGGTCTTAACAAACGGTACATTGTACTCAAATATAACCACCAACCAACCCACCTAATTAAATACTGAAAACTTAAAAAGTAGCAAACATTTTTACATTTCACTTTTTTTTTAATGTAAAGAGCAAAAATGTTTGACCGTAATTTATAAATTCTCCAAAATGATTAAATAATGACAGTTTTCAAGATTTTAAAGTAATTTTTTATTATCTCTAAATAGTTTGTAATAACATTGAAGCACTAATCAAAATATTTGCTCTCACATAAAGTTTAGAGTGATTCAATAAAACGCGCAGGACTTACATCTGAAATTTTGTAATAATAATTGCTTCGCCATAATATTCTATACACTTACACCTATCCAATTTTTTCCATTTACATTTCCGCAAGTGCTTACATAAGTTTACATCTTGTCTTCGTAAGAATAGATAGAACAGTCTCTATCTATGTTGTATGTCAGTCTGATAAGGGTTAATCATAAAAAATTTAAGAAAATTATGTTAATTACTCACTTGGTCCTCCATTCATACTCGTGAAGTATTTGGATATTCTTGTATAAAAACAAAAAACATTTCGCGTCGGAGTTTCCATACCGGTAACTAACTATTAACGAAAAAATAAGTCCGATAAGATTGATTTATGTTTCAGCGAAAGTTTAAAACCCGGTAGAGTTTTAAAGTGTCAGCTAGCCGGGGGCTCTTGCAGATACCGAGGGGTATCAGTCAGAGCCAGATAGGTGGCAGACCGTTCGACGACTGAACTCTATGGAAATGCGTGCAGGTCTGAATACTTTTTCAAAAGTGAATGATTCCCGGCGTTCCGGGAGGCGGGCCCTATTGCACAGGTATGCAGAGTGCAACAGGAGGGCCGCGCGGAGGGCGACGCCGGCGCGGCGCGGCGGGTATGCGCGTGCCGGCCGCCCGCCCGACTGAATCCCGGCCGAAGCACGCCCATCCATTGTCGATACCTCTACAGCCACCGCGCCGCACTACATCCTAACATCCTAACGCACATGCTGAACGCGTATTTACTACACACACCACACACGCAGATGCACATCATTCACTATTGGCTCGTCGTATGTACGAGTATCTTCGATTTTCGCATATAATACACGAGAACATCGAAACACTACATAACAAAGAGAATTAAATTTTGAACACTTGAGACATCACGTTATAATGTTTACTACGCCCAATATGAATCATGACGAAGGAATAAATTTCGTAATTTTTCTTTAACACGCACGAGATATCGCTTTGTTTGTGAGCGCAGAAGACACAACGAGTCCACGGGCTGGTTTTATTTACACTGTGCCTTATTTAACCGCGATTATAAGCGTCACGACACAAATAATAGTGGTGTGGGCCAGCGCGCACCTACAGACAACGCGAACGTATGATAGCGGGCGGCGATTTTGCAATCGTTACGTGTTCGCCGTAATGTTGACAATAACAAATCGTCTATAATGTTGGCCGACATTTTTTGAAAGGGTACATACAGAATGTTGCGAAAGGTTGCATTACCTCTCAACAATCAAATCCAACATGCTCTAGTACGAATTCAATAAGTATGTACATAGGTACAATGTATATACACCTACATTAGATCGAGGTGACAACCGTTAAATGGTTTCGCGATTTAGCAAATGATTATGATGTACCATTATGTCATCATTTTGTTATAAATTATAAGGTATCAAAAATCATTAAAAGAATATTAAACAATCAAAAATATATCGTATTAACAAAACTCTAAAAAACCAAGTAGTATTATTCTATACCTATATCATCCCACCTTTCCACACATTTAAAAGTTTAAAAAAAAACGTATTCCCCCACACTAGGATTTATTTCTGTGTCGTGGGTGCGTTTACAAACATGAAAATTCACAGACACAAATACCCAGACCGAAACAAATAATTGTGGATCACACAAAGATTTGTCCCATGCGGGAATCGAACCCGCGACTATTAGACACAGTGGGAGGAGCGGCTTCAGCTTTTAACCACTACGCTTAATCGTCCGCAAGTAAAGTTCTTTCCTTACATACCTCTTTGGCCTCTCTCACTCGCCGGTTACGGAGACTCTTGACTTGTCCTTCTAATAGTATTAATCTGACAGTTATTAACCAAAAGTTTGACTAAAATAGACCAAATAGTATCGAATATCCTATACAGTATTGAAACTAAAGCAAATACAGGGTTGGTATAATCCCGTAAGCAATGATCACAAAGCCCAGTCACGTATTGAAATGGAGAGAGGGTTGAGGCCTGCCGGACTCAAAGGGTATATACATATATATCTCATAGCTATTTGATATCTCGACATCATAAAATACCTCAACTTGGTAGGGCATATTGATTGCACATTTTTACAAAACACAGTATAGTTAGTCTTTAAGGAATTCGTTAATGCATTACTGACCTTTAAAGATAAATCTAGTTTCGGATAAACATGCATCCACAGAACACTCATTCTCATGTGTTTGTAGAATGTTTGAACGAGACTTCAATTGATGTGTATTTATTGGAAACCTTTTTATTTTTTGTACCTGGCGTATAAAACTTAAATTTAGGAGATATTTAAGATTCAAAATGCTTCCGCTTTTTTCACTCGAACAGAACTGTTGGTACAGAACACAATAAAGTCATTGTTCTTGGTACCATAGAAGGACGCCAAATTTTGTAAGTAGGTACCTATTTAAGTTTATTTTTATTGTTATTTAATATCACTATGCACATTGTAGGTAAGTGCACTAAGCTTTGTATGATTGATTCCTCGATACAGCGAGTAACAATGGTTAATAATAATAATAATATAATAATAATATCAGCCTATACTGCCCACTGCTGGGCAAAGGCCTTCTCTCACAAATCGAGGTGAGATAGATTGGGTCATACTCCACCACGCGGACCCAGTGCGGATTGGTGGAGGCAGGTTTGTGGCCACCTGCTGTTGGAACTTATCAAGCCACCTTTAAGGCTTCCAACTCGGCTTAACGACTACTACATTAAGTGGTAACCGGGACCAACGGCTTAACGTGCCTTCCGAAGCACGGAAACAACAATGGTTAAAACTAGGCAAATTGATTTCCTTTTTCACGGAATATTTTGGACGTTTGACCGGAAAGTTCAACCTAGTCCCGTCAATTTTTTTTCAGCTAGTGCATAGGTAACAGTATTAACTTCGAACATTTTTAATTAACAACTCGGTATTAGTTTTCTGACAGAAATGAATGAAACGTTGAAACTTTAGCAGAGTTAGAACACACGTTTATCCCCGTAAAATACATATACAAGTGTAATAATAATATAAGAACAAAGATTTTTCATATCAATAGGCGCGTGAAATGTTATAATTATATATAGAATAATAAAAAATAATTATCCAAGCTAATTTTGCATCAGGCCTAATTTTGTCTCATGTACAAATACCTGCGGGGTCATATATGACCGATTGAATTTCATTATGATGATCTTTCTATTACAGGGTAAACACTAAAGTGCAGTGTTCACCTTAAGCTTAGCTTCATAGATATGTCCACCCTTAATTTAACGCTCCTAGGCCTCTATTTTGTACTATAGGATTATGAAACTCTATCAACAGAGCCCCAAATTGAAACACCTAAACTACGCTTCCGAAATTAATGCGCCTTTAGTTAATTTATTGTGGCATGATGAATTTAAAATTTCTCTTAAGACATGTTGCCCCTCGGAATATTCTTGTGTCGTTTCTGTTGCGGGTTCCACTCTCGCTGTAAACAAATCACAAAGATTTGTTCACAGCGAGAATCGAACTACTCGACCCCTTGAGTCGAGCGGAATATGTTTAACCTAGACCAAGCTGTTGTACTCTGTGCGAAATGTAGGAATTATCGAAATTTGTTGATTACTCAAATAACTATACTATACTATATATTAGGTATTATATTAGGTCCTTACTTATGAAATTGCCGATTTACATAGGTAATATCAAACCTCTTTTTTTAAGGAAAGTATATATTTAATTAATCAAAGTATTGGTCATTAGTGTTGATGCACTTTTACCGTTTTAATGGAAGTTCGTTGATGCGTCTGCTATAGAAATTCTGGGGACGAGAATCGATGAACTCTTCAAAGAAGTTACACCATATCGTTGGATTTGAAATTTTTTCCCTGTTAGTTATACAATTCCGAAAAAAATGAATATCATGTGGAGCAAAATCTGCTGAGTATGGTGGATGATGGAGAGTTTTCAGTCGTAACTCTTGTTGATTTGAGACGGTCCGTTGTGCGGTGTGTAGACGAGCGGTGTCGTGAAGATGGAGTGGAGTGGAGCAATTGACAAGTATCGGTTGCTTGACAGCGAGCTTGTCAATCATCATTTGCAATTCTTCACAGTACATCTCTGCAGTAGTTATTGTGTCAGGTCTCAAGAAGCTGTAATGAACAATGCCGGCACATACACTTACAAGCAGCTTCTTTTGACACCATTTGCGTTTGGGACATGGTTTGGCTGCCTGCGCTGTGCGACGCTCGTTTTCGATTGTTATACAGGATCCACTTTTCATCATAAGTGACTATCCGATTCAGAATCCCCTCATTTGTGAGCCTATTCAATTAATAAAGACAAGCTTCGACGCTACTTTGTTGTTGTTGTTCAGTGAGTTCATAAGGTACCCACTTTCCGAGCTTTTTTATCTTTCCAATTTGAAGTAAATGAATCAGTATCAATTCCCCACTTACGTTGAAGGCTGTTACAAGTTCCGACGTGGTATGAGATGAATCTGTTTCCACTCTGGCTTTCAATTCATTTACCAGATTTTAAAATATACAGTCATAAACGATATTTCGAAATATTAAGTCTCTAATCCATATACGAGTACTTCTTAAAGTGCATGGAGTATTATATGGAACTATTATACAGAAATAAAAATTTACCTCCTTCACCTACTTGCAACGGTAGCGGTAGCGTAGCGGTAAGAGCCCCGGCACGCCGGATTACTTGGCTTATTCGCACCCGGAGCGATAAGATTTTATTTTCTGCTCACTTTATTCACTTTTTATGTTGTGAGTGCCTCCTAGGTCTACAAGCGTATAATGCGGCTAGCGATCACGAGGTCCTGTGTTTGAATTCCAGGTGTGTATTGTGTGTGTGAATGATTTACGCTGTTGGCCGCGGCGCCTTTACACCTTCACCGGTTAAGAGGGCGAGCGTGCAACCACTACGCTCGAGCCAGAAGGGCAAGGGGTAACTAGCTCAAGGGCGCCTCAAGGAAGAACGGCCTCGGTTTGGGCAGTCGCTATGGGGGATATACTAGGTGTCTCGCCGTAGTGCTCTGCACAGGCCGGCGGCCAAGGGATTCTTCGACCTCACCGGCGAGGTCGATGTCTGATCCTGTGTGCGGTATCTGTATCCGAAAGAATGGATATAAGGGCATCAGGAAAGGCGGTGAGAACATGCCGCCGACGGCAGTAGCGAAGTTAGGTTCGTAGTCGGCGGCGGCTACGATTAGCGGATTCCTATGATTGGACGCGTTCGCGAAATATCGAGTTGTCACTTTTTTAATGTAGGCGGGAATAGGTACTAGACCGAGCTCCGAATAGAGATCGACATTCCGTATGAACTACGGGGCTCCGACGGCTTTGCGGAGGAAACGGGATTTAACTGTTTGGAGTCTATCGATGTGAAAGCGGGCGGCGTGCCCGAACACCTCACAAGGGTACGTCATGATTGGCCGTATACAAGTTTTGTAAAGTGTCACCTTATTCCTAAGGGACATTTTACTCCGCTTACAGAACATCGGGTAAAGAAGACCGAGCACAAAGGCTGCTCGGTTACGGACTCGCTTGATGTGCGTTCCGTAAGTCTTGGTATTGTTTAGGGCGACCCCTACATATTTGACCTGTTTGACTCAGGTAATATAGGTCGGTCGAACATGGTCACTTGACGGAAATTACTTCTGGGGTGGCGCAAGAACTACACAACATAACCACCTCGTGTTTAGGCTTGTTGGATTGGTATTGACAAGTACTATACAACCAGATGATGTTTAGTGTCTGATGATGAAGTGGCAAGGTGACCAACGGAACTACCCGAATACTAAACACCCCCGCCGGGTTTGTGCTCGTTGGATTTGGCTTCACGAGTTTTGTAAACCCTGATGGTGTCCAGGATCTGATTATAGAAATCGAAGAGTGGCCAACGGAACTACCCAACTACTCAACATAATTTTACCGTGTTTAGGTCCGTTGGATTTGTCTTGACGAGTTCTGTAGACCCGGATGATGTCGAGGGTCTGACAATAGAGCTGGATGGTAGCCAAAAGAGCTTCTCAATTACTGAACATAATCCTGCAGTGTTTGGGCTCGTTGGATTTGTCTTGACGAGTTTTATAAATCCGGACGCTGTCCAGGGTCTAATGATGGAGCCGGGAGGTTGCCAACGAAATTACCCGACTACTTAACATATCCCCGCCGTGTTTGGGCTCATTGGATTTGTCTTGACGAGATCTCTAGACCCGACGAAACTACAATTTGGCGCTGAAACTGGCCGAAACTGAACCCGGTACGAAACCCTCAGAGCGCGAGTCCTACTTGCACTTGTCCAGTTATTTTATGACATGATTGGTTTGAGGTCACTTAGTTGAATGTTACTGTGTTCTGAACGTCTGTGACTTACCATAGCTCATGAAATAACGAGGATGGTGATATATATTTACAATTGGACGCGAAATCTTTTCGGCATCACTAGTTAATTATTACGTTACATCGTAAATGCGTCACTTCACTAGCGTGTACTAGACAATTTGGTTTTCCCAAGGAATTATGTCTGCGTGAAAAATTTGTATCATGATGATAGGCGTATTTAAATATGTAAATCACTAACGGTACAGTTTTTTCATAGTTACAAAGTATATTACTACAGCTACGAAGCCAATATTTACTGGTTTTGAATCTAATATAGGTGTATAGCCAGTCTTGTGAACAGCGTTTTAAGTATACTCCAATTCTTTTCTTTTTCTTTTCTTTTAAAAAACGTAGCCCCACACTAGGTTTTATTCCTGTGTCGTGGGTGCGTTTACAAACATGAAAATTCATAAACAAATACCCAGACCGGAACAAATAATTGTGGATCACACAAAGATTCGTCCCGTGCGGGAATCGAAACCGCGACTATTCGACACAGTGGGCTGAGCAGCTCAAGCTCTTAACCACTGCGCTAAATCGTCCGTCATTCATTGATATATAGATGGATATATGGCACAATATCACGCCGACAAGAGACTTCACATAAGTGTACCAGGACATGATTTCCTTAGGGACTGGTGACCGGGATTGATCGTTGAATACTCACACAATATTGGGTTAAACTCTAGAGAGTCACGGATAACTCAGTTACATGATTTTACTTATTGATTAACTCAAACCACACCGCTCCGCCTGTGCAAATTTAATAGTTTATAGTGAACGAATGCATGCGTTGCAACCTGGTATACTAGAGATAGTCTAAGGGTTAGTTTAGGCGGAAAACTAGTAGCGCATTTATCCACTGATGATTAAATACCGACCTAATCCAATTTAGATAGAGTTGTAATTAATTTGTAACTACAGCACCGCCATGTAGTGAATACTATTATCTATAATATCAGTTGACAGGCTTAACGCACTTATAGTTTCCAATAGGCCGAAAACCATAATCGAAATAGATAGCTTTATCGTATGACAATTAATTTACAATATAGTTAAATGGACATGCCGACTAAAGAAGCATTTCGTGAATTTCCGTGCCTACGATACATTTATTGTACAGTTCATTAGCTGTAAGGATTCTCGAAGGAACGCTACACTAGACAAAAGAAAAAAAAGAGTCAGATAATCATTTCTAATACATATATCCATTTTTTAAATATTTCTTTTGCGGTGGCTCTATAACTATCTATTTTTTTCTCAACTTCTCGCGGCTGTAGAGCCACCACAAATGAAATATTTACTTGTCGTCACCTCTGTAAACAATCAAGCATTATAACTTACTATACTGATCAGGTGTCTGGGTTTATGTTATGATGAGACTGAATACGAAACTTCACCAGCAAGTCGTCGTCAACGGGTAAGGTAGAAAAAATAATTCATTATATTACTTACTGTCAGTAGAATTGACTTTCCATACAAAATATGTCAAAATTACTATCCATAGTAAGCAAATCTATCCTAGAGTTGAATATTAAAACCGCCCGTTAAGTCACTTTTTGTTTATGTTAAGTAGGGATGTACAATATCTACCTAATAAATATATCTATCTATCTATCTATATCATCACGCCCGCTCCCTCGCGGCGTAGGCAGAGAGTACAGAGTTCCAACAGGTTCTTTCCTTACATACCTCTCTGGCTTCCTCCACTCTCATAGTTCGTCTCATACACACTCGCCGGTTACGGAGACTCTTGACTTGCCCTTCAGCTAAGACACGGTCTAATAAATATATAATTAGAAAAACACTATTTTATTACATATCTTACAGTCCTTTTTTAATTTACGTCCAGTTATTTTTCAATAAGTATTTTACAAAGGAATAAGTATATAATAAGTCGGCGTAACGTTTCTGTTTCGTAACAGATCGGCTTATGTGTAACAAATATTCAGGCGTCGTAGGAAAAATCAATTTCACATTCAATTAGCCACAAACGTACGAATTAAACGGGCGGTGGAGTACGCTTCGTGCTACTGACGAATATTGAATAGGCGTTTTATCGACTAGCTGAGTGGGTATAGTCAGCATAAGAAAATGAGCAATTCAGGCAGGTATGCGAAAAAATTGAACGCATTCAAGGTTACGTTAGGTTAGGTTTAAATAAATAGTTGCACGCAACATCTAAGTCAAATACATCTAAGCACTGAAAATATCAACACAGGTACACTTAAAAGGTTCGGTCGTAAAGATTTTTTTATACAGTCTATCTATCTATCTATCTATAACCTCACGCCAGATCCCTTGCGGGGTAGGCAGAGAGTACAGAGTTCCAACAGGTTCTTTCCTTACATACCTCTCTGGCTTTCTCGACTCTCATAGTTCGTCTCATACACGCTCGCCGGTTACGGAGACTCTTGACTTTTCCATCAGATAAGACTCGGTTTATTTGGTCGTGGTAAGATAGTCTAGGTCTTCCCCGGTACCTGCATCCTTCCACTTTCACATTGTATATCTGTTTTGTCATTCTTTCCTCTGGCATTCTTTCTATATGCCCGAACTAACGGAGCATGCCCTTTCTCATCTTTACACCGATACTATCTTTCATACCTACTCGCTGTCTTACTATGCTGTTGCTAATGCGGTCGGTCAGCTTCACTCCGCACATCTTCCGCAGAGCTCGCATTTCTACCGCATTTATCCTACTTTCATTCTCCTTCTTACATACCCAGCTCTCGCTACCATATAACAGCGTTGGGACAAGAACTCCGTTATGTATGGCCAGCTGCGCCTTATGGCTTAAGTGCCGGCTCCCGAGTAGCTTTCCCATCGCACCATTCACTCTGTTCCCTGCACTCACTCTTCTCTTTTATACAGTAATGTTGATAAATGAGTTTTAATAATATGAACGTACAGGATGTTAAAATCATTTGAATACAATTACTATAAAGATCTTTTTTTTGAAGTGTACATTATTTTGAGTACCTGGCTGTTATATATTAACGGGACATAGTGCCCTCGAATATATTCCAATTTAAATATTATTATTTTCAGAAAGAAAAGGCCGATTCTATCTATTTATCTTTATCTTCACGCCAGATCCCTTACGGGGTAGGCAGAGAGTACAGAGTTCCAACAGGCTCTTTTCTTACATACTTCTAATAATCGATTAAAGATAGAATAATTCATTGAAGGATTGGATTCAAGTATATTGATGATTCCAATATAATATGTAAGTACCTATGTCCATTAAATATTCAATTATATAATTTAATCAAATATATAACTTAATTTCCTACATTATCACGTTTTTTGAAATTTTATCTATAGTATTAGTACCTACATTACTGAAGGCGGACAACAGAAATATTGTCCCGCCAAGTGAGTTTAGTAAATAAGAAAAAATCTGATGGCAAGTCATGGCAGAATTTCAGCTAGTGCATAAAAATCACAGATGCAGTGTGCTGTGTGGACGTGCAGCGGGTAACAATTAGTCGGGACTATGTCTGAGCCCTAAGCCAAACGCCATGGCCGAACGGCGCTAATTCAATACGGAGCATCGCCATGGCCGAGCGGCGCTAATTCAATACGGAGCATTTTGTCGGCGGACACCGTATCGGTATGAATTTATAATCCTTTGCCTCTATATATGTATATGGTACAGCCAAATTGTAGAATTCAACGTATCAAAGAACGCCATCACGTTTCAAAAAAAAATCTGAGCTCAAATATAAAAAAACGGAATAACGTTTAGCTGGATTGTAATAAATACTGTCGTGCGAGATATAAAATGTTAGATACATAGATAAATCATTTATTGCTTGAAACATAGTTTTATACAAGGGTGTTTGTTATAATAATATTATTATTTCAGTGCTACATGTTTCGCCGAGAGCTTGGCATGCAAATTTGTCATATTTATAAAATCTCTAACATTAATCATTACAATTATAATATCATTATTATTATTACATTATCATTATTATTATTACATTATCAATATTAAATTACAATTATAATATGTTAGCTAAATAGAACGATTTTGGTCATGATAAATACAGATAAGTATTCATTATGTTTAAAAGTGTACATTATGGGTATTCCACTTGGAAAAGGAACTATTGAAACATGTTTTGGTGTACTTATTAAGTGTGTATTTAGATGCGTGTATATCCATAAATTACGAAAGCATTCCCCAAGGGTGTCCGAGCACTAGAGAACTTTTTTCTAATTACATGTATGTTATCGTTAAAAGAATCTACTATAATTACATAGCACAACCCAACATTCAATTCAATTTCATTTAATTGAGGCTAATCGATAGAGGTCAATTTCACGAACTACACACATATTATGTGTTTGTGTTAGAATCAGTAATGCTTGCCGCTTTGTGTAGCGGTCCGAGTTGGGCTCACTAATTTCCCCACTCGGCAAATATTTGTCAGATCCACAGGTATTTGTATCGGTTTGTGGTTTGTGCGGGAAATGAGCGTGTTTAAACGCACTCTCAGTACGATGGAGAATATGGGAAGAATGAGAGGTAAAAACGAAATTTTTCCTTTCAACTTTCTACGCCTCCAACTTGGACAGGGATTAATGTCCCTAACATTATTTTGGATATATTAATTTAACTCGTAGTTAATATGCCCTTGCTTGGAAATATTGCCTACATTTATACCTACTAAGGCTATGATAACAAGGCGTAATGCACATAGAAATACTTTAATGCCTAACCAAATGATAAACTCCTAAAACATAACAAAAAAAAGAACCGTTTCAGCACTACCTATTGGTAATACGAGGTCCCACCACAAACACCATATTTATTATGTATAGGTATCATACATACAGTACACTATCGAACAAATGTGGTATAGAATGTGTGTGGTGGTTGCGAAAAGTTACATAAAAGGTTGATATATAATATTCCATAAAAAATATTTAACTCTTATTACTCGACTGCAACAAATACAAAGAAAGGTTTTAGTAGTCTTTGTATGTAGGTATGTTTTTATTTACGTACGTTCCTACTCATCCGATGTTGATAAATATTGTGTTAGTGCATTCGTTATAAGACAGTGTCATAATCTCAATTTTACTCGAACAAAATTAATATGACGGATGTTACATCCAAAAAAGTGGGGGTGTCGGATCTTTTTTTATTGATTTTAATGGTTGAATGATCTTCATATAAACCGGTTACCGTAAGGGGTAATTAAACTGTTCACATATTCCATTGGCCATTAAACAAAAATGAGAGGCGAGAATGCGAGTAAGTAGTCGACGGGAACTTTATGAATGAGCAGAGCCCACATTGTTTGCCTCGGTCGGGCTTTAGTCCGGCTGTTAACGCACGTCGTAAAATATTAATGTGCCGTCAATAAAGCACTCGTAGCGCTTTACCATACCCGCTGCCATAGAGATGGGTACCTACCAGCTGAACAGTCATACGAAATAGATTTTAAGAAGGCACTTTATCTTTCTATCTATTTATTTAACTATATCATCACGCCAGAAGCCTTGCGGGGTAGCTAAAAATAGCCTGTAAAAATGCTTTAAAGGATTGCATTTAACGTTTGTATTTGTGATGACAACCATGTAAAAATGTAAATTTTATATTTATTTTCTGTTCAAAAGCAAGCAGAGCATGTTACCTTGCTCTTGAACAGATATTGAGTATCAAAAATAAATTGTCTCGGGAGTCGGAGACTGGACTACAATAAATGCTTAATGCAATCCATTCAACTTCTAATATACTTATTTATATGTGAATAATAAAGAAAGAACCTGTTTGAACCCTGTACTCTCTGCCTACACCGCAAGAGATCTGGCATAATGATATAGATAGATAGATGACGTATGTGTCGAACGGGAGACAATAATAAAGTGGGTGACAGACGTACGAGCTTTAAATTCGCGGTTTTAAGAGAACGCATACTTACTCCGCTCGACGTCGGCGACACACGGCCGACTTGCTCATACTGTTCCGCGATGTCGGATAACGAAGAGGTCTTGTGTTATTTAGGAATAATATCATATTATGTTATGAAAAACAACAAAGGAGATGTAATCGGAGCGTCTATGTCAAGGAATGTTTAACCAAAAGAGAGAATAAAAATTCGTAGTCTTGTGTTATTTAGGAATAATATCATATTATGTTAGGAAAAACAACAAAGGAGATGTAATCAGAGAGTCTATGTCAAGGAACGTTTAACCAAAAGTGAGGATAAAAATTCGTAAGCGCGTCCAATGTGCAAGCGATTCGAATTTTTGAACAAAATGGTGGCTACGTAACTGATATATTTCCAAGTATCAGCCTATATTAATAGATAAATGTTATTATAGGATTCGACTAGGTTTCGTTGAACAATTAATTTTCCAGGACACAACTGCTTGGCACAACTAGTAGTGCTATAGGAAAATTTCCTCCCGTGATACTGCAGGTTGTGCGACAAACCCGTGGCATTACTGTTAGGCTAGTAGTGTCACAGAAAATTTAACCTCCCTCGGCACTACCAGATATTTTTATTCTTACTGTTGAAAATCAAATGGAGATGAATGATTTACATGAACGCCATCGAACCCCAACAATGTACGACTTTTAAAGTCAAAACATTTCATTTGTCAAGCCAACAAGAGCGCTTACAAACGTCAAAAATTATTACATTTTTTTACAACAACCACCGGATCGGAACGCGGCCTCACACTAGGAAGATTTGGCGAGAAATTCAGCAGGCTAGTCTTTTAAATTAATTGGACTGGCCATTCTAATTATCATTCTTTATTTTTACAAAATTGTAATTTAATAACAAAGTATTTTAGAAACTATATTTAGGAGCTGCCGAATGAAGAGCTGCTCAAACCCAATCAGTTTTATGGTCGATATATTCCGAAATATTATAATATCCTTTATTACATAGTCTAGTTTTAACAGCCTTTTTAAAATTATTAATAGGCATATTTCGGATAGCTATTTGTAGTAGAAGCGTACACATTGCCCCATGAAAGAGTTGCTAATTCTATGAAGACGAGTAGAATGTCCAATAACATCATCTTTGTTCCGTGTATCGACGATACACGGAACAAAGATGATTAACCTATTAGACAGTTGTTCAATATGTGGGCCCACTGTAGTCTGGCATCAATAATAATACCTAGAAATACTGTTGACTCTACAAGGTCCAATTTTCCATCTAGTAGCATCCAAAATCAGGATTCACAGGTGGAGGGAGTCTATGGATCTGTTTGCTACCGTGCCGATGCCCTTACATCCCTCCTTTCGGATACAGATACCGCACACGGCATCAGACACCGACCTCGCCGGCGAGACACCTAGTATATGCCCTCCCCCATAGCGACTGCCCAAGCTAAGGCCGTTCCTCCTTGAGGCACCCTTTAGCTAGTAGCCCCCGTGCCACTCTGGCTCGAGCGTAGCGGTCGCACGCGCGCCCTTATTTCCGGTGAAGCTGTAAAGACCCCGCGGCCAACAGCATAGATTATTCACGCGCGCACGCACACACACACACGCACACGCACGCACGCACGCGTAGTCATAATACCAGGACATCATAATAGACTAGATCTTAGCTCATAAACGATTTACCTACCTACTCTATTCGAGTAGGTAGGTAAATCGTTTGATTGGTCAGTAAATTTTAACGAAATCCATTTTCAAAGTACCAGGATATCATAGCTTTACAGGTATTTAACAAGTTCTTCTGCCTGTTTTACCAGGATCTTGTATGATGATATAAATGTCTTTCCAGAAATCATATTTGACATTTTGCCAATTACTAACTGACATTTTGTGTTTCTTATCAATACAGTTGTGTCACCGGTAATACGTTAATCCACGGGTAATTATTAGAAATCTATCGCCAACTGGTTGTGCCACGCAGGATAAACTCGTTGAATCATTGATGGCTGGATATTGATTAAATATTGATCTTATTAAAAAGTCGGAAATATATTTTTGTTTGTGTTTAATGTTCGTGATAGACTTACTAGCACCAATTGTACAACAAATATCATAGCCCTTTAAATAATTATTTCAAGAGGGCAAGGATTAATTAATGCATGCTAATTAATAAGTGCTTAACATATTATATGTGCATTTGGTAAATTATAGGCATTCGGAATGGTAATAAAGCTTTGGATGTCACTAGCCACTCATCTAGGAAGCAGGGTATGCAAAGTAATTAGTTTATATTGGAAATTGGTTGATACATTACAAATATTCAATTTACGTTAATTGGTACAAAGGAAGTACCTATTGACGTCTGCGTACCGAGGTTATTGCAAAGGGGCTAATACAATTTCGAAATTAAACATTCATTGGTTTATATACATATGTATTGCTAATATGCTCAACTAAATTTAGAAAACTAATTGAATTCTTAGTGGTACGGCTCTTTCAACGCCTTTTAAACATCTTAACGTTGTTTTGTCGTTTGCGGTAATGTAACAAAACAATTTAACTCCTAAGAGACGAGACGCGGAATGGCAATTATGATTAAATGAGTGCATGAAATTATTAATTAACCTTTCGGCCGCTTTATAACGACGTTTTGAGGCGTTTTGTGCGCAAATGTGTTACAGGTGAAATAAAATTGACACATTAAAAAATACTGTATTTCTGTCAATTACTAAATGAAAATTATGTAACTTGTATTTAGGGACACACTGTAAAACCTGCTTTACATGAATAGATAGCATTCTCTCTTTTTAAAATCATTTAAATATAAATTGTCAACATTAAGAACTATATAGGGATATATTTATCCATATTTATGACACACAAATATGGATAAATAGATGATAGAGTATGTTCAAGTAGATTCTATCCCTACATAACTCTCTCTCCTCCTACACTATTATAGCTCGTCTCATACACACTCTTCACATATCCATTAGATAAGACACTGTTTATAATGATCTTGGTAAGATAGTCTAGGTCGTTTCCGTTACCTAAATCCTACCACTTTCGCATTGTATATTTGTTTCGTCATTTTTTCCTCTTACAACCTTAATATGTACATGTCCAATCAACTGGAACATACCAATTTCCATCATTTTCCCTTTACCCAATGTAATTCTAGACATACTTTATGGGTACAAGATTTAGATTTGACAGGCTTCGCATGCCTCCGGAAAACTTGTAAGATCGTCACGGGCAAATTAGGTTTGGTAAAGCGATCGCTCTATTATATCGTTTTATGAAAAATATTGTGAAAAGGAACTACAAAACGAACTGGAATAGTGGGCGGGACCAAGTGGGAACGCCTACGTTATCATGGGGTACGCGGGCGGGTATTCCTGGTAATTTATAGAAATACCAACGAATACCTATTCTGCGAAAGAAAATTCTCCGATAGGAATTTTCCGGTAAAACGAGAGGAATGTTATAATATTTTATAAGAGAATGTGGAAGATATCGGGGAAGACCTAGCCTATTTTACCATGACCAAATAGACCGGTCTTATCTGAAGGGCAAGTCAAGAGTCTCCGTAACCGGCGAGCATGTATGAGACGAACTATGAGAGTCGAGGAAGCCAGAGAGGTCTGTAAAGATCTGTTGGAACTCTGTGCTCTCTGCCTACCCCGCAAGGGAACTGGCGTGATGATATAGATAGATAGACTTCTACTAACAAGTACTTATGACGAAAAAGGTTTTTAGTCCGATGGCTGAACTTAATCATGAGTAATATAATTAAGATATCATGAATCTCGATGGTGGAAATCTCATCTGTGTAAGGGACTTAAACGTTATGTGGCTTACATCATCTATGATTTCCAACATCAACATCAGCTCAAATTAGTCCACTGCTGGACATAGGCCTCTTTCAATAAAGCACCATAGAGCCCGATTCTCAGCTTTATGCACCCAGTTTGTAAAGATTTCAATCATCGATATACCTAATAATCAAAATCCTTAGCACTCGTATATCGATAGAATCGTTACATCAGCAAGTCAAACACCGCAACGGTATCGTACCAGCGAAATAATACTCGTAGCACTAAGTAAATTGATTTTTATTTACGGTTAACTATTTTTTATCTTCACCGTTGTAACGGTGACGGAAAACCTCGTGAGGAAACCTGCAAGCCTAAGAGTTTCTCGAAGGTGTGTGAAGTTCGCCAACCCGCACTGGGCCAGCGTGGTGGACTATGCCTAAACCCTCTCAGTTTGAGAGGAGGCCCGTGCCCAACGGTGGGACAGTTTCTTAACAGGGCTAATATTATTATTATATTTTTTATCTATAGTCTTTCGTCAATGAAATTGTTAGAAATAAAAACTATAAAGTTACAGGATACAAATCTTGTTAAAATCATAAAATAGGGGTAATACATTGTAATTTTTGAGGAGGTACAAATATATTTACGTATAAATTTTCCGTATATCTAGCTCGTTCTGATTTGTTCGCTCTCACGTCATAAGAATTATAAATCGCTCATGTTTTTAAAGAGTAACCGTGGTGATTATTTTTATTTTTTTGTACGGAAATGACATTTCTAGGTAGTACTTGACTTTGGTAAGTTTTTGGTCTACATGCATAAAAAGCTTTTGATTTTGATTTAACCACGACCAAACGAGCCTAGCAATAAAAATCTTAAGTTTTGAGTTAAGGTAGAAATTAACGGGAACTACGTGCATTTCTGAATCGACAATGATCGACTAGACGCACTAGTCCACACGCATTGATCCTTCTGTACCGACCTACCTACCTAATATACTTTAAAAGAGCGCCACTGTTAAGAGTCACCTATAGTCCACCAAACTCTGGGATGGAATATTAATATTGCAGTTTATAGCACACAGAACAAAGCACTATGTGACTAGTAGTAAGTAAAGCTGGTGCTCACGGGACTACAAAACTGCAGTTGAAACCAGTAAAGCAAGTGCAGACCGCGCGCAATGCACAGCTTTCGTGTGATTTACAGTACTTCTTTTTTTTTTTCTTCTTTAAAAAAAAAACATAATCCCACACTAGGATTTATTCCTGTGTCAATTCCTGTGTAAAATTCACATACACAAATACCCAGACCAAAACAAATAATTGTGGATCACAGGAAGATTTGTCCCGTGCGGGACTCGAACCCGCGACTACTAGACACAGTGGGCGGCTTAAGCTCTTAACCACTACGCTAAATCGTCCGTCAAATATATAGTATAGTCACAAGCAATAATATGAAAGTACTTTGTTATAGTAACGTCATATTTAAAAACTCCGCCTCTATATAACACAATGTTCCTATGACAAATTACTAAAGTTTCGATTATTTTATTTGCTCGTGACTCCACTCACACGTCCACTTAGTTTCAAAAATTCGGCAAACAACCACTCATAAGCCAGTTTTTATCAAAAAGAATTAAGAAAACTTGTCGCGAGCCGATGGCCTACCATTCTAATTCTTTAGCGCATTAATATCAATAAAAGCTTGTTTTGAAAGTTGTGTTTACTTAATGATATTATTTATTGTTAGTAATCGCTAGAATGCCCTATTGCAACGTGGGCGAAATTTTCAGACTAAATCCTACTGCTTCAGGAATTACGGGTGCAAAGTGTACCTACCATCTTAACTGACATGTAGGTATACTAAATTAGAAGACGGTACTCGCCCGCTTGGAGATGTGTGCATGATGTGTTCAAAATTCTTTCAAAATTTCAATCAAATAACTGAGTACGGTAATGAAATGAGTGTTCAAAATTTCAAGTTAAATCAGGAGGTACAAGACTTTGACTAAGATACAATAATATGTGCATTTATATAAAAGCATTTAAATAAATATTGTAAAACATCTGTCTAGCTGGTTAATACTGAGAAAGATTAAGCTTTCAATAAAATTATACAACCCGTAATGCTAGCATAGAATTACTAGTTTTTTTTAAATAAGTTTATAAAATATTTAACTATCCATATAGATAAATAATGACGACAGAATAAATAATAAAATATCCATTTTCAATAATAATTCTTCATATATTGAACATATAGAATAAATTTTTAACTCATCGACATTACGACAGATTGACTATAAAAACCACTGTTTATGTTTAGTAACTATGCTGGTAAATATATGTTTAGTAACTATATAAATCTGAAATTAATTAATGTGTATTGAATTTTTGTTGTGATTAAGTTTGTTCGTTAATCTGAGCTTAAGTGTATTGTGTGCTCGGCAAGTGCGTAGAGGACTCGCGATGCGGCGGCAATTGCGGGCAGGTTGCGGGACGGCGCCCTGCCGCATTATGGTACCCATAGCAAGCACCTTAACTGTAGTAGTGTCGACGTGATATATCGTCCATTGACGAAATACGGCAAAAACGTTACTGAACTTATCACCATCGAATATTTCTCATGAATATTTGCAATAAATTGTTTGGAAAAATGTTACTTGCAAGTCAGTGTGTACAACGATCAAGTAGCGTCTACAAAGGCTGTCGCGAACATGAACCGTAGACTACAAAAACTCAAAGGAACAACTTTAATTATTTATACCGTCCGTGTCGTAAACACCTGGTAGACCACGACTACGGTAAATTAAACTAAAGAAGTACTTTAAAAGCTTTCATAATTAATAAGAAAATCATATAATTAAATGCACCTGTATAATATTTAACCAGCAAGAAACCGAACAATTTCTTTGTGATTTGTTTTCTGCATCAAAAACTATAAAAAAAACTTTATGCACGAAGGCAACAAGACGCTAGACTCGTTATGAAAGAAAGTTAATAACACCATTCGTTAACATTTGTTTACTATAATATTGGTAAAGCAGTTTAAGAAGCCTGCACACGGCCGATCGTAGGCCGTGATTATTGGCGTTTAAATAATAATAATAAATTCTTTATTTATGGACGACATTGATCCAAAATGTTATTATACAGACGACTTATGCCTATTGTTAGTAAACGAAAACAGTGCAAATTGTATATAAAAGGATTTTGTTAAAGGTTATTAGATGTTACTGTTGCATGGAACTAAAAACAAACGAGAGTTTATCAAAACATAATTGCTCCTTTCATATTTTACATAATATATGTACATTATAAATTGCTACTTATCCAAGGTCTTGGTATGATTTTTTCCAAGGCACGTTTTAGCACTAACGTCATCTGCTTGGCAAAATAAGTGGCATATTATAGCCCGTTATTATATGGCATCATTATCTAATCCTACTACAATATGTTAATTGTCCCATATTACATTCTTATTCTTATGCAAGGCCGTCGTAATGTACACAGGGTTGGCAATTCTAATATAATTAACGTGTTTGCATCGAGTAATTATTACTGATTGTTTAATTAATAACTCTATTAACACGCTAAGTTTCAGCATACCTAATATAGAGTATCTTGTCACGTTTAGCTAAAATATCACAGACTAGAACAATAGTATATATTAATTGGCCGCAATCAAACATAATGAAAACAAACGGCGAGCGTGTATGAGACGAACTACGAGAGGAGTAAGGAAAGAACTTGTTGGAACTCTGTAGTCTCTGCCTACCCCGCAAGGGAACGTGATGATATAGATACCTTGGAGAATATAAAAAAGAGATTAGGCTAGGCCTCATTGCGCATTGCGCATTATTCGTCACTAGACAGTCACGAGATCCTGGGCTCAAATTATAGATTGGACAAATGTAATTTTTCTATAGAACAATTCCTAGCATACTCCGGAGTCTGGAATTGTATAGGTACGTGACGGTATTTATTTTTATTATTATTTAAAAAAGATATTAACCTGCTTGGAAAACATATATATAAACAAAGTTTGTTAGAACTATTATTTTAGCATAGCATGAAACTCAAAACAAAGAACTTCCCACTAGGATAGGAGATACAATAAAAATAAAGTTTCATGGAACACAGATTTTAGATGGAAATAATGCAGGAATTAAAAAGCAGAAACACCGAAAATGTTCATTGAAACTAGACGGAATACTAAACGGTACAAAAGAAAGTTATAAAGCTGTGAATGTCGGAAACAGTATGTGCGAAATGCTTGTTTTAGTCAGGCTTTCATGTGCTTTCAATACCTAAACAATTATCTAACTAAAAGCATCAACTAAGTAGCATTATGTCGAACTATTCTAAACAAAAATAAAATACGCATCTACAGGTACATCTCTCTCACTCCAATTGGAGAATATAGACATGACAGTGGTTCTTTTTTTGTTTTAAATACAGAGGCCCTAGCACAAATAGACGATGGTATGTCATCCTTTTTACAAGCTTTTATTTAACTTGCAATGTTCGTCAGTCTGTCTTTCCGGTTCAAATCTTGTGATACATTTTTCAAGCACTTGCGGGTGTCTGATTAAGCTGAAATTTGGTATATGTATGTAAATTCGATTTCAATGCAGTAATATGGTACTATGGAGCTGGTCGTACTGCAGTAATATGGAACTAAGCAAAATATCGTCGTTGTGTTTTTGCTACAAAAACTGGTTAACAAAAAGGTATTTTTATAATAAAATTATTTCCCAACAAGTTTACTAAATAACTTAAGCAATGTTTGTCTTTAAATGCTTTAATCGAAACCTCTCCAAAATAGTCTAGTGGCAATTCCTTACGTATTTCATTAAGTTTACATTTGATATCGTAAGGAGAACATCAGCCTCCAGTGACCAAACCTCATTGTGACGACGACCAGAGTGGTCGTGGTTACGGTCAAGAGTGAAGCGAATAAGAAGAATACATTTGAAGGGATCAGGCAATGAGCTATGTATGTACTTGTACATATCGTAGTTGTCAAGTGAATATTTGCTATGTACAAAAAAAAAAAAATATTAGATACGAGTATTAAATAAAAACATTCTCCTGTAAAACTTTATGTGAAGCAGAATTTTGAAGCATTTTTTGGCGACTACAATTCACTGTATAATGCTTAGCGTCACATAGCAAAGCAGTCTTTTTATAATGGTCAGCTTTGACTTTAAACTGAAGCAATAAACTAGATACATAGAGAGAGTGTACAGTGCAATTGTTTTATGCGACTAAAGCTCTAATCCTTACTTTAAATCTAAATAGGTTGTTATATGTATGTTTAGTAATTTTGTATTGTATATCTCTATTATATCGTATTTTGTTGTATGTGTTTGAGTTTATACATTATATTTTATATTTTTTAACTAGTGCACCCCCGTCTATGCCACGACCAAATCAATTTCTCCATCCCAAGGTTGCCTGGAAGAGATTGCTTTTTAGCGATAAGGCCCCTTGTGTTACATATAGTATTCTTATTTTTTGTTTTTATTTAACATGTTTGTTATTGGTGCACAATAAAGAGTTATCTATCCATCTATCTATCTAAGGCCCATCAAACATTCCCACTACTGTAACTGCTGTAAGCCAGGATTCACATATATAATATCAGCCTATACTGCCCACTGCTGGACAAAGGCCTTCTCTCACAAATCGAGGTGAGAGAGATTAGGTCATACTCCACCACGCGGACCCAGTGCGTATTGGTGGAGACAGATTTGTGGCCACCTGCTGTTGGAACTTATCAAGCCGCCTTTAAGGCTTCCAACTCGGCTAAACGACTACTACACTAAGTGGTAGCCGGGACCAACGGCTTAGCGTGCCTTCCGAAACACGGAGACGCTCGAATATGAAAATGCCACAAACGGTCACCCATCTCGGGCCAACCGAGTCGAACGCTGCTTAACCTTGGTAATCGGTAAGAACGCCGCGGTCGCACAGCGCTACGAGCGCCTCGGATTCGCATACTACGGTACAATTAGGTAAAATCATGCACAAATACTTGTGTCTACGGACTGTGGAACTTCGGACATTATAAACTTAATTGCGGCGAGCACGTATATATAGTGGTTACTAGCTGTAGCATCAAACTAGAATGCTTCCTCTTACAGATAATCTACTTTCAACAAAAAAAAACGGATTGTCGGATCGTTAATTACACGACTCTGGTTGGGAGTTAGTTCCAATAAATAACTTCGTAACAGGAACTCGTGTAGGTTACAGACTATTATTCCTCTTAATGATGACAACTGCTGGTTAAACGTGAGCGTAAATCTTAATGCTTTAGGGCAAATTTATTTGCTTACAATAAAGCGGTGGTCATATTCCGATAATAATATCCCCTTGCGTAGAATAAATACGAAACAGCAAATTAATTGCATTACAAATAAAGTAAGCTTCATATTGATAAATTTTATTTCTTATTATTTTTATTCCGCAGAGGCATTGAATATATTTTTTTAATGAAAGATGCTATAAACTATGTGTGAATATTTTGTGTATAATAAACAGCAAAAGTAGAAAATATTGGTGTACAATATATTATGTACATATACATGTTTATTTATTCCGCCAATTAACATTACAATATTAATGGAATTCGACAAGGGAAATTCTAGGCACTAATATGAAGCTCTCTAAACAGTTTGCTATCATTGCATCATGACAGGACCTAGGCAAACTTAGAACTACCTTATCAAAGGAACTTTGCGATTAGCTTAAGCACAAGCATAATTATATATGTGTACTACTAAGTTAGATGAATGTTAGTTGCAAGCGGATGTAAGCGAGGATGTCAGAATTAATATCTCCCTTGACCAAGTAAAATAATAATGCCAAGCTTGGAATGTAATTTAACATGGACTTGTGTTTGTTTAAGGAGCTCTATGTTCAAACAGCATGAATAAAAAGCAATCGGAAGCGATATCTAATGGAGGGAAACAAATTTCCGTCCATCAAAAAAGGTGGTTTGTTCTTATTAAGTCTGTGACGTATGATCGGTCCAAATGGTGAAACCACGAGACTTAGTCTTACTTATTACTATAAGATGTAAAGTACTCACTACTTAGAGTACTTCTATAAGATGTAAAGAACAACCAAAGTAGACCATCTAACGTCAATCAACACATTGCCTACAATGCCGTCAGAGGTCAATATAATAAAATTTTCAGGATTCTGCTGCGGCTTCCCCGCTATAGCTATTTCTAGGAATTATTGTGTAATATTTTCTAGATATAAAATTTAATGCTGTTACCTACCTGCATATATAGTTGCTGAATGATATATTGACTATAAAATAATCAATCTATCTATATCATCACGCCAGCTCCCTCGCGAGGTTGGCAGAGAGTACAGAGTTGCAACAGGTTCTTTCCTTACATACCTCTCTGGCCTCCTCCACTCTCATAGTTCGTCTCATACACACTCGCCGGTTACGGAGACTCTTGACTTGACTATAAAATAATGATAAAACATATAGTATTTCATGTAATCGGCTTTCCGTAGTTATGATACAATGAGTGTATTGTTTGCTCGACGGGCGTACAAGCCGCTTCGAGTGCGCACTTCTAGAGATTAATTGAGTCGTTCAAAATAATTGCGTTGTTACCGTGTATAACGTTTACGAACTATTACAAAATGTAAACTTAAATTAAGGGCGAAATCAGAGGGTTTAAATAAATGATTTACTGTAATATAAACAGCGATGTAAATACGAAACACATAATTAAACTTGACGTTGGTTGTATTATCGGTAGAGGCAAAAGAGCTTTACATTTTAATTGGAATTTGAAGTTAAATTATTGCTTCCTCCATATTAGTATTTTAAGGGATATTAGATATTTGAAAAAAAATGTGAAAAGCAATAAGTATTGCTTCTCTCTTTATGGACTTAATTTTGTACGTAACTTTGTGGGTGTGAATCCTTGAACTTACTCCCTACAAAATATTTCCATCAAATTCTTGTTTCAATAATAATCGCGAGCCGTCAACCTCGGTGCAAAGTTCAGCATTGTGATACCTACACACGGATGAGGCAACCATAATCAAAGACTAGTGGATCGTGTAACCGTTACGTATGCGAATCCGTTAATCGTAGCCACCGCCGACTACGATCTCCCCCCCGACCCCTGCCGCCACCGCCGGCCGCGACATGTTCTCACCGACCCCCCCGATGCTTTGTCATCCCTTCTTTCCGCTCAGAATACGGGCGACGACGACGACGTAGTAGTAGATCCCCTCCCATAGCCGGCGGTTGACCGGTGCACTTAGTAGTGCACCCGTCCCCCTACAGCGACTGTCCCAACCGAGGGCACCTCTTCGAGGCGCCCTCGAGTATGTCGCCTCTTGCCCTTCTGGCTGGCTAGAGCGTAGTGGTTGCACGCTCGCCTTTAAGTCCGGTGAAGCTGTAAAGGCCTCGCGGCCAACAGCGTACATCATTCACACACACACACACACACCGTTACGTCTCACATGCACTTTTATCTTTTAAATAATTTACTTATTTACTTTTAATTGTTATTGTTTTATCACGAATATACCACAACTTGATGACGAAATTATCCTGTTAAGTTTATGTTACTCTAACAAAACATCAAATAGTTTTTACTTTACAACGATAAACCAACGTATGTTAATTACTGTATGGCTAAATCACAGCTTTAAGGTGGTTCACGAAACAGGAAGTACTCATTTTCCTCCTCGTCACGAGTACTAATTTAAAAGTTAAGCGTTTTATTTATTGTTTTACCAATTAGTTTCCTCAAGTTACGTGTCCTGAATTAACTATAGTGGAAATAATGTTTCTGATTATTATACATAACATAGACTTATTTCAAATTAATAATGTTCTTCAGACTACAATGTAATAAAATGTTACTTGACACATAAGTAGGTCAAGTCCAAATTTTCATCGAATTTCCTGGTTTGACCATATTACGGTCCACGCTATCTATAACCAATTTGGAAATGGCTAACACATAACCGTACTAACTGATATTTCGCTTGCATTAGCACAACACCCATCACAATACAAAAATCATATCAATAAGATTATCCGTCACGGCGCTGTAGAGTATCTTCTATGCTTATCTTACTACTTCTATACTCAACTTCTATACTTACTTTTTTTCAAACAAAACCGGCGCGTCATTCGAACTTTTATTAAGCGTACGTCCGTCATATTAAATAAAGTATCGCCTGTTATATGTCGGACAGATTGACACGAGCTGGGGCACTAGACGGCGTAGGGGGGACGAGATCATTTGTCTCGCCTTTGCGGTATAACTTGTTTAATAAATCGAAAACGATATGAGGGTGCTCCGACGTAATATCAAATTAAGTTTTTGATTCTGAAATTTAGTATCTAGTACTGGCATTAGCATAGATAAAAAATATGCTACTTATCTCAAATAAAGAGTTCGGGTAAGATATTGTAGCTATAGCTGCTCTGTATAAAAAACGGTGCTCTTTAATTAAACCATAAAAAGAAAGTTACATTCCACACGGACAGCTTTATCCTTTCAAATTATAGGGAGCAATCACGCAGCTAGCCGAAATACTTATTAATGCAAACGGCGTCAATTCAGAAATTAAAACAGTTGTCCAAAAAATCCGAGGTTATAGTCACCTACCGCCGCCGCGGTTAGTCATAGATCTGACCTAAATTATCTTATTTTTCTGTACTTCCTCACTTGCGGAGGCAACTCTGACATGATATTAGGTTACTCACCTAGCGTTTCCTCGCAAGGTTGGCTGAGCGGGCGGCGTGAAGGCGAAGTCTTCTGCTGGTGATGCTGGGGCTGCAGCTTGAGCACCGCGGCGGGCACAGCGCCTTCTTGCGGGGGCTCGCCGGGCACGCGCACTATCCACCAGTCGGGTCGCGCCTGCCACGTCTCCACCACCTCCACTTGCTGACCTTTCGTCACTGACAGCTCACCAGCACCCGCTGCTGTGTGCTCAGCCACCACCCATGTCATTTCTGGTCCGGCCTGTAACAGAACAGTGTGGTTAGTTCATGTAATTATTCTGTTGATATAAAAAAAATCGTTTAGGTAGAATATGCTTAGGGTTACGTTTGATTGGCCTCTAACAAACCGAAAGTGAGAAAGGATGTCACTACGATTCAGCCAAATGCCGAGGACGTTCTAGATACATCTAGAACAGTATTGTTTACAAACAATCATCTACAACTGTTTCGGCATCAAGCACGCGACTTTCAATGGAATGATGGGCAAGTAAAAGCATTAAGCGAGCAGGCAGAAATTAAGTTAAAATAATGTACCTATTTATTCACACTTGGCAAAGTAATATTATGAGGCCTATAAATGTAGGCTATTATGGGAAAATTTAACAAGTTTGTATGGAACATTCGGGTAGGTGGGTGACAAGTTACTTAAAAAGATTTTCGAATGTGAATACGTGTGGGTGAACTTCTTTAGACGAATGACAGGGGTGAGGGATTGATAGAAACTCAATACGAGCTTCCCGATAACAGAATACGTCGATATAAGATTAGATTTGCCGCCAACAACAATACGGATGCTGATAAACGCGACACGTAAATATAGATAACACTTGTAGTGGATTGCGACAACTACATTATGTTCCACTGGCTACGTATAGTTGGATTTACATATTATTACGCCTATCACGCAGCTAGGTAGAAAAGAAATATGCAAATTAAAATGGTAACAGATTTTTTAACGTTTGAAATAGTTGAGTAGACTGTTCGATATACTACATTAAAGTATTTTTGCGGCTAGGATATGAAAAATCAAACACACATACACGAAAGCAGCGAAAACCTAGTTGGTAGATAGATGGCTTGCCTTGTAACCTGGAGCGTCCTGGAGCACTATGATTGAAAACTCGGCTCTGGGTTTTTCATAATCGATGTGCGATTATGAAAAACCCAGAGCGTGAACCCTAACGGTAAAGAAAATACCGTGAGGAAACCTCCTTGAACGAGCGAATTTAAAATGATGTGCCTAAAGAATGGAGAGTGGCTCGGTAACCTTTGGTACTAAAAATGTTATATTTTAGAGAGTACAACCGTAAGAGCTACATAATTTTATAAGATTTTCTTGTTTTTAAAGCAATGAAAGATTTAAATAAGGGCATGCAGTTGAGATACGGTAGTCAAACGTGGTAGAGTACGAAAATGATAACAGATTTTTTGTTGAGAACGAGTACGTTCCATTTATATGATTCATACAAACAGATTTGTATTGCGAGAAGCTTGTTGGTTATAAGTACTCTATATTGATGTGTCGCTTCCCCGAGAATCGCTGTACAGATAAATGCATCACAGTATACGTATCTACAGTGCCGCCATCTCGTTTTTACCCGAATTGATTCTAATGTAGCTAGTAGCGATGGCGGTTTCCTACTTTTTGTCTATTGTTTTCCACGTGGATCGAAATTGCAAACGACCCCAAATTACTTCTACATTAGTGAAACAAGTCCCCTGGGACCATTATAGTACCCTGGTCCCGACTGACATTGTTATTTAGGCACGCGGTGGGGCAATTTAGTTTACAAACTTACACCAACGGGTTGGGCTATAATCCCATGAAGTGTGCCTTTTATATAACCATCTAACAATATCGCAATTGTATATCGTCATCGCGAAGGCATGAATACCTTAATACACTTACGCAGAGCGTATTCTTCGATAAGTCGTCACCTCGACGGCGAATTACCTATAAGGTAATGGAACGTTTTAATAAAATTTGATCGATTGCTCGAGCGAGCTTTTCTACACGCGATTTATATACTGCTACCTACAATAGTTATAGTTCTGTCTTCAGCATTATTCTATTTTGAACGAGGTGAAACAGTTGAAGAAGATGTTTTAAAATTGTAATCAAAATTGTCATAAGCTTTCATATAAACTGGAGAAAACTTGGGGTACCATGCCCAGAACGTCATGAAATGACCTTCGAATACCATAATAATATAGTTTACCTTCATCATGCTTCTACATAATTTATTACTATTCCCAGACATGGATAAGTTTTCTAAACAAATAGTTCCGTCTTACTCTCCGTACACACAACATAATATCTATTAGGTAATATACCAACTTTCCACAGCTATGAGACACGGAAAAAAGCACTTTAAGTTGTAGATGGGATATTTTGCTTCACGGAGACATAATTTTCAATGGTAATTCTTAAAAACTTACTTAATCTCGTGATATAAGTGATCAAATGTAAACGTGTTTAAATTTTATCGGTATTGGACAATGGTCCAATACCAATAAAATTTAAATTCGATCATCACTGAGCTATACTGAACCTAATGCAGAAAGAATCATCAAAATCAGTTTATAAGCAAAGAAATTACAAAAGAATACAGACGAATTAGGAACCTCCTCCTTTTTTGAAGTCGGTTAACATTCTGCTTAGTTCTATAGTAGGGTACCTATAGGATTGACGTAATACCCATAATATCTCAATCTAAGCATTTGTATTGTTCGTCGTTAAGGAGTTCCCTGGTGTATCTTCAAAGTTCAAGGTGCAATACTGATGAAATTAAAATAGGATTACCTTAAAACTATATTGAATCCAGCGGAGAAAAAATCATCCAAATCGATTTATAAGCAAATAAGTTATAAAAAACACAGACGAATTATGAATTTCCTCCTTTTTGATGTCGGTTAACATTGTGCTTAGTTCTATAGTAGGGTATCTATAGGATTGACATAATACCCATAATATCTCAATCTACGCATTCGTATTGTTTGTCGTTAAGGAGTTCCCTGGTATATCTTCAAAGTTCAAGGTCCTATACCGATGAAATTAAAATGGGACCACCTTGAAACTATATTGAATCGAGCAGAAAAATAATTATCCAAATCGGTTTATAAGCAAATAAGTTATAAAAAAACACAGACGAATTATGAACCCTCTCCTTTTTTGAAGTCTGTTAACATACTGCTTAATTCTATAGTACTACTGAACCCAATGCAAAAAGATTCATCAAAATCGCTCCACAACTGACGGAAATATCGGTGAACACACATAAAAAACAACCGAAACTAGAACTCCTTTTTGAAGTCGGTTAAAAAGAGACCATACGGCTTAAATACATAACATACATTTAAAAAGTAACAAGGGGTTGTCCGGAAAAAAATACTTGTTAAACACATTGCGATTATATACACTTCGATATTGGCCGAAAGTGTGGTTATATGAGCCCTGTTAAGAAACTGTCCCACCGTTGGGTACGGGCCTCCTCTCAAACTGAGAGGGCAAAGGCCATAGACCACCACGCTGGCCCAGTGCGGGTTGGCGAACTTCACACACCTTCGAGAAACTCTTAGGCATGCAGGTTTCCTCACGATGTTTTCCTTCACCGTTAAAGCAAGTGATAGTTAATACTTAATACGCACATGCTTTCGAAAAGAAAGAAGTGCGTGCCTGGGTTTGAACCCGAGACCTCTGGCTTTGCATTCCAACGCTCTAACCACTAAGCTATCACTGCTTCAAAGTGTGGTTAATATAAAATAAATAATAAGGACGAATTTTGGCTATTTCGATCTTTTACTTAAAAGTCTCTTTACTCAACGGCTCATAAGGTTAATTTAATGTAAAAGTACCTATCCACTATCCGCGCGGTCGGTGTGAGTAATTAGACGTGACATTTATATAGGCGCAAAGTGATATTCCCTGTTACAAGTTTCAAACAGATGGTGACTGGCGTTTCTATTGATATTTAACATGCGATGTCATCCACCCATTAAAGTAAATTCGCGAAATGGTCTTTTTTAAAGAGTTCACGCCAACTTACCAGCCACGTCCCCTAAGTCACGTTAATTGACGTCACATCGTTAAGGTGCGAGCTTCTCTCGTATATATTTAGGTTGTATTTTTAATTAACCACTTGTATCTCACTGCTGCGCAAAGGTCTCCCCCTCCTTCCAAACACCTCTATCCTTGACCAATGATACTAATATATTTAGGTTGTTATCATAGTTAGATTAGTTCTTTTTTGTCATTTTACATGGTACACCTGTCAGACTCCCCCATCTTACTGTCTATATTATCCCGCCAGATCCCTTGGATTCTCGTTAGACTTCATGCAATTATAAGTACCCACATGAATAAAGGAACCATATCTGAAACTACGATCTCGTATAAATCAACCAGATTTGGAGACTGAAGAATTTGTATAGACAAGGTTCGCTACGTCATTAGTGCTAACACTTCCAACATGTATGAAAAAGCAAGAGCTGATTTCCTCCAAACATTTTTTGTACTCAAATAACGTTCCCTACGCTAGAAATGATTCCTATGTCGTGGTTGCATTTCCAAACATAAAGTTCACATACACAAACACCCAGACCGAAACAAGTTACTTATTTGTCACACGAAAATTAGTTACATTAGCGGCCGAACCCGCGACTACTCGATGCAGTTACCAGAGGCGGATGCTTAAACCAGATAATCAGAGCACACTATCCTCCCTCTTAGTTGGCGTATTTACCTGAATATTACATAATATATTATACCTATACTACATATGTTTCACTTTGTAAGCATTATTAGGTACTTATGTCTAAGTTTAATCACCCAACAGACCGTGATATTGAACGATTTAATTATCTGACATCAAGAGCGATCGCCACTATTTACTAGCAATTAGTACGCGGATATAGCAATACACAGATAAAATCGTTTCGAGTTACGTATTAACTATCTAATGTTACCTATGTAACACCGATTTGACTAAGTTATAAGGTAGATACATAAACTATAAAAATGTCAGATAAATCGGAACATATAGCATGTAAAATAGCCAACTATGGCGATATTTTTTTTATTCCAAGACTTAATCAATCCGTTCAAGATTCACTAGCACTATCGTTATTATTAGACTACTGGTCTGATGGATTCGAAATGTAGTATCCTGTGACTTCAAATATTACAATATCTTTTAAGTGAACAGTGGAAGGTGACCACGTGGGCACTTTAATCTGATACGGCATCAACTGGAATCAGCAGAATACCCAACTTCTCACCAACCACAGCAGGGGGGGTATCGTGCGTGGCCTCATTGAAATGAATAAGTTACAGATAGCTATCTAGATGATGATCAGGATGAAATGATGAATGGGGCATTTTTTAAATTTTGTATTCACGCTTTATTTATTATAGTTCTGTCTTTCTATCCATATCATTACGCCAGATCCCTTGCGGGGTAGGCAGAGATTACAGAGTTCCAACAGGTTCTTTCCTTACACACCTCTCTGGCTTCCTCCACTCGTATAGTTCGTCTCATACACGCTCGCCGGTTACGGAGACTTGTCTTGTCCTTCAGATAAGACTCGTTTATTTTAGTTGAAATATATAAAATATTTTGTTATATTTATGTGCTTTATACCAATTTGGTGACAGCTTAAAATAATTCGCTAAAAATAATAATTATTATGTAATACTTCCTTTCCCAGTTAGGTAACATCGCTCTCATCGTGATTATTGTAAATATTACCCTGCAGCAGAAAGTATTGCAATTCGTTGTCTTTTATTCAATGAATCAGAATACTATTTTAAAAACTGCAAATGACTGCATATCTGTTTTATTATTTTCAATTCGATGAACCGAAAAGATTTCATTAGTGCGGCGAGCAGTATTTGATTACATTGTTCGGATTTGGGGTTTCCCAATAGCTTTGTTTGATATGGAAATATAGAATGAAATATTTCTCACGCTGGGTTAACTTTTGTAGGTATATTGATAGGTGATTATCGTGATGAGAACTTATCACAATTACCGGCATCCTGTACCGTATTCTGTCCTGTACCGTGTCCTGTGTACGTGTATCCTAAGCGGGTTATTGTTATTGTCAGATGCCTAATTTAGCAATGACACCCAATGCGATAATTAAACAGGAGTCACTCAATAACTCTTGACAAAATATTCAATCATATTCAATCAGTATATAAGCGACCTTTCTAATAAATAATAATATTGGCCCTGTTAAGAAACTGTCTCACCGTTAGGCACGGGCCCCCTCTCAAACTGAGAGCTTAGGCCATAGTCCACCACGCTGGCGTAGTGGCAAACTCCACACACCTACGTGAAACTCTTAGGCATGCAGCTTTCGTCACGATGTTTTCCTTCATCGTTAAAGCAAGTGATAATTAGTTTTAATACGCACATGCTTTTGAAAAGGCAGACGTGCGTGCCCGGGTTTGAACCCGAGATCTCTGACTTTGCAGTCCAACGATCTAACCACTAGGCTATCACACAGCGGTGCGCGGTGGTTTTCTTTATTTTATTTTCTATAACAAACGCCTACAACGATTTTGGTGCCGGGGATTTTAGACCTGATTTTAAGTATGTCTTACATGGTGATATCAAAAATGTTACTGGTGTTTTTCTATCAGCTCGAGTTCCCAAGATATAAAAAATACAGTTTTCAGAAAAACATAATATTTTATTGGTATTAAACATCAAGAAATTGCCTTTTAAGTGATTTTCTATAATGAGACTGACGTGGGCAATCTCGCACGATTCCCCAGCAATAGTCGGCCATCATATATATGGGTGTCCCACCTTCCTTGGTATCTATTCTCCATCCTTTTTATGTCTTGGTGGAAACGTTCTCCTCGTTCTTCGTTTAAATCTCCTAAATTATGTTGAAAATGATCTAAATGACTATTGAGATAGTGTAATTTTATACTCATCTTACAGCCTAAATTTTTGAAACGAACCAGCATTTCTTCTACTAATTCTACATAGTTATCAGCCTTATGATTTCCGAGGAAATTTTGTGCAACTGCTACAAATATTTTCCACGCAAGCCTTTCCAGATCATTCATAGAAGTCTCAAAATTAGTGGTGTCTTTCATTAACTGACGTATTTGAGGTCCATCAAAGATACCTGCTTTTAGTTTATCAGTACTTAAATCCAGGAATCCAATCCAGGAAATTTCTGTGAAATAAACTGAAAACATTGACCATTTCTGTCGAGAGCCTTAACAAACTGTTTCATTAGCCCTAATTTTATATGCAATGCCGAAAGAATGATTTTTTCTCTTGAAACTATGGGTTCAATACACATTATAACATTTCTTTCTCCGACAACAAGAGCATCTCTCATAGGCCAATATTTTTGAGACAAATAAAGCATGGGTATTTAATATAACCACTCTGTTGACCCAATAAAAAATTAACCATCTCCAAGTCGACGCAGATCACCCAGTTGTGATAAAAATATTTTATTTTCTGTAATAGAATTGAAATTACCTCATATTCTTCTTTCACAGATGTTGAGTGAGCAATTGGAACGGGAGCATATTTATTTCCATTATGTAGAAGAACTGCTTGGAGACTTCGTTTACTACTGTCAATAAAGAGATGCCATTCATTGGGCTGATCGATCGTCAAACCCATGAATATCAGCAAACCACTCACATTACAGCAATACACAAATTTTATCAGATGAAAAGAACTGTAATAAGCGTCTTTCTCTCGTGCGATATGTAGACACTGGAACATCTAAGGAAAGGCATTTTCTTTTTCTTTTAATCTGGACGTTAGTAGCTTAGCACGTTCCTTAGAAAGATCTAAATCTCTGATGAGGTCATTAACTTTATTCTGCGAAAATGGCTTATTCGAAGTCATCATCTACTTGAAAAGAAATAGGTGTTTCAGCTTTTTCCTCCTGAGATTGCTGCACTACCTGGTGAAAAGCTGGTATTGGAACATTTTCTGAATGCGGAGTAGGTCTTTGTGCTAAAGAAATATTAGGGTATTTCCATTTACGGCGATTGTTTTTGTTGATGCCCACTATATTAGTCATACAAAAGTAACAGTCGTCATAATGATTTTTTTGTTTTCGCCATATCATAGGCACTCCAAACTTCAAAGACTTACGTGTCCCTTTCTCCCAGTGTCGCAAATGTTCAACGCATAGTTTACATACACTATGAGGCGCCCACGCTTTTGTCATCTTTGTGTAGAATTTTAATACCGAAGTAAGCAAAATACAGACGATTCACAGTCTGTTATCGATTTACGCTGATCTTTTAGTATGTATTCACCACAAACATAACAAAATGTATCAGAATTGTTAACACAACATCTGGACGTAGTAGCCATAATGATATAGTAACATAAACTTTATCGATGTTATTGTAATAATGACTATTTACGGAAAAGACCGGAAAAAAATTAAATAACGTATGACAATATATTGTACATTACCTACTTTATCGACCATAGGCAAAAACAGAGCTGAACCAAAAAAAAAATTTTTTTGTAGGCCTGTGTTATCAATTGTGAGATTTAATTTTGGAGGGACACAGATCGCTGCGGGCTTTTGCCTACGGCCATACTAAAATATGGGATTTTAAAAGTTAATTCATTACAGGCCTGTATTGTATTGTATCTGGTCATTTTCCTCGAAGGATACTTATTTAATTTGTCAAAGATCATCCAAATTTGACGGAATTTAAAAAAGTTTTATATAATACTAGCTATTTATATGGGATTTTGTCTATCTATATTTTCATACTAGATCCCTTGCGGGCCAGGCAGCGAGTTACATGGGTTTATATTTTCAAAACTATTAGGTTTATCCATCCCGTAGGTACATAGCTGAACATAATTTTATCAACCCTCATTTACTTAAAGCAAACTAATCAATGTATGAAACTGATGGAACCGTGATGAGGCGGCTGTGTAATCAAATAATATATGTACATGTATGTGTCAATGTGATCGATGGTGTGCCTATAATCAGTATCTATATCAACACCGATTGTATCTTGCGTCACTGCACCTGCGCCTATAGCCAAGTTGACAATCTACGGGCGTTAACCCTAATAGAAAGCGGAAAAGTGTACGGGAATGACATTTTGCAACGAAAAGCCACGTGGTCGAAACAATGCGCAGTCGATTGCGACGAGAGAATCATTATATTAATACGTGAAGCAAAAACTTTGTACCCTTTTTACGAAAATTGCGCGGACGGAGGAGTATGAAATTTCCCACACTTATAGTTTATATCGAGAAGTAGTGCAGAACGCTAATATTTTTTTTTATGATTCATAAATAATACATTAAATCAATAAAAAACACATTACACACACTACCATGTATTTGACACAATACACTTCAAATTGAGAATAGATTAATATTGTTTGTTTTTAATATTATTTGTCTATAGTCTTACTGAATGTCAAATATAACCAGCAAACGATTAAAGAGTTTTTACAAAAAACATCGTTTACATAGAAGTTTTGTATCATTAATTAAATTATCGAAATATGTTCGTCAAGTTCAATGGACAGCATTTTCTTATTGGTATTTTGTTTCAATAAAAAGAAATTAAACAAAAAGGTATTCTTTATTTTACTCATTTTTTGTTTTTTGTTCTTATTTAAATTTTATATAATTTGTTTTGAAAAAAATAGGCACATTAATAGTGTAGCCTTGGCGAAATCTGTGATTATAGAAGTACAGTCTTTGACAATAGAACCTTAATATGTTCAAAGTTATAATTTAAATTAATTATGGTCGAATTTCGAGCAATGGAAGACCACTAGTAGAAACAAAACGCTTGCAACTTGTCCTAGGCCCTCTGAGCTTACAAGCTGCAAGCTTAGTGAATCACCTAACAACCGTTATTCTTCTCGTAAAGATTATCTAATGGCTTAACGTAATCCATGACCTTTCTCAACATTTTGAATTAACCTTGGTTTAATGAGGACGTTTTAATAATTTTAAGTTTTTTTTAACAGGATGATCCTTCACTTTTCTTTGTTAGATTTTCGACCTACTGCTAATTTAACTCGTTAAGATTATATTGTTATTTTCAGGCTCTATGGAATAAAAATGAAACCGAGGCTCGTAGTGTTTCTGGGCATCATTAGTAGGATACAGGCTATTATAATAAATAGTACTTCATCGATAGAGTAACGTTCGCCTGCAGGATGAGATCTATAATATACTTGCGTATTTTATAGATTATATTAGTTACTTCGAAAGTTTATTTATTACGCACTACTGACACAAGCTTTCAAAAAGCTTATAATTAAAATAAGTAAGTAAATAAGCATCGGCCGTGAAACTGCCTCGCTCGCAAGATTACTAAGTCCTGGGTTCAAATCCCAGGTCAGACAACAATGCGCCAGACATCATGGCAACAGGATCGCCTCCTATTACATTGGAACCTATCACACATGATCCTCCTCATCCTGAGTGTTCACAAATCCACAGCCACCATGACAGGGGCAAATGTCAAAGCAAAAAAAAAATGTTTTCAGCTTATGACGACTAGTGTAGAGGTAACAACTAAATCAATCGATATAAATTATGGACATACATAAAAATATTTATTGTACTTATTAAATTAAGGTCGAATGTTACTCAGTGTGCATTCAAACAAAAAAAGGAGTAAATGAATTTGTTTTGGACGGACAGAATTACTTGAGGTTTTTTAGGTAATACAAATTGTGAAAAAGAATTACACTTGATATCAAATGTACATAGGTCTGAACATAATAATATAAAAAAATAGTTTTAAAAGATTAGTTGTAATTTCATATGAATTGTCGACAAAAAAATGTATTGTGGTATATTTATTACGTGTCAAATTCTGACAACATTGTAAACTTCGATTTGTCCGTGGAAATGTGAACATAACCATAGCATCTGCGGCCATATGTGGATGTATATAATACAAGTTTGCCTTTCTGTGTCAGAAATATAATCGTAAAGGTGTTTGATTTTATCGATTTTTAATTTTTTTTGAGGTTATAGATAGATAGATTTTTCAATTGCTGCCTCGTTGGTCTAGTGGCAAAGCGCATCGCTTTGTGATCACGAGGTCCTGGGTTCAAGTGTAGTTTTTCTAGCGAAAACTTCCCAGTACAAGTCCGGAGTCTGGAATTGTGACCGGTATATGGCAATAGGCTCGCCCCCTATTACATGGGACCTAACATCGTCGGCGAAACGTGGGTGTACTCAGTACACCTCTGCCACCCCCCTTGGGGAATATAGGCATGACTGTATGTGTGTGTTGTTTAATTTTTAAATCGGAGCGTATGGGAACAACTGTGGGAGTGGATGATTCGAGAGAAGTGTGTAGAGAAAGAATCTGTTAGAATTTAGTACTCCTTTTACCTCTTTCCGCATAAGGGATTTACAGTAATGGCTATAATTGTAATTAATTATATCACAATACGCAACAGTTGGAAACGTTTTACAAGATATAAGTCAGTTCCAAACTCAAAATATGCCAATCGTCCAAGTTTATTGTCTTTTTTTAATTAACTTGACACAATAGTAAAACGTGATGCGAACTCTGTAATGCTGCATTAACCTCATGTAAGACAACCCTGTGAGGAATAAAAAGACAAAACAAAGTATTTATATCAAAAAGTTATACGATTATTTATTATTCCCAAAGGCTACTCGACGGGTTGTAAATATTTACCACGAATTTAGCCATTAAACGTCGCTTTGGACATATAACACATGTTCGGATGTGTTTGTAACTGGGATCAAATCGGACACGCCGAATGTCGGTGACGCGTCGACGGATATTTGTTTTACTTGCGACTTTTATCGCCTCTTTAATGACTCTCATATATGTGCAATCGTGATCGGA
Source organism: Phalera bucephala (assembly GCA_905147815.2). Lineage (NCBI taxonomy): Eukaryota > Metazoa > Arthropoda > Insecta > Lepidoptera > Notodontidae > Phalera > Phalera bucephala. Next base: position 5,579,103 of record LR990609.1, on the reverse strand, counting down.
TACCTAAACATCCAATATCTAGATTGAAAGTATTGCCGCGATTTATTTTCGATGCTCTGTAGATAAAAGATTTCTATAAAATGAATGGCGTAGGCAGAGAGTACAGATATCCAACAGGTTCTGTCCTTACAGACCTCTCTGGCTTCCTTCACTCTCATAGTTCGTCTCATACACGATCTGCTTACACCACAACGGTTCCCTTTGAGACCAGCACGCTGGCAGATACACGGAATATTGTTCTGTGTCCTATCTGTATACTAAGTTATTCAAAAACGGAATTGGATATTTCATGTCCATAGCTGACGACCGACAAATGACATATCTGCCAAATTCTTTTTTTACGAAAGCTTTTAAAATGCTAAAAATAATATAAACTGTCTATCTATCTATCTATAACCTCACTCCAGATCCCTTGCGGGGTAGGCAGAGAGTACAGAGTTCCAACAGGTTCTTTCCTTACATACCTCTCTGGCTTCCTCGACTCTCATAGTTTGTCTCATACACGCTCGCCGGTTACGGAGACTCTTGACTTTTCCATCAGATAAGACTCGGTTTATTTGGTCGTGGTAAGATAGTCTAGGTCTTCCCCGGTACCTGCATCCTTCCACTTTCACATTGTATATTAAACTATCATAACAAAAAGACTTATTATTCTTTATAGCTGACTACTGGAGCTGATTCTACTGCAGAAGGTAGGTGCTTTATTTAACAATTAGTTGTTGATGATTCAATATCGAAAGGTGTATTCTAAACATCGTCGGTTAGTCATAAATATACTCATCCGTCATCGATCAGAGAATATTAATACTCTTTAGCATCAAATTTACCTTGGATATTTTCAGAAAAACCAGTATTCCGAGTAGATTGAAAACTTAAGAAATCATAAGAACTAGAAACCGCCTGAAGTCGCGTCTGGAATTAGGGGGTAGAAATAGTTACCCGCATTTTATGAAATAAAAAAAAAAAAACAACATTTGAGAGATTTTTCCCGTCTATATTCATGGTAAACTATTAGGTGAACTAGAACACGTAATTTTAATGTCATCTAATGATATAGTTATATTTTGCGAACATGTGATTTTAATAAATTATAACTCTCTTGTGAAATGTGATCGTTATGATACAAGCTTCACATTTAGTAAAGTCCCGGAAAACCTTATTACGAGCTTTAAGATGCTTTATACCGAGTTCTATGAATATAATGAATTAAATTATATTCTTTCGCTCAAAGACTCTTTTGACATTATCCCCATTAGTTCGTATCATTCGAATAAAGTCACAATGCTGTGATGAAAGCTAGAAATTTACGTACAATATGGTTAATACGCGAATACGTTAAATTAAGCTCTACTTAACTTTTATTCATCCTTTGTTTATTTTTAAAACCTTTATGACGTATGTGTCGTCCGTTCAATATAAACACAGTCATACAATTTAATTTTAGAAGAAAAAATTTCAAATTCGCCGATATCGCAGTTTTTCGTGGTGAATCAATAGGCCAGAATAAACTGACGAATTGTCTGAATTGTATCCGTATTACCGTTTGGAACCTTGAGCAGATATTTCTATCGCAGTGTGGATAAAAGCGTCGAAGAATGGTTTTCAAATTGTTTGATGTCAAAAATTGCATTAACAAAGATCCCGGTTAGAAAGATGATAATGAAGAATGTTTTGAAAGTATAAACGCTAATCATACTAGCTAAGCGTGAATTAGTTTCGATGAAATATGTCTGTTATGAAATATAGTGTAGTTATTAGCTTACGATTACATGAATATCTCTATTCGCAGAATAGTACTACTGAGGTACTCCAGCAAAAGCAAAAAAAAATCTGACGAATCGCGAATCGCGTGCGAAAGATCATATTGATGTATGTGCTATTTGTATTGACAAATCAATGGTGTTATTGCGACTATTAACGAAGGCGTCTCTTGCTGCGAGATTGCTTATCGTTTATTGGATGACGCTAAATCTATTAGCCAGAGTGATAGATAACAGGTCCGTTATCTCGGCCAATCGGCCGATTGGTCAATAGGGCAATTTCGGTGTGACGTCGGCTATTGCATGTTCGTCGCGTTCGGGTATGCTCTTTTTGTGCGTCGAGAATGCGAACAGAAGTCAGGAGAAATATATAATTCACACAGAAAATAATAACTTCTTCTAAAAAATATCATGCAAACTGAAATTATGAAAAAAAAGCAACGAAAAATTGTGCCAATTATTAAATTAAAATAAAGAAAAGACCCTTAAACGGATAGACTAATTATAGAAGATTTTAAAGTAAGTAATAAGAGACACGTATAAATATAGTAATTTGGTATCAAAACAAAGACACAACTTTTCGTATGTATTTATTTCATTTGCGAAAACATTGTGCACAATGTAGCCCAGTTTTCACAACAATCTTTATAATCCTTTTAAAAACATAACAATATTATATTCATTGGAATACAATTGTACAGACACAGCTTTAGAAAATAAGGAATCATGGCTGATTTTTTGATTGGAACGTTTTTCTTTTATAGTTATTATTTTATAAAGGACTAATTTAACGGGCATTCTAGATGAGAGTGTAGGTGGTAAGCAATCCAAACATGAAAGGCGAAAGCGGCGCATGACGTCTAATGGTGTTATGATGTGGGATGCAAGTGCGGGTGGGTGCAAGCGCGGGAGTGGCGTCGCACGCTGCACCCGCGCTGGCCGCGGGCGAGCGCCGGGCGGATGCAGCGCTGCCGCACTGCACTCGGCGGCCAGCGGCACGGCGCATCACCTGCCGTTGCCGGTTGCCCTTGAGGATGCGCGCGTGGAAGGAGCTCGGCGTGTCGATGGTGTGCTGCCGCGACAGCGCCGGGTGGGGCGCGCTCACCGAGCTCTGCCTGAACCATGGCAACGATATCTTCCGACGGCTTTTGTGTTGTTTAGGAGCGGCGGGCGGCGGGGTCGTAGCCATCGCGCCGGCCGCGGCACGTGCCCGCGGACGGGAGGAGCGGTCGCGACGCCGCTCCGTCCGACGCGGCGCGCGGCACTGTCGCCACTGCCGCGCGCCCCACGCCGCGCCGCCCGCTGACGCTCGCACTCCACTCGCTCACTACGCAGCCTCCGTATCGAGCTACACTTCCCGAATTTATTCCACAAAGGCACCAGCCGCAACGTCGTGCGAAGGACTCGCCTAATCAGTAAGCGGTGAATGCGTAGCGGTTGCCGCAGTTAGCGACGGCGGCGCTGATTCGCTTGCGGTCAGCGCAGAATGGTACGGATCAGAACTCCCAAGGGCAACGGCGAGTATGGTACGCGGCGTAACTCGGCACTTTCATGGCGCACTTTATTGATGTAATAAGTACGATCACATAATAAAATGATAAAAAACTTGAATATACAAAGGCGAAAACAGTAGTTATATATATATATATATATATATTTATCAATTGTCATCGATTTACGTGGGATAGAAAGATTTAATAAGTAATTAATTCCCCTTACGCGCGAAATCCAGCAGCTTGCTTCATTAGGTCTACATCATCACGCCAGGTCCCTTGCAGGGTAGGCAGAGAGTACAGAGTTCCAACAGGTTCTTTCCTTACATACCTCTCTCGCTTCCTCCACTTTCCTAGTTCGTCTCATACACGTTCGCAGGTTACGGAGACTCTAGGCTTGTCCTTCAGGTAAGACTCGGTCTATTTGGTCATGGTAAGATAGTCTAGGTCTTCCCCGGTACCTGCATCCTTCCACTTTCGCATTGTATATCTGTTTTGTCAATTCTTACTTCTGACATTCTTTCTATATGCCCGAACCAACGGAGCACACCCTTTCTCGTCCTTACACCGATACGGTCGGTCAGCTTCACTCCGTACATCTTCCGTAGAGCTGGCATTTATCCTACTTATATTCTCCTTCTTACATACCTAGCTCTCGCTGGGACAAGCACTCCGTTATGTATGGACAGCTGCGCCTTTTGGCTTAAGTGCCGGCTTCCAAGTAGCTTTCCCATCGCCTGTTCCCTGCAGTCACTTTTCTCTATGTCAGCGGTGTATTTCCCATCGTTACTGAATGCATACAGTGCTATTTTAAGAAATTCAGACAATTTCAAGAAAAAACAGATTGACTTATATAACAATGTTATTAAAAGGTCATATTTAATTCACTCTGGTAGATCTATTCGTTTGTTCATGAATCGTATTCAAATTGACTATCATAAACGTCCTCATGTTTCAACCGGCGAAGCTGTAACGGCGCCTCGGCTGTCAGCATACTCATTCACACATATTAGTTGAATGTCTATTAATTTTCAATCATTCGCCCCAAATAAACGCACATACACACATCATTTTATAGCAGACTTAACAGTATTCGGACACAATTAATACTTCCATAATTTTATTACTTACACCATTTATTTTCCTAATATTATGCGTTACATTTTCTGTTTTAGTTTTTCTTTACACATTCCGAAATGTCTGATTGGCTATTACTTTTTTTTGTAGGACTAATGGCCGGTTTCAATATTCAACTCAAACATAGATTTGCTTACTATCAGCAGTATTTTGGGAGATTTTCCATAAAAAATATGTCATATTTCTATCCGTAGTAGGCAAATCTACCCGTGAGTTAAATATTGTAACCGGCCGTAAGCCCGCCACACATTCCCATTATTGTAACTCCTGTAAGCCAGTATCCACAATGGTCTCCTGAGATGACACCAAAGTTTGAACCTTGGGGTGTCCCGGGAAGCGCTTAATTTGTCTTGGAAGAAAAGCAGGAGAGGAGGAAAAATAAACTTCCACTTTCCTCCTTTGCAAACCGGGACACACAAAAAATTGCCACATCACCCATAGAGAAGGAGACTACAAATAGGATAAGCCACAGTTTTAAAGCACCACGGATACGAAAAATATATTAACAGGGCCTATTTGTGAGCATCATGTTTGATTCCAGTAATAGGTATGGCAAAAACGCTTGAACGCACGGAAATTATCCCGAGTTTTTACTAGATCCGTGTAGTAGATTACGCCCGACGTATTTCGCAGGCTGTTAAATATAATGGTAAATACACTCGTTGTGCCACAAATTGCACTCCCAAAGAACGTGGTGTGCTGATTGTTCATACTTGCAGTTAGACGTGGAACACTGACATAACGGTGAAGGTATTAGTCTAAAAGTTGTTGTGTATCAGTCTAAAATGTTTGAGATATTAAATTGTATATGACTTTCACATTATCGCGCTAGAAGTTAGTAAATATACTTTTTCTGTAGATGGCATAGATATTACTTAACTATCCTGACACGGTGAATTTAAAGAACGGATGAAAGGTCACCTCAAGTTATCCGATGGTAATATTGTAGCATCATAAACTAACCCGAACCTTAAACCTGTTCAATATCAGCTAGTAGGGAAGTAGGGGACCGCCTACGCCCTCCAAATTATGGTTGTTATCTGTCACTGACCTTTACAAGAGAAAGTATTCATTAACAACCGCAAACTTTGACGCAATTAATACACATTACTGATGAGATGTTGAGGTGGAGTAAGACTATATAAAAGAACTTCCTACACGAAGTCCGTATTATTTGTAAATATTTTTGTGCAACATAATAATACTCCGTCGGTTTTACCTTGGGATGAAGTCGAAAGAGATCTGTCGTGATGATATTGATAGATATGGACAAGGACATTATATCGCAGAATTAATAGTAAGTAAATGATTCCTAATAGTTGTGGCAAGTAAAATAATACAGTTCTCAATAATATTATTCCCGTATAAGACATGAAGCAGATGAAGACAAATCGGAGTAATCTACTTAATATGAAAACTTGCGCGAACTCCTGAATTCAAAATTTTATATAAGAAAAGCGTCGTCATAATTATTTGGGTATACGCATTACATCTGTGCGTCCCCGTTTAGGAAATATACGTGACGGTGACAAGCATCGCCTAATTCGTAATCGGCTATATGCGACACTTTATCCCGAAATAATCAATTCGAAAACTAACTATTAAAGTATTAGAATCGAAATGCTAACTATTCAAAGGAATTTATTGCACGGGTAAAAGTTGGGTGCGTACAGCACAAGCTGGTCTTGCATCGTGGTGATTTTTGGCTGGAACCACTTCTGGCTGAAGATGAATTAGGTCTTAAACCCAGAGGAATTCGGTCAAACTGTTTCACAATGTCGCAGTGATATTTGAGTCTAAAAACGATTATGTTATTTTATGTATAGGCCGCACAGCAGGCCGCACGTCACGGCGATGGGCATTGTAATGAGTGATGCACACAGTATTCATGGAACTACACCAAACACCGGTGCCGATACTCACGTCATTAATTAATGGACTTCAAACAACAGCTAGAGAATTCACATGAAATCCTATTGTCACATTATACTGTATTGAGTTGAAAGCTTTTAGTGGCCCGGAACGGAACCTGTCCTCATTTGTCGTTAATACACTAGCCTATCCTTAGAACATACTAAACACAATTTTGGTTTGGAAAATCTTAAATATCTATTGTAGCACTGTTATTATGTCGTACATCAGTACGTATACAGTTAGAAGTAATCAACTGAAAACAACATTTCTGATCGGCGATATTAACTGGTTTATTGTCGCAGACCCGAATGACTTTCGGGTATCACAAAACTACACACACACTAGTGATTAATTACGTAGTACCAGTTTAGTCTACCATTTCAGATGTTTACCTCACCCTTGTCTATGTTCTTGTGACACCATATTTAACTGGTACGTATAGAAAAGTTAGTCGAAATAGTTCATGGCGATAGATATCAATTAGGTTTAAGTATTTAGCAGGTATAGGTGCAAGAAAAATCTTCTATTTAGAAACTTTCGGATAGCAAACTTAGGCCCGTATTACAGAACGCAAAATAGTCGTGAATCCAGTTTTAAAAACTGCTTTTTGAATAATGTTAGTCCTAGAAAGGATGTACATTCAAGTTTTTATTTAATGTTGGATACCAAAGAACTAAATTATTAATTTATATTGAATATGTGCGATACCCTATTATAGTGGCAGTATTAACACAATTTAGCAAAACATTTTAATAGATAATAAAACGAAGTACTCGTAAGTAAATTAAGCATCAAATTTCTAACAACTTCGCAGTAAATGTAATCGGCTTATACAATCAATTACTACAACAACGTAAAACAAAGTGAGATTGAATTGTTTCTAAGCGATTCTACAAACAAATTTTGCTGTCCCATTGAGGGAAAATTAGTTAACAGCTGAGTCTTCGTGACCGCTATCGTTTCATTCGTTGTCGAGGTATCGCCAAGCGTAGTAATTTTGTTGATATGTGTTTGATAAAAGTACAATAAGGAACCCTCCTGGTTGTACTCTTTATATTAAGGTATGAGATACTTCGAAATAAAAGAAAATCACTCATTATTAATTCATCAACTGAGTAGCCCCCAAACACAGAGTAACATCACGCTAGATACCTCGCGGGGATACGCAGAGAGTACATAGTTCCAACAGGCTTTTTTCTTACAGAGATTGGTACTATTATTACGACATTTTTTTCCTCCACAAATTGATAATGTAAAGTTATTTTATTTTATAAAAATGAAAATAAAAGGCAATTACTTCGATAAATTCTCTTTTCGGAATCAAGTATTGGGTTTTCTGTCTGTTGCCTAGTGACACAATTTGAATACAATAGGAAAAAGATGAGGAAAGATTCAAACGAATATTCGTCATTTCCAACCGATATTCTGATATCTGTACAGTGATACTCTAGTGTAGAGTTGCCAATTTTTTTTATATCAAATTTGTCCTGTAAAAATTTGGTAATTAGCGAAAAAAAATTTATAATTATATGAAATGAATACTGTACTTCTTTAAGAAAAAATTATTTATTGAGTTCTTAGATTTACGCGAATATTACACATGAAATAAAACTATTTTACAGATATTATCGCGGTTTATTTATTGCTACTTTGAGCCCTTAACAAGATTATTTTTATTTTTAAGAAATACTACAAGCCAAACTGAATTTATATTAAAAATACCATTAACACCTTTAATTTTATTAAATTTAAAATGGCTGTCTTGCAAATATAATAGTTTCACCTACGATATTTTTTTTTAAAAATATGGTAATTGAACCCCTAATACAGTAGTATACTATATAGGATTGGCAACCCTACGCTCGTGGTGGTATGCTCGCTATGTATAGAAGAGGTCTAAGGTTCAAATAACTTAGCTGTTAACTTAAGGCAATGGAAAACACAACTTCATGTCCGCGTGAAAATGTATGACTAAAGAATAGAGAACCTACCTTGAAAATGTGTGACTAAAGAATAGAGAACCTACCTTGAAAATGTGTGACTAAAGAATAGAGAACCTAGCTTGAAAATGTGTGACTAAAGAATAGAGAACCTACCTTGAAAATGCGTGACTAAAGAATAGAGAACCTACCTTGAAAATATGTGACTAAAGAAGAGAGAACCAAACTTGAAAATGTGTGACTAAAGAATAGAGAAATACCTTGTCGAAGTGTGGGTACCATATACACCTTGTCTAAATGGTTTACGGGGAAAGCGGTCGTAAAATGTATGTATAGTACTTTGTCTGTACATATTATGTTATTTTAATTGAAACTGCATCTCTATATCGCAAAGTTAGTGCAATATTAGTTACGTTAGAAACTAGCACTGAAACTAAAGTTAAATTAATGGACGAAGCGAAGCTTTTACCCTTCGGTTTAAAAGTTTATCGAACATCCCTAACTTTGTAGGTAAAGGACATTTCATACTGGGATAAAAATTGGCAAAATGACAGTAATCATGGTATTCGATTATTAACTTAAACGATGTGAATGAATGTGAAGAAAACCAAAATTATGGTTTTTGAACGGGAAGAAACCAGAACGAATGCAAGGATTGTGGTTGGTAACGATGCGCTGGAGCAAGTGGATGAGTTTGTATATCTTGGATACGCCTTCAGTAAGGATGGGAAATACACCGCTGATATAGAGAGAAGAGTGAATGCAGGTAATAGAGTGAATGGTGCGATGGGAAGGCTACTTGGGAGCCAGCACTTAAGCCAAAAGGCGCAGCTGGCCATGCATAACGGAGTGCTTGTCCCAACGCTGTTATTTGGCAGTGAGAGTTGGGTATGTAAGAAGGAGAACGAAAGCAGGATAAATGCGGTCGAAATGCGATCTCTGCGGAAGATGTGCGGAGTCACGCTGACCGACCGTATTCGCAACAGCGTAGTAAAAAAGGGAGTAGGTATGAAAGATAGTATCGGTGTAAAGATGAGAAAGGGTATGCTCCGTTGGTTCGGGCATATAGAAAGAATGCCAGAAGAAAGAATGACAAAACAGATATACAATGCGAAAGTGGAAGGATGTAGGTGCCGGGGAAGACCTAGACTATCTTACCATGACCAAATAGACCGTGTCTTAGCTGAAGGGCAAGTCAAGAGTCTCCGTAACCGGCGAGTGTGTATGAGACGAACTATGAGAGTGGAGGAAGCCAGAGAGGTATGTAAGGAAAGAACCTGTTGGAACTCTGTACTCTCTGCCTACCCCGCGAGGGAGCTGGCGTGATGATATAGATAGATAGAGATAGAGAGAACTTAAACGATTTGCAAACACGGAAAACTACCCCAAAACAGCTTTTATTTACATTTGAGGCAATATCTTAAGTTTTTGGGAGTTGGTGGCTGGAAAAACATGTTTACTCCGTTTTCGTTACGAGCCGATTTTAGTATATTTTTCCTTTACGACATGACCAACGTTGAGACTTTAGTCTGACATTTATGATAAAAACAGTAGAATGATGTACTCGGCGACGATTGAGATATTCATATCACTATTATTATTCTTAATGAAACACTATTAGTTTGTGTTATACAGGGAAGGAACACGTCTCCTGTAACAGTTTACCTAGCACACGAGACCGTTCTCAGTGATCTAAACGGATTGCAAACGTTGACAATTTATTTTGATATTTTTTAATTATGTTTGTTTTAGTAGAAGCGTGTCCTAGAGTGGAGACCGCGACTTGGTAAGCGTAAGGTAGGACGGCCCCCAGCTAGATGGACTGACGACCTCAAAACGGTCGCTGGGACAGACTGGATGCGGAAGGCGGCGGACCGTGTGCAATGGCGCGTGTTAGGAGAGGCCTATGTCCAGCAGTGGGCTGCGATAGGCTGATTGATTGATTAAATGTTTTAGTAATATAAATTTCAATGAAACAATAATGTCACGAATATTAACGTCACGGAATTAAGGAGTACCAAAGTGTCCACGATTAATCTAAATTATATACAATAAAAACCTCGAAGCTTTACACTTCGTCGCCCGAAGCAAGCGGCTGGATAAAATTGATGGCCTACGGTATTTATGCAAGAGCGTCTATGATGATGCTACATATATGAGGTTAGGTGGCACCTCGACCGCTCATTTCAACGTTTTTTCTTTAATAAGCTTTTTGTGTACCTCGTTAGGTATAGTTATATATTCCCGGGGACAACCACACCCGTCTCACGCCATTTCTACCTCCCTCCCATACGAGAAATTAATAGAATTTTATGTGATAACAGGTACGTTTATAGGTGCTGTGTTCAATTTCGAGAGTTTATTGGAAATTAAATTATGAACCATTATGGTGGATAACATTCATATATGACGGTAAATTAAATGATGTATCCTCCATCAATTTGGGCGTATCCCAGTAAACTGAGATATACAATTATAATAAATTTCAGAATCATTATCTAATACACTTTGAAATATTGGTAATAAGATTGTCTTATAAAAAACAAACAAAATATCTAACTGCACAAAATATAATGAACTGAAAGAAAACATTTTAAGCTTGATACTTTTATTAATTGTACTTGGTGTCAAAATAGTAGCATAAAAGCATATGGGTCATTCCATGTCAAATCGACAAATTTTTTACCTGACCCCCTTTGATTTCGCTGAAAATTTTCTATCTTTATCTACCCCCCGAAAGTTATTTTTCAGAATTTTTTCAAATTTTTTTTCCCGACTCAAAAAAAGTTATGAATTTTTGAAAAAAACCGCTCTTTTATTTTTAAATTGCCAGAACTTTTTCAAAAATTGACCGTTTGGGAACTTCTTTTTTTTCAAAATTGTTGTGTTTAAATGTAGTTTTCGAAAAAAAATATGAAAAAATTTTCAGAATCCCAGATATATGAAATATTTTAGTTTTTTTGAAAAAAACCGTAATTTTCTCAAAGTCCGACCGTTTTTTTTTTCCTTTTTTTTACTCTAAAAATACTTCAACTAATTCTGCAATGATCCCCGTTAATCAAAAGATGTGACGACAATCGCTTCTAATTTTTTTTCTTGATTATAAAAAAATTGTTGTTGAATTTTTGCTGATTTTATATAACTTTGTTATGAAATTTTTTTTATTTCCTCGTGAAACCTCAAAAGTTGAAAAATAAAATTTTATTGGAGATTTTCAAGTGATTACCGTCCAAGAAATTGTTATTTTTTTAAAAAAAGGAAAAAAAAGGACTTTTCATACTCTTAAATAAATTCACCGTCTCTTAACATCTTCAAATAAATTAAAAACAGTTTTCGGGGGGTAGAAAAAGATAGAAAATTTTCAGCGAAATCAAAGGGGGTCAGGTAAAAAATTTGTCGATTTGACATGGAATGACCCATATACAAGGTGTATCGTATCGTAAATAACGCAAGGCCTCAGACACTCCGATTAGATAAAAAAAATACAAATAATACACAAATTAAAAAAATGAGATACATTAAAAATTGTTGGAATTAATTCAGCTACCGATTTAGAACAAACTACTATCAGGTCTTGCGTTCATTATGTTACACCTTGTATTATTGGATTTACCAGTTATTATTTGATGCCCATATAATATAATATCCTATTTTATTGATTGCCTCTACTTTTTTTTTTGATTCGCAGACGTCATATTAAAATAGGATACCTTATGCTGCCCCCAATTAAGACGCATCTAAGGACAATCGTGTAAAAAGACACCTTTTTCTATTTTACTTTTTAATTGATGATTTTAGGTAGACGGAACAATAAAACGAGAGCATGTGACATTTATGTGGTTAGCACTGTGAATTAAAAGGGTTAAATAGAAGTTTAAAATATACCACAGTCGTTTGACTCCATAAACCACCGCTTTTGCATGTACGTGGAATGAGTACATTAACATAATAGCCGTGAAGCTCTTTTACAAAAATAATCTTTATATATCCGTAGCATAAACGTGTTTTATACACGTATTAAAGCGTATGAGATGAAAAAAAGGGAATGTGCACTCGTTATGGTTCACTTAGTTTTAAACATAAAACACCTTTGTTCACGACGAATGTATGAAACGTGTTAGTGAGCAGGCAAGTGGACTTGAAACGGGGCAGCGCCCCAATATAAACGACCGTTTTCAGTAGACAAACTGACATGAAAATGAGTAGCTCGATCGTTATAACCAAACTATAGATAGAACTAACAAGCTATCAAAACAATTCACATCATCGTCGACTGAACGATATCTACAATCAATATTTACGGTTTAAATATTGATAGACTGCCTCGTTGGTGTGGTGGCAAAGCGCATCGCTTTGTGATCACGAGGTCCTGGGTTCAAATCTTAGGTCGGACAAATGTAGTTTTTCTAACATTCCCAGTATGAGTCCGTAGTCTGGAATTGTGCCCGATATATGTCAATAAGCTCGCCCCCTATTACATGGGACCTAACATCGTCGGCGAAATGTGGGCGTACTCAGTACACCTCTGCCACCCCCTCTGGGGAATATACGCGTGACGGTGTAAATATTGGTATATTTGCACATCAATTGCGTTATGTATCCACTATTAATCTTCGTACCGTACATGATGTACGAATGTACGGTACGGTACATCGTGTCAATTTAATGGGCTCTGGAGCTAGGGCAGGTTTATTAATTATGCTCAACAACATAATTGCAGGGTCGAGATACTGTCTCGCCGCGCTCGGTACACGCTTTAACTAAACTACGACATAATAGTACAATCACTCCCGAGCGAACCCGGGACGGCACAGCTACAAAATGTATAATATTCTAACTACACAAGTGAATGACAGTTGTTTATTATAATTATAGCATCACGTAGGTCTCCTAAGGGATGGTCGGAGATATTCGGAATAACATACATAATTATTTTATTTAGCATGACAAAGTAAAATCCGAGTAGTGATAGGTAAGACGTTTGGACTGCAATGTCAGAGGTCTCGGGTTCAAACCCAGGCACGCACCTCTGTCTTTTCGAAAGCATGTGCGTATTAAGAATTAATTATCAATATCTTTTATCGGTGTCTTTTAAACGGTGAAGGCAAACATCGTGAGGAAACCTGCATGCCTAAGAGTTTTACGAAGGTGTGTGAAGTTCGCCAACCCGCACTAGGCTAGCGTGGTGGACTATGGCCTAAGCCCTCTCGGTTTGAGAGGAGGCCCGTGCCCTACGGTGGGACAGTTTCTTTACAGGGCTAATATTATAATATTATATAAGTAAAAAATTTACGTCAGGTGCCGAATTCAGTTAAGTGAATATGTCATAGGTAAAAAGACCCAGCAAGACACGTTTCTATTATGTACAAAGATCGGTAGAGGTCAAAGGTGCTCTCTACTCGAGACTCAAGAGCCACTTGATGCCTGAATGTTTTACGTTCATAGATATACAGCGCTTCGGACTGCCATAGATTAAGATATATATCGCGATTAAAAAGAGTAGGTAGAATGATTTATTGTTCAATTAAACAACCTTATAATGACAAACTTACATGGTGGTACATTTACAAAAGTGAATGATCATCAGCAGAAGGACGTCCCTTACGACCGACAAAAGTGAATAATAATAAACCAGTTAGTCTATTAACATTTAAGTTAAACGAAACATCGCGACACAAAATCTCTATCAGAGTTAAAAGAACTTTGTCGCTGAATAAAATATTTATATAAGGGTTTAGGTCTAAGTCTCTTAGGCCCTTATTACAGAACGTAAATCAGTCGTAAATCTAGTTTTAAAATCGAATTATTGTAATATAGCTTTAGTCTTAAAACTAGATTCACAACAGTTTTAGTTCTGTAAAACGGGCCTTAATTTTTTTTATTCTTAGGCGAGGAAATTAACAATGGCTTTGGCGAATGTTATGTTGACCATTACACTGTAACGAAAGTAAATGTTTGTGCGACTCACGGATATTTGTTGGTTTGGTCTTTGTATATGTGAAATTTGTGCACAGTATCTATCAACCAGTAATTTTAATACCGTTGTTTGCTTCTAGCAAATTTATCTCAGTTATTGGAATTTTGACTACGGAAAAAAATACCGAATTATTTTTCTACAAAACCGTGACAGGATAAAAGTGATAATAAATATTTCTAGGAAAACAATGTTTGGCGAGCAACACCGAACACGCGCCAAAAAGAGTCTTATGATTGAAGCGGTATTTAGATAGAAACGAAAGGATTTACAACAGGCGTTTTATTTAAACTTCAAGGATGTCTTCGCCTTTTGCCGAAACGAATAATTCAATTAACGGCGATTGTAACATGGATCGGTTCGCTCGGCGCGTAGGCATAGGCACTAATTAATCGCCAATTTACATTAAACAATTTTGCGGAGCACGAACGCATTGTTAATTACAAAGAGTCAATGGGAGTATCCGCGCGGGTTTCATAATAAAATCATATCGGTGTTTACGAGTTGCCCTCACTTTAAACTGACATTCATTAACTAACCGATTGGTTATGTAGTGTGAAATTACCTCTACTTCAAACTAAGATCGCGATAATACTTATTAAGTAAACTATAAACACAGGCAGCTCAATTACCTAATAGAGGTACGATTTCATGACTATTCATTTTGCCTGCAATATACGTCGTGTCATGCCCGGCTCATGTTAAACCTATATTGAATATATGAACCTGTACTCATATCTCCTGGGAATTCGGACACATGCTACCGAAACTTGAAAACAATATGTAAACGCAGATTAATAGCTAATACCAAATAATAAAAAAATAGCGTGACTATGTACGCAACAACCGACGTTAATATCTATCTATCTATCTATAACCTCACGCCAGATCCCTTGCGGGGTAGGCAGAGAGTACACAGTTCCAACAGGTTCTTTCCTTACATACCTCTCTGGCTTCCTCGACTCTCATAGTTCGTCTCATACACGCTCGCCGGTTACGGAGACTCTTGACTTTTCCATCAGATAAGACTCGGTTTATTTGGTCGTGGTAAGATGGTCTAGGTCTTCCCCGGTACCTGCATCCTTCCACTTTCACATTGTATATCTGTTTTGTCATTCTTTCCTCTGGCATTCTTTCTATATGCCCGAACCAACGGAGCATGCCCTTTCTCATCTTTACACCCATACTATCTTTCATACCTACTCGCTGTCTTACTATGCTGTTGCTAATGCGGTCGGTCAGCTTCACTCCGCACATCTTCCGCAGAGCTCGCATTTCTACCGCATTTATCCTACTTTCATTCTCCTTCTTAAATACCCAGCTCTCGCTACCATATAACATTAATATATATATTCATATTAATATGCTATTTTACTTACGGAAAAAATGAATAACCCTATACAATTATCACAATAGTTACATGTAGCTACTACGGTTGTACCTATGTTCCGCTGGGTCCGACTTTGGGGACGGGTAATAACAAACGCAGGCCGTTGTTTTATTAAAAACATAATTGCATATTGCTCAATTTGCCATTTTGCATTTTAAGTATAGTACATTTTGTGTGGGGAGTACTGGCCGTGTGGGGACGGCATAAGAGTACAATCTCCCCACCGCATGCTGGACAGACAGCGGGTCGTAAGAGGCGACCAAATCCAGCGCAAAAATACCGCAAACAGCGGTAGTTCAGACAAGGCAGTACTCCGGTGCCACATCGGAGGAGGGCTTGTCTGGGCTGAGTGTGGTCGGAAGCAGGACACCACTCCTTGGTATGGCGGCACTTATGACATCCATAGCCCTAGTTGGGTTACTGCTGGCAATAACATCGTTTCCTGAAGGTGTCGTACTAGACACTCAAAGGACTCCAGAAAAGAGGGTGGGCAGCAGCGTCCTCTCATCTCATATGAAATCCTATACTGCGATTGCCAACCCGCCTGCCAAGCGTGGCGATTATGGCAATTACCCCCCAATGAACGACACTAAAATTAAACGGCCCCCAGTTCCCGGCGGCCCTGCTATTCCTGGCAAAGGTCATGGTCGCGGCGGGGCAGGGGGTGCTAACAATCTCCGGCAGAGACCTGGCTACCACAAACGACGACCATTGGCTCTGGCAACCTACAACACGCGCACACTGCGGATCGATGAGAAGATAAACGAACTGGAGGAAGAACTGAGCAAGTTACACTGGGATGTTGTAGGGTTATCCGAAGTCCGAAGGGAGGGCGAGGACTCGATAACGCTCAAATCAGGTAACTTGCTCTATTTCCGGGAGGGCGAGCGATCATTAGTCCCAGGGCGGTGTCGGGTTTATCGTCCACAAGTCCCTCGTGAACAACGTCCTTAAGATCGAGAGTGTGCCGACCAGGGTAGCGTACCTGATACTCAAAATGACTAAAAGGTATTCACTGAAAATTATACAGTTATACGCACCAACTTCGACACACCCTGACGACGAGGTGGAGGTTATGTATGAGGATATATCTAGAGCCATACATACCTCAAAATCTCACTACACGGTTGTCATGGGGGACTTCAACGCGAAACTGGGCAGACGAGGCGATTATGAGCTGAGAGTAGGGACATTTGGTACTGGACAAAGGAACTCCTCGGGGGCAGATGCTGGTGGACTTGGAGAAGGAGGGACTCTATATGATGAACTCCTTCTTCCAGAAGCGGGAACACCGCAAGTGGACCTGAGTGAGTCCCAATGGCGTCACAAAAAATGAGACAGACTTCATCATGTCGACTAAGCGGCAAATATTTAATTATGTATCTGTGATCAACTCGGTCAAAACAGGTAGCGATCGCCGAATGGTAAGAGGCACATTGAATATAATTTCAAGCTCGAAAGCTCCAAACTGATGAAGTCTGCGCTCCGTCCTCACCCTGTCCAAATCCAGAACCACGATAGCTTTCAGCTCGAATTGCAAAATCGCTTTGAATGTCTAGGCGAGTGCGTAGACGTGCACGATTACAATAACAGCATCGTGGAAACTGTCCATACGGTCGGGAACAAGTTCTACAAAGCCCACCGTTCAAAAACAACCAAAAAGTTCTCAGACCATACCCTAAAGCTAATGGAGGAAAGACGCGGGATGGTCCTGCATTCTTCTGCATGCCGGCGGCTCAATAGGCAGATCTCTAAGTCTCTGATACGCGACACGCGCGATTACAATACCAGCACAATCAAAGAGGCTGTAGAGCGGAACAAGGGCTTGCTAGAGATCTGTCTATTGGACAAAGCCGGTTAAATAAGCTCAGGAACGGAGATGGTAGAATTAAATCCTCCAAACCTGAACTCCTGAGAGAGGTCAAGAACTTCTACGGACAGTTATACATGTCAACACGCCCTGTTAGCAATCTTGCCAAAGACTCAAGAGCCAGATTGACCCGACATTACACCGAAGATATCCCGGACATCAGTCTGAACGAGATTAGTATAGCTCTCAAACAGCTCAAAAACAATAGGGCGCCAGGCGATGACGGTATCACAACTGAGATTCTCAAGGCTGGTGGGAAGCCGATACTAAAGGCTCTCCAGAAGCTCTTTATTTTCGTCATTGTCGAGGGCAAAACGCCAAAGTCATAGCACAGAAGTGTGGTGGTTTTCTTCTTCAAAAAGGGCAACAAAACCCTTTTGAAGAACTATAGACCTATATCACACGCAGACTGGATGATTTCCAGTCTCCCGAACAAGCTGGTTTCCGAAAAGACTTTAGCACCATAGACCACATACATACGCTGCGGCAGGTTATACAAAAGACAGAGGGGAGTATAACCGGCGACTATGTTTAGCGATTGTGGACTATGAAAAACCCTTTGATTCGATTGAGACATGGGCTGTGCTACAGTCTCTCCAGCGTTGCAAAGTAGACCACCGTTAAATCGAAGTGTTGAAGAGTTTGTATGAAAACGCCACGATGTCAGTCCGTCTCTACGGCCAGAACTCAAAGCCCATCCAACTGCAGCGAGGCGTGAGACGTTATCTTCCCAAAACTGTTTTCCGCCGCGCTGGAAGACGTTTTTAAGCTTCTGGACTGGAGAGAACATGGCATCAATATCAACGGCGATCACAATACATCTCTCATCTTCGATTTGCCGACGATAACGTGGTCATGGCTGAGACCCTGGAAGACCTCGGCACTATGACCTCAGCAGAGTCTCTCAACAAGTGGGTCTTAAAATGAACATGGATAAGACGAAAATCATGTCAAACACCCATGTCGTACCCACTCCTGTGAAGGTGCGAGACTCTACACTCGAAGTTGTAGACAATTATGTATACCTGGGACAAACAGTCCAATTAGGGAGATCCAACTTCGAGAAAGAGGTCAATCGTCAAATCCAACTCGGCTGGGCCGCGTTCGGGAAGCTACGTAATATCTTCTCGTCCCAAATACCGCAGTATCTCAAGACAAAAGTCTTTGACCAGTGTGTTGCCAGTGATGACTTACGGCACCGAGACATGATCACTCACGATGGGCCTCATAAGAAGGCTCAAAGTCACCCAAAGGGCAATGGAAAGAGCTATGCTCGGAGTTTCTCTGCGAGATCGAATCAGAAATGAGGAGATCCGCAGGAGAACCAAAGTCACCGATATAGCTCTCAGAATTGCCAAATTTAAGTGGCAGTGGGCGGGGCACATCGCTCGTAGAACTGACGGCCGTTGGGGCAGAAAGGTTCTCGAGTGGCACCCTCGTACCGGAAGACTTGGAGTGGGCAGGCCCCCCACAATGTGGAGCGATGACCTGGTGAAGGTCGCGGGTAGAAGCTGGATGCGTACAGCACAAAGCCGGTCGTTGTGGCGATCTCTGGGGGAGGCCTTTGTCCTGCAGTGGACGTTTTTCGGCTGATGATACGACATTTTGCATATTATACATTATGCGATGGAGGGAATTAGTTGAGACATGTTTAGTTCCTTTTGGTACCCACGAAATTAAGCGACAGTGTGCCTTTTTTAAATAGCCTATGCTGTGTCCCACTACTGAGCAAAGGCTTCCCCTTGACCTCTCCACATATACGTTTACCTAGACCTTTATGGATATAAAATTGCAAGATTTCAACACCCAAAAATTTAATTCAAATTGATGCGATAAAATAGTTATATTTTTATATTGTAATTAAATATAATTGCGAACATATGCGTGTAAATAAAAATTTACATTTTTTTTTCTAAATGACTTGCGAAAGCAGACAGACTCGTGTCTTTATATTATTAGTCTATGACCATGAAGTGGTGTTCACTCGCTCTTCTACCTTCGGTTCTGCTCTGAGCAAACAACAATTCTAAGATTATTATCCTCAAGTCCGTTCCTTGAGAGTACTTCGACAATTAAAGCGACACTTTCAAATTACCGTACAACTATAAAACGTTACAGGTATACTTATTTCATTGGAGATCTAAATAGTGGAACCTTATTATTTTTGAAAAATATCTCTAATACACCAACCAGACCTTTTACAATTATCTATCTAGGGTAGGCAGAGAACAATATGACAACAATTACAGAATATGTTAATAATAATAGCGCTATATTAAGTCGATATTGTGTTTAATGAAAGCTAAAAGTGTTTTTTTTACGTTTTCATATGCTGGCAATACTGACACTAATGTCACCTATTATTCTAGCAAACTATAGACATGGACGAACTGGTTTTGATACAGGCTAGATTTATTTAATGTTGTGTTAGCATAGCATACATGATTTAAATTTAGCACCTCTGAATTTGAAATCTTATTATATTCCGTAGCATTGCATTGATTGATTGCTTGCATAGATGATGCATTGAGTATTTAGACAATCTGTAATTGAATTAAAAAAACGGAAGAGTTACGAGAAATTGATTTAATATCTAAAAGCCAATAGGTATCAGGTCCCCATAGCCGAAAATCAAGGACTTATAAACCATTTACACGAAAGAATTATATTATAATTATAGTATTCTAACATACTACATGTTAGAATACTATAATTTATATTAAACTTCCTCCCTACTCCTTCTCCTCCCTCGTTCCTCCACTCTCCTGGGTGTTCTTTAAAATCATAAACCTATTTACATGATCTTTTAGTTTAAAATATTCAAGTATCGAATCTATTTATTTCCATTTCGTAGGGAGTTGCATTTCCTGATTTATTTAAATTTGCCGCCATTTTACACTTAGCTTTCATTAGACAGACTTTAACTGATATGTATGTTCTAGACCATAATTTGGAGGTATACTACATTAATATAAGAATGTAATGTTATAGAAACCCAGAGAGGTCTGTAACGAAAAAAATTGTCTCATGTCCTGTCTGCATACACCGCAAGAGATCTGACGTGATTATATAGATAGATAGAGAGAAGGTTATGTTAAATGTATACGGATAAATTATTGTTGTTATTCATTCATTTTCTTTTTCAGTTCCGCAAATTTTGATTTCAAATTAGAAATTAATATTATGTAATTAATGTATAGAATATAGAAAAAGCGTGGGTTATAGGTTGTGTGCAGCATAAAGCCAGTCTTCTCGTGGCGATTTTTGGGGGAGACTTGGGGATGACGATCATGATGTCGATGATAATGACATAAAATATGGATAAAATCGCAACAGTTAATCATAAAATTACAGTCACCACTTACCTTATCAGAGTCAGTTGTGTTGCCGCTGCCGAAAGACGCCAGTGAATTCCGATCAAGGTTCTCTGTTGTTTCATCCAGTATTGTGTCCTCCAGGTCTCTGTGAAATAACGTCACTTTCAGTGCAGGCCGTCAGTGGCATGGGTGGCACCCGGTGCGGATATCGTGGTATCACCCAAGGATCAAAACTGTTATAAAGAATAAAAATGTGATAATAAAATATTTTATTTATTATTATTACATTAAATTTTTACAAGTGGCATTTATGCAATCTAGAGCAGTTTTGAGAATTTTTATAGGTGGCAGTACTGAAGTATGGTTAAATATTTTTCGTTATGTATTTTTAGTTATTTTTGTAATTCAAGGTAGGGTGTTGTTATCCCGGTGCGGGCCGCCCCCTCCGCCCTCCCTCCCTAGCTACGCCACTGCACGCGGTACAAATATTTATCGCAAACACTGATAGTTTTATGCTATAAATAATAATTAACTAGTATAAGATGACTTGCCAAGTCAAACTTTATGATATTTCTTTATAACTTAGCACTTATTTAGAACCCAATCCTATTCCCGACGAAGCTGTGCCGAAAATCCCTCACGTCCTACGTATAAAACTTGTATTTACATTTTTCTGGGATAGTAAAATAATAACAAGCCATGGGTAAAATAGTATCTAGTTATGTAAATACACCAAATACCTTGTAAAAATATTGCGAGACTTTCTTAAAGGCAATTTGTTGTGTTTTGGTAAAATGTGGATGTCTGTGTATGATATATATTAATAGTTATATATGAGTATATTGACGAGATATTTCTTACCTGCTGGATCGCTGCGAGCTGGTAGGCCGCACCCGCGCGGGGCTCCGCGGCGGCTGGTGCAGAGCTCCGCTGAAGTAAGTTTCCTACGAAGATAAAACGTGTTCAGATAATGGAGTTTGCTCGCATTGGGTGATGACTCACCACACTCAAATATTTCCACGCGGAAATAGGCAACTTGGACGTAAACAATGAGCAACGATTTGTTTATCACAAGAACAATTGTGGGTTTCTGTGCTGTATAAGTAATAATTCGTTTTGTTGAGTGATTGACGTACGAAAAGCTGAGTAATATTCAGCGTATTATTATTGTTCATTCATAGACAATCAATGGTCATTATTTGTTTAAAATATTGATACATATTTATGAATCTGTTTCTTTGTTCATCCTTATATTTATTCTGCAACTTTTGGCACAGGCTTACATCATAAACTAGGCAAATAGCTGAACTAGCGTATGACGTATAAAATTGCTTATACCACCAGAATTAACTTGGATGCGCTACTAGAAATTAATCCTTAATGGCAATTGCCACTACAAAGAGGATGTGAAAAAATTTGGTAATTAATTTATATGAAATTATTGTACCTGAATAACTTCCCGAAGTCTGCGGACCCAGGTCTGCTTGACTTCGAGAGACGGCGCCTTCAGCACGATGCGGCAGTCGCTGACCATCGGCTGGCGGCCGGTCCACACCGAGAACTTGCACTCGTCGCCCTCGATGTGCTCCGTCACGCCCAGCTCCGACGTCTATTTCAACAAATTATTGTTATTACTAATACCCTCACGACATACACTTGCTTATATGACATTTTTATTTTTTTATTTATGTTTATTCATTTTATGAAACCCTATGCCAAACTACTTAGTAGTTTGTCGGCAGTCGTTCACATGATACACTGCTACCGTAGATAACATAAGATTCAATAACACGCTTCCACAGCCTATTCAGACATCAAACATAGCATAGTAGTTGGTACACATAGATGGAATCTGACTAGCGGCATAGTGATAAGTAATGCTTCTTAAGTACACACTGAAACTGTGTCCGAGATTTTATACCCCTAATCATATTTTGTGGTAGTTCATTTATTAATGTTGGCACCATACACATTCTCGTACGTTTCCCGTAGTAATTCTTATATTTCGGCACACACACATAGTTGAACACTAATAAACGATTTTTGGATTGTGTAATCCCATCCGATAAAAGAATAGTAACGTATAGGGCAATAAGCTTGTTGTAATGAGATGTTGGATGATTAATAATAATAATAATTTATTTATATCAGGCATGAATGTGAAGAAAACCAATATTATGGTTTTTGAACGGGAAGAAACCAGGACAAATGCAAGGATTGTGGTTGGTAACGATGTGCTGGAGCAAATGAAAGAGATTGTATATCTTGAAAGCGCCTTCAGTAAGGATGGGAAATACACCGCTGATATAGAGAGAAGAGTGAATGCAGAAAATAGAGTGAATGGTGCGATGGGAAGGCTACTTGGGAACCGGCACTTAAGCCAAAAGGCGCAGGTGGCCATGCATAACGGAGTGCTTGTCCCAACGCTGTATGGCAGTGAGAGTTGGGTATGTAAGAAGGAGAACGAAAGCAGGATAAATGCGGTCGAAATACGATCTCTGCTGGAAGATGTGCGGAGTCACGCTGACCGACCGTATTCGTAACAGCGTAGTAAGTAAGCGAGTAGGTATAAAAGATAATATCGGTGTAAAGATGAGAGAGGGTATGCTCCGTTGGTTCGGGCATATAGAAAGAATGCCAGAACAGATATACAATGCGAAAGTGGAAGGATGTAGGTACCGGGGAATACCTAGACTATCTTACTATGACCAAATAGACCGTGTCTTATCTGAAGGGCAAGTCAAGAGTCTCCGCAACCAGCGAGTGTGTATGAGACGAACTATGAGAGTGGAGGAAGCCAGAGAGGTATGTAAGGAAAGAACCTGTTGGAACTCTGTACTCTCTGCCTACCCCGCGAGGGAGCTGGCGTGATGATATAGATAGATATATCAGGCATCAGAAATTGTACAATTTACAGGCCCATATAATCTATACCTTACAAACTAACATACATATAATATATTAAACTTATAACCTAAGTAACATGTAATTTCGGCGACATGTTGCGCTGTGCAGGGGCGTCCCGCAGTATCCCAAGAAATCTCCTGAATACGACACTCGCCAGAACTCCTCGCTCATAAAGGTCTCCAGTTTGACAGTGGGAACTCGTACCATAAACGAATTAAACGCCGTATTGTTTTGCGAGTCCAGCTTCTCGACCCGCAGTGTACATAGTCTTCTTACGGGCATACTCCAGAATGTCATCGAGTTTTGGTGGTGTAATGTAACCATGACACGTACAGCAGCGTCGTTGGTTCTGCTGAACAGAGGAGCATGCCATCATCGACCGGCGTTGTTCCACACCGGTTTCGTCGGGGAGGCTTCTTCTTCCTTTCCACCTTGATAAAGCCTTCCGCATCACTAAGGCCCTTCGTTGTGCTCAAACCTCAAAACTGCCGACCAATGCATTTTACGCCCCGCGACCAACGTTGACATTGGAGGCCTTGTGTGACCTACTTTCCAAGCGAGCGCCACGCAATGACGCAACCTCTTCACTTAGTTCGCGGATGGTACTCTCAGAAGCCTCTAACCTGTATTGTTCTTCGGCCAGGCTAAACTTTAGGGTGTTGATGTCCTGTTTAGCAGCCTGGTGACGTCAACTGTGTGGTCGAATGTGACGGGGGGCAGCCTGTGCAGCTGCTTCGCAACGAAAGCGGTCACGATGTCAGGATCCGTCTCCTTCAGCAATTTTACGATGTCCTGGAGAATTCTCTTTCCCTTTTCATTCCTCCTACGGAACGGGATCCAATCGCTCATGCCGAGCGAGTGGTACTGTAAATCTCTTCCTTGTTGAAGTTAGTCTTGCATATCTACTCGATGCTAACTTTATCCATGGTGTCGATGGCGTGCTGTAAAAACGCCAACACTTCGTTGGCTATACGTTTTTCAGAACTCAAAGCGACAATTATGTGCAGCGGCAATAGCCGCGCAAAACGCGAATTGTAATAATTCGAATATGCAGTGTGGCACGTCCCGAGTCTGAGCGCGCAATGCACTGCACTAATTTAAATAAATGTTTACAATGCATTTTTATTTATTTATAAATTTTACAATCTATAGTCATTTTCAGAAGCCATGGGTACACTGACGTTTGATCAAATTCCATTTAACATATATTGTCCTGCGAAATATTTAAAATAACGAATTCAGAAAATAAACAAGAATATAAAGGTAAATAAAAAATCTAATTTATTTTGCATTTCAATCATATACTCTTTCTAAATTTGCGTAAAATTTAAAGAAAAAAAAACAAAATTTTATAAAATTTGAACGGTTTGTGTTTTAGGGAATGCCACAATTAAATGGTTATAATTGATCAATTGTTATTAAAAATGTACAAAATCGATTGCCGATTTCTTCACGAATGTTATTTTATGTATCCGACTAAAAGACATGATACTTATAATCAAGAAATCAATAAAAACCGTGGTTGCGTCATCTTGACACATTAAAATAGACAATTTAATAGATTTTTTTAAATAAATACACGTGCACGACCATTTAGGCCATTTGGCTGATTATTTTTCTTACGAATCTTATTAGTAAATAAATAATGAAATTATTGTTTTGTTTTCTTTATCTTCCTTAATTATTTTTAATAAAATCGATTCATTGTCCGTTATAAATTATCTCAATACGATATTCTATCGATTAAATTTTATCATCATCATATTTCCAGAAACGTAAAATCCCAAACGTGACCGTACCCATGACTCGTGAAAAGGACTATAAAAAATTAACTAATTCATAACAATTTACGTAGAAACTTAATATATAAAATTAATGAGATAAATAATTTTCAATGATTTGTATACCATATAATATCGATAAAAACGGGCAACTGTAACATAGACTCTGACTACCTATCATGGCGGTAAACTGTCATTGAAATCGTTATAAGAGAATATAATATCCTTTTTTTCATATTATTCACGCTCTTTGATATTTTCTATCCTATCACCATTCTGTTTACCATCTCTCAATGTATTGGAAATTGTACGCCGCTAAAATAATAATTATTCAGGAAAAAACAAAATCACTGACTCTCGCGATCTACTGACAAGCAGTACTACCAACCAGTGTTAAATCTTACGTCTATCTATCTATAACCTCACGCCAGATCCCTTGCGGGGTAGGCAGAGAGTACAGAGTTCCAACAGGTTCTTTCCTTACATACCTCATACCATAATCTTACGTGAACCACAATATACATCACGTATTCCCAGAAAGGAGATTGACACATAGATACTAAATCTTAGAGACTCCTGGAACTAAAGCATTTTGATCTCGTCATTCAGCCTGTGGCAGACGACTTTCTAAGAAACGGTATGACGTAGACTATATATTGTTATATTGTGGTGTACGATAGGGAAGTAGGTAACGCATATAAACTCCTATAATTTACATTCATAAAATATTGACTAAACTTAGTTGAAACTACTAATTGGATCAAAAGTTTAGTATTTCATTCTATTAGTTGGCAGGCTGTTATATCTATCTATATTATTATGTATCTTTCTGTATATGTTAAGGTATTGAAATTTAACATTCATCATATTTAATACTTATATTTAGTAAGTAGTTTAATCTAAGTAATAATTATTCGAGCCAAAAACAACCCTATTATTATTTACTCTGCTTTCTATAAAGTATTATTTTAAGTTAAATAGTCTCACCTACATAACAATATAGCTCACAAAAACACTTACCATAAACTTTGTCTTGTAAATGTATTTCGCTTTGCCATGCGAGTCCTTCACCTCCTTAGCCAGGAGTATGTGTAGGTCAAAGAGGAAGACGCGTCTCTCGCGGCCCTTCTTGATGATCTGGCGGAGATCCCACACGTGGAAGGAGTCCTGGAGGACCACCTCGCCGAGACTGTCCGTGGGCACGTCGCACCCTTCCAGAAGCGAGAGATGCATTGCATCGTTGGCTTTCTTCGGCACGGACGACATAACCTCCAGCCCGTCCTGATAAACACATAATGACTAATATATAACAATCCCATAAAAGAGAAAAATATGAATATTCACACAAATTCGATGATTCCATCCAAACAAAGTAGTAATCCGATTATAAAAAGTAAAAAAGAATTCGTTATGTTTAAAAATACACTGTGTGATAATGATCGTAATGCTTCAACTATTTAAACAATACCATAGGGAAGAGATCAAATGATCGCCAAAGATGCTATTGCACTAATTTTACACCAAACATGTAGCAAAATATGATCACGTGAGCAAATAAAATTAAAGTGAGCAAGTAAACTTAGGATTGATTGCGGCACCTCTCCCTGCCAGCAGTAGTAGCGGCTATGTTGGCAGGGAAATCGGCGTCGGGGGTCGTATCCTCCTTCTGTGAGACTGTGATGTCCCAGAAGGAGGAGGCCGAGCGGGATCGGGAGAGAGCCGATCCCGCCCGGCGAAGGTGACGGCGCCGGGGCGAAGGCACAGCTCGCCCAGGCCCCCCAGCCCAGTAGCCCGGGGCTTTATAATACGGGCTAACTTGTGTCCCCCGCCGCAACATCTGGCGGGGGACCCCCCCTGCACCAACATCCGCAGGGGGGCCCTTGGGGTCGTGGGATATTGGGGCGGGGGCCCTCAGTGTCCTTCACGCGCGACCCCGAGGAGGACGGCGCCGTGGTGTGGCCCATGCCGCCGTAAGCACTGTGACGGTGCAGGGCGGAAGCGGATCCATAGGCTCCCCCCCTGAAGGCGGGCTCTTCGGAGCACGACACAGAGGGGCACTGGTGCGTTCCTAACGGAGATCCCGGAGCCCTTCCCCGAAGTGTCGATGCCGGTCATCGTGGGGTTTTAGTCGGTAAGAGTCCGACATGCCCCGCCAGCTTCCCCTGAGGCTGGCGGAAGTCCATGAGGATTACCCCACGTAAAAAAAAGTATTTATTGCGGCACACCGCGATCAATCCTAAGTCGTGTAAAAGTTTGTTTAGTTTGGCTATAAATTTAGGCATGATTTCTAAAGGAATTCTCTTAGTATCTTCATGACAAAATAGACCCTATATTTAGAGGTGTGCCGTGCCTAAAATATTTAAAAATAATAGATTAGGGAGCATATCATCTGGACCGCTAGACTTCAGAAAGCATTCATATTGCAAACGTCGACATTTCACTATCTCAAAATACGTTTCGGTCCGTTTGCCGTAGCAGGCCACGTGATCGTCGTTTAATGCACTTTTGGATGGCGTTCACCATATCCACAAAAAGTAAGATATAATGCTTTTCGACATTCGGTCAGTTCATAGTAGGCTTACATTTTTGATTTTTCATTTTGATTCAGCGAACTCGTGCGGCAGTGTGCAGAGAAATTGGCATGAAAATAAAACAGCACAGCTGTGTAAAGCCGGATGCGGCAAGGGCAATCTAGGGTACATGGCGAGCAAAGCAACTACTAACAACGCGTCACTGCCGGCAGTGTAAGAGCAATCATACCGCGGAACATACGTACGCTTTAGGCCGTGAAGATGGCACTAGCACTTTAAAGTAAAACAAATCGCTATAGCTTCAGCTGTTGCCGTGGTTTTACCACTAAAATAAAGACTAAGCCGCCGAACCCTATACACGCCAGGGCGGCCGAGGTTATCTAGGAAGCGAGGAACATTCGGTGCTCCTGCTGCCCTGCTCGAGAGATGATTCAGAAAATTCCCCTGCCTGCCTGATATTCGTATACATATTACGACTCAGGAGACCATTAAGGATCATCCCCACCCTTATGCTGTACATTGTCCTTGCCGCAGGCGTGTAGGTAGCCGGCTTAAATTTCACAAGCCCACGCAGCTCAATTACATGTCGCCTTCTCTGCTAACTATCGCGGTTTACATTCTCGAACTGGCTAGTTTTATATCCATTTCTCTGGTCATTGCCGTGGGGTGGAGCTGATTATATTCCAAGGGTTATTCCTTATAATAACTGAATTTCTTATCACATTTGGGCCTCGTAATATCTTAGTAACATTAAAATTAAGTCGACGATAACAGTAAGTAGGCAGAAGCATTGTAACGTAGTAACAAAAAATATCCCTAAAGCTACTGATAGGTATCAGAAGCTTTACGATGTTAGCTTTAGTTTTTATAATTTTGTATAAACTGTAGGTTTTGCATTAAATAAATAAATACGCCATTTTGTCTCCATTATTGTACATTCATTATAATGATATATTAAGCTGACGCATCTTTTATGTCGAGGTATGCAAAGCAAAAAAAAACAACTGTTTCTGACGTTACCCGACGATAAGTCTAGTATACCAATTTTTAAATCATTTACTGTGTAAGTAAACCTTTATTTTACACTTATTATAAAAACCTGTAATGGAACTCTGTACTCTCTGCCTACCCCGCAAGGGATCTGGCGTGAGGTTATAGATAGATAGATAGATATTATAAAAAAAATATAAATATAAAAAACAATTATATTATTGTGTTTTAAAAAGTAACGATTATGTTAAGGTATAATAATATAAATATTACGTACATTGTGTATTGCAAGCGGTCCAATTTTGTTACCTCGTGCATTAGTTATATATTTTAACATAATTGTTGTTAACAACTCCACACCCGCGAAAACCATTACATGCTACGAATCACGAAGTGGACGTTCACAAACACACGCGACAAGCTTATTCGTCAGCGGGGGTTCAACTGCGACACATGGGCGTCAGGCATGAGTAACATGTATCTAACGAGGAAAATATTGAACTAAATCTATTGGTAATTACCACAAAGTGAACTAGTTGTTTAATCTCACAGATTCAACGCCCAGTGTATTTAAGTTGAAACTAATACAAACATGTGGCAGTACGTAATGGGTTTACGCCATTAAAGAACATCGTTAACCGTTGATAAAGACGTCTAGAGGTTTATTCATACTATCATCATATTATATAGTAAAGCTCGTTATCGCTTCGTCAAACATATGTCCTTTATCAAAGCTCGGTTCATAAATCGCGCGATGACACTTTCACTGTTTAGTTTTTTTGTTGCTTATTACTCAAATATTACTTGTTTATTATTAACTAATTTGTGGCCGTGACTCCTCCTGCTAACGCCGTAGTGTGTTGAGGATACAAGTATATTGGCCTAAAACGAAATAAGTTTGGCATTTCTGTGGTACCCGCTCGCGTAATATAAGCTGTATATTTACAGTTTCACCACTATAGATTTGGATCCAACATATCGCACTTTTTACGTTAAACGATAGTATTCTTTTTAATGCAAATAGTTCATAAAAATATATTTATTGGTGATATGTGATAGCTCAACAAACAGATCGAAACATATGTCCTCAAAAATATCTATCTATATCATCACGCCGGATCCCTGTATAATATATAATACGAAATATTTTAATCTACAGACAAAACACCATTACAATTTTATAAAACAAATTTAAAACGCTACGGAATTTCAATCTCTCTATCTATATCATCACGCCAGATCCCTCCCGGGGTAGGCAGAAAGAACAGAGTTCCAACCAGACTCTTTTCTTACATATCTCTCTTCCTCCACTCTCGTAGTTCCGTCTCATACGTGCTCGCCGGGAATTAATATACATTATTTTAATAAAGACAATGTTATAAGTTGTACCTACTGATAAGGTATAAAAGAAAAATAAATAATGGTAAATATGGTCTTAAAATAGAAAACACAATAACAATTTCAACTCCAATGGTAAAACAGATAATTCTATTTACAATATTATTAAATTACAATCGCAGTAGCCAACACAGCAATGGCAAAATATTAATTTTACCAATGTTTTATTCCTGAAAATGACAATATTATAAACTTTACATATATAAATATGATTCATGAATGAAACTACGGAACAGGATAAAATCAGGTAAATACTTCGTGGGTTTGCGATAACTCCGCCCATAACTTCATCGAATAGATATCATAATTAGCTAAATGTATAGTGTTTTTCTGAATGATTTCATATATAAGAACAAACAAATGATGCGAGCGCAAAGCTTAGCGGACCGAATGCTTCTGCAGTTTATTCATGCACGAAAAATCCTTAATGCAACAAATGTCCGACATAAATACTCATGAAAACGTCACAGTTGAAGTCAGATCATGACTAATATCGTTTACAGGTATTTACAAAGGCAATCCCGTTCACAGTGTTATTGAATATTTCCATATATTTGTTTCCACGTAATAGTTCATCTCGTTAAGGTAATTTAATGCATTACATTCTGTGCGTAAATACAGGAGAGTAACCGAATATATGTATATTTAAACTCATAAATTCAACGTACACTTACCTATTCAAACAAAAAACGAGAAGGAAAACTGGATAAACAAGTTATCTGTTGTAATAAAGCTATCAGAAATCTTGTAGTTTACACAAATCCTCGGCACGGTCGGAGTGTAAACCCAATTTTATTTGATGTTTTCACGCAAAAATGTTTATGTATTACGTTCGTCGCTTTAACGTTTCTACTTAACGTCATTCTTGAGTTTTCCTGTAGCCGGCTTATCTTATCGTAGTCTGTGGGTAATCTATAGGCGTAGGTCTGGTGTGCGATAAATAATGACAAGTCGGATAATACATGTTGAAGGACGTGGAACTTTTCATTTGTGAAGACGTGGATTATCATTATTGAATTTTGTTCAATTTACATGTTTAAATCATAAATTCATAACATCTAGAATCTCTGTCTGCTTTTAATAACTCACAGCTAATAAATGTATCGCCTAGACTGATTTTGTATTTCATTTATCTATCTAATAATATAGATACTTGAAATAAAACTATTTTTTCGGATTTTATCGCGGTTTATTATTGATTTTTAGTTCCCGACGTTTCGAGTGCTTTCCAGCACCCATGGTCACGGGAAGGGCTGAGGTGTTAGACGTCCAAAAGGCATAGTTGTTCATGTAATATTCGCGTAAATCTAAGAACTAATAATATAGACACTTCTTTAAGAAAGCGGACGTAAACTAATAATCCTGCTAAATAACAACACATGATTGGAATTGGAACCCATTTGCAACTTTTGCTACTTGAATAATATAGACTTGTATATAAAAAATGATAAATTTGTTCAATGTGTTCAAGTTAATGTGTTATTACAGTATTGGGGACTTAACCCCATTGGTTTTAACAATAATAAAGATATAGGGTAAACTAAACAAAACATGTTCAGTATTTCTTTTCAATGTTATATTGCTGCTTTAAAATTAAATGCTATGCTGGTTTAAAAAAATACGGACGATTTAGCGCAGTGGTTAAGAGCTTAAGCCGCTCCGCCCATTGTGCGTTCGCAATAGTCGCGGGTTCGATTCCCGCACGGGACAAATCTTTGTGTGATCCTCAATTATTTGTTTCGGTCTGGGTATTTGTATGTGAATTTTCATGTTTGCAAACGCACCCACGACACAGGAATAAATCCTAGTGCGGCGCTACGGTTAAAAAAACAATATTGTGATAACACGTCACACTTCCGCGTACATACATATAATAATAATAGCCTTTATTCAGACATTAATATTTATACATATAATTGCTTAAACCTAATACCTTCATAATTTTAAATACAAAAGCAGATTAAAGTTGTTTTGCATCGACAGTTCTGTCTGTATGCCCATTGTTGGCAAAGGCCTCTACCAACTTCGCCCATTTCTCTGTCTATATCTGTTCTGGTCCATGTGCTACCGGATATAGCTTTTACATATACGTATTATTAAATAAAACAAATATTTTATGTATCAAGGTAAAAATTAAAGAAACTCAAAACAACTGCAAAAGTATGCACAGTCATTGGCAGTAAAGAAACGGTACCAATCACATAACTTTAATTATTAGCAGATAAAATATTCAGCCTTTAAATAAAATAACTCAGACTTTTAAATATTCTGGAGTCGTGGGTGCGTAACATTAACAACATTACAAAAACACTCGGACCTAAACAAACATTGTGGGACACACAAAATTTGTCCAATGCGGGGATTGAACACACGACTTTTCGATCTAGTGAGCGGAGCAGTCTTCGCGCTCTAACATCTACATCAAGCAGTCGTCATTAACATTTTTTTTCATCATCCACTATCGTCCCATTTTTGGGCAAAGGCCTCCCTCCACTGAGTCCATTCGGTTCTGTCTTCGGCTTTTAAATGCCAGTCTTCCAGGAATGAGTCCAGCTCGTCTCGCCATCTTCGTCTGGGCCTACCGCGATGTCGTTTGTAGTTTAGTGGGACCCAGTTGGTAATTATTTTTGCCCAAGCTGTATTAGACATGCGGCAGATGTGGCCAGCCTAGTTCCATTTTAACGTGGCGGCTTTATGACCCACATCAGAAATTTATGTCATGACTAAATTTCATTAACATATTCAACAATAGTTTTTGAAACAAATTTTGATTTGGATTAATAATAACAGCGTCAATCGGTCAATTAAACGCATACAATGCATGCATTTTTTTCTTTTTGTTTTGTTTATGGCATCACGACGACGTGTATTTTGCCAGTGTCAAGTATTACGAATATACCTAATCATTTCTAAATTAATTCAAACCACCGATGAACTTGATGGTAACGATAATAATGAAATTGATGAAGTACCAAAGCGAAAAGGCGCGTTTTATCACTTTGTTACAATTACCTTCACTCATGCACATATAGGAATACATAATGGTTAATAATCCACCAACATTACACATTATAATTGGAAATAACACAAATTTTGGAAATTAAAACAAATTGACGACATCACTCTTCGATTTCCCGCCAAAACTCTACAAGGATCTTATGACCCGCGGCCAAAATCGGAACTAACACTGTCATAAAGTGTAATGTCACTTCGAACGGACACTTTATCACGGGAAGGACTACTACTCAGATAAGCGAGATTGGTTACTTCAAAAATACTGGGAGGCGCTCACGGACACGATTTTTTAAAACGATTCTAACATTCAATACTACCTGAGCCTTTTGGCTCAGGTAGTAGGACAACAGTGAAAGTGTGCCTGGAGGACCTAAACTAAAAAAGTCATCTATGCAAGTTATAGAGCATAACTAAAGCTTCTTTTTGTGTATATTTTATACATACCCAATCTACCATTGAATAGAATATTTGTAATATATATTCAAGATATTATTTTAATTTTTCCCATACATTAAATTCACGACCTTTTCATCTTCATTTTTAAACAAGGTGTAACATAATAAACGCAAGACCTGAAAGTAGTTTGTTCTAAATCGGTAACTGAATTGATTCCAACTATTTATAATGCATCTTATATTTTTTTTAAATTTTAAAAAATGCTTTTTCTCCTTCAGTGCGCTAAAAAACTAAGTTTATTCTTTATTCATAGCAATAAGGAGATTACGAATGCATTCCTAACCCGTATTTCTCAAAATATACACATACAAGTTTCACTGTTAATTGGGGTATAAAAGTGCTTAAAAAAGGGGTAAATACCTTTAATTTCGGAAATTTCGTTTTCGTTTTGTATTTATAAAGCAATTCTCTAATCGGGGTGTCTGAGGTCTTGCGTTTATTATGTTACACCTTGTATATATTTCTTGTAACAAAAACTTCTGTAAATAGAGCCTATTTTCGGAAGTTAAGGTTAGGTTTCCCCGCATAGATAAAAGCCCGCTTTCATACTTTAACGTAGGAAAGTAAGGTTTTTATGTACCAATTAAATTTACTACCTCACAACGGGCTTAGAAATTTTTTTTAAAAAACTTAAACAATTTTATCTACATGAAGACCTTGAACTTGAATCATTTTTATTTAGGAACCCTTTCTTTTCTTAGTACTCAGAATAAATTAATACGGTTTGAACTGTTAATTAAATGTCACCCGTATCGTTACTTTCTTCAGTTTTACCAGGTAAAATTCTAAAAATGTTATATAATATAACTGGAATTAAAAACGATATTTTAAGAAGTTTCCACACTATAGCTACTCATTAAGATTTGTATTTAAAATTAATGCCAATGACTAATGGGTTGTTAGTAAGACCACTGTTTACCCTATGTGGTATTATAATGTGTAATGAAAATAACACAATGTCATATTAAACTTAGTCACATTGTAACTAAAGCAATATTAAATAAAGACACAATAAACAGGAAAAATACTATTACTTTTTTTTTTTTGCATTGGGTTATTATATCATTCATTTTGAAATTACTGGCGACTTGAGGACAAAAAACAATGTAGAACGGGTAAATCCAAGTTACTATAAAGATTTATTGCTATATCATCACGCCAGATCCCTTGCGGGGTAGGCAGAGAGTACAGAGTTCCAACAGGTCCTTACAGACCTCTCTGGCTTCCCCTACTCTCATAGTACGTCTCATACACGCTCGCCCGTTTATAATTCGTTAATACGCAATAGTATGGCACAATATCTATGTATTAATACGTGAAGCAAAAACTTTGTACACCTTTTTACGAAAATTGCGCCGACGGAGTATGAAATTTCCCACACTTATAGTTTATATAGAGAAGGAGTGCATAATGCACATATTTTTTTAAAATGATGTATAAAACATACATTAAATCAATGAAAAAAAACATTACACACATTACCATGTATTTGACACAATACACGTCAAATTGATATTTGTCTTTAATATTATTTGTCTATAGTCTTACTGAATGTCAAACATAACCAGCAAGCGATGAAAGAGTAGGTCGAATATCGACCTATGGGCGACCACTAGTTATTTTAATTCGATAATAGAGCTTTAGTATAGCAACACGTGAGAAATTTGATATTATATTCGATTCTTGAGAATAATAATAGTGAACTAAGAGGTTAAAACCTTGGGCTTAACTCTGCTATTGCTATATTAAATAAAATGTAGATCATTGACATTAAAGTTGTTGTGATTTTTGACAGACTTGGTAAATCTTTAACTAAATGGTGTCACTATGGGTTTCTATTGGGCATACCCCTTAAAAATAGTTGTTGTTATTTGGTAATCTAGTAAACAGTGACAACTTAATTGTTTGTTTATTCGGTACTCTGTTATTATATTGACGGTTATGCAATAATGGTCTTTTTTAACTAATTAATCGCAATCATATTATAATACTATTGATTATGTTATAGAGTACCAACTTTTGGCACAATATCAATTGAAAGGTTATTTTATTGCAGTTTGTAATGACAAATTACGTAAAATAGCAAGAACCTTGTTGGAATAATGATGCCGTATATGATACGATACTTAATTAATCGTGTCTTTTAATAAGCCTACTTCGAAATTATTATTCAAGAAAACATCAGTGATTCTCGTGTACTACCGTTTATAAAATACATGTATATTTTTTAACATGCTTATATTTGAAATAAAACTAATTTTTCGGATTTTATCGCGGTTGAATTTTTATTTTTAAGTTCCCGACGTTTCGAGTGCTTTGCAGCACCCATGGTCACGGGAGGGACTAAGGTGTTAGACGTCCAAAAGGCATAGTTGTTCCGGGGTACCCTCAAACTTCTTAATTATTTTTGTTGGTCCGATCTACGCAGAATGAGCTCACGGTGTCTTGAGGTCTTTCTGTGCTACCTTACATGAGAGGAGTCACGGACAAGATTGGCTACATCTTGAAGCGTGCTTCAATTAAAACATTTTATAAGCCGCCGAAGAAGATCAGTCAATTTTTACCAGCTGTCAAGTGTCACATCCCTCTACAAGATGCAGGAGTATACAAGCTTGATTGTGAATGTGGTCTCTCTTATATAGGACAAACAAAAAGACCGATAAAAACTCGGGTTAAAGAGCACATAGCTGACCTAAAACACCGTCGCTCAAAGAAGTCTGCAGTCTGTGAACATGTCCTTGACCGCACCCGCCATAACATCAGATTTGATAGACCACAAATCCTCGTAAAAGAACACCGATTCCTACCAAGGATGGTTCGCGAGGCTATTGAAATTAAAAAACATCCTAATTTTAATAGAGAAGATGGCTGGGTGCTTCCATCGACTTGGGATCCGGTAATTAATATAATCAAATCCAAAACCAAGCATAACACTGCAAGACCTCAAGACACCGTGAGCTCATTCTGCGTAGATCGGACCAACAAAAATAATTAAGAAGTTTGAGGGTACCCCGGAACAACTATGCCTTTTGGACGTCTAACACCTCAGTCCCTCCCGTGACCATGGGTGCTGCAAAGCACTCGAAACGTCGGGAACTTAAAAATAAAAATTAAACCGCGATAAAATCCGAAAAATTAGTTTTATTTCATGTGTAATATTTGCGTAAATCTAAGAACTCAGTATGCTTATATTTATTTAATTCATATTATTTTAACAAATAATTCGCCGAAACAAATAAGATCTGACAAAAATTAATACCATACCACTAAAATATTCCCTTACCTTAATTTCCCCCTGGCCCTCTGCGCAGCAGGCCTGCAGGTCCTTCAGGAGCAGCTGATATTTTGTAATCCTCTGCACTGGTTTTATCAAGTACGCGGCCAACGGGTGTTCTAGTTTCTTCTTACGTTGGACTCTAAACAACGAAGGAAAGTAATGAGAACTTTGCTCTGTAATCACTCACAAACACAGAAATAATGATCAATAGTACTTAGTTAATTATTCAGATAACATTTTTTTGTTTGAAGGTTGACTCTGGAATGAGTCGCGCCGTTAATGAAACGATACTAAAGTACGAACGGTCGGTACATACCACGAGTAGGCTTTGTGTTTGGTGTTCGGCTATTAGATATTCAGATCGCGACGCTTTAATTTATAATTAGGTCCTATACGTGCGCGACATTATTATAATATGTAAGACATTTGGTATTAGAATTCACTTAGCATTGTTTTTGAATGACGTGAACGTGTTCCCCAGTAACTTTTCGTGGATAGTTAAAACCCAGTATGAGAAAAAGTATTCTAAACAATATAACTGTAGTAAGCACAAAGATTCCGAAACGTACTAACAGTTGTGTAGTTATATAAAGTATCAAGGGGCCCTCCCAAAAGATGGGAATTACCGCGTATTAGTGTTTGCATTATGTATATTTCTCGTTGCAATATTTATTGTATGTGTAAATGTTATTGACGCAGAAGGTCACGCATTCAAAATTCTAACGCTTAAAGACGCGTCGATCCTGCGTTAACTGAGGTCGCTACCCTATATATTTTTAAAGCATTGCATGTCCGGGCATTTAACTTGCGCAGGCAGCATCATATAAAGCATAGTGCATCACATATGAGCCGTAGCCCATATTTTCCATCAACTCCTCCTTGCATGCTATGTAAATTTTAGTACTAGCAATGCTTCTTTTTTTGTCGACTTCACACTACCGCATCAATGAACTCAATATTAGTCAGTGAAAAGATTTAATCCCCAACCAAATAATTACATACCATCACAGTTGAACACAGTTACAAGAGGATTCTTCGTTACTTTACACGTAAAAAAGAAGCTAAACTTTATGTGATCACTTAAAGGGTAGCATTACATGATTACCTTTCGAAGTAGTCTCCGGCGTTTTGCACGACGGCGGCGTTGCTATCGGGCTTGTTGCGGCAGTAGGAGACGTACATGTCGAACTCGCGCGCCCACGTCACGAAACAATGGCCGACGTCCTCCGGCATCGTCTCGTACTTGTCCAACTCGCGGAGGAACACGCGCTCGTGAAAGCGATGAATCTCCTCGATGTTGCCAAATATTATTTCCTCCTGTATCAATAAATACAGATTAAGCGTTCATGGACAATAAATAAGACAGTGGACAGATGAAAACACAGTGTTTTTAACCACAAGCTCCAATCTGGTTATAATCTAACATATTTCGTTTCGACAAAGAGAATTAAAGGTTTTAAAAAGATTCAAACGATTGTGTAACCATGTAAATGACAAGTTTACACAAAACATGTTCTTAAAAATCAATATTAGTACACTAAAATTCCACAAATCATTCGCGATAATGACCAATAATGTTTGGAGTCTAGTAACGAGTACAACTTGATTTCTCTTTTGTTTATCTAAGTTTCAGTAATAAGATAGAGAAGAAAATCACTCTTATTTTTTTTACCTGTGACGTGGATGCGTTTACAAACATGAAAATTCATATACACAAATACCCAGACCGGAACAAATAATTGTGGATCACACAAAGATTTGTCTCGTGCGGGAATCGAACTCGTGACTATTAGACACAGTGGGCGGAGAGGCTTAAGCTCTTAACCACTGCGCTAAATTGTCCGTCAATTATTATTCCTAATAAACTTACCTTTCCCACTAACGCAGGTGGCACAGATGCAGGGTCGGTGCGCATCTCGCGAAGATAGCAAGTGATGCAGGTCTCGAGATCTTTCACATAAGCGCGCTCGGTTTGAAGTAGTTCCGCCATGATGAACCTAGTGCGGAGATAATATTTGAAAATAAATACGTGTATTAACAATTGCACCTCTTGTTTTTACTCCACTACCCCTTGTTCGCACAAACGCTTTTTCAACATGTTGTATGGAAGCGCTGTAAGCGCTTTAAAAAAAATGGACAGGTAGCAGGTGGTAGTTCGTTTCATTCCAGCGTTGGATTAACGCGCGTTAAAACAGTGATCGTGCGAACATGGGGGTAGTCTTAGTTTGTAAAGACTGTTTTATTGCTAACTTTAGACAATACGGTTTATAGGATGAAGAAAGAACTGAAGAGGGGATTGTGCCACAGAACCCAATGTCAACCAACTCATTCAAAGCATTTATTGTTAGCAACCTTCAATTGACTGAATCAAACTTTAATATTATTTATATAAACAACTGCCTCGTTGGTCTGGTGGCAAAGCGCATCGCTTTGTGATCACGAGGTCCTGGGTTCCAATCCTAAATCGGGCAAATGTAGTTTTTCTAACGAAAAATTCCCAGTATGAGTGCGGAGTCTGGAATTGTGCCCGGTATATGGCAATAGGCTCGTACCCTATTACATGAGACCTAACATCGTCGGCGAAACGTGGGTGTACTCAGTACATCTCTGCCACCCCCTCTGGGGAATATAGGCGTGACGGTGTTTTTTTTATATAAACAAGGGTTGGCTGCTTACTCTTTGCGTCGTGCGCTGCGGCGCTTATCGTCGCCGGCGGCGGCCGGCTGAGGCTCAGCGCGCGCGTCGTTCTCGACGGAGTGCGAGGACGCCAGCGAGGGCGCCACGCCCGAGTCGCTCTCGGGTTCACTCTCCCCGCCCTCCATGGAGCCACTGAACTCTGCATATCTGTGGAAATTCATTTATTAGGCTCTGTATTGGACAAAAAGCGGAAGACAGGTAGGTTCGTAATGAAAGAACCTGTTCGAATCCCGTACCCTCTGCATACCCCGTAAGGGATCTAGCTCGACATTATAGATAGATATATACCGCTGAATTTCATATAGGAATATAGTGTTCTATACATACCTCCACGATAAATCACTTGCAGGGTGGTTTAGTCTGGTAATTGCATAAGTAAAAAATATAATAGTAACTTTTCATATCATTTTCTAATTAAAAAACGATTATATTTAACATATATTTTTACACCATACATTTTAGAGGTAAGCGGGCAAGTCTGTATAACATCTGAATAAACAAGTACACCATTAATGAGAAGTAAACTTTAAAATACCTCAAACAATCTTAAGCATAACATAAAACTGACTCAAAAAAAATCTTTTTCAATACCAAGGATCTACAGTTTCTTTACCTGTACAATTAAGCAGATCCTGGTATCGTATCATCCTCTCCGTTTTCCCCTCTGTAACAGGTCGAGCATAAAACAATAAGGTTAATTCTCACCTAGCATCGACAGCGGCGACCCACTCCTTGATCTGTACAGCATGGGGGTGGCCCTTCTCGACGAGTCCGTCCGCGAGCTGGGCCAGCAGGCGCACTCGCTCGCGACTCTCGCGCGCCACACCGCCCGCAGCCGCGGCCGCAGCGGCGCCGCAACGCTCCTGCGTCTCCTTGATCCATTCGACTGCCGCGCGGGCGGAGCGCTCGAATAAGGCAAACTGCTGGCACTGCTCTAGACGCTTCTTGCGAACTGTCCAGTGCTCTAGTACCTGTAGGATTGGGAATTGAGGTTAAAGAGGGAGGAACATATTACACATTTAATGTATATGCATGTAATTACGTTTATTTAAATTAAATGTATAATGCACATACTCTCCGCCTACCCCGCAAGGTATCTGGGGTGATGATATACCTATCTATCTATATAGGATATATATTTATCACATACGAAATCTGTTGGTAGATCTTCGTACTAGTGCGTAGTCAGTTTAAATGTTCTATTTTATATGCAGACGCATTTTTCTCATTACCCTGAGATGTAAAGTGCAATGAACCAAATTCACAATTCAATCAAATAATTTTGAAACATTCTATTTAGAACTACAGCAACGAAATTTAGGAACTGAACGAGGGTTGTTTTTACAAAGCTAATCTTAGTAGGAATTTGAATAACACCACCCTAATTCAACAAAGATTTACAAGAAGAAAACACACTAAAAAACACTTAAAACAACACACTAACAAAGACCGAAAAAAATGTTATGATAAGTTCAATTACATAGAAATATACCGGCTGTATGAACGCTGTCACGAAAGACTTTAACATGGTCGCACAGAGAGTGCGCGCGAACAAACGGCATGATGTGTGGTGGGCGCGAGTCCAGCGGCTCAAACAACGCCCTCGTGATACCATCGCTGGCCGCTCAACAAAAGCCTTATTGTTTTCGACGCCATTCTGCGGTGACACTGACACTGGCAATGGCATACAACCAGCCCACTAATCACGGCAAAATAACGTCTCGCAAATGTTTTCATGTGACATAATTGGAACTGCACGTAGACGCATAAACAAACAAACAACCCGTAGTCGGTTGTTTTATAAAAGCAATGCGCAGAAATATCTTGATATTGAAAACGCAACGATGCTATCTTGAATAATTTCCATTCAGTTCTTTATTTATGTTTCCGGTGTTTTGAATTAATCTGCTCTATTATTTAGTCTCGGCTAGTTAATTATTGTTATAGTACCATGTTATATTTTTGTTCATATACGGTGTTAATGGATTCAGTACAGAATTGAATAGGATAGTGTACACAACAATTTCGATAATTTGTCACATATCGTCGGCCTTATTATGGTAACCTAACAAGTCCCATGTTACGGATTTTGCCGCCCTAGCCGTGCTAGCACGGCGAGCTCCTTTCAAGTACATATTACGTATAAACAAAACTAGTTTAACTAGCGTTCAAAAACTTGATAACTTTGACGACGTGTTTAAACCAAATATGAACGTCGTTATTAATAAGGTTCTTTTCTTAAAATTTAATATGAGTACAAAACAATTTCCAAGGTAAAATGGGATTTGAGCAGCGCTATAAATAAAATGGACAAGGACGTGTTCTTGGTCACCTTGTTCTCCTGTGCGAGCAGCGTGTCGAGGATAGCCCGCGTCTGCTCGTGGTGCGCCTTGCT
Organism: Phalera bucephala; assembly: GCA_905147815.2. NCBI lineage: Eukaryota > Metazoa > Arthropoda > Insecta > Lepidoptera > Notodontidae > Phalera > Phalera bucephala. The sequence goes on along the minus strand of LR990609.1, from coordinate 5,536,861 downwards.
GGCGGCGGCGGTCTGGCCGTGCACCTGCGCGGACCGCGCTGCGTACTTGAGGAACGTCTCGGCCGTGCGCCGCGCCAGCGTGCACGCCTTCAGGAACGCTTCCTTCTGCTCGCCATGTTTCACTATCAGTGCGGCCACCTGCAATAAAGTTTGTTAGTTGATAGCCACGAAACAACGTAATCCTACTAATATTATAAATATGAAAGTTTGTAAGGTCGAATGTATGATGGATATTTGTTAAATTTTTAACGCAAAACCTTTGCAGTAATATAGCTTAGACATCAGAATAATGCATAGGCTATTATTTGTGAAGATATCACAAAATAAACAGGTAAAGAACCTTGCATATGGCGGGCATGTGAGCACACCGTTAACGTAAGAATAATTGATTTCCAAATATGGTCGGTGGACGCTTTGCAGTATGGTCAGCGTATTGCTGATCTTCAAAGATACGGCCTTTGAATTAACCAAAGACTTAAATGCTTTAGTACAACCGAAGATAATACGAAATAAATAAGATTACCAAACCAGCTTGCATATAGTAGGAGACGAGAAATAAATGGCACCTGTGCAGCTTTATCAATGATGGCCTGCGTGGGCGTCTGGTCGTCGGAAGGAGGTGCGGCGGCCGAGCCACACCAGTCTTCGTCGCGGCGATATTCACGCTCGAGGGAGTCCAGCACCGAGCACACTTGCTCGGCGGTCTTGTAAAAGTTGAGCGATGCCGTCACCAGCTTGTGCCGCTCCTCGGCGCACGTCACCAGCCGCTGCCAACGCTCCGTCACCTCCTCTGATATTTCTCTGTCAATGCGTTTCGATATTGTCATTACGATTGATTCAGTATTCGTTTTTAGAACTAGCCAAGTGGCTAACAGGCACAGGTTATAAAAAACGAATACATTTATTGTACAGACGTTAACGCTAATATAAAACGAAAAACATATATGGGTTTTTTATGAATGTTTTTTATACTAACATAAAATAAGGCCTGTTTTTTTTTTTAATGACAGTTTATAACGAAAGGTCACGTAGTCAGAACAATGCCCTATTGATTGCAGCAAGTGAATAGAATCAAAACGCTTGCCGCTTGGCTAAGCCCTCTAGGTTTATGTATATATGTATATAAAGGGTAATAAATATAGAACATTATATTAGTATAACATAACAAAGTAGGAAAGGTGCACAAGTACATTTCAGAGCTTTAGTAAAGAAAATGGAGACTATTACTCAGCTAAGAAAACTAACTTTTGAATTTCTTACTTTGAACATATTCTTACTTATAGATTATAATTGATGCACTAAGTAATTACTTGAGTAAAAGTAATTACTTAGACATGTTTATAGATACGGCTGTTAATCTTCACATTGCTTACACACCTTGACAATAAGGCACTAAACTACTTATCTGCATTCACCTCCTTACCGTATAGTATGTGGGTCGTAATGATTGGCGGCTCTAAGGGCGTCCGCTCTGTACTTGACTTGCACAGCGCTGGCGTGGGTTTTCTCGACGGCCACTTGGAACTGGTCATGTTCCCGTTTCAACTGCTCCGCCTCCGCCAAGGTCCCAGGGATAGAGAAGGACGCTGCCAGCATCGCTTCGCCGTTACGTATCCAACTGACCACCTGGGCTGCATCCTTTTGGAACTGACCTGTAGACACGAATGAAAAATTTATTAATTTAGTCGATGGTTGATATTTTTAAAATTTAATAATTTATTGCCAGAATAGTTTGTACATATTGTAATTGTTTCTTACTAAGTTAATTTGTAAATATGTACATCATTTTATTACTAGCGATCTCTGCACTAAGCTCGCAGGCTTGTATACAGCCACTCCTATAGACCGAAAAAAATTGTGATAAAATTATACAATTTTGTTACCTTAGAGTGATATATATAATTTGAATGGGTTTATTTAACAGGTCTGGTACCTCGTACGTCCCAAATTTTGTCAATAGCGCGAACACGCACATTACCATATAACAACTGTGTATTATAACAGTTTTTATTTTTTGAACGGGAAGAAACCAGAACGAATGCAAGGATTGTGGTTGGTAACGATGTGCTGGAGCAAGTGGATGAGTTTGTATATCTTGGATGCGCCTTCAGTAAGGATGGGAAATACACCGCTGATATAGAGAGAAGAGTGAATGCAGGTAATAGAGTGAATGGTGCGATGGGAAGGCTACTTGGGAGCCGGCACTTAAGCCAAAAGGCGCAGCTGGCCATACATAACGGAGTGCTTGTCCCAACGCTGTTATATGGCAGTGAGAGTTGGGTATGTAAGAAGGAGAACGAAAGCAGGATAAATGCGGTCGAAATGCGATCTCTGCGGAAAATGTGCGGAGTCACGCTGACCGACCGTATTCGCAACAGCGTAGTAAGAAAGCGAGTAGGTATGAAAGATAGTATCGGTGTAAAGATGAGAAAGGGTATGCTCCGTTGGTTCGGGGATATAGAAAGAATGCCAGAAGAAAGAATGACAAAACAGATATACAATGCGAAAGTGGAAGGATGTAGGTGCCGGGAAAGACCTAGACTATCTTACCATGACCAAATAGACCGTGTCTTAGCTGAAGGGCAAGTCAAGAGTCTCCGTAACCGGCGAGTGTGTATGAGACGAACTATGAGAGTGGGGGAAGCCAGAGAGGTATGTAAGGAAAGATCCTGTTGGAACTCTGTACTCTCTGCCTACCCCGCGAGGGAGCTGGCGTGATGATATAGATATAGATAGAGATTTTATTTTAGTAGATTCATAAATCCCTTAAATTGTAAATTACCAGGGTCGACTAAGTAACTACACTCTAATCCTTAAAGCACCTCATTAAAATATAATATTATCATATATAGTGCGCAAATATATCTTCACAGGGCTTCATACTTTTGTTTTTAAATATAAAAAATAACACAATATAATGACGACTTCATTAGAAATACGATGCGTTATATGTTTGTAATCGAAATATATACGACGCTTAAATAATATTTTAAAGTAAAAAAGTACGAAATAAAAGTGTTGATGTAATGGGTAATTTAAATGAAAATCTTTTTATAAAAAAATAAAACCGACTTCAAATAGCAAAAAATAAATATTTGAAGTCGGTGCCGAGTAACCGACTGCACTAACCGGTACCGACTTCAAATATTTAATTTTTGCTTTTTGAAGTGTTTTTTTTTAAAGGATTTTATTTTTAAAATAACGTTAAAAATACTATAAAAAATATTATGATTTTATAATTTTGAGTGACAAGTGAATATTTACTAATATTTATATACCTATATTATGTTATTTTGTTGAATTGTACTGCAAGGTACCTAAAGGATTAATATAATAACCATCTTCCAAGTCCAAGGTCCAATACCGATGAAATTAAAATGGGACCACCTTGGAGCTATACTGAACCCAATGCAAAAAGAATCATCCAAATCGATTCATTATTGGCGGAATGATCGCGTAAAATACATACAAAAAAAATCATACAGTCGAATTGAGAACCTCCTCCTTTTTAGAAGTCAGTTAATAAATGCTTATATTTTTCACAGTTTATTTCCGAAGTTTGAACCTACCTATTAACAATAAGAACCTATTTGACAAGTACGGAATAAAGGCCAGTATGAAACGAAATCCTGTTAACTTGTAACGGCACGAAACTTGCGACATTATTAAATCTAATTTTAACACATGTTTGATACAAAATTAGATACACATTTTGCACTTGTAGACTAATATAAATAGGCAGTTAGCTTATACGCGACTTTACAGCAAAATACCAACTAACAATAAAAGTATTAAATATAAATAAATTGACTACATGGATAAGGAAAATATTTCTAATATGGTACAAATTACAATATTATTTATACACATAACTTGCTGTTGTCCGCTGCGTTGTCCGCATCATTTTTATTTACTTTGTCATCATTGTCAGTTGTAAAATTCGTAATGGCCTATCTATGCTATACTTTACCAGGCACCGATGATACCCTTTATACGATCAAAATAACACAAAAGGTAATCATTTTGTTGCTTGTTATTATTAATTGTAAAAAAATCTAAAGGATTAGTTACAATTTTGTTTTTTTTTTTTTAAAGTAGCCCCACACTAGGATTTATTCCTGGGTCGTGGGTGCATTTACAAACATGAAAATTCACATACACACATACCCAGACCGGAACAAATAATTGTGGATCACACAAAGATTTGTCCCGTGCGGAACTCGAACCCGCGACTATTAGACACAGTGGGCAGAGCGGCTTAAGCTCTTAACCACTGCGCTAAATCGTCCGTCGATTTATTACATGGTGTAAAAAGCAAATTATATTTTCATTAAATGCGTTCTCAATCTATTGTTAAGATTTAAATCATAAAGTCCTTCCTAGCCTAGTGGTTACTGTCTTTTCGAAAGCATGTGCGTATTAAAAATTAATTATCACTTGCTTTAACGGTGAAGGGAAACATCGTGAGGAAACCTGCACGCCTAAGAGTTTCTCGAAGGTGTGTGAAGTTCGCCAACCCGCACTGGGCCAGCGTGGCGGACTATGGCCTAAACCCTATCAGTTTGAGAGGAGGCCCGTGCCCAACGGTGGGACAGTTTCTTAACAGGGCTAATATTATTAATATAATCCTTCCCGTCTATCTATTTTACGAGATTAGCCTGAACATTCTGTATGTTCGGGCTAATCTCGCAACTCAAACGACAAACTATGTTTATATGTAAAGATGATCCCCGTGTGTGAGAAGAAATTTATGTTAATGTTTGTATAAATATGCATTGCACGCAAATAAATAGACAAATGAGCTGTGGGTTTTATAAGTGCACAACCAGCAGTACTTTGCTTAATAAGGTACCTACCCCAAGGTTTCACATTTGTGTTTACGACTATTACTAACATACTACATGTACAACACCAGATTTCAATTAAAACAGAAAACTACATAGAACGTCCATCGCGAGAAAAAACTTTTTCAATAAACGTTAGTTGAACCGCGTAGAGTTTAAAACTATAAAAGCGCAGATGAGCTCCACCCCAGTTTAAAGTATGCACGGACAGAAGTTTGAGTTTAGAGTTGGCATTACATAATACTTATTTAAAATATTACTTACGTTACACTATTAATTATAAAATAGGTACATCCTGCTTCGCATGTTATGTTTATAAACAATTATATTGTAAATATAATAACAGGGACTATTCTAACTCTAAATAGATTCTAAGCCAACAATTGGTGCATAGTTATAGCATATAGATAGTATGCACACGCAAAATCATAATTTACGTACTTATGTATTCAGCCAAAACAAATACTGTATTCATATCGATGACGTAATTACTTGAAAAAGAAAAGGGGGGGGGGGGGGGGGGTCATACATGTATTATTTACCAGCATTTTGAGGACGATATTAGGTCCCATTGTATTAGAGAGTGAGCCTATCGGCATTATACCGGTCACAATTCCACTCCCCGGACTGCTACTTTGAGAATATTTATTTGTTAAATACCAATCATACTATGTTGTACATCTTTGTTGTGGGCATGATATGTCAAAGGTACATCTAAAAGAACAGACTCCCATACCGGTTTAGCGAAACAATTTATAGCTGACTGCTTACTAGATTTTAAATATAAAATGTCAAAAAACATGAAGAACTTAATTCTCATAAATACAAGGAGTCGTTTATTGATTTACTAAGGGAGTCTGCCCAAACCTTCTTTAATAATGACGGGCAATGTCCATACTGCTCTGTGTAAGTGCACCAGTACACAGAACGGGATACAGGAAATTGTCGATTGGCCAACGCCGACAGTTGACTTGCTTCTTGTCTTTGTTTCGGCGTATGTACAGTTTTCCCTACAGAACCAGACTGGCTGCAGTCCTCTTTTATAGTATGAGCGGTTTGGATTCCTACAGTTTTCACTTTCTACAGTTTATAGAGGTCCACTTTAAAAATAGTTATGAGATTTTTTATAAAGCGATTCTTCTCGGTTTCTCATTGTAACGTCTTACGAAAAAATCATTTAAAATTCAAGCAAATAGTGAAGCTCTGCGGGCGTTGTCTCAGCTCAATAATACAGACAGAAGAACAAAAATGAAGGAATTGACCTTAAACTACGTCAGTACGGGAACCAGTGAAAACAAATTCACACAATTACAAACTGAATAATACGCTGCATTTCACCTTCGTTACACATAATTTTAGGTTTACAATAACTTTTATATTCTTACTAGCGACCCGCCTCGGTTTTGCAAGGATGAATTATACACATACACTTTCTTCTTGAATCACTCCATCTATTGGTGAAAACCGTATGAAAATCCGTTCGGTTGTTATTGAGCTTATCGCGTTCAGACAGACAGACGCGGCGGGGGACTTTGTTTTATAAGATGAAGTGATAGTGATATGGTGCAATGAGGCATAATTACATTTTTTATGTTTTCTTGCAGACAATGTAAGCGCAACTGCGCCTGGCTAAGGGACGAGTATGCGCATTAGGGTCTGAGGTGCGATACAGACGTATCCATCTTTTGAAAATTATAACCTTTCCGATTTCTGCCATGAATTATATTCATGTGTACTTATTGGTCATTTGATTATAATCGTATTTTGCTTTAGTTCAGCCAGAGAGGTCTGTAAGGAAAGAACTTGTTGGAACCCCCCGCAAGGGATCTGGCGTGATGATAAAGATTACCCCAGCACGCTTACTAAATAATAAATGTGAGTAATGTCAATGATCTAACGAAATATTAAAATCTTTGTTATCAGTAAAAAGTCACGAGGTATTGCCGAAGAAGATCAGTAGATAATTCAAGACTTACCAAGCTGCACGCACTGCTCGAAGCGAGCGCGCCTCTCCTCGGCCAACTCCTCGAGGTCGAGCTGTCTATCGTGGAGGAACTCGAGCAGCAACTGCACCCGCGCCTGTGCATCCAACGGCGCCGCCTCCGAGCCGTCAGAACCGCTGGCTGCCATTACGTCCGACGCCTCCGCGATGGCCGCTGCAAGCTCCTGACCTTGTTGCACCACCTAGTTACGAAAACAGCAGGCTGTTAGTCATGTTGGCGATCGTTCCAGATTACTTTCAAGTTAGGTTGTTTATATAAACTAGTGGTCGCCCATAGGTCGATATTCGACCTACTCTTTCATCGTTTGCTGGTTATATTTGACATTCAGTAAGACCTATAGTCCTTAATAATATTAAAGACAAACATCAATTTGACGTGTATTGTGTCAAATACATGGACGTGTATTGTGTCAAATACATGGAAGTGTGTGTAATGTTTTTTCATTGATTAATGTATGTTTTATGCATAATTTTAAAAAAATATTAGCATTCTGCACTCCTTCTCTATATAAACTATAAGTGTGGGAAATTTCATACTCCTCCGTCCGCGCAATTTTCGTAAAAATGTGTACAAAGTTTTTGCTTCACGTATTAATATATAGATTATATAGTTTTAGTGTTGATGTCAAGATGAGAGATAAAGCTAGAACTCTAGGCAATTCTTTTTTCGGGTTAGGCTCAGAATGACCACTTTCTCAAAATGACTACTTTACCAAAATGACTACTCCAATTCTCAAACTGACTACTTTCCCAAAGTGACTATTTCTTAAGATGACTACTTTCCCAAAATGACTACTTTTTCAAACTGACTACTTTCTCAAAATTATACTAAACCAATACAATGCGCTCATGCGCAGTCCATCAGCTCTAGACAATAATAGAGAGTTCACAAGAAAGTCTTTAGTCTGTATGACAATAGTCACTTAAAAACAAATTGTTTGATACAGTCATACAAGGATATTTTGGCCCGTGGCCAAAATCGGAACTAACATGGAACTGACGCTGTCATCAAGTGAAGTGTCACTTCATGACTGGCGCAAAGTTGCCGTATCTTATAAAATTTACCCAAAATCTTTTTTTAATTAGTAACCGAGCGAACCCACCTGTTGAAATATTTCCCATATTTTACTAAATAATAACTCTAACTTCACACCAAAGCCCGCCCCCTGACAATGTCATCTACGGGCCGAAATATCCATGTCGCTCTATTGTATGTAATTTTGAATTGTGATTCGGAAATGTCTGTTTATACGAAATATTTTGAATACCTATATTTTATTACAAACAAGTAATTTACTTGTATATTGTTTTATTACTTCATACAAGAGCACATTTCTACAAAATTCACTGTACTATTAAACTTATTTTGCCATGCCCATTCACTGCCGTAGGTCATAAGCGTAGGTATGAACTCGTTATTGTGCCGCTGTAGCCTTCGCTGAGACAGATTGACTACTTCACCACGGTGCGCAAGAAAAACGTGCGTTTCGAGAAAGTAGACAACATGAAATAAATCTAAGAACTCAAGTAGACAACATCAAAAAGTAGACATTATGGGAATGTGAACGTTATGAGAATGTAGACATGATGGGAATGTGGTCGTTGTGGGATGTAGACACTATGGGAAGTGGATAATATGAAAAAGTAGACATTATGGGAAGTGGACAATATGATAAAGTAGTCATTTTGGTCATTCTGAGCCTAACCCCTTTTTTCGTCCTTCTTATGTGTGGTAATAGTACAAGACGACTTGCCTGGAAGGTGGCATGCTGCATCCTTGCTACACTCTCGTTGTGTGCAGCCAGAGCCTGTTCGGCCTGCTGTGGATCGCGCGGGGGTTCTGTACGTTGCAGCTCATCGCCCCATAGTTCCAGACGGGATGATACCTGGAAATAGATAAAAATATAAAGTCAGAATATAATAAGGGTAAATTAAATATCTGGAAAAGAACTTTGAGGAGGTACGGAACAGCACAAAGGAATGATGAGACATAATCAAAACACATACATAGTACAATACTCTACAACGCTAGTAGGAAGGAACAACTGGAGAGTACATCCCCATTACACCCCCTTATTAGGTAAGGGTATATTAATTGACGGTAATATTTTTCAACGTTGCAACTCACAAGTGTAATTCAGCTTCTTATCACTACAGCGCACGGGTACATGAAAACCGATGGCAATCAGCAATTCTATTGTACAGTGGCCAGCTCGCCATGATATGCACTGGCCAGTGTTGATGTCATTGGATCGTTGCCAATAAATTGTATTACATTAGGTGCCTACTCCTTGGTTACCGTAGTCTTTTATGGATGACCAACCTTCAAACGTTTTGAGCAAACCTTTTATATTGAATATAATCATTTATTTTAGAGTGATTGGTGCGATGGGAAGGCTACTTGGGAGCCAGCACTTAAGCCAAAAGGCGCAGCTGGCCATGCATAACGGAGTGCTTGTCCCAACGCTGTTATATGGCAGTGAGAGTTGGGTATGTAAGAAGGAGAACGAAAGCAGGATAAATGCGGTCGAAATGCGATCTCTGCGGAAGATGTGCGGAGTCACGCTGACCGACCGTATTCGCAACAGCGTAGTAAGAAAGCGAGTAGGTATGAAAGATAGTATCGGTGTAAAGATGAGAAAGGGTATGCTCCGTTGGTTCGGGCATATAGAAAGAATGCCAGAAGAAAGAATGACAAAACAGATATACAATGCGAAAGTGGACGGATGTAGGTGCCGGGGAAGACCTAGACTATCTTACCATGACCAAATAGACCGTGTCTTAGCTGAAGGGCAAGTCAAGAGTCTCCGTAACCGGCGAGTGTGTATGAGACGAACTATGAGAGTGGAGGAAGCCAGAGAGGTATGTAAGGAAAGATCCTGTTGGAACTCTGTACTCTCTGCCTACCCCGCGAGGGAGCTGGCGTGATGATGTAGATAGATAGATAGAATCATTTATTTGTTTTAACAGTACTTGAGTACATAGATATGTATGTAGGTACATATCTATATACTTAGACTATTTTTATAAGTCGTCCAGAAGCTCAAAACATTACATTAGTTCCAAAATTCACTTCCATCTACATACACGTTCTATTTCTATTGTGTTTGAGTAAGGAACCACTGAAACTATTTAATGCAACATTTATTCAGCCAGAAGCAACTCAATAATATGTGAATATGTTTTCAAACTTTTAACGAGTTCTTATTATAAACTTTAGGTCGGCCTACGAATCTGGTCGTTTCCAACATTTTTACTTAAGTACTTCGCAAATATCGCGTCATTATCCAGGAACTTGGAATTAATTCCATCGCAACTCTTAGCACTTATACCCTAGAACATAAATCCGACTTACCTTACTGAAAGACCATACGAGCGGGACGGGAAGTAGTCTTGGTTTATTTTTTGTTTATTTAAAACAAACTGCCTGCCATAAAGAAAACAATGAATTTATCGAGTGCTTACCTCTAAAGCGTCTCTTTCGAAGTGTCTCAGTTGGAGAGTAAGTTCGAGCCGTCTTTCACGATCAGACCACAGCTCCTCGAGGGCTCCGCGCGTGCCCCGCAGCCGCTCCAAGGTCGTCTCCACAGCGGCAGTGCTTGCCGCATCCGAATCTCCAGAGGATCTGAGAAAAGAATTACTGTGCACTATCCTAAAACTAAAAAAAACAGTCAAACAAATATTTGGGATCTGTAAAGTCTGTGATTTAAAACGCCGGCAAACCGAAATACCGAACACATCTTGGTCAAAAATAATCGCCAACTAGGTTTCTCTCAATTTTAAACACTATAAGCCCACACTACTTCACAATAAGCCCAACGTGTAATAGCCGAATGAAATAAACACCTTTATCGACGATTGGCCCTCAATAGCCCAAATAGAGTAGAATGGAAACGATGCAGGGAGGCCGTTGCCCAGCAGTGGGACTCCGACTCCGACTTAGATAATAATGATAAAATAAGTAAACTACAATTATAATATACCAAGCATATGATTACCTCCCTTGCAAAAAATTGCTAGTACGTGATACTATATTGCATGATATTGTATCGTACCTCCATCGCAAGCACTGTACTGGTGACTTATGCCTGTGCGACCGCCGATGATATTTGAGCATTTTGCACGAAAATGTTCATTTCACCGGCGTAATCGGACACGATAACACTCGACTGTCGCTAATCGTCGTCGGAATCACTGCACTGACACTGCGAATACTAATTGCCAGCCTTTAAATTAACGATTTAATTTGATGAGCAGCAATTACTAAAAAGCAATGACGTGAAGGAGTGTACTTTTTACTATAAGTACTTTTTCCTTGAAACCATAAAAGGGTACGGGTACAAAGACATTATTGAAGCACTATCTCAACTGTCCCTTTTATGTATTTTATGAACCAGACATCGCTTAGAGATCGTGATTAGACGCCGACCCGTAATGCGCTTGCGTCTGTTGCCTACTGTTACTTGTTGCGGTTGGATAGTAAATCTCTTAGTCGATATACTTTTTCTAGTATAACTGCAATTCAACAATTATAAATGCAATATTTGTTACCAACACGCTTTTCTCCATTGAACGTCGCATTGAGAAATGTCATTAGTAAACAAAGCTGTACATGGAGTTATGTTGCCAAAAAAAGTTGTTTTTGTGTAAATATATGTAAGAATACTAGTTTTTCTCACACATCAAAATAATTTGAAATGAGTTAATAATCCATAAATAAATAGGTTAAGTATGAAAAAGAGATTTAAAACACAGTAACAAAACGGTCTGACGACATACGAAGCACGTGGAGGTAAATATTAGATAAAAGCTGAATGAAAAACTATTGCGACTTAGGTCAATGCACGTAGACGCGTATCTTTTACGACTGCATAGTATAAACAGAAGCAAATGAGCCCCGGTGTTAGCGTACAACCAGTCTCTTCAATCGAATAAAATATTCCGAGCGATTGTAATAGAGAATTGTGTCGTCGTATGTGGCATAACATATCTACATTATTTAGGTAGTTGATTAAAGAAAAACAAACATGAAGCATAATAGGTAGCACCCTTTAAAGGAAATACTTTGTACTGCAAAATTCTAATAAATACTATACAGCTACTTAGTCGAAGTATTTTCTTCTCTCCCAAGTCGGTTATGCGGAAATGTCGAGCGGTTATATTACTGAAAACGCAGTATCATTAAGTACATATTCCGCATCATAAGGAACTTCGATAATTATTAGTGTAGTATTAGCAATTAAAAGGTTGTAAAACGAACATTTTACGAAACACTGAGGGCGAACATCCCGTCATTGTGCGCGCGCGCCGTCCAACTTAGTAACGACAAATTGCCTTAATTTTAATGAGCTTATTTGCAAGGCTGCGTGACAGATTTCTCAATTGAGTAAACGGTATTGTCGAGTTGAACCCTCTTATCCTTCAGTGAGCACAGATTCATTAGCATAAATCAAATCAGCAACGCAAGCAAAACTATTTGGATATAAAATAAATTTGAGGAAGCACAAACACAGATTACTTTTATAGTAAACACAACAAAGCTTATCCTAATGGAGGTGATCATCAAAATTGGTTGTCAAATTTGAATAATATGCAAAATGCAAACGTGCTTGTTTAATAACAGAGAAATTTCCTTAGGTACGGGTAGAACGCTATTGGTTTGACACGAGTAACCGACTAACAAGAACGATATTATGTATGTGCACGTCGATGTAAATGCAGATAACGCTAGCCACCAGCGAGACGCGAGCTGCGTAGCTAATTCGAAGAAAGTTCCCGCAATTCCTATATTTTGCCAACAGAAACGTACTTGCTTGTCACAAAAGGCCACGGCATAGCTCTTTCAAATCTCTCAGCCATCTGTGACAAACATCACGACATGTTCCAAAAATGTGCTCTATGGATTCAAAAAAAACTCTTTCCTACACTAGATAAGCAATGTACTCGTAGTATGTTAAATCTCGATCGCATAGTCAGCGCCTTTCAAAAATAAGTAAATTCACGGCAGTCATTCTCGAAAGAGGACATTTGATTCACATTACGATAGATGTCCTATGGCTAATATAAAGCTTGGTGATTATTTCAACTATCATACGGATATAAGTTCTCTTAGAAATGTAGGTTTTACTCAATGTCCTCCGTCACTAAGTGACACGTCCTAATTACGGACCGCACACGGTTATTGTAAAGGAAATTATCTCGGTAATGTAGTGACGATATTAAATAGTGTTTGATTACAGTTTCTAGTAACTTTATAAAAAGAGATACTATAACATGGCCTCAAGCTGATATTAAAGATAAATAATCCAGAATTCCACCTGTCTCGTCTATTGATTAATACATTAATTATGTATAGAGAAGGAGATGCGAGGATTCCGGTGCACGAGACCGTTGCCAGTGTCGCCGGAGCGAGGCGCATTCCACACGCGTCGGCGACCAGTCGGAACCGACAGATTTCCACCACATTCGTGCCAGCCTTGTTCTTATGCACTTGATATGATAAACTTCTTGTGTCACTCGAGTCCGCCCCGCTCCCGGCGGATGTCGCCTTTTTAAGTGTCATCTGTTAGGTGCAGTGTCAATTTATTGAACCTATCATGTATACGAATTGAAAAATGGTTTTATTTTTTTTAGGGTTTGACAAAGCGAACTGCTCCCCTTAAAGGATGTAACAAATAAATTGTATTGGCTTTATTGAAATTCAATGACTGAAACAAAACAAAAAACATTACGATGTGATTATGTGTGTTATTAATTTCAAAACACAGCTAAAAACTATACGTGCATACGAAGCTCAAGAAAATTTTCATATTCTGATATATAAGGAGTAACATCGTCGAAAATGTAGAGCCTAACTTCAAGCCCCCCTTACCCGCTTACATTAAGTATAGTACCTACTTATTTAGGGGTAGTTGAAATTCTCTGAGAAAAGATCAGCCCAGATTCAGATTAAACAACTTAAAAGCGCTGAAAAAACAAACGCTGAGGAGGTTCTTGTACAGTAAGCATCCAAAGGATATGATCAACTCAGCTTTTCAAGTAATTGAAGGCAATCAAATTGTTGTAAGGAAAATGTAATCTGTGCTTAGATTACATTTTCCTTACAACAATTTCTCTATTCTTGCTATCTATTGCTGTGTCAGTAGTGTAGATTATTATTTTGAGTACCTAGCCCATGATGTGCCATTTTACAGAAGCAATCAACAGCATACCTATAAAATACTATGACGTTTTATCACATTTGTTCCTCCGCAACTGATGTAATCAGTTTGATTGGATTGTTAAATTTATAACCATGCCCATCATTTGATATTTTTCGTTTTTCGAATTTTATAACGTATTAATTTAATAGGAGAGATTTTATACCTTCCTACCAAAAGTTATTTAATTAGTGACACAAAAACAATTATGGGCACTGAAAGAGGAAGTAAACAAAGCGCTCGTTAATGGAGTGGACTCGAACGCCGGTAACTGTTTAATATAGTTGTAAATCGATTATTATGAACGCAGGGGAACGATGGTGAAGTGTGCTTTGCTTGTCTGTTTAATTTTATGGCCATTGAACCTCGTAAAAATTCTGCTCATCATGCGAACAGGCCATGGAGAAAGGGAGCGCTAGCTACTCGACAATTAGGGCTCAGTGGTAGTTTTATGGGCCGTTAAATCGTATCCATCGATGGACATTTTATATCTGGTTTTATTGGCGTGAACAAGCGTTGCATGGGGATTAAAAAGTAACCGTCGCGAGTCGGGCGCCTTCCTGCCCGCGAAGTACAGCACCGCCTCGCTATGTCCGTTGGTGCATGCTTGTTATAATTTCTTCTGCAACTGTCTTTTGCTATAGGCATTAGTTATTTCCCTCAGCTGTATCGCTATAATTCAAAACACCAGTCAAGCATAAAATAGTAATGAAACACACCGGAGAACAGCAACGACGAACGTAGAAAGGCGAAGCCTATTTGTGTGCAATAAACGCGCATAAATGTGCAATAATGGAATGGTGTAAGTAGGAGACTGCTTTAATGTACATAATACAGTTCAGTAGAAAGTAGCAGCGTGTGTGAACCCTTGAAACTTTAGTATTGCAACAGGCAGCCCGTTCCCTGATTCCATATGATTTAAGAACTATAGATAGCTATCATTCTACAGCAGTTGGGTAATTTAACTTGGAGGAGAAGTTTAATGATGAAAACGTGAATCTAACGTAATAATAGCATTACGTCAAAACTAAGTCAAGTCAGTTCACTAGGACGCGTCACCATCGTGCCCGCTATGCTTAGATAGACTGATACCAATACAATCATAAAGCATACACGCATGTATTTAATCATTTACATAGTGCAAATAACGTTAAGGCGTGCATGTATACTTGATTGTTTAATATTATCATAACGAATTGCGTATCGTAGTCCCTAGCGACCATTGTCTCAATGTAGCACCGAGCTCCAATACGCGACGACTTTTTTTGATAAACACATTCCAAAGTTGCATTCTTTATTACGTCAATACGTCAAGGGCATCAAATACCAATGGAAACAAAGCGTATCAAATTAAAGTCGACACTCTTTTATTTATACACTCCTAGTTTCCTAGGAGTGTATTGTTGAAATACCGATGCCCAACAAAAAGCAGCATTCGATAGTATTTTTTCTAACTGGTTTGTTACTGTCTTTCGTATTTTCGCGTAAAATCATAGTAAACCTATAAAACATTGGTTCAGAATTTAGTGACTGGTTCTTAAGGCACAACATAATACGGACAAATGTATGGCTTTAAATAAATGACAGAACTAATTTTTTTTTTTGTATTTACATAGCAACAAACAAAACACGATACTTTTATAACGTTTTCGCAATGTGACTCTATATTCCACTCTGTCGAGTAAAGTGTCTGATCTATGTGCAAAAAAGTTTTGTTGCTAAACAAGATTTCAATTCACATCATATTTCCCGAACGACAATAGGCACTAGCATAAGCTTTCTCTTTCCTATTGACAAAAAGATATACGATACGATAATTACGTGCGAGACAATTGTTCCGCATCGATTATAATTAAAGAATGTTGTAGTATTGTCGACACATACGCCTCCCTATGAGAACCGGGTATTATGTGGGAAATATTACCACATAAGATAACATGAAACACGTGGAATATATTCTAGATGAAAGCCATTGACATCCTTCAGAAACACCCTAGTCTTAACCATCTTCAGTGCCAGTCCATACAGGCGCGCTACCGTTGTACGTAAATACAACGCTTATTAAATGTTACAAAATGCTTACTGGCAGCTGGAAAGTGAAATGAATGGGGTTGAGCGAGGGCGGAGGGCACTGTGACTCCACTCAACCCGACAATGCCGAGAACGATTCCGCTGCATAATTATTAGCTCGCACAAAGCTCTCGACGATCTCATCGATGCAAACAGCCACAATTTATTCGAGTACACCTCAAGCGGTACGACTACTTCCACCACGAACAATAAACTGATTGTCAAATCGTTATACTACGTCTGCAAGACAGTTGAAAATGTGGATTACAATGTAAAGCAGCTGTAAGAAAGCATCGAGGTCGTGTACGTGAATCTTATTAGTAACGTAAGATCGATCTGAAAAATACGGCAGTACAATATTACCGAAGCGCAGTGAAATAAAAGCGTGAGAATAAATTCCTATTACACACGACTAATAAATCAAACGATATGCGGTTATTGTAGCAATCAATATAAACAAAGATAGTTATTTCTGTTTTCGAATAAGTCTGAGATTTTTTCCCATAACTGCCGGCAAATACAATGGTTCTCTATAGCGTAATATAGTAACATCGGATTGAAGGCAGTCTCGAGTGCGCAACAATCGCGATTATTTGTCGAGAGGGTATTCGTAGAGGACAATTGTCATGTACAGCCAGCGGGGGCGTGAGGGGTCCTGTCACTCCTGTCCCGCCGGCGGGACGACGGCGGCCTTAACCGTAGGACTGCTCCGGAAGTGACGATTGTGAGACTATTTAGATCTCCATCAGCCATTGTTGCCGGCTTCCCGACCGCAATCGCTACACGTCAATAATAAAGCAAAAAAAATGACCCCACGAAGCGTTTGTTGTATTGACGGACTTATTTTGGTGATCCGTTTTTATGTCATTATGTGTGCACGTGGAGTCATGAATGCATTTCTGCATACGTAGAAGTACTAATATGGTACAATGTTAGCTGCATCCGGCCCAAGGTACCAAAATGGCAACCTACCGCAGCAAACTATTTTTAAGTTTAGCGGTTACCTAAAAAAATATGAAATTGACGTGCGAATTGAATTGAATGCCGCAGCTAAGTTTTTAAAACAAATAAAAAGCAGGCTTACTAAACAATAATTAAGAGAATTACACAACGAAGTATTAAATTTGGTCTCGTAACTTAATCGGTTACATCTAAGAGAAAGGCTGCGTCACTAAGCTATGGAAAACAGACAACGAATATTAAAATCTGCGGTTGCATTTGGTAGCTGGGTCAAAGAGAGAAAAGTGCTAAGACTCCACTGAGCCAATGTTGACCAGAAGTAGCCAGCAGCGTTTTAATAATATGGACGTCGTATGCTTTGCAGGCAGAAGCAAACAGATCCGAGTCTGTTCAATATTCAATATTCAATATTCCATAGACAGTAAAGAATTGGATGCAATTTCGTTATAATGATATAGTAGTACGTAGAAAATATTTTTAATCTATCTATATCATCACGCCATCTCCCTCGCGGGGTAGGCAGAGAGTACAGAGTTCCAACAGGTTCTTTCCTTACATACCTCTCTGGCTTCCTCCACTCTCATAGTTCGTCTCATACACACTCGCCGGTTACGGAGACTCTTGACTTGCCCTTCAGCTAAGACACGGTCTATTTGGTCATGGTAAGATAGTCTAGGTCTTCCCCGGCACCTACATCCTTCCACTTTCGCATTGTATATCTGTTTTGTCATTCAATATTTTTAATACTGTTTTAATTACAATATCAAACAATAACAATTTATACGCAAACCTGTGTACTAGCAAGATAGGTTAGATAGGCACAGGAAAACGGGTTCTATTACTTAGAAGCCTATTAATTAGCAAAGACAAGATGATATCGTGAGGAACATGACACTACAGGGAACACTAGACTAACAAGCGGCGTTATCGATGTTCTAGCGCGGAGATCTCCATTATTCTGAGATGTCTATGTACGGACATCCGGTGGCCTATACACTGAATAAATGTTTGTAGTAGAGTACTAAAGATACATATGTACACATACGCAAACAATAATACTTATTCCGATTTGGAATAAGTATTATTATTTATATAAGGCCAAGGCCCTAAACACACAGTGTAAGATGTCAAAAAGTATAATCGATTCATCAATATTATATTGTTAACTCGGTGGCTTGCATAATACAAACCGAATACAGACATGGAGGGTGCATCTAAAAGTTACACAGCGTGTATAAGCAGATATTCCGTCAGTTCGATTAGTTTAGTATGCTTATTTAATGAGTTACTAATCCCTCTATGACCCCTTCCACTAATAAGTCCTTTAACCGGATTAAGAATAAGAACTACTGTATTCCGCCACAGGTTCCATTGTTTATCGAAAAACAAAGTGGTGAATGTCTATCCTCCTCATTACAAACATAAACAGTTCACGAGAGATTAATGTTTATAAAATAAACATAATAATGCACATGAGTAGTGCGACGTGTTAGTCGCAATTATATATGGTGTGCATAGACGGACGGATCAAACTTCGAGCTCTATCACCCTAGCAAGCGCTCATAATATTATATATCATAGTTACGTAGAGTAGCGTCTACCATTACTAGCGACTAACTAGGCTTTGCGAAGATCCTCGCTAAGGGAGTAGCGCGTTAGTAGCGCTACTTGACCTCTTTTACCCTTAAATTACATTCAGCCTGCTCACGTAGAAGTGAATAGAGAAGTGGACATGAAACCGGCCAAGGCGAATAAATATGTATGAGACCAAATATCAAAGTGGACCACAAGAGATTTATGTAGGGAATGAACCGATAAAAACTCTGTACTCTGCCTACCGAGAAAAAAAATCTAGCGAAAACGCGGACTTCCTCTAATTTTTCGTGGTCAATGTGGTTGCAGGATGTGCTGCAATTGAATAAACACTCCCTCATACCTACATTTCGCTAGCGAAGGAAGCAAAGGTGAACTGTATACACCGAGATTTCAACCAACGCAATAGAGGACAAGGCATATTGTATATATATATATTTTTCGAAGTTAATGATCTCGTTATGCCTGCGCCACAAATATTTTTTTTATTTCTGTGGCCTAAAAGTTCACAGATCTTATCATAAGTCCCCTATAGCCTCCCAAAATTAATACAACAAATGGTTTCACTATAGGAACATGTAGAATGTGCAGGATAAACCTTGGCAACGTATGATCTGAATGTTTCGTACGTTGGGACGTGTCGTACAGATTTCATGTTTAAAGTTTGTCTGCAGTCGCAATCTGGAGCGTCGTATCTGAGAACGTCTCAACGAGATTTGACGCAACTTTATTTGGTAACTTTTCGTGAAATTTAAATACATTATGTATAAGTGATACCGTTCCAATGTCGAAAAGGAGCAAACGTGATTGGTATACACAACTACTCTATCTACTTAACAAAACTAACACTAATTGACAGACAACGCATATCAACGGTGGGTCTAGAGTTTCTCTATATATGAGTAATGTAGGTGAACACTAAAATTAGATATTTGAAAATTCATCCCTTAATTTTACCCAATTACTGAAGGAAAATATAATCGGGAGCACGGCCAGTGCTATTACAGAAATTAAAGGGGCTTGGTCTAATTCACATACATACTCCTTTCTATAGCATAACGCCTAAGTAATGTTTAAGGGGAATCTATATAGGACTCTATGAATGTTAATGTATGCAATTAGGTGACAGGTGTCTAGGGATAGAAAGTCTTGCAGTACAAATTATTCCCAGGGGCAACCGGACTTCCTTTTAATTCAAATGCAATCGTTCATATAGCTCTATTGCGAAATGCGAACGCTCAACAAATTTATAATGTGATTTTATTAAGTATATTAATCCTTACTAATATCATAAATTCGAATGTAATTTTGTCCGTTCGTCTGTTACAAATGCTTAAAGGTGGGAAATACACGCTTAAAAATATACATAATAAACCATCTGTAATAGAATATAGGTGCATACCGGTTTAATTGCTTATTTCTTATAAAGTGCATATTACTGGTACAATTTTCATGCAATTATTAAGTAGATTAATGCCAGCGGATGATGGTAATAACAGTTACGTGTACATATTTACGGATTCTTATGACTTAGGGTCAGTACAGAATGTGCGGAGATATTACCCACTCTTAATCAAATCATCATCTTTAGCCAATTCAAATAGACTTCAATCAAATTGAAAATAGTTACGCAGTACACGCCGCTGACGACTAGAGCAAATATTATTTTCTTAAAAGAGAAGAAGATGCTTCTTAGAAGCCAGAGAGGTATGTAAGGAAAGAACCTGTTGGAACTCTGTACTCTCTGCCTACCCCGCAAGGGATCCGGCGTGACGTTATAGATAGATAGATTATTTACTTACTATTTAAAACTGTATTTCGCTTGGATAAGGACATTAAATTATCATTGCGATAGTACTTGGGCGTACTCGGGCAGGTCTCCACCGAATGACCAGCGCTCACTAACGGCACAGGATGGAATGCAAAATTTCTAGTGTCACTAGTATTTAGTTGGTACAATGACACTTCGGCATACCTTTGCGCGCCGATAGAAACATCAACGACATACAAGTGCTAATATTAATAATACCATTATATCAATGGGCTCGCCCCTCCTCGACCTAACATCGCCGGCAAATTGAGAGTGTACACACCTCTCCCACCCTTAGAGTTGTTATGTTACGTGAAGATGTTTATATTATTTTATTTTCTAATCTTCAAAATGCTATTCCGTCCTGTGTCATTAGTGAGGATCGGCAATAGTCTACGCCGACCCTAAATGGGTCGTTAATCGCTAACTCGGTCGCTATCTTATATTAGAAATATCTAATGTAAACGTCTGGTCGAACCAAACTACTCTCCATTGTATTTTCTAGTGCATTGTACATACAATACTAAACATGCATGTTAAGAAGAACAGCGGAAATCATGTTCACAATCCTTCATTATTGCATGGCATAAAGCGGTCATCAAAAGAATCACGGATAATGCATGAAATTTAAATATGGGCCAAATATTTTTTCTGTAATATTTATTGCTATAGAATAATACCTACAACATTATTTTTGTACTTAATCGCTTTTTAATTAAATTGTAAAAAACTATTTAAGAAAAGGAAAACCGACTTCAAACAGCAAAAAATAAATATTTGATGTATTTCCTTTTTTTTAAATTTTTTATTTTACAATTTTAAGTGATGAGTGAATTTATTATTATTATTTATATACCTCCTTTATATTATTCTACTTATTTATAGAGTAAGGTACCTACAAGATTGATATTAAACTCATAATAACTGAATTTTCACATCCATACTGTTTGCCGTATAGGAAACCCCTGGTGTATTTTCAAAGCCCATTGTCCAATACCAATAAAATTTAAATTCGACCATCACGGAGGTGTGCTGAACCTAATGCAAAAAGAATCATCAAAATCAGTTTATAAGTAAAGAAATTACAAAAAATACAGACGTACTATGAACCTCCTCCTTTTTGAAGTCGGTTAAAGTGAGAGACGTAAACTTAAACTACTAATAAAATAACCAGTGGAAACCTTAATACAGAATAGTAAAAGAAGACGCCAGAATAATCAGAACAGCCAAGCGACAGCATTTAAATAACATAGTAATGGACATGGATACACTAATACTGTTGGAACTCTGTACTCTCTGCCTACCCCGCAAGGGATCTGGCGTGAGGTTATAGATAGATAGATACACTAATAAAAACTAACTCCAACCAAATTCTTGAAAATAGCGAGGGAAATATGGTAACAGCCTGTGAAGAAGTTAAAAGTCTGTGGCGTGAATATTTTTAACAAGTGCTTAACTGCAGTCCAATCGACGGAACATAACCATGGCCCCTGGAAGGAAACTGTACCGTGGTGGAACCTCCGACATTTGAAGAGGTCCGTAGAGCCATTACAAGGTTAAAAACAATAATGCTCCAGAAGTTGATGGTCTTCCGTCAGAAGTGTGGAAACAAGGCGGAGAAAAGTTCACACTAAATTACACGAATTGGTGCTTCAGATCTGGGAAACCGAAAAACAACCTTCGGAATGGAATTTAGGTGTTATTTGCCCAATCCACAAAAAAGGCTGTAAAAGAAGCGCTCAAACTACCGAGGAATAGCTCTCCTTCCAACAGCGTACAAAATCTTCTTATATTATCTCATCTTAAAAGACTGGACCCGTACGCGGAAAAAATTCTAGATGATTAACAGTATGGGTTTCGACCAAACCGCAGTACCAAAAACCAGATCTTTCTCCTCAAACGACTGATAGAGAAGAAATCGGAATACGCGCAGAGTATTCACTCGCTGTTTGTGGATTTTACCAAAGCCTATGATAGCATTGATCGCGGTGCCCTATATGCCATCCTAAGAAAACAAGAGAGAGCAGAATGAGTATACGAGTCGAAAACGAGCTAACGGACGAATTTGCGAGTTATTACGGGACTGAAGCAAGGAGATACCTATGCTTTTCAACCTTGTCCAAGAATATGTCCTCAAAAGCGTGCTCGTACTAGACGTTGGACTGGAGCTCAATGGCAAGCATAAGGTCATAGGATACGCCGATGATCTAGCCTTACTGGGAGAAACCAGCGATCAAGTTCAAGACTCCGCAAAAGCACTCGAAGAAGAAGCTTTGAAAGTGGGGCTGAGGATCAGTCATGAGAAGTCAGAGTATCCCCATATGAAGCGCTACAAGAATACGCCCACTCCTCCTAAAGATCTGCAGGTTGGAGATACCAAGTACAAAGGGATGGCAAAGTTTAAATATCTAGGCTGTACTATAACAGATAAAAATACTCGCGACGAAGAAATTGACATCCGCATACAGAACGATGTAGCGATGTAGCGCCAGCTAACACAAAGTGTTGGTGTCCAGGCTACTGAGCAGAACTACGAAGATCCGAATCTACAAGACCGTTATAAGACCAATAGTATTGTACGAGTGTAAAGCTTGGACACTTAACACTAAAAGAGGAAAACAAGCTACTTGTGGCAGAAAGAAAAGATTCCTCGAAAAATCTTGGCCCCGTCCGAAACTCAGATGGAAGTTGGAGAGTCCGCAATAAAGCCGAAATCAAAGAACTCATGGCTGGCCCTAATATTATAAGAGAGACCAAAGCGTACAGACTCCTATGGCTTGGTCACATTCAAAGAATGGGAGAAGAGCGTAGTGTAAAGAAGGCCTATCTGGGCCGACCAATCGGCCGCCGACCGGTTGCTCGTCCCAGATATCGTTGGAAGGACATGGTTGAGGCGGACTTGCGTGACCTCCAAGCCGAAGACTGGCAGGGAATCGCACAGAACCGTGAGAAGTGGCGGAATCTCGTTTCAGAGGTCAATACTCACCTTGGGTCGCTGAGCCAATGAAGTAAGTAGTCGCATTTTAATTAGGATTTTAATTAATACAAAAATCAAAAAAATTATAACCGATACCGAATAGAACCGATAAGGGAACGATACGCAACTATATTGGTCAGTGTGATTGTGACGTCACATGTCGCGATTAGGTTGTCAAGACGTGCGTGCAGGGTGTTTCTAAGGTTTTATGGTTGTGTTTATGTTCTATTGTGTTTTCTTTGCATAATATTAATATAATATCAGCCTATACTGCCCACTGCTGGACAAAGGCCTTCTTTCACAAATCGAGGTGAGAGAGATTAGGGCACGCGGACCCAGTGCGGATTGGTGGAGGCAGGTTTGTGGCCACCTGCAATTGGAACTTATCTAGCCGCCTTTAAGGCTTCCAACTCGGCTTAACGACTACCACATTAAGTGGTAGCCTGGACCAACGACTTAACGTGCCTTCCGAAGCGCGGAGACGCCCGTATATGAAAATGCCACTGGCGGTCACCCATCTCGGGCCGACCGAGTCGAACGGTGCTTAACTTTGGTAATCAGTAAGCACACCGCGGTCGCACAGCGCTACGAGTAGCGCTGTGCGACCGCGACTTACGCCTCTAGCGCCTTCTTTGCATAATTTAGCAAAATAATGCTATCCTAAGAAATAACATTATTTATACAACAATGTAGTAATGTTATAAAGTAACAAGAGTAATTATGTAAAAAAATATCTCATTTTACGAAAGTTGGAGTAAAAAGTGCAACGTAAAATATAAATCAGCCTATTCTCTTTCACTACTGGGTAAAGGTCTTCTCTTACAAATCCAGGTGAGAGGGATTAAAGAAGGTATGTTTATAGTCTGTCCTGTAGCGTAAGCACAGGCGGCAAGACTTTTCGTGCGACTGCCTTACATCTAAATATAGCTGTCACTGTACGAGAAAACAATCATAAATACTTGAATATAACTAGAAGCTAAAATCGACGGTGAAATGTGGAAGTTCAAAGTACACCTATCATTGCCGAAATGTGGATATACAAACTATACCTCTACCACCGCCCCTTAGGGAAATGTATTTTTAGGACCCTAACGTCGTCGGAGAAAAGTGAGTGGGCGTAGATAGTACATCTATCACAAGCTAAATGTAGGTGTGCAAAGTACACCTTTGCCACCTCCGCTGGGCTCCGCTCAGGAAAATATAATTTTAAGGCTAACGTCGACGGCGAAATAACAAAGTACACCCATCGTAGGCGAAACGAGAGTGCACATGGTACTCCTGTCACCGTCACTTGGGGAAACACATTTTTGGGACCTGACATTGTCGGCAAAATGTGAATGTACAAAATATAACTTCTGCCACCGTCGTTAAAATATAAAGGATAAGGATGTTTTTTCAGAGAGCTACATTTAGCCCTTAATATAGCCTATACGCAGTGATTTCAGTAGAATGAAGTACTTATATAACATAATATATCTCAAAAATATAAATTTATTGATAAAATCATTCAGAAACACCCACAGCACACAACTTAGGAGTGACTAATGACGTCACAGTAAGCGCGCCAAAATGTCAGCGGCCGAATTTGATTAGTTTCTCATAATTATTTTAGCACAAACTATTGATATTTTAATATGTAATATATATTTTTTCTTTTATGTACTAAGGTAAACAAACGAATAAAAATATAAAAAATATGCATATACGCAACAGATTCATTATAGCAAAGCGTTTGCACAGATAACAATGATTTTACCTATCTCTTATCTACTTTAAGCAATCGAGTCAATCTATTTGAATCTAAATTTGACGGACGATTTAGCGCAGTGGTTAAGAGGTTAACCCGTTCCGCCCACTGTGTCTAATAGTCGAGGGTTCGATTCCCGCACGAGATAATCTTTGTGTGATCCACAATTATTTGTTACGGTCTGGATATTTGTGTATGTGAATTTTCATGTTTGTAAATGTACCCACGACACAGGATTAAAACCTAGTGCGGGGCTAAAAAAAAAAAATAGCTCCTTATATATCTGTAGTAAAAATCGTAGCGATCACACTTTAAAGTTAGGTACCTATTTAAGCGACAATGATTGTAATTCGATAATACCTGACCGCCTAGCCTGTATGAAAATCGCACTAAAAGTAATTGCATAGCTGAATGTCGAATATCAAATCATTACATAGGTTACCGCGATTGTCTAGTGGCGAATAATGCGTGTAGCGATCCTGCGTTCAATCCTAGGTCGAACAGTGTAATTTTTTTATAGAAACAAATCCTTACTTTTTGGCCGTTGCAGTGGCAATGTGACTCCGCCCGCGAAAAGTGGCTTTACACGGTACATATCAGCCACTCCCGCTAGCGGAATATAGGCGTGACGATGTTCATTTTTTTAACTACATAGGTGTACGATATTTCGCACATTCAACTATTCCAACATTGTTTTCTGTGGCGCGCGCCCACCCAAACAGGCGGTTTTGTCAAAAGTTTAATAAAAGCACATTCTGCGCGAATCGAGCGAGAACCGCTTGCCATCGCCGCAGGCCCACGTCCGACACACGCACGCCGAAATGGGAAATGTTGTTTTATTTCTACTAGAGTAACATTTCAGAAACAAATGTATTAATTAACATCGCTGTTGCTGTACGTTGATGTTACTAGTTCAAGTTTGGGCATAATTTTATTAATTAGCTGCTGCCATCGATATGGCTGCTCTGGATATTATTTTCAATATGTGAAACGCTACATGTTTATTTTACATAAATGGGTTGTTAATTTTATTATTCAATAAAGTAATATAAAGCGAGGTTTGCCATGACCATTCTAACATTTGTAATATAGTGCAACAATCATAATTATGACAATACTATTTCTAAATAATTTTGCGAATTTCATATATAAGGTCTATCAGCCAAAAATGACGAAAACCAGATGAGATTGAAGTGTACATATTTTGAAATATGTTATTCCTTTTTATTCCAGTAGGCAATATATTGCCTACTGGAATAAAAAGGGCTAAAAATTAATGGGCATTTTCTTTTTAGTTTAAAAAACGTTGCCCCACACTAGAATTTATTCCTGAATCGTGGGTGCGTTTACAAACATGACAATTCACATACACAAATACCCAGACCGAAACAAATAATTGTGGGTCACACAAAGATTTGTCCCGTGCGGGAATCGAACCCGCGACTATTAGACACAGTGGGCGGAGCGGCTTAAGCTCTTAACCACTGCGCTAAATCGTCCGCTTAAATGACTATTGCCAAGGTTTTTAAATTGTGAGTATAATCTTAATTGCAATTACTCTGATCTTAGATAACGAACTAAGACCGACCTAAACGTACACATTACGTTTAGTTACAGGACTAAAAACTCAGAAATAGAAGAGACGTGATAGGATCGGCGAATAGTACCTTAGTTTTTTACAATAACATCTTAAATTATATCATAAAACGAAATCTACTTCAAACAAAACTCGTCATCAGATCTTTGATTTCCCTCCCGTAATGGACTGGCATTGATGAAAATCTCCTTGATTCAAACGGATCGGCGACTCGAGGGGAGTACGACCGTGCACTTGGTCTATTAAACCAAACATAGGCCGCGAGCCCTGCACCGCTGACCCTCGCTATTGATTGGAAAATGCAGGGAGATAATATACCTTATATCTATTTATGAACGAAACTGCGGTATACCCATATAAATTACAGGTCTGTTGGTTTCAAATCCAAACAATCAAAATTATTTAGTTCCAAGCCCAAACGACAAAACATTTTAATCAGTCTAATGATAAATCTCGATACTTGACGAAAGAATAAGTACCCAAAATAATACAATATTATCATTTAGGCTACAGTTGTAACAATCGCAAATTGGTCATATTAAATTAGAGGACAAGACCCACGGGACTAACTCGATCATCCCCTCTGCGGAAATACGATCGCCGAAGCCAATGCTACAGACATAATTAAAAGGGGACTGTTGACGCTGATCATCGATATAAACCGGTAGCAACATCGATAAAAACTATAACATCTCTGAAAATATTGTTTCTTAAATAAATTAGAGGCCATTGCGCAAATAAAATGCAATATTGACGCATTGCACGGCGGCCTAATAGATCATAATATAAATTTCCCAACGCCGATTTTTCCATTATTATTGGTTATTCGTAATGGTCCGCTCGGTTTAGCTTCTTCAGTTAATTCAATATTCCTGACGCTGAACAAATCAATTCAAAGCGTTAAAACGATTGACACTGATCACAAAAAAAAAGGTAACACAAATTAAATGGGCACAGAATTTAAATGCTGGCAATTTAAATGTTTACAAAAGGTATACTTTAAAAATGATTATATTCAAATTTTAATGGCGCGAAACCGCGGCAGAAATGTGAAGTTGCGAGTGCGGAGTGTACGTCGGACCGCGCTCTTCCCCGACTTAGGACTGAGCGAGATGCAGCCGCCAGTCTGCAAGCGACGCCCGTGCCTGCACTCGACAAGAATTCTCTATAGAAAATCATGTGCCACGGTGAAAATTCGCGAAAATGATGAGGAAATTATAATTTATCGGTTGGAAACGAGGTATCATCACATTAATATCAATTTTGAGTGTCAGGTACTTCATGCTATAGTGTAATGTTATGGCCTATCTATCTACTATTTATTTAATTACAATATGAAGGGGTTTACGTAGTGATATGTCTTATATTGATATACACCTATTTTTATTTAATTAATATAATTAATCAGATTACATACTACGTTTTATACAATTACACATAACTCACATTCTAATAAAATAAATATTATGTACATACATAGGCATACTTGTTTTTTTTTAATAAATTTACTTGAAAGGTCGTCATCGAATAACTACGGCAAACATTCGAGTACCAGACAAATAAAGTGGGGAGCCAGTAGGCTTTTGTATTTCATCTCCCCTAGGCCAAGTTTGAAAACAAATTATAACTAGGCATCCGTACCGCTTTTGTATGCGCTATAAAAGTATTGTTATTCCTAAATAACGCCGAGAATAACTACTGATATTGTCGAGTTAAGTTCATAAAGTATTTATATATTGCATTTATCTGTCTTTGTAAATATTCCTCCATTTACATAGACGCTTAACCGCTGCAGAAATACATACTCGGATTTCCCAATATACACATTCAATTTTTCAATTTATAATATTAGCCCTGTTAAGAAACTGTCCCACTGTTGGGCATAGCCCTCCTCTAAAACTGAGAGGGTTTAGGCCATAGTCCACCACGCTGGCCCAGTGCGGGTTGGCAAGCTTCATACACCTTCGAGAAACTCTTAGGCATGCCGGTTTCCTCACGATGTTTTCCATCACCGATAAAGCAAGTGATAATTAATTTTTAATACTCACATGCTTTCGAAAAGACAGAGGTGCGTGCCTGGGTTTGAATCCGAGACCTCTGACTTTGGAGTCCAACGGTCTAACCACTAGGCTATCACTGCTCGTTTAATTTAACCAGATGTAATCTTGAAAGTTTGACACATGGTTGCACCTTCTGACGAATAAATTTATAAAATCATAAATAAACATGATTAAAAATCAAACGATAATTAACTGCAGGAAAAATGGTTGCATATTTTAATGCTTTGATTTCAAAATAACAAACCAATCTATCTTAAATTTCTATACCTATACCCCATTCAGGGTTTAATTGCATAAACAAGTTGTCATTCATAATATCCACTGCCGTACTGGTAGAGCATGTGTAAAGGCCTAAAATTTCTAATCATAATAAAAATAAATGCTAACGGAACTTCGTAGAGCTTGGCTCCCGAGTCGTCATCGCAACGTAATGAAAGTCCCTACCTGCAGCTATACATCATAAACGCAAAGGATATATAATTTATTGTTATATATATATATATAATAAAAGTATAATAACTATTCGCGAAATGGTCTCGGCTTTACATATTGATATAGGGCTGGTTTTACGCACGTTAAACCAGACTCGCTTGGTCAGTGTTGGCAATTATCTTTTGTACGCAATGCTCTTTGACGAGGCCGTCGTATCCTATCCAACAAATTTAATTGGGCATGTGACAAGTTTTATAGAAATACTGTAAATTTACAAATGGCCAAATGTAAAAGCCTTCAGTAATAAACAAATTAATGCAATGATGGAGTCGTACAGCCTTAACAATTTTGTCAAAATGAGTTAAACAAGATTACCTATAAATGTAAATAAGGTGGTGTTATTCTGTAGTGTACTAAGTACTTTTGCGTCATAGAATTGCGAGCGCAAAACAAAACCAGCTTGTGGCAATCCTTGACCGCTAACCCCGCAAGTACCAGTACATAATACGGGGATTAATGTAGGTAACTTGTCTGGTGTGGGTTAAACAAAATCTTACCTAGCCAAGTCTAATTGGAAATATCATTATCGTCATCGTATGGCGGTGTATTTTTAATAAAGCGAACGACGATCAGAACTTAATGTCGGAGTGGAGGAGCCATTGTTTAGGCTCTGGTGTCAGCTGGTGTAGCCCCTCGAATCCGCCGCTAAATTTTCGAGTGGGACAGTCCTTCACGATGTGCTGGATAGTCTGCTCTGAGTTTCCACAGTCACAACAAGGAGACTTAGTGATGCCCTACCTGTGAAGATGATAATTGCACCTTGCGACTCCGGTTCTGATTCGGTTGATGGAGGACCACACCAGCCGTTGCTCTTTGAAGCCTTGTACTACAGTCGAGGGGTCGGCTATGGTGATGTTACCCTGTGAGGCGACCAAACTCTCCCATTGCTTTTTCCACTCTGACTGGATGTTGGGGTGGTTCTGGATGTTGTTGTCGCTCCAGATCGGTTTCCGAAAAGGGAGTCTCCGAGGGGAATGTTGTTGAGTCTTTCGGATTGGCATCTCATAGGGGGCCGTCCGATATGACTTCCGCCACTCACTGGCTCATATGATTGTCACTTTAGAGCGAAAAGAATTCCTGAAAATTCCTAAATGTCTGCCATAAATACATGCAAGTAGAGCATGTGTACATCGCTCAAAACTTCTTGTTTTGTATGTGTTCACATATTGTCATGTCTAAATCATCTTTCTGCGTGCAAGCTCATAATAATGATCTTGGCAGGCGGACTATAACTCTGTGAGAGACTCCGCAGAAATATCTAATAATGATCAAAAAAAAGATGAATAATAGAGTAAAATAGTAGCAAATGGGTCAGCTTATCAGTGGCCTAAATTAAATTCTAGCCATGTGTCCGGGATTTCCCATACAAGTAAGTAAGTACCTACAATATTAAAGTGTTAAGAGCGGATTAATTTAGAAACTTCTATGCCCATAAGCGCTATGTAATTGAATAAACGACAGGCCACAGAATAACTGATATGTGCCCAGTACGGTTTAATACTTGCGTCTTGTTTGGCTAGCTAGCGGCGCCATGCGACAGCGACGCTTTTGTTCAGTTGAGATGGCATGCAGTCCGCGACCATTCCACAGCATCCCGCCTCGCCGCGTGTCCACTTTCCCTGTTAGGGCAACTTGGACGGGGCTGATTCACTTTATGCCAAGAACCAATTATTTATAATGCACATAAGAACAACGCTAGAAATAGAATAACGATGGATTATTAATAGACCAGTGCGTTTTATATTCGTTATATAAAAATTAAACGGTGACTTTTTAAATGTAGCATCAGTATTTTCAAAAACGACTATCTTGCATTGTCAATTTGACATCTGGGAGTCCGTAGTAAATATGGCGGAAATAAATTACACTCATGCCCAAGGTTATGAAAATTAACGTATTAATGCAATAGAATTCGAAATGGAAAGGTGAAGACAATGACTGATAAGAGTTGTCTACTACATCGCAAACACATCGTTGCCTTGGAAGCTAAAGCTAATAGGCGTAAGCTAAAATTATAGTATTTGTGTTTTCGTGGCGATAATGCGTACCAATTTTTCGGT
Organism: Phalera bucephala; assembly: GCA_905147815.2. Taxonomy (NCBI): domain Eukaryota; kingdom Metazoa; phylum Arthropoda; class Insecta; order Lepidoptera; family Notodontidae; genus Phalera; species Phalera bucephala. The sequence continues at coordinate 5,505,450 of LR990609.1, read as the reverse complement.
ATCGCACATAGGTACCTTAAGTATTAAAATCAAGAAACGCTAATAATTTATAAATAAAATAATTAAGAAATAATATGTTTTTGAGAGTTCAGAATAATGATCAGCCGTGCTATTGCATACATCTTTCAAGAGTGCTCTTTTCATTCACTAGGATTCTATATTGCTTACGTAATATGAATTTCTGAAAGATAAACAAATTTTTCTTTGAATCCCTAGTTTTATTTATTTTCATAACAATGAATTCCTATTTCGTCATTATGTCATCCTTATTCCCTATCCTGTCACTGGAACGATGTCGTATCATAATGGTTAATATTTAAACACCTATTAAATGTATATTAATGACAGGATATCACAATTTAAACCAAATATTCCAATCTATACGAGCTCTACATTAACTTAACTCCTGAATAGTGGCCACTTTGATTATGAGAGTAGGTTGCCGCACCATGGTTGTTTATACTGGTGGCACTGCACTGTACGAATTTAATAATGTTGTGACGATTAAATGAAATTGCATTACAAAAGTCTAATAAATAACCCCAAGTTTACCGATAAACTAACAACTGAGTCATGACTAAGATAATTTAGTTTTACAAACCAGCTTGACTCAACGAAACTACAAGTTTTTCACGCGTTAAGTAAGAGGCTGCGCGCGCGACGGAAATGCGTCGAGTTCTCTGACCTTTTATAGGATCTGCGCGATTAGTCCACGAGGGTATATCGAAACGAAACGCAGCCGTGAGACACATTACCTATTCCTATCGATTTAGTGCAGACAGCAAATACAGAGAGAGGGCATGTTCGTTTGTATAAAATATAACGTTTTTTAACCATTATTCTATCTTTATCTACCTAATTATATATATGGGTCAGATCCCTTGCGGAGTAAGTAAAAGATACTGAGTTTCAACAGGTGCTTTCCTTACAGACGTCACGCTTTCCTCGCTTCCTCCATTCTCATCATTAACCATTAATACACGTCAATACAAATTTAAAAATACAAAAATTTGACAGTATTAACTCTTGAGATCTATAATATAGACACGTAATAAGAACTTTTATGATATTTATTAATGGCAAGCTGAAGTGGCAATGGGCGGGCCACATAGCGCGTAGATCGGACGGGCGTTGGGGCAGAAAGATTCTAGAGTGGATATCACGTATTGGCAAGCGCAGCGTGTGAAGACCGCCAGATGGACCGACAATCTTGTGAAAATCGCAGGAAGTCGTTGGATGCAGGTGGCATCGGACCGGTAACGCTGGAAAGCGATTGGGGAGGCCTATGTTCAGCAGTGGACAAGTATAGGCTGAGATGATGATGATGATTAATAAAACATGAGTAAGGATGACTCGACATACAGCCATCAAGATATAACCTCGTGCTATCAAGTGTGCATCATTTACCAAGGTAAATTTTAAAGTAAATATTCTGTAGCTGTGCAAACTGCAACAAAGAAAACTCCGCTACATAGCAATGGTGTTATAAAAGTTCTGCCGGAAGTGAACGCGGACAAGAGGCAGCTGCTAATGACGTCTCCTCATAATGATCCTCTCCGTAATGGTATCCGATACAGGGACTGCGTATTGTATTCTGCCTAGACAACGTTTGTATATCAAAATGTAATGCATATTTAATTGATAGTGGCTAAGAGTGTGGCCTCAACGCCGAACGTGCAGCGGAGCTTCCACTGTAGCGTAACATTTCATTTCTAACTTTAACGCCGTAGGCACACAGTACACACATAATATGAAGTAAGCGCTTGACATATAGGAAGCAAAATTCTATGGCTGTACTCTAATCTCTTACATCATTAAAACAAAACATACTTTATTGCACTGGATTCGAAGACAGTTGATTATTTAATTTCATCACGCATCTTAAGACAGTTTCACTTGTTTGAATGAAATGCCAAAAAAATTAACTACGAGCCAGAAATTGAAAACGCCCCTTCTAGTATAAATTTTCAAGAAAAATAATTAATTATCTTTAATGAATAGTTGGATGAAGCTATGCAAGTTCATAGCGAAATTAAATTGAATTGAGAAAAGGGGTAATTATTTTTAGTACAAGTATTTACGGAAAAGTGGCTACTATTTCTTGGCACTTACACGATACACAGTATTTGCGTCCATCAAGTACGATTATGAAGCTTATACATCAATCGATAATCGACAAGATTAATGCCCGTTTTTCCTTCACAAAATTTACAGCGTATTCGAATAGAAATTCGTGCAAAAAAGAAGCTAAAAACACAACCGTCACATGATTTATGCTCATATATTTTAGACTTCATAACTGATTACCCAGATACATATGCGGTTTAATGAACAGTTTACACGATACGCTTAGATACCAGTATTGCAATTACGCACGGACAGCCGTCAATCCCTCATCCGGCAAAACGCTTTGCTAAATAATACATTGTTCGCACCACATATCTGGATCGCGTGTCCGCTGCTGCGGAGTTTTCAGTGAAAACACAGTAACGCTCCGGCATTGAGCGTTGCTCTTAGAAATTGGGTCGCATGCCGTTGTGTAGCGTCCCGTGAGTGATGCGACCGTACCGCCATTGTACACGGGTTTTTATATCGAAAAACAAAGAATGTGAATGAATCAACATCGTAAACTTTATTTGGGTGCGGACAGGAACGACGTTTCAATCTATACTAATATTATAAAGAGGAAAGATTCGTATATGTAACGAATCAACTCAAAAACTAATGGATCGATTCCAAAAATTCTTTAGCCCTTAGAATGCTACATTATTCCTGAGTAGCATAGGCTATATTTATTACTAGAAAAAATTTGGGATCCCTACTAAAACTTCAATAATGTAACCCAAGGGGTAAAAATATTAGCCATAAAATGTCTTTCATCGCATGCGCTGCGGAAACTATTGATGATAGAACAAAAAAATGTTCTACAATATTAAAGAACATATGAATATCTACAAAAATCTTCTGGATACCAACTATTGTAGTTACGTCACTATAACTACTTTTTTACATTTTTAAAGTTAATAGAAATGCCAACCAAAATCAGACCATGTTAGCCATACCTTTGTATTAATCCTTATCCAAATAAATTATATCGTATCCAAGACTGTTTCAATACCCTGTAGATTACTTTTTGAGTTATTTAAATCGGGCATTCCGTTCAAAAGATATTACGAATTTAAAAATGTCAATCTAAACAAAATACTAAAAGAAAAATAAACGCCGCCGCGCCGTGGCCGGTGTGGTCCCACGCAGCGCAGCGGGCAACGCGGTGAGGGAGGGTGAGGGAGAGGGGCGTGCACATCTATGAAATAGTTAGCCGCGCGTTCTTACGCAGCGGACGCAATATCCACCCGTGCGAAGCCGGGACGGGCTGCTAGTATTATATAAACTTTTTCTTGGAAAAGGAACTTACTTCTTGATGAGCGACTAGTATATTATTTATTTTTTTCCTTATTGTTTGTTATTCTTCTAAAAATAATTATTCACACGTCTCTAGTTAATTTATTTCCAGGGTGATATTACATATTCCATTATCAATAACCAAAAATAAAAATACAAATATAGACTAATAAAATCTCTGCAATAGTATACATTGTCTCAGAAGCGACTACATTACAATGAAACTATTGTGTCCACAGAGAAACGGCAGGAGAACACGAGCAACTTTTCAGAGAATAGCGCATACAAGTCTGCCGTAGAAATTCACACTGGCCGCATCTCACTATTATGCACAACTTTAAATGGGGCAAGTGTAGCCGTCGGCTATAGCAATTTCTATCTAATCCCTATTGTGCTCACTAACGCCCATTCTCAATAACCTATCTATCGCTTACTGTCAATTAAAATATCTATCTCTAACTTTCTACTCATTAAACTGTTTCAATAAACAATAATAGATAGATAGATAGAATAATAGATAGAAATTCCATTTTTCTATCTTTCGGAGGATCGATCTGTTACCATATCCATATGGTTCCTGTTACCATCTGGTAACAAATATCTTCATACAAAAAATAAGCAAAGCGTTTCAATAACATTTTGACAGGTATCTGGAAATAGAATAAACGTCAGTTTGCTTATCCTTCAAAGTCCGCGGATAATAAAGGGCTCTTGCTTAGATTTAATATAAAACATTATCTATAATGAGTTCCATATTCACTGTTGAAAGTGATATTGAACTATTTGAAGGTATATTTGACGATCCGACTCGGAACTAGAAGAATACCAAGGTCCCAAAGTGTATGCAAGAATAAACTTATTTTTTATGCCACTTCTACACGTATCGTCCCACACCCGATCCACCAAACCCGACCAAACTTTAGCGATCTTCAAGCCGGTCTACTACATGATCTTCCAGCACCCGAAGCCTAAACTCCTCGACAAACCTGGGCGAAATCGTTTGCTAAACTTATAACAGATGATTTTTCACTCATTGCGAACACAAAAACGCTACCAGGAACTTCGCTGTTGCATTTTAATTGCCCAATTATACAGGCGCATTCTAATATATTGCTGGCAACAAAGATGATGGTCGTTTAAATTTAATAAGTAGATATTCATCATTAATGAAGTGAATGATTAAAATGGCATGCCATATCGCAAAAATAGCGATATAAAGAAACATTACATGTGAGAGCGCTGGTACCCATAACACAAGTTAAATCTTAGTTTGGGTACGAGAGTTCATAAATACTACTTGCGTGCTTTTATTGTTACAATTCTTATTTAATTAGTAGCTTAAGATTATGCAAGTGGTTACTGTGTAAAATTTTATCTGGAAATAAACCATTATTATTCATCATCATCATCAGCCTATAGCAGTCCACTGCTGAACTTAGGCCTCTCCAAGTGCACGCCACTGGGTACGATCCTCGGCTACTCGCATCCAGCTTCTGCCAGCCGCCCTACGAAGGTCATCGCTCCACCTAGCCTGAGGGCGTCTTGCATTACGTTTGCCAGTACGTGGTCTCCACTCAAGAACTCGTTTGTGCCAGCTATTATCGGCTGTTCGGCTAATGTGACCGGCCCATTGCCACTTCAGCTTACTAATCCGGTGGGCTATGTCGATTACTTTGGTTCTCTGTCGAATGACTTCTTTCCGGAATCTATCCTTCAGAGAAACTCCGAGCATAGCCTTTCCATAGCTCGCTGAGTGACTTTAAATTTATGGACCATTCCAACCGTGTGTGTCCATGTTTCGGCTCTATATGTTATAACGGCCAGGACGCACTGATTGAAGACTTTTGTCTTTAGGCTTTGTGGAATTATTATTATTACATATTTCTAGCACCATAGTGTAGGAGCCCGTTTGTACGTGTTCGCGAACCTTTACCAATCCAAGAGTGTTCTCAGACGAACCAAATCTGCACGTTGGTGCAGATGAGTGAGTCGGGGGTATTCATAGAGTATACCCTAGGATGTCAACAAATCCTAGGGTATACTCTATGAATACGCCCGACTCACTCCCTATACACATCCACGGTTATACAATCATTCAGGTGTTGGTCACCATGTGTGAAAGCGGCATTAGGATTAATCACATGCCGAGTTGCCATAGTTACGTGATCACACTTCAATACAATATCAGGTTTTATTTCTTGCGAGTGAAGGAGATATTGTTATCCATATTTTTAAAAGTATGAATATGTTTTAATCAATAATTTAACATATTAAATTTTACCAGAATAACATATCAACAATATATCAACATATAACATATCAATTATACAGTAATCTATCAATCTATATCATCACACCAGATCCCTTGCAAGGTAGGCAGAGAATACAGAGCTCCAACAGGTTCTTCCCTTACATACTTCTCTGGCTCAGTAATAATATAAATTACATATACTATCTTACCTCAAAATGTAATTATTTTTAGAAGCGAAGCTAACATATAACGCTTGGGTGGGCTACTTTAACCAAGGAGAGGAAGCGTCATCTATCCCTAAACTGAAGTAAGCAAAACGTAATGTTGATACTTAGGCGGCAGTAAGAGATAGACTACTTACTTACGACCTTATCTTTTATCTTGGATATCTAACTCCGGTTAATGATAAACAGGTGATTGAGAACGGCCGTAAAAGTAAAAAGCTTCTAGCAGTGCGGTAGTTTACTCGCGGACTTACAAAATTATATTTTGTTAGAATAACATAAAGTATGAATTAATGTCGAATGTGCGGAAATATAATGAAAAGTTCACTATAATGCATAAGTACCTAAACAATAGCTCACAATTATCCGCAGCCTACAAGGACTAGGTCTCTGAACAATGGCATCACAAGTCCTATGTATTATACAAGGTGTAACATAATAAACAAGACCTGAAAGTAGTTTGTTCTAAATCGGTAACTGAATTGATTCCAACAATTTTTAATGTATCTTACTTTTTTTTTGAGGTGTACTGAGTACACTCAAGTTTCGCCGACGATGTTAGGTCCCATGTAATAGGGGGCGAGCCTATTGCCATATACCGGGCACAATTCCAGACTCCGGACTCATACTGAGAATTTTTGTCTCTATCTGTGTAATCTATATACATATAATAAAACAGTAAGGAAGTCGTGTCTGTATATGGAATATTTTTAGGAAATAACAACGCAGGGGTATCATACTATCGATGTAGAAGCCAATTCTACAATTTTTGGTTTTCGTGTCTGTTTGTCTGTCTGTCTGTCTGTCTGTCGGAGGGTAGGAACTGGCATCACGCAAAAACTACCAGGCGGATTTTGATGAAACTTTGCATGTGGATACCTTATAATGTTGGCTAACATGTTGTATAGTATTTATCCCGGAAAATTAAAAGGTTTTTCCAAATAAAAGGAAAATGAGCAAAATATTGAATTTCTAAATAGACACTTCATTCATAAACTGTTTGATGGATGTCAATAAAATTTTGTGAAATTGTAACCTGTACAAAAGGTCACAACTCTGTATACTTATATTTTCGAAAAACTTAACATTTTTTGAGGAAAGAGAAAAGACGATTTTGATTTACCATTCATTGTTTCAAAACTACTCTTCAGATGTCAGTAAAACTAAGCATGGAAATATTTCATATGACAGACAACATACTTAATATTAATGTTTTCAGGAAATCAAACAGTTTGTAGGAAAAAGTAAAGCATCTTTATCTCTACATCTCTACATACTACATAAAATGAAACTGTAAGGAAGTCATGTCTGTGTACATTTTTTGGAAATAACAACCCACGGATACCATTCTATTTATAGTAGGTTATATTGATTGTAGGTAAAGAAGGTTTAAATGAGAAATATAAATCTATCTACATCATTACGCCAGATCCCTTGCGGGGTAGGTAGAGAGTACAGAGTTCCAACAGGCGCTTTCCCCACATACCTCTCTGGAAATATAAATATTAATAAAAAATAATCCTTCTTAAAAAGGAAGGTATTGTATTTTTTTTCTGATAAGGTGTTGGTGGTGTGTGTTGAATAAGATCGCACTACAGGTTAGTTTATATTTTACAAAGAAAACCTGTGCGGTCTTAGTGGGGCTAAGACTGAACCCGGTGCTAGAGATAGTTGATAGAGAAATAAGTCTGGTGGAAGTTGACAGAATATACAATATTTTGTCAACTTCCACACGGCATATAATACGGTTTTTCCGGGATAGCCGTTATTTCTTCATAAAATGGCAGAATGGATCTTACTTACACTTTCAAGGTATTTTAGGTCTCGAAATAATATTTGAGATACTTTTTATTCTGAAAAGAATCACGGTTCTTGCGACATAGCTGGCTAAACGAATTTAATTGAAACTTTATATGACACCTTCATCTGCCTACCCCGCAAGGGATCTGACTTTATGATATAGTACCATAGTCGTGAAATAATAATATGAAATAGGTAACTTTCAAGGTAGGTAAAATCACACCAACATGGATTTGATGGGTTTTACCGGTCTGCATGAAGGCTAAAAGATTTTAATCATAAAATCATATTTTGGCTAAAGAATAGCCTGGCAATCCTTCGAATTCCCTCTACCTCTTCACGGGTGACTGGAAGCCTGACGACCTGTTGAAATTGTTCTATAACGAAAATTTACTCATTTTTAAACTGACTTTGTAAAAACTTTTGCAAAACAAAGACGACTCGGTTTAAGCGATAAAACGTAGGCTACTTAATTTACTTTGTCAAATAGTCGCAAGTACGATCCCACACGACTCACAGGCATAATGATTTGGGATTTGTGATTTTAAAATAAAGAAGAAATTTTGAGCGCATACGGGCCCAATAGAAAAAGTGTTCGTTTGTTCGTGTTAATATCCAGAACGGCACAACCGATTCTAAATAGACTATCACTGAAGAATGGAGGAAATTTCAGAGATTGTTTAAGACTACTTTTTAGGTCGGAAAATGCAAGGTTACTGGGGGATAGTTGTTTTTCTATCTCCATATTAACACGGCAAAACGGATTTAAAAGAAACTAAATATAGAGGTGTCTCTTCAGTCTTTCTAATAATGCTATCCAAAAAAGTCCTACCTACCTATGTCAAATTACAAAAGAAACGCGTGCGAAGCCGCGGGTTACGGCTAGTAATAGATATGATCAGATGTGGATATGTGGTCCATTCATAATTAAAAAATCTCTCGAATGGTTTGTGTACAGGTGCTAATGGGTTAGTGGATATTGGATGGATGAATTGCTTAAGCAGCGTTTCGCTTTCTCAGTCTAAGACGGGCGATTGTTAGTGGCATTTAGATTTTCGAGTAGTAAGTACTAACTTCGGAAAGTACGTTAAGCCATTGGTTTCCATTCATGGCATCATGTGATAGTCGTTAAGCTAAGTTGGAAGTCTATCGGGGGATTGATCACTTACAACAGGAGGTGGCCACAAACCTTTTAGGTGTGTGAATGATCTACGCTGTTGGACGCGAGGCCTTTACAGCTTTACCGAACAAGACGGCGAGCGCACAACTACTAAGTTCCAGACCCTTCCGGACTGGTACTGGTCTGATTGTAAGAGAAGACCTTTGCCCAGCAGTATTGGTTGTCAATTCATCATTCGTGACAAGTTTTGTTATAAGAGTAATAAGTTACCAAAATTTGACATGCGAAAGACCACGAATGCTGACACAACAAGTCTAATAAGATATCTTGAACACATGTAAACAGTGTATTGCTTTATCCAAGATCAGGGGGATTACCTTTATCAAAACTACTATAATCTTTATCTTTTAACTGTACATTCAAATCTAATCCATATCTTGCAGTAAAGTAATATAATAGCTTTTTTAAGGAGACTATGATACGCGCCCAGGATCGCTGTTACAGTCTTTTTATGAGTCTTACCTGAGGTCTTGCAGCAGCGCTTCGCCCTGGGCTATGGTGGCTGCGCAAGCATCGAGGCTAGCGGCGCGGTGCTGCGCGCATTGTTCTAGCGCACGCCGAGCCGCCTCGGGCGTGTCATCCGACGCGCACACGCCGCCACCACTACGTAGCGTCTCCAGCCATTGCAGCAACTAACAGACCAAGTTACAGAAATTTTATAGCCATAATAAAATAATATTCAATGGAGTCTAATGTAGTCGATGATGTATATCAGGGATTCTAAAACAACTGCCATACTTTGATTATACATTTTGGTGAAATGTAGACGTGTGAAATATCTTCCGAATATTTTGAAACGTCTCTTTTGTGACAAGAATCGTGAATCGTACTAATATGAAGCACGGGGACTTTGTATACCACATACATCTCAATCTTCTAACTTTGTAAAAGCAGTAGCACGCAGTTTCATAGCCAAATTAATACCTCTTTATCGCAGTTTTATGGCCAAAGAATAGTGGCGAGATTCTACCAGAGTGTCTTATGAAGTGTAAAAATACGAAATGTGCAGATATAAGTGTTGTACTAGGAGGGATCAAAAAGTAGTGAGAACGACATACTCCTTGGTAAAAAAAAATACTGGCAGGCATAGCTCAGATACATATTAGTAATATTAATAAAAAAAATCTTCGATTCTCTTTTGTTTTTTCTGAATGTAGTCATTTGTTTGCTTCGTGTCAGAACGTGTTCTCGAAAAATTGAGAAAAACGAAGTGCGAGCCGTTATTAAATACCTCTGTTTAAAAAAGTTAACGACGCAAGAGATTCATTGCGATTTGGAGGCAACATTAGGAGAGTCTGCTCCGCCGTATTTCACTGTCGCAAGGTGGGCTTCTCAATTTCGAGTAGGGAGAACGAGCACGGAAGACGAACATCGTTGCGGCCGTCCATCGACGTCAGCCACCCAAGAAAATGTTGCGAAAGTCGAGAAAATTGTATTGAGCGATCGAAGAGTTACCATCCGATACTTAATTCAAGAAACGGGCATTTCATATGGAAGTATTCAATCCATATTGAAACAATCTTTGAATATGAGAAAAGTCTCCGCAAGATGGGTGCCGAGAATGTTAACCGACAGTCAGAAACAAAATCGACTTGACATTTCTAAGATATTGTTGGACAAGTTTCAAGAAGATTCTGAAAACTTTTTGTCTCGTTTCGTAACAATGGACGAAACATGGGTCCATCATTTTGATCCCGAGACAAAACAGCAATCTTCGCAATGGAAACGGCCATCATCACCGACCCCGAAGAAGTTTCGTGTCGTGGCATCGGCTGGCAAGGTTATGGCCTCAATATTTTTGGACTCAGAAGGAATATTGTTGATTGATTACCTGGAGCGTGGAACCACTATTACAGGCCAATATTATGCAGCTTTAAATTCCAAGTTGAGGAATGCCATCAAAGAGAAAAGGAGAGGGAAACTTCGAAGGGGCGTGCTGTTTTATCACGACAACGCACCCGCGCACAGGTCGGCAGTTGCGATGGCTGCCATTCAGCAAGCTGGCTTCGAATTGGTTGACCACCCCCCTTATTCACCAGATCTGGCGGCTAGCGAGTTTTATCTGTTCCCCAAATTAAAAAATACTTAAAGGGAAACAGGTACGAAGACGATAACGAGGTGATGGATGCCGTGGGGAGCTTTTTGCAGGACCAAGACAAAACTTTTTTTGTGAAAGGGATTGAAGCCTTGGAAAAGCGCTGAACTCGGCGTGTAGAGAGACTCGGAAACTATGTAGAAAAATAAATTATTAAGTTATCAATAGTCATTATATTCTATCTCATTCTCACTACTTTTTGATCCCTCCTCGTAATTCGGTCGGTTTTTACAAAAAAATAATTTTGTATGTAAACGCGCAGGATAATATTTTTTAAATTAAAGTACCATATTTGATTAAATTCTTACACATCCATTTTATTTGAATCATCATAATTGCCACACTTGAAAAAAGAAATGTCAATAGTAGAAACTAATAAACATTTGTAAATAATGTTTAGTTATAGACTATTGATTTATAAAAACTGTCGTAATGTTTTACTTTCAGACAGTTGAAATAATTTCTAAATACTTTATGGAATTGATTAAAAATAAATTTAATGGCAATACTTGGTAACAATAACATTTGTGTTAACAATTTACTGACAACTTCAACTACCAAAACAGTTTTCGGTATTCTTTTTCTTCCTAGTTGTCTGCTTTGTTCTTTGTTTTAAACCTTGCAGTTACTTTATTTTATCGTACAAAACTGATAATTGCTTTCTCTAAACGGACTCCGATTGTACCTCAAGAAATTGTGTAGGTATGCCTCGCTCGGAGACGAAACGGCTTACACGCATTAGGTGCGTGCAAAATATTATATTAACGTCAATAATCATCAGCGATATAAGTCCTGGACTTGGATCAATACACAAAAGCAAGCTTTACAACTACACTCTTAGGTATTGTATGTTCCTAAAAATAAATATTTATAAATCTTGATAACCATTTTTATTTTACCTCTAAATGCTGCAGTGTAAGGGTGGTAACTTAATTCTCTGAGATGCGTAACTTGCATGCGATTCGTTTCTCTCGCTCAGTTTTTAAACTGAGGTAATTTGGTTATTCCTTACTTTAATGTTTTAGATGATAGTTAGTTAACAATATTTTTGGCATGTAACTTTTCTCGTACATATTCATAACGCTTTCCGTAACACAAGTTGTTGGATTACAATTATATTCAGCACCAATAATCATAAGTTCTATCATGTCATGATTGTAATCTGTTTTGTGTTTAAATAAAGAAATAATAATAAAAAATAATGAATCAATTAATTCTGTACCTGTTGGAACTTCTGCCTACCACGCAAGGGAACTGACGTGATAATATAGATAAATAGATAGAACTGATTCAGTCCCACTACTAGGCAAATGTCTTACAAATCGAGATGAGAGATAGATCATAGTAGTATTTCATATAAAAGTAAGTACATACTTAAACGTAGTACCTAATATTATAAATTCTAATAGTTTCGAGTTACCTCCTTTTATGGAATCGTAATTACAAATTACCAAAGACCCATTGCTAACTATTAAGAGGTAATTTGCATTTTAGTTCATAACCTTAAAACATGAAATGGTTGTATGGGTGCATTAAGTTAAATGGGTACTATTATAATTTTTTATGGTTACCGCTGGGTGTTTTAGAAGCCTCAAAGTTATAAATAGCTCATGATTCCTAACTAACATAAACTTAAAATGTTTATATCTTTTCTTGAGTATCTATCTATCTATCTATCTATCTATAACCTCACGCCAGATCCCTTGCGGGGTAGGCAGAGAGTACAGAGTTCCAACAGGTTCTTTCCTTACATACCTCTCTGGCTTCCTCGACTCTCATAGTTCGTCTCATACACGTTCGCCGGTTACGGAGACTCTTGACTTTTCCATCAGATAAGACTCGGTTTATTTGGTCGTGGTAAGATAGTCTAGGTCTTCCCCGGTACCTGCATCCTTCCACTTTCACATTGTATATCTGTTTTGTCATTCTTTCCTCTGGCATTCTTTCTATATGCCCGAACCAACGGAGCATGCCCTTTCTCATCTTTACACCGATACTACCTTTCATACCTACTCGCTGTCTTACTATGCTGTTGCTAATGCGGTCGGTCAGCTTCACTCCGCACTTCCTCCACTTCCGCAGAGCTCGCATTTCTACCGCATTTATCCTACTTTCATTCTCCTTCTTACATACCCAGCTCTCGCTACCATATAACAGCGTTGGGACAAGAACTCCGTTATGTATGGCCAGCTGCGCCTTATGGCTTAAGTGCCGGCTCCCGAGTAGCTTTCCCATCGCACCATTCACTCTGTTCCCTGCACTCACTCTTCTCTCTATGTCAGCGGTGTATTTCCCATCCTTACTGAAGGCGCATCCAAGATATACAAACTCATTCACTTGCTCCAGCACATCGTTACCAACCACAATCCTTACATTCGTTCTGGTTCTTGAGTATCTCAAATAAAAATTCTCGGTGTTTATGTTTAAGTAATGGAACCCTATAGTTTTCATATTTTTTCATATATTGACGCTATATACCAATATCAGCCAAAACCATGTATGGGATCTTGCCAGTGTCCTTTATAATGATATCTGCATCGCAGTTTCGTAGCCTAATTTATAATTATCTTTGTATATATAATGATGACTGCCTCGTTGGTCTGGTGGCGAAGCGCATCGCTTTGTGATCACGAGGTCCCGGGTTCAAATCTTAGGTCGGACATTTTCTAACGAAAAATTCCCAGTATAAGTCCGGAGTCTAGAATTGTGCCCGGTATATGGCAATAGGCTCGCCCCCTATTACATGGGACCTAACATCGTCGGCGAAACGTGGGTGTACTCAGTACATCTCTGCCACCCCGTCTGGGGAATATAAGCGTGAAAAAAATACCGTGTTTTTTTATATAATGATGAATATAATAACAAAGAAAATCGCACTGGAGCACTGTAGTGGCCACACCGCATCGGGTGTGACCACTACGGTAAGCAATCGCCACTCGACAAACCTTTTTGCATCAACAACCTTCAGTTCTACGAGTAATAATATGCGCTGGACAGTTAAATTTGGCTTTTCTAGGACCTTTTTGGTGTCTTCGCTCCTCTTGCAGATCTTTTCATTTTAGATCAACTAGAATCAATTATTCATACTTTACTCCTTATCCTACAAGTACGTATAGTCAAAATTAAGTATTAATACAGTGGATACACCGCTTTAGGCCATTGCAACACATTAAAAGTGACATCGCAAACAAGACCCAGTTTCTACATTCAAATTATTAAAATAATATCATATTTAGTAAAAAAAGAATGAATACTGGCACCTAGAAATGAAAATACATGTTTCCTTACACTATTTAAATTAGAAATAAAACTATTTTTTAGATTGTATTGCAGTCATGTGTAGTTCTGGAGACGAACAACATATATCAATCAGTCTACACTTGAAATACAAGGAAAGGTCGTTCTTCATTATATCCTTCATGGACCAAGTTCTTCCAGGCGTTCTCTATGTAGTTCTCTGTATAGTGACTGCTTTGTTTTTTACGGAACAAGGTTACGAAACAAGACAATCTGGCCCAAATACGTTTGTTAATTGACGTAGTGCATGATCTGCCTGTCTATCTTTATCCTTCATTTCGTGTTGTTGGTGATCTGTTCATGGATAATCCAGCCTTGAGGCATCCTGTACTCGAGTCTTGGAGCATCTTTTGTAGTTCTGATGGTGTGGATGAAAACAGACACGATATCATCGGCAAAGCGGAGATCAGTCAGTCAGTGATATAAGATAGGTAACTATAATTAATAAGTTTTTGGAGAAGTTTTAATTTTTTTATAACAATTTAATGTTCAGTTTCAATTTGCTCTGGAGAGGCCTTAATGATATAAGTATATATCTTTTTAAATAGTTAATGTTATTTTTTCTTTTAAGAGTTGGTTGGTAAGAGTAATTTACATTTTACAGTAGCGTCCCAAAAATCATATTTTTTTTCTAATTCAAAGTCTGTTGTAAGAACCAGGCTATATAGTGTAAACTAAAGGGCCGCGCGGGTCAGTTTAAAGGTGAATAATCTGGGTGCCTGTGTCCGTCGGCGCAACAGAGTGTTTTAAACTCGGGCCTGCCGCGCTGTCAACGTTGTCAGACACGGCCTGAACGGAAAGCTGCACAGTGTCGCCCAACATTGTCCCCCATGGCCCGAATGAAAAAGGGCAGTTTTTTCATTGGCAGTTAACGTGTTAAAATAGCTCATACCTCTTTCTCGTGCGTATACAGGAGCACGGCAAGGTCGAGGCGGCGGCGGCGTCGGTCCACGCGCGCCGCGAACGCAGCCACGTGCGCCTCCAGCTCGCGCGCCACGCCGAGCACCTCTTCCGGGTCGCACTCGCCTGAGCGGGCCAGCTCTTCCGCGCCGGCGAGCAGCTTCTCCGCGTTCGTGTATGTGTTCTAAGGAAGCATCGTTTATGATTATAACCTGTACATTTATTTAGTCGAGTATATCACCTTAAGATTAGTGAGCAGCTTTATAAACCAATACTGATAACTTTGCCGAAAGATAATGTCGAAAAAAAATTGCCAAGACGAACTTTCATATTTATATATTTTACTAGTTTTTTTATCTTAATCGTTGTTGAATATTAAACGTCTTCTCTTAATAGTATGTCACTGCAATTTAAGACGTAATAAATGAAGCATATTTTATTTTTAATAACAAATTTGCACCGAAATAACGTTCGTCAACCGATCAAAAGATCACAGCAAAAGTATTTTCTGAAATTCAATTGACACTTACTTGTGCTACGTTTTCGAAGTGTTCGTGAGATTTCTGATATACTCTAGCTTTATGGAGATTCCTTCCTATTCCAGTATTCTTCTGCAAAAATACTTCGCCGTGATTCGCCAACCAGTCCAGTACCTACACAACAAAACACTTAGAATAAAGAAGAAATTAAAATAAATACAAATCAAAGGAGATAAAAACAGCAATATTTGACTTGTAGTCTGAAAAAAAGACGTGGAACACCAGGCTAACACCATATTTCATTTACACGTATCCGTGTGTGTGTGAGTGATGTACGCTGTTGGCCGCGAGGCCTTTACAGCTTCACCGGACTTAAGGGCGAGCGTGCAACCACTACGCTCGAGCCAGAAGGGCAAGGGGCGATATACTCGAGGGTGCCTTGAAGAGGCGCCCTCGGTTGGGACAGTCGCTGTGGGGGACGGGGTGCACTACTAAGTGCACCGGTCAACCGCCGGCTATGGGAGGGGATCTACGACTACGTCATCGTCGCCCGTATTCTGAGCGGAAAGAATGGATGACAAAGCATCGGAGGGATCGGAGAGAACACGTCGCGGCCGGCGGTGGCGGCAGGGGTCGGGGGCAACTACACGTGTCCATTGCCTGCATGGATACGTGTAAATGAAATATACAATTAGCGAAACGAAACAATCGAATAAATATTGAATCATTTTTTATTACTTTTTATTAAAACGTAGCCCCACTACTAGATTTATTCCTGTGTCGTGGGTGCGTTTACAAACATGATAATTCACATACACAAATACCCAGATAGGATAAAATAACTGTGGATCACACAAAGATTTGTCCCGTGCGGGAATCGAACCCGCGACTATTAGACACAGTGGCCGGAGCGGCTTAAGCTCTTAGGCTTAACCACTGCGCTAAATCGTCCGTATTATTATGTACCTTAAAATACTGTACAGTACGGTACGGTTACGATACGGTTTGAACTTGATTGGAGACGGCACATCATCATTCCCTAAAAAGTTCAATTACATTTAAAATGCTTTCAGTATTTAAAACAATGGCAACAGACTTTAAGCAGTGATAGCCTAGTGGTTAGACCGTTGGACTGCAAAGTCAAAGCTCTCGGGTTCAAACCCCAGGCACGCACCTGTCTTTTCGAAAGCATGTGCGTATTAAAAATTAATTATCACTTGCTTTAACGGTGAAGGAAAACATCGTGAGGAAACCTGCATGCCTAAGAGTTTCTCGAAGGTGTGTGAAGTTCGCCAACCCGCACTAGGCCAGCGTGGTGGACTATGGCCTAAACCCTCTTAGTTTGAGAGGAGGCCCCTGCCCAACAGTGGAACAGTTTCTTAACAGGGCTAATATTATTATTTATTTTTTACAACAGACTTTCCTTCTATTACAATTAGACTACCTAACATCTTTAGCGAAATATAGTGTACACCGTACCATCTCTGTCGCTTTGGAACATACACCATCGAGCAACGCTCGTGACGTCATTGGTCGTGTTGATGACGGGCTACTTTTAAACGCAAGACTTCGCACTATACTCAGTGGCAATCTTTAATAATGAAATCATAAACTTAGATCTACTCCACAGAGATAATATTGCACTGACCTGCCTACAATCTTCTTTGTACAAAAGCAACGCGAGCCTCTGATGCAGCTTGAGCCTGGCCTGGTGGTACCTGGCCTCGAGCGCGCGGTGGTGGCCCAGTATCTGGTGGATCACAGCCAGCACGTGGTTTGCGCCTGAGCTATAGTCAGCCGCCGGATCGCCGCCGCTACTACCAGCACTGCTCACCGTGCCATCACTCTATTAGGAGAAAATAATCAAACACACGTTGATAAATATATGGGGTATACTCTACAGAGCTAGTATAGGCAGCGTGACACGACATATTTGTCTTAGATGCTAGGATAGAGTGCCGTTATATAAAATTGACACGGGAAAATGCGGTTCCAAATTGTATTTAGTTTATTTTTTAAATAGGGACATAAACTATACAACCGGTTTTTTGGCGGGAAGTCGAAGAGAGATGTTGTCAATTTGTCTTAATTTCCAAAACTTGTGTTATTTTGACTAATAATGTGTAATGTTGGTGGAATATTAACCATTATGTATTTTTATATGTGCATGAGTGTAGGTAATTGTAACAAAGTGATAAAACGTGCCTTTTCGACTTCCCTCAAAACGGCCGTTGCAATTGGTATGTAAAGTATCCACCGCTTTACTATCCGAGGTGGGGTACTTCATTAATTTCATTATCATCGTTGTCATCAAATTCATCGGGGAGTCGAATTAATTTGAACAAATACGATTATATATCTCACTGGACACTGGCAAAATACACTTATAATTAGTGTGAAGCCATAACTTGAAGAAGAAACTATACAACCAAAACAATAATTATAAAATAAAATTATTATATATAAAGATAAGACCATTTTCACTTGTGTACAAGACTCGAATCACGGTCTGATCGTGATAATATGAAACATATCACGGAAAATGAACTAATATTCGAAGTTAATAATTTCCATTCCTAATAATACGGGTACTTTGAGTTTACTCACCATGTCTGCAGGATCAGTTTGATGGCACACTTGAACTAAATGATCAAGTTGATACAATAACTTCTTGCTCGTTGAGTGAACCTGTAAGAAAAAATAGGTTCATTATAATGATACTGTCAAATTGCAAGACCAGTTTATAAAAATAACATACACTACACATTTAACATTTTATACTTACAGTTCTACAAGGATCTTTTGGCCCGCGGCCAAAACTGGAACTAATGGTTTTCAAGTGAAATGTTGAGAGCTATGAAATTTACCAAGTCCTTTTTTTATTAATAACTTGCGGACCCAACTTTTCAAATATTTCCTTGGAAGTAGGAAAATTCTAATAAACGTTAAAACTACATTTCACCTCCACAGGCCAAAAGATCTTTGTCGCACTATGCCTGCTACATGAAACAGTTTACCTAGTTTCTATGGATCTACACCGTTAGCCAGGACTAAATCTAAATAAGACTACATATCGAATGGACTAGATATCTTTTTTACCAAACTTTATTTTGTTCCAGTTTCTAATACAAAGCTAAGACTATTTTCTTGATCATGCCATTCTAACAGTAGAAACATACGCTATGTTGCATCTTAATTTATATCAATCAAAAACGGACTCGTGACGCGCACGCATTTCACCCTAATGCCATAGACTTACTCGATGGTTGCCAATGAATTGTGTTAGACTCAGTTAATTTAGGCAACACAGCACACAGCAAGCGTATTTTACTTATGTTTCTATTTTTTATGTATGAATAACATCACACCAGATCCCTTGCGGGGTAAATAGAGAGCAGAGTTCGCTGGCTTGTTTCTATTTTTTTTTTGATACGAATATTATAACAAAATGTGCATTAACATTAAATATCCGAATACCTCTGTGTAAGCCTGGCACATATGCTCATACAGCTGTCGGTGCCTCTGCGCATGTTGCTCGAGCGCGCGGGGGTCATTGCAGGGGGCACCTCCCTGCCCCGTCGCCAGCTGAAGGGCCACGGCGCATTGGGCACCCCAGCCACCGACCGCGGATACGTAGGCTTCCGCTTTGTGGTGGAACACGACGGAGAGGGAGAGCACCGCAGACCGTTCTTCAAGCCCTGGTATCAAATAAAACTTTCTGTTGGGCAACAATCTATATAAACCGGAATTACAAAGTGCTAGTCTTCCTTTGACCTTAAAAAGTTTTCATCAAGTGCGATCCGCGCATTGAGAGTTTTGTACCAGAGATTTTAGCTGTCTGTCTGTGAAAGCAATTTTTTCGAAACAGCAAAACTTAGAAGCCTGAAATTTAGCATAGTGATACATAAATCTGGGTATGGCAAACATATTTCGGTTAAATTCCATAAGTATTTTATTTATATTTTAACAGAAGAACTTTTTAAATCGATGTATACAAGCTGTATCGTAACGCAAAACCTCAGACACCCCAATTAGATTATTGCCTTACGAATTCAGAATGACATTCAAATTTCCAATTTTATGGAGTTGTCTGCCATTTTTTTATGTTATGTTCTTTGGTCCTTCAATTAATCATAATAATATTAGCCCTGTTAAGGAACTGTCCCACTGTTGGGCACGGGCCTCCTCTCACACTGAGAGGGTTTTAGGCCATAGTCCACCACGCTGGCCCAGTGCGGGTTGGCGAACTTCACACACCTTTGAGAAACTCTTAGGCATGCAGGTTTCCTCACGATGTTTTCCTTCACCGTTAAAGCAAGTGATAATTAATTTTTAATACGCACATGCTTTCGAAAAGACAGAGGTGCGTGCCTGGGTTTGAACCCGAGACCTTTGACTTTGCAGTCCAACGGTCTAACCACTAGGCTGCAATTTCATAAATAATGAACCTTGGTCGCATATTGAGGTGTGCTATACTACATTTAACATAGCTATACTGCTTTGAATAATGATTAAATTTTGTTGAAATCAGCGAAATGAATGAGTAGCGGCATAATTTGATTAAAAAAATTAATATACTTCAAAAATCGATAGAATCGATTCAGTTGCCGATTTAGAATAAACTATTTTCAGTGTGTGTGTGTGTGAGTGATGTACGCTGTTAGCCGCGAGGTCTTTACAGCTTCACCGGACTTAAGGGCGAGCGTGCAACCACTACACTCGAGCCAGAAGGGCAAGGGGCGACATACTCGAGGGCGCCTTGAAGAGGCGTAGTCGGTGGCGGCTACGATTAACGGATTCGCATGGATGCGTTCGCGAAGTGTCGTGTTGTCGCCTTTTTAATATAGGCGCGAATAGATTCGAGACCTAGATCGGAGTGGAGGTCGACGTTCCGTACGAACCAAGGGGCTTACGGAGGAAGCGGTTTTGAACCACTTGGGAGTTTATCGATGTGAGAGGGGGCCGAATGCCCGAACACAACACACGCATAAGTCATGATGGGTCGAACGCAAGTTTTGTAAAGCGTCACCTTATTTCTAAGGGACATTTTACTCCGCTTGCAGATTAACGAATGGAGACGACCGAGCACAAAGGATGCTCGGTGACGGACCCGCTTGATGTGCGGACCGAAGGACATGGTACTGTTTAGGGTGACCCCTAGACATTTGACCTCTTTGACCCAGGGAATGGGTCGGTCGAACATGGACTACTTTCAGGTCTTGTGTTAATTATATAACACATTGTAGATAAATCGATTAAAAAACCTTTCCATCCGCAATATTCTTGCATACCTGCTGACAGCTGTTTGTATGCGCGCTCCAGCCTGTGCGCGAGGGCAGATATCTCGGCCTCGGCGTAGTGTCGCTTGTCGGCGAGGCGGCGCGCGGCCGTGGTGACGCGGGCGACGCTCGGCCGCCCGCCACCAGTACACGCTGCTGCGAACCTGCACCAACATCGCCACCGTCATTATATTGCCAACAAGAACTTTAATCAAAAAAAAAACAAAAATCAAAAGATTGTTTTTCCCCCCGGTTACTTTTAAAAAAAATTAGAGTTTCACAATTACTTTTGTAAACATTCATGGGATATGGGAGAACAATGCAGAACGAGCTAAATAGATGTGCTTAAGTATAAATGAATCATAAGTGTACTTAGATTCATGGTATTGGTCAGTGTCTACATAGTCCTGTCATTTACACAATTGAGATTTTGTAACGATGTGCTGGAGCAAGTGAATGAGTTTGTATATCTTGGATGCGCCTTCAGTAAGGATGGGAAATACACCGCTGACATAGAGAGAAGAGTGAGTGCAGGGAACAGAGTGAATGGTGCGATGGGAAAGCTATTTGGGAGCCGGCACTTAAGCCATACGGCGCAGCTGGCCATACATAAACTTGTCCCAACGCTGTTATATGGTAGTGAGAGCTGGATATGTAAGAAGGAGAATGAAAGTAGGATAAATGCGGTAGAAATGCGAGCTCTGCGGAAGATGTGCGGAGTGAAGCTGACCGACCGCATTAGCAACAGCATAATAAGACAGCGAGTAGATATGAAAGATAGTATCGGTGTAAAGATGAAAAAGGGCATGCTCCGTTGGTTCGGGCATATAGAAAGAATGCCAGAGGAAAGAATGACAAAACAGATATACAATGTGATAGTGGAAGAATGCAGGTACTGGGGAAGACCTAGACTATCTTACCACGACCAAATAAACCGAGTCTTATCTGATGGAAAAGTCAAGAGTCTCCGTAACCGGCGAGCGTGTATGACACGAACTATGAGAGTCGATGAAGCCAGAGAGGTATGTAAGGAAAGAACCTATTGGAACTCTGTACTCTCTGCCTACCCTGCAAGGGATCTGGCGTGAGGTTATAGATAGATAGATAGAGATTTTGTAAAGGTATATAATAAAAGAAAAAAAAAGTTACTATCAAATATGTAAGGAGTGCGTACCACATATTTAGTTATAGCTCCAGTGTGATGCCAAACGAGACAAAATTCAACAGTACTACAGTAAATGTTTTTACAGACAAAGGACAGAGGACGGACTAGTCCCCACTAGCAGCACCCGTTCACGAGCATGACTTGACAAGCAGCCACCAGATAACTAAACTTAACAAACAAGACTAAAGTTTTTAGTCAATGTGTGTTACCAGTGATGATTACGGATCAGAGACGTGGTCTCTTACAATAGGTCTCATAAAAAAGCTGAGAGTTGTTCAGCGAGCTAAGGAAAGAGCTATGCTCGGCGTTTCAGTACGTGATCGAATCAGGAATGAGGAGATTCGTAGAAGAACCAAGGTCACCGACATATCATTTAAGATTAGCAAGCTGAAGTGGCAATGGGCGGGCCACATAGCGCGAAGATCGGACGGGCGTTGGGCAGAAAGATTCTAGAGTGGAGACCACGTATTGGCAAGCGCAGCGTGGGACGACCACCTGCCAGATGGACCGACGATCTTGTGAAAATCGCAGGAAGTCGTTGGATGCAGGTGGCATCGGACCGGTTACGCTGGGAGGTCTATGTTCAGCAGTGGACAAGTATAGGCTGCGATGGTGAGATAAATACCACTTTATTATTCCACCAGAGATACAAAAAGGAAATTAATTAATTGTAAGAAAAAAACATTATTCTACCATATCTCTCTGCCTACCCCGCCGGGATAGTATAGATAGAGCGGGAAAAACATAATTAAAACAATTTTTATACTGCTAGGTAATGGCGCAATTTGAAACCGCCAATCAAAATAATAATGTGTATACAAAATTTCGTGTCTATTCTGTTGGCCGTCGAGGTATTCCTCCGTCTGGAGCGAATCTTGGGTGTAGAATGAGCTCATAATTTTCATAAAAGTGCATTGTCATTGGAATCAAGCCAGCATGTCAAATTTAAACTCCGTAAGATATGAGGAAGTGGTTCTAAACAAACAAACATTGCCAGTTAAATAGAAGCTTAAGCTTTTAAAAAGAATTAAGATAGATAGGTTAGGAGTGGCTAAGCAGGGGAGCGCTGTAGCACCGCGGTGTTCCAACGATCACCAAGGTTATGCGCGTTCGACTCAGTTGGTCTGAAGTGGGTGACCATCTGCGACAATTTCATTTTCAAGCCACCACGTGCGTCGGATGGTACGTTAAGTCGGTGGTCCTCCCTGCCACTTAATGTGGTAGTCGTCAAGCCGTGTTTTGTGCCTTAAAGGCAGCTTGATAAGTACCAACCTGCCTCCAATGCGCAGTGGTTACGCATGGTAAAGTATACCCATTCTATCTCACCCCGCATTGTGAAATAAGACCTCTGCTCAGCTTTGGAACAGCATAAATTGAGTAAGAAGTTGTTATGTGCAATTTTGTAATAAGTTGAGATGTTATAGTTTTACTGAGTTCTTAGATTTACGCGAATATTACACATGAAATAAAACTATTTTACGGATTTTATCGCGGTTTATTTTTTGATTTTCGAAACGTCGGGAACTAAAAATCAAAAAATAAACCGCGATAAATACCGTAAAATAGTTTTATTTCATGTTATAGTTTTGATCGAACAAGGCGCGCCGCTGCTGTGTGTACATTTGTATTAATTGACCTTTAATACAAAAACATTCTTAGAAAATTCAATTGTAATATTTTGTTGGGCAGAGTATGGGTGACATTTACGCAAAAAAAAAATTCATCTGTAAGTTGTCTATACAAGCTAACTAGCTAGATAACCAGCGTCAACTATACAGAACATGGCGTCCTTACCTCGCATGTTCCTCTTGCAATCGTTTCGCAGCCGTACAAGATCGACCTATCTCGACATAGGTGGCGAGGAAGGCTGTGCGGTGATTCACAATCCACTCTAACATCTGAATACAAAACAGATTTAATTAATGATATATGGTAGGCCACAATATAAAAAATAATAAACTGCTTTGTTGGTATAATAGCGCATCCTAGGTCGCTCCAATTGTTATTGGGATTTATCATTCTGAGTAACAGTTCGGAGTCTGGAATCATACCCGGTATAATAACAATAGGCTCGCACTCTATTATGTTGGGACCTAACATTGTTGGAAAATGTAGCCGTACGAAGCACTCCTGCACGCCTGCCGTTTGGGTGAATGGCCGTGTCGGTTTTTAATTATAATAAAAAATGCGCTTACATACATATCTATCTATCTATATCATTACGCCTAAGATACCTAACTATATTTTATTATAACCAAACTAGCTGTTGTCTGTGATTTCTATCTTCCTCTGTCTGCTAGCTTTTATTTTAAACTGGACGTGAAATCCGATATTAACATGTCTGAATATTAAAACTATACGCCCCCGAACACAATATATAGGACCGGGATAGAACGCTCACGCCCGCTCAAAACATCTCAAAAATTAGTTTGGTCACCTTTTCGCAGTCTTGCTCAAAAAGGCGCAGCTGAAAACACTGATCGAGCTGCATCTTTTTGTGTTGCCAGAGTTTGTGCGCGTGCGCATGCGCGGAGCGGACGGCGGACAGCTGCGCGCGGACCGCAGCAGGGGAGCCGCAGTGGAACGCCGCAGCCTCTCCTCCGCTGCCGCTCGCCTCGGAACACGCCGCCTCTGCTGCCTCCAGACGTTGGAGGACGCGCTCACCTGTTCACAAACGTTTATTAAGATCGCGCATCCAAAAAATCTTGATGAAGATCGCGAGTAGAAGGTGGATGCGTACAGCGCAGAGCCGGCGTCCAATCATAGAAATTCGTTAATCGTAGCCTCCGCCGACTACGAAACTAACTCCCCTCCTATCAGCAGCTACCGCCGTCCGCGGCATGTTCTCACCGACCCTCCCGATGCCCTTACATCCCTTCTTTCGGATACAGATACCGCACACAGGATCAGATACCGACCTCGCCGGCGAGGTCGAAGAATCCCTTGCCCGCTGGCCGGTGCTGAGCATCACGACAAGAAACCTGTATACGACCTTCCCCATAGCGACTGCCCAAGCCGAGGCCGTTCCTC
Organism: Phalera bucephala; assembly: GCA_905147815.2. NCBI lineage: Eukaryota > Metazoa > Arthropoda > Insecta > Lepidoptera > Notodontidae > Phalera > Phalera bucephala. The sequence continues at coordinate 5,480,348 of LR990609.1, read as the reverse complement.
CTTGAGGCGTCCTTGAGCTAGTTGCCCCCTTGCCCTTCTGGCTCGAGCGTAGTGTTTGCACGCTCGCCCCCTTGCCCGGCGAAGCTGTAAAGGCCCCGCGGCCAACAGCGTAGATCATTCACACACACACACACACACACAGAGCGCAGAGCCGGTGCTCGTGGTATCGGCTTAAGGTAGATAGATAGATCCAAATATCCTAGTGGCAATCCTTAAAGTAATACGTCAGTTGCTTTACACACGCATATAATGGGCAGTACGTGGAAACTGGCATAAGTCAAACAATCGTAAAAGATTACAATTTATTGGTCTTAATCCCCACATAAAATACACCACTAAAGTCAAATGACGGAATCTATGACACATTGCATGCCTAGAAATTGCCGTAATATAAGGACACAGTTTCAAAAAATAATTCAATTAAAACATTGACACATTGGAAGAGAATCCTGTATGATATAATGTCTCTCTATTAGGATAATGGACATTGTGATAATAATTGATGAAACGTCTACCTCTTTTTGTCATAAGTTCTCAAAATTCCTATTATTAACATAATATTCACTGTTTAAACCAAGATGAAATTTCCCTGTGCCCGCGGTTTGAGTATTAGTCACGCTAGCCAGCATTATGCTACTAACAAAAAAGTAATCTTAACTAACATCAAGAAACCAGTTTTCTAACATAAAAAATAAGGCCATTGTCAAAACTAGAATTTTCATAGATAGATAGATAGATAGAATACTCTTTATTGTGCACACCAAATACATTATAACAAAACAAAGTAGTTGTTGTAAAATAACAAGCACAATTGGCGGTCTTATTGCTAACAGCAATTACTTCCAGACAACCAAGTCGAAAGAAATACAACAAAAATAAAGGGCAGTTGGTGGCGTACATTTATTCGAATAAAGTAACTATACATATACAAAATATGACATACATATATAGTAAGAAATATATTAAATTTATACATAGTGCAATAGAAATAAACGTAACGTATAAATAAGGATAGGTAAATACAAAAGCTTAGAAGTTATGACAGCGTCTCACTATTGACAACAGAGAGGAAGTGGTTCTTAACCATCATTTTAAAAGTAGCAAATGTCTGTGCACGTCTAATTGACTCAGGTAATGCATTCCACAAGCGGACAGCTTGAACTGAAAAAGATTTATCATAGAAATTTGTGGAATGCATCGGTGTTTTTAGTCTGAGATTTTCCGATGACCTTAGGAACCTTGAATGTGTTTCGTAAAGAAACTCAAATCGTATAATTATGGTTCGTAAGCTTAAATGTGTATGTGAATCAGGTGCAGGACCAGGCAATGTGTTTGTATTGTAAAGGGAATAAAAGTGAGTAGAGTCATTCGGGAGGTCGGAAGCATGAACATATTGTTCAGTTTTAATGTAGATATATATACTACTAATATTATAAATGTGAAAGTTTGTATGATTGGATGTTTGTAACGCAATCACGCGAAAACGGCTTTACGGTTTTGGATGAAATTTGGCACACATATAGTTAATTGCACATTGAAGGCAGTGATAGCCTAGTGTTTAGACCGTTGGACTAGTCAGACGTCTCGGGTTCAAACCCAGGCACGCACCTCGTTCTATTCGAAAGCATGTGCAAAATTAATTATCACTTGCTTTAACGATGAAGGAAAACATCGTGAGGAAACCTGCATGCCTAAGAGTTTCTCGAAGGTGAAGTTCGCCAACCCGCACTGGGCCAGCGTGGCCTAAGCCCTCTAAGTTTGAGAGGAGGCCCGTGCCCAGCAGTGGAACAGTTTCTAAATAACATAATAATATTAGCCCTGTTAGGGCTAATATTATTATGTTATTCATATAGTTTTTTACCTGGATTAACATATATGATACTTTTATCCACGAAAAATGTCAAGCTCCTGTCTAAAGTCATCGCGGACGAAGTCGCGGGCAGAACTAGTCTACAATAATACAAAAACCGCCTTACTTAATTTTAGTAAAAAGCGTGTTAAAAACATTTCATCATCATCATCATCATCTCAGCCCATACTTGTCCACTGTTGAACATAGGCCTCCCCAAAGGGGGGATTTGCCATACTCGCCACGCTTGGCAGGCGGGTTGGCGAGCGCAGTTTTTGATCGCAGAAGTGTTAAGAGAACGCTGCTGCCCATTCCCTAGTTTTCCCTTAGTCGCCTTGTACGACACCCGATGGGATGAGATGGGTTGGTCCTATTCTAAGCCGGGAACCACGCGGCTAAAAACATTTAATGCTAAAATATTATATACTATACTACATAACGTGTAGATATCTAACTAACGTAAAAATATATAAATAATATAATTTAATGTACTGCTTCTAAGTAAAAATACGGAAGTTTATTACTTACCACAGTTAGATTTTTCATTACAATTAGTTTTATGATTAAACATAAATATTGTAGTTAATGTGCCTACAAAATAACAATTCGGTTCGTGATGAGAATAAAATTAATTACACAAGAATTTTATTCATTATAAATTAAAGCTAATAATTTTAAGGAAATATTAAATTGGAATGACAAAAGTAATAAAAAAGCATTGTTAAAAAGTGTTGCCAAAGGAAATGAGAGAAAAGCATTCTTAAAAAAAAAACAATTAAAACATCATACCGCGCTCTTGACATGACCACAAACAATCGAAACACATCGTTAATACCTATCAGGTTCGCAACGCTTCGTCAAACCTATTTCAGTGTTATGAAACACTGACTTGCGTTAGTGTTGCTTCCAATTTTATAGCTATACACAATGAGACTGGAATCTTTTTAATACAATTATTACATTCCACAGAATTAGTAATTCTTTCATGGGGCAATGTATACGCTTGTTGTAGAACAACAAATTACCCATAGATATCCGAAACAGGCCTATCAATAAGTTTAAAAAGGTAATTAAAACTAGACTCTGTAAGAAAGGGTATTATAAAATTTCGGATTATCTTGACGATAAAACAGATTGGGTTTGAGCAGCTCCTCAATCAGCAACATTTATAAATGATGTATAATACAATTTTTAAAAAACAAAAAAATGTTTGTCGGAAAGGCCAAACAAATTAAATTAAAAGACTAGCCCGCTGAGTTTCTCGCCGGATCTTCTCAGTGGAGGCCGTGTTCCGATCCGGTGGTAGATGTAAAAAATGTAATATATTTGACGTTTGTAAGTGCTTATGTATTGGCCTATACAAATAAATGATTTTTGACTTTGACTTTAATTTGAAACTACATACGCCAGAAGGTTACCAATATTTCTTAAGAATTCAGATATAAAGCATTTTTGCAGTATAATAATAATCTCTGTACTCTCTGCCTACCCCGTAAGGGATCTGGCGTGATGATATAGATAGATAGATAGAATAATAATCGCCAATAAATTTAGTAAATCATTAAAATGAGTTAAATACGCATATTATCAAATTTAGTTCCGATTTCTATAAAGAATCACGATTGCAAAAGTGCCCCAAATATCTTGCTTGTTTTTATAAATATAAGAAAACTATTGGAAACTAGGTTGAGAAATAGTCTTTTTTTTTATATATATAAAGACCGTGGAATCGATTGTCTTACATCACTAACTGGTCTGCGTACCGCGAACGTGCCGAAACTTGAGGTTATACAACACAGTTAGTGCGGCTAACTCGTTGACTTAACCCGCTACCGGTCGTTCATCCGTGACAGCGAAGTATTAATCAAATATCTATAAACATTGAATTCCGCAATTTAACGTTTTCTAAAACGCAGCCATACTATTATGCACGAGTTTCTGCCGTATATGGATAAGTTAATTATGAGAATCAATGAGTGTAAACGCGATAATTGCGTACAACTTTTTCATAACGTTCCCAATTACCTAATTAAATTTTAGGCCGCATTAAGCAATGGTCAGTGAAGCACTAAACATAAATAGTTTCATAATTAATTGCGAATAACATTTTTGTTTATGTAAATATTACAGTAATCAGAAGAAAGCCACTCGTTATTTTTCTTTCTATGTATCATCACGCCAGAAGCTTGCGGGGCCCACTGTTCTCTTTGATTATATAAAAATGAAAATTAAAAGAAAAATTTTACATTATAAAAACAAAGCAATGATAATATCAAATTCTTTGGGCTTGGGTCAATACAGTCAGAGATACAACGATATTTTCATTAAGCAGAGTATAATTAGCAGAGTACTTAAGTGAATTTAAATATCACTTGAAACATTTTCTACGAAGTAAGGCTTAGTATACTATCAATGAATACCTTAATGATAAAGCAAATGAAAATTAATTTTAGCAATCGCATTGACATACACGTTATTTAAATTGTGACATTATTTATGTATTTAATGACATGCCTTATTGTAACTGTGCTTATTATATAGAAGGTATTTCATAGTTTTATATAAAATGTTAATTTAAGTACGACATATGTACGCCTTATGTAAGACAGGACGTAGAAGGCCTATAAAATTGTATCATCTTAAATCTACTTATGTTCCACATATTAAACTCTTTGAATCTTTGAATAATTATTTCATAATGTCACCTACCTTGTGCCTCCAATTCGTCAACTGGTACTTTAGCTAGTCGCTTGCTGATGTCCGCGTGCGCGTCGATCGCTCGTCTCGCGCCCGTGACGTCGTCGGCGAAGTCAGCCCTGGCGACATCCTCTTGCAAGTCGTCCAGTCTATCCAGAAGTTCACCAGCTTGCCACATTAGCTCTTCCAACGCCTAAAAGTAATAAAATATTAATCGGACATTCATAACGTGAGACGAAAGTAGGGAACCGGGTAACGGTGTCATTCATGCAGTAACTAAATCATAACACAGTTTCCACACCTGAAAGCTATCAATAGTAAATAATAAATCTACTATATCAATTATAACAGGAGAATATTTTTTATATTCATAATCAATATATCATGTTACGACAATCAGTTCAATACATACTGTATACTATTATTATAAATAAATTACAAAACACAAATAATTTAATTCTTAGTTTTATACTGTATATAATAAATAAGTATTTTGCAAGAACTATAATACGATATACCCTCACGTAATATTGTTTCACGTATCAATTCACACTACTTATCCTCAATTAATCTTTATGACAAAAAAGTTTTCAGATTAACATCCTCACTCATTGAATTGGGATATCAAACTAACAATAGCCAGCTACCGCATTATTTACGTCTCGCTTACTCAGTCAGGAGTGGTGGCGAGTGGAATGGATATCAGCAACATTTCACTAAACACCCGATTTGAGAATGTTTCCCTGAATACATTACATACTCCGCTTGATTAGTGACTCGTGTAAACGAAACTACTTACCGCGTGCGGTGTTAGCCATAAATACTGTAACTATATGGATTTATTTAAAAGAACTGCAACAAGCTGTTTGGTGTAAATTCTTATGTTTAAATACTACGAATTTATATTTTATAAAAAAAACCATAGTGGTATCATTCTGTAAAGAAGTTAGACTTAAAAGTTGCACTTTTTTCGATAACTTCGTTTTGGAATTCAGAACTGAGTGTTTTGTAGCGTTTAAAAAAGTTATTGGACTAAAATAAAATCGTAACAAATATAAAATTCGTGTTAGAACTATATGCTATGGTAATGACGTCATCACTATGACTGTAAAGATCGCAAATACTCATGACGTGTACGGAAAGGCACCACGGGAGGTGGGACGACATTACTCACTTATCTTACGAAGACATTTCCTGAAACCGTAAACATTAACTAGGTGCTGTATTGATATTACGGAACAAATCATCAAGCAATCATTATTAGTAATAACTGGACAAATGGATTCGTCAATTGGACGGAATTTGCGACAGGAATACGATGAAATTGCCTGATTCATTCCCTGGTCCAGAACACTTATATAATTTGCTTACCAATCTTAGGTCTATCCACTGCGGGTGATCATATTGCAGCGTGCCCTCCAGATCGGGCGTTAGTTGCGAACTATCTATCACTTTAGGCAGTGCTTCTAAGCTAATCATTGTTGTCTGAAAAAAGTAAATAAATACGTCATAATGGTTAACCTGGTTTGAAATTTGTCGATAGATAACCAAACATTTTTTTAAGTTTAATTTTCAAGGTAAATTAAGACTCTGTTATTCAAAGCAATTTTAAGGCCACATTAAAATTGTGCAACAAACCAAACAGAAATGGCATCATGATATTAATATTCTACTCACTGACTTGATTTGCCAACCATAGCTGGATAACAGTCTATTTCGGGATCATTCCTATCACATAGGTATTCAAATATAAACACAACTGCAAAAAGTTTCAGATCACCTTTATAATTCTCAAATAACTTGGACTTTATATAAATGGAATTGAAAGGAATTTATATCAATCTATTTCTTGGAGGGGGCACTGAGATGATGGGAAGAAGCCTGCCCCTTCCCCAAGTGTACAAAGGATGAATATTTTGTTGTTTGTTACATTTATAATATTATGATCTCACCGCTTTTACAGTTTTTATTTTTGCATACGAAAAATGTTGAATTACCTCAAACTTGTACTTATGTGCTCCTATAGTAGTGCGTTGCTTTTGCCAAAAATTGTCAGGTTTAACTACCAGTGCCTGATGGACGGATGAAGGGAAGTGTTCTTGCAGAACTTTTAATATAGGTTTAATTGCTGCCCATGCTGAACCTCGCATGTCAATCAATATTGTGAAGCCATGTGATCTCACCGAATCACTGAAACAATATCACTATATATAGTAATTTCATGTTTATACATCACAATCTACAGCCTCATGATAGCAATTTGCCAAAAAGTTTTAACAAATGTTATCATGAATTTTAATTTTATTTCTATCTATATCATAATGCCAAATCCCTTCTGGGATAGACAGACAATACAGAGACCCAACAGGTACTTTCCTAATCATAAATTTTATGTAATATTATAATAGTTATAGCCCTGTTAAGAACCTGTCCCAACGAGGGGCACGGGCCTCCTCTCAAACTGAGAAGGTTTAGGCCATAGTCCACCACACTGGGTAGTGCGGGTTGGCGAACTTCACACACCTTCGAGAAACTCTTAGGCATGCAGGTTTCCTCATGATGTTTTCCTTCACTGTTAACGCAAGTAATAGTTTTTTTTTTAATACGCTCATGCTTTCCATAAGACAGAGAGATGCGTGCCTGGGTTTGAACCCGAGACCTATGACTTTGCAGTCCAACGGTCTAACAACTAGGCTAAAAATTTTAATATCTTTAAATAGGGCTGCGCCAAGGAATGCAATCTCGAAATCGGATCTCACACTATCTCATCCTTTTTTGCGAGAAAGATCTTATTACTTTAACGAGATTACGCAGCAACATTCAGTGTGTTTTACATACGAATTGAATGCTGTACACAATTCTCGTTGGGCCCTGAGAAATATAGGCTACAGGACAAGGTCTGGCTCACTATCTCTGGTGTGTATGGCATACATTTGTTTACAAAAGGTTCCAATATTATAAACGATTGATTTAACTTTATCATGTTTACAAATAGATACATTTGTAGTCAATAAGTCCGTAGTCAGGAGAAAACTTAAATATGAAATAATTTCTCAAACAAAATCAAAACAATGTCAATCAAGTAAAATTTCGTTAAATGACGTTCTCGCAAAATAGATATTCCTGTGAAATCGCATTGACTTAATCCATGCAAATCTAAATCCATAACATTTACCTTAAATTTTTCTAACAATTTATTCTTGAAAAAGGCCAGAGAGCCAAACAAATTGACTTTCACTTTGAACTGAATACAGAATATTAATAGATATTTAGAACTAGCATTATTATTACTTGCTTTTGTACAAATTTAAATAAATGAATACTTGTTCAAAGCACTGTTTCTAGGATCTGTTGTGTCATTGAGCGAGTTTTTAGAGGGAATGGAAAATTATAACTCACAGAAAAGCAACAATACAATTTAGTCTGAAGTCAGCTGATGGCAAAATGAGACTCTATTGTTCGACGTTCTTGTTGATAGGCATGTGTTTAAGTAGGTATTATTCATAATGTGACAGGAATTCTAAGAATGCAGTTTACACTTGTGGAACACTTTTTTAAGGCTAATCATTTCTATACATTATATAGTCGCATAGAGTATACAATACCACATCTAGAATATATTGTATATTACATATTTGTTGGACAGATTTTTTTTTCAATGATAAATCTCTACATTATTTATTTTTTCCCAAAGAGGAAATACCTCTACTTGCTGTCCCAAACTAGCCTCTAGAACTCTGAAGAATATTAAAAGAATATTTTTAATAACTTCAATAGATATGACCACTGTGGATATCAATAAATGAGATATCAAACAATTAAATACAAGTATATTAAGATTTTTTTTTTTTTATAAACAAACCTCGGTATACTGATTAGATAGTGCAGCAAACGTCTATAGTCATCTGGAGCAACTCGGTCTCGCCTTGAGTTGGCTGGGAACCATATAATGGGCCCCCCGCGGCGGTCGCGGCCGCCCGTCAGGGCTGCCACCCGCTCCTGGAGAAGCGGGAGTACGTCCAGGGCACGCGCTCCGGCCTCCATCGCTGCCCCTACTCAATGACGGCTCTAGAGAAGCCTAAAGAAAAATAACAATACCTTTGAAAGAAGAAATTTTCATATTGAATATACACTAGGCTGGAAGTTTAATTATTTATTTAAGTACATTGATTTTTATTAAAGATTGTAAATGGACGATGTAGTGCAGTGATTAAGAGCTTGAGCCGCTCGGCCCACTGTGTCTAATAGTCGCGGGTTCGATTCCCGCACGAGACAAATCTTTGTGTGACCCACAATTATTTGTTTCAGTCTGGGTATTTGTGTATGTGAATTTTCATGTTTGTAAACGCACCCACGATACAGGAATATATCCTAGTGTGGGGTTAAATTAAAAAAAAGGGTTAATTGCCTAAAGATATGCCTGAATAAGCATGTTTGGATACTGAACAAAAACCAAGAAACAACCAGGAAAACTTAAATTTGATTCACAATTATAAATTGATAGTAATAATTAATTATTGCCTTTTAATATCAGCTTCTGGCTTATAATAAATTGTGAGGAAATCCACTGGAGTTGTAAGTAAAACGAGTATTTATCTAGTCCAATCAATTGTTCTATTTCTATAAACCTATTTAATTTGAGGTAATTTTATTTGCATGGTGGTCAGTTGACTTAGTTTTACTATCTTTTACGGATTCACTATCTATTTCAATACACTCAATGTTACCCTAAATCCTGAGCTGTATTACAGTTACAGTTGATGTTCTTTTTTTCCTTGTATTAATTTACTCATGTGTACATTATCTTAAGAGTTATTTGACGGATGATTTAGTGCAGTGGTTAAGAGCTTAAGCCGCTTCGCCCACTGTGTCTAATAGTCGCTGGTTCGATTCCCGCACGGGACAAATCTTTATGTGATCCACAATTATTTGTTCCGGTCTGGATATTCGTGTCTGTAAATTTTCATGTTTGTAAATGCACCCACGACACAGGAATAAATCCTAGTGTGGGGCTAGCTCATAAATGTTTATACTAAACCTAATGTAATTATATCTTGGGTGTAACCTGTTTATGTACCAAATAAAATAAATCCATTTGTAAACGCACTGAACCATACTAGTCATCTGTTTAGTTAAATTTTGTTCCAACTTTAGATGGAATCACATCTTAATCCTACTAATATTATAAATGTGAAAGTGTGTATGTTTAAATGTTTGTTACTCAATAACACAAAAACGGACTAAAATGGCTGGATGAAATTTGACACACAGATAGTTTATTACCTGGATTAACACATAGGATACTTTTTATTCCGGAAAAAGTTTAGGTTCCTGTCTAAAGTTAAAGCAGAGAAGGTCGCAGGAAGAAGCTAGTTTGTAATAGTTAAGAAGTTTTCCATCAATATTTAAAAATAAGTTCATTGCTTTGCTTTGTCTATGAATATGCTTTTTCTCACACTCAGTTATTTCAATCAATAAACACAGGTTTTTTTATTATAATGATGGACTTTATACAACTATATAATATTAAAAACTTCTTTAAAATTGTTTCAAAGCTCACTTAATAAACTGTACATACGGACACATTAGAATATGATAAGGATAAATAGTGTTTATTCAATCCACTTTCTAATATTTACCAGTGACATCATAATGCACACATGTTGCCCATTTGTGGTAACATTTCATCTTCTAGAACACATTTTTGCTAAATATATGTACAAAATGTATATCTATCTATCTATATCACCACTCCAGAACCCTTGCAGGGTACAGAAAGAGTACTGAGTTCCAACAGGTTCTTTCCAAAATATATATGTTAATGTTAATTCAATTTGGTAGGTAAATAATGTGTTATAATGTATAAATACTATATTTTATATTATATTTTTAAGATTTGAGTTCGAAACCTTGTTTTTATACAGATAACACATCAATGTCAAGTTCTTAATAATATTTTGCACAAGGTTGCAATTTATAAACAAAATCATGTAGGCACACAATAAGGATGTACTACCATTCTGTTAACCTTACTTATTAGGAAGGAATTATGGATACTTGAGCACAATATGAATGTTTGTAAAAATATAATTACCTCAATTAGCACACATCAAATTAAGAGGTATGTATGTACATAAATAATGTACATGCCCGGATATTTATACTATTGGCTTATACAATAGTGATTGTAAATAAAAAGAAAAACTTGTCGCTTCAGGTGGAACTCAACAGACAAGATTCTTAAACTTATCAATTGTATATTTTGACTATTTTTTAAGACAATTATTAATGTCAATTCAAAACATAACTACTTAACAATATAGTAAGATCACCTTATTACTTATTCTATCTGTCTATATCAGCACACCAGATCCCTTGAGGGGTAGGCAGAGAGTACAGAGTTCCAACAGGTTCTATCCTTACATGCCTCTCTGGCTTACATGCTCCCAATCTCATATTACTTATTGTTTATATCATGAAACAAATGCATTCTACCATTGATTCATTAAAATGAATAAGTAATTTATAGAGCTCAAGGATTGAAATTATGTTATTTATTGATTCATTTATGACATTCATGCATACCTTCCCAACAAATTCACCGAGAGACTCATCAGGAACAATAAGAGTAAATCTTAAAAAGATGTTAGGTAAAAAAGACTACCTGTATTATTACATGTCAAAGCCAATTTATCAAGTTCTTAACTCTATTGTCCACAGATGAACCACTATTTGCCTCCTACAACAACTAATTGATAACATTACCATGTTTTGCATCACACAGGGAGGTTGTCATAACATATTACCACAAAGAAAATTATAAGTTCACATTTCTATGTGTAAAAATGAAATAAGCTTTACCAAAAATCATGCATACGGTTCTAAAATCAGAACCGCTGCAGGCTCGAGGGTTTTATGTTATAAACTTATTTTCTTTGTAAAGCTTGCCACCAACGCCAAGGAGGGTCGCGATGCTTGTATTGTTTTTCAATGTGAAAGAACATGGTAATGTCGGCACGGAATGTGACGAACGATGACAATCACAAATAAATTATACACTCCTGCGCGTCTTCGAGCATTTTTATGATAATTTTAATAAACGCTGATGACAAATTTTTGCAGATATATATCTACCTATGTCACAACAAATAACCTCAGCCATCAATTTGAACATGATTTGAACTAACCGTGGTGACTCAAAGATGCCAATTAGTCGGGTATAAAAGGTTCGGCACACATTATTGTCACTGTTGTTATTTTCACTAAAAGTTTTGTAAAAAATATATTCATTACTGTCCTAAAACTTAACAAAAACACACAAGCTGGACAAGTATGACAAACTAAGGAACACCAACCAACCACCACAATGGCGCGCCAGGGTTGTTATAAGACGAAACTTCAAAAAACCGGTAATGTTAACGGATACTAGACAAAATAACTATGTAGTAAAAAAAACCGCTAAGAATCTTTATCATAACAAAATAAAATATTAGACTAAGGTAAAACAAGACTAGAAAATAAGATTTTATTTTAAGTACACATTTATCATTATTTTGAATATTATTTTTTAAATATTTTACCTACCCGGGGTGATACAAAGAGAGAGTGAGAGTGAATAAGGAAACAAAACCAAAACGCACGACAGCACATAAAATTTATTCCCACCTTCCCGAATCAATCGTTAGAGCTGGAGCAGCCGCCGCATCTACCGAAACCATCAAACAGCGCAAATATACCAACTTCGATAGAGGTTATATTATGTTTAAGCCGTTTGGGATAGAGACTCTAGGTCCGTGGGGTTCTGGTGCACATCGTAAATTTTGCGATGTGGCCAAATTTCTGATCGCAGTAACAAGTGAACAGAAGGTTGGTTCATACCTCGCACAAAGATTAAGCATTGCCATTCAACTTGACAATGCTGCCAACCTTCACAGCACACTGCCAAGCAACAGAGATTTGGCACTAATTTATTTTTTGTAAATACTCTGTTTCAGCCTTATTTTATTTATTCATTTTTTGTTTTGTTTTATACCTAGCTTTTAAGTTGTAAATATTCGTTTTTCAGTTGTCTTTTCTTTTTTGTTGGTAAAAAATCTTATCTACTTGTAAACTGTACTTATTTAAATTGAATTGAACTTGGCATAGTATATTTTTGTGTATGTGTTTGTATTAATGAATATGCTGTTCAGGAACAAGACTTCATAGCTAAACAGGACAATACGTAAGGCGAGCAAAATCTATGATACCACAAAAGAAAAACAAAAATGGCAACCTATCAACGGGCCGCTCATATAAAAACTTCCTAACTTTAGGAGGAGAACTTTCTAACTTTATGCTATGCACGAGTCATAAATTAGGTATGTCTCTGTGGGGCCTTATATCTACTGAGGGAAAAGAGATTTGTAGGCTTATTTATTTATTTAAAAAGATATTATCGCCGATAAGAGATTATCGCCGAATCATTCAAAATGTATACAATACACAAATTTACGTCTAAAGCGAAACACTATTATAGGTGTAACGTCTAAAGCGAAACACTATTACAGACAACTACTGATCCTGTTAGGTGTATTTATTTGCCATAAATAGGAAGTATATAGCAGTACATAATAGGAACTGGCTTATTCAATGTTCTAAAAATGGCATCAGTACAAATCACTCATATGTTGTCAATGCTTTATTATAAGGGAATGAATGGTTATATGCTATATGGGAAAATGGATTAAGCGCTAAGAGACAAAAATATTACGATAAGGATACCCACTCAGAAGCTTAGATCTCATTCAAGAAGGGTTCTCAAACATTGTACGACTAGGGACTAAATAATTCATTAAAATGTATAATTGTAAGTATTATAGAGAATGTTCTGAGATAGGTAAGCTATTTATTTATTTATTCGCAGCAATTAAATAAATACCGAATAAAAAGTGAAGTACTTTATTAGATGCTATACGCGTAAAACCAGTACGTTAAGTAGTAGACATACATTAATAGTAAAACTTCCGATTTGTGTAAATAGTTATTAAAGTTTGCATATGGTCGCTAAGATCACCAGTGTGTTCCTATTCGTTGACTTCTTATTGATATGTTTGCTGTCGCTTCCAAAAAGAGCTCCTAACACTATAAACATTAACCGGTGAATTCCAGTAAGTCGTAGTGTACAACTTTGTACTTGTTTTCTGCGACCGTACGCCACCGACAGTAAAACGGAGTAAAACCTTAGAGTAAATTTATAAAACTGTACATCTATTGATGTAACCGCCTCGGAGTCGTTTCAACTCTTAACGTGGATCAACTAGTATTTGTCAGTATTATTTTAGTTTTAATATTTATATATTGGCGTGCACTTGGAGAGGCCTATGCCCAGCAGTGGACTCTTATAGGCTTTTGATGATGATGATGATTTATATATTCGTTAAACTAATATTCTGATATCTATTTTAAAACTAGTTTCTGCTCGCGACTTCGTCGGCGTTGACTTTAGACAGGAATCTCACATTTTTCAGGAAGAAATCCTATGTATGAATCCAGGTAATAAACTATCTGTGCGTCAAATTTCATCCAAATCCATTCAGCCATTTTTGCGTAACTGAGTAACAAACATACAAACTTCTCAACTCATCTGCCTCCTAGTGGCCATCCTTAACGCCGCCATGACAAACTGCACCTTGCCCACTCAGTGGAAGGAGGCCGACGTCATACGCATCCCTAAGCCCGGCAAACTTAGTGACCGTACCACGAGTTACCGCCCCATCATTCTCAACTCCCTGGCAAAGATCTACGAGCGCCTGCTTCTGGCGCGACTCAAAGACTTTGTAATGTCCAGGGGTATTCTCATCAATGAGCAGTTTGGTTTTCGAGCCAAACATTCTTACGTCCATCAAGAGCACCGTATCACGGAGCACATCCTCCCTGGCCTCAACACGGGTGCCCTTTTCTTCGAAGTCGCGAAGGTGTTCGATAAAGTCTGACACAACTAGTCTGGTTTGATCTACTAGCTTTACCAAATGTGTGTGCCAAATAGACTCGTACTCATCTTACGAGACTTCCTGTCGAATCGCGCTGGATCTGGATAATGTTCAGGAAGTGACGTATTGAGGTGAACCCGGACAAGAGCACTGCGGTGTTTTTTTCCAGAGGTAATGCGTCATCCCAGAAGTGATCATGTTCGACCTACCTATTCCCTGGGTCAAACAGGTCAAATATCTTGGGGTCACCCTAAACAATACCATGACCTTCGGACTGTACATCAAGCCAGTTCGTAACCGCGCAGCCTTTGTGCTCAGTCGTCTTCTCCCGATGATCTGCAAGCGGAGTAAAATGTCCCTTAGGAATAAGATGACACTTTACAAAACTTGTATACGGCCAATCATGACGCGAGGTGTTCGGGCATGCCGCCCGCTCTCACATCAATAGACTCCAAACGGTTAAATTCCGTCTCCTCCGCAAAGCCGTCGGAGCCCCGTAGTTCATACGGAATATCGATCTCCATTCGGATCTCGGTCTAGTACATATTCCCGCCTACATTAAAAAAGTGACAACTCGATATTTCGCAAACGCGTTCAATCATAGAAATCCGCTAATCGTAGCCGCCACCGACTACGAACCTAACTCGCTTCCTATTAGCCGCTACCGCCCTCCGCGGCATGTTCTCAACGACCCCTTCCGATGCCCTTACATCCCTTCTTTCGAATACAGATACCGTACACAGGATCAGACCTCGCCGGCGAGGTCGAAGAATCCCTTGCCCGCCAGCCGGTGCTGAGCACCACGGCGAGACACCTAGTATATGCCCTCCCCCATAGCGACTGCCCAAGCCAAGGCCGTTCCTCCTTGAGGCGCCTTTGAGCTAGTTGCTCTCTTGCCCTTCTGGCTCGAGCGTAGTGGTTGCACGCTCGTTCTCTTGTCCGGTGAAGCTATAAAGGTCCCGCGGCCAACAGTGTAGATCATTCGCACACATACACCGTGTGTGGACGAGACGCACACCTCCCGCTTGGATTCTTACCTTGTCACATTTTTTCTAGTAGTTAAAATCAAATAAATTTCAGTGTAGTGGCTGTAAGTAAAAGTTTAATTTCATCTAGCAATATTTTAAATCACTCAATCCGTTTTGAATGGATATCCATGGTTCTTGAATTGACTTGAATGTTATTTTGAAATAGTAATATAAATATTGTAGTCTAGCACGACAAGGATATTTTGACCCGTGTATGACATTGAAAGGGGGTTGGTGTGAAATTAGGGTTATCATTTAGTGAAAAAAATTCACGGATAAGTATTTAAAAAAGAACTTGGATAATTTTATAGCAAACGGTAACTCTGTGACTGTTATGAAATGACATTTCACTGTTTGTCAGCGCTAGTTTCGATTTCGGCCGCAGGCTAAAATATCATTGTGGGACTGTGACACAAAAGTATTTATCACAATTATGATGAGATTTGTCAGACATATTAATTTCCTCACACGGTCGCAAATAAAACAACAGCCTTATAATCTAGCTTCACTTTTTTCTAAGAACCCCAGCATCAAGAAATTGGACCATCGTAAAGTAGGGATCGAATTAAATCGATTAGACGCTCAATCGTAATTTACGGTAAATACCGATTGAGCACTAGTATCCTCTGTTTATTGATTTTTTGACGTTACTGCAAACTGGTGAAATCTGAAGATTTATAAATTTTATTAAAATAAATAATATTTATGTATAAAAAACACAGAATGCGGTTAATAGTGTACCAGGTACATTGTACTGTATTTTTTTGAAAACTCAAATGTGTACAAAATCATTGAATGAGTTTGTATTAACTTAATAACTGCAATGTGCACAGTGGAAATTCTATTAGCGAAAATTATATATTTTTATCAGTGTTTCATGTGAACGGCTTGCATTAATAAATTTAGAGAAACGCTGATGCGATATGTATGATGGAATTACTTGCGTGCGATTAGTGCTTATTTACAAATAAAATTAAATACATGAGTATTGATTTACTTCTCTTTATGAAGTATTATATATAGAAGATTATATAGCAGAAGTAGAATGATACAGTTGAATATGTTGCTATCATTAGAAATAACTGACTATAGTTTTATGCTAAGCAAATCTTTAATGTTATTACTTGTGCTTTGCGAATTAAATATACCATTTATTTCTTTTACATTATTTTCAATGTGGTGCACCCTGATGATATTGCAGGATTAGATTGCAAGTGGTGGTATGGCCCTCAGAATGCAGGTGCCAGAGCTGAGATGTATGGAGCCAGAGAACTACAGGAAATATTTTCGAGCTTTATGTTGGAGTGGAAATAGGTAAGGCAAAAGCTATATTTCAGAATGACAAATGCACCATATTTTTGAGTTTTAGTCAATTATAAACTATTTGTTTTGTTTATTGGGTGGGTAAAAAGTGCTTTTATTACACCTACCTAGCTATATAAAAATAAATATAATAATAAATAAAATTCAAATTATAACTATCTATCTATATCATATCATCATGCTATGCTCCTTTGCGGGGTAAGCAAATTAATTTCATATTTATACTAAAAATTTAATTCTAAATGTCTTGATGATTGTTAATAAATAATAATAATAAATGTAATGATCTCTCCATAGGTCATGTCTCATGTCTGTCATGTACTAATGCTATAATAATTTTGTATAGGAAACTTGAAAGGAAATCCCAAAAAAAATTAGGGAAGAAAGAGAAACTACGTAAGTTAAAGGCATCAAATGCGCTTGCTGCTTGCTATGCTCCTGCACTGTTGGGTAATCCTTCCCAGTTTGCTGTATATGCCACTGTCAGGAGATCAGTGCTGGCACGCTGGAGGCACCTCCAGGCCTCAACGTCTGAACTGTCTGATGATAGTGACAATGAAGATGCATCATCACAGCTACCAATTACTAAATTGCCTAAGGTGATTGATTTGTTATTAATGAGTAGAAACAGATTCTTTTTTAATATCATATTTATTTTATAAATTTGTTTTTGTAATAGAGCCCCTAGAAATGGTGTATGAGCTATTTTGGTTTAGTAACCTACTAGGTACTACAAATACTATTTCAATTTAATAAATTCAGGAGTAATACTGATTTATTGTTGACTAACTGGTACCCGCGGCTACGCATGCGTTTATTTAATATCACGCGTAATTTGAATAGGTAGGTTGGTCTTTCCGGAATAGTACAGATCCTGTAATTTATTCTAAGGACTAAGACGCCTCTATACTAAGTGTCTTTAAAATCCATTTACCTGTGTTAGTATGGTGAAACAATAACTATCCCGCAGCAATCATGCATTTTTTGGGATAAAAGTAACCTAAAATAATCTCTAAAGAGTCCTCCATTTTCTAGTAAAAAATCTTTGTGTAAAAATCACAGATGCATTTTGTTTATTAGTATTTCCGTGCAGGGAACGTACTTGCGACTATTTGATAAAGTAAGTTGAGTTGTCTATGTTTTAACGCATAAACCAAGCCACTATCGTTTTGCAAAAGTATTTGGAAGGCAACTTTAAAATGAGTAAATTTTCATAGAATAATGTGGTCGATCATTTCTCAAGTACAGAATGTCTTGGTAAAATATGAACTAACCTATAGCACGGTCTTATTCAACGCTAACGCCATCTCATAGAAAAACACATACTTTCTACACAATACCTAGGTAATTTCTTTCTGAAAAGGACTATCAGTTTATCTATTTATTATCATAATTATTGGTAAAATGCCTCTGATGGAAATCTCTGCCTACCCTGCTAAATATCTGGAGTAATAATATTTAAAAAAGGTACACAAAGGTTCAGTATCGCAGACCGATGAGTTCTTTTTTATTGTATGAGAGCTAAGTATGCAACAAAGTTTTGTCAGTAAATTTCATGTCAGTTGTCTCGTAAGAATACACAGTTCATGATCATCATTAGTCATTTTTTGGTATCTTAAACGAACGAATATGCAAAATTTCGTGCCCGGGTCATTTATCGTTGAAGAGTTCACTCCCGAAGAGACAATCCTGACTGCATCATTAGTTGGTGCACCAAATCGTATCGGAGTATCTAAATCAAAGGAGTAAAGAGACGAAACCGAGGCAACATCAGTAGGCGAAATCACGCATTTTAACGTATCATTGCAGCTCGCGACTAACCATAATTAAAATAATAATTTTTATGGTTTATCCCGTGATAATCCAGAATTACTTGATTTTACCGGGATGAAAAGTATCCTACATTTTAAGTTAAGGTATAAGTTATTACCATACCAAGTTTCATTGAAATGCGTTCGGTAGTTTTTGCGTGATCGAAACACAAAGAGACGGACAATTAAAAAAAAGAATGTTTCGGCCTCTATATTGATAAGGAAGTGTACCTCAAATAAAAATTAAAAAAAAAATATCAATGTACAGATTCCGCAAAACAGGTGTGCTTATGTATTGCAAATTATTTTTATTACAGATCACAGGTATTGGTTTGAGAACAGTGTTTGCTTTGATATCCCAAGCCAGAGTTACAGATGCTCATTTCTGTGAAAATGCACTTAAAGCCTTGCTGGATGTATTGCAAGGCCATGCACCTGAGGAACTGGCTCATGAACCTACTGATGTATGTATCAATTTCATTGAGTTCTTACGCAAATATTAGATATGAAATAAAACTATTTTTTCGGCAATGGGAAGCACCTCCTTCCACTGAAAGGGTGCTGCAAAGCACTCGAAACGTCAGGAAACTTAAAATATAAAAAATAAACTGTGATAAAATCCGAGAAGTAGTTTCATTTTATACCTTATTTATGTTAAGATACAATGTTACAGGATTGTAGCTTTAGTATTATTATCAATAATCTAAGACACTGCATCACTGAGCTCCCCTGCTGCGAGTGTATAGTTAATTTACACGATATTTTAAATGTATAATACTCACCATTTCATAATAGAACCAAATTAAAATTGCCCAACAGACTAATTTTCAGACATCATTTCAAAGGTATGAGAATAAATAAAAATAGCTATTAAATATATTACTTACTATGCAAATTCAAACTAAGAAAAGTGTACAAATTTTATTGAATGTTTCTGTAATTTGTTTCAGATAATATCCAATTTGCATTCAATGTTAGTAGAGGTCGCTAGCGGCAGCGGGCCGGGAGGCAAAGTGGAGGTGCCGACGGCCCTGACGGCGCTCAGTGGTTCCTGTCTGATAGCCCTCTCTGTGGCCAGGGGGGAAGCAGAGCTCATACTAAACGCAGTTGCATCTCTTATTATGTCCCCACCTGCACTTTCTGAGCAGTATTTTCAAGTGAGTGAATATGTCTTTATAGCGAATATTGTATGATTGTAGGATGTCGCATTAATAACATGTAATGCTATTTGCTATTTTTGTGATGCAGGGTTGTTAGAACTACTCTTTGTACAACTGGTTGTTTTAGTTTCTTCATGTTATTGTTTTTTACAGCTGCTTTAGATCATGTTGCTGAATTTGGATGTTTCGTCTATTCTCTCTATCTTCAGCCAATATCTGCAGTCGTCCTTTGCAGGACAAAGGCCCCCCCTAAAGATCCCACGACGACCGACTTTGTGCTGTACGCATCCGACTTTTACCCGCGACCTTCACCAGGTCATCGGTCTATCTTGTAGGAAGGCTTGCATAAACCGCGGATTTTTCGGGTTTAAATATATTCTAAATGTCTCTAAATATTTTTATTGGGATCGGAGTCGTGATAGAAAATGCGAAAAAAGTGAAATATACCTATATTTTGGTCAGTAAACTAAGACTGACCCCAATAGGAAGTTCCTACCATGTTGAAGGTTTGGGATTAAGCACGATGAGCGTGTCATGTGAGCCTTATACCTGTATCTGATCATGTTTGCCCTCTGCCACGACCTTCTAGAGCAGAGGTTCCCAGACTTATTTCTCTAAGTCCACTTTCAAAATTTAGCTGGTTCCGGTGGACCCCCTCTAGCTACATTTCTACCATATTCCCAATACTCGACAAAAAATGTGAAGATTAGATTTTAGTATGAAAATTTGCGTTGCGGCTGTTTTCCAACCACGAGTTAATTGTACAGGACGACGTCTTCATGATGTATATAAATAGATATTGTTATAGATTAAGTTACAATAGTATAGTATGTAATAGATTGAGTTAGAAGTCAGATATTGTAATAGATTAAGTTGTAGCACATCAGCAATAGTATACAGTTAGAAGAGTGTAACCCTGGAAAGGGATAGGAATAATTAGAAGAGTGTAACCCTGAAAAGGGATAGGTAGAATTAGAAGAGTTTACCCTAGAAAGGGATAGACAATTGTAATGTGTGATTGGACTATTCGACTAATAAAGCTCGATGCAAAGCCCGCTAGTTGTGACCCAATAAAATAGTACTTAAGCGCGCGAAACATCGCGCCACGCACGTTCGAGCGACTGGGCACCTATACATTTTGAGAAGCAACTCTGCGCGTCTGTCTGAAGAGGGTCACAACTGGTGGGTGGAGCACTGTTTCAACGATTGTTCAGCTTTTCATTTGAATCCTTCCCTGCGACGCATACTGGCCAGAACTGCAACAGGGCGCACGCCGTATCATATTCGTCCTGTTCATTCTGGTCCTTCGAGAGCCGGATCATCGTCGCGAAGATAGAAAACAGAAGACGCAAGCTGAAAACAGAAGAATCAAGCTGAACAAAGAAGAATAGAAGAAAGTAACATGCCAGTCACACGCTCCACCACCAGTAGACCAGCAGCATTGGCCCCAGTCGCCGAAACGTCAGAGTCGACCACAGCGACAGAGTCGACCGCCACGACAGAATCGACCGCCACGACAGAATCGACCGCCACGACAAAATCGACTGTCACGACGGAAACAACCGCCACGGCAGACACTCCCGCGATGGAGAAAACTAAGAAACCAGTGTCCAAGAGGACTGGAACAAAAAAGACGATCTCAACGAAGACGCGAAAATTGAAGCTCGCCCGCGCCAAGGAGGATCTACTAGAATTGCAAGTCCAATTAGCAGCTGCGAAAATATCACGAATCGAAACCGAAGATGAAGAAAGCGAGAGTGACGCCGACACGTGCATATCAGACGAACAAGAAACTGAGAGAAGAGTCGGGAGCTGGCTCAACGACTCGCGACCTCACGTCCTGGCCATCGCCGATAAGCCACGCGACGTAGACGTGGGGCGCACCATCGATGCAGCGCCGCGGGCGACAACGCCGTTGCCCCCTGCACCGATTCAGCCACCACCCATCGCCGTGTCGAAGGAGGAAGAAACAACAGGCGCGACGCCGCCACAGCAAATTGACCTGCGTGAGCTGGCGTCCGCAATCACCCTTGCCGCCCGGTCCGGGAGCGCCCTGAACCACCGCTTCACTACTGAATTGCCGTACTTCAATGGGTCACACCAAGAGTGGCTTACCTTCAAAGCTGCTTAAGAAGAATCTGCGCCGAGCTTCACGGATACCGAGAACGTCGCAAGACTGCGAAGGGCGCTAAAAGGTAAAGCAAAGAAGCCGTCGAAAACTTACTTATCTACAACGCCAAGACAGCCAACATACTCCGGGCGCTGGAAGCACGCTTCGGCCGACCAGACTGCATCGCGCTGGGCGAACTAGAACGCCTGCGCGCGCTGCCCCGACTCAGCGACAACCCGAGAGTCATCTGCGTGTTCGCCACGCGGGTGATGAATATCGTCGCGACGCTACGCGCACTCAACCACGTGGAGTACCTGTACAACCCGGAGGCTGTCAAGATGACCATCGACAAGTTTACACCAGCGCTCAAGTATAGATGGTTCGACTACGCAGCAGAAGAGCAAACAGAAGAACCCGACCTACTGAGGCTCTCTAATTTCCTCAGTAGGGAGGCCGACAGGTGCGGGCGCTACGCACCTCCCGAACACGTGACACCCGAACGGGAACATACAGCGAACAGAAAACAGACGAACAAGACGTCTAGCACAGCTGTATCGAGCCCAAGGAAGGAAAAATGCGCTGCGGGTCACGACACAGAACATGAGGTAACCAAGTGCAAGAAATTTATTGAATCGACGGTCAACGACAGATGGAACATCGCGAAGGCACGAAGACTATGCTTCGCGTGTCTACGCTTCAGAACGAAGACTCATCACTGCAAGAGGCGCACTTGCGACACCGACGGGTGCAAATACTCGCACTACAGATTGCTTCACCACGTCAGAAGCGAACGGGTCGCAGAAGACGACAACACAGAGAAACAGACAGTCGCGTCAACGTGGACAAGAGGTTTCGCGTTGTATCTCAAAATAGTGCCGGTACACATTTCCGGACCGGCGGTAGGAGTAGACATTTACGCCCTCCTCCACGACGGGTCAATAGTGACGCTCATCGACATCGAGCTCGCCAACCAGACAGGCGCGCGCGGCCCCCGCGAGTCACTGCACATCGAGGCGATCGGCGACTGCAACGTCCGGTCATCGAACTCCCGTCGGGTCCAACTGACGTTGAGAGGTACGTCCTAGCGCGCACATCGGATTCAAGCGCGCACTATTGAAAACATGAAGTCGACACCACAAGCCGTTACAGTGGAAGACATCGCCGACTGTAAGCATCTGCGGGACATACAGGGCGACGTTACCTACAGAAAAGCGAAGCCCCAGATCATCATCGGCCAAGACAATTGGCACCTACTGCTGACGTCAGAGGTACGCCGAGGGCAACGACATCAACCCGTTGCCTCCCGGACCCCTCTCGGCTGGGTCGTACACGGTGCGCGCTTACGACGCACGGGACACACGGAAGCGCCCACAGTACATAGAGAAGATCGACCGCAACTCGACATTGAAGTAAAGAAGGTCCAAAGAACGAATCGACGCCTTCGTCCCAAAAGAAAACGCCGAGCCCGCACTAATAAACAGGATCAGACACGACAGACGGATGATCGGGCTCAGCGAGGAAAGATAGACAGAACGAGTACTCGGACTGAAGTGGAGGCCGGACACCGACGACATCGGGTTCAACATCGACCTGGTACGCTTCCCCCCGGGCATACTCGACAAGCCGACGCAGACGAAGCGGGAGACACTCCGCATTCTGATGTCTCTGTTCGACCTGCTCGGAATCGCTTCGCCCATCATAATAAGGGCCAAGCAGATACTATGGCGGCGCGGCACAGGATGGGACGACAACATCGACGATGACCTAGCACAACAGTGGGTCGAGTGGACCCAACACCTGCGGAGTCTACGGGACATGAAGATTCCACGATGCTACCACGTGTACACGCACGCTGAGACGCTCGAGTTGCACGTATTCGTAGACGCGAGGGAGTCAGCCTACGCGACAGCAGCGTACTGGATAGCTACCACGAGCGACGGTGAGGTACATATAACCCTCGTGGCGCCGAAAGCGAAGGTGGCACCGCTCAAGCTCACATCGATCCCTGCAAGCGACTCAAGAGACTCGAACTGCAAGCCGCCGTACTGGGTAGTCGCCTGGGCGCGACTATCATCGCCGAACGCCGTGACCTACTGGACGGACAGCCGCACCATCATGACGTGGCTGAAGACGGGCGCGCCATCCTACCGCCCATTCGTCGCACATCGCATCGCCGCGATAAAAGAGAACAGCGCTATAAGTGACTGGAGGTGGGTGCCCACGAAACTAAACGTGGCCGACGACGCGACACGCAAGGTACCCAGGGGCATCGGCTCTCATCACCGATGGTTCCTTGGGCCCGAGTTCCTGCGCGACCACTCATCAATATGGCCGGCGGAGCGACCGACACTCGGCTGCAGTTTTGTTAGGAATAACCGCAAATCTCCCCGTTCCGTGATATTACAACACTAAAACTTTTTTCGACAAGATATGACGAGGGAAACGCTATCAAAAACTTTCTCGCAATTCCCCACAGTTCAGGATATTATTCGGGTATTTCTGCCTGCAGCCATAATGTTTAATACCCTCTTTTAAATTTCACCTTCAGCTCCTCATTAGTGCTAAGCTCGAGTAGCTCCTCTTGTAATATCACATTCTCCACTTCCGTTTCATCAAATGGATTTATGGTCCATGGTGTTATTTCCATCGTCAGAATATCTTCAAATCTGATTTTGAAGTCATCATGCAGGGCAATTAAATGTTGAACGTATGTCTGAATATCCTCATCAAGGCATTTTACTTGTGACAGGTTTGAAAACGGGGATAATTCGCGCCGACTAATATGTTGCTTCATAAATTTCAATTTTCCAAATTAAGCTGAAATGACACCCTTTGTTTTTAAATTGAGGCTGTCCCCTTGTAATTGTAAGTTAATGCCATTAATTTTTTTGAACAAATTGTCCAATACGCGATGTCTGCTTTCAAATTGATCGGGTTTTCTTTTAAATCTGGATCTTTACTTTCCAGAAACTCTAAAACTGATTTAAAAAGTGAGTAAAATCTTGTTAAACATGCACCTTTCGACAACCTGGGCTTCTTAAGATATTACCTGCCTACATTGATAGGTGAAGTCAAGCCAACATTTTAGTTCTTCACTATCGAAAGCAAATAAATTTTCGTGGACCCACTCTTACGAATTGTGAACCCCCATTTTTTTTTGTCACGCCAACGTAGACCTCCGTCGTGTCTCCCGTGGACCCCAGGGGGTCCACCTGGACTTTAGGAACTAAGGCTCTAGAGATTAAAAAACCGCAAATGCTCCTTGTGTTGTCCTCTAATTTATCACGTTGCATTGCAGATACCATCAAATCTAACAACACTCCAGCGGAGCGTGCAATCCGTGATACTTGGCACTCCGTCCCGCAACCAATGGTTGAATTATGGCGTCCCGCATCAATCTCTAGTGACTAGCTTTCCCGTAGACCTCCCCACACAGCTGACGGTGGGCTCCGCCGAGCTCGTGGTCCGTTCGCTTGTCTCCGACGGCTGTTTCCTTTACGTGTTTACCTCTAAGGGACTCTTGAAGATCGGCTCCGGGTACGGCAGCTCGATCCGACAGCACGTTTACCTGTACAAGCCCGATTTCTTTGCTAGTGACCGGCACGGCTGGCTAGGTTATTGTAAGGTGAGCCCTATTTCATTTGACATAATAATCGAAATATGAATTGGGAATTAATTACGTAATAAATATTATCATTTTCAGAGTAAGTTATACCTAAGGATAGGCAGGAAAAAGACTGAAGTGTATGAAATTGATAAGGAAACCTTGGAAGTGACAAATATAATAAGACTGGACCCAGGCCAGCCTGCCCCTGTAGAACCAAAATCAGCCGTATTTACTGACGGCAATCAATTGGGATTGATATTGTTAACGAATTTCGTAAGTTTATTTAGATAATTATTTAAATAATGATAAAATGTGAAAGTGGAAGGATGCAGGTACAGGGGAAGACCTAGACTATCTTACCACGACCAAATAAACCGAGTCTTATCTGATGGAAAAGTCAAGAGTCTCCGTAACCGGCGAGCGTGTATGAGAACTATGAGAGTCGAGGAAGCCAGAGAGGTATGTAAGGAAAGAACCTGTTGGAACTCTGTACTCTCTGCCTACCCCGCAAGGGATCTGGCGTGAGGTTATAGATAGATAGATAGAATTTGAATAATCAACCTCTTACTTTGATGCTTGGTAATTAATAACAGCTGACAATGATTCACCATTTTCTTATAGGATAGTCTGACAATACGCATGTTCGATGTAGACATACCA
The DNA here is from genome assembly GCA_905147815.2 of Phalera bucephala. Taxonomy (NCBI): domain Eukaryota; kingdom Metazoa; phylum Arthropoda; class Insecta; order Lepidoptera; family Notodontidae; genus Phalera; species Phalera bucephala. The sequence continues at coordinate 5,454,135 of LR990609.1, read as the reverse complement.
ATGGAACAACCCGAGGGCACCACTACCAAGACTTTAACCTCGCGGAAAGAACTCAACGTGCATTTGTTAAGGCGAAGAACATTAGTTTTAGGCAGAAGTCCTTTTGAAGATGGCTTCTCGAGACGAGTTTTAGAGCTAGATGCTCCATTGGCTATGCAGTTAGATGATAGTGATGAAGATCCACTCATCGGGATTTGTGGGGGCCAGGACTTTGCGCTTTTGACTACTGCCTCTGGAAAGGTATTTATTGGCAGTATTTCGATGATATGATGGATTTTGCTCTGTAAGAAGCCATATTTTGGCACTATGTAATAGCATAAGTTGTTTTTTGCTCGCGACGCAAATTTTGTTCGCTTATTATTGTTTGTGCTTTATCGAGCGTGTAGTTTTTGATGTCTATTTGCAGGTGTACTATACGGGAAAAGGCAGTAGTTTAGGGTACAAAGCAGCGACACCACACGCCGGCAGATGGACTCTTATGAAAGATACTTTGTTTACCAGGAACGAGGCTCCCAATGTGAAAAAATGTAAAGTAATACAGGTAAGTTTTGCAAAGGGACGGCTATGTCCCGCGAACTTTATTTCGCCTATATATTGTACACCCCATGTTATTCGCCGATAATGTAGCTTACTATAAAAATTTTAAAATCGGCTTTGTGTTTATCCATTACAAACAAACATACAAAACATCAAAACTTTATCTTTATAATATTAGTTTACATTGGTTGATGAAATATTCCATGTATGTATTGTCTCCTTCGATTTAACTGTATTGTGTTTCAAATGATTATATGTAATACAAGCAGACCTATCATGTTGTTTTCTTGAGAAATAAAATTATATAGTTTTAATAATTGTTATACTCAATGTTACATTTATATTCTGATTCCTTGGTAACTCTTCCATCGTAGGTGGCAGTAGGTCACGAGGGAGTGCATGCAATCTTAGTTCTGGATAATGGATCTGCCCTGTTCACTGGTGTGGCGAGGCGAGGCGAGGATGGCGACGCCAGTAAGCATCGGCGCACGCCCAAACCCACGCGGCCCAAGAAGATCTTTAAGGTATGTCTCAATTTAGTGAGAGAAACAAATATATGTTAATATGTGAACATTCCAACCGTTTCTTTATTCCGTAATCTCAACTGTCACAACTTTGAATATATAGGTGATGATACAATGATCCAGAATTGGGGTATTATGCCAAAAGATATTGCATTGTTTTTAGGTTTCTATACATAATAATAAGCTTCATGGGGAGAACTTGAATGAGAATGTTAAAAAACAAAACGCAACAAACTCACAGCAACATATTATAGGAGTGATATTGGAAGTAGCTTGGTTGTTACTCTAGACTCAATCTCTATTGACTGTGTTGTTCAAGATTTAGAAGTTCAAGTTTTAGAAATGTAAATTGACCACCTCAGATTGATCTCTCCGTTAGGAAATAATATAGAATTTAAGTGTATTCTGTAACGTCATTGCCAGGCTGAAGGGCACCACGTGGTGTACGCGGCGTGCAACTACGGCTCGTCGGCGCTGGTGACCCGGCAGGGCCTGCTCCTCATGTTCGGCAAGGACACGCAGCACTGCGACTCCGCCGGCGTTGTGCTCGGCCTGCGACATGAACGAGTTGTTCAGGTACTAAAGGATTTTTATCTTCATATACTGCCTCGTGCTCTGTACTCTCTGCCTACCCCGCAATGGATCTGGCGTGAGAAGGCGGTATCTATCTATATAAGATAGATACTGCCTTTTTAGTCTCATGGCCCATGGTGCAGTATAAGATTCTGGATTCGGATCCGAGGTCGAACAAAGTTTTATGGGGGCTATCGAAATAAAACATGTTAGTTCACAGAACATCTCTGCAACTCCCGATTGGAAAAGACGGTGTTACGGTGTATATAAAAGGTCTATCAATCTACCATCTTTAATATATATCATCACAATTTTTTGCGGGGTAGCCAGAGAGTACAGAGCTCCAAGGGAAAGAACGCATAATTGAAGTAAAATTTAATTTTACCTTGATGTGATTAGGTAACCTAAATATGAGTATTTGTTAAATATTACATTATTGCCTCACGCCATTTGAACAGCGTGTATGGCTGTACTAGGTATTGACGAAAAGTTACTTTCTCTGCAGGTTGCGCTTGGTAAAGCGCATGCTGTAGCGTTGACTAATTTCGGACAAGTTTATACCTTTGGCATCAACAACAAGGGGCAGTGTGGACGCGAGTTTGGTTATACCAAGGAAAGTAAGTAACAGGAAATTTCATTTGAGGTTTAGTCAGTGGTAGTGGTAAGATAAGCTATCTGACTGTAGCGATCACACCATCCTGTGTTCAAATGATAGGTGGGACAGTCTTGTAGAGGTTTTTGTATCTTAATTCTCGAAAGCAGTTCGGTAGCTAGATATGCGGTGTACTGGCAATGGCTTCCACCTCAATTACACTAAGACGATAGGTCTCGTCGATCGTCTACTAAATTTAGGTGTACACAGTGTACTGTGTAGAAATTTATCTCTACCACCCCTGCCTGGAGAATGTAAGCGTGACGTCGTTAATGATTTATTTATTAATGAGGAGTGACTTTTTAACCGGCGAGCGTGTATGAGACGAACTATGAGAGTCGAGGAAGCCAGAGAGGTATGTAAGGAAAGAACCTGTTGGAACACTGTACTCTCTGCCTACCCCGCAAGGGATCTGGCGTCAGGTTATAGATAGATAGATAGATAGACTTTAAAACACTATTCATTTCCACTCTATCGCTTATCTCAGGAACTGCAATAATTTAAATCAGGTGGAAAAATATATTATTTGGACAATTTATAGGAAAATACGTCGTTTAGAAATGGAAAATACTTTTTATGTTAATTTTCAATGAGATCTAAGTCGACTTGAACCTGTGACTTGAACATTCATGAGACAGGATTAGATGGAAATAACATGTTACAATCGAATGGCGTTCGAACTTTACTTTATTAATTTAGAAAGTAAGCACTTTCGACCAGTCACTCGTCATATTAGCTGTTTTTTCCTGCAGAGGTGTACTCGTCGCGTCGACAAAGCAGCGGCAAGGAGGATGCGCGGTTATGTACCGGCTCCCACACTTGGACGACGGACTACTGCCGCGTGTGCGTGCTGTGTCGCGAGTGCACTGGCTTCTCCAGCGCCTGCCACTGCGCGCACCTACCGAACAGGGTGCCGGGAGAGTCAGTACCTAAGTTTATAATAGTATTTTAGAACTTGCGAAAGGCGAAGTGTGCAGGCACCGGGGAAGACTTTCTTTTTTAACTTGAGGAAAATTATGCATAGGACTTAGCTAAGCTTCTGGGTAAGCTCGCAAGATCCTCACGGTAATCGGCATCGACACTTAGGAGAAATGCACTGGTGCCCCTCTTTGCCGTAAGAGAAGCCTGATATCTTGTGTTGTAGACGGGGCTTGCAGTACCTACTATAAAATGTATCATATATTTGTGTTTTCGAGCTTGCTCATGTCTAATGTGTATGTTATTGACATTAGGAAATGTGGGTGTGGCGAAGGGGACAGCGGTTGTGGGATTTGCGGCGTGTGTCGTAGATGTGTGGACGCGTTCGCGGCGGCCGGCCGTCCAGAGCGCAATGTCACCGACTTGGACGACGATGGGGACGCCTCCGCTAGATCGGAAGCAAGGAGCGGTAATACTTTACCATTAATATTAGACTGTTAGCTCTCAGACTTGATAGAGACATGATCTTCGTAAGGTGGTTGGTAGAAATTAGATGAGAGTAGCCGAGGATCGTACTCAGTGGCGTGAAATTTGAAAGGCTTATGTCCCGCAGTGGGCTGTTATCAGCTGATGATGATGAGTCGAGTAGATTTTTGCTTGCCACCCACTATTTTCGGTGCACGACAGACGCTCAAAATATTGGTAAAATAATAAAATATATCTCCTTATTATTGCCCGGAGTGTCTAGTGAACACACGGGTGTACGGGTGATAGTGTGCAAGGTTAATAAAAAAAATTGCCAGAACGTGACCGGTAATAATATCTGCGTTCCGCTATCGTTGTATCTCGATCTATTAATTTTTAAGCATTGTTTAGGGTAGGGGTGTATCCACGTAGCAAATGACTAAAAGTTTGCATTTCAAGTCGAGCGTCTTATAAACTGATGGTAAAACAGTCACGTCATCAGACGTGACTTTAAAATATAGTGAATTTTACCGTTTTCGTATCTTTTTTTTCTTTCAGCATTATGGCAATGTTATGATATTTTGGTCGCGTGGTTTCTGCCGCATACCATTGTTATTTGTTATCATGGTACACCTGGCATGTTAACTATGCTGCAAATTATCTCTTTTGCTAAGTATTTTCAAATAGTTATTCGAGAGGTCCACAATGGCATAGTGACCTTTTTAGATAAAGAGAACCTCCGCTACACAACTTACGAGCCGACGACGGGCTCGGAGACTGAACGGGACGCCAGCTTGAAGATGTCTTGCTTGCCGCCGGCTCGCGTGGCCGTGCCGGGCGGACACCGCGTCGCGGCCGTGGCGTGCGGTCTGCACCACACCGTGCTGTTGACTGAACATGGTTGGTTCACTAAACATTTACTGAAACGGCCTTTCACTAACCCCAAAGGCCCGGGACAGTATCCCACTGTTGCCGACCCAAATTCGTCGACCCTGCGTGGGTGAAATGAATAGGCAAGTATTCCTTTCTTCACAACTCAGCGCAATATTATCTTGACTCCGCAACTCGACTACAAAGTTCGATGTGTGTGTGTGTGAGTGATGTACGCTGTTGGCCGCGAGGCCTTTACAGCCTCACCGGACATAAGGGCGAGCGTGCAACCACTACGCTCGAGCCAGAAGGGCATAAAAGGTTCGATAAAACACCGCTAACTTAACTACTCCGAGACTATATCAAGCAGAGAGCCGCGCTCTCGGCCCGTTGTGAACATACAATTTTCGCTATGGCTAGGCGACATTATTATCGATTCCTTCTCAGTCAGGCCATAATATCAAGTTAATTTTACATTTTTACATTGACTGTGATACTCTTAATATAAAAACACAAAAATATAACTAATACCAGGCACATATTTTTTTACAAGCATCAAATTAGTGTGAAAAATATTGCAATTGCGTCCAATTTTTGCTCATTAATTTTGATTTAATCCTAGATCTTATAAGCTACGGGGAGAATTTTTATAACATACATCTAGACTAACTCTATCGCAATCACATAATAATAATTCAGTTCCTACACTTATATCTCGAGCACGTCATGTCACATGAGTAAGTAGGTCGTGATCTTTCACGACCTACTTACTCATGTCCTGTCGCCGACATTTACTATAAAGTATCCGGTCCTGTCGCCGACATTTACTATAAAGTATTCCATGTGCATTTTGCATGAATCTTATTATTGATTTCTATTCTAGATTCTTTCTTTACAGACCTCTCTGTCACGTATCATGTGTCATGGTAAAATCGTTTATTAGTCAGTTCAATGCGTTTATGTTGGTAAATGTATCTAGCTCTTAATTTTATATTTTGTAATTTAAAACTTATACTGTTGTCGATGCATCTTCTTTTTTTATTAAAAACGTATATACACTAGGATTTATTACTGTGTCATGTGTGCGTTTACAAACATGAAAATTCACTTACACAAATACCCAGACCGAAACAAATAGTTGTGGGCCACACAAAGATTAGTCCCGGGCGGAAATAGAGTCCGTGACTATTCGACTCAGTGGGCGGAGCGGCTTAAGATCGTAACCACTGCCCCAAATCGTCTGTCAATCTTTCTTCATTCATCTATTTTTCAAAATATAGTCTTTGAGTTCCCTTTACAATATCACGGCATCCTTCTTCTTTAATTAAAGACAGACGATTTAGCGCAGTGGTTCAGAGCTTAAGCCGCTCCGCCCACTGTGTCCAATAGTCGCGGGTTCGATTCCCGCACGGAACAAATCTTTGTGTGATCCACAATTGTTTGTTCCGATCTGGGTATTTGTGCACCCACAACACAGGAATAAATCCTAGTGTGGGGCTACGTATTGACTTGCATAACTTATTATCGGGCTTCGACTTCCTCTCTTTCTTGCTATTATAAATTAGTCTGTACTGTCCTATTGTTCGGAAAAGCTTTAGAGGAGAGAGAAAAAGAGAGATTAGGTTATATCCACGGTGCGAACCGGGTGCGGTGCGGTGCGGTGGTAGCAGATTTTCGGCCACCTGCTGTCGGAACTTATCAAGCCGTCTATAAAGGTTTCAGTTTGGCTTAAAAACTAACAGTAAATGACCCAACGGTTTCCTGCCTACCTGCCTTCCCAAGAACGAAGACGTCCCCGTATGAAAATGGCTACAAACGGGCACCCATCTCAGACCGATCGAGCCGAACGTCGCTAAGGCTGGATCGCTAAGAACACTGCGATTGCACAGCGTTACGAGCACCTCTTTCTATATTGATACGATTTATTTACTTATGTTAGAGAAATCACTAATGCCATTTTTCCAGGTGACATCCTAACATTCGGATCTAATCAGTACGGGCAGTTAGGCGCGGGCGATATTTCCGCGCACCATCGTATCGTGCGCGTGAGAGTACCGCGCTCGTCGGCCGTCGCAGCCGGCAGCAACCACACCGCCGTACTCACCAGAGAGGGGGAGCTGTACACCTTTGGGAGTTATCAGGTCAGCTTTTGGATGTAGAAATTCCTGGAGATAATTTTGCATGTTAAAAATGTAACTTAGGAACTGCTAAGGAATGGAATTCGCTCTTGCCGTCTGTGTTTTCAGAAAGATATAACGTGGGTTTAAATTATTAGTGAATAGGCTATTACTGAGTTAGCGAGCCACTCGTCCTTATCGTTACTTTTCATGGGGGTCAAACAATGGGGGCAAAAAAAAACTTATGAGCCTGTATTTCAGTGAGGGCTGATCCAGTCCTGATGCTTGCAACAGATCCATTTGACAGATTGAATTGATACACGTGTTGACAATATATATATAATATTTAGTAGATGTTGTTGATTGAAACAAATTCTGTACCCCCTTTTTTTAATTTGTTTTCCTAAATAGAAAGGCTCACTCGGTCGTCCCCGTCTAGAGGAACCAACACGAACAGACAGGTGTCCGATCTGGTACGCGACTCCTGGGCGTGTGCCGCGGCTCGGGTCGCGTCATGCGTGCAAGGCGGTCTGGGTCTGCGCGTCCGGAGACCAGACCTTCGTGCAGGTCTCGCAGTCCCTAATCAAGACCGACACGTTGTTCAGCTCTACGATCACTGCTAATAGTAATAGTATAAGTGAGTACTGGTTTTAACTAAAACGTCCTTTTTATAGTTTTAAAAAAGGATTAGAGATATGCGATGCCGTAATCTGAGTGGATGACTTCTCATTTTGCCGTAAGAAAAACATGTGAATGTATTATGTAGGTTTTAGCTCCGTTTGTTTTTATAACAAAAAGAATTGTTTAGGAGGTTATGGTTTCCGCCCAAAACAAAAAGAATTACGCTCACCGTGATCTCGCGACGATACCCGTACGCTGTCTGAGCGCATAATAATTGATTACTGAATGCCAATACGTATTGAGTGACCCTGTAAACATTGAGAAATTTGAAATCGGTTTTAGAAGCTACCAACAGATAATTATGTAATGGTACTGAAAAAAAACACGTTTGATTAGCATCAGAATCTTTTGTAGTATTTATGAATCGTCAGAAAAGTAACAAAAACTATACCACCAATTCGGAATGTCATTCTTGTGGAAAGGAAAAGCAATAAACACTGCATATTGAACATGTAACGCAATATTTTCGAAACATACAATTCACTAAGTAATCTACATTTTTACAGTTATCCTGCCTAACCGTCCCGAACACACGTTCAAATGTATAACGATAAACAAAAGCGACGGCACCTGCAATGCGTGGACGGGCTCCGAGCAGGTCGACTTCGTCAATACGCTCACTTGCCTCGATCCACTGTACGACGTCCTATGGTGCTACCAACCGCAGATGAGGGTCATGAAGTGCTACAACATCCTCGCTTTCGACTCCCATAAACTCCAAAGATGCTGCAACAATGATACCGAAGGTTATTTCGGAGATGGGGAGCTGGAATACCCGAATTATGGGAGCATGAAGCGTTTGGAGGATTTTAAGAATTTGGAGAATTTTGAGCTGTCGTGCAATAATGAGGAGAAGGTGGTCGATAACGTGGCGTTGTCGAACATGTCGGTGCTGAACCAGGAGCTGGCGATTCCGTCCGCGCCGGCGTGCTCGGTCACCAGGATTCATGGTGCGTTGCATCTGTTCGGCTGTTTGGATTCCTTGACGTACGCGCACGATACTAAGTAAGTGGATTATTGTTCTATCTATCTATCTATAACCTCACGCCAGATCCCTTGCGGGGTAGGCAGAGAGTACAGAGTTCCAACAGGTTTTTTCCTTACATACCTCTCTGGCTTCCTCCACTCTCATAGTTCGTCTCATACACACTCGCCGGTATCGGAGACTCTTGACTAGCCCTTCAGCTAAGACATGGTCTATTTGGTCATGGTAAGATAGTCTAGGTCTTCCCCGGCACCTACATCCTTCCACTTTCGCATTGTATATCTGTTTTGTCATTCTTTTTTCTGGCATTCTTTCTATATGCCCGAACCAACAGAGCATATCCTTTCTCATCTTTACACCGATACTATCTTTCATACCTACTCGCGTTCTTACTACGCTGTTGCGAAAACGGTCGGTCAGCGTGACTCCGCACATCTTCCGCAGAGATCGCATTTCGACCGCATTTATCCTGCTTTCGTTCTCCTTCTTACATACCCAACTCTCACTGCCATATAACAGCGTTGGGACAAGCACTCCGTTGTGCATGGCCAGCTGCGCCTTTTGGCTTAAGTGCCGGCTCCCAAGTAGCCTTCCCATCGCACCATTCACTCTATTACCTGCATTCTCTCTTCTCTCTATATCAGCGGTGTATTTCCCACCCTTACTGAAGGCGCATCCAAGATATACAAACTCATTCACTTGCTCCAGCACATCGTTACCAACCACAATCCTTGCATTCGTTCTGGTTTCTTCCCGTTCAAAAACCATAATTTTGGTTTTCTTCACATTCAAATGTAAGCCATTGTTCATGCAGTCGTCTCTCATAACTGTGACTAGTGTTTGCAGATCAGTGGCTGTTGGCGCTATCAAAACCGCGTCATCTGCATACAATAGGTGGTTTATCACTAGATCACCCATTTTTACCCCTTCAGTCATCGCATTCAGTCTTTGAAGACTTTTATCCAGATACACTATAAACAGTCTAGCGGACAACACGCAACCCTGCTTGACGCCGATTTTAACGTCAAACCAAGGTGACATGTTACCACCCACCCGTACGCATGCCTTGCTGTCCACGTAGGTGGACTGGACGGCTCGCAACAGGGTGCCGTTTATACCATACTCTGGCAAAATGCCCCAAAGTCTCTTTCGCACGACTCTATCAAACGCCTTCTCCAGGTCCACAAAACCGCAGAAAACCTTCCGGCCTACTGCCAGATGCTTTTCTACGATGCTACGGAGGGAGAAAACTTGATCCGAACATCCTCTTCCAGACCTGAAACCTCCCTGTGCCTCACACAACACTCCATCGGACTTCTCGCGCATTCTCCGTTCAATAATTTTACCATACACCTTAGCTGCCAAGCTGATCAAACTGATGGCCCTGTAATTGGCGCAGTCATATTGTGAGCCCTTGCCTTTATACAAGGGTACTATGACTGCGCGGCGCCAATCTGTAGGGACTCTACCGGTCTTCCAGCAAAGATTTGCGAGGACCCAAAAAGCGTCCCGGACGCAAGTTCCACCATATTTAATCATCTCGGCAGATATCATGTCTATTCCCGCAGCTTTACCATTTTTCATACTTCGTATCGCCCATTCAACTTCTTCCATAGTGATGTCCTCTGTGGATTCTGGTGCCGCAAACTCGCTCGGCTCGTCTGTGGCACCAGCATCCGGGGCATTCTCATACATTTCTCCAAAGTATTCACTCCACCGGTTTAGCACAGCTTGTGTGTCTGCAAGAATGTCACCATCCTTAGATTTTATCTTTTCCATTCTGGAGCCTGACGAATCACCTCGAGCCTTTCTCACCTTGCTCCAAAAGAGTTTGGTGTTATTCTCGAAGTTCTTCGTCAGCCTCTCCTCCTCAATCACACTAGCTCTTTCACGCTTTAATTTCACTAAGGTTTTGGTGGCATTCTTGCATTGCCGGTATATTTCTTTCTTCTTCTCCTATGTATATAATAATAATAATTATAGCCCTATTAAGAAACTGTCCCACTGTTGGGCACGGGCCTCCTGCCTCCTCTCAACCTGAGAGGGTTTAGGCCATAGTCCACCACGCTGGCCCAGTGCGGGTTGGCGAACTTCACACACGTTTGAGAAACTCTTAGGCTTGCAGGTTTCCGCACGATGTTTCCCTTCACCGTTAAAGCAAGTGATAATTAATGTTTAATACGCACATGCTTTCGAAAAGACAGAGGTGCGTGCCTGGGTTTGAACCCGAGACCTCTGACTTTGCAGTCCAACGGTCTAACCACTAGGCTATCACTGCTGTTTAATATTATTATAATTAATTAATAGAGGTATTTAGTTGAAATTTATGTCAAATAGGAAGGTCTACGGACCCCCGCTGGTGCAAAAAAATAAAGGTTCTATGTAAACCCAAACAAAAGATATGGCTATTTAAAGTCACTCATCAGAAATTATATGGCACTCCCCGTTGATCGAGGACTATGGAATTTGGCAAGAAGTATGGTTTTAAAGTACAATTAAACCTTAACGACAAACAATACGAATGTGTAGATTGAGTTATTATGAGTTTATGACCACCCTATAGGTACCTTACTATAGAACTAAACAAAATATTAACAGACTCTAAAAAGGAGGTTCGCAATTAAGCTATATACATATTTTTTACGTATCTTTGACGATAACATCTTCGTTCATAAACCAAGTTTAATGTTGATAAATAATTATAATAAAATAACTTAAAAACGTTTTTTTGCGAAAATACGATGGAGATATATTACTAAGGTGAGGAATTACTTTGGCCCCTTTCCGCCTCAGACCCTGTTCGCTACTTAGGAATATAGTACTTTTCTAGATAAATCAAACGAGCCCAAATACGATTGAGTTACGTTGTATATTAGGCGAATTCCGATTAATACCTTAGCCGAGCGGGGCTGCGCTGTGTGGGGTCTCCCGTATATTTCAGTACATTACAACTTCCCAAGCCGCGCCACCATCGCGCTCCCGTCGCGCTGCGCCGGCTATGTGACGAAACCTTTAACCTCATTTTCTTATAGTCCGTTGCAATTAATTTTTGGCGCACTTTTTGAACGTCTAACCCTTTTGATACAGGTTGAATCAAGTGGAATGTAAAAGAGATAACGCAGCCTCGCCGGTAGCGCCCGTCAAGGAAGACTTTCTTACCGTGAACAGATTCGAAAGTCATGGCGGCGGATGGGGCTATTCCGGACATTCTGTCGAAGCGATACGTTTCATGTGTGATACTGATATATTGCTTGGTAAGTTTGTGCACATATCTTTAACATATAATATACACCTACAGATCCGAGGCAGAGGGTTTGCCATCTTGTATTGTAAAACTTTAGTGGCAATTGTGCGGTTATCTGTGAGCTATGAACATCTGGAAATTTAAGTGGAACGAGTTTCGAGAGTAGAAATTTATGTAAAAGTAGGGGCTAGTCCTTATTTTATTAACTTCCTAAGATAGTACTCCATATTATGGCAGGTGGTTTCGGTTTGTTCGGCGGTCGTGGAGACTACACGGCCAAGATCAAGCTATACGACATCGGGGCGGAAGGGGGGGACCAGGAGGGCGACGGAGAGCTAATCGCGGAGAGCGAGGAGGTGGTGTACGAGTGCGCACCTCGGGACCGTTTCCCAGTGCTATTCGAAACACCCGTGCCCCTCATGGTAAGAATTTTAAAGTAGAAAAACCGTAGACGCTAGAATAACAACACAGACCTTGTAACTCAGTTTCTTTTTTATTGTCACTCGTCAACAGGCTAATAGGTGGTACGTCGCGTGGGCGTGCATCAACGGTCCCTCTTCCGACTGCGGCTCTTCAGGCCAGGCGATGGTCATCAACGATGAAATAGGCTTCCACTTTAAAACATCAAAAAAATCTAACAATGGGACTGATGTTAACGCGGGGCAAATCCCATGTATTCTATATAACACGATCAGCCCCGACCACACCGTACCCCTTAGAACAGTAGACATCGGTGAACCGATCATAGTTCTATCCAAAAACTTGTCCCGAAAAGTCACCGTTCCGTGCTTTAGGTCGCTCATAACTCTCCTGCAGTGGAGCTGGAACACGTTCAAAGAAATCATGTTGGAGACAAATGGGTTAATACCGATCAATTACCAAAAGCTGACTGTTATGAAGCATCAGAAGCGGTTGGTGTACGTGATCAGAGCGTGCCTTAGATTAGTGAAGTCGTATATAAATGAGATATATCCGCAGAGTAATAGGAAAAGGAACTCCCACGAGTACATGTCATTTTTTGAAGCTATAGCTGATGTGAGGAACTTGATACAAGCTATTATGGCGGACCCGACGCCGACGTGTTCGATGTTGCCGAAAAAGCCGGGGAAGAACAAGGCTCATAGAGTGTGCTATGTGCAGTTTGCCTTGGAGATGACAAATTCGATTCTGAAGGAGGCCCACGAAACAATAACGGCATGCTTTCATGCTTTCTTTCCTACGCCCACATTGAAATGGAATCATTTGTGTTCGTTGCTGTTTCATGTAAAGGTATGTTAACTTTATATTTATGTAAGGTTGTATTAGGAATGGACATGTACGAAAATTTATTGAAGACTAGATTCTGCCCGCTACTTTGTCCGCGATGACTTTAGCCGGATACCAAACATTTTTTTTCAGATTAAATAGTATTCTATTTATTAATCCATATACTAAACTATCTGTGCACCAAATTTCAACCAAATCCGTTCAGCTGTTTATGCGTGATTGAGTAACAAACATACAAACTTTCACATTCATAATATTAAGTACTAGTCGACTTCAGACAGGCACCTATAGTATTTTTCATGTGAGGTGGGTACTGTGACAGTTGTAAGTGTCAAAGAAAACTATACTTTATTCAATGGCAATAAGAGGCATGATCGGTTTCTATACGTATGGTTGTATGCCTTAACACCATTGAATTAAATATTAATTTCGTTTGGCAATTAGAACTGTCACTACCCATCCAGACAAACATACAAACTTTCACATTTATAATCTTATTAGTGGGATGGTGAAAAATTCGAGCTACGGTCGTAGTGTTACTCGGTCTTAACTATTATCGAATCTCATTTCCATAATACTGTTCATTATTATGTCACATAGGTAGGTATACTTTATGAATTAGTGTGTATGGGTTTAAGCAAGATGTATGTTACGCTATGGTATTAAGTTTCTTCTAAAAGTAGTGTAGTGTCAATTTAGTTAAGATCTACAAAACACATATTTATACTTGAGATCGTTATAAACTTGTAGGAGGGGGTGGTACCGCCGTCTCAAATCCGTGAGCTAACTTCCACGTGCGCAGCGATGTGCGTTTCTCGGAGTCTCCGTGACGTCCTCCAGTACGTGGTGCCTGTTACACAAAGCTGCCTCATGACCAGCGAGAATCGAAGGCCGGACAGCAAGGTATGCAAGTGTCAAAAATATACTGTGTGTGTGTGAATGATCTATGCTGTTGGCCGCGGAGCTTTTACACCTTTACCGGAGAAGAGGGCGAGTGTGCAACTACTACGCTTGAGCCAGAAATATATTAGTTTTATGGTTTCTGTTGACTGACAGGTCAATAATGTAATAACAAGAGAATGTACGAGACGTTATGACTTACGGGGCCGAGACGTGGACACTCACAGTGGGACTATGGAGCGAGCTATGCTCGGCGTCTCTTTGAAGGATAAAATTCGTAACGAGGTAATTCGATAAAGAAGCAAAGTTACCGACATAGCTCGCAGACTCAGTAAGCTAAAGTGGCAATGGGCTGGTCACATCTGCAGAAGGACCGACGGCCGATGGAGCAAGCGTGTCCTAGAGTGGAGACCGCGAATTGGTAAGCGTAAGGTAGGACGGCCCCCAGCTAGATGGACCGACGACCTCAAAAAGGTCGCTGGGACAGACTGGATGCGGAAGGCGGAGGACCGTGTGCAATGGCGCGTGTTAGGAGAGGCCTATGTCCAGCAATGGACTGCGATAGGCTGATTGATTGTACGAGACGCGTTTGTGCTCTATTACTTGAAGTGTTTATTGATTGTTTATAGGTACTGAAAGAAGTACCATCCAAATCAGCAACAGTGCCACGCTCGTCACACGCACAGAAACCACCGCCTGTGCCACCAAGATCTACTAACAGAGAAACACCGAAGGTATGTAAAAAAAATAACAGTGGCACTCCGAGAGTGCCGACAGATGTGAAAACTTGAACAACGTGCATGTGTATCTGTGTACGTACATACACAATATGTGTACTTACTACCGCCACCTCTGTATATACAGAGGTGGCGGTAACGGTAACAGTGTCGCGAGTTTAACTGTTTTTTCCCATCTCAAAAATGCCCAACGCGCCTAAAGAAGTTTTCACTTCAAAAATTTTGAATAAATAATAATCCAGAAGCCGCGTCCGCTCGTAATTACACGCTGAGCGGTGAAACCAAAAATTCAACAATCGTCCCGCACTCACCGCACTTCCCACCCGCGTAATGTTAGCAGCCCGGAAAGATTATCACTTTTTGAGTACAAGTACATGATAATAAAATCATTGTTGCGGTAGCGTGTACCTATTATAATGAGTTTCCGACCGAAGGTCGATTTTTGGCCGAAGTCGATTATTAGGCCATCGCCAGTACCAGCTGAAACCAAAGCTTTAATAACCTATAAGAATATTAGTGGTTTAAATTTTGAAAAGTTATGTTGTATTAACAAACTTATTTCGTTTTGAAATGCTTATTTACTGTCAATGGCGGCCGGCCGGCGCAACGCAATGTTACCCCTAGCCCCAACGCGCCTCTCTTCCGCCGCGCTATCGTGCATTTGGAAGTCATACATCGTAATAGATCGTTAAATCTCGGTGCTTGTTAGAAACCTTTGGTTTCGGTCAAAACTTCGGCCTATTTTAGTTAGGTATGAAGAGCATTTTGTACAGGCTGGACACAAGACGGCATAAAACAATTTAATTTGACACGCGCAGAGCACGTTATCTCGCACGACAGTCACAGAGTGACTACGAGTGTGAACGTGTAACTATACGCATTGTAAGTAGTAATTATTACTTCAGTCTGATGCGCGCCCGCGTCTAAGGTAAAAAAGAGATACCAATCAATTAAGCGAATTCTATATAGCAAAACCGTGTGTAGCAATATATGAAGTAAAGAATAAGTGACGTTTTAATATCTCAACAGCCCCCAGACCCGACGGAAACCAAGCTTAACCACACTGATTGGCACCTATTAGACGTCATACCCCGACTGCTAGACATCGTGCTGATACCTATCAAGCAGCAGATGATGACGCGGCAGTGCGGGCAGCCTCACGACCACGGCGAGATTAAACAGCACGAGAGACTCGCCGAGTTTTGCTGCAAGCTCACCGCCAGAATCATTGGAGAGCTATCTTACAGTGCCACTAATATCAGAGTATGTAGAAAAATTTCTAGCGTGTTTAAAGTTTTTAGGCTTTTAGACTTATCGAAACATATTTTTAATAGACAAGCCGTGTGCCCAAGGGGATACACCATCGCTAATTTTTAACCCTCTGAATAGATCATTTTTCAGATATTTTTTATAGTGCTTTCCTACCTTATATAAGGACCTGTGCAACAGTTCAAGTTTCTAGATTTACTTGTATAAACTGTGAATTGTCAGTGCTAATGTTCTATTTACTTATCTAGCTAATTGCTTTATTGGGTGTATTATTAGTTTAACAAGTTTAGGTCCTCTTGCTTTCCATTCCATTTATTTGGTAGAAAATTCTACCATCTGCTTTAAAATACAAATTTCTTTTTTATCTAGGAGGATCTAGACACCAACACAGTAAAGCACTTAGTAACGCCGTCCCGGTTCATGCGCGTGAACCAGTCGCGGGCTTGGAACACCGGGAACGGCAGTCCCGACGCTATCTGTTTCACCGTGGACCGGCCCGGCGTGATGCTGGCCGGGGTCTGCGTGTACGGCGGCCTCGGCAACTACGAGTACTCTTTGGAGTTACTACACGACGTACGGGTGAGTGGAACGCCCGAATATGTCGGTTGCTATATTTTAATGACATTCGAAACTCGTATGGTTCCCCTTCTTCCTCTTCTTCTTCTGGTGGCTCTCCAACTTCTCAGGTGGTCGGGTCTATTCTTCTTGTGGATGGTACGGAGCCACGACTACTATATGCGACCCACACGCCTTTTGCTGGCGACTTTGCTCATCATAATCTGTGTGTCTGAGCACGTGGTTGTGGTACCAAGTTTTTCGTTTTAGGTTCCTTGAGGCGTTGCTTATTGCGTGATCTTTATTTATTATACTTGTTCATGCATTGGTTACTGTGCGTAGCAGTTGCGCTCTACTGGCGAGGAATCGAATTCGGCGCACTGCTGGGTGAGCCTGGAGATTGCGCACGGCGCGTTTTGCGCGGCCGACTGCCAACACGACACCGTGCAGCTCAAGTTCGACAGACCAGTGCCGCTAAAGGTAAAATATATTTTGTTATGCTGTAAAATCAGAAATAATTTTTAATAGAGAAACTTTAGGAAAACTTAGGCGATTTTAATATTTTTTACCATTACAAAGCTACATTAACCAGAAGTAATATAGAACGGTAGGTTGCGATGTGCCGCTGTTGTCGACCGGGTGCGAAGCCGCGGGAAATTGCTAGTGTGACCAGAAAATGCAACACATGTCAGTGAAAAGACAGAGTACGATGCGATGACCTAATTGCTAAGAAATTTATATTTACTGCTCTCCAGGAAGATCTTCGCTATGCCATACGACTGTGTAACCATGGCGGCAGGACTGCTAACGGTGACTGTGGCTTACCATCGGTGAAAGGTCCTGATGGCACCACATTCCGCTTTGCGTCGTGTTCACTTAGTTTCAATGGCACAACTCTCGCTAGGGGACAGATACCATGTCTTGTTTATTATGGGTATGTATTACAACGTAATAAAACTAACCATACTTAAGCTTTGGCCTACTTCTTCTATATTTATCTATGTCCGCGCTCAGCTCTGCCCTTGTACAGGTGGCCTATTTTAAAAACTACATGAAGCTTCTACAACTTTTGTATCTTCTCACTTTCTGTGTATCTATGAACAATATTATCCAAGTTAAGAATTATGACATGACCAAGTGAATAAATATCATTTCTACATCTTTGTAAAAAGTTTTAATAATGAAAATATTACGTAGGACCTCAAAATCCGTGTCGAATACGTCAGAGAGTACGGACAGCCTTATAACAGCGCTGCGTGCGATCACGTTGCGGGTGGCGTCGATAGTGATGGACCGGGGTGCGGATTTGTTCTGTACTCTCCGGAACGAACTCACGGCGGAAGATCTGCGGCGGAACGCCACCGTACTGCAGCAGTCCCCGGCTATCAATGTGTTGTTGCCATACACCTTGGCTAACTTGGAAGGGCTCGACGATTCAAAGGTATTTTTTTTGTGTGTGTGTGTGTTTGTGTGTGTGAATGATCTGCGCTGTTGGCCGCGGGGCCATTACAGCTTCACCGGACGAGAGGGCGAGCGTGCAACCACTACGCTCGAGGCAGAAGGGCAAGGGGGCAACTAGCTCAAGGGCGCCTCAGGAGGAACGGCATCGGCTTGGTCAGTCGCTATGGGGGAGGGCGTATACTAGGTGTCTCGCCGAGGTGCTCTGCACCGGCCGGCGGGCAAGGGATTCTTCGACCTTGCCGGCGAGGTCGGTGTCTGATCCTGTGTGCGGTATCTGTATCCGAAAGAGGATTTAAGGGCATCGGGAGGGTCGGTGAGAACGTGCCGCGGATGGCGGTAGCGGTTGATAGGAGGGGAGTTGGGTTCGTAGTCGGCGGCGGCTACGATTAGCGGATTACTATGATTGGACGCGTTCGCAAAATATCGGGTTGTCGCCTTTTTAATAAAGGCGCGAATAGGTTCGAGACCGAGATCGGATTGGATACCCATACCGAAACAAATAGTTGTGGGTTACACAAAGATTTATCCCGTGCGGGGATCCAACCTGCGACTACTCGATTAGTAAGCGGAGCGGATTAAGCTCTTAACCACTGCATCAAGCCGTTCAAATTTCTTTGAGACTAACTCATAGTGTAAGTTAGATCGACCCGTAAACTCAGATAATTCAAAGATGCCACTGAAATGTTACATGTTACGCCTGTAAAACAAGCATTGCATCTTATTTTTGCGATTTCTCCAACAGAGCGTCATCAAGATGTTAGAGATGATCCATCAGCTGCTCCCGCACGTGGCGGCTATGAACTTGCTGGTGCCCACGGTTGAGGAGGTGACCACCACCACCACGCACTACTACACGTGGGTCGAGAGCGACCATCCCTACAAACAGGCAACTGTTACTAATATGAGGTAAGTCGGCTTAGTCCGGTGGTTAAAGGTCCACATAGCCGACGTAGCGTGACCGGAGCGCGACGGTGGCGCGGCTTGGGGAGTTGTAATGTACTGAAATGTACGGGAGACGCCACACAGCGCAGCCCCGCTCGACGCGACGGTGGCGCGGCTTGGGGAGTTGTAATGTACTGAAATGTACGGGAGACGCCACACAGCGCAGCCCCGCTTGGCGCGACGGTGGCGCGGCTTGGGGAGTTGTAATGTACTGAAATGTACGGGAGACGCCACACAGCGCAGCCCCGCTCGGCGCGACGGTGGCGCGGCTTGGGGAGTTGTAATGTACTGAAATGTACGGGAGACGCCACACAGCGCAGCCCCTCTCGGCGCGACGGCAAACGTCACAACCGAATGTAGCCGAGCGCTTCTGTCACACTCTCGTTGCGCTCCGTCGGCTGTTTGCCCAACCTTAAGAGCTTTAGCCGCTCCGCTCACTGGATCGAGTAATCGCGTGTTTTATCCCCGCACGGAACAAATCTGTGTAACCCACAAATATTTGTTCCGGTCTGGGTGTTCGTGTATGTGAATTTCATGTTTGTGAATGCACTCACGACACATGAATAATTCCTAGTGTTTACATCTAAAATTCCTGAAATCTATCGGGGCCCTTATTCGCTATGATCAATTAAACGCGTAACGCGGCGGGTTACGATAACACCGTAAAATTATCATTTAATTAATGGTACTCTAATGGCATACAGGTTATCGTAACGCGTCGTATTTTATCATGGCGAATAAGAGTCAAGAAAGAGTACTTTGACGGACGATTTAGCGCAGTGGTTAAGAGCTTAAGCCGCTCGGTCCGCTGTGTCTAATAGTCGCGGGTTCGATTCCCGCACGGGACAAATCTTTGTGTGACCCACAATTATTTGTTTCGGTCTCGATATTTGTGTATGTGAATTTTCATGTTTGTAAACGCACCCACGACACAGGATTAAATCCTAGTGAGGGGCTACGTTTAAAAAAAAACTTTTTTCTTTTTATTTTATATTTGAAGGGATATAATTACATACATGTGTCTTCCAGGTATTATTTGATTGTCACTATCATCTCTTAACTCTGTATTAATATTCACCATCAGGGTCCTGTTCCCCAATAACGTCTCGTGGGTGGTCCTGGAGATGGACCCTCGCAGTGTGACCGCGCAGCCCGAAGACAGCCTCACAGTGTACGCCGTGGCGGGTGCTCCGAAGCACCGCTGCCATTGCCCCAGTGAGGTCAGAGTCGCTGACCCGCCGTTTCGCAAGGTATATAACTTAGTTGATCATTCATCTCATTTGTGCAGTACGCTGCATGACCAACGTTATACTACTATTATTATTACGAAAAGAATAAATCACTATCACCAGAGAAGTATAATCTATTCCAATCAAAACTTTGTGAACAAACCATCTCTATTTTTAGATGTTTTAGGCGTGATTGCCATTTATAACAAGTGTAATATAAAGGCGACCGAAATGAAAATCCTATTAGCAAGAAATCAAAGTTTTTATGCTGAGTGAAAAAAGTTTAAAAAAAGTTTAAGTTTGTTTGGAATAGACTATAGTCACAAATGCCTTTCATCATCATCATGGACATCAGCTAAAAGATGTCCACTGCAAAACAAAGGTCTCCCTAAAGATCGCCAAGACGACTGGCTTTATGCTTTACGCATCCAGCTTTCATCAACGAACTTCAATAGGTTGTCGGTCCCCCTTATGGGTCGCCTGCCCACTCCATGTCTTCCGGTGCGAGGTCGCCACTCGAGCATCTTTCTGCCCCAACGCCCGTCATATACCTTTGCTTTTGCTGAAATCGGCTGTCCCGTTTGTTGTTCCACTGCAGAACAAAGATCTACCTGCATTTTGCCAATTTCCTCTGTTATTTTCTGTCTCAGGCCTGTCTTTTTTTATTAGGACTAATCTCGCAACATATTCCCACCATTAACTCCATTGTAACTCCTGTAATCCATCCCATCCCATAATCCAGAATCTACAATGGACTCCTTAGATGACGCCAATGTTTGAATCTTGGGGTGTCCCGGGAAGCGCTTCAATTGTCTTGGAACCCGCAACCAATTTTATTAGAAAGAAAACAGGAGAAGTAGGATAAAAATCCACTTCCCTCCGTTGCAAAGCGGGAGACACAAAAAATTGGCAGATCAGCCTTAGAGAAGGAGACTACAACTAGGATAAGCCCAGTTGTAAAGCACCACAGATACGACTAAAAATTCATTCACAGGCCTGTCAGTTCACAAAGTGTCCAGATTATCTCGCCATCTCCGTCTAGGCCTGCCGCGTTGTCTTTGCCTATTTTATAAGAATCAGTCAGCTATTAGCTAATTAGTTGGTATAGTATCGCTTCTCGGAAATTCCCTTAGAAAGAAAAGCACTCCTGACTTCTATGTCAACATGTTTAAGACAGTAAAAAAGTCAACAAACAGGCATGTGCTGACTTCAATAGAAAATGATAGCGAAACAACATGAGACTGTTTAATGTTTCTTTAGTGACTAACAATGTCATTCTTCATTTATCTTAGAACACCTATGTGAGGAAGCCAGAGAGGTATGTAAGGAAAGAACCTGTTGGAACTCTGTACTCTCTGCCTACCCCGCAAGGGATCTGGCGTGAGGTTATAGATAGACCTATGCGTATTCTATCTATCTATCTATATCATCACGCCAGATCCCTATGTGTATTCCAGATTTAAATAATTCTTTTTGTATTATTTGTTGGTGCATAAATTAGACAATATTTAACAAAAATAAGCATCGATTATATTATTCTAATAATGTCAGTGGTGCTACTGAAATACGTGGTAATTTTATTATAAAATACCCCAAATTGTGGACAACTATTTACACATTAATAAAATATGTATATTATAATATAATATGTACACAATTTTCTAATTGCCGTATGATTAGGAATCATTGCGATGCGAATAAACGCCTGTGAACCTAAGATCATAGCAGTCTAAACACAGATTTTTGAAACAGGTTTCAGGTGAAACAGGCTTACTAAATATCACAAATAAAGTTAATTTTTTCAAGCATCACGGTCACGTTTTTTGTTCTTTGTGTTGAACGAACAAAGACGCAGAACAAAGATCGTCGCCAGCGTGAAATTGGATTGAGTTAGATGGCTGTCTTTAAGCTGTGTTAAATCTTTCTTTTCTTCGTTTAATGTATCGTAAACGTTAATTATTTTCAACTCTCGGTCTTAGCAATTAAAGGTCAGACCAAAACCCGATGATACAATGATGAAGGTTTATAGTATAAAACAAGCGCAAACAAACCATTATGAACTGCGAGCTCGATTATGAACAAACGGCGTTCAGCGCAAACACGGTGCTTATACCAAAAAGGAGCATGTAGAACCTCTAAGACAAACAACTTTTTCTGCGCCACCGGAACGTAAAAGACGTAATACTGTTTTTAGTCACACATATTTGGGAAATTTAATTTTGTTTAACCTGCTCATGTGTAGTATCGCGTTAACGTTAGCAATCCTAATTAATAAATCTATACAAATAAATAAAATTGAGGTGTCTGTCTGTAATTTCGAAATAAATACTATATTAAGCTCATATGGCATTTTGCACAATGCTATATCCGAATACGAATTTTTTGAATTTTTGTCTGTCTGCCGTCTGTTTTCCGAACCGATTTTATGGGACTTTCACTGGGATATAGAGTAAGTTTCAGAGATTGTTATAGGCTATTTCGGAATTTTATGCCGGAAAAGTGCACAGTGCGCAGTGCCTGCGGCATAGTATCATTACCATGTATTTCGATAGGAATACCTACAGGGAATTTGGCTTACTGTGTTACATTAAAAAATAAATCGTGCGAAGCCGCGGGTAACAGTTAGTTTATCTATGAACGAAGCATACAGTGTCAACATGATTGTTCACACCCCCCCGACCCCTGCCGCCACCGCCGGCCGCGACATGTTCTCACCGACCCCCCCGATGCTTTGTCATCCCTTCTTTCCGCTCAGAATACGGGCGACGACGAAGACGTAGATCCCCTCTCATAGCCGGCGGTTGACCGGTGCACTTAGTAGTGCACCCGTCTCCCTACAGCGACTGTCCCAACCGAGGGCGCCTCGAATAGAGGCGCGAGTACATCGCCCCTTGCCCTTCTGGCTGGCTAGAGCGTAGTGGTTGCACGCTCGCCTTTAAGTCCGGTGAAGCTGTAAAGGCCTCGCGGCCAACAGCGTACATCATTCACACACTCACATGATTGTTCACAGCGGCTCGTTCAGCTGACGACAGAAGGCGAGGTAGAGGAGCTCGGCGATGACGGCGACGCAGACGCGCCGAGCATGCCCTACAACTGCACCTATGTTAGCGTCACACCAAAATTGGCGAACATGTGAGTGTGACTTATATTCGTGAGAAATTTAAACACATATTGTATTGGTACTGAAAGTGCAATATAACTTTTTACAAAATGTGAATTTTAGTAAATTGTAAACACTTTTTGAAATTAATAATGTATAAAACAGCTTTCTATAACATCACGCCAGATCCCTTGTGGGGCAGGTAGGCAGAGTGTACTGAGTTCCAACAAGTTTTTTCCTAAAAGACCTCTGGGTTCCTCCAATCTCGCACACGCTCGACGGTTACGCAGAAAATGAATGAATGTAATGGTACGTTACCCGTGTATTGCATTCAGCTCATTCGCACCTCGATGAGCAGGCCAATATGCATGAAACTCGTGGGAATATAATCTGCGACAATGGACGTGTATAAAGTAGCAGTTATTAAAAGTAAATGCCTGCACTGTTCTTTTTCTTGTCTACTTCCTTGGACACTCTTATGCAAGCAGGTTGAATGTAAATCAGTGTTTAAAGCGCAAGTTCAAGATGAGTACACACCCTTTGTATTTCGTATGTAGAAGCTAGTGAACAGAGTAATTTACAATAAGATAGTTCCTAAAAATTATGTGCCTGATTCTGAATACGGACTTTGAAGAAACTAATTTTAATTTTAGGCTTTTATTAATATTATTTTGCGATGCTTTAGCATCGCAAAATAAATTTAAGCCAGCCGATTGTTTCATATATTTTTTCTTCTTGGCTTTAATTGACTTTCATTTGTTTGCAGTGCCACCGAATGGCCACAGAGAGCGCTTCTTATACCAGGAAACGAAGTCATATTCTCGTTAGAGACGGCGTCTGATTATTTGAATGAATACAATAAGACGAACAAGTGAGTCATAATTTGGTTCTTATGAGCTAAACTATTAACTAAGGGAAACTTTGTCCAGCAGAGGGAAAATATAGGTTAAGAAAAATATATGTATATCAAAACTGTAATCAGTTGTAATTTGAAATGTACTTTATTTCCATGTAATGACATGCGTGACTTAGGCGTTTCAGGAGTATTAGGTAACGCTTCCATTCATTAGGGGAGCGGATAGAAAGTTTTTATGAAAAGTGTATAAAGAAAGAAAGTGTATAAAGAGTGTATTTTACTTACTAGGTATCGATTCCAATTCTACATTATTTTGAAATTAAATTCCTAAATAATTTTGTTGAATTTGCGAACATGAAATTTACATACACAAACGCTCAGAGCAAAAAAAACATATGTGGGTTACACAAAGTTTAGCGGCGTGCGGAGATTGAACCTGTAACTACACGTTCCAGTGGATGGATCGACTTAAGCTCTTAACAAATGGACCAAGCCGTCGATTGATCATTAATACTAACATTGCCCTACTATCCGGTCGAACTTAGAATATGGGTAATTAGGCGCCATTTTGGTTTGCATTAGTAGTCAACTACAAAAACGACAATGAGTGAAGTTGAATGGATAAAAGGTTGGCTTTAACAAGCTATGCTAGGTAAGCATAACAAGGAAACGGCTATGAAAGCCATCAATGGTAGTATATTTTCACCCTTGTTATGATGGTGATAGCAAGTTAAGTTATCCGCAAGTACAATCCTATCCAAATTGAACTCAGAAATCAAAAGATTTCGTCGTAGAAGTAACGCGATTATTTTATTTATCAGTGAAGACAATCGGTTCGGGTTCCGTTGTTTGTGCGTCGGGTATGAGGACTCTCCGCTGACGTCACAGCGCCAGGGTCTCGTCGCTCTTGAAATGGAGCTCGTTTACGCCGGTGCCTCCTGCGCATCACGACTTCTCGCACCAGACTTGGATATACCACCGCTGTCTTTCTGTAAGTAACTCAAAGTCTTAGTTCTATAGATCGTTCAATCCACTAATAAACACCCCACTCTTCTGGCTCAAGGGTGTAGTGCAAGTGTGCATTACTTCAATACGATGTGAGTGAGTTTAGAAACCCATGAAGCGATTAGAAGGACGGGTAAAGAGCGTGCCCATAGATTGGACGATCTATATAACTTTTATACTAATCATATACCAACTGCTGTCTTACTCTCCTCTGTGGAACATGATCTAATTCTAAGCACCCCATGTAAACATTACTATTCTTAGGTTCACCACTAAATCCAATTTCAAATTCTATTTCAATAGTATTTAAATTTTCCAGATTACTCATGTTAGATATACATTTTATTCGGGCCTAAATGTCATGTAACAACAAACAATTTAGCAGTAGGACCTGCTACTACAGATAGTATAGTTGTTAATTGTATCAATCATATTTCTTATTTGACATAATGAATGAACGCAGTTTGCGGTTAATGGTTAAACACAAAATGTATAATACAAATTCTTATCTATCTTTGTTATTGTGTTCGTACAATAACAATTTAAACTCAATTTTATGGTTAGTTATTAATTGCGATGGATGTTTGTGTTCGGTAATTAATTTCGTTTACATACTAGCATATAGAGCATTTTTAAATTACAAAATTGAATCAACCTGGCTAGGTTAAAAATAATTGCAAATACTGTCGATATCGGCATCATCAACCGAAATCCGACCAGCTTCGTGCTGTATGCATCTAGTTATTACCCGTGACCTTCACCAGGTCATTGGTTCACCTTACGGTGGGGCTGCCGTCTCTCTACGTCTTCCGGTACGTGTTACCCACGAGAGAACATTTCGCAGTATTAAAAAAAACATATTAAATCTTAAAACACTCATCAATAAAGGTTGGGAAACATAATTGGTTAAATGATCAGATAAATGAATTATATTCGTCTAATGACACATTGTGTCTAATCGTTTGCTTAGCAATGCTGCCCGTGACCAGAATGCGCTGGAGCAGGTGTGTAAAGCTATTGTGCTCTTATAAGACGCATTTGCAGCATACTAATCGGTGTTTCCTTTTATGATCAAAAGTTTGCAATAGCAGTGGATCAGGACTCTACCTGCATGCATGTAATATTTATGATACAAAAGGATGTACACGCATGGATATTTCGCAATAAATCAAAGGATTCAACTTTTGAAAAGAAAGACTAAAATAGTTTATCGTTAGGTGCTAAACGCTAGTTAAATAAGTGTTCTACTAAAAAGCTGTTAATTACCTACCCGATGTTCTCCCCGTTTGAGGTCAAGAGTGAAAAGAAATTTCCTGCAGATAACTTTGCGCGCAGTATATAATAATAAAGTGAAGGTTTTGCCACATAACCGACGCAGCGCGACGGGCTTTGGGAGTTGTAATGTAATGAAATGTACGGGAGACGCCACACAGCGCAGCGGCAAACGTAACGACCGAACGTAGTCGCGCTCCCGTCGCGCTCCGTCGACGATTTTACCAAACCCCAAATCTTTATTTCGTACTAATACTATCGTAAATGTCGTATAATGTAGTTATTTATATAGGTACTAGTTACACGTTGTGCATTTTCTTAATGTATGAAATGAAATATTTAGCTTACACGCGAATGTAAGTCTACAAACTGTATTTGATATTGTGTTGTCGAACATCGAATTTTCTATTAAAAATTAAGTGTCCATTATCCATTCGACGGGCTTTGGGAGTTGTAATGTAATGAAATGTACGGGAGACGCCACACAGCGCAGCGGCAAACGTAACGACCGAACGTAGTCGCGCTCCCGTCGCGCTCCGTCGACGATTTTACCAAACCCCAAATCTTTATTTCGTACTAATACTATCGTAAATGTCGTATAATGTAGTTATTTATATAGGTACTAGTTACACGTTGTGTATTTTCTTAATGTATGAAATGAAATATTTAGCTTACACGCGAATGTAAGTCTACAAACTGTCTTTGATATTGCGTGTGTTGTCGAACATCGAAGTTTCTATTAAAAATTAAGTGTCCATTATCCATTCTAAGGTGCTACTTACTGAAAACAGTTAAATGCAATAAAATCAATGTAAAGTAAATTTACATAATAGCCAGGGTATAAATAGATCATGTTTTTATGGAATTACCTTTCTTTGTGAACATATTGGATTATTATCATTTTGTAATTTCGTAGATCTTAATGAAGTCAAGTACGGGTGTTCTTGTGAAATGTTCTGTTTCTATTTCAAAGCAAAATATTTCATCTAAGTCCAAATTGCAATTTTTTTTTTGATAATAATGAATTTATGTTTATTTAATATCAGCCTATATTGTCCACTGCTAGGCAAAGGCCTTCTCTTACAAATCGAGGTGAGAGAGATTAGGTCCTACTCCACCACGCGGACCCAGTGCGGGTTGGTGGAAGCAGCTTAACGACCACTATTAAGTGGTAACCGGGACTAACGGCTTAACGTGCCTACAGAAGCACGGAGACGCTCGAATATGAAAATGCCACAAACGGTCACCCATCTCTGGCCGACCGAGTCGAACGCTGCTTACCCTCGGTGATCGGTAAGAACACCGCGACCGCGAGCGACTCATGTTTATTTGGCGCAGTTTAAATAAATAATGACATAGGTATCTTAAATCATTTATACCAGATGATATCTAAACATTTTAGACGGTTTCCTTATTCAGGAAACCGTCTAAAATGTTTCAGCTAGTGAATTAAGCTACTCATCGTAGCAAAAGTGCCTATATTATGTTGACGTCTGCAATATGCCTTTTGTTTTAGCGACAATAGTAGAAGTGCAAGTGCACGCTATGGTGGGTGGGAGTCCCACCGGCGCCGAGGGCGAACCGACCCAAGATGGTAATGAGGCCATATTGCTCTCAAGAGGACTGGAGTTGTCCTCTCCGCCCACCATCCACCACGTACTTGACGGTCAACCTCTGCTGCGGTAAGTGTAACTTAAGGTTATGGTCACATACATTACGTGTGGTTTTATAGCGCAAACAAATAGCCATAAACTATATAGAGTTGATCGTCGGTTACTCGAATTATAACTGCCATCTTAATTCTTTTGCAAAAATAGCAATATTATTTTGGTGAAGTACTTTTAATAAAAAGGAAACAACACTGGAAATGGAATTAGAAGTGTATTATGCATTTATGAATGCAGAATACTTCTTTAGTATCTAAAATCCGACTATGTAAGTATTATGTGTTTAGGATTGACTAATAAAAACAGATGTCTGTGACCGTGACAAATAAGCATTTAAGCCACTAGTAAAAATATTCTATTAAATCACCGTTTCTTCCCGCACTATACAATGGTGTCAGTTGTCTGGACGACAGTCGTCTACTCCAGTAGCTGAACTATTTAAATAGTAATATTGTGTTTCTGTACACTTTAACTTGAGTCCAAGTAAGTATCCGATTAGGAACACTCAATTTCTGAAATATATACCGAGTTACTTTTCTGTTTTTACGCGAGTTAGGTGCAAATGCGAGTGGCTAATAAGAAATACTCTGAATGCACTATCAAGCTATTGAGTAACTTGCACTATGTAAATGAGGCATTAACAGAGACTCGTTAACTTTTTAGTCATAACAGAACAAAAAACCATAATATTGCAGTTAAGTGAGACTTGACAGGCAGCATTCATTTCAGCTTGTTTGACACTTATAATAATTGGGATTTTGAAAAAAAAACAAACCCGAGCATATGTGACGTCATAATGTTAGTTTTCACTCATTGCAGTTGATATAGAAATAATAAGTACAGTGTTTTGATCTATTTAATTTTGTTGTCATTGTTAAATATTCAAATTTATATTGAAAATGTCGAACCTCAAAAGTTATCGTTCTTGTTTTGTACTATTATGTACGAATACGACAACAACAACTCCTGACAAAATATTTTTAAATGTTCCCCAAGATGGCAAACGTGATAATCCGAAAACAAAATCGTTTTTTTTTTGTTGTGAAGATCATTTCGATGTAAGTATTTCTTAACACCATTGTTATTAATTATTATTTATCTAAGTATACAAATCAAATAATTATTATACACTTCTTATTATCACACATAGCTAATCGGAACCAACTAACAAATCGTTTTTTAGCAATAAATTTTCAATATTATTGTCTAGTCACGTGTAATAGCCGTAAACGCTGTACTGTTATTAAATAGCTATAACATTATGCCGTCACAACTATGGTGACCAATCATGGCGCATTTATATTCACGTGATCTTATTTTAAATTTTATCAATTTTTTATTTTTTATAATTCATTGAAAAATTTTTTTTTTAGTTTTTTGCATTAAGTATCAATAATATTAATAATAAAGTTTTAAAATACATAAAAAAAAAAAAAAATATTTTTTTTCAAAATCCCAATTGGCAAGTTATTTATTCGTGTCATATTTTTGGCATTATGTTTAGTACAGTTAGTTTTATGATTTGTTGTTTTAACCCCTATCGCATAAATAGTTGCAGTAAACGACAGCATTGGCTTTGATATTATCTTTGCTTGTGACATTATATTTTGTTACACAGCTTTAGCTAGAGCTAAAGCTAATATATACAGCTTTAGATCACAGAGTTGTTCTGGGCTGGTGGGCTGCTGAACTTCACAAGGTATCACCTGGAATAACCAAGTAAGTTTTTACAGCTATAAGTAACAAAGCAATATGGTACCATAATCATTTGCAAGTTGTATATATTGCCATTTTCTCAATCTGTACTATTAATAAAATTCCTATTCTGATTTAATAAAAATAACTACATATTTTTTACGAGACTGTTAACAAGTTTAGTGCTTATTGTTGTGAGAAATGGAATCAATTGAATATCGTATCGAGATAAGTTATAACGAAAAAATTAAAATAGTTTAGGAAAAAAGAAGAATAAAATAAAATTATATCATTATTTATTTACGAATCAAGCCAATGGTCAGAAAAATCGTCTGACAAATCGCTTGATTCGTTGTTTACGTGTATTATTAAATTTTCTTGAAACTCTCTGTTTTAATATGTCGAGATATTCATCCTCGTTTATCTATCAATTTATTGTCTATGAGAATACTAAAAATTTCAGCCATATACATATAATAATATGTTCGTAAAAAATCGGCAATAGATGTTGTAAATTTAAAAAATAAGTCCCTATAACGCAACCCGTTACAATTTACATAATTGAGTAATAGAGTTTTATTAAGTTGTAAGTTTTTTTTAATAATTACGCAAATTTATGAACAGTATATGATTTAAATAAAAAGTAGCGTAGATTATTGATGAATTTTTATATTGTTATTTTTTGGATTCTAAATTTTCAATATTGGAATGTGAAATGGAATATGATCAACCATCACCGTACCCATGTCTCGTGAAAAAGACAATAGATAATTATCATCACCTTTTTCCAAAAATATTTTTTATCTATATATGTCATCACGCCAGACCCCTTGCGGGGTAGGCAGATAATACAGAGTTCCTACAGGTTCTTTCCTTACAGATACCTTGGCTTCCTGACTGTCAGTCTTTTGACTCCTGAATGGCGGTCATCAAGTGATATTTCACTTGATGACAGCGTTAGTTCTGATTTTGGCCGCGGGCCAAAAGATCCTTGTATGACTGTACTTATGTAATTTATAATTGATACCTACACTTATTTGTTCTCTTTTTATTTCCTATGTAAGTAATTCAACATTGCGTATTCACCCATGGATATGGAAATTCTATTCTTCGTATGTAGGTATGCTAATTTTTGTATGCGAGCTAGTAATTGCCGTAAGGTAAGTAAATTAGTACTAAGCTTCGGAATTCTAAACTATATGTCTACAATGCTTGTAATATCCCTGTGTGTCAGGCCCTGTTTGTGGTGTTGGCTTCCTTGCATAATTGCGCTAGGTGCGAAGGTACAGCAGGGTGGCAACGCTGCGAGAATAACACCCTGCCCTACAGGTTATCATTATCACGATTATACTGATGGTATCTGGAATATGTGTAGGATATTATAACTTATAAAGGAGGTCCAAATTTTTCTTAATCATATTTCGAAATGTATAGTTACATCTTTAAAGGTGAGTGTGTGGTGTGAAAATGCTTATGCGATGTACCCTTGGATATAAATTATTTGTTACGCAAGGTCACCTCCAGATCATGCAACGAGAAATTACTGTGTTTTACAGTAATCCCATTCCCGCGTTAATGCCCAGGGAAGTGAATGTGGCAATGAGCAGTGACAGCATATAAAGTTTACACGGCCGCTGTATTCACATAAAATGATTTGTACGTAATCCAGTGCATAGTTCCATTTTTAGGCTATTATAAGTGAGTAGGGTGCACCTGGGCACTCATTTTGGTTCGAATACTTCTACAGATATCTAGTTTACTACCGAAATAAATGTGGATGTTGGCTTATATTTTTTATTCTACCGGTTTTACCGGTATATTTTAATAGCAGGAAACTGCAGTTATTATTCTTGACTATGTCTTAGCGTTAGTGGTTAGATTAGAATTGATGTTTTATATTTGGTCACTAGGCAGGCTGTGTACGACGGCGTCAGCTTGGCTTAAATGTAGAGTAAATACAAATACTTATTTTCTAAAATTATTTACCAATAACCATTGAGGTAAATAAATAGAGAAGCAAACGTCGCTTCGGCGCGTCGAAAAAAGTGTAACGACTTAAAAGTATGCCGACGTAGCTTTGAATCCAATAAATAATTTGCAGTAAACATATATCCATCTCTTTTACTCTTGTTCCCCACCATCCCGACATTATGTCGATCCGATAGAGTTAGCAATATTACTAGTAGTAGGAAACTCAGTGTTGCTTACTATATAATTTTTTCCCACAATTTAAATTCACAATGAATATAAATTTTTAATTATGTTATGAATATATTCTTTTTATTATATATTTTATTTGACGGACGATTTAGCGCAGTGGTTAAGAGCTTAAGCCCACTGCGTCTAATAGTCGCGGGTTCGAGTCCCGCACGGGACAAATCTTTGTGTAATCCACAATTATTTGTTCTGGTCTGGGTATTTGTGTATGTGTATTTTCATGTTTGTAAAGGCATCCACGACACAGGAATAAATCCTAGTGTGGGGCTACGTTTTAAAAAAAATATTTAAAATTAATTAACTTCTTTACATTTCAGAGGGAATCCAATACATGAATTAATAAAATGAATTATTATAGTACCTAATTCATTTTATTCTATATGAAACTAGAATTGTAATACAGATTATTTGAATATTAGTTAATAAATCAATTTTAAAATTATTTAAATCGGAAATTAAAACAAAATTTAAATCGGTTTTTTATTTTATAATATAATAATAATATTAGCCCTGTTAAGAAACTGTCCCACTGCTGGGCACGGGCCTCCTCTCAAACTGAGAGGGTTTAGGCATAGTCCACCACGCTGGCCTAGTGCGGGTTGGCGAACTTCACATACCTTCGAGAAACTCTTAGGCATGCAGGTTTCCTCACTATATTTTTATTTTATTTACCAGTAAATATATGAAAAAACAATAAACTTATGTATGGAAAGTAGTTCCGCTAGCGTTATAGTGACTTTGTGACCTAAAATCGCATTCTTACACCACGCATTTACCTATTTTGTGATTTTTTATTAATACGTGTTACTCGACAGACTTCAGGCAGGCCAATGAATGACAGAAGCTTGTTTCATGGCTGCGGGCATAATCTTAGCCAACATAGATTTACGCCGTTACTGCTAATCTAGTGTTAACCTGTAGGTATATCAATGCCAATAACGGATAGTGCGGCTTTTTAGGGAAGTTATTGTGTTAGTAGTTATTCTGAATCTTATTTCGTTACTAATAAGTTCAATATAGAATGAATCTTTTTAGTTCGAAAGCGCAATAGGTCAAACTATGAAATGTCAAAATCGTGCACGACGAACGAGTATTTGGGTAACGCCTGTTCTGTAATGGTAGTGTTAGTATCTCTCTAGACTTTTTGATTCATATTAGATTAATTAAATCGATATTGATCCAAATTAAAATGTTCAAGAGACTGACTACGCAACTAGATTACAATAATATTGTCAGGTCCTTCATAGAGCAGGCAGACGGAATCGGACCCCAATAGAATCTGCTGCTGTCAAACTTTATTTACCTCTTTACCTTTAATAGTTAACTTTGTACATACTTTATTTTTGATATCCATCATAAATAATTATATATTTTATCATGGCCATCGGTCATGTGGCTGGATACTTATTTGAAAATTTTGAGATACATGACGCTTATGTAGTCGTCTATTAAAAGAAAAACTGGGCTGAGGGTTCCGTATCGGTATCCGCCAGTTTCATCGCAAAATTGTAGTTTCGGTTTCGGCAGAGAACCAGCCGAAACTAGGGCAGAAACCAAAACTACGTACTCGTGAACTTCCGGGTGGCCTTTGGGCGCTACAGGCGATTGTCAAAATGACTTTTCTATGGTCAAGGCATGTCGATTTTTTTTTATTAAAATTAATCTTGAATTAACTGTAATCGATTGCACTGGAATCGATTTGGTGTTTGAGCTTGTTGGATTTGACTTGATTAGTACTATAGTTCCGAGATCTGACAATGAACCTGTAAGGCGGCCCTTAAAACTTTTTAAGATAAGCGCCATCACGTTTGGGCTTCTTGGATTTGTTTTGATAAATTCTATAGATTACAGTTGCCGGAGTCTGGAGGTGCAGACAGAAGGTGCCCATAGCAATTCGCCTGATATACAACGTAACTGTATCGTATTTGGGCTCGTTTAATTTATCTAGACAAGTACCATTCACAACAACTAGTCAATTAAGTTTTCATCGGCATTAAAGGAAATAAATATGTTTTTATATGATATATTATAATTATATGACCAATTTTCGTATTTTTTTTTCTATACTCTCTGTCTCTATATATCACCACGCCACACCCCTTGCGGGGTCGACAAAGAAGTATAGTTCCACAAAATATCACAAGACGGCGCTATCTTATTTTTATCGGATTCGAGGGAAAATAATTATTTTTTATATGATATACTTATAAATTAACAATTTTCGGAGATTTCCTTTACTTGTACTTTAAACCCTTGCTTCTTGCTAAATTCAATGGTTCTAGGTCAATGGAAAGTGTCCTATAATTTCTAATGAGTGGTTTGAAATTGCCATATTTTTTGTTTAGGTTTACTTAGAACCTTCATTTGTTTTATACCAGTAAGGAACCGTAGACCTTCGAATTTGACATAAATTTCAACATATTACCTTAAGCCATTCCTGAGAAAAAGGGTGATAACCATCGGACAGACAGACGGACAACGAAGTGATCCTATAAGGGTTCCGTTTTACCGTTTGAGGTACGGAACCCAAAAAAGAACAGAATCCAAATGAGGTAGCAGTGAAAGAAAATAAAAGCTTTATGCGAGTTATGTGTACTTGACTACATACAGCATACACGTAGTCATTCGCAGAAACGTTTATGTCATAACATAATAAATATTGAATATTTATGTAAATCGACCGCTAGCTGCAGTGCAAATAGTAACGTAAGCAATTTTACGATTAGTTATAAATCGTAGACAATTTCGTCACGTTCGCAATGAAGTGCATCATCTAATGTTTATATTATGAAGCACACTTTCGCAATCCGAGCAAACATTCGCGTAGCATGTTAACATAGCCGTATTGCTGCAATAAAACACTCACTTCGTTGTACTTTTTATTCATCACAATATAATACGATTACAAACAAAACTTATACTATTTTTTGCAACACACATCTTATAATACTGATCGATGTAAAACTAAAGTTGGCACATTTCAAATTACAGTGTAATGCTGATGTCTGTTAATATTTTTATAAATTAAGGATACATTATAGTGTTTATAAAACATCACATATTGCTATGTTAGAAAACAGAATTTATTTGTTGAGGTAGAATAATCAAAGAAAGATTTGTCACGGGATGTTGTATTCAACGAACTTAATATCTTAGCATCTTAACTGTTCATGCGTTATAGAGATCATGCACTACGCTATTATAAGTCCGTGGTCAAAAGCTCCGCTCTTTCCACAACTATATGAAACTCGGTTTCCCTGTACGTCTTACCATCCGGCAACACTATTTGCACTTTTTTCTTTTTCTCATTCTCACGTCTCACTATAAAGAAGATGGCTATTGCTACAGCGATTAACACTAACACGATACCTATTACCACAAATATCCAAAAGGTCTGTTTAAATTCACCGCATCTACTGTCCACATACGTCGGTAAAGTCATATAATACCCTTCAAGATCATACCAGCAGGTGATAATACCTCCTTGCTCTTTCAGCATATCATGCCACTCGTCTGCTAATTCACAGGTACACGATGCGTTCAAATTGAGTCCGTCCACTCGCAATGTCATTCTCGTGCGGTTGTACATAAACGAGGATGGCGTCAAATTAGTCACAGTGTTGTTGTCGATCAGTAGCTCTTGGGGACCCATTACTGACGTTACTGCTAAGTCCACTGTAAACCCAAAGAACGCG
Organism: Phalera bucephala; assembly: GCA_905147815.2. NCBI lineage: Eukaryota > Metazoa > Arthropoda > Insecta > Lepidoptera > Notodontidae > Phalera > Phalera bucephala. The sequence goes on along the minus strand of LR990609.1, from coordinate 5,418,703 downwards.
CCCTTTCTCAAATTAATCACACTGTTATTCCTAAATGTAACAGGGCCTTTCGTAACCATATGAAACCCATCTCCTTCTAACGTACCTATATTATTATTCTCAATAAGAACCCTCTTTGGTGAATTGACAAGAAAAGTTAAACTATATAAATACTTGACGGTAACTCCGTCCATTCGGAACAAATTGGTCACTTCCACGTCTGATAAGAATCTGCTCGGGAGCATGTTGATTCTGCCACCGCGTAATATAAAGTTCTCAGTGCTGAATTGCTTAAAAGCCTGGATTTCTATGTTTTCAAAGTCATTATCTGATAGTTCTATATTTATGACTCCTATAAGACTGGAGAATGCGAACGGCTTTAGGACGTTGATCTTGCTGTTACTAATGATAACATCATTCACTCGGCCCTGAATTGCGTAGGACGCGATCTCATCTACTGTGCAATTGTTCATAGTGATCCTTATTCCGGGGTTCATTTCGGTCTGACTGGAGAACGGAGACCAAGACAGCGCCCGTTCACTTATAACAACGTGTTCGATATTCCTTAGTTCGATGTTGCGTAGTTGTACGAGGGTCCGTACTGTGTCAGGTAAAAATGTTACTCGAGAACAACCATCGATGATAATACCGCTGGTTGTCGATGGCACTCGATAGGCGCCATCTGGTCGTAAAGTCACATCCTGTAATAGTCAACAATATTTATAGGTTATTATAGGATATAATCAATTTAATTTTGAAAAGGATAATAGTTGAGAAAGTAGACGTACGGAATAATCCTGGGTACAGCTGCATATGACTCTAGTGAAGGGATCGCATCGGCAAGCCTCTTCCTCGCAGATAGTTGGTGTGACGGATTGCGCGAGCGAGCGCGCATGGAGCGCTACCACGACCCACCACCACGACCAGCGCATGCTAGCGTGTCACGTCACCATCTCACTTGGCTATCCACTCACTGAAAACAAACACAAATATTCTTAAAACCTTATAACTTCACCGCATTTATTCTTGATTGGGGAGTTGTATGAATAACTAACGTATGCACGGGCAAATGGTATCAATCTGAGACGGCTAGGTATTGGCCGTTATCGCAGCCAGCGTTATCAGATACGCAACGATAGGTGCTTACTAGAGCACAGATAAAATACCCACAGTAATACAACATACAATTCTTGAAATAAGGCGGTAGTTTAGTAGCGGCTACCTCTTAATTTTAAAAATCTTAAGGATGTACATGATTGGTTGCCTAGATGAGCAAACCTCTATTTTTTTTATATTTGGTATATATTTTTTTTGTTTAATCTCATAATGTGTGTACGATAAAGATGATGTGTTGCACAATTACATACTTTTCTTCGGCTTCTGCTAAGACGTGTGAATTTTCGTGTGACATTGCCATACACGTTTAGTTTGAGTTGTGTCGGCATTGCATTAGTGTGCGGTGTAGGCAAGGCATGGGTATGGCAAACACATGATAGTGCTGACACATGATGAAATAAGCAGTGATAGCCTAGTAGTTAGACCGTTGGACTGCAAAGTCAGAGGTCTCGGGTTCAAACCCAGGCACGCACCTCTGTCTTTTCGAAAGCATGTGCGTATTTAAAATTAATTATCACTTGCATTAACGGTGAACGAAAACATCGTGAGGAAACCTGCATGCCTAAGAGTTTCTCGAAGGTGTGTGAAGTTCGCCAACCCGCACTGGGCCAGCGTGGTGGACTATGGCCTAAACCCTCTCAGTTGGAGAGGAGGCCCGTGCCCAGCAGTAGGACAGTTTCTTAACAGGGCTAATATTATGATAGTGCTGGTAGTCTGCCAGTGGTAGAGGTGTCGACGACACTTTTACTACACACCTATTTATATTTCATTCTTATATATTTTATTTATTACACAATAGCGGACAATTTATTTAATCTATCTTATTCAAATATAGCCACAGGATGCCTATTATGCTTTACTTGTTATTTATGAATATCTCAGCGTTTTACAACCTTCATCAGGACTAAATTTATTATAAGAAATTTAACACTAGACCAAGCGCTAAATGCCACTTAATTATACTATTCCTTCCGAGATTTTATCATTGCTACGAATAAATTTTTCTCTATTGTGTTATCGGATGATATTATCTATATCGTCACGCCAGATCCTTTGCAGGGTAGGCTGAGAGCACAGAGTTCTTACAGGTTTTTTTCATGATATTATATTCTGGTATTTTGTTATGGAATTTATTACGTTGTGTCATGGGGATTTTTACGTATATACAGATATATATAGTGCTATTTTGTATTAGCTGCGTATCATATAACTGTCGGGATATTCAAATTATTATTTGAGGCAAGTTAGCGACTCAGTCGCAAACATAAACCTATATTGAAGTTCCGTCGGAATTAAGTTTTTATCTTTTTTGGTACGGAATCTAAAAGAGAGCAGAGCATACTTGACGCGTCTGCTCGCTATGCTAATTATGATCGGCGAGTTATTTTGGCATTAAAACACACTGAATTACACCTCTAGAGATCGTGTCGCTTCGGAGTACGCTTTACAGATTTATTTTAGCTGTCGGACGTTAGTGCGATTTATTTGTCTGCACGAGTGATATATCCAATTATATTATTATTTAATGTATTTCTAGTTTAGCAGGAATTTCTATATCGCTTGTTGTTGCAGCATTCTCAGGTGTTGTAGAAATCTTTGTTAGGATATATAGTCATATGAACGAAAGATATGTTTAAATTCTGGCAGTGATTGTATGAGGAGCACATGCGACATTCAATTTTATAAATGCAAATGGATAGTATATTACGGTAACGTTGATTCATCGTTACCATGCTTCCTCTTAAAGATCTTTCATGAAGTTCAAGTACATTCACGCAATATATTTTCAGTAGATTTTGACGGACGATTTAGCGCAGTGGTTAAGAGCTTAAGCCGCTCTGCCCACTGCGTCTAATAGTCGCGGGTTCGAGTCCCGCACGGGACAAATCTTTGTGTGATCCACAATTATTTGTTCCGGTCTGGGTATTTGTGTATGTGAATTTTCATGTTTGTAAACGCACCCACGACACAGGAATAAATCCTAGTGTGGGGCTAAGTTTTTAAAAAAAAAAATAAAAATAAAAAAAAAAAGTAATAAAGTGCCAAATGAATCATCTGAAAACCTAGTAGTGTTACACGGAATGTTATGAATAATTGTTTGTGATTGTGCCCATTATGAGTGGGTTAAAGTAATTTCCGTTCATAAACATGCCGCCCATTATTTTCAGATTCGCAAAACTATTCCGGTATGTTTATTTTTCAACAAAGTCGTTTTAGCTAGTGGTAACCAAAAGACGATCTATATCATCATGCCAGCTCCCTCGCAGGGTAGGCAGAGAGTACAGAGTTCCAACAGGTTCTTTCCTTACATACCTCTCTGGCTTCCTCCACTCTCATAGTTCGTCTCATACACACTCGCTGGTTACGGAGACTCTTGACTTGCCCTTCAGATAAGACACGGTCTATTTGGTCATGGTAAGATAGTCTAGGTCTTCTCCGGTACCTACATCCTTCCACTTTCGCATTGTATATCTGTTTTGTCATTCTTTCTTCTGGCATTCTTTCTATATGCCTGAACCAACGGAGCATACCCTCTCATCTTTACACCGATACTATCTTTCACCTACCAGATATTATATAAAATTAGCTTTATAGTTCACGTCAAAATATTTATTTCCTTTTTTGTGTACGTTACCTTAATAGATTACTTCCATAGATAAAGAAGTGTTCCTAAAATTCTAATTTCTTCGTTAACTAGATCAGTGTAAACATCTATAGGTAGTTCACTTTACTTTTGTATTAAGGAAAGGAAGGTTCAAATACGTAGAACATAGGTTAAAATAGCTTGCTTATCGCATTCCACTTACTTACAAAATCGTATTTTATTATGGATTTAAGGAAAAAGAACATCGCCCCCATTCCTCTAAAAAACGTAAAGGTTAAATTTGGTCTATCAATTTTTAACCGACTTCAAAGAGGAGGAGGTTCCATGTTCGGTTGTATGTACGCTTTTTTTATGCATGTTCATCGATATTTCCGTCAATTGTGGACCGATTTTGATGTTTTTTTTTGATTGGGTTCAGTATAGCTCCAAGATAGTCCCATTTTAATTTCATTGGCATTGGACCTTGGACTTAGAAGATACACCAGGGAACTTCTTAACGACAAACAATAGGAATGTGTAAATTGATATGTAATGGGTATTACGTCAATCCTATAGGTGCCCCACTATAGAACTAAGCAGTATATTAGCCGACTTCAAAAAAGGAGGAGGTTCATAATGCGTCTGTTTTTTTATAACTCCTTTGCTTATGAACCGATTTTGATGATTCTTTTTCATTGGGTTCAGTATAGTTTTGAGGTGGTCCTATTTTAATGTTATTGGTATTGGACCTTGGACTTTGAAGATATACCAGGGAATTCCTTAACGGCGAACAGCACGAATGTATAGATTCCGTTATTATAGTTATTATATCAATCCTGTAGGTACCTTACTGTACAACTCAGCAAAATAATATAATATCGGTATATAAATATAAGTAAATAATTCACTCGTCACTAAAAATTGTAAAATAAAAATCTTTTTTAAAAAAGGTAAACCGACTTCAAGTAGCATAAAATAAATATTTGAAGTCGGTGCCAAGAAACCGACTGCACCAACCAGCACCGACTTCAAATATTTATATTTTGATTTTTGAAGTCGGTTTACTCTTTTCTAAAAAGATTTTTTACATAATGTTTTATCGAGTGAAGATTTGGGTAGCAGTTATTTTGTTCTTTATAATAGTTGATGACCTCTTTGCATTTCAATATTATATCACGTACGATAGGTTTTTTAAGGTTCAATTATCAAATCATTTTTTGTGTTCAATCTGAACCTAAAATGTAGTGTTAGGAGTCAGTACCTTATTAGTTTGTTATAAAATTATAATCCTTTAATATCAAGGGCAAGAATATCCGTTACCTGTTAATGTAGTGCTATTCCTAACCAGAGATGGGCAATGTATGTATGATTAATTTAATCTGATTAATGATTACAATTGCATTTTGTAATATTCAATCATGATTCTTTTTTCTATGGGACTAAGCCCGCCACTCATTCCCACCATTGTAACTCTTGTAAGCCAGGATCCACAATAGTCTTCTTAAATGACACCAAGGTTTGAACCTTGGGGTGTCCCGGGAAGCACTTTAATTGTCTTCGGACCCGCAACAAATTTAATTAGAAAGAAAAACAAGAGGAGTAGGAAAAATAAAAATTCCACTTCCCTCCTTTCTCTTTCCCTCCTAGCGGGAGACACAAAAAATAAAATAATTGGCAGATCAGCCATAGAAAAGGAGACTACAACTAGGATAAGCCCAGTTGTAATGCACCACGGTCACGAAAATTTCAATCATGATTCAAGATTAAAAGTGTAATCGTAATCGTTGAAGATTACAAAATGTAATTGTAATCGTTAATCATTAATACACCATCACCATCATCGTATATTCCCCAAGGCGGGGGTGGTTAATCATTAATCTGATTACATTTTGCCCATCTCTGTTCCTAACTATCTACTTAAAACCCAACATGATGAAGTACGATATAAAAGGTATATTTTTATACAATTTTAAAGTCCTTGCAAGGAAAGGCTTCAACGTAGTATCTAGTGCCTAAGTCCGAGGGCCTACCTATTAAGTGTATGTTATATTCCACGGTTATCCAGTGTAATGAACAACAGTCTTCAGTATTAATAAATATAATGTATTGTTTGTTATCGCAAGTTTCAGATTTCTTATTACGAGGGGCACATACCAGGGCGCGTTCGCATTGTGTATGGGCTCATTTACTATGTTTTACTACCGATTGTTTTGTTTCCAGCCTTTGCATTTCTACTCTGACTTTAGTGTTTTTGTTACTGCATTTATGGCAATATTTACATGTATATGAATAAGCTGCGAATCAAACCTTCGGGTTTCAGGCCTAATACTACCCTGCGTTGTTTTCGTCGACTTCGCATTTAAAATCTTTATACCTACATAAATACTCACCCTTGTACCGCATGGAAGATAGCAGAGACTGCTGCTCGCTACGTGCTTCGATTCTGACAGCTAATTTCCATCGTCTATGTTCTTGTATTATTTTATGCAATTTTGTCGGCTAAGAGTGCTTCGCACCCGCTCTTTTTAAAAGACGGACTTTTTTCATCATTTACACTCGTATTTTCACTCATCCTCTGTACATTTCCAAATCAGTTTCCTGTCATTGTTCAACTTACGTCAGATATAGTATTTTTGCAAGAGTCACTGACTCGACACATACTTCGCAAGGTTCTCATTACCAAAGCATTCACTTAACTTCCGTGCTTTTTAGTTTGTTATAAGTACCATAAACATTTTATACGTAATATTTTAATATTTTTTCTTTAAGTTTTGGTAGTGAAATATGCATGTAATTATCGATTAGGTAGGTATTTATCCAATATATGATTTAACACAAGCAGTTTATCGGTACCTATCTAGATTCCTGTAGTGTTTACGGAACGTGCATGAAACACGTATTCACGAGAAAGGATACATGAATGAGGAACGAGAAACGAGGAGTATTGAATGCATTCATTTGCAGCTTCAACTAATGAACTACATTTAAATCCCATATTTGAGACCTTTGCCTCATTAGCACGGTTATTTGAACTTCTACGAATTACGACTTGAAAGCAATTAATTTCGACGAAACTCATTTTAATTTCCGTAAGTTTCGTAATTTGACATGATTGAACTAGATTTCCTGTTAATAATGTCAGTGTAAACATAATAACTTGATGAAAAATAAAGAGAAAATATACCAGTTATACTCTTTACCTACCCCGCATGGAATCTGGCGTGATGATATAGATAGATAGGAAATAAACAAATAATATTTATTTAGACTTAAGTGAATACATTATAATTTAATTTATTGTTATAACATTTATTAATCCTTGAGTGGATACTAAAAACACACAAGTCGGCATTCAGGCCATTTGTTTCCGGTAGTGGTGCATATTAAAATTCCAGTACATTTAGGAAAGCGTACTTTAATGGTTTTCTCTGCATGATCGTAAGTAGTTATTATGACACTATTTCTAGGTGCGTGTAATGCAGTTATGCACGAGGTTATATTACGGCTGTTCGGCTGCTGGTTAAGTTTATAGTTCGGTTTGGGTGGTATTGTTGTTTTCTGACTGCGTTTCTTATAACGGTCATCAGTTATGTTAGCTGCCACAAATTGATTTGAGGTAACGTCAACATTAAGAATAAAGTATGTGCTGGAGCAAGTGAATGAGTTTGTATATCTTGGATGCGCATTCAGTAACGATGGAAAATACACCGCTGACATAGAGAGAAGAGTGAGTGCAGGGAACAGAGTGAATGGCGCGATGGGAAAGCTACTTGGGAGCCGGCACTTAAGCCGAAAGGCGCAGCTGGCCATACATGATGGAGTGCTTGTTCCAACGCTGTTATATGGCAGCGAGAGCTGGGTATGTAAGAAGGAGAATGAAAGTAGGATAAATGCGGTGGAAATGCGAGCTCTGTGGAAGATGTGCGGAGTGAAGTTGACCGACCGTATTCGCAACAGCGTAGTAAGAAAACAAATAGGTATGAAAGAGAGTATCGGTGTAAAGATGAGAACGGAGCATACCCTTGCTCCGTTGGTTCGGGCATATAGAAAGAATGTCCGAAGAAAGAATGACAATGACAAAAACTGATATACAATGGGAAAGTGGAAGGATGTATGTACCGGGGCAGACCTAGACTATCTTACCATGACCAAAGAGACCGGGTCTTATCTGAAGGACAAGTCAGGAGTCTCCGTAACCGGCGAGCGTGTATGAGACGAACTATGAGAGTAGAGGAAGCCAGAGAGGTATGTAAGGAAAGAGCCTGTTGGAACTCTGTACTCTCTGCCTACCCCGTAAGAAATCTGGCGTGATGATATAGATAGATAGATAGAGAAATACCAAAATATCACAGAATGCTAGCGCACGGTCGCGACAGTAAAATGGAGTTAGAGATTGTCATGAGGACATTATAAAATTTCCTAGAGCTGCGCTGTGCCTAAACCCGACCTTAGAATGTGAACCAAGGCACGCGCACGACTAAGTAAGTATATTACTACGTCACTGTAATATACATGTATTTTAATACTTAAGTCCAAGTTTTGCATATAATATCAGGGTCAAGCGCGCGCATAAGATGAGAGGACATTTAATCTCGTTCGATTTGTCTAGAGTCCAATGTCACGTGCCACAATAAGGTTATTATAAGTTTGTGTGTCGTTTCACACTCGATTTGCTATCAATGTGGCCGTAAAGGCGATTCCGTGGGCTCTTATTATTTGTCTATAGTCACGTATTTAAAGATTACGTCATGCGCCACTCGTGTTAGCAGCTTTAAGTAAATAAAACATCTTGAATGACTTCTTGTAATAAAAATATTACTGGGACAAGGTAAATGTAGAGATAAACATTATTATAAAAAAACACCGTCACGCCTATATTCCTCAGAGGGGGTGGCAGAGGTGTACTGAGTACACCCACGTTTCGCCGACGATGTTAGGTCTCATGTTATAGGGGGCGAGCCTATTGCCATATAGCGGGTACAATTCCAGACTCCGGGCTCGTACTGGGAATTTTTCGTTATGTCATCACAAATTTCGGTCATGGGGGTCAGTGTTGTCCACGTTTCGACCGTAATTAGTCATGTGGTTAGGTCTTATGTTGGCCACAAGTTGTTAAACACAAGAATCTAACAAAAAACGTCGCCTCGGATCATCTACTCCAGATAATTAGCTGAAACATCTAAAACGTATGATATTTATACACCATAGTTACAATTATAAATGTTTAAGGCCAAATCCATAAGCATTTAAAGCTATTTCAAGTTTCCATCAAATATTCTTGATTCAGGTAGCCGCACATTTTGTAAGTTTTTAATAAACTTGAAATATCATATAGACTGGTAGGTTAACATATGGACCCAACATCCAGCAGTGAATGCATTTAGAATCGAAGTCTTAATCTATCTAAATGTGCAATTTTCATTTTCGATAAGCGCTGAACCACGGTTTATATATATTATTCATTGCGGCCCGCCTGCGGCACTCCGTCGTGGACGCATCGATATATTCAGAGTTGTATTATGACCAACACCAAATCGACGTTCTAAAAAAATCAAAACAGTTAGTATGCCGAATAACCGTATTTGATTAAAATGATTTCAATTAACTCTAGTAAAAAACGAATCTACATTAACAATCAAATTATACAGAGCTCTCAATAAATACCTAGTTGTTTTTACATTACACATACATCAGAATAGATAAGTTATCTACCCTTATTATTATTTCATAAATATGTTATTAATTAATTTGTCATATCAATGAATGATTGCTTTTGTTATATTAAAGAAGCAGATGTTTTTGACATACATTATATTGGCATCATTTATTTTCGCCACCGAGAAAATAGGATATTTTATTGAATCAGCTGCAGTGCGGCCCTGTAAAAGTGCTCGATATTATGCTATTGAAAGAAAATAACCATGATGCGGAACGCGAACCCACACACGAACCACTTCAGCCTTTGGGATTTTACATTTAATAACTTTAAACGACCTATATTAGTGTATGAGTATATTGCATAATATTTGGCGTGATGATTAATGACAGATATGTTTTGTTGATCGTCTACCACCAATGATGACAAAGAAAGTGTAAAAAGATACATGATTATGCATTAAGATTTTGTATGTGTGTGATATGTGTATTGTATCGTCTTTACTCGTGTGCGCATTTCATAGGGCGTTTAAATCTTTCATGCCATAATTACTTTCATTTATTTTGTATGTAGGAGCTTACAACAAACAATTCTTGTAAAAGGGAAAACGAACTTAATAAGCAAATAATAAATATTTGAAGTCGATGCTGGTTTTTGCAGTCGGTTACTTGGCACCGAGTTCAAATATTTATTTTTTGCTTTTTGAAGTCGGTTTCCCTTTTTTTAAAAAGAATTTTATTTTACAATTTTTAGTGATGAGTGAATAAATTATCTATATTTATATACCTATATTATATTATTCTACTCAGTTCTACAGTAAGGTACTTACAGGATTGATATAATACTCATAGTAACTGATTTTACACATTCGTGCTGTTTGCGGTCAAGGAGTCTCGTGGTGTATCTTTAAAGTCCAAGCTCCAATACCGGAAAACTTAAAATGGGACTACCCCAGAGCTATACTGAAGCCAATGCAAAAAAATCGTCGAAATCGGTTTATTAGCAAAGAAGTCAAAAAAACAAAAACAAATTATAAACCTCCTCCTATTTTGAAGTAGGTTGATATTCTTCTTAGTTATATAGTAGGGTTGACGTAATACCCATAATATCTTAATCTACACATTCGTATTGTTGGTCGTTTAGGAGTTTCCTAGTGTATTTTCAAAGTCCAAAGATCCAAACCATCAGAACTACAACAGATGCTCCAAGACCTGAGTTCGGCAAGCCTCGAGACTGGATTATCTCTGGACTGGATTGGATTATAGTAGATGGTAGATGGGCCTATCATTCACTATGTCGACGAGTGCATTTATTAGGGCCAGATTGTCTCTTTTCATAACTGGCAAGATAAAGAAGTTACTAGAAGGATAGAGAACGCCTCGAAGAGCTTCTGGTCCATGAGGGATATGGTGGAGGGCGATCTTCCCTTGTCCCTCAAGCGTAAACTCGTGGATATGTGTATTCTGTCCGTCCTAACTTACGGTGCTCAAACTTGTTCACTGACTTAACAACAGAAATCCAGTCTCAAGATCTACCAAAGAGCAATGGAACGCAGAATTTTAGGTGTTAAGCGGACGAATCGCGTCAGTAACTCCACGCTGCGGTCCGTGACTCAGGTTCCAGATGTGGGCTTAAAGTCGGCAAAGCTGAAGTGGGATTGGGCACGACATGTCGTGCGTATGTACCCGCAAAGGTGGGTCAAAACATTGTCACAGTATAAATCCCTGAAGACGGCCACATGATGGTGTGACGACTTGGACACTTTTGCGGGAAAGACATGGATACTACTAGTCCAGGAGCGATCTTTGTGGAGACGTCAAGGGGAGGCCTTTCCCCAGCAGTGGGGCACAGGATAAGTTATTATTTCTTTCCTTACATACCTCTCTGGGTTCCTCCACTCTCATAGTACGTAGTCCCCCAGCCCAGTAGTCCGGGGCTTTATAATACGAGCTAACTTGTGTCCCCCGCCGCAACATCGGGGATCGCCCCTGCATCAACATCTGCCGGGGGCCCTTGGGGTCGTGGGATAACGTTGGGGCCCTAAGCGTCCTTCACGCGCGACCCCTAGGAGGACGGCGGCGAAGTGTGGCCAATGCCGCCGTGAGCACCGCGACGGTGCAGGGGGAGAGCGGATTCATAGGCTCAGGTTCCAGATGTGGGCTTAAAGTCGGCAAAGCTGAAGTGGGATTGGGCACGACATGTCGTGCGTATGTACCCGCAAAGGTGGGTCAAAACATTGTCACAGTATAAATCCCTGAAGACGGCCACATGATGGTGTGACGACTTGGACACTTTTGCGGGAAAGACATGGATACTACTAGTCCAGGAGCGATCTTTGTGGAGACGTCAAGGGGAGGCCTTTCCCCAGCAGTGGGGCACAGGATAAGTTATTAAGAATACTAATTTCACTCTAACACCCTCCTGTCAATGTCTTCCAGGTGCCAAAAGATCCTTGTCACACGATATTTGTGTTTGGCTAATTAAACCAGTAGCCTGTAGAGTTTCTACAAAAGAAGTTTTCGTTTAATCTTGATGATGTTAACAAGATGTTAATTATATCATGATCTCATACTAACGAAGTGACATCATAGAAAACGGTTGTATCGTATGCGCAGGTAGTGAGTACTGGATACTAAATGCCAGGAATAACCACGTAATCCTCGGGGGCAATTGGTTGATGTGACCTACTTTGGTTAATAGAGTATTTTTTTTCTATGAGTGTCATAAATAATTTTGGTATTGATTGCATATATCTATATCATCACATTTATATATTCAAGTAATCGTGCCAGAAAATCCACATACCTAGCGAACATTTTTTTAAATATATTGCCCTCTTGAATATATTGCTTGTTTTCTTATTATTTAGTACATGAAGCAAATTCAATTGTATAATATTTCTATCTGCTTTTCTTCCTCCTTGTCATAATGAAGAATCTACATAATGTTGCAGCCCCATATTAGTACGAAATTCTATTTTCTTATTTGCTCTTTATGTATATTTTATCTCTGAATTTGAGACTGGCTGACTTGAGACGCATTATCGTTATGTTTTTGCAACTTATTTATCACTTGGTGCAAATGTAGGTACATAAGCTTGTTTTGTTGCAACACGAATGGTCAGTGATCACCGTGAAGACTTTTATTGCGCATAAATATTGATATAACAGTTACTTTATCGGCGGTGTGACTGGCCACATTTCGGACTGCACAAAGGACTAACTCATATTGGCGAAAGTGTCTTCTCCAAAGAGGAAAAATGGGGAGAGGTCTATGATGCAAGAAAATGTCCAGAAAACTTTTTATTAGTGCCTACTTAATGTTTCACTCTGAGTGCTAACGGGTGTTCAAAATCGTTTTCAAGTTTATCTATTTGTGCAAAAAATATTTGCATTGTTAGTAGAGCTATAAACTGTTCCCCAGTATTATTTTTGTAGGTAACAACTTCTTGCTGAAGGTTAAATCTGGTAAACACATTGGTGCAGTCGTTCTCGTTATTGAATTAACCCTTAACAGGCTACTTCCCGTTTACAGCTCATCTTCTTATGGCATTCGAGCAGCAAATTTTCCATCGTGATAATTCTGCTGTCAGGGTGTCTGTTAAATGTAAGTGTTGTTTCAGTAAATTTGAAATGAGACGTTACTTTCCAAACTTTCAACACGGTAGTGGTTTAATAAGATTGATGATTAATCGTACTGATAAATTTACGTTGACCTTATCTTTACTCGAGACCTAAAGGGATACTATAATGACACTCGTACAATCAATCATTTACTTGATTACGCCTCTACCCGGGCTGTCCGTTACCACACTTTCACGAAAATATTCATTTTTGTATAGAATGCACACAAGAACCAGTTCAAAAAATAAGAACATTTTGAAAAGTTGCAAACGCACACGATTTGAATCGATAATGAGTCCCGTCATCGGTACAGGGCAGTTTAATAGTTTATTATTGTTCTCCCAATCCACTATGAAGTCATAACTTCATTCGAGTCCTTCTATCTGTCTCCGGTGTCCGTTTACACTATCAACAGTTCTTAAAACTCGGACCCGTTTGTTTACACATAACAGCACTCATGGGACACCGGCTCTGAGATGTGGCCAGCTTTATGACTTGCTAGCTTGTCATTTAAGCAATCGTAGGTAACTGTGGTTTGTCATTTAGTAGATTTACTTTATCAGATAAGAGATGCGGTAATGCGAAAACTCATGCTCGGATGATTTAGTTATGAAAACACCTATGTAATGTAGTCGCTGTGCAGTGATAATAAGGTTCAATATACAATGTTACGCCGAAACTATATATGTTAGAATATATATTTAAAACAAAAACAGAAATGACCTGTCAGATTGTTAAAACACAAAATGTTTACTTTACTAGTATAATCTTTTCCCAAAATAAGTAACCGGTTAAAAAACTGGACGAATTCCAGATTTCTCAAGTCAGACGTGACTCAGACGTTTTAGAGGGTCCCCATAAGGAACAAACTGACAAAATTTATAATTTAATAAGGATTATTTGTTCGCATGCATACAATAAATGATTCAATTAGCACCGGGGCACTATTATCTTGTAGTAGTTATAGGTACACTCAAAGAATCCTGAAAACACTTTAGTATTCACGCTATACAACAACAAGACTATGATGTCAAAAGGCGTGTTTTTAGTGCAAAAAATTGAGCTCAGGCCATATAATAATGAGCAGTATTATGAAAATATTATACCAACCTCATGGGAGCAGTTCCGTTGTAATCTCGAACAACTGATTATACGTAAACAAAACGTGAAATCACAACTAAACGAAGACGTCGAACATTTTGAAAACTTTGATATTCAATCAAAATAATAATGCTATAAGTATATAGTTCCCAATGTTTACTGTCGGGCTAATTAATTTAAACGTAATAAAATTTGTAAATGATGTAGTGTGCGCAACAATGCGCGCGTCGTTTTTGTTCGGTTCCCGCGCAAGCGACTGATACAAGAAGTCAGGCGAACCGAGAGGTGCGCCTGCGCCGCCCGTGCGACCTTCAATCTAGGTACTCCTCTAATTCACAGAGCGCTGTTAGATTTTTAATAAATTAAAGAATCCGCGCTTTCTGGAAATTTATAATATATATTTTATTTTACCTTTTGAAATGTAATTTATAAGGACATGATTTTCATAACTTTTCTACTCGTTCTCATTGCAATTATAAATGATCAGTAAAACATACCGAAAACGTATTCCATTCCCAAATTATGCTCGGAGGTAAATAAAATTAGTTCTTGCAACAATTATTCCAGCAATTGAACCACCAACAATCAGTTACTCATTCACGTGGAGTACATCACATCACATGACGTATCAACATTATGTGATGTGATGTACTTTGTGAAATTCACTTTGATTTAGAACGTTATTTAAAATAGCACGTAATAAAATCAAAAGAGTTTTTTTAAACCAAACTTAAAGAACCAATCTTAAAGATTGGTCAGCAATTTACTCCTATCTCACCTGAGGTAGAGTGAAGATAGGCCGAAAATGTATTCTACATGTATTCTACAAGTGGTAGCTGACTTAGTAATAGCCTATTCACTCTGAAATCCTCCTGGATTGGCTTCTGTACCATAACCCGATAATCTTCGGAATCATAATCAAAAATGCTTCGGAACTTGACGCGCGTACCTACACTTCGTATAAACTTTTCGAAATTTATTATGCTTAACTGCGTTTTAAGGGAGAGAAAGTTCGCGGTTAAAAGGACCGGTAAAATTTTATACTTAATTTTGAGCTGATACATTTTATCTTTAACGGTTCATTGTAACAGTATCATCATACACTGGGACTGTCTTGAATTATGACCTAGAAAGGGCCATAGGCTGTTTAATGTTAGTATAACATGTTTATTAAACAAAAATACTTTTACGAGTATCCTTTTGGACAGACTAGTTTTGAATCGACTTCATTTTTGTTCAGTCTGTCCACAGACAGGCCGATTTTGTTGGTTTCTCCCCAACCAACCCAAGTTGGTTGGTTTTTATATTAATTTATGTACTTGTTTATAGTTTTGAATGTTGTAAAGCTATTAGGAATTGGCGGGTTGTACATTCTAATAGATCATAATTCATTTTCAATAACAAGGCCCTGTCTAATCTTTTATTATGAGCATTTATTACCTAATATTTTTATTTTAGTGTCTTTTAAATACACACGTCGTTTTCGTGTATCAAAAAACATGCATTCGTGTCTTTTTGTTATATTATACGTAACAACAACAGTATTTAACTTTGCGTATCATTTATTATTCTTGCTGCAACCTGATATCGTCGCTGAAATGGCCTCTGGTTTTTGTGGTCTGTGATTTTCGGTGTAACGAAACCAGCTTACATTTACCACTCATACTCAAAGGTGATATTTTGCAAATTTCACAGCAATCTGTTTGTAAATTACATTTGTTATTATTAATTATATTTGTATTGAAACTCGGAAGAAGTATATGTGAATAGGTATAGACTCCAATAGGAAATAAAATATTATATTTACTGTAAAAATATCATAAATTGCTTGCTCATTCTTGTAAACTTTCACAATCTAATTTACCAATTTTGCCATCGGCAAATATTAGCGTAACAACCATTGGTATATACAGAGAGATTCGTAATTTATTGTTTTTGTTGTCTTGGGCATGTTAATTTGTGATACTTGTGTTGTAGAGGTACAGGGGTTAAGCATAGAATTGTACTAGTGATGCGACTCCAGTGGGATTTTGAGACTTGAGTCACTCGGGTTATTTTATTACGTCACTCGAGTTATACTCGAGTTATTGTGTAACTCAAGTTTAATATTTACAGTCCCGGAACCTGAGTTAAACTTATTACTCGAGTTTAGGTTCGAACACTGTAGTTAAAGGATTTTTTATAGGTACCTTTATTAAATAAATAATATGAATAAACAATTATAGCACAAACACTTCATAAATTAAAATAAGTTCATTTTTGTTTTCTTTCCAACATGCAAGTTTAAAAGTGCCCTAACCTGGTGTTGTAGACTATAGTGAACTAGTAAAGTGGCATGTATCTAGTCTTTACCGAATCTACTCGGTGTGCCGAGTTGACTCGGTAACTCGAGTGCAAGCGGACTCGAGTAATATTTTTTTTCTCCATTGTTACACAATGTGCCTACAAAAACGGAACCACGTGTTTATATAAACGGGATTTCCCCAAACAATTCTTTTTGTCGCTAGAAGCTGGGTGTTTGTTAAGATAACACTTGGCGAGTAGTAGTAGTCAAAAATATTAGTATTACCAAACCTATTTTGCAGTATTTAGTAGTATTCCCCAAATGAGTGTGGAAGAGATGTAGTGTGCACATACATTTATATTTCGCTGACGATGCTAGGTCTCAATATACTGACACAATTTCTAGCAAAGATTTTTTTATATAGAAAAACTTAACTCAGTTTACTGTCCGACCTAGGCTTCGAACCCAATGCCTGATGATTGACGGCCGCATCACATGCCACTAGACCAACAAGGTTGATTTTAATAGAACATAAATAATGGATAGAAGAAAAGAGTAATTATGTAACTTACGGTGAGGGTATTCTATTTTATAAAAAAAATCAATTTCACCCGCTAGAATTGTACTATGTACGCCCACATTTCGCCAACAATGTCAGAACTCAAAATAACAGGCGACGAGCCCATTGATTGAACAATATAAAGCGATAGACTATATCGTTTAGCCCGATAAATTTCGCCTCGTAGAACTGGCGAAATCTTGACCTGCGGATAAGTTCATCACACAATTAACCTTAAAAATACCCAACCGCGTGGTGCAGATAAAAAAAAATGTTTACTTAACCGATAACCCCGTGGCATTGAACTCGGCAACCGAGCAGGGGTAGCGCGGCGATGCACTTTGATGAGCGGCACGAAACGCAACAAGTATATCCCACAGATAACTAATCTCGGGTTATCCGTATTGTGTAAATTAGATTGATAATGTTAGTCTATGTTAGGTCACCGCTGACAATACAATTAACAAATATATTACTTACGATTTCCTGTTTGATTAATTATTTTTTAATATTGCCTTACACTAGAAAATATTCTTATACATGAGTGCGGCTACAGACACAAATATTACATGGACGCACGTCTGGAGCCCTTACTCGTTATTACCAATTAAACAGGTAATGCGGCGCGTTACGGTATCTTTGTGATATGATCGTGTATTGGTACTTCAGTGGCACATAGAATTCAATTACATGATCGTTTTAAAAAGTTATCGAAATGCGTCGCGTTTAGTGGTCCAAGCCAAAAGGAATATCTGTGAATCGCACCACGATTTCTTCTAACCTAGGAATTCTTGATATAGTGAGCTAAGCGGTCTCCGCTCAGATCACTAGACCAAGCCGTCGTATGCGTTGTTTGAGATATGATTTAGTTGCCGGGGTTACCGCCACTTATCTTCGTATGATATCTTTAACCCATGATTTTTATTAAGCCCAATAGGTAGTGTGCAAGGACATGAACATAAATATGAGCAGTGCGGGTCTGTAAATGTTATATTACTGTATAGATTATTTTTATCATTTCCCTGCTGACTATCGTAGTTCGTACTCTTGCGCATCTGTTTCGATGAGTGCGATCCAAACATTAAAATATTATTTTCTGTCATGAGCCCTAATATGGCCCGCTAAACCAAATTTGGTTCTAAACACCCAGTTGCAAGTAGAACAATAAAGATGGCCTTAAGTATTATAAGTGCAGGCACAGGAGAGCTTAGGCCTACTTTGTTGGGTTTGCTGCTTTTGGTGGAGTATTTGAACGCGAGTTTTTTTAAATGCTTGAATGTGTTATTATAATGGAGCGCCAAGATGACCTGTGTAGAGCGAACCACTTCTAATTGTTGGCCTTGATGTACCACGTCAATGGTCATATGGTATTTCTCTGATCAAGAGCGAGACCATGTCTAGAGAGGGCCAATAACGTAGAATTTATACGCGCGGTTGGTGCGACACACGCAAAATTCATACGTATGGTACGTACGGTAACAAGCTAATAGGTATGTTCATACTATCTATCTATCTACTAACTGCCCGCCCCGGTTTTACACGGGTGTACTAATGTAGAAAATGAGATCAAATGTTGCCTTTAAAGTACGACCATGACTTCTATAAACTACTTTTGCTGGTATGTTTCAAAAATAACAGGTATAATATAACTTTCTATAACTTTTTTCACGAAACAACCAAAACAACATTTATTTCCGGATGTAACATATAAAAAAACATAAGAAAGTGATCAACTAAACGTCAACTGTTAATTCTGTTAATATTTTTTAAAGATTTCCCTGCTCTCTTTTGTCTCACTCACTTTTTTATATGGAGATTATTTAAGCCAATTTTTTTACATTTCCGTACAATTTTTCTAACATTTTCTTTCATACAAACCTTGTCCTGACAATAATTAACACAACAAAAAAACATTTGCCATATAGGTACAACCGTTCTGAACAGATGCGCTTAGATACATTCGGCAACTGATTTTTATTTATATATAGGTTATTCACTACACACATATGCATAAGCGCACGCACACTCACTCACACATGCACACACGCACGAACACACAATTTTACCTTTTTTAAAATTATTATCTCTTACAATATTTTGTGCTATAGACGTGCATATACTCACGGAATAAAGAAATACATACTAGCCATCTTTTTTAAGTACAGAGAGTTATTACTTACAAGAGGTACTACAGACAGTCAAAGTCCATTCGGTCTACATTTTTATACTCCACTACATGTTACCAGAAATATTTATTTAAGATGGATAGAAATAGAATGATCAGGTAGGTATATAGTAAACTGTGAACGAGTATGAACTTAGTGGTAAACTTGTGTATGGGGAAAAATTATAAGGGCACTTGTTTGGTAAAGTGAAGGGCTGTTAAATCACCTTATATAAAATTTTAATCCTTTGTTTATTATCGTGAGATATTACATCAGGGAATATCAGTATTCATCACCGCTTCACACACGGGTATCAGGTACTTAACATCACCCCAAGCAAAATAATTATTTTTATTAGCCTCTGGTGTCAACTTCTCAATGTCAAGGCTCAAAGGCAAGGTTACGTAGGCATTAACAATAAAAATACAACATAGTATCAGTCATGTATCAGTGTTTATTATCTGATTTAAGCGTTGTTAACTCTGTTATATTAATCATTCAATTTCAACACATCAATTTCATCAGGCGTAAGTTTCGTCTTTTTTTAAAATGCGATTATACTAACGCGATTTAGTAGTTCTTTGCTATTAAGCTTGTCACGAAAATCTCTAGAATTATTAGTCATTATTAGAATTAGACCTTTTGGTGTAACTGAAAGTATAAGAAGCATAATGAAGTAATGAAGTACCAACTTAGTGATCATTAATTTTTTCTCAAAATAGGCCCCGTTGTCAGTAGGCATTCCCCGTTTCGTGGGCGTCCTGGAATCGTATTCGTATCTCTCAGTCTCTTGCAAGGTCGGGAGTGTTCGGTCCTATAAATAGTAACACAATTAAATGACAGATTGATGCAGTGTCAATTTAAACTTCACAAAATTTACTGTGATTCTCTTGCTTACATCCATGATTGTATATCTATAGAAGAAATAAAACCCAGCTTAAGAAGTTTCTCAATTTTTCATAAACCAGCCAAAAAAGCGTATTTGAGCACAAAGAAAAATAAAAACAATTAAAAATATAATACAAGCATTCATTTTAAAAGTAAACTCGAGCGGCTCATGGACAACTTTCCCATGGACCGGTGGTGTGTCGCGCCGCAATTTGCCATAAAACGTTTCGAAATATGCGCCAGAGTGCGTAAACGTGACTCGATGACATGAGTAATATAGTCGGCCATTACTCACGGCAATCTTACTAGACTTTACGTATATGCTAGCCAGATTTACCTAGTCGTGTGAATTTATTGTCATTTCACTACTCATGAGTTTTGCCTTCTACCGTAGTAAAATTATTCCCATTCGGTTTTTAGCTCAAGAACTGTGTATGCGTTAAGCCAGATCTCTGCTGCTAAAGATTGTAGTAATAGTAAGAGATGACGAATCAGTCCAATGTCATGGTAATCTAAAATTGCAAGCATTCAGAAGGATATGCGATTAAGTTCGCGCTTAGCCTACATCTATTTTATTTAAATATCCAATATCTATGAGAATGCACATGTTACAAGTGTATTTGAATTCACAGCCATGTGGGCCGCAGAACGATGTGTCCGTACCTGCATTATAGAATATGTTATGTATAATACGTGCTCTATCTACAGTATTTGCAAATGAGACCGCGCAGTCATCATGTGACGTGACACAGCCGGTATGCACTATGTACAGTTATTAACTTGTCGTTTAAACTGTGCAAAGTGTGACGGAGAATGTCATAAGAATTGTACTTTATGTTGGTATTACTAGACCTTGCCCGTGGCTACCCGATCCTCGTGCATAAAAATTAAATCTGTCATAGGAAAATGCAATAATATTTCGGGTTAAAATCAGATAACTTGACCTCACGCTATAACAGGATGTATCTGCGTAGCATGCTACGCAGATATATCTTTCTTTTCGTTTGTTAAAAAAACGTAGCCCCGCACTAGGATTAATTCCTGTGTCGTGGGTGCGTTTACAAACATGAAAATTCACATACACAAATACCCAGACCGGAACAAATAATTGTGGATCACTCAAAGATTTGTCCCGTGCGGGAATCGAACCCGCGACTATAAGACAGTGGGCGGAGCGGCTTAAGCTCTGAACCACTGCGCTAAATCGTCTGTCATATTGTCATCTGTCAATATTGTTAAATGAAAAATATCCCGTTAAGCAGAGAAAACAATATCCAGCTTGCACACTTCTCCCCCTAACTCAGCCATCATAATAATGTAGATGTATATAGTACCGGTCAAGAATTGACGTAAAGTACCCGTGGATGACATTGACAGGGCGGCGTTGGTGTGTAATTAGGGGTATCATTTAGTAAAATGTTCCTCCTTCCAGGGAAATATTTCAAAAGGTGGGTTCGCGCGGTTATTAATAAAAGAAAGAACTTGGTCAAGTTTTATATCAAACGGCAACTATGCATCTGTCATGAAGTGATATTTCACTTGATGACAGCGTCAGTTCCGTTTTGTCCGCGGGCCAAAATATCCTTGTATGACTATAGATCCGTGATGACGTCAGTAAAGATGAAAAGTCAGTCAGTACTTCATTTGGGAATTTCAAGAAAGAAAATGATGTATCAATATGTCAACTGAATTGGTTTAATACCTTCCGACTCCAACTGTATATCTTGAGTTCCAAGTGTTTCTAAATCAATCACTTGTCGGTTAAATTATGTTCCGGATACCATATATTTTTTCATACGATTCATTACGATGTCGATCTTTCATGTAACCTATATTAGTGCCACAAGTAGGTACAGGGGCATTATGTGTTGTGTGATACCTCAGAGACCGGTTTCACAGCGTTCATAATCGATTTACTTACGGCATCAATTAGTTGCTTATTTGATTTGTTGTTTGCCGTTGATCAGAATTGTTAGAATAGAACTCGTGCCAATAGCCAAATAACTGGTTTTATTTTAAGTGGTGATTGGTATGTTCGAAAAATCAAGAAGTTGACGTTATTCGGACGCAACACAGTTCGATTTTAAATAAACTCTATCGGCACTCTTATTTAGCGAAAAACTTTACACACACACACACCGTCACGCCTATATTCCCCAAGCGGGGTTGGCAGACATGTACTGAGTACACCCACGTTTCGCCGGCGACGTTAGGTCCCATGTAATAGGGGGCGAGCCTATTGCCATATACCGGGCACAATTCCAGACTCAGGTCTCGTACTGGAAATTTTCGTTAGAACTACATTTGTCCGACCTAGGATTTGAACCCAGGACCTCGCCAGGACCCAGGATGCGCTTTGCCACTAGACCAACGAGGCAGGCGAAAAACTTTCGCTCTGTTATTACAATTGCTTGAGATTTAATTTCAATTCTAAATTGAATCGATTGTTTTTAAACTTTCGCGGCTTTAGTTCGTACTATAACCCATCGTTCGCACTGACGCTTTTTCAAAGCGAGGTACCGAAGCGCAGTACAGCATTTTCAGAAACTTGTACTTTTTGCCATTTATTTCATTTCAGCGCTTTACTAACGCGAGTTGAAAAAGCGCTCGTGCGGATGTGGTGTATCAATCGGAGACGGGCGTAAAGCGGCTTTTAATATATTTGAACACGTCCGCTGTAATTAAAGAATGATATTTTGGTAGTTAATAACACAAACTGGATACTGAATTCTAATCTCATTCATGTTTATTCACATTTTCTCCCACAAATATGCCCGTCAGTTTCATAGAGAACACCTACATAGCTAATGGCATTCGATTTAATTGACCGCAAATATAAACAAGCTCACCCGTCCAAAAGTGGACGTATAAAACTATACAGTCTTATAATTGAGCTGTTAGAGTTGAAAGTTCAATAGATCTAAATATATTTGTTCGGAAAGCATAATGGAGACACTGTCCAGGCTTCCGATATGTATAGCTCTTTGTTTGAATGCTGATGGTGAGTTTACATAAAGATTGACGGGTATTTCTTTACACAATTTTAATTCTCGATAAATCTGCTTGACTGGCAATATAAAAAACATTATTGTGGTAAGTTGCTAACGTGTCATGATTTAGAAAAATATCGGCGTTGCGAAAGAAATTCTTGATATTTAGATATCTACCGCAAATTGGATATTTTTCTTACTCCATTTACCAGATATACTTAATTCTTTAATGCTATTCTTCGGTATTCGCAGCATTTAGATCAGTTAACTCCTTATCCCTGACTTCTCAAGAATAAATCTAATTTAAACTAAGTGAAAGCTCTGAAGCTAAGTAAGTGAGTTCTAATAAAGAAAGAAGCAATTTGTTTATAAGTAAACGGGCGAATTAACGATAAGAGGTTGTGAAGTGATTTTTAAGGTCGTATATTTTTGCATGCCTAAGAGTCCTTTGTACCAGACACAAATCTGTGAATTGACGAAGTGGGAAAAGTCATAGGAGCTTCTTTGTTGTGTATACATTCGAATTGGACCTATAGCACTAAAACTTTAGTAAGCTAGTATGTTGGTGATATAGTGTATCTACGAATAGTGGTGTAATTAGTATTCATTCTAAAGGATTTCTAAATATGATATTGTATAACGTCATCGAATTATTTCATTAGCGAATTGCTTTAACCTGCGAATGCGCATCGGATGTATTGGTATTATTTTTCAACTGTAACGCTAAAGCACAACGTCATAGCTATATACGCAACTTTTTATTTAAATTTTTAAAGTACCTACGTAGGGGTAAACTTAAAATATCAAATCCGGAATCGAACTTTCAACTACTAGCATATCTTTATACTCATTTAGGACTAAAATATATTTGCTTTGTTGAAATAAATTAATTACTAAATCATCATTATATTAATACGTGAAGCAAAAACTTTGTGCCCCTTTTTACGAATTTTGCGCGGACGGAGGAGTATGAAATTTCCCTCACTTATAGAGAAGGAGTGCAGAATGCTAATATTTTTTTTAATTATGCATAAAAAATACGTTAAATCAATAAAAAACACATTACACACACTACACTTCAAATTGAGAATAGATTAATATTGTTTGTTTTTAATATTATTTGGCTATAGTCTTACTGAACATAACCAGCAAACGATGAAAGAGTTTTTACAAAAAAATATTGTTTAGAGATAAGTTTTGTATCATTAATTAAATTATCGAAATATGTACCTTTTTCAAGTTCAATGGACAGCATTTTTTTTGTTTTATTGGTCAATAAAAAAAATTAAATAAAGGTATTCTTTATTTTAATCATTTTTTGTTTTTTTATTTTAATTTAAATTTCATATAATTTGTTTGAAAAAAAAATAGGCAAATTAACATGTAGCCTTGGCGAAATCTGTGATTATAGAGGTATAGTCTTTGTCAATAGAACCTTAATAATGTTCAAACTTATAATTTAAATTAATTCTTTTTTTTAAACAGTAGGATTTATTCCTTTATCGTGGGTGCGTTTACAAACATGAAAATTTACATACACAAATACCCAGACCAAAACAAATAATTGTGGGTCACACAAAGATTTGTCCCGTGCGGGAATCGAACCCGCGACTATTAGACACATTGGGCGGAGCGGCGAAATTAAAATGATAAAAGATTTTTCTATAATCTTCATTTCACAATCAAGCACGTAAATAAGCTAACATGTGGTATATCTAAACTAATTAACGTCTGATGCGTGGGGCCTGTAAATATGTAAGTGGGAACACTAACTGCGTTTTAACAGTTATTAATGGTAACAAAAACCGGTTGATATAACCAACTGCTTGTACCTATGCTTAAATAAATATTATAATAATATTCTTCAAGTTGCTCTGACTAAGAAAATCGCCTTGCTAAGCGCTAGTATAATGATTGTGAACTTCATATTAGCCTATTACAAGTATATGTGGGTATGTTTCACAAAATTATATATTGATGAAAGTGTAGGGGCGTCGGGCGCTGAACAGGAGTGTTTCACATAGTAACTAATTACTACATCGGTTTTTAGAACGAGGCCGATAATGAAATGTACAGTAATATGATATAAAATTAAAAATATTTTATAAATTATCGTCACGCCAATATTCCCCAGAGGGGGTGGCAGAGGTGTACTGAGTACACCCACGTTTCGCCGACGATGTTAGGCCCCATGTAATAGGGGGCGAGCCTATTGTCATATACCGGGCACAATTCCAGACTCCGGACTCATACTGGGAATTTTTCGTTAGAAAAACTACATTTGTCCGACCTAGGATAATATATAAATTATTCATCAAATGAACATGATGCAGGTCATAGGTGTCTGACGGCGGGACAAATATAATTTTATAATGTGTATAATAATTTTAAGTATTTGCCTATTGGCCGAATCGATAGGTAGGCCGATGACTTGGTAAAGATTGGACAGGTAAAATTGGACGAAACCGAAACTTTATTTTAAGGAAATTATTATGTATACTTTTATGTTCAAGTTCTTTATAGATAGTTGCTGGTTTCAAATATGTATTTGTCGTCAGAGGGACAGTTTTTTTTTGTGCAGCAAGATATACTTATTAATATAATTACAAGAATAAGATACATTCTTCAAAATGAACATCGCACCACAGCTAACACGGGCGACTTTGGACTTAGTTTAGGCCGGTATTCTGCTGAAACCGAGACTCCATTTATGCGCTGAAACTGGCCGAAACCAAAACCGAAAACGAAACTTCGGTCGAACATCAGTGGCGATCTTTGGGGAAACCCTGTGTCCTGCAGAGGACGTCTTTTAGTCGATAGATCTGCCTAATACAAATAAAACATACACATTTCAAATAAAATTACATTGTGTCGCCCCAATTCTAAATGGCATAATTCCTTTTGGCCTCCTTGGTATCTGAGATTCGCAACCAATTGCGAAAGAGGAAATACTGTCGAGGTTTGGCGGGAAGTCGAAGAGTGATGTTGTCAATTTGTTTTAATTTCCTAAACTTGTGTTATTTCGACTAATAATGTGTAATTTTGGTGGAATATGAACCATTATGTGTTCTTATATGTGCATGAGTGAAGGTAATTGTAACAAAGTGATAAAACGTGCGTTTTCGACTTCCCTCTAAACGGCCGTTGCAATTGGTATGTAAAGTATCCACCGCTGTACTATCCAGGGTGGGGTACTTCATTAATTTCATTATCATCGTTGTCATCAAATTCATCGGGGAGTCGAATTAATTTAAACAAACAAGATTATATATCTCACTGGACACTGGCAAAATACACTTATAATTAGTGTGACGCCATAACTTGAAGAAGAAGAAGAAGAAATACTGTCCAGAATGTGAAAAAAACTTTTTGTTATTTAATGGCAGCCTGAGTAAACATGCATTGTTTTAAGCATGCATTCTTTTTACTTTTCATACACATAATGAAATAGTATAAATACGGTCAGATGTTGTTTTGATCACTCTACTTAAATACTCTAAATAAATCGTAAAAAAATTGTGTTTGGCTAAATTTTGACTTACGCTATATTAGAATTAGAACGACGATTGGTTATTTAAATTAAACCTATTCAATCATATTTATTAAATACTGACGAATCAATGACTAGTTAATTTAATTGCGATATGTGTTCTCGACCTTAAGTATTAATTACTCAACCTACAAAAATCAAGCGTTTGTGAAATTTCGGTCCTGCCTTGGGCCGCTACTACTTTCCTTCTTCTTGTGAAATACGTACCTAAGTTGTGTTTCTAATAATCGACTCGTCATGTTAAAAGACACTACCCTAGGGTATTAGATTCGACATATAAGACGTATTGGTTGTAGGGAGTTTGGAAACCTCTCTGCCCCTCTTTCTCTTTCTACATCATCACGATTTAGTATAAAAATGATGTATAAAAATAATGATTGTTCTAAAACGTATTGTCACTTACCAGTACAATTTAGATTTGTTGTATTTTTTTATTTCAATATTTCCTACGTGCTCACTGTTTGGTGGTCGTTGGGAACAATTTATGCACTCTTCAGAATGACTATTAATAAGAATAAAGATAAATATGTATTCGATGTAAGATTAGTTTATTAATAAACCATACATAATATACATATATGTATTTTTATTTAGAAACGAAATCAATAAATGAATTGTTTGATGATAGATAAGGATATCCTTATTCCAGTTTTTGTGGGTGAGTTAATTGAAACCTATGTAAAAGTTGAATATTTATATTTGACTGCTACTTCTACTATGATCAGTCGTCAAATCTCTTACTAATCTGCGTGCTTATACCACAAACAGGATTATATGTCCATTCGTGAATCCATTCGTCTATGTAGCAGCTCGTATAGTTATATCGCTGTAATGCGTGAATTAAGTAATACACTAAATTAGTTCAGATTTCCAAAATTCAATCAATCAATCAGCCTATCGTAGTCCACTGCTGGACATAGGCCTCTCCTAACACGCGCCATTGCACACGGTCCTCCGCCTTCCGCATCCAGTCTGTCCCAGCGACCTTTTTGAGGTCGTCGGTCCATCTAGCTGGGGGCCGTCCCACCTTACGCTTACCAAGTCGCGGTCTCCACTCTAGGACACGTTTGCTCCATCGGCCGTCGGTCCTTCTGCAGATGTGACCAGCCCATTGCCACTTTAGCTTACTGAGTCTGCGAGCTATGTCGGTAACTTTGGTTCTTTGTCGGATTACCTCGTTACGAATTTTATCCTTCAAAGAGACGCCGAGCATAGCTCGCTCCATAGCCCAAAATTACAAGGTAGTTAATTGTAACTTAAGTAACTTAACGAGGTGCTCGTAGCGCTTTGCGACCGCGGTGTTCTTACCGATTACCAAGGTTAAGCAGCGTTCGACTCGGTCGGCCCGAGATAGGCATTTGTGGCATTTTCACATTCGAGCATCTCCGTGCTTCGGAAGGCACGTTAAGCCGTTGGTCCCGGCTACCACTTAATGTGGTAGTCGCTAAGCCGAGTTGGAAGCCTTAAATGCGGCTTGATAAGTTCCAACAGCAGGTGGCCACTAACCTGCCTCCATCAATCCGCACTGAGTCCGCGTGGTGGAGTATGACCTAATCTCTCTCACCCCGATTTGTAAGAGAAGGCCTTTGTCCAGCAGTGCTCAGTATAGGCTGATATTATTAATAGTAACTTAATATACGTGACAGTTTAATTTAGTTGCTTTCAGTTAATAATGACTCTAAATAAGACTATATACAGATTTATATGAAATCCGTTAGATGATAAATTAAAAATTCATATGTAACATTAACCACCGTCATGCCTATGTCCCCTAAAGGAAGGTGGCAGACTTGTATTGTGTACACCTAATTTCGCTGATGACCTTCGCTCTCAATTTAATAGGTAGGGGATAAGCCTGTTATTGCTACCGTTCTATATTCAATAGAAAACCCCTAAAACTTTGTCCGGCTTAGGATCCGAACCAAAGGGCCACGTGCTTACCGGTTCATTATACACCATTAGACCAACGTCCGTCCGGTTATGATAAGTGATAAGATTGTTAATTTATCATATAAAAGACTAATAAAAATTGGGTCGCAATATCCAGCACACTTCGCAACACAGAACAAAGAACACCTACACACCTATTTCTTTCCACAATCGCCTTATCGTAGTTTATTTGTTTTATCTTCATATATTTCAATGAATCAAACACACGTGTATTTCCACATTCAACATTTATTTATCTTCGAACATCAATGGAATAACATAACTTTTCGTATCACTAAACAATTTGTATTCTATTTGATTAAATATTTTTTAAGGTATAGTCTAGTGACTGATTTATCTTATGGCAAAGTGTAACATGAAAATATCGATCGTTTATGATGACACATCAATTACATAGACTAATACACTACTTTCTACCTCTATTTACGTTAATGTATAAATAAAAATTACGAATAGGATAGATTCTGGACTGGAATAAATTAAATAGGACATTTCTATAATATGGCTTAAATTATATTATTTAAGGATTGAGCAGTATGTTAGGTAAATTTAAATTTGCCAATAGTGGAAATTATTAAATTGTATGTTAAACTCTGCAGTGTAAATTTCGTATAAATATATATTTGCTCCGTCTAAAAAGTAAAGGACTCGAAAAGATTCACTAACCTTTGGGACGAAAGGGGGGTCAGATAAATAATTTACCTATCTACTATAACACCGATTCACATTACGATTATAATAAAATGCAATAATATTTTACTTAGCTAAGAGATAAAAATGCATTTCAACACTACATCTACGCTCGTGTTTAAATATATTACGTAATCTATTAATGTAAGACTTGACAATTTTTGATTACAGTTATTATAGTTTTTGATTATTTAACAAGTCTGTCTGCTGGCCAGGTACACTGGCTCCAAATTTTGATTATGTCACATGTTTTGTTTATAATATACTGAACTTTATTATGTTAACAACAGAAACATATTCCAGTAGTTACATTTTTCTTAATATATACTATAATACGGCACCTAATTATACATTTAAGATAATTTTTATTAATCTCGGTAGTCCGTTTTGTCCTTGCCAAAGTTTTTTATCATCGTTAGTCGTATCAATATTTAAAATCATAAACAACAAAGCGTAAATATGTAAAGCATTGTTAAATAGAAAATCGAACCCAATATAGGTTCTAATAATATGGGCACGTCACGTCTTTGTGTGACACAACATTAAACTTTAATTTCATAAAATTATTTACAAATAAACATACAACTGTGTCTGGCACGACACGATCACTCAAAATAATTACAATTTAAAAGTAAACAAATTAATATCACAGCAAAGAAATGTTTAAGCATCGTCGCGTTCTTGATTAGCGTATATCGTATTCCCTTTATCCTGTTACGCAAGGGTCCAAATCTAAATAAAAATCCTTTCCGTAATCGATGGGTCGAGCTAAAGACCACGGCAGGCTTTGCGAGGACTCTATGCGGGGTTTCTTTCGCACCCTGCTCTTGTCCTCCGGTGCCGGCCGCTTTTTGGCTAATTCTCAGCCGTGCTTATATGACGTTCCTTCGCCCGGGTCTAGGGTGGCGGGCTTCTCCGGTAGAGGGCGATTTATCATTTTTCCAGAGGAATTCGAAGATGTAGATTTGATAGTGGACATTCCTCTCGGATGACCTATGGAGTTGTTGAAAGTCTTTGAAGAGCTGGGTTGTGCTGTGGGAACAGCTACCTTCTTCTCACGGACAGCGCGAAGGTAAGGTCCTCGTGGCATCGCCTGTTCAGCTACTACGTCAGGAATAGAACCTAAAAGCGTTCTTTTTCCTTTATCATTGTTCGTTATCTCAGCATAAAGATGAACTGCCAAGTCCTTAGGTTCAAAATATTCGTGTACGAGAGCAGTTTGCCTGTTGTAAGGCGATAGAGGCAGCAGTTTGTCGAGGGATGGTGTTCGTGTGCCAATACTTACCATTTTTTTCTTATTTCTGCCCACGCGTGGAGTGGTGTTCTGAAATGGTAATTCGTAAATGTTTTCATGAACATCGGGTAATTTGCAGGCGCTAGCATTATTGACGTCTTCAAGTTTAGTAAGTTCGTATAAGTGCTCTATCATTTCACGAGCCTCTACATAATTTTCGGGATTCTCTAATTTCTCTTTGAGATTTTCCAAAAGCTCTTTGCTCAATTCCTCGGGTAAAGTTTGGGTAGTTTTATCTTCAGTCGGTATATGTTCATCTTGTATAACAGTTTCCTGAACCATTTCTCGAATTCTGGTGGGTTCATTTAATCGATGTCTTTCCGAATATTCGTGTATAGACAAGCGTGAGATTGATCTCGCGTTATCTAACCCGTTAGACATTCCACAAGAACAGAGGCGATCACAAAATGAGCCACATGATGAATTGGATGTAAAAAGTAAATTTTTTATATTGACGCAATAACCTTTTCGGCGCATCCACCGTATAAAGCTAATAAGCATGACTATAAACACGCAACCCAAGCATGTCACTATGACTATGCCAATAACCTTTTTGTCGCGTTGGCTGATACCCAGCTCGTGTCTGTTTTTGTGTGGAAATCGGGGGTTCTTAATTTCGGTTATGCTTCCATCAGCTTTACGTTTGATAGATTCGCAATGAATATTATCACTATTTTTACACACTCCTTTCTGAAATTCATCTAACCTCATGTTTGGTTCTGACAAATTGAAGCAGATAGCGAAGAATTCGTCAACTACGCAGTGACTCTCTATCATATACGGGTTTTCTACTTCTGTTTCCAATATCTGTGAGAGCCACCGTGTTATGTTGCAGAAACAGGCTTTTCCGTAAAAATTTTTCCTGTACAGTACCGTATAAGCCGGATGTACTTCTGCTTGTCCTACGAATTTAAGGCTACCCGGGTGAGCAGATTCGAATTCGTTTTCTATAAGGATAAGCTGATGAGATGATTGTTCGTGAGTAATCGTATCGAGGACCACGAATGCATTCGGAGTCAGTTCGTCGAAGGAATTTCTCTTTAAACTTAGCTTGGTCCAGGAAGAGAGTTCTATGCCTCGATCCATGACTTGGATGAACGTAGAATTTTGTATTACGGCGGTAGCGACGGTGATGTTTATAGCGCCTGTATCAATATTTTCAAATCTGGAACAAAAAAATGTATTTAATAAATTAAATCTATCATACAGGAAGAGCACAAAAATAACAAGTACTTACAAAGTTCGCGAAATATCTAGTTCTCCTACGGCCGATTGCAGAGCCTTCGAAGAAAACTTACTAATACTGCTTCCGATAAAGTGAAGGCTGTTAATAAGAGATCTCTGAGCGAATGCGTTCTCTTGAATGTTTTGGATCGAACAGTTGATTGCCATCACGATATTATAAGTGTTCGCGGAAAATGCTCCAGATTGGATATCGTTGATCACAGTATTTTCCAATACGATCTCAGCTGCTGACGAACCGAACGTTTTAGCGGGTATGTCCGATAGTCTTACATTCTTCATCTTGATCTGAAACATAAATAGACTCGCTTAGTTAAACGTCAAATACACAAACAAATTATTTTTTTCGCAATGCTTTCATTCGCAGGGCTTTTGCGTAGCTAACTAGTTACGTTATACTAACCGTCATGCCGGGTCCGTGGTCGCCGACGTTTCCGGCAGTGTGGTCCAGGGCGAAGGAGCCCTCCTCGAGCTCCAGTTGCCGCACATCGGTGATTTTCATTTTCAGCAGCCAGGAAAAAGTTTTTCCATTGGTTGTGACCAATCCACAGTTGAAAACATTGACCGATAGTGGACCTGGAAGTTATGATTTCATTAATAAACAACTGAATTAAATCGTTCAATTGTTAGTAAGAGATATCTAGGACATAATTTTGTAAAATTAAACAAGATTGATTATCAGGTGTTTAGGATTTTTGATATCATATATTCATTCGCTCGCCATTTTGTCAAGCCAAAGGTATGTGGTAAGAAAATAAAAAAGGGTTATGTACATCTTTTATTTTTGATCGTATTTACGTTAATAATATAAAATAACAAAGTCGTCACTCTCGTGTCTATTGTCTATGTACAGTCAAGCTCCTGTATTGCGCGGCATCATGAGTCATTATCCTGTGAAGCAGGAATACCAAGTCGGGGAAACTGAGTATTTATAGATGGCAAACCGCGGACAGACGCTCCGCTGCCGGCTACCTATCGGCTGCGGAGGTGTCCTCGATTATCCGAATAAATCCGACGGATATAGTCTTATCATTTCAACTTTTCTCTTCTTCTAAGGAAACTTGACTGATGTTTAAAGAATAAAGTGATATATTTAAGATAAATATTTTTGTCAGAAATTACTGAATATTATGACTCTGCATTCATTCATTTATTTATAATCAAGAGATTTCTACATTAACAGGTATATAAAACTCGTATAACGGTTGTTAAGTTCAGTTGAATGGGTAGTTCGGCGATAGCCAGCAGGCAAGACCCGGGCCTGCGTGTTTTCGTGAGAGTAGGCTAAAGGCACCGGCTACTCTGAGAGGTCCCAATAAGTGGCTTCGATACCAACGGAGAAAAGATTGCATTAAAGCCAATGGAACTGGTTTCGGGTGAATAGCGGGTTCCACTTAACTTTTTTAAATCCTTTAGTATAATACTAACTTAATATTTAATATAGAATAGTGCAACTTTACATAAAGAAAGTTATTGCTGCAAGTAGAAAACGAACCAATGTGATTTGCCATCATTCTAAGTAAGGGCCACCATTCTTGATACGGAGCTACAGAAAAAGGTAAATGGGGTGGTAAATTTCAAATTTACTAATAAGTATGCAATTTTATCTTTATATAGAACCACTGTTATATGCTAAATTACTGTTGTGATAATATACATATTTTGTCACGCATATAAATAAACGAATACAAAATTTAATAGTTCATAAAACAGTATGTGTTGCGGTATGACGCTGAAATAATATCGCTTTTGCTAAAGACACAACTAGGTATATATTTTAAAATAATGTTATGTTTTGTCTCTTAACTCATAAGATATGACACAAAGACATGTGTTTTCAAATAAACGATAAACTGTTGAGTAGAACCGGCGACTTATGTCAACCGAGTTCGAAATGCTGTAATACAGCCGAATAATTATATCTCTCACGTAAGTTGTCTTCTTCGGAGTAGGCAGAGGTCATACGCCGATGCTTCATAAGGGATTTTAGCGGGCGGAACCGCAGGAAAATCTTTTAATTACATAGTTTTTTTTTTTTAAATTTATGGCATCACGACGACGCGTATTTTGCCAATGTCAAGTATTACGAATATTCATTTCAAAATTAATTCAACTCCCCGATGAACTTGATGACAAGGATGATTATGAAATTGATGAAGTGCCCCACCCTGGATAGTAAAGCGATGGATACTTTACATACCAATTGCGACGGCCGTTTTGAGGGAAATCGAAAAAGCACGTTTTATCACTTTGTTACAATTACCTTCACTCGTGCACATATAAGAATACATAATGGTTAATATTCCACCAACATTACACATTATAATTCAAAATAACACAAGTTTAAGAAATTAAAACAAATTGACGACATCACTGTTCGATTTCCCGCCAAAAAAACTCTAATTACATAGTTACATAATAAGTTAAGCCCCAGTTATATAAGACAAATAGTTGTGACCTATATCATCAATCCGGCGTACATGCGTTGACATCGTGCCTAGCCAAGCCGTATTTTCTCAAAGATATATGAAGAGTTAATCCCTAATGTGTTTTAAAAAAAACCGTTTTCCGGCGACATTTAGGTATTTGATTGCATTAATTACACTTGTACATATGTTAAGCACAATGTTCGGTAGGGTACAGTGTTAGTGAGCACACATAGCCGCACGTCGTTCTTTATGAGCGGCGGGGACACAAATAGTCCAGAGTTAGTCATCGCGCCGCACTAAAACCACTGTTTGTATGAGCCGGCCGACTTCGCGAAATGTACATTAACGTTAAAATAACTCGTTTCTTTTAAACGACTATGTCTATAAAGCTCTGTTGAAAGATTACAGAATATATGAATTATCATCTGACTATTATTAACACACCGTCAGTATTTAAAAAGGGACCTATATAAACAAATTACTAAATTTCTTATGTCACACCTGTTTGTGCAAGACATTGTGGGCGTTGATGTGAAATTAGGGTCATCTGGTAATTTTTCTTTTTGTATATATATTGTAAATTTTTCCTACTTCCATGGATATATTAAAATACGTGGGTCCGGTTACTAATTTAAAAAAATATAAAAATAAAAACTTTAAATATAAAAAAACGAACTATGAGAGTGGAGGAAGCCAGAGGGTATGTAAGGAAAGAACCTGTTGGAACTCTCTACTCTCTGCCTACCACGCCTCTGGCGTGATGATATAGATAGATAGATAAAAAGAACTTTGGTAAATTTCATAGCAAACGGCAATTCTGCGCCTGTTATGAAGTGGCATTTCACTTGATGACAGCTTCAGTTCCGCGTTTGGTCGCGGGCCAAAAGATCCTTGTATGACTGTACATGTAATGTGTGTTACAAATAAAAAAATATATTGCAAGTGTGTGTGAATAATTGTGATGTAATATTATCATTTATTATTACGTAGGTGATTTATTACAGAAATTCCTGTAAATCCTATAGTTCGTAAATCATACTATGATAGTTGTTTACAAGACAGGTATCAAATGTTTATTTTAGAGATATGGCGCACATGATTCTTTAACGTAAAGTTCGTATTGAATCTATCTATCTATCTATAACCTCACGCCAGATCCCTTGCGTTGGTTCTTTCCTTACATACCTCTCTGGCTTCCTCGACTCTCATAGTTCGTCTCATACGTTCGTTTATTTGGTCGTGGTAAGATAGTCTAGGTCTTCCCCGGTACCTGCATCCTTCCACTTTCACATTGTATATCTGTTTTGTCATTCTTTCCTCTGGCATTCTTTCTATATGCCCGAACCAACGGAGCATGCCCTTTCTCATCTTTACACCGATACTATCTTTCATACCTACTCGCTGTCTTACTATGCTGTTGCTAATGCAGTCGGTCAGCTTCACTCCGCACATCTTCCGCAGAGCTCGCATTTCTACCGCATTTATCCTACTTTCATTCTCCTTCTTACATACCCAGCTCTCGCTACCATATAAGAGCGTTGGGACAAGAACTCCGTTATGTATGGCCAGCTGCGCCTTATGGCTTAAGTGCCGGTTCCCGAGTAGCTTTCCCATCGCACCATTCACTCTGTTCCCTGCACTCACTCTTCTCTCTATGTCAGCGGTGTATTTCCCATCCTTACTGAAGGCGCATCCAAGATATACAAACTCATTCACTTGCTCCAGCACATCGTTACCAACCACAATCCGTACATTCGTTCTGGTTTCTTCCCTTTCAAAAACCATAATCTTGGTTTTCTTCACATTCAAGTGTAAGCCATTGATCATGCAGTCGTCTTTCATAACTGTGACTAGTGTTTGCAGATCAGTGGCTGTTGGCGCTATTAAAACCGCGTCATCTGCATAAAGTAGATGGTTTACCACTAAGTCACCCATTTGTACACCTTCATTCATCGCTTTCAGTCTTTGAAGACTTTTGTCCAGATATATTATAAACAGTCTAGCGGACAACACGCAACCCTGCTTGACGCCGATTTTAACGTCAAACCACGGAGACCTGTTACCACCCACCCGTACGCATGCCTTGTAGGCCACATAAGTGGACTGGACGGCTCGCAACAGAGTGCCATCTATACCATACTCTGGCAAAATGTCCCAGTCTCTTTCGCACTTTCGTATTGAAGGTGTAAAAAAATCGTTTCCTAGCTAGAATTTTACCAAAAACGATAATTGCTGGGCATTGTTCGATTCTTTAATAAAATATCTAATGATAATAAAAAAAATGCAATTACAGAAAACTATAATAGCAATATAGTGGCTGAAGAAGGTTGTCAGAACTGGGATCGTAATCTAAAACACACATATACCGCCTTCGATATTCTGAGTTTCAGCGGTGGTTTATCGGCAATCGATTCATTCGCTGTTTTAAATGACTAATTTTTTTTTTTATATTAGACCATTCTAGTTCAGAACGTAATATAACGGTATACGTGTTTCTCAAAGTGATAATAATATTATTTTGTTACACACACAACCACTAGGATGGACCTGTATCGTAAAGATCACACTACAATACAAATATTAAGGTTCAGAAATTTACAGAAATTCAATAAATATTTTTAAAGACAGTGTCGTATGTATTGGCAGAGATATATTAGATTTTATAGAACAAACTGATTTTACAAATTACGTCGTTTCATTCGGTATACCAACCTAGATAATCACTGCCAATTAATTTTTAATCGATACTCTATAATTGACTACAGTAAATTCTTTCTTAGAATTCACTGTAGTCTTAAGGATCTGTAGGATTAAGTATTATTTTTATTTCGCGGCGCGTTACCGAGACACGCCCACGTGTCTAGATTCTGGTGATTCTCTGCGAAATGTTTTGGGCAAGTAATTGCAACGTTTAATATTTCCTTTTCTATGCGGTGAGGTATGATATTTGGATTATTTGTATACTGGGTTATTTCGAGAGGCCGCAACCGTTTCCCGTTTTACATTCACAGACGTGTACCTACTGGCCAAGGCACCCGCCACTACGCCACGTTGTGGTATGTCCGTATTAACTGCACCCATATTACTTGTTAAACCACCTACCGACGCCGAATAATTAATTATAGACGAATAACGTGGAGTTGTGATTCTAACTAATATAAGAAAGAGTATACTTTTGCCACAATCCGAATCCTATGTGCAATGTCTTGTATGTCAACTAAACTTTGTCTAAAGCTCCGCTTTCGTAAACCTAGTGCATTGTAAAATGTTTGTTATGAAAACTACAATATATTGGAGTAATACAAATAGCTTTCTTTCCGTCTTACCCGCCAGCATAGTGCAAATAAGTCAAGCTGTATTTTTGCTATTTAAAACACACTTTACGCTGTCCGAATGAGAAGATCTCTTCAAATTCGGTTTATCTAAAAAACTCGTGTTCAAATTCTTCGCTTTCAATCTTTTTTTTGTTAGTCCTAAGTATACATATACCTAGACAGCCCCTCATAACTCCTTAATAGTTGTATTATGGAGATATATAGATATCTGTTCATTGACTTTAATAAGATAATCTTTATCTACACTCCAGATCTTTTGCGGGGTTGGCAGAGAGTAAAACAAATAAGAAAAGGCGATTTTACTATTAAGATAATAAATATTAAATAATAATAAGTATTAAAAATAATGCTGTGTATTGGTAGACGCGGTTCCGCGTGAAAAACGATAAAGATGCAACAAAATAAAAACTGAAACGTAAAGCTTAACCAAGAATATAGCAGCAAGGTCAAAAATGGTCAGGTCAGACATTCCAGAAATAAATGGCACAGGTAAACGTAGAGTACATGAACTACTCGAATTTATACAATTTATTGATTTTGGCCACGTTGTTGTAGTCGCTCGGTCGTCGATCTAATGGCCCACTCTATCTTCAGTGAGATATGCAGTCACTTTCTGCTACTTTTTGTTTGTCTGCCCGTGTATCGTGTGAAATGTCATGTGCGTCACTGCACAGCTTCTGTGCACATGTGGATAAGCTGCAACTTATCTAACGATGCGACTGAACCATCGTAAAATTCATTATATGATATAATCATGCTACGATGACGTAAACTTTGAACAACGCTATCTCTTTAAGAAGTTCTAAGTTGATTTTTAATGATAGATACGATATTTTCCCAAGAAAGAAGCTTTTGTGTATTTGAAGAAGTCATACGAACGTTCTAAGAATTGAATTTTGACTATTCGTCTAGAAATAAAGTAGTAATTTGCCCTGTGTATTTTGAACAATGACAGCACGCACTTGTATGGTACGAGTACCTATTCAGAGCAATTTATTTTCTAACTATTATTCGTAGGTAAATTTCAAGATTTTTTGTGTTCACATTTTTTTAGGATAACAGCTTCGTTGTATAATATTTCTTTATTAAAAATTACCAGTATACCTACTCGTAAGTATTACCATACGTACCTCTATAGTGAAAGCTAATGTATCTCAAGTGCATTGCTCATTACAGTCAATGTGGGTGACACTTGGTCTCTACCTTAACACTCGTCGTTATACAAACACCAGTCTCATGCACGATCAACTTGCACAGATAGTGTTCGGTATCAAATGTAAACCATTTGTGATTCATTTTATTAATTCTATAGCTTACATTCTCTTTTAGTTTAGATTATTGGTTCTTCTTTTCACACAAAACCTTGCCATTTTATAGAACTATAACTTTTTCATTGTTGTAAGGAGAAAA
The DNA here is from genome assembly GCA_905147815.2 of Phalera bucephala. NCBI lineage: Eukaryota > Metazoa > Arthropoda > Insecta > Lepidoptera > Notodontidae > Phalera > Phalera bucephala. Next base: position 5,379,858 of record LR990609.1, on the reverse strand, counting down.
AATTATGGCGCGTGTTATGGTTTATATACGATAGTTTTAAAAATATATGATCTGAGCATCAGTGGAATGACATCACAATAGAACCAACCATAGAAAAAAAAAACAAATTTATTTTTCCATCGACAAGAAGCGGACATATGTATTCGCATGTTTTAGAGAGTGTAATTTTACGTGGATCTGCGTGCTTTAAGCCCCTTTTCCTTGAAGTTACAAAGACAAGTGTTTTAACGATAAATAATTATATAGTGCTTGTTTTATTTTCAGTTCTCATAGGACTACATACATTACAAACTGGCAATTACTGCAGAGTGCATGAAGCGAATTGGGACTAAAATAGCTGAAACACGAACAATGTTAGGTAGACCTTTCAGCTTCACGATGTTTCTATAAAAGAAGTTACAGCTACATACGTGTTGCGGCAATAACGTAACACGTAAATATGAACTAGATTTTTTAATGCTTCCGGAGTGTTATAAAATATGGCTCTTTTACACCATGAGGGAAAAATAAATAAACGGTAAATTCCAGCTCCAACTCGTGCCTCGTTTTTTAAAAGGAGGAGGTTCTCAATTCGACTGTATGTTTTTTTTTTCGACTATGTTATCGCGATCATTCCGCCAATTATGAATCGATTTTGAAAAGAAATTCTTTTTGCATTGGGTTCAGTATAGCTCCAAGGTGGTCCTTTTTTAATTTTATCGGTATCGGACTTTGGATTTGGAAGATATACCAGGGAACTCCTTAACGACAAACAATACGAATGCGTAGATTGAGATATTATGGGTATTACGTCAATCCTATAGGTACCCTGCCATAGAACTAATCAGAATATTAACCGACTTCAAAAAAGGAGGAGGTCGACAATTCGTCTGAGTTTTTTTTATAACGTCTTTATTTATGAACTGATTTTGATGATTCTTTTTGCGTTGGGTTTAGTATAGTTTCGAGGTGGTCCCATTTTAATGAAATCAGTATTGAACTTTGGACTTTGAAGATACACCTTAACGGCGAAAAGCACGAATGTATAGATTCCATTATTATGGTTATTCTTCTTATTCCTGTAGGAAGATTGCAGTACAACTTAGCAAAATAATATAATATAGGTATATAAATATAAGTAAATAATTCATTTGTCACTTAAAATTGTAAAATAAAATCTTTTTAAAAAAAAACCGACTTCAAGAAGCAAGAAATAAATATTTGAAGTCGGTGCCAAGTAACCGACTGCACTAACCGGTACCGACTTCAAATATTTATTTCTTGCTTCTTGAAGTCCGTTTTTTTTAATTAACTCAATTCTATGAAAATAGTTTAAGTTTTGTAACTTATCATCTCATTTGTAGTTTTCATTCAGGTAGTTTAATTACAGCCTATCTTATCTATATCATTACGCCAGATCCTTACGGGGTGGGCAGAGAGTACAGAGTTCCAGTCGATTTAATAACACGTTGGTGTTTTTTCAATGAAATAAACAGGCCAAGGATGTGTTCGAAGATAGTTTTGCGGAAGTATGGATGTAAAACTTATCGAAACGATTTCCTGCTAACATTTTCATATTTTTACTATGTTATTTATTTTTGCAAAGGAAGCCGGTTTCCAATTTCTTGGTAGTCAAAGATAGTACAAAGAGGCAAAGAATCTGAAAACAATTTATGTATATGCTTTCTAAGTACCTATATATGATATATATTAACATGACTATTCGCAGTGCGTATTAACGTAGACTGCAAGCGAGGAACTGGCTCTATAAAATCACATCACTAAGAGTTAATTTAAATAAATCAGCAGGGTTAGACGGGTATTTATTTTTTTGAAAGCCTAAAACTGCTCATACATTTATATCTGATATTTTACAATTAATACGTGGCACTATTTTAAACGAGCCGATAGCTACAAACTATGACTTTAACACCTAGTGTCACCGGCAAATGAACCCGAGTATAAGCCATTACAACGACAATTTTTATTCCAACTTTATTCGTTCTCCTCATTCCGGTTTGAATTTATGAAGATGTTAGCATAACCTGATCCGTTTGTGGGAAGACTCATCAGCTGATGTTTCTAGCTGAAAGCGGACGTTGTCTATATTGGTCCGTTATGTATTGTATCATATACATGTTGTAAGTATATTCCTGGTTATTCATGGTCCTTGATGGTGCTTTGTAATAAAGTTGGACTTTTTTAAATGAAGAATTCAAGTGCTCCTCAGTAACATTTTCAATATCCTGCCGTAGTAACTTATGCACCTCGGCAATTATTGTCTATTTTTAGAAATTATATAAATGTTGATTATATCAGAGACACATTCCTTTATCATTTTCAAATTTATGGAATAGTTCGTTCTTCTTTTGGAATAATAAACTTGTTCTTTCAGGCACATTGTTATAGAAGAACCAATGTAGTCTTGGCACGTGTAATACACCTCATGCTTGAGCACACGCACAATCAGTATAAATAATATAATGAACGTCGCCTATCTACTTGAATATTGGCCGACGGACGACCCGATAATCGGGCTCATCCGGCGGCTCGCCACCGTATCGGCTTAAACCGGTTACACTTTAAGCAACGGTGGACAATTCTACATTGCCGTATCACTTGCACCAGGCCAGGGTGTTGTTGCGAATAGAGTGGCAATCTACGCTACATTATTAGGCAGTTTCGAACACAATGGTTTTATTAAATGATAGCCTATTGAGACCGCCGCTGCATCTAAATGAATATATTCACACTCTAGCGAACCATAAAGCTGTATGTACATACAGATGTTTCTGACCACCACGTCAGGTTGATTGTTAGGTTCGGTTAGGTTTGGTTGCTTACATTCATAGAGAAAGTAATTTCTTTAATTTTATATTTTAAAGTAAATGTTATAACTAATACCTATGGAGAAGGGTATATAATTTATACAAGCGTACATCTTAATTACATCAATGTTATAAAAGAGTCAATTCGCAGGAGGCAAGTGCGGCCGCGGTACAAGTGGATTTTAACACCGGGTTAATGAATAATTTTTCTTTCTATAAGTTAGATTGATCTTTAGTTAAAGCTTACAAAACAATATAAGTCGTCCAATGAATGTTACGTGACTTGTATATTAAACGAAACGTGGTTTCCTATTGTGTTGAACCATCACGAGTAAATACTGTAGACTAATTTTCGCTGCGCAACTCTGACATGGATAGAAGAATGTTACCATATTGTGTGTTCAACATCTAATTTCACCATAGCTTGGTTATCTTTCGCTATCTGCAAATTCGCATTGGCGGTTAAGAAATTATTGTGAGCTTACCTCTTATTTTATTAAAAGCCCTTTCGTCAAAACGGAGTGACTCGCAATGCTCCACGTTGAAGTGGAAGTTCAGGATGCTCATTTTCACGGCTGCATTTCTCTTCAACACCACGTTATTAGTTCCGGATATGTGTATCTGCCTGGGGTCCATCAGTCGCGATAAAGAATTGACGTCGAACTTCAATTCTTTTCCGCCGAGTATGACTAAATCCGATGTATGTGTTGGCAGATCGCCATCCCTGATGACAAATTTCTGCAACCACAAAATATACATGGTCAATAATTAATTTAGATTGCAGGCATTTACTGCGATGGACATGTAGGAATATTTTTTACTATACGTTCGTTCACCTATACAATTTTATATTTGTCTTGAATCCTTGTGCTTAGACAAAATTGCGTGCCAACCCCATTTAAGTATCATGGAAATCAGTAATACATGCTTAACTTCATCATCATCGTCATCAGCCGAAAGACGTCCACTGTAGGACACAGGCTAAAGATGAAAGATGAAACTTGAAAGTGAAAAATATAGGAAGTCTATCGATCTAAAGTCGTGTAATATTAATGTAGATATGTATTGAAATATTTTCTATGTAACGTTGATAAGTACACGAATATCTTCACCATATTTATAAATCGTTAAATTTGAAGTGGGCCCGTGAATGTCAGACAATATTAAGTGGCACTGACAAAACGGCCTAGGCTTTGGGTAATCGCTAATGAACAATGTTTTTTACACATGTTTGTCAAACTATTCGCATTCCATTTCATAATTAGAAAATAACTAATTATTTTAAATCTATCTATCTATCTATCTATCTATAACCTCACGCCAGATCCCTTGCGGGGTAGGCAGAGAGTACAGAGTTCCAACAGGTTCTTTCCTTACATACCTCTCTGGCTTCCTCGACTCTCATAGTTCGTCTCATACACGCTCGCCGGTTACGGAGACTCTTGACTTTTCCATCAGATAAGACTCGGTTTATCGTCTAGAATATTCATTTATACAGTAGAAGGGCTAAGTCTGTACATTTAATATTTAAACAAAAAATGGAATCGGGACATACATACCATGAGGTTTCATCTAGCCTATTACTATGACCAATATTGAGACGCTTTTACGAATAACAGAAATAGACTTCCAATCAATGTATGTGTAGGTAACAATCAAATACACAAAAACAATATATTATGTAACTATGCTCGTATTGTGACATCTATGGTTATAAAAACCATTTTTGAATTCAACAGGTCAATATTGTAGAACGATTCGGGTGGTCCATTAAATAGGGGTTCAGCGGATACGGGCCGCTGATTAAATTACAGTGTGGGGAAAATGAGCGAGAGGACACCATCGCTGCCAATGCATTCCTGCTGCCGCCGCTAGATCTCGTCGACTCATATTAAATTTTATTTCGAGCCGAAAAAAAACAAATACTTTCTCTACTTCTAGCTACGTTATCTGTCCGTTCTGGTGCATGTAATAACTGTTATCAAACCGTTCGCATTCATGCCCATTACCACTGATAACGAATATGACTCACACCCAAGATAGTCCGAACAATACACGGTTCGAAATTTCATAAGAGATACATAAATATTTGTTCAAGTGAACGCTGTTAATTTGTTCTCGGGCAGCAGACGGGGTTCAATTTGGAGTATTATTCGAATTAGCCGCCGATTCGTAGGGCGGTCACTGAGCTCGCTACTACAAAGAAACGAATCGATGACACGTCCGCTCTCTCATGCGCCGCAAAATAAAAATAAACACGCCCGAGGACCTCAATAGGATCATATCATCCTTCATTGGCGAACTCTTGAACGTAATTCATAGCTTAAACAGTCGCGTCGATTTATACCTAAATATTAGTAAATTCTGCTGCTGTTTAACTTCGATTATGCAGACAATGATCAATTACGTAATATTTCTTCTAGCTAAAGCTAATGTTAGCTCAAACTAATGTGTTGAATTATCACCAAGTTTCATTAATAATATAATATTAGCCCTGTTAAGAAACTGTCCCACTGTTGGGCACAGGCCTCCTCTCAAACTGAGAGGGGCTTAGGCCATAGTCTACCACGCTGGCCCAGTGCGGGTTGGCGAACTTCACACACCTTCGAGAAACTCTTAGGCATGCAGGTTTCCTCACGATGTTTTCCTTCACCGTTAAAGCAAGTGATAATTATTTTTTAATACGCACATGCTTTCGAAAAGACAGAGGTGCGTGCCTGAGTTTGAACTAAAGACCTTTGACTTTGCAGTTCAACGGTCTAACCACTAGTTTCATTATTCATTAAAATTTGACAAGTATTGTAGTATATATACATATATATATATAAATAAATATTAACTATTATATCAGTGTATAATAGGTAAATAAATTATTAATTATGACTATAATATTTTTAATATTGGCTTCGTCCATTTATTTACTAAAGCCATATGAATCTTGGTTGTAACTGTATATTCTGGTTCGATTTTTAATTCACAGAAATGCTATAAAGCTTGCATGTGTGCAAGTTGTGTTGCGCACTCAATCAGTCTGACTCACGAGTCGAGACCGTGCTCTTTTATTTTGTAAGTGTTCGCCATTTACGGTGTCGCCTCGATGAAGCGATGACCGTCAGATATCACAGATCACTACCAATTTTCGATCGGCCAAGTGAAATTTACATCAGATATAACAGTTTAAATGTTACTTGCGTTACTATACGCGCCGCCACATTCATCGCGTTATTTATGCAGTCCCCCGAGTGAGACGTGTCAGTTCACTCTCGAGTTTTTACAAGTTGTCCTCGGTTTCTTTATTATGTATATTATTTGATATCCATAGCAGATACTCGCCTCTAATTTGAACAGTCAAAGTAGGTCTAAATGTTTGACACAAAAATTTACTTATTTCACTTTCCATGTAAATATTAATTTTGTAATAATAACCTATGGCTTTCACACACTTAAAGGTGACTTATGAGCTTGTTCAAAGCATTATGTACGTTGATATTACAGCGTTGCGTGCGAAACCTGTTCTGTAGGTAAACTATGTTCAAGCCTAGAGTACAGAATGACTAGTTTGTCATAATATAGGTCGTAATTACAAGTTGTTAATCCTCAACGATGTAGCGTCTTGGAACAGACACTAATGACCTACCGAGCCTCGCTCGGTCGTGATCTAGTTCACAACTTGGACTTCGCAAAACTAGGCGGAATCGACGGAAGACGTCAAACAATGCCCGGAGACTTTCAGTCGGCTGTGATGGGGCATAAGTCAATTGGAACAATAGATGGGTGCGATCGCCAGATTGCTTCACTTATGTACTTGACAAATAAAATCGCAGTTCTTCGCGAACAAAATTCCTTCGATGGTGCCGTTATTTTACAATCATAGAATTGGAACCAAAAAAGGATAACCTTTTGTGGTGTAAATTAAGGGAATAAAATATATTTGTTGGGACAGCTTCAATTAATCCATTCTATATTAACTATTCAGGTTTGTGATTTCTGCTATCGACATAAGCTTTTACTTGACATCTTCTATATTTTAGAATTAGTTTAAATTGATTAAGGTAAATTTGATTTATTCAGTATCTTAACGTTATTCATGTCAAGATCTTGACTATTCTCCGACTTAAAAGACATTTGATTGCTGCTGATTGCGAAATTGTGTAGCACTTATAGAATGTTAATAATTAATTTCTTCCAAAGTTAAAGATTATCCTACCTATAGGCATTTATGAAGTGTTAATTCAATCGTAAAGCTTTTAAATTCTTTGGATCACTGAATGTTCACCTCTTCTTTCATTGAGCTTCAATTAACCAGATTTGCGGCACAAAGCGCTAACACGTCCCAACTATTAAACGACTCCAGATTGAACTCTACGACACTCAAATAAAGTTACACATTGCTCGCCGTGGTCTGAACAAATACGCTACAGAGATCAAGTGTTACCGAGCCATTTGAGTCACCAGCACTCGCCACAGACACAATTTGGCTCTGATTTACAATTACAAATGATTTGTTCATGAGATTTGATGGTGATATTTTTATTAAGTAATATATTTCTTGCATTTATGCTGTTGTAGTAGGCTTCTATTGCAAGTTTTATGTTAAAGAATAATATGTGTATGATAACAAATAATGTGAAAGTATAATTATGTTCTCTAATACTGTTAACTATGCAAATTGAAGCTTTGTACACCGACGGATAAACACCATTGTTTAATTTGACATAGGTAGTGTAGTAGAAACAATTATGCCAATATTAAAATGATCTTAGTACGGTAATGTGTGGGTGTAAACGCTTATTCCACGGTCACGTCATATATACTCATTATTTCGCGGAAATATACAAGTATAATTATTTTTCCATTACTTTCAATAATGTTCAAGCATTGTATTTACATTTTGCACAGAGTTGGTGTTATAATAGTTTTTTTGTGTTCTGGCCTTGGCGCCACACAGTGGCAGTCTCACATGCTACATCGTATTCCATTGTATCTCGTTGTAGATATGCTCTAAATTACTTTTAACAAGTTATATAATCAAATCATTGTTTGATATGATATACCCCAATCCCAAACAAAACGATGAACACGAGGCATCGTCGCCTCGTGGGCAAAATAACCCATCAAATTTTGGCATTGCTATATAACGTTATGTACTGTGTTTCCAGAAACCACGTGTATACATAATCAATGTTTAAATAGTTATGTTTAGTATGCTTGGTAGTTAAGCCAATGATTTTACATGATTCACAAAGGCCTTATTCTAGCGAAGGCAGAACGTATTGCTAGTGTGTCTCGTTAGGTGTGTTTACTGTCATTACGGTAGTTGTTATGATTACCGTACCATAATTTCAAAGTACAATAACCGTCGATGGCAAACGAGGTCTTTCTGCGACTCCTTATGTGTGCTTTATTATGCATAAAACTACGCATTCCGCTCGCCGCGCTGTATTGTAGATTTAATTTTAGAAACTATTCTCGTTACAGTGCGCGCTTACTCCATTTTGAGCGACCAGGTTTTGGTCCTTACTCTTGGTAAGGCGAAAAATACTTTATTTGGCACACGCTTTAGTTTGGTACTTTAAGATCTTTAACATTAAACAGAACATGTCAAGAGTCTCCGTAACCGGCGAGCGTGTAAGAGACGAACTATGATAGTGGAGGAAGCTAGAGAGTTATGTAAGGAAAGAACCTGTTAGAACTCTGTACTCTCTGCCTACCCTGCAAGGGATCTGGCGTGATAATATGGATAGAAGATCTTTAACAGCCCTACTGTTGTAATAAGGTTAAAGTGAAAATAGCGTCTATATTTGTTAAAAGCGAAAAAGAGCTTAAGTTATTATCGCTTCAAAAATAATGATTACAGTAATCTTTAATTCAATTAAGTATAAACAAAGTGCACGTTCTCCAAGCGGGCATAGCACAGATGAAGTGTGCTTACCCGCACATTGTCTATAATATTAAATCCCAGTGAAAAAATGAGTAGGTAAGCTTTGTGATCGCCGTACAATTCGCCGCTAGACCAACAATGCACAAATTTAAAATATCTATGACGAGTAACGATATATTTTTGTCTAATGTGTAGACAATTAGGTTTTGAAATCGTTAACTTTGTTTAAGGTGGGCATATGGCAAATTATCATATTCAATGTGCCTTTGAAGTTTTACACTAAAACGTGTGGCAGAATTCTCAAAAGTTACGTTAATAAAAAAAATTACATAATGAAATTCACGTAGATCAAAACAGCAACATTTGTGATTAGATTTTCAGGATGAGCAACACTCGCGCCGCGTGCTTCATCCATTTCGTTTACATGTTTAATGATATCTATACCTGCTGCCTTAGACAACTGAGCCAAATGTGAAATGCATTCATTGCAATAATATTTCGACCATTACCAGTCCCGGTTCTCCCAGTAAATAGAGCGGTTTCGCCTTTTGTTTTGCAATCCGGATGTGGAATACTTCGGGCATGACGTCCAAAAACAATAGATTCTAAACGAAACAGTTTTTCGCTTTAATACTTCACCATGAATTTGAAGGAGAAGCGACAGTAAGTCCAAATGTGCCTTGCGGCACAAAAGTTCTTTTGCTCTACGGTATTTCTATATTCTAGCTTACCGATATTATAATATGACACTTTACAATATCACAATTTATATAGCTACGAAAACTTAATCGAATGTTTTCTTCACAATATATTAAGATTCTTCGGAACGGGTCTTGTCATCTGTAATACAGGTTTTATAAATTATCTCTAACTCTTCTCTTTTATATGTGTATCATGCTATCACCACGGTCCACTAAAAGGTGCTAATGGAAGATCAGCTCTGGCTGTCTGGTCAGAAAACATGCTGAGTTAGGACCCTTTTTGCGATGCATGTCCTTTTTCCATCTATCAATTGTTACCTTACTTCTTGTCATCTTGTTACGTAAATTATGGAGTCATAAGCGTTCATGGAACTACTCGTGCGTTGCAGTCCTGTGTACATACACTTAGTTTTTTTTTGACCAGGTTATTGCTATTCTTTTGCTCGGTGGGAATTTCTGCGTCATCATATTAAACAGAATAAACAATTCCAAATATTTAACTTTAATCTGTTGTAACTCTATACTCTTTGTCTATCCTGCAAAAGATTTGATGTGATGTTATCGATGGAATATATAATAAATAAAATCATAAATAATATCAAAATATTTAAAAGATGTGGAGCTCGAATAAATCTTGATGTTCAATTTGCTCAAAATAAACGAAGATCCTATAATCCTCTTAAACGGTTAAGAAGGATCAAATGTCAAGGTCTTTAGTAAGGTGAATACGCAATGTCATTGCAATAAAATAATTAAAATATATTTTAATTTGTATCTGGTAGCTGTACTAGTAATACTGAACACAAATTCATTAGTATATTTTTTATAATTAATTTGTTGATTTAAAAAAATATCATATTTTATTGCTCCACATGTGTGGTTACACCGTCGTGCGCCCGGGCCGAGGAAAGCATAAAATAACGCGTGGTAGGATATTCATCACCTCCACTAGTCTTCACGAGACATGGGCGCGGTGACGTTTCATCAAATTCCATTTCACGCAATTTTATTGTGGAATATTTAAAACAGGGGAATCCAGAAAATAAACAAGAAATTTAAAGCATTGCAATTAAAACATGTACTGTATTAATTGTAATTACTTAAAAAACTTATAATTTTTATAACTCTATTTCTAAATTATGTAAATTGGAACGGTTTGGCATTGACAATTAAATCGTTATAATCCATCAATTGTTTTTAAAAGTGTATAAAATCGATTGCCGACTTCTTTATGAACATTACGAGTATCATATGTATTCGATTAAAATACATGGTATGCTCAAAGTCAAGAAATTAATAAAATAATACGTGGATGCGCCATCTTGACACATGGCAGACTAAGATTATGCTACATTTAAATAGACATTTATAGTAATAATTCCCGTGCACGACCACTTCAGTTATTTGGCAGATGCCCTTTTTCTGACGAATCGCTTGATTCTTAAATAAATAACGAAATTTTGTATTTTGTTTTTCTTCTTTCCACTAAATTATTGTTATTAAAATCGTTTCTTCATCTTTGTTCTCCATTACAAAATATCTCTAGACGATTTTTTAATCGATTCTATTTCATTCAATTTTATCATTACCACATTTCTAGAAACGTCAAATCCCAAACGTCACCCTTCCCATGTCTCGTGAAAAAGACTATAACTGCCGTTCTCAATAACCTATCTATCAGTAAACGCAGTTAGATATCGAACATAAAAGATACGGTTTAATTTATATATTAAATATTTCTTACTGTCGTCTTAATATCGACATTACGTTATGCTGACTTCAGCTTACAGATAGATAACGCTTCTTCTCCTTGGTTACATTGGCCCTCCGAAGAGTTTTACTTTAGCGCTGCTTCTAATTATTAATTTATATTATTACTGTATAATTGATGTTATATGATGGTATATGGATATGTTGTACTGTTAAAATTTAAGATATTAAATTATTAATTGGAACATTTGTATATTTGTATATTTTTACAAATATGGATGACAAAATTCACTGGCAAGAAATAAAACGTGATATTGTTTTGAAGTGTTAGCATGTAACCACGGCAACTCGGCATGTGGTTAGTTCTAATGCTTCCACAAATGTCGACCAACACCCGAATGATCGTATACCCTAGGATGTGTTGGTACAGGATTGCTTGAATTCGCCCGAGCTCGCTCTTGGATTGGTAAATTGACATTGAATCAAAGTGCTTAATGAGCAGAAAGTTAATATTTTAAGTGACAGTAAGCGATCGATAGGTTATCGAGAACGACCGTTAGGTTATTCTGATTTACTCTTAAATGAGTGTAGGTTGAAATTTTATCCAATTAAAACAGAAATAGCGAGCTTTAAGTAGTGTAGAATATTTAAGCGTGAACCTGTATAAGTAAATACCTGATAATACACATACTGTAGCATCAAATAATTAATTTCAATTTACCTGGAGTTTCTTGATAGAAGCCACGGGGCTTCTTCACCTCGGCGTAAAATCCCAACCTGAGTGCTCATTATGTCTCCAAACCTTGCACTCCGCCGTGGAGTCACCTCGATGAGGTCCAGCCAACTTCACTTCAAACTACGTAGACAACACGTGCATGGTTTGGCTAATTTCAACAAACCGAGCAGACGTGACAGAGCGGTGGCAGGTACATCGTTTTGATATAATATTAGACTACATTCCGGGAATAACAGTGACTATTGAATGGCCGGAGAGCGGACTGTGAATGAGTGGGGTGCTCTATTACTGAAATAGGCGTACAGCTATGTTAGGAACCGATGATAGTGGAAAATGAACCGTATGCCGTGTCGTCAGTGTCCATTCATTAGAAACATAAGTAACGTATTGGTGGCTGAGATCTCAATAACTTATATTTCAGTAGAAAACTCGCATTAGATTTTACAATTTGGTTTTTGGTCTGGTAACGGTAGGTAGTACCTGAATAAACTGGTAATGAATCGTTAGGTAGTTTTCTCTACATAAACATCAACAAGGTTTTTATTCAGACATATCAGTACATATAGTTGTCTGTTGTTGGGTATGATGATTTTCAATTCTAATAGATATCTCTTTATTAATTGGGCAGTGTTTATCTATCAGATAAGGTTCATGTTTTTCTACGAATTATTATTTCGGTATTATCAGGAATTAAAGAAATCGTTGCTATCCCACGTTGATGATGTCTCAATTAGATGTTAGAAAAATATAGTGCCTTAATTATATCGTGCCCTTATAAATAAATAGTCCTCCACGATTTATTGTATAAGTATCCAAAGCTAAAGTATACATGTGCTTCTTTAGCCTTGTTCTGATTTATCAAGAATTAAAGACACGTGTTCTCTTTTTAGCATTTCAATTGCAATTATACAGTTATGTAAATATGTGTATTGTTGCCTGTGACGCCATCATGTGTATACCGCGGAGTCTTGACTTCCTCGAGCGAAGAGCTCTGATGCTCCGCTTTTAGTGGAGAAAGTTAGTTATGTAATGTTATTTGTACGTCTCACGGCTGACAAGGGATCACACGATGCCGGTTCATGGTAATTATTTGAAGAAAGTTTTAATCCAAACAATTACACACACATCGATGAATGTAGCAAATATCTATCCTATTCGAAGGCATTGACTATTGTATTTTTAACAGTAAATTAAACTTTAATTTTGTCAGATAATATTATTAATATCACTTAAATAGGTACCGTGACTGTGGTAATCCACAGTTTGCTGCAGCTTAGTTTCAAACATAATAAACTATGATGACAAGAAATGTAAAAAGCTGCAGGTTATCTCGATCGAACTATATCGGTGCTCAAATACGCAAGTATGTCCAATATAAAGACTAGTAAAGGAAAACAGAGCTGACTAAAACACCGCCTATTGTTTGAAAGCAATACTGTTCTAGCTCGATATCCCCATTGAGCTACGAGCTACGCCATGCGTCATTAGTACAACGACAAAATGCTTAACAGTCTGTATCTGTCTATCTCTATCTATATCATCGCGTCAGTTATCCTGTAGGGTAGGCAGAGAGTACAGCGTTCCAACAGGTTCTTCCTTACAGAGCTCTCTGGCTTCCTCTACTCTCATAGTTCGTCTCATTCACGCTCGCCGGTTACGGACGTGACTTGCCCTTCAGATAATACACGGTATATTTCGTCATGGTAAGATAGTCTAGGTCTTCCCCGGTACCTATCCCTCGTATTGAATATCTGTTATGTCATTCTTTCTTCATGCTTAACAATGATACGTAAATATTTTTTTAGTTAAGGGACGACGTTAACTATCGCTTGATTTGCGATGGGAAGGCAAAATGATACAGACGCAAAAGCGTGCCAATGGCAGCGTAAATCAGCTTCATGGCGTAGTTTTTACTATTGAACGTAAAACTAAACGCGTGTTATGGCTTTATCTAAATATTTAGACGTAGCATTTAAAAATAAAATCTTTAACAGCTCACTTATGCATGTAGTGGTAACTTTATTTTAGTTTGCTTACACAGATTAAAAAAAAAACATTAACAATGTAGTTTACCATTTGTATTTTTTTTCCACCGCTATTCCAGAAAATACTGCAGGAAGAATACCAGGTCTATTATTTTTACAAAACCGTTTGCTATTTTTTACTACTTATCTGCGCTTGTTGTACAAAAAAATAATGCTTTTTATTCTTCTTCAGTTCACTTAAACTTAGTAAATAGAAAAAGTATGATCTGACTAAAAACTGCAATGTAAGATATATGGCTTGAACTGTCCCTGATACCCGCCCGGGTTATACAGACAAGTAAAACTTATACACAATCACCTCTAAGTATGATATATGTATATATATATACTATAATAACATATATCAGTGTATAACGGGCGGGTACCAGGGACAGTATGTATATTGATATATTTGTGATATTGTACATAAAGATAAATATTGAATTTATTTTTTGTACATGTTTCCTTCAGAAATTCTGAGTATACTGCTGCACTAGCTTTGTAAGGCGTGTTATGTTATAAAATAGTTGTTCTATGTGCTCAATTTAACGGAGTTTAGGCGTCATAGGAAGTTATGAGGCTTTTTATATTATGCCACTGATCGCAGACACGTTCTGACTTGTAAATCAGTTATCCTTTTATTGACATGCACCCATAAAAACCCATTAAGTCGATACTAATTTGAATAGGAGGACAGGACAATAGAAACTAAACTTGAATAGTGAACCGGAATATAGAAATAATATTTTCATAATAATTTTCTCCTCAAATATTTGTGTATGTGAATTTTCATGTTTGTAAACGCACCCACGATACAGGAATTAATCCTAGTGTGGGGCAACGTTTTTTTTAAAAAAAAAAAAAAAAAAAAAAAAAAATAACTTCCTTTTCATTGATCTATTGTTACAATATCTCTTGAACTTTTGTAACCCCGTCGTATACAGCAGCATACGTATGTAACATTGAGTAATCAATTTATTGTATGGATAATAAAATCGATATCATGCAGTATACACTTAGCAACCGGAATAAATAAGAGCGAATATCGCGTAGTGCTGCAATGACAGAAATATATTATAACGTAAATAATTATCTTGCAAGTAGTTCCAAGTGACATTTTGTTTACCGACGGTAACCACTGAGGGTGTTTCGTCGACTTTATTGCGAATGCGAGCTAATTCTTCAGCTCTGATTGAAGTTTTTAGTGCCAACATTATATGCATGAAATCAATTTTAAAAGTTTTGTTTAAGTCATAAAGTAACAAATAATACCACATTTATACTTATAATATAGGCATACTGCTCACTGCTGGCAAAGGCCTTCTCTCACAAATCGGGGTGAGAGAGATTAGGTCATACTCCACCACGCGGACCCCGTGCGGATTGATGGAGGCAGGTTTGTGGCCACCTGCTGTTGGAACTTATCAATCCGCCTTTAACGACTACCACATTAGGTAATAGCCGGGACCAACGGCTTAACGTGCCTTCCGAAGCACGGAGACGCTCGAATATGAAAATGTCACAAACGATCACCCACCTCGGGCCGACCGAGTCGAACGCTGCTTAACCTTGGTAATCGATCCGCGGTCGCACAGCGCTACGAGCACCTCATCAACTTATTGTTTATTATTATCTAACTTGTTTGTTTCGATGTGTTGGAAAAATTTACAAACAGACATTGGTAAAATGTAATCAGATTAATGACTAACCCACCCCCGCTTGGGGAATATAGGCGTAATGGTGTTTTAATGATTATGATTACACTTTTAGTCTTGAATCATGATTGAATATTAAAAATGCCATTGTAAACATTAATCTCATTACATTTTGCCTATCTCTGTTTACAAAGCTATTATTTTAAGTTTATTTTCGGGTTTTAATTGTTTTCATAATGTTCTCGGGACCGGTTGCGTGTTTTCCTTATTTAAAGTACATTAGGTAATATATCCGCAAGGGATCTGGCGGGATGATATAGATAGATAGATAGGTAATATAAGGTTAGGGAGTCGTTTATTTGTAACCCTCGCAAAGCTAAAAGAACATATTCCAAATATCTCTATCTGTAGATATCTTGCATTTTCATCTTTACTCTACTATAATATACGAACAGCCCAGTTTTGGTGTATTAGTTAATATTTAACCCTGTTACATCTCCAAGAATACAAAAAGTTATAGGATGTTCATTGATTTCGTGAATGTTTCCCAATAATACGGATCGCGATTAGTGTTTTGTTTGTTTACAATCACGTCTTGAATTCCAAAAGTTTCCAATAGTCAATGTGGAGCGCGTACCAGAATATTGTAGTGGAGGCCACGGTCGTCGCAGGAAGCGATCTCTCAATACGTTTTTTTTTATGGTTTGTTCGTTGCTCCCGGGCGCGCGGTCGGCCGCGCTTCGTTCTCGATGCGTGCAGAGACCGGCTCATATGATTATTTTCTTTTTTTTTCCACACTAGATTTGTCTATTTTGTTTTTTGAATACGGGATATAGTGGATTTTTCGATTGTATTTTTACTAACAGATGTAAACTGAAACGAAAATTATAAAATGTGTTGACAACGTTTCATAGAAACTAGTCGTCGATACTAGGCTAATATTGAAGTAGGTAGCTATAAATATAATGTCGCTTACTCATAAATCCAATAGTTCATAAAATATTTTCTATACTATTACGAGTTAATTATTCAGGACTCTAACTCGAAAGGAATCTGTCTTCCCGACGAGCGAGATAACAGGAGTATTCCCGTCTCCCGGCCCGAGCAACAGGTGTAGGGCTCGAACTTTTTACGACTCACGACTTTGCTCACAAATTCTCATACCTCACGCAGTCGACGTAACAAGTACTTTGTGTATCGTCGTAACAGTTATGGCTTACCCCTTACTTATATGTTTTTTATTGCTAACTTATTCTGCTTTCAACTGTTTAGAAGTTTTGTAGTGTAGTTACCTAATGGAGTCATAGACCGCGGATATTTTTTGTAAACCCATTATATTGTGCTCTGACTACACGCCTCATAATTTACAGCGAAACAGGTTTGCATGTTGGTAGTTTTTATCATGATTGTTGCAGCTATCTCATCCTAACATATTTAGTAGTCAAATTAAAGATAACACTTCCTTTGATGCTCTTTTTCTCTAGCTCGCATTTATTTAGTGACAGAAATGAGAACAATCTTAACACATTCTCTTTCTGTACAAAATCCGCGGGTGATGCGACATTGCCTGCACCACACTTTATCATGCCTTCTTATGCAAAAATTGGTCAACATGTTTTAGTCTTCATCGTACGTGCTGCTTATGGAAACAGTTAAAGATGTTTTGTTTTTTCTAATAACTTAAACAAACAGTAGGTCATTTTGTCAGTAGGTAATTAGTATTTAAAATATAACGTCACCATACATCTCTCGATTATGACAATCTGTTTTATTGTATGTGAGGCATGTTGCATGCAGATGGACGGCGTCGCCCTATTGACAATGGCTCCGCGAGGGCATACTGCGACGGTAATTGACTTCCTGTTTTATACGGCGCTACAGTCAGTGTCCAGCGCGTCGGCTTCGACAAACATTCATATGACCATCCTGACGAATGTACCGTTAACAGGATTCAATTCAATCCGCCCGTCTTGTCCTAATTCTATATATCTCAAACTGATTCATGAGTGCTGAACTTTCCGAGAATCTCATTGTTTTGTTGTTATTCTGTGTCATTAGACTTTTATCGGTGTCCGAAGGCGCTTTGATGTGGATATCATTAGGTATATTTTAACTCTAAACACGTCAATTTATTGCCAACATTACTGAACGCCATTCTATTATGAATGTTATGAATTAGTTGCCCAAATTCATTGCCGGAGCCAAACCGAAACGGTCGTTGACACATATTGCTATTTTTCGAATTTTGAACCGTGTCCAATACTTCGCCAAGCGGTGTTTGACATTATTTTGCTTTCGAATCGGCTTTCTTCATACGACACATGGACATTTTATTTAAAATATGTATTTGTGTGGTTGGTGGCAACGAGTGTATTTATGTATGATATAGACTTGAGATTCGCGAGAAGCGGCAGTCACCACAAATAGACGGGTCGGGGGAGCGCCGCCTGATACAGGTTCGTCTCTCAGGCTGACCGCGTGCCCTATACGAGTAGCTACACTTATCATCTCTCATAAGCATCTAATTATTCACTATCCATATCGCTATGTTAAACATACTTAGATCTTCCTTTTTTGCCCTAAAATCGATTGTGGAGCTAGCGAACAAAACTTGTAATAGGTATATAGGTTTCTAATAATGTTTTTAGTAACCATGTTCTTTTCATTTCTCTTTATCTATTACGCGCAACATAATCAATAAAAATGGGCTAAAGGCATTTTCAATATATACATTTCAATCCACAATTGAAAAATTTTATACCATTTAATGTTTCCTTTTAATGGTATCCAAAGTAAAGCCGAGTTGGTAGTCGCTTTTTTGACAAAGACAACGATTGTTGTATGAGTAATGGAATCATTAGCACTTAATAACGTGTGCCTATTTGGGTAACGCGTTAGGAAACATATTTTCAAAGCCCATGTTCAACTTAATTTTGTATGGCCATAATAAACATTATTAATGCACGAAGGTGCCCTTTCACACAATGTGTCGCGGAACCGAACCCCAGGTAGATTTCTTTTTGTTTACAACTTTTTTGGGCTCTTACGTTTTCGTCGACTTTCAGCTATCGGAAGATTTGTTTATTATTCTGGTACAAATTCTGTTCAAAATAAGTATTGCTACTATACGTATATAAATTAAAAAAATAGGTTATCAAAAAGAGTGGGCATGTTTATGAACTATTGAATATGAAGCGTACTTCACTACCAGTAGGTAAGTATTAGCAACTTCTGTAAGCTCAATAATTTTCTTTGTTTGATATTAGTTCCAGTGCATTTTGTTACAATGGTCTGGTCTAGATAGATACATCTGTGTTGTCGGCGTCGGTGATTCAAATCAAAACAATTTTCATTCGAGATGTGTCGGTATTAGCTTCGTGCTATTTTCGAAATGCTACTCTATATTATATCTGCGCTTGCCACAACGTTTTGTTCGTTTTATCACAACATTTACTCCAGAGTTTTCGTCGTAAATGCGACATGGACATGTTTCGACGTGACTGGAATCAGAATAGACCGCTTCTTCCGTTGTTTATAGCTTCCTTCTGCCAGCTACTTAAATAATAATAAATAATAATAATATTAGCCCTGTTAAGAAACTGTCCCACTGTTGGGCACGGGCCTCCTCTCAAACTGAGAGGGTTTAGGCCATAGTCCACCACGCTGGCCCAGTGCGGGTTGGCGAACTTCACACACCTTCGAGAAACTCTTAGGCATGCAGGTTTCCTCACGATGTTTTCCTTCACCGTTAAAGCAAGTGATAATTAATTTTTAATACGCACATGCTTTCGAAAAGACAGAGGTGCGTGCCTGGGTTTGAACCCGAGACCTTTGACTTTGCAGTCCAACAGTCTAACCACTAGGCTATCACTGCTTAATATTTTTTAACCAGCTAGCCAGCTACTTAATATTTTTTAACTTTTAATGGTTCAAATAAACTTAAACCTTATTTCAACGAGTGCTTCTTCGTGTAAAAAATACAGCAAACATCAAAGACATACGCCAGAAAACTTTTGTGACACTGCATTCCTAGAAACAAGTCCGAATAACGCACAGTTAACGTGTCGGCCCGTACATCTGGCGCGGCACGTTCACTTTTGTTTGTATGAAATATACTAATTTAGTGAGAAGTACCTGGTCTGGTAGTAGAGAACATTGAATGATGTTCCACATAGGGTGGAGTGCAGGTTTGCATTTGCAAAAGGGTAAAAGACACACACCGAACTTGTCTTCGCCATTAATTACAGTTGTAGATACGGTAAGGAGCGCGAGCGCGAGCAGCGTGGAGGGCACCATGTCGGCGCTCGGGCGCGACGATTCGCGCGCGTCGAGTGTCATGCACGGACTGACTGCCGGTATCGCAGATCGGCTCGGCGGCTCCACGCTCGCTGTCTCCGGCCCATGCTAGTGATGCCATTTATTGACGCACACGCCAATTATAGATATCGATGATGCGATTTAATTTGAACTGTTTAGCGATATATTCGCTATTTAGTTATCACAATTTAAACTTTCAATGTTAGAACGTGAGGAATCAGTTAAATCATAATTATAGAAACTATAAATTACTGATGGAGTATTAATTGAGCGCTTTTCGATTTTAAATTACCCGGTGTTATGCGGTAGTTATGTTTAAAATTCTTTCTATTAACTTTTTGACTAGAATCTTGTGCTGCCTTGCACGCATGGTGTAAGTAAGTGTGTAAGTAAGTGCTAGTGCATAAGCCAAACTGGATTTCGAGATATAAACTGTAAAACAGCTGACGGAGAAAAGTACAGAGTACACGGACTTTGTGTCTTGCCTTTCTTCATTACGAGAAGGCTTTTGACAATTTCGAGTATTAGGCCGTGTTTGGCACTCTCCAATGCTGACAGCATTTACACATGCCATGTAAAATCAATAAACAAACACACGGGTAAACTGCGTACAACTGGCACGGGATGGGGGCAATTAGTGCAAACGTAAGGAGGCTTATGCCCAAAGGTAAACATTCAAAATAAATAATTTGTAACCTTGTGGTTACAAATTATTTATTTTAAATTTTAGGAGTATTTTATCTGACTTTGAATTGTTAAAGAAAATATATAGTACTTAATTGGATTTGTTGCTTTAACGTAAAATTATTTTAAACGGTATCTGATTTGACTCAATTACAAATATAATTTGATGAGACCGGCCATTTTCAAGTTAGTTCGATTCGCGCGCTCGAACGGAGCAGACATAGGCATCGAGTGACGAAGATTTTTTAAAAAGTGTATCGTGTACCCACACGGAAATAATATTCGAGATTAAAAATATTTTGATAAGGATATATTAAAGGCGTTTTATTTGTTTATTCTCATTTGTATGTACATGCAATTGACAATAATGAGTCAACGTATTATCATGTTGTTTGACTACATTGATAAACCTTTCTTATACGTCTGAAAGCTTTAAAGTAGCTAGGCTGGATATATTCATTATCTATAGAAATATGTCATTCAGGTAAGGCTAACAAGCCCAAAAAAAGATATTTTCTTGTTGTAACTTCGATAGTAATTAATTGCAGATTCCTTAATGTTATTCATTATATGAAATGTCGTATATTTTTACAATAAGTATTTTAAATAATTGTGTTTTATTAAGACAGGAGTAGGTTTGGGCCATCATTCACTAGTCATAACGCTTTACAGTCAATGTATAAAAATATGGACAGTATGTTTATCTGATATATAAATGTCGACTAAACATAACGCACACATCACTACGTGGCGAGATGCAGAGGTCGGCGGGTGGCTGGTCCGCACCGACCCTGCCGTGCAACCGTATGCGTTTACACTCGTAACCCATGCTCATCACCAACAAACAACAGTCTCCTAATGCGTAATTAACTTATGAATAACACACTGTTGGTAACAAAAGGTCGCTTCGGAAACAAGGCTAACAACACTTGACGCAGTTTCTTTGTTTTTTGTTTGTGTATTTTGATAAGAGCGTTTTTCATTTTGGTAGGTAAGTATTTTCTTCATATTCACATGTTTTGGATAAGAATCCCGATCTATGCCGTTACTTTAGACCTAAGCGTTATATTTTAATTGTAATCTGTGTTGTGTCAATAAAATAAAATAAAAGTAGGAATCTAATTTTGATCGGACTGGGACCTAGGCCGGACAAATGTAGTTTTTCTAACGAAAAATTCCTAGTATGAGTCCAGAGTCTGGAATTGTGCCCGGTATATGGCGATAGGCTCGCACCCTTATTACAGGGAACCTAACATCCTCGGCGAAAGGTGAGTGTACTCAGTACACCCCCGCTTAGGGAATATAGGCGTTTTAAGCTTTAATAGCTTTTTCCTTACTAAGAATTAATCATGTGTTATGAGTGCGTTATGTGACATACAAGGATTTGTCCCGTGCGAGGTTTGGACGTGCGACGCGTTTCTTTGATTCAGTGACTCGAACGGCCTACGCTCGCATTTAGACCACTAGACCAAGCCAAGACTACAGGACGTCTTAGTTTAAATAATAAGCATCGCTTTATTATAGTAAAATTAGTCTACGAATATAATAGTTTATTGTAGGCTCGCGGTTTGCTTTTAAAACTATTTTTATAGAGTTCATCTACCTAAGGATTGGGAACTATAACAGTGAAAGTATACACTATATAAAGATTTTATTGATACATTAAGAGTTGTACAACACATGTCATACATAGTAAGTTATTTTACCTATATAATAACTTAATAAAATTCTTTTTAAATTATACCTTTGGTATAGATAGCAAGTAATAGATTTAAGGTGAATATAATAACAACTAGATAACAGTACATTTTTAAAATGCCATTTATAAAATGTGTATTAATTCCTGCAATCTTGCTATTAGTTCCAACAAAACCGACAACCGATCGTACTGGTCACGGTCGAAGTACCTGCTTCTCTGTTTTGTGGTACTCGATACCAATGCATATAATACACAAATTGTATTTATATAAAACTAGGTGTACCCGCAATTTCGTGCGCTTTATTTTCACGCGTGTATTTCACGTTTTTTTTGAGACAAAAAGTAGCTTATGTCCTTCCCATGGATGAAATTTATGTCCTTGCTGAATTTGATCGAAATTTGTTCACCGCTTTGGATTTTAAAAGGTAACAGACTAACCGACAGATAAAACGACAGACGAGTATGGACTTTGATCATCATCATTATGGGCTGCACGACATCCACCCAAACCGTCCCGAAGCCGCCCGCATAAATCGCTTTGGGCCGGCTCGGTGAACGATAGACTGAGATGTGCTGTACGCGTATCCTCGATCATTCACATTGGTTTTATTTAAAAAAAATTACAACTGTCGAGTCGGCATGCGATCCTTAGTACCTAGTAGATGTATAATTTACCGGAGATATTGGCGAAGGTTCCAATGACCCGTTTGCGAGAGCTGAAGTTACATGTGTGTGTGTGTGTGTGTGAGTGATGTACGCTGTTGGCCGCGAGGCCTTTACAGCTTCACCGGACTTAAGGGCAAGCCTGCAACCACTACGCTCGAGCCAGAAGGGCAAGAGGCGACATACTCGGTTGGGATAGTCGCTGTAGGGGGACGGGGTGCACTACTAAGTGCACCGGTCAACCGCCGGCTATGGGAGGGGATCTACGAACACGTTGTCGTCGCCCATATTCTGAGCGAAAAGAATGGACGACAAAGCATCGGGGGGATCGGAGAGAACATATCGCGGCCGGCGGTGGCGGCAGGGGTCGGGGGCTGAAGTTACAATAGACAAATGACGGCGTTCAAAATATCATTCATCGTTTGAATTACAAATTATTTGCAGACCATACTGAATTTTAATCAAAAACTGCGTTTGACAACCGCCGGGATTTTGTATATTCTGTATCTAAGGTTGCAATATTCTGCATTTCCTTTGTTTAACGCAATAAATCTTTGAAATAATAAATATACCTAGGTAAATTGGATATGAGTTTTCCGTGAAGAGAATGTAGTATAATATCTACCAGACTCCTTTTCTTAAGGCCAGATCATATTATGTTTGTTGTTATGTTCTATGTTTGTACCGTTCGTTTGTATCTTTTGTATGATCGTATAGAAAAATATTTTTATATTTCGCGCATGGAAAACTTGGAAAGGAAATTCCGAATTAAGCGAGCGCGCTGTACCGGGTCAACTTGCATTTGAGCTCGAGAAATTCTTCATATTATGTTTTCACATTCTGATTTATTTGATTTTATTCTTGTGTTTTGTAGTTGATTAATCTGATTCATAAGAAGGCTGGAAAAGTAAGCGGCTGTAGAGGCAAAGTACCTTAGGTAAAGATAAGCATTTTTTTATTCAAACGAGAATAGCATTTTTTTAATCAAACGAAACAATCTATTTTTTATGATTTAGGAAAACTACAATCCAGATTATTTGAAGTCACCTCAGCCGGGAGTCTTATAGCTCAAGATGGGAAAGTCTTCATTCTATAATTTTCCTATTTTCCTATCCTAAATTCAAAAAATGATCAGATTTTTCTGTAATAGCTAATAACTTACAAATATAGTTTGCTTATTTTAATAATTTTATATATGTCGTCAGATGGCCAAACTAACTAGCACAAGAGCTCAATCTTCAGACTCAGACATGGGCGGGGTTAGGTTTTCAAACAGCTAAACACAATGATTGCCCATTAGTTATTTAATTACATAACTTATCCACATGTAACACAATATCAACTATTAAATTATCAAAAGGCAGGACGACCATCTTGACACGTCGTCATCGCATCGTTCTCCATGTTCTGCTCATCTTCCTAATTCAAAATCCCGCTGACTCTCGCGTTCCGTCAGCACGCGGCCGTAGCGCTGACTAGCGGACGACCCGCGCACTATTTGTCACAGATAATAACCACGCCGACATATAGATTAAATTTATTTTAAAATACTTTTAAGAACAAGCTTTTATACAGCAGGTAATGGTACAATTTAAAACGACCAATCAATATTAAATGTGTATACACAATTTCGTGTCTATACTGTTGATCGTTGAGGAATTCCTATGTCTGGAGCCAATCCGGGGTGTACAATTAGGACATGCTTACGATATAAATGAATTGACTGAACCAATATGTCAAATTTTAACTCTGTAGGCTAAGGGGAAGGTTCTATTTCAGTTTGCAAGATTTGACTTAAACCAACAAACTTTTTTTGCAATTGCAAGCTAAATAAAAGACTGTAAAAAGGAATCAAATCAAGTTTGTTTTTTATTAGTTATTTGTGATGCACGAATGTGTGTAAAATAATATCGGTTGCATCATTACCGCTACGATAATCTTTTTGATATTATTGATATAGATTAACAACAGAGACCAAGAAGAAGATGTACGTTGATATACGGTTTCTGTCTGTTCTTTATCGGGGTATAACGTCTCTTTGCTTGCACAATCGATTCATCGAGGCATTTCCAATCACTAGAAGCTTATCCTCCTCAGGTGCATAATGTGGTCCTTGACCTATCTGCATAATATATGATAGTGTTGTATATACAACAGTATGGAGTTGCTAGGTGATGCGCCCGATAACTGAGTTACATCCAACTGGATTGGTTCGCTGGGGCTAGAACTAGTTTCGGAAGCGTCTTAGATTACCCGAGTCTGTACGGAACTGAAAAGTTAAAGCTAGATTGACCAAGCTCTCACATCGAAACTAAATTGGTTCTAAACATAGGTTGAGTATGTAAAATTTCATGTATAACAAAATTACGTTGCTCTTGTTGAAGGACTTTTTGTCAGAGCCATACTCCAGATAAGCCCCAATACTAGTATTTATTGCCATCTTGTCTTCGTTCCCGATATTGAGATGTCATAGCGTAAATTTACTATTGCAGTAATTGGAGGTAGCTAGGCCTGAATACATATCCGTGTTTAAGCCAGTAGAAACTGTTTTTAAAGGGAAATCTAGTATAAGGGTATCTCGTTTTATGTATAAACCCTCCAAATATTATTAAGGTTGACATCTATCTACATAATATGTAAGTACCTATCTACAGTGTACATTTCCAAGAAGTTTGCAAAACATAATTCTTACTAATATTGTAAATTCAAAGTAACTCTGTCTGTCTGTTACCTTTTCACGCCCAAACCGCTGAACAGATTTCGATCAAATTTGGCAAGGATATAGATTTTATCCAGGGGCTGGACAAAGGCTCTTTGAGGAAGGGCAAAGGAATTTTGTCTCAACAAAAAAAAGTAGGGTGTGTAATACACGCCTAAAAATAACGCGGACGAAGTTGCGGGTTTAGCTAGTTCACAATAAGTTGATGATAAAATCATATTGTTGAAACTTGACGACTTATAATATTTATTATTAACTGAAAATTTTGGGTTTGTAACACGTCAAAAGTACCAGCTATTTCTGTGCATTGCCACAATTGCTAATGCTACGATTCAGATCGGTCTAGTGGTGCATTTTTCGGCTAGTGACCGCGAGATCCTTAGTTCGAATCTCAGAAAAGACAATATGTAGTTTCAAAAAAAAATCATACTAGCAGTCTGGAGCCTGGAATTGGGCCTAGTATGATTATAATTAGTTTGCCTTCCATTACATTAAGACCATTGTCGGCGATGTGTGGGTATATGGTATACCTCGTTGTCACCCCTGCTTGGAATAAGTAACTAAGCTTCACAAGGTGTGGGCTAATGCTAGTGACCATGGTAATCTGTCAAAAGTGCTATTGTATAGTTCCGCTAGTTCAGTATTGACATCCTGGACGCCAAACAAAATATTTTTATGAAGTCTAAACCGTATTTTTTTTTTTTTTAACTTAGCCCCACACTAGGATTTATTCCTGTGTCGTGGGTGCGTTTACAAACATGAAAATTCACATACACAAATACCCAGACCGGAACAAATAACTGTGGATCACACAAAGATTTGTCCCGTGCGGGAATCGAACCCGCGACTATTAGACGCAGTGGGCGGAGCGGCTTAAGCTCTTAACCACTGCGCTAAATCGTCCGTCAACTACAAAACTTATTCCGTGGCCCTAGCTACCCACTTAAGAGCAAGACCTCTACATAGCGTCACGATATATAATTTACTTGTTACATAGCCTGATTAAAATATTGCTCTAGAATTTCCACTTATTTTGATGGCCATTTAGTAAATATTGCTGATTTAAATAATGTTATAGGTTTAGTTTAGTTTATAGTTATGGTACACATTCACGGAGATAATTAGGTGTAATTATATACTCCAGAATGTGCATTAATATAACATTAGGTACCTATTTATTGCGTAACAGATAAAGCTGATCTGATATAATGCCAGCAGTATTGCATAAGGACCCTTAGATAATGCTGCTCATTTCATGCACTCTTCTACAATTCAAAGTATAATAAAATCACGTTATGTCATCTTCAGTTTCAAAGCAAAATCCTAAGAATATGGAAACATAACACGACATTCCGTTTCTTTTACAGTTTTGTGGATTTTTTTATTATATAGATTATGGGAATTATGTAGAACTTCGAGAACCTTATCAACTTACCAACATATGTATAGGTAATATTCAGCCAAACTTTGTTAGTATTCGAGTAAGGACTTACATTAAAAACAGATTGTCTGTTATCTATTTGAGCGGAAGTTATTATGTAAGTAATTATCCCTAGGGCAGAGACTACAGTGTTCCAACAGATTCCTTCGTAACAGACCTCACTGGCTTTCTCCACACTCATTGTTCGCCTTTACACGCTCGGCGATTACGGGGAATTTTTACTTTTCTGATTCTGCCCTTCAGATAAGACCTTAATACGTCCACTGTAGGACAAAAGCCTCCCCAAAGACCGCCACAACGGCCGACGTGTGCTGAATGCGTCCACCCGCGACCTTATGACAAATATGTTATGTGTATGTAATGTTTTGTCAACAGGTGTGTTTCAACCGAACGTCAGTTTTTGGCTGACTTCGTGGCGGGTGCGGAGAGCACGGCAGGCGGACGCCTGGCGCGCTGGCTGGCGCCCACGCCGCGCGTCGAGCCCGCGCGCTGCGAGCTGAAGGCACCGGCGCAGCCCGCGCGGCCAGCGACGCGGCTCACGCTGCCGGTCTTGGTGCGAGATCAGTACGGCGAGCCTGTCTCTTCGCCTGCATTGAAAGTCGAGGTAAAGATTTTGAAAATTTTCATATTCATTAGGTTGCTAATTATGTAATGCAACTTATATTCCCAAATAGCTTGGCCCGCAGTATTTTCATTATGATGATGTTAAATTTGCAATCACAATGGCGAGTCCGCACGGTTCCTAATTAAAAAATAACTTGGGTAAATTTCATAGCAAACGGTAACTTTGCGACTGTTATAAAGTGACATTTCACTTGATGAAAGCGTTAGTTCCGATTTTGGCCGCGGGCCAAAAGATCTTTGTGGGACTCCACTAATATATTAAATATAAAAGTACCAAGGCGTGTCACAAATTTTTCGGGGGTTTTACAGGCGCGCTTTGGCAAGTGCGGCTTGCAAGCTCTTCAGTTCTGCTACAGTGATAATGTGTACATCCATGACATTAGCTTTATTACCAGATATAATGTACCGTATAAAAAATACAATATTATGCGTTAGTTGTAAGAAGCTCATGAATGCCATCTTTAAAGATAAAAGAACGTCTGCAACTAGGCTTTTATCAATTATATCCTATTCTATTATCATCTGGATCTGCAGTCATCCACGAGGAAATTGTTCTCGGCAGGAACTAAATCAATATCGTAAGCCCAAGCTTAGTTCGATAACTAAGCTGTATATCCGCCCTTTGAGTGCCTAGGCGGGAGCGCGCCCCTAGGGGAGGCGGATTTTCACCTCTCAGTTGGACGTTTTTACTAGCCCCCCATCAGAGCTTTCCCATCAAAATCTGCAGGTATTTATTTTTATGAAACGCTGTTATTTAATATGTCAAAGTATTTCATGTTACATTATATTTAATTATGTAAATTATGCAGACGTTATGTAATAACCACATCTACATCCATTCCATATACGAAAATAAAATAATCAGGAACTTGCATCAATCAAATATAGGTAGATAGATACACGCTCGCCGCACGAAAAATGGCACCACCAAAAGGCAGGCAAAAGTGAACGGTACCAGAAAATTAACAGGCTTTCGCTTTTTGCCAAACGCAATTTTAAGTGATAAGAGTTAGGTACAATATGCCCTAATTTATGTCTATATCGTAACTTTAACTACTCACGTAGATTAAGGGACGTTTTTAGTGTAACTTAAGAACGGGACGCTGTATCTTGTTATGATATATCGATGGGAACTTGCATTAATTATGACTACAAAATTATAAATAACGGCAAGTTCATAATTTTTGTAATTGATGAATATCGCTCGCTTATTTATAAATATCTTCCATGTAAAATCGAATCATTATGTAGGTCATATTATTATTCATAATAAACCGACAAATGGAATATACACAAAACAAAAGGCTTTTATTCTCAATATTCAGTTTGTTAAGCCGCCATCCATCACTGCATGAATCAATAATAATTAAAGGCTGAAGTCGCAATGCAAAAGTGCATTACGATGTACCATACCAAATTATTACAGAGTAACAATTTCGGTATTTCAATATTCGCTAGGCCTAGTAGATACGTAGGTGTTTACTACGTATAGATGTAGTTATGCAAACTTCCTGAACCCTAATTAATGCTTAAAATACAGTGATGAGTGATCACGAGGAGCAAAATATTTTAATTTACTAAAGCTACCAGTTTATGGTTAAAAAACGTATTTTTTTAATAGTTTTTATTCTGGCTGTATCTACCTGTATTGACGGTTGTTCCAGTTAGTAGTAGGTGAATGTAAATCCAACTGATCCATAGCGAATAAGAATTAATTAAGAAGGGGTTTATTCTTTCTTTCTGATTAGTTTTTAACAGAGATCTACAAGATCACAGATCTAAACTTGAACTGGAGTTGGAGAATATATATCTTGTTGTGTATACTAACGCTTATCTAATTACAAGTACTAGTGGTCGCCCATTGGTCGCAATTCGACCATAATTAATTTAAATTATAAGTTTGAACATTATTAAGGTTCTATTGTCAAAGACTATACTTCTATAATCACAGATTTCGCCAAGGCTACACTTAATTTGCCTATTATTTTCAAACAAATTATATGAAATTTAAATTTAAAAAAAAAAAAATTAATAAAGAATACCTGGCTTTTAATTTTTTTTATGATACAAAAACCTAAAAGAAAATGCTGTCTATTGAACTTATACATATTTCGATTATTTGATTAATGATACAAAACTTCTCTGCAAAACGATGTTTCTTGTAAAAACTCTTTCATCGTTTGCTGGTTATGTTTGACATTCAGTAAGACTATAGACAAATAATATTAAGGACAAACAATATTAATCTATTTTTAATTTGAAATGTATTGTGTCAAATACATGGTAGTGTGTGAAATGTTTTTTTTATTGATTTAATATATTTTCATGCATAATTTAAAAAAATATTGGCATTCTGCACTCCTTCTCTATATAAACTATAAGTGTGGGAAATTTCATACTCCTCCGTCCGCGCAATTTTCGTAAAAAGGGGTACAAAGTTTTTGCTTCACGTATTAATATAATGAATGTTTTATTATGGCACCAAGAAACAAGACAAGATACAAGGAGACGTTTGGCGTTTCTTGATACCAAAAGCTCGATCGCTTTACCTCGTATCTGTGGTGATTATACGCAAAAGTAGATACATATCCATCATTTCGCTTTTACTGACTCATTATATCACCTCGTTTGTTCTTTTTATACTTCATACACCGAGTTTGTGCCTACACATCATTTGAGTGTCTGTATAATATCACTCAACCAATCGCCACGAGGTCGCACAGTGTTTATCCTTGACCTCCTGAACCCTTAAACTCTTCAATGATTTAACTGTCTGCGCATATAGTGAGGCATATAATGTTCTGTGTTTATAAGTAAAATCTAGTGTATGAACTAATTTATCCAGCGTGCATGGACCTTACCTATGTGTGCTCGAGATTCAATTTTGATGGACGGTAATTGATGATCGTTGACATAGTGAACTTCGAACTCTAGTTTTAAACACCGTAGACCATGAATTACCAAGGCCAGTTTGGAAGTCTTTAAATAGACTTCGAACCCAGGTCGGCCGAAGCAACGAAAATATGAACAGGTGGGGATTCACAGAATGTACATTCTGTGAATGGAATGTAATCTGGGGTAATGCGGTGTAACTCAAACGATGTCCCATTTTATATCATGATCTGCGTGCCCTAACGCCAGCAGCAGGATTTGATGTCTGCTACCGACAATGCATTCGGTGTGGCCACCTTCTGGGCTGCATCCATATAATTATAGTCATGTTTGCCGTCGGAACGCTAAGAAGAAGAATTCCGTAGACCTATAAAAGTTAGGCATTATTTCTATTCAGCACTTCTGCCTGTTTCCAATTCATTCTGTAACCTTTAAAGGGTTACAAGTTATAAAGTTTTAGTGCCCATCGAAGATTCTAGAAAATGTCATCTTTGCTAGTTCCACTATATGTATTAACATTCAACAGTCAACTCTAGGACGTTATTGAGAGCGTCTCTATTAGATACATTTATTTACATAATGGTCAATAAACAATGCACTCAAACGCCAAGAGCTACAGCGCGAAGAATCAGGGTCACTTATTACGAACAAATCAGCTGTAATATGTCAACAGGAACTCATCAGGAACAAATATGTGGAATGAGGTCGTGCCACCCCGCCGTGCCAATGGGGATTAGTAGAGGTAGGTTTTAGGCCACTTGTTGTTAGAACTTATCAAGTCACTCATAAGGCTTCAGAATTAGTCTAATGATTACCACATTGAGTGGCATCGCCTTATTAACGTGATTCCCAACACACGGAGTCACACGAAAATAAAAATGCAACATGGCATAAGCAGCCACTCAACTATTAGCGGATTATTTAGTTGTATATTGTACGTACGTAGGTACTTGATATAGTTGGGCAGAAATCAACGGCACTACACGAAGTAACCTAACGGTTTGATTATGCCAAAAAAAGTTTACTATTTAATTAACTACCTACCTGTATGGTATGCAATAAAAAACATGTATACATATATAAATGAAAATTAATGAAGAAGTGTCTACTTATTAACAATGCGCCCTATTACATCTCCGCGTACTGAACAATTAAAGCGGAAATGGGTTTTCATCCCGAAGTTTCCTGCAATTTCTTTGCAGTGCTCGTAAGAAGCGCAAGCTGCATAGCTAGCAAAATTGCATCTTGATTTAGATTTAACCCTCAGGTTAAAGACGCGTTTATTAATTCAAATATAAACTAATATGAATCGCTAAACATCAGGTAACAGGTTAATGGAGGGTAACAAAAATATTGACCTTTTGTTCGAACTTGGACTGTTTGTCCTATATATTTGTAATCGCCTACAACTTTGTGTAGGATCGAACCTTCACAGTAGTACAGTAGTATGCGTAATCGCTTGTAACTTCGCGTATAGAATGCAACCTCCACAGTGGTGGGTAAGATATTTGATGATTGAATGACACTTTAAGAGACATTGAGAGATCTCTTGGCAAAATCCTTGTGAGATCGAGTGCCAATGTAGTCGCCTATTTCACCGAAATATATGAAATTCATGTTTTTTCTTTATTTCCGGCAAGTGATACTATAGTAAAAGTTGATCTGCCTTAATTTTACACTTGTATTATTTATTTAGAGTTACATATAATCATAAAAATCTCAAAGTGCCGTAATCTGACAGCTAAACATCACAAAATATGCTGTTTCATTTTTTTTTTATTCTAACACTGATCATCTTTGGTTTCGTTGAGCTAAATCGTACAATACCTGTAGCAGTTGGTAATAATTGCCAACGTTCCACATAAACGTAGATTTTAATTTTAAAACAATCTTTGGGAACTGTCTGCAGTGTGGACCACAAATGTACACCTTTTTAAAATATCATTTTAATTACTCTAGATTCAAAGGACAAGAGATATCTTATTTCACAACGCGTAAAGACTGCTCAGTTTCATTGACGGTGCAAAACAAAGAGCATTTATAATCACTGCGGTGCAAAATTTATTCCGTAGCACTTGTTAAGTATCGTAACTTTTTAAATACCGATCTGCATCATTAAAATTGCCTTTGCGGTACTCCGTTTAATTCATATTTTTAATCAATTCTGCGTAAAAGTAGTCTGTCGGTGCAACAAAGGGACGTTGAAAATGAATTTTCGCTGTGGTATATTAGTAACTGCACGGGATGTCTAGTATTTGTTATAAATTTCAATGAAATTGATATTCATCATCATCATCATCTCAGCCTATACTTGTCCACTGCTGAACATAGGCCTCCCCAATCGCTTTCCAGCGTAACCGGTCCGAAGCCACCTGCATCCAACGACTTCCTCCGATTTTCACAAGATCGTTGGTCCATCTGGCAGGCGGCCGCCCTACGCTGCGTTTGTCAATACGTGGTCTCCACTCTAGAATCTTTCTGCCCCAACGCCCGTCCGATCTTCGCGCTATGTGGCCCGCCCATTGCCACTTCAGCTTGCTAATCCTGAGGGCTATGTCGGTGATTTTTTTGCTTCTACGTATCTCCTCATAATTGATATTGCTTCTACATAGTAGAGCTCGACAATTTGACGTATCTATTATCTAAAATCAATCTACCTGCACACAAAACTATAGCGACATTTTATCACACGAAACTAAGATGAGCTTATGATAGTAGTGTTATACACTACTGGTGTCCATAGATTTAGTCATTCTTTCTTGGTGCATAAAACTGGCCCGGAGTTAAAAGCTAGTCTTTTGAGCTTTTGAGCTTTCTAGCTTTTTGTCTTGCTGAATTTCTAACTGGATCTTCTGGGCCTGCGTTTCGATCCGGTGGCAGATGTAAAAAATGGAATGATTTTGACGTGTGTGGTTTATAAATGATTTGTGACTATTTTATATCTTGCTGAGACTTTCGTCTTACCTCTGCACCTTTGAAAGCATTGACCGATTTGTTTTTTTAGATTATGTTTGTGACACTTAATGTTAATCCTTAATTCCCTTTATCGAGCATGAGTAATAGGTAAAGTATGTGAAGAGAGACTCCATGTGCCCAATTATCACATTGATTTACAAGTAATATCTCTAAACTACGGAAGAAATGGTATTGCCAATAGCGCTTCTCGACCTTCGATTCATGTGAATCTAGTTACGATGTAATTATCGTTTCATAAATTAATCTATCACGACTGCGCCGCATGGTAACTATGTAGAGACAGTTAAACGCTATCGCGCCAAGGCCTATTACCGGTAATATATATTTGCAATATGCACGTATATTCACACTGTATATTTTGCTGAGTTGTTACTCAGCAAAATATACAGTGTTATTACGTGCACTTAACGCTCTGGAATGTTTTCCAGAGCGTTACGTCATCTTAAGAAAGTTAAAAATATAGAAGAATTGTGTGCATTCTTGCTAGCTCGAAACCGAAGCCCTTTTGGACGTAACAGAAAAAGGTATATAAAAACATTACGAAACTACGTTAAAGTATAAATGTGGTTTTTGTATATTGTATACAACGAGTCTACGTAACCGGCGAACGTGTATGAGATGAACTATGAGAGTGGAGAAAGCCACAGAGGTATGTAAGGAAAGAACCTGTTGGAACTCTGGACTCTATGCCTACCCCGCAAGGGATCTGGCGTGATGATATAGATATACAAATTATTGTTAAAAACTAACATTCAATATTTTGGCAAATATTTACGACAGACGGTTTAGGGGTCGACTTTTTACGTGGAAATTCCTTACACTGCCAAGTTTGACACGGTAACGTTACATGTTCTACGGAAGACCAAACGTAAGGAAAATTAAAAAGGATAAAAATCCTAGAAGATACGTTCTCGTGATGGATAGCAATGCGCGAGTTACGCGCCAGTCATACGTAGAGAGAGCGAAAGAGAGAGCTTACTTGTAGCTATATTCCTGATTCAAAGGTGCGTTCACAGATTCAGATTAAATATTTACAAATACGCATATCTAAATAAATATATATAGCTCACGCTGCAATGTCGGCTCTTGAGATGAATCTAATTCTTCGACGTATGATCGTGTGACCACCGAGTCTCCAGTTATTATGAATAATTGGTTTAGGTATATAAGCTACACCTGAGTTAGGATAAGTCGTACACTAGTCCGTTATATAAACGTGGTGCATGACGTCCTCATGCTAGGTGCGGCGATGTTCTTCGTGGGGCGGCTGGCAGAAAGCGAATGAGAGTAGCCGAGGATTGTAGTCAGTGTTGTGCCATTGGAGAGTTTATGTCCAGCAGGAGACCTCTAAAGACATGATGATGACACACTAGCTAGAGCACAAAGATTTATCCTTTGTGAGAATCGAACCTAAAATTTCTTCGATTTTATGACCTGACCCGCCTACTCTCAGACCACTAGACCAAACAGTTGACAACTGCGCACATTCCCTCAACATACCGAGAAATATTACGCCTTGTACTTGTACCTCTGGATGAGAATGCTATGAATATAATGTTTATTTCTCAGGTGGTAGTGCAGAGGTTGGAGGAGAGCGAAGTCCGGCAAAGTCGGGCGCCCACGGCGGAGGGACACTGCACCACCGTCCCCGATGTGCCGTACCATCCAACCTTAAGAGACACCATGTGCTTCCATGCCATCACTATGATGAAGGTAAGGTAATTCAGCGTACTTGGTAGTATGGAGGGTAGTAAAAAAGTAACAGTGTGGGCATGTTAAGTTTATGGTACTTACTAAAGTCGTTAACCCATAGTATAAACTATTTATAATGTGATAACATTCAAGTGGAATAATATTGCTTGTCCTTGCATTCGTTAAAGCATTAGTTTATTTTAATGAAATTTTAATGTTCGATTTATTTAGTGTAGTGAATGTCCCGCACTGATGTCGGAGTGATCATCGTCGTTTTGCCGTTTACCTATGCACTAGCTATGCACTTTCATGTATCCGGATCTGGGTTCAAAATCCGTTAGGTACATAGATACATGTGTGCAGTGATCGAAATCCTGTCAATTTGTACTATACAAATAAGTTTCAATTGTGATGTTTGAACTAATGTGTACGTTTCGCTCCAGCATGAAAATCTTGATTTTATTAAAATTAGATTCCTTCGGAAGGTCTGTGGCGAGTCGTATTAAATTGAGCGCAGTGCGCAGTGGTTAAGAGCTTAAGCCGTTCCGCCCACTGTGTCTAATAGTCGCGGGTTCGATTCCCGCACGGGACAAATCTTTGTGTGATCCACAATTATTTGTTCCGGTCTGGGTATTTGTTTGTGAATTTTCATGTTTGTAAACGCACCCACGATACAGGAATAAATCCTAGTGTGGGGCTACGTTTTAAAAAAAAAAAAAAAAAAACCTTTATTACATAATTATTGAGATATTAATATGGTAAAATATTTCAATTGTGGAAATCAATTTTTGAACAACACTTGACTACAGCATAATGAATCGTAAAGATGGCATCCATGATATATCTCAATAGACGCATAATTAATGTCAATATGTTAACATATATCTATCTATCTATCTATAACCTCACGCCAGATCCCTTGCGGGGTAGGCAGAGAGTACAGAGTTCCAACAGGTTCTTTCCTTACATACCTCTCTGGCTTCCTTAACATATAAACGTTCAAAATGTGTGTCGTAAGTATTCCTATGCATATTTATATCATTGGGCGCTTGAATATACTACGGCAAGCTGGTCTTCACAACTGCACGGTAAGCGTCCGTGGGCGTCCCTTCAAGCCTGGCACAGCCTAATTTTCGTCTCCATCCAGTCTCGCCACGCGATGCGATCCGGCGATGCCAATGCCACTTTATAGTACATACAAATCAACGGAACAACAGCTAATGTGCGGTTAAGTTTCATTTTGTATTATTTAAAAGCGTAAATCGACGTCCAATAAATAGGATTTTAGCACACTACAGTGGAAAGGTAACGATTCCTACACCGCCACTTTGAATGAAAATACATGCCCATTGCATAGTTTCATCGCGTTGAACTGTCTAGGTTTCAGAGCAGCAAAATGCTCTAATTAAAGTCAGGCTTATTCTCCAAGCTGGGATAGCAGAGGTCCTTTTGTAATATCATACCGGGCAATAAGTCTAGACTTCTAAGACAGGTACAGATAATTTTTATTAAATTCTAAAAGCCAAATAATACTTTGTTCGATCAGGAATCGAAACCAGGCCTTTGAAATCGTCATCTGTACCATGACGAGACATTAAACACTGTTTTATACATTCCTAATATAACCTATGATACCATTTCTGTACTCTCTGCCTACCCTGTAAGAGAAGGGCAAGGAATCTGGCGTGATAATATAGATAGATAGATAGCCTTTTATTACAAACTCTTATTTAACCTGCAATGTTCGTATGTCTGTCCGTCTGTCTTTTCGGTTCAAATTGTGTGATCTATTTTTGACGCACTTGCAAGTATCCGATTGAGCTAAAAATTTGGCATACGTATGTAAGTTCGGTGAAAATGCAATAATATGGTACCATGGAGCTAATCTGATGATGGAGTCGGAAGGTGGCCATAGGAACATTTGAATTATACAACGTAACCCCC
The DNA here is from genome assembly GCA_905147815.2 of Phalera bucephala. Classification (NCBI taxonomy): domain Eukaryota; kingdom Metazoa; phylum Arthropoda; class Insecta; order Lepidoptera; family Notodontidae; genus Phalera; species Phalera bucephala. The sequence continues at coordinate 5,342,693 of LR990609.1, read as the reverse complement.
TCGTGATTAGGCTTTTTAGATTGGTATTGGCAAGTACTATATACCAGATAGTGTTCAGGGTCTGATGATGAAGGCGAAAGGTAGAAAATTGAACCACTCAACTACTCAATATAACCGCACCGTGTTTGGGCTCGTTGGATTCGTCTTAACAAGTGCTTTAGACTCGAATGGCGCCCAAGGTCTGATGAAGCCGGAAGAAAGCCATAGGAACTCCTAAACAAAGCAAGATATTTTCGTTGTGTTTTTGATATAAAAGCTTGATTTAAAAAAAGTCTTATCTCGAGTAAATTGACTTGTTTATAGATACGGGTGTTAGTCCAGACTGCTATTAAGACCATTATTCTGACCTAGGATTTGAACTAAGTACCTCATGATTACTCAGTTGGAACATATCAACTCGTCCTCCGCCAAAGGAATTCCAACTTGGTTCAATGACTACCACATCATATGGTAACCGGAAATCATCTTAGGCCGAAATTTACCTAATCTCGGTAATCGCTGAAAACTGCAAAACTGCAGCCATGCAGTCCTCTTATTGTTTATTACTATTAGGGTCTACACCTGCTCTTACCTCGACCGCGTATAAATATAAGCTCAGGCATTCTCTCAAAAAGGCACCAGGCATATTGACTTTTTTCTTAGTACGTGATATGTATTTTACCACCATTTTGATTTCATTACTCTATCTTTGTCCTAGGCGGTAGTGCTTTGGCAATATAATAATATAATACAGGTGCCGTCATTCTAAGTGGTCACTAAAGACTTGGTCATCGCTAATATAGACTAAAAGAAAGTAATGTGTTTTAGAAAACTTAGAATTTCGGAACACATACTATCATCGGAGCTCATCTAGCAAACATTTCTCAATTAAATGACACAATCGCGTAACGTAGCTTTGTCCACTTCCGTCTTCATTCAATAGGTTCGCGTTATTGAATAGTCTGCTACGAGCGGAGACCATGAATAAAGCGCAAAAGAGCTTTGATACATTTACCCGAATTCGTTGCTCTTTGTTTGTTCCACGGAATGCATGACGTATGCATCCAGTACTTTTTGGCAGTTTTTGTGTGTCAGAGGAGTCTGAGAGTTACTAGGTAGTTATATCGAAATTCGGACGACACTCGGCGAATGACTTTATTGCTGTAAAAAGCGACAAATATAAATGTCAGTAACGCTCTTTTTCTCTCAAAGGGAACAGGCAGAAGTGACATAGACATAGACATTTACATTTCGCTGAGGTATTTTGCCCCCAATGTGACAGGGGGCGGGAAGACAATATTATGCTATAGCTTATAGTGGAATATAATGCATCCTTTCTTTTGGGGATATGGTCGTGGAAGTAGGTATAGGATATTAAATTTGCATAAATGATATGCATACTCGTATAACATTTCATTACATAAATGCACGAAACTCAAAATTCGCTCAGATTCTGTCCTCCTTATGAACCTAGGAAAGATATTTTACGCGTTGCGTCTATTTCAGTGGTCCATTGAGCCATTCCTGAACAATATTTGTTATTAATTACGAGTTAGTCAAGAACCCATCTGGCCTGTCTAACTGCATGACCTCCATTTGAGTGCTTCTCCGTTTTTTTTATTTCCAGCTGAGACGACTATGAACTGTGAATCATTGGTTTTATATCACACATTATGTTTTATCATTACTTTTGTTTGGCGTAATGATAATAATGGAGTATAATATGCTTACTATTCAATGAAAATATAAATAGTTCAAATGTGGATTATTTATTTTGTTTAAAAGTTAATACGATAGCGGGTGTATATTCATATAAGTACATAGTTGATCTACGGTCGTATTTGGCAAACTGAAGACGTAGAACGTGGTCAACTCAAACTCAAACAAAACTTGTAAGGTCCTTGTAAATTGTGTTCGATTTTTGTTTTAGAATTTAAGTCGCATTATTGATTTTTTTACCTGTTTAAAAAAACAAAGCCCCACACCAGGAATTATTCATGTGTTGAGGATGTGTTTTCAAACATGAAATTCACATGCACAAAAATCTATCTATCTATATCATCACGCCAGCTCCCTCGCGGGGTAGGCAGAGAGTACAGAGTTCCAACAGGTTCTTTCCTTACATACCTCTCGCCGGTTACGGAGACTCTTGACTTGCCCTTCAGCTAAGACACGGTCTATTTGGTCATGGTAAGATAGTCTAGGTCTTCCCCGGCACCTACATCCTTCCACTTTCGCATTGTATATCTGTTTTGTCATTCTTTCTTCTGGCATAAATTACAAAAGCAAGTTTCACAAAAATCTAACTAAAATAAATATATATGGGTCATGGGAGTAGCGTGAAGCGACCTAATCTCTTTTCCTGACCAAGCCGCCATGAAATACTCTCTTTGTCCTTGGACGTACTCGCCAATGCACATTCTTAGAAATATCGAAAGAAGAAGGCGTTTTCCTTACAGTGGAACAGTATAGGCTCAAAGTAAATATATTATCCGCCAGGTGTACCAAAACTTCTCGTTCGAAGAGCTTCGGCTTGCAAGCGAGTCGTGGAGCGAGGCGGGCGCGGCTGGCGGCGGCATGCCCGGCAACGGGCGCGTGCCCGCGGAGCGCCTGCCTGTGCGCGCGCAGCCCGACGGCTCGTACGTCGCCACGTGGACGCCGCGCGCGCCCGGCACCTATGCGTTTAGGTGCACGCTTGACGATCAACCAGCGCCACAGGTTCATTTTAACACTTGCCTTATTCTTTGCCATTCTCATAGGTTCCCGGGTGGGAAGTGATGTCGTCGTTGGGATGAATTTCTTGCAATATATTAATAGATATACGGATAGGCTGACTAAATACACTATACTCTATTTAGAATGGATTGAGACAAAATATAACGAGAGAAACAATTGTTCTGAACTTTTTTAACTGACTACGGTTTACTTAATAATAGAAAAAACCGTAACTAACCACAAATTTAACAAAAACAACGAATTCAATGAACGGGATGAGTAATGGCGGATATAACCCAACTTAAAATGAAATGGCGAATTTCAATGTATTATTTGGAAGTATTTTATGATTTGTTTACATAAAATGTCACGACAATCTGAAAAAAGTATAGAGATAAAGTTCATCGCCTACCCCCATAAAATACACAAGGGAGTTGTGGGTTAATTTGGAACACGGCTTAACCCACACAAACATATTTAAACTATCACAGGAATTGACAATAGAAGTGGCTGAGAGTACAACCGACGGACCCTCAGAGCGAGGGGTCCAAGCTGGTGGTGTGCTGCCCCCGTCACCACCAACGAAGCTGCGCCGTTTCACGGCCAGATTTAGCTCGGGGTTGCGCGTGCGGGCCAGCCCCAGCCTGCAGGCTGAGGAGTTAGGCCGCGTGCCGCCCGGAGCCAACATCGCGTTCGTTGAAGAGGTTTGTACCACAGTTTACATTTACACACGGCTTCTCGGAAGTGTTTTGCGGGTAGCACCATCTAGATCTGCCGAGAAGCCGCGTAGAGTGTGTTTGTGTGCGTGATTCTTATTCGGACCGCTATTACTAACATGCTCAACTGCTTACATTATGTAATTACTATGTGCTGTACATTTTCGTTCTAAAATTTCATATTCTAACTAAGGGAACGTACCTATAGTACGTGACACGTTCAGGGAAGAGGAAGGTCTTCAAAATACCACGCTTGGTCACAGGGGGGAGAGGGAAGCTTAGGTTTTCGTCACGTAGTCAATCCTCTAGGGAAATTTTGTACTTTTTCGAGGCAAATGAAGCCAAATATATTTTTTTTAGTTTTCTGTTTCCAAAAAATTATTGAAAACCGTATTTATGAATTACTCATCTTGCATCATATACTATGGGGGGTCACCAAGGGGGAGAGGAGGTTAAAAAATTGTAAAATGGGTCAAGTAGTATGGGTAAGTTCCCTATTACACGTGCATACGCCTTGGTAAGTGAACTCTTTGAATGAATTTAAATGTAAATGAACGATTTATTTAATTGAAAAATGTTACCGGCCGATAGTCTTTACTGGTGGGGAAACGCTGGATGCGCTACGACGGTCTCCATGGGGATCTTTGGGCAGGCCTATGTCATGCGGCGTACATTTTTTGGCCTATGACGGAGTCTTTACACTTAAGTTCATGAAAAACCTTTTCAAAAAATTTGTCTTAATTACGGACAGAACGGTCGATTTGGCGCAGTGGTTAAGAACTTAATCCGCTCAGCGCATTTTTAACCTATTTATTTATCTATCATCTTGCCAGATCCTATGCGGGGTAGGCAGAGACTACAGAATTCTAATTATACTTAACTATACTTTTCCCCTAGGTGGTGAATAAGGATGGCACGTGGGTTCGCCTGAGCGTAGACTCCGTACGCGCGTACGCGGATAGCTGTACGGAAGTGGCCTGGTGTTTGCAGCACCATCGCCATCTTGACCGGGCCCTTTTGGTGCCCATCGAACCGTCTACCCCACCACAGGTACATTACGTACCCACTATTTACGGTATCCAATACGGTTGTCATATAAAATAGTTAATGTCGAATCAACAGTATAAAGGTTTTATTAATTAAAACTCGTTGTTCTTAGTATAACCACGAATAGCAGATCATTATATTTCGCAATATAGTAAGTGATTTGCGTTGGTCTGGTCTATAAAGTATTTTTATTTTATTTGGATCACCAACAAGTACATATGTAACTTAAAAAACAAACATATGAGAATCATACTTTGTGCACACTTCATTAAAGGTAACCACATATAAAAATGTAGGTCTTATACCGTTCAATAAAATAAGAAAGTATAAACAAGCACAAAAAATATACAAAAGGGGAAAAAGAACAATATAGTAAAACCTATAGATAACTTAAAAAAGACATACTATTTAGAGCAAAACGGAACTTTTTCGAACCTAGTCTTAAATCAATCAATCAATCAGCCTATCGTAGTCCACTGCTGGACATAGGCCTCTCCTAACACGCGCCATTGCACACGGTCCTCCGCCTTCCGCATCCAGTCCGTCCTAGCGACCTTTTTGAGGTCGTCGGTCCATCTAGCTGGGGGCCGTCCTACCTTACGCTTACCTAGTCTTAAAATAATGAATAATTTTACTCTTATAATTAGATAAATTATCACCAAAAATGTCCAAATCTAACGGTCGAGAAAGGTCGTTAAACATTTTGGTCATTCTGATAATAGGAGAGTTAAGACCAAGGTTATGTTATGTACGCAGGGGCACCGTGAGTGACTGGTTATTGTCATGAAATTAATTTTTAGTCTATCTATATTTATCAGCACGCCAGATACATTATGATAATTTCAAGTCGATACTATACAATATTTTAGGTGTCTGACTTTTGTAGTTTTATTACAATTAATTTAATCTTTCTAATCATATGATTTTTGAAAACCGGTCTTCTTTATTAGTTGATTCCGAGGTTGACTCAAACAAACTGATTTCTGCTTTGGGACAACATGTTTTGTTTACTTGAATACCTAATTTGTAGTAGCGATGTGATTTACACACACCGTCACGCCTATATTCCCCAGAGGGGGTGGCAGAGGTGTACTGAGTACACCCACGTTTCGCCGACGATGTTAGGTCCCATGTAATAGGGGGCGAGCCTATTGCCATATACCGGGCACAATTCCAGACTCCGGACTCATACTGGGAATTTTTCGTTAGAAAAACTACATTTGTCCGACCTAGGATTTGAACCCAGGACCTCGTGATCACAAAGCGATGCGCTTTGCCACCAGACCAACGAGGCAGTCGATGTGATTTACTCAGAATTATTATTCGATCTGCTTTGTCACTTGGAATTACTTTCAGGCGGAATTCACTGGTACTTGGAGCGGGTACGGTGACGCACAAGGTGATATTCATTCGTGGACGAACGATGATGAAATCGATGTAGGACTTAGTGGTAAGTGTTCAAATAGTTTCAATCAATCAATCAGGCTATCGCAGTCCACTGCTGGACATAGGCCTCTCCTAACACGCGCCATTGAACACGGTCCTCCGCCTTCCGCATCCAGTCTGTCCCAGCGACATTTTTGAGGTCGTCGGTCCATCTAGCTGGGGGCCGTCCTACCTTACGCTTACCAAGTCGCGGTCTCCACTCTAGGACACGTTTGCTCCATCGGCCGTCGGTCCTTCTGCAGATGTGACCAGCCCATTGCCACTTTGGCTTACTGAGTCTGCGAGCTATGTCGGTAACTTTGGTTCTTTGTCGGATTACCTCGTTACGATTTTTACCCTTCATAGAGACGCCGAGCATAGCTCCATAGCCCGCTGTGCGACTTTGAATTTGTGGACTAGTTCCACTGTGAGTGGCCACGTCTCCGCCCCGTAAGTCATAGGTCATCAAATAGTTTAGGGAATTGATAAAAGCGATGTGATTGTTTCATTATCCAAATCTTTAAATTTGATCTTTTAATTAATTATTTTTCTGAAGCTACTAGAGATCGCTAGTATTGATTTTTTCTAGATTTTTAGTTACATATAGGTAGTATTGATGAATTGAGCAGCGATAGACACTCGTCTTGTGCGTTCACACACAAAGTCGGTGACGGTGCAAAGGCACCTGAACCATAGAGTTGTTGCTCGAGGAGCCTTTACACCTTGATCATTATCCTAACCATAACCTTAGTTAGTTAGAGGGTAAATGTATTATTTTTATTGCAGAAATAACGTGTTTAGATGACGGGCCATATCCGATTCCACAATGCGACTTAGCTACCGAGGTAAGTATATTTTTTTTATTATAATAATATCTTTTTTTATCTTAATAAATAGTACTGACATGAGGTAAAATTATTTAATATTTATTATGCACTTCTTTGAGCTCGTCTAACAACCTTGAGTAGCGCCAATTTTCCTTGTAGATGCCGTAAGAGGCGGCTACAAGTTTAGAACTATTTAACATCAATCGACCAGCTTGGCAATAGGTACACACCATGTCACTGAGTTGAATGAGTTCATTATAGTAAAAGGTGGATTTCTGATGTTAGATGAGCCATAAATTTATCAGGATACCCCTTCTGAGTTAACGGGTATAATGAAAGGCGAGTATATTTTAATTTGTTATGAACAGAGCGACGGCAGTTCGAGTCCGTTCGTGTTCGGCGTGGAGCCCAGCAAGAGGGAGCGGATCATGCGCAATGAGTCCTTAGCGATCTCCGCATGTCCTACTCCGCTCAGGTATTTATTTATTTTAATAACTATTACGATCGTGGACCCGTTACACTAATTAAATAAAAATAGAAGAAAACCTTTTGATAGATAGATAGTATAAAAAACAATAAAAACAAGATTTTAGTAAATAAAATACAAAATAGAGAAAAATGTATCCTAAAAAAGTAAACCTCAAATATTCATGCGTCTCAACCGTTCATCAGCAAGCTGGTCATTGTCAGAATTAAAATACAGGAAACGATTGTCGTATACTAGTCACAGAATGTGCTGTGTGTTTCGATACTTATACAATAAATGTTCTATGAGTACTCATAATACATACGTATCTATATAAAATGAACTATGAAAGATGAAGAGACCAGAAGTAACAAGAGAACTTGAAACTTACCTTTGCCTAGCCTGTTAAATCTGTGTTTACTTTTTGGTAACTCAAGTTTTGGCGGAATCAAAAGATAGGCATCTTTTGTTTCCGCCAAAAGGCCTACGACGCTTTTTCTATAGTATTGTTTATTGGTTCTTTGTTTAAACGCACATATTGGTCGACATTTGTAGTGACCAGTGCTAAAAAATAGTTTTATAATACGTACAATACTTTACAAATACGATAAACATAGTACCATGAAGTTGATTGGTACCAAATGATAATACTGACGATTATGTCATAGCGAGTGGCAATCTGGGGTCTCTGTATATCTCCATGGAATACGGGTATTAACAATCCTGGTGTCAATAGACGGACACAGCGGCGCAGCAACGGCAACAGCGACGAGTGGTGGTCGCCGGTTAAACAGCGCTCCAGCGACAACATCCGTGACGTCAACACCATTCTTGAGGTATACCACAAATATCCTCTTTCACATTTTTTAACCGACTTCAAAAAGGAGGAGGTTCTATGTTCGGTTGTATGTATGCTTTTTTTTTTTTTTATGTATGTTCAGCGATATTTCCGTCAATTGTGGACCGATTTTGATAATTTTTTTGCATTGGGTCCAGTATAGCTCCGCGGTGGTCCCATTTTAATTTCATTGATATTGGACCTTGGACTTAGAAGATACACCAGGGAACTCCTTAACGACAAACAATAGGCATGTGTAAATTGAGATATTATGGGTATTACGTCTATCCTATAGGTACCCTACTATAGAAGTAAGCAGTATATTAGCCAACTTCAAAAAAGGAGGTTCATAATTCATCCTTTTTTTATAACTCCTTTGCTTATGAACCGATTTTGATGATTCTTTTTGCATTTGGTTCAGTAAAGTTTTGAGGTGGTCGTATTTTATTGTTAGTGGTATTGGATCTTGGACTTTCAAGATACAAGAGGGAACTCCTTAACGGCGAACAGCACGTATGTATAGATTCCGTTATTATAGTCATTATATTAATCCTGTAGGTACCTTACTTTGCAACTTAGCAAAATAATATAATATCGGTATATAAATATTACTAAATAATTCACTAGTCACTTAAAATAGTAAAATAAAAATCTTTTTAAAAAAAAGTTAAACTGACTTCAAAAAGCAAAAAATAAATATTTGAAGTCGGTGCCAAGTAACCGACTGCACCAACCAGCACCGACTTCAAATATTTATTTTTTGCTTTTTGAAGTCGGTTTACCTTTTTTTTTAAAAGATTTTTTTAAAAGAGGAGTGTGATATATTTGCTCGCATTTGGCAAACTGAAATCGTAGAACGTGATCAACTCAAATAAAGTTTGCAATATGTTCTAAACTGCACTCGAATTTTGTTTCCGGAACTAAGGTGCACGCACCTATCACGCGAGGCGTACAGCTGGTGCACGTGTGGCACACTATTTGCGCGCTTTTTTTTCTGTTTGAACGAAACTCGGACTCTGTGTAAAAGAAAAGTAACTTTGTCTTGATTTTTAAAACTTTATGTTATTTCGAATAGTAATGTGTAATGTTGGTGGAATATTATGTATTCTCTTATATGTGCATGAGAGAAGATAATTGAAACATAGTGATAAAAAAATTCAAAATTGAAAAATTTTTTGAATTTTTTTTTTTAACCACTACGCTCTAGCCAGCCAGAAGGGCAAGAAGCGACATACTACGGTTGGGACAGTCGCTGTAGGGGGACGGGTGCACTACTAAGTGCACCGGTCAACCGCCGGCTATGGGAGGGGATCTACTACTACGTCGTCGTCGTCGCCCGTACTCTGAGCGGAAAGAAGGGATGACAAAGCATCGGGGGGTCGGTGAGAACATGTCGCGGCCGGCGGTGGCGGCAGGGGTCGGGGGGGAGATCGTAGTCGGCGGTGGCTACGATTAACGGATTCGTGGCTTTAATATCCAGGGTGGGGGGTACTTCATCAATTTCATTTTCATCATTCTCATCAAGTTCATAGGGGAATTTAATTAATTTAAACAGACACGATTATGCATCTTACTGGACACTGGCACAATACACTTAAAACTAGTGTGAAGCCATAACTTAAAGAAGAAGAAGAAACGTAGGCCCATGCCAGGAATTATTCCTGTATCGTGGGTGTACCCAACCACACACACAACGAATATTTGTCTCGTGCGGAGATCATACCTGACACTACTCCATCCAGTGTGCAAAGCGGCTTAAGCCCTTACCCACTGGACGGAGCCGTAGTCTTCCATCCATCTTTCTTTACATTGCCATATCCATATCTGCAGTATTAAAATTAAAATAAAAAATTCCAATTCACAGGTTCCGCATTAGTTTTAAGTTACGAAAAAAAAGTTGGATAAGATTTGAGAGGTGACTCGTGTTCAAATTTTTGATCTTTATTTTTCTTTTTTATTAAAAAGGTAGCCCCCACACTAGGATTTATTCCTGTATCGTGGGTACTTTTACAAACATGAAACTTCACATACACAAATACCCAGACCGAAACAAATAATTGTGGGTCACACAAAGATTTGTCCCGTGCGGGAATCAAAGCCGCGTCTATTAGACACAGTGGGCGGATCTTACGATCGTGAAAATTTGATTCTAGCCTAGATAAGTCAAACTTGACTTAAGGCCTTCGGAATAAAAAAATAACTTTTTAAAAAAGGGAAACTGACTTAACATGCAGAGAGTTAATATTTGAAGTCGGTGCCAAGTTAGCGACTGCACTTTTTTAAGTTATTTATTCAACAATTTTAAGTGATGACTGAATTTTATTTTTATTATTCCATTTAATTTTGCAGTAAGATAGCTAGGATCTTAGGATATAATACCCAGAATAACGAAATCTATACATTCGTATCGTTTGCCGTATGGACTCCCCTAGTGTTTCTTAAAAGTCTAAGGTTCAATACCGATTTCATTAAAATGGGACCTCAAAGTATACTAAACCCAACGCATAAAAAATCATCAAAATCAGTTCATAAATTTCTATTATTACATATTCGATATATAAAAATCACTTTTTGAAGTCGGTTAATATTCTGATTAGTTCTATGTTAGGGTACTATAGGATTAACACAATACTTATAAAAACTATATCTACAGATTCGTATTGTTTGTCGTTAAAAAGTTCTCTGGTGTATCTTCAAAGTCCAAGGTTCAATACTAATGAAATTACAATGAAACCACCTCGGAGCTATACTGAAATTAATGAAACCTAATGAATGAAGAAAATAATCATCGAAATCGGTCCATAATTGACGAAAATATTGGTAAACATACATAGAAAAAAGCATACATACAGACGAACATAGAATTTTCGACTGCACTGGTTTTCGAAGACCTTGCATCGTCTAGGGGTATTTTCATCAATGAGCAGTTTGAACCAAACACTCTTTCTTGCGTTCATCAAGTGCACCGCATCACGGAGCACATCCTTACTGGGTTCAGCTAACCCAAATTCGTCTACACGGGTGCCCTTTTCTGCGATGTCGCGAAGACGTTCGACAAACTACAACGGTATGATCAAAGTACAAGCTTTATCAAATGGGTGTGCCGGACAGACTCGTGCTCATCTTACGAGACTTCCTGTCGAATCGCGCCTTTCGGTACCGCGTCGAAATGACGCGCTCTCTGATCCATACAAGCTGGTGTCCCATAAGGCTCAGCTCTCTCCCCTCTCCTATTCAGTCAGGCCACCCTAAACAATACCATGACCTTCGGACTGCACATCAAGCGAGTCCGTAACCGAGCAGCGCGATGATCTGCAAGCGGATTAAATTGTTCCTTAGGAATAAGGTGACACTTTACATAACTTGTGTACGGCCCATCATGACGTACGCTTGTGAGGTGTTCGGGCACTCCGCTCGCTCTCACACCGTTTGGAGTCTAACGGTTCAATCCCGTTTCCTCCGCAAAGCCGTCGACGCCCCGTGGTTCATACAGAACGTCGATCTCCATTTCAATTTCTGTTTCGAACCTATTTGTGTCTTTATTAAACAGGCGACAACCCGATATATCGCTAACGCGTTCAATCATATGAATCAGTTAATCGTAGCCGCGGCCGACTAAGAACCTAACTCCCTTTCTATCAGTCGCTACCGCCATCCGCGGCATGTTCTCCCCGACCCTCCCGATGCCCTTTCGGATACAGATACAGCGTCAGTCACCGACCTCGCCAGCGAGGTCGAAGACTCTCTTGCCCGCCGGCCGATGCAGAGCACCACTGCGATACATTGCTCAAGTCAAGGCTATTTCTCCTTCAGGAGCTAGTTGCCCCCTTGCTCTTCTGACTCGAGCTTAGTGGTTGCACGCTCGCCCTCCGGTGTCCGGTGAAGCTGTATAGTTGGATTAGTCGATGGAGTCACGGTGGTAGCATAGGATGACCTCGTATAAGGCAAACCTGGTAGAAGAAAACAGGTTCCCATGACGAACGAAGCGGTGCGGTGCAGACGTTAGTGATTCCGCAACGTACGTCAGTATAATAATGACGTTTTGACATAGCGTTATGGGTATGGATGGTAGCAATTGAGTAAGATAAATATCCTTTGACGGGATTAGGCTCGCCTCATAATCTTAAATCATTTTATCATTATAAAAAATTGTATCATTTAAGAATACATATCTTCGTGTCCAACGAACAAAGTCCTATAATCCAGTTTTTATATTTGGCATAAATAACCTTATCGACGGGCACGAAACTTGCAAATGCCATTTATTTGGTTTAACATATGTTACTTTGTTCTATGGGACCATCGATATACTAGTCCTTTTTTCTGGCTGGCTATGGTCGTGATGATGTGTGATATTTTCAGACGGACATAGAACCAGAACCAGAACCGAACCCTGAACCAGAGCACAGAAGCAGCAGCAAACTCGCACAGACTGGCACTCAAACGTCTCCGGTCAGGGTAATCGAAGACGCCATCCCCGGCGTACAATTACTGTACGTGGAAGTGACTAAGGTACATTTATATAACTTTGTTTTGGGATACTATCAGCGGTAATTATTAAGTCAAACATGTTATCTTCTGTTAGCATCCATTAAAAATGTTTATAAATACATAAGTCAATATGTCCACTTATTTCTTATTAACCCTATAGCAACCATGAACGTCTATGTTTATGTAAACAAATCATTAGGTATGCTTTTTTCCTTTGTTGATTTGATTTGTGGTTGTGCGCAGTAAGTCTCTGCTACCTCACTACCCAAAGGCGTGACAGAGCCGCTGTTCTTTTTTTCAAATTATTCCTTCTATCCTACTATATTAATATGATAAATGTGAAAGGTTTGGATGTTTGTTACTCAATCACGTAAAAACGGCTGAATGGATTCAGATGAAATTTGGCACACAGATGGTATATTAGCTAAATTGACACATAGGATACTTTTTATTCCGGAAAATTTTTATGTTTTTGTACAATGTCAACATGGGCGAAGTAGCATGTAAAAACTAGTATTTTATAATGTACGTACAGACGCAGGATTTTTTACCTGTATTTTGTAACTATTATGCCCGCTACGTGTGTTGCATCTTATTTTGTGTAATGATGGTAGTGTTGTATAAACGCTCGAGTCAGCGCTTTAAACGCTCGCGTCTTCTACTTGTTTCAACGCTCGTGAGCGTCGACTCAGCGCTAAACGCTCGACTTCAGCGCTCATTTTTACAACACTAAATTATGGTGAACTATGCCCTTTAACCTTACTAATCCAAGAAGGTGGGCGAAGTTTGAAGTACGCATGTTTCTTATTATTGATCCATAGCTACTTTATATAACACGGCAATAGGGTTTCAGACCTAAAATTCCAGAAAATGTATGTGCCTAGGTATGTATATTCATTACTCAATCAAGTCGTTTTTAAATATTTTTGGGATTGGAGGATTTTAAAACATTTAGAGTTGGAATGTAGACCCGATCGTCTCTGACTATCCTTTTTGGAATAAATCGTAGAGGCAACTGTTCTTTGTGTGCCCGGTGTGTAAAGTAGCTTACCGCAAAGTTCAAAAGTTAACGCCTTTACTGACATAGCAATCTAGGCCTGGCATGGCAGTCAAGGCCTGGCATGGCAGTTTAAAAAATAAATTAGTCATAAACGTCATGATTATAGTAAATTAATTTACCTAATTTTGTATTTTTATAGTATATACATATAAGTAATACCAGCCTATAAGAGTCCCAATGCTGGGCAAAGGCCTTCTCTCACAAAAGGTAAGAGATTAACGTATCTCGAACTCTTTACTCCACCACACGGACCCAGTGCGGATTGGCGGACGCAGGTTCGTGGCCACCTGCTGTTGCAGCTTATCAACCTGCCTACAAAGCTTCCAACTTGGCTTAACGACTACCACATTACGTGGCAAGCAGGACCAACGGTTTAACGTGCCTTCCGAAGCACAGAGACGCTCGAATATAAAAACGCCATAAACGGTCACCCATCTCAGGTCGGCCGAGTCAAACGCTGCTTCAACTTAGTGCTCGGTAAGAACACCGCGGTCGTTCAGCGCGTCATTTCCTCATTCTTTTATAGGAAGGTCGTATGAGCCCCAGGAGCATGGCTCGCGAGCGGCTCGCAAGTCGGGCACGTGCGTACAAGCGTGCGATATCCCCTCCCCCTCCTCTGCCCGCGCGCGCCGCTCCCGCCCCGCCGCCGCCACGCAAGCATGCGCTCAGCCCGGCCCAGGCGGAGTGTCTGCGAGCAATATTCGCCGCTCTCTTGTGGCACGAAGGTACATATTTCAGTAACAATTTATAGTTTATGTTACGCGGTGGTCTGAATATTTGTCTCGGCTGCTAGCCAATATACATAGGACAGTCATTACTAAACAAACACTATACACCCACTTTTTATTGCAACTGTTACAATGCGACGCAATTTTTTCATAAGACATACGTACCCGCAATGAGTGACTAAGCTTCGATGTTATATTTTCGGTTTCATAATTACACAAAGAGCTTTACATTTTATGAATTCAAAATATAATTGCGGTATCGTGAAAACATGTTAGTATAGCTACAAAGACACCACATTCGATTTTCGACGTTTAACCTTTTATATAGGTTATAATTTCATTTGCACATTTTGGTTGAGTTATGTAATGAGTCATTCTTCGTACTCCTTAACCGTGACTAAGTGACCCAATATTTACGTATTGTGTTTTAATTGAATATGTTCTAAGAATTAGTTGTGGTCGTTTTATCTTATGTAGCTTTGTCTAAATAATAAACATCGAAACGTTGGCGACAGTATTTATTACTAGGAATTAAGGTTACGAAGGTAAGGGTAGACGAAGGTTTTTTATTCGCGATTACGCCATCTCCATAACACTGAGAAACTGTGATTACGTGTTAACTACCTATAGACTACTTAAACTTTAATCGATTATTTTGCATAAACCCTACGAGGGTGTTAACGAAGTGTCATATTTACATTTTTTTTTTAACTTACTAATCTACCACTGGATCGGAACGTGGCCTCCACTGAGAAGATCCTACAACATAATCTGTGTATTTAGATTACTGTGGGATCCGATTTTATAATTATGTTCATACAGCAGGCCGTCGGACGTTGTATGAGCTAAAGACCGTTGACTAACCGGCACCAATTCCTATTCCTATTTACCAGGGACTGACATAAAAACTATAATTTATTAAAAAAAAAGTGTCAGACTCACACAATCAATAAAATAGAATAAAAGGCTTAGGTCTGGTCACATGCCGTTAAATTGCTTTTTATTTATGATGAAGAAAATTTCATCGCTAAAATGTGCAGTATGTGATCGGAAAGAGGATGTATATCACGTCCTAATAGAATGTCAACTAAACACCATGGAAAGACAAGAATTTGAATAATAGAATAATTGAATACTGTGCTTCGTGGGAATTTGTAGCAGCATTTTAGCCCTTCCTCCATCGGGGATGGCTAAAAGGCAGGAGTAAAGAGGAGGTCTCCTCTCATCACCATAATGTAAATAGGATTAAGATTGTAATTTCAGGGGTGGCATGATCACTGTGTGATGAAACCCTTTTCTTTTGAAAAAATAAAGATTCAAAAAAGTCCTATTCCAATGTAGAAATTTAAATAATACGCTAAAATAACAGGATACCGTATAACACTGTCCATATATATGTATTGCCGCTGATAATGTGTTAATTAACGCATTTTAGAGCACGTGTAGATGCAGTAGCATTAAACATAGCGCTAAAAATAATACGAAGGCGCATCTCAATACCGTTTTAAATATTGGCTACACCTTCGTTAATTCATTGTTAGTGTGTTGTGTTGGTGGTAAAGCATAAATAAAAAATCTTTACCGCAGGTATAGTGCACGACGCGATCGCGTGCGCAGCGTTCCTCAAGTTCCACCCGCAGTTGCCGAAGCAAGGCGCTCGTGTGGTGACGCGGCCCGCCCATGACGTCACGCCGCACAGACATCAGAGGCACTCCGTCGAGGTGGCTAATGCGGGTCAGTTCAGCTTAATATGACCAAGGTTATAAACATCTTTTCATCAAAGACAACCACTGCAAGACAAACCTCCTCCACCCCAAATATCGCTACGATTAATCCTTTACAGAATCGTCATTATTCAAATGCAATCTATTTTTGTGGGTCCAACTTTTTGAGCGCATTTTTTCTTCGTCCAGGTCATTATTTACGCATACATCCCTCGACATTGGAGACGCTTACACGCTCTGGTGTGGAGGCGAGCACGAGTCGCATGCGCAAGACTGATATCGACGTGCCAATAAGCGAAGAGGACGCGCATGGGCATGGCAATGATGGAGGTATGTAACTCTTCATTTAATTTGTGATATTAATACTCGAATCTAACTAGCTCAGTAGATAAGTATATCTATTTTGTATGTAGGAATTTAAAATCCATACATGTGACCTTAAACCCTAAGTCGGACAAAATGTTTGTGAGTGTTTTAATAGCAATAGGTTCGCCACCTATTGCTGACGTTATTTTGTTATTACATTCTTACCTGCCTGCCTATATTCTTACCGACTGCATCGCTTTGTGATCACGAGGTCCTGGGTTCAAATCCTAGGTCGGACAAGTGTAGTTTTTCTAACGAAAACTTCCCAGTACGAGTCCGGAGTCTGGAATTGTGCCCGGTATATGGCAATAGGCTCGCCCCCTATTACATGGGACCTAGCATCGTCGGCGAAACGTGGGTGTACTCAGTACACCTCTGCCACCCCCTCTGGGGACTAAAGGCGTAACGGTGTTACATTCTTACCATCGTTGACTATATAGACACAGTAATACCTTCTCTACACAGGGAATCAAGAGGTGATATTCTTTTTTCCGTTCGTTTGTTCCCCCGTTGGAATGTGTTCAATTCAATACAGCGCACGCGTCCACATAGTCGCCGCACACGTTAGCTATCTAAATCAATTTGCCGGGAGCTTGTGCAACTTGTGTCATTATTTAAGAACACACACCGTCACGCCTATATTCCCCAAGCGGGGGTGGCAGAGGTGTACTGAGTACACCCACGTTTCGCCGACGATGTTAGGTCCCATGTAATGGGGGCGAGCCTATTGCCATATACCGGGCACAATTCCAGACTCCGGACTCATACTGGGATTTTTTTATTAGAAAAACTACATTTGTCCGACCTGGGATTTGAATCCAGGACCTCGTGATCACAAAGCGATGTGATTAGCCACCAGACCAACGAGGCATTATTTAAGCATAGAATAAATATTATCCAGAAGCCGCGGGCGCGCATCATATTGAAGCAACAAATACTACCTGCAAAATAAGCAGTCATACGTTCTCGCGAGTAGTCGTGTGTGTGTGTGTGAATGATGTACACTGTTGGCCGCGAGGCCTTTACAGCTTCACCGGACTTAAAGGCGAGCGTGCAACCACTACGCTCTAGCCAGCCAGAAGGGCAAGAGGCGACATACTCGAGGGCGCCTCTTCGAGGCGCCCTCGGTTGGGACAGTCGCTGTAGGGGGACGGGTGCACTACTAAGTGCACCGGTCAACCGCTGGCTATGGGAGGGGATCTACTACTACGTCGTCGTCGTCGCCCGTATTCTGAGCGGAAAGAAGGGATGACAAAGCATCGGGGGGGTCGGTGAGAACATGTCGCGGCCGGCGGTGGCGGCAGGGGTCGGGGGGGAGATCGTAGTCGGCGGTGGCTACGATTAACGGATTCGCATGGGTAGATGCGTTCGCGAAGTGACGTGTTGACGCCTTTTTAATAAAGGCGCGAATAGGTTCGAGACCTAGATCGGAGTGTACTCTGCGACCGTCGTGCGAAATAACGTGCTCTGCGCGTGTCAAATTAAATTGAATTAAGCCATCTCGTGTTGTGCCCGCCTGTAAACGTGCTGTTGAGCTCAATAAGAAACAAGATAGATAAATTGTATTAATATAGTTGGCCAAGGCGCAGCTGGCCATACACAACGGAGTTCTTGTCCTAACGCTGTTATATGGTAGCGAGAGCTGGGTATGTAAGAAAGAGAATTAAAGTAGGATAAATGCGGTAGAAATGCGAGCTCTGCGGAAGATGTGCGGAGTGAAGCTAACCGACCGCATTAGCAACAGCGTAGTAAGAAAGCGAGTAGGTATGAAAGATAGTATCGGTGTAAAGATGAGAAAGGGCATGCTCCGTTGGTTCGGGCATATAGAAAGAATGCCAGATGAAAGAATGACAAAACAGATATACAATGTGAAAGTGGAAGGATGCAGGTACCGGGGAAGACCTAGACTATCTTACCACGACCAAATAAACCGAGTCTTATCTGAAGGAAAAGTCAAAGAGTCTCCGTAACCGGCGAGCGTGTATGAGACGAACTATGAGAGTGGAGGTAGCCAGAGAGGTATGTAAGGAAAGAACCTGTTGGAACTCTGTACTCACTGCCTACCCCGCAAGGGATCTGGCGTGATGATATAGATAGATAGATAGAATATAGTTAACTACTACATAACGGTTTTAGTATTTAGTTAATTAGTAAAATATATTTTCCCTACATTAAATTACTTCTAACCTTAATAGTTCAAGTATATCTATTTCTTCAGTTTAATATGCATTAAAATACACGTTACCGCAATGTCATCAACATTTACCTTGAGAAGTGGTTATATTTCCGGGCTGCCAACATTACGCGGGTGGAAGTGAGGTGAGTGCAGGACGTTTGTTGAATTTTTGGCGTCACCGCGCGACCGGCATTTATAACTGGACGCGCCTTCTGGATATATTATTCTAAGTTTTTAAGTTAGTAGTTGTAGGTTAATGAACTATGTCCTACCAACATTTTGACATGAATGCCATGAAATAAAATTATTTTTCGGATTTTATCGCGGTTTATTTTGATTTTTGAGTTCCCGACGTTTCGAGTGCTTTGCAGCACCCATGCTCACGGGAAGGACCATGAATGCCATCTTTCGCTACTGCTGAATGGCTGTTGTCAGTTTCTTTTTTGTTGATATGTAAAATATATATTTATAGGTACATCTCCATCCGTTGTGAACGTGTTACCGCCCGCATTGAGGGCGCTCGTAGCTCTGTGGGATGCACTCTACGATGCCGACCAACTCACTGCCGCAACTGACAAGTCAGTACACCTTTACCTAAAGTCTTGTACCTTCTGAATACGATTCTCGGCTCTCATCCAATTTTTGTCAGCTGCCCTACGACGCTTATCACTCTATCCGTTTAGCTAGGGCTCGGCTTAATCAAACTATTGGTCATACGGCCATCGGTGGTCAGTGACAACCCGTTTAATGGCTTTTTCAGACGTTTTGTATGGATTCGCCACACGTTTGTTGCGGAGACGACCACCCGCTAGAGTTATATCTGCAGCGCGCGACATCCCACAAAACTGGCTGGAGACTCATTTGTGTCAGGCCTAACAATAGTTGTTATTGTTTACACATCACATTTCTACATCATTATATACATTATCATATTCCTTATAATATTGCAGGTTGAAAAAAGACGCCACCGAGAATAACGAAAACGAAGATTCTAGACCGTTAAGCGGCATTCGCAAGAAACGCGATTGGAAATCATCCCACACCGCCAAAACGCCTTACTCCAGTAACGTTACATCACAACTATATTTTAGAAGCAGTAATTGAGACACATGGACTTATACGTACTTAGTCCTTCGAACCACACTTGATTAATACAAAAAAAAATAGATTATGCCTGCAGATGTATCCCCTTAAACCTCGTCCAAGAAAAATTGATCTGCTTATTTTGAGTTTCTCAAAGCATTCAGAGTTGACGGACAGCTTATGGGCTTAAGTCGCTACGCTCACTGGATGCAGTAGTTGCTGGTTCGATCCCCTCACGAGACAAATCTTTTTGTGACCTACAAATATCTGCTTCGGTCTTGGTATTTGAATATGTGAATTTCATGTTTGTAAGCGCACCCACGACATAGTAATAAATTCTATGTGAAGGCTGAATTTTTAAAAAACCAAAGAAGATTAGAGGAGTCCAGAGAGGTCAGCAAGGAAGGAATTTGTTAGAACTCTATACTCTCTGCCTGCCCCGCAAGGGATCTGATGATATAGATAGAAAAAGTAGCTACGATAAAAAGGCCGAGCCATAAATGTGTAGTAACATAATTGACAGTAGCATGCATTGCATAGTATATTATACTGAATGTAAGAATACGTTATAATTATTATACTTCAATAGATTAGAAACCGATGTAAGTTGAAGGATGACGTAATGACTAGGAAGGAGGTATGTTGAATTGGTATGGGCATGTGGAGAGGATGTGTGACAGGCGGCTAACGAAAATGTGAGTGGAAGCGTCGGAAGAGGTCGCCCAAGGAAAACTTATCGCTCCCAAATTATAGTCTCTTGGAAAAGGGTCAAGTGCGTAGCATTTTTAATCGACGGAAATGTATGAAGAGGTGTATAAACGTAGATAAAGCGAAAGAGGTATGTCAGAATCGTAGTATGTGGGCAAACTTTAGTCTAATATGTATGTATGTATTGTCATACTTAATTATGATTATTTATATTATTTTATTTATGCAGTAATATTTAAAGGTAGTGTAATTAAATTCTTGCATGGTAGTCGATGTTTATTTGCGTATATTCAATGCACGCTTGTGCATATTGGGTGTGATGTCTGTACAGTTCACTGTGAACTCTGCGGCACCAGCGTGCCCCCGCCCCTCGTGACCCACATGAAACAGGCGCACCCCGGCTGCCGCGGCGCCACCACGATGGGCTTCGACCGGTCGGGCGCGTACACCTGTGCCGACCCACCCGCCGCCCACGGAGACATACCCGTTACAGCGGTATCCTGCGGACAGCTAGCACAAGGTTTGCACTTAACCTAACTATAGATAGTTCATTTCATGTATAATATTGGAGTTTAGAGAATCAAGACAGCTTGTGTGCGTAATATGGACCCTATTTCGTTGATGCTCTTATATTAATCTATCATTTTACCTGAAGAAAATCCCTGCCACACGAGTTTGTGCACGCAACAATGCTTACAAGGCAAAGGTGTACCGAACGCATACATTTCGCCAACGATTTTAGGGTGAATATCTATTACTATCATACCAGGCATAATTTCAGGCTCCGAAGTAATCATATGCATTTTTAATAGAAAATCTATACATAAAATAAAATTGTAACCGAACCGACTCTGTACATTGAATATTTTTCGAAAATTTTTATTGGGTCTAATTTCCTTATCGATATAGAGGCCAAAACATTTTTTTTTCGGAATTATTGTGTTTCAATTACGCAAAAGTATTAAACAAATTTCAATTAAATTTGGTATGATAATAACATATACCCTAACTTAAAATAATAAATACTTTTTATCTCGAAAACAACAATTAATCCGGGATAATCGCGGGAAAAACCATAAAACTTTATTAGTTTTATTATTGTTAGTTTTGAGCTGCAATGTTACGTTAAAAATGTGTGATTTCATTTTCATTTATTGTTACACATAAATTCCTCCATGAACTGATATTGGATTCAGGTGCGTCTTCTCACGAGAAACACTTCGGTGGTTAAAACACTCACCTGAAATTGGGCATACACGATTGTCTTTTCAGGACAAAACTCTTTAACGATCAATAGCCTGGACACGAAATTTGTATATTCATTTATTTAAGATATATATGTTTTTTTTTTTATGAGAAGGTGTTAGCTTTGAATTAGATTGCGCTTTAGATACCTACGTCAAATAACAAAATAAACGCTTGCGGAGTCACGGGTAATAGCTAATCCTCAATAACACTGCTCAATGTTGAATTTAAACGTCGGGAACTTAAAAATCAAAAATTAAACCGCGATAAAATCCGAGAAATTGTTTTATTTCATATATTATATTATTATTACTAAAACATAATATAGCCTATCTAACCTATGTTAATTTGTAATGAAAGAATTATTAAAATCGGCTCAGAGTTAGCGATTACAGACAAATAAACAAATCTTTCCTCTTTATAAAATTAGTATAGATAATAAATTAGTAAATATATCAGTATCATAATTATGATTGTAGCGTACCACTTGTGGTACATGTACTGCGAAAAGTGCCGGGACAAAACGCTGAAGGCGGCGTCGTCAATAAAGTTGACTCGAACTAAAGCTCTGTCTGACGTCGCATACGAGCGCGCCATGCTTACCGCTTCAGACATGGACCACCAGGTCATGAAGGACAACGCGCTGTTCCTACTTGATCTGGCGCCTCTCACTAATTCGGGTAAGTACTGGGATTTTTACCGACAAGTGAGAACTGATAGAGATGAAGCAAGAAGGGTCTGTAAAGACAGAGTCGTGAGGCCGGCACAGGCGATGCAATACATATGTCACGGATTTTGTCGTCCTAGGCATGAGGTAATAGTTTTGTCTTATGTACTAGCATGGCATGCCATGAAAGTAGTTCGACATCCATTCCGATCTAGGTCTCGAACCTATTCGCACCTATATTAAAAAGACGACAACAAGACACTTCGCGAACGCATCTACCCATGCGAATCCGTTAATCGTAGCCGCCGCCGACTACAATCTCAAGGCGCCCTCGAGTATGTCGCCCCTTGCCCTTCTGGCTCGAGCGTAGTGGTTGCACGCTCGCCCTTAAGTCCGGTGAAGCTGTAAAGGCCTCGCGGCCAACAGCGTACATCACTCACACAGACACACACATACACGAGAAAACTCCTTTCAAGAATTGTATTATACTAACGCCTAGGTCGAGATCTGACTTAAATCTCCCGTATAACGTTTCGATTCAAATTTAGTCCTGCGGGAAAGCTTGCCGCCCGCGTAGGTCTTGCTAATAATATGGGCGCTTTCTTGTTTGATTTAAATCGCTAGGAATTGTAGGCGTTAAGGCGGTGTATCTTTCAGAGTCGCTGAGCTTGTCGGCTTGGCACGAGAGTACATCGCGCAGCCCGCCCACGCCGCCCGGCAGCGTGTGGCAGCCCGCGCCGCCGTTTCAATGCCTTCCCGCCCTTGGAGCTGCCCCCAAATTATGCACGGCCGTCGACGCGGCGCGGTACCACTCGCTCGGACGACCACCGCCGCCCGCAGCTGCACCGCTTGTAAGTTGAAGAACTTATAATATAGTCGGTTGAATCAGTTTATATTATTTTATTTGATATTTGATACACGCCATTTACGTTTGTTGGTGACCAATCACAATGAGTTTTTTTTCAGCGTTGTTATTGAAAATTAGAGAATTCCTACCCTGCAAGGGATCTCGAGATCGGGAGAGATAGATATATGGTTATTATTTTTGAAACTGATGTGGTAGTATGACCAAAAGTAATGGGTAAAATATTCAAATTGGCTAGTAATTCAAACAATTCACCACGCCAACGTCCCTGCCCCGACGTCGATGGTCATTAAATAAGTATAGAAAAAGCATAACTTATAAAATATTTTTATGATATAAAATAAATAAATAATAATATATATCTGTAATAGATGTTGTTACTCAACAAGCCTAATCCCATTTCAACACCAATTAAGTTATTATTTTATTATAAAATATATAATGAGTACTGGACATTGCTACTACGACTATTAATCAGACCGATTTCTGCACAATTGTTATGTTTTTCCTCCATCTATAGGCAACAGTGTTCAGCACAGCCGAGAGTCATGCGGGCTCCAACTGGCCCCGCGTCCACCGCTCGGTGTCCATGGGCCAGGCGGGAGGGCGCGAGCTGGCGGGCGCAGCCGGCCCGCCGCTAGTTCGTCTAGCGCCTATAGACCCTCAGGATACACTAGTCGGTAAGGCATTTGCCATTAAGCACCATAATATAAAAGGCAAAATAATTCTTATTGTGACGCTATATTCGTATATACTCACAAAGCCAAGCCACCACGACCCTGGTCTTCCATGTATACCAATAGTAAATGATTAGTTAACCTGCAATTCATCATCATCAATTATTTCTTTCTCATCTACCCACTGCGGAGTACGTCCCTCCTCTATCGAGTCATTCGTTCCCGTACTGTGCTAATTTATTCCACAATTTATCAACTTTTTGAAATTAATTAGACGCGTTGGTCTAGTGGCAAAGCGCATCGCTTTGTGATCACTAGGTCCTGGGTTCCAAATCCTAGGTCGGACAAGTGTAGTTTTTGTAACAAAAACTTCCCAGTACGAGTCCGGAGTCTGGAATTGTGCCCGGTATATGGCAATAGGCTCGCCCTCTATTACATGGGGCCTAACATCGTCGGCGAAACGTGGGTGTACTCAGTGCACCTCTGCCACCCCCGGTTGGGGAATATAGGCGTGACGGTGTGTTTAAAATTAATAAGGATTATACAAATTATGGTTGAGGGGAGTGATGGCTGTTCCAGCAGTCATACTCGTGAACGGGTGCTGCTTGTGGGGACTGGTCCATCAGGAATCCTTTAGACGCTCTTCACGGATAACATCATTAGATTCATATATCGATCGTAAGGCGTCACACTGGAGCTAGGTCATAAACTATTTAATTGTAACCTAAACATTGAATCCACACAATATGTTAAAAAAAAGGAAAGGAAAAAGAGAAAGAGAAGTAAATAAAAAAGACACGCCCGCTGAGTTTCTTCGCCGGATCTTCTCAGTGGAGGCCGCGTTCCGATCCGGTGGTAGATTAGTAGTTAAATTAGATTTAGAAAAAAATGTAAATTGACTATTTGTAAGCGCCCCGCAGGGCTTATACAAAATAAATTATTTGAGTTTGAGTTTCAAAGTCTTGGCTCTCAATTAAACTGTAAGTTTAGTGGTTAACCATAAACCGCGGAGTCAGCATAGTGCTAATTTAACATTAATTAACTTTCAATTATGGCAATAAGTTGTAACCCCTAAAATAGTTTCTTCTGGCCCTTCCCATAGGTGCCGGGTCTTCCCTCCTCTCTCAACCAAGCGCGGCGCTGCAACGTCTAGTTGGTTGCGGCGAATGGGCCGCGGGTTGTTCGGTGTCAGCGTTCGAGCCCCCGCGCCTGGACTCCGAAGCCCTAATGACCAGCCCCGTCATGTCTTTTGTGTTGGCGAAGCGAGACCTCTACTCGTTTAGGCAGAAGATGGACGCGGCTGTAAGGATTAATACCGTTAGGCAGTACGCTTTCGAGGTGAGATTAATTTTCGGATTAAACTTTACTAGTAATATTATCTATGAAGTTTGAGATATCATTTTTAATATAAGAATAACAGTTGTTCATTTAAATGAGATTTCAATAAATTGAGCTAGTGAATTTAGTTTTAATTTTACAATTTACATTGCTAGATAAATATATTACCAGCTCATTCGAACTAACATTTAACAACATATATCAGTTTTTATAAAATATTAAGAGATTTTTAAAATTATACTGCCAGGCGTAATTTTTGGTAATAAACTGAAGTATTGCTTATATTCTTACTATCAAACTTGAATTTTATAGTAGTGTACCCATTTGATTTTTAGGTAGCATGGCATTAGTTACATTATATTGATAATTTCAGGCCCTAAATTGGCTGTTGCGATCGGCGACGCAGCCGATGTGCGTGCACGACGTTATGTGGTGGTTTTGCAACGCTCTCGACAAGTACGCCAGGATTGTACCGCCGCCACTTGTGTTAGATGACAACAAAGAGGTAAGGTTAAAATATAAATTTAAAATTATATTAATTATAGATTTCTAGTGAGCATTTTAAACTTACTTAAGTAAGTAAACTACTTAAGCAGGGATTGTTAAGTATTTTTTAAAAGCCTATTCTATGTCCCACTGCTGCACATAGATCGATCGACTTTTCCACATAGATCGATCTTAGGCCAGTAGAACCTATATTTTTTCCTTAAAATTGACTGCCTCGTTGGTCTGGTGGCAAAGCGCACCGCTTTGCGATCACGACGTCCTGGGTTCAAATCCTAGGTCGGACAAGTGTAGTTTTTCTAACGAAAAATTCCCAGTATGAGTCCGGAGTCTGGAATTGTACCCGGTATATGGCAATAGGCTCGCCCCTATTACATGGGACCTAACATCGTCGGCGAAACGTGAGTGTACATACATACCTCTGCCACCCCCCTGGGGAATATAGGCGTGACGGTGTTTTTTTTTTAAAGTGCCCCAAGTTATCACGCCATCTTCGTCTCAGTCGACCGCACCTATGACCGTCTACATGGGTCCATGCCGTGACTATGTTTGCCCACCTTGGCGGATCCATACACACGACATGCTCCGCCCAATCCTACTTCAGCCTACATCCGTAACCTGAGTCATACAGCGTCATCATTATTTCAAATAATTTTTAATGATTCCCTATATTTACAAAAGTGCCAGTTTTTCACTTCAGAAGCGCTGAACTTCAATTCTGGAATCAAATGCTGGGCGATAGTAGCATGGTACAAAATGTGACGGCAAAACACAAAGATTTAACCAAGTTTGAAAACAGTTATAGTATTGCGACGCCTGCATAAATAACAATATATCTATATCATCACCCCAGATCACTTGCGAGGTAGGCAAGGAGTGCAGAGTTCCGACAGTTTCTTGCAGACCTCTTTGGCTTCTTTGACTTTCATAGAGTCTTTTATACACGCTCTCCGGTTATAGAGGCACTTGAATTTCCCTTCATATAACAATAATATGAAGGTTCATTATATATGATTCATTTTAGAGGTCTACAAATGAATCTGACATTTTATACTATTCCGATTTTAAATTTACAATTAGAACGTGACGAACGAGAGTAACCGCTGCACCATCCCCACGGCTTCCACCTCGGCCATATGTCCCGGTGGTCGATCGGCGCGTGGAGCGCGGGCAGCGTTCCACTCGTTCCTGGGTTCAGTGAGTGCACTCGCGCCGTCGCTGCCGCCGGCCAGCGCAGCCAGCTTGCAGGCGGTTCGATGCTGGGCGTTACATTATTCCCCTCACGATCGAGCCTTTTTACATAGGTTGGTATACTGCCTGCTAAGGTACGACTTAGGTCGGAATTATTGCGGCTAAAATCTAAACATAATATATTATATATTTTTTAATGCTTCCACTTTATCTGCATGATAAGGCATTAATTAACACGTTGACGATGGCATAACGCAGATTTAGCCAATATTTAATGCTTCACATACTGAGTTCTTAGATTTAAGCAAATATTACACATAAATAAAACTAGTTTGCGGATTTTATCACGGTTTATTTTTGTTTTTTAAGTTTCCGACGTTAACACCTTCGTCCTTCCCGTGACCATGGGTGCTGCAGAGCACTCGAAACGTCGGATTTATTTCATTTAATGCTTCAATTGAGGGGTAGCAGTGTTTTATTTTTTAATAAACTTCTGACGAAAGCAGTTAGCATTGAAGACACAGAAGCAAAAGCTAAGTTCTCGCTTTAGAAATAACTTACTCGTGATTTTTGCGTTTTCAAATTTAACAAATCGAACACTTTCCATATTATCCATATAAAGAGAAATACCTGCTTTAACTACTTTTTTACTTTATAAGGGTGTACCACACATAATTTGTTCATATATTCAAATACCACGCATGAATACAAATACATAATTGATACTACTGGAGCTCTCAACTTTTCTTTTACCCTCGACTGATTGGATTGCGAATTGTTAACGCTGCTGGGATTAGATCGCAAGTGTTCAGTGTGATCAGCAAGATACTGTCGCACTCGGAGGACGGCGCCTACGAGGAGGGCATGCTGGGCGCTCTGCACGAGAGCTTCCATACCTATTTAAACAAGGTAATAATTATAAACCTGAAAGCCTGATGCCGACTCGCGACAGGGTTATCAAAGCAATAAAATATCAAGCGTGAATTCGACGTCTGGTTATTTCATTATATCTGCAATCATGCATAGTAAGTAAAGTCAATTCGTTTCGTTAGTAATTCCTAGTAGTACTTTTGTATGGATTATAATAAGCACATTTCTTTATTATCGCTTAGCTATTTTCAGTTTAGCGATACTAGAAGGTCTAATTAGTGCCGCTAAAGTATTACTACTATACTAATTCTACTACTTCCACTGAAAATACCAAATATATGCAGATGAGATAAGAGTCTGTTTTAAAAAATAGCACCATCGGTTGTATTCCGAAAGATTACATATGCTCTACTATTCGTATAGGATTACTAATAGTAAAGGGATATACTGTTAAACACTAGATAAAATAAACATTTTGAACAGTTTTGTAACAGTGTAAAATTGTTGCTCTATTGTGTCTCTAACTAACATTAGTACCCTAAAATTAGTTCTCGATTTTATCAACTGTAATAATATCAATAGCAAAATTTAAGACTTATACTACGCGCGATTTACTTGTCCGGTTTGAAGTAAGCCCCCCACCGCACCTAGCAGTAGCTGCAAAAAAAAAAAACATCTTACCTATTAAAGGCCCATTACCCTACTTCGGGCTATTACTGGGCCAGAGTCGCGCATCTATGTTGCGTAGAGCTGACTTGAACCTGCGAAGTTTAATATCGCAGTCTGTAATTATTTGTAATATCTACGGGTATGTCGATCTACTTATAACATCACTCCAGATCCCTTGCCAGGTAGGCAGAGAGCACAGAGTTCCAACAGGTTCTTTCTTTACAGACCTCTCTTGTTTTCTCCTCTCTCATAGCTCCTCTCATACACGCTCGTCGGTTACGGAGACTTTACTTTCCCTGACAATTTCGTAATTATGTTCTCTCCAGGAGAACTTCGTATGGAGCTGTCCGGACGTGACCGGTTGGTGCGACACGAGCGTGTCCTCCCGGCAAGGCATGGCCGGCGCGCTCACCGACGGCAGTACGGAGACGTTCTGGGAGTCGGGCGACGAGGACCGGAACAAGGCTAAATGGATCCAGGTCACGTACCGCGGTGGTACGCCTGACGATCGCCCGCATATCGTGTGCGTTCATATAGACAACACTAGGGATACTGTGGTAAGTTTACATCAATAAATCACCTTATTGTACTTACCATTCTTAGTTTAGTTTAAAAAGATCTTATTTAATTTTTATTTTAGTCTGTAGTGTCCACTCGTAATATAAGGCTTAAAGTGCTTACAGTTATGTATTATGTTGCGAGTGGTCCTTAGTTTTAGCTTGGTGGTGGTAGTAATTCTCGTTTTTATTTTTGTATCAATGCATGCTGTGATTTCCTGTAAGTGACAAGTGCGGGATCGAATCAGAAACGAGGAGATCCGGAGGAGGACGAAAGTCACTGACATAGCACTCAGAATTGCTAAACTTGAGTGGCAGTGGGCGGGGCACATCGCTCGTAGAACTGACGGCCGTTGGGGCAGAAAGGTTCTCGAATGGCGACCACGTACCGGAAGACGTGGAGTGGGTAGGCCCCCTACAAGATGGACCGACGACCTGGTGAAGGTCGCGGGTAGAAGTTGGATGCGTACAGCACAAAGCCGGTCGTTGTGGCGGTCTTTAGGGGAGGCCTTTGTCCTGCAGTGGACGTCTTTCGGCTGAAGAGAGAGAGAGAGAGAGACAAGATACTTAGCTTAACTTGTTATATGCATGTATCTTTTTATTTTTAACTCTGTACTTGTTCTTGGAAATCCAAATAAATAAAATATAAAATAAAATAATATTCGTTACGAAATTATTTTATCGATTGAGCTTGGTGGTTAAAGTACTAATTGATGGACCAACTATCCTATCGACCGAACGACCCATACGGTTTCGAATACACCGACACGTATAGCAATAGAAATATTATAGTGTGTGTGTGAGTGATGTACGCTGTTGGCCGCGAGGCCTTTACAGCTTCACCGGACTTAAGGGCGAGCGTGCAACCACTACGCTCGAGCCAGAAGGGCAAAAGGGCAAGGGGCGTAGCCGCCGCCGACTACGATCAACGGATTCGAAATATTATAGTATAAATTGACCTTAATTCTATAATAAAAAGGTGGACAGACATCGTGACGGTATCCATACCGTCCACTGAGAATACCACGTGGGTCCCACCCCTGAGGACGGTTATAGTTGCCGTGGTCGGCCGAGACGAAGATGACGACTTGGATACTTATGCGGGAAAAACATGGATACTACAGGCCCAGGATCGATTTGTGTGGAGACGTAAATAAAGGGGAGGCCTTTGCCTTTAGGATACAGAAAAGGCTATTAAAAAAAAAGTGACCTTCTTTTCAGTATAACTGTAATTAACGGCTACGGTTCATCTTGATTTAAATGCTGATTAATTTTATTTCCAGAACAAAACCCTGCTTGTGTCGTTTCTATACAGCGGCGGGTCCAGCGAGATGTT
The DNA here is from genome assembly GCA_905147815.2 of Phalera bucephala. Lineage (NCBI taxonomy): Eukaryota > Metazoa > Arthropoda > Insecta > Lepidoptera > Notodontidae > Phalera > Phalera bucephala. The sequence continues at coordinate 5,312,425 of LR990609.1, read as the reverse complement.
TCACATGCAAGATATAGAAGTGGACCCGAAGGCGGCCGCCTGGCTGTGCTACACTTTGCCGAGTAAGATTGCTATATCCATCCGCAATAAGCAAAATTGTAGTTTAAAACAGATTTTAATACATATTTAAAAAAAATGATGCAAATGCGTAGAAAAAATTGCTAGAGCACATTTTCCAAAAATATTATTTTTTCTTGGTTTGGTTGGTTGTTTATCTTAGTTTGACCAAAGCTCAAAAGCAATGCATGCAAAAAGAGCATGCGTGCAACTTGAAGAAATTGACCGTAACCAAACTGACTTTCCTAAGCTCTTAAAGTTTTAAGATAAAGAACTTGAGTGTCTCGTTGGTGTAGTGGCAAAGCGCATCGCTTTGTGATCACGAGGTCCTGGGTTCCAAAGCCTAGGTTGGACAAGTGTAGTTTTTCTACCAAAATTCCCAGTCCGAGTCCGGAGTCTGGGATTGTACCCGTTATATGGCAATAGGCTCGCCCCCTATTACATGGGACCTAACATCGGCTGTGAAACGTGGGTGTACTCATTATACCTCTGCCATCCCTCCTTAGGAATATAGGTGACGGTGTATAAAGAATTTGTGATTGGAGGAAACATTCGTTTAAAGTCAACTAGATGTTACGTAGTTGATTCTGTCGGCATAGCTTGGCACCATTCCTTGGATCATCTGTATATTTTTGTAGAAATGTCAAGCGCATCAGTCCGCGTCCGCTGCGAGCTGCGCGGACCTGAGCCCGCAGTGCGTGTCCGGCAAGTGCGTTTGCTCGGTGCGCCCACGCCGACGCCCTCTGCCGCGGCCACGCCCACACATGTGCTTCACGCTCTCTCAGAAGCGGACACGCTACGAGTGTTTCGACTACTCACCTCACAGGTATACTCGAAATCGTAATGATTTTGCAACGCATAATAATAAAACAAAAACAAATTACATTTTCCGCGTGACTACTGACACGATATCAATGATATATATAATACGAGTGAAGTTGGACAAATGAAGTATATCTAACGAAAAAAACTTCCCAGTATGAGTCCGGAGTCTGGAATTGTGCCCGGTATATGGCCATATGCTCGCCCTCTATTACGTGGGATCTAACATCGTCGGCGAAACGTGGGTGTATTCAGTACACCTCTGCCACCTCTGTCTATTGGGGAATATAGGCGTGATGAGTCTGTTGTGATACTGAAACAACAACAAAACAATTATGTAAATAAATGTTAAAACATAAAGGCCAGTCGAATAAAACAATGAAAGTAAAAAGACTAGCACGCTAAATTTCTCGTAGGATCTTCTCAGTGGAGTTCTCATATGTGAGTGCTTTTCTATCAGCCTATACAAATAAATGATTTATGACTTTGAAGTTATCAGAAGGAACCTTGGAAATGTATTATGAGGTTCGTTTAGTTTTGCGCGAACTTTTTGTTTATAGATGTAGAAATGATTCTTTGTACTTAGGTGTTTGGAAAGCTATTGGAATGGGACCGCAGCGGCAGCGAGTCTGGCGGCGAGGGCTCCGCGGTAGTCGAAGACGGTGCTGCGGCCGACGACAGCGATTTGCGAGAACATGTCGTTGGCATTCTCTTTGCTGGACATAAGCTCACGTCTTTGCAGAGACAAGTAAGTGATTATGTATTGAGTAATGATGATGAGATCGCTTCACATTTTTAAACAATTAATATTTTATGAACCAACACTAGTTTAGTCTTGAGGACAATGGTTTATTAGTAAGCTTCTAAATGTTTCCACATTACATTGATCATTCAGAATATATACTATTTTTAGTATCAATTTCGTAAAGTGCTGTTAAATCTTGAAGTAATTCCCTGGGAACATATGCAGCCATTAAGATGTGAAATTCTTAACATTAAAAAGCGTTTATACTTCTGTAGTTATTAACGGTAATAGAAAACGGAGAGTGTATTCGATTGACATTTTGAAGCTCATAGTCACGTAGTAAAGCGTCATCAATTTCGCAAAGACACAAAATGCTTGCAACTTGGCCTGGCACCGGACGGCTAGAAATAAACACGCACGCATAAAATCGTGCTTACATTGATCTAGCATCAAGTCGGTCAAATTCGACGTGGTTATGGTGTGCCTGAGGGTGCGTTAACAAACGCGAAAATTCACATACACAAATACCTAGTCCGAAGCAAATATTCGTGAGCTACTCAGATTTATCTTTTGTGGAGATCGATGACTCGCGAAGTCGTCGATATTGATTTTGTGTGTTATTCGTAACGACGGGGGTGTGGTCGTGCAGGTGATGTCGCACATAGTGTGCGCGATCGGGTGCGAGGCGGCTCGCGTGCGTGACGACTGGGAGACGGCGCTGCTGTGCGCAGACGCGGCCGAGCGCGCCGCCGACGACCAGCCCGCACGACCCGCGCCGCACCAGCAGGACAACTACTGCTTTGAGATGCTGTCGCTGGTGAGACCATGATTTTACACGGCTTAAATACACTTTTTTTTTTTGTTTATGGCGTCACTACGACGCGTATGTTGCCAATGTCAAGTATTACGAATATTAATTTCAAAATTAATTCAACACCCCCGATGAACTAATAATAATATAACGATGAATAAAAGATTTAGTTGCACGGATATCTTCCATAATAGTAAACAAACCTTCAGGACTGCAGTATGTAATATTTTGAATAAGAGGTTTTAAAAATATGGCATGATATAATATAGCATACACTAACGCACAAACATTTCTACACTCAACTTACACATACACTTCCACACACATATCTACACATACATAGAAAAACACTGTCTAACAATTTCCTTTTCCTTGTTTTTTTTTTTTGTTACATTACGTTTATTATTTAAACTACAAGCATGTAATGATTAGTCGCACAAAAATATGTTAGTACACAAAATGTAAATCCGTTATTGGCTGTATGTAGAATATCTAAGTTAATCACATAAATTTTAAGGGCTGTGGATTTTGTTCAATAAATAAAATAAAATAAAATAAAACTTGATGACAAGGATGATATGAAATTGATGAAGTGTCCCGCCGTGGATAGTAAAGTGATGGATACTTTACATACCAATTGCGACGGCCGTTTTGAGGGAAATTGAAAAGGCACGTTTTATCACTTAGTTACAATTACCTTCACTCGTCCACATGTAAGAATACATAATGGTTAATATTCCACCAACATTACACATTATAATTCTAAATAACACAAGTTTTGGAAATTAAAATAAATTGACAACATCACTCTTCGATTTCCTGCCAAAAACCTACACGTGTTATTCAACAAATCCTTCAATCCAGCTCAGCTGAACAATGTTTGGGAGGCTACGCTAGATCTTATCCCAAACTCCACAGTGTCTCATGACAAAGGTTTTAGACCAGCGTGTGTTGTCAGTAATGACCTACGGCACCTAGACATGGTCGCTCACGATCGGCCTCATAAGAAGGCTCAAGGTTAAGCAAAGGGCAATGCAAAGAACTATACTCGAAGTCTCTCTCGGAGATCGAATAAAAACCAAGGGTATCCGTAAGAGAACAAAAGTCATCGACATTGCGTTCAAAATTGCCGAGCTTATGTGGCTACTATGGTCCCCAACATAAGCTCGGAAAACTGACGGCCGTTGGGGTAGAAAGGTTCTCTAGTGGTAACCACATACTGAACGAGGTGGAGTATGTAGGCCCTTCAAAAAATGGACCGACGGCCTGGGGAAGGTCGCTGATGAAAGCTGGATGCGTACAGAGCCATTCGTTGTGGCGATCTTTGAGGGAGGCGTTTCCCGCTATGTACGATTTTCGGCTGTTGATGATCTCACCAACTCAACAGGTTTTTAATTCAACAGATAAATTTGAGTTTTGGTTAAAAATTTCAGAGATAGAGCGCTAAACTACACAGGGTTTGGGTTTTATTAAAAAATATTATGATTTTAGTTACTAGCACTAAGCGGGAGTGCGGTGGGACGCGCGCACTTGGCGCAGCGCACCGAATTGCTCGCAGACTTGTTGGCGCTGTTACACACCGGCAGCGAACGCGTACAGCGACAGGTACCTGCTACACTCATTCAACCATACCTCCTCAGACCATCTATCTATAATATCAGCCTATACTGTCCACTGCTGGACAAAGGCCTTCTCTCACAAATCGAGGTGAGAGAGATTAGGTCATACTCCACCACGCGGACCCAGTGCGGATTGGTGGAGACAGGTTTGTGGCCACTTGCCGTTGGAACTTATCAAGCCGCCTTTAAGGCTTCCAACTCGGCTTAACGACTACCACACTAAGTGGTAGCCGGGACCAACGGCTTATTGTGCCTTCCGAAGCACGGAGACGCTCGAATATGAAAATGCCTCAAACGGTCACCCATCTCGGGCCAACCGAGTCGAACGCTGCTTAACCTTGGTAATCGGTAAGAACACCGCACAGCGCTACGAGCGCCATCTATCTATGTATAGCATCAATCAAGTCCCTTGCGGGCTGTGTACCCACAGGTTCATTCACTTGCTCTGCTTTTATATGTCGTCTCATACATGCCGTTAGGCTCATAAGGCGGTTACGGGGACTTAATAATAAATGTATGCATACATAGTTCCTTTATTTCTGAAACACAGAAAGTATAATAAATTGATCGCCTCACCTTTAGTCCTTAGTGCTGATGCCAGAAGCGTGGTCAGACACTTATCGCCGATAATATTATATTGAGTACGAACAAAATCATTATGTTATCGATTAATTTATAAGATTATTATCCAAATGAGCTTCGAAATACACGTACAGTTAAATCGTTGTAAACTATATATTGGAAAACAAAATATGATAGGTTACCGTTATTTACAGGTCATATCATTGCTAAGGCGGATGATAACCGAGATTCCGCCGCAGAAAATGTTAGCTGCTATCAATTTTGGCACCGATTTGAGTACCAGGTAAATACATATTCAAGAGTGCCAGCTTATACACATTATTATCTGTACATTAAATACGTCAATGCCCCATTTATGGGAAAAGGGGCGAAAACCTATATAGTCCTTTTCACCAGTCATGGGTACGCATCGTTTAGAATTTAAGGTTTCTAGAAATGTGGTGAGTGTGGAACTTTTTCGATTGAATATTGCATCGAGAAAATTTATAACGAAGAATGAATCTATATTATTAAAAATAATTTAGGAACAAATATAATGAAATAAAATTATCTCATTATTTAATTACGAATCAAGCCATTAGCCAGAAAAATTGTCTGACAAATCGCTTGATTCGTCGCTTACGTGTATTATTATTCAAAAATCTATGAAATCTGTTTTAATATGTCACGATAGCGCGTCCGCGTTTATTTATTAATTTATTGACCATAAGAATATTAAATATTTCAGTCAGAGATACATAGAATATATTCGTAAAAAAAACGACAATCGATTTTGTACATTTTAAACAGCAACATATCGATTAAACCGATTTCATTGTGTCAGTCCCTGAAACGCAAACCGTTACAATTTACATATTTGAGTAATAAAGTTTTATTAAGTTGACTGCCTCGTTGGTCTGGTGGCAAAGCGCATCGCTTTGTGACTACGAGGTCCTGGGTTCAAATCCTAGGTCGGACAAATGTAGTTTTTCTAACGAAAAATTTCCAGTATGAGTTCGGAGTCTGGAATTGTGCCCGGTATATGGCAATAGGCTCGCCCCCTATTACATGGGGCCTAACATCGTCGGCGAAACGTGGGTGTACTCAGTACACCTCTGCCGCCCCCTCTAGGGAATATAGGCGTGACGGTGTGTTTTTATTAAGTGTTAAGTTTTTTAAAATAACTACGCAAATTTACGAACAGTGTAGGATTTAAATGAAAAGTTAAGTAGATTTTTGATGTATTTTAATATTCCCGTTTATTTTTTGTATTCTATATTTTCAGTATTCTTATATAAAAAATGCGTGAAATGGAATATGATCAAACGTCACCGTACCCAATTCTCGTGATAAAGACTATAGCTTAGTGTAAGCACAAAGGTAATGGATTTCACCTGTTGTTTTTGGTGAGCTAAGAAACGTCAAATTGCGTTTGCATTTTTATCACGCATTCCTATAAATGAGGTGTCGGCATTTACGAACGGCATGTAATTTGCCCCTTATTTTACTACAGGTTGAGCGTTCTAGACCACCTAGTGTGCTACCTGGGCAAGGCGATCACGGTGCAAGTGAAGGTGAAGGGTGCGGGGGGCGTGGCGCCGTGGAGTGTGACGATGGGCGGCAGCGTGATGCCCGCCCCGCCGGCGACCTGGTTCATGAGGGGCGAGACCACCAAGAAGCACGCCGATCTCGTCGCTAAGCTGCTCTCTGACATGGCAGAGGTATTTCGACTCGACATAAGACATTGACATTAGTAAAGCGCTTTTGTTGTGACTGAACTACTTCATCGATGTTACCTTTACTGTCTATTCTCATATCCACAAGTAGTACTAGTATTATATTTTGATAACTAGAGCAGCCAATTTATTTTCCTCCCTCGGATACGCCCTATGGGATGTTTTAGAAACATCCCATCGGGCGTTGCGGTGACCGAACTGTGCTGCATGTAACTCGCCTGCGAGCCCAGCGAAGTTGATAGCATTTTCTATCAGATGAATGACTTTCTACTGTCGCTAACGCTAATTGAAAATAGAAAAATGAACGCTATCGATTGCAGACAAAGAATAGATTCTATTCTCTGTCTGTAGAAAGCCAACTCAAGAACAAGAATAAATTTCTAAATTAATCAGATTTCCTATTAAATGTCTATAATGTTTGATAGAGATCTAAACATTCTAGGACAAAGTATCACCGGCGTGGGGGCTGGAGACTCGCAAGTCGCTCGCTGCGTACGTTTCGCAAGTGGCCCAGGTACCGGAGGCCGACCGCCGACCGGTGCTGTGCATCGCCGCGCCCACCGTGTGGATGGCGTTGGCTGCGCTTTGCGTATGCGAGCAGTCGCATATAGAGATGTAAGTACTGACTAAAGCCGACAACAACGAGATGTTAGAAGACAAATACCCCGCTTGGGATGTCGAGTTTCGCCGTCCAAGATCGCCCTACAAGTCTGTCGATATCGACGACATGTCCTAGTCCACACCGCGCCGCGAGTTTTTGTTGAGCAACAGATGTCACATATTGTTAGTATCTGACCGAAAGTCGATTTTTGGCCGAAGCCGAAGCCGATTAATAGGCCATCGCCAAAACCTTCAGCCGAAGCTGAAGCCTAAGCCGAAGGTTTAATAACCTTAAGTAATTGTTGGTTTGATTAATGACTGGAAGATTTTTAAAAAAAAAACGAGCGAGCCTTACCGTGGTCGCACATGATGTGTAACACCTGACATGGTATCCTTCTATGAAATTGAGATGACTCATTGGTCAAATCAAATAGCGTGCGCTCATTGGTCAAATCAAATAGCGCGCGTTTCCCCGGTTCCACCGCGTGCGCTCATTGGTCAAATCAAATAGCGCGCGCTTCCCCGGATTCCTGTTATACATTTCCGTCCCTTTTTCAAAATCACTCCCACAAAAAATATCCAGCAACCGAGAGGAAAGATGTTATACATCAAAAAATATGTTATGTATATTAAAATTACCCACAACTGGTTAAAAATGATAGCACTGAAATGATATTACTTATAATATTTATTTACTTAAAAGCATTCGTAAGTCGTAAATTGTAATAGATCGTTAAATCGGACGATTTAGCGCAGTGGTTAAGAGCTTGAGCTGCTCCGCCCACTGTGTCGAATAGTCGCGGGTTCGAGTCCCGCACGGGACAATTCTTTGTGTGATCCACAATGATTTGTTTCGGTCTGGGTATTTGTTTGTGAATTTTCATGTCTGTAAACGCACCCACGACACAGGAATAAATCCTAGTGTGGGGCTACGTTTTTCTAAAAAATAAAAAAAATTCGGTGCTTGCTGGAAATCTTCGGAGCCGAACCCGAAGCTACGGTCGGACACTACAGATTGTCGACGTGTTGTACGGACACGCACATTATTATTCTATATAGTGAATTTTACTGTATTTATGTTGCAATCCGAACGTCCTCCAGTAAATTGCGATTCAGCAGAACAGTGGAATTTGTATAACATTTAACATATCAGTAGCAATTTTGTACTCAAACAACTAACATGTTTTAATTGTAAATTCTAATTAAAACCATTTTAAGTAACACACAATCTTTATCTCCCACAAACGGGTCACGACTCATCTGTAGGATAAGGAATCAATCACCTTACCCCTACACGTGTGTTGGTCAATAATACAAATGAACAAGGTGTTAACCGTTCCGGGAGATATCCTACAATCGACTAAATAAATATAGTATAAATATGTCGAGAGACGCAGCCTAATCTCGCCCGATTTCGCCCGACCAGTGACAAGCAGTTCCTACGTTTTTTCATAGGTTTTGTATGGATTGTTTTGTATGTATGTAGAGCAATTTTAACGCTTTGAGGGAAAGACATTACTATGTATAGTCTTTTTCACGAGCCATGGGTACGGTTTCGCTTTATCAAATTCCATTTCACGCATATTATATTCAAGAAAACTTTAAACTTAGTAAATCTTTATTGCGCAATTATGTAAATTAGAACGGGACTAACTCGGGACTATAACAATAAAACCCCTATAATCGATACATTGTTTTTTAAAATGTACAAAATCGATTACCCATTTCTTTACGAAAATATTGTTATATGTATCCGAGAGACTTAGTATACTCATGTTCAAGAAATTTCTAAAAAAACGTTAATGCGTCATTTTGACATATTAAAGTAGACAGATTCATAGACTTTTAAATAATCATTCATTCACATAAGCGACGAACTAAGCGATTTGTCTATCTATATTTGTCAGACGATTTTTCTGACTAAGCACTTAATTCGTAAATAAATAATGAAATTCTTGTATTTTGTTTTCTTTATGTTCTGTGTATTTCGATAACATTTTCAATCGATTCTATTTCATTCGAATCATCATCACCACATTTTTAGAAACCTCAAATTCGAATGTCACCATACCCATGTCACGTGAAAAAGACTATACTGTATCGCCCCGTATATTAATTACTATCTAATGTGAACAACTCAACAACTTTGTCTGATTTAGCAATCTAGTTTCAAAACTAAGATGACCATCATGTCGTTAAAATATAAATAAAGTTATTGCAATACGAATGATAATTAATGTAGAACAAATTCTCATGTCGTGTACTCTTATTATCAACACCGCTGTATAATACCATGTTACGAGCATTAAATGATCTATGTGCTAGCACAAAATAATAATGTACACAAGTGAAGCTCATGTATATACCTCACTTTTCATATCTACGCTCGGCGGTCGCGCTAGGGTTATCAACTCAGGCTTATGTGAATAAACTATGGTGGTAGTGGCACTCATATCTAGTTGTTTGATTGATTGTTGAGAATAAAACAGGAGAACGGAAATAAAAAGCAGTAAAAACTAAAATAATTAATATCTGGGTATTTGTGTATGTGAATTTTTATGTTTGTAAACGCACCCACGATGCAGGAATAAATCTTTATGTGGGGCAACTATGTAATTGTTATACTTATTATTATTATTATTATAATGGAGTTGGGACTACAATGAGCTTTACAGACAAGCATGAAGGCAACTTGAATCTATTAAATGTTCTCTATGTATCAATCTCCACCACTCAGTTCGCCTGAAAAAGCTATTACTTTATCTTAAAATTTATAACCGTAACCTAAAAAAATATCTAGCTGTCCGAAACGGTTTAGTGAATTAACTAACAGCCACAAAAGTTCTACAGTGTTCTTCAGTATCTACTGTTTTGTGTTACTTTAAAATACAAGCAAATACCTATATACCTCTCTGATACAACTACCTCAAATTTAAACATCCATCAGCTAAACAGATATAATAACTCTTTTTTTGTTGCTTTATATCTGCACAAAAAACATCACAAGACGCGTGTCTGAAGCGGGCGGCACTCGCGCTCGCACTGTTCCTAACTGTGCCGAGATATCGTGTCCGTGTGCGTTGCTCGAGCGCGCGTTGTATGTAGCTCGACTTATGTACACTTATTATTTTGTGGGGCTAGTATAAACGGCGAGAGTCGTGAGACGCGCGTGCGCGGCGACGGCGACTCGCGTCCGTTCTGCACGAATCATGACGACGGCGTCACCGCGGCCGTGGTCGAGTGCCGCAGCTGCGGCCCGCTCTGCGCCGAGTGCGACCGCTTCCTGCACCTGCATCGAGCCGCCAGGACGCACCACCGACAGGTAACATTATCACTACAGTTAACATAATGTAAACAGTTGAGTTATTTAGCTAGTGGACAGAATCAAAATCATGCACGCAGACAGGCGATTGACGCGGCTTCTCAGAAATGTTTGGCATGCCCTCTACAAGTGATGGTGAAAAAACAATTTTTTGGGTAAGGGCCTACCGCGATCGCCCATTCATCGACCGGGAGAGTGACAGTGATGCAAATACTTTACATATAACTTTATAATAAAGGACAGATATATTAAGCGCGCGCTCGGAAATAAACGTCTTATGTGCACTGCTTTATAAGAACTTTGCTCCAATTATTCGCTAAATTCTATTGACTAGTCGCTAAATTCTAAGGACTAGTTCTTTCACGTCGGAATCAGAAAATGTAAAGAAATAGAGATAACCTTAGATTTCTTTTCTATAGAGAAAATTGCGTTTAATTGTGTATTCTTTTTACCAGATCTATATCATCACGTCAGATCCCTTGCGAGGTAGGCAGAGAGTTCAGAGTTCTAACAGATACTTCCCTTACATACCTCTCTGGCTTCCTCCACTCTCATAGTTTGTCTCATACACGCACGCCGGTTACGGAGACTCTTGACTTATCTTTCAGATAAGACTGTCTATTTGGTCATGGTAAGATAGTCTAGGTCTTCCCCGGTACCTACATCCTTCCACTTTCGCATTGTATATCTGTTTTATCTTTCTTTCTTCTGGCATTTTTGTTGATGCCCGAACCAACGGAGCATATCCTTTCTCATCTTTACACCGATACTATCTTTCATACTTACTCGCTTTCTTACTACGCAGTTATTTATTCCCGACCCGTACTCAGTTCAGTGCAAGTATATTAGAAGATGATGCAATAAAAACAAAGTATTTCTCATTCAAATCTATTCTTAGAACTGTTTGAATGGTTCAGCACAACTTGCGCTAACTGCGTATTTTTCACATGATTCATTGTAAACAGATATCAGATTACATGTTGAGTCTCTGTTCAATTCCACTAACTGTTTTGATTAATTAGCAGTTCTGAATAAATACGGCGCACTCTGCGTAGGTGCGGCCGTCGTAAACATGTTTGTTTGGCGATGCCTATAAATAGCCATCACCAGCCAGAGAGAGCAAAGACGATACTGAGGTAAAGTACCTCAATATCGTCTTTGCTCTCTTACCGTTCGCATGAACTTAAGAAGTATTGTAAACGACTGTACTTTGAATATTTATTATAAAGATTATATTTGTTAAATAATAATATAATATTAGCCCTGTTAAGAAACTGTCCTACTGCTGGGCACGGGCCTCCTCTCAAACTGAGAGGGTTTAGGCTATAGTCCACTACGCTGGCCCAGTGCGGGTTGGCGAACTTCACACACCTTCGAGAAACTCTTAGGCATGCAGGTTTCCTCACGATGTTTTCCTTCACCGTTAAAACAAGTGATAATTCATTTTAAATACGCACATGCTTTCGAAAAGACAGAGGTGCGTGCCTGGGTTTGAACCCGAGACCTCTGACTTTGCAGTCCAACGGTCTGACCACTAGGCTATTACTGCTTTTAATTTAAATAAAATATATTTTTATAATGTCTTTATATTTGACTACGCTGTTGCAAATACGGTCAATCAGCTTCACTCCGCACATTTTTCGCAGAGCTCGCATTTCCACCGCATTTATCCTACTTTTACAAGATTCTAGATACATAGTAAATAATTATATTTCTGAATATTAAGTCTCTAATCCATATACTTATTGATGGTATAGTGCATGGAGCATAAATACACGTTTTTTCGCGGTAGACCCTTAATAAAAACATCCAGTACCACTTGTATGAACCCAAGGGAAGTCCTACTCGCACTTGTCCGGTTTTTAAATATCATCAATATACACCTAAGTCCCCTTTAAGATTTTATGTTATAGTATTATTCATGTAAGTTTGGTACTGTGACAGTTGTAATTGTCAAAGAAAATTATACTTTATTCAATGGCAATAAGAGGCATGACCTGTTTCTATACTTATGGCATAATAGCCTTAATACCATTGAATGAAATATTAATTTAGTTTGACACTTGGAACTGTCACTACCCATCTTATGTGAAAAACATTATAGACTATTTATTTATGTTATCACACCAGATCACCCGCGATACTTGCGGGTACGATTTTATTATAATTTGATATAAAACCAACAATTATATTTTCTTTTAGATATGTAAAGAAGAAGAGAGCGCTATTCGAATCGATATTCACGAGGGCTGCGGGCGAGCCAAACTCTTCTGGCTCTTGCTTCTAGTGGATAGACGCACCCTGAAGGCTCTAGCAGAATTTAGAGGGATAGACAATGGAGTATGCGATGGAAATGGAGGTTGTGAAAGTAACACAGTAGCTTCTGGTCCGCCGGGACTGGCCGGGACCTGTCGGTTCTGCGGCACCAGAGGGAACTCGGGCCTGCTAGCTATCGGAAATGTATGCGCCGATCAACAGTGTCAGGTATAATACAATCTAATTTTACAACAAACTTTTTTTATAATTGCATCTACATTTACATTCTACCCCTTCGCGTGAAAACGAGCAGGAGATCTACAAGACAGCGGTGCCCAGTTTCATGCTGGCTTCCCTGCTATCTTCCGCGCGAGTGTGCCTAGAATGTTTAAACTATGCAACTGCCGCCACTTCCCGTACAGAGCATTGAGCAGCAGTGTCGTCTGATTACATGCTCAATGCCTACATTTTTCTTCCCGAAATGTCATTGTTTTCATAAAAATATCCCCAAAGCAATTTTCATACTAGCTTTCCCATGGCTTTTCTGATGCGTCACCCTTGTATTTTCTTTTGTATTTGATATATGTTTTTAGATTTCTATACGTAGGTATTGTTTTCACAATTTTTCATCATTGCATCTAACCCGGCATCACTAAGTGTGGGCGTGGGCGTGGTCTTTCAGTCTGTTGACTCCCGCTTCAAAAAACGCCAACGAAGGGAGCGTCGGGTAAGGATAGTGTGAGGAGTTAAGTACTTCATAAGTGGCGCGTTTATACGGTCAACCTTCCCTCACTTCGCGCGGAAGTGAGCTGTGTGTAAATTGGGTATTATGTAACTCAGGAACATGGGAAGGAAGCATGTAACCGCGTGTTGCCTTGCGGTCACTTGTGCGGCGGCGTTCGAGGAGAGCGCACGTGCCTACCGTGCTTGTACGGGTGCGCGGGCGCAGGCGACGCGGCGCCGCTGCGGCAGGACGCCGACGACATGTGCATGATTTGCTTCACCGACCCCCTACAGGCCGCGCCAGCACTACAGGTCAGTACCTGTATACTACATTTCCAAAGTCAAATATATATCGACACGGCAGATCGCTTGCGGGGTAAGCAGAGAGTGCAAAGTGCCAAACTCAAATCTTTATTTCGTACAAATCATGTGGGGGCACTTAAAATTTTACATATATTTATAACACTTATTAACCTAACACCGGATTGAAACGCGGCTTACATTCAAAAGAACCGGCGAGAAATTCAACGGTCTTGTCTTTTCTTCTCTTTTTTTTAACATTTTGTATCACAAAAGCTAGCCCCAGTGTGATGCATAACTACTGAGATATAAAATTTATATATTTTAAAGAGTAAAAATCCAAGGGACTCTCGCTCACGGAACTGACTATTAAAATAACCATTACTTCCCTCATTTATTTTCGAGAATTGTGACCCGCACCACTAACGCGTTAAACAGAGGTCAAAAGTTTTTTTTTATTTATGACTGGTCACCATTTGACCGTTATCTAACCTGATGGAACGTGTTGATAGGGCCGAAGATTTGGGTTGCTGACTCAGTGATAGCCTGTTCACTCTGAATTTATATATTGTTGAGAGTAAACAGGGTGAGGAGACGGAAATTAGGCCGAGTTTCGGTATGATCAGTCTAAGTCCGCCTATTCGTATGGAAACTCCTACCGTAACACGACTAAGTCGCTTGACGATATGACTTTGCTGTGAGGGTGGTGACTGGTCACAACCGTAGCCTACCGCCGGTAAAGGTGGTGCTCGTTTACCACTGCCCAGGAACCTCCTGTAGGGAATCTATAGTAAATCCTACGAACATGAGCAGCTTTAGCTTTTAGGTACTGGAAGAGACCAAGAGGATGTTATCATGATCAAATAGACCAGTCTAGTAGCAGTAGTTTTATCTAATGGGCAAGTCAAGGGATTCCATAATCGACGAGCATGTACGCAGCGGGAGAAGTCTGTAAGGAAAGAACCAGATGGAACTGTTCTTTCTGCCTATTCATTAAGAGAGTTAGTGATGATAGATACATGGATGCTAAACAGGATTGTAATATAGAGTTGTACACACGGAGCCTCTTATGTATCTGCTTGTGTGTATGCGTCTGCTTGAACAAAGTATGTAGTACGGCGATGATAAGAGACCGGGCGGAATTACTCTTACCATTAAGATTAATAATGCCACTTACACAAACAGCGTTATTCCGTGCTACCTTTTAATTAAATTTCATTTGTGAGTCTAGAATTACTGCTTTGTTCGCTAAAAAGATGTATTCGTTTCAACTGCATAATTATGTTACATAAGGCAGTGATAGGCTAGTGGTTAGACCGTTGGACTGCAAAGTTAGAGGCCTCGGGTTCAAATCCAGGCACGCACCTGTGTTTTTTCGATAACATGTGCGTATTAAAAACACTTGCTTTAACGGTGAAGGAAAACATCGTGAGAAAACCTGCATGCCTAAGAGTTTCTCGAAAGTGTGCGAAGTTCGCCAACCCGCATTGGGCCAGCGTGGTGGACTATGGCCTAAACCCTCTCAGTTTGAGAGGAGGCCCGTGCCCAACGGAGGGACAGTTTCTTAACAGAGCTAATATTATAAAATAATTATTCAAATGCATATTTATACATGGAATGTGCGTTTCTGACGTTCTTTTGTAAACCGATTCAAATACTTAACAAAAAAAATTTGATTTTATGTTTTATTATTTAATGCAAAATTGTTGTTTACATGTAAATACTGATACGTAGAACGTGGCTGCGCTTACCTCGTTTTACTTTACTAATTGGACTTTTCTTTAACATAGCTAGTTATCCAACCGATGAACGGACTCACAGGTGTAAGGACCCCGACAATATGAGATCGCCGTCGGTCTTTTTTTACAAAGCAATCTGAACGTACAGCTCGAGAATTTATTGCAATGATACCCGAAGCGTGCATTGCGGGGCCGCCAGAGTCTCCTGGACATAATGATGAAGACTCACCGCACCGTCTCGCCACACACATACTAGGCGTCAGCTTGAATGTTCTACTGATATAATATTCGTCATTTTTGGGACACGGTATGATGATTGCTTCCAGTACCTGTAACGGTTTTTTCAATGCCAGTGTGCTTTGTGGGCCTTTACTTGAATTAGTTAAACCGAATCCGACTAAAGTGATTTGTAGGCCATGCAGGCTGAAGGCATCTACGGCACTCAACTTTGCGTAGCGATGGAGTGTAATAGGATCAGTTTCCAACAACGCAATGTCGTTTCTTGCTTGAAAATCAGATATTAGAGCCATTGGGTGAATCACCATAGATATGACCCGGCTTACAGAATTGTCAATCTTCGTAGAATTCAGTGGTCCGTGTCGTATAAATAATTGTTTCATTACAGAGTATAACACACAGTGTGCGGCTGTTAGCGTCCACGTGGAAGTTAATGCGGCACAAGTGCAAACGTCCATCACTAATCTTTTTTCGCCACTTTCATCAGAAACTAATCTGTGATTTTCTAATCGTACGATATATTGAAACTCGTTTTCCAAAGCATCTCTGCCACCTAGGACCCTTAGACCGCATTCCGTACCGACAAATCGCAATATAAAACATATTGGTAATATAATATTCATGCTATCGAGTCGCACCCAACACTGGCATTGTTTCCTATAAAATATTTTTAAGGCTAAGTTCGAGTATTTCTGATAGCGCTGGGTTTGATATTCAACACTTTCGTAACTTCATACACCAAACGGGTCTGAAAAAATGACAGAATTATTGACTAGTATTTTTTGGGAATAAACGCTCTTTCGTCGTTATATAATTTAATAGGAAACACATATATGGATTTGTTTTTTTACATTATCATTAAATAAAATTACTGACTAGACGTTTGGCCTTCAAACTTCTTAATTATTTTTATTTGCCCGATCCATTCACCTCATGTGATCATGGATTCTGTAAAATACACTCCATGCGTCGGGAACTTAAAATCAAAATAAAACACTGTATTGGAAACACTAGTTTTATTTATGCATAATATTATTATATTTGTAATATTTTACGCATTCCTACATAAATGTAATAATAAAATTTAGTCTAACCAATTCCTTTTTTTTTCGAAATAATCCTAGAAATAATTTCGCTTGTATTACTGAACCCTGAAAATATGTGATTATACGTAAATCGGCAATAAAATGTCCGGTTTTTATTGCAACGCCGTCAATAAAAATTCAGCATTAGCCATATGCATTGTACGTACACCAAAACTTAAGAGGTTTGGTGATATACCAGCAAGGCACCGAGCTATCTGCCATTCAGGATATCCAAGTCTAATTTAGTTTTTTTAATCCCTCGTAGAAGAACCAATATCACCTTATCCTTGATTCGTAGAAGAACCAAGGTCACCGACATAGCCCTCAGGATTAGCATGCTGAAGTGGCAATGGGCTGGCCACATAGCGCGAAGATTGGACGGGCGTTGGGGCAGAAAGATTCTAGAGTGGAGACCACGTATTGGCAAGCGCAGCGTAGGACGACCGCCTGCCAGATGGACCGACGATCTTGTGAAAATCGCAGGAAATCGTTGGATGCAGGTGGCATCGGACCGGTTACGCTGGAAAGCGATTGGGGAGGCCTATGTTCAGCAGTGGACAAGTATAGGCTGAAATGATGATGATGATGAATCCCTAATATATTTTTTTTATTTACAGTTGAAGTGTGGTCATGTTTTCCACCTGCATTGCTGTAAGAAGGTCCTCGCGAACAAGTGGATTGGCCCTAGAATAACCTTCTCTTTCTCACAATGTCCAATTTGCAAGGTAATCTTTATTCTTTTATCTTAAGGTTCGAGGCGAGGTTCATTTATGATCTTTAAAAACAAACGCAACGACGGCCCTAGACAAGGAATTAAATTTTGGGGGTCTGTTTGGGTTAAACAAGGCCGTCGTCGTTTATAATGAACCTTTGGCGTGTTGCACTCACTAAAAATTTAACCCATTCATATTATAGAATTATTGCATAGGAGGAATGCATGACGGACGACATAATCCAGTGGTTAAGGGTTTAAGCCGCTCCGCCCACTGGATCGAGAAGTCGGGGTTCGATCCCCGCACGGGAAAAATCTTTGTATGACCCACAAATGTTTGTTTGGGTATGGGATTTTCGAAGTAGTACGAATTGGTAGTAGTAGTAGGTGCGTTACCTAGGACATAGGAATAATTCTTAGTGTGGACCTACGTTAATTTTGGAAACAAAAGTATAAAGATATATCAATAGTTAGTGAGGGGGGATTAACAAGCGATTGGTTTGCAAGCGATTGCTTTGCAAGTGTTTCAAACATTTAAAGTTGTAACGGCATAAGCTTATACCACAAAATTTACAAATTCATAAAACTGCATAACACAATCCTTGGGGTTAACAGGCGATGGTCCATTAAAGGTGCGTGGGTGGTCTGTGTCTATAAGATGCAGAAATGCTATCCGAACGTCTGTACCTCCTAAGAAATAGGAATTTACTTATGTATAAGAACAGCTGCTGGTTGTGCATCAGTTCTGCCTATGAAAACAAAAAAATACATGCTCGTTTTTTAAGGTTACAATTATTTCATCTCCAGGAAGTGACAAATAAAAAAATGTTTTAAAAATCATGAACTTTAAATAAACCAACAGGAGGACATGAGTCATTGGACGCTAGAGGAGCTGCTGGCTCCAATAAGACGTCTCCGCGAGGAGGTGAAGCGGAAGGCGCTCATGAGGCTGGAGTACGAGGGGCTGGCCACGCCGGGCGGCGCCCGCGGGCGCGTGGTGCCCGACCCGGCCACGTACGCCATGGAGAGATACGCCTATTACGTGTGTCATAAATGTGGCAAGGTGAGTTCCATCGATTTCTAGTTAATAAGAAATTGCCATTTTGTAGTTAATTTATTATGTACTATCTCTTTTGGACCGGAACCCAAACTTACAAATATTGACGAAAGATGAAAAAATTTTTAGATGATGTAAATTAATGTGGCGGGAACTTTATGGCATGATTTAGCGAACGGAAGATCTTCCAGCCAGAAGTTTAGTCTGCCCCGCTTGTACATGTTACGCGTTCGTGCGAACACTTATATCGTGTTCTAAGATTTATGGAGAATCATCTTCTACATACGGCGCACTCTGAGGGTAGGTAGACGCAACTTCGAGCGATGTATATGGTCGCTACATGGCTCCCGTTGAGAAAGGAGATCCTAGTGCCTCAAAAATATAAGTGTTAGAGAGAATCTCCTTCTCCAGCTGTAGGATAGTATGGGCTGAATGATATTAGCCTGTCATTAAGTGGCATGACATGTATTCCGTGAATGTGTCCAGTGTGTTATATACCATGACGTGATCCACCGTCCGCCATTTTACGGCCAGCTGTTACCATCGTTATCAGTACATCTTCGGTCAAAAAAGATATGAAGTCGTAAGCTGCAGTATGATCGACTGTTATTTTAACACCCTGACACGGGCACGTTCTTTTCATAGTTTTGGCATGCCCATATTATATGTTACGTCATTGGTTGTGTATTGCAGGCGTATTTTGGCGGCCTGGCGCGGTGCGAGGCGGAGACGAGCGGCTGGTGGGAGCCGGCGGAGCTGGTGTGCGGCGCGTGCAGTGACGTGGCCGGCGCGCGCACCTGTCCCAAGCACGGCGCCGACTTCCTTGAGTACAAGTGCCGATACTGCTGCTCGGTTCGTACTTGCCCCGTTACCCACAGAAATCATAAAAATAAACACTGCTTCGTCACACATACACAGTTCGAAACACGGCAATGGTAATAATAAGACACTAGAAAAGAAACGGCGCACAGTCTTGTCCGAAACCACTTTTTTTTTGTGTGTGTGTGAATGATCGACGCTGTTGGCCGCGGGGCCTTTATAACTTTACCGGACAAGACCGAAACCACTGTCGCCGTTTCGTCACACGTGCACATTTAGAAACCAATAGACGGTTTCACACATTTACATTCAATCTATCTATCTTTAGCCGACAGACGTCCACTGCAGAAGAAAGGCCTAAAGACCGCCAGAATGACCGGCTTTGTGTTCTACGCAAATTCACATTGCTACCGTAAAAATGTTTTGCGATAGATAATATAAATGTAATTTGAAGACCTTCCGCAGTTAGATATGTTAAATACCAATTTTAGCCACTGTATATATACGTGTGGTGATAAGGTCACGCGACTATACGACTTCTAGTGTCGTACTAACACGATTTCCGTTGTCTAATACCAGGTACGGACCAATCGAACGAAAACAAATAAAATCGATCGAGTGTTTCTCACCGATAGACACCAAACGCTCGCACGCCTTCGCTGTTCTATCCACGCAAAGCTTGCCATGGCTAAGCCCTCTGTTGTTTAATCTTGTTCCTAAAGGACATTGTCGAAAATTGCCCCAGAACCAACAAATATTTGACCCATGCCATAATTATTTATCCCTTTTATTAAAATAATGGCAAAAATCCGTATCTAACGGACAATTAGCAATCTAAAACGTATATTTCAAAGTATTGTAAGTACTTATATTGAAGTCATCTTTACTAAATGCCAACACACGCAATATAACCTCATATGTATTAATGGCTACTGAATTATAACCTCAAATTCGAATACTTTTTGTGCAATATTGCGATTCGTCCGCTTGTCCGTTTAATAATAAATGCCTTAAGAGAATATATGGGTGATTTGAAATCATACAAGTATTTTTTCATTGCTGTTGGGTCTGGGGCAAATCATGTATGGAGGCAGAACAATGTCGTTTATCGTTGATATTTCATATCTAATAACGATTTATTTCATCGGACAGGTGGCGGTGTTCTTCTGTTTCGGCACGTCTCATTTCTGCAACGCGTGTCATGACGACTTCCAGCGCGTCACTAACATACCGAAACATTTGCTGCCGCAATGCCCAGCTGGTACGGACAAGTTATATTATTATTTACTCTGTTCCCCTATTTTACGCTAATATTTAGATGTGTGGTACGTTTAGTCGTCGTTCATATCTAATAATTATTATTTGTGAAAAAGGTCTTTTGAAAACAAACTTTTATGGAAAAAGTACTAAGGAGATATGTCTTTTAAATGAGGAGTTTCTATGGTCCCCTTCCAGCTAAATAATCAGTCCCTGCACACTATCCTGGTCTCCTGCACAATTTAAGGTATAGTTATCGTTAAAACAAATTCAGTGAGCCTATGGGGGCTATGTTGAAAAAATAAATTTGGTTTTCTAGTACTTGTTAATACCAATCTAACAAGCCTAAACACAAGGGGATTATTATGTGTAGTTGAGATGTTCACATGGCCATCTTTCGCCTGCATTACCAGACCAGCTCTGTGGTACCATATTATTGTATTGACACTGAACTTACATACGTGGATCAAATTTAAGTTTGATCGGATACCCGCACGAGACGAACTGGAAGTGAAATGAAAGCTTGTAATAAAGTGTTATCTATCTATCTTTATTATCACACCAGAACCCTTGCGAGGGGGGAAGAGAGTACAGGGTTCCAACAGGTTCATCCCTTACAGACCTCTCTGGCTTTCTCCATTCTCATAGTTCGTCTCATACACGTTCGTCGGTTACGGAGACTCTTGACTTGCCCTTTAGATAAGACATGATCTTTTTCGGTTATCTATCAATGTACACTAAAGTAGATTGACGGAAGGCTTGGTCCAGTGGTTAAGATGTTAAGCCGCTCCGCCCACTCGATCGAGCAGCCGCGGTTTTATCCCCGCACGGGACAAGCCTTTGTGACTCGTAAAAGTTTGTTTCGGTCTGTATTTTTGTGCATGTAAATTTCATGTTACATGGCTATTTACTTTGAATGAAAAAAAAGATTATTTTTTGATCCATAATTTGCTGTCTGGTAGGTCCAAAAGGCGAGCAGTTGCCGGGCTCAGCGGAAGAGTGTCCGCTGCACGTGCAGCACCCGGCTACAGGCGAGGAGTTCGCGCTGGGCTGCGGCGTGTGCCGGCACGCGCACGCCTTCTGAACCGCGCCGCGCGCGCCTCTACGCCTGCGCCCCGCGCCGCACGCACAGAGCCTACAACATTGCTGGACGTACTTCGAATAAACATGCCCGTTACTCTTCACCGTCTACATCAATTTTAGATTAGATAATATGTTTTTCTCCTTTTAACATTATAGTTGAGAAGTGTGCAATAAATAGGAACGATGTCATGTCCGACATGTAATTTTGTCGTGAGAATCGCCGTCCTGATAATAGAGCACCCAGCGTAGGTGAACTTCGAACGTATGAACCGCGTAGTCACCGCGACGACGCTGCGATTTTACTACGTAGTTATTGCATTTCCTGACCTACATTTTGTTATAATGAATACGCGCGAACAATCTTTGAGTTAACACACTCACACAAACCCTTCGCGTCTCGCTTCCTCAAATGACCTCCAAATAATTTTGGCAATAATATTTGCTAATTCTAATACAATATCAATATATATATAAAAGGTATATAACATCATCAATAAGTACTACTACTTCGCCTAATGTTAACACTTAATTTTCTGTCATTCCTCTAGTCTAAAGTTTACTAACTTTCCAGCTAAAAAACGACAAATCACTTGTTACGTACTGTGGATGCCGTAAATCGGGTAAATATTTTAATGCCTATATACCTTAGAACAACTGTGCCAGGAATCAAAAATGACGACATTCATTCTCATAGTGCTCAAAATACCTATCTCATCACAAGGAAATAATTGCTATAAAATATTACATTACTCATGCGTTTAATGTTATTTTTCAGTATTTTTGCCATTAACCCATTTTATATTAGGTACCTATTAAATTTACTTTGGCCATTTTATGAATTGTACACAAATGACTACTATTGCTAATATTTAATTATTAGCACTAGTACAACTGTTATTTTCAGTATTAACTGAACTTACGAGATAATATCGGTTAGTATATTCATCCTGTAATGGTTTGATTAATTGATAACGTGTCGTGCGGTACCTGTGAAGGTTACATATTTTTCCACCAAATAAATAATGACTTGAGGGATGTATATGAACCAGACGCCGAAGATTAATTATATTTATATGAGTTTCTCTCCACATAAGTCACGGCGATTTTATACAGAGCAATGGATTTGTGCTATAGATACAGTGATTTTAAAATCGAATCTTTATTGATAATATAATTTAGTTTTCGCTGCCTTTACCAGCTTAGCGACTATTATGTCTTGCTTCTAGCTATCAGGATATTCATTATAATCAATGTGTAATATTAATAAAATCATAAGTTTGATAAAATATATTATAAATTGATGTCGAAACATTTTCCATTATTTTTCAAACCCAATACTCACTAAAGCAGACCAGGGTATTAAAACAACTATTTGCTTGTTGCTTGGCACTCTTTTCGCTTTAATGGATACTGGGAGTCATATTAAAACTAGAGAATTATAACAAACTGCAATGTAATCCAAGATATCGTCATTTTAAACTAATGTTTATGAATGTATGTCAGTAATTTTTTATCCATGTACATTGATGTATTTTTCTGATATATACTAGGCAAATCATATAAAGTTACACGTCTAAATGTATTTTAAATCTACTCGTATTAAGATAAAGTGTCATATTCCAAGCTGTTATGCCCCCAAGACAAATCTACTATAAAGTAACAGGATACAGAGGGCTCACTAGATTAAGTAAACAAGCGCACGCACACATTGAAGGTTGAAGCTGTCTCTGACATCCCGTGTCATCTACGGGCACCTGAAGTAAGCGGTGTGTCTTGTTACTCTATTACAGCAAAGCCTTTCTGTTAATACAATCTCTCGCGGCCGATACTCCTCGAACGGTCATCCTGACTATAACACACAATACCTACCTAATGAAATTAGTTACAGGCATCCTAGGGTCTTTTGGCCCGCGTCAAAAATCGGAACTAACGCTAAACTAATTGAAAAGTCACTTCATTTATTTATTTATTTACGATCACAACATAATGCACAATATAAAAATCATCGCCCCACAAAACTGTGCAACCAGTTTGACTGTGGGGTCAGCTGAATCTACAAACTTAATATAATGGTAAAACTAACTTAACACAAACTTAGGTAATGTTTTTTCAGATTCCTTTTCAATTTTTTTATATTTGTATCGCCCCTTATGGCCGCCGGCAAACTATTCAAAATGTATGGGATGCGTTTTTTTAGCGCCCTGTCACTGAAGTAGTTGGTCACCCTTGGAACATTGTATCTGCCGTCGGTCACCAAGCGCGTTCTGTACACATTGCTCAATGGGGTTAAAAACTCTCGACGGTCGCGATTGTTTACAATCAAAAGAAATTTCTGTTTTAAACTGATTGGAAGAATTTTACAAATTTGAAATAATTTTCTATTTTTTTCATGACAGTCGCAGAGTTGACGTTAGCTATCAAATTTACCTGAGTTCTTGAAGTGTTGAAATATTTCCCTGGAATTAGGAGACTAAATGATAACCCTAATTTCAAACCAACCCTCCACGACCCATAAGATCTTTGTAGCAACTGATGGACAGAATACATAGACAAACGCCGCTACGACTGTTATCACCTCAAAACTCATTACTTTGATAATTATTAAGTAGTTACACTACTGGTTCTTATTGTATGTTTTCTGGTCAGGGCGACAGGCCGGTGAGCCTCAGGTGAATCAGATTGTATTTAGAGAACCGCAGCGCAGGCCAGACAGGCAAATTAACATCAACTATTTTTACACTACTAAATATAGCTTTACTTATTTAGTTTATATGCGATACAGTGCAATAGATAATTACTAATATTCAATTATATTATACGGTAGTGGTAACAGAGTTTAATTTGTTGTTTTGCAAAGCACTTTGCCATACTCAGTTTACGGCGCGTATAAGTGAAGCGAGCTTTGGCTTTGAATAGTTTTGTTTACGTGCAAGACCATTAGTGTCTCAAGGTGTTATAGAAGGCGAGTTTTGTTTAAAATGTACCTTTAAAAATCAATATTTTTCCTGAGTTTGATTTTAATACGCGACAAATTTAGTATGTTTTTATATGGTGGGACTACCTGTGCTTTACATTATACGCGTTAGCAATCTTGGTCTATTCGAATCTCAATCTTGTTTCGATGAGTGTAGAATTGGAATTCAAATGTCCGTCTTTTACTGCGGGCTCTTTTAGTGGGCAAGTGCCAGATGAAGCGATACGCTTGAGTAAATTACTCAATGCTATTGAATGCGCAGCATACATATTTGATGATTCTTGCCGCCCAGCAGTGGATTCAAATAGACTGCTGCCAATGATAGATAAACAAATTAATAATAGTTAATTTAATATATAAGAGGCGCTCGTAGCGTTTAGGGACGGCGGTGTTCTTAGCGATCACTAAGGTCATGCAGCGTTCGACTCGGTCGGCCTGAGATGGGTGACGGTTTGTGGCATTTTCATATTCGGGCATCTCTGTGCTTCGAAAGGTACGTTAAACCGTTGGTCCCGGTTACCACGCAATGTGGTAGTCGTTAAGCAAAGTTGGAACCTTTATAGGCGGCTTGATAAGCTGCAACATAAGGTGGCCAAAAACCTGCCTTCGCCAATCCACACTGGGCCCGCGTGGTAGAGTATGATCTAATCTCTCTCACCTCGATTTTTGAGGGAAGGCCTTTGCCCAGCAGTGGGATAGACTAAGCTCTTATGTATCAACAACGATGAAGAGCATTTCTATCTAAATTCGCGGTTACCATATTTTTTTGAATGCTGCTAAAATTATGTGATGTTACTTATCAATAGATTTGAAACTAGTCGCGTCATCGACACTACCTACGTATAGTGTGCAAATTGGAACAGCGCTGAACAGCATGTTCTGACCGTCAAAGTGACACATTAATGGTATAGCTTCGTTTTGTGGACAATTGTTTCCTTTGGTATGTATGTTGGAGGCGGTGGTTCCGTTACATAAACATGGCAATACGCATATCTCATTCGTTTTTATATTTGAAGTGCCCTGAAGGATAAATTTTAACCAATCAAATTGAAAGTGTGACAATCTTCGATCGATCGATCTCAACATCTTCAATGAAGTTCTACTCGGACGATAGCATGTCCTTAGTGTTTCCTATTACATTAGATTGCTAACGTTTGTAAATAAACCTTATATTCATTAAACTTAATTTGGTTATCACAATCACGTGATTGGCCATTGACAAAATAATTGAAGTTGTTAAGTTACATGGCTGATTAATGGTAGGTAATATCAATTGAATTTGTTAGGAGTAAGCCGTCTTGTTGATGACAGTCATCTGTAAGTATTGAAGAGATGAATCGCACTTGCTTCCATCTAAGACGCCTTCCGAAAATACATAAGATTGTTATTTTTTGCTGATAAATTATGACACTAGGGTTAAAGGTTTTGGTCATATTTAATTGCCGATCTAAACGCATGTAGTGTTCTTTTAAATACAAATATCCTGTGTTGAGATTATTCATGAAAATCACTGCGGACGAATTGCAATCCTAGTCTAAATATTATATAGGTACTTTAAATCAATATAATAATAATCTATAAAGTAGATAGATATATTAAAACGTGATTTTTTTTGATAAATATGGTTTTACAATGTTAAAAATATTTGAGTCGATTGATATAACTTAGTAGATTGAATGTATAGAATTATTCAGTTATGTAAAACTATGTTCAAGTTTAGTTTATTACATGAAAAAAAGTAATTTTTATTTACAATAATGATGTAATCAAACTATTGTCTTAATAATGTGAACCCAACGTTAAGAAATGTTAAATAATATAATATCAACCACTATGTTAATTTTGAAGTCATATTGTATAGTAGGAATAAATGCACCACTTCTGAATATTTTCTTGATATGAACTTTATTAAACAATACAGAAATTGATTATTGCGAGTTAATTATACTTAATGTTACATGCATAGTTATTTTTCCTATATGTACGCCTACATACTGAATAAAAATAAATTATGTTATTAATATTGCACCTTAGACTATTTCTTGTGTAGTTGAAATATAGTTGTTAAGATATTTTGCAATAAAGCTTAAAAAACCAAAATAAAATATATTTATTTTCAATCTTGCCCACTCCAACCTGATATCAAATAATGTTATAAAAACTCATCAACTATTTATTTATGATTACACAGATCACTTTCGTAATTAATAAAATATTTCGCAACGATAAAACTGGCATGGTGTTTATAAAGATTTTAGGTATGTATGTGTTTGTAAACAATTCCCTAAGAGCAATTTGCATCACGATATCTATTATTTACATCGGCCGGCGACAAACGACGGTCCCACCCTCGCAGTATCTTTGCGTGACATGATAAGGCGGACTGGGAACCACTCGAGAGCACGCTGATAATTCGGATTCACAGATCGATTTACTCACCCAATAGATATCATTCTTTATCTCCCCGTTATCTAGAACGTTGCAAAATCTTCGACGGCTGCGTGGTGTTAAATTATTTAATATCATGTGAAAATAATAGTGAGTGAGCGTGGTTTGTGTTTGATTTGAAATGTTTTATCCATTTAAATTTAAGGTAAATGTTTAATCTTATTTTTGTGTCCTTAATTAGTTATTAAATATTTGCTTTGTTGTTTATAAATATTCTACCTACTTAACAAATTAATTAGGTTAACATAATATTCGTCATAATGTTCACTACTTTTTATTGTAACAGACACCAAAGAAAATATTAAAAATATCTATCTATCTATCTATATCATCACGCCAGCTCCCTCGCGGGGTAGGCAGAGAGTAAAGAGTTCCAACAGGTTCTTTCCTTACATACCTCTCTGGCTTCCTCCTATTAAAAATATAATCTTCATAAAGACCACTGATCACTTTCTCTCAGACAGCATTGTTGGCCTCCCTGCGCGCTTGCTTTATAAATACAGGTTAAAGTGTATGATTAATACAACACCTTCTTAAACACATCAGTTTATGAATCTCTGTATTATCATGCGAGACCCCTTGCAGGGTTGGCAGAGAGTACAGAGATTTAACAGATTATTTCCTTACTGACCTCTTTGGCTTCATCCACTGTCATAGTTTGTCAATTCATTCATTCATTCGCCAGTTAATAAGACTCCTGACTTGCCCTTCCAGTTTGTGAATCAGTTAAAAGTATCATAGTCCTCTTTTATATTTCATTAAATCCTCTCCTGGTTCTCCCCCGTGCTCGCTAAATTTAGAGGACTGCGTCCCTATGCAGCGTCATAAAGCTTTATATAAACTAACACCAGTACTTTTGCGTTAAAAATGCACCAACGAGGACCACACGTTTCACGTATGCACGCTCATGTTAATTGTTATAAGCTGTCAAAAATACCATCGTACAGTAGCTCTAATTTGGTGCAGTAGCCTAAAGATAATAGTGACATATCCTGCAGCCAGTAATTTGTAATAATTTGACTAGGATTCTGGTCGTTATGATCACTTAGGTAGGAATTCTATGCTATGCAATCTACCCATTATTAGGTCAACCAAATAAGTACCTAGTTACAAAATACCTGATAAGTATACTTACAAAACCGTATCTTTTGTTTATTGGCCTGTTCTTATGTGCTGCGGGTTCGACTCCTGCACGGAAAAAACCCCTGTGTCACCAACAAACGTTTGTTTTTGTCTGAGTATTTGTGTATGTGAATTCATCATGTTTATATACGCACCTACGACATGGGAATGATACCTAGTGTGGCGCTACGTTTTTTTTAGGAAAAAGTAATAATACTCTTTATTATCATCTCTAGGAATGGATAAGCTGGTCCCTAGTTCGCGCACACCTGTGCACGCTGGCCGTAGCGCTGGGCTTTAACAGCACGTGGCGCGCGCCGAGAGATGCGTTCCGGTACGGCGGGCTTCAGTACGCGCTGCTCTTCACCATTGCCATGGTCACGGTGGCGCTACCAGTGGTGCTGCTGCAGCTCGCCGTGGGACAGCTCAGCCAGCAGGACGCGGTCGGCGTGTGGCGCGCTGTGCCCTTCTTTAGAGGTAGAGTGAAATAGAGATAAATAGAGTTTGCTTCGAGTTCCTGCTCCACCTACGTTGTATATGCATTAGTGTTAACTATGACATTCCATATATGTAACCAATGCTTTACGGACGGACGATTTAGCGCAGTGGTTAAGAGCTTAAGCCGCTCCGCCCACTGTGTTTAATAGTCGCGGGTTCGATTCCCGCACGGGACAAATCTTTGTGTGATCCACAATTATTTGTTCCGGTCTGGGTATTTGTGTGTGAATTTTCATGTTTGTAAAAGCACCCACGACACAGAAATAAATCCTAGTGTGGGGCTACGTATAAAAAAATCCAATAAAAAAAATTGCTTAATATGTTAATTGATATGTTGCGACGACTTATTTTTTAACGTTTTATTTCAAGCGTATGTTGTATAGGTAGAGCAGGCGTTTTACAGTAGACTGCCTTATTATATCGTTACTAAGGTGATCGTGTCTCTGCTCTCTCTTCGTTTGCAATTTATATTTTCAATTTAGGTCAATAACGGCCTTTTTAGTACGAGTTATTTTTTTCAGGTGTTGGATACATGCGGCTATTGATATCTTTTCTGGGCTCTGTGTACACGATGGTCTACTTAGCGGTGACGATCACTTACTTCCTCTACACAATCAGCCACTCCATTCCGTTTTGGGAATGTAACGAGTTGATGTTTACTGAGGTAGGATTTTTAATATATCTTCATGTTCTATGATCAACTTTGTCGCGAAACAACCGTCCTGAGTAGATATAGTAAATATTGAGCGTTCTTTTCAACCATAAGAAATTACTTGGGTAACTATCAGATGGTTTTATATATTTTGTATCCAGCAAGTAACATAGAAAAATCTATTATTTTAACTAGTGTGTTTTTCCCATGTTGTAATTCCAGGTCAAATTATAAACCTCGTATTTTTTCTTCAGGAAGAATTTGAACCACCGAGTAACGCTTCCATATGTCTCAAGTAAGTATAAATCATAATTTTAAAACTCCAATTTGCCTCGTTTTACAAGCTTTTACATTTATAGAAACTAATAAATTGTGAAATTTACTGCAGATAAATTTTGCATTATTGGTAATTAATTATTTTTGTTAAGTACGTAGCTATTGTTCGTTAATACTGTGTAGTATGCAACTTGATTTATCTTACCCAGTATCAAGAGCTTACACTATCTTGCTCATTATGGTTGTAAAGAGTTATTGAACTACGTTTTCTAGTTCCCGTTCTATCAAAATGATAGCATGAATCATCAGAATCAGTCAGATAATATGATCGCCTGTATATTTTATCCTATTTATATTTTTTTTATAATTTGCACTTTGCTTATTTCAGCGAAACATTTATGGCGCCAGTGAGCAGTAAGCCAGAGTATTATTTGGCTGTAGCACTGATCGTGATGTTCTTATGGGTGCTTCTGCCGTTTCTGTAAGCATTAAATTGACATTTAATTACATTATTAGTTAGTTTCTGAGTATAGGCGATTGGTGGTATGGTTTATTAGTTTGTGAATTATTAATTCCTGACCCGCCTGTTAACACAGTACCAGCTAGCGTGTCAGTTGAAACGGCCGGTTACTGTCAATTGTGCAACAGCCAATTGTGGCAAGCTCAGGCGGGCGGCGTGGGTTTCGGTTGCCGTTGGTTTGAAGGAAACAACCGTGCTGTGCGTAAATTAGTAAAATAAATACTGTAAGTATCGTTTACAAACCGTGGAAGGTGGAATTCAGTTAAGGCACTTAGAATATAAAATAATCTTAACAAGAAAAATTGAGCGCGTCTATGTCCGGTAGCGTATTTCTACGACACGACTGACGCATGCGGGAGCTTTCGGCGACTACTGCGGGAAGCGCGGGCGGCGCGCACGACGCGGGTGGCGCGGCGGGAACGTAGGGATGCGTTCGGAAAGTGGAGGACGGCGTTATACAATTAAATTACTAGGGGTCACCTTAAACAATACCATGTCCTTCGGCCCGCACATCAAGCGAGTCCGTCATCGAGCATCCTTTGTGCTCGGCCGTCTCTATCCAGTAATCTGCAAGCGGAGTAAAATGTCCCTTAGAAATAAGGTGACACTTTACAAAACTTGCGTGCGACCCATCATGACGTACACATGTGAGGTGTTCGGGCATGCAGCCCACCCCCACATCGATAGACTTCAAGCGGTTCAGTCCCGCTTCCTCCGCAAAGCCGTAGAAGCCCCGTGGTTCGTACGTAATGTCGACCTCCACTCCGATCTCGGTCTCGAATCTATTCGCGCCTATATTAAAAAGGCGACAACTCGATACTTCGCAAACGCATCTTCCCATGCGAATCCGCTAATCGTAGCCGCCGCCGACTACGAACCGAACCCCTGCCACTACCGCCGACCGCGACATATTCTCACCGATCCCCCCGATGCTTTGACATCGCTTCTTTCCGTTCTGGATACGGACGATGACGACGACGAAGTCGTAGATCCGTAGCCTAGCCCGCCGACCGGCGCACTTAGTACACCCCCTTCCCTTGTAGCGACTGTCCAAACCGAGGCGTTACTCTTTGAGGCGCCCTCGAGTATGTTGCCCCCTTGCCCTTCTGGCTCGAGCGTAGTGGTTGCACGCTCGCCCTTATGTCCGGTGAAGGTGTAAAGGCCTCACGGCCAATAGCGTATATCACTCAAACACACACACGCACACACACAATTAAATTACCTACCTAAGGATATAAGCGTGTGTTAGAGTACATGCTTCCGGACACATAAACACCTACCAAATAACTAGTTAAAAGCTAGTTTTATACAAACTTAAAAACGTCTATTGCGTACTTGGTTTATTTTAAAACAAAGATGTAGTTTTGCTGAATAAGGCTTTTGTACAGTAAAAAAGAATCGATGGTTCTAATGGCTTCTGGCAAATAATTGGTTCTTTTTCTAGTTTCTACAATCCAGTTAAACTGATGAAGCGTTTATTCTACGCGCTTGGGCCGGTAGTGATCTTGCTGGTCATTGTGACGGCGTCCTGCATCGGGGCGGCAGACAACCTGGCTCTGATCGTGAGGAGGAGCGACTGGCGGGCCTTCATGGAGCCAGGACTGTGGCACGCAGCTATCACGCAAGCTCTCCTGTCTTCGCAAATCGCTGGCGGATACCTAATATCTTCAGGGGATACTATTTATGCTAGCACTAATGTACAATGGTAGGTTTCTGTCATGCTGCCGCCACCGCCGGCCGCGACATGTTCTCTCCGATCCCCCCGATGTTTTGTCATCCATTCTTTCCGCTCAGAATGCGGGCGACGACGACGTAGTCGTAGATCCTCTCCCATAGCTGGCGGTTGACCGGAGCACTTAGTAGTGCACCCCGTCCTCCCACAGCGATTGTCCCAACCGAGAGCGCCTCTTCAAGGCGCCCTCGAGTATGTCGCCCCTTGCCCTTCTGGCTCGAGCGTAGTGGTTGCACGCTTGCCTTTAAGTCCGGTGAAGTTGTAAAGGCTTCGCGGCCAACAGCGTACATCACTCACACACACACACACATTCTGTCATGCTAGAAATGTTACAAATAATTATTACAGGATTATTAACAAAGTCTATCCTAATCGACTACTGATTTGAGGTGGTTCACGGGCCTAGCGACACATAGTGTCTCTTATATTCATATTATAAGAGACACTATGGTGTACTAGGTGTACGCAAAAATTGTTGCTTATTGCTGTGTTCAAAAAGAACACATTAACAGTATACCCACAATACACATATTTAAACACTAGTTTCTTTGTTTCACTAGTTTCGTTAACTTGACGTAGAAACCTAACATTTTTCGAGATAAAAAGTATCCTGTTAATCCAGACTATGCCAAATTTCATCGAAACATACAGACTTTCACATTTATAATGTTAGTAGGATTAACAAAAGACGCATATACCAAAAATAATACTTCTTAATCTTTGATGCACTCTTAAAATTACCACAATGGGCACGTAACGTTGCTTAGTTTGGGGATAATATGATTGGTAAAATTGACGGGAATAGACCGGGTCTTATTTAAAGGACAAGTCAGGAGTCTCCGTAACCGGCGAGCGTGTATGAGACGAACTATGAGAGTAGAGGAAGCCAGAGAGGTATGTAAGGAAAGAGCCTGTTGGAACTCTGTACTCTCTGCCTACCCCGTAAGGGATCTGGCGTGATGATGTAGATAGGTAAAATTGACGATCACTGCCTAACCAGGCCTGCTTAATTCAGCGATATAAATTGATGATGAATAAAAACCTAAGTATGTTTTCAGGACAACATTGGCATTTGTAGGTGTGAACATTGTATCAGTATGGGGCAGCATACTGTTCTGGTATGCGATTAGCGGGCCAGACAAGGATAGCGGTATGTTCGCAGTCTTACTTCAGGCATATCAGCTCGGCACGGAAGAAGAGATGAGCGCAGCTTGGCCCCTTGTCATAATCGCAATTCTGTTTTTTTCTGGATTTATTTCTGTGGTAAGTGTTTCCAAGATTCCAAGACACACAAAATAAAGCCATAAAGATGGGCAGATCAGTTATCATGAAATAGGTATCGGCTGAAGAGCATGGTGGGGGTTCTAACCGGTAGGAGTCTCGAAATAAACCCTCGCTTCCTCCATTGCCGAACGGGTATCCTATTAAGGATTTCTAAAAAAAGGTGTTGCCTGAAGTATATACAAATCGGGATGGCGCTTCATCTAGTTGGTCATCTTAGTTGAAGGAGGGAAATTGATTTCTCTATCCTCTGCGCTAAGGCTACGACTGAGCAAAGAACATATACATACATAAAACATGAATACATGCACACTCAACTGCTAGGTATCTGGATTTGGATGCAACTTTTTCATTTAATAAAGTATTTTATCTCGTAGTTATACTTCATATACCCAGTCTTCGACCGCTGCCGGCGCATCGGTGGTTTGAAATGGCGGGCGGTGTCGGCTGGCGGGGCGGTGGGGGGCGCCGGGCTGACCCTGGCGGTGCTGGCGGGAAGACTACCCGCGCTGGAGCTCTTGGAGGACATCGCGGTTCCGCTCTTCATCAGCGTCGCTACCGTGCTCGAAATATTCGCCTTCGTCCTTATTTATGGTAATACCCCCAGAAAATTAATAAACATATAGCTAAATTGCATGATATTCCTGAAGAGTGGTGGTCATTCGGAACTCTAGGAATATTTAGTTCATCCACATGTTGAATTTTGTACATGCCAATTTTAGGAATATGTATGTACGTACATCAAATACGAGTATGTTCTACTGGCTGTTACCGCGGCACGCGTTTATTTTGTAATATCTTGATTAATTACACAGGCCTACAACGATTTGGGTCTCGGGGATTTTAGATGGTGATATCAAAAATGTTACCGGTTTTTTTCTATCAGCTCGAGTCCCCGAGATATAAAAAATACAGTTTTAAATACAGTTTGGTATTGGAACATTTTCTGAGTAGGTCTTTGTGCTGAACAAATATTAGGGTATTTCCATTTACGGCGATTGTTTTTGTTGATGCCCACTATATTAGTCATACAAAAGTAACAGTCGTCATAATGATTTTTTTGTTCTCGCTATATCATAGGCACTCCAAACTTCAAAGACTTACGTGACCCTTTCTCCCATTGTCGCAAATGTTCAACGCATAGTTTACATACACTATGAGGCACCCACACTTTATCTTGGTGTCCAATTTCAATACCGAAGTAAGCAAAATACAGACGATTCACAGTGTCTGTTATCGATTTACGCTGATCTTTTAGTATGTATTCACCACAAACAGAACCAACTGTATCAGGATTGTTAACACAACATCTGGACGTACTAGCCATAATGATATACTAACATAAACTTTATCGATGTTATTGTAATAATGACTATTTACGAAAAAGAGAAGTTTCATTGAAATCCGTTTAGTATGTTTGGCATGAAAGAGTGACGAACATCCATACATCCATCCTCACAAACTTTCGCGTACGTATTTTAATTTTAGGTTGGAAAGTGTTAGTAGAAGACGTAGAATTCCTATCAGGCAGGAATCTCAGCAAGTACTGGGTTTTGGGATGGTGTACGGCGCCCGGGATTGTCGCGGTCTCCACCGCTTGGTGGATCACTATGGAGGTCCTCCAAGACGAGGAGTGGACGCAGGCTCCCTGGACCACGGCGACTGTGGTAGCAACGGTGGCGGTAGCGTTCATCACCTTCGTGGTGTTTGCTGTAGTGTCTGTTGGCAGACAGGTCCAGTATGACTGTATTGCGGTGAGATATTTCCTTCATAATCCCTTATATGCATAATAGTTTGTGTTTAGATGAAATTATACAATATTTATAGCGTATTTTCTATTTCGACCAATGTCAGAAAAGAGTGAGGTATTCGATTCGATTTTAATTCTAAACTATCTGTTTCTTCAAGTATAAATATTCCGTGATTATACTATAAGAACTATTTCTAGCCTGTGCGATCGTTACTAACAATAAATATTCCTCGTCATGGCTGCTAATGCGACCGTAAAAAGCGAATACGTACATGTCATAAAATAAACATTAATCATGTTCTTACCAGCGAACTTATAAATACCTACTTATTAAAAACGTATTATTTTCCTTTTTCTCATATTTCAAATGCAATGTTTTTTTCTCATGTCATTATTAAACAATGAAAAAATTTGCATCTAAAACCGAATTTGAGTTTTTAAATTACAATTTATGAAATCGTAAGAAAAAAATAAGATTGATCTACATTACAAACATATATAATAATAATATCAGCATATACTGCCCACTGCTGGGCAAAGGCCTTCTCTCACAAATCGAGGTAAGAGAGATTAGGTCATACTCCACCACGCGGACCCAGTGCGGATTGGTGAAGGCAGGTTTGTGGCCACCTGCTGTTGAAACTTATCAAGCCGCCTTTAAGGCTTCCAACTCGGCTTAACGACTACCACATTAAGTGGTAACCGGGACCAACGGCTTAACGTGCCTTCCGAACAAACATACCTATCTATAGTTAGGCATGAAGACGCATGCGAATATCTTCCCATTTCCCTAACAAGTAGATAAACGCTCGATATGCTTTTCCTGTACTCAACGCTAAGGTCACAGCCTTGATTAGCGTAAATCGAGCTTAGAATAGTTAACTACTTCCTATTTTAGAGGAAACAACTTTTGCAGAAGCTGAAGTCTTCGTTCCAGCCGTCGCGGCATTGGGGGCCCAGGGACCCGATTACACATTACTACTGGTTAGCGAGACGGGACGAGGTGGACAGAGGTAATGTGCTCCGGACAAGATACCAGAGGCGAGAGCTGGGGCAGCTCTCAGGACGACAGAGCTTCCTAAATATAAATACAATATCGGAAGCAGCAGAAAATTCTGTAGAGAAGCAACGATCGCATTCAGATGACTGGCTCTACACGATATACAGGAAACAAGAGATAGGTTTGCACGAACACATCTATAACGCCAGACAAAGAGCGAAGTCTCTTGACTGGACAAGTCGGAGCATCAGGTTTCCTGAAATGGATGTAAAATTGTTAGATATAAGTAGCTTTAAAAGTAATACAGCGTTAATCACTGATAATACTAATGCGTGTAGTTAATTAGTTAATAAAGATATGAATTGAATTGAGGTGTGAGTTCAATTTATTCTTTTTCTTCAATCTCTTTTACTCTTTTGTTTTTTTTTTCTTTTACGTCTGTGTAAAGTTTACATTATTTCTTATATACCTACTTCATTCTCAATTGATACAAGATAATTTATGTAAGCCTAGATTAAATTAATCGATGTTTTTTCTTTAGTGTTTTATTTTATATACCAGTGGTTTAGCCAAGTTACAAAGATCTATTGCCTTTCCGTAATCAATAACGTCTAGTTCAGACCGTGTGATTTTTCGTTATATAATTTTATTTTCGACTGTAGAAAGTCAACTTGGCTACCAGAAGAGAAGAGCAGAAAAAACCGTCTGAGTTAATGAAGTACTAAGCTAAATGTGGTAGAGAAACAGAAGGATTGTTATCAGTGTTGGGCACTAATTGTTTAATTGTTCAATTGTAGGATCAAACAATTGAAATTTCAATCGCAGAAAAAATCAATTGCAATTGACGATTGAAAAATTATTTGTTAATTGTAGGTTTTCACAATTAACAATTGATCAATGGTAATTGTAAAACGTTGCAATTACCATTGATCAATTGTTAATCGTTTTTTGCATGTTTACGATTAAACAATTAACAATTAAACACACGACAGAAAATATTTTAAACACATCCAAGTTGGCGGACGTGACCTTTGAAGTAACATGGGTGTCACTTTTGGGGTTTCGGGAATAATGATTGCGAATATGGCGTGAATTTTTGGAGTGAAGTAAAATCAATATGGGTGTCACATTTGGGATATTAGGGCATGCTGATTACGAATATGATATTAATTTCTGGATCTAAGATGGCGGACGTGACTTTTCTAACAAAATCAATATGCGTGTCACTTTTATGGTTTTGAGGGATGTTGATAACGAAAATAGTGTTAATTTTAAAATCCAAGATGGCGGCCGCGACTTTTTATGAAAATCAATATGAGTATGGATTTTGGGGTGTTAGGGGATGCTGATAACAAATATAAAGTTAATTTTAAAGGCCAAGATGGCGGACGCGACTTTTTATGTAAATCAATATGGGTATCGATTTCGGGGTTTTTGGGGATGCTGATTACGAATAGGGCATTAGTTTCTGGATCCAAGATGGCGGACGCGACTTTTTATGAAAATCTATGTAGGTATCGATTTCAGGGTTTAGGGAATGCATGTAACAAATATACCGATAATTTTAAAATCTGAGATGGCGGACGCGACTTTTGGAGTTAAATCGATATGGGTTTCATTTTTGGGGTTTATAGTTTATCATATTTTGTGCAAATTTTTCTTGTGTATATGGCTGGACCTCTTCAACTTTTCTTAAGCCCCTTGTCGGAATTTTTTTTCGAATTTTTGCACCTTTTTTATTATTTTTCTTTGTATTTATGTACCATTTATGTGCCACCAGACCAACGACTGCCTCGTTGGTCTGGTGGCAAAGCGCATCGCTTTGTGATCACGAGGTCCTGGGTTCAAATCCTAGGTCGGACAAATGTAGTTTTTCTAACGAAAAATTCCCAGTATGAGTCCGGAGTCTGGAATTGTGCATACCGGGCACAATTATGCACAATGGCAATAGGCTCACCCCCTATTATATGGGACGCGGGGGTGAAGATATTGACGTGATTTGGCTCGGCCTGAAGACTGCCCATCTCGATCTACCTGTTCATTGATGTCCGTATCCGACGTGTTATCTGACATATAACTATATTCCTTTTCATCCATAATGACTATAATATGAAATGTGTAATATTCGCGTAAATCTAAGAACTCAGTATGACTATAATATTCAAAAGTGTGTGGAAATATTCGTTGAAATATGCGAATATACTTTATAAAAATTAATTCAAGTCCCTACAATCCCAGTCCTACAATCAAGTCCCTCCTGTGTGCGCACGATTCACACTCACTCTCTATGTTTGTGAAAACTCGTAAGTTTAAATACCTACAACTATAAGTACACACACAAAAGTACCCTGAAGTGTGATCGTGTCGAAATATAGGCGATACTTTGCACTCCGAAAAAAAGTATATTATTTTTCTTTTGAAAAAACCTTGCCCCACACTAGGATTAATTCCTGTATCGTAGGTGTGTTTACAAACATGAAAATTCACATACACAAATACCCAGACCGTTATGACAATATTTTCGTCCTAAACGATCGAACAGAGACACGCGGGGTCACAGTGCGCGGGGTATGTGGGGTGCCTTACCACAGAGTACTATAATACAGTAAAACATCTTAGTAGTTACGGTCCGAATCAAACCCACGCACACAGACGCGCGCTCTACGCGCCTTCTCGATAGTTTTCCGCATGTAATAAGCCGCGGTGGCATGCACGTCCGAGACGGACACTTTTTTAACAACTAACATTAGAACGTTCTGTGAAAAAATAACCTGTTCGAACTCTTTACTCTCTGCCTACCCCACAAGGGATCTGGCGTGACAATATAGATAGATAGAAAATTAATACAAATTTAAATATTTTGTCTTTTTGTGCTATTAGGCCTTAATATTTAGAATAAAATGACCACTTTAAACTTATTAGTTACTTGTATGGTTTCTCAATATGTATCTATTATTAGAATTAAAATAATCGCCACTCGAATCGCCAAATTGATATCTAGTAACTCATGTGGTTTTTAACATGTATACTTATATACAATTTCCGAGTAATCTATCATAAAAACTCTCAATAAGAATGAGATTCGAGAATACTTATATACAATTAGAATTCTTATTCGTAAAAGGAGAAAACGTGTTTCTAGAAACAATTTGCAATTTTCATTATGCTGTTATTACACAATGTATATGTTAAATTGTATTACGCTGCACTCATATCGAAAAAATACAGGCTTATAACCACAGCAGTAGATTAATTTTAATAAATGACAAAAAAAAAATCCAAAAAAACAGGTGCTAAACTTAACAACGTTCTGACGGGAGTGTAGGTAATTATGCCACTAAAACGGCTTAGATGAGTTACTGAATAGATAGATACTGTGGCACTACCGACCGACTTTACCTACCTACGCACGTGCACTTTGTCGGCTCGTGTCGGTGCCGAAAGGCGACGAGTAACTAGGGTTGCCACCCATAGTTTATTATAAAGTACTTTATGAGAACTGTAAAGTACGCGAAATTTGATTTTTTAAGATTCATTTAAATCATTAAAAAGAAAATAATTGTTCGCATTAAAAGCAAAGTAGATGATGTCTGGTGTTAGAATCCGAATATATGGTAAGCTAGATTTAAGAAAAAAACATTGTTACATGTACAACTTCTCTAACTTAAAGAAAATATTAAATACTATAAGCACTTTTAAATTCTTTCTCCAATCTATTTAAGTTATCATAGACTGTCAACATGCTGTGAAGGTGTTTAGCTATGATAATAGTGATTGAAAAGATCTAAAAGTAATAAAACATATGTTTTTAAAGAAAATAGTAAAGTGAAATAAATAATACTTTATTTAGATACAACGTACTTTTTTACCTTCCTTTAAAAACCAATGTACTTTATTGCTCAAATAAAAGGTGGCAACCCTACTACTGACGCGCGCGCACTTGTCGGTTCGTGCCGCTGCCGAAAGGCGACAAGTGCGCGCGCGTTTCTTTAAAGTTTAGGTACTTATTTATAAACAAACATTTTGATAGCACGGGGGGTTGGCAGAGGGGTGCAGTGTATTGAACGAATTTCGAATGCTTTTATATGGAACTGGAACTTGTAAAATATTCAATTCTTATAGGGACACAATAGAAATACTTAATTTTTTACAAGCTTTTATTTAACTTGCACTGT
The DNA here is from genome assembly GCA_905147815.2 of Phalera bucephala. Classification (NCBI taxonomy): domain Eukaryota; kingdom Metazoa; phylum Arthropoda; class Insecta; order Lepidoptera; family Notodontidae; genus Phalera; species Phalera bucephala. The sequence goes on along the minus strand of LR990609.1, from coordinate 5,272,456 downwards.
TCGTATGTCTGTCTGTCTTTCCGGTTCAACTCTTCTGAACCTTTTTCAAGCACTTACGGTATCCGAATCAGCTGAAATTGACGTATACGTATGTAAGTTCGGTAACAATACAATAATATGGTACCATTGGGTTCGTCTGATGATAAAGTTCGAAGGTGGCCATAGAAACATGTGAACTGGACGAAACCCCTCGTGTTTAGACTGGTTAGATTGATACTGACAAGTACAAGTAGATTGATATTGGTGTTAAATTAATTTGGTTATCATTTTTGGGGTTTTAGGGGATGCTGATAACGAATATAGTGTTTAATTTGTTCGTAATCAACCCATATTCGTAATCAGCATACTCTTAAACCCCAAAAGCGATGCCCATATTGATTATTCATAAGATGTCGCGACCGCCATCTTTGATCCAAAAATTAACGCCATTTTAGTTATTGTTTTGTCTTGAGTCTTTTTAGAAGGCAAGCTTTCACTCAATCATCGTACTCCCGATTCAAGCCTTACAACACCAGACAGAAGTGTACATTGTACACTCCCACATTGCGCCAACGTTAAGGGTGCTTTTAACACCTACATTGCGCCGACGGTTTTTTGATAATTAATTGTTAATTGTTTAATCGTAAATGTGCATAAAACGATTAACAATTGATCAATTGTAATTGCAATGTTTTGCAATTACAATTGATCAATTGTTAATTGCAAAATATTGCAATTACAATTGATCAATTGTTAATTGCATAACACTGCAATTACAATTGATCAATTGTTAATTGTCAATTGTTTAATCAATTGATTTTTGCCCAACACTGATTGTTATATGTCTAAAAGGCGTTACAAAATAGATCTGCAGAGTGGGGCGAGGAAGCGGAACTTGGTTGGCTAAATTATATTTTTTTTCTGAGTAACCCGTCCGCTTCCTGGCTCCGGTCCACTGGACTCCTGCCTTTAGCGTTTATTGTCGTTTACCAGTTAATTAAACTTACAATAGCAACTTACTTTACTTCTTGAGCGGTAATAATATCATATCGCTTTTTTGTTGTTCACCATTTTCAATGGATAAATGAAAAATGTATAGACCGCATTTTTTTTTATTTTTCAATACTGACGATGCTGTCGTTTCTTCTTCTCCAAGTTATGGCTTCACACTAATTGTAAGTGTATTTTGCCAGTGTCCAGTGAGATATATAATCGTGTTTGTTTAAATTAATTCGACTCCCCGATGAATTTGATGACAACAATAATAATGAAATTAATGAAGTACCCCACCCTGGATAGTAAAGCGATGGATACTTTACATACCAATTGCGACGGCCGTTTTGAGGGAAATCGAAAAGGCACGTTTTATCACTTTATTACAATTACCTTCACTCGTGCGCATATAAGAATAATAATAATAATAATAATAATAAAGCCTTTATTTAACAATCTTACATAAAATATATTTACAATATAAACTTATTTACTCGTTTGACACCGGTCCGTGAAGATTGTCTTGCTGTCCAGCATAGGCCTCCCCTAGAGTACGCCACCGAGTGCGGTTCAGAGCTTGTCTTCTCCAAGTATACCCCGCTATTTTCACAATATCGTCTTCCCATCTACGTCGCTGTCTCCCTTTCTTTCTTTTGTGTTGTCTCGGGCACCATTCTGTTACATCCCTAGACCATTTATCTATGTTACTCCTAATCATATGACCTGCCCACCTCCATTTTAGTTTTTTAATGCAGTACGTAATATCTGTGACTCTTGTTTTGCTCCTTATAGTATCTAGCTTAATTTTATCTTTTAATTTAATGCCCATCATGCTTCGCTCCATACTGTGCTGGCAAGTTTCTAATTTGCGTATGCTTTGATTAGTTAGGCTCCACGTTTGGCACCCATATGTCATAACAGGCAGAATGCAGGAATTAAATATTTTACCCTTTGCTTTCAACGGTACGAAAGGATTCTTCATTATCTCTTTGAGAGACCAGTATCTTTTCCAAGCCAAAGTGACTCTGTTATTTATTTCTTTCTTTGTGAGGTCTATTGGAGATATGATCTGTCCTAGGTATGTGTATTCATCCACATATTCTATATTGTTACCGTTAACGGATATAGGAATGTTTTCAGAGCTTGACATAATTTTTGTTTTTGCAGTATTCATTGATAGTCCCACTTTATCACTTTCATACACCAGTTGCTTTAACATCTTTTGTAAGCTTCTTGGGTCTTCAGCAATTATTATTAGATCGTCTGCAAATCTTAAGTGGTTTAATCGCACTCCGTTAATATTCAATCCGTACTTATCCCACTCGAGACGTCTAAACACGTGTTCGAGAACAGCTGAGAAAAGTTTGGGTGACAAAGGATCCCCTTGCCTTACTCCTCTTTTTATCGGAAAATAATCCCCATCTCTTTCTGTTCGTATCCTTGCTTTCATGTTCTTGTACACGTTGATAATTAGTCGAATATATTTTTTCTCCACTCCTTGTGTTTCTAAGGCTTCCCATATTTTTGCGTGTTTTAGGGAGTCAAATGCCTTATTATAATCCACGAACGCAAGGTAGAACGTAATATTGTATTCACTACTTTTCTGAATTACTTGTTTTATCGAGTGTATGTGATCTATTGTTGAGAACTTGCTGCGAAAGCCTGCTTGTTCTTTGGGTTGGTTTTCATCCAGAGTCTTTGTTAAACGGTCTAGCAGTATCTTTGAAAAGATTTTGTACACGTTCGACATCAAGCTGATGGGCCTGTAGTTGGCTATGTCATCTTTTTTCCCTTTTTTGTGCAGTATTATTATCGTTGACAAAGTCCATTGTTGAGGAATATTTTCTGTGTGTAAAATTTCATTGAATATGTCTGTGATAGTGTTCATCGTTGCTTTGGATGATCCTATTAGCAATTCGTTCGATATGCAATCTCCTCCTGGCGTTTTACCTCTTTTTTGTGATTTGATAGCCTTATTGACTTCGTCTCTCGTTATACACGGAATTTCTTCATCGTTGTTTTTAACGCAGTCCACTAGCTGGTTGTGTTCCTCTATTATTTCGTCATTGTTGTATAATTCGCGGTAATATTCTGTTGCTACTTCTAATATTTCTATTCTATTTGTCTTACTTTTCTTATTTCTGTGGTGTTTTATGCTGTCGATCCAGGTTATATTTTCTCTTAGTTCAGTCCATGCTTTCTTGATTCCGCCTACTTTTTCTATATGGTAATTTAGTGTTTCAGTTCTTGATTTCTCTCTGTGTTTACGTATTTGCAAGGTTATTTCTTTACTAAGTTTTATTATTTTTTGTTTGTTAGTTTTCCTATCCTTAAACATATTTTTCCTTTGCATAATCAACCTTCTTGCTTCTAGACCTAATTTGTCTTTTATCTCTCTTGTTGTTCTAATTTTACTTTCGGTTTCTTTTAGTTCCTTTTCTAGAGCATCATACTTTACTTGAATTTCTTTGAGATTATTTATTTTTTCTAATTTAGTGCGTAGGGACTCTAAAATGTTTTCCGGTATTTGTAAAGCTACAGGTTTTCTTGTATTGTAAATATTTTTCCTTGATGTTTTTGGTTCCATTATATACAGTTGACCTCTAAGTAGCCTGTGGTCTGTGTTGTAGTTAAATTGGTTGACAATATTTATATTTGAGAATAATCTTGGTTTGTTTGTGGTAATGTAGTCTATTTCGTTTCTTATCATTCCATTCGGTGACATCCATGTCCATTTTCTATTAATATTCCTATTGTAGTAGCTGTTCATGATGTGTAGGTTGTTTTCCAAAGCGAAGTTTATCAGTCTTTGTCCATTGTCGTTCCTTTTGCCTGATGTATGTGGTCCGAGTGCTTTGTCTTCGTTTATTCTCCTCTTTCCTATTTGGCCATTGAAGTCCCCTATTACAATTATGGTTTTGTGCAAGGTTGGCATTATTTCATTGAGTTTGTTATAGAAATCGTTTTTTATTTCTTCTTTGGCGACATCAGTCGGGGCATATATTTGAACTATTGAAGATGGTTGTTTATGGCCGGGCAATTTAATGTTCAAAACTGCTATCCTATCTGATATGCCTCGAAACTCTATTATTTCGTTTTTGAGATAATTTTTAACCATAAATCCTACTCCATATAGACCAGCTGTTATATTTTTGTTCAGCATATAAGAATACATAATGGTTAATATTCCACGAAAATACCACAAGTTTTGGAAATTGAAACAAATTGACGACATCACTCTCTGATTTCCCGCCATAATTCCCCCCTTTACTCTGAACTATAAAGATTTCACTAAATCTTCCTGCATCAATTTACGCAGCACGCGGAAGTGTCTTCAGCGACATTACGTGACATCGAACCCGTCGTCCTTCCTTTAGGAAGATGTCTCTGCCCTTATATGCAGTGGGCCTTTGTTAGGACTGATCGGGCTGTTAAATATTCGTCACGCATAGCCACGCGGTCGTGGGGTCCCCTGAAGGATTGCTCATTCACCGTGTAAGTTATAATCATGTTATAATAACCTTTTGTTCGTTAACGGCACACTGTAGCGATTGCTGAGCGATAGATTGTATAGGTATCGTTATGGGATACTTAGAAAACCATTGCACATGTCGACTTTAATATCGACGGACGATTTAGCGCAGTGGTTAAGAGCTTGAACTGCTCCGCCCACTGTGTCGAATAGTCGCGGGTTCGATTCCCGCACGGGACAAATCTTTGTGTGATCCACAATTATTTGTTTTGGTCTGGGTATTTGTTTGTGAATTTTCATGTTTGTAAACGCACCCACGACACAGGAATAAATCCTAGTGTGGGGCTGTCCTTAAAAAAAATGTAGTACTGTTTAAGTTATAGTGCTACAAGGATATTTTGGCCCATGGATGACATTGACAGGGGGCGTTGGTGTGAAATTAGGGGTATCATTTAGTAAAATTTTCCTACATTCAGGGAAACATTTTAATAGGTGGTGGACCCACGGTTACTAATTAATAAAAAGAACTTGGGTCTTATCTGTAGGACAAGTCAGGAGTCTCCGTAACCGGCGAGCGTGTATGAGACAAACTATGACAGTAGAGGAAGCCAGAGAGGTATGTTAGGAAAGAGCCTGTTGGAACTCTGTACTCTCTGCCTACCCCGTAAGGGATCTGGCGTGATGATATAGGTAGATAGAGATAGAACTTGGGTGAATTTCATAGCAAACGGCTCTGTAATTAAACTCTGTGATTTTCATTAACAGACATTTCTCTTGATGACAGCGTTAGTTCTGATTTTGACCGCGGGCCAAAATATCCTTGTATGACTGTCCCGCATACCCTCCTGCAATGTTCTCAGGTTGAAGTATACGTGGTGGGTCGATCAATTTTCTTTTTTTTTTTCTTTCTTTTTATAAAATGTTGCCCAACACTAGGATTAATTCCTATGTCGTGGGTGCGTTTACAAACATGAAAATTCACATACACAAATACTCAGACCGGAACAAATAATTGTGGATCACACAAAGATTTGTCCCGTGCGGGAATCGAACCCGCGACTATTAGACACAGTGGGCGGGGCGGGCTAAGCTCTTAACCACTGCGCTAAATCGTCCGTCAAACTTCTTTCTGTGAAAGAATCTGACTGCAAACTAAATATTATTATTTTTATAGAATAACGACAATTATCTAACATCAAAAATATTCTTAGACACAAGGTCAACTTTACATAATTTAATCAACAGATAAAAAAAAGGTCCACTCGCTAAAATAATTTGCTGGACTTCAGTCCGAAACATTCTATACCGAGTTCTTAGATTAACGCGAATATTACACATGAAATAAAACTATTTTTTCGGATTTTATCGCGCTTTATTTTGATTTTTAAGTTCCCGACGTTTCGAGTGCTTTGCAGCACCCAGATCGGCCCAACAAAAACAAAAATAATTAAGAAGTTTGAGGGTACCCTGGAACAACTATGCCTTTTGGACGTCTAACACCTCAATCCTTCCCGTGACCATGGGTGCTGCAAAGCACTCGAAACGTCGGGAACTTAAAAATCAAAATAAACCGCGATAAAATCCGAAAAAATAGTTTTATTTCATGAAACATTCTACTTTTAACTTTTATTGATAGATCTTCATTCAAAACCTATACCTATTGAATACGATTCAATAATCCCCTGGGGCCGCCTGGTTTGACAGAACTCAAGTAAACCTAACCATGGTTGGTTGGTGAAGGAATGATGTCGAATCATTTCTTCATAAGGTGCCGGTTTGTATACTAAATCCCAGAATCCGATCCGTAATCCCCTGGGGTCGCCTGGTCTGACAGAATCCAAGTAAACATAACCATGGATGGTTGATTAAGGAATGATTCGACCACTACGCGACTTTGCAATATTTATTTGGAATTCATAGGAGTGATCAGTTGTTTCATGTTTTCTCTACCATGAACAAGTCACAATCACAATAATCTATAATGTAAGGATAAAGACCATAATAAACACGAAGGTTTTATATTCACCGACGACGTCGGAACAGAGCTAAGGTCCTGCACGACAACAGCAAAATGTGTCATAAAGACACATTTATGCCAAAAAAACAATGTTTGGACACATTTTGCTGTTGCTGTGCAGGAGCTTAGGACTCTTTCGACGTCTTCGGCCGACTTAAATAAATCTTGGCGTTAAAGCTGCAAATGTCCTGCAGGCAACAGCGTAGATCATTCACACACCACAAGACACATTTATGCCGCGGTCACGAAACAATCACCACGCCAGTAGAGTTAAATCGCTACCAGCGTTAAATTTAGTGCAAAACAATTGACATTCGCTCACAGTACAAAATGACGTGAATCTCAAAGTTAATATTTAAAATAGGCAAAAAGTATGTACAAATTCTGAATATATAATTCAAAATCCAGAGAATTCCTCATTGATAACATGAATGTGACGTGTTAAAAGAACCAAAATGTTGCTCTTTTTTTTAAATATCTTAAACGGATTTTTTCCGATAGATCAGTTAACTATTTAGCAAAATTTTTAGTTGTTTTAAAAGTGTGTTATGTGCGAGTGTAACATATCTGTCTTATACATAAAATGTCTGTAGTGCTGCCTTTATAACGTTTTCTTATATTTACTCTCGCCCCATCAAGATATCATAACAAGATACACAGTACCGTTCAAAAGTTACACTAAAAAACTTCTCCAAATCCACGTGAGCAGTTATAGTTATGATATAAACATAAATTAGGGCATGTTGTACCTTATTCGTTTCACTTAAAGTTGTATTTGCAAAAAAGCGGAAGCCTGTTAATTTTTTAGTACCGTCCACTTTTGCCTGCCTTTTGGTGATCCTATTTTTCGTGCGGCGAGCGTGTGCTATGCTTTTTCGATGCTCTCGCCCGCCCATAATATTTGTGACGATGACGCTTGTGCAAATTTGCTCATAGTAATTACAGCGCCGCGAGGCGCTCGTAGCGCTGTGCGACCGCGGTGTTCTTACCGATCACCAAGGTTAAGCAGCGTTCGACTCGGTCGGCCTGAGATGGGTGACCGTTTGTGGCATTTTTATATTCGAGCATCTCCATGCTTCAGAAGGCACGTTAAACCGTTGGTCCCGGTTACCACTTAATGTGGTAGTCGTTAAGCCGAGTTGGAAGCCTCAAAGGCGGCTTGATAAGTTTCAACAGCAAGTTGCCACAAACCTGCCTCCACCAATCCGCACTGGGTCCGCGTGGTGGAGTATGACCTAATCTTTCTCACCCCGATTTGTGAGAGAAGGCCTTTGCCCAGCAGTGGGCAGTATAGACTGATATTATTATTATAATTGCAGCGCCACTTCATGGCCTTGTAGATATTGCAGTCAATATCTACATGTGTTTTTGACGCTTGAGCATCAGAACAAATTTTCTGGAAGCGTCGCGGCTTGCGGCCTGCGGATTATAGCATCAAACGATTTAAAATGTAGGTAACAGAACCATGTCACATTTGAACCAACGGTCCCGAGTAATAAATGAGTCGCAAACCTACGCCTCTGCGTTGTGTTGCCGGTAATGTGGATAATTGTAGCGTTTGGATTCAGTTAAATGAATAGTAGGCTAACGGCCTAACTGTCAGTGCCTACAATGGTTTCTCGCCTGCTTCAGACTGTCATCATAATAAGTCAGGCTTTCCTTTGATAACTATCTATCTATCTATATCATCACGCCAGCTCCCTCGCGGGGTAGGCAGAGAGTACAGAGTTCCAACAGGTTCTTTCCTTACATACCTCTCTGGCTTCCCCCACTCTCATAGTTCGTCTCATACACACTCGCCGGTTACGGAGACTCTTAACTTGCCCTTCAGCTAAGACACAGTCTATTTGGTCATGGTAAGATAGTCTAGGTCTTCCCCGGCACCTACATCCTTCCACTTTCGCATTGTATATCTGTTTTGTCATTCTTTCTTCTGGCATCCTTTCTATATGCCCGAACCAACGGAGCATACCCTTTCTCATCTTTACACCGATACTATCTTTCATACCTACTCGCTTTCTTACTACGCTGTTGCGAATACGGTCGGTCAGCGTGACTTCGCACATCTTCCGCAGAGATCGCATTTCGACCGCATTTATCCTGCTTTCGTTCTCCTTCTTACATACCCAACTCTCACTGCCATATAACAGCGTTGGGACAAGCACTCCGTTATGCATGGCCAGCTGCGCCTTTTGTCTTAAGTGCCGGCCCCCAAGTAGCCTTCCCATCGCACCATTCACTCTATTACCTGCATTCACTCTTCCCTTTGATAACGACATGAAAAAATCGATTAAACATACAGAAAGAGCTGAAAGGAAGAAAGGGGGTGCTTTCGGAGCTTCCTGATAAATAATACCAAACCCGATATCGAATGATTATGCCTAATTACGCGTAATTGTTCATCGCTTAAGTCACAGAACAATATTAAGGAAACTGCTTACTTAAACTTAGAATACAATTTGGCAATATCACTTCCAAAAATCTAATAGCTCTGAGACACTATAGAGACTTGGCAGCGAGCAGTGTATATGTAGCAATCATAAGTAGGTAGGTAATTCAGATCTCTAGTACGCCCCAGAGAAATCTATTGCCATATCTATCGAGATTAAACTTGATTTTGATCAGATAAAGAAATTCATGTGATAAAATACAACACAGAGTAAAAACTACCATCTATCTATATCATCATGCCAAATCTTCTCCGGGGTAGGCAGTGAATACAGATTCCTAACAGGTTCTTTCCAAATTAAAATTCAAACTAGTTCGATGGTTTCACTTGTAAAATTTAGTTGATGGATAACTTATATCTGATGTTTAAAAAACCACTCACCAAGTACCTAGTTTCCTTAAATAATAAAATTGTCACGGTACCACCTCTAAAATTAGTTAATGCGTATCCAGACAATGTCTTAGCGCTTATTTCTGATGAACTCGTAGTGCCACTCACTGATTTATAGGTAGGTATAACTATAATCGTAATCGATAAATAGGTACTAAGGATATTTTATATAACATATATTCGCAACTATATACAAAATTACCAATGATTTCGCTTTCATAAAATACATGATGTATCGTAAATAACTCAAAACCTCAGACACCCTAATTAGATGATCACTTCACAAATTTAATGGAGCAATCAAATTTTATTTGTACTTTTATACCCAAATTATCTGTGCGTATCAATATGTGTGCGTATTGAAATTATATGTGCGTATCAATATGTGTGCGTATTGAGAAATGCAATTTAGAAATGCATTCGAAATCGCCGTATCGCTCTGAAACAAAAATAAATTTAGTTTGTTATAGCGCACTGAAGGAGTAACATTAAATGTACAAATTTAAAAAGACAATAAGTTAAATTAAAAATAGTTGGAATCAATTCAATTACCGGTTTAGATCAAACTACTCTCAGGTCTAATTTTAATCATGTTACACCTTGTACATGAACAGCTATGAACGGTAACTAAGTAATTTCACTTACGTAACGGTGTTTAGGAGAAAAATATGATAATAATATAAATTGTGATTCTAGTTACCCTACATTGCTTTGACGGCACACGTGAACATTTATAAGTGTCAGCGGCTAGCGCTAACGATATTAACAAACTTAGTCAAGAAACGATTGCGTTTGATCTTATGCTTTACTAATTTCTGCCCGCGTCTTTGTACGCGTTGATTTTATACAGAAACTTTAATTTTTCTAGCATAAAAAAGTATTATGTGTTAACTCTTGTGATCGGGAAACATTGCCAAAATTTGAAGTACTTATTCGGAAGCGGCCAGGGCGGGCGAGGCCATTTAATTCCCGACGATTGCAAAAAAAAATGTAAATTCAAAAACTAAGCGAATTTTCACTTGAAATGAATAGTAAACGATTTTATGATAATGACGCGTTTTATTTAAGAACACATTTACGAAGTTACACGTGATACTTTTAAAATTCCTACCTCAAACATACGGACCCGAAAATGCAAATTTTTTTACGTAACCAAATATTTTTAGGAAATTTTCAGCAAACCCTGACAAATGAGTTACTGCACTTTCTAATCGTAAAAAAACTAATAAATAAACCTGCACATCTAATTATGGGTTATCTAAACCAAAAAATATCTAAAAATACCTCGTAATCTAAAAAAAATAGCCTAGATTTCGGCCTAGGTAGACTGTGAAAAACCAAACAGTTTTTACAATATTGTTAAATAAATAATAATACCTATGTTAATACCTATTTTTTGGCAAAAATAAAAAGAATGCATCCTTTTTTAAGATTATACACATAACTATGTACAAATAAACATTTATTTTACGAAATTATAACCTAAAATCACAAAAAGGTGACGTACCGTTACCGTACCGTTACCGTACGTAAAGGTAAGGTTACCTTTTCCTGTGAGAATCTCAAACAAACATTGTTTATCACTTACATTTTTCAACTCCCGATAACATAATGGACACAAACGTTTTATAAACACATTCTAACAAGAATTCCTAAAGACTCATTCATCAATAACATCATTGGATGTTTACATTATTCATTCACAATACTATTAACACAGACTACAAAGTATTATAGAACAAGAATAATTTCCTCTACATTTTGTTAAAACATTGTCTAAGGCTATGATTTACTGTTGAGCCACAAAACCGATTAAAATGGTCTCGCCCAACGTATGAATTTATACGCTCCCGAGTTTACTGGGGCAAAGATGTACGTATGAATTCATACGTTCCCGAAGCAAGAAGGACCAGGTCATAAACTATCTGCAAGCCAATTTGTTCCAAATCCGTTTAATTATTTTTGCATCGTTGAGTAACAAGCATCCAAACATACAAACTTTCACATTAATAATGTAAGTAGGACTCTCATTGATAACTTTACCACACCCAAGAGTGTGTTTTCAAAATGTTCGGAGCACAGAATGGTTAAATAAAAAATCATGTAACTTAACTATCTTACTATGGCAATTAACCTGTTTCTGTAAATTATATTATAAGCGCTAGGTCGGTCTATCGAATGATGTTAACATGGTTTTTACTTCTAATATTTTTATTATCCGTACATTGCAGGAAAAGGGTAGTGCAAAAAAGGGCTATTAGGGCCATCTATAACTTGAGTAGTCGCGACTCTTTAAGAGAACTGTTCAAAGAAGCTAATATCATGACGGTCCCATGTCAAAATACTTATAAAAACATGTATACTAGAAAAAATTTAGATCTTTTTAAACAGCTAGGTGATAGGCATTGCTATAATACACGACATAGAAATAAATTAGATCAACCGCAGTTTCGTCTGACAAAAATTCACACGTCTTTCATGGGGCACTGTGTTAGATTTTATAACTAAATTCCAATAGACGTCACTAAACTTAGTGAAAATAAGTTCAAAGCTTGTGTAAAACGAATACTTTGTAAGCAAGCTTCTTATTCAATAGAAGATTATTTAAAAGATAAAAATGCTTGGATAGATGCTATTCCAGCTCCACTTGAGTTATGACAACCTGTTCAACTGTTATTAGTTAACATTTACTCTCTTCCTTCTATTAATTTAACAAAGTAACATTAAATGAGGGAATCATGTAGCCATTCTCATAAGTAGTATAATTTACTTTTTTAACTTAGACTTACCTGATGACCAACATACATTGTTCTCCCATACCCCACAACAAAATGTAGATGAAAAAGTTTGTAAAATTTTTATTTTAATAGAGTAACCGTGGAGTTTCTTGCCCTTCTTCTCTACAGGAATGACATTTCGAAGTGGCGGTAGAGTCTTTGTTACTTTTCTGACGATTCATAAATAATGTAATGGTTTACATGAATAAAAATATATCAAATACTACCATGGATCATAAATCCATTTGATGAAACGAAAGTGGAGAATGTGATATTACAAGAGGAGCTACTCGAGCTTAGCACTAATGAGGAGCGGAAGGTGAAATTTAAAAGAGGGTATCAAACATTTTGGCTACAGGCAGAAATACCTGAAAAATATCTATTTATTTCTTTTAGTTTAGTTAACATTTTAGTTCTTCACTATCGAAAGCAAATAAATTTTCGTGGACCCCCGCTTACGAATTGTGAAACTCCAATTTTTGTCACGCCAACGTAGACCCCCGTCGAATCTCTCGTGGACCCCTGGGGGTCCAACTGGAACTAAGAGTGTAAAGTGATCCCATGTACGTGCCTATTTGCAATATAAAATAAAAAATGTGGATCTTGTCGCCATTTCTGCGACGTAAGTCCGTCCCACTCGAAATTATCTGAAATTCCTTTTTTTAATGTCGTGATTCATAGATTTTTATTGGAAATTCTTACGTAATGAGTTAAGTAACTATCGCCCTGTAGCGCTAATACCAGTCATAGCCAAAGTTTTTGAGAAGGCAATTTACAGTAGATTATACAATTACTTTGAAAATTATAATCTGTTATCAGACAAGCAGTACGGATTTCGAAAACATAAAACGATTAATATGGCAATTTATGACTTCTTATTAAAAGTAATGACAGCAGTAGATAAAAGAAAGAGGGCAATAGCCTTATACATGGATATGACAAAGGCATTTGATCATGTAAGACATGATCTTCTACTGAAAAAAATGTTTGGCTATGGAGTAAGAGGGAATGCATATAGGTTATTGAAATCATACCTGAGTAATAGAATGCAAATCACGCAGCTAAGCAAAGTATGTCCTATGACACTTACAGAGACAACATATACTTCAGACGCAATATCAGTATGTTTTGGAGTTCCACAAGGAAGTGTTCTCGGACCACTGTTATTTTTAATATATATTAATGACCTTCCTAATGTTACTAACTATGACATGATATTATTTGCTGACGATAGCACTATTTTATTTATTAAAGATAATTCGGACAATTTAAATGACGAAATAATTAATACTTTGACTTGCATTAAAAACTGGTTGACATTGAACAACTTAAAAATAAATTTGACAAAATCACATATAATGGACTTCAAACAGCAACGTAAAACGGAAAAACTGGACATTCAATTTTCAAATAAAGAAATCGTAGAAATCGAGTCAACGCGTTTCTTAGGTTTGACCATCGATCGTCAACTAAAATGGAAACTTCATATCCAAAATATATGCAAAAAACTGTACCAATTCTCATTTGCGTTATATAAACTATCTAGGGTAGTTAATTTATCAGCGGTAATGACGGCCTATCATGGACATGTAGCTTCTATACTGAGATACGGTATAATTTTTTGGGGTAACTCAACCGATAAGATGCAGGTATTTAAAGCTCAAAAAAGGTGTGTGCGTGGGATAACTGGTCTAGGAATGAGAGAATCATGTAAAGGAAAATTTTAAGGTTTAAGGATACTAACGGTACCCTCTCTTTACATCTGCGAGGTTGCAGCTTTTGTAAAAAGTAATATGCATATATACAATACATATCCTATAGGAAGCCGTCGGGAACATACCATACACCCAATACCTTGTAAGACACATCTTATGCATAAAAGCATAGTCTGTATGAGGCCTACTATTTATAATAAAATACCCCTACACATAAGGGAAATTAGTAGTGCTAATATTTTTAAAAATATGTTAAGTAATTTTTTAATAGACAAAGAGTACTATTCCATTGACGACTTCTTAGAGGGAAAATAGCATTATATAGTTTTTTTTTTTAATACTAATAATAAGATCATTAATATAAATTTTAAATTAATTTAATAATAATATGACATTATATATTTCATATTACTTTATAATTTTGTACGCCTGATGCATGGCAGGATATAGTAGAACTTATGACTATATACATGTAACATCCTATCTAACCTATTATCCACAAATAAATGATTTGAATTTGAATTTGAATTTTAATAGATCCTATGATAACAAGAACGATTGATCGAAATAACTGATAGAAATATCACTGAATGCACAAAACGTTTTATATGTTTTGCGTTTTTAGTAAAGTTAGTGGGTATCTATCTATCTATATCATTACGCCAGCTCCCTCGCGGGGTAGGCAGAGAGTACAGAGTTCCAACAGGTTCTTTCCTTACAGACCTCTCTGGCTTCCTCCACTCTCATAGTTCGTCTCATACACGCTCGCCGGTTACGGAAACCCTTATCTATGTGTGTACTAGTAGGTATGTTACGCAATAAATGATTCAGTGTATTTTAATTTTCATTATTTTTGCACCTGTTGGAACTCTGTACTCTCTGCCTATCCCGCAAGGGATCTGGCGTGATGATATAGATAGATAGATATATAGATTATTTTTGCATGTTTTCAAAAGGGCTTGTTCTCAGACTTCCAAAATTGTGTTTCTACCACTGCCATAACTTTTATTTCGGCATATACTATCCATTTCCCACAACATCCAAGAACTATACAATACAGTTAACCTGCATTAAAAGAGAAGGTGCGTTGTATATAACTAGAACGGAATTCCTGGGTATATTTATATATATTGCTACTAGTATATGTGGATTTATACGTTAAAATGATCACCAACCCCTCAATATTGCATTCGTCAAAAAAAATCTAACAGATGAAATAAAACTATTTTATTTTACGGATTTTATAGCGGTTTATTTTTGATTTTTTGTTCCCGACGTTTCGAGTGCTTTGTAGCACCCATGGTTACTGTAACAAAATATAATAATAAAAAATAATCCCGCGATAAAATCCGTAAAATAGTTTTATTTCATGTGTAATATTCGCGTAAATCTAAGAACTCAGTAAATTCTAACAGCATAAATAACCGTAGGAGATTATAGTCACTATTTATGACCATCCATAGAAAGAAGGAGAGAACAGGGCCAACTGTTTTACTAATAAGGCTTTCATGTAGACTAAATTTTGCTATGGTTTATGGCCCGTAACTATGAACCATGTTTAGGAGGTAAGTAGGTATTATCAACAAATAGTGATTACTACTCAGCTCAATGGCGGCCATGGAATAAAAACAATAGAATATCTGTTAGTCATACAAAATTACGCATGCGTGTGAGGGTTCGGTCATGTATGTAAGTACAATATATCTATCACTGAAGAATTGTAGGCGGCTCGGTCCATTGTACTGGATGGACGCGAATAAGTCCCCCTGAGGAGCAAGTCTCAGTAATAGTATTTTTGTCTACATCTATATCTATCTTTCTTTGTCTAGATATAAAGAAAAAATATTTTATACCTACTAAGGATATGGGCATTTAAATCCATTACGTCACTGTGACACAATTTAAAGCGCAGTTCATTACAACTTTCTTCGAGGTCTCACACTAAGTTCTGCAAAGTTCGTGACACGTAAACAGGTCTTTAAACTTGTTGTGTTGATGAATTTTATTCTGGACCCTTATTCGCAATGACCAAATACCACGTAACGCGGTGCGTTTCGATAACTTTGTGAAACGGTCTGTTAGGTCCGAACACTGTTATTTTTAACAAACAGAAATAGCAAACTTTTTAATTATTATATAATTCTTGCACTAAACTGCACGTATATATGTAGCTTCATCACTCACACGCGAGACTTCCTGAAAGTTTTCGTCTAGTTCAGACCCCTTTGGTATATTAGTTTTTACCACTGAGCCAATCGGCAGGCAGAAACCAGGTCCGCAGTTGGTCAGCAGTTAACAGCAGACTAAGTACGAATATTACTGAGTTTTGTTGAGAAACCGCGGATTATAAGGGCATATATATCTGAATGGCACTTTTGATTTTGTATGGAGGTGGAAACTACAATTTATGTAACAGATCATTAATGGCAGGTACTCAATTAACGACCTGTTACATCTTACTACGCAGAATACCATCACACGATTATTTCACGTCGTTATCGTAACGAGCAGCGTTTGGTCATACCGAATAAGGCCCCGTTAGGGTGTCGCCGAGTGCCGACGCCCTCCCTTCATGTGACTGTCCATGTCTCGACGTTTACCGCTTTAAAAGTGCTGTAGAAGAAGTAACATATTCCATATCCTCTTAATCTACTATCTAGTAGATGTCACATTGATTTGATGGATTAATATTCTCCTAATAGTTTCCTCTGAATCTTCTGATAGATTATAAGTAGTAAGGAAAATGCACTTCTAATCTACTAAGAGATAAAGGGCAATACGGAGATGTGTAAATTAGCTAGATCACATTTAGATGTCATCTTGTCGGATATAGTTACACAACATGCTACAGAAGATATGCATTAGCCGGCCATAGTTCCAGACTATAATTATGTATAATCTAAGCGTTATTATTACACTGCATGTAAAAATAATCTGATCACATGGGGGTGGAGGAAGAAACGCAATTCATCATTTTGAAATTTTTGCTGAAGCTGAAGCTCTGAAGCAAAGGCATTGCCACTTGAGCTTGAATACTAAATAATACACAACTACAACTGTTGCAAAAAGAGTTCGCGGACCTGTCATTAAAAACGCCATTGCATCATTTCATTAACAACTACGTACACTCTAATTGCGGGAAACTGGACGCGTCGATGACGTAAAAGATTTAGGGTCGCCGGAATGGCCTCCAGCCCCTCTATTTACAACCGCGCCGGCCAATCGTAACTACGTAGTAAGGGTCGGGTCACGTCGGTCGTGGCGGCGCGCGCGCACACCCGCATTCAAGTGTTGTATCGCGTGCGAAGCGGATCGTTTTGCGGTTGCGGTCGTGCGCTCATTTTCACAAGTAGACGAAGACGAGAGTCTGGTTGTCTAGGGTGGAAGACTTCAGTGATGTCGAAGGACTCTCGGCTGTGTAGGCTGGGCGTGCTGGCGCCGGCCGCGTTGTCAGCGTGCATGGACGCCTCGGTGCTGGCCGTGCCCGCCGCCGGCGCCATCGTCTCCACCGTCCTAAAGGAGCTCAGCAAGGCTTTCATGCTGAAAAAGTGAGTGGTTTACACTGTTTTTGTATTGATGCTGTTCTATTGATGTGTTCCGCTTTGCGTTTGTTTTTAGCACTTGTCGAAATACGTTGTTTGCTGTGGCTCTTCTTTTCGTTAAAATATGAAAATTAGATACACTGAAACATAATAATATACAAGTTTTAGACTATCTCTACTGAACAAAACGTTACGTGTAAAAGAATGCAACTCGACTAGGTTCTATCCGCGCTACTCAATTTTGTACGATATCCCCATATTATTAGATAATATATATGTAACTATTATGCATATACCTACCTAATACCATTCATGTTTATCAAACATTCTCCCTGAAAAAGTGATTTGAGATGATCAAAATTTAACTAACATTATATTATGGAGGCTTAAGTGAAGGCTTAAATTGTATTGAAAATTACATGCAGAGAATGTTTTACTGCGATGATGGGTCCTTAGTCATAGATTTTAATTTAATTAACCACCCTACGTGGTCCTCGGAAAAAGGTAATAAGACCATCGATTGTAGGAATTACGATGCCTTAGAAGTGGAACATACGTGTAGTTGAATGGATTTTAATATAAAACTACGTATACTATCCCGGGTCAAGTTACATCATATTCATCATTAATACATCGATTTCACTTAGATAAATACCGTAAATGGCTTATACATAATTTATAAAATAATCACGTGTGGTGTATATCACCGAATATAACTATAACGTGTAAATAGACCATACAAATATGACGAAACTACATTAATTTAAAAGTCACACTGTTCATTCGCAAGCAGACGACATTGTAGTTTAAGTAACAGTTACTATAACAAGTATGTAGGTATAACAAGTGAGTTCGAGGATCGTTCCAACAACCGTGAGGAATCAAACGTGTTACTAATCATCTCATTATGTGGCTCTCACTCGTTATTGTGTAGTGGTTTCGACATACTATCCTGTCTTTTAAAAATGATTATATAAGTCTTATGTATATATGGCATTCATATGTATCAAATAAAGTAACCTTATGGCTCTTTAGCAAGTCTAGGCTACTAGTAAAGGTTAGATAAATATGACAACGGATAGTGTACCTGAATGGCCGGCGTGGATGGTATCGTTCAACCGCGTCTAAGTATACTATTTTACAAGCTTTTATTTAACTTGCAATGTTCGTATGTCTGTCTGTCATTCCGGTTCAAATCTTGTGATCCATTTTTCAAGCACTTTCAGGCGGATACCCATCTGATTAAGCTGAAATTTGGCATACGTATGTAAGTTTGGAGACAATGCAATAATATGGTACAATGAAGCTGATCTGATTATGGAGTTGGAAGGTGACCATAGGATCTTGTGAACTATACAACGTAACCCCCTCGTGTTTAGGCTTGTTAGATTGGTATTGACAAGTACTTTAACCGGATAGTGTTCAGGGTCTGATGATGTAGCTAGAAGTTGGCTAAAACCACCTAACTACTCAATATAACCCCGCCGCGTTTGGGCTCGTTGGATTTGTCTTTACGAGTACTTTAAACCCGGCTAGTGTGCAGGGTGTGATAATGGAGCCGGAAGGAAGTCGTAGGAACTCCTAGATAAGCAAGACAGCTTCTTTGTTTTTGATGTAGAAACTTCTATCTATCTATAACATCACGTCAGATCCCTTGCAGGGTAGGCGTGATGATATAAACTTGTTTTTATAGAAATCTTTTTAAATTAAAATCTTTTTAATATAATATGAAAGGTTGCAACTCGATTAACCAGTTCATATAGTAGGTAGTTTCATTCTACGTGTAGTATTTCGTAAAACTAATCGGACAATATAGGTATCAAGCTGTTGAAACTCTCTACCCGCTGCCTGCTCCGCAAGGGATCTGGCGTGATGATATAGATATAGGTATCAATATTTTAATCATCGCAGTAGGTACTCATGTTCCCAAAAAATGCAATATTTTAACTGAAATCTAATATGTTTTAGTTCATATTAACTTAACTCGTAAATACAATACTTAGAGTCTGACTACCGCTCCTTGTGGTTATAAGTTACGCGTTTTTTGTAGAAAATCGATGAACCAATAAAGTCTTTGTCCATTCCTATAACTATCGGATAACATTCGTATTATTTTAAAAATGAAAAGGCTTTATTCTCGGTGACCAAATGCAGCGCGTTACTATATGTTCCATTTTGTATGCCACTTTCTCAAATAATCGTTTCTTGGTACTCAGAACTGATCATTTCACAAAGTGATAACACGCCAAGTTACGTCTTCAATGCTCATAGCGAATAAGGGCCCAGGGGAGAGTTAAACCATGTTATCCATATAAAGGCGCACACTAATCTTGGTTCACCAAAGGCATCGTATGACGACACTCGGTTAGTCATCCTGCACGTCCTGGATTTGACGCGGTATAAGGGCATAACTCTACCGGGAGATAAGATAGTTTTCCTTGAAAATAAATTATCGCATTCGTGTAAAATACCTACTCATATATTGGTTTTCTTATGAAATAGATAACTGATTGTACGACCAGCGTCATTAGTCGCTAAACTTTAAGCTGTGAAGGCCCCGCGGCCAACAGCATAGTTCATTCACACACACGTCGCTAAACTTAATTTTTTCCGTCAAGTTTTTTTTCTTGACCTTACCTTGTGTAGTAGAGTACTTACCTATTAAAAGAATACACAGTGACATGTCGCTGACTACACTTTAAACCATTGATATACGTGATGCTGTAAACGGTGACAGAATAGGGCTTCACCAAAAAAGAAAGGAATAAATAATGCAGAAAAAAATCCGTAAATTAAGCCTCCGACCACACTCTGGAATTCCCCGCGGCCCTAATGCTGATGGGACAATTAACGATCCTCGAAAACCATCTGACCTGATCTGATCTGAACATCTCTACCCAACTTTGTTTAATATTATCTCAATGTTGCCAGACAGCTCGTTTGTAGAAATATCCTGTAGGCAAGGTGATAAAAACCATACAAACTCTTTAGTTCGGTGTAAGAAAATCGCACTCGCAGTAATAAAAATCATGATAAGTGGGTATAACATGTTATTTTATATAACAATAGAATAACATATTATTCTATATGTGTAAGTATTATTAAATTTCTTGCGATCATAAAACCCTAATTAATGTACCTAATGAAAATTCAGGATTTATTCGTGATAATCACAACTTTTATTCCCATTCTTCTTCTTCTTCTTTAAGTTATTGCTTCACACTAATTTTAAGTGTATATTGCCAGTGTCCAGTGAGATATATAATCGTCTTTGTTTAAATTAAGTCAACTCCCCGATGAACTTGATGACAACGATGATAATGAAATTAATGAAGTACCCCATCCTGGATAGTAAAGCGGTGGATACTTTACATACCAATTGCGACGGCCGTTTTGAGGAAAGTCGAAAAGGCACGTTTTATCACTTTGTTACAATTACCTTCACTCATGCACATATAAGAACACATAATGGTTAATATTCCACCAACATTACACATTATTAGTCGAAATAACACAAGTTTTGGAAATTAAAACAAATTGACAAAATCACCCTTCGACATCCCGCCAAAAAAAATATTCCCATTCTATTTCAACGAAGTCACTGATCCACTCATTATAACACGGCACCTGGCTCAAATACCATTCACATTGGTCATGGATCGAGATAGATCCTATTAATGCCACTATATTCGCGGAATATTTGTAAGGCATGAATGTAAATTCGAACACGTGCTTGTACTGATGATTGGACAAGGAAGTTTACGTTTAATTTGTTCTGTTATCGCATCAAATAAGGATATTGAGTATAAGAAAATATTTAATGTTGTTTGGAGATTAGTTTTTGTTTTGTCAATAAAATCTACGATGTGTGTGTGCGTGACAAATGTATATAATCTATTTATCTATCTATATCAACATGCCAGATCCTTTGCGGGGTAGGCAAAGAGTACAGATTTCCAACAGGTTTACATACCTCTCTGGCTTCCTCCACTCTCATAGTTGTATAGTCAAGTATATAATCTCTACGTTTTAATCTATGTATAATGGCTTATCGGTATGTATGGGCTATGAATAAATGTAATAAATTTGTTTAGAAAGAATTTGTGAAATAGTAATATCCACTTTTTTGGTTAAATTTTGTAAAATGGAAGCGCCACAAAAATAGTTAATTAATTAGTAAAGAATATGCCAAATCATCAACCCGTGGGTATGAAGGAAATTCCGAAAATAAACTATATTTTATTATATGTAAGCATCATAAGCGTAACTTATTAGTCGGTAAATTACACACTGACAGTCTTGCACGTAAAACCGTAATAAGTAATTAATAACAATACCTACTTAGTATACAAGAACACCATTTTACTTGAAAATTGGCCTTATAGTTTTAAATTTAATTGTTTAAATATGGTATGACACTTTCCGTATATGGTTTTCACAAGTTGAGAAATGAGAGCAGACGATAGGTAAACTTTCTCTCTCTAGTGACCATTAAAACATTTTTACTATTGTAAATTTTGTATGTTAAGGTTCATCTATTCAGTTGTTGTTTACATTTTTTGCGCAAGAAACACGCGTCTATTTATAGCTAGTACAACGTTTTTATGACGTTAAATGCCCAAAATAGTTTCGGGCCACTATCATTAAAATGTTATAAATTGAATTACGTATAAGCAAATTAAGTATACGCCGAACAGCTTCCTACGACTGGTTTACGATTGTGGTAAATAGAGTTTTTAAACTACGTAATAACGATATAACATGTTACGTAACTTACATGGCATGTGTTCATTTGTAGGTTTTACTTAGTTGCATCTTTTAACGAGTAAAAATAAATGAAAGCAGAAAGAAGGAAGAAAAATAAGTAACGTTAAGTGCTTCTACGCCAATAATAATCCGGGTATATCCCTATATCAATTAAAGTCCAAATTTTTCAATATTATTCCCGGTTCGATTTTATTGACTCGATTACCGGATTTTGTTTCTCGGTAGCGTACTTTGGAACAAGAATGGGGTATTTTATGGAATTTATTTAAAAAGTAACGAATCCGTACATAATGCTTAAATAGAGTAGGTACCTCAGTATTTAATATTATTATGTTATAGAACAACAATTTTATGATAGCATAAACTCTTAAGGTAATATTTTACAACCATATCATCTAAATAGTATATGTGTGCAAATTTATCCATTCAAGTTATGGAAATTTTAAATTAGTCACTAGTTACCTATTGGCTAATAGTATATATAACTGGTATATCCATCGACATTGTTTAGAACTTTAATCGTTGACATTTTTAGAGGTTGTCTATTTTTTGAGTTCCAAGGTTTGCATAAGAAGTTCTGAGTTTACCAGAAGTAATCAGTTCTGAAGATCATAAAAAAAATCATCAAAAGATCATAAAAAAGTTTATTTGTTTGCAATCAAAGCACTGCATTTAATTAACTTTATTTACTCCGGATATCAAATGAATTTAACGCCACATTTTTTGTATGAATGAATTCAACCGGTAACTAAAAAAATATCAATTCTGCCGCATTATGTTGTTGAAGCCTAAAAGGCCTTGTCGGAACAAAGCTCAATGATACGAATCGCCATCCGAAATGGTAGTAGTGGGCAGTGACGACACGGTGCGGTGGCGGCCGCGACGGCGCCGGCGCAGGCGGCCGGAGGCTGCGGCGGTCACGGCTTCTACCATTTGAGGCCCCCGATTCCTTACTAGAGCTACTGCAATTATTTACATATTAGTTTAGAATAACATGTATTAATAAGACACGTTTTGTTCCACTAACCGATATCGCTGCAGTCGTGGGTGTCCCGCTCGGGGCAAGCAAGTAAGGGCATAAACTAGCTGTTGCCTGCGACTGCGCACGCGTTTATTTTGGAATTTATTTAATATTATTCTGATGTATTATCTACATTACTGAAAATTTTCATCAAAATCCGTTTAAAAGTTTTTGAGTAAAAGAGTAACAAACATACATGCACCCTCACAAAATTTCGCATTTATTATACTAGTCTGAGGACTAATTCATTACCTTTAATATAATTTTTTAAGAAACTTCGATTTGAAGACGCCCTCTACATAGTAATATGACTTCAAAATATTTTATTTGTTATTTTTATATTGCCTCTTCCTCACATTTATTAACCGACGATCGTATCTGTTTAGTCCTAAAGCCGCGTGACAAAGAAACACACAAATTTGGATTTACCTTAATAAATAAAGGTGCGGAGTGCGGACAAATAAATAATTTCCGGGCGTCTTGTCGGTAGAGACGATTATTTGTTGATGCGTGCTAATTGACTGTTTGATTTTGTTAATGGAATGTGTGCACTAATAAGGTCAATGACTAGAGGTGCACGTTAGTGTCTTGTACACACCAAATCGAATTAAACGATGCGGCAGTCTGATATAAAACAATGCGTAAATTACATCCTACTTAATATTTGTTGACAAAATAAGCCAAATTTCGCTTTCTTCTCGTCATAAGTCCTTGTTAGTCCTTATTCACTAAACTTGTAAATGTCATAAGATCAACAACTTTGCTCTAAAGATTGATTAATGATTTATAATATTTGACATTTATCTTACTTCCGAGGACGCAGTAAATCTTCGGATATTGTTCAGAGATATCAGACATAATATTATATAATAGGAGGTATATCTATCACTGTGGAAATATATGAAAATGATACTGAAAAATAAGTACAATGTTTATACGAATTGTTAGACGTAGATATTTGATTATAATAATTTTTGTGTATTATACATTCACTTCTGCTACTTAATCCTGCGATTTGGTATTACTATTTCAGTCACATTATAACGCTCTACTACATTTGAAGGATATAGTGTATAAAATTCCCACGCATTCCCCTAGAAAGATTTAGCCACAACAAGCAAACGTGCTTTGGTTTTAAAAGGTTACGTCGAAGATTCTAAATGCAAAAGGATATCCAGAACATATCGTTTAAGTGACTAATTCGCTGACGTCATCGGTGCATCATCCCATATGGATAAACCCTTTCACGTTACTTTTGCGCACAGCCACAGATGAGAATGTTTATGTCTCTCGCACCGATAATTAATTATAAGTTTAATGATTTTGTGGTTATCGTTTTTTCCGTGTTAGGTATTAGGAAAACATCGTCATAACAGAGATGAATTAGGTAGGTACTTAGATATATGTATGGTACGGGTCCTTGCAGCTCTGGGTTTTTTAACGGTACTTTGCTGTCGTATTTCTGGATAACGTTGCTATAATCACGTGAGCGAGACACCTATAGACTACCCTGTAAGAAAAGGAATACTCGATTGATGAAGTGCTTTATATTGTTCCAATTGTAGTTACTAAAAATTAATAACCAATTTCTAAATAACCGAAAGTCCTGGCCTGCTTGTGGTCGACTTCGTCGTCCATAGAAATCCAATAAACTACTATAAGTGTTGGGGAAGCCTATGTTCAGCAGTGGACAAGTATAGGCTGAGATGATGATGATGATGATGACTATAAGTGTAATTAGTATAATAAAAACGCGATTAACGTAGATGAGGAAGGAAAAAAGGTAATTTCCATTGACGAATTGCGCAAGGTACCGTATTGACAAGAATCCGCCTTATGTTCTGGGGATTCCTGGAGAAAAAAAGGCTCAACACGACTGCGTTAGCATTGGCAAGCAGCGAGGCTCATCACAAGCATCGCCATGCATTATTCAACCGCGTGTATGTAATTTACTTTTTATCGGCTATTGTCTCTCAGCCGTACTTTATATTTTTGGTCGTCAGGCCATTCAGTTTACGGTTTACCTGTATCGGTTCCCGTATAATTTGACAATTAAAATAATTTGCACATTAGCGCTAGACAAATTGGGGATGGCCTGCGTCAGTCGTATTGTAAGGCAAACGGTTGACTTTGTGTTATGTTTGTTCGTAGACTATGGTTTATAAGATGAATATTGTATTTTCATGCAAAAATATAATGATATAATAATAATATTAGCCCTGTTAAGAAACTGTCCCTCTGCTGGGCACGGGCCTCCTCTCAAACTGAGAGGCTTTAGGCCATAGTCCACCACGCTGGCCTAGTGCGGGTTGGCGAACTTCACATACCTTCGAGAAACTCTTAGGCATGCAGTGATAGCCTAGTGGTTAGACCGTTGGACTGCAAAGTCAAAGGTCTCGGGTTCAAACCCAGGCACGTCTGTCTTTTCGAAAGCATGTGCGTATTCAAAAATTAATTATCACTTGCTTTAACGGTGAAGGAAAACATCGTGAGGAAACCTGCATGCAAAAATATATGTAACTTTAATCAGTCTGTCTATATATTCCTTTAACTGTGAATAATCAAACAATGATACCGATATAGAGACTTTTTTACAATTTTTTAGTAATTTATAAGAATTTATACGAACTCTATATTTTTATCTAGCCCTATTATGGTTTTAAATAACAATTTTTTATTGATATTCATAACATGGTATATATTTTTTGTTCTTCTATTCTTGAATCTTGGTACATAACCGGGCATAACCTAACAATGCTACTTATGATAAAACTAGGTACCATATCATGATCAGTGAAACTATCAATAGTTCAATAAAGAATATATTTAATATTCATGTCCCTACCCGACCGGTAGGCAGATTAATTCAGATACTTAGGCCCGTATTACGGCATGTACATCGTGAATCCAGTTTTAAAAACAGATTTGTACTCAAATGTTAGTTTTAAAACTAGATTCACGACTGATTTTCGTTCTATAATACGGGCATTAGTCTGTACCACAAATATTTGTAACTGTTTAAGTATAGTTAAGCTAAGTGGCTCAATATTGACAATTTTCAAAGCTAAATATTTGTATTTAGCTGATATATTTTGCCTAACTGCCTATCTTTCATAGAATTCGGTGTAATGACAAAGATATACACATTTTATGCTGTGTATTTTGAAATTAATAATTATAATATTTTTCACATAGGATGGGTAGTGACAGTTATAATTGCCAAACGAAATTATTATTTAATTCCCATTGAATTAAAGGTTAAGGCATAAAACCATAAGTACAGAAACGGGTTATGCCTTTTATTAATATATCAGCCTATACTGCCCACTGCTGGGCAAAGGCCTTCTCTCACAAATCGAGGTGAGAGAGATTAAGTCATACTCCACCACGCGGACCCAGTGCGATTGGTGGAGGCAGGTTTGTGGCCACCTGCTGTT
This sequence comes from Phalera bucephala, assembly GCA_905147815.2. Lineage (NCBI taxonomy): Eukaryota > Metazoa > Arthropoda > Insecta > Lepidoptera > Notodontidae > Phalera > Phalera bucephala. The sequence continues at coordinate 5,245,897 of LR990609.1, read as the reverse complement.
GGAACTTATCATGCCGCATCCAACTCGGCTTAACGACTACCACATTAAGTTGTAACCGGGACCAACGGCTCAACGTGCCACGGAGACACTCGAATATGAAAATGCCACAAACGGTCACCCATCTCAGGCCGACCGAGTCGAACGCTACTTAACCTTGGTGATCGGTAAGAACACTTCGGTTGCACAGCGCTACGAGCGCCTCTTATTGCCATTGAATAAAGTATAATTTTCTTGACACAACTGTCACAGTGCCCACCATACATGAAAAATACTATAAAAGTCTAGCCAGCTGACAAATGAACAATAACACTACATTCATTGTCTAATGAACCGGATAAAGGCTATAAGTATTTTCCCACCCATATGTCCGTACAAAGAACCTAGGTAGGTACGTATCTACATCGTACTCGCCGATGTAATTGCTCATTCCATTTTACACAAATTAGTCGGCTATGTTGATTGTATATATCATAAGCATTCCGAATGCGGGTAATTAAATAAAATGTCGTGGAAACCAGCACCACAATGTGACTTGACGACGGCTTGGTCCAGTGGTCTCATTTGAGAAGCCGCGGGTTAGATTACCAGACGGGATAAATTTTTGTGTGACACGCAAATTATTGTTTCAGTTTTGTGTCTGTATGTGAATATCATATTTATAAACACACCCACGAAGCACGAGTGTGGGCATTAAGTAGTGTTTCTTAACACCTTTTCATCAGAGACTATCACTCGTAGCGCTGCGAGACAAATGTGACATTTCCATAATAGAGACTAAGCCTAAGGGTTTTGTCTAAGCCTATATCCGATACGCAGCACTACCTCTTTCTCCATCACAATAACTTCAGTTGTTTGTGTAATAGTGTTATATATATATATATATATATATATATATATATATATATATATATATATATATATACTCTCTGCCTACCCCGCAAGGGATCTGGCGTGATGATATAGATAGACCAAAAAATGTTGTATTCGTAAATTTATAAAGGTCACTTACTAAAGCACCCTATACCGTCCTACAGCGGGGCGAAGGCCTTTTTTTTTTAATCTTATTTATTTAGAGGCTTTCACCCTACAAGGTATGTCAGCCCTATCTTACCCTAATATAATATATATATATATTATATTAGGGTAAGATAGGGCTGACATACCTTGTAGGGTGAAAGCCTCTAAATAAATAAGATTAAAAAAAAAAGGCCTTCGCCCCGCTGTAGGACGGTATAGGGTGCTTTAGTAAGTGACCTTTATAAATTTACGAATACAACATTTTTTGGTCTATCTATATCATCACGCCAGATCCCTTGCGGGGTAGGCAGAGAGTACAGAGTTCCAACAGGTTCTTTCCTTACATACCTCTCTGGCTTCCTCGACTCTCATAGTTCGTCTCATACACGCTCGCCGGTTACGGAGACTCTTGACTTTTCCTTCAGATAAGACTCGGTTTATTTGGTAGTGGTAAGATAGTCTAGGTCTTCCCCGGTACCTGCATCCTTCCACTTTCACATTGTATATCTGTTTTGTCATTCTTTCCTGATGTTTTTCTTAATATACAGAAATACGTTAGCATTGTTAAAAACATCCTACGATACTACCTCGTTGACTGCCTTGTTGGTCTAGTGGCAAAGCGCATCTCTTTGTGATCACGAGGTCCTGGGTTCAAATCCTAGGTGGGACAAATGTAGTTTTTCTAACGAAAAATTTCCAGTATGAGCCCGGAGTTTGGAATTGTGCTCGGTATATGGCAATAGGCTCGCCCCCTATTATATGGAACCTAACATCGTCGGCGAAACGTGGGTGTACTTAGAACTCCTCTGCCACCCTCTCTTGGGGAATATAGGCGTGATGGTGTTTTTTACGATACTACTTAAATACGTGCGACTAGTAATCACAGTAAAACATAGTTTTGTGTAAAAAATACTACATTTCCGGCATTCCATTGCCCAGTTTGTTTTAAAATGAAATATGACAATTTGTACGTAATTTGTTTAATGGCGCATTGTCTTTGCAAAACGGCAGCTGACGGATAGATACAAATCTTTACAAATACTACTTTGAAATGATAAATTGTTTGTTAGACCTTCCATAAAAATCTAAATGTGTCTCTTAATAGGCCTTGGTTAAAGACTATATACGATACGTACTTCTGTCTGTATTGTTTCACATAGTATCTGTTTGATCTGCCGAACTTTTTCTTTAAGAGTCTTCCAGTAATTTTAACTTCTAAAGTGATAACTTTTTTATAATAATAATGCACCCGTAACAAAAAAAAGTTTATTATGCAATAAATTATTTTTTTCTTACAGAGTTTTAAATAGTAACACGAGTATTGTGCATTGTGTAAATACTCTGTAGATATAGGGCGCGTTTACGATATCGTGGATTACTTATACCGTCACGCCTATATTTCCCAGAGGGGGTGGCAGAGGTGTACTGGGTACACCCACGTTTCGCCAACGATGTTAGGTCCCATGTAATAGGGGGCGATTACTTATTAGTAATGTTATTTAAATATTACTTCTATTAATATGTAACAGGGGAAATTTTAGCCTAATAATGGGACGAAATAAATTATACATTACTCCATATCGGATGCGGAACGGCAGTAGACCTATTTACGGGTACATGCGTGGCTAACCTTGTATATAAATCGTCGTAACTCCTTAATCTGAATTTTCAATGTTATGACCGCTTGGTCATAACGTTAACCATATTTAGGGAAAATTTCGTGTTTACTTGCTTCCTGACACTTTTCGAAAACTTGACATGATAAACACCATTGTTATAGCACTCAAGAAATGTACCTATCTCTTCTTCTTTTCATGCTAGTGGTTCGGATTTGTTCCACTCAGTGAGCAGCCACAATCCGTAGCCATGGTCAGGTCTACCGCTCAGGAGTTCTTAGTACATTACTAAACAACATTAAACTTGTAACAACCAAGAATTGGTCTTTAAAATTTATAATTTACTAAAGGAACTCTTATTCGTTGAAAATTGGTTTTTGCTTTTTCGCCGGCACGGCGCCGGGTGTGGGCTGCTATGCGCCTGCGCACCTGTCTTGCTAGTCCAATAAAGACGTGCGCGCATTGAGAATGTTGCGGAACTTAAATAAGATTTAGGCGACGATTGGATCAAGGTTTTTATATCATAATATTAAGAACCTAGAAGAAGTATAGCCGCGTGAACTCATGTTAAAAAAATGTTTCACGACTCCATGGACCAATGTCCGTGCTTCGGAAGGCACTTTAAGCCGTTGGTCCCTGTTACCACTTAATGTGATAGTCGTTAAGCCGAGTTGGAAGCCCTTAAAGGCGGCTTGATAAGTTCCGACAGCAGGTGGCCACAAACCTCCACCAATCCGCACTGGGTCCGCATGGTGGAGTATGACCTAATCTCTCTCACCTCTATTTGTGAGAGAAGGCCTTTGCCCAGCAGTGGGCAGTATAGGCTGATATTATATGGACCCATGTATGTGGTACAGTAGCTAGAGTTGGTATAAACGCTTTCCAAAACTTATAACTGTACTAATAAAGTAATACAATTCATTGGAAAATACTGTCTCGTTGGTCTAGTGGCAAAAAGCGAATCGCTTGGTGATAACGAAGTCCTATGTTCAAATCCTAGGTCGGACAAATGAATTTTTCTAACGAAAAACTTCCCAGTATGAGTCCGGAGTCTGGAATTGTGCCCGGTATATGGCTATAGGCTCGCCCCCTATGACATGAAACCTAACATCATCGGCGAAAAGTGGGTATACTCAGTACGCCTCTACCACCCTCGCTTGGGGAATATAGGCGTGACGGTGTTGATTTGGTATTTATTGGAAAATATTTTTACTAGGATAATGTGGGTGTATGTGAGTCTGTGTCCTTTTTTCAAATTGTGCATGTATTTCAAACTAAAGACAGTGGTTTTATATACAATTTTGCGCTATTTCACTTCTAGTGTCCGATATGAGGACACAATCGAATATTATTAAGTTTCTGAGATAACAGACTTATGATGATTCATTGCTTAAAACAAGAAATGAAGTATGTCAATATTTACTTAATTCTTATTTTCTTTACTCGGATACCTTTTCTAGATAGCTTAAATATTTCATAACGACATTATTAATGGGTTACAGCCAGAAATGACGAGGCTGCACAAAATACTAGATTCCAGAAAGAGTAGGACGCAAAATAACCAGGGCGCTTTGATAGCATAATCTGTTTGACAAAGCTATTATACTCTTACTTTGCTGTAAGAAAGAGATGTGAATATAGGCTGTTTATAGCTCTATATGAGATAGAGCTAAGCTTTACATTAAAGTAAGAATAGTTAGTAAGTTAGTTATAGTAAGAATAGTAGTAGTGAAATAGTTTAGTTCACAAGCTTGTGGTAATCCCCCAAGTGATAAAAATACTAAATTATAATAATTTTTTATTTGTTTTCAAAAATTATCCAACCCAAACTGGTTTCAAGTGCCCATTGTGAACTTACCCCATTGAATCGCAAGGTGCTTGAATAAATCTGGCAACCGGTCCCACAAGCCGTGGTCGGCGGTACGTTCCACCGAATACTTTACGAATAGTTATGCAAACCGCATAATGTATATAAACAGCAAATACCATTCACTACTCGTTACAATTTTGAACTAAAAGGCCTACGAAGTTGGTGGTTTTGGCTTGTATGCTTATTAACTTCTCGGTACTCGAAAAGAAAGGGTTTTTAGGTCCTCGCCTAGAAAGAGTTTTCTAAAAGGAAGCCGGGAACGCTAGGGTGCAGCATTAGGGTCGCATTAGGGTTCAGGCAGTTATAAATTAGCCAGAACAGATGTTGGCAGCTAGTAATATATATACAGTCATAAATAACGATTATTATCTTTTTCTTTCATTATGCAATCATTACATTCATACCTACGTATAATTATTACTTTTCATTGATGAAAAAGAGTTAAAGAAGATTTAATGAAAATATGTATAAGATATTGAAATCGTCGTATCCTAATAAATATGGAAGAAGGTAATGATAATAATATAATAATAATATCAGCCTATACTGCCCACTGCTGGGCAAAGGCCTTCTCTCACAAATCGAGGTGAGAGAGATTGGGTCATACTCCACCACGCGGACCCAGTGCGGATTGGTGGAGGCAGGTTTGTGGCCACCTGCTGTTGGAACTTATCAAGCCACCTTTAAGGCTTCCAACTCGGCTTAACGACTACCACATTAAGTGGTAACCGGGACCAACGGCTTAACGTGCCTTCCGAAGCACGGAGACGCTCGAATATGAAATGCCACAAACGGTCACCCATCTCAGGCCGACCGAGTCGAACGCTACTTAACCTTGGTGATCGGTAAGAACACCGCGGTCGCACAGCCCTACGAGCGCCTCAAGGTAATGATGTTTGACTTAAATTAGTGACTTTTTACTTCACTCTACAAACCAGTTACGGTCTAATGTTTTCTAATTACGCACCTATGTACCTATTAAGTGGATTCCAAAACAGTTAAGTCTTCTTAACGATATTTTGACATTTTGAAGAAAAAGGAAAGAAACTGTTGAAACTCTGTACTCTCTGCCTACCCCGCAAGGGATCGGGGGTGATGATATATATAGAAAGAGAACAGGTATTCTGACTGCTCCGTTGGTCTAGTGACAAAGCGCATCGCTTGGTGATCACGAGGTCCTGGGCTCAAATCCTAGGTCGGACAAATGAAGTTTTCTAACGTAAACTTCCCGGTATACTCGTAAGTACGGAGTCTGGAGTTGTGCCTAACAGTATCGGCGAAAAGTGGGTGTACTCAGAACACCTCTGCCACCCCCGCTAGGCGAATATAGGCGTAACGGTGTAGAACATTCTGAAGACAACTGTGAAACTTGATTAACATAAGATAATATATAGGTATTGGACGATGTGGTGAGTTAGCTATAATTTCAAGTAGAAAACCACGTACCCGATCTATTAATCACGTTTATTTACAACTATTATTCACGTTCAACCTCGGGGCATTACTAAAGTAAAAATCATACTAGTTTTTTTTCTAAAATAACGTAGCCCCACACTAGGAATTATTTCTGTGCCGCAGGTGTGTTTACAAACATGAAATTCACATACACAAACACTCAGACCGAAACAAATATTGTTCCGTGCGGGAATCGAACCCGCGTCTTCTCGATCCAGTGGGTGGAGCGAATCAAGCTCTTAACCACTGGCCAAGCCGTCCGTCGAACTACTAGTGTCCTTTCTGAGGTCATTAATCCTGCAAATGCCAAGTTGAAGATATGTTCATGATGGTTTAAATTACTGCTAATAATAAATGCTAACCACGAAAAGTTTCCATCACCGAACGATTGTACTAATCATTTCGTCAATTGATGACTACTTAGTATAGTTTGGTGTATATGTTACATCCTTTAAAAGTTCCTTATTTAGATTGCAAGCCAATAATACTTGGTCAGACTTTCGTACAGACTATAACTATAACATAATACCTATCAACATGTGATTAAAGTCTACAAGACCGTTACTGCAAGGTCTTGTATGTTGACAAATTGTTGCCGTAATCTTCCCTTTTGTTGCCAATAGGACCCTGAAACCATTTTTATTGTGTAACCCCGGCAATAAATCGAACAAATACCTAACCGATCAATGCGAAGTTCTTTTATAAATCTTCCTTATTGCCGTAAATCGTAAATTAATCTAAATAAATAGTTTTATTAGTATAAGTTTCAATTAAGTATCTACCACACGGATATTATATATTAGTTATAAAGACGATTGATGTTATATTAAATGATAACCAGTATTCTCTCTTCCTGTCTCATCAATACACGCTATCGCATGGTAGGTAAGCTGTCATTTTTTCCAGGAAAACGGCGGCAGACTTCCTCGCTATTCGTCGGTATGTCGAGCTAATATCAATCTTAATACAATACAGGTAAATTTAATGTTGGAGACGTAAATTGTGTAGATGAAGAGCAATCATTAAATTACGAAATAGGAGTAATTTGTAGTGCAGGATAAATAAGTTTCATGTAAATTCAGAGTTGTCTAAACAAATTCTGGAACGTGGTCTATATTAAGTAATACACAGAGTACCTGTCCAAAGATGAGTTTTATTCGCACGATAACCTTACTCTTACACTCGAAGAACGAATAAATTTCTGTATTCGCTTTAAAGATATTTCTCATATCAGTTACCTATACTATGTTCGGGGTCATTGGACTTGTTTGGTATTGAATGGAATGGAAGGGTTACTAAAAGGTACAATTAAAAAAACTGGTTCCTATTGATAAGATTTCGATTTTGTCGGATTGTTGAAGTTTTTAATATTTTATTTATTTAACCCTTTCAATGGTCAACATGTGGGTACAATTTTTAGTCAAAAAGATACCTATATTTAGTCATTCAGTTTTGATATATTATATTTATTTCTCAAACAATAATATTCATTGCAGAATATATCATTATAATGTACCTCGACATAATATCCATAAAGCGTTTATCAAGTTCGAGACGATTTTGCCCAATAAGAGTTCCGTATTTACCACATACATTTTAACCTTGTCAATTTATCGTAGGCATTTTTTGGGAATGTTAGCGCAGTTATGTTCGTATGGTCTTGATACGCATATTTTAGCAGTCTTAAATTATAGTCATACAATTAACTCAGTATTATACGTTCCTATCAACAAAGACAGTGCCTCCTTTATCTGGGTTTCTAAACCTATTATTAGATATTGACGCCTGTAGCTTCTGACGCTACGGCATTGTTATGGCAGTAAAAACGCAAAGAATGCTAATTGAACAGCGTTTATTACACAAGTGACAAGTAAGTAGGTAACCGCGTTGACACATCTCAAGAACTTATAATTCTGTGAGTTTAACAGTGCAGTTGTAAGGACAAATGCCCAACTCTGCGCGAGAATGTAAATCGTACTGGACAGGGAATTAGACAGGGGTATGAACAAAGAGCTACTCATTTCTCCCATTCATTGCGCCCAGTACAATGGCAATGGGCTCCTTCACTTTTACATGGGAACTAATAACGTCGATGAAAAGTGGGTGTACAAAAGCAATTTTTTTTGTTTACATTAAGTATAGATGACAACTCTATCTGTATAGAGGAAGAACCCTAAAAGTTAACCCTAAATTTATGTTCTTGAATCTGATAAATGGTACTTATTACATTTATTTGCGCAATGTCGCCAGTGCGTATGTAAAGGTTTCTGAGCACTTTTTGCCGATTGGCGCGGTCCAATGGTCAGGACGATTCCCGGTCGGTACCAAGGACCGCGTTATTCATGCAAGACTGTCTTATTACGTTTCGTTTGTTGACGTCACACGAACTGAAGTATAGGTTCTTATTATGGTTTGATATTAGAGTAAAGAATGCCTGAATGTAATTGAAAGAATGCCAGATGAAAGAATGACAAAACAGATATACAATGTGAAAGTGGAAGGATGCAGGTACTGGGGAAGACCTAGACTATCTTACCACGACCAAATAAACCGAGTCCGAAGGAAAAGTCAAGAGTCTTCGTAACAGGCGAGCGTGTATGAGACGAACTATGAGAGTGGAGGAAGCCAGAGAGGTATGCAAGGAAAGAACCTGCGTGAACCTAAAGAAAGAGCGTGATGATATAGATAGATAGATAGATATTAGAGAATAATGATTTTAAATATTTAAATGTTTTAAATTTTATTATATTTTTCGAAGGGTGATGCACTATTTGATATCAGGTCACCCTTTTGTTATCGGTATTATTATCTGTCAGCTTTGTGTATCTAGCTTTTACTTGCTTTTAGATAGGTAATTAAAGCTTCATTTCTAACTCGTCTCTTCATTTCAGGTGGTTCCATGGTGTGATGTCTGCGAAGGAGGCAGAGCACCTGATCATGGAGAAGGGCAGGAATGGCTCGTTCCTGGTGCGCGAGTCGCAGGCGCACCCCGGCGAGTACGTGCTGTCGGTGCGCGTGCGCGGCCGTGTCAGCCACGTCATGATACGGAGACAAGTAAGCACGATGATGTATTCACAAACATAGATAGATATAGGCTGTTTCGATGGTCTAGTGGCAAAAGCAGTTTTTCTAAAGAAAATTTTCCAGTATGAGTCCGGAGTTCAGAATTGTGCCCGGTATATGCCAATAGGCTCGCCCCCTATTACATAGGACCCAACATCATCGGCGAAAAGTGTCTCAGTACACCGCTGCCACTCCGTTTTCTTTCTGTCTTGGGCTTCAATACAGGCCTTATGTTGACTTTCTACAGTTGGTAACACTAATAGAAAATAGAAAAAGGAACGTTATCAGACGAACGACGTCAACTGCAGGACAAAGGTAATGTTCCTACTTCCAAGGAGATATTTCAACTCGTGAGTCCGCACGGTTACTAATTAAAAAAGGAACTTGGGTAAATTTCATAGCAAACGGCATCTCTGCGATTTTCATGAAGTGACATTTCACTTGATGACAGCGTTATTTCCGATTTTGGCCGCGGGCCAAAAGATCGTTGTATGACTGTAGCTAGTAGGTACCCTCTGGACTACGTACCACATAACATGCCATCGTAACTTCATGGTTTGGACATGGTTAATTAAACGTGCAATTTAGTCTGGGAAATGTAAAATTCATAGTAAATATTTTGCAATGGAAATTTTTGTTAATATGCATGAGATGGAACGTCACTTGCTGTGGATATGTTTCGGTTATTTTTAGAGTGCATTACCGTATGGGTATAACGCGAGTATAGATATTAAGATGACATTGCATGTGCAAATTGCAAATACTCTACTCGTACGGTACTCAAATTTAAAAATCTTATAATGTCATGTCCCCGAATTGTTTCTTGAAATACCTATGTTAATGATACTTATTTTAAGATGATTTAAGAATACTGGTATACTCAATCATTATACGTTCTATTAAAATGTATGATTGCAAATAAATCACAATTTTGCTAGTTTTTCAAATATTGTATGACGACCGTTCGTCGCTTATTTGCTGCGCAGTGTGCAGTCAGTAAAATAAACATAATTGCTCTCAAATGTCTCACATCTTCTTTTTTCATGGAAATATCCAAATAACACTTATTCGAAAGCAATAATACTAATGTGAAATGTGAGTGAATAAATCTCGGAGTCTTTACAATAAAAGAGAGCACGCACAATGTAGTTACCAGTCAAACAAACATTTCGAAATATTATAACCTTATTACCTTTTAAATAAACATAACTTTTTTATTATCTCCCAAAATCAATTGTCTCAAATTTATTATAAAGAAACTCTGTATTTTTCTTTAAATTGTTTTGTGGGTGGGAAAAGGACATACTACGAGTACCAGTGACAAAAATGTTTTTACGATTGTTTGCGGGGCAACCTAATAAAACGAGTCGTTAAATATAAGTCGGCCGTGATATCGTTTCGATTTTTTTAAGGAAAATTTGAGACCTTTTTACACTTGCCGAGTGGATTTTATAACGGAGGATATTAAATTCCTTTGAATTGAGCCGCGCCGAACGTAGCCTCCTTTAGTATTATAGTACAGTTTCACTTCGCATAGTAGGTATGATATTGTGTTGGTCTGGCTTTCTTGAGGTTAAAATACGCAAATAACCTACTATATATCTATCTCTGTCTATTTAAATCATTACGCCACATCCCTTGCGGGTAGGCAGAGAGTAAAGAATTCTAAGAACTTCTTTCCTTACTAACCTCTTTGGTTTTGTCCACTCTCGTAGTTTGTCTCATACACGATCGCCGGTTACGGAGACTCTTGACTTGTCCTTCAGATAAGACTCGGTCTATAACCTACTATATCAACAAAAGTTTGAAGTTTTGAACATTTCGTATTAGTCACATATATTTGGAAACGCCATAAGACTCCAGTTTAGTTAACCTGTATTTTGTGGTCACACACCACAATGATGGCAAAGCTTGGATGTTTGTTACAGTCAATAAATCAAACGAGCAAGCATGCTGGAATACTATTCGGTTCTGAACAAAGATAAACATTGTTCACATAAAACGGACTTGGAGACAAAAACTAATTGAAAAATACAGTGTGTATGTCGAAATTGACACGACATGTTCCATGTAGAAACCTCTGTGACAGTGTATTGATAACCTTGTCCGTTATCCTTGGTGACAGCAATGGCGGTAAGAGGAATTCCATGTTACAGGCTTATCTCTTCAATTTCATTGTTGTTCCCATTTCGCGACGTGCGGTGGAAAGTTTTATAAAAACACCTGCATGGAAAACTTGTTCGTAAACACGCCTTTGGTGATTTGTTTCGCGGGGTATAAACAATCGCGAGATCTGCAGCCCTCTAGCGAAAAGCGAAAAACCCCGTAGGGAAGAATGTAATATTTGGGATTTTAACTAAAAACAGCGTCCAAAAAAAATTTTGTTTAGAGAATGTTGAGATTGCGTATGTCCATGAGTATGTGAACTTAGGCCAAATAGTTTCCTTCCAGGCAAGGCAAGAAGCAGAAATCTCACGCCGAGTCGAAAATGCCTGGAGGAGCTTTTGGTCTATGAAGGAGGTGCTGAAAGGCGATCTCCCTATGAAATTAAAGCGCAGGCTCATGGATATGTGTATTCTCCCAATCCTTACCTATGGCGCACAGACTTGGTCTTTGACCAAACATCAAAAGTCCACGGTTTGTCAGCGGTCCATGGAGCGTAGTATTCTTAATATTAAACTCACAGACCACGTCAAGAACACCACACTTCGCTCCATGACGCAAATTGCCGACGTATGTCAAAAGGCCGCCAAGCTTAAGTGGGACTGGGCCGGCCATATATTCCGCATGAAAAATAACGAATGGGCCAAAATAATAACTGACTGGTCCCCACGAAATACAAAAAGGCAACGCGGTAGACCCAGGCGGAGATGGCGGGACGAGCTGAACCACTTTTCGAGGGACTGGCCTGAAATGGCAACGAACGGAGAGGAGTGGAAAAAGTGGAGGGAGGCCTTTGCCCAGCAGTGGGACACAAATGCCTCGTAATAATAATAATAATAAGGGCAGGGCAGCTTGTGGCGAGCTGTTGGTGAGTAACGACACCACGGACCCGAGTGCTTCAGAGAGTCGGTCAGGACCCCCAACTCGGCGTGTCTTCGTCGGTCGAGTGGAAACCGAAGGGTGCCCGCAGGACTCTCGGCTCTGGCTAGCCTTAATTGGCCGTCCATAGAGGAGCCGTGAGAGCTATATCGACGTAGGAAGATAATGCGTTCCTACATCGATATACTCCAGGGGTGGAAGTGTTAAAGGGCATAACGCCGCGAGTAACTTCGCAGGAAAACGCAGCACACCTCTCTACACCCCTGAGCCGCTCACACCGGTGTTGCCCTCAGTTGTCCTAGGACGACCGTTTGAGGGCCCATCTAGTAAGCGGCGAGTCACCGCCGGCCACGGGTAATTAGGTATCACTAATTATGGCCGGTGTCCGTCCCCTTTGAAATAGTCCAGTTCTTGTCCATCAAACTTCATTTGCATAGCCCTTGTTTTCTTTCCATAATTTACAATAGTCCTTGCACCTGCCGAGGTCAGTTCGCTGGTTATGTTTCTTCATTTTCAGCTAGTGATCTCAGCTGGTGGCTTACATAACATTAACTTCTCGCAAAGGGCCTCTACGTGTTGGACCCATGTCCCCATGCAAGCCTTTCAAAGGTCCGAGTAAAGCCCGTGAATCTCAGCGAGATACATATATAATAACTGAAATAAAAATCTCATGCTATTCAATATTTTATATTGAAATTCATTCAATTCATTTTTTAATTATTAATAAAAACCACTATCACATCTATATTCCCCAAGCGTTGGTGGCCGAGGTGTACAGTGTAAACGCCGACGGATGTAAGGCAAATCCGTCGGCGAAAAGTGGGTTTTTCCAGTGTAGCTGCCAGGAATTTTTACATAAAATTCTAATCCGGAACCTCGTGATCGCTACGCGCATTATTTGTCATTAAACCAACGAGGCAGTCCATTTTATATTACTAAAAAGATAAGTTTCCTTGCGTTTGAACTTTGTTACTGTAATGTTAGTTTTACTAACATTCACATGGATAAACATTCAGCCTAAAATAAATACCGGCTCATCTCTTCACCAAAGTCTCATTCCTGCCCGTTTATACAACATCGGAGCCACAGTCGAGTTTTCTCCCTGAAATAATAAACTCAAAACCATTAAACTTCATGTCTTCATCATTATATGATTAAGTCCAGTTATGGCGAAACCCTGAAATGATACATTCCGCAAATGATACATTCTGCGAACGAAACTCGATATTCGTCGGTAGAGTGTAATTTATCGAAATCTTCCACAATTAGGCTGACTCACGGGTTTTTGTGAATTCCTCATCGTATGACCTGGACAGTCGAAAACCTTGTAGGAGTGGTCTAAAAATTCAAACATCTTCCTTTCTTAATTCTGAGAAATTATAATCTGGGTCACATGTCATCATCATCATCATCATCTCAGCCTATACTTGTCCACTGCTGAACATAGGCCTCCCCAATCGCTTTCCAGCGTAACCGGTCCGATGCCACCTGCATCCAACGACTTCCTGCGATTTTCACAAGATCGTCGGTCCATCTGGCAGGCGGTCGTCCCACACTGCGCTTGCCAATACGTGGTCTCCACTCTAGAATCTTTCTGCCCCAACGCCCGTCCGATCTACGCGCTATGTGGCCCGCCCATTGCCACTTCAGCTTGCTAATCTTAACGGCTATGTCGGTGACCTTGGTTCTTCTACGAATCTCCTCATTCCTGATTCGATCGCGTAGAGAAACGCCGAGCATAGCTCTCTCCATAGCTCGCTGAGCAACTCTGAGCTTTTTTATGAGACCTATAGTAAGAGACCACGTCTCTGATCCATATATCATCACTGGTAACACACACTGACTAAAAACTTTAGTCTTAAGGCACTGAGGTATTTTGGATGAGAAGATGTTGCGCAGTTTCCCGAACGCTGCCCAGCCGAGTTGGATTCGTCGATTGACCTCTCTCTCAAAGTTGGACCTACCTAACCGGACTACCTGTCCCAGGTAAATGTATTCGTCGACAACTTCAAGAGTAGAGTTCCCAACGGTGAGTGCGGTGGGTACGACATGGACGTTACACATTATTTTCGTTTTGTCCATGTTCATTTTAAGACCCACTTGTTGAGATACTCTGTTGAGGTCACCGAGCATTCGTCCTAGATCTTCCAGCGACTCCGCCACGACCACAATGTCGTCGGCAAATCGAAGGTGAGTGATGTATTCGCCATTGATGTTGATGCCAAGTCCTTGCCATTCCAAGAGCTTGAAGGCGTCCTCTAAGGTGGCCGTAAACAGTTTCGGAGAAATGACGTCTCCCTGCCTTACTCCTCTTTTTATGGGGATCGCCTTCGTGCAATGCCCCTGTACTCGGACTGACATGGTGGCGTTATTATACAAGCACTTCAACACTTCAATGTACCGATAGTCAATGCGGCATCGCTGGAGAGATCTAAGAACCGCCCAAGTCTCGATCGAATCGAAGGCTTTCTCATAGTCCACAAACGCCAAGCATAGTGGCCGATTATACTCCTCGGTCTTCTGTATAATCTGCCGCAGCGTATGTATGTGGTCTATGGTACTAAAGCCTTTCCGGAAACCGGCTTGTTCGGGAGGCTGGAAGTCATCAAGCCTGCGTTCGAGACGATTCGTGATGACTCTCGAAAACAACTTATAAACATGGCTCAGCAGTGTGATGGGCCTATAATTCTTCAGTAAAGTGTTATCACCTTTCTTGAAAAACAGTACCACCACTCCCCTGTTCCATGCTTCCGGCGTTTTCTCTTCGAGCAAGACGGAATTAAACAGCCTCTGAAGGACTTTAAGTACCGGCGTTCCGCCCGCTTTCAGAAGCTCTGCGGTAATTCCGTCTTCGCCTGGTGCTTTGTTATTTTTGAGTTGTTTGAGAGCCATCGTAATCTCGTACAGGCTGATGTCCGGGATATCTTCAGTGTAGTGTCGGGTTAGCTTGGCTCTTGGGTCTTTTACCAAGTCAACAACAGGTTCAGCTACTGAGGTGTACAACTGCCCATAGAACCTCTCTATCTCCCTGAGCACCTCTGACCTATTCGACGTTACGTTTCCGTCCTCCGTCTTCAGCTTCGTCAACTGGCTTTGCCCAATAGACGCGTCTCTTGCGAACACTTTGGAGCCCTTGTTCTGTGCTATGGTCTCCTCAATACGCCTTGTATTGAAGGACCGTAAATCGTGACGCAAGGACTTCAGTATCTGTCCATTGAGCTGCCTATAGGACTTAGCATCATCGGAGGTTTGGAGCGTCATGGAACGTCGCTCAGCCATGAGATTTCGGGTGGAGTTAGATAGTTTTTGAGGTCTATTTTTACGGTGGGGCTTATAATACTTGGACCCGACCGTATGGACAGTCTCTACCAGCCTGTTGTTGATTTCGTCCACTGATGCGCTGCTGTCTAGCAATTCGAAGCGGTTTGCCAATTCGAGTTGAAAGTTCTCGGGGTTTTGGATGTGTGCATAAGAAGGTCGGAGCGTAGACTTCATCAGACGCGATCTTTCCATTTTGACATTAATATTTAATGTGCCTCTGACCATTCGGTGATCACTGCCGGTTTTTACCCTGTGAATCACGGAGACATCATTAAATATTTGTCGCCTGGTGCTCATGATGAAGTCTATCTCATTTTTTGTGGAACCATCAGGGCTCATCCAGGTCCATTTTCTATGAGGCGGCTTCCGGAAGAAAGAGTTCATCATAAAGAGTCCCTCCTTCTCCAGATATTCGGCCAGCCTCTGACCCCTGGGGTTGCGCTGCCCATATCCAAATTGCCCCACTCTCAACTCATCATCGCCCCGTTTGCCCAGCCGCGCATTGAAGTCACCCATAACCACTGTAAAGTGTGCTTTGGAAGTATGTATGGCTCTACTAATGTCCTCATACATTACTTCGACGTCATCATCTGAGTATGCCGAGGTCGGTGCGTAGACCTGTATGACCTTCAGCGAATATCTTTTGGATATTCTGAGTATCAGGTACGCTACCCTGCTCGACACACTAGTGATGGACACAATGTTGTCTATGAGTGACTTGTGGACGATAAATCCGACACCACCTTGGGACTGCTGTTCACCCTCCCGGTAGTAAAACAAGTTGCCGGATTTTAAGGTTATCGTGTCCTCGCCCTTTCTTCGGACCTCCGATAAACCAACAATATTCCACCGCAACTTGTTTATCTCTTCTTCCAGCTCAACAAGCTTCTCATCTGTCCTTAACGTGCGTGCATTGTATGTCACCAGGGCCAATTTTCGATGTTGGTGGTAGCCGAATCTCTGCCGGAGATTCTTAGCACCCCTTGTCCTGTCGTTACCATAGCTGCTACCGTGGCCAGGACGAACAGGACCGCCGGGGACTAGGGGCCTGGTTTTATTCTTATCTTCCATTAATAAATTGGGGGTGTTTGCCATACTCGCCACGCTTGGCAGGCGGGTTGGCGAGCGCAGTTTTTGATGGTAGAAGTGTTAAGGGAACGCTGCTGCCCATTCCCTAGTTTTCCCTTAGTCGCCTTGTACGACACCCGATGGGATGAGATGGGTTGGTCCTATTAATTATTATTATTAATTATCATTATTATTAATTCATAAAACGTTTCGTATGAAACAAAACCAGATTCTAAAATTTACCTACCAACTTGTCAATAGCTCACTTAGTACACAAGTTAGACTTAAGTACACAACATACCTACGAGTATTACCTGAGTATCGTACGGTTTTAACCCGATATTGCGTGGGAGGAATTTTGAGCGCAATTTTATTAACGATCGCGTGTCGACAACGGCGGGCAAACAACATATACTCAGCTAGTTGGCGGTCATCTTAAAATGATTTTTTGTTCGTTATGAACAATTGTCTCGGCTTGTATTACGTGCCATTTAATTCATAAATATTCTGTTCATATAAGGACCTGCGCTCATGTTTTTGTTTGCAGACAAACGGGTTAAAAAAACTGATTAAATTTAGAACTAATCATGTGCTTCATGTTTTGATATGAATTCATGATAGACAAGTGACCACAGAAATCGTAATGTATTACAGTTTCTTTACAAATGCCGTGATAAATGATTTCTTAGCGATCGATACGTCATCATCATCAACATCATCATATGGCGACGTATTTTCATTAATGCGATTTACGATCAAAATTTATGTCAGAGTGGAGGAGCCATTTCGATACGTCATGACAAAAAAATATGCACTTCGCTGTTAGTAGTGTATAGTGTATAGTGGCTACCTATTCCTAATTTTGAGCCCCAACAATAAATTCGTATCTACAAGCTGTAACATAATAAACGCAAGACCTGAAAGTAGTTTGTTCTAAATCGGAAACTGAATTGATTCCGACTGTTTTTAATGAAACTTGCATTTTTTTTTAATTTTGCAAAAAATGCTTTTACTCCTTCGCTATAACAAACTAAATTTATTATTGATTCAAAGCAATACGGAGATTTCAAATGGATTCCAAAAACGTATTTCTCAAAACGCACACATACACGTACAAGTTTCATTGTTAATTAGGGTATAAAAGTGTTTAAAAAGGGGTAAACACCATTAAATTTGAAAATTTGTTTTTCGTTTTGAATTTAAAGCTCCTAGCAAAAACACCGTCACGCCTATATTCCCCAAGCGGGGGTGGCAGAGGTGTACTGAGTACACCCACGTTTCGCCGATGATGTTAGGTCTCATGTAATAGGGGGTGAGCCTATTGCTATATACCGGGCACAATTCCAGACTCCAGACTCGTACTGGGAAGTTTTCGTTAGGAAAACTACATTTGTCCGACCTAGGATTTGAACCCAGGACCTCGTGATCACAAAGCGATGCGCTTTGCCAATAGACCAACGAAGCAGTCACCTAGCAAAAACACCATGTACAAAAGATGTGTATGGTTATTGGTTGATTGGTTTAATTTCGTTGGTTAAAAAAACCTGCTTTACTATACATATGGTACGGCGTGCCACGTAACTCTTCTTGTGGGCCGAAAGAACTTACCCAAAAGTAAACCGCAGTTTCGTTCGCCGAAAAGAAAAAAAACTAAAGGTATTTTGTTGATGTCCTTCTCAGAAAACGAAAACTAACATTGTTTGTTTACATGGTGTCATGGACGTTTCATTTAATAAAAACAAAGATAACTGTTTACTTTTTACCGCACAAATGGGGCGTATTTCAAAAAATATCTCCTTCTCTTGATCTGAAATAATATCTCAATACCTGAAAGTATACAACTGATTTATTTTAAGAAATCTAATACAAGTTCTGTTGTTTTGTTTACTTTTTTTTTTGTTTTTAAAGACGTTGCCCCACCCTAGGAATTATTCCTGTGCCGTGCCTGTAACATAAATTCACACACACAAAGACCCAGACGGAAACAATATTTGTGGGCCACACAGAGATCCAACTCGCGACTACTCGATCCTGTAGATGGAGTGGCTTAAGCTCTTAAGCACTGGACCAAGGCGTCCGTCATAATTCAGGGCAAAGTTAAACTCAATCTGACAAACAATACCCCTGGTATAAAGTAAGGTACGTTTGTGTTTTTCGATTTCGTATGGGAAATTGAACAGCGCCCCAAGCGGAAAAAATCGCATACTTTTAATTTCCCAAAGTAAACAGAATAAACGCTAATTTAAAAAGTAATTTATTGTTATTACGCTATGGGGGAGAGAGAGGATCAACAAAGTGTGACCAGGGTGTGTATTGACGATGACTTTTAATTAAAACTTTTTTTTTATAAATATAATGTAAATCATTTTAGAAGTGAAGAAAATTAAAACCATTCAATTTTTTAATTTCTAACTTTAAAATTGCAAAGTATGTCGCACGTTAGGGGGAGTGGATGTCAAACAAATATGGCCACCTGTGCCAAGGAGGGGGGGCTTCAAGTATCCCGATTTTTGTTAAATAAGTAGGATATATTCTTGTGCCGTGAGTGCGTTTATAAACAGGAAAGTCACATACACAAACACTCAGACCAAAACATATTTGAGGTATTTTTCATGCTGGGTAGCATTGTAGAAATTCAGGTTTCATCAAATTGATCCCATGCAATGTAAATTATATTAAAATTCATAAGTGAAACAGATATCAGTATTAAATCAATATGACCGTATTAAATCGTTGTTTTAAGGCATTTAATGATTCATACATGTGTTTGTACAATAACACTGTATCTACCGGTAGGAGTATGAAAATGACGTATTCTGTAGATACGCACAGTAGGCTTACCATGCATCTGATTTTATCCGGATTAGTCTTGCATTACTACACTACTACTACCATGGTTATTAACCTTTTTACAGGTTAAACGTTGAGTAAATTAAATCGAACATGGCATACAAAACTGACAATTTCCTTTTGTAATCTATTTCGTTTTTTTATTAATCTTTTAGTTGACCACGATATACTAAGATTTTTAAGAAAATGTAAACACACAATGAACAGTCACTGTCTCGCGTGTATTCCCTTAACAGTTTAGGCGGAGGTGTACTGTGTACGAAGATATAGCATCAGCAATGTTAAGTTAAAAAGTAAAAGCGTGTGCACCTAATAGTCACCAGTCATCATTCCGGGCAAAATCATAGACTGCTACTCAATTTGTGCGTTCTAGGATTAGAACTCAGGACGTCGTAATCGTCAATCGCAGCATGCACTACTAGACTAACGAGGCAGATGGGCAGGCAAGAATCTATATAATTCAACCATTTAATATGCTTTACAAAAGAGGCCTTTCTTTTAAAATCAAATGATTGTATGGTGACCCTACCCTGTCTCACTTGTTGGTGGGTGTGAAGTAAGAGGCAAGGTCGACGAACTCATGTTTCGCGACACACACGATAGGAAGTGTGTTATTTTAAATTTCTTCAAGGACCACGTGCTCACAGGATGTAGACAGTAAAGATAGGTAACATTTCCACATCT
Source organism: Phalera bucephala (assembly GCA_905147815.2). Lineage (NCBI taxonomy): Eukaryota > Metazoa > Arthropoda > Insecta > Lepidoptera > Notodontidae > Phalera > Phalera bucephala. The sequence goes on along the minus strand of LR990609.1, from coordinate 5,225,911 downwards.
AGAGCTTTTTTTAAATAAATAACTTCAACCTATTGTTACTGACTTTTTTAAAAGGGTCTTTTCGAGATACGTAATGTCGGTAAGTCAAGAGACTCTGTAACCGGCGAGCATGTATGAGACGAACTATGAGAGTGGAGGAAGCCAGAGAGGTCTGTAAGGAATGAACCTGTTGGAACTCTGTACTCTCTGCCTGCCCCGCAAGGGATCTGGCGTGATGATAGAGAGAGAGAGAGAGAAAGGGAGATAGAGAGAGAGAGAGAGATAGAGAGAGAGAGAGAGAGAGAGAGAGAGAGAGAGAGAGAGAGGGAGAGAGAGAGGTATAGCTACTTAACAATTAAGCGAGTTGTTTAGGACCATTGAGAATAAATTATTCTAATACTTATGGGGACTTACAAAATGTGATTGAAGGGAACGCCGATTCAAAGTTGGACGGAGGGCTTGGCCTAGTGGCGCTCCGACTACTGAATCGAGTAGTCGCGGGTTTGATGCCCGCACGGGACAAATCTTTGTGTGACCCAAAGATATGTGTGTGTGAATTTCGTATTTGTAAACGCGTCCATGACACAAATGATTCCTAGTGTGGGGCTACGTTTTTATTTAAATATTTTATTCATATAAAATTAAAGGACGGCCGTGCGTTTCTTTTGTGATGAATAATAAATCTATCTTACCATGTCCAAAATACACGGTCACGTATTTTATATAATCGGGTACACCTCTGTTAGACTATCTTGGAAAAATGTAAGTGACGCGACGTCTTTAATTATTAAGTTTTTTAATCGTTTTCCAATAGCTAACCTTGAAACATAGACCTTGGCCCTGATGACAGCATAACTTGTATGTTATTATGCTTGTGAGCTATATGTTAATAGCCCACTACTAATTCGCATACAATTAATAAATACATACTCATGTGCTGTATGTTCTAGAAATGGAGGAAATTTTCCATCAAAGTTGAGTCAATTACGTAATATGGTTGTCAATAGTCATTATTATTAATTATTTCCTATTGGGTATTGGCTAACGCTATAGTGGGTTCGTTTAAAGCGTAGTCCTTTAGACCCAGCTAACAGAAATTAATGAAAAATTATAATATTTCTTTAAATATTGTTTTTCTACGTCATGGTAACATTGATAAACACGTCTAAAAAGTCGGGAATAAAACCAAGGCTAGTTTATCTCCAAAGCGAAAATTCTATCGTTAAATATTCTTGAATTTTAATTCAATGATATAAAACGACCACGTGACTAAGCAAAGTGATGATGCCAATTATCATTCTTCCCATAAAAACTACGAGGAGAAATAGTTTTTATCTCATAATCCGTCGCGCTGACGGTTAGGTCAATAAAACTATTTAAATCTTATTATATTAATACGTTTTTTTGTGGATGACTAAAATATCGTCCATTGGAAGCAAGCATGTGGGCTGTATCTACACTGTACCGATGACGGTTTTCAAGATCACACCGCAGTGACACACGGGCGGAGAGGTCGCCAAGTAACCGCTAAGGAGATACGTTTATGTTTCAGTTCGGTGATAAAGAGCAACCTTTGTCCAACATAAGCAATAAGGAATATTTCCATATGTTTACTAAATATTTTGACAAGTTGAAAGGATGTTATTGTTGTTTCACTGTTCATCCACAAAAATATTTCGCGAACTGTTATCGTTCATCCCGTATTTTGTGATTTTAAATAATTTCCGTACATAATAATGTATAGAATTTATACATGACTTTTTACGGTACAAAAATTAAAAAAATATTATTTCCAAAGCTGTTCAAATAATAGCGATATTAAGAACAATCACCAAAACTTAACTAGTAATATTTTTTCTTATTGCTCCCAGTCTCATTATCAATATTAATAATTACACATAGTTAATATTATTATTAGGTAAAAGTATATGTATACTGTTTGCGTTTATCTCAATAAATAAAGATTATTCGTTCAAAGAATAAATCATATCATTTATATACGTCTGGAATTTATACTGTCAGCAATTGGTCATCATGTATGTTCGTTCATGTACGTGGTCGAGCATGCGCACCGCAACCACGCACTGTGTATCACCGGTAAACAAACAAAACAACTTCATGTCTGGTGTTTACATTATGCTAATACGTTTCACAAACGTTGTGGTCCGAGTGCGCACTCCAGCTCCGCATTTTACATCAGATACACTTCTGAACATTATCACGTAAGTTTTATATATTTATAGACAAAACCGGCGTGGACACGTTTTTAACAATCTATTACATCTACAGATTCGTTAGTCACGTGTTTTGTTTTTGTCTGTGCAAATTTTGTTGGTGTTGACATTATATACGATATTTCGTATTGTTGCGCAATTTTCTACTGTTCTGTGTAGTTTAGCAGTAGGCAGGGTTAAAGAAAATTGCTAGAGGACTTTTTTGTTTTCAAAATAATTAGAAATAATTATTTTTCAAACATTTTTAAATCGAACATTTTATTACCAAGCGTGAGCATTTTCTGGTCATATCGGGCCCTCCATATATAACTTGTTGTAGCTCAGTGCAGTATACTTGTTCTACAATACAACTGGCATGATGCTGTGTACGCTTTTACTTTACCGGGTACCAAAGGCTAACCCTTCTTAAATGTTACCGTTTCAGTGTTGGATTTTTTCCGAGGGCAATGCGTTAGCCCTCAAACTGTTGTCTATGTGTCGTCAGAAAACTGAGAGAATGGAAAGGTCGTTGGTGGCCTGCGGTGAGGTCGTTTCGTTGTTTGTCATACTTTTGACACACTTATACAAATGTTTAATTATTTATACCGCGGACTCTATAATGTTGCGCAAAACCGACATTGCTGACGATTAACAATATTGTGTGTTGATTAAAAATGTATGAATCGAAGTTTCTTTTTAAATTAATTTTAGTAAGTAGCAAAATTAATAGCTAATTGGTGCAGCTATGCAATAGCACCTGGCCTAAAATATTTTTTTACCAAAAATGTAATCAAGAAATATGGAGAGTTATAAGTATAGTAATTATTGTTACCCAATCGCCGCAGTGGTAGTTAGGGTCATTAAAACATTGATAGCATTTCCAGTTTATAATTATAACTTCAGTAAAGACTGAAAATATTTTAAAGATCGTAATAACTAAAAATGTACAATATACCTAATATCCGGCGCCTACATAAATAGGAAAGTATGAGGAATTATGGGGAAGGCACTCATGAACGCACTCATGTGCCCTGCTCATATCCTCTCAACATCGGCGATCAGCAATTTTATCTGTATTGCGCTTTAACGATATTCTGCGTTCAGCAACAACACTTCGTGTTAATTTTTTTGGCCCTACACTCCATCTACTCTTATACGGCGATATATTTCCGAATACCCTGCGCACCTACGTTATGCAGCTGAACATGTCACCCCTTGTCGACCATGTGATAAGAACCGACTTAAAATGGCCTTACCCGCGCCCCATTAAGTTTTTATACATACATTCCCGTGGATTATGCATTCCTATATAAAATAATGATGAATATAAAATTATGAATAACGTGACGTCATTAAATTACATGTTCAAATTCAATTAATCCAGCTGTTTTTCTTACATCGTACATTTGAGCCGAGTTTAAAGTGTCTGAACGCACTGAACCGTATTTCAAAGCGTCACGAGGGCCTGCCAGCTAATGCGCATTGTTATTTTACATGATGACTTATAAATAAGCACATGTCCACCCACGCGCCAGCCGACTCCAGACTGCCATTACTCATCATCAACTTGCCTGTGACAATACAATTGGGTATCGCGTTGATATAGGCAGTTACTTTAATCCCGGTGTAATTCTGACAGAAGGACATTGTCACTTCCTTCTGTGCATGTGTACTCACGAGCAATAATATGCAAGTATTGTAGTACTAGATGATCTATGGATCAGAGACGTGGTCTCTTACAATAGGTCTCATGAAAAAGCTCGGAGTTGCTCAGCGAGCTATGGAGAGAGCTATGCTCGGCGTTTCTCTACGCGATCGAATCAGGAATAAGGAGATTCGTAGAAGAACCAAGGTCATAGCCCTTAAGATTAGCAAGCTGAAGTGGCAATGGACGGGCCACATAGCACGTAGATCGGACGGGCGTTGGGGCAGAAAGATTCTAGAGTGGAGACACGTATTGGCAAGCGCAGCGTGGGACGACCGCCTGCCAGATGGACCGACGATCTTGTGAAAATCGCAGGAAGTCGTTCGATGCAGGTGGCATCGGACAGTTTACGCTGGAAAGCGATTGGGGAGGCCTATGTTCAGCAGTGAACAAGTATAGGCTGAGATAATGATGATGGTAGTACTTTGTCCAAACCAAATTTAACAGCCTGCGATTATGATGCGACCTTACAGACTACGTCGCAGTTGCTGGTCTTCCCTTTATATCTCATCACCTGTACAAAGGCAGAGCTGAGCTCGGCCACAGACGGCGAGATCGAAAGAAAAAGAAGAAGTACTTTGTCAAAGTAATGTTTGTATTAAGGGTCTACCGCGATCGACCATTTATCAAGGGGGAGGGAGACAGTGATACAATTACTTTACAAATTAATAACAAGGATCGCGGTCGGAAATAGCGACGTATGAGCTAAAGAAAATTTTATCATATAAAAAAACTACACTATGAAATAAAAAACTGCTTTACAAGAACTTCGGCACGATTATTTTCTACGTTTTTAAGTAAATTCTATTGACTAGTTTTTAAACGCGCTGGAATCAGAAAATGTAAAGTAATAGAAATGGTTATAGATTTTTTTATCTAGAAAGTTTTGTTTAGTCGTGTATTCCTTTAACCAGATCCTAAAATATAGAGTCATAAATCATATTATTAAATATTAAGTCTTTAAACCCTAACCTTTATACTTCTTGAAGTGTATGGAGTACAAAAACTTTCGCGGTAGCCCCTCATAACGCTGGCCTTAATAAACATGATGTAGTCATGACAAAGTGCTGTAATACTTACATATTATTGCTCGTGACTATACCCACTGTAGTGGACCCCCTAGTATATGAGTTGTTCCAGATTATTCGGTTATTATATTTGAAATACATAAAAACAATAATATTAGTATTCCTAATATGTAGAGGCGCTCGTAGCGCTGCATGACTATGGTGTTTTAGCGTTTTACTTTAAGTTTTATGCGGTAATCGTCAAACCAAGAAAGAATCCTTATGGGTTTCCTAAGTTTCAATAACACGTGGCCACAAATCTGCCTCCACTATCCGCATTGGGTCTGCTTCTCTCTCACTTCGCTTTGTGAGAAAAAGGCTTTTGCCGAGCAGTGGGCCACTATAGTTACTTAGCTTCATTTATTAAATATCTTGGGGTATGGGTATGTATTTTCAAGCCGCGCTCGAAAGGTAATTTACTCCTCAATAATTATTATATTTTAAATTGTCGCCTTACTCCTAAAGATTTTTTAATAAACACAGTCTGATACAGGCAAGTTGTATTTATTGCATATCAATTGTTCACAAATTGTTCAGAAACAAGCCACACGTTTTCTGGTTTTTAAAAACTAGCGCTTGCATCATAGCCATCTATCTGTCTATATCATTATGTCAGATCCCTTGCAGGGTTTAACTCATCGGTTCAAATATCTATGGCATAATATTGTTATGATTGTGTATTAAAATACACAGCATAATAATATAACCTCTATATTCACCCAGATGGCTACACGTATGAGTGTGTAAATATCATACAGTCTTCGTCATCTAGTTTTATCTAGGAAGTTTAATGCAAAATATTGTTTTACATTCCCTTCACCGAATTTAATCAAAACCAGTCAATCTATTTATATTCATGAATGAGACAAACAACCTGCATAGTCCAAACCTGTTTAGACCTAATACTTCGATTAGAATTGTACAATTTTACACGAAAACAGCTAAATGACTCAAAACAGTGATACGTTGTGAGTTGAACATTATTCTAAGAAATACTCTTGGATGAATCAAGTCCGGTCCATTTAGACCGACCATATTAGGTTATATTATGTGATGTCGTAGGATGGGTGCAGATCTATTTATGGGAGTGTAATAAAATGTGAATCTGGCAGGTAAGGGACCTGGTTGATAACTTACTACTGTGTTTATTGTTTTTATCGTTTTCATTGGATTTCTATACTCTACTGTGCTCTATGGGCTCTACTACAGACAATACTGGGAGGCTGTACATTACACATTACACTGGGCAAACTATACAGAAGTTAAGTTTAGGGCATTGCACTTCTTAGTGCTTACCTAAGAAATATATTTTTAAAGAAACATCATAACTTACTGTGCACTATTTTCATTGAAGTTTGTTAGAATTATTATGGCTATGCTGATATACTCCCTGGCATTTTCCATATTGGCGATGCTGGTTCCGTATAGAAACATGTTGGTTTTGTTTGTTTGTCTTCCTTCCTGTGTATTACAACCGGTTTTCTTGGGAACTGTAAGATATACATTTTTATAGCCATGGATCATGGATGTGCACATATTTCAGCGATTTGTAAGGTTTTTCTTTTAATTTTAGAAATCAATGCTTCAAAGGCTATATCTTTAAATGTATGAAATATAGTATCCCTACCTCCATCCTCGTAGTTTCAAAGATTCGAATTGAAAGCTAATAGTTTGATATAACATATTCCCTGAATCGGCAGACCCATCTCTGGCCCATTTCAGGCTTCTATGTTTCTTCTCTACTCATTTTATGTGGACACAATAGCGAATCGCCGAAAACCACCACCTCGCATTCGCTTGTCTTCGTTCAGTTGGTCTGTACCATGTTCTACAATGATGCGACTGACGACTCATCGTGTTCTTAACTATTATTTTAAGTTCAATATTCTATGGTGGTGTATTAAAAAGCATAACACCGAGTACACAAAAATCGTGACAACTCAATACGTAGATACTAGTCTCGAATCCCACGTGTTGTTGTTGACCGATTAATTGATTACGATCTCTTAAGATCCTAACTATATCATATTTTTAGTTTGACTTCATAAACATAACCTTGATGAAAATATATGTATTAATAAATAATCTTTTGCTATTACCAGCAGCCAGTTTAAGAGACCATTACTGAATGTGTAGATAGAAATCACTATCATCGAATTTAGAATGAGTTTGTGAGTATGAGCTAGTGGTTTGAGCAGAGTCTAGAACAGAAATTTCAAAACAAATGCTGTAAAAAAAGTTTAAGAGAAATGTCAGTCGAATAAGACTATCTCCGCTGATTATCTCGCCGGATTTTCCCAGTGAAGGACGCATCTTAACTGGTGGTCAAAAGAAAGATCATTACGACGACCGGATTTGTCCTGTAGACATCCAGCTTTTGCCGGCGACCTTCACCAGGTCACCGGGTGACCTTGTAGAGGGCCTGCCCACTCGACGTCTGCTGGTACGAGGTCACCACTCATGAACCTTTCTGTCCAAACGGCCCTCAGTTCTACGAGCAATGTGCTCCGTCCACTGCCACTAAAGTTTGGCAATTCTGAGGGTTTGTTGTCCCATACAAATAAATGATTTCTGACTTTGACTTTGACCTTATACCTTTACAAACAACTTTTACCATGACGACACTTACCGGAAATTGCACAAAAATCAGTAGTTTCATACATTTTGTTGGAGTAGGTATCAACATGTTGTATGAAACCGCATTTTTTTTTTATTTCCGGTGTGTGTCGTCATACTGATAGTTAATCGTATTGAGGGATACTATTACGTATTTCAGTTTTGCGGTAATGTGTCTACCACTCTATACATGAAACACGGATGTACAAATTTAAAAATTCTGCTTTGTTCAATCATTGCATAGGAACACGCTGTCAAAAAGTTAAAAGCGTGCGGGGGAAGAAGGCCATTTAATTAGTTCCTAAGATTGCTGCGACTATGACATTTTGATTGGTTCAAACATAGACATGTTAGAAGAACCACAGAAATTATGACTATTTCTGTGACCTGAATATTGTTTCAACAAAACGCACTAGAATACCTTGCAATTCGGTGTTTAAGGTTAAGTGGACGGTGTATTAGACGAATTTGCGAGTTGAGGATCTATCACATTTTTCTATAATACCAATGGTCCGGAAGTGTTCTATGATCAATGATTGATACCATCGATGTATGATCACGTGTGTCGAGTAAGAACAAAATGTTTGCATAATACGACAACAGGCTCAAGCGATGTCATGTCATTTAATACTATTACACAGTTGCCGTAATGGTTACTTCTACATCTGGTTTTATAAATGAAACACGGTGATTATTAAGTTTCTCGTGACAAGTTGCTCATCCTAGTTGCTATACCAAGAATAATGTCAACACTTGAATATATGGATAACAAGTAAGGTTGCAGACCCAGATCCAGTAGTAACACATGATGAGGTTGAAGATTATAAGGTATGGTCTTCAGAATCAAAAATCTAAAAGAGTAATTGAGGTTTTTCAATCGACAAATTATTAATAACAGACCGGAGTCTGGAATCGGGTAATAGGATCGGTCGTCGACCTGATACCGTCAGCGAAATTAGGGTATAATATAGAATAACTATACTCAATTATTCTAAGAGTATAATATATGATATACCTATATTATGTAGTAAACCTTTGACACTGTAGTTTGGTCAAATAACAAGAAGATACACGGATACGGGTATACGGTATCATTAAATATTCCCTACTAATAACTATCGTTTACTGAACTTACCCACTTGTCGTTAGGTGATAGGACTTCAGATTGTTGTATAAGTTACGGCGCTGTTCATGAGAAACTTAGAACGCAAATAAAATAGACAAACATGTTTTCGGATCTGTTCTTATTGGCCTATTTCTAAAAAAAATTACTCTCTGTTGTAGTAATGTCAGTTTACTACCTCCTTTAATAAAAAAAGGATACTTACAAGCTTTCAAATTTAGAAGAATATAAAATACTACTTAAGGACACATTATTACGCAACTTTGTATATTTCGAGCCTTGCTAACCGTAAGCTACTTTTTGTCTAGAACAAGACGCCAATACTTAAGAATCGTCCCTGGTTCAGATATAGTATGAACGTATATGTATATGTATGCAACTCCTCCCAAGGATCGGAATGAAGTTTTTCAAGTTCCTTACAAAGATAATAACTGCGCTGGGGCTTCATGCCGCAAAAACTGGAAAGTTCTAAAAGAAAACACAGAACTATCTTAAAGACTTAGTAGACAGAGACAAGGTTCTAGTTTTAAGCAAATAGATTTCATTAAATTGTTCGCTATATTATGATTTATTTAGCATCTGTTCATATTATGCAAAACACTTATCTAGATATAGGTATTTATGTCCCGATGTTCGCGTTATTTTTTTCCTGACTATATTTTATTGACGTCATATTGAAAAATTAAATGCGTGAATTCTTGAACAACTGTTGAAGTAAAGAGGTTTGCCATTAGGTTTTAGTTTTTTATAATCTCCCTGCTGTCTCACATGAAAGATGTTGTAAATTTGAATATTTCACAGAATGTTGAGAAAATTTTTGTTGACAAAATTTTGTTAAATCCAAAGAGAATATAATCACTACGTTATAGTTAGATACATTATGGTGAAATATAATAAAATAACTTTACCAAGTTTGTATTTTCATATTTATATCATCATGAACGTTTCATAATCATGTCACATTAATGTCTATACCGAAAAGTGTTCAGACGTTTTATTCCATTTTCCTCTAATAAGGAATTCTCTTCTAAAAGTAAGTTTCCACTGCGGACTATAGAGTGAACAGAGAAACAGGTGGTTTCTCTGTTCCGAAAATAAAAACCAACGTTCCTCGTTAATAGATCAACTGTTTTAAAGGTATCAGGGCAGCAATTCTACTCAATAAACTTCACTTAAACCTAATCTAAACCATCACCGATCCACACGTTCAGCTTTGTTTTTTGTATTTGTAGTATAATTATTCAGATTCGATTGAGCCAAAAATATAAACACAGGAAGCAATTGTTCTAAACCTTTTTAACTGACTACGTTTATATAATTACAGAAATAAACCATCACTAAGAACAAAACTGTAACAACAAATTTAACAAATACAACGAATTTCTGAAACTGAAAGAGCACTCGCGTCAACAAATCAACTAAGAGTAAAAATGGCGGTATAACCCAACTCGAAATGGATTGCGAACTTCGAGGTTATTAAAGATACTCCTTGACTTAAAAGTATCAATGGTTTGTTTACATAAATCTCGCGGCAATCTGAATAAGCATAGAATACGAAAACATTGATCGACAACGGTTAAGATTAGGTTATCGCTGACTTTTGTAAGTAGAATTGGAGTCCAGGTCGACGATAGTAGGTATCGTTGACACCCAGTCTCTGGTTCACCGCCACCCCTATGCATAACTGCATTGAGGACTGAGAGCTCGGAACAGGGCATGCGTGGGAAACATTCCATCCACATATCCACACTAGGTCATTAGTGCTGGCTGCATACGCTCCTCACTCCATCAGCTTTATTTATTGACATAACCATATATACGTTGAAAATGTACTAGGCGATCATAAATCGCAGGGTATTATTCCGTCCTATGCGGTTTACGCAGACGTGCGCTGGTTCTTTAACGTTTTTGATTTATTTATAAGGTAAACACAATGTTGTGAAGACAAACGCTCCACGGAGACACGGAGATGTTTATATGCGGGTATTATTGTTTTTTATTGTGTGAATTGATCGCCTTTTGTTCTGGGTATTGGCAACGACCGGCGGTGTTATTGTGCGCGAGTAAACAATCAACGTATTTATCGGCTTTTTGAAGTAACGAGTGCAATAGATGTAGGTAGAATAATATTCCGAGTGGTGGAATGTTGTTCTTGGATATTGCAGAGGTTAGTTATTCATTGCTTACGAATATGATATTGCCTTGTTAGTTATATTCTGGTATTTATAAATGGATTCATAAGTGAGTTATTAAATGTTCAATTGCTATCTACACATAAATAAATTAGGGTGGTGCATCATGTCTTTACTCTAGTATCTAATATGACTCATCATTTTAAGTGGCATTTCATCATTTTACGACATTATTTTTCATAGTTTTACTAGATACGTTTGAATAGACTTCAGCGATTACTTAAGTAATTGTGAGGTTAACAAATTCAAATTTATAAATAATAACACACCGTCACGACTATATTCCCCAAGTGGGGGTGGCAGAGGTGTACTGAGTACACCCACGTTTGACCGACGATGTTAGGTCCCATGTAATAGGGGGCGAGCCTATTGCCATATACCGGGCACAATTCCAGACTCCGGACTCGTACTGGGAAGTTCTCGTTAGAAAAACTACACTTGTCCGACCTAGGATTTGAACCCAGGACCTCGTGATCACAAAGCGATGCGCTTTGCCACTAGACCAACGAGGCAGTCGACACAACAAATTCAAATTTAAATAGAATTTATTGCGGTACATAGGTAGAAGTATGATGTTACCATATAAAATATTGTGATTATGGTGGTACAGCTATGGCCCGCCTTTTTGGCATACAATAACTTATTATGAAAATTATATAAACACACAAAAATATATTACAATTATGTACTATACCTAACATCATCCTAAACGATGATTTATTAAGAAATTTTGATTAGACTTAAAGACTAAAATTGTAGTTTAGTTTTAGGAGATTTTACCTTTGAGGTCTTCGAAGATTTCTACTGCCACTGCTGAACAAAGATTTCCTCTTAATGCCTCCACAAAAATCGATCCCTGAGTTTACTGGTCCAAAATTTACTGGACTACTGTAACTATATCTTTCGTGTAAAAAAAGAATCGCCTTGTGAGAGTATACATATAGTTATATACAAGGTGTAACATATATAACGCAAGACCTCAGACACCCCAATTAGATTAATGCTTTACAAATTCAAAACGAAAATCAAACTTAGAATTTTAAGGAGTTTTCTACCATTTTTTTAAGCTCTTAGGTACTCAAATTAACCATGAAATTTTATTGTGTGTGCATATTGAAATAATATAAATATAGTATGTAATAGAAATACATTTAAAATAGCTGTAATGCCTTGAATAATTATAAAATGTTGTTTAAAATATTTTTCACAGAAGATGGGTAGTGACGGTTCTAAGTGCTAAACGAAATTAATATTTTATTCAATGGTATTAAGGCATACAACCATAAGTATAGAAACGGGTCAAGCCTCTTATTGCCATTGAATAAAGTATAATTTGCTTTGACACTTACAACAGTCACAGAACCCATCTTACATGAATTTTTTTTTAAATATAGTTGGAATCGATTCAGTTGCCGATTTAGAACAAACTACTTTTAGGTCGTGCGTTAATTATATTACACCTTGTATAGTAGTAACATTAAAAATGTGTTTTTTATTGTGAATTTACGTGGATTGATTGTAATTAATTTTAATTGAAAAAATATACATGCTCGTAAACATTGCCAAAAGATCATCACGCGTTATTCAATTGCGATGGTTTTGATTTACCCTACAAAGTTTCCAACCATTCCAACATAGCATATTTTTTATCAAGATAAATATAATAATAAATCCAGCAAACTTCAAGTTAAAACATCGATTGAGATAATGAGGAAACAATCTACTAGATATAACAGAATAGTGATGGCGTTCATGAGAAGTGAGAACATGTTATTGACAGGGCTTCTATTGTTTATGACCACATAAACACATAACGCGGCGCGTTACAACTTTGTGAAATGATCTTCTAATAGTGCCGTAGTGGCATATAGAATATCATTGCACGATCATTTCACTAAGTTATAGTAACGTAGCACGTTTGGTCATAGCAAATAAGGGTCAGGGTTTGCGTGAGAAGCAGCGAGGCTCCCACGGGCGAGTGGCGTGATGGCCGGGTCCTTGTCCCGTGGATTTTGTATCGTTTGTTGTTTCCCCATAAAATTCCGTTTAAGCTTCTTCTTTTAAGCTTGAAATCATAATAAAAACCACTTGAATTTAAATAACCATTTCGTCCGAAATCACTGTCGCAGCTTTGCCTTAAAAAGACGGATTGAAAAAAAAACACAGACTTACATTAATATGCTGTAAAAATGTATTCCGAAGAATTGCAAAACCTTGTAAGTATAGTTACAAATTTTGGAAGAGTTTCCGCAGTTTTATAGACTACGATACTAACTTTACCCACGGTATTACATACATTCATCGATGTATCATAACAAGATACAAACTCGTTCAAAAGTTACACTAGACATCCCCAAATGCACGTGAGTAGTTATAGTTATGATATAAACATAAATTAAGTCATATTGTACCTTACTCGTATCACTTAAAGTTGTATTTGCAAAAAGTGGAAGCCTGTTAATTTTTTAATACAGTCCACTTTTGCCTGCCTTTTGGTGGTGCCATTTTTATCCGGCAAGAGTGTATCTACCTTTATTTAAACGATGCATACATTAGTCTACGGTGTACATGTGCAGCGACTGAAGTGGCAATGGGCGAGCCACATAACGCAAAGATCGGACGGGCATTGGGGCAGAAGGATTCTAGTGGAGACCACGCATTAGCAAGCGCGGCGTGGAACGGCTACCTGTCAGAGGGACCGACGATCTTGTTAGGATCGCAGGAAGTCGTTGGATGCAGGTCGCATCGGACCGGCTGCGCTGGAGAGCGATTACGGGGGGCCTATGTTCAGCAGTGGACAAGTATAGGATGAAATAATGATGATGATTATTACGATTTCTATGCTAAGTTTATATGCTCAAATCATCGTCCGGCACTAAGAAATTGGCAATAGCATTTTTTTAACTTTCTTATCTACCATCGTATCATCGGAGCCCGGTTCCCACGGAGAAGATCTGGCGAGAAATCCTGTATTATGCAATATTTAGCGCCTTTAAATCAGGTGAAGCTGTAAAGGCCTAGCGGCCAACAGCGTACATCATTCACACAAACGCGTTTTCTTTTATATTAATTTTACTAGCAACCGTCTAGTTAATTACTTGCAGCTAGTGTAATTAATGATTGAGGAAGAACTAAAGGCTATAAAATTGACATCTTAATTATCATCTGAATAGTAGAAGCTATGATATATTAGAATTGGATCCAGTATCGGACCGGTTGCGCTGGAGAGCGATTGGATGCCTAAGTTCAGCAGTGGACATGCTGTGGTATAGGCTGAGATAATGATGGGTTATATTTATGGCTTCTACACATTATCGCTGCGTGAGGTTGTCGACATGATACGGGCTTGCTTTGTATTCTCACGGAATTTATTGAATATGTAAGATGCAGTCAATAATTATACACTGCTTAAAGCACACTTTATTTTTATTTAATTTTTGATATATATAAAAACAATCTGGAGGTTATGCAAATGTTATACCATTCTGGACTGCGGCAGCCGTGAAGTGCATGATATATATGGTGCAGTTAATAGTATATATTTCAATTGGATCTGAGATCCTACTGTATTTGATCTAATTATAATATAAATAATGCGTATTAATGCGTCGCGTAAGAATGCGTATTAAGAAAATCATTTGTGTGGTGCTTTAAAAAATATATCTATAAAAATCATACAAGAATTTAAAAAACACTCAATGTGTTTCATTTTCTCAATGTGATTGTGGGTCATTTCAAGAGTTATTGTCGTTGAACTCCGTCTTATATAATTGTTGAAATAGACGTTAAAAAGTCGTATAATGTTTTCTACAACAGACTATACACTACTAGGATTATATAAAAAATATATTTTCCGAACAATTGCCTCTCTCTATTTAGCTGTTCAATAGCAAAATGTACCTCAAATAATCTACGCACATTTTCCTTGATACCAAAACATAGTACGTAAACATTGTTCGTACGTGTTGTGAATTCGGAACGCGCACTCGTCGGCGGAATCCTAATGACCATATAGGAAACTATAGGGTGTAAGGAAGGACGCTGGATATCTTACGTGACAATAGTCACGGCGGGACGGCCTTGGGCGGATAACCTGCGACGTACAGTCATAATGCGTAATGCTTCCGAAACATATATTGTATTTTTGTTTCCTCATTCGACTAAGCATAACATCGTAAAGTTCTGGCCCCTGGCCGCCGGCCTTTTCCTTTTCTTTGCGTTTTTTCTCATATGAAATGTATATAAACGGCAAGTGCGGCTGCCATTGCTGGTGGCCGTGCTGTCGTCATATTATGTAGCCAGCCATTACGCTAGTTAAATTCCCATAAATGTAATAGTGTGAGCTCTCTATGGTTGGAGAGGAATTCTGTAAAAAGAGTGGATATTCGCTTGTTTTTTCCTATTTACAATGTTATACTAGGTGGAATACTTGAGATTAGTGACATTTTGTGAGGTACATATGAGCGTATTATGTTAACGATGGCAGGCACATTTTGAAGTCATAAGAATACCTCAGTATAACTGTACGTTACTTTAGATTTCTATTAAAACATCAGATTGTTAGGTAAGTATATACCGGATACGAACAGATTTTAAGTAGGTATGTCATAGAATTTTCTGCAACCACTTTAAATGTGTGTGTCAAATTGGTAGATAAAGACCCTTGGGTAGACTTAAGTGATCCATATAATTGCCTGTCATTATACAGGCCTTGATCCACTGCCGACTAATTATACTTTGATAATAGTGCGTAATTTAAAATGAGCAAGTATTTAGTGTAAGAAAGTAATAGTAAAGATTTTTAAATTTACCTAGCCGTATTTATTTCAGGCATAGGTTGAAAGGTCATACATTAGTATCTTTGGCAATATATGGCTGGTATCGCACCTACCTAAAGATTTTTACAAAAGCCCATATATCTTAGCTTCACTTGATTTATCTTTTATAGGGATCGTTTTAGGAAATATTTTGTTCTATGAAATCTAACAACACCAGTACCTATATATTTGCATATATCAGGTTCAATATACTCCCTTCGATAATTATTTTTCCGCCAGATCTCTCCAAGTACTTGGCACAGTGAATCAGCCGATCTTTACCAAAATGTTGATTAATGTCGTCTTCCATATGATACGGTAGCTGTTCAGAAGTCGAGTAGTAACTGACAACTGGAGGAGCATACTTTTTTTCTTTTTTTTTTATTATTATACTATATTTAGTTATTAAATTAAATATTATAATGGTAACATACAGACTTCAATAATTATTAGGCGTATATGACTAAACCTTACTATCAACTCCTTAATCACACTTAATTACATCGAGTGTAATAGAATCATTTACTTTGTTTAATTGACAAAATCACTTCACATTATGAATATTTAACACTTATGTATGTAGGTATGTGGACGCTTTACGATTATACGTATAAGAACATAAAGTAATGTGTTAATTGCGTACTAATAATAACCTGTTTGATACACCTTATAAATTCTGAGTTAATTGATTTTAATAGCCAGGGCCATAGAAGTAGTATAAAGGTGTCCTATATTTTATGGGATTACATCAAAGGATTAATGGGACTTATTTCGTTTTGTAATACCTATCTTTAATTAAAACATAATCATTTAAACGTATGTGATGCAATATGCTCTCTAATAACCTGCCGAGCAAGCTCTATATTCTTATGTTCGCTCAATAGTCCCAAAATTAAGTAGGACGGAAACGATGAAGGGAAGCCTTTGCCCACTTTCCGACAAAAATGATCATAAAAGAATATTTACACAAATCTAATTAAACGATCCATTTTGTAAATGGTATTGGATCACTAGCTGTTCAATGAACTAAGCACAAAGCAATTAACGTTAGGGTACTCGTGTCGAGAGAGCATGCTGTCAAGTTCATCTTTATTCACTAAATTTATAGTGTGGAAAGGATGGCATTTCAACTCGATAGCGTTACGCTAACGTCAATCTCTTCGTGCTAACTCCTCTGATTTCGCCAATTCCTATTTTGAGTAAGGTTTATAAGATATTGATTTAAATTTTTCCTTTGCCGGCAGCACAACAAATACAACGTGGGCAGTGGCGAGCAATTCGACGACCTCGTGGGGCTTATAGAGCACTTCAGATCCTACCCCATGATCGAGTCCACGGGCGACGTCCTGCGGTTGCTCCAGCCCGTCAGCGGAACCTGCCTCCGAGCCCACGACATTAACAGGAAGGTCCAAGAGATGCAGGTGAGATGAAACGACCACTGAAAATATACCCTCAATATTTCCAAAATAAATCTCTGTAAGGATACTCAAAGAGGAGGCTGAAACTCTTTGCCTCGTGTTTCTGTTTTCATGCTGAGGAAGATTTACGCTATAGGAGCTCGTAAGCGCCAGTCGCCATACCTGGGGCCACTATACTAACATATTATTACATTTAATATTATTGTACAATTAATATTATATTAGACCAGTAGCAGTATTTTACTGCAACAAAGTAAAGCCCGATGTTCCACATAGTCACTGTCCATTAAAAGTCTTTCAATAGCTCGTAACCGACCCTGGTTCTAAGAGCAACATATTTCGAAATAATTCGCTTATGTGACCCTTACGCGAACTCACACAATATGACATGTGCAATCGTCACGTCATAATATGTGACTTACGAGGATCTGAATTAAACATGGCGTGCTTAAGATACAAGAGTACGAAGCACGTGTCGGCCAACATGCGCCTGCGCTGGTATTTCATAAAAATGCCACTCGATTCTGTCTGCATTGCCTTAGTATGTGGGTTGACTGTTAATGGTGTATTATGCTAAATGACTTGCGTAAGCCTTGATCAATACTAAGTAGGTTTTTTAATTAGTATAGAGTACTTATATGATAATCATAAGCGATAGGGCAATTTTGAATTTAAAACTCTAATGACCTGAATAATAGACATGATTGAGAAATATTACATTGGAATGACGTCCGATCTTAAGAAAGGTGAAAAAGTACTAGAACGTCATTACGAAGTCATCACACTCAAATATGCAAATACCTTAAAGTTAGTTGACAAATTACGATACAAGGAAATGTAATAGGTAGGTATTTTCTGTTACTTTACAAGATGTCAATTTTGTGAAATATTATTTAATCAAGATTTTTGATTATCGTAGGATAATGATGAACTTCAGAGATTTGACCAGAAGTGCAGTTTTGACGGAGAGTTCCAGTCACTAAAAATGTTAGAAGACCGACAGGTTTTCACCTCCTGCGAGGGCATCAAACCTGAAAACGCGTCAAAGAACAGATACAGAAATATACTGCCATGTAAGTCTCACTCTACAGAAATGGACCTTTCATTCAAAAGTAACTTATATTTCAAATTGTTTCCAGACCAGTACGCGTCGCAGTTGCGTTAATTTAACCTATTGAACATCATGTGTTGTCTAACCTTTGATGGACGATTCGATTCCCGCACGGGACAAATGTTTGTGTGACCCACAATTATTTGTTTCGGTCTCAGTATTTATGTGTATGAATTTTATATACACAAACACCCACTACACAGGAATAAATCCTAGTGTGGGGCTACGTTTTCTTTAAATTGAAAAAATAAAATAATTTCGTTGAGAGATCATGTAGCTAAGTGGCCTTTCTACAGTACTTAATGCTAATATAAAGCAAATTAAATCTTACAACGGAAACTCCCTGGTAGGCCTTACCACAATGCCTTATAGATTGCGGCAAGAGAATAGAAAAACGGACACAACCTAACTAGGCCCCAAGTCCAAGTTTTTACAACTATAATAACATTTCCCTTGCCTTACCGCTTTTCAAGATTCCGCCTATTTGTTCAGATGACCAAACGCGCGTGGTGCTGCGGCGTCGCGACAACAGACCGGAAACGGACTACATCAACGCTAGTTTCGTCCGCTGCTCCCGACTGTGCGACTCCGTTAGCTCCGTTCAGTCCTCCAATGAGAGCCTCGACAGTGTCCAATGTAAGTAGAGTTACCAACCTGTGACTAAACCTTGTCCTTGGCGTGGTCCTTGTACGGGGCCCTTCATACTATTTATTCTTATGAGGGTAAGTGCAGATTTATTCTCACTACGCTGGCTGCTGACCGGCGCTTAAGAATAATGAAAAGAAAAATGAGAAGCGATCGACCCGAAGCTCTCCCTCTATCTCACATATCTCTCACAAATACAACACTCGTCTGGCTGGAACATCATTCCTTTGCCAAATCCTGCCACAACGTTCCTGCCAAGTCCTCCAGTGGAATACAAACCATTACGCGCTACATTTCTCTAAGTTATCGTAATGTACGCAATTCTAGAATATGATATTTCCGTACGATTAGTTTTCTGTGCCTATCGTTGATTGGGAATATCTGGGCTCCTGGGTGGTAATTATCTTGGTTGGCGTAAAAATTTATAGCTGGAAAATTATTTTCCTTATTCAAATGCCCCAGATTTTAGGTAAATCCCCTTCCTTGATTTCATAGTAAACGTTATCTAGGCAGCAATAAGTGTTAGTGAATGCCTTTACTTTCAATAAATGAAGATGAAATAAATGAAGATAGTTACTTGTAATCTTTACCTACATAGGTACAATTTTAAAGAAAAATGTTATATCCCTAGAAATTAATAAAGTATATAAAGGTTATTTTTTATTCCGAATGCGTACAGTTTCCGACTTTCAGGAAAAGGTATTGAAATAATTTGGTACCTTGGCTCAGAAGAAGGACACAAACAAACACATATATTCATGCACATCTTTATCTCTAAATTTGAATAAACGCTTATTTGCCTCTCGAACATTCGTAAATAAATAATTAAAGGATTTATGCCTACTATATTAAAGTCATTAAAATTTAAATGGTATTGGCATTTATTCCTACTACTGCACCGGGTACGTGATGACGGACATATTAGAATTCGAGCGTTGTACACGACGCCTGCGCAGCATCGTTAGTGTATTTACAATTGTCATGACGCAGTTGACAAAACAGACCATTTTCCTTATGGGTACCCAAAAGGCTATATTTTATTCATAGGGTGCAAAGTCTGACGATTTAATTAAGACTTCCTGGCAGTTTCTGTCACAATAATATATTATTGTATAATATGCATATGCTAGAATTGAGATCTGAAAACTGTCTAAAAGATTTAGTTTTGATTTCGGAAACCGTTGGTCAGTTCGGTTAGCAGCAGCAGTTAGCAAAGATAATGTTCTGTGACCTGTATATTTAATTAATATATTTATTTTTTTACAGCACTAATTCTAAGCAACGATTCAAAGAAGCATTCTCCTTTGGTCACCAAGTCACTATCAGACGAGGCTTTAAGAGAAGTTAAAAGATCGTTCAAGTTGGACAAACTCAATGGCAACGTGTGTCGCGATGCTGGTAAATATTAATTGCAGTCAAGTATCTATGGAATATACCTACGTAAAGCATTTAAAAGGACATTGTCGAAAATTTTCTCAGAACTAACAAACATTTAACCCATGTCATCATTATTTATCTATTTTAATCAAATTATGGCTAATAACCGTATCTAACGGACAATTCGCAATCTGAAACGAATATTTCAAAGTATTGTTAATACATCTTTACTGAATGTCAACGCACACAATATAACCTCATACGTATTAATGGCTACTGAAATATAACCTCAAAATCTAATACTTTTTGTGCAATATTGCAATTCCACCGCTTGTCCGTTTAATAATAAATGCCTTAAAAGAATTTATGGGTGATTTGAAATCATACAAGTATTTTTTCATTGCTGTTGATTCTGGGGCATTTCCCATACATGATTTATGTATGGGAGCAGAACAATGTCCTTTTACTAAGATTACAATTAGGTATATAGATTTCAATTCAAAAAGCTACGGATCTTATGTCCACAGAAATGTTTTGCCACATAACAGAAATAGGAGAACATGAGTTGATACTCATGGATCTCGGGGAACAATGAACATTTTATTATAAGTAGCTCTGTTGCCTATTGTATATACACATACACGCGATGGCTTTGATAGCCCTTAGCAAATTTATAAACGGGGTATGAAAGGGGGGGTTCATACATTTGCTAGCTAACAGGTGTTTTTTTTTATTTTAGCTGTAAAGGACAAAGTCTACATAGCAGCACAAGGCTGTCTCTCGAACACAAAGGACGACTTTTGGCGTATGATCTGGCAAGAAGAAGTTAGAGTCATCGCTATGATTACGAATGAAGTTGAAAATGGAAAGGTTCGTCCTCCTAGTTTAGCTTAAGTTCCAGCTTTTATTAGTCGCATGTCAGGATAGGGATATATGGAGTAAGAGAGAGGTGTATGCCATGTATTAGGTGGTATTGGCTCGAAGTGATGATGATAACGATTTCATAAACCTGTGCCTTATTATAAATATGTTTTTACAGAAAAAATGTGAACGATACTGGCCGTTATCGTGTCATGAAGAGAGGTTCGAAGACCTCACGGTGAGGTCCATATCGGAGACACACTACGAGGACTACCTACTGAGGGAGTTTGACGTCAGTGACGAGAAGACTTGTAGGACTATCTACCAATACCAATACACGGTGAGTGGTGCTTTAGGTAAACAGCTGGCACACGGGACTGAACGACATCTTTATGGTTAAATTATTCTCATGTATTGCGCAGTCTACAATACCGCCAAAATATGAGTGCTTAAGGCATTTGAATAAGATTATGAAAATAATTTACTTAAGCATAAAAAGGTTTCATGTGTGCCAGGCGTAATACAGTTCCGTCCTGAAAGATTTATTTATAATTTATCTTTCTTGTCGCAAAAGGTAAAATGTAGAATCCTGGTACCTAAGTGGTGGATTACTGGGGTTTTTTTTTAAATACTTGACATCGATTTTTTTTCTATTTTCTTGGGGCGTGCATTGGAAAGAGCTGATTCTTAGGAGCTCAAAAGGTTTTTTATTTATTTGGGTACCATTAAAAAAAACGTAAATTACAGGCTTGGCCCGATCATGGCACGCCAGCTGACCCTGATGGTGTATTGGCTTTCATAGATGACATCAACAGACGTATGAGTCAGATCGCACAAGAAAAGAATGCACCTGAACAGGTTAGTAAGAAAGAACACTCTCAAACGAAAACAAAAAATGACAAACAGGCAGACAAACCAGTTTTGCGTTCAATTTATAAATTTAATTTTCTCCTTTACTTAATCATAGCCGTTATTTTGATATGATCAGTAAAAGAGTCTTAGCTTGGCAGTGTCCATTCAAGACCGGTATGATGAGCCGGTACGCTAATTAAGTGACTTGTAATTGTCTATTTTGTTGTGACTACGAGACTGTCGCAAATGTTCAATTTAATCCGTGGTTACATTATTTTGTATTATATTTACATTACCGGTAAGTCAGTAGCTTTCGGTTATATTCCTAAAAGCCGCGAGTCGTCTTAAATAGCTGCTAATGCGTTTTTGCGTCTGAACGCGTCCATTTTGAGTCCAACATGACTAATGTTTTGTTTATTGTAAGGTTTAGAAAATTTATCGATGTGGAAACGTAATGTGTGTGACCTTATATAACTTGTTTTCTTTTTCCAGAATGTTCTCTGCGTCCATTGTTCAGCGGGTGTTGGCAGAACTGGCACGTTTATAGTTTTGGACATGCTCATTGATAAAATCAAATCATCTGGTGAGATTCCGCTGATGTTCACCGTTTTCAATTGGCTATTGTATTTTTTTTTGCGAATTATGCTCAGTTATACGAATACTGCTTGTGCGAATTTATTTGTGATGTCAACGACCAATTTGCCTTAGCGATTTTTCGAAGCAATTTCATTATTTTTAAATATTTTTTATTTCTTTAAATTCCCTCATATAGAAAATTTTCTGATTATTAAGTGTATTTGATGTTTGTTGACTTGTGCATTTGTTTTTGTCTACAATAACATGAACCTTGGTGGAAAAAATACTGACAGTAATTTGGCGGTTAATCATCAAAAGCTACCTGTTTCTTGTAAATATGGGTTGTGAGTCCTATCTGGTTACTCATTATTTGTTATACGCAGCACCCGATTAGACTACTGTGGAATTGGATGACAAGTTTAAAAGTATAAAAATGAGGTTATGTTACCGTAGAAGATCAGCAATTTAATAAATTATTGTTTTATATGCGCGCGTGCCACTTTCTAAATCTTATTCTTAAACTCCCCAAGTATCAACTCTAAAACGTTATCTCTTTATTATCGTAGGATTTAACTGTGACATCGACGTCCATACTACCGTGAAGCTGGTGAGGGCCCAGAGGAACGGCATGGTGCAGAACAAGTCGCAGTACAGGTTCATCTACATGGCACTGCAGGAGTACGTCGACAGCAAGAACATGAAGTTGAGAAGAAAGGTATCTAAAACATGAGATTGTTCTTTACAATATAGCTTTAGTGTTAAACTATAGAGGTAGATATATATATATATATATATGCTCGTATATCAACTGTGTTCTGTGCATTGGCAACTGCTCCAGTAGTGGATACTTTCGCGCTCTTGGAGCGTGTAACGTTGCATGCTCCGTGGCGAACGCTTCGAGTGGAGGCTTGGAATAGTAGTAATTAAAGTAGGTAGGTAGGTGGGTATCCATTTTGTTCGCGCATAAACTATGCTCCGGGTACTTGCAATTGTTCTCGTACCTAATACATAGGGAAGTTCGCTCTTGCAACGTTGCATGTTCCGTGGCTAACGCTTCAAGTAGAGGCGGTTTTGTGCGAACATGATGCATAGTACGGTGTATTCACGGACACGAGCAAAGCAACTCGTTTAGTGTGTACCTGCGTATCGGTCGTGTATGGTGCACTAGCTAGCTACTAATCCTGATGTTGACTTATTTGGTCGACCGTAGTTCAAATTCGAATGAAAATTGTGGAGAAGGTAGGTACGCGCTGTTTTGTAGTTATTCGCGTATCGTTTCCATTAGAGCAGTTGCAAATTTGTGAATTACTGGGTGTGCGAACATAGTGGATACCCTGCTTAACTTGCGGATGAACCGAGAAGTAGGTATAGAATAAAAATATAAAAGTGTCGAAAAGTTTTAAAAAAAGCTTGCCACTTTGTAATGATTATGTAGTCTAAGATGGCAGAGGTATTGTTAACATTTCGGTGACGATATTAGGTATCTACATAAAGTCATTTACTGGGCCCAATTCCTAATTCTGAACTGATGCAAATTTAAAACTTTTTGCGACTTTGAATTCGAACCCATACTGCTTTACGCTATTATGCAGCTTATATAACTAAAGTACAGTTTAAAGCTATAAAAGGGCAGTTGCTACCTCTTTTAGCAGCAGTTGTGCTACTAGGGTAGAAGGTACATATATTTTTGTACAGGAAGATCTGGAATTGGGTTATTATACCGAAGATTGATGCATTGCGATAAATGGTCTAAACAACTTATGTTTAGTAGAATTAATTTTTAATTTTCAATACAATTTTTTCTCTGAACGAAAAGTCAAGAGTCACCGTAACGCGCGAGCGTGTATGAGACGAACTATGAGTGGAGGAAGCCAGAGAGGTATGTAAGGAAATAACCTGTTGGAACTTTGTACTCTCTGCCTACACCGCAAGGGATCTGGCGTGATGATATAGTTAGATAGGATACGAACTATTAAGCTGATCAAGTGAACTTTGATAGGAAATTGAAAAAAAAATTATAACAAAATTTGCATGCAACAACTTAAGGCATGATACACCAGTTGCGGATCACCCGGGAGAGGTAGCAGGGTATTCGATCTTTGTTCCTTCAATTTTCTACGTAGCTACAGTATTACTGTTGTATCTTACCTACTTACCCCTTGCGTCGTAATGTACGAAACGTGAAGTTATATGTAAAATTTCCCTAACCTACTTATTTTTATATCCACGTCCCTATTAATATTTGCTATCGATTAAATGCAAGGAGTCTCAGCTTGGGGAGATCTAATAACATCCAGTTCTTAGCAAATAAATAGGTGGGTGTAAATTATGAAACAACTAGACGGCTGCTTTGTCTGAAATAAGAGTTTTCCATAGACCTAGACCCTTAAAGAGTGAATTACGCGTCAATAAGTTCGGGAATTTATGAGGCCGTTGGTCAATTATTAGGACCCATTATATTGCGTACACAAGCACCATACGGACATGTTTGTGCAGATTACCTGCCGTGGGTATTGCACACGAACCAGGTACTAGAGGCTTCTTGGCATCCCAAATATTCGTGCGCTACACGCTTTTTCTGCACGCAAAGTACGTGTAATTCTATTTTCTCGTAATCCCTCCATTAATAACTAAAATAATAGTTTTTTTATCCATCAAGTGTTTCCAATCAGCCGTATGTCTGCAATTCTGTCCCAGATTATATTATCTGAGAATTCTATTGTATTCTGTCTTCTTTTCCCATCTCTGCATTGTGTGTTTCAGGGATCAAAGACTTTTACACTACCACCTATTCAACTTAGTTTGATTTTTTATAAGTACAAATTCACAAGTTTCTGTGACTCTTGACAACTGAATACAGTACAGTTAAAATAATTTACCAATATTTCTTTTTCAGGTATACACGTCGGACGCGTAATGCGCGTTTGTGAACCAAAGTGCTAACTAACATAGACATACCATGATAGTTATTTATAAACTGTGCGAGCTCTGAAAATTAGTCCAGAGTGCACCTCATCACGTTAAGTCATAATAATTATGTAGCTATTAAGTGTTTTAATAAAGTAAGGTTTATGATATTAATAAGTTTATCTTTTCGAAGATTTGAAGTTTTCCCGCGGTCCTTTAAGAAACTTTCGCAGGGATATGGGCTCAACACCTAGACCCTTATAGAGAACTTTTAATTATCGTCGTCAACGCGTGAAAATCTATAAACATGGCTTTCAGTACCAGCTGAAAGCCATCTATATGGGTTTTGGCGTGAAGTCGAAGATTGATGTTGTCAATTTGTTTTAATTTCCAAAACTTGTGTTATTTCGACTAATAATGTGTAATGTTGGTGGAATATTAACAATTATGTGTTCTTATATGTGCATGAGTGAAGGTAATTGTAAAAAGTGATATAACGTGCCTTTTCGACTTCCCTCAAAACGGCCGTCGCAATTGGTAAGTAAAGTGTCCAACGCTTTACTATCCAGGGTGGGGTACTTCATTAATTTCATTATCATCGATATTATCAAGTTCATCGGGGAGTCGAATTCATTTCAACAAACAACTTACATGTCTCACTGGTCATTGGCAAAATACCCTTAAAATTAGTGTGATGCCATAACTTGAAGAAGAAGAAAGCCATCTATGTCTGTATATGCAAGCCTTGTAAAATAAAAAGTCTGCCATTTTGAAATGAGAAGCTGGGTACTACTGTCGGCGTGTGCGTTTCTTTTTAGACACGAGGTTTTCACCGTCGCCGACGTTATTTAGTTCGCCTCTATTAATCAAGTGCTAAAATGTAGGAACATCGGCAACGAATACCTGATTCCGTCAGGTGTAAGTAATATGCTATTTATTTATTGTTCTAAGCCATGGACGCATAAAAACAGACGACCGAATCTCTCTCAACAAGTAGTGGCGAACTGACTTACTATTGGGATTCTAAGCTATTTTTATATCTTGCAATCTAGCGAAAACACTGCTTCGAAAGAATTGTGAATGTTGTAATGACATGACAAATATATTATATTAATACCGTATTCGTATCGAGCTTTCGATACCGACAATAGTAGGCAACACGAACCACTTCGTGGCGGGTGTCCGATAGCTTACCATCATCCATCTCAAGCTGGCCGAATTGATGACACAGCGGCCCCGCAGCGAGACGAGCGCATCATGTGCATATACTGGTGTAGGAACATAAAGTTGGTAAACTTAAGAGTTTTGATCATGTTTGTTTGGTGTTTCATAGAAATCAATTCAACAGATGACTTGGTCCAGTGGAGTCGTTGGTTCGATCCCCGCACGGGACAAATCTTTGTATGACCCACAAATATTCGTTTGGGTCTGGATGTTCATGTTTATCAACGCACCCACCCACTGCACAGAAACCGTTACTAGAGGAGCGACGCCTTTCTTTAAAAAATGGTTCTGAGTTTATAAATAAAAAACACCTTGAACTTCCTTTATTTATTTTACATTAAAACATTTTCAAGCTTATCTGTTTTAACTATATAATTAACATGAAGATTTTCATTGTAACTAAACATATAATAATAATAGTTCTTAATAATTATTTAATTAACAACAAAATATAATAATAGGTATGCTTTAAGCTAGAAATGGTTGCACATATTAATAATAAAAAATAAAGATTTATTTAAAATATATATGAAAAATAATTTCATACATCAAAATATTCATAATCCGAAATAAAATTGACTGAAAATAGACTTGATTTGGCACATCTTGATAATAATATAACGTAAATAATAAGGGATAGTATGTATTTAAAGTAAGAACAGAGTTAAAGTAAAGCTAATAACCCCAAAGACTTTGGACATGTTATTATCGTGGCCTCATTTTAATAAGTTGATGGAATGTACGAAAATATTTCGATTGGCACTGAAATACGGTTCCAAACATTAACATGCTATCAACTCTTCCCGGGTAGGAATAAAGGAATGTAAAAATGTAAATAACACGACAATTCTATGCATGATTAGATGTAACACTACCACGGATATATTACGGAGAAAAGCATTATCTATGTATATCTGTATTATTTTGTGTGAAAATATAATTCTTCTACTCATTATTTATTTCTCATAAATATTACATCCAGCTAACGAAGCTCAAATAAGCTGAAAAATAATCTTGTTTTCAAATTCTTTCAATCGGTTTTCAATTTCAACTAATTCCGTTCCGCTTTTTTAAATTTGTCATCATACAAATTAACTTCTAGGTGCTTGAAATTGTTGTGCATAATAATTTGAATATATTTTTCGTAATTAGTGATTTGCAACAAACATTCAAAAAGCGCAAACATTTATTTGGTTATTTATATGACACCTAAATATCCTAGACTAACTACATTTTGACTAATGTAGATATATTTCAAGTCTAAAAATAAGGATATTATATTAACACATATTTTTTTTTTACATTTTTCTTACACAATACCTATATATTGTGTAATAAATAGGTACCTATATATTTAATTTATTTTATCAATTTGACCACGTGTTATATAATAGATTTAATGTATTATGTTTGATTAAACTACAATTAATATTGATGACGGTTTTTTAGTGCGAGTATTTGTCAAGCGGCCTTGTTTATTAATAATTCCCATGAATTATAAAACTGAAAATAATCTATAAGTTATAGTAGCACACTCATTGTGGATTGATAAGTGAGAAATATAGTAAGGAAGCAGCGACGGTCGTCTATTTTGTTATTAACGAACTCAATTCATATGCATTCTAACCAGGTAACTTTTTACTATCACAGACTATTATTATGCCTCGAAATTAATATATTTTTGATAACCAGCCGTCAAAAATATTACAATTATATAGTTTCTTTTTCTATAAGGACGAGAATTTAGCATACAATTTTTTAGTTTATGTCACGTTTCGTTGTAAAGAACGTCGCTCCTCGCGGAGCGCCGAGGGTTAAGTGATAACTACCGGGACTCATACAATTGTATTTTTAAATATTATCTCGTTGCTTACTTCCCAAGATGTTGAAATAGGTATAGACGAAGTTTGGCACTTATTATTGTAGTATTTACGTCTTAAACATTAATTTTTAGTAGTAGAAATTTTAGGGTAACGTGTGGGTAAAGTTTTACCTAAAAGTGAATCATATACACATACGAGAATAAATGACTTATCGTGAAGTAAGGATTTTACACGATAATGATGTTTTGACATACATAGAAAGTTATGTAGGTAAGAATTTGAAAATCAACGTGGAATATGGTTTTTATGGATTCTAACATTTACTTAGCTTAGTATAATGGTTTATTTGTGGATCGTGTTGTATTCTGTTTTCATTAATATATTTTATCGTAACGACCCTTGCGCTCCGTTATGACAAAGCGGAACAACAATAAACTAGAAAAAAATTCACTTAGGTAAACATTTTAACGTAACATCAAATCAATAATACTCGATCAATTAATACTTACATACATCTAAAAAAGAAGGATTAACTTGATAAGTTTAGTGCCTCAAATACGAAAAATTATACTTAAACGGATATGACATAACAGGGTCCGCACGGTCACAGTATGTCAGTCTCGTATACTTTGTTAGTGGTGGCCGAGGGTTCTTGGAGCGACTGCGAGCGGGACGTGTCGGCGGCCGAGCCGTCAGCCTTCTTCCTCTCGCTGTCTCCGGCCAGGTGCGTCATGCTGCCCGAGACGGTCGTAGTGGCCAAATTCAGGTTCATCTTTGTCAGCAAGTTGGATTCGCTCCCGGTTTTTTTCAAGTCGGGCTGTGCCGTCGGCGGTAGCGTCGGTCCGCTCCGCTGGATCATCTGCAGGCGAGCGTACTGTTCCTGGAGAGCTTTCTGCTTCTTGAGCAGTTCCTGGTGTCGATGCTCGAGGAGGGCCTGTCTCGTTGCACTCTTCTCGTCGTCGTTGGAGTCGGGCGGGTGGTCGGAGTCAGTGCGGGGTGGCGAGGCGGGGGAGGTGGGCGACGCGAGGGGGGAGCGTGAGGTGGTGCGGGGCGGGGGCGGCGGCGGCGCGCGGCGCGCGGCCAGCGCCAGCAGCTCGGGATGGCGCTCGGGCACGGGTGGCTTGGGCGGGTGCTGGCCGCGCGCGCGCACGGGCGGCGAGGCGTCGTTGTCGCTGCCGCTGGGGTACGAGTGCAGGCGGCGCAGCGGGCCCTCGCCGCGGCCGCCGCGCTCCGCTGGCTTGGCGAACGTCTGCAGCTCGTCTAGTAGCGCGTCGAGTGCGTTCTCTGGCCGCACGTCCGCTCCCCGGCCCGCAGCGGCTCGCCCGCCGCAGGCGCCGCCGGTCCCCTGCGCACCATTCCACGAACTTCTAGCTGTGCCCGCCGATCTCCAACAGACATCATAAAAGCGCGGTTGCAAGTAAGCCCCCGGTGCGCACGCGGTCGCTCGCCGCCGTGCGACTCCATCGCAATACGAGATCGGCCTCGTTGCGACCGCACTTTTAGTACAAAAACCAAACACTGATTCGAAAGAAACATTTAGAAACAATCATTCAAGTAGTAAGATCCATTAAGAACACTTAGTATTCACAATGATTTATAGAGCTAAATGTCTTAATGCGACCACAATCATTCAAAAAGAATAAAATAGAACGAAAAAGGCGAATGCCTCTCTTCTTTGGCGTCGAATATTTGAAATACACTTCGATTGGGCTCGCGTATAATCGCGCACCTTACGTGGACGCACTCTCCTTATTCGACGACAAAGAATGAAAAGGAAGTGTAGACGAGCGACCTATAACTTGTGATAAGTAGAACCGAAATGGTGGTCATCGGATATGTCGTAAAAATGAAGAAATAATTATAAGAGATACATATTGAATAGTATTTACGTAGATACACTTGACTGATGTGATATAAAACATATAACATAAGAATTTAAATTTCGGTGACTTATTAAATGCATATAAAGATAATAATGGAGGTAAATATTAAAGAAGATAGTTTACTCTTAACAATTGTGATGATTTTGCCATTAGTCAAAAAATTTATAAGTGTGTAGTAAATACAATAATTCGAATCGAACATTTCTACTGAGTAAAGGAAGCTAATGTCAAAGTGACATTAATCAATCAAAAACTAATCTAATAAAAGCTCAAAGTGAACTGCGTTCGCTACTATGACTCGATCGTAACCGACAATGTGCTGTTGTATTATAATTAGTTTTGTCATGACGATAATAAAATGTAAAAGCGTATAATAATTTCTTAAAAAATAATTACCTGTGCTCCGGATGCGTAGGGTTAGTATTTAATAGATATTATCGTAACAGCTAGGGCAGAGTCAGACTGAGGAGTCGGAAGGAGGACCATAATGTATCTTTCATAATTAGAAAAAGAAAGTATGACAAACATCGAAGATGATCCGTAAGTTACAGTGAGAGAAGATGAAGGCTACGGTGGTTACATCACTCTAAGGATGTGGGCAAAGTGGGTTGTTAAGGCATTTCATTGATTTCCAGAAGGTTTGGGCTGAGAGCTGCTCCTGCTATCGAGAATGCGCTGCAACAGAAATAGAAAACAGCAAGATGCACAAACTATTATTTAAAGCCACTATAATATTATACAACATGCTTGTTATTTCAATATTTATACGACGGACCTGTTTTCATATTTGATCATCGGCAAATCGCCTTCTTTAAATAACAATAATTATATTTTTGGAAGGTAAATGAGAATGCAACAAAATAACGATTAGAAGTCACGTCCTCTATGTCCAAAAAATACTTCACAATACCGACAAACGCGTTATCGTTCAATTTTCAGATAACAGCTATGAACATATAATTCATCAGGTCGATACTTCCAATTTCCTTAATTTGCTACACTACAGAAACGAGTTTGTCGTTTAATATTTTTATAATCTATTTTTTCTGATTCAAAACATAACCCTAACGCATGCAACGTGCACCATGCTAGATGAAGACATCCTTCTAAAGATTCAGAGGGTGGCATTAATTATATCGTTCTTGTCGAAAGCCCCAACTTGGAATTTTGAGATTCTGTACAATCGAAATTCGAAATGTTATGCCAATAAATATTGAAAGACTTTTTGAACAAGCAACTTTCAACTGAGCGTGAGTCGGTTAATTCAGAAAAATAAACACACCAAAATCCAGTGAAATAAATCGCATCAGTTAAATGTTGCATGTGATGGCCAATTATACTCATACAATTCTAAAAGTCAACAATATTTCCAAAAGCGTTGCCACGTGCAATGAAGTCGAAAATGAAAGTAACGAGATGATCGCTTTTAAAAATACTGTTTCAACTTTTTATTAAAACTCGAAACTTTTGATCCATACTTTAAATTCTTAGTAATATGTAACCATGCGTACCGATTCTTTCAATAGTGTCTGAACTGGAAAAAATATGCAAAATTTCTATAAGTCTTTTCAATACGTTCTTGAGACAAGCGACTTCGGACAGTCCTTACAATATTGCTAAAGCATTGTTTACAAAACTTAGTGCACCAACATGCCTACATAGATATAGCAAAAAATTTGTGGTAAAACTTTACATAAAAATAGAAGATAAAATATATGGAAAGTAAAATGTAAGTAATTGATAAAGTAAAAAATACGGATGTGGAATAAAAAATATAGAAATAAATAATTTAAACGTATTTAATGAATAATAATAATGGATATATTACGAAGAGATTTATTACTCGTTAATAACGATTGCTTCGCGGAAGAATTGGCTCTGTCTCCAGGCGAACTGACGGGTACCATCACGGGAAAAAGACCATGAAATCCATCGTTAAAATAATTTGGTAATGACACAGTGTAAAATATCAGGTAATGTAGCGGTGTCGACGAACATGTCGGGGGAGACTCGTGCGCTGTGGCGCAACAGCGGGTACGGGCGGCCAGGCGCGCCGGCCCGCGCCCTCTGCCTACACCGGCCACGCCGTGATACATAGATACGAACAATACATAGCGTCTGCTGGGTCAAATGTGGTTCAGGGGGTGTCAATTCATCACCAGATACAAATATTTTTGTCCTCAGAATAATATATGTAACACCGGAAACACGATTATTCCATAAATTCCGATATATCGGACACTACATAATAAGGTATTCCCAAAAATATAATAATTTCAGTTTCTTGAAAACGAAAACTATGCGATTGAGCAGCGAAATATTAGAGAGGGGTTAATTTTAAGTTTTAATTTGCCTGCAAGTTAGAGGAAGTGCAAATCCATAAACTTAAATTATTTTGAGAGCAAAAATATATTTATATTAACATTAATATAATGTGGGAGCCAGCCTGACGACATGATTTATCATACATATCACTGTTTTAGTAATTATATATTTCTCCTAAATAATACATATTATATGATTCTCGAAATGCAGGATGGAAGTGTAACTATTCGCATTATAATCAGATACCTGAGCACAATCTACTTGAGAATAGATCGGGGTGAAACAAGTTTAGGCGTGGTATGAATAGCAGGCCAGTCCTTAGATGATGTATAATGTTGTTAAAATTGGCATTATTTTCCGGAAGCAAGGATCATAAAACGCAACGTTCACGGATAGTGCATTGGTTGTAGGGGTAAGTGCAAAACAATTTTAAGATTCTTGTACTCTGATACTGCTGTTCTCGTCACGCTCTGTCTAGTGCCCTAATAAGTATAATTTGTTCAATTTGATTACAAAGACAAGGTACTCTTAAAAATGTAAAGTATTCAAATATTTAAAAAAAAAAATTGCTTCTTCGTCTAGACGATATGTTAATTACATTAAAAGCTTATGTCGTAATGTTCTAGAATTATTTTTTAATTAGTAGTACAGAGAATTATCAAAACTTGAGAAAATATTAAGAAGCTACTACAATTCTACTAAGCCAAAATACAATTAATTCCTTGTGTACAATATAGGTACAGGTTCGCTTAGTCCAAATAACACAAAATCTAAATTTAAGTAGAAGCTAAAATTAACTATTTTAATATTTACAGCACAAAAGATGCTCAGAAACTTAGTTCATATGTTACGCAAAGTAAAATATTAATATTCAACAAATTTAAACTTATTTCGACTGTTGGATACCTAATTAGGCATACTTTTATAAGACAGAGCGTGACACAATAATGACTGGGGAAATTTGAATTTATTATGCCAATTTCATTTTAAATAGTCGTATAATGACGAAATACACATGCATTTCGTAAATATAATTTTTGATTCCAATTGTAGGTGTAAGACCCAGAATACACAAGATATACAAATATAATACAAACCGGATTAATCCTCAATGTCCATATGTCCAAAATTCTGCAGGACAACAAATGTTGAATAATTAACCTAAATAAAAAGTCGAATAAGCAACTACTGTCGGTTTCTAGAGGACCAGTCGTAGAGATGATAATGTTAGGGCATTACTAGAGTGCAGTAAACATGCTAATCAGTGGAAATAAAAAAATTGGGGCGCATGCTTAAATTGTTAGGGAAGCAGAAACTGGATTATGACGTAATCGGGGCTTGATACTACCTAACAAGCTCGGGGGTGACGTGGGGAGCAAACAAAACGAGTAACACCCCGCAAACAAATCGAAGTGTTGGAAAAAAATGCAAATTTTATAACTCTTGGCAAACCTGCAATTGTTAAGCGCATTAATCATGAGACAGTATCTGTAACTTTAATCCTGAAATATAGCTGTCTGCCTTCTGCAAATAATTTATTCAGTAATACAGTTAACTTAATCTACTAGGATAATATGCAGTGGCTGGAAGAAAATTTCATTTGAATAGAGGTAATTAATAAAGCGAAATGACGACCACAATGACGTCGACGAAATGTTCTTCCTGTTTAATAAATGTTATGAATGCTAGAGTAGAAGCCCTTAGTACCCGGTGTTTGGAATAAGTTGCATTGAATACCTTGTTATGGGGTTGAGCAGTGTGGCACGTGCTGTCGGAGGTGAACTCCTCGGAGGAAGGCCCCGCGGTGAACGTGGAGCTCTGCGACGAGACCGGGGACACGCGCCCATCAGTGAGCGGGAGCCTTTGCTCCTGGACACAAGCGAGGCTGTCGATAAAAGAAAAACAAATGTCATAAACTTTTGATTTTAAAAATTCATACAAAATAACCGTAAATAAATGAAATACATACTATACAAAAACTAAATGCATATAATTTATAACCAATTGATAGGCAACGATCTCCGATTCTTCTCTTGAAAATATCCAAAAAAGAGCTTGCGCGTAAGGCGTGTGGGAGTGAGTTACAAAGGTGAACTTCACGAACTATCATAGCGACTGGAAGAATGAAGAGTAGCACGAAGAAGGAGAGAAGTAGCAGTACGATAGCCCATTTCCTTAGGGACAAGAAAGTCAAAACGCTCACGTAGATAAATAGGAGCTTTGGGGTTATTAAAAATTGAGTAGAGGAGAGAAAGGATATGTGAGTCTTGGCATTGCCGAAGGCAGCCACTTTTTTATTTTTCTCGGAACTCTAATACATGATCAAATTTACGGAGACCGAAAATGAAGCGGATACACAGATTTTATAAACGTTGCAGCTTATTAACTAGCTCTTCAGTAGAATCAAGAAAACAGACATCACTATAGTCTAGAAGTGATAGGAGCAGAGAATGAGCAAGGCTTATTTTATACTTGGAAGGGGAATAACTTTTGAAGAGGTTTGAGAGACTGGAAGGAGCCGTAGACCCTTTTGCTTACCTGTGAAATGTGGGTGCTCCATGTGAGGTTGGAGTCCATAAAAACACCTAGATTTTTAATTGTTTTAGAATAGGGTATAGATACAGAATGGAAACTGGAGAGGAGCTTGTAGATTTATGAGTTATGCATTCTAGTATAAATAGCTAGCTGCCACCTATAAATAGCTTGAGACTTACTTAGCCGGGTTGACTAAAAGACCAAACGACTTTGCCCACTAGCTGATATTTTCAAGTTTATCATTGATGACGCCGATCGCATATTTAAGCACCCTAACTTCCAAGTGACGATACAGCTGCAAATCGTCTGCGTAAAGATGATATTAGGAAGAAACTATAGTAACCGAGTTTATAAAAAAAAACTGAAAAGAGAAGAGGCAAAAGGAGGCCACCTTGCGGCACACCCGCAGTAAGATTACACCAATCAGAAGAAACCCCTTCTAAGCGAACCGACTGGGAGCGGCAAGAAGTTTGTTTTCCAAAGCCAATCTGATAGTAATTTAGTAGTTATTTTGACTAAAGCTATAACTGTATACCTATTTGCAGGAAAAGTGTGGACCAGAACACCAGAATCGAAAACCAGATTTAAATGGGCTTAGAAGAATATAGAGGAGAGGTAAGCACCTTAGATAGCAAGGAAAGCATTGATATAGGATGGAAATGGGATAAGAAGTATGGTTTTACATATGAATTTAGTACGCATGAGTGGCAAATATTCGACTGGACTTTTGCGAGGCAATTTTAGACACTTATAATCTGTACTTTTGTGAGCGCGTATTGTTTCGTCTACCCACCGTTTTAAAGTCACCAAGGTACCAGTCAGTTTCTTACACCTGCGCAAGGCTAACTCGAGGCGCTCTGGTTCTTCCTCCAGCATCTTCTCCTTGCGAACCACCTAGAACATTTCTTGAATGAGTAATATAAAATATAATGTGGTTGACATAAGCTGGCTGCTGAAAATCATTTTGTTTTACCATCGCATTGCGAATTTCTATAGAAAACTATTTGTATCAATAAATTGTTCATTTGGATTAATGATGCTTTGCTGAGTATTAAATATTTTTACATGAATATGTTGTAAATGATCTGTCACTACACGATTTTTTTTTTTTTGTACTATTACTGCTTTTTAATTTGAAATATTTACCTTTTCCATCTCAGAAGCTAGCTTTACTTTCATGGTGTCTTGCAGTATTGGAAACTTGAGTTTCCAGTCGGCGACTGTCTTGCTGCTTTTAGATAGAACCATGGCTATTCGTTCAATATCAGCCATGTTCACACGAGTCTCTCTATTAAATCGTAAAAAATACATGTTAACAGATAACATTTTAGTTGTGAAAACTGAAAGAATTCATTTGAGTACTCTAACTCAATGGGTAATCTCTTATAAATCTTTTACCTGTTAGCAGCTTGACCTCGAAGACGTTCCACAGTCGCTTCTAGTTCATAAAGATCGTTTTCCAGTAGCAACATATCTTGCCTGTATATTTCTTCTTCCCTAGTCAACTGCTAAAACAACATCATCATTTTAATAATATACCTAATTTAGTTTACAAAATTTTCAAATGCACTATTTTTTGAAAATGTTTCAGTATATAATTTTTATACGTACAGAATCTGGATCTTGTTCACAGAAGCTTGCCGCAATCGCTCCAATTTTAACGATTGTTTCTGCCATAAGCTGTCTCATCTGTATGGCATGGGTGAGAGTCGAGCGCCGCAAATTGCGAGTCTGTGAATCAAATCACCGCTTATGTCTTAACCGTAGAACTTGAAATCATTACCCATGTTGGTATGTTCGCATTACGCAAAATTTTCGCTCAAGCTTTTTAGTATACGTTCGCGGCATCGCAACGTTTGATTCGAATTATTAAACTCACCTCTATCCTAAGATCGCGGCTTTGCTTCTGCAGGATACGCAACTGGTTGAAAAAATCGGGTGACACATTGATAGTGTACGTTCGTTGGGGGACCAACGCCAATTGCTGGCCTACTAGGCCGGCCGGCTTCGGTGGTGGGGCAGGCTTCAACCTATCCCTCTCTGCAATACAATTCGATATACTGTAAAAGTGTATTAACATTATTCAAACTGCGACCCTGATGAATCAAGCTAACTATGAAAGCACGATATCTTGGTTACTTTGCATTAGCGTTATTCTAGCAATGTTATTCGTATTAATTACATCCAAAGCCGCTGACAAGCCTTTGCAGAGTATTTATATCTGAAACCGTCACCATAGAAACAATATAATATAATACGTCCGGTATGTTTCAAGCAAATGTACATTTACCAAACGTCTCGACAGCATTAGTAAACACATATATTTAATATCAATGGTTATCAAAGAATTACCTTGAGAAGACGTCCTCGGCAAAGTTGACGATTTGATAGCCGGTTTTGCCGGCTTGGTTTCGGCTTGTTATGGCAAAGAAGTAAGCGGAAAGAAATCAAATACAAGAATTATGAATATGGTTATGATCGTAACTACGAGAGTGACTAGAAAACATACTGTAGACGATACTGTCAGTTTCGAGAATTGCGTGATGATGTTTGTAAGATATTACATACAATTTCACTCAATTCACGGAAGTAATCATAAAAAAATATCAACAATGACAGCCGAGGATGTGGGTATTTTAACGTCGGTGATAATAGTGATGCCAAATAATAATGATATAAAAACAAAATATAATCTGAACGACAATAAAACTGATATCAGTAATGAATGCCCAAAGTACAGGTGTCAGTTTTATTGACAACGGTGCATTGATTGTGAATTGATTTTTACAAATTACCTTCCTCGATATGACACGAAGTCAATAATGTAGTAAATGAAAAAGGGAAATAAAACGTGTACAGGTACCACGCATGTTCTAATTTTAAGAAGTTTAGCATCTTCATCTGGATTGCTTACGTAGGAATATCTACCTATTTTAACAGTTTTGAGACTATCAGAAATTTCTAAGTAAGAACCACCACCAAGGAATAGCTGTCCTAAAGTATAAAATACCACACGTTCGACCCATACTTATAACTACACAAACGCAGCGAACTTGCAATAATGGTTCTCAAACTTATACAGTTAATTATAATTTGTTGCATACCTGTGTGCTGTGGCGAGTGTGTCTTCGGAGAGCACATGTCAGGGGGATCGTCACTAAATGACACTGATTTCTCAAATGACACAGATTTTTCTGAAATCACAAATTTTGATATGGTCAGTCAACATTGTTAGGGTATCGAACAGTTAGTCCGAGGCAATGTTTCAAGGCTCTCACGACTTTAATTAGCAACATACTACAGGAACATGTCGAGATCTGTACACTAAAATAAAATATAAAATTGTTTTCTTTTGAAGTGATATGTGGCAAGGTGTGCCATGTGATTCATAACAATTTTGAGTGCATGGTTGCCAGACAAAACTTTGTGAATAGAAAACTGGTATTTTCTTGCAGTGTCTTAGGTGGACGTAGCTTTACTAAGGTATGTGAATTAATAGACTGATAATGCTTCGAAAACAAACAATACAGAAGTAATGCAAAACAGTGTTTAAGAAAAAATAAGACTACAGGTTTTTTTTGTAAAAATAGCCATACCATTACAAATTTTCAATTGTTCGTGTATCTTTTGTAACAGGGTGAAAATTAAGTACTCAAACTATATGGGCGATGAAATATAAAACCTAAGAGTTTTAAGTTGAGCATAGAATGTTCGCTCCTATCGGATCGAGTACGGGTTTGATCCTCACACGGAACAAATTTTTGTGTGATACACAATCATTGGTGTCCCACCCATAAATTTATTCCTATGCCATAACACAAGAATAATTGCTAGTGTGAAGTAACGTCTTATTCAACAAAAATAAATCAAATAATATTTTTGTATGTTCCAATGTCGATCTTTCCACAAAGTTCTACAAGACGAGGCTTCGGCTACTGGCGTAAGTTCAATCAATCCAGCAATGATAATCTATGAAACAAGCCTTCACTATCTAATGACTTATGAACCATTAAACTTCAACAATCAATTGTCACCATGACCTCACACAATGTACCTACGATGAGTTGAACGAAAAGTTCGTATAAGGTGTTAAATGCGATGAAGAATTAATTGATATGCAGATAAATTTTAAAAGATATGAACTTTAGCCTAATACAATTTCGTAAGCTGCAATGAGAAAAATCTCTTGAGTCAGCAAGCAAGCGTACGGCGTGATAATGAGTATTGTTTGCACGATGCATTGCGAATGTCGATGTTTGAATAATAGTCAATGTTTGGCAAATTATGAGATTCACAATTAACAGCGTCGTGAAAGCGACACTTTCCCCATCCTACAAAATAAGATGTGCGGAAGAACTTTGAAGTTGGTCTCCGCATTTACTTGCTAGGAAGTGGAATGTGGTAGTGCCTATAATTTGCGGTTTTGTTTTCCCCACTACGTAGCACTTGAGTTAGTGACGTCAAGCTATCATCTGAACTTCCTAACATTAGTTAGAAATCCAAGAGATCGTGGTTATCCTAGGACGTAACATTGAAAATAAAACTCTATTGCAGCTGGCGTTGTATAAGTTATATTCGTAAGTTTGAGTTGACATTAGCAATGCATCCGCATTTGATTCTTGACCGCGTCCAATCACACTTACGAAATTTATCTCTCCCTAATTTGGGAGGTCTCTCGTTGCTGGCAAATCGCGCGGCATCTGAGTGCAGGAAAACGCAAGCCACATTAACGGACAAAGCTTATGACAATAAGCCGTTAAGCCTATTGATAGATAGAGGTAGATGAAAGGTTGTCTAGTAGATATCTATTTATACAGTAGCAGTTACACTATTCAAGGTTCTTTAAATTAGTCAAAGTAAGACGGTTAATTTAATTTTTGTAATGCGACAAAAATATTATTATCGCGCGGAGCGAAGTCGTTCAGCTAGAGGATGTAAAAAACATAGAAAATTCCTTACTAAATAATTTAAAGATTAGTCGTGTAGTGTTTGAAATTCAATTCGGGCTGACCTTGGGCCGCTGGGCGAGGCTGATAAGTCTGGAACTCTTGTCGAGGAGCCGCTGCTGGCACCGCAGTTGGATTGGGGACCTGTAGGGCTTTCTGCACAAGTCCAGTTAAGTTCGCAAGCTGTCTCTCCATTTTCTCCACGCGAAGGCGTTGCATCTCGTCAACTTGAGGTGGTATCCTGAAAATGAGAAGTTAAAAAAAGCCTGTCTTCCAATAGCCTTAAACCATAGTCAATAATTTTGGTGTGTCTATAATACTTTTGGATCATAATGTATTAAAAATAGGGTCGCAAGCATAATAGGTCGCGAAGCCATTCATTTTTCTTATTGTGGCCACAATATCGCATAGCTTATAAATGATTGTACAAACGAATTTGAATGTCAATGGCTTTTAATTAATTATACATATATAATAGTTTATCACATTCACTAAACGTTGAGTACGATCTGTAATTTATTTACAAATATAAATTTGCATAATTAACTCTTGGCCGTTGATAACAAATCTTGTGTTTAAGATACTTAAGTCCTATACTTAGCACAATATCTGAGAGGTTCGGCGACACCAAGTTACCTGGCGTCGTAAGGTGGACGCGGCATTGGCCGCGGAGCTGTAGTGATTGGGTTAACACCATACATTTGGTAGGGATCGTCGATTATTACAGCATCCCTGGAAGAAAAGCGATTTTGCAACATAAAGACTTAATAAATTTACGCGAATGTTAGAAATGTTTTTGTTTAATTCGAATCACGGTTTATTTTTGATTTCGACCTTTTAGAGTGTGTTTATTGTGGTCATGGGAAGGAAAAAGATTGCATTGCAAAATTTGATTTTATCGATAGTAAATCAAGGTATAAAACTGTATAAAACTTACTGCAAAACCCATGCCATTTATACAGGTAAAATAACATTTAAGAAATGAAAGGGTACATAATCTATTTACCCGGATTCCTCGTCAATGACCGGCGCAATATTGGCCCTTCCTGCAGCTGGCCCCAAGAACTGAGTGTAGTAAGGGTCTTCGTACGGCGTTCGCGCCGCCCCGCGCTCCGGAGATGACATATAAGCCTCTCCGCCATGCCCTGTACAAACATTTTCAGCGACTCAAAAAATGCATTTTTATACGGCAAAAGGGCACTAAGAAAGGACTGTCGCATCTGGGTTCTCAAAGCCCAAATAGAACCTTATTAGGTTTCGCCCCATAACGGACGGAGCGGGACGAGGGCGAGCAGCCGGTGAACAGCACACTGCGGGCGCGACGGTATTTACCGTCGGCGTTGCGCTGACTATCAAACACTATAATGTTAGCGCACCGCTTGCACCCATATCGATCTCCCGGTTCCACCATGCTTCGTAGTCGCGTCGGATGCAACGGTGGCCGCCGCGTATAGGTTTGTGGCATCTCCAGTATGTTTTAGTTGGTTTCAGTAGATTACAACGCCCCAGATACAGCCGGCTACGCGCCACCGTCCCACCCCGTTCGCTTGTACCTAAACCATTTAACGATCAGTCTTGGCGTCTTATCACCATTGATTCTGGTAATGATAATAGGCTTTGAAAACTTTGACAACGGCAATCCATCACTTAAACACCCTTAACAGTGGTCGGTCTGCTAAATTTTAAGGCGATATGACCTCAAATCGTGTTAATACAACATTTAGATACAAAAGTATTGCTTTAAGATATTTAATCCAAAAGTATCTCAGTTACAAAGCTGCTATTAAAATTATTAAGATGTAGAAAGCATGCCAATTATATTAAAACTTTTATGATACTTGTGAGTATAGTACCTCGTTCAGTACAAAAATAAGTACCTAATCAATCACATTGCCCTGTCTTTTTGAGCGGTGTAAGTTAAGTTTGAGTTTCGTATCACATGGAGAAGGTAGAAGTATTTTTGAAAATACCAAAAAAGTATTTGATAACTTGCCAAGGTTATATTAGAGATACACATTTAGAAAAATTGCAACAATCCGAAACTAACACGAATAGCTTTCAAGATACCCAAATAATCAAGTATGTTTGAGTAACCTAATCTAACCCTTTCAGTTTAAGAGGAGGCCCGTGCCCAACGGTGGGATTGCTACTTAACAGGGCTAATATTACTATTATTAATCAAGTATGTTTAGTATCGTGTTTGTAAAGTTTGATACAAATAAAGCGTTAGCAAATCAAGTATTTGTAAGCGTAAGTAGTGTTGATAGGAGGCGGGCCGGGTTACCGGGGATCGTGTACAGTTGCTCGGCCCCGCGGGAGCATTCCGCCGCGAACGGGAAACACCGTTCGGACCCGCTCCCGGGGATGTATGTGCGCATCGGCTTGAACGGCGCTTGGGGACCTACACACACGTCTCTCTATATCCAAAACCCCAGTCCAACCAAAAATCCAACCGGCTATTGATAAACTCAAACCATTTCTTTTCTATAAGAGCTGCATTTACAATTTCTGAAATGTACTTTTTTTTAAATTCCTAATCTACCACCGGATCGAAACGCGGCTGAGTAGATCCTGCAAAAGATTCAGCGGGCTTGTCTTTGTGATCTTCTTATCTATTTCATTTTTCATGTACACAATGTAATGTTACCAAACTCAGTTAATGATCTAGCTCCGGTGTGATGCTTTACGACTTGAATTTCTGTTGTACAAATATCATTTCAACACCATATTATACTCCAACTTTATAACCTCACCGGGGAAATGAAATTCGTATAATTTTATAAAGATTATTTAATTTGGATGGTTATAAAAGTGTCTTCAGCGGTAGGGTCTTGTTTGGTCGACGTTTCTATGAAGGTATTAGTTTTACGCACCTGCACCCGGTAAAGTTTTCACGCGATCGGCGGGGACGGGAGGGGCTGCAGGGGAGAAGG
Source organism: Phalera bucephala (assembly GCA_905147815.2). NCBI lineage: Eukaryota > Metazoa > Arthropoda > Insecta > Lepidoptera > Notodontidae > Phalera > Phalera bucephala. Next base: position 5,182,783 of record LR990609.1, on the reverse strand, counting down.
CCCTCAGCATGGATCCTCCTCGGGGAAGGGTGCTGGGAGCCTGGTTGCCGATGTAGTATGCTGGTGCCTTGACCTGTAAAATAAAAACTGGTTTTTAGAATTAAATTACTTTCATATTCAGCCTAACTGGTTCTAAAATGAATAATCTAGAAATTTGTCTGGTCTACAAGGCAAAGTTTTTTCTAATTGCATTGAATAATAACTTGACTTGTATCTTCATATTTATTAAAGTAACGTTATTGACATGTATTTTTTAACTGACCATATTTTTTCTTACTTTCAATTCACAATTATTTTATATATCTACATATAGTAGATATATAAAACAATTGTGACACTACCCTAAAATATCTCAACATATATGGATATTTCTTGGTATCAACTACAAAGACAAATTAGATCATCAACACTACCTCTTTGATATTAGAATGCTTTGTCGCAAACGTTACTGAAACAAAATTATGGGAGGAATCTGCCACATTCCATGCGTAAACAAACAATGCTTTAGCGTGTCACAACGGGAAAACTGATTATCGGATCAACGATGAGAGAGATCAATGTTATTATCGAAAATATAAATTATGCTCTTAGACAATCACATCACAACAATGTACAGTAAGAAAATAATGAAGCGGTTTACAAACATTATGACAGCAATAACAATAGCACAACAGGAAACTGTTGCCAGTGCACGATTTGTTACGCCGAAGAAAGCACCACCACCTTGATTTAAATTCTTTATATTTCCATATATTCAAGTGCCTTTGTGAGTTCAATCGCATTATCTCGGATTTAATAAAAATAATAGTGTCTAATTAAACATCCATTGCGTTTTAGGTCATCCAATATGCCTTGGTTTATGATATTCCTATTGAGTGTGTCGACAATGCGTGTGTCATGTATCAATAGACCGGTCTACAAAATAGTCCTCAATCAGAAAGGATACGCGCAGGTTCGTTATTATTTACAATAATTATCTATGTACCAAGGTGTCGAGACCGACGTTATAATTGAAAGATCAATCAAAGCCTTTCTAATGAGGAATATTTTAAGCTATCAAATACGTTGATTAAGTATAAGATTACACGGAACTTGGTAATACCTTTTGAGCGACGTTCATTAATTAGTTATGTCGGTAACACGGACTTACATATTTAAGTTATTGTGATGACTAGCAAAGTTTTAGATTAGCATTGTCATAAAATGTTCGGTGTTCTAGTAGGAATAGGGAATTTGAGGTCAGCTATGAATGCAATGGAATTTAATTTCAGTTTCTCCAATACGACATCGAAACACCGCCTTTGAGGGAGTTTACATTCTGCACTTGGTTCCGAATTTACGACTTCTTCGGTGATCAGAATATTTTTTCATATATCGGTATGTACTTGTATTTATTTTATATCATATTTAGTAAGTGTTTCACCAAAATTCTATAAGGTTCAAAGCACTACGTGATATGTTAATAATTGATTTGACAGCAAGCACATTCTTTCAAGCTAAAAAAATAAGGTATTAAACACCTCTTATTGTTAATTTATTAAGGTCGCAACATAAGTGGTCGTATTGGCATACTGTAGAAAGTAAACCAGTGTAGTGGTCACAAATAAAAATATTGAGCAAATATGAATTGCGTTACTATAATTAATTTGACCCCCTTAAATCTGAACTTGCTTGATGCAGGTCCTAAGTTGCATAATTTAAGATTTTGTTTTTACTTGGCTTTCGTCACTTTGTTTTCAGAATGTAGCAAAATTAATAAAGCATGTGGTTCATGAAGGTCTCAAGTTTGTTTAAAAGAATTTACACTGTCATTCGCTAGATGTGTAATTTAAGGGAATAGGGGACTTTATTGACACTGGTCTCTCCATATAGAGAGGTAGACATTAATTTTATATCCCACAGGTTAAAAATGTAGCGATTAAAGAGAACAAACCACAAAGCAGGGTTCAATTACCAATAGACGAACATTTCCTGTAATGAAATAACTTAAGCGTGCAGTCATGCATGCAGTGCAAGAATCAGACAATTGATTAAAATTAAATAAACAATAATAAGACCAATTACTCCACCATTGATGAATAATTAGAATCCTAACACCAGTTATAAGGCCATAACTTTAAAACGAACGTAAACACGAACACTTAAGTGAATCCGAAACCATCAATCAATCTTACTTAAAACACTTATACATTGCATTTTGTAATCCCCAATACATTACGCACAATTAGGGCAAAATTGGAAATATAAATAATTAATGTGTACTCGATATGCGATTTCGAGGTTCACTTAATTACTTTTTAATACACTGATGCAATTTATGTGATTATGTTTTAGCGAATAGCAATAACCGTATCATAAGGCTGTGGCTTGATTCTGGGGGACGAAAAATTAAGGTTTCCATCGGCGGAAGAGTAACGTCAAGCTCGACAGTTGATATAACAAAGGACGTATGGCGCCATGTGTGTTTGTCCTATCAGTCCGACTACGGCGCTTGGGCCCTGTATCTGGATGCCCGACTAATAACTTGCGAGGTAGCAAAAAGTGTAAGTGTAATATTTGGATATTATCACTCACGATCGACTATATTATACTAACGTGAGCCGGTCCTGACAATCTTTTGGGAGGCTTTGTCCTGTATCTTTCGGCTAAAGATGATGATGCCGGTCATTGTGACGATCTATGGACGAAGCCAATATGTTGCGGTGGACCTCTTACAGCTGATAGTGAAGGATAAAACTAACATAACACATAAGTACTCAAAAAGGGTCGTGATGATCATTGTGGAAAAGAATCGGTACGAACAAATCACTTACGCAAAATATCTGAAAAGACAGATGACCGCATGAATTTGTTCGGTCCCCGGAGGTCACTCCGACCACGACTGGGTATATAGATTATTATGTGATAAATCGACGTAGACAGCTATTACGAAACTAGATCTCTAGACAAGGCTACCCTGAGTATCCATAAAGAAACAGCTCCATCACTTGTATCACGATTACCTGTGGCTAATCAATACCTTGACAATATATTGTGCAACCAGACAAAGTTTTAAATATCGATGTCTTAAAATTAATTGCAAGGATATAAGTTAAAGTATTGCCAAATCTGACCAGCCCGTACACATAGTGGTGTTATGTAAAAATTCAATAATGTGAATTATTTTATTTTGTTTTATAGCTTGAAGGCTACGTACTGCCAGAAGGCGGCAGTATTATTATTGGATATGGAACGAATGAAAATGGTAATATTATAGGCAATAATAAATCTATTTATCTATATTATATCATCACGCCAGATCCCTTACGGGGTAGGCAGAGAGTTAATATTGATAATTACACTGACAGTTGTGCTTATCATTTCAGGTGGCCAAAATGGATTAGAAGGCGAAATATTTGGAGCCAATATGCTTTTGTTATCGACTATTGAAAAGAATTATACTATGAAGGGTGACCCACGGTACACACAAAAAACTTTCAGACGAAACAAAATAAAATCAGAGCCAGATAATGTTAATTACGTCGTGTTGAGAGATCTTCAGACTGGTGAAATAAAACATAATTTTGAAATGACACAGTTTCCAGAGGTCACAAATTCGACAAAGAATTTTATAAAATTTAGAACACCTTACAGCTTTATTGAGCATAGTGTCGGGGTTCACTTAACGCCAACAAAACCAACAAGCCCAACATTTGGGGTAAAAGATATTTTGGATTTTCCAACAACAACAATATTTCCAACGCAAACACTAGAAGCTTCAAAAATGTGGGATTTAAGTCAGTATAAGCATACGGGCAGATTTAAAATTCCCCAAAAAAATGCTTATGATGTGTCAGTTTCAACACAGGTAAACCATGATTTAGTGATGTTGTCTGAATACGAAACACCACCACCTGTGTCAATCCAAAACAATTTAAAAGATAAGTTTAACGTTGAAAAATTGAGCCCACCAAAATCTATTTATAAACTCAATGCTGAGCCCAGTGAGCCAGGTAAGTCCCTGAATAATATGTTCACGAATGAACTGTTCGAGTTTGAGACGCCACCTCCTGTAGATAAAAATAACAAAGTATACGGTCAGTGGACCAGTTCTAAATTTGCAGGAAATGTGTTGAATCATCTTAAAAGTATTCAATTTTACTCAAAAGATCAAAAAAAAGTAACACCAACTATACCATTGACTAAAATATCAGATGCTTTTCCTTATGCCTCAGATTTTAAAATAACTAAGCTACGTCCTCCACCACAGTTTCAAAGAAAGAAAATAGTAGAAAGACGCTTCGACCACAGTAAAAGATTACCGCAAATAAACGTACAAATTCTAGAACACGATTTAAGGAATAATATTTTGAAATTGCACGCACAAACTCAGCTTAAACACGTTGAAATCACTAATAGAGGAATACCAAAACCAGACATGCAACACCGATTCTATAGGAATGTCGATAGTAAAGAAGTTGAAGACACCACTGAGAGCGAAGAAAGTATTCTTAAGCCAAAACCATTTAGTATAAACAAGGATACTTCAGATTTTGACGCACAAACAAATAATTTAATTAATATACTCCCATTTTTAAAATCATTAGAATATTTCACGGGAGACACTAAAGCATCAAAATCAAAGGAGTTGCTTAAGAGTAGTATGTATACAAGAAGTTTGGCTGGCAATAAATGGCACAATGTTAAATCCTACAGTAATGATTACACCCCCCGTAAAATAAGTGTAGACTCAGAAGACGGTAATAGCGGAATTAAAGAAAAAATAGCAGAAGCTAACAAGAAATATCCTTCTGTACGACTCAAATATAAGCACGAGCATCAAAACGTCGTAAAAAATGAGGATGAGTCAATACTTAAAGGGCGAGAGTTAGCAATGACCGTATCTAATCAATCAGATTACAGCAAAGATTCAATATCGATTCTAAAATACAACCATGGATTTTTACCTGGTTATAAACTCAAAGAAAGCGCAAAAGCTGACAAAATTAAATATAATGACAGTCCATACTCACTTCGTACGAAGTATGAAAAACAAGATAATTTTAATAAACACGTGAAAATAGGTAATGCGTTGAATGAAAGACAAGTTATTGGCGATGATGAAGAAGAGAAAAGACGCAGCTTTGTTGGTGGAGACGATAGCGTACCTGATATAGTTAGATACAGATCCGATATCGACAATTATTATAATGGCGATACTCCTGGATCATTGCGTCCGCGGATTTGCAAAAACGTTGAATTATATGATCGCGTATTGTATGTCCAACCAGATGAGAGTATCGATATGACACATATATTATCGCCTGTTAAATCTCAGAATCTTGGTATTGAGTTTATTATGCAAAATTACAAGAAGTGTTCGTTAGAAGAATCCAATTTACAGAAAGATGACATGTTATTCATTGACTGGAGCAAAACGCCTGTCAGACTGTTTGGCGGAGCTTATCCAATAAAAACCACCGATCTCTGCGGTTTCTTTTAGTCCCTCACTTACACTGTGTAATAAAAAATGTTAAAAATCAATCGAATTTATATGCACACTTATTTATATTTTTATGCTGTAACCATATTGCGTGTTCACGCTTTATGAATTTTCAGAAAACAAATTAAAATGAACAATAGAGCTCTCTCTCACTCGATAAAAGTGCATTTAAATTTGGTTTAGTATAAATCACTTTCCGTCCTGTAAATAATAAATGCAATTATGTGATTTTTACTTTGAGTCATTCCTTTTTCTACCTTTAATACTGAGATACAGGATTGCACTATCGATGCCTTTCACATTCCATTCAGCAAAGAGCCAGTTTTCAAGTGTCACGTGCTTGTAATCGGTATAGTATATTCATACTCTATCTAGTATATTAATTACGACACCGTATACATTGGTTTCCGTCATGAATAAGTGATGTAATGTTGTAAATAAACGTAGAGCCGAATCATATAATACAAGTTAGTTCCCACGGTAAAGTACCAAGAAACTTTAATACTCCGTCTACTAATGATAAGGTTTTGCTAGCCATGCTTCCATCATGCAACGGACATTTAACAGTCAATGACGTTACTAATATAGCGCCAATGTTGTTTTCAATATTTAACTCACGGAACGATTTGCTTACTGTCAGTAGAATTTTGACAGATTTTCCATACAAAATATGTCAAAATTCTATCCGTTGTAGGCAAATCTATCTTTGAGTTCTTTATTGAAACGTAAGACGTTAATTGTACTATTATTATTTGATCAGTAACCACACGCCGCTTAATTGAACCACACCTGATCTTTAGATAGCTGAACCTGACCGAAAAGTGGTAATAATGCGAGAAGTGCAAAGTTTATCTGTGCACGATTTACCCAATGTGATGAATGAGTCGAGCACTTGGTCTTAAAAAATATGAAAGCACTGGAATTTTATACACAAGAAGAAACCAAATACTGAAAAGACCTTCAGCAACCCTCGAATTTTGAACATCGTCACGCCTATATTGTCCTAGTGGGGATGGCAGAGAAGTACTGTTTACACTTACTTTTTGCTAACAATGTCTCGTTTTATAAGGGACGAGCCTATTGCTATTGTACCGGGCACAACGTCAGGCCCCGGTCTGATACTGGAAAATTTTCTATAAAAAATACTTTTTCTCCGATTTTTAATTGAAATTAACTCTAATTAGATTATTAAAAATAAACAGTTTTTGACGCAAAAGTTGACAGTTAGTTTTAATTATCACGAACAATCTAATAAAAGAACATGATCTGGTCAACATCCAAATTAGGTCAAGGCTTAATCAATAAAAATTAAATAGTCACATGAAATTTCTGTGCCATTAGTCAAAACTAATACAACCAGTTTTCAATGACGACGGCCCATGCGAATGTGACTATTACGTATACGAACACACACACACGCACACTATTGCGGACAACATATGTATATTAATAATGTATGAATGTTCGTTCGTATGTGATTTCATAAAAATACATGATATATTTTTTGTTATTTATTCTTTTGACTTCTCCACATCGCCTGTGTATCACTAAAACATGCCGTTTATTCAGTAATGCACTATATATATATATATATATATATATATACTTCGCCGCAGGTATAGTATGAAATCACCGGTAATAAGCTGTCGACAGACAGCTGGTCTTGGTAGTGCGCTATCCACTCGCTAATTAGGAAGATTTTATCGCAAACGCCTAAAACTGATTGACATTTTAAAATAAGTTGGTATTATTATATAGTTATGATTTTGGGGACCCACGAGGCAACTTGCTTAATTACCTATTCATGAAAGAGGACTAACACAATTTTGATAAAGAAGATATTTTTTTAAGAATACTTTCAGGATGTAAGTCTATGAAAATATGTAAAATACGTAAATAAATACAAATGATGAAGACTCACGGGAAAAGTAAAGGTTGTTCCTATGGCCACCTTCTGACTCCATAATCGGACGAGCTCCATGGTACCATATCGTTTCATTGTCATCGACTTTACTTATGTATGCCAAATTTCAGCTCAATCGGATAACTGCAAGTGCTTGAAAAATTAATCGCAAAATTTGAACCGGAAAGACAGACATACGATCATTGCAAGTTAAATAAAAGCTTGTAACAACATTTGTTTGTTTTTATTGAAATAGTGTTATTTATTAAATCAAATCCTCATTTATTTGAACATCGCAGTAGGAAGCGTCTTATGGATAAATTAAGCATTGGACCCTCCAAGACTCATACAAAGTAGTACATTTTGCATGGGTCCAAAAATATATAACAACATACCATCATATTTACGAAACGAAAATAACTACAATTTATTTTAAAAAAAGTTATACACGCTTCTTGTTGAAAAATCATATTACTCAGTTACCGAATACATGGAAGATCCTGCTTAATTAACCATAAAATAATTTCTAATTATGACTACTTGCGACTTTTGTTTTATAATATATATTGACATATCTATTTGACATTGATGTAATGACATCTTTTTTTGTATTGTATTTTATTTATGAAACCAATTCTAATGTATTTAATTAATAGTTTTGTAAAATTTTGCATGCTTTAAGGCTGAATATGGTGAAACAAAACTAAAATGTACTTTCCATCTGTCGTGAACCCATATTACGCAAATAAAGAAATTTAATTGAATTGAAACAAGCATTTACTAATTGCGTGGTTCTTGCAAAAAAAATCCGCGACCCAGCTCTTCAGTCTAATTGACATTGCACGCAATTTAGTATCTGACTAAATCAAGTCGGTCGACACGACAAGTGAAGACGGTGGCCTATTCCACCAGAGGGCGTGTCAATCTTGCAACACTCGTAACCCTGTTCTCGAGTTATTTAGCACCCCATTAAAGTGAGAACTTCCTGCGTATCAATCTCCTTAAGTGTTTGTAAAACTACATCATTGCGCCAATTGTGTAGTCTCGACCCCTGTTTAATAAAAGAAAAAATGTCATAATTTGACAAAGTTATCTTTAGTAAATCATATCGGACGGAGAGATGGCTTGATCCAGTGGTCCAGAGCTTGAGTTGCTCCACTCATTGGATAGAGTAGTCGCCGGTTCGATCCTTTGAAGGGACAAATTTTCGTGTGACCTACAGATTAATTTCGATTTGGCTGTACGGAAATGTGAATTTATTGTTCGTAAACGTGACACGGGAATAATTCCGGCCGGGTGGGCCGGGTGTGGGGTGGTGGGTACTTTTAAAAAAAAATATGATTAAGCAATATTTATCGTGACAATTTCGTAATTCTTTGACAAATAAGTCACACTGTCAGTTTTATAAAAAAAGGCTTTGCGCCGCTACTAGCTGGTAGAAATCATCCTGACTTTGTCGTACATGGACGTTCACGATGCCATGGCCTCCCTTAAAAGACATCGCCCTTACAATCCATGGTGGATTTAATACCTTCCCGCCTTAAGTCTATCCCTGGCCTTCTTTAATGCCGACGGCCTTCGATTCCAACGTGACCAGGTTGGTGATTTCCTCCGGGATCATCAACTGTATGGGCATTCCGGTGCAGGAAACCTTCCTCAAGCCCACCCATCGCGATTGATCGATAGGATCGCAAACTACAACCTCGTGCGTAATGACAGAATCCGCTCCCGTGGAGGCGGTACTCTCATTTACTACTGGAGGTCCCTGCACTGTATTCCTCTAGACCACCCTGCGCTTACCAACATCATAGCCTCGGTCTATTGTATTTCCCTTACTGGGCACCAACACATTGTGATCGCCTCCGTCTATCTTCCTCCCACTAAACTTGTCCTCAGGAGTGATTTCGAAGCACTCTTTAATCTAAAAACCGCCGTCATTCTGGCGGGCGACTTCAATTGCAAGCACGTGGCTTGGAATTGCCTCACCACTTCCCCTAACGGTAGGAGCCTTGATGCCCTGGTCGACCAGATCGACTTTGACGTCATCGCGCCTATGCACCGCACTCACTACCCGGACAACATCAACCACCGTCCTGATGTCCTGGACGCTTCTGAAGGGTGTAACCTTACGGTTGCGCTCCTTAGAGATAGTCCATGAGCTAGACTCTGACCACCGACCTGTAGTCATGAGACTCGGTCCTTCGTCCACCCCTCAGCCGCTCAAGAAGACGGTGGTGGATGGGTATGCTCTGAGTACAGCATTGGCGGATGCATATTTTCACCGACCCACCCGAGGCCCTTACATCCCTTCTTTCGGATACAGATACCGCACTCAGGATCAGACACCGACGTCGCCGGCGAGGTCAAAAAATCCCTTGCCCGCCGGCCGGTGCAGAGCATCACGGCGAGACACCTAGTATACGCCCTCCCCCATAGCGACTGTCCAAGCCGAGGCCGTTCCTCCTTGAGGCGCCCTTGAGCTAGTTGCCCCCTTGCCCTTCTGGCTCGAGCGTAGTGGTTGCACGCTCGCCCTCTTGTCCGATGAAGCTGTAAAGGCCCCGCGGCCAACAGCGTAGATCATTTACACATGGTTTTATCAAACAGGCTCAGGGAAAACTGGGGATCTTTTTTGGAATTTCTCTTATACCATAAACCGTATTTAATTGAATAATCCAGTTGTAGATAGTATTCTATTTATTGGTAGTGAACAAAAATATTTTTAAAGACCGGTTAAAAGTGGATTTAATTCGTGGTTAGTGTAATAATTAACCGACATCCTATGAGTAATCGCTTCCTAGTTAAAGTGGATTTAATAAGGCGGAAGTATTAAATTGTTTATTGATTATAAAAAAAAATAAAAAAATACACCGTCACGCCTATATTCCCCAGAGGGGGTGGCAGAGGTGTACTGAGTACACCCACGTTTCACCAACGATGTTAGGTCCCATGTAATAGGGGGCGAGCCTATTGCTATATACCGGGCACAATTCCGGACTCCGGACTCATTTCAGGAGTTTTTTCGTTAGAAAAACTACTTTTGTCCGACCTAGGATTTGAACCCAGGACCTCGTGATCACAAAGCGATGCGCTTTGTCACCAGACCAACGAATATATAATATGATTTTTATGCTGACGCAAACTTCTGAATATGCAAACGGAATGAAATGTGAATTGCCGTCTCATTAGTCGCGGAGGTACATATTGAAAGCACATCAAATAGAAACGTTTTTTTTTACTATATCACTGTTCTATAATAAAACATTTAAGTAATACTTTATACTTAGTTAAGCAATGGGTTACTACTACTTAGTATTATTACTACTTCTAAGTTGTGCAAAACGTACAATGTTAGTGGCCGTAACAAGTGCACTCACGCAAAAGATGTGACATGAAGAGAATACTTTGTATACAAGGTGTAACATAAATAACGCAAGTCCTCAGACACCCCAATTAGATTATTGCTTTACGAATTAAATACGAAAATCAAACTTCCAATTTTAACGAGTTTTCTTCCATTTATATAAGCTCTTTGTTGCCCAAATAACCATAACATTTAATAATTTATGAACTTTTGTATGCGTATTGGGGTGTGTGTAATAGAAATACATGTTTAATAAAATACCCGTACATAATGCTTTGAATAAACATTAAATTTTGTTTACTACAGCGAACAGAAAGAGCAACATAATTTTTCGAAAATAAAAAAAACAAATTAACTAACTTGAAAACTCGATCGAGTTGCCGATTTTGATCAAACTACTTTCAGGTCTTGCATTAATTATGTTACACCTTGTATATGTCGAAATTAATTTGCCGAGGAAGTAATGAAATGTGTATGGAGAGCAGGTTAGATCACGAGTATACTAATCACTATCAGAATGACTCGCAGATCCATGATAAAACATGATTATGCGCTGTACACTTCACATATATTCATATTTTTATGTCATTTTATACATTACCGTAAGCGCACTTTAGCCCGACATCATCCTTATGCAACGAAAATTCAGTTGTATTTCGTACACAACAACAACACCGCTGGAACTCTGTACTCTCTGCCTACCCCGCAAGGGTTTTGGCGTGGTGATACAGATAGATAAGTGCGACATTTAATTATCAGTGGGAAACTGATCGAATTTTACTCTAATAGTTCTCCGTGTAATCTGCGCTGATACTTAGAGTCCGGTCACATAGGTCGGCTCGAAGAGAGATTCACAGACTAGGCGTGAAAAATCACGCGAACAGAGAGAGCTGGGTGACTGCTGTTAATGTGTCATAGTGACCGCATTAGGACGGCGTTCAAACATAAATCTTATTTCAGTGTTCCAAAACACTATTTTTAATACGATCTTAATTTGCTATGCTCATTGAGCCGGCCTATGTGAACGGACGCGTAAACGATGCAGTTTCCGCTAATAATATAAAATGTTATTATACCTTTAAATTAACGATATATCGACCAAAGACCCTCATTGTTTCCACCGTGAACTCTTATTCGCTATGACTAATTAAACACGTAACGCAAGACGTTATCATGCATGTATGATATGATCTTTTAATGGTTCTTCAATACCATTACTCAATAATTTCATAATGTTATCGTAACGCACCGCGTTTGGTCTTAGCGAATATATATAAGAAATTTGCAAGTACCTGTTAATCACTGCTATCAATAACTATATTTTGTTGATTATTAAATTATTCATAGCCAATAAAAAAACGCATATACGTTTTATTATAACAATTTATACTCAAATATTTACAGTTTGGCGTAAAATAAACAATTTCGTAACCATATTTTTACGAGGGACTGAACGGTTTTATAAGAGCGTAATGTGACGGAATGTCGGTACTTGGGGAGATAAGGTCATTATAGAATTTTTGGTTCTATGTATGGAGGGGAGTATTTTATACTTGGCATAGTGGGGAGTTGAGGTGGGCCTCGTATTAACATATATGGCTTAGATTTTCTTGTGTGTGTGTGAATGATCTACGCTGTTGGCCGCGGGGCCTTTACAGCTTCACTGGACAAGAGGGCGAGCGTGCAACCACTACGCTCGAGCTATATGTATAAGAATTACCTTTTGTATTGTTGAATTTTGAAGGACTATGGTTTGAATCTAGTGGAAGTTGCCCTTCACTAACTACTTCAAAGATATGAATTTAGTAAAAACTATTTATTGTTGTCTATGACTGGTTTTTTAGTCCAGTTAATCATAGTGCGGGTGATTAACATGAGGTTCTCGGTTCGAATCCTAGGTCGGCAAAGTGAGATTTTTCTTTTTAAATCTTATCTGCAGTTCGTGAAATTGTGCCCGGTGTAATGGCGATAGACGATCTTGTCGGTATTATACCACGGTATTATATACGGTATTATATACGGTCATGTGCGGTAATAAAACTACATATTATATTCTTCGTTGTTTATTTTAGTTCCCGACGTTCGACTACGAACTTAAAAATCCAAAATAATACGCAATACAATCCGAAAAATAGTTTAACTTCATATATAATGTTCGCGTAAATCTAAGAACTCAATAGGAACCTGTTTATCGACGTACTCATAGACTTAAGCATAAGCAATTTGAAGTAACAGTAACACCGAGAAAGCGTGCTGTCTCGTTCGTCTTTACTTAATACAATTGTAGTTTGAAAAGGACGGCATATCAACTCAACAACAACACGATAACGTCAATCCATTCGTGCTAGGATCTGTCTCGCCATCGCAATTGAAACGTCCCTACTTGACCATAATAATCTCGAAATCCCCCACATAATAGGGGGTGAACAGCCGTGTTGATCGATGTTAAATGATTTATACTCTGTTAGTGGCGACTTTTAACGGAGACGATTTGAACGCTTGATTTATATCTTGTGATGTATCTCTAGTGCCTTCTTTATAAGTTAGCAAATTAAAACTAAGCAGAGAATATATAAAATAAACTAATATTACAAACAGCTGACTGCCTTGTTGATCTGCTGACTGCCTCGTTGGTCTGGTGGCAAAGCGCGTCGCTTTGTGATCACAAGGTCCTGGATTCAAATCCTAGGTCGGACAAATGTAGTTTTTCTAACGAAAAATTCCCAGTATGAATCCGGAGTCTGGAATTGTGCCCGGTATATGGCAATGGGCTCGCCCCCTATTACATGGGACCTAACATCGTCGGCGAAACGTGGGTGTACTCAGTACACCTCTGCCACCCCCTCTAGGAATATAGGCGTGACGGCGTTTTTTTTTTATAAACAGCGTTACGCCGTCACTTTGCACAATGTAATAGTGGCCGAGCCTCTTGCGAAAAGTGTACACAACACTGGGCACAAATTCAGACCGGCGACTCATACAAAGAATTATTCCCTCGAAAAATGACACTTTGTCCGACCTAGGATTGAAAACCAAGAATTCGTGATCGTTACGCGTATAATTAGCAACTGGACCATCGAGGCACTCAGAGATAATTCTATCTAACACAAAGACGCCGTTGTAAACTGTGATTTTAATGTATTATGAGTGCTTGTCCCGACGCTGTTATATGACAGCGAGAGCTGGGTATGTAAGAAGGAGAATGAAAGTAGGATAAATGCGGTATAAATGCGAGCTCTGCAGAAGATGTGCCGAGTGAAGCTGACCGACCGTATTCGCAACAGCGTAGTTAGAAAGCGAGTAGGTATGAAAGATAGTAACGGTGTAAAGATGAAAAAGGGTATGCTCCGTTGGTTCAGGCATATAGCAAGAATGTCAGAAGAAAGAATGACAAAACAGATATACAATGCGTTAGTGGAAGGATGTAGGTACCGAGGAAGACCTAGACCTAGGCCAAATATATAACCGAGTCTTATCTGAAGGACAAGTCAAGAGTTTCCTTAACCGGCGAGCGTGTATGAGACGAACTATGAGAGTGAAGGATGCCAGAGAGGAATGTCAGGCTATTTCAGCCTAATCAGTTAATTAAAACGCTATCAAAGACATAGGTAGCCACCGTTATGCGTTAATGCGGACACATTTTTTTTAGTGCCTTTAAATTAATAGATAACACTTTATTGTTCCTTTGTGTGTGTGTGTGTGTGTGTGATCTACGCTGTTTGCCACGGGGCCTTTACAGTTTCACCGGACAAGATGGCGAGCGTGCAACCACTACGCTCGAGCCAGAAGGGCAAGGGGGCAACTCGATCAAGGGCGCCTTAAGGAGGAACGGCCTCGGCTTGGGCAGTCGCTATGGGGGAGGGCGTATACTAGGTGTCTCGCCGTGGTGCTGCACCGGCCGGCGGGACTTTATTGTTCCACTAAAGACACACATTATGGAAATACAATTTATAAATGTACAAGGTAATGTAACAATGGGCGGCCTTATCACGATTGTGCCACAAGGATGATTAGGTCCTTGGATGACATTGACAGGGGTGAGTTAGTGTGAAATTAGGGTTACCATGTATTTTTCTCGACTTCCAAAGAGATATTTCTACAGGTGGATCCGCACGGGCAATAAACGGGTTTAAAAGAGAACTTAGGTAAATTTGAAAGCAACTCTGCGAGTGTCATGTAGTGACTTTTCATTGGATGACAGCGTTAGTTCCGATCCGAAGATTCTTGTGTGACTAATAGTGATCTCTTACAGCAATGTTTTTTACCACATTTTTACGCAGGCGTTTAACACGAACAATTACGATATCCACAGGACAAAGGATTGGTGCTTTTGTACTTTCTCGTAACTGTACGTGTTTCTATAATCATGCTGGTAATAAAAAAAGGCTTGAATAATAATATTGCTTGAAATAATTCGATCAATGATTCTAAAACCTGTTTCATGTCCATCATAATTGATTTACGCACATAATGAATGACTAATGAAGTAATAATGTTATGTAATGTATTCAAACTTTCATATGCCTATTAGACGTGCAGAAATTAATTTAGTCAACACTAAATATAATACTACATAATATATTTGATACTATTATTGCGAGTTTATTTTTATAATAACTAACTTTTGCTATCACAGGCGATACGAGAAAATCTTTATATATAGAATCCGGGGTGAGTGTGTTCGTAATTGTTTTCCTCATAAACGGTTTGACCGATTTTGATGAGTTTTATTTTGTACTTATAGGGCCACCTGGGTGGTTCTTAGCTATAGTTAGACCCGGTACATGCCACTGGTGTGGGCCATGAAATGAACGCGTGCAAAGCCGCAGGAAACTGCTAGTTATGCCACACGATTTCATGAAATATTAGCTATTGCTAGTACGTAATACGTTACAAACACCAACTTACTTCGTGTATATTGTAGAATTGAATGATTTATCTAACTGCCGTGTTAGTCTAGTGGCGCAAGGTGCGGTTAAGGAGTTGTAAGGAGGAGCGGGTTGTACAGTATTATTGGAGTTTTTTATCGGAACTTCAGAAAGTATCAGTCGGGAATTGAATTATTAGCTCGTCCGATATTACATCGACACCTAATATCTTCGCCGAATTTTAAATATTTAGCTACACTACATATCTGCCAACGCCAAGTGGGGAATGTAAGCGTGACAGTGAATATTATTTTTTAATTAGATTGATTCCTAATTTTTAATATTAACGCTGATAAAAATCAAGAAGGTCTTCATATATTTGGGCAATCACCTTCGTTGTCATTTGTGTGTTGACATATCGTTCGTGTCCACGATCAAAAATTAGGGCAGACCCATCTAGAAAAGCACTTGCTCAATTTACGCGTACTAACTAGTTTCGATATATCTCATTGTGGAAGAGCCAACTAAATAAATACATTTAATTTTAGGATGTTAGTTTTAAATATTCAAAATAAAATTTTAAATGTTCTTAAAAAACCTTAGGGAATTAAAAATAAATATAGTGGCAATTATACTTACATCAATTGAAGAAATTAAATTAGAAGTGTAATTAAATTGTAAATACAAGCCTCTGATTTGAGCCTACGTGGTTTGACGTAGACATGATTATGCTAATTGTTGAGGCAATAGACCGGACTACTGGTTTGTCTGTTGGCAAATTTCAAACGTAACGTTACATGCATGCTGTTATACTTTAATATTATTATTTTTTATTGGCCTGATTCTGAGCGATAACTTACATTCAGTTAAGCACATTCTGCCGTCATAATCTTAAGCAGCACACATACAAAAACGCCGTGTGTGTGTGATTGACTACGCTGTCGGCCGAGAAGTCTTTAGAGCTTCACCGAATAAGAATCCGAGCATACAACAAAAAGACCATCTAAGCCGGAAAGGTATGTGTCTTAAGGAGAAACGGCTTCGACTTAATCAGTCTCTAAGTCTCACTGTGGTACTTTAAACGCCTCGACCACGCCGGCGAGGTCAGTGTCTGACCTAACGTGCAGTACCTAAGGGGTAGAAGGTGAACGCATCAAAAGCTCTTTTTTACAAATTAAGACGTCTTTCACCGCTGAACGAAGCATCTTCACAAATATTTGGGAAGCAAGTGAGCTTTACAATAACTTTCCGGTAAGCGCCTGAAAAGCTTAGAAAAGACTGTTATGATAATAGACTCATTTTCTTTAAACATCACCCCACACACCAATCTGGATGTTGAAAATATTCTGACCGAAACATACCTTTTTTGGGTCACACAGAGATTCGTCCTGAGCAGGGATTTTCGTTTTAAAACACTTTTTGTTGTGATATGGAAGTTTAATAATGTTTTGACTGACTCTACTGATCAGTAGAGTCATTCCGACCGACTCTAATTCTTGTCAATAGACATATATATGCATATATTTATAATAATAATAATTATATTAGCCCTGTTAATAATCTGCCCCACCGTTGACAACGGGCCTCCTCTTAAACTGAGAGGGTTTAGACCATAGTCCACCACGCTGGCCCAGTGCGGGTTGACGAACTTCACACACCTTCGAGAAACTCTTAGGAATGCAGGTATAGGCATATATTCATAACAATTTTTCTTTTTCAAATGCTTTGATTTCATCTACGTATCTATATTATAGATTCAAAAAAGTGTTATTAATCTATTACCGCGCTAGGGTCCCAATGAAATATGAAAAAAAGCTAGCAAGTGCGTTCGTAACTAAAGAGAAAGTTATATAGATACTCGTACCTACTTAAATATTTTTTTCTCCTTTTTCATTTTTGCATATGACGGCGAGTACAAATAGGCATAAACGTTATATCATTTTATAATTGGGTAACTGTTTATATAATAGTACTCGCCTACTGCGAATGTATAATTTAATGTGTTTTCTGCTATAAAGTTAATCCTTAATATTTCGGTATACTTTATTTTGTAAATTATGTAGATTTGACCGTAAAATATTGCCGATTTCGGTAACTATATAGGTATATTTTGCTATCGAAAGTATTTATAATTTCAATACAAGGTAGGTTTAAAAGCGATTGATTGTGCTATAAATACAACGAAGCTTCCGGGCGGATTTGAAAGTATTTGTACCTACCTAATTGCTACAAAAATACCCACACGGTAACCTTTTCTACAAAGAACCAAATTTACCGACTTAGCTCGCAGACTCAGTAAGCTAAAGTGGCAATGGACTGGTCACATCTGCAGAAGGACCGACGGCCGATGGAGCAAGCATGTCCAAGAGTGGAGACCGCAACTTGGTAAGCGTAAGGTAGGACGGCCCCCAGCTAGATGGAACGACAACCTCAAAAAGGTCGCTGGGACAGACTGGATGCGGAAGGCGGAGGACCGTGTGCAATGGCGTGTGTTAGGAGAGGCCTATGTCCAGCAGTGGACTGCGATAGGTTGATTGAAGCTTTCCTAAAAATTACTAGTTTATTTTAAGTAGATCTGATGTGGCCAAATAGATCCACTAAAAGATGGACATAGGTGACTAAACTGTATTATTTATTATATACTCGGTGGTTATGACTTCCAATATTTCCCGTTATTTCTAACGGTATGTATGTTAATGTTGGCATGTAAAGTTACATACGTATTATCATAAATAAACAATAAACATAGTTATATCCTCTACAATATCTATCTATATCATCACGCCATATCCTTTGCGGGTTAGGCAAAGAGTACAGAGTTCCAACAGCTCTCTGGCTTTCTCCACTCTCATAGTTCGTCTCATACACGCTCGACGGTACAGTCTAACTATGTTTATTGTTTAATGATGATATATATGGCCGGCTAACTCATTACAAAATAACAACAGTACGGTTGATGATTGTGAACAAATTTCTTTTAAGAGGCAAATTTCTAATACAATTTCTATACGGACTGTACCAAACAATAGTGTCAAGCGAAAGCCCTGTGTTTATATCATTACCCGGGTACCCGAATTATCCCCATGTATGTATCAGTATGTTTCCTCGTTAAAAAGTTGCAAATTTTTTAACGTAACTCTATCTCGTTACATTTTTGATTCACAGTGAAGTTACTAGTTAATATATGTTTTTTACTTTTTTGACTGATGACAGTAGGTGGTTAAGAGCTTGAGCCCACTGGAACGAGTGGTCGCGGATTCGATTCCCGCACGGGACAAATCTTTGTCTACCCCAAAAATATTAGTTTCGGTCTGGATGTTGTTTATGTGAGTTTCATATTTGTAAATACTCTCACGATATATAAAGCATTCCTAGTTTGGTGGTGCTACGCTCTTTTAAATATTTTAATAGTTATCTCACCTAGCTAAGCTCGTCAAAATAAAAAAAAAAAACATTTGGCAATGGCACCTCGCACCGATAAAATGCAGTTTGAGGACCTGAACACTAGTTTATCAGAGTTTGATCTATACAGTTAATACTCGAAAAGAGTATTGTTTTCCCAATATTTTCTGTGCGCTTTTATTATTCCCAACTCAGAAAAGAGCATCTTTGTGCGTATTACGATTTATAAAAGTAATAATCATTTGCCTACCCTGCAAGGGATCTGGCGTGATGATATAGATAGATAGAAATGTATTCGAGTGCCTATTTCATGCTTTTACACCGACATCCGCCTTTTTCTTCTACTCTTTAGTATACAATATTAGTTGAAATATAATAGAGGACTTAGGCCCAATTATTATGTATTTCGACGTATCCAACGCACAAAATCCTATAATCAAGTATTTGTATTTGACATAAATAACCTTATCGACGGGCACAATAGTTCCAAATGCCATTTATTTCGTTTGACGTATACGTCTTTGTTCTATGGGACCGTGGATTTGGATTAAAGCCGTACTAGATTAAGTGTAGTCCTAAAACAGATCAAAGGGCTAAGCATGAAAACTTTAACATTAGCGTGATGGTAGCCGGTAATCGTGCTGTTGCGTTAATGATTATTTAGTAAATTTGTAGTATAATATAATTCGCTAACGTCAAAGTTTTCGTGCTACGCTCACAGAAGGGCAAACCGATTAGCCTGCCAAACAGTAAATGAACACGCCCTTTGCTAGAAACTAGGTAATTTCAAATCAACGGAAGGATAAATGATCTTAAGTGCAGTTAATAAGCGTAGTTATTATTATGTAACAAGATAACGTAAAATAAAGATAACAAAGAGTTTTGGAGTATGCACACACCGTCACGCCTATATTCCCCAGAGGGGGTGGCAGAGGTGTACTGAGTACACCCACGTTTCACCGACGATGTTAGGTCCCATGTAATAGGGGGGCGAGCCTATTGCCATATACCGGGCACCATTCCAGACTCCGGACTCATACTGGGAATTTTTCGTTAGAAAAACTACATTTGTCCGACCTAGGATTTGAACCCAGGACCTCATGATCACAAAGCGATGCGCTTTGTCACCAGACCAACGAGGCAGTCAATGCATGCTGTGATTTCCTGTAAGTGTCAAGTAGTGTTGTAGTCGACGCTTACGACGTTGAAACACGTAGAAGACGCGAGCGTTTTAAGCGCAGACTCGAGTGTTTTCCAACACTAGTGTCAAGACACTTAGCTTTACTCGTTATATACATGTATCTTTATATTTTGAACTGTGTATTTGTTATTGGAAATTCCAATAAATAAAAAAAATCTAGAGCAGTGATTCGGATTCGGTCAAAAACTGCAACACTATAATAGTAATTGCAGCAGTGGATACGGCAGGCAGGTTTTATTATTGAAGACTTTTATGTTATGAGTTCTATATTTTAGAACAGAGAGCTTAGCATGAAGACATTGACGTTAGCGTGACGCTATCGAGTTGACATGCCATCATTATCAAACTACAAATTCACGAAATATAGATAAGGGTAACAGCACGAACAATATTATGATAACCTAATTTTTTTCGTGTTAAACCCTCTGATCTGTGACTTTAGACAAATACCTAAACTTTCCCAATTAA
Organism: Phalera bucephala; assembly: GCA_905147815.2. NCBI lineage: Eukaryota > Metazoa > Arthropoda > Insecta > Lepidoptera > Notodontidae > Phalera > Phalera bucephala. Next base: position 5,162,098 of record LR990609.1, on the reverse strand, counting down.
ATCGCTAATGTTATCTGGGATTGACAGTGATTATATAAAGGACAGAGATCACTAATAATGCTTGCAAAAAATAACTTCCGAGTTGTTTTCACATGATAGCGCCTTTGTAGATTATTAAAATAATAACGGGTATTTCAATACGGAATATTTCTTGACGTAATTCGAAAGATAATTTCTGATCAAGTGACCTATGTTAAAGCTAGTACGAGAATAAAATCCCGCGAGACTTTAAAGTGCAAGCACTAAATGATGAATGTTAGCGTTACGCTATTGATTTGCCAAGCTTGTCACACTACAAATAAATGACTGAACGTGACATCATTATTACTAGCTAACAACAAAAGGTTTGGTATCGAAAAATATTGAAAATATAGCATTTTTTCCTATCCCACAATTGCATCCTGCTCTTTTGACGGCGGAAAAACTTATTTTCTTCCGTGATAGTCACTGCTTTTTAATCGACTGTCTCGACTGACTGTCTGGTTGACCTAGGCGTAGTTTCGAATCCTTGGATAAACAAAGTATGTTTCTTCTATCGGATAATTCTCAGTAGCAATCCGTAGTCTAGAATAGTGAATGGTATAATGGCAATAGTTTCGCCTCCTAACATTGTTGGCAAAACATATACAGTAATAATAATAATAGCCCTATTAAGAAACTGTCCCACCGTTGATCACGGGCCTCCTCTCAAAATGAGAGGGTTTAGGCCATAGTTCACCACGCTGGCCCAGGGTGGGTAGGCGAATTTCACACACCTTTGAGAAAATCTTAGGCATGCAGGTTTCCTCACGATGTTTTCCATCACCGTTAAAGCAAGTGATCATTATTTTTTAATACACACATGCTTTCGACAAGACAGAGGTGCGTGCCTGGGTTTGAACTCGAGACCTTTGACTTTGCAGTCTAACGGTTTAACCACTAGGCTATCACTGCTTAACATATACAGTACATATCTGCTACTCCCGCTTGGGGAATATAGGTGTTTGCTCTTTTCTTTTATAGAATGAGGTCTATGGAGCTTGATAGCAGCTAAGCTCTGATGGAAAGGAATGTTATGATTCTCAAAGACATCCTGAACATAAGTGTAGGATGGCTTTGGTTTGACCCATAATATTTCGCCAGGTCCTTAGTATACTACGTACAGTCTCGTATCAGAAGTCATCTTTACAAACTCTCTAGTCTTAAGTTTCCCATAAACACACAAACTCACGATCCAGAAAAAAGGTCCTTTCTAAAAATACGCTAACGCTTATGCACCTAATTATTTTTCAAACCCTAATAGACAGTTTGTCTACTATAAATATGGAATCTAGACCTGTTATATCCACAAAACGTCTAAAGTACAGGAGACTATTAAATAAGGGCCATAAACGGCGAATAATAATTTACATTCAGGCAACATACAACTTTCAAGTATTAGTTTAGCGTATTTGTATTTATAACTGAGTGCAATTGTATTAGAACGTAGAATATAAATTGAAAAAAAAAAGAAAAAAGTTCAGGGCGGCCCATAGTATGATTTTATGTAAGAAATTACCTTAAAGCAGAATATACACTCGAAAAATGGTCGGGTAACTAACGTCTTCTTTGGAAGGTATCGTAACATGTTGTTCTATTTTGAACTCAAGATCAGTTGCCAAACTTTTTTTTTTTTTTTTGAACGGAGCCCCACACTAGGATTTAATCCTGTGTCGTGGGTGCGTTTACAAACATGAAAATTCACATACACAAATACCCAGACCGGCACAAATAATTGTGGATCACACAAAGATTTGTCCCGTGCGCGACTATTAGACGCAGTGGGCAGAGCGGCTTAAGCTCTTAACCACTGCGCTAAATCGTCGCTAAACTGCACGTTACGCGATTATTTTCTCGCTGAGCACCCTCTCTAACAGGAGTCAACACAGTGTGTGGTGTGGATTCAGACCCGCATGGCTAGCACAAGCTCTAGATTTTGTCCTAGGTGTGATATAATCGTTTTCTCTTATTTATTTATTGTATTTGGTACATAAACAGGTTACACCCAACATATGATTACATATGGTTTAACATAAACAGTCTTTCAGACATAACTCTTACATGCTGTTATGTCATTATATTGGCGTAAAGACAACATTATTTTGACTTGCATACAAGACTCATATTCTTCTTCAAATGCCTCTCCATTACTGGAGGTTGGCCGTCAGCTTTGCGTATGTGCTATTTTCTTCAGCCATACGGAAGAACTGCTCAACGCTGGCAATTCCGGTCCACTCCCTAATGTTCCGCAGCCATGATTTCTTCCGTTGTCCAACGCGTCTTTTGCCCTCAATTTTGCCCATCACCATTAAAAGTAATATGAGTATTACGGGCCGACAAAATTTGTCCCCCCCCCCCCCAAAAATTATTGCCTCCGTCTTAGCCCTGCTATACTTACAAAGGATGAGGATCACCTCTATCCACTAGGTATATATCTATTAAACAAAAACGTTTTCACTAATCCGTGTTGACCACATCGCATGCATTCAAAGCGCATTTTGATTAAGTTTTCATAGATTCTCATAAAATTGGTCATGCATTTGTAGAGATTAGCATCGTATTTCAATTTCAATGTTTTTATAATGTCCAATATCTGAATTCCAATATTTCATTTTAAGCGTTTCGGCATTAACACATACTTGATGAATATACAATAATGCGTCCGAAATTTTGAAATCTGATAATATATTGTAAAATCAGGATAAATAAAATTCCTTGAGTCTAATAAGACAGTAAAGTTTGTATTGATATGGTGCTTTTCTTTAAAACTCGTCAAACTGCAAAGATTATTCTGATGATGGTAAGAAAAACAGAGATGTGATTTATTTTTTACTAGCAGTTAAAGCGTCTTTAAAAAAAAATTACAGTATTTCACGCTGTCCACCCCTTTAGGAGTCGAATTTACAAAAACACATATTTTGTTCAATAAAAGGAAACCTTGAGCTAAATTTTAATTTCCTAACTACTCTGGCTTTACGATATCAAAGCATATTAATGACTTTTTATTGTATTTAAACAATAAATTCTTTTAACATTTATTAAACGTCGATCTTCTATTATTTTTATTTATTTATTTACTATCATAAGAGTTACAGTTATGTGTGTGTGAGTATGTGAGTGTGTGTGTCTAAATGAATCAGATATGATTTGTAAGAATACGTTCAGTGTCATCATAGGATAAAGTGATTAACCACTTTTTACAATATTTTTTACATTTCTAATGGAAGAATGTTTTATGTGTGTAAGCAGTTGACAAACTCTGTTGTACACAGAAGGACGCAAGTAGATAGCCTGCCTTTTTATGAATGTGGTTTTTATAGGAGGCATAGGTACATGAAAAATACGCCGTTGGGTAAGAAGGTAGAAGTCAGGAGATTTGACAATGTTCAAAATAAATATTTGACGCACTCTTAGTACCATACACTCACGATATAGTTCATCTGTAGGGAACCTGAAGGGCTTTTGCAACATAACTTTAAGGACTACTCGTTGAGCTCTTTCCAGTTGGATCATTTTAGTTTTGATTACTTCTACTCTAAACAGCATTACAATGCATCTTTTAAATTAAGTAATGCCGTTGGCCGCAGATAACCTTTACAGCTTCAGCGAACAAGGGGAGCAAATGTTTCTTTATTATTGCGTGACTATAAGGATTAGAACGTTTACCTACACACTAATATAACGTTTGAGCTAAGCAGCTGACCTAAAAACCATTTGTAAACTGCAATATGCCTAAATGATGGAATTGTTTGATTCTTTATACGGATTCAATTTCTTTACACCATTCGAAGGTGAATAAGTCAACCAATCAATCAGCCTATCGCAGTCCACTGCTGGACATAGGCCTCTCCTAACACGCGCCATTGCACACGGTCCTCCGCCTTCCGCATCCAGTCCATCCTAGCGACCTTTTTGAGGACGTCGGTCCATCTAGCTGGGGGCCGTCCTACCTTACGCTTACCAAGTCGCGGTCTCCACTCTAGGACACGCTTGCTCCATCGGCCGTCGGTCCTTTTGCAGATGTGACCAGTCCATTGCCACTTTAGCTTACTGAGTCTGCGAGCTATGTCGGTAACTTTGGTTCTTTGTCGGATTACCTCGTTACGAATAAGTACGGTGTCAGAACAAAGGTCTTTATTGGCTCAGTTGACTAAAGATCCTTCCGTGAGCCCCATAAGCAAAGAACTTGAAAAATAATGTTCTTTTATGTTGTTGAAAATACACTCACATTTTTTTTTAATAACCTTGCCCCACGCTTTGATTTATTCCTGTATCGTAGGTGTGTTAATAGACATGCAAATTCCCATACACACACTCCCACAGACTAAGCTAGACCGAAGCAAATAGATGTGGGGTCACACAAAGATTTGTCCTGTGGAATCGGACTCGCCACCATTCGACCCAGTGGGCGGAGTGGTTTAAGCTCTAACCACTGCGCCAAATCGTTCGTCAATTATTTAGACATTGTAATTTTATTCTAATCCTCGTTGATATTTTAGTGGCTCTTCAAACGACGAGAAGGTTAGTGTGAGTAGAGTTTTACAATTTTATTTTTCATTACTACACTGATGACTACCGACAGTAAATGTATTTAGGTAAATACAAGGTGTAACATAATGAACGCAAAACCTCAGACAACCCAATTAGAGAAATCTTCATAAATACAAAACGAAAACCAAATTTCCAAATTTAAAGGGTTTTACCCCTATTTTTAGCACTTTTATACCCCGATTAACAATGAAACTTGTACGTGTATGTGTGCATTTTGAGATACGGGTTAGGAATGCATTTGTAATCTGCTTATTGCTATGAATCAAGAATAAATTTAGTTTTTTATAGCGCACTGAAGGAGTAAAAGCAATTTTTGCAAATTAAAAAAAAATGTAAGATACATTAAAAATTGTTGTTATCAATTCAGTTACCGATTTAGAACCAACTACTTTCAGGTCTTGCGTTTATTATGTTACAGCTTGTAGATAGATAGAAATCTCTCAATCCTACTTATCTCTCATCCTATTTAAACTTTGAGTGCTGATTTTGGATACAGTGGTAACGTGTTGGTACTTGGTACCCGGACGAGTTCTCAAAGTTATCACCTTTAGTGGTGGATAACACGTTTTAGTGTTCTAACTATATTTCTCCGCATTTTCTCTCAATCAAGCCGCATTACCAAATTAAAAGGTAAAAGGTACGGATCCAAAAATCGCAGCTTGTTTTTATCAAAACGTCTCCACACTTGCAATGCAGAACCGCTGCAACAAAATTACAACATACCATTGTGACGCAACTTTACTGTCATACTATCGGTGATCTCTAAAAACGGACTGGAATCGGAAGAAAGCCTTTAAGGTGGGGTACGGTTGGTCTGCGCGAGCGCAGAACGGGCAGTGTGTGCGTTGTCGGCGATCGCGTGCGCTCGCGACTCCAAGACTCACTTTCGAGACAACGAAATCGTAAGTGTTTTTGTTTGCGATCTTTAAGTGTTTATTGATTGCGTGTTTATCGATATTTCTAACCTAATGCGATGCGATTTTTTAGACCTCATTTGATATGCTTTCGCGAAAAATATTTTTATCAGGGTTAATATATTTATGCTTTTTAGTGGTAAATTTAATTTGCAATTATTTTTGCTTTAAAAAATTTGTTTTTATTTATCAAAGAATAAGTAGATTTTTTCTGAATGAGGGTATACTGTGTTCTTAATATTTAATTGACATAAATGAGGCTCCTAAAATTAGGAATGAAACACGTAGTAATTATGATAAAAATAGTCGAAATAATTCCTTTTATCCGGCTAATTAATTAATTGATTATTCAAATATTTGTTAACGGTAACTAATATCTACGGAACGTAATAAATATAACGCGTTTAATTGCACTGATCGCAAATGATTGGAACATCTTGTACAATCGAGTTTTTATATCATTATATAATTACACCACAGTCCGTCAGTAACTTAACTACACATAAGTTTAAATAACCATTAGACGGCAACGACTCACTTCAATAGAACATGTCCGTTTAAGTGAATGTTGATATTATTTTTAACTCTTTTCAACGTAAACACGAAGGTGAAATAAAAAGGGCAAGAAGTGTAAAAAATTCATGGCAAAAAATGACAGCTCATGTTTTACGATTACATCCTGATTTGGCGTCGTTATATTCGGAATACAGTGCGAGGATTGGTTGAGAGCATTGAACCATATTGGTATGCCTTTTATAGTTTAATATAATTCAATAGAATGGAAAAACAAACAACTAAAGGTTGTTACACATTATGTCGGCACCACTGTCAAAGCCACCGCTAAAGTCTTGTAATGTTTGCAAAAGTTGTCAGAGCCAAACTCTACTACTTATTTTCTAAAATTAAAAAAATAATTTCTTCACGTCTATATTTCCCCTGTAGAGTTGACAGAGATGCACCCTCATATCGCCAAAGATGTTATGTGAAAACAATTGTGATAGGGGCTCGGTGTGATTACCATTACACCGAGAACAATTTTACACTTGCATGATGCACTAAACCAATGCAGTAGTTCTCTGTTTAGAAAAAATAATTACCTATCTACCTGTGATTGATATATATGTATAAATTGTCATTATATTTGCAATTGAAAGGGACTAAGCGGCAAGCAGGTTTTGGTTTCCGTGCCCATAAGTAGCACGAGTAAATTGAACTGGATTACTTCTCGGGATACATGGCGTCCGATGTATTGATACGTTTTTATCGCAGTAGTATGCAATTGGACGAGTTTTTTTTTAATGAAATACAGAATTAAATCGAGACAAACTTTCATCGGAAGCTTTCGATTTTAACAAACATTACGATCGTTGTCGGGTCTTGTAGTAAGTACTTTTAAATTTTGCAATTATACTTTTACGTTTCCCTGTACGCGTGCATGTTTGGTAAGCGTATTGTAAATCTGTCCTATTCCTTTCTTCTGTAAGTTTTAAAATTTACACTTTTAGTTAATACGTAATTATAGAAACTAGTGGTCGCCCATAGGTCGATATTCAACCTACTCTTTCATCGTTTGCTGGTTATGTTTGACATTCAGTAAGACTATAGACAAATGATATTAAAGACAAACAATATTAATCTATTCTCAATTTGACGTGTATTGTGTCAAATACGTGGTAGTGTGTCTAATGTTTTTTTTATTTATTTAATGTATTTTTTATGCATTATTTTACCAAAATATTAGCATCCCCCACTCCTTCTCTATATAAACTATGAGTGTGGTAAATTTCATACTCCTCCGTCCGCGCATTTTCGTTAAAATGGGTACAAAGTTTTGCTTCACGTATTAATATAATGATGATCTTTACAAAAAAAGGCTCTCGATCTTTTTTTTGTAATTGATTATCGATTTGGGCTGCCGATTGGATGTCGATACCGAAATGACAATGACATTCGGCGAGGTTATTGTGTTAACAAATTACCGTGACCGCGGATAGCGTTCAACGTCAAGGGCGTTGAACGCTATCCGCAAAAAATTCGACAAAAAAGAGCAAAAACATAACTTAGGTAAGAAATAATCTTCAATAAAGACATGATAAAAAATATTTAAGGCAAGTGCCGAAAGTAATCAATTTGTAGTTTCTGATTAACGACACCATTTCCCACTAATGGTTACCAAAAAAGGAATATTGAATTTCTCAAAACATTTTTCATATATGATATCATAACATGCGAATTATGCGGAGGAGTATGCGAGCATTTTGTTAATTAGTTTAAAAACAACCGCCCCCGGCACGCATAACCCATGGATGGCACACCCATTAAAATCTCAATTTCTCGATCCATATACATCTACCTACAGATAAATAACTGTATACAAATGATTTCATAATAATTACATTATAGCATTAAAATTAATGCTCGACGAATCCAACTCGGCTGGGCAGCGTTCGGGAAACTGCGCAACATCTTCTCATCCAAAATACCTCAGTGCCTAAAGACTAAAGTGTTTAGTCAATGTGTGTTACCAGTGATGACATATGGATCAGAGACGTGGTCTCTTACAATAGGTCTCATAAAAAAGCTCAAGGTTGCTCAGCGAGCTATGGAAAGAGCTATGCTCGGCGTTTCTCTACGTGATCGAATCAGGAATGAGGAGATTCGTAGAAGAACCAAGGTCACCGACATAGCCCTCAGGATTAGCATGCTGAAGTGGCAATGGGCTGGCCACATAGCGCGAAGATCGGACGGGCGTTGGGGCAGAAAGATTCTAGAGTGGAGACCACGTATTGGCAAGCGCAGCGTAGGACGACCGCCTGCCAGATGGACCGACGATCTTGTGAAAATCGCAGGAAATCGTTGGATGCAGGTGGCATCGGACCGGTTACGCTGGAAAGCGATTGGGGAGGCCTATGTTCAGCAGTGGACAAGTATAGGCTGAAATGATGATGATGATGATTAAAATTAATAAATCTACTACAATCCAACCTATACTTATTCTCTTTACGGGTAAATTGTAACCTGTACCGTTAAAATCTAGAATTCGCAAGAAACTCCTATTAAATGGCAGTTCAAATTGTTTAAGCAGCCGATCAAAGAGACAAAGCTTACATAAACTGTTTTACACATTTTGCCCGTGGCAATTGCCGATAAGCGTGGCTTAGTTTGTCTGACTTTGAATTCAAAGCTGACAACTTACCACTGAGTACTCTGCCATCATACTGGACACAATTTTCCGGATTGCTACTGACTATCCGGTTCTAAATTGAAAAGGAGTAGTCTACATAGAACCGCCGACGTTTCTTACTTTATTAAAATAAAATTGTATGCTTTGCACGAACAAAGCGCCGCACTTTTTGAGCGTTGTACCTCCACTGGCTTACATGATCACTTCGTCGTATTTCGTAACTTCAAATTGCTAGGAATGTTTTAAACCAAGCTATCGCTATCAGCCCATTTACATCTCGAAGTAGGAGTTCATGAAACAGTTCCAGGAGAAACATATTTCAACATGCTAAAGTGAAATACCCTTTCGCTATATTGCATATTTCTCTGCAACAAGACTGGTTTAAGATTCAATATTCTATGTTTGCATCATTATGATTATTAACAGACAAGCACCAATCGTATTCAAAAGCGCAACGTTAGGTAATATGCAATGGATTGCACGCATTTCCAGTATATATTCAAGAGTCGAACGTGTCCAATTTATCTTCTGGATAGGATGACCTACTATTCCGATCATCAAAGTGGTTTAGCAAGAATTTTAGTCGCAAGAATGAACTAACAAACCCGATTAGTCGGAGTAAGTCACTCTGTCAGTTAGCATCCTGTTGCCACGTCCCAGCCGGCCTGTTACATCGGAGTTTGCCGACATGTCATACATATGTAAACAACTTGTAACATACATAACGATCTGATGTAGTTTGTTTTGAATCAGGAACCGAATCTGTTCCATATATTTTTAATAAAAGATAGCTTTTTTTTCCTGTTCGACACAGGAACGGGAATACGTTTTACCATGATTAAAGAAATAAAGCGATTTGAATTCCAGCTTTTAACCTTATGTTTCCTCAAAATTCTTAAGAAAATGGTAATTAACTGTGCAAAACTAGAACTTTGATCTTCGTATTTATTTATTTTATTCTTTATTGTATACAGTACAGAGGTAATTGTAATTTTCACAAGTCATATACAAAGGCGAGCTTAACTCAAAATATGAGTTTTATTCCAGCGAACCTTTGAGTGTTGAGAGATAAGACAGAAAAATAAGAGGGCAGTTATACAATCACACATTCCAGTATTTAATTTGTAAAGCAATAATCAAATTTGAGTGTTTAAGATCTCGCGTTATTAAAGTTACGCGTTGAAGGTATGTGATACCGTACTTCTATCTATCTATATCATCACGCCAGATCCCTTGCGGGGTAGGCAGAGAGTACAGAGTTTCAACAGGTTCTTTCCTTACATACCTCTCTGGCTTCCTCCACTCTCAGAGTTCGTCTCATACACGCTCGCCGGTTACGGAGACTATTGACCTGTCCTTGTTGACGGCCAACACAGTTGCGCGACCAGCAAGCTCGGCGGGCAATGCCGGTCTTGCCGCCGGCATACTATGTAGCAGCCATAATGTACAACGAGCAGGACTCTTATTCGCCATGACCAAACGCAACGCGTTACGATAACTTCGTGAAATGGTATTATTTCACTCGAGTATCAGTTAATGTAACACGCCGCGTTACGTGTTGGTCAGAGCGAATAAAGGCCATGGGCTTATTTTCAGTTCGTGTCCAGTACCCGTTTCTTCCATACTAATCCACAGATAATAGGTTTATGCAATATTTTTATATCTCTGATCATTATTTTCTCATAAAGAATGTAAATATTTATCTATCTATCTATATCATCACGCCAGCTCCCTCGCGGGGTAGGGAGAGAGTACAGAGTTCGAACAGGTTCTTTCCTTACTCTGGCTTCCTCCACTCTCATAGTTCGTCTCATAATATTTAAGTGGTCATTTCTTATTTTCTTACGTCTACGTACTTTACGAGTATCAAGAGATCACTTTGACCACATTTTCTTAAAAAAGGCATTTAGAAAAAAAATGTATGTATACTTCAGTTACGAGTAACATAACACATCTTTCAATTTTTATTTTATTTAACGATTTAAACAATTTTTGTCAGTAAATATAAATGTGGATCTGGAGTGATGATATAGACAGACTTGTGAGTTGTACAAGAAATCACTACTACCTTCCCTTTTTGTATCAATAAAATCCCTTTTTTTAACAATTTAATGTACGATTTATTCGCAATGTAGATAATTTCCATGAGGATTTTTCACTAATTGATGAAAATAATTCCTCGTCACGTCTGATAATCACCTCAAGACCGATTTTATTAAGTATCTAAGTACCCATCAAGAAAATTTCTACGAACAAAAAATCCCCCAACGCGAGTGATCCCCCTCTCTCGTTGGGGTAATGCGATACTAATTGGTTTGTAAACTGTTCCTCTTACTTATCGGAGTTTGTACTTTTACTTTTTTCTTCGAGAAACGGCATAATATACTTTCCCAGGCGTGATTTCAATATTTAAGTATGGATGAATATATAAATGATTACAAAATGATGTTTAATTTTCTAATGAATTTCAATCAACATCTGATGATCATCGGCTGATGTCGAAAGATAAAGCAGGAAAGGCCTTCGTTTAAATTTCAACGACGGCTTTGTGCTACACGCTTCAAGCATTTCAATATTAAAACATACCATATTAATACACGACATGGTAACTGATAAAAAATCCTGTATATACACTAAACATAACATCCAATTACAAATAATAGTTCTGACACCAAAAACAAATGGAGCGTCAACTTGGATATACAAAATAGAGCAAATCCGTAACGACTTGAGCAAATTAATAACATTACCATTTATAATGTTGAAAGTGTAACTACAGGTCGAATTAAAACTATTAATATAATTTATAGTGGACAGTGGTTGTGTTAGGACACAGTGGACTTAGAATGCACGACTGTGACATGTGTCACGGATGTTGTCGAACATGCGACACATGCCTCGCTTGTGTGTGTGTGTGTGAATGGTCTACGCTGTTGGCCGGACAAGAGGGCCAGCGTGCAACCACTACCAGCCAGAAGGGCAAGGGGGCAACTAGCTCAAGGGCGCCTCAAGGAGGAACGGCCTCGACTTGGGCAGTCGCTATGGGGGAGGGCGTATACTAGGTGTCTCGCCGTGGTGCTCTGCACCGGCCGGCGGGCAAGGGATTCCTCGAGCTCGCCGGCGAGGTCGGTGTCTGATCCTGTGTGCGTTATCTGTATCCGAAAGAAGGGATGTAAGGGCATCGGGAGGGTCGATGAGCACATGCCGCGAGCGGCGGTAGCGGCTGATAGGAGGGGAGTTAGGTTCATAGTCGGCGGCGGCTACGATTAGCGGATTACTATGATTGGACGCTTTCGCAAAATATCGGGTTGTTGTCTGTTTAATAAAGGCGCGAATTTATATTCTCGCGAAGTTTATTGAATACATAATAGACAGTGTGTTAAATTATTCTACATCACTTAAAGTACGATATGTTTGGTTTTAGTCTAAAGTTGACGGACGACTTCGTCCAGTGGTTCAGCTCAAGCCGTTCCGCCCACTGGATCGAGTAGTCGCGGGTTAGATCCCCGATAGATAGATAGGTACGGGATAAATCTTCGTGTGCCCCAGAAATTTTTGTTTCGGTCTGGGTATTTGTGTATGTAAATTCATGTTTTAAACGCACACATGACACAGGAATACAAGTGTGGGGCTAGGTTAAATAAAAAGGTTTAAATAATACATTTCTTCTGCCGAAAGACGTCCACTTTAAAGCACAAGCACGTAAGCACTCCCACAGTCAGGCCTATATTCCCCAAACGGGGGCGGCAGAGGTGTAAGGAGAACACCCACTTTTCGCCGACGATGTTAGGTTCCATGCAATAGGGGGAGAGCCTATTATTATATACCGGGCACAATTCCAATCTCAGGACTCATACTGGGAAGTTTTCGTTAGAAATATTACATTTTTCTGACCTAGGATTTGAACCCAGGACCTCGAGATTACAAAGCGATGGGCTTTGCCACTAGACTAACGAGGCAGTCAGTACATAAGCCTCCGTCCGCACCATCCACATAGGGCTTGCCCACTTGTCCAAAGGTACGTACTAAGACTCTATAACATGGTATATTTATGTCCATAACACTTTTTGAAATAATAAAATAACCACTAGTCGCAGAGAAACATACTGAACCTGAAATAAGTGCTCTTCGTTAGTCCCGACCGTGCCGTGGTGCCATCACACTTGTGACAAACAAAACTGGAGTGTTTTTTTTATTATTCACAAATATTTAATCTGTACTCTCTGCCTACCCCGCAAGGGATCTGGTGTGAAAATATAGATAGATAGAAAAATATAAAATAGTAAAGTTTTAAGAATGCATCGTTGGTCTAGTGGCGAATCGTGTGCGTAGCGAGGTCCTGGCTTCAAATCCTGACAAAATGTGGTTTTCCATCGAAAAATTCTAAGTATCAGGCCCGGAGTCTGGAATTGTACCCGATATATGGCAACATGCTCTGCCACCTCCGTTTAGGAAATGAACGGAATAAAGGCGTGACGGAGTATATTTGTTTATTATTAGTTTTTATTAATTCGCTTTCAGTATTAGCACTGCGGCTACTTCTGTAAGCTTCGCGAGGATGGAAACCAGCAGTCATATATAATGTATATGCATACTATCATGCACACAGCACGACATGATTGCTATGCCATGTAACGTTGCAATGCATGAGTTATGAAGCATGGCAGCGTCCGTGCTATTTAAAAGTAATCTTTACAGCCCATACATTACTGCTTTAAATGCATATAGTGCAGACGGCGACCGTGCCATGATCGAATGCATATGAAAAGGCACCTAGCCCTACCCAGTTCCATAACTCTACCATGTTAGCTAAGCACGACTTGTGTCTATTAAAACTTATAGTACCCAAGTTCCCACGGTACAGATTTTAATTCCTTGAGTATTTATTTACATACAAAAACGAGCAAGGTATATTTTCGAATCCACCGCAAAACTACCTGCTATACGTTGAAAGCTACACATCGATTTCCTCTTATTATGCAAGGAACTAAAAAACCTGTCACAATTAACGCGTCATTGAACTAAATTTTAGTCAATTTAAACATTCATAAATTGTTTACATAAGATCGTTGTCGACATAATTTTGTAGACATAAATGTATTAGGTACTTTTGGGTGGCCTTAAAATATGTCAGATACATGCCGTGGTATTGACATTATACGCATCTATAAGTAGGAATTAATTGTGATAAAATATTTTCTTAAAAAAATATTTTGTACGCATTAAACGAAACCTTTTATGTATCCTCTTAACCTCAAAAGTGTATTTACATTAATTTAACTTGTACAATATTTATATAAGCACCTGGTACCTACACACATCGCTACACGTGTGCAACGAGACAACTAATGCACTAGCAGAATATTGCAAACCTGCACTGTAAGGGATTAGAAGCTTTCCCCCTATACATTTGTTTGCATCCAGCCGATGTTGATGTAATCCGTCGTCCATTAGCAAAGCTGGATAGAACGATTTAAATGCAATCTCAATAATGCCGCAGTAAACATAATGTAAGCAATAGAACATCTTAGTACTCGGCCCCAATAAAAATCACGCATACAGACGCGCTCTCTATGCGGGTACGGCCCGCCAAAATCTGCTGGAAAATTGCGTTCTCATTCGCTATGATGAATAAAGGTAACTAATCGCCGCCGGGGGGCGGGGGGGGGGGGGGGGGATCATGGTGGCAATCAGTATCTCCCTATGATTGCGCGTGCAAACGCTGCCAAGATAGCGCGTACAGAACGCACATTTCCATACATATATTACTGCAGGAGCTGATCGCTACCATGCACGCCATCCCGGATGCGGCTGGACGCGTTGGTTTGGCCGTACTATAACAATTACACACACAAACCCGCGGTCTAAGCTGCTTATCGCCAGGTATCAAAGGCTACTACGCCGCAACTAGGCGAGAAGTCGGGTATTAATTTGGTTCGCTAGTGCTAAAATTTTCTACTGTTTAGATTTGTTCAATAGTGGTAATACTCGGGTGAAGAACGAACATTTAAGCAACAAAATTACTTAATACGAGCTGCGCAATAAATTATTCCAAATGGTGTAAAATTGTAGCGCCAATTAAAGCAGCCGCCTTGACCCGAGAGAAAGATCTCGTGGGTCATCTGACATAACTGTCTGAATATTTTTAGCATACATCAATTTGTTGAACGATTCGTAATAAATTTTAATATTTAATATACAGTGTGACTGGTTTACACAAATAGAATATTAATACATTATATAAGTACAGTATCAGATTCCCAAAAAAAAATGTAGAAGAAGTAGACCGTAAACAGTTTCAAAAAAAATACAAGTCTCATCTTTCCACAATAAAAACATGCCGTGATGGGCCATCAAATTTTATTCACATACGTTTGAATAATAACCAAATAATGAATACTGACTTTCAATATTCAACTGAATCAATATGATAGGCAAAAGGCAGACCACATTTGTGTTAATATTTTGAAACTACAACATTGAAACGAAAGTTGTCTATAGGCGCCTCTGGCTATACCATCGCGGACAAGATAACATAAAGACAAAAATACATACAGAAGTTCGTCTACCTTTAAAAATAGCTGCAAAGCTTATTTTCCATGTTTTTTTCTCTACCTAAGAGTGTATGGGTGAATATATCTTATTTTAATTTCCATTATTCTCCTATTCTAAATTGATTGCGACTAGAATTATATAATAAAAATGACAATAATAAAAATGACATAACAATAAAATGATTAAATACCATCTATTACAATTTTATTATATAATATCTCTAATCTCCATAATCTTGACTTTTTCATGTTTATTTTTTTTTTTGTATTCAAATATTCTTATCAATAGATTGCATGTTCCTATAATAATCTTGTATTCTTTTCTGTAAAAGCTGTACACTCCTGTAATGACAGTTCACACTGTCCTAAACTGTTACAATATTTATACTGTGATATCTGTGATTCTGTCGATGGTGTGTCTTTATCCTAAATAAATAAATATAAATCGGGTGTCCATATGGAGTATAAACCACTCAAGAATGAATAAGTAAAATGCCGTTTATGGAATTGTAGGTAAACTCGTTAGACGCAGCTCAGATCGACAGGCATAACGTTTATGAAGTTTGGCAATGGACAGGCTGTCAATTTGTAACGGTCTCCGTTTATCGGGAGGCACGTTGAGCCGCCAGTTGAATCTGTCATGTTAACATTTATGACGGTAGCCCAAACACAGGATATTTGGTATAGTCTGTTTTGTCTTACTTGGCCAATTTAATGTATTTTGAACAAAATTATAAACCCTGCGGGAGAACTTAAATGTTGTTAGGGTTACATTTTTTTCCTTCTAATTTGCCATCGGATCGGAAAGCTTTCAATCTTTTTTTAAAAAACGTAGCCCGACATTAGGATTTATTCCTGGGTGCGTTTACAAACATGAAATTTCACATACACAAATACCTAGATCGAAAGAAATAATTGTGGATCACACAAAGATTTATCCCGTGCGGGAATCGCACCTGCGACTATTAGACACAGTGGGCGGCGCGGCTTAAGCTCTTAACCACTGCGCTAAATCGTCCGTCTTTAAATGTGGCGAGTCGTTGTTATTCCATTTTCTTTTTTGTATTATTTGTGTATTGGTTTAATACTTACTATTTTTCTGTTTTAAACATTATATTGGCAGTGAATACTTGCAATCAAATCTTCTCCAAAGACTCCAGTAAAATTAGGGAGGCGATTAAAAAGAGAAATTAAATGATTACAATTAGGCTTGACCCTACAACTCAACCGGAAAATTTAAACATTGATAAAAAGAGTCTCGTCCAAAACATAAAAAGGTTACAAACCTTAAAAAACCCTCTTCAAAATATCTCAAACACTAATTTTACGCACAAGCGTCTATGATTAATGAGTTCATACGACCTCTGTTCCAGCCTTAATTAAGTAACAAACTACATAAAATTAAAACACACACAGATTCATATAAACTGCCCATTACTCAATTTCTTAGTTACACGATGTGAACGTGGCTAATATAATTTACATTCGTTTACTCATTATGCTTCAGTTTGTAAACATCGACAGCACTCATTTTTATTTAAAATAATTCTGTAGAAAAATTAACAATACAAATTAATACAGTTGTGAGATAAAACTTTTATGTCGTCTTTTTTAAAACTGTACTTTGTTATTTTTTAAACCAATAATGCGATATTCTCTGTTGTATTTTGTTTGTCGATAATTTAACCCTCATCGTTAATTTGTGTAAATAATAAACAGCGTCCGTATCCCAGGCTTATTTATCTAAGTCATAACTTTTAACTTTGGTCATTTACAAGTGTTTTTATTTA
This sequence comes from Phalera bucephala, assembly GCA_905147815.2. Lineage (NCBI taxonomy): Eukaryota > Metazoa > Arthropoda > Insecta > Lepidoptera > Notodontidae > Phalera > Phalera bucephala. Next base: position 5,145,087 of record LR990609.1, on the reverse strand, counting down.
CATATTACACATATGACTACCTTGTTGGTCTAGTGGCAAAGCGCACCGCTTTATGATCACGAGGTCTTGGGTTTAAATCCTAGGTCGGACAAATGTAGTTATTCTAACGCAAAACTTCCCAGTATGAATCCGGAGTCGCCTCTCGATCGGCTCGCCCCCTATTACATGGGACCTAACATCGTCGGCGAAAAGTGGGTGTACTCAGTACATCTCTGCCACCCCCGCTTGGGGAATATAGGCGTGACTGTGTTTATTTTTTATTTACATATCTACGCACAGATATCATCAGGCATCACTCTTAGTAAGTGGACCAAAAGACCAAAAGAGATCTAATAGGTTCGACTCTACCACAGAAAACATACATCCGCACTAATATTATAAATTCGGAAGTAACTCTGTTTGTCGATCCATGTGTTTGTCTGTTACCTTATCACGCCCACACCGCTGAACAGGTTTTGATTAAATTCGGCTAAGACATTCATCCAGGGTAAGTACATAAGCTAGCTTTTGTCTCAAAAAAAGCTTAAGCGTATGCTAACGTCAAACTGTTTATGATAAATGATAAAAAAAAGGTCTAGTATAGTGATAAGGTCCCAATAAGGAAACTTTGGCAATCAGCCAATTAGCACACACATACAGATGCCACTACTTAGTGACGCTTCAGCATTACTGAGCTCAATGCTGAAGTCACTTTAGTTGCCTGTAGCAACGTGTGAGGGTGCCAGTTCCGAACACGTAGAGTAACTTCCTGGGGCTTAGTACGACCAGTTTGATGTTAGCATAACGTTATCGAGTTGTCATTCGTTTTACACTACAAATTTACGAAATAAATGTGAACGTGACAGCACGATTTCCCGACAATGTTGTTATTACTTGAAATCATTTATGCTGAAGCCTGGCTTGAGGTGTATTGACATATGTGTTTACATATCTACACACTGTCGTATTCAGAAAACCTTGATTTGTTCATTGGATAAAACACAATTCAATGGATCATGAAGTATAGTTTTAACTATACCTTGCCGACCTTTAGGTCGGCAACAGTAACTTCGTCCTTTCACTTTCCATGATTGGTATAATAAAATTCAGAAAGTCAAATATCGTAAGACAATGTTATTTTAATATGCCGAAGCACTAAAATCGGAGACCGCTAAATACAATTGAGATTACAAAAGTCAAGAGTCTCCGTAACCGGCGAGCGTGTATGAGACGAACTATGAGAGTCGAGGAAGCCAGAGAGGTATGTAAGGAAAGAACCTGTTGGAACTCTGTACTCTCTGCCTACCCCGCAAGGGATCTGGCGTGAGGTTATAGATAGATAGATTACAAAATCAATTGTTAATTAGTCTATAGGCAGGCGGGTATAGGCTGCGGTAACACTCACGCGGTAAACCAGTCGACAGTCGCTCCGGAAGAGTGGGTTACGCAATGTACACCTCAAGCGTTGAATGATTTCACTTATCCACAAACAGGGTCAGGCCTAATAATAAGCGGACGCGATAGCGTGCCGTGGCCGTTTAATATTATATTAATTTAAAAATTTAGATTCCCTTTGTAAAAAAAAATACCGTCACGTCTATATTCCCTAAGTGAGAGTGCACCGTGTGTAGCGGATATTAATTGATTTTTTTTTATTCATACGATTCTCCGACTAACTCCCGATTGTGACGAATAAACTCCGTTCTATTCCGACAAACTGAAAGCATCAACTAATTATGCAGAATAGAATTTGACGAAGCAATTTGTTCCTATATTATTTTACGGTCGATTCGAAATTCCATTATGTTAGAATTATTATTATTATTTATTATATGATCTTTTCATAAGCGTCCAATATTAAATACATAAAAAACTAAGACAGCTAATTAAACTTAAAAATTAGGTATATTTCATGATGCTATACTTATTATTTTAATAAAAAAAAGGTATTGTTTTTATTAAAATGAGGGTAAACCTTAACGCTCATATTAATGAAAAAATAGCTTTTACGTCCGCTTCTACTGTGCCCCGACCTGATCTTCTGTTTAGTTCCCGGTGACTGCTGCTCACGCACTTGACATGCCAACTGAATAGGTTAACGTCGGCTGAATAATAGGCAACATCGTTCTAACATAAAAATTTACACCTGTTTTGGAGATGTAAGAAATTTCAAATTGACTCAAATCGAAAAGTGAAAAAGTACGGAGACGATTTTGCCAGGCTGTTCGACAATACATGCTCATAATATCTAATATAGTTTCGTACCAGAGACAAATGTTTATTTTCAAGATCCACTTTAGTGAAAATCCAATCAATGTAATGTAATTGAATTCCCTTTTAGCTACTTTAAATTGAACGCCACATGGACCCATATTTATTATGATGTATAACAGCAAAGGTTGTTAAGAGCTCGATACTGCACTAGATGCCATTTGTCATCGTCTATTAAGATTTTGACATACCCATCAAGGTATCGAAGTTCGAGTTCCTCCATTCGATTTAGCTATTTCTGCTAAGAGGATATTTTTTCCAGATGAAATCTGGATGGACTAATATTTCTGAAAACCTTTACTAAGCTGTAGATTAACGGATTTTACAGATCCATATTAACTATGCGTAAGGAAAAAACGGGAACATAAATCTAAGAATTATGGATAATATCCATTAGAAAAACTTGAAGCTGTATCATTAAGATGAACCTGTCAAGGACACAGGAATTCATGTAAATTTAAACAAATAAAGTGGAAAAATATGTCCCGCTTCCACAGTCACAGCAACAGTCGAAATGAACTGTTTTGATAAAGTATTCTGTAATGATGTTAAGGAAAGTAGGTATGCGAGGAATCCGTTGGGCGATCGTGTCGCAGATTAAAATGCACGGCAGTAATGCATCGTCGGAATTCACCCACTTTCACACGACAACATGTGTTTGCAGACGATACTTATATTTTTAATTTACGGCTCTAGACGGAAATAATGCAATTGCTGCTCAATAGACGTCTATAGCGTTTGATGGGTTCATGTATGGATACGCTTTGCATTATTTGCATTGTTATGATCTCTAAGCGCTCTGTTTGTAGGTACTCCCGTTTCAAGGGACTTCAAAAAGGGGAGGTTCTATGGCCGTCTGTACGTATGCTTATTTTGTATGTATGTTTACCGATATTTTCGTCAATTGTAGACCGATTTTGATGATTCTTTTTGCATTGGGTTGAGTATAGCTCCGAGGTGGTCCTATTTTAATTTTATCGGTAAACTCAAACTCTAATAATTTATTTTGTATAAGCCCTGCGGGGGCGCTTACAAATAGTCAATTTACATTTTTTTTTTTAAATCTATTTTAACTACTAATCTACCACCGGATCGGAACGCGGCCTCCACTGAGAAGATCCAGCGAAGAAACTCGGGCTTGTCTTTTTTATTTACTTCTCTTTCTCTTTTTTCTTTCCTTTTTTTAAATCATAATGTGTGGATACAATGTTTAGGTTACAATTAAATGGTTTATGACCTAGCTCCAGTGTGATGCCTTACGATCGAGATATGAATCTAATGATGTTATCCGTTAAGAGCGCCTAAAGGATTCCCGATGGACCAGTCCCCACAAGCAGCACCCGTTCACGAGTATGACTGCTGGAACAGCCATCACTCCCCTCAACCATATTGGAGGGAAGGGCGTGACCCGCGCCAGACAGCCACCGCAAGCAAAGACATTATAGTGAGCATGACTAAACCAGAACCCCAAAGACGGTAGTCACATTGTGTCTACAAAGCAACAATATCACAAGCTCGTCAGGCAGAACACGCTACGCTTTAACATTGCCGTAATTATAAGAGTACGTTGGCCTTTAAAGATACACCAAGGAAGACCTTACCGACAAATAATACGAATCTGTAGATTGTGTTGTTATAAGTATTGTGTTAATCTTATAGGTACCCTACCATAGAACTAATCAGAATATTAACCGTCTTCAAAAAACGAGGAGGTTTACAAGTCGTGTGTTTTTTGTATAACTTCTTTATTTATGACCTGTTTTTGATGATTTTTTTTGCGTTGGGTTTAGTATTGCTTTGAGGTGGTCTCATTTAAATGTAATTGGTATTGAACGTGGGATTTTGAAGATACCCCAGGGGACTCCTTAACGGCAAACAGCACACATGTATAGATTCCGTTATTATGGGTATTATATCAATCCTCTAGGTACCTTAATGTAGAACTTAGCAGAATAATATATAATAGTATATAAATATTAATTACTAATTCACTCATCACTTAAAATTGTAAAATAGATAACTTATGCCGATTAGTGCAGTCGTACTTGGTTGGCACCGACTTCAAATATTTAATTTATGCGTTTTTCTTGTTTCTATTTTTGGTTTCCTCTTTTTTAAAAGTTATTGAATAAGTCTGAGTTCAGGATAAAAAGACACGTTAAAAAATGTCATGTATTTTATGTGTTGACAAACAAAAATCGCATTTGGCGACTTTTCTGAAAAAAAAACTATTTTTTTATAATAAATATACAGGTTCCGGTTAGGATTTAGACAAATTATGATTAAGTTTATATACAAATATTTAGGTAATTTATGTCGCACACTAATTATCATCATACAGTCATAAATAAAGATAAACATAAAACATCCTGTTATATCGTAAATGAAAGTGTTGTTTGGTGATTTAAGTTGATGTTATATCGCTATGCATACAAATGATTCCGAAAATTATATTATTTACGATATAGCTTTATTATGATCGTACATAATTCTGACAGATATTCAGATCGACAATCGTAATCCTTCGTACAGTCACATATTTCAGCTTTGCTGCAAATTAAAGTTACCAGGAATCGGGTAAGTTTTCATTGGAAGTTAGCCTTCGTCCAACACTGCCCACAGTGTTAGTTCATTAAATTACATTGCCAATTGGAAATGTACGTTTAGCGTTCGTTTGTTTGTTTAGCGAGCGAAACGTCTCATCTATTTGATCCGAGTGCTTAATCAGGTTTAAGCGCAAAATGTAGATTCACCTTTAAACTGGTCACAGGAAAAGACAATCTAGTTTATCCGGTAATGTAATATTACTAGGAAATAGTAAATCAAGACCGATGTCTTGACATCGGTCTCTGCTGAATTTATCTTTCTTTTTATAGTCCCGCGGATAAAGCCTGGTTCGTTCGGGTTCTTAGCTGTATAAATACTATTCCTTTGAGAATTAAGTTGTAGTGCTTTGAAGAGCGATGTAAAGAGGCTGCATGAGGTTAGATTATTGGATTTCGATATCGTTATCGGCGATTGCTACGTGCAGTGGCATCAGACATAGACACAATAAATTATTTATCAATCTTGTACAAGGTGTATCATAGTTAACGCGAGACCTTTGTTCTAAATCGGTATCTGAATTGATTTCACCAATTTTTAATGTACTCATCCTTACATTTTTCTATAATTTGTAAAATATGTTGTTACACCATCAGTGCGATACAGCGGTTTCTTTTCTCTGTTCAAAATAATACGTAAATTAAAAAGGCATTTCTAAAACTTATGTGTGAAAATGCACACATACACGTACAAGTTTCATTGTTAATTGTGGAATAAAAGTGCTTATAATAAGGGTTGAAAAAACTTTAAATTTGGAAATTTGGTTTTCGTATTGCATTTGTGAAGTAATTATCTAATAGAGGTGTCTGAGTTCTTGAGTTATTTACCGTGTATTGTGCTACTTTCCAGATGTTCATGAGACAGTGAAATTAAATTTGACAAAGCGAATATGAGCCCATCAGGCTTATCAGCTACATTTAAGATGTTTGACGGCATTTCTGTAAACGGATATGGTATATTTTGGTTGAGTATAATATTTATCGACTAATACAAGAGTTCGATTAAATACAATATAATGCTAATTCCGACAAGGTTTGCATTAATTATTATTGTTTATAATAATAATATTACTTATCTAGGATACTGGAGATTTACAGGCCCTGTATTTATTAAAAAACGAAATTAAGAGAACGAAGCTTAGTTTACATAACGGCACGGATATAATTAAATCCAGCGGCGGCTTAATACGAAACGTCAGGTACAACAATTTGCGATTAAACAGCACAATACCGGGCAGTGAGCAAATATTATTTATAATAAAAAGGCCGCCCTTCTCTCGTGCGGTTGATTCCAATGAATTGCATTTGAAGACAAGCATTTTAATTAATAGTAAGCCATGGAAACTACAACCAAATTTGATACCTGGCGGAAGGCTCAAATATTTACTAACGATGGTTTGCACACGTTCGCATATTAATCAAATTAAGTCAAATATTAGAAATGTGGATAAGGACTGGTAGTTTAGGTAAGAACTACTAGAGTGATATCCATTCGCCAGTACAAAATAGACATAATACAGTTTGTACTGACTTTTATAAAAACTACTTTTTTGGAACGACTACGCCAGTGTATCGTGTCCCGAACTTTTTAATTACTGGCCTGTCGACCGGACACATTGCAGCCGCAGTGCATGTCAATAATTTAGTAGTTCGCTACCAAAATTAGATTTTCACGTTCCCACAGAAAATAAACAACGGTACAATTAAATCTCATCACTAAAAGAAATCTTCAGTCAACCAACACATATGGAATGAAAATATGACTACATTTTATTTTATCCATCTATAAGTTAACAGGCTTAAAGGAAGTGGTACTTGACCTGGTTTCTTGACAAAATGATAAAAGAAGCCACTGACAGTGCATCGTGAACAACAGAGAACCGAGGGTAAAAGTTTTGAAGTCGTTCATGTTTATTTAATTGCTCTTTTAAAAGGTCCGCATAGTTGTAGTCTACAAAGCCAAGTTCAGAAGGAAGAAGGCATTTTGCGAGTATAATTAAAATGGCAGTAGGGAAAAATTCCGTCTAAGTTCTCATACTTGCGGCCTCCAAGTCAAATTGGTATTGATGTAAATTCCCAAGATATCATGGTGCCATTAAATGTCTATAATATAGGGTTGATGGGATGCAACTAATCAATGCGTGCTATCATTTTGGAATATCCAACGACAATGGTATGAGTTTGATGGATTCAAATTTCACATTAAAGCTAAATAATATTAATAGCAGCAACAGTGCATTTCAGAGACAACAGTGTATAAGACGAACTATAAGAGTGGAGGAAGCCAGAGAGGTATGTAAAAGAAAGAACCTGTTGGAACTCTGTACTCTCTGCCTACCCCGCGAAGGAGCTGGCGTGATGATATAGATAGATAGATAGAACAGTGCAGTTCAGTAGACAATATGTTCCAATTCTTTTTCACTATGTCCTGAGTAATTAGTCATCTAGGATGTCCTGGGCTACTTTCATATCCTGTCTGGTCGGTCAAGGCACTTGAGTGTATACAGCAAGGACTTTATTTTCAATAAAACAAGACAAAGCCCACCAACTTTTCTTTTCTTTGTTACAAAGTTCAGTAGGCATAATTTCGAGTAGCACACTCATGATTTACAAACAATAGCCCGATAAATAATAATAAGCAACTCTGTAAACTAGTACCAGTATTAAAAGGATGAAGCCATTATTTTGCCTACCCAGATTAGTATAAAAGTTACATCACGTCACATGTTACATATCGGTTGTCTTACGATTTTACTTGTACGATTATTTACTTGCTTTTGTTATGGGATGTTAAGATTACTACTGTAAAACCTTAAGGTGCAAGTTAGGATTGAAACTAACTAGGTTGTCGCAACTTTACAATTTTAGGACATTTTATCACATCAATAACTCTCAGAAAGTCCGAAAAGAACAGAAGTTAAAGTATAATTATTGACCAATTCCTTGTAAATTGTTACTAATGATAAAGACAACTTATTAGCGATTCGGCGACGAATTTCTCCGTGTAACTTACAAAATAATAAATTGCAGTTGTATAACTAATTGAATAATGACACGTCGGCGATGTGCAAAGATAACTATCTCTTATAGGGTGTTACGTAATGAAGTTAGAAAGCATGGCGGGCTATATAGTTCGAACGTAAAATTATAGATTTTACGTGAATCAGACTGCGATAAAGCCGCAGTTGTATTAGCAATTTAGTGTAACACTTTACCGGTAGATAAATGGCCGCGAAGTAAGTTTAATAAATGGGTTTATCTACCCAGGTCGTAATGAGGTAATTAGCGTCCGGTATTAAGTTTTATGAGCTTCTTTATCCGCTAGAAAGGTATTTTTAAGATCCTTATTAACAGCGGAATACAGTTACAGATAAAACCCTGTTATTGCAATATTTTTCACCGAATAGTCATACTTAGGGAAAAGAAGGCAAAACGGAGATATAAAGGTCCATCTTAATAATTTTAAGAATCTTATTGGATCGTTTAAGTCAGATAGTTCGTCATGCACCCGCTCTCGATCAGTGCCCCCAATACTACCCTTAATGTGTGCACTTTTCTAGGAAAGAATGTTTGTTTCTAGTTGTGTTGATATAAAATTAAAGATTTTTAATTGGCCTACCCTTTGCGTTGGCTTAATAAAACGTGTTCTTGCTTGTACGTATGCAAATTGTCTTACGGTTATTATAATACGTAACTATGAAGAAGCTAGAAACGATAAAAAAGGCAAAACGGACTAGAATTCATGGAACTTCTGACTAATAGGAACATCGGAAAATTAATGTAGAAAACGAAGAAAAATTACATTTTCATTCATCGTCGACGACGTTAGGTATGTCACTACTCTATAATATTTTTCACATAAGATGGGTAGTGACAGTTCTGAGTGCCAAACGAAATTGATATTTATTTTTTCAATGGTATTAAGGCATAAAACCATAAGAAACGGGTCATGCCTCTTATTGTCATTGCATAAAGTATAATTTTCTTTGACACAACTGTCACAGTACCCATCTTACATGAAAAATATGTGAAAAATCCTCCAATTGGTCTCAAAAAACAGACCAAATCAAACGAATGGAAGATACCAAGTTGCATACTTTGAATTTATCCTATATAATATCCTTATGTTACTTGACTTTATCAAAGATGGTATTAATTGGTTTCGTAGAGTATAAAATTATAACAATTAAATAACGCTTATTTTTTTATGACTGTTTTCGCTTAAGTGGTCAGTTTTTCCTTCTTTTCTCTATAAGAAATGGTACTTAACACGGAAATCCGCAAATAATGTAACCCTTTTAACCAATTTAATGTGAGATATTGTTTTCGAAATCTAGCACAAGATATAAAAGCGATAGATTAATACAACAAATTGAATATATTTGGTACAAAATCTGTACCTGTTATTTCTTAATAAGTAATGGGCGCATATGTAGTTCCGGCGCGAAAATAACATGAAATTAGCGGTGGTTCCGTGTTTCTCCAGTGCGGTTTGTAATCAATCAAATCGCTAGTGGACTGATCGTATAATCAGTATGTGATGCCGGCTTCGCGTTTAACTGCCATTTATATTATGTGTAATTTGTAAGCTCTGCGGTTAAGAAAACAAACATTTATAATTTTGTTATGAGAGACGGTTACGGTCTACAGTTAAATTACACCTAGGCTATAATTAGGTAGAAGAAAACATCGTATATGCATCTCAATTAAAAAAGACTGTATTATAGCAGACCAAAAATAAATACACAATGAAAATATACAAAACATATATGTATCTTTTCTATCTCTCAACAAAATTCCGTCTAGTGACTCAAAGGAATTGTTTAAACAATTGAGACTAACTAAAAGAGAACCTGCAACAGCGGCAAATAAAATCTAAATTTTTATACACACACACCGTCACGCCTATATTCCCTAAGCGGGGGTGGCAGAGGTGTACTGAGTACACCCACTTTTCACCGACGATGTTAGATCCCATGCAATAAGGAGCGAGCCTATTGCCATTTCAATTTGATATTAATAACATTTCATTGCATGTAATTGTAATTTTTTTTTCTGATTTCTCTTTTTCTTATTATTATTATATTTTAATTGTTGTTATGTCTACGTTTTACAAGTTTTTTGTTTTAACTACATTTGAAAGAGCGATCTCATCCTAATACAAGTTTCCCAAAGCCAAAAAAATATTTAAAAAACGAGTAGTATGTAAACGAGTAAAAAGCGGATTATGTGGTAGCGAGTGCATCCTTTGAAAACTACTTGTTCGATTCAATTGGCATCGAACAAAATGTAACTTCAATAGGAAGGCATTTATTAAATAAATGACAAAATTCGGAAAAGAATTAAGAGTGATAGCATACACGTAAATCCAAAATAACCTCCTACTTCTAAACGATTACAGTCTTTGTTCGGTTTCGTATTCTAGGCATGGACAGCTTAAGGTATGTCGTAATAAGCATTTATTAGTTTATACCAGCGCGTGCGTGACCTGGCTTAATAATTACGTGTTACTGCTCTAGATTTTAGTCGATTGACTAAACTTAGTAATATACCTTAATTGAATATGTTGAGCCACATTTTGCAACGTTGCAACGCGAGCACACCAATTTGAGGCGTTCGCGTGCGTGTATAGGTTTTTCGGCGTGGACATTTAACCATTTTTACGGAGAGAAGGACTCGCCGGAGTTCGTGTTGGGTATATAATGCACGAGTCACGCTATATCAGGTTTATATTTTTGTTTCCTACCCTGTTCAGTCCAGGGCAGTTCAGTCATCTAAAATCGTTATTGGCGATGTCGCTTCTTTATTTTGCGTTTCTTCTTCTTCTTCTTCAGCCGAAAGACGTCCACCGCAGGACAAAGGCCTCCCCTAAAGACCGCCACAACGACCGGCTTTGTGCTGTACGCATCCAACTTCTACCCGCGACCTTCACCAGGTCATCGGTCCATCTTGTAGGGGGCCTACCCACTCCACGTCTTCCGGTACGTTGTCGCCATTCGAGAACCTTTCTGCCCCAACGGCCGTCATTTTGCGTTTATTCAGCGGAAAATAAAGGACTGCGAGCAAGGTGCCAGTTCGGACAGTGTTGCTATTTCGAGTCGAAAAATGTTAAGTACAAAAAAAGGGGACGTGGCGTCTAATAAGAAGCATGGGAATAACATAAAATTAGTTTGGCGAAATTTTGTGATTTTGGTAAAATAATATGACATAGGAAGATTTTATAAACATAAAGGGAAACACACAGATTTCCTTTAAAACGTCCGCCGATTGAATACGAAGTGGGTAAATATGAATCGGCGGTATTGATGCTTTTATGCAATTGCAATGCAATTTATGCGGGAAATGGCAGCAGTGACATCATATAAATTCAGTACTAGAGAGGTTTGTTTGCTCCTGTCGTGATATCAACTTACTGAATATTAGTCCAGGTAATGAATCAACTTCAATTTATTTTATGAGAATGATATATTTTATCCCAACTATGTACCCTAACGGTTAATAAATTATGTATACCTACACATTTCTTTCACGCCACGCGCCAACACGCCGTTTGTGTATATACATATAATGTGTATATTTTATCGCGTCAAAAAGCGAGAGCGGACCGCGGTATTGTTCAGTGTGAATATTTGCGTTGAAAAGCCTTTACACGATATACAGCTATACTATAGCAGCAGGTGAACAAACGAACGTGAAAAATATTCCGCTAAATATGAGAATAGACAACGGAATACACATAGGTTTGTGAATCGCAGGCAGTAAATAAACTGGCAATCTTCTCGGTAAGCTATCATGTTGAGGAGATTTATGGCGAGAGTCGTGAAATTTTCAGTTTTAAATAAATTAATTTTTATTTTTCCTACTCCTCCTGTTTTTCTTTCTTATTAAATTTGTTGCGGGTCCCAAGACAATTAAAGTGCTTCCCGGGACACCTCAAGGTTCAAACCTTGGTGTCATTTAAGGATACTATTGTGGATCCTGGCTTACAGGAGTTACAATGGTGGGAATGTGTGGCGGGCTTTGTCCCATAAAAGAATAAAAAAATATCACATATTAGCCAGTTTTAGGAAATCTGACGAAGTTGAAATTAGGAATGACATGGAAACAGCGCCCAAGTATGATCTTAATAAACGACAAACAATCTTAACTCATAAAGCATCATTCACAACAACAAAATATAACAAATCCTTTCAAAATCCAGTTTCAGATGACACGAGTGCAAACTTTAGGACAAAATATGCCCAACCCTCACAGGGCCTTTGCTACTTTGATACGTTTACGACTTACTTATGCAGTAAGTTTGATATGACCGTTAAATCAACCGAAACTTGGTTTCCCACAGGATGACCCTGATGTTTGTCCCCATAAATCCTTTACAACCTTTCACATATGTGATAATAATGTTGAGGTTTCTTATAAAGTATTGGAAATCTCGCATTTTACTATCTCTTTCTACATAACTTATGTCAACTTAAGTGGAATAGGTAGCAGAAACTGTTCCACCATAAATAAAGTTATAAAAAGAAATTTCTCTTTTGAAACAAGATAAGTATATGTAAGTTTTAATTGACTTTCATAATATGTATGTAAGAATTGTGAATATCAAAAAAATTTGATTAGTTATATCAAAAATTCTATAACTTTCCGATTTTTAATATCACAGAGTTTCAAAAAAGCATGTGCCATATAAAAAATGATTGTACAAGTTTAAAATGGTTTTTATAAGAGATGAAAACCAACACCACATTTAATGAACAGATCCTGAAATTCCCAACTGAATATATCAAAACGTCTGTAATTAATATAAGAACATTGATTTCCAACACTAAAAAGACACCGCTCCAATTAATAATTTCATCGGAGTACTAAATGCAGTTAACGAGAACTCTCGACCAGGGCCGGTATTTGCTATGATGAAACGCGGTGCGTTACGATAACTTCGGGAATTGATCGTGTAATGGTATTCTATATGCCATCGAACAATCACTACACGAAGTTATCGTAACATATCGCGTTACTTGGGTAATTGGTCAGTGCGAATAAGAGTCCGGAGCTCGCACTATTAGTTGCAAGGTAAGCTGTTAATTTGTTAATGATTTAATGATAATACCACAATTGCTACTTGCGAAGCGGGATATGACTTAAAGCAGTTGATTTCCGGTGGTAAATAAGATGAATGGTAGCTATCTACATTAAATAAATCGCTAATAACCAATAAATTTTCTGTAAGTCGTATTCAAATCAATATTTGTTTAGAAAATATGGAAATCATCTTTCCGCCGTAATGAATGTTGGAATAAAAGAATAACAAAACAGATATATAATACAAAGTGGAAGGATAGAGCGGCGAAGACCTAGACTTACTTGCCTTGACAAAATAGACCGTGTCTTATCTGAAGGACAAGTTAAGAATCTCCGTATAACCGACAAGCGTATATGAGACGAACTATGCGAGTGGGGGAAGCCAGAGGCCAGGTCTGTCAGGAACTCTGTTCTCTTTGTCTATCCCACAAGGGATCGGGCACACAACAAGTCTTTTTCGTATTTTAATTCAAATGTTATTGTGTCTGCTTACAATAGTTTTTAGTACCGATTTGTATGTAAATTTGAAATGATCAATCCGTAAATACCAAGATATCAAGACACCTATTATACAAAAGTCTCTTTAAAAATAATTGTATAACGCATTAGGTCCTCTGCGACGCTTCACAAAGGAAATGCTTTGATAAATAGCCTTGTAAGTTCTAACAGGGAAATGCTCAATTAGATTTTCAATTCTGGAGCGACATTTTCTCCAGTATTGAAAACATATAAACGTTCTCTATTTATAATGAATCATAACGTGAATATGTATCTGCTCAACCTTTGTAATTACTGCCTGTGTCGTTGCAAGTTTTAGTCGGTGCGTTTCTATGCACAAGTTGTCCAAGCTTACAAAAGAAACACATCGGGCTATATTAAGTTAGTTGCAAAAAGTAATTAAAAAAAAGCTATGTACGTCCGAACTTCTAACTAAAACTTACACTGATAACACCTTTGAAGCATTTATAAAGGGCATAATAAACATAACAATAAATTAATAATGTTCAAATTTTATATTGAACTTATAATGCAATGAAGGCCCCTGCCTTGATTAATTTTATGCTTATGTTAAAAATCTTGCGAGTGTTAAATATTTCTAATCATTTTGTGACTTATGATAAGACACATACTAAGTACAAAAAGCAAAATTGATTTTTCGCGTCCCTTTATATTTTATTATATATAACCGGAAGCAGGCAGCGTCGATTCAACGTGTGAAAATATTTAAAATTTGCTTTGCATTTTGCGGTTTAAATAACAAATTTTTAACCCTAACATAAAAGGTAAACTCAGCATTGGTACGAAGACGTGCGTATAAACCGCGGATATTGAGCCCTTGCAACCATTTCCCTTTTCCGTGGATACAGAATCGCTATCTACTTGGATTGAAAATAGTTTATATGCCTTATCAAAGATTTTGTAATGCAGCGTTCTCAATGTAAAAGTACTGGAAAGAAATTAGCGAACAACAAATCACTTAATGACTCCGATGTGAAAATCATTTTGGTATTCCTTGCTGCGTGATTTCGAACGAGTGAATGCTGAATGCAATGGTTCTGCATTGCAATTTTCGAACAAATTGCCCGCGGACAGCTGCGGACTGCTATTTTTATCGACAGAAGTCCACTGTTGTCTGCGGACAATTTGTTCGACGTGTGTGTCTGGTGTCCTCACGATGAACGATAGCTTTACGAGATAATGCTGTAGCATGTTGCCCTCTCTGGGGTTTTCTTACGAGTTCTCAATAAACGAATATGATATTCATGATGAGCAAGTACAAGCTGATTTTTTGTTGTTGAGCTGTTGAAGGTGAAAGTATGTACGTACTCTTCAGTGTCCCTCGAGCACAGTACAATAAATAACTGTATACGAATTATTTGCAATTATATTACAATTGTTTATTTCAAAAGTACCGCTCGAGTATTCGGTTCCATATCTCCGAAGGAAATATGTTGTTATTAGAATACGCGAAGAAATTCTGCTTACCATCTAATATTATTTGAACAGAATATTTCTCTTTGCTCTAGAAGTGTACTTGAGTGTTTCATGTGGAGATTTATTGTGAATATTTCTTACAGTAAATAGGATTGATATTATAGTACTGCTATAATATTTATTAAGTAATTATCTGGGCTACACAAAATACACTAGTGCTTTGATTACACGCGTTAGCAAAATAACCCTTATTGATTTCTTAGCATGTTTACATTAAGACCACGATTCGTTCTTTATGATTTGTTAACTATCATTGATTAGATATAAAAATAGTATTAAAAATACAATATCAGAAATAAGTAGCTGATTTTAACGTAAATTTGTTTTACCCTGCTGTTTGCTAATTTCTTCCCAAGTCAATGAAAGCAATAACCCGTTTTCGAATTCAAAGCGCCTAGCGCTAATGATATTTGTCCATAGGTCCATAGGACTTACGAATAGTATTTTAGGTACATAATAAAGTTAGTGGAAAATTCAAATTAATCAGTTAGCAATTTGGGATGGTTTATTGTTTATTCGCCGACAAAGTTTTAGTATCGCTAATTTAAAAATTCAGTTACTACACCTACCAAGGAATATTAAATCTGCGGTTTTACAGAATACAATGATATTCTTATAGTCTGAAATAACATCGTCTTCACAACATAAAAGCGTCTTTTGTCAAAGCACTTCTTCTTAGCCCACACATTGCTCAATACCCTAATCCTAAGTCTTATTTTCTCGAACGCTTCAGTATCACACAAAACCTTTTGACCTGGTTACGAAAGGCGATATTTTCTTAAGTTTTACTTAGTTCCCGGACAAAGGTCTATTTTGAGGCCGTTGGGAAAAGTGGAACTTGGAATTTTTGAGATCAGAAATATGTTTTATGTAAAGCTCTAAGGAACGTCTTGGGAGCATGTAAAATTAAATTTTGTTCTTGCACTTCTTCTTTCTTCAATTTTACAGACCGCTGTTTTAAGATTTTTTTTCACATGTGGCATAAACTGGTTTTAGAGTCTTTGTTACTTTTCTGACATAAATGTCTACAATGGATTACATAACAAGTGGCGAAGTTCTCAAAAATATGAGCAGATCACAAAATGTATCCCTAAAATTTGTTTTGCACGGAAATTGTACCCGGGTTATCCATGGAGGGTATTATTTTTATTGATAAGTCTCAACGTTCTAATTGTAAAGTGGTCGAGCAGGATTATGCGAGAGGTAGACAAGGAAATCGCACGCGCAACCACTTTTCCTTCCACTTCTCTGAAACAGGTGTCATAATTAGCGGACGCAGGTAGTCTAATTACAAGAAGTTTTGAGTACATTATTAAAGTAAATATATTTTCCAAGACGTAGTCTTCCAAGTGTTAATATTATATTATCACACACTTTAATTTTCCAGGAATCCAGCAAAGTAAAAAACCTTCTCCGTCCAAAGTTACTAGGGATCCTTGAACATATTGGACCTGAAGTCGCATAAAGGACTGAAACTTCTGTCATGTGCAAATCAGTTATGATTAAAGCTATAAAGTCATAGCCAGACTGCGAGCGGTAATAAATGGTTTCCATCGATATTTGGACAATGACTCTCGATCTTACCACTAAATTTGATAAGATGAGTAATTATTGGTTTATATCAGTAAACTGGCTGACCTAGCAGGGAAACTATCGGCGACAATATTACCCTGGGTCAAAATCACCAAGGTGGCAAATTCCAAATTCTCTTTTACGGTAATTTACCTAGCCTCTGCTACTTTGATGATCAGCCGAAATGATCACTAAACTTATGTTTAAACAATATTTACGTTGGCAGAGCATAGAATTGATTACTACTCTTTTTATTTTTATTTTTAAAGAGAGCTATTGCTGAAAAAGATCATTCCGGGAACGTTTTTGTGAGGTTTATAATAATATTAAAATATAACATAAGTATTTATTTTTTACCTTGTTCAATAGCGGATTTATGTTATTTATAAATAAAAATTCAAAAAAATGTAATGTAATTGCCAATAAAGACGTTAAAAAGCAAAATATAGTGCAAATGGAGCTATTATGACTATTTCTTTGTCTATAATAACTAAATATGAGAAATATCGCTATCTTATATATATATAAATTAACATGCTATAGGTATACGAAGTGTGCCTTATATTAATATTACCAGGGCGTTTTTTTAAATATCTTAAATAATAATGTGTTATCTGTGATTTTAGTGATGTTCCCGGAAATGATGAGGTGTTCGCGGAATGATGCGGGTGTTCCCTAAATGACGATATAGATACAATTTAGGTTTATAAAATCATAAGCAATGTTTTTGTACGTCGTACTTATTTATTCATTTTGGCATAAGGTTCTTAATTAACAAAACGTAACTTAAATAACTTTACAGTCTTTTAATTACTGTACACAGCCGATTAGAAATTCTTTATAATCATATTAAACTTTTATTATGACGGTAATAATCAAACCATCTAAACATTATACTTATTGTTTTGTAGTAAATATTAATTAAACTTTACATCAAAAACAAGAACTCCTAATCACATTAATTAAACACAAGAATATAATATTAAAGAAAAAGAAAAAAACATTAGAATTTTTCATAAACATCAATAGCAGTCTCAAAGTAATAATACTCTCTATTATTTTATTTTTTCAGCAATGGCGTTGGAATTATACTTATTATTTGCTATAAATCCAATGTAGGATACATCACTCGGATCTAATTTAATTTTTTTTTTGCATTATTACGCACCGAATTCAAAAATGTGACTAGGATTTCTCCATCATCTTTATCGACACCTGTCTTACAGGTGGCAAAATATCTGTAATTGACAGTTTTCTTTTGTGTAGGTACTTTAATTAAAATAAAGGTTCCAGGGGATATTAAATTTGAGTGTAGGTTTCCCTTGTCTTGATTGTAAGATGTACCAGCTTCAACAGTAATTGATTTTTGCGCAGTTTGCTGCCGAAGAGAAATCGACATTAAATCCTCCTCATCATCGGATGATGATGAGCTATAAATGGTGTTGTAAATGCTCCGTTTCTTCAATTGCAACAAATCTTGTACATTAATTGTATCCGTAGGCTCTTTTGGTTCAGGAGACTTTTTTTGAAGGTATTTCCATGTTTTTTGGTTCAGAGTTCGGATATAAACTGCCAGATAATACAGACATTTTCAGTTGCTTTTTAAAACGTTTGTGTCGGTATGTTTTAATTGAAACTTCTGGTCCTCTTTGCCATGTAATTTTTGTAATATTCGTGATACCTGATATGGCATCTATGGTTTTCGGAACCAAGTCTTTTGCTCTAGAAATGTCATCATCAAGGATCTCTTTTACCGGTATAGTAGACTCCGTAAACAAAATTACTAAGTCTAAGGATGTTTTAATATCTTGTCCCATTAATACATGCCTATCGGCAGTCTTTTTAAGAGTTCCACCTATGCCATCCATGAGTCCTTTGCCATGGCCTGTATGCCCAAGTAGCTTTTGATATCTGTTTGAATTCCTTTATTAATGTTTGTAGCCAGAGATATATGTTAGTTCGGTTACGGTATTGCGATGTAGGTCCATCAGAATAGATATGAAGGGTGTTAATATCTTTATTTTCCAATATTGTTTGTCGGATCGGTTTCATATGAGCCCATACCGCATGGGCTTGATGATCCAAATTTTCACCCACGGTAGAAAAAGATCTGGATTTTAACCATTGTCAACGTTTCGTGTATGATATACACCTGTATGAACAGACAATTGATTTTTGCATAATGTGTCGACTGGATTTTATTTGAATATTTAATTGTGTAACTCTCCAAAAAGTCAATCTGTATCATTACCTCTTCTTCAGTTAAATTTTCTTTCAGCTCTTTTTTCAGTTTGTTGTAGCTATAAATTCCATACATATTATTTTTCATAACTAGAATATCTTCAATAAAAGTCGTTTTTAATTCTTTCACTGTACTTGAAATTGCAACCTTTTTTGTGATCTTAAACTTCAGATTCTCGCCTTTTACAATTTTTTTCTTCAATAACAGACTTCCATTAGAAATATGTCACAGAATCTGCATTATCAGCTGACTCATGCTTCGGATTTTCACAAGTATCATACGAACCATACATGCAGTCATAAGAAGTTATGTCGCATAATCCTCGATGTTTTTCTCTACACTCCCGTGATTTATTTGTTGTAAGTTTTTTAATTTGTTCAGTTTAAGTTCGAAATTTTCGTGTTTGACGCATAAACAAGATTCTCTGTCTCTGAATGTTAGAGCTACCACCCAAAACGGTTTTGCTCTTAATAATGTTGCATAAGGTAAATTTATTCCAGTTTCTTTAACGAATTTTTAACGTCAGTTCTTTAACTGTGAATAAAAGGAGGCGTTTTTGCATCTTAATACCGTTTTTCTTCACAAAATATCTCTTGGATGGGCACATCCTGCTGACATCATCTCTTTGGAAGAAATCTTTTACTTTTTCACGAACTTCCGCCTTCAAAACAACCTCACGAATTTTGGTATCAGACTTCAGAATTCATGTACTGGTTCTTTTTTTTGGCAAAAAAGTCTAAGCCATATGAAGCAATTTACATTTTTGGAAGACTTCTCTTTCTTTGGATTTTTTTCTTAAAGTACAGGCCTTTTCTTTTAACTGCGCAGTCAGTACTTCGTTGAATAAAAGATTCTTGCGCACTTCAGGAGGCACGTTGACATTTTTAATCAATGCATCACCTTTGCTGTTGGGAGTTGTTGGTACCTGGACGTTTCCTGTTCTCTTTTTTCTTTTCTTCTTAGTCTTTTCTTTAAATTTTCATATTAACGTTTTATGTTAGCAATTGTTTTCTCTTGTTGTTTTATTTTACGGTATGCTTTGGCTCTATCCTTCCAAATAATTTTTCTTCCCACTGTTCTTCTTACTGCAGCTAATTCTGGTGCTGCAGCTAATTCATTATCAGAATGGGGCGGAGTATTTTTTACTATACTTGTTATTGCCTTTTTCTTTTATCTGTATTTTTTGGCTGCGTCTTTTTAAATTTTTCTCTGCTTTCGCTTTTCTCTCTCAGTCATCTCATCAATGTTTTTAAATTTCTTTTCAGCTGTTTTTTCTGATGGTACGCTCTATCTTTAGCCCTTTTTATTTCTCACTCTTCCTCCGTCATCTTATCTAAAAAAATCCTTTTCCTGGCATTGGCTTTCTCTCGTTGTCGCAAGTAAGCCGAACTATTTTATTAACTTGCTTTTTCGGACGTTTTTTATTTTTTTCAGCCACATGAGACTCAATATTGCTAAAAAATATTAAACATATATAAAAAAATATGTTAGCACAACATACACTAAATTAATTAACCAATAGTTATAATAACAGGGCGGGTTTATTTGAAAAAGCCATTTCGGGAACGTATTCATCATTTCGAGATCGCTCCGTTAAATCCTGGAACGGTCCCGAAAATGACCTATCCCGAAATGACTTTTTAAATAAACGCGCCCGTCAGAAACAGCAGCCATCTTTGACATCATGTTTGGCTTTGTTATTGTAAAATATTTGAGCTTACTATTTGCTATAAAACACTACAAAACGTATTTTTCTATATTCCAAGTTGAGAAACACATTCCCGGTATGATGACGTATTGCTGTACGCTCTATAAATAATCAATTAAAAGATACTTACCACTTATTTTCAATTGTTTTTGGCGAAAACTCTCTCGACAACCGTTTGTTTACATCGTTCACATCACTGTACCATAGACAACATAAAAATCAAAATTGCGTCCACTAAAATGACGCTTACTTTGCCGGACACAATATTTTGTGTTGATTTTCTTTAATTTCTCTTCTTTCTTTAATAATAACAATAATATATAATATTTTAATTTTTTTTTATTTTTTTTTTAATTATATAAATAATAATAATAATAATATCAATAATTAATTGATATAAAATAAAAGTGTAGGCCATTAAGTAAGAAAAATTTTTCACGTTACATATTTTATTTTATGAATATTTCCAAAGTTAATTTCTGAAGATTGCTACATAGGACGCGTTCTCGAAATGGTTTTTTTAGTTATTTCTTCAAATAATAATGAATGTGCTTTACTTTTGCAGTATAATATAATATGTACAGTTAATATGAACAGAGTTAAGTAATATTTGCAATAACCATTTGCTTAAATAAACTTAATTTAGACATTTATTTGCTGGCAAAGCTAATTCTCCACCTTGGTGATTTTGGGCCCCCTGTAATCGCGTGGTCGGACTGCGTAGTCCGACCGAGCGGACTACGTACGTACATGACATGATTATGTATGATTGTTTATTCGATATTAGTGTTGGGTGATTGGTTATTTAATGTATTTTGTTTAGCATGGTGTTTTTACCATATTTTAATTCAAAAAAAAATATTTGAAGAAAAATTACGAAACTGTCTTGCCCAAGAATACGTAATTACATAATAGGTTATTCTATAAGATATTAGGAACTTTTACTAATGGCTATTCTATAAGATATTAGGAGACATTAGATACTTTTTTCATTTTTGAATATATCCTGAATTGTAACAACAAAGGTACAAACTATGAAAAATAATACTTAGGTAAATGATTTAGACTCAGACCTCATTACAGACTATCCATCTGAAATCGTCGACGATCAAAAGGATAATTTGGGTCCACAAATTAACTTTTAATTCGCTACTAGTCTGAACGTAACTTATAACAGATTCCTATCGACAAATATAAATGATTTTATTTGAAGTCGAGTAGAGTCTAATAAATGGATATCATCCAATTTATTCGGTCGCTTTGCTTTCATGAATTGTTTAATTGGGAGATACCATGATACAAACAACTTTACGTCTATCTAGCTATAACACTAACTCACGACGATCTGACGTGATCATCGTAGGATCTACAGAAAGAAAAGTTACTTGCACACCTCATTTCAGATTTTTTGTTACAGACAATGCGTTTACTAGTCCTGATTACCCTGTGCGTGGGTACATTGGCGAGAGAAGACGACTGGCAGCCCATCCTGCCGGAGGCTACCGTCGCCTACACCACATACCACCAATCAGCTGAGAGATCGCTCGACTCTGGGTTAGTGGAACCTCCATTTGTACGAGTTAGCCAGAGATAGTTAATAAAGAAAAGCGTGAGTAATTACATTCTAACTCTCTGAACATCGGGCAGACTCAGAGACTCTATTGTAACGTAATGGTTATAAGCACCAAACGATAGAGCTCGTTAGCATTGGTTTTCTTTATTTACTGTAAGATATTGAGATATCTTATTTAAATAACTCTTTTGTAGAATTCGAAGTAGGAAAATCCAATTGTAGCCCACAAATTTAAATTAGAAATGGTTGCCGCATAAGTACGCATAGGCAACATATTAAAACCATTCTGTTTTTTCAGTCCACAACTGAAAATCGTGAACCGAAGGCCAACTCAATCGCAGTATGTTTCTGGGAATAAGGCGTCCAGTCTGTTCAGCTCCTCATCACCGATGTCGGACTCTTGCAGCATCTACAAGGTCTCTATGAACCAGGAGTTGTTCTACCAGTATGTGGAGTACGACAACGATCTGCCCGACCTTAAGGAATTCACGCTTTGCATGTGGACCAAGTTCCACAATCATTCCGTTGATCATCCGCTCTTCTCTTACTCCGGTGAGTAATTTTATCATTATATACTTAACTCTTTCGAAGGAGTGTTTAATCAAATTTGAGATTAATTTGATAAATCACATCTTCTAGCTGCTAAATTCCTTAATCGTTACAAGAGGAAGCAGTACCACTAAACAACAATACAATCTGGTTCAATATCACTTTAACAACAGCAAAACAGCATTAACTATTATCTGTCCCGTATATCTTCCTTACAATTTATATATAAATCAACTAAAGGAAAAGTCTTAAAAAAACTGCCACCATCACCATCAAACGAAGAAATACCCAAAGCTATTGGATCCGCTATTATAAACCACAATCAGGGTGTTTTTACGTTTCAACAAGCCCTTTGATTGGTCCGACGGATTGCTGAAAATCAACGCAGTTAGTATAAAAGATACTTCCTAAGCAAACATGGGATATTTATTTTGGTATAAGTATAGATATTTTTTGGTACAAATGTTTGCCGCGTTTGTTTTCAATAGCTTTCAATCAACTTCGTGGAAAGATAAAATCGCTACATTTTGAAAAGTTTTAGGTACGAGATTTTTTTTTAACGAAACGTACGTAGCGTATGTGGGTATGTACAGTACGCCGTACGTATGTACGTAGCTGACGTACGTACGACGTACCATATACACCTACATTCGCCGACGGTGTTCGGTCTCAACGATATAATGGGAAAACCTATCGTCATTGTCGGATACAATTCCAAACTCCGGACTGCTATTGACTTATTTTTCCAACGTAATAGCTCAATCACATTTTTATATCCGACCTAAGACTCGTACCCAAGACATCGTGAACGTTAGCCGCGTCACTAGACGAGCAAGTAAGAATGCGCAGGTTGACGTGCTACCTACTCAGATTTAAATAGGGCTTTAGCAATTTTACTTTTCCACGATTTATATTTTGCTAAGCATTGCAGTGAGAACAGGTTTCAAGCTGACGTTTTAATAACCCGGGTTATTAAATAATGCAATAATCCTTCCTTTCAGTTTAATAGTTGTTGAAAACATACCTTTTTTTTGTAAACTTGGGTTATATTAATACTTGGACATATAGATGAAATTATGTTTAAGAATGCACGATTTGAAAGCCCGGTCTGCACTTGTCCCGTCTTACATTTTCAATTAACGTAAATGCCCGCCGCGTCATTTGCAACGTAATTGGAAATCGGAGGGTGAATTGAGACTGAACTGACTGGGTGAAGTAGGAAAGCAGAATAATTCACGATTAATCTATATGCGCTCGAAGCGCTGTGCGACTGCGGTGGTCTTACCGATCACCAAGGTTAAGCAGCGTTCGACTCGGTCGGCCTGAGATGGGTGACCGTTTGTGGCATTTTCATATTCGAGCAACTCCGTGCTTCGGAAGGCACGTTAAGCCGTTGGTTCCGGTTACCACTTAATGGGTGGGCGTTAAGCCGAGTTGGAAGCCTTAAAGGCGGCTTGATAAGTTCGAAGAGCAGGTGGCCACAAACCTGCCTCCACCAATCCGCACTGGGTCCGCGTGGTGGAGTATGACCTAATCTGTCTCACCTCGATTTATGAGAGAAGGCCTTTGCCCAGCAGTGGGCAGTATAGGCTGATATTATTATTAATCTATAGGTATGCTTCATTATAATAGTATTATTATATCTCACTAAGATTCACACCTTTCAAATGTTTGCATGGGGAAATGGGCTTAACACCTAAAGGCCCTTTACGAGAAGTTAATGTTATGTAAGTCACCTGATGAGATCAACATACACTTTACGATTAATATTATATACCGTTGGCTGAATAGAATAGTGTCAAATGATCCCAAAACTCAGTTAAGTTTTCCGGAACACATGATTAAATTAGCTTTTTATAAATACCTAAATGTAAAGCTATACCTAAATAACTCTGCCGTCATGAAATTGAACATATATCAACAGAAAACACGTCGTTTATCAAACAAGACAATTTTCAGTGGACATTTATCATTGCAAAGTTTCCGTGACATCGTGGATGTGTTGTGAGACGTCCATTTTTAGCCCCAAGGCGAAGCAACTAACCATAGGTAGCTTTATTTTGTTAATTTGACTAGAGGTGAGACTTTCAGTTTCAAGGGTAGTCCAGACTAACTTAATTAACTTCGAATAATTAACTTGTTTGTTGAATAAATTCTCACGTTTTAATTGGGACGTATTTAATATTTCGTATTTTAGGACGTCTCCTTTTATCTATCTGTCTATCTATATTATCCCGCCAGATCCCTTGCGGGGTAGGCAGAGTACAGAGTTCCAACAGGTCCTTTCCTTACATACCTCTCCGGCTTCCTCCAATCTCATAGTTCGTCTCACACAGCTCGCCGGTTACGGAGACTATGGTCATGGCAACATAGTCTAGGTCTTCCCCGGAACCTTCATCCCTTTTTCACTTTTGCATTGTACCTATATCTGTTTTGTAATTTTTTCTTCTGACATTCTTTCCTTATACCCGAACCAACGGAGCATACCCATTCTCATCTTTACACCGATACTATCTGCTTTGATTTTAATATATTTTACTTTTACAACCGATCGATGCTGTAATTGTAGGGACCGTTAATTTATAAAACTAATGCATAGCATACGCGGTTCAATGCTATGTTATCATAATTTGAGACCAAAAGGTCGTAATTTTTGACGGAGAAAATAAATTCCAAGATAAGTAAACCAGTATTTCGTAAAAGGAACGTTGCTTGACATAATATGTAAAGCAACATGTCATACAAATTACTGTATAATAATGTCAACGCAATATAAAAGGTGAAACAACTTAATCAAACAGTGACATAATTGCAGTTGCGACAAGATGAGCATACTAAGTAGAGCTACATTTAAAAAACCGTTTTGATACATTACGTCAATGGCTTGATATTAAATACCAGCTAACTAACGCTCGCCTTGTACCCACAGGCCCTAAATCAAAACTTTGTGTTATAAAAATATGCACAAATGTGCTATTGTCACTTTATAAAAGAACTGCGAAATAACGCAAAGATTCTGATGTATTCAATTTATTTTGAAATTATTTCACATTTTTCTAATAAATAAAAACAATGGCGGTTATTGAAAATCCAATTTATAAGTTTTCATTTGGCACTGCTTAATAATCTATATCGTGTTATTTTCTATAACTGTGTTTGGAACTCAACATTGCTATTGTTCGTAATTTACGTTGAAAGTACTATCAGACAACAAAGGTAGAGAAAATGTTAAATTGAAAAATTACTACATCATTTCCTTTTACTATTTGTTTAGTATCGCGGAATCTCTGTTTATTGTTATCTATGTATATTATCCTAGATATCACTTAACCTATTATAACCATCCAAATGTATATAAGAAAGGATATTTCGGTTTCATAAAACGATCTTGATATAAATTCTATAACATTTAAAATATAACATTAATCTCCTTAAATCGCAGACACGCATTGATGTCTGATAATTCAAGTGGCGTTTTTTTTCACAGTTGATGATAGGCCGAAGGAAATCTCAGCTTGGATCTCGAACACCGAGGAGGCCAGTTACTTCAGCATGGCTGTGCACGGCCAGACGTTCTTCAGACTGAATTATCCTCTAAAGCTGAACACGTAAGTACTAAAACTGTTTGAGAGAGATATTATGAAATTGACCTAAACTGTCTTGTTTTATGTGGAATTTAGAAGGCTGTCTCGCATGACTCGGTTGAACTTAAAGTACAAAAAATAATATTTTATATTCTAAGCTACGAGTATAATGTTTAAAATATTTTTCTCAGACAAAAAAAAATATAAAACCATTTGTATCAGCGACACACCTTGAATTGGACATCAAAGGAAAGATGTTAATACGAAGGACTTTACAAAGGCAAAAGTTCAAGTGTGCTTTTTACTCGCATTGAATTGATACGAGGACGATAGTGAAAGTAAACGCGTGTGTCGTGCTTGTCGATGCATTGTTCGATACCCTTCATTAGCTATCATTCGCTTGGTTAGTCGATATAAGCTATTGAAACAAAGGCATCAAAATATTTGCCAATCTTCATTTCAAAGTTATTAAATTCTTGATTGGTTAAGGTTCGATATCAACATTTATTGTAAATTGAAGTACTAGCAAAATCATTATTGGGAGAACCCGCAGAAAAGTTCTGTACGAAAGACATGGGGGGATTTTTGGCTTGTTCTATAGAATTTGTGTGAAACAAAAAAACCTTGAAATGATAACCGTTTTATCGTTTATAAACGTCTCTTTTTTCGAAGTTTCTGCAATAAGAAAGTACCGCTTTCTACATGTGTCCAGAGTCCAGACCAAAGTTGATGTCAAAATATTTTGATCACGTTAAGACAATAGTGCAATTAGTGTCTGATAATTTTACGCAGTCTGTCGCCACAACATTTGCGCACACGTTAATCGCTACGCTCTGATTGGCCGCAACCCGCAAGTTGCCATTATGTATTTACACAATTAATGCGTTTTAACGTGAATGTGTGTGTTGAATTGCTAAAATATCAGATTATGCGAGCGAAATTCTTGTAATGAGGTCTGATTGTTAATGAATAGGTAATGTAAAAGTAACACTGAGAGAAATTATAAAATGCCTACATTTACTATCGAATATGTGCCCTCAAAACACCACAAGCTTAGAATATTCAATTTAATTTGCATATCAAGTTGAACACGGGAGCGGATACCTGATTAAAACTTTTAGTAATAAACCGTCTACGAAAGTTCGAAGTTGGTTCCGGTAAAAAAATATTGCCAGAAACAAAGTCCAAAGTTTGTTTGCCGAAAGATCGAGTTTATGACTTATCAAAATATCTTATTATACAGTGAGTTGTTTCAAACTTTATGGGAAACATTCAATCATTATGTGAGGTTCAGTGGTTGAAAGATGAAAGTTGGCATTGTCTTGCGAGCTTCTTTATGATATTTTCCCATTGTATTCACTAACAGCCAATATTTTCATATTTAGATGAATTTCAAATAAAATTTAATACGTGTTGTAGATCGTTTATTGCTTTAGAATACGAAATAGCGAAGTAGTTGCGATATTTGATTTAATTGCTCTTAATTCTGCCATACCATCCTGCGATATCAGGATTACTAACTCTTTGGCAATACCATGTCTGAATTTCTTAGTCTTTTTAATATTTTTACAGAAAAAAAGATCTGAGCTTATTACTTCGAGTAGCTTACTATTGTATTTATTAACATTGTTCGATATCGGCAAATTGGTACTTATAGTGATATTCATGTTATTTTGTGCAAAACAAACTCCCTTAATAAAGAACCATCTGCTTCTTTACAACCACGAACACTGATAAAAGGACATCCTCGAAAATGGCTCCAGAACCAACAAACATTAACATGTTTGTATATATACCATAATGTAACCATTATAGTATACATAATTACTCATCTATTTAACCGACTTCAAAAAGGATGAGGTTCTATGTTCGTCGCCGTTTGTTCACCGACAGACAAGCAAACAGCACGAATGTGTAAATTCAGTTATTATGAGTATTATATCAATCCTGTAGGTTCCTTACTGTTGAACTAAGTAGAATAATATCATATAGGTATATAAATATTAATAATTAATTCACTCATCACTTAAAATTGTAAAAAAAAGTTACAAAATGTACCAAGTAACCGACTGCACCAACCGGAACCCAGAATTGAACAATTTATTTTACGCTTTGTAAAGTCGGTTTTCCTTTTTTTAAGTTTTTTATTTATTCGAGTAGTGGCAAATATCCGTACCTGACGGACAATTTGCAATCAAAACCGAATATTTAAGTACTGTAAGTACTTATATCGAAGTCGCCGACATCTTTACCGAAAGTTAACGTTGTTATCGAACTACGGTTGTAGATGCCAATCCTATCAATAATTAATATAAATCAACCTATACTTTCCCTATTTTGGGCAAAAGGCTTCTCTTATAATTCGAGGTGAGATGGATTATGTCATACTGCACCACTCAGACTCAGTGCGTTGCGGTGGAGGCTGGATTGTGGCCAGGTGCTGTTGAATTTTTTCAATCCGCTTATAAGGCTTCCAACTTGGCATAACGACTACCATATTACTTGGTAACCAGGACCAAATGTTTACCGAACGTGATTTTCGCTTAGAATACCTCGGTCGCACAGCGGTACTACCGCCTTGGGCTATCACATGATAATAAATATAAATCGGCCTATCCCAATGCTGAGAAAAAGGCTTAGGCTAGGTTCTCACAATTCGAGGTGATAACGTAGTTAAGGGACCACCGCGAAAAAAAACTTGATTTTGTACTCCATGCCCTTCAAGAAGTATATGGATTAGAGACTTGATATTTCGAAATATGATTTTTGGCTGTATATTATGTATAAAAGGTATACACGAGTAAACAAAAATTGATCGATAGAAAAATTTCTATATGTCATTTCGATTTCTGATTTCGAAGCGAAATGCTTAGAATTTACTTAAAAACTTAAAAAATAATCGTAGCAAAGATCTTGTAAAGCAGTTTTTTATTTAAGTATAGTTTGTTTAGAATATGAAAAAAAAATATTTTTGCACTAAAGTCGTTTATTACCGAGCGCGCGCTCAATACATTCGTCCCTTACTATTCTTTTGTACAGCAATTGTTTCACTGTCTCTCTCCCGGGCGAGAAATGGTCGATCACGGTAGGCCCTTTAGAACACTGCGGTACCACACTGCTACGAATGTCTCTTCATATTTCCGCTTTAGGAAAGATTCATTCCTTTGTAGTAGAATAAGATTTAGGTGCAGTAAGATTCGACTAAAAAGAGTAAAAATAAAATTATGTAATTATCAACTTTTCATTGTACATAGGTATGTAAAATTATAATCAAATGACAATCAGTATACGACAAAACAGACCACTCCAGGTAGTTATATTTCGAATGGAGGATGTTGTAATACTTATCAGAAAACACACAGTTTGTCAAAGTTAGGAAACCTGTGACTAAATAATATTCTTTTCCGTTAATGTACTTAGTTTAATTAACTTTCCGAATTCAACTACGCTTGTCCGCATACATTGAGGGAATTACTTTCAAAGTTATATTACTTTTACTAGCATATGACTATGAGGAGATATTGAAAATTCGCTGATTAACTAACGAAATGTAAAGAGATATTTTACCAAATAAGTAGTTAATCATTTTGTAATAAAACCTGTATATCTTTAAATCATTTTAGTGTAATCTTAGTTATTATCAATTAAATATGTCCAGGCCAGTTTAATTGCAATGATTCCCACGACAAATAGATCTATATTACCACATAGGACACAAACATTTCGACACTAAGTCTAGGGCAAGTCTGCTTCTGGAACTGGGCCCCTAAACCGACGCAATGAATGTCGTAACTAAACAACAACTACAAGATCTCAAACAAATGATTCTAAAATCATCAATCCGATTCACTAGATACCGTAGACGCGGGATTTATTAACGCAAGGGACAAATCTTTGTGTGATCCAATCCAATACAACGTTCAGGGCAATATTCCGTAAAAAACATCCCAAGGAATACCCGTAGATAACTAACACACAAAGACGGTGCAATATGCAAACTACGAGCTTACGCCATTTTTCGACTCAAACATTAGCGACCAAAACATGCCTCTAACTGGGTCATTTTTACTACACAAGTTACATTATCAGACAACGTCACTTGCGTAATGGAGGCTACTATTGAATAATATTGAAATCAAGCTACTCTCGCTTTTATATGGTACGTGCAAACGAACGGTACCTACCTACTAACGGAATCTTTGTGCTATTACTCCCGTCACCATTGATGTTTTTTTTACAATTCAGTCACGAGATACGAGGCGCTCGTAGCGCTGTGCGACCGCGGTGTTCTTACCGATCACCAAGGTTAAGCAGCGTTCGACTCGGTCGGCCTGAGATGGGTGACCATTTGTGGCATTTTCATATTCGAGTGTCTTCGTGCTTCGGAAGGCACGTTAAGCCGTTGGTCCCGGTTACCACTTAATGTGGTAGTTGTTAAGCCGAGTTGGAAGCCATAAAGGCGCCTTAAACCAGGTGGCCACAAACCTGCCTCCACCAATCCGCACGGGGTCCGCGTGGTGGAGTATGACCACCTAATCTCTCTCACCTCGATTTGTGAGAGAAGGCCTTTGCCCAGCAGTGGGCAGTATAGGCTGATATTAAACCATTATTTTAAACTTGATTACTCTGTTTCCGGGTGCAAATGTAATTCTGATAATAGTATCGCGAAACGAATGGAGATCAAGGCGATATAAGTACCTAATGGATCGGAGTGTTCTGTGGTTGACTCTAAGTACACAAAACAAAACTAGTTTTACTAAGAAATCTTTCAAATAAATGCATTGCATGTACGGGAAGTAACTTAGTGTACAACATTTTAACTTGACAAGAAACCGTGAACTCATGCAACAAGAAGCTAACAAAATGTTGTCTAAATTAAACAAAAACCTCTATAAAAGCGGAGGACTTTCAACAAAGACAGAGGTTAATGAAAAAGCTAACTAAATATCCTTATGTTCTTTGCGCAATCCCAGAAAACAAGCGGGCCAAAATTAACCTATGATTTAATTAATGTATACCTGGCGCACTGTTTGAAAATCGCGTCCTATCTACTCTACTTTGAACCGGCAATTTAAATTTAGTGAAACGCTGCGTATCAAAGTAGCCAAGACAAATAAAGAGTTAATATCCGGAATTAGCGGTGGTTAAAATTTGCAACGAGCTCCAAACGAGGTGAAATATTCGGGTTGTTAACAATCCCGATCAAGTTGGACTTTACCCATCGCGTTCGCGATAAAAAAATGATTTTATTTTGTGGAATACCTTTTGATTGGGAACTTTCTGATGCTACATTTCATCGAATAGTTTAATTGTAAATTGAAATATAGTAGCAAAGTGATAATTTTACAAGCAATATGGATCTGCAAGTTTTGCAAGTTTCCCCCGATCAAATACTCGTAATAGGTAAAAATATTTTTATAACGATTACTACGTTGCGTCATTAATCCGTTGATGATGTCTGTAGAAGCTTTCTTACGCACTTTCTTCAACAACCTAATCAATGGATAACCAGTTTTATTGAAACCTCGATGCGACAAGACACAATGACAAGAGGGCGAGCGTGCAACCACTACGCAGAAGAGCAAGGAGGCAACTAGCTCAAAGGCGCCTCAAGGAGGAACGTTCTCGGCTTGGGCAGTCGCTATAGGGGAGGGCGTATACAAGGTTTCCCGCCGTGGTGCTCTGCACCGGCCGGCGGGCAAGGAATTCTTCGACCTCGCCGGCGAAGTCTGATACTGTGTGCGGTATCTGTATCCAAAAGAAGGGATGTAAGGGCATCGGGAGGGTCGGTGAGAACATGCCGCAGACGGCAGTAGCGTTTGATAGGAGGGGAGTTAGGTTCGTAGTCGGCGGCGGCTACAATTAGCGGATTACTATGATTGGACGCGTTCGCAAAATATCGGGTTGTCGCCTTTTCAATGAAGGCGCGTATAGGTTCGAGACTGAGATCGGAATGAAGATCGACATTCCGTATGAACCACGGGGCTCCGACGGCTTTGCGGGGGAAACGGGAGTGAACCGTTTGGAGTCTATCGATGTGAGAGCGGGCGGCGTAGCCGAACACCTCACAAGCGTACGTCATGATGGGCCGTATCGGTAAAGACGACCGAGGGCAAAGGCTGCTCGGTTACGGACTGGCTTGATGCGCGGTCCGAAGGTCATGGTATTGTTTAGGGTGACCCCTAGATATTTGACCTGTTTGACCCAGGGAATAGGTAGTTTGAACATGGTCACTTGACCGAGATTATTCCTAGGGTGGCGCAGGGAGGGGCGCGGGGTGGCACCTCTGGAGAAGAACACCGCAGCGCTCTTGTCCGGGTTCACCTCAATACGCCACTTCCTGAACCAGTCCCCTTGGGTATTGGCGGCTGCCTGAAGGTTTCTGGTAATGAAACCCTTATTCCTATGCGAGACATAGGGAGCGGTATCATCCGCGAATAGGGCTAGATGCACTTTACTCGAACGAGGAATATCGTTCGTGTAAAGGCTGAATAGGAAGGGATTTTTACGTATTCATCACGAAGTAGGTAATCATTCGTTTGTATAAAATTTGAGTCCTTATTCTGGATGCACGGCATGACTGATGAGAACATGTGAGATATTAATCATTTTTTTGTCATTATATACCTGACCTAGCAAATGTATAAAATACCCAACATTGCCAAAAGATCATGAAATAAATTTTATTATACACATTTTCTAAGAATTATATACATTTCCTAAACAGCAACCGGAAATGTGTTACATTCAAGATGTCGGTAAATAACAGCAAGGTAAAGGAGTGTCGGGGAGTATGCTAACCTAGTTTTCCCGTAGTGTAGGTATTGTGGGCCACCTCGGACCTGTTTTGGTCACAGTTCTAACCTAACCTAACCTATACTATATTTTATGACATTCATAGTAGTGGCCAAAATGTGACTAGGTCCGAGGTGGCCGCAGTTTTGTTCAAATGGTTATAATGTCTAATATAACCCAACCTAGTTGGTTGTTATTAACTTATTTTACACAGTTTCTACGTGACTGGTGCCGTTTATAATGACTATTAATACATTACCTAGTACCGTTTTGGAAATGTATACAGTGCCTAGGAAATATATACCCTACCTAGGCAATGTATGAATTTATAAACTTTTGATAATTTATTTTACACACTTTTTTTAAATAGGCTCGGCGTTGTTTACATTTCCTAGAATTTTTTTACATTTTCTAAATATCATTATTTTCAGTCTGCAGTCTGTGTCTTTAAAGGCTCTCGTAGTAAACGTTCGAGATAAAATCGCATTTTCGAGTGTCTCCGTATCTTCAGAGGCATTTTAAATTTTTGCTCCTGATGAGTCTTTAATCGAAATTGGAAGCCCTATGAGTGGATTTTTAAGTTCTAACAGTAGCCGGTGGCCACAAACCAGTCTGACACCAATCACAATGGGTCAGCGTGGTACAGCACTAACTTGATTTGTAAGAACGTCTTTACCCTAGTGTAAGACAGAATATACTACTTCATTGTAATAAAGTGTCTACTGAATCTGTAGAACAGGTTATTTTATACGTGAAAAGAATATATTGCTTAAATATTTCTTTTGTAATTTAATAACTGAATACGATACTTCAATATTTTTCTTGTGTATTCAATCATGTTGTTTACGAACAAAGAATTCCCTATAAGTACGTTCAAGACAAAAGGAGAAGGTCACCTGTCGTATTGTATCGATTCCAAGGCTTGTTTATCAATATAAGGAGCTCATCTATTTTTGGGTTCTTTTGTGAAAAGAGTGTAAAATTTATTGAAGTATTACTTAGGAGTCGTGTTTCATGCTATCAACTCCCCCAGACCCCTGCCGCCACCCCGGCCGCGACATGTTCTCTCCTATCCCCCCGATGTAATCCATTCTTTCCGCTCAGAATACGGGGGACGATGACGTAGTCGTAGATCCCCTCCCATAGCCGGCGGTTGACCGGTCCACTTAGTAGTGCACCCCGTCCCCCCACAGCGACTGTCCCAACCGAGGGCGCCTCGAGTATGTCGCCCCTTGCCCTTCTGGCTCGAGCGTAGTGGTTGCACGCTCGCCCTTAAGTCCGGTGAAGCTGAAAAGGCCTCGCGGCCAACAGCGTACATCACTCACACACACACGCTATCAGCTTCAACCGTCTGAAAATCAGTAGATAATTTTTAGAAGTCCGAAAAAACAATAAGCCGAGCGTACAGTAATTTATTTTTGTGTCTGTGCGTCCGCGCTGGCCACTCTGCAATACGTAATAATACGCGCGAGCACTTTCTAACAGACATACATCAGTTTCACCTTTTTTATTCGGCTTACCGTATGAATCACCATAGGTTGAACTTCCGAGTAATGTAATCTTAGATTAGCTTATTCCTACGTTCCGCCTGTTAATTTATGCCGCTGGGTATCGGATGGCAGGACTTGCGTTGTGAATTTCGGAATAATAACAAGTAATCTGCTCCGATCTAGTGACACTTGAAAAGTTTAAAGTTTATTGGATGAAGCCCATAATAGAAGTATTTGTAATCAACAATAGATTTATAAGAAATGATAATAGGATCAGTAGCATCGTTCTATTTGAAAGGTAGTAATCTCAATGTTATGTAGGCAAGTTACAAATAATAATGCCTAACAATATAATAGACTGTCATGCCTATATTTCCCAAGCGAGGTGGCAAAGATGTACTGTAAATACAATTTGGCGACGAAGTCAGGTTTCCTTGTATTAGGTAATATATCTAATAGGTGGTAACTTATTGACAAAAGTACCATAATTAAAGGTTCAACTTATAATTGGGGCTGTTATGGGGCGCTCGGCATTTTGATCTAGTTTGGAAGGCGACAGCTGGCAATCGGTGCGTTTTTAAAGATCTGTCCAGTGTCTGAAAGAAGATCGGCAAAGTTACAAATGCAAAAATACCGCTTGTTTCCGTGATAGCCGTATTCGTTTTTTAATATTATACTCGTTAACAGCGCTGCGCAGTGTCGAAAAGTGCACGCAAAAGCATCACTCGGAAAGCATTTGCTACAAGCAGGCAAGAAAGAAATCTTTGAGTCCGCAACTTTCCTGCAAACCTGCTCGCGTTTGATTGTTTTTTCCAAAGCCTTCCGGAGAAAGAAAAACAGACTTAATTTGGAGATTCTGAAATCTTAGTCCGGCATTTGCAATCTGCGTGTTGGTAGTAGCCCGCCTTATCTATACGTTAATTCGAGTTAAATTACTCGTAGTTACGAGTAAATGATATAGACGCTTTGAAATGTTAATAGCTTAGTCGCTAAACAATTCGTCGCAAAACCTAATGTAATGGACCGGTGCCTTCACAAAGCTCTGAGGGAAGGTATCGACTATTTGGAAATTCATTTATCAGAAAATTCAATTTCGCAGTTCGAAAATTCAAACGATTTATGAGCACTTGAAGTGACAACTAATTACAATTGATTATGAGCATTGAGTACGCAGTTTGATGTTATTTCAATAGAATTTGCCTTCTTTCTTAAATTTTCTGAGACGTTTGATAGAAAGTCTCCGACCTACGCTTAGGCTGAAGCCATTAAAAAGTGCACGGTTTTAAGCTTATAAATCAAAGTAGACGGAGCAATCTGCCATCTTATTTGATGTGTTTGAAAAGCACGTAAACAATGCCACCAGTACACATTCCTTTGAAGGACGCATAAACGTCATAAACAACAAGCAATGCATGCACAACGGATAAACAAAAAGTTTTTTTTGCCACGGCTTGAAAGATATAGGTATTTTTTTACTATTAGGCTCACGTTCATTCCTCTTTATTCACCTCAACTTAGCTATAATATTTGCTTAAAATTGCTATTCAATCCGTTGGAGGAGCCCTTCTTTGTCTATTTCGTTTGTGTTACTCTTAGTAGGTACATATTTGAGAAGACGTCACGGTCCATTTCGGATCTATGAATAATTAATGTCAGTAGGCGTGATTCAAGGTAAATCTATACTAGTACCGAGCTGTGAATGGCGTATTTTAATATTTATTATAAGCTTAATGACGGATACAAATGATAGATTTATTGAAGTTACTAGGTAGATTAGTTAATTTTTTTTAGGTACACTATAATATTTACTCCGGAGTTTTGGACATGTATAGAATGTCAAAAGAAAGAATGACAAAATAGATATACAATGCGAAAGTGAAAATGCATACCTAGGTACCTATCGGGGAAGCCCTAGACTATCTTACTATCACCAAATAGACCGTGCTTTACCTATCTGATGGGCAAGTCAAGGGTCTCCGTAACTGGCGAGCATGGAGAAGACGTACTATGAGTGTGGTGTGTTAAATTAATTATTACGTATATTTTCCAATGCGACGGTACTATCACAATCAATATACCTAATGGTTTTTGCTTGTTGACCGAAAAAACAGACATAGAAGCAAGAAATGTCAAAGAAAAAGATTTATTTATAGAGGTCTCTAAATAGGGAATTAAAATAAAAAATTAATAAAGTATATATTTTTTGTCTTCTATCTATATTTTCCACCAAAGGAAAATCATTAATCTATCTATATCATCACGCCAGATCCGTTGCGGTGTAGGCCGAGAATACAGAGTTCCAACCGGTTCTTTCCTTTCATACCTCTCTGGCTTCCTCCACTCTCATAGTTCGTCTCATACACACTCGCCAGTTACAGAGACTCTTGACCTGTCCTTCCGATAAGACTCGGTCTATTTGGTCATGGTAAGATCACACTTCACACATCACAAGACCACTTTCACATTGAATATCTGTTTTGTCATTCTTTCTTCTAAAATTCTTTCTATATGCCCGAACCAACAAAAAATAATCGAAGTATGACCAAAAAATATAATCGAAGTACGACAGCAACTGTGTGATAACTTATTGGAATTCATGATAGTAACAAAATACTTAACAGAAAGAGGAGATATAATATCTACGTTAACTGTTTATTCTTAGTTTAATTCTCCTCTATTAGTTGCTATATTAAGCCAGTCTCTAAAACGGTATCCAGTTCCTCCCACCATCCCCATCGCCTAATGTGTTGAAGACGTAGAAGCCTTTGCCCATGAGCGGGACGGCAATGGACCATAATAACAGGTTTAGTTTTACAAAACCCAGTGAAGATTTGGTAGGTAGAAAAAAATCGTTATAATTTTGAAAATGCTCTGATCTCTGTTTAGATATAAAGATAGAGTTGTGTTTATGAAAATTGGTTTAATAAACACAACTGTACTACCTACTATCATTGGGTTTCTAATTTTTGTATTAAATGACTTATGAGTTAATAATTTAAGTTCAATTTTATAAGTTTTTTATTCCTAAGATACGTTCACACTCTAGAGAGCGTCTAGTTAATTATTTTCAGACAGCAAACGTTATAATGATTAAGACTGCACTAAACATGTAATCGAATTAATGCAACTGATGAGTATTCATAGTTTCGTCACATCGTACCGGATCGTTAAAGATATTTTGGAACGACATGATACTAAAAACCTAATAGCAAATTTTTATACAAAGAAACACATATTGCACTGCCATCCACGAGATCTAGCCTAACAAGAGTAGGTAACGAACGAATCATAATATATTCTTATGAAAAGTAATTGCTGAAATTATTTAAAATTAATTTATAATATGCTTTTTATTTTTCTTATTCAGTCCTCGTTCCAGATATCAATATTTCGTAATGATGTGAACATGACCTTTGATAGTGCATGCGTTAAAAACACTCACTTTGTACGTAAGTATACAAACTAAGCCAAAAATATCTCCTATAATACAAAGACACAAATTTTTCAGAGCCTCAAATATGAAATGATCATTTTAAAATCTTGTATGCTCGGTAAAACTGTTGTTTTATATAAGTAAATATTGCGTTACCATAAAATAATCATTTTGGCTTAGCAAAGTTACCCCGATTCAATAAAATCGCAGCTCGGACCATTGTCTGAAATGATACCAATATGTCGATATATTTTTTGCTCTGAATTGAAATCATAGTAAGGTGAAAAATTATGTTAAGGGTAAGCCAATCTAAGCGAATGGCTGGCTACAACTCGTTGAAAGACATTATTTTTGGTTCATGCGTCTTGAGTTTTATGGTACCCCGCAAGGGATCTGGTGTGATTATAAAGGTAAATTTTCATACTGGTATTAAGTTAATAAGTCAGCCTATACTGCCCAACTATTGGGCCTTCTCTCACAAATCGAGGTGAGAGAGAATAGATCATACTCCGCCACAGTGTAGATTAATGGAGGCAGGTTCGTGCCAGCCTTTGGCCGGAACTTATCATGCCGCCTATAGGCCGAGAACCACGGCTAGGCAGCATTTCTTTCAAAAACAAAGATGCTCCTAAAGAAAAATGCCATGAACGGTCACCCATCTCAGGCTTGCGGAATCCAATGTTAGCGTCTCTTGAAACGTCTGTATTAAGATAGATGTTAAAATATAAAGTATTAATGAATATGCCTTCGTATTTGGACTTTCATTTAATGATTATTACGATACACATATTTTATAAGATGTAAATGTTTAAATTGAAGGATATCGAAAATTTTTATCTAGTCTACTAAAACCAACTATCTGCAAACAATCAAGAACTTGTGCAAGAACCTCCTTAAACAGCGTGTGAATGAAATATTTCAGCGTTGTTTTGGCACGTTCTCTCATGCACGGTTCAAATTGGTTTAGAATTAACATGTGCGTAGCCCGTCGGGGCTATTCACGAAGGGAATTAGCATAAGCATTGGGAAATCATTTGTGAATGTCACATGACCCTAATATTCTCAAATTTGAAGGTGTTTGGATTCAGAGGTCGTGCACTTTCACACGGGTACATCGAAATGATTTAGTAAATTCCATATATTGTCTTCAGCAATGAGGCGCTTGTAGGAAAGTATAGAAACGGGTTAGAAATAAAGTTCATGGATTTTAGATCTATTACTAATACACAAGGCCTTCACACAATTTTGGAAGAAACTTTCAACATCCAAATACAATGTCAATTTTTATGAATCCAGAAGGCTTAACACGAAAAGATTGACGTTAAAGTGGCGCTAACTTAAATTGTAGTATGAAAAGGATGGCATATCAACTTAAAGTCAACATTTTCGTGATAATCCCTCTGCTATGGAGGCAATCAATTCTATTAGTTATAAAGACGATAGGTAGCGGAAGAAAAATACGAAAATGACATTTTTGTTTCCATAAATTTGAGCCACAAGCTGATTGCTCGGATATGGGGATGGCAACTTGTAAAATACGCTAAGAAAAGAACATTGATTGTATAGGATCCAGGGTCTGTGTTAAAAAAACACCTTCACCCCACTTCCCCAAGCGGGGGTGGTAGAGGTGTACTATGTACACCCAATTTTTACAGACGATGTAAGGTCCCAAGAAATAGAGTGCGAGCCTATTGCCTATTGGCACAATGCCAGACTCCGAATTGTCACTGGATAGTTTTCGATGGAAAACCTACATTTTTCCGACCTAGGATTTGAACTCTTGTGATCGCAAAGCGCATTATTCGACACTATACCAACGCGGCGGTTCAGTTTTGTGTCCATATTAGACGGGTATAAAACAGACGATCTACATTACCGGTAAACGAAGCACACACTAGTTTTTACAATGAACCAAATACTCAGTGACCTGTGAATACCGGCAATGTTGTTTTAAAGCGTTGACAAACCCCTCTGTGTGGAGCCGTGTTTAACTTCGCACATATTGGTTTCCGTAACGTCGGCTTCAAAAGCGATGCATTCTGAAAAGCCCGAGTCAAATAACACAGTCTACTGATTCGTTGTTGACTGTTGTTTGCGCCTAACCCATTTCCAATTTACTGTTATAAATCTATATAGCCGTTTGATATAACTTTTTCTTTAAAAAAACATAGCCACACCGTGAATGCGTTATCAAAATATTGAATTCACACGCACGAACTATAGGAGTGGGGGAAGACAGGGAGGTATGTAAGGAAAGCACTTGTTCGAACTCTGAACTCTCTGCCTACAAGAACACTTTCAAGATATTTGGGATGTCTGATGATATCTTTCTGTGCGGGAATCGAATCCTACGTTCTAAACACTTTGTATTTGTTTTGCTCTGGGTGACCGTGTATGTGAAATAATTTAGAACATACAGGAATAATTTAGAGCGCCGGGCACTTTTTGGGTTTTCTTTGTTATGCCGCGAAATGTTAAATCCCGTTATTTTAATTCGTTAATTTTGTTTTCAGTGATATAAATTATGGGTAATTTTTTTAGTTATAAATGGACGGTATAGGTAATTATAATTTTAAAGGCATTTTTTTGCTAAGAAACATGTTGTCATGTAATTATTACAGAAAGTAATAACAATGTTAGACATGCAGGTCGACGAAACTAGACTACACGCCACGCAACGCCGACTGCCTTTGCATAAGACAGTCATAATAAATGGCTGTTTTTCACTCGAAGGGGTAGACAGAGGTATGAATTAGCACCTACGCTTTCATTGAGGTCCTATCGAGCTATAGCAGTGAACACACCGGTGCCATTCTTCAAACATCATAACGGTTATAATATTGGAATAATGTCAAAATAAGCGAAACTTACAGCCTGACATCGATTTAACCTGAACCGAATTTAATTTTGAGTTTTCCATAAAAAAAATATGTAACTGCAATCTCGTCCATTCATACAATATTAGTATCCCGCTAGGGACAAATCTTTTGTGTGACCCCACAAATGTTTGTTTCGGTCTGGAAGTTTGTGCATATGAATTTCTGTTTTTTATTTCACCCTCATGCACGACTCAGGAATAATTCTAACTGAGGGCGTTTAAAAAAAAACAACAACCACAGCTTCGTTTAGTTTAAAATACTCTTGTTGTATTTACCCTATGTAGGTACTTATTATTCAAAATTTACATTCTCTTTTCACATATCATCCTACTCTTCCAACAAAGCAACCTTCAAACAAGTACGCAGAATTCAACTGGATGATATTCATAAGCTACATAAAACAACTATATAAAACGCGGAAAACTAATTAACAATAGTCAACGAACTGTGAGAATTGAGCCCTCTACAGAGATATTTATTATGATAAATTAATAGTCCACTCATTTCGGAATCTCATTTGGTTTACGTTTAATTGAATTACAAATAATTTTCAGATGGTATCACTCCTGCCAGTCGTGGAATGGGAAGACCGGTGAGTGGCAAATATGGGTGAACGCCGAACGCGTCGGCCGCGGTTTCCACAATAGGGTACGCATTATTTTCACACCCGACAAAAAACTAGGGTTGGCCTTATTTAACTTTATTATTTTTAACATGAATGCTGTGTTTGTAACATTTGAGATGACTTGAATGTTTGTACATTGTATCATTTATCTGGTTTTTGGAAAATAGTCATTAGATCCTTTTATATGTATGGCTCCGTTGGTTCGGGCATATAGAAAGAATGTCAGAAGAAAGAATGACAAAACAGCCATACAATGCGAAAGTGGAAGGATGTAGGTACCGGGAAAGACCTAAACTATCATACCACGACCAAATTTGCCGAGTCCTATCTGAAGGACAAGTCAAGAGTCTGCGTAACCGGCGAGCGTGTATGAGACCAATTATGAGTGTGGAGGAAACCAGAGAGGTATGTAAGGAAAGAACCTGTTGGAACTTTGTACTCTCTGCCTACCCCGCAAGGGATCTGACGTGATGATATAGATAGATAGATAGATCCTTTTATTATATTATTATTTACATTTTTTATGTCGCCCA
Source organism: Phalera bucephala (assembly GCA_905147815.2). Classification (NCBI taxonomy): domain Eukaryota; kingdom Metazoa; phylum Arthropoda; class Insecta; order Lepidoptera; family Notodontidae; genus Phalera; species Phalera bucephala. The sequence continues at coordinate 5,103,174 of LR990609.1, read as the reverse complement.
AGAACATGAACATGAGTCCTTTCTTTTTTAATTTCATCAAAGCATATATCATTTTGAGGATTTTTTCTGGGTTCATTCCTAAGAACACCCACAATTATCCTTAATGTATGTAATAAGGAAAATAACATACAATATTCTTATTATTAATTTTTGAATAGTTTAAGCAAAGACAACCCTACAAAAACACATGATTTTTGATTGATCAAGATATTTGCTCAATAATTTAATTGCGCATTTCCAGCTCGTTGGGCATGTCATAAAAGGAGGCGGTTTGGCAATAACTGGGCAGGAACAGTCGCTGCTCTACAATAAAGACACTTTAGAACCAGTTAAAAGTAAGTGTTCGACTTCGACCACCAATCACAATATTTCGTAATCGCACACATTAATGTAACCATTCGGCAGGGCAATCCGGTTTGCTGGGTGAAATTACAATGTTGCAACTCTACCACGTCGCGCTGACGGCAGGCAAAGCCCACAAGGACCACAAGCACCATCACGTGCACCACTTCAAACATGACGGAAGTCCTCTGGAGTCCTCTACTCAAGCCGCGACCGAGCCACCGCCGCCTCAAGCTACCCCTCTTGGAAATGGCAACTTCTTAATCGGAGGCCAATTGCAAAGAGCTCCTAGCCTTAACTTAGCCGGTGGACAAATGATCCCAATTCAATTGCCCAACGGTCTACAGTTACAACAAGAGTACGTGAACGGCCAGCTCGGAAACAGGCTTGTTTCTGAACAACTGCTCAATAACATACAGCCTATCCATAATCATTTAGGACCTGGTCCAATTTCTCCTATCGCCCCGCAGCTTTCTTTGATCTCCGCGTCGTCTGCGCCACATGCTCAAGGAATTCAAGGATTCACGAGACCAATCGGCCCTTCAAAGGGTACAACTGTGGTGCTATCTGGGTCATTGCTGAACCCAGCTAACGTGAAATATATTGATGACAGTGTCTCTCACAATTTGTATAAGAGGAATTCTAAGCGGGACAAGAGAGACAATCCTGAAAAGGAGCTGGCGGAAGAACTCGCTAAGTCAGGTAGGTGACATAACTTGGAAAACATGCACTATTATTAGGCAATATTTTGAATCCAAATTCAGTAGTTTAGTAAACCTCTTAAAATTAAGCTATAATATATTGTCTTAAATCACCCCGCATCAGTAGAGACAAAAAAATACTTTGTAAAATTATGTTCTGTGCTACATAATTTTACAAGGCATTTTTTTTTAAGGAATAATCTTTGAATGTCGATAAGTTCTAAAGAAATGGTTGGTTTCAAAATAAGGCTTTTGAAGTCATGTATACTCGTAAGCAATAATTAGCAAAATTGCGCAATTTACTAGTTAGTCCCATCTGCCCACATTTCGCTTAAAGTCAGACGAATTTTTCATTGCAGTGACCCATTTCATACATGTCTACAAATCTCTACAAATAATCCACCCACGCTGCACATGAAATAGCTTGGGTGTAACATGTAAATCCGTAAACGTCCAATGTTACCTATCTTGTTCGAGGGTTAAACATTTCCCACATTCAATCCAAAACAAATTGGCCAAGGCTATATATTTATTCATATCGACGCTTAAATGCCTGACACATGCAAAAAAAAAATACAAGAACATATATATCCGAATATATCGTAAGGCCTTGTGTTATTTTTATTATTAAAAGAGTCTGACTGACTTGTGGCAATCACAATTGATGGTATAAAAATATGTTATACTGTAATATGAAAAAAAGCTCGAGTTAATCTTCGAATATAAACTGGGGACGACGAACGAGCCCTGATTTACATGGCGTAAATTACAGCGCTCCGCTCGTTTCGGCACCCTGCGCCCTGACTTTGATAATAATACACACAGTGGCGTTTCGATAGACTAACAATTTATTGTCAAAGTCTTACACATAAGTTATGACAGATAGCGCTAGTAGTTACATTTATGTTTTGTTATAGTATTAACAGACATTACGTATAGCTATAAAATACTTTAAACAACCCTCTTTAAATAAGCTGACACTTATACGTAAAAAAATAATTATATACAAAGGAATTTAATCGCCTTTCAACCTGGGTTAATTTATTAAAGGTTCAGTAGTCTGAAGCAAACAAAAAGTACGTAGTAAAAGGCATTCATCCTCTTAATTCCGAAATTGGTATATTGCTGCAATGATTGTAATTTTAGCAATATGGGTTGTGCTATCTTTAGGCAACACATGATATCATACTATATTCCAGAATAAATATCTTCCTTTCAATCTAGGCATTAGCAGCAGTAAAATTTGTCATATTCGAAATATGGACAAGGACATAGTAATACGAATTTTTATAAAAAAATCTCAAGCGATCATAGGAAAAGAATAAGATAATCTTTATATAGCAAAAAGCCTTTACCTCCCCACAATATTTTATAAAAAATGCATTTATGGACACATAACACATAAAAACGTTTTAACCGTAGAAGGACCGTTACCAGATCTCGCGGTGACCATAATGTTTAAGGTCACGGCAAGGTCTGAACGTGTCGAGGAGTATGAAAACATTAATTTTTATAAGCTTTTATTCAACTTTACTTGATCGATCTCTTTATTTCGCCTAAATGGAATAACCAAACAAAGCGTTACTATTTTACAGGAAAGAAAGACAAGCGCGGTCTAGTGGAATTGTCCGATGGGTCCATTGTAGATGAAGCCCTGCTTACCCCAGATCTTGACGAAAAAGATGAAGAAATATTCCAGCAGGCTTTGATGAACGGTCTGGCAGGTTTTGTAGGAAACTTGCCGGTGCAAAACACGCAAAAGGAGAATGTAAGTACACTAAAGTTAAGCGTAAGCCCCGAGGGCTTGCAGAGTACGCACAACATATATAATCACGTTATACGAAGTGTTTATTTGAAAAACAAAATAAATCCTGATAACGACGTATTATCTTTGTAATGGGATTATCTTCATAATAATCATAGCAGCAAAATAATATTCTATGAAAATGCTCCACTAACAATGTAATCCTATTATCCGCTTTGGCCAGCGAAGGGACTATCATGAAAATAAAAATAAGAAAATAGGCGAAACATTTTCTAAGTGTTGAATAGGTCACCCGAATTGATTGAACTATAACTTACAAGCCCGGGCCTCTCAATATCAAAAATGGAGTAAGTAATACTATCAGCCTATACTGTCCACTGCTGTGCAAAGGCCTTCTCCCACAAATCTATGTGAGAGAGATTAGCTCACACTCCACCACGCGGACCCGGTGCGGATTGGTGAAGCCAGGTTTGTGACCACCTGCTGTTGTAACTTATCAAAGTAAGTTGGAGAAAGTATCTATGATTTTTTAGCATACATGATGTATGTTTCACGCTTGCACAATTATAAAAGCAATGTGTATTTAAGTAAGGGGGTAATTGTCTGGAGTAGAATTTAGGTTTATGAAACCTTTATAGTCGTAGTTTGCAAAGACTTGGTTATATTACTTCTGACTTGCTTTTGACCAATTATTTAACCACAACAAATAGATTTTTTGTAAATCTTAAAGGTGTCTATAGCTCTCGGCTCGCTCTATATATCACCGCCTACATTATTTCACGTCCAAAGAAAATTCGCTTTCAAAAGGTATTGTCTTTTACATCCATATGCAATGACACCCAGACAACAATAGACCTTTTCAGGGGCAAGTGACGTACCTTAGTGAAATAAAGGGTAAATATTAACTTTGTATCCCGAGTCTAAGAGCTTTTCCTTCAATAGATAATCAAAAAATTATATAAAACCTGAAGTCGATACACTCATCGGTAGCGGGCCTAGCCAAGTTGCAAGTATTTCGTATCGATTTACCTTTCGCCCTCAATAGCACCTTGTTTTGATCACCTGTTTTCCGTTGATCAAACACAAAGACATTTTGACCCGTGGATAGCATTGACAGTGGGTGTTGGTGGCAAATTAGAGACATCATTTAGTTAAATTTTCCTACTTCCATAGAGATATTCTAACAGGTGGGTCCGTACATTTACTAATTAAAGAAAAAACTTGGATAAATTTCGGCAAACGGCAACTCTGTGACCGACAAGTAGTGACATTTAACTTGATGATAGCGTTAGTTCCGGTTCTGGCCGCGGGCCAAAAGATTCTTATATAACCTTATTTTTTCGTTTTATATTAGCGTTAACAACTAAAAAGTCAATCTGAGGGCTAAGGACAAACCACTTGAAGTTATTGTGTCGTTGTCCAGAAATTGTGCTGTCATGTCGATAATTATTTAGTAAATTTTTAGTATGAGAAGGATAAAATATCAACTCGATAACGTTACGACTACATCAAACTGTTAGGGTTAAGCTTCCTGATTCCAGAAATAGTTAAAAATCAAGTGGCGCACGGTGCGGTTGATTATTACGAGGACTTCTGTAGGAGGAAAAGTGTTATTAGGGTTATTATATCGAAAGACTCTCAATTGCAGTCTGGGATTGTGTACGGTATAAGTGCAATAGCTATGCGCCTTTAGTAAATGGCTGCTAAAAATGTCTGGGCCCAATCTAATGATTGGGACCTGACATTTTTAGAAATGTGGATGGATATAGTAGACTTCTGCCACTCCGCTTGTATATTCATATACATAACGGTATTTTTATATAAACCTACAACCAGTTCGAGTACACACGGATGCAGTAACGAGCGAAGTTTTTTCCGCAATCGAACAAAAACTAGTGTATATAATTTTCATATTATAGTTTACTGCATTCACGCTTCTTAAACAGTTTAAATCATCAGTTAATTAGGTGTAAAATTGATTACCGGAAACAAATTGCTCCACACATAATCACGATTAGATAACTGAATCTGATTAAAAGATTTCGACTAATCACAGTCAAGTGACAGAGTTATATGAATCGGTCTTATATAAAATACGTGCGCCTATAGGTATTGAAAAAAAAACCGTCAATCAATTACGCCTATATTCCCCAGGTGGGGGTTCTAAAGGTACACTATGTACAACCATATATAATCGCCAACAGTTTTAGGTTTCAATGCAATAGGGGGTGATCCTATTGCAATAATTCCCAGCACAGGTTCATACTTGATAGTTAAATTGTTTTGATAGAAATGCTACACTTTCACCGATCTGGAAATCGGGGAACTGGGCAGGACCTTGATCTTTAGCCGTACAATTTGCTATTAGACCCAAAAAGGGAGTCAAGTATAATAAAAAGTTTGTACCAAAACTAATGTCAGATTAAACCATTTAGAAAATTATATATTTTTAAAGAAGAAAGAATGTCAAAAACTATATTCAATGCGAAAGTGGAAGGATGTAGGTACCGGGGAAGACCTAAACTATCTTACCACGACCAAATAGACCGAGTCTTATCTGAAGGACAAGTCAAGAGTCTCCGTAACCGGCGAGCATGTATTCTCTGTATACCCCGCAAGGGACCTGACGTGATGATATAAATACAGATGTATTTTTAGTTTTTAAAATCTTAGCTCGACCAGTATTTACATTCAGAATTATGTACTTTAATCAAAATATGTCATGAATGAAGTGTGAAATAATAGAATGACGCACTGATATCCTAAGTCTCGCACGACCACACAAAATTAAATGTGCTGGACATAATGCGATAGTAAAATTACTAAATCTCAAAATCACTCTTCAGGTTGATGAAAGGGAACCAGCAGAAGCCGAAGTGAAAGCTGTGATGCAAGTCTGCAGCGGATGCGCTCCTGAACCCTTCAAGAAAGCTCTCGTTATCTCCTGGCGAGGAACCCCCAAAAAACTCTACAGCGGCGCACATTACTACAAGGGCTTACCAATCTGTCGAGCCTTCTAACCCAGCCAACACATCTGTCTACAATGTACAAAGCCTAATTGTATTATGAAACTACATATACTATGGTGCACATACAGCTTTGTCCACCATTGACGCCCAATCTTTCTCATAATGTAAACGCCATTTATTTTAAGTGTTGATATTATAAATGTTTAGATTTAATGGAAAAACTATCGTATCGAGGCTGCTAGATTTGGAAGAAGTGAAAAGCGTACAATGTTTTAGAACGCTTAGAAGCAAGGAAGCAGTTAGTGTAGTTCAGAACAAAATCTACTTCAAGTTTAATCTTGGACTTAACGAGTTCCTGGTTCTTCTCTTTGATTGGCACTTAATGCTGTGAAGTTTTTAATAGTAGTGAAATCGCATAATATATATAACCGATACTTGAAACTCCAAACTTGAAATTGCTTCAAACTTATTCAATTTCAACGAAAGGCTGACAGTAGGTAGTGTACCCTACAGTAATGATTTAGATTAGGATGAAGACAAACATATTCTCTCTCTCTCTCTCTTAAAAGCAAGAGAGGGAGCGCTTCTAAGACATTGTCCACTTCTTGTAAATACTTTTAAAATATCAGAGCTATAGTTGTAAATTAGTCATTGGATACCGAAACGCGTAAGTTTTGATATTATTTATTGTAGATAAATAAGCTGTGAGAGTGGTTATTCGACTTTTTTCCTTAGTCATTAAGTATCTTACCGATTGTTACCATTTTTTTAATAAAATCCATCTATAAACATGTAAATATGTTATTTTATTGAGTTCTGGCCAATTTTAACCTAGCATTTTGGTTAAGAGTAATGTTTTAAAATAATAATGTCGGAAGGCTTAGCACAAACTAATTGAGGTCGTCAAGAAAGCATGCTGTCTCGTTAATTTTTATTTAATAAATTTGTACTGTAAAAAGGATGGCACATTAACTCGAAAGCGTCACGCTTACGTCAAATGGTTTGTGCTTTGCCCTTTAATCTCTTTGTATTGAAAAGAAACAAAAAGATTTAATTTTAATTCGAATACTGCTGCGATACAATACACCAACAATTGTTTAAAAAATAGTTTGAATAGCAATCATTTTCATATCATAAATATCATCTTATGTTATACAGGAATTACACGATATAATTTTATTAAGATGTGACCACAGCTATTCATGCGAATACTCAGACCGACGCCGACTACTCCGGCGTCCTTGAGGTTTGGTTATATTTATCGCTAAACAGATGCTTATAGGGAATTTGTACGTATTCAAATAGGAATGGTGGGAAAAGACGGTAAACGCGGGATGAAGATTTTCTCTTTAATGAGGCTTCTCTATAGCGACCCTGCCTTCAGCCTGCTTTCAAGTAAAGAAGCTCTAAAACGAATTTTGAAAGAACATAAAATATCGTTTACCTCAGCTTCGACTAACCGAATTTTACAAAGCAAAGGTTTGGTGTGTGCGAATAACTACGCTGTTGGTGGAGTGACCTTTACAGCTTCACCGGATAAGCGGATAAGCGTGCTACAAATATGCATTTAAGCATGCCGGAAAGGCAAAGAAGGAAAGAAGCTCAAAAGCGCCACAACGAAGAACTGCCTCGGCTTGGGCAGTCGCTATGGGGAAGGTGATAGACTAGGTGTCTCGTCGTGGTACTCTGTAGCAGCCGGCGGCAAGGGATTCTATAACCTCGTCGACCTTGGTTACTTAACTATTTTTACTGTTAATTATTTCAAACAGTAAAAGGTAAGACATGTTCCAAAAAAAGAAATACCTACCTCATTTTATCCCATTACATATAAACTATGACTTTAATTTCCTAAATTACATCACCGCAAAAATAAATCGTGTAATTCCTTTATATCTAATCACTTACCTTGCTCGTTGCAAACCCTTCAGATGTTGGTAAAGGGTTCCAGAAGTCATGAGGATGCAGGAAGTGCGGCTGTTCACTTACCTTAGATTTATGGATGTGGTGATGATAGTCCGAGTCGATCTCTGGCTCGCTGAAGTAGCTCTGGTCCTGGTGAAGAACAAAGAGAATGTAATCACTAGTGAAGAATTAGAGTCGAGAGTAGAGAGATAATAAGTATAGTCTCTTCCATGAGATATGGGTACGGTGACGTTTGTTATTTGACATTTTTAGAAATGTGGTGATGTTAAAATTGAAAGAAAGAATAGGCATTAATAACAATAACTTAGGAACAAAAAGGAAAGCAGGAAAAGCTATTGCTTACAGCACTAGGTCTTAAACATACAAGTTGAAAATTATAATAAAAATAGAGTTAACTGTGTTAGTCTCGTGCCGAATAATTCGTAGCGGTAACGACCTGGGTTCAAATCCTATGCCAGCCAAATGTGATTTTTCGATAAAAAAAAATCCGAATATAAGTCCGAAGGCTGGACTTGTACCAGGCATAATAGCCATGTATTCGCCTCCTATAACATGGGACCTAAAATCCGCCACCCCTTGGGGACCCCTCTCTCTGGGGAATATAAACGTGACAAAACAGCTGGAATGTCTTAGTGCGTGATTATAGCTATGAAAATCTTACTAATTTTAGATCATGCATATCTTCTTTATCATTTTAGGATGACTATAAAGCTAAAGACCCTAACATGGCATACAATATCTTTATAGAAATATTTCAGTTATTCTATAATTTGTCTTTTCCTTGGATTAATAAAAAGATAAAACTAAGAAGAAATCCAAATTGGTTAAGATCCGGTATAAGGCGCTATAGCAAAAATAAAACACAGCTTCTTTGGCAACTCAGAAAGAAACCAACCGCACACAACCTAATAAAACTTAAAAACTATTCATTAAAACTAAAACAAATTATAAAATTGACATAAAAAGAAAAAAATAAACATAAAATATTTACATCAAAAAATAAGCCCAAAGACACATGGAAGATAATAAATAACAACAAATGTGTTCTACCACGTGATTACATAACAGAAATTTATTATAATGGAACGACAATAAATAACCCTAAGGGTAAAGCAAACGCATTCAATGAACACTTTATAAATCAAGCTAAATTACTATCGGAAAGTTCAAATCTGCAGGTTTAATTAATTATGGAACTCTAAATAATTGTAGACAATCAATGTTTCTAGGGCCAACTACTCCTAATGAAGTAAATCGACCTATACAAGATTTTAAAAAACATCAAGCGTAGGATATGACGGAATCTCGAGAAGAGTACTAAAATTTGTTTCGAATGTAAAATCAGGTCCAATTAGCCACATCATAAACCTCTGTATATGCTCTGGCATTTATCCTGACAAACTAAAACCAACCATAATAAAACCATTGCACAAGAAAGACGATAAGACTAACATACAAAATTATAAACCTATTGCACTTATTTCACTAATGTCTAAAATATTTGAAAAAGTCATCTATCATGGAATGTACTCCTATTTTACCAAAAATAATATTTTAGCGAAAGAACAAAAAGGTTTTCAAAAAAATATTTTTTAAATATTGTCATATATGACTTTCTTGATATTGTAATGACCAACCAAGGAGTCCCAATTAGTGCTATATTTATGCATATGACCAAAGCATTTGACCTTATAGATTATAATCTATTACTAAATAAACTTATATTATGGAATAAGAGGGAACGTACTTTCTCGTATAAAACCCTACCTTACTAACAGAACGCAGTATACGGAAATTAGTCGAATATGTAAAAAGCTAAAAGAGAACTCAAATATGTTTCAGAAGAACATGAAATAGCTTGTGGAGTCCCGCAAGACAGCATATTGGGACGACTCCTATTTTTAGTTTATATTAATGACTTTCTAAAACATGTAAGTTTTCCCTATGGTGCTATTTGCTGATGATAGCACGATAAAGAAAGTGACTTTAAATGTGATGTAAATAATACTTTACGCCAGTCCATTGAATGATTGGAACAAAATAATTTAATATTAAATATAAATAAAACTAAAATTATTACTTTTCGACAAAGAACTATTGCACCGGACATTAATCTAATACTCAATAATGAAAGAATTGAAGAAGTACATTATACCAAATTTTTAGGTTTAACAATTGACTATAAATTAACGTGGAAGGAACATGCATCTATCCTAATTAAAATACTGAGTAAGTTCTCGTTTGCTCTGTACACACTTAAATAGTTATTAACCAAGCATCAGTCGTCACTGCCTATTATGGTTATGTCGAGTCCATTTAGCGATACAGAGTTGTATTTTGGGGATATTCCTGCAAAACATCCTCCATTTTCAAAGCGCAAAAAAGATGCATTAGGTCAATATGTAACTTGAAACCAATTGATAGTTGCAAACCTTATTTTATTTTACTTAAAATATTACCATTGCCATGTCTTTACATATACGAGACCGCACTGTTTGTGAAGAAATAGTGATCTTTTTATAAATATAGGCGAAAAGCGATCTAGAATATTGAGACAGAAATATCGGCATGAATTATGTTTGAGACCTTCCAAAATTTCAATTTTCAATAAAATCCCGAATGACATCAAAGACTTAAACTTGACACAATTTAAACAAAAATTAAATATATTTTTATCGAACAAATGCTATCGTACAGTTGACGAATTCCTTTTTGCCAAATCACTCAAGAATTAATAATATTATGTAATGTTGATAATGGTAATAATATAATACCTAAACTTAAACGTTAAACCAAGATCATATTGTATCACCAAAAATCCCACTGAATAAATGGTTTATGATGTGAAGTGAAATAAAATGATTACTTAATTAGTTATCTCTGTTTAAGTGATAATAACCTACCTTAGATACTCATTTATAGGTATTTTCCTATTTATTTTATTTCTTATCATAAAATTAAACCGATATAGTAATGCAACTCGAGCCATGTTTTCACTCGAGTGATTAGGTATTTTGTCTGAGATGTTTTTTTTTTAATTAACCTAATGTGTTCCACTACTGGGCAAAGATCTCCCCCTCTTTCCTTCAACGATCTCTATTCCCTGTCGCTAACGGCCGTTCTGTTTGATACGCGTCGAGGTCATCGCGCCACCGTTTTCTAGGCCTGCCTCGACGACCATGACCTTGTTGTGGGACCTTTTCGGTACACAGTTTGGCCCACCTATTTTTGTCCATTCCATTCAGGTCACCCGACCAATTTCATTTTAATGTAGCGGTTTTAACTACTACGTCTACAAAGCGAGTCATGGAAGGTGTCTAACTCGGTAATCGAGTAAAAATAACTTTACTCGAGTCCGCTTGCTCTCCAGTTATCGAGTTAGCTTAGTTTACCGAGTAGATCCGGTGAGCGCTAGATAAATGTCAATTTACTTAGTGACTACCAGGTTATAAACAAGTTCAAACTTGCATATTGGAAAGTAAAAAAAAAACATGAACTTAGTTTGTGATCAGTGAAGTGGTTATGTTATAATGGTTTGTTCACTGTGAATTTATTTTTGATTACTTGGCATTAGTGGTGTTTGTAACATAAAAGGTAACATATCACATCTTACTTATTTAATAGAGGTACCTATTTAGAATGCTTTACCTATAGTAATCAAAACTCAACTCGAGTGACATCTTGCACTCGAGTTGCCGGGACTCTAAATAGTGAACTCGAGTTATTTGAAGACTGGAGTACAACTCGAGTGACGTAATGAAATTACCCGAGTGACTCAAATCAAAAAATCCTACTCGAATTGCTACACTAAACCGAGCGTGCTTTACAAGGAACTATGAATGTGGAGGACACCAAAAAGGTCCTACTACGTTAAAACCCTGTACTCTCTGCCTACCTCTCGCGAGGGTGGAGTGGAGATATAGATAGATAGAAATTGTACTACGATTTTATAATAAATATGACAACAAACCATTATATCAGTTTATTTTTATAGAACTGTTGGAACTCTGTACTCTCTGCCCACCCCGCAAGGGATCTGGCGTGGCGATATAGATTTTCATACAATATTTTCAATCAGTTAAGCTGTTTCAATTCAGTATAAATAATTAGTTGGTTCATAATAGGATTTGTCAAGCTTAGACGAGATGAAAGGATCTGTTAAAAATGATAAGATCGTTTTACGGCTAAGCCGTTTTATACAAATGCTCGGAGTTTTTGGTGAAGAGATGTCGTGGCATTTTCTTGGCTTTTTCTTTAGTATACATACGTTTTCAATAGGCTTTTCTTTATAAATTAAACGTCCGTTCAAAAAATAACGAATAGCAAAAGTCTACGAATAACCTAAACAATTATATTGGTTCCGATTCCACGAACCGTGAATAAGTACTTAATTAATTGGTAACTCCTTTAATGAACCAAAATAGGCAGAAATTTAAGCGCGCCCTCTACAATCAATCCTTTGAACCAGTCGAAAGAAACGGATCGTTTTTTCGACAGATCACAAGTCTTTCAGATTTAACGAACGGCATAATGGGAAATGGAAGTATTTTACGCAGCACTCTTGGAAGGGAGATAAGAGATAGACATTTTTTATCCCGCTCCGCGTGCTAACTTTTGGAGAAGTTGAAGCAAAAAGCTATAGTAAGTAAGATAGCATAAATGCGTACCTCATCCAAATGTTCATATTATAATATCCAAACTTTAACAATTTATCTATCTTTATCATCACGGCAGATCCCTTGCGGGGTAGGCATAGTGTACAAAGTTCCAACAGGTTCTTTTACTTACACCTCTCTAACTTCCTCCAAAGTTCGTCTCATACATGCTCGCCGGTTACGGAGACTCTTGATATTATTGTATAATACTACAAATACTATGTTATTCGAACATACAATTTTTAAATAATATAGACAACACGTAACTGGTGTTGGTATAATTTTAAAATTGTGCGGTATTTAATTATCTTGAATTAGGCAATAGGCGACGCGCCAAAAAACTATCTGCCTAGCGGCCGACTCGCTTATTTCGGAAAAGAGTTTTGATAATATACCGTGTTTTAGTAAGATAACTAGTTATTACATACATATTTTTTATAGAAACTAAGCTATAATCAACATATATTTTGAGATAAATACCTAATTGTCTGAAAGGAAAATTTTTCGCCATGGGGGAGCGATTGCCGTAATCAATAAGCTATAGAAAAATTGATATTCGAGGGATGTTTTCTTTCCATTTTTGTATGAACATCGGACGGTATTTCCAGAATCGCATTACAGAATGCTGTTATTAGAAGAGGAGCTCTTCCCGATCTAATCATAATTATTGCTATTAGTATATATTACTTCATAACTATCATTAGAAATTGAGATTGTTAAGTAATTGAAGTCGAATTAATTGTACATTGAGGTAACAGCAAAGGTTATAAGACGTTTTAGTACTAGTTGAGATAATATGCTTATAATTAAAATATTTATACTATTTTGTAAAATGACTCCCAACCATTCGTATCCACTTCTGCATTTACCACAATATAAGCTCCTTTGTGGTTACAACACAAATGAAAAAATACGAAAATGTTTCGATGGTACATAGGTACATAGTTTTCGATTAAAACGATGTAAATCATACAACCTTTAATATTGAAATGGATTTTACTCAACGTTGTTTGTATTAGCAGGGTTGATTTTCTAACATAGATTCCGCAGTATGTACCTAGTAGATAGCGCAAAGTGAACCATATCTCTAGTTCTATACTATTCTATCTATATATCTTTATCATCACACCAGATCCCTTGCGGGGTAGGCAGAGAGTACAGAGTTCCAACAGGTTCTTTCCTTACATACCTCTCTGGCTTCCTCCACTCTCACAGTTCGTCTCATACACGCTCGCCGATTACGGAGACTCCTGATTTGTCCTATTGTACTTGTACTATTCTGGGATTCATAAATAGTTTATAGTGCCTCACGAAGACAATATTCCGTGTTCATAAATTAAATGGGACAACGGTGTGGCATAAATAGTTAAATCTAGAATATACTACACATATACAAGATGTATCGTCAACAACGCGAGACCTCAGACACCCCGATTGGATAATTGCTTCACAAATTCGAAACGAAAACAAATTTCCAAATTGAATTCTTTTAACCCCTTTTATAAGCATTTTTATACCCTAATTAACAATGATGCTTGTACATTTATGTATGCGTATTAAAAAATACGTTTTAGAAATGCATTTAAAATCTCCTTATTGCTATGAATCAAGGAAGCACTGAAGGAGAAAAGCATTTTTTTTCAAATTAAAAAAAAATACATTAAATATTGTTGGAATCAATTCAGTTACCGATTTAGAACAAACTACTTTCAGGTCTTGCGTTTATTATGTTACACCTTGTATATTGCAATTACAATGCTTATTTTTTTTAATAATTACTTACTCTCTCCAGTCTGTTCTCTTTGGTACCGTTTAAGAATACAAGGGCTACAATGAATGAAAAAAGTATCAACAAATAACAATTATAGGCCACACACCTGGTCCCAGCTTGAAGGTCCAGAGCAGGACGCCGCGCCAGCAGGCATCGCCAGGGAGCCGACACCGACCGCGCCGGGGAAAGTGTCGCCACCGATGTCCGTGGCTTCGAACAGACGGAGCACGGATCTGTCTCGGATGTCCCGGAGATGAGCCCTGAACAAATAGAATAAAAGAAGTTCAGAAATAACTAAACGGATACACAATGCGATAGTGGAAGGATGTAGGTACCAGAGAAAATCTAGACTATATTACTATGACCAAACCAGACCGTATAATATAGATAGAAAAACCCAGTTGTATAGGCCGGATCTTACGACGTTCGGTAGCGATAAAATAATGTTAAACTATAGAAGCTGTTCCATGTGATGACAACAACTTTTTCTTTAGTAGTTGAATTTCGAGATACACATTTCGAAGTATTATATGTACGCTCATATTCCCCAATTATCGTTTCTATATTTCCAACAAACAACACTAACGCCGTCTAATAAAAAAACATATACAATATATTTCCTTTCTTTTTAAAAATGATTATCAATTTATCTATCTATTTATTACATAATTATTGGTAAAATATTTCTGATTTAAACCTTTCCTTCCTACTCTACTTTCCTTCCTTCCCTTTTCTATTTTGCCAAAGATTGTAATCTAGCGTAATAATATCTCAAAAGGTATATTACCAGCTAAGTATGTAGCAAAGTTTGTCAGTACATTATGTGTTAGTCTTCTCGTAAGATATTATAGTTCATGCTCACGATGAAAACTATGTTAAGATATCTAGCTATCTATAACCTTACGCCAGATCCCTTGCGGGGTAGGCAGAGAGTACAGAGTTCCAACAGGTTCTTTCCTTACATACCTCTCTGGCTTCCTCGACTCTCATAGTTCGTCTCATACACGCTCGCCGGTTACGGTTAGATATCTATGCATATTATAAAATCTTGTTAAATAAATGAATATGAAAAGTTTCGTATCCGGCCCATTCATTGTTAGACTTCTCTTCAGAGGAAACAATCCTAAATGCATCATCATCACGAAACAATATTTGAGCGTTTAATCAAACGTGTATGAACTACTTCGAGTGAGTGCTTTTAACCACTAAAGAGTTTTTTGAAAGGAGACGAACCTGTGTGTGGAAGAACTACTAAACTAATTCATAGAGGAATTCATGAGTAGGCAAAATCACATATTTTACGTCGTAACATAGCAGTTCGGGATAATAAAATAATATCATTTTATAGTTTATCCCGCGACAATCAAGTAGCTAAGTTGTTCTGGAACAGTGAAAGATTTATCAAAATCTAAAAAAAATTCTTGCCTTTTTCAGATACCGTTTGATTTTCGGAAATATAAATAAACAGGGTTGTGATCTTTAGTACAGGCTATAATTACAAAAAAATTCATCGCAATCCATCAAACAGAGATAAAGTGTATTTTTGTTCTTGAGTAAAGTGTATTTTTTAGAATATCATTGTTTTGTTTATATTCGTTTTTTCTGGCATAGCCTTTTGATTCTGGATAAGTACTATACAATATGTTAGCCAATATTTTAAGGTATCCGCATGCAAAGTTTCATCAAAATCTGCCTGGTAGTTTTTGCGTGATGCTGGTTCATAGCCTCCGACAGGCAAGCAGACACGAAAGCCAAAAATTGTAGAATTGGCTTCTACATCAATAGTATGACATCTCTGGGTTTTTATTTCCTAAAAATATTCCATATACAGACACGACTTCCTTGGAGTTCTATTATATGTATAGATATTCCGTGTACAGACACAACTTCCTTACAGTTTTATTAGATGTATAGATTACATATTGAATGCCAATTATTTGGCGAAACATGTTGCACTATAATTAAGTTTGTAATATCTGTATAACCATGTGTCAAGCAATAAATGATTTCTGATTCTGATTCCGATAAACAGTATCCTATGTGTTAATACAGGTAATAAACTATCTGTGTGCTAAATTTCATCCAAATCCCTTCAACCGTTACTGCGTAATTGAGTAACAAACATACAAACTGTCATATTTATCATATTAGTAGGACAATGTGTTTCATTCTCTTACATCCTCTTTACATTATATCGTTGTAAAGAGGTATACGTTAATAATTCAACTGGCGCATTAAACGCGAACCATACACAACGGCGGCAACAAAGGGATCTTGTCCTTTAATGGATACTTCCATTATATAACGATCTGCAGGTAATAAAGATGAAAGACTTCTTGAAGAAGAGATGCTTAGCTTGAACTATAAAAGCGTTGAGTACTTCATAATACACTTGTTTTGAACAAACCAATAATTAAAGTAATCGTTCTCGGTATTGTAATAATGGACCAATATTGAGTATGATATTATGTAAAAATATCAGCCTATACTGCCCACTGCTGGGCAAAGGCCTTCTCTTACAAATCGAGGTGAGAGAGATTAGGTCATACTCCACCACGCGGACCCAGTGCGGACTGATGGAGACAGGTTTGTGGCCACCTGCTGTTGAAACTTATCAAGTCGCCTTTAAGGCTTCCAACTCGGTTTAACGACTACCACATTAAGTGGTAGCCAGGACCAACGACTTAACGTGCCTTTCGAAGCACGGAGACGCTCAAATATGAAAATGCCACAAACGGTCACCGATCTCGGGCCGACCGAGTCGAACGCTGGTAACCGGTAACGCTTAACCTTGGTAATCGGTAAGAACACCGCGGTCGCACAGCGCTACGAGCGCCTCCGAGATGTTATATACTAGCTTTTAATATAGACTAAAGCGCATAATTCGCCAATAGACCGGACGAGGCAGTCAGAAATCTATATATATAAATAAAAATCAATTGTTGTTGTATGTAAGCGCATCACTACAGAACGGTTCCACATATTTGGCAATTTTTTCTGTTGTGTTTATAAGTCAGGACAGAAATGAAAAATGAATTTTGTATGAAAGTAAATGTTTAAAAAATTGTACCAAAAAGTGAAATTTTGGGTTAAAAAACTCCATATCAAAAAGTGAGTGATTTACTCAATAAGACCGAAGACAGTAGGGGGCACGTAGGGAGAACTTCAAAAATATTGACAGAATTGATAGATTGACGTTTAGTTGTTCATTTTATTTATATTATTTTATCCGTTATATCCCAAAAAATTATTATTTGTTATTTTGCTTATATGTGAAAAACGTAGTACAAAAGTTGTAGAAGACGATATATTATACCTGCTTTTTTAAAAATACCAGCAGTAGTAGCTTACAGAATTATTGGTCGTACTGTAAAGGGAATTGGTCTCATTTTCTTCATTAGTACACTCGTGTAAAGTCGATGCTGGCAGTTATTTAATACTATTATGGATTTAAAGGACCTACAATCCAAAAAGAAACAGCTTTAAAGGAAGCAAGAAAGCCTTCGAAGTAATAACGCAATAAGCGACAATGAAAACATAGAATATACTCCATTTATTATTTACCTGGCCAAGAGAGATAATCATATTTCGATTAAATCCACCGGATGTCGATGGCAACAGAATTTCGCTGTTAGGTGCTGTTAGCGACTTAATTGACAAGCGTAAATCGATTCCAAATATGCTATGAAGGGGCTAGATTACAATAGTATAAGTGACTGACGAAAATTTAACGGTCATCGTTTATATATTAAAGTATGAAAGTTGATGTGATAAGGCATGCGATGGCGGTATAAGAAACTTATTGCTATCAGTCAAAATGATACAAAAAGGACAAGCCCGCTCAGTTTCTCGCTGAATGTTCTTAGCGGAAGACGCCTGACAATCCGGGTAGAGATTAATAATAGTTAAGAAAAAGGAGAAATGGAATATTTGTAAGTACCCTCACAGGGTTTATACCACGAAGTACTTACAAAGTAAATGATTTTAAATTGATTTTAACCTTTATTCTTTAAACCGGCTATGTATCTCTATCTATCTATATCATCACGCCAGCTCCCTCGCGGGGTAGGCAGAGAGTACAGAGTTCCAACAGGTTCTTTCCTTACATACCTCTCTGGCTTCCTCCACTCTCATAGTTCGTCTCATACACACTCGCCGGTTACGGAGACTCTTGACTTGCCCTTCAGATAAGACACGGTCTATTTGGTCATGATAAGATAGTCTAGGTCTTTCCCGGTACCTACATCCTTCCACTTTCGCATCGTATATCTGTTTTATCATTCTTTCTTCTGAAATTCTTTCTATATGCCCGAACCAACGGAGCATACCCTTTCTCATCTTTACACCGATACTATATTTCATACCTACTCGCTTTCTTACTACGCTGTTACGAATACGGTCGTTCAGCGTGACTGCGCACATCTTCCGCAGAGATCGCATTTCGACCGCATTTATCCTGCTTTCGTTCTTCTTCTTACACCGCCAACTCTCACTGCCATATAACAGCGGTGGGACAAGCACTCCGTTATGCATGGCCAGCTGCGCCTTTTGGCTGAAGTGCCGGCTCCCAAGTAGCCTTCCCATCGCACCATTAACTTTATTCCCTGCAATCACTCTTCTCTCTATATCAGCGGTGTATTTCCCATCCTTACTGAAGGCGCATCCAAGATATACAAACTCATTCACTAGCTCCAGCACATCGTTACCGACCACAATCCTTGCATTCGTTCTGGTTTCTTCCCGTTCAAAAACCATAATTTTGGTTTTCTTCACATTCAAATTAACTAAACCGGCTAAAATTATCATTTCTATCAGCTATAGAACGTCGCATACAATTTTAATTAATACATATCCTAAAAACGTTACCAAGAGGTAATAAAAGGCAAAATACTTATAAGTCAGTCACGCAGCAACTATGACTACCCACGCAATGGGATCGTTGAAACCCAATAGGTAGCGTCAATATATATTTTGTAATTTATGCTTTGTCGTTTAAAACACGTTTCACCTTAGCACATCACAACGAATTTATATCCATTCGAAGAGTCGACGAAATAGAAAATTGACACAAACGGTGTCTACCGTGGTAAAATGGTTTCTACCGTGTACATATTTTACGGAAATTAATGTTCCAAAACCGGATTTAGCAGGGAAATGAAGTACCTGCTGTGGAGAAAACATATTTTCGAAATATGTTACGGGTTTTATGTTGCTTAATTCGGACGCATCCATAATTATTCTTCTACTATAAGTGTACATACCCATATTCCAGTTTTTCTATTTATCTATGTAAATCATCACGCCAGATCCCTTGCGGGGTAGACAGAGTTCCTATATTCCTGTTTTTATTTTGTAAATAGGTATGTAATATACCTTTTTTAAATAAGTTGTATATCAAATACAACAATTTTTCGGATTGTTTCGCGGTTTATTTTTCGATTTTTAGAGCCCGAGGATTAAAATATTTTAGAGTTTTATTTCATCTGCAATATTCGCGTAAATCTAATAACTCAATAAGTTGTAAATTTTCATCATAAATTAAAATTCAAAAGTGCATAATACATTCGACACTTCATATTGATTTATATTTTTTACCTTACATTTATTTATATTTGCACATTTTGATACTATATAATTTGTAAAAAAAAAGCACGTAATTGTAAAAGAAGAATTTCGCCGTAGAGAGTTTCAAATGTTACTGAGTAAGTCATTTTAGGGTTATTGTAACATATTTCCGACATTTACGTGGTAAACGTATCTATCATCACGACAGATTTGTTGCGGGGTAGGGAGAGAGTACAGAGTTCCAACAGGTTCTTTCCTTTCATGAATCATCATTATAAACGAAAGACAAAGAGAATAAACATCTAATGTTTACTGTGGGGAAAGTCACGAGCCTCTGTAACCTGCGAATTATGAGAGTGGAGGAAGCCAGAAGCCTGTAAGGAAAGAATCAGCCTGCCTACCCCAAGGGATATAGCGTAATGATATAGACAGTCAAATAGTTTACTGTGTATAATATGCCTCCCCAAAGATCGCCACCACGACCGGCATTAACCCCACTGAACCCATCGCCCTAGACCGTGTTAATTCAGAAGTCGAATCGATTAATTCTAACGAAGTCCGTGTCACGGTTATGCTAAGCTACCGTCACGCATATATTCCCAAAGCGGGGGTGGAATATTGTGGCAGTGCTAAGCTACCTATATAATAATATACAGCTGACTATAAGATTTTAGTGTAATAGAGCCTTAATGATGCCATGTTCGAACGAAGAACAACAAATATTAGAAGTAGCACCGTCATTTTGAAAAAAAGATGCAATCCCTATACAAAGTATAGTCCACGCATACGGGAACGAAATACATAAAAAGCCTTATATTTCTCGCAAATAATAAAGAAACAAACAAAGCATTCTGAAAAGAGTTAGTGTTTAAGCAAGAACCCTTGTACAGGTGCAGGCCTCCTCCAGAGATTACCATACTTCTGGGTCTTGAGCTACTTGTAACCAGTTATGCCTCGCCACCGTTCTAATGGCGTCTTCCCAGCGTGTGTACGGTCTTCCTACGCATCTCTTGGTGATCATGATGTCACTTATAAAGATCATCTCTGGTCTTTAAGTCGCGCTATGTGGCCCGTCCATTTCCATTTCTGTTTTTGCTGCATTACTGCATCTGTTTTTCATTTTTGTTGTGTTATACTGTTGTTGTGTTTACTTTAAAAGGGGCGGGAATTAGTTGATATGCACTTCTTTTTGTTTTCTTGTGTACTATTAGTACTTCTATTAATTAGAAAATTAAGTATATCTGATTTTAGTGCCAAACTTTGAGCAAGTAGAGCTTTATTCTTCTTATTGGCTTGTGTAACATAGTTTGTTTGATTTCAATATTCTTTTTGCGGCGATAGTGATAGATTTCTCGTATTGTTGATATTCTTTACGATACCTTCGTTTTTAGAAATTATGACCAATTTATCGTATTTTATAATGGCTAAGATTCCTTTTTCTTTTTGAATTTAGATTTGTTCCTGTAATTTCTTTCTTTTTCTAATGATTGATCCGACCGATTTTGGTCATGGCGACCACTTTGACCCCTAGTCGATGTAATGGGGCTGGTGCGTTCGAAGATGGCTTATGTAGCCTATCTTCACGGCGAAACTCCGTGCACACTGAGGGCACGTGAGTACGCCGTTCTCATAATTGTATATTATGGCGGCAGGTGGGCGAGCCTTTAACTGATCGCGTTTGGCATCAAGGTCAGCTTTACGATGAACCTCGAACTCGCGTACTAGGCTGTTCACCATCCTGCGCCATTCTGGCCGCTGTGCTGCCAAACGTTTCCAACGAGAGGGCTCTATGTTGCACCTCTTTATGTGTCGTTTTTGGACATTCTTGTACCGGAGGAGGGGACCGCCATGATTTCGCTTGCCCTTCTCCAGTTCAGAGTAAAAGATGCGCTTCGCCACTCTTTCCTCCGCCATACGAGATACGTGACCGCACCACCGAAGCTGTCGACGCATTAAATAGGCCTCAATGCCACTAACATTGGATCGTCGCAGAACTTCGGTATTTCGCACTCTATCGGACCATCTGATCTTTATGATGGTACGGAGGCATTTAAGGTGGAAGCGATCCAGAGTGCGAATGTAGCAGCGGTATACACACTACAACTCAGAGGAGTATAAGAGGTTTGGCAGCACGATTGCCATATACACCGATATCTTAGTGGGCAACTTAAGGTTATGCGAGCAGAAGAAATTGGCACATAGCTTGCCGAATGCCGCAGCTGCGGCACCCACCCTGCTATTGATCTCAGCATCAAGGTCTCACTTGGATGTTACAGTGTTCCCCAGATAGCGAAATTTGTCCACTTGCTTTAGCACATCCTCACCAAGTTTTATGGCTAGTGTCTCATGATCGTGTATGTACAGGGACATCACCTCCGTCTTATTGATACTGATCATCAGAACGAACTTACGGCAGACTTGGTGGAATGCGGAGATCAGATGTTGCAGGCCGTCTAGGGATTCTGCTAGGAAGCACAAGTCATCAGCATACATGATCTCAGTGATCAGTGCGTAAGAGACTTTAGTGTAAGCCTTAAGTCTAGCCAAGTTGAAAAGGCTGCCGTCTGTGTGGAAACGGATGCGGACTCCTTGAGAAACAGTGTGTAAGACCTCTCTAACTACCACCGTAAAGTATAAGGCGAACAGAGTAGGCGCTAAGACGCATCCTTGCTTCACCCCACAGGTAACGGGGAATAAGTCTGTCTGTTCAACGTCTACGGCAACGCAGCATTGCATGTTGTCATGCAGGAGTCTAAGAAGTCTCACAAACTTTCCCGTGCATCCGAGCTTACCTAGCACCAACCATAGAGCTTCTCGAGGCACACTGTCGAAAGCCTTGTCCAGGTCAACAAAGCAGCCAGCTGTACCTCACAGCTGGCAGCCCTGTTCCCTACTCTTTTCTTGCAGTTGACGCACAGAGAATATAGCTTCGCATGTGCCTCGGTTCGGTCGGAAGCCAAACTGGGTTTCAGGCAGAATCTTTTCAGACAAGTTTTTTAAGCGATTTAAGAGCACTCTAGCATAAACCTTTCCGGGGGCTGAAAGGAGCGAAATACTGCGGCAAAAGTTGCAGTCAGATCGGTCACCCTTATTCTTATAAAGAGCACTTATGTGCGATACTTTAAAGGGGTCCGTAACGCGCTCCTCCTCCCACATGCGAACAAACAGTTCCAACACTAACGTGTGCAACTCCTCTCCACCGTATCTTATCAGCTCTCCCGTATAAGGTCAATGCCAGCCGATTGGTTTGTTGCTGGCTGATAGCAGTAACAACCTCCTCACGCAATAGAGGCTCGTCCAGTTCAAAGGCAAGAGAGAGCTGAGGCATTAAACCAATACTTTGCAGATCAGCTGATCGATCCACATTTAGCAGAGTATTGAAGTGATTTAGTACATCCTCCTTGCTTGTCTATAGGTGACTATCGTCTAGAGACTTAAAAGGCACCCTTGTGTGGTAGGATAAACCAATCAGCTTACGTACCTCACTGTAGAACTCTACCAGCTGGTTTGTACTAGTGAGCCATTGCATGTGACTAGCTTTGTCCTGCCACCTCTTGTCTTTCATATGTCGAGACAGCTTGCGCAATTCGAGGTCACTAGCTTTAACTACCGCAACGCTTCCACTTTGCCTTTTGTGCTGTCGCAGGATATCTCGGTGTTTGTCGAATGCTGCCCGTAGGATTTTATCATTTCCATCAAACCAGTATTCGTTGCGACGGAATTTTTTACCCAGTACACGGAGTCCAGTAACGGAAGCGGTCAGATGCGCAGGAAATATTAAGGTACACAAATATACGCGCGAGACACAGGTACACATACTCGTCCTTGACCTTCTGGGCCCAGTGGAACGGAGACCGTTACGACAAGAGAAGGACTCAGACAGATGGAACAGTTTCACGGTGAGAAAGATACAAGGAGTCAGTATTTTCTTACACTCCCTTTATCGCCTTTTACGATACCCACGGGAAGATATGGGGTGGTGCTATTCTACTCTGCCAGGACCACACAGCGGATTTTTTCTAATACTGCTGTGGGAAATCTTCATTTATATGATAAGGAGAATCTTTAAATGCCAATTTTTGCTTGAAGATATTTATTTTTAAGCCAAGTGTGGAAAACATTACGATTATTGACCGTAGTTTTTTTTCCTATTCGTCTGATCGTATGTATGTCTCGAGGGCCAAGTTTTATAGAGAGTTATTTTTCCATGAAACTAATAATGATACTTTCTAAATTGGAAAACGAGTTTTCAGTTTCTTCTACCCAAAAAAATACCGTGTTTCTCTGCCTTGTTTCTTTTCCCATAAAGTATAGTCTCTTTTATAGGTTTTCAATTATTTCTTGAAGTTTATTGTACTTTACTTCCCATGTCTTAAACTTATCCTCAATCATTTGATATATATTTTCTGTCACTCTACCGGTTACATATTCTCGACTCTTTAAAATAGTTGACCTCTGTTCATCTAGATCGTTTTTAATTTTCCGCAGTGAAATCATAATATTTCCATTGTTTTATTTTATTTATTTTTATGCCCCCTAGTGATGCTTGTGAGAATCGCGTTCTTTAGTTAAGATTTGAAGTCAATATCAATAAGGTTTATACCAGGATCATAATTTATAATTATCCGATAGATGGTGCAAATATTTGATTATTCCCGTACTGACAATCTCAACAGCGTAAAGGTTCTTAACTATATTATTGATTGTTACAGCATAATACCTACCAGCGCACCTACCACCGGATCCCAGCAGAGCTTCAGATAGCAAGGTATAATCATAATGGAAGACTCTACTTTGTATTTGATCTCAGGCCAATTTGTTAATGATGGTTTAATATATTTGATGCCGTTTCCAGCTTCGTTTCTGGCTCATCGTCGAGAGAACTCTTTCGTGAAATGTTGATAATTAGAATACTCTAGTACTAAAGCTTTTTGATATGTTAAAAGGAATCCCACTTCTGGGACGTGATCGCATAAACAACCTTAAGCCAACTGTTTTGGTTTAATTAAGAATGTATTATGTATTTATACTTATTATGTATTTTAGTACATAACTCAAGAGTTTAAATAGAATGGGTATTCACAAATTAAACGTTCTAACTTAGATCAAAACAGCGCCTCTTTCATTAAAAGGAATATAAGCTAAGAATTGGGGTTCACCACATTATTTTAATAAGTGAGCTCCGTAATTTACCAGTGAAAATACCTACTTAATTGACATTTCAATAATGATATTGCTTAAAACGGTATATTCTGATTCAACTACAAATTATGTATATTGTGTCAAGCATCAGAAGGGTACAGGGAGGAAATTAACATACGTTTGCGAATGGATAAGCATCCCAGCCGCGAGCAATTTACTGAAAACTTAGTATTATACAAATATACTAACAGATGTATGTATAAATAAGACCTCCATCATGCCTAAAGCAAATTATTTTTGGCGGAACCAATTTTAAATAGACCATGACTGTAAAATTGAGAATTTTTCAGAGATTGTTTAAGGCTATTTTTTAACTCGGAAAATGCAAGATTCCCGCGGGATAGTTTATATATTTTATGTATTTTATATTAACATTGCTAAATTCATTTTAAAGAAGCTTAGTATAGAGGCGTCTTTATATAAAAATGTGAAGATGAAATCCCAGGAGTACAAGTCATTTATTTTATAATTGAAATAACTTATGTTAAATCCATATGATCTGAACTATGATTTTATTAATATTTTTATAGCTCAGGGATCTGGTGTGATGATATAGATCTTTATCGATAAGCCCTATACAAGATAATAGGCACATATAAAGACATATCAATGATTATAAACCCACAGACGTGCTAAATAATTGAAGAGTCTGTACCGAATGTCGAAATTTCACCATAATAATATACAGTCCCTGCAAGTGATCATCATTAATGTGCTGACAAGCTTACCTAGTGATATTATAATAGACATGACCTTAGTATTGGCCTTGCGCATCAATTAAGCATGTTAATGAGTTAACGGGACCGCAGGAGTGAAAGGGTTTTTTTTTTGTTGAGTATTTTTATTTACGCCGTATAGTGCCGGTATCAAGGCCTAGACCCAGAAGGCGGTGAAAAACAAGATGGGCAGATGTCGTCAAAAAGGACCTGTGTATCTGCAATGCCTTCGAACACAACACGTCCTACAGAGAGAAGTGGAAGAGCAAAATGAGGAAAGCAGACCGCACCATCAAATGCGAATAATTATTGCCAAGGAGAGAGAGAGAGAGTGCTGGATACGTGATTACGTGTGACTTTTTTACTTCCTGTAGATAGTAAAAAAAGATCGAAAAGGTCGACTTGAGGTCCGTTTATATAAGCCGTGGAGAGTTTTAGAGTGTTATGTTTTCATGGTTAAAGTGCGTATAGAATATGTAGGTCTGCTCCGACCAGTTTAGAATTTATGTTATAGCTCGCTGTTAGAATTCTCATTGAATCGACAATATTAATTTAACCAAAGTAAATTTGAAACTAACATGTTTTTTTCCCTTTAACTTGGCAACACTATACCGTGTCATGACGACCAATATTAAAAAGAACATCTAATAAAAACGTTATTGTAGCAACTGTAATTGAGACTACTGATATACATAATAAAAACAAATTGTATTCCCATTACTGGCACGAGGTACTAAATATTATACAAGTACAATCGTACAAGAATCTTTTGGCTGGCGGCCAAAATTGGAACTAATGCTGTCATCAAGTGAAATGTCACATCATGACAGTTGCAGAGTTACCGTTTGCTATGAAATTTACCCAAGTTCTTTTTTTTTATGAGCAACCGTGCGGAACCACCTGTTGAAATATTTTTCGATGGAAGAAGGAAAATTTTACCCAATGATAACCCTCTTTTCACACCAACACCCCTGTCAATATTATCCAACGGCCAAAAGATCCTTGTCGTACCACTCGGGTTACCAAACATCTGCCAAACATGCAGCATGTATTATTTACATGTATACATAGGTATATAGGTAGATAGACATGCGCAGGTGGCTCGCATGCGTGAAAAGGAGGAAATGAGGAGGTAGGCGACCATTGTTGCCCACTTTTCAACGCTATATTTTTGACACAGCGGTAATACATGTGCCCGAGAGTCAAACTATGCAAAATATAGCAATAAAAAAATAAAAGCAAAACATATAAGTACTTAGATTATACAAGGCAACAATATTATACATTGAGGGAAGCGATAACAAGAAATACACTGAATAGATAACGAAACATTCAGCGAGCAACAGGTGAACCGACGCAAATTGAATAAAGGTAAATAAAAAATTCAAAAAAAATAAAAAACAACATTATAATACCCATTTATGTTTAAATAATAAAATTTTAACTTACGGGCATCGGTAGTCGTGAATATGGGTAAAACTTCGACTGGGTTTCATAGTAAGCGCGGGAATTACGAATCTGTGCGAATGTACGGATTCAGCAGTGTCGGGAGGGAAACTGATGCCGAGGCGTCTGGCGGGCTCTATGGGGAGGGTCGCGCGAGGGACCGCGCGGCCTGCGCCCCTTATAACGTTTTGTTTCGTCTATGATTATTAATAAAAAAAATAACAGGTCTACTTTCTCCTTCTTTTTTTTATATTATGACTTCACACTATTTTTAAGTGTATTTTGCCAAAGTGAGATGCAATAATCGTGTATCTAAATTAATTCAAGTCCCCAATGAACTTGTTGACCACGATGATAATGAAAATGATGAAGTACCCCACCCTGGACAGTAAAACGAAGGATACTTTACATACCAATTGCGACGGCCGTTTTGAGGGAAATCAAAAAGGGAGATTTTATCACTTCGTTACAATTACCTTCACTCATGCACATAAAAGAATACATAATGGTTAATATTCAACAAATATTACACATTATTATTCAAAATGACACAAGTTTTGAAAATTAAAACAGATTGACAAAAACGTGCCTTTTTGAATTTCCTCAAAACGGACGTCGCAATTGGTATGTAAAGTAGCCACCGCTTTACTATCCAGGGTGGGGAACTTCATTAATTTCACTATCATCGTTGCCATCAAATTCATCGGGGAGTTGAATTAATTTAAACACACACGATTATATATCTCACTGGACACTGGCAAAATACACTTAAAATTAGTGTGAAGCCATAACTTAAAGAAGAAGAAGAAGAACAATTTGACAATATCACTTTTTGACATCCCGCCAAAACTCCCGAAGTAAATTCATTGCTATGCGAATTTATTGTTCGAAATTCAAATTGTACAGTTGGTGGCTGCGGCTTAATTTTTTCAATATTTTGAAATTGTAAAAATAGATAATTGATTCTTAGCTTTTTTTTAATTTTAATATTAGTAAATTTAGTAATTTGTCATTAAAAATAATAATTTATGGATTATTTCTTAAGTACCTACCTACTTATCAACTCTTATTATTACGGTCGTAAAAAATATTATACGAATATTGTGGTCTCTTTCAAGTATGATCGGTTTCGGAATGCATGAGTGAGATAGGTATATAGAACACAACACAGGTATCGTAACGCCCCCCAGGGAAAGACGCGCCTGGAGCATTGACCCTTGGAATGCTAGTTTTCCGGAACATTTGTTCTAGGTTATAGAGGCGGAAAAAAAATCGTGACTATATAAAAATAAATCTATAACATTATACAATTAATGAATTTCACGATGGCTTGGTCTAGCAATTACAGCGTAGGCCGCTCCACTAACTTCTACCAGTAGTCGCGGGTTAAATCCCCGCGCATAAAATTCTCTATAACTGTTTTTAAACCAAATTTAAAGGTTCGTAAAGAAAAGACAATGGTCCGTAAAAACGGAACCTCTATAGTTTGTTGTCCGTTTGTCTGTCTACCTATAGGGTACTGCCCGTTAACCTATAGCTATAAATATTGGCAAGAAGCAAGGGTTTACGATTTAAGTAAAGGAAAATATCTAAAAACTGTTAATTTGTAATTATATCACATTATTCAAATGATTCTTTCCCGAGATTGCTGTAAAATCAAATTAGTGCCATCTGGTACGGAGCCGTCAGAGTCCTACTCGCAATTAGCCGCTTTTTAATTAATAATGACTAAGCGAATATCGACGGTAAATAATCACGATTTTAATTAATCATATCTTTAAAACGCCGTAAATCAGATGAAAAAATAGGTTATGCTTTACAAAAACGGTAGTTTATAGCATTCAAACAAAACACACACTCTGGCAACGACAAACCTGGAAGTTGTTGAAAGTAGGTGATGACCTTGTGAAGGTCGAGGGTAGAAGGTGGATGCGGATAGCACAGAGCCTGTCGTTGTGGTGGTCTTTAGGGAAAGGTATTTGTCCCGCAGAAGTCATCTTTCGGCTGAAGTAGAGGACGACGAAAGAGGTTCTAAATTGACAACTGAATCAATTATAGCTACTTTAATAAAATAAAAACATGAACACCATCACGCCTATATACCCCGAGCGGGGTGACCGAGGTGCACTGATTACACCCTCTTTTCACCGACGATGTCAGGTCCACGTAATAGGGGGCGAACCTGTTGCCATATACCCGGCACAATCCCAGACTCCGGACTCATACTGGACATTTTTTGTTAGGAAAACTACATTCGTCAGACCTAGGATTTGAATCCAGGACCTCGTAATTACAAAGCGGTGACTAAACCAACGAGTACTACTGTACAACTTTTTTATATGTAACATATAAAAGATAAACCTAATTTCATTAATTTATTCTTTACTATGCTTTGCCCGCGACTTTCTTCGCGTTGACTTTTAATAGAAACCAAACATTTTTCTGGGATAAAAAGGATTTTATGTGTATTAACTACCTGTGTGCCAATTTCATTCAAGTCCGTTCAGCGTTTTTTGCGTGAAAGAGTTACAAACATACAAACTCTTACATTTATAATATTATAGTATTTTTCGTTCCACTCCGATCTCGGTCTCGAATCTATTCGCGCCTATATTAAAAAGGCGACAACTCGACACTTCGCGAATGCATCTTCCCATGCGAATCCACTAATCGTAGCCGCCGCCGACTACGAACCCGACCCCTGCCGCTACCGCCGGCCGCGACATGTTCTCACCGATCCCCCCGATGCTTTGCCATCGCTTCTTTCCGCTCCGGATACGGACGACAACGACGAAGTCGTAGATCCCCTAGCCCGCCGACCGGTGCTCTAATTACACCCCCTCCCCCGTAGCGACTGTCCAAACCGAGGCCGTTCCTCCTTGAGGCGCCCTCGAGTATGTCGCCCCTTGCCCTTCTGGCTCGAGCGTAGTGGTTGCACGCTCACCCTTAAGTCCGGTGAAGCTGTAAAGGCCTCACGGCCAACAGCGTTTATCACTCAAACACACACACACACAGTATTTTTCGCATATGGATGGGTACTGACAGTTTTAATTGCCAAAGGAAATTAATATTTTATTCAATGGTGTTAAGGGATAAAATCTTAAGTATAGAAACGGGTCATACCTCTTATTGCTATTGAATAAAGTATAATTTCGGTTGGCAATTAGAACTGTCGCTACCCATCCTATGTGAAAAAATACTATAGTAGGATTGTACACGTCCAATGTTCACAATTAACCATGAAATTGTAGAGTTTATGTACAAGGACGACTTTAACTCTTGAGTTTTCTTACAGCAAACCCTAGAAGGGTAGAGTGATAAAATAGAGTAGGTAGGGTAGAGATTGTCTCGTTGGTCTAGTAGCGAATAATGGGTGATGAGATCTCGAGGTCAGGGGTTAAAATCCTAGGTCGGACAAATGTAGTTTTTCTATTGAAAAATTCCCAGTATCAGCCCGGAGTCTGGAATTGTTCCCGGTATATGACAATAGGCTCGCCCCTATAACATGGGGCCTAATGATTGTGTAAGTTGCAAGGAGTACTTTTTTTGGTATGTAAATAAGACTGCCTTGTTGGTCTTGTGGCAAAGCGCATCGCTTTGTGATCACGAGTTCCTGGGTTCAAATCCTAGGTCGGACCAATGTAGTTTTCTTAACGAAAACTTCGCAGTATGAGTCCGGAGTCTGGAATCTTGGCCGGCATATGGCTAATTGAGGGCAAAAGATGCGTTGGACGACGGAAAAAATTATAGCTGTGGATCTAATGTTCCCTAATGGGAGTGGACCGGAATTGCCAGCGTTGAGCAGTTATTCCGTATGGCTCAAGAAAGAAACACATACGCCAAGCTGACGGTCAACCTTCAGTAATGGAGAGGCACTTAAAGAGAGAGAGAGAGATATGACAATAAGCTCGCCCCCTATTACATGGGACCTAACATTTTCGGCGAAAAGTGGGTGTACTCAGTACACTTTTCGCCACCTCTGCCACCCGCGCTTGGGGAATATAGGCGTGACGGTGTAAATTAAGACTAAAACTAGTATAAAAAAATTCTGTATTTAATATTGTTTTATTCATTTAAGTTCAAGATTTGTTGGTTCGCGACTAAATTTACGTAATGGCGGATTGATAGTAGGCAAGCGGCAGAGAAAAAGTATCGTGCGGGGATATAACGTATATGTTATTTGTTTTTAAGTTATGAATGCAGTTCTTATTTTTCTTATTCTTTACGAGTACGACGTTTATTTAGATACTAGAGGAAGCGAGAGATCTTCATCTGAACCAGTTGTACTTTCTGCCTACCCCGCAAGTGTTTACGCAATCTGGCCCGTTTATTTGTATTATTCGGGCCCGTGGATGATATTAACAGGGGGACGTTGGTGAAATGAGGGTTATCATTTAATACAATTTTCCTATTTCCAGGGAAAATTTAAACAGTTGGTTCCGCAGGGTTAATAATATCAGCCTATACTGCCCACTGCTGGACAAAGGCCTTCTCTCTCAAATCGAGGTGAGAGAGATTAGGTCATACTCCACCACGCGGACCCAGTGCGGATTGGTGGAGACAGGTTTGTGGCCACCTGCTGTTGAAACTTATCAAGCCGCCTTTAAGGTTTCCAACTCGGCTTAACGACTACCACATTAAGTGGTAGCCGGGACCAACGGCTTCACGTGCCTTCTGAAGCACGGAGACGCTCGAATATGAAAATGCCACAAACGGTCACCCATCTCGGGCCGACCGAGTCGAACGCTGCTTAACCTTGGTAATCCGTAAGAACACCGCGGTCGCACAGAGCTACGAGCGCCTCCGCACGGTTACTAATTAAAAAAGAACTTGGGTCAATTTCATAGCAAACGGAAACTTTGCGACAGTCATAAAGTAACATTTCACTTCACGACAGTGTTAGTTCCAATTCTGGTTGCGGCCCAAAAGAACCTTGTACGACTGTGACATTAAAGATACAAGTTCGACATCGATCTATTGGCACGTGGCAATCTGAATTAACACTATCATCATTACACAGTTTACCATAAGCTCGAAAATCCTACTTGAATTAAAATGGATAAGCGTGAAAATAGCACTCCATTGGCCTCTTTGGCGGCCCAAATGTCCATCTATTTCTGACTTCATAACATTGATGGAACGAAGTAACTTTAAGATGTAAAAGCTCGGGAATGCTTTTCATGTTGAATCAATTTACGAGACTCGAGTTAACATTGTGAAAGAAAAAATCAAGACACTGAATTTAGTTATCGGCGTACTGTGACGTTCTGCTTTTACTTCAATTAGATTTATTGTTCATGTGATAAATTGAGGAGTAGGCACTATTTTAGTATCACAATCAGAATGTTTTTCTATCTATCTATCTATAACCTCACGCCAAATCCCTTGCGGGGTAGGCTGAGAGTACAGAGTTCCAACAGGTTCTTTCTTACATACCAGAATGTTTTTTGTTAATGTAAACCATTATAGTATTTATGAATCGTCAGAAATGTAACAAAGACTTTACCACCACTTCGGAATGTCATTCCTGTGGAGAAGGGCAAGAAACTCCGGTCACTCTTTTAAAATAGTATTTTTACAATGTTTTCCAATTACATTTTGATGTAGGATATGGGAGAACAATGTAGTCTGGCTCTAAGTTAA
Source organism: Phalera bucephala (assembly GCA_905147815.2). Taxonomy (NCBI): domain Eukaryota; kingdom Metazoa; phylum Arthropoda; class Insecta; order Lepidoptera; family Notodontidae; genus Phalera; species Phalera bucephala. The sequence continues at coordinate 5,070,476 of LR990609.1, read as the reverse complement.
ATTAAATTAGTAGCATTAATTTTTAAATGCTTGAACTGCATTGGAACTCATACAAGAGTAGTATAATATACAATCAGTCCATCATGCGGATATTGTCTATATGATCACGTATGATAGCTTGGTGAGTATGCAGAGAGTACAGAGTTCCAACAGGTTCTTTCCTTACTGACCTCTCTGGCTTCCTCCACTCTCATAGATTAATAATATCGCGTGATTCCGCAACTTACGGGTTAAGGAAATGAGGTTCCGGTTTCCGCGGTGAGCCGACGCAGCGCGACGGGAGTTTGACGGTAGCGCTGCCTGGGAAGTTGTAATGTACTAAAATGTACAGGAGATGCCTGTACGTTTTGCGTATTGCGTGGGGTTGTCTTCTCCTTATCTTAATGAATGGTTCACACTATAACAGTGTATTTCGCTAATGTCAAGTAATAATTATAAAAGATGATTGCTATGAGAGTGAAGAAAGCCTGCATTTTCTGCTTACCCTGCAAGGGATCTGACGTACTGTTTAACCAGCCGTGGGGTTGTCATTTTGCATATACATATTTTGCGTATGCGACACAGGATTTTACCTCTGTTACAAGATTTTTTTTGTGGCAATTGCGTTTACATGATGCTATTGTACAAAGTTTACGAATATTCATTTCTAAATTAATTCAACTCCCCAATGAACTTGATGACAAAGATGATAATGAATTTAATGAAGTGCCCACCCTGGATAGTAAAGTGATGGATACTTTACATACCAATTGCGACGGCCGTTTTGAGGGAAATCGAAAAGTCACGTTTTATCACTCTCTTACAAATACCTTCACACATGCACATATAGGAATACATAATGGTTAATATTCCACCAACATTATAATTCGAAATAACACAAGTTTTGCAAATTAAAACAAATTGACTTCACTCTTCGATGTCCCGCCAAAAACTCCGAAGAAAATCTTGCAATTACTTAATAAATATATTTTTAATAATTGGTTCAGGTATCAATATTTTAAACTTAGAATTATTAAAAAGAATCTGTTGGAAGGGTCTACTCTGTGCCTAACCCGCAAGAGATCTGGCGTGATGACATAGACGGATAGATTGTTATAGGCTTCATTGGCACCTCTGCCTCCCTAACAGACGCCTAAACCTACATATTAAGAAAATGTAGTTAAAAAATCTATTCAAAAGAATCTTAACGTCTTATAAATATACGAATGGTCAGTTCGCTATCAACTTCGTGATGAAAAAAAAAGAATTTGCAAATCTTTGCCATAAGTGCAGAGATCGCTAGCAGTAGAGTTTTGTACCTACCTACATATTTGCAAAATAGAGAGAAACCATTAAAAATGCATTATGTATTTGTTCTGGAAATAAATGATTGATTGTTACAACCATCGTTTCCACACTTCAGCTACACCACGTGATATCAAACATATCGTCAATCCTTTTAAGAAACGAACATTGGCCCTAATTCGTAAATAGCTGCGAGTAGAGCAGTTTCTATGCATGTGGCATAGTTTTAAAATTAAACTGGTCAAGTGCGAGTCGCAGCCGGCTGCGGTTAGCCGTGCCGAATATTTTTAGATAGTTATTGGACTAGTTGGGGTCTAGGAACATTAAGATTGATTTCAATCAATTATATGTATAACACAAACACTATATCCCTATCTATATAATCACGCTAGATCCCTCGCGGAATACGCAGAGTATGTAGTTTAGTATGAATAGAATTTTAACATACTTTACTAGAACAAATGCAATAGTATTCAATATGCTAAAGTCGTCTCAAAAACAATCGGGAATGCAAATTTGGCAATGCAAGCAATCCATAAATAAAATGTAACTTGTATGCATTTGAAATATATCCTATCTCTCTATAGTATCTTGGTTGCACAGTAGAAGACACGTAATTAAACAATCTGTGGGAATCATCACCGTAAAGGGTGCAGGGAGCAGTTCTATTTTTTCAGAAGTGTTGCCTCTGAGAGCTGCCGACTAAGACGCGTAGTGCGCGCGTGTGTGCGTAATTCAGATTCGGACCGCTAGTACTTATATGCTCAACTGTTCAAATAAGTAAACTGGATCCAAGATTATCATTCGAAGACGGTGATAAGCAGATTATAAACAATCATCAACTAACCTGTCATCTTCCAATTCATAGAACATGTCCTTAGAAGAGTCGTGGATGTAGATCTTCACCATGGGGCTGTCCATATACTGCATAGTCAGCTGTTTTGGGAAACTTCGCACGAAGAGGGCCTTCACGGTATCAATCGAGGTTATCTCATTCGGCAGCAGGGCTCGTTTAGTTTCATTACGGTACTGAAGGAACACTAAGCCTGAAATAAGAGGGAATCGTTAGATATCGTTGATAGGGATGCGATAGACGGGAAATAGTTAAGGTTTAGAGATTTGATTTATTACACTTTTTTTCTTTATAACATTACCACGGCAGTGGTATATGCTTATGTACGTATGGAGATAAATTCCTTTAAGAAAAATACAAAGACCCATATAGATAATTTGGGATTACTGTAAATTCCGTAGAGGATGTTATAAAAAAACTTGAATCGTCAAGAAACTAACAAAAATATATATCTTTACAACAAGATGTATGTTTATATGCTTTCCAAAGGTGCAGGTGTAATTGTTGCAAGCACTGATACTCGTTCTGTCGGTAGTTAATATGTGTATATTATTATAATATTATCTTGTTAGCGATTACGTGCAAGAATCGCGTGTGCATTTTGCACACTCGTACTCATCGTATAGATACCTAACTTCTTGTTAATATTTGAAGCTTTCTTCTATGTACAGTAACATAACAACACGTTTATATGGCTTTCTTTAAAATGAACTCTTTACGGGATAGTCGTAAAATGCACGAGACGATATTCCTATACAAGATGATAAATAATACCCTTAATTGTAATACAAATCTTGATATCCCGCGAAAACCCATAACTAACACTTTTCATGCTCGGCCTTCAATAACTAACATTGGACTCAGTTCGCCACTAGTCAGAATGTGTAACACATACAATAAATTTAAAAATAAAAATTATAATAATGTTGACATATTTCATGACTCTCTTCCAATTTATACAAAGCTATATCTATCTATCTATCTATCTATCTATAACCTCACGCCAGATCCCTTGCGGGGTAGGCAGAGAGTACAGAGTTCCAACAGGTTCTTTCCTTACATACCTCTCAGGCTTCCTCGACTCTCATAGTTCGTCTCATACACGCTCGCCGGTTACGGAGACTCTTGACTTTTCCATCAGATAAGACTCGGTTTATTTGGTCGTGGTAAGATAGTCTAGGTCTTCCCCGGTAGCAAAGCTATAAATAGGATATTATCCTTTGACATATGTTTTCTGTCTTTTTAGTTTTGAACTTATAATTCTAACATTATTATGATACTCGTATCTACTTATTTAATATAATCAAAATATAATTAAGTAATTTAATGAATCTCTTCTCGATTTAGATTTCAGGCTTTGTAAAATGGTAAATGAAGTACGCACCTGTTATTGATTTACATATCATAATGTGTTTCTGACTTTTTACTAGTTTTTAATATTCAATGTATTAATATGTCCGTTGTATTGTCTTAAAAAAGAAACATAAAATCAGACATCAATTTGGAATAATTGCCATGAAAAGTAATGTATGTTTAAAAAATTATGAACAAACTCAGTTCAGAAGCTTCAAAAACTCACAATTTAGGTAAGTGCATCAAAAACAAGCACAATTAAGAATACTTCACTACGTGGACGGAGGTCACCCATCTCAAACTAGCTGAGCCGAACTCGATCTAGGATGTAAGAACATCGCGATCTTGCAGCGCTATACATATAGTCTAGACGCCGGTATCATTTACGTAATTAGTTCCTTATAAAATGTTTTGAAAGGATAGAATGGAGGTACAAAGCTTTGTAGATATTTCCATAAAGATTTGTCGGGATAATTCCTAAGAAATTGCTTTGTAGGTAACAAAGCAATTTCTTAGGAATTATTTACGTAACTCTACGGGTGCTCCCTGTGTTATGGACCAAGTGAGATTAATCATATTCAAACTTTATTGTTCCTGGTCATTATAAAAATTACTATGTGATTGTTGCGCAATTTTTGATAATGTAGGTACATTTGGCAGGAACAATTGTAGAAATTAGTTCAATCAGACACCCTGTTATTGGATAGGACGACTTCTTATGGTTTTTTCCACTGAATGGCACACCAAGTGAAGTGTGGGTCGTAGGGAATAAAATATTCCTTTGTAGTTATACAGTGGCACGTGACCGTGGTCACCTCGAATCTGGCGCTCGCCGGCAGCTGCCGCGGCACGCTCGCTTCGCTCGCTCGGTTTGCGCGTTTTGGTCACAGTTCTGACCTAACCTATACTACATTTTGGCCACCACTATGAATGCTATAAAATGCAGTATGGAGTAGATTAGGGTAAAACTGAGACCAAAACGCGCAGGCTCAGCGGTTGAAACTACTTATCGCTGCAGCGGCCGGCGAGCACCAGATCCAAGGTGTCCGCGGTTACATACCACATACAGTAAAGAGTGTGACTCGTTGGGGACAAATGCAATTTAGTTTCCTATTTAAGGACTATTTGTATATACTTAGTAAATGTACTACTACTACTATATCATCACGCCAGTTCCCTCGCGGGGCTGGCAGAGAGTACAAAGTTCCAACAGGTTCTTTCCTTACAGACCTCTCTGGCTTCCTCCACTCTCATAGTTCGACTCATACACGCTCGCCGGTTACGGACTCTTGACTTGCGCTTCAGATAAGACACGGTCTATTTGGTCATGGTAAGATAGTCTAGGTCTTCCCCGGTACCTACATCCTTCCACTTTCGCATGTACCCTAAATGGATCCTGTATCCTGTTCCCTTACTAAATGTATGTTATAATAATAACCATAATTAGGACTCTCGGCTCTGGCTAGCCTTAATTGGCCGTCCAGAGAGGAGCCGTGAGAACTATATCGACGTAGGAAGATAATGCGGTTCTACGTCGATGTACTCCAGGAGTGGAAGTGTTACAGGGCATAACGCCGCGAGTAACTTCGGAGAAAGCGCAGCACACCTCTCTACACCCCTGAGCCACTCACACCGGTGTTGCCCTCAGTTGTCCTAGGACGACCGTTTGAGGGCCCATCTAGTAAGCGGCGAGTCACCGCCGGCCACGGGTAATTAGGTATCACTAATTATGGCCGATGTCCGACCCCTTTGAAATAGTCCAGTTTTTGTCCATCAAACCTCATTTATATAGCCCTTGGTTTCTTTCCATAGTTTACAATAGTCCTTGCTCCTGCCGGGGTCAGTTCGCTCGGCATGTTTCTTCATTTTCAGCAAGTGATCTCAGCAGGTGACTTACATAACATTAACTTCTTGCAAAGGGCCTCTACGTGTTGGAGCCATGTCCCCATGCAAGCCTTTCAAAGGTCCGGGTAAAGCCCGTGAATCTCAGGGAGATACATAACCATAATTAAAAGAAAACCTATTTTTATTATTCTGTCCGATAGACATTATTCCTTTAGCCCGGTCAATTTGTTTTATAATCAGTTTTTATCGGTTTTTGTACTTTATCACATATCAGCCATTTTTCCAACTGTTCGGGGATTATAAATAAGGCTCTATTTATCACTTTGTCCACTGCACACACCGTTCAGGGCTGGCCCGGTCTAGTTCGATGTTATTACATTTTGCCCGGCAAAAACTCATTTAGTCCCTTTACAGGCAACATGGAGTTAATAACTACTTCCATACTAGGGGAACTGTAAATATGTGCCTGACTTTTAAAAACAGACTGCGTAGGGTAAATATTTAAATTAGTGTGCTAGTGCTCATCTCTACATTTTTAAGGGTTAATATTACAATCAAAAAAGTAATTCTTAGGATAAAATACAACACCAACAAATTAAAAATTACACTTCTATGGTCAGTCAGGTTATAATTTAGACGTTGGATGACTTTATTTGATCATTGTAACATCAGCCTTAAACATTAAAATGTGGTCTTCATTCTAAAGCATTCAGTGTTCTCAAGTATTATAAAAAAACTAAAAAAAAAAGAGAAACCGATAAAATGCAAAAAAATTATATTTGAAGTCGGTGCAGTCGGTTACTTGGCACCGACTACATTTTTTTTTTAAATTTTAAGTTATGAGTGATATAATTATTAATATTTATATACCTATATAATATTATTCTACTTAGTTCTACAATAAGGTACCTACCGGATTGATATAATTCTCATAATAACTGAATTTACACATTCGTGCTGTTTGCCATCAAGGAGTCCCGTGGTGTATCTTCTAAGTCCAAGGTCCAATACCGATAAAATTAAAATGGGACCTCTCCGGAACTATACTGAATCCAATGCCGAATGAATCATCAAAATCGGTATATAAGCAAAGAAGTTATAAAAAACACAGACGAATTGTGAACGTCCTTCTTTTTTGAAGTCAGTTAATATTTAACTTAGTTCTATAGTAGGCTACCTATAGGATTGGCGTAATACCCATAATATCTCAATCTACGCATTCGTATTGTTTGTCTTTAAGGAGTTCCCAGGTGTATCTTTATGTCTAAGGTCCAATACCGATGAAATGGGACCACCTTGCAGCTATGCTGAACTAAATGCAAAACAAATAATTAAAATTGGTCCACAATTAACGGAAATATCGGTGAACATACATAAAAAAGCATACATACAGAAGAACATAAATCCTCCTTTTTGAAGTCGGTTAAAAAGAATGTGGACTGCTCGAATTAAATATATCTTTGACCACTATAACGATTCGTCAAATGCGTTATAGTCACTGACAGACGGTCACTAAAAAACACGACTATATATCCGAAGCAGGGATATTATTTAGCTTTCAGATTTATTTATTTACCCGCATAATTCTGAACTCAAAAATAAGACTTTTTCGATAAAGTACTCACACTTTGTCACTCACTCGAACTCCAGTCTTCGTGATCACCAGCCGTAATATGCGCCAATAGATCAACAAGGCAGTAGAAATTTAGTTATCTATCTATCTATATCATCACGCCATATCCGGGGTAGGCAGAGAGTATAGAGTTCCAACAGGTTCTTTCCTTACATACCTCTCTGGGTTCCTCCACTCTCATAGTACGTAGTCCCCCAGCCCAGTAGTCCGGGGCTTTATAATACGAGCTAACTTGTGTCCCCCGCCGCAACATCGGGGATCGCCCCTGCATCAACATCTGCAGGGGGCCCTTGGGGTCGTGGGATAATGTTGGGGCCCTAAGCGTCCTTCACGCGCGACCCCTAGGAGGACGGCGGCGTAGTGTGGCCAATGCCGCCGTGAGCACCGCGACGGTGCAGGGGGAGAGCGGATCCATAGGCTCCCCCCCGAAGGCGGGCTCTTCGGAGCACGACACAGAGGGGCACCGGTGCGTTCCTAACGGAGATCCGGGAGCCCATCCCCGAAGTGTCGATGCCGGCCACCGTGGGGTTTTAGTCGGTAAGAGTCTAACATTCCCCGCCAGCTTCGCTTCCCCCGAGGCTGGCGGAAGTCCACGAGGACTTCCCCACGTAAAAAAAAGGTTTTTCCCGGTACTTACATCCTTCCACTTTCGCATTGTTTTGTCATAATTTCTTCAAGTTAAGTTAATCCGCCGGTATTTACCCACGCAATGGTAATGCGGCCTTTTTTTTTAATACGACATTCGTACCGGTCCTGTGGTTGTCTAATCCATCAAATATTCCCAGTTATATTAAAATTACTTACCTAGGGGTCTCTCGAGGGTCTTGCTAGGTGTACGGACTACAGGTAGAGATGATCGTTGCTTGCCTCCTCGCCTGAAGCCAGTTGAAGCCGTCTCCACCTCTGACATGATGCCGGGGTCGTCGTCGAAGAGCATGGCATTGTTTGGAGGCGCGTAGCTTCGAGGCAAGGGAGGCTGGTTGGAGAAAACACATTTATTAAAAAACCAGACATGACTAAATAACATACCCTTATATGTACCAACGTAAGTCCCCAATATCGAAGTCATATTCCAATTTGAACCATAACTAGTACAAGTGGCAATCACTTATAAGAGTTGAGTTGTTGACTCGTTTTCAAAAGAAAATACTTTATACTGGTTTACTGTAAAACATGTGCACCCATATTAGCTCAAAGTGAGTCACATAAAGTATTAAATTCTGCAGATGCTGTACAACTGAGACTTTTGTAACATTTAAACAAAGTTCACATTGGTATATGAAACGATCTTTGATTTAACGTGTATGTAGAAAATATTATCAGCTTTCTATAAAATAAGCCCGCTTATGCTTCCCTTGTATTTTTTTTTACCTGGGGGAAAATCCTACATAGTACTTCTGCGAGCTTCGGGAGACGCTCGCGAGGCGTTTCGGATTCCTACCGACTAAAACCCCAGGGTGGCCGAGATCATGTGCCGCGGTCTGAGGTGCCCGCCATCGGGGGAGAATTGAAAACACGCTCCCCCCAGCACCGACGATGTACGCACGGCGACGCAGGCCACATCATGCCGCCATCCTCGTCGGAGTCCCCTCAGGGCCCTCGCCCCATTTTTCACGGTTCTGTGCAAATCTATCCCAAGCTCTTCTTCCAAATCTTGAATATATGACATACTTATGTGCAATGCGTACGTGAGAGCACTCTGTATATAAGAATCAGAAGTATCGAAATCTTCAATTTGGAATCAACCAAGCGATTAGTATATTAATAGTAGTTAGTATTAATAGTTCGTAGCTTTACGGTAACCTTACTAACCTATACCTAACCTTAGTTTACAAACCCACAAACAAAGTGTTATTAAGTTAGCATTATGAATAACAGAACTATTCGTCTATATAATATATTTACAACGATTCCAAAGTTACGTGTATAAGTTTATTTAATGTCGGAAAAACTGCTTAGGACCATAATTAAGTTTTTTTTGTTCTAAAGCTCTTCGTTGTTGTTTAATTGACTTCTTATGTCCCAACATGATTTTCATAATCAAAACGACGTATATTGATATTTCGATTAAAAGAAATGAGATTTACTTATCAATTAAATGATTCTTGAATTAAAATTGAGTATGCACATATGTGTGTAAAGGAGATTAGGGAGATCAAACATGGAAATATTTTTCAGATTTCTACTCGTTATCCAAAATGGAAACGTTGCAAAAGAGTCGGATATTGCGTGTAATTTCGAACTTCGTCACGAAAATCAGTATCGCAAATACTCATAATTTCACGAAAATGTTACACAGTATGACTATTTCGTTACGTACTCTTGTTACACTATTATACTACGATCACGTACTACTTAGTAAGTATTTCTGCATGTTCTTTAGTCAAGCATTAAGGCTGAATGTCTCTCAAACACATGATTGACATATGATTTAAAGTAAAGTAAGGTTTAAAAATGTCGTTAATATTAAACTTTTTTGGAAGAAGCGGTAAAATAAGTTTCTTAGAAAATCATAGACAGTGTCAGTCAATAGGTACCTTTGGCTGAGCTGATAGAACGAACGAAATTACATTTAATTCTTTATGATATGTAGAAAAAATATGTTGGTTTTATAACATTTTCATAATGAATGTGGTCAAAGAAAACTATAATTAATTAGGCATACTATTTAAAAAAAAGACACAATCCCAGCATTTGCTGCAAAGAAAACACTAATTAAATTAGGTGTGTAGACCGGAAAAGGGCAAAACACAACGGACTATATACACAAAAGCTCCTTTACCACGTCGCAACCGCATGGTTCATAAAGCTACATTAGTACTTATCATGTAAAAACAAGCAGGATTAGCAACATTTGGAATTTTGTTAGTGTGACAAATGCGTAGGCAATTTGTTCTATACCTTCCTCATTCGAGGATCTAGGATCCTATTGGGTCTCGGGTCTCGGGCTTTGTTGACTGTGGCGTACTCTGGTGTGTGCGTACCCCGCCTTACGGGACTGTATGATGGCTGGTTATAAATAAAAAAAGAGAAGTAATTTAAATAAAAAAAAAATACTCGGATGTATCACACATATCCTTAAGTTGAAGTAAATTATTATTTCTTACACATAGCACCGTCACGCCTATATTCCCCAAGCGGGGGTGGCAGAGGTGTACTGAGTACACCCACGTTTCGCCGGCGATGTTAGGTCCCATGTAATAGGGGGCGAGCCTATTGCCATATACCGGGCACAACTCCGGACTCGTACTGAGAAGTTTTCGTTAGAAAAACTACACTTGTCCGACCTCGTGATCACAAAGCGATGCACTTTGCCACTAGACCAACTAGGCAGTCGATTCTTGCACATACAAATATTAAAAATAATACTCCAACATACAAACAAAAATAATATTCGAATATATTTGGTACGGTTATACAGAAAAAAAACAGCATAATTCATTTAATATTGACAATAAAATGGTAAAGTGCATCATAATAAAATACATTTGTAATCATAAGCAGTAATTAATTGTATATAAATAATACTTATTAATTTCGATTCAATAACACCGGCTACGGAAAGATTGTACTGTAAATGTGAGGAATGAAATAGTGGGATTAGATTACAAAAGTTGATTGCAAACACAGACAGTCAGTCCTTAACTTGACCAGAATTCAAGTCTGCAAAAATAAATTCGCACAAGTACGCTCAAAGGCAGTATTGTACAAAAACAAATTGATACAAAAACATACGCCGATATCCTTTGAAACTGAAATAAAACTGTGTTTGCTGTGACATTCTTTATTTCGGAATTTACAAGAAGAACAAGCAAATAGAATTGAGCCAATGCGTCGAGATATTCTGCTATATATAGATAGATATAAAATATATTTCAAATTCTTTAATATCTATGTAGATATATTATTTTATTGTTGTGGCTTAAATATTTAAACAAATCATCCATACTCTCATACCTATCTTAGTTATGTAAATACTGAAATATCGAAATTAATAACGAAGGTCCATTGAAACTCCATTGAAACTTGTTACGAAACTTTATTATTTACAAGTTACGTTGAAGGGGTAACTTATAAATAATTTCAAAAGCAACAATAACGGTAATCTGTCGGTTAATGTGAGTTGTTGGAACAATTTAGACACTTGTTCCACGAGCTGTTTGCCGTAAAGTTTTTATATATATATAAGATTATTCGAATAGGTTCCACAACCTGGAGATAGTGAACCTTGAGAGACAGAAACTTAATCTTCATGATCTTTTATATATGTACGCCTTCGTACTTGATTACATTCCTGAAAAATACCTCTGTTTGTGTACTGTTCCTTTTCCTTCAGAAGCAGAAGCTTCTAAAGGAAAACAAACTTCAAAATATGACGATATTTTTACAAGGCTACAATATAAATACAGTGTCATATGTTGTCAACAAAATTTCTTATATAAGTACAACAACAAATAATTATCCCTTTTAACATATTTTTACACACGGCAATTCGTTACCAGCCTTAATGGAAGTCTGACAACCTATTTCCATTCAATTAATCTACCTTGTTCTCAATCAGGTGCTTTTGATAGCGCATCAAATTAAATGCTGCGGCCTTCATCCGTTGGAGCACTCTATTCAGGCCGAGAATATTATGAGAAGACAGGAAATCAGGCGTCATTTCCAGTAGAGACTATCCCGAACACGACACATTGTAAATTAATTGCATGTCAGCTCATAAATTACTTTGTTTAAAGTAAGAATAAGATTTAGCTAATAAATTATGAATACGTGTCAAAGCAGATCGAACACATATGTTCGGAGTACCCATCCTGTTTCTTAAGATAATATGATTTTAAAGTACTCGAAACATGGAGACCCCAAAAGATACGAAAAAATATTTTATAAACATTAATCATTATACTACATGTCTAAAAAGCTAAACTGTATTTGTGGCTAAATGCGATCGTTCTCGATATTTCCTGAACTATGTTTATCCGATGTCGTTATTATCGTTGATAAAAGCAGTACCAACACTTCTAAAGTTATTAATAAGTACTGTATGTATTATTTTATTATCACTCACGTTTATATAAGTAAATCTTCAACAATAAATGCAGATCAAAAGTTTCTATTTTATGCCTTTATTTTTAATAGAGGACGATATTCTTTTATTTTATGGAATGGAAAGTATTGAATGCCTTTGATCATCCTTATTGTTTCGTAGAATTTAAACATAGCACACCCAACAAACTACTGTCAGGAATAAAAATCACGTTCAGAGTAACAGGAATCAGTGTTAATCACGGAATATGCTTTTTCGTATGAATGATGGTATTCACTACAGAATTATATGAAACCGAATATCTGAGGTGACTATTAAATTTGAATGTATGAACATGTAAATTAATCCCAAGACATGTGAGAGAATTTTTGAAGTGGATATCTACATTATCATATTATTTTTGTACGAAATTAAAAGAATGCTACAGCTTTTGGATACATACATTTCGAATACGGAGAGCATCAAAAACACTTAAACTAGCAGCTATAGTCCGAAACACTAATTGTAAAAAGCAAAAATAAACGTTTAACCAGTTTTCCACCAAAATCCAATTTAAAATACGGCGCAAAAGAGCAGAGGCGTGGTTGGCCTGCGTAAATAAACATTCCCAAAAAACGTAAATTGGAAATCGCAATAGAGCAGAATTCAATAAGTTCTCTTTCAATTCTGCTGCTTTAAAATCTGATCTGTAATACAGCAATGAATAATGAATGGTGCATGATGAAGAATCTAGGTAAAGAATAAGAGATTCTGCAGATTCATAATAACACTCAAATTATTAGCGTCATTGCACAAGCAGAAAATTGATTTATTGGAATTCACCTTGAGGAAAACACATCTTGTTTAAAACAAATAAATATCCTAAAAGGGATCCCCCCAATTAAATTTTCTGCTCATATATATTGCAGTACGAATAAAAGCATACATTTTACAAATTCCTCATCGTCGCAAAGCAAAAGTTTTCAAACAGTCTGTTGAAATATGAACTTTGTTCAACTTTAATGAGACCGACAGCAATATTAAAATGAATTCGAAAACTAGTTTTAGAATTAAAATGAACATGTCGCATTAATTGAAATTGTTTATCATTGTATTTTAGAATGCAAGCATTTCACGCGCATTTCTGCTACCCTTTCGACTCTATTAAAAAAAAAGGTATGTCACCTATATCGTCACAATTTTTAAAGGTACAGCCGGTTCGCTATTCATAAATAAATCTGCGACATAACTAATAACGCTTGAAACGAACAGAAGCCAAAAAAATAATCGCGCTATTAGTATCTCCCTGAGCTCCTGGACGGTGACCATGACGATATTGATATTAAGGAAATGATAAAATAAAAAAATTAAAAAAAAAACACCGTGACGCCTATATTCCCCAGCGGGGGTGGCAGAGGTGTACTGAGTACACCCACGATTCGCCGACGATGTTAGGTCCCATGTAATAGGGGGCGGGCCTATTGCCATATACCGGGCACAATTCCAGACTCCGGACTCATACTGGGAATTTTTTCGTTAGAAAAACTTCATTTGTCCGACCCAGGATTTGAACCCAGGACCTCGTGATCACAAAGCGATGCGCTTTGCCACCAGAGGCAACCAACGAGGCAGTGATGAAGTGATAATATAATAATGTTTTTTTTTTTTTAAAAAAACGTAGCCCCACACTAGGATTTATTCCTGTGTCGTGAGTGCGTTTACAAACATGAAAATTCACAAACAAATACCCAGACCGGAACAAATAATTGTGGATCACACAAAGATTTGTCCCGTGCGGGAATCGAACCCGCGACTATTCGACACAGTGGGCGGAGCAGCTCAAGCTCTTAACCACTGCGCTAAATCGTCCGTTTTATTGCATACAAACCACACATGGCAGTTACCAATATGAATTTGTAATGCTTACACGTATATTTGATTATACAACTATATAAAAATAGGGGCAAAGTATGAATTATTTCAATATGTTAACATGGAAAATAAGAGTTATTTGTAATTAACCAAAAAACAAACCTGTGTTTATTTTTATTTTAATGATTTATTGGATTGGCTAAAGTATACTATGGGCCAACCTACACAGAATATCTAATATTTTAAATCTGTTCCACTTATCGCACGTCTTTGTTATTGCTATATATTATAGTTGAATATTTTTTGGTAGCCGTACTAACTACGAAAAAACAAGACTAAAAGTGTGTTTGGTGCTTCAAGTTAAAAAATTATGAAAAAAAAAAAATATAATGTAACACTAATAAGTAGCTATCATCGTTTTAGTTATATTCAAATGTCTATAATAGTTTCGAAGTAAAACTATTTTGAATGTAGGGGCTGCAATTCCCATTTTCCGAATACGAATAAAGCTAGGGGTTCCATAATTGGCCCCCAAATTATTTCTAAGCATTAGCATACGAGCATCAACGTCAAAAAAGACCCCAGTGCAGATGCTATATGGAAACCCGGTGAGACCCTTTAGTAGGTATATTATTTTTTCATACAAGTTCCTAAGCTTTAATATCACTGTAAACATTATTTAAGGAGAGAATCTTATTTTCATATTCTTCGCGAGCAGTATCTTGACATAATGAATTTGAGCGTGTTCATGAGGTGAAAATGGTTGCTTACTGAATAAATTATGTAGTTCAACAGTTTCAAGAGGATAAAAGACAAAGGCAAGTATTTGTAAATTTATTATTGCGACAATTATTGAACGCAATTTAGATTTATAATAGCCTAACAACACTCCGTCACGTCTGGGAACATTTGCTGTCACGTCTTTTGTTCCTACTTTGCTTAGCCTGCATAGCCTATGTCATTTATAGATTTAATTCTGAAGCATTAAAATAACAGCCGTCAAGTCATGCTTGTACCATGCTTGTACCGATTATTTGTCATTTTTTTTAATATGTACTTGTCAAACTTGACGTTGGCAGAATCAAGGCAGAATTATCGGTTAACGATGAAGTCATAGATTATAATTAGAATTGGAACCGCCAAAAAGAACAAAGGGTGCTATTAAGCCGTCAAGATCATAGATTTCGAAGCCGCTAAATCAAAAAATACTGGAAACTATTTGGTACATACGAGCTATTTAAAATTATCATTTGCAACCTACCATAATAGAGACAGACAATCGATTCAAACTTATAACTTTTTTTTGTTGACTATATGAAAGCAAAATTTCTTCAGGTTCGCTATAAGCAGCATGTGTAACTTACCTCCATTTCGATAGAATTGATGGCGCCAGGGTGATGTGGATGGATATATAGATGGTTGCCGGCAAGGGTGTGACGACGAGGGTCGTCGCGCCGAGAGTTGCGTCCTCGAGATGAGCCACGGCTTGCCTCGCCGTCAGAGAGCCCACCTGGATAACAATAGAATTCTTAGAAACAATGACGGGAGTCCATGTTTGTTGCGTGCATATCAATACAAACAAAAAAAGGCACTTCGGTTCTTGTGGCGCTACACGGTGTATCTCGTCAATTCTCATAGCAAGACTCAGAGATAACGCGACATGAGGTAACAGGTCACTTGGCGAGTTTGAAGTGCTAATGCTACATTTAATAAAATACCAAGTACCGGAGTGCTTTTTTATATGAAATTCGCATGGTTTAGTATTAGTATGAGGTATTAGTTAAGAGTTGTATGCTGGCATGTGATTAAACTCTTTTTTATAAATTCAAAGGCCAATGTTTTCAAACATGTTAACCACTCTAGAATACAAAATACATATGTAGACATTCGCAGATCTGCGAGTCGGAAACAATGGACTTAGAAACGAAATATTGTTATCTCTCTTGAGAACTCGAACCAAGTATAAGATTGCGTCTAAAATTCAAGGCAATGTATTGGGTTGCGGCTTGGTATCCGCAGTTGTACACTTCAGTTGTTTCATTTTAACACATTGCGAGTTTTACAGGTAGTTAAGAACTTTGAAATGCAACTTCACCACTTCAACTGGTACAGCAGTATTGTTTGGTTTACTTACCTTTACGAATTGATGAAAAAGCTTTTTGAAGCAACAGTACAAAAAGGAATTAATTTAATTTATATCACCTTACCTCAGATCTATTTAAACTTATTCTCAATGCATCAGTACCCTTTGCTGCGCCCTGACAGGGTTCATTTTGAGATAAAAAAAATGTTACAACTTATGCCCGCAATACAATAAACTAATGTGTGTTCGCTTAATCGCCTTTTTAGTGGTTTGGGATTGACGGCAGCTTATCACTACACTATACCACACACTACACAGGGACCACCGTACCCCCCGCATGCTCTGTTGCAACTTAGACATTCCATATAAACATAAACACATATTACAAACATGCACACAAAATATAACTTAATATTTAGTTTTCAAAGAATAGTATTAATATCGTAGTAGCGCGAGGTGCAATAACTGCAGTAATATTTTTTTTCTGTAAAGATGTCCAAGCCTTAAAAGCTTTAGGACAAGCCATTGGTACAAATAAGCAAGGTTAATCTTGCCAAAACTAATATTAGTAGCCGCGGCTATGCCAGATTTATAATGTAAGGTGAGAAAATATCAGTCCATTGGATCCAAGCGATCCCAAAAGCCAACCTTGGTAAACTGCTTGACGATGTGTTTTCGGATCGCGGCTGGAATTTGATTAGGGGCACCAATCTGCAGCAAACACAGATTTCCGTGTGGAGTGAATGAGTATGAACTCCATGTGTTCTTATTCCACAAAAGTGCAGGTAAGTTGTTCCGCCACGGCTCCCTTAATGGCATCATATAAATTTCTCTAGCCTATTTATTATATTAAATTAGGGTAGGGGAATTTATTTTATTCCCTGGGACGTTTATTCCCTGGGAACTCGGTCGAATGAGATGCCACATATTTTGGCGATATCTATTTATATCATCACACCAAATCCCTTGCGGGGTAGGCAGCGAGATATGGCGGATTTTAGCGATATGCTACTGTAAAACTCGGATTATGGTAAACCCTAAGATTTTCTCGTAAGATACGGTACACGGGCACCCTGTACCACCTCAAGAAGTTTTCTTCTGCGGCGGGAGTTGTGGCGGACAACGCGGATCTAGGCAAACAGAACAAATATTCTTCCATTAGTAATGATTAAGTACCATTTCGCCGTGGAGACGGTTGGCCTAAGGAGTTCATATAAAAAATAATCTACGAATAAAATCTCAAAGCTCAGGTAGACTGGAACAAGAGGGCTCGCTCGATTTGCGCTCATAAGATTAATTTGGCCATTCAACGAGGGAATGCAGTGTTCTTGCCACCACTCTACGCAGACAGTTTTGTTTGATTAGATTGTTTTTATTTGTTAGGATTTTTATATAATATTTTAGTGTTTTTATTACTTTACATATTTTCAGTATTTAAAATATCAATTGCAAATATATAGAATAAAATACGTTTTATTTGCCCAGTAGTCACTGCTGTGATTGTCACTAGCTACTGACGACAAAGAAACATAAGGGATGGATTCAATAATTATACTAAATAAGTATATACCTACAAGAGGTCTAATATTAGTGTGAAAGGATGTGTCTAAAACTGGTGATATGCTGAGAAACTTGAACCGTTCATGAAACGTGGCTGTACACTTCTGGCCAGCCCTTCAGACGCAACTGGCATAAGAATTATTTCTATTTAGTTTTCCAAGCCGGTCTGTGAGCTAATCGCATATCCACCAATTGTCTGGACAATTTATCTGCTGTGCCAATTCCAAGCGAGCGCGTTCGCAGGATTATGCCAAGTTTCAATTGCCCTTCATTAAAAAATAAAACATATGATAGTTACTGAATTGAATGATTAATGTATGCTTGACATTTATATCTTCAATGTCATGTCAAAAGAGTGGGCAAATAGTCCGCTGTGATATATACCGAAATATACCGGACACAAATCCAAGTTTTTGATAAAAATTAAAAAAATTAAAACTTAGACGTAGGATTCGGACCCAATACCTCGTAATCCTCTTATATGAAAATATATAATATCCTCAAATATAAAATTAATATAAATACAACAATATCGTAAATAAAGCACGACCTCAGACACCCCGATCAGATAAACGTTTCACAAATTCAATACAAAACCAAACTAAGAATTTAATGCTTTTTTAAGAACTTTAATACCCCAATTATAAACAAAACGTAGACGTGCATGTGTGCGTATTGAAAAAAATGTTTCAGACATGCATTTGAAATTTTCGTATTGCTCAGAAACAAGAATAAATTCAGTTTGTTATAGCGCACTGAAGGATAAAAGCTACTTTTTCCAATTAAAAAAATAATACATTAAAAATTGTTGGAATCAATTCAATTACACATTTAGAACAAACTATTTTCAGGTCTTGCGTTAATTATGTTACAGCTTATACACAGAGTGCTTGCACAAACATGTTTTAATATATTTGTCGATTGAAAACGTTCATAGAAGCCCAGTGTAAATGAAAGGCTGTAATTACGTTTGGAACTATTCCAATTTAATGCTTGTTGCATTTTGTTAATATGTACTATCGTTTTGTATCTTCGCGGAATTCATATAATGCTACAAGTATGTTTTGGCCCATGGATGACATTGACAGGGGGCCGTGAGTGTGCAATATAATATTAACCCTGTTAAGAAACTGTCCCACCGTTGGGCATGAGCCTTCTCTCAAACTGAGAGGGTTAAGGCCATAGTCCACCACGCAGGCCCAGTGCGGGTTGGCGAACTTCACACACCTTCGAGAAACCCTCTGGCATGCAGGTTTCCTCACGATGTTTTCCTTCACCGTTACAGCAAGTGATAATTAATTATTAATGCGCACATGCTTTCGAAGAAACAGAGGTGCGTACCTAAGTTTAAACCCGAGACCAACGGTCTAACCACTAGGCTATCACTGCCTGCAATTAGGGATAACATTTAGTAAAATTCTCCTGCATCCGCAGAGATATAAGATAAGATTCAACGGGTCTGCACGGTTACACACTCATTAAAAAAACGCGGGCGCGGGCCGGGCGTACTGGTGATAACACAAATTCATAAATAAATCAAAAAACTGATATTACATTATTCATAAATAAATAAACAACAAGTTAAGTGATACACTCATGCGGTAGGTAGGGCTGAGGAAAGCATAGTAGAGTTTAGTTAGATTAGTCACTTATTCTGGTTTACTGTCAATGAGTATTAGTTTTAACTAATGAAGAATTATTAAGTGTTTCGTCTATTACGTCTTCCATATATTCTGCGAGATTACAAAACAACAACCGATAAAAATAAGAAAATAAAAATAATTCTAAATAGAAAGAAATATAGCGGAAACCTGATGTGGTGCCACCAATCGACTTTATTCAGATACTGCTTCGATAGCTCATTGGTTAAAGCAGTCACGGCATGGCGAAACACGTGGGTTTGATTCCCACTCAAAGCAATGTTTTTTTTCTTTATATTTAGAATGATATTCTATCCTATATAGATAGGATGTAATTAGTTTTGTTGAAATGAAAAGTCGTTTATATGCCCTCAGTCAAAACTTATTTAATGGTCACCGTCTACGACGACATCATTTTAAACATACAATATCTCAGTAAAGTTTTCTTACTTCAAAGTATAAATGTAACGATAACAAAATATTTACTTAAATAGGTAACAAACATAAAGAATCAACAAAATATAAAAGCAAGTAAATAAGAAAAAACTTTTTAAAAACAAATTTGATCAGAAACTAAAGCCAATAAAATACGTAAATAAGTAGAAGTAAAAGCTTGATGCGAAATGTTTATTGAAGTGGGCCTATTATTTCAACGAAACCCTGTTTTTAAAAGATTTTTACTATTCATCTTCTTGGTTGTGAAAACATTATAACTCGTTTTTCTTCAAATTGATTTCTTACAAAATTTAAGTCAAAAATAAAGCAATTTGACGTACGATATGTTTAGAAAATAAAATTCCATTTGAAGTACTTACTTGTGAACGTACCATACATGTGTTCTCTTTCAACCCAATCATCTAGATGTTTTCACAACCAAGATGGTGTTATATTTTATAATAGCAATTTAAGTAATTAGCGAAACATCTCAATAAGCATATTTCAGCGTGTCTATGTCTAAAAGTACCGTCGTGAAATGTGATCGTACAATTTAAACCCTTCTCTACAAGGAAACAGGCATACACGCACAATCTTTTAAAATATTCATGAGTTCCCTCGCGTGGATACAGCCCTGGCTGCCTTCTGAAGAATTGAGCATACGTACAAAATATCAATTTTAAGATTTCCCTAGTGAGGAATTGATCCCAAAGCAAGATCTCTATGACATAAATGCACACTCACTGAGTAAAAAACTAAACATAGCACCATTGAATGAAAGCTTACATTAAAAACTAAAACTTATCCTTATATTATCACTCGCAAACAAAATAAAGGGCGAAACCCTATATTTACAACCAATTTCTTTAAAAGAAAAACAAAAGAAGTCTACACAATGAGGGGAGGGGTTACATTATGATGAACCTACTTGAATACGTTGAGTGACGCCTCCACCCGGCGCGTGCGACCCCGCACGCGCCGTTATGTTCTTATACAGCTGTAAAACACGCTAAATTGTAAATACAGCATCAAATAGAACCCTATAACCCTCATCAGGAAATGGTGTCGAATCAACAAAATTTAGTTGCACTCATCAAGTTATTATGTTCTAGAAAAGAAGATACCTCAACATTTTTTGTGGCACGTGTTAGTATCAGGTGCTTGGCGAAACGTGTCGTGTTCCAATGCTAAAATTAACACCGTCACACCTATATTCCCCAGAGGGGGTGGCAGAGGTGTACTGAGTACACCCACGTTTCGCCGACGATCTTAGGTCCCATGTAATAGGGGGCGAGCCTATTGCCATATATCGGGCACAATTCCAGACTCCGGACTCATACTGGGAATTTTTCGTTAGAAAAACTACATTTGTCCGACCTAGGATTTGAACCCAGGACCTCGTGATCACAAAGCGATGCGCTTTGCCACCAGACCAACGAGGCATTCAGTCGAGACAAGATTTATATCCATGGAAACCAACATCCGCCGAGCCCTGTGATCATCAAGTTGCGCACCAATATTTTGTAGTAATAAGAAAGAAAATAATAATTTGATGGTTCCACTTTCACATTTACTTAAAGAGATCCGATATTCACTCGATATCGTATCCGCTCTCAAACTTATGTGATGTCTACTCGGAAATTACGAACCGAAATTTAGGATTAGATAAACTGCATGTGATTGAATGGTTTTGAACGCTAAATATCTCTTTTGTAATCATATTGCCACAGTAATACGATATGTTTTTACCTTAATCGGTTTTTGAATTAAGAATTTGATATGATTTTTTTTAAGATAGTTTTTATTTATCCAATCTTTAATAGACCTTAGTGATTTAGATACAACCTCTTTATGGTTTTAGTTTTTATTGTTATCTGGTATGACTACAAATACATTATTATATAGCAAATAGTACGCATTTTTGGTTAGTCGGGTACAGTTGACACAGGAGGGGCCCAAAAATAGTTTCTTGGGGGGGACCTTATGTTTTTATTTTAAATTGGGTTCTGTATGACATGGAAACGATTTGCTTCATACACAATACCTTACAAACGCGATGTTATTAGACAGACTAGTCATAATGCCGTTTCGCATTCATGTTCTAATTGAATAAAAAATATTATTAACCCTATCAATAAAACCCTACAGTAAATAAGCTGCAAATATTTCAGAAATATTTCATTTTCATACTATGATTATAATATGTACCTGCATTAACTCTATTAAATCTAGTCAAACTTATTCTGGTATGATTTAATAGAAATTATAAACACACAAACACGATTTCGATGTACCATCTTTGTAACCTATGACCACAATAAATGCTATTTGATTTGATTTGATTTGATGTCATATGTGAACTTTTTATATGAAATAATACGTAATATGAATATCATGCAACTAATGTATAAATATATACTTGCTGGATACCTACATGTCTGTATTATATCTATGTTATATATAACTCTGCCTTGTATTATTTTCATACTAACAAAAAAATACTATAATCTTTCTCTAGCCGGACACGGTAATACTATAAGGGTGATCAATAATAATGTCCTGGATGTAGTTTTGACACTGTAAAGAAGTCTAGACAAAACAAGAAACTTAAACGACCCGAACACAAAATTAGTTCACTGAATAAATGAAAAAATCTGTACCAAAACATCAGTTATAACTATTTACAGAAGCGGAATTGTCAACTTTATTTACTGACGATACAATCGATGACTGCCTATCTCTTTAATGCACACGCTATCTAGGAACTTTGAATTATTATGGTACACATTATACCGGGTGGGCAATTTTGTTAATATCAACTATTTTCGACATCTATTATAATGAAACTAAGATTATTACGATTTAAAAACTTTAGGTTAAAATTTTAAAGAGAAATATTTCATTTTACAATTTATCGAATCAATCACAAAATCCGTCCGATTTAATTAAAATACAAATTTTCTACTACGGCAACCATTAGTGATTTGGTATCTAATCACAAAAACAAAGTAAATATGTAAGATCCCAGACAAATGACACGCCTGTTAGCAAATCAAAAAGAGAACTTACCGAATCAAGTAATATAATTTGCGAGTGGCAGTTCGCGCGGAAAACTTGTTATTTCAGTTCGACACTACACTTGGCATCGTGTTAGCGTTAACCCAAATTTCTCCGACCACGTGTTCGAAACCAAAACAATCAACACGCCACGTTTAGTTCCATCGCGACTTAATAAAAAAATAGCTGGTTACTCAACTCACTGGTTTCAATGATTTCGCTGGACGACTCCGAACTACACTCTTCGATTGTAGTCAAGCTTCTCACATTTGCTATACTTGCTCTGGATGTTCCATAGCTCCACAACATTATGTTCTCGTCTTCAACAACAATTTCTTTTATTGTTTCCAGATTCCTCATTTCTATCTCCTCACAACACTGACTTGATGTAGAGCTTCCGATGCGCCTTTCGCTTTTACCTTTTCGACACTAACGCGAAAAACATAGACAATATTGATAATGATGGCATAATAAACACCAATGGCAATCAAAGTAAAATTGTGAAACACTTACACTATTGCAAGTTATCGGTCCGGTGCATGTATCAAAAAAAAAAGCATGCAGAAAACATAAGATAACAATAAAAACGAAAATCATATATAATATTAAATAATAGTATGGATTATCGCGAAGCGGAGGAAAGATATACGGAATTAAATCCATTAGGATAGGTAAAATTAAAAATGATTTATAAAATTAGTCTGAAATAAATAGTGTTGCTCGTGTGACGCTCCAATGTGTATTGTTCGGATGACGAGCTCCAATCAGGCCCGTAAGGAATGGCTACCGTGAGGATACTGAGCAGCGGTTATCACTCCAGTCGCTATGCTGGTGCAGCGCCGTGATATTACAACTGTGCGGACGTCTGGCGCACGGTCGCGTCTGATTTTAGAAATAACGCGAGCAACAGGTCGACCATTTTGCATCTGTGTTGGTGCGCACTCCACGTATATATTTCGTTGCGATATCGATGTGTTAGTGATTTCCATTCCGCTTAGATTCATGAAAGTGTACATTTTTTATTAATGACGATTAAATATTTATTTTTACCGCATAATTTTCTGTGATATTCAAATGTAATACAAATAATAATTTGGCATTGAATTACTTGTTAATTTAGGAGAAAAAAAATAATTAATTATTTCTTGATAGTAATTGATAGAACGGGTTGAAAAGAAAGTAAAAAAAAAAATTTTTTTTTTTCAATTTTGAATGCACCTGTTGATTTTGCTCTCGTTGCAAGTGGGTCAAGGCTAGGAGCTCCTGGCTGACGCCAATGCGCATGTCTAGGCTACGTTAGGGTTTACAGGCACATATAGGGACTGCGTAGCAATATTACTCACACAGTCGCAGAACACTCGCACTAACGCAATTTTACATGGAAAAGCTCCAAATATATAACCCACAATGGCGGAGCAAAGGGGTTTGTACCCCTTGCCTCTATTCAAATTTCCTACCACCTCTTTCAGCCATGTCTATCCCTTTCGTGCTATAAGCATGAGCAGAACACTATCCGTGTGGACTCTCACTTGGACGTTGGTGCTTTGAAACTGTTAGATGAAGAAGACAGATAGCTTATTTCCAGACCGCACTTCAAATGCCTAGAACCAAGTCTGAATAGAATACAGCCACTCCTTCTCTTTGTGAAAATCAAAAGGTCACTCGATATCTATCGGACCGTTTAAGATATTTTTTCTTGATTACGGAAAGTAAGAACTTTAGATTGTTGATTGTCTCAAACTCCCCGTTTTGATATAATATGGTCGCGAAAATAATACGATAGCACATATTAAAATAATTAAATGAAACCATAAAATAAGGTAAGTGAAAGTAGTGAGTGAGAAAAGTAGTGAAACGTTCAGAACACATACGATTCATGTAAGTACGTTACGTAATTCATTATATAATCTCCATAAAGTTGACCTAACAGGAACAAATAATCATAATTATCGATGTGTCTACAAACTTACAGAACCGTAGCTTTTAGTAGAAAATTATGTTGCTGGCAATCACAAGGTTCCAGATTCGAATCCGAGATCAGACAGCGTGTTACTGGCGTGTTTCTGTTGAACAGTTTTCAGGAGCTCTACAGTGTTAAAATGTACCTGGTATCATTCGTAGGGAAAAAGGGGTCTTGTCTGCAACTCTTGCTTGGGTAACGTAACGATATTTATATATTTTTTTAATAACGATAATCATCCGAGGTCACGAATACTGTGCCAGAATAAGGTTACAATACTTTTTAAACAAGTTTGTTTAGCCTACACCCGACGGTGATATAATCACTTTCTAGCTCTATCATCAGATTCTGAACGCCACCCAGGGCTAAAGCACTTGTCAATTCAAAACTAACTAGCCCAGACAGGACGGCGTTAAATTCTTTACAACAGATTTGTTACACGTGAAAATTTTATCGTCGATTTTATTCAGCACTTCTTCCATTAGGATTCAAATTTTGTAAATTTCTCTTATTTGGGGGTCTGTGTACACGCACAATAATAGGCTTATCCACCTCAACACAAGATATTTTAACACGCTGTTCAACTGAAAGCCCAACTATATCACTACATTCTCTTGACTTCATATTTTTCTTTACCAAAATTAATCCCCCATGAAGCCTGGACTCACGACTACAGTAACTTAAGACCAAACTATCGGCATTATTGAATAATATTTCATTTGCTTTAAGACAATGTTTACATAAACAAAATACATCGTATTTCGTTTTTTCCAAAAATAACTCAATGTCTCATGATTTTGAAGAGAATCCTTGTATACTCTGATGAAAAAAACACCGTCACGCCTATTCCCCAGAGGGGGTGGCAGAGGTGTACTGAGTACACCCACGTTTCGCCGACGATGTTAGGCCCCATGTAATAGGGGGCGAGCCTATTGCCATATATCGGGCACAATTCCAGACTCCGGACTCATACTGAGAATTTTTCGTTCGATAAACTACATTTGTCACCTAGGGATTTGAACCCAGGACCTTGTGATCACAAAGCGATGCGCTTTGCCACTAGACCAACGAGGCAGTATATTCTGATGAAATAGTTTTACACTACCAGGCCTCTCTTCCACCTTATTTAAAAGATGTAATTTGCTAGAGGTACTAGAATGTACCTCTGTCGCTTAACAGTTTATCACAGTATTACTAGAAAAACTATGTAATACTGGCTCGCCTCTTATCCTAGATTTCATTATATTACTTATAACGGAGTTTATTATAAGCTAACATATAAGAAATTTTTAATTTACATTTCATTATGACTTGATTACATTGACATATAATTATTCAAATCGTTACATATAATAAAACTGTAAGAAATTCATGTCTGTACATGGAATATTTTTAGAAAATAACAACCCATGGATATCATTCTATTGATGTAGAAGCCAATTCTGCAATTTTTAGGTTTCGTGTCTGTTTGACTATCGAAGGGTATGAACCATCATCACGCAAAATCTACCAGGCGGATACTAATGAATATTTGCATGCGGATACCTTAAAATGTTGGATAAAATGAATGAACTGAATAGTATTAATGTCGGAAAATTTAAAGGTTTTTTCAAAAATACAAAAATAAGCGAAGCTTTGAATATGTAAGAAGACAATTTACTCCAAACCTGTTAAATGGATTTTAATGAAATGTGGCGAAACGTGGGTGTACTTAGTACACCTCTGCCACTCCCGCTTGGAGAATATAGGGATGACTGTGTCTTTTTTTGTAGCCTGTACTAAAGATCACTGCTTTATACGAGTATACTTATATTTTCGAAAAATCTAAGTTTATGATGCAAGAACGGAAGTCTATTTTGATATTGAATGATGATATATCATTCATTGTTCCAAAACAACTTAGCTACTAAATTGTCGCGGGATAAACCATAAAACTTTATTACTGTTTGTCGCGAACAGCAATGTTACGACGTAAAATATGTGATTTTGCCTACACATGAATTCCTCCATGAATTGATATCGTACTCAGGTTCGAAAACTTTTCACTGGTTAGAAACACTCGTCGATATTGTTCATACACGTTTGATTCAAACACTCAAACATGGTTTCGTGCATGAAGGGCTGTTTCTTTTGGAGAGAACTATAATGATGAATGGGTCGGATATGAAACTTTATCGACGATTAATATCTTACGAGAAGACTAACACAAAATGTACCGACAAAAATTTTGCTACATACTTAACTGGCAATGTACCGCTTTTAGATAATATTAGGCTAGATTATAATCTTTGGCAGGGTGAGTAGAGAAGACTTAAATCAGAAATATTTGACCGAGAATTTTTAAATAAATAGATAAACTGATAATCCTTCTTAAAAAGGAAGGTATTGTATACGTATTTTTTTATGAGACGGCGTTCGGACTGTGTGTTGAATAAGATCGCGCTATAGTTTAGTTTACATTTTACAAAGACCACCTGTGCGGACTAAGTGGGGCTAAGATTGAACCCGGTGATAGAGTTAGTTGATAAAGAATAAAATCTGGTGGAAGTTGACAAAATATACAATATATTTACTACAAGTTTCTCCCGGGATATTTAGCTGTTATTTCTTCAAACTAACATGACGGAATGGATCTTGCTAACACTTTTAAGGAGTTTTAGGGCTCCAAATAATACTCGATATACTTTTTATCCCGGAAAGAATCACGGTTCTTTCGGCGTAGCTGGTATTTATTCACATTAACATAGCTAAACGAATTTAACTAAAACTTGATATGAAGGTGACTTACATCGTAAAATAAAACAGAACACTTTTTACTTCTGCAGAATATATGTTATTTCTTCATGCTAAGATAGCTGAACGGATTATAAAGAACCACACAGATATACAATGCCAAAGTGGAAGGACGTAGAACAACAACCATTTATAGTTTCAAAAATTATATCCAATATGTACAATTATATACAAAAATAGCAAAGAAATATTAATAAAAAACGGTAGTAAAAAAGGATCTATACATAATTACAAAGGGTCAAATGGTTCCACGCCGCTTTCAGTTGGTAGTGTAGTCGGAATAGGACGTAGATATCGGGAAAAACCTAGGCTATCTTACCATGACCAAATAGACCATGTGTTATCCGAAGAGCAAGAGTCTCCGCAACCGGCGAGCGTGTATAAGACGAACTATGAGAGTGGAGAAACCCAGAAAGAGCTGTAAGGAAAGAACCTGTTGGAACTCTGTACTCTCTGCCTACGCCGCAAGGGATCTAACGCGATGATATAGATTGGTAGATGATATTAAAGTATCTGAAGTCGTAAGTAATAATATGAAATAGGTAACTTTGTTTACACACTAGATCATGCCGATATTATCCGTCTAAGTGGTATATAAAATCACACCAATATGCATTTGGTGTTACCGGCCTGCATGAAGGCCCAAAGATATTATTCATATTTTGGCTAAAGAAAAGCCTGGCAATCTTTCGATTTCCCTCTTCCTCGTCACATTGAAATTGTTCTGCTGTTACTCATGTTTAAATTGACTTTATAAATACTTTAGCAAAACAAAGACGACTTGGTTTAAGCAATAAAACTTAGACTGCTTACGTTGAATATTTATGTTGATAATTGAAGTTTTTATTTCTCCATATTACCGCGGCTGAAGGGATTGAAAAAAAACTTAATACTATCCCAAAAAGTCCTACCTACCTATGTCAAATTACAAAATAACGCGTGCGAAGCCGCGGGAAACAACTAGTAATAAATAAATTGATAGTAAAAAAAAACATTAAAAACAAGGTTTTATACAGCCAGGTAATAGTAAATTCAACGCGTGTACAAAATTTCGTAGCCTTTGGCGCTTGAGAAGTTCCTTTTCTGGAGCCTGAGCGTAGAATCAGATCATACTTATATTACTATAAAAAATATTGACATCAAAACAACTAACAAGTCAAATTTTAACTCTGTAAGAGGAGGCGGATCTAATTGAGCTAGCAATGTTTGACCTAAACAAACAAACATTTCAATTGCAAAAATATTATATACTATAAGGATGATTGCTAGTCCTAAATTTGAATCCTTAGTCGGACAGCGTTTGTGATCAAAGTTTTTATATAGCAAAATTCTCAGTGCATGGTTTACAATCGTGCCCCTTAAATTGAAAATAGGCTAGTCATATTGCGAGCTAAAATCGTCGGTACAATATGGGTGTCTGTACACCCATACTGTGTCAGGTACACAGTATGCCTCTTCGATTCTCGCTTAGGTTTACACGCCTATATAGGCGTGACCGTGTTTATTTATTTTTTTGGACCAATATATAGGTGTTTAATACAGCGAAAGGAATTATCGATATACAAGTATTTATCAAATATTAGACCGACAACCTAACTACACCTTCCTTCCGCTAGTTGCGACTTGTAGAGAAGCACCTAAGTAAGTGCAAACATAAGCGCTGCACATTGCGTTTGTAGATTGCGGAAAATGTAAGGAAATGGAAGAAAATCAAATAGGAAGAAGACATAGGAAAGCAACTAGCGACTATCTATAGTATAGGTATAACGAAGTATTTATTTATGCGGTAGCATTCAGATTCAGTTTTCTTGTACGAAATTGAATATCGACCAAAGGATCGTATCGACGCAATCACGTGATAACGGGGCGGACGCCTTACAATGCCCCGTGTTCGAAATAGTCACAATTTAACTAAAATAATTTTCTTGTTGCTCTTTGTATTGTTGAAGGTTCCTATGATTGAAAGAATTAAATCAAAGTTCATGGTATACCTTTCGGTAACGATAGAAAGCTTAGATCATCATCATCATCATCTCAGCCTATACTTGTCCACTGCTGAACATAGGCCTCCCCAATCGCTTTCCAGCGTAACCGGAAAGCTTAGATAGACGTTAGAAAATCCTTCAGAAATGATTGTATAAGTTTGTTGTTATATATGTTAAAACAACTATGTATTGACACCCATTCGTGCTTATTATTATCTAAGTTGAGAGTGAAGTGTAGAAAATGAAGTCAATGCAATCAAAATTCTAGTACAATGGGTGAATCTATGTGTATACGGCGCGCACAGAGAAATGTGGCGAAATGTTTACATTTCTCTGGACCTTTACACCCAACTCAGTAAACGGATATCACGGAACCAAAAAGCTAACCTGTGCTTGTCTCTTAGTATTAATACAAGAACGAGAGTTAACGAGGGACAAATCGCCCACAAATTCTCTAAAACTCTCTAAATCTTGAGATATAAAATTTGCAATGGGACGTCACGACTTTCTTGCGTCGTAACACCACAGTCCTGTTTAAGCACCCTAAAAGGTCAAAATATGTCGTATTGAAAGTAAAGAATTGACGAACAATGCATAGTTTCATATGGACGCAATCTTACCGTGTTCGAGTTAACAAAAGATGTTGATTACTTGTTCTAATTCATACATCAATAATATCCTACAACGTATATTGACTTACCATCCATTCTCGATCCATCTCCGTGCCAGTCTTCTTCTGAAACAAAGTAAATTGTATTACTGAATGCTCGGTACGATGACATGGCTAAGTATTGGGACCGAAAGGGGTTCATCTGGTGAGCATTAAGTACGACTGATTAGTCGCAGTAAGTATAGAAAAATGGCATTCGATATTCAAATCAAATATTAATTAGGTAGGACTGTGAAAAAAAGCTGACGTAAAAGAATAAACAATTTTGTATCATATGGAAGCCATCAATTTCATTTTAAGTTTTATGAATCTATTTCTTTTGTATTTGTTTTGAAGATCACATACTGTGTAAATTCTGTATTGTCCAATGGCACCATAAAGGCCTTCTCTCAAAAATTGAGGTAAGAGAGATTAGGTCATTCTCCACCGTAGGTGCCGAGTAGTGATACGAAAAGCGGCTAAGGAAGTATGCTTAGGTACAGTTCGCAGCGCTTGCTTAAAAAAAAACTACTACTACAAACTAAAGACTAATAAATCAATTTTATATCGACGGGAGACATCTCAATTCAAGTTTCACTATCAATCGGTATAATTTCTGAAACTTACCCCTTTGGACAACTTACAACGGTCCTTAACGCTAATAAAAAAAACTGAAAGATGTACGGAAATGAGATTTACAACGAAATCTCACGTGGTCAGAACAAAGCCATAACGAGGTACTGTTTACAACTTGGTTAGGCCCGCTGTAGACCGGACCAACAAAAATTATAAAATTTAAAGGCACCCCGATATAATGCCTTTTAGACGTCAAACACTTCAGTGCCTATCGTGAGCATGGCTACAAAGTGAAACGTCTCGAAAAATAGTTCTTTTTCATGTGTAATATTTGTATAAATCTAGAACTCAATAAACACAAGTTATACACAAGTATTACGTATTTCGTGGAGCACAGGTATCATGAACACATAGATTTAAATATTCACGTAAATAATTATAATTTTACTTTAATACTAAGCTGAAGTGGCAATGGGCGGGCCACATAGCGCGTAGATCGGACGGGCGTTGGGGCAGAAAGATTCTAGAGTGGAGACCACGTATTGGCAAGCGCAGCGTGGGACGACCACCTGCCAGATGGACCGACGATCTTGTAAAAATCGCAGGAAGTCGTTGGATGCAGGTGGCATCGGACCGGTTACGCTGGAAAGCGATTGGGGAGGCCTATGTTCAGCAGTGGACTAGTATAGGGTGAGATGATGATGATGATGATGACTAATCGTAAATTAAATGAAGGAAGACAATAATATAAACGCATTTTCAGAAGAATAAAAAATCACGTTCATTACACATACAACGTGTAATGTTAATAACGCACAAACTGGGCGTATACCACCAACCATATAATATTTCTAGCAATATTATTGATATCTTACGCAGTTTTAGCTCCCTAAAAATTAAAATAATACTGCTAAAGTGGTTGGGGCAGAAATGTTCTCGAGTGGCTTCCACCCTTCCGAAAGATGTGATGTGGGCAGACCTCCCACAAGATGGAACGATGACCTGATGACGGTTGCGGGTAATAGCTTATGCATTTAACACAAATCCGAACGTTGTGTCTATCTTTGGGAGAGGCTTTCGGAGGAGGATCGATAAATGAATCTATTTTAATTATTTTTTTATATTGTTACATTTTTATTTCTACATATCCTAGTAATATTACAAATGTGAAACTTTGTATGTTCGGACTTTGTTACTCAATTACGTAAAACGGCTGAACGGATTTGGATGAAATTTGGCACACAGATAGTTTATTACCTGGATTAACAAATGGGATATTAATTCCGGAAGAATGTTAAGTTCCTGTCTAAATTTAACGCGGGCAAAGTCGCGGGCTGAAATTAGTACAAGAAAAATTTCCAACACTTATCTCAATCGCTCTGCGCTACTCAGTCCGCTGTATTAACCATATATATATATATATATATATATATATATATATATATATATACAAGGTGTAACATAATAAACGCAAGACCTCAGACTCCCCAATTAGAGAATGGCTTAATAAATTCAAAATGAAAACCAAATTTAAAGGTTTTGACCCCTTTTTAAAGCACTTTTGTACCCCAATTAACAATGAAACTTGTACGTATATGTGTGCGTTTTGAGAAATATGTTTTAGGAGTGCATTAAAAATTTTCTTAGTGCTATGATATTTTTTATAGCGCACTGAAGGTGTAAAAGAACTTTTTGCAAATTTATAAAAAAAGTAAGATACATTAAAAATAGTTGGTATCAATTCAGTAACCGATTTAGAACAAACTACTTTCAGGTCTTGCGTTTATTATGTTACAGCTTGTATATATATATATATTTCTCAGCGTTCGCTTTACCCTCTACTTTATCCGAAAGCTAAAGTAGAGGGTAAAGCGAACGGTCTACACTCCAGAGTTAATTAAGAAAATTAAAGCAACGCTTACCATTTTCCCTTCCCTTCCTCTTCTTCTTCCCACTGGAACTCGAAGACTTCCCGGTCTTCTCCGACTTGTCTTTGCTCTTCCAACGGCTTAACATGTTTACTTCTCGACTTTATCAACGTCGCCACATATTAAACACATAGTTCTAACTTATTTTAATCAATTGGAGCATTAGTTACCAGTTTCACAGTTTATTAATACTTCACTTTAAGTAAATCACTTTTATAAAATGTTCCAAAAGTCAATAAACGTTCACAAAGGACTATTCTACTATTCTCTAGCGATACAAAGCTAATGTTTTAAACTAGATATGTATTTATTCGTTATTTCAATTCCGGTTTAATATTGTGGTTTTTTAATTTCCTGGAATTTAAAAAAAAGGGTGTTGTATTTTTTAAAGTTTTTTAAATATTACGGAGGTTCGGGGCCTAAAGGTTTGTCGTTTCTTCCTTAACAACTAAGAACGCAGTTAATAGAAACTATGGATCAAGTGTGGTTCAATTGCTTTATGCATACTTCCATACTTAATATCATAAATATGAAAGTAACATTAAGTCTAGCGGGGGTGGCGGAGGTGTACCTACCTACCACCCTATACTCGTATCGCATCGATCGCAGGCGTTCTCACTCTCAATTTCCCCCCACAAAAAAGTGTAAGGTTTAAAAAGATTTTCCTAAACAAAAATTTTTTTTATAAATTAAAATATTAATTAGTACTCTGTTATTTTGCAGAGGTACCAATATCTAATCTGCGAGTTAATATAAAATCCACATCGTTATTTTTAACGTGCGCCACCTATCGGTTTACCCGGGAACTATCAGTGAGTGACATAGTGCTAAAGCAATCACGAGATGCATTTTAAACACCGTAAATTCCAAGAGATGGCGACAATTTCAAACCAATGCAATTTGGTCAGGTTCACTTCAATTTTAATAATATAAATTAAGTTATGGTATTGTTTTGCCTTAATTTTATTGTATTGTCTTTTTATATTTAATGTTGTTTTATATCAATTAAAATGATAAGTAGTCTCCTTTTTTGTGAATCTCGAGATCCTCTTTTTTAAAAAGCCATACATAAATAAAAAAGTATTATGAAATAGATGCGATAACATTTAGTAAAGATTAATGATATTCAAGCAAGAAGCTTTTACTAGCTATTGATTGTGGGCCAGATGGCGCACTCTCTCTTATATTGCCTTAACAGGCACTCGTTATATGATTATGATAACTAGGTTTACGATACACATTTTAATTTGCCAGGCGACAAGTCTTTCTTCTTTCGCCACATGACCCGGCCGCAATAATAAGTATAATTCGGTACAGGATATTAGTCCCGTTCAAAAATGTCAACAAAAGTGTTGAAAACAAATATTTAGTTATATATCTTGAGATATTTTTTTTTAGGTTGTCCAGTTTTTTTTACCCATCAAACCCTCTTCAGCGTCCCTAAATGATTCGTACTACATATAACAAACAATCCTTTCAATAAGTTTACTAAAACAAATGTTTTATTTATGTTATGGTAAGAATTTATTTTATATGTAATTCGTATTATTTTTCAATTCGTCAAAAAAAGAACCATAAAGTGGATAAGAAATGAAGCATATAGAACAGTCAGAATGAAGGAATGATAAAAGAAGCCGAGGAGGCTTCTTTTATCTGAGAGGTTCAAATATTTCACAGGTCCTAATTAACGGAAATATTAGAGGGAGATAATACTATCGTTAAATTATGATGATGTGATCACTCAATTAAATAATTTTGAAACTACAATTTAATATTTGTATCCCGGAACTTTTCAATTTATCGCTTCTATACAAGTGATATCAGTAGATAATAGTACGGTAATAAACTAAAATATTAGCAATCCCTTTATTAGCAGACTCTTGTAATTTTTCGAATTCTCATAAATTATCTAATTTCACGGAGTAGAGGATGATGGAGCTATACAGCACCCTCACACATACCTAGTCGCATGACGATTATAATGTGGAACTAACTATCGCCTAATAGTCCTTTATTATATAACGCAATAATAAACTTTATCTACGGAGACTTTAAGGACATTTTAGCTTTGTAAAGGGATACTAACATTATGAGCTTACAAGTTCCATACCGTAAACCATGAATAAATAAGACACTGCTCCCTAGCATGGTACTAACTTTAAAACTAGGCTTAAATAATAAATTCGACGACAAACTGTGTTAAGAACACAGCTTCAATTATTCAGTTCCCCAGGAGACACCTGCTATGACAATGCACTACGATAGTTAGTGAACTAAATTGAACTTTAAAATGAAATGTAAAAGGTATTTTTATAGACATCAGTATTCATAAAGGAAGCTAGGAATAAGGATACCCAATACGATTGCTCACGGAATAAAGAAAAACTAGTTATATTTTTAGACCTTAAAATAATATTTCTTTTTAATCCTAAAAGTAAGGTCTTAGTTTTAAATATTTATGCTAATGCCAAACCTGAATTGCATGTAGATCGTTCGGTATTCGTTTTTCATTTTAATCTAATCTGTATGGAAGCTCTTACTTAATAACACCTTACCTATACTACCATTTGTCCTATCGAACGACAATTTTATTGTAAGCCGTACAATTTTTTTTTAAAGTACGTTGCGAAAAGCCTACGTCTTGGGTGCCCGAATACTATGACTCACAAGAAAAATATTTTAAACGATTACTATTACTAGATAAGGTATGGAGGTAGGATTAAAAACATACAGGGAGCATAAACAAGATTATATATTTGCCATAGAGATAGGATTAAAAACATAGAGGTATTATAAACGAAGTTCAGCCGTACACTTTTTCTGGACACTTGGTACCATTTAGGTAACCAATTTAAAAATCTTTGTTTCTTCATGGTTCGAACTTCTTTCTTATTCAAAATTGATGAATTGTCATTTTAACGTAGGCTCCACGCAAATTTATCGGTTAATATTTGTTTATCTAGTGAGTGTGTTTTCGGAGACTTTTAATTTGTTTTCAATTAATAAAAAGATATAACTAAAATGTTTGTGAAAACATGGTGCCACGCAACTAAAATATCGTGCTTTATATTGGAATGCAAATCTTTTTGGTCTTGGGAAGCTAAATTATGTAGGAAAATTTACATCGATATCGATAACATTTTCGAAAATTGGTAATTATATAATTGTTAAGGCATGTTTTTTTGTTTTAGTATGCCTACAGATATTGCAGCCTAAATAAATAGGTTTTTATGTAATACTAAGAGCGAACTCTGTATAGATGCATCTTTTAAAAACATTTTTCAAAAGGGAGCTTCGATGTTGGACTCAAACAAGCGAAGATTACAACCAGTAGCAGTTTCAATGTAAAATTAACTTCAATTTGTTCTCTTTTAAATTAATGATATCTTTTGCAATAGGTTTTTTCTTATATATTTGGTTTGCGCTTATTGAAATAAATAAAAACATCATGAAAGGTTCAATTTTATTTTTGCACGCATTTTTTAACTTTAAATGTTCGTATCTGTCTGTGTTTCCGGTTCAAATATTGTGATCCATTTTTCAAGTACGTCCGGGTATCCGATTGAGCTAAAATTTGGCATACGTATGTAAGTCCGATGACAATGCGATAATATGGTACCATGGAGCCTGATGATAGAGTCGGAAAGTGAGTATAGGAACATGTGAACTATACAACATAACCCCCTCATATTTTGATTAGATTGGTATTGAGAAATACTACACCGTCACGCCAATATTCCCCAAGCGGGGGTGGCAGAGGTGTACTAAGTACACCCATGTTTAGCCGACGATGTTAGGTCCCATGTAATAGGGGGCGAGCCTATTGCCATATACCGGGAATAATTCCAGACTCTCGACTCGTACTAGGAAGTTTTCGTTAGAAAAACTACACTTGTCAGACCTAGGATTTGAACCCAAGACCTCGTGATCACAAATCGATGCGCTTTGCTACTAGATCAACGAGGCAGTCGGAAATAGGAGAAATACTATATGACCAGATAGTGTTTAGGGTCTGATGATGAAACCGAAAGTTGGCCAATGGAAGCACACAAGTAGTCAATATAACCCTGCCGTGTTTGGGTTCGTTAAACTGACTTGACGAGTACTTTACACCCAAATGGTGTCCAGGGTCTGATGATGGAGCCGGAAGGTGACCAATGAAACTACTCAACTTTTTAACATATAACGAATGTCAAGATTCTTTAGATACAATTACTATTATTGATTACTACAAAACTTAAGTAAAATACGCATCTATAATTGGCAATATGAGATACAGCGATAATTTGTATGTTAAAAAATACATTTAATTTTCGACATATAGACAAAATGATTTCATCGACAAAGCTTTCGCAGTTATATGGGAAAGTATCAATACTACTCATGTGGGAAAATACAAGTATGGTCTTTAGTCTAAGTCATTAATGTCAAAAAAAATGTACCGGGGTGTTACCGGTAATTATGAATTTATCCCCTTTCTTATCACTGATATGTTATAAGTGTAAGCAGTGCAAATATATAATCTTGTACATGCTCCCTCTATGTTTTTAATCCTATGTCTATGATTTTATGTCTCATGATAGGAATATATGACATTTTTAATTCAACGCCATCTAGGGGCGCCCCTGTTAACTGCGTTCTAGCTTGCTAGGTACTGCTCTAGGTCGACCTATAGTGTACAGGTGCACCGAGATTCTGTGCACTTCCGCTATGTGTCCTACCGTCCTGTCAAAACTGGCGCCAAACTATTGATTTTTACCATCCAGACCTTTATATAATAGTACAAGGCAATAAAATGTAATCTTTACAGTAAACATGATAATCGCGTTGTACGTTTATGAATATTAGTGCAGTGATATCGTTCTAGCCAGGTATTCGATTATGTTAATGAATTTGTATGTTGTCTGATTGATTTACTGTTTGTTGTTTTACGGTTAGTTATTACTTAGCTACTCAAATGAATGTATAATGATGTATTTACATACATGAATAAGTACGTTATTAAAATTATTAGGGTCGTTTTTCGTTAACGTTAGTAGTAATTTTATTGTTTTAAGTAAAAGTGTAGCCCACATTAGGAACCATTCCTTTTTCGTGGGTGCGTTCACATACACAAACACCCAGGCCGAAACAAACATTTGTGGGTGACACAATGATTTGTCCCGTGCGGGAACCGAACCCGCGACTACTTGATCCAGTGGGCTGAGCGGGTTAAGCTCTTAACCACTGGATCAAGCCGTCTGTAAAATTTCAAGGAGCATAATGCATGAACAGTATCTTTTGCTCCAATGCTTGATTGGTGTTATGAAAATTAATGTTGTCAGTCGCATTACGTGTAAACCGAATAAAATCGCTAATCATTTATTGATTAACCATGTAATTTATATATTTTAGTGTGGTGTGAAAATAAGGTTTCTTACCAATTCGTATTTTACATGGTTACTTATTTCTGTATAAAATCGTTTCAGATTGATCTTATATTTTTAACTTACCTATAATTATTTTCTATCTCCGTGTCATTATTCGTGGACTGACTAGTGTAATTATTTTTATTTATTTTTTCCAATCAGAACCAATTATCAATTTTTAATAATAAGCTGGAAATATGACCAATTTTAACACATATAATGTGTTGTAAAATTCAATTAATTAAAAGAATTACTTATCTTGACACATAAAATTTACATGATTAAATTGTATGAAGGAATATCATTAACAAATACACTACCTATCCTCAGCTCGAGCATTCGCTACCAACGTTACTTTAAATTTATCTTTCAATCTATATACACACGCCAAACATTTTGCGGGGTATGCAGAGTACAGTGTAATAAAAAAACCGAAGAAATATAACCTGTTGGTAATATAACCTGTAATATATAATAATTGTATTGAATAATAACCAAAACAAGGGGTTTACAGTAGACTAGCGCCACTCCTAATTCTTGTGGATGTCGACGACATTTACATCCAGGCTAGAGGCCGTTAACATGAGCATCGTTACCTGAATGCTTACAATGACTTATGTTAGCAGTAATTTCAATTAAATACGTAAGGTTTTGCACTATCATGTAGTTCAGTCACAGATAAAGCCATAGCTCCTTAATATGTGGAACACAGTGAAGCCTCTAACACAGTGAATTGATCGGATCAGTTAACGACGCTGTGCAACGACGCGAGAAATTTGACATCAGACGCCAAGCCACCTGAAGTTCAGAAAAATAAAACTACTGAAGAATGGCATGGCAGCAAGTATTTATTACGATGAAGAGAATTTTAAATATAAAAGGCAGATTAAATTACCTTATCTGAGGAAATCTTTATTTAAAGTTATTTTAGAGCCTATATACACCGACTTGTGTGGCGCGTTGAAACATTACTTCTTCGCGTTTATTGAAGATTTTCCGAGAGAAATATTTAATGATGTCTTGAAACAAAGGATTTGAAACGTTCAAAACTTTGACAAGACTTGTTACAATTAGAAGCAGAGAAAAGTAAAAACAAATGAAAACATATTTGCAGTGGTTATGGCGGTGAATATATGTTGTGAATAGAAACAATTCCGGATTTTTTGAGGACAATTGGGACTCATAACGCCGAACCGAAAAGAGTGAGAGCTAACCGTATCATGGACAAAATTTGTTGCCTGCTAAAAGGCTCTGACTTGGATATAAGGTTCTGGGCAGAAAAGAAGATTTCAATATTACAGTTTATATAAAGAACAGGTTACCAACCATAGCAAATATGGGGATTATGTCTGAAGAAATATGGACAAACAAAAAGGTGAGCCATTCACGATTTTTGGGTGTAGCCTTAGAATCGCCTCGAAGCAACTTATATTCCAGATCTAACGCGTAAATATTTGTGAGATACTGTTACAGCAGCAAGGACTATCGCATGCTAGAAAGCAGTGTGTCTAAGTCAAGTAAGACATGTCATCAGTTCAGTAGATCATCTATGGAAATATTTGTTAGAAGATTAGAATAGACATGTATAGTTGTTGTTCGAGAATATAGTGGATACCGCAATTTTTTTAGAAAGTATACATCAATTATCTGATACCCAAACAGTTGTTGACACTAGTTGTAGGGATTCACAATCTAATGACAAAATAAAACTTAGGGAAACAATGTTTGATTTTGTTGACAGTACCTATGATATTGGATAAACCTTACGTTCCAGGGACATCATGAGGTAAATCTGAGGACTACACTGCATTTGCGTTACAATTGCGAAGCTACGTATGGCGGCACGAATAGCGGAATATTATGGAGTTGAGACCGAAAACAGAGCAAAAGACACTAAGCAGTGAAGAAGCTAAACCCTGGTAAGTGAGTGAATAATGAGTATTACGCCTCTTTTTTTTTCCAACAAATGCTGAAAGCTGGTAAATCCCAAAAGACCAATAAATGTCTGATGTAAATTGATTTTGTAAACGAAAAAAGCCCAGAATGGTGAAATAATTAAGAATTAAGTTCGGCTTCTTGCTAAAGACATTTAATCATATACACAAAAGTATGGAATCGATTACCATGAAGACTTTCTCATCAGCAGTGTCGTATACAACTATCCACTTGCTACAGACATTAGCAGGAAACTATAACTTTGAGATTAATTACCTAGATGTATGTACCTATAAATTGCATGCCTAAATGGAAACCTCACAGAATATTATGACAATCTTAAAGGGTATGTTGTGATAGAGCAATCAGAAGAAAGGAGGAAGGTGCTAGAAAAACAAGGTTTATAAACTGTTTATGTATGGCATGAAACAGGCATCCAAGTCATGGAATAATTAGAGTCATGGTAATCCAACTACAGTTCAAAAGGATATCTTAAGAAACATTATATCTACCTATATACCTATTATAA
This sequence comes from Phalera bucephala, assembly GCA_905147815.2. NCBI lineage: Eukaryota > Metazoa > Arthropoda > Insecta > Lepidoptera > Notodontidae > Phalera > Phalera bucephala. The sequence goes on along the minus strand of LR990609.1, from coordinate 5,030,072 downwards.
AAAGGTAAGGTAAGAAATAAGGTAATTCTTGCTCTTTACACAGAAGATACAATGTTATTTGCCCCAAAATCGTCTTTTGAGGAAAAAATCGTCAAAGAAAAACAGATAAAAGAATTTCGCATTGAAGAATTTACATCATCGCATCGCATTGAAGAATTTCGCATTGAGATCTCGCACATCAAATTTGAGGACTGGTTTAAAGAGTGGACATGTGATTTGATCGGAACTTGATTGGACGTCTAATGTTTCCTGCAATTTGCACTAGACCAGATGCAACGTATGCTATAATTGCGCCCATTCAATTCAATGAGTGCTATATTGAAACTAATCAAAATGCTGAGAAGATGGTTCTAAGATACCTGAAAAGGCGCTTCTAGCTCAAGGAAATATATAACTTTTCAAAGAAATATCATTATGCGAATTCAGAGGAAAATAAATTGTAGTATACAACATCTTATATCTCAAGTTATCCAGGTAACCGTAATATATACATATATACAAGCTGTAACATAATAAACGCAAGACCTCAAAGTGTTCTAAATCGATAACTAAATTGATTCCAACTATTTTTAATGTATCTTACATTTTTTTTAAATTTGCAAAAAATGCTTTTACTCCTTCAGTGCGCTATAAAAAACAAAATTTATTCTTGATTCATAGCAATAAGGAGATTACAAATGCATTCCTAACCCGTATTTCTCAAAATGCACACATACACGTACAAGTTTCATTGTTAATTGGGGTATAAAAGTTTTTAAAAAAGGGGTAAAGACCTTTAAATTTGGAAATTTGGTTTTCGTTTTGAATTTATGAAGCAATTCTCTCATTGGGGTGTCTGAGGTCTTGCGTTTATTATGTTACACCTTGTATATAAGATGGTACGTTGGAAATTAGAGGTTTTACTTAAGCTAACTAGGCCTGCAGGTAAGGTAAATCGCAGGTCATATACTGTATATGAGTTCTATTTTGCTAAATCTCTGGTATCTTGAATAGTCGAAAGCGAGCGTACAATGGCGCTTCCCAATTCAGAACCGGAGTTACGGCTTTATCTGACGCTTGAAAGGGGGCTATATCTTTAACCCTTAAACTGGCAAAGTTAGAATAGTTTAAACATAAATTTTATTTACTTAATTTCTGGGTCAATTAGGATCTCAGGGATTTCGGAAAATTATTTGAAAAAAAATCCATTTTTCACTTTCACGAACCAGGGTTAGCGTCACCTATTGACATACTCGAAGTTATAACGTTAAATTGCTTCCAACTAAACGTTATAGCCTCGAGGTAGACTATAGGCAAAGCTGGTTCGTGCAATTGGGCCTTAGGAGACCATCCTTAACATTTTGCGATAAAAAACAATTTCCCACAAAATGTATTGGAAAAGGTATTTGCGATTTCTGATTTCTCTATTTCTCCAACCTCAGTTGATTTAATAGAAGTTTTTGATCCTTATATTCTTATAAGGATCAAAAACAGAAGCAACTGGCATCAAAAAAATAACACATCGTCACGCCTATATGCCCCAAGCGGAGATGACAGCGGCGTACTGGGGATACCCATAGTAATAGGGGGCGTACCTATCGCCGTACACCGGGCACAATTCCAGACTCTGGACTCATACCGAAAATGTTTCCATATGATCACGCCAGATCCCTTGAAAAATCACACTTCTCCGACTATGTGCTCTGCCACTAGACCAACGCAAGGAGTCAATCAAATAAAATATTTGTGTAATTTGCCCATTTTTCTTACTGAGTGCACAATTTTTTCATAATGTGCAGTTATATCTATCGCAATTAAAGATTGTCTCCTAAGACCGATTACCTGTAGCTGCAACAGTTGCGGTACTTGCCCTTACTGCCCTGTCTTAAAAATCCTTAAAAATATATACCTAAAAGTAAATTAAACCTTTACTTTCACAATCAAATAGCTCAGAAGCTTTGTTTCAACTTGGTTTTATTATCATTAAATAGATCGCTCGCTGGCTGGGATAATTTTAGATTCGGAGAAACAAAACACCTTTTTTATAAAACTGCGTCGATTCGCCGACCGCTCGTATTAACACTGTTTTTGTAATGCAACAAATAACCTTATATTAGTACAAACGCCATCTAGCGGAACTGCACTGAGGATATTAACCAACTCGTGTCTTTCGTTTTTATAATGCAAAAACCTTATATTAAAAAAGACATGAGAGCATCATGGCCATCTAGCGGCAATACGCTGAAGATATTAACCATTCATTATCCCAATTTCCTTCTATTTAAAAAAAAAAACATTTCAATGTTTGATTCAACAACAAAAAACGTCGTTTCCACATATTATTTTATTAGGTATATTTAACGGAAGGTTTTATTAGTATTATATATCAACTAATGAAATATTTCCCGATATGTTGACTAAACCCTAAGCGAAGGAAAAACGTACATTCTGTTTCCTCGGTATTAGTTAATTTGCATTGGTAATATTACAATTTTGGTATATTAACCATTTTAATGAAATTAAGCCTGTTGTGAATTGTATCTATGGTAAAATTTGTATTAATTTTATAATTATTAATTTGAATTCGTTTTCTTATAATACGAACAGGGACTCATATTGTTTTGTTAAGCTCTATCTATATCATCACGCCAGATCCCTTTCGGGTAGGCAGAGAGTACAGAGTTCCAACAGGTTCTTTCCTTACATACCTCTCTGGCACACTTCTGTTAATCATTTTACTTAAATAAAACAGGTATGGTTTAAGATGTAGTATTGGACAATGTGTGTAAATCTCGATACTGTCCTAGCTATTTCTGTCTATGTCATGTTTTAAATATCGTGTAACGTATAATTTTTTAGAATTATATATTTTATTTATTATATTTTATTTTTTACCGATGTAATCTGTTTGGTTTTGGCCCATAATTTAGGGCGTAGTTTTCAAATGTGGACGCCTGATACATGATTTATCGCACAGAACAAAGAAGACTAGGCACTTTGTTCCGTGATTTATCGTATACGAATGTCATTGACAACCAATGTATGAGCACGTTATTTGCGGTATACTCCTGTGTGTGTGTGTGTGTCTTTAAGTGATATACGCTGTTGGCCGTGAGGCCTTTGCAGCTTCACCGGACTTAAGGGCGAGCGTGCAACCACTACACTCGAGCCAGAAGGGCAAGGGGCGACATACTCGAGGGCGCCTCAAGGAGGAACGGCCTCGGTTTGGACAGTCGCTACGGGAGGAGGGGGTGTAATTAGTGCACCGGTAGGCGGGCTAGGGGATCTACGACTTCGTCGTCGTCATCGTCCGTATCCGGAACGGAAAGAAGCGATGTCAAAACATCGAGGGGAACGGTGAGAACATGTCGCGGCCGGCGGTAGCGGCAGCGGTTGGATTCGTAGCCGGCGGCGGCTACGATTAGCGGATTCGCGGCGGTATACTCCTATTTCACCGTACTTTAAAGGAAAGTTTTCGTAGTAGTTAACTGATATTCCTCTTGCTTAAGAAATTGATAGTGTAATACGTAATTGCTCAGGGTACTGTTGGGCAGACAATGGTTGATGGTTTCGCCACCATCATGAGGAAACGACGTGCGTCCCTATTTAAACGTATTCGTGGGAGCTCCAACATTTTCCTGAGTGCGTCCTGAGTGAGTGGATAGGTGGGACTCTCAGGTTTATTCCACTTTAATCACTTGGGTGATATCCCATACTCCAGTGGCTATTCACCCGATGATGAGGAGTAGAGAGGGAGTAGGAGAACCACACTCAATTACGTTATTTGTGTACTAACATATAGTATGATCTAGATGGTCGAAATAAATTATATATTATTATATATGTATCAGTATCAGTGATTGTATCATATCTCTACATTTCCGAAACAAACAAGATGGCCGATTATGAATTGTCTCGACGTTGTGTAACTATCTACGTTTGTTAACACATTGTACGTACTCAATTATCCACGATTTCGCACTGTTGTGTCGATCACTTTACTGTCTATCTATCTATAACATCACGCCCGAACCCTTGCGGGATAGGCAGAGAGCACAGAGCTCAAACAGGTTCTTTCCTTACATACCTCTCTGGCTTCCTCCACTCTCATAGTTCGTCTCATATACGCTCGCCGGCTACTGAGACTCTTGACTTGTACATCAGATAAGCCTTGGTCTATTTGGTAAGATAATCTAGGTCTTCCCGGGTACCTACATCCTTCCACTTCCGCATTGTATATCTGTTTTGTCATTCTTTCTTCTGACATTCTTTCTATATACCTGAACTAACGGAGCATACCCTTTATTGAAACTATCTTCCATAATCACTCATTTTCTTACTTCGCTTTTGCGAATACGATCGGTCAGCTTTACTCCGCACATCTTTCGCAGAGCTCTCCTTCCTACCGCATTTGTCTGCCTTTATTGTCATCAAATATAAAAAGGCCTTATCATAATTCTCAAAAATATTATTTTATCCGTCTTACATATTTTTATATTCAACTCTAATATAATGTTTTTACCATAGGCTTATCTAATATCTTCTCTATATATTTGTAGTTTGTTACTATGTGTCACGCAAAGATTTGTTAAGTGCTAGGATTCGACGGACGATTTAGCGCAGTGGTTAAGAGCTTTAGCCGCTCCGCCCACTGTGGCTAATAGTCGCGGGTTCGATTCAAGGGACAAATCTTTGTGTGATCCACAATTATTTGTTCCGGTCTGGGTATTTGTGTCTGAGAATTTTCATGTTTGTAAACGCACCCACGATACAGGAATTTCATTATCATTAAATTTTTTAATTTTTTTTTTAAACGTAGCCCCACACTAGGATTTATTCCTGTGTCGTGGGTGCATTTACAAACATGAAAATTTACAAACAAATACCCAGACCGGAACAAATAATTGTGGATCACACAAAGATTTGTTCCGTGCGGGAATCGAACCCGCGACTATTCGACACAGTGGGCGGAGCAGCTCAAGCTCTTAACCACTGCGCTAAATCGTCCGTCAAATAAATAAATCCTAGTGAGGGGCTACGTTTAAAAAAAAGGGTTGAACCCGCGACCACTCGTTCCAGTGAGATGAGCGGTCTAGAACGGTCACACTAGAACGTCGCCTATTAATATAGACTCTATCAACATAAACCTATGTATTTATTTCTATGTGGTCAACGAACCAGATTACAAACAATTGCCTAATGGCCGGTTCCGATATTCAACTCAAGGATAGATTTGCTTACTGTCAGTAGAATTTTGACAGGTTTTCCATACAAAATATGTCAAAATTCTATCCGTAGTAACTCCGTACCAAACAGATTAAAAACAATAGCTCAACTAATAGTGTCACAAAAGAATCTAATCTCTAGCTAGATTCAGTGAGTCAAACGTCTACTGTTATCCTGTAAAATAAGGGGATTAGATTTGTAGATCGAAATCCACTTTGTACAAAACAATATTTGCACATACACAATCAATAACACAGTAGTAATTTATCCAAAACATTTTCGAAATAAAAACGAAACTTTAGAGGTATTGCCTAAACATTTTTTCCATGTAGTTCTAGCGGAGGAACCTTTCCCGTAACCCGACGCGAGCGGATACGAATCCCGACTGAAACTGCGCTCGGATTATCCGCACAGGGTGGGAGGGGGACGTCTGAAAAGGCAAGCACGATACAGTGTAGCAAAATTCAGTAGTTCAATTTGTATGTTAGTACTATATGTTTTTTTTTGGGACTAAGCCCGCCACTCATTCCCACCATTGTAACTCCTGTAAGCCAGGATCCACAATAGTCTCCTTATATGACGCCAAGGTTTGAACCTTGGGGTGTCGGGAAGCACTTTAATTGTCTTGGAACCCGCAACAAATTAAATTAGGGTTACTACGTTTGTCTAGTTTTTAATTAAGTCTATCTACAATATTCTGAATTGTTCTCCTACACCTCATGGGTCACCATGCATACAAAGAATTGTTAACGACACATTTTTTGTTAAGTTTTAATACCGTAACCGTGGAGTGTGCCCTTCTTCTCCACAGGAATGAGCATTCCGAACAAATGGTAGTCAGTCTTAGGTACGAACTATATGTCCTGACTATTCATAAATATTTTTTGGTCTAAGTAAATAACTTTTGAATTTAAATATTTATTTCATAGCTGTTTGCGGCGTAGTTCAAGAATAATGTTTATTTTTAATTCCCTAATAAATTTCGAATACAATATTAATGTTTTAAATTATCTCTCATGGTCATTGTTCCTTCGTATAATGCTTGTAGATATCACGGAGGATCTCGTTCAAATCGTAGGTCGGACAAAGTATATTTTTTACATGGAAAGTTCGTAGTATCAGTCAGAGTTCGAAATTGTGCCCGGTATTATGGCAATAGTCTCGCCCCCTATTGCATTGGATTACTTTACACCATTAAGGACATTTTAGGCCATAAGTTGGTGAGCGAATACACTACACCTCTATCACTTCCGCTTTGGCAAAACAGGTGTGTGTGTGAATTTTTGTACGGAGATAATCGTATATCAACAATGTTAATTTAAATTGTAAAATAAATTAAAAGAATCATTGTTATGCCTGTATACCCCAAGGACGATGATAGATCCAATAGGGGGCCTAATGCCGGGCATTATACTGGGCACAGTGCCAATCTCCGGATTAATACTGTAAATATTTATATACAAAAAATACATTTGATCCGACCTAGGATTAAAACTCAGGGCCTACTGATCACTACGCGCATTATTCGCCACTAGACCAACAAGGCATAGGTAGCATTTTGTTTATGAAGCGATTTTGATTTTTTTGCGTTGTACTCAGTATAGCTCCGAGTTGGTCCCATTTTAACTTCATTGGTATTGGATCATGCAATTTGATGATACACCTGGAAACTTCTTAATGACCAACAATATCAATGTGTAGATTGAATTATTACTATAGAACAAAACGAAATATTAACCGACGGCAAAAAAGGAGAAAGTTCACAATTATTTTGTATACATATTTTTTATGTATGTTGACTATAACTTCTTCGTTTATGAAACGATTTCGATGATGACTTTAGTGATGATATATGATGATAAGCGCTGTTCGACCGAAACTAGTGTTTAACAGCCGAAATCATCGATCAAATATAAGTTTATCGATGGCCAAAATGAAATCTTTTTTCGTTCGAGATATGGTGCATAAGATAATAGGTTATTTTCAAAACATTACTACACATTCCACTTTTAGTGGGCATGCGAAATTCTTGACAGACAAGATCTAAAAATGAATTTAAAATATTTTTTTTGGTTATGAACTCAAAACTTACACGTGCATTTTTTTTTAAATTTGACACTTTAGGTACTATTGTAAAGTATAGAAGCTTTTTTTCAGTAGTAACCAGTTACGTCTGGATTTTAATTTCTGCTATGAAAACTCCTTAATATTTTTCGGAATACGAAACCGAAACCGAGTTCGGCTTCTGTACAAGTTTCGGCCGAAACTGAAACCGAAACTTTTAAGGATATTATTTCGCTAGATGCTAGTTTAAAATGTCTATGTGTGTATGTCATAGACGCAGTTTTTTATTCAAAAATCAATAATATCTACAATATTGACAGAACACTATAAAATGAACATCGCAAGACAGCTAGCACAGGCGCGAAGGGAACGTGTAAGCGTAACAGACACGATGATTCAAAATCGATATTTCCGAACACATTAATAGATGTTTTAGATCGATCTGAAACACTGAATTGATTCACGTCTTGAATCAGACTGATTGACGTTACAATGATCAATCAATCAATCAGTCAGCCTATCGCAGTCCACTGCTGGACATAGGCCTCTCCGAACACGCGCAATGATAAATAATTAAAATAAACAAATCTTTCTAAATACAAAAAAAAAGAGTTGAAAAATTTTTGTCAAAGGCAACCCGAAAGCTAACGAACGTGGTAGTTGGTTTCGGTCCTAGTTTCGAAAATAAACAGAAACTCTTAATTTTGCGCCGAAACTGCCCGAAAACGAAAGTTCGCTCGGACACTAATTAAGATGATACGGAGCTCAGAGCGCGAGTCCTACTCGTGCTTGTTATTATTTGCGTATTTAGTAGCTTAGTAATCTTATTATAAAAATACTACAGAATCATTCACAAATCAACTCTACGACAAAAAAATATAATGTTATTTGATTTTTTTTTATAAGGGCCCAAATAATTTTTATATAGTGTCTAATGTTCTATGACAATATTTGTGGTAATTTTTGGATACGAGGACGCGGTTAGGGAGAAGTACCTATGACCTTGTACGTATACTAGACGAAACATGTACATTTTAAGTGAAGTCTCCCTTACATTTATCGATATTAAGAACAAATTGATTGGCATCGATGCCGCATTTTCCCCGCCCGTGTTTCCACACATTTCTGTAAAACGCATTTTATGCGTTTCCTTAGGATGCTTGCATTCTATCTTGAGGAAATCATATTTCAATTATTTTCTGTTCACAAGGTATACATCTGAACTTGGTTACTTAGTGTTAGAAAACATACACATGCTTACCATATAGTCTATTTCTAGATTCTAGAGAATTCAGGAAATGTCTTAAATTCTTTTTTTATTGGTAGACTGAAATTTCCAGTGTGAAATTTCAGATGTCCAAGTTTCCAAAAGCCTTAAAAATTATAACACAAGGACTCGTCTGTTACCATATTGACAGATTTGATCGATGACGCTTTTTATCCCATTCGTCATTTTGCCGAATACTCTTAGCAACGAATTGCACTCTTCGGCAATCCAAAAAAAAGGAAAAAAAACTAACTAATCCCAACAAAATTTTAAACGTGAAAATATGTTGACAAGATCTGAAATGCAAACCTCGGTGAGCCACGACCCACAAGGGAACTGGTGTCCAGTTTTAACTATGAACACCATACATAACATGCATTCATTTGTTTCGCAACATTTCAATTGCGCGGAAGCATTAATCGGAATATTAATACGCTAAAATCCAGTTAGTTCTATCTATATCTATCTATAACCTCACGCCAGATCCCTTGCGGGGTAGGCAGAGAGTACAGAGTTCCAACAGGTTCTTTCCTTACATACCTCTCTGGCTTCCTCCACTCTCATAGTTCGTCTCATACACGCTCGCCGGTTACGGAGACTCTTGACTTTTCCTTCAGATAAGACTCGGTTTATTTGGTCGTGGTAGGATAGTCTGGGTCTTCCCCGGTACCTGCATCCTTCTACTTTCTCATTGTATATCTGTTTTGTCATTCTTTCCTCTGGCATAGTCCAGTTAGTTATAATACATAAAACAAAATTCATTCAAACAAGTAAAATTCAATTTATATTGTAAACTAATATATACACTCAATACTTATAATACATAACTATACCATAATACCAATAATATATAACAATACTTATATATTCACACAATAATAATAAAAAAAAACACCTAAATAAAATTAACAACATGTCACAATATCACAGGCCTTAATAAACATTGTTCTATTGTTCTATCCTAATTGTTACAAATGTTTTATTTTATATCGCATTTTCTCTGTAAGAGATTTTTGGTAATCTTTTGAGAAAATAAATGTCTTTAACCGTAATTGCAGACATTTTGTGTAGGTCATAGAGATAGGATTAAAACATAGAGGAAGCATGTACAAAATTATATATTTGCACAAGCAGTACACTTATAACATATCAGTGATAAGAAAGGGGACAAATTCATCATTACCGGTTACACACTTGTACATTTTTTTTGACATTAATGACATAGACTATAGACCATACTTGTATTTTCCCACATGGGTAGTATTGATACTTTCCCATATAACTGCGAAAGCTTTGTCGATGAAATCATTTTGTATATATGTCGAAAATTAAATATATTTTTTACAATACAAATTATCGCTGTATCACATATTGCCAATTATAGATGCGTATTTTACTTAAGTTTCAATCAATAATAGTAATTATATCTAAAGAATCTTGACATTCGTTATATGTTAAAAAGTTGAGTAGTTTCATTGGCCACCTTCCGGCTCTATCATCAGACCCTGGACACCACCTGGGTGTAAAGTACTCGTCAAGACAATTCAACGAACCCAACCACGGCAGGGTTATATTGACTACTTGTGTGCTTCCATTGGCCAACTTTCGGTTTCATCAACAGACCCTGAACACTATCTGGTTACATAGTATTTCTCCTATTTCCGACTGCCTCGTTAATCTTGTAGCAAAGCGCATCGATTTGTGATCACGAGGTCCTGGGTTCAAATCCCAGGTCGGATAAGTGTAGTTTTTCTAACGAAAACTTCCTAGTACGAGTCCGGAGTCTGGAATTGTGCCCGGTATATGGCAATAGGCTCGCCCCCTATTACATGGGACCTAACATCGTCGGGTAAACGTGGGTGTACTTAGTACACCTCTGCCACCCCCGCTTGGGGAATATAGGCATGACGGTAATAATTTAAAAGAGAATAAATTGAAGTTAATTTTACATTGAAACTGCTACTGGTTGTAATCTTTGCTGTTGGAGTCCAACATCGAAGCACTCTTTTGAAAAATGTTTTGATAAGATGCAACTATACTGAGTTCACTCTTAGTATTACATAAAAACACTATTCATTTAGGCTGCATTATCTGTAGGTATACTTAAACAAAAAAACATGCGTTAACAATTATATCGATATCGATGTAAATTTTCCCATCATTATGACTAATCTCTTTGGGAATACGATTATTAAGATTCTATCTAAATCTAATAATTTACGCTAAAGGAAAACAGTCCATCTGGTGTAGTTATTATGTATCTTCAAACTAGTTACATCTTTTTTAGAAAATACATTTTTCTTTACCATTATACAGCAAAACCAAGTCACCGGCCGAAGTTTACATAATTTAGCTTCATCTGCTTTTCGAGACTAATAAGATATGCATTCCAATATAAAGCACGATATTTTAGTTGTGTGGCACAATGTTTTCACAAACATTTTAATTATATATCTTTTTATTAATTGAAAACGAATTAAAAGTCTCCGAGAACACAATCACTAGACAAACAAATATTAACCGATAAATTTGCGTAAAGCCTACGTCAAAATGACTAGTCATAAATTTTGAATAAAAAAGAAGTTCGTGCCATGAAGAAACAAAGATTTTTAAATTGGTTAAGGAAAGTGTAAGGCTGAACTTCGTTTATAATCCCTCTATGTTTTAATCCCATCTCTATGGTGTAGGTGGATATTCGTCTATGAATTGTTTATTTTTTTTTTGATAAACGTAGCCCCACACTAGGATTTATTCCTGTGTCGTGGGTGCGTTTACAAACATGAAACTTCACATACACAAATACCCAGACCAGAACAAATAATTGTGGATCACAGAAAGATGTGGCCCGTCCTGGAATCAAACCCGCGACTATTAGACACAGTGAGCGGAGCGGCTTAAGCGCTTAACCACTACGCCAAATAGTAGTTATTTGTTGAGTTAATTAGGATACTATGTTATTAAAATTTAATATGTATTATTATTATTTTTCTTTTTTTTTTCAAACGTAGCCCCACACTAGGATTTATTCCTGTGTCGTGGGTGCGTTTACAAACATGAAAATTCACATACACAAATACCCAGACCGGAACAAATAATTGTGGATCACACAAAGATTTGTCCTGTGCGGGACTCGAACCCGCGACTATTAGCCACAGTGGGCAGAGCAGCTTAAGCTCTTAACCACTGCCCTAAATCGTCCGTCAATTATTATTATCAAGTAGGTATACTATTACTTTTGTATACATTATTTTCTTTTATATCTAACTGTGCCCCGCTGTTTCACCCGCCGTTTTACCACGAAGTCGTACGTACGTATCACCCGCCCGCGCTATTACTTTTTTCTCTTTTTGCTCGGCTCCTTAAAGTAGTACCGTGATGTCAAAGCCTATATAACCTTCCTCATAATTTGTGCTATCAAATACAAAAATCGACTGGTAGTTCCAAATATTAGCGCGTTCAAAACTTATGTATTATAAATAGAATCTAAAATAATTTCAAGCATATTTAACCAATCTCTCCCTACTACCAAAAAGTGTTTGTCTGACACAACAACATCGGTCGACAAACGATGAACTTTAGTTCAGCCAGAGGCTACTAGTCAGCGAAAACTGACGCGACCGTGTGCCGGTAAAGAGGCTAATTCGATAACAATTTTGAAAGTCAACTTAACTTGCTTTGACGCGTTTCGCGCCGCTCGGTGACGCCCCGTGAGATTTTATTTCATTATACCAAATTCAGCCGTGTGAACTTTCGCCGCTACTACGACGGTCTGTGCTGACCCTTATAAACATATCCATTGTACATATGCAGCTTTGATATAACATTCTTAAACTCACAAGTCGAAAATTGTTTATAAATTTGTATAGGCCTATATACACAAACAGTTACAAACGTCAAAATTATTACACATTTTTACATCTACCACCGGTTTGGAACGCGGCCTCTAGCAAGAAGATCGGCGAGAAACTCAGCGGGCTTGTCTTTGTGTGTGTGTGAATGATCTACGCTGTTGGCCGCGGGGCCTTTACAGCTTCACCGGACAAGGGGGCAACTAGCTCAAGGGTGCCTCGAGGAGGAACGGCCTCGGCTTGGGCAGTCGCTATGGGGGAGGGTGTATACTAGGTATCTCGCCGTGGTGCTCTGCACCGGCCGGCGGGCAAGGGATTCTTCGAGCTCGCCGGCGAGGTTGGTGTCTGATCCTGTGTGCGGTATCTGTATCCGAAAGAAGGGATGTAAGGGTATCGGGAGGGCCAACGGGCTTGTCTTTTGGCTTAATTTGTTTAACCTTAACTTAATTATAGATGTGGCCAAGGATCGTATTCAGCGGCGTGCAAGTGGAGATGCCTATGTCCAGCAATGGACTGCTATAGGCTGTCAATGATGATGATAATGATGACGAGGGACAAAAGATGTCTTAGACTACCTTCAGCTTAAAACCAGTAAATTAACATTATGTATGTATTTATGTATCTAATAACTTGCATCAAAGGCCGCCGTGAGCGGTAACTATCTAACCTAAATATAGGGCCTAGCGAAAACATTTTAGTATCGAACCTAAAGCGGTTCTATCATTCATCATCTATTCTATCTACCACGAAATGTACGTTGTTTGCAAGCATGTTTTATACACAATAGTATGTATAATGTTACCGCAGACAACAATACAATCAACAATATAGTTTCTATTGGGTCGCGTACGCAGTATCTACTTGGAGGAGTTTAGGTATACAAGCTGTAACATAATAAACGCAAGACCTGAAACTAGTTTGTTCTAAATCGTTATCTGAATTGATTCCAACCATTTTTAATGTATTTTACATTTTTTTTATTGTGCAAAAAATGTTTTTACTCCTTCAGTGCGCTATTAAAAACTAAATTGATTCTTGATTTATAGCAATAAGGAGATTTCAAATGCATTCCTAAAACGTATTTCTCAAAACGCACACATACACGTACTAGTTTCATTGTTAATTTGGGTATAAAAGTGCTTAAAAAAGGATAAAAATCTTTAAATTTGGAAATTTGTTTTTCGTTTTCAATTTATGACGCAATTATCTAATCGGGGTGTCTGAGATCTTGCATTTATTATGTTACACCTTGTAAACTTACATAAAATTAAGGAATAGTCTACTTAAGCTATGTTATTTGAATTAGTTTAAGTAACCGGCGAGCATATATGAGACGAACTATGAGATTGGAGGAAGCCAAAGAGGTCTGTAAGGAAAGAATCTGTTGGAACTGTATGCGTGATATAGACAAATGATAAACTCGCATCGTGTCGACAAATGGCTTCGAAACGCTACCTAAGCAAGCTGTTTGGAATAATTTGTGCTAAATGCCGACCGCATCCAACCATGCATACCGCTCCAATGTCTCGCGCCATCGCATCGGGAATGTTGTCACATAATTTCAATAAGCATACCAAGGTGCATACTTCGGGCCACTAGGGTATGAGGCGCTTGTAGCGCTGAGTGGTTGAGGTTGAGGCTGAGGGAAGGTTGAGTAAAGTTCGGCTCGATCAGGCGGAAATGGATGACCATTTGTGGCATGCCTATATTCAAGTGCTACCGTGCTTCAAAAGGGATGCTATGACGTTGGTCCCGGATACCACTGCACGTGGTAAGCCAAATTGAAGATATTTTGGAGTCGGAAGCCTTATGAATAACTTGATAAGTTCCGACAACAAGTGCCCACAAACCTGCCTCTACATTAGGTTGCGTGGTGGAATACGAGCCATTCTTTTTTACTTCGACGTCTAAGAGAAGACTTTTGTCCAGTAGTGAGGTGATGGGCAGATTTGTTCTACGCGGTAAGGATAACAGATAGGACAAGTAAACTATGTCATACATAGTTAATACAACGATATGTATAAAACACTCATTATGCAACCATTATTTTTCCATTTCTACAGTTATTGGTGATACAATTGTATATATATATATATATATATATATATATATATATAATATTTAGTTTTGATGTTTTTTCATCTATATCATTACGCAGAAATAAAGTACAGAGCTCTACCAAATTATTTCCTTACAGACCTTTCTGGCTTTCTCCACTCTCATAGTTTTTGATTTTTATATTTTATGTTATATAATTTAATTTGAATAATGATAAACCGCTATTGAACTTAACTTAAGCTTGAACAAACCATAACATTTATATTAATTCCGTATTTATTTTATACCCAACTTTGACAAATCACTTTTATGATACCAGTTATCTAAGCACAAAAATTGATTGCAGTCAGCTACAGTCGTTAATTGAAAAAATTATACTAAGGCGGGTCAATAACTCCGTGACTTTTTGAATTTCCCGCCTCTTAATTGAAATGGCAACACTGCTCCTGTCAACAGGCAACTGTCAGTTGACTCCTGTCAAAATTTGAACAAGCTGCGTCATTTAGTTTGTGTTTGGCAGCCGTTGATAGCAGACTGCGGCGCGTTTTGAGAAAAAAATGCAAAAAAGTGAATTTTGTGTGCTCATTAAACCTTATTTTTTGCGGAAAAAAAGCATCACTCAAACCAAGGCTAAGCTTGATAAATATTATGGGGACTCTGCACCAGCCAGTTACATGGTAAAGAAGTGGTTTACTGAATTTCGATTTGGCCGTAAAAGCACGGAAGATGCTGAACGTTCTGGACGCCCAGTTAAGGTCTCTACATCCGAAACAATTGCAAAAATTCACGATATGGTTTTAGCCGATCAGAGATTAAAAGTGAGAGAGATTGTGGAAGCCATAGGCATCTCACATGGCTCAGTGGTTTCAATTTCGAATGATCACTTGGGTATGAGAAAGCTTTCCGCAAGATGGATGCCGCTTTTGCTCACAATCGACCACAAACGCAACTGTGTGATAATTTCGCAGGAATGTTTGGCGTTGTTCAACCGCAATATGGGTGAGTTTTTGCGCCGTTTCGTAACCCTGGACGAAACGTGTATCCACCACAACACACCGGAGACCAAACAGCAGTCAAAACAGTGGGTTTCTTGGGGTGAATCGGCGCCAAAGAAGGTTAAGGTGGGTTTGTCAGCCAATAAAGTTATGGCGACTGTTTTTTGGGATGCACGCGGTATAATCCACATTGACTACCTTCAAAAGGGTAAAAAAATCAATGGGGAATATTATACTAACTTATTGGGTCGGTTCAATGAGGAATAAAATAAAACGACCGCATTTGGCCAAGAAAAAAGTTCTTTTCCACCAGGACAATGCAAGGGTGCATACATGTGCAGTTTCCATGGCAAAAATGCATGAATTGGGCTACGAATTGCTCTTTCATCCGCCCTATTCTCCAGATTTAGCCCTGATCGACTATTTTTTGTTCCCAAACTTGAAGGATTGGCTCGGCGGAAAGAGATTTGACTCTAACGACGAAATCATCTCACAAACAAATGCCTATTTTGATGACCTCGACAAATCATATTTTCCGGTAGGGATAAAAAATTGGAGAAACGTTGGACTAAGTGTATAAAACCCAAAGGAGACTATGTTGAAAAATAAAATAAATTTTTATCTAAAAACCTGTGTTTCATTCAAAAAGTCACGTACTTATTGACCCGCCCTCGTACAACCGTGACAACCGATCGCCAACCGCAAATTATTCGTGTCATCCGCCATTTTGACCATTTAAATTAAATAACTACCTTCTATTTTGTTGTAAAACATGAAATACCAATTCTTTAATTGCTTAGGTATTTCAGGTACTCCGTCCTATGACTACCTTTTTAATGCTTTGATATATAAAATGTAAAATTTAACCCATATTATTTTTCTTTCTATATATATTTATTCCTCGCACTTTGTTTTGACATTAAAAACCGACCATTCGATGGCGGCGTTATGATTGGTTATGCTCTATTGCCTCTTTTCCCAAAATTTTTCTCAATCTATAAGTTAATTATTTATGTTCGACCACAGCATTGACGAAGGGTAAAAGATCCCCTTTACTAACGAGAATGACATTCAGAATTTTAGTTTCAAAATTTACCTTTTCCGCTGACTTTGACAAGAGTGAATATGTGTGCCCGAACGAGCTTGACTGTAATTTTTTTTCAAATAATTATAAATAATTAATCCAAATAACAAAAGGCATCAATATAAATTATAACGCATACCTTAAACCTTTTTTTTATGTGCATATTTTATACGTATCCGCTTAGTCGTTAAATAGACAATTTATATTCAAAAAAGGGCTTCCTAGAAGTCACTTTTGTTGGAAAGTTGCAGACATACGTTGATTTCACGACATTCTTATCTTTTCTTCACTTCTCATAACAAATAGGCAGAGGATTCTTCAAGCAGCAGCTTTTATGACGTCGTGGTTAAAAATTATAACATCTAGCGCTATGTACAACATGACTATAGTTAAAACGAATTAAATACACATATTCAAAAAGTTTATTATATGGAACATAGTTGGATGTTGATATGATACAATTGTATAGTATCTCTATGTCCTGCCTTACATAAAGAAATTAGGCAAAAGGAAGTAGGTACGTATGTAAAAGGTATGTATGTAAATAACGTAAATAATTTCAAAGTCGACAATTTATTTTTAACTGTTGCCTAGAGTCATATTTTTACGTAGATACGGTCGAATAATAATTGCATATTAACTAATCATATCATATTTAAATTGATATATTATACTTGTATAAATTGTTCAGCATTATAATATTTAAGTTTGTTTGTAGAACCGTGGGGGTGTTGCCAGACTTCGAAATTTAATTTCTATCAATTCCATGACTTTTATTTGAGTATAGTTACTATGTGATTCCTACGACATCAAAAAATATACAGTAAAGTCAACATGAGCAGTCAGAGAAGGTGCATTGTTGATAACTAGAACGAATTAGCCTTTTCATCTATCTATCTATCTATCTATCTATAACCTCACGCCAGATCCCTTGCGGGGTAGGCAGAGAGTACAGAGTTCCAACAGGTTCTTTCCTTACATACCTCTCTGGCTTCCTCGACTCTCATAGTTCGTCTCATACACGCTCGCCGGTTACGGAGACTCTTGACTTTTCCATCAGATAAGACTCGGTTTATTTGGTCGTGGTAAGATAGTCTAGGTCTTCCCCGGTACCTGCATCCTTTTCATACTTATCGTAATTCCTCTCTTTATGATAATCGTCAGTAGTACCCGTGGATTTTACGTTAAAAATGATTATCGTTAAAACGGACGGACGGACGATTTAGCGCAGTGGTTAAGATCTTAAGACGTTCCGCCCGCCGTGTCTTATAGTCGCAGGTTCGATTCCCGCACGAGACAAATCTTTGTGTGACCCACAATTATTTGTTTCGGTCTGGGTATTTGTGTACGTGAAATTTCATGTTTGTAAACGCACCCGTGACACAGGAATAAATCCTAGAGTAGGGCTACATTTTTCAAAGAAGTTTTAATAAAAACACAGAAAATGAGAATACTTGGTTGTTAAAAAATACTCCTACATGATTTCTATTTTATAAAAATATTATTTCTAGCTGACCATACTTTAAAACTCGTTTATGGATGTCATGGGTAAGAAAAAATACTACGTCGTGGAAATCACGGGACATATATATGATATTTTCGGAAACCATGTGTTTCATGATGAATTGTTTTAAAGTTCATCTTTATTAATTCATTTATTTATTTTACGTTATCCAAATATTTATACGGGTATATATTAATACGAGAAGCAAAAACCTTGTACCCCTTTTTACGAAAATTGCGCGAACGGAGGAGTATGAAATTTCCCACACTTATAGTTTATATCGAGAAGGAGTGCAGAATGTTACTATTATTTTTTTAAATTATGCCTACAAAATACATCAAAACAATAAAAAACACATTACACACACTACCATGTCTTTGACACAACACACTTCAAATTGAGAATAGATTAATATTGTTTGTTTTTAATATTACTTGTTTATTACTGAATGTCAAACATAACCAGAGTTTTTATAAAAAACATCGTTTAGAGAGAAGAGTAAGTTATCATTAATTTGGACGATTTAGCGCAGTGGTTAAGAGCTTAAGCCGCTCCGCCCACTACGTCAATAATCGCGGGTTCGATTCCCGCACGGGACAAATCTTAGTGTGATCCACAATTATTTGTTCCGGTCTGGGTATTTGTGTATGTGAATTTTCATGTTTGTAAACGCACCCACGACACAGGAATAAATCCTAGTGTGGGGCTACGTTTAAAAAAAAAAAAAAAGAATTAAATTATCGAAATATGTCCATTAAACTAGACATAAGTCTAGTTTAATGGACAGCATTTTATTTTTGGATTAATGTTTCAATAAAAATAAAATTAAAAAAGGTCATCTTTATTTTAATAACTTTTTGTTTTTTTTTTTATTTAAATTTCATATAAAAATAACAAATTGTTTGAAAAAAAATAGGCAAATTAATAGTGTAGCCTTGGCGAAATCTGTGATTATAGAAGTATAGTATTTGACAGTAGAACCTTAATAATGTTCACACTTATATTTAAATTAATAATGGTCGAATTTCGGCCAATGGGCGACTACTAGTATAAGTTAAATTTTAGATTGTTTGATAAAAAAATTCACTCAAATATTTCAAATTGCTTTAAATAAAACGAGGGCTTTATTCTCGCGTAAAAGGCATTCATCGTTCAATGGAAACAACTCAACCAAATTGATTGAGCCGTTTCTATTGAAATATTGAATAGCGTTATTTTATTTCAGACAATAACTGCGGATTTACGGAAACAAAACAACACTAACTAAAAACCCGGACCGACGAGTGCAAAATAAAGCACAAGCTTTGTGTTAATTAATATTTCAAATTGAGTATCAGTTTACACAATCGGAAGCTTTCGAAGTAAAATTTAATTTATCTGTCTATCTATCTATATCATCACGCCAGATCCCTTGTGGGGTAGGCAGAGAGTACAGAGTTCCAACAGATTCTTTCCTTACATACCTCTCTGGCTTCCTGCACTCTCATAGTTCGTCTAATACACGCTCGCCGGTTACGGAGACTCTTGACTTTTCCTTCAGATAAGACTCGGTTTATTTGGTCGTGGTAAGATAAATCTAGGTCTTCCCTGGTACCTGCATCCTTCCACATTCACATTGTATATCTGTTTTGTCATTCTTTCATCTGACATTCTTTCTATATACCCGAACCAACGGAGCATGCCCTTTCTCATCTTTACACCGATACTATTTTTCATACCTACTCGCTTTTTTACTACGCTGTTGCTAATGCGGTCGGTCAGCTTCACTCCGCACATATTCCGCAGAGCTCGCATTTCTACCGCATTTATTTATCTGTAGTTTTATTATCTGATGGAAAAGTCAAGAGTCTCCATAACCGGCGAGCGTGTATGAGACGAACTATGAGAGTCGAGGAAGCCAGAGAGGTATGTAAGGAAAGAACCTGTTGGAACTCTGTACTCTCTGCCTACCCCGCAAGGGATCTGGCGTGAGGTTATAGATAGATAGATAGATAGTTTTATTATTTCGGCATCACAGAATTGTAATCGTTATAACAGATAATCAAGCCTTCAAATAAGAAATGTAACGAATTCTTAAAAAGAAAACAATAAGAAAATTTGGAAAAGTCAAATTTGGAAAATTTGGAAGGGCAGCCACCGTTGACCGTAAAAAATACACACAAGACCCGGAGTTTCTTTGTTTCTTTAAACTTTATGAATAACTTATTTAATATTTGTGGCCCAGAACGATTTCCGTCCATGGATTAGAAATAAGTATTGTTTTAGAAATTTAAGGAAAACAGAGCAGTGTGTTTCTTTTCCTCCATGTCAGAAGCGATAGAGAAACTCGCCATTCTTCGATGACAATGTTAGCCCATCACGAATATGTGTGCTATTTCAGATTATAAAATAATATAGTTCAGGTAAAGCTCGCACTCTTTTTACACATTACACTATGTACACATATTACATATCCTGAAACTACATACCAGCTTTTCATGTAAACCACACAAATATTTCAAAACCAATGGTAGTAAGAGCGTGGACAAACTACGAGGAGACGCTATTTCAGCACAAAACAACAACCATATCAAAAACAAGCTTGAAAAAATATCTTCTCAATAAATAACAGTAAACGGAGTAGAGGATAGCAGGACACAGCCACTAGATGTTTCAATTGCTTGCCTGATTATTATTTATACAAATATTTCATACGAATACAAACACGGTGTTAGCTCCTGCCTGGCTTCCAAGATCCAGCAACTGAGCAGGGGACCATCTGGCAGGGTCTGGTCTACCCCAAATATTACTAAACTAAATTCCAAAGCGTTTTAGGGCTATGCTTCAAAATGGGTTTCCTATTGATCTCTTGTTTTTACGTTACTTTTGTTGCGTGCCCCAGCATGTATCGGCAAATTAATCTATCTATCTATCTATCTATATCATCACGCCAGCTCCCTCGCGGGGTAGGCAGAGAGTACAGAGTTCCAACAGGTTCTTTCCTTATATACCTACAAATTAAATTAATACAAACCATTATTTTCAATACTTCTATGATAAGTTAATCTCATGGTTTGTAAACGTTTATTGGATATTCTAATATAGAAGAAATTAATAAAAGGGAACGAATAAAACTTAAAATTTGATCGGAAAAATACAAGAGGGGGGGTAGGTACAAATATATTTGTCTGATAAATCCGACCGGAACTATATATGGGTTAAGGTGGCCTTCTCAAGAATGAAGTAAACCAGATATTAAAAATCAAAAGGCACCGCTAATTACGAAATATATTAACTTAGCCGCTGATCTTTCGTTGTTCTTAAACAGCTTAGCCAGAATTTACATTAACACCACTGTTTCCTTAGATAAAACAACCGTATTGCTGTGAAAAACACGTAACGACATACACCACGGCCCCTCGACCGTTAGCTAGACAAGTCTGACGTCACCATTCGATACTTGTTACGGACATATGTGGGTTAGTCTGATTGCGACCTTCTTCCACTTACTAATGAATCTCTGGAGTGGGCTGTGTGACGTCATTGCAGTTAAATCGATACTATTGCAGTGTCTCATATTATGTTTAAAATGTCTGTCTGTGTACGGTCCTAAAACAATAATAATAGCGAGCATTATTACACTACAAGGATAAAGTGCCTGTATTTAGGAGTAGATAAACTCCGAGTATGTGACTTACATTTTGACCTCCGTAGAAAAAAAAACCTGTTATTAGTCTGCCTACAGCATCGTAACTCCTGAAAGGATAAATAGTTTTCGACACTATTGCTCTTATTTTATAGATGGTAAAGTAATATAGTTCTTAAATACGGGTATACTCACTCAAGATGGAACTAAAAAACCGTTACGCCTACAGGGTGGATTTTTGTAGCAGGGCAGTAAGGACAACTACCTCAACCTTTGTATCTACAGGAAGACGGTCTTAAGAAACTATCTATAATTTTTAGCGTTTTTTTGAACTGCATTTAGAGATTTCGAGAAAAATAAACTGTCAGCAATAAAATGGGCAAATTAAACAAAAACTTTTTTCATGCCAATCGATTCTGTTTCTTATGAGGATTAAAAACTTCTATTGGATCAATTGAGGTAGGAGTACTGGCAATAAAGAAGTTGCAAAAAAAAATTCTCATACATTATGTAGGAGATCACGATGGCAAATTACACAAAAAAAAAACAAACATTTATGCCAATCGATATTGTTACTTATAAGGATCATAAACTTCTATTGGACTAACTGAGGTTAGAGAACTAGAAAGGTCAAATTTTCCATACATTTTGTAGGCAATCGCCTTTTTAGGATTTCTGACTTTTTTACAACTCCAACCTCAGTTGGTCTAATACAAGTTTTTGATCTTTATAAGAAACAGGATCATTGGCAGCAAAAAAAGCTTTTGTGGAAATTCCCCATTTCCTTGTTGATAGTACATGTTTTTCAAAATATCAAAATGCAGCTCAAAAAATCGTAAAAAATAAGAATAGTCTCCTAAGAAAGTTTTCCTGTAGCCACAATGGTTGAGGTAGCCTTTACTGCCCCGTCTCAGAAATCAAAAATCCTCAAGAGATTGTGTGTACTTACTAATCATCGCCGATGTAAGGTCCCAATGTGATGGCGATATTAAAGTCCCAATGTGTTGCCATAACACTGGGCACAATCGCAGACTAACACTGACCGATTAGAAGTAAGGACCTCGTGATTGCCAAGCGTATTACGCGCCGCTAGACCAACAAAAACAATAGATTATCTTATGTCTGGGGTGTTCCTTAATTTTGAGGAACTGTTATTGTGAATCAATAAAGACAGCTAGGAGAGTAAAATTCGTTCTGACTTCTACATCGTGTGCCTCTTTAATTTATGAAGGTTGGCTGCCAGCTTGGAATATTCGATTTTATTTAATTTTTCGATTTTATTTTAGTTATAAGATACCGCATATGAAATAAGCTTCACGGATGCAAAAAGTACCTTATACCAATTTATACTTCAATACTAGTATTATATAATACTACCGACCCACCCCGGCTTCACACGGGTGAAGTATACACATAAACCTTCCTCTTTGATCACTCCGTTCATTGCTGATAACCAAACAGATTTTTAATATAGTCCCCCGCCGCGTCTGTCTGTCTGTCTCTACGCGATCAACTCAATAGTTTACACGCGGCGCGCGACTACGTTTTATAATATGTAATGATGATAGCCGCAAATAAATAGCAATACCATCCACGCCAATAAATTTGTTCAGCGTAGGCTCACGAAATAAAAATAATATGCTCTGAAAACGAGCTACTGAGTTCCTAGATTTACGCGAATATTACACATGAAATAATACTATTTCTCGGATTTTATCGCTGTTTATTTTTAAGTTTCCGACGTTTCGAGTGCTTTGCAGCATCCATGGTCACGGGAGGGGCTGAGGTGGTAGACGTGCAAAAGTCATGGTTGTTTCAGGGTACCCTCAAACTTCTAAATTATTTTTGTTGGTCCAATCTACGCAGAATGAGCTCACGGTGTCTTGAGGCCGGGCAGTGTTATGCTTGGTTTTGAATTTGGTTTTATTAATTACCGGATCCCAAGTCGATGGAAGCACCCAGTCTTCGTCTCTATTGAAATTAGGATATTTAATTTAATTTCAATAGCCTCGTGAACCATCCGATAATATTGTCGTATAATCAAAATTATTTTGACTTACGTACAAGAATCACGGGACGACAATATTTTATCCCGAGCGAAAAAACCCTTGCCGCCCGTTGTAGCCCTGCACATGCCAAGTTTATGCTGAGCGGATTCAAATGCCATGCCAAATGCATATAAACCTCATGCCGCCGATGAGCACTGACTTCATAGAGCTTAATTTTGATCTATCGTAAAATATTCTACAATGTTCCTTTTTCCAGACACAAAAAATCTTTAGAGTGGATTCGCAGTCCTCTTTGGAAAAGATTAGCCCCTCATTCACACAAGCGGTTTTTAACAAGCGGTTTTTAAAGCTGGAATAAAACATCAATAACAGTGCATCTTTTAAAGAGAGCTTACTGCGTTACAAAAACGCTCGTTATACAAGCGCGCGTGCGTGAGCGACCTAAGGCATGTGGGACTTTTATCACGTTAAACCCTTCCCTCATATAGATTAGGGATTGGTACCATTATTGATTTTTAACCGACTTCAAAAAGGAGGAGGTTCTATGTTCGGTTGTATGTATGCTTTTTTTTTTTTATGTATGTTCAGCGATATTTCCGTCAATTGTGGACTGATTTTGATATTTTTTTTTGCATTGGGTTCAGTATATCTCCAAGGTGGTCCCATATTAATTTTATTGACATTGGACCTTGGACTTAGAAGATACACCAGGGAACTCCTTAACGACAAACAATAGGCATGTGTAAATTGAGATATTATGCGTATTACGTCAATCCTATAGGTACCCTACTATAGAATAATTCACTGGTCCCTTAAAATTGTAAAATAAAAATCTTTTATAAAAAAAGGTAAACCGACTTCAAAAAGCAAAAAAATAAAAATATTTGAAGTCGGTGCCAAGTAACCGACTGCACCAACCAGCACCGACTTCAAATATTTTTATTTTTTTTGCTTTTTGAAGTCGGTTTACCTTTTTTTATAAAAGATTTTTAAACATTAATTTACGTTGCCTTTATGAGAGTGGAGGAAGCCAGAGAGGTACGTAAGGAAAGAACCTGTTGGAACTCTGTACTCTCTGCCTACCCCGCGAGGGAGTTGGCGTGATGATATTTTATCGTCTTTACAATTTATATAGGTATAACTCATTGTCTTCATTTCGGCAGACCGTGTTAATTTTGAAACATAGAATATTAATAATCTAGATTCCGCGTCTAGTCATATTTGTGTTTGTGAATGATCTACGCTGTTGGCCGCGGGGCCTTTACAGCTTCACCAGACAAAAGGGCGAGCGTGCGACCACTACGCTCGAGCAAGAAGGGCAAGAGGGCAACTAGCTCAAGTGCGCCTCAGAGGGGAAAGGCCTCGGCTTGGGCAGTCGCTATGGGGGAGGGCATATACTAGGTGTGTGGCCGTGGTGCTCTGCACCGGCCGGCGGGCAAGGGATTCTTCGACCTCGCCAGCATAGTCGGTGTCTGATCCTGTGTGCGGTATCTGTATCCGAAAGAAGGGATGAAAATGCATCGGGAGGGTCGTTGAGAACATGCCGCGGACGGCGGTAGCGGCCCATAGAAGGGGAGTTAGGTTCGTAGTCGGCGGCGGCTACGATTAGCGGATTCCTATGGCTGGGCGCGTTCGCAAAATATCGGTTAGTCGCCTTTTTAATAAAGGCACGCAATAAGTTCGAGAGCAAGATTGGAATAGAGATCGACGTTCCGTATGAACCACGGGGCTCCGACGGCTTTGCGGAGGAAACGGGATTAAAACGTTTGGAGTCTATCGATGTGAGAGCGGGCGTGCCGATGGGCCGTATTGTAAAGCGTCACCTTATACCTAAGGGACATTTTACTCCGCTTTCAGATCATGGGGTAAAGACGACCGAGCACAAAGGCTGCTCGGTTTCGGACTCGCTTGATGTGGGGTCCAAAGGTCATGGTATTGTTTAGGGATACCCCTAGATATAGACTTCAAACATTGTCACTAGACCGAGATTACTTCTAGATTGGCGCAGGGAGGGGCGCGGGGTGGCACCTCTGAAAAAGAACACCGCAGCGCTCTTATCCGGGTCTAGACATTATTGCACGCCGCGCGGTAAAGCCATAAATTCAAGAAACGCCCCGCACTCACCTCCCTTCCCACCCGCGTAATGTTAGCCGCACGGAAAGATTACCTCTTAATGGGGTAAATGTTGATGATATTAAAGTAGATGATAATAAAATCGTTATTGCGGTAACGTGTATTTAATTGCACATTAAACTTAAAAAATAAATATACCTAATTGAACTATTAGGGTTTTAAGTAATTTAATATAAGGAACTCTGTACTCTCTGCTTACCTCGCAAGGGATCTGGCGTGATGATATAGATAGATAGATATTATGGGTAAAATATATTTTCATCATCGTAACTAAATACTACAACCATGATGTAGTAGGCAACTAAATTACCGGAGTTACCGCGATCAACACGTGTTTATCGCGGTAAAGCGGCGTGTGTCTTAAATTGTACTCCATACAATTCAATAAGTATATAGATTAGAGATTTAATATTTCAAAATATTTGACTGTATCTTTATGAAATCTGGTTAAACAAAATTTTCTCGATAGTAAAAATATACAGTCATCTCTATTGCTTTATATTTTTGATTCCAACGCGTAACCATTAGGAATTAATCAATAGAATTTACTTAAAAACATAATCGTAGCAAAGTTCTTGTACAACAGTTTATTGTTACGTAACGTAGTTTTTATTAGATAACGATAAAATTTGTTGTATCACATACGACGTTTATATTGGAACGGATAGGTGCATTGAGGATAGGTACTCTCCGAGCGCGCGCTCAATATACCATTCCGTTCCTTATTATTCCTTTGTCAAGTTATTGCATCATTGTTTCTCTCTCGGTCGATGAATGGTCGACCTGGATAGGCTTAAAATACCATTTAATTCTAGAACTAATAAAGTCCTCAGCAAATAAAAGAAGGGAAAATAAAATTGTTACACTCGCAACACTAACAAAATGGACGCGTCTTTTAGTATGACAAATACAGACGGAAAAATAAATTCAATATTTAAATAATACGGCATAAATGTGACCTCATCATGTTTCACTTTGAGCTCAACAGCATTTTACAGGCAAGAACGACACAAGACAGCATAATCATTATATTAATACGTGAAGCAAAAACTTTGTAGCCCTTTTTACGAAAATTGCGCGCACGGAGGAGTATGAAATATCCCACACTTATAGTTTATATAGAGAAGGAGTGCAGAATGCTAATATTTATTTAAAATTATGCATAAAACATACATTAAATCAATAAAACAACATTACACACACTACCATGTATTTGACACAATACACTTCAAATTATTTATTGTTACTGAATGTCAAATATAACCAGCAAACGATGAAAGAGTTTTTACAAAAAACATCGCTTACAAAGAAGTTTTGTATCATTAATTAAATTACCGAAATATGTATGTCAAGTTCAATGGACAGCATTTTCTTTATCGCATGGTTTTTTGTAACAATAAAAAAAATGGTATTCTTTATTTTAATCATTTTTTGTTTTTTTTTTTTAAATTATAAATTTCATATAATTTGTTTGGAAAAAATAGGCAAATCAACAGTGTACCCTTGGCGAAATCTGTGATTATAGAAGTATAGTCTTTGACTACAGAACTTTAATAATGTTCAAACTTATAATTTAAATTAATTATGGTCGAATTTCGACCAATGGGCGACTACTAGTTATATTTAATTTGACACGCGCAGAACACGTTATTTTGCACGACGGTCGCCGAGTGAGTACTCTCGTAAATGTGTCGCTACTCCCATTGGAAGTAGTAATTGTTGCTTCAAGTTAATGCGCGCCCGCGGCTTCTGGATTATATTTATTCTAACTTTGAAAATACTGAGTCTTTGTACTTCGTCCTTGATTGTAGACATGAAAACATTATGCTAATGTGAAATCGATCATGTTTTGTATCTTAAGCCAGTAGGTAAATATGTATGAGCCGTATTATAATTCTTAAGAGGCTGAAAAAATACAAGAGTATCTTTTTGGCGCTCTGAAGGCTAAGCATGAAAGGATTGACATTAGCGTAACGCTAGCGAGTTGATGGGCCATCCTCGACACACTACAAATTTACTAAATAAACATGAACGTGACGGCACTCTTACTCGCTAGCATAAGTCTAACGTCAATCTTTTCATGCTAAGCTCTCTGTTCTCTTTGACTGCCTTGGCTTAGGCTTGTTAATATGTTGTAGGTACAGAAAAATGTTCAAGAAACGACACGGATGATTCAGCGCAGTGGTTAAGAGCTCAAGCCGTTCAGCCCACTGGGTCTAATAGTAGCGGGTTCGATTCCCGCACGGGACAAATCTTTGTGTGACCCACAATTATGTGAATTTTCATGTTTGTAAGCGCACCCACAATACGGGAATAAAAACTTGCTCTCGGAAGTTTTAAATGTCAATCTAATGAAGTAACAAAACTTGGGAGACAAAACGAGTACACTAATACTTTTGAAAATATTAAAATACTTAATAATAATAATATTAGCCCTGTTAAGAAACTGCCCCAGCGTTGGGCACGGGCCTCCTCTCAAACTGAGAGGGTTTTAGACCATAGTTCACCACGCTGGCCTAGTGCGGGTGGGCGAACTTCGCACACCTTCGAAGAACTCTTAGGCATGCAGGTTTCTTCACAATGTTTTCCTTCACCGTTAAAGCAAGTGATAGTTAATTTTTAATACGCATATGCTTTTGAAAAGACAGAGTTTGAACCCAAGACCACCGACTTTGCAGTCCAACGGTCTAACCACTAGGCTATCACTGCCTTAATCTGCATTAAAATACTTGTTTTAATTAAAAACATTACACTTTTAAAATCTTATTTGAAACATTCGCAGTGCATTATGTATAAACTAAAACTTACCTAATCCGCAGACTATAACCACACTAATAAAATTCAGAGCTGAAATATCCTTGCTTCCGTAATTTTCAGTTTATTTATATAAAATGCTACCCTATCATTGCTTAAGGGCATATTATTGTTTTATTATTTAAAATACTGGCTCGATGGGCTAGTGGTGAAAAATGAGCGTAGCGATCACGAGGTCCTGGGTTCCAGTATTAAGTTTTACAAAATGTAATTTTACGATAGAAAAACTTCCAGTATCTGACTGGAGTCTGGCATTGTGCCCGGTATAATAGGAAAAGGCTCGCCCCACATGGTAGCTAATATCGCCGGTGAATAGTGGGTGTACACTAGTGTTATAAAAATGAGCGCTGAAGTCGAGCGTTTAGCGCGTCGACTCGGCGCTAAACGCTCACGAGCGTTGAAACACGTAGTAGACGCGAGCGTTTTAAGCGCCGACTCGAGCGTGTGTGTGAATGATCTACGCTGTTGGCCGCGGGGCCTTTACAGCTTCACCGGACAAGAGCGCGAGCGTGCAACCACTACGCTCGAGCCAGTAGGGCAAGGGGGCTACTAGCTCAAGGGCGCCTCAAGGAGGAACGGCCTCGGTTTGGGCAGTCGCTATTGGGGAGGGCGTATACTAGGTGTCTCGCCGTAGTGCTCTGCGCCGACTGGCGGGCAAGGGATTCTTCGACCTCGCCGACAAGGTCGGTGTCTGATCCTGTGTGCGGTATCTGTATCCGAAAGAAGGGATGTAAGGGCATCGGGAGGATCGGTGAGAACATGCCGCGGACGGCGGTAGCGGCTGATAGGAGGGGAGTTGGGTTCGTAGTCGGCGGCGGCTACGATTAGCGAGAACCGCTGTATTCAACGTGGTATGTACGTTGGCCCGACTCGAGCGTTTTTACAACACTAGTGTACATAGTACACCGTTGCACATCCGCTTGGGGAATCTAGACGTGTTGGTGTTTATTTATATATTGTAGGTAAAGCATTTTATTATTCAGATAAGCTTTTTACACTTTAAATATGAACATAAAACCTGGTAACGATTTCTTTAATTGTATAATATAATATGTGACAGGACGTCTTTGAATACCAAGAAAATGGAGAATCATATTATTGACACCGTATTATAGATCAGCTGCTATTTTAGCGTGAACACAAACCAAACTGTTATAGTATTTTCATGAAATGTCAAAGAAAATTATACTTTGTTCAATGGCAATAAGAGGCATGACTCGATTCTATACTTAAATAGTTACTTATAGTTTTATGCCTTAATACCATTGAATGAAATATTAATTTCGTTTGGCACTCAGAACTGTCACTATCCATCTTATGTGAAAACTATTATAATAACATTATTTTTATACTTCTACCGTAGTTATTTTAATTCAGGTTTTACGATCCGTACGTAATTTAAATGAAGGTGCCTATATACAAGCTGTAACATAATCAACGCAAAATCTGAAAGTGGTTTGTTCTAAATCGGTAACTGAATTTATTCCAACAATTTTTAATGTATCTTACACTTTTAGATTTCGTACATACCTAAAACCTATACCCTATATAACCCGTATAGGATCACTTCGTTGTCCGTCGGTCCGACTGTTATCACCTTTTTTTCTCAGAAACGGCTGGAGGTATTAAGTTGAAATGTATATCAAATACAAAGGTCTACGGTGCCCTACTTGTACAAAAAAATAAAGGTTCTAAGTAAACCCAAACAAAAGATACGACCATTTAGAGTCACTTATCAGAAATAATATGGCACTTCCCGTTAACCTAGAACCATGATAGAATTTGGCAAGAAGCAAGGTTTAAAGTACACGTTAAGGAAAAAATCCGATAATTATTAATTTATAATACGTAATTGTAACATATAAAAAATAATTATTTTCCCTCAAATCCGATGTAAAATTAGAAAGCGCTGTCTAGTGACATTTTGTGGAACTATGCTTCAACGCCTTCCCCGCAAGAGATGTGACGTGATGACAAAGAGACAGAGAGAGAGACATAGTAAAGAAAAAAATACGAAAATTGTTAATTTATAATTTAATCATAAAAAAAAATATTATTGTGCCTCAATGCCAATGAAATATAATACGCTTTATTAGCGCTATCTAGTAACATTTTGTGGTACTGTTATTATTTGTGGTGAATAATGAGAATGTGATGGGAAATAAATATGTACAGAGATCGGGCCATCGCGGTACAGTGGCGGACGTAAATTTGATCAGCCAATTTCTTCTTTTATGTTTACATAGTTAAAATGAAATTAAAATGTAGTCTATTTAATTACCGCCAAAATTTTGTTAAAACAAAGAGGGATTTTTTCAAAAGGTATTTTTATGGACTGCCTTGTTGGCCTAGTAAGTAACGTATAATGCGTTTAGTGTGTGTGTGTGTGTTTGTGTGAATGATCTACGCTGTCGGCCGCGGGGCCTTTACAGCTTCACCAGACAAGAGGGCGAGCGTGCAACCACTACGCTCGAGCCATAAGGGTAAGGGGGCCACTAGCTCAAGAGCGCCTCAAGGAGTCGCTATGGGGGAGGGCGTATACTAGGTGTCTCGCCGTGGTGTTCTGCACCGGCCGGCGGGCAAGGAATTCTTCGACCTCGCCGGCGAGGTCGGTGTCTGATCCTGTGTGCGGTATCTGTATCTGAAAGACGGGATGTAAGGGCATCGAGAGGGTCAGTGAGAACATTCCGCGGACGGCGGTTTAGAGATCGCGGAGGATCTCGTACAAATTGTAGGGCGGGCAAAATGTATTTATTTATAGAAATGTTCCCAGTATCAGTCCGGGGTCCAAAACTGTGCCCGGTATAATGGCAATAGCCACGCTCCTATTACATAGGCACATACGATACGCGCATTATTCGTCAATAGACTAACGAGGCATAGGTAACATTTGCAAGCTTTTTAGTTGAAAGGTGTTCATGGGAACATGTCAAAGACACAACATAACCACCTCGTGTTTAGGCTGGTTAGATTGGTATATAGGTACTATACAACCAGATGATGTTCAGGGTCTGATAATGAAGTGGAAATTTGGCTTACGGAACTACCCAACTACTAAACATAACCCGGCCGTGTTAGGGCTTGTTCGATTTATCTTGACGATATCTTTAGACCTATATGATGTCCAGAGTAGTCCGTCCGGAGTCGAGCTCCATCATCTGGAGCCAGATGTTGGCCAACGGAACTACCCAACTACTCTACATAGCTCCGCTATGTTTAGGCTCGTTGGATTTGCCTTGACAAGTTTTCTAGACCCGAATGATATCCAAAGTCTGTTAATGGAGCTGGAGGGTGGCCAATAGAACTTCTCAACTATTGAACATAATCCAGCCGTGTTTGGGCTCGTTGGATTTCTATTGACTAGTTCTTTAGACTCTGATGATGTCCAGGGTCAGATGATGGAGCCAACGGAACTACCTAACTACTCAATTATAGCTCCAACGTGTTTGGGCTCTTTAGATTTGCTTTGAAGAGTCCTGTTCCCGTTCTGTAGAACGGATTTGGATGAGATTTGGCAAACAGATAGTTTATTACATGGATTACCTAATTAGATTATTGCTTTTTGAATACAATACGAAAATTAAACTTCCAATTTTAAGGACTTTCCTACCATTTTTTCTAGGTCTGTGGTATCGAATGCAACCACTTGTACATTTCTGTGCATATTTATGTGTTTGTATTAGAAATTTATTTCAAATAACCGTATTGCTTTGGATTATGTTTAAATTTTGATTAATACAGCGGACTGAACGAGTAACAACAATTTGCGATACTTAAAAAAAAGATGTAACATACTTTAAAAATAGTTGGAATCGTTTCAGTTGCCGATTTAGAGCATTCAGGTAATACGTAAATTATCTTACACCACACACTTACACACTTATACAAAGTGCAAGCGACAAAATAATCAAACAATCATGAATGAAGAACTTCTATGGCCGATTTCTGAACGCTGCTTAACTTACATGATTGCTAAGAACACCACGTTCTTGCAAATTTAGAAACTTAAAGTATGTATGTTATATTTTTATAAGACTCGGTGGTGCTACGCGATACAAGTAACTGGTGCGGATTTAGGAGATTGCTCTCGTTAATCACATCGCCGCCAACTATGTCAATAAATAGTATGCGAAGCCAGTGTTTACACGAGCACCGAAATCTTGCCGACGCAAGTTGACAGTTCATTCAGTTCGCAAGTTTACTCCTAAAAACACCTTAAGCAAACAATTACAAATCAAAAATCGGCTGATAATTACATTTCAAGTGTCAAAATTACTGTGATGGCTGCGAACATCTTAAGATCACAGACACGTAGCTCAGATAAGCTTATCTAATAAAAAACACATAGAGAGAGTCTAGAGACAGACAAATTGCCGAAACCCGACGTTATATATCGTCAAGTTCAATTTGCAAGTGCGTCAGGACAATAAAAGTAAATATGCACAGTAAAGCTGCAGAGTGGGTCAGCATTATGAATATTTAATGATATTCTAGTGCACCGCAGTTCTGCCCCACTGCAGTTTCCCCATCTCCCTTTTGTAAATGTCATACATTATACAGAGTCTTTTCACACTGATAAATATAGATTGCCCACATATCTTTTGAATTATGTAAGGGCGGTGAAATTTATGGCATTTGATTTCTTTGACCTGGCTTGATAGAATTTTGGCGTGCTCATTTATCATTCATATGTGATTTATTTTCTTTATCTCCAAGAAATATTATTTCGATATTGACGTTTCTTTTAAGTTTCAGATACACTAGCATTTTTGGGTTAATAGGATTTTAAAAGCACAAGTTTAGGTAGTATGCAGGAATCATGGATCAATAGTTAAATAAGTATATTCGTTTCGTTTCCTTTTGAGGTCATACCAACCACTACATATATACCCACTCATCCTGAGACGTTTTATATGTCATATTATTTCTATTAAAACTATGAGACACAAAAAAGTATTACGAGTAAGCAATAATGGTTGTTTTTAATCGTCGATAGACTTACTGCACATTGTGGAAGTAAATGCTCGTGCATTTACGAAATTTTTACAGGTATTTATTAAACATCGGAAACATAACTCATACTTCATGTGTGATATTCGCGTAAATCCAAAAACTTAATAATTGGAGTACTAAAGAAACATATATCGAAGATATATCGCTTTCGATTTTAGAATAAACAACTTTTAGGTGTTGCTTCAATTAAATGGCAACAGACTGACCTCATTACCAGCACATCGGGACAAAAATAACTTAGTAAAACGTGGGTGCACCCACGTACATACCCCAAGAATATAAGATACAAACCATACACGCTCATTATGTTTTCAATATTACCGAAGTACCTATCAAACCCATTGTTGCTTTGAAGTTCAGCTTTATTTGCTTCATCAAAGGCTTTTGATTTCAGTTGGCCCGAACTGGTTGTGTCTCTATGTGTTCATAGTACATTTTGTATGAGATAGCATTGTTTCTTGTGTTGTTAGATAGATTATATATTCTTGTGTTAATAGAACTACCCTATCGAAAATTCCGCGCTTGGAAAATGTATTTGTGACGGTAACGGTGTGAACGGTATAGAACGGTACAGACCAATAAACCAAAATCCCAAAAATATATTTTCCATCGAAAAATAACTTGAACTTAAATAACAAGCTAACCACCTCATACAACAAAAACAAAAATCTAGAACTAAATTCATTAACTAATTTCTTCTCTTATCTGAAAACGCGGGCTACTAGCCTTGTTAGAGTCAAGAGTTCGTCGATGAACCGATAATTACTGCTTATCGGTTATTCTTAATTTTTTGGTATTTTTACGTTTTTTTGTATTTTTCCTTGTTCGTTAGTGTATCCGAAATCTTGTTTATGTTTTGTCTTATGAATGGAAATATTAATAAGGAATCTAATTTTCAGTTGCGGTACTCGTTACAACAACTCAGCCGACATAAGGAACCATATTTCGAAGGTAGGGACCTTCACTTATTATTGTTTGTTTAATCGCAAAATATCGGTTAGTCGCCTTTTTAATAAAGGCACGAATAGGTTTGAAACCGAGATCGGAATGGAGATCGACGTTCCGTATGAACCACAGGGTTTCGACGGCTTTGCGGAGGAAACGCGATTGAAGCATTTGGAGTCTGTCGATGTGAGAGCGCGCGGCGTGCCAAAATACCTCACAAGCATACGTCATGATGGGCCGTATACAAGTTTTGTAAAGTGTCACCTTATTCTTAAAGGATATTGTACTCCGCTTGCAGATCATCGGGTAAAGAAGACCGATCACAAGGGCTACTTGGTTACAGACTCACTTTATGTGCGGTCCGAAGGTATTGTCTAGGGTGACCCCTAGATATTTGACCTAATTGACCCAGGGAATAGGTAGATCAAAGGCCAGTTTCATGCCAATATCCCCGTTCACTACCGCCGTCCGGTCCGGTTCCATGTGTATTCTGCAGCTCTACCACGGCTTCAATTCTCGCGCAGTTTCACCGCTGCGCAAAGGAGCTGATTGTAAACCAGTGGGATATGTTAATGTCATTATTTACCTATTATGTGTTATGGAAGTTAGTGATTGTAATAAGATAAGCTATAACATACGTAAAAATTATATTAATAATATATATATTAGAAACTTTTTTTTTAACTAAAAGTTCTGCCCGGTATATGGCAATAGGCTCGCCCCCTATTACATGAAACTTAACATCTTCGGCGAAAAGTGGGTGTACTCTATACATCTCTGCTACCCCCGCTTGGGAATATAAGCGTGACGGTGTGATATTAGAAAATATTTTTTTAATAACCCTAACTAGTTCTATTTGTTATTCAGATACCTATGAATAGGAGTACGTTTAAATTGACCTTTGGTTAGTGAATTAGAGCATTTACAGTACCTCGCATCAAATCTTAGTATGCATGAAAATCTAAAATATTAAATATGTGTATATATTTTTGTTATAACGCCTTGACTGATCATCTTAGGGATATTACAATTATATATTTAAATATTTCTAATCACAATATGTTTCCTAATTTATATAATATAAATAAGGAAAATTGCGCGGACAGAGG
The DNA here is from genome assembly GCA_905147815.2 of Phalera bucephala. Lineage (NCBI taxonomy): Eukaryota > Metazoa > Arthropoda > Insecta > Lepidoptera > Notodontidae > Phalera > Phalera bucephala. The sequence goes on along the minus strand of LR990609.1, from coordinate 4,994,399 downwards.
AGTATGAAATTTACCACACTTATAGTTTATATAGAGAAGGAGTGCAGAATGCTAATATTTTTTTTTAAATTATGCGTAAAACATACATTAAATCAATATAAAAAATATTACACACACTACCATGTATTTGACACAATACACTTCAAATTATTTGTCTATAGTCTTACTGAATGTAAAACATAACCAGCAAACGATGTAAGAGTTTTTACAAAAAACATCGCTTACAAAGAAGTTTTGTATCATTAATTAAATTATCGAAATATTTATGTCAAGTTCAATGGACAGCATTTTCTTTTCAATATAAAAAAAAATAAAAAAGGTATCTTTTTTTTAATTTAAATTTTATATAATTTGTCTGAAAAAAATAGGCAAATTAATAGTGTACCCTTGGCGAAATCTGTGATTATGAAAGTATAGTCTTTGACAATAGAACCTTAATAATGTTCAAACTTATAATTTAAATTAATTATGGTCGAATTTTGACCAATGGGCGACCACTAGTTTCAATAATTAGTCCATGTTGTCGTACATTCGAGTACATAAATCAATAATATAATTTTAAATTCATTATCGGTTTTCAGTGTTTTTTTTTTATTTTGTAAGTATTAATACCTATTTAATAATAAATAGTGCTATTTTAATAAAAAGAAACGCGGTTATAATTATTAAAGATATTATTCAAAATTCAACAGAAGCGTTAAATGTAAAGATTATATGTTTTCATTTCATTCATTAAATGTATTCAATACAGTACGGCGCTCTCTTTTCATGAATACGGCAATAATCGGATTACGATAGCCACAATACCGTTTACTTTTATTTACAAATAACACGTTTTAGCTTCTGGAAGCTGAAAGCGATATTTTTTAGTTATTATATTGTATCTATCCGGATAATTGGCCGTAGGCATATTTATTGCATAGTACCCGTAGCGTTTTTATTTAATAAGGAAAATAATTTACGAGTATTTACTTGTGTACTAGTCGCGTCTATTTATACAATTAGCCGTTTAAGTTGAATATCGATTAAACCTAATTTATCCGGATAATTGGCCGTAGGCATATTTATTGCATAGTACCCGTAGCGTTTTTATTTAATAAAGAAAATAATTTACGAGTATTTACTTGTGTACTAGTCGCGTCTATTTATACAATTAGCCGTTTAAGTTGAATATCGATTTAACCTGATTTATCCGGATAATTTACCGTAGGCATATTTATTGCATAGTACCCGTAGCGTTTTTATTTAATAAGGAAAATTATTTACGAGTATTTACTGGTGTACTAGTCGCGTCTATTTATACAATTAGCCGTTTAAGTTGAATATCGATTTAACCTGATTTATCCGGATAATTGGCCGTAGGCATATTTATTGCATAATACCCGTAGCGTTTTTATTTAATAAGGAAAATAATTTACGAGTATTTACTTATGTACTAGTCGCGTCTATTTATACAATTAGCCGTTTAAGTTGAATATCGATTTAACCTGATTTATCCGGATAATTGGCCGTAGGCATATTTATTGCATAGTACCCGTAGCGTTTTTATTTAATAAGGAAAATAATTTACGAGTATTTACTTGTGTACTAGTCGCGTCTATTTATACAATTAGCCGTTTAAGTTGAATATCGATTTAACCTGATTTATCCGGATAATTTACCGTAGGCATATTTATTGCATAGTACCCGTAGCGTTTTTATTTAATAAGGAAAATAATTTACGAGTATTTACTTGTGTACTAGTCGCGTCTATTTATACAATTAGCCGTTTAAGTTGAATATCGATTTAACCTGATTTATCCTGATAATTGGCCGTAGGCATATTTATTGCATAGTACCCGTAGCGTTTTTATTTAATAAGGAAAATAATTTATGAGTATTTACTTGTGTACTAGTCGCGTCTATTTATACAATTAGCCGTTTAAGTTGAATATCGATTTAACCTGATTAATGCTTGTTCTAAAGACTTACTTGTGGTCTTTAAGATCAGTGAACAATATTATTTTTATAATTATAACATTCTTAGTAACTATATGCCTATGTTTAATTGAAGCCTGAGCTTTTATTCGTTGAATGATTGCTGCACGCGTACACCTACGACGATCGAGTTGTAGTAAATTTCAAACCATCTTGTAAATAACAATACATAAACGCTGATAGTAAGGTTCTATAGTAGATGTAAACGCGCCGAGTGATTTATGAACGGTGCAAGTGTTGTTCCGTAAAACGAACTTTCAGTGATGTGCATAAGGTTGCTATTTGATTGTAAGGATACCAGACAGCGTCAAGGGAATTTAAAGCTTAAATTCCGCAGATGCAACGCGCAGAATCAGATGCACCCGCGACAGTGAAATATAGGCGTCGCTTTGGTGTAGTACTGCATCACGTGGTCGCCCCACCCAAGCATTCCCGCACGCCGGTCACGCTTTCGTATGAAGCCAATGAACCACACCCTTGGCTTAATCGCCAAACAAACAGTTGCAAGCAACGACAGAGCCCGGCGGCGCCTACCGTATGCGGTAGCATATAACATTTACTTTTGGTGTTTTGTTATATCACAGTTGTTAGTCGTAGTAGTTGCGCGCGATCAGCGTTTTATCGCCGGTACAGGGTCGGGGGCGCCGTCTGCGCCCTAGGACGCCCTCTTTGAGACTGAACGTGGCTACTCATGTTTTTGCTATACACAGCGAAGTTTAGGTCGGGCCTGTTGCGCGGCATGTGCGGCGCGGCACAGGCGCGAAGCTTGTCGCCAACGATCGATGCGGCCGACGACCTTGCGCGATGGGATACCCGACGCCACCCTCGAATGGATCTTCACACCAAATTTTGGGTAAATACGAAACTTGGACACCGATCGAACGGAGAAGCGGAACCGCCACGCCAAGCAGGCAGAGGGAGGCGCGCGCCAATGCCGACGTGGCCCTCAGTATACCACGTGACGCACAATAAATACGAGACGCAATACTATAGTTTGAAAATAAACAGCATCGCTATGTCACTCTTTGATTGCACTCGGCACTATGGAGCACCATGACCATGTTGTTATTAAATTGGTGTCGGGAGGTGAAAATGTAGCGACGAAATACGGTAGAATATCTCCAATAAAGGACGCCCTTCGCTTTGTAATCTGTTCATTCAGTCGCCGGAAATAGAGCTACGCGATGATTGTGAAACATTTTTACGGAAGGCTTTTATCAATGAATTTCATATATTTTTTATCCCGTTACTGAAGTAAATGTATGTCAATAAATGTATTTCTTATTAGACATTACGGTTATTGGGAGACTCGTTTCTTGATTTTTTTATCATACTCTAGATTTATTCGTTTAATTATCCTCGATATACTTTATTCACCGATCGCAAAAATACCCCACTAAGTTCGTAATAAAACGTATAAGTAGAAAAAAATATAGAGTAAAACCATTAAGAATGGTTATTGAAAGACTTGCTTCTTGATTTTTACGTTAAATTATCCTTGTTATACTTTATTCACCGATCGCGAAAAATACCTCAGTAAGTTCGTACTAAAACGAAAAAGTAGAGAAAAACATTGAGCAAAAAACATTGGGAATGGAACATTAATGGGCTGGTCCAATTGTCCAAATTCATTATCTGTAAAATGCTCCACGCGATTACAACTATAAAAATGATGACGCCAAAACGAGTTAGCGTACTGAACATCCTAATGCTATACTTATCTGATTTTATCAACTAGAAATATGAACCAAAAGTAAAATGTATAATTGCCGACATATAAATGAATTTGTCCGATAACAATAATTTGAAACAGCGCTTAATACAAAATACAAAAGGAGAATTGGGTAATGAATGCTTACACATAAAATCCCGAAACACCTGGTAATTTTAAACGTCGATTACTTAGAACCTACTTATTAAACATCGCCACTTCAGCGTACAAATTAAAAAAATCACCATAAATAACGTTTAAACATATATCTCAATATTTAAAAAAAAAACTTGGCATATCTATATGCCCATTTTCTCAAAAAGGAAAACGAAACAGGAAATACTTGTCTTCCTATCCTAAAGCCTGCGATAAGGAGGGTTTGCAATGATAACATTGGCGTTCGAGGAAATTTAATACTATCCATCTCCCTTAATATTTTATAAATTCAACCTGCACTTCAGCTACACCTAACTCAATAATCTTGCGATCGACGTCAAATAACTCAATCAATGTCTTTACATCTTTAACCACTGGTCCCGGTTATCGCTAAATTGCGTACTCTTTAAGTTAAGTTGGAGCAGAGCTTGTTAAGCCTTATGAGCAGCTTTTAAGTTCCAACAGCACGTGAGCATAAACATGTCGCCGTCAATCTGCACAGGGGCTGCGTTGTGCTAACTTTCTAGTATAAGTCCGAAGTCCGGCATTGTGCCCGGTATAACGATAATAGGCTCGCCTCCTTTTACATGGGAACTAACATCGTCGGCGAAAAGTGAGTGTGCATAAGCGAGAGTTAAATGTTTTTTCGCCACTATGAGGAAACGGCGCATCCCTGGTGCGGAGGGTTTGGGGGAGTTCCAACAGCATCCTAAGAGCCGTGGCTGATAGACTCGACTGTCGGTACATGAATCATTGCTGTATGGTTCAAGTACAGAGTTGATTTGTGAAACTGATTGCGTTTTTTTATTGTTGATATGTTTCTTTACTAACCCTTATCTATACATATAATAATACAGTAAGGAAGACGTGTCTGTACATGGAATATTTTTAGGAAATAACAACCCAAGGGTATCACACTATCGATGTAGACGCCAATTCTACAATTTTTGGCTTTCGTGTCTGTTTGTCTGTCTGTCGGAGGGTATGAACCGGCATCACGCAAAATCTACCAGGCGGATTTTGATGAAACTTTGCATGCGGTTACCTTAAAATATTGGCTAACGTATTAAATAGTATTTATCCCGGAAAATTAAAAGGTTTTTCCAGATAAGACGAAATTTTTTTCCAAACATTGTTTATGGATTTCAATGAAATTGTGGATAGTTGTAGCCTGTACTATGGATCATAACTCTGTATGATCATATTTTAGAAAAATCTAACAGTTTCTGAGGAAAGAAAAAAAGTCGATTTTGATAAATCATGCATTGCTCCAAAACAACTTAAGCTACTAGATAAACGCCATCGCCAAGTCGCGGGATAAACGACAAAAATTTATTACTGTTTGTCCGAACTGTAATGTTACGACGTAATCTATGTGATTTTGCCTACACATGATTTGATTTAAACACTCAAACATGATTTCGTGCATAAACCGATGATGCATTGAGGATTCTTTTGTTTGTTGAATGGGCCGGATACGAATCTTTAACGACGATTAATATATCTTACGAGAAGACTAACACAAAATGAACTGACAAAACTTTGCTACATACTTAGCTGGCAATGTACCGTTTTAAGTTATTATTACGCATGATTACACTTTGTCAGTGTAGGTAAAGAAGGTTTAAATCAGAAATAGAAATATTAATAAAAAATATAAAAAGATAAACTGATAATCCTTCTTAAAAAGGAAGGTATTGTGTTTTTTTTTGAGACGGCGTTACAGGTGTGTGTTGAATAAGATAGCGCTATAGTTTTGTTTATATTTTACAAAGACTACCTGTGCGGGCTAAGTGGAGCTAAGACTGAATCCGGTGATAGAGATAGTTGATAGAGAAATAAGTCTGGTGGAAGTTGACAAAATATACAATATATTCACACACGGTTCTTCCGGGATAGCCGTTACTTCTTCGTACTAAAATGGCAGAATGGATCTTACTAACACTTTCAATGTGTTTAAGGTTTCGAAATAATTTTCGAGATACTTTTTATCCCGAAAAGCATCACGGTTCTTACGACATAGCAGGCTACACGTATTTAAATGGAACTTTATATGAAGGTGTCTTACACCGTAAAATAAAACAAATCACTTTTCATTACAGTATTGTATTACACGATAGTATTGAAGTATCTTACGCAGTGAAATAGGTAACTTTGTTCACAACCTATATCATGTCGATATTATCCGTGGAAGTGGTATATAGAATCACTCCAATATACATTTGGTAAATTTTTACCGGCCTACATGAAAGCTCAAATTCAAATTATTTATTTGTGAAACATAGGTAAAAGAGGTAGTATCTTTAAGTAGTAATTTATGAGTGCTATGTTTGGCCATTCAATGCCGTAAAAAATATTAGTTATAAATTTCAATAATAATCAATAAACATAAATTACAATTACAATTTAATTATTATTATTAATAATAAATCATTATTCATAACAAAACCAATGTCAGCACCCTTTTTTGCTATAGGATGTTATTGTATCATTAAGAAATTCACACAGAGAATAGTATGTCTTTTTATTTAGCAGTTCGAGGAGGCTAGTTTTGAATACATTTAAATCAGTGCGGTTTTAATGTATCCAGGAATTTTATTATATATTCTAGAAGCCATACATTAAATGCTATTGGAATATAGAGCTGTAGTATGAGCAGACATTTACTTTTATTTTGAGCCTCAAAAGTAATCAAAATATTCACAGAGTTACCCCAGTATATTATTCCAAAACGTAACGTGGATGGTTGCATTTTAGGCAACAAGAACAGCAGATTCATTGACAATTTTTGATAAGTTATAAAGCGCATAAGAATATTGATTTAGTCTCTTACATATACTGTCAATATGGAGTTTCCATTTGAGTTGACTGTCTAATATTATACCAAGTAATCTTGTGTTGTCAGTAGTTGGTATTTTTATGTCAGCGTAGGATATGTCAAGATTTAAATTATTATTAGTCGTTTGATAAAATATCATAACGTTTGTTTTTTCCAAGTTAATTGCAATTCATTCATTATTAGCCAGTCAATTATACATTTAATAGTTTTCAATGTCATGTTTAAAAGTGTCAGTATTTGTACATGGGACCATTAATGTACAATCATCCGCAAATAAAATAGTTTGATGAACAGTACATTTGGGTGTCATTAATGTAAATACAGAAAAGAAGGGAACCGAGCACACTACATTGAGGTACCCCATACTGTATTGTTCTTTTAGGTGACGTAAACGACTGTTCAGTGTTGGATTTGGCACAAATTCTATCTAGTATAACTGTTATTTGAGATCTGCAAATTAAGTATGATGTCATAAGTTTCAAAACGTTGCCTCATACATACCTCTATAATTTATTTAGGAGGATTTCATGACTAACGTGGACAAATGCTCTTGACATATCCATAAATACCGATGGAATTGACATTTTTTTATCAACATTAGTCATAACTCTGGACTGCATTTGAAATATCGCTTGGTCAATTGTTTTATTTTTACGAAAACCGTATTGTTCTCTAGCAAATATGTTATTGCTATCAAAGAATCTATAAAAGCGTTTGTATATTATTTTTTCGAATATCTTTGATAGTACTGATACCAACGCTATGGGTCTGTAGTTAGACATTTTTGCTTTATCGCCTTTCTTATGCAATGGTTTTATGAGGGGCAGTTTTGATCTATTTGGGAAATGACCATCTTACTATCTATCTATCTATAACCTCACCAAGTTCCAACAGGGTCTTTCCTTACATACCTCTCTGGCTTCCTCCACTCTCATAGTTCCTCTCATACACGCTCGCCGGTTACGGAGACTCTTGACTTCTCCATCAGATAAGACTCGGTTTATTTCGTCGTGGTACGATAGTCTAGGTATTCCCCGGTACCTGCATCCTCCCACTTTCACATTGTATATCTGTTTTGTCATTCTTTCCTCTGGCATTCTTTTTACATGTCCGAACCAACGGAGCATGCCCTTTCTCATTTTTACACCGATACTATCTTTCATACCTACTCGCTTTCTGACTATACTGTTGCTAATGCGGTCGGTCAGCTTCACTCCGCACATCTTCCGTAGAGCTCGTATTTCTACCGCATTTATCCTACTTTCATTCTCCTTCTTACATACCCAGCTCTCGCTACCATATAACAGCGTCGGGACAAGAACTCCGTTATGTATGGCCAGCTGCGCCTTATGGCTTAAGTGCCGGCTCCCAAGTAGCTTTCCCATCGCACCATTCACTCTATTTCCTGCACTCACTCTTTTCTCTATGTCAGCGGTGTATTTCCCATCCTTACTGCAGGCGCATCCAAGATATACAAACTCATTCACTCGCTCCAGCACATCGTTACCAACCACAATCCTTACATTCGTTCTGGTTTCTTCCCTTTCAAAAATCATACCAACCATGACCATCTATGATGCATAAATTAACAATCAAACTTAGCACTGGTGCTATAATATGACTGATGTATTTAATGGGTGTTGTAGTAATCCCATCATACCACGTACTATTTGTAATTTTTAAATCAGTAATAACTTTTAGAACTTCCATAGGGTCGGTTGGTATCATGAACAGTGACATAGAATATATGTCCATGTGTGAAAAATAATTTGACTTAGCATTTGTTCTGATTTCATCGGGTTGAATTGCGTCGATAAAATAATCATTAAAAGCTTTAGCGATTACTTTAGGATTACAGATTTCTTCATTATGATCTTGTATTTTTACTATAGATTCTGGAAATTGAGATTTGCTTCTATTTATAATGTTCCAAGTTGCTTTAGTTTTATTTTGAGCAATATGAATATAATAATCGCTAAAAATAAAAGGCTCAACGATATTAATCCTATTTAGGCTAAGAAAAGCCTGGCAATCTTTCGATTTCCCTCTTGTTCTTTACAGGTCACTGGAAGCCTAGAGATCTGTTGAAATTGTTCTACAATAAAAATTTACTCATTTTTAAGTTGACTTTATAAATAACTTTGCATAACAAAGTTGACTTGGTTAAACTGATAAAACGTAGAACTGCTTAACTTACTTTGCCAAATAGTCGTAGGTACGATCTCCGCACAGCGCACAAGAATATTGATTTGGGATGTGTGATTTTGAAATAAAGATGTTTTAAGTATATTTTAATTGTATTTTAAGAGCACAGTAAAAAAATGTTTGCTTGTCCGTGTTAATATCCAGAACGGTGGAACCGATTTTAAATAGACTATCACTGGAAATTGGAGGAATTTTCAGAAATTGTTTAAGACTACTTTTTAGCTCGGGTAATGCAAGATTTCTGCGGATAGTTGATTTTATTTCTCCATATTAACACGGCTGAACGGATTTAAGAGAAACTGAATATAGAGGCGTCTCTTCAGTCTTGGAATAATGCTATCCAAAAAAGTCCTACCTACCTATGTCAAATTACAAAAGAAACGCGTCTGAAGCCGCGGGTTACGGCTAGTTGTAGAATAAAACTTTTTAATCACCTTCAAGAGTACTGACATATATTGTTATTTATAAACGAAGGTAGGAATTCTTCGGTGCCTTCTTCAATTTTATTGAACAGTATCTACTCCAGACAGGCAAATCAAAAAGTTTATATACTGTTCTTAGATTTACGCGAATATTACACATGAAATAAAACTATTTTTTCGGATTTTATCGCGGTTTATTTTGATTTTTAAGTTCCCGACGTTTCGAGTGCTTTGCAGCACCCATGGTCACGGGAAGGACGATACGATAAAATCCGAAAAAATAGTTTTATTTCAAAAAGTTTATGTAAACGTCACCAAAATAAACTTCTATCTACGACTGTATTTTATTCGCGGCGCGTAGAAACAGAAAGCTTTACCGCAGGCGACCGCATTGACATCTCCAAGTTGAAACAAACAACTATCGTAGCAAATATAGTGCGGCATGGATCTTTTGGCCATGGATGACATTAAAAGGGTGGGTTTGTGAGAATTTAGGGTTAAAACGTAGTTAATTTTCCCTACTTCTAAGGATATATTTCAACAGATGAGTGGCATGGTCACTAATTATAAAAATAACTTTGCTGATTTTCACAGCAAACGCTAAGTTTGCGATTGTCATGTAGCGACATTTTACTTGATGATAACGCTATTTCCGACTTTGGCTGCGGCCAAAAGATCCTTGTCGGACTGTAAGTCGGATATAGCACCTCTCGTCAACGCACTTTTTATTTTACGACTTACCGAGTTACCGACGCCCAAAATTGATATGCACTTATCGACCCAGACAGAGGCGAGTGGCTACATACACATTATTACACCATAAATGCACGTCTGTCTATTCCTCTCAGGTAATTTGGGAGGCTGCCGACCGAACGCAACCAAGCAATTTCGGCTATATTGTAAACAGTAACTGGAGGTTAAAATTAGCACAGTGAAACATTAATACAATATTCAAGACGCTCAGTTAGATATAACCGATTATTACGGTCCTACCTACATTATAATTTCATAAAATCCTGATATAAAATTACTAAACTTTGATAGGCCTATCTGAAGAACATCATTAGTAACAATGAATGGAGTCTTTTATAGTAGTCGAAATTATTACACCTTTGTCTTATAATCCTCTAAACACTTATTGTTATAAGGTACTTCATTAAATAAGATTTGGCTAGACGGAATATTAGCCTCGAATTAGACATACAAAATATATGAGAAATTCAAGTATATACTCAGTGAAGCTAATCCCTGTTTCTTGTTTCTTTTCTGTGCCTATAAAGGTTTATTTTTTTTAACTACAGGCAAAATAATACACCCGTGTTTTTTTATTTCAATATTTTTTGCAAACTGTAGTACAAAATGTTAGCGAAAAACACAAACATAGAATAAAAATTCCCTTAATCTTTCGCTAATTTAGCAGCAACTGGACGTAACGTCACAATCCGGACGCTTCGAAATCCGGATGTATTTTTTGCCCATTGCTATAGTGTCGGCGCATCTATGAATCAGAATCATTTCGGTAAGAAGGTGAGTTTGAAATTATTACTAACTAATTCAATAATACTAAAAAAAAGTCTAACTTAAAGCCTAATTTTTTTCTTTTTTTTTTCATTTACCGACGTTTCAGAACGCCTACTCAACTCTGAAAATTCGACGACAAACTCAGCGCACTTGACTGTCTAACTAAAACACAAATAGGTCCCAATTTTTAAAGGGTTTATTCCACACATATTACTAAGTTAGTTAGTTAAGGCCTTTAGTTAAGAGTCAAAAAAATTTGACTGAAATACCTATACTTATACCTACCAACTTCGGTGATGGTTATCTTATGCCGTCAAACTATTGACTAGAACCAATTCTTTAGTTTGAAGGCTACATTATAATTTCGATTACAAAAGCTCTCCCACGTCTAGACTTATGCGTTGTCAGATTTCAAAGGCATTGTTATCTCAACAGCGGCACTATAATGGGGATGACGAAATCAAGCCTGAACGATAGAAGCACACATCATGCAAGCAAACATGGTCAGCTCTTCCACAGTATACAGAAACCCTAAGTTCACACGAGCGTTTTTATCAACATGCTTAGACGCTGGAAGGAAATGGCTAACAGTACATATTTGAAAGCGCTGTAAAGCGCTTCTGCACCGCGCGATGAAAAAGCGCTCGTGCTAACGGCCGCTAACTTATCTAAGCTGTTTTTGTGACAATTGACCTACACACCGCATTAGAATTATGTCCTAATATTTCTAAATCCCTTATTAAAATTTGTCTAATGTAGTGGTTATATACAAGAATAAGCCTGTCTTTGTCCAATACGAGTGAAGTATAGTCAATTTAACAAAGAAATTGTTTATAACAGCATAAATAAAAACGGGTCGAAATTTCGGGTTGGGGGAAAAGTTCCAAGTTTTAGATTTTTTTTGTTGATTGTGTACTAATACTAGCTTACATACCAAATTTGAGCTTCCTAGGACTTCAGGAAGTACGCTAAAAATTTTGATGATCATCGGGGAGTCAGTGACGAAATCGGGGTTTTTTATATATCAATAAAATCCATCTAAATCTAATAAAGTACAAGAGCTATGCAATTGAAACTTTATATGTTTGATGAGTCTACTATTGACATCATGAACGGATATTAAAAAGTAAAGATCTTTAAAATCATCTGTAGCCAAGAAAGCAGTTCGGTGTTATAAGCCTTATGGCGGTCCATCTTCTATTTCTAAATCTATTTCTAAATGTAATAAAACTATTTACATTTCTTAATTTAAATAAATCCATTCTCGCTATATGGTTTGTCTACGAGAAAAAAGGTATTTTACAGCTCTGTACCCAAGATAGACTGAATTAATATTGTAAATCTGCCTGACGGCTTGTTAACCTGAATATCTAGATCCGTTTCTGATTCTCGTAGCGGGCACTAGAGCGACTGGCACGAACTGGCGTAAATTTTTGGCGTTGTCTGGTTGCGATAAGTAGTCGACGTAGACTTAGCAGTCCGATGAGACGTTACCGACGACGTTTTCTGATTCATGAGCTGTGTCTTTGTAATAGGTTTAGCCCCATAGCATTCTAGGTTTAGGCTGAGCTTTGTCATTGCTTTACATTGTTATCAGGTAGTGAGTATTGTTTGATTTATTGTAGATTTATCACAAACGAATATTTCCCTTACGTTTATTAAAGATGACAATGCAACACCAATTTGTACTTGATCTGAGGCTAGAAAGCATCGTTTTTCCTGTAGCATGTTTGATTGGTGATCTGGGGTAAGACTATGGCAGGACTCTAAGATAGGTACCTTAAATAATTGGCAATTTTCTGTGATTGGTTTTTTTCTCGAAGATATAGTAGCCTCCATTTTTAAACTAATTTGTAACACATTTTCAAGTCTCAAAGCAATATCGATATGGATATTTTACTCACTTAAGGTTCAGTAGATGGGTCATGTATGTCATCATCTAATTAAATGGTCTATGTCAATTATTATTTAAGCATCCTTGTCACAATCTTCTTGTCATTGTAGAGTTATTTTTTGTAATATCAACGGTATAACAGTGGCTATCATGTTATCCTGATCTCCAGACATTTCAGGAATAATATCAACAGGATTTTCAACATTTAAACACTCATTATATGAAATATAAACATATGAATCAGGGTCTGAAAGAAAATCTTTGATAATTAACAATGGCAGTAATTGTGTATGTATCTTATATTTATATAAAACTATTATTGCAGTCCTGATTAAAATCATATTACTCAAACACTTTGAACCTATAAAGGTAACAGTCCCAAAATGTACTGTTCGCATCATATAAGTGACAACCATAGAATTAAGCTAATTATCAAATGCTGGATAGCTCTTAAAGTACCCACAGGTATTGAATGTAAAGGCAACAGTCCCTACATGTTCGCAACACTTATTGATATCTCTTGTTATGACACAGAGTTGGAGTAAAACAATTTCATTGAAAAGAGAAAATCTCAATGCGTAAAAGCAGAAGTCCCAAAATGTACTGTTCGTATCAATCAACGTTTGCTGTACCGCCTCGTCTATAGAATTATACGTGAAGGTAAAAGTCCCTAAATATATGTACTGTTTGCATCACTGTTATTTGTGTAATACGCATGCAAAATAAGATGAGGGCAGCGATTAATTTGATATAAATTGTGAAAGTAACAGTGCCGCTGCGTGCTGTTCGTATCGTGTGTGGTTGTGTGTGTGTGTGTGTGTTTGAGTGATAAACGCTTTTGGCCGTGAGGCCTTTACAGCTTCACCGGACTTAACGGCGAGCGTACAACCACTACGCTCGAGCCAGAAGGGCAAGTGGCATCATACTCGAGGGCGCCTCAAGGAGGAACGGCCTCGGTTTGGACAGTCGCTACGGGGGGAGGGGGTGTAAGTGAAAGAAGCGATGTCAAAGCATCGGGGGGATCGGTGAGAACATGTCGCGGACGGCGGTAGGGGCAGGGGTCGGGTTCGTAGTTGGCGGCGGCTACGATTAGCGGATTCGCATGGGAAGATGCGTTCGCGAAGTGTCGAGTTGTCGCCTTTTTAATATAGGCGCGAATAGATTCGAGACCGAGATCGGAGTGGGCTGTTCGTATCACTAATAAATGCTGCCATAAGCTAATGCATGGTGTGTTGATTAACAGATGGAGAGTCTAAAAGATCAGAATTGAAAAAATATGATCTATTACGATTGTGATGTTGCCGACGACATTTTTTTTGTTTCTGTTCTAGCTTTCCTAATAACCAGTCGTTATTATCTTCGTGTGTAACTTTATTCCCGTATTAAACATTAAGATTTATATAAATTTTAAACAAACTAAGGAAAAAAAACACTAAAAATCTTTTTCGTTTGATTGACGTGTAAAAGCCGGTACTCTACGAAAACAGTAGGTCTACCATAAAAGTTTCAATCCGAAACTTCGGAGCCGAACGATACACGAACCTAATACAGTGCGTTTACCTACCATGAAGTTGTATCGGATACCATAGATTTTGTTCGTGAATGAATGACATATGAGAAGCATGTTTCCGTGTACTAAAAAAGTTGGTAATGAATGAAGTAGTATAAACCAACTTAATAACAAGTGCATTCGTTTCTTATCTCGTAGGTAACTTAGGAACATTGCGAGTTAGTCATGTAAAATTGTTAAATGTCAATCTGTCATAATGCTATTAAGACGCGAACTATGAATATAATGTTTCAAAATTTCGCAAACATTTATTAAACTGAAATAGTACATTTAATATTAATAAACTGACAAAATAAATCGATTTGAGCTCGAACCCACAACTATTGTTATTATCTTTTTGTGATTTTACAATTTTTATATATTTTGTTATTATTAAGGCTTTTTGGTTATTTAAGAAAAGCAACTCGACAAGATTTATTATGAGAAACGTGCCACCGCAACCTAGTCGAATGCCCTTCTGCTTTCGATCTTTGAAACGATTCATACAAAATTCATGCTATTTCGTATGCGTGTACTCTATATTAGAAATAGCATTAATAATATTATAAAAACACCAAATAATTCCAATTTGAACGCATTTATTGCTTTTAGATATCAACAAAATCACCACAAAACCACTCGTGTTTAAATTAAAACACTTAAAATTATAAAATTCACACTTACAAAGTAAAAAGTTACCTCTTGAGTTTTCGTGTAATTAAAGTTAGAATCGCTAAAGAAGTGCTGTCAAAATGCCGAAACTTCGATTTTTCGGGTCACTTCATGATAGCATTTTACGACGGACGAAACGTCACAAGCCCTTTTCGGGACCGATTTCGGAACGAAATTACTTCGTGGTAGGAATCGCCCGAAACTTCGGAATTACTTTTCATGGTAGACTTACAGATAATGACACGACAATGGCGCATGTACGCAGGGGTGCGCTGTGTGACTAGGGCGGGGATATTAGTAAATTACTAAAATTTGTGTTAATTTCAGACTAATGTTTAGTTTTTCTTTTAATATTCGTGGTAATAGGCGAGAAATACGGAACAGTACTACAAGTTAATATTAATCGCGAAAATTGAGCAGCGTTAGCATAATTCCAATAAAACAATAAACGTTCGTCTCGGACTTGCGTGACACTGTCTGTGTGCGTGAGTTTGATTAAAGACCGTACAAAAATCACTCTTTAAAACAAGATTCACGACTGATTTACGTTTTATAAAACGGGCCTTAGAGTATGCCGGTCACGGCTGTTTTTTCCACACGGCACAATCTTTGTAAAAAACACCATCTTGCCTATATTCTCCAAGTTGCAGAGGTCCTTCCAGGGTCTCAGATTTTAAGCCTCAATGTCTATAGAGGGCGAGCATATATACATTGGACTGCAACTTAAAATATTTCGATACAACTACTTACACCGACTACGCCCGAGAAAATCACGACGGATACCAACGATGCAGTTTTCGTGTGACCCACAATCATTTGTTGGGGTTTAGCCGTGTGCACGCGTGTGACTATAAACGCCTTTATAACAGAAATATTTAGAAGTAGTGCAAGGTTTTTAAAATCAATGTTGAATTATGGTTTTTGAACGGGAAGAAACCAGAACATGTTGTCCAGCACATCGTTACCAACAACAAATGCAAGGATTGTGGTTGGTAACGATGTGCTGGAGCAAGTGAATGAGTTTGTATATCTTGGATGCGCCTTCAGTAAGGATGGGAAATACACCGCTGATAAAGAGAGAAGAGTGAATGCAGGTAATAGAGTGAATGGTGCGATGGGAAGGCTACTTGGCAGCCGGCACTTAAGGCAAAAGGCGCAGCTGGCCATGCATAACGGAGTGCTTGTCCCAACGCTGTTATATGGCAGTGAGAGTTGGGTATGTAAGAAGGAGAACGAAAGTAGGATAAATGCGGTCGAAATGCGATCTCTGCGGAAGATGTGCGGAGTCACGCTGACCGACCGTATTCGCAATAGCGTAGTAAGAAAGCGAGTAGGTATGAAAGATAGTATCAGTGTAAAGATGAGAAAGGGTATGCTCCGTTGGTTCGGGCATATAGAAAGAATGCCAGAAGAAAGAATGACAAAACAGATATACGATGTGAAAGTGGAAGGATGTTGGTACCGGGGAAGACCTAGACTATCTTACCATGACCAAATAGACCGTGTCTTATCTGAAGGGCAAGTCAAGAGTCTCCGTAACCGGCGAGTGTGTATGAGACGAACTATGAGAGTGGAGGAAGCCAGAGAGGTATGTAAATAAAGAACCTGTTGAAACTCTGTACTCTCTGCCTACCCCGCGAGGGAGCTGGCGCGATGATATAGATAGATAGATAGATGTTGAATGGAAATTACACGTTTAGTTACCTAAGATATCCGTAGGCGGGAGTGAAGTTGTTCGGGTAACTACATAAGTTTCGAAATAGCACTGGGCACAAACGCAGGTTATCGAACCACAACTTAACAACGTATCGTCAGGATATCGGTTCCTGCTAGCAGGGGTCGGTACCGTTTTTAAAAACCGGTTCAAAACGTTCGGAATCCGGTTAAAAATTACGTTATTTTAATAACCGGTTAATGAAGAAACGTTAGAAAATTGAACGAAGTTAATTTCGATTACCGTTCATTTCAAAGAATATATTTTTTTAAGGTCTTAATATCGGAATTAACCGGTTAAACTACGGCGGCCACTACGTTTTCGACGTCGCGGTGTCTATCTTCCATTTTCAAGGACAAATGTTCTTATTTCTAACGATTTTATACGATCGTGACCTGAAGAAAGTCAACAAGCGAAAGTAATTTCAACTATTATCATTACTATTAACCGGTTAATTTAGGTTTTAATCCGTCCGATTAGGAGTGATAAAAGTGACGCCAAAAACCAATACTGTTAAGTCGATACAATTACCCCAATTGTTCAGGTTTTTCAGGTAACCTTTTACCTGGAACGAAAATCATTTCGGGTTGGGGTTAGTGACCGAAACCGGTTTGAAAAATTAAGCGGTTTCCGACCCCTGCCTTATTGGTGCAGTGGATTTCCAAAATATTTGTATCAGTAGATGCCACCAAAATTCCACAGTTTACGTGGAGACAAAGGAATGACAAGTACTGGAAATGCCACAAAAAAAAACTAACGTAAAATACTGATGGCTGATGATGATGATGACTTAAAATAAAATTCATCCAATTTCACAAAGTGTTGTATGAGAGTAAACTTATAGGCTAAGTGTGATATTTAAGGAAATAGAGATTGAATATCTGCGGTCGGTCTTTAATGATTTGCGATAAGTGCGTGTTAGAGCGCATGCGATTTTATGCAAAGTGGAAAAGTCTAACGGCTAGTGATTATCATAAGGAATATGAGTGTGATTCAAATAAGGGTCAAATATTTTTTTTACAAACTTTACCGCATTAGAATAATGTCTATACCAATACCAATAATAACATTACTTTTTTAATAAGAAAATAATTATTGAAAGTACAAAAAATGCGTGGGAAATTCAAAGTAGCTGGAACGCCAAGCTATTAGTCAGATCGGATATGACGTCAAAGTCTACAATACAAATGTCAACAAGTGCATATTTGTTGGATGTTTGCTATTGAGTTAGTTTTATTGTTATTTTTTGTCGTCGATTTACACAAAGACAAAATTTTAGTTTAAATTATTTAAATTAATTATTACGTTAAAGTGATCTTCACAGCAATATAAACAAGTTGATGGAGATACTATGTCTCTTTTTCTGATTTTACACCACTTTCTCCTTATGTCCGCACCTATCGGGTGCATTTCTTATTGTATTTTTACACCTAGGCACAACACAGTGTTGTTCCATTGTATAATAGTCGCAAAATACAAAATAAAAATAAATTACAGAATAAAATACTTCTACAGCTGTTCACTAATTGATTGTTATTATAGACTTTGACGTCACGCCAAGCGCGCCAAAATGGCGAGCGTTTAAAGTGCTCTTATCTGTTTGCTATCTTCAACATTTTTTTTGCCCTTTACACTTTGTTTTTGACGCTTAAATTTTTGTTTGCAGTTATATATTGATGTAATATATCGTATAAAAATATAAAAAACATACACGCATATTCCCTAATCAATAGTTAAATACATATACAAACAAAAAATATTTCGGTGCGGACCGTTATAAACAAACCCACAACAAAGTACTACAGTTTCGACGGTAATTGTTTATTAAATTGTATTCCCAAAATCTATCAATATCATCACGCCAGATCCCTTGTCGGGTAGGCAGGGAGTACAGAGATCCAAAAGTTTTTTTTTCTTACATACCTTTTTGGCTTCCTCCACTCTCATAGTTAATCTCATACATGCTCGCCGGTTACGGAGATTTTTCCCCAAATTTTTCCATCAATACAGAAACTACACAAAACATTACACAGAAATTATGATTGACAGTGAAATTGTTACAGTTAAGTCGGCTCTTTATTACTTGGAAACTTTATAGTGCCCGTAAAACCACACTTACAATGTTGAAAATTCGCACCGCGCCCTATCGAATTTTCGGGAGTAATACAACCATAAGTTGCCGCTCTTAATGTATGACATAAGACTAAGTATACCACGAGTATAATTAAAAATATATTCTCAATTTGAGGTTAAAAAGACAGATTGATTGCCTTATCACATCAGACCTAAAATACTGAACTAAAATTTGGGTATACCTACTTGCGCCTACTAAGGGCAAAAATTTGCTTTAAAAGATACTCGTATAGTTAATTGCTATATAATTTATTAAAGCAATATTTTTGTATATTTGGTTATATACTTCGGATGACCCCACTTTCGCTAAAATGGTCATGAACTACATACATCGTAGGAACTATGATCGTAAGCCCAAGATCGTAAATATTTTATTGACCAATAATAATAAATCACCGTATACAGTCCCACAGTTGTGCATATTTATCACAAGAGACATTATTTATAAGTTAAAAAACATACAGATCAAAAATTGAACCATTAAACCATAGAACTTTCTATAACTAATTGCTTAGTAATCCATAAATTAACATTATAAGCAAAGAATGTACAACAAAGAAATGCACATAAGTACGAGTATGTGTCGCACGGCTGAGCAAAATAGGTATCCAGATCAGCTTAATGGCAGGTACAAGTACTAGGCGCTGGTTTTCATCTGGTCCCTCCTGAGTCTTCACGGATGTCAATCAGTTGGCCAGTATCAATTATTAATAAAAAATAAATATAGCATATATTAGATTATATTCTAGCACACGTTTCTGGCTACCTACAGTTAGAAAGTATCGAGCCTTTAACAAAATCAACTTGGCCACTACCACATGAAGTGGTATCCGTGACCGATGGTTAAATGTCCCTTTCTAAGTACGCTGAGACTCGATTATAGAAATCGATGGAACAGTTACCCATCGCAGACTGACCAAGCCGATCGCTGCAGAACCTTGGTGATATCCTTAGCTTTTCTATTCTTAAATACCACGAAGCGCCATGAGCACTTCACAACAAAAAGCCTTTTATTAACCAATGATAGCTGATTTTTCCATTACTTGTTTTATTTTACAGCCCTCAGCGGAAAAAAATCCACCCCAATCAGTTGAAATGGAAATGATACAAATTTCCCGATACAGGTAAGCAGCTTAAGTAATTGACTGTGCAATAAGCGAAATACTCAATAACCCTGATGGCGTAAGTCATACAGAAGCGATATACGGAAATTCAATACTATAAACTTGATGAAGATACGTCCATTATATAATTTAATTAGTCTCGTATCACTTTTTATCTGGAAACAAAGAGAAAACAACGAAGTGAAGATACATTAGTTGATGACGCTGGTAATAAAATGCAAACGAACATTGGTTTGGTATAAATACCTTACTCTTTGATATCCCCGAAGCGGTAGGTGGAGGCGTACATAGTACACTTCCATTTCGTCCCTGATAGGTCCCCGAAGTGACAGAAAATGAATCTATCTCGCTTTAGCCATTCTTCGTGCACATAATTTTACATATAGGGCTCTTTTGGCCCACGAATGACATTGCCAGTTGGCATTGATGTGTAATTAGGGTTAACATTTAGTAAAATTATCCTACTTCTAAGGAGATACAAAAAAGAACTAGGAAAAGTTCATGGGAAACGGCAATTTTGCGACTTATATTCCTTTCGTTAGCCGCCTGTCACACATTCTTTCCACATGCCCATACCAATTTAACGTACCTCTTTCAATCCTAGTCACCACGTCATCCTTCAACTTACATGGGTTTCTAATCACACTATTCTATATTCGGTCAGCAAGGTGACTCCACATTTACTCCGTAAAGAGCGCATTTCCACAGCATTCACTCTACTTTCATAGTTCTTTTGCTGAATATAAATGTGCACCAATTGTAGTGTTTAATTCGATTATGTTGTATTTAATTCTGTGAATAACTGTGAATCTTGAGTATAAAAATCCTTATTGTACGTAGGTTCGATAGCTTCGCGCCTCGGAACAAAGCTCCTTAAACAGTGTTGATTTATAAGCTCGTTAATTTGTGTATTTTTATAATTGAGTAAGTAACACAACAGCTTTATTTTCCGATGTACATGAACACATGTACTAAATATCACTGATACTGGTAGGAATTATTGATATTCATCGAAGTTCGATAAACATAGATGTTTAGTGAGAAAACATCGATGTTTTTACATCAATGATCATGTCTCTAAATCATCGACACACCTATGGTGCGAGTATAGGGACATCGATATTTCTTTACTCAACTAGTTCATTACATATTATTTTGGTATACTCTAGGATGATAAGCCACAAAATCAATTGAATTAATAATTCACTCCACACTAGATGTCACTTATCAATTTAATCTGTAGAGTTTACACACACACCCAAACAACGTCGATGTTTTTGAACATCGATGTTTTCCTTTCGATATTCGCATCGATGTTTTTCAAATATCGATCATCCCTAGTAGGTATTAATACGGGCAGTAACCTAAGTGGCTTATCATTCTCGTTACAGACGCTCTACGCTAGTGTTGTAAAAATGAGCGCCGAGCGCCGAGCGTTCAGCGCTGAGTCGACGATTACAAGCGTTCAAGACTCGAACGTTTAAGGCTCACGGAGCGTTGAAGACTTGGACTACAACGCTCGAGTTGCGTGCTCAAGCGTTATAGCGTTATAATTTATTTTCCTTTGATCCTCGAAAATCGAAATTAATTTATAGTGTCGAAACAACTGTAACAGAGGCGTACCCAGCACCAGTAACTAAGATTTTTGCATCAATTTTAATAAATGAAAAAAGGTGTGCAATTTTAAAATGACCAACACGAAGCTAGTATTTGCATGAATACCTGATTTTGTCAACGGTAGCTCTTGTGGCAAGTACAAGTGCAGTAATATGCTAATGGCAAGCTTTTGGACAGAGGGTGTTTTCACAGTGTCACGCCTGTATTCCCCCAACGGGGGTGGCAGAGGTGTACTGTGTACACCCACTTTTCGCCGACGATGTTAGGTCCCATGTAATAGGGCGCGAGTCTATTGCCATATACCGGGCACAATTCCAGACTCCGGATTCATACTGGGAAGTTTTTGTTAGAAAAACTTCATTTGTCTGACCTAGAATTTGAATCCAGGACCACATGATCACCAAGCGATACGCTTTGCCACTAGACCAACGACGCAGTCACCCAGTTTATATTAAAACTAAATATAACAAAAAATCTTTAATAAAAACCGACTTCAAAAAGCTAAAAATAAATATTTGAAGTCGGTACCGGTTAGTGCAGTCGGTAACTTGGCACCGACTTCAAATATTTATTTTTCGCTTCTAGAAAGAAAGAAAAATACAACTGGATAGAGAATATTATTAAAACTGAAACAAAACTCGCTGCAAATACTAGTAGCGAACGCAAGCAATGGCTTACAACTACCACTATAAAATTACTAGAACAAAGGAGCCACTTAATTAACACAAGAGACGCGAAGGACAGAAGAAAACATCTAACAGAAATTAACAAAGAAATAAAGAAAAATATAAGAATAGATAGGAACAGAAATAGAATGGAGACTATTGAAAAACACATAATAAAAACGGGTGGTGTCAAAAAAGCATACAAGGAACTAACGAAATCTATAGACTGGGTAGTAAAAATGAAAAGCAATAGAGGAAAATGGAACCACGACAGAAAAGACATATTGGAAATTGCAACATCCTATTACAAAGAACTGTATGAGTATAACAACACCTCGCGAGAAGAAATAAATTTGGTAGAGACCGCAGATATCCCCAAAATCCTTTACGTTGAAATAGAGAAAGCAATAGATACACAACGGAAAGACAAAGCACCAGGCCCCGATGGTATAAATAACGAGATCTTAATACAAAATAAGCAGGCTATCGTACCGATCCTCACGGAAATATTTAAAGATATCATAGACACAGAAATTATCCCACAGCAATGGACAGAATCAAACATTATCCTTCTATATAAAAAGGGAGACAAACACGACATCGGAAACTACCGTCCAATCAGTCTCATGTCTAACATATATAAGATATTTGCCAAGATACTTTTAAAACGGATGGAAGGAACGCTAGATGAACATCAACCCATCGAACAGGCGGGTTTTCGGAAAGGCTACTCGGTAATCGATCACATCCATGTTGTGCGCCAGGTCTTAGACAAGTATAAAGCCTACCAGCGCGAGTATTATATTGCTTTCATCGACTATACCAAAGCATTCGACTCCTTGTACCACGAAATGATATGGAAGTCCCTAAAGGAACAAGGAATCGAACAAAAATATATCCGCTTAATAAAAAATGTATATAGTCATAGTACCGCGAGAATCCAACTCGAAAAGAAAGGTAACCCATTTAGAGTAGAAAAGGGTGTCAGACAAGGAGACCCTCTATCTCCAAAACTATTCTCAGCGGTTCTCGAAACAATCTTTAGGGGTCTTAACTGGGAAAACCTCGGAATCAATGTCGACGGAGCCTCCCTAACACATCTGAGGTTCGCAGACGATATAGTGTTATTTGCTGAAACGCCGGAAAACATACAAAAAATGATACATGAACTAGCGGATGAAAGTGAGAAGATAGGTTTAAAGTTGAACCCAGAGAAAACAAAGGTTATGACAAACGGGAAGAAAACCACCATACATCTAGGAAATAACCAAATCGATTACACCGACGAATACATCTATCTGGGACAGCTTATAACACAAGAGGATGCTATACGCAAAGAAGTTGAGAGAAGAATAACAAATGGCTGGAAGAGATACTGGAGTCTGAGAGAGGTCATGAAAGACAAAACTCTTCACATTAATGTGAAGAAAAAGCTTTTCAACACCTGCGTACTACCTGTTTTAATGTATGGCAGCCAAACATGGGCTTTAACACAAAATACGACGAGAAAACTGGAAATCTGCCAACATGCAATGGAAAGAAGTATGCTGAATGTGAAAAGGTCGGACCGAATAAAAAACCATGTCATCAGAAAAAAGACGAAGGTCATAGACATAACATTAAAAATTAGAAGACTCAAATGGCAATGGGCAGGGCACATGATAAGAGGCCCAGAGAATTGGAGCAAACTTGTGTCACAATGGTACCCTAGAGAAGGGAAAAAGAAAAGGGGCAGACCACAAAAAAGGTGGGATGATGACATTAGGCAAGTAGCAGGAGTAACGTGGAATCGAGTGGCCCAAGATAGAAAGGAATGGAAAAGGTTGGAGGAGGCCTTTGCCGATTGGCAAACAGACCTACAAAAAATAATTAAGTATTAGAATAGAATAGATTAAGATTAGTATAGCTACACAAATATATTTCTATATCCACACTCATAGTTCTTAATACTTTGTAAATAGATACTAAGTTGGTCTGAATAAAGGGCTTTATTATTATTATTATTATTATTATTATCTTGAAGTCGGTATTTTTTTTAAAAAGAATTTTATTTTACAATTTTAAGTGACAAGTGAATTATTTACTAATATTTATATACCTATATTATATTATTTTGCTGAGTTGTACAGCAAAGTACCTACAGGATTATTATCATAACCATAATAACGGAATCTATACATGCGTGCTGTTCGCCGTTAAGGAGTCCTCTGATGTATTTTCAAAGTCCAAAGTTCAATACTGATTTCATTAAAACCTTCCACCACCACCTCAAAACTATACTAAACCCAACGCAAAAAGAATCATCAAAATCAGTTCATAAATAAAGACGTTATAAAAAACACAGACTAATTGTCGACCTCCTCCTTTTATGAAATCGGTTAATATTCTGATTAGTTCTATGGCAGGGTACCTATAGGATTGACGTAATACCCATAATATCTCAAGCTACGCATTCGTATTGTTTGTCGTTAAGGAGTTTCCTGGTGTATCTTCCAAGTCCAAGGTCCAATACCGATGAAATTAAAATGGGACCACCTTGGAGCCCAATGCAAAAAGAATCATCAAAATCGATCCATAATTGGCGGCATGATGGCGTAACATACATACAAAAAAAAACGAAAAAAAAGCAACATATCGCCGAATTGAGAACCTCCTCCTTTTTAGAAGTCGGTTAAAAAATGTAGGCGCGGGTCCTTCGTTATTTGTCTGTGTACACCCACCCGCCAAAGGCGCCGCGGGGCAGAGCGGTCGCGGGTGGGATGTTACTTGCCGAAAGAGTACAGAGGTTAAAAGAGAAGCCAAAAATGAAATTATAAATAAAATAGGTAAAATAAATCTTTTGAAAGGGCCGACTATGTATATGGGGTGCGTACACACTGTACTCATGGTATCGTATCATAGGTACTATTAAGTTTACCTAATATCAATAGAAAATGTCTTCCAGGTGATAGATACGAAATTTCGTAGACTCAAGGTTTGGGTATGCGCTATGCCTACTATGGAAAAAAACGATATTTTTTTTAATTTATAGGTTACTCACCCACCCTCACGGGTTTATCCTTACGTATAAGGCTGAGGGAATATAGTACACGACGACAACACCTATTGTCATTCTTTTTTATTATTTTTACGGAAACGATAGTGTAAACGAATCCTTAATTTTGCGGCACAGACATCAAACGCGCCGACAAAGGATTTGTCGGTACATTGGACGATGTTTTGTGATTCTAGGTGTGCTTGCTATTACGGCATTGGTCAAAGGATAGCCAACCAAAACGCACTGATTTGATGGTGATGGTCAATGAATATTTGTTTTT
The DNA here is from genome assembly GCA_905147815.2 of Phalera bucephala. Lineage (NCBI taxonomy): Eukaryota > Metazoa > Arthropoda > Insecta > Lepidoptera > Notodontidae > Phalera > Phalera bucephala. Next base: position 4,968,883 of record LR990609.1, on the reverse strand, counting down.
GTTATTAAATTAGTATTTTGCGGGGTACAAAGGGCAAGGGATCTGGCGTGATGCTAGATAGTATTTTCATTTTTGGAGTTTATATGGTCTCTTTCCGGCTTTATCACCAGATCCTGCTTATCATCTAGGTCAAAGCAAATCCAAAGAGCCCAAATACGATGGTGCTATCTTGTTTAATTTAAATAATTCTTATAGCCACGTTCTGGTTTCATCATGGGACCCTGGGCACTACCTAAAGCTATTGTGAAGTACTTGAGTATGGCGCGTTGAGGCGTTCGTAACGCTGTGCGACCGCGGTGTTCTTCTTGATCACTAAGGCAAGCAGCGTTCGACTCGGTCGGCCCGATATGGGTGACCGTTTGTGTTATTTTCGTATTCGAGCGTTTCCATACTACGGAAGGCACGTTAAGCCGATGCCGAGCCGGTTACAACTTAATGTGGTAGTCGTTAAGCCGAGTTGGAAGCCTTGTAGGCGGCTTGATAAGTTCCAACAGCAGGTGGCCATAAACCTGCTTTCACCAATGCGCACTGGGTCTGCGTGGCTAAGTATGACCTAATATCTCTCACCTCGATTTGTGGGAGAAGGCCAGTATGGGCTGATATTATATACTTGAGTAAGTACTTAAGTAGACAGTACTTGTCAAGACTAAACCAGCGAGCCTAAGCTCAGTGGGGTTGTACAGCTGGCCATCTACCATTATCAAACCAGGTCCATGGTACTATATAAAAGAAAAAGAATAGTCGTCACCGAACTTTTCTTTTTTTTATAAAAAAGAACGGAACTTCACACTAGGATTTATTCCTGTCGTGGGTGCGTATACAAATATGAAAATTTACAAACACAAATACCTAGACCGGAATAAATAATTGTGGATTACATAAAGATATGTCCAGTGCAGGAATCAAACCCGCGCTTAAGCTCTTAACCACTGCGTTAAATCGTCTGTCTAAACTTATATACGTATGCCAAATTTCAGGTCAATTAGAGAACCGCAAGTGTTTGAAAAGTAGATCATAAACTACCTTTGACCTAATCATAACTTTGAATCGGGAAAACAGACAGACATACGAAAAGAGCAAGTTAATTAAAAGATAAATAAGTACTCCACGCATTATATATAATGTACGAACATGACTTAAAATCATTGACAAAACGGGAGCGTTGCGCTCGACACTCGAGCGCGAGTCGAGTGTCGAGCTCAACGTACCAGTGAGCATTTTAAGTGCGACTCAAGCGTTTTTACAACACTACTCCACGCTCGTTAAGCTGTCGTATTTATCATATAAATGGTCTGCTCACGTTTGTTTTGTATGCAAACCATTATTTTTGTTTATCTTAATATATTTAAAAATTTTGCTAATAATCTGATTTTGACAATGCTCACCGACTTTTGTAAAATAAATAGTCTTACTGATTCGAAAAACTGAGTTATTGATTGTACCCTCACAACACTGCAGTTGGGCAATAACTGCAGTGTTGTGAGAGTACAATCAACAACTCAGTTTTTCAAATCACTAATACTATATTTATGCATAAAAAACAAATATGATGCACTGGACATATTGAAGACAAGCAAATTTATTCTGCCTAAGCAAAGTTAATATAATTTCAATCTCAAATCTCATTTTCATTTTTCACGCACTATTTGTAATAATTAGGTCAATTCAAGAGTCTCCGTAACCGGCGAGCGTGTATGAGATGACGTACTATAACAGTGCAGGAAGCCAGAGAGGTATGTAAGGATAGAACCTGTTGGAACTCTGTACTTTCTGCCTACCCCGCAAGGGATCTGGCGTGATGATATAGATAGATCGATAGATTTATAATAATTGACTCGAATGTAGCTTATATCAAATATTTAAAAAATACTTCAAATAAATCGATCGTTCCTCTTTTATTCGTTCGGAACAAAATGAGAAAATATTTTCTCACTTACTACGCTCCTTCATACGACCCCAGGGTATATTTGTTTATTTCCTTCACCCCGTACTAAAAGATCCCCAGTTATCTCACTGCAGAGTAAATATAACCTTACGTAATAAATTTCCCACCTTTACGTTATGGAAATAGGGTTAATTTTTAAATAACGATGTATAACCAAAATTAGTGGATTGTTCTCGGTTTTATAATTGAGATGTTATTTTTTTTTATAGAAAATGGTGGCCCCACACTTGCATTTATTCCTGTTTCGTGGGTGTGTTAACAAATATGAAAATTCACCTATACACAAATACCCAGACCGAAACAAATAATTGTGGTTCACACAAAGATCTGTCCCGTGCGGAAATCGGACCCGCGACTATTAGACACAGTGGGCGGAGTGGCTTAAACTCTTAACCACTGCGCTAAATCGTCCGTCACTTTGGCAGTTAAACATTGTTGAGTTCGATAAAAAATAAAAAGGCCGGTTTGTGCTGTAAAATCTTAACACAATCGCAGAGGAAAACATAATTTTAAAAAGAAGATTACTTTCCATCGGTTAGTTTTAAGATTTACTACTGATTTTTTATGAAAACACCAATATTAATTTCGATATTTTGTAGGTTGGTAAAATTGGCCGGTGTTGCCAATTAAGAAATGGGGTAATTTATCAAAATAATGGGAAATATTCTTGAAATATGTTTACGTATGAATCAAATATTATTTTGTTATTTTCACTATCAAAACTACCACGTGTTTGAGGTGATGCTAGAGTACTTGCTTAGTGTAAATATAAACGCTGAAAACATCTTAGTGTCTGAATAATTAAAGATAAAGTAGACATTATTTAATTAATTAATGTTATTTTGAATTTAGAATTCTTAACAGGGTCCTATTGGACCGCAATATTTTAATATAAAATAGTTATATTTTTAGTTATAGTATATTTTTTTTAGTTACTGAATTGGTTGCTATTGAAATCAATATCTGAGGGCTCCTCTTCTGAGGGCTTGTCGATATATTTTTATCTGTTAATAGATAGAATAAAAATGCCTGCCATTTTAAAGTTTTTGTTATTTTTTAATTGTTTTCAAATTTAATATCTGGGGGCTACTATGGTTCCTGAATATGTGTCTACTATTAGAATACAGAAAAAAGGCCTTTATTTTAAACTTATTAGTTACTGATTAGTTACTTTCCGTTGATTTAGCATCATGAAATTTGGAAAGAAGCAAGCTTTAATCGTAGAATTAGTTACAAAAATTAAAATAAAATACTACTATTTTGTTACCAGATTATTTAGGTAAATGTTGTTCGAACTCTGGACTCTCACCTTCCCCGCAAAGGATCTGACGTGATGATATAGATGGATAGAATTATTTATATTTCTTAATATTTTATTAGATAATCGTTGGACAATTGTTGTACGGAAAACACATGACGAAGCATATTTGAAATCTCACAAGACTACAGTCGTTTGTTCAGAATATTTCACCGAAGATGTTGTATTTAACAAACAACAAATTACGGCGACGGCTTAAAAAATGTCGCATTGAATACTATTAATTTCAGGCTTTGATGACAGCAAACTTACCGAAGATTTCATTATGTTGTTAAATAACCTTTTTGATATAATTACAGGTGAAAACTTAAGCAACACGGATTTGCCCATCCATTATTGACGTCTAATAAAGAGGAAGTATTTGCTATACGTGGTTTTTTTACTAAAAGTTACATTATCTTCCGGTACAATGCCTCAATTCCGAGTCACCCTGTGTACAGATGCACGAAAATAATGTTGATAAAAATGTATACATAATTTTAAATTTATAGATTGTGCATATATTAGCGCAGGCAACTGTACATCACAAAGCGATTAAATCATACATAATATTTAAGTGTAATATAATATATTTCAAAATTTTATAAAAAGTCGGGTAAATAATCTTTAACGTGGTATCCCCAAAACACGTACAACATGGTAGGTAACCATGGTAACCGTGCTGCTTGTCGGCGCCATTGTTGTTAGCAAGGGCGTGTCTAGACAAGTATTAGTCTAAGACTTCAAATCAAAGAGTTTGTATGAAATGAAAATAAGTATAATTAATAATAAGACACTGGAGGCTAAACAATGTCTCCTCCACTCTGATATACAATTTTGATTATAAATCGCATTACTGAAAGTACTTCACCATACGATGGTGATAACTATAGAATTGTAGTAAAAGACTCTTCTATCGACGATAGTCGCCAATTTATAACAGCTTACATGCTTTACAAGTTTTGATTTAAATAACCTCCTAATCGCTCGTCAAACTTGTACCTTATTTACATAATGTAACCGTCTACTTACCTAAGATAATGCTCGTATAAAATAAACAAGCCCCAGCGCACGGAGAACACTCGCATAAAAATATTTAATAGACTTTTGTTAGCAACAATAGATAGAATTTTCTTATGAGAAACCCAAATGACGGAAGAGTAAACACTTGTTTTTATTACATCACTTCTTCCTTAATCTAAAAAGCGTATAGCAAAAACTTCAGAAGTCACGTAAACCATTGCATTTGACTATGAGCAGATCATTCGCCTTGTTCTGTTTAGGGAAGTTTCACCCATCGCAGCCTTGCGCGTCTCGAATAATTTTTTCCGATAAAAAAACTTCTTCAGAATCATCAAAATACACCGCCTTTCTAACGTCTATAACCCTTTCGGAGATTTTAATATAATAATTTGTACGTATATTGAGGCGCTCGTAGCGCTGTGCGACCGCGGTGTTCTTACCGATTACCAAGGTTAAGCAGCGTTCGACTCGGTTGGCCCGAGATGGGTGACCGTTTGTGGCATTTTCAAATTCGAGCGTCTCCGTGCTTCGGAAGGCACGTTAAGCCGTTGGTCCCGGCTACCACTTAATGTGGTAGTCGTTAAGCCGAGTTGGAAGCCTTAAAGGCGGCTTGATAAGTTCCAACAGCAGGTGGCCACAAACCTGCCTCCACCAATCCGCACTGGGTCCGCGTGGTGGAGTATGACCTAATCTCTTTCACCTCGATTAGTTAGAGAAGGCCTTTGTCCAGCAGTGGGCAGTACAGGCTGATATTATATTGACAACGGTTGGTATGACACAATAAATAATATTGTTTATAAGACGTGATCAGATATGTAAGTTCAACAATGCTCCCATTCGTTATGCCAGTGAAATAAAAATGTGTACCTATGTCACAGAAATTATTATTATATTAAGATTGATAATTATATCTCGACCATTGAGGTGAATAATGGATATCAATGATGTGGACAGATAAGATCCGGCAGTCGCTATGGGAGATTACTAGGGGTCGCTATGGGGGCATATACTAAGTGTCTCGCTGTGGTGCTCTGCAGCGGCCGGGAAGCGATGTATTCTTCGACCTCGCCGTCGAGGTCGGTATCTGATCCTGTGTGCCGTATCTGTATCAGAGATAAGGGATGTAAGGGCATCGGGAGGGTCGGTGAGAACATGCCGCGGACGGCGGTATCGGCTGATAGGAGGGGAGTTAGGTTCGTAGTCAGCGGCGGCTACGATTAGCGAATTCCTATGATTGGACGCGTTCGCGAAATATCGGGTCGGCCATTTTAATAAAAGCCCGAATTGGTTCGAGACCGAGATCGGAATGGAGATCGACGTTCCGTATGTACCACGGGGCCTCAGGACCGAGTCAACCTCAATAATAATAATTTTGCAAGCTTAAGATGACTAATGTGGAGGTAACAACTAAATCAATAGTCATAAATTATCTACATAATAAAAATATTTATTGTTTGTTATTAAATTAATGTTGAATTATACTCAGTGTGCATTTAAACAATTAATCGTATAGTAAATTTATTTATTTTGAATATAAATACCGATTATCCTTAAGATTTTTAGGTAATAAAAATTTTGAATAAAATATTTTTAAATCTTAACAAAAACCAAAATAAAAAAGATTTTATTTTATTTTATTTGTATTATCGACAATAAAGTAAATTGTGGTACATGACTATTCAAAAAGTGTCAATTTCTGACAACACTGTATCATCAATTTGTCCGTAAAATGTGAACACGGCTATAAGTAGGGACCTATAAAATTTATTCCCCACAGTTTTTACACCGTTCCATACTCGATCACAATGAGAGCAGTCGACCGGTGTTCGTGGACAAAACAAAAGTTTCACTATCATGTAAATAATTTATTGAACAAATATTTTCGCCGATAAAATTACCTTTTTATTGCGAAATATTCGTTTGTCAGAGCGAAATGTACAACAAAAATGCATGGATTACCCGAACGCTGTATCATGTTTCACATCCGATTCCAGTGAATTTCGATGTGGGTGGGTGGTATTGCCATATAATGTCTACTGCAGCAAAAAATATACGCGCAGGTGACATGACAGTCAATCTTCATGCCGCTCAGATAATAAAAAGATGGCCGTATTGTTTTGGAAATTATTACATATGATTGAATAGGCATTCAACATTGAGGAATGTGTGAAATAACTGCATGATAATGTGATAATAATGTCTTCCTTATTGTCATCAACATTAATATATTTTTTTAACCTGTTATTTATGTAGTTAATTTATATCTTTGCGGCAAAAACAGTAGCAGCAAAAGTTAACCCTACTGCTTGTCTCCCGCTTCAACACCAACCCGCCGCTGGCGGCAATCTATTACAAACTTTAGCCATTTTAAAGCAAGCACGGAACTGTTCTCACGGAATGGAAACTTTTGAAATTGAAAGTATTGATTTCTGATCACAAGTAATCATACCTTATTTAACTTAAGAACTTCAAGATTCTTTCAAGAAGAAGATGTTTCTAACGCCTAAGATAGTGTAGATAAATTTACTAATTAACCTTTCTACCTCAGTTGAAGTCCCAATCTCCTACAGGCGTATTATTATCTGCTGCACATACAACCGGGTATCCCCGGAAGTTCACTGCGCCAAGTCCGTCAACCTGCAATAGTTCAAACGAACTAATGCATGAGATTCGAAACTGCATCCGAAATGCTTCAATCGTTTTTAATTGCTTGATATAATTATTTCTATTAGTGATGTGTACCAGAGGCAAAATTAGTCTTCGGAGATTTTCGGAGAATTTACCACCGTAGAATCTCCGGAGAAAAACCGGTTGATATCGACGTTATGCAAATAATTAACATATACCAAAAAGTTCATAGGTAAATAGCAGTACGTACGTATATCTACCCGATTACCTATATTCACGTTTACATTAACTACGTGTTACGGCTTACGTAGTACATAGTTTTATATTATCAAAACTGGTAGACAAATAAAACGATACTTAATAAAATGTAACCTAATTACACATATCTGGGCTTGTCGGGAATTCCTCCTATATAGACAAAATTAAAAGCTCAAAGTTGCTCAGCGAGCTATGGAAAGAGCTATGCTCGGCGTTTCTCTACGTGATCGAATCAGGAATGAGGAGATTCGTAGAAGAACCAAGGTCACGGACATAGCCCTCAGGATTAGCATGCTGAAGTGGCAATGGGCTGGCCACATAGCGCGAAGATCGGACGGGCGTTGGGGCAGAAAGATTCTAGAGTGGAGACCACGTATTGGCAAGCGCAGCGTAGGACGACCGCCTGCCAGATGGACCGACGATCTTGTGAAAATCGCAGGAAATCGTTGGATGCAGGTGGCATCGGACCGGTTACGCTGGAAAGCGATTGGGGAGGCCTATGTTCAGCAGTGGACAAGTATAGGCTGAAATGATGATGATGAGACAAAATTATGGATTAATGATGCATTCATAAAAACTCCGGTAATTTTAGTAAATACCGGTGAAAAACCGGTTCATGTGTTAACCGGTGAATCTCCGGTTTTTATAGAACCGATTCACATCACTAATTTCTATACAGTCTTAGTTGAAAAGCGAAGTCTTAGCGAGTATTTTGACATAAACGTTGCAATTATGTACCCATGTGTACTAGAGAAGTTTGAGAATATAAAGCCTATTGACTACTCGATTTGATTCCTATTTTTCAGAAAGTTCGAATCCTTACCTTGAGTGGAGGAGGACACAGCATACACCTCCACTCCGATCTCGGTCTCGAATCTATTCGCGCCTATATTAAAAAGGCGACAACTCGACACTTCGCGAACGCATCTTCCCATACGAATCCGCTAATCGTAGCCGCTGCCGACTACGAACCCGACCCCTGCCGCTACCGCCGGCCGCGACATGTTCTCACCGATCCCCCCGATGCTTTGCCATCGCTTCTATCCGCTCCGGATACGGACGACGACGACGAAGTCGTAGATCCCCTAGCCCGCCGACCGGTGCACTAGTTACACCCCCTCCCCCCGTAGCGACTGTCCAAACCAAGGCCGTTCCTCCTTGAGGAGCCCTCGAGTATGTCGCCCCTTGCCCTTCTAGCTCGAGCGTAGTGGTTGCACGCTCGCCCTTAAGTCCGGTGAAGCTGTAAAGGCCTCACGGCCAACAGCGTATATCACTCAAACACACACACACACAGCATACATAACGAGTTCTACATACATAACGTTTTAGTGTTTATTCCTCAGGTTCCGAATATTTCCGATTCCGGTTCGAATATTTCTTGGTAGTTGTAAATCCTGGCTTAGTATAACTAGAAAATGAAACAATAGATGCACGTAATAATAAGATGTTGCATACTCTACAGACGGTGTTGGTAAGATAAGTGAAAATTGAAAATCAATTGACTTATTTTCGCAGTACGCTGTCCAAGCCGATCGTGCGGTACATTAAGCTTATCACCTAACTTCATGGTGGCTCACTCGTCCTTTCGCGTCACGGGATCGGGTGAGCAATTAAGGAGTAAATTACGTCGAAGTTAAATATGCGACATTAAAATTGAATTTGGCGGGTCATCTGGGCCGAATGGACACAAATAAGTGGGCCAAACTATGTACTGAATGGGCTTCATGACGAGGTCATCGTAGCCGAGGCAGGCCCAAAAAGCGGTGACGAGATGAACTCGACGCGTATTGAACAGAATGTCCATTATTGGAGGGGAGGGGATTGAGACCTTTGGAAGAAAGAGGGGGAGACCTTTGCCCAGCAGTGGTACACATTAGGTCAAATGCGTAAAGGAGACAACAAATAAACATTTAACATTTATTTTGCTAAATTATATTGAACTGTTCCCTGATTATAATAAAATCTTTATAGAACTGCAGCTGCAGCAATAGGAGGAATGAATATTCCTAGTTTTATAAATGCTAATAATTAAAGAGGATGGTTTAGTAACACACCTGAACATCTGAAATGGCGAAACGCTTTTTCTATACGTGTATTAGGGAAATACCTTCTATGGTTATTAAAACTAATTTGAAAACAGCGTTTGTTCGTAGTAATCGGTGAAATAAATAGATGCTTCTACACACATCATTAGACCGTTGCTAAATTGCGCTTGCTATAATTTACCCAATATAGCAACGGCCTAAGGATGTGTATAGAATAAAACCCTATAGATTGAAACCCGCAGTTAATACAAAACCATCTGAAGTATTGGTTCTAGCCAGAAGGCCAGGTGAAAATAGTTTAGTAGTTTCTTTGATAAATATGGAAAAAAAAAGTGTGAATTTATCTGGACCATAAGAAGCGACTTTTTTGTAGACAACAGTAAACGGTTATGCAAAGAATGTCATTTTGCGGGTAGCTTTTCAAACTTAGCATTTCGGGCATAACTATGCCCAACGCTGCGGAAGAGGTATATATACCCTCTTAAAGTTTTAGGGTAGGAAAAGAAAAAAGAAAATTATACATATTAAGATCCTGTCTATCCTAAGTAGTTATCGGTAGACGTAGGTTACTAACTAATATTAAAGTACCTATCACGGTCTTCACAATCGCAAAAGCTCAAGCCCTAAAACGTAACAAGTGTTCATGTAAAAATACTCATCAAATATAAACTACATGTAATTGTTGCGCTTATAACTTCATAGAGTAGAGGAGCTGGATTGAATAGACACACGGAATAGACTCAGTCATGACAAAACCCACTTACACGGATTTGTACTCTAAAATTACGCACCTGAAGGATAAAATGTGCTTTTTGTTAGTTGTAGTAGTTAGCTTCAGTGTTTGTAGGTAAGTAGATAGGTCATGGTAAAATAAATTCGACAATGTCGCAATGTGGGCAGAGAAAATATCATGGGTAATGAGGTGCCTACTTATTCCTAAGGTAACCTACTTATTCTACTTACCAAAAGAAATAGGTAATGATCTGTCATTACCTATTACCTTTGTTCCGTTCGTACATCAACGCCTCTTTCAGAGAATATAGACACCATCACGCCTATATTCCCCAAATGGGGGTGACAGAGGTGTAATGTGTACTTTTCGCCGACGATGTCGCCAAGCACTTAAACTTTAGGTGTTAACTTAAACAACGAATAACTAAGCCGGCCGGCATGTCACCAACCGCCCCGAGCCCTATAGCCACGGAGAGCATTGTGACATTACGGTCATTAGCGCACACGGGGTTTCCATGACGTCACGTCACGAAGCGCACTTCCCTCAAACTCTCAACAACGCCCTCAGGCCTCCGCGACACTACAGCTTTGGGCGCGCTCGCCCCTCGGACTCTTAACCAACGTCCTTAGGCCACCATGATGCCACCATGCGGAACGCACCTCATAGTGGTCTCCAACCTCCCCTTACAGCCACCCCAAGCCTCGCTTGTACTTGACACTGATTCTACTACAGATTCCTCCGAATCTGACCGTTATCCGTAAACATCCCTACGCATCGGTCACTAGCACATGTAATACAATTAAAAATACATACCATTTACCCTAAAGTTTTCCCACATTAAATAAAACTATTTACCTCAAAAAATAGAGAAGAAAACGTCAAATTGGCGCGTCGAAAAAAGTGTAACCACTTAAAAATAATTTGGAGTAAACATATATCTATCTCATTTACTCTTATTCCCCACCATCACGATATTATGTTGATCCGATAGAGGTAGCAATATTACTAGTAGTGGGCGACTCGGTGTTGCTTACTATACGTTTTTTCCCATAATTTAAATTCACAATGAATATAAATTTTTATATATTAACTTAATGTAACGACATTTCAGTGAGCATCTAAAACATAAAATGAATTATTATAGTAATTCATTTTATTCAATATGAAACTGGAATTGTAATACAGATTATTTGGATATAAGTTAATAGTGCCCATTAGTGTATGTAATCAAACTATGAAAATATTATTGAATGCGTAATATACAAAAACACACCTAATGTCATTATTTTCAAAATACGCAGGTTGATGGTTGCAGTCTATTTAGAGCGGGTAAAATAAATACATATTTACACAATGCGTATCTCTCCAACAAACTAAGAAAAAACGTAGTTGTCAATTTCCTGTGTTCAGTGTTCAGTGACTTTACGGTCACTAGACTGTCGTACTAGAATAGTCGCGGGTTAAATTCCCGAACAGTACAAATCTTTGTGTGACTTGCACATTTTATTTAGGTCTGGTTACTTGTTTGTGTGATTTTCATGTTTGCAAACGTACCCACGATGCAAAAATAATTACTAGTGTGTAATATATAATTAAAATGTTTGTGAATTGTGTGTGTGTGTGTGTGTGTGTGTGAATGATGTACGCTGTTGGCCGCGAGGTCTTTACAGCTTCACCGGACTCAAAGGCGAGCGTGCAACCACTACGCTCCAGCCAGCCAGAAGGGCAAGAGGCGACATACTCGAGGGCGCCCTCGGTTGGGACAATCGCTGTAGGGGGACGGGTGCACTACTAAGTGCACCGGTCAACCGCCGGCTATGGGAGGGGATCTACTACTACGTCGTCGTCGTCGCCCGTATTCTGAGCGGAAAGATGTTTGTGAATAAATGGTGCCACACAACTAAAATACCATGCTTTATATAGGAATGCAAATCTTATGGGTGTAGAAAAGCAGATGAAACTAAATTATGTAAGCTTTGGCCGGTGACTTGGTTTTGTTTGCTGTGTAATGGTAAAGACAAAATGGATATTCTAAAAAAGTTGTAACTAGTTTGAAGATGCATAATAACTACACCAGATTGTCTGTTTTCCTTGAGCATAAATGATTAGATTTAGATAGAATCTTAGTAATCGTATTCTCAAAGAGATTAGTCATAATGATAGGAAAATTTACATCGATATCGATAGCATTTTCGAAAATTGGTAAATATATAATTGTTACCGCATATTCTTTTGTTTCAGTATGCCTACAGATATTGCAGCCTAAATGAATAGTGTTTGTATGTAATACTAAGAGCACATTAAAACTCGTATAGTTGCATCTTTTCAAAACATTTTACAAAAGAGTGCTACGATGTTGGGCTCAAATAGCGAAGATTACAACCAGTAGCAGTTTCAATGTAAAATTAACTTCAATTTGTTCTCTTTAAAATTAATGAGATTTTTTGCAATAGGTTTTTTCTATCTATCTATCTATAACCTCACGCCAGATCCCTTGCGGGGTAGGCAGAGAGTACAGAGTTCCAACAGGTTCTTTCCTTACATACCTCTCTGGCTTCCTCGACTCTCATAGTTCGTCTCATACACGCTCGCCGGTTACGGAGACTCTTGACTTTTCCATCAGATAAGACTCGGTGTATAGGTTTTTTCTTATATAATATGTCGCGCTTATTGAAATAAATAAAAACAAAGGTTCAATTTTATTTTTACTGCCTGTATTTCCGTTTTAAATCTTGAGATCCATTTTTCAAGCTCGTATCCGATTAAATAAAATTTGGCATACGTATGTAAGTCCGATGACATTGCAATGATATGGTACCATGGAGCTGGTCTGATGATAGAGTCGGATGGTGGGTATAGGAACATGTAAACTATACAACGTAACCCCCTCATGTTTAGGCTGGTTAAATTGGTATTGAGAAGTACTATATAACCAGATAGTGTTCAGTGTCTGATGATGAAGTTGAAGGGTGGCCAATGGAAGCACACAGGTACTCAATATAACCCTGCCATGTTTGGATTCGTTGGATTTATCTTGACGAGTACTTAACACCCGGATGGTGTCCAGGGTCTGATGATGGATTCGGAGGGTGGCCAATGAAACTACCTAATTTCTCAACATAACCCCGCCGTGTTTGGGCTCACTGGATTTGTCTTGATGAGTTCTGTACACCCGGATGGTGTCCTGGGTCTCATGTTGGAGGCGAAGGGTGACCAATAGAACTACCCAACTTCTCAACATAACCCTGACGTGTTGAGGCTCGTTACATTTGTCTTGACAAGTACCATAGTGCTTGTCGTCAGTCTGCATTGTGTTTTTGCTATAAAAGCTTGCTTTAAAAAGATATTTTTAAAATAATTTTTTTTATGAATGTCAAGATAAGATTCTTTAGATCGCCAATAGTTAGATAGAATTACTATTATTACTACAAAACTTAGTTACGCATATATAATAAGTGATCAAACGAACTTACCTGAAGTGAAGTTCGATCATTATTATACGAAGTCCTTCGTTCGAAGATATAAACTATATTAGCAGCTCTCTCGAGTCGCTAGGCAACCGCGCGTCATTTAGATCCTTCAAAAGTCAACGCCGCCTCTATGGTATCTGTGGACATAACCTCTGGAACCATTCCTTTTAGAAGTAGTACATTTCAACTTTACCAACGGGCAGGGCGGGTTGGGTACTTATATCTTCGAACGAAGGACTTCGTATAATAATGATCGAACTTCACTTCAGGTAAGTTCGTTTGATCACTTATTATACTGTGTCCTTCGTTCTCGATATAAACTATATTAGCAGCTGTTTAGAGCTATAAGGGTAAAGTTGAAGTATACCACATAAAGGTTTTTTTTTTTTTTTTGAGCGTGACCTCTAAACAATAACATATCATTAGTATATTTGTACTATAACACATTCCCGTTCTTTGTTTTGCCATACAACACAAACAACAAATATATACACATATATTGTTTCTTACAACCAGTCTGTCTAACTTATTTAAAATAAATTTATATAATTAAATTCTACAACATATTATGTTATGTAGTGTAGATCCATCCCAACAAAACCTTTAAAGCACCTGTTATATACCTTTATACCACACCTGTTGTCCAAAATTCATTAATACCGGGTAATATTAATCAATCATTACTTATCAGATATCAGTGCAGTCTCTATCTGTTATGTCTTCTATAGAGATCTTTCTTCTATAGATATCTTCTATATAACAAGAGTTGAGGAATTGCCCATCTAGAGTTTTGTTTATATAAAATTAAATCCTTTATAATAATTCTTGTATCATTGACAACCATTATGAGACGAACTATGAGAGTGAAGAAAGCCAGGCAGGCATGCAAGGAAAGAACCCGTCGGAACCTTGCACTTTCTGCCCACCCCGCAAGAGATCTGGCGTCATAATATGGATAGAGATAGATAGATAGCTAGAAACCCTTACTGTGTACTAGACCTGAAAACAAAGTCTGTTAGTACCCAATCTATAACAATATGATACAAATATAACAGGGAAACCTATTTCCCCACTAATGTGTCTTCCAACTGTTTTTTGTCAAACGATCTCCTTTTGAGTACGGTACCAAACGAAGGCTACGAATTAACTTGGTGATTATAAGAATGGTTTTGCTATCATTACATATTTAATTTATGTTTTTTTTTTTTTGTACTAGAGGCCTTTGTACTAATGAACTTATATGGAATTAAGTCCGGTGAAGCTGTAAAGGCCTCGCGGCCATCAGCGTACATCACTCACACACACACCTTATCTGGAGATATTCCTCCCATAAGGCTATGTGCTTTACCTATACTATCTCGCCCCCCCCCCCCCCCAATTTTAGAGTCTGGAACGAAGGGCAGTACTAATGCGTGGTAAACAAACATAACCTACCCCAGTGTTATTACTATACCACTATTATTAATTCAATTTAAGTTTCGAAACTATCCCGGAATCATTTCTATGTTCTGAGTGTGCGCCGACAAATAAATCCTTGGCTACATAAATATTTATGTATTACTTAATGATTCGTTCTTGCGCAATAACGCCCGCGAACGTTCGTTTTGGCAATACGATTGGACCACTCCTGAACCAATTACATTACTGATACTAAAAATACTAAAAAATACACTCCTAATTTAGTAATTACTTAAGAAGCGAATAAGTTACAGTCGACTAAACCGAACCATGGGTTACAACTGTATCATATTGGGAATCCTATTCATAACTGAATTATTTCATACCATGAAATTTTCATTACATACCACACTTCCTTTGCTGCTTTGTATGAGACTGTACTTATAAGTAAAAACAAAAATTGCAATGGGTAACTTTCTAGTTAGTTCTAGATGTCCAACCGTGAGAATTGAGTGTTACTCAACTTATTATTATGTATCCCCCATTAATAATAAATAAATAATATCAAGTTCCTTAGGACTTAGATTATTGCTGATACTACATAATATTTATCATACCTGTGATAAGCATATGCTTTTGATTATTCTTGTTTAAGATAATCCATACTTTCAAATACTGTAACTCAATATTTCATCCACCGTAGCTTGTCAACATAATATCATTAAATTTTCAAATGGATATTGTTATCAAGTCATTTGCATGACTTTATTTTCTTTTTATATATATATATACCTATTTATAAGATACATGTAACATGTGGATGTAATAATTTAAGTATAACAATACCAAAATTGCAAATTTTTGTATGATATCTCAATCCAATATTTTTTACTGAAACACCTTTAAATAAATTACAACATATATAGTGCTCTAAAACCAACTTGTTACTTTAATGGTAGCAGTTTGTACTTGTGTTATCATAACTATACCAGAAAACATCACTGGTGTTCAAAATAACTGTACACATTCCAAACTAATTACAAAACTATTTTTTTATAGTTATTAATTTCTTGAATAATCTTATTTAATTACATATTATTTATTGATTATCATATGATCAAACAAAAATACAGTAAAAACATCTAATTCTCCAAATAATGAATTGATGTATAGCTTTCCATTGTGTGTGCCTCAAATTTCTAATATTATTAAGTACACTATAATTGATGCAGGAAATAATCAAGAACCCAAAACCATTGAACTCATTACATGATAGAAAACTGAATAGGTACTAATAAATTTTCTATTAGTATATTTATTATGACTGTAATGTTAGGATTAATCCACAGAGTACTATATACAAACTGGATTAATCTTTTCTGGCTACCCTGCAAGGAGTCTAGGTTAGGATAATATTGATAGATAATTATTAGTTCTATGTTAACTGGATAGACCAGGTATTTTATATTATCTTTTAAGTATCTTTGTGCATAACACAAATTATCCCACAACCTGCCTGCCGCAGCATCGGTAGGATAAGATATTATATTTGGAATGTATCCACAGTCCTGTTGCTTGTCAGTTACAACAGGCATTGCCATTAGTATATTACTTTGGCTTATTTGGTTATAAACCCTGTTCAGGAATAAGTATTGCTGGATTTAACTTTTTTAATACAAGTACTCATAATTTTGCACAATTCTTTGTGTAATAAGCTCCAGTTTGGGCTATTTCAGTATTATTATACAAGTATGTCTAATAATGAAATCAATAAAAACACTATGTTTCTGCAAAGGAGTGACTTTTGTTATTAATAATGTATTGTTATACATAAACAATGTCACTTTAATTACCCTTTCAGTAAGTCTCCTTTTGGAGATATAATATGACAAATTGCTTATAGTTTATAGCAATAGTCTTTGTATTTACTGTTTTAGGCATGTTTAAGGTATGTATTTTAGGTAACATTTTTGATTCTTACCATTGTAGAAATGTGAACTGCACAGGAACACCTCATGGATGAAACCTATGAGTAGTATGACCTTCAGCACATATCTCGTATGGGCCCCAAGTCTTGCGGATCACGCCGATGTATCTCGTACACCACTCGTGTCCTTGAATTATCGTCAAGTCTTGCGGACCACGTCGATGTATCTCGTACATCACCCGTGTCCTTAAAATGCCATCGATCCTGAACAATCATCATAATTGATGAACGTCCCCCTAATTTCTCTTATTGGAGGTATAACATTGCCAATTTATAGACGGTTAATAATCGTTTTCAGGTATATTTCGTGTTAAACTGTTTGTACACGAATAGGGACGTAGACTTCATAAGTTTACTTTTCGGACGACGAAGCTTTCCCAAATTTTAATATGACGAAACTCACGTCTCCAAATATTAGATATTATATAAATAAACAAGTTAAGCTGAAAAACACCACAAATAAACAACTATCGGTTGATCTTTTTAGAATGTACTTCTTTGCCAGGACGTAAACTTTTCTAAATTTGCCTATACGATGTTTTAAATTTATTTCACAAGGTCACTTGAGTATATTACAACCTTTTTGTTTTATAATTTCAGTGCCATAACAAGTTATTAAATTAAATGTCGACCAAAAACTTTATTACAAAGCGTCGGCTGCCGCGCTTTCAAAAGAATAGTTCCAGAGGTTATGTCCACAGATACCATAGAGGCGGCGTTGACTTTTGAAGGATCTAAATGACGCGCGGTTGCCAAGCGACTCGAGAGAGCTGCTAATATAGTTTATATCGAGAACGAAGGACACAGTATAATAGGCACTATGAGATACAGCGATATTTTGTATCGTAAAAAATATTTAATCTTCGGCTTATATACAAAATGATTTAATCGATAAAGCTTTCGCAGTTTTATGGAAAAGTACTAATACTACATCTATGGGAAAACATAAGTATAGTCTATGGTCTATTTCATTAATGTCAAAAAAAAATTACAAGATGTTACTGCCAGTAGTAACACGGGCAATAAATCTTGCCCATAGTACTATATACATACTACCTACAAGTTCAGTAGCACACGGGAAGCTCATTTTCCTATTGTACTAACAGTAGTAATACGGGCCATTATTTTTTACCCATTTGTTTCCCGTATTAATACCAGTAGTTATTTAATTCAATAATACTTTCTCGTATTACTACTGACAGCTTTAGTAGGAAGTTAAGATGTTTTTAAGCATTTCTTAACAAAATTAATTACATATAATAGAATAAAAATGCGTTTAAATTAGCAATGTGGTGGACAGATAACTGAAACACCAAGTCTTTTTAATTGATTTAGTTTCACTTCGGCAATAATCAGAAAAAAATGAGTTACATTAAGCGGGCATGGATAAAGGATAAATATCTTAATCTACTTAGCGTTTATGGTATAAGACATCGAACTAATAATGCGTTGGAAAAGCATCACTCTAAAATAGCTCTCCATCTTTACATGTCTGTTCCTCTCTCTTAAATAAGACACCACAAAAGAGTGTTACTAATTAACGTGAAGACCGTTTGTTGCCCTACTCAGTTTGTTTAATCTATGACGCTGTCGGCCGTTCATACCGGGGTGGCCGACGCGTCACGAGCCCGTGACCCCACACCCTCCCCTAGATCTTCCGTCCTGCTCCCCCTTAACTATTTCATTCAAAATAGAAACTAGGAATGCAGTCTGGGGCACGCTACGTCACAGTGCATTGACATCGAATGGAAGGGCGGGTGGTTTTATAAAATATGCCCTACATTTTTAGACTTGAAGGATTATTTTTGCAATTTGTTTTATACGCTGAATGCAGGGTTCTGGCGATACAATAAGTAGATCTGATATTAATAAATTTAAAGTTTAGAGTTGTCATATATCTGAGATATACACGTACATGAAGCATGTTTTCGAAGATCATAAAGTGGCAAATGGATGGAAGGGACATCGAAGACAGTATTTTCCTTAATATTTTAAATTCGTCAATAAAGTGACTGACGAGCTTGAGCCGCTACGCCCACTGTGTCTAATAGTCATGGGTTCGATTCCCGCACGGGGCAAATCTTTGTGTGACCCACAATTATTTGTCTCGGTCTGGGTATTTGTGTATGTGAATTTTCATGTTGGCTCTGTGCTGTACGCATTTAACACGAAATAACTTGCACCTTTCAAAAATATCTTACTTCCAGGTAACGTAAAGAAAGGCAGGCCTTCCTCCTCCAAGATAATAAGTTCATTCAGTCTTTCGAGGGCCGTTAATATTTTTACTAAAATGTCGACATAACACACATTATTAATGACCACAAATTATAGCCGACTGTGTTTCCAGAGATTCTAAATAACTTTTTGCTGACCTGTATTTATCTCTATTTAAATATTCAGTCAACATTACAGAAGCCGACATTCCTAATTACTTATTTCTGTTGTTGACTAGTCTATATAGTTCATTGATAAAACGATAAACTCTCATAGTATTCATTATTATAAAGGCTCCATAAAAATGGGCTTCCAAGAAATGACTGTCGAAAATTAATATGAAACCCGCTAATAAAATAAGTTGTCTTAAGTTTTGTAACAAATAACCAAATAGCTGATGTCAACGGGGGGCTAAGCTAAAAATACTGACATGAAATCATTTTAGGATCAATGTAAGTAGCATTCTGCAGACTAATAAATAATAATACTGAAATATTTATCAAGTGAAGAAAATAAAAGATACCACAGTTTTCTTAAACTAGGATCGTGCGAACCTCTATCAGCTGATAACGTTTAACACATAAAAGCTACAAGTATAGGGCTTCTAATTCCCCCCCGACCCCTGCCGCCACCGCCGGCCGCGACATGTTCTCACCGACCCCCCCGATGCTTTGTCATCCCTTCTTTCCGCTCAGAATACGGGCGACGACGACGACGTAGTAGTAGATCCCCTCCCATAGCCGGCGGTTGACCGGTGCACTTAGTAGTGCACCCGTCCCCCTACAGCGACTGTCCCAACCGAGGGCGCCTCGAAGAGGCGCCCTCGGTTGGGACAGTCGCCTATGTATGAGTATGTCGCCTCTTGCCCTTCTGGCTGGCTAGAGCGTAGTGGTTGCACGCTCGCCTTTTAGTCCGGTGAAGCTGTAAAGGCCTCGCGGCCAACAGCGTACATCATTCACACACACACACACGGGTCAGCTAGACTGGAGAGGTGTGGCAATTAAGAACAAACACAAAGTCAAGGTAATACGAGTACTGAAGCGCGAGTCTCGTCGAGGCTACGCCCGACTTCAAATGCCTTCGTGCGACGTCAAACTTTTCCAGTCGGCTTTGAAAGTCTCCGCTCGAATTAGTCTCACATTCGCGCACATTTTAAGACCAAAACGCGCGTCGCCGATCGACTCCTATTAGTTAACGACGCCTCTCTGCATGCATGCAACTTTGAAACATCGCGGTCTAAGCAGGCGCTCGGGCGACGCAATTAGGATCGCCACCAGGATCGGAAACCGGTTAACTTTTCAACACAACTTTCGGTCGTTGACAACAAACCAAACTGATTTTCGTTTCTGATTAAAGTTTACCGTTCAAAACCTGAAAAACGCAGGGAACCGGTTCGACTTTAAGAATCGGTTTTTATCATCGTATTGCAATCGATATTGAAACCTAAATTAACCGGTTAATTTGAGATTACTTTTGCTCGTTGACTTCCTCAAGGTCACTATCGTATATAAATAGCAGTGTTGGGCATTAATCGATTATTTTTTTAATTGTAGGATCAAACTAATGAAGTTTCGAGATGGCGGGCGTGAATTTTGAAGTAAAATTAATATGGTTATCACTTTTGGGGGGTTTCAGGGCATGATGATTAAGAATATAGTGTTAAGTCAAGTTTCGTGTCACTTTTGAGGTTTTAAAAATGCTGGTTACTAATACGGCGTCAATTTCTGGATCCAATATGGTGGAAGCGAATTCGACATATATACAAAATGATTTCATCGATAAAGCTTTTGCAGTTATGTGGGAAAGTAACAACACCTATGGGAAAATACAAGTATGGTATTTAGTCTATGTCATTCATGTCAAAAAAAATGTACAAGGGTGTAACTGGTAATGATGAATTTGTCCCCTTTCTTGACATGACATAAGTGTAAGCAGTGCAAATATATTATCTTGTACATGCTCCCTCTATGTTTTTAATCCTACCTCTATGGTTACACTCAAGTTGCGAGTCACTTTTGAGGTTTTAGGGATGCTGGTTACGAATATGGCGTTAATTTCTGGATCCAATATGGTGGAAGCGGCTTTTGAAGTAAAATCAATATGCTAGTCACTTTTGGGGTTTTAGGGGATGCTGATTACTAATATGATGATAATTTCTAGATTCAAATTTAGTTTTTTTTAAGTAAAATCTATATGTGATTTAGGGAAAGCTGATTACGAATATGGTATTAATTTTGAAATCCATGATGGTGGACGCAACTTTTGAAGCAAAATCAATATGGTTATACTTTTAGGGTTTTCAGGGATGCGGATAACGAATAAAACGTTAATTTCGTAATCCAAGATAGCTTACGCGACTTTTGATGTAAAATGAATATGGGTGTCACTTTTAAGGTTTTCAGAAATGCTGCTAACGAATGGTGTCACTTTGGGGTTCTAAGGGAAGCTGATTACGAATAAAGCGTTGATTTCTGAATTCAAGATGGTGGACGTGATTTTTTAATTAAACCAATATGGGAGACAGTTTTAGAGTTTTCAGGGATGCTAATTGCGAATACAACGTTAATTTTTAAATCCAAGATTGGGGAAGTGACTTTTGAAGTAAAATCAATATAATCAGCATCCCCTAAAACCCCAAAAGTGACACCCATATTGATTTTACTTTAAAAGCCGTGTCAGCCATCTTGGATCTAGAAATTATCATCATATTAGTAATCAGCATCCCCTAAACCCCCAAAACTGACACCCATATCGATTTTGTTTAAAAAATACGCGTCGGTCGTCTTGGATGCAAAATTTAACGCCCTATTAGTTATCAGCATCCTTTAAAACCTCATAAATGATAGTCTTGTTTTGTCTCGAGTCTTTAAAGGCTATCTTTCACTAGACATAAGTGTACATTGTACACCCACATTTCACCAACGATAGGTGTGCTTTAGACACCTACATTGCACCGACGATGTGATTAATTAATTGTTAATCGTAAACGTACATAAAACTATTTACAATTGATTGCAAAACATTGCAATTACGATTGATCAATTGTTAATTGTCTCAACAATTTGTTTGTTGCCCGACACTGATAGATAGGTAATAATGCAACAACACTGTGCACGTAAGAAAGAGATAGGAATATTTGTTCCAAAAAATAGAAGACTGACGCCGCGCCGTCGAGAATTTCGTGGCCGCGTCTGAGTTTAACTGGTTAATTTCAATATTAAGAGCTAAAAAAGAATGTTCTTTGTAATAACCGGTAATCGAAATTCATTTTGTTCAAATTGAAAAGGTTTTTTTCATTAACCGGTTAATAAAAGAACGTAATTTTAAAACCGGATTATGAACTTTTTAAACCGGTTTTTAAAAACCGGTTCCGACACCTGTTCGCAACTACCCTTTATGGCCGCTTCACCCACCTTCGAGCCATCGACTGACTTTCAATTTCGTTATATCAGTCTCAGCCGGACGTTAAATTGGTTAAAGTTAAATTTTAAATGTTATCAAATTGTCGCTTTGCCGCCACTCTGACGGTGTAGGCTAACTCTAAATTATGTAAGCGAATCGCGTGTACCGATGCCCCAACTTTATGCGTAACAGGCGGAAAGTTGTCATATCTCGCACTAGGTGACACTAAACACATCAACAGCTCCCGAGATAACCTTTTACGAGAACATGAAATATGTTTTACCACCAAGCGTATGTCGGAATATTGATGTTGCACGATTTAAAGTTTTTTTCGTATTAAGATAGAGTATAATTTAAATTTTTGCCATCACATGAGTGTGTAGATTTTATTTTTTTTATTTAAACACATTTTGATCAGAGTTCAAGAAATGCCGATACCAATGATCATAAGCAGCGGTTTCCCCATTACCGTGACATGCTGCTCGTTGGCCTATTACGACGCACAGTTATTTTTGTTTCATCTCGTTTTAATAACACTCACACATAGACAGCTTTGTTGGTGTGGTAGCAAAGCACAGCGCTTTGTGATTACGAGGTCCTGGGTTCAAATCCTAGGTCAGACAAATGTAGTAGAAAAATTCCCAGTATGAGTCCAGAGTCTAGAATTGTGCCCGGTATATGGCAATAGGCTCGCCCCCTATTACATGGGGCCTAACATCGTCGGCGAAACGTGGGTGTACTCAGTACACCTCTGCCACCCCCCGCTTGGGGAATATAGGCGCGACGGTGTCTTTTTTTATAACAAAAATCAGTAGTCTATATCGTTTAAAGCATTAAAGTAGAACTTCCGCATCGAACAGGATCTGTGTTTGATTTTAAATCGATTTTATAATACTTTCTGTCTATCTATCTATCTATCTATAACCTCACGCCAGATCCCTTGCGGGGTAGGCAGAGAGTACAGAGTTCCAACAGGTTCTTTCCTTACATACCTCTCTGGCTTCCTCGACTCTCATAGTTCGTCTCATACACGCTCGCCGGTTACGGAGACTCTTGACTTTTCCATCAGATAAGACTCGGTTTATTTGGTCGTGGTAAGATAGTCTAGGTCTTCCCCGGTACCTGCATCCTTCCACTTTCACATTGTATATCTGTTTTGTCATTCTTTCCTCTGGCATTCTTTCTATATGCCCGAACCAACGGAGCATGCCCTTTCTCATCTTTACACCGATACTATCTTTCATACCT
This sequence comes from Phalera bucephala, assembly GCA_905147815.2. NCBI lineage: Eukaryota > Metazoa > Arthropoda > Insecta > Lepidoptera > Notodontidae > Phalera > Phalera bucephala. Next base: position 4,945,235 of record LR990609.1, on the reverse strand, counting down.
ACTCGCTGTCTTACTATGCTGTTGCTAATGCGGTCGGTCAGCTTCACTCCGCACATCTTCCGCAGAGCTCGCATTTCTACCGCATTTATCCTACTTTCATTCTCCTTCTTACATACCCAGCTCTCGCTACCATATAACAGCGTTGGGAGAAGAACTCCGTTATGTATGGCCAGCTGCGCCTTATGGCTTAAGTGCCGGCTCCCGAGTAGCTTTCCCATCGCACCATTCACTCTGTTCCCTGCACTCACTCTTCTCTCTATGTCAGCGGTGTATTTCCCATCCTTACTGAAGGCGCATCCAAGATATACAAACTCATTCACTTGCTCCAGCACATCGTTACCCACCACAATCCTTACATTCGTTCTGGTTTCTTCCCTTTCAAAAACCATAATCTTGGTTTTCTTCACATTCAAGTGTAAGCCATTGATCATGCAGTCGTCTTTCATAACTGTGACTAGTGTTTGCAGATCAGTGGCTGTTGGCGCTATTAAAACCGCGTCATCTGCATAAAGTAGATGGTTTACCACTAAGTCACCCATTTGTACACCTTCATTCATCGCTTTCAGTCTTTGAAGACTTTTGTCCAGATATATTATAAACAGTCTAGCGGACAACACGCAACCCTGCTTGACGCCGATTTTAACGTCAAACCAGGGTGACCTGTTACCACCCACCCGTACGCATGCCTTGCAGTACACATAAGTGGCAGACTGGACGGCTCGCAACAGAGTGCCATCTATACCATACTCTGGCAAAATGTCCCAAAGTCTCTTTCGCACAACTCTGTCAAATGCCTTCTCCAGATCTACAAAACCGCAGAAAACCTTCCGGCCCACTGCCAGATGTTTCTCTACGATGTTGCGGAGTGAGAAGACTTGATCCGAACATCCTCTTCCAGACCTGAAACCCCCTTGTGCCTCGCACAACATTCCATCGGACTTCACGCGCATTCTCCGTTCAATAATTTTACCGTACAATAATTTTACTAAATTAATACTTTCTGTGACGTCCATAAAAGTACGAGGCAGACTATTCTATTTTATTTTATATATATTATTTTTAATCGGATCACAAACAGCAGCTACACTCAAAAGGTCAGTTAACTAAGAGTTACTTAAAATCATCGCAATTATTTTACTAGCCCAGGCCCTACACGGGAAAAATCTAAATTAAAAATTAAGAAGAAATTATCGTAATAAATGATACGATGCAATCATCATTCATTGGTTTGCGGCCACCCGTTGTTAGAACTTCTTAAGCCGCTTAGAAAGGTACCAACTCGCTTTAACGACTACGAAATTAAGTGGGAGCTACTATCAATAGACTCAATATACATACTTTCCACTCATCTCTTTGGGTACACTGTAGCTAGCGTTACAATCTCAAATCAGCCTATTGCAGTCCACTGCTGAACATAGGCCTCTCCCAATTTGCGCCACAATACACGGTCCTCCGCCTTCCGCATCCAGTCCCACCCTGCGACCTTCTTTAGGTCGTCGGTCCACCTAGCTGGGGGGCGCTCTACCTTACCTTTGCCGAGTCGTGGTCTCCACTCTAAAACTCGTCTGCTCCATCGGCCATCGGTTTTTCGACAGACATAGCCAGCCCACTGCCACTTTAGCGAGCTCACTCTGCGGGCTATGTCAACTACTTTGGTTCTTTGACGGATAACTTCATTTCGGAGTTTATCCCTCAAAGAGACTCCGAGCATAGCCCGCTCCATAGCTCGCTGCGCGACTTTGAGCCTATGGACTAGCCCTACTGTAAGTGTCCACGTCTCGGCACCGTATGTCATGACTGGTAGAACGCACTGGTTGTAGACTTTCGTCTTCAGGCATTGCGGTAAAGGCGAAGAGAAAACCCGACGTAGTTTGCTGAATGCTGCCCAGCCCAACTGGATCCTTCTGTCGACTTCTTTCTCGAAGTTGTTCCTACCAAGCTGGATAATCTGCCCAAGGTAGGTGTATTCTCGAACAACTTCGAGCATCGATTCTTCGACGTAGACTGGTCTCGGCGTTACAATAGGAATACTTATTTATAAGGATCTAGGTGCAGCTTGATTTGCCTTCAAAAATCTAACATTTAAAAAATAAAAAGCTTGTCACATAAAAATGTTGGCGTACATGTTATCCCGAGGAGTGCGGCACAAATGCGTAGAAGGTATGCTAACAAGCATAAAAATCGGAACGATGTCCATTTTCGCATACCAATGCATCAATATATTTTTCCGAGGATTTGTTAGCAACTCACAACGCACAGAGCGGACCACACAATACATTTTGTAAAATTGCATGGATTTTTAGGACGACCTACCCATAGTCACACCTCGTTATTACATCAGTTTGACAACGGATAATTTCATTCAACCATAGTCACACTTAACTAGTGTGACTAAAAACGTTTTTAGAACAAGGATCAATTGTCGCACTGATCTTTCCACGGTGTGTCAACGGATAATGTTATTTATATTATAATATATTAATGACTCACTGTAGCAGTGATAGCCTAGTGGTTAGACCGTTGGACTGCAAAGTAAGGGTTCAAACCCAGGCACGCACCTCAGTCTTATCGAAAGCATGTGCGTATTAAAACATTATTATCACTTGCTAAGACCGTTGGACTGCAAAGTCAGGGTTCAAACTCAGGCACGCACCTCTGTCTTTTCGAAATCATGTGCGTATTAAAACTTAATTATCACTTGCTATAACGGTGAGGAAACCTGCCCGCCTAAGAGTTTCTCGAAGGTGTGTGAAGTTCGCCAACCCGCGCTGGGCCAGCGTGGTGGACTATGGCCTAAACCCTCTCAGTTTGAAAGGAAGCCCGTGCCCAACGGTGGGACAGTTTCTTAACAGGGCTAGTATTATTATTTTATACTAGTGGTCGCCCATTGGTCGAAATTCGACCATAATTAATTTAAATTATAATTTTGAACATTATTAAAGTTCTATTGTCAAAGACTATACTTCTATAATAAGGGTGCACTGTTAATTTGCCTATTTTTTAATAAAGAATCCCTTTTTATATTTATTTTTTATTGTAACAAAAAACCATGCGAATAAGAAAATGCTGTCCATTGAACTTGACATACATATTTTGATAATTTAATTAATGATACAAGACTTTTTTGTAAGCGATGTTTTTTGTAAAAACTCTCTCATCGTTTGCTGGTTATGTTTGACATTCAGTAAGACTATAGACAAATAATTTGAAGTGTATTGTGTCAAATACATGGTAGTGTATGTAATGTTTTTTTATCGATTTAATGTATGGTTTATGCATAATTAAAAAAAAATATTAGCATTCTGCACTCCTTCCCTATATAAACTATAAGTGTGGGAAATTTCATACTCCTCCGTCCGCGCAATTTTCGTAAAAAGGAGTACAAAGTTTTTGCTTCACGTATTAATATAATTATGATTAATGATACTAAAAATCTTTCTTAAAATTAAGGATCAATTGTCACACTAGGTAAAGGTAAAAGCTCTATTATATTTCACTTGCTTTGTTCGTATGTCCAGTCATGTCTGTCTTTCAGTTACAAATTTTGAGATCCATTTTTAGGCACTTACTGGCATCCGACTTACTTTAAATTATGCATACGTATGTAAGCTAGCCGTAAGATGGCGATAGGAATTTCTAAACTAAACAGACTAGAGTCATCGTGATTGGCCTAGTTAGGGTTGCATTGACAAATTCTATAGACTACAGAGGTGGCCAGTCTAATGATGGAGCTGGAAGGAGGCTATAGCTGGCCAACTACGCAACATGTCTCCATCGGTTCCTAACTATAAAATCTTGTTTTAAAAAAAATATTTTTTAAGTATAGTCACACTGGTGTAACTATGGGTATTGATTTAATCTATACAAATAAATAAAATTGAAGTGTCTGTTTGTAATGTCAAAATAACATTTATTTAACATTACTAAATGCATATGAAAGTATATACGGTACTTGTAACAAAAACACAATTTAAAAAAAAAACTCCGTCATGTGTTTGTTCCGGCTTATCTCCGAAACGGCTGGACCGGTTTTGACGGGACTTTCATTGGCAGATAGCTGATGTTATAAAGGAATATAAAATATTTAAGGAAAATATTGATTTTGTCCCACTCGGGTGATGTCGCCGGATACAGCTAGTTACCCATATTCACACCGTTGTGACTAAGGGTATATACTGCTATGACTATGGGTAAATAAATTTATCCATTGTCACACCGGTGTGACAACTTGGTGTGACTATGGGTAGGTCGACATTTTTAGTTATAGGACAGGCGATAGTAAATATTTTAAGGTGAATCATAGCTATTTACTAATGGATATATTGTTATCATAGTTTATACAGAACAAAGCAGATGATGGTTTTAGAGTAGTTGAATTTTGAATATTTGGAACTTTAGAACAATAAGGTCATCTAAGGTTAAAAGAATATTTTTATCTACTCAACCAGTTTGTACTATACCGCGAGGGTCGAAAAGGCAATTGTTAACAAGATAGTCACTAGTTGTTGTGATTCTAGAATGGTCCTGTCTCTTCCACTCAAGCCTGTGTAAGAGAATCGGGCCCAAGTCTATTTATATAATATAGAGTTACCCATCCGATATTACTAGGAATTTAATAGTAACTCAAGTCGAAGATTTAGTCAGTTGAATCAGGACTCTAATTGCATAACTTACAAGTTTAATTTTCTTTGTTATTGCTTTTTAGTTGTGTCACTATTCCATTTGGCCAGCAAGCATGGTTAGATGATTCAACATGTTAATTTGTTTATTTTTAATAACAGGTCACTTTCGTCGACGTCGCTTCCAATTTGGCTGTATACGATAATATCATCAATAACTTACAGCACAGTGGTCTGAAAGAAACCGCTGTACTATCGGAAACAAATGAGAATAGCCTAAAGTCATCACCGCTAGTTTGCAAAGTTAAATTTATCTCGCGGCCCAGCCGTGCCAGTTTTAGTTTGAGCTTAGTTGCATAGTAAGTTGATCATCTTCTTAGGTATCCAGTGTTACTGTGCGATTTCAAAACTTCCCAACGAATAAAAGACCAGCTTATCTGTGGGTTTAAAGACTTGGGAAGCTCGTAGAAGTCAGATAATGAGGGTTCCGCATTCAAGCTGCTACGTTTCAGAATATTTTTGACGAAAATAACTTGCCAAAAGATGGTATTATTTAAGTAATAATTTTTATGGCACCTATTTAATATCGTAAGATATTACAAATTTCCGATGAGTAGGTAATTAAAAACGGGATTTTTGCCTCCTGTTTAATATACTAAAATCGATGAAATGGGAAGGATTTATGTTTAGACCAACTTGAAGATGTTTATTTATCTCATACAAACGGAACCCTATTCAACAACCATCTGCAACTTATCCAACTTCGATTTCAATTAAGCGACTAAGTGAATCGAAGAGATGAACGGAAATCTTTTATTCAGTTGGCATTTATTTTACTTCCTATCTGGTTCGCGATAGTCATATAGTCTCTTTCGAAAGACATGGGTAGGGTCATATTTGGGATTTGACGTTTTTAGAAATGTGGTTATGATAAAATTGAATGAAATAGAATCGATTGAATGGTGTATGGCGATAATTTATGAAGGAGAACGAATCGATTTTAATAAAAATGTTTAAGGAACAAAAAGAAAACATATCATAATTTATATCTTTACGCCAGATCTCTTGCGGGGTAGGCAGAGAGTGCAGAGTTCCAACAAAGAAAAAATACCCGGTAGACTCAACATATTATATTGGCGGGGCTAAGTTAGAAAAGGTTAATCAGATGAATGATCTTGGCGTTATAATCGATGGTGAGTTACGTTTCACGTCACATTGCGATGCGATCACTGAGAAAGCTTCCCAGATGCTTGGTTTTTTGAAGCGGCATACTAAGAAGTGTTTTAGAAACACACAAACAAAAATAATACTATACACCGCTCTGGTTCGTAGCCACCTAGAATACGGGTGTTTTGTCTGGAGTCCTTTTTATGCTGTGTATTCTCAACGTATCGAGGGTGTTCAACGGGCGTTCACAAGGCACCCAGCTTTCATCTCACAAGGTATTACACATCGATGTAGTTAGGACCAACGGCTCAAATACTTCAATATGTCCTCTTTAAGCAATCGTCGCAGGATACATACCTTACTTTTTCTGCATAAGTTGCTTAACCATAATCTTGACTGCACCAATATCATTGAAGACTTACTGTTTACTGTTCCTCGCAAACCACCACGTTACCCCATTACTAGAACTTTCAGCATACCAGCTGTGAGAACTAATGTCGGACTAAATTCACCCATCGTGCGAGCTTGTAATGAATACAATCTGTTAAATGGTAAACTCAGTAATCTAGATATCTTTCACGATTCCTTATTTAACTTCAGGAATAAAGTACTGAACTCATTCGCATAATTTACACTGCAAAATTTATATACATTTAAACTGTTCCTACCTGCTTAATTACATAATTATATATAGTTCCTACCTTTACCAACTTCTGTCTATGTTTCTGTTGATTTGTAAGTGTTGTACATGCCTGTTCCAGGTATACATATAAGATCTGTACTATTATGTTATATCTACCTAATACAATGTTGTATATGTATACTGTTGGCTTGTCTCTAATAAATAAATAAACAAGTTCTTTTCTTACATACCTCTCTGGCTTCCTCCACTCTCAACAAATCGACTGAAACGTCGTGCACGTTATTTGTTATTTAAAAATCTATGAAACTGTTTATTTTTTAATGTGTCAAGATGGCACAGGCACCCTTTTTATTAATTTCTTGACTATGAGCATACCATGCCTTTAAGTTGGATACACATAATTAAATTGGTAAAGGAATCTGCAATCATTTTGTACAATTTTAAAAACAATTTATCCATTATAACGATATCACTATGTCAGTCCCTGAAACGCAAACCGTTCCACATTACCTAATTAAGTAATCGAGTTTTAAGTTTCTTTAAATAATTACGCAATTTTATAATCAGATTATATTTTATATATTTTAATGAAAATTAAAACATATTGTTCGTATATCTTCATATCCTTTTTATTTTTCTGGATTCCTTATTTTAAATATTCTTTAATAGAATATGTTTTTTAATAAAACGACACCCTACTCATGTCTCGTGAAAAACACTATATCTATGACCCAGGCGCAAACATCGTTTTAAAAAATGTTCATTTCTTGATTAAATAAATTTTCAGCAAAGCTTTTGATATCCAGAAATCTTAATAATGTTATTACGATTTCTGTATTTAAATTGCAAAGGGCATATTAAAAGTTTCGAGTACCTTACTCATAACTAAAATTTGTAACAAAAAATAAAGAAGGTACCTATCGAACATAAAATACAATTAATCAGGTACTAAAGAATTGCCGTTCTAAAATCTCACTACAACGCCAAATATAATTCCAGAGTGACCTTATCAAGAGTAGATCAAATCAGAGTACATAGCGAAATATCCCTCGCGATCCCGCCAATGTAAAATTTATGACGGATGTTGAACGTGAAGGGCCTACAAACAATTATGAAGTTTACTTCATTCAAACCCCGGCTCGTTCAATAAGCTCCCCTAACTGGTACCACCCCTCTTTCCTTAGACGTCGATATAAAATAAGAAAAACTGAAGTCTTAAGTTCTACCCCCTAGAAACGGTTGTGTTCATAGCGCTGGGATCTTTTTATTTATTATGTTATTCAGGGATTTTAACACGCACCCAGAATTTTATATTTTTTTTAGCGCTACAGTAGCAGTCATTGATGCTCTGTAAGCTTATGGTACGTATGTTCATCTGAAGGTCATATTCATAAAATTATACACAATAATTTTAATATTAAAAGATCTTTTTACAAGCTTTTATAGGAAAATCAACGGAAATAGATTGCTTAGTTGAGGAGTTCTTTTGGCTTCCTTCCAGCTCCATCATTTAAACCTGGACACCAACTGGGTCTACAGTACTTGCCAAGTAATGTTAAGTATTTGAGTAGTTCCAGTGGCTACCTTCCGACTTCATCATCAGACCCTGTACCCTGTATAGTGTACTATATAGTTGTAAAGTACTTATCAATACCGATCCAACTAGCCTTAACACAAGTGAGTTAAATTGTGTAGTCGACATGTTCTTATGGACACCTTCCGACTCCATCATCAGACCAGTTCTATATTCGTTCTGTATCATATTATTCCACCGTTACCAAACTTACATACGTATGGCATATTTCAGCTCAATCGAATACCCACAAATACTTGAAAAATGGTTCACAAAATTTAAACCGGCAAAACAGACAGACTTACCGAGTTAAATAAAAGTTTGTAATGAAAGGCAGATGGGCCGCTTTTTCTGATTCCGACTATATATGATTGTTCATACATGGTCGTAACAAACTACGTATTTTAAGGAAATGGTTACATTTGCCATTTTTTCGTACGACGGTAAATAACTTTTCTACGTACATTCTCTGGAAGAAGTGGTTTTAATCCAATATTATACGGAATACGCGAAAACGCGAGTAGCACAAATAACGCGAGTTTGTATATTAGAGATACGATATGGAAATACACCGCTGATATAGATAAAACAATAATGCAGAGTTAAGAGTAGACGGTACGATGAGCTTCAGAGCCGGCACTTAGCCAAAAGGCACAGCTGGTCATACATAACGATGTACTTTTCCTAATGCTGTTATATGACAGAGAGAATATGCAAAATGCGGTCGCAATGCAAGTTTTGCGGAAAATGTGTGTCAAGCCGGCCAACCACATACGCAACAGTGTAGTAAGGGGACATGTAGATATGAAATTAAAGAAAGTCGATACTTTTTCTCATATTTACACATCGGTGTAAATATGAGAAAAAGTATGCTCCGTACTTTCGGACATAAAAAAATGTCGAAGGAAAGAACGTCGAATCACATGGACGTGAGTGGAAGAATAAAGGTACTGGGGAGTTGATCAAGAATGTCATACCAAAATCAAATAGCACGTCTTTTATCTGATAGGCGAGAAAGAGACAAACATATGAAAGTTGTGGAAGCGCGGAAGAACCTCTTAGAATTCTGCACGTTCTGCGTGTCCCGCACACGATATGGATAGAGACCATAGCCAAATGAAGTAGTTTATCACGATGAGTTGCGAAATTACTCCAGTCAGTGCCTATCTATGGTCCAGTTTATTGATTACGTCACTAGACCAAACAAACCAATTTACGTTTGGCGGCTAATTACTGGCCGACCATTACCCTAGCTGTTTGATTTTGGAAATTGTACTACTATTGTCATTAGCATGAGTAACTAATACTCATGTTAGAGCTCATAGAAGATTGAAGTTTAGTGAATATGCAAATCAATAATAAGGCTGGCTTGTTAATTATGCTGGCATGTTTACCAGGGAATAGTGTAGTAACCGGTTTTGTCGCACAGCGCTATTCCTCAAGCGTGTACTATAATATTGAATCAGTGCTCATAAAAAAGAAGAAGCACTATATATTTTAAAAGACTGCTACACGGATTGGACAATACGGTCTAGTATTAAAGCTAGCGCAAATAACTAAATTGCGAAAGTTTTTTGTGCAATCGAAAAGTCATTTAGAGAAACTTTTTGACGAATCTCTATGTCGCTGCGCTAACATTTTCTAAAAAACCCCCTCGTGGATGTTTCTGAGGCCTAATTCCACTTCGGTACCCTTATTCTTACTTTTCTAATTAAATTCTTAACACTTAAACAAATAGAGAAGTTTCCCAATAAACTCATGTAATGTAAATAAATTAAACATAAACCAAATTTTCTATTTCTATGTAAACCACCGCGGGCGTAGAAGTGCCCTGAAACCGAGAAAATGATGGCTACAACTTTATTTAAACTTAATCGGACGAGTATTAAATGTTTCTCTAAGAAACTGAAACAAGGAAGGTAGGAAATCATAATTGAAGTTGAAAACAAATCTTGGATCGAGCGCGTAAACTGAAGATGATGAAAATTGAAAATCAGTTTTAGGTGGAATCTTAAACGTTTATTTTGTTTATAGAAACAAGAAACAATCAATTCGGCAAAAAAGAGATTCCCGTTAATAGCTAGGTAACTTTTACTGAATTTTGCCGTTTAAGATTGATATTTAATTACCGTCAGGGCGATCAAGTTCGTCATAATTTTTCACAAACAGACAGTTTTCTCTTCAAATAAGTGGTACACATTTAGATCATTCATGTTTTTATAGGCACTTATCTACAACTACATATATTAAACATCAGAAATATACAACCGCACATTGATCATTTACCCTATAATTGAAAACCATGGTCCATTATTCAATTATTTCACGCAGCCATCGTGAAAGCCGAAGTGCTATAAATATTCCAACACGAAACTATTTCAGCCAAATTGGAAAGCGTGATGTAAATAACACAAAACTTTAAACACATTAATTTCTAACGGGTGGCATTAATTAAATGCACTTACGAAATACGATTACGTTTTGCATATCGGTGTTATTAAATTGCAAATGCTTGGTTGAATTTTAACTGTGCGGTATTTTAATTTCTACGTAAATATACGACTTCCTTAGGACAATTTGGAAATTAGTAAACATGTTATATTTCAAAACAGTAGGTCTACCATGAAATTTAATTCCGAAGTTTCGAATCGAAATTTCGGGGGATTCATACCCCGAAGAACTTTCGTTCCGAAATTGGTCCCGAAGACGGCTTTTGACGTTTCATCCGTCATGAAACGCTACCATGAAATGATAACCTTTATTAACCTCAATTATACGAAAACTAAAGCGGTAACTTTTTACTTTCGTAAGTGTGAATTTTATAATTTTGTGTGCCTTAATTTAAACACTAGTGGTTTAATGGTGATTTTGTTGAAATCTTCAAGCAATAAATGCGTTCAAAATGAAATTATATGGTGTTTTTAAAATATTATTATTGCTATTTTATTATAGAGTACGAACATACGAAATAGCACGATTTTTCTAAAAATCCTTTCAAAGATCGAAAGCAAAAGGGCATCCGCCTAGATTGCGGAGGCTCGTTTCTCATAATAAATCTTGTCGAGTCGAGCTGCTTTTCTTAAACAACCAAATAGCCTTTGTTGCTGGTCACATGCCTATAATATAAAATTATAAAATCACAAAAAGAAAAGTCATTAGTTGCGGGTTCGAACTCACATCGATTTAGTTAATTGCGCTATTTCGGCTTAGCTAACGATTCCGTAATTTTGAAACATTATATGCATAGTTCGGGCCTTCATGACATTATGACAGCTTGACATTTTATAATTTTACACGACTAACTTGGAATGTTCATAAGTCACCATGTGTCTGATAAGAAACGAATGCACTTTTTATTAGGTTGGTTTATACTATTTCAACTTTTTCCGTAAACGAAAACATACTTCGCATCTGCCATTCATTCACGAACACAGTCTATGGTGCCCGACCGAAAGAAATAAATCCGATGCAACTTCATAGTAGGTACACGCATCGTATTTCGTTCGTGTATCGTTTGGCTCCAGAATTTCGGATTGAAACTTTCTTGGTAGACCTACTGATCGTGTAACCTCCGTCTAATGTATTATTTCCTTATAATTTCAAATGAAATCCTCATTTATAGTACAAGGTGTTACTGAGGTAACCGACCGGTATCGAGAACAATCAACAAGGCTTAGGCACTAGAAGTTCAACCGGTTACTAGTTATACTGCTTCTTACGTACCGTAGCGATAACACAGATAAAAAATTAAAGGATTTTTGTAACAACAATGGTTACGACGGAAATGATAAATACGAATAATATATTACCACACTAAACCAAAATCAACTACAAAATGATGTATATAAATTTACATCAAGGAAATAAGAAAATAATCATTATGTCAACCAATAAGTCTGTAAGATTAATTTTACAAAACTAAATAAATAATATCTTTAGTCGCATAGTAAAATAATCTGTGAATAACTACCTGTCTACAACAGGTATCAACATTCGAATCCAGCTTTCACTGTAGGTACATAAATGTGGTCATTTGTTGAGTAACATTAGTGTATACTGATCCATGTGTAATTGTATCACATTGCACAGATTTAAATCTATTATTATTCTATCTATTTATCTATACCATCACTTTCGAACCCTTGCGGGCAAGGCAGAGAGTACACAGTTCCAGCAAGTTCTTTCCTTACAGACTTTTCTGGCTTTAATCTTATTGAATGTGTAAATTGTATTAATTCAAGTTGGATCACGTGAATTCTGAAATCATTTCAAGAGTTACGAACATTGAAAAATAGGGGATGTTTTCTGATGCATAATGTGTAAAAATATGATAAGTGATATAACTTAAGATGAAGAACCTTTCACTGAAGGTACAGAAATAAGCGACGAATTTGAAAGCCCGATACAGTCAATTTAAGCATGTATCGGGTCAACTATAGTATTAATTGTGATTCCACGAAGTACGTTTATTTAGGGACGCCCTAATTGTTCCGTATATTACCCCTCAAACTTAATTGTATACCTTCGTTATTAGCTTGGAATTATTCGGCGCTAATTATTGAACCACGACGGGGTCGATCCGCAGAGAGCTATAATTTTACAAGGTTTGGCATAGTGTAAAACAGTTGATATTATATAATTATAATCATTAAAAAGATGTTATATTTATGAAACCTAAGAATATACCATTATGTTTTTTTTATCTTATGTTGATCGCATTATCCCTTCGTTACCAAATACTTTACTTCTTGAAATTGACATGCTTGACTCCAACGGATTTCGATTTTATTGATTTTCTATTGAGAAACAAGGCGTCGCATCATCGTCTTTTATCGTGATTTAATTAACATGCGCCTCCTTCAGTAATAACTAAACATTTATAGACGTACTTAGAACATATACTAATACACAACTGTTTTTGCTTTGTGTGTGTGTGTGTAATCTACGCTGTTGGCCGCGGGGCCTTTCAGCTTCAACGGACAGGAGGGCGAGCGTGCTCCCACTGCGCTCGAGCCAGAAGGGCAAGGGGGCTACTAGCTCAAGGAGGAACGGCCTCGGCTTGGGCAGTCGCTATGGGAGAGAGCGTATACTAGGTATCTCGCCGTGGTGTTCTGCACCGGCCGGCTGGTAAGGGATTCTTCGACCTTGCCGGCGAGGTCGGTGTCTGATCCTATGTGGGGTATTTGTATCCGAAAGAAGGGATATCAGAGCATCGGAAGGGTCAGTGAGAACTTGCCACGGACGGCGGTAGCGGCTGATAGGAGGGGAGTTAGGTTCGTAGTCGGCGGCGGCTACGATTCGCGGATTTCTATGATTGGACACGTCCGCACAATATGTGTTGACATTCCGTATGAACCACGGGGCTCCGACGGCTTTGCGGAGGATTGAACCGTTTAGGAGTGTATCGATGTGAGAGCGGGCGGCGTGCTCAAACACCTCACAAGCGTACATCATGATGAGCCGTATACAAGTTTTGTAAAAAGTCACCTTATTCCTAAGGGACCTTTTACTCCGCTTGCAGATCATCGGGTCAAGACGACCGAGCATAAAGGCTGCTCGGTTACGGACTCGCTTGATGTGCGATCCGAAGGTCATGGTATTGTTTAGGATGACCTCTAGATATTTGACCTATTCTACCCAAGGCATAGGTAGGTCGAACATGGTCACTTGACCAAGATTACTTATAGGGTGGCGCGGGGTGGCAACTCTGGAGAAGAACACCGGAGCACCGTCTTGTCCGAGTTCACTTCAATACGCCACTTCCTGAACCAATCCCCTAGGGAACTTATTTTGCATAATAATGTTGCGGTAACGTGTATTTTAATGTATAATAAAATCAAGAAATAGATATACTTGACCTATTAAAGTGTGTAGTAATTTGATGTAGAGAAAATATAATATCATCATCTTCACTAAATATTAAAACCATGATGTAGTATTTAACTCAATTAGAACCGTTTAATACAAGATTCAAAAGTCTTAGCAAATTAAAGTAGGGAAAATTAAATTGTTATACCAACAACACTAAGGGGACGCGACTTTTACTATGACAATTACAGACGGAAGAATTTTTAACATCTATGTCATCACGCCAGGTCCCTTGCAGGGATGCAGAGAGGAAGAAGAATTCTATATTACGGAACCTGAATGCGCTAGTTAGGTATGAAATATGATCCCATAGTGTTTCTTTTTGAGCTCAAGAGTTTTTTTACAGGCAGGAACGACACAAGGCGGCATGATTCATTAAATTTTACACGCGCAGACCACTTTATTTCGCACGACGGTCACATAGTGACTACTCGCGTAAACATATGACTACTAGCATTGAAGGTAGTAATTTTTGCTTCAAATTTAATGCGCGCCCAGGCTTCCGGATTATATTTACTAGTGGTCGCCCATAGGTCGATATTCGACCTACTCTTCCATCGTTTGCTGGTTATGTTTGACATTCAGTAAGACTATAGACAAATAATATTAAAGACCAACATCAATTTGACGTGTATTGTGTCATATACATGGTCGTGTGTGTAATGTTTTTTTCATTGATTTAATGTATGTTTTATGCATCATTTTAAAAAAATATTAGCAGTCTGCACTCCTTCTCTATATAAACTATAAGTGTGGGAAATTTCATACTCCTCCGTCCGCACAATTTTCGTAAAAATGTGTACAAAGTTTTTGCTTCACGTATTAATATATAGATTCTAAGGAACACACTTACTATCTATCTGTATCATCACGCCAGATCCCTTGCGGGGTACTACAACACACTCACAACGGTATTTTATATATAAAGATAACCATTTTAATGGTTCGAAGTACTCAATTTATCAGTTTCTTTCCAAAATTGGTACCTAGCTATTCTCATGTTTGTTTACCGCAGCCGCAGCCATGGAATAGTGCCCATATATCATCCATCCATGAAGCAGCTTGTCATCGTCTTAACATCCACGCTCTTTTTACGTGGTCATATAGACATCTAAAATATTGTTACGTTTGCGGGGTAATTAAATGCCGCATAACGGGCGAAGTACTTCATTAGGCGCTGTACACACAAAACAGTACGTCGAGGACTAGTACACACAAATACTAAACACACACTAGTACTACTCTCGCTAATACCCAATTACTGCTTCCAAGTCGCTGAGTCACTCGTATCATTGCTAAGATCGCACGTGTATTCCACTTAGATGAGCTTGTTCTCGATTTGATCGCTGTCACTTCCAAAGAGAAATTGTGTCCGTCGCCGGGCTGAGTGTCACTCTTATACTCGTATGAGAGTTCTAGATCGGACCAGAACCCCCCAAGTAGATGTTGATCTACTTGGGGGTTCTTAGGAAGGCCCAGGTATTTTAAACAATAGCCGGCGCATTCCACAAAGCGGTATTATTATTACGTACCTACGTACGTAAACACGTAGGTATTTGTTTACCGCGACCACGCGCCTTCTAGATGTCGTTTCCGAATCAAGCGCAGATTCTAGATCTTTCTTGACGAATCTATACGAGACCTAAGGGTGAGACATGCATTTTAGAATCAACATCCCCCGTTAAAGGTTTTTCGAGATATCGAGGTATGTCCAGGTCGTAACAATATACCTATTAGTCAGTATATCTCCAGTCGTTCTTTGAAGAGGAAATGTTAATATAATGAGACATGCATTTTAGAATCAACATCCCCCGGTAAAGGTTTTTCGAGATATCGAGGTATGTCCAGGTCGTAACAATATACCTATTAGTCACTATATCTCCAGTCGTTCTTTGAAGAGGAAATGTTAATATAATGGTACACAATATGTACTCGTAGCTAAGTATAAATCAACTTACAAAGTTAAGGCACATAAAGATAACACAATTTAACAAACTCAGGTCTGGTTTGAGATGAAAATAATTTGATGTTTTAAGCTGAATCTAATTTAAACTTCGTTTACAGGCAGGTAAGATATAATTGATATTGTTGAGACAGAATCAAGTCAACTCAGAATCAACCGCCTCGGTTTTTGTCATGTTGTATTTGAAGTTTACGCCTGTTAACATCGCAATGAAAGTTGAAAATAACTGTATGCCTTTATACATACGTATATATGTATAAGGGATGGTTGGATAGATTATACATCCATGTGTAACTAGGTGTGGAATATATGGTCACGGTGTCGACTAAACGTTTCACCTAAATCAGTTAAGTTCGCTCCATAAAATGTACAGTATAAATCAATCTGTAATTTTCCATCACCTTGTTCAAGTACGAGTAGTACACTTTCGAAAAATAAAATAAAGTGTTTGCATAGAATGTTTCTGTTATCTTCACTTTATGGTTACAACTTGCATATTTATAGAATACCAAGTATGTATAAATTCTTGGATCGAAAATGATAAATTTCAGGATAGATATATGTATATGAAACATCAAAGAAGTAGGTGAGTTCATCAATCCGCAGTGGGCCGCGTGGTGGAGTATGACCTATTCATACTCAAATACCTTTATGAAAGAAGCCCTTTGCCCAGCAGTGGGACAGTATACGCTGATTTATTAGAAGTGAGCTATTTTGACGAGCACCTAAGGAACAATCGGGAATTTTATCCAGTAAAACGATGTAGGATTACTAGAGGTTTAAAAAGACTATTTATGAACTTACAGTAATGTTTTAACAAGCGCTAAATGAAATCAACAAATAGGAGATTCATACAAATACCCAAATAAATACATTCGCTTTCACTGCCTATATCAGTCTGACGCCCACATCGAGACGACGCTTCCATAAACCGCTAGATTCAGAAATGCAAGGCAAACTAGTATTTAATTCTTACCTTTCTGGGCATTGTTTTGCAATATCCTCTGTATTTCGCCAGCTTCCGATCCACTTTCTGACTCCGAGCACACCGAGTAGCCGCCAGTAGTTAAATGAACAATTTTCGCATTATTTCCAACTTTCAAAGTTTTGCCAACACCACCAACACTAGTCGTCCGCACCGGGGGTCGCGGGGGCACCCTTGATTGGGATTCACTTACTTTGACCGCATTCGGGGGATATTCGTTTTGTCGATTGCCAACTTTGTAATCTGTTACTTTTATATCACTAACACTCTTCACTGGAACCTCATTTGTCGAATATTTCTCTTCGAAACTTACTCGTTTGTGCTGGCTCGGATTTCGAGCTTCTTGAGTTATTGAACCACGCTGATATATCGGCATGTTAAAATCCTGTAATCCAGGTGAGGTTCGGGGATTCAATCTTTCTGGGTGGCGGTAAATAATATCAGGATCGTCGATGGTTGTTCGACTTTTAATGAATGTGTCGGTACGCCTCTCCGGGGCGCCGCGGGCGAACGGTGATGAAGTGTAAATTGGTTGATTCATGCAGTAACTATTAAAATCTTTACCGCGCGGTAAACTACAACTTCGCTGCTCCATTGCTAACGAACTAGGCGTACTGCTGTTGGAATTGATATAATTTTTATTTCGCACTGGGTTTCTCAACGACGAGTTGAGAGACTGTCTGAGAAAATATTCATCTTCCTTCTGCTTTAATTCTTTTAGTTTTTGCCAGTAAAATGCTTCGACTTTTTGTCTTGTCTTTTCTTTATCGATTGCATCCTGTTTGGAATTTTCTTGTGGAGTCGGTGTTGAAATAGATCTCTGATTGTAGTCAGGCCGAGGTGAAGGAGAAGATTTGTTTCTAATACTTGTTCTGCTTAGCGAATTTCTTTTTTCTTCGGTTTCAAGCATAGTTTTTCTAACATGCTCATAGGGAGAAACCGTTTTGGGCATATTAGGTATTTTGTGACTAGTCGGGATCGGTGAAGTCGGAGCCGAATAGTTGTAAGGTTTTTTAACATTCTCCAACTTTTTATCTATTTTATTTTTCGTTTGTTCCGTTTCATTCTCTTTATTGTTATCGAAAGATAAGCTACGCGCTCTGGTCGGCTGAATCGTCCGTACTTCGGCTTCTTTCTTTGGCGAAATAATAAACTTCGTACTTACTCGTTTTATTTCAGCACCGACAGACGCCGGATTAGCTTGAGCTTGAGACGCCTTATAAATTTCAATTTCATCGAGCGGTGATATTTTGTCAGTCAGTTTTTCTAATGAATGATAATATACATCCGGAAATTGCGCATTGTCATAATTCTCTGATCGATTGTTCCGATTTGGCGAATGCGCCATTTCATTGTAAGGCTTCGGAGGCACTTGCGGTCTGGCTGGGTACCTGGTGTAAGATATGCTCTCTACTTCTGTACTCTCATTGCCGTTAATTGACTTATTCTTTGCGCTATCTGAAACCAGTGTACTACTTGACGAATGATTGCTCAACACTATGCTTTGCGTGTCGTTATCAGTTTGGTGGCGATGTGTTGTCAAATTTTCGTAAATACGTTCATTATCGTCGGTTTCTTGGACGTATTTATCAGATCTTATCGATCGCGGATTTTGATACTGATTATTTTTACTGGATTCTGTGGCACTTTTTATATTCGCCTGGGTATCTTTGTTTGAGTTTTTTTCTCTAGATTTGTGAGAAAAGAACAAACTTGGAAATAATTTCCTAAAGCTGCCCGATCGCTTTTTGTTATTGTCCGCCATTTTCTTGACTTTGCGATCGGTAGTCTCGAGGAGACCGGGAACTTTCTTCGGAACTTGAAGTCTTATTATCTGAAATAAAAAATGTTCTTTTTACTGAGCGAGAAATCTTTGAATATACTAGGTCGTCTTCTACTAAGTTTAGAATTAAAATAAGTAAAATTTAACTACCCCTTTTGGTAGGTATATATGTAACACCTAGTTAATACGGTCGTTATAGGGTGTGATCACATATAAATGTAAAACTGGTCAATGTCCGTTTCCATTTTATAGTTGCTAGTTGGTTGCTAGCTAGAACGAAGTTAATCTGCTTAGGTTAAATGAATACAATATAATCGGCATCTTTCTACATTGGTAGAGTGCAAGGCCAAACTGACTGCCTCGTTGGTCTGGTGGCAAAGCGCATCGCTTTGTGATCACGAGGTCCTGGGTTCGAATCCTAGGTCGGACAAATGTAGTTTTTCTAACAAAAAAATCCCAGTATGAGTCCAGAGTTCCAGACTCCGGGCTTATACTGGCAATAGGCTCGGCCCCTATTACATGGGACCTAAGATCGTCGGCGAAATGTGGGTGTACTCAGTACACCTCTGCCACCCCCTCTGGGGAATATAGGCGTGACGGTGTTGCAAGCCCAAAGTAAAGACACAGTAAACATATATCTACACTGAGGTATAGAGTTCCTAGGATATTTTAAGATACTATAAAACACAAGTACGGACTGACTTTCACGAGAATATAGCATATTATAATATAAAAAAATATAAATCGTGGGTCAGCACCAGATTCGTGGTAATCGTTTACATTTACATTCAAATCAACCTGTCGCAATCAAAACTGTACTCCATAAAGTATAATTATAAAAATGATTACATTTATGATTTCTGGGACTATCTTAGAATTCACAAATAAAAATCATCGAGGTGAGGTGACTTTATTTTGAGCCAAATCTGTGCTACCGATGTTTGAGATTATTATTCCGAAACGCTGACGCTAAGAACGTAGATATAGAAATAATAATATATATCTATCAGCCTATAGTGACCCACTGCTGGGTAAAGACCTCTCTCAAATTGAGGTGAGAGAGATTACGTCATACTCTACCACGCGGATCCAGTGCGGATTGGTGGAGGCAGGGTTTTAACCCTCTGTTGATGGAAATTTTCGAGAGATATGTTTAATAATCACGGTTTATATCCATGGGTTTATAACAGATGTTTATTTACAAACATCATGAGATAAGACACATGAAGCACGACGGATGATAAGCAGGTAACGAGGTACGCTATTCTCTTCGTCCTTACGATCACGTATCTAATGTTTTCGTCGTCAGAGAAGAGAAGAGAAGAGATAATACTGCACAAGTTACAAGACCTTATCACACAACCCTTCCCTTATCAACTAAATATCTCTGTTTGTGTCTCTCATACTGTGACAAAGAAAATTTCTTCTTTCTTTCCTTCACTGTGCCAGCTGTGTATTGTTGATGGTGGCACATTGCCGCGGGGTATTTAGGTGACACATCACTTCTATCAAATGGGTGAAAGTATCCAAGATTTTGTCGGTGTAAAGGTCAAACAAGTGAGAAATTGAGTATTGCAGTTTTAGGTAAAAAATATTCTAAATCTAAAATGGTTAACGTTTTATTTGCTCATTTTATATTTATTAATTGTTAAAATGACATATGATTTTTATCGATATAATTATCTATTTTTGATTATTTATAATTAAAATTTTGTTGAGTTTAACCCATAAATATATGTGATTAACGCGGTGTCACTGTTCTACGTGGGACCTATAAGTTTATAATTTATACTATGGTAGTTGAGTTTATGTATTAAAAACCGTTTTATAATTTTTGAGGTGATCGAAATAAAATAAATAATTAGCACTCTAATTCAGTGTTTACAATTGTTATCGTAAAATTACAGCGCTTCAAGCACTTAAAAAACGTGTGTTGTATTCTCTCGTCAGAGATGCGAAGAGATGATACTGCGTAGGTGATCGTGGCGGTCTTTGGGGACTTTTGTCCTTGAATGGACGTATTTTAACTGCAGAGGAAGAAATTACAAGACACTTATCAAGCAGCACCTGGCTGTATTGTGCAACCTGTGTATTGTTGAAGATTTAACACTATGGTCAGGTGTTGCCGGATACAGATATTCACAGCTGCTGCTGCAGGAGGGAAGGAGTGAGAAGCTATCCAAGAATTGAGAAAAAATGGCTTTTTTACACAAGGTTGGTTTGGTGGCACAGTATCGCGGGGTATTGCCGGATACGGATACAGTGCCACATCATTCCTATCAAATGGGTGAAGCTATCCAAGATATTTAATAATTAAAGTTTTGATGAATTTAACCTATAAATATATTTGTTTATGTTAAATTAGATTGTTATGTTAAATATAGCAGATTATGTAAAATTCTCAGACTAAGACTTGTTTAGACGGAATGATCAATTTATTGAAAATTTGTTCAAAAGCTGTCAATGTGTGCGGGCGCGTGCGTGTGCGTACTACAATTAATCTACCCTATGGGTAGATAAATTTTAGGCCGTCACCACGTGCGCGATGCTCCATCTAAAGTGCAACAATGAAAATGCGAACTTTATAAACATTTTTGACAAAGTGCGATTATGGTACATCACTATTTAAAAGTTACCATACACTGGCAACCCAAGGTTTGTCAAAACGGCCTCTAAAATAAAAAAAAATACGGACTATAGGTCAGACAGTGATTTTATAAATTAGTTTGGTACTGTGGTCTATGTATCAGGAAAAGAGAACGTCGATGCGCAGTATTCTCCTTTATTTTATGCGTTAGATCCACACGCACGACGAGTTTTTTACGCGCTGTCTAGACGTGTTAGGTAAAACGCGCGTCGACATAGCGTTTCCCGCGCTGCAAAACTTGAAAAGTCTGTTTATTTGCGATTTTATTGATACAGGCAGACACAATACGAACGCGATAAAAGCGCACATGAGAAGCACATTTGAAATGCAGTACCTTAGAATAAATAAAAAACCAGAAGCCGCGAGCGCGCTTGAAATTGAAGCAACAAATACTACTTCCAATGGGATGAGTTTCACATTCGGCTTAAAAAGAAACAGGATAGGACCACATTTTATAATTAACTAGCGCATTCAAGCTGAATTCACCGCGCCGCGTGCAATTACCACTGAGTTTATGTTTATGTATAGTGCAGTACCTACTGTACCTCTTTTAGCGTAAACTTGGTAGGTAAATCACAGTACTTCAAGCGCTTTCATAACGTAATGTGTGAGTATTTCAGCTGAACGAGAAGTTACAAGACTGTATCAAGCAAAACCTTAACGTACTGTGACACGTGCGTATTGTTGATGGTGCCACTGTATTATGAGCCATTGCAGGATACAAATACCAGCGGCTGCTATCAAGAGGTGCTACATCACTTCTATCTAATGGGAGAAGTAATCCGGGAATTTATTAAACAGGAGGTATTTCGGCAAAGAGAACAACCACTCTTTATGCGAGATAATATGATCCAAGTAGGCTACCTTCAGCCCTTACATGTGATTAAATGTCACTGTTCTATATGGGACCGCTAGGTTATAATTTATACTATGGAAATATCTATCGCTCCAACGAAAAATTAGCCAATCTGCAAATTTCGAATTGTGTAGGTGATCGATTCAGTGTTTACAATTATAATAGGGATGATACTGCGTAGGTGATCGTGGCGGTCTTTGGGGGCCTTTGTCCTTGAATGGACGTCTTTTAGCTGCAGAGGAAGAAATTACATGACATTATCAAGCAGCACCTAGCTGCAGTGTGCAACCTGTGTATTGTTGAAGGTTTCGATCTATGGCGCGGCGTTGCCGGATACAGATATTCACGGCTGCGATCAAGAGGGAGGGAGAGAGAACCTATCCAAGAATTGAGAAAATAAAGGGCGTTTCTTTTGCTCAATGTGCGTTTGGTTGCACAGTATCGCGGGGTATTGCTGGATGCGGATGTTCATGACTGCCATCAAGAGGTGCCACATGACTTCTATCGAATGGGTGAAGCTATCCAATATTTTGTCGATGTAAAGGTAAAAGTCCAACTAGTGAGAGATTGGGATTTTGCAGTTTTAGGTAAACAATATTGTGACCCTAAAAGTTAAAATGTTCTATTATTTTTATCGACATACCTAATTATCTATTTTTGATTAATTAGTAACTAAAGTTTTGATGAATTTAACCCATAAATATATTTTTTTATGTTAAATTAGATTACTATATTAAATACAGCAGATTATGTAAATTCTTAGACTAACACTTGTCAAGACGGATTGTTCGATGTTTGAAAATTTGTTGAAAAGCTGTCAATGTGTGCGGGCGCGTGCGTGTGCGTACTAAATTAATACTAGTTTACAATTAATACTAGGGTAGTTTAAGTATTAAAAAACCTTTTTGTATCGTCGCTCCAAAGGAAAACTAGCCAATCTGCACATTTCGAATTATTGAGAGGATCGAAATAAAATAAATAATTGACACTCCAATTCACTATTTGCAATTATTATCGTATAAAAGTACAGCGCTTCAAGCGCTTAAAAACGTGTGTTGTAGTCTCTTGTCAGAGATGCGAAGGGATGATACCGCGTAGGTGATCGTGGCGATCTTTGGGGGCCTATGTCCTTGAATGGACGTCTTTTAGCTGCAGAGGAAGAAATTACATGACATTATCAAGCAGCACCTAGCTGCAGTGTGCAACCTGTGTATTGTTGAAGGTTTCGATCTATGGCGCGGCGTTGCCGGATACAGATATTCACGGCTGCGTTCAAGAGGGAGGGAGAGAGAACCTATCCAAGAATTGAGAAAATAAGGGCGTTTCTTTTGCTCAATGTGCGTTTGGTTGCACAGTATCGCGGGGTATTGCCGGATACGGATGTTCATGACTGCCATCAAGAGGTGCCACATGACTTCTACCAAATGGGTGAAGCTATCCAATATTTTGTCGATGTAAAGGTAAATGTCCAACTAGTGAGAGATTGGGATTTTGCAGTTTTAGGTAAACAATATTGTGACCCTAAAAGTTAAAATGTTCTATCATTTTTAACGACATACCTAATTATCTATTTTTGATTATTTAGTAACTAAAGTTTTGATGAATTAAACCCATAAATATATTTTTTTATGTTAAATTAGATTACTATATTAAATACAGCAGATTATGTAAATTCTTAGACTAACAGTTGTCAAGACGGATTGTTCGATGTTTGAAAATTTGTTGAAAAGCTGTCAATGTGTGCGGGCGCGTGCGTGTGCGTACTAAATTAATACTAGTTTACAATTAATACTAGGGTAGTTTAAGTATTAAAAAACCTTTTTGTATCGTCGCTCCAAAGGGAAAATAAGCCAATCTGCACATTTCGAATTATTGAGAGGATCGAAATAAAATAAATAATTGACACTCCAATTCACTATTTGCAATTATTATCGTATAAAAGTACAGCGCTTCAAGCGCTTAAAAACGTGTGTTGTAGTCTCTTGTCAGAGATGCGAAGGGATGATACCGCGTAGGTGATCGTGGCGATCTTTGGGGGCCTATGTCCTTGAATGTACGTCTTTTAGCTGCAGAGGAAGAAATTACATGACATTATCAAGCAGCACCTTGCTGTAGCGTGAAACCTGTGTATTGTTGAAGGTTTCGCTCTATGGCGCGGTGTTGCCGGATACAGATATTCACGGCTGCGATCAAGAGGGAGGGAAAGAGAACCTGTCCAAGAATTGAGAAAAAAAGGGCGTTTCTTTTGCTCAAAGTGCGTTTGGTTGCACAGTATCGCGGGGTATTGCTGGATACGGATGTTCATGACTGCCATCAAGAGGTGCCACATGACTTCTACCAAATGGGTGAAGCTATCTAATATTTTGTGGATGTAAAGGTAAAAGTCCAACTAGTGAGAGATTGGGATTTTGCAGTTTTAGATAAAAAATATTGTGACTCTAAAAGTTAAAATGTTCTATTATTTTTTATCGACATACCTAATTATCTATTTTTGATTATTTATTAACTAAAGTTTTGATGAATTTAACCCATAAATATCTTTTTTTGTGTTAAATTAGATTGTTATGTTAAATATAGCAGATTATGTAAATTCTTAGACCAACACTTGTCAAGACGGATTGTTCGATGTTTGAAAATTTGTTGAAAAGCTGTCAATGTGTGCGGACGCGTGCGTGTGCGTACTAAATTAATACTAGATTACAATTCATCATCATCTCATCCTATACTTGTCCACTGCTGAACATAGGCCTCCCCAATCGCTTTCCAGCGTAACCGGTCCGATGCCACCTGCATCCAACGACTTCCTGCGATTTTCACAAGATCGTCGGTCCATCTGGCAGGCGGTCGTCCCACGCTGCGCTTGCCAATACGTGGTCTCCACTCTATAATCTTTCTGCCCCAGCGCCCGTCCGATCTACGCACTATGTGGCCCGCCCATTGCCACTTCAGCTTGCTAATCTTAACGGCTATGTCGGTGACCTTGGTTCTTCTACGAATCTCCTCATTCCTGATTCGATCGCGTAGAGAAACGCCGAGCATAACTCTCTCCATAGCTCGCTGAGCAACTCTGAGCTTTTTTATGAGACCTATTGTAAGAGACCACGTCTCTGATCCATATATCATCACAGGTAACACACATTGACTAAAAACTTTAGTCTTAAGGCACTGAGGTATTTTGGATGAGAAGATGTTGCGCAGTTTCCCGAACGCTGCCCAGCCGAGTTGGATTCGTCGATTGACCTCTCTCTCAAAGTTGGACCTACCTAACCGGACTACCTGTCCCAGGTAAATGTATTCGTCGACAACTTCAAGAGTAGAGTTCCCAACGGTGAGTGCGGTGGGTACGACATGGACGTTAGACATTATTTTCGTTTTGTCCATGTTCATTTTAAGACCCACTTGTTGAGATACTCTGTTGAGGTCATCGAGCATTCGTCCTAGATTTTCCAGCGACTCCGCCACGACCACAATGTCGTCGGCAAATCGAAGGTGAGTGATGTATTCGCCATTGATGTTGATGCCAAGTCCTTGCCATTCCAAGAGCTTGAAGGCGTCCTCTAAGGTGACCGTAAACAGTTTCGGAGAAATGACGTCTCCCTGCCTTACTCCTCTTTTTATGGGGATCGCCTTCGTGCACTGCCCTTGTACTCGGACTGTCATGGTGGCGTTATTATACAAGCACTTCAACACTTCAATGTACCGATAGTCAATGCGGCATCGCTGGAGAGATCTAAGAACCGCCCAAGTCTCGATCGAATCGAAGGCTTTCTCATAGTCCACAAACGCCAAGCATAGTGGCCGATTATACTCCTCGGTCTTCAGTATAATCTGCCGCAGCGTATGTATGTGGTCTATGGTACTAAAGCCTTTCCGAAAACCGGCTTGTTCGGGAGGCTGGAAGTCATCAAGCCTGCGTTCGAGATGATTCGTGATGACTCTCGAAAACAACTTATAAACATGGCTCAGCAGTGTGATGGGCCTATAATTCTTCAGTAAAGTGTTATCACCTTTCTTGAAAAACAGTACCACCACACCTCTGTTCCATGCTTCCGGCGTTTTCTCTTCGAGCAAGACGGAATTAAACAGCCTCTGAAGGACTTTCAGTACCGGCGTTCCGCCCGCTTTCAGAAGCTCTGCGGTAATTCCGTCTTCGCCTGGCGCCTTGTTATTTTTGAGTTGTTTGAGAGCCATTCTAATCTCGTACAGGCTGATGTCCGGGATATCTTCAGTGTAGTGTCGGGTTAGCTTGGCTCTTGGGTCTTTTACCAAGTCAACAACAGGTTCAGCTACTGAGGTGTACAACTGCCCATAGAACCTCTCTATCTCCCTGAGCACCTCTGACCTATTCGACGTTACGTTTCCGTCCTCCGTCTTCAGCTTCGTCAACTGGCTTTGCCCAATAGACGCGTCTCTTGCGAACACTTTGGAGCCCTTGTTCTGTGCTATGGTCTCCTCAATACGCCTTGTATTGAAGGACCGTAAATCGTGTCGCAAGGACTTCAGTATCTGTCCATTGAGCTGCCTATAGGACTTAGCATCATCGGAGGTTTGGAGCGTCATGGAAAGTCGCTCAGCCATGAGGTTTCGGGTGTAGTTGGATTGTTTTTGAGGTCTATTTTTACGGTGGGGCTTAAAATACTTGGGCCCGACCGTATGGACAGTCTCTACCAGCCTGTTGTTGATTTCGTCCACTGATGCGCTGCTGTCTAGTAATTCGAAGCGGTTTGCCAATTCGAGTTGAAAGTTCTCGGGGTTTTGGACATGTGCATAAGAAGGTCGGAGCGTAGACTTCATCAGACGCGATCTTTCCATTTTGACATTAATATTTAATGTGCCTCTGACCATTCGGTGATCACTGCTTTTTACCCTGTGAATCACGGAGACATCATTAAATATTTGTCGCTTGGTGCTCATGATGAAGTCTATCTCATTTTTTGTGAAACCATCAGAGCTCATCCAGGTCCATTTCCTATGAGGCGGCTTCCGGAAGAAAGAGTTCATCATAAAGAGTCCCTCCTTCTCCAGATATTCGGCCAGCCTCTGACCCCTGGGGTTGCGTTGCCCATATCCAAATTGCCCCACTCTCAATTCATCATCGCCCTGTTTGCCCAGCCGCGCATTGAAGTCACCCATAACCACTGTAAAGAGTGCTTTGGAAGTTATGTATGGCTCTACTAATGTCCTCATACATTACTTCGACGTCATCATCTGAGTATGCCGAGGTCAGTGCGTAGACCTGTATGACCTTCAGCGAATATCTTTTGGATATTCTGAGTATTAGGTACGCTACCCTGCTCGACACACTAGTGATGGACACAACGTTGTCTATGAGTGACTTGTGGACGATAAATCCGACACAAGGAGGTGTCTGCTGTTCGCCCTCCCGGTAGTAAAACAAGTTGCCGGATTTTAAGGTTATCGTGTCCTCGCCCTTTCTTCGGACCTCCGATAAACCAACAATATTTCACCGCAACTTGTTTATCTCGTCTTCCAGCTCAACAAGCTCCTCATCTGTCCGTAACGTGCGTGCGTTGTATGTCACCAGGGCCAATTTTCGTAGTTGGTGGTAGCCGAATCTCTGCCGGAGATTCTTAGCACCCCTTGTCCTGTCGTTACCATAGCTGCTACCGTGGCCAGGACGAACAGGACCGCCGGGGACTAGGGGCCTGGTTTTATCCTTTTCTTCCATTTTAATGAATTGGGGGGGTTTGCCATACTCGCTATGCTTGGCAGGTGGGTTGGCGAGCGCAGTTTTTGATGGTAGAAGTGTTAAGGGAACGCTGCTGCCCATTCCCTAGTTTTCCCTTAGTCGCCTTGTACGACACCCGATGGGATGAGATGGGTTGGTCCTATTCTAAGCCGGGAACCACGCGGCATACAACTTACTTAAGATTACAATTAATACTATGGTAGTTTAAGTATTAAAAAACCTTTTTGTATCGTCGCTCCAAAGGAAAACTAGCCAATATGCAATTTTCAAATTATTGAGAGGATCGAAATAAAATAAATAATTGACACTCCAATTCACTATTTACAATAATGATCGTAAAAAAAGTACAGCGCTTCAAGCGCTTAAAAACGTGTGTTGTAGTCTCTTGTCAAAGATGCGAAGGGATGATACTGCGTAGGTGATCGTGGCGATCTTTGGGGGCCTTTTTCCTTGAATGGACGTCTTTTAGCTGCAGAGGAAGAAATTACATGACATTATCGAGCAGCACCTTGCTGTAGCGTGAAACCTGTGTATTGTTGAAGGTTTCGCTCTATGGCGTGGTGTTGCCGGATACAGATATTCACGGCTGCGATCAAGAGGGAGGGAGAGAGAACCTATCCAAGAATTGAGAAAAAAAGGGCGTTTCTTTTGCTCAAAGTGCGTTTGGTTGCACAGTATCGCGAGGTATTGCCGGATACGGATGTTCATGACTGCCATCAAGAGGTGCCACATGACTTCTACCAAATGGGTGAAGCTATCTAATATTTTGTGGATGTAAAGGTAAAAGTCCAACTAGTGAGAGATTGGGATTTTGCAGTTTTAGGTAAAAAATATTGTGACTATAAAAGTTAAAATGTTCTATTATTTTTATCGACATTCCTAATTATCTATTTTTGATTATTTATTAATTAAAGTTTGATGAATTTAACCCATAAATATCTTTTTTTGTGTTAAATTAGACTGTTATGTTAAATATAGCAGATTATGTAAATTCTTAGACCAACACTTGTCAAGACGGATTGTTCGATGTTTGAAAATTTGTTGAAAAGCTGTCAATGTGTGCGGACGCGTGCGTGTGCGTACTAAATTAATACTAAATTACAATTAATACTATGGTAGTTTATGTATTTAAAACCTTTATGTATCGTCGCTCCAAAGGAAAACTAGCCAATCTGCAAATTTCGAATTATTGAGAGGATCGAAATAAAATAAATAATTGACACTCCAATTCACTATTTACAATAATTATCGTAAAAAAAGAACAGCGCTTCAAGCGCTTAAAAACGTGTGTTGTAGTCTCTTGTCAAAGATGCGAAGGGATGATACTGCGTAGGTGATCGTGGCGATCTTTGGGGGCCTTTTTCCTTGAATGGACGTCTTTTAGCTGCAGAGGAAGAAATTACATGACATTATCAAGCAGCACCTTGCTGTAGCGTGAAACCTGTGTATTGTTGAAGGTTTCGCTCTATGGCGCGGTGTTGCCGGATACAGATATTCACGGCTGCGATCAAGAGGGAGGGAGAGAGAACCTATCCAAGAATTGAGAAAAAAAGGGCGTTTCTTTTGCTCAAAGTGCGTTTGGTTGCACAGTATCGCGGGGTATTGCCGGATACGGATGTTCATGACTGCCATCAAGAGGTGCCACATAACTTCTACCAAATGGGTGAAGCTATCTAATATTTTGTGGATGTAAAGGTAAAAGTCCAACTAGTGAGAGATTGGGATTTTGCAGTTTTAGGTAAAAAATATTGTGACTCTAAAAGTTAAAATGTTCTATTATTTTTATCGACATTCCTAATTATCTATTTTTGATTATTTATTAGTTATAGTTTCGATGAATTTAACCCATAAATATCTTTTTTTGTGTTAAATTAGATTCTTATGTTAAATATAGCAGATTATGTAAATTCTTAGACCAACACTTGTCAAGACGGATTGTTCGATGTTTGAAAATTTGTTGAAAAGCTGTCAATGTGTGCGGACGCGTGCGTGTGCGTACTAAATTAATACTAGATTACAATTAATACTATGGTAGTTTATGTATTTAAAATCTTTATGTATCGTCGCTCCAAAGGAAAACTAGCCAATCTGCAAATTTCGAATTATTGAGAGGATCGAAGTAAAATAAATAATTGACACTCTACTGCAATGTTTACAATTATTATTGTTAAAAAGTACAGCGCTTCAAGCGCTTAAAAACTTGTGTTGTAGTCTCTTGTCAGAGATGCGATGGGATAATACTGCGTAGGTGATCGTGGCGGTCTTTCGGGGCCTTTGTCCTTGAATGGACGTCTTTTAGCTACAGAGGAAGAAATTACATGACATTATCAAGCAGCACCTTGCTGTAGCGTGAAACCTGTGTATTGTTGAAGGTTTCGCTCTATGGCGCGGCGTTGCCGGATACAGATATTCACGGCAAATATCTTTTTTTTATGTTAAATTAGACTGTTATGTTAAATATAGCAGATTATGTAAATTCTTAGACTAACACTTGTCAAGACGGATTGTTCGATGTTTGAAAATTTGTTGAAAAGCTGTCAATGTGTGCGGACGCGTGCGTGTGCGTACTAAATTATTACTAGATTACAATTAATACTATGGTAGTTTATGTATTTAAAACCTTTATGTATCGTCGCTCCAAAGGAAAACTAGCCAATCTGCAAATTTCGAATTATTGAGAGGATCGAAGTAAAATAAATAATTGACACTCTACTGCAATGTTTACAATTATTATTGTTAAAAAGTACAGCGCTTCAAGCGCTTAAAAACTTGTGTTGTAGTCTCTTGTCAGAGATGCGATGGGATAATACTGCGTAGGTGATCGTGGCGATCTTTGGGGGCCCTTGTCCTTGAATGGACGTCTTTTAGCTGCAGAGGAAGAAATTACATGACATTATCAAGCAGCACCTTGCTGTAGCGTGAAACCTGTGTATTGTTGAAGGTTTCGCTCTATGGCGCGGCGTTGCCGGATACAGATATTCACGGCTGCGATCAAGAGGGAGGGAGAGAGAACCTATCCAAGAATTGAGAAAAAAAGGGCGTTTCTTTTGCTCAAAGTGCGTTTGGTTGCACAGTATCGCGGGGTATTGCCGGATACGGATGTTCATGACTGCCATCAAGAGGTGCCACATGACTTCTACCAAATGGGTGAAGCTATCTAATATTTTTTGGATGTAAAGGTCAAAGTCCAACTAGTGAGAGATTGGGATTTTGCAGTTTTAGGTAAAAAATATTGTGACTCTAAAAGTTAAAATGTTTTATTATTTTTATGTACATTTCTAATTATCTATTTTTGATTATTTATTAAATAAAGTTTTGATGAATTTAACCCATAAATCTTTTTTTGTGTTAAATTAGATTGTTATGTTAAATATAGCAGATTATGTAAATTCTTAGACTAACACTTGTCAAGACGGATTGTTCGATGTTTGAAAATTTGTTGAAAAGCTGTCAATGTGTGCGGACGCGTGCGTGTGCGTACTAAATTAATACTAGATTACAATTAATACTATGGTAGTTTATGTATTTAAAACCTTTATGTATCGTCGTTTCAAAGGAAAACTTGCCAATCTGCAAATTTCGAATTATTGAGAGGATCGAAATAAAATTAATAATTGACACTCTAATTCAATGTTTACAATTATTATTGTAAAAAAGTACAGCGCTTCAAGCGCTTAAAAACTTGTGTTGTAGTCTCTTGTCAGAGATGCGATGGGATAATACTGCGTAGGTGATCGTGGCGGTCTTTCGGGGCCTTTGTCCTTGAATGGACGTCTTTTAGCTGCAGAGGAAGAAATTACATGACATTATCAAGCAGCACCTTGCTGTAGCGTGAAACCTGTGTATTGTTGAAGGTTTCGCTCTATGGCGCGGCGTTGCCGGATACAGATATTCACGGCAAATATCTTTTTTTATGTTAAATTAGACTGTTATGTTAAATATAGCAGATTATGTAAATTCTTAGACTAACACTTGTCATAACGGATTGTTCGATATTTGAAAATTTGTTGAAAAGCTGTCAATGTGTGCGGACGCGTGCGTGTGCGTACTAAATTATTACTAGTTTACAATCAATACTAGGGTAGTTTAAGTATTAAAAAACCTTTTTGTATCGTCGCTCCAAAGGAAAACTAGCCAATCTGCAAATTTCGAATTATTGAGAGGATCGAAATAAAATAAATAATTGACACTCCAATTCACTATTTACAATAATTATCGTAAAAAAGTACAGCGCTTCAAGCGCTTAAAAACGTGTTTTGTAGTCTCTTGTCAGAGATGCGAAGGGATGATACTACGTAGGTGATCGTGGCGATCTTTGGGGGCCTTTGTCCTTGAATGGACGTCTTTTGGCTGCAGAGGAAGAAATTACATGACATTATCAAGCAGCACCTTGCTGTAGCGTGAAACCTGTGTATTGTTGAAGGTTTCGCTCTATGGCGCGGCGTTGCCGGATACAGATATTCACGGCTGCGATCAAGAGGGAGGGAAAGAGAACCTATCCAAGAATTGAGAAAAAAAAGGGCGTTTCTTTTGCTCAATGTGCGTTTGGTTGCACAGTATCGCGGGGTATTGCTGGATGAGGATGTTCATGACTGCCATCAAGAGGTGCCACATGACTTCTATCGAATGGGTGAAGCTATCCAATATTTTGTCGATGTATAGGTAAAAGTCCAACTAGTGAGAGATTGGGATTTTGCAGTTTTAGGTAAACAATATTGTGACTCTAAAAGTTAAAATGTTCTATTATTTTTTATCGACATACCTAATTATCTATTTTTGATTATTTATTAACTAAAGTTTTGATGAATTTAACCCATAAATATCTTTTTTTATGTTAAATTAGATTTTTATGTTAAATATAGCAGATTATGTAAATTCTTAGACTAACACTTGTCAAGACAGATTGTTCGATGTTTGAATATTTGTTGAAAAGCTGTCAATGTGTGCGGACGCGTGCGTGTGCGTACTAAATTAATACTAGTTTACAATTAATACTATGGTAGTTTAAGTATTTAAAACCTTTTTGTATCGTCGCTCCAAAGGTGAAATGCAGAGGAAGAAATTACAAGACATTATCAAGCAGCACCTTGCTGTAGCGTGAAACCTGTGTATTGTTGAAGGTTTCGCTCTATGGTTAGGTATTGCCGGATATTGATATTCACGGCTGCCATCAAGAGGGAGGAAGGGTGAAGCTATGCAAGAATTGAAAAAAGGGCGTTTTTTTTACAAAAGAGATCGGCGATGCCTAGTATATTTCTTTATTTTATGTTTTAGCAGTATTCATTGAGAACTACGCAAGGAGAAGGAAGAAGCAGCATTCATAGACATGGGTTGTGGGGTGGCAATTTCGACAAATGCGATAGGGCACAATTTCACTGCGACATGTTTGGTTGTACCCCCATTTCTTCGAGGGGCGGTCGGTAGTATACATATCTATAATACACTCCACCCTGAGTTGTTGTCATATTGAAACACGTTCGTTTTGGATTCCAAATATACATAATAGAAAGCAGTCAGTCACGATGTAAACAAATTGATTTTTTAAACGATAAAAATGCCTTTACACAAATTAACTGAAATTAAGAAGAATATAATGTTACGTGCAGCGTGTCCTGCCTAGCGAGCGTTCATTGATTTTAAATATTATTCTCGAACGATGTCGACAGACCAATACCATGAATCTAAGTACACTTATGATTAATCTATACTTAAGCACATCTATTTAGCTCGTTCTGCATTGTTCTCCCATACTCCATAAATGCAATGTATACAAAATGAATTGCAAAACTCATTTTTAAAAAAGAGTAACTGTGGAGTTTCTTGCCCTTCTTCTCCACTGGAATGACTTTCCGAACGGGTGGTAGAGTCTTAAGTAATTAATCATTTACTCTGTTTGACTATTCATAAGTGCCTTTTGGTCTACATGAATAAAAAACTTTTGATTTTGATTTTGATTACGCTCGCGTGGGAATACGCGTGGGAAATAGGGGGGGGCACTGTAAATACAATTATTTCATACAAAGTTATATACCGCCTGCTTCGTCGGTCGAGAGGCGTGCGTAGTCGATCACGAGGTCATATATTCGATCCTAGGTCGTACAAAGTGTTTTTTATAAGTAAGTTTTTCTTTAGCAAAAATCTCAACAGCATTCCGGAGTCTGCCATTTTTTCCCTATTACCTCTAACCTAACACATACATCTCTACCACACCGGCTTGGATAAGGAGTAACCGTGTTTTTATTCTATCTATCTATCTATCTATATCATCACGCCAGATCCCTTACGGGGTAGGCAGAGAGTACAGAGTTCCAACAGGCTCTTTCCTTACATACCTCTCTGGCTTCCTCTACTCTCATAATTCGTCTCATACACGCTCGCCGGTTACGGAGACTCCTGACTTGTCCTTCAGATAAGACCCGGTCTATTTGGTCATGGTAAGATAGTCTAGGTCTTCCCCGGTACCTACATCCTTCCACTTTCGCGTTTTTATTCATATATATATATTAAAATTATAAACAATTTTTATAGTAAGGGTGAGTTATGAAAATTTTTGTAGAGCTTTGTCAACGGCGATCGATCCGACGAGGATCTAGTAGTCGCAGGTTCGATCTCCGTACGAGGCAATCTTTGTGACCTACACTGTTTTTTTCGGTCTGAATGTTGATATTTAAAAAAAAAAGTTCGTAAATTCGCCTGTGACCCAAAAATAATTCCTAATGTAAGACACCATTTAAAACAAACAACCTACTGAAAGGGAGGTATAACCGTTTTGAGTTACAGACGACATCATGAAACGTTATGAAATAACGAGGCGAATAATTCATTTAACGTGATTGCATTACTCTTCACAGGTGTTTTTATACCAGCGGGCTAACTCTACTCACAAAATTTTCAAAAACCGAATTTAACCACCACTGCAGTGATCAATTTGCAAAATTCTCAAAATGAAGATAAGTCTAAAAAAAGGAACACTTGCCTTATATTGTGGTTTAATATTATCGCAAGTAGTTACGTGTCGGACAAGTTTAGTTTTTCTAACGAACACTTCCCAGTACGAGTCCGGAGTCTGGAATTGTGCCCGGTATATGGCAATAAGCTCGCCCCCCATTAAATGTATTATATTACATGCTTATATATATCTTATATTCTTCTCTTCCCCCATTATATTACATTCTCAAAACTTTAGCAGAATCATCTTAATTTTAATTTCATTTGTGTATACGTGTATTTATTATTATATGTATATATTAGGAATTAGTTGTCTCACAGCAATGATGTTATCTTCAGTGAAGGCGGATTTTGGGCGTCCTTCGCGAGATTTGTCACTAACACTAGTATGTCCACGCTGGAATTCTAAATACCAGCGTTCGACAGTCCGCAGACATGGGGCTTCATCACTGAACACAGATGTTAGCTCTTCAAAACACTGAAGCCGTGTCAGGCCTCTTCTAAAGGCTTCTTCATTTTCGTACGTAACCTGACAGATTCCAATCGACGCTGTGACTAAACAATAGCATTAATCCTAATACTTTCAACTGTTTTGATCAAATATTATTTTCTTTCCCGCGACATTCATGCCTAAGTTTATCTATATCATCACGCCAGCTCCCTTATAAGTTTATACAAATAAATATAAATATTTCTCTGATGTCCTGGGAATTAAATAGTCGGCATACAGAAATAAAGTCATGGAAGTGGTGGTAATAAAATTATGGTAATCTGAGAACAAGCCCTATTTTGTTATACTATATACGAAACGGTAAAATACGTAACGGTTTTTGCGGTTTAGTTATTTTCCGAAAGACCAAAAACTAGCCAAATTCTCATATTCCGAATACCGTTTCATTTAGCCGTATAATGAATTCATCGAATGATTATTGCATTGGTCGATTTACACTTCATCGATAAATCATTTCCCTCAACATAATTAACTTTTCATTCAATTTCGGAACCATGGCCAATTTTCACAACGTTAGGTACCCTTTTTTAGTTATGATTTTAACGAATTGCCTTTAAAAGGCCTTTCATAAATTTATTGTAGCTGGGCTAGTTATGTTATTTGGTAATCACTGAATCATGCTAATATACTCAACGCCGTTTACCATTACCATATTCCGGTCGTGAAA
Organism: Phalera bucephala; assembly: GCA_905147815.2. Taxonomy (NCBI): domain Eukaryota; kingdom Metazoa; phylum Arthropoda; class Insecta; order Lepidoptera; family Notodontidae; genus Phalera; species Phalera bucephala. The sequence goes on along the minus strand of LR990609.1, from coordinate 4,909,295 downwards.
GTATGGGTGATAGGCCTTAGTGAAGATATCATTCATCATAATTCCAATAAAATCATTTATTGAGTTCTTAGATTTAAGCAAATATTACACATGAAATAAAACTATATTTCGGATTTTATACCACCACTGCATAACACTGCAAGACCTCAACTCAAGACACTGTGAGCTCATTCTGCGTAGATCGGACCAACAAAAAATATTAAGAAGTTTGAGGGTACCTCAAAATAAATATGCCTTTTGTACGTCTAGAACCTTAGTTCTTCCAGTGGCTATGAGAATAAAAAATACACCCCGACAAAATCCGAAAAATAGTTTTTTTTTTTTTTTTGGTTCACCAACAACAGTTACACTCTTACATTTTAATAAAATATTCAAAATATAGTAAAACTAAGTGCACCGTTACTTAAAGGTAAACACTACATGCTTAAAAAATTAAAATTACTAATCTTAAATTATTAATCTTATTAACTAGTGACTTATATCTAATGGTCGAATGTTATTTGATGATCGAAGGAAAAAGATGGGCAGATGTTTGAGGTTCATGACTATAATGAGAGTTTAATCTTTTTAAGTGATATTTCGAACATATCTATTGATTGGTCAGCTGCGTTGCCTGTTGATTGGTCAGTCAGTTGGTCACATCCAAGCACGGATCTACGCATTGGTCCATCAAGTAGCTTTATGGGATTTCTAGGAGGACGACGTGGTACTCTCAAGCATACGCAAGAAAGAAGTTCGGGACAATCAACTTTATTATTAACTATTTTATATAGGAAGGCTAAATCTATCATATCTCTCCTTCTATCCAAAGATGTAATTTTAAATTTTATAGGCGAGATTTGTATGTTGTTGTCTTTGTATTACCGGTTGCATATGCTAGATGGTACAGGAATCTTTTTTGGATCCTCTCTAATCTGAGCATATGAGTTGCGTAGTGTGGTCTCCATACTGTGCTGCAATACTCCAGCATACTACGCACTAGTGTATTGTACAGGTGTATTTTAGTTTTGGAATTTTTGAAAACTTTTGCCGTCCTCAAAACGAAACCCAACATTCGTGATGCTTTTTTTACTAGATTATTTATATGCGGAACAAAAGTAAGTTTTCTATCAAATAGTACCCCTAGGTATTTGGTTGTATCCTTTTCCGATAAGAAAATTCCCTTGACATGGTATTGTGACATTATCAGATTTTGTTTTCTTGAAAATTTGATAAACGAACACTCGATCAAAGAGTTCAAGTCTCTCTGAAGCTTTTCCACATCGGTAAAAGTTTCAATAACTCGAGAGATCTTCAGGTCATCTGCGTATAAAAATGATTTGGAGTGAAGAAGACATAAAGGGAGCTCATTAATAAATATATTAAACACTACAGGACCTAAATGTGAACCCTGGGGGACCCCTGATGTAACCTTTTGCAGACTGGAACGAAAACCCTTAGCGGCAACATAGAAATGGCGGCCTTCAAGATAAGATTTTAACCACTTAAGAACGGAACCACTAATGCCGTAAATTAAGACATTTACTACATAGAACATTGTGAGGAACTTTATCAAATGCTTTACTGAAATCAGTATAAACTACGTCCAATTGTTTAGCAAATGCTGATAATACAGATATAGGTCTATAATTGATAATATGTTTGTTATCGTCAGATTTTGGTACAGGGACTATTCTAGCTATCTTCCACTGTTTCGGAAATAAACCCAAGTGAAGAGATAAGTTACAAATAAGGACCAAAGGTGCCGCTAAATTTTCGGCACATTTACTTAGGAAGAGTGGAGGTATATCGTCGTGGCCAGCTCCTTTGTTAACATTTACAGATTTCAACTTAGTTACCCTAGATTTATAATTTATAGTCAGGGTTGACAAGTTATCACTGTTACTTTCAATGTTCTTTAGGTGATTAGGTGTAATATATGTAGGAGATTTAGATAGTTCGGGTTAGAACAGAGGAAAAATAGGAGGCAGAACTATTGCAGATCTCCTCTCCGCCCTCAATGATCCTCTCTGCATGTATCATTTTATTTGGTAATGGACTGGACCCCCCGCGTTTTGCATTTGTATATGACCAAAAGTACTTTGGATCCCGTAGTATGTTATCCTCTACGTGCATATAGTTGTTATAACTGGCAATGGCAAGGTTACGACAGCGGGTTTTTAATAATGTAAGCTCAATTTGATCCATTGGATGTCGGTACTTTTTATATCTCTTTCTCAATTTATTTTTTTCCGCTAAAGACCGTTTCAAAGCCTGTGTAAACCAAGGAGGAGTTTTACCCTTATGAGTGTTAGATAGAGGAACGTGTTTTTTTATAATTTGTCTAATTTCATAATCATTTATCATTTATTTATTTGTTAATCGTCAATTATCATGACCAATTAAACTCATAACGCGCCAATAATAGCCTATTCACTCTGAAGACTGAGTAGATGTAAGTTAGACCGAATTCCGAATCAGTATGATAAAACTAGACCCGCCTCCACGCAAGGCGACTCCGCGCAACATACCGGACACGACCAGAGATGGACAAAATGTAATCAGATTTACCGCCGCCTGAGGAATATAGGCGTAATGGTGTATTAATGATTAACGATTACAATTACATTTTGTAATCTTTAACGTTTACGATTACACTTTTAATCTTGAATCATGATTCAATATTGCCAAAATTAAATGGTAATTATTAATGTGATTACATTTTGACCAGCTCTGAACACGACAGGGTCGCTTGGCGGCATGACTTTGCCGGAAGGCAAACGTCGTTGGTGACCAGCCACAAGAACTCGGCAGGCTTGTCTGTTTTGCTACACGATACACAATCTTTACAAATTACCAATTTACGATCACGCTCCAATGTCCAGAGATAAACATCTCTTGGATCTCTCAAACTTGGATGGAACAATTATTCTGTATCTACCTAACATAATATGGATTCGCCAACTCACGCTTCACTGAGTATATGTGAGGACAGTAACTTGAAGTTGAATTTAGCGGGACGTGCAATGCTATCTATCTATATCATCACGCAATGCTGATCATTATTTTGTTTTGTTAAAACTATATTCCTATAGCCTACGTAATTATGTAAAAAAGTAAACCAACATATCATACATACATCAGTAAATAAACAACCTAACACAAAATGCCAAAGATGGATTGGGATGGATGGGATTTTCGAATACGATTAATATAAAAACGTAATCTTCAATCTATTGACTTGCGGAAATGCCAATGAAAACGGAAATAATCTACATAAATACTTATATATGCTTCTAATAGTCTAATTTTGGGTTACACATTAAAGTATCTATTTTTTTCTGTTACTAGTTAGATTTAGAGTATTGAATCTTGTTAATCAATTATTAATGAACTAGCTGCACCCGCGACCTCATTCGCTTTATTTTCAGGCGTGTACGCACTCTGAAGTTCTTTTTCTGGTAACCAAAGTAGGTTATGTCCTCCCCTGGACAAAATATATGTCTTTGCCGCATTTGATCAATATCTGTTCGGTTAGGGCGTGAAAAAATTTCAGACAGAGTTCTTTTCGAATTTATAATACTAGTATACCCGCAACTTCATCCGCGTTATTTTTAGGAGTGTTTTTCACACCTATGTTTTTTCTGAGACAAAAGGTAGCCTATATCGTTCCCCTGGATAAAATCTAAGTCATTTCTTGCCGAATTTGTTCAAAATCTGTTCAGCGGATCGTCGTTGTCCGTGAATCGTCTAGATGGGTGAAGCAGTATAATCTACTACAGCTATTATAGTAATCAATTCGAAATGAGATTATGAAGATTGTATAGTGATCTTAACCTTTTTTATTTGTTTAATGGTTATAAGGTAACTTGTATCAACTTTCCAAAAATGGTAAAACCAAGAGAACTCGACTCCAATGACACATCCTATTTTTTTAATCAATGATGCATATAATATAATAATAGAATAGTCGTATTTGACGGAAAACAGAAGTGATATATATCGTTTTAAATAAAAACGTATAGTATTTGATGTAATATTAAGCGTTATGTATTCGTGTGTGTGTGTTTCTATAATGATAATAGTAACAAAGATGAACCGTGGCTTTTCAGTTACCCCTTAGTCGCCTGACGTAATTGATGTGTACCCCCAATTCACTGTTTGAGATAGAAATACTTCACGTATTTCGATATAATCATTATCATAGGGGAGTTAATTATAGTGTTGTTCACATAGGATGGGTAGTGACAGTTCTAATTGCCAAACGAAATTAATGTTTAATTCAATGGTGTTAAGGCATAAGACCATAAGTATAGAAACGGGTCATGTCAATACCATAATTTAGAAAATAGTTGACGCCAAAGAGAATATAATCACTACGTTATAGTTGATGCCACTTCGCACTATCAAAAATATCTCAATATTGTAGCCGATTGCCATGATCTAAAAAGGTACAAGGAGAACTAATAAAATAGACCAAATGCATAGCTTTAATAATCTCAAGGCAGTATATTTCTACGTGAGATTTATTACTTATTAATACTATTGAATTATGCAACGAAGCACCGAGAACGCCACGTTACAAGATAGGATCTCTTTGACACAGAGAATACTCCAGAATTCACCGGAACTGGCCTAGTTTTAGAGACGTCCGGGGTTAACCGGACGGACTCAGAATTCAGATGTCACGACTATTTCGGAAACCTGTGGTTTCCTTTGAGAATAGTCGAAAACTATTCCACGGAGATATAATTTATTACGAATGCAACGATGTCGTTACCGGTAATCGCAAACCGCAGGTTATCATAATATGTACAATCCGATAAGCAGTATCGTAAAATTCATTACAATTAATAACGATACGACAGAGTATCTGAAAATATTGACTATATTTTTAAGATATCCAATGTTTCTTGATCTTTTTGAGGTTTTAAGTGGTTAATGCGCCAATAAACTAATCATTTTGGAAAAAATCATCAATTATATTTATTTTTCGATTATCTATTTATCTATATCATCACACCAGTTCCCTTGCGGGGTAGGCAGAGAGTACAGAGTTCCAACAGGTTCTTTGGTTACATATCTCTTTGGCTTCGTCCACTCTCATAGTTCGTCTCATACACGGTCGCCAGTTCGCTTCAGATAAAACTCGGTCTATCTGGTCGTGGTAAGATAGTCTAGATCGGCCCCGGTACCTACACCCTTTTGTGTGTGTGTGTATGTGAATGATATATGCTGTTGGCCGCGGGGCCTTTACAGCTTCACCGGACAAGAGGGCCAGCGTGCAACTATTACGCTCGAGCCAGAAGGGCAAGGGGGCAACTAGCTCAAGGGCGACTCAAGGAGAAACGGCCTCGGCTTGGGCAGTCGCTATGGGGGAGGGCGTATACTAGGTGTCTCGCCGTAGTGCTTTGCATCAGCCGGCGGGCAAGGGATTCTTCGACCTCGCCGGCGAGGTTGGTGTCTGATCCTGTGTGCGGTATCTGTATCCGAAAGAAGGAATGTAAGGGCATCGGGAGGGTCGGTGAGAAGATGCCGCGGACAGCGGTAACGGCTGATAGCAAGGGAGTTAGGTTCGTAGTCGGCGGCGGCTACGATTAGCGATTTCTATGATTGGACGCATACGCAAAATACCGGGTTGTCGCCTATTTAATAAAGGGGCGAATAGGTTCGAGACCGAGATCGGAATGGAGATCGACATTCCGTATGAACCACGGGGCTCCGACGGATTTGCGGAGGAAACGGGATTGAACCGTTTGGAGTCTATCGATGTAAGAGCTCTTACATATCTCTCTGGCTTCCTCCACTCTCATATTTCGTCTCATACACGCTCGCCGGTTACGGAGACTCTTGACTTGTCCTTCAGATAAGACTCGGTCGATTTGGTCATGGTAAGATAGTCTAGGTCTTACCCGGTACCTACATCCTTCCACTTTCGCATTGTATATCTGTTTTGTCATTCTGTTTCGTTATTTAAGGAGCTATTAAATTGTTTATATTTGTCTTATTAATTTTGTATTTGTAAGTTAAGCTGCAACTTGAAATTAAAGAACCGCATGTGTTATCGCAATAGCTATGATGCATCTACGAATCGGGATCGTAAAAGCATTATGTTGCAACACTTATATGTTTTACTGATATAAAAAGAATATATATTAAATACAACTAGTCTAAGCAACAAATCTCTAAAATAACAAAAATTCAATTTACTCTTTAATCGCGAGCAATAGGGTAAAATTTTCAGGCGAATATATTTATACCATTTGATTCGTACGAGTAACACATATTTATTACATTTTTTGCGATATCGTTCTTCGCATTTTGCAGCCCTATCATCCACATTCACGACAGTGATAACGGTACAGTGGACATTTTTATCTGGCGTTAGGCGTGGTAGATTACGGGCCGTACGAAAATAAGGTCATTGCATCATATCTATGTAGGTATATTCCGTTATCTGAATTAAAAAATATCTTATGCAACTGGTAGGAAGTTGATAACAATACTTGTTTTGTTTTGAAATTGTTACCTCTGAGAAAAAGTAGGTATATACGGAGTAATTTACCGATTAGGGATTAAAATTACACGTATTACGCCATCGTACTCTTAGTTAAGCGATTTGTCGCGACATTGACAGCGAGTTTGACTGGCATCAGCTTCGCGTGCACATATTGTAACGAGAGTTTGGTTTTTGTACTATTTGGCCGTATGTGAAATTGAATGGAACTGTATGGGTATTCTTCAATAGATTCTTAGTCATTTGGGGGAAAGACCAAGGTATGTAAGACTTTCTTAGTGTTGTAAAAATGAGCGCTGAAGTCGAGCGTTTAGCGCTGAGTCGACGCTCACGAGCGTTGAAAAACGTAGAAGACGCGAGCGTTTAAAGCGCCGACTCGAGCGTTTTTACAACACTTGACTTACTTCACGTCAGTTCCATGTGTTACAAGATGGATTCAATTGTTCACGTTTTCGGGAAACAAAAATCTTCCTGCACCCCGCGGTACTTACGGAAGCGTGGAACCAGTCATAATGCCATCCACCTCGGGATGCTTGCATCTACTGGACTTCCGAAGATTCCTGCGGCAGCTCATTGTCTAGGCCCTAGGCAGCGAACCTAGTAGTAACCGGTTCGTACCAACCATAACTTATTTTTTTAATTGTATTCATGTTTACTTACTTATTGCGGTTGGGGAATCAATAGAACAATTTAATAGGTATAAGTAGAGATACATTTTCCCTGTTCATACGCGTCAAATGTGACTACCTAATAATGGAGTAATGAATAATATTATATATAGCTAGTCAATATGGCGTTTTTAGTGTTGTAAAAATGAGCACTGAAGTCGAGCGTTTAGCGCTGGGTCGACGCTCACGAGCGTTGAAACACGTAGAAGACGCGAGCGTTTTAAGCGCCGACTCGAGCGTTTTTACAACACTAGTTTTTTCCCGCGGCATCTACCTTACATTAGGAGAGAGAGAGAGTCTGGCAGACAATTCTTCTAACAAAACTGTGTTGCATTGAGCTCTTTTACGTATACTCTTCGTAAACTAAGTAATCGGCGGCAGTTAAAAGATTGGCTCTCTTAGATTTGTTGGTAGAAATTGGGCCCTATACTTATTGACTACCTACAAGGTTTCAAATGCCTTGATCATTCATTTAAGAATGTGGGCGTAAGGATATAGCTGCAACTAGGGTCGAGCAAAACAGACCATCATATTATACTTAGTTAAGTACTTAATGCAAAACACACCGTCACGCCTATATTCCCCAGAGGGAGTGGCAGAGGTGTACTGAGTACACCCACGTTTCGCCGACGATGTTAGGTCCCACGTAATAGGGGGCGAGCCTATTACCATATATCGGGCACAATTCCAGACTCCGGACCCATACTGGGAATTTTTCGTTAGAAAAACTACATTTGAAAGTACGTTAAAGTACTTAATGCAAAACGCTAGTAAATATAGATAGTAGTATCAAATATTAAATGTTAAAATTGTAGACTAGTTGGCCTCTAAACGATATTATTGACGCCATTAACAAGCTCTCCTGTGGGATTGTGATCGTAAATATTCGCAACCCTTCTGTTATCAATTCGCGCGCTACATTTAGTGACAGCTTAACTTGAAAATATACTTAAAAAAATAATGCTTAAAGAGGCTAAAAGTTAGACCTAGATTATGCATAGTTATTGCAATAAGTTCATGAGTACGTTCATGAGTCAATGTTGCACGTCTAGATTGCCAACGGACCGGTTGGCCTCTAAACGATATTATTATTTACGTATCATTATCAGGCGAAATGATTTAATCACGGCAGAATATAATATTGTTTATTTCACTTCGAAATCATCTTCACCACTAAATGATTACACGACTTCTTAACCGTGATAGGTGAGTTCCGATATACTAGTAGTTTAAAGCTATTAACGACATTAAGACTAATGATCTCTATCGTCAATTCGTCATCAACGTTTACCCGTATTCAATAAGAATGAAACAATTTATTCGAAATATAGTTATTTATTATAAGTGACTATACGTAAGGAGTACTATAACGAATCGGCGAGGATAGCTCTAGACGTGTTTGTTAAAAAAAAACTTACTTTTTAATTTTTATATCCCTCAGTATTCCATTGCAAAGGCATAAAACTTTAACACATTTCGTCACCATAAATAGTTACAAAAACACTGTAACCTTATGTTAACAGAAACCATTGTTATCCGGTACATGAGTCATAGCAGAAAATACTTTCTGTAATCACTTGAATTTACCGCAATTATGTCATTTGACATCACGTAGGTACAACTTGTAACTTTATGCAAATATTGTTCTCATTCACAATAACAAAACACTTAGTAAATCCCCCAAACTTAGTAAATTATAACTTTAAGCAACACAAAACACAAGTAAATCACAACTTAAACCAAACTTTACTAAGATTTACTTTTACGGTTACAATCTTTGTTTTATCTTCGTTTCGTAATAAAATAACGTATGGATTCTTTAATGTTAATTCATATTATGAATGGTTATAAAACGGAAAATTATTTATGGAATATAAAAAATAACCTTTTACGTATAATCTGCATCCTAGCTTTAGCATTTTTTTGTATTATTGAAGGCCATAACATCTATTGGCAGAATAGGCCTTGTGTCTCAGGAATAGAGTCGCTTTTGGTAAATAGGTAATTCTAGTGCCGTTTCAGTACGTTCCGTTTCACTCGGGTTGCAATATTTATGTACAATTATTTAAGATAAATTAGTTTTTTATTATATTTCGACGTTTTTTATAAAATTATATTTATGTAGAATAATAATTCTACGAAAATATAATATTATGAGCAGAAAAAAATGACAGACAAACGAAAAAATACCCTTAAAAACATCGATCTTATATAATACACCATAATATGTCATGAACCCATCATTAACCTAATACCTAATTTACACAATGCCCACTCCCACGTGAAGTGGTGAAAGGTACATCGTATAAACACATTACTTACGCTCTACTTCCCTTTCCACACTGTCACTGTTCGACGCTCCCATGAATCTAAAATTACCTCCCTTTGTTGGCGGTTTTTTTAACCGGGAGTTATAAGACTGACAGACCACGCCCACTCAGTGTGACTAGTTTATAAATCTTTTTGCAATTATGGGAAAAATATAATTTTGAAAAACAAACAAGTGAAGAAAAAAAATATGTGAAAAAGTGTCAGAAAAATTGTGGAATAGCTAGGATTAAAATTGCCTTGGGAATATTTTTATGAAACAATATCATTTCGGGAAAAAGAAAACATAAGAGTAACACAGAGCGATGCTTGAAATGCGAAGGGAGTACGTCAACAGTCGACGCTGTCGCGGTACTGCTCTTTTCTCTAGGCAGGAAGTGGTGGCAGTAGCAGTGTATGAACCGAGTATAAGATTACATGAAAAGCCTCATACGATGTTGCCGCTCCGCCAGTCATCCTTCAACACATTATCTTGTTTCTCTTTCAATTACACGTATCGCTATTTTGAGTGAAAGCTATTGTAAGACTGGCAACGTTACCCTGTACATATGCTTGGCGTAATGTTGTGACATACTACTAGGCCATAACAAATGGTCCCCGTCCGCTTCAAAGGTAAAATATAAATTGAAACTGTCGTGAATACGGAAAATTATTTTATATTGTAACCTTATATCGTGTTGCGCTGTGTTTTGTCCATTAAGAACAACTAGAGGAGGAATAAAATAACTGGAACTGTCATTTTACACATATGACTTTATTGCCTAGTTTTGCATTCATAACAACGTTTTATAGCAAAATATGTATTTCATATTAAGCGATACATAATTACCACATGGTGGACATATACTATGGATGTAAAGTTTTGATCTAGGTTTATAAGATGTATTGTTTTACGTCTCCCGAACAGTGATGTACCTACAACGCCTGCGGTCTGTTATTGATATTTTCCAAATCCATATTCCATCCATCCATACATCCATCCCTTGCACATTACTGTACTATGAGCAATTTATTCAAAGATCATAATTGAATTAATTCCATTTCAGCGCGACATAGCGTACATTTGATGTAAAAATTACTGACTACCAAGAAAAATATATAAACACCGCCACGCCTGTATTCCCCTAGCGGGAGTATACTGTGTACAATCACTTGTCGCCAACAATGTAAGGTTACATGTAGTAGGGGGCGAACCTATTGATATTATATCCATCACAGTGCTAGATTTCGGACTGATACAGTTAATTTTTTATCGAAAAATTACTATTTTTCAAGCTAGGATTCGAACCGAGGACCTCGTGATTGCTATGCGCATTACAAGACCAACCAAAAGTTTAAAAATACAGTTCCACAAGGATTGTTAAGTCCGTGGCCAAAATCGGAACTAAAGCTGCCATCAAGTGATATATCACAACATGACAGTCACCATTTGCTAAAAAATGTACCCGTCTTTTCTTTAATAAAAACCAAACAGCCTCAGCCCGCAACCGCTTGTCTAGACCAGCTTCCTGGCACATGGATTTAGCTCGGCTCTGTGATGGTTTTGTTTGCTTTCCCAGCGACTTCATATAGTTCAGGTATATACTCCACTGTCAGTTGATGACGAGTACCTCTCGCACCACCTGTTGAAAAATCTCCTTGGAAGTAGGAAAATTTTACTAAATGTTAACACTAATTTCACACCAACACCCCCCTGTCAATGTCATCCATGGGTCAAAAGCATGAATTTATTACCCTAAACGGATTGAGTACTGTCAAAATATTGCTAAAGAAAATTAAACTCTTACTCACAGACACAACATTGACTTTTCTAAGATTTAAACAAGTCGAGAAACCAAGATGAGTTAGAGCAATAACCTGGAGCCCGGTGTCACGCTCGCACCGTATTGTGACCATAAGCCAGAACTAATACGGACTATACCTATTTATGATATGGTTTAAATACGCTGTAAACCATTTATTACCGAGTTCTCAACGAACAAGGTTCTCAATTCGTCTTTATATACAGGATGGATTAAGATCGGACAGTAAGGGCAGCTATCTCAACCGTTTTAGATACAGAAAAACGGCCCTTGGAGACTATTCTTAATTTTTGCGATATTTGGAGCTGAATTTACAGATTCTGATAAAAATGAACAGTCAGCAAGAAAATGGACAATTTAATCAAACACTTTAATTAATAAAAAGTAAGAATTACGGCAATAAACGGTGCCCGAGAATTATACCACAAAATAATAATGTACAGAAGTCAAGCTCATATCTCACTGAGATGCACGGGTTTTACCCGGACATTTGAAAGGCTTGCATGGGGACATGGGTCCAACACGTAAAGGCTCTTTGCGAGAAGTTAATGTTATGTAAGTCACCTGGTGAGATCACTTGTTGAAAATGAAGAAACATAACCAGCAAACTGACCCCGGCATGTGCAAGGACTATTGTAAACTATGGAAAGAAAACAAGGGCTATATAAATGAGGTTTGATGGACAAAAACTGGACTATTTCAAAGGAGATGAACACCGGCCACAATTAGTGATACCTAATTACCCGTGGCCGGTGGTGACTCGCCGCTTACTAGATGGGCCCTCAAACGGTCGTCCTAGGACAACTGAGGGCAAAACCGGTGTGAGCGGCTCAGGGGTGTAGAGAGGTGTGCTGCGCTTTCTCCTAAGTTACTCGCGGCGTTATGCCCTTTAACACTTCCACCCCTGGAGTACATCGACGTAGGACCGCATTATCTTCCTACGTCAATATAGCTCTCACGGCTCCTCTCTGGACGGCCAATTAAGGCTAGTCAGAGCCGAGAGTCCTGCGGGCACCCTACGGTTTCCACTCGTTCTATTATTATTATTGTTATACCTATTATTATTATTATTATTATAATGGATGGGAATAAAATGAGCTTCACTCACTCGAGCACGAAGGCAACTTGAATCTATTAAATCTTCTCTATGTATTAATCTCAACCAATCAGTTCACCTGAAACAAGATATAACTTTATCTTAAAATATAAATATTTAGCGGTTCGAAACGGTTTAGTGAATTTTTGAACACAAGGCATACACAGCTTATACTACAATAGATAATATAAATAGTAAAAATATTACAAGGCCACAAACTCATGTTCGCTTTTTCGGCGCGAGGCCGGCGGGCGGCGCTTACCTACCTTCTGTTCTGTGTTACGTTAAAATACAAGCACTTACCTCTCTGATGCAACTGGTAGCTTTAAAAACGATAATTCACCGTTTAAAGTAGAATTTAAACATCCATCAACTGAACAGTTAGAATAACTCTTTTTTGTTGCTTCATCTCTGCACAAAAACATCATAAGACGCGTGTATGAAGCGGACGGCACTCACGCTCGCACTGTTCCTAACTGTGCCAAGATATCGTGTCCGTGAGCGATGTCTATGGGTGTGTTGCTCGAACGCCCATTGTATGTAGCTTGACTGCTGTACACTTATTATTTTGTGATTATACGTTAATTATATGTCAACAAGTCCATAATCGTACCAATGTTTGGCTAACCTACTTAGAAAGAGATGTAGGGCTCTAAGTAAGTATACTTCTCATCACGTTTTTTTTTCGCAGAGAGCTCAATCCATTGTATTATACCCATGATCACACTATATCACTTTATGACAATTCGCTGAGTTGCTATTTGGTATAAAATTTATCAAAGTTCTTTTTTTATCATGTTTATAAATTCAATTTGATTTACTGCGTCCACATAGTGCAGCTTGATTATGTTCGTTGAGCAAGTAAGTTACATCATGCGTGGAAGTGAGAGGAAGTAAGAAATTTTACTAAATGGTAGCTCTAATTTCACATCAACGCCCCCTGACAATGTCATCCAAATGCCAAAAGATCTTTGTCGCACTATAATTATTATTTCTTAAAATACGTTTTAACTCCTTAAATTAATGTAATATGTAATTGTTCTACTTGCACCTCGCCGCGCCGCGTAATTTTCTGGCATATTATAGTTTTAAGTAGATCTTACATTGTATTCACCCATTTCATAAGTTTCGTTATCCACTATACTTATTATCCTATTATAAAACGTCACGTCTCTAAACCAAATGTCAGTGTCGTGTCACATACACGTGGACGAATGACAGCTACACTACCTTTCTCTTTTTACTATACGATGTGTGAAAAGGACAAGCAATTAAATATTTGATTGAAGATCAAGACTGAACAGCTTTTGATAATTGTATAAAAGATCAAATAGGACTTTTATTACACATATTGGTACATGTAAGTAATTAATTTTTCTAATGTGGTGCTAATTTGTTGTATTTTTGAGGTAGCTATATCATTTACCTGCTTCTATTTCAGCAAGTGTTTTATTTTCTGTGGTATTGTGCTATGGTTTAGTGGACACTTCTGGCCCACTGTTATCGATGAATAAATAATGTAAATAAATTGGAAATGTTTTTAAATGATACGATATTTATATATTAAGTTCTAAAAATTGAGTACACGAAACTTTTTATTCATTTTTCACAGATACGACGTGGCAGTTTCAGTTGCAATCAAATTGACTAAATATTTGCAAAAATGACAAAAACCAGTAGTGAATTGAAATTTATTGTTTACGCGGGTTCAATATTCGTATGTTACTTCGTTTTCGGGATGCTCCAGGAGAAGATAACAAGGGGTAAATATGGCGAAAATGATAAGTTCACATGTGCACTCTCATTAGTTCTGGTGCAGTGTGTGATGAACTATACCTTTGCTCAGATTTTGATGGTAAGTTAATTCTGTGATTTGCTGGTTGCTAATTATTATAAATATTAATACAGTCAGCCGAAGTTAACAATTCTTTTGTCAAAGTGAGAAATCCTTGTAGAATGTAGCCACAAATGATCACACATGTCACTAACCCCTACTTCCCTCCTTTCGGATACAGATACTATACACAGGTTTGTCTGATCCTGTGTATGGTACAGGACCTAGCCAGCAAGTTCGGTGTCTACTGGAGAGATGTAGAGCACCACAGCTAGGCACCTAGTATATGCCCTCCCCCATAATGACGGCCCAAGCCTGGTCGTTTTGGAAGCACCCTTCAGCTAGTTACCCCCTGGCCCTTTCACCTGCAGCATAGGTATTGCACACTTACCCTCTTACAGCTTCACCGAGAAGCCGAAAACTGCGTAACCTCTGTAATCACTAAGAATACTAACTAGTATTCTTTCTGTAATGTTACAAGCACCTCAAACTACCTTTAATCATTTTAACTACAGTTTTCAGGGTAGGCAGAGAGTACGGACTTCCAACAGGTTCTTTCCTTACAAACCTCTCTGGCTTTCCTGCTAGGGATCTGGCGTGATGATATAGATAGAACCGCAGTTTCCGAATGTTTGTGTTGTTTGTGAATGTGTAAACTGAATTGGAGTGGGCAGGCCCCTCACAAGGTGGAGCGATGACCTGGTGAAGGTCGCAGGTAGAAGCTGGATGTGTACAACACAAAGCCGGTTGTTGTAGCAATCTTTAGGGGAGGCCTTTGTCCTGCAGTGGACGTTTTTTAGCTGATGATGATGATAAAACTGAATTGAATAATGAGCTACAGTGATAAATTGGTATGAAATTTGTGACACATTTTCTGTAAAGATGTAAGTTTTAAGAATAAAATGACACATCCATAAATATTTGAGAGGTGAATTCCACTTTAGAATAATTCATGAGACAACAGTATTCAGATGTTTTTGCTTAAAACCATACAATCTTCCTAAAAAAATTAATATTTCAGCTTTCATGGAAGCGTGATACAGACACCACCAGGAGAATTTATTACTTCTCTTCATCACTGACATATCTTCTAGCCATGCTTTGCTCCATTATGGCTCTGCAATGGGTCAACTATCCTACTCAGGTAACTATACAAGTTTATCTGCTAAAGATGTCCACTGCAGGACATAGGCCTCAAAGATCAGCACTGTATGTCTGCCCTAACAGCTGTTCTACAAGCTCTACAAGCAAGCTAGTTCTACAAGCAATGTTTGGATGGCTTTGACTCCCATGCAGATCTGTTTTTTCTGGTTTGATCTCCCTTCAAGAAAATTTCCCTATTGCCTAATGTTAAAACATTTGTTGTAATTCTTTTTTGAATTTTGATTGTGAATTATTAAATATATCAATATTCTCATTTTTAAATGTAAGTCTATTGTAGAGACAAGACAGTCAAAGAACAGGTGAATGTTTCCTAACATTATGTTTACGTAATCGGATGTGGAACAAAAGATGGCGTTTTTGGGGCAGGCATAATAAACTTACTGAGAAGAGGAGGGGATTCAGTGACACCAATAATTTTATAAAGAAAAGATACACTTTGTTATGCCTATATTCCCCAAGTGGGGGTGGTAGAAAAAACATGTTTAAACAATCACGTCTATCACTTAATGATTGCATTTGGAAATGCTTGACGCTATTTTCTCTATCTATCTATATCATCACGCCAGATCCCTTATGGGGTAGGCAGAGAGTACTTGATACGATTTTATGTTTCTCTGTGGTTTGAAACAGTAGACTATGTTCTAAGTAACTTTTTTTGGACTTATTCTATTCTATTAATATGGACATTATAGACATGTGACCAAATAGTGCAGCAATAATCAAGTTTACTCCTGCCATAGCTGTTACATAACATTAAAGTGGTGGATTTGTTTTTGAATTCTCTGCCATTGCGTTAAATAAATCCTAGTAATTTGTTACCACTATTCAAGATTCTGTTGATGTGTGCAGAAAATTTAAGTTTTATGTCAACTACAACTCCATGGTCACGAATATCACGTACTTCTTTTATAACCTCCCCAGATAAGTTATAGTTGGTGTTGAATTTGTTGTGTTTTAGTGTAAACTTTATGAAAACATTTAGAGGGGTTCAAAAATATTTTGTTATTGAGCTTGCGTTGATTGCACCATGAAGAGAGTCTATTGATATCACACTGTAAAAGCTCGGCATCTTTGATATTATTTATAGAACGCATTATTATGAGGCCCATCGTCAATGTAATAAAGTTGATACTATGCAATTCAACTGCAACCAACTGTATCAATCAATCAATCAGCCTATCGCAGTCCACTGCTGGACATAGGCCTCTCCTAACACGCGCCATTGCACACGGTCCTCCGCCTTCCGCATCCAGTCTGTCCCAGCGACCTTTTTGAGGTCGTCGGTCCATCTAGCTGGGGGCCGTCCTACCTTACGCTTACCAAGTCGCGATCTCCACTCTAGGACACGCTTGCTCCATCGGCCGTCGGTTCTTCTGCAGATGTGACCAGCCCATTGCCACTTTAGCTTACTAAGTCTGTGAGCTATGTCGGTAACTTTAGTTCTTTGTCGGATTACCTCGTTCCGAATTTTATCCTTCAAAGAGACGCCCAGCATAGCTCGCTCCACATCCCGCTGTGCGACTTTGAATTTGTGGACTAGTCCCACTGTGAGTGGCCACGTCTCGACCCTGTAAGTCATAACAAGTAGGATGCATTGTATATAGACTTTAGTCTTATAACCAACTGTATACTCCCCTAGTAATATTTTAACTTCTACAGAGAATTTTACGTGTTTACAATTAAGTGGAAGCAATTACTTGCATCAAAGTGCATGTTGTGTACATGTACTATTCTACATAGTTCAAATGTTTTAATTGTCATTATTGGATTCCAGGTTGTCGGCAAAGCAGCCAAACCAATCCCTGTGATGATTCTCGGAGTGCTCATTGGACGCAAGTCCTACCCTTTAAAGAAGTACCTATTCGTCTTTCTAATTGTCTCCGGGGTTGTGTTGTTCATGTTCAAAGACCAGGCCAAGAACGCTACTGATGTTTCAGCAGGCATTGGCATCGGAGAGCTGCTTTTGTTCCTGTCTCTTACGATGGATGGACTGACCGGTGCTGTGCAGGTACTTAATTCAAGCATAGGTGTCATTATCTTATTCTGCCATTAGCTGTAATAAGTCAACCATTACATGATTGGACAACAATTGTAATGAAAAATCGCTTTTATTGACTATTTTAGAATGAGACCTTGTGATCTTCTTTTGATTAATAGTATCTAATTTCTCCACATTGTACTTGCGTCATACTTGCTTGTTGTTGTTTCATACGAAATAGTTGTATAATACATCTTTTGCGTTGCTCAAATGTTTAAAACAGCCCTGGATCTACGATTTTTTCGAACCAGGGCAGAAACTTGATATTGGCGCCCCTCTCTCCAGCGTTCGAAATAAATTACTTAAAAAAGCTTACAAATATATAATGGATGGGATTTTTTGCGAATGGGACAATAAGAACCCTTTAATAATTATGTGCTCTTTATTACCTATTACCTAATAACTTAATCATTTGTGTGACATAAAATTATATACCCGGGATTTTGGCGCCCCCTAAAAATGCCGTTCGGGGTGGGTGCCCCGGTTTGCCCACCCAGATCCGGGGCTAGTTTAAAATTAGGACTATACTTCGGCTGTCAACTAAGTAAAGCACTTGCGAAATCGGCAATGCGAAATTTGATCTAGCGTTATATAATATACATAACGTAATATATTTATTATAATATTTTTGTTACAACAATTTATTTTTAATTCATTTATAGGAGCGTATCAAGGCGGAATCCTCACCGTCTGCATATTCCATGATGTTGCATACCAATTGGTGGTGAGTACATAACAAATATATACTATAGATAGACTCCTTTGAGATGTGGTGTTGGCGAAGGTTGCTCCGAATACCATGGACGGCCATGAGAACGAATATGTCTATTCTAGAACAGCTAGACATTAAAACCAGACTCTCAGCGATCTGCTATTAGCGTATTCTGGAATACTTTGGTCATATTGCAAGACGGCAGCCAAACAATTTTGATAAATTGGTGGTGATGGGCAGGGTAGATGGAAAAAGACCGCGCGGCCGATCACCAAGCCGCTGGCGTGATCAAATCACTGCTCTCACTAGCCTCTGCAACAAATGCTCTTAGAGAAGCCGAGGATCGGATCAAGTGGAAGGAAGTTGTACACAGGGCCATGAGGGCCTTTTAAGAACACGACCTTCAGTAATGAAGAATACGACTGAAGAAGAAGAAGACATAACAAATGGTGTTAATACTAAAAAGAATTTCATTGAATAGTACTACTGTAGGAATGAGAAGATTCGTAGAAGAATCAAGGTCAAGCTGAAGTGGCAATGGACGGACCACATAGCGCGAAGATCCAACGGGCGTTGGGGCAGAAAGATTCTAGAGTGGAGACCACGTATTGGCAAGTGCAGCGTGGGACGGCCGCCTGCCAGATGGACCGACGATCTTTTAGGTCGCAAGAAGTGGTTGGATGCAGGTGGCATCGGGCCCGTTACGCTGAAAAGCGACTGGGGAGGCCTATGTTCAGCAGTGGCAACTATAGGCTGAGATGATGATGATGGTGACTCTAGTAACTGCAAAGTTAATGCAGGTGATGAAATAATGCTATTAGAATTTTGAACTTGTAGTTGTTGATTCAGGATTGGTATTTCGATTAAAAGGCAATATTAATTAAGGTTGTTGAGGATTCTATCTATCCTCAAAAAAGATGTGAAGTCTAATGTGCTGTACCTATTCCAATCGCAAATGCGAACATATTTTCTTTTAATTTGTGTATTTGACTTTTAAAATGCGAGTTTTAGGGCCAATGCAAACCTCGCGACAATACAATTTGAATCTGTTCAAAACGCTTTTGCGATCGAAATTAAATTTTATCCCCAAGGAAGAAAAAAGTAATGGAAGTGCCAGAGAGCAGCAACCATTTTCATGCTTCATTGCACTATATGAGAATATAAAAACTAATGCAAAGTATAAACAGAATAACACCTCGCACGGGCGCTTTTTCAACGCGCGGTGCTGAAGTGCTTTAAAGCGCTTTTAAAAAAGGTACTCCTAGCCGTTTATTTCATTTCAGGGCTTTCCTAACGCGTGTTGAAAAAGCGCTTGTGCGAATGTAGGTTAATATGCTGCAATACGCCTCCTTCACACATAGTTTAAAATTGTTTAAATTAGTCTTCACCGGTTCCCTTAATGTGGTAGCTTATGGCACTGTCATCGTTTTTATTCTTCCGTGGTTATCTCAAGCATGTATATCCTTCCTATATTTTATACAAGGTGTAACATAATAAACGCAAGAATTCAGACACCCTGATTAGAACAAAACCGAAACGAAAACCAGATTTCCAAATTTAATGGTTTTTACCCCTTTTTTAAGCACTTTTATACCCCAATTAACAATGAAACTTGAATATGTATATGTGCGTTTTGAGAAATACGTTTTAAGAATGCATTTGAGATCTCGATATTGCTTTGCATCAATAATAAATTTAGTTTGTCATAGCGTACTGAAGGAGTAAGAGCATTTTTTGATAATTAAAAAAAATGTAACTTACTTTAAAAATTGTTTGAATCAATTCAGTTACCGATTTAGAACAAACTACTTTCAGGTCTTACGTTTATTATGTTACAGCTTGTATATAAATGTAAGTTAAAGTTTACATTTTTAAGTGCACGCTATGATTTATGGTTTCCGTTGCCAGGTCTATGATAATATCGGCGATTGGCGTGTTTCTCAGTGGTGAGATATTCCGGTTCATCAGCTTCGTCTCCTTGTACCCTGAGGTGATCGTATACCTCGTGACATTCGCATTGGTCGGCGCTCTGGGTCAGCTCTTCATTTTCTTTATGGTAAGTATACTAAAAAATATTTGAAGCGTATCGCGTGTTTATATTATTGCGACTCAAAATATTAGATATATGCTTTTGTTATTTCAGTTAGATGTGGATAGAGATCGTTGTAGGAAAGGAGGTAGGCCTTACCCTGGAAGTAAAGAAAAAAAACAGGTCACTTATGCTATTCTGTAGAACTCATACACTTGAACCACTTACCTGAATAAATATAGTTAGTTTATTAGATTAGTTTGCGATGTAGGATCTAAATACAGAAAACCAAAGTCATTCCCCTAGAGTTTTTCTTGAAAGATGCTTTGCTTGACTGTAAGTCAAGCACTTTGATCAAGCACACTTTGATCAGTGCTAGAATATGGTGATGAATTTTATGCTATAGCCCGGAAGTGGATGCAGACACGCCATTGTTTCTCTATCGCTCGCATACAATTATAATGCTGTCACGCTCGCACAATTGAATTGACTGGACGAATATCACCCATTGTCGCCTTTTTGTTACAACATTTATTAGTATTTTATTTATTCAGTAGCTACAAAGTGGTATATTTTAATTCTTAAACATAATTCTAGGTGGCTGAATTCGGTCCACTGCCGTGTTCCGTAGTGACTACCACCAGGAAGTTCTTCACGGTGCTCATGTCTGTTGTCATATTTGGCAACGTGTTGTCGTCTCGCCAATGGCTCGGAGCCGTCCTCGTTTTTGCTGGTAAGTCTGGGATTTATTTTACTTATAAACTTTAATATTACTACCTACACCTACTGCAGACTTCCTGCGTCGTGGGTGCGTTTACAAACATAAAATTTATATATAAAAAAACCAGACCAAAATAAAAAATCCATTTTGTGAGAAAAGACTACCAGAATAGCGGAGCGAAAGTCATTATGAAGATGAAGCGTATACTCGGCAGTAAGAAGACAAAGGCTGATTGATCTATCTTTATCATCACGCTAGATCCCTTGCGGGGTAGGCAGAGAGTACAGAGTGCCAACAGGTTCTTTCCTTACATACCTCTCTGGCTTCCTCTACTCATAGTTCGTCTCATACACGCTTGCTAGTTACGGAGACTCTTGACTTGTCCTTCAGATAAGACTTGGTCTATTTGGTCGTGGTAAGATAGTCTAGGTCTTACCCGGTACCTTCATTCTTCCACTTTCGCATTGTATATCTGTTTTGTCATACTTTCTTTGTATGTTTGAGAAACTACTTAAAAAAACAATAATAAAACTGTTAAATTTGCACACGAGCTTATTTTTATCACACCTAGGAACTGGATGTTTTTAGGTATGCTCACGAACTTTATAGTGTTATCATTTAGGGTTATCAGCACATCAACGAGAAATTTAGTAAGCCTGAGAATTTTAATAAAAAAATGTGTGTTAAGAATAGAAAAAAAAAACTATTATTTTGCTGACCCTTCATGGTGGGAACAGGTAAGGGATATGATAGGTAGTGCAATGGTAT
Source organism: Phalera bucephala (assembly GCA_905147815.2). Classification (NCBI taxonomy): domain Eukaryota; kingdom Metazoa; phylum Arthropoda; class Insecta; order Lepidoptera; family Notodontidae; genus Phalera; species Phalera bucephala. The sequence continues at coordinate 4,887,639 of LR990609.1, read as the reverse complement.
TACTTAGGTATTTGTTATGTTTTTTTAATGACCATAGTTAAGGTGTATAATTAACTGTGCCGGCTGTATGAATTTTAATTAAGATTTGTCTATTTCCAGGTCTGTTCTTGGATATGTTCTACAGCAAAGGCAAAAGCCCCCCGAAGCGGGTTGTTGAGAAATGATTGTCTTGTACCATGCCTTTCTAATTAAATATTTATGAGCATTTAGCGCTATAGATGGAGCGTCAAGGTATTTAAATAATAACTGGTGGTTGTACACGATGCAAGTGTGTGTGTGTGTGTGAGTGATGTACGCTGTTGGCCGCGAGGCCTTTACAGCTTCACCGGACTTAAGGGCGAGCGTGCAACCACTACGCTCGAGCCAGAAGGGCAAGAGGCGACATACTCGAGGGCGCCTTGAAGAGGCGGCTTCGGTTGGGACAGTCGCTGCGGGGTGAGGGGGTGCACTACTAAGTACACCGGTCAACCGCCGGCTAGGGGAGAGGATCTATGACTTCGTCGTCGTCGTGGCCCGTATTCGGAGCGGAAAGAAGGGATGACAAAGCATCGGGGTGGTCGGTGAGAACATGTCGCGGCCGGCGGTGGCGGGGGCGGCAGGGGTCGGAGGGAACGTAGTCGGCGGCGGCTACGATTAACGGATTCGCATGGGTAGATGCGTTCGCGAAGTGTCGTGTTGTCGCCTTTTTAATATAGGCGCGACGATGCAAGTGTCCGGTGCGACTCCGACCGCGACCAGAAGAGCAGTACTCCGCGCATATATATCGTCGTTTACTGGCACCGTGTACAGCACCTTAATTACATACACGCATTTATGTAAAAATAATCTTTTTTACAATCCAAATAACACTTGTACATGCATGATGTACTAAATATTTTGTTAATATTATTCAGATACTTAGTGCTATTTTGGCCTTAGATATATTTTTTGACTTTTTTACCTTTTAACGTAATTTACTTAACCCTCATATAGTTATAGACCAACACACTTGTTAAAAATACATTAAAACAACTCGGAAATTGCCGCCTGTGACGAAACTGCGACGACCATTCTTACATGCAGCATATTTCAACGCATTTATTAATGTTATTGAAATCGCATTTTAATACGACTTTCAGTCATTTTAAAGCCACGTGATTCATTTCTTTATTACTATTGACTCTCCATCTATATCTTATGTTGTAATGTTTTAGGCTCTATTAAAATTACCCTGCCATCCACCATACACTGTATGTTTCTTTCATAGGTATTATGTTAGATGCCGGTGAATCATTATCAAAAATGGATCAAATGTACGTTAATTTACTAAACTAGCGGTACTTTGCGATGGCACTTTTGACTAGTTGTGGGCGATTATGAGATATACTAATGGAATCATTCGATTATGAAAATGTCTCGAGATATCTCGATTATAATCATTAGTAACGAATTAGTAGTCAATAGCTAAGTTCGATTAGGCGCCACGCGCGGCGGCATGGCCGATGCGAATGATGCCATGGCTCCGTTAGGAGTATTGATGTTCTGTGGAGTGCACTTGGCGCGGGCTCGCTGTATATCTATGTACCTGCTGTGCCAGCGGCGTACGATCCTGAGTTATAGAGTTGTAAAAGTATTTTTACTTGTTTAATTTGATATTTAATAAAATATTACTATTCACGAACTTGCGCTTAAAAGATATATATTATTTTTTTTTGCCTTTAACCTACTGCGTCTTAGTTAGAAACAAACTTACAATTAACAAAAAATTATGACTGAATTAAAATTAGTAATACTAATTATTTACGTCATTCGATTATGAAAATTAGTATGTTACTAATTTCATGATCGAATATCAATATTATGTAAATCATTCATAATCGCCCACCTCTACTTCTGACGGCAAAATGTTTACGGCATTGGTTGGTACTACTCCCTTCGTTTGTTGGTACTAAAGAAGATATAATGTACTCGACATTGGCGTAATTGTGGTGACCGTCCCCACAAAGGTCATAGACAAGATTTATATTAAATGACTTTATGGTTGCACGATAGGTTTCATAAGTATTGGATATTGTAACCTGTAGGATCTCGAGCATTATCAAAATCAAAAGTTTTTTATTCATGTAGACCAGAAAGTACTTATGAATAGTCAAACACAGAAAAATTTAATGATTACTACCACTCGTTCGGAATGTCATTCCTTTGGAGAAGAAGGGCAAGAAACTCTACGGTTACTCGTTTACAAATGAGAGCTTTACAATACTTTTTATATACACTGTTCAAGGGATATGGGAGAACAGTGCAGAACGAGCTAAATAGATGTGCTTAGATGCTGTAAGTATAGATTAAACATAAATGTACTTAGCTTCATGGTATCAATCAGTGTCTACATAGTCGTCTTATTAACAAAATGGAGACTTTGTAAAGGTATATAATATGAAGTAATAACAATAATAGTAAGAATAGTCCAGTTTTTGTCCATCAAACCTCATATATATATAGCCCTTATTTTCTTTCCATAGTTTACAATAGTCCGTGCACCTGCAGGGGTCAGTTCGCTGGTTATGTTTTTTCATTTTCAGCAAGTGATCTCAGCAGGTGACTTACATAACATTAACTTCTCGCAAAGGGCCTCTACGTGTTGGACCCATGTCCCCATGCAAGCCTTTCAAAGGTCCGGGTAAAGCCCGTGAATCTCATCGAGATACATAATAGTAAGAATAAGAATATTCGATGAATTATGAATACATATACAAGGTGTAAAATAAATTATGCAAGACCTGAAAGTAGTTTGTTCTCAATCGGCAAATGAAACGATTCCAACTGTTTTAACGTATGTTACATTTTTTAATTATCAAAAATTGCTGTTACTAAATCAGTTCGCTGCTTTAAACAAAATTTTATCATTATTCAAAGCAATGCTGCTATTTTAAGTGCATTTCTAATACATATACTTCAATAGAGACGAAAAAGTGCAGATTTCGTGGTTAATTTGGGCACCAAAGAGCTTAAAAAATGGTAGAAATCTCCTTATAATTGGAAATTTGATTTTCGTATTGAATGCGTAAGGCAATAATCTGATTGGGGTGTCTAAGGTCTTGCGTTATATATGTTACACCTTGTATAGGAAGCCAAATTTATCACATAAGCGGTTTTCCTCGCTCAGTGGTTAGAGCGGTCGTCACGGCACGGTTCTATTTCATCTGACGCGATACGTTTTTCCTTATGTTTAAAATTACTATTCTATGTTTTAAGGTGTTAAAAGTGCCATCGTAGTGCCGTTATTATAGCATCGTAATGTTTTCAAGTATTAATGTTCGTGGTACTAGGGCTAATGCTGTCACTCACCTTTTAAGTCCACAAGGCACTACACATAGCCATTTGAGTTGATTTTGTTCAAGTGGTCGCCTTTCGGAGAATTTGCATTTAGCTAATTATCCTCAATCTGTGACCATACACATTGGGATAATGTTTATAAGAAATTGGCATGCTTTTTGCAATGCGTGTGTCGTGACAGCTTCGTAGGTGGTACTCCATTTTTTTCGAGGTATATTTGAACGGATAGAATACTACTATATCAAATTAAGACATTTCGTATTAGTAGTACAGTTGCATACATTACAGCTGCTCTTTGGCATGGCTTCTGCAAGTCATGTAAAAATTTAATATTCATAGGTCTGAAGCTAAGAAGCTTTATCGTCACAAAATATTATCGTTTAGATTTTATTAAACCAATTTCCAGATAGATAGTATCATGGTGTAACCATACTTTTGTCTGTGAGATTTGTAATTACTAATTGATTTTAGTAGAATTTATTCTTTCAATTAAAATTTTATACTGTTTCATGTTTCAGTTAATGTCTGGTGAATGGCAAGGTAAAATATTCCGAATTCGCGCCCCATTCTGTCTTTTTCACATTTACCTATGTCTTGTATGTTTTATCTTTGTCGCACTTTCACTGTACGAGATTTAGACAAAGAGCAGGCGCGTATTCGAGAATGAAACAGACTATTTACAAATTGTGTTTGGTACAATGTTGTAGCGAATTTGTTATATTATTTTTATAAGAGCAATTCACAAAATGTCTTCCTAGTTTATTTTAGTTTTTTTATTGTTACCAAGTGACGTAAGGATCACTACTATCATGGACAGTTTTTGTCATAAAACATTCTTTATCCATTATAAGTGATTAAGTAGAAAGAAAAGATTAAGAAAATGGCTTGGTATTAAAAATCGGATAGGACATATTTATAATATAGTGTGTCAAGGATCTTTTGGCTCATGGATGACATCGACAGGGCGTTGGTGTCAAATTAGGGTTACTAATTAAAACAAAGAACTTTGGTAAAATTCTTAGCAAGCGGCAACTCGGACTGTCATGAAGTGACATTTCACTTGATGATAGCGCAGCGTTAGTTCCGAATTCGACCGTGGGCCCAAAGATCGTTGTACAACTATATCTGACTTTAAACGTGGATCAAAGAGAAATGAAGAAGATGACTCTCTTGAACACGAACCCACCATTAGGATCGCTGCATTTTCGCAGTGCGATTAAATGAAGTGACCCGATTGGTTAAATTATTCTTTTCGTTTCTACGCCTCCCTGTGGTAGACACCACCTAAATGAAATACGTTACAATGAGTGCGCTAGTGACATAGACTTGTATTTTATATCTGTATGTGCGTATAATACGTATATTAGTAACTACATTATAAAACATGACACTAAATTCATACCAAAAAATGTCTTTCATAAATAGTTTTATAACATGACTGTGAAAAACCTAATAAGTATGTGTGTAATCTTTCCACTACTATATAGTAGATGTAACTTTTATCTTCTGAGCGATTATTACTCATTGTAATAGTATTATCCGAATTATGAATCTTAATAATGTTAAGGTTGGCATTCCGCTTGCCCAATATCCAAGTAATATTTGATCTTATTTCATATAATCAATATGAAATTACCCATTTTGTTAAACTTTTTGATCAAATGTACATTAATGACAAAAATATATGACAAGTGGAATTCAATCCTTGGTTATGGACTAATTTTATTAGAGTGCGTAAATATACCAAACAATTTGTGTCTTTCTTTAAAAATAAATCAGAGAGATTAGCACGAACATATTGACTTTAGCGTAACGTTGTGTAACATTTACTTAGTAAATTTTTAGTGAGATAATTTTAATTTAAAAAGATTTTTTAAAAGAAAAAACAGCGAATATATCTTGTTTAGTTGAAGAGTTCCTATGGTTTCCTTCCGGCTCCATCATCAGACCTTGGACACCATCCGGGTATAAAGTACTCGGACACAAATCCTTCGAGCCCAAACACGGCAGGGTTATATTGAGTAGTTGGTTACATAGGCCACCATTCGGCTTTATAGTACTTGTCAATACTAATCTAACAAGCCAAATACGACGGGGTTACGTTTTATAGTTCACATGTTCCTATGGCCACATTCCGATTCCATCATCTGACAAGCTCCATAGTACCATAATATAGCATTGTCACCGACTTTACATACGTCTGCAAAATTGAGCTCTATCGGATAGGGTATGCTTGAAAAATGGGTCACAATATTTTAACCGGCAAGACAGACAGACATAAAGTTAAATAAAATCTTGTAGAAAGGATGGCATATCAACTCGATAGCGTTACGATAACGTCAATATGATTGTGTGAAGCACTCTGTTTCAATGCTTCGTTTCACTCTGATAAATAGTCGATCTAACAGCAGCAAACCATTCCATATAGTTTGTATGAATAAGTAAAATTATTACTTTTATTTTTATTAATGAAATTATATTCCTCTACTGAATATTGGAGAGTATTGATTTCCTTTTATCTTTTTCTTAATATTCCACCCCCCGACTGGTAATCAGTGTTCATATGAATGAATCAGCCTACTCTGTCCCACAGTACTAGTTAAATTCCTCTGGAATGAGAGAGATTGTTATTATACCGGATGAGAGTCACACTTCACCACACGGACCCAGTGTGGATTGCTGGAAGCAGGTTTGTGGCATTCTGCTGATGGAACTAATCAAGCCATCAAATAATTAACCGTGACCAACGGCTTACCTTCTGAACCATGGAGACACTCGAATATGGAAATTCCACAAATGGCACCCATCTCAGACTGACCGAGACAAAAGCTGTTTAACCTTGGTGATCGCTAACACCATCGCGGTGCCGCACCGCTAGGAGAACGCATACATCTCTGTTTATTCAGGATGATTTTCCGTTACTCAATAGATGGCGTTGACCATATATATATATATATGTCGTCAGATGGCCAAACCAACTAGCACAAGAGCTCAATCTTTAGACTCAGACATGCGCGGGGTTAGGTTTCCAAACAGCTAAACAATAATTGCCCATCAGTTATTTAATCACATAACTTATCCACATGAAACACAATATCAACCATTTAATTATCAAAAGGGCAGGACGACCATTTTGACACGTTGTCATCGCATCGTTCGCCATGTTCTGTTCATCTTCCTAATTCAAAATCCCGTTGACTCTCGCGTTCCGTCAGCACGCGGCCGTAGCGCTGACTAGCGGACGAACCGCGCACTATTTGCCACAGATAATAACCACGCCGACATATATATTGGTATTTTTTATGACCATTTATGACATGCTTAGGACAACCAAAATATTTAGAAACGAGAGCAGATGAGGTAAAATATTATGGAATGGTGGCCCAGAACTGGTAAAAGACGAGTGGGCAAACCGGTGACTCGTTTGGTATATGATATCCTTCAGGTCCAAAAAGTGGAATAGGCAAAATGTTGGATTTTCATTATGTTGAATTCCCAAAATATTTTGACGTAGATTACGTGACGTAGGTAGATTACACACAGGACCGCGAAGAATGGCGCGAAAGGAAGAATGCTTTACCCTGTGGGTTATACAAAGCTAATGATGATTATTATAAAAATTAAATATTATGCGAATATACATACATTATACCAAACACGAGGTAAAATCTTTTTTTTACCAAAACTGATGTCGCTCAAAAGATGTATAGATATATAGATTCTTGCTCTTGAGTGGAAAGCACATCGATAATGCACGCATACTTTTGGATCTATAGGTACTCCCAAATACATCTTATGTTTTTTTCTAGGAAAAAATATCTTGAATAATCACACCAAATTGAACAACTCAAATGTTCCCCGCCAAATAGGTAATAGCAGCTAATACTTGCAACGCATTCTCGAGTTTATAATTTTAACAAAGGTGGTGGTTATGGTTTTTGAACGGGAAGAAACCAGAACGAATGCAAGGATTGTGGTTGGTAACGTTGTGCTGGAGCAAGTGAATGAGTTTGTATATCTTGGATGCGCATTCAGTAAGGATGGGAAATACACCGCTGACATAGAGAGGAGTGAGTGCAGGGAACAGAGTGGATGGTGCGATGGGAACTAAAAACTTGGGAGCCGGCACTTAAGCCAAAAGGCGCACCTGGCCATACATAACGGAGTGATTCTCCCAACGCTGTTATATGGCAGCGAGAGCTGGGTATGTAAGAAAGAGAATGAAATTAGGATAAATGCGGTGGAAATGCGAGCTCTGCGGAAGATGTACGGAGTGAAGCTGACCGACCGTATTCGCAACAGCGTAGTAAGAAAGCGAGTAGGTATGAAATATATGCTCCGTTGGTGCGGGCATATAAAAAGAATGTCAGAAAAAAGAATGACAAAACAGATATACAATGCGAAAGTGGAAGGATGTAGGTACCGGGGAAGACCTAGACTATCTTACCATGACCAAATAGACCGAGTCTTATCTGAAGGTCAAGTCAAGAGTCTCCGTAACTGGCGAGCGTGTATGGGACGTACTATGAGAGTGGAGGAAGCCAGAGAGGTATGTAAGGAAAGAACCTGTCTCTCTGCCTACCCCGCAAGGGATCCGGCGTGATGATATTTTATTAAATGCAACTATAATTTTAGTTGGGCCTGCTAAATCAGAAAATTTACTATCCATATATATTAGGTATCCTCGTATTAATATCAAAAATAATTTATTTATAACCAATGACATTGCAATAAGAGAAAGTCTAGAATGGAGGAAGCTAGAGGTCTGTAAGGAAAGAATCTGTTTAAACTCTGCCTACCCGGCAATGGATATGCCGTGATGATATAGAAAGATAAAACGTAATTATTATTTTTCGTATGCCTATACAATACATTCTTTTTCATGTTGTAAGAAGAAAAAAACCTGCGATAGCTTAAACCGAATAATGATGATCAAAATTTAAACGTGTTTTCCCAGGTAGTAGGTAATTGAGGATTGACTTACAGAAAGGACTTGTTTCTAATTTAAAAATAAATCTCTTTAAGGAAAGGAACTGTTGGAACTATGTACTTACTCTTTGCCTACCTGGCAATGGATCTGGTGTGATGATATGGACATATACAGAAAAAATGATTTTTAATGCCATTCGATTCTAATGTCATGTTTTCATCTAATCTTTTTTTTTCTTTTTCGTGGCAATTGCGTTTACATTATGCCATTGTACAAAGTTTACGAATATTCATTTCTAAATTAATTCAACTACCCAATGAACTTGATGACGAAGATGATAATGAAATTGATGAAGTGCCCCACCCTGGATAGTAAAGTGATGGATACTTTACATACCAATTGAGACGGCCGTTTTGAGGGAAATCGAAAACGTTTTATCACTTTGTTACAATTATCTTCATTCATGCACATATAGGAACACATAATGGTTAATATTTCACCAACATTACACATTATGATTCGAAATAACACAAGTTTTGGAAATTAAAACAAATTGACAACATCACTTCGATTTCCCGCCAAAAAGTCTCATCTAATCTTATCTCAGGACTGTTCAAAGGTTTCACCACATAACCGACGAAGCGAGACGGGGGCGCGACGGCACGCGTGTTGACGTCTCGCTCTCCCCGTGCTTCGTTTGTAATCGCTTCTAGCACGACGGCGGCAAGTCGTGACGTTTGCCGTCGCGTGGCGTGGCGTGTTTCAGTACACTACAGCTCCCCTAGCCGCGGCACCGTCGCGCTACGTCGGCTATATGGCGAAACCTTAAGTTATCAAATCGACTTGCTTACCCTCTCACCGACTAGGCAGCTCACGTAGACCAATGTGATACTATGATAATGTGTAACTTCGGTACTATGATAATTGAAGTTGTTTGAAGGGTCTATCGACTCCATTTCATTTCGTGACTCTATTGACATATAAAACAACTGTATTCCTTTTTTTTCATTTATTCCACCAGTAAAAATGCTTATTCTGAACAATTGGTATACATTTTGTTTAACATAAAATTCAAAACTAAGATCAAGAGGTACTTTCGACTACTACAAAATATATATAATAGTAAGAGGTTTGACTAACTACTCTGACACCTGTTGTTGGGTGTCATGCTTGTCACAAAATTATTTAGATCTTGTTTAGATTAATTGTTATAAAGTACAAAATATAGAAATTTGACACTGACTCCCAGGATAAGCTCATGTGATATTTAATTTTTGTTTCTTTATTAGTATCTAATTGTTCTAACCCTGTAATATCCGATTCCATATAATATTGTTTGCCCTTCTGAGTTGCGATAAGTTTTTTATTATATATATAGAGAAAGCACGCCACCATGTCCTTCTCACAGATCTGTTATGTCTGTAGGGGTGAAGATAATACACTCATCAATTTTCTTATTTAAACAACTGTTTTATGATCATGCTTTCTCAGTGATAATACTCATTTTTCTTCCTAATATTTGATATTCTTTGATAGTATTATACAAGAACTTTCCAATAACGATCATAAATTAGATGTTATGTTGACAATCATAAGAGAAATATTAGTGTACACTGCGTGACAATTTATACGACTAGAATTACATTCTTGAATGCAATATTTAGGTAACGTACAGTTTTTAACATAATATAATTAAAAATCTATCTACATTTTTTACTATCTAAGATAGAATTACAGAAAAATTATTGTCCTAGAATTGGATAATAATTATTATCATAATAAATGTATAAACAATATAATGGGCAACTTATATTATATATATTATATTAACGGGGTTAATATAACTTAAAATTGTATAAAACACTTTATAATATTACCATTATATTTATCCCGCGGTGGGAGAAACTCTTATTCTCTATTTGTTACATCTATTTAAACTATAACCCTAAGTTCCTTTTTTAAAATGGAAGTATACACATTAACATCTAAGTCCAGGTCCCTACTAAAAAAATGAGCCAAGTTCCTTATGCAAAAAGCCCAGTGAAATACTTGGAATCTAATAAATAGCAATGGAACAGCTATTTAATGACTAGAAATTGATAAATATTACATAGACTTAATTCAACATTATGTAAACTTCCTGTGCAACCCCAAGATTACGACTATACGGGTATATAGACACATACATGTAAACAGACTTCACATTTGATTATATAATAAAAATAGGAAACACGTACTATTCCCACCTTTTAATATATTCCCATCATTGAATCATTCATCCATTTTTTTTTAAAATTTAAATACAACTTTCCAAACTGCAATATGAAACATGTGTATTTATATATATATATATATATATATATATATATATATACTTTGCTTACCTATAAATACTAGAACCCGTCTGAGTATACATTACAATTATACCTACTTTAAAAGTAAGTACTTTTACAAAATGCGCCCCTTTGTCAAATCAAACTTTCACAATGTTTACATACTTTACTAAGTCACATTACAGAATATATAATAATATATAAGTATAGGTACCTAATTATATCCATAATACTTTGGACTAAGCCCAATCGTCAGACGAGGAATACCAAGATAAGTATACTTAATTAAATAATAAATTAAAATCACTCTGAACGACCTATCAGACTTTGTTCTCTTTCATATAGATCACATTGAAGTAGGAATCCTTGCAGGATGACTATAAAACAAGAAAATGTAGATGACAACCTTCTTAAATTCTTTGAATTTTCTTGATCGTCTTGTCTTCTAACTATGCCAATTCTCTTTAACATAATAATTAAAAATAAACACCTTTCTTTTTAACATGCGTATAATTTAAAAAGGTGCGGTGACAGCCCAGGGTTTAGAGTGGTGAGGGGAGGCGTTCACCTTGGCTTATATCTGCCCTTATTAATGATTACATTATCGCATTCGCGCGGCAGTCTATAGGGGAGTCTACATAATAATCGAAATTAGCAACTACGTAGGTACTTCGCTGATTTTCACGTCCAATACCGCAGTCTCCCTTATCGAATTCACATACTGAATAGTCCATTACACATACCCGGACCGCATTAATTTAAATAATTGTAGATTTCCAAAAATTTTGAAACAAATATTTAACATCTTCATTGTAATAATAATAATTGTTTTTAATAACTAGGTACAGATGGTCGCACACATAATAGATATATGTATGTATAATTTTATGTATGTAATATTTTATTCCAACCAGTTGTTAGTAAACTATACATTTATTTTAGATGACTAAGTCATTTCGCTCGTCGTTAGATGTTTAATCGTAGAGTTCACTCTTCTATGGCATGGGCTTCGGAGTGTGAGGCGTCTTGATATTGTGGACGATCAAAGCGTGATGCCGGGGCGTACCGTGGTACGGCCTGTAGCGTGAGGGTCAGGAACTCTGCTCCCTGGAAAACAAAGAATGTTTTTGGCATAGAATGAGGCGAAGCGATTATCTGCTAAGATAATTGTTGACAGAAAGACTAAGGCTGATGATGAGATATAAATGGCTGGTTATTGTTTGAGGATGTTACATTTTGAGAATAAAGCCTTTTATAGATTAGGGAACAAATGTCCTGTGACACGTGTCGCTTGTCATATCCCGCGACGTCGGTCGGATTCGCCTGAGATTCCCTAATGAATACGAGCCTTAAAGAATGGAAACTACGAACTACGGAAAATGGCTCTCACGCTGTTCCATCTCTCTCTAGGGCCATCCTTACTGTCTTCCACTACGGAGCTGTTAAATTCGGCAGTCTTTATTCTGTTGCATTCCAATTCCAAATTGGTTTCCTAATAGATAACTATACATAAATCCTGAGTTAATAAGATCAATCCATACTAATATTATAAATGTAAAAGTAATTCTGTTTGTTTGCTATCTTTTGACGCCTAAACTGCTAAACAGATTTTAATATCAAGAAGACAGACAGCATCCTGGCCATTGCCATAGGATACCTTTTGTCTCAAAAAGAAATTAACGCAGACGAAGGCGCGGGTAACAGCTAGTAAAAATATGATACTTACGCATGGGAACTTTCCGATTCTGCATGGACAGTTGCGCTGATGGTAGGAGGATCCGAAAACCGTACGAGCATCCGCCTACTTCTGTAATAAGAGTGACAAATTCGACGGGCAGGGATAAAAACACTCTTCAATGAAAATGTATAACTATAGGCTATTTTTTTTTTCGCACTGGCAAAGTCTCAAACCGCATGACATTAAAAAAAGGTATGTAAAAGTAATTCGATAGTTATTAAATATAATTCGCTGAGGTAGATATAGGTACAAATAATAGTTGACTCATTGATACTCGCAAAATCATTTCGCAAAATACATCCGTAAAGAATAACTTGCATAAGCTCTACGTCAGTTTATTCTGGATAAAACGAGGATCTCAGGATTCTACTTACTCTTGGCTGGTGCTCGCCCCGTAGTCAGTCTCAGAAGTGTTGGCTGTAGTCGTCGCTGGACGAGTCCACTTCATGTGGAGTTTTGGCTTTTGATTATCAGGTAATTGTCTGAAATAAAGTTAAGAGTACAAATATCTCAAGTGCTTCTGCATTATACTAGACATGTCGGTAACCTGTATCATCACAGTTAATGTTAGTACCAGGAAAGAATTATTAAAGGTAGGTAAATTGATATAAATAAGATAAATATACCTGTTTATTTTGAATGACTTATTTATTACTACCATTCTGGTAAAAACTAGTATAAAATAAAACTTAAGAAATTATACAAATTACAGATAACCATAATATAGACAATCTTGTTGAGTTATATCTAAATAAAACAGGAATCAATTTATGTAGGTAATGATAAAAATAGTGCTATTTTTTCACTTTCACTTTTTATTTTTCATTTTATATCTTTAGGAGGCGGAACTTCTTCAATTACAGGCCATGGCGTCGGTGGGAGCTTTCTATCAGGCCACTTCCTCTTCATGAAATCAGCTAGAAGTATCATATTTATCGTTTTCATCCCAGGCTTAGGCACCGCGAAAATATTTACCGTTTCATTGATAAGATCATCATCTATTGGAACATTGGCGTTACGCAATTGATCAATGAAGTCTTTCGCACGTATATATATTTTACCGTCCTTTCCTATCTGATATACAACTAACGCAAAATCTGTCTGTTTATTTTTGTTCTTTTTACACAAGTATTCGATACAATTTAATACCAGATTTCTAGGATCTAGACCCGTGAAATTGTTATCGCTGATAACGCCTCCGAATGTCACCACCGTATTCTTCTTAGATTGCATACCTTCAAACTGTGCTAATATATTTAAAAAATCTCCATCGACGAAAACGTTATCCATGTATACATTCTGAACTTTAACAGCTGCTAATTCAACCTTTGTGATCACTTTAAGTGCATCTTTTGGCGTCATCGGATTGTAAGACAAGTCTAACGTCACTGATTTTCTAGCATTTTGAAGTTTGTTGTTACTGAGGTTTAAATAGCGCATATAACCATTGCTTAGAATTCTGTTCATGGCAGAGCCAATTCGAGCACCAGATAACGAGTTCCAAGACAAGTCCAGTTCCTGAAGACCAATATTCTCCGATAATTTAGTTAGAAATTGAGAAATTTCTACACCGAACAAAGAGTTCCATGAAACGTTTATGTGTGAACTTATTATTAGTTTCCATAGCCTCTACTAAAGAAAGAGTTGCTTTTCCTGTAATACTGTTGCTGCTCAAAGAGAACATTTCCAAATTAAGACCATTAAATACTACTCGGGCTAGATATTTCATTCCAAGTTCGCCCAATTGATTCTTGTATAAATTAAGGTATTTAAGACTCTTATTAGAAGACAACCTAGCAAATAATCGCAAAGCGCCAGAAGGTCCAATTCTGCTTCCCGACAAATTTAACTCTAATAGAGTCGAGTTCATACCGAGCATGTCACCCAAATGGTAGCAACCATCGTCGTTAAGAAAATTATCAGTTAAGTTCAGGTACTGGACACTTTTATTGAATCTTAACGCCGTACTTATGCCAGAAATGGCATCAGAACTCTTTATAGAAGATTTTGACAGGACATCGACCTGTCTCATTGCAAATGCTCAAATGTATCTCTTGGCCATCATCAGGGTATATGATTACATCTTCTGACTTCAATAATGCTTTTAATATTCCGGGATTGACAACAGGCTGGTAGTTGTAATAAGGATGTCTGAGCACCGAGCTGGCGGACATCGGTATGTACTTGGTACATTTCTCCCCACTGCCGGGATCGTAAAGGCCTTCCTCGTGCAATACTAGCTTAATGTTTCGTTCTGGTATATCCAATAGTAGAGAGGACCACTCTTTCATCGGTGGCTCCTCGGAACTTTCATCAAACTGAGGTTTCAGCACCTGTTCCACGGGTTCCAGCACTTTAACAAAAGACACGTCCGAAGACATTTTACTTGATTAACTAAATAGGCGAGTAAACTTATTCCAAAAAATACTGCTTAAAAACCTGAAATAACGTTTACTAACTGCTAACTGAAAGTCAATATGACAATGATTTTATAAAAGAAGAATAACGTCAGCCTTGGTATTGTTCTAATTATTAGAGTATATTTGATTCAGTATAAACTCCATGGAGGAATGTAATAAGTACCTAGGTATTAAAGGTTTAGTACCTTTGGTAAAATAAATTATATAATATTATTTGCAACGCAACGTTTGATAATTTGAATAAAGTCTTAAGTTACAACTAAGTTAAAAAAAACACTTACAATATATTAAAAGATTTTATGGAACAGCTAAAGTGTTGTAGGTAGTGTACACTACTCTAATTTTAAGTTATTCTATTGGCACCTACGTTTTTCTTTACTTTCACCACTCACGTGTATGTCTCACATAATGTATAATCTATACATATAATAAAACTGTAAGGAAGTCATGTCTGTACATGGAATATTTTTAGGAAATAACAACCCAGGGGTATCATACTATCGATGTAGAAGCCAATTCTACACTTTTTGGCTTTCGTGTCTGTTTGTCTGTCTGTCTGTCCAAGGGTATGAACCATCATCATGCAAAAACTACTGGGCGGATTTTGAAGAAACTTTGCATTCGAATACCTTAAAATGATGGATAACGTATTGTATAGTATTTATCCCGGAAAATTAAAGGGTTTCACCAGAATAGATGAAAATAAGCAAAACATTGAGTTTCTAAACAGACATTTTACTATGTAATTGTAGTCTGTACAAAAGATCATAACTCTGTATACTTATATTTTCGAAAATCTAACAGTTTTTAAAAGAAAAAAGTCAATTTTGATAAATCATTCATTGTTCCAGAACAACTTAGCTACTAGATTGTCGCGGGATAAACATAAAACTAATAATTGAAGACCCGAGCCAATCTCATAGGTCACCTAGCGGGCAATTCTTGAGGCGCCCGTGCTGACGTCCTGCGTACTTCTGCACTTGCATTGGCCTACTCTACTGCTGAATACTGAGCTCCGGTGTGGTATCAAAGTGCACACACAAGTAAGGTGGATGTTCAGCTAAACAGAGTGATGCGAGCAATTACCGGTACACTCCGATCCACGCCCACCTCTTGGTTATCGGTTCTTGCACACATTGCGCCACCGGAGCTCAGGAGAAAATCCGGAGAGAAACAGCTAGTAAGTGGTGGAAGTCAGTTTGGATGTCCCCCTATGAGATGACAATCTGAAAGACCCTCAACTACATTTCCCTTCAGAGACTTCCTTCTCGGAAACCGATCTGGGGCGACAAGAACATCCAGAACCACTCTAACATCCAGTCAGAGTAGAAAAAGCAATGGGAGAGTTCGGTCGCCTCACAGGGTAACATCACCTTAGCCGATCCCTTGACTGTAGTACACGGCTTCAAAGAACAACGGCTGGTGTGTTATTCCATCAATCAGAATCGGAGTCGCAAGGTGCAATTATCATCTTCACAGGGGGGGGGGGGGGGGCATCACTGAGTCTTCTTGTTGTAAATGTGGAAACTCAGTGCAGACTATCCAACACATCGTGAAGGACTGTCCCACTCGAAAATTCTGCCGCGGATTCGAGGGGATACACCAGCTGACACCAGAGGCTAAACAATGGCTCCTCCACTCTGACATTAAGTTTTGATCGTGGTTCGCATTATTAAAAATACACCGCCATACAATGATGATGAACATAAAACTTTATTACGTTATAAAATATGTGATTTTGCCTACACATACATGAATTAACTCAGGTTGCTTTTATCCACTGAAAAGTTTTTGGCGAGGAGTCTATCCTCGTCAAAAACTTTTCAGTGAGTAAAAGCACTCACTCGAAATTGTTTATACACGTTTGATTTAAACACTCAAACATAGTTTCGTGCATGCATGAAGGAATACTGGAAACCGTCTGGGACTGAACCGTAAATACAGAAAAAGGTCAAGCAGAAACGTAATGCGTCAAACCCGTTCTATGTACCACGCAGGCAGAGATGCGGGCTAAGCTGTAGCGTGTGTAAAAATATACTTACATTCGTGGTACAGGTCTCATCTCGATGCCGCTATCTCTGAATGACTCGCGCTGCCTCCGTCTATATGTTTTTATAGCTTTATAGTTTTCGTAATGTTTTCTCACTACTTGGCGCACCTGAAATTTGATAAATAAAACTATTATACGACACAGTCTAATTCTAACCAGATTGGCCGTAGCAAACCATATCTCTATTCCACTTAGTTCTTTTATGAGAGGTTTTTATATTCAAAGTAACTTGGAAACTGCGAATTTCAAAGTAACTGTTAAGGTCACATATTGATGGAGCACAAATAATTATTGGACCGTACTAGGTACAGACCATTAACAGTTATTTAACCCAGAAACAAGAAGAACTCGGAATAAGTAGCATTGTAGATATCAAGTACGTCCAGTTAAAGTGCCATTTTAAAATAAAGAAAAACTAATAAACGTTTTGCTGGTTTCATAGTCACGCGGCTGAGCCGTGGCGCTCGATCGAACGGGTCCGATAAGAGAAGCCTCCCAATAGCAGGCTTTACCGCACACGTGTTTAAATAGCATGTCAGATACCGCTTGCTACTAACGGAACTAGCTTTAATAAAATCAATTATTTATTTGTTTATCCGTAATAGAAATTAATTTTCTGGGACACGGTGCAACGTAAAAACCTATAAAGTGTGGGATTATCATGGAGCACACATTTAATTTTCAATGTAGGCACTTATAATACGGACACTTCATGAAACAAAACAAATACTTATTTTTTCTCCATTAGTAAGTAATAAACATGTTCATTAAATTAACACAGGCCTTTATCCGACTCCTCCACTAGAAGAAGTGATTATAAAAATATAAGGTCATCCATTAAATAATAATTGTCCTTCATTTCACAAAGCCCTATGGAAGATCGGTTATCACGTACATTGCATTATTGCAGAATATTATTGGACAGTGTAAATAATTTACACTTCGCGACGGTGGATTAATCACGAAACCCTTTATCCGATGTAAACCGAGAGGTGATGTGAGTGATTCAATTGTTTGTAGTATTTTATTATCCGTGTTTATTAGGATTTGAATATTATTTTATTTAGTTATGTTTATGTATTAATGTATGACTTCATTATTATTTGTTCTTCTATTGATGAATGGTATGGTGTTTATAATTTTCATGTTAGCTGAGTAGGAATACAGTTTGGAAGCTATGTTGTATTTTAAAACCAATTAGTTGTTATTCAGACGAAGCTGTTTTCATTGAATTATAAGTTCATAAACACTAAGTTTCTGTTTTGAAATGTTGACGGTCCCCAGTAAATTCACAATAGATCACATCTTCCAGACGTTTATCCCTCAAAGGTGCAAAATTCCTTTAAGATCTTTGTGTATTTTATACAAGAGTATGTAGATACAATGAGGTTTACATGGTGTACAAAGAACACGAAGATTTAAAAGATGCTTTGGATTATGCTAGACAAAGTATATCTTTAAGATGTTTTGGTTCCATTGTGATAAGCGACCAGCTTATTCTTGGTAAAATCTTGTTTACATATCTTTTGAAAACGGACGAGGTTCTCTCGGATACGGGGTTCCTTTACGAAGATGAGAATAAAATTACATAAACTTTGCACAGCGCAAAATGCCAATTTTAATCTATCTATCTTAAAGAAAACCATTATTTTTCAGACTAGCCGTATCTTAGTCCTGTCCGTAGCAAGTATTATTGCTTGATTTCTATAGCTATTATATTTAATAGTCATAAAAATCACATTCATTGTGAGAAAGATCGTAGGTAGATACATATTCTATGATTACATGGGTCGCCGGTTAAACTGTTAAGGAGTTAATTAATCGATTTGTATAGTAAAAGATCCGTTTATTTGTGAAATTACTATTTTTTCAAACTAAACCTTAATTTAAATGCATATACATCATAGTGGTGACACTTAATAAAGATTTATTTATTACAGTTATATCTTAAAGGGCAGCAATTTAAAATCATAAGGCAATTCATTTTTCATATTTGGTTGCTTTTAAAATTTTAAGCGTGGACGCAAAGACGCTATTGTGAGTTTATTGCTAGGCCATCAAGACGCATGTCATGTTGATTCTGGTAGGAAGGGTATAACAACGAGTTTATATTCTAACATTTATCTTTATCTAATAAATGTGAAAGACGGCATGCCAACTCAACCAAATTATTCGAGCTTTATATTTTCTTGAAATTGACTTAGATTGTATAAATCTGAGTTAATTTGAGAAATTAGTTGTAAGTTCTTTTATGATGCAATCAACAAGGGTGCGGGGTAGCTCGAACAGGGTCACGTGTGGCGCTGACGGGCTTCCGCGACGGGGTTCCATGTGATGTCAGGATGTATAAAATACATTTGCATCACATCCATTCCTAAAATATCACCGACACGTTTCCAATTAATACCTAAATTATTATTTCAAATGAAACTTAATTGTTTAAAATCATAAAGCGGTAATAAACTATTTTAGAGATTACACATATATTGTGTGTAGTTTAATATTAAGTAAAATCTCTATGATCACATTCTATTCTTGTGACCTCGACTCTCGTAGTTCTATGCATATACTTAGACCCGCAAATTTTGAATAGCTTTGGGTGCTCCTTCAGGCTGGTTTATAAATATAAATATGAAAATGTATAGTGTTCTGTTATATCAACTACGTATGTACCCACCATGCGCAATTAGACTGTACAGTCAGTTGCAATCTCATAAAGTTATATGTATGTATGCAGTTGCAACGACTTATGTTCGAACTATAATTGAAGAGGTTGCGTTTCCGATATGATTCAGTATACCTACTTAGTATCGGATTTACACGGATATTGTAGAAACTCGGGATAATTTCTGTGCATTCAAGCGTTTTAGTCATACATATTACTGGAATCAAAATAGGCCTTGTTGTTTTTCGTATCCATAGTACTTTACAACTGGGCTTATTCTAGTTGTTGTCTCCGTTTCTATGGCTGATCTGTCAATTTTATGTGTCTCTCATTTTGCAAAGGAGGGAAGTGGAATTTTAGTTTTTCCTTCTTCTCCTGTTTTCTTTTCTTTCTAATTAACTTTGTTACGGGTTCCAAGATAGTTGAAACGCTTCCCGGGACAACCCATGGTTCAGACGTTGGTGTCATCTAAGGAGACCATGGGAAACCTATATTACAGAAATTACTGTCGTAAGAATGTGTGGTGGCCTTAGTCCCAAAAATAAATATCTACTTAGTATGTTAATTAATAACACAAAAAGTTATTTTGATCCAGCATCGCGTAGGATAAGTGGGCGAAATAGTTAAAAAAAACTTACACTCGATTTTCATAAACATTCGGTAGGATAGAAATATTCGGCATTCGGTGATATAAAAAGAACAGTTGTATTACATAAATCTCGATATATATATATACATATTTGATAAGCAACAAGCATCGTGCGGGTGTGTTACTATGTTAGATACTTTGCTAGACACCTCTGGGCTAGTTTAATACACCTTCTAGCAACTCGTTGTAACCTATTACCGGGATCAAATATAAGGCTCAAAACTAAGCCTCTTCAAGCTATTGTTACATCCGTGGTGCTTACAGCTGGGCTAATCCTAGCTGTATCCTCCTTCTCCCTGGCTATGGCTGCCATTTTTTTTGTGATTTTTTAGCCCACTTTGTATACGCAGAAAGCGGAATTCATTTTAGTTCCTATTTACTTTTGCAAAATGATTTTTTGCTAGTTCCAAGGCAGTTAAAGTACTCCTTGGGACATCCCGAGATAAACGTACCTTCATGTCGACACTGATCTCAAAGTAAGAAGGTTAAAATTGGGTTATGGAAATAGCCCGTAGAATGGCGACACGTCTGCCATATGACGGCACAAACGCCTCGATAAAACGTGGGTGGATTATGTATTCGCCTAACTAAATATTGTACATTTTTCTCAAATCGTGTAGATCTCTGTAGTAACCCAATTACTGTATGTAGCGGAAACTGAACGATAGGTATTGATGATGCTATTTTCGACAAATTTGTAGGTGTTTAATGATTCCCCAGGGATCGGAAACGTCTGGTGTGTGTCTATTTGGCGTTTAAGTGTGAATACAAAAACACTAATTCTACTTATTTAACAGATTTTGGGTTCATTGTTAGGGCAACAAGATGGTGCCTCCCATTCTCCATGTCAAACTTGTAGGACCCTTTAGGAAGGGCATAACAACGATGTTCAAAAACAAAAATCTTGTCTGGTGTCAAGTTGTCGGAGCTACCTTAAGGGGCATGGTAGTGTGAGAGGCTCCAAGGGGCAAGGAGGGAAACAATATTGCTTTTCCCCATATACATGCTTAATCTAGAGAGGCACAAAAGAGGGACACCGGTTCGACCCGATTAAAGATCCTGGAGCCCTTTAGTCCTGTCAAAAGAGGCTGTTATTTTGATATTGTGATAGTATCACATACCAGAGTACTTTCCACATCGGATTAAAAATCTTCTGAAAAAATTTTATTCGCGAATCCTAACCAAAAAAATATGTTTAAATATTATCACTTACGAACGTGTTAATAGGTGTTAGATTACGTAAACACATGAGGATTTAATAATTAAAATTCCTATAATTATTCATGGAGAGAAATGAATATGCATAATTAGATGCTAAAATTATATTTTATTACCTGTATATTTAAACATCGGTTTTGATTAAATAAAGCTTAAATTAAGCAATCACTAACAAAGGTTCTTTGTCGCATTTGTCGGCCGATAAAAGGGTAAGTGGTCCCCCACGTTTGAAGTGAAATGCCTCTATGTGATCTTGCACCTACAGCATATGTGAGTAGCATTTTTATTGAAAACTAACTACTACCCTTTTACCCTTTACATATTTTTGAACCCGATACTTATTCTTTAAATATTTTTATTATAAGTAACAACTCCTATAGGCGTATTATAAAGGATATTTATTGAATAGAATGAGCCTCTGAAGAATTCGCCGGCGCTCCTTGACGGGCGGTACTCGTTATGAGAGTGTCGAGGGCTGGGTCTATTTCAGTTATAATGACATAACGTAAGGGAAAGTACGGATCACAAAGGAAGGCCGCGCGAACTTACATCGAGCCCAAATTGTAGGAACATTGGTTTGAATGGTATTTCAAAATTTAATTTTATTCTACACCGTCACGCCTGTATTTCCCGAGCGAGTGTGGCAGTGGTGCACTGTGCTCATTCCCTTTTCGTCGATGATGTTAAGTCCCATGTAATAGGGGGCGAGCCGGCCAGACTCGGGACTGATACTTGGAATTTTTCAATGGAAAAACTACATTTGTCCGACCTAGGATTTGACCCCAGAACCTCGTGATCGCAACGCATATAATTCGCTACAGCAAGCGCCGAAGGAGTTTTATTTTTTTTTATTTTACGTAATTCCTAGTTTTTTGAATAAGCGCAGTGTTCGTAGATTTTTTTGCTAACTAATCTTAATGCTTATAATTATCCATAGTATATTATATTAACCCATATGATGCCTGTACCATATTTAATGTAGGTACCTGAGGTATGTAGGGGAATATAAAGGATAGATGTATGGTAAAATTATTGAACGGAGAATACGCGAGAAGTCCGATGGAGTGTTGTGTGAGGCACAGGGAGGTTTCAGGTCTGGAAGAGGATGTTCGGATCAAGTTTTCTCCCTCCGCAACATCGTAGAAAAGCATCTGGCAGTAGGCCGGAAGGTTTTCTGCGGTTTTGTGGACCTGGAGAAGGCGTTTGATAGAGTCGTGCGAAAGAGACTTTGGGACATTTTGCCAGAGTATGGTATAAACGGCACCCTGTTGCGAGCCGTCCAGTCCACCTACGTGGACAGCAAGGCATGCGTACGGGTGGGTGGTAACATGTCACCTTGGTTTGACGTTAAAATCGGCGTCAAGCAGGGTTGCGTGTTGTCCGCTAGACTGTTTATAGTGTATCTGGATAAAAGTCTTCAAAGACTGAATGCGATGACTGAAGGGGTAAAAATGGGTGATCTAGTGATAAACCACCTATTGTATGCAGATGACGCGGTTTTGATAGCGCCAACAGCCACTGATCTGCAAACACTAGTCACAGTTATGAGAGACGACTGCATGAACAATGGCTTACATTTGAATGTGAAGAAAACCAAAATTATGGTTTTTGAACGGGAAGAAACCAGAACGAATGCAAGGATTGTGGTTGGTAACGATGTGCTGGAGCAAGTGAATGAGTTTGTATATCTTGGATGCGCCTTCAGTAAGGATGGGAAATACACCGCTGATATAGAGACAAGAGTGAATGCAGGTAATAGAGTGAATGGTGCGATGGGAAGGCTACTTGGGAGCCGGCACTTAAGCCAAAAGGCGCAGCTGGCCATGCATAACGGAGTGCTTGTCCCAACGCTGTGATATGGCAGTGAGAGTTGGGTATGTAAGAAGGAGAACGAAAGCAGGATAAATGCGGTCGAAATGCGATCTCTGCGGAAGATGTGCGGAGTCACGCTGACCGACCGTATTCGCAACAGCGTAGTAAGAAAGCGAGTAGGTATGAAAGATAGTATCGGTGTAAAGATGAGAAAGGGTATGCTCCATTGGTTCGGGCATATAGAAAGGATGCCAGAAGAAAGAATAACAAAACAGATATACAATGCGAAAGTGGAAGGATGTAGGTGCCGGGGAAGACCTAGACTATCTTACCATGACCAAATAGACCGTGTCTTAGCTGAAGGGCAAGTCAAGAGTCTCCGTAACCGGCGAGTGTGTATGAGACGAACTATGAGAGTGGAGGAAGCCAGAGAGGTATGTAAGGAAAGAACCTGTTGGAACTCTGTACTCTCTGCCTACCCCGCGAGGGAGCTGGCGTGATGATATAGAATAACGTGCGAAGTACTTTATTAAGGCGCTGTACACACAAAACAGTACGTCGTATGCAAATACACACGCGAACTAATCACACACTAGGGTAGTCTAGGGTAGGCTAGTCACTGCGAACTACTCTCGTTAGTACCCAAATACTGCTTTCAAGGCGCTGAGTCACTCGTAGTATCCGTATATCGTTGCTAAGTCGCCGGTGTATTCCACTTAGATCGCTTGTTCTCCGATTTGGTCACCATCGCTTCCGAGAAGACACTGTGTCCGTCCCCGCACTCTGTGTTCCTTTTATACTCCTATGAAAGTTCTAGAACGGACGCGAACCCTCTAAGTACATCGATAGAAGTACATCTAACAATAACCGACGCGGCACACAAAGCGGTATTATTATTACATACCTATTTGTGCGTGAACAAATAGGTACTTGTATACCGCGCCCGCGCGTCGGCGATAATTAAAGGGTTGGAACTTTCTAGACGTTTCACCACTTAAGCGCGGATTCTAGATCTTTCTAGTCAGATCACCGGGGGACCTAAGGGTGTGTTATGCGTTTAAGAATCGACATTCCCCGATCATGACTTTTTAAGATATCGGGGTATGGTCGGGTCGTAACAATATTTTAACCAGAAACTACTTGGTTAGCCTAGTGGCTCATGGTGCGGTTGGTGATCACGAGGTTTTTGGGTTCAAATCAAATGGCGAAAATTTCTTAGTACCTGTCCGGAGTCTGGAATAGTGCCCAGTATAATTGAATTGCTATATTATTGGAACCTAATATAGACTGTGGAATGTGGGCGTGCATAGTACCTATAGAATAAGAACATAGACGGTGTTACTAACAAAAAACTTACCTCTGCATTTAGAAAGCAGTATATAAGAGCGATGAAGAAGCCTTGAAACGACCGGAGAAGATGGGTGCTGTAACTCCAGGTCGCAAACTCCCATACACTGCCATCAAGAGGGGCTTCAATCATGTTCAGGGCATTGGTGATACCAAGTAGTGGCAACAGGACGAGGGCGGCGCGCACTGCTTTCCTGTTCCGTACAAAATTATTGCATTCGTACAATTATATCACTATTTTCTGATAACCCCGCGAGGGACCTAAAGACCTCTACTCCAGTATTCTACTTACGCCTTAAGCCAGTAAAGTACAAAAACATGTTCGTAAGGCCCCTAAAATATGTATGGAGCAAGGGGCGTGTCAATGCGATAAAATATTCAACTCCTTTTATGTGATCCGTTTAAACTTAGGATTCACTGGTACATATTATTGTACAATAATATCAGTCGCTAAACACAATGTTTTAGACAAGTTGCTCACGTGAGCGGCACGAGGTAACATTTTAGGGGTGCTGAGAAATATCTATTATTAAAATGACCTCAATTTCCTATTGTATCGAAATTAAGTAATCAACAGAGGATTTCCTCAAATCAGAGCACCACCTCTTTGTTGCGTTCAGACAAGCAAATTGCTAAGCCTATGTAAAAATCTACTTACCTCATCTTCTGAATTTCAGTGGTCGTGCTTTGGCGCAGTTTCACAATCAGGACGCGCATAATGTTTAGTAAGAACACCAAGTTGATCTAAAGAAAAATATAATATGTTGTTACTGGTCGACAATGATAGCCTACGGTGGTTCATAATACAGCTTGTAAGTAAGCGCTAGAATAGGAAATATATAAACATGTTATGCAAGCGTTATTTAACAATATCAAAGCTCCAAATACGTTTAATTATGTAGAAAAATAATTGCCATGTAATGTACAATAAATACATTCACCAAAATATGGGATAATGTTGGAGGAAAAATATTGCTTAATGATGAACAATACCTAATAATAATCAAGTTATAGCACAATAATATGAAATTACAGAAAAAATAAGACAAAATCGTTCTATCTAATTCATATCTCCAATGTCCTCTATTTCACACTACGTCTTCTATTTTATATCGTCTTCGTAACTACACGAAAGAACTCGGCAATCACGAAAGCCATAAGGGATTAAACATACAGCAACGGTCGATTCCTGAATGCTAAGTTAGATAGCCAGCGTGGTAAGACAGCGTGTCTTACCACGCTGGCTCAAGGCATAATTTAGGATAGGTTCTTACACACGTCTAGTTAATTCCTAATATTTTTCTCGACCGTGTCTTATCTGAAGGGCAAGTCAAGAGTCTCCATAACCGGCGAGCGTATATGGGAGGCGACGAACTATGGGAGGGGAGAAAGCCAAAGAGCCTACCCCGCAAGGAAACTGGCGTGATGATATAGATAGATAGATTGATCTCGATCGCAACACCGGTAAAATAAACTAAATAAATAAATAGATCGGCTAATTAAGGCGACCCAATTCGATAAGTTCTTCCACGAGGACCGTAGGGAATCGAATTATTCTTGCTATATTACCTGTTAATTCATGAATCTATCAATATGGACTACTTACTTCACTAGTGAGTACGATTAGCAGTGATAGTTGGGTAACTACTCCTTGAATCTCATTATGGGCGTAATAACTCACCATTACAACAGCTAGACGAGGTCCTTGTAAAATCCAGTATAGTCGGGAGAAGTTGTATCCGTACCAACATCTGCGAAAGATTCGCATCATCAGACGGTCGTAATAGGATTAGAATTAGTAGATAAATAAAAAAGCTACCATTGGTTCATGGCAAATAGACTAAGTAATGGGCCTGTGAACTCAATTGTGGCCAGGGTAAAGTGCAAAGATCTGATTGCGATTTCTTACAAAAAATGCTAACTTGTCCTCTAATCAGCTATACATAGTAATATTACTTAATAGATTTTTTAAAATCTTACCGATTAACTTTTTCCGCTCGATAATAAACAGCGGTCAATGATGCCCAAATAGCAGTTACAATAACAGGTAAGCCCCAGCCCATAATGCAGTAAACCAAATACGAGATCCTTTCTCTCAGGGCATTGCCGGTCACCATATTGTGCAGATATAGGCCTTCCACGAACATCCACATAAACATACAAGTGATGCTATACTCGAGACACACGTAGGAAGACTCGCACAGGTAACTCTGGAAGAAGGTGATAGATTAGTATTCCAGTAAAGCTGTATTTCTTTAGTGCTACCCATTTCCCAGAAAGCGATTTAGATAAATGAGGAAAATATCGGAAATATGTAAAATATTCTATATAATAATAAGCTTATTAAAGATATTTCAAAATAAGATAAATAGTCAATAGCTTTGCTATGATTTTCGCGGACTGTCGCCTGATAAGCCCGACCGATTCAAGTGTTCAGGAGGCATCGAGCCCCCTTATCCCGAAGTTTCGTCAGCTTCAAACTTCCGACGTTGAGTGGCAATAGTCAGCAAGATTGCTGCTTCTTCAATCTGCAACTTTTTCAATTGCCGAAGAGATGTTTAAACGACCAGATCTATTGCAAGATGAGTTTATCTATTTTTTCTGACCTTTTCGTAGTATTGGGGCGTACGTATATAGGCACAGATATATTTGAAATCAAACAAAATTTATACTTCTCAGTAACAAACATGATGTTTAAATAATTTTGTGATGTAGGCGTATGTGTTCAGAGAGGTAAGTTCTTAGTATCAAGAGAAATTATTGGTTTTTATTTTCACTGCTTTTCACTTTCTTAAGAAATCTTATTTAAGTATAGAAAAAAGGATATTGTCGATGAAATACCATTTTCAAAGTAAAACGACCAGTGAGGGATGGTTTTCGGTTATTATCGCTCTATTTGATTGGCTTGCTTTCAGATAGAATCTTACTTTTGTTTTGGCTTATCTTTAATTGCAGCTCGCATATCTATGCCTCGTTTAGGAGTATACCAAAGAATTTGAGGGTTTAGGATACACAATAAAAATGAATACGTGACGTATTTTACTAACCATATTATCTATACCCTTCATAGTGGTGTTGCCGTATTCGGTCTGCTCGGTTATTCGGTTACGGACCAGGGCCTGGTCTATATAGACAATTAGACGGATGAGCACTTGAATCACCATCGCGCTGAACAAACATTTGTGAATCCGTGTCCGGTGGTTGCGTAATGACCTTTGGGAGAATATTACAATTATAGATGTACGACGAATTGCGTTATCTAATAATAATTATTGAATTATTGTATTAAGCAATCAGCCAATAACGATACTTTGTTCTTAGCATATTGCACAATTTTTACTTTTGCGGTATTGTTAAGAACCCTATGTTGTTAACGCTTGTTTCGATATGTCGTACGATCCACTAATTACTTGTTGATTGAGGGTATAATAATAATATATATATGTTTTATTTTTTGGTTTTTGGTTATAATATATATTTTCAATATTCTAATCGTTCATATTATTATGACTTAAGTACTTTCTTATTTAACTTACCGATAATGTGTGAAGATCCATAAAGATATTATCAAAGCGACTAGAGAGATGCTAAACCCAGCTATTTCCATGTATCGTGTGCTTTGCGCTATCTCAAATTTAGTCTGCAACAAAACGAGAATTATATGATGACGATCTTCAAGATGTGAGGTTATAAAAAATGGTGATATTTAACTATCACTGTCTATCTTGGAGTTACCGTAACCGGCGTGCGTTTATGAGACGAAATATGAGACTGGTGGAGGCGAGAGAGGTTTGTAGGGAAAGGACCTGTTGTGACTGTGTACTCTCTGCCTACCACGCACGAGATCTGGCGTGTTGATATAGGAAATGGTGCATTTCTGAACATTTGCAGTGTTTAATCAAGCAGTAAATTACAATACGTGTCTGTAAGTCGACGCTCCCAGCAAATCAATAACAATAACAAAATCACTTCACCAGACACACTGCGTGGGCCGAGAAAGTAGAGAAGTGAAAGAAATTAACCTCTAATTAATTTTTGCACGAAGCCTTGCGGAATGCTATTGATAGTAGAGGTACATTTAGTTGTTCAATTTGTTGACTCAGTTTTTCGGATATATGAAATAATTAACATTGAATGTAAACTATTTAATACAGAACAGTTTGTAGAGAGTCGATTACTATTATAAGTTAAAATGATGTAAAAAAGTGGCTGTACCATTAACATCTAAACCTGCGATAACGGGCGTGAGAGGTATTGAGCTTACCTGAGCTTCACTGTCGCTGTCGTCATACACTTTGTTTAGTAGCGTCTGGACCAGAGGTGGGAAGCAGGGGGTATAGTTGGTCCACCCCACCTGCGACGTCTCATTAGGATGCTTCCCTAGCCATGTACCATCTGTGTCACATCTCCGATACGCGAGCTCTGGCGATAGGACTGGCATATAAGAATTTAATCTAACTTAAAAATAGCTGACGCTTCGTCTGTCTGCTTTTGCTTTCAAAGGCCTCTAAATCATTGAATATCAATTTTATCCAAGCAAAAATTATTATAAATGCGATAAACACTACACGTGTGAAACGATCTGGTGTGTGGGAGGCGTGTTAAAATGATGTACTGCCGTTGACATATCTGATTTCGAAATGCAATGGATGTGAATTGATAGGTATTTCTGTTTAGAAACAATAGTATTTCAGTACAATGTAATACCTGACAACAATGCACCATTTGGAGAAAGCGTAATTAGTCCTTCCAGTCAATGAACTAAGTGATCTTTTTAGCACCAGCTACAATAATCCTTATTCAGTCATTAGAAAATATCAATCTGATTGTATTTCAGCAAATATGATGAAGATTATTCACGCAGCCAATTTAACAGCTGTCACATAAGTAGTTTGTTCAACATTTAATAGATTATTGCACAGGTTGCTTAAATACGCAGAGAAACTCGAAAGAAACATCGAGTTCTTATTGCTTTGCGACATTTTTCAACTCATAGGATTATTTAAATTGCACTCTGTGGGCTTAAAGGTCGAGTACGACATCTACGGGCAGCTACCATAACCTCCTAATTATGAAAAAAAAATTGATTGCGCGGAAATGTGAAAAAATGCAGGTGTGGGCACGATACTTACTGCTGGTATCGCTCATTCGTGTCGGTGGGCAGTTTTGGCTGGCTACCTCCCCCGCCGGTGTCGGGGACCAGCACAGGTAGCCATCGTATGTACTGTTACAGTAAATTTTTCCTGTAACAAAAGACCATAAGTTTATTTGATTTGTCAATAATGAAGGTATTCGATACTGGTGAATTTGTACGATACAAACATAGAACGCAAATTATCTTCTCTGGTAGACAGAATTTCTTGTGGATGGTGTATATTTGTGAATAGGATATTAATTACCCCGTTTGTCGCTCGATCGTTACAGTTTCAATGGAAATCAAAGCGAGCGTGTAGCTGCTGAGCTGCAATCGCAAGAGAAATAGGTATATTTTTGACTTGTTTGACTGAGTTTTTTGACATTTATATTTTAATTTGACTATAGAAGGCCTTTGCCCAGCAGTGGAACAGTATAGGCTGATATTATTACGCTGAGATTCAATTTTACCATTCCATGCAAGCCTTTCAAAGGTCCGGACCTTCCATGAAAACATGGGTTCAACACGTAGAGACCCTTTGCGAGAAATTAATGTTATGTAAGTCACCTGCTGAGATCACCTGCTGAAAATGTAGAAACATAACCAGCGAACTGACCGGCATGTGCAAGAACTATTGAAAATATAGAAAAAAAACAAGGGCTATGTAAATGAAATTTAAGGAGAAGAGTTCTAGCACCAGGTCAGAACATCTCGACCTTAGACCCCAATTGGGAGATACTATAGAGAAGGCATTTATCCCTCTCCGAACTAATTCTCTCTAAAACTCTTGTTGAGAGAGCATTTATGATTTAAGAGCAAAAATAGGTAGAGTTACCCGATGCGTTGATGGAAACAGAAACGAAAACATAACCGAAACAACAACAAAACACGTAAATAATATCTTAGAACATTTCAAAATTGACTATTAATGGAGAACCAAACACACAACTCGCACATATATTGGACACACTCAAACAAAAACTCGCGATAATTTCAGGACGCCTACAAAGATACAAAGCATGCACACTTAGGAAACAACAAAACATTCAATTTCCTATCTATCTATATCATCACGCCAGATCTCTTGCGGGGTAGGCAGAGAGTACAGAGTTCCAACAGGTTCTTTCCTTACATAGGTAACTCTCTGGCTACTTCCATTGTCATAGTTCGTCTCATATCAATTAATCAATTTTATAATAACTAAAGACTGTTATACCGTAATATTAGATAGAAAACCACAAACATACAAGAACTTTCACATATTAACTCTCCTGATCGAAAAGACTTGCAAAAGCTTTAGGCAGAAATTTGGCAAAACGCTACCGAACATAATAGTCAAGCGGATTAGCATGATAAAAAATCTCAAAGTTAATAACTTTGAGATTTTTTACCATTTATAATTTGAATTTGAAAAATATCGCTTCCTTAATATTTATGCTTCTACCTTAAGTAATAGGCACAGTTATATAATTTAACTGTCTAAAGTGGGAGTGATTCCGATTGTATTTCCGATTTAAATTATTTCCAAGTAGATTTTTAACAGTCGTTAACGCTAATAGGAACAGAATAAATGTATGGGAATAATATTTAAGTTCAGTTATAACGAAAAGTCACGTGGTCAAAATGATGCAGTATCCATTGCGACAAAAAATAGAAACAAAATGCTTGCCACTTGTGTAGGCCTGTATGATGCCTTGCAAATTTTACTTTAAAATAGGTACGTGATTGCAACGTGCATCTAAGTAAAGGAAACTTCAAGTTATTACTACAATATATCACTAAAATGAATTGTTCAGATTAAAATCGAAGAAGTGACTGCCGTGCGCATAGGCAGACTGAACTTCGTCTATACTTACCCGGTGAAGGAACTGGCAAGAAAAATATCTATGTGTCTTTAAAAACCTTGATATAACTTTCGGTGCAATCTTTTGAAGGCACTCTCACAATTGCAAAAAAATAGACATTGAAAACAAACGAGCAATTCTAGAATCGCAGTTTGTGGACTTGTGAATTCATTTACATACATATCGTCATGCAAATTTAAGTGCTCGAAACTTTATTAAGCTCCTAACTAACACCGCTATTTCACCAAAACTTAAAAATAGCGGGACAATGAATGCACCATTTAGTCGGTGTGAAAATGAATTTTTGTTCGAATTCGTTATGTATTCCAAACTGCTTTGTACTTCACAATGCCCGTTGATTCAGCTCGCTATAGATCACAGTTTTCGTGTTTTTATTTACACGAAAAACAAATTGTGATTTCCTGTGCAAACAATTTGAAAATTTTAATAATCCTGTCATGCACCGGAAGTTTCTATGCACTGGATTGTTACAGAGATGTCGGTAGGTTTATAAAAGCGCTGGTGTATAATAACGAATTAACAACATGTTGCTTTGACGAATATGCATTTATTAGGAAAGCTTGACGAATATTCATCTTTTGGAAGTTTAACAAGAATGCAGTAGGTAATCAAAAACTAGTATCACTATACTCAGGTAGTTTAAAATATAATAAAGTGCAATTTAATGAACTTATCAAATGATGAAAGAGATTTACTTTAAACGGGTTTACGTAGACAGCCACGAGCATCCTAGACGCATTTAAGTAGGTAGGTGCCGTGGATAAAATCCTGTCTTTTGGTCCTTTAAAGTAGAAGCTGAGAGTTTTTGAACAGGAATACGCAAGTGGAATTATAAAAAATACAGTAAAGAAAGTGTATTACGTTAAGAACAGCTGCTTGTTATCCTCCACTTGTCGTTTGTATCATTTGGGAAGAAGACGTCGGTGATCAAATAACCACAATTATATGAAACCTAGGGTCAGATTGTAGTCTCGTGTGGGTGCATATTAGTGTTGTAAAAACGCTCGAGTCGGCGCTTAAAACGCTCGCGTCTTCTACGTGTTTCAACGCTCGTGAGCGTCGACTCAGCGCTAAACGCTCGACTTCAGCGCTCATTTTTACAACACTAGTGCATATGGGCTTGATGTTATGTTCTCCAATTTATTACTAACAATATGTCGATAGCGATTTATGTAGTTTCGGGAGTTTTCCAAAATACATGCAGATGTCGTTCGGAATTCAGTTATTGCATAGCCCTTTTTCTGCGGAAATAATGTTGTAGATCCGGGACACATGTTAGCGACCCATGCGTAACTATTATATGGATAAATGATATATTGTATTTTGAAATATAAACTTCGATAGTGATAGATAGAATGGGTCCTTCTCAACTTTAATCTTTATCACGACAGGCCCAGATGGCTGGAAGAAATGAACGCTTTTTACAAACGATTGGATGAAAATAGTGGGACGAAAAAAAATATTCGATACATAATTATATTTCGACATAGAAAGAAATAACGATGTTCCAAAAAATTATGCTGTCCACATTGACCTGTCCACTCAAGTTCATCAACCTCTATGGTGTGTAACAAGGGATGTAAAACAGTCTTCTGTCCATCTTGTAGTTGGCATATTGCTAGCTCCATTGACTAAAGCTAGCTCAAAACTATTGTTTATATTAGAAGAAAGCCAGCGTATATAATTAATAAATAATTTTTAATCCTCATGTTAGTGTAGACTGGCCAGGTCACGGAATAAAGAAGTATCTACTGTTTGTTGTGGCATAGGTTGATCATTGTAATTTGTCATTGCCGCACCAGTTCCAATGTTCTACGTATGAAAGGTTCATTTGCTACACAATACGATGACAATTCAATTGTATCTTTGCATGCAGCTTGTTAGAAATACCAATGTAGTGGTCATTATACAAATTGTTTGCATTCCCACACAATTCAGGTTCATAATGCGGAAAACGTTAAGAACATGGTGGCCTGTAGCAGTGTAGTTTGTAGAAATTTCGTATCATGGCCGCATTTATACTGTAACGGCAGAAATGTGTAGGAATAAGAAATGTCTTCGTACTTATTCGACCGATTATGGTGTATGTGTATCTGAGGGTGTATGTCCCATACATACACCCTTAGATACATACTTAATCTATGAAGTCTACGGTTTCGTAAGCTTTAAACTATAAGGGGGCTCAAAAGTGCACTCACTTTGTATGTGTAATATATTTAACAGTTTTGGTTTACTGACTGAACAATTTCATGCTTTACCATATAGGAATGATATTAAGATGATATGCTTAGTAGATACTGATGAACGTGAGATTATTCTTTCGGCTTTACTACAAACCGGTTCCTATACTCAACTCAAGGATAGATTTGTTTACTGTCAGTAGCATTTTGACAGATTATCCATACAAAATATGTCAAAATTCTATCCATAGTAGGCAAATCTATCCTTGAGTTGAATAAAGGAACCGGCCGCAAATCAAATTACTTAAGCCACTTATCACAAGATATCTAGAAATTTCTAGTTCATAAAAAGCACTATGATGATAAATTTTTAGTAGATATTGAATGACTAAAAAAAATAAAAATAAAATAAAACACCGTCACGCCTATATTCCTCAGCGGGGGTGGCAGAGGTGTACTGAGTACACCCACCATTCGCCGACGATTTTAGGTCCCATGTAATAGGGGGCGAGCCTATTGCCATATACCGGGCACAATTCCAGACTCCGGACTCATACTGGGAATTTTTCGTTAGAAAAACTACATTTGTCCGACCTAGGATTTGAACCCAGGACCTCGTGATCACAAAGCGTGCGCTTTGCCACCAGACCAACGAGGCAGTCGAAATTTAAACTATAAAATATTATATTACATTACTCCATGGAGAGGTAATTCTGAGTGCAATTCTAGACCAGCCAGCGTGAGGTCTAGATCCAATCTCCGATCTAGGTCTCGAACCTATTCGCGCCTATATTAAAAAGGCGACAACACGACACTTCGCGAACGCATCTACCCATGCGAATCCGTTAATCGTAGCCGCTGCCGACTACGATCCCCCCTCCGACCCCTGACGTCACCGCCGGCCGCGACATGTTCTTACCGATCCCCCCGATGCTTTATCATCCATTCTTTCCGCTCAGAATACGGGTGACGACGACGTAGTCGTAGATCCCCTCCCATAGCCGGCGGTTGACCGGTTCACTTAGTAGTGCACCCCGTCCCCCCACAGCGACTGTCCCAACCGAGGGCGCTTCAAGGCGCCCTCGAGTATGTCGCCCTTCTGGCTCGAGCGTAGTGGTTGCACGCTCGCCCTTCAGTCCGGTGAAGCTGTAAAGGCCTCGCGGCCAACAGCGTACATCACTCACTCACACACACACACACACACACACACACACACGTGAGGTCTCAAGCTTCTCCTGCCAGGTAAGCTTCTACTGCCAGGTTCAGTGACTAGAATAAAAACCATTTGACAGTGCTAAATTTGACTATACCGATTGAGTTCCACCTCCTTTAGTCAATTTGATACAAAGAAGTTGATATTCTACAGTCGTACGTTGAAGATACCGAAAAAAAAATTTAGAACATGAAGGAACGTGAGCACTGATCAATCAGGACAAGGTGCTATCTATCTGTATATATCATCACGCCAGATCCCTTGCGGGGTGGGCAGAGAGTACAGAGTTCCAACAGGTTCTTTTCTTACATACCTCCTAAGGTGGTATCGATGGCCGAAATACAAATAGTTTGTAATTTAACTAAGCCAACTGGTGTGTCAATATAACATCGTCACGCCTATATTCCCCAAGCGGGGGTGGCAGAGGTGTCCTGAGTACATCCACGTTTTGCCGACGACTTTAGGTCCCATGTAATAGGGGGCGAGCCTATTGCCATATACCGGGCACAATCCCAGACTCCGGACTCGTGCTGGGAAATTTTCGCTAGAAAAACTACACTTGTCCGACCTAGGATTTGAACCCAGGACCTCGTGACCACAACGTGATGCGCTTTGCCACTAGACCAACGAGGCAGTCAGTGTGTCAATATATAACCATCAATATCATCACACCAGATCCTTTGCGGGGTAACCATGGGGTTTAACTGATATTAATTTTGGTAAAAAAAACAATGAAAATTAACAACTATATTAACTTTTTAACCTAATTACAAAGTACGCCATAGAAATGTTTAAATTAGCTCTACGAACATATACAAGGTGTAACATAATAAATGCAAGACCTCAGACACCCCAATTAGAAAATTGCTTCATAAATTCAAAACGAAAACCAAATTTCGAAATTTAAAGGTTTTTACCCTTTTTAAGGTACTTTTATACCCTAATTATGTATGCGTTTTGAGAAATACTTTTTAAGAATGCATTTGAAATCTCCTGATTACTATGAATCAAGAATAAATTCAGTTTTTTATAGCGCACTGAAGAAGTAATGGCATTTTTTGCAAATAAAAATAAGATACATTAACTATTGTTGAAATCAATTCAGTTACCGATTTAAAACAAATCACTTTCAGGTCTTGCGTTTATTATGTTACACCTTGTATAAATAACTCTTAACGAGACGTTAAATTGATAACAATTTAAATAGATTTTAGTTAGGTTAGTATTAGCACCAACATTTTTTAAAATTTGTTTATCATATGGTTGTCTTAGTGTGCATTATAGAGATAGGAGCTTGTACTAGCATTCTCGTCCGTGAATTAAAAACAGGGCCTTATACTACCATCTTATTCTTAGATTTGTAGGTAAGGAAGAAGTCTCGGAATTGAGGCACATCAACCGGGGTCATACCAGGCAAGCCACAATTAGTGAGCGCGCCCTCTACTAACTTCTGGTCCGCTTGTGTTCTCTCACACAAATCCGTTAACATAACTATCCATTCGTCAAAAGTTATTTCTGATTTACTGTAAAAAAAACAATTTAAATCATTTGTTAGAAAAAAATAACTGATAAATTCTTAGCTTGAGAGAGCCCTAGTGAGATTATGATTTTGTGTTGGTAACCACTACTTCATCTTACTCAGTCTTATCTATTCACAATTCTCCCGTTCTCTATCACCCTCACATTCACTTTTACCACTTCTGAGCCGTCTTTCCACTTATTTACCAACCTCTATTTTCCTCTTTTAATCAATAATTATACTTTCATGAATTACGGTTGCTATCTCTTACAGCTAAAATGTGATGTTAGCTTGGCTATGTAATGCAATTTATGCAATGAATGCTCAGGCGTGAAGCATTTTGCAAGCTGGCAACTAGAAGCTCAATATCTATCAACGGCCGAACTAGTTGACAGTTTCAGAGCGAGGCGTTTGGCACATAGGCTAAAATTGGTACATATAGCCATATTTGTTTATTGCAAAGTAAGGATGCAACGTATTTAGCATCTGTTTTTAAGCAAATCATACCTGAATTTATTAAACGTCACCCCAGTATCAATCATCGTGATTTTCCGATCGTCCAGTACCTTGGCCTGTCTCATCCAGTAGTCTGAACGGTACAGCGTGATAGTGGTACCATCCCTTTTGTTGTCAAAAAGTTTGGCAAACTCCAAAAACTGGCCGTCTAATGTTGCTGCTTCTTCATCGCCCATGTTTTAGCTGTTTCTGTAACCGGCTTGTATTTAGCGTGTGTGAAATAAGTAGATAGAACAGATTTTATTTTGAGTAGGTAATAGGTAGGTACTCTCACATCGCATATTAACATAATTAAGGAGACTATACCCATACACACATTTCACATAGTATGTTTTAGTAGGAAATGTAAACGATATTACGAATCCGCATTAAACCCTCTAAGACTCGTTTGAGGCCACTTCGTAAGCGCATGGAACATTTTGGACGAAGTCAAAATATAATAAAGTACGTACCACTTTTGGGCTTTATTAATTGTATAATAAATATTAAACTGAAATAAACGCTGGAATCACCATTACTGAAATCTACCTGAAAATAAAATATAGAAAAAATATACAAAACTGACAAAAGTGTTTGTTCCGTTACCAGGGTAACCCCATTGATAAAACCCATTGATACTCTGACTACTACTTCCTACTTCCATACTAACGACTTTCATCGTACTTTAAAGTACGGTGAAAGTGGAGTTGAAAGTAGTGTGTGAACATGGTATGTACTTGCTACCATAACTTACGAACTGCTTTGCCTACTTGCATCAATACTTGCATGTATGAAACTTTCGAACACTGTCAGTGAACATTTTCAGAATCAAGTGTACCTGGTGCGCTGTAGTAAATTGTCTAAAGGCTATATTAGAATGAACATACCATAGCTCGTTAATTGTAATAACATATGCGTATTACTTCTTTATATACCATTTGTTCTGTTCTTAACTCATTTATATGTTAAAGCTTGTTTACAAGTCTAGTTACGCCCCATTTATACATTTCATAGTTCTAAATTTAATGCATTACTTTATTAACGCGTAACTCTGGCCCCAATTATGTTTCTTTAATTTCCTTTTGTTTTAAATTCATTTATAATATGTACAAAGCTCGTTTACTAGTCAAGTTACGCTCAATCTATAAATATTATACATTCAAGTTTAATACATTGCTGTAATATGTTAACGCATAAATCTGGCTCCTTTTATGTTCCTTTAAATTCTTTTTTCTTCTTATAATTGATTCATAATATGTTTAAGATTGTTTATTAGTCACGATACGCCCATTGTTTTAGAATATTTCTTTTAATTTTAGTGCATAGCTGTATAATATTAACGTGAAATTTTGGCTCCCAAGATACATGCAATCGCCTAGTTTGGGAACCACTAGTATTTATAATTTGTTAATTTTGTTTATGCACAAATAAATTTGATTTGATTGGATTTGAATTACTCGCTAAAAGCTAGCACAGTTACAGAAAAAGTTTAAAAGATCGGTGATGAAGAAACATTTAGCAACATTAGACGGCCAATTTTTCCAGTACTCCAAGTTATTTAACAACAAGAGAGATGGCACCACTGTACCGCTTAGACCATAGAAATAGGATTATAAACCTAGTTCTTCTCCTTCCGTCCTTCACTTTTTGTGGTACACTTGGTACGATTTAGGTAACGAATTCTAAAGTCTTTGTTCCTTCATGGCATGGCTGTTCCTTCCTTTTTATTAAAAATATTATGGATTGTCATTGTGACGTAGGTTCCACGTAAATTTATCGATTAATATTTGTTTGTCTAGTGCAAGTCTAGTTACTGTGTTCTCGGTGACTTTGTATTTGTTTTCAAGTAATAATGAATGCCAGAATAATGTGTACAAAAGTGTAACTGATTACGACAGATTTGTCCTCTTTCTTATCTTAAGCAGTGCAATTATATTACCTAGTTAATGCTCCCTCTATACTTTTAGTACATTTATGGTTAAGACATGGTTAAGACTACTGGCGGCGACAGGCCAAGATGATAGACGATAAAACGATGACTGGGATACTCTTAAATAAATACTAGTGGTCGCCCATTGGTCGAAATTCGACCATAATTAATTTAAATTATAAGTTCGAACATTAATAAGGTTCTATTGTCAAAAACTATACTTCTGTAATTACAGATTTCGCCAAGGCTACACTGTAAATTTGCCTACTTTTTTCAAACAAATTATATGAAATTTAAATAAAAGAGAAAAACAAAACATGATTAAAATAAAGAATACCCTTTTTTAATTTCTATTTCATCTTCTTCTTCTTATTTTAATTAATGGCCGCACACTTTAACAGGGTATTTCGCCAATGTCAAGTAGTAATAGAGTGTAACAGTAAATTATAAAAATTGGCTTCTTGTCGCCATTACGGCAAAAACCCCTTTTTGATTTGAATTGATTCTAATTTCTTTTTATTGAAACATAAAACCAAAAAGACAATGCTGTCCATTTAACTTGACATAATATTTTTTTTATATAATTTAATTAATGATACAAAACTTATCTGTAATCGATGTTTTTTGTAAAAACTCTTTCATCGTTTACTGGTTATGTTTGACATTCAGTAAGACTATAGACAAATAATATTAAAAACAAACCATATTAATCTAATCTCCATTTGAAGTGTATTGTGTCAAATACATGGTAGTGTGTGAAATGTGTTTTTTATTGATTTAATGTATTTTTTATGCATAATTAAAAAAAATCTATATAAACTATAAGTGTGGGAAATTTCATACTCCTCTGTCCGCGTAATTTTCGTAAAAAGGGGTACAAAGTGTTTGCTTCACGTATTAATATAATGATTGGTAACCTTCAAAGAGAATATAATCACATCAATCACACAATCAATTTTAAGAAGCAGAACTTCATACTAGAGCACTAAATTGTAAATTGTATGGAACTTACACTCAAAGTTCTACCACCATGATAAAATTAAATGTTATTGCTGCTAACCATCAACATAAAATTATGATATCCTGTCAAAATAAAAAACAATACTGCCAACTTAAAATAAAGGGATGTAGCATTGACGTAAAATTTAATGGATCTATAAATATCGATGTGTAAATTTTTTAGGGTTCCGTAGTTTATCAGGTTCAGCAGGTAGTACTGTCGCTTACAATGAAATAAAACTGGAATGAAGTTTCGTAATCACACTGAATTTCTAACGATGTGAATATACAAAAGGAAAAAGTTACCATTTTAACTGCTAACAATAATTTAATATATTTTAATTAATTTATTTAATTGATAGAGCTTTTTTATAGAAATATACACCAAGTCTTCACATTCCACATATATATAAGTTTGCGAGTCAAAAAAAGAGAGAAACGCATAGTACTAGAAGCTTCAGTATCATAAATTTATATTATTAACATTAAGAATGAAAGGTATCGATAACATGACTATACAGCACTATTGTCTTTAATATTTCTATTTATCTGAACCGAAAGAACTAAAATAACTGTAAATG
Organism: Phalera bucephala; assembly: GCA_905147815.2. NCBI lineage: Eukaryota > Metazoa > Arthropoda > Insecta > Lepidoptera > Notodontidae > Phalera > Phalera bucephala. The sequence continues at coordinate 4,847,246 of LR990609.1, read as the reverse complement.
AATGTAAAACACAGTATTGTAACGGAAACATACTTACTGATCTTTACCCAGTAGAAATTTAGCCATAAATATTATTTTCTGGTCACCTACCCGCCTTGGTTTTACTTGACATATTTTGGGATATGCACTGCCACAGAGAAAACAACACTCAAAACAACGCGCATAACAAGTTTTAAATGTATTAACGCGTTACAAAATAAACTTATTTTCTTTTTATTTCTTAATTACTTTTTTCGAAAACTGATTAAATTTTTTCTTATTAATATTTTTTTGTAAAACTGAAACAAATTATGATTAATGGTAAGGCATGGATGTCGGAGCTGTTCGAGCTTAAACATTTGGACGAAGAGAAGATGCTTGGAACGCTTACTAATCGTGACATATAATAATTCCCCAATACCGTGACATCATCTTTACCTTCCTACCAATCCAAAAAAAGATTGTTCTAAGGGTCTTGTATCCTGCACTCTGCACGAGTGCTCGAGAAGGATCCCGCCACCGCCGCCCGTAATATCATTAATTATTTACTGTTCCTTTTTTATAAACAGGAACAAATTTTTGTGTACTTTTTGCTGCTACCTCTAAAGAAGCTTTCAAGTTCGCAAGCATACATACATTCTTAAGGACAATAGACCAATAGACCATTTATCGACCGGAAGAGTGACAGTGATGCTAATATTTTACAGAAGAATAATAGGTGGTGTTTTTGAATACATTTTCTAAAATATTTTTTAGAAAATGTGTTCAGTAACACCAGGAGGAAGCTAGAGAGGTCTATAAGAAAAGGACCTGTTGGGACTCTTTACTCTCTACCTACCCTGCAGGGGATCTGGCATGATGATGTAGATAGATCACCAGTACAGCTACTCGTGCAAATTCAGCGTTGATACGATACAACACCCTATATAAAGGACTTTATTTACAGGTCACAAACCAGATTATTTAATTTCATGTACGGTCCGTGATATAAGTAACTGAACATACCTAATCAATATTTCAAATCCGTTATTCTCTTTATTTTTGCAAATATATGTTGATAAACATTTTCAAAAATAATATTGGCAATATATTTAATGATCTGTCTATATCATCACGCCAGATCTCTTGCGGGGTAGGCAGAGAGTACAGATTTCCAACAGGTTCTTTCCTTACATACATACATATTTAATAATAATGAAATGAAATACATAATATGTATATACGTCAAAAAAAGGATTTCATGCTAAATTAAAGTATGTTTCGCTTGATTTAAAAAAGGCAGAATGTGAATTTCTAAAGTACTTATGTACAGAAGGAACTTTTGTATATTAGGTACATAGAAATACATTAATTAAATGTAGCTATTCCTATGAATATTGTTTGGCAGTGACGTGGTTACTTTACACAACTGCGCGGGACTCACTTCTCGCGCGACTGGTTAGTGGGCGGAACGTAAACTAGGTGGTATAATGACATTTACAGGAGGCGGCGCTACTTGTAAAATACCTGTCAAAATGTTCACAACCATCGTTTTTAAACCGTATTTTTAACCATTAAACAGTCACAAAAAGTTTCCTATAACAACACATGAAAAAAAAGATCATCGCTTAAAGCGGCATATTTTTACGGGCTCGCGCTGCAAATTTCACGTTTCGAGGGGCACCGAGCTGAGTTGGCGTTTTCACCTTTAAAAAATTGAAGTAGCCCTTACGCTCGCGCTTGGCGGTCAGTGGGTTTGACGAAATTTCAGTTCGCGTTCAAGTTATGTGAACGAATAAAAATTGTGCGAATTTTTTTTCGTGCGTGAGAATTTAAACAGTTGCATGGTAAGATTTTTGGTAAAGGGAAGCTTCGTAATTTAAAAAAAAAAATATTTTTAAAAGTTCCAGTGGTGTATCATCCACTTATCGCTGACCATGTTAAGTCCCAATACAATATGGGGTGACTCTATTGTCATTATACAGGGCACAGTTTGGACTATACTGGGAATTAAGAGATTGATGCTACGACAGAAAAATTATACTTCGATGACCTGGTGAAGGTCGCGGGTACAAGAATCAATTAACTTCAAACTGAATAATCTGCTTTTTCTATTTTCCAATCTAAAGAAATATATTTGAAGTTAATAATCTGGCGGTAATGTATTTCTATGTGGCGGTAAATTTGTGTATTTCCTATTACTAATAAAAACTTATAATGTAGACATCGCTCAATCTTAAGCCATGCACCCTAAAATGAAGCAAATCGGCTTACAGATATCTCATGGTAGAGACGCTTACACTTAAAACTTAAAACTTTTTAAGTCCATATAAATTATAAATTAACGTCTCTCTCAATGAATGAGTTCTTTACAATCAAATGACAGCTTTCAGTTATCTCATAGTAGAGACACTTATAATAACTTAAAACTTTTTAAAGTCCATATAAATAATACTTTAACGTCTCTACTTTACAATCAAATGGCAGTAAAAGAGTCTTATGCTCAAAAGCTACTCGACCGCAGAACAATTGACCCTGACTCGGTACCGTGACCTTGACGAGAGGAAACATTGAATGTAAAGAAATGTGATTGTTTCGTGAGCCAAAGATCGGCGACGGAATGATGGAATTACGAGGCTTGCTCGCAGTATTGACTTTTGAATTTAGAATAAAAGTAAAGTGATTTCTTCTGTTATTTGGAGAATAAAAGAATGTTTTAGTTATTAGGAGAAACGTGACGTTGTATGCACTAGCGGAATTATCAAGATATCTACGATTTCTTTAATCGAACTCAGTGATATTTTTCGATATAAAGGGTCTTTACTAACTGAATAAATTTGCAAAAGCTGTGACTGTGATAGTGGTATCTTATATAGGGGCATCTGAGAGTTCGAATAGTAACTAGATCCCTTTCGGTAAACTAAACCTGGTTATTCTATTAGCTCTAAAGTTTCCAAGTTAGCGTCCTATATGTTTGCGTGCCAGTGGGTGCAGCAAATTCAAATAAAATATAGGCAATTCAATAAATCTATGATGACAGATGGTTTAATGTACAGCTCCTGAACAGCTCGTAGCGTTCGGCGCTCAAGGTTACAATCGCCAGTAGGCTAATAAAATATAAACAAATAAATCAAGATGGCTATGGATGTTAATGATAAATAAATCTACGTAGCTTCATTGAGATCAGTGTTTAAATTAAACTATAATGGAGGACGAGCAACTTCCGATAGCGACAATAGATGAGCAATTCTATGAGTTTTCCCGGATGCTGGATCACAAGAAAGATGGGAAGACCATAACCTTGTACTTATCTGACTACTGGCTGCGACAGGCTGGGATAATTGATGACAGACGTGTGACCATGACAGACACAGGGATTGCATGGTTAAAGTTCTGGTACTAAACTACAGAGGCATCCATGCCCAGTTCACATTTATCTCAAGCGGCCCATGTTATATATGGCAAGCTACTTGATTAGCGAGAAGTTTATTTATGTTATATATATATATTATTTTGAAGAATTTTAGGATATCTAGTACCTTGAATAAAAAATGTTAAGGAACGTTCAATGAAAAGATTTCTTTTTTAAATATCTCAGTTTCACTGGGTTTTAAAAGTGTTTAAAGGACTGTGACTAGATCGAAGGTACCTCGAAATCTATAAGTTTTGGTCATGATAATTGACGATGAGAGACGAAGAGACTAAATTCTATGCACAAAAGCTTATTTGGGAATGTTATTTTCAGTAAAACCGAGTTGAACTACGTAGAATGGTATGATTTTCTCTCGGACTTATGCAACGAAAAAGAATTGGACCAGGATGCGGTGGAGACTGACCTCGTCACTTGTGGGTCGCCTGGCGTCGTGCCGGTCGAGGTGCCGCAGTACAGAAAGTTCTTCGACACTTACCAATCGAAGAAGAAACTTATGAATCAGCCTGAGGCTGATTGAAATATTAGTCAGCTACTTACATTTCAATTAAACTTATTAATAATACCTAATAATAAATTTGACAAGTTTCCGATAGAATATAATATATCCAATAGACCAGACCCATTTGTAAACGCCCCATGCGGGAAATATAAATAGACGGCTTGAATAATATCTTGAATAAGTGATATTTTTTAGATTTTAACATAATCAGGTAGCGCGACATAATTCATGGTATTGTGTCGCGCTATGTGAATTATAATACAATAAAGGGAACTAAAACAGGCTAGGTAATTGGTCACTGCAATTAATGTGGCTGGAAAAATGTATGAGTGATATATGAAACGAAACGAAATTAAATTAAACATAAATAATATTAGCCCTGTTAATCCCCCGGGCCTCCTCCCAAGCTGAGAGGGTTTAGGCCATAGTCCACCACGCTGGCCCAGTGCGAGTTGGCGAACTTCACACACCTTTGAGAAGCTCTTAGGCATGCAGGTTTCCTCACGATGTTTTTCTTCACCGTTAAAGCAAGTGATAGTTAATTTTTAATATGCACATACTTTCGAAAAGACAAAGGTGCGAGACCTCTGACTTTGCAGTCCAACGGTCTTACCACTAGGCTATCACTCTTTTTAAATAAAACATAACATAACAAAATGAATGCAACGAAACGAAATAAAATGAAAAATATTTATTAAGCACAGCACATCAGAAACTATAATAACAGTTACAAAAAAAGAGAAGAAATTATCTATAATGAGCTGCTTCTGCTTTTGGCAAAGTTTACTTTGGTGTGAGCTGTGCCCAAAGGCATGTGCTGGAGCGGAACAAAGATTTTCAGCCTTCGATCGCTATTTACTGTGCATAATTATTAACCTTAATGGTGATGCAATTGCAATCGCATATATTACATATAACAGATATAATTATGAATAAATAAATGAAGGAAGAAAATTGTACACGTATATAATGAAGGGGAAAATTAATATTTTACTACGTAACCCCAAAATAGATAAAAGAGGAAAGATGCTATTGTAGAAACTGTATACGCCAAAAAATACGAATATAATATTATGTTTACTGAAACTCGAAGTAATATCTATTAATACAAAAATGAAATCTACAAAAGATCTTTTTGGGTGGAAATGATTTATTCAAGTGTACCAGATTATAGGCCTACTCGATTCAATAGAAATATGTTTACTGTGCTATCTGGTAATGTGATTTTTCTAGAAATTCTATGGTAGTATATAGAGAAATGGAGGTGGTGTTGCTTGGTGTCCCTTCATTTAGCTAACTTTACTTGGAGATGATATCTATCTCTCATAGTTCGTCTCAGACACGCTCGCCAGTTCGCTTCAGATAAAACTCGGTCTATTTGGTCGTGGTAAGATAGTCTAGATCTGCCCCGGTACCTACACTCTTTCACTTTCGCATTTTATATCTGTTTTGTCATTGACTAGTACATTGTAAAAATCCGTTTGTAGTTCTGTGGATGATATATCAGAATTTATAAAATTCTCTTGCAATCAGGTATATATGTTCACAGCCGAACGGATGCTTTGCGATTACCATTATCGTATTAACTGAAATTATACCAAAAAATTTGAGTTGATCTCTCAAGTCACTAGATGTCCCGGGTGCAGCAACCTATTATTGTTCTGTGTGTCTCGCTTGGGATTGGTACAAAAAAATATAACAGAATCACATTCTGAATTCCAATCAACCCTGAAAACCTTTTATATATATATAAGCTGGCCGGCAAAAGCTTGTCTATTTACAAGCACACATAAAGTTATCGTCATAGCATTAGAAATATTGTAGGTGTGTGTGGAAGCCATTTATTATACACCTAGCACCTGTTGCGAAACGTTAATTAAGTACACGCGATTAGCTATTATGTCATTGGTGCTCGATTCCTCAAGGTGCCTACAAACAGTTAACGTGAATGCTGCCGCGGATAACCCACGTGTGCAACTTGCGATAAGTACATGAGTGAACATTTGTTTACACGGTCAAACAAGATGTAAGTAACTTGTGCAAGTGCACCAGTTTCTAGCACCATGCACAAGCACCACAAGGGACTCGATCATTTTGAATTAACACTGTTCATTTTTAAGGCTTCGTCAATGTGGACGTGAGCGTTTTTGCTTAGGTGTAGCGTTCGCAGTAATAAATGTAATTTGTATATTATACTGAAACCTCATTTAGACGGTCTGCAAAGCTCGACATCAACATTCGAAGAAGAAGCAGAAATCTAAGTACCTGGGTCATAATCAAAAAGTTTGTACTTTTAACAATGGCTCAACGTCCACCAGGATTATTTTTATAATTAAGCATGAATTATGAAAATATTTTAAATAAATTTGAATATAAGAATTTTATTAATTAAAAAGGAAACTCATGGACATGTGCATTCTCCCCACCCTCATTTACGGAGCACAGACTTGGTCATTAACTGATCGTCAAAAGTCCATTCTTAGGGGTTTGCCAACGAGTAATGGAGCGTAGCTTTTTTGGAGTAAAGCTTACCGATTGTGTCAGAAACTCGGTTCTGCGCTCCAACACAAATTACTGACGTAGGCCACTCGACTATAAGACTGGAATGGAGCTGGGCCGGACATATTTGCCGCATTTTGGATGCGTTTTGGGCTAAAACAACACAGTGGGTGCGAGGTGGAGAGACGAGCTAGACTCCTACGATAAGGACTGGCATCAGCTTGCACTGGACCGGGACAGGTGGTAGAAGGGAGGGGAGGCGTTCACCTTGCCGTGAGACAATATGGGCTTATAATAATAATATGTTTATTATACCTAAATAATCAAGAACAATAGTATTAATAATAATTTAACAAATCAATCATATAAAATAAAAATATCGGCTATGGGCACGTTCTGTTCGATACAAAAATCTGTGTCTTATGTAGTTAAATAAGGGTAAAAAAAATATTTACAAATAGACTGTAAATACGACAGCAAGGTTTTTAATGGACATGTATGCTGAGGCTTCACCATTTCATATAATAAAACACAACTATAGATGTCTAAATAATTCATTAATTTAGCGTTCTCAATTTGACTAATATTACTCTTCTCTGTCAGTCGGTTTTTTTAGAATTACTAAAAATTCTTTATACATGCAACTTTACACAGCAAAGTACTTGTGAAGATGGCATGACTATTAACAGTTGGCTATGTTGTGTGAAAGATTTATGTGGAAAGCTACGGCGCAGGGTGCAATTAGACAATAAGATTCTATATTTTAGGTAAGATGTTTTGAAGTAACGGCGTGTACTTATATAATTTTCATGCGGAAAAAATAATATCATAACATTCGACTATCTGGAAAAACATTTAAAACAGCGTGTCCGTTGATATTTTTTTTATGTATGTTTTTCGCAGCACGAGCAATTTTTTCATATATGTTATCCTTTCTGACACTTTTTTGGTGACGTAACAGATATGAATGGGTACCTTGTTTACCTTGACACATATTTGAATAAATGAATATGAAGAAAAGTAATTTTATGTTTATAAAATAATACTTAAATATATTTGCATTTTTTTCTTACGTATTTTCTTACAGAATATTATCAAAAAAAACTGTCATTATATTTGGAGAATTTGAAAATATTTTTCAGGGCTGGGTCTTTATTACACATTACATCTGCCAATGTGCCAAACACATTGCACAGGCCCGACAGTTGTGGTGTATCAAAAATGACAATGATGATGAGATTCTGCAATATAACACGGTAATATACAAGAGAATTGATAAATATGTGTATGTTTTTATTCACATATAGATTTTTCAATGATCAAATTAAAGTCATTCATAGGATACATTAAAACGTATACATATTAAAATGTCAGTCGTATGAATACAATACTTCAATTACTATTTAACTTTCAAATTTACTTATGTAATAATTTATTTCATAGATAACTTTTAACTTATGACCGAAAAATCACCCTAAGTATATTATTTTATCCTTTCTGTTGTTTTTCTGTTACGATAGATTGATTATCATATCTGTTACATATCCGGAACGTACAAACTTTTTGTTAATGACCCACCTACTATATATATATATATATATATATATATATATATATATATATATATATATATATATATATATATATATATATATATATATATATATATATATATATATATATATATATATATATATATATATATATAAATTTTTTTTGTAAAAACGTAGCCCCACACTAGGATTTATTCCTGTGTCGTGGGTGCGTTTACAAACATGAAAATTCACAAACAAATACCCAGACCGGAACAAATAATTGTGGATCACACAAAGATTTGTCCCGTGCGGGAATCGAACCCGCGACTATTCGACACAGTGGGCGAAGCCGCTCAAGCTCTTAACCACTGCGCTAAATCGTCCGTCAGATAATAAGATATGAGTAATTAAAAAGATAAAAGATATGAGTAATTAGTGTTCACCTGAACACGAGGAAGATCAAAAAAGACAAATGAAAACATCAAGTATGACGATAAAAAGACAGTTTACCTTGTTCCTCATTTGGCTTTGCGCATTTTTACTGAAATTGACACTTGAACTTAAACAGTAAAGTTTTACTTCTCTTTAAACTGGAAAAAACCGATCGCGGGTAGGTTTACATAAACTAATTGAGTGCGGTCTACAGAACGCGGTTCGACTGAGTCTCCGCGATCCGCCGCATAAAAATACCACCGTCCATTCTGAAATGTCTACAAATAAAATTCTCTAATGTTTTCTCGTACGGTTGGTTCCTATATTTTACTAACCAGTCACATCATTTCCTGAACTGGTATAATGTAGCAACTTTTTAAATCTGGAGGTTTGGTTTTCATTTGAATTTGTAATCTATTGGGGTATTGCTTTACCTTAATACCTTTACCGCACCTTACTTGCTATCCTAGTCTACTCAAGTAATAAGCTGTATATAGTGTCGTTTTAGTTTTTCATCTGAAATCTAGGAGTCCAAATGTCATCCAGAATGTCAAAAAGCATTGCATATAAAAGCGTGTGTGAGCCAGTTTGTCCTAGTCCTAAAAATTCATGATCAGCTGAAAGCCGTCCGTAAGACAAACCTCCCGAAAGATTGTCACGGCGACCGGTTATTGCTGTGCGCATCCGCTGTATAATGTAAATATAAGTAAATATTGAGGAAGGTTGTCATTACCCAAGTTATAAATGTATCAACTTGTCACCTAACTGAAAGCCTTTTCGTAAGTAAGTTTCTAGCCGTGTGAATGCACGTCAAGGGGCTGACAAATAGATAGTATTGAAATAGTCGTTATTATCGTGGTGAAGTCACTGACGTCATGTTGTAGAAAATAGTAGCGAATATGCTATTTTTGTTATATACGACTTACAACATCCAATTTACGAGAAAATAATTTATTGAAAGTTCTATCTATGTATATATCAGATCACTTGTGGTGTAGGAAGAGAGTTAAGGTTTATTTAAAGTTGAACGTGAAAATAATCATCTAGCGATAATATGTGTGTGCGTGTATGTGTATTTGTATCAATGATCTACGCTGTTAGCCGCGGGGCCTTTACTGCTTCACCGGATAAGAGGACGAACGTGCAGCTACTACGCTGGAGCCAGAAGGGCACGTGGGCAACTAGCTCAAGGAAATTTCAAGGAGGAACGGCCTCGGCTTGGGCAGTCGCTATGGGGGAGGGCATACACTAGTGTCTCGCCGTGGTGCGCTGCATCGGCCGGCGGGCAAGGGGTTCTTCGACCTCGCCGGCGAGGTCGTTGTCTGATCCTGTATGGGGCATCTGTATACGAAAGAAGGGATGTAAGGGCATTGGGAGAGTCGGTGAGAGTATGCCGCGGACGGCAGTAGCGGCTGATAGGAGGGGAGTTATAATATTAGTTTAGTACTACGTCTAGTGGTTGTTATCCGTGTGGGGACGGATTAAGATGTTAATTACCCCACCGCATTTTAAACTGATTTTAGGTTGCATGTGGTGATCAAATCTATGTATCAAATATGTGGTGTTTATTGCTAGATTTGAGATAGAGAGCCAGTAGTTCAAGCGAGGGACTACTTTGGTGCTTCATCGGAGTAAAGCTCGTTTAGACTGAGTGCTGTTGGATGCAGGACACTACTATTTAGAGTGACGATACATGCGTATACGAAGGAGAACCAAAATCACTGCCATAGTACTTAGAACTGTCCGAATTGCGAATTACGACTTGACTATCTCTGGGGGAGCCTCATGTCCAGTCCGCAGTACAGTAATGTTAGTTTTTAGGTTAACGAAAGTTTTCTATACAATTCGCACTTATTTATTTGACAAAATCTCAATTATTCTTACAAAATGGAATGAAAGCGAATGATATAAATTTGAGTATTTAAACGTTATTATATAAATTAGATACCACCTGCCTGTCTACCTTTGCAAGCACTGTGGTCCAAAATAGCGATAGGTTATCAGCTGTTGAAGTTTAATGGGGAGGCCTTTGCTTAGGACTGGGACGGTAAAATTTTGATTTGGTTCCGAGCTTTGACTTGGCAAAGCAAGTTTAGTGGTCAAAGCGACTGTATTTTAAAAATTTTCAAAATAAAACTTACGTCAGTGTATTGGCTATGCAATGGAATATATATCACCGGATAATTGTAAGCACGGTCGTTCCGTAGTTTCATGTAAATCCAGACTAATTTATTCTACAAAAACTTAACTTATTTTAACTTAATTTTTAATGTTACTTGCCTATAGCTGAGAGCATAATCATTTTAAAACAAGTATCGCTAATATTCATTCGGTTTCTAAAAGCAATGAAGCTGCGTGTAAAATAATTCCTCAGTATATCTTATAAGGGACAATTCAATAGTTACTTGCTGCCATTAATTAAAACGTAAAATTAACTCATAATGTGCACTGGAAAATTTTAAAGATTATCTTAATGAAATGAATAAAAATTAGAAAAAAATATGCATAACTCGGTGTTGAAGAACATGTGATCCTAGGAGTTCCATAAGAAATACTACTAGGCCCGACATTGTTCCTTATTTATGTCAATGACCTATGTGAGTCTTTATAAATGCTTAACTATTCCTAATTCATATGTGGATGATACTACGATAATTATCAAGGAGCCTACTGGGGTTATTGTAAAAATGAAATTATGAAATGACCTCACTTTAATATGTAATATATTATTATGGAAGGAATATCAGTCAAACTCGAATCGGTTCCGAACTAAAAAAAATTTGTTTTATTTGTTTGTCTCGCTGTTTGCCACCAAACAATCAACACTATCGTCGCTTCATGCATACCTGCAATGATACTACATATAACATGATTTACTGAAGTAAATAATATTCATACTACGCGTCAGGCGATAGATTTGTGTCCTATTTCGGACACATTATCACAATTGATTAAGCACGTATGTTACAGTAAAATGAACGCTCTATAGTTACCACACAATCGGAATCACGCATCAAGGGTACCGTGAAGATATTACATACAATGGAGACGTTGGTTATCAAGGACATATCGAGGATACGGGCACCTCGTTGATTATCGAATTGTGAGCTAATCAAGTGTTAATAGACTAAGGCCCTATTTTTACAGATAAACTCCATTAAAATCAAATCTTCACCGTCTATATTTCCCAAGCTGTGGTGGACATGATTATCCAAAAAAATGTATCAAAATATAAAAAAAAAATCATAACCCAATGATGAAGAAATTTTGATATTAGGAGTTCCACAAGGGATACTGCTAGGCCCGATATTGTTCCTAATGTATGTCAATGATCTATATAGGCTGAGTCTTCCTAACTGCATATTTGCATATGCGGATGATACTACGATAATTATTAAGGAATCTACTGGGGTTATTATACTGTGTCCTTCGTTCTCGATATAATATATGCAGCTCTCTCGTGTCACTTGGCAACTCGTCGCAATTTTCAGAGCTTCAAGTCCTGAATGCACTCTATATCCTTGTCTGTGGCCTTGACGCTGTCATTCTGTAGGTTTGCGCGGCAACCGGCGTCACAAAAAATTTTGTTCACCTCTACTATTATTTAGTTTAAACATTAAAAAGTAAATAATCATTTGTGCAATAGTGGAAAACTTCCAATATGCCAAAACAAACACACAAAAAAGATATAAAACATTAAATAAACAAAATAAGAAAATTTGAGGAGAAGATTAAACGACACCATGAACGCTAAGGGCGGAATGAAAGTTTATCAGATTCAAATCTGGACGAGGAAAATTTACCAGGTAATTATTTATCGTATTTAAACCTTTTAGGTTATTCTAATCAGTAAGTGGTATTTTAATGTTTGTACGACACGAGTGGTGTACGAGATACATCGGGGTGGTCATAGAGACTTGGGGCGTATACGTGATATTCGCACGAGATCTCACTACTCGTAGGTTCACCCGAGAGGTGATGCCTATGGTGTAACATTTCCCTTAAAGGCTTTAAACAAGTAAATTTTCTTTCAGATAGTGACATTGAAGTTACTAACGAAATAATGACTTCAACACAAGAGCAACAAGTCAAACCACTCAAGATATACTTTTAGCAAGCTCAACAAACCATATGACGGATGTATCAATTACAGAAACACCTTTAGATAAGGATGTACTGTTAGCATTAGGAGACTTGATGGAAGATAGACCAAAATATGGCCCACCTATTAATAATGAAGTGGCTTGTATCTGGAAGTATCTTTTAAAAAATGGCCCCAAAAGGAACACAAATAAAAATTGATGGCAAAATTAATCCCAGTAAACTGTCCATTACTAATAGCTCCTAAATTAAACTCGGAAATATCCAGCACAATAAGTCATAACATAATTAATAGAGATAAAAAGATTGAGCTGGAACAGAATCAAACTGGAGTAGGACTCTCTATCTTAGGTGATGCCTCATCATTACTGATAAGTAATGAGGCAGTGGACAGATTAAAAGTAATATCTCTATAAAGCGATGTAGGCATAATATTTGCCGACCTACATTACACTCAAACAAAATCTTGATTTATCCAGTGTTTGACAAAACATTTATAGAATTAGTAAAATACTTTGATAGAGATGAATACCTGTATGGTGACAATCTTACAGAAAAATTAAAAATGCTGAAGAATTGCCAGCGTACTGGCGTATCAATTAAATAATCTAATCCGTCAACTAGCCGTACCCAGCAGGGAAACTACGAAGGTCCTCCCCGGTACAATCAACCGAAGACAATACCGAGAGTGGACAAAAAATGACACAGTCTTCAACCCAGGCACGCAGATACCACAACCCACAGCACCAATACACCATAAAAAAAAAACCAAAGCAACACAACAGAAAGCTCCTGCCAGGCCATAGAGGTGAGTTATGCTGGACGTCATTTACAATTCATTAATTTCTGGAGAAAGGTCAGTAAAGATAAAACCATACTTAAACATATCCAGGGATACTTCATGGAATTTACTAAAAAACCATGGCAATGTTTAGTACCAAAGGCAACTTTAACTAACTGCTCTACAAATAATCCCAATATGTCATCAGCTATAAACAATCTCATGCAATTTGTTGCGATTACCCCTTGTGAAGCTTGTGAAGTTCAATTTGTTTCTAAAATTTTCCTAATCCCGAAACCAAATAGTAGAAACTTTTATATTAAATTTGAATAAATTTATAGCAACACCTCATTTTAAAATGGATGACCATAAAACTGTTATAAATCTTATCTCACCAGGTCATTGGACGGCAAAAATAGACCTAAAAGAATCATATTTATTAGTAAATATAGACCCACAATTTAGCAAATATCTAAACTTTGAATATGATAAATTGTATATATTCAACGCGAAGAGCGTTGAATTCATACGTCGAACGAAGGACTTCGTATAATAATGATCGAACTTCACTTCAGGTAAGTTCGTTTCATCACTTATTATATAAACGAAAGCAGAGTAAACGGTGACGGCAATTATGAAATGACCTCACTCATATACAAGCTGTAACATAATAAACGCAAGACCTGAAAGTAGTTTGTTCTAAATCGGTAACTGAATCGATTCCAACAATTTTTAATGTATTTTTTTTTATTTTAAATTTGCAATAATTGCTTTTACTCCTTCAGTGCGCTATAAAAAAATAAATTTATCCTTGATTCATAGCAAGAAGAAGATTCCAAACGCATTCCTAAAACGTATTTCTTAAAACGCACATATACACGTACAAGTTTCATTGTTAATTGGGGTATAAAAGTGCTTTAAAAACGGTAAAAACCTTTAAATTTGAAAATTTGGTTTTCGTTTTGACTTTATGAAGCAATTCTCTAATCGGGGTGTCTGAGGTCTTGCTTTTATTATGTTACACCTTGTATATAGGCTCTAACTCTACAGAAAACCACAGATTCAACCAACTTCTCGATCACTCGTCACTCTCTCACAACCTACTCGTGCTCAAACCAATCGATATGTGTATTGTGGGCCTACCCAGTACTTATTAGAACAAGCATTGTGAATTATACGTAGCTATAAGTGTACAAATTGATGATGGGTTAAGATAGGACGTACGAATTGAAGCCCTCATAAGCAGAGCAATGCGCCTTTTATAACTTTAACTTAAAGTGACGCGAAAATCGGTTAGTTACGTCACGCTAAATTGGTGTACTTTATGCCCATTCATCATCGACTATTGTATCACTCCTTAGGGCGGCGTCACAGAAGTAACATTGCAGCAGGGTATTTAAAATGTACGGTACTCACCAGCTTCATAAGTAAAGTTGGCGAACTTGTCGATGCACCGGTTGGTCGACTGCTGGGCATCTTGGCGTGGGCTCGCCATTGTGGATCCCGTCTTGATTTCTTCGCAGAAAACCGCTTGTCAGTGGGCTGCCAGAAAAAAGAAAAAGTATGAGAGTTATGTTTGGTTCGGGAAGTATGGAAGGACAGAAAGATTGCCTGAAAGAAATCGCTCTAAGCAGTAAGGCCGCTTTACTGTACTGTCATAACTATATTCGATTTGGTTTTTATTATAATATTTTATGTGTAATAAAGTGTATTATTATTATTATAGAAGAAATATCAGTCAAATTCGAGTCAGTTCCGAACTAAAACATTTCAGTTTCATTTGTTTGTCTCAATGTTTACCTATATAATTTTTACTAAACAACAGAAGAAATTTGGCGTAACGACGGATTCAAGTGACACGCATATATTTTATAGTATTTTTCACATAGGATTGGTAGTGACGGTTATATTTATCGCACACTCCTGTGTCTGATCCATCAGACACCGACCTCGACCGGCGAGGTCGAAGAATCCCTTGCCCGCCGGCCGGTGCTGAGCAACACGTCGAGACACCTTGTATACGCCCTCCCCCATAGCAACTGCCCAAGCCGAGGTCGTTCCTCCTTGAGGCGCCCTTGTGCTAGTTGCCCCTTACTCTTCTGGCTCAAGCGTAGTGGTTGCACGCTCGCCCTTTTGTCGAGTGAAGCTGTAAAGGCCCCGCGGCCAACAGCGTAGATATTGGCTTCTTTAAACAATTCTCTTAAAGAGTCGCGACTACCTAAGTTAAGATGGCCCACTACTCTAAACCCTAAACCTTAAATAACCATAGTACTTCGTCGGTCTCCGTTGTTTTTTTGCAATAAAGGTTTTGCTATAAAAGCATGATTTCAAAAATAACTTCTTAAATTAAAATTATTATTTATGAAACTATTTTATTTAGATTTGAAACTACACCAGGAAACTCCTTAACGACAAATAATACGAATGTGTAGATTGAGTTATTATGAGTTTATGGTCGTCCTATAGGTACCTTACTATAGAACTAAACAAAATATTAACAGACGCCAAGAAAGGAGGCTTACAATTAATCCGTATACATATTTTTATGTATGTTTGACAATAACTTCTTCATTTATAATCCGAATTTAATGTGAATATGTAATCTTTTAAAAAAGATACTTTAATTTTGACAATACGACGGAGATATTTTTGGCCTCTTTCCGGCACAGACCCTGCTCGTCACCCAGGCACTTGTCTAGATAAATCAAACTAGCCCAAATACGATAGAGTTACGTTGTATTGGCGAACTCATTGACGAAACTACAATTTGGCGCTGATACTGGCCGAAACTGAACCCGGTACGAAACCCTCAGAGAGCGAGTCCTATTAAAAATAAATTGAAATTATAACCGCACGACATAGATCACTCAACAAAGATTTGTGCCCTGGATAATATCCAAGTGAGAAGTGAGTTAATCTGGGGCCTGGTTCATTACGAGCTCCGGATACCGAAGTTTCACAACTACATCTTAAAGCTCAGCAAAACACCACAACTTGTATTTCTGTAAACTTTCATAGATCTTTCTTTAAAATTCAATCATAAATTTCTTCCTTCGATGCAGTTGGCATTTAATAATATTTTATGAAGGTGCAGACGTTAATATTGAACTATATTTAAAAAAGCTCATTTCTATTTTGTAAATATTTTCCAACCGGCTGGTTTTTTAATAAAAAAACCTTTGCAGGCGTATAGCGCGCAAGACGTCAGAACTCGGTTCTAACGTCTTGCGGGCTCTAAATATATACCTATTATGTCTTTATACGATTTCCCTACTGGTATATAAAACTTTTTCATTCAACACAAAACCTCAATTTCTTGCTAACAATTGCTTGCATTTTTATACCGATGTCTTCGGAAATACTGTCGCCCTCATATTACACTTGTTATAGATTGCAATCACAACTAAAACATCTTAAAATGGTAACGATTTATTTAAAAAAATTTAAAGTTCGATTGGAATAGACTATACATATATTTTCTGTGCCAGAAACAGTAACATATTTATGTACCGTATAGACGAGCAGTCTCGTGATCTAAAGGAAAGATCGGAATAGGCGTTTGAAGCAAAACAATTCCAACTTGCATCCTTTTACATTAAACCTTCTGCATAAAATTATTATTTTTAATAGATAACTGCTAGCAATATGTCCGCATCTTTACTCTAAACTAAGCTCACATTGATTAAACCAGATATTCGACATATGTGATTTCTACCATACAATCCGGAAAAATGTAAGCGCACAAACGCACCCACAGTTTATTTGTATGTACAAGCGAGTATCTTTTCGTGCCATTGCTGGAAGGATTATCGCTTTTCATTGCAGACCATAATCCTGCAACCGAGCGGCGACTGACGATTTAAGCCCTTTGATAGCGCTTGCAACTGTCGTAGCCTACACGCCAAAAGTATTTATGTGGGTGTCACAGGCGGCGCCTATACAACTAACACTAAACCTTATTTTTCCATAACACAATCCCACTCGCATATCGTGAATATCACGAAATCCACAAAGGAACCATCTAACGATTGTGTGGCATATATTTAATTTTATTTTAAGTCTCGTATCCGTGATCCTGCGGCGTAGGGCAGAAGAGCGCTGGTAAACATTTCCAGGACTCAAAGATAAATAAAAATAAATAAATAAGGTTACACCTATATTCTCCGGGTGGAGGTTCCAATAGGAAGCGAGCCTTTTGTCACCGGACTGCTACTAAGCTTTTTGATAATAAGCCACACATACATCGACTTAGAATTTGAACTCATGACCTCGTGATCGCCAGCTGTAAGATGCGCCACAAGGACAAGGAGGCAGCAAATCATTATTACGAATAACTTGTATTTAGAATAAATTAAATAAAAATATTGAACCTATCTTGTTTGTCGTAAACATTTTTCTTACCTATTGCTAACTCAGTAACAACAATCTTTGGTAATTGAGATTGAGGTTACTACTTATTAGCAAAACTTTTTTAATTGACATTGCCGAGAAAAAGAGATAGAACTGTAAACTTAGTATCATTAGTATCATAGTATATCCACATCTCTTTCCTACAGCAAAGTAATATTTAAATAGCTTTGTTAACGAAATTGTGGTGTTTTATAACCATATACAAGAAACTTTCAAAGTCAACCATTCAGTTTGATCAGGCGATAATTCGTTTTATTCACTCTTCTAAAATGTATTCTAGACACAAAATTTATAAGTAATCAAAAGGACAATTTACCGCTATAAGGAGACTAGAAGCCTTATAAATGTGCCCATTATTGTCTGAATGTAGGCTCTTTGAACACTTGTATGAAAATAATTAATTTGTAATTAATTAATTTTTATATCGTCTTAAGCCGAACCCGAAACCCGCCAATCAGACTCTGTAGCTAATTAAAATATTTGTGGATACAAATTAATTTTCCCTTCATAAAATGTGTCAGGACAGTATAAGTTGCAGCTTTGTTAGAACGACCTGGCGAGTCAACTGGATGCCGTGTGCATTTTAAAGCCGAGTCCAATAAGTGAAATGTATCACAAATAAATTGAATGGCACCAGGAGCTTAACTCGAGTAAATTGAATGGCACCTTAGGTTCCTGGTGCCATTCAATCCAGTCCTATGTTCCAGTTGATCATTAAGTTTTCAATAGGGTTACCATCTGATTAGGTGTTCCCGGATTTCTCTTAATTTGGAGGGGGTCTAGAGTTTTTGACAAATGTTTGGATTTCACTCACTTTTAGTGTTCGAGGAAAACCTGGCAAAAGTGATATTTGATGCTGCTTTGAAGTGTACATACAAGGTGTAACATAATAAACGCAAGACCTGGAAGTAGTTTGTACTAAATCGATAACTAGATATAGAATATTTTAACGTAATAATAATAATAATTATACTATGAGAGTAGAGGCAGCCAGAGAGGTATGTAAGGAAAGCGCCTGTTGGAACTTTGTACTCTCTGCCTACCCCGTAAGGGATCTGGCGTGATGATATAGATAGAATAATAATATTAGCCCTGTTAAAATACTGTCCCACCGTTGGGCACAGGCCTCCCCTATATATATATATATATATATATATATATATATATATATATATATATATATATATATATATATATATATATATATAGTATTTTTTTAATAACCTAATGTGCCCCACTGCTTGGCAAAGGTCTCCCACTCTTTCCTCCTTTTTGAAGTATATTACATTTTATTTTAA
Organism: Phalera bucephala; assembly: GCA_905147815.2. Classification (NCBI taxonomy): domain Eukaryota; kingdom Metazoa; phylum Arthropoda; class Insecta; order Lepidoptera; family Notodontidae; genus Phalera; species Phalera bucephala. The sequence continues at coordinate 4,828,300 of LR990609.1, read as the reverse complement.
TTTGTAAAAAATCCTGTTCCTCCCCTATAATAAACTAAATTTATTCTTAAGTAATAATTAAATAATTATTCTTAAATTATTAAGGAGCGAGCCATATTGGGCATCTCCCTTGTCGACCGAATACCAAACAAAGAATAGAAATCCGAAGGCGGACTAAAGTTGAAGATGTTGGTAAACGGATCACAAGGTTAAAGTGGAGATGGGCAGGACACTTGATGAGGCGTGAAGATGGCAGGTGGACCAAGGCCGTAACAGAGTGGTGGCCCAGAACAGGACGCCAACCCATAGGCAGACCATCGGCTAGATGGAGCGATGACATCGTAAGAGTGGCTGGCAAATGGTGGAATAGATTAGCACAGGATCGGAACGAATGGCATGATAGAGGAGAGACCTACACTCAGCAGTGGGTAGATACAGGCTGATTGATGATGATGATGATTCTTAAGTCAAAGCAACACGGATATTTCAAATACATTTCTAAAACTTATATTATAATTCGCACACATACACCTTATACGTTTCATTGTTAATTGGGGTATAAAAGTGCGTAAAAGGAAGATAAAAAATTTAAATTTGTACAATTTGTTATCGTATAGAATTTGTACAGCAATTATGCAATCGGGGATTTCGAGTCTTGCGTTCCTTATGATACACCTTGTATATGTATGCACGACGTACTGAAAACCAAAGAATGTCACCTACTTATTTTGATTATTTGGCTTATCTATCTATATCATCTCGCCCAAAACCCTTGCGGGGTAGGCAGAGAATCCAACAGGATTATTTATTGACAGTAAAATTCATTTTAAAATTAAATATACTATCTGACTACAGTCGTCACAGTCTCCCTGTCGCAACAGACTCTGCGAACGCCTTTGCGCTTGCGAAAAACCCCTCAGGCTATGGATCAGTGCGATCATACACGAGTTTTGAGCATAACTCTTTGGGAAACCGATCCTATCTATCTATCTATCTATAACCCCACGCCAGATCCCTTGCGTGGTAGGCAGAGAGTACAGAGTTCCAACAGGTTCTTTCCTTACATACCTCTCTGGCTTCCTCGACTCTCATAGTTCGTCTCATACACGCTCGCTGGTTACGGATACTCTTGACTTTTCCATCAGATAAGACTCGGTTTATTTGGTCGTGGTAAGATAGTCTAGGTCTTCCCCGGTACCTGCATCCTTCCACTTTCACATTGTATATCTGTTTTGTCATTCTTTCCTCTGGCATTCTTTCTATATGCCCGAACCAACGGAGCATGCCCTTTCTCATCTTTACACCGATACTATCTTTCATACCTACTCGCTGTCTTACTATGCTGTTGCTAATGCGGTCGGTCAGCTTCACTCCGCACATCTTCCGCAGAGCTCGCATTTCTACCGCATTTATCCTACTTTCATTCTCCTTCTTACATGCCCAGCTCTCGCTACCATATAACAGCGTTGGGACAAGAACTCCGTTATGTATGGCCAGCTGCGCCTTATGGCTTAAGTGCCGGCTCCCGAGTAGCTTTCCCATCGCACCATTCACTCTGTTCCCTGCACTCACTCTTCTCTCTATGTCAGCGGTGTATTTCCCATCCTTACTGAAGGCGCATCCAAGATATACAAACTCATTCACTTGCTCCAGCACATCGTTACCAACCACAATCCTTACATTCGTTCTGGTTTCTTCCCTTTCAAAAACCATAATCTTGGTTTTCTTCACATTCAAGTGTAAGCCATTTATCAATTGAATTGGAAACCGATCCGTATATTAATAATACTTCCCAAGCAAATGAGTATATGAGGCATATAAGAAAAAAAACTTCCCTGGTATGGTCGTAATGCCTATGACAGTTTCCGGCTTTACTAAAGGTTTGTGGTACCGCAAAAACAATTTGCATTTTATTACACGACGCTTTTCAGATTAGTCCAGATGCAAATACATGAATATGAGAATAGATTGACAGGATCCATGTGTATTCATTGTCACAACTGAATGGCATAATGATGTGCCGTTATTAATATTTATACACAAAAAAGAATTAATAAAGATATTGATCTATCTATCTACTTATATAGGTATGCCCGATGTATATAGCTATGATGATATCACGGCGGTTATTATGCCGGGTAGGTAGGTATTAAAATAGGAGTCTAATTCACATTGCTTTGATATATATCCATGTGGTCGTGACTCTACATATACGTGTAATGGATTAACTAAAGTAACTACCTTATTGCTCGACGATAACGACGTCCTGAGTTCGAATCTCAGTTCCGACAAATATTTTTTTTATTAGAAAAATCTGTCAGTCTTGGACTTGTGCATGATATAATGATCATAGGCTTTCCCCAATCGAAACCTAACATCGTCGCTCATATATTGGTGTATACAGCACACATCTGCCACTCCGGCTTGCGGAGTATACGCGTGACGATGTTTCGCTTTTTCCCTTTAAGTGTCAACTGAGATTCCAATAAAAAAGGCAGTTATGGGAATTCTCAGCGTCGTTACATTATAGTCAATAGTCAATAACTATGTTAGCGAGAGGTACAAACGGGCGCCGCGGGGGCTTCTGTACTTGACATGAAATTAATATAGGAGCATTGTGTCGAGTGCCGGCATGTACGATATTACCAGTAACTTGGCGACAACGACGCAACTGCATTGTGAAAAGGATAAAGGTACTTCATAGATTGTGATAAAAACCGTAACTCTTTATCTATCAGCTGGGTTAGTACTGGCCATTAATAAAGCCAATCAATCGGGTTTAAGCAAAGAACTAGGTTATTATAAAAGAGGATATAATCGTCACGTTTTAAGTAATATATTAATATACCTATCTATCTATCTATCTATATCATCACGCCAGCTCCCTCGCGGGGTAGGCAGAGAGTACAGAGTTCCAACAGGTTCTTTCCTTACATACCTCTCTGGCTTCCTCCACTCTCATAGTTCGTCTCATACACACTCGCCGGTTACGGAGACTCTTGACTTGCCCTTCAGCTAAGACACGGTCTATTTGGTCATGGTAAGATAGTCTAGGTCTTCCCCGGCACCTACATCCTTCCACTTTCGCATTGTTTATCTGTTTTGTCATTCTTTCTTCTGGCATTCTTTCTATATGCCCGAACCAACGGAGCATACCCTTTCTCATCTTTACACCGATACTATCTTTCATACCTACTCGCTTTCTTACTACGCTGTTGCGAATACGGTCGGTCAGCGTGACTCCGCACATCTTCCGCAGAGATCGCATTTCGACCGCATTTATCCTGCTTTCGTTCTCCTTCTTACATACCCAACTCTCACTGCCATATAACAGCGTTGGGACAAGCACTCCGTTATGCATGGCCAGCTGCGCCTTTTGGCTTAAGTGCCGGCTCCCAAGTAGCCTTCCCATCGCACCATTCACTCTATTACCTGCATTCACTCTTCTCTCTATATCAGCGGTGTATTTCCCATCCTTACTGAAGGCGCATCCAAGATATACAAACTCATTCACTTGCTCCAGCACATCGTTACCAACCACAATCCTTGCATTCGTCCTGGTTTCTTCCCGTTCAAAAACCATAATTTTGGTTTTCTTCACATTCTAATGTAAGCCATTGTTCATGCAGTCGTCTCTGATAACTGTGACTAGTGTTTGCAGATCAGTGGCTGTTGGCGCTATCAATACCGCGTCATCTGCATACAATAGGTGGTTTATCACTAGATCACCCATTTTTACCCCTTCAGTCATCGCATTCAGTCTTTGAAGACTTTTATCCAGATACACTATAAACAGTCTAGCGGACAACACGCAACCCTGCTTGACGCCGATTTTAACGTCAAACCAAGGTGACATGTTACCACCCACCCGTACGCATGCCTTGCTATCCACGTAGGTGGACTGGACGGCTCGCAACAGGGTGCCGTTTATACCATACTCTGGCAAAATGCCCCAAAGTCTCTTTCGCACGACTCTATCAAACGCCTTCTCCATATTAATATACGAAATAGCAATACTCCTTTTTCTCTTCGCAAAATAGTTAAACCATATAACCAAAAAGTAGACACAGAAATAGACGGTGTCTTATCTGATGGGCAATTCAAGAGTCTCCTTAACCGGCAAGCGTGGATGAGAGAAGAGAGGTCTGCGAATAAACATGTAAGGACTCTGTACTCTCTGCCTAGTCCGCAAGCGATCTGGTGTGTTGATATCACTATATATCAATGGATGATATAGTTAAAAAAAATATGTTTACCGCAAACAGGTTTTAAAGCTTCCCTGCCCGAAAATGAGTGCTTAGATGCGTAGTAGAAAGTTTTTAAAAGGTACCGCTATCGAGTGGTACCGCAATTTATATTTACAATCCTAGGTCGGAGAGTAGTTTTTCTAACGAAAACTTCCCAGTACGAATCCGGAGTCTGGAATTGTGCCCGGTATATGGTAATAGGCTCGCCCCCTATTACATGGGACCTAACATCGTCGGCGAAACGTGGGTGTACTCAGTACACCTCTGCCACCTAATATAGGCGTATAGGCGGAATATAGGAATGTATGCGTGACGGTGTGTGTTTTTTTTCTTTAACGGTTCCTCATGACTGACAGGCGTACAGTTAAGCTTTGCAGGCGTTTTGCGTTCTGCAGGCTTCTCGGTTTTCAGCCGGTTTGATGGCAGCTGGGATACTGGTGCATGTGGATGACAGACGTCATCAAAGAGATTTACTTGAAAAGGCACTATTAATAACTACTTAACTAGCCCTACAGCAGAACAATCTTGCCGTTTTCTGTTTGTTAACAAGGTACTAAGCATGAAATCATGGTTTCGATCCTAATAATAAAGATACCATTGCCTAAATAAGTTACAGAAGTCGCCATTATTTAGTCCAGAGAACCGAGAGTCTCATACGTAGACCACTGAAGTACAAGATCATCAAACACTTCAAATAGTGCAATGAACTTGAAGCGACTACTTTAGTAACACTACTCATCCATCTGGCGTGAATATTTCGATAGTAACGGCCAAGCCGTAAACTAGGCTAGATTAATGGGTTAGTAATATATCGTTGGCTGGGAAGTTGAGGGAAGGGGGAAACCTGCTAAAGGGCAATGGGTATATTAAAAAATCCTCACGCTTTATGTAATAGAGTAAAGGTAACAGAGTAATGTTCAGTGTGCCAATCAGATTTCGGTAAGAGTTTCGAGTTGGTGCAATATAATGTCAAAGTGGAAGTCAAAAATTATAAATTTTTATAGCCAAAAAGTACTTACAAATTATTTTTATCTATCTACCATCGGATCGGAACATGTGCTCCACTAAGAAGATTCGGAAAAAACTGAGCGAGTTAAATTTTAGTTTTATTGGTGGTAATTAAAAGCTCAGAGTTGCTCAGCGAGCTATGGAGAGAGCTATGCTCGGCGATTCTCTACGTGATCGAATCAGGAATGAGGAGATTCGTAGGAGAACCAAGGTCACTGACATAGCCCTTAAGATTAGCAAGCTGAAGTGGCAATGGGCGGGCCACATAGCGCGAAGATCGGACGGGCGTTGGGACAGAAAGATTCTAGAGTGGAGACCACGTATTGGCAAGCGCAGCGTGGGACGACCACCTGCCAGGTGGACCGACGATCTTGTGAAAATCGCAGGAAGTCGTTGGATGCAGGTGGCATCGGACCGGTTACGCTGGAAAGCGATTGGGGAGGCCTATGTTCAGCAGTGGACAATATAGGCTGACATGATGATGATGATGATTTTAAGGTACGACCAAACCAACGCGTCCAGCCGCGTCCGCGGTGGCATACAGTTCCTGCAGTAGTATTTGTATTGACGGGTTTACCAACGCGTCCTGCGTCCTGCACGCGCGATCAGTTCAGCGTGATCGTGTTAAGCGTGATCTTAGGGATTATAGTTTAGCAAAAAGAGTCAATCAATAAAATATTCTATTGAAAAAGTAATGTTATATCCATTTAGCTAAAGTTTTAATTTTTATGTACGGTTGAATGTGGTTGAATTGTTTTCGATTGACTATGTCCATTTTAATGTCGGCTCTGACATTCAAATTTTGAATTCTGCTCACCATAATTACTATAAATAGAAGTCATTACATAACTAATGATAGAAGTACAATTGTATATAGTACTAGACTAGACTACTAGTAAAAGTAAAAGAAATTTGTACCACATTTGATTAACTTTCTTTATATTAAATCTTTGACGGAAAGTAAAAGATTCCATCTGATAGTTTCGCTCATTTTATTATTCCTAATATTTTTTAGCATCTTATTATGGAAATAGAAATTTGTAATTATTTGCTCCAAAATTGCTCATTTCGGGTTTATACTTCCAAAAAAAAACGACCTTTAAATTGCGATAGCCCAAACGGGAACTTCCAGCTTTACAAAGGCATTCATATATAATTGGCAAGGAAAGACGATAAGGGTTAATTAAAATACTAATTTACTTGTTTATACCTCGCATCCGGCTACTCTTGTCAAAGAAGGCAACTTAACTTTGGCATTCTATGTACTTATGTGTTATACTTAAGATTTGTAAGTTCTAAAATTTTGCCGGAGCTAGTGAAAAAGAAATTAAATATCTATCTATCTATATCATCACGCCAGCTCCCTCGCGGGGTAGGCAGAGAGTACAGAGTTCCAACAGGTTCTTTCCTTACATACCTCTCTGGCTTCCTCCACTCTCATAGTACGTCTCATACACACTCGCCGGTTACGGAGACTCTTGACTTGCCCTTCAGCTAAGACACGGTCTATTTGGTCATGGTAAGATAGTTTAGGTCTTCCCCGGCACGTACATCCTTCCACTTTCGCATTGTATATCTGTTTTGTCATTCTTTCTTCTGGCATCCTTTCTATATGCCCGAACCAACGGAGCATACCCTTTCTCATCTTTACACCGATACTATCTTTCATACCTACTCGCTTAATTAAATAAATAAATAAATTTTATATAAATTACTCTCGCTAGGATATGGGGCCGCAACGCTAGCGTGTTGTGTTTATTTGTATCTAATATTGCACAGATTATCATCAGGAAAAGAATGAAGGAAGGTGGAGACGGGATCTTTGACTAGGACGAAGATTAGTCTATCTGCGTCTTAGTCTAAGATACCGTTCAGTCGAACGCGTTGGTGTGAATGTCTTTTGCACGCAAGGTGATCGCCACCGCGGACGCCATCGTGTACGATTGGACGCATTGGTTTGGCCGTACCTTTAGGGGACTAAGGAATGACGATGATCAGCCTCAACCGTCATAAGGTTTTTAGGTTTAACTCTGTGTTCTACTATACATATATATGTGACCGGAAATGTATGTATTCAGTTTTTATATGCAATACTCTTATTCAATCTCTTACTCAATTATTCATTCATCATCATCAGCCCGTGTCAGTCCACTGCTGGAGTAGGCCTCTCCAATGGCATGCCACTGAGCTCGATCTTTAGCTTTCTTCCTCCAATCCCTGCTCGCTGCCTTACGAATATCGTCGCCCCGTGTAGCCATAGGGTGCCCTACACTACGTTTGCCGATAAGCGGTCTCCACTCATAAACCAGTCAGCCTCAACAGCAATCGGTTCTGTAGCATGTGCCCTACCTACTGCCACTTCAGCTTGTTAATTCGCTGAGCTATGACGGTTACCTTGGCTCTCTGAAGAATAACTTTGTTCCGGATTCGATCCCTAAGAGAAACTCCGAGCATAGCTTTCTCCATAGCTCGCTGAGCGACCTTGAACTTGGGGAAAAGCCCCACAGTGAGCCTAAAAACGGAGCCACGTTTCGGCTCCGTTTTTAGGCATTGGGGAATGGGCGATGAGAAGACTTGACAAATTTATGGGGATAAGCGGATTAAGATCGAGCTGTGTTCACAACATAACTACTAGTGTACTTTGGAATACATTTCAAGCCAATTTACACGTGTTCAGTTGTTCCCAATCAGTTTTATAAGCAACAGACGTTAACATTCGTGGATCTCATAAAGTACAATGTAAATTTTCCTCTACCGAAAGAAATCCGGGTGTAAACATTGTACAAACAAATCTCTAAGATGTTCTATGATGCACAGATAAAATAAATAAAGCTCCAAAAAATAAATGGAAACGATTTTTTTTAGGAATGTTAAATAGATTTAAAAATAGACCTTGCTTCTTGTGTGCCTATAATGAGTACCTACGCACAATTTACTATAATGGCGAGCCAACGTTTCATTTGTTATTGCAATGTTTTTGTGAGATATTTACGCTGAGATCATATTTATTGTAGTGTAGTCTTACAACATACTGGCATCAGATATGGTTCGACCCACAATTACCCTGTGGTATGCTTCGATAATGCGAGCGACCACACGAAAAATAGTGTGCCTTTATTGATGAATTACATTAATGCATGGGTAATGCATTTGCAAACTTTTAAGTGGGAGCGTCATTTTGTCGTATGATTTAAAATTAAAACACCGTTAGGCTTACATTCCCCAAGCGGTGGCGACTGCGGTGTGCTATATACATCATCATTTCGCCGATCATGACAAATTCTATTCCAGGCACTACTCCGAACTGCTACTGGGAATTTTTCCATAGAAAAACTTTAGCAACAATTTATTTGACCTATGATTCTAGACCAGGACTTAATTTTTGCTAGCCACACCGTGCGCCACCAGATCAACGAGGCAGATGATTACGGAATTAGGTAAGTAGGTACTTCCTTTGTTTGGCAGTTATTTCGTTTCTTCCACTAATATTATGTATCATCACGACCATTTTTATGGAAAGGGATTCGGATGGTTAAAATGCTTATTGTATAGGTACCTCTCGCATAAATATCTGACACTAAAATGTTGAAACCGTTTTCTTTAGGTATTAAATAAATAGGATGTAGGTGCCGGGGAAGACCTAGACTATCTTACCATGACCAAATAGACCGTGTCTTATCTGAAGGGCAAGTCAAGAGTCTCCGTAACCGGCGAGTGTGTATGAGACGAACTATGAGAGTGGAGGAAGCCAGAGAGGTATGTAAGGAAAGAACCTGTTGGAACTCTGTACTCTCTGCCTACCCCGCGAGGGAGCTGGCGTGATGATATAGATAGATTAAATAAATAAATATTATTTCGAATATATTTGGTAACACAACAACATCAATTTTTTATAATTTAGAACACACCATGTTCTTAATATTAATAAATATATATATATATATATATATATATATATATATATATATATATATATATATATATATATATATATATATATATATATATATATATATATATATATATATATATATATATATATATATATATGTACTTAGGGCAGCTAGTGATGACCTGTTGATGACAAACGATACCATGAACCAAATGCTCCACAGGGTTGTTCAGGGGCCCCGCCTCAGCGTCGGTCGAAGACCGTCGGTCGCTGGAAACCAAAGGGAGCCGTAGAACTCTAAGAACTCTAATTGGCTGTGAGAAAATCATATAGAGCTTTACTTTCCTAGCCGTTGTGCTTCAGGGAGCAAGTGTTAAACAGCATAAGTAGCGAGTAACTACAAAGAAAGCGAAGCAAATCTCTCGACGCCTCTGATGCGCTAACACCGATGTTGCCCTCAGTTATCTTAGACGGTCGTTTGAGGGCCCATTTAGTGAGCGCCGAGTCATCGCGGGTCAAAGACAATTAGGTATTAGGCTAATTATGGATGGAATCTGAATTCTTAGAAATAAACAACAAAAAAAAATGCCTACAACCTTACCCACTAGTTTGCCCTTTAGCTTGCCAGCTAGCTTACCCCCCTAGTTTACCAGTTAGCTTACCCACTAGCTGGCCTACTAGCTTGCTTGCATACTTGGTCACTGGCCTGCCTGCTAGCTTGCTCACTAGCTTTTCCACTAGCTTTCCCATTAGCTTTCCGACTTGCTTCCCTGCTAGCTTGCTCTTTAGCCTGCCTGCTAGTTTGCTTGCTAGCCTGCCTGATAGCTTGCCCATTAGCTTGCCCACTAGCTTACCCACTAGCTTACCCACCAGGTTACCCACCAGCTTACCCACTAGCTTGCCCACTAGCTTGCCTGCTAGCTTGCTTGCTAAACTGACTGCTAGTTTGTCTGCTACCTTACCAGCTAGCTTACTTTTGCCCACTATCTTGACAGATAGCTTAACCACTAGCTTGTCTACAAGCTTGCTTGCTAGCCTGCCTGCTAGCATGCTTGCTAGCTTGCCAGCTAGCCTACCCACTAGCTTGCTTAATGGCTTACCCACTAGCATGCCTATTAGGTTGCATGCTAGCCCCCCTGCTAGCTATCCCAGTAGCTTGCACACTAGGGAAGGCTTGCCTGCTATCTTGCTTGCTAGCTTGCCTGCTAGCATGCTTAGTAGTTTGCCTGCTATCTTGTTTGCTAGCTTGCCTGCTAGCATGCTTAGTAGTTTGCCTGCCAGCTTGCTTGCTAGCTTGCTCACTACCTTGCTCAATACCTTGCCCACTTGCTTGCCTGCTAGCTTGCTTGCTAGCTTGCCTGCTAGCTTGCTTAAGATTGCCTGCTAGCTTGCTTGCTAGCTTGCCGACTAGCTTGCCCATTTGCTTGCCTGCTATCTTGTTTGCTAGCTTGCCTGCTAGCTTGCTTACTAGTTTGCCTGCTAGCTTGCTTGCTAGCTTGCCTGCTAGCTTGCTTACTAGTTCGCCAGCTAGCTTGTTTGCTAGCTTGCCCATTTGCTTGCCTGCTATCTTGCTTACTAGATTGCCTGCTAGCCTGTTCGCTAGCTTGCCTGCTAGCCTGTTCGCTAGCTTGCCTGCTAGCTTGCTTGCTAGCTTGCCGACTAGCTTGCCCATTTGTTTGCCTGCTATCTTGTATGCTAGCTTGCCTGCTATCTTGCTTACTAGTTTGCCTGCTAGCTTGCTTGCTAGCTTGCCTGCTAGCTTGCTTTCTAGTTTGACAGCTAGCTTGCTTGCTAGCTTGCCGACTAGCTTGCCTATTTGCTTGCCTGCTATCTTGTTTGCTAGCTTACTTACTAGTTCGCCAGCTAGCTTGCTTGCTAGATTGCTTGCTAGCTTGCCGACTAGCTTGCCCATTTGCTTGCCTGCTATCTTGTTTGCTAGCTTGCCTGCTAGCTCACTTACTAGTTCGCCAGCTAGCTTGCTTGCTAGCTTTCCTATTTGCTTGCCTGCTATCTTGTTTGCTAGCTTGCCTGCTAGCTTGCTTACTAGTTCGCCAGCTAGCTTGCTTGCTAGCTTGCCTACTACCTTGCCCAATACCTTGCCCACTTGCTTGCCCACTTGCTTGCCTACTAGCTTGCTTGCTACCTTGTTTGCTAGCTTGCCTGCTAGCATGCTTTGTAGTTTACCTGCTAGCTTGCTTGCTAGCTTGTTCACTACCTTGCCCTATACCTTGCCCACTTGCTTGCCTGCTAGCTTGCCTGCTTGCTGGCTTGCCTGTTAGCTTGCTTACTAATTTGCTAGCTTGCTTGCTAGTTTGCCTGCTAGCTTGCTTACTAGTTTGCCAGCTAGCTTGCTTGCTAGCTATCTTGCTAGCTTGCTTGCTAGCTATCTTGCTAGCTTGCCGACTAGCTTGCCCATTTGCTTGCCTGCTATTTTGTTTGCTAGCTTGCCTGCTAGCTTGCCTGCTAGCTTGCCTGCTAGCTTGCTTACTAGTTTGCCAGCTTGCTAGCTTGCTTGCTAGCTTACCCACTAGCTTACCCACTAGCGTTCCCACTAGCTTACCCACTAGCCTACCCACTAGCTTACCCACTCGCTTACCCACTCGCTTACCCACTCGCTTACCCACTAGCTTACCCACTAGCTTAACAACTAGCTAACCCACTAGCTTACCCACTAGCTTATCCTCTAGCTTACCCACTAGCTTACCCACTAGCTTACTCACTACCTTACCAACAATCTTACCCATTAGCTTGCCCTCTTGCATGCCTGCTATCTTTTTTGTTTGCTAGCTTGCCCACTAGCTTGCAGTGGGTTAGCTTACCAGCTATCTTAGCTGCTAGCTTGCTTGCTAGCCTACCCACTAGCTTGCCCACTAGCTTACCTAATAACTTGGTCACTTGCTTGCGTGCTTGCTTGCCTACTAGTTTACCTACTAGTTTCTACAATTCATTAGTGGCCGGTTCCTATATTTATCTTATAGAGATTTGCCTACCACCAGTAGAACTTTGACAAATATAGAAAATTTGTCATAAGTCTGGTTGGTCTAGTGGCGAATAATCTGTTTTACGATCATGAGGTCCTCCAGAATCCACGGGTTCAAATCCTAGGTCGGACAAATGTAGGTTTTTTTATCGAATAATTCCCAGTATTAGTCCGGAGTCTAGAATTATGGCCAATATATGGCAATAAGGAACATCGTTGGCGAAAAGTGGGTGTACACAGTACACCTCTACCACCCCTGCTAGGGGAATAAAGGCGTGACGGTGTTTAAATTTTCGTCCCCGTAGCCCCTACATTATGCGGCTATACTTGGCGGTATACTTGGTGCATCGACGGCCATCGACATAGCCCCTCCGTGTTCCGCCGAACTGGTACCCATAAAGGGTTTTCCCTTAGTCAAAAAAAAGTGGCGAGAGATACGCGTAGCGATGCCGTGGTCTTCGTATCTTAGGTCGGACGAAATGTAATTATTTGTCAGAAAAATTTTCGGAGATGGCATGTGCCTGGTATAATGGCCATATTCTCATTCCTTATTACATGGGACCTAACATCGTCGCCATAAGTGGGTGTACATAGTACATCTCTGCCACCCCCGCTCAAGGATTATGAGAGTGACGGTGTTTATCTGTATGTGTTTTTTGACATGATGTATAAATAAATAAAGAATTAAGTAAAATCATCAATAACGTTTTCGGCCTAATAAAAATATAGAACCTAATTTTTGCTTTTTTTTATTTATTTGAACTAGTTTTCTGATTCTAAGTGGAAACTTATTTGAATAGAACTAAAGAAAATGTTTAGTTCCGAATGTATATTTGATTTTTTACCCAATTGCCCCAGATGCAGGATGATGGTATAAAATTGAAAAATATAAAAATTAATTTACGTTCAACACTATTTAAAAAAGAAACACCGTCACGCCTATATTCCCCAGAGGGGGTGGCAGAGGTGTACTGCCTCGTTGGTCTGGTGGCAAAGCGATTACGAGGTACTGGGTTTAAATCCTAGGTCGGGCAAATGTAGTTTTTCTAACGAAAAAATTCCCAGTATGAGTCCGGAGTCTGGAATTGTGCCCGATATATGGCAATAGGCTCGCCCCCTATTACATGGGACCTAACATCGTCGGCGAAACGTGGGTGTACTCAGTACACCTCTGCCACTATTTTTAAAGGTGGTTACAATTGAAAGTCGCGGAAAATAAGGGAAGATGGCGAATATATAATTTGTAACTTTGATAAATTTCTACTGCCTCTTTGGTCTAGTGGCGCGTAGTACGGCTGGCTATCACGAGGTCTTGTGTTCGAGACCTAGGTCGGAAAAGTATGTCTTTTTCTACAAAAAATCGCAAAACCTGTCCAGACCCTGGAAAGGTATCCTGTATAACGACAATATGTTCGTCTTTTATTAGTTTGGGACTTAACATCGTTAGCAATATGTGGGGGTGGACACAGAACACCTCTGTCAGCCCCTTAAGGGATTATAGCCGTGACAGTGTTTATTAATGTGTACGTTTTAGTTTATATTTATTTAAAAAATTAGTAAGTTTATAGATTATATGTTTTTAATTCATAAATGATTATTATTGTTAGTTGTTTAGTTTAGACAATGTATTTTAAATTGAAATTGTTTGTTATTTAATATGACATAATTTACTGTTTTACATAATTTATTGCTTCTTTTTTTTATTGGTCAATAAAAACGTAGCTCAACACTAGGACTTATGGTTATGTGTCGTGGGTGCGTTTGCAAACATGAAACTCACGTGCACAAATACCCAGACCGAAACAAATATCTGTGGGTCACAGAAAGATTTTTCCCGTGCGGGAATCGAACCCGCGACTTCTCAATCCAGTGGACAAATCGACTTAAGCTCTTAACCACTGGACTAAGCCTTCCATCAAATTTATTTATGTAAATAATATTTATTCTTGTTGATTTTGATATTTATTTTTACATGCAAAATATGTAAGTTTATTTTTCAAACAACGGACGCCCGTTTTTTTAATGGTTGCACTTTAAATGAATTTATTCAGTACAAAACTGCTCTCTTCGATTATTTGCACTAGTCAAAAATTAGACCTCGACTTGAAAAAAAGTCTGTAAATTAGATTACTTATAATGACGTTATCTTCATAATCGGTCTCCTTGATTGCTATAATGATTTTGATGCCGATATTTTATATATAAATTAATATAATGCGAACTGCTTGAATTTTTGTAGATACTAATCTCAAAACGGTGACTGTAACAACATAGTCGCGCCGAATAAATAGTAAGCTACATAAATAATCACAAATGAGCCGCAAGAAGTACAAAATAGTAAAAAATCCGCTGTATTTGTCACATAATAAAATAAATCATAAATAGGAACAATTTCGCTTCGCAAAAAAGAAAACGCTTTGCAGATAAATCTTACCTTTGCAGGAGCCCGCCAGTGTTCGCCCGCCAGTGTTTTATTTATCTCTACCTTGGCGGCAAGGGAGACAACGCGAGCGCAAGTTATAAAAAATAAATTTTAAAAAGACTTTTTTAGTGGATTAAAACACGAGCAAAACGCGGATTTTAGATTTTTTCAAGAAATAAATTATAAAGGTTTCGTTTATATTAGTTTTTATAAAAGATCGAAAATCTATTAATTTTAAATATCGAAAATTGAGCGCGAATTTATTTTTATGTGATTCGGATCTCTATACCGCAGTTGGCGATGTAAAATGGACTTTTAGTATTTAATACTGATGTTAAAGGGTAGTTAGAGGTGGTAGATAGATAACTTGCGCTAGGCGGAGCCACCAGGTGGCCACGACCAAGTCTACCGGAGTCCCGATCCCGAATGATTCCACTCCCTATCACACGGCTCTACGACTGCACAAGCTCTCCCTGAAGCGTCGAATAAAAATGGATGTGCTCAAGAGGAAAAAATATTTTTTTTTCGACGTAGAAAGGGTGGTATATTTTTTTTTTGTTATATAGGTTATGAAGTAACCCTGTATTTGTGCTATGTAAATCCAGCCTACTAATGGCTTACTTACTTTTTATCAATAATTGACTAGGAGTCAATACCAAAGATTACGAAAAGGCAAGTTCTGATTTTTTTTCCTTTTAACCTACAGAGTCTTGGCGAAATATAGAAGAGTTATTTTGTCAATTAGGTATACTCACATCCCAAATTTTCTTGTATTGAATTGAAGTACAAAGAAATTTCTAGCACCGATTTAATAGGCGCATTTGCCGCCTCCACTCTTCCAGGTTGAATAATCGTCCAACACTTATCATCCCCACCCATTTCTTTATGGTTTGAAACTGCGGATGTTCTTTGATATTATATACCCTTTTTTATGAAAATACCCTTATTATAATATTACTATATCGTTTCGTTTTATGTTGATTGCCCTTACGAGAGGAGGAGCCCAATTGTAGCGACTACACTTTGGTGGGCGGAAGTTAAAAGAAGAAGTAGATTTGAATTTCTGTCTCTATTCTATCAGTAGAGATTTATCTATATTTTCGTAAAAAATTTTTTACTGTAGTGTACTTAGTAATTACGTTAGGCAGCGTCAGGCGTGGTTAGTCTGAGAAGGCCAATTTTTTATGGGATTTTCGAGCATCTCCATGATTTAGATGGCATGTAAAAATATTTGCCGGTTACCCTTTACATGGTAATCTTTAAGTCTAGTTGAAAGTCCTATAAGCGGCTTGATAAAGTTCAGCACAGGGGGTCACATACTTATCTCCACTTATCCTGCGTAGTGGAGTATGTCCTGTTCTTTCACACCTTGATTTGTGAGAGAAGGCAGGGCCTTACGGCGTGATACTATAAGCTCAATAATTTATACTTAGGTAGGTACAACACTATAAAGGTAGGTATGAAAGACAGTATCGGTGTAAAGATGAGAAAGGGTGTGCTCGTTGTTTCGGGCATATAGAAAGAATGTCTGAAGAAAGAATGACAAAACAGATATACAATGCGAAAGTGGAAGGATGTAGGTACCGGGGAAGACTAGACTATCTTACCACGGCCAAATAGAGCGAGTCTTATCTGAGGTACAAGTCAAGAGTCTCCGTAACCGGCGACCGTGTATGAGACGAACTATGAGAGTGGAGGAAGCCAGAGAGGTATGTAAGGAAAGAACCTGTTGGAACTCTGTACTCTCTGCCTACCCCGCAAGGGATCTGGCGTGATGATATAGATAGATAGAGAGTTAGGTACAACACTAATATTCTTGTTATGCACTTAATTAATGTTTGTAAGAAAGACACAGAATTTGAAAATAAAACATAGAATATGTTAAACACGACAATTTTTAAGCATTTAGGACTAAAAATAAGATATTTCATATTGGTACCTAATACTGCCTCGTTGGTCTAGTGGCAAAGCGCATCGCTTTGTGATCACGAGGTCCTGGGTTCAAATCCTAGGTCGGACAAGTGTAGTTTTTCTAACGAATACTTCCCAGTATGAGTCCGATGTCTGGAATTGTGCCCGGTATATGACAATAGGCTCGCCCCCTATTACATGGGACCTAACAACGTCGGCGAAACGTGGGTGTACTCAGTACACCTCTGCCACCCCCTCTGGGGAATATAGGCGTGACGGTACCTAATAGTTACTTTTTTCCATGAGTGCTTTTTACATTCCGCAAAACAAATCCTCTGTGTTTGTGCCTGGCTGCGATTGTGTGTACGTGTATGTGTATGTGTTTGTGTCAATATGACATAGAAAGTTTTTATACTTCATGCAAAGTTAGCATTAAAACAACCACCCGACAAGGATCTTTTGGCCCGCGGCCAAATTCGTAACTAACGCTCTCATTAAGTGAAATGCTACTTACTTCACGACAGTCGCAGTGTTGCCGTTTGCTACTAACTTCACCCAAGTTCTTTTTTAAATTAGTAACCGTGCGGACCACCTGTTAAAATATCTCATTGAAGCTAAAAAGATTTTACTAAATGCTAACATTAATTTCACACCACACCCCCCTTTTAATATCATCTCCTAGCCAAAAGATCCTTGTCAGATTAAAAAAAAGGGGGATTCAGTGCAGATTAAATTTTCATCATCACATACAAATATACAATTAAAGATCGATTGGGTCTAATTAAAAACGTAGTGTAGGGCGCCCTGTAGCTAGGTGGGGCGACGATATTTGTAAGGCAGCGGGCAGGGATTGGGGAAGGAGAGCTCAGTGGCGTGCCATGTGAGAGGCCTACGTCCAGCAGTGGACTGACACGGGCTGATGATGATGATGGGTCTAATTAAAAACGCACGTGATTAGCTCATAATTTTTTTTTTGTGTTACTATTGAAATATCACCAAAAAGGTGTTTATGGTGGTTTAATGTAGTTTGATGTGTGTATCAGGGGCATATTACACATAGTATAATCTATGGTACAGTGTTATAAGGATCTTTTGGACCGCGTGCAAAACCGGAAACGCTATCTTGGTGTGAAATGACAATCGAAGAAGCGTTGGCTATGAAATTACCCAAGTTCTCTTTTTAATTAGTAACTACGCGGACACTTTGAAATATTCCACACACACATTATTGCATCTAGCACACTCCCTGTTACGCAACTTGTAACTTACAATGGCAATGATTCTTTTTTCTGGGATAAGGAGGCCAGGAGACCCGTAACACAAGTTTTACTTAGTATGGGCTCCTGTCTCCCAACCAATATTTTAATGTAAAATTTAGAATGATGCATGTAACTTGTGGGAGAAAATAAATGATTTTTATTATTATATTTTATTATTATTCCCCTGGAAGAAGGGAAATTTTACAAATGTTTACCCTAATTTTACTAATATTTACCCAATTTTTCAAATGTTTACCCTAATTTTACAAATGTTTACCCTATTTTTTCAAATATTTACCCTATTTTTACTAATATTTACCCCAATTTTACAATTGTTTACCTTAATTTTACAAATGTTTACCCTACTTTTACTAATATTTATCCCAATTTTACAATTGTTTACCTTAATTTTACAAATGTTTACCCTACTTTTACAAATATTTAACCCAATTTTACAAATGTTTACCCTATTTTACAAATGTTTACCCTAATTTCTTACCAACGCTCTGTCAGTGTCATCCATTGGCCAAAAAGTCCTTCTCTCAATATATGTAGATCAGAGATACATCGATACTTCTATGGTCTACCTTCTATCAGAGGTACTTGTTTATTCCGTGATAAGTAGATTAGCAATTACCGTTAATAACGCGAAGTTGATAACGCTGATAAAATGGATGCCAATATAAAATTTAGGCATCTCGGTGAGAGTGTCCCAATCAAATCTAATTAATTCTGGGCCCAACTCGCGTCCGCCACACTTCCAATGCTTAATAGATTCGGATTAAATTCATTTCAAGTACTAAGCCAACTAAACTGAAACTTCAAACTATTCAACGCTCTCGCAGCGTTGATCCCCGCTATTTCGTTTGAGCACCGCCCTACCTTCAGCTAAATGCAATTTAAGTTTTGAAATATGAGGAAAATGCTATGTACCTACTACTAAATTAAATGTTGAAGTTCGTACTAGTGCTTTCAAATCGACAAAAAGACAATCTCGCCGAGTTTTTCGTTGGTTCTCATATTCATAAGTGGAGGCCGCATTCCGATCCGTGGTAGATAAGTGGGTTTAAAAATTTTGAAAAAAAATATATATACTTGACGATTTATAAATGCATTCGCAGAGTTTATACGGAATAAATGATTTGGGTTTGAGTTTATAACTTGGAATGTTCTGTCTCGGCGAAACCAAGAAAAAAATTACAATAAACAAATTTTGATCTACTTAATACTAACAGCTGCGCTTCGGATTTTCATTCTCGATCCACATAGAAACAGACCATTTATCCGTGAAAAAGTACTCTAAGTCATTTTTAGGCCATATGCAAAATACGTAGCTCTTTTATTCTTTTTTGACCTATTAGTAGGACAAACCAACGAACCGACTCACAAACATACTTCTGACGATGTAATCGCACAGAAAGAAAAAAAAAACCGCTTTACTTACCTGCTTTGGTAGCTCAGTTGTTAGAGGAGTCGCCCCAATATGGTGTGACATGGGTTCGTCGGTTCATGTCCTACGACCAGAGAAGAGACTTTTCTAAAAGGTTACTTCCATTTTTGGAAAAAGTCGATGCAATTTGATTTTAATAATATTAATAAATAGTATTAGAAAGATTCATTACATACAACAAAATTTTACAATTGTTAGGTTCCACAAAACAAAAATACAAATTCATGATAAATAAATGTTGCTATTTTAAAATCTAAAAAGACTTAATTACATAAATCCAATTTGTTAGGTGTTGGTGTCATAAGTTTCAAAAATATATTTTTATACATACTCGCAAATTTCTTTTTATTATCTTCTAATCGCAGTTCAGAAGGCATTTCGTTATAGAACAATGGAAGTCTACGGCTAAGGGGTCACCCCCAAAATAATTATTAATACTAAGTATTACTTTGAAATTACTAAATATTATATGAGGATATTCATAGCTACTAATATCGTGCTATTAATTTATGATATTTATTAATTTAATAACAGCATATGAAAGCAAAGCATACTAACTCGCAGTTGTCACCAGGCTTCAAAGCGGGAATGCTCATTCCTTTATAATTTACGTAAGCTTCTCCCTTCACCCGAGCTTTTTTTATAATTTCTTTCTTGTTTTTAGACCGATTTATTACTCCTTTTCTTCTCTTAACGGGTATTTCGTAACTTGAATCACTACTTACATTCATTTTTTGTTTTATCATCAAGCACGTAAAAAAGCAATCCCTTGAATTCCGATGCCAGATTACAATAACCTCTCAATCTCAAACTAACGGAAAACAACCTCAAAAATTACATTGACTATGATTATTTTTTATAAATCTAGTGCTGCCATTTATTAAATCTATGAAATTAAAACAAATAAATATTATGTGCTGCAGAAACCCCATTAGTGACTTATGGGGTTTCTCTAATACATGCGATATTTGATTCCATGCTGTTCCTTTGATATTACAGTGACTTATATGATTTTTGTTTGACATATACAGTTATCTTAGAAAAACACAAAAACGCGAAAACCCCGTTTGGTAAAAAAATATGACTTATGGGGTTTCTGAAATACCCGATTCACTTGTAATATGGAATTTTCCGTGTTAAACCTCTCGTGCATATGTTGTGGTGAATATGAGTTCTATGCTCCAAATTGCCATGTCTGTTGACAACTAATAGATATTTATGTTTTACTCATAGAGTTTAAATCGAACCGGTCATATTTTACACACTTTGAATAATTCTTTATAATTGCTTTTACATTTACTTTTGGTTTTGTTATCTACGAGTAGTCTTAGAAATCGTATTTGAAGTGATTCTATTTTATCTATATGTATTTTACATGTAAGACCATAGCAGTCTAAGGCATAGCCCCACAATACTTTCAACCATGTACATGTTTCTTTACACATTCTTTGGCACTTTATATTGAAATTGGTAAAACTTGGGTAAAAGTATTCGTAATTTAATTACTATATATTTTATGTGTTCAGTCCAACCAAAATTTTCATCAACTTTCATGCTCAAATAAGTTAATACACTTGTTTTATTAATTATGTTACAATTAGCATTATTATCATGAAAACATTCCAAAGAATAGGTTATGCGTTGCATGTCGAATCCGGCATACAAGCGTAAGGGGATTGGATACGCTATTTCCATTTAATCTTAGGATTGTTCAAAATGAGTTAGTTCTCATTTTGAATCGACATCAATAAGTTATATCCTTTCTAAAACGATTTATTTATTTTTTGTTGTAATTACGTACCTAGGCAGACTTAATGCCCGAAGCATTTTCTGCCAGTCTACCTTAGGGTGATGTAGAGACAAGTGTGGTAGGTGCCATTTTATGAATATATCTAACACTTTTACCATTGATTGCAGTGAAAAAATGTCACGTGATTCGATCGGTCGCGACATCCGACTGCTTACTCCGCCCGATTGTTAGAGTAGAAATAAACCCTTTTGAAAAGTTCTTCCGCACGTGGTTCGCGTTCGATGTTCTACGAAGGGGGTGAGGGGTAATACGGCGGCACATATTTGCGGTTGTACAACACACTCTGTTAGGAACAAACAGGGCCCCAAGTCCGTTATTGCAATATTAATTAATTAAAAGTGTTGATCACTGACATTTTAGTTGTTAGTTTTAACAGTTTTCAAACCACTAATTCAACGGTTTCCAATTCTTATGGTATCTATCTATAATTCTTATGGTTTTCCATAGTCGTAGGTCGTTTCGTAGTCGTAAAACAATTGCAGACTTTTGGCACAATTGTAATTGAATGATTTTTGTAGCATGTCATAATTATAAAATACGTTAAAAATAGCAGACTTGGGGCACAAGGCGCGCATTGCAATCTCTTAAACAAAGCTATTATAATCTTAATTTGCCGTTAAAAAGAGATGATGTATATACGCCCTTACGTTTATAGCCCTGTCGCTTTTTCACGGCAAAGTAAGATTATGATGAGACATGTCGATTTGAAACCAATTAATCAAGAAATCGATTTTTGAGTGAAACAATCGATTATTAATCGATCTTATAACAAAGAATCGATTCAGTGAACCGATTGCAAAAGCCGGCGAATCGGATCAATTCACGATGCAATCATAAAAAAGTGGTAAACGAAAATATGACTTATTTAAGTTATGTCAATTAGGGGAAAAAAATAGCAAAACAGGTTTATTGTTAAAAGAACTACGTACCCAAAATTAAGTCACTTGTTTGATAATCTTGAGTTTTGATAATTTGTTAATTAAATGCATCCAAAAATTATAAAAAATGAATGATTGAAAAAAATTTTTTATTTAATCGGCACATTATTCCGAATCGACTTCTAATCGATTAATCTAAAATCGATGTTTTAATTCTTGATTTAATCAAAAATCGATTATCGAGCGTTTGATTTGAATCGATTGAAAAATGGAATTTTTCTTAGAACGAATCAACATGCCTAATTATAAAAGGTTGCTTAATGAATACAAGTCTTTGCTACGCGTTATTTTCCTTAGGTACGTGAGGAGCGTAGATAGATGGCATTTTTTGGAATCTTGTAAGGGACTTGCGTAATAGTTTCATAGCAATAATCTACTACAGCTAAAAAGAAAGGTCCTTGCAATATGTTGTTAGACCACTTGAAAGCAATTTGCTACCAAATAAAAAGAAAACACCTCGTCAATATTCCCCAAGCGGAGGTGGCAGAGTTGTACTGTGTACATATACCGCCGACGATGTTAGGTCCCATGTGTTAGGGGCCGACCCTATTGACATTATGCTCGGTACAATGCCTGACCCCAGACTGATACTGCAAATTTTTCTGTCGAAAAGCTACATTTTTGTCCAACCTAGGAGTCAAAATCGGGACCTCGTGATCGCTACGCACTTTATTCGCCACTATATCGGTACCTTTTCAATTTTTCCACATTTTTTATGTATAGTTTTTTTTATAAAAACTTAGCCCCACTTTAGGATTTATTCCTGTGTCGTGGGAGCGTTTACAAACATGAAAATTCACATACACAAATACGCAGACCGGAACAAATAATTGTGGATCACACAAAGGTGTGTCCCGTGCGGGAATCAAATCCGCGACTATTATACACTGTGGGTGGAGCGGCTTAAGCACTGCACTAAAACGTAAAATTTTATTCTTATATTTCACTCAATATAATTTTTTTAATCCACGACTATCCGCGAAGACCTGTAATTGTAGCTGTAGGGTTTCCATGAAATAAATAAACAGTCCAAATAAATCTAGAACATAAACTCTTTAACCATTGCATTTTATGTTATGTAGATACATTTATAATAATTATTGTCACGGCAAAGTTATCTATTTTTATATGGATTATAATCTACTACCTGCTTAGTGCATCTTTTGATGAAGATGCATTGCATTTTTTTATTTCATTTATCTATTTATCTATATCATCACGCCAGATCCCTGGCGGGGTAGGCAGAGAGTACAGAGTTCCAACAGGTTCTTTCCTTACATACCTCTCTGGCTTTTTTATTGTGATCATTAAAATAAAAAAACATTACCATAGTCAAACATACATTCCAAACGCGGTGGTACCGGTGTACCGTAAATATTCACATATCGCCGACGAAGTTAGGCCCTAATATAATAGGAGGCGAGCCTATTGCCTATACCGGGCACAGTCTCAGACTGAGCGAAAACCATAATCATTTATTCTGCAAGTGTAGGTAGGTAACAATTAGGTCTTGTAGTATAAAATGGAAGTTCTTACTAAGAATAAAATTTAACTTTACAATATAATACAATTTAAGGCATCCATTTACACGTACATTTCTCATTGAATCATTATAATTAAAATATATTTGCACATTACATCAAAATAAAAACAATAGTCATGAAATAAGTAGATAAATAAAATGAGTAATAATCATAGTCAAAATAATAAAAGTATCAATAATGATAAGATTGTCAAATGAGAAAAGAATTAAACGTTTGTGTAATGACTGTTTAATTGAAAATGTCACAATTAAATTAAAATGTCAATTTTAAATGTCAACATTTATTAATGATTCATAAAAACACCGTCACGCCTATATTCCCCAGAGGAGGTGGCAGAGGTGTACTGAGTACACCCACGTTTCGCCGACGATGTTAGGTCCCATGTAATAGGGGGCGAGCCTATTGCCATATACCGGGCACAATTCCAGACTCCGGACTCATTTGTCATTTGTCCGACACGGAAAAACTGCATTTGTCCGACCTAGGATTTGAACCCAGTACCTCGTGATCATAAAGCGATGCGCTTTGCCACCAAACCAACGAGGCAGTCAATGATTCATATTATATAATTATTTCTTTCTAAATATTCTTTACACTATAGAATGCATTTTCTATCAAAAAATCCTTTAATCTTCTCTTATATATTTCCAGCGTATCTATTCCGACGATAGAGTTTGGTAGTTTATTATATATTCCAGGACTCATGCAATACACACTTCTACTTTTTAATAAAGTTCTGCTGGGTCTCTTTTAATAAACTTTTAACTTATGCATTTGTCTCCAGCTCCTTAGTTTGCCATACATTGCAATATAGGGTTTAACAAAAACTGTTATCTCATATATGTATATGCATGGCAGGGCTAAAAATTCCAAATTTTCTCATTTTTTTTTATTCAAAATGATTTTCGTCCTAGAATTCGAACCAAGGATCTCGTGACCGCCCTGCGTACTATGCGCCATTAAATGAAACATTTACAATAAAATTATGACTTTTCAATGTTTTCATTTGAGGAACGGTTTGGTCCACTGGTTAAGAGTTTGAATCGCCCCTGGAGTGAGTAGTTGCGGGTTCGTTCCCCGCACGGGACAAGCCTTTGTGTGGTCCATAAATATTTGGGTCGGTTTGGGTGTTTGTGTTTGTAAACGCACCCACGACACAGGAATAATTTATAATATAGGGATATTTTTTTTTAAATTACCTACCTATATCACTCGCCAATAGTGCAGTTTTCTATCAGCGAAAGAATTTTTAGAATTGGTACCTAATTCCAGAGGTTACCTCTTACAAACGTAAAAAGTTACACACATACAAATTTACTTCACTATAAGATTAGTGTAGATTCCATCAATTCACTCTTAAATGTTTAACTGCGTTATGTTTTGTTGGGAGTCAAATTTATTACTCCTGTATTCGTCATGATTCACTGGAGATAAAAATATGTTCTACTGGAATGTTTCTGCAAGTTCTCTAGCTTGATTCTGCAATGCCAAAGTCCGGCCGTAAGCATCACACTCGTGCTAAATCATGAACTTACCATTTGATACCAAAATATACATATAACCTATAGTCCCGCGGCCAAAATCGGAACTGACAGCGTTAGTCAGACAAGACAGTCGCAGAGTTGCCGTTTTCTATCAAATTTACTCAAGTTATTTTTTTTATTAGTAACCATCCGGACCATATGCGGACCCATTGCGGTCCCACCTGTTAAAATAAACCCATATTTTGCACCAATCCTTAGTTATTGTCATACATGAGCCAAAAGTGAAAAATGCAGTGCGCGCTCGGATTGGGACGTGCCTCCCTGCATTAATGAATTATTATAATTCGCGATTTGCACGGCTACAGCCGCTGCACGGTTGTCGCTATGAGTTCGTAAAAACTCATAGCCAACAAAGTGTTGGCGTTTCTACAGCACGCCATCGACACTATGGATGAAGTCAGCATCTTGCAGATTTGCAAATCTAACTTCAAAATTTGCAGTGCGAAGGTGAGGGATCGCATGCCGACCCCCAGGAGGGACGAAAAGGACGAGAGATGTCTCCAGGACATCATCACCCTGCTGAAGCGACAGATCCCGACGACGTGCCCGCCTTCGTGGTGAAGCAGCTGCACAGGCTGCCCCTCGTCACATTCGACCACGTCGACGTCACCAGGTTGCTAAAGGACATAAACACCCTGAAATCTAGCCTGGCCGAGGTTCAATGCAGGTTAGAGGCATCGGAAACTACCATCCGCGAACTACGGGAAGAGGTTGCGTCATTGCGTAGCGCTAGCCCGGAAAGTAGGTCGCACGAGGCCTCTAATGTCAACGTAGGTCGCGGGGCGCAAAATGCATCCGTCGGGAGTTTCGAGTCGGCCGATGCGTCACCGGCTGTTGCTATGGCCCGCGCGATGCCCCGCGCCCCGGCGCCCGCAGCACACCGCGCCCCACCGCCCGCAGCACACCGCGCCCCGCCACCAGCTCCGCGGCCCCGCCGGTGACGTCAAACGTAAACATGACTACTTCTCGTCGTGATTACGTAGCCGCCGCCGCCCGCGCACCAGAGAAGACAACCGTGGCCTGTACGCAGGGTCAAGTTGACGAGGAGGGCTTCATCAAGGTGGAGAAGAAGAAGAAGCCTCCCCGACGAAACTGGTGTGGGACTGCACCAGTAGAAGATTGCATACTCCTTCGCTCAGCAGTACCAACAACACTGCTGTACGTGTCTCGGCTACACTACACCACTAAAGCCAAACACATTGCAGAGTACACCGGTAAGAAGACCTTCTACACTCTGAGGGTCGAGAAGCTGAACTCGCAAAACAATGGGGTATTCAATTCCTTTGTTGTGCGAGTTCCCACCGCCAAGCTGGAGACCTTCATGAGCGAGGAGTTCTGGCCGAAGGGTATCGTATTCCGAAGATTTCGGGGAAGGCTGAAAAATGCCCCTGCACAGCGCAACATGTCGCCGAAAACACATGTATCTTAGTTTATAAGTTTTTATATGTATGTTAGTCTGTAAGGTATATATTCTATGGGCCTGTAAGTTAAATAAAATTATTTTTGTAAAATGTCAGTTGCCTGATAATAAATGAGTTATTATTATTATTAAAACGGATAATTATAAAATATTTGCGGATTAACGACAAGGATTTGTCGCACTATTTTTGATACCTAAATATTGTAGGTAACTATAAATATAAGAACAAGTGCAAGTGGACTTAGGCTCTGAAGGTACGAGGAAGTATTTTTTATGTAATATACTTAATAACAAATAAACAATTTTGGGATTTTTTTGTACTGTGGAATCTTGCTTTGTGCCAATTTTCATGAACATAGGTCAACGGCAAGTACCCTGTAGGTTTTGATGAGCGACTTTATAAATAGCCATATCTTTTAATAATAATAATAATAGTACACTTTATTGTACACCAGCAAAACATTAAATTACAAACAATTTATAAACAGTAAATAAGTACAAATGGCGGCCTTATTGCTAAAAGCAATTTCATCCAGGCAACCGTTGGGAAATAACAAATAACGGTAGAAAGGGGCGGTTAGTGGCGTACATTATTAATGATATACGATACATACATATATATATATATATATATATATATATATATATATACATACCTAATGATACATAAACACATAACAATACATACACAATTATATACCTAATTATGTAAATATTCACACATATTATAATTTAATTTATAGCTAAACACTGAAAAAGATTATATAAAATGTGCAAACAGTTAAATTATTGATAAGCAGTGATGCTTAACCATTGCTTTAAACGAAACCAACGACTTTGCACGTCTAACTGACATGGGCAATGCATTTCACAAACGAACAGCTTGAATCGTAAAGGATTTGTCGAAGAAATTTGTGGAGTGCATCGGCAGCTTCAAATTCTCCGATGATCTTGATGAATTGCATTGACAAGCTTGAATTTTTGCCAAGGGACCGTAGACTTTAGTATAAATACATTTAATAAAACAGTAACCGAGCCGAATTAATACATTGAATATTTTGTGAAAAGTTTTAATTGGGGTACATTTTCCTACCGAGAAAGAGGTCGACACATTTTTTTTTGGAATCATTGTCTGTCTGTCTGTTCATCTATCTGTGGTTCAAACACGCAAAAACTACCGAATGGATTGTAATGAAATTGGTGTGGGAATAACTTAAACCCTTACACAAAATAATCAATATTTTTTATACAGGAAAATTGAAGTTATCCGGATCGCGGGATAAACCATCAGACTTAATTATTTTTATTATTATTAGTCGCGAACCACAAAGTTACGTTAAAATTTGTGATTTTGGGATTTTTCACATAAATTCCTGCATAAATTGATATTGGACTCAGGTTCGTCTCCACGTGAGAAACTCTTCAGTGGCTGACAGTACTCATCCGAGATCGTCTCTACTGGAAAGAATTTTTAACGATGCAGGTGAGGTCGATCTTTTACATTAATTTGTATTCAAAGCAAACTCTTTGAGGTCAGAGACATGGCACCAACGTGACCTATCTATATCATCACGCCAGATCCCTTGCGGGGTAAGCAGAAAGTACAGAGTACCAACAGGTTCTTTCTTTACATACCTCTCTGGCTTCCTCGACTCTCATAGTTCGTCTCATACACGCTCGCCGGTTACCGAGACTCTTGATTTTTCCTTCAGTTAAGACTCGGTTTATTTGGTCGTGGTAAGATAGTCTAGGTCTTCCCCGGTACCTGCATCCTTCCACTTTCACATTGTATATATGTTTTATCATTCTTTCCTCTGGCATAATCTATCTGTGTGTCTAATTCCATTCAAATTCAATTAGCCGTTTTTGCGTGATTGAGTAACACACATCCAAAACATCTAAACATACAAACCTTCACATTAATAATACCACCGACATGCTTCTATTCCCCAAGCGGGGGTGGCAGAGGTGTATTGAGTACACCCACGTTTCGCCGACGGTGTTAGGTCCCATGTAATAAGGAGCGAGCCTATTGACATATACCGGGCACAATTCCAGATTCCGGACTCATACTGGGAAGTTCTTTTCGTTAGAAAAACTTCATTTGTCCGACCTAGGGTTTGAACCCAGGACCTCGATCACAAAGCGATGCGCTTTGCCACTAGATCAACGAGGTAGTCCACATTTATAATATTACTAGGAATGGAAAATTTGTTATTTATTATTACTCTAAAACCACTACGGGTTCTAAAGTAATAACTACAACTATAATATTGCGAGCGACTTGTCAAAGTCAACTATTGAAGTGCACTCAGTAAGTTTAGCGAAGTTCAAAACTGGTTTTGCCCTGAAGATCTATCCTGGGCTTCGGAATAGTACTCGATCAATTAATTTACTTGCCTTTGACATTTGATCAAACTTCAGACATTGGTGTTTCTTGGACGTCTGAATTTAATTTTCAGGACACAATATTGCTTCTAGGAAACCTATTAAGGAATGGTTTTTAAGGAAATAAATTTAGCGAAAGTCTTAGTTAAAGACGATTTAAAGCTTTATCATACTTGATTTTTATTGTGATTACATTTAAGAACTGTATTCTATTAAAAACACACGTAAAATTTGACAATCCGCAGTCTAATCACCATATTTTCAAAATGATCTGATTACGCGATCGACACAAGTACACGACCTTATCTAACTTCACAAATTAATGAATAACAACATCAATTGTGATGATATCCGAAATAAAATAGCCATCAATGTACCACGGAATATCCCTCGTTATTCTATGACTAATATCTTTCATACTGCGTTGGTTAGACCCAACCTTGGTTTCAATTCGCCAATAGTTAGGATGTCCAGACATTACTACACGCTTAATGGGAAGAGCGTTCTCGATATCGACACATTACACGATTCATCACCAACGTTTAGGAATAAGTTACTGAAATACGTCCATTGTCAATAAAAAAAATGAAAACTAATTTAAGTTTAAGAATGCATTTGTATTTTATTTATGTTAACTGTCACAATTTTGCATTGACGGTAATTTGTTTTATGATACTTCCTTTTATTTCGCTTTTCTCTCTTTTTCCAAACCAACCAAATTACTATAAAATGCAAAAGTTGTACATACCTGTCATCGGTGTTCATATCAGTCTGCCTACTTTTAGTAAGTATACTGTTGGTGTGTATATTTTAGTCTTGTGATGAGGACTGACGAAAAAAAAACACTTTATACAAAGCCTATATCAAAAAATAACTGATATAGGTTTGGTAATTATGAATGGGAAACAATAAGAAGTACCTTTCTACTATTATCATTCCGTAGGTGCATAATTTATAAGTCAACGGTAAAATATTCTGTAAAGTTGATTTAAAATGTGTTACATAATTCGGTTTTAGATTTTACGTACACTTAATTGTGGTATAACTAAATATCAACATCAATTTTGCTACAAAAGAACAATAAAGACCCAGAAATAGCCTTCTTCTATAGAAGGGAAGCCAACCTGTAGCAAATTCAAATTGAAAAAGAATGATGTAAAAGCAACAACGTCAGTATAAAATGAAATATGAAATAAAGCATTGCGTAAGAAACAGAAATCAATTTCATAGTCAGTTTATTTCCAGCGACTGCTGTAATTAACTTTATGTAACTTGCCCTTCTGTAATTGATTTTGTATTAAAAAACATGGTTTTTGGTGTGATACAAGTTTTGAAGAAAAAATACAACAATGTTTCTAACAGTAGGTAACGACTTCTAATTACCTATTCACGTAGTTCGTTATAAATCAGGAATTAAATATGTTGAACGCTATTCTCAGAGTCTTGGGGATACGTTTGTGAACACATATTTCTAGACTACTGTAAGACCTTAATTATTTTTTCACGCAAACCTGGCTAGGTTAGGTAGGTAGGTAGGCCACAAGTCTTAAAGTGGTAAGAGAAATAATAAAAAAAAATACATTCTATCTCTATCTATAACCTCACGCCAGATCCCTTGCGGGGTAGGCAGAGAGTACAGAGTTCCAACAGGTTCTTTCCTTACATACCTCTCTGGCTTCCTCGACTCTCATAGTTCGTCTCATACACGCTCGCCGGTTACGGAGACTCTTGACTTTTCCATCAGATAAGACTCGGTTTATTTGGTCGTGGTAAGATAGTCTAGGTCTTCCCCGGTACCTGCATCCTTCCACTTTCACATTGTATATCTGTTTTGTCATTCTTTCTTCTGGCATTCTTTCTATATGCCAGAACCAACGGAGCATGCCCTTTCTCATCTTTACACCGATACTATCTTTCATACCTACTAAAAAAATACAAAAAAACGTTTATCTAATTTAGAATAATGTTACGCCTACGTTTTAATTTAGGAAGTTTATTTAAGCATAAGTATTTAGTTAACTTCGTTTCAGATATATCTAATCATCGCAATATCTATAGTTAAGTTTACACAACCATTGAATTTATTTACGGAACCCACACGAGATCAGAGAGCACAAAACTTGATGACACTCGGTAAAGTAGTGCAGTTTATAGTGGACTCGAAAGTAAACGATCCTTCCGGTCGTAGGGTGATTAAAAGGAAGATCAAGAAACCTAAAAACTTATACAACACTTTGCAAAATAAAATGTCTCATGGGGAAGTTAAGAAATGGTTGAGACAGGAAGAGAAAGAGACCTTCGCTGTAACCGATTTACCGATAGATATAGGAGGGCTTCGGGATGAGCAGGCGAATCTGGTCGAGGCAGAGTTAAAGGATGCTCTTTCTCAAAAAAAATCAGCCTTATATGATAGACCTTACGTGGAACAGGGCAGGAACGACTTTTTGGTGATGCGACCAGGTGTTTTAGACCCCTTTGTGACGGTAGTTCCAAATTCCATATACTACAACATTGAAAAGAAATGTGTGAACTGGCTTGACGATTGCAGTCTGCGGGGAATTAGATCAAGGCTTCTGCGAGGAGTGCAGTCTCCCTACAAATAAACGATTCGTAAATTGTTAATATCAAAAATATATACTACTGACCCAGTGATTATTTAGCAAAAAAAAACACTACTTAATCAGAAATAATATGTGTATGGCCCGAGAAATTTACAATAAATTACCGGAGAAAATGAAAGTTCTATTGTAATTAATTTAAGAATAAGACTGCTTGTAGTCTTTAATAAATAAAATTCATTAAATGATTATTTTATTTGATATATTCATACTTCCGACGAATAACTTATCTATATCATCACGCCAGATCCCTTGCGGGGTAGGCAGAGAGAGTACAGAGTTCCAACAGGTTCTTTCCTCACACACCTCTCTGGCTTCTTCCACTCTCATAGTTCGTCTCCTACACCCTCGACGGTTACGGAGACTCTGGACTTGTCCTTCAGATAAGACTCGGTCTATTTGGTCATGGTAAGATAGTCTAGGTCTTCCCCGGTACCTACATCCTTCCAGTTTCGTATTGTATATCTGTTTTGTCATTCTTTCTTCAGACATTCTTTCATATGCCCGCACCAACGGAGCATACCCTTTCTCATCTTTATACCAATACTTTATTTCATGCCTAGTTGCTTTCTTACTACGCTGTTGCGAATACGGTCGATCAGCTTCACTCCGCACATTTTCCGCAGAGCTCGCATTTCCACCGCATTTATTCTACTTTCATTCTCCTTTTTACATACCCAGCTCTCGCTGCCATATAACAGCGTTGGCACAAGCACTCCGTTATGTATGGCCAGCTGCGCCTTTCGGCTTAAGTGCCGGCTTCCAAGTAGCTTTCCCATCGCACCATTCACTAAACTATGTGAATAACTTATAATTAAATATTAACCATGTATTTTCCTTTTACATGTTTATGATCCACTCTATTATTCTATGAAATTGACTGTATGATTTATTGAATAAAGGAGTCTTCTGTTTTGTGGTATGATTATTGCTATATATTTTTATTTATTATTATCCAATTGTGATTGTTATTACATAATCTAATAACGTCTGTGTATGACGCCCTGCAGCTAGGTGGACCGACATTATATGCAGGGTAGCTGGCAGCGGTTTGAGGAGAAGAGCCGAAGACCGGGCACTGTGGCATGCCATGGGAGAGGCCTATCTCCATTTGTGGACTAATACGGGCAGATATCTAGTTAAAGTTATTTAAATAAAATGTTAAATGAATATTTATACGTTACACGGCGAAAAATGGAGTAGGTAGATAATCATACTGTAACATGTCACATACTAATCCAACGACAATATTTGCATAGCTCCACATTAGAAATTATATTAATTATATAGTGGGTGCGATTACAAACATCAAATTTACATACACAAACACCCCGAACAAATATTTGTGGGTCACGTAAAGATTGTAATGTGCGGGGATCTAACCCGCGGCTACTCGGGGGCGGACCTAACGACTGGACTAAGCCGTCCGCCAAGGAAAGCAATTTGATTGAATTATTATTAAGGGTTTACTGGAATCGATGGAAAATCCAAATTTAATAAGCTGCGTTTGTGGTGCGACCTCACAGACTATGTCGCACCTGCTAGTCTGTCCCTAATGCCCCACCACCGGTACAAGGGAAGGGCTGACTGCGGCCACAGACGGCGCGAAATAGTCACTCACTTAGCGGGCCAAATATGAACCATTGAACCATTGACACGAAACGAAGAAGATGGAAAATACCAAGATTCTTAGGACGTGAATCAGTCGTGAATCTAGTTTTAAAACTAATTTTAAGTCGAGCTTTTATTCTGAAAAGTTAATTGCGATGACACAATTATTACGTTCTACGCATTCACGATAAAACATTTTGAACCTCCTCGTGTAAAAGCTTTGCCGGTCATAATAAAATTTTAAGCGAGAACAAATTCGACTACAGAATTTATGATCTTCTTTCATCAAATTTGTACTTTCAACTAGATTCAGCTGATCAGAGTTTAAAATTTGTTCTGGAATTAGAAGGACGCTTGAGTTTAGATCTGAACTCAAAGAAGAATGACGAGATTCTACCTGAGTGTCTTATAAAGTGTCTAAAATACGACATGTACAAATATGAGTGAGAATATTCGGTCGGTTTTTACAAAATTAATTTTGTATGTAAATGCGCAGGATCATTTTAAGTCAAAATACTTTATTTGATTAAATTCATATTGATCCATTTTATTTCAATCACCATAATTGCCACATTTAAAAAAAGTCAATATTAGAAATTAATAAATACCTATACTAATATTATAAAGAGGTAAAGTTTGTGAGTCTGGATATTCAAGGTAATCTCCGGTACTATTGATCCGATTTTAATGGTTCTTTCACCATCGGAAAGCTACCTTATCCCGACGGCACATAGGCTATATAACATAGAACCATGGGTGGCGCTGTTAAGTCGCGGTCGCGGTAAGTGTTAGTATGTACATAAATGTTTAGCTATAGACTATTGATTTATAAAAATTGTCGTAATATTTTACTTTCAGATAGTTGAAATAATGTCAAAATAATTAAAATAAAACACATATTCCACACAACATATTTAAGTAAATTTTAAATAGTTATTGGAATTTATTGAAAAGAAATATAAATACTTGGTAACAGTGACGTATGTGTTGTTAATCACAACACAAAGACTTCAATTTTACAAAAACAGTTTACGGTATTCTTTTCCTAACTGGTTGTTGAGTTGTTTTTAGTTTTAAACATTGCGGTTACTTTACTTTATCGTACGAAACGGATAATTGCTTTCTCTAAAAGCACTCCGATTGAGCCTCAAGTGTAGCGTGTAGGAATGCGTCAAATAGTTGTGTAGGTATGCGTCGCTCAAAGGCGGATTGGTGTAACAGGCCTACACGCATTACGTGTTAGCAATGTTATATTGATGTCAATAATCCTTAGCGATGTAAGTCTTGGATCAAAACATGAGTAAGCTCTATAACTAGAATCTTAGATATTATATGTGACGAAGAACAAATATTGATAAATCTTGATCACCATTTTTAATTTACCTCTAAATGCTGCAGTGTACGAATGGTAGTACCTAGTTGATAATAAAAATATCTCATGATTCCTAACTATTTAATGTGACATAAATAGTTAGGAAATAATATAAGTAAAAAATAGTGACAAATATTATACTTTTACAGAAATTACTATTTATGCGTGCCAGAGGCAATCTTTATAGATGGTTTTCATCTTATGTCGAGAACGGGAGGTCTACCATGAAAGTTTAAATCCGAAACTTTGGAGCCGAACGATACGATAGGAAATACGATGCATGTACCT
Organism: Phalera bucephala; assembly: GCA_905147815.2. Classification (NCBI taxonomy): domain Eukaryota; kingdom Metazoa; phylum Arthropoda; class Insecta; order Lepidoptera; family Notodontidae; genus Phalera; species Phalera bucephala. The sequence continues at coordinate 4,793,619 of LR990609.1, read as the reverse complement.
ACCATGAAGTTGTATTGGTTTTATTTCTTTCGTTCGGGCACCATAGACTGTGCGTGCGTGCGAGCGAGCGAGCGTGCGTGCGTGCGTGTGAGGATGCGTGCGTGCGTGCGAGCGTACGTGCGTGCGTGCGTGCGTGCGTGCGTGTGTGTGTGTGTGTGTGTCTGTGGCATACTTTTTAGGGTTTGGTGATAATTTCTTCTGTTTGTTGGTAGTTTAGGCTCAATAACTATTTCTTTATTTTCAGTTTAGCAAGACCTGGCGTTGATTTTTTTTATATCACAAGAATGATTAACTTTATTATATATATTCGCGTGTTGGTACAAAGGTAGTCGTTTTGCAAAACTTGTACGAACTGCTGTGACTGGTACTCTATCTATCTATCGATCTATCTATAACCTCACGCCAGATCCCTTGCGGGGTAGGCAGAGAGTACAGAGTTCCAACAGGTTCTTTCCTTACATACCTCTCTGGCTTCCTCGACTCTCATCGTTCGTCTCATACACGCTCGCCGGTTACGGAGACTCTTGACGTTTCCATCAGATAAGACTCGGTTTATTTGGTCGTGGTAAGATAGGTAGGTCTAGGTCTTCCCCGGTACCTGCATCCTTCCACTTTCACATTGTATATTGTACTCTATATACTCTTTTTTAAGAATTTTCTTATAGTCGGGAGAATTTAGAGATTTTTTGTGCTTAAATAAGGCAGTTTTCCAGACAAAGTTGGCGCACAGTCAGAACTTTTGTAATATTATAAAGGTCTTCCTTAGGAAAACGGAATGGTTTACACAACATTACATTTAGTACTGCACTTTGGGCTCTTTCGAGCTCAATCATGCTGGTCTCCTCCCCAGACAGTAATGTAATAAGATAGTATAGACTGACAGAGGGCTGTGTATACCTGCAGAAGAAGTTGTCTATCGGCAAGGTGGCGGAAATTTTTCATTACGTAAACGATTTTTCGGGTGCGGCAAGCGAGGCAGGAGATTTGTTTTTTAAAACTTAAATTCTCATCTATAATAATACAAAGATACCCAATGTCTTTTACTCGAGTGATCTTTTCGCAGGAACAAACTGACACTGGGAGAGTGTTATTGAGAGTAGAGCAGTAAGAAGCGTGTATTTTTATACTTTGAACATTTTGTATGGAATACTATCAATTTAGTTTTGCTTGTGTTTAGAGACAATAAGTTATTGTTAAGCTAATCGTTTAAGTGCAATATGCCTGTTTCTGCCACATTTACTACTCTATTCCAGCTGGTATCTGTAAAAACCAACCTAATAAAAAGTGCAATCGATTCTTATCAGACACATGGTAACTTATGAACATTCCAAGTTAGTCGTGTAAAATTATTGAATGTCAAGCTGTCATAATGACATAAAGCCGCGAACTATACATATATTGTTCTAAAAATAATAATAGCGCAATTATTATTATCATATTTGCAATAAAAATGGATGTAAGTTCGAACCCACGACTAATGGTCTTTAATTTTTGTGTTTTCCCAACTTGTATATTTTGTTATTATAGGCACGCGGACGGCAACAAAGGCTGTTTGGTTGTTTAAGAAAAACAACTCGACTCGACAAGATTTATTATGAGAAACGAGCCAACGCAACTTAGGCGGATTCCCTTCTGCTTTCGATCTTTGAAAGGATTCTTACAGAATTTGTGTTATTGCGTATGCTAGTACTCTATATTCGAAATAACAATAATAATATTATAAAAACACCAAATAATTTCAGTTTGAACGCATTTATTGCTTTAAGATATCAACAAAATCGCCACAAAACCACTCTTTAAATTAAAACACCCAAAATTATAAAATTCACACTTACGAAAGTAAAAAGTTACCTCTTAAGTTTTCGTATAATTGAGGTTAAAATCACGAAAGAAGTGCAGTCAAAATGCCGAAACATCGTTTGTTCGGATCACTTCATGGTAGCGTTTTACGACGGACAAAACGTCACAAGCCGTCTTCGGGACCGATTTCGGAACGAAATTACTTCGTTTAATAATATTACTATGTTTATTTAAAGCCTTATAATATGATATTCCTTTTATGCTGCACTCTAAAGTACATTAAAGGAAAACAATACTTGTATTACTAATAAAGTCTTATTACGTCGTTTGTGCGCTTCTAGAGTTCAATGAAACGGATTAATTTCTAATATTGATTCCTTTGTCCACGTACCCGCCCGGGACAGACAAGTGCATTAAAAATATGTAATAAACACTGCTGAGCACAATCTTTCTAGAAATCGAGAGTGTAGGTCATACTTATCGATGATATATCGATGGTCATACTACAAGACGCGGACCCAGTGCGGTTTGATTGAGGCAGGTCACCCATCTTCTATCGACCGCTGCTTAATCTTTATGCCCTCATAATTCCAGCATCCGGACTGTTACAAGATTTTTACATTACAAAAAGTATATTTTGTCCGACCTAGGAATCGAAATCAGGACCTCGTGATCGCTGCCAACACTGCGCCTCATTGGATAAACGAGGCGGTTTAAAGTATGCAAGTTATTAAACGATTTTTTAGTCTCACTAGAAATCACACCTGTGTCGTGCGTAAATATGAAATTCATATACAGAAACACTCAGATTGAAACAAATATTGAACTGCGACTACCTGATCCAATGGGCGGAGCGGCTTAACCTCTTAACCATTGGTTTAAGCCGTCGTCGAAAAGCGTGTACTATCGATAAGTCGATATCGGGTTGTTGCGCATCAAAGGTTATACCGAGACACTGCGTAGTAGCCTGCCCTTAAACGTATACTTACTTGGTGTATCTATATTAGTATTTTCTAGGAATTCCTGTATCATGAGCGAGTTTGTCAACACGTATTTCTTAGTAAATAAACACGGTTATAAGACTTTATTAAAGATCCTCCCGACGCGCGACAACTAGATCAAAGAAATTCAGATATATTAGATAGATTACTTTTTATTGTACACCAATACATTTACACAGAGAAAAAAAATTAAACAGGCACAATTGGCGGTCTTATCGCTAATAGCGATCTCTTCCAGACAACCAAAATACAAGATATAATTAATGCAAGACCTGAAAGTAATTTTTTCTAACTCGGTAACTTAATTTATTCCAACTATTTTTTACTTATTTACATTTTATTTTTAATTTGCAGAATATGCTGTTACTCCTTCAGTGCGCTATAACAAACTTAATTTATTTTTGATTAAGAGCAATACGGAGATTTCCAATGCATATCTAAAACGTATATCTTAATACGCACACATACACATATAAGATTCATTGATAATTGGGGTATATTATCTATCTATCTATATCATCACGCCAGATCCCTTGCGGGGTAGGCACAGAGTACAGGATACATGTAAGGTAAGAACCAGAACTCTGGTTCCAACAGGTTCTTTCCTTACATACCTCTCTTCCAAGAGAGGCGATATTCGCTACCGGTGTGGGAAGTAAAAATATCGAGCTGTATTTCCCCGGGTTTTGTAGTATTTGTTGTACTTCATAAATATCATACAAAATACCCGGAATTCGATGCCACGCTATTTGCATCATTGGTTCCCCTGAAGACCTGGATGACCTTGCGCTTCCTTGGCTGTTGGTATTATTTTAGCGTAAATAATTGTTACTAGTAACTTTTATATTATATTCTTAAGTGCGTAGGTTTGTTAGTGGCACGCCAGGATACGCCAGAGCCTGAATATGGCACGCCAGAAACGACATTGGCCTCATTGCGTGGTTTTTTGATGACGTAACTGTAGCCACTAATCGGTAAATTCTATTCTTGAACGCGTTAGTTGCAGAATCAGAATATTTTTACCATTACAGTATTTATGAATCGTCAGAAAAGTAACAAAGACTTTACCGCCACTTCGGAATGTCATTCCTGTAGAGAAGAAGGCCGAGTAACTCCACAGTTACTCTTTTAAAATAAAAAATTACAAACTTTTTCATCTACATTTTGCTGTGGTGTTTGTACATAATACATACGTATTATTCAAGTATAATAATAATTATTATTCAAGTAGTGAATAAGTTTATATTGTTTTTCTGATAGTTAGAGTAAGGAAAGGTACATAACATTAATATTCCTAGGTTTAATTTTAATAAGGTGTTAATACCATCCACGATGTCCTTTTTTGGATGCCTAGACTGTTACCAAACAACAAAACAACTGTAGTGGTACTATCTATTTTTGTCTGTAAAATTCTATCTATCAATAACTTATAGGGCAAATTATTATAACAGAAGTTGGTTGCAATCTGATTAAGTTCATTGTGTTGAAGTGCACCAAAGCCTGCTCCAATTTGGTCTGAGAAAACTAATGTTCTATAACTCACACTAGAATTACTAATTTCTTGCACGGGTATTACATGCCTGGTCTCAGGAATAGATTTCGAATGTTGGTCAGAGACTCATATCTCTCTGCATTATATCTTACCAAGTCAATTAGCTTGCTAACCTCCTGCATCCGTTCACATAATTGTGTCTGAGCAGCTACATATTTACTAAAAATATCCTTTAAAGTCAATTCCTTAAGTAGTAATTCGTTTTGTAATTGTTGTGTATCTATATTGTACCTAGATCCACTATTTTCTAATTCTTTTGTACAGGTATCCAACTTATTTGATAATTGGAAACGCTCTTTTCTAAGACAAACATTAGTTTTAAAGTAATTTCGCCTTGTTATTGCCTTTTTTGTTTTCTTAATAATGGATTTAATTTTTAAATACCTTTTAATTTTATTGTGACTTCTAATTGAAGGATATTTGTTTATGGTATCATCACCAGTCAAATCTATAATGGCTGGCATGTCACATACACAACTGGACCCTTTACCGACTAACTCATCATAAAGGCTCTGGGTAGCGACAGTTTGTTTGGTAATTTGGAGGGATTCAAAATCTGAAATAGCCTTATGGACCTCACTAAGTTGAATTTTAAGTTCTGATATGCGTCTTAAAGCCAGTTCATGTGTCACCGCACTTTTCTAAACTAGATACAATGTTACGAATATGTTGATTTTGGTCAAGAATGTCCATATATTTTATGTGCAATTCAGTCAACTCCTTCTTGAGCTCAAAGTTTTTATCAATAATGTTCTTTACTTCCACCTCGCTGTCATCTCTCTCCTGCAGCAGTTGTTGGCACAGTTTTCTCTAGGCCTCCAGTTCCTTAAGAGTTGCCCGGAGCTTATCCTCTGCATCACGGGTCATTGCTCTGCGGGTCATCATTTTACTAGAAAGTGAGAATAGGTGTTAGTAACAATGAAAAGATTATTTAAAGAGCTTGTTAAAAGGTAAGGTACGGTTCCACTACTTGCCAAACAAAAGGAAACATGACAATGCCTGTATTTACTGGGCGTGGCTCACCAGGATGAGCTATTTATAAATGTTGTGAAGTGTGTAATGTGAAAAAAGTAAAGATATTGAAACAATACTCCCCGGTTTAGGTCAAAATTTCAAATTCTGCCCGTTGAGTTGACGAGTTGACAGCCGGTCAAATTTTCTTCACTTTTATTGCGATTCAGAAGTCACTGATACTTAATAACAATATATACACGTAATAACCATGTAATTTTGATCAATACACACACAATATAAAGAATTATTTTCAATAAATACAACGAGAGCTATTTCTGCTAATTAATAAAGGTCGCTGTAACGTAATACCGGGTTTCACGATGTGATTTATTATCTTGAATCCTAGTATGCGAAAAATTTAATATATAATATCCATTATCGTGAAATGCTATTGACGTAATCACCTTCGTGGATTTATACTTATATCTTAGTTTCGATTTGTTTCGCCATAATATATTGAAATTGGACCTATTATTTGACTTATTGCGTTATTGCACTTGCAGTGCAAGTAATTCAAATCAAAGATCATAGTTTTGAGAACAACAAGTTTCAATTCATGAAACATTCTCTTTACTTTTTACATTGTATTGAGTGATAATTATTAATTACTGTTAAAAGTATTTCAATACACGGCTTACAAAATCATGTTATCTAGTTTTCAAAATATTAATTAAAATGTACAAAATGTGGCTCACACATCATTATTTTATTATTTTCTTACTTGGCGACGTTGGCGACTACGAAATTCCGAACAAAGACACGCCTCAGTCCTAGGTTTAAACGGAAAGATGTAATGCTTGTAGTTTTTTTTTGGTCTGAGGAGAAGACTGAAGATCTTTATTGCTCGGTTGCAGAGTTAGTTTACGGCGAACCCCTGCAGCTTTCAGGACAATTTTTCGAAACTCCCAAAAATCATGAGCAGCTGAAGCCTGCAGACTTCGTCTATCAATTGAAACAGCACATGTCGTCGTTAACACCAACATCTGGGTCACGGCACTCACCGAAAGCCATATTTGTATATAAAGATTTAGAGAAGTGTAATTTTGTTCATATCCGAAAGGATGCTTTACGCAAAGCTCTGAAGCCGCCATGTTTATACCGCGTGCTTAAGCGGACTAGCAAAACTATCACTGTGGATTTGAACCAAGTCCAGTGACAGTCTCGATAGACCGAGTAAATCTAGCCTACATAATAACAGGCTCCTGCTAGCCTATTCATTCTGTCAAAGAACACACATACCCGTGCTGTAAATATAATATAAAATGTGTTAATAATTGTGTACACTGTTACATGACATGTGTATGTATTGCCTTCTCGGCTTTTAATCTGTTCCTGTTGATGGTGTAAAAGATGAAAGCTTTTTCGAAAGAAACATCAATATACTTTGTTTGACCTAAGATGCAAACTCAGTACCTCAGGATCGGCAGTCATTGATCACGATGCCCCGTTTTTGCTTGGATTCCTACGGGACTCGTTTTCCGTTTTTTGAATGGACTGGATTGGATTGGCCGTGGCTTTTAATTCTTTTATTATAATTTGCTTAGACCATGGAGTACGGAAGGACTATGAAAATATTATTACAATCCATTTCCTGTTTAATTTCTCAGAAGCCACGTAAATAGCCCGGAATATTACGCGTGTCAACTACTGCATCTGACGTGAATAGGACTCAAGGAGTTTATGACAATATTCACAGTGGAAATATTGATATTTACTTACCCTTATAATTAAGAAAAGGTAGACCCAGACAGATTGCGGGATGAACTGAATATCTGTTTAAGAGACTGGCCTCGCGGCTATTAACAGAGTAGCAAAGACAACTACGATGGCTCTTAATAATCAAATCAAATCAAATCGATTTTTTAGCCACCCATACAATTAGAATTAAAATTATCGCACATATACATAAAGTCATAATAAATTAAATAATAAATTAATTAATCTAATGAGATTAATTAATTTATTTTATTATTAGGTATAATGATACCTAATTGAATTTTACAAAAGTCAATACGTTAAACCCTTTTATACATACTTTCCTTTTTAAACAAAACATATTGCCGAATGCCAGAGATTTGGTGTCATTGTAAATATATCCCTATTTAATTTTTTCTCTGTAAATACAGAGAGTATTATGTATTATTAAATACTTCATATTATGTTCTGCCGTTAAATAAAAGTTAGCCTGTACTTTCTTACATTTTGTTCAATGACCTATAGTGCTACAAGGATATGTTGGCATGTGGATGACATTGACATGGGGGCGTTGGTATGAAATTAGAGATATCATTTAGTAAAATATTTCTACTTCTAGGCAAATATTTCTAAAGGTGGGTCCGCGCGGTCACTATTTAAAAGAAGAACTTCGGTAAATTTCATAGCAAACGGTAACTTTGCGACTGTCATGAGGTGACATTTCACTTAATGACAGCGTTAGTTCCGATTTAGGCTGCGACTCACAAGATCCTTGTCATCATTATCATCATATACTTTTCCACTGCTGAACACAGGCCTCCTCAATCTTTTTCCAACGTAACCGGTCCGATGCCACCTGCATCCAACGACTTCCTGCGATTTTCACAAGATCGTCGGTCCATCTGGCAGGCGGTCGACCCACGCTGCGCTTGCCAATACGTGGTCTCCACTCTAGAATCTTTCTGCCCCAACGCCCGTCCGATCTACGCGCTATGTGGCCCGCCCATTGCGACTTCAGCTTGCTAATCTTAAGGGCTATGTCGGTGACCTTGGTTCTTCTACGAATCTCCACATTCCTGATTCGATCGCATAGAGAAACGCCGAGCATAGCTCTCTCCCTGGCTCGCTGAACAACTCTGACCTTTTTTATGAGACCTATTGTAAGAGACCACGTCTCTGATCCATATATCATCACTGGTAACACACATTGACTAAAAACTTTAGTCTTAAGGCACTGAGATATTTTGGATGAGAAGATGTTGCGCAGTTTCCCGAACGCTGCCCAGCCGAGTTGGATTCGTCGATTGACCTCTCTCTCAAAGTTGGACCTACCTAACCAGACTACCTGTCCCAGGTAAATGTATTCGTCAACAACTTCAAGAGTAGTGATCCCAACGGTAAGAGTGGTGGGTACGACATGGACGTTAGACATTATTTTCATTTTGTCCATGTTCGTTTTAAGACCGGTTGACGGTCGATTTAGCGCAGTGGTTAAGAGCTTGAGCTGCTCCGCGCACTGTGTCTAATAGTCGCGGGTTCGATTCCCGCACGGGACAAATCTTTGTGTGATCCACAATTATTTGTTCCGGTCTGGGTATTTGTGTTTGTGAATTTTCATGTTTGTAAACGCACCCACGACACAGGAATAAATCCTAGTGTGAGGCTACGTTTTTTTTAAACAAAAAAAAAAGACCCACTTGTTGAAATACTCTGTTGAGGTCACCGAGCATTCATCCTAGATCTTCTAGCGACTCCACCATGACCACAATGTCGTCGGCAAATCGAAGGTGAGTGATGTATTCGCCATTGATGTTGATGCCAAGTCCTTGCTATTTCAAGAGCTTGCAGGCGTCCTCTAAGGTGGCTGTAAACAGTTTCGGTGAAATGACCTCTCCCTGTCTTACTCTTCTTTTTATGGGGATCGCATTCGTGCACTGCCCCTGTACTCGGACTGACATGGTGGCGTTATTATACAAGCACTTCAACACTTCGATGTACCGATAGTCAATGCGGCATCGCTGGAGAGATCCAAGAACCGCCCAAGTCTCGATCGAATCGAAGGGTTTCTCATAGTCCACAAACGCCAAGCATAGTGGCCAATTATACTTTTCGGTCTTCTATATTATCTGCCGCAGCGTATGTATGTGGTCTATGGTACTAAAGCCTTTCCGGAAACCGGCTTGTTCGGGAGGCTGGAAGTCATCGAACCTGCGTTCGAGACGATACGTGATGACTCTCGAAAACAACTTATAAACATGGCTCAGCAGTGTGATGAGCCTATAATTCTTTAGTAAAGTGTTATCACCTTTCTTGTATGACTGACAATTTTTAGGGTTTGTACCTAAAACGAAACTCTTATAGGATCACTTCGTTGTCCGTCTGTCCGACGGTTATCACCTTTTTTAGGTTTTTTTTCTCAGGAACGACTAAAGGTATTAAGTTGAAATTTATACCAAATACGAAAGTCTACGGTCCCCTACTAGTGTAAAAAAATGAATGTTCTAATTAAACTCAAACAAAAGATACGGCCACTTAAAGTCACTCATTAGAAATTATATAGCACTTCCCGTTGACCTAGAATCGTGGAATTTGGTAAGAAACAAGGTTTTAAAGTACAAGTAAAGGAAGAAATCTAAAACATAAAAAAATTATTATTTACCCTCAAATTTGATGAAAAATTAAAATAGCGCTGTCTAGTGACTATTTTACACACTACAATAATACTTCTTTGTCTATGTTCTGTCAGTGACATTTTGTGGAAATATTTTGATTTATGGTGAATAAATATTTATTCACACACACACAGACATGGCGCCACAGATCTCTCAGATCTGTGGCGCCATCTGTGTACGGTATAGGACGTATATTGGATCAGATTGTCGATTTATTCTTTTATTTTTATACTTGAATGAAAATTAAATGTTATTAATTTAATTACGGCAAAATCTTATAAAGAAAGAACACTTTTTTGAAAGGTATTTTATGGAGTGCCTTTTTGAACATGTAGGTACCGTATAATGCGTTTAGAGATCGCGGAGGATCTCGTACATATTGTAGGGCGAGCAAAATGTAGTTTTTCTATAGAAAATTTCCCAGTATAAGTCCAGAGTCCGAAGTTGTGCCCGGTATAATAGCAATAACCTCGCCCCTATTACATTGGCACCTTAGATTCTCAGCATTAAGTTGGTGTACGCACATAGTACAACTCTTAGCCACTTCCTCTTGGGGAATGTAGGCGTCCCAGTGTGTGTGCATTTTTTATACGGAAATAATTGAATATCAACGTTGTTCATTTCAATCGTAAAATATATAAAAATAAACATCGTCACACCTGTATTCCCCAAGGTGGGTTAGATCTCGTGCAATAGGGGGCAAGCCTAATGCCAGTATATCGGGCACAGTGCCAGTTGACACTGGAAATATTTCTATTGAAAAATTACATTTCTTCTGACCTGGGATTCGAACTCAGGACTTCGTGATCGTTACGCGCATTATTCGCCAATAGACTAACGAGGTATAAGTAACTTTTTAAAAGCTTTTGTGTTCGTATGTCTATCTGTCTTTCTGGTTTAAGTCTAGTTATCCATTTTCAAGCGCTTCGGGTATTTTATTTATTAGTTTTTTTTATTTTATTAAGATATCCAATGCGTTTGACAATAGAAATCATGTATCCGACTGAGTTGAAATTTAGCATACGTATGTAAGTTCGGTGACAATGCAATAATATAGTACATACCATGGATCCAACTCTAGAACAGTCTTTTGATGGGGTCGAAAGGTGGCTATGGGAACATGTCAACTACACAACATAACTACCTCGTGTTTAGGCTTGTTAGATTGGTATTGACAAGTACTATACAACCAGATGATGTTTAGGGTCTGATGATGAAATGGCAAGGTGATCAATGGAACTACCCAAATACTAATCATACCCCTGCCGGGTTTGAGCTCGTTGAATGTATCTTCACGAGTTCTGTAGACCCTGATGGTGTCCAGGATCTGATGATGGAACCGAAGAGTGAACTACCCAACTACTCAACATATTTCCACTGGTTTTGGGTTCGTTGGATTTGTCTTGATGAGTTCTTTAGACCCGGATGATGTCGAGGGTCTGATAATGGAGCTAAAGGGTAGTCAATAAAACTTCTTAATGTCGGAAAATATTCCTGCAGTGTTTGGGCTCGTTGGATTTGTCTCAACGAGTTTTATAAATCCGGACGCTGCCCAGGGTCTGATGATGGAGCCAGGAGGTAGCCAACAGAACTACCCAACTACTTAACATAGCCCCGCCGTGTTTGGGCTCGTTGGATTGCCTTTGACGAGTTTTATAGTCTCTGATGATATTCAGGATCTGATGATGGAACCGGAGGGTGGCCACAGGTACTACCCAACTACACAACTTAACCCCTCTGTGTTTAGGCTCATTGGATTTGTCTTAACGAGTTCGCTAGATGCGACGAAACTACAATTTGGCGCTGAAACTGGCCGAAACTGAACCCGGTACGAAACCCTCAGAGCGCGAGTCCTACTTGCACTTGTCCAGTTATTTTTAATGGCAGGCATATGGTATACCCTATCCTGCTTAAATCCAGGAAGAAATGACTATACATGCAGGTCTGGTGAAAATTATGAGTTCACTGAGACTTACTTAGTGCCGCCTGAAGTTAGAGCTTCGATATCTTCGGTTTTCATTCTGGATGATCCCAAAAGAATAGGACACTGTAAAAATATAATAGGAATAATAAAGCGAGAAATGACTTTTTAGTGTATAAATGAAATAGGCTGTTCTGTTCCTATCTGTTATTGTTATCGTGATGAGTAACAAGTACCGATAGATTCACTCGCCTTCACACCTGTATTTTGCAGAAACTACGTAGAATCTATTCAACCCGCCGCTGTTATGGCTATGGAGGTAGTATTTGTGCTCGCAAAGAGAGTATTTAAGGTACCTATAAAATAATATAAACAATCACAAGAAAACTTAAAATGTGACTTGCATTGACCATATAGCTACCGCGAGCGGAGACTTCAGCGAGCATGGCCAATGTTCTAGAAACAGTACTCAAAAACTGTCTAGAAAGCAGTTATACCCTTATTCGTTAGCCTAAAATGCTAAGTTTTAACATTCCTTTAGTTCAAACAGCAATGAGACAATTAGTACCTTAAGCATGGCTTTTCAAAACCACAATTTTATCTTATAGTTAATCCGAGATTTTATAGTACGTAGGTTTTATTTTTCTTATAAAACGTGCGAATTTAAATTTCCAACAACCGTTAAGGAAATGGCTAATTAAGATAGGCTCTCATTTAATAGATGTTTCACTAATTATATTTCATTTAGCGGCAATAAAGTAATTCCTTATACTAATTAGTAGCTCGCAGACTAATTTATTACAGTAATTTTTAATGATGTAAGTCCTTTTTTTAGTTATACGCTTATACCATTTTTCTTAAAATTGATTTTACATTATCTTATCTTAATAGGATATGTGGGATATATACATGCTAGGTATTTAATTTTAAACGTGTTTTTAAAACATTTCGCACATTGAATAGCCGTTGGATAGTTTACCTGTTGATATAAAAATTATTTAGAAATTTCAACGTGTTAGATGATGTAATTTTGAATCAACACAAAGTGTTGGTTAATTCAGTGTTTTACATTACTCATGCAACTTAAAGTAGAAGTAGTACCCCGTAGTAGTAGTATTATACTCCTAGTACATGCCTAGTACCAGTCTACAATAATGTTATTACATAAAAAAATAATAAAGGACATTGGCAGGATCCCATATATGGTTTTTCCTGATAACGATTTGAAGCGTCAATGTATGAAAAAGTGTGAAAACTATAGGTTTTCTATTACTTAAACATAAACACCTAGAATTTTTATTTGAGACATCGAAAAAAAAGATTTTAACATTTTAAATTTTAAGGTTATGTCAATATGTAGCCTGTCCCATAACAGAACTATACAGCACTATTGTACAAACTTTATGTGAGGCCGCGAAAGACACAAAACCGAGAGGTGGAAATTGGCCAAGACATGCCGGGGTAGTATGCGGTTGGAATAAACATGTACGAGACGCGCATCGGGAGGCTGGGCTTAGATTTAGTATCTGGGTACTGGATGGACGGCCGACGGCAGGAGCATCATATAACCAAATGTGTGAGGCTCGCAAAATTTTTAAAAGTCGTTTGAGATGGTGTCAGAAAAACCAAGAACAAGTTAAAATGGATATGATCGCTGAACAAAGAGCCACAAAAAATTTCAGAAAATTCTGGAAGTCCACTGGTAAACTAGATGTCAGGCCCAGTCTCCCGGTGAGTGTGGGAGGAAAGAATGACTCCACGGAGATTGCAAATATGTTCATGGAGCACTTTAAAATGAGGTCTCCGTTGGGCCCACCGACTCTAAACACTGTGGCTGAGACGGACTGTCCAGGAAAGGAGCTACCATTACTTTTCTCAGCCAAACAAGTTAAGGAAGCTATAAATTACATGAGTCGTGGCAAATCTTCTGGACATGACAGGCTCAGTATCGAGCATTTTAAATTTGCGGGAGTTCACCTCCCGAGACTCCTGTCCCTGCTTTTCACGATGTGCGTCAGTCATTCATACCTTCCAACGGAATTAATGAAAACTGTAGTGGTACCCATTGTGAAGAATAGAACAGGGGATATCTCGGACACGGGAAATTACCGACCGATCTCCCTTGCGACGACAACTGCCAAGATATTGGACAGTTTGCTTGATGGTTATTTGTCAAAACATCTCAGCTTGCACGATGCACAGTTCGGTTTTCAGCCGGAACTGTCAACTGAAAGTGCTATCTTAGGCCTCAAGCATACTGTCCAATACTACATTGACAGGAGGACGCCTGTGTACGCCTGCTTCCTTGATCTGTCCAGGGCCTTCGACCTTGTATCGTACGATGTACTCTGGAAGAAGCTCAGGGACGGGCGTCTACCGGCACCGATCCTCAATATTATTAAATATTGGTATTCGAACCAGACTAATAACGTAAAGTGGTCGAATGCACTTTCGGAGTCGTATAAGTTGGAGTGCGGTGTAAGGCAGGGGGGGCTGACGTCTCCTAAGCTCTTCAACTTATACGTTAATGACCTGATTGTTGAGCTCAGCAGTATGCGTGTCGGATGCCATGTACACGGCGTGCCTATCAATAACATGAGCTATGCGGATGACATGGTGCTGCTGAGCCCAACAGCGGCAGGTATTCGAGAAATGTTGAAGGTATGTGAGTCTTATGCGGCCTCACATGGATTAATATATAACTGTAGAAAGAGCGAGTTCATGGTCTTTAAGGCCGCCGGTAAATGCCCAGAAACAACACCTGACATTGCCCTAAATGGCGTGAACATAAACAGAGTCCATAAATTTAAGTATTTGGGGCATTTCCTCACTGACGACCTTAAGGACGATGATGACATTGAGAGGGAGCGCAGGGCTTTGGCGATCCGAGGTAACATGCTGGCCCGCAGGTTCTCCCGCTGTACCGATCAGGTCAAAATCACCCTTTTTAAAGCCTACTGCCAGGGTATGTACACGGGAAGCTTGTGGGTCCAGTACACCAAAAGGTCGTTGAGTAACCTGCGCACGCAGTATAATAACATTTTCAGGATATTGTTGGGGCTGCCCCGCTTTTGGAGTGCCTCAGAGATGTTTGCGAGAGCGGACACTGATGGCTTTGCCGCCATCATGCGTAAGAAAACTGCATCACTGCTGCGCAGGGTGCGGGGCAGCCGTAACAGCATTCTGGAGATGGTGGCGGAGAGTGTGTCTTCTAGTATCCTTAAGCAGATGGTGTGGAGGACGATCAATTAGGACCGTTATTTGTTATTTTAGTTATTTGTATTGTTTTCGTTTTCTCCTTTTACTAACACTAGGCATAAGTCGTCTGTATACTAACACTTTGGGTCAATGTTGTCCGTAAATAAAGAATTTATTATATTATTATATATTATAATATTCATATTTATATGTCAAGACATTAAATAGTTAGGAATCTCTATCTATATCATCACGCCAGAGAGTACAGAGTTCCAACAGGTTCTTTCCTTACATACCTCTCTGGCTTTCTCCACTCTCATAGTTCGTCTCATACACGCTCGCCGGCTCGGGATACTCTTGACTTGTCCTTAAGATAAGACTCGGTCTATTCGGTCACGGTAAGATAGTCTTGGTCTTCCCCGGTACCTATATCCTTTCACTTTCGCATTGTATATCAGTTTTGTCATTCTTTCTCATAGTTAGGAATTATGAGCTATTAGCCAGCCATACTTACGTTTGGTTTTGAGATTATGTAAATATGAACTTAATGAAACTAGCATTGGGTCATTGGTGATTTCTATTTACGAGTCTTCTTAAAAGGGGTAACTAGCCATAACCATTAGAAATTATAATAGTAAGCACTACGTTCAAGTATCTACTTACTTTATTATGAAATATGAAAAGGTGGTGAACTATGATCTATCTCTCATCTCGATATGTGAGATATTTACCTAGTAGTGGGACATAATTAGTTGATTCATTATTTTTGTTATCATCTAGTTACCATCCATACGCTGCAGCAAAACAGGTAAAATAAAAATGGCTATCAAGATATATAAATATTTATCTTTCGTTACATAATAGCTAAGAGGCTAGTTTAGAGCGTGCTCTCGTGTTTTGGTACAAGACTTATATAGCTGAGCACAGGGATGGGCAAAATGTAATCAGATTAACGATTAACCACCCCCGCTTGGGGTATATAGCCGTGATGGTGTATTAATGATTAACGATTTCAATTACATTTTGTAATCTTAAACGTTTACGATTAAACTTTTAATGTTGAATCATGATTGAACATTTCTAAATGCAATTGTTATCATTAATCTGATTACATTTTGCCCATCTCAGCATGAGAATTATTGACGTCAATATAACATTTACACGCACGTAATGCGTGTTGGTCTGTCACACCTTTCCGCCTCCGAGCGAAACATACCTACTCAATTTCTTGAGGTACGATTGGAGTCCGTTTAGAGAATTAATTATCAGTTTCGTACAATAAAATCGAGTAGCTGCAAGGTTTAAAACTAAAAACAAATCGAACAACCAGGAAGAAATCCAAACCAATCCAATGTCTAATCTATGGCTCCATCGTTAACCAATGATTCTGCCAATGACAAGTTTGCCAAGTTTAAAAAAAAAAAGTGGCGAACAATCGGTTTAAGTATGTATGAGCGGTAAACTTGGTAAAGTAGGTACGAAAAGCGGTTTTTTTTTAATGAATTGCGTGGAAGAAAAAGAATACCGTAAAATATTTTGGTAAGTTTTCAATCAATTTAATAAACTATTTAAAATATGTTGTGTATAATGTCTTTTTTATATTAACTATTTAGAAATTATTTCAACTATCTGAAAGTAAAACATAACGACAGTTTTTATAAATCAATAGTCTTTGTTATAATAGTTTTAATACTAAACGTTTATTTCTACTATTGACATTTATTTTTTTAAATGTGGCAATTATGGTAATTCAAATAAAATGGATCAATATGAATATGATATGAATGTAATCAAATAAAGTACTTTAATTTAAAAAATGTTATCGTTCGAGTTTACATACAAAATTAATTTTGTGTTTAAGCCGACTGAATTATATCACTAATGTATGCACATGTATTTTAAAACACTTCATAAGAAACTCAGGTAGCATCTCGCTATTGTTCTTTCCAAGTTGTATTATTGTACAAAATATCGTAACAGAATATAAAATATGTATATCTCATAAGCATACTTGTTGTATCGTAGGAATATAATTGCTTCGTTGGCTGGAAACATAAGAATCTAAGCCTCAGTTAACGATCCTCATGAGAAGAATTTTCCCAGTATTTTACATACGAGTCAAGTGGGTATCAATTATTTATGTGTTTCAATTCGCAAGTTAACAATTCATTATTTCTTCTAATGCGATAAAGTATTTATCAGAAAATAGAAAATACCTTGTGTATTCCTCGTGTATTATGTAGAGAAGCTACTTCAAACAAAAAATCTCCCTAATTGGCGGAATTGTTTGTTTTTACATAGATAATTACTTATTTTGTTTCTGGTGTTGTTTAAACAGTATCTCAGTGCACATGAATGCATTTTTTGAATTTAACATACATACATACTGACTACATGAGTGTACTCACGCTTTTATTCCACTGGGGTACGTAGAGACTACAGTTTACCACATACTACTATTCTGACACACCTCTTTCACTTCATCTACGTTCATACATCTCTTCATACATTTCCGTCGATTAAGAGTGCTACATACTTGACCCTTTTCCAAGAGTAATAGAGATAAGTTTTCCTTGGGCGACCTCTTCCGAAACTTCCAATCACATTTGCTCCATATATCCCTTTCAATAGCTGCCTGTCACACATCCGCTTCTCTCTTTGAATTTTATTTTTTGAATAACATTAAGCACTCGTAGGTGACACGTTGCGGGATGCAGGTTGCGGGTTGCGGGAAAAGGAACTACACGTGTCTCCACTGTAACTTTTCCTACACGTAGTATGTAATTACCATTTGGGTGGAACAGTTAAAATATCGAGTTCACATAGTCACAAGCGACCTCAGGTATGACGCTGACATAGGGCGGGCGCGGAGGGCCTTGTCTGTACGGGCGAACATGCTGGCCCGCAGGTTTGCGCGTTGTACGGCAGAGGTAAAAGTAACGCTCTTGCGAGCGTACTGCACTTCTCTCTACACGTGCAGCCTGTGGGCGAGATATACTCGCGCGTCATACAACGCACTCCGTGTTCAGTTCAATAACGCATTCAGGACATTGTTGGGGCTGCCTCGATACTGCAGCGCTTCTGGTATGTTCGCGGAGGCTCGCGTAGATTGTTTTTATGTAATTGACTATGAGCAAACGCAGTGCCCACCCGTGCGCAGGGTACGGGGCAGCGCCAATACCGTCCTGATCCACATGATCGCTGAACAAGAGGACTGTACTTACATACGGCACTGCTGCGGCAGACATGGCACTGTCATTAGCTGAACCGGCCGTTAAAGTACCGTTTACATAATAATATTTAATGGTTCTTTTTATATATTTTGCACCTAATATGAGCCCCTGTCACTCGAAATAAAAGAATTTTATTTATTTTTATTTAATAGAACATACTGCTACTACTTGTGACAGATTGCCCCGCTCTTATGATAGTACTAAAAATAAGTAAAAAATACATTATTCCAAATTATGTGTGTGTGTGAGAGTATTTTGTTTGTTTAGTGTTATATGTATGTATGTTCTCCTATCCATATAGCGACGTAAAGAGGTTTAAACATGTCAACTGTAACGAGTTAGTGCTTCCAATTGAGATACGATTTTCAAACCCCTCAGTGACACCTTTTTGAAAGCCTATTGTTACTTTCCGAACGTACCCCGATATCTTGAAAAGTCTTTATCGGGGGATGTCGATTCTAAAACGCATAACACACCCTTAGGTCCCCTGGTGATCTGACTAGAAAGATCTAGAATCCGCGCTTAAGTGGCGAAACGTCTAGAAGGTTCCACCCCTTTAATTATCGCCGGCGCGCGGTCGCGGTATACAAGCACCTATTTGATTCACGCGCAAATAAGAGTAGGTACGTAATAATAATACCGCTTTGTGGGCCGCGCCGACTATTGTTCGATGTACTTCTATCGATGTACTTAGAGGGTTCGCGTCCGTTCCAGAACTTTCAAACAAGTATAAAAGGAACACAGAGCGCGGGGACGACAGTCTCTTCTCGGAAGCGATAGTGATAAAATCGGAGAACAAGCGATCTAAGTGGAATACACCGGCGACTTTAGCATCGATATACGGATACTACGAGTGACTCGGCGACTTGGAAAAAGTATTTGGGTACTAACGAGAGTAGTACAAGCGTGTGATTAGTTCGCGTGTATACTTGCATCCGACGTACTGTTTTGTGTGTACAGCGCCTAATAAAGTACTTCGCACGTTATTCGGCATTTGATTACCCCGCAAACGCAACAATATAAATGTAGTAGGAAGTAAATAGTCCCTTCTGAATTAATATTTCAAAGTAGTTTCCATTATTATATAATATCTGTGAATCGAGTCAAGTCTGTGTAAGGCTCCCGCTACGAACTCCATACCAAATTTTACTGAAGGAGTCGGTGGCAGAGCCAAGTAGATGCCGGGTCGTGCTATGTAGGACGTAGTTAGCTTCAAATCGAAAGCTGGAAGGTTTTAAATGCCTAGGTTGACCAAACCTAGACCTTTCATTTACGGATGATTGTAAAAGCGTTCCCGTGACCCACTCTTTAGTAAGGTAATAGAACAATGTTGTTTACCCTGCTGGTCAAAGTTGAAGCATCGACAGACGTTATTTTGACCGGCTGCCGATGGGCAGGGAGCCCTGCATAAGGCACTTGTTTCATAAGGCCTTCATAGATAAAACGATTGAATATCGTTAATTTTCGCTGTGTGTAATGTTATGTATGTACATCTAGAGATATGTAATTTACACGGTGTAATTTTAGTCGTCCTGGAGCGAAAGTCTAGGTGTTTCCAAGGCCTAATGTTTATTAGAAAATATGAATAAAAAGACCACTTCCAGATAAGACCTAGATATCATAGCTAAGGTGAAAATCCGGAACACCAAAGTTATCTTCAGCTAACGAGCCGCGCCACCCCTCAAATGTCATTTTGCGCTCAGTATAGGTATTTTCACAGCACTAAATCAGTGTTTTATGGGCATCTTACTTACTGATTTTAGTACCAGTGACCAGTAGACATTGCATACATCACCTGGGCTTACGCCCCAGGCCGACTAAAATTACACCGCATAAACAAAAGGTGCCTACATTTTATTTGCAGATAACACGGACGAGGTTCACTTTTTTATTTATTATGGCTACGTATTAAGTCCATAGTATCAACTCAAAAACTGTTTTTTCTTTAGGTCCATAATTTTGGCCTGCATCTAGTAAACCATAATATTTAAAAACAAAAATACCTATTTTGTTTACATTAGTGTTTAACACAAAACAATACAAAAAATCTAACGAATGATAATTAACGACTTATAACCTAATTATTAATAAAAAAGAAGTTAATATCTATATAAGGTGTATTGTAAATAACGCAAGACCTTGATGTTTATACTATTTACGAAATATATAATTTGTCTGCCTTCCTGATGATAAATAAATTCGTCCCAAATCGCTATCGCTTGGCAGTGTGTTCATAAGGCTGGCGTTGTCATCCTTTGTGTAAGGAGCCGGCCCTTTGATCACCGACAAAGATGATTCTTTTATTAAATTTTAATTTAAAAGTTTAGTTAATCTTCTTATAACACTTTCGGGTACGTCCTTATATTTTGACAAATTCTGTCAACGGTCACTACGCCGTGTCAGAACAGCAGTACGTCTTCGCTACAGTTCTTTTCTACGCAGACGACAAAGGACGAGTCCTACTTGCCAGCGGACCCGTCCCGCAAACCACCGATACCACCATTAAAAACGACGTGCTCTCTAGAATGAAAACAAAATTCGTGAAAGTAGTACCCATTTACAAAGATGGAAAAGAGGCACCTTTGGACGAAAACATCATGGAACAACACCAGTTGCGATGAGGTTTTCCAGGAGAATTGTGACGGATATGATGCGGTATGTCATTCACAGGAGAGTGCAACGGGATAATCTTACAAACGTATTGAATAAAACAAAGCCTTTACACTTAAACGAGACTGTTCCACCTCCAGTTTCAGAAGGAAATAGAACAGATTTATGTAACCACACCAAAGTAATCGATATTAAACCAATACCTCCAGAGCCCATATAGGCTTCGTATGAAGATTTCGTCCCCAACAGTATATACTACGGCATTGAAAAGAAGTGCGTTTATTGGGCAGACTTCTGCAATTTCAATCACCCGGTTTTATTAAATATTGTTGCATACTCATATAGTAGCGTATATAGCGTAGTAGCGTATGTGTGGTGAGATAATTAAAACATCAATTAACTTGAAACCTTTTTGCATAGTTTAATAGAATTTTATATACGTAATATTTGTATTGCTAATCTTAAATGGCAGTGGGCGAGGCACATCGCTCATAGAACTGACGGCCATTGCGACAGAAAGGTTCTCGAGTGGCAACCCCGAATTGGAAGACGTGAAGTGGGCTCCCTACAAGATGGACGGGCGGCCTCGCGAAGGTCGCAGGTAGAGGTGGATGCATACAGCTCAAAGCCGATCCTTGTGGCGTTCTTTGGGGAGGTCTTTGTCCAGCAGTGGACGTTTTTCGGCTGAAGATAATCTCTACTCTTATAGAAAAAGAAAAGCAAGCAACACGCGCGGTTATCCAAGCATAAACCAATTACGGTCACGATTAGCAATATAAAACGAAAATGTAGATTAAAAATAAGTAACAATAATATGTTCAGACATAAATAATATTTATAGCAAATATTTTAAATATAGCACAGATCATTCTCCATTGTAGAGGCAAGAATTCAAATTATATTTTTTTAGCGGCAACATTGGAATGACATGAATAGTGCGGACATACTGTACTGTACAATAATAAAAATGAGTTTCCAATTGTGTTCATTCAACTTTGACCTACCTAGGTACATTGTTCTCTCATAACCCACAACTAACACTGTTGACTTAAAGAATGTACAATTTTTATTTGTAAGAATGGACTTTAATTCTCTTCTTCTGAATACGAATTACGTTCATGAAGTGGAATTAATAAGTTTAATTGGAATTAATAATTAAAACAGTAACTGGCGAGCGTGAATGAGACGAACTATCAGAGTGGCTGGAGCGAGTGATGTCTATAAGGAATAATCCTGTTACGCCTATATTCCCCATGCGGGGGTGGCAGAGGTTTACTGAGTACATCTACTTTTCGCCGACGATGTTCGGTCCCATGTAATACGGGGGCAAAGTTATTGCCATAAACCGGGCACATTTCCAGACTCCGGACTCGTACTGGGAAGTTTTCGTTAGAAAAACTTCATTGGTCCGACCTAGTATTTGAACCCAGGACCTCGTGATTACCAAGCGATGCGCTTCGCCACTAAGCCAACGAGGCAGTCATGTTGATGTTACACTTTAGTTTTACGTTTTATCGGCTATATTGTGTTTTAAACTGGTTACTGAAACATGAAGTACGTTAAGTACAATATATGTCAGCTGCATTTTAATATCGGCAGTAGATATCAAAATTGAAAAATGCATTCCCGACATTTCCCTTTCGAGTAAAATTGCAATATGACGGAATATTAAATCTCTCAATTGGACAAATATTTGCATCAAACGGGCACAGTATCAAGGATAGAGTCTGTAGCCTGTGCTCACACTTCTTTAACTTAACGTTATAACTTCGAATTAGTCAATAGGTCACACTGACCCTGGTGCAAGTGGGCCTTCGTTACACTGCAGACCCGTGCTCGTAGGATTCACTCTTGATTCCATACAGGTGGGTCCTGGACTGTACTAAACGAAAGGCATCTTCACCAGTAGTTGGTTGGGGCCGTGGCTGGTCACCACCCTCTTAGTAAAGTCTTACCGCCAAGTAACCCAGTCGGGCTTACCCCACTCATACCAATTCAGAACTCAATCTAACTTTAGTCTCCTCAGCCTATTTTAGAGTGAATAGGTCATTCCTGAGGCAGCAAGCATTCGGCCCCAACGTCACTTTCCTTCTGGTGAGATAGGAGTCAATCATTGACCAGTACTCTTAAAAAAAAGAACTTAGCTCCCACATAGGCAGTGAGCTAAGAAGAACCCATAAAACTGCTCAACGCGAGAATTTAAACAGCGGTACTGGACAGCGAGGTATGTATGGAACTGGTCAGCGCGAGAAGTTCAAAGGCAGGGAAGTTACCTATGTAAAATACATAATAATATTAGGTATATATACCCGCGTTGCCCAATTTAGTTTCTTCCTAGAATACTGGCGTTAGGGTAAGCTAAATGTAATCCAGGTTTTAGACAAATCCTTGTTAAATAAGAATAATTCAAAATACCTTCTCGCTTCTGATGTACCTATAACATGCACATACTCGAAAGTTGAGTACTTCCATCTGTCTATATCATCAGAGTACGGAGTTTTTTTTAGAGACAGGTTCTTTCACAATTCGTCGTTGAATACATCTCCCAGATATTTTTTTTGTTTTTTTTTTTTTAAAACGTAGCCCCACACTAGGATTTATTCCTGTGTCGTGGGTGCATTTACAAACATGAAAATTCACAAACAAATACCCAGGACCGGAACAAATAATTGTGGATCATACAAAGATTTGTCCCGTGCGGGAATCGAACCCGCGACTATTCGACACAGTGGGCGGAGCAGCTCAAGCTCTTAACCACTGCGCTGTTGATTACACGGCAGTTGATTTTTACCTACATAAACCAGTTACCTTT
Organism: Phalera bucephala; assembly: GCA_905147815.2. Lineage (NCBI taxonomy): Eukaryota > Metazoa > Arthropoda > Insecta > Lepidoptera > Notodontidae > Phalera > Phalera bucephala. Next base: position 4,770,111 of record LR990609.1, on the reverse strand, counting down.
GCTTTTCTATTTCACCGGAGTGAATCTAAGTAAATCCGTTGACAATATTATGCACCTTTTATATATATACAATATTATACAAAGTTCATGACAGTTTGCTTAAGTCGAAGTCGAAAATTGCTCCAGAACCAACAAACATTTGACCCATGCCATCATTATTTATCTATTTTATTAAAGGAATGGCAACTATCTAACGGACAATTTGCAATCTAAAACGAATATATCTAAATATTGTAAGTACAGTGCCGCGTGGTTCCCGGCTTAGAATAGGACCAACCCATCTCATCCCATCGGGTGTCGTACAAGGCGACTAAGGGAAAACTAGGGAATGGGCAGCAGCGTTCCCTTAACACTTCGACGACCAATAACTGCGCTCGCCAACCCGCCTGCCAAGCGTGGCGAGTATGGCAAACACCCCCAATTATGGAAGAAAGTAGGAAAACCAGGCCCCTAGTCCCCGGCGGTCCTGTTCGTCCTAGCCACGGTAGCAGCCATGGTAACGACAGGACAAGGGGTGCTAAGAATCTCCGGCAGAGATTCGGCTACCACCAAAACCGAAAATTGGCCCTGGTGACATACAACGCACGCACATTGAGGACAGATGAGAAGCTAGTTGAACTAGAAGAAGAGTTAAACAAGTTGCGGTGGAGTATTGTTGGTTTATCGGAGGTCCGAAGAGAGGGCGAGGACACGATAACCTTAAAATCCGGCAACTTGTTTTAATACCGGGAGGGCGAACAGCAGTCCCAAGGTGGTGTCGGATTTATCGTCCACAAGTCACTCATAAACAACGTTGTGTCCATCACTAGTGTGTCGAGCAGGGGAGCGTACCTGATACTCAGAATATCCAAAAGATATTCGCTGAAGGTCATACAGGTCTACGCACCGACCTCGGCATACTCAGATGATAAGGTCGAAGTTATGTATGAGGACATTAGTAGAGCCATACATACTTCTAAAGCACATTTTACAGTAGTTATGGGTGACTTCAATGCGCGGCTGGGCCAACGGGGCGATGATGAGCTGAGAGTGGGGCAATTTGGATATGGGCAGCGCAACCCCAGGGGTCAGAGGCTGGCCGAATTTCTGGAGAAAGAGGGACTCTTTATGATGAACTCTTTCTTCCAGAAGCCGCCTCATAGGAAATGGCCCTGGATGAGCCCTGATGGTTCCACAAAAAATGAGATAGACTTCATCATGAGCACCAAGCGACAAATATTTAATGATGTCTCCGTGATTCATAGGGTAAAAACCGGCAGTGATCACCGAATGGTCAGAGGCACATTAAATATTACTGTCAAAATGGAAAGATCGCGTCTGATGAAGTCTACGCTCCGACCTACTCATGCATATATCCAAAACCCCGAGAACTTTCAACTCGAATTGTCAAACCACTTCGAATTGCTAGACAGCAGCGCATCAGTGGACGAAATCAACAACAGGCTGGTAGAGACTGTTCATACGGTCGGGGCCAAGTATTTTAAGACCCACCGTAAAAATAGGCCTCAAAAACTATCTGACTACACCCGAAACCTCATGGCTGAGCGACGTTCCATGACGCTCCAAACCTCCGATGATGCTAAGTCCTATAGGCAGCTTAATGGACAGATATTGAAGTCCTTGCGACACGACTTACGGTCCTTCAATGCAAGGCGTATTGAGGCGACCATAGAGCAGAACAAGGGCTCTAAAGTGTTCGCAAGAGACGCGTCTATTGGGCAGAGCCAGTTGACGAAGCCGAAGACGGAGGACGGAAACGTAACGTCAAATAGGTCAGAGGTGCTCAGGGAGATAGAGAGGTTCTATGGACAGTTATATACCTCAGTAGCTAAACCTGTTGTTGACTTGGTAAAAGACCCAAGAGCCAAGCTAACCCGACACTGCACAGAAGATATCCCGGACATCAGCCTGTGCGAAATTAGGATGGCTCTCAAACAACTAAAAAACAACAAAGCGCCGGGTGAAGACGGAATTACTGCAGAACTTCTGAAGGCGGGCGGATCGCCGGTACTTAAAGTCCTTCAGAGGCTATTTAATTCCATCTTACTTGAAGGGAAAACGCCGGAAGCATGGAACAGGGGTGTGGTGGTGCTGTTTTTCAAGAAAGGTGATAATTCTTTATTGAAGAACTATAGGCCCATCACACTGCTGAGCCATGTTTATAAGTTGTTTTCGAGAGTCATTACGAATCGTCTCGAACGAAGGCTTGATGACTTCCAGCCTCCCGAACAAGCCGGTTTCCGGAAAGGTTTTAGTACCATAGACCACATACATACGCTGCGGCAGGTTATACAGAAGACTGAGGAGTATAATCGGCCACTATGCTTGGCGTTTGTGGACTATGAGAAAGCCTTTGATTCGATCGAGACTTGGGCGGTTCTTAGATCTCTCCAGCGATGCCGCATTGACTATAGGTATATCGAAGTGTTGAAGTGCTTGTATAATAACGCCACCATGTCAGTCCGAGTACAGGGGCAGTGCACGAAGGTGATCCCCATAAAAAGAGGAGTAAGACAGGGAGACGTCATTTCTCCGAAACTGTTTACGGCCACCTTAGAGGATGCCTTCAAGCTCTTGGAATGGCAAGGACTTGGCATCAACATCAATGGCGAATACATCACTCACCTTCGATTTGCCGACGACATTGTGGTCATGGCGGAGTCGCTGGAAGATCTAGGACGAATGCTCGGTGACCTCAATAGAGTATCCCAACAAGTGGGTCTTAAAATGAATATGGACAAAACAAAAATAATGTTTAATGTCCATGTCGTACCCACCGCACTCACCGTTGGGAACTCTACTCTTGAAGTTGTCGACGAATACATTTACCTGGGACAGGCAGTCCGGTTAGGTAGGTCCAACTTTGAGAGAGAGGTCAATCGACGAATCCAACTCGGCTGGGCAGCGTTCGGGAAACTGCGCAACATCTTCTCATCCAAAATACCTCAGTGCCTAAAGACTAAAGTTTTTAGTCAATGTGTGTTACCAGTGATGACATATGGATCAGAGACGTGGTCTCTTACAATAGGTCTCATAAAAAAGCTCAAAGTTGCTCAGCGAGCTATGGAAAGAGCTATGCTCGGCGTTTCTCTACGTGATCGAATCAGGAATGAGGAGATTCGTAGAAGAACCAAGGTCACCGACATAGCCCTCAGGATTAGCATGCTGAAGTGGCAATGGGCGGGCCACATAGCGCGAAGATCGGACGGGCGTTGGGGCAGAAAGATTCTAGAGTGGGGACCACGTATTGGCAAGCGCAGCGTAGGACGACCGCCTGCCAGATGGACCGACGATCTTGTGAAAATCGCAGGAAATCGTTGGATGCAGGTGGCATCGGACCGGTTACGCTGGAAAGCGATTGGGGAGGCCTATGTTCAGCAGTGGAAAAGTATAGGCTGAAATGATGATGATGATTGTAAGTACTTATATCAAGGTCGTTGACATCTTTACTAAATGTAAACACACAGAGTATAACCTCATATGTATTAATGGCTACTGCATTATAACCTCAAAATCGAATACTTTTGGGGCAATATTGCGCTTGTCCGTTTAATAATAAATGCCTTAAGAGAATTCAAATCATGTATGAGCGCAGAACAATGTCCTTTACCCAAGTTATTTTTTCAATCAGTAGGAATGTTTAGATTAATTCTTTATTCTGTTTTATAATTCAGTTTGGTTTACTGCTTCGACTGCTATTCATCAAACTTAATAAAGCTGCACCAGCAGCATTCTTAAGTTTGATGAATAAGTGCGTCAACTCTTTCTAGTTAGTTGCACCGTGCGTCCACCTCTTGAAATATTTCCCTGGAAATAGGATTTACTAAAGCCTTAATTTCACATCAACGCCCGCCTACCAATGTCGTCCAAGTGGCCAATGATCATTGTCGCACTTTAATGAAGTCTTAATGATGAGATTTCTCGAACTGTGTATTGTATAATTTAATATTTTTTTCTCAATTTTATACAAGCTTTTATTTAGCTAGCAATGTTTATTAGATTCATCATCATCATCATCATCTCAGCCTATACTTGTCCACTGCTGAACATAGGCCTCCCCAATCGCTTTCCAGCGTAACCGGTCCGATGCCACCTGCATCCAACGACTTCCTGCGATTTTCACAAGATCGTCGGTCCATCTGGCAGGCGGTCGTCCCACGCTGCGCTTGCCAATACGTGGTCTCCACTCTAGAATCTTTCTGCCCCAACGCCCGTCCGATCTACGCGCTATGTGGCCCGCCCATTGCCACTTCAGCTTGCTAATCTTAACGGCTATGTCGGTGACCTTGGTTCTTCTACGAATCTCCTCATTCCTGATTCGATCGCGTAGAGAAACGCCGAGCATAGCTCTCTCCATAGCTCGCTGAGCAACTCTGAGCTTTTTTATGAGACCTATTGTAAGAGACCACGTCTCTGATCCATATATCATCACTGGTAACACACATTGACTAAAAACTTTAGTCTTAAGGCACTGAGGTATTTTGGATGAGAAGATGTTGCGCAGTTTCCCGAACGCTGCCCAGCCGAGTTGGATTCGTCGATTTATTAGATTGTTTTAATAAAATTATACGTGTCCACTGCTGAACATAGGCCTCCCCAATCGCTCTCTAGTGCAGCCGGTACGATGCCACCCGCATCCAACGACTTCCTGCAATCGTCACAAGATTGTCGGTCAATCTGGCAGGCGGCCGTCACATGCTGCGTTTGCCAATAGTGGTCTCCACTCTAGAATCTTTCTGCACCAACTCCCGTCCGATCTTCGCGCTATGTGGCCGCCCATTGCCACTTCAGCTTACTAATGCGCTATGTCGGTGACCTTGGTTCTTCTACGAATCTCCTCATTCCTGATTCGATTACGTAGAGAATCGCCTAGCATAGCTCTTACCATAGCTCGCTGAACAACTCTGAGCTTTTTTATGAGTCCTATTGTAAGAGACGTGGTCTCTTTAAGTCAGATCAATTCAATCTCAGCTCTATTAAAAAATCCTCTTAACTTACGGAATTTTAAAATGATCTATTGGTTGAGTTCCGATGACAATGCTTTTTATGTTAAGATTGACCTGATTCTACAACAAGGATTTGCTGAAGTAACTCCTTAACAGCCAACAGAATGGGCACGAAATTTTGTATACAAATTTAATTTGAGCGCACGCCCATGTTGCTTTGCTTGATATCTTAAAACCCGGGAACAATGAGTAGAAATAGAATTTTTCAATCATAATACGAATGAAATACAAGCCATTCGATCAGATGTCAAACCAATAAATGCCTCAATCCCTAAGGGAGCGTAATCGAGCGAGTCGATCGCAATCGAGATGGATGTCTACTATTCATACACCGTCACGCCTATATTACCCAAGCGGGGGTGGCAGAGGTATACTGAGTACACCCACTTTTCACCGACGATGTTAGGTTCCATATAATAGAGGGCGAGCCTATTGCCATATACCGGGCACAATTCCAGACTCCGGACTCTAGAAAGTTTTCGTTAGAAAAACTTAATTTGTCCGAGATAGGATTTGAACCCAGGACCTCGTGATCACCAAGCGATGCGCTTTGCCACTAGACCAACGAGGGACTAATATTCCTTATCTATATAAACGACCTCCAAAAATGTCTCTCCTGTCCGACGATATCTCACTACTAACATCATGCGAAAATATTACAAATGTCAATGAAAAACTAAACAACTTATTAACAACCATAAACAAGTCGATGGATCAACACAATTGGAATATCAATTGTCCAAAAACTAGAGACCTTCCACCCTCCACAAAAATCACCAATTTTTTTTTTTTTTTTTAAACGGAGCCCCACACTAGGATTTAATCCTGTGTCGTGGGTGCGTTTACAAACATGAAAATTAACATACACAAATACCCAGACCGGCACAAATAATTGTGGATCACACAAAGATTTGTCCCGTGCGGGACTCGAACCCGCGACTATTAGACGCAATGGGCAGAGCGGCTTAAGCTCTTAACCACTGCGCTAAATCGTCGTACCATTGCCAATAAACTTCACGTTTTAAGGAATAAAATTAGACATAGTAGGTAAGCAATTTCACTCTACTCGGCATAGTTATAACGACACCCATATAAACTGGAAACACCCCCATAGTGACCTACTATGCCTATGCGTATGCTTAGTTATGGTATCATTTTATGGCGTAACAGGTAACAGTACCGACACACGAACACTATTTATATCACCAAGAAAGTTAATAAGGATTATAGTAAGTATACAAGAAACAGATAGTTGCACTATGAGAGTAGAGGAAGCCAGAGAGGTATGTAAGGTAAGAGCCTGTTGGAACTCTGTACTCTCTGCCTACCCCGTAAGGGATATGGCGTGATGATATAGATAGATAGATAGATAATTGCAAGCAATATTTCCAGAAACATAAAATGCTTACTTTACCCTCCATATACATACTAGAAATTTGTAAATTTACCCGCAAATATCCATTTTTTTCCAAAAACACAGTCACATATAATTTTAGACATAAAACAAACTAAACTTACCTTCCTCTAGACTACACTTACACGCTCTTAGTCCTTTTGTAATGGCAATAAAAATATATAATAATATTCCAAAACATATAATAGAAACAGACAAAAACTCAACATTTATAAATAAAATAAAAGAATTATTAACAGATAAATGCTACTATAGCATATTTAAATGAGCAAGAGTGATAAATAAATTTATATTAATTTTATTTGAAACTAATATCGTCCAATTAAAACAAAATATTTTTATACTAGGATATAAACTGAATAATAAATAATAAAAACTTTACTACATTTAGCGTACATTCACAATCATTGACACGATAAACGTCATACACACGCGCGCACGTACACACACACATAATAAATAATACATCAATAACAAAAATATCTAAGCAAAGAGGTTTTTCTAAGCAAAGAGGTTTTATATTTAGATAAACCTTTTCCTCTCACATATTGCTGTGCCCGACAGGGTCCATAATTGTACCATTCCTATATTTATAACATCTTGACTGTGTTAAAATTATGGATTTCAATAAACGATTGAATATTGAGTATTATTTTGATTAGCTTTGCAAAATGCACCATTACTCGTGTTTAAAAATGCTTATATACAATCATTTTGATTTATGTTGTTTATTAACTATCTATCCGTGTCTTATCTGAAGGGCAAGTCAAGAGTCTCCGTAACCGGCGAGTGTGTATGGGACGAACTATGAGAGTGGAGGAAGCCCGAGAGGTATCTAAGGAAAGAACCTGTTGGAACTCTGTACTCTTTGCCTACCCCGCGAGGGAGCTGGCGTGATGATATAGATAGATTAACTATCTAGACTTCTTCAAAGTGGCTAGTTTAACTAGATGGCTACGACGTATATAAGACTCCATTACCAATATGAAAGCTACCTTCATTTGCTAATAGGTAAAGCCATAATATTTCAACTTGAATACTACGGTGTTGACACGAAACCAATGCCGATCAATTACTTTTAAAATAGTTGATGGGATCAGCCTTGTGCTATATAATGAACTATACCTACCTTATTGAGTTCTCAGATTTACGCGCATACTACACATGAAATAAAACTATTATTCGGATTTTATCGAGTTTATTTTGGATTTTACCTACCTATAACACCGTGGCCCAAATAAATCTGCAGTTTGTGAACATGTCCTTGACCGCACCCACCATAACATCAGATTTGATAAGCCTCAAATCCTCGTGAAAGAGTACCGATTCTTACCAAAGATGAATCGCGAGGCTATTGAAATTAATAAAATATCCTAATTTCAATTGAGGCGACGGCTGGGTGATTCCATCGACTTGGAATCCGGTAATTAATACAATTAAATCCCGAACCAAGACACCTTGAACTCATTCTGGGTAGATCGGACCAACAAAAATAATTAGAAAGTTTGAGGATACCCCGCAACAACTAAACCTTTTGGACGTCTAACATTTTTCATAATTTTATATACCTAACTTATGCTTATAATTACTCAAACAAACAATTCAGGACTAAGAGGCGAGGGCTTGGTAACACAGGCGTACCTAGCGCAGATGTGGAGGAAGTAAGTGATTAAAGACTGGATTATTTAAAATGCCCTGGCAATATTAATTGTTACTCGATAGGACATCTATTCATGGTTTTCTTACCAGATGACACACTATGTTAAGTGTGTGACTCGTAGGGAATAAAATATCCCCATGCAGTTACACTGTGCCATCGCTAACGCCGCATGATAGCTTCGCTAGCTCAGCTCGCGGATTTTGGTTACAGTTCTAACCTAACCTAACCGTACTACATTTTATAGAATTCATAGTGGTGGCCAAACTTTTTGTGTATGATGACACACATTTGAATAATTAAAAAAAGGTATTTTTATTATTCTGCCCAATAGGCCCAAAAAATTTGATTTTTTACATAGTTATTATCATATTGCTCCCTCATATTGCGCATTTTTCTAAATATCCGAGCAATATGAATAATAAATACCTTATTTATCACTTGGTCCCATGGATATAAAAAAAAGGATTGAGTACTGTCCAAAATTGCCAAGGAAAACTTAACTCTTACTCACAGACACAACATTGAATTTTCTATGATTTAAACAACTTGAGAAATCATGATGAGTAAGAGCAATAGCCAGAAGCCCGGTGTCACGCTCGCACCCATTATTATGCAGTATGGTGACCATAAGGTAGAACTAACACGGACTATACCTATTTATCACGTGGTTTAAATACGCTGTAAACCATTTATTATCGAGTTCAAAACGAACAAGTTTCTCAATTCGTCTTTATATACAGAATGGATTAAGATGGGTCAGTAAGGGCAACTATCTCAACTCTTGCAGAGACAGATAAACGGCTCTAGGGGACTATCCTAAATTTTTGCGATATTAGGAGTTTTTTTTTAAACCTATCTCCTCTCTCGGAATAATTCCTGTATCGTGGGTGCGTTTACAAACATGAAAATTCACATACACAAATACCCAGACCGGAACAAATAATTGTGGATCACACATAGATTGGTCCCGTGCGGGAATCGAACCCGCGACTATTAGACAGAGTGGGTGGAGCGGCTTAAGCTCGTAACCACTGCGCTAAATCGTCCGTCATGAGTTGAATTTACAGATTCTTAAAAAAAAATGTACAGACAACAAGTAAATGATTGAAGTAAAAACTTTGACTACTACTCACTTAAGTTGTGGCATATGCGTAGAAAGAAAGAATTACGGCACTAAACAGTGCCCGAGATTTATACGTTAATTATATGTCAACAAGTCCAATATCGTACCAATGTTTGGTTACCCTACTTAGAAAGAGACGTAGGGCTCTTAGTGAGTATCCTTGTCATCCCGGTGTGTGTGTGTGTGTGAGTGATGTACGCTGTTGGCCGCGAGGCCTTTACAGCTTCACCGGACTTAAGGGCGAGCGTGCAACCACTACGCTCGAGCCAGAAGGGCAAGGGGCGACATACTCGGGGGCGCCCTCGGTTGGGACAGTCGCTGTGGGAGGACGGGGTGCACTAAGTGCACCAGTCAACCGCCGGCTATGGGAGGGGATCTACGACTACGTCGTCGTCGCCCGTATTCTGAGCCGAAAGAATGGATGACAAAGCATCGGGGGGATCGGAGAGAACATGTCGCGGCCGGCAGTGGCAGCAGGGGTCGGGCGGTGAATCGTAGTCGGCGGCGGGTACGATTAACGGATTCGCATGGGTAGATGCGTTCGCGAAGTGTCGTGTTGTCGCCTTTTTAATATAGGCGCGAATAGGTTCGAGACCTAGATCGGAGTGGAGATCGAAATTCCGTAAAACCAGGGGGTTCCTACGGCTTTACGGAGGAAGCGGTTTTGAACCACTTGGAGTTTATCGATGTGAGAGGGGGCCGAATGCCCGAAAACAACACTCACATAAGTCATGATTTGTCAAACGCAAGTTTTGTAAAGAGTCACCTTATTTCTAAGGGACATTTCACTCCGCTTGCAGATTAACGAATGGAGCACGAAGAATGCTCGGTGACGGACCCGCTTGATGTGCGGGCCGAAGGACATGGCACTGTTTAGGGTGACCCCTAGATATTTCACCTCTTTGACCCAGGGAATGGGTCGGTCGAACATGGTCACTTGGCCGAGATTACTTCTAGGGCGGCGCAGGGAGTAGCGCGGGGTGGCACCTCTGGAGAAGAACACCGCAGCGCTCTTGTCAGGGTTCACCTCAATACACCACTTCCTGAACCAATTCCCAAGGGAATTGGCGGTTGCCTGAAGGTTTCTGATAATGAAACCCCTATTTCTATGCGAGACGTAGAGAGCGGTATCATCCGCGAATAGGGCTAGATGCGCCTTACTCGAACGAGGAATGTCGTTCGTGTAAAGGCTAAACAGGAGAGGCGAGAGAGCTGAGCCCTGCGGGACTCCAGCTCGGGTGGAGTGGGGAGTGGAGCGCGTCATTTCGACGCGATATCGGAAGGCGAGATTTGACAAAAAGTCTCGTATGATGAGCATGAGTCTGTCCGGTACACCTGGTAGAGCTTGTAGATCAAGCCGTTGTGCCTGACTTTGTCGAATGCCTTCGCGACGTCGAAGAAGAGGGCGCCCGTGTAGACGAGTTTGGGTCTGTTAAGACCGGAGAGGATGTGCTCCGTGATGCGGTGCACTGGGTGGACGCAGGAGTGTTTGGCTCGAAAGCAGAACTGCTCGTCGATAAGGTACCCCTGGACACTACAAAGTCTTTGAGCCGCGCCAGAAGTAGGCGCTCGTAGACTTTAGCCAGGGAGTTGAGAAGACTGATAGGGCGGTAGCTCGCGGGGAGATTACAAGGTTTGCCGGGCTTGGGAATGCCTATGACGTCTGCTTCCTTCCACTTAGCGGGGAAGGTGCAGTTCGTCATGGCGGCGTTCAATATGGCCACTAAGAGGCAGATGAGTTGGGCGGGCAGGCATTTCAGAACGCGATTCGAAATGCCGTCGGAGCCGGGGGCTTTTTTGGTTTTGAGACCCATAATGAGATCTTCGACCTCCGTTTGGGTGATATGAGGTAAGGAATCGGCGGGGGGGAGGAATGCCCTGCGCTCGACTTCCCTGTCGACCGCGTCGACGTGGGACTGGTCGACGGACTGAGAGCTGGGGATGCACTGGCTTTCGAGGGAGTCGGCGAGAAGCTCGGCCTTTTCGTCGTCGTCGAAGGCTGGGGGTGCGCCTGAAGGGCGGGACAGCGGGGGCATGCCAGTCGTGGAGTCGGTTTTAAGGCTACGCGCCAGCTGCCAGTAGGCCAGGTGCGATGGCGCGATGCCCTCTAGGAAGTCACCCCACCGTTCCTCCCGGACCTCCGCGACACGACGCTTTACCTCACGTTGTAAAGCGCGCATCCGGGCCCGATTGGCTTCGGTGGGGTAAGAGTCGTGCGCTCGGATTGAGGCATTCTTGGAACGAATGAGATCCCTAACATCGTCCGGCAGTCGAAAGCGGTTGAGGTTGAGATCTTCCGCCTCGACTTGCTTAGACGATCGACTGACAGTCGATCGGATGTGTTGTCATCCCGGTTTTTCCGCAGTGTGCTCAATCCATTGTATTATATCCATGCTTGGTCTACAACACAGACATCAATCTCTTGCAAAGGAGTTTAGATATGAGCCAATTAAGATACCCTTTGGTGTAAGAAATAAATAGCTTTTAATGAAACAGGATGCCGATAAAGTATCTTAATATTACTATTACAGTATATTATTTTAGCTCCGCCAATCCGCACTGGGTCCCCGTGGATGACCAAATCTCTCTAACGTCGATTTATGGGAGAAGACCTTTACCCAGAAGAGGTGACAGTATAGGGTAGTATTATTATTATATACAATTAGTAGGAGTCAAATCTGGAAACGTGCTCAGTTAAATGGCAATAGGCTCGCCATGTAATTACCCAATCGATGACACAGCGGTCGTGAGTTGAGACATGACTCGACTTGGCACAGAGGTGTCGAACGCTCTTCGTATGTCAAATTTCTATTAATTATTCTCTTCAGGTGAAATTTTATTTGCAACAAATTGACATTAAAGACATTGACAGCTTTGACATACCGCCCACCAAAAAGGGTATGAGCCTTTTACAAACTAGATGTATGAAATAAATAAACAAACTCCCTTCGATAGCTCAGTATCTAACATAAAATTAAATGTATGAAAAAAATAATCACTAACTTTTCTCCGCAAGCACCATAGACATCATTTTTAAAATAATCTAGCTGTTTTCGTTAGTCGCGTGTCACCATTGTAATTAACTTCATGTACCCCTCTTTGTAAAGATTCCAATATTCTTCAACGCATTGTAATTTTGTTCCCAAATAGTCCTGCGTTAATCTGACCTTAGGTCATTTTTTGATATTAGCCTGTAAGTTCAGGATACGTTCAAATAAATCTTCTAATTGAATAATTACTTGATCCATCTTTTTCATATTTAATTCATATTTTTCACTGGTTGCCTCAAAATTATTTTGTTCGTTTTATCGATCCGGCTCGAAGTACCAGTATGTTCCGTATGTGTATGTATTCAAGGTCCGAATAAGCAACCCGTGTATATTCCAATGGAAAGACGTCTGTTCAGAGTAAAATTTTCTATCTATCTATCTATCTATAACCTCACGCCAGATCCCTTGCGGGGTAGGCAGAGAGTACAGAGTTCCAACAGGTTCTTTCCTTACATACCTCTCTGGCTTCCTCGACTCTCATAGTAAAATTTTATTTGCAACAAATAGACATTAAAGACATTGACAGCTTTGACAGGCATATATGTCGCCTCTTGCCCTTCTGGCTGGCTAGAGCGTAGTGGTTGCACGCTCGCCTTTAAGTCCGGTGAAGCTGTAATGGCCTCGCGGCTAACAGCGTACATCATTCACACACACACTCATCTTTACGTCAGTGCGTGATTGTGAGTGTGCATGTGCGTGTGTGTGTGTGTGTGTGTGAATGATCTACGCTGTTGGCCGCGCGGCCTTTACAGCTTCACCGGACAAGAGGGCGAGCGTGCAACCACTACGCTCGAGCCAGAAGGGCAAGGGGGCAACTAGCTCAAGAGCGCCTCAAGGAGGAATGGCCTCGGCTTGGGCAGGCGCTATGGGAGAGGGCGTATACTAAGTGTCTCGCCGTGGTGCTTTGCACCGGCCGGCGGGCAAGGGATCCTTCGACCTCGCCGGCGAGGTCGGTGTTTGATCCTGTGTGCGGTATCTGTATCCTGTGTGTATAAGAAGGGATATAAGGGAATCGGGAGGGTCGGTGAGAACATGCCGCGGATGGCGGTAGCGGCTGAGAGGAGGGGAGTTAGGTTCGTGGTCGGAGGCGGCTACGGTTAGCGGATTTCTATGATGGGACGCGTTCGTGGAATATCGAGTTGTCGCCTTTTTAATAAAGACGCGAATAGGTTTGAGTTCAAGATCGAAATGGAGACTTACAGATCTGGCTTCCTCCACTCTCATGATTCGTTGCATACACGCTCACCGGTTACAGAGACTCAGTGAAAAATCAGAGTAGGCCTCTATTCTCATTAGTACAATTATCAAAAAGACAGAAGATGGCAGACTGCGAGACCTTGGCTTTAAAGGATCTTACGTTAAAAGGAAACTACCATCGAAAAGTTAATATGACGACGGTGTTTATAACCAACTTCGCCACGATATTCGAGATTAACCGATTAATAAATTTAAAACCATATTTAAGGCTGAAGGCGTACGACTGCATATTAAAAAATCTCGGATTACCTAGAAGATAAGACCGCGTCGGATTGAAGAGCCATGTGCTTAATAGTGGTATGTTCTTTATATTTCTCTTGGAATTATAACATTACATTGTTGACGCTACAGCGTGTTTTGCCTGACGGGTATTGCTATTTTTAACCGACTTCAAAAAGGAGGAGGTTCTATGTTCGGTTGTATGTATGCTTTTTTTTTTTATGTATATTCAGCGATATTTCCGTCAATTGTGGACTGATTTTGATAATTTTTTTTGCATTGGGTTCAGTATATCTCCAAGGTGGTCCCATATTAATTTTATTGACATTGGACCTTGGACTTAGAAGATACACCAGGGAACTCCTTAACGACAAACAATAGGCATGTGTAAATTGCGATATTATGGGTATTGCGTCAATCCTATAGGTACCCTACTATAGAATTTACTGGTCACTCAAAATTGTAAAATAAAAATCTTTTATAAAAAAAGGTAAACCGACTTCAAAAAGCAAAAAAATAAATATTTGAAGTCGGTGCCAAGTAACCGACTGCACCAACCAGCACCGACTTCAAATATTTATTTTTTTGCTTTTTGAAGTCGGTTTACCATTTTTTATAAAAGATTTTAGTAGACACAAGTTGACCGCCGTCTGCGGGGTTCTGGTTTGGTCATGCTGACTATAATTTCTTTGATTGCGGTGGCTGTCTGGCGCGGCTCACTCCCTTCTCTCCAATATGGTCAAGGGGAGTCATGGCTTTCCCGGTGTCATACTTATGAACGGGTGCTGCTTGTGAAGTCTGGTCCGTCTGAAATCCTTTACACATTTTCTTCATAGAAATAAAATTATTAGTTTCATATCTCGGTCGGTCGTTACACTGGAGCTACATCGTAACTTCGTAAATGTAACCTAAACATTGTACCCACACAATCTGATTGGAAAAAATATAGAAAGGAAAAAGAGATTTTTAGAATTATATGAAAAAGACAAGGCTCTGGGTTTTTCGCCGGATTTTCACAGTGCAGGCCGCGATCCGATCCGGTGCTATATTAGTAGTTAGATTAGATAAAATAAATTGAATATTTGTAAGTAAGCTCGCAGGGTTTATACTAAACAAATTCTTTAAGTTTGAGGCTTTCAGCCCACTGAATCGACTAGTCGCGGGTTCGATTCCTGCACAGGACAAATCTTAGTATGACCCAATGACCCATAAATATTTGTTTCAGTCTGGGTGTCTGTGTATGTGAATTTTATGCGTGTAAATGCACTTAATATTAAGGTTACTGATTCACTACTTTATTGCTAAAAATTGCTATAACTGATACGAGTTATTCCGGTCCGACCCCCAAAACCGATCTTCAGCTGTTTATTATCATTATTTAATTCCTGTCTGATCCAGATATTTTGCATTTCTGACCGGTCCCCTTACATTTTCGGAAGGTGGATCAGATTGAAAAAGAAACTTATTTATAATAGAACTGATGTCCTGGGGATAGTCTGACTTTCACTCCCCGAAATTGCACTAAAAAAACCTTTGATTTGCAATTTTTATATAATGAAAACATAATTTATTTAATTGTCGGTACATTCGTTGGAGATAAGGGAAGGGATCTGGCGTGATGATATAGATAGATAGATATACATTCGTTGTATAAATGATAGATGTGTGTTGGTTTCTACTCTGGATTAGTTGTAGTTATGGTAAGCGTTCGTTCGCTACCTTTATTATGACCTCTCCCACCTGTCTTCTTCATGTAATATGTAAGAAAGAATAATTTGTACTTTGAGTTAAACGGACCCGTTTATGACTCGGGTTCTTAAATCGGTAAAAGACAAACGAGACATTGATATATCAAGTTCACTGGAATTTTTGAGTTTAGTTGTATATGAAGCATAAATTTCCCGCATATTTGAGGGCTACGAGAATATTAAGATGCTAAGGGTGACCTCAATCAAGTGTAAAGTGTAGTAATACAAACAATTGATAGATATTGTAATCGATCCGATAAATGTGCCGTATTTAATGCGACACATTTCTCGGATCGATTATAGCTAGTATTAGATGTGGTGGTGGTGTGGTGTGGCAATGATCGACAAAGGGCCAGCGTGCAACTACTACGCTCTAGCGAGAAGGGCAAGAGGGCAACTCGTCACTCGACAAGGTCGTCTCGAGGACAACCAGGGACGGACAAAAGAAGGGAAGGGCATCGGAACGGTCGAAAATCATATGCCGCAGACGGCGATAACGGCTAATAGCGACGGATGCATAATGTAATAATAATAATAATATTAGCCCTGTTAAGAAACTGTCCCACTGTTGGGCACGGGCCTTCTCTCAAACCGAGAAGGTTTAGGCCATAGTCCACCACGCTGGCCCAGTGCGGGTTGGCGAACTTCACACACCTTCGAGAAACTCTTAGGCATGCAGGTTTCCTCACGATGTTTTCCTTCACCGTTAAAGCAAGTGATAATTAAATTTGAATACGCACATGCTTTCGAAAAGACAGAGGTGCGTGCCTGGGTTTGAACCCGAGACCTTAGACTTTGCAGTCCAACGGTCTAACCACTAGGCTATCACTGCCTATATGATGTGATATGAGCGAATTAACTAGAAGTATTTGGGATATTTTGAATGGATATCAAGATTCATACTGGTCGGTTTATGTGCCCTATATTACATTTCCTTGCCATCGGGTAATAATATTGGTCTTACTAGCTATATACAAGCTGTAACATAATAAACGCAAGACCTGAAAATAGTTTGTTCTAAATTGATAACTGAATTGATTCCAACTATTTTTAATGTATCTTACATTTTTTTTAAATTTGCATAAAACGCTTTTACTCCTTCAGTGCCCTATAAAAAACTAAATTTATTATTGATTCATAGCAATAAGGAGATGACAAATGCCTAACCTAACCCGTATTTCTCAAAATGCACACATACACATCCAAGTTTCATTGTTAATTGGGGTATTAGAGTGCTTAAAAAAGGGGTAAAAACCTTTAAATTTGGAAATTTGGTTTTAGCTTTCAATTTATAAAGCAATTCTCTAATTGGGGTGTCTGAGGTCTTGCGTTTATTATGTTACACCTTGTATAAAATGTCGGTCTTACTAGCTTTCTTCTTCGTGTCAATGATCCATATTTGTTCCGCTAAGGAAGTGAGGGGCTCAATCGCGCCATTCGTGAACGCGCTCAGCTTCTCTTGTACAGGTGGTGGAGTGAAAGGGGCAAACCAGTGGATCCGACATAATCTATGAAGTCACACAACAATCGCAGGCTGTTAAAATCTACTTATTTTTGCGTTAATATACTTGAAAATTCACATACAGAAATACCCAGACCGAAAGAAATAACTGTAGGTCACACAAAGATTTAAACCGTCCGGGAATCGAACCCGCGACTATTAGACACAGTGGGCGAAGCGGCTTAAGCTCTTAACCACTGCGCTAAATCGTCCGTCCATCTATCTATTTCTATCTACCTATATATATCTTGTTTTGTTTATGATGGGATCCTCATCATAAAGTAGGAACTCAGGAAAATGAGGATAATGAAATAACACAACAAAATATTTCATAATATTTTATTTCTTATTGTTAGTCAATTTGTTCACTTAACAGCATATACGGATAGGTCGTAGGCAGATTTGTTTAAATATTACACAATTACATACAATATCATATTATCAGTACTTTATAGTCACATCATATTTACGTCATAGTATTCTTATTTATATAAGCTAACAACAGATACATTTAATGCATATATATTTTTCATAATTAACATACATAACAATATTAAAAAAAACTGAAAGTAATTAAGTTAAATGCCATCATTTCAGTTTCAAAAAATAATATCCACAGAATATGCGTAAGTACTTAACAATATATTCGTTGCTTATGAAGCGAAGGTTAACGACGTCCTTACGAGAATAAGAAAAATGAAAAAAATGGCAGTGGTACAAAAAAAAGGATAATAATCATTTATAATAAGCATTTAATCACGTTTGGCACAATTACATTTCACCGGGTGCGACGTAAACAAACAAGCGATCTGAATTTAGAGAGAATATCGAAAAATGATCGCGTACAAGCTAAAACGGGACTGGGTACTTAAATTTATTAGTAAATAGTCACCTAACTACATTATAATTCATCTTATGGCACCAAACATTTGCTCCGTTGAGCACCCCTTGCGTATCCGTGAATGGATATGTCTCATCAACCACGTGATCATTTTATAATTATTAAAATTGAATTAACATTCGATTTACCTATAAACTAAGCTAGCTGTATTGTCTGGGTGTGAAATATCTTAATACTAATACAACATATTTCTTGATTAAACCTATTGAAAGCAGCAAGGCGTAACCTCCAGCTGATCGTGTGCGGTGGTAGTATGTCGAGATTACCTTGCCGAATGAGATTGTTTCGAATTGACATTGTTTATTGTGCTGTGTCGTGGATGTATCGTTCGCACAATCACGTTATTAGTATCGTCCGGTTCTGGAATAAGAAAACAAGATTAGTACTCGTATAAAAAAAAAAAAAAAAAAAAAAAATGATGGGCGCTAAACAACATGTTTTTTATCGCTATGGACCGATTTCTTCCAGGCAGCAGGCCTCTTCGAGCTTCAGAGGTGTGCTTTTAAATGTGCTACTATTACGCTCTTGTCAAGATTTTTATGTGATTTCGTAAGCTTACGCGCGAAATGAAGATTCATAATGCTAGTAAGCCCTAACCTCTATTTGTAGGTACCTATTGCCCACAAAATACTTTAAAAATTAAAATTGAAACGTCGCATATTGATTATTTTTCTATTTTGAACTGCTAAAGAAATTATTCTGTAGCGATCGTTGTGTTGTATCGGTAGGTACACGCGTACTTAAGAACTTGTTAAACCACCAAACAGGTAAAATGCAAATCAAAGAATAATAATGTAAAAGCGAAGTAGTGACTTAAAAGAAAAATGTTATGAATACCTAATGGATAAAGTGCGTAACATTATCATGCTTTTCTAGGAAATCAGGCTATAAAGTGTGATTTGATATTTTGTTAGATTATCTTCCCTATTTAAATTAATGTGATAATATAATCTGGATTACAGACTTGGATGTATTCCGTTGGTAACTACTCTTTTTGACTAATTTAGTAAAACTGACTTATAAACTCCAACAATTAAGGTATAGACGAGCTATATTGTCACGCTTCTATCGGCTATTTGACCAACCCTTTAGTGCCAAAGCTGCGTTTTCCCCCAAGCCGTGTACCTAAACACAATTTCCAAATTTAAACAGTTTTAGCCCTCTTTCTTAAGCGTTTTTATAGCCCAATCAACAACGAAACGTGTATGTGTATGTGTGCGAATTGCGAAATACGTTTTAAAAATGCATTTTAAATCTCCGTATTGCTTTGAATCAAGAATAAATTTAGTTTATTACAGCGCACTAAAGGAGTAACAGCATTTTGTTTCAAATTTAAATAAAATGTAAGA
Organism: Phalera bucephala; assembly: GCA_905147815.2. Lineage (NCBI taxonomy): Eukaryota > Metazoa > Arthropoda > Insecta > Lepidoptera > Notodontidae > Phalera > Phalera bucephala. The sequence goes on along the minus strand of LR990609.1, from coordinate 4,750,883 downwards.
TAAAGAAAAATTGTTGGAATCAATTCAGTTACCGATTTAGAACAAACTACTTTCAGCTCTTGCGTTTATGTTACACCTTGTATAAATAAGTATTCTACAACTACATTTGCATTTACTTAAAAAACATTGAGGCCACAGACCCAGAAGGATCGTTTGACCTGCAGCCAAAATCGGAACTAACATTGTCATCGAGTGAGATGTCACTACATGACAGGCGCACAGTTGCCGTTTGCTATGCAATTTTTATAATAAGTATACTGGTGGGTGCGCACCAGTTGAAATATCTCCTAATTATTTTACTAAATATTAACCCAATATCACACAAATGCCCCCCTTATGTGTGTTGCTGTTGCTAAAAAACCGTATTCTTTCTTTTTCTTGTTCAGCAATTTATTGTATCTAATGTCTTCTAACCACATCAAATTAAAAATATTTCTTTTGATCCTAAATCAAATCCGAGGCCAATCGAACAAACCGATCGGGGGATTTTTATCGAAAAAATCTCCGTACACACTAGAGTCTCGAATCGTTCCCGGTATATTGGTAATAAAGATTAAAAAACGCCATTTCGTCTTGTTTTGTTTGTATGTAGCGATGAGTGCTGGCCATAGGGCAACAGAAAGCATGAAACATGCGTGGAAAATAGGATAAAATCTGGCATTTAAAATATATAAAATTAATATGAGAAATATATGCGATAAAATGGCAATAAAAGACGTAGGTACCTGTTAGCTTAGAGTTCTATTATGTCAAAAGTTCATCTGTCGGTGAGTTAATTTACTTTTGATCTCGAATATTATCGGTATCGGTACACTGTATTTAATCTATTTTAAACGTAAATAAAGGATTCCCAATGTAGATAAAATACGACGAATAACACTACAGGGATGCTTTTAAAATTTTAATTGAATTTGCGGTGCGACAGTCAATCTAGCGGCTTAAACGAGACTGTGTAACGGGAAACACATTTTGCAGTGTACGAGTACCTATCTACATGTAGCCTTTTATAAAAAGGAAAATGTATACAATATTTTTGATGTTTTTACAAAGTTTGCTGTGTAACGGCCGCTTTATTATTGGAGCATTTTGCTTAAGCCACTGCATAATTTTTGCAGCATACAAGTACATAACCAAGCCATAAACGGCTTCCGGGAGCTTGAATTAAAAGATAAGTTTGGTGTGAATGACGAAATGTTTTTTATGTATGTAATTTAGGGTTCGTTTCTTAACCGAATTAACTTCAAATGATTAAATCAGAAGACGCCGTTCAGTCTGTATGTAGATGTTATCCATAGCGATAAGTTTATATTTGTTCAAATTGACAACATGATAACATATTTTATGTATTTATTTAGGTGCATGGAAAATTTACAGAAAATAAAAAATACGTTACACAGCTTGCATAGATAATGGAAAGATAATGACAATTCTTAAAATTCATTATATCGAATAAGAAAAATAACCATAAAAAATGAGTTTATACCTTAAATGAAGCTAAGTAAACATAAAATATATAAAAACACATTAAACTATTATTGCATTTAACAATTTCTATAATATGCTAAGCCGCAGTTGGTGGGCGTTATCTAACTTAATGTCCATACAAATTACAACGCACATGAACCTCACCTTTACTTCCAAAAGTAGTCGTTGTAGGAATGGAAAAGGTATAAGCGGGAATGTATATAGCACACAAAGGACGGTATCAGGATGGGTAGGCTGGTCGAGCTGAGCTTCAGGTTAGCGTTGAAAGGATAGCCGGGGGGTGGGGACTCGAACACTTCAACCTCTTCGAAGAACGGATATACGTCAGGGAACATGGAACTGGAGTCCAAGCAGCGTGGAAATTGATAGAAGAATTTGTTAGTACCCTTCGATATTGGTGAAAAGATTAGTATAAGTGGTGATGTCAGCGTTTCGTCGATACAACTTTCAGATATGAGTCGATGATTTTAAAAATCTCGGAACCTTGATTCATAACAATAATATGACGCTTAATTTTTAGACTGAAGACAGGAAAGTTACATTAGTCATATGTGCTCTACATGTATATATGACTTTAGCTAATTGGTATAAGTATATATGACTTTAGAATATCACATTGTTTATCTGTATAAAATTAAGATCAGTTATGATATTCTGCATTCTCAATAAAGTATCACTGTCAAAGTTATCTAAAGTATTTCTATTTTATATTCCAAATATGTGTAAATATCTTCTTTTAAAAGACCGTAAAGACGTAGATTGCGTTTACATTTTGCGGTGTTTTTTTTTTTATTGGAACTGTTGAGTTTAGAATATTCCCCGCAGGTTCGTGACCAATACTTTGGAAAGCGAAACCCGTAATCGTGTTGTTTTCTGCTGCTACGTACCTAGACTGATCTAGAAGGTGATATATTTTAAGCACGTTATACCATACTTAAAATAGTCATGTATCGTGGGTGCGCCTTGGAAAAATTACACCCAAACACCCACAATAAGTCTCCAAGGGGCACATAAAGATTTGTCTAGTGTGGAGGTCGATTCAATCCCTCACACCACTAAGATTCTTATGCTAGACTAAGCCCTAGAGAATGTGTACCGTTTGTGTTGCTTAGACTGTTCATCTCGGGAGGTTTTACGCCCACTTTGTACCCGATAAACAGATTGGAAACACTTGTAAGAAAAAATAACGGCCACTTTGTATATTTCTAAGTATATTTTTTTTTTCTCATCGGTTGAAAATATGTTAAGATATATTTTAGCGTGAGTTTTGTAACTCAAGGTAGAGCTCACATAATAATTGCTTAGCAGCTCAATGCTAGTAAATATCAATAATAATAGCAATATAAATGCTAGTATACCCATCCTTTGACGGAGCGCAGTGGTTAAGAGCTTAACCCGTTCCGCCCACTGTGTCTAATAGTCGCGGGTTCGATTCCCGCACGAGACTAATCTTTGTGTGATCCACAAACAATTATTTGTTTCGGTCTGGGTATTTGTGTATGTGAATTTTCATGTTTGTAAACGCACCCACGATACAGGAATAAATCCTAGAGCGGGGCTACGTTTCACCAAAAAAAAAAAGAAAAATAAAGTTAATATATTTCGCTTTCCTCTTACCTAGGAAACTATGATATCTGTGCCTACAGGTAAGTGGTAATGACTAGAGAAGCCGATATAAAAATTGGGCAAAGCATAAACATGTTTATTGTGAGGCATCACCGGTAAATAAGTAAGATAATCAAGTACAGTATGTGGTATCTCGCGCTGTCCATATTCATCTGGTATTCTCTTTACTGCTAGTGAGCTTCATATATCATGAGTAAGAGACGTAGGAAAAGTTTCCGCGTAACGACTTCAATGCAATTATTAATTCACCATAAAGGTCGTTGTATGCTTGAGCTAACTTGCTGGGCCAGCGTGTACAGGCTAACTTGGGGATTTTTTTTTTGTTGCTAGCCAACACTGGCCGGTAAATCAATTTGTGTAGGTTTTTTATGCACACATCAAGCGATCTTGGAGCGCTTCGCAGAAATGGTCAAACCTTGGTCTTCGGTTTGGCTATCAGTCCTTTGTTACTCGTCCAAAGCAGTAGTGTTGCGTAATTTAAAGTCACTCGACTTCGGTGCATCTTTTGATAAAAACTGAATGTGTCATATAAATAAATGTTCGCGGTTGTAATGGTTTCCATGCTCGTCTTTTACATACTGCCAACGCAGAATTATTAATACTCTTCAGGCATTATGCCCACCTATATGCATAAGTAAATTAAGAATAAATACATATTCCAACTTCTAAACAGCGACCTTTGCGGCGGCCAAAGTACTGGCCTAATGGTTAGCCCATCGTGTACAGCAAGCTTAACATGGCGAGTTGGATGCAGCTGACACAAATAATGTGCGTGCTACCATATTGCACTACGGTAAAAATGTTGGTAAAACAGCATTTGAAGTGTAACTATATCATACTGAACTAGCAGTAGATAGATAGAATTATTGCAAAGGTATAAATGACTTACCTAGTCAGTAAAAAGAATATGTTTGTAATGTATATAAAATATTTTTCACTACATATTTCTATCTATCTATCTATCTATAACCTCACGCCAGATCCCTTGCGGGGTAGGCAGAGAGTACAGAGTTCCAACAGGTTCTTTCCTTACATACCTATCTGGCTTCCTCGACTCTCATAGTTCGTCTCATACACGCTCGCCGGTTACGGAGACTCTTGACTTCTCCATCAGATAAGACTCGGTTTATTTGGTCGTGGTAAGATAGTCTAGGTCTTCCCCGGTACCTGCATCCTTCCACTTTCACATTGTATATCTGTTTTGTCATTCTTTCCTGTGGCATTCTTTCTATATGCCCGAACCAACGGAGCATGCCCTTTCTCATCTTTACACCGATACTATCTTTCATACCTACTCGCTGTCTTACTATGCTGTTGCTAATGCGGTCGGTCAGCTTCACTCCGCACACTACATATTTCTTTAACAATAATCTCCAAGAAATTTGATTTTAACCTAAGTATTCATATTCATATTCATATTTTATTTTGCGTTCCACAATTTTGATTGGATGGTAACATTGATCAGCTTAAAAGCTAGGTAACAATCATGGACCCTGTCGGGCACAGCAAAGTGTTTAGGAGAGAGGAAGACTAGTAGGAATTTTAGTTTGAAAGTAATATTATTAAATTTTTTTATTGAAATACTTAGCTACGAACTGTTATTGTTGGTAGAAAGTCAGTAGTGATAGATTTTTTAATAGATATATTATGTCATTTATATTAGTTTTTTTTATAGATATATTATTATTATTATAAATGTATATTATTATTATAAATGTATATTATTATTATGATTATAAATATCTATTATTATTATTATTAATGTCTATTACTATTATTATAAATATCTATTATTATTATTATAAATGCCTATTATTATTATTATAATTGTCTATTATTATTATTATTATAAATATCTATTTTTATTATGTATATTATTATTGTTATAAATATCTATTATTATTATTATAAATGTCTATTATTATTATTATAAAATGTCTAATATATTAAGTTATCTTTTATGCCAGCGTAAATTATATTTATTATTATATTAATATAGTTAATATAGTTTAGTCTACGTCACACGCAATTTAAAATATTCTGGTGTTATAGGTAGTGAATTTATTTGCGATGAGCATTTCTTTGTCATTCATATATTCGTCAACTGTGTAAAATGCTTATGTGATTAGTAATTCTTTTGTTTTATTCATAAATTTACTAAAGTTAGGTTCAATTTGTATTGAGTCGGGTAGTTTATTGTATATCTTTATAGACATCACGTATGGGCTATTTGAGTGCAGTGTTATCCGAGAAGCGGGTTGAACCAGTCTGTTTCCATGTCTCAAGGATCGGTTTTTGTGTGTGTCTGCTCGTGTTGTGAAAAAAGTGCTATGCTTCCTGACAAATTTGCATATTTCAAATATGTAAATACACGGTAATGTTAATATTTTATGTTTTTGGAACAGAGGTTTGCAACTATCGGTTTGTTTGATATTACCAAGTATTTCAACGTAAAACATATCGCAATTGAGTCTCAAATTGCCTCGAAGAAGTCGTTGAAAAAACACGATACTTCGCATATTTGAGAATAAACGATTTTCTCCTAGTTCGCAGTAGTCGATAATACGCTATGAAAAGGTTGAATTTAAACCTTGTCCTCTTTGTGTATTGTTGCGATACCTTACCAGGCATCGCAACAATACACATGATACTTCATGTAAGCCGCTTAGTTGAGGAAAAATTGCAAAATACAATTTTATGTAAACGATGTTTATGATACCATCGTTATAATTTATGAATTTCAATAAAAATGGAGTCCAATTAAATCGGAATTATTACCAATTACCGTTTTCAAGAACTTTAACGGCAGCTTTATTTCGCTGAAGTATGTTTTCTTTCACATATTATAGTATAAAATATGTTTCTACCTACTAAAGTGTACTCAAAAAATAAATTTGATTTTAATGCCTGTGTATGTTATATTACTACAGAATAGCGTTTTGGCTGGTTTTAATAGATAAATCAAGAATATAAATAAAAAAAATTGTGACTAACTATTTAAGGGATTGCGAACACGTTAATATACAATCAACAGTTTCTTGGTACATCACATTAAAACCTGTGAATCTGACCTAGACAAGGTTTTAAAGAGCCTAATTTAAAGTGCCAGGTCATTTACCTCTCTTTAGTTATGTTTGAGTGGGTATTAGACAGAGGTCAAGTTATCAGGGTTTTATTTAACATGGACTTTTTAAACTTAGATCATAATGTTTTCAATGGGGCAGAGCTGAGGGTAAAATATATAATGAATAAACTTAGAGAAATCGGGCGTTTGTTACAAACTATACTTATCATATGAACCGTTGCTAAAGGTAATTGTGCTTCAATTCAGAAGCATTAATAAGTTTTATATGAAATCAGAAGATTAGGTTGTCGTGATGTGGTGTAGGCATAAGTTACATATATGAGACCAGTCTGTCTTAACCAATGAGTAAGTATACATATGGAGTGGCATTACCGACGCCCTAGCTACTGTTAAAAGGTGCCTATTTTGAAACTAAATATGGCTGGCACACTTGTATACGTACCACATGTACGCAAACATACGTAATTATATAATCTAAATCGTCCCGCCATATCCCTTGCGGGGTAGGCAAAGAGTACAGAGTTCCAACAGGTTCTTTCCTTACATACCTCTCTGGCTTCCTCCACTCTCATAGTTCGTCTCATACACGCTCGCCGGTTACGGAGTCTCTTGACTTGTCCTTCAGATAAGACTCGGTCTATTTGGTCGTGGTGAGATAGTCTAGGTAATAATATAATAATATCAGCCAATCTACTGCAAAGACCTTCGCTCACAAATAGGGGTGAGAGAGATTAGGTCATACTCTGCCAGTGCGGATTGGTGGAGTCAGGTTTGTGGCCACCTCCTGTTGGAACTTATCAAGCTGCCTATAAAGCTTCCAACTCCGCTTGACGACTAATACATTAAGTGGTAACCGGGACCAACGGCTTAACGTACTTCCCACTCCAAACATGCATACGTCAGTCATATTTCGTTTCAAAGATGGCACCTTATCTGTAGGTAGGACTTCTCCATATGTTATTCATTCGTCTTCACGTTACGATTTGTAGCATTAATAGTGTAACTGGGATGGTTGTACTTACTCTTTGCACAGCTGCGTGTTGCGTCCAGCGACGGCCGTTTCTCCGAGTTTGATGCCACGGTCCTGACCCATCAGCTCCAACTGTTCCACACACCCGCTGAAGCCGGGGTAGTTCTGGTAATTCAAGCTCTCTGGGATGCCACCTGCAAAGGCATAAGCTATGTTGAATAACTGAACACGGAAATCCTCACAATCATAGTATTGAACACACTTTTATACATGACTGCCTCGTTTCTCGTCTCGTGCGTCTAAAAACTAGGAGTCCCTGGGTTCGAATTGTAGATTAAACATGTGTTATTTTACTTGAAAAACTTTCTAGTATCAGTCTCGAGTCTGATATTGTGCCTCTCTTAAAAAGTGTAGGTGCGTTTTTTGTGCATACATATTTATTAAAATATGTAATTCGCAAATCGCACTTATATATGTCTGAGGAACCGCTATATCTTTTAAGGTTTAGCAACTGAGAATTTGTAATCTCCAATCAGTCAATTTTACTCTTTTGCAAAATAACATTATTATAATATTGCTTCGCAACATTGGCGTTGCTGAGGCAAATTGTGTTAAAATAGCTCTAATGACACGTACCGATATAGATGTTGGAGTCAGCATTCATATTATTGGCTATGCCAGTGCTGGTGCCGACGTTTTGTTGGTAGTCCACCATCAGCGACACACGCCCATCTCTCATCAAGGTGACAACGATCTGCGCAAGAACGTAACAGTTAATTGATCTTCACCGACCATTTAGCAGTGGCCAATCTCGAGTTCGCGATGTTGCGCGTTCGGGAAACTGCGCAACATCTTCTCATCCAAAATACCTCAGTGCCTAAAGACTAAAGTTTTTAGTCAATGTGTGTTACCAGTGATGATATATGGATCAGAGACGTGGTCTCTTACTATAGGTCTCATAAAAAAGCTCAGAGTTGCTCAGCGAGCTATGGAGAGAGCTATGCTCGGCGTTTCTCTACGTGATCGAATCAGGAATGAGGAGATTCGTAGAAGAACCAAGGTCACCGACATAGCCCTTAAGATTAGCAAGCTGAAGTGGCAATGGGCGGGCCACATAGCGCGAAGATCGGACGGGCGTTGGGGCAGAAAGATTCTAGAGTGGAGACCACGTATTGGCAAGCGCAGCGTGGGACGACCGCCTGCCAGATGGACCGACGATCTTGTGAAAATGGCAGGAAGTCGTTGGATGCAGGTGGCATCGGACCGGTTACGCTGGAAAGCGATTGGGGAGGCCTATGTTCAGCAGTGAACAAGTATAGGCTGAGATGATGATGATGATGATGATGAATCTCGCGTTAAATTAGTCAAGCCAAGCAACCTCAAAATATTGTCATGTTGTTTCCACACCATCTCAAGAAGTCGGGCAGAAAATGCCTCAGGAATTGAATCCACCTATGGAAGTAAGGGCATAATAAATAAATAAATAATCACCCGGTGACGTTCGCCATCGTTGACGTACGCGTTGTTTACGGAAACTGACGACTTGCCGCCTCCTATGTCCCAGTCGAACACGACGATACCTCTCTCAACTGCAATAGAAAAGCATTTAGAGTACCAGAATTCGAATCGTTGGTAAGGAAAATATAACTTTTATTAATGAAACAACACGAGTCGTGGTATAAAAACAATCAATCAATATTTAGATAGAGTACTCATTAATTAGGATCAGTGAAGGTAGAATTCATACACAAAATAAGTACTTATTAGATACAATTGTGTATAATTGGCGGGCTTATTCCTAAAAGCAATTTCTCTCAGAAAACCAAACAAGAAGGTTGCTTCTTGGTCTTTTTTGAGAGATAAAGCATAAAGTATAATAAAACGCTACCAATAGCGTTAAGGTTTGAGGCGCTCGTAGCGCTGAGCGACCGCGGTGTTCTTACCGATCACCAAGGTTAAGCAGCGTTCGGCTCGGTTGGCCTGAGATGGGTGACCGTTTGTGGCATTTTCATATTCGAGCATCTCCGTGCTTCGGAAGGCACGTTAAGCCGTTGGTCCCGGTTACCACTTAATGTGGTAATCGTTAAGCCGAGTTGGAAGCCTTAAAGGCGGCTTGAAAAGTTACAACAGCAGGTGGCCACAAACCTGCCTCCACCAATCCGCACTGGGTCCGCGTGGTGGAGTATGACCTAATCTCTCTCACCTCGATTTGCGAGAGAAGGCCTTTGCCCAGCAGTGGGCAGTATAGGCTAATTTTATTAATAGCGTTAACTATAAACATACTTACATAATATTAAAAACGCTATTGCGCAACGTAGGCTCTCCTAGCGGCGGGACAGTACAAGGTGATTATTTATTAATCATACTTACTTCTCAGCAGTACGTAGTCGCCGTAGTAGGTAGATCCTTGAGCTTCAGTCTGGTAGAGGAGTACACCGTCGTTGGTGGTGGTGTGAATAGCCATGGCGATGACCGCGGGTTCTCGGTCCAAGTCATCGTAGTTCAGGAGGGCTGCCGGCAGTTCAAGGTATCCGTTGCCGTTGAAGCCGACGCTTTGAAGAAGTTCTAGGGCTGTGGGACAGTGGTTGAATTTAGTAAAACTATCGCGGCTGAATAGTATAGACGTTTTTAGTTTATTGAAAAGTTAGTAGTGGTATAGGAAGATAATTTAGTTTTAATATCTTTTCATTTGTAGGCAGATATTTTAAGTTCTGGAAACACAAGGTTTTGTAGCCATGTCTACCAAAGCAGCATGTTAGAGCATTTCTTCCTTCGTGTTATGTTTATAGGGAGCTTAGATAAGAAAAAATCAGGGAAATATGCATGTGACGTTCTGGTAATTAATGACTACGTGGCGAGCTAAGAAACGTTCCTTTTTTTTCTTAAAATCGTATTCTCACACTCAGTCGTGGCTGCGTCAAGAAACACGAAATTCACATACACAAACTAAGGGTGATAATTAAGAAGGCTATGTATAACTGACCAACCATTTATGGGTCACATAAAGATTTGTCACATGCGGTGATCAGGGCGTCCTACGCTACGCTCTAGCTGCTAGATCATGTCTTCATGAGCAATGTGATCATGTCTTCCTAAGCAATGAGACATGTTTGGGGTATACTTGGATACTGATGGAAACGAAACGAAATTTGGCAGCTAGGTATACTGACGGATTTGGCAGGAGAAGCCGGCGGATCCGAGGGGGCAGTCGCATGTGTAGTTGGTTCTGGAGGTGAGGTCAGTGCGGCAAGTGCCACCGTTGCGGCAGGGGCGGGCGGAGCACGGGTCCGCAGGGGGCTGGCGCGAGGACAGAAGGTAGGAAGGCACCCGGCGCTCACACAGCTGGCCCGTGAACCCACTCGGACACGAACAAGTCGTCGGATCCGTGGTGCAGGTGCCGCCGTTGTAGCACTGGCACACGCCCTCGTTCTGACATTGATAAGTAATTAGCATACTTGTGATTATCATAACAGAATAATTTGACTGATTCAACTTAGACCTGATGGACCAGCTTACATTGGAATCTCATACCTTCAGCAAATGTAAATAAATAATTATGTACTTTTTTATTTTACAGTTTGTTACTTTTCAGACGATTCATAAATATATCCTTTAATGGTTTACATAAATAAAATAAATCCTGATTATGAAAATTATCGCGCCTCAGCTATTTTTTTAATATTACTTGGACACAGTGGATATTCACTCGCTTTACGATTTTTGAAATGGAAATTTCGATGATTAAATAAAAAATCAATAAAAATGTCACGTCTATACTCCCCAGGCAGGGTGGCAAAGGTGTATTGTATACGCCAACTTTTCGCTAACGATTTTAGGTCGCAATATAATAAAGCAGCTTATAGCCATTATATCGGGCTCAATTCCAGACTCCGGACTGATACTAGTTTTTTTTTTTATAGAATATCCAGGTACACGTTTTCCAACCCAGGATTCGAATCCTAATGATGGCTACAGACTAGATCAACGTGGCCGTACAAATAAAAAATATACAAAAATAAAACTAGCAGTATCTCCCTGTATACCTACGTAGTTAGTTATTGAATATGATAATAAAATCACTCATAGCAACTAGACGGCGAATCGAGGGCGACTTAAGCAGTAGATACCATAAAACATATTGATCCACCGAATGGCATGGCAACAGACGCGATTTGTTCTCAGAAGTATTGAACGAACTGTGTGAGATTATTTTAATGAAATATAGACCTTTTCTACATAATAATACATAACAAAATTGTTCAAAAACTTGGCAGCTTTATATAAAAAAGACAGACCGTCACGCCTACATTTGGGGGCGGCAGGTGCCTACATACACCCACATTTCGCCGACCATGTAAGGTCTTAGTTTAATATAAAATATTGTTGCCAGGGAGAATTCGCCCAGACTGACACTGAGATTTTTTCAATAGGAGAAACTCCGATTACAGTGCCAGATTATATTGATATTATTGGGAAGCCAGGATTTTGTGAATAAAGCACCCGTACGCCTTTATTTTCTAAGCGGGAGTGTCAGCGATGTAGCGTGTACTATTTACTTTAAATTTTTTTTCTCCTTGACGTTGTTAGTTTTAATTATTATTTTATTAACATAATGTGTCCCACTGCTGGGCCAAGGTCTCCCCCTCCTTCCTTCAATGATCTCTATCCCCTTTCAATAACGGCTATTCTGTTTGATAGGCTTCGGGGTCATCGCGCCACCGTTTTCTAGGCCTGCCTCGGCGACGATGACCTTATTGAGGGACCCATTCGGTACACAGTTTGGCCTATCTATTTATATACATAATTGTATAATTTGTATAATTACAAGATGTACCCGCAACTACGTTCGCTTTATTTTCAGGCGTGTATTTCACACTCTTTAGGGTTTTTTCGAGACAAAAGGCCGCCTATGTCGTTCACCTGGATAAATTCTATTTCCTTGACCAGTTAATTCAAAATCTGTTCAGCGGTTTGGGCGTGAAAAGGTAACAGACAAACAGACAGACAGAGTTCCTTTCGAATTTATAATTTTAGTATTGATGTTCACACATGATAGGTAGCTAATATTGAACTTTTGTTATTATTTAATTTAGGTCTGATATTTTTCATGTTTCCGTGTCCTTTCATTACGTTTATTTTGTTAAGTGTATCTTTTAATAATAATCTGTATCCAAAGATATAGGCTTGGGAGTTCCCAAGCCTATATCTATTCCCAGGAGTTTCTAAGTTCCCAGGAGTTCCTGGCAAACACATTTTAGGTTTTGTAATGTCTTACTAATTAAAGAATATGTATCCTACACTCGCACAAGGATTTTTTGGCCCGCGGCTGAAGTCAGAAGTAAGCCTGAAATCGAGTGAAATGCCACTTCATGACATTCGCAGAGTTGCCGTTTTACCCAAGTTATTTTTTTTCATTATTAACCGTGCGGATCCACCTGTTCAAATATTTTCTTGGAAGTAGAATAATTTTACTAGATATTATCCCTAATATCACACCAACGCCCCCTTGTCAAAGTCATTCCCGGCCAAAATATACTTGTCGCACTATATGTGGTGTGATTAAAAACATTAAAATAAAAATTATTTAATGGATTTAAATTTAAATTGTTTAATGTTTGTTTATCAAGTACGAAACCAGTAAGGCAGGCAGGTACAGAGTAGTTGCAGGTATTGATTAGATCGAGAATAAATTTTGACTGTCCGGTGAAGCTGTAAAGGTCCTGCGGACAACAGCGCAGATAATTTACACTCTTCTGCATTTTGAACACTTTTAATTATGAGAATTGGCCTTCTGGCTTCACAGTTTTGTGGGGATATGATTTAACATTGTGCATTTTTAAAAATGACCCTTTAAGTTAAGGTCGGAAGCTCTAAACGCGAAATAAAATGTTCATGCCTGACTCACCTCGGGCACGTCGCCACGGGGGACGTTATTACACTCTCTTACGTTTTCGGATCGAATCGTGTCGTTTATAATGTCGACGGCCACACCATTTAAGGTAATCTGCGGACAAGAAAAAAAAAATTAACACTGTCACTGGAGGAGTACAGATTCCTCAAGCGGGAGTGACAGAGGTCTGTATACCCATTCTTTGCCGACGATGTTAGGTCCTAAAATAATTATGGGGTAAAGAGCCTATTGTTATTATGGGTTATTCCCAGACTTCCAAAACTGTATTCCAACTACTTCCATGACATATATTGTTAATTTCCCCGACATCCAAGACATATAAAGTACAGTCAGTTATTAAAAATATTCCTCCTAGAAGATTGCTTCATAAAAACATTTTTTCTAGCTGACCATACTTTAAAACTTATTCATTGATCTCTTGGGAAAGAAAATGTACTGTCGTAGAAGTCGGGGGAATCAGAGAATATTATTTAAAATACAATGGGTTTGGAAATCTGGGAATAGCTCGTCATTATATCCGGTATGTTACTAGTCTTCGGACTTTTACCGGGAATTTTTCGTGATGACCTAACGAGGCAGGTATTATTAAACTATTGAAATAAATGAGCCTGTATTACCTACGTCTTGTTAGCGTATCAATAAATAATGTAGGCTCAAAGAAGTAACAAGGTGCCCACTCTAAAAACACAGTGAGAGAATGAGGAAAATTTTCAGAGCAAAATTCCATTCGATATATTATACAATTAATATTTTACAACTTCGACGGACGACTTAGTGCATGAACGGGATAAACCTTTTTGTGATCGACAAATATTTGTTTCATGATTGTAAACGCACCCATGACACAGAAAAATACCCAGTGTGGGGAAAAGTTATTTAAAAAAAATAAGATACTTTCTCCAGCGAACAGCAGTGTGTACCATTTACATATTGAATTTTATAAGGACACGGAGTACTAAGGATGATCATTTATCAATAGGAAAATGCAACAACAGATCTACGTCTTATCTGCATCTGCTGCGGACGGATATTTACCCTGGATATTAAAAGAAGATTTTTTGAGTAGTACTCACGTTCTTGATGCATCCATTGAATCCTCCGGTGACGCCAGTGTTGTTGTTCAGGGTGATGGACTCGTCCACTCCACCCACGAAGATTGGTGTCTTCAGGTTCAAGTCCTGGACAGGAGATATAAAGATGATAAGCTTTTAGAAATATTTGTTCGGCTGGTAACGTAAGTAGCTGAAAATTCTTAAATATTCAAATTTCTTGCACACTTTTTCCGTAATTTATCGAGATAAATAACATTGAAATATGTTGCTAATATTTATAACTATATTCCCCACAGTTTGTAAAATAAAAGTAGTATGGATTTTAAAAATTGAGAATGTTCTGTGTTTTATTATGCTGGCAGCTCTAGTAGTAATAGTCTATTTGGTCGTACAATCGTCTAGTAATCTCAAGGTCCAGAATACAAAGACTTGCTAGCATCTATATTATTTTGAAATATAGCTGCTGAACACAATGGAATGGGTAGCACGACTACGACCTTTCATTTGGGTCCAAAGTAACTTTACGAGATGTTCTTTGCACGTTAATATCTCTAACGGCTGCAAACATTAAAGGTAAAGGCAACGGTGTACAAAGATCACCTACGTTTCTCAAGGCTATTTTGGTAATAGAAGCTACGCATTACCTGATAATTCAGTCAGCCAAGTCTCGCTACCCACATTTTGCCAGTAAGTCTGTTTCGTTTTTACCAAATTTTTATAGCATATAGGTGTATTATTATACCTAACCTCTAATTTGCTCTTCTGCTAAATTTCATATACCGGATGTATAGAGCCATTTAGACGTGGTTGAGCAACAAACACCGAATCATTTAAACATCAAAACTTTTGCATTTACTTTATGTGTGTGGGATAGGCTTATGTTAGAAGGAGCTCCTTATTGTAGAAGTTTCCGTTTGATATCATAAAAATGAATTGTGAGACTTCCAATTAGCATAATGAATGCCATCAAAGCACTTTGTTAGGTAGTTGCCAATTATAATAATATCAATGCGTATTGAAGAAGCTCTATTAATAAATATGATTTATTTCAATTTGTTTTTTAGTGCCGTGACTTTAATAGAACTACCCAGAAGGTAGTAATAGTACTAACTACTACCTAGTAAAAAAGTGTTATTTCTTCTCGGGTATTTAGTAGCAAATAAACGAGAAAATCCATGACAGATAACAGTTTTATCACGGTTACCTCCTTCTACGTGAGGTGTTTAAAATAATTTCGGTGAAATGTGGATGTTTTTTATACAAATAATGTTTGCAACGTCGAACCCTACTCCTAGCATAATGGATATCATACGAGTACTAAGTGCCCACCAATGTAACTAAATCACGACGATGTCAGGGTATATGCTGCATTAAATAAAAAACTAAATCTCAAACCTGAAAGGTATAATGTCACTGACCTTTTTAGGACCTTCTAGACGTTGCTCGTAATTCCTCACTAAGCCTGACTGGTTTATCTTGAGGGAGACGACATTTCCGATGCGCGTGATGTGGACGCTGGTCCATTCGTCTTCTGGAAGGTTCTTCTCGCTTACCAGGATCACTGGTGCAGTTCCTGTACATGTACGATTTAGTATTACACGAGTTGTGTAGTCTACTTGTCTTATTATAAACGACTAAGTTACATGATTCAATGAACAGGATATGTTATAGCTTATTTTATATGTGGGTGTTTGTTGACCATGTCTGAGATTTTCATAACGATTTCGAAATTCAATTAAGAACGGATAAAAATATCACTTAATTAAATTATTACAATTAATTGGATTGTTATTATGTAGAGTATTTTTATCGATTGAACTTAAGCTTCTACAAGTTCTCTCAGAAGGTACGACTACCAGATCGTATATTGAATTAGATACTCCAAACGTATAGTATTGCGACCTTGTGTATCTTGTTAGTATAGCAGATAGCCTTGTGTAGTTGGTACAAAAATAAAAATTTAAACAACTTGTTGGAACTCTGTACTTTTTGCCTACCCTGCAAGGGAGCTGGCGTGATGATACAGATAGTAGGAATATTTTTAGTACATTGCATTAGATTTTATATCCAGAAACTTATGATCACTTACATTTTATTTTCATATTGAATTTCTTTTTTACCGTTAAGTTTTTTTCCTTGACTGAACCTAGCCCTATATGTAGATCTTTAAAATCAGGATGCATGTAACTCAATCTGATAATATTGAACTCGAGTCTTGTGATACCTTGAGTTATTGCGTACTTCTCCATACAATTGTATCATCTTATGGTCAGCAGTGGGACACTCAATTTTCATTGCATACCATAATGTAATAATTTTAATGTATGTAAGTGCTTTTGTATTGGTCTATACCAAAAAAAACATGACTTTGACTTTGAAATATTAACATAAATGTAACTTAAGCTAAGACCAATTATGGCCCCCAATGGCCAGATTACAGAATTGTATGGAGGAATGTGGAACTTTCTACTGACCTCCTCCAAGATCGTAGCGGAACTCGAGTTTGCCGTTGTGGACACCTAGCGAAGTGAAACCGCCATATCCTCGGGATGATTCAGCGCAGTACATGATGATGCCGTCGGATACCGGTGCCGTGGCCTTGATCATCATCGACATCTTCAGCGCTCGGGCGTTGTTGGGCGCTTTGATAGCTAGGAATGTGCTGCCAGTGAAGGCTGGATACTCGATCGATTGTTTCACTTCGCAGCTAGAATATAAGTGAATCATTAGAAAATACAGTTTTTAATTCAAGGCTTGCGAAATGTACAGATTTTTTTCTATTATTTAGTGGTCGTGAGGACTTAGATGCGTTTCAAAAGGATTGCCCGATGATGGCTGAAAGCAGAACGGTCTGGAAGGGTTTTTATTATATTCGGTCCCAAACTGGCACAGTATGTAAAGCACGAATGTTTGAACTTACTTCTTGCCGGTGTAAGTGACGGGGCAGGAACACTTGTAGCCGTCGTCAGTATCGGAACACCGGCCGGATCCGCAAAGGCCGGGGCGGCAAGCTTCGCCAGTACGGTCGCAGTCTACGCCGGCGAAACCAGTCGGACATATGCACATGAAACCGCGTTCGTTGCGAGCCTCCTGATAACAGAAAAAGTCGTGAGCATAGCCCTAGACCCTTTCAATACGATAAAACAACAACATTCATTGGCGATTCCTGGTTTTACACAATGCAACTTTACCACCCTGATTTGGGGAGTATAATAGGCGTTTGGGAGCATAATATTTAACCCGACTGCGTTAGGATAAGGATAATGTGATTTTTTAATATGGTGTGTGATAAAATACCTGACAAATGCCATTGTTGCGGCACAGATTTGGTGCGCACGTGTTGCACTGAGAGATGCGATGGCGCTCGTAGCTGTCAAGCATCAGTTTCTGTTCTTCGTGACTAATCGTCAACATGCTCACGCACCCGATGAAACTGCAAGAGTATGACGTTTTACTACCACGGGACAGTACAAAACAACTTTACAAAACATGGCACACTACAAGCCACAGTTGGACTTTTAAATTTATACTAAAAATGTAAATTTTACCAGTCTGCAGGAATGCAGAACATGAGTCGTTCGTAAAGTTGATTTACGGTGCTGACAACTATTCTTATTATTTTGTGCTTACATTAGAACTAGTGCCGACTATTTCAGTACATTTTGCTTTAATTTCTAGTAATAGAATATCAACAAACATTTTAGTTTTTGTATATTGTACATATAGGTATATATTTCATGAATTTCAAATAATTTTCTGGTAGTTATCAGAAAAGGACACTTGTTTTAACGTACCCAGAAGCGCCAGCAAGTGCTTCAGGCAGCTGGTCCAAGTCCGGCACTCCTCCAATATACAGCGGCTGTTTCAGGTCAAGAACGCTCCATTGCTCGGCGGATTCGGCTATGAACGGACTGCCGTAGTTGTCCACATCCATCGTCACTGGTAACAAATTTGCTTTTTAGAAAATGCCTTGTTTTTGATTGACTAGAGAAAAGTTTTGTCTAAGGTTTTTCGAATTAATAGTTTTTTTGGCACTTTCGAACTCTGACGGAGCAGACTGGTTTCCCTCATCTAAGGTACAGGTCAGGACCTGTAGTTAAGTCGACTTTCTGCAGTCGTTAACGCTTATAGAAAACGAAAAAATGTACGGGGATGACATTTTACAACGAAAAGTCATGTAGTCAGAACAATGTTCTAGCGATTGCGGCAAGTGAATAGAAACGAAAGATGAAGAGGAGATAAAATATTTGCAAACTATATCTATACGGATTGTAAGGAATTGTATGTATGATATTACGTCTATTGTCGACTCTGCTCAGGCGGATGGTGTGCCAAGCGTTGAGTTGCAGAGGGCGGTCGCCCTTCACAACCAGTGGGTCGCTGTTGGTGCCAGTCTTCATGATGAACTCTGGCACTCCTTCTACCAGATGCAGGGCTATGTAGTCACCCTCGCGACCTTGGTTCTCGCTGTTGTACAGGATCAGTCCGGTTTTGTCTATGGAACGTACAATAAATCATTAAGAAGTTACTTTTTGTTCTTGTTGTTAAGCTTACTAATTTCGCCATTATAAGAGAGATTTTGGTTTATCTATTTACAGAAGTCTTAAGGCAAAGTATATATATCTTGTTATACTGAAGCGATATAACTGTGAAAAATCTTTTCATATATGCAATATAGTGTTGGCAATATGCTTAGACACCAATAACAATTGTTTTTGTTTAGGTATAGTGTATGTAAGTGTAATTTCTTTTAACTACACTTGAGGGCCTACCGCGATTGACCACTTATCCACTAGAAGAGTAAAAGTGATGGAATAACTTTAGAAATGAATAACAAGGGACGGATATATTGAGCGCGCGCTCGGATGTATACCATGTATTGCCTAAAACAAATTTTATCATTTTCTTAAAAAACACACTATGAATTAAAAAAAACTGCATTACAAGATGTTTTGCTACAAATCTACGTTTTTAGGTTAGGTTAGTATAGTGGTTTTTAGGTAAGTATTTTGCGTTATAATCAGAAAATGTACTTTAGTTTTTTTTCTATTGAGAAATTTCGTTTAATCGTGTATTCCTTTCGACAGATTATAGAATATACAGTCAAAAATAATATTCTCGGGAACTGTATTACCCATATTGACCTATGACGGACGATTTGTCGCAGTGATTAAGAGCTGATGCCGCTCTGCCCACTGGGTCGAATAGTCGCAGTTTCGAATCCCGCACCGAACAAATCTTTGTGTTATTCACAATTTGTTTCAGTCTGGAAACTTATATTTATAAATTTTCATGTTTGTAACCGTACCCCCGTCACAGAAATAAATTCTGTTGTGGGACAAGATTTATATAAGGTTTATAAACTAAATCTACTACTAAAATGTTAATACCTACCGTTTGGTTTGAATGAGATCTCGAAGTCAAGCCGTTGGAATGCGTCATTTATTTTCGGCATAGAGATGAAGCTCTCTCCGTCGAACATGGGTACGATGCCGGTCACGAGGAGGATGGCCTTAGTCTCAACGCTGGCTCGGCCATTGCTGACGCGGCACACATAGGTTCCCGCATCCAGTTCGGTCACAGAGTCCAGCCGGAGTATTGGCTATGGAAAGATATAACAACATTCATACTTTTTTAATCACATAAAATAATAATAGAAAAAGGTAATAGTACGATCGCTCTTTTAACTAAGTACTTAGAACAAACGGTAGTTAGACTAAATAGCTTGGTACCTTATAATGTTGAGGCTGCTTGTGAGCCCACTTGTATTTTACCCAAGATGATCAGAGAGCTTACTTAGCGTGACGCTAGTGAGTTGATATGCCATCCTTTTTTACGTCAAGCTAACGTGAAATCATTCATGCTAAGAATTCTGAATACTACCTGATTTGGTTTTCATTTAACTTTACCTGATCGGTCCTGATTTCGGCTGGCAGTGGCGAGAACTCGCGCCTCCATTCAATAGACACAGGCGCTTCAAGGTTATGGGTGCAGGGAAGGTCCACCGAGCTCCTGAGGCGGGCTGTGTACTGAGACACAGGGATGTCGCGGTCGTATGGGTACACGGGGCCAGGGGATCCTGCCAAATATTTATAACTAGTAAAAACCCCCAACAAAGCAAATAGTAGATGTAGCAAGGTGGTTGAAGCCTTGTAGTATCAAGGTGGGTTGGTAACAGTCTAACATCTAGATCAGAATAAGTTTTCTGAGGCAATGGAACTTATTAAGGCAACTATTCATAAAGTTAACTTATATTTGGAAGCGAGCGTGGCAGAATTCTGTTCGTCGACGATTCTAGCTCCAAATGTGATAGGGCTGAGGGGCACAATTCCAGACTTTGGACTGGTACTATGGTGGTGTGGTGTTAGGCCTATAATGATGTCTGATATATTGGCTCCTATTACATTGGAGTTTAATATCGTCGATTAAATTTGGGTTTACACAGTACTCGTCTGCCACTTTCGCTTTGGAAATTCGACGTTGTTTTTTCTGTCATACATTATTCGTTTGTTACCTGGCTCAACTTCAAGGTTGAAGTCGACATAGGAGGTGCGTCTGTAGGGATCGGTGCCCACACACCTGTAGACGCCTGCATCAGCATACGTGACACTTTGGATCACTAGTGTCGCACCGTCACCGTACGGCTGTGAAAAAGTTTAATTATTATCTCTTTATATATCATCACGCCAGATCCCTTGCGGGGTATTCAGAAAGTACAGAGTTCTAATAGAGGAACGGGGATTAAATGTATCACCAACGCAAATTACCGTGACCGTTCGTTGGAAAATTTACTATACCTGTCGAGAGAGGTAAGAGTGGGCCCGGGGGACCTAAACTGTTGGATCTTTTGTCAATTTAGACTAAATGAAAAAGTCATAAATACAATGAATAGCGCATATCTTAAGCTTTCTTTTCATGTGTTTTTAACTCAAAATAGGCTTCCCGGAGCATTTATTTTAGAAATTTAAATTATATTACTGAAGAAATTGCGGAAAAGCTACTTGGGAGCCGGCACTTAAGCCGAAAGGTGCAGCTGGCCATACATAATGGAGTGCTTGTCCCAACGCTGTTAAATGGCAGCGAGAGCTGGGTATGTAAGAAAGAAAATGAAAGTAGGATAAATGCGGTGGAAATGCGAGCTCTGCGGAAGATGTGCGGAGTGAAGCTGACCGACCGTATTCGCAACAGCGTAGTAAGAAAGCAAATAGGTATGAAAGAGAGTATCGGTGTAAAGATGAGAAAGGGTATGCTCCGTGGGTTCGGGCATATAGAAAGAATGTCGGAAGAAAGAATGACAAAACAGATATACAATGCGAAAGTGGAAGGATGTAGGTGCCGGGGAAGACCTAGACTATCTTACCATGACCAATTAGACCGGGTCTTATCTGATGGACAAGTCAGGAGTCTCTTACCATGACCAATTAGACCGGGTCTTATCTGATGGACAAGTCAGGAGTCTCCGTAACCGGCGAGCGTGTATGAGACGGACTATGAGAGTAGAGGAAGCCAGAGAGGTATGTAAGGAAAGAGCCTGTTGAAACTTTGTACTCTCTGCCTACCCCGTAAGGGATCTGGCGTGATGATATAGATAGATAGAAGAAATTGCGTTTACGATGTTTTAACTTTCATATCATGTATCATATATTCAAGAATCTTCTATAAATCGGGTGTATTTTTGGGAGTTCATTGTTTCAGCCAGCACAACTTTGCCCCTGTCATTCCAGTTTCTAAGTACCTAACTATGAAAACGTGTTGCGACCCATTAGCATGTACGCTGTGTCACTAAGCACAGAACAAGAATGATCTACTTTCCCAATTCGTGTCACTAAGCAGCACTTTATTTCGATGTACTTAATTGCTAATGGAAATTATTTACTTACGTTGAAAACAACATATTGGTTGGTGCCGGGCCTCTCCCACTTGACCTGAATGTCGCGTTGGGTGTTTCTGCAGATCACCTGCACATTGTCGCCGGCTCGGAAAGGTCTCTGGGGTTGGGTGATAGAGACTAATTGCTGCGCCACGTCTCTAGGTCCTAAAACACATCCATATTTTTTAAATCTTTCTCAATTGAGGTACAACACAGACCACTACTAGACTCCATGTTTCCGGGGACTCCTGCTCTTCTGGCTTATGAATAAGAATCGAAATATTTTTATTCATGTAAACTATTATACTATTTATGAATTTTCAGAAAAGCAACAAAGACTCTACCACCGCTTCGGAATGTCATTGCTATCGAGAAGAAGGGCAAGAAACTCGACGGTTACTCGATTAAAACAGTATTTTTTAAAAATTTCCATCTACATTATGTTGTGGGGCACTGTGCTGTCTACCTATCAATGTATGAACCGATTTAAATGGTCATGCCTAAGTCATGTGTGAAGTCGTGACTTCTTGTCAACATAAATACCAATAAAAATTTCGAGAATAATATAAAGGGAGTCCAAATGAAAACCAAACAAACCGTGGACCCCTCAGGGGAGGTGGAGGTTCGAGTGGGAAGAACGCTACACAAAGCTATTGCGTTTTTAAGTAGGCAGTGTCTTTAGGGAATGTGGTCTGTGTGGTACAATAATATCGTAGAAAGTGATGAAACAAGAAAAAACTGTAGCGAAAAAGAAAGAACCCAGGTGATTCAATTATAGAATAAAATAAAGTAGGTATTTTCCCAAGGCAAGGAATACTTACATACATTCCATAATCATTTCGTTCATATTAACACCAAGAAAATAAAAGCTATCATGCGATATCAAGCATAATAAAAACTTCACTTAAGTCATATTAACTGTTCATATAGGTGTTAGTAATATAAAAGTATGCTGAAATAATGTTAGTTAACACATCACATTATATATTGTAGTCATAGCATGCAAAAGCTTAGTACTTATTGAAGGCAAGCCTAAAAAATCACATTTATCTAAATTGGAGCCAAACTTTAAGTTCTATAACACAGTATACCTACCAGTAGAGATTATCTAAAATAACCTATAGGAATCTAGGTACACCCGTGAAACCAGGACAGGTAACAAAAGTTGTGCCCAACGGCACTGGAACACACTCGTCCTCTTAGTAACGAAACACGACATAACACCCGCATCCTGTACAAAGAACACCCCGACATACCCCCACCAGATTTACCGTCGTGTGCACGGAAAGGTTTCCGACTCGCGTCCGAGTAACGCTTGTCCCTGGACAGGCAGTTCTCCTCATCACTATTATCTTGGCAGTCTCTGTATCCATCGCACAGTAACGTTTCGTCTACGCAACCATTGTAGTCATAACAACGAAACTCCGTTTCCAAGCATTCAATACCTTTACGAGCGAAAAATGACAGCTTTAATACAAAATTTACTAACTTTACAAAATTAATTAAACAAACACAAAGGAAAAGTTAGGAATATGCTAAATTTAATGGCTTCGCTAAGCATGCCAGGGTTAAATTTTTAAACGAAGCGTAAAGGGAGTCTGAGTACCACCACTGAAAGGTAAAGCTTATCTGCGATTGTTTCGCCACTGACCCTGGATGTGTAGGTTGATGTAATTGCTAGTTAGGACTCTTCCGTAGAGATCTCGAATGCTGCAGACGTATAGTCCGCTGTCGGATTTTTGGGCGCGTTTGATGAAGAGGGAGCCATCCTTCTTCAGTCTTGCGGAGCGTGGGATGGCGCGCCCGTCTTTGGTCCAGATGATATGCACCTTCGGTTGCCACACGCTGCAGCTGAGGTGCACGGCGGAGCCGGCGTGCGCGGTCTGCTCGTTATCGTGCGACACCGACGACGAATGATCCGTATCTTCTATGAACGGTTATTGTCATGCAGTCAAATGAACCCACAAGCATAAAATATTCGACGGCGTATACAGAAAACAATTAAAATATTTCGGAAAATAATTATACAATTATTTTCAGGAAATTTATGTTTAAAACAAAAAAGCAGATAATATTGTGAATAATTTAAAAATATAAATAATTAAAATAAGGTTTTGAAAACAACTCTGTGAACACCGTCGGTGATTTGAAAATGAAAATATAAATAAGCATTCGACTATGTCTCCCCCTGATATGTACGTGATGTCGCAAACCCCTTAGCATTCACACAACACAATTGAAAGGCAAATAAAGGAACAGGTGCATCGACATCCAGTGCGACCTGTACAATTGTGTAGTAAGGCATCGCTCAGGACTCTCGCTTTGGACCGTATTCGTTCGACATTGATAGAACATCTGTTCATTAGTGTCTCTTATGTTAGGAATTCTATGCATTTACTTTAAATTGAATTTCTATCAATCTCAGAACTACGTTGTAAGTTCATGACTTAATTGTAACAGTGAGGTGCTTTCTTGTTCGTTTACATGCTACATCGTAATGCGAGAGATCAGCGACAGGTTCGACGTACCACTGACGATGACTTCGGCAGTAGCGCTCGCGTTTGCGTAGCGACTAGTTGCAATACATTCGTACAGACCGGCGTCTTCCACCTCAATTTGATGGAATATCAGAGTGTCTGAGCGGGCGTCAACTCGGCTGAAATGTAATTTTGTAATTTTAATTAGCAATTATAATTTAGATAATCCTGGCGCTAGGTACCTGAGCATTGTTGGGAGCGACAATTAGAACAGGAGGATGTTATCTTTATGAATTAGATGAGTTAGTACAGAAAAAAATATAGTAAATTATTGTCAGGCGAATACATAAAACGTTTTCGAAAAAAAAATTTAGGTAAGATATTCTTAAGCCTAAAGGGTTAAGAACAAATCATTTGATGTATTGTACATTTCAGTACATTACAACGCCCCAAGCCGCGCCAACGTCGCGCTGAGCGGGGCTGCGCAGTGTGGCGTCTCCCGTACATTTCAGTACATTACAACTCCCCAAGCCGCGCCAACGTCGCGCTG
Source organism: Phalera bucephala (assembly GCA_905147815.2). Classification (NCBI taxonomy): domain Eukaryota; kingdom Metazoa; phylum Arthropoda; class Insecta; order Lepidoptera; family Notodontidae; genus Phalera; species Phalera bucephala. The sequence continues at coordinate 4,725,857 of LR990609.1, read as the reverse complement.
AGCGGGGCTGCGCAGTGTGGCGTCTCCCGTACATTTCAGTACATTACAACTCCCCAAGCCGCGCCAACGTCGCGCTGAGCGGGGCTGCGCAGTGTGGCGTCTCCCGTACATTTCAGTACATTACAACTCCCCAAGCCGCGCCAACGTCGCGCTGAGCGGGGCTGCGCTGTGTGGCGTCTCCCGTACATTTCAGTACATTACAACTCCCCAAGCCGCGCCAACGTCGCGCTGAGCGGGGCTGCGCAGTGTGGCGTCTCCCGTACATTTCAGTACATTACAACTCCCCAAGCCGCGCCAACGTCGCGCTGAGCGGGGCTGCGCTGTGTGGCGTCTCCCGTACATTTCAGTACATTACAACTCCCCAAGCCGCGCCACCGTCGCGCTGAGCGGGGCTGCGCTGTGTGGCGTCTCCCGTACATTTCAGTACATTACAACTCCCCAAGCCCCGCCAACGTCGCGCTCTCGTCGCGCTGCGACAGCTATGTGGCGAAACCTTAAATCAACGGAGTAAGTTACGTACCTGGAAGCTTCTCTGTTAACGGGTCTCCAAGACACGCGGAGGATTTCGTCTCCCTCAACATAACACTCGACAGTGGGCGACTGTCCCGGGTGTACGGTCTGCGAGGGCGGAAGGAGGGTGATCTTGGGCGGGGAGATGACGTTCAGTCTTGTGTAGCCGGCGAGTTGTAACTCCTGGTAGTCGTTGTACATATTGCACACGTAGTCGCCCGAATCGCTCTTTGATACCTAAGTGTGAATTTTTGCAATTAGCAATTGTCATTGCAACTTGGCTAAGTAAGGAAGCGCATTAAAATGCATCAGTAAGACCATAATACGGTAAAAATATAAATATTTTGAACGTCCACGATATATAGAAATTATATGAAACACGCACCCGGAAACGAAAAAATAATAATTAAAATATTTGCTGTCTGTACTCGAAAGACGTTAAGATTTGACGAACTTTGAAAGTATCTTAAGTAAATTATTGTTTGAATACTAAAACGTAAAGGAAAATCCGTAGAAGTTATGCCGCGAGTAGTATTAACTTACATTAAAGATGATAAGTTGAGAATCTCTTTGAATGGCGCTTCTTTGTAGCGGCCGACCATCGCCTCTCTCCCATTGAACGCGGCCAGATGCGTTACAGCTGTCACAAAAATTATAATAATTAGCATAGATATTAGTGTATCTATGGTTAATAGTTACGTACAGTCCCGCAAGGATATTTTGGCCCGCGGCTGAAATCGGAACTAACGCTATCATATATTCATGACAGTCATAGAGTTTCCGTTTGCTACGAAAATTACCGATTTTTTTTTTAATTAGTAACCGTAATTATAACCCTAATTTCACACAACGCCCCCTGTCAATGCCATTCATGAGACAAAATATCCTTGTCGCTCTATAGCTGTGAAAGTATAATTCAACGGTGAACATGATGTATTCACATATATTTTATTATTATGTAGAGAAAGAAAGTTTCTTACTAAATAATGGCATCAGGTTGATTGTCGAAGACTATCATGCTACTTGGTGTGTCTTGTGGCTTTACGGGGATATCTTCTCCGTCTCCATCTGGGAAGATGTCGCCTTCACCGCTACCTCCTGCAAACCAGTTGATGTGATGTAGATTCAATTTGTCAATGGGTACATTATGTGTATGAAACGTGGAATGGTTTAAATATTAGATATAAGGCAAAATAATTTCAGCGAAAATTTGGCGACTATAGGTATTGTTATCATTTCGGACGGACGGATTCTATTTAAGTTGCTCATCGGGTCTAGGTGAAATGGAATAATTACCTTTTAAAACATACCGTCGTGAGAATGTTTATATGATTTAAAAATATTACTATCACTGATTCGTGTTGTATGGACAACACAGGCTCACCTTCTGACGGGAAACCGGTATCGTCACCACCGCCATAGTATCCACCGTCACCTCTGTCTTCAACGCGAATTGCGAACTGCTCCTCGATGGTTCCAGCGAGGGAGGTGGCTGTGCAGATGTACTCGCCATCGTCGCGGGCGCCCGCGCTGCTCACGCGGAGGGCGGCATAGCTGGGAGACGGCCGCACAATTTCACGGGAGTCAGCCATATCTTAAAAAAAAATATTTGTATTAATGAACAAGATTCTCTGAACGAAAGAGATTTTCTCCAGTACGATTTGCATAAAACCACATCGAAATCGTAATCAAATACACTACAAGTGAGATAGCACACGGTTTTGTTCGAAACCACGGTCACTGCTTTATCATACATGCACAGTATTAAAAAAAATACACACAGTAGAAAACAGACACAGTAGACTTCAACTGAGGCAATTAATTGGAGCATATAAGGGTCATTATGGCACAAAACAACATCTACACAAGATGAACCTATCAAGCGACGTGGTATGCAGGAACTCCAGAGGAATTGCGGCTCTTCCCCCTGCTGGAATCTACAAGTTAGTACAGGGAGTATGTGGATCTTCAGGTACGTAAAAGCATCAGGGCAAGGACAGCACAAAAGATCCCATCGGGTCGAAGTGCGCTTGAGGACTTCTCAGTCCGCTAAGCCAACAATAAGATAAGATTGAAAAAATAACTCATAAAATATTAGTGTCCAACCGAAGCTTCAGTTTCGGTTTCGGCTACGGCCACCTTTGGCCAGAAATACCACCTTCGGCCAAAACTTCAGCTTCCGCCACAAAAGGCCGAAGTTATAGCAGAAGCCGAATATTTCCAGCAAGCACCGCAATTGAAAATCTATTGCGATTCATGACTTGAGAATGCTTTTAATTTGAATAAATGCTTATTATTTTAGTGTTATTATGTTTAACCACTTATAGGTTATGACTTACGGGGCTGAGACGTGGCCACTCACAGTGGGACTAGTCCACAAATTCAAAGTCGCACAGCGGGCTATGGAGCGAGCTATGCTCGGCGTCTCTTTGAAGGATAAAATTCGTAACGAGGTAATCCGACAAAGAACCAAAGTTACCGACATAGCTCGCAGACTCAGTAAGCTAAAGTGGCAATGGGCTGGTCACATCTGCAGAAGGACCGACGGCCGATGGAGCAAGCGTGTCCTAGAGTGGAGACCGCGACTTGGTAAGCGTAAGGTAGGACGGCCCCCAGCTAGATGGACCGACGACCTCAAAAAGGTCGCTGGGACAGACTGGATGCGGAAGGCGGAGGACCGTGTGCAATGGCGCGTGTTAGGAGAGGCCTATGTCCAGCAGTGGACTGCGATAGGCTGATTGATTGATTGACTTATAGGTTATTTTAAGCATCTCGTTTAGTTAATACAGTCAAAATAACTTTATAAAATTTTGCCAATCATGAACCAAATTTCTTATGGTTATCAAACTCTCGGCGTCGGCTTTGTCCGAAGGTTTTGGCGATGGCGTATTAATCGATCTTCAGTCGGACACTATAAAATATACACTCACTGTATTGCTTTAAAAAGAATTTTTCGATTGCGCGATTATTACCTTATATCTATAGTTACAAGTGTTGGAAGACTTTCATATGAACTTTAGCTACTGTATTAGATTAGTCCACGTAGTCCTGAAGCCTTTTGTGTCGCATTATTACGATATCTGTGCATAAAACTTACTTTTGATCGACACCATTGGCTCGGGATGTCCCTCAGCTCTGCATTGGACGTTGATAGGATCACCGTTTGCGACTTGTATGTAGTTGTTGGGCGTGATGGTGATGACAGGTGCCGAGCGGACCTTGATGATCGTGCTTCCGCTATGGGTGCCCGCGATGTTTGTCCCCGTGCAAGTGTACTCGCCTTCGTCGTTCACTTCAATCCTTTCAAACCTGTGTATCAAGAAAACATTCGTTACTTCGCCTCACATACTTTGTGAGCAGCGAAAGCTAAACCAGAAGAGGGTCTACCCAAGTGGCAAGTGTTTGGTTACTATTCTCTGGCTGCAATCGATACCGTATTGTTCTGCCTAGGTGAATTCATTCATCATTCCTGTTAATTTATTCGTTCCAACCTTAGAAAGTCCAATAGGCTTAAGAGGCACAGGTTTTGTATACTGCAAGCGTTCATAGGTTTTGGGGTTGCGTTGCCTGTACAGCTCCAATTTGGATCGTGTCTTCCTTCATTATTTTGTTCCGGAATTCTAGTGATTACTTTAAGTCACCTTGCATGGATAGCAGCAATGACATCGACCCCTGCCGCCACCGCCTGCCGCGACATGTTCTCACCGACCCCCCCGATGCTTTGTCATCCCTTCTTTCCGCTCAGAATACGGGCGACGACGACGACGTAGTAGTAGATCCCCTCCCATAGCCGGCGGTTGACCGGTGCACTTAGTAGTGCACCCGTCCCCCTACAGCGACTGTCCCAACCGAGGGCGCCTCGAAGAGGCGCCCTCGAGTATGTCGCCCCCTGCCCTTCTGGCTGGCTAGAGCGTAGTGGTTGCACGCTCGCCTTTAAGTACGGTGAAGCTGTAAAGGCCTCGCGGCCAACAGCGTACATAATTCACACACACACACACACACACATACACATTGTTTGTATAAAATCTATCTATCTATCTATATACGCCAGTTCCCTTGCGGGGTAGGTAGAGAGTACAGAGTTTTAACAGGCACTTATAAAATATTGATTACAAATGTATTTATGCTATATAGGACTATTTGATTGAACCAAGGTTAATGGCATGCTCTGTCTACAGTCGACAAATCTACCTTAGTCTGTGATTCGGCAGCATCTGTACGTAAGATGATAATGCCCTGCCTCCATTCCTGCTCCACGTGACGTCGGGTTCCGGTGTTCCGCTCATCACTCGACATATCAGCTCGAACTCGCCGCCCAGCGTCACGGCCTGCTCGCCCTCGGGCCAGATCTCCACCAATGGTCGTTCACGTTCTGAAACCATTACTCGTGTTTTTTTAAATAATTTTAATAAGGCAAAAAATGAATAAGACCCTTGAATTTCTGTTTAAAAAAAAGTGGAAAGGGATTCAACCCTTTCAATTTATTTTGAGTTTTGATTTGAAAAGTGTGTCTTATATTGTAGTAGTGTAAAGTGTACCCCATCCATCATTTTTCATGTAAGTGATATGAAAATCCATATTTAGATCTTTTATAAGATATATAGAATTACTTTGTCAAACATATCGAATTAAATAGTAAGGAAAATATAGTGAAAAACGGAACAACGGGTACAAAAGCTAAGAAGTTAGGTACGTACTTTCAATTTCCACATATACGTAGATATCCTTGATGACGTCGTTGTTAACTAGGCCTTCGCAAACATAATATCCACTGTCGTTTTCTTGGGCGTTGCCTATGATGAGCGAGTTGCCGCGCTGGCTAACACTGGCCCCGAAGCCACCGTCATGCTGTGAAGGAACGAAACAGCTAATTAACAATGTAAAAGATAATTGAAATTACGATACGCGTAATTTCCCACTAATCTTCTTTTGATTCGACGTAATTTAAATTACGAATTATTAAAAATACAGCTAAATTAACACAGCCCTTAACTTCAATTACCGGAATTGTAAATGATGTAAAGTATACCAAAAAAACACAATAACAGTCGTTTGCTCTTGTCGAAAGGTTTCCAAGGTCTTTAAGGGTTCAAGGAGTATACAGGTATTCCTGCCTTAACCTTTACATTTAATCAGTTGTTTTAAAGGAAAATATGAAATTAAAGTTAAAAACTAAATGTAGACGGTAATTAATGATGAAAGGCTATGGTAGTGGCTACCAAAAACTGCCTCAAACCATCAATGTTATCTATCTATCTATATCATCACGCCAGATCCCTTACGGGGTAGGTAGAGAGTACAGAGTTCCAACAGGCTCTCAATCATCAATGTTATCATATATTATGTAACAATTACTAGGATTGGGTAGTTTTCTACACTTAAGAGTTGTGGTGTCGATGACCTTGTATAACACAGTTTATAACACCGTCACGCCTATATTCCCCAAGCGGGGGTGGCAAAGGTGTACTGAGTACACCCACTTTTCGCCGACGATGTTAGGTCCCATGTAATAGGGGGCGAGCCTATTGCCATACACCGGGCACAATAGGGAATATGCGTGTAATTCAAATAAGGGTCAAATATTTTTTTCCCATTAGAATAATGTCTATACCAATATTTTTTTAATAATATTACTTTTTTATTAAGAAAATAATTTATGAAAGTACAAAAAATGAGTGGGAAATTCAAAGTAGCTGGAACGCCACGCTATTGGTCAGATCGATTTCTAACGATTCTATTGTTCATAGTGCACAATTCAGAGTTGTGTGTTGATAATAATTCAAACAAAATTATATGAACGAAACCGTAAATAGTATTCAAATACTCAGGGGGCCTGTTGCAAATATTAAGTATCGCGGTCAAACGTAAAAAATGATATACAAGGTAATTGAAATTTGCGGTTACTTTACCTTTCTCCACTTAATGTACGGTAAGGGGTTGCCCTGAGGGTTGCACTCTATGGAAGCGCTGCCACCAGTCGGGATCCTCAGGCGATCTTCCGTTACTGTGATGTTGGGGGCATCAGTGGGCGGTCCTTCGGCTATTACGGTGATCAGTACGGGCACTGGAGACACTTCGACGATGGCCGACTGGCACATGTACACTCCTTGGTTGTCGGGTATAGCGTAGTCTATATGGAGTACACCGTTTTCTGCGTGGACGTTCGGCAAGAAGAGTACGTTGTCTTGTCTGTGGGAGAAAAAAAAATTCTCTGTATTCATTTGAACATAAGTGCACTGCGGATTTGTATATTTTTTTAGGGTCCAGTAGTAATAGGAAAGCATAATATGGAAACTTACAGGTTTGAAAGAAAGTATCCATCTGTTTCCTAGAGATATCTCTATCTATCTATATCGTCACGCCGGATCCCTTGCGGGACAAGCACAGAGTACAGAGTTCCAACAGGTTCTAGAGATTCAACTGATTCAACGGGATCGACATGACCACTAGTTAGTAAGGTGTTTTGTGTACATTGTCATGGGTTACTTCCCAGAACTAAATTTATTTACTTAATGTTCTATTATTATAATTAAACACTGGAGCTAGATCGTCTACTATTTAATTTTAACCTAAATATTGTATCCACACAATATGATTAAAAGAAATAGCAAGGAAAACAGAGATAGAGAATTAAATAAAATAAGACAAGCTCGCTGAGTTTCTTCGCCAGATCTTTTCAGTGGAGGGCGCGTTTCGATCGGGTGGTAGATCAGTAGATAAAATAGGTTTGATTATAATCTATTAAGATACCTATTTAAAGAACAAATAAATAATGGAATAATCAAATTAATTAAGTAAGCGTAAGCTTAGGCATCTTTTACCGAAATTATTCGGCTGAAACTTACGTATATCAGGGGATAAGAATACCTTGCGCTTAACATATGAGCAGGCAATTAGCGTAAAATGTATGCGCTGTGTATCGTATTGCTTCGTTACTATTATTTTGGCTGCTAAGGAGTGTGTACGAGGTCTTGGAATCATGTAAACGCGAGTCATCTTTACCTGATCCAGCCAATGGAGTCAGCCGGTACGTTTACGGAACCGGAGCACACCAGATTGATGCTTTGACCTTCTTTGAGAACGGGTGCGTCGTTGGACACAGTGAGCCTCTCCCGGGAAGGTACTGATGGTCTTGGGCGGACAGTGATCACTGCTGAGCGGCTGTCCATTCCGACTGCATTCGAACCGACACATCTAAGGAAAAATACATATATTTAGTTCATAGAAAATTATGTATTTGCTTACTCTTTACATCTAATTCCTGAAGAACTTTTCAGCACCTCCATGTTTATCAAATCCTCTCCATGTTATTTCCTTTTATCGCATACAAACATCGCACATGGGATCAGGGCCCCGTCGGCAAGATCATAGAAGCACCTTTATACCATTCTCCATGATGACTGCTCAAGCCAAAGCAATTCGTCTCTTGAGGCATACTTGAGCTGGTTCCCCTTTGCCTTTTCCGTTAGAGCGTAATCGTGCTCACCTTTATCCAGTGAAGTATACAGGCTCCTCGGCTAACAACATACTCATTCACACACATCAACGCACGCCCACGCCCGCACCCCTGCACGCACTCACGCACGCACGCGCACACACATACACAAACGCATTTTAAAGAGTGCTTATGTAGTACTTGATACACACAAGGCACATAGCAAATGAGTATAATATAAGCGAATAAATTATGATCTTACATATATTCGCCAGCATCTTCGGCTCTCACTCTGTCGATGATGAATAAATTGTCGTAATAGTTGGCGATCTGTGGGAGCGGACGGTTCGACGCTCTCTGCCAGCGGATGGTGGGCTGAGGGTTACCAGTCACCGCGCATTGTATTTCAACCCTGTCACCTTCGTAGTAGTCTCCTAAGGTTGGCGTGACGGTCACTACTGGAGTGGTCATGTCGTTACCTGAAATTAATGTTTAATTAATAGAAGTATTATGTCTGATGTATGGATAGTCAAGGGAAGGCGTGGGATATAGCCTGTTTGCGTAAATTTAAAATAGGTAATGAGATGATGATTCTTACAGTTAATTACTTATAGCTAGGACATATTTATATCGTATCTAGATTAATACAGATATAGCCTTGAAAATATACGAATGCTTAGACTGAGCTAGAAATGTTCACTATGTAATATTTTTAATTTATTTTATTACTATTATCATTCGAAACCTTTAGTTCCATGCACTCACCTTTTGCGTAGAAGACCCAATCCGGTACAGCTATTCCGTTATTGATTGCATGGACGAAAATTTTATAAATAACACGTGTTTTATCGAAAATATATATTTGATAGTATACTTTGAGTTAACATAGTAAGGTCAAAAATGCAGGTTGTTTATGCCTTTTTTAGGCTTGCACGTAGCTTGACCAGCCAATTTTGGCTAATATTCAAAATACTGGTGAGTAATTAACACTTATCCGGAGAGTCTCAACACAGGGACATAATTAAATAACTATTATATTATAAGAATACAAAGTAACACTACTTGACGTCCATCTGTCTCATATGTAAGAATAAACAATATGAAGTGCGGGACCTAGAATTACTTACCAGGCACTTTAAGTGTGGCGGTGTCTTGTTTGGTGTTGATTCCATCACTGGTTTGGCAAACGTATACGCCGCTGTCATAAACTTGCAGTTGCCTGATTACGAGAACACCGGTAGCATCATCAATTTGAATCCTGTCGTATGGCAGGCTACCGCCGCGCTTGGACCACGTCACCGGAAGGGGGGACTGGGTGTATGAGGAGCTGGCCTGGCAGGTGAAGGTCACGCTGCTGCCCACCTCCTGAATCTTGATCTTAGGCCTCATGATCGACACGACGACAGTCGACTGAGGCGGTGGCGGTTGTGTGTTTACCTCGGTGACGGACGAATCTCCACCTTATCATTAAATAAAAAAAGATTTAGGCATTCGGTGAGTTCGTCTTATCACAAGGAGTTTGGAAACAACCCTAATTAAGCAAGAATATTAATGCTAATAATGTGCAGGTGGCGTCCGTACATGCTAGACTTATGTACGAAAGCCTTAAAAAGGTTCGGGTAAAATCCGTGAATCTTAACGAGTTACATAATATAATAATAGTATTAGCCCTGTTAAGAAACTGTCCCACCGTTGGGCACGGGCCTCCTCTGAAACTGAGTGGCTTTAGACCATAGTCCACCACGCTGGCCCAGTGCGGGTTGGAGAACTTCACACACCTTCGAAACTCTTTGGCTTACGGGTTTCCTCACGATGTTTTCCTTCACCGTTACAGCAAGTGATAGTTAATTTTTAATACTCACATGCTTTCGAAACGACAGAGGTGCGAGCCTGGGCTTGAACCTGAGACCTGAGACTTTGCAGTCCAATGGTCTAACCACTAGGCTATCACTGCTTTTTACAGTGTGCGAGTTACATAAAAAATATGAAATTTATGCTTAATACAGGGATGAATTTCGTTATAAAAATGTGAATCCTTTTTATAAAATAATTATTTATAAGTGATGTATACTGGACAAGGCGTCGCAACATTAATATGAATACAAAACACTGACGACGTACACAAATTAAGTTCAATAGCACATTTTGTTACTTTTGATCCGTATGAGATTACAATAAAGACAGACAAATAGTCACGAGTCGTAACTAGTATACCACAGAACAGAATATGGTAGGCGCCTTAAGCGTTATGGACGGACAACGAGGACTTCGTAAGCATCTTCGGGTATGATCGGCTACCTGGCTCCGGCAAACTGGTAGTCAGTATACCGAGGATGAATCCATTTTCAGTGATCGTGTGGCACTCAAAAATCTCGCCTTGTTTCCTCGTGTCCCACACGGTGTGCCACACGTGTTCGCCATGCCAGCCGTCCTTGTGAAGTCTCGACTCGTTATAATATTTCGGAAGACCCTGCTCCTCCGTCTCGTGGTAGAATTTAATGGTGAGGGGCTCCGGCGCACGGTATTTGCAAGTAAATGTAACCCGTCGTAACAGCTTATCCTCAAGATCGGCCTCATGAATTTTCGGATGAAGTTCCATAACTAATCCTAATGGCCGTTTTAAAAACATGTTAATTTAAAACTTCATAATTTGTAATATGAGTATAATCCTAATTAAAAAAAACCTATGATAAAAAAATTGTAACAAACAAAATCATTGAAGAAACTCAAACCTTATTAAAAGGTTTGTATTTTGTATTCTCTGCCTAACCTGCAAGGGGTCTAACGTGATGATAAAGACAGATAAAATTAAGAGGTTCCGAATCGGAAAATCGACTGCGTCTATTTCCGATACGGTCCGGTCCGAGTTGTAAAATTATACAATATTCCAGAAGTACTCATCTCCGCAGGATCGAATGTCATGAATCATCGATATAGATAATAGATATATAAATATATTCTCACCGATTGTTGAACAGTCAGGGCCTGTGTGAGGCGGCTTGCAGTTGCAGACAACTTGATCTGATGCGTCGAGTTGGCAGCTATGTCCACTGCAGGGACACTGTTGGCAGTAGCCTTGGACATCGTGGTAGTAGCCGTCCTTGCAAGTCTCGCAGCTGGTGCCGGTGTAGCCGGGTGGGCACATGCAGACCTGGATAACAGCATTAAGATGTAAGTTGTTGAGGGGTATTAAATAAGGTATCAATTCGGCTTTCGTGACGAAAACACGTCAAGAAATATAAAAAGATGTATATTGCGAAACACCAAGCCTTGCATCTTGTGTGTATTTTCTTAACTAAATAGTCAAAGTCGTTGAGAATTACTGAGTTCTTAAAATTAAGCGTATCGTCGGAAACTTAAAAACCAAAAATAAACCGCCATAAAATCCGAAAAAAAAAAATTGTTTTATTTCGATGAGAACTAATTAAACCACTTTTAGTACTACCTAAAATGAACTCAATACAGTTACAACTAAAATAAGGGTAAACCTGCTGAACTGAGCGGCATTTTTTGTTTTACTTTAGCCTTACTTTTCAAGTAAGTTTTGAAAACAAAAACTTATTACCATACCTATTCAGAAGAGTGTGTGTTCGGGCTTTGCCTCTGCCCGGGAATCACTTTATTACGTACTTTATTGGCCGGCTGGTTTTGTTAGTTGCTTCCAGAGAGATAACGTAACTTAAATGAAATCACACCTAATTCCCTAAGCGGGGAAAAATAGGGGAGCTTTTAGACGCTTACCTCAATACCCTTAGCAGCGGGCAGTTGTGCCTCGTAGCTCGGAGTGGCGGTTTCCATGGACACGTCCGCGATAGAGGTAGAGTACAGGTCAGGGACCAGCGTGGCTCGCACCAACACTCTCTTCAGATTACTCAGAACCCTCATGAAGTTGTCTCGCGTCGCCTGATTCGAAGTGCCTTGCAGGTACCAGCCTTGTTCACTTAGTGGAATTTGATAAGTCTGTAAAAACATTTAATGCTAAGAAGATGTCGTGAGAGACGAACTATGAGAGTCGAGGAAGCCAGAGAGGTATGTAAGGAAAGAACCTGTTGGAACTCTGTACTCTCTGCCTACCCCGCAAGGGATCTGGCGTGAGGTTATAGATAGATAGATAGATAGAAGATGTCGTGGATATTTGCCTTCTCTCTTTTGGTTCAACAATGAAATTGACAGCCGATCGTCATGATAATCTTTGAAGAAGACTTTTTTCTTTAATGGAGGCCTTTCGATTGGTGGTATTAATGATGAAAGAAACTGGTCGGTTACAATGTTTTGCAATCTTTTACTTAAAATACATCTCTGTATAGTCAAAGTCCATGAATGAGAGTTGCTGATAATGAAATACTGAATCTCAAACTTCAAAAGTTATATCGTTAAGAATGAGTGAAGGTCAAAGACTTTGCAACACTTTCAACAGTGGAAAATGGTAGGAAGTAATTACTTACAAATGAAACTCCGGAGTTCCACTGCTCAGGATTGATCCAAGCTAATGACAGATCGTCACTTTCAAGTATCACGTCTACATTGTCGGCCTCTTTGGTGAAATATCTGTTAGAGCTGAACTTCTGAGTTAGTGATATCGAGCCACCGTACGATAGCACTCGGTTACCTGCGAAATAAATACGGAAAACGGGCTTATATTTTTTCTAAATATTCTTAGTTATATTTTTACAACAGATTTGTTTTAGCTACAGAGGTTATAAGAAAATCCGTGCCTAAATACTACTAAAATTAGGTAAATAAATATTCTTCCGATGAACTAGGGTATGTATATACAATTTCTGATTCGGCATGTACCTAAGTTATTTGGTAGGTACTCAAGTATGAAGTTATACTGCAACTAATGCCAATAAGTTGGGACTCGAATCGAAACTTGAAATATATTACAATTAACGTCGGAACTACACCAACGGTACTTTCGGTTACATATGATTACGATTATTACATGATTTACTTACCCGGGAAAACTGGTATCGACCAGTACAAAGTATCATCAGGCCTGGACTGGAAGATGTACATGAGTTCGCTCTGTTCTGGCTGCGGTACGAATTCGTCCTTAATCACCAGCTGACCATTCAGATCGGTGATGGTGTAGCCACCGTAGTCATCGAACAACATGGGAGCAGCGATCTGTGTCTTTGTATAGTGGTTGGCCTAGAAACAAAATCTTTGGTCAAAGTCCGTCAGATATTGAAACCACATAACGAGTATTGACTGACATAAATCCTTTTTTAGCCTCGAATGCCTCGTTGCTCCAGTGGTGCCTAATTAAATATACCTAACGAAGGCCTGGAAGTCAGACAATGTGTGCGAAGTCGGGAATTGGGCTATTGGTACAAAATTGTCGGCGATATGAGGATATACGCAGTACCACTGCCAAACCCGCTTTGGAAATATAGAATTTACGGAGTTTATTTTTTTTCTGATTTGGATCTGATTATGTCATTTATGAAGTCATTATAGCGCAACCGGTTGGCAATCTGTTTTCTGTTTATATGAGAAATACGTACCTCGTGGCAATCGGTAGTAACTCCGGAGCAGAAGCACGCTAGACAGCCGTCTGGGTTCTTGGCATCGAGTCCGAAAGTACCAGGTCGGCAGCGATCGCAAGACTCTCCCTCGACATTCTGTTTGCAGTAGCAGTTGCCGGAACTATCACACGGGCCATCGGTGCCGCGAGGGTCGCATCTGAAATCATCATTAAATTTAAAACTAGCAATAGAAGATCTAACCTCAGGCGAGTGCTATTAAACTACATGTTCGCAAAGCCCATACTGACATGGCGAAAAAAAGTGACGTCTTAATAAATAGATAAGTACCACAAGGTATTGTAGTTATCTAATATAAAAGGTTAATTGACCGACTATTATTTAGTTGCGCGCAAACTAGAGACCCGTTGTAAAAAGTCATACGGTTGATTTGTCTTTACATAAACGCGAAGTTATTACTAAAAGCTTCTTTCAATCTTACTCTATGATTTGAATTTACTTACTGGCATGGCTCAGGAGTTCTAGATGAAACGCACTGTCCATAAGAGTCCTTCTCATATCCAGGCTTGCATAATTCACAGTGTTCACCGTCCGTATTGTCTCTACAATCCTGTTTAAACAGAATTCAAGTTCAGCGCACACATTAAAATATTTCTGAAACAACTGACCCTATTTGCATGTTTAAACTAGGTTAATTTATTTAGGAATAACATTGATACAGACAGACACGATGACAAAGGTTTCAAAAATTCTATAACTTCATATATAAAGGTAGGTATATCATTCAAGAGACCGGCGAGCGTCCATTAGGGCTCAATTTTAGGATGGGGGTATACACCTCATCAATCATAGATAAAAACATTATTTTCCAAAACTAATATCAAATTATTTAAATTCTAAACTAGCTCATCAGTTAGATATGACCAGATTTGACAAACGTATCCTAGACGTCTAGCATTAGGTAAATATTACAAGTTTTAAAATAAATTCATTGGAAACAATTTGAATGTTATAGAAACAGGTACAGAGAGTACAGAACTGGAATACTTACGTAGCAAGTACCCTTTTCAGGATCGCACATGTTGGATTTGCCGTTACAATCACATGGGTCGCAAATTGCTAAGTAGAGACCACTATCGCTCCTGCAACAATATTTTTTATAATAAGTATCATAACCAAATAGACGTATCTAAAGGGCAAGTCAAGAGTTACTAACTAGCCCGTATGATACGAACTATTAGAGTGAAACAAGTCAGAGAGTCAAGGAAAGCACCTGTTGTAACTCTGTACTGCTTGCCAGTATACATGATAATAGAAGTATCATGATTTATTTTAAATAGCAATCAGGTATGGATATATTGAGGTGATCGTAGCGCTTCGGCGTCACAGGGTTCTTAGAATCACCAGTGTGAGATATGTGACACCGTTTGTGGCATATTGAGCGTTTCGTGATTTAAAAACCACATTAAGTTATTGGCCCCAATAACTATATAATAGGGCAGTTAATAAAACTATTTTGAACTTTATAGGCTAGTTGATAAGTTCCGACACCAGGTGCGCGTAGAAAAGTATGGTCGGTTCCTTCTGTTTCGTTCCGACTTATTTTGTAAATTATATACTGTGTACGCCATATATCCGTATTATCCTATCTATATTATCGCGACCGATCCATTGCAGGGTTAGCACAGTAGGTATCAATACTTTACTTGTTAATATTGGCATTTTGTAGATGTACTGTTTCGGAGTCTCTAAGTTGCAATGGGGCCCTCCTATTAAGACTTTAGGTAAACGACTCAGTTCCGCTGCCTATGCCGTAAGAAAAATCAGACAGCTTACTGATGTGGACACCGCACGGTTGGTCTACTTCAGTTACTTTCATAGTGTCATGTCTTACGGTATATTATTGTGGGGTAGGGCCGCTGACATTGACTCTATTTTTATCTTACAAAAAAGGGCTATTAGGGCCGTCTATAACTTAGGTAGTCGCGACTCTTTGAGAGAATTGTTTAAAGAAGCCAATATTATGACGGTCCCGTGTCAGTATATTTATGAAAACATAATGTACACACGGAAAAATTTAGATCTATTTAATCAGCTAGGTGATAGGCATTGCTATAACACGCGACATAGAAATAAATTGGATCAACCGCAATTTCGTCTGTCTAAAATTCACACGTCTTTCATGGGGTACTGTGTTAGATTTTATAATCAAATTCCAATTGACGTCATTCAACTTAGTGAAAATAAATTCAAATCCTGTATTAAACGTACGCTCTGCAAGCGAGCTTACTATACTCTTGATGATTATTTAAAAGATAAAAATGCTTGGATAGGTGCTGTTTCAGCTCCACCAGAATGTGGATAACATGTTCAGCTATTATTATTTATTATTCCCTCTCTTCCTTCTAGTAGTTAAATAAAATTTATAATTTTTCTTCCTCATTTCTTATCTGTAAATGAGAGAACCATGTAGCCATTCACATGAATAGTTTAACTTGGTTAATTTAATTTAGACTCACCTGATACTACATTGTTCTCCCATACCCCACAACAAAATGTAGATGGAAAGATTGTAAAAATATTATTTTAAAAGAGTAACCGTGGAGTTTCTTGCCCTTCTTCTCCACAGGAATGACATTCCGAAGTGGTGGTAGAGTCTTTGTTACTATTATGACGATTCATAAATACTGTAATGGTTTACATGAATAAAAAATATTCTGATTCTGATTCTGATTCTGAGTACAGTTCTCACCTCGTGTAACCAGGCGCGCAGTCTTCGCAGGAAGTACCGATGTAGGCGGGCGGGCAGGTGCACTGTTCCACGTGCAAGGCCATCGGTCCGTAGCCATCGGGTTCAGCAACCTCTATACTGGAGCTGATGGGCGAAGCAATTTGCGAATTGGCCGAGTACGTCGCCTTTATGAGAATACTCTTGACGTCTGCTAAAGCAAGAAGGAAGTGCTCGCGAGGTATTTCTTTGCCGTCGGGTCTGGAATAAAGTTAAAATTGGTCTTGTTAATTATAATTGTGTCTCTTCTTTCTATAGAGTTTTTAAGTCTGGCTTTCGTACTGATAAGAAGCGCGAAGGCAATCAACTCGTGAAAAATGATTACCATAAAAAGTAATTCACTTCTTTAATAAGTATTATATTAAATAATAAGTATCATTATATTAATACGTGATAGCAAAAACTTTGTACCCCTTTTTACGAAAATTGCGCGGACGGAGGAGTATGAAATTTCCCACACTTATAGTTTATATAGAGAAGGAGTGCAGAATACTAATATTTTTTTAAATTATGCATAAAAATACATTAAATTAATAAAAAAAAAAACATCACACACACTACCATGTAATCGACACACACACGCATATATACTCGTTTGTTTATTGTTAAAATCTGTGGTCAAATTGAGAATAGATTAATATTGTTTGTCTTTAATATTATTTGTCTATAGTCTTACTGAATGTCAAACATAACCAGCAAACGATGAAAGAGTAGGTCGAATATCGACCAATGGGCGACCACTAGTTATATTAAATATATCTTACGCACACGAACTATCGAGAAAAATAATGTTTTGTCGATTGCTTAAACGGAGGATTTTGTAAAATATTCTTTCGCGGAATGTATTTTGTTCCTTATGAACATAGAATTATCATTATACCTTTGCCAGCCCTTCTCCAACAGCTGCACGGTAACGTTCATGATGCCGTCTTGTGATGGTGTGAAATCGCCTACGTAGTGGAAGGTTAGTCGGTTCTCCTGTGGAACATACAATTTTCATTAGAAGGCGTTTAACTTATGTAAGGACTTGGGTGGTTTAAATCGGTTTATTCGATCTTAACTTATTTGTAGTTCAATTATCGAACTGTTTGGATAAAAATAATCCTATTTGATATACTTTGCATCGTAGATCAAAACTTATTAAAGTAATAGAAAACTAATACTTACGCTAATAATTTGAATGTCAGGAGCATTGTTTCTGTATCTGGAGTCGCTCAAACTGGGCACGTTCTTGAGTGTGTATCGGAGGTAGCCGCCGTACGCCGTCACTTTGTCGCCACCAAAGCTGATTCAATGAAATAAAAAAATATATATTTTAATATTGAAATCGTCATATTTATATACTCAATACCGTAAAATATAGTCTTTAGTAATGTAGGAGATTATATCATCACGCCAGATCTCTTGTGGGGTAGGTAATATATAATAAAAGTATATTAGAAAATATATAATAAATAATTATAAATATGCCTATACCGTCATACTGCTGGGCAAAGGCTGCTCACCAATCGAGGTGAAAGAGTTTAGGTCATACTCCACCACGCTGACCCAGTGCGGATTGGTGGAGGCAGGTTTGCGGCGGGATTGGTGGAGGCAAGTTTGTGGCAGGATTAGTAGCGAGGCAGGTTTGTGGCGGGTTTAGTGGAGTCAGATTTGTAGCGGGGTTGGTGGAGGCGGGTTTGTGGAAGGATTGGTGGAGGAAGGTTTGTGGCGGGGTTGGTGGAGGCAGGTTTATGGCGGGATTGGTGAAGGCAGGTTTGAAGCGGGATTGGTGGAGGCAGACTTGTGGCGGGGTTGGTGGAGGCTGGTTTGTGGCGGGATTAGTGGAGGCAGGTTTGTGGTGGGATTGGTTGAGGCAGACTTGTGGTGTTCTACTGTTGTAGCAGGGACCAACGGCCTTACGAGCTTTCTCAAACACGAAGACGCTTGAATATGAAATGCCATAAACGGATACCTATCTCAGACCAACCGGACCGAACGCTGCTTAACCTTGGTGGCCGTTAAGAACACCGCGCTCGCTCAGCTTCACGTGCTTATTATAATAGTACCATATAAATACGTCACCTGTCAGGCATGCTCCAGTAATACACAGCGGAGCTAGCCTGTTCCGCGCCGCCCAAGTCGATGTCGCCCCTCCTCGAGGACTGGGGTCTGATTTCAGTTAGTACTGGTTCCATGTAACGAACAGCGCCGCTGCGACCCACGGGCGCACTGCTGTAAACCTGGAGGGATATGAGAAGCACAAAATGAGATTCGGGTCTTCTGGAAGACAATGTCTTCTACTATGAAAAAGATGGAGATTTTCCAGAAATGGTTTAAATCTCTGTAATATAGAGTAAGTACGCCTTCTAGAGCATCTGGGATAAAAATATGGGGACGATTTTTTATTTTTAATAGAAAGTTTGCCCCTCATTAGGAATTATTCCAATGTCGTGGTTGCGTTTACAAATATGAAATTTACATACACAGACATTTATCCCTTTTGGGGATCGAATCCGCTACTATTCGTTCCAGAGGGCGAATCAGGTTAAGCTCTTAAATAAAAGCCCTGGATAGTTTTTGATCAAGTCAAGTGTCGGTTTAAATTAGGAGGTTTCGTTAGTGTCGAGGACAATACCGCTACGCGCTGCTGACAAAATTTTTCAGAAGCTCTCTCTTTAGTAGTAAGTTTTTACGACTGATGCATTATAACCCAAAATAAGTGTGTATACCTTCATTTGGTCGACTATTTGAGGCGTGTTGAACTGAACATTGATAGTCTTGCGGCGAAGGTTGCTACTCCTGCACTGTTGGGACACTCCAGTACAGAAGCAGAGGGCGCAGCCGTGTCTGTGAACATTACCAATTTGCTACTATCATTCAATAGTGACACAAGAAATTACAGAGAAGTTTGATCTGAACGTAGTGTTTGTATTGACCAAACGCGGTTTTTACGAAAGCTGAACTAAGTTTAATGATCGACGAAGACGATTCATAAAAATACCATAATAAATGGGTACCGGGTAATGGTACATTGTAGGCCACTGGAGCACCAAAAAACGACAATTTCACGAAGCTATCGTAACACGCCGCGTTGTGTTTAATTAGTCGTAGTGAACAGGGGCCCAGGAGCAGATCATCAGGTTATAAAGGCCAGCTAGCTATAAGAATATCAGAACTGAGAGTTAACACAAAATGATTGATGTTACCGTGACGCTAGTGAGTTAATATGCCATCTTGGCCACACGATTACTCGCTAGCATCACGCTAAGGTCAAAATTTTCGTGCTAAGCATTCTGAGACAAACCAGCTTCCTGGATTTCATCTATACTCGTGTTTACAAATCTAAGGAAGATCCCAAATCTCAATACAATAAAAAAAATGTTGCCAGCCTAAGACAACTAGTGTAGAGCTAACATATAAATCATTCGACATAAATTATCAAAATACGAAATAAAAATCTTTTTTTTTTTAAAAACCGACTTCAAAAAGCAAGAAATAAATATTTGAAATCGGTACCGGTTAGTGCAGTCGGTTACTTGGCACCGACTTCAACTATTTATTTCTTGCTTTTTGAAGTCGGTTTTTTTTAAAGACTTATTTTACAGTTTAAAGTGACAAGTAAGATATTTACTAATATTTATATACCTATATTATATTATTTTGTTGAGTTGTACTGCAAGGTACCTACAGGATTGATATAATAACCATAATAACGGAATCTAGACATTCGTGCTGTTCGCCGTTAAGGAGTCCCCTGGTGTATCTTCAAAGTCCAAAGTTCAATACCGATTTCATTAAAATGGGACCACCTCGAAACTATACTAAACCCAACGCAAAAAGAATTATCATAAGGACGTTATAAAAAAAAACACAGATGAATTGTCGACCGACTCCTTTTTTGAAGTCGGTTAATATTCTGATTAGTTTTATGGCAGGGTACCTATGGGATTGACGTAATACCCATAATATCTCAATCTACGCATTCGTATTGTTTGTCGTTAAGGAGTTCCCTAGAGTATCTTCCAAATCCAAGGTCCAATACCGATAAAATTGGCCTATAGCCACTTTGGAGCTATACTGAAAACCAAATGCAAAAAGAATTTTCAAAATCGATTCATAATTGGCGGAATGACCGCGTAACATATACACATAAAAAAAAACAACACGGCCGAATTGAGAACCTCCTCCTTTTTAGAAGTCGGTTAAAAATAGTAATTGTTATTATTAAATTAAGGTTGAATTTTACTCAATATGCCTTTAAACAATAAATAGTGTAGTAAATAAATTTGTTTTGGAAATAAATAACGATTCTACTTAAGATTTTTTAAGTATTTAGATTTTGAATAAAATATTAAGGATATCCTTTTTACACATCTCTTAACCTTAAAAATTAATATAAAAATAACTTTTAGTTGTATTAAAGTATTAATGTTGTTTTATAGTATGTACATTTTTTTTCAATTATCGACAAAATATATGTTGTGTATACATCACTATATAAAAATGCCAAATCCTGACAACACTGTAAATGTCAATTTGTCATTGGATATGTGAATACGACTATAGATGGGGCTTTTGTTTTGCCGTAATGGCGACAAGAAGCCAATTTTTATAATTTACTGTTATACTCTATTATTACTTGACATTGGCGAAATACACTGAAAAAGTGTGGGCCATTAATTAAAATAAGAAGAAGAAGAAGAAGACTATAGGTGGAGCCAAATGGCCATAATGTGTTATACATTATAG
Organism: Phalera bucephala; assembly: GCA_905147815.2. Taxonomy (NCBI): domain Eukaryota; kingdom Metazoa; phylum Arthropoda; class Insecta; order Lepidoptera; family Notodontidae; genus Phalera; species Phalera bucephala. Next base: position 4,704,904 of record LR990609.1, on the reverse strand, counting down.
TATTTATACATACGCTTAGAGTATTAATTTAAATGCCACGTTGCATTTGGTTGACATGTTGTTGCTTATTTATGTTCAAATACAAGATTTGTTCTACATACCTGAAGTCCGACGACAGGTAGAAAGAGTCGTTCTTGCACTGGTCACAGTAGCGTCCCTGCACGTTGTCCTTGCACTCGCATTCGTCGGGCAGCCGGACGGTCTTCGTGCCAGCCGGGTTGCAGTTGTTGCTGGGCTTCTGCTGGCACCTGTCGCCTGGTATCAGGGGGTTGCCTTCGTAGCCCTCGGAGCAGTACTGGCAGTTTTCACCTTCGTAACTGTGGAGAAAATTGTATATAACTTGGTGTGGTAATCATAGATACCTCCAGCGCTCAGTATCTCGCATTAATTAGGTAAAAACAAAAACCAGTTACGCCTATATTTCCCAAGCGTTAGGGATGGCAGAGATACTATGTACATCCACTGTTCGCTGACGATGTTAAGCTCCAGTGTAATCGGGGGCGAGCCTATTGCGATTACACCGGGCATAATACCAGTCTAATACTGTGAATGTGTCTATAGAATACGAGTATTTACACAATGCCCGGTGGACATTGTGTAAATACTCGTATTGGAACAACCAAGGATATAAACCTAGGAATTTGTCGCAACTAGACCAACGAGGCAGTCTTATTAATTAAATACTTTTGATTAGACGTATAAATTACGGAGTCGGATGTAACAGAATAATTACCCTGGGAAGCAGTCACACTGCACATTTCCGTCCGGTCTGAGCGAGCAAGATGAGGCGAATTGGTTTGTGGGGCTGGTCAGCGGGCAAGGGCACGGCTTGCAAGGCACACCGATGGATGGGTTGCCGTAAGTACCAGATGGGCACTCTTCCGCCACACACTCTCCGAGCCAAGGTCCTGACTTCTTGCGGACATGGCCCGCCGCACATTTCTGTAATGAAAATTGCACTCGAATAATATGATTTGAAAGAACACTGTCGAAAATTGCCCCAGAACCAACAAAAATTTGACCCATGCCATCATATATCTATTTTATTGAAATAATGGCAAATATCCGTATCTAACGGACAATCTGCAATCTAAAACGAATATTTCAAAATATTGTAAGTACTTATCGAAGGCGCGGACATCTTAACTGAATGTTTACACACAATATAACCTCATATGTATTAATGGTTACTGAATTATGACCTCAAAATCTAATACCTTTTGTGCAATATTGCGATTCCCCCGCTTGTCCGTTTAATAATAAATGCCTTAAGTGAATTTATGGGTGATTTGAAATCACACAAGTATTTTTTCATTGCTATTGGTTCTGGGGCAAACCATGTATGGACGCAGAACAATGTCTTTTCTGTGGGTAGAATATAAATATATAATCAAATTAATAGTCATTAGACCATCCATGCAAAATCCTATTGTAGTTTGCTTATCGAGCGGTTATCACAAAGCCGGACGTCGTGACAGTCTTTAGGAGAAGCCTTATATCTTGCAATCAATGTGTTGTCAGCTGCGGATAATGATGAAAAAAAAAAGCAAAAATGGTATAGTTTATATTCCACTTCGACCTTCAAAGTCATGATCGTGAATTATATGGAGGAAAATCGACCTTGACAAGAAAATACGTAAGATATGTGGTCCAAACACCTTGGTCGCGATGATATAGTGGCAAGAAATATAACCTGTTAAAGCTAATAATATTAATTTAAAAAGATCTATCTAAAACAAGCTTTCATAGAAAAACACGAGGGAGGTATCTTGCTTAGTTGGAGTAGGAGTTCCTATGGCTTCTGTCCGGCTCCATTATCAGACCCTGGACATCATTCGAGTCTAACGAAATCGTCAAAATAAACCCAACAAGCCCAAACACGGCGAGGTTATATTGAATAGTTGGGTGGTTCCGTTTTCTCGTCAATAACAACCTAACGTATATTTCACATGTTTCTATGGCCACCTTCCGACTCCATCATCTTTGATGAGACCAGCTCCATGATAGCAAATTATTGCATTGTCACCGATTTTACATACGTATGCCAAATTTCAGCTCGTACGGATACCCGAAAGTGCTTGAAAAATGGATAACAATATTTGAAGCGGAAAGACATACGAATATTGCAAGTTAAATAAAAGCTTGAAAAAAAATTACCTGGCAAGATAGGCCTTCGTATCCCTTGGGACAAGTACACTCTTCCACCAAGCTGGCAGCGCCAAGTCCTACGTTTATGTTCTGAGCTGACTCCATTGTGAAGTCACTGATGTTGACTCCAGCGTAGTTGTAGTCGGCACGCAAGAGGATAAGCTCAATGTCATCCAGACTGAAAAGGAAAACTTATTAAGGCAACGAAATCTCTTGTTTAGGTTTTTATTAGAGTACAAGAAGATTGCTTTTATAACAAACGTATTTTACAAAGATGTAAGGTGACGAGTCTCTTTCTAATTAAATTTACTACGGGTTATGAGACACTCCGAGGTTCAAACGTTGGTATCATCTAACGAGACCATTGTAGATCCTGACTTACACAGGTTGTAGACAGGAGTTACAATAATGGGAATGTGTGACCCCAAAAAGGGTGATGAGTCATATTTACAATAGCACGATTTGTTAAATATTAAATAGGAATAATATAAAATAAAAAACATAACGAAGAACTCTAACCTCTCGCTAAATTGAGTATATGCATTCGTTAACGCTAAAGGCCTTGTCAAACACACGGCGCACCAAACGCGTGGCGAGGTGTAATTTTAAATAAATAACTTATGAAATGTATAGCGTGCTTGAATCTATTTAATTGGAAAGAGAACAGTTTATAAAAAGCAAACCACCTGGGCCTGCGTTTCGTTTGCTGTATATTTGATAAAGCCTAAATAGAAACCGCAATAATGTAAGGAAATAACATTTTATAATGAAAATAATTATGGGTCGATAAGCGGCGCTCACAGAAACTATCAATCTGTTTCTGCGGTGTAACCCAAACGATAGTCCTTACATCGTGCTCTGTATGCCCCAACTCCCGCACGTAGCAGGACTTAATGACTGCCACCAACAATGCAGTCGAAGTGGTCGCGTTCTGGGCCTTCTGGGGCTTCTATATAAATTCAACATGTCTACCATCGAAACCATAAGAAGAAGAAAAGCGCTATAAATTGTGAAAAGTGAGCAGGTACAACATGCTTGCAGTTCCGCTAGTAGCTACCGCTGGTAAGAATGCGTTGAGGATCCTGTGAAATTAATTCAGGTACTCACGCCATCATGATGTCCTCTCTTGAAGCTCGTTCAAGACCGTTAGGTCCACTCTTCTTCCAGTCCTCGGGTGTCAGACGAGCGTCGATTTGGATGCTCCTTGCGCCAGTAGCCGCGGAAATATGCACCAGTGTGCCATATTTACCCTGAAATCAAAGAGCTATTTTTACCCACTAATGTGTGAAATAGAAATTATGAGTACTTAATATGGTTGTTAAAAGTTTTTGACACTATTCTATAGGTCGTATCTGATGGCATGGTATTATGTAACTTTAGATGGTAGAAAGCTACTTACAAATCCTCACGAATAAACAAAATATATACTGAAGATTATCACAAACCTACCACGAAATCACCCAGATAATGTGGTTAAAAGAATCCAGAAGGAGACCCTATACATTGTCACAAAGTTACTAAGTATATATAAAAATAAATATACTAATTGATTTAATTCATAAATTGATGCAACTACAGCAGAACTTGAAAAAGGATTGTAGATGGTGATTTTGGAATTATTTCGGTTTTAGATGTCCATTGTCCAGTTTGCTTAATCTGGGGACCAATAGAAGGGACTTTTCTTCTTCTTCTTCTGCAGCCGAAAGCCGTCCACTGCAGGACAAAAGTGTTCCCTAAAGGCCCCCACAAAGACTGGTTTTGTGCTGTACGCATCCAACTTCTACCCGCGACCTTCACCAGGTCACCGGTCCATCTTGCAGGGGGCCTGTCGACTCAACGTCTTTCGGTACGTGGTCGCCACTCGAGAACCTTTCTGCTCCAATGGCCGTAAGTTTTACGATCGATTTGCCCCGCCCACTGCCACTTAAGTTTAGAGATTCTGAGTGCTATGTCAGTGAAAGGACTAATTTTATTTTAATTTCGATAGCGCATTAAAGTCGTTCAACCGTCCATACTTGACTAACATGTATCAGCTCCTTTTATTGGTAAAAATTGCCACAGCTTTTGATCCGCTATTGAAACGATATAAACATTTAATACTGTCATATTGAGATGTACTTTTTGATATTTCATTGTTGATTTTTCTCTACCTATCTATATCATCACGCCAGGTCTCTTGCGTTGTAGGCAAAAAGTACAGAACTCCAAACTGGTTCTTTCCTTATAGACCTCTCTGGCTTCCTCCACTCTCATATTTCATTTCGTACACGTTTGTCGGGTACGGAGACTCTTGACTTGCCCTTCAGAAAAAAACACGATGATTCCTTGTTGATTTTATATTTAAATAAATATAATCTGAGGAATTTAAGCAATCTTAATGCTAAATGATTATGTTATTTTAGGCGAAAAGTCGATGTTATGACCAATCCTGAAGCTTTTATACAAAAACTCAAATACATAGTTACTAAATAAAAATAAATGATTTGGCAAAAATATACCTTAATGATGATAGTAGGTACTGAGGCGTCGTTTTCTGGGTAGTTAGTCTGCGGCGTTAGGGTGTACTTGATGTGACCGCCGTATGACGTCAGTTGATTGCCGTGGTATGTCTCCGGAAGCGTTAGGTAAGGGTGGGAATCGGACCACCGTCCTTGACCGGCTAGCCGAGTCACCTGAATTTTTAATATTAATACTTAATAATGTAACTGATGGAAATATAATAATAATAATATAAGCCCTGTTAAGAAACTGAACTGTTCCCACTGTTGGGCACGGGCCTCCTCTCAAACTAAGAGGGTTTGCCATATCGATATTTTAGCGATACCTATTATAGCTATTCAAAAATAATTGTATATAACTAGTACTATTTATTCGAACTAACTTAATCCAGAACTTAAGCCACTCAGGCCACTGTGACGAATAGTCTCAGGTTCGATACCCGCACGGGACAAATTTTTGTGTGATCCATAAATATTTGTTTCGATTTGGATGTTTGTGTATGTTTGTCAACGCAATCATTAGGTATTTTATATTGTACCTTAGTTAAGGGGGGCGCAACCACTCAGATTTTTTTTTTTATTAATTTCGTAGCAAGACCCAGTTATAGCCTTATATCATGAGGTAATTTTGACGTTAAAACTTTTGACTATTATAAGCTGTCATAATTAGTATCGTACTGTAATTTGACGCAGTTCTGTTCCTCACTTACCGTAGCACCATTTCTCAAGGGTTCGTAGAAGTATTGATCATTTATCGGTTGCGAGTCGACCTGCACCTGTCCCGAAGGCGCCTGGGTTATGCCCACGAGCCTGGTGCCACCTTGTCCGAGAGGGGTGGGCATATTGTACGTGAAGAGATCAGCGCTGCGGCATTGGGTGGACTCTCCGAAGCAGAAGCAGCGGATACATTCACTTTCGGACCGGGCCTCACTGTTAAATGATTATACACGAGTCAAAAGAAACATAGATTACTAGCTGTTACCTGCGGCTACGCACGCATATTTATTGTAATCCTATTATTAATGTGAAAAATTGTATTTTTGGATGTGTGTTACTACTCAATCACGCAAAAACGGCCAAACGGATATGGATGAAATTTCAATTAACACATATCCTATGTGTTACCTAGGTACTTTATATCCCGGAAAAATGTAAGGTTTCTGTCTAAAATCAACACGAACGAAGTCGCCGGCTGAAACTAGTTTACTATAATATTAGTAGGATAATTTTGTGTAAAACTGTGTATTATTCATCGCTTAATCTACCGATTGTGACCGATCCCTGTAAATAGAGCAAGTTCTAAAATAAATTGTCACTGATTTTACCCTGTACTTTATAATTTACTGCTTTAAAAGATAGAAATTACTTGTTGAAATATCCTCGTGGGCAAAGGCCAGTGTTGTTGACGAATACGATAGCGTCAGGGGTTGCGAATGTGGCCACGTGTGTGGAGATGGCCTCGCAGGAGTATGCACCACTGTCCTCAATCTGCAAACGAAAGGGCCGGTTAAGTTTGTCCAAGAACAACGGAGCGGAACAAGACAATGAAAGTATTTTTTAACCTCACCTCTCTGATTCGAGTGTTTAGCTAACTGTAACGACATATCAACAAAGAGAGAGTTTACAATTTTGAGAATTGTTGATATTAGAGCTCCTATAGTGAAAACGCGTGGAGCAAAACATCTGTATTATGATTGACTGATTACTTTAATTTTTATGGTGGTTAGTAGCGTGGATAATTTTAAATGAATGTTATGGAATGCACCAATAAGAAACGCATTGCGATTTGGCGCGTGTAAGCCCTGAAGTGATGAGCTGAAAGGAATCGAGGTGTGATGACTCAAACAGATACATGGATTCCTACAAAAACCTCAATACGGTAGTAAACTAACCTGCATGTTCGTACAAATCAGTGTGCCGATTCCGTCGACGTTGGTGGACACGCACTGCTGTGGCACGTGGCCCCAATTTCTTCGCCAGGAGATAATGGGTACCGGAACACCAACGACGCGACACGTCAATGTCAAGGTGTCTCCAGGGTTTAACACCACGTTCGATGGTGTCGGAGGTTGCGATATGTAGAACGGATCTGGAAACAATATATCATTAGATTTTCAACGACATACAATTCGAGTTATAAAACTGGCAATGACATAAAGAAATAGAATTCAATTTTTCTGACAGTTACTTTTTTAAACGAAAGGAATGGAATATTATCCATATTAACATTTTACTGAGTAGAATAATAACCTAATTAAAAAAGGACGCTATGCGCTCAAAAAGCCTGCCTGAGTCCAACTAAATATTCGGTTAAAGATACAATTTGCCGCAATCTTAAGCCGCTTTGCCCACTGTGTCTGACAGTCGCGGGTTCGATTCGCGCACGGGACAAATCTTTATGTGACAATTATTTGTTTCGGTCTGGGTATTTGTGAATGTAAATTTTCATCTTTGTAAACGCACCCACGATACAGGAAAAATCCAAGTGTGTGGGAAAACATTATGTTTTTAAAATTATAATAAAAAAAGATACAATTTAATGGCCCGGACCCATGGATACTATGTTACAATATCTGATGATGATTAAACGCGGTCACTCATAGCGTTCGAGATATAGTTACGTACCCGTGTACGTACTTCTTGAAAAGACTTACGAGCCAATATCTTAGCAAGAACGTTACTATGCATACGATTCCTATAGCTGAAAGATACTCACTGCATCCAATTTCATCGGAATTATCCGGGCAGTCGGGATGTTTATCACATTGGAAACTCTTAGGGATGCAGAGGCCTCCCGATGCGCAAGAGAATTCGTTGGGGAAGCAATCGCTGCCTGGTTCCTTTACCCCGCAGTCCCGTTCATCTGAACCATCCCCACAATCCTGTTCTGAGTCGCAGCGCCAACTCTTGAGAATACATTTGCCGTTATCACATTTATACTGGTTTGGTTCGCAGAAACCGTCCCGATCTGCAATCAATTCAGTTAAAATACATAAACTGTTTCAGCATACCAGTAGCGGATTGGAGAATAAGTGATTTAAATATACTCCACTCTAGAATTTTGTTCAGGATATGCAAAAAGCTGTAAATAATGTAAAAAGTATTTATATGGACTTGTATAAGGAAATAAGGCATTTTTAATGTAAAGTAGTTTTGGGTGTCGATTTTTAATGACAACTAATGGCCGGTTTCAATATTCAACTCAAGGATAGATTTGCTTACACTCAGTAGAAATTTGACATATTTTCCGTACAAAATATGTCAAAATTCTATACGTAGTAGGCAAATCTGTCCTTGAGTTATATATTGAAACCGGCCGTAAGTCGATTTGAACAGTCGAAATAGGGTGAAGTCGAAATGGATGCACCGGTGCGTTCCATACGGAGATCCCGGAGCCCCTCCAAAGTGCTGATGTCGGCCACCCTAGGGTGTTTAGTCGGTAGGAATCCGACACGCCCCGTGAGCGTCCCCCGAGGCTCGCGGAAGTCCTATGCAGCATTTTCCCCAGGAAAAAAAAAACAAAGTGGTCCAAATGGATGGTATCCCAGGTTTGTTTTGTTTTCAAAATAGGAATTTCAGGTTTAATGGTTTTTGCGTGATGCAAATGGTGGATGGAACACGAATAAAATTTAATCTCAATCTTTCCTGCCTTTTGACAAGCTTTTATTTTACTTGCAACATTTGTTTGTTTAGGTCAAATCTTGCAAGCTTAATCAAAACCATTCCCTCTTATCCCACATATTGACTCTCCTAGGATTGACTTCAGATGAAAAAACTCGAGAATAGACACGTATTTTGTATACTCATTTAAAATTGATTGCCCTTTTAAAATGCACCTGGCAAAAAAGCTAGTTTTTAAAAATGTTTTTTTTTTAATTTATTAATTTATTGGTTTAAATGTGAAAGTACTCACGGCAGTTGTCTTCGTCGGATCTGTCGCTGCAGTCGTATCGGCCGTCACACACTGAGGTCTTGGGGATGCAGTCTCCGTTCCCACAAGTGGCCTCATGCGTTTCACAATGCTTGAATGGATGATTTGTTACGGGGTCTAAAAGACAAAAATATTGTTTTAAAGATTAAACGTAAATAATAATGAGGAATGATAAATAACTTAGCCTATTCTGCCCCACTGCTGGGCAAACTCTCTCACAAATTGAGGTGAGAGAGATTAGGTCGTATTCCACCACCCGGTTCCAATGCGGATTGGTGGAGGCATGTTTGTGGCTACCTGCTGTTGGTACTTATAAAGCCACCTATAAGGCTTTTTAAAGCATGGAAACGTTCGAATATGAAAATGCCACAAACGGTTACCTATCTAAGGCCGCTCAGCCCAACGCTGCTTAACCTTGGTAATCGCTAAGAACATCGTAGTCTCACAGCGCTACGAGCGCTGAGATATGTATTAAAATAAAATTATATAATAAATTATTCTTATTGTAATACATAAAATCATGGTTGTAAAAAGTATGCAGGCTAATTAAGTTCTCCGACTAACAAAACTTTCCATGACTTATGGTGTGTGAGACACAAATAGTCCTACTAAAGATTTTCCAGTCTCTCTGCAGGGCTATCTATTCTTCTGCGAGACCATCAAATTTTAAGGCTAGTCGCTTTTATGCGCGGGAGTACGAATTGATTTTATTTTTGACATTCCTTGCATTGTACATCTATCTATCTATCTATCTATAACCTCACGCCAGATCCCTTGCGGGGTAGGCAGAGAGTACAGAGTTCCAACAGGTTCTTTCCTTACATACCTCTCTGGCTTCCTCGACTCTCATACTTCTCATACTCTCATTGTACATATCGTATATATAAAGTATAAAGATACACCCTTATTATTAGTTACCACACAAGGATCATTTGGTTTAACTAGGTATCTTCTTACTATCATCATAACAATCTTAGCCTGCATTCAAAAGTACTTACGTTCAGTTTCTACGTTCAGAACTACTTTAACTTCAGAGCCAGGTTGTCCTAAGTACGCCGGTGCTTGACAGATGTACACGCCAGCATCAGAGGGCTAGAAATTAAAGAAACTATATTGATATCTTATTCAACGAAATATTTGGATAACCCTTATTTAATAGTATCTCCTTCTGATTTGAAAATTATACTTTTGTAGGTGCACCTATCTCTATTATTTAATTTTAAAAAATATAGACACTCTCTTAATTCCTTATACGGCATGACAGCAACTGTCTCCTTTAATTGACTTTTATAACTTATCCTCAGTCAGAGAAGAAGAGAACTTCGCCTTTATTCTTCTTGTTTCGTCAAAATATGTTATGAATAAAACAAGATAAATCATAAAACATGTATTAAATAGCTATTACCACAAACAAGATGTCTTAGTTATCATTTTTCTTCTTCTATTTTCTATTTCTCCCTTAAAAGAACTACGTATAAAATGCCTATAGAGATATAAAAGTTTTTAGAGCTCTATCTTTCTTACAAGATTGCTTAAAAAGCAGGGTGTATATTGTCGATAACATTCCCAAAGTAATTTTGCTAAGAACTTACCGAAACTTCCATCATTTCGAGACGCCCCTTAACATCGAGTGAGCCTGGTTTGATAGGTCTGCCGCCTTCCCTGACCCATCTGACCGCAGCTCGGAGTGGGCCTTCGTCACGGCACCGCAATACCACGTCGCCACCTACAAGACCCGTCACGGTTTAAAACATGTCCGGAGTTGCAGGCACGAGACCCAGTTACTTTCATTACAATGCAGCATTCCATTAGCTTAAAATTAAATTGAATATTATCGATTTACACTCAGTTGCAGAATTAGCAGCCCACCAATAACATTTCATTACGTAAAGTGGCATTTATCACTAATGAATTCATTTCAATATATTTGTCGTAATTTTGTTTTGTGTAATGATTTATGATAGATTAGCGATTAATGCCATCTTTAAAATTTAAAGAATGTTTCTGCAACTGGGCGTTACCCTTTGATTTTTATGATTTAAGTTAACCAAACCCTAGTTAGCCTACTCCGCAAGGGACCTGGCGTGATGATATAGGAAGTTAACTAAAAATGACTTTTCCGCTCTTGTTAAGTCGTTTCAAATATGTCAGTGAAGTCAACAAGTCCTATAATTTTTAACGCCAATTTTAAAAATAAACCTTCTTAATTGAAAGTCCAGAATTTGTTCTTCTCAAATGTCTCGAAATAGCTGAATCAAGTATTGAATAGTCATACATTGGTATGTGATTATAATATAAGTACTAAGCCTAAAATTAATGTTTGGTGTTATCTAAGTACGTATCCAGGCACATTAACCAGTTTGATTAATAAACCGAGACCAAGTACACTCGCATTTGTAAAAAATTTCATCACAAATCCAAGTAAAATACTCAGCTCATCTAATACATGTTTATAAACAACACGAGACCCGTTGTGGGATACCGATTTTTAATTTTTGTTATAACGAATGGTAAATACGCTGCCTAGGTAGGTGCATACAATATAAAATAGTAGAAAAATATATTTTGGTAACATCTAGTATACCCAATAATCAGTTTTAATAACTATGATTATTTATAATATAACTGCATGCTTTAAAGTAGAACCCAATTATTTTTTGTCCGATAGAATTACAAAACATGATTTTTTTTTGAATTGTTATGTTAATAAATGAATGTCAGCGTGTTACATTAAAAACCCGTTTTAAAAATTTCAATTAAAAAGTTAATTAACTCGTATTACATAGATTATCAACTTATTATCTATTACTCTGTCATGCACAATCATAATGTTAAGTATCTTTGAATATTCAGTAATGTATAATATATATATTGTTTTATAATACTATATATTTAAGCACCCGTGTGTGATTATTTAAAAATGACGCAATCTTTCAAATAAAGCCATTAATGAAATTGCACAAACAGACGCCCTCCAGCATAAAATTAAAAATAAAACCGTTTCAATCACTCATCTAAGCCGTTAAACTGTTATAAAAACCCAGTGTTTTTTTGCCCAAAAATAATACTCCAGGCAAGCCGACTCACCTCTGTGTGCTGTACCACCACCATGAAAGAAACAAGGCAAATTATAATAACGACCAGGAATAAACCCAGTAATAAGTCCTACCCGGTAAGTACCCAGTTCGCGTGAGCCTCAAAGTCCTCCACCGTACAGAAAAAGGAAAAGAAAATACAATTTTTATTCAGCACAAGAAAAAGAAAGAACATAGATTGTTTTAAATTTGTATGGTAATATAAACATGTACTGTCTATAAATCTTTAAATTTCATTTCAATAGAATCAAGCTCAATCATAATTAAGAATATTGGGTGATTAACGTTTTGCAAATAATGAATATAAACTACACAACTAGTCCATGTTCATAAAACAAGCAATACTTGGTAACTATGTCTCCTAGGAACTAATGAATTAACATAGTCAGTACTTTTTAGGTCGTCTTTTCAAACTAATAATTTTTCACCTTATTTACAGCTCACCTGTAGGTCCTTGCCTTAAGAATGATGCAATAATTTCACATCATAAATTACAAATTAATTTACCTACATAGACAAAGTTCACGTGGATATCGAAAAAATGGGATTAAAGTTAAAGGATTTTTTTTTTAAACGTAACCCGTTCCTGTGTCGTGGGTGCGTTTACAAACATGTAAATACACATACACAAATACCCAGACCGGAACAAATAATTGTGGATCACAAAAAGATTTTGTCCCGTGCGGGAATCGAACCCGCGACTATTAGACACCGTGGGCGGAGCGGCTTAAGCTCTTAACCACTGCGCTAAATCGTCTGTCGTCTGTCGTTCTATTATGATAGTTCAAGAAATTTAGTGATAAAAGTATTAATTTACAAGTTAAGAAATATATTGCGTAGATTGGCTTTAATAAACATTATTTTAACAAACACCAGAATGACGTTGACTTACCGTATCTAACGGACTCTGATTTGGGGTACTGCATCAATTGTAATGCTGGTGGACCTGAGAAAATATTATAAAATTAACTACTAGCATTTTTAGTCACATTGTTATTAATAAACAAATATAGCTATGCTCGGCGTTTCTCTACGCGATCGAATCAGGAATGAGGAGATTCGTAGAAGAACCAAGGTCACCGACATAGCCGTTAGGATTAGCAAGCTGAAGTGGCAATGGGCGGGCCACATAGCGCGTAGATCGGACGGGCGTTGGGGCAGAAAGATTCTAGAGTGGAGACCACGTATTGGCAAGCGCAGCCTGGGACGACCGCCTGCCAGATGGACCGACGATCTTGTGAAAATCGCAGGAAGTCGTTGGATGCAGGTGGCATCAGACCGGTTACGCTGGAAAGCGATTGGGGAGGCCTATGTTCAGCAGTGGACAAGTATAGGCTGAGATGATGATGAGGATGATGATGATAACTAACACCGAGTATTATACTTCTAATCCAAGAATAATACTCGATGCAGTTATTACTTGTTTAGAGTAATGACACGAAAATCGTGTTGTGGCGATCCTCGAAGAGGTGTTTACCCTGCAGTAGAAGTATTTTGGGTGATGATGAGTGTTTAATATTGTGCTAAAAGTCCATCTACATTTCTTCTTCTTCTTAGCGTCTCGACGGCAAACATGCTATAGTTATATGGAATCAGCCCAAAATGCGGCCACATTGACTGCATTGTCGGAGGCAGCCATCAAGTCCTGCTGCGTACACGGGTTAGGGGATGCGGAGCACGATATAAGGTGGGAGATCGTTTGGGTTACGCCACACATACACCCTAAATTGGTACCGTCTGTGAATCCCCACCTGATTGTGTTTTCCTTGCTCTGGCCGACCTGGCTCCGAAGTAGAGATTTCCAGACCGGCCATGGTAATTTATGTCCAGGGAGACTCTTAGTGGGTGAAACAAAGGGATTTGGTAGGGATATTTCCTCCTTCCAGAGGTTGCACCTCGCTTTTATGGCTCTAAGGTTAATCTGCATTTTATAATGACAAGCGTGATAGAGGTGGACTCAATACACAAGGACAAGGTTATGGATCACCAATTAATATAAAAAGTTTTTAAAATAACTTAATTTTTAAATTTTATATTATGTATCAAGGATTTAATGTTTAATTAAACTAAGGTTTAATTTTATAATAGGTATCATAATTAGTTAATTTTCTCGTGCCGTTAAAGTAAGTACTAAAAATCATTATAAAAACTAAGTTCATTCAAAATACACTAATATTTTTTTTTAAATACCATCAGTTGTTACATTTTTCGTGCTGTTGTAGTATTAATATAACGAGTATATACACCAAATAAAGTTAACTAAATTAATTTTATGTACAAATAACCCAAGTTTACTAAAGTAAACTTGGGTTATTTGTACATAAAATTAATTAATATAAATATTATACTAATAAATGCAATTAGTAAGGCTATATGATTCAGTCAGTTGTTCAATCGGATTTGTAAAGGGTAAAGGGGAACTTTAAAAATTTAGACCCACTAAAGGGGGGCTTACTTCACACATTGCCCAAAAAACGGGCAGTTAAAGGCAGTTTAAAGACTTTGACGTTTTAAACTTCCACATTTCATCGAAGTGATACGAAGAGGAAATTAGCCTATTGCCATGATCTGCTGCTTGATTGATGGTAAATAGTTTGCACTTTTATTCACCTTTACTGCATTTAGGGGAACTGAAGTGGCGAGAGCACATATAAGAGAGCACTCAATTATCTACAAACGTTTCACTAAACGTGGCATGCCACGAAGTTAGCCTAAAGATCATTAATATTATGATACTTAAACTTTTGACCAATATTTACAACCATAAGGAAGCAATAGATGAAGACGAAAGATAGAGTATTATATACATGAGTACATTATACAGGTATTTTAATGAAAATTTTAAGTGACTCGGACATGTCAAGAAATTCTTGGAATATAACTCTCAGATTGTACATTGCTTGCCCGTCACGAGTTATTATTGCAATAAAAGGTAAAGGAATCAGTAGCCTTTTATTCAGCAGCGGGAAATATTGCTAATAAAATAGAAAGGGCTATGTACATAGTTAGTGCCTAAATAATTCAAGCTATGAAGCCAGTTAAATGCATAACAAGGATCAAATTAATTGTGTCCAACTCAGATTATCGATTCTTACTGCCGGAGGGACAATCGAATTCGTCACTGAAGTCAAATGGGCAATCGATATGGCCGTCGCATCGTCGGAATGAGTCTATACATGAGCCCCTCTCGCACGACCACTGGGAACCACGGCATTTACTACGGCGACCTAATGAGGGAAAACAAAAATCACAAATTTTCTGTTCTAATTAGTCAGTAGGTATAAAAAAACGGAACCTTGCTAAAATATCAATAAGAAGCGATATAGCCGTTACTCTCCTTAAATACAATTTGGACGATCAAGTAGATCAAGTCCTGCAGTGGGCTTCTTTCGGCTGATGATCTCAAAATAGTATCTTTTGATTGGAACAGTGAAAACGAGAAATTATTTCAAGTTTTGAATAAATTAAAACATTGTTTGGTTTGGGTGTTTAGTTGTGGAATTGTATAAATTAGTAATGAACAGATTATAGAGGTAATAAATAACCTATTTTAACCTATCTCCTTAATTGGATATGAGTACTTACGTATGCACTTACGTATTTCGATATGACATATCAAATTATAACATTTATTTTAGACTTTTATGCTACTAGATAAATTTAATGGTTGTAGGCACATAGACAGAGGACATTTGGTCTGGTTACTATTGTGAAGTCTTTGCCGACATGATGTAACGGTTATTGAAAGCTTTCGAGGTTACTAATTATGGAAACTTATGTCATCCATATTCAAATACAAGATATAGACTCTTTGTAGTTAACAGTCCGCTAACTGTAAACAACATGAATCTAAAAAGTAAAAAATTACTGACCTCCTTGTCCGCCATCACCAGGTCGACGACCCCCTGATGGACCTCCGTAACCTGATCCTCCTCTACCACCAGTTACATCTCCGTCTGGTTGGCCTCCATATCCAGGTTGACTTCCATATCCAGGTTGACCTCCATATCCAGACCCTCCTTGACTGCCAGATGGTCTTCTTTCTCCCGATTGACCTCCGTATCCAGGTTGACTTCCGTAGCCTGAGTCTCCCCTGCTTCCAGATGGGCCACCTTCTTGAGGCTGGCCTCCGTATCCAGATTGACTTCCATAGCCTGACTCTCCTCTGCCTCCAGATTGGCCTCCTTCTCCAGGCTGGCCTCCGTATCCAGGTTGCCCTCCGTAGCCTGACTCTCCTTTGCTTCCTGATGGACCTCCTTCTCCTGGTTGACCTCCGTATCCAGGTTGTCCTCCGGAGCTTGACTCTCCTCTGCTACCAGATGGTCCTCCCTCACTAGGCTGGCCCGTATATCCAGGTTGACCTCCGTCACCTGACTGCCCTCTGCCACCAGAGGATCCTTCCTCTCCTGGTTGACCTCCGTATCCAGGTTGACCCCCGTATCCAGGTTGACCTCCGTATCCTGGTTGACCTCCATATCCAGGCTGACCTCTGTTACCAGATTGGCCCTTCTCTCCTGGTTGGCCTCCATATCCAGGTTGATCGGGGTAACCTGGCTGTCCTCTATTACCAGATGGTCCTTCCTCTCCTGGTCGACCTCCGTATCCAGGTTGATCTGGGTAACCTGACTGTCCTCTATTACCAGATGGTCCTTCCTCTCCTGGTTGACCTCCGTATCCAGGTTGCCTGCCGTATCCAGGTTGACTTCCATATCCAGGTTGATCTGGGTAACCTGATTGTCCTCTGCTACCAGATGGTCTTTCTTCTCCTGGTTGACTTCCGTATCCAGGTTGACCTGCGTTGTCTGGCTGACGCCTACCACCAGTTGGTCTTTCTTCTCCTGGTCGGCCTCCATATCCAGGTCGGTCACCGGATCCAGGTTGTCCTCTACGATCGTACGGATAGCCCGCATTCTGGTCTGGGTATCCAGAGTAGTACGAAGGCGTTGTCGTGTAAACTGGGCTTTCCGGTACAGGAGGCACATACCCAGCAGTTGTTGAAACGTCGGGTTGTCGGGGTATATCGGGACAGTCAGCCTCATCGGAACCATCGTTGCAGTCGTATTTGCCATCACAGTACAAATTGGTGGCAATACATCCACCATTCCTGCACTGGAAGCTGTCGTTTGGACAATCTATAAAAAGAAAATACAATAACTTAATCACATGTTTTACTTAACAGCAATTATCATTACAAATTTTGGGATCGTGCATTAAAAGAACACTACTTAAGGTTGAAATAAAAAGGATGAATAATAATATTTCATATTAGATTTGCAGATTCAATTAGTACAATATTGTGAGATTTTCTAAAAAAGAACAAATTTAAATTATATCAAGGACATTTAATCTATTCACTTAAGGTTTAGCGAATTGCTATACTAATTGGTACGAAAAGTATGGATTGATCACTCATGCAAATAAAAAAACTGATAAACAGTAAACACATGACGATAATAATATCTAACGTTATTATTATCATCAAATTTTAAGTGATTTTCTTATGAGAACTCTAAAGCAACTTAGGGATAAATTATGGACTAACGCAAATGGTGTCATGCTTTAATCATTCCTTATGTTGTTTGCACTCACATCACAGTTGTGTGTACTCACAAAAAAAATGTTTGCGTAACGTAACAATAATTAATTTACTCATCACTTAAAATGGTAAAATAAATAACTTTTTATAATAGGTAAGCCGACTAAAAAAAAAAATATTAGTAGTGGGTGCCAAGTAACCGACCGCACCGACCGACTAGCACCGATTTCAAATATTATTTTTTTGCAATTGGAAGTCAGTTTCCCTTCTTTTAAAAAAAGTTAATAATTGTATTTGTATTTCAATTCAAAATCGAATAAGGCGTTACGCGAGCATTCTCCCGCTGAAGATTCATTCATAACAACGAATATGCTCATAAATATAAAGTTGAAACTAAGAACCATAACAGATGAGCTACTTTTAGCATTAGCGACCGACAATTTTGCAGCTTTTCAAAAGGTTAATGTAGCGTCCTAACGCTTCCGTCCGCTTTTTAGACGCTTGAGAGAGCGTTAGGACTTGCGAAATGTACCACAACCACAGAGTCATCAGTCAATCACAGAGTCACTCGTCCATCTTAATCTTCTTCATTCATCTCTCTGCGATGCGTGCAACATTGATGCAGTCGCTTATTCGTATGCATTTGATTAGTTATTCGCCAAAACGTGATGCATCGATACAATTGCAAAGCGCCGATCGTCGATGCTAAAAGTGTCATAATTCTGAGACTAATTCTAATACATATCCTACTCGTACACATTATATAAATATATGTATCACCACAATACACGGCATTTTACTTTTTTAACCGATTTTTTGGAAAGACATCCACAACAATAGGAGATGATAACTCAAACCTAATGAAACTAAACACAACACGGATGGATTCGTTCAACAATAAAGCAAGGTATAGTTATCTACCAGCTTATGGGGACTGAAACTTGAGGTTCATTACAATTTGGATGATTTTATATGCAAACTGCATTCCATAAAGTCTGTTTTGACTTCTTCTACATTTGCATGTAATACTAAGAGTTTATAGCATTAGACATTATCATCACTATCACTACATATTGACCCCGCCGCGTCTGTCCGTCTGCCTGAACGCGATAAACTCAATAACTACAGAACAGATTCTCATACGCTTTGCACCAATGAACGGAGTGATTCAAGAGGATGGTTTATGTGTATAATTCACCCGTGCCAAGACGGCCTTTTATGTAATTTTTAAATCGCCGTGTTCTAGTGTAATTATAACGGTTTTAGTGATATGAGATGTCCTATACTGTGCTAATAGCATTATAAACATATCAATATTTTTATTTCAAAGAATAATATCGCTATTCATTTTTTCGTAATATTTTTATGTTACTCAATAATTATTAGGTACTAATTATAAGAGAAACACATCAAAATAACGTTATCTGGTGGTGCCCCTTCAATGTAATGTTTGAATTTTCTTCGTCTTAAGTTAAGCTACTTCTACGGCTGCAAAATCCACAAAAACGTGTCCATTATTTTCTTCTAAACCCTTACGTGCAAGAGTGTTCTGCTACTGAGATAGTTCTATAGTTACACACCTTGTAATATGAACTAACACACTAGCAAAACTATTCACAGATTCGAAAACAGTATGGGGTATATGCCTAGTTTGAAAAGACATTCTTCAAATTTAAAACATGGCATTAGTTGCTAATTGAGCATTAATGCCCAGTGGCATGGCTAATCTATCCTCATTAACTATAAACTACATATTATAAAACAAAGTCCCCCACCGTGTCTGTCTGTCTGAACGCGATAAACTCAATAACTACCTAACGGATTTTCGTACGGTTTTCACCAATGGACGGAGTGATTCAAAAGAAAGGTTTATGTCGAACGTCTCTGCAACATGGCGCAAGTTTTATATATCTGGATTTGCCAGTAATGTCATCTTTAAGTTTAAAAAACGTCTTTCCAATGGGGCATAAATGGATGAAATGATCTATAACTACTGACAAACAATCATAAAAACAACGATGCAATAGTATAATTCGAAAAATATCACGAGAAAGATGTCTCTACACGCAGATGTAGTCGCACTCCGAACATATTCGATACCGGAGTTGTAACAGTTTTGCTCGTCTGAGAAATCGTAGCAGTCGTATATATTGTCGCAGCGCCTGGCGTGGGGTATGCAGCGCCCATCGTAGCAGGTGAACTCTGATTCGTGGCACGTGGACACGACCGAGGAGCGGGACGCTCTCGTCATGTACCAAGCTGGACATCCATCATCACATCAACCTCTACCCCGATATACAACATTTGAACAAAAATGATAAAAATACTTGTGCTTCGGAAGGCACGCTAAGCTACAACTTGTCTCCACCAATTTCCCCCAGGTCCCTGTGGTGGAGTATACCTAATCTCTGTCTGTGTCTGTTGATTTGTGAGATAGGGTCTTTGCCCAGCATTGAGACAGTAAAGGCTGATTCTATTACTAATATATTATATAAAATATTGTCAATTTCCAATTTGTTACAAACACACGGCAGTAATTATTTATAATAACAATGCCTATCTTCTGGGACAATAAGGTTTAAAAGAATTCTAGCTTTCTCTTTGTGTTGCTCCCGTTTACCTGTTTATATAAAAAATTTGCACTAGTAATTAAAGTGATAAAAATTAACATTATTTCAGCATAACAATACTAAATTTATCCGTATTACTTACTGTGTATTACGTACTGAAAAAGCCTGTGTTTGTGTATTATTAGGTTGCCTTTAACGTACTTGCCTAAACGCTACAATCCAGTGCAGTGCATTTAAAATAACGGTGCAGACTAGAAGTATTCTAAACTGGAGACATGTAACGGAGAAATTGGTTAAGCACCAAGATTTCTATTCTTAGATCCATACGTAAAGATTTGTATGGCGTGAATTTTGAAATTGTTGTAGATATGCAATATTAATGGAATTGTGAAAATATTTTCAAATTATCCTTGATTACTTCAGATTTATAGATGCCTTACAATATCACGTCACTATATAAAAACGTTTCGCAGGGTCTCCATTTTTGAATACTACTAGGGTGCCATACAGTGCATCATTTTTCCACTTTGAGTGCAAGAAATTTGACAGTGTCTTTGAGTTTGTGCCCATTTAGTGCTAAAGCGTGTTTAGGCGTTTTCCATTTGACGACACATGAAACGACTTATTTATTAACTAACAATGTGTAGACACGTTATACATGTATATTATACCTACAAAATTTCACAGCAACTGAAATTCTTTTTGCTTAAGAACGACATACACAAGATGACCGTTTGTGTTTTTTTTCTGTCGTTGTCATATTTATGTAAATAATGCACGTATCTGGATTGCACGCGACCAAATTGAAACCGGTTAATTAGCTTTTCATGGTAGGTACAATACTGTATATACCGGTACCGGTAATGTACATACTATATATGCACATTTACTGCAACATCATCACCCGCAACATCATATTAATCTGTGTCGTCCACGACAATGTCATCACATGAAAAGACGCCCTTAGTGTGATGCTTACTATTATAGATAATAGAGAAAAATAGCACTTGTGTTCCTACACATCAACAAAGATTCAACCCAGTGCACATAGAAAATTTGAAAACGTTCAATAGGTATAAAATTTTGTGTGGTCTGCTTTATTATTTTCCATTCTAAACCGTATTCCACACTAAATAAATGAAAGCTGAATCTGTCAAAAAAAAGAAGTTTAATCCAATTGTCGATGGATGATCAAAGGTATAAACAGCGTCTTTATCGCGCATTCAGATTTAGTACACACATGTATAAACATCGTAATCACACATATGGCTTAAGGAAAGTTATAAGCATACCTATTACGAAACCCTTAGGCCGAGTATTCGACAGAAGTGAACCAATAAATACCAATTGTTCTATTGCTAGATGTTTCTAGTTTCGTGGTTTATCATGTTGTACATGATAAGTGAATTTATTTGTAATATTGGTCTAGTCTCACTGTGGCTCACGATTGAAAGTTGGTAAAAGATGTTTTGATACTTACGGCAGTCGCGCTCATCGGATTCATCACGACAGTCAATGTTACCATCGCAATAGAAAGCGTAGTCGATGCAGACGTTGTCGGACTCACATTGGAATTCATCTTGAGTACAAACATCTGTGGTATAGAAAAGAATTAACTCATTACTATTTTTTTAACTAAACCTTTTATATCCTACTGTTGGGCAAGGTCTCCAAACTTTCCCATTCTTGTCTTATTTGATTTTTTTAGTTAATCATAATTATTTGTTGATCATCTCTCATGGATGCAGAGGCGGCAAAGCCACTGGTTTTGTTTGAAGCCTTATGAACCGCTCGATAAATTCCAACAGTAGGTGGTCACAAACCTGTCTCCACCAATACTGCGCTGGATTCGCCACATTGTCACAGAAGTGCTTATTAAAAACTGTGATTGCGTAGCCCCATAGTTATTGCTACTAATAGTCAGATAACGTCACTCAGTGGTTAATAGAGAAATGCATATTACTGGAATTTCGTGATAGGAAAAAAATCCCGTGATCTTATCGAGCGGACTGAGCGGTCACATGGGATAAAATAGAACAACTATGACGGGGAGGAAGCGAGACAGGTCTGTAGGGAAAAATCTCGTTGGAGCTCTTAGTATTAGAAATACTGTCCAATTTTCTTTTCAAATAATCAAATTGACATCTGTAGTAGATAAATATAAATCACCTTTGCTAGATATCATTGTATCGTTACAGTTGCGCTCATCGCTGCCATCCTTACACTCCTCGACGCCACCATTGCAACGCTGCTTGATGGACAAACATTCGCCGGATTCCACACATCTACAATAGAAAAATAAACCTATTGTATATACAACAGAAATATTCAAAATCGCAATTTTGTGAAAATAAATCGCAAGGGCAATTTCGCTTCATATGATATATTCGCAATTGGCTTATTGGCATAAGGGACAAATTATAAGCAAAGCAAGAATGATACTGATGAATCAAAGTTACCTGAAGTCATCCGGTCCGTCGCAGAATTTACAGTTGAGTTCGTCGGAGCCGTCAGAACAGTCGGGGCGGCGATCGCAAATCTGACTGGCCGCTAGACGCGTACCGTCGAGGCATACGTGGCTATAATCTTTAAACGACGAAAAACGACATCATTAATATCATACAACCGTCATTAGCATCAATAATGAAACAAATCCAATGTTGTCGCAGCTATAATAAGTCGCTGTTGTCGCTTAGGTGTTTAAAATATTCGCTTCAGCAGTATTCGCAGTAGTTAACTCCTAATATCTAAATTCCTAGAGGCCGTAATACTAAATTAATGATGTAAAGAAAATTAATTAGATAGATGAAGCGCTTACAGTTATGTGTAACTGTGTGTATATGAAATATGAATTTTATTAAATGCTTCAATTACCTAATTTTATATATATTAGCAGACTATTCATTCATATATTTCTGAGCGTTTTATTATTTTTGTGCAGCAGTTCAGTGCAATCGACAATATTAGCAATATTAAATAATGTTGGTGTTATGGCACTGAAATACTGCAATTGAGTGCAACCACACTAATGCCTTATGTATTAATGAGTACGAAACCTCTATATCAATAACAATATAACAGTATATTTTACAAAATTAGCCAAGGCAATTAGTCTCTTGGGTCGCATTCGATCAATTTGACGATTAGTTTATTTAAGCTTCATTGATATTATTTCCATTTTACTTGGTTCGTTGACTCGTTCAAACAATATAGGATTTATATAACAGAACTAGTGTGGAATGGATCCAGCGTGATGATATAGGCAGATAGATAAAAGCGCATAAACAATGATTATCTCAAAGACAAACATTGTAAAGAAATAGATAATGTTGGATGGAATTTACATCTCGCCAAATACTGATCGTAATGTGACGCAAAAACATTATTAATATTGATGAAACACATTATTTTTATAAGTAATCTCTTTTGTTTTGATTATTCCATGTATACATGTAGTAGGTACCTTGGTCTGTATTACAACCGTCTTCATCTTCGCCGTCGTCGCATTGGGGGATACCGTCACATAGCACGCCGCAAGGCACGGAACCACCATTGCAAGTAAACTGGCCAGGTGGACACTGATAGTCTGAAAATATTCAAACACGTTAATCTTCCTCATTAAGAATGCTCCCTGAAGTCTCCCAGCTATTAGCACGGTTTAAAAAAACTACTGTTAACACTGAACAATTACAATTTAAGGATTTATTACATTATCTTCTAGTGTACTTGATGAGAATAGTACTGTATTTTCCAATAACAATTATTATTCTAAAAATCTGAAAGAATTCGACAGGAAAAATCGTACAACCCATTACGACTACCGAGAAATATTTGTAAATATAATTGTAAAGTCAAATAATGCAGTCATGCGAAACATGCGAGATTCTTGTCGTGCACCAAACAAACACATGCATAATCTTAAGAAATTCGACCTTTTATCAAGTATCTTGATTCACATCGTTTTTCGTCTGAATGGTCCCGACAGTCGTAACGACCATCGCATCTTTTCCGCAAATTTATACAATCACCGTTATCACATTGCCAATTCCGACTTCCACATGTCCCTAGACGTTAACACGAAAATATTTCGTGAGTAACAAAATGTTCCATTATCATACTCCATCATTCGTAAGCATCTTGTGGAGCAACTAACTTCATCAATATTATTATTTTCAAGATTAATTCACCATTTGATTTAAATAGATAACTGAATCTGTTAACATAGTCATTTAAGCACCAATCTCTTTAATTATTACAGTACAAAAACTACTACTAAGGATCAAAGTATTAGGGTAAAAGCCGGATAGTTGCCCCACTATTCAAAAAAGCTCTATTACTAAAAAATAACTACTTACTCAGAATAATGCAACATGTATATCAAAACATAGGACTTTGATCTTTTATAGAAGCCTATTTTTGTAAAGATAATTAATATTGTTTTTGAGTAAATCCTGCTTTATTCTCAAAAAAGGTATAATTGCCTACTGTAGCGGATAGTAGCCAAACGTTAAAAATTCTTCGGGGGATATTGGCCTCGTGCAGGGATATACGCCTCACTATGAGTTTATTTACATGGAAACAAATGTATATCAATGTAAGTAATCGATCTGTATTATTAACGGAGATCCTTTAATAAGTAATAATCAAAATATTAATCAACATTATAAAATAGTATTAAGTTTTAACCATTATAATCATAAAAATAAAAAAAAATTGCCTCTAAACTTTAAGTTAGGTAAGTTATTAGTAAAATATTTGATTATTTATCTTAAAGATAAAACAATATGGCAATCAAAGTTGATTGACAGTACCATCAAAATAGTAATTTACAATGTCGTTATCTCCTAGGTCTAAACAATTTTGAGAAAGATTCAAGAGGTTTAAAGACGGCCTAGGTGGAGAGTGATTTTGGTTCACGCTATTCTGCTCTGGCATTTTGCTCACCTATATTGAACGCATGAAACAGCTAAGTATTCATTTTATTAAAAACAATTTATAGTCACAATAAGCTGGAAAAAAACACTTTAAAGAATTTATAGATGCGGATTGTTGCCCCTAGAGCGACTATACGCAAAAGTAAATAGGGCGACTATCCTTTTTGATACGGATACTTGCCCTTTTTATTTGCGAAATAAGTGAAAACTATTCATCAATAAAACGTTATAAACAGTGTAACTTAAACTCTAACGCATGCAAAGAAACAAAAAGTTGACTGAAATCACAATCAGTAATAAAAATATTCAACAGAAACGACCTAGCAATATGATTTCGACGCCCGTCAAAGTTTCGCCGCGTAAGATTTTTGCTAACACGGACAAAACGCATACCCCTACTTTGACGGCTTAGATGACTATGAGGCCTGCGGGAGGGGCAGTTCGTATTATAATCAAGCGTAAATGCCATCAACATCCCTAACAGAGTGTATTTAAAATCGGGGCATGTATCCCACTGAGGCAACTATCCGGCTTTTACCCTATAGCATCCTTCACGAATCTTGCAATCACAGAAAGAAACTTAAAAGATATCTTAACAATAAATTTGGTCACGATGCTTGATATGTAGTAATGGTTCTAAAATATAACTTAGATCTCGATGAAGCATTACTTACGGCAATTATACTCGTCTTCGCCTTCGCTGCAATCGTCGCGACCGTTACAAAGATAGGCTATATTTATACAAGCACCGTTTCGACATTGATATTGACCTCTCCTACAGGGACAGTTAGCTTCGTCAGAACCATCGTCGCACTCCACAGTTCCATTGCATCTCGATTCGGCTTGTATGCATACTCCACTTGTGCATTCAAAAGCCATGCAAATTTTGCCTGTGTAATGCACCGTAACCATCAATATCTACTAGTAAGGGACTACATCAATATTGTCATCATTGTATAGACGAAGTGTCTAGCGATCTAATTCACGAATGTCAGAAAATATTCATTCATTTTCTCCTTTAGTCGCAGTTACGCATAAACCTATCGATGATTTTATCAAAATGATTTCACTGGTTTTACTTTCTTATACTTCGTCTATTTTATTAAAATTTTGTATAATACTATAAAGCACAATTTGAAATCCCTTGCTAGTGATACAAAATCTGTTGCAATTTTAAAGCTCTTTTAGACTATTAAGACTAGTTGGAACGTAATCTCAACATTCTGAATCCTTTTAGTAAGTTCATATGCTTTTAGTAATTGTATATGCATAACAAGGCACATCACATAAAGTATATTTGTTGTTTCCTTTAAAATTATAATAATTTTCCATGAGTTAATAAATATCGTTTTATTTTAGATAAAAAATCTAGTGGTCTTGTACCAATTAAGTTATTGGCATATACGATTAACTGCTAGTAAATTATTATGTAATGTTTGTGTCGCTTCAATGCAGTGCTATTTAAGCGTTTAATAAGAATTAGTTCAATGTAAATATCATGCCAAAGGGACGCACATTATGGCCGTCACCATTTGTATCTAATAAAATATTTATAAAAATGACA
The DNA here is from genome assembly GCA_905147815.2 of Phalera bucephala. Taxonomy (NCBI): domain Eukaryota; kingdom Metazoa; phylum Arthropoda; class Insecta; order Lepidoptera; family Notodontidae; genus Phalera; species Phalera bucephala. The sequence goes on along the minus strand of LR990609.1, from coordinate 4,678,628 downwards.
AAATCTCGATACAATAAATTTGGAAAGGGGTCAAACCATAAGTGCAATGGCGTTCATCAGAACCGTCCTGACAATCATGCGTTCTGTCACAACGTTTGGATGCAGGTACGCAGTGTCCGTTATCACATTTGAAGTCGCTGTCACCACATGCTGTCCGGTAAAAGAAATATACATTCTTATATGTTACGATCATAACAGAACTTGAAAATGAGGAGCAATATCGAAATGAAAGATAGAAAATAACTATAATCTAATTGAAGAGAGTAAAAATAGAAAAAAACGTTGGAGATTAAGATGACTTATAAAATGTAGAACCAATCACCTTGAAGTGTCAAAAGAAAACGAAGGTAAAGACGGAACAAATCAGATGAAGAAATCAAATGAGACAGATAAATGAGGTAGCACAAGAACCCTTTGTAGAAGTGAACTTACGACAATTTTGTTCATCGGAAAAATCTCCTGACGGACAATCATAATGGCGATTGCATCTTAGATGCTTGGGAATTTGCTTTCCAGATTTGCATCTGAAGTACGAATGTCCTGGAAATACATGTATAACTAATGAAAATGTAAATTGAACCACATGATATACTTGTGAACCATGAAATTAATGACTCTAATCATGCATTGAAATAATAAATGTACTTTGGGGTGTCTATGTTTAAAACATCATAATATATATCACATGATAATTGAAAATAAATAATGTGTTTTATTAATGTGCTTACTGGAATTATTGTGCGAGATGTTCCTATGTTTTGGAAGGTCGTCGGTCTTACCGAGGCAATTCCTTTCATCTGACCTATCTGTTGGACAGTCGACTCGACCATCGCATCGTTGACTGCGTTTGATACAGTTCCCAAGATCGCATTGCCATTGTTCAGGGTTGCATGCTTTTAAAAGTACATCCTTTGTAATATAATATCAAATTAGTAAAAGCATCATTTAATTGTGGTTTTGTTTAGCCAGTATCTTTTTTTACGGAGTAATATTAGATTGAATAGATTTTTAGTTACTTACCTATGAACATTTAAATAACTTGTCAAATTATTAGGATTGATTGATAGATGTGAAAACATTAACAAAACAGTTTCTATTAACGGTAATAACAATATTAAATCTGAACAATTACAATAGTTAATAGCTATAGCTAGATAGCTAGTTAAGAAAATCTAAACAAAACCACAGTGTCGTTAGTTGCATTCAAGCAGATACATACGACAGTCGATTTCGTCGCTTCCATCACCACGGCAGTCTCTGAAGCCATCACATCGCAGAAGTATAGAAATACAGGTGCCATCATGGCAACGGAACCTGCCCCTCTGATGGCAGACATGGATGCCAGTCCAGGATATCAAATGGGACACTTACCATTGAAAGTTATCCAGGGGGAGAGACATGAGCAGAAATTTTATTATTCAGTATTTGGATTAAATAGGAACGAGAGGAAATGCAATGAATAGGACACAACATATTATTGCCTACAAATAATGAGCTAGTTATAATTTGCTACTGCTGCAGAGAAATAAATAAGAAAAGTAAAGAATGGAACGCTTATATGTTCAATCTGTAAGGCGTATACGTTTTTTTAACTTGATATCTGAAAGGATATTTCGGGAAGATTGAATGGCAAGAAACTTTAGAACTACATAAATTATATTATTCATATAGAGGGGCGATTCAGAATAAGACCGAGATGTAGCCGCCGAACTAAACTAAAGGCAAAAAAAATATTGTTACGGATCACGGAGTCACACTGCGTCAGAGGCTTCTTAAAACTCCGTCAATGTTGAAAACTCTATGAAGGAAATGATTATAATGTGAGTGTGTTTGTAATCACCACAGCCTTCTTCATCGGAGCCGTCCGCGCACTGGCGCTCGTTGTCGCAGCGCTTGCGGTTTTCGATGCAAGAGCCGTCGCTTACGCAGCGGAACTCATCGTTGGTGCAGGCTGTAAATACATATCAATACTATTGAATGGTATCCATTTCCAATTATCTATGGGTCTAATCTTTAAGTATAGTGCGACAAGGATCTTTTGGCCCATGGATGACCTTAATAGGAGTGAGAAATTAGGGTTCATAATTAGTAATAAAATTTTACTACCAAGGAGATATTGTAATAGGTGGGTTACTAAATTAAAAAAATACTTGGGTACATTTTATAGCAAACGGCAACTTTGGTGCGGCTACTGTAATGAAGAATTGAAAATTGAAAATGAATAACTGTAATAATTTGATCACATACAAGGATCTTGTAGACCGCGTCCAAAATCGGAACTAACGCGTAAGCGACATAAGCAATAGGAGTGTTCGCAACGGCTATATATTAAAAACGCGTTATAACGATACGCTACTTTTAAAACGCCTATTATTTTTTACGCTATTAATAATAGTTAGCTTCGTTGAACGACGCCTTTTGATTATTGTCGCAAAACACGCCGCGCCGCCGCCGTGAGCTGTTAAACGATTAAAATGAAATATACATTTAATAAATTAATTATTTACACGTAACTATAACTAACTTTTATTTACAGTTATTACAATAAACAAACCAACGATTTATTTGCAAACAATTTGACACGCGACGCCGCAATCCCTCACAAACCCACGATAAATGCATAAGTACGTCATCCAAGATCACGCCAGTGATCTTTCATATTATTATAAAGTACTCTGTGCAGTGATCCGCACTGATTTTATTAAAAAAATAATCTAACGTAAGCAATGGAACAGTTGACAATCGTTGTTATGTGAAAACCAAATATAAGCAACAATAAATCGATATAATTTGGAAACAAAATATAAGTAACATTTTTTTTTTTTAAATTAAGAAAAATAATAGTTGGATGCTAAAAAAGTTTTATGCTGACCGTATATAAATAATTGTATGTAGGTACCCTTATCAATAGCTGAAAGTGTAAATTATGTATATATTTTATTAACTTACGGCAGTTAGTTTCGTCTTCTCGGTCGGGACAATCGTACACGCGGTCACATTGTTTCGAACGTTCAATACATTTGCCGTTTCCGCAAACGAAGTCATCATCCCCGCATCTTTCTGTTGAAGAAAAAAATGCTGTTTAAAACGCCATCTATCGTACTTACGTAGCGTTTATACGCATGATAGGAAAGGAACAAAATATTCATGTCGTGTAAATTTTTTATCGTGTAGTAGTAGGAAAGGATTGATATTTCAGTTACTAGATAAAATTATTCCATAGGATAAAACGCAATATAAACAAATAAAAAATACAGCCTAAATAGTCCAGTTATTTCAATTTTATATTAAAACAAGTAATAACTATTATAGGATGGTTGAAAAATCAGCCCTTTAACAATAACAAATAGTCAACAAATACTTAAACAAAATAAGAAACCTATGGCGCATCCATCTTCATGGATGCATCGTGTAGACAGCAAATAGTTTATCATTAGCTTAGCTAGATGTCGCTTTAATAAATCGTGTAAGTAGAAGTTAAACTACGATTCAATATTTAACTTTTATGAAGTTTACGTGCTAACCGCAACGATGCAAAGACTGTGCAAACGTTAAACTTCTATGAGAAACTTGAGGGAGTATTAAGACTTATTCGTCTATTTCAACAGTAAATTGGTCTTGTCATATGTCTTTAGTAGCGGTATAGAAAGTAGCTTGTTGCACTATCCACTTACCACTCAAAGCATCATTCACGCGGGTGAGTCGGTGCTTGGGATTAAGTACCTCTTACGTCATAATGTCTCGTTTAATTGCTAGATGCAATTTTAAAAAATCGTGCAGTAGTGGATGAAAGTGAAAGCGCGAGAATTTTAGGGTTAATCTTTTAAACATTGAATAAAGGTTATTCATGAAATAAATTATAAGCTGGCTGAATTTAGAAGTTAAGCCCTTTAACTATTCTTTTTTTTGGGTTTTTAATTAGTTTATTTTGTATTGAATCCTTCTAATAACTTTTATCTGATGACCTAAAAACCAGCCCTAAACGTGATAAATTAATTCACATTGTAGCATTGCGCGTGCAATGGAACTGGTTACATGTCGACTTTTCTAATATTTGCAGCGCGAATGAGTTAAATATAAGGGGTATACATTAAAAATTAAAATTTATGACTGAACAGAAAACTCATAACAGTTACTTATTATAAGTGTAATAATCGCCGAGAATTTTGGCTCGATCACGTCTAAAAAGTACACGAACGGGGAACGTTAGTTAGCATAAATCGACAATAAAAAGTTAAGTCGAGAACGTGGTCCCTACAATTTTTCCCACCTCTTTTGTTCCATAAACATTTTCAGTAACACCTATGCGTATTTAAAATTCAGATGCTGTGCGCCGGTGCGGGCCTCCTACGTGAGACACTTACCTTATAAATAGGCGAGTATTATGAGTTTAGAGTTTGCGCGTACGCTTGTGGGAATCGCTAACTTTGCCCTTATGTATCGCGGTGTGGAGACATTTTAGCAGTCGCCAAACGCACCGGGACGCTAGCGAAATACCGCGTAACTTTTAAAAATTCGCCGTCGAGAATCATCCTGCGATTACTTTGAATACCTTAAGGCTATAAAAACGGTGAACTCCCAAAAATACGCAGGATTTAAAGAAGATTTTTGAAGAATCAACTGCCTATTTGTTATAAGAAGTATATATATGAAAATAAAGATAAGAATGTCTTGAACATACTGTATTGAATAGAATTTTATTTCAAATTTCCCAGTAAATTATCTGTCTAGTGAGCAGATATGTATAAAATATACAAAGCTGGTGGAAAATAATAGCCATGGTTGGTGCTGATCTGAAATAGGATAGACCACCACGCCTGTATTTCTCAAACGGGGATGCCGGATGTAAGTAAGAAAATTTGTTGATTCGTTTCGTGGCGAACGAATTGACGCAGTAGTTAAGAGCTTAAGCCGCCCCGCCCACTGGGTCGAATACTCGCGGGTGCGATTCCCGCACGGGACAATTCTTTGTGTGACCTACAGTTATTTGTTTCCGCCTGGGTATTTGTGTATGTGAATTTACATATTTGTAAACGCACCCATGACACAGAAATAAATCACAGTGTGGGGGTACGTTTTTATTACTAAAAATATATACCAGGGAGGATTCGAGACTTCGGGCTAGGCTACTGCAAATTACTAATTCGATAAAAAATCTGTACTTATTCCAACCAATACCTATCATCAAAAGCAAAGTTGATTATTATAGGTGTGGAATAAATTATGATTACTTGAAAACACCATTAAATTATGCATCCTTTAATCGCAGTGGTTCGAGGCTGGACTAGTATTAAGCATCTGTGCTTGTGACGTCATCAAACAGCGATTTAGGCCGTGCACAAGGCTTGCATTTGAATTAATCAGAAGATTTATAGATCACGACTACAATTAAACAAAATGTCAGTATTCAGTTCTTAGATTTACGCGAATATTACACATGAAATTAAACTATTTTTCGGATTTTATCGCGGTTTAATTTATTTTTAAGATCCCGACGTTTTGAGTGCTTTGTAGCACCCATGGTCTCGGGAACGACGGTCTTTCCCGTGTGTGTGTGAATGATCTACGCTGTTGGCCGCGGGGCTTTTACAGCTTCACCGGACAAGAGAGCGAGCGTGCAACCACTACGCTAGTCTTTCCCGTGACCATGGGTGCTGCAAAGCAAAAGTAAATCACGATAATATCCAAAAAATAGTTTTATTTCAAAATGTCACTAATAATTTAGGTGTAGTCTACACTTAACTGTATTTGGGTAGCAGTATAGTACTAGCAATATATAGCTAAATGGCATTCCATAGGCGAGGCACTCGTAGCGCTGTACGACCGCGGTGTTCTTAACGATCACTAAGGTTAAGCAGCGTTCGACTTGGTCGGCCGGAGATGGGTGACCGTTGTGGCATTTTCATATAAGAGCGTCTCCGTGCTTCGGAAGGCAGGTTAAGCCGTTGGTCCCGGCTACCACCACCACTTAATGTGGTAGTCGTTAAGCCAAGTTGGAAGCCTTGTAGGCGGCTTGATAAGTTCCAACAGCAGGTGACCACAAACCTGCCTCCACCAATCCGCACTGGGTCCGCATGGTGATGTATAACCTGATCTCTCTCACCTCGATTTGTGAGAGAAGGCCTTTGCCCAGCAGTGGACAGTATAGGCTGATAGTGCATTCCCTATATTTATACAATACAACGAGAAGCTTTCAAACTTCTAAGTCTCGCGGAAGACTATAAATTGAAGTCTTTTTATATATCTGACTAGATATCGTTGCTAATCTCTTTTTATTAGTATTAAAGGTAGAATCTGTGGGAAAAAAGATAAAATAAATTTCATCACGCCTATATTCATCAAGTGTGGGTGGCAGATGAGTACCGTATTCATCCATATTTCGCCGACGATGCTGAATTTGAATGTAATACGAGACGAGCCTATGGCATTATACCGGGCAGAATTCCCGATCACGCACTCCTACTAAGAATTTTCGGCAGGAAAACTTCAACAAAATTTTGCCCAACCTAGGATTCGAAGTCTAGACCTAGTGATCGTCAACCGCACAATAGGCCACTAGCCCCATAGAAAATAAATTGCGTAAAGATTCCAACGAAAATAAACATTTCACGGTTACGCATCCCGTATATACGCGAATACCTCAAATTAGGTTTCCCGCTATGTTGGTACGAGGGTAATGATATTTTATTAAAAGCTTTCTGCGCGGGGCCTTCCCACCCATCGCTCATCGATGCCGCGGGTGTAGTACCAGTAACGTAAGGTTATATTTCTGTGCCCCGTTGCCCAAATTCTACTAAGTTACAACATGAACGAGAAGGATTTGCGCAAACATTAAGATTATTACCACCAATCAGCCGGTATCTATCTCCTGCTTACGTTAGGCCACTTCTGTATCTGATGCATTGTGAAGGCAGACTCTAACAACTTGGTTAATGCTCGATCAAACAGGCATTATCACATCTGAAGTCCCCAAGCCAAGAGTCTCCGTAACTGGCAAGCATATATTCGACGAACTATGAGAGTAAAGGATCTACTGGAACTCGGTACTGCAAGGGATTTGGCAAGGTATAATTGATGTAAAGATTTTATACCTTAAATACCTACAAATACGTAATACATGTTTTACTTAATACGGTAATATGACGTACGAGCTTTTTTACAATAAATAATAAGTGATTGAATGAGCATTCATTCACATTAGCTTTTACTTCTGACGTCACCAAAGGGTTTCCTTGAAGGGATCCTAAAATAACGGTAGGCGAAAAAATTGCTAGTCTATTTTATTAAACTGGTTAGACCGCATGAGCAAATATCACAATACAAGTATCAAGGTTACCTAAGCATTTATAAAAGCACGAAACTATTCTTACAGCTTATAAACTAAAAGTTTGGGCAGATGTGGCATTTTGATACCGCTCAATTGATTAGAATCAATTAAGCAGTATCAAAATGCCACATCTTTGTAGTAACATATTTGTCTAAAGGCAAGTGAAGAGTCTCCGTAACCGAAAAAGCGAAAGTAGAAGGATTTAGGTACCAAAGAAGACCAATACTATCGTACTATGACCACATATACCTAGTCCTATTTTAAGGGCAAGTAGGAGTCTCCGTAACCGGCCAGCGTGTATTTAAACGAACTAAGAGGAGTGGAGGACGAAAAAAGAGCTTCTCCCACTTCTCATAAAACATAACACAGACCTCTCTAGGTCTGTAGGAAAAGAACCTCTTAATAAATCTGGATAATGTTATAGATAGATGGTGTCCAGATGATGGCGCCGGACAGTGGCCTCGGGCCTATCTTGTTTTGTTTTGGTAGTCCACCTAAACAAAATAGACTCATCGTATTTGGTCTTATAAGATTTGTTTTAAATCAATCTATGGATAAAAATTACCATATGGATCAATATTAAAAAATATACTATTTCTAAAGCCACATCCAAATCAGACGGCAGCGTGGGTTCAGGGACTAACGTAATAGGTCTCAGACAAGGCAGAATCGACAAATAAATTAAACTGAGTAATAAGCAGTCGCTCGCAGCCGCACCAGGCACGGGCAGCCCTTATTACAAAATTGTCCCCGTGGGTGAATCGTGAGCGGGCCACTTCTTTGCCCCTTTTATTATTATGAAAAGCATTTCGCCCTTGCTAAGGATGTATGTACATTGCCTTACTAGAATATAAGCGCAAGTTTAGATCCAATAGGGAATTTGGACGTGTTCATCTAATCGATTGGATACGCTTAACAATATCTTGAGTTCATCATCATCAACTTTGACTCTTCCATATAAATTACAAAATACCTTTATTTCCAGACATATTGAGAGCAAAAAAACAGTAAAAACGACATTGAAAAAAATTACAAAGTAAAGGTTTTTGAGGAATCAAATGACGATATACGGTAATAAATACGGACGGTAATAAAAGTAAAGATTATTCCCTTTTTTTACTTGATTAAGAGAATTCGATATTGCGCTAGTCTATCTATCTATCTATATCATCCCGCCAGCTCCCTCGCGGGGTAGGCAGAGAGTACAGAGTTCCAACAGGTTCTTTCCTTACATACCTCTCTGGCTTCCTCCACTCTCATAGTTCGTCTCATACACACTCGCCGGTTACGGAGACTCTTGACTTGCCCTTCAGCTAAGACACGGTCTATTTGGTCATGGTAAGATAGTCTAGGTCTTCCCCGGCACCTACATCCTTCCACTTTCGCATTGTATATCTGTTTGGTCATTCTTTCTTCTGGCATCCTTTCTATATGCCCGAACCAACGGAGCATACCCTTTCTCATCTTTACACCGATACTATCTTTCATACCTACTCGCTTTCTTACGCTAGTCCATTTATTTAAATTAACTAGAAGGGTTGAATTGCGTATATATTTAGTTTAGCAGCTGATCTGCCTAGGTTAATATTCTTCTAATCTCTATCTATCTATTTATATCATCACGTCAGATCCCTAACAATTTTAATTTATTTTTTAATTTTTCATCTAAAAATTTTATAAAACTATAGTTCAATATTTATTTAAGTGAATGGTATCCGAAGTTAGCTTTTTGCGTTGGTTAATTGCAAGCATAACTCATAACTAGTACCCATCAACCATAAATTCTTTTCATACAGCAAAAAGAACACCTGACGTCCTCTGTTTTCTTTCGTATCTAGGTCAGCAAAGCATACAGCTAAATACACCGGTGCGGTTTGTGCACCCCCATGCCTTGAAATACGAAAGGGATTGTGCTTGGAAAAGGTTTGAATGAGAGATACGACGGTGATAGAAATTAGACAAGGTAATAAACAAAATAAATATTAAAAACGATATTTTATGATTAATTTAAAACGGGCAATTAAAGTTAAATGTGTGTACAACATTTCGTGTTTATGCTCTTGACCGTTGAGAAGTTCCTTCATCAGGAGCCAATTCTGGGTACAGAATCAGGTCATGCTTACTATAAAAAATGTATAGTCATCGGAACTGAACCATCATGTCAAATTTCAACTCCGTAAGACGAGAGGAAGGTTCTAATTCAGCTCACATGCAAACTAATAAAAGCTTGTAAAAAAGGAAGATTTCGATGAACGATGCTCTCGCCTCTCGGTGTTGCTATAGTGATGACGTGGACTATCGACTTTGTCGTGTCGCGTCGCACCGCATCGGCAATTGTATTACAACCTTAAATTCGTTACTAGCTTGACTGACGAATAATTATGATTCCCGCACAACACGAGTTCGATGCTCTGATTACGGTATTTACAATGACAATAAAATCGTCAATGATAAAACTTGGTTGGACTTTTTGTTCAGATGTTTTCACACGAACTTGGAAAGGTTCATATAAAAACAAGCAATAGGTATATTGGTTCTGTGTTGTATGAGGTCCTGGCTTTGATCTCTAGGTTGGACAAAATGTTATTAGGGTTTTTCTAGTTAGGGTGTTTAGGCCACGTTTTATTTTATAAATCAAATTTTTGTATCGATCAATTTTCAATAACTTAGCAGACAATCAAAAAGTATGCATTGCAGAGCGACAAATGAAGAAATATACATAAAATATCACCTGCATCGACAAATACACAACTCATAAATTAGAAGAAAATTATCATCAATCGAAAGACGTTCACTGCAAGGCATAGGTCACCCCAAAAATTGCCAGGACGACCGGATTTGCTTCATCAGATCATCGGTTCACCTTTCAGGGGAACTACGCACTCTTCTATTACCGGTACATGGTCACCCAACGGCCGTTAGTTCTACAAGTGCCGAGCCCTTTTCCCTTCCCAATTTAAACTGCTATATCGAAGACTTTAGCTCTCCCGCGGATCTCTCCATTCTGATTTCATCTTCCAAGAAAACTCCACATCGCTTGCGAAAGTACCTTCCTATACATTCATCTCCCGTACAGCGTCGTCACGTATCGTATTCTTGACGTCTATTGAACGTAAATATCGCCATATATTTCTATCATGTTTTGATTTACGTCCGTATTCGCAAGTGTCGGCGTTATGTCTACACATTAGTATGTAACCTACGATATATTTGACGCATTGGTTTTGCATTACTAAAACAAAATCGAATGCTTATTTACTTAAAATGTTTTACATTTAAAATATAATTTGCAATAACGATAATTGATAGAGACACAGTAGCGTACGACGTAAATAATGTTTAACACTTATTACTCGTATAAATAATTTCATATCTACAGATGGTACTGAGACGATTAAACAGTGGTGTTCTTAGCGATTATCACAGTGTAGCAGCATTTGGCTGGTCTGTTTCAGATGGGTGACCGTTTGTGGTAGTTTTCTTTTCTATGGCATCGGTAATATGGTATTTGTTAAGTCGAGTTGTAAACCTTATAAACGGTTTCATAAGATCTAACAGTACAGTCTAACAGTAATGTCTCCACTAGTCTGCACTGGGTCCGCGTGGTGGAGTGTGTCCTGATCTGATCTGAGAAGGCTTTTGCCCAGCAATGGGGCAGTATAAGCTGATTTATAACCACAGGCGAATAATACTCAAATGTATTTATATGCATTTTTTTATGGTAGCGTTGATAATTAAGGTAAGATAAATCGAAAATTTAAAATAAAACGGCCTAATATCAATATGAAAAAGCTAGGCTATCGAATATGTAGGATCGTTTTCCTGACAGCACTAATACGACATTAGCAGCAAACTCTTCATATTTATTTTGACCGCTCATCGACTCGCTATGTCGGGAAACTACTTAAATATTATTAATTAGAAAAGGTTTTCGATAACGGAGAGTAATTTAAGAATAACAAGTTGTGTCAGCTTAATATCAAGTATATAATAAATGAACTTGTACCTACTGCCCTACAGCTGGCATAACGTCTCTCGCAAATCGAGATGAGAGAGGATGTGTCTTACTTTTCTACGCGGACCCGGTGCGGATTGGTGTAGACCACCAATACATAGGTCTTAATCTTAATTATTATCTATATATAATAAGTTAGTATTATTAGAATATATGCAAAGCAAACCTATTTTACATGTTAACAACAGTTTGTATTGAAACTATTCTTCGGAATTTTCACGATTTATTTTTTGGTTTCATGTTCCTGATTTTTGAGTATTTTTCAAGACCCATCCAATGGTTACGGGAAAGACAGCGGAAGTTTTATTTCATATGAAACATTTGCGTGAGTCTAAGAACTAAACATTAAGGTGTATTTAAAATGTAAATGTTATCTCCTACGCATCTGGCGTGAGGTTATAGATAGATAGATAGATAGATCTCCTACGCATACTTAGGTTCCAATGACGGCCGGTGCTAGTCAATTGCCCTAAGCACAAGTTAGTAAGCATCAATTCAATTAGCATTGTGGGTTAATAATGCCGGTAATTAACAATGTTTAAATCAATGTCTATATTTACATCATTGTAAAAAAAAAATACAAACCATTTTCTGTTTAAGTAGTAAGTTTAGTGTGAATTATTTTTTTAAAAGACACAAAATAACGTTTTAGATATTATGATTAAACAAGATTCTCAAGAAAGAATGTCTTGTAAACTAAATTGTACACAATACAGCGTTGGTTGCTATTTCATGTCAATATTAAACTGTGTAATTATCTACACCTTTGGCTAGACTCAAATAAAAAATGGCACATTATACTCTCCAAGCGTGTATACAAACGTTTTAAATCACATTGTCGATCATTTAAATAATTCCCAGTGTCACGGCCTTTTGAGAGGTATTGTCGTCGTCTAACAAAAAAAAAACTCTTTCAAATTCTCTGTCCGTGCGGGGTAACGACCTATCCGAAACGGATTGCCGAGCTGAATTATGAAGACGCCAAACAGGGGTCTTAATACGTATTTGTACATCGTTAGCGACAATGGCGATTGATGAAATATGCAAAACATGTTGGGATAAACTTAATCCTATTATGACCACGCTTTGAAAGAAAGTGTCCGGATACGGACGGTATATTGTGTCGAAATATGGATTGATTATGAAGTTGCTTGACACTATATTTGTGTGTCGATCGACATAAACGTGTTATAGTGAGAGATAACAATGCTAGTGATCAATAGACATGTTACTATTGCAACTATAATTTATTCGACAGTTTTAAACGATACATTGCATTAAATGTGTTATGTTATGCATACCTACTTATATTTCTTATCTATCCCTTTTACAAATTTTTTATTAATTATTACAGAATCGATACGGTAAACTACTTTTTGGGGACTAACTGTTCTTCGGCCACTGTTTTGTGTTTAAATCTTGTTTTTTTTCAAATATTCAAATTGGTATATTTTTACACTAATCAAGTCGGTTGTCACGGCGATATTTGAGGGAGGCATTTGTCCTACAGTGGGATTGGGTCAATATGGTTATTATAACGAAATAATTAAGGGAATTAGTTACCTTTATTATTGTATGCCTAATTGCGGGCAGGACATATTGAAACATGCTGTATAATATAATACAATACTTACCTTCTCTGTAACCTATGACCACAATAAATGCTATTTGATTTGTTTTGGAAATGTGATAGGTTCATGGAGATACACATAAACATATTTTGATGAATATACGGTAATTTTATAAAAAGTTCCTACATATTCGTATTCATTTAATTTGAAGACAAACTGTATGTAAATAAATAAAAAGAGGCCACCTTACTGTACCGATAACTATGTCCAATACTTTTGTTTCATACATAATAATAGCCATATATAATAATAGCATATAATAATAATAGCCTTTATTTAACAATCTTACATAAAATATATTTACAATATAAACTTATTTACTCGTTTGACACCGGTCCGTGAAGATTGTCTTGCTGTCCAGCATAGGCCTCCCCTAGAGTACGCCACCGAGTGCGGTTCAGATGTATTGTATGACTGAATTGTTAATCAAAAGTTGAATTCTTTTCGGAGTTCTATAACGTCTAGCAACATTTTCGCAGCAAATTCTCATGTCACTGTAATGCTAATATTTGCGTCTGTGGTTAATCTTTCGTGAATCCGAGAGGGTCGTTTACTATAAATTAGGATGAGTAAAAATGCACCCCTATTAACATCATAATACGCCCATTAGCTGCCGTTATATTTACTTTTAGAGACACACTTTGCATATAAATTCGTTTAATGATAAATTAAGCTTCTGAGACATTTCTGTCCCTATGTTTTAGTTCTTTTGGATTAATTATGTTGTTTATCTTGTTAATAGATTAATTAAAGATGTTTTTTTCTCTTGCTCACTTATACACTGGTTATTACTGTAATGCAAAAGAAAATGTACGATAAATTCTGTTGTTCTGCAACCCTTATTCATCCCACATATGTAAAGTTGATGCAAATAATAATTTGAGTTTAGATTTATCAATCTATCTATATCTATATCATCACGCCAGCACCCTCGCGGGGTAGGCAGAGAGTACAGAGTTCCAACAGGTTCTTTCCTTACATACCTCTCTGGCTTCCTCCACTCTCATAGTTCGTCTCATACACACTCGCCGGTTACGGAGACTCTTGACTTGCCCTTCAGCTAAGACACGGTCTATTTGGTCATGGTAAGATAGTCTAGGCCTTCCCCGGCACCTACATCCTTCCACTTTCGCATTGTATATCTGTTTTGTCATTCTTTCTTCTGGCATCCTTTCTATATGCCCGAACCAACGGAGCATACCCTTTCTCATCTTTACACCGATACTATCTTTCATACCTACTCGCCTTCTAGATTTATCAATCAAAATATATACGGGGTGGTGAGGACATGCTTATTCTGTACATACAACAATTAGAGAATAAATGACATAATTTATTATTCAACTCTAAATTTTCGTAAGCCTAATCTACAGATAACTGATAGGCAAATAATGAGTTAACTAAAGATATAATAAAAGATGTAAAAATTGTATGTATACCGACAGTATATAAAACTGGTAGAATTAATAACCAAATATCAGAGCTTATTTTTAAATTAAAGCCTATTTTAAAGTCTTTCAACTACTTTTTTATTATACATATACACATACACACCGTCACGCCTATCTTCCCCAAGCGGGGGTGGCAGAGGTGTACTGAGTACACCCACGTTTCGCCGACGATGTTAGGTCCCATGTAATAGGGGGCGAGCCTATTGCCATATACCGGGCACAATTCCAGACTCCAGACTCATAATGCGAATTTTTCATTAGAAACCTACATTTGTCCGACCTAGGATTTGAACCCAGGACCTCGTGATCACAAAGCGATGTGCTTTGCCACCAGACCAACAAGGCAGTCGTACATACATACTACTATAAATGAATGCAGTGGCAGTGATCAGTAGATTGTTTTCACGAAACAACAAATTAATGAGTCACAAAATTTTTTACTAGGTAGATACTATAAACATAGTTGTAATTTATGATCAATTAAATTCTACTGCCTCGTTGGTCTAGTGGCGAATAATGTGCTTTGCTATCTCGGGGTCCTGGTTTCAAATCCTAGGTCGGACAAATGTAGTTTTTCTATCGAAAAACTTCCAGTATCAGTCCGGAGTCTGGAATTGTGCCTGGTATATGTCAATAGGCTCGTCTCCTATTACATGGGACCTAAAATCGTCAGTGAAAAGTCGGCGTACACAGTACACCTCCGCCACCCCCACTTGGGGAATATAGGCGTGATTGTGTTAATTTTCTTTTAATTTTATTAACATTCACTATCTATCTATCTATATCATCACGCCAGATCCCTTGCGGGGTAGGCAGAGAGTACACAGTTCCAAAAGGTTCTTTCCTTACATACCTCTCTGGCTTCCTCCACTCTCATAGAAGCTCGCCGGTTACAGACATTCATTAAAAATACAAATTTCTGTTTGTTTGTCATTGACACATAATAGATTTTTGGGATGACTTAGAATGTAAAGAGGAAGGTAATTAAAGGGACATCTATCTGATCATGATATAGATTGAGAACTAAAAAAACTCTAGACGGGGCTAAAGAGAGCGTGATTCAAAAATTTTAGACTAAATCACCCCGATAATTAAAAGTTCGATACAAAACCAAACTTTTAATTTTAAAGAGTTACCATTTTCTTAAAAACGTTGGTATAACGTAATATTACCTAACTACGAAGCCTTAATGTATCCGTATTGAAGATAGAAGTGCAATTGAGAGTGCCGTATTATTTTGACTGACAGTTAAATTATTTGTAATGCTGCGGACTAAGACCGACTGAAAGGTTTGACAACAATTTCAACTAAATTAAGTATTAAAAGACAATGTGACATTAAAAATATAGTGTAACTTTCAGACTTCGTTAATTAGATTACACGTTGTATAAGTATGAAAATATTTTGTACGACACAAACTAGGTAACTAGTTCAAAGCCTCCAAGCTACTGTTAAGAATCAGTTTCTTTGTGGTTGACCGGGTGACAAAGGCGCCCATGAATATTGATTAGGACGCTTCATCAGATCAATTACTTGGATGTGACGTGGAACACTCGTGCTGGCAGCCACTTCAAGATCGTTTGGCAAAGTCATTAGGGTTCGAAGGTTTTACGACAGAACATGGTGGGAAATTAGCTTTTATCTATATATCTTACCATGACCAAATAGACCGTGTCTTATCTGAAAGGCAAGTCAAGTCTCCGTAACCGGCGAGCGTGTATGAGAGTGGACGACGCCAGAGAGGTCTAAGGGAAGAAACTGTTGGAACTCTGTACTCTCTGCCTACCCCGCAAGGGATCTGGCGTGATGATATAGATAGATAGATAGATAGGTAAAATCCTATTAATTTGGAAATTTGGTTTTCATTTTGAATTTATGAAGCAATTCTCTAATCGGGGTGTCTAAGGTGCGCGGTAGGCAGATAATATAGACCAAGAGTTTCTTTTCTTACAGACCTATATGACTTTCTCCACTCTCATAGTTCATGGACGCTCGCTGGTTACGAAGAGCCATTTATTCTCTTTTAATGTCATATAAATACTTGTGAAAATACCTTCCCATGCGATTATAAATACAAATCAAACCAAAACAAGAACCATATGAAAATTGGCAAAGAATAGGTCATAAACCACGACAGTAAAGAAAAAACAGTTATATAATTTTGGTCATGCTTATAATCAGAACTTGCAGAGCAGTTGCAACAAAAAAATAATACGAAATATCAAACCTCTTGGCAGTATCCTGACTTGGTCATAACATGGTTTTAACATTGATCCTGACAGCTTCTTGAAATAATAGTTTATGATTGAATTAAGTAGATGCTTCCTCAATAGACACCTATCGTTTAAATTTTGATTGATATATCATTGACTATAACACATTTTATGAGTTCAACTCTAAATATATTTGACGTGATGTAAATACATCGAACAATAATAAAACAGGTATTGGCTTCGATCTATCGTTGTTCCACACATGTCGTGTAGGCGGTGCGACGTCGGAACTAACTCAGCGGCTATTCTGAGATGACCCGACGAAATTAAATATTAAAGACGGTTGGTCAATCGAACTTCGATTCAAATTTACCGAAATTTAAATCCTAGTAATGATACAATAATGCACAGTAAATGCAAATTCGTAAGGCGATAGAATTGGCGTAACTGTAATTCCTTTAGCTCGCAAACTCAGTAAGCTAAAGTGGCAATGGGCTGGCAACATCTGCAGAAGGACCGACGGAGCAAGCGTGTCCTAGAGTGGAGACCGCGACCTGGTAAGAGTAAGGTAGGACGGCCCCCAGCTAGATGGACCGACGACCTCAAAAAGGTCGCTGGAACAGACTGGATGCGGAAGGCGGAGGACCGTGTGCATTGGCGCGTGTTAGGAGAGGCCTATGTCCAGCAGTGGACTGCGATAGGCTGATTGATTGATTGATAAATCCTTTATTTAAATAATTGGCATTGACGGATTCCGGTTTTACTTAGTTCATCAACTGGATTTATTCATTGTATAGTGTCCCTCCTTAATATTGGATCCAGATATATAATTATTTCGATAATTAAAACACTTGTCTTATCTGAAAGACAAATCGAGCGTGTATAAGACGAACTATGAGAGTGGAGGAAGCCAGAGCCTTTTGGAACTCTGTACTCTCTGCCTATCTGGATCTGGCGTTATGATATAATTCAACAGAAAAGTCATACTATTATGTCCATAATGTTAAGTAAAACCGTCGTTAAGTAAAAGTCGGTAAAGCCAATCGATAAGGTTCATTACATACGTCCGTTATGACAAATCCATTCAAAATATTTAAACATGTATCGATATATTCTTCGGCCCTTCTCATACACCGTTAATGTGAACGGGCGTCTGTCTGTCCATCAGTCCAGGACCCCATTCGGTATAACCAATCAAACGCGACGAGTTACGTTAACTGCGTGAAATCGTTTAATAGTACTTCAGTGGCATACAAACTACTGGCATTACATTATTGCATATACTCGATCATTCTTATTTCTCTTCTTCTTTCAATTTAATTTTCTCTCCTTTTATTAGTTCAGTAAAATTAATCTATATTTTTTTGGCATGAAGCCTCATCGATTAAATATATCGGTAGATATACGGTTGCCGCACGAAAAATGGCACCACCAAAAGGCAGGCAAAAGTGTCCGGTGCTAAAAAATAAACAGGCTGCCGCTTTTTTGCAAATATAACTTCCAAATGATATGAGTAAGGTACAATATGCCCTAATTTATGTTTATATTATAACTATAACTACTCACTTAGATTTGGGGACGTTATGGTGTAACTTTTGAACGGGACTGTGTATCTTGTTATGATATATCGATGGACCAGCCAACAAAATGTAGATGAAAAAATAGTAAAAATACTATTTTAAAAGAGAAACCGTGGAGTAGCTTGCCATTATTCTCCACAGAAATAACATTCCGAAGTGGTGGTAGAGCCCTTGTCCATCTATCCATTCATAAATACTTTAACGGTTTATATGAATATAAACATTTTGATTCATGTCACGAAGTTATCGTAACGCGGTGCGTTTGGTTATAGCGAATAAGAGCCCAGCCAGCACAAAGACATGCTGTTATCATTATTGAGACGGCCGAGTCAAATGCTCCATGCCCAGATTCTGAGGCGCCTTTATTAATTTGAATGAGGCCTTTATCTGTATACTTTTAAGATGAGGCAGTGAGAGAATGATGCGTGAAGATAGAGGTCGGCCGTTCATTTCATTTATTTGTATTTTTATTGCTTACAATTAAATTTACATTCAATAACTAATACAAATATTTTATTTTTAAACGTAGCCCCACACTAGGATTTATTCCTGTGTCGTGGGTGCGTTTACAAACATGAAATTTCTCATATACAAATACCCAGACTGAAACACATAATTATGATCACACAAAGATTTGTTCCGTGCGGGAATAAAACCCGCGACTATTCGACCCAGTGGGCGAAGCGGCTTAAGCTCTTAGCCACTGCGCCATATCGTCCTTCACGTTTTTTATTCACGACAGACAGATGCTATTTTATATAAATAGATTTTTTTCTACACAAAATAGAAATACTAAGGGCTTAGTAAGAATATATTGACGTATGATAAGTCGAGAAAGCATGCTCTCACGTTAATCTTTATTTAGTTAATATGTAGTGAGAAAAGGATGGCATATCAACTCGATTACGTTTCGCTAACGTCAATTTTTTCAATACTACAATTTTTTTTTTATCGGTTTCATGTGCCACATTTTTCATACAATTTGACTAGAAAAAGATATACGTGACAGCAGGCTTTCTCCACAAACTTACGCTTACGTCAATCAATTTGTGCCAGTCCCACAAGGATCTTTTAGCCCGTGGCCAAAATCGGAACTAACGCTGACATCAATTGAAATGTCACTTTATGACAGTCGCAGAATTGCCGTTTGCTGTGAAATTTACCCAAGTTCTTTATTAATTAGTAACCGTGCTGAAAATAGAAATTTTACTAAATGATAACCTAGACCGTGTCTTATCTGAAGGGCAAGTCAAGAGTCTCCGTAACCGGCGAGTGTGTATGAGACGAACTATGAGAGTGGAGGAAGTCAGAGAGGTATGTAGGGAAAGAACCTGTTGGAACTCTGTACTCTCTGCCTACCCCGCGAGGGAGCTGGCGGTATGATATAGATAGATAGAGATAGATAACCTTAATTTCACAACAACGCCCCCCTGTCAATGTCATTCATGGGCCGAAAGATCCTTGTCGCGCTTTAAAGATTACGGTGACAACATGCTTTCTCGTAACGGTAGCGTTTCTAAATTGACTGTGTTCATGATATTTCTGTATATTTTGATCCGGGTATACAAAATGAATATCCATAAAATATTAATTTGCGAAGACAGTACTCCGGGCAACGACACTCGGGAACATAGAGTCGTTCGTAACGGCCACAATTATTGTTTTGTTGCGAGAGCTGCGCTGATTGTGCCACGCCTTCTCGGGGGTATAGTGCCACAAAGATCGAAATACACGACGAACTGGCAAATAACATAAATGAACACTTTTTGGATTGATCCCATGGCCATAGCGACAAGTCTTGTATGTAATCAGCCTCCACTCACAAATTGAGGTGAAAGCGATGAGGACCCAGAGCGGATTTTTGGAGGCAGATTTGTAGCCACCTGCCGTCGGAACTTATCAAGCCGCCTATAAGGCTTCCAACTTGGCTAACAAGAATAGTAAATTATGTAATATTATTTTTTAAGTCTAAGTTGAAACCGCTAAAATCTAGAAAATGCGATATTGTTGGCTAAAGGCACTTCATGAAATCACATATAACACCAACAAAAGGACCCTCAAAGCATAGGAAAATATAAGTAGATCTAAACTTAGAGATAAATATTTTTAAAACTGCATATCATTAGGATACAACAACAAGGTTACATTGACATACCATAGTTTTGAAACGGGTTCACGTATTTCTTGCTACTCTGTTATTTTGCCGTGCCAGCTCTGTCTCTATCATAACGCTACATAGCTGGGTCATCCCGACAGTAAGATTATGATTAACCACGCCCTTAGCAAGCTGTATGAAACGCAAAACACAGCCGGTCATGTCCATGACCGGTTACAACAAACATTAGCAAAATTTGTGGGAATTACAATATAACGGACGACTTGGTTCAGTGGTTATAAGCTGGAGATCCGCCAACTGCATCGAGCAGTCGCATATTTGATCCCCGCACGAGTCATACCTTTGTTTGATCCGGTTTGAGTGTTTATGATAGTTTCATGATGTGTTTATGTAAGACACCCACAATACAGGAATATTTTTTAGTGTATGCCTACTTTTGAAAAATCTGAACAATCTACAAGTGCTGTCTGTGCCTTATAGAAAACAATAAACATTCTTGCATAGATCCGAGATCAAATAATTTACATTACAGTTGGTAAAACTAAGAGAAAGTAAATAAAATTCATAGATGCAATTAAATTGAGCCTCTTTCTATTTAATAGGTGTTACACATATGTATCACCATTACGCCTGTGGCTCGTTATTTCATATTGAACTTTCATAATAATGAATAACTTCGTAATAATATTATAATTGTTGATAAATTTACAATCAAGTGCGGGCATATGGAAAGAATTTTGGAGGAAAGAATGACAGAGCAGATGTACAATGCGAAAGTAGGAGGATATAGGTAATGGGAAAGTCCAATAGCTGGTTCCAACTCATGGATATATTTGCTTACTGATAGTAGAATTTTGACAGATTTTTCTTACAAAAATATGTCAAAATTCTATCCGTAGTAGGCAAATCTATCTTTGAGTTGAATATTGAAACCTTCTGTAAGAATATCTAGCATTACCAAAAACCGGGTCTAATCTAAAGGGCAAGTCAAAAGTCTCCAATAACCGGCGAGCGTGTATGATACGGACTATGAGAGAAGAGGAAGCCCACGTCACTGTAGCGATCGGATAGAAGCGTACAAAAAGATTATTTTGGATTCACTTCTTATGATGATTATGGTGAAAATGAACGAGCACGCTTACCAGTAATCCATTCGTTGTTTATTCAGTGAACTATGACAATAATCAGCTTTGAATCACTTCTACAAATCCTAATCGCATCTGACACTCTAGGCCCATATTCGCTATGACCAAACGTGGCGAATACGATAACATCGTGAAATGACTGTGTAATGGTATTCTGTATGCCAATGATTACCATTAAACAAACATTTCGCGAAGGTCTCGTAACGCGTTGCGTTACGTGTTTGCTTGGTCCTAGGGAATAAGGAACCTGGTTCCAAATAACCGGTTTAGCAATCAGGTCGCCTACCCACAAGTTTACAAGAGTAGTTTTATCGGCGGTTCGGATAATTATGCAACATCCCTGACCCATATGTCTGGATACATCTTGAATAATTAATAAACTATGTTCATACTGTTTTTAACCCCGTTTTATTAATCGGCTATTATAGTTCGAGGAAATCGTAAGACTGATTATATGCGCAGTATTATTTTAGCATTCTGTTAAGGTGCTCACGTGCTGTTTATTAAAAGTATTACGAGCTAGACCTAGTCCGCAGCGCCGCCCGCGAATCTAAATAATTAAAAAACGTAATATGTAAAACCGCCTTAAAACTGATCAAAACCAGGTAACTTGTCCTCTCCTTTAGAAAGCTTTAGCTGTATCTAAGGAACTACACGAGTGATTTTTTTTCACTTAAAAACAGACTCACAGACAGATATATTTTTAACATTGTTTTGTGTATTAAGCTAAATAGATAAAACCATTTTTTAAGATCCTTAATGTACAGACATAGCTCCTTTACAATTTTATAATAAGTTGCATAAATATAATAACAGTATTGCTCAGTTTCTTACTTAACCCAAAGATGCAACTCACATCATATAACAATAATCCGAAATCAAACGATGAAATTTTCACGTGCAGTATTTCACATTTTAACGTTTTTTGGTGGCGCGTCAACTATCATTTATAACTCCTTATCTTATCTTGTCATTGGCTTATCGGACCGAGGAGACCTCGGGCGCACTTCGACCCGCTGGGATCTTTTGTGCTGTCCTTGCCCTAACACTCTTACATACCTGTAGAATCGAATACTCCCTGTACCTGTACCTGTGGCTGTAGATTCCAGCAGGGGGGAAGAGCCGAAATTCCTCTGGGTTTGGATAGGCCACTCCCAGTAGCTTCATTCGCCGCGCCGCCAGAGCGTCGCAGTGGCATAGGACGTACTTCATGGTTTCAGTTTCTGTGCCACAGTTCCTGCATGCCACGTCGCTGCAGAAGTTCATCTTGTGTAGATGTTCTTTTGTGCCATAGTGGCCAGTATAAGCACCGATTAGTTGCCTTAATTGTAGTCTACTACGTTCTAGCAGTCTCTCGCTGTCGCTGTCACACCATGTGGAAAGGAATTCCTTGGAGTGTCTCAGCCCTGTTAAACTACTATAACTCCTTACTCTAATAGTAATGACATAACTCAAAAATTTGAACATTCCACGATCCCATATACCATTTGCAAAATAAATGAAATGGCATTTTCAACTTTTGTGCCCGTCGATAAAGTGGTTTATGCCAAATTAAGAACTTTGTTCGTTGGACACATACACGGACGACGTTCTCTATAGCTACACATAGAAAGTTGAATTCTTTTGTTGTTGCTTTTTTAATTGAATTTGATTTGGCCAATGAAGTGTGTACGCAGTTTTAATTTCGTCTGACTCACCTTAGATGCGCGTGGCATAATAAATTATTATAGTACGTAAATATATTAAGGAAAATCCAATTATCAACATTTCATGTCAACTTATTAGCCCTTTGTTTCATTATTTTTCCTTTTTTTTTAAAGAACCTAGCCTCACACTAGAAATTATTCCTACGTATGTCGTGGGTGCGGCCTCTTGTTAATTCTTACTTATATTACAAAACAAAGTTCCCGGCTGCGTCTGTCTGTCTATCTGAACGCGATAAACTCAATAACTACCACACGGATTTTCATACGGTTTTCACTAATGGACAGAGTCATTCAAGAGGAAGGTTTTCCCGGCGGAGAAGAATAGAACCACTCCATATTTACCCGTGGGTATCGTAAAAGGAGATAAAAGGAGTGTGAGAAAATACTGACTCCTTGTATCTTTGTCACCGTGAAACTGTTCCATTTGTCTGAGTCCTTCTCCGGTCGTAACGGTCTCCGTTCCACTGGGCCCAGAAGGACAAGGACGAGTATGTGCACCTGTGTCTCGCGCGTATACTTGTGCACCTTAATCATTCCTGCGCATCTGACCGCTTTTGTGTGTGGCCGCTAAGGCCGAAATTGGTCGGATCAATCACTCACATAATTCACCTATGCGAAACCGGGGCGTGTCGCTAGTAATGTATCATTTTATCACTAAGTGTTGATAATTGGGTTCGTAAAATAAGGTACAATACTTACGGTAAATATACTGAGGGTGAACTTCGGCGACAAGGGCTGTGGTCAGAAGTAGGGGTAACCACACCCCTCTTTCAATTCTCATTGTTTTAGTGAGGGATTTTGATTGTATTGGCTTGTTGCTAAAAAAATGTAAATCTTTTCAAGAGAGATTCATTCACAAAACCACTTTATCACCACACAGAGTAGACAGCACGTAGACAAATCTGCAGTTACAAATGTTTGAAGCACCTTGAAATCACCATTGTTTTTATAGAGTGTAAATTTACAGTATTATTTTAAGTTTTCTTTTCCTTCTGGAGGCTTCAGGGTCTTTGGCGGCGAAGTATAAGTTAAACATTGAAGTTTATAAAAATAGCAATGCATTAACAATAGGAAACATACAATCAGTATTATAAAAATATACGTTTTCAATTTAATAGCATAAAGTTTTAAACCATTATACAAAGACTACATATATTGTGTATATAATTGCATATAACCGTATGCTATTCGAAATCATATAGGTATAAAAAACGGACATTTGTATTAATTAAACTATACACTAGCATAATAGTATGTTTTTTTTTTCACAAACACATATGCTACCCACATTTTGTAATGAGGTAATCCTTGTCATTAGACTTATATATTTTGATACCATATGTAGACAAAAACCTACTTCAGCGTAGGTCATACACAAGTTTATAACAATACATTAATATCAGTTCAACTTTTCTGAACCTAATCCTTTAATAGTAACAGGCCCGTGATTGCAAAGTTATTGGAACTCGAATGAACTTAATTTGTTGTCTACCGCGATAACTTTTAATAGGAACTTGAATGAACGAAGTGCTGGATGGGGTATTTTATGTTATTTAATGTACCAGAAGAAAAACCTTATAAAATAAACTACACACACCGTCATGCCTATATTCCCCAAGCGGGGATGGCAGAGGTGTACTGAGTACACCCACGTTTCGCCGACGATATTAGGTCCCATGTAATAGGGTGCAAGCCTATTGCTATATACCGGGCACAATTCCAGACTCCGGACTCATACTGGGAATTTTTCATTAGAAAAACTACATTTGTCCGACCTGGGTTTAAATCTTACCCAGGACCTCGTGACCACAAAGCGATGTGCTTTGCCAACGAGGCAGTCATAAAATAAACTAAGCTATAAAATGAGCATTTATGCTCTATATACAAATATTTAAGGAATCTGTCGTGATGATATAGAAAGACAGATATGTAGATGCTTTATAAATGTTTAGTTAAGTAGCCAGTCATTTAGTTATAAGTGTATGAAAAACAATTAATTCCAAGTTAAAAAGCAGGACCGAGGCCATATTTTACTTTTTTTAACTATTGTGTCCATCTGCTGGGCAAAGGTCATCCCCTCCTCCTTCCAAATAGTTGTATCTTTGGAAAAGGATGGCCATTCAGGCTGATATGCATCGAGATCATCGCGCAACTACTTCTTAAGCCTTTTTATCAACTTAAATTGTTTCACTGCTGGGCAGGTTATACCCTTTCAAGTAGATCTATGACGATGACAATTGACTTATATACTCATCAATCTTATTTTGCAGTTATGTACCAAAATGTCGGACTAAATATCTTAAGAGACTAATTTTAAAAATGTAAGCTCTAGGTTTCCTAAATCTATGGCGCAGTCGTCCATCTTTGTCGCACTCTGTCGATTAAACACACTTTGCTGTGGCCGGCACATCTGTCACGTTGACAGCTGTCATTAGTTTGAAGAACTTTGTTTTTATTGCACGCAACGTGGGTAGATGTGATTTTGTCCAATTATGCGCGGTGACGGCGACATGTTAACGCATCGATAAGACAAGAGTAAAACTTCGAAATATCGCGCTTTCGATTATGCGGTGTCAACTCTTTCGAGACGACATTAAAAAATATTTTGTTTAATAATATATTTACGCTGTTAAGAGAGATTTCATAGCTTTACTCATCGAAATCTGTAATTATTTTATTCCTATAGTATTCGTTAGACGAATTGGACTAATTTCTTTACACAAGACTTTATATATTATTCTATCTCGATAGTGCGAGTGAGTTTTATAACGCATGGTAGAGCTACAGTAAGTTTTTATGCTGAACAGAAATATGAGTAATTTTGCAAATGGTCTCCTGTTTTTCTTTTTGATTGTTGCTGTGTGAATTGCTGTAACACCAGTTTAAATTAATGCTGGTCTCGAGTTAAACACAGAATATTTGAATTTATAGAAAGAATGATAATTACTTTATATTTATGTACTGAGCGGACACTGGGATATACGAGAGCAAAACCTAATCTGTTTTCAATTCATCATGTTTAACTATTCTGGATGTTTGAATCACGCGCATTAACGACCATAGGTGTAAAAATAAAAATAGTCAGGCCTTTGCCTTACAGATGGGTGGTAAACAAGCTATGAAAATAGGTGACGGAATCATCAAAGGAATTAATCCACAATAGAAAGAAGAAAATAAGTTTTACATACTTTGGAAAAACTTTCAGTTGATCCAATGCAGCAATATCGACTTTTATTGTAGTGAAACGATTTAAGTCACAAAATCTACGGATTAAGAGAGAAGAAAGTGTGGGCGGAGATTTTCATTCAAATATATAAAACCATTCTTCAAATAGATGTACAATATTCCGCCACTATATATACCAGTGTCTACATAGGTATGTCAGAATTGGAAGTAGTGGTTAAGTAAATTGAAA
Organism: Phalera bucephala; assembly: GCA_905147815.2. Taxonomy (NCBI): domain Eukaryota; kingdom Metazoa; phylum Arthropoda; class Insecta; order Lepidoptera; family Notodontidae; genus Phalera; species Phalera bucephala. The sequence goes on along the minus strand of LR990609.1, from coordinate 4,652,029 downwards.
ACTGAATAATCAATTTATCTATTTCGATCATAGGCACCGGATTTTTAACAATGATGTCATTTCAACTAGCATCGCGATGACAGACGATCTTTTCGCCATCTGAATGTACTAGTGACACAACTCAAAGATTTGATTATTCGAATGTGTACTCTAATTCTAACAACTAAAAAGCTAAGTATAACTTGCTCTTGCTTTTTAGTTGAATTATAGTAGGTTCTGGTCAACATTTTGACTGTTATTAATATAAACATCGCAACGGTGCGCAACTTAATCCCATTATGATGTTTACCGATAAAACTCCTGATTCCTGTCAGATTGATGTAAACTATGATGTTTTATTGTGCTTGTGTTTGGAAATACACCGTCACATTTACATTCTTTAAGCGGGGGTTGCAGAGGTGTACAGTACTGTAATATCGTAGTGGATTACGCAACGATTCAATCACAGATCTTATAATATAACTAAACCAGATTTTTTTTATCTAGGTACACTTATTATAATAATTATAATTTTACGTACTTTGTGGGGTTTTCTATCTCTATCTATCTATCTATAACCTCACGCCAGATCCCTTGCGGGGTAGGCAGAGAGTACAGAGTTCCAACAGGTTCTTTCCTTACATACCTCTCTGGCTTCCTCGACTCTCATAGTTCGTCTCATACACGCTCGCCGGTTACGGAGACTCTTGACTTTTCCATCAGATAAGACTCGGTTTATTTGGTCGTGGTAAGATAGTCTAGGTCTTCCCCGGTACCTGCATCCTTCCACTTTCACATTGTATATCTGTTTTGTCATTCTTTCCTCTGGCATTCTTTCTATATGCCCGAACCAACGGAGCATGCCCTTTCTCATCTTTACACCGATACTATCTTTCATACCTACTCGCTGTCTTACTATGTTGTTGCTAATGCGGTCGGTCAGCTTCACTCCGCACATCTTCCGCAGAGCTCGCATTTCTACCGCATTTATCCTACTTTCATTCTTCTTCTTACATACCCAGCTCTCGCTACCATATAACAGCGTTTGGACAAGAACTCCGTTATGTATGGCCAGCTGCACCTTATGGCTTAAGTGCCGGCTCCCGAGTAGCTTTCCCATCGCACCGTTCACTCTGTTCCCTGCACTCACTCTTCTCTCTATGTCAGCGGTGTATTTCCCATCCTTACTGAAGGCGCATCCAAGATATACAAACTCATTCACTTGCTCCAGCACATCGTTACCAACCACAATCCTTACATTCGTTCTGGTTTCTTCCCTTTCAAAAACCATAATCTTGGGGTTTTCTCTTGTTAAAAATGTTATTTACAAGTATAAAATACCAAGGATTTGCCGGACGATTTAGCACAGTGGTTAAGAGCTTAAGCTGCTCTGCCCACTGCGTCTAATAGTCGCGGGTTCGAGTCCCGCACGGGACAAATCTTTGTGTGATCCACAATTATTTGTTTCGGTCTGGGTATTTGTGAATGTGAATTTTCATGTTTGTAAACGCACCCACGGCACAGGAATAAATGCTAGTGTGGGGCTACGTTTAAAAAAAAAAGCAACCAACTCAATAGACCTGATTCAATTACGATTTATTTGCACCTGTGATATAGGTCTATTTTTACAGTTTGTTACGAATAATAATACATTCGCGCAATATGATGATATTTTTGAATGTTAAAAACATTTCAGTCGCTACAATAAATAAAAATACAATTAACCAGTATATCAGTTGGATATGTTAAAATCAGAAGAATAAGCATGACTGCCTCGTTGGTCTGGTGGCAAAGCACATCGTTTTGTGATCACGAGGTTCTGGGTTAAAATTGTAAGTCGGACAAATGTAGTTTTTCTAACGAAAAATTCCCAGTATATGGCTATAGGCTCGTCGCCCCCTATTACATGACCTAACATCGTCGGCGAAACGTGGGTGTACTCAGTACACCTCTGCCACCCCCGCTTGGGGAAAAGTATTAATTGATGAATATTTTCAGCCAACGTTTGTGGTTTTAAAGTGCGTGGATACAAATCATAATATCACTTTGAAAATCGAAAAGACAAACACCCAGACCATAATAAATATTTGTTGGTCACACATAAATTTGTCTCGTGCGGGAATCGAACCCGCGACTCCCGATCGTGGGTGGAGCTTAGGTTCAACCACTCGACTAATTCGTCCGTCACATTTCACCAAAATGACCGGCTTTCGTACAGTTACCGTACCGTATGTGCCATTTTCAATTATTTGTGTCGGTCTGGGTATTTGTGTATGTGAATTTGTAAACGCACCCGTGTGTGTGTGTGTGTGTGAGTGATGTACGCTGTTGGCCGCGAGGCCTTTACAGCTTCACCGGACTTAAGGGCGAGCGTGCAACCACTACGCTCGACCCAGAAGGGCAAGGGGCGACATACTCGAGGGCGCCCTTGGGACAGTCGCTGTGGGGGGACGGGGTGCACTACTAAGTGAACCGGTCAACCGCCGGCTATGGGAGGGGATCTACGACTACGTCGTCGTCGCCCGTATTCTGAGCGGAAAGAATGGATGACAAAGCATCGGGGGGAACCCACGACACAGCACACACTTCACAAAGTGAAGGGGTACCTTAAAAAAAATTAAGTAGGTTCAAGAGCGTTTTAAATAATACCTATGTTTCTTTGTAAAAAAAAGAAAAGGGTTGGACACTAATTCCTAGAATTATTTTTATCTAAATTATATCTTCTTTTCTAGACTGAAGGAACCCAAAACAGTGATTTTACGAGTATATTACGTGTCAACCTTTACGTTACCTACACCTAAGTACTAAAGCCCTTATAATATGTATCTAACCTACTCAAGAGTAGATAATTATTTATCTATTACGCATGACGTTTATAGGGCTTCGCTTAAGGCAAAATTTACATAATCATTTTGTCATGTTCCTCTCCGGAAAAGACGTGTCAGTTTGTAAAATGACGCAATGGCGCGACGTATGTACTTATTCAAGGTTGATGAGGATTATAAGTATTATCAACAAGATAAAATGCCTCGTAATGGCTGACTTAGCTGAGATTTTTGCGGTTTCTATTCTTACACCATTCTTTGAGATATAATGTGCAACTGCTTTTAAAAAAAAACACTGTCACGCCTATATTCCGCAGCGGGGGTGGCAGAGATGTACTGAGTACACCCACGTTTCGCCGACGATGTTAGGTCCCATGTAATAGGGGGCGAGCCTATTGCCATATACCGGGCACAATTCCAGACTCCGGGCTCGTACTGGGAATTTTTCGTTAGAAAAACTACATTTGTCTGACCTAGCATTTGAACCCAGGACCTCGTGATCACAAAGCGATGCGCTTTGCCCCCAGACCAACGAGGCAGTCTTGCTTTTATTTTCTTAAATATTGAATTATGTTAATGTAGTACATTCTTGAATGTTTTGTAGTACGAGGTTAAGCATAAGACTCTTGACTGCCGTCAATGTATCATGTCCCTTTCGTGACACTGATAACTACTTTATCTATCTATCTATCTATAACCTCACGCCAGATCCCCTGCGGGGTAGGCAGAGAGTACAGAGTTCCAACAGGTTCTTTCCTTACATACCTCTCTGGCTTCCTCCACTCTCATAGTTCGTCTCATACACGCTCGCCGGTTACGGAGACTCTTGACTTTTACTTCAGATAAGACTCGGTTTATTTGGTCGTGGTAACTAACTAACTACTTTATTTTTTTTAAATAGTTAGTATAGTCGCACTAGGATCTTTTGACCCGCAGCCTAAACCGGAAGTAACTCTGTCAGCACGGAAAAAAATATAACTCGCTATGCCGTTTGCTATGAAATTTACCGAAATTCCCGTGCAAAATTTTACTAAATGTTAACCCTAATTCCAAATAATTCCACACCAACCAATGTCAGTATCATCCATGGGCCAAAGATCCTTGTCGCACACCAAGTTTAGTATTAATATAATAAACAAGGCGCTCGTAGCGCTGTGTGTCCGCGGTGTTCTTACCGATTACCAAGGTTAAGCAGCGTTCGACTCGGTTGTCCCGAGATGGGTAACGGTTTGTGGCATTTTCATATTCGAGCGTCTCCGTGCTTCGGAAGGCACGTTAAGCCGATGATCCCGGCTACCACTTAGTGTGGTAGTCGTTAAGCCGAGTTGGAAGCCTTAAAGGCGGCTTGACAAGTTCCAACAGCAGGTGGCCACAAACCTGTCTCCAGCAATCCGCACTGGGTCCGCGTGGTGGAGTATGACCTAATCTTTCTCACCTCGATTTGTGAGAGAAGGCCTTTGTCCAGCAGTGGGCAGTATAGGCTGATATTATTTTTTTATTTAAAATGAACATACATCCCATCATCACATCGCGTCGTATCATATCGTAGACACGCGACTTAATCTTCCTTACTCCTATGAAGTCTAGATTGATTATCGATTTCTAAAATCCGTAGCTTGCAGCTCCGAACAATAGCCGAGATATATTGTCATTTGTGACGACATAGGGTAAAGGGTGCCTGCCAGGCAGTCCTGACATTGAAACATAAATGCGTGGGTTGGTAAATTGCAATATTCACTTCGCAAGTTCCTCATGTGAAAATTAGTGCAAAATTGACTAACCGTATTGGACGAGGCGCATATGGAAATAACTCAATACAATAACAAGGGCCAAGGCGGTTGTGGGTGGATGCAGGACATTTCAGACTTCACTATGCCAAATAAGTTAGCCGATACACGACGCTAATATCAATGTTTCTCATACTAGAATTAATAGTACTGATAAGCTTAAAACGCGTAAACTAAAGCGTCAAATAATTATTTAAGCTTGTAACAAAAATGGTTAATCTCAAAATATATTCGAACCGCCTCTATATTTAATGTACCGCTATATATATCAGATTAGCGGGATTGTCATGGAAAGTGCATACTTGTGTTGCAGTTTTTCAATCAATATGGTTGTCACGATGCAACGTCACGCGTGGGCGATTGTTACCTGTAGTTAAGGGCTGCGGTGGATCTGTCCGCCCGTGTAATTATTCGCATTTGAATGGCGATACCGCATAAATGCACTTGAATGCACCGTAACAGAAGGCATTGGACACCGTTCGCCCTTCGCCGCGTCCTATCATATTATGCTTTCACGCGAAGGCGCTATTGTTGAACTAGAATTCATCTACAAATAATACGAACTCAGAATGACGCCTACAAATTATATTAGCACGCATATTGTATAATTTTCAAGTGTAAGTAACGAATTGCATATTTTAATGTAAGTTAATGTCATTGTTAATAGAAAAATGGTGCTATAAAATACATAAATTAATTTAAGGAACGTAAGTAGTAGGCAGCTAATTAGTAAAAGCCCGCATGTATTTAAATTATATAAATTACCTACGAAAGAAACTATATAAATATGTATTTAAAGTAAGATTATATAAAAATAAGAAAGTAAGCTTTCTTTGTGACACGCTAGCAGCAGTACCCATGATAATTTAAAGGTGCCTAATTACCCACCTTTAAGTATTTATCACTTTAGCTTTGTTATCATCGACTGAAATACGTTCACTATATGACAAAGATCTCCTAAAACAACCGGACAGACCAGTTCTACGTGATATGCATCCACGCATTGACCTTGTCATCCAAATCCCCTAAAAAATGGCTACGAGAAACGGTTTTGTGCTCTGCAATATTTGTTTTTCCTACGCCCTTTATCAGGTCATTGGCTCGTCTTGTGAGGGGCCTGCCCACTGATTCCTCTAACAAACAATATATTTTTGCTATCTTTCGAATCGAATTATAAGAAATAATTAACGTGGACGCAGATGAAGATTTGATGACGATTTATTCTATAGGCAAAAGCGAAGACCCCAGAATCTTCGCTTCAAGTAGACGCAGATTCGCTCCCCGCACGGGGATCTTGGCCCTAAAAAGGTTGGATTGGTTTGGTTTTTTGTGTGTGTAAATTTTATGGTTGTAAGCGTACATATGTCAATTAAATTTCTTGTGTCGGCTATTATTTAAAATACCGTACGCGATAGTAAATTAAATATTTGGCATGAATAGCCGCGAGAGCCTTGTGCGTCGAGTGATCTCGACCAATCTAATATTGAGCCAAATTGCTAATGTATATAGCGGTTTAGCATCTTCAGAGATTTTTTTTTGGCTAGCGACAAATTAGAATGTGGTCCAGCAGAGCATAGTGCGACAGGTGATTAAGTGGTTCGAAGATTTAAACTCAAGTGGATATTAGTTTTTTTAAGGAATAAAAATTTTGCGCGGCCCGGAGTCTGTCATTGTGCACGGTACATTGGAAATTGATCTAGCTTCGTCAGCGATATATGGATATTGGTTATACAGGGCAAGTAGCCCTGTATAACCAATATCAAAGCCTGTAAAACACAGATAACCCCGCAGAACTACACTCCTACCATCATAAACAACAACTTTTGTTCTGTGATTTTATATTTTACCTACTATCCATTCTTAACACATCGTATCTACTTGGATTAGTTTTCAATATTCCAATATATAACAATTACAATTACATAAAAGTTAAATAACTACAACACATCAGAAACCGTTGCAACACACATAAAATACCATTATGTAAATATTAATATCTAAATGTATCTATTTTTATCTTTCAACAACTATTAGTTGCTGAGCATGCATTTGTATTATCTCAGTTATGATGTATGTGTGTGTGAGTGTTATCACCGGCGCACACGCACGCACTGGCGACAGCGTGAGAAAACCTTAAGCTTCTGCGTAGCATGTGTTTGTACGAATTAAACTAAGGAAATGTTTTATTTTTATTAGAAAAGCAAGCTTGAGAAATTATCGAAGTATAATTATGGTTCGTGGAAAAGAATAAACCTAAAAAGAAGGATGGCCGTAAATGATGAGTCCATATAATGGGTCTAAGTGTTTTATTTAAATTTTGCCTCGTTAGTTCAGTAGCACATATTATAGGATTAAGAGACCTCGAACCCTTCGTGGGTTTGAAATTATGAAGAACTATGCGGCATTGAGGTTTAGCTATTGAAAAAAAATCTAATAATAGACCAGAGTCTAGAATTGTGCCCGGTAACATGGTAATGGTAAACTTAGGATCGATTAGCACAAGACCAAGAAGAATGGCAGAAAGAGAAGACGGCTTATGCCCTGCAGTGGGTTATAGAGCTGATGATGATAATAGCGATGGCCATCCCCTTTCTCATTGGAAACATCGTGACGGTGTATTTACTAACGATTTGAACTTATACGGCCTCACTGAAAAAAATATCTAAACGCGAAGAATCAAGTTTGTAATGTAGGGGACGGTAATCTTCACTCTCATGCCAATTAGATAGACACAAACCACACGAAAACATTACAAAAAACGAAGGAATGAAAAACCTACGTAGGTAGATAGGTACGTCGCATTTGGAACTATGTCATTCCTTTTCACCCCCATGAAAGCTTCCCTTAATCAACGCCCCGCCGCGGCGCTGGAGTGTTGCGAAATTATCAGGTTTATTTAATTGTTAGCCGGTTAGTTTTTTTTACATCTGTTTCTCTTTACAAATTAAACTGTATTGCTAAATAGTAGTATTACACAATAGTAGTATTATATACAAGAATGTATATTACCACGCGAGGGATCTGGCATGATGATGTAGATAGATAGATATGCCTAATATAATTTATATTTAAAATACTATCATCATCAAACGAATGACAGCCACTGCATGACAACGGTCTCCCCAATCTCTCCCCGCCTCGATGACTGGCTTTGTGTTTTACGCAGAGTTGTCACATCTACCAACATTTTGGTAGATCTACCTATTTTGTCACTATAGTCACACCCTTTCCGATAACCGGTAAATAACTTGATAGACTGGACATTAATCAACTTTAAAGTAACCCTAATTACTTGACTTGGGTTTTAGACTTTCTCGTCGGTTTAATAAAAGTGCGGCTAGCGAATTCTAAGTCGGACTAATTGTAATTTTTCTATGGAATAGGTACTACAGTAGCAGTTAAACGTCTAAAGTTATATGGTAGTAGGAAGGTGAATTAAAAGGCGACACTTATTAGACTCAAAAAGGATAAGCTATTTCGTATATTTGGGTGGAAATAGTTATAACTTTTTTTTTCAAAGCTTTTTTATTTTCGATAAGTGCCATCATAATCCTTGTTCGTATCGGTGGGTACATTCACATGTTTCAGTTTAAAATGATCTGCCCTTTAGGTACATTCTGTCTGAGGTCCGAATGATGGTGATATCCATTGATTTGATGCGCGAAATTCAATGCGGACTATGTAACTTTGTTTATTCGTATATCACATGTTCATACAGACACACTACCATAAAATCATGTTTCCATACTACAACGTGCATCAATCCCACAAGTAACAAATCAAAAAGTCTATAAAGGGTACATTTATTTGATTACCAACATCGATTGAATCGATTATGGTATCTATCGAGTTCCTGTCAATCGATTAAAAGTATCGAGGACGACGACCATTGTTCGAAAAAATCCCGTCATTCCGGGACGTGAATGGACGAATTTAATAGTCGACAGGTAATAATTTTAATTGTGCTAATGCAATATCGAACATTTGAAAGGGATTATCGAAACTATTCTATAAAGAGCAATCGATACATGCAATTTGCTAATTGCTTTAAATTCAAGTCAGCATAGTCCTTTGAATATGTTACGTGCTGGGGACCTAGATATGTCCTCAAATTATAGATAAAATTTACCTGTTAGTTTCAAAATAAAACTAATAGAGTATATTATACTAATGGGCGCCCGTGACTTCGTCTTCGTATATAACTTTATATAATATGGCCTACTAGCTGTCCCCGTAAGTTTGATAGCGTTATTTTTAGGCGTATATTTCACTCCCTTCAGGTATCTCTTTCCGACAGGGGAAGGAGATAGCATAAGGCACGCATTAATAGCATAAGGAGATTCGGCAAGGAAACAGATTTTCTCTGAAGAAATAGATTCAAATCAGTTCCGCGGTTTGAGCGTAAAAAGGTAACAGACAGACAGACTCACTATCGAATTTATAATATTAGTAAGTTTCAACAAAATCCTTTTCATAGCTTTTGTGTGAAGAATTAACATATCCATATATCCCCCTAACAAACTTTCGCGTTTAGATTTTTAGTAGGAAGTCCGATTAAAGAGCGACACTTATTAGACACGAAAAGGACAAGCTATTTCGTATATTTGGATGGAAATGGGTCTCCGGTTTTTTTCATCAAATCAAAATGTAACTAGTTTTTTTTTCGATGATTACCATCACAGTAATATTTGATTGTATCGGTGCGTACATTCACCTGTTTCAGTTTAAAGTGACCTGCTCTAAAGAGCAGGTCACTTTAAACACAGACAGGGTTTAGGACCTAAGGGTCCTAAACCCTGTCTGAGGTCCCAATTATGCTGATAACCATTGATTTGATGCGCTTATCAATATTAGTATAATTGGGACCACGGCATAAAGAAGTAGATCTGCTTTATTCTGTATTTCGAATGGCAACCCTAGTATGATAACACTAGGAATATTACGTAGGAGGAGACAGACAACAGTGTGTTAAAATAAATGCAATAAAATCTCTAGGAGCTTTAGTTAAAATGGGCGTTCTTCAGGGATCGATACTAGGTCCGTATCTACTTTTGGTATATATATAAATGACCTGCCTCGAGCAGTTGAGGGGCGGGCGAAGGTAGTGTTGTTTTCTGATGATACCTGTTTGATCTTTAAAGTAACTTAGACGAGGTAAATGACGCTATTCTTCAAGTACATAATTGGTTCACATTCAACAATTTAGTGCTTAATAACAAAAAACTAAATGTATACGGTTTTGTTTACCAAATGTGATTACTAAATGTTATTATTATACTAAATAACAAGAAACTTGTTGAGTGTGAGTTTATAAATGATCTTTCTTAGGGATCAAGCTTGACTACGGTCTAAGTTGCAATGGGGTCCTCATATTAAGACTTTAGGTAAAAGATTCAGTTCCGCTGCCCATGCCGTAAAAAAGATCAGACAGCTTCCTGACGTGGACACCGCGCGGATGGTCTACTTCAGTTACTTTCATAGTGTCAGTAGTTTTATGTCTTACGGTATATTATTGTGGGGTAGTGTAGCTGACATTGACTTTATTTTTATCTTACAAAAAAGGGCTATTAGGGCCATCTATAACTTAGGTAGTCGCGACTCTTTAAGACAATTGTTTAAAGAAGCCAATATTATGACGGTCCCATGTCAGTATATTTATGAAAACATAATGTATTCAAGGAAAAATTTAGATCTATTTAATCAGCTAGGTGATAGGCATTGCTATAACACGCGACATAGAAATAAATTAGATCAACCGCAATTTCGTCTGCATAAAATTCACACGTCTTTCATGGGGTACTGTGTTAGATTCTATAATAAAATTCCACTTGACGTCACTTAATTTAGTGAAAATAAATTCAAATCTTGTATTAAACGTTCGTTATGCAAGCGAACTTACTATACTCTAGGTTATTATTGAAATGATAAAAATGATTGATGATGTGCTGTTCCAACTCCACCAAAATGTGGATAACATGTTAGACTGTTATTATTTATTCTTCTCCCTCTTCCTTCTAGTAGTTTAATAAAATTAATTATTTTTCTTCCTCATTTCTTTTTCTGTAAATTAGTGAACCATGTAGCCATTCTCATGAATAGTTTAACTTCGTTAATTTAATTCAGACTCACCTGATACTACATTGTTCTCCCATACCCTACAGCAAAATGTAGATTAAAAAATGTAAAAATTATATTTTAAAGGAGTAACCGTGGAGTCTCTTGCCCTTCTTCACCACAGGAATGACATTCCGAAGTGGTGGTAGAATCTTTGTTACTATTCTGACGATACATAAATACAGTAAAATAAAAAATATTCCGATTCTGATTCTAGTTCCATTGAGACTAGCAGCTAACTACTGCTAGCAGCGTCGTAATGAGGAGAGAACTCATTATGTCATTGCATACAGTTTTTCATTGATGTTGCATACAGCCAGTTCAGCGTGCTTGTACAATAATCAAAGATGTGATTTAGACTATTTCAGAGAGGATAAAGATGATTTATACAGTTCGTGGCGTTTCCACAGGAAATGTATTAACAAAGCCTCAATAAGAATACCAAGTTGACAAGCACACTCGCCCAACTCAGGTTTCACACCATATCAACCGCAAGCACAGTATACCACATGACACCAACAAAGGGTGTGTTGTGTTTAAACGACTTTCTATTGTTCCTAGTCTCCAGTTACTAGTTACAAGTGCGAGGTCAAGTTACTTAACTATTTAGACAAGATTGAACGGTGGTCAGGGAGAAGAGTACTTGAATAACTCTTGTTATATTTTGTTTAGTTTCGTCAAGTTCATGATAGGTACCTTATATTTCAATGGTTTATTATATTTATTAAGTATGTAGGTATGTGTAAAATAGACTTTATCTGTCTCCCGAATTCAATTGTTTTTTGTTTCTTGAAATATATCTTGGTATCTTGATGTGCTCATGGTCGTGGTGTTCATAGCAATCACGGTGACTGCTTGTGGTAGTTCCACTTTTAAGCGTCTCCTTGCTTTGGGTGGCATGTTAAGACGTGAATTCGTTAAGCCAAGTTAGATGCCTTTTAGGCGGATTGATAAGTTCTGTTTGGTGGACTATGACCTAATCCTTTACACCTCGATTTTAGGGGCTCCTTTTTTTAGCAGTGGGACAATATCAGCTGATATATTAATCTTTAATATTAAACACTGTAACTAAGTAAATACCATGAATTTATTCAATTAAGTACATTGATAGGGTCAAGTGTCATATTTAAGGTACCTATTCTATAAACTATGTGGGTAGACACAAGAGGCGCCCGTGAGAATCTCTGCGCTGTCATCATTCATCAATCCACAGTGTATTATTTACTTTAGTTGTTGGACTAGTCGACAGATACGCTTAGGGAACGCCCCGAATTCAAAGAATATCTACTTATATTATGCAATTATGCATTACTTGGTGTGAGAACCATACCTGTACAAAACCTTGAAGGTATAGAACCTTTGGATTAAATAGTATATTAATAGGATCGGTATGAGAAGAGAACGCTCGAAGGAAAAGTCAAAGGAGAGATATGTGTAACCCGGAGAATCTAGTGAACTCTATGCTTAGCCGATGTTTTGCTCGATTGATTTTAAGCATAAAAGCATGTTTCCATAGTCAGTGAACTAGCTATGATCACGAGCACCCATGGCATGATTTAAAATATGTGCCTCCTCCTCTCATTACTTTTGAGGGTTGCAGGTTTTCGCATACGGCATGAGGTTACCCAACTAAACATTTACAAAATATTCAGTGTTAATTTTATACGTAACGAGAAATTGAATACTCAGTAATATCGTATGCAATAGGTACTCATTTCTTAAAAACTTCGCCCTCACATTTGTATGATACCCGAGCAACTAACTTTAAGGTAAACATTTGAACTAAAATATTCCAGGGCAGGCAAAATGTTTATTTTTTTAGATTTTTTCTGGTAATGACGTTCCGTTGAGAAATTAGACGTTTCTCTATGATTATTAATCGAATCAACAAAGAATCACATGTATAATGCAATAACTACTCTTTTTAGCGCCTATGAACCCAAACACTTATGTATTGTCGACTTTTTAAAGTTATTGCTGTGAAGAAAAAGAGGAAGAACTTCCACTTTTTTAAACCTAAAAGTTTTACTTTTTATTTGTCTATATTGTCTATAGTGGAGTATGGAAGAATATTGTTAGCTGGTCAACGCTTGAAGCGAAGAGCCACCTACCCTATACCAAAAATATTAATCTACAAATAATTTATTTATTTTACTTAAAACATACACCTGAAACATCTATATATCTAAACCAATTCCCAAAAATAAACGTTTTATCTTCAATTACAAGTCTATCCAATAAAACTTGAGACAAACGGGGTATTTTACAAAACGTAAATACGATTTTGAAACTGTTAACCCCGAGAATGCGAAACTACGAACAAATCGGTAAATCGCCGCTCCGTATTCGGTGGATGACAAAAACGGTTCGTTGCGGGACACTTATTTAGAAACTGATATTAATTTCAACGAGGGCACAGTTTGCGTGCTTCGTCTTGTTTCAGCAATGTGCCTTAACTTAGAGGCATTAGCGAATTATAGGGTAATAGCGGTGATTATTGCCCGTGTTACTACTGGTAGTACAGAGGGTATAATAAACTTTCCATCTTACTACAGGGCATTCAATATAAATACAATATGTCTGCAGTCGAATCGATAATAAGAAGACTGAGCCTGTCGGTGGTAATACGGGGAGGTATTATTTCCCGTGTTACTACAACAGGTAAAATTAATTTCCTATCTTACTAATAGTCCTGTCGGTAGTAATTATAATAGTGAAAGTAACTATTTGTCTATTACCTTATGATGCCCAAATCGCTAAAAAGACTGATAAAATTTAGCAAGGAGATAAATTTCATCCTGCGGATGACATACTCGTCGGCTACCTTTAGTCTTAAAGATAATTACACAGACGAAGTCGCGAGTAACAGCTAGTACATTATAATAGTCACTCGTAGTAGCATACAGAAAAACAAATGTGCAATTCTTTTAAGCATATACTATAATATTTTTCATGTAAGTTGGGTACTGTGACAGTTGTAAGTCTCAAAGAAAATTGTACTTTATTCAATGGCAATAAGGGGCATGACCCGTTTCTATACTTATTGTTTTATGCCTTAACACCATTGAATTAAATATTAATTTCGTTTGGCACTACCCTTCCTATGTGAAAAATATTATAATAATGTATTATTGAGCAAGAAGGTAGGCAGAGGTGGACATAGGACGCCTAAGTTTCGGTCAAGTACTTTTGACGCTATTGTAATAAGTTGCACTTCATACAATTTATTAAAAGCGAGCTTTAGATTCAAACATAAAGCTATGATAGCTTTTTTTATTAGAATACATGAAAATACGCCGATTATTAAGCCAATTAGCTATAAATATTTCAAAAATGAAAATAAATGTCCAAAATATAAATGGCCCATGAGGGGATCGAACCCGCGACCTTCGCGTTATTAGCACGACGCTCTAACCAACTGAGCTAATGGGCCGTCTGAAAGACATGTCGAAACATGTGGACTAATAATACTTTTCAAGAGATAACGGGTCATAATAATTTGGAACTTTCAACCAAAAAAACAGCCCTAAAGAAAATTGTTACAACTCAAATTAAGACAAAAAGATATCACTTTTTTTTGCTTCTTCCCCGTTAAACATTTAACGTACAAAAAACACAAAGTTGTCAAATAAAAAATATTAAGAGAAAAAAAAAACTATTTCCAAAGTAAAATATCACGATAATCGCTGTAATGTTCCATTTGGCCACGAATCGTTGACAATACTTAGTTGGTATTTATGCAAATGTAAGCCAAATCACGACATCCATACCGTCTTTTTGTAAAGCGAGCTTCTTTTGCCTAATGTCCCAAGTTACCGTACCTATCAATTTGTTTCATATTTAACCTCTTTTTTTCATAAAATATACGGAATATGGTAAGTGGAAGTTTTCCACTGTAAATTTATTAGAATTATCCAATGATGGCGTGCGTTTGTGAAAAATATTGGAAAGTCTCGAAACAATTTTTGTGATTTGTTTAAAACCGACGCTAAAAATAGAAGCTAACAATTTTATGATAAAAAATAAGTCTGAGTAATATTACTGAGTCATCAAGCCCCACTCTCTACCAGGAGAAAGGGGTTAATCTCTGACCAATCTTCAATAAAAAATGATAGGTAACTATATAAAATAGAAACATAAATTAATAACATAATGGCAGGTTCAGTAGTCAAGAGCTTAAGCCGCTTCGCCTTAGATCGAGTAGTGCCGGGTTCGATCCCCAAGGGACAAATCTTTGTTTAACTTATTAATGTTTTTTAGGTTTGGGTGTTTATGTTCATAAATTTCATGTTTGTAAACTCACCCACGTCACAGATATATTTTCTAGGGTGGGACTACGTTAAAAAGGCAATAGTCCAAATCTAATCTAAAACACATTCTATTAGAATTAAACGCAAACTACCTAGGAAACCTGTCGCCATTACTTACTAGTAACCCAGTTGAGTTTTAATTCAAACGAACCAGTCTTAGCCCGTCACACTCCCAAGTGTCTGGCGTACCAAGTTACTCAAAGTTCAGCCGGGGATCGGTTCGACGCCTTTTGTTTTGTCATTTGAGAACCAAGAATGTAATAAACTTGGCCTCCCCTCTCTCCTGGCATACAAGCTCTTGACATTGTTTAAAAAGCCTGTTCACTGAGAATAAACACTATTTACCTGCCATTGTTAGGCTTGTGTCAGCTTCTTGAGAAGTTACACTTCTGGAAGACCAAACACTGATTTATGTTTCTTGTTAGTTAGCTGAGTTTATAACAATATCATAGGCGGTGCGGAAATCCTAGATATAAGCTTTTTTTTCGTACTCATTTTACTATTGAAACTGGGCAGTTTACCCAATTCCCACAATGTTTAATGTTTAAAGCCGATTTAGAGAAGAGACTAAAGGATCAAGAGATTTCTGTAAGAAAATTTAGCTGTTAAAAGTCTCTCTAGTCCGCAAGAGATTTGGCCTGACAATATAGACACATGGTTTCTTTCCTTTTAGATTCAACTTAATTAGCCACTGACTTTCGAACAATATTTTCCGAATAATAATAAGCGAGGATCCCAGAACGCGTATGCTAAGCAGTGGGCTGCTATATGCTGAAAAATTCACGTAACAATTATCTCGACAGAATTATTTTTTCTAGAAGGATAGTTACGGGAAACTTGTCTTGGCCATTATGTTCATCTTCAAACAAAGCGGGACACATTATTCTATTATGGCAAATCAATTTCAATGCCCGGATCCTGCTACCCGCATCCTTGCAAATCTCATGAGTAGGCACAAGGTTGTAGCAATTTAACGACGGTTCGTTCAAGTTATTTAGAATATTCGGAGTACTAGCTCGAGTAGTCACGAGTTTGATATCCGAACGGAACAATACTTTCTGTGAACATAATCATTTGTTTTGCTTTGGGTATTTGTGCATGTATAATTCTATCTATCTGAACTCTTGCCAGGTAGGCAAAGAATACAAAGTTCCAACAAGCTTAGTCCCTTAAAGACATTTTTGGCCTCCTTTACTCTTATGGAAACACCATCACAGCAGGGAAATCCTTAAAAAAATACACAATTGTGACTAGGACTCGCCCCTCTAGCGAACTGTTAAGTCTGGGCATTATGTTCCTATAAAAATATTGACCAGACACTATTAATTTTTGCTTGTCGATTCCCACAATTAGACAACTAATCTTATTATAACAGTATACTGTGTCATTCACGCGAGCCCTGTAGGTCTTTGCCGAATACAGACCCCTTTGGTAGATTAATTTTCACTATTAGGCCGGCAGGCAGAAATCAGGTCCGTAGTTGGCAGCAATTAGACTAAGTACCAAAATGACTGCCTTTTGATGCAAACTCGGGATTTATAAAGGCATATAGTATTCAGAATTAAATTGGAAGTGGAAACTGCAATTCAGTAATATAGCCGTGGAAATAGAGAGTGTTACAGAATACATAAGAATTAAGAATCTGCATTGTGATTGAGTGATTACTATAGTATTTTCATTAAGAAAGAGTACTGTGACAGATGTAAGTGTCAAAGAAAATTATACTTTATACAATGGCAATAAGAGTCATGACCCATCTCTATACTTATAGTTGTATACCTTAATACCATTGAATTAAATATTAAGTTCGTTTGGCACTTAGAACTGTCACTACAACGAAAAAAACATGCGTTCAGATCAAAACAACTACGGTAACCATAGTTGGACATAAATAAGCAACGATATGTCAACCACATACAACGTAGTATTTTACTTAAAACTGTAATTGTATATAATCAAGATTCAATTTTCAATAGCACATTGTTAATGTATGACACATTATAGCTTATTTGTGTCCAGTTACTCATTGCCCTATTCATATTTTTTCTTTATTAGAGAGACGTATTAGTAAGAAGTGATTAACTAGTTTAAGGAACCGTACTTCCCATTTTCTTTGAACGATATTGTTTTTCGTTTTGAGAACAATAATTATGATACGTATTTATGATTTCATTTTATTCTCACAGTTTTTCCTGTACACATATGTTTTATCAATAAATTTGTTTGTCTTGGTGTTTGTATATATCAAATTCGTGTTTACAATTTGACGGACGATTTAGCGCAGTGGTTAAGAGCTTGAGCTTGAGCCCACTGTGTCTAATAGTCGCGGGTTCGATTCCCACACGGGACAAATCTTTGTGTGATCCACAATTATTTGTTCCGGTCTGGGTATTTGTGTTTGTGAATTTTCATGTTTGTAAACGCACCCACGACACAGGAATAAATCCTAGTGTGGGGCTACGTTTAAAAAAAAAAAAAAATGAATAATTTTGTACCTACAATGGACAACTTACAACTGAAGTAATAGCAATTTTACATATTTTTACACATTTATACATTAGAAAAACATCCGCAAATTTTTTGGCTTAAGACTTTTTTAAAGAACTAAGTACAACCGTTTTTTATAGTAAAAGCAACACAGCATTATTAAGTAAAGAACCCTAATTTGTGATGGGTGATACAAACATTAACTCAAACTCGCGTCAACTTTAGCCGTTTAGTTAACTAAGCGCACTCGGCATAACTAACTCATAGTTAACTGTGTATGTTGAGTGGGTATCCCCCTTTAAATTATTAACAGCTTTATTTCAAGCTAAATTTAGCGACTCTACTGTTAAAACCCAACGAATAAAAAAATATTTAGATACCTTGCGGCGTAGGCAGAGAGTAGTGTTCCAACAGTTGCTTTTCTTACGGACCTCTCTGTTTTTTTTTATAATAGTACTTATTTAACCTACCAAATTTGCACTTTATTATGGATATAAAAGAATGTAGCAAGATAAATGACGAAACAATGCAAAAATTGAAGGCTGTAGGAATCGGAAAAAAACTTAGATTATTTTACCATGCCAAATCGACAGTGTATTATCTGAACGATAAGGGCTCCGTGACCTATGAACTATGAGAAAGGTGGAAACGAGAACGAACATTAAAATTTTGGAAAGATGTCGTCTATTAAAATCAATCACCTATGTGTAAGTTAAACGACTTATAGATAGATGATTTTAATAGGTAGGTACAAATCTAACTAGTTTTCCTTTTCTTAAAACGATGTCCCACAATAGGAATTATTCCACTGTTGTGGTTGCGTTTATAAACATTAAATTAACTTACACTAATACCCAGAAAGATTTATCTCGTGTGCGAAGAAATAAGGAGGTACATTGAAGTCATATTTTAAGACTTAACAGTCTATCGTTGCCTACATATATTCTATGTAGCCGAGTAGCACCTGGAACGCAGTCATAAATATACATTTGCAAACATTGGCTATTCAGTAACGAAATACTAAGAACTTGATAATCGAAGTCATTACTTATGTACATTCGAGCTGCAAGTCGCGCGGAAACATTATATGTAATCAAAAGTGTAGGTTCACAATCTCTATTCTTTTTCTATCTATCTATATCATCACGCCAGCTCCCTCGCAGGGTAGGCAGAGAGTACAGAGTTCCAACAGGTTCTTTCCTTACATACCTCTCTGGCTTCCTCCACTCTCATAGTTCGTCTCATACACACTCGCCGGTTACGGAGGCTCTTGACTTGCCCTTCAGCTAAGACACGGTCTATTTGGTCATTGTAAGATAGCCTAGGTCTTCCCCGGTACCTACATCCTTCCACTTTCGCATTGTATATCTGTTTTGTTATTCTTTCTCCTATCATTTAAGTCTCGTCTGCTATAATAAATTTAAAAAAAAAACTTTGATTTCAGACAACACAGTCCATATTAGAAGTTTAAAACATCATTAGGTTAGTAAATTATTTAGATTTACGAACTATGTTAGTATTGACATGAAGATCGGCATATCTTTGAAGGACATCTGCATCCATTCTATTCGAAATCATCTTCAGAACTCCATTGATGCTCCCCGGCAATCTTCTCACAATTGAGGCCGATTTTTTGCGCATGATGGTATAAAAGTCAATTATGCCAGCATCCGCAAAACCTGCCAGATGCACTACAGAAGCAAGGAAGCCACAACAGAATCCTGAAGGTGTTATTATACTGGCCCCGCTGAGCGCCGTATGCCCTTGATGTGAAGCTGGTCCATAGAGCACACGTGAGCACACGTGTGCTTTGAAAATGGGCTCTATAAAGCACTAACACACCCAAAAATCAGTTTTTTCATAAAAGCGTCAGCGAAAACGTCAGTTTAAGACCGGCATTTTCGAAATCTCTCTCTTATGGCAAACGAAACATGCAAACTGCATTGCCCACAAAATTCCTAGACGCCATTGTGTGCAATAGGTTCAAGAGGCACAGTTTACCATGTCAATGTAACGATAAGTTTATTTATACAATTCTAGGTGACCCAGTGTCCTGTTTATCTGACACTAAGGTCTGTAAGGGCCGCCCGTCCGCTGATAAATATGTGTGCCAGTTTCATCTTAAAAAAACAAAGTGATTGATCCCTAATCGAGCACAGGTATGCAATAATAATATTGTACTCGGTATTTTAAATTGAGCTTTATCTATGATAGTTTAAGTTTAATTTCGCTAAATGGATGTGCACTAGACTGATAGGTAGCTCCAAAATTCTAGTTTGGTGGGAATCTAAACTGAAACTTTGTAGCTAGTTAGCAGACTAAGTGGTGACCATCTGAGTAGACACTAGAATACCGAACTATTTACTGAGAGATTATGGATAAGTGTACAAAATTAATCAAGAGCCGAGGTCGTTGTTTCAGGACTGATCGATCCGTGTTTAAATATGCACTGTAAAATTTGACTTTTTAATCCTTATTTAAATAATACTTGGGCTAAAATAATAACCAACTGGATCACTCCTAATTTTAAAAGACATCGCGGCAGGCCCAGGAAGATATGGTGGGCCGAACTGGGCGTCTTTATGAGTGATTGGCCTTCGATTGCTTTAAACAGAGTGGAATGGAAAGTGGGAGGCCTTTGCCCAGCAGTGAGACACCGACGGCTAGATTATAATAATAATAAAAAAAATCCTTATTTAACAGCACTTATGTTAGTTGCGTATTACAGAATACATGCGTAATTATTATAAATTTATAAATGTTAATGTGGTTAATTCGAGTATATACATAATTTTTCAGCGAGTGCACCCATCTTAATTGCTATTTCGAAACAGACTAAACTTACTTATAATACCCATATTTCAAAGCTAAGTAATACCATAATATTATTAAGATTGTCCTTCAACTGTTTTGCAACTAAGTACGGCTCGATTTATGACAAAGCTAGTACTTATATAATTTATTTTTGACATTAATATTGCTTGAATCTTTCCAGATAATTACGATTACAAAGTACGATTAATTTATCAAACCGAGAGATACTGATATCAACTACTTAAGAATAGTATAAATTGTTATTACATTTAGCAATAATACACAATCGAAATATAAAAGAGCAGAAAGAGAGTAGTTCTGTAAGGTAAAGAACCTGTTGGAACTTTGTACTTTCCGCTTACCCTGCAAGAGATTACGCGTGGTGATATAGATAGACAAATAAATAGATGAATATGACAAAAACTTTGTAAAGATTATAATTTGATTTACTCGTTTTTATCAAATTGTCACATTGACCGACGAACCCTTTCATTTATGGCGGGTGAATACCACAATCACCAGGATTTTAATTCCAATGAAATATATAGCATATATCATTAAGAATTTCGTAAACGTTCCCATTTTAGTTCAAAAGAAAATCCAGTTAAAAACAAAACTGGAAAGTTTTTAAAAAGCTCTTGTAAATATAAATACGTTTTGGTGTATCATTGGGGTTTCGACAGTGGTTAAGACACATGAATATGTTACTTCGAATGTTACTCAGCCACATCTTAAGCACCTGTTTAAGACCCCATTGTTTATCTATACGTATATCTCAGTCACACATCAAAGAGGTTTAAACGTTCAAACGGCAAAACTGTTTGCGGTCGCGACACTTCTATTTATAACATCACACCAGATCCCTTGCGGGGTAGGCAGGGAGTACAGAGTTCCAACAGGTTATTTCCTTACATACCTCTCTGGCTTCCTCCACTCTCATCGAACGAGACAAACTGTCTCATACACGCTCGCAGGTATATATGTAACTTACCCGTGTAAAATAAACCTTTTACTCCTATTTGCCTTTTAAAAATATTCAAAGCTAGTTTTGCCGAGTTTTGAATTCTAAACTTTACGAATGACAGTTTTGTTAGGTGGTTCAATCACAGATCGATTATTTTGCGACAAAAAGTCGTGGAAAGTATTAGAAATAGCAATGATGGGCTGTGTATTATATTTCGAAATTTAAGCGATGTGATATGGGGCTCGGTTCAAGTGGGGATGGGAGGGTCGCTTGATCAGAATAAGCCCTGATAAGTGAGCAAAAATCACCACCGAATGGCGACCTGATGGACACCGACGCCGGGGAGACCTAGAAAAAGATGGCGTGGCGACCTTGACGCCTATGAGAAGAGATGGTCTAAAATGGCCAAGGCTCAGGTTAAGAAGTTTGCCCAGCAGTGGGACAAATTAGGTTAAAAAAAGCGATGTGATTATGCTTACACAATACTCCCCAGTATTGCAAAGCCGCATCTCAAAACCGCAGTCGCATCGCAATAGAATCTAAACTTCCACGATGCGTTAACGTTGTCGTAGATTTCTGCGATTTGATTTCTTACCGCAGTGTTTCGTACGCGCCCTTAGGTATAACACACTGAGATATCAATACATAAAAACATGTCTATCTACGTACCTCCTGAGTCAAAGACGCGACGTTCAAAGGGATAACCCCCACCATGTCTTTGTGTCAACACACAACGACAAGTAATTCGCTTCACATTACCTAAACGTAATACTGTAAAAATTATACCGTGTTTATTTTCGCCGGAGATAACAACAAACAGACAAACGTTAGGATAAAGAACTGCACGCATCGTTGGCTTGTTTAACGTGGAGCTTTTTAAGGACAAAAGTTTATTATATCGAATATGTCATGTGGTTACAGCTGTGATAGCCTAGTGGTTAGACCGTTGGACTGCGAAGCTAAAGGTCTCTGGTTCAAGCCCAGGTACGCACATCTGCCTTTTCGAAAGCATGTGCGTATTAAAAAATAATTTTCACTTGCTTTAACGGTGAAGGAAAACATCATGAAGAAACCTGCATGCCTAAGAGTTTCTCGAAGGTGTGTGAAGTTCGCCAACCTGCACTGGGCCAGCGTGGTGGACTATGGCCTAAGCCCTCACAGGTTTGAGAGCAGGCCCGTGCCTAACGATGGGACAGTTTCTTAACTGGGCTAATATTATTATTTATGTCATGTGATTGTGTTGGTATTTATCGAACTCTATTTTTGATCCCTTACAGGGACTTCCCTCGCTCCGTCTACTCTCATTCATCTTCTTCTTCAAGTGCCACTCCATTACTGGAGGTTGGCCGCTAGCTTTACATATGTGCTTCCTTCTCAAGCCGTACGGAACAACTGCTCAACGCTGGCAGTTCCGTTCCACTCCTTAATGCTCTGCAGCTATGATTTCTTCCATCGTCCAACGCGTTTTTTGCCCTCAATGCGTCTCATAGTTTTATTAATTATGTGATTTTTTCACATTGATACAGGAGTTCCCAATTTCATACCTAGTATAAGCTCGTCGTCAAACACGATCGCTGGTTACGGAGATCCTTTAATAGTTCATCAGGTAAGATAGTCTGGATCTTCCTCGCAATTTACCTTTATATGTATGTGATATGCTATGCTAATACTGTGTACATTTCAGCAATTGTCAAATTTAGTGAGCGGTCCTTTATGAACGACAGCTTATTTATTAATAAAGAAACTATTATATCTAGGGAAGTATCTAACTTCCTTTTTGGTACAAAAACTGTAACTTTATTCTTACCTATCAAATTTCTTGTATGTCTCTGATTGCCAAAATTACCTGCGCAGGTGCTTCGCTATATTAAACAGATTGAGATCTATCTAGAAAAAAGACAAAACAAGCAGGTAACAGCTATTATTTTTATTTATGCTTGTCATGAGAATTGTTTAAAGTTGTCATAGCGTCCCTTCGGCAAACATCGTATTTTCACGTCCGAGTACGGTAGATGCGCGAGCGCATAGCGGCTGAGTCCTTAATCGCTATGACCAATTAAACACCCAACGCAGCACGTTACGATAACATCGTGAAATGAACGTTTAATGGTACTCCAGTGGTATACGGAATACCATTACATGATCATTTCACGAAATTATCGTAACGCGCAGCGTTTGGTCATAGCGAATAAGAGCCTGGTTTGAATACGGTAATTGAGCTAAGTTGTGTCTACAATAATATTATTTTAACCGCTTACTTCAATATAAGCAAATATAGACTTTAATCGCAAGTATTTAAAATTTACATTGAAAAAAAATAAGACTATGGTTAATTTACCGCTAAAAATAATAGACTCTACAGTCATCAGTATATTAAGTATGTTATTATGTTTTTTAAGGGTACCACCATCACTTGAATGTCAATGTAAGTATGGCGAATATCAAGAAAATTTTAGTATAGTCAGAGAGCAAATGGTACTAATTTAGCCCGCAAGATATGACCTAAACAAATAAACATATATATCTATTTGTATCCTATCCTATCTTCCAGATCCCTTGCGGGTTAAGCAGAGAGTACAAAGTTCCAACAAGACCATTTTGGCTTCCTCCATTTTCATACTTCGTCTCATACACGCTGGCCGCTTACGGAGACGCTTGACTTGCCCTTCAGATAAGACATAGTCTATTTGTTCATGGTAAGATAGTCTTCGCTACTAACTACATCCTACATATTTTGCATTGCATACAAACATTGCACAATTAATAAAAGTTTGTAAAAAATCTCTCTGACTATTGGGAACACACCTGCAAACGTTTCTAACATCAAAAGGAACATTACGTATTTATTTATGTACCACTAGTCACAAACCTAGATCACTAACCCGATTTATAACCGTGTCCGTTAAAATAGACGCACTAGATGTTAATAGGTTAAGAATTATAGAGTATATTACATTTTGAGGTATAACATATAACAATTATGAGTTCTAATGGTTGATAATTAGAGATGATTTATTAAGAATTATATTATTAGCTTCTAATAATTACCTAAATATATAATCTTTTTATGCATCCAAACTCTATCTATATAATTAAGCCACTTGCGGGGTACTTGTGTATTAAATTTTTGTAAGTATTCAAGTCGTAAAATAGGGATAGGAAACAGTCCTAATAAAAACTGTCGCTATAATTCTACAGGTACGAGTACATTTGTTTAATTTGTCTCTTAGAATAGGTTATCTCTAAACGGTAAATTTGTACTTTATGTTCATACAAGCTTCTGCCCGCGACGTTCGTCGTCAGCGTTGAATTTAGACAGGAAACTAACATTTTTCCGGATAAAAAGCATCCTATTTGTTAATCTAGGTAAAAAACTATGTGTTCCAAGTTTCATCCAAATCCTTTTACGCGTTTTTTGCGTGATTCAGTAACAACATCCAAACATACAAACTTTTACATTTATGATATTAGTAAGACTTTTAGTGCATACATTTATGAAAATAAGGTTCAAAGGTTTTATCTCTATGCAGATATAGCGAAATCGATATCTGTATGTATGTTTAACTATATAGTTGCAGAATGCACTCGGATATTTGGCAATGCGCACCTGCCAACCAACAATGAGAGAGATAGGGTTACCATTTTAAATTACCTAAATAATTTCTTCAAGAAACGATAATTTACAATCTAAATAACCTAGTAAGTTTAAGGGTTAACTAGCTTCTACAATTGTTATTAATCGGGAATTCAGAAATAAGATTTTTTTAAATATTATAAAATATCACGTCTCTGACTATCTGCTATTATATTCGGTAATTTTGTATTCTAGTTAAAGAAAACAGCAATTTTTACAGATTATATAACCCGTCATATTTTTTTCTTCCTGCTGTAAAATAAATCAATCGGTTCCCTTAAGGCGCATAAATTTTATATTTTGCGTAGGAATCCATATTTATCATTTTTTTTTATTCCTATACGGTTTCAAGAGGTACTTAATGTCATACTATTTATTGGTCAATTGAACAAAACTCTTACAAAACTGTTACAATTTTACACATCACTAAATTCGGGTGTTTTATTTTGATACATCCTTTTTCCTTAATCATTATATTAATACGTGAAGCAAAAACTTTGTACCCCTATTTACGAAAATTGCGCGGACGGAGGAGTATGAAATTTCCCACACTTATAGTTTATATCGAGAAGGAGTGCAGAATGCTAATATTTTTTTTATATTATGCATACAAAATACATTAAATCAATAAAAAACACATTACACACACTATCATGTATTTGACACAATACACTTCAAATTGAGAATAGATTAATATTGTTTGTTTTTAATATTATTTGGCTATAGTCTTACTGAATGTCAAACATAACCAGCAAACTATGAAAGAGTTTTTACAAAAAACATCGTTTACAGAGAAGGTATCATTAATTAAATTATCGAAATATGTATGTCAAGTTTAATGGACCGCATTTTCTTTGTGGTTTATTGTTTCAATAAAAAAATGTATTGTTTATTTTAATCATTATTTGTTATTTTTTTATTTAAAATTCATATAAGTAGTTAGAAAAAAATAGGCACATTAATAGTGTAGCCTTGGCGAAAACTGTTATTATAGAAGTATATTCTTTGACAAGAGAACCTTAATAATGTTCAGACTAATAATTTAAATTAATTATGGTCGAATTTCGACCAATGGACGACCACTAGTACATTTAAGCTCGTATTACAGAATGTAAATCAGTCGGGAATCTAGTTTTAAAAACTGATTTTTGTACTAAAACATCAGTTTTAAAACTAGATTCACGCATAATTTTCATTCTGTAATACGGGCCTTAAACCTTGATAACTTGATAATTAGAGGGTGCTCCGATAACATAGTCGCCCCAGGGGAAGCCAGTCCCGACCTGGTCTTCCGGGACCAGTGCTCCGCGATTGTAGTAACAAGTGATGGGAACATAATGTACGTATGTCAGAGCAATGGTAGCCCTACGGAAAACAGGGTTGTTAACCCGAACGAAATGGGTACCGTTAGTTACCCGATGCTGCGCGGACGCACCTCAGATGCATTTTGAAAATACAGGGTCATCAATACATGGAGCGGACACTATTTTACCGACAAAAACTTCTTTTATATTAAAATAGATGCATCTCTGTTTTTTTATTCTTTGATATTTGTTTGCTCGATTTTTTAAATGTGATTTCCTAAATAAATAAAAAAATAAGTACTAACTATTTAAATAATCACAATTAATAATACGGTTGATTAATTTATACTATTGAACCCGTTCATATTAAATTTAAAAGAAAATTATTAGGGTTTTTAACAAAAAAAAGTAGTATAAATATGCAGATTAAGGGATTGTGTGGTTCATCCGTTGTCATATAGGTACCTAGTTCTAAAAATAAAGTTTAGGAGGATGATCTAGGAGGAGATTTTTTTTTGACTTTTTATCGTGTGAAATAAAAAAGTACTTGTAAAATCACATGTTTTATAAAAAAACGTACACGAATACAATACTTAGGAATTATGTAACAGAAATAATTGTTGATCCGTCTCGAATAGCAAATCTAAAAAATGTACAATCGGTACTGAAATGAGATAACCGCCGGCGGGTTCAGTTGGAACGTGACTCCGTATGTTTTTACCTTTCCACAATATGAGCGCATTAACGTTCACATAAGCACATTAGCATGAACAGGCGGCAATCACTGACTTTATTATGTCCTATTTACACCGCCATTTCGATCTTTGTCCTCTCTAAACATAGAAAATTCACAATTTATAAACTTAAATACACAAATGCACCGAGTCATTATATAATTTGATTATATTGATATTATGATACAACATGTTGGGTTAAGCTCACATTTTTTTTAACTCATTCCAATCGTTCTTCACAGTTCGCTGTATTAAACGGAATTTAACGGAAATTACACATTTCTAAATATGTTACCTCAATACGCTAGATTCTTAATTAATTTGGATATTAAAGTTTTTAGGGAAATAGTAAAACGGAAAGTTTAGTTTTTGTAATAATTTTTTTACAGCTTTAATTTAATTGAGGTGTCTGAGGCCTTACGTTTTTTAAGTTGCATATACCATAAGTCAACTATAGTATGCTAAACCACATAAAATTATTATCTGGATCGGATAAGACATTAATAGAATCGAAATATCCCAAGCTTGTTCTTTACTATAAAAAGTTCTTCAAATAAATCTTAAGGGGCAAGTCAAAAGTCTCCGTAACTGGCGAGTGTGTATGGAACTATGTGCGTGGAGAAAGCCAGAGAGGTATATAAGGAAAGAAACTGTTGGAACTCTTTACTGTCTGCTTACCCGCAATGGATCTGGCGTGATATTATAATTAGATCTATTAATTTGCTATGTTTAGTATGTCAAGTGGGTAAATTTATTACTATTGAAATGGTTCTGAATTTTACCGATTTGAACGCAATCTTAAAGCTGTTTAACCGTTCTAGTTCTAGCCTACAACTTAAGGAAGTGGTTTAAAGATTTTAATCTGCAAACATTTGTACTGATTATACTCATATTTCGTCGCCGATATTATCATAATACGGCGACGACGCAGTTAGGTTTGCCGATGGATTTGTAGCTTTTGAAGTAGCTTAACGACGTAAGCAGTTATAACACAAGATAGTTCAGGTGTAATAAAATAAATTATCCTATACTATCCTTATGCTGATCAGAGGATCTCACTAATCCAGGTAAGGAAGAATAGGACATCTATATTATCACGCTAGATCACTTCCGAGGTAGGCAAGGACCTGGGAATCAAATATATGTCACATTGACGGGAAACGCAGTGCGAAAGCAGATTTGGGGTCATCTGCTGTTAGAACTTATCAAGTTACCCATGAAGCTCTCAACTTGGCTCAACGATTACTATATCAATTGGTAGCTAGAAACATCAGAATAAGACACGTTTGACACACGTGCAACAGGAGTGTCTGTTTGTCCATCTTATACTAACCGGCCAAACGGTGCTTAAACTTGGTGATAGTAACACCATGATACCATAGCTGTATTAAAACTACAAATTGTACGAGCTATTATGAATGGAATTAATATTACAATCATCCCAAAGACCAAACCAACCAAAAGCAAATGAAATAGCTACTCCCTGACGGGAACGAGTCCTTCCCATGACCATATGTGCTGTAAAACACTCGAATCGTCGGGAACTTAAAATAAAAAATAACAATTATAATTTTGTTTTATTCTACTCTCTGCCTACCCCGCAAGGGAACTGGCGTGATGATATAGATAGATAGATCTACGTACTCAATATCTGTCTTCAAAAAACTTAATCTTTTTGGTATGTTCTTAGTTTTATGGATCACAAATTGTAAGCCTTTATCAAGACGTATAAATGGAAAAGAGAGATAGAAAGATACATTAGATGACAAGCTACCATAAGCGACAAATTTCAGTAAAGGTATTTTTAACAGACTGTTACTTAATTAATGCTTATCTTCAAATACTTAATTCAGAAATTGCCGTTAGCTGAAATCAACTAACAAATGACTACTTATTTAAATACACTGTTTCCTGTACATTTTTTAAGTTTTAAAATATCGTGACGCTTATATTCCTCTAACGGAGGTAGTAGTAGACAAATAAAGGGACCTTATTCGCTATGACCAAACGCGCCACATTACGATAACTTCGTGAAATGAAACTTCATGCAATGGTATTGGATCGTGAAATGTAGACGTAACGGTGTGTGTACAACGCATATATATAGAAACCGCTTTTTTAATTATTCCTCAAAATAATAAATGATAATAATATACAATGCAACGCTTTCTGAACATACAAACTATTCATATCAACGTGAAAGATAAACGCATTAGTCACAAAATGTGATCCTCAATTAACAGTGATTTTTTATGGGCAGTTACTAAACAACATATAAAAAATAACACGAAGCTAAGTATTCAGATAATTTCAGAATCAGGCTCCACAAACTTATAAACTCTAAGTAAAATCTAATGCCATAATGGTTTAAAGCTTTAATAAGACCTAAAACCGTTCGTAGCTTTGTGTAGTTATGGCACTAATAAATCTGGGGCCTTGTTTAAGGAGAATGATTTCATTACGTTTGAAAGATATGCTCGCAAGTTACAAGTATAACTTGAGCCTAACCGGAGGGTAAAAAGGTATTGTAAGTATACTTAACGGATTATGAAAAGGATGTAAGTTATTTATAATTGTCAATTAACAAAGTGTGACATATTTGAAACTTACACAATATTTGCATAAATACCGATTACAGAAACGTTTCTGGCCCTTTACATTCGAAAAACTGACATCTTTCATTGGCACAAATATTTTTATCACATAGTGATATTAGGTATATATGATGTTTGCTAAAGATGTCTCAATCTAGATTTTTCGTCATTAATACACGTTTAAAAGGATTTTAAAAGCAAAGTTAACCCCTTGTTATCCGTGTATAATTCATGCATGTTTAAATTTTATTGAATAGGTAATAAAGATTTCCTAATTTTTCAAATATATAAAAAATTACACGTTAATGCATTGCTTTGAACGATTTCAGGAAAGACCTGAAAATTTAAATTGAAGAACAATTAGCCACTACCAGACCAGATTATCTTCGGTGTCATAAACATCTCACGCGTGGAGATACCACCAGTTTGATTTAACTATTGTTTGCCATGATAAGGAGATAACGAGGTATACCTACCGAATGCGGAATTAATTTTTCACAATATGAACATACATTAACCAATGTAAAAGTTTAACAGCGGGAAAAAGGGGAGCGAACAATTTTTCAAAGACGTACCGCTGGAGCTGTAGTCCAATTTTAAAAGTTTTCAACTAATTTAACGTTGGAAAAGTTTCGGTGCGCTATTTGTAACTGCACTTGATTGGTGCCTTCTCTGTGTGGTGTTCGTGTGTCGCGAACTTACGGTTGGTGTGACCGCGCGCGTCTGCCGGCACGTGCGTCTGATCGCACGGACACTGACGGACTGCCGAAGCCGCGCTTGGCGGGAACGCACTCGAAGGCACTAAACGATGACTGCATTTGGAGGGTTAAGCAACTCGTTACCAGCTGCCACTCGAAGAAAATTAAATGTGCCGGCAAATATTACGAATCATTTTTTAAATTTTATGACATAGTGATAGGAAAAAAGGGATACTTTTAAAATCAGTGTATCGCCGTACCGCCTATACTTAATAGATATCTGCGAATTTTGTACAACACTATCGAATTGGTTAGGTAATTAAAACGAAGGGCTGGGGTTTGCATCGGCCCATAAAGGCATTAAGTGCCATTTAATGTTGGTGAGCGAAATCATAAATTTATACCTATTAAAACAATTTCAGCACAATAGCACTTTAATAAAAGCGTTTAATAAAGTCGTTATCCATATTTTCTATGAAGATGACGTCATAATCCAAAGCAGCATGGTAGGTTGTGTTTATGCGTAGAAATTTAAATGTCAGCATGAAATGCCATTTTTCAAATTTATATAACTATCAAAAGATTAAATTGACATAACTTAAAATCCTATTGCTTAGGCAATTTAAAATGTGGTACCACATAAGAACAAACTGAGATAAGTTGGAATAAAAGGTGTTAATACCCAAGCAGTTCCAAATTCGCAAAAAACTTTCAAGATCTAATATAAATTGCTCAACTGCCACAGCAGTAAGCGCTCCAGCACTGCAAAAATTCAACGGTAAGTAGTTAGTCGGCCACACGTTTTTGATACGGCAAAGTTTTGGCGGTGCTAGATTTTACAAGGCTTCTTCACACCGTCCGGGGAACTTCAGAACGATGTACCCGGGGGATTAAGCGGGCGGTCACCGGAGAACTTAGCACGGGGATGTCAGGGATGTTATAGTCCAGACTTACGTTCAACGCAGGGATGTTAGGACTTACAACTTAGAAAATAATATGGATTTGGTTGGGAGTCGCTTGAGAAAAAGTCCGTGAGGCCTTACCAATCATCACATAAAACGGTTTTTTATATATTTTTTTTATTTGTATTCTTGGTGAAATATGTAATTTTGATATATATATGCTTTTATTAAGAAGTATATTATATACCGTATGTACAATTATATAAAAAACAGCAAAGAATTATTAACAAAAACGGGTGTAAAAAAGAAAAATACATATTTACATAGGGCCAAATGGTTCCACGCCACTGTTAGTTGGTAGTGTACCTAGAACGCTGGCAACATTGGCGCGCTGAATATCAAAATATAAAATATTTAATATTTAAATTAAAAATTACTGTTTTCTAATTTTACAAAGAAAATATCTGTTTTACTTTTATGTGAAGTTAAGTTTATAATTAACTCATCGATAACATTTGAAAATTGAATAATTACTTTTTGGAAAATTGTTCCCGTATATGAATTCGGAAATTATAGTTGCTTTGATATTACATTGACTTATGTGATTTCTCGTTGACTTGTGCGATGATATAAAAATAAGTGGGAGTATATACTCGATTAAAGTATTAATTCCAGAAGAATATTTTATTGGATTTTATTTGTCTGGATTTCGATATTAAACTCTTTACCAAATGAAAAGCTAAATCGATTTTTTTATCTACTGTGAAAATTTTATCGTTTTCGACCATGAAGTTTTGATGTTACGAGTATAACTTTGCTTTCGTAAAACCCAACTTGCTATTTCTTTATTAAGCTTGAACCAAAAACATGAAAAATTAAATTACAAATAAACATATTCATATTATAACATTACCGTATAAATAGGCTATTTCAAAGTCCTCACTGTAGAAATAATTCGAATTTATTAACTTGCAGTCTCATTCATAGTCTACATGTGACATTGCATTCCAATAATGTAAATATACAACAAATTTTTTCCTCAAAGGTTCTTTTACTGTTTTAAAATCTGCAATTTATGGTAAGGTGGCCGTGTGAAAACCATGCCGAGTTCGCACAAGTATTAAAAATAGTGACATAACTGCGAGCACTTCTAAGTTATACCTTAGCACGTTGGCCAGTAAAGGGATTAGCAATGAACTTCGATGCAGGTGTGAAGCAACCATCTCAGGAACTTGATTCACTATGACCAAACGCGGCGCGTTTTGACAATTTCGTGAAATGTCCATGTTATGGTATTCTAAATGCCACTAGAGTACCATCCAACGATCCATTCACTAAGTTAGCGTAACGGGCCGAGTTACGTATTCAATTGGTTACAGCGAATAAGGTCCCTGATTGGGGCCGGCACTTACAACTGCTTACTATGGATTCTTTACTTTAACTGATTGCAAATTAATGCGTAAGTTCGCTATTTACCTATTAAGTAGACGTGTTTAATTGCCATCACTATGCAATCTCGCAGCACAATTAACCCATGAACTGTAGTAGTAGCGATTTTCATTTGTCTCGCTCGGCAACTGTCGGCAATTTTCGGCATTGAAATTGTTTTTGCATAGGTCATCGAAAAAACTATATTTCGAGGTTATAATATTACCACATAAAATGTATATATATCATTGTCTCCATTATAACATTTTTGATCACAAACTATATGATGTATCATGCATGCATGCATATATTGCCACGAAACGATGAGAATAATGTCAATGTTTCAAAAACGAAACGAAAATTGCCGATGCGGACCAAAGACCTACACGGTTTATATTTTTTTAATAGACTCAATTCGTTTCAATATCACCAAAAATGTTCTATTATTTTTAATAGTACTATACTTATGACTGAATATTAGTCCCGAATGTCGCTAGTGTTAAATCGTTAAAAGTCCTTGATCAACACCAGCGCATTGCCATTCCATACCATTATGTACACCTGGGTTCTCACTTGACATGTCGCGTTCGAGATGTTTCTGCACACTCATGTAAATGCGTCAGTTAAGGGGTTAAATTCTACTAAACTATCTATCGACAAGTCAGATCCATAGTGGGGTATGCAATGAGTATAGAGTTCCAACAAGATCTTTCCTGACAGACTTCTCTCGCTTTTACCATTTTCATAGTTGGTCTCATTCACGCTCGCCAGTTACGGAGACTCTTGACTTGTCTATCAGATATCTTTATCATCACGCCAGATCCCTTGCGGGGTAGGCAGGGAGTACATAGTTCCAACAGGTTCTTTCCTTATAGAACTCTCTGGCTTTCACCACGCTCATAGTGCGTCTCAAACACGCTCCCCGATTACGGAGACTGTTGACTTATCCTTCAGATAAGACTCGGTCTATTTGGTCATGGTAAGATAGTCTAGATCTTCTCCGGCACCTACATCCTTCCACTTTTGCATTGTATATCTGTTTTGTCATTCCTTCTTCTGACATTCCTTCTATCAGATATTTTATGGTCCATTTGGTCATGATAAGATAGCGTAGGTTTTTTCTGATACCTACATCTCTCTACTTCCGCATTGTTTATGTGTATACCATTCATTGTTTAACAGAAGAGTTGGTCCAGTGGTTCAGAGCTTAAGTCACTCCGCCCAGTGGATCTAGTAGTCGCCAGTTTGATCCCAGCACGACCAATCTTTGTGTGACGCCAGAAATACTTATTTCGGTCTGGGTGTTGGCGTACGTATTCACGAATTATTATTAATATGGATATTAAATGGAGCTATGGAAACTATTGGAAATTATACATAAAGCGGTGGCGCTTTCAACTTTAAAGAGGCAACGTTAAAAAATAAAACGGAATACATTGTTTGTCATCAAAATAAATTCGGTCCTCAGTCAACTTGAAACATAGGCTCCTAAGTAGTAAAGTATGTACCCTATATACCAAGCCACCTCAAGGATCACTCTTTAAGTAACATTAATCGGGTTTTCTTAGAGTCACGATCCTCTTGAAAACGTCCTAACCACACGCAAAGCTTACGTTAAATTAAACTTAAGGCGCTTGAGTTAAGCACCACTTTAGTTTGAATTTAGTTGATCTTGAAATATTTGTTTGAGAAACTCTTTTAAGTCATATGTCACTATTTCACTGTATTAAAATTAATTAGTAATAATTATTAGCATTAGGTAAAAGTTGGTCTAGCTTATCGCAATTGTACTTGTTAAAAAAATGGGCATACTTATATTAGTCAGTCTGTCTAGTTGGTCTAGTGGTGGATGGTTATGCGGTAATTACGAGGTTCTGAGTTCGAATACAAGGTAGGAGAAAATGTGTTATTGAGATTTTCATCAAATTTAGGAATTAAAGACGGTATGATTTTCTTAAATTTACAGATAAATAATTGTTGGACTAAATCAGTACCAAATTTACTGTACCTAATTCTCAGCACCGACCATTTAATAATCATAATTAATAATAATATTAGCCCTGTCAAGAAACTATCCCACCGTTGGGCAAGGGCCTTCTCTCAAACTGAGAGGGTTTAGGCCGTAGTCAGTGCCCTTGACCACTGCGGGTTGGCGAACTTCACACACCTTCGAGTAACTCTTAGGCATGCAGGTTTAAGGTTTCCTCACGATGTTTTCCTTCACCGTTAAAGTAAGTGATAGTTAATTTTTAATACGCACATGCTTTCGAAAAGACAGAGGTGCGTGCCTGGGTTTGAACCCGATATCTCTGACTTTGCAGTCCAACGGGCTTAGCACTAGGCTATCACTGCTCGCTATCATCGCGGACCATTTAATAGAATAGAATTTTAAAAATCCACTTTAGCCACAATTATCGATTTCAGCCACAAGCACAATCACTCATAAAGTGTACCTATGTACATATCTGAAATAATGTTGAAATAACGTGCCAAACAGATTATTCCAAATGAGAACAGTGTCCCGTTGTGATTATCCGACAATATGCCCTCAATGGAGCTCGAATTGGTGCAACAATGGACAATCAGGTTAGGTAGGCATAGTCAACAGTCGCCATTCCATACAAGTACCTATACGCTTTGGGGTTTACTGGCAAATCATGGTGCGGTGTGACCGATCACCAAGATTAAGCAGCTTTCGGGTAGTTTGTCTGCGATGGGTGCCCGTTTGTAGCATTTTCAAGGGTATTCCCGCTAAGCCGTTAGTTATCACTTCATATGTTAGACTTGTGTGTGTGTAAATGATCTACGCTGTTGGTCGCGGGGCCTTTACAGCTTCATTAGACTTTAAGCCAAGTTAGAAAGAAGATTTAGCGCAGTGGTTAAGAGCTGAAGCCGCTCCGCCCAATGTGCCTAATCTGTCCAAAGCTGTCTTAAAAAAAAAACTGACTGCTTCGTTGGTCTAGTGGCAAAGCACATCGCTTAGTGATCATGAGGTCCTGGGTTCTAATCCTAGGTCGGATTTTTTTTAAAACGAATCCAACTAACTGCATAATAACGTAATATTAATAAATGTGAAATTCTGTGTACATATACGTGTGCGTGCGAGTGTGTATGTGTGTGTATGTGTGTGTGTGTGAGTGTGAAAAATGACGGCAACAAACACGAATGTGGTAGGATGTAACTGCCGGAAGAAACCTAGACTGTCTATCCGCGGTCTGATAGATTTAGGGTGGTTAAGGAGTCTGTTAAACCGAGGAATTGAGTATATTCTATATATCTTTCCATGAAAGAGATATATAAGTAACATTTCAGAAGATGAATCTTAAGCACTAAAATCGTCGAAAATAGTCTTATTGTAGAGAATAGTTCATTTTATGGAAGAAACCAGCCTCAAAACTTTTTAGTGGATCAGATACATTTTATTGCTGAAACTTTGCTTTCTAGTGCTCGGTTCGGTTCGGTCGGTAAGGTTTCCATGTCCATATATATTTATTTTAAACTAAATAACAATTAAGCCCAATACGAAATTAAACGTTCATTCTACTAATATTATAAATGTGAAAGTTTGTATGTTTGTATGTAAGTTGTATGTAACTCAATCACGCAAAAATGGCTGAACGGGCTTGAATAAAATTTGTCACAGTTTATTATCTGGATTAACATATATGATACTTTTTATCCCGGATAAATCTAGGTTCCTGTCTAGAATCAACGCGGATGAAGTTGCGGGCAGAAACTAGTTAAATTATAAATTAACTAGTTTTTGCCTGCGGCTTCGTCCGCGTTCACTTTATACAGGACCCTAACATTTTTCCAAACATACAACCTTTTACATTTATAATATTAGTAGGACTATAATTATGGATTAAAAATGAACTATCACTTGCTTTAACGGCGAAGGAAAACATCGTCAGGAAACCTGCATGCCTAAGAGTTTCTCGAAGGTGTGTGAAATTCGCCAACCCGCACTGAGCCAGCGTGGTGGACTATGGCCTGAACCCTCTCAGTTTGAGGGGAGGCTAGTGCCCAACAGTGGGACAGTTTCTTAACGGCTAATATTATTATAATTAGGGAGCATGTATAAGACGAATCATGAGAGTGAACAAATTAAAAGAGGAAAGAACCTGTTATACCTTTTTACGCAGCATACCTCACAAAGGATATATCGTGATGAAACAAATAGTTAGAAAGAATTGAATTATGAAAACATTAATCACGTCGTCGTTTAAGAAGTTATAACACATTTGACCTTGATATTCGATCATATGTAACATACATTATGTCACCGTTAAAATTGCTTTGTTATGCCAGACTTTAATTACGAGTTTGTCTGTTATTGGTCTGTCATCATCACTATTTGATTATTTACATATGGTGGCCGATTGCTTGATATTGCCAGTCTGAATTTAAGTACTTAAAGTAGGTACTCCAAACAGAACTGAGTGCAATAAATACGGTACTTAAAACACTTAATGAGTAATTATATTAATGATCATATGCACCAAATTCAAAACTAAATATGAATTGCCCATCTATCTATATTGTGTTTGTTCTCAAGTAACAATTTTAATAGCTTGTTATTCTTATCCCAAAATTCTCTGAACATAAATTTGAATACTAGAATTTGCTCCTACCGAAACCAAATGTTTGAGTTTATATCCTCTAGAACCGAATCCTTATTCGCTATGACCGATCAATTACTTAACGCGGCCCGTAACAATACCTTCAAGAAATGATCGTTTAACGGTATTCCAGTGACATACATGCCCATTACACGTTCATTTCACGGAGTAAACGTAACGTGCCGCGTTTCGTCATAGCGAATAAGTGCCTCAAACGAAACGCGGTGACCCGGCTTTGTTTTACACGCTACTTTCTGGAAGCTGTATCGTTAACCCGGACTTAGTGTAGGAGTCAGAAGCTCCCCTACTTTTTCGTTTATAATTATATTTTTATAAAATAAAAAGTTTTTATAGAATTATTTAATTTTATTATTCCATTCGGTTCTCACTTATGTTAAAGTTTAAAGCTAGCTCATCGGGAACTTAAAAATCAGTTGTAAAATTTACACCGAACAGACAAAGAAACAAGGCAGCGACGTAGTTATAAAAATTTAAATAAAAAATTAAAACAAGATCGCAGCTTTGGTAACTGGAAAAACAAAATTCTGATAATATTTCAGCAGACGTTCTGGTGATAATTAAAGAGCTGATACCAAAACACATGGAGTTTTAGCTGAATATTTGCAATTTATATGACAACAATGACACAATATCTTATAATAATCCTACGGTAGTTCGTGCCAATTAATTCAAATCATTCCAAGAAGTCATCAGCGAGCTCAATTGCGGACGATACTGTGACAATTGTATTTTAAGTATTACAAATAAAATGTGACTGGCTTTTGCAACGATTAACCCATATTAATTAAGAAGGCCAGTAATAAATGATTCTCTGGATCTAAATTCTAGTCTTTGCTGAGTAGGTGCATTATGTTAGCATAATAGTGAGATAAAACTAAACTATTTGAAAAACTGCCGCCTTGGTCGAATAGCGTATGGTGCGACTGGTGATAACGAGGTCCCAAGTTCGAATCCTAGGTCGAAAAAATTGTTATTTAGGTTTTCCTATATAAAAATTATCAGTAACAGTCCGTAGTCTGAAATTCTGAACCTCATTATAATGGCGACAGGCTCACATTATATTACAATGGACCTCAAAGTGTGTACACTCACATCACCTCACAACAAAATGTGGATGGAAAAAATATTTTAATTGAGTAGCCGTGAATTTTCTTGCCCTTCTTCTCCACAGTAATGACATTCCGAAGTGGTGGTAGAGTATTAGTTACTTTTCTGAAGATTCATAAATACTACAACGGTTTACTTGAATAAAAAATATTTTGATTCTGATTCTGTACACTTCTATCACGTTCGGGAAACGAATATAATGGTAATGGTGTTGATTAAAAAAAATTAGCTTAGACTAATTTTCGTTATAAATATATATTGAATTCTGATATCGAATGTATATTCAATATCGGAATGGTACATTAATAACACAAATAGAAACCACTTTAGTAACATCTGTTTAAAAAAATAATTTTAATCTTGCTTAGAAAAAGCCATAACTGAAAAAAAAACATATATATATATATCCACTCCTCTTCCTTACAGCAAAGAATTATTATTATGGCTTTGTTAAAGAGATTGTGCGATTAATACCAATTCTTCTGTAGTTTCGTCTGTCATTTAAATACTTTCGATCTCGTCTCCTAAACTATAATGTAGGCTGGTTATTTATGTGGTCCGTGCATCGGCAATGTTGTCATGGTGCTGTTACTCATAGATTATTTGACGTCATAGGAAGATAATGTATTGAGCGCACTGCATTCCGCGATTCTCGGCTAAACACACACACCTTCAATTAAAGGATTACCACAAGATAATGTTTGCTTGACTGCATAATTTCAACATTATCACTAAGAAAACATGAAATCTGAAATGGTTTCAATTTGGATGAAATAACATTTACCTTATCAAAATAAGACTCTCCGATGTAAGTGCGCATTGTTCTAGCTATTACAAAGCGGAGTTTGACTCGGTCATTCTGAGATGGGTGACCGTTTATGGCGTTTAAATTTTCGATCATCTACGTGATTTAGTAGGAGTACCGGTTAGCACTCTCTAGTGATAGTCGTTATGCTGTGGTGCCGACATCAGGAGCCTTAAAGCTGCCACTAATCCACACTGAGTCAGCTAGTTAGAGTTATGAACTATTTTTTCCTTGCCTTCAAGAAAGCCTTCGCCAGCATAGTCAGTACAAGCTGATTACTGTCTTTTTCATCATGTTTCCTTACAGACTTCTCAAGCGTCCTCCCCTCTCATAGTTTGTCTTATACAAGCTGATTTATCGGTTAAAAACCTGGCTCAAAAACTCACCTGTTTTTTAGACTATAAACACAAAATAAGAAAAAAATAATGATACATATTCAGTCAATACTATCTTATTGTGGTATAATAAACACTATAACTGTGAAGATCACTACTCAAAAGTAGGTGATACTTTTACATGTGATGACATGGAACAGTCGCAAAAGTGACCTTATAATACGCAGAGTGGACTGCGAAACAGCGCACGGTTTTTCATTGGACATAATTACCGGCGCATACCCTTCCAGACATAGTTTAAACAAAAAGTGATATACTAAGTCGGAACTATGTCATAAAATGTGGTAAATGAGGGCAGTGCACGCAACGGACCGCGGCCTCAGGCCTCACAGCTGAAATGAAGACGGTACGGGCTAAAAATAGCACCCACAGCACACTGACACAAGACTTTCGCAAAACGCCTTATTGCTAAAAATACAAAAATACGTACTCCCCAAACGGGAGTAAGCAGGGGTGTACGTGAACGGTGTCGGACTATT
Organism: Phalera bucephala; assembly: GCA_905147815.2. Lineage (NCBI taxonomy): Eukaryota > Metazoa > Arthropoda > Insecta > Lepidoptera > Notodontidae > Phalera > Phalera bucephala. Next base: position 4,612,026 of record LR990609.1, on the reverse strand, counting down.
GCCATGATAGCAAGAGCGATGCCGAAGGGTTTCTTTCCCCACCCACGAATTAAGTTTGAAGTAGAATAATCGGCAGTTAACGTTTCAATGTGTGTGCAATGGCGCGTGTTAGGAGAGGCCTATGTCCAGCAGTGGACTGCGATAGGCTGATTGATTGATTGATTGATTGATAACGTTTCAAGTATGTCTACCTCCGAATATCTCAATTTTTGAGTAGCCGTATCCAACGGTTAGAGTATCTAGTTTTAACGCCGGGTAACGCTAATTAAGGTGTAACTAACCAGCACTTTACTCGAGGTTGGTAAAAGAGGCCCTGATACTAGTAATTTGAATATCGATAGATTACCGTTTGTCTCGCCTAGGATTCGAACCAAAGACATCGTGATCGCTCCTACAACGAGGCAGTCACGATTACCTATCCCCTGTTTACTTTGTAATAATTTTATTTATTGTTTTTTCGTGATCCGTGCTGGGCTTTTATTCGAAATTTCCAATTAAACACGTAACGCGGAGCGTTACGATAACATCCTTGAGGTTTTGTTACATAGCCGACACAGCATGACGAGAGCGCGACGGTGGCGCGGCTTGGGTTATTGTAATGTATTGAAATGTACGGAAGTCGCCACACAGCGCAGCACCGCTCGGCGCGACGGCAAACGTCACGACCGGACGCAGCCAAGCGCTTCCGTCGCGCTCCCGTCGCGCTCAGTCATCTATTTGACCAAACTTTAAAATGATGGTTTATTAGAGCTACAGTGGCATACATATACTGTTGCATGTTCATTTCATGAAGTTATCATCATCCCGCAACGCCATAACCATTTAGCGCAGTGGTTAAGAGCTTGAGCTGCTCCGCCCACTGTGTCGAATAGTCGCGGGTTCGATTCCCGCACGGGACAAATCTTTGTGTGATCCACAATTATTTGTTCCGGTCTGGGTATTTGTTTGTGAATTTTCATGTTTGTAAACGCACCCACGACACAGGAATAAATCCTAGTGAGGGGCTACGTTTTTATAAAAAAAAAAAAATCATCCGCCAACCTACCTCCACCAATTCGCACTGGGTCCACGTGGTGGAGAATGGCCTAATCTCTCTCACTTCCATTTGTGAGAGATAATCTTTGCCCAGCAGTGAAAGAGTATCATGATTATTATCAGCTGAGAGTCCACTGCAGGGCAAAGACCGACCGGCGCCGTGCTGTGTGCACCCAGCTTTTAACTGCGACCTTGACCAGATCATCACTCCACATCTTCCGTATCAAGAACCGAAGAGAGTGGGAGAGTATAAGCTAATATTCTTAGACCAAGACTTGTCTAGACAGAGCTTTGCTAACAAAAATGGTGCCAAAGTCGGCCTCAGTTAGCCACTTTGTGTGTCTGATGCCAGCGTTCTATTTGTTCAAAGGCTGTCAATTTGTGAGTGCGAGTGCGTGTACATACTTCAATTTATCTACCCTAGGGGTATATAAATTTTGTGCAGTTTCCGCGCGCGCGATGCTTTAATTAGACAGGTAATTCATCTAAGATCATATTATTTATATATCGTAACGCAACGCGTTTGGTTAATACGAATAAGGATCCCGTGTTCTTTGGTTCCAAATTGTTTATGGTGAGCATTCACGCTATCGTCGCTGCGGAGGTCTATTTGATATATTGCTAGAGTCACTTTAAATGTCTGGATTGTTAGTCTAGTAGGGCATTCTTTGGCTGGCAATCACGAAGTCCTGGGTTTGAGTGTCGGGCAAATTATTATTGGGGCTATTGCTGACCAGGGTCTGGAACTGCCCGGTATATACGCAATAGGATCGTTCTCTATTAGAAATCAATCATTGTTGGCAAAATGTGGGTGTGAATAGTACACCTCTGGGCAGCAGAGGTGTACTTGGTGCATATAAGCATGATAGTTTTTATTACCTTTAACGTCAATAAATTCTGTCCAAGTTATTTATTTGCGCTTATTATATAGATGTGGGTCGACACATAACTATGTTATAATAACTTTGTATAATATGGATATATAGAAAACAATACATTTGAATCGGCAATGTTTTCCGCATCAACGTTTCCATTAATACAATATTTTGGTGGACAGTCTCATACATAGTATCATATCTCAGGTAATAAATAGTATTCTTCAAAATGTTCGTATCGAAGTAGTTAAGTGTTGGTTAATTAACAGTTAACATGTTACTCACAAGAGGCTGTTATAAGATTATGCTAGAACTGATTTATGCACTTATTTATCTCGCTACTTCTTAAATGATACAAAGATGGCGTCATTATAATGACATCATCTGTTACAAACATTGCTAGTAAGTAGGAACATATTTTTTTTTTATAATTCTATCTATCTATCTATATCATTACGCCAACTCCCTCGCGGGGTAGGCAGAGATAATAGTATAATTCTACTTTAATATTAATGATACTATCAGCCCATACTGTCTCACTGTTGGGCAAAGGCCTTACCTCACAAGTCGAGGAAAGAGAGATCAGTTCATACTCCAGGACGCGGTCCCATTGTGGATTGGTGGAGGCAGGTTTGCGGCCACCTGCTGTTGGAACTTATCAAGCCGTCTATAAGGCTTCCAACTCGGCTTAACATTAAGTGGTAACCAGGACCAACGGCTTAACGTGCCTTTTGAAAACGTGTTTTTCGGTATTTAGGTATTTTCTTATAGGATACAAACGCTGTCATTAATTAATTTGGCAAGGGTGTTTTTGTAATTTTATTTTTTTGTAATAATAATTACAGTCAAGAATAAAGTAAAAGGTAAAAACATCAAATATTTCAATTGTTTGAATAAAGTATTTCACCGATTTCACTTTTATATTCAATCAGATTAATAACTTTTATGTGATGATCGAAAAATCGGCTCTTATACGGTAAATCAATAGGGAATAGAAGTGCATTATTAAAACGCTTTATTAAATAACTTATTAAAAAAAATTGCCGTAGAAATGATTGTCCTGACCTCCTATCGAAAATTGATTTTTTTAATCCTTCTAGTAAATCATCTCGATTCAATCCACTTCTACGTAGAAGTGGATTGAATCGAGATTGAGACGTATTCCAAATGCGCGTTTTAAACTATAGGCAGAATATACTCTAGTTACAGTGTGCGCGCGAGCAAAATCTTCTGTAAATTATTTAAGCTGTACAATCTTGATTCCTTAACAACCAGTGTGGTGTCAGGGAGAAATCGTTTAAGCCTTGCTTATAATTCCTACAATTCATAGTTATGTTGATAATTTGGGCTGAAATAATTATTACAATTAACCAGTACCAAGTTCCCTCACATATTAGATATTGATCAAATTGTATTAGAAGTGAAAACCAATCATTAGCTTTTCGTTATCTATACTGTGTAACGGTATTTTTATTTGCTGAGAGTTTTGCATGCACCTTAATAAATTATAGATTATTGCGATAGTTATCTCGGCTATAATTTTAGTCTTGGTCGTACAGCTCAGACCCTGCTGTAAGGGTTGGGAACTTCGCAAACACACTCGTCCGCATAAATCAGGTGTGCGAGCGACATGCGACAGATAATGTCGCGATCGGAATGTCGCGCGGCCTGGCCCGCGACGGAAGCGACGTCGCCGACTCGCGGTGCGTCCGACGCGACATAGGGCCGTACGAACAACCTCACAATATATTTACTCTCCATTCATACACAATCACACTTAACCCCGATTTCTTATCACCGTATGTAAACACATATGACGTGAAAATTAAAATAAATAGGTTCTGGTGACATGGCATGGATGGAATGTCCTGCACTGCGTACCAGGTGGTGACTATAATGTTATAACTACTGAATGTTGTCTACATTTTATGTAGCGCATATTAAAATTCCACGTTTTACATTATATTTTATACAGAGCTTTGAATAAAACATTTTTATACAAGACAGTCATTGTAGTTTCTGTTTAGGGGCATATTTTATCACTAACAAAGGTACACATTATCAATGCCAGAGCTACAAATGCAGAACTAAACAGATGACCGGTATCTAGATAAAGTCAATTTCAATCAACCTTAGTCAAAGTCGAAGTCAAAAATCATTTATTTGTACAGGCCAATACATAAGCACTTACAAACGTCAAATACCACCGGATCGGAATGCGGCCTCCACTGAGAAGATCCGGCGAGAAACTCAGCGGGCTAGTCTTTTAATTTAATTTGTTTGGCCTTTCTGATAAGCATTTTTCTTAAACTATAATATACATCATTGATAAATGTTACTGATGGAGGAGCTGCTCAAACCCAATCTGTTTTACCGTCAAGATAATCTTAAATTTTGTAATACCCTTTCTTACAGAGTCTAGTTTTAATTGCCTATTTAAAGCTATTGATAGGCATGTTTCGGATATCTATGGGTAATTTGTTGTAAAAGCGTATACATTGCCCCATGAAAGAATTACTAATTCTGTGGAGACGAGTGGAATGTACAATAAGATCATCTTTGTTCCGTGTACATGATGAGTGTCGCTATATTTTTCAAAATAACTGATATTTTTTCTAACATATAGATGATTTTCATATATTTACCTTATTTTACCTTTTTAAAATGCTCTCAAAACTAAGGCCTATGTGATTGCTCAAAATCATTTGATTCAATAAGCAAGGCGTTACCAAGTAATCCTATATAGGTTGCGAGCTTATTAAAACTTACCCTAACGTTTTTTGTTTAAAGTTAACTAGAACCACAAAAAACTAGCATGCACTGGTCAGATGTCCCATTATCACAGTTTCATATTTGGCCTCCACAAAAGGTTATCTAGGTCCATACAAACATCGTCCGGTACTTATCGGTACCTAAACTTACCAATATTGCCAATTTAATATTATACCCCATTATGGCTGAGAGGGACATCGAATAGAACGTGGAATATGTACCGGGGCACGCGATGTCTATATTCAATTTCATAGGGAAACTTATTTTATGCCGACGATGTTAGTCTTGCTCACGAAAAGCACGGAAATTGATCACTATTACATAGATTACACCGCAGAATTGACGCTTACGACACAACACGAAGTCCTAAAATATACCTACTGTCTCTGAGAGGTCTCTCTCTCTCTCTCTATTATATGTTGTAACATATAACGGTCTCTTTTTTTTGTGTGTGAATGATCTACGCTGTTGGCCGCGGGGCCTTTACAGCTTCACCGGACAAGAGGGCGAGCGTGCAACCACTACGCTCGAGCCAGAAGGGCAAGGGGGCAACTAGCTCAAGGGCGCCTCAAGAAGGAACGGCCTCGGCTTGGGAAGTCGCTATGGGGAAGGGCGTATACTAGGTGTCTCGCCGAGGTGCTCTGCACCGGCTGGCGGGCAAGGGATTCGACCTCGCCGGCGAGGTCGGTGTCTGATCCTGTGTGCGGTATCTGTATCCGAAAGATGGGATGTAAGGGCATCGGGGGGGAAAGAAGGGATATAAGGGCATCGGGAGGGATATAACGGTCTCATTGGCACATGTTTTACATGAGACAAAACATTGTATGTAGATGCACTTGAAGATAAAATGGATTTCTAAAACTATATTTCAACACAGATATTTTTATCTAAAGGCGAAATAAAACCGTCTATCTACCTTTCTATATTATCAAGTTAGATCTCTTGCGGGGTAGGTGGACAGGCTAAATAAGAACCATCTGCTCCAATAATAATTTTCATTCATATTTACTTACTTTAATCTGTGAAGGGTTTTGTCGTGTCTAGTATTTATTAATCAGTTATTCTATGAGCGAAAGTCAGACTACGGAGCAGGCCACGAGGGGACAGTTTCGCCAAGTCTTTGATTTGCGTGAATACAAACGTTGAAAGTAGAAAAAAGAATAATACCAAGGAAAACGCTTCAAATTAGGTTAATAACTTTGTTTGAATAAAGTTTTCGAATAAGTCAACAAAACTATGAGCTAATGAAACTGTCTTCCCTTTGAAATTGCTGCCTATTTCGCTGTTGTTATAACAATTTGTAATATAAAAATAAAATATGGTAGATGTGCACGGGGCGCGAATTTTTTTAGCCTCTGACCTAGCGCAATACCTATCACACACTGTCAATTTTACTCTACTGCTTTATAATAACAAAATCCAGAGTTAATACATTGAAAACATATTTCATTTTAACTAGTGAATGTCGTTCATGTGATGAGTCTAAAGTCAATGGGAAAATGTAAGTAGGTATAGGTGAAAAAGTTATCGTTAATTTATTACTAATTTGTTTCTAATGTTGCACGATAAAATAGAAATAGAAAGAAAGAAAGAAAGAAAAATAATTTATTTTGTGCTCACACAACTAAACACAAAAGAATGAAATGAATAACAAATGTAATTAACATGACACAAGAGTAACTATAAAAAGGTATAAATGCAAAGCAGTGATTGTGTGAGACCCAGAATTGGTCCCTGCCTCATATAATGCCGCAGCTGTATTATGCTGCAGCGCTGATCTTCCGGCAGCGCCATATTTCGGTAACATCACGGGCGGTCTCTTTCAGATATATGTATTAAAGTCTAAAACTACTAAGGCATATATAAAAAAAGCGCTCGAGCAACCGAGGGGTTAACAAACTAGAATTAAAATTAAAAAAATTGCCCTGTGGAAACCTAATCTTCCAAAAAATCTTTTCAAAAAATATATATTTACTGTCTGTGGACATTTTGTAGCTTTTTGTGGTTTTTTTATTCTTTGATAATAGGCAGCACTGTTTCGTTTAAATAAATAAATAAAATTTAAGCGCAATAGACAACATGCAATTATAAAACGAATACCGAATAAATATCGATTAGCGACATCACGCTAGTCAGTCGGAAAGTGATGTGACATTTGTGATTCGTCGTAAAGAAATTTTCATCGATACTCTGCAAGTAAATGAGGGTTCAATTAGTGATTTATTTTTCGGATGATAGGTATCTTGTAATTTTAAAATACATAAATATGTATGTAGATTTGCACCTACAGCGACACAGTTACGACTATGTTCCCCAAGCAGGGTTGGCTGAGGTACACCTTCATTTCGCCAACGTCGATAGGTTCAGATGTATTAGGGGTGAGCCTTTTGAAACCATACCGGGATACATACATACAATTTCAGACTTTAGACGCCTACTTAGATTTTGTCGATATAAATACAGACGTTCATAATATTTTCTCCGACCTAGTCGAACCTAGGACACGTGATCCCAAGCCGCAACATGTGTCACTAGGCCCAATAAGGCAGTCAAACTACACCCACCTATATTTTTTTAATATTCCATTTACAAAAACCGTGTCTACGTTTAATATATATATATATTTAAAACGTTCATTAATTAGGTAGATAAGACTGTTCCAAGAGTTTAATGTTTTTACTTACCAATCTGAGGTTAAAATAAATAAGGTTAAACAATAATCGTAACAAAGATTACTATGTTATTATTCCGACCTTGGACCCTATTATCATAGTAAATTTATTATTTAATATTACAATCGTATTAGAAACATACGTACCTACTGATTTTAACCGTATACAATAATTTGTTGCTATCTACCTACTGCTACAAAAATACGCACGTATTTTTAAAATATAAGTGGTCCGTTATGATAATAAATGAGTTAGGTACTTTAGACTAGAGTTATAGAGATTTGATCTATTTAAATATTTTGCGAAAATAACACCGTCATGCCTACATTCCCCAGGGGGGGTGGCAGAGGTGTACTGAGTACACCCACGTTTCGCCGACGATGTTAGGTCCCATGTAATAGGAGGCGAGCCTATTGCCATATACCGGGCACAATTCCAGACTCCGGACTTTTGGACTGGAATTTTTCGTTAGAAAAACTACATTTGTCCGACCTAGGATTTGAACCCAAGCCTCGTGATCCGAAAGCGATGCGCTTTGCCACCAGACCAACGAGGCAGTCAGTTGCGAAAATAAACAGTCATGAAAAGTACATCATTTTAAAATGTGGATCCCAAAAATATTAAAAGTTGTACTTTCTAATTATTGCGTGCACTGACTCCAATAAAATGACCTATTTGTTATACTATCAGTGAATGATTTTTCCTAATCTTTGCAGTTTTTGTTAACTCGAAAATAGAAGTCATGATTGCTTAGAATAAATCTTAATGCCCTAAACTGTTGTAAATTGATATAAATTCATCAATCACCCTGTATGGTAACTTCTCAATTCCCTGCTCTTCGGGTTTATGTTAATAGCATATGTTACTTCTGGATAAAGTAGCTTCCTAATGGTGACAGAATTTTTGAAATCGGTCCATTAGTTTTTGAGATTTTTCGTTACAAACATACAAAAATACAAATCTTTCCTCTTGATAATATAAGTATCGATAGATGAAACATCGAAACCAATATTTCTTTCATTTGCCATCTCTAATCGCTTACTCGTAAACCATGCATCGGGAGTCGAATTGTCTTATCATGAATATTTTGTTCAATACTTTGTTTGTTCCTGTCATGAAACGCAATAAAAAGCTTAGGAAAGCGCATCAACTTTTAGTATTAGAACGCTTAATTACACATAGAGATTTTGTAACAGACAACTGCATTCATTCCAGACGGCTTATAAACTAGTCGATAAAGGGACGAATGTTAAATCTGATTGAAAGTATGCAGGTGACACACGGATCAAACGTACTGCGGTCGTAAGGTACTTAGACAAGTTCAGTCACTGAACATATTGCAAATCGCCAAAGCTGCTTTGGGAGTCCCTGAAATCGAGTGCGGGAAATGTGGAGCATTTGACAATAGCGTCGAACTATTTATTCTCATCTATTTGCAGAGTATGGCATAAATAGCGGAAACAAAGAAAAGAAGATAATTTTATTACGAGATATAGATAGTTTTAATTTAGAAAATAATTTGGTATTTTGCAACCTACTCTTCTAAGATAACATTCAAAATGTGAACTACATACCAGCTTTCATATCATGTCATCTTTGAAATGTGTAATTACCGAAATGTAATGAATAATGATTCACTTTTTCAAATACCCAGTGTATTTAAAAACCTGTTTTCTGAGCTATGAACAAAGGACCAGAACCAACAGCAATGAGAAAATACTTGTATGATTTCAAATCACCCATAAATTCCCTTAAGGCATTTATTATTAAACGGACAAGTGGGAGAATCGCAATATTGCACAAAAAGTACTAGATTTTGAGATTATAATTCAGTAGCCATTAATACATACAATATCACCATATAGTAAACACACAATATAACCTCATTATATTGTGTGTTGACATTTAGTAAAGATGTTGGCAACTTCGATATATGTACTTGCAATGCTTTGAAATATAGTTTTAGATTATTTTGATAAATTAGATAAATAATTATGGTATGGGTCAAATTTTTGTTGGTTCTGGGGCGATTTTCAACAATGTCCTTTGTCACACACGGATATTGTTCCTGTTATCCCGTGGTCCGACTGCTTAGTTTGACCGGCCGAACCACGTGCCCTTTTTTCCCATTAGTCAGATTTATCGGATAAAGAGAAATGATGAATATTGCTACGGGAAAATACCAGTTATATTATTTCCATAAAATTTCCTTTTCAGCGCTCACTGCTTTCGTTCCAGTTTAAAAATATATTGATTATACCTCTTATTTCTACTGTATTAAGATTTACCGATTTAATGGGATCCTTCGAGCAGACGACGCAAATAACTGGAAACCATTTCCCATTCATCTAGGAATAGGAAATAGTTAGCAATTTCTCCACTTTACTCGGGCAAGTGCTAAATTTAAACACAGTTATTTTAGTGCATTTAACGTGGAAATACAGCTGTTGACTTTCGTATTACACATTTAACTGACATAAGGTCTAAAATTGGTTCTTGAATTCTTTTTTGGTCTCTTGTTCCACAAGAACTTAGTGGGTTTAAACGGCGGAAAAAACGGAGCTTTAATTTTCTAGCGCTAATATATTTACTTGGAGAAATTATTAGTAATTCAAAACTACTCAATTAATCGTAGTAGTAAGTAGTTCGACTGGAGTATATTCGAACACGATCAGTGGCGTATTTACCAGCAGGCTGAGTAGGCTGTTGCCTGGGGTGGCAAATTTTAGGGGGCGTAAAATTTGGCTCAATTTTGTTCAATCAAATGTTATTAATATGATTGTGAACTAGGGTATTGAATTGCAAAAGTTAGTAGGGGCGGCAAAAATTGAATAGCCTACTGGCGGCAAATGTGTAAACCTGCCACTGAACACGATAATTAAATGGCGTGATAAAAATATATTTAATATCTATTCATAATTTTTTTGTTGACGGTTCATCACATACATTGTCGTTATATAATATCAATGTCATGTGCCTCTATAAAAAATATTTGATATGGTTGAAGACAATTGATTAACATGTTTGCTGCCATTCCTTACTTGTGTAAATTTTAATGTATTATGATAAGAAATTTAATACATCACCAAAATTTTTGCACCCCTTGTTTCAGGGGAGGGAATCCAATTTTGTCGGTTAAGCACTAACGCCTGTTCACAGATAGGCTTTCGTTCACTTGACCCGGATCAAGGCTGTTATTCGCTATAACCAAACGTAGCGCGTTACGATATCTTCGTGAAATGATCGTGTAATTGTATTCTGAATGTCACTGAAGTACCATTAAATGATCATTTCACAAAGTTATCGTAACGCGACGCGTTACGAGTTTAATTGTAGCCCTAGGCAGGGTATCTCTCACATCGCCCGATTAACTGTCGCAAAGTTATGATGTTACTAACATTTGCTGATAAATGTAAATTAGTGCACCTAGGTAGGTATCTCTACGTAGATACATTCATATACCTAGCAATGTCTATTAAAAGATTTTAAAAATTTGATCGGCAAGCGTATTCCAAACCCAATTTATATGACTGACATCCATTCCAACCGCTACTGAAATCGAGTTAAGAACTGAAATACACTGGGAATGACTATGGAAGGACAAACCCACAGCAGCTGATTATAAATAACTACACTTGTAAAGAATAAAATATAATAACGTCACGCCTATATTTCCCAAGATGGGGTAGCAGTGTACTGTGTACACCCACATTTCGTCGAAGATGTTAGGTACCATGTAAAGAGGGCGAGCCTATTGCCATAAACCGGGCACAAATCCAGACTCCGGACTGATACTGGGAGTTTTTCGATAGAAAAACTACATTTGTCCGACCTAGGATTTGACCTAGGACCACGTGATCGCAAAACACATTATTCGCCACCAAACCAACGAGGCATTAACTAGAATACCTACAGTAAGAGAAGCTATCTTCCCTAGATATGCCTATATCTATCTATATCTTCACGCCAGATCCCTTACAGGGTAGGCAGAGAGTACAGAGTTCCATCAGGTTCTTTTCTTACAGACCTCACTGGCTGGGAATATAGGTAATCACTGCAAAAATGCTAGCGTGATGTATCGTTTTGAAGATCATGATGAAGTACTTTCTCTATTCTCATAGTTCGGTTCATTCCACTCGAATCACCTGGTCTCGTTCGTCGAGCAGGTTCCGGTCCCATTGCAAATGTAAACGATATTGCGTGAACTTTTTACGTCCCGTAAAATGTTTTACAGCAGACATTTCCTTGTTGCACTCCCTAATTAGAAAACGCCTAACCGAGTGAATGTTCAGTAATTACTGACACTCCTCCAATGCGTGTTAGTCTTATAATATCTTTACATTCATATATGAAGCTTGGACTATTTTGTGTTTCTTTTCTTAGAATATAAAATACCTACTTGCATACGCAATATACATGAGTACTTGTCAGCATTGTGATGTAAGGTGCTGCTGGCGGTCACAAGGCCCTGAGTTCGAATCCTATTTCGGACAATATATTATTCAAATTTCTCTATGACAAATTCTACGAAGCTGTCCGAAGTTAGAGTTCATACATGATAGAATAATCCCTATCGCATTTAAATTGGGACCTCTCGTTGGTAAAATTTAGGTGTACACACAGAGCCTTTACCACCCCATCTGGTGAGTAAGGCTTGATGGTGTTCTTTTTAAGTTACATGGTGCATATAGCCGTACTCAATTACCGCACTGCGCTACTCAATTACTGCGCAATTTAAGCAATAAAACTGAATAAGAACATTTAAAATGAACTCGATAAGATTGATAACTCAGGAGTAAGAGGCTTTGCATTTCTACAATAGTAAGTGACGCGGAAGAAAAGGCTAACAGGGTCAATATTTCCGTCAAGTTATAATAAATAAGAATGAATCACTGTTTCGAGGCAATTATGAATGATTGCAATGCTTTCGCCTTTGTGGTCACTGTGCAATTTGTTCCAATAAAGGCAAGCAGACGAGCGACGCGTAACGATAATTAAACCAGACGGAAACCTTGGCATGGCGCTAAAATAATACTTATTATTGTATTGGATTAATTGGTTCGGTAAGAATGACACGATGTGGATCATCTAGTCTATGAACTATTCTCGTAACGTTTTATTGCAATGATCATCTTAAGTGACATCAATCAACATACAACAGCTTAGGTTGCCAAATTGCTATTTTCCATATGTTGACTTTCGTATTATTTCGGAGTCTGGAATGTACCTGATACAAGGACAATAGGCTCCCCCCTATAACGTTGTGACTAAGCATTTTTGGTGAAAAGTAGAATGCAACACGAATAATAGTTGCATAAAATAGACGTAGAATGATGTAGACAAACAATTGATACATATTATTGAAATCAAAGAAACGTAAAAAATCTTTGGTATATCCTTGAATCATATTTTAATCTATACTAAAAATTTAACGGTTCATATAAGAAGTAGTTTCGAAACCTTATTATTTGGTAGAAACACAACAATTAGTTTATACTTCACGTTATTAAGTTTTTTGACGGAGCCAACCTTTGAAGTCAGCAGTTATATAACTTTCCCTTAAACTCAAATAATTTATTTTATATAAGCCCTGCGGGGGCGCTTACAAATATTCAACTTACATTTTTCAAATCTGATTTAAGTATCGAAACGCGAACTCCACTGTTAAGATCAGGCGAAGAAAATAAGAGGGCTCCTCTCTTTTTTTCATTTTTTTCAATCTTATTGTGTGGATACCATGTTTAGGTTACAATTTAATAGTTTACCATCTAGCTCCAGCCTTATGATCTAATGATGTTATCTGTAAAAAGTGTCTAAAGGATTCCAGTCCAGTTTTAGGACCAGTCCTCACAAGCAGCACCCGTTCACGAGTATGACTGCTGGAACAGCCATCACCAGCCAGCCAGGAAGCAAAGACATTATAGTGAGCTTACATTATGAGGACTATAATAATAGGTCATTCGTACCTATTTTTTTGGTCAAGTTAAGTTGGTGTTTAGTTACCGATTAGTTGTAACTTTTTTGTTTGTCTTATAAACTTTACTAACTTGACTTTGGCAGAATCATAAACAATCTCTATCGTTTGCTTTTTTCTCTCCATAGATAAGAATTGCATCTGGAACTGGATAATACTAAAGTACCTACGTAAACATGAATGCTTAGACCTCTACCAGCTTGCATGATTAACAATAATGAACGTTCCACAATTATCAAAGCAGATGAATCACAGTACCAGGAATGCTAAGCTCATCATAATAAAGCGCTATGGTGGACTAATAACGAATGTTATTGTAATTTGTCGACAGATAAGCTCCTATAAAGTTGATGACACGAAGACTAAATTATATACCTTATGCTACTCTGCATTTTGATTTATCACGATGAAATATAATGCCAAATCGTCATATATGTTTCAACCTCTGGGGATCTTCAGAAATTATGTGTTTGATTCCTGTGGCAAGGTTTGTAAGTGTGTAAAATCTCTGTGCATCTATTAGTTGGTCAAGGTACCACTAAATATAGAGTTACTTGCAAATGAAGTCACAACGTCACCATTCTGGATACTTCAGAAACAGAGGTAAAAATGTTTAATGACTAATAGGCTGTCTATTAATTTTACAGTGCACTTGTAGATATAGAAATATAATTAACATACATTTTGTGCAGTCATATGGAAGTGAAGACATTACAGAATTCAGGTACTGGATTTTGCTTGGATATAAAAGGATATTTGACGGACGATTTAGCGCAGTGGTTAGGAGCTTAAGCTGACACGGGACAAATCTTCGTGTTATCCACAATTATTTGTTCCCGTCTTGGTATTTGTGTGTGTGAATTTTCATGTTTATAAACGCACCCACGACACAGGAATAAATCCTAGTGTGGAGCTACATTTTTTTAAGAAAAAATTGCTGCTTAAAGATAAATACATATAAGTTTTAACCGTAGAAAAATATAGGTAAGAATAACAAATAAGGCAGACCACACCATTAACACAAACAATTACAAATGCGTTATATTTAACTTAATTACGGTACTTGGGATGGTTTGATGTGCAGTTTACATTCTTAACAGGTATCTCTCGATCACTGGTCGTAATGATAGAGTGATGTCACCTTACTTACAATTAATTTAAAAGTTGAATGCTTTTAGTCGAAACAAATGGAAAAAATGTGTTAGCAATTGTGTGTCATTATACGTGCGTTAATCGTTCTTTTATATGTACACCAAGCGACATCAGCTTCGTTTTATTAATTGTACTATTAGTTATTAGCACTACATAGTACACAATTTATGTGTACGTCTGATCAAAAATAACAATCGCTTTATCAAAACTGTCTACCGTTACCAAAATGAGTCGGTAAGCATGATTTCCGAATTTGATCCGTATTACACTACCGTGTTGTAAACGAAGTATGAAAGTACGAGAAGCCAGATAAGTCAGTAAGGGAAGAGCCTATCAGAACTTTGCCCTCTCTATCTACATCGCAAAGGATCTGGCGTATAAATAATCTTACCGCAGGTGATCATACAGCAGGAGGACATAATAATTTTTTTAACCCATTTCATCTTATAAGTATTCCTGTTACGTATAGAAATTCCTAAAAATAATAAAGAACCGTCAAGCTTATGTTCCCCAAGCGGCTGAGGTGTGTACATTCACTTTTCGCCGACAATGTTAGGCGGTGAACCTATTGCCCCAAAGCCAGACTCCAGAACGATACTGGAAATTTTGCTATCGAAAAATTATATTTGTTCGACCCTAGATTCGAACTCAGGATCTCGTGATTACGGCGCACATTTTTCGCCACCAGACCAACGAGGCAGTCATAGCTCTAATATAGTATATTACATCATACACATAAAGATAATTGTTTTATCAAACTCCTTAGAAACAAAACTGGCGCCAGACTAGTCAGACGCTGCGCTCGAGTGGATTCTTTATATATAACAAGACTTTGATCGCGGTTCCGTTCGCTCGAATATAGTCATTTAAAAACATACCATTTGACCGAATATCTGGATTTAAACTAGATAATCTGTATCGTTGTACCGACGCGCATGCCACAAAAATAGAGCTCTATCTTTGTTTGTATCAACTTTATTGATTTTTGTTGAAGTTAGATTTTTAAGGTATGCTATTCAAATTTAAAAAAATACTATCTAAACGTTTATTGGTGTTTGCGTGACATGCGAACATTTTCAGACGTTTTCCAAATGACCGATCTCAATCATAAATATTTTTAAATATAGTCAATGTACAGATACAGCCCTTTTACAATTTTATGAAAATTCATGTTATATTAGTTAAAGAGCTATACGGTAAAACGCTACGCCTTTTAATAGACATAGACACGTAACAGTAATACAATGTTTAAACCGACAAAGTAAAAAAAAGCTTAAAATTGGAGAACACCATTAATAGATAGTTTTCCATCAAGTCTAAGTAAGTATGTGTGGTAATGCGGTAGACCCAGACGGAGATGGCGGAACGAACTGGACACCTCGAAAGACTGACCTGACATAACAACGAACATGAGGAGTGCAAAAACTGAAGCGAGACCTTTGCAAGGCAGTGGGGCAACAATGGCTTTTAATAATAACTGGTGGTCGCCCATTGGTCGAAATTCGACCTTAATTAATTTCAATTATAAGTTTGAACATTATTAAGGTTCTATTGTCAAAGACTATACTTCTATAATCACAGATTTCGCTAAGGGTACACACTGTTAATTTGCCTATATTTCCAAACAAATTATGAAAAAAAAAATGACTAAAATAAAGAATACATTATTTTTATTTTGTATTGAAACAAAAAACCAAAAAGAAAATGCTATCAATTGAACTTGACATACTTTCGATAATTTAATTAATGATACAAAACTATAAGTGTGGGCAATTTAATACTCCTCCGTCCGCGCAATTTCGTAAAAAAGGGTACAATGTTTTTGCTTCACGTATTAATATAATGATAATGTCTCACAGCTTTTTTAAATAAAAACGTTATATAGGTCTATTTGGCTCTTTGGAGACCTATAAAACTAACAATATTGCATGATTACTTCAACTGTAATTAATGAATAAGCAACGCTTGTGGCACCATTATCATCATTTAACTGCACAGTACCTATTGTCGATTTTATTTATAGCAGTGAGTATTGAACGAATTAGGTCATCTCAAATTGGAGGAGCACTCGAGATGCATGGGGCGTGTAATCAGTCAATGGTTGTCTTGCATAATTGCAAAAGCAACCAGAGTATCAAGTACCGCCTATATTTTAAATCCTTGAAACTTCTATCTATCTATTTATATCATCACGTCAGCTCCCTCGGGGGTAGGCAGAGAGTACAGAGTTCCAACAGGTTCTTTCCTTACATACCTCCCTGGCTTCCTCCACTCTCATACTTCGTCTCATACACACTCGCCGGTTACGGAGACTCTTGAAACTTGTAGAGAATATTTAGCATATGGACTTATTTAAGACCGTAACTATCCAACCCCATAATTTTACGCTCTTAACTTGTTGGAGTATGAATCCTTTTAGATTAACGTCTATTTATGTATGGCATAGGGCTTTGATTGCACTTTTAATTATTTTGGGTTGTAATTGTAATTATAAGTGCAGCGCATAAATTCAAAGAAATGTATAAGATACATAAGGATGTATGGCTGACACTGAGGATACAGGGAAAGCGATAATTGTAAATTAGCTTGGGCGAATTATTAGGTACCTACGATAAAAAACGGAGGTATGTTATGCTTCGCCGTTCGAGTATAAAGCGAGTATCAAAGAGCATATAATGACTAATGGCCCGTTCCAATATTCAATTTAAGGATAGATCTGCTGTCAGTACAATTTTGGCAGATTTTCCATACAAAATACGTCAAAATTCTATCCGTAGTAGGCAAATCTAACCTTTAGTTAAATATTGAAACCGGCCGCAACATGTACTTTTAATGTGAACCGTCAATGTAATCGGTCAAAACCGCCTTATGCTCTTTGCAGCTTGTGGCGTCAGTAGCATATCTTAAATTCGATATCAAAGATCAAATAAGGTCTATATAACTTAATTAATTAACTATTTTCTGCGAGTAAACAACTATAAGAGCGAAGGAAGCCAGAGAGGTAAATGAGGGAAGAACCTGTTGTGACTCTGTACTCTCTGCCTATCCTGCAAGGGAACTGGTGTGATGAGATAGATAGAACTACTTTATCATAGCCTCCGCTTGGATTAACCGTGTTAGCAAAATTATATGATTAAATCTCGCATAACCTACGACGTATAATATAGATACACATCGATTAAAACATGAAGTAACGCTAATTTAAGGAACTAGGACGTATTGGATGTTCTTTCAGTATTTAAATATAGAACAACGCGTACCACTCAATTTATTTAATATTTATTTCAATTTATTTTATATTTAATATTTAGTTCAACGATTAACCTAAGTTTCATAGACGAAATTTCGTGACCTATAACCAAGTGGATTTTCTACAGTGTATAACGCAAAAGGAAAACGAAAATAATGTACGGAAATGACATTTTACCACTGAATGCCACGTGGTCTTAATAATGCCCTAATGATTGCGACAAGAATAGAGAAACAGAACGCATGCCACTTGGCTCTGATGTACACCGTGCGTATGGCAAGACGTTCGTTTTGTTTACAAGAAATAAATGCTGCGAGCCTCAAAAATAAATTTCTGAAAAAAAATTGCGTCTCGATGTTATAGCGTCTTCTATAAGGGGTTGAAAGGGATGTAAAGATGGTACTTACTCTCTGGGCAGTCAGCTTCGTCGGTGCCATCGTAACAGTCGTTCCGACCGTCGCACCGGCTCTGCAACGGCACGCAGCGGGTTTCATCACAACGCATGTAGTCAGCCTGACAATCTGTTAACAATAGAACTATTGAAACACCATTTTTATAATATTTTCTTTAGCCGATGTGCATATTAGCTTTTTCTATTATATGAGGTCACCGCAACACATAATAATAAAAAGAAATCAGTCCTTACTGTCCGACTGTTGGGCAAGCGGTGAGAGAAATTTCAGCTGTGAGTGATCACGCGGACCCAGTGGCGGATTGGTGGAGACAATATTGTGGCCACCTACCATAGGAACTTATCAAGCCGCTTATAAGGCTTCTAACTTGGCTTAAAGTTTACCACATTACCAATGTGGTACCATAACCAACGGTTTAACATGCCTGCCAAAACACGGAGGCGTTCGAATATTATAATGCGACCGATCGAGCCGAACGTTGCTTAACTTTAGTGAGAGTTACTTGGACGTGTATATAAAAAAAAAATTGTCCGTTGATCCATGAAATCAATTTTACCGACTTTTCACCGACGGTTTTCGATCGCATGTAATAGGGGGCGAGCCGAGAGGAGGAAATGTTTCTAACAAATACTACATTTTGTCCGACCTAGGATTCGAACCAGGACCTCATGATGCGTGCAATATTCGCTACTAGACTAATGAGACAGTCCAGTTTTTAACCGACTTGGATGGATCAACCCATGAAATCGACAAAAAAAAACATCGACATAAAAATCGGTCATAATAAATTTTATGTCCTCGCAATAAATATTATTATTCTATGTAGATGCAGCTGTCAGATCGGAATAGGATTTGGCCCATCTCAGTTCATAAAAGTTACTTAACTGACTAGAGCTATGACTGCAATATATACCACCATTCCAAAAAGCTTTGTTTTGAGTTCAATCAGTACCCAGCACAAAGGGATCCTACTGTGATGTAGCACCAGTGTCACTAGAATTTGCAGCAGTAGCAGTATATAAAATCAGTGTATATTTTCTAAACTTAGTCGCTTCTAACGACCCCCTGTTTAAGTTTCGGATGAGAAAACTAAGCAACCAACCCCAAAAGAAACTTCTTCTCTTCAATCTGAAACTATCTTTTCCTTCGTTTCCATTCTTTTGTATAGTACACTTATTCCTATCCTTATTTTGATGATTTTCTCTATCAATCAAAGTTTTGCTGTTAACGTACGGCTCAACCAACGAGTCCAGCCGCGTGCACGATGGCATCCGCAGTGGCGACTAGTACCTATTTCCCTATGATCGTGCGTGCAGGACTTAGGAATGGTTAAACACGTCCACAAAAATACTACTTCAGGAACTGATCGCCACCGTGCACGCCATCGCGGGCGCGGCTGGACGCGTTGGTTTGACCGTACTTTTAGAGAGGTCGACTTTGAGTTAAGATCACCATTGTACGAGTATATTTATATTTTACTATGTAAATTAGTTATGTGTTATCATTGTGTATACAATAAAAAATTAAGATATTTCAGAACTCCCAGTTTATGTCCTGTCAAGCTTTCATTTCTTCGTATGTATGTCTGACTTTTCGATTCAAATATTGTGATAAATTTTTCAAGCACTTGCAGGCGTCCGATTGAGCTGAAATTTCGCATACGTATGTAACTTCGATGACAACGCAACAATATGGTAGGAGTTGATCGATGATGGAGCCAGAAGTCAAGTACACACCATAACCCCCTCGGTTTTATTTCGTTAGATTTATCTTGACAGATCCAGATGGTTTCCTGAGTCTGACGATTCAAACGGAAGGTGGCCAGAGGACCTTTTAAACTTCGTCAATTCAATACTCATTAAATATACTCTGGATTGATTCGACTGATTTGCGTCAAAAATCATTTTTAAAGCTACTGGTAAATTTTGTAATGACCTGGGTACATGGACGGTTGTAAAAAATGAAAGAGATCGCAGAAAATCCTGAGAAAATGTTCTTTCACTACTTTCTTTCGTTAATGGCATGAAGAATACCATATTGTAATTCCACGCGTGGACTCGTCAAGAAAGCGTGCTTATGTTCACTCCTCTTTATGACGTCACATGTTACTTGCGGGGCTATCACTGCTTATCTCATGTGGCATAGCGAATAAGGGCCAGGTGATTGGCAAGTTTACATAGGGTCAAATTATTAAACTCAAAAATAGTATGTGCCTTTTACGTTACACGAACGAAATTCTAATCCTGCGTTTCCAGGTATAATAGTGAAATATCTGATAATACTTACAGCTGGAAACATTATATAGAATAATTTAGAATGGGTGGGTCTGTAAAAAATTTTATGTTTATAAAATGCATAAAATATCGTCGCGACAGTCTATATACAAAAATAAATAATAAACACTGTCACGCCTATATTCCCCAGAGATCGATTGATTTTACCGACTTTTCACCGACGGTTTTCGATCGCATGTAATAGGGGGCGAGCCAAGAGGAGGAAATGTTTCTAACAAATACTACATTTTGTCCGACCTAGGATTCGAACCAGGACCTCATGATGCGTGCAATATTCGCTACTAGACTAATGAGACAGTCCAGTTTTTAACCGACTTCAAAAAGGAGGAGGTTCTATATTCGTCTGTATGTATTTTTTTTACATTTATCGCACGACGTTCCCATAAATCATATGTAAAAGTGTATTTAAATAAATAACAGAAATAAAAAATGTGTATACCTGGAGCCGCTGTCGTCACTGGGTTGCCCCACGAATCGGTAACTGGCTGGGCGTCGGTATCTTAATAAATAAAAATAAAAGGTCAAAAAAACATAAAAAAAAACTGAAAAAATAGATAAAATTTTGGTGTAAATTAGAAGAGTGATGTTTTGTTTCACAAATCAAAACAGATAGGTGACACTTAATTGTCCTATCAAATTTAACTACTGAACCTAGTTAGTTTAAAACTTGATATAATTTATACTACTAGGTGGCAATAGGGTTAGGCCAGCTTACGTCGCTGCGACATAGGTCTTTGTATGTTGGTATTCATCTGGGTGATTGTGCACCCGCGAATAATTCCTTTCGACTTGGTAAGCGTAAGGTAGGACGGCCCCCAGCTAGATGGACCGACGACCTCAAAAAGGTCGCTGGGACAGACTGGATGCGGAAGGCGGAGGACCGTGTGCAATGGCGCGTGTTAGGAGAGGCCTATGTCCAGCAGTGGACTACGATAGGCTGATTGATTGAATAATTCCTAGTCAAAAAAATATTAGAAAAAAGAAGAAGAAATATCCTTTGTGTTCAATTAGTTGCATGTTGTAAATTACCACCTTGTTACTTTTAGAAGACTCCAGCCTTTTTTTTTCTGTACAGGATTGTTAATGGGTATGCTAACTTGTATATACCACAAATCGTGTCTTACCTCCGGCTGATATTGAAATGTAAACATCTGATGCTAAATTCTTTACGTTTACGTTACTTTATAATTGTCAAACGAACATTATCAGAATCAAATACTAGCAACATAATTTGATTTATTATTTATATCAAGAGAAGTAACGAATTAGACGCTAAACAAGAGTGTGCGAGAATTTTGAGAAACAAAATATTTAGTGACTCATTCCGCAGGTCGTACTCTGTATAATCGAAGAAAGTCCGAAATCTATTACGAAATAATAAGAAATAAATAGTTACCGTCATCTTCAACGCAATTTTGTTCATCATCGCCCGACGGACAGTCCGGTCTGCCGTCACATCTTTGTTCCGGGCATATAGTCACACTCGAACTCGAGCATTCGATTGGATTTTCGCAGCGTGGTGTCGCTTGGGTTGTACTCCTTGGTTCCCATGGATACTGATTATCAAGACTTCGATCTGCACCATTAGCATTGTCACCTGTTTGGTCTCCGTTGTTTTCATAATAGCCGCTCGTTGCACTTTCTCCGTTGTCAACTGCTGGGGTTTCGGCATTATCCGTATATTCTGGCTGATTATCTCGGTTATCATCATAATTACCAGTTCCGTCATTTCCTCCTGTTTGATCACCATTGTATATGTTATTGTAGTTATTTTCTGTCGATGTCTCTACATTGGTATCAGGGTAACCATTGACGTTGGTTTGATCACCACGATCGTTACCGTAGGGGCTGTAATCATCACCAGTTTGCTCGCCATTATTTTCACTTATATACGAATTTGTTGTCGTATCAACATTGTTATCATTGTCATTGTAATCATTATCAGCATTCTGATCATCAACATTATTGTCGCTGCCGGTTTGATCAGCATCGTTGTTACCGTAGCTGCTGTCTTCGCCGTTTGTTGTCTCCAGTTCATTATTCCCTCCGTAATTGTCCCTTGTCTGTCCAAATAAGTTGTAATAGCTTTCAGTGGTTTGGGCGCCGTTGCTGTCTCCCGTCTGATCTTCACCGTAAGGATTGTCTTCTTTCTGCTCGATATTATTTTGACCATCCGAATCGTAATTATTTCTGTTAAGATTGTCGACGTCAGGCGGCACATTTGATGTATCGTAACTGTTTGATAATGCTTTAAAAAGAAAATAAAACAAATGAACATAAATAAATAATCAGAACGTAATAAAAAATAAATAAAAAAGTACTGACACTCTGGACAGTCGATTTCATCGGTACCGTCTTTGCAGTCCTTTTCGCCATTGCATACCACACTTATTGGTAGACAACGATCAACGTCGCATTTGTAATCGCCATTTTGGCAGTCTAATATTGTTCCTGAGTCAAATGAATAGTTATTTAAATCATAGCACTACAAATGAATTACCTAACATGGCGCTGTGTATCTACTTAAATGGGCACTGACATTTAGTAAGTTTGTAATTACTTGTTTTAAACTTGCCTAAACTTTCAAACAAGTTTGAGTTGTGCAAGAAAATGTTTTATGATATGATAAAAAAAGAAATGATTACTGTAAGAAAAAACTATTGCCATAACTTCCAATATATTTTACGTCTTAACGATACCTTGACAGGCTTTGCAGAGGCACTCACACTACAAAATATATCATCTAGTTTGTCACGTATGCGTTTGGTGAGTCAATTGAGATTGACTACGAACTACGAAAATGGACGAAATGTCAAAGCATCTTAGTCCCCCAATTCACATGTATTCCAAAGGTATCCATCACCTTGTCGATAATGCCCGCTTTAATGCCCATTTATATATAAGCGGTATTCGCTATCCGGTTAGTTGCGAAGCAGATACCTATCACTACTGGCATGAAT
Source organism: Phalera bucephala (assembly GCA_905147815.2). Lineage (NCBI taxonomy): Eukaryota > Metazoa > Arthropoda > Insecta > Lepidoptera > Notodontidae > Phalera > Phalera bucephala. Next base: position 4,588,629 of record LR990609.1, on the reverse strand, counting down.
AGCGATACTGTTGATTTTCGCCCGTCTAGTCACTTCTGTGCCGTCTGTGAATTATTTGCTAAATATTGATTGATATATGTCATTACCTGGATCAATCAATTGAGCTTTGAAGGATTCGCCTTTCACAGCAATCTCGCCCAAACGGCCTTTATTCTTAATATGCTTGTCCAGTATGTCGATTATGTTGTCGGTGTCATCGTACCCTGTGGTCACGATATCCAAGGTCACGTTGCATAAGAAGTCGTCAGTGACGACCGACCTGAAATTTATGAAAAAAAAATACGTTGTATTCGTGTTCAAGTTTACATCACATGATGTGACTTAGAAAATAGACCTCTCTTATTAATAGGCTACTACAGAGGACTTACAAAAATTACAATTAATACAGGTTTTAAATGAGTTGACTTAGTAACCTACCATAATTGATAGCACGTTCTTTTGACCCTCAAAGTGTACGTTTTTGGAGTATGCAATAAATTTTATTGACAAATTATAAGAAAATTAGGTATAATGATACTTACTGTATTCTCACAAGACTAGATTTATGTGTTCCTGGGAGCGTTTCAAAGAGTGCATCCACGGCGCGAGCCATAGAGTCAGAGAACTTCTGAAACTCAGCGGAGTCCCGGTTTGAATACTCTGGGGTTCTGTAGGGTTCGACTACCACGAACGTAACACGGATTGTCTCTGAAAGTATAAGAAATAAGAACGAAATTAAATAATGGATCAAATATCGCACGTTCGATTCGTGAGGCCCCATATATTTAATACAATTCCTATTCACAGCCTTGCTTTACCAAACTAATCTCAAACCGCTTCGAAATTATGAATACAGCTTAGTTAACTTAAATCAAAAGTTTTTAATTCACGTAGACCAAAAGGCACTTATGAATAGTCAAAAAGAGAAAAAATATTGATTACTTAAGACCCGTTCGGAAAGTTATTCCTGTGGAGAAGAAGGGCAAGAAACTCCACGGTTACTATTTTTTTAATAATGAGAGTTTTACAATTCTTTTTGTATACATTGCATTCATGGGGTATGGGAGAACAATGCAGAACGAGCTAAATAGATATGCTTAAGTATAGAATCATAAGTGTACTTAGATTCATGGTGTCGGTAAGTGTCTACATAGTCCTCTCATTTACAAAATTAACGAGGTAACAACTAGTACTTAAAAGGTAGATAGGGCAAGATGAAAGTTATATTTCTAGTCCTAACTCATAAATTACGCGTAATTCTATGATACCTATACAAATCATAACGACAACTTGAATTTTCAAAGGAGGTTCTATGTTGGCCTGTATGTATGCTTTTTTTCTATGTATGTTCACCGATATTTCCGTCAATTATGGATTGATTTTGATGATGTTTTTGCAATGGATTCAGTCTAGCTCCAAGGTGGCCCCTATTTAATATCATCGGTATTGGATCTTGGACTTAGAAGATACACCAGGGAACTCCTTAACGACAAATAATACGAATACGTAGATTGAATTATTATACGCACTGTGTTAATCTTATACGTACCCTACTATAGAACTAATCAGAATATTAACAGACTTCCAAAAGGCGGAGGTTTACAATTCGTCTGTGTTTTATTATAACGTCTTTATTTATGAAATGTTTTTAATGATTCTTTTGCGTTAGGTATACTATAGCTTTGAGGACGTCCAATTTGAATTTTATCGGTATTGGACCTTGGACCTTTAAGATTCACCAGGAACTCCTTAACGGCAAACAATAGGCAACAAATGTATAGATCTCGTTAGTATGGGTATTATATCAAACTTGTTAAATACAAGTCAAAATTTTAGCCGTAGTTGACAAATCTATCCATGAGTTGAATATAGGAACCGGCCGTAAGTTGAATATTAAAACTGGTCGTAACAGATCGAACGAAACGTTTTGCTATGCTTTTGGTACTGGGGCCATTTTCGACGACGCCCTTTCCAAACGACGAAATTTCCCCGAAAAGGTGTTTAAATAAATGCCTTAACCTTATAAGTATCTTGAACATTTATTCGTATGGTCAAACAAGCAACAGGGGGTAGATGATCATAATGTAAATCTGATTGAACTTTAGCGTTTATAAAAAATATTCTTACTTTCTCCTTGTTCCGTCTCGAACTTGTCTGGTAACCCGGATCCAGAGTCGTCATTGTCTTTATCGCTGAAACACAAGTAAACTACTATTAATACTTAATAAGTACAACTGAGTACAATTTCTGTATGAAATTTTTTTGGCCCATGAATGCAGTTGTTCTCTACGGCATGGTTTCTTTGAGATTTTATTTAAATATTTTTCCATCTTTCTAGTTTCGGAGGTCCCCATCAGGGCCCTTATTCGCTATAACCAATCGCGGCGTGGTACGCTAACTTCGTGAAATATTCTGTAAGGGTATTCTGCATGCCTTTGTGGTATCATCATCACGCCAGCTCCCTCGCAGGTAGGCAGAGAACACAAAGTTCCAACAGGTTCTTTCCGGACAGAACTCTCTGGCTTCCTCCACTCTCATAGTTCCTACACAGTTATACTGATAAATAAGAAAAATATCAGCGATCAACGATAATCTTTACACTTCAAGAATAGTCTTAATCAATCTTCAGTGAATGGTAATACCATTCAAAAATAATAATTTTGATAAATCGAGATTCAAGATTTTTTATTTTTTATTTATCCTACATTATTACGGCAAATCCCTGGCGAGGTAGGCAGAGAGTACAGAGATCTAACATATTCGTTCCTTACAAACCTCTCTGGTTTCCTCCTCTGGTTCATGTTTAGGTATTGCACTGATTTTGAAGAACTAAAGGATTTGCCTATTTTTAAATTAATTGATAGAGTGTTTTACTATAGGATTTAAGGAATTGTTGCATGTAATTTTCCAAATATTAGTTTTAATTTATACCCATATTTCTTAATATGGTGAAAATTTTCTCACTTTCTTGTGCATATTGATATTAATTTACATATATCATTTTGCACTTGATTTTTTAGTGTCGGATGATTCAAGTATTTTATGTTAAAATTGCTTGAAAAATTCTTTCGGATTTTACAGCAACTTTACAGACTTATTAATCTTTATCAGAATACTCCGAAGTAGCTTTGTAATTTTTGAAAAAAAAACGTCACACCTAATTCCCCAAGCTGGGGTGGCAGAGGTGTACTTCATACATTCACATATCACGGACGATCCAGAATTTCAGACTCCTGAGTGTTTTCTCTACACTCACTTAGAACTTTTCTATACAAAAAAAATACTTATGATTCAAACCCAAGACTTTATGATCTCAATTCCCATTATGTACCATCAGACTCAAGTATGTTATTTCTGTTCTAAATTAAATTAATAAAGAATATTTATTATGATAAATTACCTGTCATCGGAGGTTGCCCACGGCCAAGAAAAACCTGTAAAATAAAAATATTAGAATATTTTGTATTAAAATTAAAACATTTCAGCGGCTTAGCGCCATAAAAAAAATTAAATATAAACAGTTCTTAAAACTACCACTTCAATCTCTGGAGATTTGTTATGATAAATGGTAAACGAAATTTTGACGAACGATTTAGACCAGTGGTTAAGGCCTCGGACACGAAATCAGCGAGAGCGGGGCGGCGGCGGTGGCGGAGCGGGGCGGCGGCGGTGGCAGCGCGGGGAGCGGCGCGGCATCGCTGTACCCGGTCTCGAAGCCAGCGGGCAGACCGCACGGCGCTAGAGCGGCATAGTGTTGTGTTACGAGAAATTAGTACCGAAATTAGACCGTCTTTGCTGTTCCATACTGGTGTTCTATCAAAAATCATTGTAATAATTTGCTCTAATACGACGGCGAGCATTTTGAAACTTCGGTCGTTAAAAAGCAAAAAAAGAATACTACAACTCAACACTACGTCAATGCAGACGCGCGGGCACCGCTAGATAGGTACGCATCGCTTGTACGCCGCACGCCGCCCGCTCCCCGCGCCGCTGCCTTCGAGGCCAGATCCATATAAATGTATGCATTGAAACGCGCCGCTCTCCGCGCCGCCGCCACCGCCTCGCTCTTGCTGACTTTGTGTCCGAGGCCTTAGACTTAAGCCGCTTCACCCACTAGGTCGAGTAGTTGCGGGTTCGATTCCCGTACGAGAAAAATCTTTGTGTGACCAACAATTATTTGTTTCGGTCTGAGTATTGGTGTATGTGAAGTTTCATGTTTGTGAACGCACCCACGACACATAAATAATCCAAGTGTGGGGGATAGTTAAAAAAAAACTTACTAAAATCTCGTTTGAACCGGTTTAAATGGCTTCCGATGCTGGAGTCGTCGTCTTTAACCTCAAGAAACTCATTCGACGCGTCTTCTTCTCCCTCCCAGTAGATGTCCCCGGCTGTCGACACCTGGAAAGATAACGATAATAAATAAAAACCGTCACGCTTATACTCCCCAAGCAGGGATAGCAAAGGTGTACCGGGTACACCCACTTGTCGCCAGCCATGTTAGGTCTGTTGTAATAAGGGGTGAACAAACTATTGAAATTCGCCACAATTTCAGACGCCGGGATGATAGTGGGAATATTCGGATTGAAAAACTACAGTTTGTCTGACCTAAGATTTGAACTCAGGACCTTGTGATCACGAAGCACATGATTCGGTGCTAGACCAACGAGTCAGTCAGTCTTTTAAGTATGTGTAAACCAATCATAGATTAAATAAAAGAAATGAATTAAAGAAGAAAGAAGACCAGTATGTGTAGCGCGTAAGATACAATACAATATTCCTATGTCACCACAAAATACTTGTGTTGTACTACAAAATGTTCTTCTACTATCGGTTAATAGTAAATGCGGATAATGGATTGTTTGGTGAATTGGTTAAAAGCTTAATCCACTCCACCCCATGGATCTAGTAGTCCCGGGTTCGATCTCCGCGCCGGGCAAATCTTTGTGTGGCCCACAAATGTTTATTCCGGTCTGGCTGTGTATGTGAATTTCGAATTCACGCCACAGGAATTCACAGGATAATTCGTAGTGTGGGAATATGTTTAAAATATTGATCAAAGAATAATTAAAGAAGACCAGCTCCAAACAAACGAACAACGAACGCTTTAAGAGCGCGAATACATAAATGCGTAAATGACAGAAACTTTTAAATCACAATCAAGGCGGTTCCTTCTTAAAATGACGTGCACACCGCTTTTGTAAATGTGAATATCTTCTCTATTCAGCTTTCTCGCTCGGCATTAAGTAAAGAAGTGGAAGTGAAATTATCCAGTGCTAGAATGAAAACCGTACTAGATCCTAAAGTATCCTGCCACTCAAGTATCACCATTAAACATAATTTCACGAAGCTATCGTAACGAGCCGCGTCATGTGTTTCATTGGTCATAGCGAAAAAGCCCCTGATCAGAAAATTATATGGAAACTAAGGTGTCGTAAGCGGCAAAAGCGGATGCTTCCCTACAAACTGCCACACGATTGAGCTGAATGTAAAGTACCATATACAGGGGTAAGACATTAGACGTGATGTACTGCCATAATAAAGCTCGATCCAGACCTTCCTATCCGAGCTCCTAAATCGGACAATGTGAGGCAATCGTCCGTCCAATTATTATTATTAGAAATCGGACATCCTTGATTTTTGTCTTAAGCCCGAAGTTAAAAAGTGTGGGAGAGTACGCTTCTTAATGGGGTGTCTTACCCAAATTAAGCAAGGAAGGATCGTGCTTTAGAAAGATAAAGACCTACTTACTTAAGTAACAAATCATAATGGTACAACTGAACTTCGCAGGCGGCCAGAATTTTGTGAAGAATTATTTATTAGAGTGTACCTAAGACCCTTCGGTTTTATATAAGGATAGGTAAATAGGTATTCTGCGATTGGTCAGAAGCGCTCCCGGAGCCCCGCCCTTATAACGATCTTGATTTAACTGCTCAAAGTTCGGCCCGGGTAATCTCCGCCTATGTTTTCGTGTGTTACGCAGTATTTCAGTAAGTTTTTATATAATTATATAGGAACTTAACTTTACCGTCCTAAATCATGGATCGACTAGTGACTGATGTAATTTTATAGTTTTCATTATACCCCGCAGCATTTAGTTTCAGTAATTATTTTTGATCTAAGTTTTAGCTGACAAGTTTATAATCTTTTTGTATTTTTAGTTAAGCTCAGTTACACAGCAATTGAGTTATTTATGTTCAAAGAATTTTTGTTAATGTTGCCGTTTTTTAACTACAGTTTCGAACAATTTTATATTTAGTACTGTTTTAAGAAAATATTGTATGAAATTTTTGCGGTGTCTTAGTAATATATAACCTTTGATGGATTGACATCAAGATTATCAGTTCCTTATTTAAACATGAAACATTTTTCTTAAATCTCATTTATGTTTCTTTCAATATAATTGCCGATATTCACTTCAAATTCTATCGGTGCCTAATTATAGTGCGACAAGGATCTTTTGGCACGTGACCTAAATCGGAACTAACGATGTCATCAAGTGAAAAGTTACTTCAAGACAGTCGCAGTTTCCGTTTGTTGTGAAATTTACCCAAAATTTAACCATGTTCTTTTATTAATTAGGAACCGTGCGGACCCACCTGCACAAATATTTCACTAGATATAGAAAAAAAATATTAAATGATAACCCTAATTTCACACCAACGCCCCCTGTCAATGTCATCCGTGGCCAATGTTTCGCGCTATATCTTCTAATTTTCCTACGCGACAAAGATAAATTCTTAAAAACGGTTTGTTCCATATCTATGTGCAAACTACTCAAACTCTTTGCTACCGTTTCAAGTCTTTGGTTCTCTCTCTCGCCGCTAGATGGCGTGACGGGTAGAGGAAATAAAATCATACCATATTCTCATGTTTCACACACTAACGTTCAAGCAAACACAGAACGCTTACCTTCCAATTATTAATACAATATATTGCATAACTGTTTATAAAAACAGTTGTAGTTATTACCTACATTTAGTGTCTAATTGCTATGTAGGTAATACCTAGAGTTGCCATAATGCAAATATAGAACACAATAGTTTAAATTTCCTCCTATTTCATATCTACCTGAGCTATGAGAGTGGGAGAAGCCGGAGAGGTCTGTTAGGAAAGAACCTGTTGGAACTCTGTACTCTTTGCCCGCTCCGCACGGAATCTGACGTGATGATGTAGATAGATATATAGATATCTGAGCTATAAACGTAATCTTAAGAAATATGTCTATGTTAACATTAACCAATAAAATAGGTACTATAGCGCTAAAATGTAGGCCTATAGTTTTTTTTAAGTAATTATGATGTAAATACATATACCACATCAATTTGGAGTAGTTTTTACTGCATACAAATATTTTAACCTTGGGAAGATACGTATATCTACCTACATCATCACGCCAGATCCCTTGCGGGGTAGACAGAGAGTACAGAGTTCCAACAGGTTCTTTCCTTACATACCTCTCTGGCTTCCTCCACTCTCATAGTTCGTCTCATATACGCTCGCCGGTTACGGAGACTCTTACAAAGACTGCTTCTATTGCATTTATCTAATTCGTTTAACTATTATATAACTACACGAAATTAAATAAAGAATATAATTATGATGACGCACGCAATAGAAGTCAACAAAGAAGTACGTAACTAAAAAATCCTAAACGTTTTTAATCACACGACGTTAATACATCTCACAACTAAGTAAGTAAAGTTGCTTATACATTTTTACCAATATCATTTGCATTCCGGAACGGACTGGAGCGACAAAAATGTAAAGCAACAAGCGACAACTTACTGGATGGCCATAAAATAGTCATTAAGGGAGCAAGGGTCATGATTTGAAAATAAATCGACTCTCCAGCCGCAATTATGGGGTAGGCGGGGAGGGGGTCCTTGGCACCAGGGATTGCCTCGCAATTTTAGTTAGTCCGACTTGATCCAGCGACGGGTGTGGACGACAAGACGTGCAAACTAATGTCCACTCGACAGACTCTTCGGTCAAATTCACCCTATTTCAAGACCGTCCTAGTAATATTTTGTGGCTGAAGGACGCTGTTAAAAGCTTTAGATAGATAAATAACACCTAATTGTTCTATCAGAGATATAAAAAGGAAATAAAAGAAAACACTAATTACTGAACTGAACTAAAGAACTAATTTTAATCTCTTCCAGGCATCTTTTAAATTTTACGTTATCGTTTTTGGACTATGATTTTATAAAATTGGAAATAGAAAATTATTATTGATTTAGTTGATAATTTAACCCTATGACCGCAATGTAACTATACAAACAGATTTGCAAAACTCTCATTTTTAAAGAGTAACCGTGGTGTTACTTGATATTTTGCTCCACAGGAATGACATTACGAACGGATGGTAGAGTCTTAGGTAGTCACTAGCCTTTTCTTTATTATTCTTTCATAAAAAACTTTTGGTCTACATGGATAAAAAACGTTTCAACTTAAAAGTAAATTCATTTGAAAACTAGTTTCATATTTTTTTTTGTATATAAAATATGCTCTCGGTACAAACAATGAGGTTGAGCTATCAATTGCTTAAAACGCGTCATAAAGACGTAACCAGTTCTTGCTACAAACACATTTTCACACTACTAATAAGTTTTGAATAAGTTCTAAAAGGTTTATTCTTCAAGTAATGGACGAAAGTATCGTAGAGTCTGGAGAAGAAAAGCACGTGTCGAGGCTTCGCCGGCTTTATACGTAACGATGCGATATGGAGCGATTTATTGCTTGTACGAGCCGCCTCGACACTGCATTAATGCTTTGTTCTACAAATTACTCTAATTTAACGTGCAATTTAGGTAATTGTCTATCTATTTATCTATTATTCTATATTTAAGTGACAAGTAAATTATTTTCTTACATCTATATACCTATAATATATTATTTTGTTGAGTTGTACTGCAAGGTACCTACAGGATTGATATAATAACCATAATAACGGAATCTATACATTCATGCTGTTCGCCGTTAAGGAGTCCCCTGGTGTATCTTCAAAGTCCAAAGTTCAATACCGATTTCATTAAAATGGGATCACCTCAAAACTATACTAAACCCAACGCAAAAAGAATCATCAAAATCAGTTCATAAATAAAGACGTTATAAAAAAAAAACACAGATGAATTGACGACCGCCTCCTTTTTTGAAGTCGGTTAATATTCTGATTAGTTTTATGGCATGGGATTGACGTAATACCCATAATATCTCAATCTACGCATTCGTATTGTTTGTCGTTAAGGAGTTCCCTGGAGTATCTTCCAAATCCAAGGTCCAATACCGATTAAATAGGCATATAGCCACCTTGGAGCTATACTGAACCAAATGCAAAAATAATTTTCAAAATCGATTCATAATTGGCGGTATGATCGCGTAACATACATACGAAAAAAAAATAAGCTACATACCGTCGAATTGTGAACCTCCTCCTCTTTAGAAGTCGGTTAAAAATATTACTATAGAGTTAAAAAAAACTATAGCACATTATATGTAATGGTATATAAATAAAGGTTTAGGTATGTTACACAATGCGAGAGTGGAAGGATGTAGGTACCGGGGAAGACCTTGACTATCTTACCATGACTAAATATACCGATTCTTATCTGAAGGATAAGTCAAGAGTCTCCGTAATCGGCGAGTGTGTATGAGACGACCTATGAGAGCGGAGGAAGCCAGAGAGATACGTAAGAAAAGAACCTGTTGGAACTCTGTACTCTCTGCCTACCCCTGGCCTAAGGGATCTGGCGTGGTGATATAGATAGATGTTATTTTAATTATATCCAACAATATAAATGCCAATGGTACAATTTAAAATAATACTTTTCCCTGTGCCCACGTGGTCCGACTGCTTAGTCAGACCGTTTAGGAAGTCAGCTACGTATACTAATTTTTTGGTGATTAGGATCGGCTTATGAGCCCGCAAGGCAGTTTTTGGGAAGACGTTAGTAATATAAATAAAGCAATGAAAATAAGGGGTGGGATTGCTTGAGCGACGTATACGCTAAATATTTTTAACACCTCATTACACAGAAACATTTATATTAAGGAGCGGCTGTATCCATATGCGTCTACAATGAATTTGAAATCTCGTTACACTAAACTTTGCAAATAGACTATTTTCGGATGTTTAAAATAGAAACGGCAACGTTATGTTTGTTGAATATCTTTGCTGCTGACCGTGGCAATACAATGCAGAATTGACGCGATCGACCAGCGGTAAACATTGGCTAATTTAGGATACTACGGTATTGGACCAAGGTAACTGAGACCCGAGCTAAAATACACAAACTTAGCAACCATTATATAGAAAAAAAATAACCATTTCTCTGTAGCTCTATAGTAGTATCATTATAAGAAATATCTTTTGGCAGCTGCACTGGCGTAGAATAATAATATGTATATGTAACACTTATTAATGACATTCCCAGGTGGCGGTAGTCTTTGTTACTTTTTTTACATAGTTAAAAATATTCTGATTCTGACCTTTTTCTTGTATATCTTGGATGCGCCTTCAGTAAGGATGGGAAATACACCGCTGACATAGAGAGAAGAGTGAGTGCAGGGAACAGAGTGAATGGTGCGATGGGAAAGCTACTCGGGAGCCGGCACTTAAGCCATAAGGCGCAGCTGGCCATACATAACGGAGTTCTTGTCCCAACGCTGTTATATGGTAGCGAGAGCTGGGTATGTAAGAAGGAGAATGAAAGTAGGATAAATGCGGTAGAAATGCGAGCTCTGCGGAAGATGTGCGGAGTGAAGCTGACCGACCGCATTAGCAACAGCATAGTAAGACAGCGAGTAGGTATGAAAGATAGTATCGGTGTAAAGATGAGAAAGGGCATGCTCCGTTGGTTCGGGCATATAGAAAGAATGCCAGAGGAAAGAATGACAAAACAGATATACAATGTGAAATTGGAAGGATGCAGGTACCGGGGAAGACCTAGACTATCTTACCACGACCAAATAAACCGAGTCTTATCTGATGGAAAAGTCAAGAGTCTCCGTAACCGGCGAGCGTGTATGAGACGAACTATGAGAGTCGAGGAAGCCAGAGAGGTATGTAAGGAAAGAACCTGTTGGAACTCTGTACTCTCTGCCTACCCCGCAAGGGATCTGGCGTGAGGTTATAGATAGATAGATAGACCTTTTTCTTTGTATATTTCACCTGTCAAAATTGAATTCCTATAATGCCATAATGATACTTGATACCAACATGGTGGTAGAGGTGCTGTTTACTTTCCCATACAAAATTGAACAAATAAAACTTTAAAGTATACGTTTCGTTAAACTAAAACCTAATTTTAAATTTACTTATTATTTATTACGCGAATATATGTTTAAACTCCAGTAAATGTATCCTACATTCTTTGTACAAAGCGCATTTCAATGGAATCCGGCCAAATCAGTCAATACCCAATGCACAGATTACACAGGAAAACATTATTTTATCTGGTAGTACGTAACTTCAAACAAAAATGTTAAGAAGGTGTACATTCCTTAGTCTTTTATACACATTACCTATTAAAAATCGCAAAGTAAACATCGCTAGTAAGCAATGTAAACAATATATAGGCATGTATAAAATTCCGCACCTCCGTTGCCGATTGATATTTGTCGGGTGTACTAAAATAAAATGGGGCGCGAAAGGAAATTAGGTCAAGAACATGTGCGTAATTCCTATAATAAACAATCAATTTGTTATAATAACAAAACGTTGGCTGGTACAATTTACGCACATTTAACGTACTACGTGCCTGGAGTTGAATTAGAGATTTTAAACATTTTTTCATCAAACAGGCTGGTTTCATATTGCTCTCAGCTCCGCGCCAGTACTTTTGTAAAGCGTCAACTTAACAAGTCATATTTTTTAGTTGTTCCACGATTACAATTGGCTAGTGTAGTCTGTAGTTCGCTCGCGCGTAGCCTCAAACGTATTAAACTTAACTTGCGTTTCAAGCGTTAATAGAATTAGTTATACTATTATGTTATATCAAATGTATAACTAAGTCTGTAAAGGACTTCATTGCAGCGCTGTTAAAAGCGTTGGTAGTGAGGTTAGCCATTGATTGGCTTCTCATATAAGAACGCGCGTGCGAGCGGCGCGGCGCTTTTATCCGCCAGGGTGGGAAACCCGCCTAAGAGCCAAGTATTGCGTTCAAAGGTGGCGAATTGAATAGTTCCCGCACAAATTATATTTTTAACTAGTTCACACTCGTGCATTCTAAAATAATCTTAGTTAATACTAACACATTCCTGTTCAATACTATCACGTTCTTTCAGTTGCTTGAAATAACTAATTTGAGCTAAAGTGTGCATATCCAATGCTAAACTGTGGATTAACTCGACTAAGAATTAAATACTCGGAAAAGAGGCCAATTTTCCAGTGTCTGCCTCGATTCGGATTTGAAATACACACGCTTTGGTTCATTTTAGTTACCTACCTACGTAAACAGCTCGCGACGGACACAAGAGGATGCGAGGCAATGCACTGCGACGCGCTTAAAAGGGAACCCTCACACAGTCTCCCGGCAACGAAATACTGCCACGACACAATACAATAACGCTTGGGTTGAAACAGATACAACATGTACGGAAGGAATGACAGAAAACGTGATCCAATGGTTCAGAGCCGATTAGCACGAGGTAAATCTTTGAGCCACGCTCAAATATTTGCTTCGGTCTGGGTGTTTGGGTATATGAATTTCATATTTTTAAACGCACTATAATATTAATATAATATTAGCCCTGTTAAAAAACTGTCCCACTGTTGGGCACGGGCATCCTCTCAAACTGAGAGGGTTCAAGCCATAGTCCACCAAGCTGGCCCAGTGCGGGTTGGCGAACTTGACACACCGTCAAGAAACTCTTAAGCATGCAGGTTTCCTCACGATGCTTTTCTTTACCATTAAAGCAAGTGATAGTTAATCTTAAATACGCACATGCTTTCAAAATGACAGAGGTACGTGCTTGGGTTTCAACCCGAGACCTCTGCCTTGACCAACGGTCTAACCACGAGGCTATCACTGCTCTGTGAATTTTAAATACAGAAATTGCTAACTAAACTAAGTACTTTTACATTATGTATGCATTTTTAGCACGAAAGTATATATAGTAAGTATATGTAGTACGAAAGTATATATAGTAGAAACTCAATAAATATTAGGTGCGCTGGAGCCACTAAAAATAAACAGGGTAACCCGGGTGTGGGCAACAAGGATGAAGTTTCCTCATTAATAGGTACATTTAATGAACGCAGACCCGTCTAATTGTATTCACCATTAATAAAATACATCCCCTATTTTGTATAAGCAAGTGGTGAATGGAATACGGAACCGAGTTTTCGTTAATATTAAAACTTTATTATCTTTCGTTGTTTGGAACTATATCCCGCGAGTATATAAATTAAGGTACCCAAGTACAGCAAAAGAAAAAGAAACACTGTTTGAATAGATTAGGTGCAGAAGCGCCTGTAACATCATCGCCACCAATTCTAGGTTTTTCCATCTACTGAAGGTCCTAAACCTATCTTTAATTATAAATAACCTTTTATCCAAAAAAGCAGTGATAGCCAGTGGTTAGACCGTTGGACTACAAAGTCAGAGGTCTCGGGTTCAAACCCAGGCACCTCTGTCATTTCGAAAGCATGTGCGTATTAAAAATTAACTATCACTTGCTTTAACGATTAAGGAAAACATCGTGAGAAAACCTGCATGCCTAAGACTATCTCGAAGGTGTGTGAAGTTCGCCAACCCGCACTGGGCCAGCGTGGTAAACTATAGCTTAAACCCTCTCAGTTTGAGAGGAGGCCCGTGCTCTACGGTGGGACAGTTTCTATACAAGGCTAATATTGTAATATTATCCATATCCTGAACCAATCTTGGCCAAGGTTCTATTCAATAAAACTAAAAATGTAACGTATTTTTCAAATAATAATAAATTTGTCGTATTTTTATGACAGAAGTTGTATGTTGTTTAATAAAGCGGTTTTGTGTGGCTTTATCATCATGATCATCATCATCGGCCTATAGCAGCCCACTGCTGGACATAACCCTCCCAAGTTCACACCGCTGGGTACGATCCTCAACTTAATATTGACTAATAAGTCAAATTGTCACTTTTATAAGAGAGGATTTTATATATATGTATAGCTTAAGGCGCTCTGCCTACTATGTCTAATACTCGCGAGTTCGAGTCCCGCACGGAACAAATCTTTGTGTGATCCACAATAATTTGTTCCGGTCTGGGTATTTGTGTATGTGAAGAGTCTAGAGTGGAGCTCCGTTTAAAAAAAAAGAAATAGACATCATCGACCCATCTTTGTACTCATCCTGCCACCTGCCATCACCGCTGTGCCTATATATTTGTCTCAAAAAATAAAATAATTTGATTCTAAATGAATGCATAGACATAAGCGTATACAGCTGTGATAAGCACAGCACTTAAGTAGTTACCTAAAAATATTGGGTTGAATACTTAATGAGCAGCTATTTGCTTTAATCCACTTGAGTAAACTTTTGAGACCCAATATTAGCAACGCGTTACTAAATACATTGACCTACATTTATTTCGAATACTAAAATAACACCGTTACGCCTATATTCCCCAAGCGGGGGTGCGCAGGAGTACACCCACTTTTCGCCAACGATATGTCCCATGTAATAGGGGGCGAGCCTATTGTCATATACCGGGCACAATTTCAGACTCCGGACTCGTACTGGGAAGTTTTCGTTAGAATAACTTCATTTGTCCGACCTAGAATTCTAACCCAGGACCTCGTGATCACAAAGCGATGTCCTTTGCCACTAGACCAACGAGGCAGTCAAATGAGTTTTAAATTAATCCCAAGTCTTATTGTTTGTAAATGTAGCCCCTCTCAGAACAAATCCTGTGCCATGAGTGCGTTTATAAACACGAAATTCACATGCGCAAATACCCAGGTCAAAAGAAACATTTGTGCGTCACCCAAAGATTTGTCCCATGCGGGAATCGAACCTGTGACATCTTGATTGACACCTCTTGATGACAACCTAGCGGGTTACGCGCTTAACCACTGGCCCCGTCAACCAACGACAAATGATAGTAAGCATTTATCAGAAACATATTTATCGATCAAATTCTTACGAAATAGGTACAGAATGTTACAGAATGTCTTTATTTCAGTAAAGAGCAGAGGTGTATGTACACTCATATTATGCCAACGATGGTAGGCTTAAACATAAAACGTATATAAAATTCTTGACTCCAGACTGCTAATGATTATTTTTATAAAGCAACACATCGATAACATTTGCAAGCACTAGGAATCGAATCATGTAAATCTTCCTTCAAATATCCCTACAATATCTATAGTTAGTGGGACGCTCGTAGCGCTGTGCCACCGCGGTGTTGCTACCGATCACCAAGGTTAAGCAGCGCTCGAGACGGTCAGTCTGGGATGGGTGACCGTTTGTGGCATTTCATATTCGAGCGTCTCCGTGCTTCGGAAGACACGTTAAGCCGTTGATCCCTGTTACCACTCAATGTGTTAATTGGTAAGCCATGCTGGAAGCCTTATAGGCGGCATGATAAGTTCCTAGAGCAGATGGCCACAAACCAGCCCTATCAATCCGCACTAGGTCCACGTGGTGGAGCATGGCCTAACCTCTCTCACCTCGATTTGTGAGAGAAGGCCTTTGCCCAGCAGTTCGATAATATAGACTGATATTACTATCCTAACTATAGTTTGAACTTCATCATCATCTCAGCCTATACTTGTCCATTCTGAATATAGGCCTCCCCAATCGCTCTCCAGCGCAACCGGTCCGATGCCACCTGCATCCAACCAATAGTTTGAACTTTGGAGCAGCGTCAGGCGCCATTATACCGAAGAAACAATGTAAATACACGTTTTTCCAAGTTTTACACTCATAAAATATCTAGTACCCGCCTCCGCTACTTATAATTTTAGTCTCGCCGGTTCGTAAAACTTCGTATGACTAATTAAACGCTGGTCGTGATATCCTGTGGAAACTCAAGAATTGTATATTTTAGGCGTATTATTGCGCTATTGTGTCTATGCGAGACATAGAGATACGCTAATATGGACATCGCGTCACCAAACCACACAAGTCGGAGTATCAAACCACAGAAATAAAAATTTACACTAGCTTTTTTTTCTATACAAAGTGTAAGACCTCAGACTCCCAATTAAATTATTGCTTTATGAATTCAATACGAAAATCAAACTTGCAATTGTAAGGAGTTTTTTTACTATTATATTATTTTTTTAAGTTATTTGGTACCCAAATTAAACATAAAGTTTAATAAATAATTAACTTTTGTATGCGTATTGAGGTGTGTGTAACAGAAATACATTTAATATAGCCGTAATGCTTAGAATAATTATTAAGTATTGTTTAATACAGCGAACAGACGAGTAACGGCATGTTTCTAAAATTAAAAATAAATAAATAACCAACTTAAAAAAATGCTGGAGTCGATTCAGTTGCCGAATTAGAACAAGCTATTTTCAGGTCTTGCGTTAATTATGTTATACCTTGTATATTCAGAATTTTGTAAATAAAAATAATAGTTGAAGTTAAAAATATAGTTTTCTATCGAAAAATTTCCGCCCGCTCCTATTCATTTCATTTAATAGTGGGTGTACACAGTACACCTCTTCCAACAATACTTGGGGAATATAGGCGTGGCGGTGTTTATTTTATAGTTTATAAAAATCAACACCGTCACGCTCGTATTACCCATGTGGGGATGGCAGAGGTGTACTATGTACACTCACTTTTTTCAGCCTATTGCTATTATACCAGATATTTATTACCGGGTAATTATTCTATCGCAAAATTACATTTAAAGACGTGGAGTGGGTAGGCCCCCTGATGGACCGATGACCTGGTGAAGGTCGCGGGTAGAAGTTGGATGCGTACAGCACAAAGCCGGTCGTTGTGGCGGTCTTTAGGGGAGGCCTTTGTCCTGCAGTGGACGTCTTTCGGCTGAAGAAGAAGAAGAAGAAGAAAATTACATTTCGTCGGACTTAGGATTCGAACTCTGAACATCATGATCGCAACGCTCATTATTCTACTAGAGAAATGGATATACAAATTATGGTATCCTTACGGTATAACTAATAAGAAATCATAATCACTATAAGCGATTGGTTCTTATAAATCGACACATAATTTTTTTTTAAATCTATACTAGAGCAATGTGAAGTCTGTAACTTTGCCGTATTTTATTCATCACAGCGAATCTAATCGCTGTTCTAGGAATCAGAGGACTTAGCACGAATCGATTTACATTAGTGTTACACTATCGAGTTGATATGCTATCCTTTTCACATTACAAATTTACTAAACAAATACGAACGTGACAGCACGCTTTCTCGAATGCGTTTCGGGAAAGTCAATCTGTTCATGCTAAGACCTGATGCTGTTTAAATGACGTCTTTTTTGTATTCTAGTTCTTTAAATGAGACGAAACGTAAATAGTTTAGACTTCTGACCGCTGCATTGTTTAATTCCTTAGCGTCTTAGTCTGTCTATTTTTAGGCTACGAAAAAATGTAATGTAAAAATGATGAGTCCATTTTAGGGTAAATTTAAATAGATAAAAGTCATCCAAAGATTTATGCTGTCACTTTAATGATATATCATAATGTAATTGGTACCTATCTCATATGATATCATCATATAATTAAGCTAGCGAGTTTGCGGCACTTACGTACAGATTTTTACTAATCCATTATTACTTAATATTTCATAACGCTCCTATCCGCGAAAATATTGATCTAATCTTTCCCTAGGTCATCAGACAACGTACGTTCTTATAGGGCCCTACGCAGCTTGGAAAGTAAAACCGAAAAAAAATATTTACACTGCCCGCAAATTATTTTTGACCAAATATATGTAGGAAGTTCATAATGTTATTCCAGATTATAATCTACCATTCTGCCGAGTTACATTTAAATCTGTGTAGCCATTTACATGTAATTGTGTAACGAACATACACGCATTTAGACTTTTGCAATTATTATATTAATAAAATTAATAATAGGAAGAGTTAATATATAATAAATTTTAGGGGCAATTTTAAATAATTTTAGGTTTTACCTAGACATGTATACTAACTAGTCAACGTTGTTTTTTTATTACCCACAACAGAAAAAAAAAATTACTTTATAAAAACAACTCTACAAATTCTTGTCCTCCTTAGGCACAGGAATGTTATTCCGAAACGGTAGTCTTTTTACTTCCCTGATAATTCATAAATATCAAAAAATCACTCGGGATATTCATAATTATTTAAATTTATTCATTTTACACGATTTATAGTAGTATGGTTAGCTATCTATATCTATAAAAAACACTCAAATTTTGTATCCATACAAATAATTATCGTGTTTCAAAGTTATAACCATGAAAAAAGCTTGACGTCATTTACATAATACAATAAATGGATTCATAATCATAACAATGTTCAACGTAATATATTATGGTGAGGAAATAAATATGTCGATATAATTGACCTACTACGGAAGGCGCGACTGGCTAACATGAAAACCCCCGTTTAAATGAAAAAATTTGTTTGAAGTTTGTCTACAAAAAAAAAACAATAATGTAGTAGTCAACAACCTTACTAATAGTAGAGTAACATAATTAAGAACTTATACAAGTGTTCACAAACTTACGAAGATGTGTATATAGATACCCGAAGCGCAAGGCGCCTTGCTCCTCGTCCGTACGACAGAGACATAATGGACTACCAATTAGGTGAGTTACCCTTCCTCCCCCAATAGACTCATGTTAATTTTATTACGAGAAAAATATTTCTGTTCACAACTGGATGCGTTGAGCAGAAAGCCGGCCGTCGTGACGAACTTTGGTGGGGTATTTGTCCTGCTGTAGACGTCTTCCGGCTAATGATAGCTGTCTGCTTTCAACTTAGGAATACTTTAATTAGGACTAAGCCCCCCACATATTCCCACCATTATAACTCCTGTAAGCCGGGACCCACAATCATCTCCTCAGGTAAAGGTTTAAACCTCGGCGTTTCGCCACATAGCCGAAATAACGCGACGGGAGCGGGACCGTGGCGCGGCTTAGGGAGTTGTGAGGTACTAAAATGTACGGGAGACGCCATTCAGCGCAGCTCCGCTCGGCGCGACGGCAAACGCCACAACCGTAGCCAAGCGTTTCCGTCGCGCTCCGTCGGCTATTTGACCAAATCTTTTTTTTTCTTTTACCCGCAATAAATTTAAAAAGAAACAAAACAGAAGTACGAAAAAGTTAAATTCCACTTACGGAAGTGGAATTTAACTTTTGGAAGTGGAATTTTACTTTGCAAAGGACGGCCTTTGCAAAGTAAAAGACAAAAAAATTGGCAGATTGACCACTTTTGGATATAGTTACGCATCTATACCAACTAACATCTGTAGAACTTATAATATCAGCCTATACTGCCCACTGCTGGGCAAAGGCCTTCTCGCACAAATCGAGGTGAGAGAGATTAGGTCATACTCCACCACGCGGACCCAGTGCGGATTGGTGGAGGCAGGTTTGTGGCCACCTGCTGTTGGAACTTATGAAGCCGCCTATAAGGCTTCCAACTCAGCTTAACGACTACCACATTAAGTGGTAACCGGGACCAACGGCTTAACGTGCCTTCCGAAGCACGGAGAAGAACTGTAGAACTTAGTTTTAAATTAATAATATATATAATAAATTAACAATAAATGACCTTAGATCTTTTTATTGCGGTGGTCTTAGCAAACTGTAAAATTTTAACGCGTTCTCACGTTTGCTAACAGTGGCTAAGGTTGAATCGAACTAACGAACGAATAATATATAGATGACTAAAATGGTAACTTGTTTCGTATTGTAAATGATCTGTATTGCTTTATCTTCACAACGTGAAAGTCTAGGTAGGCTGAAGAGGATGCGCGTGTGAGTCGTGGGTTACGGTAACTCGACAAGTGTCGAGTCGACAATGATTGGATAGCCAGTGTATTAGATTTCAATCTATGCGTGTACTCGTAATTCTAGACGTTAGTATGCACTGATATAATATGTTAATTGCATTACAAAGTTATCAGAATTTCTGTAAGCAGAATTAGTAAAAAGAATATGAATTCATAAATTACCCTGTTGGAGCTCTGTACTCTCTGCCTACCCCGCAAGGGATCTGGTGTGATGATGTAGAGAGAGAGAAATTTATGAATTATTCAAGGGTTGGTCTACGGGCGCACAGAACACAGGTCAGCGTATGGCGACATAATAGCAATACATATTAAATTACAACGAGGTGTAGGTTCTCAATATCTCATCTGAATTCTTATTACTGCTAGTTAGCCTTCAGTGTCCCACTGCTGGGCAAAGGACCACTTGACTCTATTTAGAGCTATTGAGCGCTAATCAAAGGCGTCAAATAGTTTTCAAAGGCGTCCGGTTCGTCCTGTCATCTCAACCTGGGCCTTCCGCGATGCGGTTTAAAATTGAGGGGAACCCAGTTGGTAGTTATTTTTGCCCAAGATGTGTCCGGCATGCTACAGATATGATCAGCTCAATCCCATTTCAGCTTGGCATCTGTTTGGCCAACATCGGCTATTTGTAACATGCAGCGCTGTACACTCGTTTTGACGTGGTGGTAAGTTTAATAACTAGAATACTGCGCTCAATCTATATATATTAGTATAGGCGATCAGTTACGATCCGCGATGGGCACCGCAGTCTTTGAGGCAATACATACGCCAAAAATCGCTAGCTAGCGGTTCTCAGCGTATGTGTGGCCTTAGAAGTATGACCCCCGCTCGACATCAGAGTCTCTCATTACACCACAATCTCAGAGACTGTGGTGTCTGATGGACTAACACATAGACCTTTGACCTCTTTACGATACGAACCCCTAAATAATTTTAATTAAAAAATACTTTTTAATAACAAGTTTTTATAGCACAATGAATGTATATTGCTTAGTTAAGGAGTTCTTATTCCTTCCGCCGTTATCATTAGACCTTGGGTACTATCCGGGTCTAAAATCAAGACAAATTTAACGAGCCCAAACACAGAGGGGTTATATTGAGTAGTTGGATGTTTCCATTGGCTTTCGGTTCCATCATCAGACCCTTAACACTATCTGGTTGCATAGTACTTGGCAATACAACTTCAATAAGCCTAACCACGAGGGGGTTACGTTGTATCGTCCACATATTCCTATGGCCACCTTTCAACTCCATCATCAGACCAGCTGCATGGTACTATATTATTGCATTGTCACCGACTTGATATACGTATGCCAAATTTCGGCTCAATCGGATCCCAAGTGCTTGAAAAATGGATCACAAGATTTGAACCGGAAAGAGGCAGACAAACAGACATACGACCACTGCAAGTTAAATAAAAACTTGCTTTTACAACGACAGTTTTGTAAGATATATTGTACAAGATACACTGGAAGATCACGAGTACGATACAACTCAATCAGTAACGTATAGTGGCACTTGTAGAGGACCCTCAAAGCAGTTCTATTCGCACTTGCCCAGGATTTTTTCCCACAGCAAAAGTATGAAATATGTTTCTAAAAATAAAATTATCAAAGTTGTCACAGCAGTCATTTCGCGTTACGATAACTTCTTGGAATGATCGTGTAATGTTACTTCAGTGGCATAGAGAATACCATTTCGTCGATCATTTCGCGAAATTATCGTAACGTGCCGCATTTGGTCTTAGCGAATAAGGGTCTGAAGCGCGATGGGGCTCTATGCACGTGACTTTCATAGAGAAGCAACCTTTGTGTATGACAAGATTTTTAGCTGAACATCAAAACATAGTCCGTTCTACTACCTACGAGAATGTTTTACTGTAAAATCTAATTGAGTATAATTTGTTTTAATTCCTCAAAATTCCAGGACTGACTGGCATGATCTGCCTCCTACATTGTAAAGTAGTAACTCTACCTACTTCTAGTGTAGTTTAATTCGAAAATTCGGTTTTTTTTTAATCGTAGACCCACACAATGATTAATCCTGTGTCGTGGGTGCGTTTACAAACATGAAAATTCACAAACACAAATACCCAGACCGGAACAAATAATTGTGGATCACACAAAGATTTGTCCCGTGCGGGAATCGAACCCGTCGCGGGTTCGATTCCCGCACGGGACACAGTGGGCGGAGCGACTTAAGCTCTTAACTGCCGAGCTAAATCGTCGTCGCATTCAAACCTGTTTCGGGAATGTGCTTCGTGTTGCGAAATTTCGATTCGAAACATCGGAATTACTTTTAATAGTAGGGTGGTTACATCTCTATGGCATTATTATAATTATAATCATACTGTGAGAGATGTGCAAGACGATACTATAAATTATGTATATCGACGTGCAGTAATATAAATATTGCGGTAAGCTCCTTGCACAATGAAATTCCTCGAAACGATATTCTCGTTGGACCACTAGTTCAATAGTGGGTATAGGAATAAATCTCCACTTACTAAAAACGTCACGTCACGCCGACGACCAATCATACATCGATAAATTTGCACCTTACTATGAACCGCAAAATATGTGCCGATCTTTACTGATATGATACAAGATTCCAAACAGTTGTACAAAAAAAAATGCCTCTATTGTATCCGAATCTGGATCTTAGATATATCAGTCAGCATACGCTAATTTTACAGAACAATTAAATAGCTTCATAGTTTATTGCAATCTGCATCTGAATCTCAATCTTACAACTAACCGTCTCACAGAACAAACAAATTAGCGACGCATTTCGGTCGGTGGGCCGACTGTGCTTCAATTTAGCTGATTCAAATGTTCCAAAGGAGACATATTGAGATTCGAGTATATGCACTGTGTCAGATACAAATGATGGAATCTGAACGACTAGCGACGGACGGATAGGCGGACGGGAAGACGGACGATTTAGCGCAGTGGTTAAGGGCTTAGTCCGCCCCGCCCACTGTGTCTAATAGTCGCGGGTTCGATTCCCGCAGGGGACAAATCTTTGTGTGATCCACAATTATTTGTTCCGGTCTGGGTATTTGTGTATGTGAATTTTCATGTTTGTAAACGCACCCACGACACAGGAATTAATCCTAGTGTGGGGCAACGTTTTAAAAAAAAAAATGAAAAAAAAGAAGAACAGTGAGACACTTTTGCCATGTCTACATTGGATAGTAGACTAATTATGATATTTACTGATGGAGATTCCTTGCGCGAAACTAGCTCACGGATGTTGATCTTATTTGTTCGAAGAGGAACTTTTCAAAAGGATATATTTCCTATTTGAAAAAGTCATATTTGAATGTCATTCGATTTTAGCCTGTTCCGGTCTTATTATATCTTAGGACTGTAGGTGCCATTGGGTACATTAAAAAATGCATTCCTTTACAAAAATAACTTATTTTTTATATCTCTCTCTATCTATACCATCACACCAGATCCCTTGCGGGGTAGGCAGAGTTTCTTTTAATCTTCAAAAGAATGCTGGAGTGGAAAAACGTAATTTTAAATATTATACGTGGCAGCATAGTGTCGTACTTTCGCCTGTGCACAAGAACAAGAATTGCTACTACTATAAGCCTTATGAAAAAGTCACCCTTCGTTTGATTCTGATTTTGATATCAAGTACGGAACCTACTCATATGGTAATTTGGATGTAAACTTTTCATTTCACACCTAAACTCGACAGGCTTGAATTCTCGTGGTAGTGCCTTCAAAGGCTGTTTACAAAGCAAACAGATTAGTCGGCGCAAACGCGCTTATCGCTCAACGACTCGTCTGTGTATGATGTAATGCTATAATGGCATTCGCTAATTGGTCACAGTGAACGGTCATTAGCTGCTAATATCTGATTTATTTTCTTTCTATGTGAACAATATTTCCAAGTTACCAAATTTTAAAATTGGGAAAAAATGCAATTTAGTTCAAATTTACATGGTCATTAGAGGTACTAATAAGGGCTTAAATATGGTCCTTTTTGAAACCGTGGCTGTTGCAAAGAGGTCAAAAGTTCACTAGGTAACTTAAAATCAATTAAAAAGAAAATCGCGTTACGCGATATTATACAAAATAATTGTTTTATTACAGGTATATTGCAGTACAAATTAAAAGAGATCCGTGGAAACGCGTTGTGGAAATTCGGCAAGGCCTTGTTGAGTGACGATACGTTACACGCTTGTATTTTTCCAATTCCTCCTGATTTTCTTCCTAATTAAATTTGTTGCGGATTCCAAGACAATTAAAGTACTTCCCGGGACACCCTAAGGTTCAAACCCTCAAACGTAGTGGTTGCACGCTCGCCCTCTTATCCGGAGAAGCTGTAAAGGCCCCACGGCCAACAAAGTAGATCATTCACACACACACAAAAGGTTCAAACCTTGCTGTCATTGAAGGATATCAATGTGGATCCTGGCTTACAGGAGTTACAATGGTGGGAATTAGTCCCAAAAAACAGTACACTTCTGGCAACTTGGGGAATATAGGCATGACCATGTTGTTAAACCTCGTGCAAAGCCATGGGCAATAACTAGTAAGAAGTAACTTCATAGCATTTTTATATTCTATCAACGCGATACGTCCGATATAGTAATAGAAGTGTATGAAAACGGAGTGTTGCGAGCAACGACACCCGCTGTCGCGACATACTGGAATCTAATATTATTCAATAATTTATACACGGCATGGGCAACATGAATAAGATGTCTTCACTCCGGATATCTCGGGTAATAAAGTCATTCGAAGCAAACTACGAGTATGACGTTGAAGGTCACAATGAGATTTTATTTATTTAAGTTGAAAAGTTTGGAGCTATTTCATCATCATCATCTCAGCCTATACTTGTCTACTGCTAAACTTAGGCCTTCCAAATCGCTCTCCAGCGCTACCGGTTCGATGCCACCATCCAACGACTTCCTGCGATCAGCTATTTAGTTTTCCAGCATTAAATATATTTTACCTCATTGGATTGCTAACTATCATCGGAAATAAGTCTCCTGCAAAACAAAGACCTCCC
Organism: Phalera bucephala; assembly: GCA_905147815.2. NCBI lineage: Eukaryota > Metazoa > Arthropoda > Insecta > Lepidoptera > Notodontidae > Phalera > Phalera bucephala. The sequence goes on along the minus strand of LR990609.1, from coordinate 4,563,636 downwards.
CAAAATCGCCCCGACGACCACTAGATTACTATACACAAATGATTTTTAAAACAGAGTGGCATCTCATTTAACTCCTTCATAGAATTCTTCCTGGTCTCCTTCATAGAATTGTTGCTATTTTAATGACTAAAATATTTACACGACAGACACATAAATTCATTTTAGAAGGACAACATAAAAACGCAGACGTATAAAATCAAAAAGACAAACTTAAGTTTAGTAGGTACTATTAACTCGTAAATAAAATGTTAAGGCTGACACCCCAGACCGCGATTTGTGATGCGATTGGAAGAGCGGAATAAATATAGATACCTACTATACTTTCAGATATTCCCCAAACTAGAGTAGCAGGACTAGTACTTTGTACATCCTCTTTTGACTGGGTCCTAATGTAAGAGGAGGCGCGCCTATTGCCCTTATACCGGGCACAATTCAAAACTCCAGACTGATCCATGGAGGGTTTCGGAGGTGTCCGAAGGAAATTTTTCAATAGAGAAACTACACTTTATCCGACCGAACCTAAGACCTCATGATCGCTAGTGCATTATACGCCACAAGACTAACGACACAGTCGAAGCGATATAAACATGGTGTGGCTATATTACCCATAATATGCTTGACAATCACTTTGAAGAGAGATTAAGGGAACAACAATGCGAATGTAACCACACACATATACATATAGTAGTCTAGCGTCTAGCGCGTAGATCGGACGGGCGTTGGGGCAGAAAGATTCTAGAGTGGAGTGCCAGATGGACCGACGATCTTGTCAAAATCGCAGGAAGTCGTTGGATGCAGGTGGCATCGGACCGGTTACGCTGGAAAGCGATTGGGGAGACCTATGTTCAGCAGTAGACAAGTATAGGCTGAGATGATGATGATGAATTTGATTTGTTGGTATACTGGATGATATAATAAAATAATTCTGTTCCAGTCGCATAAACAAATCAAAGCGTGTTCCCGTCATCCTGTGTGTAAATATTAATTTATTTGTTTTAATCGCTCATATACCAGGTGTTGCGTCGCCAATAAATGTGCCCGTGGCCTTAGTTTTGTTTCTGTATACCAGTACCAATTTTACTAATAAACGAAAGTAATGATTAAACGAATTCATCTTTTCAGTACATTAATACGAGTATTAAATATACCTTAACTCTTAAAGACGTAACAGCGCAATGCAACATGCCTGAAAGAATCTGCGAAAGCTTAGTAGTGCTATTCAAGGGCCCGACCGGCTTGAAACAATTAAACAAAAAAAAGTTCTGAACTTTATAAAAATAAGCAAAAGGCTTCTGGCGCGTGACTTTTGCACGGCATTATATGACTAATATGTACCCACCTTAACTCATATATTCTTTAAAATTTAAAGATTGATTACGAATATGATTATTCCGGTGTGAGGGTGTCCGTAATTCTCCTTCTCCTAAACAGTTTATTTGATTTTTTTTTGTCACCTAGATGGTTTAGCTATACCCGGTGGATAGCGCGGTTGTCGACTGCGTACGAAGACACGGGAAACCGCTAGTTTAAATACATTGGAAATAAGGTTCTGGGACTCAGTGACCTACATGTCAGGGCGTTCAAGAGGTTTAATTGCACGAAATTGATTGTCAAAATATAGTCAAAATATATATATGATTGGTCATACTTGTCAGAATAAATTCGTATCAAATTACCGATAGGTCAAAGATAAACTTTTGATACCAGTGGTGTAATGTCGATTCTCGGCCCAATGTGGTAGGTACTTCTTCATACCATGTACCAATGTGTGTGATCAACTTTGGTTTCAAACAATTATTATTTTTCTTCACCTCCCTTTTTTATCATTTTATGCCGATAAAGTTTTTGATTGTGTAAAACCCAAATTACTATCTTCGTGTTTCGAAATATATTCAATTTTTTTATCATATGACTGAAGAAAGTTTGGGATTTACAATACACATTTTATAGTGAGTTATTTATTAGTTGAAATGGATTCAATTGCCGGTTTGAAACAAACTACAATCCGCTTTTGCGTTAGTTCAGTTACACCTCATACACCGTCTCCGAAGAGTGGAAATTAACTAAGCTACATGCCTACAGGATGCAGTCAGTTACTTAAGGAGATTGTCGAAAATTGCCCCAGAACCAACAAAAATTTTACCCCCATGCCCATCATTATTTATCTATATTATTAAAGTATCTAACGGACAATTTGCAAACTAAAACGAAAATTTCAAAGTACTATAAGTACTTATATCGAAGTCACCGACATCTTTACTGAATGTCAATACACAATATAACCTCCTATGTATTAATGGCTACTAAATTATAACCTCAAAATCTAATACTTTTTGTGCAATAATGCAATTTCCCCGCTTGTCTGTTTAATAATAAAGGCCTTAGAAGAATTTTTGGGTGATTTGATATCATACAAGTATTTTTTCATTGCTGTTGGTTCTGGGGAAAATCATGTATGGCCGCAGAACAATGTCCTTTGGCTTTACGAGGATATAATAAAATTAAATTAAAGCTGATTTTCCCATTGGTCTAGGCGCGTTTAATTGCGAGGCCCTGGGATTAAGTCGTAGGTACGACAAATTATGATTTTACCATTGAATAATTCCCAGTATCTGTCCGGAGTTTGGAACTATCTCCGTGTAAGTGCAATACACTCGCGAAAAGTGTTTGTTCACTGTACCTATGTGCACAGTGTGTACTGCGCCACCCCGCTTGGTGAATATAGGCGTGATGGTGTTTATTTTATTTTTAAATTCTGAAACACTGATAGGGGGACGTTGGTGTAAAATTAGAGTTAACATCTAAATATTTATTTCATCCGTCCGCACGGCTACTAATTAAAAAAGGACTTGGGTAAATTTCACAGCAAACGGCCACTCTGCGACTGTCATGAAGTGACATTTCACTTGATGACAGCGCTAGTTGCGATTTTGGCCACGAGGCCAAGGACCTTTGTCGGACCATAGATTCTTTTGATACTGTCTCTGAGTATATTTCTGGTAGTGAGACCATTCTTAAAATCATCTCTCTAATTATTTCGCGAGACTAGTTTGTGCGTCACTAACTCACTCAACTAAACTTACTTCATATATGTAAATTGTTGAAATGTTTGTTTATAATTGAATACAAACATTTCATTTTATTCTGTTATAAATACACGGACGGAACTTAGTATCGAATATCCTAGTATTTAGAAACACCGACTATTTTTACTCACATAATTATGTTTAAATCAAATCAAATATATATAGTATCTTAAAAACAAAAACAAACACGAGCTTGTTATTAAAATTATTGTATAAGATAAAATAATATCTGTCATATGTAAAAAGTTAAATTTAAACCCATCCAAATTTTAATCTTTTGTATTTTATAATTATTTTTAATGCCTTATTAACCGGGTTATAAAAAAACGTATTTTCTTCTTATAAAGGTTGTAGTTTTCAGTGCAAAAAAAAACAAATTATATAGAGATATACTCTGATAGCTACCACAGTATAATAAGGGGCGAGTCGATTGCTCTTCAGGCACATTTTTGTTACTTAAATAAACATAGCACACACAGGACTTAGGAATTATTCCTGAGCCATGAATGCGTACAAAAACACTTACATCAAAAGAAACCAACCAACGACTAGGAGCCAGTGTGCCAAACGGCCTAATCTCTTCAGCACTAGACCAACTCGTCGTAATATATACCAATTATATTTATTACATGTAAATCATATATTATAAGTAGGCATGTTTTGTCGCAGACCACACTGGCCAGCTGCAGTTGACATCCAAATACATGATAATCATGATGTCATCGTGCGCACAATTCTAAGAAAGACTGTCGTGCTAGGAACAACATTTTTAATGTCGGCGTTAAAATTATAATGTGGCTCGAACAATAGAACGCGCCTTATACCCCGATTATTTATTGACCTTTGCCTAGCGGTAAAACAGTATATATTATTGCAAATAAGCTTACTAAATAAGCAGAAAATATATTTGTCGTCGGTTCAGAAAATTTCATCTATACATTTAATAAAACTGTAAGCGAGCCATATCTGCATATTTAATTTTTTTTTTAAATTTTAATTGTAGTACACTCACTTATTGATATAGAGGATTAAACAATTTTTTTGGGATGTATTTTCTGTCGATCTGTCTGATGGTTTGTGTTTCATAAATAATTTTTATCTCAGATAAAAATTAAGAAATCCGGGATTATCTCGGGATAAACCATAAAACTTCAATATTTTTATTCGCAAGCTGCAATTTTACGTTAAAATGTGTGATTTTGCCTTCACATTAATTCCTCTATGATAATAGCTAGTGCCCGAAATTGTTTATACACGTTTGATTTAAACACTGAAACATGATTTCGAGCACGAAGCGATGATGCTTTCAGGATTCTCTCTTCTGTAGAGAAGTCTTAAACGATAAATGACCCGGACATGAAACTGCATATTCGTTTGTTGATATTCTTTCGGGTTAGTTTTTATTTCTCCATACTATCACGGCTTAACGGATTTTAGAGATACTTACAATGGGGGTGTCTTAGGTAAGTACAGAATCTGCGCTATCCCGAAAAGGCTGGTCTATCTAATTATTTCAAATTACAAATCAAACGACCTAGACTATCTTACCATGACCAAATAGACCGGGTCTTATCTGAAGGACAAGTCAGGAGTCTCCGTAACCGGCGAGCGTGTATGAGACGAACTATGAGAGTAGAGGAAGCCAGAGAGGTATGTAAGGAAAGAGCCTGTTGGAACTCTGTACTCTCTGCCTGCCCCGTAAGGGATCTGGCGTGAAGATATAGATAGATAGATAGACAAATCAAACGGGTGCGTAGCCGCGGGTAACTGCTAGTATTTAATAATGACAATAAACTGCCTTTTTTATATTAAATCATATTTTTTCAATGTCGAAAATTGAAGTATATTTAAACTATGAACAGCGAAGATTAGCTATTAGATTAATAGTTTACTGTTAAAGTAATTTTAAAATGATTGCCCAATTACAAAGTTAAGACTTTTGTCTCCTTAAAACCCTTAATTTTAGATACGACTTTTTGTACTGATAAATTATGAATAATTTATGATCTCAAAAAGTCGTTTTACCAATATTTAGACTGCAATCCCCGACCTATTAGCGTACAAGACCATCTTTAAACTATTAAGTGACCAGACAGACATTCCTGTATATCATTTTTTTAATATCGTTTCAGTCATCAAAAATGGACATCCATGTTTTTTTTTTTAAAAACTATGTATTCAACAAAAAGCAGGTTCAACTGAGTCCGTTATATATAACTTATTTTATTAACAATATAAGTCCACTCTATAATATTCGTAACAATAAAAATACGACTCCCACTTTGGGAGTCAAGTGCTCTTCACATTTTGCTAACTAGAATATACCACACAATGTCACGTCTATATTCCCCAAGCAGGGGTGGCAGAGGCATACTGAGCACATACACTTTTCGCCGACGATGTTAGGTCCCATGTAATAGGGGGCGAGCCTATTGCCATACACCGGACACAATTCCAGTCTCCGGAGTCATACAAAAAATTTTTCTTCAGGAAAACTACTTTGGCCGAAGACCTCGTGATCACAAAGCGCATAGCTTTGCCACAAAACCAACGAGGCAGTCAGCTAACGAGAATAAAAAAGCTTACTGTACACTTAAAGATTAAGGACAAGTCTCTCTATTGTGAAGCGAAACCACCTAGTCTCTTTAATCTACTCGCGCATCATGCAAGTGGCGATCACGGGGTCCTGGGTTCAAAGCATAGGTCAGGTAAAGCGTGTTTTTTTTGTTGAAAAATTCTCAATCGCTTTCCAGAACATCTCATTCGGCCCCATATCATAGTAGGCTCGCCCCCCATTACATTGGGACTTAGTCCTATAAAGTGGGCGACAAGATGAGGGCGTACACAAAACACATTGGTACACCCTACACATTTGGAAATATAGTCGTAGAGGTGTTTTTAGTACATAATCTATTGTACATTTACAGATTAAGTATTTTCTAATATGGTTTAAAGAAGAAACTACCTTCTTAAAATACTAAGATGAGGAATTAATGATTCTTTCTGTTGTAATAGCCAAAGAGAAACCCTCCCGATGCCCTTACATCCCTTTTTACGGACCGGCTAGGTCGAAGAATCCCTTGTCCGCCGACCGGAGCAGAGCACCACGGCGAGACACCTAGTATACACCCTCCTCCATAGCAACTGCCCAAGCCGAGAACGTTCCTCCTTAAGGCGCCCTTGAGCTAGTTGCCCCCTTGCCCTTCTGGCTCGAGAGTAGTGGTTGGATGCTCGCCCTCTTGTCCGGTGGAGCTGTAAAGGCCACGCGGTCAACAGCGTAGATCATTCACACACACACACACACAAACACGCCAAAGAGAAATATACACAGTGTAATTTTAATCGTCCTGAAGCGAAAGCCCAGGTGATGTTTCTAATGCACCTCAATCGGTAACGTCTCCATAAAATACGGATATATTGCATTAAAGATATCTAAACTAAGCGCAAAATGGCATTGAGGGGCGCTTATATATCTTCAGTGTTCTAGATTTTACCTAAGCTATGAAATTCGGATAAGTCAGTAGGTAGACATTACTTATTGAAGAGTAGTTTTTATTCATTTATTGAATACAAGCGAACAGATGACATTGGATACATCACCTGGGTTTTTGCTCCAAGTGTACTAAAATAACACCGTGTATTTACTTAATTCACTATAAGATTAGACTATTTGTGAGTTAAAATTATACATTCAGTAATCTTTAGTGCATTATCCGAAATTGTTTGTTTTCTACAGCACTATGACAACATTTAAGAAAATTAGTATTAGTTGTGTTTTTCAGGTAAAATAATAATTATGGCTACAGCTTTAATTCAATTAAGGTGCATCGTTTGTGTCCGAGTCGCGCTATCTGAGGTACTCTGTAGTTGTATGCTAAATAGACAAGAAAAGCAAACGAACTCGGCGGTCTCGCCTCGAGGGGAGGCTGGTGGTATACACTGCCATCTACACATACCTACTTACTGTTCACCTCAAACCAAAGTATAAATATACGAGATTCATTTTAGCCATATAGACCGTGTCTTATCTGAAGGGCAAGTCAACAGTATCCTTAACTGGCGAGCGTGTATAAGACGAACTATAAGAGTGAAGGAAGCCAAAGAGGTCAGTATGGAAAGAACCCGTTGGAGCTCTGTACTTTCTGCCTACCGCGCAAGGGATCTCGCGTGATGATATAGTAGTAGTAGTTCATTTTAAATAGGAAAGAAAGAGTGCAAGAAGCCGGAGAGGTCTGTAAGGAAAGGATCCTTTGGAAATCTGTACTCTCTGCCTACCCCGCAAAGGATCTGGCTTGATGATTAGATACATATTTTTTAAAAACGCCCAAGATTATTAATAACATTAATAACTGACTGCTTTCTTGCTCTAGTGGCATATTGTGCGGCTTGCAATAACGAGATCCGGTGTTCTTGGGTAGGAAAAAGTATTTTTTTTCTATGAAAAGATTCTCAGTTGCAGCGAGGAGTCTGAAATTGTGTTCGTTATAATGGCAATAGGTTTGTTCCCCTTTGACACTGTGACATAACATTGTCGACGAAACGTGGGTGTAGTGTACATACTACACATCTGCCACCCCAGCTTGGGAAATATAGGCGTTATGGTGGTACAACCGTTCCTTCAAAAAAACTATATAGTCCTTTTCTCACAAATCGAGGCGAGAGAGATTAGATCATACTCCACAACGCGGAACCACTGCAGATTGAAGAACGCAGGTTTTTGGCCACCTCCTGTTGGAACTTATCAAACCACCTATAAGCCTAATTACTAAACTTACGAAACCAAAATTATTACTAAATTGAATTACCTAAATACGTTAAACAGAAACACATAGTTATTCCGTCGTAGTTCACTAACTCATCAAACAAAATACTTGCCACGAATTATATACATATAGATATATCTTTAGGGATGTCATTCAATAGTACCTAGTTTTTTATACATAACAGTATGAATCTCTCAGGATGCATTCGACTAACATGCCCTGCACCATTGATATTACATTAACAACCCGCCCACTGCAATTTAAGCTTTATAGATTTAATGCCTGCATCACCGATTCCCGTCATCATCTGGATGCTTTTCAAAAAAAATTACCAGGGATGGCCAATTATGGAAACCTTTTCCCAACCGTGGAACAATATTCAATACTTGACGGACGATTTAGCGCAGTGGTTAAGTTAAGCCGCTCCGCCCACTGTGTCTAATAGTCGCGGGTTCAATTCCCGCACGGGACAAATCTTTGTGTGATCCACAATTATCTGTTCCGGTCTGGGTATTTCTGCATGTGAATTTTCATGTTTGTAAACGCACCCACGACACAGGAATAAATCTTATTGTGGGGCTACGTGTTTAAAAAAAAACAAGCAAAGGAAAGTATATCTAGATCACAAAACAAAAAACAAACGAAATTGTGTCCAAGATGGTGTAACAAATAAAAGTTACCTACCTAAGCATCTACGTCCGTCCGCCACTGGCACAAGTAACCATGAAACTTCGCAGCCTATTTCTACACCAGTCTTAATTCCATTCGCGGTTAGTCCAGACAGTGTAGCTTAAATTTATATTTTAACTGTTTAACTGTTAACTTAGCTCTGAATTTGGTATTCCATTTACAATCATTGAATACCAATTTCAGCAATATTAATATGGACACATAAGTGTGCATATTAATATTGCCAATCAAATGGATTTTACTTTAGTAAATTGCACTAGAACAACGTAGATGTTTTAGGTCAATTACTATATTGGTAAATTTATGACTATATGAACAATATAGTTAGTTACACAGTCACAAGATAAGTTAAATGTGCAAATAATGATTCATATTTAATCAATTTTTGCAACGTAACCGACTATCGTATATCTTATGGGCTCAGTGGGGTTAACAACTGAAAAAGGAAAATCATACAGGGAAAAGCGACATGCTAAAAATTTTACACCTCCTGTAAAATTTTTACAGGACGAAAGTACTGTGAAAACAATGGTAAAAATCAGTCTACTTTAGACATCATCGTGTAGACATTTATTTTATTAATTTATCTTAAGACTATCTACAGCTTCTTCGAATACAGTAATGGTGCATTTCAACATTACAAAAATAACAAATTATATGAAAAAAAACTATCTAAGCGTCGGGAACTTATCAAAATAAACCGCGATAAAATCCGAAAAATAGGTTTATTTCATGTGTAATATTCGCGTATATCTAAGAACTCAGTATTAAAAATAATGGTAATAATCGAAACGCATAAATTTAAAAAATAATCCCGAACCTACCCATAACAAAACATTTATTATTAACTTTGTGAATTCAAACCTAGCTTATTTGACGATGAAAAATCAAATAATTACAAAATGAATGACTCAATTTCAATTTCCCGATATGCTTTTAAAGCAGCAATGTTTTAATTTAATCCTGTATAAAGCTTTAATATTTATTTCCACAACTTTTAGCTTTTGACGATCCGATATGCAGAAAGGTAAACAATGCGACTGGCGGAATATAAATATTTGACGATAAATAGTCAATGAAAGTTTGAATTCCACTAAAAGGACGGAAAATATTACTCCACAATACTCAGCGGACAATTTTCCCAGCATTATTTACTCACCGTTTTCAGTGATATTCACCGTTTTATTGTTTGCTCTTGGTTTTCATGATTTCATTTTAAAATGACCAACTACGTTGGAATATGAGAAAATGCTCTGTGAAGTGCTTTTCAGCACCAGGTAACCGTTAGGGTAACGTTTCGAATTGATATGCCATCTTTTTATACTACAAATTTAGTAAATCAAGAGGAATATGACGGCTAGCTTTCTCGAAAACTTTACCTTAAAGCAGTCTTAAGTCCTTTGTATTAAGTCCTTCTTAACGAGTAGACGACATCATTCTAAATATTTAATGTTCATCTATACGTCATATTGCTATTTTTATTTTATGATAGTCTCAATTTGGAATGTACATACACATATTCATCTATCTATATATATCATCACTCCAGATCCCTTGCGGGATAGGCATATTCATATTATGTTTATGTTAAGAAAGAAGTCTTCAGTTTTAATTGATATTAACACCGTCACGCCTATATTCCCTAAGCGGGGTTGGCAGAGGTGTACTAAGTACACCCACTTTTCGCCAACGATGTTAGGCCCCATGTAAAAGGGGGCAAGCCTATTGCCATGTACCAGACGCAATTCCAAACTTCGGACTCATACTGAGTTAGAAAAACTATATTTATCCGACCTAGGATTTATTTTGTGATCATGAGGTCCTGCCTCGTGATCACAAATTGATGCGCTTTGCCACTAAACCAACGAGGCGATTGTGTGAATATTATAATGGTTCATACGCCATCATGCATTATGATCGGAAAGGTATTTCATCATAGAAAATTGAAAAACATCTCTCATGCCTATTTTTCGTCAAAGAGGAAGGCAGAAGCGGGGCATGTGGTACAGTACACCCACGTTTCGCATTTTTCACCCCAATGTCTCCTACAGAAAGGTCTGTCGCCAGTCTTTAGGGACATCAGCGCCTGTAGTCAAGTGGACAATCTACAGTCGTTCACGCTAATAGAAAGCGAAAAAATATAAGGGAATGACATTTTGCAACGAAAAGTCACGTGGTCAAAACAATGCGCTATCGACTGCGACCAGAGAATAGAAACAAAACGTTTGCCACTTGTCTAGGCCCTCAGTACATGTTAGGTTTCTTCACCAAATGTTCCTTTCAAGTGAACCTCTAATATACTACTACCCATCAACCCAACACAGTTTAAAAAAAAAATGAGAGCTAAGTAATAAACCCTGGACTTCCTGCTGGATTCTGCGACTGCATTCTACTAACTAGGCTATCGCTGCACCGATATTCCAAGATAAAGTTAAATGACTGGGTCACCATAAGTAGGTAAGTACTATAAACGTGGCAACGACGTTTTAGTGCATAGAATAAGTACTACGATCTGACTAATGAAATTACCAAAAAAGTAAATACTGAATATGCCTCGTGCGACTAGCTAATAAAAGGTCGAGAGTTGGAATCATAGGTAAAGGAAATTACTACCAGTTTTGTTTATAAAGAATGACAAAACAGATAAACAATGCAAAGTGAAAGGATGTAGGTACCGGGGAAGACCTAGACCATCTTACCACGACCAAATAGACCGAGTCTTATCTGAAGGACAAGTCAAGAGCCTCTGTAACCGGAGAGCGTGTATGAGACGAACTATTAGAGTGGAGAAAGCCAGAGAGGTATGTAAGGAAAGAACCTGTTGGATCTCTGTACTCTCTGCCTACCCCGCAAGGGATCCGGCGTGATGATATAGATAGAAAGAAAAATCTCAGTGTCATCATATAGGAAAGCTTCTGAATAATACCATCAAGTTTATATTACCCAGACAAATAGCAGAAATGTACTGTGTACGCTCACTTTCCAGATCCCAAATAAATTCTGGTAATTTTTCAATAGTAAAAATTAATTTCATATTTTCGACCAAAAAAAGAGAATCTATTTAAATGACAGAAATATGCCAATTTATTTCGATTAAAACATTGACTGTATGCCCTCTGCCTCCACCGCAAGGGTTTTGGGGATAGATAATAGAAAAATGACACTTTGAATTAGGATTCGAGTTCAGAACCTCGTGATCGCCACGCGTGTCGTACCCCATTAGACCAACAAGGCAGTCAGTCGTAATCATTATCATATCGATACAAAATAATATATATGGTCAAGACAACTTCCTCACGATTTCATCATAAAATTATTCTCACTTTTTAACATAAAACCGTAGTTATAAGTGTTGGTGTATATAGAGCGGGCGAGCCGGCTCGGCTCGGCGCGGCGTCACCCTGAGGGTTCTTTGTCAACCACCCTGCAACCCCCCTCCAAACAATTGCTAAACATTCAACAGACAGCATACCTTCGTATACTTACCAACGTTTCACGTGAGCACAGCTTTCACTGCTTTTTTATTGTTTTAATTCACTTGTTACAATACGACGCCGGAACGAAAGAAAGTTTTTAATAATATGCACGAAGACCTTTGAGCGGTAATTGCAACTTAAGTATTACTCATTTCTAACATATTTGTATGTGTTTTAGATTCATACTAAACAGAATTAAACACCGTTGCCTAATAAGTTTATATGAATTTACAAAAGAGGTGTCACCTATTTTTGTGTTATAAAATACTTAAAGTTTCTTAAATCAGCTAGAGAGATCTGTAAAAAAAAAACCTGTTAAAACCCAGTACTTTAGCTATTGCGCAAAGGATCTGGCGTGATGATATAAAGAGATGTGCTAAAAAACTTAGCCTACATTAAAATTACTACTTATAGAAGTATATTTGGAGTGACCTAGTAATAGTGTAGACATTGTTCTTCCTATAAATGCTGACAATGACATTTGGAGAAAATCTTCTTTTCATACTGCTCTCTGTGTAACTTTTTTGCTATGTTCACAAGCTCGTATTTAACTTGCTTTGTTTGTATATATGTATATTTCTCCGTCATTTAATCCATCATTTAAGCACTTGCCAGCATCTAATTGAGCTGAAATTTGCTGAGCTTGTCAGGTGATGTAGCCGGAAGGTGGCCACTTTTCCTTAACTAAACAATACAGTTCCGTCTTGCCAAGGCTATACGTGAACCACATATACAACTTGCTTTGTCTTTTATAGTTAGCAAAAGTACCTGAGTAAGATTTTAACGCTAAAAATATATAGATACGAAAAAGCGACCATTTTAGAGAACTATCAGAGACCTATTTAGCTTCAGCTTCATGAATCTCCGCATAAAAGAACATCTATTTAAATATGCCAAGTTACTATTTTCTAGAAGCACCTTAGGCATAATTATCTAAGTATATTTAACTAGTATTTAAATTACGATCTGTCATATATATCAGTTGATTAAGCAAGGAGAGATGACACATCAATACTAAGAATTACCTAGCGATAAGATTGCATTACCGCTAATGGTAACGTAATATTACCCTCTGATTAATGATCTTTAGTATCGCACGATAGCTATTTTTGTACTGGATCAGGATTTTTAATGCCTCGTTGGTGCAGTGGCGTATCGTAGTTGGCTATCGCAAGGTTCTAGGTACGAATCCTATGTCAGTCGATGTGTTACACTTGTCTCTATCATATAACATTTCGATTTTTTTTTTCTTAATTAGCTTTTATTATATTTATAATAAAATAATATAATAACGTAGCCTCAAAATAGGAATTATTCCTGTATCGTGGGTGCGTTTAGAAACATTAAATCCACATGCACAAATATCCAGACCGCAACAAATATTTGTGGATTACACAAAGATTTGTCCCGTGCGGGAATCGAACCGGCGACTACTTAATTCATTAGGCGGAGCAACTCAAGTGGTTAAGAACCACTGGGCCAAGCCTTCCGTCAAATTAAATTCTTAATTGTTGAGCAACGATCTGTCTCTTGACTCTCTAATTAATACCTCTTATTATTATTATGCTAGCTGCTACCGGCGATCTTGTCTGTGTTATATTTTTGGAAAAAAGGGGACCTAAGTTTTTGTTATAGTCCGACCATGCCATCAAGTTTTATCAATTTCTGTGCGGTGGTTTAGGTGTTAAAAGATCCTATCCGAACTTCTTTCATTTACCTAATATTTCATTAAATAATCTATTCTTTTAAATAAATTTCATAAACATCTCTGTCGTCTACCAAAAGGTTTTCTAGAATTTCGCTGCGGTGCTGGCCTTAATGCATCATCATAACTAATCAAAACATCATTTATAGGTTTTGTAAAGTCACATTCATTACTACAAATATAAATTCAATACTACAAAGTCTACAAATATCATTTTATATTAATAACTCGCAACACACAGCAATCGAAATTCAAACCATCTATGCAAACTGCTCCGATTTACTACCAAGCTGGGCCGTAATTCACGATAACTACACTCCGTAACGCTGCGCATTACGAGAACTTCGTGAAATTATTACTGAAAGGTACTTCAGTAGCGTACAGTACACTATTACACGAAGCTATCGTAACGCCACACGTTTGGTTATAGCGATTAAGAGCCCAGCTTCACATTAATTACACGCCTATAGGATACAATGCAGAGTCGTGTGCTCGAACTAAATCCCCTGAAAGGAATCCTTTACACTGAAGGAGACATTTTGCTACTGGAATCCCCGCCAGCGTACCTATAAAATCCACAATAGGCTTGGTATAGAACAATGACGTGGATTAATAGGCTATCGATTGCTCTAAATTAAAAGCCATCTGAAGCCGGATTAGTAAGCTGATGTGGCAATGGGCCGGTCACATTAGCCGAACAACCGATGACCGCTGGGACAAACGAGTTCTTAAGTGGAGACCACGGACTGGCAAACGTAATGCAGGACGCCCTTAGGCTAGGTGGAGCGATGACCTTCGTAGGGCGGCTGGCAGAAACTGGATGCGAGTAGCCGAGGATCGTACCCAGTGGCGTGTACTTGGAGAGGCCTATGTCCAGCAGTGGACTGCTATAGGCTGATGATGATGAAAGCCATCTTATGTGCTAGTGGAATGACGACGGACGGATTGGTGTGGTAGGGGAAGGTGGTGTGTGTGAACGGATTGGTTAAGAGCGCGTGTTGCTCCACCCACTGGATTGAGTAGTCGCGGATTCGATTCTCGCACGGGGCAAATCTTTGTGTGACCCAAGAATATTTGTTCCGGTCTGGGTATTTGTGGATGTGTTTTCATGTTTGTAAACGGGACTACGTCTTTTACCACTACTGGGGGGCTAACCAAATGGCAAGATAACACATTTTTCTGACCACGTGACGTTTGATGAATGACTTTTTCATTTCCGTGCACCGGACCAACGAAAACAATCAAGAAATTTGACGGAATAACTATGCCTTTTGGACGTCTATCACCTGAGTCCCTCCCGTGAACATCGGTGCTGCAAAGCACTCGAAACGTCGGGCACTTAAAATCAAATTGAAATCCTAAAATTAGTTTTCACATTATAAAATGTCATTCCTGTACATTTTTTTGTTTTTAATTAGCTTTAATGAATGTAGAAAGTCCACTTGGATACAGGTCGTGATTACTATTAACACTATGCGAAAGCGTTTAAGTGCCTTCCCTGTAATAGTAATGTATGATGCGTCTAGCGCTTACGAGGACGTAGATTCAAGGTCTGGATTGGAGGCTAAAATCATTGTATCTGGATTACCTAATGGCAGTAGGCACACCGTAACCTACTCTGTTTATTAATACCAGACTATTAAGGTGCCAATAACGCTGTGCCAATTATTAGCGATCAACACGATCAAGCAGCATTCGACTCGGTCGGTCCGAGATGGGTGAACATTCTGTATTTTTATACTCCAGCGTCTCCGTGTTTTGGAAGCTGACTGGCCATGTTCTGGACTTAACCTATTAAATCGATCGTCAGCGTTAGGTGCTGAATAAAAACAGCAGAAATAAAAAGAAGTACTATATTCCTAAACAAATGCAAATTATCGTTTTTAAGACACTTTCAATATGAAATAGTTATTGTGGGATGTTGAAATTTAAGATTTATATCTCAAATCGCTATATCCCTAACAGCTCAACAAATTTTACGACTTCACAGCTAAACCGTGTCGTGACAACGAGGAGGCACTTTGAACTGTGACAACTGCCATTTTAGTGTGATTACATTTTCAAACTAATATATGTATCATAATCAACAAAAATTCAAACGGCTACGGTAGTCCTTGTTTGTTTTCTTATGTAAATTTATAAACAGAGATATTTATAAAATTTTACGTTTTACATGAGACCTATCATCGTCGGCGAAAAGTGGGTGTACTCAGTACACCTCTGCCACCCCCTCTTTTGGAATATAGGCGTGACGGTATGTGTGTGTGTGTTAAGTTTAAGTAAAATAACACTATTATATATTGAGTTCTTAGATTTACGCGAATATTACACATGAAATAAAGAGAGGTATGTAAGGAAAGAACCTGTTGGAACTCTGTACTCTCTGCCTACCCCGCAAGGGATCTGGCGTGAGGTTATAGATAGATAGATAGAAATAAAACTATTTTACGGATTTTATCGCGGTTTATTTTTTTATTTTTAGTTCCCGACGTTTCGAGTGCTTTGCAGCACCCATGGTCACGGGAGGGACTGAGGTGTTAGACGTCCAATAGGCATAGTTGTTCCGGGGTACCCTCAAACTTCTTAATTATTTTTGTTGTTGTTGGTCCGAGAACGTCGGGAACTAAAAATAAAAAAATAAACCGCGATAAAATCCGTAAAATAGTTTTATTTCAACACTATTATAATTAATATTACAAATAGAAAACGTCTATTAAGTAGTGGTTTATGCATAAAACTATACCAAATGTTTAACTAAGTAAATTACATTAAAAGAAAGTTCAAAGCAAAGGTTGTGTTCTCACGTTGCGAGCGTTGATAAGCATGCTAATTACGTAGTGAAAAATTAATATAATAAAAAAACCATTCAAATATTATACCAGAATACCATATGTAATATTATAATCGACTAGTTACAGCAGTAATACTGTTTTTATTTCTAAAAAAATAAAAAAAAGTAATTCGGTATTATCATTTCCACACCAAATCCCTGTGACATTTCGTTCGGGGTTGGATTTAATAGCTCATGAAATGTATGTAAGCAACGCGGGGGATGTCTGCCACTCGAGAACGGCTGGCAAAAGTACCTACCTATAGCTTAAAGACTCGTTGTGAACGGCCCTTGCGATTCCTTTGAGTGTTACAGATAAAGTCATGTTTTTCGTAAAGGAAGAGGGGTATAATGATAGCCCTATGAGTGTCTATTGTTTTAAATCGGACGCGAGTTGGAGAGATATTTCAATTCTTGACTTAAATATTTTGTTTGCTATATTCTGGTAAACAGATGATTAGTTACTAATAAAGTACATGTATTGTAGACATGTGCTATGCAATTATATGTATTTGGGATAAATAAAAAAATAACCTCTCGCTTATATTCCCCAAGCAGGAGTGTGCCGTGTAAGCCCACATATATCCGATATTGTTAAATCCGATGTAATAGGGGGTGGGCCTATAACAGACAGAATTTCAGACTGCGAATTGCTACTGAAAATCTTTTCGAAAGAAAAAAACACACTTGTCCGACTTAGAATTCGAACTCGAATTGTTTGGCAGGCGCATTATACTTAACGCGCATTTTTATAAACGAAAATTAACTTGTGATTTTTAACGACAGGCATTTCATCCTAGCTTTAATTATGAAAAAAAAATAATATTGGCCTTGAAATCGAGCACTTTATCTTCATTAGAGCAAAACATGTTCTGATAGTATGTGCGGATATGTTTATTGATCGATACCGAACGCCCGGGTGCAAGGGATTGTTATTATGAAGATGGACTCGTTAGATGGGGTATAATCCTCTCCGACGGCCGCTCGCTCGTTCCGGATAGACTGCTTAAAAACATTTTTATTTATTGTCTCTAATCGAGTAAAAATCTCTACGAGAAGTAATCCAAGTGCCTAACCTTAATAAAAAGAGGTGAATTTCGAATCTCGACGTATTTCCTCCAACACTTTTTCGATAGTTTACAAACTCGATAGATTTATCGTAAACTAATGGCGCTTACTATCCTCAGGTGGTATATAGAAGCATGAACTGTATTATTTTTATTGAAAGAGGAAAAAATAGAAAACAAGAAAGCGATAAAACGAGGTAAAATAAACGGTGTGTATAATATTTTTCGACGAATATTTATAGTGAAATGTGCTTTATTCGGGTTAAACATTTCAGTGAATGCACGGAAATCGATTGAATTTATTTAAATATAGACAGACGCGATAAACCAGAGCAAAGACAGTTTGGCTAAAATCTGATTAGACTTTGCTTTTAGTCAATGATTACCACAATGACTGACGTGTATCTCTTAAAAAAGGCATAGATATTTCCAAATGCGGGCAATAAAGAAACAATTATTAATACCATTTAATTTACTAGAAATCCTTCGTAAGTCGCTAAAGAATCCCAAATTTTTCAAACAGTTAATTCACGTTAATGAATTAACTGTTTGAAAAATAATTATATCCATGTTTTTGACAAATCATTGTCAAAACCATGGATATTTTTCTGCCGTGGTCAAAACCAAATATTGCAACATATTCGAACATTATTTAAATCAAATAATCTTATGGTTTTAGATGCAGGAGTCAGTGACAAAAAAATTATGTGTCCAAGTGGTTCAACTGTATAATTTCCAGAACGAATAAGTTTGCAAGGGTATATATAAATAAAGCCTATAAGCAAATACCAAAATTTGTGTTTCATCCAAAGGAAATTACTCTCTGCAATTCCATATTTTTGCTCTAAGGCATGTTCGAAATCAGTATGATCTTTTGATGTGACATAATAATAGGTAATTTTATCGTTGACTATGCTATTACTGCTTACATCGCTAGTTATATGTCGCAAAAAGATATGTTCCAGAATGTGACATACATAAATTCATACAGTAATGGGTGGACCGTGTCCTCTGGCCGAGGCTTGCCTCGGATTGAGAAGGCATTGTTATTCATCTAACGCGCTCAAGGATCTTTGGTCAACGAATTTTAACACTACAATAATATGACGAACATTTTATTCATTCGATACGTTTTTACCAGCATGATAAGTGAGATATCACGAAATTATTACGTTCGCGGTTAGAAACCAATGCTCGGTGTGATTTAACTGTTTGGAATGTGAATTATAGTAATTTATTCTAATGATTATAAGATATAATGTTTGTACTTATAATAAAATTAAAATATAGCAAGCTTCGAAAATTTATTGGCAGGTTATTTTCGGCGGTAGAAACGTTAACATAATCATCAAATTGTATGTTTTAACACTGTACAATATAATCAAAAATCACTCATAAATCTAAGCAGCTCATTGTCAATGGTCAGAATGTTGTCTGGAAGAAATTGCTTTTAGCAATAAGACCTCAAATTGTACCGAGCTGTTTTTTAGTATTATTGTGTGTGAAATAATTGTAATATTACTGGTATACCAACAAACAAAGTGTACTCTACCTTTCTACCTTTCCCTTTCAATGCACCATCACGCCTATATTCTCCAAATGGAACTGGCCTGGGAGGTGTACCAAGTACACCCATATTTCGCCGATGGCATAAGGTTCCACTGCTAACCACAGCTAGCTAAGCTAAGGGCTAGCTTATTAGTGTTACAGGCTCGCCTTTTATAACGCTGAGATGTAATCTCTATATTTTTTTACATTGTTATGCAGACACCAATCGTATGGTCTGAAATTAATATCCAATATAAAATGAATTTCACTTAAATTTCATAAAACAATTTTGTCTGAAATCAAATCACTCCATCCGTGTTTCTACGAAAAGACCATTGGTTTATTCCAAACCTATTAATAAAATATTAGCCACAATTATTGAACACAATGACGTACCACTCGGTATAAACCATTCGTATAATAGTCGCAAGGGAATTTTCTAATCCCTTATATCACAACACACTATACATATAATGAGCGTAGCTTATAAGGCAATTGTAAGCTGATTCATAATTCATTGAATGCGATATGACAGAGCATAGCCTAGTCAAGACAAAATATAAACGTCACCATTGGGGAATTATCATGGATTTGGAAGTCACATGTGGGGTCCAAAGATTTTCTAATACAATAGCTAGATTGTATAAGTGATTGTAACTAATTGACGAGACGAATCAACAACATCTATTACTCGGCTAGTCTAACCGAACCACGCTTTGAGATTCAACACTTAGTTACAGTAAATCTGTCTGTGTACATATCTATATGTTAGAGGGACTCTTCTCAAAATAATATTTTTACAGTAAGTTTTTGCATGAACTAATAAATAAACTTGTTCATTTAAGAACTCAAAAAGATACTTCTAAAACTAAAATAGTATTATATTCGGAATTCGTGAACTCGAGGAAAACGAAACTTAAATTTTCATCGAAAGAAAGCACTTTCGCCAAACTATTCTTAAAGAATTTTTAAAAACGTCTGGCTGATCTTTTCAACGAGTAATGATAATACGAGTATAATGAGTAAGTAATGGTTGAATCACCACGTTTATTTATTTACTAAAAAAAGAAAAAAAAAGCACCGTCACGCCTATATTCCCCAGAGGGTGTGACAGAGGTGTACTGAGTAAAACCACGTTTCGCCGACGATGTTAGGTCCCATGTAATAGGGGGGCAGCTTATTGCCATATACCGGGCACAATTCCAGACTCCGGATTCATACTGGGAATTAATCGTTAGAAAAACTACATTTGTCCGACCTAGGATTTGAACCCAGGACCTCGTGAACACAAAGCGATGCGCTTTGCCACCAGATCAACGAGGCAGTCGTATTTATTTTTAGTTAGATAATTAGCATCAGCAGCAGCAGATTATTAAGGCTCCTGCCAAATCATTATTATTAGTTTATTAGAAAAAGATAGACCTTTACACCTTTATTCATTTCTTCTAATATTTAAATCACCAACAAGGTAATATACATAAAAGACAAATATAAGACACACATGCCTTATTCTCACTTAACACAAATCTACTTCAGTACCCCGCACATTTCACTGCAAAGAAAAATATGCTAATAACTTGTAATATAAGCTCAATATACGTTAAATTTCGCTCATTACTAGCCACTTAAAACATCGTCTTCGCCGAAACTTCTCTTACTTTAATCGGGGAAGCTTACATGAAAAATTATGACGTCAATTTGGTATGCGCAATGGTGCCGCTGTTGGCGCGAACGAGACAAAACCCCGGATTGGAGGCTAATTGGGGGAAGAATGGTGGCGCTCTGGCCTCTTAGTATTCCGTTCGGGGGCGGTTCTCGAATCGCCCGTTCCTAACATCAATCTCAATATGAGGAGATGACGTGTGGCGGAAAACTGCGTCGCGGACAAGGAACCCCTCTTAGCCAGGATAGCGGGTAGTTAGCGCGATGACCCCCGTGATCGATCCTGATCGCTTGTTTGACAATGTATATCATACCAACGTGTATAGGCCGGCACTGTATGTAGATTGTGGAATTTATGTCTGTATTAAAACAAACGCATGTAGACTATTATAACTGCTCTGGGGTAGATAATACTTGTGAAGGTTCGCCGCTTGATAAGACAGGATCACGTAGACATTTTTAAATAAAAAAGAAAGAAAAAACCCCGTCACGCCTATATTCCCCAGAGGGGGTGGCAGTACACCCACGTTTCGCCGGCGATGTTAGGTCCCATGTAATAGGGAGCGAGCCTATGCCATATATCGGGCACAATTCAAGACTCCGGACTCATACTGGGAATTTTTCGTTAGAAAAACTACATTTGTCCGACCTAGGATTTGAACCCAGGACCTCGTGATCACAAAGCGATGCGCTTTGCCACCAGACCAAGACAGGCAGACATTTTTAATCCCTTAAATATTACTATTTTTTATCTAAATTATTTTACCTAAACATAATATGATGGAAACGAAGGAGTTTACAAAATAGATTTTAATTGAGTATGAATTTGAAATATAAGGTCCTACTTTTGTATTCCAATAACGTTTGATAATACCTATAATACCTACAGAAACGTTTGATAATACCTACAGAATACTTCAGTAATTTTCATTTCAATTGGTTAAACACACTAAGTTATATCAATCTACGCAATCTCTAATCATAACATCATAAAATTACCACCATACTTACATGTGAAATAAATAAACAATCCCAAAAGTGTTGTTCCGTGTATATTTAATTAAATACCTGTAAAATTAGCATAGCTTTTAACCGGCGTGTTAACAGCTCGGCAAAGTGCTTGTTCTACGATAGCGAGTGAACAAAATTAGTCGTTAAGAAATAATAAAATATATGTATGTGACCCGACAGTGGATGCGTGTCGAATTTACACCACTTAGCGAAATAGCCTTAGTCATCGAAGCAGTGTTGTTTTAAATGATTGTTGACAGCCAATCAACGGGCAGTAAATTTTGACTAGTTTTATGGACCCCACTGCACCAAACTAGATAGAAAATCTTGTTGTTATACGAGCTATATAACGTTCCCTTAACATAGAATTCGCTTAGAGGATAGTGCAACAATCAAATGAATATTGTTTCTACGAACCGTCCTTTCCGCCTATCTTATTAGCCGAAGTGTGTACATCCACATATCTTTGACGATGTTTCTAATGTAGTAGGGGGAAAGCCTATTGCTATTATATTACCGAGTACAATTCCAGACCGCTGTTGGGTTGTATTATAAAAACCACATTATGCCCGACATACGACTCATTATTATAATTTTCCGTGTAAATTCTCGACGAGACAGGTTTAGCCTTGTGTAGCGTACTTAGCTTTTCAAATTGTATTTTTGATAAAATAAATTGTTACTATGTAACGATGACCGTCACTATAAAACTAGGTAACAAAATTTAGACAAAGATTTTTCTCGAACTACTAGTATAGTCATACAAGAATATTTTGGCCCGCGGCCAAAGTCGGAACTAACGCTATCATAAGGTGAAATGTCACTTTATGACAGTCGCAGAGCTGCCGTTTGCTGTAAAATTTACCCAAGTTCTTTTTTTAATTAATGACTGCCTCGTTGGTCTGGTGGCAAAGCGCATCGCTTTGTGATCATGAGGTCCTGGGTTCAAATCCTAGGTCGGACGAATGTAGTTTTTCTAACGAAAAATTCCCAGTATGAGTCCGGAGTCTGGAATTGTGCCCGGTATATGGCAATAGGCTCGCCCCCTATTACATGGGACCTAACATCGTCGGCGAAACGTGGGTGTACTCAGTACACCTCTGCCACCCCCTCTGGGGAATATAGGCGTGACGGTGTTTTTCTTTATTTAATTAGATATATTTCCCTGAAAATAGGAAAACTTTACTAAATGATAACCCTAATTGCACATGCACGGTCCAAAATATCCTTGCCGCATTATACTTTCTACATGCACACAAACCTAGCTATCAATATGATAACAGAGGGATGACTTGTGTCAACATATTGATTGATACAAACGCTTTCAGTCCTTACACCAACTTATGAACAAAGAACATTATTATGAGTAAAATCACCTAACGATTTGTCATAAAACGATACATCATATTGCATCATACCCATCAGTAATAAAAAATATGCTGAAAGTTTTCAGCTTGGGTCCAATAAATTGATAAATATGATTTGAGTGTCTGTAAATTAGTTCAATTGACCGGTGATTTATTTTAAAACCGTCGATTGAAGCTTATTCCGTCGCAAGCGATTGACGATCAATGCTAAACAAATCATATATAGGTTATATAGACGGTTTTGTCTGGGTATTAATAATGCACAACTCGAATATTTGTCACTGCGCTAACTAACATCGATTATAGAAAACGGTAGTTTTCATTAATTACACAGACACGTCATGCCTATATTCCTCAAACTGAGCTGACAAAGGTGTAGATGTGTATACATTTTCGCCGACGATGCTATGTCCCATTTGGTTCAATTTTTGGTCTGTGTAAACAGATATACAATGCGAAAGTGGAAGGATGTAGGTGCCGGGGAAGACCTAGACTATCTTACCATGACCAAATAGACCGTGTCTTAGCTGAAGGGCAAGTCAAGAGTCTCCGTAACCGGCGAGTGTGTATGAGAAGAACTATGAGAGTGGAGGAAGCCAGAGAGGTATGTAAAGAAAGAACCTGTTGGAACTCTGTACTCTCTGCCTACCCCGCGAGGGAGCTGGCGTGATGATATAGATAGATGGTTATTATCTACTAAATATTTTCTCTTGTGCTGTGACAAACAAAAGCCTTCCTTTCTTTCTATGAGACAAGCCTATTGTCATTATACCTATATATTTTTCAATAGGAAAACGACACTTATTTATCATACTACTAGATCGGGGCAGTATTAAGTAGGGACATCATTCGTCGGATCTTTCACATCCATATAATAAACTTCATTTTACAAATGTTGATGGGTGTAACGCCGTCACCAACTGGATACCAGGCGGTGATCGTAGACGGTGGGGTAGACCTAGGAAAAGGTAGCGCGCCACTTTGTGGACCAAAATAGAAATGTTATACCGTTATGGCAGTATAAAGCTTTGCTCAGGTACGGGACAGTAAAATAGGCTAACATAACAATGAATTCCTGCAAAACAAATCGTAGATTAAAACAACTGAGAGTGTTCAGTGACTTATGAAACAACTGCACCTACATACGTCAATTAATAAATTTGCTTGTTATATGTATTGCGTCTTCGGTTTCATAGATTCACAGATACTGTTAAAGTCCATAAAATTCGTTGAAACAATACGCTGTTCACTGGCCTGATTTGAAATCTAATGAAGCTTTCAATAGATTTCATTGAAATAAGACGGATATAGGTTTATTAGACTAACACGAAATTTTGCCTTCGATTTCGTTCGCGAATAGTTTATACATAATACACCTTGACAATTACCTAGTGCCTAGTAGAAAACTTCGTAACAGTCTGTTCACCAGTTCTACACTGAGTTTGATTCAAAATATTGCAGTTTATAAAAAATAGCAGGATTCCCTAAGCAGTAGTGGATACGGTATAATGTATACACCCACATTCTGTATCAAAAAAAAGATCTATCTATCTATCGATAACCTCACGCCAGATCCCTTGCGGGGTAGGCAGAGAGTACAGAGTATAAAAAAAAAGATACATGAAAAAATATCGTTACCTTATTGCCATCATATCAGGCATAATCCCAGAAACCTAACTGCACCTGAGAATTTGTCGATAGTAAAAGTATGCTTTGCCCGACCTAGGATTAAAACCAAGGACCAATTGTCGCTATGTGCTACTAGACTAACGAGGCGGTCGTATTTATAATATCATCATCACCATCATCAGCCGAAAGACGTCCACTGCAGGACAAAGGCCTCCCCAAAGATTACCACGACGACGGCTTTGTGCTGTACGCATCCAGCTTTCACCTCGGACCTCCACCAGGTCATAGTTCCACCTTGTGGGTGGCCTGCTCACTCCACGCCTTTTGTACGAATTCGCCACTCGAGAGCCTTCTGCCCCAACAGCCGTCAGTTCTACGAACAATGTGCCACTGCCACTTAAGGTGACCAATTTTGAAAGCTATATCGGTGACTTTGGGTGTCCTGTGAATCTCCTCGTTTCGAATTCGACCTCGCAAAGAAACTTCGAGCTAGCTCCGAGCATATATTATAGATGGTTGGAAAGGTGTCGAGAGATGCCATCTAATTCAAAGCCCAATTGAAACTTTATAAGAATACTACTACTATAGCTAAATATTTTAATGTTTCTTATAGTACCTAATTTGAGTTAATTTTTAATAATTAAACTACTTAATGGTTCTGAAATTTTAAAACCAACTATTTTAAAGGTGTTAGTAGGTATAAACACACTTGGCAATCACATTTCGTAAGCTTACATGCACTTTAGAGGCCATTTCCTTTGGGTATCTTTTACGGCATGTTCTAGAAAACTTTAGCAATTACTTCCGAACCATTATTTTTAAGTTTATGAAAATTCTATTAGTCGGTCTTTTCGCGTACGCTTATATTAATAGGTGTTATACGCAGAAGTTCTTTTAATTTTTTCTTATGATTCTTTGGAAACCAAAAGAATTAAAATTGAATGATTTTGTTTAATGATCGCAATAAATTAACAATACATTGAGGTGGTATCATCATGAGACGCTCGCATCGCTGTGCAATCGAGGTCCTTAGCAATCACCAAATTTAAGCGTTTGGCTCGGTCGGAGATGGGTGACCGTTTATGGCAATTTCATATTCGCGCGTCCCCGTGCTTCAGAGGACACTATATGCCGCGTGGAGTATGACCTAACCTCGATCTGTGAGAGAAGGCCTTTGCCCAGCAGTAACTTATATAATTATTATTATAGGTATTATCATAGTCACAGTTGACTATGTTCATGTAATATCGCCTGTGTGAGGTCGCTGTGAGATCGCGCAAGGCAAGTAGAATATTTATTTTCTACATATTGTAGACTACATATTCTTTGCCTAGCCCCCAACTAGCGTGATGATTAGACAAATATTCGAAGCTGACACAATTACCCATCTCCAATCGCTGTCGCCTATAACATGCGTCCGCGCATTACTCATCCATTGAATTAGCTGAGCCAGCCAATCAGCTAATCGCGCCGGACGACATATTTGACATGGACTGTTGAACAAATAAATCAAAACAATTCCAAGTATCGCCACACGCTACTTACAAAATGATGAGTTTTTGATTACCAGCGGACCGATATAGTAAATTAAAGAAGATGCATCGTAATCGTTTGGAGTTATTTTAAATTATTACACGTGTTTTGTGTTATCGCCATGATGGTTTTGAGTGCTTGGCTTAGATATAGACGGGGTGTGGGTTATTAACACCGCTTCAGTAAATCCGAATAAATTTAATTAATAAATTAGCCCTGTTAAGAAACTGTAACACCGGTGGGCACGGGCTTCCACTCATACTGACAAAGTTTAGGACATAGGTTGGCGAACTTCACACACCTTCGAGAAACCCTTAGGCATGCAGGTTTCCTCACGATGTTTTCCTTTACCGTTAAAGCAAGTGGGCTTAAACCCGATACTTCCGGCTTTCAGTCCCCGAAGCTATAACAGCTCTGCTGTTTAATTAAATTGAATATTTAAAACAAATCAATAAAAATTATTCTAACAAGCAAAATCGCTTTATTTAAGAAGATAATATGTGTTGAAAATGCGACAATTTCGTCTTTTATTGAGAAATATGATAATGTGAATTATCAGATTTCTTAAATAAGGCCCAGAATTCATATGTTTCGCTGGATCATCAATCAGCATTCGTATAAAATTTCAATATTTCTATTTCACCTCGACCAAACACACCAATTTAAAACTCAATAATATAGCAAAATCGCTTAACCTAATATTACGACAATTTTCCAAGTTCCTCGGATGCATACTCATACAAGTGACATGACATAAAGTTTATGAAAATATCATGGGTATAATTGTTACGACGTCGATGTGGGACATGGCGCGAAGTCGGCGAGCGACTGCGCCGGCGCAACCAGTAAAAAATCCGGCTCTCAAACTTGCTAACGAATCGCGTGCCCTTTGAATACCGAGAAAGATAAGCCAGCATTCATAAGGTCCAATAAAAGCAAAAAAATCAGAACCTAAAAAAATAAACACCGTTACGCGTTTATTCTTATAATGGGCCCCATGTAATAGGGGGCGAGCCTATTGCCATTTTTATTGAGCACAATTCCAGACACCTGACCGATATTAGCCGATAAAAAACTTCACTTTGTCGGACCTAGGATACGAACTCAGGAAACACCTTTTCACCCTCGGCAACGCTACGCATATTTTACGCCACTAAACCAACGAGGCAGTCACAAATATAAAAAAAAAGTTTTTAGTTAAAAAATTTAATGACACGTCTCGTATGGTGCTTATCGAAAAACCGGAAGTCAGTATTTAGCTAGCCATAAGTCAGATAAGATAATTTTTAACACTATTTACCTCCCATTAGGTAGGTGCTAAGTTCCGACCTGGTACCTACGATTATTATGAAAGTATTCACGTCTTAGTCATAGTGCTAAGATATGGTAGCATACAAATCCACCACTGCTGTTATAGTGTATTGAAATAAAAGTAATGAAAATCAACTAAACTTTATTTATGTAAGAACTTTGTGTTTACTTCAGTCTCTGGAATAATTTTATTTATATCAATGAAAACCTTTAACTGGCTTTATTTTACAATGTGTAATAAAAAAATATAAAAGAGTAAAAATGAAAAGTTTTAAAATTACAGATTTTACTATTATTTTGGATTATTTGACATAAAAATTTAATGTTGCTGAGAACAGCTCAACAAATCGCTTTGTCTCCTAACAACGTCGGCCACAGAACATAATACCACTAACCACGTGGGCTCTCTCGAGACATTTTCTCCATTCTTTGCGTACTGAGCCCTATTCGATATTACCAATTAAACGTAACGTGCAACGTTATGATATCTCAAAAACCTCACACCAGGAATTATTCCTGTCGTGGGTACGTTAACAAACCATGAAGTTCACATACACAAAAACCCAGACCGAAAAACCCCACGACTACTAGATCCTGTGGACGGTTGAAGTTCTTAATAGATGCCCCTAGCCGTCCACCAACATCATGTAAAGATCGTTGAATGGTACTCCAGTGGCATACAGAATACGATTACACCATCATTTTATGATGTTATCGTATCGCGTCGCGTTTTGTCAGCGAATAAGGGTCCTGATCGCGAGACGCCTTATACGGCCTTGAGACATGTATAACATAGGTCCCAACCGTCATTCATGTATCTACCTACTGTCTGAGTCTGCACGTCACTTCATGTTTACTTATACCTACCGTTAGAAGGTGACCCATGCTAGGTATCTTTAAATAAATACTATAACAAGTACTCAGTTACAACTTACTGTGTGAAATGTTCCTACCTACTTAAGTGTTCGGATACTTTCGCACTAAGTATGTTATTGACAAGTATTTTAATGCATCCTGGTATATCAGCACGCGCAACAAAATCTCTTTAACAACGTTATTATAATCTTACTTGGCTGTAAGAAAGAGATGGAGATATATGCTGTTCCTTTTTCACTTAATTCATAGCCAAATTGTATGTTGGAACTTCTAGGTGCCTATTAATAATAAGGGCGAATGCCATAAACTTCATTAATTCAAAAAAATAACCGTTATATGCTTTGATAAAAGCGGAGTGTCGGAAAATGTGTATGCAAATTGTCTTAGTAAAAATAGGAATATTTCCATATCTGTCCATGGTTGGAACAACCGAAAGATGTCCACTGCAAGACAAATACCTTCTGAAAGGTCGCCATCACGACCAGCTTCTTGCTGTGAGCCTAACTAGGGTTTATTAAAACGAAGCACAGAACAACCGATTAATCAGACTTATCTAGATTACAGTGTAATGATCATCAAGATTATCATAATATCTAGGTAACGTCTAATCTTGACTTTATTTACAATTAGTGAACTGACAAACATTGGTAAGATAATTTTTCTAAAACATAATCTGGATGAATCAGTAATCATAAGCAGGAATGTAGTTATTGGCGAAGGTACTATATTAAATAAAAGTCTTCTTGCCGTAGTAAGTAGCGCATAATGCAACTGGCGATTACGTTATTAAGGTTAGGAAACAACCCGTTCAAACTTTGCACTCTCTACCTATTCTGCAAGGGTTCTGGTGTAATGATATAAATAGAGCCTTTATTGGATTGACATCCGTCGTAACGTCACTGAATGGGGGGGAGGGGAATACGCCTCTGTCAAACTGTATAAAACTACATTTTTACGAAAAATACCATACTCCTTATAACGTAATAAAACGTATTAAGCAGTTTTATCGATAAACCATTACTCATTACTCTCTAAAATATTTATTTTAATAAATATTTTAGAGGGAAAAATTGTTACTTGAATCACGGATTTCTTGCTATGCATCTAGTAAATTGTGTTAAAATGTCGATACGGCTGACACGAGCTCTTTGCCCCAGCTGTCGAAAACACAGTTCGGCGGCGTGACACAGTGTGTTATCTAATCTAGTCCTATGCAAATGTGGAGCGATGTATGCTTGATTCAATCGCCGGCCGTAGATAGAGGCCCGAGATGAACAGGTTTGCAACATTCCTGCTCAATCTGCGATACTTTGACAGTGAGAACTAGGTAGAAAATTACAATGCCTACTGTACATTTAACCAACATATCGTCAACAACTGTTGCCTGTTTAAATAAGTAATAAGGAGCATTTTGGTAAGCACCACAGAAATCGTATTTATTTTATTACGATGTCTGTGGCACTAAAATTAAAAACGTATAATGCAAATCAAACTTATAATTTTGTAATTTATCATAAAACTTAGAACTCTACAAGTGTAGCTGTTAGACTTATATACCTACAGGTGTAAAAAGAATCAATCAGAAAGTGTGGATCATATACATTTACCTATTTATTAGTAATTAGGTACATCGGAAGGGTCAGCGCTTTGGGGAACAAGCTACTGAACTAGCCGGGTAAAACTTACTTGGACATAAAAATCAAATGTAAAATATCGTTAAATTTAATGTTTTTTTTCGTGAATGTGTGTGAGTGGTCTATGTTGTTGGCCGCGGCGCCTTAACAGCTTTACCAGTCAAGAAAATTAAAATTTCTCATGTGAACGCACCTTACTTCGGATGATCCACAGTCCAGAATTCTGATTCGTTGCAAACACGTTGTGACTCAGAGGTCTTTCCTCGCAACCTAAATATACCGTCTGTCAACTTCAGTACCCATTGCGTACGCTGTTCGCGGCAAGTATTCGCAACTTCAGTACAAGGTCGGCATTGGACTTTAAACTTTACAAAGCAACAGTCCCGCATCCCCTGCACTAAATGCAACGAGAAACTGGTTAGTTCGCGTAGCGGAATAAGTTGGATTATTTATAGGCTCTGGTGACTGGTAAGTAATTTAAAAACCGTTAATGTATTGGGTAAAATGTGTATATGTTGATAAAGACAGGCATTACTAAATGATCTCTCATGAACCCATTTCTTGAAACAGAATTATGAAAATTATTCGAATGATAAGTGAATAACGGCCGGTTCCTACATTCAACTCACGGATAGATTTGCCTACTACGGATAGAATTTTGACATATTTTGTATGAAAAATCTGTCAAAATTCCACTGACAGTAAGCACATCTGTCCTTGAGTTGAATATAGGAACCGGCTGTAAGTAATAATGGTAGAACGGATCGATTATAGGAGGTGTGAATTATTGATATTGGATTGAAGTAATATTTTTTGATCCTGATCATAGATGATGCTACGCACGTCCGAGTTTAACTCCCTTCCCTCCAAAATGGTCGAGGGGAGTGATGGCTGTTCCAGTAGTCATACTCGTGAACAGGTGCTGCTTGTGGGGACTGGTCCATCTGGAATCCTTTAGACACTCTTTATAAATAACTTCATTAACCTCATATCTCGGTCGTACGGCATCACACTGGAGCTAGATTGTAAGCTATTTAATTGTAACCTAAGCATTGTATCCACAAAATATGATAAAAAATTGAAAGGAAAGAGAAAAGAGAAAGAGAATTAAATAAAAAAAAGACAAGCCCGCTGAGTTTCTTCGTCGGATCTTCTCAGTGGAGGCCGCGTTCCGATCCAGTGGTAAATTTGTAGTTAAATTAGATTTAAAAAATAGTGTAAATTGACTATTTTTAAGCGAGCAGGGCTTATACAATATAAATTATTTGAGTTTGAGTAACCTAGAAATTGAAATTGCTTGTTTCTAAGAATGGCTGATTTACGCAATACTATTGGAAAGAAGGTATTGGTTGTAAACAGCATAGATTATAAACTATAACCAGGACAGTTACACTTAAGCTGGTCAAATACACGCCTTTTATCACAGAATCTAGGTTTGAAATAAAATTTTATGGATGCCATTAGTTACGAAGAAAGAAATCAATGTGAGGGAACGCATATGACTAAAAATATAACATTTTGAGGCAACCTATCAAGTTTTCATTAGACATGAATAAGAACGAAAAAAATACAATATTCTTTAATACACTATGAATGCCTGTGCCTTCTTGGAGAATAGATGTTAATAAACATATATGTCACAATAATAAGACGGAAGCGTTATTAAGGCCGCGCTTAACTAAAGATAATATAGTTAATTTGAAACATGTGGCCCTTAACAATTTATCTTGGTAGGGCTAGCGACTGGCAAAACTTTAGCAACATAATGTAGTGACAAATGAATTCTGGGTAATCAATACCTACTTCATATGCTAATCAACAAGGTGATATTAAGAGGTCTAAAGATTAAGTGTTTGTAACAAACAACAAAAAAGGCAGCTGCGACAAATAAAAAATAATATTTTATTCCTCCTTTTCTGTTTTAGACAAAGGTTCAATTTGGCCATTGGTTATTTACAATGACGTCAATGTGTACATTTAGTTTCCTTATCTAACCCAGAAGCTTTTAACAGCTCTGGCCTTGATATTTTTCAGAATATTTTATTTGTGTCGCCATATTTTTTATATACTAGTTGTATTTCTATACGTAACATATATATATATATATATATATATATATATATATATATATATATATATATCTCACTCGACAACAACTCTCAGGGAGTGACAAGACCCATCAGACACAACACCCACTTCCCACTCAGTAAAAATTGTTGATTTTGTTACAACTTCTTATCAGTATGTACTGCCTGAATCCTAGGTTATTACAGAACGATCAGAAATTAATATATGGATAACAATTAAAGCTTAAATAAAAAATAATCCGACATATTTTGGCAAACCCATAACTCAAGAGATGCATTCTACATGAACATGTACCTATATCCACAGAAGGTGCGTATACGCTGACAAATCACCTGACATGTTATAAGCATGGAAAATTGTGGTAGCTACTAACCAATGAAAATAACAGAGATAAAAATAGTTTTCGTAATTATTTTGCTACAGACCCTACGTTAACCGCAGATCACGAGAGTGACTTCATCATTATATGGACCAAGGAGGACGAGAATCGCCGAAACGTTCACATGATGTACCGTTTATTGTTACAGCCATCATAAATTTATTGCATGCGTTCGAGAAGGGACGGCATTTTCAAACAACGCTTGTGTGGGAAACTGTATGTGTAGTTGTTTAGAACTCATCGGGCGTGACTGCTGGCAAATCAGTTGTCATGTGCTTTTGTTCCTTACATTTAATGTTAAGAAGAAAATTTACCAAAATAATATGAAAATAAGAGGTCTGTAAGGAAAAAATCTGTTGGAACTCTGTACTCATTGCCTACCCCGCAATGGATCTGGCGTGATAATATAGACAGTTAGATAAATACAATAAGAAAATAACCATCGGACCAGCCGGTTGATCCGATGCTTCACAAAGTTCCGCTCTGCACAACAACGTTCAGATGGTTGGAATGGAATGACAGAACTTTACTGCATAAAAATCTGTTCTAATCTGTTTTTAACGTAATCAGCATCAATTTGCCTGAAATGATGTTCCATTGTTATTTCAACCGTATCCCACTATTTCTTTGTAAAATAAGTGTTTGGATTTTGGCAGTCTATATGCTCTTGAAATAAAAATATATTACCATAATATTGTGAAGTATGTAGGTGTTCTTTTAGAAGACCTTAGCACCACCCACGTTAATTACTAGAGCCTACAAACGATTAGATACCTATTTAGAACCTAAAATCGTGACGCATAATCTGTTAAAATATTTTTTTACAATAGTTTGGAATTTCGTGCTGCAAGCTGCAACTATGAGAGTGGAGGAAGCCAGAGAGGTATGTAAGGAAAGAACCTGTTGGAAGTCTGTACTCTCTGCCTACCCCGCTAGGAATCTGACGTGATGATATAGATAGATATAAACCAACGTCAACAAGTTAAAAAAAACACATAATATATAAATTGAATATTTAATCGTGTATTTAGACGTACCTAAATATATAACATCATGAAATACACGAATTTTTTTTCATATTAAGTGGCTCGCGTCATATAAAAGGTTGGAAAACACTGGTCCTGATTACGGATCACGAACAAATTAATAGTCATAAATCTGCCATGTTGACTTACTCTTAGATTACAACTTCAGAAATTAGTTTTAAATTATTAAGGTAATTCTTTATTTTTTTAAAACGTAACCCTAAACTAGGGTACGTTTACAAACATGAAAATTCACATACACAAATACCCAGACCGAAACAAATAATTGTGGGTCACACAAAGATTTGTCTCGTGCGGGAATCGAACCCGCGGTTATTAGACACAATGGGCGGAGCGGCTCAAGCTCTTAACCACTGCACTAAATCGTCCGTCGATATATATATTATGGTAGTTTTTATACGATATTATTATGGTTTTGCAAACTACCATTTTAATGCGTCCTCACTTTAGCTAGGGGCGGATCGAACTAATTTGAGATAAGATCACACCCAAGTACCGGTCTTAGTTTTAGGCCCGTTTCTCAGACCTTTATAATCTAGTATGTACAAATAACATATCATTGATGAAAACACACATCGTCGTCAATGTTAGATCTCAATCTCAGTTTATACAAATACACAGGCTAAACATTTCAACCAGTACAAAATGTCTATAAAATATCAATTTACTCAAATCATTATACATGTACGAGCTGACGCGGCATACCTCGACAAGGTCTCGTATTTCTTGCACAGTTTAATCGGACATAACATAAAAAATACTTACGTAAGTGTCAAAGTTCCATGAAAACAACGTTCTTATGTTCGTCATCGGGTGAGCATACAAAAAATCTTGCAATAACATTATTTTTGGCGGCGTGTCACACCATAAACGATGGTGTCATGGCGCTATTTTATTGAGGTCACATGTATAATTCATCTCTGTCTAGTCTATTTAAAAAAAAAAACCTTAATAATCGTATTAATGAAATCTGCTTATGGTCAATAAAAATAATGACCGAATAGCGTCATCGCAGACATTTGGTGAGTTATTGACAGGCATTTAAGGGGCCAAATGAAATTCCACAAAACCGTATCTTAACCGTATCTTGGTTATTTTTAAATTCTCTAATCAACGACGGATATCATCCAGTTTTTGCGGAATTACCCCCAGGCAACACTATCTACATAACACGCCAGAGCTTGAGCTTCAAACACAAGAACGAGGTAAAGGAACATTTATTCGGCACATAGAAAAAAAGAAAAACATATTTATTAGATAGGCTAACAGTCAAGTACACTACAATAAAAAAAAACAATGATTTTCAAAATTAACATGCGCTAACTATTTAGCCGCACTAATAGGTAACACTCAGCGTAAAGCTGTGTTGCAACGTGGACCACACCACAGCGCTGATTTTCATATCACATATGAACAACTACTAATGTTCTAATAACAACCACAAATAATGCCTATAACCACAAATTTATTCCTATTTTAATTAGCGATGACGACTAGCCAGTGAGCGGCGGAAGCCAGTGAACCAACCACCAGACTGGTCTGTACGGACCAGGGCACCAAGTCTGCTATTGCAGTTCGTTTTGATAATCTTTTATGTTAATAGTATCCTTATAGTTTTCCATAGGCGTACAACTTGAAACTTTAGTCTGTATTCGTTAATAAGACCCTAAAGAATTTAGTATACTACCGACTTCAGGCATAATTGTAATTGAAAGAATGTTTGAAACATAGCAGAATTGAGGCCATGTTGGAAGTCTGTACTCGTTGCCTACCCCTGCCATAGATAGATAATTATGTTTTAGCGCCGACCATACCATAGAACACTTCTAATAATTTTGTAACATGTACAAATCTTTGCACGATACTGGTGCTAAAAAACTGATAAGTAATCGTAAATACTTAGTTAATACACACGGAGACTCGCATACAAATGATGCCGTCATCAATACTTTCCGTTTCCTTATGACGTGGGTGTCAAGGACGTAAAAAAATTAACTCAGCGTCAGACCGACCTAAGATAGAGATTTATTAATTGTGTCATTAATGAAAATACCTGCCTCGTTATTCTAGTGGCCAATAAGGAAGGGAGTGATTACGAGGGTTCAATCTTGGGTCGGACAAATGTAGTTTGTCTATCGAAAAACTTCTAGTATTAGTCCAAAGTCTGGAATTGTGCCCGGTATATGCCAATAGGCTCACTCCCGCGCTCTGCCACCACCGCTTCAGTAAAATAGACGTGATGGTGTAGAATGAAATAAATATGCATACATAAATAATTGCAGTATATAAACACGGTCACGCCTATATTCCCCAGAGGGGGTGGCAGAGGTGTACTGAGTACACCCACGTTTCGCTAACGATGTTAGGTCCCATGTAATAGGGGCGAGCCTATTGCCATATACTAGGCACAATTCCAAACTCCCGACTCATACTGGGAAGTTTTCGTTAGAAAAACTACATTTGTCCGACCTAGGATTTGAACCCAGGACCTCGTGATCACAAAGCGATGCGCTTTGCCACAAGACCGACGAGGCAGCATACATAAATACCTGCAGTATATAGGTCATAAATTATAATACCTACTCTAAAAATTCGTTAAAAAGAAGACATCTTTAAAGCATTATTTTAGCAGTTACACAAGTGTTCGTATTGTGGCAAACACGCAAAATGGTAATTGTTTCTTGTGAAGGATTCCCTCATTTTAGAAACACGTAAAAAACATGCTAATAGAAGAACGCTTTTTTACCGCCATTACTTCCATTAAATATGACAGCTTATGTTAATATTTTTAAAATCATCTATATATTTATAAAGTCAATGTTTGACAACATTTAAGGATTTATGACGGACAATATTATGGCGTACGATTTAGCGCAGTGGTTAAGAGCTTAAGCCGCTCCGCTCACTGTGTCTAATAGTCGCGGGTTCGATTCCCGCACGGGATAAATCTTTGTGTGATCCACAATTATTTGTTCCGGTCTGAGTATTTGTGTATGTGAATTTTCATGTTTGTAAACGCACCCACGACACAGAAATTAATCCTAGTGTGGGGCTATGTTTTTTTTTTTTAAATTAAGGATTGTCACAAATGGAAGTAGGTATAGTCAGTCTCACAGATTCTTGTCTAAAAAACTTTGTACTTTCCAACAAAACGTGCAGGGCCCTTATCCGCTTTGACCAAACGCGGTGCGTTACGATAACTTCGTGAAATTATCGTGTAATGGTTTTCTGAAAGCCACTGGAGTATAAAGATATCGTAACGAACCACGCGTCTAATTGGTATGCAAATAAGGACCTAGAATGGTCAAGTCTAAACATTTTCCGCATGGTCAGGTTATAATAGAGATCTAGATCTATACAAACGTCGTAGTCGTCTAGACGTCTCCAGGGCTTTCGTGTTTTTTTGTGCTTTCGTTCCAGACTTCTATAATTTTAGTATGTATGCAAGCTGTAACATAATAAACGCAAGACCTGAAAGTAGTTTGTTCTAAATCGGTTACTGAATTGATTCCAACTATTTTTAATGTATTTTAAATTTTTTTTAAATTTGCACAAATTGCTTTTACTACTTCTGTGCGCTATAAAAAATTAAATTTATTTGTTATTCATAGCAAGAAGATGATTCCAAACCGCATTCCTAAAACTTATTTCTCAAAACGCACACATACACGTACAAGTTTCATTGTTAATTGGGGTATTAAAGCGCTTTATAAAAGGGTATAAAAACCTTTAAATTTGAAAATTTGGTTTTCGTTTTGACTTTATGAAGCAATTCTCTAATCGGGGTGTCTGAGGTCTTGCGTTTATTATGTTACACCTTGTATAACAGAGCAGGTAGTGAGTGTGCATATTTATCTGTAAGGGCTATCATTTCGCCGCCACTCTATAATTCTATCGACGGTTTTATATCTATGGTTTTTAACACCCGCCGCCCTCTGGCAATAATTTGTCAACAACTTGAACTAAGAGAAAGACTGGAGACACTTGGAAGAAACTTATTTACGTACTTCTTTATAATCTATTTCCAGTACTAATAATATGCCGTAGCGATGGTACAGTCTTCGCTCTTTTTTAACGATTTAAAAGTACCGTAATACTTGACATAAATAAAAAAAAATCTTGCTTTGATTTCAGAATATCTGTCAAATGTGGCGAATATGTGTAAAGTTATAGGTAGTATACTGTTTTAAGGCACTTCAGAAACCCATAATTTCCCTTTAATTCTCAATATGAATCATCGGTTAATTAGATAGATTAACAAACAATGCAATCTCAATAAAGGCGACAGGAAACGCCAGTTGATCTTAAAACCATTCAGATAAATAATAAACGTGCCAAATATAGTTTCAGACACTGATTAAATAATCTATGCTCGCTCTGAACATCCTCTAACTTATAGTCGACATTTTAATGAATACTTGCATATAGCAACACATAAAATCACATCACGTCGGACTAAATCGGAAGGTGCAACATATCGAGACAGTCATATGAAATTTAAATACAATTCCCTTGACTGCATGCATTACCTACCTACAATGTAAATGATTGAGAGGCTGGCAGCATGCAATGTCCTACAATCTTGTCACCTCTACCATTTTACGCTGAAGCAACATTGTATAAAAATGATCTTCAGTCTCATGGAATAAAGTACTCATGGAATAATGAATATTTATTAAAAAAAATACTGCCACATAAAAATTATAAACCTATAGTTTTATACTGGTTTTTTGCGTCCTTTTTGTTGTTTATTGTTTATAATTATACAAATTGTATAATAATAGTTTAAATAGCATGTCAAAACAAGGTTCCAAAGTCAATACTATAAAATTTTGTGGCACAGTTCGTGGTAAACGAATTCAAAGTACCTTCTTCATAGAATTTTTATAATAAGAGGTATGTGCTGGCTTTTTCAATACTGTAATATGGTGTAGTAACAATGAAAACCAGGTACAAAATCTTTATAGCAAATGACATCTTAAACCCAGCGTATCTATGTGTGTAACCCGTACCTCTTATTGCGCAAAAATGTATACAAACCAACTGAGAAACTCGTTCGTATTTAACTCGTTTAAAAACCTGCGTTATTTACTGTTTCAAATGCGGATACAATCACAAATCAAGCAGCCTATCGTAGTCCACTGCTGGACATAGGCCTCTCCTAACACGCGCCTATTATATATATATATATATATATATATATATGTATATATATATATATATATATATATATATATAACTTTATAATTGGTTCGTACTTGCCTCCCAGTCGCCTTTACTAACACCGATATACTCCTTCCTCAGATAGCTGCAATGCATTCTACTAATGAAAATCGATTAGTGATTCTACAAACGGAGGTAAAAGAATGTCATTATTGCTTTTACAGAGATTAAAAAGATGACCCATGGAGTTAAAGTTACCTATTATACTAATAGTTAAATCTACATCTTTGTGAGCTTTATTAATTCGCCCACAAAAAATATTACTAATCGCCTCCTAATTTAATTTGGCAGGTAAGTTCCTGCCAAATTGAATTGTCTTAACAAAAGAAAACATAATGAAATATGTTTACTGAAGATTTAAAATACATAATTACATTAGTATATTTTTGTGAACTTCGCTGTAATCTAGTCAGAAGATAAAGTAGATAATCGCGGGTTCGATTCGTGCACGGGCCAAATCATTGTATGATCACCTACACATATTTATTTTGGTGTGGGCATTATTGAACTTCAAATTTGTCTATACATAGACCAGCAATAATCCCTAGTGGGTCAAGGATTTTTCAGAAGAACATTTGATATAAAGTGTAAATCAGATACCGTACTTTACAGCTACCATAATATCTTTTCATCCGTTCAAAAATGTAGGTAATCTGCGCAAAGTTAGGAAGCAGGAAACCTCGAGGAGACTGTTTGATAGAAAATATTGAAAGAGCCATTCAAGTAGGGACATTTGTAAAACTATATACATTTCTATGATTACAGTTGTGTAACAGTTTTCCAATAACCATGACGGTTGTCGATGTAGATATTCTTATGTCAGTTTTTACAACAATTCACTCGTAGACTGCAGACTTCCAAGAGTCGCCAAGTTTAAGCAACTTTCGACACGATCAGCCTGAGATGGATCACTAATTTGGCATTTTCAATTACGAGCTTTTCCGTGGGGTGCGAAGGTAGGCTAAATTGGTGCTATGAGCGGCTTAGAGAAGGCCTTATCTAGATGTGAGGTAGAATAGGCCATACTCCATCACGTGGACAAAGTTCGAAATGGTGGAGGCATTTGTGGCCACTTGATATTGTAACAAACGAAGCCGTCCATAAGGCTTCCAACACAGTTTAACGACTTCCACAATTAATCCAACGCTGATCCGACGCCATTACGCATCATCTTCTAAACATGAAAATGGAAAAGCCACGAACACAGCTCAAGCTGACCGTCTCGAAGTCTTGGTGATCACTAAAAATACCGCGCTGTCACAACATTATAGACACCTTAATTGGATTACTATGTCGATATTCATGTCTAGCTGAACTTTAAGGTAACTAGTGATGAATGGTGAATAGGAAATTACAGTTACAAACTGTATACACAACATAGGCTAAGGAACCAGACCAAAGACTATTTTTGGAAAAACATTCCGCTTATGAAAACAAATGCCTACACAATATTTCAGGCAATGCAAAGGCATGGAACACATTCACTTTTCAGACTTTTCCTAACAGGGAGGAATCCATCTTACAACAATTCAGTCTATTTACACTCTCACTCTTATGAAACTAAGGTTCATATTTCAATGTGTGGAACATACATCCGTTGCATCCAGGTTAAGCAACATAGCAGAGATGTAGGGCAAATGCGTTATCACCTTATTGTTATCATAATACCTTATAAGTTCTCTGACACTGTTTATTTTAAACAGCATTCAGTTAAGTTGTTGCAGTAGAAAAGAAACGTATTAATTTGGCAATTACCTAACCAGAAGGGGACAACATACCCGTTTGTTGGTCTAGCCCTGGCCCGCATCCTAAGTCAGACAATGTTATTGGGATTTTTCTTTCGAAATTATTTATAAATTACAAGTTACTCTATTATACAGAAAACATATTTACCAATGTATATATGTACCAATAGTATAACTGTCGCGCTCGTTGTTTGTTCTCTTATGCCCATGATCACGTAAAAATAATTGTAAAGCTCCTATTTATAACTGTGGAGTTTCTTGCTCTACTTCTCCACAGGAATGACATTCGAGATGGGTGGTAGAGGCTCAAATAGTCACTAGCCTTTTCATTTTTTGACAATTCATAGCTACTTTTTTGGCTACACTTAAGATCTTGTTTTTCATATCGATGGCCATAATTTAATGCACTCACTTAAACAAACGTTACAAGAGAATTGAGTAAGTTATGCCGTATTGTTTGCGTGTATAAGTGCGGACCGAAGAGTCTTTGAAGCTTTACCAGACAAGAGGGCGATCACGCAACTACGTTTGGAAAAGGCAATGGGGACATCTAGCTCAAGGATTCTTTCACATTATAACATTTTTAATCGTAAGTACGTAGATATATGCAATGAATTATATTGAAGTTACAAGGCTTAAGGCGTCAAAGGAAGAACAGCCTCTGCTTAGGCAATCGCTATGGCATAAACTGGGTGTCCCGCGATGTTGCTCTATATTGGGAAGTGGACAAGGGATTCTTGTAGGATGTCAAGATATTGGGGTGTCTAGAGTGACTCCTAGATACTTGACCAAGGGTTGGTTTAATCGAACATGTTGATTGGTCTAATGCATTTGAGATATGTTAGCATATTAG
Organism: Phalera bucephala; assembly: GCA_905147815.2. NCBI lineage: Eukaryota > Metazoa > Arthropoda > Insecta > Lepidoptera > Notodontidae > Phalera > Phalera bucephala. Next base: position 4,522,114 of record LR990609.1, on the reverse strand, counting down.
GTTTGAGTGAAATGGATACCTAGCAGTGAACGATGATGTATCTAACCGTAGGTTGTTCTACTAAAACACGCGAAATTGCCTTAAAACGTCGCGATAAAGTGGCCGAGAGGTTAAGATGAGCAAATAATAGTGGAATAAAATATATCAATACCCAGTAATAAATTAAACATCAGTAATAAATGAAACAATTAGAGAACTACTATAGAAATACTGTCAATTTTCACTCTACAATTAGGTAGGCCTCTTTTAATATTGATTAACTCTGTTTTCGGTTGCTATGAATGATACGTGGAACGTACATCGTTAAACATTTCAATTTTATATCTGCGAAACGTGTTGCTGTTCTATAAATCTCAATTTCATAATTAACCCATATGTATCAAAATGTAAGCAAATTGACAGCGTTATCAAAATTTAAGTAAAGTTGTGCAAGGCGTCATGCCTAGGGTCACTCACGATAAACCGTTGGTACCGATAACCGTCCCAGAACAAAAAATCACTAAATATTCATATTTTTCTTTGATTTATCTCTTTACAGAAATATGGAGTTTGTGACTGTAATGCGAGGTATTGATAACATTATTGGATAACCTCGAACGGTCACTTGTTAATAAAATCATGCGATTCTCATTGTATGTACTATAAATACCGGTAGATAACCAATAACCGAGAGATTGCGTACTAATTAGTTCAAATAAATATATTCATTCTTAACGGCATTATTGCTAATTAATAAGTTAAAAATGAGGACAGAAAAAAACTGCCTGTTATTGCTAAATTGATTATTAAAGTCAGTTGCATAAAGGTGTAAACAATTGTAATCAGTAACGCATTTTTATTGCAACAAAAAATATGTTGGCTTCCCTTAAATCCAGATCGAAATTTGTAACTTAAAATGGCAGCACTAAAAAATTGCATAATTCCAGAGTTTTAGCGCTCAAGAGCCTATCTGGAGGTTACGCAACGCCGTAACCCATATCTACCCTGATAAATCAAATAAAAACACTGTTAAAATAAATTAACTCTGCATTCTTGACCTCTCACATAATTGTCACTGGTATCGGGAAGTGACCCACTTTTTGTAAGAATAATGACATTATGATTTCTACACATCATAACATTGTTAATCGTAGGTAGGTAGGTAGTGAGACGGAATGATATCGACTCAACGTTATTGTCTTTATTCGCTAGTAAGGCAGAAAATAATATAGAACACAATCGTTATGCACTCGCTTCACGAAGAGTATCACATAAGCATAAAAACAAAACATTGAAATGAATTGAACATCGTACATAAAATGGTTAAAACATAAACCAGTGTGGATGCATATTACTTTTGGCTAAATTTTACCAAAGTAACTCGTTAATAATTAGTAAATTACGTAAAATTCTTTAGAATTAGAATTATTATGGTAATTCCTACATTTATGAACGATATAACATCAGCTCATTATACTTCATTTTCAACAAAAATTATTATTATTGTATCCCATACCTAGGCAAAGGCCTCCTCCATTGATTCCATTCTTCTCTATTTGGAGCTAATGACTACCAATCGTTTATAAACATACATTATTTTATTTAAAATATACATAAGTACACACCGAAAATGACCTCAGGCGTTCTCCAACAAATTTCGGGATCAACGATCTCTAAACATGGACACTAATATTTTTATCTGTGTCATGGGTCAATCACATTATAAAAATAAATCTAACGATAAGTATTTATCTAAACATTCTATCTAATTAGGTAACTCAGTGCATTGACATAACATTAGGTTGATTTCAACAACTAGTACTTAGTGATTCACTCATTATAAAACAGCCTATACACTCTCACGAATCGAGGTGAGATAGATTTGGTCCAACTTCATCACGCGGAAATAGTGCAGGTGGAAGCCACGAATTACGGACTCTTGTGGAGGAAGATATAGGGCCACCTGCTTTTGGAACTTATCAAACCGCCTTCACGTGACGTTGTTCCCCCATTGAGTGGTTTTCGGGTATCATTGAGCCAGCCAGATACACGTGTGCCAGCCCTTGGTTATCAAAAACACTCAAATACCGCGTGTAATTTTTGGCTTCAGATATAACATGACTAATTGTTAAATAATTAGATAATTCACTATAAAAAAGTAACAGATTATAAAATTAACTTATACAAAGTGTAACATAATAAACGCAAGCTTAAAGTAGTTTGTTCTAAATCGATAATTGAAATGATTCCAGCAATTTTTAATTTATTATATTTATTAAAAAAAGAATCAATTAGCAAATATGCTGTTACGCCTTTAGTGTTTTATAATGAACTAAATTATTCTTGATTCAAAGCAGTATGGAGATTTCAAATGCATTTCTAACACGAATTTCTCAATACGCACTCATACGCGTACAAGTTTCTTTGTTAATTTCTGGTATAAAAGTGCTTAAAAAGGGGTTAAAATTTGTAAGTTTAAAATATTGGATTTTGTGTTGAATTTGTAAAGCCATTATCTAATCAGGGTGTCTGAGGTTTTGCGTTATTTACGATACACCTTGTATGTCACAGACGAACCATGGAATCCGGAAATTTATTCCGGATTCCATGGTTCTATGGTTGCAATGCTAAGCATCGATACATAAAAAATAGCATGTCACGGCTTCAACTTGTTTGTCATATTACTTGTCGATAGATACTTTGGCATCATCTACAGCATATTTTCATAAAAAGAGGTCAAGTAATTTTGAGATATTACATAATATCGGTGCCTAACAGATTTCCGACTTAGCTTACGCTACGCATAATATGGCTATTGTTATAGTTCCGATATTGATAAAGTGAAATAATTTAACGCAGCAGGATGCTGGGCTCTACGGTTTCCCTTTCTATCCATCTACCCCGCAAGGGATCTGACGTGTAGATAGAGATAGGTAGGTAGGTCAATTTAATTCGAATGTAAGTTGATGATATGTTAAGTATTATTCAAATTAGCGGAAATCAAATAAAGCCTGCCTAAAAACCGGATAGGTACATTACTGAGATATCCACGAACGAGTTTGTTAATTAAATTTGCCTTGACGACTGGTGGTCGAAGTGTGATCTAGTTGTCTCAGCGTGTAGGTACTGCGCGACTCAATGGTGCTGGTCAGCACAACGTAAATCCAATCATTGTAAAACATTCCTACAGAACGCATAGGTACATATTTTATAACAATAGGATAGATGTTTCTATATGATAATTATTTGTATAAAGGAAATGTACGAGCATGCACTATGCTCGTACAACACCTGAATCATCATTTAAATGCAATACGCAAATTATTCACAATCAAAATTGAATATGTAACAAATCAGTTCGTCATCGGTAATCAAGTACACCGCACGTTCTCATTACTCATCAGAATCCATTTAACTTTTAAGGAAAGATCCTAATATATCAGCAATTCTATCAGTTTCTCAGTTTGGATAACTGGTTAACAGACCATTTTAGTACGGGCATCCCTAAACAGATCAGATTGATCGAAACTGAATAAAACATAAAACATTTACAATTGACTATACATTCCTTTATTTAGTTATTTTTACTAATTCGTGTATATTTTTCTTTTTATTATTTGTAATCATTATATTCTCCGTTGAACTTCCACATATACGCTAACATAAACTATTTTACAATATACTGCCAATTCCTTGAATAAGGATCTATCGAAAAAACAAGTCCGTACAAGGCCTTGAGATGATTGTTATTATCCATTATCACATACCACCGCTATCCAAATCTGGAATTATTGGTTTCAATCATTCTTTTAAGTTATCTTGTATATTTATAAAAAAAAATGGAATAGGTCGTCAACACCACTCTACATATAAAGTTCGCTTACGCGGCATGAATAATGCTTTGAGATTCATTACTTGAACAAACTTGCCTTATATCCTATTTCAAGCATAGCAAACAATGCAGATCTAGCTTAGAGAACACATATAAAAGTTAGCATTAGTACAAAGGCGTCTTTAATTGGAAGATGAAGTTTCGGACAATTTTAGAATCTGTAGCATGGACTGTTAAAACGGGTGGCATTAAGATTTAAGCTTTAAGCTGATAAGGTTTCGCTAAATGTGCAAACAAAGGGACACCTGCAGCAGGCATTCGGATTTCTGAATAACCATGTGTGATGAACTGAATAATAAAGGGAAGGCTATCTGTGAGCTCCCCTACGAATGATTATTAACCAATATGCAAGTCTAGATTACCAGAATTGATAAATTCGTACTAGACTGCAGATCAAGAACAAAATGACGGACGAAAACGGCCGCGTTCGGATAAAATTACGCAAACGTAGCTAGCAACCGCAAAAGTGAGTTTTATATCTATCTATATCATTACGCCAGATCCCTTGCATGTAGGCAGAGAGCGAAGTAAGTTTTAAATTATTAATAACTTTTTGTGTATGTGAAAGATCTACGTTGTTGGCCGCGGGGCCTTTACAGCTTGTTATTAATGACCTCAAATCTTTTATATATGGTAGTTTCAGCTAATTGTAGAATTTTGACGCGTCTTCACGTTGGCCAGTATTAAATAGAACTAATTGGAAATAGGACCACACTCATACTTGTGCTCCTAGTTCTCGGTTTGTTTTTGCACTGGGACCTTTAACGTAGCACAAATAATAATATATCTATATAACAAGTTGCCATTTGCAATTGCCTCGCCATTTGCAACAAAAATTAATTATATCGTTATTCTTGCCACAAGGTATAGTATACACCATCCTTAAGAAGTTAGTTTTTTAATCCAAATCAACATGCGAATTTCAATCTCTAACCATAATTGACCGATTTCTGAAACCTGCACAAATATTGAAGATATTTTCCCACATCGTCGACAGGTGGCAAAATGGCTAGAGTGTTTAGTGGGCATGTAAAAAAAAGCTTTTACGTAGTATGCCATCGTGACAGCAAATTGAGTTGCCGTGACGAGCAAGTGTCCCCGATTGTACATATAAGTGGCTACCCGTTAAGATAACGATTTTTATACATATTCTGTATTTATTTAAATGAGACTGCTCTTATCTTAGTGCTAACTGAATAATAAAATAAACCAAATCTATAAAGGTACATTAAAGTTGGTCGGCAGGTCACATTTTAATAACCTTTGAAGCACCCTGACAACGTTATCTTATATGTCCCATATCCTCATATTCGACACCGACTGATAGTCGTCAAAAAGTTAAATACATTCAGATGAAGAATCCAAAGATTATATTAACACAACGTGGAAGAATCATTTTCCTGTGATGATGATGATGATGATTGATCCGACCGATTTCGGCCATGGCGACCACTTTGACCCCTAGATTTACATCGCCACAGGACTTTTGCGTACTCGGAGTCCAGTAACGGAAGCAGTCAGATGCGCAGGAAATATTAAGGTGCACAAGTATACGCGCGAGACACAGGTGCACATACTCATCCTTATCCTTCTGGGCCCAGTGGAACGGAGACCGTTACGACCGGAGAAGGACTCAGACAGACGGAGCAGTATCACGGTGAGAAAGATACAAGGAGTCAGTATTTTCTCACACTCCCTTAATCGCCTTTTACGATACCCACGGGAAGATATGGGGTGGTGCTATTCTTTTCTGCCGGCACCACATTTTCCTGTACAGAGTTGACTAAGAGAAACCACCTGTAGCATTAATAAAATTTTAGTAAATTAAAAAGATGGATAGAGTCGCCAGCTCTATAGAGTAGTTACTCTACACAACGACAGCAAATTGTATTTGAACTGATGCATTAATTTGCAACAACAGAAACTTATTAATTATTTCCTGAAACATATTAGATACTAGCTGGCCCCGTAATAAACTTTAACTTTTATAATTAACAGTTAGCCAATCTAAGCGTTAAAATAGAAGTAAGGGCCTACAAACAACTTTCGTAATATTATTGTAATCTTACATTACCGTGAATAAAAGAAGTGAATATATAGTTTATAGGCTCGTCTGTTTTTATTGCAAAATAAGAGAACTATAGTATGGCTAAGGTAATTACATTTCAGGGTCCAATATTAAAAAATAGTATAATCTAGATTGTTTCGGAAACGGCTGCTCGAGCAAAAAGTCTTGAGATAGTGCTAGTTCATCGACTCTAATAGGTAGGTATATTGCTACAATTACACTTTTATATGCGAATCAAAATTTATTACATTTCCGACTAGTTGTAGTTCACCTCACAGTTGTTAAACAAGATTTGGACATCAGTTTTTATGATCGGCAAATTTTCTATACTCATTCGACATACCTAATTCTTAACTTACTTAATAGATACCGCATAGATAGAACCCGTATAATGATTGCACTTAGGTTATTTATTTCCACTAAATCATTCAAAATTATCGCTAGCAATATAATTTTATCACATACATAATAAAAATAGATTTGACTTCTCCACAAATATTGTTATATAAGAAGGATAAAGAAGAGATGTGGGAGGAATTAATATTGTAATGCTACATGGCTATATATTAAAGGATTTTGGAACCCGACAGAAGGTATCTGATTCGTCATGGACAATAGGAACAATGCCAACACTTCCACAGAGGACACACGGCCTCTCGTGGTTAGGTATACATTTTACGTATATACCAGCATTGAGAGAAGCCATCAAGTTAATGACTGTAGTAGTGCAAAAGCTAAACATTTTCATGACACCATAAAATTTACTTCCCAGAAACCTATTTAAGATTTCTATAACTTCCCAATTTCTACTACAACTTCTTTCCTTATCCTTTTCCTTTTTTTAGTTATTATAACTGTCATTATTTTTGGGATATATCATTTTATAATTGACAGTAAAACAAGATAAGTTATTTTCATATCTTAATATCCCATTTTGGACAAAACGTTAAAAGTTCAACCAGCAATTTTAATTCAAAAATATGTGTTTTATCTTTACAATAACAAAATAAAGGTAAGTATACACTTAAATATTTGGGTAGGTTAGCAGAAACAGCTGTCATAATAATTTAAGTAGGTAATTCTCCAATTTACAGTTACAAATAAAATGCAAAGCGAAGTTTTATTGACATTATGCTTCAATTTATACATATTGTGCGGTAAGCATAATTTGCGAAGTAAACAGTAACCTAGTTAAAATGCCTAGTTTTATAATCGGAAATTATATAGCTACCAAAATATCCATTACTGTTTTGCCTTAAATTGTTATCAGATTATCTTGTTATCAACATACACTAAATTATAATCAAAAACTTCTAACGCGTAACGTTATAATTTATAAGGAACTGTGTGGATTCGTTTTGCACACACGTTAAGTTCATTATTTTAACAGAGACATAACCGTGGCGAGTTTAATGTGTCGTTCTTTCTGATAAAGAACCTGTTGGAACTCTGTACTCTGTGCCTTCTCTCCGAGGTACGTGGCGTAATTATATAGTAGATAAATAGAACCCAAGACATTAGGTGTAACATATTCATTCATATAATATTTAGACAACTAGGTACTCAAACTGAACATCGTAAAATATGTTCAGATGTTGCAGAAACCGGCTCCACCGCTTATACCTATTTATTTGCTAACTTAGTTCATATTTCAAACAAAAATCAAAAGTATAGCGTGCCGAAATGACTTTGGTAGGTACACAAATAATACAAAATCGCGGACTCTAGACTGTGGAGTCAAAAAGTTCGTGCAAAAAAAGTATTTTTCAGAAACACCGGTAAAGAACTGGTCGGCGACCGGCTCTCTGGAAATGCTGACTCACCTGCAGCAACGCGGAGGCGAGGACGAGGAGCAGGGCCGCTGGGACCCCTCCGGTCCTCATGGTGGTCCAGTTGTTATAAAAGACGAATGTTGAAAAGTTTTGTTCGGGGACCGGCAAGCGCGCAGGCGTCGACCGCGCCGCTCCACTGTCGGATCGCGAATGATGTGTTCGGAGGGCCCGTCGCGCCTCTATTAACTTTTCGTTCAAACTCCAGAAGCGCACGCATGGCGATGCCGCACGCTGCAACGCTTCCTACGCACTCCCGGAATGCGCTTTGTTCACTTCTAATACCATATTTTGAGATGCATTCCATACAAACGGCCTATGGGCAAGGGATTCAATCAAGAGCCGAAAGTTTTTTTTATATCTCAACATGCAAAAGTGAGATTGCGAGTTGCGATGTCGAGCAGCGTGAAGAGAGATATTTTGTCTCGTTCTCGCGGCGGAGCCCTGCAAAGTTCTATGACCCCACTCCTGCGCTTATCACATTGGCGCGATCGTGCGTCAAAAAGCCTTAAGATATTGTTACTAGTGCTCGAGAAACTGCTCTTTATATCCATGAAATAAAGATGCGTATAGTTAGTTATATAAGTTATAGCAGTGATTTAATGGATGATATCGGCATTATTTACTCGTCGCGCCCAATTCCTTCGTTGGTTCAATAAGTACCTAAATACCAAAGTTCTGGTGAGATTCAATATTTATTCGGTGTATTAATTTAGCAAAAATTTTTGAATTATGCTTTAACGAATAATTTTGTTGATACCTCCTATGGTGATCCAGCTATTGTTTCAGTTTTTAAATAAAGACGTGAATGGATGGAACGATTCCTTCAACAGTAATTTAGATAAGTTCAAATGTCAGCGTAAATAATATTCATATAATTCAGTGGCGCCATAATTATCCACAAATCACAACAAAATTGGGTTAGGTTAGGATAGGTTAGGTTAGGCTATCTGCGCTTATTTTTATTAAACGATGCGAGCGATCTTATTTAGTTTAAATTGTAATGATTGCCTGCAAGTAGTAATTCTCTTTAGCGTATACTATATCAATCCCTTCAGACGCTCCCACTTCGTGAGCATCTTTATTCATGTGTTTATAACACCTTCTCTGAAGGTGTTATATAGCAGCTGAAATACCACTTATATACGTTTATATACAAACATACGCCACTCTGAGCTTGACCTCAAACCTATAAGAGTACTAAGGCAAGACACTAGTTTATGCCCTCCCCATAGCAACTGTCCAAGCCCAGGCCGCTCCACTTTAATGAAATCAGTATTTCTATTTCGTCTACCGGCCTCACGAGTAGAGGAACGCAAAATATATTTGAATAATATCGACACTATTGTGTCCTCCTTCACTCCAATCATCAACGTGAGGAGACACACAAGACTGCAATGTTCTGCCGGAATATCAGCTTTGCACTATAAGTATAGCGCAGCAATATCTATATCATCACGCCAGATCCCTTGCGGGGCAGGCAGAGAGTACAGAGTTCCGACAGGTTCTTTCCTTACATACCTCTCTGGTTTCTTCCACTCTCATAGTTCGTCTCGTACAGGCTCGCCGGTTTCGGAGACTCTTGACTTGCCCTTCAGATAAGACTCGGTCTATTTGTTCATTTTGTGTGCGTAAATGATTTACGCCGCAGAGCCTTTACGCCTTCACCGGACAAAAGGGCGAGCGTGCAACCACTACGTTCGAGCTAGAAGGGCAAGGGGGCAACTAGCTCAAGGGCGCCTCAAGGAGGAACAGTATTGGCTTGGGCAGTCGCTCTGGGGTAGGGCATATACTAGGTGTCTCGCCGTGGTGCTCTGCACCAGCCGGTGGACAAGGGATTCTTCGACCTCACCGGCGAGGTCGGTGTCTGATCCAGGGTGCGGTATCTGTATCCGAAAGAAGGGATGTAAGGGTACCGGCTGATAGGAGTGAAGTTCGGTTCGTAATCAGCCGCGGCTACGATTAGCGGATTTCTATGATTAGACGCGATCGCGAAATATCGGGTTGTTGCCTTTTTAATAAAGACGCGAATAGGTTCGAGACCGGGATCGTAATGAAGATCGACGTTTCGTATGAACCACGGGGTTCCGACGGCTTTGCGGAGGAAACGAGATTAAAACGTTTAAGGTCTATTGATGTGAGAGCGGGCGGCGTGCCCGAACACCTCACAAGCGTACGTCATAATAGGCCATACACAAGTTTTGTAAATTATCACTGTATTCCTAAGTGACATTTTACTCCGCTTGCAGAGCATCGGGTGAAGACAACAGAGCACAAAGGCTGCTCGGTTACAGGACGCTTGGGACGCACTTGATGTGCGGTCCGAAGGTCATGGTATTGTTACGGTGACCCCTAGATATTTAACCTGTTTCTGCCCGCGACTTCGTCCGCGACTTTAGACAGGAACCTTAGATTTTTTTGATATAAAAAGTGCACGCCGCTTGAAAAATGGCACCAGTTGAAGGGAGACAAAAGTGGGCGGTACTAAAAAACTGACCTTGTTTCGCTTATAGTCGTTTGTTTACCGCACGACGAATATGCCGCTTTGCAATAAAAATCTATATAAATTATACAAATAAAGTTACAAAAAAGGATGGGGTGTCGTATTTTCAGTAAGTATCAGTTCAGATTTATGATATTCTATACTGTGTTGTCTTTATTCGCGTTAAAATGATGCATTTTTCAATTATTTTGTTCATTTATAACATCGTATGCAATCCGCAACTATCTATTTCGTTCTTGAGTGCAGAAGCGAAACAAAACTTAATCTCAAGATCAAGGTTGCTAGAACAAAAACATGGAGTCGTCATTACGTTGCTTTATTTTATTATAGTACATATTTTTAAGTGTGTTGATTTATATAATTTTAGTTTTCCAGAAAATGAGATGCAAAGAGAACCATGGAGGACTATTGTAGCACGAACGAAAGGGGAAGAAAATTATAAACCTAGCGTGTTTACTGTGGTTTGTTCGAATCACTTTTCTATGGACGATATGTATATAACGGCGAAAGGTTTTAATAAGTAAAAAAATGGTTGATCCATGTTTACAGGTAATGTTAATCTTTGGTTAATCTATACCAGGGATTCCTCTTTCCAACATGAACTCATACTAATACCCCAGACCCCTATAACCAAATTACTTGAAAAAACCCCTCTCTAGTTTTTTTCTATTGATACATCAATACTTACCAATTTTAAAACTTTGCGGTTGTTTAAGAGAGTGAACTTGACATCATGGTCTTATCAAAGTATAACAAATTAAAAAGGCATAAAATTCAGTAAATATCAAGTGTAATTAATAATTATTAATACAAGTTACGTAAAAATACTTACGTAGTTAATTGTATTAAAAAAACATTAAAATCGCAAAGTAAAGATATTAAAAATAAATAGTTCAGTGTGTTAGATGAACCTGGTAACTTTTTTTCTAATCTAACTAAATCCGATTCAATATTGGTGAATCTTAAATCTCCGCGTTCATTGATTTTCAACTGGATTTTTTATTTTGTCAAAATATTTGTAACACCCTTTTTAGGTATTTTTCAGCAATGTTCGACAATGCAGGATACTGCGTTTTAATGTTGCATTGCAACTAGAAGTTCTGATAGCCTTGGTTGAACTTCTACTTAAGCTCCTCGTCTGTGCTGATGGTAATCAACTCTTCTTGCATTACCACATTGGCTTCTTCCATGGCTGTGATATTTTACGGATTTATTATTCATTGAGTAATTTGTAAATTTAAACCTCTTAGTAAAATGCTTGTGTAATGTATCCAAATTAGTGGCATATGGTAAAATAACATCGTCTTGAAGCATTTTTGGTAATTTGGACAAATGCGGAAACTGTAAATGTTCTTTTCTGCTTAAATTTTGTTTATAAAGGATGAGTTTACCCACAATGGCCGATATTATTGATTTTCTTTTAATCAAATTAAGATCATCACCCTGCAGACGCAAATTCAACATACCAAAGATATTAGTCATGTAATAAATATCTGTTTTACAATTGTTCAGATTTCCTTTTAAATTCGGATCTTTTTCTAGTAAAAACTCCAAAACAGAATCAATAATAGCTGAAAATCTTGCTAAGCAAGAGCCTCTTCATAGACATCGAACGACCAGTGTGTAGAAGCAACCGAATTAAGACTTCGTCGTTTTCCTCACATAGTTGAGCAAATAACCGAGAGTTCAAAGATTTGCTTCGAATCTTGTTGACAGCATTAATAATTTATTGTAAAGACTTATGCAATCTAGGAATCAGATTTTTTGCTACTAAATGCTGCCTGTAAATCACGCAATGAATGACCCGTATCTCAGGCAGTTGCCGGTTAAAGTGAGCTATAAAACCGCAAAGACGACCAACCATAGATGGTCCACCATCAGTCGCAACAGAAACAATGTTCTTCCATAGGATAGCTTAGTTGGTAAAAAAACGTTCCACGGCTTGAAAAATCGATTCTCCTCTGGTATCAGTCTCTAAATATGTAGCAAAAGCAGTTCTTGGCATATATTTTCTTCTTTATCATATTGAACATATCCTAACAACAGAGCTTTATTGCCGGGTAATGTAGATTCGTCCAACTGGATAGAGAATCCGTTGGTCTGTAACAAATTGCATAAAATGTTTTCCACGTCGCGACCAATCTATAGTCTATTCGTCTCTGCAGGGAATATTTCTCAAAGGAATTCTCTTTATAATATCATGTGCGGGCTCATGCAATACAATGTTGAGGACCTCCGCTATAGCTGGTAAAATAAGCTGCTCTCCAATTGTATGTAGTTTCCCCCACTTCGCTATTAGTAAAGATATATTATAGGATGCTCGTAAACCATCAACGTATTGCATAGATGATGACACTAACATCGATCTTATGGATGGTGATGGTCTTTTCTCTAGTTTCTCTTTAAGTGCTTGAAAGTATGACAAGGGCTTACTTTTTTGCCAGCATGTACTTTTGATAAGTGGTCCTCCATTTTTGAAGGATTCATGGCATCTTTACTGAATACTTTTTAACATATGGGACACATCGGCGATTGATTTGGTAGAGATGAAATAAAGCCAAACTTCAAGTAGTCCAAACTGTATTGTTTGCAATTTTTTTTTCGCGTCTGCCGTCATAAAACTCACATTAAACCTACAAATCAAAAACAAAAGTGCTTTAGAAATTACCCCAAAAAACAATAATAAAACTGTTAAATTTGCGCACGAGCTTATTTTTATCACACTTAGGTACTGGATGTTTTTTTAGGTATGCTTACGAAGTTAAGTGCAAGCTTGTTGTATAGTAAAATATCAAATTGGGACTTGAACTTAATCATGATTTCGTTCGCGTTAAATGGCGTATATGCGTCAAACACAGAGCAAGCTTCTGTGTATGTAACGTGCTTATCTCAAAAGATTCTACACGGATTTTTATTCTGTTGTACGTTTTGTACGTAGTTTTATCTACAATGTAAAATAAGTTATTTTGCCTACACATGAATTCCTCCATGAATTAATATTGGACTCAAGTTCAACTTCAAAACTCTTCAGTGGATAAAACCACTTACCCAAAATTGTTTATACACGTTTGATTTAAAGACTCAAACATGGTTTCGTGCATGAACCGATAATGCAATCAGGATTGTGTTGTGTCTTCTGTAGAGATCTGTAACGATCAATGGACCGGATAAGAAACTTTGCATATGTATTTTTTTAACAAGATTTTTTTATATGTATAATTTATGTCACTTTTTTTGTCATGAACATGAACTATTATATTTTACGAGAAGACTAACCTAAAATGTACTAAAAAAACTTTGCTTCATACTTAGCAATACAGTTTTTTAGATATAATTACGCTAGATTACAATGTTTGGCAGGGTAGGTACCGAAGTTTTAAAACAGAAATATTTTACCAATATTTTTTTAATAAACTAGCGGCTACACACGCGGTTTAATTTGTATTTTGACATAGGTCTCTAAAGCGCAATCTTATTTAAAGCTAACGCCGTCTTATAAAAAAAATATACAATACTCGGGTATTTTCAAACCTTTTCTACCAATCCTGCCAAATATCGAAATCTGGCGAAATAATGCTTAAAAAAGGTACATGGCAAGCTAAGTATGTAATATAGTTTTGTCAGTACATGTCGTGTCAGTCTTCTCGTAAGAATATACAGTTCATGTTTATGATCAAAATTATGTTTAGATATCTTAAATAAATGATTATACAAAGTTTCGTGTACGGGCCATTCATCGTTAAAGATTTTTCTCCAGAAGAGACAATCCTGAATGCATCTTCCGTTCATGCACGAAATCATGTTTAAGTGATTAAATCAAACGTCTATGTACAATTTCAGGCGAGTGCTTTTACCACCGAAGAGTTTCTCGTGTGGAGTCGACCCTGAGTCCAATATCAGTTCATGGAGGAATTCATGTGTAGGCAAAATCACGCATTTTTACGAAACATTGCTGCTCAAGACTAAAAATAATAAATTTTGATGGTTTATCCCGTGATTATCCCGGATTGATTATTGTTTCCGGGATAAAAAGTATTTATTATTTTAAGTTAGGGTATAGGTTATTACCATACTAAATTTCATTGAAATCCGTTTAGTAGTTTTTGCGTGATTAAAACACCAAGAGATACACAGACAGACAGACAACAATTCCAAAAAAAAATGTTTCGGCCTCATTATCGATAAAAAAATGTACCTTAATTAAAATTTTCGACAAATTTCAACAGCGCCACCTACGTGGTCTATGTTATATAGCTTATGTTACTTCTTGATAAGGAAGCTTTCTAACTGTGAAAGAACTTTTGAAAGCGGCCCATTCGTTTTTGAGTTTATTCGTTACAAACATACAAAAATACAAATCTTTCCTCGTTATAATATTATTATAATATAAATATAGATAAATAAATTGGTAATCCTTCTTAAAAAAAGGCATTGTATGTGTTTTTTTATAAGACGGCGTTAGTGCTGTGTGTTGAATAAGATCGCGCTATAGTTTTTATATTTTACAAAGATCATCGGTGCGGGTTAAGTGAGATTAAGACTGAACCCAGTGATAGAGATAGTTAATAGAGAAATAAGTCGGGTGAAAGTTAACAAAATATACAATATATTCATTACCCGGTTCTTCCGAGATAGCTGTTAGTTCTTCATACTAAAATGGCAGAATGGATCTTACTTACACTTTCAAGGTGTTTTAGGTCTTGAAATAATATTCGAGACACTTTTTATCCCGGAATGAATCACGGGGTTCGCGACACAGCTGGTATTTATTTCTTCTTACTAAAACGGCTTTACGAATTATAAAGAAACTTAACATAAAACAAGTCAAAAGTCTCCGTAACCGGCGAGCGTGTATCATACGAACTATGAGAGTGAGGAAGCCAGAGAGGTCTGTAAGGAAAGAACCTGTTGGGACTCTGTACTCTCTGCCTACCCCGCATGGGATCTGGCGTGATGATATAAATAGATAGAGATATTAACAGCAAACAAACCACACACATATACAATGCGAAAGTGGAAGGACGTAGATATTGGAGAAGACCTAGACTATCTTACCATGACCAAATAGATGCATGTCTTATCCTAAGGGCAAATCAAGAATCTCCGTAACCGGCGAGCGTGTATAACGTCTATGTCTTCTCTGCCTACCCCGCAAGAAATCTAACGTGATGATATAGATTAATAGATAGTATTTAAAAATCTGTGCTTTGTTTACACACTAGATCATGCCAATATTATCCGTCTAAGTGGCATATAAAATCACACCAATATGTTTTGGTGGGTTTTTACCGGCATGAAGGCCCAAAGATATTAATCACATTTTGGCTAGAGAAAAGCCTAGCAATCCTTCGATTTCCCTTTCCTATTCACAGGTGACTGGAAGCCTAGAGACCTGTTGGGATTGTTCTACATCGAATATTTACTCATTTTTAAGTGGACCTTATAAATACTTTTGCAAAACAAAGACGACTTGGTTTAAGCAATAAAACTGCTTAACTTACTTTGCCAAGTAGTCGCAAATACGATCCCCGCATAGCGCGCGGGAATATTGATTTGGGATATGTGATTTTGAAATAAAGAAGATATTTTAAGCGCATAATACGCACAATAAAAATATTGTTCGTCCGTGTTAACACCTAGAACAGCGGAACCGATTTTAAAGAGACTATCACTAGACCCCATCAGAGTTGTCATATCTGGAATACCAACGGGGAATATAATAGCACAAACACCTATCAACTTCTCAGGTAAATTGACGGATATTTTAACTCAATTCCATGTTTACTGAGATATCATTGTTTATCAAAACAGTTCTAACTGCCTTGTTAGTTGCGGCTAGCGATCATGAGATCCTGATTTTAAGTCAGATAAGGTGGTATTGAAGTTATACGATGTAAGCAAGTATATTTTTATACGGCAACACTTTACCTGCGACGTGCGGCATTTCATCATTCACAATCAGTTCGCAATTATCATTCATAGCGTGAACTCATACGTCATTTATCATCAATCTATAAGTGTATCAATGAAATATCAGCCCAAGTGTACGGTCGGAAGACTCTACAGAGGTTTTTCTATTGAAAAAATATCCGTAGCAGTACAGAGTCTTGATTGAAGATTTTTCAGTGTTAAAGACCCGAGCTTAAAAGTATAGCTCGGGAAATTCAAGATTCCTGGGGGATATATATATATATACGTATATGTGTACAATAAAGAGTATTCTATCTATGGGGCAGAGTTCTGATTAGTGAGTCCGTAGAGTTGCCGTTGAATGACTGCAACACGAATTGTTCCAAAGGCCAAAAAAGTTATGATCGGACGCCCGCCTTTTAACCGTCGATGAAGATTTCAACTCCTTCAGAGTTACTAGTTGACAAATTGTAATCACATTAATAGAGATATATGAAGTGATGGAAGGGAGACCTAAAAGTCTCCTCTCTACGTTATTATTTACCTCATGTTGATCATCATCATAAGCCTATGGCAGCCCACTGCTGGACATAGGCCGGTGAAGCTGTAAAGGCCTCGCGGCCAACAGCGTACATCATTCACACACACAATGCACGCCATGGGTACGATCCTTGGCTACTCTCATCCAATTTCTGCCAGCCACCCTACGAAGGTCATCGCTCCACCTAGCCTGAGGGCGTCCTGCATTTCGTTTGCCAGTCCGTGGCCTTTACTCAAAAACTCGTTTGCCCCAGCGGTTATCGGTAATTCAGCCCATGTTAATGACGGGAGGTAATTTGGGATTTGGCGTGATGATACGGATAGATAGATGATAATGACTTCTGAATATATACAAGAGTCATTATGGTCAGACAAAAGCCTCTCCCTAAAATCGCCTAAGCTGGCTTTGTGCTGTACTTGTCCCGCTTCTTTCCCCAAGTTATCAGTCCCTCTTGTGGGGAGTATGCCCACTCTATGTCTTCCAATACGTAGTTGCCACTCGAAAACCTTTTTGTCTCAACAATAAACATGGATTCTGCGCTATCTCTACATCCAACAAATCATTTTTTCTAATCTTAATTTTGTTTCTAATGTATTCTCAGGCGAACCACTGAAGGAGTGAAAAATCCTTTCATCATCAAAAACGGCATGGCTTAGCGGTTCAGAGCATAGGCCGATCCAATCACTGAATAGAATAGTTGTAGGTACGATCCTCGTACGGAACAGATCTTTGTGTGAACCGTGAACGTTTTGAATGTAATGTTTGTAAAGGAAATCCACGGCACAGAAAAAAATCCAAGAGAGACTAAATTCTTCAGAAAATAAAATAACTTCCATTCAACAGCCTACTCGTATTACTGAATATGCTGACCCATTTGATATGTGGACTGATGATATGATTTCGTTTACATATATACTTCTGGAATAGGTACTATTTGGAGACGCCTCCTGAGTCGTGCGTTCGTTTACAAACATGAAATTAACATACACCCAGACCGAAACAAATATTTGTGGGGCACACAAAGATTTTCCCCGAGCGGGATCCCAACCCAGCGACTACTCGATCCAGCAAGAGGTGCGACTAGAGCTCTTAACCACTGAACCAAGCCGCCCGCCAATTTATAATAATGTTTAAGGGTCTACTACTAAGCAATATTATCCTATATAAGAGTATCAATAAAATCTTTCAATATAATCTCTCAAGTTGGAGAGGCAGAGGTTTTCTGTATGAGCGTTCGTTTGGCGTGTGTGTGTGTGTGTGTGTGTGTGTGTGTGTGTGTGTGTGTGTGTGTGTGTGTGTGTGTGTGTGTGTGTGTGTGTGTGTGTGTGTGTGTGTGTGTGTGTGTGTGTGTGTGTGTGTGTGTGTGTGTGTGTAAATGATCTACGCTGTTGGCCGCGCGGCCTTTACAGCTTCACCAGACTTGGGCAGTAACAAGGGGTGAGTCATTATGACGGCCACAGAGCCAGACTCCGGAATGAAACAGTTTTTCGTTTATTCGACCCGGGATTCGAACCCACGACACTCGAAAGTGCTTCATGCATTATTCGTGATTTGCCGTAAGAAGGAGATGGAGTACCTGCGTATACCCAAGTCACTTTCTTAAGACAAAGTAATATTACTATATTACTGCTAATAAGATTAAGGTACGTCATCTGACCACCCCTTCTACAAAAACAACGGAAATGGTATGTCTTATGTAATCTACTTTTCCAGTACCCAAAGAGGCAACTTTTTAATTCAATACTCAACATTTCTTTACTTACTAAAGTACTTATATAAAAAGTTCTTACTTTGAACTTAGTTAATAGCAGATGTGAAACCTCATAAGAGAAAAACGTTGACGTCAGAAGTTAGCACAAAATCAAAGGTAAGAAACATTGGAAACATTTTGTCGGGTATCGCATTTTTTTCCATTACCCAACACTAAGAATTATTTCTGTGACGTAGGGCGGTTTTTTTTTCCTAGCTTGCGTGAGTGCATTTACAAACATGAAAATCACATACACAAACACCCAGACCGAAACAAATATTTGTGGGTCAAACAAAGATTTGTTTGAGCGGGGATTGAACCCATGCTACACGATCCAATGGGCGGAGCGACTTAAGCGCTTTATACGGGATCAATCTGCCCGTCAAATTTATTATACGTAATTAATTTCAAGATAACTCACAAATACTTACGATAACTCAACATACTCCTTAGAAGAGGGAACCAGGGCTGTGAAGGATAATACGGGAAGACAATTATACAGGTTGCCTTGTCGTAAATAGTTCTTTGTAGGCATTATAAAATTAATGGAAAGGGTGGAAAACCGTAAAAGTACCACTGACTCCAGTTTATAGTGAATGCGTCGACTGTCAAGGCGTCAGGGTCTGGTCTCCACGACACATAGCTGACATTTAATATTGGTGCGAGAAGCGAAAAGATCTATCTCGGGAGTTCCTAGTCTACGTATAATGTCCCTGTAAGCTGCATTAGATAATGACCATTCTATGTCGGGATTACTTGCTTTTCGCGACTCTTCGTCTGCTTCTGTATTGTCCTTGGAATTAATATACGAAGCAAATAGCCAAATTTATCGCTCTTCGCACCACTGTCAAAATGTTTTTGCTAATGCGTTTAGATGGGGGTACTGGATACCGCCCATTCGGTTTATATACCTAATTGCGGTGGTATCGTCAACTCGTAACAATATAGAACACTCAAAATCGTTTCGTGCAAAACATTTTATGCTTAAAAAAAAACCTAGTAGTTCTAAATAATTTATATGAAAATTTTGTTCACCCGCTTACATATACGCGTATATACATTTACATTTACGCGTTCATGGTTACTGTGTGCACCCCAGCCCGTTCTGGAGGCATCAGTAAAAATTTCTCGGTCAAAATGTAAGATGCCTATAGTATTATGTGCTGAAAAAATATTTTTCGACAGCCAATTTAAATCGGGTAATATATCATGAGAGGGTTAAAATTAAGCGTCAAAAGAACCGTGTCTTTTCAAAGCTAGGAATTTATGCCTCTCTAATAATTTTGTATATAACCATCCGTAACGTACTGCAGGGCAAGCTTCAAAGTAGGTAACGTTTGGAATTTTCGAATCAAATGTGCTATATTGTTACGTTTATCATCAGGTAAAGAAAAGGTCATGTTTCTGGTCTGAAGGGGTAAAAATGGGTGATCTAGTGATGAATCACCTATTGTATGCAGATGACGCGGTTTTGATAGCGCCAACAGCCACTGATCTGCAAACACTAGTCACAGTTATGAAAGACGACTGCATGAACAATGGCTTACATTTGAATGTGAAGAAAACCAAAATTATGGTTTTTGAACGGGAAGAAACCAGAACGAATGCAAGGATTGTGGTTGGTAACGATGTGCTGGAGCAAGTGAATGAGTTTGTATATCTTGGATGCGCCTTCAGTAAGGATGGGAAATACACCGCTGATATAGAGAGAAGAGTGAATGCAGGTAATAGAGTGAATGGTGCGATGGGAAGGCTACTTGGGAGCCGGCACTTAAGCCAAAAGGCGCAGCTGGCCATGCATAACGGAGTTTTTGTCCCAACGCTGTTATATGGCAGTGAGAGTTGGGTGTGTAAGAAGGAGAACGAAAGCAGGATAAATGCGGTCGAAATGCGATCTCTGCGGAAGATGTGCGGAGTCACGCTGACCGACCGTATTCGCAACAGCGTAGTAAGAAAGCGAGTAGGTATGAAAGATAGTATCGGTGTAAAGATGAGAAAGGGTATGCTCCGTTGGTTCGGGCATATAGAAAGAATGCCAGAAGAAAGAATGACAAAACAGATATACAATGCGAAAGTGGAAGGACGTAGGTGCCGGGGAAGACCTAGACTAGATAGTCTAGGTCTTGGTAAGATTACCATGACCAAATAGACCGTGTCTTAGCTGAAGGGCAAGTCAAGAGTCTCCGTAACCGGCGAGTGTGTATGAGACGAACTATGAGAGTGGAGGAAGCCAGAGAGGTATGTAAGGAAAGAACCTGTTGGAACTCTGTACTCTCTGCCTACCCCGCGAGGGAGCTGGCGTGATGATATAGATAGAGATAGATTGAGACCGCGTGATCTCATGTAAGTAATGCTACCGGAGCTACCGATAGACCATAGGGCATCGCCGGTAACTCGTATAGGTATATATTCAGTTTTTACGTCTTGTTGGAATTGAAATCTGAGATACTTTCTATCTTTCACTGAAATAGGTAAAAGCAAGTAAGCTTCCTTTAAATCGATGATTGCCATGAAGGGCTTTTCGCAAATTAATTTGGCAGCAGTTCTATAGTCCTCCATTTTAAAATGTAATTTAGGAATAAATTTATTCAAGTTTCAGATTAAGAATAAATCTTTTGTTACCATTAGCCTTAGGGGCTAGCAAAATATTTGAAATGAATTGATCTTGGTGGGGATGACATTTAGTTAACGCTCCCAATTTTATAAGATTATCGATAGCGTATCGCATCTCTAAATTCTCCACAGGAGAAAATTTGTTTTTTGGATCAACAGTTTGATGAACTGTTGTTGCAAATGGAATGGAAAACCCATCTTTAATCCAGCTCAGTATTACTGGATTAAAAGTGATTTTAAGCCTACAATTGAAGAAGAATTGTATTCTACCAGCATGACGTACTGTGTTCAGCGCCGAGGAGGAGCACGCTGCTTGTTGTTTTTCGCGTATGTAGTAGTTGCCGTTTGATTCGCGGGCCATTGCAGGGGTCTTCTGCGCTCCCTTCCCCCCCTGTTTGACGACGATGGCTGGTAGCGGGAGGGTGCTGTCCGGTTCCGCTGGTAGCGTGTCCTGGGCAATGGTTGGGAAGTAGATAGCATTGGAGATTTTTGTGGCGCAACATTCTTTTTTATTTGCAGCCCTTGCTTTTCAATTACCTTTGACGCTTTGATCTTGTTAGGTATTTTACTTCCAGAAAATTCATCCCTTTCTATATCCTGGATTATGCCAATGCAAGATTTATCTAAAGCCGGCGTAATGAGGTTCATGCGAGATTTCGTCTCCATGTGGTGTAGGTCGGAGAGAATCCGGCAAGCGTCCGATAATATTTCTACGGCTTCCACTTTTCTTGGTTTCTCTTCTCCGCTGGTTACTAAGATATTCATGGCCCTGTTGACCGCCGTAATACCCAAACCTAATTGGTTTTGGAGGTTTTCTATCTTTTTATCCTGGCCTCTTGTAGATTCGTTAAGCGCAGCTTGTATCTCGGGATTTAACACAGGGGCTTTTAGAAATTTACAGTTTTCGGGAATATTTTGTTCCTTTAATAATGTTTCTCTGGTTTCCCTACGCAAACCTCGGCAGAGAATTGGTAACCATCGCTGTGCCAATGTCTCGTGTATTTTTTCCCCGTAAATATTCGCTTCCGGTGTAGTGTCTCCCAACGCAGATAAGAATTCTACATCAATTACGAGGAGGGATCAAAAAGTAGTGAGAATGAGATAGAATATAATGACTATTGATAACTTAATAATTTATTTTTCTACATAGTTTCCGAGTCTCTCTACACACCGAGTCCAGCGCTTTTCCAAGGCTTCAATCCCTTTCACAAAAAATGTTTTGTCTTGGTCCTGCAAAAAGCTCTCCACGGCATCCATCACCTCATTATCGTCTTCGTATCTGTTTCCCCTTAAGTATTTTTTCAATTAAGGGAACAGATAAAAATCGCTAGCCGCCAGATCTGGTGAATAAGGGGGGTGGTCAACCAATTCGAAGCCAGCTTGCTGAATGGCAGCCATCGCAACTGCCGACCTGTGCGCGGATGCGTTGTCGTGATGAAACAGCACGCCCCTTCGAAGTTTCCCTCTCCTTTTCTCTTCGATGGCTTCACTCCTTCCTCAACTTGGGAATTAAAGCTGCATAATATTGGCCTGTAATAGTGGTTCCACGCCCCAGGTAATCAATGAACAATATTCCTTCTGAGTCCCAAAATATTGAGGCCATAACCTTGCCAGCCGATGCCACGACACGAAACTTCTTCGGGGTCGGTGATGTTGACCGTTTCCATTGCGAAGATTGCTGTTTTGTCTCGGGATCAAAATGATGGACCCGTGTTTCGTCCATTGTTACGAAACGAGACAAAAAGTTTTCAGAATCTTCTTGAAACTTGCCCAACAATATCTTCGACATGTCAAGTCGGTTTTGTTTCTGACTGTTGGTTAACATTTCACACTTTTCTCATATTCAAAGATTGTTTCAATATGGATTGAATACTTCCATATGAAATGACCGTTTCTTGAATTAAGTACCGGATGGTATCTCTTCGATCCCTCAATACAATTTTCTCGACTTTCGCAACATTTTCTTGGGTGACTGACGTCGATGGACGGCCGCAACGATATTCGTCTTCCGTGCTCGTTCTCCCTACTCAAAATTGAGAAGCCCACCTTGCGACAGTGGAATACGGCGGAGCAGACTCTCCTAATGTTGCCTCCAAATCGCAATGAATCTCTTGCGTCCTTAACTTTTTTAAACAGAGGTATTTAATAACGGCTCGCGCTTCGTTTTGCTCCATTTTCGAGAACAAGTGCCGACACGAAGCAAACAAATGACTACACTCAGAAAAAAACAAAAGAGAATCGAAGATTTTTTTTTTTATTAATATTGCAAATATGTATCTGAGCTATGCCTGCCAGTATTTTTTTTTACTAAGAAGTATGTCGTTCTCACTACTTTTTGATCCCTCCTAGTACATCAGCTTCGTCTTGAACATTGATATTTGTGTTGGACTGTTCGGGTAAATCCTCTGCCTCGAGAGTCGGATCATGCTGTGGAGTCATTATTTCCGGTGTTAATTTTATTTTATTGTCTGAAATAATATAAAAATATTATAATTGTACTGCTTTTTTTAATGTTGATCCATCGAGGGTTAACTAGACATCGTGATAACTCGCGGCTATCACCCAGACGTAATTATTTGCCTTCGCATTGACTCTCGGCCAATACCCCGGCTTCAACTTTCCTTCGCATTGACTCACGGCCAATACCCAGGATGTCATATTATTCGCGTTTAACACTTAGCAATATTAATGATTTACTCACCAGAATCTTCATCCGAAGATGACGAGGAAGAAACGATGCGCCTTCGACGAGTAATTCGTGCAGGCCTTTGTTTCTCCCGTAACTTTTGAATCTTGGATTCGTAATTTTGAATTTTGTCTTTCGTTTTTCGTTTCGGCATGTTTTACACAGAAGGTGAAAACGAATAAGGGTAGATTTGAAATTTTCCGATCCAATTAATACACGTATTATCGTTGCGCCGCACGGAAAAAGAATGAGAATTCCGACGAATAATGGTGCGAGGTGGGCGCCACAGATTAGAAATATCGATGTTTTGTTTTAAAATCGATTTACTCTTTACACGTGCGAAGTTGCTTAGTAGGTTAAAGGACTACCTTGTTTACTTATACCTTCGAAGCTTACTAATATAATAATGATCGAACTTCGCATGAAGTTCAATTGATCATTATAATATACGATTTTCAAACACAACACCCATCAATTTACATGTTTATTTTTTTTAATAAATAAATGTACCTCCCGCTGCAGTTTTCAGCAAAATTTTTACGCTCCGCAATTACCTACTGTAGGTACTATACACCATTATTTAAGCAAAGGCGCGTGAAATCTTGATTTTTGAAATGTCTTGACATTTGTTATTACATATCATCTGTGGTGTTTTATAACCACGTAAAAGTATTATATGAATGTATTTCTTAGGTACATCATATTAAACCGATTTTTTATTATTATAAAATAAAAGTAAAAGAAAAAATGGCCACAGTGGAAAAGCATTTTTTTAAGACGGTCCAAGGTCCAAGTACCTATGTACCTATGACAGCGTGTCCAGCACTCTGACACACTAATAGCTAACGTGCGAATAGCCATGTATTGTGTCAGTTTTTGGTTAACATCAAGCATTGTCTATCTCGTAATGATTGTATTAATAAATTAGTAAAGAGATCAAGTACTTACCCCAACCACGACACACCAAATATTACTCTAATTCAGGAAGAGGTCTTTCTTATGCGGCCACAGAAAAAAAACCTTCCGTAGATGTAGCCATGCCAACCTATGATAAAATTTATTACTATTGCAATATATTGAACGAAGCTGTGGTTTAGTGCCTGATGCTTACGTTATATAACTCCTGGCTAGATTATCCGTTTCATTTGATCGGAATGGAATACGGATACACGACGCCGTGGATGGAAATAGTTCCTAAAATTACCACAAAAGTTTGAATCACACAATTGACTGCTTAATAGGTTCCTTCCAGCTAAATTTAAAAAAAAAAAATCAAGAAAAGAAAAACCTGTTTATTGTAATTTGAATCAAAAATTGACATCATTATTATCGAAAAAACGAAAAGGCACGTTTTATCACTTTGTTACAATTACCTTCACTCTTGCACATATAGGAATACATAATGGTTAATATTCTACCAACATTACACATTATAATTCGAAATAACACAAGTTTTGGAAATTAAAACAAATTGACAACATCACTCTTCGATTTCCCGCCAAAACTCCGGGTAGTGTTAAATAATCAATCACTTTTTTTTTTATGACTATAAAAAAAATGATAAAACGTGCCTTTTCGATTTCCCTCAAAACGGCCGTCGCAATTGGTATGTAAAGTTTCCATCACTTTACTATCCAGGGTGGGCACTTCATCAATTTCATTATCATATTTCTCATCAAGTTCATTGGGGAGGTGAATTTATTTAGAAATGAATATTCGTAAACTTTGTATAATGGCATAATGTAAACGCAATTGCCACAAAAAAAAAGAAAACCTACCACAAGCTCGGAACCACTTTTTATACTTATGGCATTGTTAATAAAGTTTACAAAAAACTAGTGTTTTTGCATATTATTTGCTGATTTGGATCATTATTACTACATATATAATAAGTACATTTAGGTCTACATGAAAAAAAAATTTGATTTTGAGTATCTTTATGGATTTTCCATTTGTTTGAATTATGTAGGTGTCCAAATTTTTAACTGTGCCACAACAAGAGACTAACAAGGTCACTAGTTCATTGTTGTGCATCATTTTCATTGTCTATATTATCACACCAGATCCTTTGCAGAGTAATCTAGTTGGTTTGGTCAGATTAAAAGGACAGAGAACACCTGACACTCTGAAGAATGTAGGAGTAACAATGTTGGTGCCTGGCAAATAGTTTGAGCAATAATTTGCATTGCGCACTAACAGTTCTTGATATAATCAGGCATGTACAGAAGTGTCATATAAACTCAACTTATTTGCAGGTTAGTTCCGTTTCCCAATAAGTGCACACAGCATAGCGTTGTTAAATAGACAGTACACATTTAATTATTGATTCCATGTAAGTCTTTTTTTGAATCTATTGACAAGATAATTTATTTAAAATTATTGTTAGATTTTACTAGAGACGTAAAATGTAGTACAATATTTGATTATAACAAACCGTATAATAAAAAATACTTATCACAACTATTAACTTAAATATCAGTGGTTCCCAAACCAAGCAAGCGCTTGTATCTTGGGAAGATACCAGACATACGCCATCACCAGCTCATGACATCCAAACTGCGTTAGTGGCATGGAATTTCAACAGTGAAGTCGACTACATTGAGTTATTACGTACCGTGGTTTTGTAATCACGAGGTCCTGGGTTCAAATCCTAGGTCGGACAAATATAGTTTTTCTAACGAAAAATTCCCAGTATGAGTCCGGAGTCTGGAATTGTGCCCGGTATATGGCAATAGGGTCGCCCCCTATTACATGGGACCTAACAACGTTTCGCGAAACGTGGGTATACACCTCTGCCACCCCTGCTTGGAGAATATAGGCGTGACGGTGTGTGTATACTGTTATTATATTTTACTAGTCTTAAAATTTAATACAATATTTGAATATAACCGAATAGAAAAAATTAAACTTATTACAATTATTAATTGAAATAACGACGAGGTGGCTAAGGTGAAACTAAGCAAGCGCTTGTATCTTGGAAAGATACCAGACATACTCCATCACCAGCTCATCACTTTCAAACTGCGTTAGTGGTATAGAATTTCAACAGTGCACTCGAGTTGATTGAGTTACTCGTATTACGTACCAAGAACTAGAAAAGTTACTTCAAGCAACTGACGGCTTGGTCCATGAAGGTAAAATTACCTGGAGGGAATCATATGACGTTGCCGCTCCGCCGGTCATCGTTCAACACATTGTCTTTTTTCTCTCTCAATTACACGGATGACCATTTTGAGTGAATGAGACAGCTATTGTAAGGTTGGCAACGTCGCACTGTACGTGTGCTTCGTAGCCTGTTGTGTCCGATGTTTGGGCCATAACAAATGCGCCCCGTCCGTGTCAGAGGTTAAAATATGAATGAAAATTATTGTGTTAAGTAAATATACTTTAATACAGTGAAAATATGTCGTGTTGTGCTGTATTTTGTAAATCAAGGACAACCAAAGGAGGAGTAAAAAATCCTGAATTATCATTTCACACGTATGTATTTATTGCCTCTTATTATATTATAGGGAAGTTTCACAGCAAAATTATGGATTTTACATGAAATATATACGTTATTGACGTCATATACTTAATATACGGTGATAATTAACTGTGAGTTTAAAGCTTTAATTTGCATTTTAAATATGCATTATTTTACGCTTCTTCAATAGTGATGTCCTACAGCGCCTATCGCTTACTGTCGATATTAATAAATTAATACTGAAACATTAACAATTCCTATTCACGTCATAATGACTAAACGAATTTGGATGAAATTTAGTAAGGATAGAATATCTAGATAAACACTGTCACGTCTATATTCCCTAATCGGGGGTGGGATATTCCCCAATCGGGGGTAGGACCTATTTATGATTACTTCATCTTTATAGCGTTTTCCCTGAAATAAAACACTTATTAAACTACTTACCCCACTGGAAGCTTTATATTGAGATGGCATATAGACCCTCGGTTGCGAAATGAAGTTTTGCCATTTGGGTAGTACTGCTTATACTGAAGATTAGAGGTTTGCACTCTATATGAGTTGGCATTGTGCCCTCCACCCCGTGAGGGTGCGTTGTATGCCATGCCCATATGTAGATAAATCTGAACCCTGAAAAGCATGTTGATATCCGTGTGATGGAACTATTGATTATCGTGATTTAGAATCCGCGTTTGAGTGCTAAAACGTTTAAAAGGTACCTCCCCTTTCATTATCGCCGGGACGCGGTTGCGGTTAGCAAGTGGAATTTCCAAAACCAAGCACAGCACTGCGAGACCTCAAGACACCGTGAGCTCATTCTGCGTAGATCGGACCAAAAAAAAATATTAAAAAGTTTGAGGGTACCCCGGAACAACTATGCCTTTTGGACATCTAACACCTCAGTCCTTCCCGTGACCATGGGTGCTGCAAAGCATTCGAAACGTCGAGAACTTAAAATAAAAAAATAAACCGCGATATAATCCGAAAAATAGTTTTATTTCATGTGTAATATTCGCGTGAATCTAAGAACTCAGTATTAAAAAATCTTATTTAAGTACCTTATTGGTCTAGTAGCAAATCTGTACCTCCAGGTGATACAACTCGAGTTATTTTAGTTATTACTCTTGATATATTTACACATTATGCAACAGAAAAAATCAGCTATTTTTCAATCTGATGTCTCTTAAAATGAAGAAGTTTTTTTTGTGCATATTAATATAACTAAGGATTTTTCAGAATTAAAAAAGTGTAAGATGATATATCTTCAATTATCACAAGTTGAACTAAACTGATTGCTCCAATGTTTTTTTTCTGTATTAATGATTCAACTTTAATTAACCCCTTATACGCAAACAGCAGGGGTAGATTAAAAATGGTGTGAATTGATATTATTCCACGTGTGTCAGTGTACACTAATGTTATTTAATAAATGAACATATTTAGTATAGATTCTCAGATAACTTAAGATTTTCTGTTCGGTCAAATAAATATGTTTTTTAATCATCTATTGTCTTTTACATTGATAAGGCCTGTCCTAGTAATCACTTCCCTATTAAAGTACACTAATGCAGATCCACAAACTCCCACATAACATTGACACGCTACCTCAGCGATATGCACTGACCATACATTCTAGTTTCATGACTAACGTGCATTGAAAAAGCGCACGAGCAAACGTAGGATAAATGTGATGTAAAAATTGTTACCACCACTACGCCTATATTCCCCAAGCGGGAGTGGGAGTGGTGTACTGTGTACACTCACTTGTCGTTCAACAATGTAAGATCTCATGTAGTAGAGGATGAGTCTATTGATATTATACCGAGCACCGTGCCAGACTCCGGACTACATTTTTTTTATCGAATAATTCGTATTTTCCGACATAGGATTCGAACCGATGACCTTGTGATCGTTATGCGCAAATTGTACATACTAATATCGATGTTTACAGATTCGTCTTTAAGATTTGTATTATAATACGTATGTGTGAACTTATATAAATTACTCGTAGTAATTCGAAATCATAATTTAGATGAGTCAATTACGATTTTGCATGAAGTAAATATTTGTTAATCATAAATTATCGATAAATTTTCTCATCGATAAATCCTGTACTAGTAATCACTTGCCTAATCACGCACACTAACGCAGTTTTACAAACTCACACCGACATAAAATTGGCACGCTACCGTGACGATATGCGGTGTCTAGGTATATTCTTCCTCTATGGCTTGGTCCAAAGGTTAAGAGCTTGAGCCGCTCCGCTTACTGGATCGAGTAGTCGCGTGTTCGTTTTTCGCACGAGACAAATCTGCGTGACCCACGAATATTTCTTTCGGTCTAAGTGTTTGTTCATGTAATTTTCATGTTTGTAAACACACTCTCAACACAGTAATTATTCCTACTGTGGGATTACGTTTTTTATATATAAAAAAGAGACACGTGAGGTAATGACCGCAAATTTGGCGGGGAAAGTAATATAATTTCATGTTTCTCCAGTTGCTTAAATAGTATCTAAGTTGCACATGAAGGCGTATTACCAAATAAAACTTAGCACGCGAATGCGTTACGGTAAGCATCAGGCACAAAGTGAGCTAGGGTGTAGGGTGCACTCTAACTTTTGCAACAAAAATTAGTTGTGTCTTCTGTGGGATGCAGCACAACTCAATGGTCGACTATTACTAATTGCTCCGTCACGAAAACAGTGTCTTCAGTGGGAAGCATCATTTTCTAGTGAATGTGTTAGTTTATTTCTATAGTTAAACTAATAAATATAAACCTGTGTAGTTAGGTGTAGCGTAGTGTTCCGCTTAAGCCCCGGCGATTAGAGATTGTGCTAAAAAATAAAAATTCAAAACAATTTGACGAGTTTTATTATGACACACGATTTTTCACCGAGACAAGTTACACTTAAATATATTTACCTAGAAGTATACCGAATTTATACTCTATCCTGTGGACATACACTTCACCTGGGTTGAGCACGGAGTTTGGGAAATTTCTCTGGAAAGGACATACAAATATATATTCGTGGTTTGCTCGTGTCCATTGACTAAAATATTTTATGGTTTATCGACGGATCACAAAACACTCGTATCGAGGTATCATCCGTAGTAAAGCTATAATAATTTGTTTTTTAATTGATACCAAAGGAGTATGCGCAGTTGCATCATTGTACGTATAAATTAAGTTACACTGAATCTTAAATTTCAAACAAATCAATGTGTTTTTGTGCCTGAACTAGGAGAAACGGATTTCTCCTATTCAGGCACTGATAGATACAGGTATCTCAGACCACAGAGCTCTTTCTGCTTTACGAGACGATACAGAGATAAAATGAAAAGATATTATAGCAAACCATTTAGTAAAAGTAACAATCAAGAATTAAAATTAAATCTATAGCGTGTTTGTTGTGTGCCCTATCTGTGTGTGATAGCGTCAATGAGTGAGTGGCTGTGTGAGAATGTGAAAAATATAATATGCATGCAATTCTTAAACTTGACTTTTTATATTTAATTAAGCCTGGATATTTAAGAGATTTTCCGTTTCAAAATAGGTTACATTTTTAAGATAGCTGCATACTGTCAAAAGCGCATCTTTTTTTCAGTTGATAGAAACATAGCTGTTTATTGATATAATACGGTGTGTGAGTATTTTTAACACATATATGTTTACTATCACGGCTGTAATCCCAGAAGAGGTAGTCAGAAACATCTGGAACATATTATATTTCAAACGCCCACACTCTGCTCAATGATCTCAAAGCTCGAAATCCAGACCCACTTACCTCATAAATAGATAACCCTTTTGCTGTGGTAGGCCATTCCATCGTAATTAAACAATTTTTACTCCTGCCATCCCAATTTTACGGTATCAACAGATATTGAAAACATTAGTTTCCTCTGATCGCTTGCCATGCAAGTATGAAATGAGCGACTCGTGTGTTTGTTTTATTAGTGTTATACGTATGTAACGATAAACCTAACAGTACATTCCAAATCAATATAGGCCAGCCATGTTGAAAGATAACTAAAGGCAAGAGTTATAATGGATTAAAAAATAAGATTTGGGGCAGTTTGAGTTAATGTATAAAATATCTAATAATGAATAAGGTCCATAAGTATGTGAGCTATCGAATAATATACATACGTTATTAACAGCGTCAGGGTAGTTCTGAGGCATTAGGCAGAAGAGGCCGTGCTTCTTGTAGTAGGTGCCCTGTTTTCCCATCAGAGGTACGTAACCGTAGCCCACTCTCCCCTGGAATAGAGAAAACAAAATATAAATCCCATTTATGACATTCGACAAACCCTGCTGGCGGGAACAATGCACTATGCAGGGAGACTAGAATCAATACTCACGCCTTTATCCCACTGGGGTAGGCAGAGACTACAGTTTGCCACATACTACGATTCTGACAAACCTCTTTCGCTTCATCTATGTTCATACATCTCTTCATACATTTCCATCGATTTAGAGTGCTACGCACTTTTCCAATAGACCATTAATTTGGTCGTGATAGGTTTTCCTTGGGCGACCTCTTCCGACGCTTCCACTCACATTGGCTCGATATATTCCTTTCGTTAGCCGCCTGTCACACATCATCTCCACATGCCCATACCAATTCAACATACCTCTTTCAATCCTAGTCACCACGTCATCCTTTAACTTACATCGGTTTCTAATCACACTATTCTTCATTCGGTCAGCAAGGGTGACTACACATATACTCCGTAAAGAGCGTATTTCTACAGCATTTACTCTAATTTCATGCTTCTTTTGCCATACCCAACATTCACTGCCGTACATAAGCGTAGGTACCAACACACCATTGTGAATAGTCAGTCGAGCCTTTATTGAGACAGACCGACTTCTCACCACGGCGCGTAAGGCACCATTCACTTTGGTGCCCGCGATCACTCTCCTTTCAATATCACCGTCACACCTTACATTTCTCGTGAGCATACTTCCCAAATAAACAAATTCATTCACTTGTTCCTCTCTTGCACCTTCTACATTAATATTACACTCTGTCACAGCTTCCTCTCTTTCATATGCGTTAATTCGAAATGTAGTAATTTACGGACCAGACTGAATTCGAATTTGGAAGATCTTCGTTAGACAGAAAACTTAAAGGCTAACGATAAACCTGACTACTACCGATTTCTGTACTGATCCGTTCCACCTTCACCATAAAGACACGTGACATACAAATCTAGGGTCATCAGCCTGATTAGGCCCAAAATGATGAAACCCAGTGGCTATATTTTCCATCCTTTTAACCAATTTTAAATAACACAACTACTACTTAGCTACTTAGATCCAAGCATCACTAACAAACAACAAAGCATAAGAAGTTATCATTTCACATTGTATTTCTATTTATATTGTCACGCCAGAACCTTTGCAAGGCAAGAAGAGAGTACAGAGTTCAAACATTCACAAAGCTATTAATAATAACAAATAGTGCCATAAACTAAACAAAAGTACATCGTGATTATTAAATTGATAGCCCATCATCCCAGGCACCCAAAACTATATGCCCGTCCCCTGCATGGCTAAAGACTGCCCTGATCCTAATCACTACCCCTTTAAATATAAATGCAAAATCACCTCGCTCGCTTCGTCTTCCGCCTCTTCACCATTTGCACTCAGTTCCTCCTCACTTGAGGACGAACTCTCGGACTTGACTTCTTCGTCCTGTTCCTCTTCCTCCCCGCCCGCCAAATTCTACGGTAACAAACAACCAAATTATTACCAGTTTGGTCACAGATTCCAAGAGGTCTACTAACCAGTGATTGCTGTATGACAATTCTCTAAATTTGCTTGCATAAATTGAACTAACAAAGATAATGAAAATCTTTGAAGGATAACTATAACGTGAGGACGTCAAACACGTCAGTCCTTTCTGTAACCATGGGTGCCGGAAACGTCGGTAATTTAAAAATGCATGCGCTATAATCCAAAACCTCGTTTTATCTCTTGTGTACTTACTGGCGTAAATCTAAGTAGTCGAAATTCTCTAGTCTTCATAAAACGGGAATGATATCGAGAATTCCAAAGACTTTTTACAACTTACCTCTACAATCTTATCAGGGTCTGGGAGCAGGTTGCCCGTGTAGAACTGCATTCCGGGCTGATTGCTATACACTTCCAGAACTCGCCCGGATATTGGATGCAAAGCTCTGCAAAACAGTACATCGTTGATATCAGATGCAACCCATAACCATCATGCAGTTGTAGGTTAAGGTTGTGGTGTGTGAATGATCTACGCTGTTGGCCGCAGGGCCTTTACAGCTTCACCGGACAAGAGGGCGAGCGTGCAACCACTACGCTCGAGCCAGAAGGGCAAGGGGGCAACTAGCTCATGGGCGCCTCAAGGAGGAACAGCCTCGGCTTGGGCAGTCGCTATGGGGGAGGGTGTATACTAGGTCGTGTTTCCCTCCACCAGCCGCCGGGCAAGGGATTCTTCGATCTCGCCGGCGAGGTCGGTGTCTGATCCTGACATTGAGTATCGTGGTATTAAGTAAAGGCATTCGTAGCACTACGTGGCCGCATTATTCTTAGCAGCAACTAAACCCTAAGAAGCTTTGTGCTCAGTCTGAAATTGTTTATGATATTATATTCGAACGTCTCCATGTTGCGAAAGGACTATTCAGGGTCTATTACGATAAAAAACGTGTATTTGCACTTGGAGCACTTAGCACAGCAAGTAGAATACGAATAAAAATATTTCGAAATATGATTTTTGACTGGATATTTTAGAATCTGGCTAAAGAAAAACGAAGAAACGAAATATTCTCGATAAAAAAAAATCAAGTCTATTGTTTTACATTTTCTTTTCAACGAAACGTTTAAGAACCAGTCAATAGAATTTACTTGGAAACATAGACATTAACTGTTGCAAAATTCTTATAAAGAAGTTTTATATTTTATAGTGTAGTTTCTTTAGAAAATGAAAAAATTGTTTCTGCACATAGTTTACTTCCGAGCACGCGCTCAATATATCAGTCTCTATTATTCATTTGTAAAGTTATCGCATTACTGCCACTCTTCTAGTAGATAAGTGGTCAATCGCGGTAGGCCCTTAAGGCGTTAGTCCAGTTACCATTTAATGTGGTAGCCATTAAGTTGAAAGCCACAGGCAACTTTATAAGTTTCTACAACAGGCGCTCAGAAACGGTTAGCCTCCAAAAAACAGGCAGCACGTTATTACGATAACGTCGTGAACGCGTGTAACGGTATTCTGCATGTCACTAGAGTACCAATAAACGACCATTTCACGAAGTTATCGTAACGCACTGCGTTACGTGTACAATTGGTCATAGCGAATACGGGCCTTGAATTATGCCCATTATGCCGGTGCGTGGTCAAGTATAACTAGATTTTTAATAGATAGGGAAACAACTATATCAATAAACGTAGAAAACCTGTTAGAACTCCGTATTCTCTGCCGACCCCGCTAGGGATCTAGCCTGATGATATATGTATACATATATCAACGTAGTACCTTGCTTGGAATGTCAAATCTTGCGCCGTGCCCTGTGTGATGCAAAAATTGATGTCGTAACCGCCCATTGGAATCTTGGGCATCATCGTCCTGAGAACACGCGGCACCCTGAAGTCGTAGGCCGAGCCGCCCACTACCTTTTTATCACCTGGAATCACATACAAATTTGTAAAGTTAGTGGATTTACGGTTTTAAAGGAAGAAAAGCAGGTTATGGACGGAATTAATTGCCAAATGGGTCACTACGTTTACCCACTTTACAGAGAAAATTTTGGCAGCAAAAATCAGACCGTAATGTTGAGTTAGCAGAAAATAATTGTTACAATTGTGGATCAAGCACAAACCCATACAGGTATATACAGTTTAAAAAAATTGTTGCTACCGTAGGAATAATGCCAGTGAGTTTTATACCTTTCACGGAAAATTCAGTCTCGTGCTAAGATCTATTAAAAGGACTACTTAGTTGCAAATAAGACAAAAATCTTAAGAGATGACTTACTTTAACTTATATTACGTATTCTTCAATCTGTGCCTACACTGAACTACCTATGTATTTATTTTTGTTGACAATTCACACTCAAATTACACAAGATTCTTCACAAAAAAATTACAATTCCACAAACATGACTAATAATGCCAACCTAAGTCATTAAGCGGTGCGCAGTTTGGGAAAATATATTCCCATATTCAAACAAAGAAAACGAAATCTTCAAAAGAAATAAAAGCAGTTTCACCTGTCACAACTCCCTCGTCATCGGTCACCGTGTACTTGTCCGCGTTGATAGTAAAAATGTGATCGTACATCACCTCAGTTCCGGCATGCTGGAAGCAAAAAGACTAGAGTTGTATAGAAATTGTGATTTTATCGACTATATCGATATTACAGATCGGCTAATCTTTTTGTCGTGTCAATAGTTCATATTTGTCCTGCTAAGTGTGGCTAGTTCGATCGCGCCGTCCGTGACCGAGCTTAGCTTTTTTCTTATACAAGTGGTGAGGCATAAAGGGCAGACCACAACATAGTCTGTGAGATCGCACCAAAATTGCAGGCTGTTAAATTTAGATCTCTGAATCCCCATATGCGCAGATTTTGCCTGCATCTACCTACCTTGAGTGCGGAGCAGATTTAATGATTTCTACACAGCACATAGTAGTTGGCGCCCTGGCGGTGCTTGATCCTGACATGGGACTAAGTAAGGCGGCGCTAAATTGTTTATTTTATTTAATTAGTATTATATATTAAATTAGTCAATGTTTTGATACTATGGATAATATTGTTTTACTGGCCAATTTGCACTATTGATAGCATCAATACGATCAATAGAACTATCCATATCGTACTATTTTTCAAGGGCTACTTATCGATAGTCAAACTACCGATAGTTGTGCAACTCTTACAAAGACATTTCGGTATGCGAGGGAAAAAAATAGAAGTGCTGGTCGTAGAAATCGAAAGTTTCCGCAGGCACAATGGCCCTAAGTTGTGGAAACTGATTGTCCGCTTGAGTGCCTAATTTTGTTACTTTACGATATTTTATTAGTGGGTGTACATTGGCACGCGGAACGAAAGGGCGGCGTAATCGAGCTACGTTCGAAAATTTCGATTTTTGTACTCACGGGTTGTCGATTAACTTTTATCGTTTGAACAAAATACAGCCTACATTCCTCAGTGCAATACGGCAGAGGGCGTACTGTGTATCTGTACATCCATATTTTGTCGGTAATATTAGATCGTAATGTAACAAGAGGCGGCTCTATTAATTTTATACCCGGCACAATTCGAGACTCTGGATCGATATTGACAATTTTTGGATAGAAACACCCCAATAACAATTTCCAGACGTAGGATTTGAACCCAGACTCTTATGATCTCCTGCCGCATCATGGGGCATTAGATTTCATACTATTCATGAACAAAAACGTTTTCAGTATGGTTGTTTTTTTTGGTGTTCGGTACTGGTTCTTATTACCCTTTAAATATATTTGTCTAAAATAAAACGCGGATAAAACTACCCATTTCCTACTGTCCCGAGATTCTAGTCTGATCTTCTTAAGATCCTAAGTCCCCTAGATGGGGCAGAGGGCGTCAACAGTGCGCCGCCATCCCGGTCGATCTTGAGCTTCGCGCTTCAGCTCGCTCCAGCTTTTTCCTATAGCCTCCGCTTCTGCAATGATTGTCCGCCGCCAGGTCTGCTTAGGACGGCCACGTTTACGCTTTCCTTGGGGGTTCCAGTCTAGGGCTTGCCTCGGTATGTGTTCAGGACCCCTTCGGAGCGTGTCGCCAATCCAGTTCCATTTCCTGCGTTTTATCTGCTGGTCGATCGGAGTCTCATTGCAGTGCTCCCATAGATGTGCGTTGGAGTATATGCCAAAAATCATTTCTCAGGCCAGTATATGCCAAGATTCCGGCGTAGGCATCGGTTGACGCAAGTCTGGAGTCCACGCGAGATATCCCTAGTAACCTTCCACGTCTCACATCCATACAGTAATACGGTTTTTATGTTAGACCAAAATATTTTCAGCTTGACTCTTCGTGTCAATTTCCGTGATTGCCATATAGGACGGAGCCGTGCAAAGGTTGCTCTTGCTTTGGCGATTCTCGAAGTGATGTCCTCTTCGGTCCCTCCAGTTTCCGACACGACACTTCCGAGGTAAGTGAATTTGTGGACTCGCTCCTCAGCCTCTATGCCAATGAGCAACGGCAATGAGCTTGTCGCCCCGCACCTCATCTCCTGGGTCTTCCGGTTGTTCATTTTAAGTCCCACCTTCATTGCCTCCCGACGTAGGTCGTCTAGCTTGGCTTGCATATCGGCGCGTGTGTGACTCAAAAGGCATAGGTCGTCGGCATAGTCTAGATCCTCTATGATGCTAGATAGTCCCCATTCTAGTCTGATAAGTAATATTATTTGATAATTAGTAGTTCTTTATACATACTATACATATAGTAAAACTGTAATTAAGCCAAATCTGTACATAGAATATTTTATGAAAATTTTAATTATTCTACCCTTCCTTATCGATGTAGAAACCGAAACAATTTTTTTTGGAATTATTGCCTGTCTGTCTATCCGACTCTTTGTGTTTCTATCACGCAAAAACTACCAAACGGATTTCAATGAAATTTGGTGTGGTAATAACTAATCCCCTAACTCAAAATAATAAACACTTTTTGTCCCAGAAAAATAAAGCAAGATGGGATTATCGCGGGATAAACTATATAACATTTTTATTTTTATTGTTGTTAGTTGCAAGCTGCAAACGTTACAATGTGTGATTTTGCCTACATATGAATTTTTCCACGTCCTGATAATGGACTCGGGTTCGTCTCCAAGTAACTCTTCAGTTGTTAATAGCACGCCCCCGAAAATGTTTACACAAATTTGATTTAGATACTCAGATATGATTTCTTGCATGAACGGATGATGCAGTCACGATTGTCTTTTCGGGAGTGAACTCTTTAACGATGAATGACCCGGACATGAAAGTTTCGCATAAAACTTTGTTTAGGTACAAAATGCACAATTCTTGCGGTATAGTTTTTATTTCCCCATACAATTACGGCTGAAGATTTTAAAGATACTTAGTATGGAGGTGTCTTAGGTCAGTACAGGATCTGTGCTATCCCAGAAAGGCCAGTCTGCCTAGGTCAAATTACAAAATAAACGCGTGAATAACAGCTAGTTAAAAAAAATCTATTTATATTGCGTGTGATAGTCAAAGTTTGAAATTATTATAAATCTCATACATTGGCATAATTGGGCGTTGCAAGGGGACTTTAGCCCTCAAGAGAATCAACGAACACCACTTTATTGATCAATTTCTATCAATAAATTTCGAAGTCCCAGAGACTGCTCTGGCTAATGAAGTTGTTTGTGTTCAAGTCATATGAGCACGAAAAAAGTTTAAAAATGCACTTCTACCACGGAATAAACGCTGAAATATTGTAAATTATTTTTCTGTCACTTGTAATATTTTACTTGAACTCGGAATTTTCTTCTTATTCAATTGACATCCCACTCGATACGATAGCAAAATAAAATTAGAGCTCCCCATTTTTTTGATATAACATCCGCCATATTGATTTTGTTCGTATAAAATGTGAGTTATGTTGCCCGGACCATACTAACAAATCGATTGACACCTCATACGTAAAAATAAACAAACATATGTACATAGACTACTAAAAATAAACCTTTGGCTTTACCGTAGTCGGTTAATACTTGATTCACTTATTACAACATATAATTCTTTGTGATTTCAATTGCTACAGTAAGGACACCGTCAATACACGAACCGTAAAGAATATTGTTGATTATCACGATTGTCAAAAAGGAGTCGTCATTAACATTTAAAAATTTGAATTGAACGAAAAATGTAGGACAAGG
This sequence comes from Phalera bucephala, assembly GCA_905147815.2. Classification (NCBI taxonomy): domain Eukaryota; kingdom Metazoa; phylum Arthropoda; class Insecta; order Lepidoptera; family Notodontidae; genus Phalera; species Phalera bucephala. Next base: position 4,482,983 of record LR990609.1, on the reverse strand, counting down.
TATGTACACAGTAAAGGCTTCCTTTGATTATAAATTATTTCCCTTATATTCGATTGCCTTTGATTCGATCGAGACTTGGGCGGTTCTTAGATCTCTCCAGCGATGCCGCATTGACTATAGGTACATCGAAGTGTTGAAGTGCTTGTATAATAACGCCACCATGTCAGTCCGAGTACAGGGGCAGTGCACGAAGGTGATCCCCATAAAAAGAGGAGTAAGACAGGGAGACGTCATTTCTCCGAAACTGTTTACGGCCACCTTAGAGGACGCCTTCAAGCTCTTGGAATGGCAAGGACTTGGCATCAACATCAATGGCGAATACATCACTCACCTTCGATTTGCCGACGACATTGTGGTCATGGCGGAGTCGCTGGAAGATCTAGGACGAATGCTCGGTGACCTCAATAGAGTATCCCAACAAGTGGGTCTTAAAATGAATATGGACAAAACAAAAATAATGTTTAATGTCCATGTCGTACCCACCGCACTCACCGTTGGGAACTCTACTCTTGAAGTTGTCGACGAATACATTTACCTGGGACAGGCAGTCCGGTTAGGTAGGTCCAACTTTGAGAGAGAGGTCAATCGACGAATCCAACTCGGCTGGGCAGCGTTCGGGAAACTGCGCAACATCTTCTCATCCAAAATACCTCAGTGCCTAAAGACTAAAGTTTTTAGTCAATGTGTGTTACCAGTGATGACATATGGATCAGAGACGTGGTCTCTTACAATAGGTCTCATAAAAAAGCTCAAAGTTGCTCAGCGAGCTATGGAAAGAGCTATGCTCGGCGTTTCTCTACGTGATCGAATCAGGAATGAGGAGATTCGTAGAAGAACCAAGGTCACCGATATAGCCCTCAGGATTAGCATGCTGAAGTGGCAATGGGCTGGCCACATAGCGCGAAGATCGGACGATCGTTGGGGCAGAAAGATTCTAGAGTGGAGACCACGTATTGGCAAGCGCAGCGTAGGACGACCGCCTGCCAGATGGACCGACGATCTTGTGAAAATCGCAGGAAATCGTTGGATGCAGGTGGCATCGGACCGGTTACGCTGGAAAGCGATTGGGGAGGCCTATGTTCAGCAGTGGACAAGTATAGGCTGAAATGATGATGATGATGATATTCGATTGTTTATAACAACACCAAAGTCTGTTTAACGAAATTTAGTAGCCAGGTACTTAATTTGGATAGTCAAGCTCGTACAATTAATAGGTTTCTTAATTAAGTATATAATATTATATATACGTGATACTAGAGATTCATAAAATACTTATATATGAAAGATTTCATTCCATGGAAAGGTAAATAAATTAATTTTAACTTGTACCATTATTCAAAATTGTGAAAATTGAAGTTTTAATTATTAAAATGTTTTGATACACTCTTAAAGCCATAAACATGATTATGCGAAAGTCAATTTGTTATTATAATTTGTATGTTAAGTGAGATCGAAATATAAAGTTGATATTGGAAGGTCACGGTCAATAAAGCGCTCTATATTCTGAACCCATAGACCAGCCCTGCGGGGTTGGTGTTGGTCATCTTATTTGGTAGAATCTACTACTAACTCGACGAAAGAATTTTGCCATTGGGGCTTTATCGATTAAGCCACCATAACGAATTAGCTAAAATGATGGAGCAGAACCCAGCAGTGCTTAATGTATTAAATGGAGAGAGAGAGAGAGAGAGGGCACAGACAAATCTATATACGTGATAAGTCTTATTACGGATAAGAATTTATCTTATAAAACAAAATGCATATGGTAATCATTACATACATGCCCTCCAAGGTTGAAGTACGGCGAGTTACTAAGGTTGATGATGGTGGGATCGCTTGTTGTCACTCTCATCTCGATCTTCATCGTGTTGTCACACGTCACCTCGAAGGTGACCTGCGCCATGACCGAACCAGGGTAGCCCTCGTCGAAGGGCTTAGACACGTGGCTCATCACCACTTTGTTTTCGGTGACGTAGGAACGCCAATTCACCTGGAATCATCAGATATTTCTTTAAATGATAAAGTGCAGACAAGTGATCTCTACATGGTTAGGTAAGTAGCCCTGCCAGTTTAGTTTTATGAATTGAGTTGTTCAAACATGTCAGTGTATACTAATTTAAAATGTCATATCTACATATTAACTATACAAACCGCTGACAAATGACCGTTTTTCAAAGACCCTTCAACATGCATGCATGGTAAGTTCCTACTGATATAAAAGAAAGATGTCACACTAAGAATATATTTAGGGATATTGATTGGAATTTGTAACAATGGTTGATATGCTTTTTGCCTATACAAATAAGCAATTTTTGTCTTGAACAACTTTCATCCTTCGTGAATCGAGTTCCTACATTCCTACAGTCAAACAGAATAAATCTATCTATCTATCTATAACCTCACGCCAGATCCCTTGCGGGGTAGGCAGAGAGTACAGAGTTCCAACAGGTTCTTTCCTTACATACCTCTCTGGCTTCCTCGACTCTCATAGTTCGTCTCATACACGCTCGCCGGTTACGGAGACTCTTGACTTTTCCATCAGATAAGACTCGGTTTATCGGGTCGTGGTAAGATAGTCTAGGTCTTCCCCGGTACCTGCATCCTTGCACTTTCACATTGTATATCTGTTTTGTCATTCTTTCCTCTGGCATTCTTTCTATATGCCCGAACCAACGGAGCATGCCCTTTCTCATCTTTACACCGATACTATCTTTCATACCTACTCGCTGTCTTACTATGCTGTTGCTAATGCGGTCGGTCAGCTTCACTCCGCACATCTTCCGCAGAGCTCGCATTTCTACCGCATTTATCCTACTTTCATTCTCCTTCTTACATACCCAGCTCTCGCTACCATATAACAGCGTTGGGACAAGAACTCCGTTATGTATGGCCAGCTGCGCCTTATGGCTTAAGTGCCGGCTCCCGAGTAGCTTTCCCATCGCACCATTCACTCTGTTCCCTGCACTCACTCTTCTCTCTATGTCAGCGGTGTATTTCCCATCCTTACTGAAGGCGCATCCAAGATATACAAACTCATTCACTTGCTCCAGCACATCGTTACCAACCACAATCCTTACATTCGTTCTGGTTTCTTCCCTTTCAAAAACCATAATCTTGGTTTTGTTCACATTCAAGTGTAAGCCATTGATCATGCAGTCGTCTTTCATAACTGTGACTAGTGTTTGCAGATCAGTGGCTGTTGGCGCTATTAAAACCGCGTCATCTGCATAAAGTAGATGGTTTACCACTAAGTCACCCATTTGTACACCTTCATTCATCGCTTTCAGTCTTTGAAGACTTTTGTCCAGATATATTATAAACAGTCTAGCGGACAACACGCAACCCTGCTTGACGCCGATTTTAACGTTAAACCAGGGTGACCTGTTACCACCCACCCGTACGCATGCCTTGCAGTCCACATAAGTGGACTGGACGGCTCGCAACAGAGTGCCATCTATACCATACTCTGGCAAAATGTCCCAAAGTCTCTTTCGCACAACTCTGTCAAATGCCTTCTCCAGATCTACAAAACCGCAGAAAACCTTCCGGCCCACTGCCAGATGCTTCTCTACGATGTTGCGGAGTGAGAAGACTTGATCCGAACATCCTCTTCCAGACCTAAAACCCCCTTGTGCCTCGCACAAGACATAGAACAGAATAAAGATAAGGTGAATATGTATTACGCGCAAATCACCGCTATAATAATAATGAAACTATTTTTTTTTCAAATCTATGTGAAGCAAGCTTGGTCCAAAACATATTCGGCCATAACCTAGTCTATCAGCAAGTCACATGATATTAGAATCGAAAATGAACACCCACATATCGGCGACGATGTTAGACCCCTATATTATAGCTTATATGAGACAATTGAATTTTTCGATAAAAAATACACACTGTCCGACCAAGAATTAGAATCTAATTGTTGTGACTCAGGTCTCAATACACCATGTATATAGGAAGCATAGACAAATATGAATTTTGTATCTATTCTCTTTTCGCAATCGATAGCTGATCGTTATGACCGAGCGATTTTTCTTTGTTAAATGACATCCCTATACATTTTCTGTTTTCTAGTAGGCATTGAAGATTGTAGAAAGCCACCTTGGTCACAGGACCTGATACACCAACTCACCTTATCGAACCCCACGTATCCACCGTGATAGTGATGTTTTCCTCTATTAGCGGATAGCATGTACATTCTACCAGACGGCCGTACCACCATGGTAGCGTCTCTGATCAGGTTCGCGTACCGGCCGATAGTCGCGCCGAAATATGGGTTTCTGGGCTGGAAATATTCTGCACGGAACAGATTTATTGCAGCATTATATTACAATTCATCATCAATATTAGCTTTCTACAGCCCACTGCAAGGCGTAAGCCTCCTCTCATAAGGGGTATAGATTGGCAAAGGGCAGCGAAGAACACTAGTTCGTAGCTTCGTAGGATCAGCACCACCAAGGTTAAGCAACGTTGGCCTGGGCGGTTGGAGGATCTAGAAACAGTTATGGCAATCCTATTTTTAAGGGTCTCTATGCTTTGAACGGTTAGACATTTTTCGGTGGTTGATAGGCGGGTAACTACAATTGGCCACAAACTTTCCTCCTCGAAACCACACTGTGGAATTTGACCTAATCTCTCTAGTGTATATGCTGTGTACATTAACAGTGCATAATATAAACAACTACCTTCCAGCGTATCAAAACCAGCAACCACGTCATCAGGGTTCCCTTTTCGATCAGGCACTGAGATGCATGTGATTGTTGCACCGTACGTTATAACCTAAACAAACACGGGAATAGCATTACTTCTTCAATAACTTTGAATGAACCCTTTTTGATCACGATTCAATCAATACGGCTTTTATGGCTCTGAAGCAGTGCTAGCCTTACCTCTACTAAGTAAACTTACAGCTTAATACAAAATAAAGTGAAGTTGCTTAAGTACGTAAGCGTTTTTATACCTGAGCCATCATCCTATTCTTCGTCTTCCAGGTGTACCTCCGAACTATATCGATATTGGTGCTAGAGGCGCAGTGACTTCTCGTCGACACACTCTCGGCTTCAGTTTCTTCCAGTTTGTTTGATTTTGAATGCCTACGGTCCTTTGCCTTAGGCATAAACCCAAAACCATCTACAATCAGCTCTACGTCCGGTGTCTTGGGAATCTCAGGCTCCGCTTCCTCTTCCTTGTGTTCTTCTGCATCACCGCTCGCCTTCTCATCTACTTCTGCATCCTCCATATTCACTAATAATTTTGAGTTTAGGTAAATTGAAATTTTCGTTCTTTTACTAAAATTTTGTAATTTTTTGCATAGTTTTTGTGTATAAAATAAAATTAAAAATGCATATCGCGTGTCATAACTTTTGTTTTACTGAAATATGTTGACGGACAGAAAAATAATAAAATCTGGTGAGCTATGTTTTGAAAAAGGTGTGATATATGTAGAGTTCATATTAGAGATGGGTCGTATTAGGTAAATTAGGTACTAATTACACCTGTTCGTAGTCTGCATAAATACCTGATCCAAATACCTATTCCACCTAATCCACCTAATCTCAATGATCTTATACTCATACCGTTACTTGATGATCTCAATCCGCCTATTCTATATCAAATCCTGATATCGAATTATCAATATTTTAATTAATTGAATGTTAAATTGTTTTGTTATTTAAGTGCGGGTGCAGTTATAACCACACCTTTAAGAAAATGGAAATCATAATCAAAAAGTATTTTTATTATTATTAGCGATATTATTGCACGAAATTGGTTGAATTAACTAATACTTGTCTTTAATTTTATCATTGAATGATATACTAGTGATGAATTGGTATCTTCTCTTTATACTTTTTACAGGGTTAAGACTTACGAATGTACTCGTATGAAGTTTTGAATCTTGCGAAATTAAATATTCCGCAAAAGTTTAGCGTTCGCAAGATGGCGTATGTAAAAGATTTCAATTCATCTATATATCTATAACCTCACGCCAGATCCCTTGCGGGGTAGGCAGAGAGTACAGAGTTCCAACAGGTTCTTTCCTTACATACCTCTCTGGCTTCCTCGACTCTCATAGTTCGTCTCATACACGCTCGCCGGTTACGGAGACTCTTGACTTTTCCATCAGATAAGACTCGGTTTATTTGGTCGTGGTAAGATATTTAAGATTCAATACATCATATTTACATTTGTTTTATATAAATACGCATTGTATAGCGCTGTCTCGCTCCCTCCGCTCTAACACGTATGCGGGATAGCAAAGACGTTATAGCATATGAGTGAGTAAGATAGCGCGGGAACAGGTGTGAGTGAGCGCGCTAAACGGCTAAACATTTGTTTATGGTTTTTATTGAATATGAATATTAGGTGGATTAGGTATTGTCAGAATTGGATTAGGTGCAGCCTATTCTCAAAAAATACCTGTTCTTCGGATCTGTTCTAATAAATACGTCTCATCTCTAGTTCATATGCTCTTTGATATGTGGTGGTGGTGCCGATAGGCATAGCCTATTTACTTTTAATTTATAAATCAATGGTATTGTAACCACAGTTGTAACAAATTTCGCCAAAGAAACTAAATAATTTAACGTGGCCATGGACATCTCAAGGCTATTTGAAAATAATACAATTAACAAATCGTGGTTTACGAGAAAGAAATTTATTAAAATTATTTTATAATATAAAAAATCATTCTCTGCGTTAGTACACATTTAAAGACAACATAAATACTAATACTAAACACAATGTGATTTCTATGATAAGTAATTTGTGCACAATATTTCTAATAGCTATCTACTGACAAAAATAATTTAACAGTCATTATTAAAAGAAAAGGCACGAATTTGTACATTGGCGGAAATCAAACCCAAAATACTTTTACAGTTTGTTTATCTACTTCCATAGTACCACTATTCCACTTTTCAGCTTCATCTAGAATTCCGGTGAGCTCTTCGATATAACCTACTTCTTTACAGGGAGACGGAGGAATAATACTTATTATAGGTATACCAATTTCTTGAAATGAACTCATAGAAGAAAACCCGCTCTCATCTTCAATAAAATTTGTAACATGATTATATTCATGTCTATTTGCTCCAGACCTTATATTACCATTACACTTAGTTTGAGATTGTATACTTTCATCCTCATCATTAATGGTGACGCTAGTGAAGTTGTTTTCTAAACCACAAGCTAGAGGTAAAGACGACACAACAAAATCCGCCAACGTTCTTTCTTTGACGTCGACAAACTTGTTTGTAACTCCATCAAAAGTATCCTCACTGTCGTATATAGTATTTAATATGAACGCATTGGTAGTATCTTCGGCAATTAAGTCTAATGTTGGATTTGATTCCAAATCTTCAAGTACTTGTTCGCTACAGGTAGTTTCGTCTTTCAAGGTATCATTGCTATCGCTACATTTACAGGCGAGGTCAGGTAGTTTTGTACTGAGTACTGTATTGGCAAGAGTTATCAGTCTAGATATTTCTTCTGTAATTTTGTGGGCACTCTCCGTCTCAGATGTCAAGGAAATTTTCGATTGACTCCTGTAAAATAAGAAAAGGCGTAATAAAATTATAAATATTGACGTTTTAATATCATATATTAATTTTATTCCAGTTTTATTACCAGACACCGGTGCAATCTTTGTAGCCGTTGACATTGCTTATAGATTTACTTATTTTTCTTGTGCTAAGTTTTTTTCCAGTACTAAGGGAAAACTCAGGATTTCTGTTGACGTGTAAAACCGATCGGGATCGTGGCAAGTCAGCGACATTAAAGGATGCTGACGAAATTTCCCGCGCAGAATCAGTTTTCTTACTAGGTCCAACCTCCGGACTCTGATACTCGATATGTTCCTTAACTCTACTTAAGAAATTTACTATCTGCTTAAGTAAAGCTATGTGCATTTGCCTGTTTGCTTCAGTCTGAAAATAATTCATATTACCATTGGCAATTTGTAAACAATAATATACGTAAGCTTGCGGCGAGATTATCAACAAGTGGCTTAGCATTTGAAAATTCCATTCGCATTGCATAAGTTTAAAATAGAACACTTTAAAATATATAATTACATTGGTGCACCAATAATAATACGCAAGCATTGATACCAAATTTCAATAATACATACCTGTCCGAGTTGCCATCTTAATGTTTCAATTTTCATATTCAACGCGCTGACTTCGGTGTCGCGTATATTATGGTTCATCATCTGTTTGTCTGGAGGTTTTACCACTTCACCATTTTGCTCCGTTATTCGGATTTTGGAAAGTTGAGAACATTGCTCAATTCTTTCTGGAGCCTGCAACAAAAAATCATAACATAAAAGACATGCATCAAAAGAAACTGTGTTATTGTATACAGTATCATTAGAGTCCCATTCAAGGCGGAAGCCGATGAATCACGCACCCAGAAATAATTTTACTATCTTTAGGTCACTTCAAACATTGCGGTCGTGGGACAATCTAGTCAGAAAGTAAAATTGAATATATGATGATTTTTATCCTGTCGTTAAAAATAATCATTTTTTGTTGAAATTGTTGCAAACAATATGCTCACGTTCGCATCAACGATTTGTAATTGCGCACTTTTGTGCCGTGTGAGATGTATTGTGTATTGCAATTGAGTTATGCAACAGAAAGAATAAAAAATATAATCGATTCCCCTAACGGTCTTCTCATTAGCGACGCTAGTGTGCTCAAAAAAAGTGGAGAGCAAGAGTAGGTGTAAATGATTGGCAGTGTCACAGGCATCCCACGCTTTTGCCTTGATTCTTATTGACCTCTATGTGAACAATGCAAAAAGTTGTGGTGCACCCGTTATGTATAACATACTGACGGCTTGAATTGATAATGTCAATACTGAGAGCATGTTTCACTTGCACACGATGACATTGAAGGATATATAATACAATTTCATTGATCGATTATTATCTGATGTTATTAATAATGTGTCACTTTCAATTTGGTTAGAAGTATGACGACCTCAAATTAGCGATACATAAAAACGTGCATATATTACCATCATGGTTCACTACATGCTTATAGAGAGAAGATATTGATTGGGTCACATGAAATATTCTTCTTAGAAGCGCCAACTTGGCATTCTAACAACTGCTCAATCATACGTATTTAATATGATGTGTATGTTTCAATCGCTTGACTGGACTCCTAGTCATTAAGCCATACATCCCATACATCCCACACATACAAAACAATGTCCTTTATTTCTCTAATTCAGTTTTAAATCAAAGAGCTCGCATGATTTGCGTGACCTAACTAAACAATTTAATGCACATCAACAAAAGCTATTGTCGTAACAAATAGTAGTACATTTCGTGCTATAAAATGAACTTTCGGAATTCCATGGAGAGCCCAGACCGTTTATAACGGATTCATTATTTGATAAACATGTGGCAAATTACTGAATTCTAACAACTTCGGTTGATATTTAAAATTACGCAATGTGCAATTTCGGTGTCCCTGCTTCATGTAGTATAAAAAATATAAAATATATTTCCAACGAAGCAATGAAGATTTTTAAAATGGGAAATCATGTAACTTTATAAATTAGGAATACGAGAAGAAATTCCAGCGATCCATTTGGAGTCTTGCCATCGATTTTACAGGTTTCATCCTAGTTTCGTAACTGATATCTATATTTAGTTTCTGGTGACACGAATTTTGATTTAGGCGTGGTCATATAAAACTATTTGTGTCACGCCGATAAGTGACGACCTTTATCTGGCGTAAGATAATAAATGGGTTATAATAACTTGTGCAGTTCTAAGTATTGGGCATATAACAAAATTTTATTATTTCACTATAGGTACAGACATATCCGGTAGTAGTCCGGTTAGGTAGGTCCAACTTTGAGAGAGAGGTCAATCGACGAATCCAACTCGGCTGGGCAGCGTTCGGGAAACTGCGCAACATCTTCTCATCCAAAATACCTCAGTGCCTAAAGACTAAAGTTTTTAGTCAATGTGTGTTACCAGTGATGATATATGGATCAGAGACGTGGTCTCTTACAATAGGTCTCATAAAAAAGCTCAGAGTTGCTCAGCGAGCTATGGAGAGAGCTATGCTCGGCGTTTCTCTACGTGATCGAATCAGGAATGAAGAGATTCGTAGAAGAACCAAGGTCACCGACATAGCCGTTAAGATTAGCAAGCTGAAGTGGCAATGGGCGGGCCACATAGCGCGAAGATCGGACGGGCGTTGGGGCAGAAAGATTCTAGAGTGGAGACCACGTATTGGCAAGCGCAGCGTGGGACGACCACCTGCCAGATGGACCGACGATCTTGTGAAAATCGCAGGAAGTCGTTGGATGCAGGTGGCATCGGACCGGTTACGCTGGAAAGCGATTGGGGAGGCCTATGTTCAGCAGTGGACAAGTATAGGCTGAGATGATGATGATGATGATGACAGACATATATTTTCCTTGTTTTATCTTGTTTTTTACCAGACGAAGTAATTGCGGTGTCCATCCTTGCATCCTTCAGATCAAGGCACAAGAATAGTAAAATAATCCGTTTAAAGCGCATAATAATCTTTAAAGAGTCTGTTGGAACTCTGTACTCTCTGCCTACCCCGTAAGGGATCTGGCGTGATGATATAGATAGATAATCTTTAAAGCGCGTTCTACTAATACTTTTGCTGTATTCCAAATAATTTTTAGTATAGGTACTTCTCTACCTATATACATATATATATATTTTCATTCCTTCCTTACAGACCTCTCTAGCTTCCTTCAATATAGGTACTCATTGTCTTAACATTATACTTTCTTTACCTGAATTGTATATAATTATTTAGTAAACGGTTTGCGCGCGAAATAATGCAATAAGAAAACAATAAATATTCCAGTAGGTGTCCTATATTTCTATGCTGCAGCGGGAATGATCTTCATCCCACGCGTGTCGTTAAACTCAATGGGAGCAAGTCCCAGTTGTAGTTGCTTCTAAACAATTATGGCTTGCTCTAAGAATTCTGTAAAATCCGTTATGCCTGTAAGATCTAGACCAACAACCTCATATCTCTATTCTGAAATTTTCTATGAACCGTTGTCAAATCCCCTCACAAGCCTGTGTCCCGCAGTAAACGTTTCGACTAAAGATGACGATGTTGTCAAATCTGTTAACTTGAATTTGGCATTCTACTCGAACCGATTGTCTCTTTGAAATAGTCAACATGTAGTTCTGCTGAGATTTGTTCGAATGTAATTTTTCTCTCCGTAGCAAGCTCTCTTACTGGAATACCTGTAGATATCTGATGTTGAAAGAAATGTAACATTTAGCCGGTTGTGCCATATGTTCCGGTCAGTCGAAGCGGAGCTGGTGTCGGGTTCCTGCAGCCGATGCCTGGTTGCTCTCGGCATCATGTGTCGAGATCGCTGGCTCGGAACCAAACACCCGTGATCAAGGCCACTGGGCTACTGGTCTCAATTTACAATGAATTTCCATCATTCATACTATGTTCAGATTAAATTAAATACACCAGAGTCCGTTCTGATAACTGGGTCACTCGACAGTGATACTATTTGTATTAAATACTTTTATGTTGATGTAATTTTAGTTATTTAGAAAACGAATAGACATCATTCGCAAAGTAAAATATTAAATACCACCAACGATTTAAAATTACAAACTAAGATTTGCAATTTTCTTTTTCAACATTACCAATTCAATCAAGACTGAAATATCAAAATGTTATCCAATCCGGCTAAAGCAAAATCTAATTTTAATTGAACTTTCTCTCGTGGGCGTGTGAAATGTTAATTGCGATACCAACACTAATTACTCGCGACAATTGTATGCAAGATTTTGATAAAACACTTCACGACAAACGACCTCACACCGCCAAGTTCATAAGGTATCATTTTCTCCGTGGGTTGCGTAACACTGACTCATGGTCTAAAATAATGCTATGCAGTTGTGTTGGTCGTTCTTTCACCGCTTGTTCCTACAGCGGGCCGGCTTCTGAATGGGTCAGGTTGGCGTGGTGAAGCAAGCCGTCATGCACAGCCGGCGACGCGTGACGCCGGCGTCCGGGCTGGGCCCTCCGAAACATCAAACGCCCAACCCCATGGCAATGAATAAAGGGAAACAGTGCTGCTACTCGTCAACGTTTTTTAAGAACAAATTGGTTGCATTGTATCATGTTTCCACTTTATTTGAAATTGTTTACGAATACTTTATACTTTTTTGGCATTTTAAAACTTTACTTGATTTGGTTTGAGTCTTTAGGAAAAGTTTTTGTTAGATATAGCCGAAATTTTACACTCGTTGTCAGTATTAGTAAACTTTCTCAAAAAATATGCCTGCTAACTATATTTAAAGAAATATATTTAAATCGAACATAGTATAGTGACTTCAAAATGAAACTTAAAAAACAGTTTTGTCCGTTTTCACGAGTAGGTATCACACAAGAATTTCTGAAGCAATTTCCACAAGATTTTTGAACTTGCATTGTACATATACCTAGAGTAAGTCAAAAGTAACATAGGGCTTTGTTCAATTAAATTTGGTCTGTTACAACGAAAATTCCAGTTTGATCTTTCTGCAGACGAATGCAAAGTTTACTACTTTGAACGTAAAGTTTTACTTTGTTTATAAGATAGAGAAACATCTATCTAAATTATAAGAATTTTGAAATTGCTGCTATCTATCTTTATCATCACGCCAGATCCCTTGCGGAGTAGGCAGAGAGTACAGAGTTCCAACAGGTTCTTTCCTTACTGAGCTCTCTGGCTACCTCCACCCCCATACATACAGAGGGTCTTGACTTTTTCTTTAAATTACTTTTTATTCAAAAGCTGCAATAAATTATTTGCCAAGAGTTAAAAAAACAGCCGAGACTATTAAAACTATAATAACAGCATAGAACGTAGCACGTTTCTTTTTGGATTATTTAACGGTTCGAAAGTGATACTGCAAAGCCAAATACGCATTGTGGCTGTACTCTGCCATGAGGCCGGTTATGATCTAGATATTATTAATACAAACTCGCTATACATTACAGTTTATTAATGTCTACTTTTACTTCTCTCTTGAATGCTATAACAAAATAAATATACCTTGGCCGCCATACTTGTTTACATGACGTGTCAGTTAAATGTGATCGATTGTCGGAGTATACTCTCGTAAAATAAAATCGTTTTTCAGTAACTAACATTTTTACTAAGGGCCTACCGCTATCGACCATTTATCGACGGGGCGATTTTTTTTTTTTAAACGTATCCCCACTCTAGGAATTCTTCCTGTATCGTGGATGCGTTTACAAACATGAAAATTCACATACACAAATACCCAAACCGAAACAAATAAATGAATGTTAATAAATTACTTTACAAAAGCTCGGAAAGCTCGGACGTATGTGCAAAAACAAATTTTATCATATTTTAAAAAACTACACTATGAAATAAAAAAAAACTGCCTTACAAGAACTTTGCTACAATTATTTGCTATGTTTTAAAGTAAATTCTGTTGATTAGTTCTTAAGCATTTCGCGTTGGAATCAGAAAATTTAAAGCAATAGACTTTATATTTTTTTTTCATATCGAGAAAATTTCGTTTAATAATGTATTCCTTTTACCAGATTCTAAAATGTACAGTTAAAAATCATATTTCGAAATATTAAGTCTCTAATCCATATACTAGTAGTTCTGGAAATGCCAGGAGTAAAAAACACAATTTTTTCGCGGTAGCAAACTTAACAGTGAGTCACATTGTCTAACAGGTATAAATGTTGATTAATGAAAATTCTGCTACATATTCAAACATTTCTCATTTTTAATTTTCGCCATGATAATTTATAATTTAATACAGAGATTTATTAAGTCAATAATACACTAAGGTTAAATTATGGTATTAGAATAGATAACTATACGATAGGGACAAATAGACATATAAATAAATTACATATTTATTATGTGAAAGCACTTTCGCCAAAATAATTTTAAACAGCAAAAGAAAATATAAGCCATAAACCAGACATAGTTAGTGTGTAAAATTCTCATTTTAAGTTACGTTGGTAATCTGTTTGGTAAGTAATAAAGTTTGCAAATTCATTAATATTTTCATAACGACCCCTCTACTATGCTTACTCTGTGGTATATAGTCCTGACAAGTGTTCTATTGTGCGACTTCAACACAAATACATTTCCCAGGTGCAACATCCAGAACGAACGTCGCAGTTTCCTGAGATTACTATATTTGCTTCTCTTTTTTTTTCCTACCTCTTTTTTACAATATTTCTTTATACAATATTTCTATTTTACGCTTAAAAATCAATGCTAAATTGGAGATCAATTTCTAAAATTCGATGTAGGTAGGCTTGTCGGATACAATCTCTCAATGCCCTTACTTCCCTCCTTTCGGATACAGATACCGCACACAGGATCAGACACTGACCTTGCCGATAAGGTCGAAGAATCTTGCCCGCCGCGCCCTCCTCCATATCGACAGCCCAAGCCGAGACCGTTCCTCCATGAGGCGCCCTTGAGCTACTTGCTCCACCTGGAGCATAATTGTTGCACGCTCGCCCTTTTGCCCAGTGAAGTTGTATATGCCCCCTGGCCAACAGCGTAGATCAGCGTTCCCCATATGGTGGGTCGTGACCCGGTACCGGACCACGAAATATAATATCGAGATGCAGGATTGTCTCATTGTTTAGAATCAATCATACTCGTTCAAACATACATAGTTAAAAACAAACAGCTTCATACATCTCACTAAAATAAGACGTTATTATGATTAATATAATATTACATACATATAATAATACAACAATGGTTTACATTTGAATGTAAAGAACAGTTCTGCAGTTCTGGACTCCTTGCAACGATGCCAAGTTGATTGGCGATACATCGAGGTGATGAGATGCCTTTTTAAAGCCGCAAAGATGACCGTCCAAGTACAGAATCAGCGGACTGAACATATCCACCTGCGCCGCGGAGCGCGCCAAGGTGATGTCATATCACCGAAACTGTTCACCAATGTACTGGAGGATATGTTCAAGACGCTGGACTGGAAAGGTCGCGGCATCAATATAAATGGCGCATACATCTCTCACCTCCGATATGCAGACGACATCGTCATCATGGCTGAAACGTTGCAAGACCTACAACAGATGCTGGACAGCCTTGCTAATTCGTCTCAGCGAATCGGACTCCGGATGAACTTAGATAAAACTTAGATAAAGTTATGATCAACAAGCATGTTGACCCGGGACCGATCGCCGTAAACGGAGCCTCCCTCGAAGTTGTTTCTGAGTATGTATACCTAGGGCAGTTGCTCTAACTAGGTAAAAACAACTTCGACAAGGAAGTTAAGAGACGGATACAGCTGGGCTGGGCAGCATTTGGAAAACTCCGTCGAGTCTTCTTATCGCGCATACCCCAATGCCTAAAAACGAAAGTTTTTAATCAGTGCGTCCTACCTGTAATGACATACGGAGCCGAAACGTGGCCACTCACTGTGCGGCTTGTCCACCAGTTCAAGGTCGCTCAGCGAACTATGGAAAGAGCTATTCTCAGAGTTTCTCTTAGGGATCGAATCCGGAACGAAGTTATTTATCAGAGAACTAAGGTTACCGACATAGCTCAGCGAATTAGCAAGCTGAAGTGGCAGTTGGCAGGCCACATATGCCGCAGAACCGATGGCCGTTGGGGCAGACTGGTTCTTGAGTGGAGACCGCGTGTCGGCAATCGTAGTGTAGGGCGCCCTGTAGCTAGGTGGGGCGACGATATTCGTAAGGCAGCGGGCAGGGATTGGAGAAGGAGAGCTGAAGATCAAGCTCAGTGGCATGCCATGGGAGAGGCCTACGTCCAGCAGTGGACTGACACGGGCTTTATAATTGTAAAGAACACCAAGATTATGGTTTTTAACAAAAAGTAACTAGAAATAATGCAAGTATTGTGGTTGGTAACGATGTGCTGGAGCAAATGGATGAGTTTGTACATCTTGGATATGCATTCAGTAAAGATGGGAAATATACCGCTGACGCCGAGAAAAGAGTTTCATCGCGAGTCGCGGCGTTGGTGGGTTTATTTGGCGCAACAGCAGATTCACCGCTTTTAATTATTAACACCATTGGATGAATACTGCTTTGCCTTACGCTTTAGGCGCTTTATACTCAGTAACAATGCAGTTGTTTGAATTATGCTAATAACCATGTCTAAAAAACAGTGTGCTGGTTGTATAAACCAAATAAAACATCGTCACGCCTATATTTCCCAACCGGGGGTGGCAGAGGTGTACTGAGTACACCCACGTTTCGCCGGCGATGTTAGGTCCCATGTAATAGGGAGTGAGCCTACTGCCATATACCGGGCACAATTCGTTTTCGGGAAGTTTTCGTTACAAAAACTACACTTGTCCGACCTGAATTAGTTTTTTACTTTAAGAAACTAACATATATTATGTGGAATGTGTTTTTATTTTCCCTATATGCACTAGGAGGGTTAAAAAACTTGCGGTGGGTCACGATGAGGAAACATCAAAATAACTGGGGCAGGGCATAATAAAGTTTTTGAAACGCTGGCGTAGATTATTCAGTAAATTATATATCTTTATTTTATTGGGCGTCATTTTTATCATGGTAATTTGCCAGTCTTATGAGGTTTTCGATAAATAAGCGGTTGCCACCGAGATCCTCACAAAGTTACTATAATAATACTGTGAAGAAACCACTGTCTCCTTTCAGTCCCACTTACGACACCCAGCAATAGTATGAAATGGCAACTCTAACCTAGATTAAACAGGCAGATATTGCTGGATATACAATCACACATGAAACAGTGGCCTTTAACTTTATTACAAAACGTTATGAAAATTAATGAGTAGTATGATGTCTAGTAAAAGCGTATATTTAAGTCGGTGTTCGGTACTACAGATAGTAATTGTTGGGTTATCGCTATTAATATTAATTATTATAGGTTAGAACTGATTAAATTGATGTTAGTTGTTATTATCGGGAGTGTAGAGTTCATTAAAATAGAGTACTGAGTGGGTAGAATTCCAAATATTGTATTTATTTATAAAGCATTTCGAGGAATGGATTACCTAACATTAAATCAGTATATTACGTAATATACGTACCTAACCTATTTTTTTTAATTATGTAAACCAAGAAAAATGGAAATGTTCAAAGGATTATTTTTCTCATTCGGTTTTCAACTCAATCAAACATCAAAATTACATTTAATTTGTTCTCGGGGGTTCACAAAGTTGTAAATATTTCATCCTGAGGCAAAAGTATGAGCATTTGAAATTCATGTTTGTGAACGCGCCGACGACAGCACTAATTTCTACTGCAGGGAAACGTGTTTGTACAAAAGATATTTCGACGGTCAATTGATACCCTAATAATATTTTGAAAAACAAAAAAATAAACACCGTCACGCCTATATTCCCCTAGCGGGGGTGGGAGAGGTGTACAGAGTACATCCCTTATCGCCGATTTTATTAGGTCCCATGTATCGGTCGTGAGCTTATCCCAGTGTACCGGACACAGTGCCAGACTAATACAAGAAAATTTTCTATTGAAAAATTACAGTATTTTCCAACTTAGGACTCAAACGTAGGACCTCGATAGCTACGTGTATTATAAATTTGCTTCACAAATTCAATTCGAAAACCGAATTCTCAATTTTAAATAGTTAATCACTGTTTTCGGAAATACTTTGAAACCAAATTAACTATGCAGTATAAACGTAGCTGTGAAGACTCTGTATGTTAGCGTGACTAATGAGGAATGGTTTAGAAGTGAAATTTATATTTTAGTGTTAAATATAGAATATAGGCTTTATTACACAATGACAGCAAAACTACATTATATACTATATATATAACTTTAAAAAAAAGAAAATATCACCAGTTCAGTCCCAATGCCGCCGTCTAGAACAAACTGCTTTAAGGTTACGTACATCACACGATGTGTTATCAATTACCCACTAAAAGCTAGAGATACTGACGATGATTTAAAGAAAATAACAAGAGCCAAAATATTCTTTATTGCGCAAAACATCACATTGTCATGCTCAAACCGTCCACATTTAGTTCTCGGGAAACATGTGGCGTCACAAGGCGTATGAATAATTCCCACTAAATTTGAAGCGATTTTCATTGGCCGACACGATATTTTTGACGACACCGCTTTGGGGGAATCGGAGCGGGTTATTTGAAAGATTGTATGGGGCAAATTCGAAAAACCTAAAACATGTGACAGTACCCATCAATTTGATCAACTATTTCTATGACGACGCTTAATTGAAATAAGAATTATATGGTTTTATACAAAATGTTGATACAACAAAATACAAGTAAGTACTGAATTTTTCGTTTGTTGTATACCTAGATAGGTAAGTATCATCACCAATTACAGGTTTTCCACTCCTGTCACTTCACTATGTACATGTATCGGTAAATCTTGGATTACATTCACCCCACTCAATGGGCAATGAGCAGAGAAATGGACAAGAAACTGACCAGTGTGAGAATAGACCGCAGCAGTGAGCAGATAAATGGCTATAAAACCTTAAAGTATTCAGCTATATGTATGAAACCGACCAGCGCGAGAATTCGAACTGCGGCAGTGACCAGAGAAATGGAAATAAAAATAAGCAGAGTGGTTAAGAAAAGTTTACATGGGCACTGCCCAGTTTCTTATCCAATTTCCTGCACACTAGAGCGTAAGTGAGCTGAATGTGAATCTACACTATCTACTATAACGAATAAACGATTTTAATGATTCTTTCATTATTAGAATTAGCTTCATTATCCAGAAGTAACATAGGCTATAAAACATAGTCCCGGAAGGTAGCGCTGTTGTCGACGGGGTACGACGTCGCGGGAAACTGCTAGTCTAATATAAAAAAACGCTAACCGACTCTCCCGACAATATGGGCTCAATATCGGTAAATCTCATTGGCAACGATAAAAACATCGTGTCGTACAATAAAAACAAGCCTTACGATTAATTTTAAATTTAAAACCGTTTCGTCCGGTCCAAGCTGCATTATATTTGTAAATTCTAGCGGTATTCTGTACGAATAGCGCCTCTGAACTTATTCTAGGCCATAATATGATGTGATATGTATGAATATCTATCGGGATCAGAGCTTTGATGTTAGACTTAACTACAGCGATGTCAAATGTTATTTAAAATCAGTAAGTAACAACAAGTCATCAGTAGTATCTGTTATTGTCGTTTGTACATTAAGCGTGCACCTAGTAGTCACTTACTACGATAGGATGTTAGAATTATATAATATTTAATAAATCAACCGATTCCGTTACACTGCTCGGCAAAAGCCCCACATAGATATTTTGCAGATTGGCGCAAACAGGTTCGTGGCCACCTGCTGTTGGAACTTATCAAACCGCCAGTAAGACTTCCAACTTGGCTTAACGACGGACGACTAACCGGGGCCATTGCCTCTGGATCCAAAGCAGGAAATGCTCAAATTTGCAACAAGACGTTATCAGCCACACACGGTCACAACCATCTCAGACTGACTAAGTCTCGGCCTTATTGAGAAGAAACTTGGACTTCCCTTAATTATGATTAAGTTTTCAAATTACATGGATAAATTTCGTAAGCGAGCAAAAACCTGACGCAATTCAACACTTGCACTATCTTAAAACGCATTCTAGCAATAATTGTGCGATTAAGGTTTATCTACCCAGACGTTTTATACCTACTTAGATTTTCAGGCATTATGACCTCCAAAAGGATGTTAATGTGTGTATGTATATCCTAAAAGTTACATTTGTACTACCTGACTACTTCAACTAGAACAATTTGAACTATTCCCGATATCGTCAATCAAATATTTACCAACAGAAAGTTTGTATAACATTAAAAATGTTTATTTCTTTAACTTATGGTTCTAAATTTTACAGGAGTTGGAGTCATCATTTAGGCATAATATTGCTTATGTTTGAGGACACTGCTCTTCCCTTGATAAATATTGACAAAAAATAATTTATTATTATTGTAATTCAGTTGCCGCTCGTTGCCTCACCGTTTCGTGCGCACGCGTCTCTGCTGCTTACGTAACAGATAAAGGTCGCAGTGCACAAGACTTAAGTAACGGACCGGACGAACTCATCAGCCTTACACTAGTGATTCTACCCATCAATACGATCATTATTGATACATATGATGCAATACATTAATACAGGTATTCATTCAGGCGAGAGAGGCACGGCAATATAAAATCAAGCTGTTATAAGGTTAAAGGTGGATAACCACTTTGCCAGGACAACATTAGTCAATAACCTACATCTATTTTATCACCGCAAAGGTCTGGATCCCTTACGGGATAGGAAGACAGTACAGAGATCCAACAGGTTCTTGCCTTACATACGTCTCTCGTTGCCTTCACTCCCATAGTTCATCTCATACACACTGCCCAATTACGGAGACTCTTGCTCATCTAAAACACAATCTATTTGGTCATGCTAATATAGTATAGAACTTTCCCGGTACCTACATCCTTCCAATTCGCATTGTACATCTCATCATCATCATCTCAGCCGAACATAGGCCCCCCCAATCTCACTCCAGCACAGCCGGTCCGAAGCCACCTGTATCTGACGACTACCTACGATCTTCACAAGATCGTCAATCCATCTGGCAGGCGGTTATCCCACGCTACGCTTGATAATACGTACATCTGTCTTGTCAATATTTCTTTCAACATTCTTTCAGTGTGCTCAAACCAGTCGATAACAAATAGGTACTACTGAACCATAACATCAGTTGATAACTGGCATATACTGTAGACTGCTCGGGCATTCAGATCACGTACAAAGTTCGTGTGAGTGCTTTATCTACTCATACTAGATCCGGTACATTGCGTTTGTATTTATAATACGTAGACGACATTACACTACGGAACTGGGTTCGTAGACTAAAATATAAATTACTTAATAATAAGACCGCGTCTGCAGAACGTTAACTGTTTATGATTGATAACCATCGCAGTCTTATATACAGTGTTACGTTTGCTGGTGTAGTATTATCGATTTTTATTTATTATTTTTTTTGGATTTCTATCTGTCGCCATGTTTACATAGGTACCCAAAGGGTGGTTGACTATACTATGCTTACACACATTGTTAGGTTTGTAATAGTCTATAGTTATTGCAACGATGATGTTTTTAACGGGCTATGGGAAAATTAAGCTTCGATAGGAAATCAACACTATTTTCTTGTAAGCTCTTAAGTTATATGTAGCATTTTGTTCTTCATTACACTTGTCTATGCAAAGGTGCAATATCTTAAGTATTTTACACTAAATCACATAATTTAAACAAAAAACAGTATTACGTCCAATTTCTATACCAACCATCAGCAAATAAACAAGCAGGAAGAAATGATTCAGATATTATCAAACAAAAATGTCCATTCATGGTGCGTTTGAAACGACGCACATTATAAGCACGCACGCTTCTATCACGCGACTTTTTCTAATGCAAATTGTTTATTTGTAAGATTATTTATATACGATAAACACGTCATGGTGGGGTGTTCGGAGAAGCGTTGTCACGGCGCACCGGCGGTAATGGTTTCTTCAAGAAGCAGTGGTTGACAAGCCTGACTAATGATCTGGCGGTTTCTTGGAGCGAGGGAATGGCATGAGCGGAATATCAAAAAAACTATAAGTTAGAGTTCACCAGCTTCTTAAGCTTATAAGCATGGAACATTTCCAAAGTAAAATATAAAAAATCACATGAAAGTCTTTTCCATTAGCCACAGCTTTTCTTCTTTAATCGCTACTAAAGTCATATTTCTGTTGAGCATTTTACCGTTTTAAATTTTCTGCAACATTTATTAGAAGGCGGATCATAATGAATACATTATTTGTAAAGTTTGCAGTTTGCAAGTGCGACACTACCAAAATAGCTCTTAGCGAATTAAAAATGTAAAATTTCATATTTTAAATCACTGTGACATTAAATTATAATTTCACCAAATGAAATTCAAATAAGAGTAATAATCATTGCCCTGCCCTATCTTACAACAACCAAATAGACCGAGTCTTATCTGAAGGACAAGTCAAGAGTCTCGGTAACCGGCGAGCGTGTTAGAGACGAACTATGAGAGTGGAGGAAGCCAGAGAGGTATGTAAGGAAAGAACCTGATGGAACTCTGGACTCTCTACCTACACCGCAAGGGATCTGGCGTGATGATATAGATAGATTATTGCTTTTTAAACGTAAAAATACACATAAATGTCATTCAAGATTCATGAATCATATATTGAATTTTCCGCGGAGATGGCAGAGGTGTTCTGTGTGCCCGCACTCACATATCGCCGACGTAGGTTCCAATGAAATGAGGAAACAAGACTTCCATTACAACGGGCAAAATTCCAGACCATTACTGAGAAATTTTCATTAAAAGAACACTTAGTTCGCCGTAGGAATTCGTGAATACGTGAACCTTACTATGCACATTTAGACAAACGAGGCATTCAATCAAACTGAATATGCAGTTTCCCACATCTGTGACATCGCAAAGCGTGTAACAATAACGCGAGGGCATGTTGGCATCGCCGGTCTTATGGCCTCATATGCTCCACTTGTGACAAAGAATGTCTTTGCTATAATTGTATGTTCACACGGGAATCCTATACACGAACTATGAGCGGTGATTAAAAGAATGACATTACAGTAATGTCATCACGGACCATTAGTTCTACAGTACAATCTACAACTTCCGATCCGATTCTAATTATTACGCTACACATTATTTAGTTTCATTCGATAATTGGGATAGCAAGGTGTAGATCGTAATAAACAGTATTTATAAAATGGAAACCTCTCTAAGAAACCGCTGATACTGGGTATCAAACTGAGACTCTCGCTGGATATAGGCATCCCACTATTCAAGTAAGGAACATAAAAAAGCCATAAGATAATTTTGTTACTAATAATTAACATCTATGAATAAACAAAATAGCTATTATTTATTAGCTTTGTCGACCACGAGAGCTCCAGAGTGGGTTCGCAGGACTCTCAGCTCTAGCTTGTCTTAATTGGCCATCCAGAGAGAAGCCGTAAGATCTACATGCTCGTGTGTGAATGATCTACGCTATTGGCCGCGGGGCCCATACAGCTTCAAGGGTCGGAAGTATTAAAGAGCACGCGAGGCATCTGTGTGAGGTTCCTATTCTTGTTTATGACAAAGAAAGATATATGCAAATAGCGGTAATAACAACTAATAGCTTCAAGCTTCAAGTTCTGCTTGGAACTGATTAGCAAATGACACCTTTTCAATAGACCGAACGACGAGGCTCGAGTTTCTGAGTAATACCTCTAGATTATTACTATTTATTAGTATATAGTTAACCAAGGCGTGGAGCACTCAACGACTCACTACAAGCTATTGAGTGTGGCTTCAAAAAATCACTAGATCTCAAAGCTTTCCAGATACATCATCGTTATATGGTATACGATCGGTTTAAGCATAAATCGAGTATGCTTAGGTAAAATTCTAGGGTTATAAATATTAGGGAAGACGCAATCTAAGCTACCGTGTATTACAAAGGGAGGGTTTATTCATCTAAGTTCAAAAACCTTTCGTAGTCAGGTAAACATTAAAATAATGCATAGGGTCCACGGTTCGTCGGCGTTGTAAGCAATTTGCCACCAGGCACCACGTTTTTGTAGTCGCATGGGCAGGTGGCTCTGACTCATCCAGCTCTAGGGTTGCCAGCCACCCTGTAATAAAATAATAATATACAGCCTATACTATCCTATTGCTGTGCAAAGCCCTTCTCCCAAAAATCGGGGTGAGGGGGATTAAGTCATACTCCACCACGCGGTCTCAGTGCGGATTGAAGGAAGCACGTTGATGGCCACCTGTTGTTGGAACTTATTAAGCCGCCTATAAAATCAGGATGGACGGCTTAACATGCCTCCGGAAGCGTAGGGAAGTCCAAATATGAAAATATCACAAACATTCACCCATCTCAGACCGACCGAGCTGAAAGTTGCTTAACCTTGGCGATTGACAGCGCTACGAGTGCCTGAGCGCCCCCTGTATTTACTAATTCCTAATATTTTCATGAAAGTAAAGGACACCAGTTATTTTCTAAATTGCAGGGCAAATATTGTACGAATAATGAATAGGGATCAATTTAGCTAATTAAATACTTTAGTGTTTCATAGAGCAGTTGTAACCACAAAAAAAGAATATTCTAAATATTCTTCTATTAAATATTATTCTAATCTAAACCTGCCTGACTTTTTTTTTGATCAAATTTACCAAGGAGATAGATGCTCCTTCATCCTTCTGAGAGAAGAACATGGGCTTGTAATACTAGCAGTTTTCCGCGGCTCCGCTCGACAGCAGCGCCACGTACCGGGTACATATTACTTCTGGATAATGTAGCTTCCTAATGAAAGAATTATTAAAATCCGTCCAGTAGGTTCAGGGCTTATTAATCACAAACTAACAAATCTTTATTCTTTATTAGTACAGTTTTGTAGTGGTCTCTTGTAAGGTTCCTGGCGGCAGCCCTATCCAGGCCGCATCCTGGCGGTTCGGGTGAGCAGCGCTGGGTGGGCGGCGGCGCGGAACCACTTAATATGTATCTATACTGCGAGCTGCGCCTTGGCATACAAACAATTGCCGAGCACCGCCATTGCGCAATCGTTAAATAAGACATTACGTTTGCTGGGTACCAATTTTTGGGTTTTCATGACGCTAAATGAAGTTTCTTTTTGGACGGGAGCCAGCATCATCTGTATCGATCACCATAAAAAAATACGCCTTTGGAAAAATATACCAGTTAGCAAAAGTATGTACCTACAGAAAGCTTAGAGTAGAGTTGAGCTTGGCACAAAAAGATTGACGTCAGCTGACGCTAGTGAGTTAAGAAGCCTATCCTTGTCACTATACAAATTTACTAAATAAACAGGAACGTGATAGCACAATTACTAACTCGCTTCACTCTAACGACAAAATTTTCGTGCTAAGCCCTCTAAAATATAGTCTATTTCTTCACCGCACCGGACTGAGTCCGCGAGGTGGAGTATGACCTATTCTCTCTCACCTGATTTTATAGGACAGTAAAACAGTTTAAGCTGATTTATTGTAGTATAAATTCGAATCTCAAAGCAGACACGCTTCGTAATTTCTAAATATTTCAAAATACAAAGTAACGTGGTTATTTTCGAAATTTGTTGATCTAGAGAGAGAAGAAGAAGATGAAGATGATTCTTACCTATTATGTATTTTTATAATTTGACCTCCACTATCGAACTAACCACGTATCATATATATGAGTATAATTTTTAAAAGTATCCCTCGCTATTAAATTTTGACATAAGATAGTCACAGTTCTAAGAGCTAAACGAAATTATTATTTAAATAAATGGTATTAAGGCATAAAACTATAAGTATAGAAACGGGGCATGTCTCTTATTGTAACTGAATAAAGCGTAATTTTCTTTGACACTTACAATTGTCACAGTACCCACCTTCCATGAAAAATACTATAGGAAGAATTTTTACATCATGGGCGCGTTTACAAACATTAAATTTACATACAGACACCCAGGCCGGGACAAACATTTGTGGAACACACAATGATTTTTCCGTGTCTGAATCGAACACGCGACTACTCAATTCTGTATACATAATCTGTCCTCTATCTCTTTCAACATCCAATATAATAAGGGTTTTGCCCTTACACGGAACATCATTCCAGACACCAAACTCCGAATAAGATTTCCTCTATAGGAAGACCTCATCACGCTTATATTCCACAAGCGGGGGTGGCAGACGAGTGGCAGAGGTGTACTGTGTACACCCACTTTTCACCGATTATTTTTGGACCCATGTAAAAGGAGGCGAGGCTATTGCTATCATACCGGGCACAATGCCAGATTCCGAACTCATAGTGTTATTTTTTTATAGAAAAACTTCTTGTCCGACCGAGGATTTGAACCCAGGACCGTGACGGCTATGCGCATTATTCGCCACTAAACTAACGAGGTAGGCAGAAACGACAAGGATACATAATTATACCATCCCAAGATCAACCATGCTATTCCGCTTCGATAAACGTTATTTTTTCGTCTCAGCACTTTTTGTACCCGAACAAGCGGGTTTAATAAATATAAAGGCGATTACATGTCACTGAACTCTATTCAAATACCTAAATACCTCTCGACTGATTTTGCGGTATTAAACCGCATGCACCCGCGCCGATTGCGTTGTGGTTAGCATTACCATCTTATTGATGTGAAGAATACATAAATATCATCACGACTGTAATCCTAAAACGGGTGGTCAGAGATTTTCAGTCCACTTTCCACTAAAGTGATCATTAACATTTTACAAATACAAGGTGTGTTGATTGATGAAAGTGGTTGAGTATCCTGATAACCATAGGTTATCAATACTAAGATGCACAGGATCTTTCCGTGTGTACAAAGAAAGGCGCTATTCATCTTCCTTGAAACATACGAAATACTTGTAACCTCTAGATAAATGTTTCTGAGGGTTTGTATAAAGCACCAGTTATCCAGAGTGACTCTACAAAAAATCCGCGAATTATTATATAAATTATCTGTTTAGGAAGGACAATTCAAGAGTCTCCGTAGCCAGCGAGCGTGAATGAGACCAAGTATGAGAGTGGAGGAATCCAGAGAGGTATGTAAGTAAAGAACCTGTTGGAAATCTGTACTCTCTGCCTACCCCGCAAGATATCTGGCGTTATGATTATGCTAGATAGATAGATTTTCTGTTTACATAATACACAAACTTATGTCCAACCTCACTTATTTAATCCAAGACTTAAACAAAAACAACGGTAATTTTTTTCAAGTAAAGTTCTGACAACATAGTGTGAATCTGAATAAGTATTTAGTATCCGACAATTTCATCTACGTGGCCGCGTTTTGGGCAACTATAATGTAAATTTGGGTTATTATCAAGCAAAATTGTGTTCTTAAATTATCCCTCATGACAAAAAAAGTTCAGGAACCACGGCTCTATGTAGATGAACATTTTAAACCTTTCAGTTGCTTTTAAACTGTAAATTATTTAAGAACTTTGAAATGTTATCCACGGTAACAACAGTCTGTGGGACACAAACCACTTAGAATCTTCAAAAGAATTTCCCCCACAATTCACGAAATAGCCATTTATGTCTATCTTTATATAATAACTAACTATAAATCAGGTATCTTGAGAATCATTCGTTTTATATCTCAATAGTATCTAAAGCCTCAGACTGGAGCTAGATCGTGGCTTAATTTTGTCACATATCATTGTATCTATGCAACATGATAAAAAATGGAAAAGAGAATTAGATTAAAAAAGACAAACCCGCAGAGTTTTCTTTTCTTTTCTTCTTTTCACCAGATTTCTTGGTGAAGGCTGCGTTCCAATGCAAAGGTAGAAAAAATGTATACACTGGTTTATAAAAAACAACTTAAGCTTGAAAAAAAAATCAATATTTTTTTCTAGTTTCAATTTGAAATGTATGTTCCATTCAACTAGGGACGGGGGCGTCATAATAAATAACTTATGTAACATGTTTCGTAACCACGCTCGCAATTTTAAAGAGTCTTAAAATAAATGATTTGAGAATGACAAACAACGTATTTTTTGATTCCAAACCACTTGTTGGTACTTTTTATTTAAGTCACAGTTACGATGTAAACGTTAAACGATTTAGAAATTAGAAAAGTTTTTGTGTTTAATGTAGAGTTGGCATCGTTTAAGTTTAGCGGCCATGGCTTAACGGGACAAACGTACAACACGGTTTCGTGCCTATTAGTATAGGTGTCAGTCAAAACCAAAAGTCATGATTGAAATTAAGCGAGGGCGACGTTTCAAAATTAAAGAATTAACACAATTTTCGCCAATCAATCATGTTATATGGTACGTAAAATTTTAATTTAAAAATAAAAAAGTAATTATAAAAGCCAGTAATCAACCAGTGGTATCAGAATATATTTTTATAATTAGAAAGATGTAAAGATTAAGATGCCTAAGTTGAAGAATATTATATCATGATAAAACCGCTTAGGATAAGTGCTTAGCTGCTGAGTATTATAGAGACTAAACTATTTACTTACATAAAGCAAGACGGCGTTCATGCACGCTTAAACAAAATTGGCGCCAATAGTAGTACTAATGAAAACAAAAAAATACCTTTAATTAACTTTCAGCCTTAAGGCTGGTTAATAGCCGTGAAGTTTAAATATATTTCAGCATCATATTATCATTCACACACCAAATTATTTAAGTGCCCGCTACTCAAATTTACCTAGCACAAGGATCGAAATTTCCATCCCTAAATGCCGCAAATCAAAAGCAGTGCACAGCGCGCTCCTTAATGCCGCGATTACGAAAACATTGACGTTGGCGTGACGCTGGCGAGTAATCGAGCTGTCACTTACATTATTTTTTAGTAAATTAGTAAATTTGAAAAAAAAATTGTCGTCTGGCAAGGATGACATATAAACTCGCTAGCGTAATGTTAACGACAATATTTAAAATATCGTATTAAAGCGCTCACATGTCGTCACAATATTTGAATTTTCAGCATCGTCACGCCCTAACAAACTAGGGTGATATATACATAAGGTAGTATCATTGTAAAATTAAAACGGAAGTGCTATCACGACTTGAACGTCGTGTAGGGTCGCACGGTTGGAGTCGTGCTTCGTCGTCAAAGGGCAGACACCGGTCACGGTAAAACATGACAGGTCATATACACGATAGACTTGTAAAGGAACCCACATACATACATATCACTAATCAAAACTGTTCGCTGTTTACATTATTTTCAGCAACAGAAGTCGTCAGAACATGATACCTATAAACCTCGCACAAAAGCCATGCAATTATTCTAAATCTTTCTTCTTTGTTCTACGCGGAACTCCAAAAAGTAACGCAAAAGAAGGTTTTAATTATTAGCGTATACTGTCTCGTATTATCCTAAATAATTGATTTAATTTGTTCGAAAAATAATATTTGGGTGAGCATCAAAATGGTGTGTAAGTATTTTACGGTTGTTATACAGTATCTATCTATATCATCACGCCAGATCCCTTGCGGGGTAGGCAGAGAGTACAGAGTTCCAACGGGTTCTCTCCTTACATACATCTCTGACCTCCTCCACTCTCATAGTTTGCCTCATACACGCTCGCCGGTTACGGAGACTCTTGGCTTGTCCTTCAGATAAGACACGGTCTATTTGGTATTGGTATGAAAGTCTAGGTACAACAACACATCATCACGCTAGAACCCTTGCGGGGTAGGCAGAAAGTACAGAGTTCCGACAGATTCTTTCCTTACATATTTCTCTGGCATGCTCCGCTCTCATAGTTCCTCTCATACACGCTCGCCGGTTACGGAGACTCTTGACTTGTCCTTCAGATAAGACTCTTTCTATTTGGTCATGGTAAGATAGTCTAGGTCTGCCCCGGTACCTACATCCTTCCACTTTCGCATTGTATATCTGTTTACTCATTCTCTCTCTCTCATCTTCTGACATTCTTTCTGTATGTCCAAACCAACGGAGCATACCCTTTCTCATCTTTAAACCGATACTGTATTTAATACCTACTCGCTTTCTTATAACGCTGTTTTCGCAGAGCTCGCATTTTGACCGCATTTATTATACTTTCATTCTCCTCTCTTACATACCCAGCTCTCGCTGCCATATAACAGCGTTGGGACAAGCACTCCGTTACGCATGGCCAGCTGCGCCTTTTGGCTTAAGTGCCGGCTCCCAAGTAGCTTTCCCATCGCACCATTCATTCTTTTCCCTACACTCACTCTTCTCTCTATGTCTATGTTATACAGTATAATAATAAATAGAGCACAGAAGGTTAAAGTGGTTTTTATGAAAAGGCCTCAAACCGTATCAAAGATACATGCACTATCACAATGATTGGCGGTTACCTATAAAAGACCGTTAAAAAAACCGGCTCAAAAAGCTTCGGAGAATGGTTGTGCTTTCACATGGACCGGAAGCAAATGCACCACAAACTGAGCTTCGACTGCCGGAGCGCAAAAGACCTCGCAAACAAAGAGAGCCGGTCTGATTATAAAGTTTCACACGGGACTAACTTTGGGCGTCTCCCGAACATCCTCTGATCACAAAAGATGTAAGATATGAAAATAAATATTATTTCAAAGTCATAACTACTATAATGGTTTAAATTATTTAAAAGAAATTATACTGAAGACATTCGATGTGAAGAGATCAAAGATTTAAGAAATGAACGTCAGATTCTACACAAGTGCATTGAAAACAAAGAAACACCTAATACTAGATCTACAACATCAAATCACGCCCCTCGGCTACTGAAATTCGGAATATCCTGCAAGAAAATAAATAAACAAGCTCCGGCCTTTCTAAAACTGTTTGTATGATGAACTGATGTAACGTCATCGAGAAAACATAATATCATATTCATCTTTATTCTGGGTAATTGTAATGTGAAAAGGATGGCATATCAGCTCCTTCTCTTCCAGCAAGTCCATATGAACGGACTCTTACATTTTGGTATCCATTTACATTTTTAACCAACTTCAAAAAGGAGGAGGTTCTATGTTCGGTTGTATGTATGCTTTTTTTTATGTATGTTCAGCGATATTTCCGTCAATTGTGGACTGATTTTGATAATTTTTTTTGCATTGGGTTCAGTATATCTCCAAGGTGGTCCCATATTAATTTTATTGACATTGGACCTTGGACTTAGAAGATACACCAGGGAACTCCTTAACGACAAACCATAGGCATGTGTAAATTGAGATATTATGGGTATTACGTCAATCCTATAGGTACCCTACTATAGAATAATTCATTGGTCACTTAAAATTGTAAAATAAAAAACTTTTATAAAAAAAGGTAAACCGACATCAAAAAGCAAAAAGATGAATATTTGAAGTCGGTGCCAAGTAACCGACTGCACCAACCAGCACCGACTTCAAATATTTTTTTTTTGCTTTTTGAGGTCGGTTTACCTTTTTTTATAAAAGTTTTTTATTAGAGGAAACGTTGTTTATGTAACTCGCATAGCGAATGGTCGATCAGGTGTCAGACACTTCACTTTTTGTGTGCACTTTTACACCGACCAGCGACTTTTAAAGTTTTGCTGAGATAATCTTCTTGATGCAATCGTAATCACAGAAAAAAGCGTCATTTTCCTACAGGCTTTTATTTCATGCATCATAGAATTTGGTATACCTACCAAATTCTATGATGCGATACATACGCAGGATTACACGCTCAGTGCATTTTGACAAGTGTTCATCTAAGCTTATGATAATCTTTTTACTGTGATCACCGTGTGATGACACAATGTCATTGTCGTTGTTTTAATTTATGATATATTTAAGAGAAAGGGCATGCTCCGTTGGTTCGGGCATATAGAAAGAATGCCAGAGGAAAGAATGACAAAACAGATATACAATGTGAAAGTGGAAGGATGCAGGTACCGGGGAAGACCTAGTATATCCTACCACGACCAAATAAACCAAGTCTTATCTGATGGAAAAGTCAAGAGTCTCCGTAACCGGCGTGCGTGTATGAGACGAAATATGAGAGTCGAGGAAGCCAGAGAGGTATGTAAGGAAAGAACCTGTTGGAACTCTGTACTCTCTGCCTACCCCGCAAGGGATCTGGCGTGAGGTTATAGATAGATAGATAGATATATTTAAGTTAGTAAGAATTACTTTTATTTTGCATCAGTACCTAGGAAAGGGATAAACGCCGGAATGAACAAGTCTTTAATAATTATTGTTCTTGTACGCAACTTACGCGTCTAGAGTTTCTAAGATAATTTATCGCATCATTATTGCGTTATCACCCGATATCGTTTGTATCTGATCCAAAACTAGAGTGGGCACTCGTCTTATTAAAGATCCGATATAGGGTTGCCTACATTTTATTATTTCTACAATTCAAACTTTGGTGCGGGAACCATTGGCACAAAAGCACACCAACCATTACGTGGTTTGATATTCACTTTAATGTTTTTAATTGTTTGCTTTTTTGTATATAATTGAATTTATTATAAATAATATGAGCTTTTGTTCACAAAGGAAATAAATAATGAATCAACTTAGACGGACGATTTAGCGCAGTGGTTAAGAGCTTAATCCGCTTCGCCCACTGTGTCTAATAGTCGTGGGTTCGATTCCGGCACGGGACAAATCTTTGTGTGATCCTCAATTATTTGTTTCGGTCTGGGTATTTGTGTATGGTAATTTTCATGTTTGTAAATGTACCCACGACACAAGAATCAATCCTAGTAAGGGGCTACGTTTTCTTAAAAAAAAACTTAATTATACTAAAACCCCAGATCAAACTAAGATTTTGATGTAGATACACTTGAAACTCCATAACTCCTCCATAAGGCCTTCCCTCACTAATCGAAGTAAGAGAGAATTGATCATACTCCACGCGGACCAAGAGACTACGTTCAACAAGAACGTAGTCTTTATTAAAATTGTTACTTATTTTAATAGATATGAAAAAGAAACTAATTTATTTCACACATGCGACAACCCTGATAGTTAAGATAACATAGATGAACGACCTCGCATTCTCGTTACCTAAACGACAAGTTTATCGGACCATATCGCTTTCATACATACTTCAGGCAATAGACACAGTATTGCCCAAGTACCTGTCTAGTACTTTATAGTTAGTTATATAGATTATAGGGATTTATGGTTATCATTTAGAAAAAATAGCTTAACTCGACTACGGAATAAACTCTGAAAAATTGTTTTTCTCTCGCTTGGTATATAGAAGGTGTAACATAAATAACGCAAAACCTGAAAGTAGTTTGTTCTAAATCGGCAACTGAATCGATCTCAACTATTTTTAATTTTCAAGAAATGCAGATTGATACTCATTCTGTACGCTGTATTAAACAAAATTTAATAATTATTCAAAGCATTACGGCTATTTTAAATGTATTTCTATTACACACACCTCAATACGCATACAAAAGTTAATTATTCATTAAATTTTATGGTTAATTTGGGTACCAAAGAGCTTAATAAACTGGTACTCTATTCTATTCTATATCATCACGCCAGCTCCCTCGCGGGGTAGGCAGAGAGTACAGAGTTCCAACAGGTTCTTTCCTTACATACCTCTCTGGCTTCCTCCACTCTCATAGTTCGTCTCATACACGCTCGCCGGTTACGGAGACTCTTGACTTGCCCTTCAGCTAAGACAAGGTCTATTTGGTCATGGTAAGATAGTCTAGGTCTTCCCCGGCACCTACATCCTTCCACTTTCGCATTGTATATCTGTTTTGTCATTCTTTCTTCTGGCATTCTTTCTATATGCCCGAACCAACGGAGCATACTCTTTCTCATCTTTACACCGATACTATCTTTCATACCTATTCGCTTTCTTACTACGCTGTTGCGAATACGGTTGGTCAGCGTGACTCCGCACATCTTCCGCAGAGATCGCATTTCGACCGCATTTATCCTGCTTTCGTTCTCCTTCTTACATACCCAACTCTCACTGCCATATAATGCCATACTTCAGCGTTGGGACAAGCACTCCGTTATGCATGGCCAGCTGCGCCTTTTGGCTTAAGTGCCGGCTCCCAAGTAGCCTTCTCATCGCACCATTCACTCTATTACCTGCATTCACTCTTCTCTCTATATCAGCGGTGTATTTCCCATCCTTACTGAAGGCGCATCTAAGATATACAAACTCATTCACTTGCTCCAGCACATCGTTACCAACCACAATCCTTGCATTCGTTCTGGTTTCTTCCCGTTCAAAAACCATAATTTTGGTTTTCTTCACATTCAAATGTAAGCCATTGTTCATGCAGTCGTCTCTCATAACTGTGACTAGTGTTTGCAGATCAGTGGCTGTTGGCGCTATCAAAACCGTGTCATCTGCATACCAACCAATAGGTGGTAACCAATAGGTGGTTTATCACTAGATCACCCATTTATACCCCTTCAGTCATCGCATTCAGTCTTTGAAGACTTTTATCCAGATACACTATAAACAGTCTAGCGGACAATACGCAACCCTGCTTGACGCCGATTTTAACGTCAAACCAAGGTGACATGTTACCACCCACCCGTACGCATGCCTTGCTGTCCACGTAGATGGACTGGACGGCTCGCAACAGGGTGCCGTTTATACCATACTCTGGCAAAATGTCCCAAAGTCTCTTTCGCACGACTCTATCAAACGCCTTCTCCAGGTCCACAAAACCGCAGAAAACCTTCCGGCCTACTGCCAAATGCTTTTCTACAATGTTGCGGAGGGAGAAAACTTGATCCGAACATCCTCTTCCAGACCTGAAACCTCCCTGTGCCTCACACAACACTCCATCGGACTTCTCGCGCATTCTCCGTTCAATAATTTTACCATACACCTTAGCTGCCAAGCTGATCAAACTGATGGCCCTGTAATTGGCGCAGTCATATTGTGAGCCCTTGCCGTTATACAAGGGTACTATGACTGCGCGGCGCCAATCTGTAGGGACTCTACCGGTCTTCCAGCAAAGATTTTCGAGGACCCAAAAAGCGTCCCGGACGCAAGGTCCACCATATTTAATCATCTTGGCAGATATCATGTCTATTCCCGCAGCTTTACCATTTTTCATACTTCGTATCGCCCATTCAACTTCTTCCATAGTGATGTCCTCTGTGGATTCTGGTGCCGCAAACTCGCCTCTGGGCTCGTCTGTGGCACCAGCATCCGGGGCATTCTCATACATTTCTCCAAAGTATTCACTCCACCGGTTAAGCACAGCTTGCAAGAGCAAGAATGTCACCATCCTAAGATTTTATCTTTTCCATTCTGGAGCCTGACGAATCACCTCGAGCCTTTCTCACCTTGCTCCAAAAGAGTTTGGTGTTATTCTCGAAGTTCTTCGTCAGCCTCTCCTCCTCAATCACACTAGCTCTTTCACGCTTTTCTTTCACTAAGGTTTTGGTGACATTCTTGCATTGCCGGTATATTTCTTTCTTCATCTCCGTCATACTGTCATTTAGATTCAAAGAAGAGACATAGTCCTGCCACGCTTTCTTCTTACTTTCTACAGAGCTTTTTAACTCTGTGTCCCACCATGCATCCCCTATGCTTGCTGTGCTATGCTTCTTTGACACTGGTACTAAAACTGGTACAAAATTCCTTAAAATTGGAAGTTTGATTTTCCTATTGAATTCGTAAAGCAATAATCTAATTGGGGTGAGGTCTTGCGTTATTTATGTTACACCTTGTATATACTGACTGACTCCTCATTCATTTGACATCACATTCGATACGACAGCAAAAAAAAACATAGACCCCATAGAACATTTTTGGAGGTACTAAACATTCATTTTATTCGTATTACCAAGTCCAGCCTGTCACCTGAACTAATGAAAAAACGATTGACACCCGATTCATCAAAATCGGATGACAAGTTTTTTAGTTTTGTAACATACAACCAACATTGCTAAAAATATATCCCTTGATTTTTGGCTATATCGTAATGGGGTAAAAAGCGAATAAATAATATTAAAAACTCCTTTTCGTATCAGTAGTTCCCTCATTTACATGTACCATTAAGAATACTAGCAATACTAGACGGACCTATTTTGTATTTCTAGTGTCCTTAATGGTAGGTACTTGTGGCAGTAGATATTACTAGTACAATATCATATCTGAAGGGCCAGTCAAGCAAGATTTTCGGTAACCGACGAGCGTATATGTGACGAGAGTGGAGGATGCCAGAGAAGTATCTAAGGAAAGAACCTGTTCGAACTCTGAACTCTCTGCATTTTCGCACGGGACCTACGGTGATGATATAGATAGATAGATTCCCACAGATCCTACATAATTACAGCTAAGTATAACAGTAGGTCGACAAAGTCACAGAGGCGAGTGCATTAATAAGATAACACGAGACGCCTGTTAAGGTGTACTCGAATTCTTGACCCGCGACACGCATCTATGTCAAGATCGACGCCACTCAACGCGTCGCCATGTTAGTCAACATGTTTTGCATGGTTTTCCATATAGACAGAAAATCGAAAATGGTTTTTTTAAGAAGAGACTTTTGTATACGTACAAAACCATTTTTGATTGACCCTAGGACACACAGGTTGTCGTGGCAATTTTTGAGAAGATTTTGGCCTTGCAGAAGATGTCTTTTGCGACGATACGTATGGTTGTAATATTTTATCCACAATTTTTATTACTTAAAAAATCTTAAGTAATTCCAATGTTTATACCCAAAATAAACTTATTTACTATAGTTGTTCACCAGTCATAGGTACGCTGACGTTTAGAGTTTGACGTTTTTAGAAATGAGGTGAGTGTGAAATAGAGTCAATTGAATATGGTATCGAGAAAATGTATATCGAAGAATGAATCGATATTATTAAAAATAATTTCGGAACAAAAGGAGAACAAAATAAAATAATCTCATTATTTATTTACGAATCAAGCTATTGGCCAGAAAATCGTGTGACAAATCGATTGATTTTATTTATGGGCAGGGCACTTCGCAGGATGTGGTGATGACAGGTGGAATAGATCTTTGACCGAATGGTGGCCACGGAAGGGATATCGCAATCGAAGGTCAGTACAAAGATGGGATGTGATTAAGTGCCTTGGTAAGACCGGGCTAAGATCGGCTTAGGTTAGGGATATATGGCGTAAAAGGGAGTAGGCTTATGCCCTGCAGTGGGCCGAATAACGTGGTAGTGATGATGATGATTGGCGAAATACACTGATAAAGTGTGGGGTCATTCATTAAAATAAGAAGAAGATATAGGCCACTTTGCCTCCACTTATCTGCAATGGGTCCACGTTATGAAATGAAAAAGAAAGCCTTTGCCCAACCGCGTGACTGCATAAGCTGAGATATATATTATCACGCCAGGTCCCTAGCGAGGTAGGGAGAGAGTTATTTCTTTACAGACATCAACTATTACCACATAATACAAACAAGGTTTAGCATACTTAGAGGAATCTGACATTTACAATCCGGCTATTTTCCCGGGCTGACCCTCGAACCTGCGACCCGCTTAGTGATGTCGTTTCGCTTTAAGACTACTCAATGTTTTCGTTCATACAATCCGATATTGGCAAGGAGTGAAAACTCCAGCACCCGTTTCTGTAAACATATCTAAGTAGTTAATTTTACTCAAATATCGACATACACAAAAATAAAGAAAATTAAAGAACATTACTTTTTTCTACAGTTATACAAGGCTCTTTTGGCCCGCGGGTAAAATCGGAAATAACGCTGTCATCAAGCGAAATGGCACTTCGTAAATGTTGCAGAGTTGCCATTTGGTATGATATTTACCCGTTCTTTTTTTTTTAATTAGTAGCGGTACGGACCCCCCTGGTAAAATATTATGCTGGAAGTAAGATTTTTTTTCTAAATGATAACCTTAATTTCGCACCAACGCCCCCGAGTGAATGTCATGATGGCTAACAGATTCTTCTCGCACGATATAGTTGAGAATCTGTCAGAAGCTAGAAATGTCTAAAATTAGTTTACTTAGCCAAGTATAGAATTTTAAAAACACGACATTATTCGGCTAAGCAAATTCTTAAAACTAAGTAATTAAATGTGTAAAGACACGGCAGTAGGTATTGAATTTATAGAAAAAAAGGTTTTATTTCCGTTATGTTGCATATTGAAACATTCTGTTGTACTTAGCACAGGATGTTTTAATATGATGTGAAGAAAAGTGGGTGTACTCGGTACACCTCTGCCACCCCCGCGTGGGGAATATAGGTGTGACGATGGTTTACATAGACTCGTTACTATCTGTCTTCAGCCCAAATACGTCCACTGCGGTACAAAGGCCTCCCCCTAAGACCGCCACGAGGACCACCGGTTTTGAGTTTCATGCATCTTTTGACGGATTATTTTTTATTTAACTAGCATTTTCTTCCTCAGAATTGTGTTTTACAGCTTGTGTTTTTACAAGCTTTTATTCTACTTGCAATGTTTGTATGTCTGTCTGTCTGTCTTTCCAGTTCAAATTTTGTGATCAATTTTTCAAGCACTTGCGGGTATCCGATTGAGCTGAAATATGGCATTCGTATGTAAATTAGGTGACAATGCAATAACCATGTGGTACCATGAAGCTGGTCTGATAATGGAGTCGGAAGGCCACAGGAATATGTAAACTATACAACGTAGCCCCCTCGTGTTTAGGCTTGTTGGATTGGTAATGACGAGTATTATTCAACCAGATGGGATTCTGGGTCTGATTATAAAGCCAAAAGGTGGTCAATGGAACCACCCAACAACTAAATATAACACCGCCGTGTTTGGGCTCGTTGAATTTGTCTTGCGGAGTACTTTAGACCCCGATAGTTCATAGGTCCGACGGTAGAGCCGAAAAGGAGCCATAGGAACTCCCCAACTTAATAAGATATCTTCATTGTGTTTTTGCTATAAAAGCTTGTTTATAAAAAGATATTTTTAAATTAAAGTTACAGAATTAATTGCCGAATTAAGGAGCTGCATAAACCCAATCTGCTCGAGTTTTTTTTAAAAAGAATTTATTCTTATAACTGACCCTTTCAACTACTTTTATAAAAGTATCTTACGTGTGTGTGTAAATGATCTACGCTGTTGGCCGCGGGGCCTTTACAGCTTCATAGGACAAGAGGGCGAGCGTGCAACCACTACGCTCGAGCCAGAAGGGCAAGGGGGCAACTAGTTCAAGGGCGCCTTATAAAAGTACTATATGCGTACTTTCCCTTCATGTGGCATAATTTTTTCCAAGAAAGTCGGATCAAAATCGGTCACTGTAAATACAAACAACACACGTATGGTAGCAGGAAAGTACTGGGGACTGGATTAACTGGCGAGTCTCGACAAAACGAAGTACCCTTTCACTATATATGCAACAAGGAGTTTATAGCGGCTACCGCTAAAAACGTGTTTTTGTATTCCATGCACTTCATAAGTATATAGATTAGAGACTTAATATTTCGAAATGTGATTTTGGCTGTATTTTTGAGAATCTGGTAAAAGGGATACACGATTAAACGAGATTTTCTCGATAGAAACACATCTAAAGTCATCTCTATTGCTTCACATTTTCTGATTCCAACGCAAAATGCTTAAGAACTAATCAATAGAATTTACTTAAAAACAGAGCATATAATTGTAGCAAAGATCTTGTAAAGCAGTTTTTTATTTCAGTATAGTTTATTTAGAAAATGATTAAATTGGTTTTTCACATACGTCGTTCATTCCCGAGCACGCACTCAATATATCCGTCCCATATTATTTTTTAGTAAAGTAATTTCTTGACTGCCTCGTTATTCTGGTGGCAAAGCACATCGCTTTGTGATCACGAGGACCTGGGTTCAAATCCTAGGTCGGACAAATGTAGTTTTTCTAACGAAAACTTCCCAAGTCGGGAGTCTGGAATTGTGCCCGGTATATGGCAATAGGCTCGCCCCCTATTACATGGCACCTAACATCGTTGGCGAAACATGGGTGTACTCAGTACACCTCTGCCACCCCCGCTTGGGGAATATAGGCGTGACGGTGTTTTTTTAATTGCATTACTGTCACTCTCCCAGTCGATAAATGGTCGATCATGGTAGGCCCTTAATAACACGGGTTACTTTTCACAGGAAAAAATAGGTGAAAATGAATCCTTGGGATATTCATTTTTAATTCATCAAGTACTTCGCCCCAGACAACACAGTTCTGAACCGTTAATTTCTTTAAAAAGTATTTATACTGAGATAATTATTCGATACAACCAAACGAGGCGTGTTACGATGACTTCTTGCTTCTCTCTCTTCTTCTTTAATAATCGTAATATTTTTACGGGCCGTGCAAGAGTGCAATGTTCTGCTCACAGAAATCTTAATAATAGTTTATTATTACTCTTTCTGAGTTTCTGGTAGTGTATTAGTTATGTAATGTTTTTTTTGTAGTCCGACCACTGGGCAAAGCTCCCACTTTGCCATCCAAGTAAAGCTATCATGTAAGGCGTATGATATATTATATAGAAAGAATTATTGTATTAGGTAGTAAATGCTGAATAAATATATAAATATATGTGACAACTGCGGTTTAATGGTTATACCGTCGCCCTCTCCACTCATTACATCAAGAAGTAGCTGGTTCTGTTCCCGCACGGGACAAATCTTTATGTGATTCAATGTCTGTTTTGGTCTGGGTATGTATATATGTGAATTGTATGTTTGCAAACGCAACCCACGACGCAGGCATTATTCCTATTCACACCAAGTTTAAAAAAGAAATTCCTGAACCACATCGTGTTTTTCCTTAAAGTCCGCTATAGGATACAACAATTACCAAAAAATATATTAACAGTTAATCCATTTCATGGTGTTTTAAAACAATAGTGTTTCAATAACGGAACACTACATCACAAAATACTGAACGTAATGATGAGTCATTTGGTTCAATGAATTGTCGGATCTAATTGGATTCAGTCGAAAGTGAAGTGCCAACGGGTCTCATTCTTCGTGTTCAAAGGTCCGGTAAGTTTTTGGGACTGGTAAGACGGGGGTTGGAATAGGTTGAAAGATCTGAGAGCTTAGTACGAAAAGATTGACGTTACCGGGATGATACCTAACCAATAAGAACCTAAATGGGAAATCGGTTATTAACTCTCTAACTCAATCAATCTATTTACGCCCCGTTAAATAACTCAAAATATGAAATCAATCAAAAATAAACATAGTTGCGGTATAGATGACATTCCTCATCTATACATACATATAATAAAACTGTAAGGAAGTTGTGTCTGTACATGGAATATTTTTAGGAAATAACAACCCAGGGGTATCATACTATTGATGTAGAAGCCAATTCTATAATTTTTGGCTTTCGTTTCTGTTTGTCTGTCTGTCTGTCTGTCGGAGGGTATGACCCGGTATCACGCAAAAACTAACAGGCGGATTTTGATGTAACTTTGCATGTGAATACCTTAAAATATTGGCTAACGTATTGTATAGTATTTATCCCGGAAAATCAAAAGGTTTCTCCAGAAAAGACGAAAATAGGCGAAACATTGGATTTCTAAAAAGGCACTTTACTCCAAACCTGTTAGATGGATTTCAATGAAATTTTGTGTAATTGTAGCCTGTACAAAAGATCACAACTCTGTATACTTATATTTTCGAAAAATCTAATGGTTTCTGAGGGAAGTACAAAAAAGTCGATTTTGATAATTCATTCATTGTTCCAAAACTACTGTTCAGATGTCAGTGAAACTTAGCACCGAGATATTTCATATGACAGATAATATAGGTAATATTTAAGTTTTCAGGAAATCAAACGGTTTGTAGGGAAAAGTAAAGCATCTATATCTATACATACTGCATATAATAAACTGTTAAGAAGTCGTGTCTGTACATGGAATATTTTCAGGAAATAACAACCCAGGGATATAACTCTATCAATGTATAAGCCGATTCTACAATTGTTGGCTTTCGTGTCTGTTTGTCTGTCTGTCCAAGGGTATGTACCATATTC
Source organism: Phalera bucephala (assembly GCA_905147815.2). NCBI lineage: Eukaryota > Metazoa > Arthropoda > Insecta > Lepidoptera > Notodontidae > Phalera > Phalera bucephala. The sequence continues at coordinate 4,441,462 of LR990609.1, read as the reverse complement.
ACACAAAAACTACAAAGTGGATTATGATGAATCTTTGCATGCATATACCTTAGAATGTTCGCTAACACGTTATATAAGTATTTATCCAGAAAAATCAAAAGGTTTCTCCAGAAAAGACGGAAATAAGCGATACATGGGATTTCTAAAATGACACTTTACTCCTAACCTGTTCAATAGATTTCAATAAAATTTTGGATAGTTATAGCCTGTACTAAGAATCACAACTCTGTATAGTTATATTTTCGAGAAATGGAATAGAAATGTTTTCCAACCACCAATATATTAAAACAAACGAGTGATTTAATAAAGAAGTACTTTGAAACATTGAATCTGGACGTCAAATCGCTAATACCTTCGTGCGCAAAACCACCACAGTTGTATGGGCTCCCAAAAATTCATAAACCGAATGCTCCCCTACGTCCAATCGTGAGCCAAATCGACACACCAACCTACAGATTGGCTCAGCACGTAGCGAAAGTGCTCTCGCCACTCAAAGGACACACAAGAGCACATGTTAAGGATTCATACCATTTTGTTAGTGAGATCAAAAATCTACATCTTACTGACAATCAAACTATGGTCAGTTTCGATGTCCAGTCATTATTTACATGCCTACCTGTACAAGACTGTATCGAAATTGTAGAAAGGAAACTAGCGGAGAACAACATGCCAGCGGAATACTCAGAACTATTGAGATACTGCCTTACATCTGGCTACTTATTGTGGAAGGAGCAGTTCTACAAGCAAGTAGATGGCGTGGCGATGGGCTCCCCTGTATCTCCCATTGTTGCCGATATATTCATGAAAGACTTTGAGGAGACAGCCCTTCGCACCTCACCTGTAAAGCCAAGTTTCTACAAGCGGTACGTAGATGATACTATCACAATATTACCATGTGACAAAATCGATGTATTCCTACATCATCTTAACTCCATTAACCCTAAAATTCAGTTTACAATGGAGTTGGAGGCAAACAACTCGCTAGCTTTCCTAGATGTGTTAGTAATCCGTAACCACAACAACACCTTAAGCCATACGGTTTATAGAAAAAAGACCCATACTGATAGGTACTTAAACGGTGAATCTCACCACCATCCAACACAGTTAGCTAACGTGGGTAAATCTTTGTTTCAGAGAGCACAAGGGATCTGTGACAAGAAACATCTGGCTGCCGAGCTTCAACATGTCAAGCAAGTCCTGCACGACAATAAGCTTTGAGTCCCACGCCAACGTCACAGTGACCGAGTGAAACCAGCCACAGTCGAGCGTCTCCCTGCAGTACTATCTTACATGAGGGGAGTCACGGACAAGATTGGCTACATCTTGAAGCGTGCTTCAATTAAAACATTTTATAAGCCGCCGAAGAAGATCAGTCAATTTTTACCATCTGTCAAGTGTCAGATCCCTCTACAAGATGCAGGAGTATACAAGCTTGATTGTGAATGTGGTCTCTCTTATATAGGACAAACAAAAAGACCGGTAAAAACTCGGGTTAAAGAACACGTAGCTGACCAAAAACACCGTCGCTCAAAGAAGTCTGCAGTCTGTGAACATATCCTTGACCGCACCCGCCATAACATCAGATTTGATAGACCACAAATTCTCGTGAAAGAACACCGATACCTACCAAGGATGGTTCGCGAGGCTATTGAAATTAAAAAACATCCTAATTTCAATAGAGAAGATGGCTGGGTGCTTCCATCGACTTGGGATCGAATGGGATAATTAATATAATCAAGTCCAAAACCAAGCATAACACTGCAAGACCTCAAGACACCGTGAGCTCATTCTGCGTAGATCGGACCAACAAAAATAATTAAGAAGTTTGAGGGTACCCCGGAACAACTATGCCTTTTGGACGTCTAACACTGAGGTGTTAGACGTCCAAAAGGCACGGTCCCTCCCGTGACCATGGGTGCTGCAAAGCACTCGAAACGTCGGGAACTAAAAATCAGAAAATAAACCGCGATAAAATCCGTAAAATAGTTTTATTTCATGTGTAATATTCGCGTAAATCTAAGAACTCAGAATGTAACAGTTTCTGAGGAAAGAAAAAATAAGTCAATAAATCGAAATTTTGATAAATCATTAATATCAATAATTGTTCCAGATAAACTTAGTTACTAGATTGTACAACTTTATTACTGTTTGTGCCGAACTGCAATGTTACGACGTAAAATATTTGATTTTGCCTACTCATGAATTCATCCATGAATTGATATTGGACTCAGGTTCGTCTCCTCACAAAAAACTTTTCAGTGGTTAAAAGCACTCACTCGAAATTGTTATACACGTTTGAATTAAACACTCAAACATGGTTTCGTGCATGACCCGATGATGCATTCAGGATTGTTTCTTCTGGAGAGAACTCTAACGATGAATGGGTCGGATACGAAACTTTAACGACGATTAATATCTTACGAGAAGACTAACAGAAAATGTTCTGACAAAACTTTGCTACATGTACCGTTTTTAGATATTATTACACTAGAGTATAATCTTTGGCAGGGTAGGTAGAGAAAATTTAAATCAGAAATATTATACCGATAATTTAAAAATAAATAGATAAACTGATAATCCTTCTTGAAAAGGAAGGTACTGTATATGTTTTTTATGGGATGACGCTAGTGTTGTGTGTCGAATAAGATCGCGCTTTAGTTTAGTTTATATTTTACAAAGACCACCTGTGCGGGCTAAGTGGGTCTAATACTGAACCCGGTGATAGAGATAATTGATAGAGAAATAAGTCTGTTGAAAGTTGACAAAATATACAATATATTCACTACAAGGTTCTCCCGGGATATCTAGCTGTTATTTCTTCATTTCATACTAAAAGGACAGAATGGATCTTACTAACACTTTCAAGGTGTTTTAGGTCTCGAAATAATAATCGACATACTTTTTGTCTCGGGAAGAATCACGGTTCTTGCGACATAGCTGGTATTTATTAATATTAAAATGGCCAAACGAATTTAACTAAAACGTTATATAAAGATGTTTTATATCGTAAAATAAAAGAGAACTCTTTTTATCTCGAAAAATAGACTTCTGGGGATTATATTTTATTTCTTCATACTGAACGGATTATAAAGAAACTTTATACGAAAGAAACCACACACACATATACAGATTCGAAAGTAGAAGGACGTTGAACAACAATCATTTATAGTTTCACAAATTATGTACAATATGTATAATTATATTAAAAAAAAAACAGCAAGAATTATCAATAAATAAACGGCAGTAAAAATTAATATACATATTTAAAAAGGGTCAAATGGGTCCACGCCGCTGTCAGTTAGTAGTGTACCTAGAATAGGACGTAGATATCGGGGAAGATCTAGACTATCTTACCATGACTAAATAGACCATTTCTTATCCGAAGAGCATTTCAAGAGTCTCCGTAACCGGCGAGCGTGTATAAGAGGTACTATGAGAGTGGAGAAAGCCAGAAATGTTAATAAGGAAACCTGTTAGAACTCTGTACACTCTGACTACTCCGCAAGGGATCTAACGTGATGATATAGATTGTTAGATAGTACTAAAGTATTTTAAGTTGTGAAATAATAATATGAAATAGGTTACTTTGTTTACACACTAGATAATGTCGATATTATCCTGCATTATATGCATTTGGTGGGTTTTAACCGGCCTGCATGAAGACCCAAAGATAATTATCTTAGTTAGTCTAAAGAAAAGCCTGGCAATCTTTTAATTTCCCCCTTTCTTTTCACAGGCAACTGAAACCCTGGGGACCTGCTGAAATTATTTTACAGCGAAAATTGACTCCTATTTAAGTTGACTTTATAAACTAATACTTTTACGTCTAATACTTTTGCAAAACAAATACAACTTAGTTGAAGCGATAAAACGTAGACTGCTTAACGTACTTTGTCAAATAGTCGCAGGTACGAGTCCCGCACAGCGCACGGGAATATTTAGGATATATATTTAGTATTTGGGATTTGTGATTTCGAAAAAAAGAAGATATTTTATTCGTATACAGGACAACAAAAAGAAATGTTCTTCCGTGTTAATATCCAGAACGGCGGAACCGATTTTAAATACTATATCACTAGAATATGTAGGATTTTTCAGAGTTATCGACTACTTACCTTGGTAAATGCAAATTTCAGGGGATAGTTGTTTTTATTTCGCCATATTAACACGACTGAACGGATTGAAAAGAAACTCAATATGGACACCTCCATATTGAGTTTCTTTTAAGTCTTGGAATAATATTATCCAAAAAAGTTCTACCTATGTCGAATTCCAAAACAAACGCGTGCGAAGCCGCGGGAAACAGCTAGTATCTTAATAAAACCCAATCTGCTCGAGTTTTTTTTAAAAAGAATTTATTCTTATAACTGACCCTTTCAACTACTTTTATAAAAGTATCTTACGTGTGTGTGTAAATGATCTACGCTGTTGGCCGCGGGGCCTTTACAGCTTCATAGGACAAGAGGGCGAGCGTGCAACCACTACGCTCGAGCCAGAAGGGCAAGGGGGCAACTAGTTCAAGGGCGCCTTATAAAAGTACTATATGCGTACTTTCCCTTCATGTGGCATAATTTTTTCCAAGAAAGTCGGATCAAAATCGGTCACTGTAAATACAAACAACACACGTATGGTAGCAGGAAAGTACTGGGGACTGGATTAACTGGCGAGTCTCGACAAAACGAAGTACCCTTTCACTATATATGCAACAAGGAGTTTATAGCGGCTACCGCTAAAAACGTGTTTTTGTATTCCATGCACTTCATAAGTATATAGATTAGAGACTTAATATTTCGAAATGTGATTTTGGCTGTATTTTTGAGAATCTGGTAAAAGGGATACACGATTAAACGAGATTTTCTCGATAGAAACACATCTAAAGTCATCTCTATTGCTTCACATTTTCTGATTCCAACGCAAAATGCTTAAGAACTAATCAATAGAATTTACTTAAAAACAGAGCATATAATTGTAGCAAAGATCTTGTAAAGCAGTTTTTTATTTCAGTATAGTTTATTTAGAAAATGATTAAATTGGTTTTTCACATACGTCGTTCATTCCCGAGCACGCACTCAATATATCCGTCCCATATTATTTTTTAGTAAAGTAATTTCTTGACTGCCTCGTTATTCTGGTGGCAAAGCACATCGCTTTGTGATCACGAGGACCTGGGTTCAAATCCTAGGTCGGACAAATGTAGTTTTTCTAACGAAAACTTCCCAAGTCGGGAGTCTGGAATTCTGCCCGGTATATGGCAATAGGCTCGCCCCCTATTACATGGCACCTAACATCGTTGGCGAAACATGGGTGTACTCAGTACACCTCTGCCACCCCCGCTTGGGGAATATAGGCGTGACGGTGTTTTTTTAATTGCATTACTGTCACTCTCCCAGTCGATAAATGGTCGATCATGGTAGGCCCTTAATAACACGGGTTACTTTTCACAGGAAAAAATAGGTGAAAATGAATCCTTGGGATATTCATTTTTAATTCATCAAGTACTTCGCCCCAGACAACACAGTTCTGAACCGTTAATTTCTTTAAAAAGTATTTATACTGAGATAATTATTCGATACAACCAAACGAGGCGTGTTACGATGACTTCTTGCTTCTCTCTCTTCTTCTTTAATAATCGTAATATTTTTACGGGCCGTGCAAGAGTGCAATGTTCTGCTCACAGAAATCTTAATAATAGTTTATTATTACTCTTTCTGAGTTTCTGGTAGTGTATTAGTTATGTAATGTTTTTTTTGTAGTCCGACCACTGGGCAAAGCTCCCACTTTGCCATCCAAGTAAAGCTATCATGTAAGGCGTATGATATATTATATAGAAAGAATTATTGTATTAGGTAGTAAATGCTGAATAAATATATAAATATATGTGACAACTGCGGTTTAATGGTTATACCGTCGCCCTCTCCACTCATTACATCAAGAAGTAGCTGGTTCTGTTCCCGCACGGGACAAATCTTTATGTGATTCAATGTCTGTTTTGGTCTGGGTATGTATATATGTGAATTGTATGTTTGCAAACGCAACCCACGACGCAGGCATTATTCCTATTCACACCAAGTTTAAAAAAGAAATTCCTGAACCACATCGTGTTTTTCCTTAAAGTCCGCTATAGGATACAACAATTACCAAAAAATATATTAACAGTTAATCCATTTCATGGTGTTTTAAAACAATAGTGTTTCAATAACGGAACACTACATCACAAAATACTGAACGTAATGATGAGTCATTTGGTTCAATGAATTGTCGGATCTAATTGGATTCAGTCGAAAGTGAAGTGCCAACGGGTCTCATTCTTCGTGTTCAAAGGTCCGGTAAGTTTTTGGGACTGGTAAGACGGGGGTTGGAATAGGTTGAAAGATCTGAGAGCTTAGTACGAAAAGATTGACGTTACCGGGATGATACCTAACCAATAAGAACCTAAATGGGAAATCGGTTATTAACTCTCTAACTCAATCAATCTATTTACGCCCCGTTAAATAACTCAAAATATGAAATCAATCAAAAATAAACATAGTTGCGGTATAGATGACATTCCTCATCTATACATACATATAATAAAACTGTAAGGAAGTTGTGTCTGTACATGGAATATTTTTAGGAAATAACAACCCAGGGGTATCATACTATTGATGTAGAAGCCAATTCTATAATTTTTGGCTTTCGTTTCTGTTTGTCTGTCTGTCTGTCTGTCGGAGGGTATGACCCGGTATCACGCAAAAACTAACAGGCGGATTTTGATGTAACTTTGCATGTGAATACCTTAAAATATTGGCTAACGTATTGTATAGTATTTATCCCGGAAAATCAAAAGGTTTCTCCAGAAAAGACGAAAATAGGCGAAACATTGGATTTCTAAAAAGGCACTTTACTCCAAACCTGTTAGATGGATTTCAATGAAATTTTGTGTAATTGTAGCCTGTACAAAAGATCACAACTCTGTATACTTATATTTTCGAAAAATCTAATGGTTTCTGAGGGAAGTACAAAAAAGTCGATTTTGATAATTCATTCATTGTTCCAAAACTACTGTTCAGATGTCAGTGAAACTTAGCACCGAGATATTTCATATGACAGATAATATAGGTAATATTTAAGTTTTCAGGAAATCAAACGGTTTGTAGGGAAAAGTAAAGCATCTATATCTATACATACTGCATATAATAAACTGTTAAGAAGTCGTGTCTGTACATGGAATATTTTCAGGAAATAACAACCCAGGGATATAACTCTATCAATGTATAAGCCGATTCTACAATTGTTGGCTTTCGTGTCTGTTTGTCTGTCTGTCCAAGGGTATGTACCATATTCACACAAAAACTACAAAGTGGATTATGATGAATCTTTGCATGCATATACCTTAGAATGTTCGCTAACACGTTATATAAGTATTTATCCAGAAAAATCAAAAGGTTTCTCCAGAAAAGACGGAAATAAGCGATACATGGGATTTCTAAAATGACACTTTACTCCTAACCTGTTCAATAGATTTCAATAAAATTTTGGATAGTTATAGCCTGTACTAAGAATCACAACTCTGTATAGTTATATTTTCGAGAAATGGAATAGAAATGTTTTCCAACCACCAATATATTAAAACAAACGAGTGATTTAATAAAGAAGTACTTTGAAACATTGAATCTGGACGTCAAATCGCTAATACCTTCGTGCGCAAAACCACCACAGTTGTATGGGCTCCCAAAAATTCATAAACCGAATGCTCCCCTACGTCCAATCGTGAGCCAAATCGACACACCAACCTACAGATTGGCTCAGCACGTAGCGAAAGTGCTCTCGCCACTCAAAGGACACACAAGAGCACATGTTAAGGATTCATACCATTTTGTTAGTGAGATCAAAAATCTACATCTTACTGACAATCAAACTATGGTCAGTTTCGATGTCCAGTCATTATTTACATGCCTACCTGTACAAGACTGTATCGAAATTGTAGAAAGGAAACTAGCGGAGAACAACATGCCAGCGGAATACTCAGAACTATTGAGATACTGCCTTACATCTGGCTACTTATTGTGGAAGGAGCAGTTCTACAAGCAAGTAGATGGCGTGGCGATGGGCTCCCCTGTATCTCCCATTGTTGCCGATATATTCATGAAAGACTTTGAGGAGACAGCCCTTCGCACCTCACCTGTAAAGCCAAGTTTCTACAAGCGGTACGTAGATGATACTATCACAATATTACCATGTGACAAAATCGATGTATTCCTACATCATCTTAACTCCATTAACCCTAAAATTCAGTTTACAATGGAGTTGGAGGCAAACAACTCGCTAGCTTTCCTAGATGTGTTAGTAATCCGTAACCACAACAACACCTTAAGCCATACGGTTTATAGAAAAAAGACCCATACTGATAGGTACTTAAACGGTGAATCTCACCACCATCCAACACAGTTAGCTAACGTGGGTAAATCTTTGTTTCAGAGAGCACAAGGGATCTGTGACAAGAAACATCTGGCTGCCGAGCTTCAACATGTCAAGCAAGTCCTGCACGACAATAAGCTTTGAGTCCCACGCCAACGTCACAGTGACCGAGTGAAACCAGCCACAGTCGAGCGTCTCCCTGCAGTACTATCTTACATGAGGGGAGTCACGGACAAGATTGGCTACATCTTGAAGCGTGCTTCAATTAAAACATTTTATAAGCCGCCGAAGAAGATCAGTCAATTTTTACCATCTGTCAAGTGTCAGATCCCTCTACAAGATGCAGGAGTATACAAGCTTGATTGTGAATGTGGTCTCTCTTATATAGGACAAACAAAAAGACCGGTAAAAACTCGGGTTAAAGAACACGTAGCTGACCAAAAACACCGTCGCTCAAAGAAGTCTGCAGTCTGTGAACATATCCTTGACCGCACCCGCCATAACATCAGATTTGATAGACCACAAATTCTCGTGAAAGAACACCGATACCTACCAAGGATGGTTCGCGAGGCTATTGAAATTAAAAAACATCCTAATTTCAATAGAGAAGATGGCTGGGTGCTTCCATCGACTTGGGATCGAATGGGATAATTAATATAATCAAGTCCAAAACCAAGCATAACACTGCAAGACCTCAAGACACCGTGAGCTCATTCTGCGTAGATCGGACCAACAAAAATAATTAAGAAGTTTGAGGGTACCCCGGAACAACTATGCCTTTTGGACGTCTAACACTGAGGTGTTAGACGTCCAAAAGGCACGGTCCCTCCCGTGACCATGGGTGCTGCAAAGCACTCGAAACGTCGGGAACTAAAAATCAGAAAATAAACCGCGATAAAATCCGTAAAATAGTTTTATTTCATGTGTAATATTCGCGTAAATCTAAGAACTCAGAATGTAACAGTTTCTGAGGAAAGAAAAAATAAGTCAATAAATCGAAATTTTGATAAATCATTAATATCAATAATTGTTCCAGATAAACTTAGTTACTAGATTGTACAACTTTATTACTGTTTGTGCCGAACTGCAATGTTACGACGTAAAATATTTGATTTTGCCTACTCATGAATTCATCCATGAATTGATATTGGACTCAGGTTCGTCTCCTCACAAAAAACTTTTCAGTGGTTAAAAGCACTCACTCGAAATTGTTATACACGTTTGAATTAAACACTCAAACATGGTTTCGTGCATGACCCGATGATGCATTCAGGATTGTTTCTTCTGGAGAGAACTCTAACGATGAATGGGTCGGATACGAAACTTTAACGACGATTAATATCTTACGAGAAGACTAACAGAAAATGTTCTGACAAAACTTTGCTACATGTACCGTTTTTAGATATTATTACACTAGAGTATAATCTTTGGCAGGGTAGGTAGAGAAAATTTAAATCAGAAATATTATACCGATAATTTAAAAATAAATAGATAAACTGATAATCCTTCTTGAAAAGGAAGGTACTGTATATGTTTTTTATGGGATGACGCTAGTGTTGTGTGTCGAATAAGATCGCGCTTTAGTTTAGTTTATATTTTACAAAGACCACCTGTGCGGGCTAAGTGGGTCTAATACTGAACCCGGTGATAGAGATAATTGATAGAGAAATAAGTCTGTTGAAAGTTGACAAAATATACAATATATTCACTACAAGGTTCTCCCGGGATATCTAGCTGTTATTTCTTCATTTCATACTAAAAGGACAGAATGGATCTTACTAACACTTTCAAGGTGTTTTAGGTCTCGAAATAATAATCGACATACTTTTTGTCTCGGGAAGAATCACGGTTCTTGCGACATAGCTGGTATTTATTAATATTAAAATGGCCAAACGAATTTAACTAAAACGTTATATAAAGATGTTTTATATCGTAAAATAAAAGAGAACTCTTTTTATCTCGAAAAATAGACTTCTGGGGATTATATTTTATTTCTTCATACTGAACGGATTATAAAGAAACTTTATACGAAAGAAACCACACACACATATACAGATTCGAAAGTAGAAGGACGTTGAACAACAATCATTTATAGTTTCACAAATTATGTACAATATGTATAATTATATTAAAAAAAAAACAGCAAGAATTATCAATAAATAAACGGCAGTAAAAATTAATATACATATTTAAAAAGGGTCAAATGGGTCCACGCCGCTGTCAGTTAGTAGTGTACCTAGAATAGGACGTAGATATCGGGGAAGATCTAGACTATCTTACCATGACTAAATAGACCATTTCTTATCCGAAGAGCATTTCAAGAGTCTCCGTAACCGGCGAGCGTGTATAAGAGGTACTATGAGAGTGGAGAAAGCCAGAAATGTTAATAAGGAAACCTGTTAGAACTCTGTACACTCTGACTACTCCGCAAGGGATCTAACGTGATGATATAGATTGTTAGATAGTACTAAAGTATTTTAAGTTGTGAAATAATAATATGAAATAGGTTACTTTGTTTACACACTAGATAATGTCGATATTATCCTGCATTATATGCATTTGGTGGGTTTTAACCGGCCTGCATGAAGACCCAAAGATAATTATCTTAGTTAGTCTAAAGAAAAGCCTGGCAATCTTTTAATTTCCCCCTTTCTTTTCACAGGCAACTGAAACCCTGGGGACCTGCTGAAATTATTTTACAGCGAAAATTGACTCCTATTTAAGTTGACTTTATAAACTAATACTTTTACGTCTAATACTTTTGCAAAACAAATACAACTTAGTTGAAGCGATAAAACGTAGACTGCTTAACGTACTTTGTCAAATAGTCGCAGGTACGAGTCCCGCACAGCGCACGGGAATATTTAGGATATATATTTAGTATTTGGGATTTGTGATTTCGAAAAAAAGAAGATATTTTATTCGTATACAGGACAACAAAAAGAAATGTTCTTCCGTGTTAATATCCAGAACGGCGGAACCGATTTTAAATACTATATCACTAGAATATGTAGGATTTTTCAGAGTTATCGACTACTTACCTTGGTAAATGCAAATTTCAGGGGATAGTTGTTTTTATTTCGCCATATTAACACGACTGAACGGATTGAAAAGAAACTCAATATGGACACCTCCATATTGAGTTTCTTTTAAGTCTTGGAATAATATTATCCAAAAAAGTTCTACCTATGTCGAATTCCAAAACAAACGCGTGCGAAGCCGCGGGAAACAGCTAGTATCTTAATAAAACAATGTGCAAAATAACTTTCAATTCCATTAACCATCATAATAAAACAAAGTTTTCAAGAAGGACAATTTCCAGACGCATTAAAAATATCACTAGTAAAATGAATTTACAAAAAAAATGACGAATCTAAACCAAGTAATTACAGGCATACAGCTATAAACCAACAAAGTTTCCGTGCTAAACCATCACACTAATGACAAAAGTTCCGTGCTAAACCATCACACTAACGACAAAGGTTCCGTGCTAAACCATCACACTAACGACAAAGGTTCCGTGCTAAACCATCACACTAACGACAAAGGTTCCGTGCTAAACCATCACACTAACGACAAAGGTTCCGTGCTAAACCATCACACTAACGACAAAGGTTCCGTGCTAAACCATCACACTAACGACAAAGGTTCCGTGCTAAACCATCACACTAACGACAAAGGTTCCGTGCTAAACCATCACACTAACGACAAAGTTTCCGTGCTAAACCATCACGCTAACGACAAAGTTCCCGTGCTAAACCATCACACTAACGACAAAGGTTCCGTGCTAAACCATCACACTAACGACAAAGGTGCCGTGCTAAACCATCACACTAACGACAAAGGTGCCGTGCTAAACCCTCACACTAACGACAAAGTTTTCGTGCTAAACCATCACACTAACGACAAAGGTTCCGTGCTAAACCATCACACTAACGACAAAGGTTCCGTGCTAAACCATCACACTAACGACAAAGGTTCCGTGCTAAACCATCACACTAACGACAAAGGTTCCGTGCTAAACCATCACACTAACGACAAAGGTGCCGTGCTAAACCTTCACACCAACGACAAAGGTTCCGTGCTAAACCATCACACTAACGACAGAGTTTCCGTGCTAAACCATCACACTAACGACAGAGTTTCCGTGCTAAACCATCACACTAACGACAAAAGTTCCGTGCTAAACCATCGCACTAACGACAAAGGTTCCGTGCTAAACCATCACACTAACGACAAAGGTGCCGTGCTAAACCATCACACTAACGACAAAGGTGCCGTGCTAAACCCTCACACTAACGACAAAGTTTCCGTGCTAAATCATCACGCTAACGTCAAAGTTTCCGTGCTAAACCATCACACTAACGACAAAGGTTCCGTGCTACACCATCACACTAACGACAAAGGTGCCGTGCTAAACCATCACACTAACGACAAAGGTGCCGTGCTAAACCCTCACACGAACGACAAAGTTTTCGTGCTAAACCATCACACTAACGACAAAGGTTCCGTGCTAAACCATCACACTAACGACAAAGGTGCCGTGCTAAACCCTCACACGAACGACAAAGTTTTCGTGCTAAACCATCACACTAACGACAAAGGTTCCGTGCTAAACCATCACACTAACGACAAAGGTTCCGTGCTAAACCATCACACTAACGACAAAGTTTCCGTGCTAAACCATCACACTAACGACAAAGGTTCCGTGCTAAACCATCACACTAATGACAAAGTTTCCGTGCTACACCATCACACTAACGACAAAGGTTCCGTGCTAAACCATCACACTAACGACAAAGGTTCCGTGCTAAACCATCACACTAACGACAAAGTTTCCGTGCTAAACCATCACGCTAACGACAAAGTTTCCGTGCTAAACCATCACACTAACGACAAAGGTTCCGTGCTAAACCATCACACTAACGACAAAGTTTCCGTGCTAAATCATCACGCTAACGACGAAGTTTCCGTGCTAAACCATCACACTAACGACAAAGTTTTTGTGCTTACCTATTACTTTAATGATACAGTTTTCGTGCTAAGCCCTTTAAAATTTGAAATCAATCCATAAAAACGACGGGCGATTTGGCGCAGTGGTTAACAGCTTAAGCCGCTCCGCCCACTGGGTCTTTTAGTCGCGGCTTCGATTCCCGCTTGGGACAAATCTTTGTGTGACCAACAATTATTTGTTTCAGTCTGGGTATTTGTGTATGTATATTTTTTATACGACATGGAAATTATTCCTTGGGTGGGGTTATGTTTTTTTTATTGAAAAAAAGAACAAGTGGTAAAAAAGCAAAAAATACGCGCAGCAATCATGAGATGGGTTCGAATCCTAAATTGCTCGGTATCACTACTAAACTCTGGAATATTGTGCCCGGTAAAATGTCAATAGGCTCACCCCTATTGCATGGCGCCAACATCGTCGGCGAAAAGTGGGAGTGCACGGTACGTTCTTACTATGTTCTGTAACTCGTGACGGTGTTTAGTTATTTTATATATATAAATATTGTTTTGTTTATTATTTTGATTTATCTACTAGCTGTTGTTACCCGAGACTGTGACCGCGTATAATTTAGAAAAAAAAACTTTTTCTAAAATAAAAGTAGCTAAAGTTACTTATCCCATCAATTATCTGCTAGTGGAAGTCCCGTCAAAATTGGTCCAGTCGTTTCGGAGATTAGTCGAAACCGACGGATAAAAATTTTAAATATTACACACACCGTTCCGCCTATATTCCCCAAGCAGGGGTGGCAGAGATGTACTGAATACACCCACGTTTCGCCGACGATGTTAGGTCCCATGTAATAGGGGGCGAGCCTATTGCCATATACTGGGCACAATTACAGACTCCGGACTATATTTTTTCTTTAGAAAAACTCCATTTGTCCGACCTACGATTTGAACCCAGGGTCTCGTGATCACAAAGCGATGGGCATTGCCACCAGACCAACAAGGCAGTATAATATTACTTTTTTTTAAAGTACCGTATATACTTTCGTATGCATTTAGTAAAAAACGGTATCTTTGACATTTCAAACAGACACTTCAATTTTGATTATTTGTATAGATAAATAAATTTTCATCAAATGAACACAGTCAATATATAAATAGTGAACATTATTAATTAAGATTACAACCAATAATTGATCTTACAGCTTTACAAATTATCGCAATAACTTGATGATTTAATACTGCTTACTCACTAAAATTCTATTGGTTATGTAGTATAGGATTAAAAGTGAATTATACAATTGATTCGCAATACGTTTCTGATCTGGAAATGAAAGTAAAATGTATCTTGATATTAACGACTCATCCCACGCGTATCATGTAAGCTGACTCGAGGAAATGGCCAGTATTGCACTAAACGGGCACAGAACAAGACTTACAACTAATTATGAATCAGTTATAATTAACTTTCTGTCAACATCACCACACCAGATCCCTTCCGAGGTAGGCAGAAAGTGGAGAGTTCTAAAAGGTCCTTTCAGCCTCTCTGGCGCCCTCCACTCTCATAATACACTCCTCTCCACTCTCTTCCGTTCAGATAAGACACTGTCTATTCTGTCATAGCGAGATAGTCTACATCTCTCCAGTATCTGTATCCTTTCACTTTAACTATTATTTTATTAAAACTGCTATCACTTTGTAAAACTAAAGCTTACTCTGTCCCACTACAGCTCTAAGGCTGTCACAAATCAAAGTGTGAAATAATACATCTTCGTCTACCAGGAGGGTTCAGTGCGGATTGGTGGAGACAAGTTTGTGGCTACCTACTGTAGGAACTTATTAAACTTCAAACTTGGCTAAGCAACTAGTACATTAAATAGTTGCTTCTATTTTAACGAATGTACCTAAATGACGAAGCATGACTCCTCATCTTAATCAGAATTAATTCTAAGGTCTCATTATCAACCGAAAGACATTCACTTCGGGACAAAGCCTTCTCCAAATATTGCCATGATTACCAGCTTCGACCCGCTATCTTCACCGGATCATCGGTAAACCTGCCCACTCCAGGTCTTCGGATAGGTCTAACCTAACCTAACCTAATTAAGAATTATTCATCTAAGGTGGAAACCACCCTTTTGCCCCGCCGGCGACCAGTTTTACGTCATTGCCCGTACTGGTCATAATTTACTACCACGATTTGGTTTACATTTCTTTGTATTTCTAGAATGTACCCCAAACAACTGCATTTACATTTGATAGTCATCCATTCACACAAGCCCAGCGTCAGCGGAACCACGCTTTGTTGCCGCTCAAAACCAAAGAAATAAAAATTCACAATACCATAATAATTGAGTACACGTCTTCTATTTCCCACATCCCACCGATGAGGATGGTACCATAAGACAATGGTACGCTATCATCCTTTCATATCGCGAGAACGCAACACAATGGCGGTCCGTACCACTTCCGACGCACTGGGCCCAATCCGCCAATTAAACACTGACGCGGGGCGTTACGATAACTTCGTGAAATGACCGTCTCATCATCATCATCATCTCAGCGTATACTTGTCTACTGCTGAACATAGGCCTCGCCAAACGATTTCCAGCGCAACCGGTCCGACGCCACCTGCATCCAACGACTTCCTGCGATCCTCACAAGACGTCTAATGGTACTCCAGAATACCATTACACGATTTTTATACAAAGTTATAGTGTCGTGACGCGTTGGGTCAGAGCGAATAAGAACCCAACTCGCACCCCGTCGTGTTGTCTATTGTACGAAAACTATTTATTTAACAAGGACACTGTTATTACAGGGAAATGTTTTTTCTTGGGATTGATTCTCAATTGAGCGCGATTAACGGTGTCTAGTACTCGACTTCATTTAATACTCGAGTGTCCGAGAAGGGTAATATTGTTGAGACTTGTGAGTGTCTCCAACAAGGCAACAGAATCATTCGCACGAGCACTTTTTGAATGCGTATTTATACAGCGCTGCAATAACACAAATGGGTAACGATCTATCTATCTATATCAGAATCAGAATATTTTTTATTCACGTAAACCATTACAGTATTTATGAATCGTCAGAAAAGTAACAAAGACTCTACCGCCACTTCGGAATGTCATTCCTGTGGAGAAGAAGGCCAAGAAACTACACGGTTACTCTTTTAATATAAAAATTACATACTTTTTCATCTACATTTTGTCGTGGGGTATGGGAGAACAATGTACGTTGGTCATCAGGTGAGTCTAAGTAAAAAAGCGAATAATACTATTTATGAGAAAGGCTACATGGTTCCCTCATTTACAAAAAAAATGATTACTTACTAAAAAAATGACATTATGTTAAATTAATAGAAGGAAGAGAGGGAATGTTAACTAACAACAGTTGAATAGGTTGTCATGACTCAAGTGGAGCTGGAATAGCATCTTTCTAAGCATTTTTATCTTTCCTTTTTTTTTCTTATCATCAGGCCAGATCCCTTGCAGGGTAGGCAGAGAGTACAGAGTTTCAACAGGTTCTTTCCTTACATACCTCTCGATATGTTACCAAGTATCATTACTATGGGTAACGAACGATACTTTTATTGAATGCGTTTATAGCGCTTCAACAACGCCCATTTAAAAAGCGTTGTAGCGAACGCGGGATAAAAGTACCAAAGACTATACCATTACTTCAAAATGTCATTTCTTTGGAGAATAAGGGAAAATCCAAGGTTGAAAGTTTTACATTCTTTCGTTTTTCATCTACATTATTGTGGGGTAGGTATGGGAGAGTAATGTATGCGTATTTCTTAGATAATGGGTTTGAATCCTAAATCGGGCAGTGAATTATTTCTATGGAATAATTCTTACTGCCTCGTTGGTTTATTGGCAAATAATGCACTTTGTGATCACGGGGTCCTGGATTCGAATCCTAGTAAACTTCCCAGTATCAGACGGGAGTCTGGAATTGTGCCCGGTATAGGCTCGCCCCATATTACATGGGACTTAACATCGTCCGCGAAAAGTGGGTGTGCACAGAACACCTCTGCCACCTCCGCTTTGGGAATATAGGCGTGACGGCGTTTTTTATAATTCTCAGTAGCAGCCCAGTGCTTGTAATTGTGTTCAGATAATGGCAAAAACTCATCTCCTTTTGAGACCATCGGGATCTAACATTGTCAGCGAAAAGTGCACATCAGCACATCGCACACCCCTGCCATTCCCGCTTGGGTCCTATAAGCGTGACGATATTTGTATTGTATATATTTTACCATTGATAAAAATTTAATACCCGTACATTAAGCACTTAAGTATTTAAGTTAATCATTTGTTAACAGTCAAGGCCTAAGGATATCGCCGAAGGTTGTCGTCATCGGCGCGTTATATGTTACAACCTCTAAATTTAGACTCCTTTAACAAACTTGACACATCCTTACGCATGACTGTTCTACCAATTATATCCACAAGAGAGAGATATTTCAGTAGCAGAAACCGTTTACTTTTCTTTTTCTTAGTTGCTTTAATAAAAAAAAGTAGCCTTACAAAAAATTATTTATGTACCCTGGGTAGTTAGGAGTAACTGGCGGCAGGCGAGCATGGAAGCGAACTATTGAGCGACTGAGTTCTTTAAACGAATTATTAGGTAAACCTAGACCTACCAGGGGTTACAAAAATTATTTAAAGCTTAGAAGGCTTGAGCTTCACTTGAAATACAGGAAAATGCAGGTGTGTATTCTTCAACGGGTAACCTACGAGGTGTTACAGAAATCATTTAAAATTTGTAAAGATTAGGCTTTACGCAAAATTTGGGAAAAATGCAGCTATTTCGTCATCGGATAACCAACCAAAACTATGATTTCAATACATAATAGTTACAAACCTTTGCAAGGAGTTGCAGATATTATTTTAAGTTTGAAAGGAAAATGCGAAGATGTTAGATAAATTAAAGCTTATA
This sequence comes from Phalera bucephala, assembly GCA_905147815.2. Lineage (NCBI taxonomy): Eukaryota > Metazoa > Arthropoda > Insecta > Lepidoptera > Notodontidae > Phalera > Phalera bucephala. The sequence goes on along the minus strand of LR990609.1, from coordinate 4,423,162 downwards.
AAACCTTAACGCAAAATTTGAGAGAAATGCAGCTGTGTATTCCTAAAGGCCCAACAGCGTGTAAAGGACAGCTGTTTTTTTTCGACTCACCTCGACCCAGTCATTATACAAATAACAATAGTATCTCCGCTTTGATAAAGGACCAGGCGCCCTTTGTAGTTCGATGTTTTTAAATCACACAATTCGCATACAAAAGTGGCGTAATGTTTGTAAACACAGACCTACCGCTGTCAAATCTTACTCGATTCAAGGAAAATGGACACTAGTGAATTAGAAAAAAAATTATACGTCTTACCCAAGCGGAGGTGGCAGAGGTGTACTGATGATGTTAGATCTTATGTAAATGGGGGCGAGTCTATCGCCATTATACCGGACACTACTTACTGTAAAAATACATTATGATCTAGGTGTCGAACCTAAGACCTCGTGATCGTTACGCGCATTATTCGCCAATATATGTATATCATAGTAAATAAGGTATGTCATGCTAAAGAAGGCGATTGATGCCTTGCAGGATCGCGGTGTTATGAGTGGTAACCAAGGTTAAACAGCGTGCACCTCCGTCAGCCTGAGATGGGTGACCGTATATGGCAATCTGTCTGCACGACTCCGCTCGATGAAGCATGAACTCTCTCGCCTTGATTTGTGAAAGAAGTTGTTTGCCCGGCCGTGTACCAGTATAAGGCTGCTTGTATATATATAAACGCGAAAGTTTGTGAGAATTAATGTAAATATGATTGTCACTCTTTCAGGCAAAAATTGTTGAACTGATTCTGATGAAACTTTACAGCAATAAGCTTAGCGCAGCCGCAGGTAACAGCCTGTCTACACGTATAATATAATAAAGAGGAAATATTTGTATATTTGTATGTTTGTAACGAATAAACTCAAAAACTACTGGACCGATATTAATGATTCTTTCACCATTAGAAAGCTTCATTGTCCAGACGTAACACAGGCTATGAAACATAGACCCGGCAGGTGGCGCTGTTGTCGACCGGGTACGAAATCGCGGGAAACTGCTAGTTATAAATATAACAACCATATGTTTGAAGGTATTTATTAGCTTTTAAAAGCTTTTAGTATAATGCCTTCGATTTCCAAAAAGCGCGTGTGCATAATAATTCTAAAATATCAAAGGAGTTGAATCAAAAACTTTAGCTATTCATTTCTGGGGCGTATTTCACAGATCGCCTAACTTACATCTCAGATAGTGAACTAAAACAAAAGAACACAACTTGAAAACGGCCATTTTGTAATAACATAATATCTCGCAAGAACCGCGTATGATCTAATACCTACCGGTTACGTTATAATTCCAACTAGATACTATGAAAAAAATGTGGTAGCCATTTCAACTGTTATTACTACTTGTTTAAGGACTCAGGAATTTTATGTACAAGTTGACGTAATTTAATATCGCTGTTAGTACATATTATAAAACCATAGTTGATGTTTTAGTTATGTAAGTGATTTGGTAGTAATGAATATTCAGTATGGCCAATTAAAGTTGAAAAATATTTATTTGTATAGGTCAATACAACAGCTCCTACAAACGTTAAGATTATTACATTTTTATATCTATCACCTTCGCGACTTCTACTGAGAAGATCCGGCAAGAAACTCAGCGGCCTAGTCTTTCACCTTAATTTGTTTAGCTGAAAACACGTAACGGCTCGTTACGACAATGTCATTAAATTATAATCTAATGAGTAATTCAGTGACATACAGAATACCATTATACGATCATTTTATGGTCATAGCAAATGAGACTCTACCATATCTCCAGTAAAACATTTCCATAGAGAAGAATGGCAACAAAGGCATCGGTTACTCTAAAAGTAAAAGGTAATTTTCTCTGTCTAAGTTATAAGGGAGAACGATGCAGACTGATCTTTGTAGATCGGTCCAAGTTAAATGAACAGAATGATACAGACCATGTGAGTGGCTAGATGATCCCCACATTTATAAAGAAAGAAGCATCACTACTAAAACAAAGTCCCCACCTTGCCGCATCTGTCTTTCTGTCTGAACGCGATAGACTCAATAAGTATCGAACGGATTTTCATACGGTTTTCTCTTATAGACGGACTGATTTAAGAGGAAGGTGTGAAGCCTGGGCAGGTCGCTAGTTATCAATAAGCCCAACGCTAACTAAATACGCGCCTATATTAAAGAGGCGACAACTCGACACTTCGCGAGCGCATTTACCCATGCGAATCCGTTAATCGTAGCCGCCGCCGACTACGATCCCCCCGACCCCTGCCGCCCCCGCCACCGCCGGCCGAGACATATTCTCACCGATCCCCCCAATGCTTTGTCATCCCTTCTTTCCGCTCCGAATACGGGCAACGACGAAGTCGTAGATCCCCTCCCCTAGCCGGCGGTTGACCGGTGCACTTAGTAGTGCACCCCCTCACCCCGCAGCGACTGTCGCAGCCGAAGCCGCCTCTTCAAGGCGCCCTCGAGTATGTCGCCTCTTGCCGTTCTGGCTCGAGCGTAGTGGTTGCATGCTCGCCCTTAAGTCCGGTGAAGCTGTAAAGGCCTCGCGGCCAACAGCGTACATCACTCACACACACACACACGCTAACTAAATAAGTTCCGCGGAATAAGTTCACTACAATCACTGATAGAGATCCTTTACTCATGCTGATCAGCGCCTATAGCCAAGTTGACAATCTACAGTCGTTAACGCTAATAGAAAGCGGAAAAATGTATGGGAATGACATTTTGCAACGAAAAGTCACGTGGTCATAACAATGCGCTATCGATTGCGACAAGGGAATATAAACAAAACGCTTGCAACTCGTCTAGGCCCTCTGGACAGTGGTAGAACGTTCTAATACATTTGCTTTTTGCGAAACTAAAGACCTCTTTCCCCACCCTCGACTAAAGTTACTTACTATTCGGTTACTCGGCAATTAAAACTGGAGCTAGAGATACCATCGGATAGGCTACTCAGAGATGAATAATCTACTTTTGGCGGATGATTTAGCGCAGTGGTTAAGAACTTAAGCCGCTCCGCCCACTAAGTCAAGGGACAAATCTTTGTGTGCCCCACAATTATTTGTTTTAGGACTGGGTATTTGTATATGCTAAATGTCATGTTTGTAAACGCACCCACGACACAGGAATAAATGGTAGAGTGCGGCTACGTTATTATAAAAAAAATTAGACTTTAGTCAAGGATGGTAAAAGAGGCCCAAATTACAGTCCTAATGTCATTTTGTTCAAAATATATAACTGTAGACTAGTTTACCCTTAAGTAACGCTACCATACTACGAGTACTTTCGCAACATTGCATTCAGTGACCGTATTAGTTTTAACTCCAAATGTCATAATGCGATGCAAACTTTGCGTGTATGGGACCCTGAGATGGGACCAATTTGTCACTAACTTTTTAGATCTGTGACGTGTTTTATTATTAAAGCGTTCATTTTGAGCATCCTAGGAGCCATGAAAGAACTCATGAAATATTTTTTTCCAATTTCATTAGCCATTTTTATTTTTAAATACCTCACACAGATTCTTTATTCGAACCCACATTGCAATATTCGTGAGTACTAATACAGCAAAAGACTGTTTTGTGCGCGTGCGTGAGTGCGCGTGCGTGCGTGCATGCATGTGTCTGTGTGTGTAGCTAGCGAATTCATTCGGGAATTATTAAACCCAGATTATTTATTCTATTATAACAAGGTCGTCAAAGGCTTTACCCCTAGCTTTTGCAATACGCGAAATCGTATCAAATCACCCGTGACAAAGCGCCCGAAAGGTTAAACGCCTACCCCAAATGGTATCTGGCGTGATTACATACATAGATAGATGATAACCAATAATAATAAAGAATGACAAAACAGATATACAATGCGAAAGTGGAAGGATGTAGGTGCCGGGGAAGACCTAGACTATCTTACCATGACCAAATAGACCGTGTCTTAGCTGAAGGGCAAGTCAAGAGTCTCCGTAACCGGCGAGTGTGTATGAGACGAACTATGAGAGTGGAGGAAGCCAGAGAGGTATGTAAGGAAAGAACCTGTTGGAACTCTGTACTCTCTGCCTACCCCGCGAGGGAGCTGGCGTGATGATATAGATAGATAGATAGATAACCAATATAACGCGAATGTCACTCAATTAGTGTTGTAAAAACGCTCGAGTCGGCCCTTATAACGCTCGTCTTCTACGTGTTTCAACGCTAATAAGCGTCGCCTCAGCGCTAAACGCTCCACTTCAGTAACGAAAGAAACTTTGTACTCTCTATGTACCCCGGAAGGGATCTGGCGTGATAAAATAGATAGATAGATATATACAAAAGTGAATTCAGTACACTAACACACATTTTTAACACACATATTTTAATAACAACACCGAATCGTTTTCACCGTTAGTTCTGTTATAACAAAGGTATCATTACGCCGAGTCAAAAGGTTACTGGAGTAACAGTAAAAGCAGACAGGTCGTTATAAGCAATTTTTGTAAGTAATGGAAACGTGGGTATAATTAAAAGGTTGGACAGACATGGTTTGTTTCATTTTACAACTAGCTGTCACCCGGACATCGTCGGCGTGAAATAAACAAAAAATCTTTTTCTAAAATAAAAGGAGCTTAAGTTACTTCTTATAACTCCCGTCCGTCCCAACAAAATCGATCCAGCTGTTTCGGAGATAAGCCGGAACAAACAGACAAACAAAAATTTTGACAATTGATACTTTTCTATAAGTACCGTATATGTACATTTCATATGTATTTAGTAATAAACTGTTATTTTGACATTACAAACAGACACTTCAATTTTAATTTATCTGTATAAATAGCTTCAAAGTAACGCATGTTGTAAATTGCTTCCTCTTTATAGCTCGCACCGATGTATTTATTTCATATCTTATAAAAGACAGCAATAACCAATATAAATAGCAATATATCGACTTCTACACGCTTATATTCCCCAAGCGGGGTTGGCAGTAGTGTATACCGACATCTGTGAAGTATAAAGGTAAGGCTAGAAAAAAGAAGACAGGGGAATAATGTAAACGTTATAAACTTGTTAAACTTCATGCTGGTAGCAAAATTATCATTAGATCCCAATTTTTCTAAAGAAAGCCTCTCACTGGCAAAGTTCTTGCGTAATGTACATTTTAGTTAAGTAACTCAAACCAAAATCAAGCGACAAAATGTTGCGTTATGCCAGCATTATCTTCCCTATGGGGTAGTAGGAGCAATATCTTCCATACGGGGTAGTAGGAACAATATCTTCCATACGGGGTAGTAGGAGAAATATCTTCCATATGGGGTAGTAGGAACAATATCTTCCATACAGGGTAGTAGGAGCAATATCTTCCATACGGGGTAGTAGGAGCAATATCTTCCATAAGGGGTAGTAGGAGCAATATCTTCCATAAGGGGTAGTAGGAGCAATATTTTTGCATAAGGGGTAGTAGGAGCAATATCTTCGATAAGGGGTAGTAGGAGCAATATCTTCCATAACGGGTAGAAGATACAATATTTTTTAAAAAGGATAGTAAAAGGACGTTTACTATCCCGAGGTATGCTGTTACCACATTGTGAGCGGGACTTGATCTCCAAAAAACCGTATCGTACGATGGAGATCTCTATCCTATAAGTAAAGTAACTGCCGTATCTACAGATATTTAAGTACTTAGTATTAGAAATTAATTCGTTGATTAATGTCATGTGTTTAAAATTCTACACTTGCCAAAGAAAACTAACTTTTGCCGATTCTTAATTTTGTCAGTTTCTCAAGTATATAATTAAAATGATGTACTAAGTATATACTTGGGTATAAGTAACTACTTAGACTGGTCGAAAAGTTGAACTATAGTTTGTAAAACGGATATCAACCGAACTTTACTCATGGACATGGCTAAAAAGGTATGTGTGAGATATATTCGCAAATAAAATTAAACATTTCCATACCGCTACCGTTGCTTAGCGTGACTAAACAAATTGGCCATCGCGAAACCTGTTACAGCAAACACAGGAAAAAAAAAACTATTCACTGCCATACTTGTATACTACAGTGATGACTAGCTCCACGGATTTCCTATAGGAAACATCAATATTTATGAAACAATACCACGGCATGCCCGAGTACAAATAAACATAGAGTTTATAGAATGCAATAATACTTTCACCTATTGCTGGGTGCTGGATATGACTCCATATATAATATTGAAACGTCCGCGTGTGACGACGAAATTATTGAGGGCAGTGACGCCGTATACATACATGCCAGATAGAATTCAGAGCATAAACAAGGGTAGCTATTCACCGGAAAATGAATAATAAGTGTATAACAATTTGGTGTTCGAATTTGAAACAACGTTAAAAAAAATCGTTACCAAATTTGTTACGTTACGCTAGAGTACTTTTTCTCGGTAAATAACATTTATCATCATCATCATCTCAGCCTATACTTGTCCACTGCTGAACATAGGCCTCCCCAATCGCTTTCCAGCGTAACCGGTCCGATGCCACCTGCATCCAACGACTTCCTGCGATTTTCACAAGATCGTCGGTCCAAATAACATTCATTAGAGGAAAATCTTTCTAAAAGTGGAAGGTTCGGTAGTGAGATTTGAGAGAGCTCATTGGAAGCAAAGAAAATAAGAAAGAACTGTATATTTTCATCCTTCTTCTCATTATAATGGCTCTAGAAGAATTTCTACAATGTTGATAAGTTGGTTTTTGTAACGCAACTTACTGTATAACAACTAATCTGAAACATGTTATTTATGTAAAAGATATTGTTTTAAATTTATTCGAGCAACCCTTCAGTATAAAATAATAGGTTATTAGTTAGTAATTCTATACATAATATAGTTGGTTTGTTTAGCTGTTCGCTATGATCTTAACAACGCCTTAATGCATCGCCGCGCAATTTGTACCGCGATACGAAATCTTTGTGGGTAATAATTAAGATAATTATTGTTATTGTCTTGTTAACTGTTAGGTTCCACCCCAGAACACATACTTCAAGCTCAGGGTCCCGCGAATACTGTGATTAAAACATTGATTGTTCAATTAGATTAATGATAGTAACAGTCAAACATTTCTTTGGTGTCTGCGCTACAGCGTTGACTCTGATTTGCACACGGAACCAAAAAAGTAATAATAATTTAAACTTTTAAATAAAACTCGCTTACATATCGCCAATTAATCTAGAAATCTATATGTCAATGTTAGAGGTATGATAAATAATCCTGTCCATAGCAAATAAGATGGTTAATTACATCATAAAAGTGTAAACTAGACATTATTTAAATTCTATCTATCTATCTATAACCTCACGCCAGATCCCTTGCGGGGTAGGCAGAGAGTACAGAGTGCCAACAGGTTCTTTCCTTACATACCTCTCTGGCTTCCTCGATTATTTAAATTATTTACATTTTTTTTAAAACTTACTTTATCAGCGGCTCGACAGTTAGTAGGACTTCTGATTTTTAATGAATTCTGCTTCTCGGTCTTCGTCTGCCTATTGGACAGCCTCCTTGCGAAGTTACTCTTGAAGTCTTCGCATCTCATGATAGACTCCACTGGTCGACTGAACTCTTCGTCCAGCTGACCGGGAACCGGATTAGGTTGTTGCATAAACATTATGATATCGCTACCACAATTAAAATCATTGTTAAAAAGAGAAGTTTATTGTAAAAGCGTTATTTTTCGAATTTATATCGATCGATCAAACCTCGCGCGTCAGGCGTCCCCGCCAGTGCAACCGTTATCATGCACAGTGCGTGTTAAACTGACTTGATTACCCGCCGCCAGGTGCGCGGTCGAAGTTTGGACCACCTGTCCTACAAATATTATATTAAGTTACAATTTTAATGTATATGGCTCAGACTTAAGCACTTCGTATTAATAAATCGTAACGTTTAATTCAGCAATTATAATTTGAAGTTTTAGAAAGTTATTATTGTTATTTTTTAGATAATAATCCATTTCGTAATAGTGCCATCTATCGGCGTACGTTAGTTTCTTTTGGTGAACGAATAACTGAAGTTAAGTTACATTCTTACTCGTGTAAGAAGTTCATGTGAGTATTTATAGATGTCGCTTATATAAAAATAATTAAAATATTTCTTACTTTTCTACGAGATGTCTCTATAACAAAATTTAAAATGAAAGTATTTCTCACAGCGCTAAACATTACAGCATTTGATATGATATCATCACCTCGACGATGAATGACCTTTTGTGGCATTTCCATTTTCGAGCGTCTCCGCGGGTACTTCGAAATGCTACTACTACGTCGTCGTCGTCGCCCGTATTCTGAGCGGAAAGAAGGGATGACAAAGCATCGGGGGGTCGGTGAGAACATGTCGCGGCCGGCGGTGGCGGCAGGGGTCGGGGGGGAGATCGTAGGCGGCGGTGGCTACGATTAACGGATTCGCATGGGTAGATGCGTTCGCGAAGTGACGTGTTGACGCCTTTTTAATAAAGGCGCGTTAGGATTTTTACCCTAGCTATGATATTCGGATAGGCACAGTAGGTAGATGTTACTTATTAAAGTGTTGCTTTTATTATTTTTTTAATTACTAGTGAACAGTAACTATTGGATACATCGCATGGGCTTTCGCTCCACAACATATAAAATTACACCTTGTATAAAAAGGCGACGAACCACTATTTCGCTAACGCGTCCAAGCCCTCAAGTCGTAACCGCCGCTGACTATGCAGCTGACTCCCCTTCTAGCAGCCGTTATCGCCCTCCGCGAATATTCTGAACGACCCTCTCGATGCCCTTACTTCCGTTGTTTCGGATATAGATTCCGCACACAGGATCAGCTGCCGATCTCGCCGGCGAGGTCGAAGAATCCCTTGCCGGCCGGTGCAGCCAAAGCCGAGGCCATTCCTCCTTTCTGGCTGGAGCGTAGCGGTGGCACGCTCGGCCTCTTGTCCGATGAAGCTGTAAAGGCCCCGCGGCCCACAGCGTCGATCATTCACACACCACACCACAGAATGTGCAACACAAGCACAGACATACCTATAATCTGCGCCCAGATCGTTCGATTTGTATTGAGTTTTCGATACTTTCAAATTTGCTTCGAAATTCAGTAGATTTTATAATAAAGAAACACCGTCACGCCTATATGCCCCAGTTTGTCAAGTTTGTGTGAAAGGTATTTATATATTACTGTATACCTCATTTACACTTGTTTTGTTGACTTTGTCGATCACGGTAATTATTTTATCATGTCATCATCATCTTCATCTCAGCCTTTACTTGTCCTCTGCTGAACATAGGCCTCCCCAATCGCTTTCCAGCGTTACCGGTCCAATGTCATCTGCATCCAACGACCTCCTGCGATTACGCTGCACTTGCCAATACGTGGTCTCCACTCTAGAATCTTTCTGCCCGAACGCCCAGACGATCTTCTCGCTATGTGCGGGCCACAGCCCGCCCATTTCCACTTGAGCTTGTTAATCCTCTAGGCTATGCCGGTGACCTTGGTTCTTCTACGAATCTCCTCATTCCTGATTCGATCACGTAGAGAAACATTACCGAGCATAGCTGTTTCCAACTATTCGCTTTCTTTGAGACCTATTGTAAGAGAGTTTTATACTGTACTACATTATTATGATACTCCTTCCCCTCCCTGAGACAGGCTTTGCCTAGTGTGGAAGGCACCAGTAATTCTAGCTTCTTATGTTCATTTTTTTTTATTTATTTCAGACACAAAACAGAATACAATCGCTACAAATTCAATATAAAGACAAAACTTAATTAACTAGATTATATTCCAAAGCATGTATCCTAATCTATATTACTAACGTGCAAACTGGTATTATTAATAGATTACCTAATATTAGTAATCTTTACATAACATAGATCGGCATGAGTTTTAGAGAGAATTGATGAAACAAAATACAGTAGTAGGCTAGTCACAACGAAGGATAGTTTAAATTAAAATGAGCCTCTCGCTTGGCAGGTAAAGGAGATTTAGACGAAAAATTAAATTAAAAGCAACTTAACCTTGGCTATTTATAGCGCCTAGCCTTAAATAGGCATGTTAAATTGGTTAGGTATTCGATTTGAATATTAATTTCCTTAGACCCTTTCAAATTGATTCAAATTTGCCATTCATTATGTCGAGGCATTTATATTTGATTGCCAAGTCATTAAACGAACGACACATTCTTATGACCGGATTGTATTACGAGGTTTTGTTCTTATGAGTTTGCAATACGAAGATGTTTGGATTGCGGATCTTGTATCTGTTGTTAAAATTTATTAAAGATAGTAATTCGGGGGAATCTATGCGGGAGTGAATAATTTTGTGGAGGTATAGTAATTCAATGTAATTACGTCTTAGCGAAAGTCTTCGGACGTTGAATTTGGTAAGTCTATCCTCATAACAAGATATGGGGCGGTCTCATCCCAAACGGTAACATATCATCTTTAGGCATTTATTTTGAATGCCTTCAATGCGTGATCGCATTGAAGGCAGTACAGAGATGTACAGAGTAAAAAGGAGACCAGATAATAGAACCATATTCAAGTTTTGACCTAACTAAGCTATAGTACAATAGAAGTAAATAATGAGGATTTTTGAATGGCTTAGAAGTTTTAAAATAAACCCGAGTAGTTTTGTTGCTTTGCAGCATATATAGTTTTAATGTTCACGAAACCTTTTACCTAATATTTAGTTTTTAACCATTTGCATGTGTCTAATTTTTGGAAACAGAATTATTCTATTCTTATTCTTAAATAATTAATAAGATCTTTTGGCGAATAGACTTCTTGCGTTTATTTTTTCATAGAAGGCAACGTCAACATGACAAAGCATCAATGTAAGCAAAAACAGTATGCATTTTTATAAATAAATAAATTTTTAATTATATTTTACTGATATCCAGGTCAATCTCATCAAGTTAAATTAGACATTCGCAAGGTTTAATCGGGCAAAATGGGGGAAACAGATCGACCTGGTTCCGTAGTTAGCTTTCTTTGCAGGCACAGTGACACCCATTTGCATGAATGAGATTATAGCCACGTAAGTTGCATGTATTATCTTGCCTCCAACTATAATTCAACTAATTGAACTTGTCTTTCCTTTTACATAATTTTTAAGTATTTTTATAGCTAATAATAATGGAAGGTGTCCGCCGAGTCATGTTTCCTGTCCATCTTTTAAAAGGTGCTTTAAGATAATTTAATTTTTCACCAAAAAATTGATTGCAGTAGGTGAAAGAACTGTTGCCTCCCTACATAAGTACTTTAGAAATACTACTGTTTTACTTCCTAACTAGCTTCTGCCCGCGACTTCGTCCGCGCTGACTTAGACAGGAACCTTACATTTTACGGGATAAAAAGTATCCTATGTGTTAATCCAGGAAATAAACTATCTGTGTGCTAAATTTTATCCAATACCGTTCAGCTGTTTTTGCGTGATTGAGTATCAAACATACAAACATTCACATTTATATTATTCACTTTCATTCTCATTACATGGGGCCTAACATTTCACAATGTCAGGCCCCATGTAATAGGGGGCGAGCCTATTGCCATACACCGGGCACAATTTCAGACTCCGGACATACTGGGAAGTTTTCGTTAGAAAAACTTCAATTGTCCGACCTAGCATTTAAACCCAGGACCGCGTGATCACCAAGCGATGCGCTTTGCCACTAGACCAACAAGGCAGTCTAAGTTACCTACTAGTTTACCAGTACTGTGCGCCGACAGTACGTAAAAATAGGTGGAGACTCCTCCACCGTGGTTTGTTATTATTTCTAGAATCTATTATTTTGAGATATTGGTTGTCAGAGTCGTAACAAAATGTACGAAAATTACTGTCACGAGAGGCCTATTTGCAGAAGCCCTTATATTTTCACGTGGTGGGGCGCGAGTTTTTTGTCCATTTATTACGTCCGTCCTTAATTATATGTTGCCGGCTTCGGCCTTATTGTTGTTCCAACAACAAAGAGTTTCAGGGAGTTCCTTCCGAAACTTTATATAAGTCGCCCAGATGTTAACAACATCTGAATCAAAAGGGGCGACTATTATCAGCGACGCTTTCTTTCTACATGTTTTATTAGACTTCATATTGTATTTGATGCTGTCCCAAATGAGAAAAATGTACTATTATTTAGCAGTAGTATCTAATATAACACCTCCAAATTCTCATTTAAATGGTAGGAAGACATTTATAATGTTGTCCTTAAGATATACTTTTTGTTTAACAAATAAAATAAAAAATTGACATCAAATTAATTGTATACCAAATAAACCGAGTCTTATCTGATGGAAAAGTCAAGAGTCTCCGTAACCGGCGAGCGTGTATGAGGCGAACTATGGGAGTCGAGGAAGCCAGAGAGGTATGTAAGGAAAGAACCTGTTGGAACTCTGTACTCTCTGCCTACCCCGCAAGGGATCTGGCGTGAGGTTATAGATAGATAGATAGATAGAAATTAATTGTATACAGTGAAATCGTGAAATAAAACCTATGTTTAAAATATCTCTGAGTGATGTCTCATACACATACTAAGATATTTATGTGGTTGACCCTATGATATTTTCTTTACCAAATCAAATAAATAAATGGACGTCTGATAAATCATTTACACCAATATCAGTACAGACAAAGAATCTGAAGTGCACATGCCCATTAACAATACTTTTAATATCACCAGTCGAAGAAATATTCAAACTAAGCTTACAATTTGAAAATATTTTTTTACAGAAAGGTGAAAACAATTGAAAGATATAAAATACAACACACGTCAAATATATAGATTTAACAGTTCATCGATAGTTTCCAATATGGGTACTCAAAACTTTTCTCCGAAGTCAAACGTATGCAATCAGTTCGACTTAGTGGAGATCGTGTTCATTTGCGTGGCCTTCACCTTCCTCCTGATTCTGTTGACGCAGGCTTGCCGCATTCTGGCGTCAGGGTTCTTCAACATGCGCCTTTGATATGGAGGAGGGGCATATACCCGTAAGTAAATTCTATATAATAGTATCACGCCCATAAGTAGCGTTAGAGTTTTTGCAGTATTAGCTATGTAGCTCTACAAAACTCTTATCTAACTAGTACAATCGCTGTTAAGTTTGACAACTTTGCATGATTAAATTGTATAGCCCTAGCGAATATACAAGAAATAAAGGAATCTGCCTCGTTGGTCTGGTGGCAAAGCGCATCGCTTTGTGAGGTCCTGGGTTGAAATCCTAGGTCGGGCAAATGTAGTTTTTCTAACGAAAAATTCCCAGTATGAGTCCGGAGTCTGGAATTGTGCCCGATATATGGCAATAGGCTCGCCCCCTATTACATGGGACCTAACATCGTCGGCGAAATGTGGGTGTACTCAGTACACCTCTGCCGCCCCCTCTGGGGAATATAGGCGTGACGGTGTTTAAAGGAATCTGTTTTGTAATTTTGAAATGAAAAATGTCTAGTTATTAATCAATCGCCTCAATTCTATGGTAGTTCCAGAGCCTTATTTTAACCATACGATTGTCTATCTGTATGTTTAGTAAACTCCTTTACCTTTTACAATACGGATACAGGATAACTCTCTAAATATGTTGTTTTCATAGAATTATTAGATACATAAGTGATGTATTTCATTGTGTAATTGTACAACAGTGACTTGGAAAATTTATGCATACGAGATAGATCGGCACCGGTTTACACAGACTTCCGTTTAATTTCGCCAAGTCGCCTACGAATGACATTATTTTATTTGTTCAACCACAAACCAAATAAAAGGAGTCTTCTATAACTCAGGCAATCGTTATCTGTTTAGCTGTTACAAATAGAAGAGCATCTTTTCGTAAATGTATCGATGTAATGTTAGGTCACAACCAATTTAAAATAACCCAAGACAACTGCTTATTCAACGTAATGTTAGTGACCATAAGCGATTTTCATAATGGAAATTATAGTATTGACATGGTTCCGTACAGGCCTTAATAAAATCTCACGAGACATGATCACGCACACAACACGATTTGACAATTTCTTTTATTCGCTCGCCATTATGCGATGTATAGTTGAGAAATAACTTAATAGAATGTTTGCTAACGTTACCGCCACGCAATTCGGGCCGAAACATATTTTAAACTGACACGAGATCACTGTTAAGTTGTTATTACATAAGAAACCCACTAGTTTCATTGATCACTAGGCCACTTCTCACTTGTGGCAACAACTGTGCAACCTAATAAAAAAATATATTTTCCAGTGTATGTCAATATCTTTTGTGTTTTGATTACTCAAATTCATTGAGTAAGGTTGTCCTACTGTCATAGATTGTCTAAATTTGATCCTAAATTGTCTAGATTTAAGGACACAGCTCAAGCATGATGAATCTCAGATTTAATTTCACTCAGTGATTAAGTTCCTCCAAAGCTCTCATATTTATTAATTTTTCATTCGGACAATTATAAAATTAGCTCAACACAATTCCTTCCCAGTGAACTCTCAAAAGTGGTAAACCACTAAAATAAACATTTTTCTTGAATCTATTTCAGTCCAGCACTGCGGTAACCACAGCTTGCTTTGAAACCAAGGAGTGCTGTGATAATTTAGACATAAAAGAAAAGTTAGACAGATTTTCCCTTTTAGAGAAACAGATAAAGCTAACTGATTTAATATGTTTTGCACTGGCCTTTACCGTGTTATGGATGCTTATAGGTCAAGCGTGCAACATGTTAAGTGGAGAAAATGACAGCGATGATGAGTACTAAATGTAAGTAATATATAAAAGATTTGGATTGAATTTTTTGAAAACGGAGCAGACTGCGGGTGATATATCGTCACTGTAGAGCGAAAACTAACTAAGTGACACTTTTAGGTAAAATGAGTAATTAATGCCACGCTGATTATTGAATTTTTACATCTATCTAATAGCCATAGTTCTGGCAATTAACATGACAAAGTTAGGAAATGTCAGAAATCATCAAATTCATGTATAAGGGGATAACTTAACGAAACTATTTTAGTGATTATTAATATAAATATGCGTTACTAAAGAATTAACATGATTATTTTACTCCTTTTTTGTCAAAATTGTCTTAAAACTCACGGGGAAATTCTCTAAACGATTTTAGTGGCAAAACTGGTGAAACGAAAATTAACTAATTGATTTTGGTCATTTAAATTAACAGGCTAATTTCAGTAACATATCATTAAAAGAGGTTAAGTTAGTCGATTAACCATTTTAAAAAGGGTGAAATTAATCTTATAGTTAGTTAATTTTCGCTCTACCTTTTTATCGACAGAAATCAGATTGAGTTTACGGGTTTATAGGCTTATCTTGGTTTAAAAATAATTTCTACTTTTCAATTTGTAGTTTTCAGGATTACTGAATACAATATAAGTAATTATTTTCTCATTTCATGACTGTATTCTGGTCTGAATCATTCTTTTGGTTTATCAGGGATTTCCAGATACAAGAATTAGTACCAGCTTAACGCATCCAGCGTTTACCCAAACTATCTACAGTATATGAGAAGTGTTCTCAAGCGCATCCACCTAATATGCATGCATAAGTTCAGGTTTATTATTATGTGTATGTTTTGTGTAATGTTCACAGTACATCTAAGATACTAGAAAGTTACTCTGTAGCATACAATAGCATCATTTAATATTGGCAGTATTATTGTAATACTGCTGAGCCTGATTCTGAGTGAATGTAAATGACGAATCGAATTGGCAATAGCAAATCTATGTACTATCTTATTTCATAATATATGAAGATAATAAAGAATATGATATTAAGGCAGTTGGGATGTACTTAGTTTTTTTAAATGTGTCTATGTCGTGGGTGCGTTTACAAACATGAAAATTCACATACACAGATACCCAGACCGAAGCAAATAATTGTGGGTCATACAAAGATTTGTCTCGTGCGGGAGTCGAACTCGCGACTATTAGACACAGTGGGCGGAGCGGCTTAAGCTCTTAACCACTGCGCTAAATTGTCCGTCAAAAGTTTGTTAAAGTTTACTTGCTTAATCTAATTTGTTATATCTTACTCTCGTTTTCAGAAGCAGACGAAGGAAATTATAACAAAAGAAAACGTAGACAATTTTAGGTACCGCAATCAAATCCAAACATGTGGTATTTCCTTGCAAACTCCTGTCCTTGAAATGAAACAGAATGAATTAGATAATGTTATGTAACTTACAGATCCGAAATATTCACCTACTGCAAAATATTGAAGTAAACGACGATTGAAGGTGCGCACCTAACACTATGAATACGTTGCAAGCTGTTTGAGGCCATAACATACATAGTGGTTTAACGTATACGCAATATAATTGACAAGATTACTCTGAAGCCTTTCACTCGTGATCCATTTCAAAATGCGTGGCAGAAACCATGTAGCGAGGATCGCAAGGCACCCGCAGATACGGTCACCGGAACATTTCCTTATCGCTTTGGTCGGTCTCAGTATATTGTTTCTGGTCTGCAATGACCACTCCGCATTCAGGCCATAATTTGCAAATGATAGAAATGAATAAATGATTTTACTAATTTTATTCCTATAATTCGTTTTATTGCATGGGAGATGATGGATGCAAAACATAATTACATATTCAAGAGAGGTCTAGCATTGATAAGAGTCATAGGCAATGACATACATAGTCGTATTTAATTAGGTAAATTTAATAGAATCCATTAGTCTGTTTTTTGAACCCCATTCCAAAATCACCAACTCATATAAATTTTCAATGAAACTGCATTTGTTTTCGTACACAGACAATTGCACATAACCTCCATCCTAAGGTTGTCTGGAAGACATAGCTCATTAGCGATAAGGTCGCCCTTTGTGTTACTTGTAATGTTGTTTATGTCCAATCACTATTTGTTACATTATTGGTGCACAATAAAGAATTTATCATCTATCTATCTCCATTAACCAACCATTAACGCAAATTGGCGCAGAGTAAGGACTAAACGCAAGTCTCTACTCTATGCAAATTGTGACCAGATGGGAACAATTGCTAATTAGTCCCAAGGCTTTTTCATACAGAATAAACTAGAACGTGACCGTGAGTGCTTCTTTTATAGGTTACCATAATAATGACTATAGTAGACAAAATCAATTTCGCAATTTGTTTCTAACGGCAGTTTATCATTACGACAAAACTTTTTGATAATATTTACGATGTAACAAGTCATAAAATATGACCAATTCTCTTGTAAGCAAATGCTGAACCATAAAATCTTAAACATTTTATGGTTGAGGCCCCTTTCGGTACAACCTTGACCCGCTCGGAGAATGGCTTTCGTTTGGTGTCGTTGACTGAAGATGACTGGTTGTGTCGTCATGCCGGTTGCGGGCAAATGTACAGTTGACAGCCACGGTACCCTGGTCGCGTCGAGGCTTCAATTGTTAAATATGAAAGAGACGCCAATTATGAGTAGATTTACTGAGCCGTAAATGAATAGAATGATACTATCGACGAAGTTACTAGTGTTATTTTTCAAAATGACAACATAAAAACTTATCAAGATGATACAATTCTTTCTTAAACAATAAATCCATCTCGGTTTATTGGTGGTATAAGGGTCATTATCAAAAAGTTTGTACTTTTACCTGGATAATTTTTCTAATTAATGATAAATTAAGAGTATATTTGTAATAAAATAATTCTAAAGTGTTGATAAATTTAGCTGACCAGTCATAAAAACGTTCTGTTCCATACAAAAATCTATGTCCTATGTATGTTTAATGAAGGTAAAAATAAATAATATGTTCAAACAGACAAATTCAAAAATAATATATACAACTATAGATGTCTACGTAATTGTTTAATTAATAAGCGTCCTCAATTTGACTAATATCTGTTACTTTTCTCCGTTATGCGATTATTTTATGAACTAATAATATTTATTTATAAGATTACAACATCTCTAAAACTTTACACAGCAAACTACTTGTGCAGATGGCGTGACTTTGAACAGTGGGCTATAGGGTGTAAAAGATTATGTGGAAAGGTTCGGCGCGGAATGTAATTAGACAATAAGTTTCAATAATTAAGGTAAGATATTTTGAAGTAACGGCGTGTACTGATTGTTTTATAATTTACATGCGGGAAAAATTAATATCATTACTTTTGCTACAAATATGAGTTTCTGGAAAAGCACGTAAAACAGTGTGTCTGTTGATATTTTTTTTATGATAGACACGTGTATTTTTTTATGTACGTTATCCTTTCTGAAACTTTTCGGTAACGTTACAGATATGAATGGGTGAAGCTTTGTTCAGAACGTGTCATATTTGTTTAAATGAATATGATAAAATGTAATTGCTAATAAAATTAGGCATTACAAGATCAGTAATTAGGTATTACAAGAGAAATGATACCTTAAATATATGTTTTATGATGTACCTGATTGCATACGGATATTTTAAATTATTTCTATTGTTTCAGACATTTGAATACGGGCTGATTACAATCGTCAAATGAAAGTATTTTATAGGAATAACTTTTATTTGACGTTTAAAACAATAAAAAGTAAACAAATTAAAATTCTTTCATATTCAATCAAGTAATAATTTATTTGATATCTTTAAACTTATGACCGTAAAATCGCCCCAAAGTATAATATTATTTTTTCCTTTTTCAACACACAGTATAAACTTGCCCTAGTAATTCCTTTCTGCTACTTTTATGTAACGATACGTTATTTATCATATGTGTTTCATATCCGGAACGTACAAACTTTTTGATAATGACCCATAATTCATTACAAAAATTAGTGGATATCGACAGTAAATTTCCACAGTAAGTTCAAATTGATATTGCTTAACAGTAATATAGCAGTAACTTGCTTAATATTAATAAGAAATTCTCAAAGAATGTTAATCATATTTTGTAGTCGGTCATCTTGTTCGAATACCTCCAAGAGGGCATTAAATTTCATTTCAAATGTAGGTCAGTGGTCTCGGTACTTTACTCGTGACATAACAGTGTGGTAATCCGTCCACGGTTGGCTATTCAACTGATTACGTTTGCGTCTCTATCTATTTCATTGTTGATGCATTCTTCGTCTCTTTCAAGCATAGTTTTTCGATATTAATTACTTTTCTCCAGATATTGTGCCATAATTCTATTATAAGTGTGGTTGTAATATTGAAATACATAATGATGGATTTTTAACTTATATATAAATACACTGTCACGCCTATATTCCCCAAGCTAGTGGCAGAGGTGTACTGAGTACACCCACTTTCAACCGACGATGTTAGGTCCCATGTAACAGAGGGCGAGCCTATTGTGCATATACCAGGCACAATTCCAGACTCCTGACTTTAGTATCAAACAAAATCTGTTTTCGTAATAACTTTCATAACATACCGCATATTATGACATACGCTCAACATGTACAATTAGTAGGTACAGTCTTAAAAGGCCATTGTCATTTGTTATGTGTAGCCGGATTGCCTAGTTTCGACTTTGGAGCAGTTTTGACTTTTCCCTAATCTGAAACTTAATTTCTTGGAACGTGTTAACTTTAAAATTAAGAACAAAGGCTGCTGCACCTGCAGCTTAACTTGCAAAATCGCTGTCAAATAAGCAGGTGTTATGTAAAATATATTTCTTGGCAATTAAATTGCTCATTAGGTGCCTATAACTCATGTCCATTATGAAATACTATAGAATTTCTCAAGACAACACGTTCTATTTCTACTGCTTACATCACTTCAAGCTCTTAGGTGCAAAAAATTACGATCAGGCCCTAACTTTGCACTGTTGTTTATCTTTTTCAAATTGTGATTCTTTGGTAATGAAACTGTTTTTCGAGTTTAACCGCGGTTTATATTATGCAACTGAAGTTCCCAATGTTCCCGAAGTTTATAGTGTTTCGTCATACATGACGTCAAACTCCTCAGTCCCTTCCGTGATCATGGGTCACCGCCTATGATCAGGGGAGGGACTGAGGTGTTTGAGATCCAAAAGTCATTGCTATTCCGGGATTAATTTTAAATTATTTTTGTTGGTCCGATCTACGCAGATTGAGCCCAGATTGTCTTGAAGTCTTGCAGTGTAATTCCTGGTTTTCGATTTAATTATATTAATTACAGGATCTCAAGTCGATATAAGCACCTAGCCATCTCCTCTTTTGAAATTACTGATTGGATTGTGATTCTTTTCTGCACTCTAAGTCTTCTAATACATTTGTGGCTAGTCCTTCATCATTCTAATCACCCTGCCACCACCTTCGGGATCTATCACCGTTCTATTCGACACTCTAGTTACAAATGTTGAACGTAATATTAATATCGCGTGACACGCTGTGATTCTTATTGCAAACACAAATGTTATATAATTCTTAGGTAAGTATCACTATGATTCGTGCTTTTCTTTACCTCCCTCTTTCTGACTTCGCTTTTAACCTTAATTTCCACGAGAATTAGATGATGTTTTATAAAAGTGACAAGTGGCTGTGGATAAGCGACATTCCAGATATTGTCAACATTATTTTTACCAAAAATCTTTAAGTTAGTACTTATCTAATTGTAACTCCCACGTTGCATGGAACGCTCACACCGAGGCAAACCTCACTAGTAGCAGTACCAGTTTATTTGTCTTTTTCCTTTTTGTTTTGTAACTGTTCATACATTTTATGCGGTTCATATGTGTGCTAAAACACACCGTCACGCGTATATTCCCCAAGCGGGGGTGGCAGAGGTATACTAAGTTCACCCACGTTTCGCCGCCGATGTTAGGTCCCATTTAATAGAGATTGAGCCTATTGCCATATACCGGGCACAATTCCAGACTCCGGACTCGTACTAGGTAGTTTTCGTTAGGAAAACTACACTTATCCGACCTAGGATTTGAACCCAGGACCTCGTGATCACAGAGCGAAGCGCTTTGCCACTGGACCAACGAGGCAGTCATATGTGTGCTGTGCTGAATATTTTTTTTTTCGTTTTTTTCTTTCTTTTTCTTAATTGCAGAAGTTATAACATAATAATTTACTGTACTACATACAAAAAACAAATATTTTTAAGATTTACTAGACCGCCTCGTTTGTCTAGTGTCGCATAATGCAGCTGCCAATCACAAGGTCCTGGGTTTCGGGTAAATTTTCATTGAGGCATATCTATCAAAAAATTATTAGTAGCAGCTTTGGGACTGGGATTTCGTCCCGTGTAATAGCAATAGCCTTACACTCTATAATTTTTGGATGTAACATCGTTGGCAAATTTGGATGGGTACATAATACTACTCCACAACCTCCAATCAGGTCACGAAGGCGTGACGGTATTTTTCTTTTTACCAGGATTAGTAACCAATTATATGAAGTAGAACTAATTAATGGTATTAATTGCTGAATAAACCGTCCAGTATCTAGCCCTCAGTAGTAGACCTTATTGAGGTGATTTAATATGACAGAAGGTATTCTGGGGTAGATAGGTGAAAATTACAGAATTCTATCAAGTAGGTAATAATAGCTAACTAACAAAAAAATAATATGCAAGAATATTAAAAATGTTAATGTAATAGACAAAACTTCCTTCCTTCTAGAAGTACGAGTAGTAAAATTCCTGGAGGCACTAGGTATTAGATTTAGTAAAAAAATAAAAAACTGTCTCGTTAGTCTAGTGAAACGGCCTCTTTGGTATAGTGGCGAATAATGTGCGGAGCCATCAAGTCCCGGGTTTAAAGCCCGCCTATTCGATCATTTTAAAATGGAAAAATTAAGGGCATTGTTCCCAGTATAGAGGCAATAGACTCACTCCCTATTGGGACTTTACATCGTTGGTAAAGAGTACACAGTCCAACTCTGCCACCCCCGTTTAGGAAATAAAGGCGTGACGGTGTACATTTGGTATATGTCTAACAAAAATGTTTCCAACCACTGCAACATTCACTGAAACCGGAGGAGTAACTAAAATAACGTTGCGGGTTCTGCGCAGACAACTAGTTGCTCGAGCGGCGAGCAAAACATTCCGCGCGCCAATCGCTGCGTTCAGTGGGAGCCACAGCTTTGAGTGACGTGGACGTGTCCTTAGTGAGATCTATCAAATACAGGGGAATTGACTAAAGTGAGTTATATTTTTTTATATGTAAAATAATGTAACAGGATTTTTATCTATGCGAATATTATTTCTATATTATAAAAGATATGCAATGCGAATATATATTTTTTTTGTTATTTATATTTATTATTGGTCCTTTGAGAAACTCTTAGGCATGCAAGTTTCCGCACGATATTTTCCGTTAGGATTTTATTGATAGTTAAGTGCTAGTAGAATAGTGCAGCTCGTCCTTTTCGGATTAAAAAATATTCGGCATTTATCGAGTAGCTTTTATGGCAATAAGCTTACCTATTACTTGGCTTAAGATGTTAGGATCAAAAAAGTGCTACCTGTCTACTGGAACCGGGTTTATGATGCTGATGATAATAACATGTGCATAAGTAAGACATTAAGAGCTTAAGCCGCTACGCCCACTGGATTGAGTACTCGCAGGTTAAAACCTCGAGCGGGACAAATATTTATGTGACCCACAAATGGACCGAGATAAGCAATAATACTGTGTCAATCATAAGATATTGCCATGATAATTTGGAATTTATTGCAACAATCTAGGATTAAATTTCGAATTTCACGTCTTATGAGATTAACATGTTTTTACTTTTTTCAACCGGAATATTTTTTTCAGTGTTCGTGTATGTGAGTTTAATGTCTGTGAATGCACTCACGACCCAGGAATAATGTCTAGTCTGGGGCTATGTATTTAAAAAATAAGCAATCAAACCAGTATGCAGAGTTCATTCTATACACAACACAACAATCCTAATGAGGTTATATTGTGTACAGACATAATAAATAGAGATATACGAATTAAAAAACTTTGGACAGAAAACGAAGTGAAACGTGGGTTTGCTTCTTTGTTTGCTTATAACCGAAAAGTACTAAGTCGATTTTACTAATTCTATAAAACAAAAGCCATATTTAACTACTAAATACCGTAAAGGACAAATCATAATTTCACTGGGTCATCAATACAGACATAAAAAATAGAGATATACGATTTAAAACACTTTGGACAGAAAACGAAGTGAAACGTGGGTTTGCTTCTTTGTTCGCTTATAACCGAAAAGGTCTAAGTCGATTTTACTAATTCTATAAAACAAAAGCCATATTTAACTACTAAATACCGTAAAGTACAAATCATAATTTCACTGGGACATCAATCATTCTTTTAAACTGAAGATTTAACTGAATAACAAGATAAATTTTATGAGCTTTAAGGTGCTCGCGTAGAAAATACCAAAAGCTTTAGTCTAAAATTCAGACAGGGAATAATAAAAGATATGGTATATGTTGGAAGCAGTGATAGCCTAGTGGTTAGACCGTTGGACTGCAAAGTCAGAGGTCTTGGGTTCAAACCCAGGCATGCAACTCTGTCTTTTCGAAAGCAAGTGCGTGTTAAAAAATTAACTATCACTTGCTTTAACGGTGAAGGAAAACATCGTGAGGAAACCTGCATGCCTAAGAGTTTCTCGAAGGAGTGTGAAGTTCGCCAACCCGCACTGGGCCAGCGTCGTGGACTATGGCATAAACCCTCTCAGTTTGAGAGGAGGCCCGTGCCCAACGGTGGGACAGTTTCTTAACAGGGCTAATATTATATTGTATATGTTAAGTATATTGTCAGGTATTACAGAGCATGGAATGAGGTAACTACTCAGGGAAATATTATAAAGACCGCCACGGGCGCAGGTTAATTTCACAACGAGCAATCACGAGCTGTTGTGATGTGGCACACTTCACAATAATTGCCTCGAACTGTATTTCATAATATGGCGTGACTGATTTCATAGAATATCTATACCATCAGGCGAGATTCTTTGCGGGATACAATGTTTCACCAGGTTCTTTCTTTACAGAGGGCCTGGCCAATTGATAAGCTTTTTTATAGGTATTCTCTTATTGCATTCGATAACGCATTGTTCGGACCAAGTGACTTTCTCTTGTGAAGAGCTATTCTCGTACATCTTTTCGTTTTCGATTACCGTTAACCACTGTATAATTGTAGTCAAGGACTTAACCCTTGTGGGTCTCGGAGTTCATTGAATATCAAATTGAAGAACCATTACTTTCTTTATTTTAAATATAAAAAATCTAAACAAGAATCAATGAAACGCGATTTACTCATAAATACGTACGTTAATTTACAATAGTTTATTTCTTCATTTTAAGCAGTTGATCTCAGCAGGCAACCTATTAAATATTAACTCCACGCAAAGGACCGCTAGGTGTTCAACCTTTGGACCTGTACTGTTGGACCGCTGGACCCGTAAATCTCAGCGCGACACGTCGTAATAAATATCTACGTACGAGTATGTACAATCATACACAAGGTAAAAAAGTCTAGTAAAACTTTAATTAAAAAGAAACGGGTCATGTTGCAGTTTTAATATAAGTCAAACAATCTCAAGTAGGTACCAACTTAAAATCAGGCCCGAAGTCCAAACCTTGTTATTTTTCATACTATTCAATTAGTTTGTTTTTCTTGTACTAGTGGTAGATAAAGTAAGTAAGTAAGTTTGAGTAAATTGATTAACACAGTTCAATACGTAATTAAATTATTCGGACACATTGACCAGAAGATTCATCATCATACTTATCATACTTAACTTAACCCTCAACTCCGTAAAAGATAAAATTTTCTTTGTACGAAACTAATCATAGAAAAACTCTCACTAAAACACATGCACATAAAGTATTAAAAGGCCACTGAAACGGAAAATGCATGCATGGAATCAATATCAGACCTGCAAGCTAGGCTGCATAAAAATCACCAAAGTTTTATCCTCCCGGAGTCTCAGGGAATCTTAGAACCCGCAACAAAGTAAACAGAAGAGTACGAAAAATCATTCCACTTCTCTCTTCTATAAAGCTTGCTATAACAATAAGAGGAAAATATATAAGAAAATAATATATCCGCAACTGTTCGGATTCTCATTTCTTCGGATTCATGTTTACATTATTAAATTATTAACGATTTTTACGAAACTATCGATTTTAAAACATGGTTAAAACTGTAACATGGAATGACAAAATTCTTAACCGTTAACTCGACACATTAACCTATTCGATTCGCCTACGATCGATTTCAATATCGATTGCATAAGATGAAAAAAATATTTCGTTACCCAAGTTGATGCAGTTACCCAAGCTAGGAGACAAAGAGTGCCAGCCGACTGGCTCTTGCCTCAAGTTGCCTCACGAGGATGGTAATATTTTGCAAGGCCATTGTGAAATGTACCTATGAGTGGACTAGAAGACAGTTTTATCTAAGTTTGTGATGAATATGTTAAGTTGCGTACACTTCAAAGTATGACCTGCGTCGTAAATGAAGAAATATGTTGTTCTGTTAAGTAACGTGGATTTAAAGGTCATATGCAATTAGCTGGTTTAGCCGACTCAAAATGTAAGATGATTTCGATTTGGCCAGGTCAGCTAAAGCTATATTGTTAGTTGTTTTAAAAATATATAAGCTGTCTCTGCAGGTTCAGGTAGTAATCCAAAGATGAATAACCGTTTCATGATTAAATTTCGGCCTACCCCACAAGGGATCTTTACGTGAAGATAAAGATAGATAGATGTTGCTTATGTTCCCTATATTTAAAGTATATAAAATACTGTCACATAAAAAATTTCTCTGGATGATTGAATAAAAAAATATTTATTTATAGATGATTAAATTTGTCTGAATAGTAAGTAATATTATCCACCCAAACCTAAGTATCCTATACCTTATGTAATAGGTCTCGTCTTTGAATCATATTAATAAGCAAATTCATTTCTAGAAAATACTAAGTACGTAGGTAGTATTGGGACCCTATCTATGTGATTTACAAGGCGATAATATACACTACGTTCGTAAGATAGTGAAATAATAATCGGTTATGCTTGCACTTTGGCTAACAGTCATGTTGCATAAGTTTCTGTATTACGCTAATGTTTGATTTTAGCACAGCCAAAAAGTTCAAGGTTAGTCTTACGATCCATTAATAAAAAAATGGTCAAGTACGATTTGTACTGTCATATTCTTATTTTATTTCACTATTCATTTTTATTTATCTAAGATTGTATAGATAAATAGGAGTAGATAGGAAAATAGGGAATATGCGTGTATTTTAATTTTATATTTTTATACGATAGATTACATCAATATATTACTGCAAAAAAAATTCAAGCGTCAAAAACAAAATGTAAAGGTCAAAAAAGAATGTTGAAGATAGAACCCTTTTAGCGCTCGCCATTTTGGCGCGCTGTGCGTGACGTCAAAGTCTATAATAACAATCAATTAGTGAACAGCCGTAGAAGTATTTTATTCTGTAATTTATTTTTATTTTGTATTTTGCGACTATTATACAATGGAACAATACTGTGTTGTGCCTAAGTGTAAAAATACAATAAGAAATGCACCCGATAGGTGCAGACATTAGGAAAACGAAGTGTAAAATCAGAAAAGGAGACATGGTTTCTCCATCAACTTGTTAATATTGCTGTGAAGATCACTTTTACGTAAGAATTAACTTCTATCTATCTATCTATATCATTACCATAGATCCCTTACGGGGTAGGCAGAGAGTACAGAGTTCCAACAGGTTCTTTCCTTACATACCTCTCTGGCTTCCTCTACTCTCATAGTTCGTCTCATACACGCTCGCCGGTTACGGAGACTACTGACTTGTCCTTCAGATAAGACCCGGGCTATTTGGTCATGGTAAGATAGTCTAGGTCTTTTCCGGTACCTACATCCTTCTACTTTCGCATTGTATATCAGTTTTGTCATTCTTTTTTCGGACATTCTTTCTATATGCCCGAACCACCGGAGCATACCCTTTCTCATCTTTACACCGATACTCTCTTTTATACCTATTCGCTTTCTTACTACGCTGTTGCGAACACGGTCGGTCAGCTTCACTCCGCACATCTTCCGCAGAGCTCGCATTTCCACCGCATTTATCCTCCTTTCATTCTCCTTCTTACATACCCAGCTCTCGCTGCCATATAACAGCGTTGGGACAAGCACACCATTATGTATGGCCAGCTGCGCCTTTTGGCTTAAGTGCCGGCTCCCAAGTAGCTTTCCCATCGCGCCATTCCCTCTGTTCCCTGCACTCACTCTTCTCTCTATGTCAGCGGTGTATTTCCCATCCTTACTGAATGCGCATCCAAGATATACAAACTCATTCATTTGCTCCAGCACATCGTTACCAACCACAATCCTTGCATTCGTTCTGGTTTCTTAATTAACTTAAATAATTTAAACTAAAACTTTGTCTCTGTATAAATCGACAACAAAAAATAACAATATAACTAACTCAGTAGCAAACATCCAACAAATATGCACATGATGACATTTGTATTGTAGACTTTGACGTCATATTCGATCTGACCAATAGCGTGGCGTTCCAGCTACTTTGAATTTCCCACTCATTTTTTGCACTTTAAATAATTTCTTAATAAAACAGTAATGTTATTAAACACATATTGGTATAGACATTATTCTAATGTGATAAAGTCTGTAAAAAAATATATTTGACCCTTATTTAAATTACACGCATATTCCCTATTGTATAGGTGTTTCTCGCGTAAATTTCATGGGTGGGTCATTCAGCTGCATGGGTTTTATTGCGTCTCGAGCAAATACCGCGCAGAGCTGTGGCCCATTTGTACCATTTGTACTGTGACAGACGTACTATAATAAGATTTTGAAACTATAAAACATGATTTTTTGTATTTAAAAATAGTGTACTGTTTGCCCTGTTGTTGTAAATAAACCTATTATCTATCTATTTCACATTTACTTGGTCATGAAACAATATCCTTTAATAATTTTTACCCTTACGAAAGGTGCCTATTTAGAAAAAGCTCTTGATTTAAAACTATTGAAAATTGTGCGCATTGTAGAGACCTTTCATCAGGATAATCCTAAAGATCTAACTACAACGTAGCTATAAGTCATTTTATCTGAATTCCGTCTAGAGGTAAAGAACCGTAAAAACGAGACACGGAAGGGTTACCTACTCTTGAAACCATTTCGCCACAATTAAATATTCCACCCGCTTATGTAATGGTTACGTAGTTTCAATTGCAGTTGTGGAGATCGTATCTAACGGTTGGTGAGCGATAATAATTGTTGTGGAAGTTGCAGATAGCTACAGCTGTTATTAGGGAGGTTTATTTATTTATATAGCATTATTTGTTTATTTAGACAAACAATATAATGCACAATGTTAATTCATACCCCCACAAAACTTAAATAGTTAGTACGCATGAAAAGTAAATAGTTTATAATATATATAATACTTTATAATAGTAATATCATTTAACAGTAATAGTACCCAATTACGGTAATCATCAATATCGTATGTTAGCACTCCAGCGAAAGTTTAATCTATCTCTGTATCTATATCATCACGCCAGATCCCTTGCGGGGTAGGCTGAGAGTACAAAGTTCCAACAGGTTCTTTCCTTACATACCTCTCTGGCTTCCTCCACTCTCATAGTTCGTCTCATACACGCTCGCCGGTTACGGAGACTCTTGACTTGACCTTCAGATAAGACTCGATCTATTTGGTCGGGTAAGATAGTCCAGGTCTTCCCCGGTACCTACATCCTTCCTTTCCTTTCGCATTGTGTATCTGTTTTGTCATTCTTTCTTCTGACATTCTTTCTATATGCCCGAACCAACGTCAAAATACCCTTTCTCATCTTTACACCGATACTATCTTTCATACCTTTTCGCTTTCTTACTAAGTTGTTGCAAACACGGTCAGCTTCACACACTTCCGCACATCTTCCGCAGAGTTCACATTTCCACCGCATTTATCCTACTTTCATTCTCCTTCTTACATACCCAGCTCTCGCTACCATAGCACTCGGTTATGTATGGCCAGCTGCGCCTTTTGGCTTAAGTGCCGGCTGTTCCCGGCACTCACTCTTCTCTCTATGTCAGCGGTGTATTTCCCATCCTTACTGAAGGCGCATCCAAGATACACAAACTCATTTACTTGCTCCAGCACATTGTTACCAACCACAATCCTTGCATTTGTACTGGTTTCTTTCTGTTCAAAAACCATAATCTCGGTTTTCTTAACATTAAAATGTAAGCCATTGTTCATGCTGTCGTCTTTCATAATTGTGACTAGTGTTTGCAGAGCAGTGGCTGTTGGCACTATTAAAACCGCGTCATTCGCATAAAGTAGATGGTTTACCACTAGGTCACCCATTTGTACAACTTCATTCATCGGTTTCAGTCTTGGAAGACTTTTATCCAGATATATTATAAACAGTCTAGCGAACAACACGCAACCCTGCTTGACGCTGATTTCAACGTCAAACCAGGGTGGTCTACATAGGTCGACTGGACGGCTCGCAACAGAGTGCCATCTATACCATACTCTGGCAAAATGTCCCAAAGTCTCTTTCGCACAACTTTGTCAAACGCCTTCTCCAGATACACAAAACCGCAGAAACCCTTCCTAGCCAGATGCTTCTCTACGATGTTGCGGAGGGCGAAAACTTGATCCGAACATCCTCTTTCGACCAGAAACCCCCTTGTGCCTCGCACAACATTCCATCGGACTTCTCGCGCATTGTCCGTATAATAATTTTACCATACACCTTGGCTGCTAAGCTGATGGCTCTGTTACTGGCGCAGTCATATTGTGAGCTCTTGTCTTTATACCAGGGTACCATGACTGCGCGGCGCCAATTTTCAGGGACCCTACCGGTCCTCCAGCAAAGGTTTGCAAGGACCCGGAAGGCATCCCGGACGCAAGTTCCACCATATTTATCATCTCGGCACTCCCGCAGCTTTACCATTTTTCGTGCCGCAAACTCGCCTCTGGGCTCGTCTGCGGCACCAGTATCCGGGGCATCTCCATACATTTCTCCAAAATATTCACTCCACCGGTTTAACACAGCTGTCTGCAAGAATTTCACCATCCTTAGATTTTGTCTTTTCCATTCTGGAGCCTGACGAATCACCTCGAGCCTTTTTCACCTTTCTCCAAAAGAGTTCGGTGTTGTTCTCGAAGTTCTTCGCCAGCTTCACCTCCTCAATTGCACTGACTCTTTCACGCTTTTCTTTCACTAAATTTTTAGTAGTATTCTTGCATTGCCGGTGTATTGCTTTCCTCATCTCTGTAATAATGGCATTCAGGTTGAAAGAAGAAACATAGTCCTGCCACACTTTCTTCTTACTCTCTACGGAGCTTTGCAACTCCGCATCCCACCGTGCATCACCTTTTGCTGTACTATGCTTCTTTGACCAACCACATACTTCTTTTGCGGATTCTACCAAACTCTCTTTCAGGCTATTCCAGCATTTATCTACATTTGAGTCCAAAGAACCTGCTGTCAATAAATAGCTTGTCCCGGACTATGTCTTCATACATTCTCCTCACTTTTCAACCTCGATTCATTTAAGGTCTCCGAAGAGGATACGATCTCGCCAGTGCCTCCACTTCCTCAACAGACCACTAAACCACGCAACTACGAGATAGTGGTCTGATTCAAGAGTGGGGGCTCTATACGCACGCGTATCTTGAAGATTGGTTCGGAGACAGTTATCTACCAAATTAATCTTTTATGTTAAACGCTGTAGTGAGCCTTTGGAGTGCCGTGTAGTGCTTTCGCAATGGCTTCGTACACGGCTTCGGCTATATCGTCAGCGTATGTCGAGGTCGGCGCATATACCTGTACCACCTTAAGGGAGTACCTATCGCTGAGCTTCAGTATAAGGTACGCTACCCGTGTCGACACACTGCTGACTTCCACAACGCTGCTAACGAGGTCCTTATTGACCAGAAAACCGACACCACCCTGGGAGAGCTGATCACCTTCTCGGAAGTAGAACAAGTTACCTGACTCAAGGGTTATCGCGTCCTACCCCTTTCTTCGGACCTCACATAATATGCCATTTTATGCGACCCAGTTTTACCTCGAGTTCGGTGAGGTGGTGGTCCAGCCGTAGTGTGCATCCATTATACGTCGCGAGGGTCAGTTCTTTATGGTAGCCTCTCGTAGCTCGGAGATTCTTAGCACCCCCTCTCCCGCTGTCGCCCCGACCGCTACCGTGATCGGGAACAGCGGGAGTACCGGGAACTGGGGGCCGGTTACATTGTTGTGCTTTCATAGGAGGTAGATTAGCCTACTATACCACGCTGGCCAGACGGGTTGGTATAGGGTTTGATTTCAAGTTTTCCTTCTCTACGCACTGGGTCGTTTGCGCGAGTGTGTTCCCTTTGTCGGCTTTTACGACACCCACGGGATGATAGGGGGTGATGACACATGTATTCTTTCCCGTCACCACACGGGACGTATACATATGTATGTCGATAACTTTAAGTTCATGTTATATCTTTGTCTAGGTAATTTTAACCCAAAGGCAATGTGTTACAAAGCTGGCTTGCTGGGACGAATATGAAAAGAGTTAGTATTATTTGCAGTTTTTAGTGTAGGACGTTCAGGAGAATACAAAGAGACAAGTATATATAAAACATAACTAATGAGGTAATCAACTCTTTCACAGAACCATCACAATGTCAAAGAGGGCTACAAAACGTTACCTAACTGAGCCTGACGACTACAAGTGTCCTCTCTCACTGGAAACCCAGAAGATAGCTGAAGAGGAACTCCGAGAGACAGAGAACTCCAGGTCACAGGCACTGGCGTCTCTGCGTAGCTGGATGGAACAGAATCCCAAATTCATGGCTGTGAGGATGGGTAAGAAACTACGTGTTAAATAACTCAGTTTTTCGATAGAATCTGATTTAACGTAGGAAGAGCGAGTTTTGTTCCGTTATGGATGGGAAATATTTAGTCTAAAGCATTATATTTAATGGCAGGAGGTTAAAATATTGTTGGCCAGTCTGACTCTAAACAAACTCAGTTTAAGCATGTTTTGAGCAGCAATATGTTAAGTGCCGTGTGACAGGGATCTTTTGGCTTGTGACCAAAATTAACGGAACTAACGCTGTCATCAAGTGAAATAACAATTTATGATAGTCGCAGAGTTGCCGTTTGCCAGGTACTAATACTATAAAACTATATCTATGCCGTTTTCTATGAAAATTACCTAAGTTACCAGTTGAAATATTTCCTTGGAGTTGGAATTTTTTACTAAATTGTAACACTAATTACACACCAACGTCCTATGTTAATGTTATCCAGGAGCCAAAAATTGTAATTCAACATGATTTTAGGCTGTGTTCTAAAAAAATAAGAATGATAAACAGAAAGGCCAGTCCAGTAAAACAATTAAGTTATAAAATAAAAATCTTTTTAAAAAGGGAAACCGATTTCAAAAAGCGAAAACAAATATTTGAAGTCGGTGCTGGTTTGTGCAGTCAGTTACTTGGCACCGACTTAAAATATTTTTTTTTGCGTTTTGAAGTAGTTTTTTTTTATTGATTTTTTTACAATTTTAGGTGATGAGTGAATTAATTATGTATATTTATATACCTATATTACATTATTCTACTTAGTTCTACAGTAACGTACTTACAGGATATAATACTCATAGTAACTGCTTATAGTGACAGTCCCGTGGTTTATCTTTAAAGTCCTAGGTCCAATACCGATAAAATTAAAATGCGACTATCCCGGAACTATACTGCACCCAATGCAAATAGAATCATCAAAACCGGTTTATTAGCAAAGAAGTCATAAAAAGCACAAACAAATTAAGAATCTCCTCCTTTTTTTAAATCGGTTAATATTCTGCTTCGTTCTATAGTAGGGTACCTATAGGATTGACGTAATACACATAATATCTCAATCGACGCATTCGTATTGTTTGTGGTTAAAGAGTTCCCTGGTGTAACTTCAAAGTCCAAGGTCCAATACCAGTGAAATTAAACTGGGACCACCTTGAAGCTATACTGAACCCAATGCAAAAAGAATCATCAAAATCGGTCCACAATTGACGGAAATATCAGTGAACATACATAAAAAAGAACCTCAACCTCAAACATAGAACCTCTTCCTTTTTGAAGCCGGTTAAAAAGACTAACCCGCTGAGTTTCTCTTAAAAAAGAATGTAATAATTTGTGACGTTGCCTATTGACCTATGCAATAATACATTTTTGACTTTGACTTTGCCAAATTCCCCGTGGGGTATCCGTAATCCGTAGGTTCTGTCCTAACACATTTTTCTTACTTCGTCTACCCCACTGGGTAGTAAAATACATACCTGCCAATGAAGCTTCTAAGGAGTGGTGACTTGTATATGAAAGCGACAACAAATTCCGCATTGTGCATCGCTCTCTTTAATTATAATATTAATTGAGAAACGAGATACATGAACTCATCTACGCTTATGTACAAATTCTTTGTAGGGTAGCAGAGAGTAGACTTCCAACAGGTTCTGTAAGGACAGGCCTATAAGGACAAACATCTCGCTTCCTCCACACTTGTAGTACGTCACATACACACTCACCGATTACGGAAACTATTAACAGTAATGTTTAAAAACATATCTGTATGCAGATGCAAACTTCCTCCTCCGTTTTCTTCGGACTAAGAAATTCAGCGTGCCGATGGTTCAAGAGGCGATCGAACGCTACGTCCTGCTGCGCCAGTCCTGGGGCATCGCGTTCAACCAACTCGACTACAAGCTGCCTGTCATGATGGAGTTGCTTGAATTGGGGTAAGGAACAGTAATGCAAGAGACCCTTTTTCCAAAATGAACTGATACCTCAGACCCCTATAGCCAAATTACTTTAAAAATCCTATATCTAGTTTTTTTATCCTATTGATACAAAATACTTACCAATTTAAAATCCTTGCGGCAAAATTTAACACAATAAATAGTGATAAAATTCAGTAAATATCAAGTGTAATTAATAATTATTAATACAAATTACGTAAATATACTTAAGTAGGTATGTAAGGAAAGAGCCTGTTGAAACTCTGTACTATCTGCCTACCCCGTAAGGGATCTGGCGTGATGATATAGATAGATAGATAGATAGGTAATTCTTTTAAAAAAACATTAAAATTGCAAAGAAAAGATAAAAAAAAATAAAAAAATTCATTGTGTTGGATGAACCTGGTGACTTTCTACCAATCTAGCTATATCCGGTTCAATATTGGTGAGTTGCAGCCTTAAATCTCCGCGTTCGTTGATTTTCAAACGGTTTCTTCGTTTTGTCAAAATGTTTGTAACCACAGCGAAGCCTTTTTCGACTAGATATGATGATGGAAAAGCAATAAGGTATTTTTCAGCAATGTTCCATAATGGAGGATCCTGTGTTTCAATGTTGGGTTGCAACCAGAACTTCTGATAGCCTTGGTTGAACTTCTGCTTAAGCTCCCCGTCTATGCTGATTGTAATCAACTCTTCTTGCATTTCCACATTAATAGGGGTCGATTTTTAGACCTCGTCTACCCCCAAAATCAGTGTTCGTTTATGTCGACCCCTGGGACACCGATATCTACCACTTTGGGAATCCCTGTTCTAGATCAATACAGAGTAGAAGCTCAATAAGTGGATTGTGTGTAAATTACTGAGAATGATGAGCGCAACGCGTCATGATGTTAGAAATGAGAAGTAGGTACATAACAAACGCATGCGTAGGTAATTGCTAACAGCAGTAATAGTTAAGTGATATTGTTGACAATTCCGCAAAGTTACAATTAACGAGTAACTTAAGTATACCAAATTTTTCACTTTTTAGGTACATATTCGTGAGCCCCTTCAAGGACAAAGGCGGTCGGCGTGTTGTCATTTACAGGCCTGGTAGATACAAGTTTTGATACATAACCATCACCCATTAAAGTAGTATTCATTTTTAATTATTTATTTATTTTATTAAGCTTTGCGCTGTGGTTTGTGATCTTTGCATGTCTTCGGATAAGTAGGCACCTAGCACCCACGTTTTTTTTCTCCGAGCAAAATACATAGCTTATAGCCAGAAGCCGCGGGCGCGCATCAAATTGAAGCAACAATTACTATTTGCGATGCTAGTAGTCACGTTCACACGAGTAGTCTGTTATTTCCCATGGCGGTCACACTCTGTGACCGCCATGGGAAATAACGTGCTCTGCTCGTATCAAATTAAATTGAATTATGCCGTCTTGTGTCGTTCCTGCCTGTGAAAATAATATTCAACTCGAAAAGAAACATGACGGGATCACATTTCATACCTAACTAGTGCATTCAGGTGCTGCATTATTTAAATATCGAATTTATTATTCCGTATATAGTTGTTATAGTAAAAGACGCGCCCATTTTGTTAGTGTTGCTAGTATAACCTATTTATTTTTGCCTACTTTTATTTGCTGAGGATGTTTTGTTTGTTTTAGTATTAAATTTTATTAAGTTAACTACTACATCATTCCGTACAATAAATTACTACAAACCTTAGTTCAAGTATATATTCTTGAGTATAATATGCATTAAAATACACATTACCGCAACAATGATTATATATTTTTATTATATTAAAGAATGGTAATCTTTCTGGGCAGCCGACATTACGCGGGTGGGAAATACGGTGAGTGCGGAACGCTTGTTGAATTTTTGACGTGCGGCGTGCAATTACGACTGGACGCGGCTTCTGGATTATACTTATTCTAAGAGTTAGTTTAGAATAGAAATATTTATTCTAAGTTAGTACCTTGCTGTACATAAGTGAAATATTCCGCATTCTGAAGGTAACATCTAGAAATTTAATGACTCATATGAGTTATTAAATTCCTACCTACCTAGTTACACGGCTTTGCAATACGCACTTACCTCCCTACAAACATTCGTACACCTAACACTAATACTCACCTACCATCTATAAATTATTAGGTACGTAGGTATATTATGCTTCATTTTATTTTCAAGAGACTTATAAAATGAGAACTTTCTTGTTTCTGTATAAATACACATTTGTCTATCTCTCTATCTATCTATATCATCACGCCAGATCCCTTGCGGGGTAGGCAGAGAGTGCTCGAGTTCCAACAGGTTCTTTCCTAACATACCTCTCTGGCTTCCTCCACTCTCATTGTTACGCTCGCCGGTTACGGAGACTCTTGACTTGACCTTCAGATAAGACTCGGTCTATTTGGTCATGGTAAGATAGTCTACTGTCACTTTCACATTGTATATCTGTTTTGCCATTCTTACTTCTGACATTCTTTCTATATGCCCGAACCAACGGAGCATACCCTTTCTCATCTTAACACCGATACTATCTTTCATACCTAATCGCTTTCTTACTAAGTTGTTGCGAATACGGTCGGTCAGCTTCACTCCGCACATCTTCCGCAGAGCTCGCATTTCCACCGCATTTATCCTACTTTCATTATCCTTCTTACATTTGCGTTAGGACAAGCACTCCGTTATGTATGGCCAGCTGCGACTTTTGGCTTAAGTGCCGGCTCCCAAGTAGCTTTCCCATCGCACCATTTCCTGCACTAAGAGTGAGTGTAGGAAATGGTGCGATGGGAATGCTGCACTCTCTCTATGTCAGCGGTGTATTTCCTATCCTTACTGAATCCGCATCCAAGATATACAAACTCATTCACTTGCTACAGCACATCGTTACCAACCACAATCTTTGCATTCGTTCTGGTTTCTTCCCGTTCAAAAACCATAATCTTGGTTTTCTTAACATTCAAATGTAAGCCATTGTTCATGCTGTCGCCTTTCATAACTGTGACTAGTGTTTGCAGAGCAGTGGCTATCGGCGCTATTATAACCGCGTCATTTGCATAAAATAGATGGTTCACCACTAAGTCACCCATTTGTACACCTTCATTCATCGATTTGAGTCTTGGAAGACTTTTATCCAGATATATTATAAACAGTCCAGCGAACAACACGCAACCCTGCTTGACGTCGATTTCAACGTCAAACCAGCGTGACATGTTACCACCCACCCGTACGCATGCCTTGCTGTCCACATAGGTGGACAGGGCAGCTCGCAACAGAGTGCAATTTATACCATACTCTGGTAAAATGTCCCAATGTCTCTTTCGCACAATTCTTTCAAACGCCTTCTCCAGATCAACTTAACCGCAGAAAACCTTCCGGCCCACCACCAGATGCTTCTCTACGATGTTGCGGAGGGAGAAAACTTGATCCGAACATCCTCTTCCGGACCAGAAACCCCCTTGTGCGTCGCACAATATTCCATCGGACTTCTCGCGCATTCTCCGTTCAATAGTTTTACCGTACACCTTGGCTGCCAAGCTGATCAAACTGATGGCCCTGTAATTGGCGTAGTCATATTGTGAGCCCTTGCCTTCATACAAGGGTACTATGACTTCGCGGCGCCAATCTGTAGGGACCCTACCGGTCCTCCAGCAAAGGTTTGCAAGGACCCGAAAGGCGTCGGACCCGAAAGTTTGCTTCGGAGACGGTTATCAACTAGGATCAAATCTATCATACTTTTTTATTCATTCCTTCTCCACGTATACATATGAATGTCCTTATGTTGCAATATCGTATTAGACACAAGGAGGCCCCTTTCCAAACATACGTCTACGCTTACCTGCATCATTCACTCTCTTATCACCATAAGGACCCAGAGCAGCGTCGCAAGTTTACCGCCTGGTTCCCACCCATCCGTTCAGGTCGCCACACAAAATTTGTAACATTTATTACATTGGCTGAATGCCCATAAGAAACCATTTAACCGTAAACAGGAACGGGATTTACAGTCTTCAGTCAGGAGACGGTTGACTACTGGACAGTAAACATATGCCTATCGCCTGGTTTCCCCGAGCTCTTTCTCAATTCCTTACAATATCATCACATTATGAAGCCGCTGGTCTGTTACTACGGTACTACTCCGTTAGTATTATACTTAACTGTATTTCCAACCGTTCGGCAGGAGTGTTCGATCCCTATAAGTACACGAACCAGGACATGTGCCGTGTGATGGGTATCTGCTACGAAACGCTCCTGGAGGACGAGGAGAACCAGGTGCGGGGCCTGGTGCATTTCGCAGACGGCAGTGGCGTCAACTTCCCCCACCTTACGCTCTTCACGCCCAAGGAGGCCGTCAGGATTGTGAAGAACGGCGAGGTAATACACATTTTTATTAGACTTGTATTGCTGACGGTGGTCAATATATTCTTAAAATAGTTACCTACTTTGAATTTGGAATTTGGCAATTATTTATGATGCTTCCTACAACTTTCAAATAACTGAAAGTTGAAGGTCAAATCTGCGTCGAATTAATTATTTATTCCTATTATCTACCTATAATCTAAACAGCATTTTCATTTCGATGTCTTCAGTAATACTTTCGCCTTCATATTACACTTATTATAGATTGCAACATTTGCAATCACAACTTAAACATTTAAAAATAGTGGTGGTTTGTTCACAAAGTTTTAAAGTATATAGTGAATAGTAAGCATTAAATATTACTTATTATCTACCTATATAGTAGACAGAATCGGGAAAGATGACCAAGCATGTAACACTAAACTCAACATCTTAAAAGACGGTGGTCTCTTCAGAGATATTGAAAAATACATATTTAACTACATATCATTTTTAAATGCACCTTTCGCCTGCAGCGTACTCTCCCGATGCGACACAAAGAGATCTACGGCATGAACGTGCACCCCACAATCAAGTTCGCCCTGGACTTCGGGATGGCGCTCATTTCCGAGAAGATTAAAAAGCGGGTGCGGCTGTACAGTGCGATGGAGGAGGTGGAGATTGACAAGAGCCTCTTGCCCAAAGAGTACGGTGGCGTCATGCCGATGAAGGAGATGATAGGTAAGTTCCATGGTCGAGGCCGTGGTCCTGACCAGTTTATTTCATGCATTCGACGCAGGTAGGTATTAAAAATGCGAATTATTAAAGCGTTGGGTACATTTTGTATTCAATAATATATTACGTTTATAGAATTATGGAAAGTGGAACTGGCAAGCAAACGCGACATCTTGCTTCTCAACGACAAGATGGCGGTTCGTCTAGAGATGTACAGCGAGGCGGCGCGAGAGGGCGCTATATCTGCGTTGAAGGCGGGAGCTATCACATGCGCAGGCGCCGACGCAGTCGGAGACGCGATGAGAGGACTCACAGGCAACTTCAGGAAGCTTGAAGTAGACTAATTTAGGCGTAACTTTAGACTGATGATCGTATGGACGAAAAATAATTTAGTTCATTTAAATAATTGTGGGTACAGATTCGAAAAGGGCGATCCATAACTGATAGGTAAACGATGAGGTGGGTCAATGAGGCAACGAGTGGATGTCGATCTGTGCGTTGTAAGAACTGTCTTTCTATGGATATATGAAGGCTGGGGGTAAAGGACTGGCTGATTAGCGAATTTTATTTACGTGTCCAGCACTAAGTCATGATGCACAAATTAGTACCCATCATAAATTAGTAGTTTCATAAGTAAAAATGTATTATTAGAGGTAAGGTAAACTAGTGATTAAAAAAATAAATGTTCTTGGTGGTGTATTGTGAATTTTGTTACTATGTGATGTATGTATGCTATTGTTAATGGCGTTTGTACTCGATACGAGTATCTGTTGCGGGTTGAGGCACTTACAGTACCACAGCCAAAACGTTATTCGCATAATGTAAACGACTAAGTAAATGCGCGAGCCCTGTGCCCACGCGTCCGCGCATTAAGCTCCACGTTTACTTGTATCGTGAAGTATCGTAAGAGAGCGCAGTGTAATCAATAATTGTTTAATAGCTCGTATTTTTTGAAGAACTTAAGACTAAATTTATCAAAGATGAAGTCAAAATTTGTTAAAATGCCAATTATACGCTTGAAACATTATTGTATAATTGCGCTCGTATTTTTACAAATAGAATGAGAAGAAAGAAAAAGGTGTGATATGAACATTAACATTTGAAAATAAATGTATTCAATGACAAATGGGTATTTTAATTGAAAAGCCTTGTAATTTATTAATTCGTTTATTAAAAATCCATTAACTACCTATTTGGCAGTAATTATTACACATTACTTTCACATCGTCACATACCTAACAAACTGTCATAGAAATGCAACATATTCTTCCTATTAATTTATATAATAATATGGCACATAGGATAGGAGTTTTCATTAATTTGCAGTACATTCTTTCATAATATCGGAGTCTATGGATTATGGGTTTAAGGTCACCTGTATTGATAAAATTAGTGTAATTATTGCAGGTTACAGCTTAGTGTTGTAAAAATGAGCGCTTAGACGACGCTCACGAGCGTTGAAACACGTAGAAGACGCGAGCGTTTTAAGCGCCGACTCGAGCGTTTTTACAACACTATTACAGCTGCACAGATTGCAATGAATTGAAAATGTGATTATGTATGAGTAAGTGTGTGTCAACACAGCGCAGATTAAAAGTGTCATTTACTAGATGGTTTATTAAACTCGTGTTCTGCATTATTGCGAAACGCATACTTTTTTAAAGAAACTTTTGTAAATGAAGCTTTATCGAATAACTTTAAACGTGACATCGTGTTTTCTAATATAAGCAGATTTATATACGGACCCTTTAATAAGAAATATAATTAAGGAAAATATCACACTTTCAATTCAATGAAATAGGTGTACTGTAATAAAACTTGTCCATATCCAATACAGTTCAATATGTGAAGTAAAGTGTATACCTGTATTCAGTATATACCCAAAAGGTTATGTTGGAAGCCAATGAAACTCTAATCGCTATTTTAGGAAATATTAAGATTTAAAGTACCTAGTACAAGAGCTAAAACTATTTTAGGAAAACTAATATTATTTACGTGAAACAAGGTCTAAATTTGAATGGCAATTTTATGATTAACTGAAATTGCAGATGTTGCAATTCAACATAACCGTATGCATTGTTTTGGTTTGGGAACATTTGGAAGGCGTTGTCAAGGGTTCGCTAGTGTCTACCGCGTGATAAAGGTACATGGAATTGGAAATATTTTGTTTGCATTTAGTGTTTTATTCATATAATAAAGGATTTTAAGACAAGCGGTCATTAATGCTAACAAAATTCAGCTAAATTCGAATCTTAACCGCCGGCAATTAACGTTTAATTTTCAGCAGCTAGAAATGTTTTCGTGTTCTACTAGAATATGAAAACAACAAAACGCTGGCGATTAGCGGCGGTTAAGATTGGCGGTATTAGCGGTATTTCTTAGGAGATTGGCCGCCAGTACACTCTTGCTGGTCCCCACTTACATTAACACAAGTTTATTAATGGTCACTTATATTAACTTACTAGGTGATATCTTGCAAATAAAATGCGATTTAGATTATTATAAATATGCAAAATGATCAAATTATAATCAAACCCAAAAAAGAGCACAAGAAACTTACAATTTTCAAGTTAATTTTTTACTTTATAACTTCATTTAAAACTTTTTATATAGGAATGAATGTATATGCATTACAGTTAAATGTCGTAGCTTGTCTTGAATTTATTGTGAAAATTGTAAGGTACACGCGTGTAATCAGAGATGGGCAAAATATAATCAGTTTAATGATTACCCACCCCCGCTTGGGGAATATAGGCGTGATGGTGTATTAATGATTAACGATTACAATTACATTTTGTAATCTTCAACGATTGCGATTACACTTTTAACCTTGAATCATGATTGAATATTACAAAATGCAATTGTAATCATTAATCAGATTACATTTTGCCCATCTCCGCGTGTAATACCGGCAAGAATGTACTGATTAAATAAACGTTATGAAACCCCACAACTCACACTACCTGCTACTTTCATAGAATCGTGAAGTTCCAGAATCGCAACTAAAAAATGGATGCTTGGTTCGGTTCTGTCTAGTAAGCAGGACACATAAAACATAGCTGGATCACACACC
This sequence comes from Phalera bucephala, assembly GCA_905147815.2. Classification (NCBI taxonomy): domain Eukaryota; kingdom Metazoa; phylum Arthropoda; class Insecta; order Lepidoptera; family Notodontidae; genus Phalera; species Phalera bucephala. The sequence goes on along the minus strand of LR990609.1, from coordinate 4,381,348 downwards.
TTGGTTTGTGCCATCTCGTTCTAAGGTTCTTCATTATTGCTCAAATTAAGGCATCTAACGTTGCCAATGGTACATTCACCTATCTCTATAACTATGTAACTGCACAGCCGTTTTCCGAATTAAGAATCTCAAGATGAACGTCACTAGTCCTTTGTGTAACATATGGCAAGTAATGTAAAGTCGCGACTTATGCAACACGTCATCATGCTTTAGTGTTCGACGTAGAACAACTATCTTTTTTTTTTTTTTTTTTTTTTTAAACGTTGCCCCACACTAGGATTAATTCCTGTGTCGTGGGTGCGTTTACAAACATGAAAATTCACATACACAAATACCCAGACCGGAACAAATAATTGTGGATCACACAAAGATTTGTCCCGTGCGGGAATCGAACCCGCGACTATTAGACACAGTGGGCGGGGCGGGCTAAGCCCTTAACCACTGCGCTAAATCGTCCGTCAATACTACTATACTCTATCTACGTAGAGTAAAATGCCATAGTTGTTCTACGTCGAACCCTACGTCAGATGTAGACTCGACGTGCGCCTTCTGCCTAACACAATATCTCTCAATAACTGAGCAATATTTATTGAAAAAAAAAACGTCTTGTCTCATACGAATGACATCATATATATGGACATACCATAAATTCCAAAGCATCGTGCCAGTGTCAGGCCGTCAAAATGGCGGTCGGTCATACTGCAGTTCAAGAATTCCTATCGTTTTTGACAGAAAAAATACTGGTATCCATGGTGATGCCTGGACATTAAAATGGCAAACCGACCGCAGATGGATTATTCCCATGAACAAAAATAATTTCATGTCCATATATCATTGTCTTATACCAATCTGCTCAAAAAAGTTAACCATAGCTTGACATTATCTACGTCGTGTCGCATCGCTTCAACTGTCACTATCCTAGGACAATAGGTCATATGAGCAGTCAAATTTTAGTACAATTAATTTGGCAAACTAATTATAGCCCATTTTCTATTCTCAAATCGGGAATCGGCTGTTAATCTATTCACTTTTACGTGAAACACTGGATAACTCCACTATTTAAATATGATCTATATTATATGAAACAGATTGTATTGAAAACCGTTATGAAAATTCAGCTGCTAAAAATATATTGAGCTTGTCATCTGTGTCACAACACCTAACATTGGCACTAAACATATTATAAGTTTACAAATGTATGTTACTATATTCATATTGAAAGAATTCTTCATATGGGAGCTAAGTTTAAATCAGCGAATTCATTTTACAGTGCTCCCAGAGCTTTTAGCAACAACCAATTTTTGGAAACTACGATTCGATCTTACTTTAAAGACGGCTTCAAATGGAATTGAAAATTTCAGATCATGTGAATACAGACACAATAAAAGAACTATAAGTTTTCTACTCCTGGCCGTAACGGTATAAATTAATTTAAGTTATATGGAAATAAAATCCACATGGTCGAATTGAAATTCAAACGTAGCGGACACAGGGTGGAATTTTGAGACGGGGCAGTAAGGGCAGCTACATCAACCGTTGTAGCTAAAAGAAAACAATCTTAAGAGACTATCCTTAATTTGTTGCGGTATTTTGAACTGCATTTACAGATTTTGAAATGAAATGTTCAGTCAGCAAGAAAATGGGTAATTTACAGATAACCTTTTTTTGATGCCAATTAATTCTGTTTCTTATAAGGATCAAAAACTTCCATTGGACCAACTGAGGTTGGTGTACTAGAGTCAGAAATCGTAAAAAACTTTTCTCATATATTTTGTAAGAGATCACAGTGGTAAACTACATAAAATGTATGGAAAAAGTTTTTTTGCCTTCTTTGCAAAATCTGTAAATGCAATTAAAAATATCGCAAAAAAAATTGAGGTCTTTTAAGACCGTTTTCCTGTAGCTACAACGGTTGAGGTAGCTGCCTTTACTGCGCCATCTAAAAATCCACCCTGTTTATAGGAGAAGATGCAATGTACACTACAGAAATAAAACACAAAGCACTCTTGTCACTTCACCAATTCGCAAATTGCTGTGGTCGATGTCACAGGCATCACTCATTATAGAAAGAAACTGTATTTGAGTATAGCTCGCTGTATATACATCTGATTAAAGAAATTGAATGATTACATCTAATGAACTATCAACCTTCTGTGCATATCCTTTTAGGTTTAAAGCTAATTTTATGAATGGGACTGTAAATTGAATTCGCTTGTTTCTTTCTAACAAAACTCTCCGTCGCTTCTGAATAGAAAAATAGCGTAATACAAAAAGCGATTAATAATACAAGAATTAATTTGACGCGAATGTGTGTAAATAATGCAAGTAATCTATAAAATCTATGAAATTCTAAACTGAGGACTATTATAAACGGACTATTCTGCGGTAAGCATCACCAGATTATACACAAGATGTAAGGGACACCCATAACCTATAACAGGTTAAGTTATCATCAATAAGATCACTAATTAGGTAGGAAACTAAAAAAAAAAACAGTTCCATAAAATCATGATAAAACTTCTATCAAATTGTATGAAACTGCAGATTTTTGTTTCCATTAAATGTAGCCATGTTAGTAGTTATCCGTATCGATACTTAATACGGGTTTTAAAACCTGTTACGGGCCTTATGATACTTTATTAAATACTTTATTAAATGCAGGCACTTAACATCGATTAACGCGAAAACTATCGGCATTGGAGGTAGGCGTGGATCCAGTAAAGACAGATATTGTGGCGCGACATACTTAGGCAACACTAACTTATTATCTTACACAATACAAACTTAAAATATCTATCAATCTATGCAACTATTCCTAAGTTTTACAGGTCGCCTATCAGTTTAATGAGCCCCCTTTAAACTTTTGGTTTTATACTACACAATAGTCCGCTTAAAATAGTACACAGTCCAACATTGAAACACATTTTATAGTATATGTAATATATAACACTAGGCACTTTAATGTACAGAGCGGTAAAATATTTGCGCGCGAGCTCACTCAAAATACCTGAGAAGAGGCTCGAGTTCTGCGTCTGGGCGTAATTAAACATGTAACGCGACGCGATACGGTATCTTCGGGAAATGTTTGATGGTAGTTCACTGGCATACAGAATTCTATACACAATCATTTTACGAAAATATCGCACCGCGTCGTATTTTGTTATAGCTAATAACAGCCCTGAGAGTAATTACAAAAATATATGAACTAATAATCATGTGGCATTTTCATATTCGTGCGTCTCCGTGATTCGGAAGGCACGTTAAGCCGTTGGTCCCGGTTACCACTTATTGTGGTAATGGGTAAGCCAAGTTGGAAGCCTTATAGGCGGCTTGATAAGTTCCAACAGCAGATGGCCACAAACCTGTCTCCACCAATCCGCACTGAGTCCGTGTGGTAGAGTATGACCTAATCTCTCACCTCGATTTGTGGAAGATGTTTGCCCAACAGTGGACAGAATAGGCTGATATTAAAAAAAAAGTCATAAACTATATTATTGTGCTATTGAGCAAAAGGCTATAGACGCTAACAAATTTATTTTTTAAGGGATGCAAGAAACTGAATTTCCTTTCTATAATCGGAGCTAAGTAATTCTTCAATAAGGGCCATTGTCCACCAGCGGAAATTAAATGCAATAATGGGTCCTATGTTGGCCGTCACCAAAGTTATACTAAGGGTAACGTGCGCCACGAGAATCGGTCAAGTTTAACGCCATCTTCCAATACAAGACATGGTCCAATGTGGGACGTTCCCGTTCTAGTATTAAGGCCAACGTCCAACAGTAGAATTGGTTGATTATTGGATAGTGGAACCCTACTGCTAAGACCAGTTTTCAACACAAGAAATGGTCCAATTCTTGTTATGGTCTTATACTTTCAAAGGTAAAATTGGTCTTTTGTTTGACAATTGCCTAATAAACCTTCGCGACTTGCATGAAAATTCAATCGATATGAGACACCAGTAAAATTGTGGTGCGTAGAGTTAGCCGCCAAAAGAACACCTCTGGTAGAAGCCTATAGGATAATAATAATAATAATATCAGCCTATACTGCCCACTGCTGGGCAAAGGCCTTCTCTCACAAATGGAGGTGAGAGAGATTAGGTCATACTCCACCACGCGGACCCAATGCGGATTGGTGGAGGCAGGTTTGTGGCCTCCTGCTGTTGGAACTTATCAAGCCGCCTTTAAGGCTTCCAACTCGGCTTAACGACTACCACATTAAATGGTAACCGGGACCAACGGCTTAACGTGCCTTCCGGAAAACGGAGACGCTCGTTTATGAAATGCCACAAACGGTCACCCATCTCAGGCCGACCGAGTCGAACGCTGCTTAACCTTGGTAATCGGTAAGAACACCGCAGTCGCACAGCGCTACGAGCGCCTCTCGCCTATAGGATGAAACAATCTTATTGGTGTCTCTTTCTTCGCTTGTTTTTATTTTTACACCATTAAGGAGGCAAGGCTTACTTTGATTTATGTGCATACGATTTATATTTGCCATAATATGAGTTTTATTGGTTTATATATTTTTGTAATCATGACATGTACTCGAAACTTTATACAAGAATGTGTATGCAAAGTAATAATATGTAAATATATTAAATCTACACGTCGTCTATAGGTAGGTATTTTTTTCTTGTATTTTTATAGTCTGTCACCCGTTACCTAAAAAGGGAGCTGATTCTCAGTCCTGGTATCAAAAAAAGACCTTGCGATCGTCTTGTTCATTAACAATTTGTAACGAACCATCCCACACATGTACGGTTTGTAATTTTACCAATAACATTTAGTGAAATATAAAAATCGAACATATATATAAGCACCTTTTTAAGTAACTGATATCAGATAGTTAAGTACACAAAGTCTATATTGGCACAAACTTACTATACTAAATTATAATACCTTATAACATCAGTTAGAAATCCGCATTAACAATTTTATCAACTTAAACATTAATTAGGAATCCTTAAAGTAAACCGTTAATATCTCTAATATAATTATTAATAAAATTAATGGATGCATATAAAGATGCTAACAAATTATAATAGAAAACTTATTTATATTAGAAGTCATTGTTACAATATTATTTTTGGCACTGTTCTTAGTATTGGTATAGCCGTGTGCAATAAAATAGGTCATAATTATTACATAAGTACATTCAAAAGTATACTTTAATCACGACTTAATAAAGTTCGTTTCGGGGATTGTTACACTCAGTTGTGTACACATAGTGATACGAGATAACCCACTGGAGATCATGCTAAAGATAAACTAAATCGAGGTCTTCATGTGACCTAAATGTATTTGTATATTATGCCAATTTACCTATAATACATTATTGTAACATAGCGAAGCTTTTTCTGTAAAAATGGCGGTTGTTATATAAAAAATAGCAACCGATTCTAATCTGAGTAGTGATTTTGGCCACTATTATTACATCTGCACTTTATGTAAAGCCCCTTTTACATCATTCTATAAGCTGGAACTGGTATATCAATTTAGCACAGTACTAACAATTCACGTCTTCTATATTGGAATCAAAATAATATTACAATAAAAATGCAAGGATGGGTTGAATAACTGAAGCGAAATGTTACACATTAGTGAGTTTCAGTTAGTTCTTCAAGGGGGTTTTACATTAAAAATAGTATTCGCACTATGCGATTTCTGTAAAGTTAGTTTACGTAAAATAGCCCTCGGCACGTATTAACGAAAACATTCATCTACCAAACTCTCTGGAACTGATAAGATCAATTTATCCTTAGCACGATTTTAGGGACCATGAAATGCTCTGTAAAGTTCATCCTTGACATATAACATTAACACAATGATCACTAAAATACGTATGTATATGTTTTTATATGTATTTCACACTGTTAATAAGTTCATATTCAAAGCTTATGCTGTCAGGTATAGTCTTAAAGAAATTAGTTGATCACATTTGAGGTCGTATCCTACTCGTGCAATATATTACTTCATTTATATTAAAATGCAGTAACTATGTTCAAAACTACTGCACTTTTCGTTACGACAACAGTATATTTGTCCAACATTATGATCTAAAGAGTTTAGGAAATTAATTATTTCATACGATCAATTACCAACCTAAAAGCATACAGAAAGTAGATAATTAAGTAGTAGGTATTAAGTCATCTAATTTCTAAATGGTTTTGATCAAATGAATATTAGTTAAAGATTTTGGACGATAGAACAATTTTTTATCAATACCTGGATTTTTTTCTATTATACCCAGAACTATTTTTTATCAATACTGTTTTTTTTTCTATAAATCCCATAACTATTTTTATCAATACCTATTTTTTCTATAAATCCCAGAACTATTTTTATCAATACCTATTTTTTCTATATTACCCAGAACAATTTTTTTACAATACCTGTTTTTTTTCTATAATACCAATCATACTGGCATTTCTTATGCTGACGCTCCACCCGTTCAAGCGCTTTGTACAATATTTTATCAAATTTCTCTTTCATTACCCAATCTCTTTGATCAAACTCACATTGGACAAACATATTTCGATTGGAATAACACCCTTTTACCCAAAGCCCAACAGCATAAGCTCCATTGGTTTACAATCGTTACAAAATTTCGTAGCGAAATGTTAAAATACGTTGGCATTATTTGTACGGTATCAGCTAGTAGTTGTAAATCAAGGTTACCATGCAGTCTGTCGTGTGGTTTATGAGGATATTGGAGCCTATTTAAATGTTCTGGGTAGAGTTCAGTAGAGCGGCGATACAATATCATTAGACATAAAAAAAATTCAGCCCTTTCGTAATCGTTAACGATTTTTAAATGTTATATTAATAAATGTATATAGCTAAGAAGGTGCGTGCATAGCGTTTATTCTAGATCATAATTTCATACGGTTTTACGAAAACCCTGTATAAGACTCATGCCGATCAATGAAAAATATCCTCGAATATTGAATGTTATTTTAATTCTATTAAATTTCTTTTTAGGTAACGCTGAATGTAAAGAAAACGATGTTATATCCAGTAACAATATCATACGCTACTCCACGAGTCACAGCAGAACTTCGATTAATGTTTACTGATCTAAGTAATGTGACGCCCTCATACACTACGTTTTAACAGACCAGTTAAAACAAATAGACTTACAGTAGCCGCCAAAATCTTGCAACAAGTTTTTTTACCAAACCATCTGTCAATAATCACATTGTTCGCTGCGACCAAACGCAGAGCGTTACGCTATGTTCACGAAATGATCGTGTTACGGTATTCTGTGCTACTGGAGTACCATTAATCGATCATTTTACGAACTTAACGTGTTTAATTGGTCAGAACCATCGTTAAATCGATATATGTAATTTGTTAATTATAGGCAAGATCCTGCTGGAACTCTCTACACTTTCTGCTTACTCCGGAAGGGATCAGGTGTGATTGTATATGAATCGCTTGCAGTAACATAACATCTTGGTTTTATTCGAGAGTTCCCAGGTTATAAGTCAGCGCCCTCTATGCATAACAGATGATTTTAAGCTCTACGATTTGTGCTATGGCTTTTGACAGTCTATTCATTTAAACTGATCTGTAATGTATATACTAGAACGGATTTATCTTAACACTACGAGGCATCAAAGTAAAACGTTAAGCCGGGACCGTTAACTTGTGGCAGTGTAGTCGCGCGACATTTATAGATATCGATAGGATTTTTTTGTTACTGGCTACCAAAAGAACTAAAGCCAGAAAGATTACAACTCTTTCTAAGTCATATAAAAGTGCGGCAGACAATTTTATGACTGGAACGATTAACTAACTGTTTCAGTCGTAGAATTTTGTCTGGTCCAACTTCACAGAAGTATTGCTTGTACTGTCTGCTTGTGTGTGCTTGCGTACTTACCTTCATAAGAATCGTAAGCGATAGGATACTATTGAGTATTAACGGTATTCAACTTTCATATCCGTCGATCTCTGTTTAGATATACTAAGTCCTAAACTACCTCTTTTAAGAAACTGCAACTGATTCTGTATTTAAGTAGGTCTTTACTTTCTTGCCCCCCCCCCCCCGAGTCTGTATCGGCAGCGAAATGGAAAAACGGCCAACAATTTTAATTTATCGATGTTTATAATTGTCGCTTGAACCCAAAAAATACCGGGTGCATTAAAAGACGAACATAACCCTGTCTTTTACTGAATAAATGAAAATACACTTGTCGCATGCGCACACGCACTATTAGTAATTGAAATACTCAATATATCTAATCCCAAGCAAGTCTTTAGTAATTGATCCGTATTTTAAGATATAATATACAGATTATCGATTTGTACTATCGCGGAATTTTTGGAATACTTAATTATAGTATTGTAGAGACAGAATGCTTAATTATTGTACTGTTGGTTTTTAGCCCGCAAATTAGAATAATCCTCATGCAAAACGAAGAATATCCTACCACGCAATACATATGTAAATAATATTGTATGCTTCCCTTGTCCTGCATGCGGGGGACCACACACGCGGAGCAACAGACGATTTTTTTTACATATTCATGATTGGTATTATCAATACCGCTGTAAATGCCGGTAGAAAACAACAATCTGCATATTCCGCAACAAGTTTACTTTGATTTACACTAGCTATCGTTGACATAACGACGTAGGAAGTGTAAAAGGTTATTGCGAACGTGCAGCATACATCGAGTCGCCTAAAGTACATTCTATAACTACGGTAATATGGTATAAAATCGGAGAGGGGATATTTCGTGAACAGTTCGAGACTTTTATAGCAACAGTACGAACTATCAAAATTTTAAACCGTGGTTTGTAAGTAAATACATAAAAAATCGGTGTTTAATTTTATTGTATTTCAATATAATCCTTACAAGGTCGTGATCATTCTTCGCATTTCGACTCTACCTCTAGGTTTTGATGCAGAAACAAGAAAATATTACAAAATAGACTATTTTAAACAATCGCACATGATCATTCAGACGTCGTGATCAATTTGCGTTCGCTCGCATATTACCTAAGTTTTAGAGCTCGTCCAGAAAGGAAGAATAACGTGTCAAGACAGATGCAAAATCATACACGTATTCGTGTTGCATTCGTAAGAAGCACGCAACTTTTAAATTCGTGCGCGAATCGCGTGCAGTACGTCAAAGATAGGACGATCCACTGGCGCACTAACTTCTTGAGTTTTAGCGGGAAGTCATAAATATGCTTCAATTGAAGCATTTTTTTTTTTCTATTTCTACATAACGCCCATCGCATTTAGTATGTATAATATAAATTGTCAGATAAAACAGACTTTTCGCTAGTTTGGGAGTCTGACATCACTCTGAATTGTAACCATTTTAACTAAATAAAGGAAATTCATTATAATATTATTAAATCCTGGTTGTATCAAATATATGCGCGAATTGAGAGGCCCGGGCTCCAATATCGAAAAAAGTTTCGCAAAGCCGAATCTTAACGACTCATACCATAAATTTCAATATGCAAAATATGTGCCAGTTTCACGTTTCTTCTGGATGCAAAGTACATCGATCATTTACCCTTTCTGGACAAGATCTTAAGGAATCCAAAGCCAGAATACCCATTTAACAAAATAAATTGCAGTGTGATTGTTTACGACGTCATATTACAAATTGATCATAAAGTCTTTTACGAACATTTACATGGATATGTGCATCTCATCTCCACTGATTTTGTTTGTATTGTGAAAGAATGAGATAAGAGTTTATATTCAGTGGCCGTATCTCTCAATCTCTTTCTTTCTCGAAAGTTAATAGTGGAAACAAGCTGCCTATATCTTCCAACACGGTGTATATGAGCCTGATATTAAACTACTATTATGACTCCTTTTCCCTACAACTAACAACAAATACAGCCGTTGTCCACAACATTACCGTAAGATTACATTCAGCTCGCTCGCTCGGCAGTGGACAGGGAATGCGACATAAAAATGGGCAGTAGGAAAATGAACTTTCAGCTGTAATAATATAAAAACACTTCGAAAAGCTCCAATGTTACTTTTAGGATAAATACAGCAATTAAAACACGTAAATGTTATACATAAAACATCTACTTACCCTTAAAACAAGTATCAATAACTATTTACCCTAAAATCATATATGAATTTGCAAAGTCTTGCAAATATCATTGTAGCTAACTCTAAAATTATTGCAGCTGACTGGACAGTTTATATAACCACCTTTATGTCAATTTACCAATTTACTTGTCAAGGTTTACATTCTCGCGCTGACAAGTTTATCTCACTGCTCTCGCTTTCGTATCAAAAGAGCACCTAAGCAAAACGACATTTTGTCAAAACGGCCTAATAGAAATACGACCTACTAACAATTTATCAAAAGGACGTACTGTAAAAATTTATTTAATCTCAATATTTTACTTTCGATTATGTCTGTATTTCTATGGTCTTCAGGGGAGATGTATGTCTTGCAGTGGACGTCTTTAGATAGATATACTTATTTGACAGTACGTCCTATATCAGGACCGTTTGCTAATACGGCAAGTTGCTAACAAAACTATTAGCTGGCAGATCGTTTTGCTAAGGTAGCTCTTGATACGAGAGGCCTCACGAGTAGGCCGAATGTAACCTAAAGACAAACAAGGGATGGAAAAGGGGTGTGGGGTAGTACGTATCAGTTACTTATAGTGTGATCTCGCAACTGGCGAGTTTGGCCATCGTGTAGTTGCTCAGTAGAAAAGGCGTAGGAACTAAGTCGACGCCGCGCCGCCGCAGACGGCGGTTCAGTGTCACGCATTGCTCGTGCGCAGACACTGTTACTGTCGCAGGAAATATTATGGCTCGCATCGATTACTTGATCAATACAAATTTACTCAATAATTACTGTAACGACTGTTTTAAAATAAATTGGTTTGTAATCATTTTTTCTAACATAAAACTGTTTTTCAGATATTATCGCGGTTTATTTTGGTTTTTAAGTTTCGACGTTTCGAGTGCTTTAGAGCACGAAGGGATAGGTTTGACGTCCAAAAGTCATCGTCATTCTGGAGTACCCTCAAATTGGACGGACGATTTAGCGCAGTGGTTAAGAGCTTAAGCCGCTTCGCCCACTGTGTCTAATAGTCGCGGGTTCGATTTCCGCACGGGACAAATGTTTGTGCGATACACAAATATTTGTTCCGGGCTGGGTATTTGTGTATGTGAATTTTCATATTTGTAAACGCACCCACGACACAGAAATTATTCCTAGTGTGGAGCTACGTTTAAAGAAAAGAAAAAAAAATCTTAATTATTAGGAATTTAAAATCCAAAAGTAAACAGCGATAAAATTTGAAAAATAGTTGTCTTTCATGTGTAATATTCGCGTAAATCTAAAAACTCAAAAGGCTTGATTTCTCTTAATCTTTGTTTTCTATACGTATTACTTTTCCATTCGGCCTAGATTCTATTAGACGAATGTTGAGTGTTTAAACACTCAACATTCGTCTCAACAAGTCACATTTAAATGGAAATAATAAAATTATTAGCTGTTACCCGTAGCTATAAAATAGAGCTTATGTTGCTATATTGCTATTCCGATACTAGCTATATTACTTAAAAATTTCATCAAAATCCGAGCAGTACTTTTTGCACGGAAAAGTAACAAATATCCATCCATTCATGTTCACAAACTTTTGTATTGTTAATAGTATACTCACCAGGCCTATGCCTCGGCAGTGTGAAGGTGTCCTTGGGTCAGACCCAGTACTGATTGCGGCGCAGCATGGGGTTCGCGGGCGCCACACCGGGCGCGCGCACGGGGTACGCAGACTCGCTCGCCTCGTAGCTGTTCCAGTCCTCCGCCTGCAACGAGCCGTACTGGCGCTCACAGTTATTCTACTTCTTTATTCAGCTAATCTATCAAACTCAAACAATATGACTCAAACAACAATACGACGGACGATTTAGCGCAGTGGTTAAAAGCTTGAGCTGCTCCGCCCAAATGTCTCATAGTCGCGGGTTCGATTCCCGCACGGGACAAATCTTTGTGTGATCCACAATTATTTGTTCCGATCTGAGTATTTGCGTTTGTTAATTTTCATGTTTGTAAACGCACCCACGATACAGGAATAAATCCTAGTGTGGGGCTACGTTAAAAAAAAATGTATTTCGTATAAGCCATGCGGGGGCACTGACAGTCTTGGTCTTAGTACTAAGTCAATTTACATTTTTTTTAATCTAATTTAACTACTAATCTACCCCCGGCTCGGAACACGGCCTCCACTGAGAAGATCCGGCGAAAAGACTCAGCGGGCTTGTCTTTGTTATTTAATACACTTTCTCTTTTTTTTTCTTTCTATTTTTTTCAATCATTTTGTGTGGATACAATGTTTAGGTTACATTTAAATAGTTTACTATTTAGCTCCAGTGTGATATCTTAGGACCTCTGTGTCTAAGGGATCCCCACAAGCAGCACCCGTTCACGAGTCTGACTGCTGGAACAACCATCAACTCCCCTCTTCCATATTGGAGGGTCGCGCCAGACAGCCGCCACAAGCAAATACATTATAATGAGCATGACAAAACCAGAACCCAAAGACGGTGGTCAGATTGTATCTACAAAGCAACATATCTATCATATCCATCTATATCATTAAGCCAGATCCTTTACGTGGCAAGCAGAGAGTACTGAGTTCCAACAGATTTTTTTCTTACAGGCATTTGTGGCTGTCTCCTTACCTTATTCAGATATTGATGTGGTTATATAGATAATCAAAAAAGGACGAAGGCTCAAAGACAGGCCATCAGTCAGACGGAACGATGACATCGTGAAGGTGGCCGGCAAATTGTGGAATAGACTAGCACAGGACCGTAACAAATAGCGTGATAGATTGATGATGATATAGATAATAAATCAGCCTATCCTCTGGGCTAATAATTCTCCGTAACATATCAATGTGAGAGACCCAGGGACCCAGTGCTGATTGGTGGAGTAATGAGATACATATACGGAGTTTTCTAGTGGTTAGAGTATCTGGAGGTTAAGAATTTGATACCCGCACGGTATGCTTTCGATAGCAACACGCCAGTTCCCTTGCGGGGTAGACAGAGGGTACAGAGCCCTAAAAAGTCCTTTCCTTATAAGATGAACTATGAGAGTGAAGGAAGTCATAGGACCGTATTACAGAACGAAAATAAGTCGTGAATTTAGTTTTAAGAAGAATGTTTTAGTACAAAAATCAGTTTTTAAACGTAGATTCACGACTGATTTACGTTCTGTAATACGGGCCATAAAGTAAGGAAATAATCTGCTAGTATAGCTAAGTTAAAGTGTTAAGGAAAATAGTATTTTGTAGTAATAGGATACTCAACTGTTTACATAATACGTTAATTATGCTCTTAACTCCTGGAACGAGCCGTCGTCGTATTGGTTTGGAGAGGCCTTAAATGAAACGGTATTCTATAAAGAAGACTGAATGCAGTTAATACTTACTTCAGTCTGGTCGTCGGTCCCGTAAGGGTACCTCGCGTTGAGGTCCGGCAGTGCAGGGTCCGCGAGCGGCGTCACCTTGCACGCCACGCTGCCGCCAGATGGCAGCGGCGTACTGGCGCCCGTGTGGACCGACTGCTCTGATGATACGTACCTGCCAAGAAAAAGTTGTTAAGATGACATGTTGGTTCCAACACATTCTTTAATTTATAATATATTTAAATTGTAATATCGTCTAACATAGCTTGGGCAAAATATTTACTAACTGGGTCCCACAAACTATAAACAACATCGCGGCAGGCCAAATCAGAGATAGCGAAACGAGCTGGACTCCCTCCCTGGACCGAATGGAATAAGTGGAGGGAGGCCTTTGCCCAACAGTGGGATGATAATGGCTGATAAAAAGTATTTTTATACAAAAGGTAAGGTAAAGGATAGGTGCGCTATATTTGAAACAAGTGAAAGATAGTACTCATCAAAATCATCACCGAAAATAATCAGCAGTTCCATACATTTTGGTGGAACAGGTTTCAACATTTTGTATAAAATATTTTCGCAATGTTCCTTTTATCCATACTATCCATATATAACAATTATAAATGGGAAAGTAAGACTCTATACATCTTTTAACTTTTGCACGTCTAAGCCGCAGAATAGTTTTTGATAAAAATTAGCGAAGAATTAAATTGTATTCTGGGAAGGACACAGGCTACCTTTTGTCTAAAAACAAAACGCAGCCAAAGTAGCGGGTAAAACTAGTCTCTGATAAAGACGGACGATTACGCCGACTTAAGCCGCTGTGTCTAATAATCACGGGTTCGATTCCTGCACGGGACAAATCTTTGTGTGATCCACAATAATTGGTTTCGGTCTGGGTATTTGTGTTTGTGAATTTTCATGTTTGTAAACACACCCACGACACAGGAATAAATCCTAGTGTAGAGCTACGTTTTTTAAAAAAAAATATCTATCTATATCATCACGCCAGATCCCTTGCGGGGTAGGCAGAGCGTACAGAGTTCCAGCAGGTTCTTTCCTTATATACCTCTCCGGCTCATTACCATGTCATTATAATAATAGTTGATCGTATTGATGGTTTGTGTGTGTGTGAATGATCTACGCTGTTGGCCGCGGGGCCTTTACAGCTTCACCGGACAAGAGGGCGAAATTGCAACCACTACGCTCGAGCCAGAAGGGCAAGGGGGCTACTAGCTCAAGGGCGCCTCAACGAGGAACGGCCTCGGCCTTGGACAGTCGCTATGGGGGAGGGCGTATACTAGGTGTCTCGCCGTGGTGCTCTGCACCAGCCGGCGGGCAAGGGATTCCTCGACCTCGCCGGCGAGGTCGGTGTCTGATCCTGTGTGCGGTATTTGTATCAGAAAGAAGGGATGTAAGGGCATCGGAAGGGTCGGTGAGAACGTGCCGCGGACGGCGGTAGCGGTTGATAGGAGGGGAGTTGAGTTCGTAGTCGGCGGCGGCTACAATTAGCGGATTACTATGATTGGACGCGTTCGCAAATTATCGGGTTGTCGCCTTTTTAATAAAGGCGCGAATAGGTTCGAGACCGAGATCGGAATGAAGGTCGACATTCTGTATAAACCACGGGGCTCTGACGGCTTTGCGGAGGAAACGGGATTGAACCATTTCGAGTCTATCGATGTGAGAGCGGGCGGCGTGCCCGAACACCTCACAAGCGTACGTCATAATGGACCGTATACAAGTTTTGTAAAGTGTCACCTTATTCCTAAGGGACATTTTACTCCGCTTGCAGATCATCGGGTAAAGATTGATGGTTTGTATTGTGATGGATTAGTATCAACTTTTGTTGGCGTAATATTATCACACCAAATCCTTTGCAGAGTAGGGAGTACTGACCTGATAATATTATAGTTTAACCCAATGAATCCTTTGAGGCAGCGTGGTCCGACAGCGCTTGCGTCCATTTGTTACGATTAATCAAACAATGAGGACTATTTGAATCCTTCTTTCGACTCGTTCATTCGACGTTCGACTAATCGAATGATGCGGACACTACTGAATCCCACATCTTACAATAAATGACTTAAAAGACATACCGCTTAATAGGCGGCGTGCCTTGCGTCGGCGACGGCATCAGATGATCCGGTGGCCTTGGCAATGGTATGGGCGCTACAGCCCCCTGGCTCTGACCATGGATCTTCACCAGCGCGTTCTGGTCGCGCAACAGGTACCGCCTGCACTTGAGGAGCCCGAAGATCACGACGATCGCGAGGACCGTGCCCGATAGAGCCATTAGGATCATCATGTAGTACGATGCCGCTTCACCGTTTACCACCTGCAAGTATCGTCAGGCTAAAGCATTGACTTACTATGTCTAAATGTACTTCGTGTCCGAACCAAACGAGGAATAAAATGCCAAAAGATAGACATGCACGCGCGTCAGTCTTTGTTTCACCTTCCAACTGACAACACTTCTATAATGCCGTATTGTATTGTACCAACGTGTAAAAATTACTTAAATAAATTGTAAATCAAAATGTATCATATCCTTAGTTAGTAAACTATTATTTTATAATTTGCAAGAAACCTTTGCTTAAAACACAAAATTTCATTGAATTTCCAAATAATTGTATAAATAAATTTACAATGCTAGAATGTCTTAGTAAGACGTCTAAAGCAATTTTATAGTACAAGCAAGAGAGAACATTAAGTTTCAAGCTGTAGAACTTTAAATTAGTTTAAAGACGTCATTTCCAATATTTACGAATGTATAGGTCAAGCATGGACGCTTTTTTCATGAATTTTGTCACTTATGTCTATTTTGAATTTTAAGTCAATAGGCCTCGTATTCATAAGAGGACAATGTCCCGGGACACACATCTACAAGTTTGACACCTTCGCATAACCTGTTCCTTGTCGCCGCACTGTTCCTGCTGAGAAACAGAACTTAAAAGTGTAAAAGTGTGGGCATATCAACAATGTAGATGATGTATGAAACCTCTTCGAGGATTCTCAATATTTCAAGGAACGTGACCAACGGCGAATGACTACGAATATCTCAAGAAACACGTGTCGCGAGTCATTTCTCCTATATGAATACGATGTTTGAGGGTCAGCGCAGACCGACAGAGTGGCGGTGGTGTTGAGGTCTGATTATATTAATATTTTGGAGAATAATGCTTACCGGAATACCTTCATGACTCTCGGGATCATTCGGACCCGGCAAATTCTTCTTATGCTTATTTCCAATAAACACCTTTACTTCTCCCACCGCCGGCTGGAAAATAGTTGCCGCCAACAGAAACCTGAAGCTATCTTCCAGCCCGTTCAACTCAGTCGCTTTCTTCTTCGTAACAAAATATATCACACCAGCTTTGACATCCTCATGCGTGAAATAGGCTACTTCCCTCTCCCTAGCGCTCGTTTTTTCTCCGGAACTCCTGATTATCTTCTTTATATAGCCATATCGAGGTTTCTTCAATAGCGTGTACACTGGATCGCTCGCTGTCAACTTCGCGAGACCTGTAGCGTCCATAGTCTTAAGAGTTATTTTGACTTTATCCCCTTCTACCCTCAATTCCCTTAACGACATCAGTGGTTGGACGATCACTTCGATCGTGAACGGCCTCGTCGAATTACTGTTGTGTACGTACGCGATTAGATCGAAGCTATCGTTGGCCGTCGTCATATCGTTCTGCATGTAAATAACTACTTTCT
This sequence comes from Phalera bucephala, assembly GCA_905147815.2. Taxonomy (NCBI): domain Eukaryota; kingdom Metazoa; phylum Arthropoda; class Insecta; order Lepidoptera; family Notodontidae; genus Phalera; species Phalera bucephala. Next base: position 4,364,211 of record LR990609.1, on the reverse strand, counting down.
CCATCAGATCTCTGTGGGAGAAGTTATTTACAGGATTCCTTCCTATATAAATCATTCCGTGTAATGGCTGCCTTGTGATGTTGTACAGTACTTTTGAAGTTTTCGCATTAGTTTCCACGTAAATCTGGTCTGTCGTGACAGTAGCCACATTTGAGCCTTGTTGTAAATGTATAGGGTGTAGAGATGTGGCGTTCAGTATTACAGGTATGACATCTATTGTGAACACTGTGTAGGTCGGTTTGAACTGCCCGTCCCACACTCTGAAATAGAAAGTAGCCGTCTGCAACATCCCCGAATGTTCGTATATTACTCTGCCGTTATTTACATCGTCTTGTGTGAATTTATTTATCGATTGTGCTTCGTCTATCGTCTGGTTTTTGTCCAACATAACCATTCGGCCTTGAGTAGGTCCACTGATTATGTCATAAAAGATACCGGAGGGGCCAGTATCAGCGTCTTCGGTAAGCAAATCGTTCTTAGTTATAGTGTAGTTTTGTCCTTGAACGACTTGAATCTGTGGCGTGTCTGTCAGCAATCTAAATGGCTGATCATTCACTGGTATAATCTGTATCGGTATTGTAACATTACAAAGGAGTACATAATCGGGAAGCAATAATAAGGACATTTCAATTTTGTCTGTTATCGTGTCGGAATCATCGTGTTCGTAGTTTACAACTCCATTCTCAAGTTGGGATTGAGTTAGGGATGACATAAACGGTTTCAGTTCGCCGTGTAACGGCTGAGACCACTGCGCTTCGATCTGAGGCTGCCTCAGACCAGCTTGGGTCTCTAAATACTCTATAACATTGCTCACATTAACTTTGACAGGTACTTTGTCGCCTTCCTGCACCTTTATCTGCGGTATGTAAACATATTTCGCGAGTCCTCCGGAAGACACGGATATATCTATATTGAAGATCTGATCTGTTAACGGTTTCGCTAACGCTGCCTCTACGGTAAAGATAAATGAGTCGTTCGTGAACAAATCCGAGAAAGGATGCGTGTGTTCGTAATAAACTATGGAGTTGTTAACATCTTCTTGTGTGAATTGTTTTATAGATCTGTGATGATTTTCTCCGTTAAGCATGATCAGTCTGCCGAGAGTTGGGGCCCTGTCCACCTTGTAGGTCAGGGTCCTAGATGGGTCGGAACATTTGGACATCAGTAGGTAATTATTCAAAGGCTCCCTCATGAGTGGAAATACACGGAGATTCTGTTTACGAACCAGCTTCAATGAAACAGATTTAGTTGATATAAGGAAAGTGATTTTAGACAGTTCATGTAAACCGTCGGTGACGTTGAATATCATTTTGCCTTTCGTGCCATCTGGAAAGTAAATGAATAGTGAAAATGAGCTTTTAATTGAATAAAAAAAATGACTTAAGAGAAAAAAAATAGGTAGAAATGGATTCGTTTTTCTGCAGCTATAAAATAGCGCAATTTAGTGTATTCAAAGACGAGCACAGAAATGTACATAAGAAGAGTAACATAACGAAACTGTTGACTCTATTTCTATTATGCAGGAAATTAGGACGAAAATTAGGAGTGCATCAATACTTTCTTTTATATCTCTACGTTCCTACTCATTGCCTTGTCTTACTTATTACTAGCCACAACCATGTACATCAAATTGGCATATCCTATGGTATAGACTCTTCCATTTCAATAGCTCATCATCATCATCTCAGCCTATACTTGTCCACTGCTGAACATAGGCCTCCCAGCGTAACCGGTCCGATGCCACCTGCATCCACCGACTTCCTGCGATTTTCACAAGATCGTCGGTCCATCTGGCAGGCGGTCGTCCCACGCTGCGCTTGCCAAAACGTGGGCTCCACTCTAAAAGCTTTCTGCCCCAGCGCCCGTTCGATCTACGCGTTATGTGCTATTTCAATAGCTCATCATTTTATAAATCACCATTATATGAACATCCTATCGTACAACGAGAAATTCTATTAAACAGGTGTGTAATTGAATTTTATGTTCGATACAATGTTATATTATTTTTCACATTGGATGGGTAGTGACAGCATTAAGTGCCAAACGAAATGAATATTTAAGTCAATGGTATTAATACATACAACCATAAGTATAGAAACGGGTCATGCCTCTTAGTCATTGAATAGAGTATAATTTTCTTTGACACTTACAGTCATAGTACCCACCTTACTAGAAAAATACTATAACGCGAACTATAATATACTGAGTTCTTAGATTTACGCGAATATTACACATGAAATAAAACTATTTTACGGATTTTATCGCGTTTATTTTTGATTTTGGACGTCTAACACCTCAGTCCCTCCCGTGACCATGGGTGCTGCAAAGCACTCGAAACGTCGGGAACTAAAAATCAAAAATAAACCGCGATAAAATCCGTAAAATAGTTTTATTTCAATACTATAATGGTTAAAGAAACATACTTTTGTGTACGAAGACGACTCTGCCGGCGTCGATGTCGGCTTGCGTAAAGCGATGCACGGCGGTATCCAAGTCTCCTTTTATAGCGATGTACCCCGACACAATGTCTACTACGCGGATCGTGACGTTCTCTAAAGGCGTGTCGATGTCGTTCACGTCTGAAATGGATTTGCTTATTAGAATACCCGCTCCTATCGTAAAAGACAAGTAAGACTTACAATGGGTACTTTATATATAGACACCTGTAAAGAGCACTGTAACAGGTGAACGTGTCAACTTTAATCGATCTTACTGAGAAAGACAAAATACCTCGCAGAAGCAGAAGTAAACATATCTTGCTGCAAAAGCTCAGCGTACGCCTATGTTTGACGCATAGCACTGAATTGACTATATTAATTTACTGAACCTAAAGTTTTTGATTTAATCTGTCTCACCTAAAAGAACATTTTTGGCAAGGCGTGAGACAATCTACCGATTTATTTATACATCGATAACATCGCCACCTGCCAGGTCTAAAAATTTTATTGCTGTTTTGCGTATGTAGCAAAAGTAAAATATACGACGAGATATAGATAATCGTGAAGATTTTTCCATTCGTTCAGTGACTTACATAGTTCGTTCCTAGTGAATGTGAACACTCCGCCCTCCCACACGCAAAGGCCCGTGTTGGCGGCCACGATGGGTGGCTCGTCGTTCACTGCGGCTATGCTCACGTGAACCGCAAACACCTCGCTCTCCTTGCCGCTCTCTGTTATCGCCACCAGCCTGAACATGTCCGAAGACTCCTCCGAACCGTCGTTCATGTACTGAAATATTAATGGAAAATTGAATAGCTCTGTGTAAACATTCCGGTGACCAACATATCAATGCCATTTAAGAAATTTAATGACATTATTTTCAAAACGGACGACTGTCAAATATAAAGCAATGGTCAGGGCTCGCAAACACGATGCATGCGAACGATCGCGTTGCATTGATTGTAGGGATCACGATCAAACAAACAGTTATTAATGAATAATGCGTACTGCAAAAGACGGGAATTCGCTCTCTCCATCTGTGTTTCCAGAGAAATATAACTTTGTTATCTTTAAATTCATAATGTTGTTACGGAGTCAGCGAACCACATGTTCGCCCCCCTTGGCACTTTCCATCCGGGGAGACAGGGGAAAAAGGGCCTAATTCGGTCGCGCAATGACGCTTACATCATTAAAATCTTAAATTTGAAGAGATTTTCATTAAAAGCCATCATATATCAAATAAACCCTTATACACACCTGAATATTTCCTGAATTAAGCTTCAAAACCGGCAACAAATTTAATTCCTGATCAGCCATCACTATCTTCCCGAACTTTGGTTTCTCCACCACTTTGTACGACACCACCCTCCCTCTATAGTACTCCGTGACAGTCCTGAACAGATCCGGTTTAACACTGACGCTCTCTCCTTCAACAACCGTCAGATTCGACGCGGATACATAGAAATGCTCTGGTATTATAACCACGGCTATTTCTACGTCTCTGAGCCACACAATGCCGTTGGTCACGTCCATCCGAACTCTGTCCCTTGTCCTGTTGACTCCAGACTGGACGTACACGAGGCGGTTCGAATTAATGATGGACTGGTCGAACATCTTGATGTGGACCGGTTCTTCGTTGTAGTTTTCAAGTTCTAACGTGCCCGGAGTCGAGGCTATTTCGAGCCATCCGTGATAGGGGCCGTCTGTTACTTGGTAGACAATGTTCGACGGTTCTATTTGAGGATGCATTACCTAGAATTATAAATTTGGGTTAGAGAATTTTTTTGCCACGACAGAAAGATGTTATCGTATTGACTGGGGCAACTATTGTCAATGATGGATCGACAATGATTTGGTGATAGTGATATTATTTTAAATTTATTTTAACGCAAGCATTAACACTAACAATAAAGCAAGTGAGGCAGGAGCATTATAGAACGACGTAGCGGCTTGATAACGACGAGTCTGTATTGGCAACTAAGTTGCTATCGTGCGGGAATGATAAAACAGTTATATGTGTAAATAACAGTTATATGTAGAATAAATATAGATACGTATAATATTTGTTACCTCCAAGATATCTCTTGTGATGTTAACACTAGTAGACTCTTCAACAATCAGCGGCTTGTTCGTGTTCATCCTGAGAGGCTCCCAGTAACTGGAGGGAAACACCTTGATCAAGTAGATGCCCTCGCCCCAGGTGTCCAGGCACATCACTTTGAACCTGAAACCAAAATTGATGCAGTGAATACAACTTCGGAACGCGTCGGTATGAGAGACTGCATGGCTCCATAATATAAAAAAGCAACCTATATTGAGTTCTTAGACTTCGCAAACATTACACATGAAATAAAACAATTTTTCGGATTTTATCTATTGTTATCGGGAACATAAAAATAAAAAATATACCGCGATACAAAAGCCTTCTTTTTTAAATGAAGTGAGGGAGAATACGTCGTACTTCATTAACCGGACACCAGACACTTGCTTATCTGCACATTGTGTGCAAGGTAAGGGGACTGCATGTTGGACATAGGCTAGGGAATTTCATTGGTTGCTACCCCGCAAGCTGAAATCTCTGCATGCTGAGTATGGACCGAGTTATAGACTGACTAATTTTTCCAGTTGTTATCCCTATGGAGACACCCTTAATGCGTTGTATTGACTGAATTATCGTCCATTACTTATTGATGTGTTGCGGCCCCACACACCCACACACACACACACCATACTCAGGGGTGGTGGCGCGCGTGAGCAGCCCCACTACATACTTAAGCACGGTGAAAGGATCGCCCCGCCACAGGACGAGACTCCTTTACACCCTTGCCGGCGACGGACGATACCCTCAATATTTTATTTGGAATTTATTTTATCCAACTTTTCCGTGTGTGTGAGTGATGTACGCTGTTGGCCACGCCTTTACATCTTCACCGGACTTAAGGGCAAGCGTGCAACCACTACGCTCGAGCCAAAAGGGCAAGGGGCGACATACTCGAGGGCGCCTTGAAGAGGCGCTAAGATCGTAGTCGGTCGGTCGGCGGTTTTGAACCGCTTGGAGTTTATCGATGTGAGAGGGGGCCGAATGCCCGAACACAACACACGCATAAGTCATGATGGGTAAACTGTTCCATTTAACGGTGAATAAACCAGCAGAAAAACAGCCCACTTTTATTTACGTCCCTGGGACCCTAACAGATGCAATAAAGAAATATAATGTAACTAACTCTTATGGTTCATCTATGAAAAGAACATAGTGTCCGTGTTACTTCAAATATACATGAACTTTACTAATTGTGTGAAACCCAATTTAATGTAAAGTACGATTAAAGTATAAATTTGGGTATAATAAAAATATCAGGTCATATTGAGAGGTCACGATCGATAGATCTTTTAATGAAATCTTCTTGAAGACTCACTTGAACTGGTCAGTAGGGGTCTTCGGTTCCCGATGTCTGTAGGCCACTCGGCCGGCCGCCACGTCGAGCTGCGTGAAGGTGTACGCCCTTTGACCTTCCCCGACTTCTATAGAACCATGTTTAGGCTCCAATGTCACTTCATAGCGGATGTCCTCTTCTAAACAATTCATGTTGGTATCCACCTGGCGATGGAAGTTAGATAAATAACTGTGCTTCAGTTTTGTCCGTTAAATTTCCTAATAAGAAAAATATTATCAACTGTTGCGCGAAGCGGTTCTAATTTTCACGCCAGATCCCGTGCAAGATGGGCACAGATTTCCAACAGGTCCTTTCATAACAGATGTCTCTGGAGTCCTCCGCTCTACTAATTCGTCTCATACACCCCCGCCGGTTCCAATTAAAAGTAATAAACATAAATCTGATCCAATACAAGAAACTAAAATAACTCTTCATAACATTAAAACCAGAGTAAATCACAAGAAATCTGACCACATTAGCTTGAAGCTAATTTTAATTAATTTAATAACGAATACACTATCGCTAATAGTTTCTTACCTGCATATCTCTAGCAGTTATGACGACAGCTTTCCCATTTTCGACTATTGATCCATTCGTCGGGTACATCCTTATAAAAGGCGGCGACGCTTGTATCTCTAAGTTCCCGTTCACATCGAACAAGCCATCAGATATCCAGAAAGCCATCTTCCCATACTCTTTCCCTTGATGTTTGAACAGCACCAAGTTCTTATTGATATCGTCCTGAGAAAACTGAGTGATCTGTTCCGAAGGATTATCAGCCCTAAATATACCGCCGTTGGGTGGATCTTTGATGTATCTCTGTACTGTATAGATAATGTCGGATGGTTTTGTGTCCAAATCTACGTCAGTGTAGCTCAGGTCTCGTGCAGTGATCAGTCTCGCACCGCCGTGGACGATATGGAAAACGTTATCGTTCGCTCTCAAGGGGCTATTGTCGTTCTTTAGGATAATGTCGATATGAAACACACCAACATACTGGAAATCCTCTGGCTCTGGACTCAGAGCCATAAAGTGAAAGGAATCATGTCGACTTTCGGAGTCATCGTGCGAGTAATAAACTCTATCAGAATTCAACTCTTGCAACGTAAAATAGGTAGTATTATCTCTAACAATCTTCGAGTTTTCGTATATAACTTCAATTTTACCATGTTTAGGCAGATGTGTAATGTTGAATATAAGATTAGTTACGACGTCCGTTCGGAAATTCAAATGCGTCGCTGGGATTACCATTCTAGAGCCTTCTGTGACTTGGAGCCGCTCTAAGGTTGTGTGCACACGACCTTCTGAACGATCGGACGTGTATGAACCGGGGGTGTGTCTTATAGTCATAACTCCAGTGATGTTATCGCACTCAGTCGCACCAACCACAAACGCGAATTCATCCTGTACATGTGAGTATGCCCTTCTATGCAATCTGTACCACAATTGGTCTGTATCAATATTCTGTTGTGTGAAAGTACTGTGGATTTGCAGATGGTGTTTCCCGGACGACAAATGGAGGATTCCGTACTTAGGTGCTTTCAATATGGTGTATACGACCCGGTCGCTGGACAAACTGAGGGGTTTGGTCTTGAATTTAAGGTGCTCTGACGATATGAAAGCCTCCCTTGTGTTGTTTAGTACCAATTCCTCGTTAACTGATTGGTACAGTTCGAGTTTTATGAACGTTAGTCGAAAATCGTAGAGGGTGTTCGTTCGTATCGTACCGACGGACGCTTTGAACTGTGGACGGAAATATCGATATCAATATGTGTAAAATAAAAACTTCTACATTAGCATACCTAAGAAACATAAGCTTATTATCATGACCGTATTTCCAGATGGTGAGGTCACTACATATTTTAGACGATTTGGCGTGTAGATCGCAGAGTACCGGCATGAGAAAACAATAAAAAGCGTAATAAGACAATCACAAGTGATGCAGAATACCTTAAACTCGTCGTGGGTCGGGTTGCCGAGCAGATGCATGTATCTGACGCGGCCAAAGTTAACCATCTCGCTGGTGAAGGAGTCCACAGTCTGCCACGTACCGTCCAGCACCCGCAGTCGCTCCACCACCCCGAACTGGGGTGGTTTCACTATGTCGTACCTAAAACACCGAAAATAAACCAGGTGTTCAGAAGAACAAAGCTGTATTTATTGATGATGAATCTACTTTAAACTAAATTACTAGCGACCGCCCGCGATTTCGGCTGCGTGTGTAGGATAGCCTGTTACATATTAACATAGAACCGGAAACGCTGTCATGCGTTGCCCTAGATATTGCGCATTGCAACTGCTGATGGCACGAGGCACCTTGTCAGCAACATTGGACACCGGACGTGCGGTCTCTGTGTCGGCGGACACTTTTGGTACATCCAACAACCAACTGTGACATGTTGTAATTTCTAATACTTTTGTAATAATTATTCGTAAATAGTTTCTAAGAAATTTTGTATTTTTTGGAACGGCTATGACCGTCGTATTTAGCCTGCATTAAAAAAAAAACGTAGCCCCACACTATGATAAATTCCCGAGCCGTGGGTGCGTTCACAAACACGAAATAAACATTCACAAAAACCCAGACCGAAACAAATATATATTTGTCGGTCAAACAAAGATATGTCCCGTGAGGGATTCGAACCCGCGACTAATTAATCCAGTAAGCGGAGCGACTCAAGCTTTTAACCACTGGCCCAAGCCGCCCTTCATTTTGATGTATAAGTTATATTACTGTAAAATTTCATTAAAATTTCAGTACATTTTGCGTGAAAGAGTGACAAACGTACACCACCCTCAGAAACTTCCGCATTTATAATATTAGTAGGATATGCATTCAAGAAACACAGCTTTAGCTAATGGAGAGTAATAAAGTTATTGTATCAGTTCTTAAAATATAACTAACAAATTTATATGAGAGAATATTATTATATGCGATGGAAATGCGATCTCTGCGGAAGATGTGCGGAGTGAAGCTGACCGACCGTATTCGCAACAGCGTAGTAAGAAAGCGAGTAGGTATGAAAGATAGTATCGGTGTAAAGATGAGAAAGTGTAGGCTCCGTTGGTTCGGGCACATAAAAAGAATGTCACAAGAAATAATTTCAAAACAGATACACAATGCGAAAATGGAACCTTGAGCGGTTTGAATCTCTTACAGCAAGCTGTGCTATCCCACCCACCCCAATCGATACCCCCTCATTGGACACATTATTATCTGATTGCTCTATTAATGTAATGCAAGTAAATAATAGTGCTAGCTCTTACCTAAATAACCCTGTTAGCCAACCGGCCACAAAAACATGCAAAAAACCTACATATCCACAAAAGTCTGTAATTGTTTATTCAGATAAAATAGGCCAAGACTTAGGTTCCTTATTATCTAGGCATTTAGATCAGAAAGTAACTAATTTCTGTTCACCTGGGGCCAGTTTAAATCACTTGATTGATAATATTAGTCAAGCTAATTTAGACAAGGACACAACCACTGTTATATTTTATGGTGATAGTTTATCAGTTAAGAGGAAGGACCTGACTAGGAGTATTGAAAAATTATTAGAGCTGCATTCTAAATTAAATTGTAAATTTGTATTCTGTGCCTTGCCATATGCCAGTAACTTAACCATTCAGCAAAACAGGCACATTTATGACATGAATTTATATATTTACAACATAACACACCGTCATAGTGACGCCATTTTTTATTTTGATATAAATAAATTCATTAGCAAGTTTAGGCTGACAGAAGATACTATGTATCTGCCCTTTACAACTAAACGACAGTTGGCTACATTGTTAGCATTTAATATACAAAAAAATGACGCGGTTATATGCAATATAAACCAAAATAAAATGATTGATACTGGCAGCAACATTAGGTTGTGTGACCATAGTTTAAGCTAGTAAATGCGACAACAGCTAAGTCAATAGAATTAAATATTTTTCATCAGAATATGCAAGGTTTAGCTGGCAAAGATCTCGAGATAGAATTATTTCTTAGGAAATACAACGTCCATTTATTCTGTGTTACTGAACATTGGCTGAAATCTCATGAAATAATCAAATATCAAAGTCAGTACACAGTGTTGAGTGCGTTCACAAGAAAAACAGCCATACGCGGAGGGTCTCTAATATTAGTCGCCAACGACATCAAGTGTAAAGAGCGCAAGGACATTATGGGTCTTTCTATTGAACGCATTGTTGAGATATCTTGTGTCGAACTGGATAGTTATGTTGTAGCATGCGTTTACCGACCGCCCTCAGGTGATTTTAATACATTTGAAAACGTTATGGAAGAGGTGTTAAAAAAAATATCTGGTATTAAAAAGCAAAGCATTATATGTGGTGACTTCAATGTCAATCTAATCGAAAAGTCATCCATTAGCTGTAGACTAATTACTCTTTTTAAATCTTTTAATCTAGTATGCTTGTTTAATGAACCGACTAGAATCACTGCTACGTCTGCTACCTGTTTAGATAATGTGTTTTGCGACTGTGAAGTGTTTGATAAATTAATTATAAACGCTTTGCCCTCAGATCATAGTGGTTTGTTGGTGTCAGTACCCAGCCACCTTATACCTAAGTTATGTAAAGTTACTTGTAGGCCGATATCAGATCGACGTATAAACTGTTTTAGGGATAAAGTTTACAATCGCATATCTAATATGGATTGGTTACATAATGATCCCAATTACCTATATCAAAACCTTTTTGATACCATGAAATCAGAATTCGATAATATATTTAAAATAAAATCATTTTCAACGGCCAAGAAAGCAAAGTTTAGTGATTGGGCTACTGTAGGAATTCATAAAAGTAGAGCTAAGATGTATGAACTGTATGATACGAAAACATATAATCAAAACCCAGCTTTCTTGGAATATGTTAAAAACTACTCGAAGACTTTTAGGAAGGTGTGTACTGCAGCAAAGTCTTTATATTATAGCAATATGATCAAAAGGTCATCAAATAAGATCAAAACCACATGGGGTATAATTAACAGTGTATCTGGGAGAACTCAACCACGCGATGATCATATTGAACTTGTAATTAATGATAACATCTTAACAGATGATTTCGATATTGCGCAGGCTTTTAATAAATTTTTTAGTGAAATTCCAGTTCATACTACTGGCTCTTTGAACTCCTCTTCCCGAAAAGCTGAACTAATATTAAAAATCAGTGTAAAAGAATGCAATGTCTTGTTTGAATTTAAATATGTGACCCCGACAGACATAATCTTAACCTTTAAGTCGTTAAACATTAAAAACACTGTCGACTTCTGGGGTATATCATTAAAAATACTAGATAGCATAGTAATGGCTATAGCACCTGCGCTGGCGACGATATTTAATAAATGTGTAGAGAAGGGTAGGTTCCCCGACTTAATGAAACTTAGTAAAGTTGTACCGATTTTTAAATCAGGGATAAAAAGCGAGCCTTCCAATTTTAGACCGATTTCCATCTTGCCGGCCTTGAGTAAAATTTATGAAAAGATCCTACTCAATCAATTGCTTAACCACTTTAATGAGAATAAGCTGTTACACGGTGATCAATATGGTTTTACTAAGGGACGTTCAACCACAGACGCGGGAGTAGGTCTGCTTCAGCAAATTTACGGTGCCTGGGAGGCATCGCAGAATGCAATTGGTGTATTCTGTGATCTCTCTAAGGCATTCGACTGTGTTGAGCATGCAACCCTTATTAAAAAGCTAAGGCATTACGGTATTAAAAACACTGCCCTTAATTTATTAGCTTCATACTTAGGTGAAAGGTCTCAATGTGTTGAGATTAACGGGGTCAAGTCTCAGGAAGTTAATATTTCAATTGGTGTTCCACAGGGCTCCATCTTAGGACCCTTTCTCTTTTTAGTATATATTAATGACCTGCCGAACTTTGTCCGTGATGTCTGTGACATTGTACTATTCGCAGATGATACCTCATTGATCTTCAAAGTTGACAGAGCTAAGCTTAATTTTGACGATGTGAATGGTGCTCTTTCACGGATATCAAATTGGTTCGAAATAAACAATCTATTGCTTAATTCACTCAAGACAAAGTGTATTAAATTTACTATGCCCAATGTAAAAGTTAATGCTACGAATATTCTTATTAATGGCACAAAGCTGGACCTCGTGAACTCCACTGTCTTTCTAGGCATTACCCTAGACTCCAAACTCCAATGGGGGGCCCATATCTCATCGCTTGCGGGTAAACTTAGCTCCGCTGCTTATGCAGTGTGGAAAGTACGGCAACTTACGGATGTGGATACAGCACGTCTAGTTTATTTTAGTTACTTCCATAGCATTATGTCTTATGGTATCCTACTGTGGGGTAACGCTGCTGACGTGGAAAATGTATTCATACTGCAAAAAAGAGCTATCCGTGCCATTTATAATCTTGGACCTAGGGCTTCCCTCAGAGAACTTTTTAAAGAGATCAACATTCTCACGGTCGCTTCACAGTATATATACGACAACATAGTGTACATACGTAGGAATATCCATTTATTTAATAAAGTGAGTGACGTTCATAAATTAAATACTAGAAATAAACATAAACTGGTATTACCAATTGTTAGGCTTAAAAAAGTATTTACTTCCTTCGTAGGAGTCGGTATTCGCTGCTTCAATAAGATACCAAAGCCCATGTTAGAGTTGCCACTTGACAGATTTAAAAAGTATATTAAATCTTCACTAATGAGTAAAGGATATTATACACTAAATGATTTTTTAAATGATAAAAATGCCTTTACACAAGTTAACTGAAATCTAGAAGAATATAATGTTAAGTGCAGCGTGTCCTGCCTAGCGAGCGTTCATTGATTTTAAATATTATTCTCGAACGATGTCGACAGGGTCGTGGATTGGTCATGCTCACTAAAATGTCTTTGCTAGTGGCGGCTCTGTGGAGCGGGTCATTCTTTTCCCTCTAAAATGGTTGAGGAGAGTGATGGCTGCTTCTCAGGTCATACTCGTGAACGGGTGCTGCTGGTGGGGACTGGTCCGTCCCCTGCCCTTTGTCTGACTGAACGTGTACCATAATGCTGATGAATTTTGTCTCGTTCGGCATCACACTGGAGCTATGACCAGTTGTTTTGTACGCGCTCTTTACATATTTTATAGTAACACTTTCTCTTACTATTATTATTATGCTTTTTATTATATACCTCTACAACATCTCTATTTTGTAAATGAGAGGACTATGTAGACACTGACCAATATCATGAACTATTTAGCTCGTTCTGCATTGTTCTCCCATACTCCATAAATGCAATGTATACAAAAAGAATTGTAAACCTCATTTTTAAAAAAGAGTAACCGTGGAGTTTCTTGCCCTTCTTCTCCACAGGAATGACTTTCCGAACGGGTGGTAGAGTCTTAAGTAATAATAATTTTCTGTTTTTGACTATTCATAAGTGCCTTTTGGTCTACATGAATAAAAAACTTTTGATTTTGATTTTGATTTTGATTTTGAAGGATGTAGATACCGGGGAATACCTAGACTATCTTACCATGACCAAATAGACCGAATCTTATCTGAAGGACAAGTCAAGGGTCTCCGTAACCGGCGAGCGTGTATGAGACGAACTATGAGAGTGGAGGAAGCCAGAGAGGTATGTAAGGGATCTGGCGTGATGATATAGATAGATAGATAGAATACTATTATACTGAAATGTTATGCTCAGTGTTTAATGGAGGATATTTTTCAGTCTAAATATATGTGCAAAAATTAACTCCACTCACTTGACTTGCACGTTAGTCTCGTCGGCGTTGGTCGTGAAGGTGAGGTTGTCAGCAGCAATGACGGCATACGAATTATGAACCAGCTGCAGGCCCGTGTTGTTCACCAACCGAACTTGGAGAGGCACCACCGATATGCGGAGGATACCCGGCCCGCTGGTCTCAATACCGTCTGATACCTGTCAATGGAATCAGAATATTTTTTACTAACTGTTACTTGCGGCTGCTCATGCGTTTATTTAGTAACATATTCATCTCTCCGACTACCCCGCACGGAATCTGACGTGATGTTATATATAGATATTCTAATGTACATTCTAAGCTACATTACTATAAAATTTCATCAAAATCAGTTCATACAAAAATAACAAACATCTACAAGGTGTAACATAATAAACGCAAGACCTCAGACACCCCGATTAGAGAATTGCTTCATAAAGTCAAAACGAAAACCAAATTTTCAAATTTAAAGGTTTTTACCCTTTTTTGAAGCACTTTTATACCCCAATAAACAATGAAACTTGTACATGTATGTGTGCGATTTGAGAAATACGTTTTAGGAATGCGTTTGGAATCTTCTTCTTGCTATGAATCAAGAATAAATTTTATTTTTTATAGCGCACTGAAGGAGTAAAAACATTTTTTGCAAATTTAAAAAAAATGTAAAATACATTAAAAATTGTTGGTTCGATTCGAAGTAAAAATCGATTCAGTTATCGATTTAGAACAAACTACTTTCAGGTCTTGCGTTTATTATGTTACAGCTTGTATACATCCATCAACACAAATCTTCATGTTAATATTAGCAGGAGTTACAATAAGAAACTTTAAAAAAAAAACGTAAACCGTCGGTGGCAACAGTGCCAAGTAACCGACTGCACCAACCGGCACCGACTACAAAACTTTTCATCATCATCATCAGCCCGTGTCAGTCCACTGCTGGACGTAGGCCTCTCCCATGGCACGCCACTGAGCTCGGTCTTCAGCTCTCCTCCAATCCCTGCCTGATTGACGTAATACCTATAATATCTCAATCTACACATTTGTATTGTTTGTCGCTAAAGGAGTTCCCTGTATCTTCAAAGTCCAAGGTCCAATACCGATGAAATTAAAATGGGACCACCTTGGAGCTATGCTAAACCCAATGCAAAACGAATCATCAAAATCGGTTCACAATGGAGAGAAATATCGATGAACCCACATAAAAAAAAAAATAAGCATGCATACAGACGAAAATGGAACTTCCTCCTTTTTAAAGTCCGTTAAAAATAAACACCGTCACGTCTATTTTTCCCAACCGAACACGGACCATGACACTGTGTCCACCTACTTGATGTTAGGTTCGTTAACCTATCGCCATTATACTGGTCACGACTCCAGGCTCCGGAATGCGACCGAGAATCGAGAGGCTCGTTAAACAAAGCATGGCACCTATGATCGAGCCCACGGCCCCGTGATCACCCACAATATGCACCGCTAGAGGCTGTCTTATTATAATGGTATGAATCAGAATAATTTTTATTCATATAAACCATCATAGTATTTATGAATCCTCAGAGAAGTAACAAAGACTATGCCACCACTTCAGGATGTCATTCCTGTGGAGTAAAAAGGTGAGAAACTCCACGGTTATTATTTATATTATATCAAAATAATATGTTTTTAACTTGTGAACTTGTACATACCTGTAAAGTGAGTCTAAGAGACGTTTTGTTAAGCTGTTTGTCGCTGGTCGAGCCGTGAACGAAGGATATCACCCCGGAGTCAATGTCCTGCTGCGTGAACGAATCCACCGGCTGCCCCGACATCTCTATGTGGCCACTGGCAATAAAAAAATATCCATATAATATCACAGTCTGTTCTTGGGTCACACGAAGATTTCTTTTGTCTGCCGATCAAACCCACAACTACTCAATCTAGCCAGTGTTTGTGTATGTGAATAATATATATTTGTAAACGAGTGATCTACGATGTTGGCCGCGCGGCCTTTACAGCTTTAAATTCGATATTTGATAAGAAAGTGTGGGGCTACACTTATCTAATGTCAACCCACCCATTGTGGATATATAAAAAAACAATTAAGAATCACCATCTTCCTACGTCCACATATATACTCCGCATAAGTAGCTCAATCGTTAGCCTACCCGCAAACCCACAGCTTGAACCACTAGACCTATCAATCATACTAAAACTATTGTTAAATATACTGCTGATTCTGAAGTTAAATAAGTTACTTACTTGTTAGCTTCATTCTTCCCATGTATAACAGTGTAGAGCAAATCTTCTGGCGGCGTGTCGGGGTCTTCCGCCTTCAATATGTCTGACGTTATCATTTTACGTGTGCCCTGTAATATGTCTTAGTAAGTGGCATGATAAAATGGGATACCAAACAATCCCCGAAGTAAAACACGGTTCGATCGGTCAGTTTGAGATGAGTAACCCTTTTCTTTTCGAGCATCTGAGCTTCAGAAAGCGCGTTAGGTCTCTGGGCCTTGTTATTTCTTTAATGTGGCAGTCGTCAAGCCTCATGGACGGCTTGATATATTTGAACCACGAATGTACACTGTATCCACAATGTAGAATTAATTCCTTTTTAACCGACTTCAAAAAGGAGGAGGTTCTATGTTCGGTTGTATGTATGCTTTTTTCACTTATATTTATGAGAGAATGCCTTAACCGAGCGATGGGTACCAATGAGCCATACCAATGAGCAAATGAATGTGTTCGACAATAGCGAGAAAGGAAACCAGAATAATGAATAAATGGTTCATTCTTCTTTAATTACCTATGTAGTCAAATGTGATAATGTATAATGTTCATATGAGAACAATCAAGTGCAATAGGGCGGAATGCGGACCTGCGGGTAGGCGCGGACCTAAAATAATGGGAATTGTAGAGACAAATGTTGATATAAAAACAATATTTGGTGATGTTCTCTTAATAGCCATGTAGTTACCGGGATAGTAGTCGTAAATGGGAATAAATGAAAAAAAAGCATTTAATATAAAGTCAGTACAGGGACTATCGTTTCGCATAATTGTATCTCAACACTTTCGTACTAACGAACTTATCGTTGCAAGAACCCTTGGGGCTGCGTGGTTCAACAACGTAGTTCGATATATCGAACTACGAGGATTCTTGCATCCTTTGTGGTGCGATTAATCGCATGATGCGGACTAGTGAGCCTACTTGTTGGAGTCCATATTCAAACTAGCAGGATATACATTTAACAAGTGAGCATTATTGTTTTTTTTTTTTTATAATAATCATTAAATGAGCATTTCTAATGATGAAAATTAAAAGTTTTATCTGTCCCTGAAACATTTTTGTAGTCTTGAAAATGTCATTGCCCCCAGCTGGGGTAAGACCAAATTATTAGTAAGAATATCTGGTCCTACCTATTATTTTAAATGTTTTTGTAGTCATTTGGTTTCTATTTTTTCTTGAAATTTTAAGTCTGTTTATTCCTTTTAATTTTATACTTTATAATTTTAACTTTTGCACAAAAGCTATTTCGATTCTTTTTATTTTACAATTATTTACATCATTTTTTAACATTAAACTAATTCTACATACAATAATGCAGCTACTGCACTACTCTAAATCTTTATTATGGCTTGTTTAGACCTTCCGTCGGAACTAGATAACATGCTGAATATTAACTGTCATAAAATAAATATCCTAGAAGACTGTAAAAGTATTCTGACGAATCGTTATAACTTCAAAATAATAACATTTAACATTAGAAGTATTCATAAAAATTTAGACTCTTTCCTAGTTGCACTTTTTCGATTAAATATTAATTGTGACGTTATA
Organism: Phalera bucephala; assembly: GCA_905147815.2. Taxonomy (NCBI): domain Eukaryota; kingdom Metazoa; phylum Arthropoda; class Insecta; order Lepidoptera; family Notodontidae; genus Phalera; species Phalera bucephala. The sequence goes on along the minus strand of LR990609.1, from coordinate 4,346,781 downwards.
GTTTTGACAGAGTGTAGACTTGACTCTTCAACGATTAGTGGTAATATTCCGGGTTATACTTCATATCAAACACACCGTAACTTAAACCAAAATGGAGGCGTTGTTATATTTATCAGAGATTGTTGGTCTGTTACTGTATCAGAACCTGAACTTGCAGAAGCGTGTTGCTTGGCTGTTGAAATACCGAATTTTATTTCAATCCTAGGAATATATCGCTCTCCTTCTTTCAGAAATACTAGCATTTTTATTAACTCGCTCGATTTAATCCTTGATTCTCTTCATAGTAATTCGACAGTTGTTTTGGCAGGTGATATCAACATAGATATATTGTCAACGGACCTTGGGAAATATAATCCATCTGAATACTTGTGCATGACTGCAGTACATGGTCTTCTTCCGGCTATTACCCTTCCAACTAGACTAGATGCTTGTCTGGATCACATTTTCCTAAAATCTAATCGCCCCGCAATAGGAGTTGTCTGTGAAACTGATATAACAGATCACAAAGTTGCTATCTTAGGTTTAACAAACAGAAATAATAAAATCAAGCCCCAAAGATTAAAGATGATTATTGATTACGAAAAAGTCACGTCTGAACTAAATAACTTTAACTGGTCTCAAGTCCTGAATGAAAACGATGTAAATGTCGCTTCCCAAGTTTTCATAAAAATTTTGTCTTCAATCATTAGGAAACATTCCCAGTCAAAAAAAATTAGCAGGTCTAAATTTGTTTTAGAGCCTTGGATCACTCCAGGCTTACTACGCTGCATCCGACACAGAGACAGGCTACATTTACTTGTAAGACAGCAACCTGAGAATATGGTACTCAAAACATCTTACTCTAGATACATGAATTATTGCAACAATTTATTGCGCAAACTGAAGACTGATTATGAAAATAATGAACTAGAGAAGAATCACAGAAATACGAAGGCGCTGTGGAACACTATTAAAAAAGTGTGTCATATCAAAACGAAAGATACTGAGCCCAATGAACTTTTATCAGCATTTAATGACCCCTTAGAATCACTAAACAAATGCAACGAGTTTTTCACTTCTGTTGGACCAAATCTAGCAAAAGATATTTTAGACGCTACTAAGGAAACTGAAGATCATCTCAGTGTAAAAGTTAAAACGACAAAGGGCCCTTCTAATTCTTTCTATTTTTCCCCTACTGATCCGATAGAAGTAGATAATATTATCTCCAATTTAAACAATAGCAGTGCCCCTGGATTAGATGGTTTTACAAATAGACTTATAAAAGCAATAAAAACTTCCATTATTCCTCCACTTGTTTACATTTTCAATCTCAGCTTCAGTACCGGATGTTTTCCTGATATATGGAAGACAGCATCGGTTACTCCAATTCATAAAGTTGGGCCGAGGGACATTCCAAGCAATTACAGACCGATCTCACTTCTAAGCATTTTTTCTAAATTACTTGAAAAGCTGACTAACAAGCGCCTAACAATATTTCTTGAAAATAATCACTTACTTTCAGAAAATCAATTCGGATTTAGAAAACTTAAATCAACAGAGGATGCGACCCAAAAATTGGTTAATTTTGTTGCGTCTCACCTTGATAATGGTCATAACTGCTGTGGAGTTTTCCTCGACCTTGCTAAGGCCTTTGACACGGTTTCAGTTTCCATTCTGTTACGGAAAATGGAGGGAATGGGAATTCGTGGCACTGCCTTGGACTGGTTCTGCAGCTACCTTACTAACAGGCAACAACTTGTAAAAGTGGATTCTCTAATGAGTGCGACGCTACCCACCACTTATGGAGTGCCACAGGGCAGCACACTGGGGCCATTGTTGTTTATTTTGTATATGAATGACATCCATGAACTAAATTTAGAATCAGCAGAAATTGTGTGCTACGCAGATGACACTGCTCTTTTGTTTTATGGTCCAAACTGGGAATGTGTCCGTAACGTTACTGAAATAGGCTTACGTTTGGTTTCCAAATGGCTTCAAAATAATCTCCTGACACTAAATACTGGGAAAACGAAGTATATGTGTTTTCATAAGACAGCCAGAAGTCAACCTCCACCTATGCCAGACATCAAAATTCATACCAGTAATCATAGTCTTTCTTCTGACCTGTCATGTACATGTGACTCGATACAACGGACGAAGGAACTTAAATATCTTGGTCTCATTTTAGATGAACGCTTGAATTTTGAGTCTCATATATCTAACCTATCGACTAGAATACGGAAAGTGATCGGTATTATGAAAATTTTGCGCAACTCCGCCAGTATGCATGTTCGCAAACTTGTTTATTATGCTGTCTGCCAGTCCCTTCTTTCCTATTGCATCGGAGTCTGGGGAGCTGCTGCTAAATCTTTTATGCTAAATCTCGAAAGGGCTCAACGTGCTGTTCTGAAAGTTATGCTTCAGAAACCGTTCAGGTACTCCACTAATTCGCTTTACGAAGAAGTAGATGTCCTCAGAGTACGCCAACTTTTCATTCTTAAAGCATGTATGACTACCCATAAAACTACCTGCAGCTCACCGGCCTACGACACTCTGTTACAGAAGAGTTTTTCAGCTAAAACTGCCGACAGTTAAATCTACTTTCGCTAAAAGATTCCAGTTTTATGTCTTTCCTTTAATTTATAACAAAGCTCTAACTCTCTGCGATTTTAAAAATTCTTCCTCATCTCAAGCAAAGGTCAAAGTCACTAACTGGTTGAAAAGTCTTGATTACGAGGGCACTGAAGCTGTTTTGTTTTTATATTTTTAATAGTCTATAAAAGTTTCATTTATTTTCCCTGTGTAAGTTGTTATTGTGTGAATTGTTATTTTTATAATAGACATGTTATATTATTATGGTAATTTATGTTTACTCGCGGTGGGTAGCTAATACTGAGCTGTGTTTTTTCAACATTTTTTTTATTTTTTCTTATATTTTTAATGTTTCCGTCCTCTTTTATTACGTTTATTTTTTAAATCTTATTTCTTTTAATTGTAATCGGTATCCCAAGATACAGGCTGTGCCTAGTTTGGGAACCCCTGGTAATAACTTTTTAAGGTATTGTAACGTTTTTTGGTACTTACTAATTTAGGAAATATGTATCTTAATTCAGAAAAAATAAACAAATAAACAAAATAAATAAACAATTATTATTAATAACGCTGGAGGGACCAACCAACTTAACTGATCAACTAGTTGTGCAGAATACACCCTAATAAAGGATTTTCCGAAAATTACTTCGGTAAAATATTATTCTTAACGAAACAACAACCATCTGAATATATTTAATAAGTAGGTTACAAAAAAGGAGCTCGAATTAAAAATTAAAAGGTAACTTACCTAACTCAAAATCAAAATATAATTATAAAAAGTCGACGGCAGTCGGTCGGTATAGTCTGTTACTTAGTTTTGTTACACAGGTGTTCAGCTACGTCATGTAGCGGAACGTTCATTATAGGTACATCCAGATATATCGAACCTCACCGTCCGATACATAAAACCATGCTTACATGACTTTACACACATGTGTGTGTGTTTGGCGAAACATGTTGAACTATAATTAAGCTTGTAATATCTGTGTAACCATGTTTCCAGCAATAAATGATTTCTGATTCTGATTCTGATGTTCGTACTCGAATGCTTACATGTAAAATTGGAATGGAACAAGTAGGATTTACAAGTTCGTATCGTTCGATCAATGGAACCATGCTTACATGTAAAATTGGAATGAAACAAGAAGGATTTACAAGTCCGTATCGTTCGATCAATGGAACCATGCTTCCCTGTAAAATTGGAATGGAACAAGAAGAATTTACAAGTCCGTATCGTTCGATCAATGAAACCATGCTTACTGGTAAAATTGTAATGGAACAAGAAGGATTTACAAGTCCGTATCGTTCGATCAATCGAACCAGCCTTATTTATAAAATTGGAATGGAACAAGTAGGATTTACAAGTCCCTATCGTTCGATCAATCGAACCATGCTTACTTGTAAAATTGGAATGGAACAAGAAGGATTTAAAAGTCTTTTAAGTACTTTCGATCAATTGAACCACGTTCATTTGTAAAATATATGTCCTGGCGGTCCGACATTACAATAAACAAACAAACAAACAGATTAATAAATCCTTATCGTTTGATGTATCGAACTACGTTGTCGGACCACGCTGCCCCAAGGGAAGAAACTACTTAAATTATTTTTTGTACATTTTTGACGTAGTGTAAAAGCCCTATTGAAATGACATACATTATTATTTTAGTAGTTTAGTTATAAATATGAGAAACGCTACTAAAAAAACTTAATTACTAATCATTCAAGATGCTTCATTGTTTTGTTTTTATAATATTAAATTATACTCACGCATATTAATATTGGTTAATCTGTGATTTCGGCGGGCATGTGCCAATAAATACATGCAACTACACATAAGCAAATTATAAAAAACATCTGAAGCGCTGGTAACATTCTGAAATAACAAAAATAATAAAGTAATAAAAGAAATATAATATTTGCCGTGTATCTAATATTGGAGGTTTAGGGAACTAAAATCTATCTATCTATAACATCACGCCAGATCCCTTGCGGGGTAGGCAGAGAGTACAGAGTTCCAACAGGTTCTTTCCTTACATACCTCTTTGGCTTCCTCGACTCTCATGGTTCGTCTCATACACGCTCGCCGGTTACGGAGACTCTTGACAATGTTTATACAAACAACGATCGCGAAACTATATTATATATCTTCCGACTAGATTTTCGGTTGTGATAAAAAAGGCACCATTTTGTCAATTCTTACAATAGTATCCAGAAGGGTGGCAGAAGTGTACTAGGTACACCCACTTTTTGACAGCAATGTTACGTGCCATTTAATAGGGGGAGAACTTATCAGCATCATACTCGGGCACAATGTCAGTGTTACTGGAAATTATATATCGAAAAATTACATTACGTCGGGCTTAGGATTCGAATCTAAGACCTCGTGATAGCTACACACATTATTTGGCACTCGGACCAACAAGGAAATCTGCCAGTTTAGTACCACACTGTAAAAAATATTGATGACAGACACCCATTTATATTTGTCTGGAAAGGTATTTTTTGGCCAACCTAAAATTGCAATTTTCATGGTTTATGCATGATAAAAAATCAATAACATTGCCATATTAGCGCAAAAATAATCAAAAGCAGGCAACATGCTTAATTAAATTAAAAGCATGCAGGAAAAAAATGTCTACATTTGATTGTTAATGACATACACAAGAACAATCACGCGATATACGTAATTCAATTAGGTATTGTGATCAATCTGTTGCATTTTCTGACGTTATATCTGACACATCATAGATCACATCATCAATAAGTACGTATTGACGAAAGTCATAGTAAGCTAATAACATTTCTTGAGATTATTATGACAGGCCGCGGCCGCCAGAGATGCAAACCAAAGTAATGTTATTGTGTATTGTATTCCTCCTGGTTGTGCCTTTAAAACTACTGTTGCAAGAAACCAACATAAGTTTTAAATACACAAAGGTCAACACTTGCCTTGGACGAATGAACCTTCTCATTTCAGTATGTGTTTAATTTTGAAATCTAAATGTATGTAAATAGTTCATATAATCATAGCTCGCACTTATCCATCTTTGTTTTTAATGTAATCCTGCCTATAAAAATAAATAGAAGCACTTGTTACCTGAGTGAGTCTGAGCACTTTTCCCGGCAGTAAGTTAAGTACTGGGGGGTCATTGACCGGTGTGACGTTGATGTGGAGTACAAAGGTATTCCTGCCCTGCAGGTAGCTTGGTAGCGTAAACTTAGCTTCCGGGATGAGTTCCATGTCGAGGACTATGGCATCTTGATGGTTCTCAGAGCCATCGTGGACGTAGCGGACCTGTGGAGATTGTTAAGTAATTTATTTATTTATTTATTTATTTAGGTCCACCATTGGTTACTACAACAGTACATTTATTCAAACAAACTAGTTAAAGTTATAACATGATGTGCAACCTTTCAAAGGCGAACACCGCATGCATTAAAAGAAGTGTAAATTGCAATAAAAATAGAAAAACGACACAAAAATACTTAAAACTAAACTTCAAACTAAACTTTCAATGACATAACCAAGTAAATACAGGATATAACAATAAATCAAATACCTAACTTATACCATGGGAGCCACCATGAGTGCTGTCCATGCGTTCAGGTTCAAAAGTATAATTGATACACTCACAAAATTGAACCAAGGACTGGTGATGTATGTCGCATGATGAGCTGACGCTATTGTAAAGTCGGCAGATTCTGGGAATTGGTGAATTGCTCCCTAGGACGGTACGTCGAAAGGGCGGAACAAGCGGAGTGATTACGCCTCGCGGGTATCTAGCTGGGATTCTAAAGTTGAATAGACTAAGTAGTATTGGTGCGTCAATTTTATTATGCATAAGCTTGTATAGAAATTTTAGGTCTAGATAATCTCTGCGTTTAGATAACGGGCTGATCTTAAAGTATTCTAGTCTATTCGTGTATGATTTTATTTGTTTGGCTTTACCAATGGCAAACGTTAGATGGTAAAGGAACCGTTTTTGAATCCGTTCTATTCTTAGGGAATGAGTGGCAAAGTGAGGACGCCATACTGTACTGCCATATTCCAGCCCGCTTCGAACAAGAGTGTTGTAAAGTTGAATTTCTGTAGACGGTTTTCGAAAGTCTTTGCAGTTGCGAATAACAAAACCCAATAATCTTGATGCCTTCTTTACAACGTTCTCCATATGTGGAATGAAGGTTAATTGCCTATCAAATGTTATTCCTAGATCCCTCACAACATTTACCTCTTGCAGTACGTGCAACCCTATGTGATATGAGGATAAAATAATGTTTACTTTCCTCGTGCATTTCATGTGTGTACACTTGGCAGCATTAAGATGCATAGAATTGGCTTCACACCAATCCTGCAGAGCATTCAAATCTGATTGAAGGAGTTGCACGTCATCATTGCTATTAATAACCCTACTGAATTTAAGATCGTCTGCAAACAATAATGGGCACGAGTTTTTAAAGACAGTAGTCACATCATTGATGAAGATATTAAATAGTATCGGTCCTAAATGTGACCCCTGTGAGACGCCAGAAGTAATTTTCCTAATTACAGACCGATATCCATTGACAACCACATAAAAATTGCGGTCACTTATATATGACTTTATCCAGTCAAACATCTTGCCGGAGAGTCCATAAAATTTTAATTTAAACATTAGTTTAGCATGCGAGACCCTATCGAATGCCTTGCTGAAGTCTGTGTATAATATATCAACTTGTTTACTTGTATCTAATAACGGCGAATGGTAAATACTTTAACATGTTTTTTTTTGTTTGGCATATCCAATATCTACATTTTAACTTTGTGTGCCTTCAATATTCTTAAAAAGTATCAGAATACCGCATTTACTGTTTCCCGTTAATGTCGTAAGACAATAAAAAATATTAGACATCCATCAAACGGCCTGCAATGGCAATAACCTCGCAGTTAATTCCCTTTGTTAAGAATTGACATTTGTAATTCTAAAATGTTCCATATATTTTAACCAATCTTCTAGGACGACATAATAGTACATTTATATTCTTACTTTATCCCTAGAAAGGTCCAGCAATGTAAAGAACTGCTTCATCTTCCCCTCTGCCTCTATATAGTTGGAGTACTGTGGTGAGTTCCGTTGCAGCGACAGGTCTATAGCAATCCTGCCGTGCTGTGGGGACTGCGCGACGTGCAGAACTACGCCGGAAGGTCGGACCCCGTACTTGTGGTGGTCGAGGATCACGTCGATGTTCTGCGTCGTGATCACGGACACTCCGCCTTCCAGGACTGTCAGTGGGTACAGAGCTACCAGCTCCAGCTCGCTACTCGACTTCGAGAATACCTGGTTAGAGATATTAGAGTATTAGAAACATTGATCAATATGGTTGATGCATAAATTCTCACGCTTTTATATAACTTTAATTTTAATTACAGCTTGGTCCAGTTGTTAAAAGCTTAAGCTGCTCCGTTCACTGAATTAAGTACAGCTGCTTCATACACAAATATATGTTCTGGTCTGGATAAACTTAATGTTTGTAATCACACCCAAGACAGAGGTATTGCTAGCGTGAAACCATGTTTAAAGGAAACTGAATTAGTTCACCAACATTACATTTACCATCACAGGATATCTCTGGACCACATACACATAGCAGACATAATTATCCTAACTTTCTCTGTATTTATTCAATATACCAATTACTCTTTCAAGTTATTGCTTAAAAGAATTAAAATAGCGTCAGTTTTATTCAGGAAGCATCCCTAATTACATATAGAAGGAAAAGAAAGATTTTTAACTGTGTGAGTACTATCATAAGCGCCCTTATATGCCAGGTAGCCGGTGTTACGTAACAATACACATACTTTAAAATATGCTAAGGCCCCTTCAAAAGTTCAAAAACGAATCAAACAGGAGCCAATTAATTGCCACAAACAAATTCATCTATGAAACAAACTATAAGGATAAAAAAGCAAGAGGTCTGTAAAGAACCAGGTTTTCAATCATTATATTTTAATTTTATTTTTTATGTTATTTTTTTTTTTTTATTTATTGGCAAAACATGTTGGAACACTGTACTCGCTACCTACACCGCAAGGGATCTAGCACGACATAGTAACATAGACAGAACTCCATAACTAACCTTATACTTCTCAGCGTAATCCGGATTTATGCACAGATCAGAATCACATTTACAAGTGAAATGGTCGACGCCATGTTGTTCACAAACGGCTCGCTGCACGCATGGCGGGTTTCCAGGGCTGGAGTGACAGGGATACCACCACACGCACTTGGGGCTTACCCCGTATGTAACCACTGCGTTTGGGAGGCCGTAGATCTTCTCGTCAACTTCTATTGGTCTTATACAACCCTGTGAAATGAGTAGGAGTGATGGGAATCAATCGTGGAGTGGCCAGGACCTCCACAAGGTGGTCCGATGACCTATAGCATTTTTCATGTAAGATAGGTACTGTGACAGTTGTAAGTGTCAAAGAAAATTATACTTTATTCAATGGCAATAATAATTTATGCCTTAATACCATTGAATTAAATATTAATTTAGTTTGGCACTTGATGAAATTGGAATTGATGATTAAGATTGATGTGTAGTTTATCTTACAACATATTATGCAAGCTAAATTTTAATTCACCTTACAAAATATTATGCAAGCCAAATGTTCATTCATCTTACAACATATTATGCAAGCTAAATTTTAATGAGTTAGATAAGGAATGATTTTTGTATAATTTTAGTTTCTCTTCTTTATCACATTAAGATGATTAAGGTCAATGCGAAAATATGTTTTGTCATAATCCTACAGTTTGAACTTTAAGTTTGATTTCAAAAGCGAACTACGGTAACCATTTAAAGGTAAAATGAAGCCATAAATGGTAGGACCAATAGTGCATAAATATTAAAACAATGTATTAGTAAAAAAGAACCTGTTGGGACATCTGACGACATAAATATAGATAGACAAATATTAACTCACCAATGAGTCAAAATAAGACATAAATGTCCACCCAAATTAACTCAAAAAAACAGTAAGTTCTTCCTCGTCCTTCTCCAGTAGCTTTAGTCATGTCTGAGGATCGTGACCTCCACCTCCCTTTCCTAGTAGGTAGCAGGTTCTTAGGTAGTGTCAAACTCACCATTATGCTTGAGTCAGCTGCCTTGATGCCTTTAGTAAACGCTCTTTGCTGTTTCTCATTTTCAATACCGCCGAGGTAGAAAGAATCGGACAGATCCAAGTATCTGTTGCCGCCATTTTCGATCCGCGTGTGCAGTGTTATTTCGTCTACTGACAGCTGAAAATGTCACCTTCAGTTAGAACTAGGTACCTAAAAATGCAGGTGTACAGATCGAGTACCCCTTTGCCACCCGCCGATGGGGAATACTGGCATGTACTGACGATGTGTATTTTTACTTCTAAATGTGACATTTTAGGTCATAATTTTTATTGCAAACTACTTATTTCGAACATGTTTCGAATATGAGATTAATTGTGAAATAATAGAATAACAGAAATATATTATTAAAATTGCATCGCATTTATTCTCTCTCTCAACTCGCTACAAGGTAAAAGGGATAAAAATTAAAAGTATATTCGCTGAGGATTTATGTCGCCAGATATACTATAGATCTCCGTCGCATCTTTATTAAATTTATATTTATCTTTGGTTTTCAAAACGTTATGTTTAAATTTCAAAAGCTGGTTACTCGGTACTCAATGTCGCTATAAAGTTATACATTTATTATTATTTACAACTATCCTTTTAGTCTGGTGGCGCCTGATGCAGGTGGCGGTCGGTCGGTCGGAGGTCGGGCAGTTTAGAGGTTAGTGTTTAGTGGCAGTTGAGGTCTGGAATCGTAGCCGATATAATAACCATAGCCTCGTCCCCTATTAGATTGCCGAACAGGCATTTACCGAACAGCTCTGCCACTTCCGCTTGAGAACTGTGTCCTACATTTATTATTTTATATGCATAGGTATTATTACTATATCAATGTGTGGTAACAATATATCCGCAATCAATAATAAGCAAGATCTCAATATAAATCGCTGTTGCATGAAAAGCGAGCTAACAGTCACTGGAGCCTTAAAAACGAACAGCTTTTGTTCTAAAACATTTCTAAGGCAATATTGTAAACAAATACATTCGACTGTATTCCGGAACGCATTTTTAAAACATAAGCAAATCTAAATATGTAAAGAAAATAGGTTTGTAAGGAAATAGGTGACTGCTCGTTGGTCTAGTGGCAAAGCGCATCGCTTGGTGAACAAATGAAGATTTTCTAACTTGGAATTGTGCCCGGTATATATCAATAGGCTCGCCCCCTATTACATGGGACCTAACATCGTCGGCGAAAAGTGGGTGTACTCAATACACCTCTCTCTCAGAATATAGACGTGACGGTGTAATCCGGACTGTATTAAAACTTACGCGAATCTATAATATATGTAATGAAAATAGGTCTCGTGAAAGATACAATATATTATTTACATTTAACTATCAGAATCAGAATATTTTTTATTCATGTAAACCATTACAGTATTTATGAATCGTCAGAAAAGTAACAAAGACTACCACCACTTCAGAATGTCATTCCTGTGGAGAAGCCTTCTTCTCCACAGGAATGACATTCTGAAGTGGTGGTAGTCTTTGTTACTAGTTAAATGTAAATAAAAAGAGTAACCGTGGAGTTTCTTGCCCTTGAAAGAAACTCCACGGTTACTCTTTTAAAACAGTATTTTTACATTTTCTTTTTCCATCTACATTTTTTTGTGGGATATACGAGAACGATGTAGGCTGGTCTATCAGGTGGGTCCAAGTTAAATTATACAAATTATACTATTCATGTGAATGGCTACATGGTTCCCTCATTTCCCTCATTTACTATAAAAGGTAACCTATAACCTTCTCTAGAATGCAATCTTTCATTGATACAGAGGTTTAGATAACAACATACAGAGTTACTTTTGAATTTATAAAATTGGTATGGATTGATCTAATTAAAAATCACGGAAATTAAAATCCGGATGGTGATAAAACATTTGCGGACGCGCAGGTGTTCGCGTAGGCTATTCAAAGACATTCGCTAAGCGCTACATTGGCAATATGCCACGCTTTCTTAAAACACAGTGCGATGTAACCATTTATCCAGTAATGTTTATTTGTAAACGCCCAAAATTATCTTTTCTTGTGAATCTATATAATCATCGTTATTACTGACCAAAAGCGATACAGTTCTGGACGTAGATACACAAATGTTCGTTGCCATTGGTGATAATATTATCTTGTGTAAGTGGCGTCTTCTAGGATCCTTTTAAAAACATAACTCTGTGAGTGGGATTTGAACCCACATATCAGAATTAAAACCATTTAATATTTTTTTGCTTTTTTCTTATGAAGGACTGGTCAGCTATCTATCCCTATTTCAGCCGATGGACAATGACGATTGGACTAAGATATGTACTTTGCGGGAATCGAGTCCGCACTTATCCAAACTAGTTAGCTGAACAATTTACACTTAGAAGATCGCTTTAACAGCTTATTGTACGCCTAAATATAAACCGGGGTAGTCCCAGCGCTAGCGCGTGATGGTTAGGTCAGAATATAACAGGTTACCACTTTTCATAATAGGTACGTATGTCTTTCGAAAACTTGTAAATAAATTCATTTAAAAAAAAAATAGTCTAGAATTTATTCGCGTCGTGGATGCGTTTACAAACATAAAAATTCACATACACAAGTACCCAGACCGGAACAAATAGTTGTGGATATGGACCCGCGACTGCACCAGCGATATGGACCCGCGACTATTAAGACACATTGGGCGGAGCGGCTTAAGCTCTTTACCACTCCACTAAATCTTCCGTCAAACGTATCTATGAATAGGGAAGCGAAGATAAAAATGTGAGCAGAGTGGATATCGGCACTATTCATTTTGGGAAGAATGTAAAACCATTTAAAACACGTGGAATGTAATATAAATAATTTCGCAGTGCATTAATAATTCGCAATGATGCTATTAAATCAGGATTATCGCAGTGCAACACAAATTTGGATGTAACTATTGGTTATAGTGTGAAGATAAATTATAAATCAATAAAAAATAAAAGCTAATAATAACACAAGTGTAATCGCATTTAGTACTTTATACAAACAAAATAAAGTATTGCTAAGCGACATTAATTAATATCAGTCGTCTTGATGACAATAACCTGTATTGAATCAACAATTGATGATTCATACATAATGGAATAATAATTCACGATATATTTATAGTAGGCTAAAAAAGAAAAGATATATTTTAATTTAATTTATCTCAGTACGTAAACCATACAGCAATGATTCACGTACTGAGAATTGAGGCGATTGTATGATGAAGGCTCCTATAACGTTTAACATTAAATTAAACATTATAGAAAGACTGCGATTTTATGAACGGGCAAGAAATCTAGTACACAGAACTTTTAGTTTCATTTCCAATATAACATATCTTACCTCTATCATGGTTGGGTAGAATGTTAGCAACATTTTGTGCCACTGTCCATCGTTGACCCTCACAGTGTGGACTATCTGACCTCTCGCCATTTTGACCCTCACGACACCTTCCAGAATCTCCACGGCTAGGAAATCAGAGCCGCGACCTCCGCCCGGGTTGTACAATATAATTGCGTTTTGGGCTATAGTTTTAAACTCTATTTGCCATCTGAAACAGTCAAAACCTTTTATTAGCGCGCAACTCGTTAAATTCTACTAAAATTAAACTTTATAATGTTCATATACATTATCACAACTGTTATACTAAAAGGCGTGATCTGAATTGTTCGGAACCACTTATAAAGGGGTAGGTCCCAATGTAATAGTGAGAGGAACCTATTGTCAAAATACCAGGAAAAAACGCCAGCTATAATAATATAGGTGATCTAGTGGTAAATCATCTACTATATGCAGATGACGCGGTTTTAATAGCGCCAACAGCCACTGATCTGCAAACACTAGTCACAGTTATGAGAGACTACTGCATGAAAAATGACTTACATTTGAATGTAAAGAAAACCAAGATTATGGCTTTTGAACGGGAAGAACGAATGCAAGGATTGTGTTTGGTAACGATGTGCTGGAGCAAGTGGCATGAAAGATAGTATCGGTGTAAAGATGAGAAAAGGTAAGCTCCGTTGGTTCGGGCATATAGAAAGAATGTCTGAAGAAAGAATAACAAAACAGATATATAATACGAAAGTGGAAGGATGTAGGTACCAGGGAAGTTCTTACCATGACCAAATAGACCGAGTCTTATCTGAAGGACAAGTCAAGACAAGTCTCCGTAACCGGCGAGCGTGTATGAGACGAACTATGAGAGTGGAGGAAGCCAGAGAGGTATGTAAGGAAAGAACCTGTTGGAACTCTGAACTCTCTGCCTATCCCGCAAGGGATCTGGCGTGATGATATAGATAGATAGAGATATAATAATATGACTGATTGCAGCATTGAACTTACATTAGAGAATGACCCATATATAATGTAAAGGCCGGCAAATAGTAGCAGCTATAATGATTCCATAGAAAAGACAAACAAGAGAATGCAGCTATACCAATACAAAATTAAAAAAACCTTAATGGCAGGGTTACAAAAGACAAAAATGTACACTTACTTTCCTCCAGCTCTAGAGTTGATCTTCGGTAGTATAAGATAGGCGCCCTCGTCCACGAAGCTGATGTCCGAGTTCAGATCGGCATCGAACTCTGGCGCACAGTTCCACGTCACTCCCTCCACATGCACTGAGCCAGACCGACTTCTAGCTTTCTCTATGATTTTTACGCCATTGTAGTACACCTATAATATAAACTTAATGATCAACCGGCATACAAGCATTTATATAACTTGAAATTGTTATCATACATTTTCGATAAAAGATGGGCATAATTATATCATACTAGTTTCTGCCCGCAAGTTTGTCGGCGTTGACTTTAAACAGGAACCTTACCATTCTCTGGAATAAAAGTATCCTATTTGTTAATCCAGGTAATAAACTACCTGTGTGCCAAATTTCATCCAAATCCGTTCAGCCGTTTTTGCGTGATTAAGTAGAATGGGAACTTTCACATTTATGACATTAGTAGGACAAAGAATAGCCTATGGTCCAGTATGCAATCTCTCTCCTTGCCAAATTTTATCAAAATCTGTTCCACATTTCAGACGTGAAAATGTGACAGACATGCTGAGTTACTGTCACATGTTTGATGTATGTAAGAAATCACAGAAAAAATACGATGTAATAAAAAGAATGACATAAAATTAAATAATAGGGGCATAATAATAATAAAATTAAATATACAAGTACACAATCCGCAACTATAATAAATTCAACAATCAATATGGTGGTTATAATTCTATCTATCTATCTATACCATCCCGCCAGATCCCTTGCGGGGCAGGCAGAAAGTACAGAGTTCATAGTTCGTGTCATACACGCTCGACGGTTACGGTGACTCTTGACTTGCCCTTCAGATAAGACACGGTCTATTTGGTCATGGTAAGATAGTCTAGGTCTTCTCCGGTACCTACATCCTTCGACTTTCGCATTGTATATCTGTTTTGTCATTCTTTTTTCCGACATTCCGACAAACACAACAAACAAAGGAGTATACCCTTTCTCATCTTTACACTGATATTATCTTTCGTACCTACGCGCTTTTTTATTACGCTGTTGGGCTGTTGCGAATACGGTCGGGCTAATAGCTTGACTCCGCACATTGTAGTTATAATTAATACTTTTTTTTTTTTTTAAAACGTAGCCCCACACTAGATTTATTCCTGTGTCGTGGGTGCGTTTACAAACATGAAAATTCACATACACAAATAGATAGATAGATAGATAGAGTACTCTTTATTGTACACCAATGAAATTACAATTAATAAACAACTAATTACAGACTAATATGTACAATTGGCGGTCTTATAGCTAAAAGCTATTTCTTCCAGACAACCAATACCGGACCCAGACCGGAACAAATAATTGTGGATCACACAAAGATTTGTCCCGTGCGGGACTCGAACCCGCGACTATTAGACGCAGTGGGCAGAGCGGCTTAAGCTCTTAACCACTGCGCTAAATCGTCCGTCAAACTTATTTGTATGTTGAAATACTTACGTCTTCCATACAACCACGGAAGTTTTCCATGTGACCTAAGAACAGTTCGGAGAAGTCTCCTTGTCCACCCAGGAATATACCAAAATGTATGTTCAGTTCGAAAAATCGGCCTGGCAGTCTCTTCTTTACTGTGCTTTCATCAACCTTAAATATATTTAGATTCCAAGTAAAATAGTCTTGATACTATAGCAGTGTACTATAACAGCACTCTAGCAAGATACTTATACATACAGCCAAGCCATAGAGCTAAGCTTAAAGTTAAAAACTACATGCTAGGACCTGAAGTCTCGACATAGATGACAATCGCATATGACAATCGCATATGACAATCGCATATGACAATCGCATATGACAATCGCATATGACAATCGCTTATGACAATCGCAGAAGGATATTTTGGCCTGTAGATGACATTAACAGGGGGGTGTTGGTGTAAAATTAGGGTTATCATTTAGTAAAATTTTCCTACTTCCAAAGAAATGTTTCGACAGGTGGGCCGCAAGATTACTAAATTTAAAAAAAAAACTTGGGTAAATTTCATAGTAAATGGCAACCCTGCCACGGTCATAAAGAAAGTGCCATTTCACTTGATGACAATGTTAGTTCCGATTATTTTTCCGAAAAGCTCCTTGTATGACTGCAAATGTGGTGCATTTGGTAGTCTTTAGTGTCAGAACTAAAGATTTTTATTGGTCTCTTAAATCGATAATTTTGACAGTTCAGACTTTCAAAAGCCGTTAAAATAAATTCTTTAGGACTTGTTCACAGAAATCGTAAAGATTGTTATGTATGTCAAGACTGCACGCCCAAGTCATTTACTGAACTTTGAGTAAGGATTAGTCATAAAGATTAAGACAATATATGGAAAAAATAATTGGAAATTCTTGTTTCGAGCAGGTAACAGCTATAACTGAAATGCAAATTATTTTAAATACCTTCATGGTAAGATTGGCTTCTCTACGTATGATGCTGACATGGTGCCACTGAGTATCGTTAAGGTGGAGACCTTTGGAGGAAGAGAGTTCACTCTCACCGGCACCAAGGTTTATGTGTAGCTTTAATCTTCCACTTTCCAGTCGAATCTGTAAATTTAATACAATTTAAAATCTATGAAATTAACTTTTGTGAGTCTAGCAATCATTCTATCATCATGTCAGACCTATTAATAGATAGGCAGAGAATACAGAGTTCCAACAGTCTCTTTCCTACAGACTTCTCTCACGTCATTACTCTCATAGTTATTATTATTCTTTATTATTACCAAAAATAAAACATTACACTGAATTAAAACATGTAAACACATAATAAAGATACAAATTACATTGTTAACACTAATCATATCAAAGGCATCTATAAACATGTCCTAATAAATTCTTTAATCGAGTAAAGAATTTAAAAAAAATACTTAGTAAATACTTAGTACATCATTTTTGTTTTAATTACCAACCTAATTACCCAACACTATTAATAATATTTTTCGAATTTTAGTTAAATATCTAATAAATATTACTTTCAAGAGCATAGGTTTATACATATTTATAATGAAATAACTATTTAATTTTAATAAGATATTCATTAATAAAATTCTTTTCTCCGAGCTTTCTGTTTCGCAAAAGTATCTATCTATAACATCATCAAAGTTTAAAGATCGGGCCATAGAATTTTCAATAGACAGAAAAGCAAAGTAACGTAGGCTGTCTTGAGTAGTTTCTTAAATAGTTTATCTCATACATGCTCACTGGTTATGGTGACTTGACTATACTATTAACAAATCAATTATTAACTATACTATACTAGGATTGCTAGGTAAAAGAACAATATTTTAATTTGTAGAGATTACCAAGACCAAGTGTATTTCACACTGTCAATAGTATACTATCTATCTATATCATCATGTCAGATCCCTTGCAGGGTAACCAGAAAGAACAGATTTTTAACTTCTTCTTCTTTTCGTGTCAATGGTTCATACTTGTCCCGCTAAGTGAGTGGCTAGTTTGATCGCACTGTCTGGGGCCGTGTTTAGCTTTTCCCTTGTACCGTTGGTGGGGCATAAACGGCAGACTAGCAGGTGGGACATAGTCTGTGAGGTCGCACCACAGTCGCAGGCTGTTAAATTTCGATACTATACTAGTAATATTATACTATGCATCCAAAAATCATCAGATTCAGAATATTTTTTATTCATGTACACCATTACAGTATTTAGAAATCGTCAGAAAAGTAACAAAGACTCTACCACCACTTTGGAATTTCATTCCTGTGGAGAAGAATAGTATTTTTACATTTTCTTTTTCCATCTAGGCTTCATTCTAGGCTGGTCTATCAGGTGGGTCTAAGTTAAATTATTTTGACATATGATATTCTGAATCATGAGAATAGCTGCATGGTTTCCTCATTTACAGAGAAAGAAATGATTAAAAAAATAGATAGAAAAAAATAGAAGCTTTGAATTTTACTAAGTTCATCAAGAGGAATTTAACAAATATTTTTTTTTTAATAATACATAATATTTTTTTGTTTTTTATGATTCCCTCCAAATGGTAAGTCAAAATGAACAATGGGCCCCCCGTTCCCGGCCGCCCTGCTATTCCTGATCACCTTCGTAGGGCGGCTGGTATAAACTGAATGTGAGTAGCCGAGAATCATACCCAGTGGCGTGCACTTGGAGAGGCATATGTCCCGCAGTGGACTGCTATAGGTAACCTACCATAAGACATTACACTATGAAATTAACTAAAATAGCCATCCCCATGGTGTCCACATTAGTAAGTTGTCTGATCTTTCTTACGGCATAGACAGTGGCACTGAGCCGTTTACCTGAAGTCTTAAAATGAAAGCCCCATTATAACCAGAGTCAAGTGTAATCCCTAAGAAAAATGTATAATTGACAAACTCAAGTTTATCATTGTTCAATATAATATCACATGCAGTACTTTTCACACTTGGTAAAGAAAACCTGACCCAATTATGTACTTGAAGGATAGCATCATTTACCTCATCAAAATTATTTACATGTCTACCTACTTTAAAAAACATCTTTTAGTATCTCAACTAAGTGGTATTCAAACAACATTCTTAACTTTTTTTTATTTTGATCATACTAACCATGCAATAGTCAGTTTTGCCAGCAGCCAAAAGTAAGAGTGCATCTGACAGGTGAGTGCGGAAACGGAAACTTATGTCAGTGATGCCTTTGGCCTCCTGCAGGGGGTATGATATGTAGCTGGCTCCGTAGAAGGATGCTGGGGACAACAATATGGCAGTATATTATATGACTTTGGGTGAAAAGTGAACATGAATTTAATTTAGTTCATAAGCTATATTTTTTTTATGTGTCACTATTAATGTAATATTACAGACTTATACAATAACATCTGTATCAAAAATGCAGGACTCTACAAACATGAGATGACTGTGACAAAGTTTTAAATTGCTTGCACAATATTATTCTTGATTGTGTAGGTATATATAATGTAGGTTTGGTACAAGCATTTTATTCAAGACTCACATTTTGCAATGTCTATGCAACAAGATATTAGAAATAATATCATAACTGCTCCAGCAGCATAAGCACCAGAACATGAAGGTTCCTCTTATGACAACATACAAACTTACAAAGAAATATGTGAGGGCACTTTCGTTTTATAAGACGCTATGTAGGTATGTACCTAATTTCTACACTAAAATATCAATAAGATGTTCCTCTTCTTACCTTTATCGTAAGCAAGTCCCATAGAAAAAAAAGTTATAACCAGAAGAAGCTCCATCGTGGAAGAGCAAGAATAAAGCAAACTACATCAAAACTATCAGCACATTGTGAAATTACAAACTATCTTGTTGTATGAAGATGCAAGGACATCTCACAAGTCAACAACACCGGAGGCGTGGCGTCCAACTCCGATAGTAATACTTCATTTTTGCGTGCTGAACATTAAATAACAATTATATTAACAACTATTGTTCATATATAACTTTGTATTGGCACTTTGATTTGATATTATTTATAAATAGTCTTGTTTTCATTAGAAAAAATATGAAATTATAAAGTACAAATTAATTGCGTGCGAGTATTGTTCGTTCATCTTTCAAATTCAATTCAATTTACACTCATTTTATCGTTCGTTGGTTCACTTCAAAAGTCATTCGTTCTTAAGTTCGATCCACACCTTCCGATCCTAACTAAATTCATCGGACTTCCTATATTGGAATCGACGCTTACAACTTTTTTCAACTTTTTTTCCCTTTTATTAAATACAAGCGACGCGCCCCGGCTTCGCACGCATGAATTATACACATAAACCTTCCTCTCGAATCACTCCGTCCATTGGTGAAAACCGTATAAATTCTGGTCGATAGTTATTAAGTTTATCGCGTTCAGACAGACAGACGCGGCGGGGGAACTTTGTTTTATAATATGTAGTTATAGTGCAATTCAAGTTAGACGTTAAATACTGTATACTAATTTATATATTATACTTATAATTGTTACTATACTGCATACTAATTTATATGCTTACTTTTATATACTTCTATGGCTCCTATTGATTCCTTATTATTTTACATTTATATCAAGCTATATCAACTTTTTATCCTAAAGGTTTTGTCATGAATGTGTAACCCCAAACGGATTGTACTGTACTGTCAAAATATTGCCAAAGAAAATTAAACTCTTACTCACAGACACAGCACTGAATTTACTATGATTTAAACAACTCGAGAAACCATGATGAGTGAGAGCTATAGCCCGGAGCTCGGTGTCTCGTTCGCACCCATTACGATGCAGTACGGTCACCATAAGGTAGAACTAATACGGACTATACCTATTTATAATATGGTTTAAATAAGGAGTAAACCATTTATAACGGAGTTCAAAACGAAAGAGTTTCTCAATTCGTCTGAATATACAAGGGGATTTTTAAGATGGGACAGTAAGGGCAGCTATTTCAACCGTTGTAGCTACAGAAAAACGGCGTTAAGAGACTATACTTGATTTTTGTGACTTCTTGAGCTGATTTTACAGATTTAAAAAAAATTGTACAGACAGCAAGATAATGGGCAATTTATACATAAACTTTTTTTATGCCAATCGATCCTGTTTCTATGAGTACCTTTATTGAACTAACTTAGATTGGAGTACTAGAAAAGTCAGGGATACCAAAAAACTTTCTCCATAGATAGAATAGTCTTCTAAGACTGTTTTCCTGTAGCTACAACGGTTGAGTGAGACAGCTCCCCTACCTGCCTAGTCTCAAAATTCCATCCTGTATATATATATGTATTTTATGTATGTTCGGACATAACTTCTTTATTTATGAACCGATTTTGTTTTGTGCATTGAGTTTGTATAGCTACTAGATTATCTCATTTTAATTTCATTGGTACCGAGTATCTGATGTAAATACCTTCCTTTGGTTGTAGTACTGCTTCTTTAGGATATTTGTGGTACACAAATACCTTAAAGAAGCAGTACCAACATTCAGCCATGTTAGTTTTGGCCATAGGTGCGGTTCTCTTGACACTGGATATGTGTCGATCTTTACTGATACGATACAGTGATATGAAACATGAACGAGAACTAAAAGATTCGTAACAGTTGTACAGAAAAAAGGCCTCATTTTTATCTGAATCTCAGTCTAATAAGGCACTAACTCATTTCAATCTGAATCTGAATCTTATATTAACTAAACTTACAATCTCATATCATGAACGAATATGCGACGCGATTTCAGTCAGTGGGCCGACTGTGCTTGAATTTACCTGATTCAAATGTTCCAAATGAGTCATATTAGAATTCGAATCTTTGCACTGTTTCAGTTACAAATAATCGAATCTGAACACTGAGGCGCTATTGCCATGTCTACTTGACACTTCAATATTTGCGATTTTCATACATACGTGTACATACATGCATTCAGATAAATCTGCAAATATGACAGCACTGAAAGGGACTATCACCAAAATAGTACAAGTCGGAAATTTGTAAGGTTTTAAGTAACTTACATGGAGTAAAATGTAATAAATGTTTGTTTTTATAATAAAAGTATTAATTTTTTTCATTTGGTAGCCGTACAGCTAGTGTTGGGGCAGAATGGTTCTCGAGTGGTGACCTCGTATCGGAAGACGTGGAGTGGGTAGGCCCCCCACAAGGTGGAGCGATGACCTGGTGAAGGTCGCAGGTAAAAGCTGGATGCATACAGCACGAAGTCGGTCGTTGTGGCGATCTTTGGGGAGGCCTTTGTCATGCAGTGGACGTCTTTCGGCTGATAATGATGATGATGACAGCTAGCGTAAAAAAGTTAATGACAAATAGAAACAAATTGACGTCAACAAGCCTCCACTATTACAATTACCATCACGCTTATACTCCCTAGGGTGGCAGAGGTGTACTGAGTACACCTACGTTTCGCCTATGATGTTGGGTCCCATGTAATAAGGGGTGAGCCTATTGCCATATACGGGGCACAATTCCAGACTCCGGAGTCGTACTGGGAAATTTTCGTTAGAAAAACTACACTGGTCCGACCTAGGATTTGAACCCAGGACCTCTTGATCACAAAGTGATGCGCTTTGCCACTAGACCAACAAGGCAATCACTATTATAATTATATATAACCTTAACAGAGGCAGAAACAAAATAAAATAGTAAAGATATAACATTAGGTCATTGAAGATGTGGCATATGCGTGTAATGAAAGAATTATGGCGATAAACCGAGAATTATACGTTAAAGTCCATAATCGTACCAATGTGTGGTCGCCCTACTTAGAATGAGACAGGGATCTAGATAAGTTTCCTTGTCGTCAGGTTTTTTTTTGCAGAGTTTTCAATTCGTTTTGGATAATAAATCTATGATAACAATTGATTTATCGATATGCTCATCTCGATATAAATATATCATTGCCATAATTCGAGTAAAACGTCGACAGATCGATTTTTTCTTAGGTCATAGTACGAAGTGGTAAAATTAAAGAGGATCAATTTCGAGATAATCTAAAGGATGTTATTTTATCTAAGAAATCTAAGCCATACAAGTTCCAATGTAAACGACTAGAAAAAAAAGCAATGATTGATCCATGATTCATCTCGAATCAGTGTTTTAGAATAATATCAATTGTCAAGATATTGACTATGCATATTTTTTTTGGTAATAGATAACAGTATTTTGGTGTACTATGGGTGTACCTATAGAGATATTTATCCATGATTTATCTCATATTTATCAAGTTTTTCGCTTAGGCCTAAATCTATGGGTTTTCCCAATCCTACAATCTTATTCTTTATTTAGTCTGTGCCTACAATGTGAATGCCATGTGAATGCGGTAAATGCGCTACTCGCTGTCAGTGTCCTGTGGCTGTCGGCTAGGGGTGAGCTATACTAGGTAAAATTTAAAACGTGTTACTCCTGTTCCTGTTACACTAAAATAACAGTCCCAAAAACCTGTTACAAAATAACAGCCTGTTAATTTCTTGTAGTAAGTTACAGTTGTAGTAAGAGTAATAAATGTAGCAATATAGTTCTACCAATTTTAAT
This sequence comes from Phalera bucephala, assembly GCA_905147815.2. Lineage (NCBI taxonomy): Eukaryota > Metazoa > Arthropoda > Insecta > Lepidoptera > Notodontidae > Phalera > Phalera bucephala. The sequence goes on along the minus strand of LR990609.1, from coordinate 4,323,542 downwards.
TTTAAATAAAATCTGTAACCTGCTTTAAGTACTTAGGTTCTTTACTAAAATAGAAAAAAAAACTCATGTTTATTATAGAATTACATAAGTACATATTGCATAATTAAAATATTTCAAAATTTGTCTATCTATATCTATATCATCACGCCAGATCCCTTACGGGGTAGGCAGAGAGTACAGAGTTCCAACAGGCTCTTCCCTTACATACTTCTCTGGCTTCCTCTACTCTCATAGTTCGTCTCATACACGCTCGCCGGTTACGGAGACTCCTGACTTGTCCTTCAGATAAGACCCGGTCTATTTGGTCATGGTAAGATAGTCTAGGTCTTCCCCGGTACCTACATCCTTCCACTTTCGCATTGTATATCAGTTTTGTCATTCTTTCTTCGGACATTCTTTCTATATGCCCGAACCAACGGAGCATACCCTTTTTCATCTTTACACCGATACTCTCTTTCATACCTATTTGCTTTCTTACTACGCTGTTGCGAATACGGTCGGTCAGCTTCACTCCGCACATCTTCCGCAGAGCTCGCATTTCCACCGCATTTATCCTACTTTCATTCTCCTTCTTACATACCCAGCTTTCTCTGCCATATAACAGCGTTGGGGCAAGCACTCCATTATGTATGGCCAGCTGCGCCTTTCGGCTTAAGTGCCGGCTCCCAAGTAGCTTTCCCATCGCGCCATTCACTCTGTTCCCTGCACCTCTTCTCTCTATTTCAGCGGTGTATTTTCTATCCTTACTGAATCCGCATCCAAGATATACAAACTCATTCACTTGTTCCATCACGTCGTTCCCAACCACAATCCTTGCATGCGTTCTGGTTTCTTCCCGTTCAAAAACCATAATTTTTGGTTTCTTTACATTCTGCTTACCCATTTTTCATGCAGTCGTCTTATATAACTGTGACTAATGATTGCAGATCAGTGGCTGTTGGCGCTATCAAAACCGCGTCTACTACATATAGTAGATGATTTACCACTAGATCACTCATTTGTACACCTTCATTCATCGCTTTCATTCTTTGAAGACTTTTATCTTAATATATTATAAACAGTCTAGCGGACAATACGCAACCCTGCCTGACGCCGATTTCAACGTCAAACCAGGGTGACATATTACCACCCACCCGTACGCATGAATTGCAGTCCACATAGGTGGACTGGACGGCTCGCAACAGAGTGCCATTTATACCATATTCAAGCAAAATATCCCAAAGTCTCTTTCGCACAACTCTATCAAACGCCTTCTCCAGATCCACAAAACCGCAGAAAACCTTCCGGCCCACTGCCAGATGCTTCTCTAAAAATTTGTGATGTTTAAATTGGAGATACGTTCGGAAACGTTAATGTGCAAGAAAGAAAATAAGTACAGTGCACAGATCTAAACATTAATGATACGCATTACCTAAATTTAGTTTGAATTTAGAAATTGCTAACTCTGTCTTGTTATTACATTTTGGAACAGCTAGAAATGTAAATATTATTTCCAAACGTACGTACTGGAACAGTTTGCTACACAGTTACTTTCTGTGACTGTTACACAATACGTATGTTATCTCTTTCCATCTATGGTAACTGCTATATGCTGGAATATGTAAAACCTTGTGACAACCAATATTGGGACAGTTGCTATCTCTTTCTGTCTGTTTCAAATTTCATAAGCTAGGATACATAAGAGCTTCAGACAAATGTATTGGCTTAGTCCGTGAACCCTTTGGAAAAAGTTTATCTCTTTCTAACTACAGTAACTTACAGTGATGAGAATGAGCAATAGCTTGTGACGGGCGTGTTTTGTTATTTGACACATTAGGAACAGGAGTAGTTATGGAGATATGACTGTAACAGTTACACGCTGTTACTTTTAAATACTTGTTAAATTTACCTGTTACGATAAATATAACTCATTCCTACTGTCGGCTGTCCTATGATCACGTAGGGATTATACACTCTTTGTCCTATCATTTCTTTGATGCCTTGGCTCCAACTTGCCTCCCGCTAAAAAACCGCCAGCCGAGTGACCCGGGCATTGGAGATCACTTGGTGATTGCTGAATAAACATCTTTACATGACTGAATTGTCCTGACTTCCCGCGCGAGTCGACAGAATATAAATTTGCATGTCACATGCACTTGCTTGCACCACAGAGCATAATATAGAGACTTGTTTGTCTAATGGCTATTCGGCCCTTTTTCTACCGATCAATACATTTGTGAATCTTTTGCTTATTTCTTGGTTTTATCATCAATACAACCGCGATTAAGTCAAAAGATTGAAAAATTTTACGGAGAAAAATCGCATTGTAATTAACCGTTTTGAAAATGAATGCTTCTGCCGCTAAAGTGAGTTAATATTATTATACGTATTTGCAGTGTTTATTTTTACAATAAGACTTTGTCTTATGGTTATGATATGCCTTTTTAAGGTTGGTGAAATATTTCGGGAAGCTGGAACAGCTTTCAATAAGTTGGCTGAGATGACGATGCAGTTGGATCCAATGGGCGACTCGCAGCCCGGGTAAGTTGATCTTTTACCTGATGCTTCGCTTATTTTCTGCTTATTCCATAGTTTCTTTTCGCTCGATGACATTTTGATACAGTATATGATTAAGTACCTAGATACTCTATGTATAGCCTACAGCGCCGCTACCGCGCATGTACCGGCCAGCCTCCGTCGATCAATAACGCTCAGATATCCCATCCCGCCCTTTCTCAGTCATCAGTCGTCTTGTATCTTTCGTTGCTGTAACTCGTTTTTCTTTTGACGACTGATCATATTTTTTTCACCACAATTTAACAAAGCATTAATGTTTGGTTCCCATGATTATATAAACATTTGGAAATTATTTTCCACGGCCTATTCAGCTATGGGTCATCTGTACGAAAAATTGGTTTAACACACTGGTGAGTATGGACCCGTCTTGTCTCTGTTTACAATTATTTATATCAGTGTGTGATATTTTGTCTAAAATATTATAAATTCTTGACAGAGGAAAATGGACAGACGAGGAGATAGAAATGTTGAAGGCATGTGTCCACCGCTTTGCAGTCGATCTGAATAAGCTGAGCCAACATATTAAGAACCGGACCGTGTGAGTAAATTTGCCTTTTTAAGGTCTTTTTTATTTAGGTGGTCTCTGCGTGGGAACATTTATTCAGCTGAGCGAGCGGTATAGAGTTCCTGTTGCCGAGCGATGTCTGCTTGACCTGTCATATTTTATATTTTTAACATATCTTGTTTGTTTACATTAATATTTGCGAAAACCATAAAAAATTATTGTATGAACATCCCTATATGTTTAAAAAATATTGTTGTGAAAAGAGTTGAGGGTGTTAAAAAAGTATTAATGTGTAGATGAAGCATAGCAATTGTATATCATTATCCCATTACTTGTGTCTACAAAATAAAGAAGTACTGTGCTTGTGTCAATCAAATTGCGATTTCCAATATAACAATCAAAATGGCTGATAAAATATGATCTCTATATCTTCTTGAATTTTCCATGCTATTTTAAGATGCTAAACAATGAAATGGCAGTTGCTGGGATATGGGGTGTTAAGTAGGCTGGGGGGTGGTGGAAACGAATATTGATAGATAGTTAAAATGTAACCATGACTAGAACATTATCCGTAAATGAAATGGATTCATGATGTTTTGAAAATGTTTTTGGTATAGCTACATGTCACATTCGATTTCAGTAGACATTGAATCCATAAAAGGTGTTCTACTAGCAGAATATTAAAAATATGTTATGTTAGAACAAGAGGAAAGAAGACTACTGGCAGTGGAGGGGGATGACTGTTCCACTGCATTTGCGCAATTGCATGCGATTAGATTGATCGACATAGCAAACTCCTCGCGAAACATTAATGGGATGGGATTGGCTAGTCGTAGAAGGGGTTTTAGGGGACGGGGTGTTAAAGGGGGTTGGGGGGGCCGCAATGCAAGTCCTTGCAGCTAGGCAATATATCACATCCCACAAATCAATGCAGCAACCCCGGCTAACTTAATCATTTGATCAACTTGAATAAGTTTGGACTTTTTGTCAGTATATAATATTAAAAAATGTTTGTTAACTGCAATGAGGGAATTCAGTACATCCGACTAATCATATTCCAGGCAACATATAATATTTGCTACTTCATTGTTTCTAGATATTTTGTGGTCTGATAATGAAAACCTATGGTTTCACCACAGTCCTAAGAAGGATGCTTAAACTTTTAAAACTTAGTTCGAAATGTAATATTTCAATGATCTGGGAAATACTTCACTGCATTTTATTATAATCACCACAAGTAGACATCATTCAGGGTTTGTCTGACATTTGGGAATGCCAAGGGTGCCTCTTGGCTAAGGCTCTTGCCAAGTAGATATTTATTTGGCAATCCATCAAAGCAAAAATTAATAAGTGTATCTGTTTTCATGTACATCATATCTATAAGGCGGCTATTAATAACTATTATTTAGGAATAGAAGGAATTATTCTTGTTTGGTGTTAGCATAACACGGCAATTAACATGCGTTTAGATTCGCACAGTCAAATCTCAGATAGTAGTGCCCAAAGTCAAAAGGAAAATCTTTCCTATTGCCATTTTTTGCATGGGAAGTGATTTGATGGTACCCAGCTATTTTGAATTTATGGTGGTGATAAACTCCTTAAATCACAATAGCGAAGTTCGAATAAATTGCAGCATTGCAAAATGTTTGCAGCTGCGCATTGCAATCGTTATGCAAGCAGATCGATGCAGCTATGTCCTAGCCTGGGATACCTCCCTCAAAATGGCGCGACTTCAACGGGTGGTGGGCGGTAAAGGAACGAGAAACTACGCAGTGCAATAGTTTTGCGAGCCTGAGATGCCTTCCTAAAATGGCGTGACTTCATGAGGTGGGGGGTGGTACAGGAGGGAGAAAACATTGCCGGTTCATATTACAATACGAGTAGTTATGCAAGCGAACTGATGTAGTTTAGCCCCGGCTGGGATGCCTCCCTAAAATGGCGCGCTATTATGAGGTGGTGGTTGGTTCAGGAGAGAGGAAATATTGCCGCTCCGTAATGCAATGGTTATGCAAGCGGATCGATGTAGCTATGTTCCGGCCTAGGATGCCTCCCTAAAATGGCGAGACCTCACGAGGTGGTAGGGTTTACAGGAGGGGGGAAAATTTTTGGAGATGCGTAATGTATTGGTTATGCAAGCGGATCGATGCAGCTATGTCCTACCCTGGGATGTCTCCCTAAAATGGCTCGCTCTCATAAGGTGTTGGGTGGTAAAGGAGGAGGGAGTAATCGTTGCAACTAAGCAGTGCAATAGTTATGCAAGCGGATCGATGCAGCGATGCCTCGGCCTGGGATACCTCCCTCAAAATGGCGGGACAGGAGGTGGGTGGTGCAGAAGGAGGGGGAAATTTAGCAACTACGCTATATAATAGTTATATAAGCGGTCCGATGAAGCGATGCGTCAGTCTAGGTGGGATACCTACCTTAAAATGGAGCGACCTAAACAGGCGATGGGTGGTGCAATAGAAGGGCGAAACTTCGCAACCAAACATGAGATGCGACACTTCTTTGCACCTTATCCTTTGCAAGAAAACCTGCTTCACTAGCGATGTTCCTTAAAGTTGCGCTAAGGCAATTATCAATTTTATATATTTCATTTCCTTCTCTGACGTAGCTACCGGTGGCCAATACGTCCATGGTTCAACACTGAAAGCGCTGACATTGAGGCACTTATACTCATTTATTTTAAATTGACCCTCGTAATCATAAAAATTTGGATGTAGTGAAGGAACAGATTTACAATTAGATTGTTAAGTCCGGCAAGAAGGTATTACGGTAGACTCATTTCCTTCATGTAAGTCGTCTTACGGCCAAGTTTGCTTCGTATCCTTCCGGTAGTAAAACGCTTTGGTCTAGTTCATTGCTAAAACGTGATGGGTCGCTGGCTCACATTGCGAAAGAGAAAGGAAACTTGTTTGTCTCTCACTTTTCGGAGACCTCGCAAACAAATAAATGCTGATAGTGCCATACCTACCTTCCGTGACACTAAGAAAGTGCTACGCTGCCTGGGTGTGAATAAAGCTAGGGGCGTCGACGGTATTCCAGCATTTCTACTGAGGACTTGATTTTCTGAGTTGTCTGACGTTTTGACACGCCTATATCGCCGTTCGCCTTCGTACGGCTTAAGTCCCCAAATCCTAAAAAGTTGCTTACAGTCTGTGCTTAAAAACGGCAGCAGTGCTGACACTACGAAAATCGATGTATAATAATTACTTGTAAGATTATGGAACGTGTTTAGAACACAAAGCTCTTAGTGTACCTCGAAGGTAGCAATCTTATTAGTGACCTTCAATATGAAGTCCGCCGAAACCAATCCACTGGGGGACCTGAGGGCCTAGACAAGTGGCAAGCGTTTTGTTTCTATTCTCTTGTCGGAATCGATAGCGCAGTGTTTTGACCACGTGACTTTTCGTTGCGAAATGTAATTCCCTACATTTTTCCGCTTTTGATTGCCCACTTGGCTATAGGCGCTGGTGTGCGCCATAGAGGTGCCTCTGGAGTGAAGCTATAAGAAGCACGGCTCTTGCCACGTCTCACCACATCACTAAGGCTTTCGTACAGGCTTTCTGCATATACATTTTTTCTAGTGTATCTCTGGGTTAGGTGAAGCGTTCTATTGGGTATAATCCATTCGGATTCGGCTTATTAGAACTGGTGATTAATTCCGGGGTGCCTTAAGTGTTTGTTCTTGCCACGACTTTCGATCTGTTGCATATTTTTGGTCTGCTCATACCCGATATCATTGGATAAGCAAACGACAGCACAGGAATTACACGAGTGATTTCCACCATCTATTTTCTAACACCGGACAACAAGGCGCCGCAATGATTTTATCCTTTTGTTGTTTATACTCCAGTCCATTCGCATGAAATGATTTGCTTCATCATTTATAATGCGTACTGTTAAACAATAGAATTCGCTACCACGGTCGGTGTTTCCAGAAGTATAACTTGGGTATCTATAAATTCAGACAGAGACTTATATCTCAGTCGTAAGGCATCACTGGAGCTTGATCGCATACTTAATTTGGATAATATAAAAATGTATTTATACAGAAAATGATGAAAAAAAGAATGAGACAAAAGAAAACAAGCCCGCTGAGTTTCTCGCCGGATCTTCTTAGTGGAGGCTGCGTTCCGAGCCGGTGGTAGATTAGTAAGTTAACAAACTGTAAACGGCAATTTATAAGTAATCCATCGCAGGGTTCATACAAAATAAATAATTTCAGTTAGAATAGGCTATTACCTACTGAGTAAGCGAGCCACATCTTAGGCCCCATGATAAAAGGCCGACATCAATCAGGTGAGATAGGAGTCAATTGCTGATCAGTCCTCAGTAAAAAAAGCGATGCCTCGGACTAGGATGCCTCTTTGAAAAGACGCGACCCTAGTAGGTGGTAGGTGGTACAGGATGGGGGAACTTTGTAACTACGCAGTACAAAATTTATGCAAACAGATTGATGCAGCGATGCTTCGGCCTAGGATGCCTCCCTCAAAATGGCTCGATCTCATTAGGTGGTGGGTGTACCACCCAAACTTCGCAAATACGCAGTGCAACGGTTATGCAAACAGATCGATGCAGCGACGCTTGGGCCTGGGATGCCTCCCACAAATTGGCGCGACCTTAACAGTTGGTGGGTGGTAAAGGTGGTGGGGGAAACTTCGTAACTACGCAGTGCAATAGTTATGCGAGCGGATCGATGCAGCGATGCCTTGGTCTGGGATGCCTCCCTTAAAATGGCACATCTCACACTGGTGGTGGGTGGTACAGGAGGAGGGGGAAACTTCGTCACTACGCAGTGCAATAATTATGCGAGCGGATCGATGTAGCGATGCCTCGGTCTGGGATGCCTCCATCAAAATGGCGCGACCCAGACAGGTGGTGGGTGGTACAGGAGGGGGAAACTTCGTAACTACGCAGTGCAACCGTTATGTGAGCGGATCGATGCAGCGATGCCTCGGTCTGGGATGCCTCCATCAAAATGGCGCGACCCAGACAGGTGGTGGGTGGTACAGGAGGGGGAAACTTCGTAACTACGTAGTGCAACCGTAATTTGTGCGGATCGATGCAGCGATGCCTCGGTCTGGGATGCCTCCATCAAAATGGCGCGACCCAGACAGGTGGTGGGTGGTACAGGAGGAGGGGGAAACTTTGTAACTACGCAGTGCAACCGTTATGTGAGCGGATCGATGCAGCGATGCCTCGGTCTGGGATGCCTCCATCAAAATGGCGCGACCCAGACAGGTGGTGGGTGGTACAGGAGGGGGAAACTTCGTAACTACGCAGTGCAACCGTTATATGAGCGGATCGATGCAGCGATGCCACGGTCTGGGATGCCTCCATCAAAATGGCGCGACCCAGACAGGTGGTGGGTGGTACAGGAGGAGGGGGAAACTTCGTAACTACGCAGTGCAACCGTTATGTGAGCGGATCGATGCAGCGATGCCTCGGTCTGGGATGCCTTCCTTTAAAATGGCGCTACCTCAAAAGGTGGTGGGAGGCACAGGAGGAGGGGGAAACTTCACAACTACGCAGTGCAATAGTTATGCAAGCGGATCGATGCAGCGATGCCTCGGTCTGGGATGTCTCCATCAAAATGGCGCGACCCAGACAGGTGGTGGGTGGTACAGGAGGGGGAAACTTCGTAACTACGCAGTGCAACCGTTATGTGAGCGGATCGATGCAGCGATGCCTCGGTCTGGGATGCCTCCATCAAAATGGCGCGACCCAGACAGGTGGTGTGTGGTACAGGAGGAGGGGGAAACTTCGTAACTACGCAGTGCAACCGATATGTGAGCGGATCGATGCAGCGATGCCTCGGTCTGGGATGCCTCCATCAAAATGGCGCGACCCAGACAGGTGGTGGGTGGTACAGGAGGAGGGGGAAACTTCGTTACTACGCAGTCCAACCGTTATGTGAGCGAATCGATGCAGCGATGCCTCGGTCTGGGATGCCTCCATCAAAATGGCGCGACCCAGACAGGTGGTGGGTGGTACAGGAGGAGGGAGAAAATTCGTAACTACGCAGTGCAACCGTTATGTGAGCGGATCGATGCAGCGATGCCTCGGTCTGGGATGCCTTCCTTTAAAATGGCGCTACCTCAAAAGGTGGTGGGAGGCACAGGAGGAGGGGGAAACTTCACAACTACGCAGTGCAATAGTTATGCAAGCGGATCGATGCAGCGATGCCTCGGTCTGGGATGCCTCCCTCAAAATGGCGCGACTCAGACAGGTGGTGGGTGGTACAGGAGGAAGGGGAAACTTCGTAACTACGTACTGCAATAGTTATGCGAGCAGATCGACGTAGCGATGCCTCGGTTTGAGATGCCTCCCTCCAAATGGTGCGACCTCAACAGGTGGTGGGTGGTGCAGGAAGTGCAAGTGCGCAATACAATGTAAGCAGTTCAATGTACCTATGTGCCGAGATTCTTTTCAAAATGGCGATATATCATGAAGACGCAACAAAATAAATCATAGCATTTCAATGCACCTTTTGGGCGAATGTATACTCGACGTGATGGCAGACAAAATATCTATCTATATATCATCACGCCAGACCGTTGCGGAGTAGGCAGAGTACAGAGTTCCAATTGACACAGCCTTATCTTTTAAAAAAGTATTTTCGTTCAGCAGAGGTTGTCTTTAGACTTATGGTAACCCATTTACCATAAGTCACATACACAAATAATAGTGAAATAAAATACTTATTTTATGAGTATTGTAGTAAATCATTTTCTTTAATCGTAGTGTAGTAAATAAGAAATATGGTGCTTATTTAAACTGGTATTAGTATTGGCTCTTTATAGCATCGCCTGCTATTTGGAGTTTGCCCTTTTCAATATAATTCGGAAGAAAGAGAGAATCGTGAGAGAATGAGACTGAAATAGAGTATGCATCAAAATCTAAAGTGATTGATTACAATAGGGTCATACATATTTTTTTCATCTCTTTATTTGCTATTTAGTAAGATTTTACAAAAGAAAATCAAGAATATGTTATTACGTAGTAACTCGTTGTTTTTGTAAAGATGTACTCATACTTGAGGTCCGATACAACGTAATAAACATTACACCATAATTATCGACTAAAGCTATGCATACAGACATCTACCTCACCTTAAAAGTGTATAGACGTTTTCGAAAAAGGACATAGTCGAAAATTGCCCCAGAACCAACAAACATTTGACCCATGCCACCATTATTTATCTATTTTATTAAAATAATGGCAAATATCCGTATTTAACGGACAATTTGGAATCTAAAACGAATATTTTAGTGTATTGTAAGTACTTATATCGAAGTCGACATCTTTACTGAATGTCGACACGCAATATAACCTCATACGTATTAATGACTATTAATTTATAATCTCAAAATCTAATACTTTTTGTGAAATATTGCGATTCCCCCGCTTGTCCGTTTAATAATAAATGCCTTAAGAGAATTTATAGGTGATTTGAAATCATACAAGGATTTTTCAATGCTGTTCTTCTTTTAGTTATGGCTTCACACTCATTTTAAGTGTATTTTGCCAGTGTCCAGTGAGATGCATAATCGTCTATCTATATCATCAAGCCAGCTCCCTCGCGGGGTATCTCCCTATGCATAATCGGGTTTAAATAAATTAATTCAGCTCCCGATGAACTTGATGACAACGATGATAATGAAATTGATGAAGTACCCCAGTGCAACGGCCGTTTTGAGGGAAATCGAAAAGGCACGTTTTATCACTTTGTTACAATTACCTTCATTCATGCCCACATAAGAAGACATAATGGTTAATATTCCACCTACATTACACATTATTATTCCAAATAACACAAGTTTCTGAAATTAACAAATTGACGACAGCACTCTTCGACTTCCTGCCAACAAAAACTTCATTGCTGTTGGTTCTAGGGCAAATCATGTATGGGCGCAGAACAATGTCGTTTGATCAGTATCTTCGTGACTTATATAGTTTCGAGTTAAATGTACCTATATCATCACACCAGATCCCTTGCGGGGTGGCAGAGAGTACAGAGTTCCGACAGGTTCTTTCCTTACAGACCTCTCTCATGTTTGTTTACTCGGCTTCCTTCACTCTGATTTTTCTGAACTTATGACTACAACAGCTAAAACAAAAGACTCGTTTTAATGTAAGTTAAGGCTGAGAAATTCTTTTAGGGGGCATCCGTTAGTTACGTTTCCCTTAGTGGGATTTAGTGAGATTTGGTTAAACCCCGCGTCTCCCTTACGCGAGACTTACGCTCTCGTTGTTAAAAGATTAAATTCCCGAAGTAAATGTTTTTAATAGTTATGAGACTTTTTCAGCGTACAAAATATGATACTCTAAGAAAAGTAAAAGCATTTTTTTAATCATGCGTATAATAATTAATGTTATTACAAAGGTTAACGTTAGATTTTCAATTCTACCCTTCCTCCCCCTGAATTTAAATAAGATTTGATGATTTTACTGGACCCCTCCCCCCTCCATTTTGAGCTCAAGTAATTAATGGATGCCCCAACTACCTTTACTTTTATAAGACGCGTTTGTCCGAGTAGTTGCTTTATTAATTTTCGGTTCCTTGGATATGGACGAAGTCAAAAGATTGTGTTAAGGCCAGATAACTACAATTGCGCATGTCCAGCTTCCATTGATTTGTTGTTGTTCTAGACACTATAAGTTATATACATAGAGCTACTAGGAAACAAGATGGCGTGTGGGTGGTGGGAATTATGTGTCGGAAGGGTATACACTATATTTTGATATTTGTAGGGGAAAAGGGATGTAGGGGGGTAAATGTTCAAGATCATTACAGGTGTGCTTTTCAAATAATCGATAGTTGTGGGAGGTGGGGTAAGTGTTGAGGAGGTTGGGAGACTCAGTCACAGGGATGGATGCGATTTGGTGATGTAGGTGTCTATAGGGTTTCTATGCATTTATTCAAATATAAAGGGTAGTTACTGAGTATCTAGTTGTTTTTGTTAATTTTAAATATAAATAACTTTTTCAAAAAGGAGAAACCGACTTCGGCGACGAACTATGAGAGTGGAGGAAGCCAGGGACATATGTAAGGAAAGAACCTGTTGGAACTCTGTACTCTTTGCCTATCCCGAAAGGGATCTAGCGTGATGATATAGATATATAGATGGATAGAAACCGACTTCGTGTCGCAAAAAAAAAACTGGCACCGACTTCAAATATCTATTATTTGCTTCTTGAAGTCGGTTTCCTTTTATTTTAAGATATTTATTTACTTTTTCAAAGTAATGAGGGACTTAATTATTAATTTTTGTATACCTACATTATGTTATTTTGCTTAGTTCTACAGTGAGGTACTTACAGGATTTATATATTACCAATAATAACGGAATCTATACATTCGTGTTGTTTGCCATTAACGAGTCGCCTGGTGTAAAGCCAAAGTCCAAGTTTCAATAATGGGAACACTTTGAAGCTACACAAAATCCAACGCAAAAAGAATTATCAAAATTCAGTTCATAAATAAAGACGTCATAAAAAATGGACGAATTGTACGCCTTCTTCTTTTTTGAAGTCTGTTAATATTTTGATTAGTGCTACTATTAGATATTAGGGTACGTATAGCATTAACACAATATGTATAATAACTCAATCTACAGATTCGTGTTATTGTCGTTGAGGAGTGCCCTGGTGCATCTTCAAAGTCTAAGGTCCAATACCAATGAAATTAAACTGGGACTACCTTTGAGCTATACTGAACCTAATTCTAAAGAATCTTCAAAATCGGACCAGAATTGACAGAAATATCTGTAAACATACATACAGACGAACATAGAACCTCCTCCTTTTTAAAGTCGGTTAGAAAGTACTTTTCTCTACGTTGAATCCGTACTAATGATTTTGACCAGAATAGATACCACAATTATTTGAAACGTGCGTATTTAATGTGTTCCGCAATCTTTTTTAACTAACTGGGATGTAAAAAGGGTTTCGGATGGGTGAGGGGAGGTAGTCCTCTTCTTCTCGGGAAAAGGGGCGGCCCTTCGCCTTTCTGTTGGAAATAGCGGCTCGCGGAGAACAAAGCGGAAAATGTGTGTCAAGGTTAAGGTCGTTTTAAACCGTAAACAGAAAACAAGGACGCATGTACATTGTTTCCTGAAATTCTACGGTCAGGATTTCGTGTCTATGCACGGTTAGCAGCGGTAAGAAGCTTATTGATTGACCACGGTGCGACCCCGCGCGATTTTCTATTGAGGTTTTATATTATACTGCTAACCAGCCAAAAACGGTCAGTTAATCTTAAAAAAAGAAAACGTGTGTTAACAACCAACTTAGAAGTTCCGTAACTTTTTTTGGGTCTTGTATTTTCTAAACTTGGTAACCAGTTTCCTTCGGGCCTTAGTGTTTTTTTTTCTTAACCTATATTTTTACATTGCTGGGCAAAGGTCTCCACTTAATTTAGTGTATATTAGCATATTATTATTTTAATAAAATTCCTGCCTTTGTTTTGTAGCCATTCGACATTTGGTACTTGGTGCATCTTATTGGCAGATAGGAAAAGGTTTGGCGGAATAGGTTACAGGTCACTGCAGCTGCGCAGAAACATTATTGTTCGGAATCTTTGAAAAGAGATTTCACGCATCTGTATGTAAATCTTACTATGTCTCTACTTTTTTCATGTATTTTTGTGAAGTAATCCCGAAGATTATCAAATTAAATTAAATTTGAAAATAGCTCAGGTTTAAATTTATTGGGCGCCATTATTGCATCTTGTGCTTGATTATTGTCAGGGGAGGGGTGAAGAGAGGTTGCAGGTCACTGCAGTTGCGCATTTGCATCCCATCCGCCGCCATTTTGTATAAGATATGGCCGCTTCGGACTCAGTTAATTTCCGCGTTTGAACCGATGCATCTGTCAGTACAAAGTAGTGTGTGTGAATAGTTCCCAAGTTATGTATATAATGTGCATGTTTATTCCGTCATACCTACCATTTTATATAACTAGTAACGTCATTTAATTATAACTTCGATGGTCAGTCAAAAGTGAAATATTATAGTATCTAAATATGAGGTGTATTCTTTATTAAATCTTAGCCACACCAAACGTATCATTTAAGTATCTTGTACAGACAAAAATAGTAATCTTCTATAAGGCTAGGATTTCATACATCGCAATGATATCCTTGAATTTATTCTATATTGTATATTTATCAACATTGGGGTATATGTATTTCTGGGTTTGGGAAAATTCCAGGTCTCGATCAATAACATCGAAAAGGGTGGGGGTGGGGGGATGCTAGGGGCTGGATGCAAGTTGCAGGTCATTGCAACTGCGCACACGGATTACATTGTCCGCCATCTTGGCCAAAACGCTGGGGTGACTGCCTAGATTTTTATCTTCGATTATAAAAGATGTAGTGAACTGCCTATTGTTGGTCTAGAAAAGTGTTTATGCCCGCTTATTCCTTGCGGTGGGGATGCTCTACATTCGTCCTTGTAATATTTATTTTGAGACTTCTATCTATAGCATACTAATGATTTCATTGTCGTGAAAAATCGTTGTCCATGCGATGTAGTTGTAGATGCGGTTTGCCGATTTGAGCCGTAAACATAAAAAAGGGACGATTTTCTAATCATCGTAATAAAATATAGACACAAAGGATCGATTATACCATCAAAGTTTACCTGGGCGAAAACTGCAACTGCGCACTTGCAGTCTTCCGCCATCTTGTGCATATAGGTGATGAGGGGGTTAACAGATATCCACGGGAGGTCCATGCAACTCTCAGTCTAGATTGTAACCTCACTGGAATCATATGTACTGTCAGGTTAAAGTTTCATTACCATTTATGGGCTTTATAATGTTTTGTAATCAGTCTGAAGTGGGAAGCGGGCTAGAAAATCTTGACTTCCGTTCAATATTTTCGTCTGGACGAGGTCTTTGTAGGCGCGCACAATAATTGCACTTTCCCCCATTTTATCCACATAAAGTGTAGTTTAAGGAGAAAGGTTCTTATTCGCAATATAACGTACCTGGCTAGAATTAATTTTGGATGTGGAATTTTTGTGACAAGTGTTGCGGTTTAGTATTCGGGTAAAGTAGGATATGTGTCTTTGTAAATCCTTATTGGTGTAGTGTAATTGTATCTTTCTACCAGCTTGTGCAAAAAAGTGAAAGAGCCACAGTTTTTTGTTATTATAATACACTTCTAAATGTGAAGTACAGTCATACAAGGATGTTGTGGCCCGCGCCCAAAACGGAACTAACGCTATCAAAGGAAATGTCACTTCTTGAAAGTGGCAAAGTTACAATTTGCTACGAAATTTATTTAAGTTCTGAAAAATATGAAGTTGCTTTTGTTTGTCGTTTTTATTGAAGTCAGTAGTGAGTCTGCACTTTCTGTGCGATTACAAAAAAAAAAACGACAAAGTATCAGAAATATAAAAGGTGTTTTTTTTTGTGTTCGGTTCTTCTCGTCATTAATTTGTTATAATAGTGATAATAAATTCTTGTCTTCTTCTTTGTACTTGTAACTTCTATAAATATTGTATTTTGGTGAAATAAAAAAGGCCGAGGCCTCCCCCAAAGACCGTAACAACGATCAACTTTGTACTGTATGCTTCTACCCTCTACCCGCGACCTTCATCAGGTTATAGGCCCACCCGAAGCACTCTTAATTGACGGAAATGCATGAGGGGATGTATGAACGTAGATGAAGCGAAAGAGGTGTGTCAGAATCGTAGTGTGTGAGGAATGGTAGTCTCTGCCTACCCCAGTGGGATAAAGGCGTGAGTGTATTTATGTATATATGCAAAAAACACCGTCGCGCCTATTTTCCCCAAGCGGTGGCAGAGGCGTTCTTTGTACACCCACTTTTTAGCGACGAAGTCTCAATCTAATAAGGCACACAATGCTAGTTTCCGACTTATACTACTACACACTACACTTGCCTGGGATTCGAACCCAGGACCTGGTGATCGCTCAGGTCGAGAATGTCAGTCCAAAAATTGTTAAAGTTATGTTCGTCGTTCTTGGTCTTGTGCAAAAATAGCCTACCGCCATTTTGTGCATGGTTTGTAAGTCGCACAAAAGGGCGTTACTTGTTGCGCATAACGGCGGAATACCCGTGGGTGGGGAGAGAAGAGGAGATGTATCTAAATGGCAGTAATTTTCAGATTTATGTTCGTTTTACCTTTTTATGTCTAATATCGTGTTCTAGTACAGGGGCTAAGTAAAATGCGAGGAATACTACGTGGTCTTGTATAGAGTTGGAGTGTTTTGCAGTATATGTGTGTACCTGAATGTGTTGTAAAATCATGCAAAACAAGCAATAATCAATCATCTCTGAAGGCGGAATGAGGGGGATAGTGTTCCGGATAAAATCAATGTTATTCTAGAACTACATCGCTTCTGTCGCCATTTTGTGCGCATGTAGACAGGGGGAAAGGGTGGGGGAAGCGGCTGCAGCATCTCGGCTCCGGCCGCTGCACTAGCCAGTACTAAATAAGAAATTAGTAGCTTCGGTTCTTTTATACAGTTTAGGTATCGTCTTTGTTTTCTTACCTTTTAATTATTCTATTTGATATCTAAAATATTCGTCGTTCATATTTGATTCATATTTCGTGGATTTTTGATATTAGTAGTTCCAAGTGCAATACTTTAGTGCTTGCAGGGGAGACAGTGTCCCTGGGCATTGCATCGCGTTGGGCGCCATTTTGAGCATCATGCGCGTATGTAGTTAGGTCGGTCGGGGCGAAAGCTGCAGCATCCCAGTCTGTAAGCGATATAGACTGTAAGCGATATAAGTTGTTAGTTCCGTTATCATTGCGATCCTCTCTTTGTTTTCCTTATTTGATTTTATACTAGTAACTTCGCTAGTCTACTACCTTTTTCTTAGCTATGAAGCCTAAGTGTCAAAATTAAGTGTATTGATTTTTTGATGAAGTACAAAATTCATTTTAAAGATGGTAGGATTCTTTGTCTGTTAAGATTGTTTATAGGATTCTTTTTTTTGTTTGATACATCACGAAATTTAATGAGATTTTGGTGAAATACGTGAGTGTGATTGATTACATGTGTTAATTTTACATTCTTGTAAATTTAGTGTGTGTTCTTGTGTTGATGGGGGGGGGGGGGTTAGTTTGGGAAAAAGGGCATAGCTTCTTACATGCAGTACAAATTAAGTATTGATTTTATTGGGTGTGGTTCCAGTAAATATGTTTGATAATGTATGGGGAGGGGGTAGTCTAGATATTTCTACCGGGATAGGTCGTTCCTTTGCATCTGCGCAATTGCATCCTCCATACAAAAGGGTGGGTGAGGGTAGGGGTAGGGCTAAGGGAGGAAGGGGTATGCAAGCCTAGGCCCTGGATCTGGTCGATGCAGCTTTCAGATAAAATAAAACTGTGTTTGAAAAAGGTTGTCTGGTGAAATAAATTTTTATAGATAGTGATATTTCTTCATGAATAGTGGTGATGGCTAGGGTAGTAGTCGGTCGATGGTGGGGTTAGTTAGTGATTTATCGGCAACGTTTCGTTAGTTTTCTGATCTGGAATAGAAGTTAGGAAGTGATTAGGAGTCGAGACGGATAAGGTTTTTGTCGGATGGGGCTAGGTTGATACAGCTGCGTAATTGCATTTTATCGATAGGAGAGGGAAAGGCTGTGCGCGAAGCGTGTGGGCACCTGGATAGGGTGAATGCAGCTTTTAATACAACGAAAGGAATTTTTTAAAGAAAGTTGTCTTGGGAAATTAGTTTTTGCAGATAGTGATATTTCCAATAATGGTAAAGTGATGGCTGGGGTAGTTGTCGAACGACCGATCTTGGGGGCCAGCTAGTGATTTATTGGGGAAATAACGTCAGTTTTTTGATCGAGTCGGGAAGTATTTACGGAATATTGTCTATTGAAATAAGTGGTTCGTAAATTTATGTGTGAATTCTGAAAAAAAACAGGAAGTGATTGGAAGTAACTGTGAAGTGAAATAAGACTCTGATTTGTGTTTGAAGTGGTTGTTCCATTCCATGTAGTCATCGGTACAAATTAATTATTGATTTTATTGGGTGTGGTTCCAGTATATTTGATTGATTTTATGTGTGAGGAGGGGGAGAGGGTCTAGGTATTTCTACCGGGACAGGTCGTTGCATCTGCGCAATTGCATCCTGCATACAAAAGGGTGGGAGTAAGGGGTGTTGGAAAGGCGAGGGGCAATGGATAGTTAAGGCTATATCCGGGAGATGCAGCTTTCTGTACCAACGAAAGAGTATTTAAGAAAGGTTGTCTAGTGAAATAAGTTTTTATTTATAGTGATATTTTTATAAACGGTGTAGTGATGGCTGGGGTAGTAGTTGATCGACCGATATTGGGAGTCAGTAGTGATTTATTAGGAAAGTGTCGTTAGATTTCTGATCGGAGTTAGAAAGTCATTAGTAATCATCGTCTATTGTTTAGGCATAAAAAAATAAGGGTTGGGAAGTGATTGGGAGTAACTATGTGAAATAAGAGTTCGATTTGTATCTGAAGTAGGCCCAGTATCTCTTTGGAGTAGTTTAGTGGTTATTTTACATGCAATTAATGCAACCATCAGTACATATTGGGGTATTGATTTATTGGGTGTGGTTCCAATGTAGTTGATTGATTTTGTCTGGGAAGGGGGAGGGGGGGGGGGGGATTCTAGCTATTTCTACCGGGTAGGTCGTATCGTTGCATCTGCGCAATTGCATCCAACATATAAAAGGAGGAGGAAGGGGTAGGTGAGGCTAGGTCCCGGGATCCGGTCTATGCAGCATCCAGTTGCAATGAAAGACTATTGAGAAAGGTTGTCTGGTGAAAGCAATTTTAAATTTTTGTCTGTAGTGGGCGACAATGGTTTCTTTAGAAATAGGATATTGGGAGTCAGGTAGGTATTTATTGGGGAAATGTTGTTAGTTTTCTGATTGAGTTGATGCAAATGTGTGTAGGAGTTAGGAAGTGAATAGGAACGATTAAATTAAAGGACTTATTAATAAATTAGTGAATACTCGGATAAAAATATAAGGACTTTGAAGTGATTGATTGTACACAACAGTGCAGTGACATTTTTTTGTGTTTAAAGTGGACTCGGACTTATTCTATAGGGCTAGGTCGATGTGACTGCGCAATTGCATTCTGCATATAGGAGATTGGGAAGGAGGTGTTGGTAGGGCGAGGGAGAACGGGGATGAGGTCCAGGTATCCGGTCCGGAAAAAATAATTAGTGAGTAGGAGTGATTGTTTAGTGAAATAAGTGCTTGATTCAGTTCATGCGTAGGCAGGATGCAAAACGAATAACGGCTTGGTCGACTTGGCTTTATCGATGCCTATATCTGGGGTTAATATTACAGGGTGTATCGGGGAGGGTGTTAGTTTCTTGGAACAGGTGTTTAGCAATAGTTGTTCTTCAATTTAATGAATCTGTTGTGACTTTGTTTAGTTCTATGATACTGTCGTGTTTTAGGAAGTGTAGTTTTATAACATGTCTATAGTGTTTGGTAGGAAAACCAAGATCGGATGAAAAAAAGGGGTAGTTTGGATCAGGGGGGAGGGCAGTGTCGAGAACGGGGGGGTTGTCTCCAGGGTCCTGAGGCGTGGAGAGGGGCGTTGGTCCGGCTAAAATCGATGAAGTGGGGTAAAGGGTACAATCTAGATATCTGCTATTGTGCTTGTCGAGAATCGAAGCTGAAGTAGGGATAGGCTAGGCTGGTCAGATGTAACTTCTGAGTTGCATCTGACCAGATTTTTTTTAAGAGAGACCTGGTTCGTTGCCCATTGCAACTACTTAAACACGCGGTGATTAATAACCGGGCCAAGTGAATGGTTGTAAATATATAATATAATTAGTGATAGTAGTTATTTTGAGTTAATTAATACTACTGTGAAGAACTTTTGAGTTTCAAGCAATAGACGAGTGACAGTCTTCGGTAGGCTCACAGACTCAGAGATAAATACCTGTGTCGGGGCTTTAGCTCACAGAATCAGAGCTATATACGTGCGTCGGGTCTTGTAGAGATGTTATGATATCTGTAACGGCTGTAAGCGCTATACGCACCATATCACACCATCTTGCTGGCCCGTTACATCATACTATCTCTAAGGTAAGTCTAAATATGGTCATTTATATGGTGTTTTGTGTTTTATCTGAACTTCTATTACTTATAAATTTATTATAATTTAAGTTACGAGGCATGCCTTTTAAGTTTTGTCGTTTCAAGAAAAAACACAACTAGAACCTTATAGTACTTTTTATTGTTTTTCAAAGTATTCACCACGTAGCTTAATACACTTTTCCATTCGCTCAAACCAGTTATTATAACATTTATTCCACTCTAAAGTGGAGGTGTTTAAAATGGCTGACTTGAAAGCGTCGACTGCTTCTTCACCGGACTGGAACCTTTGACCACGAAGACTTTTCTTAATTTTAGGAAATGTAAAGGGCTTAGGTCAGGACTGTATGGAGGTGGTCAAGAATTTCTACTTTTTCCTGCTTCAAATACTCAATCGTTTGACGAGCGCTGTGTGCGTTGTCGTGGTGCAGGATGATGCGTCGCTTTGAGTTAGATTTTCGAAGTTCGGCGATGACTTGTGGTAAACAAACTCTACGATTTTCAAGTGCAATAGTCGCAACATGGCCGGTTTTTCCAAGGAACGTGGCCACCATCTTCTTTGAAGTGCTTCGAGAACGAACAACTTTAATCGGCTTTGGCTCGTCTTGAAAGACCCAGATTGTAGATTGTTGTTTGGAATCAGAATCGTAGGCATAGATCCAAGATTCGTCACCACTGATGATGTCGTAGACGTGATTTGACTCTCCTCGGTTGAACCTTTGCAGAGTTTTCTTACACCATCTGACGCGGGCCGCCTTGTGATCGTCGGAAAGCAGATGCGGTATCCAACGGCAAACTAGCTTTCTCACACCAAGCGCTTCATGCAAGATCTTCTGAATGGTTGTCCCTGAGATGCCTAATAGAGCCTCTATCTCTCGATACGTCACATGACGATCTTCGAGAATTAGTTGTCTCACAGCAATGATGTTATCTCCAGTGAAGGCGGATTTTGGGTGTCCTTCGCGAGAATTTTCACTAACACTAGTATATTCACGCTGGAATTCTAAATACCAGCGTTCGACAGTCCGCAGACATGGGGCTTCATCACTGAACACAGATTTTAGCTCTTTAAAACACTGAAGCCGTGTCAGGCCTCTTCTAAAGTTGTAGAAAATTATTGCACGAACATTTTCCTTAGGAAGATTCATTTTCGTACGTAACCTGACAGATTCCAATCGACACTGTGACTAACCAATAGCATTAATCCTAATACTTTCAACTGTTTTGAGATTCAAAATTTAAACACATTCGAATATAGAACAGTTCCAAATTCAAAATTGCCGGGAAATATGGAATCGACAGAACTTAAAAGGCATGCCTAGTATACTTTTGTAGTCCTAATTTTTGATTTTTATATTTTAAACCGTCTGATTACAAATTTTAATTAATAATCTCATACTTTTTTGTATTAATGCCTCGTTGGTCCGGTGGCAAAGCGCATCTATTTGTGGTCACGAGCTCCTGGGTTCAAATCCTAGGTCCGACAAATGTAGTGTTTCTAACGAAAAATTCACAGTATGAGTCCGGAGTCTGGAATTGTGCCCGATATATGGCAATAGGCTCGCCCCCTATTACATGGGACCTAACATCGTCGGCGAAACGTTTGCCACCCCCGCTGATGAATATAAGCGTGACGGTGTCTTTTTGGATTAATTATTGTATTTAATTACTTATCTATAGTGATAGTAATTTTTTTTTTTTTTTTGTTATTTAAGTGCTACTCCTTTCAGGGTTTATAAATCTAATTATTTAATTTCATGATGTTTTACAGCCATTTTGATTAAGTATTGAGACAATGCGTACAGTATGTTTACTATTTTACTGAAATTGATGTATTTTCGTCAATATTTAAACATTTTACCCTTTTTAAATTGTAATTATATATTTTTAGATATTTTCAAATATTGTGTGAAAATTAAAAATAATTGGCAAGATTTTATGACTGCCTCGTTGGTCTAGTAGCACATAAGACTGTGATGCGGTCCTGGGTCCATATTCTAGATTGGACAAAATATTCTTCTTCTCATAAATAATTATCAGTCACTGTTCGAAATCTGTAATTGTGCCTGGTATAGCAGCAATCGGCTAGTCCCTATTAGATTGGGGCCTAACATTATTGTCGATATGTAAGATTACATTTCTGCAAACCCCGCTTAGGGTGATGGCGTGACCGTGTTTATTTTATTTTCTTGTCAGTACGCACTGTCCATTGCGAATTCTCCAAACTTTCTTGGATACAAAAAGTACACTTCGTATGTGTACCTATTGTAATTTCGTGCTATCAATTTAGGAAGTACATTAATCGCTTTGACAATATTCCCTATAATAATAAAAGTATTCCAATAATAGCATTCCATCAAATATTTTGTGTTCCTTTTGAGATTTCCTCTTACATCGTCTAGCTCTGTAAATATAATTACATTAATGAATTTAAACGGATATGAAACGAACTATGAGATTGGAGGAAGCAGAAGATTTCTGCAAGAGAAGACGCTGTTGGAATTCTACACTCTGACTACCCTGCAAGGGATCTACCGTTCTTCATTTGTACAGTCAATGTTTTAAGTAACTAAACATCCTCAGCTTTATTTTGCATCAACCTCATTATTTTTTTTTGATAAAAATAATATTTAAATACGAAATAATACAAATATTAGCAATATTTGTAATGTTTGGCAACATTGCTAAAAATAAAAATCCTTTTTTAAAAAAAATATAACCCACTTCTAAAAGCAAAAAATAAATATTTGAAGTCGGTACCGGTTAGTGCAGTCGGTTACTTGGCACCGACTTCAAATATTTATTTTTTGCTTTTTGAAGTCGGATTTATTTTTTTAAAAGATTCTTATTTTACTATTTTAAGTGGCAAGTAAATTATTTACTAATATTTATATACCTATATTATATTATTTTTCTGAGTTGTACAGGCAAGGTACCTACAAGATTGATATAATAACAATAATAACGGAATACATTCGTGCTGTTTGCCGTTAAAGAGTGCCCTAATGTATCTCCAAAGTCCAAAGTTAAATACCGATTTCATTAAAATGGGACCATCTCAAAACTATACTAATCCTAACGCAAAAAGAATCATCAAAATCAGTTCATAAATAAAGACGTTATAAAAAACGCAGATGAATTGTCGACCTCCTCCTTTTTTGAAGTCGGTTAATATTCTGATTAGTTCTATGGAAGGGGTACCTATAGGATTGACATAATACCCATAATATCTCAATCTACGCATTCGTATTGTTTGTCGTTAAGGAGTTCCCTGGTATATCTTCCAAGTCTAAGGTCCAATACCAATGAAATTAAAATGGGACCATCTTGGAGCTATACTGAACCCAATGCAAGAAGAATCATCAAAATCAATTCATAATTGGCGGAATGATCGAATTGAGATCCTCCTCCTTTTTAGAAGTCGGTTAAAAATAAGAATATTCAGCAACTTATATCGCCGACTATACCAAATAAATACCCTTAGGGTCTTCGGGCTCTGGCCCATAGGAACTTGCCACACCCTGCGATATTTCTGAAGTTAAACCCTTCTTTCTAGGTCTCAAATCCGCACCACCTTGAAGAAGAAGGCGTTTGAGGACGCAGGTATACCTGTCCGCCAGGTAAGCAGTACAGTGACAAGTCTCAGCCAGCCGCCGCCCCCCCTCGTAACATCCCCACTGAGCGTCATCAACACGCAGACAGTGTTAGGGAAGAACGCAGAGGTTCAAACATTCACTGACTATAAAGCAAAATTGTTTAGCACAGTTTTTGGTTTTTTTTTTTTGTGTATAGTCTGCTAGTTAAGTTTGATTATAGCTTGACTGCGCACAGGCTGGATGCATGCTCAATTGTTTTTTTAAAACCATGTCCTTTGAGGTTAATGTTGAGAGGTATTGAATACATATTATATTCTCAATTTTCTAATCTACTACTATGTTTTTTTGGAAATTGAGATTTATTCAAAATTGTCGACCGAATGTATTTTTTTAAACAGTGAATGTGTTGGCCTATATTTTATTAAATTATTT
Source organism: Phalera bucephala (assembly GCA_905147815.2). Taxonomy (NCBI): domain Eukaryota; kingdom Metazoa; phylum Arthropoda; class Insecta; order Lepidoptera; family Notodontidae; genus Phalera; species Phalera bucephala. Next base: position 4,299,374 of record LR990609.1, on the reverse strand, counting down.
CTAGTGTCTTATAGAAACAGATATTCAGTACAAGTAACTTATTATTGTTTTTTATTTATTTTGCGTAGTATTTGTGGTAGTTAGTTCGATATTAGATATTGCATTACTATTAGAAAACATTTTGTAGATAAATAATTATTTCATACGCCTAATTTTTTATATGAGGTAAATTTAAAGAGTTATGTCAAAGAAATATTTTGCATAGTTTTAATAATAAATAAAAATAGTTTAAATTTGCATTTGCGCAATATTAAATTTAATTGCAGCTGTGAAAACGTTTTTAAAGTTTATTTCGCTAGATGTCAATCTATTAGAAATGTATTGTTTATATATTTTATAGCATCATTGCGCTGTGATACCTTTGTAAAATAAAATTTCAAGTTAATTACATTTTAGTCTATTTAATTATCATTACTTTGAGTCCCACAAATGTTATTATAGGTTGAAAGAGTAATTTAGTATAGTAATCTACATAGTCAAGAATGTTTTTAAGAGATTCGCGAGTATCAAAATCTCGCAAATCGCTTGCTCTTAGCGATACTAAATCTTGTAGAGAACTGACACGACTTCTTAAGATTCTGGTGTGACAGCGCCAAATTTTTATATCCAGCCTTACTAGTCTGTGCTAACAGACATTATAAAGCTATTTAACATTTCAGGTGACCCTTAACATGCTGAACGCATCCGAAAATGAAGTTGACGTGGAGGGACTCAGCGGTGACGTCAAGCTCGAGTTTGAGACGACGAACGAGGACGTGGTTACTTGAAATTGGTTTAGCTTTCCTTAAGTTAAGTTTTTTAGATGTTAGACTAAGTGTGTGTTAGGTTAAGCGTACGGTTATATTTAGTGCTTTCAGTTAACATGTTATGTTGATTTTATTAAGTTTTTATTAGGCTAATTGACGTGAGGTTAAGGTCACACTATCACAATAACGCCCAGTTGCAGAGATTATTTTTAAATTTCAAGAAAACATTAATTGGTAATCTATCTTTAAACCATAGTTTAAAGATAGATTAGCTATGAATGTCATTTTTAAATTTAAGAAACGTCTCTGGAACTGGGCGATATGGTTATATAAAAATTCGGTAGATACATATATCATTATAATTATGAAATGGGTATCTATCGAGGATAGTGTTTCTTGTATCGTGTGGTGAGACCTTTAATCAGAGTTAGGTTAGTTGATTGTTACGTTTGCTATAAGAATAGTTAGGTGTTAGGATAGTTAGGTGTTAGAATAGTCGTGTGTTAAGATAGTTGTTAGGATAATTGGATGTTAAGATAGTTGGGTGTTGAGATTTTTGGGTGTTAGGTTAAATGGGTGTTAGGTTAAATGGGTGTTAGGATAGTTAAGCGTAAGGATAGTTGAATGTTAGGATAGTTAGGTGTTAGGGTAGTTGGGTGTTAGGCATAATTGGGTGTTAGGATAGGTTAGGTTGTTACGATAGTTAGGTGTTAAGATAGTTGGGTGTTAGCGTAGTTGGGTGTTAGGATAAATGGGTGTTAGGATAATTGTGTGTGAGAATAGATGGGTGTTAGTTAGGTGTTAGGATAAATGGGTGTTAGGATAGTACGGTGTTGGGGGTTTGGACTGTTTGGATAGTTCAGTGTTACGATAGGTCGTTGTTGTAAGTGAACGTTAGTAGAAGTGTGGTATTTCTCGACCAGTGTTTACTGGAAGGTCGAGGATGGTAATTTTAATTTTGCTAAAGTCGATTTAACCCCTCAGATTAATAGTTCAAACTCCTACTTTGTATTTAATCTCATATCGTTTAGACGATGTGGTCTTAAACGTCTAAATTGAAATTGGCTCTACTGACTTGAGTGTCAAGATTTTTATTTCACTGGGCCCCTTAGGTCGAGAGTATTTTCTGTGTCCACGTAGGGCTAAACCTAACGTGTTTACGCTTTATTTTATCATTTTCATCGACTTTGGTCTACATTTAGTTCGTAGTCTCTTGATCAAAACTAAGTTCATGGTAGTTAGAGTTGATCAAGCGGCTGTTCAGAGCTTCAGGGAATGCTAGAGCTGTTTCTTACTGTTATAGTAACACCTGACCATTGACGTTGACCAGCGAAACCGACCATTGATCACAGACAATTATATCGATGAAGACTGACCACCGACACTAACGGATCCAATAGCACTAGCTTCCCTTGGTGTGAAAACTCTCCTGTTCTTCGTTTTAGAAGGACAGACGTTTTTTCACACATCGGGACGACTTCTGATCTTACAACAGTATCACTCACTCTGCAGTCTTCTACTATGACATTATACGATTCTAAGAGTTACTGTAGCAATTGAAAGATGACTCGATTCTCTTCCTATTGTAGCTATGTCTTAAATAGATAATTGCAGGTGTAGTTCTGTATTGTAAGAGCAGACCCTCGCCTCTATATACACATTTAATTCAGTAGTGAGTATAGATGGTGTTTTATATTCATTTACTGTTTTAAATTGTGGTCTCGGTCCACCAGTAAACTTGTCGAGATTCTCACTTTGGCGTAACTTTGATCATAGTTTTGTGTGAGTACGTCTTATTATTTGAGGCGCTACTTGCAGGCGGGTGCTTGACTATTGGCGGTTATATAAAGGCTAAAAGGCATTGGTCTTCTAGCTTTTTCTAATCGTCAGTGGACTAGCGTTTGCGTTAAGTTAATCTTAAAGGCGATATTACAATGTACCATTACTTTTGTTTCAATAGCCATTCTCATTGTTATTTTCTTTCTGTGTTTAACGATTATTTTTTTCTTGTGGTGATCTTAATATTCGTGTGCGGGGTTTAATGTTTAATCGTTGTCTTCGATGTCATTGTAAACGTCTAGGGTGTTTTAATTTAGGGTAACTACTTCGTCGCTGTCGATATAGAACTGCATCCTAAAAGGTCTAGTTCTACCCGAGTATCGGCAGCGACCGAGTATTTACATTTATTCATAGATCGGTGTTAGGTTAACTTTTAACTACTTATTTAGTAATAATTGATTCGGTGTTCCAGAATTAAACTCAGGATTTCTTCGCTAATCTGAAAAAGTAGATGTGTAGGCAGATGCTTGGTTAGTGGCAGTTTCGTAAGGACTAAAAGTCTGTGTACTCTTGTCTTCTAGTTTTTTTCTAATCGTCAATAGTCTAGTGTTCGCATACGTTAGGTTAAGTAACTACTTCGTCGCTGCCGATAAGGACTGCATCCTCCTAGATCTGGTCCTACCCGAGTATCGGCAGCGGCCGAGTACTATATTTATGCATAGTTAAGTGTTACTGAGTCAGTGTTAGGTTAATGTGAACTACTTATTCAACTAGCCTTAATATCAAGATTTCTTCGCTAATCTGAAAAACTAGGTTAATTTAGATGTGCGCTAGGTGCAAAATGTAGATGAATGCTTGAATGTTGGCGATTTCTCAAAGACTAGAAGTCATCCTGTCAGTTTTATAGTCTTTTCTAGACGTCCATGGACTAGTGTTGGCATAGATTAGGTTAAGTAACTACTTCGTCGCTGCCGATAAGGACTGCATCCTCCTAGATCTGGTCCTACCCGAGTATCGGCAGCGGCCGAGTATTATATTTATGCTAAGTTAATGTTACTAAGTCAGTGTTAGGTTAATTTTAACTACTTATTCAACTAGCCTTAATATCAAGATTTCTTCGCTAATCTGAAAAACTAGGTTAATTTAGATGTGCGCTAGGTGCAGAATGTAGACGAATGCTTGAATGTTGGCGATTTCTCAAAGACTAGAAGTCATCCTGTCAGTTTTATAGTCTTTTCTAGACGTCAATGGACTAGTGTTGGCATAGATTAGGTTAAGTAACTACTTCGTCGCTGCCGATAAGGACTGCATCCTCCTAGATCTGGTCCTACCCGAGTGTCGGGAGCGACCCAGCGGTATATAGGTTAACATCATTTTTATATATAGTCTATGTTCTTATATTTATAGGTCTAGTGCTTGGTTGTTGGCGATGTAGAGCTAGGTCTGGTGGCACATCTAGTTCGCTCCCGAGAATCGCCAATGACTAGGTTTAGGTTAATTCATCAATCTTTATCATGGTTAAGTATAGGACATCAATCTGTATGTAGATTAGGCGTGATGTTATTAAATGTTTAGGGTAATTGATAGTTGATAAATTAGTCGTGCTACTTTGAAAGCCCCCATTTTTAGGACTAGACTTGATGCTTGGCGGTACAGGACCGCGTACTCGCTACGACCGGTCCTGGGACGAGTTACGCCAATGCTCAAGTGGAATAGTTGAGTAGCTTAGATTAGAAATATTTATACCATGAAAAATATATATTTATCTACTTGTAAGGATTGACCGTTGGCGAGGAGGTAACGGGCTGGTTCTAGTCACTATCGCCAACGATCAGTAGATATTATATAATAGGTTAATTTGATCTTACCCCTGAATTACATTCAGCCGACTGTTGCGTCAGTGAGCAGGGAAATGGGCATGTAGTTGAGAAGAGTGGTTGTGTAAACTTTAAGAGTGGTTGTGGAATGCTCACTTCATGTCTCTTTCCCTGCACACTATGTCGCTAATGGGCTGAATGTGAATCAGGGGTTAGGCTGAATAGTTTCGCGGCTGAGCAGCGCTTTCGGCACACATGTAAATAGTTGAGCATCATAGTACTGGCGGTCCGAATAAAAATCACGAACACAGACGCGCTCTCTTCGCAATTTTTCGGCAGATCTCAGAGGGTGCCCGCTTAACACTTCCAAAAAGCCGCGTAGAACGCGAGTCTGTGTGTGATTCTAATTCGGACGGCTAGTACTAAGGTGTTCAGCTATATATAATGTTAACTGTGCTATCGAGTCGTGCACGAGCGAAGGTGTCGAGGCTGTGAACATCTGCGGGCTACCGGGCGAAGGTATTCTGGCTGTGTACATCTCCGTACGACTTGTTGCTTTGGCGCGTTATTATGCCTGCCTTAAATTAGCATAATTAGCATAACGTAGTCTTGATACCGCACATGGCTGTCAATGGCGTCATCGGACTCGGTATACACGGGCCGAGTTCTCACGTGCCGCCATTGCACTCACTGTAGCAAAGGGCGAAGAACAGATAGAATTTAATTTTAAGGATCAATGTTGTCTTGTATAAATGTGTATTGAATGACGCTTGGCCACTGGATATATCCGTGTCACCAGTGATCAAGTAATCTTGCTTCGTAGCTTAGCTTAGTATAGGAATTATCATAAGCTTTGTGTATTGATAATAACTGCTTAGCCATAACTGGCGATTGTTGTTAATAAATAAAAGATAATTTTAGGTATGTATTTATCGCTGTCGCTCAATACTCCGGTATTATAGTTGTATAAGGAATAGTTTTAAGTAAATACGCAAAGAGTAAACGCCTTTTTTAATATAGCCAACAGATTTTTGAAGGTACAAATCTGTTGCCTTTATTACTCGTAGATTAGAATCAAGTAGTTTGTAGCGGGCTACTTTGCACGCCAGCTGCGGGGGCTATCTTTTCCCCGGGAAAGGAATGCAGTTATATGTTCAAAATAGAGGTTCTTTCAGCCTTCTCATTTGAACATATAACTGCATTCCTGTTCGGTATGGACGTGTAAGTGGCCGAATTTTCTCTTTTTCATTTTACGTAGTATAAAAAAATCTAATAAAAGAACAAAAAAATATTATCGGTGTGTAGATTTAGAATTAAGAAATTATTAAAAAAGGAGCCAATCCCCATTATAATGACTAGATTTAAAAATACTATTTTCATATAAAGAGATAGGGAAATGTAGTGTTTAAGGTTAGGTTACATTAGTCATAAAGGGCATTTTATTTTGTTAGCAAGTTCTTGCTTTATTTTATTTATTTTAGTTCCCATCTATTTCTTCTTGATGCAGTAGTTAGTAAGTCGGTATGTTTCTCTGCTTTACTGTTTAGGGTAATTTAGTTATCTCTTCCAATTAGGTTATTTATCTATAACTCTAAGTTCGATTTAATATTTTGTACATTTCAAAAGATCGCGCATTCAAGCAATACCACAGTTTATATGTAAATAGTCTGTGTTAATTGTCGTTATTTTTATTAATAATATGTTATTAATAGTGTTAATTGATGCGCCTTCATGTTGTGCCATAGTCCACTATAGCAGGACGAACCAGTTCACCTCAAATTACTGCATTATATTATCTGAATTCCTAATAAATATTGTATTTGTTTATTAATTTCAAATTCTAAATTCGGTGTTTAGAATATGTGATTATCCCATGGAATAGGATTTGTATATTCACAATATTGACAAGCTACAGCGCAATAGGGAATAAAGAAACTGAAACCTCATAAGTATAGGTATTTCGTCGCGGTGTAAATGTGGGGTCACGTAGCGTGTCTCCATGGTAGTATTGTAATAAGTATGTTTGTTAATTAAGTGCCTGGTCACACCACTACAAAATATTATTTTTCAATACTTATACTAGAATATATTTTGAAATTCTATACATAGATTTATTATTTTCGGTGTTGTATTTCAAACGCCGCTGTCCACTGAGGTGTATTTTTTTAATTGTGTCATTGATATTAAAATTACAATTTACTTTGTTTTCTTTTTTATAAATAAAAGTATGTTGTTTTAGCGTATGTTTCTTTATTATTTGCGTTATTAATAATAAACTGCTTTTATTTATTTTTTATTGTTTTATTTTGTTCTTGGTAAATATTTATTTTCGGTTGTGACGTGTGTCGTTTCGACCTAGTGAACAGTGGTTTCCTGCGGTTCGACACAAATCTAAAGTTGCCTTTAGGTCATAATAAAATTAAGTGTTAATGTAGAAATGTAAATATAGTTTAAGGCGCAGACGCGCAAAGACAGCAAAAAGAACTTGTCTTCCACCAGGTGCCTTTTGGTTCGTGTCGAACCGTATAATATATAACCGTATTAAATATAATCAAACGTTTTCCATAATATTTAAGTTGTTTAGAGAATAGATTTATAATAAATAGTTACGAAAAAATATCAAAAATGCATCTACACTTCATTTACTTGGTGGGTAATATTTTTGACATGACAGACAGCCGTTCTTTGAAATGTCAAAAATGTTCAGTTTTAAAAACTTATTTTATTTTATTACAATGAATTCCCATTGAATTATATTAAAATTTTTATAGTTTGTTAAGATATTATTTATCAGCGTTCACACTGCCAAGTCTAGAGACTATCTTTTATATTATTATAGCCCTTTCTTTTACCAGAAGTGTAGATGCCCAAAAAATAGGATATAGTATGTTATCAGGTCAGGAAGCCAGCAGCTCGCGTCTCATAATTATTTACTGAAGATTAAACCGGATTTTGTAAGTTGAGTTTCAGACACGCATAAAGACTGACGATTGATTTTATTTTGCCGCATTACGCGCTGGTGATTCAATACCCTTGCAAATTTTTTTTTTTTTTTTTTTTTAATTTGGGATAAAATACCAACTTAGTATTTAAGGCTTTAGTATATAAGAAGTAGTTGGCCTATTTATAGGTCTTAGTAAAATGGTTCCAAATGCGATGTACTACATTTATCAGTTAATATAGTTAGCTTATAAAGACGTGTTTCGGTGCGAGCTCGCTTTAAGGCTATGACAAGAGATTCGCTGGTGAAATTGTCAATGTCGCCGATGCGATCACTTGTATAGCGGACTTTGTGGGCTATTTACATGACGCCACTTAACAACATAATAATAGTCATTCGAGCGCCTTCGTTGTATGGATAGGTATTACTGGTACCTATTCATTCGACTTCGGAATCGTACTACTAACTGGACTGTTAAAACTTGCTTCGTGGAAATCGATCATCACGGCTTACCAGTTCCCTAAATGGACTTTTTAAGTCTTGGGCACATATTCGTCGGGGCGGGACGGCGACTATTTACGTCTCTTCGGCGTCCCTTCCCCGTCCCGCCCCGTCGGATATGTGTCCAAGCCTTCAATATACCTCAGATTAAGATTAGACTAAGTATAAGCTGCGCAAACATTTTATTTTACAATTTGTGTGTATTTAGTTCTTCGATCGTGTGTTTTGGGAAGGCAGCTCTCGTTAATCGATGGGGGTCAGTCGCAAAGTCACTAGCATAATTTATATATAAGTGTAAAATATTACTATACTGCCAATGTTCAAGTTAGAATTGAGTGACGTCGGCTAACTTGGGGACGTACCAATGGGGATGACTTGGCAGCCACGCTATTGGTCGATCCCTGTTTTGATGTTACGTAAGTAGTCACTTGGTTATTAATTTGAACAAGTATATTATAGTTTTAGGGACATTAATTTTAATAATGCGCTCGACTGACCCAACTTCGCCGGCGCGTTGCCTATTTGTATTGAGCAGACTTTCAGCTTATTTCAAGCTATTTTCACATTGCCTGTTTTTACAACTCCAATTTCTAAGCAGACAGTAAGACCTAATATCCATGCAACGACATATAAGAGTACTGATATCATATAAGATAATTATGCAACTCCTAACTTCTCAATTTTGGTGGATACTGGGCTTTATTTAGCTGGACTATTGGAGAATGCACATAAATTTTATATTTTGCTGGGTAACATCTACGGCCAGGCATATCGCGAAAATAAATTTGAAATAACTTATTAAATATAAAATTTTGTAGCTATACTTTACAAACACCTTATTGCCTTAATGAGATTTTTTTATAGAATTAACACTTTATTATAGCTACATATTTTATAACTAGAACTGTGTAAAGTGTTTATTGTTTAGTTCTAAGAGCTAGCCGTGTCCCGATTGTAACGGTCACAAAAGACGATCAGATTTTTTGTTCTGGGCGTATTTTGTTGACGTAAGGATATACACGCTGGTACTCGCCAGATCTATTAGCCGTGGTAAGTAAAGATGAAGACTATTTGTGTATCCTGAGAAATAGAGTTAACATATTTGTCGTTGACACTCATCAGGCTGAGCGAATTCGCAGTAGCAGGGACACAGAACGCGCAGAGAAGTTTAAAATGGGTCCTAATCGTACCTGTATTAAAAATCTACTCTGCGCCTTCCTGCGCTGGAAATTCTCACAGTCAATGCGTGTCATGCAACTTTGACACTGAATGTCATGTGATGTTTTTGGGACTACATACTACTGAACGAACGGCATCGGGATAGCCTTCAGATTTAGGTCTAAAGGACACTCCGATACTTTTTGTCCAGCAGTATTGATTATATATGGCACTAAACGAAGAACATAAAGCTGCTCGATACTGTTTTTATTAGTGTATGTGTATGTCGCGCATATCTCTTGGTCGTAAATCCAGAAAATTGACTTCATAATTCAACACCTAACTCTGGGTTGGTCAGGCCGAAAAGTATGATACTTCAATTGACAGTAATGTTGTTAGTTTTCTGTAATTGACTGAGTTGGCGCAATATTGCAACTGATTCCATAGACTTCCGAAGAACATTTCTAGACTATTCGATTATGTAATAATATGTGCCTTTGATCTCTACTGCATATTATGATGGAAGCAATCTAGCGCGTCGAAGGGCGACCTTGTAGCGCGTGCGATGGTCAGCGTCGCACACACTACACACACTATTGCCTAGATTAACTAAAATTGGCGTGCAACATCTTAGCTTTAGGAATCTGGATATCTCTTGTATGCTCCCATTAGTAGCGACGAGTATGTAACCTATCTAATATATAATCACCGCTCGCAGAATACTGTTCTGGGTAATGCACTTGCGCGTTTGCACCATATCGCTCTTTAATAACCAATATCAACGGGCGAAACTCCTACGCACATATTCAACAAAACTAATGGATACAACCAAGGATTATTTTTCTTATGAGTAATGTGTGTCAAAAATAAATATGCGCGACTTCCCTACACATTCACTCATATAATAGGCTATATTATTTGAATATGTGATATAACCAACTTTAAATATAATATATTATATTTAGTTTTGGAAAGGTTGTATGTATTTATTTGCGTAATGTTGTTAAATGTAAATCACTTGATTCAATAGCGAGTAAGGCCCGGTCTTGTTGTTCTGCTGAGGTGACCAGTGGTAGCAACCTAACACTTTTTTGAAGACCGCGAAGTACTTCGTGACCCAAGAAGCAGTCTACCACCAACCGAAGGCTTCCCAGTTCCTAGGGTCCGGAGGCAAGCAGACTCATAAAACTCATACCAAACGGATGAGCGACATACCGTCTTCATCTTACTCGACAATGCATCAAGGTTCAATTTAATGTGCACTTATCATTTAAGTTAAAACAATTTCGGTGTGTTCATTTATGGTTTCGTGCGACAAATATTAAGTAGTAAATTATTCAATGATTTATATTACTTTAGAGTCTCAAGTTATTTTTAGAGTCACATATGGTTGTATAATTTGTAATTTTGATGTATTACTTTAATTAATATTATTATTAAATAAGTTTATAATGACGTACGAAATAATAGACTAGTAAAAGACATGAATAGCATTTCTATAATGTGTCTTTTAGTCTATTAAGTATTTGTCAAGACCGAGACAGACAGACAGATGGGCTGTTAGTTGTGTACCCGTTTGTTTAGTCTGTAAATATCCGTGAACTGATAGCCTGTCTATCATTTGTAAATTCATTCACTAGAAAACGCCTATCTTATGAATAGATTTTATGGAAGACAAGCTAATTAGATCATGGGTTGAAGCGAAAGATAGATAATTACCACTGTCAGAGTGACTTTCAGTACTGACAGGCACCTTGGCTCGGTCGACAAGCAGAACTCCAGCTGACCGACCGGTCATAAATCTTGTATAATTTTGTCGCACAAGTTTATTTTAAGGCACTTGTTCTTCGCCGAAGTTTATTGTTTGTGCTGGCATCTTTTTCTTATGAACTTTCAACATCGATTATGCAATGTCCTATTGTCGTCTGACCCCTTTCAAATATTCCTGCATACTTAAATAATTTACTACATAGGTTTACACTCGTCTTTAATCCCTGTGCGTCATATAACTCAAACCTTCTTTTTGTCATTCGTATACATATCTTTAATCGTTATAATAGCTTCCTGATTAGACTGATTAAACCTTTTTCTATTCCCCTCAACTCATTCTTAACTTTATCGTCGCCAGTTTATCGCCTTCTCTTTCTTCTCCTAATGAAAAGAGCCTAGGATATATAAAATAATCTTACCCTTAATCGAACTAGGGATGACTCTTCCCTCTCCATGTAACGAGTTTTTGCTACGTCCATCCTACCATAACTCTTCATTGTTACCTTAATCCATTGATCTATCGTTCCTGTCATTCCTATATTTCCCTTCAATCATCTACTAGGAAATCTTTCTTCTCCTACTCGCCTTATATCCATGTCCCAGGTCCTGTGTCAATAATCCCGTTCTCTATATCTTTTCGATCGTTTTCCAAACAAATTCAATCATGTTACTGTTGACTGGCCCCGTAATCTAGATCTATCTAAAAGTAAATAAAATCTCGAGCGCTCCAGCCCATTTATATGGGCCTTATTATCATTTAATAAAATTAATCTTGCCTCTACTTTACTTTCGGCCCTTTATCTTGTATTACATTGACAGTTTAACTGTTTTTTGGGGTGCACTAAACCAACTTTATAATATAAAACCGAGTATAAATGGAGTTCTGTTCGTTTCTGGGAGCGCGAATTTGCCCTCGCTGACTTAAATGATCATACCAAATAGAAAATGCCTAATAGCCTACCTTTTGACACAGTATCGAACAGAATCCATGAATCCTCGTGGTCCACTTACGAATCACATTCACAACAATTAGACCGTCATAGTATATTTACGAGAGACTAATTTCTTTTCGGGAATGTTAATCTTCGTCAGCATTCAAAATATGAACTCTTTAAGTTAGACCCTTTCCTTTAACGGGTCTATCACACTGTCATCTTTCCAAGTCTTGTTTTTGGTTATATAACTTACCTATGTAAAACTCGTAAACGTTATTTTCGAACTTAAATCCTTTGTTAACACTATCTCAAATTTAATTACAACATTAGTTTCGTAATCCGGCGTGGCCCTTAGACTGCTACATTTTTGTGTTTTATCCTTAATACGATTGGCTATTTCCAAGTGGTCAAAAACTAAGCAACATATAACACGTGGCTTAATTATTTCACTGCCTCCCGATCTAACATAACGTGTTAATGTTCCTTCCTATGGGGCTCGAGCCCACATATAACCCTTAACTCAAAATCTTGAGATTCTTTCTTAGGGGAATATTCACCAGAGCAATCCGCTCTACGGGTCAAAAATCAGGAGAAGTAATACCTATCTCTCCAAAATACACGATGTTTGCTTTTTACTACAAATTGATGACTAAGCATATAATAAGTATAGTTCATTGCACCATCTTAGTATGACTACCAATCTTCGGGTCGTGGCTTAGTCAGGATATTACAGGCAGTTTTTACCATCTTAAGTCAGGGTTACGCGATTCGAAAGTTACGGGAAGACGTGAGCTTTTAAAAAGCTCTAACCGAACTAAAAAAAACTAGGATTAAGTATGTAACATTTTGTATATTACGTTATGTTGTATTTTATGTTAATTAAATAGTATTGGTGGTAAATACAGTGATTGCATAAAACCTTTAGAATGTGTATTTGAATATGGCATAGGTTAGTTGTCCAGAAATGGTTTCAACGTCTAACAAATTGTGTACACGCTTTGAGTGGGTACAGTTACTTTATGAATTGTTTGTAAAGCGTTATCACGATGGAAATGGAAAAATGCTATATTTTATTAAATGTCGTTGTCTTGTAATGTTTGTTAAAAACGCTTCTTCTGTGGTTTGTATTTAGTTCTAACAATCATATTCTTTAATAAGTAGTAATTGACGATACAATCACAATGTCGATATATCCCCATAACATCTTCAATTACATAATTGAGGTCCGGGCTCAAAAATAGGGGATTTATGTATTTATAATTTTCAAGTTAATTTAATAATTTGTGTTAATTTTTAATTGTTATAAGTTACGAGTAAATATTGACGATAACAGACACGATGTCAATATATGCCGTTAAAACATCAATAAAAAGGGGTTTTCTGTAATTGTAGTTTTCAAATAAATGTGATATACGAAAGTATTGTCTTGTTATTATCTCGCCCACGCATTTATTTTATATTCTCTCCTATCTCCTGTTCTCCTCCTAGCTTGGCCTCTTTTTTACCCTAGCCCCGCTCCGTGAGGTGCCCCTATTCGTTAGCCTATCATCTGCGCTAGCTTCTCTACTTCTCTGACTGTCCCTCAAACTACTGTACGTTCAAGGACATCTACCGATAAGTAGATACTTAAACGAACGATATATGCATGATACTCGCCAAACGAGATGACAATTAGTGCCGGCAGCAGGTTAGCTCGGAAATTTTTAAAATATGCCTGCTGTTGTACGTATAAGCTGGCAAGATCAATATATTTACCCACATAGAGAATTTAAATAAGATTAAACCACCAATTCAAAAAAAATATTGCTTACAACTAGTCTTTTGCACACTGCAGAAGATGAACATAATATGAAGAAAAGTAGGACGTAGATTTAACTCCAATATAACGTACCCAAAGTGCCAAGGGTAGTGATTATAATAAGCTCTTTGAAACATACTTATGCGCCGAACAGTGTTCGTAAAGCTAAACCACCCACCAAGACCAGTCGTCGTAGACCAAGGTATCGTCAAAATCTTATAACATGACATCTACAAATCAAATGGAAAATAGAATAGAATCAAACATATTCGTCGGAAGCAATCTATTGAGACTGACGTCTCTCGTGTCTTACAGAGTTCCCAACCCGACAATCAATCAAGGTTACCCAACTTTTTATAAAATTTTGAAAATATATTTAATTTATTACACTTAAATACTATGTGTGATTTAAACGCTTTGTGATGTACAGTTGCTTGCGCTAATATATGTACTATAAATAAATTGCATAATTATGTAGCCATCAATTCATGCCTCAATCATGTATATATATTTAACAACATTATTTTAGTGCATAGGTATGTATACTGGTGACCCGGAATAAAGGATGGGCAAATCCGTGTGGACTAAGTTTTCGACTGTTAAATATATCAAAAAGGTTATTCAAGAACATAATGAAATTTTCGGTAGGTTTGCTTTTACCAAAGCCTGAAATTTTCATTTCAACGCGACCTATTTTTGAGCCTTTGCCGTAATTTGTTGTTCGTTAAATAGGTACAAGTCATTTCCGGTAAAATGTTCTGAACAAACGAATGAAGTCTTGTGAGGTTTCCAATATGCTGCGTCACGTGTTTGCCGTACAACGACTTTCCAATGATTAGCTAATACTGGATTCTTCGGAAATCTAAAATATTAAGTAATCTATTTAGATAATTCTATCTATCTATATCATCATGCCTGATCCTTTGCGGGATAAGGTGAGAGTACAAAGTTCCAACAGGTTCTGTCTAAATAATCTGGAAACAAAAATGTAATGCTAATGTCTGGCAATGTCCAGGGGTCCTGCAGCGCCGGTAGGGAGGGGGATGTTGGTCCGGCTAAAATCGATGCAGGCTTATGCACTTATGCGCATGTCGATGCAGTAGGGTAAAGGATGCAATCTAGATAGCTGGCATTGTGCTTATCGAGAATCGAAGCTGAAGTAGAGATAGGCTAGGCTGGTTAGATGTAACTTCTGAGTTGCATCTGACCAGATATTATTTTAAGACGGGCCTGGTTCGTTGCCCACTGCAACTACTGAAACACGCGGCGATTAATAACCGGGCCAAGTGTAAGGTTGTAAATATATAATATAATTAGTGATAGTGGTTCTTTTGAGTTATTTAATACTACTGTGAAGAACTTTGAGTTTCATGCAATAGACGAGTGACAGTCTTCGGTTGGCTCACAGACTCAGAGCTAAATACCTGTGTCGGGGCTTTAGCTCACAGAATCAGAGTTATATACCTGCGTCGGGTCTTGTAGAGATGTTATGATATCTGTAACGGCTGTAAGCGTTGTAGCGCGTAATGTACCACGGCACATCATCTTGCTGACCCGTTACATCATACTATGTCTAAGGTAAGTCTATAATATAGTCATTTCCTTTTTTTTGTTTTGTATTTTATCTAAACTTCCATTTATTATAATTTAAGTTATACTTCTGTATTCCTAATTTTTGATTTTTGTGTTTCAACCCGTAACTACTACTATTTTAATGATTATAATTTTTTTTAATAATCTGTACCGTTTTTGCTTAAATTATTGTAATTGATTACTTATCTATACTTACAGTATTTTTTTTGTTACTTAAGTGTGTTTTTACCATAAATTTATAACCCTAAACGGATTGAGTACTGTAAAAATATTGCTAAAGAAAATTAAACTCTTACTCACAGACACAACATTAAATTTTCTATGATTTAAACAACTCGAGAAACCATGATGAGTGAGAGCAGAAGCCTAGAGCTCGGTCTCACGCTCGCACCCATTACGATGCAGTACGGTGACCATCACGTAGAACTAATATGGACTTTAACTATTTATGATATAGTTTAAATACGCTGTAAACCATTTATTACCGAGTTCAAAACAAACAATGTTCTCAATTCGTCTTTATATACAGGATGGACTAAGATGGGACAGTAAGGGCATCTTAACCGTTGTAGTTACAGAAAAACGGGCCAAGGAGACTATCCTTAATTTTTGCGATATTTGAAGCTGAATTTACAGATTCTGAAAAGATGTACAGTCAGCAAGAAAATAGTCAATAACTTTGACTATTACTCATTTAAGATGTGGCATATGTGTCGAAAGAAAGAATTACGGCATTAAACAGTGCCCGAGAATTATACGTTAATTAAATGTCAACAAGTCCATAATCGTACCAATGTTTGGTCACCCTACTTAGAAAAAGACGTGGGGCTCTAAGTAAGTATTCTTGTCATCACGTTTTCTTCGCAGAGTGCTCAATCCATTGTAATATATCCATAGTTTTTACTGTTTTCAGGATTTATAAATCCAATTATTATTTTTATGATGATTAAAAGCCATTTTGATTGTCTATAACTTAAGCTCATTTTGTATTGAGACAATGTGTACAGTTTGCTTACTATTTTACTGCACTTGGTGTATTTTCGTATTATATATTTTTAGACATTTTTAAATATTGTGTGAAAATGAAAATTAATTATCAAAATTTAAGACTGCCTCATTGGTCTAGTGGCACATACACACATAGGTCGGACAAAATTATATTTTTCTATATTATAATATATATATGGAATCTGTAGACCCTATTAGATTGGGGCCTAACATCATTGTCGATATGTAAGATTACATCTCTGCCAACCCCGCTTAGGATGATGGGGAGACGGTGTTTTTTTTCTTGTATGTTTGCGTATTAAACGCACTGTGCATTGCGAATTCTTCGCTTTCTTGGATACAAATAGTACACTTCCTATGTACCTGTTGTGATGTCATGCAATTGACTTAAGAAGTACATTAATCGCTAATTTTGACAATATTCCCTATAATAATAAAAGTATTTCAATAATAGTATAATAAATATAATAATGTAATCAAAGAAAAAGCTGAGGTACATAGGCAATGGAAGCAATATAAAAATCCCCTAGATTATATTTCTTTTCGCGTATTAAGAAGCCGACAAAAGAATCTTCTTTTATCTGCAAGAAGATTGTTATAACGCACACATTGAGGCTTCACAGTCTAAAATTAAAATCTCCCCTAGACATTTCTGGTCCTACGTGCAAACTAAAAGGAAGAATAATAAAGCATACCCCAAAGTTATGCACTATGACAATGTTCACCTAAATAATGAAGTCGATATCTGCACCGCCTTTAATAGTATTTTCCAGAAGAACTAGTCGTTCAGGAAATGCTACTCCTTTTTCCGCAGCTCACGAAACATACGGTGATACAATACATGAGATAGAGATAAATGAAAAATACATGTTGCAGCTTCTAAAAGACCTTAATGTTTTGAAAGGCCCAGGTTGTGACAATATTCCACCCCTCTTCTTCTCAAAATGTGCAAAATCTCTTGCAAGACCCCTCATACTGATTTTTAACCGATGTTTTCAAGATGGGCATTTTCCGCAAACCTGGAAACTAGCACACTAGTACCTATTCACAAAAAAGTTCTTAAAAACAATATCGAAAACTTTAGGCCTATCTCAATTTTAAACGTTTTGAGCAAATTAATGGAAAAAGTGGCTCATAGGTTTATATATCACATAATTCATCGCTCAATACCTCCAGAGCAGCATGGTTTTATAAGAGGAAGGTCAACCAATAGTAATCTAGCCTTGTTTTTGGAAGACACTCTTCGTTGTATGGATGGTGGAGGTCAAGTAGACGTTATTTATACCGACTTTGAAAAGGCGTTTGACCGTGTAAATCATGACATTCTCCTTCGGAAGCTCCAAGAAATTGGAATACGCGGCAATCTCCTCAGGTGGACCGAGTCTTATTTAAGAAATAGATCCCAAGCTGTTGTTGTTGGTGGTGCTAAATCAGATATCTTCAAAGTTTCTTCTGGCGTGCCACAAGGCTCCGTGCTGGCCCCACTGCTGTACGCAGCGTATGTATACGATATTGGTATATTAAAAATGCAAAGTTTCTGATGTATGCGGATTACACAAAAATTTATGTTAATATATGAATATCAAAAACGAAGATGATTGCACAAAAATGCAAGAAGATCTTAATAGACTCGCAGTTTATTATGCAGACAACCACATCAGTCTAAATATCAGTAAATGCACAACGATAACCTTTACCCGCAAAAAGAAACCTGTTCTTTTCAACTATACCTTTAGCAGTATAACCATCAGCCGTGACTGTATTGTTAATAATCTTGGAGTTGTATTAGACCCGAAACTCTTGTTGTCTGAACAGGTCTCATTTATTATTAATAAGGCATATAAAAATTTAGGCTTCATTATATGTACCTCTCAACCTTTTACTGATATGTTGTGCCTCAAAATTCTTTACTATTGTTACGTTAGAAGTGTCTTAGAATATTGCAGCTGTGTTTAGAATCCACATTACGTTATTTACAAACAGGAAATTGAAAACATCCAATCTAAATTTATTAAACACTTAAACTATCGTACCCAAAAAGCTTTCGTGATTATTCCGAAGCCTGTTAGTCTCATTGCATCCTAACCTTGGAAGAGAGACGCACTATTTCTGATATGCTATTTCTTTATAATATATGTAACAATGCCATAGATTGCCTTCTTGTAATGCAGTTTAGGGCACCTTCCTACCGGGCCAGACACACCACTTTATTTGATTTTCCGGCCAGCACAACCAACTATGTACATAATTCTGTCGCTTGCCGCATTCGTAGAACATAAAACAATAAATTTTCTTCGGTAGATATATATAACACCTCAAAAGCTATCTTTAAGAAACAAATGACGTCACTGCTTTAGAATTTATTAACATTGATAGTAATATCAATAAAAATTTTATAGTAATTATAATGCAATTTGTTTTTCTTATATTAGGTACACATGTATATTTATGTACACAAATACTTACACGCATACACACACATGCACACACCCACATACACATACACACACACACATGCACACACGCAAGGCATATAATTTATAGGTACGGCAATTAGTTTTCAATTATTAATTATTATTATTATAGACTGTGTCTTAATATAGTGTAAGTTGTAAAACCATAATTGGCTTTAAGATATTATACTTATGTTCACATCTACAATTATGTTCCAGAGCTGTGGTTTTTGTAATAAAAATAAAATAAGAATAAAATAGCATTCCATCAAATATTTTGTTTTCTTTTTGAGATTTCCTCTTACATCTTCTATCTCTGTAAATATAATTACATTAATGAATTTAAACGTGTACGAAACGAACTATGAGAGTGGAGGAAGCAGAAGTGGTCTGCAAGACGCTGTTGGAGTTCTTTACTCTGCCTACCCTGCAAGGGATCTAACGTTATGATAGTTAGAAAGAATTCAAATCCTATTAATTTCATTATGAGTAGCATTTTTCTCAATTTGAAGTACTTCCATTGTACAATCAATGTTTTAAGTTACTAAATATTAATAATGTTTTAGTTACTAAACATTCTCAGCTTTATTTGGCATCAAACTCATTATTTTTCAAGATATAAATAATGCTTAAATACGTTGCTTTGACATTTCTAAGAAAAAATGAGAATATTCACTTATATCGCTGACTGTACCAAATGAACACCCATAGGTCTTCGGCCGTAGCCCATAGGAACTTGCCACACTCTGCGACATTTCTGAAGTTAAACCCTTCTTTCTAGGTCTCACATCCGCACCACCTTGAAGAAGGCGTTCGAGGACGCAGGTATACCTGTCCGCCAGTTAAGCAGTACAGTGACAAGTCTCAGCCAGCCGCCGCCCCCCCTCGTAACATCCCCACTGACCGTCATCAACACGCAGACAGTGTTAGGGAAGAACGCAGACATTCAGACATTCGCTGACTATAAAGGAAAATGGTTTAGCACAGTTTTTGTTTTTTGTGTTTAGTCTGCTAGTTAAGTTTGATTATAGCTTGATTGCGCGCACAGGCTGGATGCATGCTTTATTATTTTTTGAATAATATATTTTTACAAACATGTCCTTTGAGAGGTATTGAATACCTATTATATTCTCAACTTTCTAATTTTCTTCTGTCATCTAATTTTCGTTCTCTAATGTATTTTTTAAACAGTGAATGTGTTGGCCTATTTTTTTTTAAATTAGTTCTATTGTCTTATGTGTGTGTGTGTGAATGATGTACGCTGTTGGCCGCGAGGCCTTTACAGCTTCACCAGACTTAAAGGCGAGCGTGCAACCACTACGCTCTAGCCAGCCAGAAGGGCAAGAGGCGACATACGACATAAAACCGAGGGCGCCTCTACGAGGCGCCCTCGGTTGGGACAGTCGCTGTAGGGGGACGAGTGCACTACTAAGTGCACCGGTCAACCGCCGGCTATGGGAGGGGATCTACTACTACGTCGTCGTCGTCGCCCGTATTCTGAGCGGAAAGAAGGGATGACAAAGCATCGGAGGGGT
Source organism: Phalera bucephala (assembly GCA_905147815.2). NCBI lineage: Eukaryota > Metazoa > Arthropoda > Insecta > Lepidoptera > Notodontidae > Phalera > Phalera bucephala. The sequence continues at coordinate 4,279,340 of LR990609.1, read as the reverse complement.
TGGTGAGAACATGTCGCGGCCGGCGGTGGCGGCAGGGGTCGGGGGGGAGATCGTAGTCGGCGGTGGCTACGATTAACGGATTCGCATGGGTAGATGCGTTCGCGAAGTGACGTGTTGACGCCTTTTTAATAAAGGCGCGAATAGGTTCGAGACCTAGATCGGAGTGGAGGTCGACGTTCCGTACGAACCAGGGGACTCCTACGGCTTTACGGAGGAAGCGGTTTTGAACCACTTGGAGTTTATCGATGTGAGAGGGGGCCGAATGCCCGAACACAACACACGCATAAGTCATTATGGGTCGAACGCAAGTTTTGTAAAGTGTCACCTTATTTCTAAGGGACATTTTACTCCGCTTGCAGATTAACGAATGGAGACGACCGAGCACAAAGGATGCTCGGTGACGGCCCCGCTTGATGTGCGGGCCGAAGGACATGGTACTGTTTAGGGTGACCCCTAGATATTTGACCTCTTTGACCCAACTAGTGTCTTATAAAAGCAGATGTTCAGTACAAGAAAATTATTATTGTCTTTTATTTATTTTGCGTAGTATTTCAGTTATTGTGGTAGTTAGTTCGATATTAGATATTGCATTACTATTAGAAAACTTTTTGTAGCAAAATAATACGAGTAATTTCATAGGCTTAATTTTTTATATCAATTAAAATTAAAGAGAGTAGAGAGTTATGTCAAAGAAATATTTTGCATAGTTTATATAATAAATAAAAAGTTTAAAAATGTATTTGCGAAATATTAAAATTAATTGCAGCTGTCATCTTGAATAATGCAGATTTATTTCTTTGAAAACGTCTTTAAAAATTATTTCGCTAGATGTCAGTGTATTAGAAATGTATTGTTTAGATATTTTTTAGCATCATTGCGCTGTCATACCCTTGCAATAAAATTTCAAGTTAATTTTATTTTAGTCTATTTAATCGTCATTACTTTGAGTCCCACAAATGTTATTATTGGTTAAAAGAGTAATTTCGTATAGTAATCTACATAGTCAAGAATGTTTTTATGCATGCTACATGTTTTATATTCTAGTAGCTGTAACAGTGGTCAATATTAGGGTTCATCCAGAGCAGCGCACGGAACACGAATTGTTCGGGAGAGATTCGCGAGTATCAACATCTCGCAAATCGTTTGCTCTTAGCGATACTAAATCTTTTAGAGAATTGATAGAACTTCTTAAGATTCTGGTGTGACAGCGCCAAATTTTTATATCCAACCTTAGTAGTCTTAGTAGACATTGTAAAGGTATTTAACATTTCAGGTGACCCTTAACATGCTGAACGCATCCGAAAATGACGTTGACGTGGAGGGACTCAGCGGTGACGTCAAGCTCGAGTTTGAGACGACGAACGAGGACGTGGTTACTTGAAATTGGTTTAGCTTTCCTTAAGTTATGTTTTTTAAATGTTAGACTAAGTGTGTGTTAGGTTTAGCGTATGGTTATTTTTAGTTCTTTCAGTTAACATGTTATGTTGATTTTATTGAGTTTTTATTAGGCTAATTGGTGTGAGGTTAAGGTCACACTATCACAATGACGCCCAGTTGCAGAGATTATTTTTAAATTTCAAGTAAACATTAATTGGTAATCTATCTTTAAACCATAGTAAGAAGATAGATGTGGTATTAAACGACTAAATTGAAATTTGATCTACTGACCTGATTACTCGAGAGTATTTTCTGTGTCCACGTAGGGTTAAACCTAACGTGTTTACGCTTTATTTTATCATTTTCATGGACTTTGGTCTACATTTAGTTCGTAGTCTCTTGATCAAAACTAAGTTCATGGTAGTTAGAGTTGATCAAGCGGCTGTTCAGAGCTTCAGGGAATGCTAGAGCTGTTTCTTACTGTTATAGTAACACCTGACCATTGACGTTGACCAGCGAAACCGACCATTGATCACAGACAATTATATCGATGAAGACTGACCACCGACACTAACGGATCCAATAGCACTAGCTTCCCTTGGTGTGTAAACTCTCCTGTTCTTCGTTTTAGAAGGACAGGCGTTTTTTCACACGTCGAGACGACGTCTGATCTCACAACAGTATTATTCACTCTGCATTCTTCTACTATGACATTATACGATTCTAAGAGTTACTGTAGCAATTGAAAGATGACTCGATTCTCTTCCTATTGTAGCTATGTCTTAAATAGATAATTGCAGGTGTAGTTCTGTATTGTAAGAGCAGACCCTCGCCTCTATATACACATTTAATTCAGTAGTGAGTATAGATGGTGTTTTATATTCATTTCCTGTTTTAAATTGTGGTCTCGGTCCACCAGTAAACTTGTCGAGATTCTCACTTTGGCGTAACTTTGATCATAGTTTTGTGTGAGTACGTCTTGTTATTTGAGGCGCTACCTGCAGGCGGATGCTTGACTATTGGCGGTTATATAAAGGCTAAAAGGCATTGGTCTTCTAGCTTTTTCTAATCGTCAGTGGACTAGCGTTTGCGTTAGGTTAATCCTTAAGGCGATATTACAATGTACCATTACTTTTGTTTCAATAGACATTCTCATTGTTATTTTCTTTCTGTGTTTAACGATTATTTTTTTCTTGTGGTGATCTTAATATTCGTGTGCGGGGTTTAATGTTTAATCGTTGTCTTCGATGTCATTGTAAACGTCTAGGGTGTTTTAATTTAGGGTAACTACTTCGTCGCTGTCGATATAGAACTGCATTCTAAAAGGTCTAGTTCTACCCGAGTATCGGCAGCGACCGAGTATTTACATTTATTCGTAGATCGGTGTTAGGTTAACTTTTAACTACTTATTTAGTAATAATTGATTCGGTGTTCTAGAATTAATATCAGGATTTCTTCGCTAATCTGAAAAAGTAGATGTGTAGGCAGATGCTTGGCTAGTGGCAGTTTCGTAAGGACTAAAAGTCTGTGTGTCTACTAGTTTTTTTCTAATCGTCAATAGCCTAGTGTTCGTATACGTTAGGTTAAGTAACTACTTCGTCGCTGCCGATAAGGACTGCATCTTCCTAGATTTGGTCCTACCCGAGTATCGGCAGCGGCCGAGTACTATATTTATGCATAGTTAAGTGTTACTGAGTGTTAGGTTAATTTGAACTACTTATTAAACTAGCCTTAGTATTAAGATTTATTCGCTAATCTGAAAAACTAGGTTAATTTAGATGTGCGCTAGGTGCAGAATGTAGACGAATGCTTGAATGTTGGCGATTTCTCAAAGACTAGAAGTCATCCTGTCAGTTTTATAGTCTTTTCTAGACGTCAATGGACTAGTGTTGGCATAGATTAGGTTAAGTAACTACTTCGTCGCTGCCGATAAGGACTGCATCCTCCTAGATCTGGTCCTACCCGAGTGTCGGGAGCGACCCAGCGGTATATAGGTTAACATCATTGTAATATATAGTCTATGTTCTTATATTTATAGGTCTAGTGCTTGGTTGTTGGCGATGTAGAGCTAGGTCTGGTGGCACATCTAGTTCGCTCCCGAGAATCGCCAATGACTAGGTTTAGGTTAATTCATCAATCTTTATCATGGTTAAGTATAGGACATCAATCTGTATGTAGATTAGGCGTGATGTTATTAAATGTTTAGGGTAATTGATAGTTGATAAATTAGTCGTGCTACTTTGAAAGCCCCCAATTTTTAGGACTAGACTTGATGCTTGGCGGTACAGGACCGCGTACTCGCTACGACCGGTCCTGGGACGAGTTACGCCAATGCTCAAGTGGAATAGTTGAGTAGCTTAGATTAGAAATATTTATACCATGAAAAATATATATTATTCTACTTGTAAGGATTGACCGTTGGCGAGGAGGTAACGGACTGGTTCTAGTCACGTTCGCCAAAGATCAGTAGATATTATATAATAGGTTAATTTGATCTTACCCCTGAATTACATTCAGCCGACTGTAGCGCCAGTGAGCAGGGAAATGGGCATGTAGTTGAGAAGAGTGTTTGTGTAAACTTTAAGAGTGGTTGTGGAATGCTCACTTCATGTCTCTTTCCCTGCACACTATGCCACTAATAGGCTGAATGTGAATCAGGGGTTAAGCTGAATAGTTTCGCGGCTGAGCAGCACTTTCGGCACACATGTAAATAGTTGAGCATCATAGTACTGGCGGTCCGAATAAAAATCACGAACACAGACGCGCTCTCTTCGCAATTTTTCGGCAGATCTCAGAGGGTGCCCGCTTAACACTTCCAAAAAGCCGCGTAGAACGCGAGTCTGTGTGTGATTCTAATTCGGACGGCTAGTACTAAGGTGTTCAGCTATATATAATGTCAACTGTGCTATCGAGTCGCGCACGAGCGAAGGTGTCGAGGCTGTGAACATCTGCGGGCTACCGGGCGAAGGTATTCTGGCTGTGTACATCTCCGTACGACTTGTTGCTTTGGCGCGTTATTATGCCTGCCTTAAATTAGCATAATTAGCATAACGTAGTCTTGATACCGCACATGGCTGTCAATGGCGTCATCGGACTCGGTATAAACGGACCGAGTTCTCACGTGCCGCCATTGCACTCACTGTAGCAAAGGGCGAAGAACAGATAGAATGTAATTTTAAGGATCAATGTTGTCTTGTATGAATATGTATTGAATGACGCTTGGCTACTGGATATATCCGTGTCACCAGTGATCAAGTAATCTTGCTTCGTAGCTTAGCTTAGTATAGGAATTATCATAAGCTTTGTGTATTGATAATAACTGCTTAGCCATAACTGGCAATTGTTGTTAATTTTAGGTATGTATGATATCGCTGTCGCTCAATACTCCGGTATTATAGTTGTATAAGGAATAGCTTTAAGTAAATCGCGACGAGTAAACGCCTTTTTTAATATAGCCAACAGATTTTTGAAGGTACAAATCTGTTGCCTTTATTACTCGTAGATTAGAATAGTAGTTTGTAGCGGGCTACTTCGCACGTCAGCTGCGGGGGCTATCTTTGCCCCGGGAAAGAAATGCAGTTATATGTTCAAAATAGAAGTTCTTCCAGCCTTCTCATTTGAACATATAACTGCATTCCTTTTCAGTATGGACGTGTAAGTGGCCGAATTTTCTCTTTTTTAGTTTCGAAGTATAAATAAAATCTAATAAAAGAACAAAAAAAATATTATTGGTGTGTAGATTTAGAAAATTTTATTATAGGTCCAAAGTAGGGTCTCAAAAGATGGAACCATCGGCAATGTTGCAAAATAACCGCAATGATCTTCACCCTGAATTCCTATTGTGTAATTATTAAAAAAGGAGCTAATCCCCATTATAATGACTAGATTTCAAAATACTATTTTCATATAAAAAGATAGGGAAATGTAATGTTTAAGGTTAGGTTACATTAGTAATAAAGGGAATTTTATTTTGTTAGCAAGTTCTTGCTATATTTTAGTTCCCATCTATTTCTTCTTGATGCAGTAGTTAGTAAGTCAGTGTGTTTCTCTGCTTTACTGTTTAGGGTAATTTAGTTATCTCTTCCAATTAGGTTATTAATATAACTCTAAGTTTGATTTAATAATATTGTATATTTCAAAAGATCGCGCATTCGAGCAATACCACAGTTTGTAAATAGTCGGTGTTTACTGTCGTTATTTTTATTAATAATATGTTATTAAAAGTGTTAATTGATGCGCCTTCATGTTGTGCCATAGTCCACTATAGCAGGACGAACCAGTTCACCTCAAATTACTGCATTATATTATCTAAATTCGTAATAAATATTGTATTTGTTTATTAATTTCAAACTATAAATTCGGTACTGAGTTCTTAGATTCACGCGAATATTACACATGAAATAAAACTATTTTACGGATTTTATCGCGGTTTATTATTGATTTTTAGTTGGACACGTTGTCAAACGAGAAACAGTCGAGAAACGTCGGGAACTAAAAAATCAATAATAAACCGCGATAAAATCCGTAAAATAGTTTTATTTCATGTATAAATTCGGTGCTTAGAATATGTGATTATCCCATGGAATAAGATTTGTATATTCAAAATATTGACAAGCCACAGCGCAATAGGGAATAAAGAAACTGAAACCTCATAAGTATAGGTATTTCGTCGCGATGTAAATGTAGGGTCACGTAGCGTGTCTCCATGGTAGTATTGTAATAAGTATGTTTGTTAATTAAGTGCCTGCTCACACCACTACTAAATATTATTTTCAATACTTATACTAGAATATATTTTGAAATTCTATACATAGATTTATTATTATCGGTGTTGTATTTCAAACGCCGCTGTCCACTGAGGTGTATTTTTTTAATTGTGTCATTGATTTTAACATTACAATTTACAATGTTTTCTTTTTTATAAATAAAAGTATGTTGTTTTAGCGTATGTTTCTTTATTATTTGCGTTATTAATAATAAACTGCTTTTATTTATTTTTTATTGTTTTATTTTGTTCTTGGTAAATATTTATTTTCGGTTGTGACGTGTGTCGTTTCGACCTAGTGAACAGTGGTCTCCTGCGGTTCGGCACAAATCTAAAGTTGCCTTTAGATCATAATAAAATTAAGTGTTAATGTAGAAATGTAAATATAGTTTAAGGCGCAGACGCGCAAAGACAGCAAAAAGAACTTGTCTTCCACCAGGTGCCTTTTGGTTCGTGTCGAGCCGTATAATATATAACCGTATTAAATATAATCAAACGTTTTCCATAATATTTAAGTTGTTTAGGGAATAGATTTATAATAAATAGTTACGAAAAATATCAAAAATGCATCTACACTTCATTTACTTGGTGGGTAATATTTTTGACATGACAGACAGCCGTTCTTTGAAATGTCAAAAATGTTCAGTTTTAAAAACTTATTTTATTTTATTACTATGAATTCCCATTGAATTATATTAAAAATTTTATAGTTTGTGAAGATATTATTTATCAGCGTTCACACTCCCAAGTCTAGAGACTATCTTTTATATTATTATAGCCCTTTCTTTTACCAGAAGTGTAGATGCCCAAAAAATAGGATATAGTATGTTATTAGGTCAGGAAGCCAGCAGCTCGCGTCTCATAATTATTTTCTGAAGATTAAACCGGATTTTGTAAGTTGAGTTTCAGACACGCATAAAGACTGACGATTGATTTTATTTTGCCGCATTACGCGCTGGTGATTCAATACCCTTGCAAATTTTCTTTTATAATTATTTAATTTGGGATAAAATACCAACTTAGTATTTAAGGCTTTAGTATATAAGAAGTAGTTGGCCTATTTATAGGTCTTAGTAAAATGGTTCCAAATGCGATGTACTACATTTATCAGTTAATATCGTTAGTTTATAAAGACGTGTTTCGGTGCGAGCTTGCTTTAAGGCTATGACAAGAGATTCGCTGGTGCAATTGTCAATGTCGCCGATGCGATCACTTGTATAGCGGACTTTGTGGGCTATTTACATGACGCCACTTAACAACATAATAATAATAGTCATTCGAGCGCCTTCGTTGTATGGATAGGTATTACTGGTACCTATTCATTCGACTTCGGAATCGTACTACTAACTGGACTGTTAAAACTTGCTTCGTGGAAATTGATCATCACGGCTTACCTGTTCCCTAAATGGACTTTTTAAGTCTTGGGCACATATTCGTCGGGGCGGGACGGCGACTATTTACGTCTCTTCGGCGTCCCTTCCCCATCCCGCCCCGTCGGATATGTGTCCAAGCCTTCAATATACCTCAGTTTAAGATTAGACTAAGTATAAGCTGCGCAAACATTTTATTTTACAATTTGTGTGTATTTAGTTCTTCGATCGTGTGTTTTGGGAAGGCAGCTCTCGTAAATCGATGGGGGTCAGTCGCAAAGTCACTAGCATAATTTATTTATAAGTGTAAAATATTACCATACTGCCAGTGTTCAAGTTAGAAATGAGTGACGTCGGGTAACTCGGGGACGTACCAATGGGGATGACTTGGCAGCCAAGCTATTGGTCGATCCCTGTTTTGATGTTACGTAAGTAGTCACTTGGTTATTAATTTGAACAAGTATATTATAGTATTAGGGGCATTAATTTCAGTAATGCGCTCGACTGACCCAACTTCGCCGGCGCGTTGCCTATTTGTATTGAGCAGACTTTCAGCTTATTTCAAGCTATTTTTACATTGCCTGTTTTTACAACTCCGATTTCTAAGCAGACAGTAAGACCTAATATCCATGCAACGACATATAAGAGTACTGAGATCATATAAAATAATTATGCAACTCTCTCAACTTTGGTGGATACTGGGCTTTATTTAGCTGGGCTATTGGAGAATGCACATAAATGTTATATTTTGCTGGGTAACATCTACGGCCAGGCATATCGCGAAAATAAATTTGAAATAACTTATTAAATATAAAATTTTGTAGCTATACTTTACAAACACCTTATTGCCTTAATGAGATTTTTTTATAGAATTAACACTTTATTATAGCTACATATTTTATAACTAGAACTGTGTAAAGTGTTTATTGTTTAGTTATAAGAGCTAGCCGTGTCCCGATTGTAACGGTCACAAAAGACGATCAGATTTTTTGTCCTGGGCGTATTTTGTTGACGTAAGGATATACACGCTGGTACTCGCCAGATCCGTGGTATCTATTTGTATATCCTGAGAACTAGAGTTAAGATATGTGTCGTTGACACTCATCAGGCTGAGCGAATTCGAAGTAGCAGGGACACAGAACGCGCAGAGAAGTTTTAAAATGGGTCCTATTCGTACCTGTTTTAAAAATCTACTTCCTGTACTGGAAATTCTTACAGTCAATGCGTGTCATGCAACTTTGACACTGAATGTCATGTGATGTTTTTGGGACTACATACTACTGAACGAACGGCTCGGGATAGCCTTCAGATTTAGGTCTAAAGGACACTCCGACACTTTTTGTCCAGCAGTATTGATTATATATGGCACTAAACAAAGAACATGAAGCTGCTCGATACTGTTTTTATTAGTGTATGTGTATGTCGCGCATATCTCTTGGTCGTAAATCCAGAAAATTGACTTCATAATTCAACACCTAACTGTGGGTTGGTCAGGCCGAAAAATATGATACTTCAATTGACACTAATGTTGTTAGTTTTCTGTAATTGACTGAGTTGGCGCAATATTGCAACTGATTCCATAGACTTCCGAAGAACATTTCTAGACTATTCGATTATGTAATAATATGTGCCTTTGATCTCTACTGCATATTATGATGGAAGCAATCTAGCGCGTCGAAGGGCGACCTTGTAGCGCGTGCGATGGTCAGCGTCGCACACACTACACACACTATTGCCTAGATTAACTAAAATTGGCGTGCAACATCTTAGCTTTAGGAATCTGGATATCTCTTGTATGCTCCCATTAGTATCGACGAGTATGTAACCTATCTAATATATAATCACCGCTCGCGCAATACTGTTCTGGGTAATGCACTTGCGCGTTTGCACCATATCGCTCTTTAATAACCAATACCAACGGGCGAAACTCCACATACGGGCACATATTCAACAAAACTAATGGATACAACCAAGGATTATTTTTCTTATGAGTAATGTGTGTCAAAAATAAATATGCGCGACTTCCCTACACATTCACTCATATAATAGGCTATATTATTTGAATATGTGATATAACCAATTTTAAATATAATATATTATATTTAGTTTTGGAAAGGTTGTATGTATTTATTTGCGTAATGTTGTTAAATGTAAATCACTTGATCCAATAGCGAGTAAGGCCCGGTCTTGTTGTTCCGCTGAGGTGATCAGTGGTAGCAACCTAACACGTTTTTGAAGACCGCGAAGTACTTCGTGACCCAAGAAGCAGTCTACCACCAACCGAAGGCTTCCCAGTTCCGAGGGTCCGGAGGCAAGCAGACTCATAAAACTCATATCAAACGGATGAGCGACATACCGTCTTCATCTTACTCGACAATGCATCAAGGTTCAATTTAATGTGCACTTATCATTTAAGTTAAAACAATTTCGGTGTGTTCATTTATGGTTTCGTGCGACAAATATTAAGTAGTAAATTATTCAATGATTAATATTACTTTAGAGTCTCAAGTTATTTTTAGAGTCACATATGGTTGTATAATTTGTAATTTTGATGTATTACTTTAATTAATATTATTATTAAATAAGTTTATAATGACGTACGAAATAATAGACTGGTAAAAGACATGAATAGCATTTCTATAATGTGTCTTTCAGTCTATTAAGTATTTGTCAAGACCGAGACAGACAGACAGATGGGCTGTTGGTTGTGTACCCGTTTGTTTAGTCTGTAAATATCCGTGAACTGATAGCCTGTCTATCATTTGTAAATTCATTCACTAGAAAACGCCTATCTTATGAATAGATTTTATGGAAGACAAGCTAATTAGATCATGGGTTGAAGCGAAAGATAGATAATTAACACTGTCAGAGTGACTTTCAGTACTGACAGGCACCTTGGCTCGGTCGACAAGCAGAACTCCAGCTGACCGACCGGTCATAAATCTTGTATAATTTTGTCGCACAAGTTTATTTTAAGGCACTTGTTCTTCGCCGAAGTTTATTGTTTGTGCTGGCATCTTTTTCTTATGAACTTTCAACATCGATTATGCAATGTCCTATTGTCGTCTGACCCCTTTCAAATATTCCTGCATACTTAAATAATTTACTACATAGGTTTACACTCGTCGTTAATCCCTGTGCGTCATATAACTCAAACCTTCTTTTTGTCATTCGTATACATATCTTTAATCGTTATAATAGCTTCCTGATTAGACTGATTAAACCTTTTTCTATTCCCCTCTACTCATTCTTAACTTTATCGTCGCCAGTTTATCGCCTTCTCTTTCTTCTCCTAATGAAAAGGATATATAAAATAACGTTACCCTTAATCGAACTAGAGATGACTCTTCCCTCTCCATGTAACGAGTTTTTGCTACGTCCATCCTACCATAACTCTTCATTGTTACCTTAATCCATTGATCTATCGTTCCTGTCATTCCTATCTTTCCCTTCAATCATCTACTAGGAAATCTTTCTTCTCCTACTTGCCTTATATCCATGTCCCAGGTCCTGTGTCAATAATCCCGTTCTCTATATCTTTTCGATCGTTTTCCAAACAAATTCACTCATGTTACTGTTGACTGGCCCCGTAATCTAGATCTATCTAAAAGTAAATAAAATCTCGAGCGCTCCAGCCCATTTATATGGGCCTTATTATCATTTAATAAAATTAATCTTGCCTCTACTTTACTTTTGGCCCTTTATCTTGTATTACATTGACAGTTTAACTGTTTTTTGGGGTGCACTAAACCAACTTTATAATATAAAACCGAGTATAAATGGAGTTCTGTTCGTTTCTGGGAGCGCGAATTTGCCCTCGCTGACTTAAATGATCATACCAAATAGAAAATGCCTAATAGCCTACCTTTTGACACAGTATCGAACAGAATCCATGAATCCTCGTGGTCCACTTACGAATCACATTCACAACAATTAGACCGTCATAGTATATTTACGAGAGACTAATTTCTTTTCGGGAATGTTAATCTTCGTCAGCATTCAAAATATGAACTCTTTAAGTTAGACCCTTTCCTTTAACGGGTCTATCACACTGTCATCTTTCCAAGTCTTGTTTTTGGTTATATAACTTACCTATGTAAAACTCGTAAACGTTATTTTCGAACTTAAATCCTTTGTTAACACTATCTCAAATTTAATTACAACATTAGTTTCGTAATCTTGTTTTCAGGCGTGGCTCTTTGACTGCTACATTTTTGTGTTTTATCCTTAATACGATTGGCTATTCCCAAGTGGTCAAAAACTAAGCAACATATAACACGTGGCTTAATTATTTCACTGCCTCCCTATCTAACATAACGTGTTAATGTTCCTTCCTATGGGGCTCGAGCCCACATATAACCCTTAACTCAAAATCTTGAGATTCTTAGGGGAATATTCACCAGAGCAATCCGCTCTACGGGTCAAAAATCAGGAGAAGTAATACCTATCTCTCCAAAATACACGATGTTTGCTTTTTACTACAAAATGATGACTAAGCATATAATAAGTATAGTTCATTGCACCATCTTAGTATGACTACCAATCTTCGGGTCGTGGCTTAGTCAGGATATTACAGGCAGTTTTTACCATCTTAAGTCAGGGTTACGCGATTCGAAAGTTACGGGAAGACGTGAGCTTTTAAAAAGCTCTAACCGAACTAAAAAAAACTAGGATTAAGTATGTAACATTTTGTGTATTACGTTATGTTGTATTTTATGTTAATTAAATAGTATTGGTGGTAAATACAGTGATTGCATAAAACCTTTAGAATGTGTATTTGAATATGGCATAGGTTAGCTGTCCAGAAATGGTTTCAACGTCTAACAAATTGTGTACACGCTTTGAGTGGGTACAGTTACTTTATGAATTGTTTGTAAAGCGTTATCACGATGGAAATGGAAAAATGCTATATTTTATTAAATGTCGTTGTCTTGTAATGTTTGTTAAAAACGCTTCTTCTGTGGTTTGTATTTAGTTCTAACAATCATATTCTTTAATAAGTAGTAATTGACGATACAATCACAATGTCGATATATCCCCATAACATCTTCAATAACATAATTGAGGTCCGGGCCACAAAAATAGGGGATTTATGTATTTATAATTTTCAAGTTAATTTAATAATTTGTGTTAATTTTTAATTTTTATAAGTTACGAGTAAATATTGACGATAACAGACACGATGTCAATATATGCCCTTAAAACATCAATAAAAAGGGGATTTCTGTAATTGTAGTTTTCAAATAAATGTGATATACGAAAGTATTGTCTTGTTATTATCTCGCCCACGCATTTATTTTATATTCTCTCCAATCTCCTGTTCTCCTCCTAGCTTGGCCTCTTTTTTACCCTAGCCCCGCTCCGTGAGGTGCCCCTATTCGTTAGCCTATCATCTGCGCTAGCTTCTCTACTTCTCTGACTGTCCCTCAAACTACTGTACGTTCAAGGACATCTACCGATAAGTAGATACTTAAACGAACGATATATGCATGATACTCGCCAAACGAGATGACAATTAGTGCGCGCAGCAGGTTAGCTCAGAAATTTTTAAAATATGCTGGCAAGATCAATATATTTACCCACATAGAGAGTTTAAATAAGATTAAACCACCAAACCCAAAAAAAATATTGCTTACAACTAGTCTTTTGCACACTGCAGAAGATGAACATGATATGAAGAACAGTAGGACGTAGATTTAACTCCAATATAACGTACCCAAAGTGCCAAGGGTAGTGATTATAATAAGCTGTTTAAAACATATGCGCCGAACAGTGTTCGTAAAGCTAAACCACCCACCAAGACCAGTCGTCGTAGACCAAGGTATCGTCAAAATCTTATAACATGACATCTACAAATCAAATGGAAAATAGAATAGAATCAAACATATTCGTCGGAAGCAATCTATTGAGACTGACGTCTCTCGTGTCTTACAGAGTTCCCAACCCGACAATCAATCAAGGTTACCCAACTTTTTATAAAATTTTGAAAATATATTTAAGTTATTACATTTAAATACTATGTGTGATTTAAACGCTTTGTGATGTACAGTTGCCTGCGCTAATATATGTACAATAAATAAATTGCATAATTATGTAGCCATCAATTCATGCCTCAATCATGTATATATTTTTAACAACATGGTTTTAGTGCTTAGGTATGTATACTGGTGACCCGGAATAAAGGATGGGCAAATCCGTGTGGACTAAGTTTTCGATTGTTAAATATATCAAAAAGGTTATTCAAGAACATAATGAAATTTTCGGTAGGTTTGCTTTTACCAAAGCCTGAAATTTTCATTTCAACGAGACCTATTTTTGAGCCTGTGCCGTAATTTGTTGTTCGTTAAATAGGTACAAGTCATTTCCGGTAAAATGTTCTGAACAAACGAATGAAGTCTTGTGAGGTTTCCAATATGCTGCGTCACGTGTTTGCCGTACAACGACTTTTCAATGTAATCATTGCTGCAATCAATCAAGCTAATACTGGATTCTTCGGAAATCTAAAATATTAAGTAATCTATTTAGATAATTCTATCTATCTATATCATCATGCCTGATCCTTTGCGGGATAAGGTGAGAGTACAAAGTTCCAACAGGTTCTGTCTAAATAATCTGGAAACAAAAATTCAATGCTAATGTCTGGCAATGTCCAGGGGTCCTGCAGCGCCGGTAGGGCGGGGGATGTTGGTCCGGCTAAAATCGATGCAGGCTTATGCACTTATGCGCATGTCGATGCAGTAGGGTAAAGGATGCAATCTAGATAGCTGGCACTGTGCTTATCGAGAATCGAAGCTGAAGTAGAGATAGGCTAGGCTGGTTAGATGTAACTTCTGAGTTGCATCTGACCAGATATTATTTTAAGACGGGCCTGGTTCGTTGCCCACTGCAACTACTTAAACACGCGGCGATTAATAACCGGGCCAAGTGTAAGGTTGTAAATATATAATATAATTAGTGATAGTGGTTCTTTTGAGTTATTTAATACTACTGTGAAGAACTTTGAGTTTCATGCAATAGACGAGTGACAGTCTTCGGTTGGCTCACAGAATCAGAGTTATATACCTGCGTCGGGTCTTGTAGAGATGTTATGATATCTGTAACGGCTGTAAGCGTTGTAGCGCGTAATGTACCACGGCACATCATCTTGCTGACCCGTTACATCATACTATGTCTAAGGTAAGTCTATAATATAGTCATTTCCTTTTTTTTGTTTTGTATTTTATCTAAACTTCCATTTATTATAATTTAAGTTATACATCTGTATTCCTAATTTTTGATTTTTGTGTTTCAACCCGTCACTACTACTATTTTAATAATTATAATTTTTTTTAATAATCTCTACCCTCTTTGCATAAATTATTGTAATTGATTACTTATCTATACTTAAAGTAATTTTTTTGTTACTTAAGTGTGTTTTTACCTTAAATTTATAACCCTAAACGGATTGAGTACTGTAAAAATATTGCTAAAGAAAATTAAACTCTTACTCACAGACACAACATCGAATTTTCTATGATTTAAACAACTCGAGAAACCATGATGAGTGAGAGCAGAAGCCTGGAGCTCGGTGTCACGCTTGCACCCATTACGATGCAGTACGGTGACCATAACGTAGAACTAATACGGACTTTAACTATTTATGATATCGTTTAAATACGCTGTAAACCATTTATTACCGAGTTCAAAACAAACAATGTTCTCAATTCGTCTTTATATACAGGATGGATTAAGATGGGAGAGTAAGGGCATCTTAACTGTTGTAGTTAAAGAAAAACGGCCCAAGGAGACTATCCTTAATTTTTGCGACATTTGAAGCTGAATTTACAGATTCTGAAAAGATGTACAGTCAGCAAGAAAATGGGCAATTTAATCAATAACTTTGACTATTACTCATTTAAGACGTGGCATATGTGTCGAAAGAAAGAATTACGGCATTAAACAGTGCCCGAGAATTGAACGTTAATTAAATGTCAACAAGTCCATAATCGTACCAATGTTTGGTCACCCTACTTAGAAAAAGACGTGGGGCTCTAAGTAAGTATTCTTGTCATCACGTTTTCTTCGCAGAGTGCTCAATCCATTGTAATATATCCATAGTTTTTACTGTTTTCAGGATTTATAAATCCAATTATTATTTTTTATGATGATTAAAAGCCATTTTCATTGTCTATAACTTAAGCTCTTTTAGTATTGAGACAATGTGTACAGTTTGCTTACTATTTTACTGCACTTGGTGTATTTTCGTATTATATATTTTTAGACATTTTCAAATATTGTGTGAAAATAAAAATTAATTATCAAAATTTAAGACTGCCTCATTGGTCTAGTGGCACATACACACATGGGTCGGACAAAATTATATTTTTCTATAATATAATATATATATATATATATGGAATCTGTAGACCCTATTAGATTGGGGCCTAACATCATTGTCGATATGTAAGATTACATCTCTGCCAACCCCGCTTAGGATGATGGGGAGACGGTGTTTTTTTTCTTGTATGTTTGCGTATTAAACACACTGTGCATTGCGAATTCTTCGCTTTCTTGGATACAAATAGTACACTTCCTATGTACCTGTTGTGATGTCATGCAATTGACTTAAGAAGTACATTAATCGCTAATTTTGACAATATTCCCTATAATAATAAAAGTATTTCAATAATAGTATAATAAATATAATAATGTAATCAAAGAAAAAGCTAAGGTAGATAGGCAATGGAAGCAATATAAAAATCCCTTAGATTATATTTCTATTCGCGTATTAAGAAGCCGACAAAAGAATCTTCTTTTATCTGCAAGAAGATTGTTATAAAGCACACATTGAGGCTTCACAGTCTAAAATTAAAATCTCCCCTAGACATTTCTGGTCCTACGTGCAAACTAAAAGGAAGAATAATAAAGCATACCCAAAAGTTATGCACTACGACAATGTTTACCTAAATAACGAAGTCGATATCTGCACCGCCTTTAATAGTATTTTCCAGAAGAACTAGTCGTTCAGGAAATGCTACTCCTTTTTCCGCAGCTCACGAAACATACGGTGATACAATACATGAGATAGAGATAAATGAAAAATACATGCTGCAGCTTCTAAAAGACCTTAATGTTTTGAAAGGCCCAGGTTGTGACAATATTCCACCCCTCTTCTTCTCAAAATGTGCAAAATCTCTTGCAAGACCCCTCATACTGATTTTTAACCGATGTTTTCAAGATGGTCATTTTCCGAAAACCTGGAAACTAGCTCACGTAGTACCTATTCACAAAAAAGGTCTTAAAAACAATATCGAAAACTATAGGCCTATCTCAATTTTAAATGTTTTGAGCAAATTAATGGAAAAAGTGGCTCATAGGTTTATATATCACATAATTCATCGCTCAATACCTCCAGAGCAGCATGGTTTTATAAGAGGAAGGTCAACCAATAGTAATCTAGCCTTGTTTTTGGAAGACACTCTTCGTTGTATGGATGGTGGAGGTCAAGTAGACGTTATTTATACCGACTTTGAAAAGGCGTTTGACCGTGTAAATCATGACATTCTCCTTCGGAAGTTCCAAGAAATTGGAATACGCGGCAATCTCCTCAGGTGGACCGAGTCTTATTCAAGAAATAGATCCCAAGCTGTTGTTGTTGGTGGTGCTAAATCAGATATCTTCAAAGTTTCTTCTGGCGTGCCACAAGGCTCCGTGCTGGCCCCACTGCTGTACGCAGCGTATGTATACGATATTGGTATATTAAAAATGCAAAGTTTCTGATGTATGCGGATTACACAAAAATTTATGTTAATATATGAATATCAAAAACGAAGATGATTGCACAAAAATGCAAGAAGATCTTAATAGACTCGCAGTTTATTATGCAGACAACCACATCAGTCTAAATATCAGTAAATGCACAACGATAACCTTTACCTGCAAAAAGAAACCTGTTCTTTTCAACTATACCTTTAGCAGTATAACCATCAGCCGTGACTGTATTGTTAAAAATCTTGGAGTTGTATTAGACCCGAAACTCTTGTTTTCTGAACAGGTCTCATTTATTATTAATAAGGCATATAAAAATTTAGGCTTCATTATATGTACCTGTCAACCTTTTACTGATATGTTGTGCCTCAAAATTCTTTACTATTCTTACGTTAGAAGTGTCTTAGAATATTGCAGCTGTGTTTGGAATCCACATTACGTTATTTACAAACAGGAAATTGAAAACATCCAATCTAAATTTATTAAACACTTAAACTATCGTACTCAAAAAGCTTTCGTGATTATTCCGAAGTCTCATTGCATCCTAACCTTGGAAGAGAGACGCACTATTTCTGATATGCTATTTCTTTATAATATATGTAACAATGCCATAGATTGCCTTCTTGTAATGCAGTTTAGGGCACCTTCCTACCGGGCCAGACACACCACTTTATTTGATTTTCCGGCCAGCACAACCAACTATGTACATAATTCTGTCGCTTGCCGCATTCGTAGAACAAAAAACAATAAATTTTCTTCGGTAGATATATATAACACCTCAAAAGCTATCTTTAAGAAACAAATGACGTCACGTGCTTTAGTATTTATTAACATTGATAGTAATATCAATAAAAATTTTATAGTAATTATAATGCAATTTGTTTTTCTTATATTAGGTACACATGTATATTTATGTACACAAATACTTACACGCATACACACACATGCACACACCCACATACACATACACACACACACACATGCACACACGCAAGGCGTATAATTTATAGGTACGGCAATTAGTTTTCAATCATTAATTATTATTATTATAGACTGTGTCTTAATATAGTGTAAGTTGTAAAACCATAATTGGCTTTAAGATATTATACTTATGTTCACATCTACAATTATGTTCAAGAGCTGTGGTTTTTGTAATAAAAATAAAATAAGAATAAAATAGCATTCCATCAAATATTTTGTTTTCTTTTTGAGATTTCCTCTTACATCTTCTATCTCTGTAAATATAATTACATTAATGAATTTAAACGTGTATGAAACGAACTATGAGAGTGGAGGAAGCAGAAGTGGTCTGCAAGACGCTGTTGGAGTTCTTTACTCTGCCTACCCTGCAAGGGATCTAACGTTATGATAGTTAGAAAGAATTCAAATCCTATTAATTTCATTATGTGTAGCATTTTTCTCAATTTGAAGTACTTCCATTGTACAATCAATGTTTTAAGTTACTAAATATTAATAATGTTTTAGTTACTAAACATTCTCAGCTTTATTTGGCATCAAACTCATTATTTTTCAAGATATAAATAATGCTTAAATACGTTGCTTTGACATTTCTAAGAAAAAATGAGAATATTCACTTATATCGCTGACTGTACCAAATGAACACCCATAGGTCTTTGGCCGTAGCCCATAGGAACTTGCCACACTCTGCGACGTTTCTGAAGTTAAACCCTTCTTTCTAGGTCTCACATCCGCACCACCTTGAAGAAGGCGTTCGAGGACGCAGGTATACCTGTCCGCCAGTTAAGCAGTACAGTGACAAGTCTCAGCCAGCCGCCGCCCCCCCTCTTAACATCCCCACTGACCGTCATCAACACGCAGACAGTGTTAGGGAAGAACGCAGACATTCAGACATTCGCTGACTATAAAGCAAAATGGTTTAGCACAGTTTTTGTTTTTTGTGTTTAGTCTGCTAGTTAAGTTTGATTATAGCTTGATTGCGCGCACAGGCTGGATGCATGCTTAATTATTTTTTGATTTATATATTTTTACAAACATGTCCTTTGAGAGGTATTGAATACCTATTATATTCTCAACTTTCTAATTTTCTTCTGTCATCTAATTTTCGTTCTCTAATGTATTTTTTAAACAGTGAATGTGTTGGCCTATATTTTTTTAAATTAGTTCTAGTGTCTTATGTGTATGTGTGTGAATGATGTACGCTGTTGGCCGCGAGGCCTTTACAGCTTCACCAGACTTAAAGGCGAGCGTGCAACCACTACGCTCTAGCCAGCCAGAAGGGCAAGAGGCGACATACGACATACAACCGAGGCGCCCTCGGTTGGGACAGTCGCTGTAGGGGGACGAGTGCACTACTAAGTGCACCGGTCAACCGCCGGCTATGGGAGGGGATCTACTACTACGTCGTCGTCGTCGCCCGTATTCTGAGCGGAAAGAAGGGATGACAAAGCATCGGAGGGGTTGGTGAGAACATGTCGCGGCCGGCGGTGGCGGCAGGGGTCGGGGGGGAGATCGTAGTCGGCGGTGGCTACGATTAACGGATTCGCATGGGTAGATGCGTTCGCGAAGTGACGTGTTGACGCCTTTTTAATAAAGGCGCGAATAGGTTCGAGACCTAGATCGGAGTGGAGGTCGTCGTTCCGTACGAACCAGGGGACTCCTACGGCTTTACGGAGGAAGCGGTTTTGAACCACTTGGAGTTTATCGATGTGAGAGGGGGCCGAATGCCCGAACACAACACACGCATAAGTCATTATGGGTCGAACGCAAGTTTTGTAAAGTGTCATCTTATTTCTAAGGGACATTTTACTCCGCTTGCAGATTAACGAATGGAGACGACCGAGCACAAAGGATGCTCGGTGACGGCCCCGCTTGATGTGCGGGCCGAAGGACATGGTACTGTTTAGGGTGACCCCTAGATATTTGACCTCTTTGACCCAACTAGTGTCTTATAAAAGCATGTAGCTGAACATCTGTTCAGTACAAGAAAATTATTATTGTCTTTTATTTATTTTGCGTAGTATTTCAGTTATTGTGGTAGTTAGTTCGATATTAGATATTGCATTACTATTAGAAAACTTTTTGTAGCAAAATAATACGAGTAATTTCATAGGCTTAATTTTTTATATCAATTAAAATTAAAGAGAGTAGAGAGTTATGTCAAAGACATATTTTGCATAGTTTTTATAATAAATAAAAAGTTTAAAAATGTATTTGCGAAATATTAAAATTAATTGCAGCTGTCATCTTGAATAATGCAGATTTATTTCTTTGAAAACGTCTTTAAAAATTATTTCGCTAGATGTCAATGTATTAGAAATGTATTGTTTAGATATTTTTTAGCATCATTGCGCTGTCATACCCTTGCAATAAAATTTCAAGTTAATTTTATTTTAGTCTATTTAATCGTCATTACTTTGAGTCCCACAAATGTTATTATTGGTTAAAAGAATAATTTCGTATAGTAATCTACATAGTCAAGAATGTTTTTATGCATGCTACATGTTTTATATTCTAGTAGCTGTAACAGTGGTCAATATCATCCAGAGCAGCGCACGGAACACGAATTGTTCGGGAGAGATTCGCGAGTATCAACATCTCGCAAATCGTTTGCTCTTAGCGATACTAAATCTTTTAGAGAATTGATAGAACTTCTTAAGATTCTGGTGTGACAGCGCCAAATTTTTATATCCAACCTTAGTTGTCTGTGCTAACAGACATTGTAAAGGTATTTAACATTTCAGGTGACCCTTAACATGCTGAACGCATCCGAAAATGACGTTGACGTGGAGGGACTCAGCGGTGACGTCAAGCTCGAGTTTGAGACGACGAACGAGGACGTGGTTACTTGAAATTGGTTTAGCTTTCCTTAAGTTATGTTTTTTAAATGTTAGAATAAGTGTGTGATAGGTTTAGCGTATGGTTATTTTTAGTTCTTTCAGTTAACATGTTATGTTGATTTTATTGAGTTTTTATTAGGCTAATTGGTGTGAGGTTAAGGTCACACTATCACAATAACGCCCAGTTGCAGAGATTATTTTTAAATTTCAAGTAAACATTAATTGGTAGTCTATCTTTAAACCATAGTAAGAAGCATATTGAACGTCTAAATTGAAATTTGATCTACTGACTTGATTACTCGAGAGTATTTTCTGTGTCCACGTAGGGTTAAACCTAACGTGTTTACGCTTTATTTTATCATTTTCATCGACTTTGGTCTACATTTAGTTCGTAGTCTCTTGATCAAAACTAAGTTCATGATAGTTAGAGTTGATCAAGCGGCTGTTAAGAGCTTCAGGGAATGCTAGAGCTGTTTCTTACTGTTATAGTAACACCTGACCATTGACGTTGACCAGCGAAACCGACCATTGATCACAGACAATTATATCGATGAAGACTGACCACCGACACTAACGGATCCAATAGCACTAGCTTCCCTTGGTGTGAAAACTCTCCTGTTCTTCGTTTTAGAAGGACAAACGTTTTTTCACACGTCGAGACGACGTCTGATCTCACAACAGTATCACTCACTCTGCATTCTTCTTCTATGAAATTATACGATTCTAAGAGTTACTGTAGCAATTGAAAGATGACTCTATTCTCTTCCTATTGTAGCTATGTCTTAAATAGATAATTGCAAGTGTAGATCTGTATTGGAAGAGCAGACCTTCGCGTCTATATACACATTTAATTCAGTAGTGAGTATAGATGGTGTTTTATATTCATTCACTGTTTTAAATTGTGGTCTCTGTCCACCAGTATACTTGTCGAGAATCTCACTTTGGCGTAACTTTGATCATAGTTTTGTGTGAGTACGTCTTGTTATTTGAGGCGCTACTTGCAGGCGGATGCTTGACTATTGGCGGTTATATAAAGGCTAAAAGGCATTGGTCTTCTAGCTTTTTCTAATCGTCAGTGGACTAGCGTTTGCGTTAGGTTAATCCTTAAGGCGATATTACAATGTACCATTACTTTTGTTTCAATAGACATTCTCATTGTTATTTTCTTTCTGTGTTTAACGATTATTTTTTTCTTGTGGTGATCTTAATATTCGTGTGCGGGGTTTAATGTTTAATCGTTGTCTTCGATGTCATTGTAAACGTCTAGGGTGTTTTAATTTAGGGTAACTACTTCGTCGCTGTCGATATAGAACTGCATTCTAAAAGGTCTAGTTCTACCCGAGTATCGGCAGCGACCGAGTATTTACATTTATTCGTAGATCGGTGTTAGGTTATCTTTTAACTACTTATTTAGTAATAATTGATTTGGTTTTCTAGAATTAATATCAGGATTTCTTAGCTAATCTGAAAAAGTAGATGTGTAGGCAGATGCTTGGCTAGTGGCAGTTTCGTAAGGAATAAAAGTCTGTGTGTCTTCTAGTTTTTTTCTAATCGTCAATAGTCTAGTGTTTGTATACGTTAGGTTAAGTAACTACTTCGTCGCTGCCGATAAGGACTGCATCTTCCTAGATTTGGTCCTACCCGAGTATCGGCAGCGGCCGAGTATTATATTTATGCATAGTTAAGTGTTACTGAGTGTTAGGTTAATTTGAACTACTTATTAAACTAGCCTTAATATTAAGATTTATTCGCTAATCTGAAAAACTAGGTTAATTTAGATGTGCGCTAGGTGCAGAATGTAGACGAATGCTTGAATGTTGGCGATTTCTCAAAGACTAGAAGTCATCCTGTCAGTTTTCTAGACGTCAATGGACTAGTGTTCGCATAGATTAGGTTAAGTAACTACTTCGTCGCTGCCGATAAGGACTGCATCCTCCTAGATCTGGTCCTACCCGAGTGTCGGGAGCGACCCAGCGGTATATAGGTTAACATCATTTTAATATATAGTCTATGTTCTTATATTTATAGGTCTAGTGCTTGGTTGTTGGCGATGTAGAGCTAGGTCTGGTGGCACATCTAGTTCGCTCCCGAGAATCGCCAATGACTAGGTTTAGGTTAATTCATCAATCTTTATCATGGTTAAGTATAGGACATCAATCTGTATGTAGATTAGGCGTGATGTTATAAAATGTTTAGGGTAATTGATAGTTGATAAATTAGTCGTGCTACTTTGAAAGCCCCCATTTTTAGGACTAGACTTGATGCTTGGCGGTACAGGACCGCGTACTCGCTACGACCGGTCCTGGGACGAGTTACGCCAATGCTCAAGTGGAATAGTTGAGTAGCTTAGATTAGAAATATTTATACCATGAAAAATATAAATTTATCTACTTGTAAGGATTGACCGTTGGCGAGGAGGTAACGGACTGGTTCTAGTCACTATCGCCAAAGATCAGTAGATATTATATAATAGGTAAATTTGATCTTACCCCTGAATTACATTCAGCCGACTGTAGCGCCAGTGAGCAGGGAAATGGGCATGTAGTTGAGAAGAGTGTTTGTGTAAACTTTAAGAGTGGTTGTGGAATGCTCACTTTATGTCTCTTTCCCTGCACACTATGCCGCTAATGGGCTGAATGTGAATCAGGGGTTAGGCTGAATAGTTTCGCGGCTGAGCAGCGCTTTCGGCACACATGTAAATAGTTGAGCATCATAGTACTGGCGGTCCGAATAAAAATCACGAACACAGACGCGCTCTCTTCGCAATTTTTCGGCAGATCTCAGAGGGTGCCCGCTTAACACTTCCGAAAAGCCGCGTAGAACGCGAGTCTGTGTGATTCTAATTCGGACGGCTAGTACTAAGGTGTTCAGCTATATATAATGTTAACTGTGCTATCGAGTCGTGCACGAGCGAAGGTGTCGAGGCTGTGAACATCTGCGGGCTACCGGGCGAAGGTATTCTGGCTGTGTACATCTCTGTACGACTTGTTGCTTTGGCGCGTTATTATGCCTGCCTTAAATTAGCATAATTAGCATATCGTAGTCTTGATACCGCACATGGCTGTCAATGGCGTCATCGGACTCGGCATACACGGACCGAGTTCTCACGTGCCGCCATTGCACTCACTGTAGCAAAGGGCGAAGAACCGATAGAATTTAATTTTAAGGATCAATGTTGTCTTGTATGAATGTGTATTGAATGACGCTTGGCTACTGGATATATCCGTGTCACCAGTGATCAAGTAATCTTGCTTCGTAGCTTAGCTTAGTATAGGAATTATCATAAGCTTTGTGTATTGATAATAACTGCTTAGCCATAACTGGCAATTGTTGTTAATTTTAGGTATGTATGATATCGCTGTCGCTCAATACTCCGATATTATAGTTGTATAAGGAATAGCTTTAAGTAAATCGCGACGAGTAAACGCCTTTTTTAATATAGCCAACAGATTTTTGAAGGTACAAATCTGTTGCCTTTATTACTCGTAGATTAGAATAGTAGTTTGTAGCGGGCTACTTCGCACGTCAGCTGCGGGGGCTATCTTTGCCCCGGGAAAGAAATGCAGTTATATGTTCAAAATAGAAGTTCTTCCAGCCTTCTCATTTGAACATATAACTGCATTCCTTTTCGGTATGGACGTGTAAGTGGCCGAATTTTCTCTTTTTTAGTTTCGAAGTATAAATAAAATCTAATAAAAGAACAAAAAAAATATTATTGGTGTGTAGATTTAGAAAATTTTATTATAGGTCCAAAGTAGGTCTCAAAAGATGGAACCATCGGCAATGTTGCAAAATAACCGCAATGATCTTCACCCTGAATTCCTATTGTGTAATTATTAAGAAAGGAGCTAATCCCCATTATAATGACTAGATTTCAAAATACTATTTTCATATAAAAAGATAGGGAAATGTAATGTTTAAGGTTAGGTTACATTAGTAATAAAGGGAATTTTATTTTGTTAGCAAGTTCTTGCTATATTTTAGTTCCCATCTATTTCTTCTTGATGCAGTAGTTAGTAAGTCAGTGTGTTTCTCTGCTTTACTGTTTAGAGTAATTTAGTTATCTCTTCCAATTAGGTTATTAATATAACTCTAAGTTTGATTTAATAATATTGTATATTTCAAAAGATCGCGCATTCGAGCAATACCACAGTTTGTAAATAGTCGGTGTTTACTGTCGTTATTTTTATTAATAATATGTTATTAAAAGTGTTAATTGATGCGCCTTCATGTTGTGCCATAGTCCACTATAGCAGGACGAACCAGTTCACCTCAAATTACTGCATTATATTATCTAAATTCGTAATAAATATTGTATTTGTTTATTAATTTCAAACAATAAATTCGGTACTGAGTTCTTAGATTCACGCGAATATTACACATGAAATAAAACTATTTTACGGATTTTATCGCGGTTTATTATTGATTTTTAGTTGGACACGTCGTCAAACGAGAAACAGTCGATAAACGTCGGGAACTAAAAAATCAATAATAAACCGCGATAAAATCCGTAAAATAGTTTTATTTCATGTATAAATTCGGTGTTTAGAATATGTGATTATCCCATGGAATAAGATTTGTATATTCACAATATTGACAAGCTACAGCGCAATAGGGAATAAAGAAACTGAAACCTCATAAGTATAGGTATTTCGTCGCGATGTAAATGTGGGGTCACGTAGCGTGTCTCCATGGTAGTATTGTAATAAGTATGTTTGTTAATTAAGTGCCTGGTCACACCACTACAAAATATTATTTTTCAATACTTAAACTAGAATATATTTTGAAATTCTATACATAGATTTATTATTTTCGGTGTTGTATTTCAAACGCCGCTGTCCACTGAGGTGTATTTTTTTAATTGTGTCATTGATTTTAAAATTACAATTTACAATGTTATCTTTTTTATAAATAAAAGTATGTTGTTTTAGCGTATGTTTCTTTATTATTTGCGTTATTAATAATAAACTGCTTTTATTTATTTTTTATTGTTTTATTTTGTTCTTGGTAAATATTTATTTTCGGTTGTGACGTGTGTCGTTTCGACCTAGTGAACAGTGGCCTCCTGCGGTTCGACACAAATCTAAAGTTGCCCTTAGATCATAATAAAATTAAGTGTTAATGTAGAAATGTAAATATAGTTTAAGGCGCAGACGCGCAAAGACAGCAAAAAGAACTTGTCTTCCACCAGGTGCCTTTTGGTTCGTGTCGAACCGTATAATATATAACCGTATTAAATATAATCAAACGTTTTCCATAACATTTAAGTTGTTTAGAGAATAGATTTATAATAAATAGTTACGAAAAAATATCAAAAATGCATCTACACTTCATTTCCAATCCAATCCAATTTATAATCTGTGGCTCCATCGTTAACCGATGATTCTGCCAATGTCAAGTTTGCCAAGTTTAAAAAGAAAAAAAACAAGTTGCACTTCATTTACTTGGTGGGTAATATTTTTGACATGACAGACAGCCGTTCTTTGAAATGTCAAAAATGTTCAGTTTTAAAAACTTATTTTATTTTATTACAATGAATTCCCATTGAATTATATTAAAAAATTTATAGTTTGTTAAGATATTATTTATCAGCGTTCACACTGCCAAGTCTAGAGACTATCTTTTATAATATTATAGCCCTTGCTTTTACCAGAAGTGTAGATGCCCAAAAAATAGGATATAGTATGTTATCAGGTCAGGAAGCCAGCAGCTCGCGTCTCATAATTATTTTCTGAAGATTAAACAGGATTTTGTAAGTTGAGTTTCAGACACGCATAAAGACTGACGATTGATTTTATTTTGCCGCATTACGCGCTGGTGATTCAATACCCTTGCAAATTTTCTTTTATAATTATTTAATTTGGGATAAAATACCAACTTAGTATTTAAGACTTTAGTATATAAGAAGTAGTTGGCTTATTTATAGGTCTTAGTAAAATGGTTCCAAATGCGATGTACTACATTTATCAGT
Source organism: Phalera bucephala (assembly GCA_905147815.2). Classification (NCBI taxonomy): domain Eukaryota; kingdom Metazoa; phylum Arthropoda; class Insecta; order Lepidoptera; family Notodontidae; genus Phalera; species Phalera bucephala. Next base: position 4,252,292 of record LR990609.1, on the reverse strand, counting down.
TAATATAGTTAGTTTATAAAGTCGTGTTTCGGTGCGAGCTCGCTTTAAGGCTATGACAAGAGATTCGCTGGTGTAATTGTCAATGTCGCCGATGCGATCACTTGTATAGCGGACTTTGTGGGCTATTTACATGACGCCACTTAACAACATAATAATAGTCATTCGAGCGCCTTCGTTGTATGGATAGGTATTACTGGTACCTATTCATTCGACTTCGGAATCGTACTACTAACTGGACTGTTGAAACTTGCTTCGTGGAAATCGATCATCACGGCTTACCAGTTCCCTAAATGGACTTTTTAAGTCTTGGGCACATATTCGTCGGGGCGGGACGGCGACTATTTACGTCTCTTCGGCGTCCCTTCCCCATCCCGCCCCGTCGGATATGTGTCCAAGCCTTCAATATACCTCAGTTTAAGATTAGACTAAGTATAAGCTGCGCAAACATTTTATTTTACAATTTGTGTGTATTTAGTTCTTCGATCGTGTGTTTTGGGAAGGCAGCTCTCGTAAATCGATGGGGGTCAGTCGCAAAGTCACTAGCATAATTTATTTATAAGTGTAAAATATTACTATACTGCCAATGTTCAAGTTAGAATTGAGTGACGTCGGGTAACTCGGGGACGTACCAATGGGGATGACTTGGCAGCCACGCTATTGGTCGATCCCTGTTTTGATGTTACGTAAGTAGTCACTTGGTTATTAATTTGAACAAGTATATTATAGTTTTAGGGACATTAATTTTAATAATGCGCTAGACTGACCCAACTTCGCCGGCGCGTTGCCTATTTGTATTGAGCAGACTTTCAGCTTATTTCAAGCTATTTTCACATTGCCTGTTTTTACAACTCCAATTTCTAAGCAGACAGTAAGACCTAATATCCATGCAACGACATATAAGAGTACTGAGATCATATAAGATAATTATGCAACTCCTAACTTCTCAACTTTGGTGGATACTGGGCTTTATTTAGCTGGACTATTGGAGAATGCACATAAATGTTATATTTTGCTGGGTAACATCTACGGCCAGGCATATCGCGAAAATAAATTTGAAATAACTCATTAAATATAAAATTTTGTAGCTATACTTTACAAACACCTTATTGCCTTAATGAGATTTTTTTATAGAATTAACACTTTATTATAGCTACATATTTTATAACTAGAACTGTGTAAAGTGTTTATTGTTTAGTTCTAAGAGCTAGCCGTGTCCCGATTGTAACGGTCACAAAAGACGATCAGATTTTTTGTTCTGGGCGTATTTTGTTGACGTAAGGATATACACGCTGGTACTCGCCAGATCTATTAGCCGTGGTAAGTAAAGATGAAGACTATTTGTGTATCCTGAGAAATAGAGTTAACATATTTGTCGTTGACACTCATCAGGCTGAGCGAATTCGCAGTAGCAGGGGCACAGAACGCGCAGAGAAGTTTTAAAATGGGTCCTAATCGTACCTGTATTAAAAATCTACTCTGCGCCTTCCTGCGCTGGAAATTCTCACAGTCAATGCGTGTCATGCAACTTTGACACTGAATGTCATGTGATGTTTTTGGGACTACATACTACTGAACGAACGGCATCGGGATAGCCTTCAGATTTAGGTCTAAAGGACACTCCGATACTTTTTGTCCAGCAGTATTGATTATATATGGCACTAAACGAAGAACATGAAGCTGCTCGATACTGTTTTTATTAGTGTATGTGTATGTCGCGCATATCTCTTGGTCGTAAATCCAGAAAATTGACTTCATAATTCAACACCTAACTCTGGGTTGGTCAGGCCGAAAAGTATGATACTTCAATTGACAGTAATGTTGTTAGTTTTCTGTAATTGACTGAGTTGGCGCAATATTGCAACTGATTCCATAGACTTCCGAAGAACATTTCTAGACTATTCGATTATGTAATAATATGTGCCTTTGATCTCTACTGCATATTATGATGGAAGCAATCTAGCGCGTCGAAGGGCGACCTTGTAGCGCGTGCGATGGTCAGCGTCGCACACACTACACACACTATTGCCTAGATTAACTAAAATTGGCGTGCAACATCTTAGCTTTAGGAATCTGGATATCTCTTGTATGCTCCCATTAGTATCGACGAGTATGTAACCTATCTAATATATAATCACCGCTCGCGCAATACTGTTCTGGGTAATGCACTTGCGCGTTTGCACCATATCGCTCTTTAATAACCAATACCAACGGGCGAAACTCCTACGCACATATTCAACAAAACAAATGGATACAACCAAGGATTATTTTTCTTATGAGTAATGTGTGTCAAAAATAAATATGCGCGACTTCCCTACACATTCACTCATATAATAGGCTATATTATTTGAATATGTGATATAACCAATTTTAAATATAATATATTATATTTAGTTTCGGAAAGGTTGTATGTATTTATTTGCGTAATGTTGTTAAATGTAAATCACTTGATCCAATAGCGAGTAAAGCCCGGTCTTGTTGTTCTGCTGAGGTGACCAGTGGTAGCAACCTAACAGTTTTTTGAAGACCGCGAAGTACTTCGTGACCCAAGAAGCAGTCTACCACCAACCGAAGGCTTCCCAGTTCCGAGGGTCCGGAGGCAAGCAGACTCATAAAACTCATATCAAACGGATGAGCGACATACCGTCTTCATCTTACTCGACAATGCATCAAGGTTCAATTTAATGTGCACTTATCATTTAAGTTAAAACAATTTCGGTGTGTTCATTTATGGTTTCGTGCGACAAATATTAAGTAGTAAATTATTCAATGATTTATATTACTTTAGAGTCTCAAGTTATTTTTAGAGTCACATATGGTTGTATAATTTGTAATTTTGATGTATTACTTTAATTAATATTATTATTAAATAAGTTTATAATGACGTACGAAATAATAGACTAGTAAAAGACATGAATAGCATTTCTATAATGTGTCTTTTAGTCTATTAAGTATTTGTCAAGACCGAGACAGACAGACAGATGGGCTGTTAGTTGTGTACCCGTTTGTTTAGTCTGTAAATATCCGTGAACTGATAGCCTGTCTATCATTTGTAAATTCATTCACTAGAAAACGCCTATCTTATGAATAGATTTTATGGAAGACAAGCTAATTAGATCATGGGTTGAAGCGAAAGATAGATAATTAACACTGTCAGAGTGACTTTCAGTACTGACAGGCACCTTGGCTCGGTCGACAAGCAGAACTCCAGCTGACCGACCGGTCATAAATCTTGTATAATTTTGTCGCACAAGTTTATTTTAAGGCACTTGTTCTTCGCCGAAGTTTATTGTTTGTGCTGGCATCTTTTTCTTATGAACTTTAACATCGATTATGCAATGTCCTATTGTCGTCTGACCCCTTTCAAATATTCCTGCATACTTAAATAATTTACTACATAGGTTTACACTCGTCTTTAATCCCTGTGCGTCATATAACTCACACCTTCTTTTTGTCATTCGTATACATATCTTTAATCGTTATAATAGCTTCCTGATTAGACTGATTAAACCTTTTTCTATTCCCCTCTACTCATTCTTAACTTTATCGTCGCCAGTTTATCGCCTTCTCTTTCTTCTCCTAATGAAAAGAGCCTAGGATATATAAAATAACCTTACCCTTAATCGAACTAGGGATGACTCTTCCGTCTCCATGTAACGAGTTTTTGCTACGTCCATTCTACCATAACTCTTCATTGTTACCTTAATCCATTGATCTATCGTTCCTGTCATTCCTATCTTTCCCTTCAATCATCTACTAGGAAATCTCTCATTTCCTACTCGCCTTATATACATGTCCCAGGTCCTGTGTCAATAATCCCGTTCTCTATATCTTTTCGATCGTTTTCCAAACAAATCCACTCATGTTACTGTTGACTGGCCCCATAATCTAGATCTATCTAAAAGTATATAAAAAATCGAGCGCTCCAGCCCATTTATATGGGCCATATTATCATTTAATAAAATTAATCTTGCCTCTACTTCACTTTTGGCCCTTTATCTTGTATTACATTGACAGTTTAACTGTTTTTTGGGGTGCACTAAACCAACTTTATAATATAAAACCGAGTATAAATGGAGTTCTGTTCGTTTCTGGGAGCGCGAATTTGCCCTCGCTGACTTAAATGATCATATCAAATAGAAAATGCCTAATAGTCTACCTTTTGACACAGTATCGAACAGAATCCATGAATCCTCGTGGTCCACTTACGAATCACATTCACAACAATTAGACCGTCATAGTATATTTACGAGAGACTAATTTCTTTTCGGGAATGTTAATTTTCGTCAGCATTCAAAATATGAACTCTTTAAGTTAGACCATTTCCTTTAACGGGTCTATCACACTGTCATCTTTCCAAGTCTTGTTTTTGGTTATATAACTTACCTATGTAAAACTAGTAAACATTATTTTCGAACTTAAATCCTTTGTTAACACTATCTCAAATTTAATAACAACATTGGTTTCGTAATCTTGTTTTCAGGCGTGGCTCTTTGACTGCTACATTTTTGTGTTTTATCCTTAATACGATTGGCTATTCCCAAGTGATCAAAAACTAAGCAACATATAACACGTGGCCTAATTATTTCACTGCCTCCCCATCTAACATAACGTGTTAATGTTCCTTCCTATGGGACTCGAGCCCACATATAACCCTTAACTCAAAATCTTGAGATTCTTTCTTAGGGGAATATTCACCAGAGCAATCCGCTCTACGGGTCAAAAATCAGGAGAAGTAATACCTATCTCTCCAAAATACACGATGTTTGCTTTTTACTACAAAATGATGACTAAGCATATAATAAGTATAGTTCATTCACCATCTTAGTATGACTACCAATCTTCGGGTCGTGGCTTAGTCAGGATATTACAGGCAGTTTTTACCATCTTAAGTCAGGGTTACGCGATTCGAAAGTTCCGGGAAGACGTAAGCTTTTAAAAAGCTCTAACCGAACTAAAAAAGAACTAGGATTAAGTATGTAACATTTTGTGCATTACGTTATGTTGTATTTTATGTTAATTAAATAGTATTGGTGGTAAATGCAGTGATTGCATAAAACCTTTGGAATGTGTATTTGAATATGGCATAGGTTAGTTGTCCAGAAATGGTTTCAACATCTAACAAATTGTGTACACGCTTTGAGTGGGTACAGTTACTTTATGAATTGTTATCACGATGGAAATGGAAAAATGCTATATTTTATTAAATGTCGTTGTCTTGTAATGTTTGTTAAAAACGCTACTTCTGTGGTTTGTATTTAGTTCTAACAATCATATTCTTTAATAAGTAGTAATTGACGATACAATCACAATGTCGATATATCACCATAACATCTTCAATTACTTAATCGAAGTCCGGGCCACAAAAATAGGGGATTTATGTATTTATAATTTACAAGTTAATTTAATAATTTGTGTTAAGTTTTAATTGTTACGAGTAAATATTGACGATAACAGACACGATGTCAATATATGCCCTTAAAACATCAATAAAAAGGGGATTTCTGTAATTGTAGTTTTCAAATAAATGTGATATACGAAAGTATTGTCTTGTTATTATCTCGCCCACGCATTTATTTTATATTCTCTCCAATCTCCTGTTCTCCTCCTAGCTTGGCCTCTTTTTTACCCTAGCCCCGCTCCGTGAGGTGCCCCTATTCGTTAGCCTATCATCTGCGCTAGCTTCTCTACTTCTCTGACTGTCCCTCAAACTACTGTACGTTCAAGGACATCTACCGATAAGTAGATACTTAAACGAACGATATATGCATGATACTCGCCAAACGAGATGACAATTAGTGCCGGCAGTAGGTTAGCTCGGAAATTTTTAAAGTATGCCTGCTGTTGTACCTATAAGCTGGCAAGATCAATATATTTACCCACATAGAGAGTTTAAATAAGATTAAACCACCAATTCCAAAAAAATATTGCTTACAACTAGTCTTTTGCACACTGCAGAAGATGAACATATGAAGAACAGTAGGTCGTAGATTTAACTCCAATATAACGTACCCAAAGTGCCAAGGGTAGTGATTATAATAAGCTGTTTAAAACATATGCGCCGAACAGTGTTCGTAAAGCTAAACCACCCACCAAGACCAGTCGTCGTAGACCAAGGTATCGTCAAAATCTTATAACATGACATCTACAAATCAAATGGAAAATAGAATACTGTTATTTCTGTAAGGGAGATATAGAATCAAACATATTCGTCGGAAGCAATCTATTGAGACTGACGTCTCTCGTCTCTTACAGAGTTCCCAACCCGACAATCAATCAAGGTTACCCAACTTTTTATAAAATTTTGAAAATATATTTAAGTTATTACACTTAAATACTATGTGTGATTTAAACGCTTTGTGATGTACAGTTGCCTGCGCTAATATATGTACAATAAATAAATTGCATAATTATGTAGCCATCAATTCATGCCTCAATCATGTATATATTTTTAATCATAATCATAATCATATCTTTATTTGCGAATATGGGTATGTATTACATAAGATCTTCAGTGTTTGAGGTGTTTCACCATATCCAGCTTCATGGCATGCAAATATTTAGTATCTTATAGGCTAAAATTGATAAGCATATAAAATTCTTTAAATATAATATTCACATATCATATATTATTATTTATTCATTCATCATAGTATTATTTAACATATCATTTAGTTATTTATTTAATCTTCTCTTAAACAGTTATTTGTAAATACTGTTTTAATTATTGTCAATATACGAATACGAATACGATTAATCATAAATAATATTGTTTGATAAATTGGTAATAACAATAACGTCATATGTCAATACTAATTATACAACTCTTCTATAACTTATCATTTAAGTAGTCATTCACCGAATAGTAGGTCTTTTCAGCTAATAATTTTTTAACGGTATGTTTAAAAACATGGTTATTACTTAAACATAAAACTGACTTCGGTAGGTTATTATAAATACGAGGGGCCATGCAAAAAATACTTTTATTTAAAAAAGCAGTTTGATTTGGTGGGAAACAAATTTTATAATTATGACGTTTGCTGTTAAGTTTCTTATAATTATTTATGTTATTTCTAACGAATAATATCGTTTCAAAGATATATAGGCAGGGAAGTGTCAGAATGCGTAACTGTTTAAAGAGAGGCTTACAGCTCTCAGTCGGTTTCATACGGCACATCGCCCTCACGCACCTTTTTTGAGCCGCGAATGCTGCATCTTTATTGGTTGCGTTGCCCCAAAATAGTATACCATACCTCAAACTGGATGACACATAACCATGGTAAGCCGTTAATATCACTGATTGATCGACTGTTTTAGACAACATATATAAAGCGTATGCGTATTTATTCATTTTTGAGCAAAGAATTTCTATATGGTTCTTCCAATTTAAGTTGCAGTCTACATTCAAACCTAAAAATTTTGTCGTCTGCACTGATTGAACAGTTTGTCCTAAGTAGTTTAAATTAAAGTCAACAATTTTATTAGTTTTATTTTTAAATGTCATTAGAACTGTCTTGACAAGATTAATCTTTAAATTATTTAGTGTCAACCATTGTACTATGTCATGTAAAGTAGTATTAATGTCATTTTTTAAATTTAAATTTGTCTCATTACCTGAGAATATAACAGTAGTGTCATCTGCAAATAGTACTGTGTGATGCTTGGTTATTCCAGGAAGATCGTTAATATAAAACTGCCTTGCGGTACTCCAAAATTAACGTCTCTATATTCTGACAAGTAGTTTAGTTCTTTTTTTAGGTCAGGACATAGTCTAGTTATTTGCGTTGCTTGTTTTCTATTAGTTAAATAGGATTTTATAAGATTTAATACATTTCCTCGAATTCCATATGCATATAATTTATATAATAAGATACTATGTTCAACATAATCAAAAGCCTTTGTCAAGTCCATTTAGAGGGCACATGTGGTTATCCTCAAATCTACATTTTTCGTTATTGTTTCTAGAAATCTATATATAGCCATATTAATATTCTTGTTTCTCCTAAACCCTACCTGTTCTTTAGTAAATAGGTTATTTAATTCAAAAAAATCATATATGGAGTTGTATATTACCCTTTCAAAAATTTTTGAAATGATAGGGACAAGTGCTATTGGTCTATAGCAAGCTATGTCATTTATATCATCTTTCTTAAAGAGGGGCTTTACAATAGTTTTTTTGAGTTGTTCTGGAAAGTAACCCTGCAGAATACATAAATTCATAATATGACTCAATAGAACTGACAATTTAGGAGACACACATTTTAAGATGTTAGTGGAAATACCGTCATAACCAGTGCTACTCGTATTTTTCAAGTTTAATATGATTTTATTTATGTCTATAGGTACAGTTGGCTTCATAAATAATGAATTGCACTTAGTTTCCAATCTTGTTTTGCTGGAATTCGGTGCTAATTTGGTGACATGATCGATAAAGTAATTATTAAATAAATTTGCTATCTGTGTTGGTTCAGTTACTATCTGGCCAGCAAAATTTATCTGCTTTATATCCTCATTCGGAGTATGTTTTCTTTTGTTATTTATAATATACTACTACTAACACCTAAAGCGGGGAGCGGGAGTGCGGTGGCTCTGTTCTTCAAAAAAGGCGATAAAGCCTTGCTGAAGAACTACAGACCCATCTCACTTCTGAGCCATGTATACAAGCTGTTCTCGAGAGTAGTCACAAACCGCCTCGCCAGGAAACTCGACGAGTTTCAGCCACCAGAGCAAGCCGGGTTTCGAAAAGGCTTCAGCACCGTAGACCACATCCATACTGTTCGGCAGATTGTACAGAAAACTGAAGAGTACAATCAGCCGCTGTGTATGGCTTTCGTGGACTACGAAAAAGCCTTCGACTCCATCGAAACCTGGGCAGTTCTGGATGCTCTGCAACGATGTCGTATTGACTGGCGTTATATCGAAGTGCTGAGATGTTTATATGATACCGCCACTATGACCGTTCAGCTCCAGGAACAAAAAACCAACCCCATTGAGCTGCGCAGAGGGGTGAGACAGGGGGATGTAATATCCCCTAAGCTTTTCACCAACGCGCTTGAAGATGTCTTTAAGACGCTAAACTGGGCGGGACGGGGCGTGAATATAGACGGCGAGTGCATCTCGCATCTTCGGTTTGCCGACGACATCGTCATAATAGCAGAGACGCTGGAACAGTTAAGCGAGATGCTGCACAGCCTAAATGTAGCCTCTCGACGTGTTGGTCTCGGCATGAATTTGGATAAAACCAAGATCATGTTCAATGAACATGTCACGCCGAGACCAGTCTACGTCGAAGAATCGATGCTCGAAGTTGTTCGAGAATACGTACCTTGGGCAGATTATCCAGCTTGGTAGGAACAACTTCGAGAAAGAAGTCGACAGAAGGATCCAGTTGGGCTGGGCGGCATTCAGCAAACTACGCCGGGTTTTCTCTTCGCCTTTACCGCAATGCCTGAAGACGAAAGTCTACAACCAGTGCGTTCTACCAGTCATGACATACGGTGCCGAGACGTGGACACTTACAGTAGGGCTAGTCCATAGGCTCAAAGTCGCGCAGCGAGCTATGGAGCGGGCTATGCTCGGAGTCTCTTTGAGGGATAAACTCCGAAATGAAGTTATCCGTCAAAGAACCAAAGTAGTTGACATAGCCCGCAGAGTGAGCTCGCTAAAGTGGCAGTGGGCTGGCCATGTCTGTCGAAGAACCGATGGCCGATGGAGCAGACGAGTTTTAGAGTGGAGACCACGACTCGGCAAACGTAAGGTAGGGCGCCCCCCAGCTAGGTGGACCGACGACCTGAAGAAGGTCGCAGGGTGGGACTGGATGCGGAAGGCGGAGGACCGTGTATTGTGGCGCAAATTGGGAGAGGCCTATGTCCAGCAGTGGACTGCAATAGGCTGATTTGATTGATTTATAATATTCCAGGTAGCTTTACATTTATTATTTGCGGTTTGAATATAATTATTATTTCGCATTTTTTGTGTCAGTTTTACAATGCGGTTAAGCCTAGATGATAACAATTTAAAATTGTTTTTGTTTATTTCTGTAGGCTTTTTGCGATATTTCCATAATAAATCTCTCTTACGTTTGCTACATAGTTTTATACCTTTCGTTATCCATTTTGGTCGTACTCTTGTAGATATTTTTAACACTTTCGTAGGAAAACATAAATTATAAAATAGGGTAAATAAATCATAAAAATTGTTAAATGCATATTTAGCGTCATCATTACTTAAAACATCAGTCAATCCAAGAGCATTGATGCAGTTTATAAATTTATTGACATTTTCATTACTATAGTCACGCTTCTCGATATACCAAAATTTTAGAGGGCAACTCATATTTACTGGACATGTGAGAATCTGTGCTGTATGGTCTGAAAGAGCAAATTCAAACACTTTACCTTTACAACCTCGTATATTGTATAAAAAATTATCAATGCATGTTTTACTTTTAAGCCGCGTAGGCTCTTTAATTGCTATATTTAAGTTATAGCTAGATAGTATAGAGATAAATTGCATGGACTCTTTAGTATTATTTAATATATTAATGTTGAAGTCTCCACAAAGAATTATTTTTTTCTTTGAATAACACAATTGATTTAGAAGGTTGTCGAAAATTTTAAAGAATTTATCTAGGTCTTCTTTATTTGATTTTGGAGGTCTATAAACACATATAATATATAATTTCTGTGCAAGGAGTTCTATTCCAGAGATCTCTATGATGCTCTCAATACTGTATTTGTTGATATCCTTAACTGGAGTAAATTCAATAGTATTATTAACGAGTATACATGAACCACCATGTCGCTTTCTACGAGAAAAAATGGAGCCAAGAATAAAGTTTTGAACGTTTAACATCTTTGCATCTTCATTTGTCATGTTATGTTCCGTTACACATACAACATCAATGTGGTTATTTTTTTCTTTAAGTGATTCAAGTGTTATAGTCAATAAATCAGATTTAGATAGCAGACCATTTAAATTTTGATGCAGAATATTTATTTTATTATGAAAGAAAAAAGCCAGAATTATTCGTGTTGTAAATTGATTTTTTACTAATGTTTGAATCACACTTATTTGTTTGTAATGGTATATCTTTGTTGGCGCATTGTTTTTGTAAGGTAGAATCATTGCAATTTACAGATTCCGATGATTGACTAATTTCAAGGCTAGTCTGAGTAGATTTATCAAATAGTTTTGACCTTATGGGTTCTTTATTTTGAGTTTGAGTTTTAAGGTACAGATTAAACTTTGTTCTGTAATTAATGTGGAGTATTTCCTTGAGAATTCGTCGACATTTATGCAGACCAATTAAGTTGCGGGAGGGCATATAGTTACAGTAATCCATATCAATGAAAGTAGCATGGTCAAATTTGGAACAAAGAAACTTTAACTCGTAGTTTAGCTTACGTTCATTCAGATTTTAACAACATGGTTTTAGTGCTTAGGTATGTATATTGGTGACTCGGAATAAAAGATGGGCAATTCCGTGTTGACTAAGTTTTCGACTGTTAAATATATCATAATGAAAAATATCGGTAGGTTTGCTTTTACCAAAGCCTGAAATTTTCACTTCAACTCGACATATTTTTGCGCCATTGCCGTAGTTTGTTGTTCGTTAAATAGGTACAAGTCAGTTTAGGTAAAATGATCTGAACAAACGAATGAAGTCTTGTGAGGTTTCCAATATGTTGCGTCACGTGTTTGCCGTACAACGACTGTTCAACGTTTTGCTAATACTGGATTCTTAGGAAATCTAAAATATTAAGAAATCTATATACATAATTCTATCTATCTATATCATCATGCCAGATCCTTTGCGGGATAAGGTTAGAGTACAAAGTTTCAACAGGGTCTGTCGAAATAATCTGGAAACAATATTGTAATGCTAATGTCTGGTAATGTCCAAGGGTCCTGCAGCGCCGGTAGGGGTGGGGGGGGGGGGAAATGGGAAATCTTATGCGCATGTCGATGCAGTAGGGTAAAGGATGCAATCTAGATATCTGCCATTGTGCTTATCGAGAATCGAAGCTGAAGTAGAGATAGGCTAGGCTGGTTAGATGTAACTTCTGAGTTGCATCTGACCAGATATTATTTTAAGACGGTCCTGGTTCGTTGCCCACTGCAACTACTTAAATACGCGGCGATTAATAACCGGGCCAAGTGTAAGGTTGTAAATATATAATAAAATTAGTGATAGTAACCACTATCTTTTGAGTTATTTAATACCACTGTGAAGAACTTTGAGTTTCAAGCAATAGACGAGTGACAGTCTTCGGTTGGCTCACAAAATCAGTTATATACCTGCGTCGGGTCTTGTAGAGATGTTATGATATCTGTAACGCCTGTAAGCGCTCTACGCACCACGTCACATCATCTTGCTGACCCGTTACATCATACTATGTCTAATGTAAGTCTATAATATAGTCATTTACTTTTTTTGTTTTGTAGTTTATCTGGACTTCCATTTATTATAACTTAAGTTATACTTCTGTATTCCTAATTTTTGATTTTTGTCTTTCAACCCGTCCCTACTACTATTTTAATGATTATATTTTTTTTTAATAATCTCTACCTTTTTTGCATAAATTATTGTATTTGATTACTTATCTATACTTATAGTAATTTTTTTTGTTGCTTAAGTGTGTTTTACCATGAATTTATAACCCTAAATGGATTGAGTACTGTAAAAATATTGCTAAAGAAAATTAAACTCTTACTCACAGACACAACATTGAATTTTCTATGATTTAAACAACTCGAGAAACCATGATGAGTGAGAGCATAAACCTGGATCTCGGTGTCACGCTCGCACCCATTACGATGCAGTACGGTGACCATAAGGTAGAACTAATACGAACTTTAACTATTTATGATATCGTTTAAATACGCTGTAAACCATTTATTACCTAGTTCAAAACAAACAATGTTCTCAATTCGTCTTTATATACAGGATGGATTAAGATGGAACAGTAAGGGCAGCTATCTTAACCATTGTAGATACAGAAAAACGGCCCTAGGAGACTATCCTTAATTTTTGCGATATTTGAAGCTGAATTTACAGATTCTGAAAAGATGTACAGTCAGCAAGAAAATGGGCAATTTAATCAATAACTTTGACTACTACTCATTTAAGATGTGGCATATGTGTCGAAAGAAAGAATTACGGAAATAAACAGAGCCCGAGAATTATACGTTAATTAAATGTCAACAAGTCCATAATCGTACTAATGTTTGGTCACCCTACTTAGAAAAAGACGTGGGGCTCTAGGTAAGTATTCTTGTCATCCCTTTTTTTCGCAGAGTGCTCAATCTATTGTAATATATCCATAGTTTTTACTGTTTTCAGGATTTATAAATCCAATTATTATTTTTTATGATGATTAAAAGCCATTTTCATTGTCTATAACTTAAGCTCATTTTGTATTGAGACAATGTGTACAGTCTGCTTACTATTTTACTGCACTTGGTGTAGTTTCGTCAATATATATTTTTAGACATTTTTAAATATTAAGTGAAAGTAAAAATGAATTATCAAAATTTAAGACTGCCTCATTGGTCTAGTGGCACATACACACATAGGACGGACAAAATAATATTTTTCTATTGAAAATTTTTTAGTGCTGCTTGGAATCTGTAGACCTTATTAGATTGAGACCTAACATCATTGTCGATATGTAAGATTACATCTCTGCCAACCCCGCTTAGGATGATGGGGAGACAGTGTTTTTTTTCTTGTATGTTTGCGTATTAAACGCACTGTGAATTGCGATTTCTTCACTTTCTTGGATACAAATAGTACACTTCCTATGTACCTGTTGTGATGTCATGCTATTGATTTAAGAAGTTAATTAATAAAAGTAATAATAAAAGTATTCCAATAATAGCATTCCATCAAATATTTTGTTTTCTTTTTGAGATTTCCTCTTACATCTTCTATCTCTGTAAATATAATTACATTAATGAATTTAAACGTGTATGAAACGAACTATGAGAGTGGAGGAAGCAGAAGTTGTCTGCAAGACGCTGTTGGAGTTCTTTACTCTGCCTACCTTGCAAGGGATCTAACGTTATGATAGTTAGAAAGAATTCAAATCCTATTAATTTCATTTCATGTAGCATTTTTCTCAATTTGAATTAGGTACTTCCATTGTACAATCAGTTACTAAACATTATTAATGTTTTATTTGCTAAACATTCTCAGCTTTATTTGGCATCAAACTCATTATTTTTCAAGATATAAATAATGCTTAAATACGTTGCTTTGACATTTCTAAGAAAAAATTAGAATATTCACTTATATCGCCGACTGTACCAAATGAACACCCATAGGTCTTCGGCCGTAGCCCATAGGAACTTGCCACACTCTGCGACATTTCTGAAGTTAAACCCTTCTTTCTAGGTCTCAAATCCGCACCACCTTGAAGAAGAAGGCGTTCGAGGACGCAGGTATACCTGTCCGCCAGGTAAGCAGTACAGTGACAAGTCTCAGCCAGCCGCCGCCCCCCCTCGTAACATCCCCACTGAGCGTCATCAACACGCAGACAGTGTTAGGGAAGAACGCAGACATTCAGACATTCGCTGACTATAAAGCAAAATGGTTTAGCACAGTTTTTTTTTGTGTTTAGTCTGCTAGTTTAGTTTGATTATAGGGTGACTGCGCGCACAGGCTGGATGCATGCTTAATTATTTTTTAATTTATATATTTGTACAAACATGTACTTTTGAGGTTAATGTTGAGAGGTATTAAATACCTATTATATTCTCAATTTTCTTCTGTCGTCTAATTTTCGCCTTCGAATAAATATTTAAACAGTGAAAGGTTGGCCTATATTTTTTTAATTAGTTCTAGTGTCGTATAAAAGCAGATGTTCAGTACAAGAAAATTATTATTGTCTTTTATTTATTTTGCGTAGTATTTCAGTTATTGTGTTAGTTAGTTCGATATTAGATATTGCATTACTATTAAAAAACTTTTTGTAGCAAAATAATACGAGTAATTTCATAGGCTTAATTTTATATCAATTAAAATTAAAGAGAGTAGAGAGTTACGTCAAAGAAATTGCCAATTTGCATAGTTTTTATAATAAATAAAAAGTTTAAAAATGTATTTGCGAAATATTAAATTTAATTGCAGCTGTCATCTTGAATAATGCAGATTTATTTCTTTGAAAACGTCTTTAAAAATTATTTCGCTAGATGTCAATGTATTAGAAATGTATTGTTTAGATATTTTATAGCATCATTGCGCTGTCATACCTTTGCAATATAAAATTTCAAGTTAATTTTACTTTAGTCTATTTAATCCTCATTACTTTGAGTCCTACAAATGTTATTATAGGTAGACAGAGTAATTTCGTATAGTAATCTACATAGTCAAGAATGTTTTTATGCATGCTACATGATTTATATTCTAGTAGCTGTAACAGTGGTCAATATTAGGGTTCATCCACAGCAGCGCACGGAACACGAATTGTTCAGGAGAGATTCGCGAGTATCAACATCTCGCAAATCGTTTGCTCTTAGCGATACTAAATCTTTTAGAGAATTGATAGAACTTCTTAAGATTCTGGTGTGACAGCGCCAAATTTTTATATCTAACCTTAGTAGTCTGTGCTAATAGACATTGTAAAGGTATTTAACATTTCAGGTGACCCTTAACATGCTGAACGCATCCGAAAATGAAGTTGACATGAAGGGACTCAGCGGTGACGTCAAGCTCGAGTTTGAGACGACGAACGAGGACGTGGTTACTTGAAATTGGTTTAGCTTTCCTTAAGTTAAGTTTTTTAAATGTTAGACTAAGTGTGTGTTAGGGTTAGCGTACGGTTATTTTTAATTCTTTCAGTTAATATGTTGTGTTGATTTTATTAAGTTTTATTAGGCTATAATTAGCCTATTATTATCTATCTTTAAACCATAGTTTAGAGATAGATTGTGACCTTGTGACCTTTAATCAGTTAGGTTAGTTGGTTGTTAGGTTTGCTATAAGAATAGTTAGGTGACAGAGATGAGGAAAGAAATATACCGGCAATGCAAGAATGCCACTAAAACTTTAGTGAAAGAAAAGCGTGAAAGAGCCAGTATGATTGAGGAGGAGAGGCTGGCGAAGAACTTCGAGAACAACACCAAACTCTTTTGGAGCAAGGTGAGAAAGGCTCGAGGTGATTCGTCAGGCTCCAGAATGGAAAGGATAAAATCTAAAGATGGTGACATTCTTGCAGACACACAAGCTGTGCTAAACCGGTGGAGTGAATATTTTGGAGAAATGTATGGAGATGACCCGGATGCTGATGCCGCAGACGTGCCTAAAGGCGAGATTGCGGCACCAGAATCAACGGAGGACATCACTATGGAAGAAGTTGAATGGGCGATAGGAAGTATGAAAAACGGTAAAGCTGCGGGAGTAGACATGATATCTGCCGAGATGATCAAATATGGTGGAACTTGCGTCCGGGACGCTTTCCGGGCCCTTGCAACCCTTTGCTGGAGGACCGGTAGAGTCCCTACAGATTGGCGCCGCGCAGTCATAGTACCCTTGTATAAAGGCAAGGGTTCACAATATGACTGCGCCAATTACAGAGCCATCAGTTTGATCAGCTTGGCAGCCAAGGTGTACGGTAAAATTATTGAACGGAGAATGCGCGTGAAGTCCGATGGAATGTTGTGCGAGGCACAAGGGGGTTTCAGGTCTGGAAGAGGATGTTCGGATCAAGTCTTCTCACTCCGCAACATCGTAGAGAAGCATCTGGCAGTGGGCCGGAAGGTTTTCTGCGGTTTTGTAGATCTGGAGAAGGCATTTGACAGAGTTGTGCGAAAGAGACTTTGGGACATTTTGCCAGAGTATGGTATAGATGGCACTCTGTTGCGAGCCGTCCAGTCCACTTATGTGGACTGCAAGGCATGCGTACGGGTGGGTGGTAACAGGTCACCCTGGTTTGACGTTAAAATCGGCGTCAAGCAGGGTTGCGTGTTGTCCGCTAGATTGTTTATAATATATCTGGACAAAAGTCTTCAAAGACTGAAAGCGATGAATGAAGGTGTACAAATGGGCGACTTAGTGGTAAACCATCTACTTTATGCAGATGACGCGGTTTTAATAGCGCCAACAGCCACTGATCTGCAAACACTAGTCACAGTTATGAAAGACGACTGCAGGATCAATGGCTTACACTTGAATGTGAAGAAAACCAAGATTATGGTTTTTGAAAGGGAAGAAACCAGAACGAATGTAAGGATTGTGGTTGGTAACGATGTGCTGGAGCAAGTGAATGAGTTTGTATATCTTGGATGCGCCTTCAGTAAGGATGGGAAATACACCGCTGACATAGAGAGAAGAGTGAGTGCAGGGAACAGAGTGAATGGTGCGATGGGAAAGCTACTCGGGAGCCGGCACTTAAGCCATAAGGCGCAGCTGGCCATACATAACGGAGTTCTTGTCCCAACGCTGTTATATGGTAGCGAGAGCTGGGTATGTAAGAAGGAGAATGAAAGTAGGATAAATGCGGTAGAAATGCGAGCTCTGCGGAAGATGTGCGGAGTGAAGCTGACCGACCGCATTAGCAACAGCATAGTAAGACAGCGAGTAGGTATAAAAGATAGTAACGGTGTAAAGATGAGAAAGGGCATGCTCCGTTGGTTCGGGCATATAGAAAGAATGCCAGAGGAAAGAATGACAAAACAGATATACAATGTGAAAGTGGAAGGATGCAGGTACCGGGGAAGACCTAGACTATCTTACCACGACCAAATAAACCGAGTCTTATCTGATGGAAAAGTCAAGAGTCTCCGTAACCGGCGAGCGTGTATGAGACGAACTATGAGAGTCGAGGAAGCCAGAGAGGTATGTAAGGAAAGAACCTGTTGGAACTCTGTACTCTCTGCCTACCCCGCAAGGGATCTGGCGTGAGGTTATAGATAGATAGATAGATAGGTGTTAGGATAGATGGTTGTTAGGATAGTTAGGTGTTAGAATAGTCGTGTGTTAAGATAGGTGTTAGGATAATTGGGTGTTAGGATAAGGCAGAGTTGATCAAGCGGCTGTTCAAAGCTTCAGGGAATGCTAGAGCTGTTTCTTACTTTTATAGTAACACCTGACCATTGACGTTGACCAGCGAAACCGACCATTGATCACCGGCGTTGACCACAGACAAATATATCGACGAAGACTGACCACCGCCACTAATGGATCCAATAGCACTAGCTTCCCTTGGTGTGAAAACTCTCCTGTTCTTCGTTTTAGAAGGACAGACGTTTTTTCACACGTCGAGACGGCGTCTGATCTTACAACAGTATCACTCACTCTGCACTCTTCTACTATGAAATTATACGATTCTAAGAGTTACTGTAGCAATTGAAAGATGACTCTATTCTCGTCCTATTGTAGCTATGTCTTAAATAGATAATTGCAAGTGTAGTTCTGTATTGTAAGAGCAGACCCTCGCCTCTATATACACACTTAATTCAGTAGTGAGTATAGATGGTGTTTTATATTCATTTACTGTTTTAAGTTGTGGTCTCGGTCCACCAGTAAACTTGTCGAGATTCTCACTTTGGCGTTACTTTGATCATAGTTTTGTGTGAGTACGTTTTGTTATTTGAGGCGCTACTTGCAGGCAGGTGCTTGACTATTGGCGGTTTTATAAAGGCTAAAAGGCATTGGTCTTCTAGCTTTTTCTAACCGTCAGTGGACTAGCGATTGTGTTAGGTTAATCTTAAAGGCGATATTACAATGTACTATTACTTTTGTTTCAATATACATTCTCATTGTTATTTTCGTACTGTGTTTAACGATTATTTTTTTCTTGTGGTGATCTTAATATTCGTGTGCGGAGTTTGATGTCTAATCGTAAACGTCTAAGGTGTTTTAATTTAGGGTAACTACTTCGTCGCTGTCGATATAGAACTGCATTCCTAAAAGGTCTAGTTCTACCCGAGTATCGGCAGCGACCGAGTATTTACATTTATTCGTAGATCGGTGTTAGGTTAACTTTTAACTACTTATTTAGTAATAATTGATTCGATCTTCCAGAATTAAAATCAGGATTTCTTCGCTAATCTGAAAAAGTAGATGTGTAGGCAGATGCTTGGCTAGCAGCAGTTTCGTAAGGACTAAAAGTCTGTGTAATCTTGTCTTCTAGTTTTTTTCTAATCGTCAATAGTCTAGTGTTCGCATACGTTAGGTTAAGTAACTACTTCGTCGCTGCCGATAAGGACTGCATCCTCCTAGATCTGGTCCTACCCGAGTGTCGGGAGTGAACCAGCGGTATATAGGTTAACATCATTTTAATATAAAGTCTATGTTCTTATATTTATAGGTCTAGTGCTTGGTTGTTGGCGATGTAGAGCTAGGTCTGGTGGCACATCTGGTTCGCTCCCGAGAATTGCCAATAACCAGGTTTAGGATTATTCATCAATTTTTATCAAGGTTAAGTATAGGACATCAATCTATATGTAGATTAGGCGTGATGTTATTAAATGTTTAGGGTAATTGATAGTTGATAAATTAGTCGTGCTACTTTGAAAGCCCCCATTTTTAGGACTAGACTTGATGCTTGGCGGTACAGGACCGCGTACTCGCTACGACCGGTGCTGGGACGAGTTACGCCAACGCTCAAGTGGAATAGTGGAGTAGCTTAGATTAGAAATATTTATACCATGAAAAATATATATTTATCTACTTGTAAGAATACACCGTTGGCGAGGAGGTAACAGACTGGTTCTAGTCACTATCGCGAACGATCAGTAGATATGATATAGTAGGTTAATTTGATCTTACCCCTGAATTACATTCAGCCGACTGTTGCGCCAGTGAGCAGGGAAATGGGCATGTAGTTGAGCAGAGTGGTTGTGTAAACTTTAAGAGTGGTTGTGGAATGCTCACTTCATGTCTCTTTCCCTGCACACTATGTCGCTAATGGGCTAAATGTGAATCAGGGGTTAGGCTGAATAGTTTCGCGGCTGAGCAGCGATTTCGGCACACATGTAAATAGTTGAGCATCATAGTACTGGCAGTCCGGTTGGCGCCGAGTGACGGCCTAAGAAGGGGGAGGACTTCAGCGTCTGGGGTGCGAGAGCGCGGGGAGCTAAGGTCCCTGGGGGGAGAGGCGCTGAAGGCGCCGGATGGGGGTGCGGCGGCCGCGCCTAGTGCGGCGTTTTTCGCCCTCGGGGCCTTGGGGAAACGGCGATTATTCGCGGTGTGCCCCTTGGCGTCGCAGAGGATGCAGCTGGGTGGCTCGACCGCTGTCTCCCTCGAGCGGGTGCATTGGGACGTCGCGTGGTCCCCGATGCATTTCACGCATCGAGGGCGCGCGTGGCAATTACGGGCAGAGTGCCCGTACAGCTGGCAGTTGTGGCACTGCCCGGGCATGCCACGTTTTCGCGGGGCCTCTACGGAGAGGCCAGAGATATGGCAAACGGCCGTAAGGTTAAAAACCTTACGACCGGACTCGGTGCGGTCGAGGACGACCAGCACAATGTCGTAGGCCTCCTTTGACCGCCTATTGACCATCCTGTGCACCTGGAGCACAGGAAGGTCCTGGGGCAGGAGCTCTTCCTTGATGACGGCGGTATCCAGCTCCCGGGGACACCGCGGATGACTACCCTGAGCTCCCTTTCCTCCTCAAGGGTGTACGTGTTATAAGCTATCTCATTAGATCGCAGGAAGGCGGATAGCCGTCGATGGTCATCCGAGGACGCCACCTTGACGGCTATACCTTGCGCGGTTGAACGCGCATGCGTATAATTGATCTGGCGATTGTAAATCGCCTTAGAGATTGACTGCCGTGCGCTCTTGTCCTGAATGACGAGCGGCGGGGGAGTTTTGGGCGTGGGAGGGGGGAGGCCCTCGCGGCCGCGTTAGGAGACGGCCGGGGTCCAGGGGGGCCAGGACCTTCGCAGGTGGCGAGTCACGCGGCTTGCGCGCTCGCTTCCCATTGGCGATGAGAATAAAGTCGTCCTCCGACGAGGACGACGATGACAATGGGGACGATGGGGGGGGCAGCGCGTCGCGCGGACGCGTGCTCGACCTCCATAGTCTGAGTGAGGCTCGGACCCGCATGCCGAGACGGGGCGGTCGGCGGGGGTCGGGGGCGGCGCAACGATCTCCGTTCTCGGCGCGGCGAAAGGGGTCGCGGGGCGCGCAGAAGGCGCGGGGTGCGCGGGAGAGGGGGGCGACGCGTGCGCGGGCGACGCGTCGGGCATGGCGGGCGAGTACGTCGCGTTGAATTGGCGGATGATGTCCGGGGAATTACGCGCGATGAATTTCCCTAATTCCCGGAGGAATTCGGGAGAGAACTCGGCTGCCATTTCCTGAGGGGAAATGACAGGGCGGGTGGACTTAAAAAAGGGCCCTAAGACCCGGCGTAAACAGTGCCCAGATCCCCCCACCGATGGCGGCGGGGGAGGTACTTACCGGGGAGAACAGGTGTGTCCTTCGCCTTATGGGCGAAAGGGCAAGCACCAAACCCTAGCTGCTCCGGGGCGAAGAGAACCGCCGCACAGAGAATAGGATGGCGGGATGGGTGTAGGTAAAGGTCCAGGAGAAATCAGGAGCCCTGGCTAGGGAAGCCGCCAAGGCCAGAGCTCAAGCCCTTCCAAGTTGGCCGCCCTCTGAATGAAGGAGGCGAGCGCTCGGGTCCCGCTCAAGACTGGCTTAGTGACACCGTTAGGCGTCCACCAGTCTTTCCACGAACGGACAAAAGTCGTGGTTTTAAAACCAAACACTACTACCTAACCGAAAACCGTTACAAAAAACGTGGGAAAGGCCGACCGCCGTCAGAACAGCGCGTCTACCTATCGACCCACGTAATTAGTCACACGCGAGCGAAACGCACAGACGTGATCACACAAGACGTAGTTGCATACGCACGAGCGAATGAAAACACGCAATTGCGCAACCACGCAAATTTGATACGAATTAATTCTGACAAGTATGACCAATCATATATGTATTTTGACACTTGTTTTCAATTTCGTGCAATTAAACCTCTTGAACGCCCTGACATGTAGGTCACTGAGTTCCAGAACCTTATTTCCAATGTATTTAAACTAGCGGTTTCCCATGGCTTCGTACGCAGTCGACAACCGCGGCATCTACCGGGTATAGCTAAACCATCTAGGTGACAAAAAAAAACAGATAAACCGTTTAGGAGAAGGAGAATTACGGACACCCTCACACCGGAATAATCATATTCGTAATCATTCTTTAAATTTTAAAGAATACATGAGTTAAGGTGGGTACATATTAGTTATATAATGCCGTGCAAAAAGTCACGCGCCAGAAGCCTTTTGCATATTTTTATAAAGTTTAGAACTTTTTTATGTTTCATTGTTTCAAACCGGTCCCGGCCCTTGAATAGCACTACTAAGCTTTCGCAGATTCTTTCAGGCATGTTGCATTGCGCTGTTACGTCTTTAAGAGTTAAGGTATATTTAATACTCGCTTTAATGTACTGAAAAAATGAATTCGTTTAATTATTTCTTTCGTTTATTTGTAAAATTGGTATTGGTATACAGAAACAAAACTGAGGCCACGGCCACATTTATTGGCGACGCAACACCTGGTACATGAGAGATTAAAACAAATAAATTAATATTCACACACGGGATGATGGGAACACACTTTGATTTGTTTATGCGACAGGAACAATATAATATTATTTTAACTATAGCGTCAAGTATACCAACCAATCGAATTAAATAGGACTACTATATATACTAGGAGGGATCAAAAAGTAGTGAGAACGACATACTTCTTAGTAAAAAAATAAATAAATACTGGCAGGCTAGCTCAGATACATATTTGTAATATTATTAAAAAAAAATCTACGATTCTCTTTTGTTTTTTTCTGAATGTAGTCATTTGTTTGCTGCGTGTCGGAACGTGTTCTCGAAAATGGAGAAAAACGAAGTGCGAGCCGTTATTAAATACCTCTGTATAAAAAAGTTAACGACGCAAGAGATTCATTGTGATTTGGAGGCTACATTAGTAGCCACGTATTCCACTGTCGCAAGGTGGGCTTCTCAATTTCGAGAAGGGAGAACGAACACGGAAGACAAACATCGTTGCGGCCGTCCATCGATGTCAGTCACCCAAGAAAATGTTGCGAAAGTCGAGAAACATTTTGGGAGGTCGTTTATATAGATAAGGAATATTAGTCCCTCGTTGGTCTAGTGGCAAAGCGCATCGCTTGGTGATCACGAGGTCCTGGGTTCAAATCCTAGCTCGGACAAATTAAGTTTTTCTAACGAAACGAACTTTCTAGTATGAGCCCGGAGTCTGGAATTGTGCCCGGTATATGGCAATAGGCTCGCCCCCTATTACATGGAACCTAACATCGTCGGTGAAAAGTGGGTGTACTCAGTATACCTCTGCCACCCCCGCTTGGGGAATATAGGCGTCACGGTGTATGAATAGTAGACATCCATATCGATTGCGATCGACTCGCTCGATTACGCTTCCTTCCGGGATTGAGGCATTTATTGGTTTGACATCTGATCGAATGGCTTGTATTTCATTAGTATTATGATTGAAAAATTCTATTTCTACTCATTGTTCCCGGGTTTTAAGATATCATGCAAACCAGTCATGGGCGTGCGCTCAAATTAAATTTGTATACAAATTTTTATACGTGTCCATTCTGTTGGCTGTTGAGGAGTCACTTCAGCAAATCCTTTATGTAGAATCAGGTCAATCTTAACATAAAAAGCATTGTCACCGGAACTGAACCAATAGGTTAATTTTAAATTCCGTAAGTTAAGAGGAGTTTTAAAATGACAGTTTAACTGTTTTTTTGGGGTGCACTAAACCAACTTTATAATATAAACCGAGTATAAATGGAGTTCTGTTCGTTTCTGGGAGCGCGAATTTGCCCTTGCTGACTTAAATGATCATATCAAACAGAAAATTCCTAATATCCTACCTCTTTACGCAGTATCGAACAGAACCCATGAATCCTCGTGGTCCACTTACCAATCACACATTCACAACAATTAGACCGTCATAGTATATTTACGGAAGACTATTTTTTTTTCGGAATTGTTAATGGTCGCTATAATTCAAAATGTGAACTCTTAATAATTGTAATTTTACTGGTGTACAAAAAAGAGTACTCTATCTATCTATCTTTTTGAGTTAGACCATTTCCTCTAAGGGATCTATCATAATGTCATCTTTCCAAGTCTCGTTTTTGGTTATATAAGTCACCTATGTAAAACTCGTATACGTTATTTTCGAACTTAAATCCTTTGTTGACATTGGTTTCGTAATCTTGTTTTTAGGCTAGTCAGTCAAAGAGACTGTCATATTTTTTTCGTGTTTTATCCTTAATACGATTAGCTATTCCGAAGTGGTCAAAAACGAAGCAACATATAACACGTGGCTTCATTATTTCACTGCCTCCCTATCAAACAAGCCGTGTTAATGTTCCTTTCTATAGGACTCGAGCCCACATATGACCCTTAACTAATAATTGTAAGATTCAAGATCTTGATATTCCTTCTTAGGGGAATATTTACCAGAGCAATCCGCTCTACGGGTAAAAAATCAGGAGAAGTAATACCTATCTCTCCAAAATACACGATGTTTGCTTTTTTCTACTAAATAATGACTAAGCATATAATAAGTATAGTTCATTGCACCATCTTAGTATGACTACCAATCTTCGGGTCGTGGCTTAGTCAGGATATTACAGGCAGTTTTTACCATCTTAAGTCAGGGTTACACGATTCGAAAGATCCGGGAAGACTTGAGCTTTCAAACAAGCTCTAACCGTACTAAAAAAAAACTAGGATTAAGTTATGTTCTATTTTATGTTATTTAAATAATATTGGTGGTAAATACAGGGATTGCATGAAACCTTTGGAATGTGTATTGGAATACGGCATAAGTTATTAGTCCAGAATGGTTTTAACATCTAACAAATTGTGTGCACGCCTTGAGTGGGTACAGTTACTTTATGAATTGTTTGTAAAGTGTTATCACGATGGAAATGGAAAATTACTATATTTTATTAAATGTTGTCTTGTTATATGTTTGTTAAAAATGTTACTTCGTTTTGTATTTGGTTCTAACAATAATATATTCTTTTATAAGTAGTTATTGACGATACAATCACAATGTCGATATATCCCCCATAACATCTACAATTACATAATTGATGTCCGGGCTACAAAAATAGATGATTTATGTATTTATAATTTTCAACTTAATTTAATAATTTGTGATAAAATTGTATTAAGTTACACGTAAATATTGACGATAACATGCACGATGTCAATATATGCCCTTAAAACATCAATAAAAAGGGGATTTCTGTAATTGTAGTTTTCAAATAAATGCGATATACGAAAGTATTGTCTTGTTATTACCTCGCCCACGCATTTATTTTAAATTCTCTCCTATCTCCTGTTCTCTAGCTTAGCTCTCACTCTTTTTTTCCTTATCCCCCCCTCCGATAGGTGCCCCTATTCGTTAGTCTATCATTTTCGCTGGCTTCTCGTCTTCTCTGACCGCCCCTCAAACTATCTACGTTTGTAGTATGTATGTCCTGCAGAAGATGAACATGACTCCAATATTACGTACCCAGAGTGCCAAACGTAGTGGTTATAACATGCTCTTTGAAACATACTTATGCGCCGAACAGTGTTTGTTAAGCCGAACCACCTACCAAGACCAGTCGTCGTTGACCAAGGTATTGTCAAAATCTTACAACATAACATCTACAAATCAAATGAAAATAGAATACACAATTAGATTTTTGGCAAGTGACGGACGGCTTGGTCTTCTGGTTAAGAGTTTAAGGCGCTCCGTTCAATGGAACAAGTAGTCGCGGGTTCTATCCCCGCACGGGACAAAACTTTGTTTGATACACAAATATTTGTTTGGGTTTGGGTGTTGTGTACGTAAAAATCATTTTTGTAAATGCACTCACGACAGGAATAATTCGTAGTCTCTTACCTTTCTTTAAAAAAAAAAAATTTTTTCAAAAAGAATATGAACGAGATCATGATGGCTTTAGCTAATGCTGATCTCCGATTATCTTAAGTATACTCGCCATTGTAGCCACCATCATTAGTTGAAAAACATCCACTGGACCGAGCCTCCCCAAAAACAGTCACAACCGGCTTTGTGCTCTAGGTACGCATCCAACCTTAAGGTAATAAAGGTTTCGTCGTTACTTGAGAACCTGTTTGTGCCAATAGCTGCCTTCTTCAGTGATCTTAGGCTTTTTTATAAGGCCCATAGTAATCAATCCTATCTCAGTAGGCACCCAGTGTCATTATTGGCAACACACACGGGTCAACGCCATCGCCATCAATCGCTGTATGGTGTTTAATTTATGCCAGTGTCTGTAGTCTAGCATAGCTTGTAACAGCTATAATATCAAGTCAACAGTGCCATCTCACATTTGTTTGCGAAACTATTATCATAAAAAGTTTTCATACCATTCCGTAGGGTTTATATCAAAGTGTTCGCCTTTAACTCCGGGCAATATAAAAATGCACCGACAGATGGCATTGGTCACCTATTCTTTTTAAAATACTACAACTAGATGGAGTAGAGAGCGTTAAAGACAACGTTAAAAAAATAGGTTTCCGATGTTTCTACTTTTGTAGACCATTGTAGTACCCACAGAGTCCTTGTTAATATTATGGTAGTACATGGGTATTACCTATCTGCGGTGCGCGGTGAGTAAGGACTATTAATATGTTGTACGAGCAACAACGTCATACTTGTCTGGATTCCTGGGCACACGGGGGTTTAGGGCAATGAGCGTGCGAACAACTTAGTTAATAAGGAATCCAGGGAAAAATTCGTAGGTCCTAAACCATTCACAGGCATACCAGATGAAAAAGAGTGGGAAGCAAACACAAGGCTAAAACACCCCAAGGAATTCATCAACACGTGGAGCGAAAGCGACTGCAAGATAATACTAACTTAGTTTAGTATTACTAAGCCATAGTAGATATCAACTAAGGCAACTTATTGGAGCATGCACAGGCCACTATGGTACAAAAGAACATCTGCACAAGATAAACCTATCCAACGACGTAGTAAGCAGGAGCTGTGGCACAGAATTTGAAACCATGAAGCAGGTCCTCTGCAAGTGCGAGACTTTGGCGGCGCGGCAAATGAACCTACTGGGGGTATCGTATACATCCCCAGAGGAATACAAGCTCTTTCCCCGTGGCGGAATCTACAACCTTTTACAGGAAGTATTTGGTCACCAGGTACGTAAGAGCACTAGCGCAAATAGCAATAGAAAAGATCCCATCGGGTCGAAATGCGCTTGAGGCAATTCAGCCCATTAATATGCCAATTAAGATAAGATGTTGTCTGAGGCTGTTTGAGAAAAGGGTTATGTATATTTAGTTGACCATCCTTCTTCTTCTTTTCGTGGCAATCGTTCATATCAGTCCGCTAAGTGAATGGCTAGCTTAATCGCTACATTTGTGGCTGTGCTCAGATTTTTTATTGTACAGGTGGTGGGGTATAAGGGGCTTAGTGGTTATTTTCGCGATAAGTTTCTTGAGCACCTAGAACGTCACACTGAGCCGTACGGTAGGACTCGTAAAGAAGATCTAATCTTTGGCGGCGGAAAATCCCTATACATTGGCCGAGATCACCTTAGATTAGTTAGAAAGTGGATGAATTGGAGAGTGTTGGGTTTGTGGTGGCCTTTAAAAGGGCAGTTGTGAAACCATCAACGATGATGCTCGAAAGCGATATTTTAACCACGTTAAATCTCGTAATACATAGGCATTTAATATTATTGAAACAGTATTTTTTTTTTAAATAACTTTCCAGTAAGCCCGCGTAAGCGACGCGCTTGTTTCTGTCCCTAATTCGCAAGTCTAGCATGATGATATTTATGAATGTACTTTATTGTAATTTTGAGCTTGTTGAAAATGTGATTTTTTTTTTCAGCCCCAAATCTTACCGAATACACATAGCGTTATAGCTTTGTAGAACAAACACATTAAAAAGATGGCTTATAAGTTTGCTGCATTGCATTCAGCAAACTGATTACCCATTAAGTAGCACCATAGAAACGCCCTCCGGAAAAATACACTCAACTATTGACTCGTCAAGAAAACTGTGGAATATTATATATTTAGGGTTGTCGCGATCTCAAGGTATGGAATATGCCTACTAAATTGTATACAATCCCGTTGGTCTAGTAGCAAGTTCTACGCTACTAAATCCCAGCCCTTAGACAATTAATAATCATTGCTTGTAAAATTTCGCGTTTGATATCACAGAAATGAAATTTTAATTTCATCGTAGGAATCTGAATTAAAAGTAGCAATCATTTTCACACTAACTACTGAATGCTGTGCGTGAGGTTTGAATTTGAAATTAGGGGCTACCAACTTGTGTGACACAGTCTTAGCACATGTTTTAGTCACACTTTAATTATGTTTCCATGTAGCTCTGAAATAGGTCTACAGACAACCCTGGAACGAATCCATCGTATTATAAGGGCGTAGACACATCCAATATGGCGGGTGGAGGGGCGGTCGCGCGGTCGCCACGTGCCGTCTTCGGATTTACCCGCGGTCGTGTTTGCGAACGAACTGCTCGATGTTGATCTCGCTCCGGGCTACGGGTTTATTGCTTTCTGCGCACCGAGATTTTCTAGAGAGTAACGTATTTTTTTTGTTCATTATCAGCCCAAATGTAGGTAGGTACATTGATCATTTTTCGCTATGCCGTATTTTCTGGTTAACTTCATATAGTTTTGCCTATCTGCCTGCGGCTTTCGGTTGTTCCCAGACTTCCAAAACCCATTGTTTCCGAAAAATACTCTCTATCTTATATACATTACTTCTCGCGACTTCCATAATTAAGTTGTAAAGTATAGTCAGCACCAAAAATATTTTTATGAAGTATGATCTTCTAGGAGTATTTTTTAACATCCATGTTTAAGTGTATTTTTTAAAAAGCAAAAAAAAATCAGTATTTTGTAAATTCCACGGGTGCCCTTGGTGAATATCATAAAGAGATTATTTACGATTAGTATGTAAAATGGTTAATTAATCCAAATGTACCCAGTAATGCCATCTAGTTATCAACAACTCACCTCCTCTCTCTGATTATGTTGAATGTGCTATAATGTACTATATATTTCTATATATTTCTTGAAAGTGGTGGGAATAAAATTTTGGAAGACAGGGATTAACCCGCGGTTTATACGATTTCGAAATTATTTCCCAATTAATTATTTCCCTGGATGTACTGTAGCACCGGTGTACTGTGTACACCCACATTTCGCGAAAACGAAACGAAAGGCGAAGTTAGGCCCCAATATAATAGGGCGCGAGAGTAACGCCTTATACCGGTCACAATTCTATAGTCCGGACTGCCAGACTCTAAACTGCTATTGAGAGTTTTTCGGTGGAAAAACCCTAAACGACCGCACGCTTTGGCACGCTTTCCGCCGTTCGAGATCCTGGCGGACATGGACGCGAGGGTCTACCGGACCGGACAGGACCGGACTCGCGACGTCCGCCAAAGCGACGAATGCGTGCCCGCGCTCGAAATCAGACGGCAGGAACGACGACGCGCGCTGGAGGAGTGGCGCGCGAGGCTCAGCCAGGAGCACATCGCGCGCAAGCGCGTCGTCCAAGCCATCCTGCCGTCCTTCGAAGCCTGGCAACAGCGGAGGAGTGGGCGAATCTCCTACAGGCTTGCTCAGATAATCACCGGTCACGGCTGTTTCGGTGATTATCTGAGCAAGATCGGACGCGAGGCGACGGCGACATGTCACCATTGTGGTGGGGACCGGGATTCCGCAGAACACACGCTCGTTGAGTGCCCAGCGTGGCCCTCCGAGCGGCGGATCCTGGTCGACCGGATCGGACCGGACCTCTCCCTGCCAGCAGTAGTAGCGGCTATGTTGGCAGGGGAATCGGCGTGGGGGGCCTGTGAGACTGTGATGTCCCAGAAGGAGGAGGCCGAGCGGGATCAGGAGAGGGCTGATCCCGCCCGGCGAAGGCGACGGCGCCAGGGCGGAGGCACAGCTCGCCCAGCCCACTAGCCCGGGGCTTTATAATACGGGCTAAACCCCCCCCCCCCTGCACCGCAACCAACATCCGCAGGGGGGCCCTTGGGGTCGTGGGATATTGGGGCGGGGGCCCTAAGCGTCCTTCACGCGCGACCCCGAGGAGGACGGCGCCGTGGTGTGGCCCATGCCGCCGTGAGTACCGTGACGGTGCAGGGCGGGAGCGGATCCATAGGCTTCCCCCCCGAAGGCGGGCTCTTCGGAGCACAATAGGCGCCGATAGATGGGCACAATAGAGGGGCACTGGTGCGTTCCTAACGGAGATCCCGGAGCTCTTCCCTAAAGTGTCGATGCCGGTCATCGTGGGGTTTTAGTCGGTAAGAGTCCGACATGCCCCGGCAGCTTCCCCCGAGGCTGGCGGAAGACCATGAGGATTTCTCAACGTAAAAAAAAAAGGTAGATACCTATTCCAATAAATTTCAATCTCTCTATATCATCACGCCAAATTTCTTGCGGGATAGGCAGAAAGTACAGAGGGTACGCCGAGAGTACAGTACCAACAGTTTATTTTCCTTGCATACCTCTCTTTTTTTTTTTTTTTTTTTTTTTTAATTTATTTAATTTATTTAATTTCGATAAATAGTTACAAATAGAATGATATACAAATTCGCCAAACTGCACGACACAGTTTGTTGGCGAAGGAGGCGCTCTGTTTGTCTACAAAACACGTACACTACAGTACACTTTTAATTATTATCGAAACAATAACAACTGTCACTTTTTAAGTAGTAGAAGCATATTTTTTTTAAGAGTTTTCCTTAATGTTGCAATTGATGTATCTTTTCTTAAGCATCTCAACAAACTTATGTTATTATATATTACAGGTGTTAAGTAACGCCGTGTTCTCTGTCCATAATAATTTTTAACTGATGGTATTATGAATTTTCCTCGTTTAACCTGCCTGGTATAGTACTTCTGCGTTATCAATTCTCTATAATCTGTTTTATAATATTGTTCAATAGCAATGAGATATTCTACTTTAAGATGTACTGGAAGTATTTTACAAATACAAAACAGGTTTTCATAATCAGGTTTGCATTGTTGTTTAACCTTTTTATTAACTAAGTATTTTAAGAGTCTAATTTGTAATTGTTTTATATAATCCAACTGTGTCTTAAACGTGAGCCCGTAGCTGCTTAAACCATAGCTTCCTCCACAATCATAGTTCGACTTATACGTGTCGGTCACAATAAACATACAAGGTAAAATATAATAAATTATCGGATATTGTCTCAATGCCGAGCAAATGGTCTCCCTCACAAGTTGAGATAAAACAGAATAGATCATGCTCTACACGAAGTCAAAAACGACTTAGTACGCCGACCGTGCCACCCGCTCGGATCGTTTGACCCCTGTTCAAACCGCCCCAAAATCAACAGTCAGAAGGCCAGTGTTTGCTTAGCCGCGAGTCGTATCGTGTCGAGCCTCAACGTGGACAAATTCACTGGTGTATTGGCGGCGCACTGTTGAATAACATAAAGGTTTGTTAAAATAGCCGACGGAGCGTGACGGGAGCGCGACGGACGCGCTCGGCTACGTTCGGTCGTGACGTTTGCCATCGCGCTGAGTGAGGCTGCGCTGTGTGGCGTCTCCTGTACATCTCAGTACATTACAACTCCCCAAGCCTCGCCACGGTCGCGCCGAGCGGGGCTGTGCTGTGTGGCGTCTCCCTTACATTTCAATACATTACAACGCCGTAAGCCGCGCCACCATCGCGCCGAGTGAGGCTTCTCTGTGTGGCATCTCCCGTACATTTCAGTACATTACAACTCCCCAAGCCGCGCCACCGTCGCGCCGAGCGGGGCTGCGCTGTGTGGTGTCTCCCGTACATTTCAGTACATTACAACTCCCCAAGCCGCGCCACCGTCGCGCTCCCGTCACCCTGCGTCGGCTATGTGGCGCAACCTAAACTGCGTGAGTGATAACGCCCGTTTTCTCCTGAGGGTGGTGGTACATGGTACATCCACATTTTACCAAGGTATTTATGGTCCTAATATAGTAAGAGTTACCCCTTGCCATATTGGCCTGTTGCCATTTTACACGCGGACATAGGTTTTGAAAAAGGGTGCGAGCCGGGGTTTGAACCATTTATTTAGGTAAAGATCAAGGTTTGCTATGAGACTCATACTTGACGAAAAACGAAAAACGCGCTGTCGAATCGCTTGACATGAAAAGCGTTTCCTGCTCAGCAAACTTGAAAAAGCAGATTGTTTGCTTCGACATCTATTACATCTATCAATTGTACATACGAAGGACAACGAGCGCGATTTCAGCCATGTACCTACTGAACCTCTTTCACGTTGTACTTTGTTTATTTAGCGATACCAACGCGCGCGTCAGTAAACTAGCCACAAAATTAATCATCACAATTTTGTAAATCTTTATTATAGCGTGTTTATAATACCTCAACGCGCTGTTATCGCGCGTCTGTATCGATGTAACTGCGCATTTTTAGCGATACCTTATGAGCCTTGCGTTTCTCAATTTATGAACGAACACAGATTCTGATACCATGTGATTGCAAGTTTATGTTGCGATTTAGGCGCGTCGATGGCCCGGGAAAGAGTTGTTGTGTGCATAGACTCTAAAAGAAAATATCATGAGAAAGCAATATCTGCAAAATACAATTTTTTAAAGGCTTGAAACATCTTAAGTTTTGAAGTACGTAAATATAAAATTGAATATAGGTAAGATACCTCCAACAGTTGAAAGTAAGTATTTAACAATTGTTATTTTAACAGTAGCCAATAAAATCGAATTCGCTTCGCGCCCCAACGCAGATCCTAATGTTTATATCAGTTTAACAATTTGTTCGGAATCGAAATGGAGAAAACATGCAACTTTGTGAAGAGCTCATAGATACCACAATGTTATAGAATTGAAATTATATTGAAATTTGTCCTGACAAAAGTAGGTAAATTTGACACGAGTTGAAATTTTGTTTATAAACGAACTCACTTAATGTAGGACAACGTTATTTTGATACGTCTCATCCCGTGTTTTCAAGTTTTTGTAAAAATAGTTGAAGTTTTTCTTCAAGAATATTTTCTTTTCCCAATTTGCAAAAAAGTCCCCAATCTGGCAAAACTGACTGAGAAGGTCACTGTTTTGCCTTCTGGTAAAAGTCGCCAACAGAGTCAGACAGAGATGGTGCCAGTAGAAAATCACAGCGTTATGACTATTTTACATGACTGAGTTGCCTGGAGCTTGGCGCGGAAATTGGCAGAGGCGTATTAAGAAGTATGTAGGCATTATTTTATTAATATCAAGCAGCCTGCCACGCCAAAAACTTAATCCCATAATAATTTAGGTAACACTTATCGCCGTTCTTATTCCTGCCAACATGAGCCACCGAAGCAACGCCGTGTCTAAACTTTACTCGATCTTCACTATTCAATGTAAAGTTATCTCCAGCAGATACTTGTATACACCGCGGAATATCCGCCACCTGTTGAACTGACGGATCAAACACTCGTTATCACTTTACGTGAATCTGCTCCCTTTCTAATACTTTCCTATTGTTATTCTTCCGATACCTCGTTTAACCGATCATGTACCTAAACTTTTTTAAGGACCTTTTCTGTTTTCGAACTCTGTTATAAATAAATCTTACAACATTATTTAATTGTGCAGTTGACGAAAAGAAAGCAATTTTAAAGTGATGAAAATCTTGATTTGTGTGCTTGTCTCAAACGAATTTATGTGCAGAGTGGGTTATTGGACAACGGTAATTCTGTCAACGCCCTCGTTACGTCATGCTGCTTTGAATTACAGATCACTTTGAATTTCAGTTCGGTGGTCTATTGGGAATTTGGTAATGCAATGAAAATGCTTGAGGATCAAGTTGCTGTTTGTATAACCGACACGAAGACAAGTAAGTCATCTAAGGTGTCATTGAAGATTTAAAATTATTTTTTTTGCAATATCCGGAGTCAGGAATTGTGATCGGTATAACAGCTCGCCATCGGTATAACACATCGTTTGCCAAACGTGATTGTACACAGTTAACCTCTACTACCACAAATTAAGGATTATAGTGACGGTGTATTTTTGTATGTGTGTAAATAATCAAATAATAAATACCTCTATCGATTTGAAATAACTCGCTCTACACTAATTGCTGTCACTATTTAACGATGTTGCGCAAATACCAGATATACCTCACTCAATGTAAACTTCAATTTATTACCAATGAAACAAACAACATTATTTCGCTAACCCCATTTTTTCTGGCCCCCATTCCCGCGAAAACAATTCCCATAGATAACAAAAGCCGATCATAACAATAAAAACAACGGCCTGAATTGGCTCTATTATGTCGGAAAAATCAATTGGACCGATTTTATCACGATCAGCACTTGAGCTACGATAACTGATAAGAGATAATGCAATGATAGCGATGTAGGTACGAGGTGAGTTTCGTCGCGGCGATAATGCTGTGACTATTAGGTTTGTTGGTACCGGTCAGATGACTAGGTATCTATATTGGAACAGGAGATTATAAATAAAAGGTGGACTGATGACCTGCCGAAAGTGCCGCTGCGGGAAGCGCAGGGCCGAAGACAATGTAGTGCCACGGAAGAGATCTACACTCAGCTCTGGCAGAAATGAAATAAAGAAATAAGGATATACGTATAAATGTTTATGAGTACTCTTCATTATTATCAAACGAAAGATGTCAAGAGCAGGATAAGGGCTTCCTTCAAAGATCGTCACGATCAGGTTTTACTTATAAATCAACAACTGGGAAAAGAAAGAATAAGGAATTTTCTCACAAATTGAGGTTAAAAGAATGGGTATCCACCACGCGAAGCTTTTTTACTTTCGCAAGGTACTGTTACCACACTGAAAAACCCAACAGTGACTTCCTTACCCCGGATTGAAGCAGACGTGATGATATAGAGAAATGGTAGATGTTGAAAACGTCGACGCTTACCACTGGTAAGCTCAGTGGCAGGTCACTTGGTTGTTGTTTATATTAACTTTTTTGTTGTTCTTTACAATGCTCAGAAGTGAAAGTATTATGCTAGTTTACTAACTGATGACCTGATGATTTGACCAATTTGCCGAAATGATTCGTAATTGTAATGTTTTACTTCCTCATGAATCTGTTTATGTAAATCGAATGAAAATCCATGTATGTTTGCGTCATAAAGGTACTACAAAGGTTATCTATGCGCGTGTCTGTTATGTGCGTTTCTCCGTGGCGATTTTAAATATATATAGGAAAGAAGCGCAAAGAAAAGACGCGGCAGGCTATTTATAAATTATTGTATATAGTGCCACAAGGTTCTTTTGGCCCATTGGTGACATTGACAGGGGGGCGTTAGTGTAAAGTTACGGTTAACATTTAACAGTAAAATTTTCCTACTTTCAAGGAGATATTTCAACAGGTCGGTCTGCACAGTTATTGATAAAAAAAAAGAATTTGGGTAAATTTCATAGCTAACGGCAACTCTGTGATTGTCATGAAGTGACATTTCACTTGATGACAGAGTTAGTTCCGATCAAAGTTCCGATTATGGCAGCGGGACAAAAGATACTTGTAGGACTGTGTATACCTATTCTTCTTCTTATGGTACCTCTCCAACTCGTGAAGGTTGGCTATCAATTTTTGGAATTCGTCCTTATCCTGTGCGGCACGGAAGAGCTGTATTGCGCTAGCAATTACCGTCCACTCCCGGATGTTACGGAGCCACGACTTCTTTCTGCGACTCACACACCCTTTACCGGCAACTTTGCCCATCATAATGACCTGTAAAAGATGATATCTATCTTGCCTGAGCACGTGGTCAAGGTGGCATACCTTGGCAGTTTTTCGTCTTTTTATGAGGGTCATAAATTCCCGTTCTTGCTTGACTTGTCGCAGAACTTCTTGGTTGGTGACTTTTTGAGTCCCGCTTATTCTCAACATTCGCCTGTATGTCCACATTTAGAATGCTTCAATACATTTCCTGAGGTTTTCCTTGATGGACCACGACTCACATTCGTATTGAATTATGATCCAGATGTAACAGTGAAGAATACGGGTACGTAAATTGATGTTTAGGTTCCTGTTGAAAAGTACAACTCGCATAGTATTAAAGGCTGTTCGGGCAATTTCTATGCGGCTCCTGATCTTAAGATCACTTTTCCATTGTTCTGTTAGCCATGTGCCTAAATATTTGTATTTACGTACTCGTTCCACCTTCTGCCCAGAAACCCTGATATCGAAGTTAGTGACAGAGTTTACGGAGATCACGTTGATCATGAGCTAAGTTTACTTAACATTGATCCTCAGACCGGCTCTCTTGCCGTTCTCATTCACTCTATCGACTACTATTTGGAGGTCGGCAGCAGAAGACGCTATCAGGACTGTATCATCAGCGTACCGAATATTGTTAACGATATAGCCATTGTTGTTGACACTACAATCAAGGTCCTCTAGTGCTTCAGTCATTATTGTCCCAGAGTATAAGTTGAACAGAGTGCTTAGAATTTGAATAAGTCGGTCATGGAGAACCCTATCAAACGTTTTTTCGTAGTCTATAAAACAAAGGAATACCTGCTGTTGCATATCTCTGCACTTTTGTATCAAAACTTGTACTGCAAACAAAGCCTCTCTCGTTCCAATTCCGGATCGGAATCCAAATTGATTTTATCCGAGCTGTTCATCACATTTTCCTTTGATTCGCTCGTGTATGTCTTCCCGTCTTAGCTCCTTGTAACGCTTTCCAAACTTCGTTTTTCAAGATAGTAGAACCATTCATATCGGTGGCGCTTAAGGCACCGGTAATTGTTCGGGAGTAATCTGCAAACATGTTTTTAATATAGAGTTCCCATAATTCCCTTCTTTTCTTTTAGGATCAAGAATCGGAAAGTTGTTTTCATCTATTAATTGGAAGATGGGGCGTTTAGGACTTACCACTTTTATTTCTTTATGAACGTTGAAAGAGTCATGTTTCTTGTGCAGACTTTCCATATATTCACACTTCCTTTGGTACCAAGAGTCACGAGCAAATCTTACCTCTCGTCGTATCTCCTTGTCTACCTAGACATAAAGATCCGTCTCAATATATGTTATATTGAGACGGATCTTTATGCTTGTAGGATCGCCTTTCTTCCATAAGTTGGTATATTCTAGTTGTCATCCAAGCCTGATTTGGTGAATTATCCGGTTTTAAGTACGTCACTTTAATGTCCTGAATCTTATTTTTGAGATGTAGCCACGTATCTTCAATAGAAATAATAAGATCTAGCTTTTGAATCACAGCCCATTCCTCGATATCGTCCGACACTGTCGATCTGATATTCGTATCGCACAATTTCCTGATGTCGACTTCTGACTGTCGCTTTTTCCTAATTTTCTTAAGGGTTCATGCCAGTTCTACAACAACTGAGATGTAGCTGATCTAATATCAGCCCCTGAATACGTCTTGGCACTTTTGATACAATTTTTATAACGGGTATTTATTATTATATAATCTATTGATTCCGCAGTATGCTTTTAAAACTATGCCTAGGAGAAGTCCAAGGGTACAGTCATCTAAGCGGTGGTTGAAAGAAAGTGTTCATTATGACTAAGTCTTTCTCTAGGCAGAATTTGATTAATATGTCACCCCTGACATTCCTTTTTCCCAGACCGAACATTTCCACAGTTCTTTGAACTTCTCGGTCATCTACCACACCATGACTACATTGATCTCATGCCTTCTTATTAAATTAAGCAGGTCTTTTATTTCTTTGTAGAAGTTTTCTACTTCCTGATCTGATTCATCTGTAGTAGGGGCATACAGTTGCACTATGTTGAGGTTTCGTGGTTTGGTTTGTATCTGTAGCAACATTGCACGGTTGCATTGCATGGCAGGCACGAAGTTAACTGAAGTGCTCTCCACTATCGTGTTAATAATGACTCCCACGCCGTACATGTTAGAAGACTCCTCGGACTCCGAATAAAACATCACATAATGTTCATCCACTGCATGTCGACCACTCCCTTTCCATCTCATTTATTTCGTTACATAATGGACTTTTTCTGGTCTTTTCATGCTTCTGACGTTCCAGGTTTCAATTCTAAGACTTTGTGGTTTCCGCCCGGGGATTCTTTGCACCCCCCCCTCATTGAAGGGGCGCCGGGAACTCGGGGCCGTTATTATTTTATACAAGGGATAATAGTAGCAGTGGTTTCCCGTTGCCGTTCTGCTCCAGGCATTTTTGTAGATATTTAGACTTCAAGGCCGCTGTAGCCTCTTTGACCGGTTTCCCAGTCAGAGATTGGATATACCGCCAGTGACCAGGTTGCCAGAGCCTTGTCGGTTTTCTAGCAGGGAGCACCACGAGCAGGTAAGGTTGACAGTTGGGTCGGATAAGCTGTTGGTTACCGTTCTCATCTTACTCCCCTTACCGTTCTTCCCTTACTCCCCATATATACTTTTAGTCTATTCCAATCCAACTTTTAAACTTTGAGAAGAAACCAGCACTATTTTTAGATGTTCTAGTTGTGATTGCAATCTATAACAAGTGTGCAAGGCGACAGTATTTCCGAAAATATCGAAATGAAAACGCTGTTACTGAAAATTCGACGTTTTTATGTGGAGTCAAAAAAGGCAGCGTGAAAAGGTAACAGGCAGAGTTATAATCAAATTTATAATATTACAGTATAGTTTGTAAGTGCTTAGCCTATACAAATAAATCATTTATGACTTTAATTTTGGAATTGAACAGTAGGTATAAATTGCCAAGATGATGAAATGTTTCTCTTTTATATTCATTCACAGACATGGATATACATATTCGTGTATTCATTCTCGCTAATATTGTAATAAGTCAAAAGAGTGTCATTGTTACGTGTGCTTTATCCCCTCACTTGGTTTGATTTTCAGTATTGCGCCAATATGTGGACTGTCAGCCGAGGGGACAGGCGGCGCCGCGCCACAATAGCTAGTCGGAATTTATGCGTCTACTGGGGTGGCACACGTGTGTTTGTGTATGGTGACAGCTTTGTACTGTTCTAGAAAGACTGTCCATTTGCATGTGGGTCTCTTGGTGCCGAGGCACGAATTTAGCTGTTAATGTAGTTCGTTTTAATCTTTAAGTCCCACCTCCTTTTTAGGTCTCTTCAATAATGCAGTTTTAACGACTCAACAAACTCAAATTACACCTTGTTCGGATTAAAATTCGAATCTAAGACGTTGTGATTGTCAGCCTCACCTTACACCACAACACCAAAGAACCAGATAACCAAATTATGACATAAACAATAAATATTTTAGTTTGACAATCAGCCACTTAAACAACAAACCGATGAAAATAGGTTGTGGAAACACGCGAAACCACTATTAATCGCCGTAACAGAGCGATAGAGACGCTTAATAAGTTCTACAAACAATCGCTCGCCGGATTAAAGAGCATACCAACTAAAAAAGAAAGAATGACTGAATTTTATAATGACTTAAATCAAAAATATGATGCTTTTCCTGGGAAAAGCGAGGCTTTATAGTTTTTTAATTGGAGTACTATACAAGTACATATTTTCGATTTAAGCCATTATAAAATTCAGTTACGCTAACGTCTGTTCATGCTAAGCCCACTTTAATGATACTTACTCTATTCCTACGAATCACTAAACCTATTCACACATTACATACCTGTATGTTTCTTCTTATGTAGATATATTAATTGTCAACATTCTAACTCGCTAGTCACTAAGTGAACAGATACTGAACGCGTGAGTGGACGCACAAGTCTACCCACCGGCTTTAGACAATGCCGTGTTGTCCTCGTAATACGTATAGCGTGCTCATTGTAGGTAGTTCACTTGTCGCTAAGCATTGTTTGACACAATGCAAAAAGCATAATATTATGATATCTAGGTATGAGACTTTTTTAAATGGAAGCCTATGCCACAGTGTTGTATGGAGTAATATCTCAAAGGAGGCCACCGCAACTATATTTAGAGTAGTAAATGTCAGACTTCTTCCCAAAGGAATGAGAAAATCTTCTGAAAAATAAACTTTTGCCAAAAAGGAAGCTTTAAGAGTAGGATGATTTTGGGCCATCAGGATGTGTTGGCTCTCAATTATATAAATGCTAAATAATAAGCCCCCTCAAATCCAACCTTACATCCGTACCGAACACCAGGTCACACAGGGGGCGAATACGTGTACAATTGAAACTTACACGGCTAACAAGGCTATGGTAACCCATTCAGAATGGAGCTACGTTCAAGAGTAATAAGTAAAGGACCGATTCCCGGGGGCGATCGCTGGGGCACACCTGGAGCCGATGCTGGGTGTCACAGCATGCGATCCATCGGCGATAGGGCATTGACCAGGCGGGTGCCCACCGAAAAATTGACTACAGCCGACAATACATCACCTTCATCTCCCATTTCATCTACTCAAAGTTTATTTCAGTCTCCCAGTTCATCGCCACTTTTATTCCAAATCATATCAAGATCATCTACAACATCATCCATATCGGTAGATGCTGCGCAGGCGGCTAATGTTGGAATTCTTATGCCCACTACTACTATACTAAACGTACGCGAAGAAAATGGTCATATGAAATTAACGTATACATCTGGCGTACATACCTACGAATAACCCAGTTAGAAACTGTAAATATTAGGACATTTTTAGGACCTCTCCACCCACATGAAAAATTTACACAAAAGTTTTCATCCATGCAAGCTAGTAGACAGTGAGCAGGCAACCAACGTAGAACAATATTGAGACTCGACATGATCACACAGAAATAGAAACGGAATTAAAAGATCGAACTACCCGCACGCAAAACACCCCACACAATTCATTTGAAACAGAAAAAACATAACATAGAATGAGATGGTCTGACGAATTAAATAAAGCTCTCATGAAATGACATTATGAAGAAACAGTGCTAGAAACTAATATGACAGCCAACAGAAAGAAACAGTATACAGTATCAACACCTCGCACACCTGTCCGAACAACGTATCTCAGATCAAAGAAGGGCCATAATAAATAATAAGTACATATCTGAAAAAGGCTAAAGCAGATTAGAAAAGAAACGAACGAACGAAGAAGAACGAACCAACGTGATTACCCGAACAATATCAGAACACTTGATCAACAAGAAGAAGAATTAATAGCACCCTTACCCGCACCTGCATCTTATGCATGCACACACATAACACAAACACCCTTGAATGCACTTACTCAAACACAAGCAACTAACAGAAGAACCCAAAATAGAAACGATGTCATCCAACTCAATGATGAAGTTATCAAAGATAAGTTTCGCGAAGTGTTACACACCTTTAAAGATACATACCCTACTAATAGACCATACATACCAAAGCAAAAACCTTCCAAGAAGCTAGGACATTTGATAAATTATATAAATACCCAGATCCTACCCGAATATCTGTCAATAGAGCAGGACTTCACAACCACTCAAACCATAATATACTGTGCAGCACATACTACGGCTACCTGTAATGGCACTAAAATTAAAAGTAATTCAAATACATTACAACAAAAAGTTAAAAGAACACCGGCATGGCAGAAAAGACTTAACATCAAAATACAGATCCTTAGGAAAGAGATTGGAAGAATGACACAATACATAGAAGGAAATAGAAGTAGGAAACTTACAGTATTTGTAGAAAATATTAAACAAAAGCATAGAATACATTTACAACACGAAGAACCTAATTTAACTGATGATCAATTTCTAGACACGCTCAAACAAAAACTTCATGCAGCGGTTAGCAGATTGAGAAGATATATGAATTGTACACACAGAAAGTAGCGAAGCGCTAAATTTATTAATAATGAAAAACAATTTTACCGGACGCTCACAAAAAATACGCAAAACACACACACCAGCACACAGAACCCCGCAAACACACCTTCACCAGACGAAATGCACCATTACTGGTCAGACTTTTGGGCTAATCCTGTAGAACACAATCACGATGCTGAATGGAATACGACTGATGGCAACTTTACTAACACTATACAAGACATGGAGTTTGAACGCATATCTAGGGGCACGTTATCAAATGTTTTAAAAAGAGCCCACAATTGGAAGGCACCAGGCACAGACCATATTCAAAATATCTGGTATAAAAAAATTTACTACTGCCCTTCCTATACTACTTAATCATATTAATAACTTCATTCAAAGACCTCACACAATACCAGAATATTTCACACAAGGAGTAACTTACATGATACCCAAGGATACAGACTATCTAAACCCAGCAAAATACAGACCTATCACCTGCTTACAGACAATTT
Organism: Phalera bucephala; assembly: GCA_905147815.2. Classification (NCBI taxonomy): domain Eukaryota; kingdom Metazoa; phylum Arthropoda; class Insecta; order Lepidoptera; family Notodontidae; genus Phalera; species Phalera bucephala. Next base: position 4,209,970 of record LR990609.1, on the reverse strand, counting down.
ACAAAATCCTCACTTCATGCAAGGATGCAAGGAGCAGCTTATATTGGGCTCAGTGGCAATCTTGCAGGCTTATAGAGACAAAATAGATAGAAGCACCATGCACATCGACTATCAAAAAGCATTTGACTCTGTTCCCCATAGCTGGCTAATCTATATATTACAACACTATAAAGTTCATCCCCGAATCACTTACTTCTTACAAAACACTATGCAATACTGAAAAACCAAGCTTAAAGTTTTAGGTGACCGACCTGTAGAAACTGATGAAATACAAATAAAGCGAGGAATCTTCCAAGGCGATGCTCTAAGCGCCTTATGGTTCTGCCTCGCTCTAAACCCACTCTCAAACATATTGGACCAATCAAACCAAGGATTTAGTATTACGTCAGAACAAAATCAATTACACACCTTATTTATATGGATGATATCAAACTATACAGTCACACACCTAACACACTCCATCATCTTGCAGACATCGCTCAAACATTCTCACAGGACATAAAAATGAAATTCGGTATCGATAAATGCAAAACGTTTACAGTTAAAGCAGGAAAGGTTATCTCAAGCGACATGCCTTAGAATCTGGAGAAGCAATAGAAGCACTTATTCAGAACGTAACGTACAAATATCTAGGATTCCAACAAGCTCGATAAATAAACCAACAGCAAACAAAAGCTGATATTAAAAAGAAATTTCGACATCGCCTCAATACGTTACTATCTAAATTAAACTCGCGTAACTTAATAAAAGCAATTAACACATAATCCATCCTAATACTGACATATACATTCAGAATAATCAATTGGTCACAATCAGATCTTATCAACTTACAACGTATAATTAATACATCTATGACAGCCCAACGCAAACATCACCCCAGATCCTGTACTCAAAGACTATTATTACCCAGAGAAGAAGGGGGTAGAGGAATAATAGATATCACCAACCTACACAATAAGCAGATTAAGACATTGCGGTACTCGTACTACTTTTATAATAAAACTGAACAATCTATGCTACACATCATAATATCGCAGGCTGACAAAAAATTTACGCCGCTCTATCTACACGACTACAACACCCAACGCAATGAGCAAATTATCAGTGACAAGGACAAGATTGCAACATGGGAGCTGAAGTCACTCCACGGAAGACATCGCCACGACCTGCAGCAGCCGCACACAATGGCTGCGACGAGGCGAACTCTTCCCAGAGACGGAAGCTTTCATGATCACAATCCAAGACCAGGAAATAGAAACCCGAAATTATCAAAAATATATAATCCGATCACCCAATCTACCCACAGAAATGTGCAGACACTGTCATTGCAGCTCAGAAACCATTCACATTACTGGCGCCTGCAAATCAATAGCCCTAACCGATTATAAACACCGTCATGATCAAGTAGCAGCAATAATCCATCAAAATCTTGCATACAAATACAAATTCATATCAGAAAAAGTGCCGTACTATAAATACCAACCACAAGCTGTATTAGAAAATAGTAGCCACCGAATCTACTGGGACAGAACTTTGACTTATTATTTATATTACATCTGACAAAACCATACGAAGCAATAGACCGGACATCACAATTATGGATAAAAATAATAAAACCGTTTTCTTAATAGTATAGCCGTCTGCAACACTCATAATCTTTTTACCACACACACTGAAAAAATATCCAAATATACGGATCTTTCCATTGAACTCCGAACACAATGACAGGACAGCACTGTGAAGACTATCCCGATCGTTATATCCACTACAGGTGTCATACCAAACACACTACACACAAGTCTCACTACTCTAGACATGCATCCATACATATTAGGACTTATTCAAAAAGCCGTCATCTAGAATACTTGCCGCATAGTTCGTAAATTTTTATCATTATCAGGACCCCATTCACTTGGCTTCGGCCCGTGCCTCTTGTTCACCTCTTCGGAGAGAAGTAAAACCATACATATAATGATAATAATAATAACGGCCACGGGTAATTAGGTATCACTAATTATGGCCGGTGTCCGTCCCCTTTGAAATACTCCAGTTTTTGTCCATCAAACCTCATTTATATAGCCCTTGTTTTCTTTCCATAGTTTACAATAGTCCTTGCACCTGTCAAGGTCAGTTCGCTGGTTATATTTCTTCATTTTCAGCAAGTGATCTCAGCAGGTGACTTACATAACATTAACTTTTCGCTAAGGGTCTCTACGTGCTGGACCCATGTCCCCATGCAAGCCTTTCAAAGGTAAAGCCGGGTAAAGCCCGTGAATCTCAGCGAGATAATAATAGTAATAAGAAGTGAAATTATAAGTGAAGTGAAGGCAACTGAAATTATACAACAATAATTTTAAGCAACTTACAGGCACATAGCATATATACCTTACAGACTAACATACATATAATATATAAAAAACTTATACACTAAGTAACATGTGTTGCCGGCGACATGTAGCACTGTACCGGGGAGACTGTTTTTTATACTTTGTCTGTTTTTTATACTAGATATGTTACAGTAGTAATTACGGGTACGTAATGGTAATCAACACCACTCTTTCTAGTTTTCGAGCGTAGCGTAGGTAATCTAGGATGGTAGGTATGGTAGATTTTTGGGCAGGCCTTTTGTAGGTTCTTATTCAGCTATGGAACAACCCTGGAGAAGGTAAAGACCGAGGCCGTTTACTTAACTGTAGGGGAATAGTCCCCTAGTCGGCTAGGAGCAGACCTGGCCGCGCCGGTTTGTGCACGCGTGCGCGTCCCTAATCGCCTGTCAGCCCGTGACATTGCTTGTTGTAGAAGCGCGGCCACAGATTTCGCGGTAGCAGAGTCGAGGGCGTGGGATTGAGCGGTTTGGGAACACAGTCGATTATACACCAACTATACAGTTGTTAGATAGGTACCGTTTATGGCATTTCCATTTGCGAGCTTCTACATGCTTGGGATAGTACTTTAAGCCATAGGTCTCGGTCGCCACTTCGGTAATTGATGAGACAAGTTGAAACCTTATAAGATTCAACTGCAGGTGACCACATACCTGCCTTTACAAATTTCTTAAATCTGTTCGTGATTAACCCGGCTTATTTATTATAAGCAGTTATATCGTTGGTTTTTGATTTCGTTTCCTGGTTATTTCATAGCCGTGTAAACTCCCTAACTGAAAACCTATCTACTAAATGCGTATTTTTAGGTTATCGTTTAATCATCAATCAGTCATCCGTCCAGTTCATTGAAATATCAATAGCATAGAAGTTAGTCAAAAAATGTAAGTTACTTGTACTATTGTTTTGTTGACTAAACATAATTATTACCACAAAAAAGGCCACACTAATGCGCCTAAAAATCGCTTTAGCCGACCTGCTGCGTTGTCCCGATTCGCTGCTCTCGTGGCCTCTTATAATGCGTCGCGCCTAGTTAGCTGCCCACCCTCTCGCCTCCCGTGACGGATCGCGTTGACTAATCGCGAGGAAGAGGTGAGCGAGGGACTCGACACCCGAACCAAAGGTAACGGACTAACGCGGAAAACTGGCGTGACCGTGTTTGTTGAATGATACGCAACGGGGGTAAACACGGTGTTTACTATTTGTAATTTAAGGGAGGACTAGAGATTGATTTTTGGAGATGAAGTTTATTGGCTTGTTATTCACGTGCTCACGACATTTGGTGTAGAAGAGATTTTTACGGGATTGATGTTGTTATAGCGACGAAAATTCGAATGCGAGAAAGTGGTGAGTAAGGGATCCGACACCGAAAGGTAATGGACTAACACGGAAAACTGGTGTGACTGTTTGTTGAATGATACGTAACGGAGGTAAACAGTGTATTTACCATTTGTATTCTAAGGGAGGACTAGATATTGATTTTTGACCATGAAAATCATTAGCTAGTTGCTCCCATTCAATAATGCTCAAAATATTTGATGTAGAAGCGATTTTCACGCTATCGTGCTGCTATAGCGATTCAATTTCAGCGTTTTAAAGTATTTCAATAAGCATGTGTGGCTTGTGTGTGGTTTCCGTAATATTGGTTATGCGACTTCATATTTCCAAGAAAATGCTATGAAAGTTTCATCGATCGTAAATATTAAGATGTGTTTGCTCATAGAAATCTTAATATTTTGCTACTAGTCCTGTAAGAAATAACGTTTATAATAAAACGCAATCAATATTATTAGATCAGTAACTTTTGGCTTGTCGTCAACGTTTTCTCACACATTCAGAACGATTTTGACCATTTTTGATTATAAGCCAAATAAAAACAGCGGCCTCAGACTTTATAAATATCAATGTAATTCTCAAAAGCCCACTATCAATATTATTGAACGGTTAAACACATTCATTGCTTAAAAGGTCTTATCCTTTAAAGCAGATGTAAGTTTTCCTGAATATGCTCTAATGTTAATTTTCTTTTGTCTGTAGCAAGCTTAAATAAAAGAAAAATATTTGAGACTGGCAGGAGTTAAAAGGAATATTTTAGTTACTGGGATTCTCATAGAGTATAAATTTAGAAAGAAAGAAGAAAGAAAGAAAAAATATTTATTCAGCACAGCACACAAAAAATATATGAAAGGTAACAAAAGAAAATAAAAACGAAAAAAGACAAATAAACTGCTACTGCTTCTTGTGACGTTTGCCTCGGTGTGAGCTGTGCCGAAAGGCATTGGGCTCAGCATGTGTTGGAGGGGAACAAAGTCTCCCCCAACGCTGGTTTTCAGCCAAAGCCTCCTCAGCTACTATTTATTGTTTATAAATTTTACCCTTAATGCTGACGCAATCGCGTATACTGCGTATTACAAATACAGTAAATACCTAATTTTGTAATATAAATGTATAAATAAAGAGTCATAAATATTGTATACATATATAATGAAAGAAAAAGTTATGATTTACTATGAAATAAAAAGCGTGTTTATATAGTCACAATATAATATATAGTACCTTGTGGTAATACTACAGGTGGCATGGGGTATAAATTTATTTAATTACTATTGCAAATGTTGCGTTGAGCGAGTGAGAATCGTTTCGATTGCGCGAAACCGGTTCTCAAAATTTAGGTGTTCTAGACTCTTTAATACTCTATATCTAGCACTTGCATAACTATAATATTATTTATAAGTAGTATATGTACGAGTATATTGCTCGATGGTTATTGGTTGATCGGTAAACACAGAAAAAAGAGTAGGTATCTACTTATTTATTCCGTGGTGGTAAAGGAGTTATTTTTCTTCGTCGTGTCTGTCAAAACCATAAAATTTTATGATTTTGAATACCTTTCCTTAGAACATCCCATCACAATTCTTCACAATGGCAATTGTTCTATCACCGTTACTATGAACACTATTATGGTATATTCTATCATGATAGTAATGACAATCGATGTTATTTACAAAGTAATAAAATGGTAATCACCCCTGAATATGTGAACCACTTTTCAAGCGGCCTTATTTACTGTATAAATAAGCGATATCTAGATCATATCGTTATTTTTATATAAAGTCACTTCAAAGAGAAGTTCTATATATCTATTTCATATCGCCAGAGCCCTTGCTGGGCAGGCAGAGAGTACAAAGTTCCAATGACAGGTTCTTTCTAAAGAGAAGTTAATCCTATTTATCTCTGATTATTTATATTTTCGCATTTATTAATTATACGTATCACCGTTAAATTGAATTTTATTCGCGGAGCAATATGTTGCGGATGGGTTCGGCACACCATTGTTATGCACCCCAGCGCACCCCAGCGGGTGCATTCCAGGGCACACGTGTGCTACCACTGACTCGGGGGTGGAAATGGGGCAATATTATATGACTAATTCTATATATCATCACGCCAGATTCCTTGCAGGGTAGCCAGAGAGTACAAAGTTCCAACAGGTTCTTGCCTTACATGCTTCCCCCGCTGGTTCGCCGGTTACGGCGACTCTTGACTAGCCCTTCAGATAAAATACGGTACATTTGGTCGGAAAGATAGTGTAGTATATGATTAATTTGTGAATTTTACTGAAATGTTGAAGGGAGAAGATATGTGGTAGAATGATTCTACCACATATCTTTATATTTCCTATTATAATCATGATCGGGAAGTGGACAAAGGCCTCCCCCAATCATCGCTAAGAAAGCCGGCTTGGCTCTGGAATTTCCTATGAGTATTTCCTAATTTTGCCAACGTTGACGGTGGCTTGGTTCGGTGGTTAAGGCCCGTATTATAAAACAAAAATCAGCCGTAAAACTAGTTTTAAAACTACCGTTTTAGTAAAATAACAGTTTTTAAGACTAGATTCACGACTCTATACTATGAAACTATATATACTATGAAAGTAGGATAAATGCGGTAGAAATGCGAGACCTGCGGAAGATTTAGGCTAAAAAAAGTATTCACTTCCTTCGCAGAAGTCGGTATTCGCTGCTACAATAAGATACCGAAGCTCATGTTAGAATTGCCACTTGACAGATTTAAAAGTTATATTAAATCTTCACTAGAGTAAAGTATATTGTGATACTGTAAATGATTTTTGAAATGATAAAAATGCCTTTACACAAATTACCTGAAGCTCAAAAAGATGTTAAGTGCAGCGTGTCCTGCCTTGCGAGCGTTCATTGATTTCAAATATTATTTTTGAACGATATCGACAGGGTCGTGGATTGGTCATACTTACTTAAATGTCTTTGCTAGTGGCGGCTCTGTGGAGCGGCTCACTCTCTTCCCTCTATTCTGGTCGAGAAGAGTGATGGCTGCTTGTCAAGTCATACTCGTGAACCAGTGCTGCTGGTGGGAGCTAGTCTGTCCTCTATCTCTGACTGATTAAACATATGCTGTAGCACTGCTGAATTTTGTCTCGTTCGGCATCACACTGGAGCTATAACAAAGTATTTTGTACGCACTCTTTACATATTTCATAGTAACCCTTTCTCTTACAATTATAATTATACTTTTTATTACATACCTTTAAAAAGTCCCTCTTTTGTAAATGAGAGGACTATATAAACCGACTATATAACCACGACCAAATAAACCGAGTCTTATCTGATGGAAAAGTCAAGAGTCTCCGTAACCGGCGAGCGTGTATGAGACGAACTATGAGAGTCGAGGAAGCCAGAGAGGTATGTAAGGAAAGAACCTGTTGGAACTCTGTACTCTCTGCCTACCCCGCAAGGGATCTGGCGTGAGGTTATAGATAGATAGATAGATAGAGAGGACTATGTAGACACTTATTGATTCTATGAATATACTTGTGTTTGATCTATACTTAAGCACATCTTTTTATCTCGTTTTGTATTGTTCTCCCATACATGCATACCCCATAAATGCAAAGTATACAAAAAGAATTGTAAAACACTAATTTTAAAAAGAGTAACCGTGAAGTTTCTTGCTCTTCTCCTCCACTAGAATGACTTTCCGAACGGGTGGTAGAGTCTTAAGTAATCAATATTTTCTTATTATGACTATTCATAAGTGCCTATTGGTCTACATGAGTAAAAACTTATGATTTAGATTTTGATATGAGACTAATGATGTTATTTCTAAAGAGTGTCTAAAGGATTCCGGATGAGCCAGTCCCCACAAGCAGCACCCGTTCACGAGTATGACTACTGGAACAGCAATAGGCAGAATACAGAAATAATTAAGAAGTTTGAAGTTACCCCGGAATAATTATGCCTTTTGGATGTCAAACATGTCAGTCCGACTAACGTCAAAGCAAAGCACTCGAAACATTGGGAAATTAAAAATCAAATTTTTATTCATGAGTATTATGTTATAGTTTTATTTCTTGTGTAATATTTGCGTAAATCTTAGAACTTAATATGCACAGAGTACTTAACATCGAAGTAGAGCTCTCTGTTAGACAACAAAAGAAATACTTATACTTCATTTTGCTGCATGTTTATTTAAACCATACTCGATTTCAATGAAGATTTTTAAGTTAGTTAATAGAAAACACAAAATGCAAAAGGATCAAGCTGATATCGGTGATGACTATTTTTGATCTAGCGGCGCAACCTAAGAACAGAACAAGGCTGGTATATAGGTACTTTTCTCTATGTATACGCATCGTCATTTTCAATTCAAAATATCGTATGTAAAAAGGACATTTCTCAGATAACATAAAGAAATTGTTTATGCTTTCTAAGTGTGCAATAATTTTAAAATACATTTACAATTATATTGGCAAATCTTCACTCTTTGTTTAAACTAAGTGTAAAGCAATAAAATACTTTATAGGCACTCATCGTGATCATCGCCGCCGCTCTTTGCCTACCCAGTAAAGGATCTGGCGTGATGATATATATATATATATATAAATAGGTCATCAGCATAAGCCCGTATCAGTCCACTGTTGGACATAGGCCTTTCCAAAGCCCTGAGCCCGGTCTTGTGTTATACATAATGACACAATAGAAATTCATTTCAATAAGATTTTAATATTCCGTAGATAACTATGATCCGCGTTTAGAGATAGACAAAATTAATAATTTATGTCAATATAAAAAAGGGAATCATTTCATAATATCTCTAAATTTGGAACATCCAAATCCAACTAAGCAACGCCCACCTGACTTGACTCCGGTGATTTTCGGCACCGTGAGGGGCGAGGGATGTCGGGGGTGCGGAGTGCGGGAGGGGTGGGCGGTCGTATTTCTCAATTAAATTTTTCTGGCGCGATCTCGCCGAGTGTGTACGCGGAGCAACGCTACACTCTCACTGTGGGGTGGGTGAACCGTGGTTCCTAAAGTTTGCAAACGCTTTACGATTTTTTTAATCACCCTATAAAATGCCATTCAAAGAACCTGTGGGAACTCTGTAGTCTTTCATATAAATAAGCCTGTATATTGTCATTGTATTGTCGTTGGAACTCTCTGCCTGCCCCGCAAGGAATTGTCAGCGTATATAATCCCATTGAAAGTAACTTTTGGAACCCTGTACTCTCTCCCCGATCTTTCGTGATAATGATGATAGATAATTCTACTGATAGGCAAAGGTTGAATTATGTCTTTCACAAATTAAGTTGAAAGAGTTATACTACTACGTGAACCCATTTTGGTTTGGTCGAGACAGATTTGAAGACACCGGCTGAACGGCGGACATTTGAAATTAGGCCGCCTGGGTCTGACAATTTTAACTATCTTCCAAAGCACAGAGACACTCGAAAATGAAGATACCAGACACGGTCGCCCCTTTCAAAACGACTAAGCTGAACGCTTCTTTGGTGACAGCTAAACATAGCTGTCCCACAGCACTACGAATTTAATTTATATATATATAATATAATATTTATAGCAAACCAAACTTGCGCCACTTTACGCCATATCATCTGAGAACAAAATCATGTGCAAACGGACCTATGCATTCGCAATAAGTTATTGAAGAAACGCAAGAATAACAAAAAATAAACACAATTGTATAACAATACAATTGTGTTTATTTTTTGAAATCCTAATTTAAACTAAAACTCGAAGCTTACAAGAAGATTTAAACAACTTTGAGAGCCAGTGCCACCTAGTTTAATATCGGAGTGGCGACGACACGGCGTCACGTGCTCCGGCAAAGATACACTAACACATACACAGCCGCTTGTGTGTGCGATCTGCCGCCCGCCGCTGCCTGTGTTACCGCCGACCTGTCATAACACGGACTCCTGACGTTATTAGAACTGCCTGCTCCAATGGACATCTTAATGTTTTGGCTAGCCTCAATACTGCTTTGTGGAACCATTCAGCAGCTTTAAAACGGCTCATTTCCACTCTATCACTTTTTTATCAAAATACTCGTGTGGCGCAGCGAGACACTCAAGTTAAGCAGCGTTCGCCTTGGTCGGTGAGAGATGGGTGACTGTTTGTGTCATTTCATATTTGAACGTTCTGTAGGTCCCGTTCCACACTGAATGTGGTAGTTGTTAAGCCAAGTTGGAAGCCTTATTATAGGCGGCTCGTGAGTTCCAACAGCAGATGGCCACAAACCTGTATGGGACGCGTGTAGGAGTGTGAACTAATCCCTCTTATCTCGATTTGTGAAGGAAAGCCTTCGCCCAGCAGTGGACAAGTACCTAGAGGCTCACTTATTTAGTGGCAAAAGTGAGTAATATGGATATGTGTAGGGTAATAAGTGGTTTCGAAATAAGCACAGCCATTTCAAGTCAAATTTCAATGAGAACTACGAATATATCGATTCGAACAGAGGTAGAATTAGATGGAAATAAGTGTTCTAATGGAACGGCATTTAAGTAATTTTGTCCACCCAAAACCCCCTAATATAATATACTTAAGTGTGTAACTTAGATGTGTTTTAAATGCCTCTTCTCTCTTCCGCCACATATTCCTATCCTGAGCCAATCTTAGTCAGGTCTTACCTACACACTTAACCACATAATCGACCCATTTATGAACTGGCCTTCCACGATTGCGATATCCCTTCTGTGGCCACCATTTCGTCACGGCTCTACTTCACCTGCCGTCACCATATCTTGCGACGTGTCCTGCCTATCTTGAGTCAAAATTTACGGTATCCGATGACTTCCACTTATTTGCGGGTCTCCGTATTTCTGACTCGATCACTCAGTCCGATGATGTAAAATAACGACACTTTAAATGAAATAGTTATAATAAATATTGCTATACTATTGTAACTGCGTACTTTCTGTTTACCCCGCAAAAAAAATGCGTGATGAGGTTTTCAGTTTATGGCAACGATACGTAAATACAGAAAACGCGAAACACCATTTGGCACTTACCTTTTGCCGACGTGTCATTAATTTTTTAACCGGGAACCAAACAGGTATTTGGCAAAAGTACACTAAATTTAACCAGATCAATAATTCAACTGATAAATTTAGTGCCAGTCGTTATCAATCCAGACTGATAGCGCAATAATCCGTACACTGTACGTATTGACACGCAAAAACTAGTCTTAAAATCATCCCCAAAAATTAGGGTTGATCTGTCTCGGGCATTACACCACCTGTTACAACCCTCCGTAATACAACCCCATTGGTTGCAGATAATAAATTATTTTCGGACTCGTCTGAATTTGATTTATAAAAACCCACTACAATATCAAAGTGGGAAGGTTCAAAATGATAATAACCGTGTTATTTGTTGTTTAGTTTTAATAAAATACTTGTAATACGATTTAAATGTGTATAAATAAAGGTAAGCTAATAATACGTGTGGTGTACAAATAATGTTGTTTGTTAATCTGGTTCTTAATAGCAGCACGACGTAATATAAACAGGGTTATAGTATCTACAGAATTAGTGAGAGTACGAATTTATGATCTAATTCTTTTTTCAAATTAAATATGTCAGTTTAATTACACACTCATAAACTTAACGGACTAATAAATAAAGAAGAAATAAAATAAATAGTGGCGGCCTTTCGTGGAGGCCTTCATTCTGCAGTGAATATCTTTGGGCTGGATATAATAAAACGAACACAAAACTTTAAATCTATGTCTACGTGGAATGGTTGCGCAGGAGCAAGATCGCTGGCTGCGTTACCTCGCTAAACAAGATTATTTAAAGGAAGTAATTTTATAAGTCTATTAAACCGTAACGCTTATATTCCCCAAGTGGGGGTGGTAGAAATGTAACAGCGCTCTTTGTGTAATGGATTTGAAGCCAGGACTTTATAAATTACATCTAGAACTTTACGATTCAGATTGGACAAATTCTTTAAGTACTGGTAAGCGACTAGCGCTTATCTCACCTGATGGAAAGTGACGATGGGGCCGAAAATGTGGTGGTGGACTTAGTATTAGTGCATTTAAAAAAGAGTAACAAACGAATATTAATTATAATCACACCAAGTGTACTGTACAAGCAGTGGCGTTGGTATCAGAGGGCTAGGTGGCACAGTACACCGGCACCCTCAAACTCAGGGGGCCCTCGGACCGAGACCAGCAAATCTGTAACGGAACTTGAGAATTTTTTTCCTAGAGAAAATATTCGAAACTTGAGGGAAAAAGGCGCTCACTAAAGCACACATAAACTCATACACTTTCTACGTGTAAGCTTTGATAAAACTTAAGGTTTCGCCACATAGCCGATGCAGCGCGATGGTGGCGCGGCTTGGCGAGTTGTAATGTACTTAAATGTACGGGAGACGCCACACAGCGCAGCCCCGCTCGGCGCGACGGTGGCGCGGCTTGGAGAGTTGTAATGTACTGAAATGTACGGGAGACGCCACACAGCGCAGCCCCGCTCGGCGCGACGGTGGCGCGGCTTGGGGAGTTGTAATGTACTGAAATGTACGGGAGACGCCACACAGCGCAGCCCCGCTCGGCGCGACGGTGGCGCGGCTTGGGGAGTTGTAATGTACTGAAATGCACGGGAGACGCCACACAGCGCAGCCCCGCTCGGCGCGACGGTGGCGCGGCTTGGGGAGTTGTAATGTACTGAAATGCACGGGAGACGCCACACAGCGCAGCCCCGCTCGGCGCGACGGTGGCGCGGCTTGGGGAGTTGTAATGTACTGAAATGTACGGGAGACGCCACACAGCGCAGCCCCGCTCGGCGCGACGGTGGCGCGGCTTGGGGAGTTGTAATGTACTGAAATGTACGGGAGACACCACGCATTGCAGCCAAGCTCGGCGCGACGGCCAGCGACACGGCGGAACGTAGTCGAACGCTTGGGTCGCGCTCCCGTCGCGCTCCGTCGGCTATTTGAACGAATCTTTAACAAGTTTAGATAGGGCCCCATTTTTTTTGCACCAGAGCCTTAAGTTACCTAGCTACGCCACTGTGTACAAGAGACTACAGCAGGTTAGCACAAGTGGCAATAATTTTATCGCATAAATATTAAATTTGTAAATTGGGTACGCAAGTCATAATAGTCTTGTCTATACGTAAACATAATAAAATTCTTGAAACGACTTATTTCATGTCAAAATGTTGTCTCGGCACGCCAAGGTAGCAAGTAAGACAAAACGGTTATCTCACGGCTATGGCGACAAAATCTGTGACATACGTCTTATCGCGCCGCCTGATCCCTCATTCGCTGTGACCAAAATTGGCGCGTTACGATAATTTCGTGAAATAATCGTATAATGAACATTCCACGGAGTAATCGTAACGTGAAGCGGTACGTGTTTAATTGATTATAGCGAATACGGGCCCAGTCTATACTGGTTCACATACTGAGTTCTTAGATTTACGCGAATACTATACACGAAATAAAAATATTTTTAGGATTTTATCGCGGTTTATTTTTGATTATTAAGTTTCCGACGTTTCGAATGGCATGCATCCAGAGTCGCGAGAAGGACTTGGGCTCCCCAGCATAACACTGCAAGACTTCAAGACATCGTGAGCTCATTCTGCGTAGATCAGACCAAAAAACAATTAAGAAATTTAAGGGGACAACGGAACAACTATGCCTTTTGGACGTCTAACACCTCAGGATTTCCTATGAGTGATGCAAAGCACTCGAAACGTCGGTAACTGAAAAATCTAAAATAAACCACGATAAAATCCGAAAAATAGTTTTATTTCTAGGGCCCAGTGTTATCCCTGATGGGCATGGTTATATTTTGTTACCGTAGGCGTGAGATAACCTTTTGACTCACATGCTAGCATGGCGTGCGATGACAATAGTTTAACGAGGAAACTCGTTTTAAGAATTGTATTGTATTGACAAGACTATTTTGACTTGCATGCAAAATTCGACCGACATGGATTCGACAATTTTGTCTGCGCGAAAAGTCTTGCCCCCCGTGCTAAATCTGCTGGATTACTAATCTGAAACATATAGACGAGACTATTTCGACTTGTAGCGCTGTGCGACCGCGGTGTTCTTAGCGATCACCAAGGTTAAGCAGCGTTCGACTCGGTCGGCCTGAGATGGGTGACCGTTTGTGGCATTTTCATATTCCAGCGTCTCCGTGCTTCGGGAGGTACGTCAAACCGTTGGTCCCGTTTACCACCTAATGTGGTAGTCGTTAAGCCGAGTTGGAAGCCTTAAAGGCGGCTTGATCAGTTCCAACAGCAGGTGGCCACAAGCCTGCCTCCACCAATCCGCACTGGGTCCGCGTGGTGGAGTATGACCTAATCTCTCTTACCTCGGTTTGTGAGAGAAGGCCTTTGCCCAGCAGTGGGCAGTATAGACTGATATTATTATTATATCGACTTGCGTAAAAGACTCGAAATACGGGCCGACATAATTATGTCTGCGCAAAAAAAGTCCCTCCCGTGCTAACCAGCCTGGGCTATAAAATCTGCAACAAAGCAGACAGGTGTCAAACACGACTATCATCATGATAATTACATTGACTTAACACTATAATGACTTATAATTAATAGTCCCGCAACCCTTGCAGCAAGTGCGCGGCGCGTGCCCGCGAATATGCGCCGGCGCAGCCATCAATTACACGCGACGAATTAGTGTCGCGCTTTGTCTGCCGACCCCAATTCGGCCGATACGCTGATACAATTACACTTTGTTGCTGCTCGTTTTATGCATTGATAGTATAAAAAATGGTTCGAAATTAATCTGTTACGTTGCGCGGGAGCACATGCGAGAAACAAGTGTTAAAGAGGTTGTAACAAAAAAAATAGTCACAAGTTTATAACAACACTAGCTGTTTCTGGCGACTTCGTACCCGGTCGACAACGGCGCCACCTACCGGGACTATGTTATATAGCCTTCGTTACTTCTGGGGAAGATAGCTTTCTTATAGTGAAAGAATTTTTGAAATCGGTCCAGTTGTTTTTGAGTTTATTAGTAACATACAAAAATACAAATCTTTCCTCTTTATAATATTAGTATATATTCTGAGAAGTAATGGATTTTTTCAGAAGTCTATATTAGTAACACCTATCTACATCGCAGTAGGTCTGGTATGATGATATAGATAGATAGAGTAAAAACAATTAGACGCGGACCCAGTGCCGATTAATGGAGGCAGGTTTGTGGCTTGTGGAATTTATCAAGCCTATAAGGCACCCAACTCGGCTTAACAACTACCGCATTAAGTTGCACCTGGGATCAACGGCTTGACGTGCCTTACAAAGCACGGATAAATTCGGTGAAGAAAATCCCACAAGCGGTCACCCATCTCAGACTGACCTTGCGGAACGCTGCTTAACCTTAGTGATTGCAAGAACACTGCGGTCTATTAAGCTGCGGGCCCTACGAAAGGTAACAACAAGAGAATACAATTTCTTTGAGTTTCATCTTTCAGAATCTACGTAATCTACATATTAGGTGATAAGTACCAGAGTGACCAAACACATATTTCACAATCAGGGGTGGCAGAGGTGTACTGTGTACACCCACTTAAAGTGAACAAATTGATATTTTAAAAAAGTGGTTTGCCCAATATTTAAAAAGAAGACGATTATGCCCTGATAATTAATTCCAGGGCATAACTAGTTTTTTTTATCTATACAAGTATCAGATACTCGCATAGATGACAATATAATCGGAAGCTAAAGGACAGCTAACGTGAGCTTATATAATTATTTTTAATCTGAAATTGTCTTGTTTAGTCACAGATGACACAACTGGGTGCCGTGGCAACCCGCCGGTAGATCACGCTGTGCCTCTAATCCGATTACAGACATCTGCCTCCAATAAGCAACGTATGTGACTTATAATATACCTTACTTATTTTTATAAAATAAATTTTGCTAAAGGCTGATCTAGGACAAAGAAGTCAAGGATGGGTCGATAATGTAGTGCAAAGGTCCATCTTAGGGATAAATGGCGTTAGAGGGCTCATAGCTGGAAATGAGAGATAATAACTTATAATGTAGTTTGATGTCTAATATAATAAAGAGGTAAGTGAGTTAAGATATTCGGGGTAATCTCCGATACTACTGATCTGATCTTAATGATTCTTTCACCATAGGAAAGCTACCCTATCCAGAAGTAACATAGGCTATATAATATAGACCCGGTAGGTGGCGCTGTTGTCGACCGAGTAACAAATAAAAAAAAATCGTACCAAAGAGTACAAAGCATTGCTGCATTCTAGACATAAAATAGTACTGCAGGTACACACATACCGTCAAGCCTATATCCCCATGCGATGATATGAATCCATTGCAATTATACCGGACAAATTGCCAAACTGTTACATAGGCTTTTTTATGGATGGTCAATTTCATTTTATCACTTTGTACGTCCTATAAGTCGTACGCAGGGTAAATAATGTATACAAAACAAACCAGGGTCAACTTCTGACAAAACAAATGTTTAAAGTTACGGTAATAGAACATGAGTCCAACTGTTCAGATTCACTATTTGTCTTTATAATATCGTGGCGTTAAGTGCATGGAAAACTTGGTATTCTATAAAACTCTGTGTGTACATTAAAAGGATTTTAAACCTAGAAAGTCAACCGGCAAACTTTCGCTCTCATCTGGATATGTGAGAGGGGTTTACCCAACCCTTAAACAATATAGGTTGATTTATTAAGTAGTGCGACAAAAGTGAGTAACACTCGTATTTATACATGTGTAAGTAGTTACTTTTACGCAAGTATATACTTAGTTTATAATTTTTATTTCTATAGTTGAGAAATTACAAAAGTTAGTTTTCGTAGGCAAAAATATAGAATTATAAACACATGAGAATTATTACTCTGCTAAGTAAATTGTTAAAACTAAGTAATTAAATATCTATAGATACCGGTGTAAGTATTACAAATGTTTGATATTAAAACATACCTACTACTGCTATATCATCGCGCCAGATTCCTGACGGGATAATAGATAAATGATCAAAAATTCAATTATCACCGTACCTATTTGCCATTAATAAGCAGATACCTAATCTTTAATGGAATCCCATCAATATTTTTTGAGAAAAGGTCTATAATTAAACTCCGTCTACTTAATCTTGAAGTACCCATAACATAGCGAGGCGGCCACTTCATGTTTAATCATCAGGAATAAAGACGTCTTCGTGGAAACTCATTTGAGACTTGATTAATGCAGACCTCATTTAATTTTATTTCAATGAAATTAACTGCGACGAATTAATAAAATGCTAATTGCCCACTCTTTGAGCAAAGCAAGGCGTTAATTTATTAAAATATTACTGAGTATTCAGCTTTCTTTGAATATTTGAAAAATTAAGATTCTTTGCATATAAATAGAAGAATATAATGCCTCTTTGGGGTATAATAAAATTATAATAATTGGCGTATAATGACCCATAGGTAAACCATCAGCCAGATGGAGAGATGACATCGTGAGGGTGGCCAGCAGATGCTTGAATAGAAGAAAGGTCCACCCTTCGTGGTAGAGATCACGAGGTTTTGGATTCGAGTCACAGAAATATTAATAATTAAGATCGAAGTGGTCGAACAAAGTGAATGTTTTCTATAGGAAAACTCCCAGTCAGTCCAGAGTATGAAGATATTACGAAGATTTACCCAATATTTTAATGCGTTAATTGAGATTAGCAATGTTAGTGACGTTATAATTTAAGGAAAACTCGGGTAGCATTTAATATGAAGCCACTCGTTTAACTTTTAAACGCATTGTTTAAAAACGCCTTCTAGATATACATTAACATCAACGCAAGTGTAGCGGGATCATACGCATTAATACCGTCACGCATATATTCCCCAAGCGGGGGTGGCAGAGGTCTACTGAGTACACCCACGTTTCGCCACTGATGTTAGGGCGAGCCTATTGCCATATACCGGGCACAATTCCATACTCCGGACTGGTACTGGGAAGATTTTCTTTAGAAAAACTACACATGTCCGGACCTCGTGATCACAAAGCGATGCGCTTTGTCACTAGACCAACGAGGCAGTCAACGCATCAAGGACTGTAAAAAGCCACTGGGGGACAGAAGCGGTTCCGAAATTAGGATCTTGTGCTAGCTAGATGCGCCATCCGACATTAGACTAAAAAGTAAAAGTAGTTTAACTCTAAAATGAATAAACTAATAAATCTAAATCCATCCATCACGCCAGTGCGGCGAAGGCAGAGAGTAGAGAGCACAGGAGTTATAACAGGCTCTTTAATTACAGACTTCTCTGGCTTCCTCCATTTTTATAGTTCGTCTCATACACACACGCGGATTACGATTACTCTTAACTTTTTCTTCAGTTGAGACGAGGGCCATTTTGGAAATGGTAAGATAATCAACAAGTCAACAAATAATCACCGCATATATAGTTGTTGTGGCCATTTTCCCGGTATTTATTTAAAATGCAATATATTATCGAGCAGTGGGGCTGCATTCACCACAAATTAAATGGCGGCAGTCTTAACAGCTTAATTCTGTCACCTAGTGTATGAATTATTTATTAAGTATTGCAATGCCTGTGGGAACGTCGAACGAAAGGGGATGTAATGATTTTGTCATTGCGGTGTTTATGCCAACTCCTTTTTGAGATATATTTTTAAAACGCTTGTATATCTCAGGTTGGGGTAGAAACCCATATCACATTGAAAGCTGCGATTTTAATAGGCAATTACCTAATTCACAGCCTAATTAAATTTTTGACGTTTATGTCAAGAAAACAAAGAAAAAAAAACTTACTTATATTGTAAATATAACGTTATTTAATTTGTGAATTGGTAGTAGGGAAGTGTATAAAAATTACAAAGACTGTTACTTATAAAAGTAGATCGTGAAACTAAAGAAATAATATATAGTATAATAATAAGAATAAGATTTCTATATTAAAATTTATGTATTACTTCTTAGGAATCATCGACCGGGAGTCTAATGCAGTACCAAATTGTACTAGGTTGGTATATGTATTCCCTATAGTTTGTGGGCGAGTAATCAATTAAAGGCCGATTCATTCAAAAAACGATCATTTTAATAAACAGTAATAACATATATTTTTTTATTTTTATTAGAATGTGTGTGTGTGTGTATGTATACAATACCTTATTTATACTTTGGGTTAAGTAATTTTTGAGGTATTTTTCTTACCAAGTAGTACCAAGATAACGTATTTCCGCTTCGGATAATCAAAGGATGTCAAAGGAGACGAAACGACATATAACATTTCAAGCGCTCTGATTTTTTATTCGGAAATATTTAATTAATTAATTGGTTTATGACTTATTCTATTTATTTATTTTATTTTCATTTTAAAAACAAGCTTTTATATCAAAAACACGACTAAGATATCTTGATTGCTTGAGGAGTACTTACCAAGACAAATTCAACGAGCCCAAACACGGCGGGGTTATATTGAGTGGTGGTTCCATATGCCACCTTTCAGCTTCATAATCAGACCCTGAACGCTATCTGGTTGTATATAACTTGTCAATACCCATCTAACAAGCCTAAACACGAGGGGGTTGCGTTGTATAGTTCACAATTTTCTATGGCTACCTTTCGACTTCATCACCAGACCAGCTCCTTGGTACCATATTATTGCATTGTCACCGACCTTATACGTATTCCAGATTTCAGCTTAATCAAATACCCGCAAGTGTTTTAAATGGATCACAAGATTTTAACCGTAAAGTCAGACATACGAACATTGCACGTTACATAAAATCTAGTAAAAAATACACAAGGGCGTAAAGTCTAAGCGACGTAAAAACACCAGAGATGACAAAATATCTAAAAAAAATATTCATGTTCGATTTTACGTCGATTTTCGAGTTGAGTATTTTTAGGGGCTTGTCGAGCACACCAATTATGGCGCATCTGTCAAAACGCACCAAACAGTATTTCACATTGCGCACCATGTAGCGCACCAACGAGTTGCGCAATGTGGAACACTGCCTGGTGCGCTTAAGTTTGGTGCGCTCAATAGAATACCTTATTTCTTAAATCTATTGAACGTACTTTTCCATTGGGCAAGTCAAGTGTCTCTCAGGAGAACTGTGGGAGTGGAGAGGGGTCTGTGAGGAAAGGACCTGTTTGCACTCTGTGCCCCCCGCATACCCGCTACGGACCCGGCGTGATGGTATAGAGATAGATAAGTATTGGAAAATAACACGCAGGATAATTTAGGAGGACTTATCTCTGATGTATTGTACCTATGTTTCGCTGGATTCACCAGCGCGGTGGGTCTTTCATACACACGGGGACATAGCACAATATATTTTATTCAGAATTTGTATGTAGTGTTACCAGTTTAGCGGCTGACGTGAGTTCCACGGGAATACAAAACACAAGTCTGCAAAAGTATAGTCACCCTACTCAAGACTACAGATATTCGTCAAAATAGCCGCGCGTGTCGCCGCGGGCGCATCGTGTGCACGCGCCCTTAAGCCGCGCCCGCCGTTTGCCGGTCGCAGTCGTCGGTCGCGTCGGTCGTTCGCCACTAAATGTCAACCAGCGATTGATAAGTCGGCGTTCGTCGGCCGGTGTGAGCGTGCCCTTGTTTGCCGAGGATCCGTTTTATTGCTCCGCGCGTTGTTTCTCATTGTTCCGCCGGCCAATGCATGGGAAATGTAATATTTTTCATGGGTAACTTTAGTGTTTGGTAAATAGTTGGTTTGGTATTAGTATTTATCGACATTTTGACTACAATACGGGTTGAATGGAGACAGTCAATACGGGGTATTGTTAATATTTTTCTACAGATCGGATATAAGATTTTCGGATGTTTAATCTATAATAATATAATATCAGCCTCTACTGCCCACAGCTGGACAAAGGCCTTCTCTCACAAATGGAGGTGAGAGAGAATAGGTCATACTCCACCACGCGAACCCAGTGCGGATTGGCGGAGGCAGATTTGTGGCCACCTGCTGTTGGAACTTATCAAGCCGCCTTTTAAGGCTTCCAACTCGGCTTAACGACTACCACATTAAGTGGTAGCCGGGACCAATGGCTTCACGTGCCTTCCGAAGCACGGAGACGCTCGAATATGAAAATGCCACAAACGGTCACCCATCTCGGGCCGACCGAGTCGAACGCTGCTTAACCTTGGTAATCGGTAAGAACACCGCGGTCGCACAGCGCTACGAGCGCCTCATCATGTTTAATCTAAAGAAAAATAAAGAAAATTCAAGTAGTTACATATGTAGATCTACCACACAGTTTTATCATCATCAAGTTCATCGAAGGAATATCCTATCTTAACATACACATAATACGAGTATGTTGGTATTGACAGCAAAACAGATGTTACTCCAACGAAAAAATTCAACATCTAACATCACATTTTCGCGATGATATCTTACATTAAGAATTCACCGAAGTTAATTTCCTTCCAACTTTTGCGAAACGAGCACTGTACCCCAATAATTAAACTTTCTATTTTCTTAAACAGATAGGCAGAAAAGCGATAGCCACCTGCACAAATAGGCCGGAGATATCAGCCCTCGTCCGCAAACAAAGGTACCTTGTATTGATAGATAACGACTACAACTGGCAATACGAGTTATCAGTGTCACATTCTCATTGACGTATTGCATATCTACCTTGAGGTACAAAACTCAGTCACAATCGAGTACTTTATAATGCAACAACGATCTTTTGGCCCATGGATCATACTGGGAGGGGGGCGTTATCTTATCTTATCTTAGTGTTGGCTTACCGGACCGAGAAGACCTCTGGTGCACTTCGATCCGATGGGATCTTTTGTGCTGTCCTTGCCCTAATGCTCTTACGTACCTGACGTGTCCAATACTCCCTGTATCAGGTTGTAAATCCCAGCAGGTGGGCAGAGCCGTAGTTCTTCTGGATTTGGATAGGCCAATCCCAGTAGCTTCATTCGATGCGCGGCCAGAGCGTCGCAATGACAGAGGACATGCTTCATGGTTTTAGTGTCTGTACAGCAGCGCCTGGATACGTCGCCGCATAGGTTCATCTTGTGTAGATGTTCTTTCGTGCCATAGTGGCCTGTGAATGCTCCAGTTATTTGCCGTAGTTGTAGTCTACAGTACAGTAGTCTCTTGCTGCCGCTCTCACACCATGCGGAGAGAAATTCCAGAGAGTGTCTAAGCCCTGTGTGTGTTGTCCATTTTTTCCTGCGTTCTTGGGCATACTTGAAGAGTGCGCCTCTGCAGGCACCGTCTGGTATGCCTATGAACGGTTCTGGACCAATAGGTTTTTCCCTTGCTCCTTTCCTGGCTAAGTCATCCGCACGCTCATTGCCATCAACTCCCGTGTGCCCAGGGACCCAGACTAATCTGACCGTGTTGCGCGCTCCACGTCTGTTAAGAAGGTATGCGCACTCCGCAGCCAGTGCCGAGTTTAGCTCATAGGAGCTGATGGCTTTGAGGGCAGCCTGACTGTCACTACAAATGTAGATTTTCTTGGCTGTAATTCGAGGGGGGCGTTGAAATTCAGGTTAATATTTAGTAAAATTTTCATACTCCCAAAGAGATATTTCAACAGGTGGATAATTACAGTCATACAAGGATCTTTTGGCCTGCGGCCAAAATCGGAACTAGCCAAGTAAATCACTTCATGACAGTCGCAGAGTTGCCGTTTGCTATTAAATTTACCCAAGACCTTTTTTAATTAGTAACTGTTCGGATCCCCCTGTTGAAATATCTCGCTCGAAGTAGGAAAAATGTACTAAATGATAACCCTAATTTCACACCAACGCCCTGTAAGGCCTCGGACTCGAAGTCAGCGGGAGCGGGGCGGTGGCAGCGGCGGCGCGGGGAGCGGCGCGTTTCAATGCATACTATTTATATGGAACTGGTCTCGAAGGAAGCGACGCGGGGAGCGGGCGGCGAGCGGCGTACGAGCGGTGCGTACCAATCTAGCGGTGCCCGCGCGTCTGCTTTGATGTAGTGTTGAGTTGTAGTATTCTTTTCTTGCTTTTTAACGTTTCAAAATGGACCCACCAACGTGTTGGAGCATATTATTACAATGATTTTTGATAGAACACCAATATGGAACAGCAAAGACGGTCTAATTTCGGTACTAATTTCTCGTAACACAACACTGCGCTGCTCTAGCGCCGTGCGGTCTGCCCGCTGACTTCGAGACCGGGTACAGCGTTACCGCGCCGCTCCCCGCGCCGCCAACGCCGCCGCCCCGCTCCCGCTGACTTCGTGACAACTTAGTCATTATCCAGTACTTTAGTAATTAGTTAACCCGGACACCGGCGAAATAAGGCCTAACAGGGCACACTGCCCGGGTGCATGTAAAAATACCTTACGAGTGCCATAATAATTTTGTAAACAACACCGGCCGCTTTAGGCATCATGTTATACAGAGTAACTCTGGTGTTTCTTGCATCTTCTCCACAGGAACAACATTCCGTAAGGTTAGTAGAGACTTAATACATGACTAGCCTTTTCTTTTTTGACTATACATAAGTACTTTTTGGACTACATTAATAAAAAAGAAGCCGGAGAGGTCTGTAAAGAAAGCACCTATTGGAACTCTGTACTCTCTGCCTACTCTGCAAGGGATCTGGCGTGATAATATAGATAGATGGAATAAACACCCTCAATTCGAAAATACCTTTTTAAAAAACTAACTTTTATAGCAAAATGGCAACGAAGATATCTTGTTAAGTTGACGAGTTCCTAGGACTTCTTTCCGGTTTCATCATCAGACCCTGGACACCATCCGGGTCCTAGGCACTCTTGAAGACAAATCCAACGAGCCCAAATATGGCGGGGTTATATTGAGTAGTTGGGTGGTTCTATTGGTTACTTTTTGGGTTCAATATCAGACCCTATCTGGTTGTATACTACTCGTCAATACCAATCTAACAAGCTTAAACATGAAGGGGTTACGTTGCATAGTTCACACGTTCCTATGACCACCTTCCGACTCCATCATCAGGCCAGCTCCATGGTATCATATTATTGCATTGTAACCGACTTTACTTACATATGCCAAATTTCAGCTTAATCGGATACCCGGAAGTGCTTGAAAATGGATCACAAGTATTGAACCGGAAAGACAGACAGGCAGACATACGAATATTGCAAGTTAAATAGATAAAAGCTCGTAAAAACATTTGATTTACATTTTTTTTTAAAAATCGCTTTAAAAAAAAAACGTTTTGTTTCTTATGTAATATTTGCCTACACTTTAAACTCAATAAGAGTATGTTTCTATTATTTACAGAGTTCTGTATATAAATTGAGGGGAGGTACAAGTTTTATTGATATTGATAGTGGGTAAGTTCGTACGGTTAGATTTCTTACTCATTCATTTCAAACACCCTATCCCAAAATTTGTCGATAAAATGTTATTATTGACCTAAGCAAGAGGTATCGTTCATCATCATCATTATCATCATCATCAGCCTATAGCAGTCCACTGCTGGACATAGGCCTCTCCAAGTGCACGCCACTGGGTACGATCCTCGGCTACTCCAGGTATCGTTCATATTTACTGAAAGGTCTCCACGACGAACGGCTTTCTAATCCAGCTTTTATCAGCGACCTTCACCAGTCATATTCTATTTGACTATTTAGCCATAGTCAATAAATATTCAACAATAAAATTCTCAAACACTTTTTTTTTATTTCCCCCGCCCTAATAAGCTGCCAATGCGTATTAATATCGCTCTCGTATCATTAACCCCAGTCTGAATCGCGATCGGATCGCTATCGACAAAGAGACAAGTGCCGAAGCGTCATTAACTTTCGACAAAACGTTAACTTTAAACTGCACCACACTGTAAATAAAACTTTTTGTGTGGACGATAAAGTTCAATATGCTATAAAACGTTGGTAAAAGTTGGTAGGTTGTTGCAGAGTGTTGTTGATAGATGGTATCAGGAAAGCGCGCACGTTCCCACGCGTGCCCGGTGCGTGCGCACATTGGGTTGTGCTTTACCTGTGTATGAGTAATTAGTATAGAGGAGCCATTAGGCAAAAATGCGTGGGTTCCGACAGGATTTTGTTAGACACATATTTTTACGATACACACAATTATTATTTTTTTATTATTTTATTGACAAATAACACAGATAACAAACATAACACTTAGTTCTAAAGTAATATCATAGATCTGGATTATAATTCAAAACATGTCCGAATCCATTCAGTATAATAAAATATAAGTTTATTTTTTAATATTTATGAAATAACGCGCGAAACGAACTTAAATGAAAAGTAAATTATTAAATATTTTCGTGTACAACATATTAGGTACAATGCCAGCTTTCTAGGTGCCCTGTCATCTGAGAGCTTTAGTCCTTTGTAAAAAAGGTTTTGTTTTACCCTAAATTATTTACAATACCCTGCAATCTTCGTCGGGCGTATCAAGTAGGTATAAAAAGTGAAAGTATGGAAGTGCTTAGCAATGTTATTTATGATCTAATATAAACTTATACATAATAAAATGAACACACATGTCATAGTCCTATCTGCACCACAAATAATTTTATTCTTTGACCAAACGTTCCATTTAATGTAAAATGCGAAATATCACAATGAATCTTTGCTTGGGAACTGGGAGGCGCCCGCCCCTGTTTGTACTCGACTGATAAATCTTATCTGATAGCTTTGTTGCAAATTAAATATTGCCATCGGCTTCGGTCATGTAAAGCTTGTTATGACTTTCTTGTTAATTTATTCGATCACTTTTTTGGAGCGATGCAGGTCCATTTTCTTGGTTATGCCGAGGGAGGTGCACACTGTACTTCTACCTTTTGTAGGATGCCACTGCCGTCCGGCCGCCGTTGTCTGACCGAAGATTCGTTCGAATCTTCGGTCCAGGTCCAGGACCTCATGATCGGAAATATACTTTATAGACCAACGAGAAGCAGAATTAAAATTGAATACCTGATTTTGTGCATTGACATGGAAGATAAAGCCATGGCTTTGTGTGTCAACTGTGTAAACGTGTGTCCTTATACGTTATGACTAAACGCGTCGCGGTAAGATAACTTCGTGAAATAATTGTGTAATGGTATTCTGTACAGCACTGGAGTGCCAACAAAAGATCGTATCACGAAATTATCGTAACGCGTCACGTTAAGTGTTTAATGAGTCATAGCGAAGGGCACAGGGCTTGCACGGCCTGCAAGACTGACTTGAGAGAGACGAGAGATAATATAATAATAATAATATTAATTCTTTATTGGCATAAAATATCATGGTACAGTTTAAAGTTAGGCCCTGACCCCAGAGCTAGGTATACAATACCTGTGTTTCAGGGGACAGTGTCGTCTTCCTTATTAGATGAATCTAAAATTTTATGCGTATTT
This sequence comes from Phalera bucephala, assembly GCA_905147815.2. Lineage (NCBI taxonomy): Eukaryota > Metazoa > Arthropoda > Insecta > Lepidoptera > Notodontidae > Phalera > Phalera bucephala. The sequence continues at coordinate 4,183,910 of LR990609.1, read as the reverse complement.
TATAGTTACATGCAGCAAAAAACAAAAAAAAATTAAATAAATAAAATTATAACAATCATTGATTAAAATAATATTTGAAAACTATAGCTATATGACAATCACAATTTTATAATTGTGTGGGAGCATGTTCGTGGTAATGTGTGTGTGTCTGCGTATGTATGTGTGTGTGTGTGTGTGTGTTTGTGCGTTTGTGTGTGTGTGTGTGTGTGTGTGTGTGTGTGTGTATGACATTGATATGCTTTACAATCATTTTAATAAATTCTCCGTTTCGTCGTAGTTCTGTGTTTGTAACCAAATCTTTACTGTACGTTTTACGTCGTGAGATATACGAGGATTAATACGAAGGGTCTTATTTAACTTATTGTACAGACGAACAGCAAGGCAAATATGTTGACGCCCAGCAGCCGCTGTGTGGCAACGTAGAGGAAGGCAGACATTACTAATTTTACGCTTATGAGTGTTGTTTTTATTATATGGTGTGATACGGTGTTGTTTAATGACAACCTGCAGAATATAAGTTTGCCTTACAGTAAGTACTTCACACTTCTGGTATAAGGTTACTGTTGGATATATAAAGGGTCTGAAAGTCATGACCTTTAGTAAGGATCTTTGAGCTCTTTCAAGGCATATCATATGAGTTTTGCAAGCACCACCCCAAACTACAATACAGTACGTTATAACTGAGTGCACAAGTGCATAGTATACTATGCGTATTAATTTAAAATCAGCTACGTGTCTTAGCTTTTTAAACACCCATACAAGTTTCCTGATGCGTGTGCAGGTTAGGTCTATGTGTTGGCGCCAACTAAGCTTTTCATCAACTAGCACGCCAAGGTACTTGACATGAGTAGCTTTATTTATAGTCGAACATGAGCAGATTGTGGTAGTTGTAGGTGAGTTGCATGTATGTAATTTAATATTATTTATGATTATGGGATTAATTTTTGAAAAATAGAATTGAATGAATGTCGATTTTGAAATATTCAGAGTAAGAAGGTTAACTCTAAGCCAGTGACATACTTTATGTAAGCCTATTTCGGCGTTATGTCGAACATCATCCCAAGTATCCCCATGGAAGACCAGTGCCGTATCATCAGCATAGGTAAAGATTTTACCGTTTATAAAAGACTGTTGGCAGAGGTCATTTATGTAGACTAGGAAGAGGCTGGGGCCAAGGATACTACCCTGCGGTACACCGTAGGTCACTCTAGAATCTGAGCTGCAGTAGTCTTTAATTTTCACTCTTTGTGTGCGGTCATAGAGAAAGTCTTTAAAAATATTTAGAGCATTGCCGCGAACACCAACTTCATTAAGCTTGTTCACGAGAGTGGGAATCGACACGGTGTCAAAAGCCTTGGCCAGGTCGAGAAAAATACCAATGCATTTTTGTTTTGCATTTAGTTTTACAGTTACATAATCTATCAGTCGAGTGATAGCATCCTCAGTACTTTTTCCCGACCTAAAACCAAATTGAGCATCAGACAGTACTTTATTATGTTCTAAAAAGTTAAGGAGTCTAGTGTTAAGCACTTTTTCAAAAATTTTTGATAATGTAGAAAGAACAGAAATTGGCCGGTAGTTTCTAACATCGTCCCTTGCTCCACCCTTGTGAACAGGAGTGATGACAGACTTTTTAAACACTTCAGGGAAAACGCCTTGTTTTAAACAGATCTCAATAAGTTTTTTCAGATTGGGAACTATAACGTGTTTAGCTAATTTAAGTAATTTCGCTGAGATAGAGTCCCATCCTACAGCGCAATCATTGTTCAGGTTCATTAAAAGTGATTCAACTTCGGCTTCATCTGGAGGAAGCAAAACTATTGAATTAAGAGTGTGAGGTACATCAAACTCATAGTCTGTTCCGATTTGTGCAATGTTATCTGCGAGCTCTTTACCTATGTTAACAAAGTATAGATTTATATCAAAATAAAATGTATATCTCACGCCTAGTGACAAAATAAGTGACATATGTCTTGTAGCGCCGCCTGTGCTAGTCCTACTGTTGAGTTTGCATTCTGAGTGATAGCGTATCGCGGAAGCGGATTGTGGAGCGTCATTCTATACGCAGACCTGTCGTTCGACTCTTCCAGGCAAGCTAAAACTTCGCTAGAGACGACGACATGTTCCAGTGGTTCAAGCGAATCCGTAACCAAGCAGCCTTTATGCTCGGTCGTCTTTACCCGATGATCTGCAAGCGGAGTAAAATGTCCCTTAGGAATAAGGTGACTCTTTACACAACTTGTGTATGGCCCATTATGACGTACGCGTGTGAGGTGTTCGCACACGCCGCTCGCGTTCACATCGATAGACACCAAATGGTTTAATCCCGTTTCCTCCGCAAAGCCGTCAATGGAGAACAATGGATCCTATGAACCACGATTCTTACGAAACGTCGATCTCCATTCCGATCTAGGTCTCGAACCTTTTCGCGCCTTTATTAAAAAGTCGACAATTTCGCAACCGCGTCCCACCATAGAAATCTGCAAATCGTACCCGCCGACGACTACGAACCTAACTCCCATCCTACCAGCCGCTACCGTCGTCCGCGGCATGTTCTCACCGACCCTTGCGATTCCCTTACACCCCTTCTCTCGGACAGCACACAGGATCAGACACCGACCTCGCCGTCGAGATCGAAGAATCGCTTGCCCGCAGGCCGGTACAGAGCATCACCGCGAGACACCTAGTATACGCCCTCCCCATAGCGACTGCCCGAGCCGAGGCCGTTCCTCCTTGAGGCGCCGTTGAGCTTGTTGCTCCCTTGCTCTTCTGGCTCGAGCGTAGTGGTTGCACGCTCTTGTCCGGTGAAGCTGTAGAGGTCCGGCGGCCAACAGTGTAGATTATTTACACACACCAAACGTTCCAGTGGTTAAGACTTTTCCGCTCCATCCATTTAATCGAGCAGTCACAGGTTAGATTCCCGCTTGGGACATATCTTTTTGTGACCCACTAATAATATTTATTGCTATAGATTTGAAACAAAAAACAACTTAATGTTAGAACTATTGTATTTATATAATATTCAATCTAATTAAGCAAATGACAATGTGTTCAAATATCGCAGGATATACTCGTTCATTGGAAAAAGCTGGTCGCAAAGAATATCCAGTTGGTTAAATATTATTACGGTATCACTATATAAATTCACCATTGATTCGAATAAAACCTGAAGCTATTTGTGAACAAATGTATTCCCCAAAAGGTTTTGCTCATCGAAATGTCAAACAAAGTTGTTTTAAACAACGTTACACAAATAGTCCACAAAGCCGAGTCAGCGTAGTGGAACAGTAAAGGCTTATTTAAAATGTGCAATGTTCCAAAAGAGTCGGATGTAAAAGCTTTGGAAAGCCTTGGATTGTTTATGTTTAAACAGCAATTCTATCAAAGGCAGCACGAAAAGACATATGTCACGGATTATGTCGAGATATAACCGTTTTATAGCATGGTAAGTCGAAACAAGAGTCGACACGAGAAAACTCGCTTCAAGAAATGTATTGACGTATAGACAAGACTATTTAGACTTGCGTACAAGACTCAAATCACGGGCTATTGTTCTTCGCCGTGAAGGCGACAACAAGCTATTTTTTTATAATTAACTGTTATATTCTATTATTACTTGACATTGGCGAAATACACGGATACAGTGTCGAGTCATTCATTAAAATAAAAATAAGAAGAAAAAATGTTGTCCTGCACGTGATAAGTCTAGTAGCCCATGGTAGCCCTGCTCCTATAACCGATCAAATAATTATTCAATGGAAGGTGCGTATAGATCATCACTGTCTTGTCCGGAGCTGTAGGGCCCCGCGGCCAACAGCGTAGATCATTCACACATACATACAAAAGATCATAACTGGTTTAATGAGATTACTTAACATCCAGATTAGTATGAAAGATAGTATCGGTGTAAAGATGAGAAAGGGTATGCTCCGTTGGTTCGGGCATATAGAAAGGATGCCAGAAAAAAGAATGACAAAACAGATATACAATGCGAAAGTGGAAGGATGTAGGTGCCGGGGAAGACCTAGACTATCTTACCATGACCAAATAGACCGTGTCTTATCTGAAGGGCAAGTCAAGAGTCTCCGTAACCGGCGAGTGTGTATGAGACGAACTATGAGAGTGGAGGAAGCCAGAGAGGTATGTAAGGAAAGAACCTGTTGGAACTCTGTACTCTCTGCCTACCCTGCGAGGGAGCTGGCGTGATGATATAGATAGATAGATAGACTTAACATCTACTAATAAATTGACTGAAGCGCTCGGAGTATTGTGGTCGTTACTCTATCGCTTGTCATGCTCGCTCTGTAGTACGGTAACTAAACTGTTTAGTTGGGTCCACAGAAATCGTAATAATTATTAAGATTTCTATAGTTAAGCAGGACAATGTCACTGATTTTAAATATTTCTGATGCTAAATAATCGGTCTCCATACGTGATGTGTATACCTACGTACATACATACATTGTACTTAAGTAGTCCGTTGTTTTAACCAACCACTAATCTATATAACATGGTGTTGAAAGCCATGTACATATTTGTTAATCAGAGAATTTACCTCAAGTTTACAAAGATGTTATGTCATTGTACACATTATGGAAATATAGATTATAAATATTGCTTAAAGGCAGGCAGAGGCGATGCAATGCATTATTAAGTATTGTTGTTTGTTTTCTCGGAGTCCCCAGAACCGAGGCGGGTAACTAATAGAGGTTGGGGCAAAGGAAACAGCGAGAACGACAGATTATAAATATAATTATATATTACGAATAAAAGTAATAAATAAATTGTTTTTGTCTATCTATCTATCTATATCATCACGCTAGATCCCTTCCGAGGAAGGCAGAGAGTACAGAGTTCCCATAGGTTCTTTCCTTTATGACATCTCTAGCTTCCTTCACTCTCATAATTCGTCTCATACGCGCTCGCCAGTTACGAAGATTAAATTGTTTTAGTATTGAGTTTTTCGTATTTATCGTAATACGTACGATGCATAGCGTTAAACAAAAGGAGATTCTTTTTAAAAAAACTTTGTATTTTGTGAACAATAATTTGCTAAGCGCATTTAAAATCTACCTCTAAATGGAATTGATAGTAGATTGCATAATATATCTTTTTAAACCAAGGATCCCCAAACTATTTTGGGCAAGAGACCCCTTTTCCAAAATAAACTGATACCTCAGACTATGTTATGAGCTATGGGAATAGCCAAATTACTTTTAAAATCCTATCTCTAGTTTTTTTTCCTATTGATACAAATACTTACCAATTTAAAGACAACTTTGCGGTTGGTGAGGTAAGTAAACTTGACATCATTTTCTCATCAAAATTTAATAAAATAAATAGACATAAAATTCAGTAAATATCAAGTGTAATTATTAATACAAATGACGTAAAAATACTTAAGTAGATATGTAATTATTTTTTGAAATGAACATTAAAATCGCAAAGTAAAGATAAACAAATAAAAAATTCAGTGCAATGGATGAACCTGGTGACTTTCTACCAATCTAGCTAAATCTGGTTCAATATTGGTGAGCTGCAGCCTTAAATCTCCGTGTTCGTTGATATTCAAACGGTTTCTTTGTTTTGTCAAAATGTTTGTAACCACACTGAAGCCTTTTTCGACTAGGTATGATGCAGAATGCAGTACACAATGCAGAATACTGTGTTTTAATGTTGCGTTGCAACCAGAACTTTTGATAGTCTTGGTTGAACTTCTGCTTAAGCTCCTCGTCTGTGCTGATGGTAATCAACTGACGCGAGCGCTTCGCACTCTTAACCTCATTGCCAATGATATAGATTTATTTTATTGTACTCTGGGTGAATTTACAAAGTTAACATTATATACTTTATGTTATAGGTAGGCTAGGAAGACTTTTTTTTTATATAGGTATTTGTACATTTTGTTTATTAGTTAATTGTTATTTTTTCTTATAATTTAGAAATGCAACACTATTGTATTGGGGAAACCTGTAAAGATAGTGCTAGGTTTGGATAAATAAAATAAATAAAAAAAAAACTCTTCTCGCATTATCACATTAATATACATCGTATTTTAGACCTCATCATCCCCCAAAATCAGTTTTCGTGTATGTCGACCCCTGGGAAACCACTTTGGGAATCCCTGATTTGAACGAATGTTATTTTACTAGCCCGACCTTTGACCATTACTATTCCGGTAACTACGAGTATACAAAACATAAAATACAAGCGGGGTTGATAATAACTATTCATTATTTTTTCGAGACCGGAACAAATATCAGGGCAACACACAAAAAATTAAAAAGTGGTCTTCGTTTAAACTACTAGATTCTAGTATTCTATACCAAGCAATCGTTAAATCAATCGCCTACAGCTGTTTTAGCGGCCTCATAATATTGGCATCAGCAGAGTCCTCGCCTCTCGATTGCCCCTCCGTTGCCAAAGCAACTGGATAGCTCATAGCTACATCTGATGTCAGTAAGGATGGAAAATACACCGCTTATATAAAGAGAAGAATGAGTGCAGGGAACAGAGTAAATGTTGCGATGGGAAAGCTACTTGGAAGCCGGCACTTAAGCTAAAAGGCGCAGCTGGCCATACATAACGGAGTGCTTGTCCCAACGTTGTTATGTGGCAGCGAGAGCTGGGTATGTAAGAAGAAGAATAAAAGTAGAATAAATGCGGTGGAAATGCGAGCTCCGCGGAAGATGTGCGGAGTGAAGCTGACCGACCGTATTCGCAACAGCGTAGTAAGAAAGCGAGTAGGTATGAAATATAGTATCGGTGCAAAGATGAGAAAGAGTATGCTCCGTTGGTTCAGGCATATAGAAAGAATTTCAGAAGAAAGAATGACAAAAGCGATATACAATGCTAAAGGGGAAGGATGTAGGTACCTACCGGGGAAGACCTAGACAATCTTACCATGACCAAATAGACCGAGTCTTATCTGAAGGACACATCAAGAGTCTCTGTATCGGGCGAGCGTATGTGAGACGACCTATGAGAGTAGATGAAGCCAGAGAGTATGTAAGGAAAGAACCTGTTGGAACTCTGTACTCTCTGTCTACCCCGGGATCTGGCGTGATGATATAGATAGAAAGATACATCTGTTAAACTAGGTTAAAAGCTATAACCCTGACACTTCTTTTTAGTATAGCTTTGAAGTCTCATCTGGATTTAAATTTTCAGTTAGGAGTTACTTGAGAGTGAACCCAAAATCTTAACTACTGTAAGAAGATCGCCTTTCTTCTCCAACAGTCTTCAGTTTTTTGAGCGAATAATTCTCAATTTGTCGGACGGTTTGGTCCAGTGGTTAAGAGCTTAAGCTCCGCCCACTAGCTCGGGTAGTCGCGGATTGAATCCCCGCACGAGACAAATCTTTGTGTGGCCCACAAATATTTGTTTCGGTCTGGATGTTTGTATATATGAATTTCATGTTTGTAAACGCACCCATGTCCCACGAATAATTCCTAGTGTAGGGCTACGTTTTTTTTTAAATAGAGTAACTGAAATAAGAACGATGATCAAATTATTAAATGGTCAGTGCGCTCTCGCATAGCAAATGTTTGCTAACCAATTTCGGCTGGCCAGAGCGACCACTCAGAGTTGTCAATCATGGCAACTGGTCAATAGAGGCACGCCGCGGGCGATGCGTAGCGCCTGCCACTCACAACTTGCACCCCTTAGTCCCAAGCTCAAGTGGAAGATGTTCAGAAAAAGTTGGTATTCAAAAGTTCTCAATATCTGTTTGTCCTATTTGAGGACTTGACATGCACATACTGACGTTAGTGTAATATAGTGTAACGCTGTCAAGGTGATATGCCATCTTTTTCTCACTGAATATTTAGCATTAAAAAATGAACGTGACTTTACGCTTTCTAGAACGTGGATATAACGTCAAAGTGTTCGAGTTTAGGGCTCTGGATATGTAAGTACAATTTTTGACGTCTAGGTAATTTCTTTTGGTATAGCTAAATCTCAAAAAGTATTACAGCTGGAAAGAACCCTAATGTAAGGTCTCAGTATTACCGAGATCGCAATTTACAAAGGACTGCCTCGTTAGTCTAGTGTGGTTTCGATAAAGATTCGATGGAACGGTTTAAATTCTAGATTGGATAAAACGTAATTTTCCGTTAGTATAATTTCCAGTATCTCTCCGGAGTGGCCGGTATAAGCCTATTGCCTAATGGCAATAGGCTCGTTCCTTATTAGGTGCATGGGGCCTAACATTTCCGGTGAAAAGTGGGTGTTCCCAGTGCACCTATGCCAGTCCCACTTGAGGAATATAAGGTGTAAATTTTTTTACCATTTCGAAACTATTCCGACAAGTGCAACCTACACTCGCATTGCGTGTCCAAGTAAAAAAGCTTTACAAATTTGCCCATATTAATGGACATAAGTAGGTATTTGTAGATTATATCGTCAATTGCACCCCAACGAAATAAGAAATGAAAGACAAATGATTGCGCCGGTGCGACTATTAAACGTATAGGAGTCAGTTCAAACGGAAACATTTAATCATCGTGTGATATACTCACCCTTGCCGATGACAGTAGGGCAGCCATTTTATGGGTATGTTCACGGGACATTGACTCAAAATGGAAAAGGTGGACGGGAGAGCGTAGAAACTATAGTACTTGAAGAGAGAATTTATCTTGTTGGTTTGCAGATAGCTATTTGTTTGTGCACACTATGAGAAACAACGTTAGTTATGAGATAATTTTTGCTAAAATCAAAAAATCTGGAGACATATGTACTTTATTTCTCTTGGTATACAGAATTTACCCTCGAAAGGTTATAATATTATTTACCTATAACCCTGTAGTTACTTGTTTGTAATTGAAGGTGTGGTAATCATATTAAAATATCAGATAAGCAATTTCACATTTTTTTCATAATAATGACCTTTAAGAGCAGGTATGGATTCATGATGCAACCAACTCACACGAGTACAGAAAATATCTATCTATCTATATCATCATTCCAAATCGCTTGCGAGAAATTTAATGAATAATTTATAAGTGAATGCGGGAACTGATTATCTTAATAACATTAGCCCTATTAAGAAACTGTCCCACCGTTAGGTACGGGCCTCCTCTCATACTGAGAGGGTTTAGGCCATAGTGCGGGTTGGCAAACTTCACACACCTTCGAGAAACTCTTAGGCATGCAGGTTTCTTCGCGATGTTCTCATTTACCGTTAAAGGAAGTAATAGTTAATTTTTATTACTTATTATCAAGCTGGAGATATAATATTATAGATAAAATTTTTATCCGCATAGGATATCGTACACCAACAATCCCACAGACAATCGTACATAATTCTAATAACGTGGCCAACCTACAATCATATCCCCACCATCTGCTCCCAGGAGCGTGCCAAGTTTTTTCGCCCGTAATCTTAGCGTTTAAATCCCGTAGGGGGCGGGCTGGCGCCCAGCGTGACGTCACATGACGTCATAAACCGAACTAAATTAAAAAGTATCGCAGCTGGACGCTTGAGACAATGGAAGGATCTCTCGCCGCCACGTCTTTATTGTGTGCGGTGTTATGTGCAATATTTTGGGAAGAGCATTATTAAGTTTTCTCAAAGACTGAACCCCATATTTTACTTCGATAAATCGGGCCAGTGTGAGATTGATCTGAAGATGGTACTTGTTGGTAGAATTAATATGATCGATAATAAAATCTACAAGGTCTGATTTTGATGGTAACTGTATTATTAACTTGAACTGGACATGGATGTCTATTTGCTTATGTAATAAATAAGCCTGTAGATACCGTCCTACTGTTGGGCAAACACCTCCCACACATCGAGGCGACAGAGTATTCTCTTTTCACCGCGCGGAACCCAGTGCGGATTAGATACTTGATGCAAGTTTGAGAACACTTGCCGCCCATAATGCTTGCAACCAACTCCAACTTTGGTTAACGGCTAGCACATGAGGTTCGAACCGGAACTAACAGCTTAACGTGCCTTCCGGAGATCTCTGACTGACCGAGTCGAATGCTAAACCTTGGTGATCGCGGCGAATGCCGTGGTACCCGTGCTTTTAATGCCTAACAGATGTTAATACGCCTTTGCACCTCCAACAAAATAATTTATCATGTAGATCTGTTAAACAGGTGTCATCCCCGTCAAAGTATGAACAATGGCCTCTGTTTACAACGAGGGCAATAGTCTTTAGTTAAATCGTGGCACGCGGCGGTCACGCGACTACCCCGTGGCTATCCGCCCAACGCTGGGGGAAGCGATGGCTTGCCAATTGATATTTGTATATTGGGGTTGTTACCGCCGTTCTTAATCTGTGAAATGTATCATGGGAAATTAGAGGAATAATGTTGATTGATAAAGGATATGTTTTGTGATGTTTCCTAGCGTTTCGGATCGGTTGAATGGGTTTTTTAACGGTGTGCTTCAGATTGTTTAAAACTGTGTCAAGACTAAGTTTAAAGTTAAAATATATTTAATTTTTAGGGAATGTAGACGTAATTTCAAGTCTTTCTATATTAATGTTGTTTGATCTAGCGTAATAAAATAAAGCTTAACGATTAATTATATTCTAAATATACTTACAATACTATAGTATTTGTAAAGGTCTAACCAATTTTATTATTAATACCTAATGATTTCAAGCAGATATAGTGCGACAAGGATATTTTGAGCCGTAGATGACATTACCAGGGACGTTAGTGTAAAATTAGGGTTATCATTTAGTAAAAAAAAAATCCAGAGAAATATTTCAACAGGTGGGCGGCCCGCACGGATGCTAATTAAGATAATAACTTGGTGAATTTCATAGCAAACGGAAACTTTGCGACTGTTATGAAGTGACATTTTACTTGACACTTGACAGAGTTAGTTCCCCTGTACCTACATTTTATGATAGATAGTATATTATTCGACAACACCCCAAGCGCTTTAAATCCTTTGAATATCATCTAACCCTAAAATTGTACGCGCGGTCCCAATACTTCGGCGATTTATTCTCGATACCCCAATATTCGCTGCATCCCGCTTTTATTATTTTGTTGTTTTATTTTATCGTCTCTCTCACCCCGCGACCGGTCAAATGGTGCTTTCGAGGGATTTTGTTTCGTGTTTATCGCTTTACGTTCGAAAATGTCTCTTTTTCTGTATTTCTGAAAATCCAAATTAACTGTTATTACTTGATGAAAAGCGATTGAGGCCACAACGGATTGTTTATTATTTATTGTCCGATTTTCGCTGTCTATCCCTTGGAAATCATATCCTGGTTGGAATTAAATATTTTATCTTTAGACTTTCATGTTAAAGTTTGACCCTGTATAATTTAATGGAACTTCGGAACTTTTTAGTGTACATCTCTGAGACGAGATTACTTTGTGAGTTTAAGAATTGTGGCATAAAATAATACGTAATTCTGAAATAATCGTAAGCCAACGAAATGAAGTAGTGTTTTGACCCAGTTTCTCATATTCTCTATCTCCTGATAGATTTAATTTCTACAAATAATGCAAGTAGGTGTTAAAAAAACTGTAATAATACAGCATCAAAGTATACGTGTATATATCTTCATAGGTACATTTTAATTTCCTTTGCTTAATCGTAAATCTTCATAGGAATGTACGTAAGAATTTTATTATTTATTTTTACAATAACGTTCATTATTTCCAATAGATTTTAATTCACAAAGGACGTCTATAAACATAGTGAAATTGAATGTTGATTTTATTTCCATCTTCTTTAAAAGCATCTTATTTAATTAAACGTTACTACATGTCGATGATTAAAAAGGTGGTTTTATATAAGACTCGCAGCTTAGGTTAACCAAGGCATTTTGCTGTTTAGGCAACTCGCTCATAACCCCTTTTAGCATGGCGATACTAGCACTCGTATCTATAAAAATGTCCAAGTAGATACTTTTTAGGCAACTCGCTCATAACCCCTTTTAGCATGGCGATACTAGCACCCGTATCTATAAACATGTCCAAGTAGATACTTTTTAGGCAACTCGCTCATAACCCCTTTTAGCATGGCGATACTAGCACCCGTATCTATAAACATGTCCAAGTAGATACCTTTTAGGCAACTCGCTCATAACCCCTTTTAGCATGGCGATACTAGCACCCGTATTTATAAACATGTCCAAGTAGATACTTTTTAGACAACTCGCTCATATCCCCTTTTAGCATGGCGATACTAGCACCCGTATCTATAAACATGTCCAAGTAGATACTTTTTAGGCAACTCGCTCATAACCCCTTTTAGCATGGCGATACTAGCACCCGTATCTATAAACATGTCCAAGTAGATACTTTTTAGGCAAATCGCTCATAACCCCTTTTAGCATGGCGATACTAGCACCCGTATCTATAAACATGTCTAAGTAGTTACTATTTAGCCAACTCGCTCATAACCCCTTTTAGCATGACGACACTAACACCCGTCACTATAAACATGTCGTAGTTACTTTTTAGCCAACTCGCTCATTACCCATTTTAGCATGGCGATACTAGCACCCGCCACTATAAACATGTCGTAGTTACTTTTTAGCCAACTCGCTCATAACCCCTTTTAGCATGGCGATACTAGCACACGCCACTATAAACATGTCGTATTTACTTTTTAGCCAACTCGTTTATAACCCCTTTTAGCATGGCGATACTAGCACCCGCCACTATAAACATGTCGTATTTACTTTTTAGCCAACTCGCTCATAACCCCTTTTAGCATAGCGATACTAGCACCCGTATCCGTAAACATGTCTAAGCAGTTACCATTACTCAAGTGTCTACTAAGTTCATCATCTTTATTCTATAGTTAAGAAACTGTCAAAACTTAGTGACATGACATTAGTCAGCTAAGTAAATTCTTAAGACTAAGCAATTAAATGGTAAAAATATCTAAACTATACACGTGTGTGATATAGTTGGAGTTGACAGCACTAAATGTTACTATTAATATAAAACTGCCAGCATCCTGGGTATCCTATCAACTGGGAGTGGTGCCATTAGGGCCTCTGTGAATATTTGTTTTATATGCTTTTCTATATATTTTTGTCCCTTTACATCTGTAAATATTAAGTGTGCAAATTGTGTTTATATTTTATTTAGTGTCAAGTAGTTTTAATTTAGTCATATACATCATTCATGTTAATATGTTGTACGGTTTATTAAATATGCCCTACATCAGTAAAAAAGTACCAATAATATTGATTTCCTTATTAAGCCAAACGAGCAAGCTGTCGTCACACTTCACCTACTTACATTCATCAAAGATAATAGCAAAGTACGGACCACAATACGAAGTTAAGTAGATAGTGTTTGCCCTAATTTAGAATGTACGAGTAGCCGAGGATCGTACCCAGTGGCGTGCACTTGGAGAGGCCTATGTCCAGCAGTGGACTGCTATAGGCTGATGATGATGATGATGATTTAAGCCAGATATAAAATATCATTCTATAAAATTTAGTAGGTATGCGACGATCCGGCCTTTTATATCCAATCTCTCTGTAGGGAAAGAACTCCTAAATATTCCCGGCTCTTTTTTCGAAATATTTATAGGTGAATGAGTTTGTATATCTTGGATGCGCATTCAGTAAGGATGGGAAATACACCGCTGACATAGAGAGAAGAGTGAGTGCAGGGAACAGAGTGAATGGTGCGATGGGAAAGCTACTCGGGAGCCGGCACTTAAGCCATAAGGCGCAGCTGGCCATACATAACGGAGTTCTTGTCCCAACGCTGTTATATGGTAGCGAGAGCTGGGTATGTAAGAAGGAAATTGAAAGTAGGATAAATGCGGTAGAAATGCGAGCTCTGCGGAAGATGTGCGGAGTGAAGCTGACCGATCGCATTAGCAACAGCATAGTAAGACAGCGAGTAGGTATGAAAGATAGTATCGGTGTAAAGATGAGAAAGGGCATTCTCCGTTGGTTCGGGCATATAGAAAGAATGCCAGAGGAAAGAATGACAAAACAGATATACAATGTGAAAGTGGAAGGATGCAGGTACCGGGGAAGACCTAGACTATCTTACCACGACCAAATAAACCGAGTCTTATCTGATGGAAAAGTCAAGAGTCTCCGTAACCGGCGAGCGTGTATGAGACGAACTATAAGAGTCGAGGAAGCCAGAGAGGTATGTAAGGAAAGAACCTGTTGGAGCTCTGTGCTCTCTACCTACCCCGCAAGGGATCTGGCGTGAGGTTATAGATAGAGATAGATAGATAGATTTATAGGTGCATTAGGTTTGAGGCGGTGGTAGAGATCACTAAGATGAAAGGGACATAAAGTCTGTCAGTTTAGTTATTTAATTAAAGGTATCCAAAATAAATGTGATAATAAATGAATGTCATAATAAATTTTTAACAATAAAATATAAAATTATCGTAATTTTCAAAAAATAAATTTTATTTGTTTTGAAACGAGGGAAACATTTAAAAAAAACCTTATTTTTAGTTTGTTTACATAAACTTAAAAACGTAAACCCACAGCCTTACGCACTAGAGTATAGTTACGCCAAAATAATCTAAGCCACACAGCAATAGAGAACAATAAAAAAATCTAATAACATTAACTTAAAGTTAATTTTTGACTGTAGCCATCTTGTGAATGGGATTTTTTTGGATTAATTACGTTCATACAGGGTTGTAGGTGCGGGTCTAAAGGATTAGTGGCATTGCCATTTTTGGTTTCCGTGCTTTGAAAAGCATTTGAAGCCGTTGGCCTCGGTTAACATTTCATTTGACGTTAAGCTAAACAGGAAGATTGGTATGGTGTTAAGATAATATATTTGGCCAAGAATGAAAGGATACCGCTCTGTAATAACGCTTTATTTATATTACACACGAGTAGTTTCCCGCGATTTCGTACCCAATCCATAACAGCGCCACCTACCGGACGCAACTACAGCTAAAAACCAACCAGTCGACCCCATAATTACTAAAAAGATCATCTAATCAATCAAGGTGTTTAGAAGGAGAAGAAACGACGAGCGTGTGCTACCAGAATTTTCATAAAAATATTAGGTTGAATTACTAAACTACCTAAATATTTCAAAAAGAAAATACATCTTATAAGGCATGATACACACTCCTTTAAAACAGAATGTGTATTCCATACTCTTAGGGTTAAATCACCTGGAAACACTTGGTGGAACGCAATTTTGCGCACGAAACATCAATATTGGGTTTTGCGTAGAAAACTTGTGTATTTCAAGTACCCATTTTCCAAGCATGCACGGGAAATGCCTATTTCCGGGGTACAATATACCCCGCTGAACTCTGTTGTGCATCACAAAATTGCGTTTTATTGATTTTGCGACGAGTTAAGTGTTATTGTTTTTTGTTAAAGGTGTATGCTAAATATACTTTATTACCAAAAATATCGTTGGCGAAAAGTGTTTAGCAATAATACTTGTGGTAGATACCGGTTACGAATGAGTTGTCTAAACAGCAAAATGCCTAACAAGGCAGGATATCCACGCGTTAGGTATAGAAAATTAAGCTTTGAAACTTTAGAATTTTAAAATTTAAATAACAGTGTAAGTGAATCGGCTTCTTTTCTCTTTTTTAGTAGTAGATTTCTCCCTGTTTTAGTAATGTGTAATTAATTTAACTATATTAAACACATATAATATTAAATCCAATAATGATATTGCTATCCCTGACTTACCACGTTTTGATACATCAACATGTCTCTATGGTTCAGCTAAATCCTGCTTTTAATTTCTACCTATATGCTAAATCCAAAAACCAAAAAAGTTTTTTAGCATAACTAGTAATGGTAATAGGTATCTACTTTAAAAAAGGAGGAGGTTCTATGTTCGTCTGCATGTTTGTTTTTTAAATGTGCTCAGCGATATTTTTGTCAGGTGTGGACCGATTTTGATGAATCGTTTTCCGTTGGCCTTAGTATAGAGCCAAAGTGGATTAATACAAAAATAAATTACAAAATATGAAGTCAGTAATCTAATTGAGCAAACAAACTTTCTTACGACTACACAAAATTTTGAAAATAAAAAACTAAACTTTCATCGACGCTTTATAAATCATTGCCAAAAGTTTTATATGTGTGTTCTTGTTACAAAAATGACGCCATAGCTTTTTTATTGACTTTCGTGACGTGATACTCATTTCCCTGACGGCATATAAATTCATTGCGCATTAAAAGCAAGCCGCAGTAACGGCTCAGTTCAATATTCCCACATAAAGTTAATCCAAGCACGGCGCCGTTAATCCTCGGTGCGCGCCGGAGAGTTCGGTTTTATGCCAATTATATACGTATGTACAAAAAATACTTCATTTAAATCGATCCATTAAAGTTTTTTTTTTACAAAATTTTATACCTTCTATTCTTCTTTCTTTAGTGTTTTCTTCTGCCGTTGGGTAGTTACTTCATCTGGAGTCAATCCAAAGTGCAGAATCAAGTCAGGCTTACTATAAAAAAGAAATGTCATGGCAATTGAACCAAAATGACAAATTTTAACTCCGTAGGGTAAAATGAAGTGGTTCTTTCTCTTGCAGGATTTGACATTAATAAACAAACATTGCAAGTTACATAAATGCTTTTAAAAACAAGGCAATCGTAAGTTAGTTTAAATAATCCTTAACGTAACACTAATAAAATGGAAGAAAGGTTGTGTGGAATTTGTTATGCTAATTGTATTGTTGATTTTTTTCTTCTATTTACTTCTCTATATATAACGAAATAATTTTATGTTACTTTGTGTACTTGGTTTACACTTTAAGGCAAGAAATAAGGAATTATTATTATTATTACTATTATGCTGAGATTCACGGGCTTTACCCGGACCTTTGAAAGGCTTGCATGGGGGCATGGGCCCAACACGTAGAGGCCCTTTGCGAGAAGTTAATGTTATGTAAGTCACCTGCTGAGATCACTTGCTGAAAATGAAGAAACATAACCAGCGAACTGACCCCGGCAGGTGCAAGGACTATTGTAAACTATGGAAAGAAAACAAGGGCTATATAAATGAGGTTTGATGGACAAAAACATTACTATTATTATACATTTTCACAGTTTGTGTGTTTACATGTTTGGATGTTTGTGACTGATTTACGCAAAAACGGCTGAACGGATTTGAATGAAATTATAAAAATAGTTTTTACCTGGAATAACACATAGGAGGATAAGTCATAAAACACAAAGACTAAAATAGAATAGCGATTTTGATGATTTTGGGAAAACTAAATCCATATTTATGTATATAAATAAAGGTAATGATTTGAGTAACTCCATGAATGTATTTTAGGTTTAATTCTTATTAGAATATGATAAGAATTTTTTAAGACGTGAAATGATAAAAAGCCGTCGTAATAACGTATTCTTAAAAACTAAAATAAACACCACCCCAACCGGGGGTGGAAATCGTGACCTGTGTACACCCACTTTTCGCCGACGATGTTAGATCCCATGCAATAAGAGACGAGTATATTGCCATAACACCAGGCAGCTGCCAGGTTCAGGACTGATACTGAAATTTTTTCTATCGATAAGTTACATTTTTGTGTGACCTGAAATTCGAACCCAATATCTCGAACCGCTACGCGCATTATTCGCCACTAGATCATCGAAGCAGACTGATGAGATAAGAATAGGATGTATCTTCCAACCATATATGAATACGGTTGGATATGAAACCATTAAATTTAATCATCCACAATCAAGGACGCAATGACTGTGGATCGCTACAAATATCATACTCTACAACGAAATACAGCCCTATGTTTACGATGGGGGAAAGCCGGTCCCTTTTCGCTTAAGATTTCCCACCACCGATCCGAATACCGACTCTATTTTCGTGGTCTAAAGGTTGGAAATATCTTGGGAGTAGTAAAACAGTCGGAATTTTCCGTATCGATGGCACGTGTGGTTCACGTCCCTTATTGAAGATTGCGCTCCTCCCACGCGGGGGGCGAGCGAAATACCACCTGCCCTAAATACGCACCCCCACTTTATTGGTATGCAAAAACGTCAGTGAAATGTTCGGCAGTACGAGCTATTGAAAAATTTAGAATTTTTGGTTTAGGCACCAGGTTGAGAGAAATCCACGTTAAACTATTTGGACTTTATTGTATAATGACTGTAGATTCTTTTAAAAGAAAATAAATAAAAATCATTAAATAGGTACTATGAAGTATAACTTTCAGTATGTGTTACATTTCAACAAGCCTGAAATACTTGATTATGATTAATCTTCATATGTGTCGTGGTTTCCTAGACTTAACTTTCTTTGTTGAACTGCTGAAAATGAAACAGATTAAATAATTTTTTTTAATTCTGCATTAAAAAAAAATGTTTTATGCCGCCTGCATTCTATGAATAACATAATCATAGATATATTACAAATGGATTGAGCACTCGGCGAAAAAAACGTGATGACAAGGATACTTACTCAGAGCCCTACATCTCTTTCTAAGTAGGGTGACCAAACATTGGTACGATTATGGACTTTTTGTCATATAATAACCGTATAATTCACAGAAACTGTTTATTGCCGTAATTCTTATTTTCTACGCATATGCCACATCTTAAATGAGTAGTAGTCAATGTTTTTGATTTAATTGTCCGTTTTCTTGCTGACTGTACATTTTTTTCAGAATCTGTTATTTCAGCTCCAAATATCGCAAAAATTAAGGATAGTCTCCTAGGGCCATTTTTCTGTATCTACAGTAGTTGAGCTAGCTGCCCTTACTGTCCCATCTTAATCGATTCTGTATATTGATAACCTTGTTCGTTTTGAACTTGGTAATAAATGGATTACAGCGTATTCAAACCATATCATAAATAGGCATAGTCCGTATTAGTTCTACCTTATGGTTACCGTACTGCATCGTAATGGGTGCGTGCGTGACACCGGGCTCCGGGTTATTGCTCTCACTTATCATGGTTTCTCGAGTTGTTTAAATCATAGAAAATTCAATGATGTGTGAGTAAGAGTTTAATTTTCTTTAGCAATATTTTGACAGTACTCACCCATTGTAATATATCCATGAAAATAATTTAAAATACTATTATAAAACTGTGGCAACGGCATCAGGGTAGCATAATGCCAAAGGCTGATCCCTGTTGCTAACATAACATAACTGATAGAAATTGGAACAGTGTTCTTCTTTCCTCTGACTACCCCTTCTAGAATAATGGTCATGATGGTACGACCGTATGTACATAAAATCCGTGTCATCGGTGGCCAAAAGCAATGGCCGGTATCCGGACGCTGGATGTTTCCGCCCTGATCCTGTCAATCGAATTGCTCGCCCACTCTATCTGAGTGCGCAAATATTCCAAATTAACCGTATATTGCTGCAAGCCGTTCAATTCGTTGTTTTGCGGGATTATCTATTTGCGATTCAGGTGAACTAGGGATTTTACGTTATGATATAGATGATAAAGAGAGATAGACTATTGATATTCAACGGAATGCCTAGTTTTGTAGTTCAAATACAATACCTAAAGCCAGAATAACAGTTTTCTATAAAAACTGTGTTTTATCCCCCTGCACTGGTGATACTGAACACGAATTCATACAAAGGTAAAATACTTATTGTTTTTATAAATAAAGAAATGCTATTTTCTAGACCAATGTGCGATGGCATGCCATGTGGTTGCGTCGGACCGGCAGTATTGGAATATTCTGCACGTCAACTAAGATCTAAAGATTTTTCTGTTTGGTGCAGAAAAAAATAATAATAAATGGGCTAAAAACAAACACAGCGAGCTATAAGTTATGTAGAATAATTAGTAATTCGTCTGTTACGTATTCCATAAATTCCTCGAGAATACAGCACAAAAACATGTATATACTACATGCAGCTGAATGTTTGGCATTGTTCTGCGCCCATACATAATTTGCCCCAGAACTAACAGCAATTAAAAAATACTTGTATGATTTTAAATCACCCATAAATTCTCTTCTGATTTTGAGGTTATAATTCAGCAGCTATTAATACCATATTAATACATACTAGTGGTCGCCCATAGGTCGATATTCGACCTACTCTTTCATCGTTTGCTGGTTATGTTTGACATTCAGTCATTGACGGACGATTTAGCGCAGTGGTTAAGAGCTTGAGCTGCTCCGCCCACTGTGTCGAATAGTCGCGGGTTCGATTTCCGCACGGGACAAATCTTTGTGTGATCCACAATTATTTGTTCCGGTCTGGGTATTTGTTTGTGAATTTTCATGTTTGTAAACGCACCCACGACACAGGAATAAATCCTAGTGTGGGGCTACGTTTTAAAAAAAAAAAAGTAAGACTAGACAAATAATATTAAAGACAAACATCAATTTGAGTAAGCTTATTGTAGATGTGTGCTTGGAAAGAGGTCTCCTTGTGTCCAATACAATATTCCAACACAAGGATATTCATATGTATACGTGGAGAAGAAATGAACAGAAAAGCATGATAGATTTGATCCTGGTAGATAACCGTCTCCGAAGTCAACTTCAAGATACCCGTGCATATAGAGGCCCACTCTTGAATCGGACCACTATCTCGTAATTGCGGGGTTTAGTGGTTTGTTCAGGAAGTGGAGACACTGGCGAGAGCGTATCCCCTTCGGAGGCCTTGAAAGAATCAAGGTTGAAAGGTTGCAAGATGAGAGCGTGAGGAGAACGTATGAAGACAGAGTCCGGGACAAGCTTTTGACAGCTGGTTCTTCGGACTCAAACATAGATGAATGCTGGAATTGTCTGAAAGAGAGTTTGGTAGAATCAGCGAAAGAAGTATGTGGCTGCTCAAAGAAGCATAGCACAGCAAAAGGGGATGCATGGTGGGACACAGAGTTAAAAAGCTCTGTAGAAAGTAAGAAGAAAGCGTGGCAGGACTATGTCTCTTCTTTGAATCTAAATGACAGTATGACGGAGATGAAGAAAGAAATATACCGGCAATGCAAGAATGCCACCAAAACTTTAGTGAAAGAAAAGCGTGAAAGAGCTAGTGTGATTGGGGAGGAGAGGCTGACGAAGAACTTCGAGAATAACACCAAACTCTTTTGGAGCAAGGTGAGAAAGGCTCGAGGTGATTCGTCAGGCTCTAGAATGTAAAAGATAAAATCTAAGGATGGTGACATTCTTGCAGACACACAAGCTGTGCTAAACCGGTGGAGTGAATACTTTGGAGAAATGTATGAGAATGCCCCGGATGCTGGTGCCACAGACGAGCCCAGAGGCGAGTTTGCGGCACCAGAATCCACAGAGGACATCACTATGGAAGAAGTTGAATGGGCGATACGAAGTATGAAAAATGGTAAAGCTGCGGGAATAGACGTGATATCTGCCGAGATGATTAAATATGGTGGAACTTGCGTCCGGGACGCTTTTTGGGTCCTCGCAAATCTTTGCTGGAAGACCGGTAGAGTCCCTACAGATTGGCGCCGCGCAGTCATAGTACCCTTGTATAAAGGCAAGGGCTCACAATATGACTGCGCCAATTACAGGGCCATCAGTTTGATCAGCTTCGCAGCTAAGGTGTATGGTAAAATTATTGAACGGAGAATGCGCGAGAAGTCCGATGGAGTGTTGTGTGAGGCACAGGGAGGTTTCAGGTCTGGAAGAGGATGTTCGGATCAAGTTTTCTCCCTCCGCAACATCGTAGAAAAGCATCTGGCAGTAGGCCGGAAGGTTTTCTGCGGTTTTGTGGACTTGGAGAAGGCGTTTGATAGAGTCGTGCGAAAGAGACTTTGGGACATTTTGCTAGAGTATGGTATAAACGGCACCCTGTTGCGAGCCGTCCAGTCCACCTACGTGGACAGCAAGGCATGCGTACGGGTGGGTGGTAACATGTCACCTTGGTTTGACGTTAAAATCGGCGTCAAGCAGGGTTGCGTGTTGTCCACTAGACTGTTTATAGTGTATCTGGATAAAAGTCTTCAAAGACTGAATGCGATGACTGAAGGGGTAAAAATGGGTGATCTAGTGATAAACCACCTATTGTATGCAGATGACGCGGTTTTGATAGCGCCAACAGCCACTGATCTGCAAACACTAGTCACAGTTATGAGAGACGACTGCATGAACAATGGCTTACATTTGAATGTGAAGAAAACCAAAATTATGGTTTTTGAATGGGAAGAAACCAGAACGAATGCAAGGATTGTGGTTGGTAACGATGTGCTGGAGCAAGTGAATGAGTTTGTATATCTTGGATGCGCCTTCAGTAAGGATGGGAAATACACCGCTGATATAGAGAGAAGAGTGAATGCAGGTAATAGAGTGAATGGTGCGATGGGAAGGCTACTTGGGAGCCGGCACTTAAGCCAAAAGGCGCAGCTGGCCATGCATAACGGAGTGCTTGTCCCAACGCTGTTATATGGCAGTGAGAGTTGGGTATGTAAGAAGGAGAACGAAAGCAGGATAAATGCGGTCGAAATTCGATCTCTGCGGAAGATGTGCGGAGTCACGCTGACCGACCGTATTCGCAACAGCGTAGTAAGAAAGCGAGTAGGTATGAAAGATAGTATCGGTGTAACGGTGAAAAAGGGTATGCTCCGTTGGTTCGGGCATATAGAAAGAATGCCAGAAGAAAGAATGACAAAACAGATATACAATGCGAAAGTGGAAGGATGTAGGTGCCGGGGAAGACCTAGACTATCTCACCATGACCAAATAGACCGTGTCTTAGCTGAAGGGCAAGTCAAGAGTCTCCGTAACCGGCGAGTGTGTATGAGACGAACTATGAGAGTGGAGGAAGCTAGAGAGGTATGTAAGGAAAGAACCTGTTGGAACTCTGTACTCTCTGCCTACCCCGCGAGGGAGCTGGCGTGATGATATAGATATAGATAGATCAATTTGACGTGTATTGTGTCAAATACATGGTAGTGTGTGTAATGTTTTTTTCATTGATTTAATGTTTTGTGCATAATTTAAAAAAATATATTATAAATATTATTTAAAAAATATACATTCTGCACTCCTTCTCTACATAAACTATAAGTGTGGGAATTTCATACTCCTCCGTCCGCGCAATTTTCGTAAAAAGGTGTACAAAGTTTTTGCTTTACGTATTAATATATAGATGAGGTTATATTGTGTATTGACATTTAGTAAAGATGTCGGTGACTTCTATATAAGTACTTACAATACTTTGAAATATTCGTTTAAGATTACAAATTGTCCGTTAGATACGGATATTTGCCATTATTTTAATAAAATAAATAAATAATTATGGCATCGGTCAAATGTTTGTTGGTTCTCGGGCGATTTCCGACAATGTCTTTTTATTGATTATTACAATTCTAAACTTTTTTTACTTGGGGAAATCGACTTCTGCGAAGCTGGGGGAATGGGAGCATATCGGCCTCCTATCGACTAAGACTAGACGGCTACTACTAATATCGATGCGTCAGAGGATAAAATAACACCGTATTTTAATATCATCTATATCATCACGCTAAATCCCTTGCAGGGTAGGCAGAAAATGTAGAGTTCCAACAGGTTTTTTCCTTATAGACCTCTGTGGCTTTCTCCACACTTATAGTTCGTCTCATACACGCTCACCGGTTACAACTAAATAAATTAAATGGTTACTTTAATAATTGTTCTATGAGAACGACCCACACACACTCGGCAGTTACAGTTTCTTGACTTACCTTTCGTCAACATTATTTCGTGATAGGTAGGATCATTAATCAAAAAGTGATAGACTTGTCGCACTTTCAGAACAGCAGTGAACCATCACAAAAAATCAAGTTTTTGGGAACTAATCGCGTCCCTTTAGAAGCGAGCGGCGCGGGTAGTGGCAGGGAAAGTGAAAGAGACCCAAGTATCGTATTTCTTAAATCTACCATTCTCGCTCAAAGGCAAGCCAAAACAGAAAGCCTCATTCACTTACAAAATCATAAATATAAATTAAAAAAAAAAAAAAAAATTATAGGTAAAAGAAAAAACCTACCTAACCTACTGAAGTACCGCTACAAATAAATACCAAGCACTGTAACAACAAAACCAAAAAAATAAGCGACATGTACCATACAAGTGCATATAAAAGCAACTACTAACAACACATAAATTACACAAAAAAGGTGCGGGACAAACCGGGCCCGCAGTGTCTAATTATAAATAAAAAAAAAAAAGAATACCATAAAAACATCGCTTTTTTAATATTCACCAGATAGAGCGTACCTTTTAATGGACTCTATGACCGTAACTCGATTTCTTAAATTTTTGAGTTCAGTCTATATCGTCCTGAAGGTGTTTTATTAACAAAAAACAACTAATACAACAAGTTTTGTGACGGAATGTAAGGACAGTATCGAAAACACCGGTTTTATTGCAACGTATGTACTAGCAACTACACATAATATTCTACAGCATTCTACGAAGTAGTCTGCAATAGTCGCCGTTAATCGAAGTATACTATTTAAATTATCATTATTTGACTGCTTCGTTGGTCTGGTGGCAAAGCGCATCGCTTTGTGATCACGAGGTCCTGGGTTAAAATCCTAGGTCGGACAAATGTAGTTTTTCTAACGAAAAATTCCCAGTATGAGTCCGGAGTCTGGAATTGTGCCCGATATATGGCAATAGGCTCGCCCCCTATTACATGGAACCTAACATCGTCGGGGAAACGTGGTTGTACTTAGTACACCTCTGCCACCCCCTCTGGGGAATATAGGCGTGACGGTGTGTATTTAAATTAAAAATAATAATAACATTTCTCTAAACTACAAAGCAAAATTGCGCTAAAAAAGGATAAAAGAATTGTCAAAACAAAAACCCTACTTAAAAATTGTATACCGAACCATAACTGAATTCTATATCGCCAAACAAAAAAATCTAATACCACCAAAGTACCACGCAACAAACAAATCAAAACGCAATTATCTTCTTAAACCCGTCACAAATTCTAACCGTTTTCATACATTATCAATACAAAATTGATTTTTTATTGGCAAAACATTAGGTTTGAACAGAACGATTCGAGCATATTTCCCTATTGGTGCGCTAACCCGTCAACCGCGCGAGGTATTTTTCGTGATCACCACTCCGATGGGTTGTTGGGCTTGAAGTGGTGCGCCCAACGGGGTACAATTTAGACAAAAAATGCACGCAGAGCCATTCATTGAGTCTGGGCAATGAAAACACAATAATAATTCTATGTGAATTGTTGCTGACTTGGTAAAATTTGGATATGGTAAGATAAAAGTATTGTTTTGTATTCCGTGTTATTTATACAGCAAATATAACAGTGTATTTAAATATGGATCTTAAACCTTAGTATTAATGTCGTTTAAATTCCTAAACTTTTCGAGGTTAAGTATTGGTATAGTTGCTACTTAATCACGTCCAAAAGAAATGTTTATTTTTTTAAATTAAATTGGCAGAGCCTCGCACTTCCTACTGGTAGGTGCATGTGTTAAATATTTTTGAACTTATAACTTGTCGCAGAATCTGATGTCTATATTAGATCATAATATTCCCGTACAAACTTTAATGTCTTCCCTTCTTTATATATAATTATTGGCACCTCAATAGCTTATAGGCATATTATTATATTAAATACAACAAAACATAAGCTAGCCTACTTATTAATAGTAGGCACGAAACATGCCTACCTTATGCTTATTACAAACCCAATAAAAAAGCAGGTTCTAAAATCTAATATGCCACAACTGCCACATCCAAAGTCAACATAATCGCTCGGAGTTGTTTACACGACGGATGGTGCAAGTATGGTCTCAATGAGAGAATTGGCCCACTCGAGTCACAATAGCGTCCGCAAGCCCCTGCCGTGATGCCTCTCTTGTCTGCTCTTCGTCCAATAACATGTTTTATGCTTTTTATACCCGGATAGACCCACACTCGTTCCAGAGTTACTCGCCTGTTGTGGTTTTGGTATGACTATTTATGTTGTATTATACATTTTAAAGCATGTAGTCTATGATTTAGTGTTTTGATGATAAGTGGTCCCAAGATTTGCTTAAGAGAACATAAGACCATGTAGCCATTTTCTGAACAGTTAATTTGCTTGATTTATCTTAGACCCATCTGATAGATCTGCCTGAATTGTTCTCCCATATCCCGCAACAAAGGCATATGGACCAAATTGAAAAATTTTTATTTTAAAAGGGTAACCTCGGAGTTTCTTGCCCCTCTGCTCCACAGGAATGACATTCTGAAGCCGAGGTAGAGTCTTCGTTATGTACTTTTCTGACGATTCATAAATACTATAATGGTTTAAATGAATAAAACAAATCCTGATTGTGATATAATAATAACCTACGTACAATCAGCGATATAAGTAGCTGAACATTTTTAAGTGTGTAATTATGAATGTTATGAGATGTACTTTGAGTGTGGAAGAAGCCAAGGAGATCTGAAAAAGCCTGTTGCAACTCTGTACTCTCTGCCTGCTCTACAAGGAATCTGGCGTGATCATATAGATAGATAGTTATGAATGTATCGGTGTAAAGGTGAAGAAGGATATACTCCGGTGGTTCGAAAATATTTAAAGGATTTCGGAAGAAAGTATGACAAAACTGATATTCAATGCGAATATGGAAGGCTGTAGGTATAACAGAAGAACTAGATTATCTTACTGTGACCAAATAGACCGTGTCTTATCTGAAGGGCAAGTCAAATGTCTCCGGAACTGGCAAGCGGGTATGAGACGAACTATGAGATTGGAGGAAGCCAGAGAGGTCTGTAAGGAGGGAACCTATAGGAACTCAGTACTCTATACCCTGCAGGGGATGGATAGAAGATTATTTATGTTTTAAATCGATATTAGTTACTCTTTCTTTTACAAAATACGGTCAAAAACAAATATTAGAAATCAGCACATTACTTATTATTGCAAAATAGGGGGGTTGATCCAAAAAGTGTGCCAGGGATTTGGTAACCTGATATGGTTCAGTGTACTATATGGCTGAAAAAATCATGCAATTTTATATCGTTTGTATGAATACAAAATACCAATATTTTCTCTTTTAATATATTCAGTCAGGTAAAAATTTAATTAATGAATGGAACTTTTATGATTGAAAAATCAGCCCTAAATTTATAAGTTGTGGTATAGCCGATAATCGTGATGGTCTTTAAGGAAGGCCTCTTTCCGGCAGAGGCGTCTTTAAGCTAAAGATAGAAATTTATAAGTCTAGTACCACAAAATAATGGCATAGGTATGACTACGTATGTAATAAAAATTGCGCGCCCCTGCCTATAGATGACAGGTTCATTGAAAAAATACAAACATCAAATTTGTAGCTTTACACCAACAAAGGAATGCGAAAACAAAATAAAGCTGCAACGTTATTACCTTTTTGCATCACTCTGTCGATTCAAGGACATTCCAAAAACAAGAGTCGCTCTACCTAATTGGCACACACTGGAAGTTCGCTACCCGAACAGTTAAAAATAAAAAAAAAATGTTGTGTCCTGCACCCTGCAAAACGGATAAAAGAGATAAAACTTTATAATTGTTTCATGCGTTGCGCTTAAACGTCGAATCAATGGCCAATCAGAAATCGGATATCAAATAATAATTTTTCATTATAATCAGAATTCAATAATGAGAGAGCGCTCGCGTCGGGCGTCGAAAAGATTTTTTTCACAAACGAAAAAACACAATTTGCTGCCGTTTCAGCCCAGCGGCGAAATATCATCACTTTGATCTGTATAATAGGTAGGTTGGGTTATGGGTGCGAGGGGCGGGTCTCCCCTAGAGGACGCACCCGCGATTGGTGGGCGACTTAGAGGGGGACAGCACGAGGGTAGAGTGCCTAGTTAACGCCATTGTGCGAACGCCCGGCGCGACGCGAGCGTCTCTCGGGAGTGACTGTGACTGTTGTATGAAAAAATGTTAGAATTTTACACAAACATAAACACAGGATTGATGCAGGAGGGTATGCAGCCTCCGCTCAACTGCGCCGGGAGAACAGGTTAGTGCGAAAAAATATTTCTAAAACATCCAAAACTTTTCTATGATACGTGGTCGATTTTGCTTTAAATTATGTCTTGAATATTTTTGTATATAAGTGCTACATTTTATTAATAAAGAGTAAACGTATTTTGCGCGAAAATTTCACAATAAATACCTACTCGTAATATCTTACACTCAGTTGCAGAAAGTTTATCTTTAACACTTAATTATCATAAAGCTGCATTATCACTAGTTAAATTAATATTTCAATTACGAATTGTCCCAATTTTCCTTTGTGTTATGATTATTAAATGAATATCTTTGAAATTCAAAGAACATCTATGCAATTGGGCGTTAGTATCTATCTATCTATCTATAACCTCACGCCAGATCCCTTGCGGGGTAGGCGTTAGTATCCCTGAAAATAAAATTACTTAATAAGCCAGAAATAACATATTTTTTGTGATACCGATAAATGTATTATTAGAATTAACACTTTAAGTGTTATATCTTAAAATAAGAACTTTACCGTCGTATGAAGGAGTGTTATTTGATTACTCGTAGGACTCTATCGGTACTCTGTCGAATAAAGCAGCCGACGTTTGTCTGTCAGTCTGGGCTTGTATTTTTAACTACTTAATAGTATTGGTCCTGAATACCTCATAGGTTTGAAACTCAAATCCTAGGTTGTACAAGGTGTTACTGAGATTAGCCTATCGAGAAATACTCAGTTGCCGTCCGGAATCTGGGATTGTACCAGTATTCTGGTAATATGCTTTTACAGGGCACTAAATGACGCACCTTTACGTTGGACTTTAACATCGCCTGCGAAATATAGGCATACACAATACAACACCCCTGCCATCCCCGCTTGAAAAACAAAGTGACGGTATTAAAATATAACATTATTTTAGCTATAATAAAATCTTTTAAATATATTTAATGCTTTCAAGATAGATCAAAAAGGAATGTAGAGCTCATAATTTTCTGAGCTATAAATCATTCGAGTTCAGGACCCTTATTTTATGATTTCAAAATTGTTTCATACTTAACACTTCTAAATCTGGTTTGCATTTTAAACCTGAACTATTTTGTAAGTACATCGCAAAATACGTTTTCAGTTTCAATTATATTCCACTCCGTCCCGATATTGGCAATTCATTCAATGAATTGTTTCGATATAATTGATTTAAGTGCGTTCGTAATCGGCACTCTTTTAGGCAAATTTATCAATTCATTCCGATACTAAAGTATCGGAATGAATGATTCCGATACTAAAAGTATAAGTTCATTGATATTTTTCTTATTTCTTGCTGATATTATTTTCGGTATATCCCCGTGTGGTTTGTTGTAACTTGTTACGGGGAAAATTAAGATCAGAAGAACGACAATCTCTGAATCTATCTGTCGTCAGATCGCGTCCGGGGTGGGCACAGAGAATTAATATCTACTACTTGTGGTTTCAAACCCGTCATTCAGTCATTTTAAACCGTTCTTACAGTGTCTTTCAGGGATATGGCCATTTTATTACAGGACAAAATAGCTAAGTACGTCACTTAAAGTGTACCTAGTTATATGTAGTCCTGTAGTACCTGTTCTGTAGTAGTAGTATTTGTAGTCTAGGTATATTTCCATTAATACTAATTAGACAAGAAATTAGAATAATTCTTTATGAAGTAGATATACCCCGCGGTAGGCAATAGTATGCAGATTGTACGGCGCATGTGTCATTAGCCAGAGCCGAGCGGGCGGGCTACCACACGCAATCTTAACTTGGATATATAGTTACCGGGAAAACGTTTTAAGTATTTTCCGAAGGAAGCTTAAATAATTCACAACTGATCACCCATTCTTGACTGACAAATCTGACTGCTGTTTAACTTTTGATCGCTAACAACATCGCGCTCATTTGGAGTAACAGAAATATTACGGATTTAGTACTCATTGAGTCTGTTATTTATAATAGGTATATACTGCTCAGCTTGGCATGTACATGAATCCCAATAAAAGATCGTGTAACAAAAGAATCATAAGATTTAATGAGTTTTACAATTTGTCAAACAATAAATCTTCCAATTAAGTAATAACTTCTCAAAAGCACTTATTACCGAATCAAACAATTTTTAGTGCGAAAAATGCGACCTACTTGAAACAACTCAAAAAAATGTGTCATATGTAGGATACATGATTTCATTACCATTTCATTTCATTCCGAAACGAAACTAAACAGTTTCTCTTTCTTGAAGTGAGAATAGATTAGTTAGTAAAATTCCTACTCAATCAAAACAATTTAACCTTTAATTTTCATAACGAGCGTTGGGAAATAAAAGTATGAAACACAGTTAAGTAATAAGCCAATAAAATAGGGAACAAATGTCTTTAATTTACTTGCAATATTTTGTGTCAGAATATATTTTTGTTTGTTCATTGTTTTTTGATTGTGCTTTGTGAGGTTTCCGTCGAACGTATCATTCTATTTCTTTAATCATTTGGATCAAACTCACCTTGAGGCCGTTTTACGTGTGCTTAATAGCTTTTAGAACTGCAGTAAGTGGATCTTCCAAACTTTTATTGCAAACTAAATATATGTATAACTGATTGTGCCTGCGACTTCGTCTGCGTTAATCTATTTTTGGGACTAAAAATTCCTTCGACTAAAGAAGCCTTCCTCAGGTTGCAATCCTTGCTAAATTTTATAAAAATCTACTTAGCCGTTCAGACGTGAATGGTAACAGAGTTAGAACTGTCACATTTGTAATGTGCTAATTAAAAATGATACCATAGATTCTGAATAGTCTGACTGCCTCATCACCGTCTATGGTTCGAATACTACGTTGGAAAAAAAAGTTGTTTTTCGATAGAACAGTATCAGTTCGGACTTCCGGTGTGTGGCATTGTCCTGTATAACGGCAATAGGCTCGTCCCCTCTTACTGGGACCTCACATCGCCGGCATCAAATGCGTGCACACAGTATTTATTTATTTATTTTATTCTTTATGCACTTATGTACATATGCGGACTTAATGCCTGAGGCATTTTCTGCCAGTCTACCGTGGGGTGGTGGAGAATCAATTGTGCCAGAATAAGAAAATTAAAAAAAAACACAAAAAGAAAGGTGGAAACAAAAATAATAATTTTAAACATATACCCATATATGATACACTAATATTATAAATAATTATTACGCATATATAATAATATACATAAACATTACATAGATGTACATACATATACAATTATACTATATATGAACCAGATAATGTGACATAACGATACGAACTACAACCGTTTCGAAGAATCCGCCAACATTTTATGTCATAGATAGTTCTGAAGATTTTTTTTTTTAAAAGTGAGTCGGTTGGTGGCCATCCTGAGCTCCAAAGGCAATTCATTCCACAGAAGGATAGATTGGACAAAAAAGGAAGAGTGAATGAAATCGGTCCTGTGAGAGGGACACTGAAGAAGATGATTATTTGAGGAGCGCAGAGGTTTATCATGAGTGGAGCATAAGTACTGAAATTGGGAAGTAAGATAATCAGGTAAAACAGGAGAATGAAGGATAGAGAATAATGTTGTCAAGGCCCTCAGGACTCTGCGTTGCCGAATAGGCAACCAATTTAAAAGTGAACGGTGTTCTGACACATGCTCGTATTTACGCATATTAAAGACGAATCGAATGCAGTTATTAAGTAGCCGTAGTAGTAGTACTTATCTGCCTCCCCCGCTTGGGGAATATAGGCGTGACGGTTAACTACACCGGACGCTTAACTACACACATTCTTACGGGTAATACATAGGCTGTGATTCTAAACAAAGCAAACTATTGTAAATACGAATGTGTTTGATTACTGGCAATTGAAATAAACACACCGGAATATTTGCTACACATTGAAACGGGTCTGCGAGTCTGTCAATACCTGAAAGGAAAATACGAATGTAGGTATTTACTTTGTCGACCAAACGCGGCTTTGATGACAAACGCAGCAAGTCCTTTTAATTAATATTATTCCACTCATTTCATAGAATTACTATTGGTTGGTTCAGTGGAATAATACTGCTTTATTATAACGTAGGTATATGCATTATTACAATATTGCATTTTCACCATAACTATAATTCTTTTCTGTGTATTGCACAATGTTTCAATTGAATGTAAGTGTACTTACATTTAAGTACCATGTTGTATTTAAATTTGTTAGGTAAAGTAGAAAAGTGTCTATATTTCATTAAGTATTGATACAATATCAGTTTTTTTGTAGAAAGTAGATTTTAAATAAGTAACCTCAAGACTTTTCTTTCAGTCTTTCTTTTTTTTATTATAATTTTCTTTCGATTACAATACGAAGAGAATACTTCTTTTTACCATCCGTAATATTACGACCAAGAAAACCTCAAGGGGTGAACAGTCTAACCACTAACTTTTCATTGTTTCACCAAAAGAACTTCTATAAGATAAGTATAATACTAGTGGCGGATTTACAGATTTGCCGCCAGTAGGCTATTCAATTTTTACCGCCCCTACTAATCTCTGCAATTAAAAAAAACTACCCTATTTCACAATCATATTAATTACATTTTCATTGAATCTTTGTGCTCTATCGTCATTACATCAGCTTTTGCCCGTTATTAGTATGATTGTGAACTAAGGGATCGTTGTGTTAGTTCCTAGATTACTCTTACAACTCACTATTTAGTGAAGTTTACACAAGAAATAGTCTTTGGATATATTTTTGAGCTAAGAAAAGTTTAATCATGTACTACTACAAAAACATTTTTAAGGCAAATTTGTCGTCCCTCTAAAATATGCCGTCCTAGGCTGCAGCCTACTCAGCCTGCTGGTAAATGCGTCACTGTATAATACCTATATAAGAATAATGTTTAATCACCTTTTATTATAACAGCGTTAAAATTATGTTATTTCATTCCCCAGTAGCGACACGGAGAACATGGTTAGGCCTGCAGAATCGCAATATTGAATTCTATGAACAACTAACACATCAAGTGTTTTATACAGACAAACCTTTTATCCTAACTTTCCTGAGAGTCTAGCAAAGTGGCAATAGGTTACTTGGTAAACTTTCGAAAAATTCCTGCTCAGTCAAAGCAATTTAACCTTTAATTTTCATAACAAGCGTTGGAAAATAAAAGTATGTAAACAGTTAAGTAATATGTCATTAAAAATAAATATATATATAATAAATTTTTGATTTCCTTGCAATATTTTGTGTCAGAATATAGTTTTTGTTTGTTCATTGTTTTTTATTGTGGGGCACTGTGGGGTTTCGATCGAACGGATTATTTCTGAGAGCTTCGACATTTATCATCATTCCTTAGAGTCCAGCCAAGTGGCAACCCCTTTGTTTCTATTCTCTTGATAGCGGAATGATCTGACCATCGAAAAGTCACGTTCGATAGAAAATGTCATTACCGTACATTTTTTCATTTACTAAAAGCGTTAAGAGCAATCTCCATACAAAAGTATTACCACTTTTCATTCCTGAATATTGAGAGCAAATATTATCGTATCATTCAATTTACATCTATCACTGTTACGCCGCTATGTTCCTATTTTTATCCAAAAAATTATTATTTCAGAAACTACGAGCCTTTTAAAATCACGAAAATTGCCCAATTTAAAGAATTTTTCGAAGCTTATATTTAACTTGCAATGTTTGTATGTCTGTCTGGTTCAAATCTTGTGACCCATTTTTCAAGCACTTACGGATAGCTGATTGAGCTGAAATTTGTCATACGTTAGTTAGATCCCATGCAGCTGGTCATGAGACCAGGTATTGACGACTCTTACCTCTCGACTCTACCTTACGACTCTTTTATCAAAAAGAGTCGAAAGGTGGCAATAGAAACATGTGAACGTAAGGCTCTTTGAATTGGTATTGACAAGAAATAGACAAACAGGTAGTGATCAGGGTATAAATTTCAGGTCATTTGGAGAACCGCAAGTGTTTGAAAAGTAGATCACAAACTACCTGATGATGAAGCCGAAAAGTGGCCAATAGAACCACCCAACTAAATAGTTGGGTGGTTCTATTGGGCACTTTTCGGACAAACAAGACTAGGGTGTATTAAATAATACACTCCAGTCTTGTTTGGGCTCGTTGGATTTGTCTTAACGAATACTTGAGACCTGGATGGTGTCCAGGGTCTGATAATGGAGCCGAAGGGAAGCCAAAGGAACTCCTCAAATAAATAAGTAATCATCTTCGTTGTGTGTTTTAGTTCGGCTTGCTATTAATTCGTCTCTTTTTTGTATTTTTTTAACTATAATTTACAATCTAATTACATAAAAGCTTGTAACAAGAAAAGGGCAGTCAGATCAGTTGTTTGACAAATACTTATATATCAATCTATGTATATCATCACGCCAGACCCCTTGCGAGGTAAGCAGAGAGTACAGAGTTTCAACAGGTTTTTTTTCTTATATACCTCTCTGGCTTCCTCCACTCTCATAGTTCGTCTCATACACGCTTGCCGGTTACGGAGACTCTTGACTTGTCCTTTAGATAACACTTGGTCCATTTGGTCATGGTACGATCTAGATCTTCCCCGGTACCTAAATCTTTCCACTTGCGTATTGTATATCTGTTTTGTCATTCATTCCTCTGACATTCTTTCTACTATATACTCGTACCAACGGAGCATACTCTTTCTCATCTTTACACCGATACTATCTGTCATACCAACTCGCTTTCTTACTACGGTGTTGCGAATACAGTCCGTCAGCTTCATTTCGCACATCTTCCGCAGAGCTCGCATTGCCACCGCATTTATCCTACTTTCATTCTCCTTTTTACATACCCAGCTCTCGCTGCCACGTTGCCACGCAACAGCGTTGGGACGAGCACTCCGTTATGTATGGCTAGCTGTGCCGGCTCCCAAGTAGCTGTCCCATCGCACTATTCAGTATGTTCCCTGCACTTACTCTTCTTTCTATGGAAGCGATGTATTTCCCATCCTTTATGAATACGCATCCAACATATACAAACTCATTCACGTTCCAGCACATCGTTACCAACCCCAATCCTTGCATTCGTCCTCCTATTTATATATCTACTTATAAATATGACTTTAAAGCAAGAAGCATAAGAGTTATTTCTCATTACATTTAATAATTACTTTCGGAATAACATTGCGATCACGAGGTCCTGGGTTCAAATCCTAGGTCGAACAAACGTAGTTTATTTGTCGAAAAATTCCCAGTATCCATTAAACATTCTTTCGCGAAAAAAACGGGTACTTTTTTCGAATATTTTAGTACTTTTATTGAAAAATTAAAACCTAGTGACTTGTTGAAAACCCACGATTGAACGATGTTTTAAACATTTACTATGTCGTTTGTCGTCGGTGAAATTTGGGTGTACAAATTACACCTCTGCAATTGCCACTTGGAGAAACATATTTTAGGACGTTACGTCGTCGGCGAAATGTAGGCGTACCAAGTACACTTATCGTGGGTGAAATCGTGGGTGTACATAGTACACTTCTGCCGCCTCTGAGCAAGGAAATATCGTCGGCAAAATGTGGACGCACAAAGTACGCCTATTGTTGGAGAGATATGAGTACAAAGTACATCCACAATTCTCAACACCTCGCGTCGGTCTCACTGTGGGAAATTTAACCACTCATGCTCACGGCTCTGTATGTAAATTAAAGAAACCAAAGTTTTTAGCAAACAATATTTACAGTAGTATCTCATTGTATCTTGTTATTTGTTTGTTGTATTTTATTGTGTAATTTTTGTGTATGTATGTATTTGTATTTTTGTTGTGCTGAATAAATATTTTTGTATTTCATTTCATTTTTTTCCAAAATATCCACTGGATCGGCTAGACCAGCAAGGCAGCAATAATAAAGCAAATAAATAGATTAGTATACCTACAAAGTGTAAAACGGTAATTTTTATTACTGCTCTAGTGGTGTCAAATGCGCGAGGCGACCACGAGATCCCAGGTTCGTCCTAGGTTCCTAATTAGCCATGTAAGACAATGGAATAAATTAGATCAACCGAAAATTCGTCTGTCTAAAATTTACACGTCTTTCATGGGCTATCACAGATTCTATAATAAAATTCCACTAGACGTCACTCAACTTAGTGAAAATAAATTCAAATCTCATATAAAACGTACGCTCTATAAGCGAGCTTATTAAACTCTTGGTGATTATTTTATAAAAGATAAAAATGTTTGGATAGGTGCTGTTCCAGCTCCACTTGAATATGGATAACACGCTCAGCTATTAATATTAACAATTTAAAAGAATGAAAATTTTCTTTCTCTTATCATTCTCTGTAAATGAGAGAACCATGTAACCATTCCCGAAAATAGTATAACTTGGTTAATTTAATTTAGACTCACCTAACATATTGTTCTCACCTACCCCACAACAAAATGTAGATGGAAAAAATTGTAAAAATACTAGTTTAAAAGAGTAACTGTGGAGTTTGTTGCCCTTTTTCTACACAGGAATGACATTCAGAAGTGATGGTAGAGTCTTTATTACTTTTCTGACGATTCATAAATACTATAATGGTTTAAATGAATAAAACAAAGCCTGATTGTGATATAATAATGACCTACGTACAATCAGTGATATAAGTAGCTGAACATTTTTAAGTGTGTAATTATGAATGTTATGAGATGTACTATGAGTGTGGAGGAAGAAAAATATTCTGATTCTGAATAATATAATTTTTCCGAAATTTGGAATTATATACAGTATTACAGCAATATGTTCCTCTCCTATTATTTTGGAACCTTACATTGTCAGAGAAAAGTTGGTACACATAGTACACCTCTGCTTAGGGTGACGGTGTTAATTTAATACACTTTTGTTTTTTTTTAATAAGACTCGCCAACTTATTAGCATAGTAAGAAGCAAAGACATAATTTTAGACTATTCTAGCAAACAAAATCAGGGCTAAAAAATTACGAGCACGTAATTTATATCAAAATATCGAATCATCGGTTCAAACTTTCGCACACCACGCACATTCTGTTCACTCACACACTATATCGCGGGGTTAGGACACAGAGCGCCGGCAATAAATTTTCTAAAAACCTATTCTTGTAATGTCTTGCCAATCCAGTATCCTCTTAACGGCTGTAGAAAGGTCACTTAACTACAGGCCCTGGACCCTTATTCGCTATGACCACTTTATCACGTAACGCGGTGCGTTACGATAACTCCGTGAACTATTCATTCATTTCGGTTATTTTACGAAGTTAGCGCAACGCACCGCGTTACGTATTAGCGAATTAGAGCCTTAAAAGTATGATGGCCGATTTAAATATTCAACTGAAGGATAGATTTGCTTACTGTCAGTAGAATTTTAACAGATTTAAAACAGATACACAATATGTCAAAATTCTATCCGTAGTATTGCCTACTACTCTATCCTTAAGTTAAATATTAAAACCGGCCCTAACTCGCTTTGGTCGTAGATACTGCTACGGCCGGCGGCGCACCGTAGCCGCCCTACGCTTCGTAGCAAATCAATAGCGGGCCCGTCACAAAGCAGGATAGAACAAGAAGATCAAATGTTTATTTTTAGAGGCTATTTTTTTTTAACATACTTGTTTTAAACTACGAATGAACCATTTTTTT
This sequence comes from Phalera bucephala, assembly GCA_905147815.2. Taxonomy (NCBI): domain Eukaryota; kingdom Metazoa; phylum Arthropoda; class Insecta; order Lepidoptera; family Notodontidae; genus Phalera; species Phalera bucephala. The sequence continues at coordinate 4,146,442 of LR990609.1, read as the reverse complement.
ACGTTAAAATGGCACATTTGCACCGGTGAATTCGGTCTACTCCCAGTCACCACTAGCGACAAATGTGAAAAAAAATCCCGGCTGTTGCCAGTGGCGACGTATGACACAAAGTTTCCTAGTTGCCGTCACGGCTTTGTTACCACTGGTGACAAATGAGAAAAAAATGTCCCATTCGTTGCCAATGGGGACAAATGTATTTTGAATGCAAAAGTAAAAAAAATATACTTATAAGGCCTTAAAAAGCTCTACTCTTATTAAAGTTCTTCAAATGGTTGTAGTTATGTTAATTGTCGCTAAAACATAACCCATATACTATATCACTAAAATACAACAACGTGATAGGCGTAAAAATAAAACTCGTTCACATTTCAATAAAAGGATTACACATAGCCTTCTTCATATCTTTGTATACATGCTGTAATAAAATACTTTACTACTTACTTGCTAGAGCGCAGCCATCTGTTCGTTCTTATTTCATTAAACGTTGGGAGATAACTTTTTACATCTTTGTGTTAACTAATGAACCTGTTACGGCACTAGATTTAGCCCTCGTTATTAGATTCCCGTATGACATAAATTTTGGAAGCACCATACCATAATTTATTTTGATTTATGATAGACTGGTATTACTGCCGTATCATTGTATGGTTATAATAATATTAGCCCTGTTAAGAAACTATCCCACTGTTGGGCACGGGCCTCCTCTCAAACTGAGAGGGCTTAGGCCATAGTCCGCCACGCTGGCCCAGTGCGGGTTGGCGAACTTCACACACCTTCGAGAAACTCTTAGGCATGCAGGTTGCCTCACGATGTTTTCCTTCACCGTTAAAGCAAGTGATAATTAATTTTTAATACGCACATGCTTTCAAAAAGACAGAGGTGCGTGCCTGGGTTTGAACCCGAGACCTTTGACTTTGCAGTCCAACGGTCTAACCACTAAGCTATCACTGCTTGTATGGTTAGTACCACCAAAATAAAATAAGGAATTGTTGACTAGTAAAAATAATAGCTAAAGGAAATAAAGAACTATAATATTGATATAAATCAAAAAATGCCCATCCCGTCCAGAATCCTGCTCCGTGATCATCCCGTGCAAAAGTGCATCATCAGCAAATTTGTCCTCGCTTTTCAGTTCCTAAGCAGTCTACTCCCGTCATCGGCCGAAAACGGTTCCCATCTTCTACTTCCTTACTTACTATATATATAATAATGGTGTGAGTCAAGTTTAAGTAAAAAAAAAAAATAAGCCAATAAAAACCGTCCTTGAGCTAGTTGCCCCCTTGCCCTTCTAGCTCGAGCGTAGTGGTTATATGCTCGCCGGCTCCGGTGAAGCTGTAAAGGCCCTGCGGCCTACAGCGTAGATCATTCACACACACACACACACACAACAAAACTTGGATCTGTACTTATAAGGTAATACAATTCATGGAAAAATAGTTTTATAGCAAGAATGTATGCAGTAATAGCCTAGTGGTTAGACCGTTAGTCTGCAAAGTCAGAGGTCTCGGGTTCAAACCCAGGCACGCACCTCTGTCTTTTCGAAAGCATGTGCGTATTAAAAATTAATTATCACTTGCTTTAACGGTGAAGGAAAACATCGTGAGGAAACCTGCATGCCTAAGAGTTTCTCGAAGGTGTGTGAAGTTCGCCAACCCGCACTGGGCCAGCGTGGTGGACTATGGCCTAAGCTCTCTCAGTTCGAGAGGAGGCCCGTGCCCAACAGTGGGACAGTTTCTTAACAGGGCTAATATTATTATTATAAAAACATAAACGTCAGTATTATTTTCTTACATCTACCAGCGGATCAGAACGCCGCCGAGAAGATCCGAGGGGAAAATCATCGGGCTAGTCTTTTAACTTATATTGTTTTCAATTCGCCTGAAAAAATAACAAAAATGTTAACCTGAAAGAGTATACCATTTATTATGTTGTTTTTATTTGTGTGTTCGTAAATCTGCACCTTCTAAACGGCTTGACCGATTTTTATGATTTTTTTTTTGTATTAGATTCTTCTTAGATGTAATTGTTTAGCTATTATTATTTAATATTCCCTCTCTTCCTTCTATTAATTTAGTAAAATGTATCTTTTTTTCTCATTTCTTTCCCTGTAAATAAGGGAACCATGTAGCCATTCACATGAATAGTATAATTTGTATAATTTAACTTAGACCCACCTGATAGACCAGCCTACATCGTTCTCCCATATCCCACAACAAAATATAGATGGAAAAAGAAAATGAAAAAATACTATTTTTAAATAGTAACCGTGGAGTTTCTTACCCTTCTTCTCCACGGGAATGAATTCCGAAGTGGAGGTAGAGTCTTTGTTACTTTTCTGACAATTCATAAATACTGTAATGGTTTACATGAATGAAAAATATTCTGATTCTGATTAATGAAAATTATTTAAAGCAAAACAAAAATACAGTACCAACCGTTTCTCGCACAAATTTTCAAACACGTGTGATGCTATAGCTAATATTCTTATTGATAGATAGCAGTTCGATATCTAGTACGTCATCAAGGTATACCGATGCGTGTGCAAATAAGCTTATTATCTTTATAATCACTTGATTGACTGTTTATCGGCAGGCTAAAACAATTAAAGTTTCGTACAAACCTTATTCCGTACTTCGTGGTACCAACTATGCATCTCTAGAACCACAGAGAGGTACATAAAACGACCTTAAGCAGGGCTTGAATACCCAGGTCATTTAGAAAATAAAATCCAGGTATTGAACTTTTCATATTGAGTTTAGCCTAAGCTTAAAATTAGTCGGCAACCTCTTAATTTTGGTTACAACTCTTATGTTCAAATATCCTTTATCAATTATAAAATTATTAATTTGTGTAGATTCCTTACATACTTAACGCGTCAATATAATGGCATTCTTTTGCTGCGAATCTGAGGGCGTTACTATTATTTTTCAATCTTTACCTATAGGGTATATTTATGTACAAAGGTATCGGAATCGCTAATTTACTCCGAGACTTACAATAATGTAAGAATCACCAGTAATTGTGAATCTTATTTAAATAAAATCAAATCACAACGACAGTGGTCGTTAATACTATTCCTTAAATACAATACAAAATACTTGGAAAAGAAAGTGCTAGTCAAGTCGGTACATCGATTAGCCGTCACGACGCCGGTTAACGCCGACATTTTGCTGACCGAATTTGATCGCCATGACCCGGGTGACCCGGGCACGCCCCACCACCCTCCAGAAGGCGTGTCCCACCCCAATACCCCGCGAGCAGTCTTAGGAACGCGCTGAGATGTGGCGCCCTTTATTTTCCTTCGAAAGCCGTTTTAACTGTATGTGTACTCGTATAGATAGCTACAACTGCAAATTCATTCGACCTTTATTGTACCTATAGGGACTGTTAAGTGTAGAGGCACGATTTTTCTTGATGGCGGAATGTTGCTACACCCTCAAGCCAGGGGTGAGGGGTGGCAGAGGTGTACTGTGTACACCCACTTCTCGCTGACAAAGTTAGGTTCATTTGTATACATAAATCCAAATTTTGTGCAAATGTTCATAGGCTATGAAATGTTGCACAAAATTTGGATACAGATTTTCCAAATCCTGTTTAATCTTTGATACCCCCCTGCTTGGGGAATATAGACGGGGTTATTTTTTCTTAATATTCCACTGTGGGGCATAGTCTCTTTTCGTTCTATTGTATTATATCCATGCCCAGACGGATTGAGTAATGTAAAAATATTGGTAGTGAAAATTAAACTCTTACACACAGACACAACACTGAATTTTCTATGATTTAAACAACTCGAGAAACCAAGATGAGTGAGAGTAATAACCTGGAGCCCAGTGTCTCGCTCGCACTTATTACGCTGCAGTACGGTGACAATAAGGTAAAACCATGGATTTCAATCATACTGGATTGAGCACTCTGCGAAAAAAACGGGATGACAAGGATACTCACCGAGAGCCCTACGTCTCTGCCTAAGTAGTGTATGCAAAATATGGTACGATTATGGACTGGTTGACATATAATTAACGTATAATTCTCGGGCACTGTTTATTTCCGTAATTCTTTCTTTCTACGCCACATCTTAAATGAGTAGTAGTCAAAGTTTTTGATTAAATTGTCCATTTTCTTGCTGACTGTACATTTCTTTTCAGAATCTGTAAATTCAGCTCTAAATATCGCAAAAAAATTAAGATAGTCCACTATGGCCGTTTTTCTGGATCTACAATGGTTGAGATAGCTGCCCTTACTGACCCATCTTAATCCATTCTGTATATAAAGACGAATCGACGAACCTTGTTCGTTTTGAACTCGGCAATATATTGTTTACAGCGTATTTAAACCACATCATAAATAGGTATAATCCGTATGAGTTCTACCTTATGGTCCCCGTTCTGCACCGTAATGGCGGCGAGCGTGACACCATGCTTCTGGTTATTGCTCTCACTCATCATGGTTTCTCGAGTTGTTTAAATCATAGAAAATTCAATTTTGTGTCTGTGAGTAAGAGTTTAATTTTCTTTGGCAATTTTTTGACAGTACCCAATCCATTGTTTTATATCCATGGGTAGAACTAATACGGACTATACCTATTTATGATATGGTTTAAATACGTTGTAAACCATTTACAATCGAGTTCAAAACGAACAAGGTTCTCAATTTGTCTGCATATACAAGATGAATTTTTAAGATGGGACAGTAAGGGCAGTTATCTTAACCGTTGTAGCTACACATATACAACCTTAGGAGACTATTCTTAATTTTTGCGACATTTGGAGCTGAATGTAGAAATTTTGAAAAAAATGTAGATTCAGCAAGAAAATAAGCAATTTACTCAAAAACTTTTTTGTTCCAATCGATTCTGTTTCTTACAAGGATCACAATTCTACTGGATCAACTGAGATTAGATTTTTCATTTGGTAGCCGTATAGCTAGCGTAAAAAAGTTAATGGCAAATAGAAACAGATTGTCGTTTACAAGCCACTACTATTATATATATATATATATATATATATATATATATATATATATATATATATATATATATATATATATATATATCATCATAACAGTGGCAGAAACAAGAAAATGTTTTAGTAAAGATATAACATTAGGTCATTGAAGACGTGGCATATGCGTCGAAATAAAAAAGTAATTCTTTAATACCATAACAGGCTATTCAGGCCATAAACAGTGCCCGAGAATTATGTTAGTTAGATGTCAAAAGTCTGTGTAAGTGCGTTTACAAATTCACATACGCAAATAATTTTATATTGGCGGAATGCCTTCCAATCGATCAAAAATTCGAAGGCATATCCTCCAGATTGAGTAAATAGGTACAATCCATAAAATGGTCAAACTACCAAAATGGTAATTCTTGTAATAAATTATTCAGTCAATAATCGACAATCCGACGAATTGAACGCCAGTTGAGTACAGTTGCAATTTAAGCGAAATTTAGGCTTGGACAGAAGTTGTGCGCTGTTCCATATTTCCACCCGCTTCCATTGATATTAAATTGCAAATACAAATTACGTCCTCATGCCCGCTTTGTACGTTTAATTTTGTAAAGGTGTGTGCTATGGCGAATTGACCTTCATAAATAAAATGTGCTGCATTCTTGATGGTTTCTTGATCGATTACATCGCATCTGAAAGAGAACGGTCTTGAAAACAGTTTCTGAGATTTACAAATAGGTAGGCACTTAGTAACTTAGTCGCTTTTTTCCATTTCAGAACTATTATATTTTTGTATATTTCAATAACGAAGTAAAACTATTAAAACCTGACCACCTTCTCTTTTACACACGATGTATCATTTATTGTATTGTTTAACTCCAACTGCGATTTACCACATGCTACTACCCATAGCCATCTCTCCAACAGAGCTCAGCGCGAACATCAAGCGAGAGAAGATTGTGGAGATCTGTGAGGGATGCGGCCAGAAGATCCAGGACCGCTACCTGATGAGGGTTGGGGAACTCTCCTGGCACGAGCACTGTCTCAGCTGCTGCGTGTGCGGATGCCCCCTGGCTCACACCTGCTACACCAGAAACGCAAAACTCTACTGCAAACCAGACTACGATAGGTAAATATAAAGTTTTTGGATGCAAAATTTTCATCGAAAATTTCGTGACCAAAAACCTGCGAGACTTCTCAAACGAATATATTGTTTGATGCCGGTATCCTGTGTAGTTTAAGCATGATATTTGCAATTGCGAACTGCCATGCGAAATGCTTGCGAGATAATGTGCGAATTGTTGTTCATAATTCCTCAATAATCCGAACAACCCTACCCAACATCAATGTCTTATTCCTTAGATTGTTCGGAGTCAAATGCACGAGATGCGGCGATCGGCTCCTTCCGCAGGAGATGGTCATGCGAGCCCAGCAGTACGTGTTTCATATACAATGTTTCGTGTGCGTCATGTGTTGCCAACCACTCCAGAAAGGAGAACAATACGTCATCAGAGCAGGGCAGATATTCTGCCGGCAGGATTTCGAGAAAGAAATGTATTTGATGCAGCACGCCGAAGACGATATGATTTTGGACGATTCTGAACGCCCTCGTGATGGCAGGAGGGGACCAAAGCGGCCGAGGACTATCTTGACATCAGCTCAACGTAGGCAGTTCAAGGCTTCTTTTGAAGTCAGCCCCAAACCATGTAGGAAAGTGCGCGAAGCTTTAGCCAAGGATACTGGCCTAAGTGTTCGAGTAGTCCAAGTGTGGTTTCAGAACCAACGGGCTAAAATGAAGAAAATCCAGAGAAAAGCAAAGCAGGAAGGCGAGAAGAATAATGATAAAGAGAAGGATAAAGATGAAAAGAGTATCAAGCAGGAGTCCCCGTCTAGCGAGCACGGCAATTATTTGGGACTTGATGGATCCTACTCCGCTTCTAGTCAGCCATTGAACCCTAATTTACCTTATTCTCCTGATGGTAAGATTCTACTTGAATTTATTTCTATAACTTCAATAAATATTCTGTAAGGATTTATTGATCCTGTAAAAGTCCAAAATGTATCAAGAATGTACGGAATCCAAAATAAGTAAAAAAGTTGTAAAATCGTGTAAGACACGATTCTTTGATTGTTTTATAATATATAAATCGGTTCGATTCTTTCTAGATAAACATATACAAAGGTATTTAAAAGGGTGGTTACAAACGCAAAGTTTAAGCCTGTCACGCGCAGTGCTAGCACAATCCAATAAATCTATAGTAGAATGAGAATTAGGTACCTAACTATATCTCAAAGCTTGCAATTTAAGCGATAAAGACGACAAAGTTCCGCAATTTTTTTTCTTTACCTTTGAATGCGTAATTTTCTAGAGACATCTGTAACCTAAAACATTTTACCCCAGATTATCCAGCTCACTCCGGCGACAGCTTCTGCAGCTCCGACATATCCCTGGACGGCAGCAACTTCGACCAGCTCGACGAAGGTACCTCAGACACCATGAGTCTGCAAAACCTTGAGGTGCAGCACCACTCCCATCAGCACGCCGGGCACTCGGTCCACGAGCCTCTCAACCTCGGCACTGGCTCCGTGGTCAACCCTATAGACAAGTTGTACCTCATGCAGAATTCCTACTTCAGCACCGACCATTGATTCACCATGAGCCGTGGCCAGAGGAAGGCGAAGTCCCGTCGCCAGTCGCCTGCTACGGACCTTACAGTCAAATCTACCAGCACATCCCTCATGCAACCCTATGCTGATAATTCCCAAATCGCTGCGTTAAACCTTAACAAGTATTACGCTGAACAATTTTAGGATGTTAGTGAATGACAATTAATTTTTATGAGTAGTGTCTGTGGTGTATCGCCGTGTTTATAACTGGATTACTCTTGAACGTTTTGATTGCGGTTTTTTATACGCTAAGATGACGATTTAAACGAAAAAAAAAGTTGGCATTGATTGAAATTGGTGTTTTGTGTAATAAATCAACGGTTATTCTTTTATATTACACTAGCTGTGCCCGCGACTTTGTCCGCGTGGTATAGTGCCTTTGGGTAGCATTTAATATTTTGTCTCTTGTCGCAAACTTATAAAACATTCACATAAACCTTACATATTTCCATACAAACTTTCATCCCCTATTGTTATTTTACACCCTTGAGGGTAAAACTTTTACAAACTTTGAATGTCATATTTATTTAAATTGAATCAACAGCCTAAAAAATAAGTTTCAAGCTTCTAGCTCTAAAAATGACGATACTTCCATACAATTTTTCATCCCCCCCCCCTTTCAACCCTTCGTTCGTTATAACCCTTTTTTTGCATTAAAAGTAGGCTATGTCCTTTCTCAGGCTCTAGACTATCTATGTACCAAATTTCATTTAAATCGGATCAGTAGTTTTGAAAGCGCGACAGACAAACAGAGTTACTTACGCATTTATAATATTAGTAAGGAAGTAAGGATTAGTAAGGAATTATTCCAAGAGCCAAGAATGACAACCAACACATTCCACCATAAACCAAAACACTACAAAATTTAGTTTCCAGCTATAATTTTAATGTAGGTACCTATGCTATATTATGTTATAAGGTATCTGACGTAATGACATAGCTAGATGGTAAAATAAGACAATAACAGTAATAAATAAGTACGTTTTTGTTGCGCAGACTTTTGAGAATATTTAAAACGGGTAATTTTATTAATCGCATCGAGAATCGAATACTGGATACCATCGTAATATTTTGATTCTTTAAGAGTGGAAATTTTACCGAGAGCACTTTATCCGCTGGAAATCCGAAGTTAAACATCTTAATGATTAAGAACTAGATTTGAGCTCAAAGTGATGACAAGTATAGTCCAAAATTTCGTCCAAAATCTAGTATATTCCAATCAAACTTTAAAACTTTGTGAACAAGCCATCATCCTTTTTAAATGTTTTAGTTGTAATTGCAATCTATAAAAAGTGTAATATGAAGGCGACAGTATTTCCAAAGACACGACATGAAAATGCCGTTAGCAAGAAATCAGCATTTTTTATATTGAGTGAAAAAAGTTTTAAAAAGTAAGCAGATCTACTGCACATCATTGTTGCGTTAAATTTATTTAAAACTTCTGAAAAATCGTAGACGTTGGTTTCGAGAGTAATACCATTTCCAATAACTTAAAATATTAGATTCATATTACAATTTTAATATGTTCTTAAAATTGTTTAATTAAATAAGCTCTCTATAGATGTCATTTTTCTTAAATAATACACAAACATGTATGTATATAATGTACAGAAATACATGTAAAACTTAGTCATTTAATAGATACAATTAGAAAATACGTGTATATGTTTGAAGCTTTTCCTTTCTGGATAGATGTTATGACTGTACTTAGGAGTTAATTGTAAATAATTTACGTAGAGAAAGAACTAGTCGGTGTCTAAGTATACAACGTATTAAATAAGTATGTACGTAAATGTATATATAAAATGTATTAATTTTAAGCATGGAATCGTTAGTGAAATTAAATAAGTATATTTATTTGTCTTATTGTAATATGTTGTGACCTCTCATCACAAAACACAAAACGAATAGTGAAAGCAAATGATGATACCATTAAATGAAACCAATCATTAATATCGCCTAGGCCTCCACTTGACGCAATAAATAATCTAATAATCTTAAAACAGCTTACCAATATCAAACGGACATAGTTTAACTAAGGTCCCAATACACGTGGCGTCAGAAAATAAAAAGAAATTCTAAGGACATGGAATTGTATCGTTCCTTGTGCGGGTTGGTAATAATATAGACTGGATTCTTTTAGTTGGGCTACATCATAAAGTCAAGCTCCATTCCGTCGCTAGGTACTATCAAGACCAAGAAAATTACGATGTTTTATAACACACCTAGAACCTCATCATAAGTTACAACTTTTCAATCAAACCCGTCGACTATTTTTTATATAGTGATCTATGGCCAAAAGCTGCCCTTGGTAGAAGTACAAAGCTTTTTTTCCGGTGAACACCACCCTATTCAAAAGTATTGTATTGAGCCGTAAGTCCAATAATCCCTTTGGTTTTGAGAATATTTATAGATTTATACTGTAAAAATAAATTGAAGTCTCTCGCAGCCTGTCCTTTATCTAGTATGTACGCATTAATCTCATTCGGTGTACACCCATAGATACCCGTGCAAAGCCGGGAGTGGTCACTGGTTAAAAGATAGCAAATAAGGATTTTAATTTAAAAATGTATCTACTTATTTGTCTAATTACGCCGACGCCCTGTATCGCAGATAAATTACAGGTTTTTTCTAGTCATATAATGTTATTATTATAGGTTTGGTCAAATAGCCGACGGAGCGCGACGGGAGCGGGACAGCAGCGCTCGTCTACGTTCGTTTGTGACGTTTGCCGTCGCGCCAAGCGGGGCTGCACTGTGTGGCGTCTCCCGTACATTTCAGTACATTACAAATCCCTAAGCCGCGCCAACGTCGCGCCGAGCGGGGCTGCGCTGTGTGACGTTTCCCGTACATTTTAGTACATTACAACTCCCCAAGCCGCGCCACCGTCGCGCTCCCGTTGCGCTGTGGCTATGTGGCGAAACCATTATTCATCTGCCATTGGTCGTCGGTCATTCGGTTCTCGGTCTCAAGACCATGGGTTCGGTTCCTAGAACAGACAGTGCTATTCCTTTTCTATACTAATATAATAAAGAGGAAAGGTTTGTTTGTAATAGATAAACTCTGAAACTACTGAACCGATTTTAATGAGTCTTTCACCATTAGAAAGCTACGTTATCCAGAAGTAACATGGGCTATATATCATATCCGGTAGGTAACGCTTTTGTCGACTGGATACGAAGTCGCGGGAAACTGCTAGTGTTTTATAAAAAAAAATCCCTGGTGTAATGGTAATAGGCTCGCCCCTTTCGTCTGCAAAATATGGATGTACCTGTAAACAATACGGCCTAGCTATTCTCGTTTGGGGAATGTAGGCGCAATGGTTAATTAAATTTAATTAATTTATCTGTACACAATTTATGTTCTAAAAGTTGTCTTATATTACTTTATGTAAAATATTTTGTAAGTACAAAACTCGAAATGTTGCTAGTCAAACTAATTAAACCTCTTATCTAGATCTCTATGAATATGTATGTTTTTGTGATATGTTTATGTATCTGAGTAAAGCTGGTATTAAATGTTGCTTGAAAATCTATTTGATTCAGCAATATTATAAGAAAAAGAAGTAGATCCAAAATTACTTAAGTACTATATAATAGTATATGCGCTTCACGTGGCTTGTTCAATCAAGCTAGGTAGGTCCTCATTTTAATTCTTCACATCATGTCAGGACAGTGAATAGCAACACTACTTATAGATACTCCTCCCAAAGAATATAAGCACCGTATTACTCGTGGAAATATGATAGCAAATGATTTAATTGTATGTCAAATAATAGTCTGTCTAAACAATTTTTGTTCTACAACTTTCATCATCAGCTTTCCATAACCAAGGCATAAAGCAAGGCATACGCCTCCTTATGTGACATTCTTCGCGGTCCTGTGCCAATCTATCCCAAGTTCTTCCTACCTACCCACCTAGTCATTCGTTTGCCCACTCGTCCTTTACCAGTACTAAACAACTTCTTGCACTTTCCCCGTACAAGCAGAGATGGGAAAAATGTAATCAGATTAATGATTACAATTGCATTTTGTAATATTCAATTATGATTCGAGATTAAAAGTGTTATATGTACACTATAATCTCTATATTCCCTAAGCGGGGGTGGTTAATTTTCATTCATCATCAAGTTCATCTCTGCGTAAAAGTTCACTCGATTAGCTAAAATCTTATCGATATCAAACTTGTACAGAAAACTAAAAAATAATTTATCGTTAAAAATAAACAGTTGCAGATAAATGTATATAAATATACAGACTGAAGTATTTCCGCTAGATACCTCAATTCCGAGACACACTGAACACTTCTTTTTCTTAAAATATCATTAAATTAATATCATGAAGCCCATGGTACACCTCAGCCCTTACCACAATCTCTTTAGCAAAGCTATTGTATTATTACATTGCGATAAGAAATATATACACATAAATACATACATATACTCACGCCCTTATCCCAGAGATTCTGACACACCTCTTAAAGACTTATCCGGTGAAGCTGTAAAGGCTCTGCGGCCAACAGCGTAGATCATTCACACACACCTCTTTACGAAACAAATGTGGTAGTTTTCGGTCGGTCTCTTATTCACGGCGTTCTGCTAAAGAGATGGTAGTATAATAAGTAATTAGGTGTAGACAGACACGTCAAACGTGTTTATTGTAATGCTTGTTCTCTTTCTATTTCTTTCAGAAAAATCCAATCAATTTAGTAGAGTGCAGTTAGAATTTATTATAACCTTTTAGTTTAAGCATAAAAATGCTTTATTGGGATATTCGATCGAAAAAGAAACATCTATGTACTTGTATTATTAGATTATAGGTAATTTTATAAATCTATGTAAAATAAAACAGTATTTATCGGATGCTTTGTTTTATTCTTATTTATATAAAGAACTCCTCTTAAGAAAACTAGAAGCATCTGGCATAAAAGGAAATGCTCTCGACTGGTTCCGCAGCTATCTCTCCAACTGCACACAATTTGTTGAAGTCGGTAATTGGATTAGTAAAACATTACCCGTTACATTTGGAGTCCCACAAGGCAGTATACTTGGCTGACGCTCTTTACACTCTATATCAATGATTTACTGGATCTACCACTAAAACATGGACGACACTGTGATTTTCTTTTCATGCTAATAACTGGGAAACAGCCTACTGCTACTCCGAAGAGGGACTGCATACTGTGGCTGATACACTTAGTAGCAATCTTTTAACATGGAATATACAATAAACAAAAGTTGTAAATTTGTTTCAAAACATTACCCAGACCACCTTCGCGGCTCGTTCTTAAATATCACCTTTGCTCCATCGAAGCAAACTCCCCACCTAGTATCTGCACCTGCTCATGTATAGAAAACACACATTGCATAAATTACTTCCAATCCAATCCAATTTATAATCTATGGCTCCATCGTTAACCGACGATTCTGCCAATGTCAAGTTTGCCAAGTTAAAAAAAAGTGACGAACAAACGGTTTAATTATGTATGAACTTAACGAAAAAACACCAGAACATCAAATTAACTTGGGCAATAAAGAAAACTTGGTAAAGTTGGTATGAAAAACTGTTTTTTTTTTTTTAATAAATTACTTGGAAATCTCTATTGATGAAACTTTGTCATTTAAATGTCACATACATGAGCTCTCTGCACGAGTGCGAAAACTCATTTAGTTAGTGATTATATTCTCTTTGCTTATAACAAGAAAAAGGTCAAAAATCTAAATGCACTTTCACGCAACGGAACGAAAGCCACATATGTAGAAACGTTAATTTAAAAATAAATCAGTAATATGTCATCATAAATTTTCACCACCATTTTGGCATATTACAAAACAAAAATTTTACAATAAAATGATTTAAACACCAAAAAAATATTATCAAAAAATAATGAAACATGGTAGTATTCTCGTAAAGTAAGATTTCGTATCTTATGTTCGAGATACGACCTTGAATACAAAAATGGCGACGTAAGTACCACTTTCTCTTGTTTTAGCATCAAAATCCCTTTTTAGCAGTATTATTGCAAGCCATCATATTTTGCGCTGAAGGAAATATCTATTCACCTGTTACGGCAAAATTTAACACAATAATGCCGTTGTTTTTAGCTTGTCTTAGCTTCGAGAGTCCTAATATGCATTACAGAATGACTACACGAGACGAAACCAGAATAAAATAAATAGTGTCCGAACGAAGTTTCGGCTTCATCTTCGGCCGAAACTACCATCTTACCACCCTCGGCCAAACATACCACTTCAAGTTCTTAGATTTAGGCGAATATTACACATGAAATAAAACTATTTTTTCGGATGTTATCCCGGTTTATTTTGATTTTTAGGTTCCCGACGTTTCAAGTGCTTTGCAGCACCCATGGTTACGGGAGGGACTGAGGTGTTAGACGTCCAAAAGGCATAGTTGTTCCGGGGTACCCTCAAACTTCTTAATTATTTTTGTTTTTATTGGTCCAATCTACGCAGAATGAGCTCACGGTGTCTTGAGGTCTTGCAGTGTTATGCTTGGTTTTCGATTTGATTATATTGATTACTGGATCCCAAGTCGATGGAAGCACCCAGCCATCTTCTCTATTGAAATTAGGATGTTTTTTCATTTCAATAGCCTCGCGAACCATACTTGGTAGGAATCTGTGTTGTTTCACGAGGACTTGTGGTCTATCAAATCTGATGTTATGGCGGTTGCGGTCAAGGACATGTTTACAGACTGCAAACTTCTTTGAACGTCGGGAACTTAAAAATCAAAATAAACCGCGATAAAATCCGAAAAAATAGTTTTATTTCATACCACCTTCGGCCAAAAATACCACCATCACCAAGATTAAGCAGCGTGCGACTCAGTCATTTTCATATTCGAGCGAATCCGTGCTTCGGAAGGCACGTTAAGCCGTTGGCCCCGGTTACCACTTAATGTGGTAGTCGTTAAGCCGAGTTGAAAGCCTTATAGGCGGCTTGATAAGTTCTACTAGCAGGTGTTCCACCACACATCTGCCTCCACCGCACCGCACTGGGTTCGCGTAGTGAAGTATGACCTAATCTCTCTCACCTCCATTTGTGAGAGAAGGCCTTTGGCCAGCACTGGGACAATATAGGCTGATATTATTATTATTCCAGTTTTATCATTTTTAATCAGTTGTAGGTAATTTCAATCATTTCGTTAAGTTATTATAGTCAATATAACTTTTCCAAAATGTAGCCAATTTGCACTAAATTTCTTATTAAACCTTCGGCCGGACACTAAACCTATCAAACCTCACATAAAAGGGTTTAACGGTTCCGCAGAACAATCCTTTTGACGACCCTACACATCCGACTCTACACATGTGGCTGCTGATCCTAATGGTTTTTTTAATAAAACAGTCGCGAATCTTTGTGATCCACAAGTATTTGTTTGTGTTTATGCATGTAAAATGTAAGGCACCAGACTAAAAAACTATTTTTTAATGTGGGGCAATTTTAAAAAGGCCAGTAACTTGAAAATTGCTCCTCTCAGTTGTTGTACGTGCTCCGGCGGCGGTAATGTCGGCGGCGGCAAAGCAAACCTGCCACTGATATGCCTGGTGCCCCGCGACGATGCCCGCCTGCCCGACCAGGCAGGCAGCAAGCCGCGTCCAGTCTCCGCCGGCAACTCCGCGGAGAGCGGTTTCCAGCTACTGGATGAGAACTACATCAAGAAGCACTTCAAGCTGCCAAAGAGGTCATTGTACTTGGATCCGTTCAGGTATGTACAAGCTATTCAGGTACACGCTATTTCGCGCAAAACGGCTTCTAGTTACTGGATGACGATTAACATCGACAATCGATACAAGGCTGCTACAAAAAGTGTCTAAGTGTCAGTGTACCAAACTGGTCTACGTTTGGTGTCGTTCTGGTACAGAATTGTTTCCAGCTAGAATGACTTTCAGCTACTGGATGACGAATACATCAAGAAATACTTCAAGCTGCCACAGAGATCATTGTACTGGGACCCGTTTAGGTAGGTATACACTTCGATGGGGACATACACAGGTTGTAAGAGAAAGGCGCATAAAACGTGAAAAGGTAGATACTTATAGATACTTTGACACTCACCAGAATGTGTGTAATTCCTATTCCATCAAAATATATGTAGTACATACCTTGTATATTTCTCATTTTCGGTAAGTGTCATTATTAAGCTACATAAAAAAGTATTAGCTTCATAGTATACGTTTTTGTTTACTATCACCTATTGAAAGTTTTATGCACTGTACGTTACACTTTGTAGAGGTATAAGTAATTATAAATCTAACGGAATGAGTCATTGTATTCCTTTCTTTTCCAAGGCGCCCCTTAATCACCTTCCCCATGACCCAAGAAGATGTCAAGAACTTCAATTTGGCGCGGAAGTACAAGATCAATCAGCAAATACTTGACGGGTTCTTAGATCCAAGCGAGGCTATATCTGCTCCCAGTGTATTCGTAAGTACTCCTTGCCCTGTAACTAAGTGGATAAAAAAAATTTGTGATTTTATAAAAAATTAGAAAAATCACGTGGTCAGAACAATGCGCAAGAGAACCAATATGCTTGCCACCTAGCTTGCCCCTCTGCTGTTAATTAAAAACAAAATGTTATTAAACGGTCGCCTGTTCATTTACTTATTACTACATATATATCTATATATCTATAACATATTCTTTGAGACCATTCCAATAAGCCTAAACACAATACTCATACCCATAGTAGTAGAGCGATTAATGTTTTCAATAAAAAATCAATCTCAAGTAGGTAAATATAATAACGAGTCGGGAAACATTTTATATCTAATCATTTATTTTTTATTTTCGGCAAGTGTCGTCAAAACGAATACGCACGAGACACAAACTAACCTCTATCCAAACTAGTGGCTATGCTCACCCACATCATTAAACTGCACAGAGGGTCACTATTAGAGCACGCAGTAATTTTATGCCAGAATATAATTTAGTTTTATTTATACCTACTCGCTGTTATTTCCTATAGCCGTATGATAAAACCGAAGCCGAGAAACGAAAGAAAGCCGAAGATGATGAGGAGATTATCTATATTCTTCAACTTCCCGACTGGGAGTTCAAATGTCCTGTACACGAGCAGACCATTAGGACACCAAGGTAAAAATTTCCTATAATATTTTTCACATAAGATGGGTAGTGACAGTTCTAAGTGCCAAACGAAATTAATATTTCACTCAATGGTATTAAGCCTTCAGGTCCAAAAAGTTGAAATTGCAAAATGTTGAATTTTCATTATGTTGAATTCCTAATATGTTGAATATCAAAATGTTGAATTCCCAAACTGTTGAATTCTCATTATGTTGAATTTTAGAAATGTTGATTCCCAAAATGTTGAATTCCTGGAATGTTGGGATCTCATAATGTTGAATTCCCGAAATGTTGAATTCTCATTATCTTGAATTTTACAAATGTTGAACCTCACGGGTCTGTTCTCATATTTTTTCGTGTGGTTCTAACTTAGAATATATCAACCCATATTATCCCGTGGGTGCCCTAGAAGGCGAAATAGAGAATACCTAAGCCAGAAAACGAGCTGCGCCGCAATGATGAGAATAGATATAACTTTTAAAAATAAAGGGAAACCGACTTCAAAGCAAAAAATAAATATTATAAGTCGATGCCGGTTAGTGCAGTCGGTTTCTTTGCACCGACCTAAAATATTTATTTTTTGCTTTTTGAAGTTTGTTTTTCTTTTTTTTTTAAAGTTATTTATTTTACAATTTTAAGTGATGAGTGAATTATTACTATGCTGCTTAGTTCTACAATAAGGCACATACAGGACTGATGTAATACCCATAATAACGGAATCTATACATTCGTCCTGTTTGCCGTTCCTTAAACCTTCAGAGTCGAAGCTATATTCAAGCAAAAAGAATTATCAGTCAGTTAATAAATATAGACGTTATAAAAAAACAGACGAATTGTAAACCTCCTTATTTTTTAAGTCTTAATATTCTGGTTAGTTCTATAGTATGGTAACTGTAGGATTACCACAATACTTATATTAACTCCATCTACAGATTCTAGTTACTTGTCGTTAAGGAGTTCCCTCGTTTAACTTCAAAGTCCAAGATCCAATACCGATGATTAAAATGGTTTATTGGATTAAAATTAAGTTAAAAAGGAACCACCTTGAAGCTATATTGAACCCAATGCAAAAAGAATCATCAAAATCGGTCCACAATTGACGGAAATATCGGCGAACATACTTAAAAAAAGCATACATACATACGAACAAAAATCCTCCCCCTTTTTGAAGTCAGTTAGAAAGAATGAAATAAAACTATTTTTTTCGGTTCTTAGATTTACGCGAATATTACACATGAAATAAAACTATTTTTTCGGATTTTATCGCGGTTTATTTTGATTTTTAAGTTCCCGACGTTTCGAGTGCTTTGCAGCACCCATGGTCACGGGAAGGACTGAGGTGTTAGACGTCCAAAAGGCATAGTTGTTCCGGGGTACCCTCAAACTTCTTAATTATTTTTGTTTTTGTTGGTCCGATCTATGCAGAATGAGCTCACGGTGTCTTGAGGTCTTGCAGTGTTATGCTTGGTTTTAGATTTGATTATATTAATTACTGGATCCCAAGACGATGGAACCACCCAACCATCTTCTCTATTGAAATTAGGATGTTTTTTAATTTCAATAGCCTCGCGAACCATCCTTGGTAGGAATCGGTGTTCTTTCACGAGGATTTGTGGTCTATCAAATCTGATGTTATGGCGGGTGCGGTCAAGGACATGTTCACAGACTGCAGACTTCTTTGAGCGACGGTGTTTTAGGTCAGCTATGTGTTCTTTAACACCGTCGCTCAAAGAAGTCTGCAGTCTGTGAACATGTCCTTGACCGCACCCGCCATAACATCAGATTTGATAGACCACAAATCCTCGTGAAAGAACACCGATTCCTACCAAGGATGGTTCGCGAGGCTATTGAAATTAAAAAACATCCTAATTTCAATAGAGAAGATGGCTGGGTGCTTCCATCGTCTTGGGATCCAGTAATTAATATAATCAAATCTAAAACCAAGCATAACACTGCAAGACCTCAAGACACCGTGAGCTCATTCTGCATAGATCGGACCAACAAAAACAAAAATAATTAAGAAGTTTGAGGGTACCCCGGAACAACTATGCCTTTTGGACGTCTAACACCTCAGTCCTTCCCGTGACCATGGGTGCTGCAAAGCACTCGAAACGTCGGGAACTTAAAAATCAAAATAAACCGCGATAAAATCCGAAAAAATAGTTTTATTTCATATTTTTTTCGGATTTTATCGCGGTTTATTTTTGTTTTTTTAAGTCCCCGACGTTTCCCGACGCTGACCTAAAACACCGTCGCACAAAAAAATCTGCAGTCTGTGCACATGTCCTTGACCGCACCCGCCATAACATCAGATTTGATAGACCACAAATCCTCGTGAAAGAACACCGATTCCTACCAAGGATGGTTCGTGAGGCTATTGAAATTAAAAAACATCCTAATTTCAATACAGAAGATGGCTGGGTGCTTTTATCGATCCCGGTAATTAATATAATCAAATCCAAAACCAAGCATAACACTGCAAGACCTCAAGACACCGTGAGCTCATTCTGCGTAGATCGGATTAACAAAAATAATTAAGAAGTTTGGGGGTACCCCGGAACCACTATGCCTTTTGGGCGTCTAACACCTCAGTCCCTCCCGTGACCATAGGTGCTGCAAAGCACTCGAAACGTCAGGAAGTAAAAATCAAAAATAAACCGCGATAAAATCCGAAAAAAATAGTTTTATTTTAGGTGTAATATTCGCGTAAATCTAAAAACTCAGTCAGTTAAAAAGCATTAGGATCTACTACAAGAACGTCAACGTTACGAATATGAATTCAACATTTTGGGATTCAACATATTGGGAATTCAACATTTTGATATTAAACATTTTGATAAGTTCAACATTGTGAGAATTGTTTGTTCAACATGGTGAGAAGTCAACGTTTTTGGACTCAACATTTTGGGAATTCAACATTTTGAGATTCAACATATTGGGAATTCAACATAATGCAAATTCAACATTTTGCAAATTCAACTTTTTGGACCTGAAGGGTATTAAGGAATCAAACCATAAGTATAGAAACGGGTCATGCCTCTTATTGTCATTGAATAAAGTATAATTTTCTTTGACATATACAGTACCCATCTTAAATGAAAAATACTATAGAATGTCATCTTACACTATTGATTGTTTTTATTTTTTTAATATAGCGCCATCTATTGCCAGAATCAGATATCACAGCTTTTTTGTTACGCCAAACTAACAGCGCCATCCATACTATATTTATTTTTAAACCTATTTCATTTGCTAGTCTTTTAACTACTTTTAATATCGGTTAGAATCAGATAGATGTCGCCAAATTATGGTTGTATTATCCACAATTAAGAAAGCAAAGTATTGACACTGTAATCACAAGAGATGTCTAGTTTTTGCCTTCCTCCCATAGCAGCAGTTCATGGCGAGGCTGTTCCT
The DNA here is from genome assembly GCA_905147815.2 of Phalera bucephala. Classification (NCBI taxonomy): domain Eukaryota; kingdom Metazoa; phylum Arthropoda; class Insecta; order Lepidoptera; family Notodontidae; genus Phalera; species Phalera bucephala. The sequence goes on along the minus strand of LR990609.1, from coordinate 4,126,300 downwards.
CCCTTAAAGTAACCATGATCTTATACCCCCCTCCCCCCCCTCGGCTAAAGAGAGGGATATTGCACGCCACGTATCGCCTTGATTGCATAAAATGAATAAAATAACATTGTTTTAATCATAAAACTGATCGTATCTGGAAATTAATAGAAATGAAAACAAGGACGTATTAATTTTTTTTCAGGTTTATATGGCATTCGTGCAAGAAAACACAGAAAGGAAAGACTAATGAACTGAAACGAGGTGGTGGACCCTTAAACAAACCAAAACCCTGGCTGCTGAGCAGACATACAGATTTCGATTTATTGTCACAGTGGTGATATTTTCATAGATGCCTACGTAAAATAAAATACCGCAAAACAAGTTTCAATAAAGATACGTAAAATAGTGAAATTTAAAATAGAATGTTTTTTTTTATTCTTCTGATGATGATTCCGAACTTTAGAATAAATAAGAAGATACTAAACAAAATATCTTGTAATGAGGTTATAACTAAATAATTAATTAGACCTATTACTACCTATTATTTGTTTGCTCTTGAGCAACTAAGGTCTCGTTTAGTTTATAAATGCACTAGCAGTTTTCAGCGACTTCGCATTCGGTCGGCAACAACAGCGCCACCTACCGGGTCTATGTTACTGTACGCACGAGCGCGTGTTTATCGCGGGTTACGGGTACAGCCACACCAACGCGTTCAGCCGCGTCCGCGGTGGCGTCTCCGGCGGCGATCACAGTGGCGATCTGTATCTCCCTATAACTGCGCGTGCAGACGCCGCCCAGAAATCCCATGTAGGAAGCAAGACGCGTTGGAGTGAAAATTTCCATACAAATATTACTGCAGGAGCTCATCGCCACCGCGGCCGCGGCTGGACACGTTGGTTTGGCGTACCCTTGGTAAGGCGCTGGAATGAAAAAATGACTAACTGTAAATTTTTTTGAAAGCGCTGTATTTCACTGCAGCACCGCGTTTTCTAAAAGCGTACGTTCAAACGCCCGCTTACTCCTAAATAAAGCTTTTTAGTGTTGAAAGAATTATTAAAATTGGTTTAGTAGTGTCAAACTTTATCGATTACAAACGAACAAATCTTTCCTCTAGAAAATAAATTAATATAGATTTACCTACCTAAGGTAAAGACCCCAGTAGTCTGCCCAGCTTCAGGCCTTTTTACACTTTTAGGGCTCAGGAATAGGGCTCTGACTTGAACTCACCTGTTATATAATATTTATGGATATCTTGGATATTACTGGTCAGATTATCAGGTAGGTACATTTGTCTTTGAGTGGTTTAGGTAACGAGTAATTCAAATTCATACCGGTGCTGTCGAGTGTCTGCTATACCGCCCCGGCGAGGTAAGCTGCATGAAAAATAATAAAAACAGATTTTAATAACTTTGTATTAGTATCTAGAAAAAAACTAGGGCTAAGTTTAGAAGAAATAAGCCCGAATGACAATTAGGCAAGAAGGTAGTATTTCTTGAGCGTTTGTCTTTTCTGTTTCTCGAGCTGCACTTCGGGAGAGGCTTTATTTATAAAAGTCTGAAAGACTTTAGAAATTGAGACCTACAAAGGGCTAAGGGACCTTGGAAATTGGGAATATAAAGATTTAGTTTTATCCAAATAAGAAGAAGCATTCTGTGGGCCCCACAAGGTGTGGGCTTCCGGTAAAACCAGAAGATAAAATAATAGAAAATTATGTGTATGAAGATAACTGGACCCTTCAAAAACAATAGATCAGACAAAAGTTTTAAATAAATCCTGAGAAAAAGAAAATGTATGTAAGAATTTCCAAAGCAACATTAAAAATCTGTGGAGTAATTATTTTTCAGTTAGTCCTCCAAATATTAGAAAATGGTTTGATTATGGTAATGATTAAATAACTTATATTGAAGCACTGAAAACAAAATAAGCGGTTAGGGTAAGGTTTCTTTAGGATGTCGTGTGGCCACGCCGGCGAGGTCAGTGTCTGATCCTGTGTGCGGTATCTGTATCCGAAAGAAGGGATGTAAGGGCATCAGGAGGGTTGGTGAGAATATGCCGCGGACGGCGATAGCGGCTGATAGGAGGGGAGTTAGGTTCGTAGTCGGCGGCGGCTACAATTAGCGGATTCCTATGATTGGACCTTTTCGCGAAATATCGGGTTGTCGTCTTTTCAATAAAGGCGCAAATAGGTTCGAGACCGAAATCGGAATAGAGAAGTGTGTTCGTCGCCGCGCTGAATATTCCTTTTATACTCGTATGAAAGTACTAGAACAGGCGCGAAGCCTTTAAGTACAACGATCGAACAATAGCCGGCGCGTCTCACAATGCGGTATTATTATTACATACCTATTTGTACGTAAACAAGTAGGTACTTGATTACCGCGACCGCGTGCCGGCGATAATAAAAGGGGAGAAACCTTATCGGGGTGTATTGAAGTCGTAACACTACTTTATGCTTTGCCAAGACATCTTCGCGCAATCAAAGTGATTCTAAACCACTAAAATGAGGGTATTTACGATTCATACGTGGCTTTAGGGACTAATATGATACAGACAAATAAGATAGCCTTTAACAAAAAAGAATAATGAAGAAGAAGAAAAGAACAGATATACAATGTGAAAGTGGAAGGATGCAGGTACCGGGGAAGACCCAGACTATCTTACCACGACCAAATAAACCGAGTCTTATCTGAAGGAAAAGTCAAGAGTCTCCGTAACCGGCGAGCGTGTATGAGACGAACTATGAGAGTGGAGGAAGCCAGAGAGGTATGTAAGGAAAGAACCTGTTGGAACTCTGTACTCTCTGCCTACCCCGCAAGGGATCTGGCGTGAGGTTATAGATAGATAGATAGATAGAATAATGTAAAAAAACTTTTTGTACTAAAGCACAAAAAAATAGGGGGCAGTTTGATGTGGTCTACACTAAGGGCATACACAGATTTTAAAAAAGAATTCGTCTATATGATTTTTATGCTATTGTAGAAATGTAGTATAAAAAACTTTGGTAATAATATACGTTTCTAATTCCATCTAATTAACTTGTATATATCGGTATCTGGCGGGATGATATAGATAACTCTATTTCTGGAGTCCTCTTGAATGTATTAGTATGATAAATATGTTTTTTTTCTATTTTTCTTCTTTATTCGGAGTATATGCTTTTATATTCATTGGCAGCACAAAATTCAGTGGCAACAACCTTACGCCGAAGGGTAGTGGTACGTGAAAGCACTTTAATTGTTAAATGTATAAAACTTTTTTTTCAATTTACATACTGGCCTTGGTAACTAACTTAAAAGGAAAACAGACATTTCTTCATATTATGTAGTATACAAAGACCATGACAAAAACTTTTGGTTCATGTCAGAAATAAAATTCAACGTTAAATTTTCATAAAACTTTTTACTAGAAAATATAAAAATAAAACTGCTCACATTTAATAAACGACTAGATAGTCTAACCGTTTAATTTAATACAATGGCCACCAACGATTTATTGTCTAAATTGGCACATGTGTAAGTAGCTACCATATGCCTACTTCAGGATAGATAACAATTCTGAGGAACCTAATGTCCATGTGATGTTCGTCAAGTCTTTGAAATCCTTAACACGGTGTTTTTTTTTGCATGTGACAGTCCTTTAGCCAAACCTGGCTTTGATGCTTTGGGAATGTGCGCTCCAGTAATAGTTCAAATGAATCCAGACGGCAAATGGGAAAATGCAAAACCAGAAAGCTTAGATGAAGAACGACTAAGGGCAGTTGTTCGACACTTAACCAATTCCAAAGCCATTTCAGCAGCTCAGAGCTATTGCTGCCAATGTGCTGCAGAGAATCGGGTAATTAAAGTTTATTGCTACTTATTAACTGACTGATTTATGATATAAATTTGTAACTTTACATTTATTAGCCCCGTGCGGTGGTCGGAAAAAGAAAACATTATATAATACCACCCATCTGCAGGACAAAGGCCTCCCCCCAATGTTAGCCGCAATTAGCGGCTTTGTGCCGTCTTGTGGGGGGGTCTGCCCACTCTACGTCTTCCGGTACGTATTCGCTACTCGACGAATCTATCTGTCCCAACGGCATTTAGTTCTGCGAGCGATACGTCCCACCCATTGCCACTAAAGTAATCGTGTACGAGGTTTGTCCCAAAAGTATCTAACCTACATCGATTTCTCGGAGCTTGACTTATTTTTCAACATACGGTTGGTGGCATCCTTCAAAGTACGCGCACGCTCAAAGCGATGCTTCCACTTCCTAAAGCAGTTTTGAAAGTCAGTTTTTGCAATCGCCTTTATTGCATTCGTCGCATTAGTTTCAACAGTCTCTTTTTGCCGTCGAATCGGTGTCCTTTAAGCGGAATTTTCAATCGAGGAAATAGCCAAAAGTCACAGGGAGCTATGTCGGGAATATATGTAGGCTGGCAAAGCTGTGCAACACTGTGTTTTGATAAATATTGCTAGACAAGGTTTGATGCATGCACTGGAGCATTGTCGTGATGAAAAATCCAAAGTGTTTGCTCAAAGTGCAGCCATTCTCTTCTGATTGCATCACGCAATCACGTAACGTAGTACTCTTTGTTGATCATCTGACCTGCAGGAGCATATTCGTAGTGCACAACGCCTTCATAATCGAGCAAAACTATCAACATTGATTTGACGTTGCTTCGACTTCGACGGGCTTTTTTTGGCCGAGGCTCGGATGGAAGCTTCCACTGCAAAGACTGTTATTTTGTTTCAGGATCATAACCATAAAACTTTAGCAATGTTAAAACAAAATTTTATGCAAATTCGCTGTTCGGTTCTTTCCGTCATTTTTAGCAATGTACAAAATCCGACGAGCTCAAAAAAGACGTTGTAAACAAATACACGGTGCGCAGTAACTAAGGCGTCTCGTCGGTAACTAAGGCATCTGAGGAGAAGGTTAGGAGTTACTGGTGACGTTCCAACCCTATACAGGTCGCCTGAGAGTTAGGCGCGAAGATATGATACATTGGTCGGATACTTTAGGGACAAACCTCGTATACTCTTGTGTAATCTTACCGCAATACCAATATTAAATGGGCCCACTTTCCCTTACATACTATTTAGGTATGTTGGATGTTAGGTGAAACCTTTGTTCGCAAGAGCGCTCTTTCACGCGCGCCGCAGCACCTCGCTGTAAGCGCTTTTCAAAAATGTACTGTTAGCAGTTTTTTTAATTCCAGCGCTTTACTAACGTGCTTTGTAAAAATGTTCGTGCGAACGTAGAGTAAGACAACTAAACGGTTCTTTAAGTTAAAGGACCTCGCCTCCAACTCTTACATTGCCGACTTTGCAAATCTTTGGTTATTGCAGCCCGAAGGCGTTAAATCGAACTACGTACCAGTAATTATGATGCCAATTTACGCAGCAGATCAATGCCCCTTTGATATGGAATGCGAAGTACAGAAACTTCAAGAAGCTGAAACAAAAAAACCTACTAAGAAGTATAAGAAAACTGAAGAAACGAAAGACGCCGAAGATAAGGAAAAAGAGAAAAAGAAGTTAAAAAAACGTGGTTTCGTTATGCAACGACTTACTGACTTTGATTTATTATCACAATGGTGATTTAAAAAAAATATTACCACAGTAAATTTTTCGTGGCGTATTATTAAATAAAAAATTTACTCTCAGTTATTTACCGATATTTTGAATGAATTGGAGTATTGTGGTGGGATGAGGAGGTAAAGGGCAAGCACGATCAAGCATTCACATTACCCCACAGATTCATTGCCCCACGAACTACCGAGGCTGCGTGAATGCCCCCACAGGGTACATTTGTGTTTGCATCTCAGTTTGTCGTCACTTGCATCCATAAAAAAAGATAATGCTTGCACTTTGTCCTTGTACTTGCACCTCATGTGCTAGTTTTAGTGAATTGTCTGGTGGCAGTGGGATTATTGTTAGTAGGGCTTATATAACTGGCGATCTAAATTTGCAAGAAAAACTAGGAAAGAATATTTTAAAAAATCTCTTGATAATAATAACTAAAGAAAAATATATAAAACATAAAAGAAGACAACGCATAATAATTATAATTAAAAAAGATCTGTTGAAAAACATGTTTTTATAGCGAAAAACAAAATATCTTGCTTAGTTGGGAGTTTCTATGGCCAACTACCGGTCCCATCATTAGGCCCTGAATACTATCTGTATGCATAACACTTATCAAGACAAATCCAACGAGCCCAAACACGACGGGGCTATGTTGAGTAGTAGTTCCGTTGGTCACCTTCCGGCTCAATCACCAGACCTTTTCCAACCTAGAAGTTGTCACCAGTTCAATTAATTGTGCTTACGATATTCTGTCCCATGTTCAAGACGGACACCATTAAATATTGATTAAAGTACCAGGACATCATAATAGACTAGAAGATTTATCTCATGAAAAAATACTCGAAAAATATAGGTTGGTAAGTTTGAACGAAATCCCTATTTAAAATATCAGGATATCCAATACAAGTTTTCAGCTACCAACATGGCCGCAGAGAGTACCTAGATGCAAAATATCCTTTCTGCCGTTTCGTTAATACTAAGAGTAAAGAACACCTTTGTTATTTGTTATTTGTGTCAGACGTCCCCATTAGCAACAGTCGGTGATTTTTTTCCTATTTGTCGCCAGTGGTGACAAAGCCAGTGGTTATCAGAAAGGCCAAACAAATTAAGTTGAAAGACTCCGCTAATTTCTCGCCTGGTCTTCTCAGTGGAGGCCGTGTTCCGATCACCGGACCGGATCGGGTAGATGTAAAAACATAAGAAATTTGACGTTTGTGAGCGCTATTGTATTGGCCAATACAAATTTTTGACTTTGGTGACGACTGGAAATAGACCGTTTAATCCAAGCCCCAACACGACAGTACTGAGTAGTTGGCCACCTGCGGGCTCCAACGCCAGACCATAGACACCAGCTGGATGCATAGTAGGTAGTTGTAAAAACTTATTCAATAACCCCAAAAACGACAAGGCTATATTTTTTATGGCTGTTTTCCGCCTTTATCATCAGACCCTAGACACCACCTAAAGCTAATAATACTTGTCAAGATAAATTCAACGAGCCTACACGAGCGGGGTGTGTTGTTTAGTTACCATGTTCTTATGGGTACCTTCCGGACCTATCATCAGATCATATGGTACATGGTACCAAATTACTGCATTGTTACCAAACTTACACACGAATGCAAAATATCAGCTCTATCGGATACTCGCAAGTGCTTGAAAAATGCATTACAAAATTTGAACCGGATATGGGTTTGGTACTCATTTTCGAAAGAAACTTCATCGAAACCAATTTTGACGAAGCGAAATCACCGAAAAGCCATTTGACAGACCGACCACAAGTACGAAATCCCATGTTACCAATAGTAGGTACCACGAAGTGATTATATTCTCTTTGGTAGGTACATTTGTTCGAATCCCATATGTTCTAAAGTCGAAGGAAAAGTATCGTTTTTAAATTCAACATGTCACCGCATTCACCGTCACAACATGGTCTCAACCGCAGACATAGGTAATGTTCCTAAAGGGCAACTCTGCGATTTTCGTAAAGTGGCATTTCTCTTGATGACTGATGACAGTGTTAGTTCCAATTCTGGTTGTGGGCCAACTGTGGGCCAAAAGACCCTTGTATGTATGTATCCCGTATATAATCCATGATATTTATTTCTTTCACATCATCATTTCAGCCTATACTTGTCCACTGCTGAACATAGGCCTCCCCAATCGCTTTCCAGCGTAACTGGTCCGATGCCACCTGCATTCCTTCACATACATAGGGATTATAATAGAATATTTTCTTTAGAGCCTCTAGAGAGAATTCTGAGAGGCATGTAAGGAAAAACCTTTTGCAACTCTGTACTCTCTGCCTACCCCGCAAGGGATCTGGCGTGACGATGTGTTGCTGTTGTTGCATTCTTTAGATTCCTCAAGTTTTTTTTCAAAAGTATTTTTATTTGCCAATACTTCGCTAAATAGCCTCTACACTTTCTGAGCAAGAATTATATAAATGCTCAACCATAGCTCAACCGCGTGTGTGTGTGTTGCATCCCGCGTAAAAGAACGAGTACTGAGCAGTGATGGTGAGGGAATCAAATAATAGCGCAAATGACGACTTTACATGAGTGAGTTGCGTAACATTTCCTTTCGGCGTTAGGTTGGTAGTACTGTTTGTAAGTGTTAATCGCTCATGGATTGTTTTATATCCATGAGATCGCTAGTGTCAGAGGTTTATTTCTTTTTCCTGAATAAAAAATATTTTAACGGTGTCATCATGTCTAAGACCTTGAGACGAGGTAAACAGAAATGCTGTTAGGGATAGAAAAATCCGTGAGCGTAAAAAGACTTAGAACATGGTTAATAACGATTCTGGTGATAAGTTGTCACCATGATAGGTAAGTCATAACTAAAATAATGTTATCAGTTATAATGTGATATTAAATTGTATAGTTTGCCAAAAAAGAGTAAAACGCGGTGGCAGTTGGAACTTCAAAACGAATAATAGGGCAACACTACTTGGATTGGCAATTGCTAGATTTGCTAGTAACTTGTGTTGGGTTTTTGGCGGGAAATCGAAGAGTGATGTCGTCAATTTGTTTTAATTTCCAAAACTTGTGTTATTTCGTATTATAATGTGTAATGTTGGTGGAATATTAACCATTATGTATTCTTATATGTGGACGAGTGAAGGTAATTGTAACAAAGTGATAAAACGTGCCTTTTCGATTTCCCTCAAAACGGCTGTTGCATTTGGTATATAAAGTATCCATCGCTTTACTATCCAGGGTGGGGCACTTCATTAATTTCATAATCATCTTTGTCATCGAGTTCATCGGGGGAATTGAACTAATTTTGAAATGAATATTCGTAATACTTGACATTGGCAACATATGCGTCGTCGTGATGGCATAAACATAAAAAAACTGTCATTGAGCTTTATTCCTAACTAATTTTCGTGTTTTATTAAAGATTTATTGACCTCTGGTGGCTCGCCTATTTATTCAAAATGAATAAACCTCTTAGTAGTCGTGATGAAAAAGTGATGTATAAAGTTGGACCGAATTTGAAACTGGATAAATTTGGTCCCAAATTGGAAATGTTAGAAAAAGGAAAGAACCTTAGGACAGGTTAGAACTGTAAGATATGACAGGTATTTAACAATTTTATTAACTTCTCCAACCCAATGAGACCCTCGTATTGCTTTTGGAATACCCAGTATTATCAATAATATTGCTTTTTGTTGTGTTGCTTACAAATTAATAATACAGGTTATTTTTTGTTCTTCGACATATCAAGTGTACCTTAACTCAGTTTTCTTGATACTTACTGGATAGATGTAAGATGTAGGATAGATGTAAGCTGAGATGGGCAAAATGTAATCAGAATAATGATTACAATTGCATTTTGTAATATTCAATCATGATTCAAGATTAAAAGTGTAATCGTTGAAGATTACAAAGTGTAATTGTAATCATACTGAGTTCTTAGATTTATGCGAATATTACAAATGAAATGAAACTATTTTTCGGATTCTATAGCGGGGAACTTAAAAATCAAAAATAAACCGCGATAAAATCCGATAAATAGTTTTATTTCATGTAATTGTAATCGTTAACCGTTAATACACCTTCACGCCCATATTACCCAAGCGGGGGTGGTTAATCATTAATCTGATTACATTTTGCCCATCTCTGGTTAGAAAATTCTTGAAAACGCTGAAAAAAATTTATACACGCTGATAGCCATAAGCCGAAAAAATATCGCACACATTGTCGTCCATTATTTCTTAATTTATATTATGTTTATTCAAAAAATTATTATAATTGTCTTCCAGCAGGAGGCAGTTGAGCAGGCTTTCCAAAGTATAACACATGTTGACTGGATAAGTTTATGTTAGCATGGTAATGAAACAAGAAGAATATGAGAGAAGACTATGTAAAGGGTATATACTATAATGAATTCGATATCAGTATTAGAGACGATATTCGCTCCAATGAGACATTAGTTTCAGAAGATTAGACACTATGATGTTGCGGGAAGCCAAGACAATTTATAGAGTTTCGGAGGAAAATATTTAGATGAGACCTCTTTCGACTCCGATATACATTTTTTTTTTAAAACGTAGCCTATTACGATCGTGTTATTTCATTTTCCCTATTACTATACTATTGTTATTATATACAAACTACAATTATGAAATGAAGTATGGGAGTGGAGGAAGCAATCAAGGTCTGTAAGAATATGTCGATATTCTAATCTGCCTACCTCGCAAAAGATCTGACGTGATGATATTTGTACATAGAACAATCCAAAACTGACCCACTGCGAGACTAGTCTTCTCAATTATAGGGGTTAAAAATTAATTTCAGTTCGTCACGGGTTATATGTTTTAGGCTTCTTATTATGACCATTTTTTAAATGGGGACCGGAGTTGAGACTACTTTCGTTAAGTAACTAACATATGGTTAATTATTTAGTAGTATACTTGACCTTACTGAGTCCTTAAATAACCCACTTCGCTTCATAGTAACACAATTAAAAGGTACAGGAAGTCTAAAAATAACAAGTATCTTAACACTTTGAGTTGTAGAAAATGGGGTGGTCATGGGCGCGATAAAGGCGCCCTCAATTTTTTTTTACTTTTGTCAAGTTATAGTATAAAAATCATAGACGAAGAATGCCTAGACACCGCATATCGCCGCGGTAGCGTCAATTTTATGTCTGTGTGAGTTTGTGAATTCGCGTTAGTGTGCGTGATTAGGCAAGTGATTACTAGTATAGGATTTATCGATAAGAAAATACTATTTATGTTTAAAAAATATTTACTTCATGCAAAATCGTAATTGACTCATCTAAATTATGATTTCGAATTACTGCGAGTAATTTATATAAGTTCACACATACGTATTATAATACAAATCTTAAAAACGAATCTGTAAATATCGATATTAGTATGTACAATTTAAAACAATAGTAAAGCTTCATTGGTTATGCGCATAGCGATCACAAGGTCGTCGGTTCGAATCCTATGTCGGAAAATAGTAATTTAATTTATTATTCGAAAAAAAAAATCTAGTCCGGAGTCTGGCACTATGCTCGGTATAATATCAGTAGACTCATCATCTACTACATGAGTCCTTACATTGTTGAACGACAAGTGAGTGTACTCAGTACACCACTCCCACTCCCGCTTGGGGAATATAGGCGGTGGTTATAATTTTTACATCACATTTACCCTACGTTTGCACGAGCGCTTTTTCAATGCACGTTAGTCATGAACTTAGGATGTATGGTCAGCGCATATCGCTGAGGTAGCGTGTCAATTTTATGTGTGAGTTTGTGGATCTGCGTCAGTGTACTTTAATAGGGAAGTGATTACTAGGACAGGCCTTACCGACGTAAAAGACAATTCATGATTAAAAAAATATTTATTTCACCGAACAAAAAATCTTAAGTTACTTGAGAATGTATAGTAAATATGTTCATTTATTGAATAGGCACTTTACGCACAAAACAGTCAGTCGAATGCAAGTACACACAAGTACAACTCTCGCTAGTACCCAATTATTGCTTTCAAGTCGCTAAGTCCATCGTTGAGAAGCGTAAAATAATGCATAATTGAAATATAAATTAAAGCTTTAAACTCCCAGTTAATTATCACCGTATATTAATTATATGACGTCAGTGACTATCTTTAATGTTAAATCCATAATTTCGCTGTGAAACTTCGCTATAATATAATAAGAGGCAATAAATACATACGTGTGAAATGATAATTCAGGATTTTGCATTCCTCCTTTGGTTGTCCTTGATTGACAAAATACAGCACAACACGACATAATTTCACTATATTAAAATACATTGTTATCACAATGATTTTCATTTATATTTTAACCGTTGAAACGGACGGGGTGCATTTTGTTATGGTCTAAACACAGGTCACAACAGGCAACCAAGCACACGTACAGGGCGACGTTGCCGACCTTACAATAGCTTCCTCATTCACTCAAAATGGTGATCTGTGTAATTGAGAGAAAAAAAGACAATGTGACCTCCGACCTGACGGCCTTGTCATGGCGTCTCAAGGCTCTCAGGTCGGAGTCGGGGTCGTGGAATGTGATCACGGCTTAAACAATAGTGATACCCTTATTTATTTTCTACTCTTTATGGTTAAACTGTTTTTATATCATCACGCCAGATTCTTTGCAAGATAGACAGAGAGTACAAAGTTCAACAGGATTTTTTATAAGGGTAAAGATTTTAGGTTAATAACATTTACAATTCCAATTTTTTAATCTATAAGGGGCCGTTCGCACGAGCTTATTTTTGCAGCGCTGAAAAAAACCGTCGAGATGAAACAAATGGAAAACAGTACATGCATTCACACGCGAGCGATTTTTTATCGCGACTGATTTTAATGGCGCTTATTCTACTTTCAACGCTCGACGTTTAAGCGTTTAAGCCGTGATTACACTTCGTGACCACCACTCCGACCTGACAGCCTTGAGACGCCATTAAGCCGTGATCACACTTGCCGATTCCGACTCCGATCTGACTGCCTTGAGACGCAATTCCAAGGCAGTCAGGTCGGTGTCAGAGTTGGATTCAACTTCACCCGACCCCGATTGCGACCAAGGTTTTTTATGTGATGCAGTCATCGTTATGATAAGTATCAGTGTATCGATATAATATGATATTGTTGTCGTGTAAAGAAATAATGTGAAAATGAAAGTGATTGATGATGTATCGAAACATCAACCTTTTATTGGGCTTTCTTTATTCGTATGTCTCTTCATCTTTCCTGTCCGGATAAATAGAAAAATAGGTAGATTGACAAGTGTTTGAAAAATGGATCACAACTTATGAACCAGAATGACAAACAGACATCCGAAAAAAAAGTGCATAAACAACTTCTAAAATATCGAATTATCGATTTTTATAAAGCGATGTTTTTTTTTTACAAAAGCTCAAATCATACATCGACAATAAAGAAAGTTTAATAAAAGATTGATGTTTCGAAACATCACCAATCACTTTCATTTTATATCGATCATTAAGAATAAAGGGGTATTATTTAACCGACTTCTAAAAAGGAGGAGGTTCTCGATTCGACTGTATGTTTTTTTTTATATGTATGTTACTCGAACATTCCTCCAATTATGAATCGATTTTGTTGATTCTTTTTTGAAATCCAAGATGTTGGACGCGACTTTTTGTGTAAAATCTATATGGGTATCATTTTTAGAGTTTTAGTTGATGCTGATTAAGAATATGGGGTTAATTTTGAAATCCAAGATGTAGTGTATTTAAGGAAGTATTTGAGTAATAACGAGAGAAGTACTAGTGTGAGTTTAGTGCTTGTGTGTACTAGTGTTTGACGAACTGTTTTGTGCCTAATAAATACGCCTAATAAATACTTCGCACGTTAGTTGGCATTTAATTAACGTAACATTATAAACTACTCCATTATATTAACAGATTCTCTTAGTTTCTTGCAATCTCTGCATGCTAATCCATTTAGCACACATATGAATCCCGTAAAACCTTTTGTTGGCCTGGATTCCTGGATATTCGGGTATTCAGAGCAATGAAACTGTCGATGGTCTGGCAAAACTAGCAAGCCCCAAGGCCGTTTAGATAGTACTGTTTATTGTAATGACATTCTATTACTTCCACATATACAGGTATTTGAAAATTGAAATCGTGATTATGTGAAAGCAAATTTATACAAGGCCAAATTTTATCGGACAATTTAATCCGTAGTCCAAACCAACCCTGGTTCTCCAAATTAAAATTGACTAAGAAAACGACTTCTATCCTTTTTCGTCTTAGATGTAATCATTGTTACAGTGCTGTACACCTTTAGTATCATATAAGAAACTCGCCGTTGTGCGAGTTGTGTGGCCAAGTAATTGGTGACCTTAGCCACATTTTATTTTCCTGTCCTCGTTAAAGCTTTTCATCCTTACACCAATTTCTTATTGAATGTGAAGCTCCTCTTGCTTAGAATTTATCAACTATTCTGTCATAATCTAACAATTGATATATTTAAGCTATTGTAAAGTTTATTGTACATCATAATTGTTAACCCAAATGGTTTGCAATTAGGTTTTAGTTTTTTATAATCTCACTACTGGTACACATGACAGATGTTGTAAATTTGATTTTAAAAATTTTAACAGAATGACTTGAGAAAATTTTTGATTGGCAAAAGTTTTGTTAAGCCATGATTACACTTTGCGACCGCGACTCCGACCTGACAGCCTTGAAACGGTCAGGTCCGAGTCAGAGTTGGATCCAACCGCCGACACGACCGCGACTACGACCAAGGACAATTAATGATGCAGTCATCGTTATGATAAATATCAATGTATCGATATAATATGATACTGTTGTCGTGTAAAAAAATAATGTGAAAATGAAAGTGATTGATGATGTATCGAAACATCAATCTTTTATTAAGCTTTCTTTATTGGCGATGTATCGATGTATGATTTGAGGTTTTGTAAAAAAAACATCGCTTCGGTGTATCGTCAAATCGATATTTTATAAGTTTTTATTACACTTTTTCACACATCCTGGTCCAAAATGTGTGATCCCTTTTCCAAACAATTGCGGGCATATGCATGAGGTAGTAGTTCCTTAGAGGTATGTATGCTAACACTACACCTGTTTTCTGCATTGTACTAAACTAAAGCAAAATCGATACATAAATATTTTGCAATTTAAAGCGTCGATGTCTTGCGTATTAAAACATCGATATATCGTTATTTCCCTTAGCGTGCAGTGACATGAAATGCAGCACATTCTATGTCGCTGCACGCTACACGATCTTCTGCAAAACAGCACGCGCGCCGTCTAATCGAAGATAATTATTTCTCAGTCTACCTATTTCTCTATTTTATCCGGACCGGAAAGATGGAGATATATGAAAAAAAGATCACAAATTTTAAACCAGAATGACAAACAGACATACAAATAAAAAAAGTGTAATAAAAACTTGTAAAATATCGATTTATCGATACATCGATATTTTCAAAGCGACGTTTTTTTTTACAAAACCTCAAATCATACATTGATACATCGCCAATAAAAAATGCTTGATAAAAGATTGATGTTTCGATACATCATCAATCACTTTCATTTTCACATTATTTTTTTACACGACAACAGTATCATATTATATCGATACATTGATATTTGTCATAACGATGATCGCATCACTAAATGACCTTGGTCGCAGTCGCGGTCGGGTCGGCGGTTGGATCCAACTCTGACTCCGACCTGACCATCTTAAGGCTGTCAGGTCGGAGTCGTGGTCGCAAAGTATAATCACGACTTTAGAACTAAAAGAGGTGTGTTGGCAGTCAAAGCAAACAGTATAATAATAATTATGTACAATTATACCAACATGAACGTTTTGTAATAACTTATATACCTATACTGTATAAACGGATTAATAATGTGTATACCGTAAAGTGTTCCAGCCTTTTATTTCAAGAATCCCTTAAAAAGGATTTCTCTCACACTGCGCATTAGAGTGAGCAGAGAAACTGATCCTGTTAAACAATAAGGATCTACGGACCTCTGCTGTTGGCCCCGCACAATAATAATATTTATATTTTGTAACATGTCTATAATTGTTTTTCAAGTTATCTTATTCAATTTATGTTTATATTGCCCACTTTTCTCAAATCCGTCAAACCGTGTGTGTGTGTGTGTGAATGATGTACGCTGTTGGCCGCGAGGCCTTTACAGCTTCACCGGACTTAAAGGCGAGCGTGCAACCACTACGCTCTAGCCAGCCAGAAGGGCAAGAGGCGACATACTCGAGGGCGCCCTCGGTTGGGACAGTCGCTGAAGGGGACGGGTGCACTACTAAGTGCACCGGTCAACCGCCGGCTATGGGAGGGGATCTACTACTACATCGTCGTCGTCGCCCGTATTCTGAGCGGAAAGAAGGGATGACAAAGCATCGGGGGGGTCGGTGAGAACATGTCGCGGCCGGCGGTGGCGGCAGGGGTCGGGGGGGAGATCGTAGTCGGCGGTGGCTACGATTAACGGATTCGCATGGGTAGATGCGTTCGCGAAGTGACGTGTTGACGCCTTTTTAATTAAGGCGCGAATAGGTTCGAGACCTAGATCGGAGTGGAGGTCGACGTTCCGTACGAACCAGGGAGCTCCTACGGCTTTACGGAGGAAGCGGTTTTGAACCACTTGGAGTTTATCGATGTGAGAGGGGGCCGAATGCCCGAACACAACACACGCATAAGTCATGATGGGTCGAATGCAAGTTTTGTAAAGTGTCACCTTATTTCTAAGGGACATTTTACTCCGCTTGCAGATTAACGAATGGAGACGACCGAGCACAAATGATGCTCGGTGACGGACCCGCTTGATGTGCGGGCCGAAGGACATGGTACTGTTTAGGGTGACCCCTAGATATTTGACCTCTTTGACCCAGGGAATGGGTCGGTCGAACATGGTCACTTGGCCGAGATTACTTCTAGGGCGGCGCAGGGAGTGGCGCGGGGTGACACCTCTGGAGAAGAACACCGCAGCGCTCTTGTCCGGGTTCACCTCAATACGCCACTTCCTGAACCAATTCCCTAGGGAATTGGCGGATGCCTGAAGGTGTCTGAAACCCTTATTCCTATGCGAGACGTAGAGAGCGGTATCATCCGCGAATAGGGCTAGATGCGCCTTACTCGAACGAGGAATGTCGTTCGTGTAAAGGCTAAACAGGAGCGGAGAGAGAACTGAGCCCTGTGGCACTCCAGCACTGATGAAGTGGGAAGTGGAGCGCGTCATTTCGACGCGATAACGGAAGGCGCGATTCGACAAGAAGTCTCGTAAGATGAGCACGAGTCTGTCCGGCACACCCAATTGGTAGAGCTTGTAGATCAAGCCGTTGTGCCAGACTTTGTCGAATGCCTTCGCGACATCTTGGAAGAGGGCGCCCGTGTAGATGGGTTTGGGTCTATTGAGACCGGAGAGGATGTGCTCCGTGATGCGGTGCACTTGGTGGACGCAAGAGTGTTTGGCTCGAAAGCCAAACTGCTCGTCGATAAGAATACCCCTGGACGTTACGAAGTCTTTGAGCCTCGCCAGAAGTAGGCGCTCGTATATCTTGGCCAGGGAGTTGAGGAGACTGATAGGGCGGTAGCTCGCGGGGAGATTGCGAGGTTTGCCGGGCTTGGGAATGCCTTGGGAATGTCCGCCTCCTTCCACTTAGCGGGGAAGGTGCAGTTCGCCATGGCGGCGTTCAATATGGCCACTAAGAGGCAGATGAGTTGGGCGGGCAGGCATTTCAGAACGCGATTCGAAATGCCGTCAGAGCCGGGGGCTTTTTTAGTTTTGAGACCCATAATTAGATCTTCGACCTCCGTTTGGGTGATAGGAGGTAAGGAATCGACGGGGGGGAGGGATGCACTGCGCTCGACTTCCCTGTCGACCGCGTCGACGTGGGACCGGTCGACGGACTGAGAGCTGGGGGCGCACTGGCTCTCGAGGGAGTCGGCGAGAAGCTCGGCCTTTTCGTCGTCGTCGAAGGCTGGGGGTGCGCCTGAAGGGCGGGACAGCGGGGGCATGTCAGTCGTGGAGTCGGATTTAAGGCTACGCGCCAGCTTCCAGTAGGCCAGATGCGATGGCGCGATGCCCTTTTAGAAGTCACCCCACCGTTCCTCCCGGACCTCCGCGACACGACGCTTTACCTCTCGTTGTAAAGCGCGCATCCGGGCCCGATTGGCTTCGGTGGGGTAGGAGTCGTGCGCTCGGATAGAAGCATTCCTGGAACGAATGAGATCCCTAACATCGTCCGGCAGTCGAAAGCGGTTGAGGTAGAGATCTTCCGCCTCGACCTGCTTGGACGATCGACTGACAGCCGATCGGATGTGCTCGGTGAAGGCATCTACGGCCTGATCGGTGTCCTGAGGGGACGGGATGGAGTCCGAGCTGAGAGGGAGGGGGGGAGGGTCGGCATCCGCCAAGGCCGTGCTTAGCGCATGCCAATCCACCACCGTCTTTTTGGGTCGCTGAGGGGCGGAAGGGGGGGAACCGAGTCTCATGACTACAGGTCGATGGTCAGAGTCGAGTTCCTGGACTACTTCCAAGGAGTGCAGCCGTAGGGTGACACCCTTCAGAAGCGCCATGTCCAGGACGTCGGGTCGGTGATTGGGATTGTTAGGATAGTGGGTAGGGTGCATAGGTGCGATGACGTCAAAGTCGAGAACGTCGACCAGGGCGTCAAGGCTCCTACCGTTAGGGGAAGTGGTGAGGCCGTTCCAGGCCACGTGCTTACTGTTGAAGTCACCCGCCAGAATGACGGCGCTTCCCAGATTGAGGAGTGCTTCAAAGTCACTCCTGAGAACGGATTTAGTGGGGGAAAGGTATATGGAGGCGATCACGATGGGCTGGTGCCCCGTGAGAGAGACGCGACAGACCGAGGCTCCGATGTTGGTGAGCGCGGGGGGATCGATAGGGATGCAGTGAAGGGACCTCCTGTAGTAAATGTGAGTACCGCCTCCGCGGTAGCCGATTCTGTCATTACGCAAGAGGTTATAGTTTGCGATCCTAGGATCGCGTTGTGCGGGCTTCAGGAAGGTTTCCTGCACGAGGAGGATATCAAGTTGGTGATCTCGGAGGAAATCAGCAACCTGATCTCGCTGGGAGGCCAGGGATAGGTTGTGGGGCTTATGGCGGGGAGATCGTAGATCCATTATTGGGTGCGGGGGGGTTGGGTTCTGAGGGACGCCAGGACGTCATATACGTCCCTGTATTCCGCGGCCAGGAGAACCTGGTCCGCCAAGTTGGTGGCGGCGCGAAGTCGAAGTGCGAGTTCGCGGACTCTGGGGAAAAGTGCGGGGCTTATCACCGCCAAGACGCTCATGATGAGGTCGACGTCCTGACTGACGTTAGTGGGCGGAGGGGGACAAGCCGACACCGGCTGGATCGCCGGCGCGCGCTTCGGGGGGCGGGCAGGGCCCACTGACGCAGGGTGGGAGGCCGCGGTGTAGGGCAGCGGCTTCACCCACGCGTTGGCGCCGAGGGACGGCCTGAGCGGCGGGGGAGGGGGGGGTCAGCATCAGTGGCGCGGGAGCGCGGGGAGCCGTGGTCGCTGGCGCAGAAGGCACCGGACGAGGGTGCGCTGAGGGCGCGGGGGGGTGTTGCGCTGAGGGCGCAGAGGGGGGGGGCAACCGCGCGGGGGCGGCGGTGGCCGCCGCGCCTCGCCCGGCCGCGCTTCCCCTTCGGGGCCTTGGGGCAACCGCGATAGTTCGCGGTGTGCCCCTTGGTGACGCAGAGGACGCAGCTGGGGGGCTCGGCCGCCGTCTCCTTCGAACGGGCGCACTGGGACGTCGCGTGGTCTCCGATGCACTTAACGCATCGAGGGCGCGCGTGACAGTTTCGGGCAGAGTGCCCGTATAGCTGGCAATTGTGGCACTGCCCGGGCGTGCCACGTTTGTGGGGGGCCTCCACGGAGAGGCCAGATATATGGCACACGGTCTTCAGGTCGAAGACCCTACGGCCGGACTCGGTGCGGTCGAGGACGACCAGCACCATGTCATACGCCTCCTTGGAGCGCCCATTGACCATTCTGTGCACCTGGCGCACAGGAAGGTCCTAGGACTGGAGGTCAGCCTTGATGACGGCGGTGTCCAGCTCCCTAGGGACACCGCGGATTACCACCCTGAGCTCCCTTTCCTCCTCCAGGGTGTAGGTATGATATGCGATCTTGTTAGATCGCAGGAAAGCGGATAGCCGTCGGTGGTCGTCCGAAGACGCCACCTTGACGGCTATGCCTTGCGCGGTGGAACGCGCGTGCGTGTAGTTTATTTGGCGATTATAAATCGCCTTGGAGATGCGCTCCCAGGCGCTCTTGTCCTGAATGACAAGCGGCGGGGGAGTGATGTTCGGAAGTGCGGGGCGCGCGAGGGGGGAGGCCCTCGCGGCCGCGTCGGGAGACGGAGACGGCCGGGGGCCGGAGGGGCCGGGAGAAACGGAAACGTTTCCGGCCTTTTGAATTTTGGGCGGCGGCGAGTCGCGCGGTTTGCGCGCCCGCTTCCCATTAGCAATGGGAACGAAATCGTCCTCCGACGAGAGCGACGGGGACGGGGACCGGGCGGGGGCGGCGCGTCGCGCGGACGCGCGCTCGACCTCCATATCCGAGTCCGAGAGAGGCTCGGACCCGCATGGCGAGACGGGGCGGTCGGCGGGGGTCTGGGGCGGCGCAACTAAGTCAGTTCGCGGCGCGGCGAACGGAGTCGCGGGGCGCGCAGAAGGCGCGGGGTGCGCGGGGCCGGGGGCCGACGCGCGCGCGGGCGACGCGTCGGGCGAGGCGGGCGAGTACGTCGCCCTGAATTCCCGGACTATGTCCGGGCAATGCAGGACGATGTATTTTGTTAGGTCCCGGACAAAGTCGGGAGGGAAGTCTTCGGCCATTTCCAGAGGGGAAATGGCAGGGCGAGTGAACTAAAAAAGGGCCCTAAGACCCGGGCGTGAACGATGCCCTGATCCCCCCACCAGGTGGCGGCGGGGGGGGGGGGGGGGGGTGGCACTACCGGGGAGACGCGGTGTGCCCCTTCGCCTTAGGGGCGAACGGACGGCACCAAACCCTAACTGCTCCGGGGCGAAGAGAACCGCCGCACGGAGAATAGGATAGCGGGATGGGTTAAGGTAGGGTCCTGGCGAAATCAAGAGCCCTGACTAGGGAAGCCCCCAAGGCCAGAGCTCAAGCCCTTCCGAGTTGGCCGCCCTCTGAAGGAGGGAGGCGAGCGCTCGGGTCCCGCTCAAGCCGGGCTTACGACGCCGCTAGGCGTCCACCGGACTTACCACGAACGGACAAAGGACGTGGATTTACAATAAACACTTATATTGAAAACCGTTATGAAAATAACCGTTGAGAAAAAACCGCGGGAGGGCCGGCCGCGCCGTTAGCCGACGCGGCTGCCTAGCAACCCACGTGATTGGTCACACCGGGCGATACGCGAACCGTACCTACACGAGACGCAAAAGCATACGCACAGCGAATGCAATTACGTAAACACGCAAGCACAAAACACGTAAGCACAGCCGCGACAAACCACGTAGGTCACGGAAAACGACCGTTACTAAAAACGCGGGAAGGCCGACCGCCGTCAGAACGGCGCGTCTACCTAACGGCTCGCCTTGTTGCTACGCGCGAGCCAGACGCGGAGAAGTAACGTCGCAAGCCCGTATATATGTACGTATACACGTATATGAGCCAACCAGATCACCACTCCACGCAAGCGCAGGCGTTTCCAACAGAGCAAGTCGAAATCTTATACGTACGTAACTACGAAAATAGCGAGCGGGCGGGCAGCGCAGCGACACGACCGAACGCGCGTAAAGGCACAGCCAGAACTTCCGTCAAACCATTCCGTTTTATAATCTATGAAGTCGATCATCTCTAATTATTGTTCATCGGGGAGTTGAATTCTTTTAGAAATCTTACATACACGAGTAAGCATTTCACTAAACATTGGCAAAATACACTTAAAATTAGTGTGAAGCCATAACATTTTCAAGTGATTTTTTAACGCTCGTTTGAACACTTATTTTGAAAGCGATTAAAGATCGCCTACGGCGATTTATTCCAGCGCTGCAAAAAAACTGCTCGTGCGAACGGCCCCTAACTCCTACCGCAAGCCGCGTTTAGTTACTTCGTTACAATAAACAAATAAACACTGACTTAAATCCTCAACCAGGGGTTGCAGAGATGTGCTGTGTACACTCACTTTTGCCGGCAAAATTAGGTTCTATGTTGCGGGCCTATTGCCATATATCGGACTCAATTCCTGACTCCGGACTGGGAATAAAAAAACTACATTGGTCCGACCTAGGATTTGAACCCAGGACCGCAAAGCGCATTATTCGGAAGTAGATCAGCGAGGCAGTATCAAGATTGGTTAAGCGCTATTGTAATTTAAAACGATATAGCCTCAAAGGATGTAATAAATTCCCTCAAACCATGTAAGAGAATGTATTGTACAAATATATTACACAAATTGGTTATAATTAGAGTCCGACCGAAGATCGATTTATGGCAGAAGCTGTAGCCGATTAATATGTCATCGTCAAAACCTTCAGCCGAAGCCGTAGCCGAAGCCGAAGATTTAACTCTTTGACTCGACATCGTGCGATTTTTTTTGCTTACGTTTACAACAAAATGATAATTAAAAAGCAATAGCGAATTTTCACTTGAAATCAAAAGTAAACGACTTTTTTGATGATAACGTGTTTTATTTAAATGAAACTATATAAAGTTTGGAAACTAAAACTATTTAACATCCCTTCCCCAAAAATAAACACCCGGAAAAATTCTAAATTTCATCCCCGTTTTTACGTAAACAAATATTTTTAGGAAAAATTTTGACAAATATTTTATTGCATTCTCTAATCGTAAATAACTAATAAATAATCAAGCATATCTAATTTCAGGTCATCTAAACAAATAAACAGCTAAAAATACCTCGTAAGCTTCCAAAAAAACTTGTCTGGATTTCTAGACAATTTTTTTTACAATAATGTAAAGGTTTATCACCATATTTTTTAGCAAAAATAGAAAGAATACATCTTATTTTATCATTATACACATCAATAGACACAAATATAGGTTTATTTTACGTAATTATGACCTAATCAATGTCAAATTTTATATACAAACGTTTTACTGACAATTTCTAATAATAATTCTAATAAGCTTTATCTACAAATTAGACTAAGGTTTTTTTTTATTTACACGCGCGACACTCGCGACTCCTTTTAGCGGGAACGCGCGGGTTGTCGGATGTTCACGTTATCCTGTCTCGATGGCACAAGCACATACTGTCATCTATTATACATCAATAGAACGAGAATATCATCCTCTACCTTTTGTTATAACATTGTCTATGGCTACGATGTAGAGTTGGCCCACAAGAAATAGAAAACTAAATCGCATGACCGCAACGTACATATATGTACGTTACCGACAATGGGTATAATCCTAAGAAATTTGATCCATATTTGACTAAATTTTTAAAAAGTTATTTTAACTTAATACTTAAACTAAGTCACAAATTTGTCTCGGCCATAATCATAGACCTTATACTCACTAAGTCACAAATTTGTCTCATGATATTACTGATTTAAAAAGTCCATTCTAGTATAACCACGTGACCTTGTAGACATACGGTTTGTTCGGACGAAAGATAGCGGAGTTTACGTTCTTTATTTTGGTGTATAATACTTGTCATAGATTGTCTGTGAGCATCGGCCATTCATATTCCAAAACGCGTGAGAGAGGACGCACGTCATTTTGGTCACAAATGGTCACTTGTCATCGTTTTGGGCTATTATTTTGTTTAAAAGACATAAAACTAGATATGCAGATTTTTATAACTACTTATCCTAGATTACAAAAAGCATAACTTGTTATTCCAAAGTAGAGTAATATTTTCTAAAAAAATTATTTGCGTGAACACTAGTTTTTTTTCGTTTTTCGTATGTATTTTTTAGGCTGAAATGTAATCATATAGGGTGATGTATCAAATAAATGTATATACAAATAAGACACAGTAACATCATATATGAAAATACTTTTTATTTCAATTCAAAACATTAGGTAGTTTTTGAATTATCGTTGTTTTTATAAACCTCGGCAAATTTATGACCGCGCGGCTGCGACTTCATTGAGCATACTGGTATAACGTCTTTCGTCGCGGGTGGAGCAGAAGGGTTAACGAGGTGATTAAAATTATCTTCAACGGGTTAAAAATAATAACACTGAAATAATATGATTTATAATATTTATTTACTCTGAAATCGTAAATCGTATAAATAGATCCTTCAATTTTGGTACTTGCTGAAAATCTTCGACCTCAGCCAAAATTTCGGCCAATTTTGGCCCAAGGCGGAGGTAGTATTATTGGCAGGTGGCCGAAGCCGAATCTTCGATCGAACACTCGTTATAATATAACACACCCATGAACATACCTGTCAAATCCGCTATTCTTTCGTTAACGTCATTTCCAAAACTTTTAGGTCTGATAAAACTTTACTGGATTATAACTCCGCCAAATATCGCAAAAGACATTGCAAATTTCTTGACGAGAACCACCACATATTGTATTGTTAATTTGAAACTTAATATTATAATAGTTACTCAAATAATTCCCAAGAAAACGGGACCTCGGAGCGAAATGTTTACAAATGTTTATAATTTTATTTTAGTTTTTAGTGTTGCCAGGTGGTAGAGAAAAGTTAGTTCCGCTACTCTTTTTTGCCGCACTTTAGATAACTCTATTTCTAGAGTATTTTTTTTATGTTTATGGCATTACGAAGACGGGTTTGCCAATGTCAAATATTACGAATATTCATTTTTAAATTAATTCAACTCCCCGATTAACTTGATGACAAAGATGATTGTGATGATAATGAAATTAATGATGTGCCCCACCCTGGATAGTAAAGCGATGGATACTTTATATACCAATTGCTACGGCCGCTTTGAGGAAAATAGAAAAGGCACATTTTATCACTTTGTTACAATTACCTTCACTCATGCACATATAGGAATACATAATGGTTAATATTCCACCAACATTACACATTATAATACGAAATAACACAAGTTTTGGAAATTAAAACAAATTGACGACATCATTCTTGGATTTCCCGCTAAAACTCCTGGAGTCATTTTGAATGGATAAGTATGATAGATTTGTTTTTTTTTGTTTTAACCTGTTTCATCTTTAATCGGGGTTGTACGCTACTATATAGTCGGTGGTGACTTCGCGCGACCGAAGATTGCATTACCTTTCCGTAGTCAACTTAATTCTATTGTTAACTTACCGAACGAAGCGACAGTAAAGGAACGAACACACGCGACTTTACTCTTTTGATTATTTTATGATATGTTTATAACAGAAATTAAATTAGTTTTAGTTCGGACTTGTTGATGATTTATTTTATCCAAGCATTAACAGGAGAATTCGTTTTTATATTCATTGGCAGCACCAAATTCGGTCGTTCCAACCTAACGACGAAAGGAGACGTTAAGTGAAACTCTCTATTTACAAATTCAATAGTAAGCGCAGTCACGTTGTCGCATCACTAGTGTTGGAGACAATTTATTTATTATCTGTCGGAGCAGAGATAAAAGAAAGAACTATATTTTTACTTTGGCAACAAAAATCTAATTTGACTATGGTCGATGGCCGACCGATCACGGTGTTTGAAGTCGATGAAATAGATTGATGCACATTGTATTATTTTTTTTTATTTCGGTCACATTTTTAATTAAGTTTTTATAATAAACATAATGCAAAAACCGATGATAATATCAAAGCTGTAGCCACAAAACAGGTGAGTGAAAATTATAACGTCGTGTTGCAGCGGACGTGGAGTACGTAATTGCTTCTCCCATCCCACTTTTTTTAAGTTTTCACGCCTTTCAAAATCGTAGATTGAGCTATTCACCTTGCGATGCGGTTCTGCGCATCCAGTCAGCCCTTGCACATGTAGGTCAACATTTAACTGATACCCACAGTATATTGTAATTATGCAAAGGTCAGACATTTCGCCACAAATTGTGTGAAATTATTCGCCCATAACTTTTTTCATTGGGACGGATGCATGTGAATACATCGTTTCAAAATGACAAAAAAAATGTTCTCACGTTCGCAGTCCCGGTGGTGTCGGTTTGATGTATAGGGAATTATAGCCATGTGATATACTTCCTGTATTGATGTATGTAATTTAGCTCTGTCCAGGGTTCGTGTCGTCTGGTTTCGATCGCACTGCAAGTGTGCGCTCTGAGCGATTTTATTGTATCTTAATTTTATTACTTAGGTATAATATTAATTGTCCGGTTGGTAAATACTGTTCTGTTACACATTATGATAGTGTTGGCCTTGATTATGACATTGCTCACAGTTGTTGAGCCAAAGAAACAATTCAACTGAACATAATGGCCTTGTGATGTTGTTCCTTGTTATTCCTTGGTGTCTTATTATTCAATTGTCTCCGCAGTATGTTCATCAATCAATAAAAATTACAATTGTGAAATGGGGTACTTATCTATGCATGTATGGTTGGAACTACTGTGATGTGTTATGTTTGTTTTTAGAGTTTCGTTCAGGCTTTTCATGGTTTTCCAAAATTACTTTTTATATCCAATAATGATTTGCTTTTTTTAATTAAAGGCTAGGTTTCCTCTGTGTGGTAACATTTCATGGGTATCAATTTTGTTCAGTCTAAATTTGTTAAAGTAGCATGACAGTTATTATAAACTGGAATAAAAGTACAAAATTTTGATAGAGAACATGGTTTTTATGTATGAATAAAGTTCTTTTGTAATAAGTAGTGCCACTCATTTTTGTTATTTATAATACATTATGTTTACAGTTTCTATCAGATTTATAGTTCTAGTGACCTAAAAAACAAAAATGAAGCATTTAATCATCCAGTACCTAAATTGGTTTTGGTCTTTCTGTACAGTAGCCTCCCTCTTCCAATTCATACTGAGTTCATGTGGTCGAAAACTAACTACCCTCTCTCACCTTGATTTATGAGAAAAAGTCTTACATAGCTGAGGGATAGTATAGGTAAATTTATATATGCTAGTAGTCGCCCGTAGGTTGATATTCAACCTACTCTTTCATCATTTGCTGGTTATGTTTGACATTCAGTAAGACTATAGACAAATAATATTAAAGACAAACATCAATTTGACGTGTATTGTGTCAAATATATGGTAGTGTGTGTAATGTTTTTTTCATTGATTTAATTGATGTTATATGATGCATGCCTTTTAAGTTCTGTCATTTCCATATTTCCCGGCAATTTTGAATTTGGAACTGTTCTGTATTCGAATGTGTTTAAATTTTGAATCTCAAAACAGTTGAAAGTATTAGGATTAATGCTATTGTTTAGTCACAGCATTGATTGGAATCTGTCAGGTTACGTATGAAAATGAATCTTTCTAAGGAAAATGTTCGTGCAATAATTTTCTACAACTTAAGAAGAGGCTTGACACGGCTTCAGTGTTTTGAAGAGCTAACATCTGTGTTCAGTGATGAAGCCCCATGTCTGCCGACTGTCGAACGTTGGTATTTAGAATTCCAGTGTGGACATACTAGTGTTAGTGACAAATCTCGCGAAGGACGCCCAAAATCCGCCTTCACTGAAGATAACATCATTGCTGTGAGATACTGAGACATAACTAATTCTCGACGATCGTCATGTGACGTATCGAGAGATAGAGGTTCTATTAGGCATCTCAGGGACAACCATTCAGAAGATCTTGCATGAAGTGCTTGGTGTGAGAAAGCTAGTTTGCCGGTGGATACCGCATCTGCTTTCCGACGATCACAAGGCGGCCCGCGTCAGATGGTGTAAGAAAACTCTGCAAAGGTTCAACCGAGGAGAGTCAAATCACGTCTACGCCATCATCAGTGACGACGAATCTTGGATCTATGCCTACGATCCTGATTCCAAACAACAATCTACAATCTGGGTCTTTCAAGACGAGCCAAAGCCGACTAAAGTTGTTCATTCTCGAAGCACTTCAAAGAAGATAGTGGCCACGTTCGTTGGAAAAACCGGCCATGTTGCGACTATTGCACTTGAAGATCGTAGAACGGTTAACGCAGAGTGGTATACCACAGTTTGTGTACCACAAGTCATCGACGACGCATCATCCTGCACCACGACAACGCAAGCTCACACAGCGCTCGTCAAACGATTGAGTATTTGAAGCAGGAAAAAGTAGAAATTCTTGACCATCCTCCCTACAGTCCTGACCTAAGCCCGAACGATTTCTTTACATTTCCTAAAATTAAGAAAAGTCTTTGTGGTCAAAGGTTCCAGTCCGGTGAAGAAGCAGTCAACGCTTTCAAGTCAGCCATTTTGAACACCCCCACTTTAGAGTGGAATAAATGTTATAATAACTGGTTTGAGCGAATGGAAAAGTGTATTAAGCTATGTGGTGAATACTTTGAAAAACAACAAAAAGTACTATAAGGTTCTAGTTGTGTTTTTTCTTCAAAGGACTAAACTTAAAAGGCATGCCTCGTAAAAGAAATGCTGTTACATACCAGGATCTATCTATCTATATCTATACCAGATACCATGCAGGGTATGCAGTTATTTTAATATAAAATACGAACATTCAGAGTATCTTTATAGACTGTGCCTCTGTGGGAAATTAAAAATATTCTGTAACTATAAAAAGAAAAGGTACAATATCACTTCAACACTTGAACTTCAACAAATGATTGAAGTATTAAAAGTAAAATAAAAAAAAATCAGACAGAACACAAAAGCCCATAGTGTGTTAGTAACAAAAATAACTTATTAACTATGTTAGTAAGTATAAAAAAACCGACTTCAAAAAGCAAAAAAATAAATATTTGAAGTCGGTGCTGGTTGGTGCAGTCGGTTACTTGGCACCGACTTCAAATATTTATTTTTTTGCTTTTTGAAGTCGGTTTACCTTTTTTTATAAAAGATTTTTATTTTACAATTTTAAGTGACCAGTGAATTATTCTATAGTAGGGTACCTATAGGCTTGACGTAATACCCATAATATCTCAATTTACACATGCCTATTGTTTGTCGTTAAGGAGTTCCCTGGTGTATCTTCTAAGTCCAAGGTCCAATGTCAATAAGTCTTTCATAAAATCTCTTCAGTCCATACCATTATAATTTGTTGTACAATGTAGTCAGTTAGTTATAAAGACTGATTGATAATAATTGACTGTCTAGAATTGTGACTCCACTGCAACTTTAGAGCCATATTTTTTTTTATTCTCCTTTTCATTCTTTTTTTTTATTTAACGAGAGAAAAGCGTGGCAAATTGCAAAAATGCAAAATAATGGAAGAATTTGGTGGCATTGGATTCACTTTGAGATAAATGTGGAACCTAGGTAAATGCTTCTAAGATATAACATTTTTATTAGATTACTTTTGTCATCATTACATCAATGCATCTTTAAAAGATTTTGCTTTTATTTTGCATAGATATCACTATTCTTTACATATTATTATTTTATCTCACAGGGGTCCCGCTAATGCACTTGTAAATTCATCAATACAAAGAACAGTAAGTACTAATAGCCTCATTTGTGTTTTTTTTAATTTTTTCATTATTTTTAGTATCTCATGATTAATATAGGCCTTGTACAAACCAAGGCAATATATACATATAATAAAACTGGAACCGAGCCGAATTTGTACATTGAATATATTTTGAAAATTTTAATTGGGGTACATTTCCTTATCAATATATTTTTTTTTAATTATTGTGTGTTTGTCTCTTTGTGTATCAATCATGCAAAAACTGTCGATTTTATATTTCTTCATATTAACATGGCTACATGGATTTTAAAGAAACTTAGTATAGAGTTGTCTTAGGTCTTGGAGTAATGCTATCTTAGAAAGAACTATATCTACCTATGTGAAATTACATAAACGCGTACGCAGCCGCGGGTAACAGCTAGTGGAGTCTAAGAAAATGTGTATAAATACCTATTATTGCCTATATCATGACATACCTACACGATTTTTTTTATTATGTTTGTATTAAATAACATATCAATACAGACTGAACGTGAGCGTACGCCGTGAAAAGCACGTACGCTTTCGTCTCTTTTTGCTCGATCATCAAACTTACCACTCAACAACTTTAATACAATTTCAACCTCATTGGTTAGTCTTTACCATGCAGATATTCATCAAAACTATTACGTAAATTCCTTCCCAAACTTAATGTTAACACTTAAATCCTGCTACATTTCCAGCCACCACGCTCTAGAATGGATCCATCATGTTCGCACAACGCGTGTGACATTTATGAGGGGGCGATCATAGTCCCCTTTGAAAATAACACAGAGAATGAGACTGAAAATGAGGCGGCAATGGTCGATATAGCCATCGCCTCCGAAGACAATGTAAGGCAACAAATAGACGATATTGAGAGGGAAGACTTCGAAGAGGAGAACAGAATCTTGAAGCACTGTTCCGGGATGATAGTCGACGGGAAGATCGCCGCAGCCGCACACTATTCAGGCAACCTATCCAGTGCTAATTCGAGTCTAGCGTCCAGCTCCGAAACGATATCCACGCTGTCGAACATTATGGCGAATGATTATAGTCTTCCTGGCTGCAGCAAAGACGGTGATGATAGCAACACGACAATAAAGAACATGATCCATTCTAGAATGTACACCAACAGACGAGACCAGAAGGAGGATTTCATGCAGAAACTACTGAGTAGCAACACACAAGAGAAAAAGGACTTTCCTAAAGGGAAATTGTATAAAGGAGATAAGATGGACATATGCGAGAATGATGAAGGTTGTGAAATGGATGGTGTTAGTGGGCCTTCGGGGAGGACCAGCTCGAATGCATCCAGCATTGGTAGCTCGAGTTCTGATAGCACGAAGGAGTTTAGTGTGCCTTCTACATCAAATGCTGAAAAGTTATTGGGACTTGATGACAGTAGGAAAAATGAGCCGGGGAGTTCAAAGACTTTGGTGAGTCGCAGACTATTTCCAGTTCTTTTTTCCCAGTGTTATAGAAATCTGTATTTTGATCCATGTTCTATGGATATTTTAAATGTGGACTTATTAATATGGCATCTCTAATAGTCTATTACAAAGCTATTTACTAGACTTAATATCAATAGATTACCAATATTGTTCTCTTCTTGATACGAGGTCACGATTTTCAAATTTTGTTGACAATAATGACATCATTTCGAGGAACATTGAATTTATTATGGCGTAACAAAAAAACAATGTATATTTTTCGACGACGTGTAAAAGTGCTGTATCTGTGTTTCAGAACTACAACTATTGTGATGGTGATGATGATTCTGATGAAGAAATCACTGAGGAGTCGTGTTGCACTTGTCTTTCGTCACATGAGGTATGTTTATATTGAAACCCAAATTCAATTTAGTAGAAACTAAAGTGACTCAGTATTCTCTGTCTTTAATAATCGCTTGTACGAGTATACTTTGTTTTGCATCAGTTACATTATTTTTGTTGATCTAAATATATTTGAATATGTTGCTAATAATTTGATTTTGACAATGTTCACCAATGTTTGTAAAGTAAAAGGTTTTACTGATTTGAAAAACTGAGTATATCAAGCGACCTACATTCCTGATTCCTAAGGTTAGTTGTCTCAGACAATTAATTTTATTCATCATCATCATCATCAGCCTATAGCAGTCCACTGCTGGACATAGGCCTCTCCAAGTGCACGCCACTGGGTACGATTCTTGGCTACTGGCATCCAGTTTCTGCCAGCCGCCCTACGAAGGTCATCGCCCCACCTAGCCTGAGGGCGTCCTGCATTACGTTTGCCAGTCCGTGGTCTCCACTCAAGAACTCGTTTGTCCCAGCGGTTATCGGTTCTTCGGCTAATATGACCGGCCCATTGCCACTTCAGCTTACTAATCCGGTGGGCTATGCCGATTACTTTGGTTCTCTGTCGAATGACTTCGTTCCGGATTCTATCCTTCAGAGAAACTCCGAGCATAGCCCTTTCCATAGCTCGCTGAGTGATTTTAAATTTATGGACCATTCCAACCTTGAGTGTCTATGTTTCGGCTCCATATGTTATAACGGGCAGGACGCACTGATTAATTTTATTAGTTCCAGTAAAATTCATGTATATTCAAATTAACACTACACACAAAAGTCACATTGATCAGAGTTTTGGTGATGTGATTAGTGAACATGGCACGGCTTTCTTCAAATCACGAACGATTTAGCGCAGTGGTTAGGAGCTTAAGCCGCTCCGCTTACTGTCTCTATGAGTCGTTGGTTAGATTCCCGATGGTTCGATTCTCGCACGGGACAAATCTTTGACGTGCCCCACCATTATTTGTTTCGGTCTGGGAATTTGTGTATGTAAATTTTCATGTTTGTAAACGCACCCACGACAGGAATAAATCCTAGTTTGGCCTATGTTTTTATAAAAAAATAATTATGTTGATGAAATTGTAAAATTGGTAAAAAGGAAACTCATTTCAATACATAAAAAATTAATGTATATTAGTTATTAGCTCCATTTTCCGCCTTTTAGTATTGTTTTCTACTCCGTATGACAGGTTATAGCAACCGAGCCAACAGGAGAATGTAGACAATGGAGTATTCTTGAGAATATGCAGATGTCAGAAATCTTTCTTTTTTATTAATTCCATATAGCGTGTACAAAAATCCAGATGCAAACAGATACCTGCATATCTGCACCTTGGGGTTGTCGAAACCACAACTAGTTGACTAGTCAGTGGCCCCGGCATCTAACCCTTATTTAATTTGTGCCCCCACGCAACTAAACTTAACTATGTTCAATTTACTACTAGACTCTAGCCCTAGCTCTGCCCAGTGCAATGGATCTATAACTAAAACAAATTTCAAATAATTTTTCTCATTTTAGTCTACCATAAATAAGAAATAATTCATTTCATTTTGGCGAAAAGTAACATATTGTTGTCACCATTTTCCATTATCTAAAATAACTAGGCTATTTGACTAATTTTGGAAAACCCTTTTAAATTATTCTATATTACGTTATAAGCACACTACATTAATATTTCCGAGAAATCTACTTTAATATCAATATAAATTAATGATAAAGTTTAAATATTTTAATACGCGCTAAAAACGCTGTTTCTGTAATGGCGCCGGTTCCATGACATGAGTGACGTTAAGCGCTCGTAAACAAGTTAATTAGGTACCTTAAAACAGTGTAGCTGAAGTGAATTTCATAATTTTTCTTCGTATTCATTAGATACAATGGTGTTTAATGCCACAATGTACAAATACGTCTATTAATAGTATACACAAACTGTTTCTTTCCAACGAATCCCAAAAAGTGAAAAATGACATTATAATTAGCTCGAAGCGACTAAAACAGCATTTTATCGCATTGAAATGTTTTCATGTGTAAGTATCACTAGTTACTAACTTTACATATACTTGATAGTAGCTAAAAATGTCGGTTTTTATAAAACGAAATAACATCTTTAATACCTAACCTCATAATATATCTTAATTGGAAAGGAAGAATCCATAAACTGCTGTTTTTACATTTTTAAATTCTGCAGCATAGTAGTCAGCGTTATTCTTAACCATAAATGCGTCAAACTTTGGTAGTTGTTGTTATCAGCTCACATAAAATTTGTCTCCATTTATATGTTCAAAACAAATATTTATGCCACTAGTCGATTTATCCAAAATTATCAGAAAACTGTTTCAGAAATGACTTTAAAGATCGAATATAACACCCAGAAAACATAAAACGCGAACTATAATCAGCCGATGAAGCCACGTTTACTATCGCGTGACGTCATCAAAGTTACAACCAATCACAGGGCGTTTCCGTCACAAAGAAAATTTCTTAAATTATTATGTTTTTATTTCGTGTGATTTGCAAAAATACACATAATTTTATTTTAAATGAAGTGAAATGTTTTTTTACCCCATTATCTATTAGGATGACCACAATTTATACTTTATTTTCAATGTTGTCAAATAGCCTATTACAATTACTCGGTACTTTGCCTTATGTTAATGTATATAAAGGCGTTAAAGGTACGTATGTACGTACGTTTTTCTGCATATAGGAAGAGCTTTATTTCTCTAGTTAATTGAACATATAGATGTATCTCAGTGGCTATCACTGATAAATCAAAGTATTGTGACATAATTTTCTAACTATAAAAGTACCTAGGGTTCAAAATTTTTAGGGTATTAAAGAAAAAAAGCGAATATGTAGTATGAAAACGTGTTTTCCCTTTTGTTGTCAGTTTCAAAGGTGACATACCTTTGAAAAATTTACACTGAATTGTAAGGAAATTGATTCTCTACATTTCATTAATGTTGAATAATTGTATAGCTGTTGGTTTTCCTTACCTAATAAATATATAAACATCAAATACAATGCAGTATGGTCTCAAATGATGATCGTTGATTTATTTTTAAATTTATAGATTTTTTTGTAGTTAAGACCTCATGGAATATAAACCGAGAACAAATATTGTTGTTTAGTTCTATAGGTATGCAATAGCTTGAGGTACTCGTTTCAATGAATGATCGGAATTTGTCTTGTGTTAGGAATCTGAAATTGGAAGATCGTTGCAGTCTGGTGGTGTTTGGTGGGGACTGATACTCCCCGAAGGTGGTAGACGGGAATTCGTTTCTTTCTACAGCTTCCTCATCAGGAATCATCATTCGTTGTTCTTCTTGCTCCATACATTTTCGATATGTTAACGTAACGAGTAAAATGACAGCCACTTTGTCTAAACAAAAAAACGTTGCCCGCGTAGTAACTAACTAGTGCAAAGTCATAGTATATTTTTATTTCTATAATAGAGAAAAAATCTATAATAGAGAAAAACTAGGGAATGGGCAGCAGAGTTCCCTTAACACTTCTACGACCAAAAATTGCGCTCGCCAACCCGCCTGCCAAGCGTGGCGAGTATGGAAAATCCCCCCAATTATTATGGAAGCAATGAATAAAACCATGCCCCTAGACCCCGGCGGTCCTGTTCGTCCTGGCCACGGTAGCAGCCATGGTTACGACAGGACAAGGGGTGCGAAGAATCTCCGGCAGAGATTCGGCTACCACCAACAACGAAAAATGGCCCTGGTACAACGCACGCACGTTGAGGACAGATGAGAAGCTAGTTGAGCTGGAAGAAGAGATAAACAAGTTGCGGTGGAGTATTGTTGGTTTATCGGAGGTCCGAAGAGAGGGCAAGGTCACGATAATCTTAAAATCCGGCAACTTGTTTTGCTACCGGGAGGGCGAACAGCAGTCCCAAGGTGATGTCGAATTTATCGTCCACAAGTCACTCATAAATAACGTTGTGTCCCTCACTAGTGTGTCGAGCAGGGTAGCGAATATCTTTTGGATATTCTGAGTATCACTCAGAATATCCAAAAGATATTCGCTGAAGGTCATACAGGTCTACGCACCAACCTCGGCATACTCAGATGATGAGGTCGAAGTTATGTATGAGGACATTAGTAGAGCCATACATACTTCCAAAGCACACTTTCCAGTGGTTATAGGTGACTTCAATGCGCGGCTGGGCAAACGGGGCGATGATGAGTTGAGAGTGGGGCAATTTGGATATGGGCAGCGCAACTCCAGGGGTCAGAGGCTGGCCGAATTTCTGAAGAAGAAGGGACTCTATGATGAACTATTTCTTCCAGAACCCGCATCATAGGAAATGGGCCTGGGTGAGCCCTAATGGTTTCACAAAAAATGAGATAGACTTCATCATGAGCACCAAGCGACAAATATTTAATGATGTCTCCGTGATTCACAAGGTAAAAACCGGCAGTTATCACCAAATGGTCAAAGGCACATTAAATTATAATATCAAAATGGAAAGATCGCGTCTGATAAAGTCTATGCACGGACCTTCTTATGCACATATCCAAAACCCCGAGAACTTTCAACTCCAATTGTCAGACCACTTCACATTGCTAGACAGCACCGCGTCAGTGGACGAAATCAACAACAGGCTGGTAGAGACTGTCCATACGGTCGGGTCAAAGTATTTTAAGCCCCACATCTGAATACACCGGAAACCTCATGGCTGAGCGACGTTCAATGACGCTCCAAACCTCCGATGATGCTAAGTCCTATAGGCAGCTCAATGGACAGATATTGAAGTCCTTGCGACACGATTTACGGTCCTTCAATATAAGGCGTATTCAGGAGACCACAGTACAGAACAAGGGCTCCAAAGTGTTCGCAAGAGATGCGTCTATTGGGCAAAACCAGTTGAAGCTGAAGACGGAGGACAGAAACGTAACGTCGATTTGGTCAGAGGTGCTCAGGGAGATAGAGAGGTTCTATGGTCAGTTGTATGCTTCAGTAGCTGAACCTGTTGTTGACTTGGTAAAAGACCCAAGCTAACCCGACACTATACTGAAGTTATCCCGGACATCAGCCTGTACGGGATTAGGATGGCTATCAAACAACTCAAAAACAAGAAAGCGCCGGGCGAAGACGGAATTACCGCAGAGCTTCTGAAAGCGGGAGGAACGCTGGTATTTAAAGTACTTCAGAGGCTGTTTAATTCCATCTTGTTCGAAGAGAAAACGCCGGAAGCATGGAACAGGGGTGTGGTGGTAAAAACAGTATTTTTCAAGAAAGGTGATAACACCTTCCTAAGAAATAAAGGCCCATCACACTGCTGAGCCATGTTTAAAGTTGTTTTCGAGAGTCATCACGAATCGTCTCGAATGCAGGCTTGATGACTTCCAACCTCCCGAACAAGCCGGTTTCCGGAAAGGCTTAAGTACCATAGAACACATACATACGCTGCGGCAGATTATACAGAAGATCGAGGAGTATAATCGGCCACTATGCTTGGCGTTTGTGTACTATGAGAAAGCCTTCGATTCAAACGAGACTTGCGCGGTTCTTAGATCTCTCCAGCGATGCCGCATTGACTATCGGTACATCGAAGTGTTGAAGTGCTTGTATAATAACGCCACCATGTCAGTCCGAGTACAGGGGCAGTGCACGAAGGCGATCCCCCTATAAAAAGAGGAGTAAGACAGGAAGACGTCATTTCTCCGAAACTGTTTACGGCCACCTTAGAGGACGCCTTCAAGCTCTTGGAATGGCGAGGACTTGGCATCAACATCAGTGGCGAATACATCACTCACCTTCGATTTGCCGACGACATTGTGGTCATGGCGGAATCGCTGGAAGATCTAGGACGAATGCTCGGTGACCTCAACAGAGTATCTCAACAAGTGGGTCTTAAAATGAAAATGGACAAAACAAAAATAATGTCTAACGCCCATGTCGTACCCACCGCACTCCCCGTTAGGAACTCTATTCTTGAAGTTGTCGACGAAAACATTTACCTGGGGCAGGTAGTCTGGTTAGGTGGCTCCAACTTTGAGAGAGAGGTCAATCGACGAATCCAACTCGGCTGGGCAGCGTTCAAGAAACTGCGCAACATCTTCTCATCCAAAATACCTCAGTGCCTCAAGACCAAAGTTTTTAGTCAATGTGTGTTAACAGTGATGATATATGGATCAGAGACGTGGTCTCTTACAATAGGTCTCATAAAAAAGCTCAGAGTTGCTCAGCGAGCTATGGAGAGAGCTATGCTCGGCGTTTCTCTACGTGATCGAATCAGGAATGAGGAGATTCGTAGAAGAACCAAGGTCACCGACATAGCCCTTAAGATTAGCAAGCTGAAGTGGCAATGGGCGGGCCACATAGCGCGTAGATCGGACGGGCGTTGGGGCAGAAAGATTCTAGAGTTGCGACCACGTATTGGCAAGCGCAGCGTGGGACGACCGCCTGCCAGACGGACCGACGATCTTGTAAAAATCGCAGGAAGTCGTTGGATGCAGGTGGCATCGGACCGGTTACGCTGGA
Organism: Phalera bucephala; assembly: GCA_905147815.2. Lineage (NCBI taxonomy): Eukaryota > Metazoa > Arthropoda > Insecta > Lepidoptera > Notodontidae > Phalera > Phalera bucephala. The sequence goes on along the minus strand of LR990609.1, from coordinate 4,088,880 downwards.
AAGCGATTGGGGAGGCCTATGTTCAGCAGTGGACAAGTATAGGCTGAGATGATAATGAATAGAGGAAAATAAAACATATGATAATAAATGCCTATTTAAAAAGTGCTTAATCCTGACAACAGTGTTAATGTCCCTTAACTCCATTAATTCGTGAACACGAGTTTAGTCACGACTATGAAGCAATGCAAGGGTTTACTAAATTATAAAGCAGTTAATTAATGATACTAATATATTTGGCAGGATGATGATGAAGACGAGGAACCGGAACCTGAACCAGAACGGCTTTGGGTAAGAAATTCAATATTGGTAGAATTCAAGTCTTAAGTGAAAATAACTAGCGCAAGGTAGAGTAGAGAGTAAGGAATAGACCGATGTTACATCGTCTTGTACATCAAAGCTGAGTATTATCACAGTAAACAGTAGAACAACTTAGTACGGGCTCCCTGCGACTTCGCGGCAGGTTTCAACAGGTACTCTGCCGTCGAAATCTGCAGGCGGTAGAACGCCGGCTGTCTGCGTTAAACTTATTTGGACCCCTATATTGACATGTTCTACTGTTAACGTATGTTTACTGTGGTATTATTCTACGGTACATTAAATGACCAGTATTCGCATTGGAGTTTAACAATAATTTCCATATGGGAACAAAGTAAGAAAATAGTTAGGAAAATGTAGTAGGTTTCTTTTTATATTATTCTGGTTTCTGCCCGCTACTTCCGCGATGACTTTAGACAGGAACCTTACATTTTTCAGGGATAAAAAATATCCTATGTGTTAATTTAGATAATAAACTATCTATCTATATCATCACGCCAGATCCCTTGCGGGGTAGACAGAGAGTAAAGAGTTCTCTGACATCCTCCACTCTCATAGTTCGTCTCATACACGCTCGCCGGTTACGGAGACTCTTGACTTATAATAAACTATCTGTGTGCCAAATGTCTTGATTGAGGACCAAACATCCAAACGATAGCTTATACATGCCTGCTTCTTGATCGCATAGAAACAATCTTTAGTATATTCTATATGAATTTTAAATATCCGACCGTCGTCACTTCACTCCCTATAAACAGTATACTAAGCGTTTCGATTATGTATAATTCATATCCACTCTCTAAATACATAAAATTGTGGAGGCATCAACATTTTGTATCGAACTGAAATCAATCGACGTCTGCTCTCCCTATTTCATTTGTAATTGAGTGCGACAAGAACGACTAATAATTGTTTTTACATCGCGTGTCTCGCTGTATGGCTCTTGAAGTGTTCATTGGTGATTAATGCTGCCTGCAATATGCGTGTCTTGAGCGAAGTTTAAATAAAAACGCATGTTTTAATACTTTTTATAATTATCTTCAATGGCAAGTAATGCGTAGTTAATGCGTGGTGATATATGAGAAAATATAATTAATCTCTTTAGTTTTTTATTTGTTTCTGACCTAATACTTTGTGGCAATTCTTCGAATGTGGGGCTTCTACATATGTATCATTTAGGACCAAAGCACAGAAAATAATTTGAGCATCGAAACCATCCATCTCAATGCTGCGACTGCAGTAGTTATTACGATCGCCTAGGATCGTGCCCAAGTGCAAAAAGTCGCGCCAATACGCAATATATGTATTTGCCCTAAAACGACATGGAAATATTTAATGTTATTTAAATATGATTCAACAAATTTATTCTGGATAACAACCTAGTTTTTTTCTAGAACTCGTATGCTGTAAATTTCCATCACCAGTAGCCATTTTGAAGTTTCAATAGTCGCTACTACCAATTTTGTTAGTTAAACACTGAAACTTTGTTTCAAAGTGTTGCAATTATATTAAATAATAAATTTGTTCCAACTTCGATCCTATTTAGAATTTTGTAGGAAGAATAGAGGTTTATGTTCGTTCCGTTTTTTTTTTAAGTTTCGTGATTCATATAATCAATCCAGAAGTGTCCAGTTTTCTACACCACTCCAGTCAATTTCTTATTGGATCTAGTGTACTTTACTGAAAACACCCTAGATTGGGATTTTATTGGACTATTGTGCGGTTTTCTATATGGTGATACCTGTTATTCTTATACTAAACATTAATTTTTTAAATGTATGTCTAGAGGAAAAGGCGGCATGAGCATCCACCGCCGCAGACTGCAAAAAAGATCTGCGTAGACGGCTCGATGCTCCCAGGATCTGCCCAGGACAGTGGCTGGTCGTCTCCATCCCATAGCAGTCAGGGGATGGCATCCAGCATCGTGCAGGGACCACCTGAAATAAAACAGTGGCTCAACAGGTAAGAGGGAATAAAAAATATTTAGGATTGTTTTAAAAGAATGTGGGATCTCACCAAAGCTACGCTACTGGATCGTGTCTTACAATCCTGAAGCGGTGCAATTATGTCTAACATATTTTAGGTTTACATATATTTATATCACAAAACATCGTTAGGAAACTTGCATGCCTAAGTGTTTCTCGAAGGTGTGTGAAGTTCGCCAACCCGCACTGGGTCAGCGTGGTGGACTATGGCCTTTTTAAATTGTTTACTAGCTATAATATTAGTCTAAGGTGTCATTTACGTCGCCGATCAAGCATTTATTTACCATTTTTTCTTACCATGTTATGTAATTACAGGAGTACGGTCAGCAACATAGGTCGCAGAATATTCTAAGTTTTTCTTTTTAATACCTAGCACGCTTTTCTTTTGGATCTAACCTGTGATTTTTATTGACTAGATCCTTTTTAGGATAGGCAGAGTAGTATTTTTTTCGTATAATAAAGAATATTCATCATCATCACCAGAAAGATGTGCACATCATAGATCTTTCCCAAAGATCGCCAGGACGACCGACATAAGGGTATTGTCATTATATATAATAATAGTAAGTTTGTTATTAAACTGTCCCACCGTTGGGCATGGGCCTCTTCTCAAACAGAGGGCTTAGGCCATAGTCCACCACGCTGGCCCAGTGCGGGTTGGCGAACTTCACACACCTTCGAGAAACTCTTAGGCATGCAGGTTTCCTCATGATGTTTTCTTTCACCGTTAAAGCAAGTAATAGTTTTTTTTTTAATTAAAAAATGATCATTTAAAAATTTCAAATACCACTGTTTGTGTAAATACCACCGAACAATATCGGTATTATATATGTAGGTTCCATTCGTGGTCCAACGGCGAAAAAATCCAAGCGATAGACGAGCTGATCAACTGCTGCGACCCGAGCCAAGTGCGGCACATGATGAAGGCCATCGAGCCGCTGTTCCAGCGCGACTTTATCTCGCTGCTGCCCAAGGAGCTGGCGCTCACGGTGCTGGGCTACCTGCAGCCGAAGGACCTGCTCAGGGCCGCGCAGACCTGCCGCTACTGGAAGTAAGACACTTTATTTATTGTCATTAATCTTATCCTACTAATATTTTAAATGTGAAATTTAAATCATGGAATCTCAAAGTGATCGATGTCGATCCCTTTGGGTCGATATCCGTTTCCCAGATGATTTGCCAGGGGTCGACGAGCTCTAAAAATCGACCCCTATTAATTAACAAAAGTTCTTATTTGAATCTTTCAAGATACTGTATAAGTTGTGTTACGTCTACCAAATTGTTATAAGAATGACTAATATTTTAGCAGGAAGTATCATTGTTGGACTTTAATCACTTAACCAACCGCAAAGTTTTTAAATTGGTAAATATTTTTTATCAATAGGAAAAAAACTAGAGATTTTTAAAGTAATTTGGCTACGAGGGTCTGAGGTATCATTTCAATTTGGAAAAGGGGTCTCTTTCCCAAAATAGTTTGGGAAAGTCTGGTTTATATATTTGGATGTTTGTTGCTCAATCATACAAAAACGGCTAAATGGATTTATATGAAATTATACAGATAGTTTATTATACCTAGATTAACATAGGCTACTTTGTATCCCGGAAAAATGTAAGGTTCCTGACTACTACTACTGACTAAACTAGTATTTAATAAAACCAGCCGTTTCGCTTATTGGGTTCTTATTCACTACTAGTTTCAACCCGCGACTTCGACCGCGTTGACTTTGTAACCCTACATTAGAAACCTAACATTTTTCAGAGATAAAAATTATATGTTGATTCAGGTAATAAACTGGGTGCCAAATTTTACCCAAATCCGTTCAGCGGTTTTCAAATATCCAAACAGTACACTTTCACAATCACAATATTAGTAGAATAACCAAATGCGGCGCGTTCTATCTATTAAAATACTCGTATAATTAGGTATTAAAAACCGGCATCTGTTGATACAGTTTTCTTATTTATTTATTTTTATAGGATAACACGCCTACGGTACACGTATTGCAACCCGAAACCGATAAGATTTACAACGCCCTACATGATATAGTAATTCGTTTTCACTACGCTATCCGTTAAAGGCCCTGCGGCCAACAGTGTAGATCATTCATACACACGAACATTAAAAATGAGAGGTTTTTAATAATTAAGTTATATAAATTCCTTGACTTTAATGGTTGTTACGAAAGTTTAACGGCACCATCTATGCGATTTTTTTTACGATGTTTTTTTTTGTTTATTTATTTAAAAATAAAACTAATACATTATGAGGTCAACAAACAGTGGTAGCTATGGTAGTCTATATAAATATAAAACCAGCTACATTTTCCACATATTACTAAATTAAGAAGTAATATTATAGTTAGGGGCATCAATTAGAGCTGAGGTAAAAGTGAGTTATAGCGTTATTGGTGTAGTTTAGAAATAAAAAAGGAGGTATAGTGCAGAAGAAAAAACAAAAAGTCGATGTTGTACCAGTATCGTGTCACTCCCCTCTGAGTATTTTGGTGAATAAACTTTAAACTTTTTAAACTTTTACTTTGTTGTATGGCTATTAGGAGTTTATTAATTTAAACTGGGCGTGTATGAATGTAATCTTACTTTTCTGTAAGAAATAGATGTGGACTTATGTTTATAGATTTAACTCTTCACAACACAGTAATATCAAATAGTTTTGCTAAAGAGGTTTTGGTGACCCTCTCCTAGTCTGTGGTATAACATAATGGCGATAATGGTATCTTCGTTGACAAGTAACTTCAATTCGCAGGTTCCTCGCCGAAGACAACCTCCTTTGGAAGGAACAGTGCCGTCGCATCGGCATCACCACTCTCAAGAAGATGCCTCGTTCCTTACCACGGTGTGCCAGCCCCTGGAAGGCGGCCTACATGCGCCAGTATCTCATAGAGAACAACTGGCTGCACAAGCCGGTCAGCGCACCCATAGTGATGCGAGGACACGATGACCACGTCATCACCTGCCTGCAGTTCTACGGAAACAGGATACTGAGCGGCAGCGATGACACCACTTTGAAAGTATGGTCGGCGGTTACTGGGAAGGTACTTGTTCCACTGTCGGTTTTTGTTTTAATTTGCTAGGGGATGTGAGCTATGAGTTTAGTGTAAGCAAAGTGGATACAAAGATATAAGTTTATAACAGATTTGATCATATTATTTTAACATGTTATACCTACTTCATCGAGAACAATTGGCGGGACAACAACCTAAGCGGGAATGACAGAAGTTTACTGTGTAAACTAACAGGTAGCGATAATATACTGGTCATCAGTCCAGAGAGGACTGCTATTGAGGTTTTTTGATAGACCTCCACATTTTCTGAACTAAATTTCAAAATCAGGACTTCATGGTTGATCAGCGTTTTTGCGCAACTAGACTAACGAGACAGCCAACTAGAATATGCAAAAAAAATTATAAAATACAACAAAAAGACGACTGTCCTGCCAAGTGTTCCTTCTCTCACTATGTATAAACCATATTATAATTGAGGTTTGTTTTTTTGACCTAATAAATGATCTTCTTTGACTTTCAAGTCACAGGTTTATAAACCTAGTTTGATAGTCAGGGGACCTATAATTTTTCTGTGTTACTGTACCCCATGTCATCAAATAATGTAACAAACTTGTCAACTCTTTTGAAATAAAAGTATTTGAATTTTGAATTTACAACTTTCATTAGAAACGGTAGATTTCAACACACAAGAGATACTTTAAAAGCGACAGATTCATAGTAACATTAGTATTTGTTGTTTAAAATGTCCCATATTCCCCCAGTGTCTTCGCACGCTAGAGGGGCACTCTGGCGGAGTGTGGTCCTCCCAGATGGTGGGTGACCTGGTAATCAGCGGGTCCACAGACCGCACCCTGCGCGTGTGGAACGCCAAGACGGGCCAGTGCCTCAACGTGCTCGCCGGGCACACGTCCACCGTGCGGTGCATGCACCTCTACCAGAACAGGTAACGATCTACGCAACTTGGTTCCAACCACGGCAGAACAAAAACGACGGTAGTACCCTTAGTTTGCCTCATTCAAGGAATCGGTGAAGACAAACTCACATAATTACGAAACAAATATGCTGCAATAAATGCCTCCGTTACACATACTTTTAGTATTACCATGTTTATTGTCTTATACATATAAGTTGTCTTATAATATGTACTGAGACATTGATGCAATAGGGCGAAATTTCTTTTTTTATGTTTACGAGGAGACTTCGCTTGTCAGCTTGTAAGTGGACGCGCCTGCGACCGCCTAAGAGGCGGGTATGCACATTGGTGTGTATGCATACTGGCGCGCCGTAGTTTTACCATATGGCAGGTGTATGGCACTTCCTATAGTTTTTTTTTCTTCCGTGGTTGCAACTTGTCCAATATCTCTTGCTTTATAAATTTGAATAAGTAGATTGCTTACATGAAATATTTTACTCAATTTTTTATTTACTTAAAATAAATTTGTAAAATGTGTGCTTAATTAAGAACTGTTTGTATTATTATATATATTAGGTGTCGATATTGGAGAATTAAATATTATTTTGAGATTATAAAGATAATCTCAAAAAAATATTTAATTGTCTTTGCCGAGAGATCCTACACGCTCGTAAGCGTTTTGGGTATGAACGTCGTGCTCGCGCTAAACGCCATTAAAATTTGTTCGATTTGCTCGCACCCGAGCTCATGTTCAAAGTTGTTTGCTCATGATCTATAATTCTCTATGGTTCTCTATGTTGTATAGATTATATTTATTGCATCTGCTTAAAGCGAATTCTTTTCATTAAGTATGTGATAGTTTCTAGTTTAATTTGATTGGTAAAAGTGTAGTAAATCGATCTTTTTGCAGTTGATTATTATGTTGGTGTTATCGAGGATGTTGATCGAACTGTTTCCAGTTTACTTAGTTAAGTAGCCAATAATTATAAGCGTACCATCAGTATCCACGGCAAAAAGGCGCACAGCGAATTTTAATTTTGTTTATAAAACCTCCCCATGTTCATATGAGTCCGTAAAATCAGAAATAATAGTATATTGCAGTCTGAGTGATTGTGCACGACTACATTTAAAATACAGCTAAATAGTTTTAATATAAAAAAAACTGTACTCTGCCTAACCTGCAGGGAATCTGGCGTGATGACATAAAAATATAATAATATTTCTGGTTATGTATTTCTGGTTTTATCGCGGTTGTGTGTTAATTTTTAGGTTCCTGATCAGGTGACCATGGGTGCTGAAAAGCACTGGGAACATTAGGAAGTTAATATTAAAAAAAATATACCGCTAAAAAATCAAAAAAAAAAAATCGGTTTTGATATTCGTATAAATTAAAAAGTCAAAATAAGAAAAAAAAAGAAGCAATTATACAGACGATCAGTTCTACCTCCTCCTTTTTGAAGTCTGTTAAAAATATGTAAGCTGTTGCAACACGAGTGCTATTGCGATTTTTGTAAATGTGAAAGTATTTTTGCTATTGCGGTTATTCTTACTTGTAGTACTTAGTCAGGCTGAAAAGTTCTCGTCAAAATCGTTTCAGTGGTTTTTGGATGATGCTCGGCAGGGTAATAAAAAAATCATATCCAGAAACCTTCCAGTAGTCATGTGTAAATTTTTTTAAACCGCTATAATTTTATGATTATACATCACCAACCGTACATTTGACACTTTTCTTTTGAAAATCATGCAACTAAACCTCTGGACGCCCTGACATTTTAGTCACTGGGACCCAGAATGGTTCATAATACTATTGCATTCTCGTCGTCTCTTTTGCGACTGTGTATTTATGCGTCTGCATATATGGCGATGTTTATTTCATCCCAAAATCATTCCAAAATTTGAACAGTCATAACACGGACTGAATCCCCCTTCCTTCCACCAGGGTGGTATCAGGGTCTCGAGACGCAACCCTCCGCGTGTGGTCGATCCCGGACGGGCGCTGTCTACGCGTTCTTGTCGGCCATCTTGCGGCCGTGCGGTGCGTGCAGTACGACGGGAAGGTGGTCGTGTCCGGAGCCTATGACTACTTCGTTAAGGTCTGGAACCCTGAGACTGGGGAGTGCCTGCACACACTCGCTGGACATACTAATAGGGTGTATAGTTTACAGGTAAGTAATACTAGTTTTTTGTTACTCCATTAAATAATGATAAGGTCTGTTCATATAGATCAGATTGAGAAGTGTTTGTGTTTTCGCAAATTGTATGCAAACGTAAACGTTTTGTTTTTATCCTCTTACCTCAATCATAGTGTCAGTTCCGACCTACTTAACTTTTCCTTGACGTTCGTGACTTTTCCTTGTAAATTACAACTACACTGAGTGTTAGCAGATCTGACAGAAAGCTCAAGAGTGCTACACACAATGAGCTGTCATTTTGTAAGCACTTCTACTGACAAAAGGCCCTGAGCGGAGCACATTAGGACAGTATTGTGCCCGGCATAAAGGCAATAGGCTCCTATTTTATTGGCATACCTTGTCTTAGATATATATCTACGTGTCCAACAAACAAAGTTCTATAATCCAGTATTTATGTTTGGCATAAATAACCATATGGCCTGGCACGAAAGTTGCAAATAAAGTTTATTTTGTATGGGACATTTAACTTTTTTCTATGGGACCGTCAATATTATAGTGGTAAGGCTTAAAAGCATAAAGGCTTTATAAACCCAGTTTAGCTGTTCACTTTTTCTGGACATTTGGTACCATTTAGGTAACCAATATACAAATCTTTGTTTCTACATGTTTGTCTTCCTTTTTATTCAAAATTTTCTAATTTTGACGTTGGCTCCACGCAAATTTATCGGTTAATATTTGTTTGTCTAGTGACTGTGTTCTCAGATACTTTTTATTTGTGTTCAATTAATAAAAATTTATATAACTAAAATATTTTTTGTGTGTGTGTGTGTGTGTGTGAATGATCTACGCTGTTGGCCGCGGGGCCTTTACAGCTTCACCGGACAAGAGGGCAAGCGTGCAACCACTACGCTCTAGCCAGCCAGAAGGGCAGTGGGCGACATACTCGAGGGCGCCTCAAGGAGGAACGGCCTCGGCTTGGGTAGTCGCTATGGGGGAGGGCGTATACCAGGTGTCTCGCCGTGGTGCTCTGCACCGGCCGGCGGGCAAGGGATTCCTCGACCTCGCCGGCGAGGTCGGTATCTGATCATGTGTGCGGTATCTGTATCCGAAAGAAGGGATGTAAGGGCATCGGGAGGGTCGGTGAGAACATGCCGCGGTCGGCGGTAGCGGTTGATAGGAGGGGAAACTAAAATAATTGTGAGAACATGGTGCCACACAACTAAAATAACGTGATTTGATTGGAACGCAAATCTTATTGGTATAGAAAAGCAGATGAATATAAATTATGTACGCTTCGGCCAGTGAGACGGTTTTTGCTGTATCATGGTAAAGATAAAATGTATCTAAAAAAGGTATAACTAGTTTGAAGATGCATAATAACTACAAACGCTAAAAAATCACTGCTAGTTTTTTTCTTAAATATTTTTTTCGTGCTTATATTGAAATAAATAAAACTATTACTGTGCGGAGTCACGCTGACAGACCGTATTCGAAACAGCTTTGTAAGAAAGCGAGTAGGTATAAAAGATAGTATTGGTGTAAAGATGAGAAAGGGTATGCTCCGTTGCAAAACAGATATACTTTCGCATTGAAAGTGGAAGGATGTAGGTACCGGGGAAGACCTAGACTATCTTACCATGACCAAATAGACCGTGTCTTATCTGGAGGGCAAGTCAAGAGTCTCCGTAACTGGGGAGTGTGTATGAGACGAACTATGAGAGTGGAGGAAGCCAGAGAGGTAAGTAAGGAAAGAACCTGTTGGAACTCTGTACTCTGCCTACCCTGCGAGGGAGCTGGCGTGATGATATAGATAGATAGAATTACTATTACTATAAGGAAAGATTCAATTTTATTTTTATACTATATTTAATTTGCAATGTTCGTAAGTATGTCTGTTTTTCTTTCCGGTTCAAATCTTGTGATCCATTTTTCAAGCACTCGTGGGTGACAATGCTATAATATAGTTCCATAGAGCTGGTGTGATAATAGAGTCCGAAGGCTATAGAAACATGTGAACTGTGTGTGTGTGTGTGTGTGTGTGTGTGTGAGTGATGTACGCTGTTGGCCGCGAGGCCTTTACAGCTTCACCGGACTTAAAGGAGAGCGTGCAACCACTACGCTCTAGCCAGCCAGAAGGGCAGGGGGCGACATACTCGGTTGGGACAGTCGCTGAAGGGGGACGGGTGCACTACTAAGTGCACCAGTCAACCGCCGGCTATGGGAGGGGATCTACTACTACGTCGTCGTCGTCGTCGCCCGTATTCTGAGCGGAAAGAAGGGATGACAAAGCATTGGGGGGGTCGGTGAGAACATGTCGCGGCCGGCGGTGGCGTCAGGGGTCGGGGGGAGATCGTAGTCGGCGGCGGCTACGATTAACGGATTCGCATGGGTAGATGCGTTCGTGAAGTGACGTGTTGTCGCCTTTTTAATAAAGGCGCGAATAGGTTCGAGACCTAGATCGGAGTGGAGGTCGACGTTCCGTACGAACCATGGGGCTCCTACGACTATACGGAGGAAGCGGTTTTGAACCGCTTGAAGTTTATCGATGTAAGAGGGGGCTGAATGCTCAAACACAACACACGCGTAAGTCATGATGGGACGAACGCAAGTTTTGTAAAGCGTCACTTTATTTCTAAGGGACATTTTACTCAGCTTGCAGATTAACGAATGGAGACGACCGAGCACAAAGGATGCTCGGTGACGGACCCGCTTGATGTGCGGGCCGAAGGACATGGTACTGTTTAGGGTGACCCCTAGATATTTGACCTCTTTGACCCAGGGAATGGGTCTGTCGAACATGGTCACTTGGCCGAGATTACTTCTAGGACGGCGCAGGGAGTGGCGCGGGGTGGCACCTCTGGAGAAGAACACCGCAGCGCTCTTGTCCGGGTTCACCTCAATACGCCACTTCCTGAACCGATTCCCTAGGGAATTGGCGGTTGCCTGAAGGTTTCTGGTAATGAAACCCTTATTCCTATGCGAGACGTTGAGAGCGGTATCATCCGTGAATAGGGCTAGATGCGCCTTACTCAAACGAGGAATGTCGTTCGTGTAAAGGCTAAACAGGAGGGGCGAGAGAGCTGAGCCCTGCGGGACTCCAGCTCGGGTGGAGTGGGGGCATGTGAACTATCTATCTATCTATATCATCACGCCAGCTCCCTCGCGGGGTAGGCAGAGAGTACAGAGTTCCAACAGGTTCTTTCCTTACATACCTCTCTGGCTTCCTCCACTCTCATAGTTCGTCTCATACACACTCGCCGGTTACGGAGACTCTTGACTTGCCCTTCAGCTAAGACACGGTCTATTTGGTCATGGTAAGTTAGTCTAGGTCTTCCCCGGCATCTACATCCTTCCACTTTTGCATTGTATATCTGTTTTGTCATTCTTTCTTCTGGCATTCTTTCTATATGCCCGAACCAACGGAGCATGCCCTTTCTCATCTTTACACCGATACTATCTTTCATACCTACTCGCTTTCTTACTACGCTGTTGCGAATACGGTCGGTCAGCGTGACTCCGCACATCTTCCGCAGAGATCGCATTTCGACCGCATTTATCCTGCTTTCGTTCTCCTTCTTACATACCCAACTCTCACTGCCATATTACAGCGTTGGGACAAGCACTCCGTTATGCATGGCCAGCTGCGCCAGTTCAGTCATCGCATTCAGTCTTTGAAGACTTTTATCCAGATACACTATAAACAGTCTAGCGGACAACACGCAACCCTGCTTGACGCCGATTTTAACGTCAAACCAAGGTGACATGTTACCACCCACCCGTACGCATGCCTTGCTGTCCACGTAGGTGGACTGGACGGCTCGCAACAGGGTGCCGTTTATACCATACTCTGGCAAAATTTCCCAAAGTCTCTTTCGCACGACTCTATGAAACGCCTTCTCCAGGTCCACAAAACCGCAGAAAACCTTCCGGCCTACTGCCAGATGCTTTTCTACGATGTCGCGGAGGGAGAAAACTTGATCCGAACATCCTCGTCCAGACCTGAAACCTCCCTGTGCCTCACACAACATTCCATCGGACTTCTCTGTGAACTATACAACGTAATAAACGTTTGAATTACTTTGACGAGTTCTGAAGACCCGGTTGATGTCCAGGGTGGCCAACGGAACTACTCAAGTGCTCCACATAAACCCGCCGTATTGCGGCTCGTTAGACTTGCCTTGACGAATTTTGTTGAACCTGATTATGCCCAGGTTCTGATGTTGAATCCGGAAGGTGGCCAAAGGAACTACCTAACTACTCAACATAACCCCGCCGTCTTTGGGCTCATTGGATTTGTTTCGACAAGTTCTGTAGACACGGATGATTGCCAGAGTTTGATGATGAAGCCGGCGGGTGGCCAACGGAACTACCCAACTTCTCAACATAACCCTGACGTGTTGGGGCCCATTACATTTGTCTTGACAAGTACCATAGTACTTGTCGGTGTCCATTGTGCTTTTGCTATAAAAACTTGTTTTTAAAAAGATCTTTTCGAATTAATATTATTTATTCCTGAAATTTATACTGAATTTCAAGATTGTTCAGATTGTTAATAGCTACTATTATTGATTACTACAAAACTTAAGTAAGTTACGCATCGCATAGGCCCTATGAGATACAGCGATATTTTGTATGATAAAAATGTAAATATAAATGATTTTATCGATAAAGCTTTCGCAGTTGTATGGGAAAACACAAGTATGGTCTATGATTCTAAGAGAAGATGTTTTAAAACCCGCCTGATAACGATCGTTTGTCCCCTTTCTTATCACTGACATAAGTGTAAGCAGTGCAAATATATGATCTTGTTAACGCTCCCTCTATGGTTCTAGTGCCTCCATCGTCGATATAGTCGTGTTCACATTTCCACAGACAAATTGAGTGTGTGTTGTCAGATTTTGATACTTTTTAAACAGTCATGTTAACACATCAGTCCTTCCCGTGACCATGGGTGCTGCAAAGCACTCGAGACGTCGGGAACTTAAAAATTAAAATCAACCGCGATAAAATCCGTAAAAATAGTTTCATTTCAGCCATGTTAATTTACTTTTTTGTCCATAATATATATAAAATATAAATTAATCTTATACAATTATAAACTTATTTTTATTTAGTTGTTAATGTTGAGACAGGTGTAAAAAGATCTTGATAATATTTTATTCACAATTTGTAGTTAAAAAAATTTAAGTGAAATCGGTATTCATATCCAATATAAAATCATTTACTCCACAATTTATTGTTTAAATGCACACTGACTAAAATTCAACCTTAATTTAATATTGAAACAAATGTCACCTATTGTTCTAGTAAACCATAGACATCATGGACAAACTGATTAGATCATTAGAAATCTATTATTTTGATACATGCTAAATTTATTTAATGCTATGGTTTTATTCCGTAAAATCCTACATGTTTAAATTTGACAACTCTATATGTGAAATCTTAATAATCAGGTCGCATGACATTGATGGAGTGCATAGGAGTCTCCAGACAATCCGTATTTTGATTTAAAAACTTACAATAATTTCATTTATTATATTTAAGCCGATAAGTATTAAGTTCCCATAGCAAAAAAACAAGGACAATATTTTTTTTAATGCTATATTTTCTATGTAAATCCCTCCCTACGCCTTTTCCCTCGTTTCTCCATTCTCATGTGTGTATAAATGTTCCTCAAAAATCATAAATAAAAAATAAAAAAAAATCAAACTTATTTCCATTTTTTGATTATGCTCCACTATTTTTCTAATCATAAAACTATTCAAGTATAGAGTCCATTTTTTCACATACTATAATTTTTTTTAAATATGTCACACTAGTTTTTATGCTGGAAATATTTTTAATTCTTTGACATTTGCATCTGTCAGTTGTCTGTGTATTTGTGAACACGATTAGTGTAGCACAGTAAGCCTTTGCTAATGCTTAAGGAATAAAGGAAGAGAGATGGTTGGTGATCCAAAAACCATATAAACCAAACCAAATCGAATATTCCAGTTTGATGGCATCCACGTGGTGAGCGGGTCCCTGGACACCTCTATCCGCGTGTGGGACGTGGAGTCTGGCCAGCTGAAGCACACGCTGACGGGCCACCAGTCGCTCACCTCTGGCATGGAACTGCACTCTAACATTCTCGTGTCCGGCAACGCTGACTCCACCGTCAAGGTGTGGGACATCACTACTGGACACTGCCTACATACCCTATCAGGTGAGTACTCTTTCTAGTCGTCTATATCATCACGTCGAATATTTTTTATAATAGATTTTAATATACAGAGGGCTTAGCATGAACAGATTAACATTACCATGATGCTATTGAATCAGAATCAGAATATTTTTTATTCATGTAAACTATTACAGTATTTATGAATCGTCATAAAAGTAACAAAGTCTTTACCACCACTTTGGAATGTCATTCCTGTGGAGAAGAAGGGCAAAAAACTACACGGTTACTCTATAAGAAGAGTATTTTTTTTAAAAATTCTTTTTCCGACTACATTTTGTTGATGGACATGGGAGAACAATGTAGACTGGTCTATCAGATGGGTCTTAGTTAATTTAAACAAATTATACTATTCATTTAAATGGCTACATGGTTCCCTCATTTACAGAGAAAGCAATGAGAAAAAAAAAAAACTAAATTAATAGAAGGAAGAGTAGGAATATTAAATAATATTAGCTGAACAAGGTATTCATATTCAATCAAGTGGAGCTGGAACAGCCCCAATCCAAGTATTTTTGTCTTTTAAATAATCATCCTCATAATCATCTAGCGTATAATAAGCTCGCTTACTAAGCATTTGTTTAATACAAGCTTTGAATTTATTGTCACTAAGTTTAGTGATGTCAAATGGAATTTTATTGTAAAATCTAACATAATACCCCATGAAAGAAGTGTAAATTTTTGATAGACGAAATTGCGGCTGATCTAATTTATTTCTATGTCGCCTATTATAGCAATGCTTATTACCTAGCTAAACAGATCTATATTTTTTCTTGTATACATCATGTTTTCATAAATATACTGCCTGACCATCATAATATTGGCTTCTTTACACAATTCTCTCAGGGAGTCACGACTACCTAAGTTATAGATGGCTCCTATAGCCATTTTTGGTAAGATAAAAATAGACCCAATGTCAACTGCCCTACCCCAGAATAATATTCCGTAAGACATGACACTATGATAGTAACTGAAATAGACCATCCTCGCTGTGTCCACATCAGTAAGTTGTCTGATCTTTCTCACGGCATAGGCAGCGGCACTGAGCCGTTTACCTAAAGTCTTAATATGAGGGCTCCATTGCAACTTAGAGTCAAGCGTAATCCTAAGAAAGATTGATAATCTCCTGAATTAGGTTATTGTCATGCTTTTCACGCTAAATTATTAAATACTAGCTTCTGCCCGCGACTCTGTCCGCGTTGATTTCAGACAGGAATCTAATTTTATTCCGGGTTAAAAGTATCCTATGTTTTAGTCTATGTAATAAACTATCTGTGTGCCAAATTTTATCTAAATCCGTTTAGTCGATTCTGCGTGATTGGAAGATGAAATTTGATAATGTTTCTGTTACGTCAAATAGATTATATTTTATTGGAATAAGTTTTAATGTTCTATATTAAACCACCCCCTTTATTAACCCCTTATTGTAAGAAGTTACGTCATCGGTGAAGTGTTGGTATACACAGTACATGCCTGTCACTTTCGCCTGGAGTATATTGATAAATTAGGGTGTATTTGGGAGTATATTGATTATGTTTAATGCTGTTAATTTTATGTTTTGTGTCAGTTTTAAATGTCATATACATTGCTTCCCGTCGGCAGTATATAGTCCGTTATCATTTGCAACTTTCCGCAGGTCCCAACAAACACCAGTCCGCAGTGACCTGCCTGCAATCGAGCAACCGTTTCGTCATCACATCCTCTGACGACGGGACCGTGAAGCTGTGGGACGTGCGTACGGGCGAGTTCATTCGAAACTTGGTGGAGCTCAGTTCGGGTGGCTCGGGCGGGGTGGTCTGGCGGATCAGGGCCTCCGCCACGAAGCTGATCTGCGCCGTCGGTTCCCGCAACGGCACTGAAGAAACGAAGCTCCTAGTCCTCGACTTCGACGTCCCCGGCGCCTGTCGCAAGTGCGATGAATAGCATCGACTGAACCGGCGCTTACTGCGTCGCTACGCTAACTTGTACGCCCCGTGGCACTGCTAAGCGGCTGTGGTTGCTTTTATCATGGTTAATTTCTTGTTTAGTTAGCGTCGGGACGAAGTGTCGGCAATCTGTGGTTATTAGAAGACCTGTGCCTGGTTTCTGAAGCTGTTAATTGACTGTTAGAATCAGATTTCATATCGATTTATAATATTTTGTTAGTTAATGACGGATTGTCATTTTTGTTTTAATTTGTTTTCCTTGGGGATTTACTATTTATTTTGTAGAATTACAGCTTTCTATGTATGTTGTGTCGCCACAACTTAATATACTAGGTTTAGAGGTTATATATTATATATTTTGTTAAGACCAAATAACGTTAATATATTGTCTAGATATGCAATATATAGTGTCAACGTAATAAGTTACTTTGGTTGCGAATAAACTGCCAAGTTGATGATGTCGACAATAATACAAGGCATGTTGATTGGAGTTTCAGAAACCTGTTCTTATTCAATGACACGTAAATTCAATGGTCATTGTTGTGTAATGCATTTAAGAATGAACTACACTTACATATCATCCGAGTGAATTACCTATTTATTATTTATGTGTCGTATCTCGTACATCACGTTCCCAATGCGGTACTGTAGTTAAGTCTTATTCACACATTTTGCCGAGCACACGCACCCACCCTTCCGTTTGACATTTGACGACGTACGACAAACGTCACTTGCCATTTAATCGTATTCAAAAGTCACACGAAGGGCATGACGCAATTATTTATTAAAAAAAATGCAGTCTATAGAATCTCATAAAAACGAAATATTTACAAAATGAAATTTTGTCTGCATTTTGGACTATTCGATGTATTTGTTTTTTGTTGTTCGCCACGGCTGATAGTTCACAAGTGAAGACCGGATTGGCGGGAGAGTGGATGCTACGCGTTGCGCGGGCGGCAGCGGCGGTCTGCGCATGCGCAGGCCACCGGCGCAGCCTCTGCGCGTGAGCGCGGGCGTCGTGACGCAAGTGGATAACTTCTACCCACCGGACTGTTATGCGCAAAGTGCAAAAGAACAGTTTTTCCTTACTATAGTTCTGCGTAATCAAGTATCCAAGATGTACTCAATAATAATCGCATTCAATTCAATACCATTATAGCGATAGGTGTTAAACGTTCAGTAGGTAAAAATGATGGCTGACGAACCATCTCGCATTGCCAAATTCATTTATTTTTTACTCCGTTATTCCAAAGAAAATGAAAATCGGAAATTAGATGTTAAGTTTAACTTTTATTACTTTTAAGGTGCCTTTCCATTATGGTTAATTTTTTTCTTTATTAATTCGACACAGTATGGACATAATAATTGTGACTATATTCTAACGATGGATTTTTTGTTCCGTTTTTAATTTAGGAGTGATTAATAATTCAAATTATTTGAATTATTAACTTTATTCGTACAATCTGTTATATTCATTTGGACTAAGAATGTACTTTTTACGTTTTTAGTTTGGATAGAAATTTAAAGTAGTGGTAAAATCACAAATTAAAATAATTGTTTAATGAAGTTACCTAAAGCACTATTTTGTCAAATGGTGAAACTCATTTCCAGACAAGTTGTTATGAAACACGACCGCCGAAAATCTTATATTTGTAACAGAATTTATTGTATCAAATAGTGTTTGTCACACGATTTCCTTTACGGAAAACGCTAATTAAAAACAATTCCCTTTAAACATAATGTGTGCATTCAAAGTAACTTTTATATTGTCTGTCGGTTATACTGTGCATGCTCTGTGTAGCAGAAGAATTAGAAATCTGGTGAAAATCGAGTGCTTAATGTATTTTATCAGATAATCGATCTGTTATACCATCATAACTTTGTGTTGGTTCTCACATAATGGAGTGATAACATACATTATTCTGGCGTGCTGGATACCACAGTAATGTGAAAATAAGTTACATTTTTGTTTTATCGTTTAAGCAAGCACTCCACAGTAAAAATATTTCAAATAGCGGTCTTAACATAAAATGTTTAATACATTCGAGAGTCTCATAAGTGAGAATGAATGAATATTTATTTATATTTGATGTGAGGAAATACACATTAGGTAACAATTTACCCATCACAACGATATTAGGTATATTTAATTTTCTGTCCAATCGGTGACAATATGACTATTATAAGCGACGTATTAGAATCATGTATCGGTATACATTACGGTTAACACC
The DNA here is from genome assembly GCA_905147815.2 of Phalera bucephala. Taxonomy (NCBI): domain Eukaryota; kingdom Metazoa; phylum Arthropoda; class Insecta; order Lepidoptera; family Notodontidae; genus Phalera; species Phalera bucephala. Next base: position 4,070,133 of record LR990609.1, on the reverse strand, counting down.
TGGTTTTTGCTGAGATGCATTTACACGAATTTGAATAGGGGCGGGATCTTGTCCCTGCCTGTAGCCAAGTAGACCTTCTACAGTCGTTAAAGCTAAATAAAATCCGATAAATGTACGGAAATTATATTTTCGAACGAAGTCTGAAAAAAATGCGAAAAGGGAATATACGCGTATCGTATATACGATATGTTCGGTCGCAACTTTTAGAACCTCTTATTGTGTAAATGAAGCTTGGACCCTACATACCATTCAGCTACTCCCGCGGCAGTGAGAAGGGAAATGGACATTAAAAAGGGCAAAGTATTTACTTAAACTATAATATGCCTGCACTGCATACTTTTAATATCCACTCCTCTGTTTACTACCATAGAATGAGCTGCGTGTAAATTAGGGTTACAGTAGACAAATTCGTCCGACGTACACAAATTATGCAACGCCTTGAGACGTGGTTGAAAATAACCTTATCGAAATGTGAAGATCTCTTCAGAATCTGTTCAGTGATTTTTGCGTGATATCCGAATAGACGGACAAACTTGCGAACGGATGTTCTTTTTTAAATCTTTATGTTCAGATACTCCATAAAGGCCGATCCCAATTTTTGTTTTGGATTATACATACAAATTTGTTATATAACAATTTTGTAGTAATGCTAACCGTGCGCAGTTATAATTTTTAAACCTCCATTTTAACCCTTTTAGGGGATGATTACCATCAATCGGCCTGTATTTAAGCCCATTGCCTATTGTTAAGGGGACTCAAGCTCTGAATAACTGTGAAAATGTTTAAGCTTCTTGACCCACTGGGTCAAATGGTGGATCTACGCGTTATTTGTCCTTAAGAGTTCGTTTTTTATTAAGCAATCATGTGTGTACCGATATATGATGCGTTGCTTAAGTTGCGTACATGGGTCTGGTCGGTCTCTACCTTGTTTCTTCTTGTTTTCTATAACCTTAACCAGGACCTCTGGCAGTATTATTTTAATCCTATTTTTCTTGAGAAAGAGACGAAGCTACAAACTGCTCATGAAGATACGCAGTTTATATCCACGTCCCTCTTACGACAAAGTAATATGCCAATAATATTGTTGAAGGGATTGTGGTACAGAATATTTCGTTGGTATTTGTAGGGTCTGGGTTCAAAGTGAGAACTTGGTGTTTTGGCGATTTCGGTTTCTACGTGGAGTAAGGTATTGCTTGGGTTTAAGGCATTATGTGGGTTCTTGCTCGTGATGTGGTTTGTACAATATTGTACTGGTATTGATCGTTCTATCGACAAAACGCTCCCCAACTTTGCCCTAATCCCTTTCCGTGCAAATGTAATAGTGATATCGTTGAACACAATGATAATGTAACTGTGTGTAGAAACTAAACACACTAATACAATATTGCACAATATCACGATAAGCAATTAGGAAAACATTGGGTGAATCTTCCTAGATAGAACGATATAAAAAGCAATTGAGCATTTGAACCACAAAAGTAATGCACTTCGGAATTTTGTTATTTGTGTCTACGTACCTTTCTCGTATAATTAAATCGCGACAGTCGTCAATCTCGGATAATGTCGTTTTCATAGGCCGTCACAATAACGATATCGGTATAATATTTTCGATCAACGATAATTTTTATCTTCAGTGCAAACTCGGCAATTGCGCCCTTATCGACACCGCTACATAGTCGCCGATAACTGGCTTTTTATATACATATATAATTTATCTATATCATCACGCCAGATCGCTAGCGCGGTGAGTATAGAGTTCCAGCAGGTTGTTGCTTTATAAGCTTTTAAGTCATATATAAATTCTTTACTAACCTAGGACAAGGTCATAATACTTCTATCTCTATCTATCTATATCATCACGCCAGATCCCTTGCGGGGTAGGGTAGATAGGTAAGTCATAATACTTCAGTGGCTATAGTTATTTTAGAGTGTCGATGACAGCAATATGGTAATCACATCGATAAATGAAAAACGCTCGAACGTAATCGAAAAATATAGATATCGACGCCTTCAAATAACAGAATGCTGATGAAACGAAGTACATTATTAATGTGGTTTAAGTGTAATTGTTTTTTAAATATGGCGAATAAAATTAGTTAATAATACTTACAATTTATGTATTTGTGTGTAACAATATATATATATATATATATATATATATATATATATATATATATATATATATATTTTATTGTTATTGTATAGTTCCGTTTTTTTTTTGTTTTGGTTTATTTGTACAATGCATACTGTGTCGTTCCAAACATCTCATTTAAATGGCCAGCAGTTTTATAACACTTAACTTCTATAAAATAGTCATTTAAGATAAATGTATGTCTAATTATAAACATTTCAGACTTGTAATGGTACCGAATTAAGATTTAAAATGACTAAATACTGGTCGATGGTGTTAGTATGCGCGTACAACTATGCAATTGATTTTACGTCGTCACGTACCATGCTATCGGGCGTGAGTATACAAATCTGTAGCTGCATACTGAATATTTGTTGTGTATATAACAATGTAATAACGTGGTCATTGAAGGGCGCGATATGTAGCCGTTACTCTTCATAAATGGCTGTAATTTTATAAATAATTAAACGAAGACTGAAAGCATAGATATAGTGTAATATTTAAAGTATTAAAATGTAGTTACTTCTGTGCTACCTACCATCACACTCAGCTGTGCGTCTATATTGATTGCGACTTCTCTTTGTTTTGTGACACATTCGATTTCCCCTTTTTTTGTTACTAGTTTTTAAGGAGACTGCCTTCACGGTTGCAGTAATTCAACATTTCATTTAGTTACGGTTTACTGTAGTCGTCTTTTAGTTTCTAAATGTAATTATTATATTTAGGTATGTTTAAAACCAAAATATTTCCTAGCGTCAGGGTCAGTAATAGTATTCCATTTTGATTGTCTAGTTATTTTATAATTGGTGTTTTTTTTTCAAATATAAATTACGTAGTTATAATACTTCATGTATTGACACAGCCCAGTGTCCTATTGCTTTTTTTTATTACATTGTTACACGGAAACAGAATATTATTTCTAACCCCGACGTGCTCACCGGCATCTTTCTCTTCATATCGATTCTCGATCGATAAATTGTAACACCAACGAACTAAATAGCTAATAGTGGTAAATACTCTAATTTACTGTATTTATCTCTTGAGTTTCAACATTGGGCTGATGAGAATAAAATGGGGCGGTTTTGATCACACTTACTGGTTTTTTTTATTGCCACTTCGCACTTGAGGAGGGATTGGCGACGATTTCGTAATGGAATAAGCAATTATGTAAATTTACGTTATCACGTGACAATCAGATTTAATGTGGTGGAATTGTTTGCGGATCATCCGACAAGCGCGCGGTGGCGGCGCCTCGCCATCTCTACGAACAAAGAACGGCACAAGCGTGTGAGTAGCGGTTCCACGGTATCTCGGTACCTCGGTGCGCCGGCGGTGTGCTCGATTGTTAAAGTATTTTCATTATAATTTCAATTCCTTTCGCTTATTATGTATATTATTAATTAATAAATTCAATTGTTTTCAAGTTTAAATTTTTGTTTTATTTGATTTAGCCGGCGCACACCGACTAAATTCGTCAAAAACAAATCATGTCGGTCGATTCATTTATGTTTCTAGTATCTATACGAAATAGTTAAACGCAGAGGCTAAATTGAAATTTTCGGAATCTGTAGTAAAATTAGCGGAACGGCGCCAAATCAGCGGGTAATAATTATCTTCTAACTTATTTCAGTGCCATAGTATTTAGTTGCTATCGTCACAATCTCTAGTCTTACAATTGCGTACAAGTATCTTTTGGCCTACGGCCAAAATCAGGACTAACATTAAATGAAATGTCACATCATGACTGTCGTATTTGCTATGAAATTTACCAAAGATCATTTTTTAATTAGTATTCGTTGCGGACCTGTTGAAATATCTCCGTGGAAATAGGATACTAAGTGTTAACCCTAATTAGCCCTTATCAGCCCTTATCCTTGTCGTACTATAGTCATAACGATAACTTCGGAAAACTGACGCCCGTCGTGTCAAAATAAGGCGAAATAAGAGTACGTATAAAGCCATGTGGGATTGCGCGTCTCGGTATTTTAGAGTTCGTTCGTTGTTAGTTACGCTTATGCAGTGGCGTGCTTTGGTTTTCGGACTAGATAGGCAGAAGCAGGAAGTAGAGAAATGGATGTGTGTGTGTGTGTGAATGATGTACGCTGTTGGCCGCGAGGCCTTTACAGCTTCACCGGACTTAAAGGCGAGCGTGCAACCACTACGCTCTAGCCAGCCAGAAGGGCAAGAGACGACATACTCGAGGGCGCCTCGAAGAGGTGCCCTTGGTTGGGACAGTTGCTGTAGGGGGACGGGTGCACTACTAAGTGCACCGGTCAACCGCCGGCTATGGGAGGGGATCTACTACTACGTCGTCGTCGTCGCCCGTATTCTGAGCGGAAAGAAGGGATGACAAAGCATCGGGGGGGTCGGTGAGAACATGTCGCGGCCGGCGGTGGCGGCAGGGGTCGGGGGGGAGATCGTAGTCGGCGGTGGCTACGATTAACGGATTCGCATGGGTGGATGCGTTCGCGAAGTGAAGTGTTGACGCCTTTTTAATAAAGGCGCGAATAGGTTCGAGACCTAGATCGGAGTGGAGGTCGACGTTCCGTACGAACCAGGGGGCTCCTACGGCTTTACGGAGGAAGCGGTTTTGAACCACTTGGAGTTTATCGATGTGAGAGGGGGCCGAATGCCCGAACACAACACACGCATAAGTCATGATGGGTCGAACGCAAGTTTTGTAAAGTGTCACCTTATTTCTAAGGGACATTTTACTCCGCTTGCAGATTAACGAATGGAGACGACCGAGCACAAATGATGCTCGGTGACGGACCCGCATGATGTGCGGGCCGAAGGACATGGTACTGTTTAGGGTGACCCCTAGATATTTGACCTCTTTGACCCAGGGAATGGGTCGGTCGAACATGGTCACTTGGCCGAGATTACTTCTAGGGCGGCGCAGGGAGTGGCGCGGGGTGGCACCTCTGGAGATGAACACCGCAGCGCTCTTGTCCGGGTTCACCTCAATACGCCACTTCCTGAACCAATTCCCTAGGGAATTGGCGGATGCCTGAAGGTGTCTGGTAATGAAACCCTTATTCCTATGCGAGACGTAGAGAGCGGTATCATCCGCGAATAGGGCTAGATGCGCCTTACTCGAACGAGGAATGTCGTTCGTGTAAAGGCTAAACAGGAGCGGAGAGAGAACTGAGCCCTGTGGGACTCCAGCACTGATGGAGTGGGAAGTGGAGCGCGTCATTTCGACGCGATAACGGAAGGCGCGATTCGACAAGAAGTCTCGTAAGATGAGCACGAGTCTGTCCGGCACACCCAATTGGTAGAGCTTGTAGATCAAGCCGTTGTGCCAGACTTTGTCGAATGCCTTCGCGACATCTAGGAAGAGGGCGCCCGTGTAGATGGGTTTGGGTCTATTGAGACCGGAGAGGATGTGCTCCGTGATGCGGTGCACTTGGTGGACGCAAGAGTGTTTGGCTCGAAAGCCGAACTGCTCGTCGATAAGGATACCCCTGGACGTTACGAAGTCAGAGAAATGGAGTAAGTTATCTAATTGTACACTATTATTTAGACCTCGTTGGTCTGGTGGCAAAGCACATCGCTTTGTGGTCACGAGGACCTGGGTTCAATTCCTAGGTCGGACAAATGTTTTTCTATCGAAAAAATTCTAGTATGTGTCTGGAGTCTGGAATTGTGCCCGGTATATGGCAATAGGCTCGCCCCCTATTACATGGGATCTAACATCGTCGGCGAAACGTGGGTGTACTCACTACATCTCTGCCATCCCCGCTTGGGGAATATAGGCGTGACGGTGTGCGTGTGTGTGTATTTAAATAACCGAGTCCTTTAGCCAATCGGGGGTAGTAGAGATATGATATCTACTGTATAACACCTACACTTCGCCGATGTCTTTCAAGTCCAAATATATTAGAGGCGAACCTTTTACATACCGGATCACAGTTCCTAGTACTCGAATCCAGCCTCGTGATTGCCACTGGCATTACCTATTTTTGGTTTATGAACAAGCGAAAGCTCACGGAACTGGAAGGGTTACGTAGCACATTTTCACAAAAAAACAATTCAGAGATAACAAATCCTGTTTGTAACATTCAAAAATCACATAAAAGGCGGACAAACCATTGCGTCTAATCTGTGTGCACGATAGCGTCCGCGGTGGCGATCACCACAGGCGATCACATTGGGTGCAAGTCGTTCACACCATTGCGTTCAGTCAATCTGCGTTTTAGTCTAAGATCCCGTCTCCACCTTTATTATTTTCCTGATGATAATCTGTGCAAAATTAAGTACAAATAAACAATGCGCTAGCGTTGCCGCCCCATATTCTAGCAAGACCAATTTAACTAAAATTTATTTCATTGCTTTCTCAAGAGCTCCGGCAAAATCGTTTTTCTTCAAAATTTTAGAACTTACCAATGTAATGTAAAACACATAAGTACATAGCATGCCGAAGTAAAGTTGCCTACTTTGACAAGATTAGCCGGATACGAGGTATAAACAAATAAACTAGTATTTTAATTAACCCTCGTCTTTCCTAATCAATTTTATATGAAGCCTTTGTACAGGTTGTCAGTTCCTGTTTGGGCTATAGCGATTTAAAGCTCGTTTTTTGTTGGAAGTAAAAACACAAAATGAGCAATTTTGGAACAAAATACAAATTTTAATTTCTATAACAAGATTCTAAAAAAATAATATTTGAAATTATAAAATGAGCAAATCATATCAGTAATGTTAAAGATGAAATTTACACACAAAAACGCACGAATTGAAAAAAGAACATTAGTAAGTCGCAAAAAGATTTACTCCGTGCAGGGTCGAACCCGCCACTACTCGATTCAATAATTGGTGCGGCCTAAGGTTTACCCACTAGACCAAGCTGGCGGTCTAAAGGTACCTACGCTACCTATAAATGTTAGTCTGTCTAATGAAAGCTGAGAGTTGAAAATAGCTGAAAATTTAAAGAGTCCGCGCAACTGAGGATGAACTGCTAATCCATGGATTTGATATTTGAATACTTTAGTAAAAGTTCGCATTTAGAGGTACCTATTAAATATAAATTATGCAGAATTTTATGGAATGACAATATCCGGCCTCGTTGGTCTGGTGGCATAGCGCATCGCTTTGTGATCACGAGGTCCTGGGTTCAAATCCTAGGTCGGACAAATGTAGTTTTTCTAACGAAAAATTCCCAGTATGAGTCCGGAGTCTAGAATTGTGCCCGGTATATGGCAATAGGCTCGCCCCCTATTACATGGGACCTAAAATCGTCGGCGAAACGTGGGTGTACTCAGTACACGTCTGCCACCCCCTCTGGGGAATATAGGCGTGACAATGTTTTTTTTTTTGACTATATCATAATAATCTAGCATGTATCAAAAGGACAAGAATATCCCAGGAAGGTATGTTGATATCATAATCAACATGTACAAAGAAGTAATTTCGATAATCAGCACAACAGTGCGCCAGACAAAACCGATAGCAGTTACAGGAGGGGTACACCAAAGTTTTGTATTTAGCCCATACCTCTTTCGCTTGGTGATGGATGCCCTGGTACCGTGGAAATTCATCTATGCCGATGATGTAGCGATCTGTTCAACATCTCGAGGCGAAATTGAGCATTCTTTAGGAGAATGGAAGCGTCAGTTGCAGACAGGCGGGTTATTGCTCAGTGTTTGAAGACCAGACATGGTGTATAACGAACCAAACTCCATAAACAATCCTCTCATTTTTGGCGAAAAGCAAGTCACCAGGTGTGACCAATATAAATATTTGGGTAGGTACTATGTTACACTGAACCGGAAATTCGGATTGTAACATACAGCATCGGATAGCGGTAGCCTGGCTTAAGTGGCGGGAAGTAACTGAAGTAACCCGTGACAGACGCATGTCCGCTAAGATTACGGGCTTAGTCAGGACAGTTTTAACATATGATAGCGAAACGTGGGCCGTAATTCAGCGCCAAGTCCATTCCATTCAAGTCGCTGAAATGTAGATGCTTCGGTGGATGTGCAGGGTGAGGAGACTCGATAAAATTCGCAACGAGTACATTCGCGGGAGTCTCGATGTTCACGACATCGCTGATAAACCTAAAGAAAGTAGACTCCGTTGGTATAGCCACGTAAAGAGAAGATCCTCCGATTATGTGGATAATGTTACGGCCAATCTGAATATCTCAGGGCCCAAACAGAGGGCGGCCGAAAACAATATGGGCAGATGTGGTCAAGAAGGACCGCTGTGTCTGCAGTGCCTCCGAACACGACACGTCTGACAGAGAGAAGTGGAAGAGTACAATTAAGAAGGAAGACCCCACCATTAGATGGGAATAATAATTGCCAAGGAGAGAGACAAAGAGAGCATGTATCAAAACCAGTTAATTTAATAATGAATGGCCCCACATTTTAACAGGGTAGCGTAAATGCTCTAGTGAATGAAAAAATAAGAAATTAGGATATGTCGATGCAATAGAGTATTTCTTACTTTTACTCACAGACACAACATTGAATTTTCTATGATTTAAACAACTCGAGGAACCATGATGAGTAAGAGCAATGCCCGGTGTCACGCTCGCATCCATTACGATGCATTATAGTGGCCATAGGAACTAATACGGACTATACCTACTTATGATATGGTTTTAATACGCTGTAAACCATTTATTACAGAGTTCAAAACGAACGAGGTTCTCAATTCGTCTTTATATACAGAATGGATTAAGATGGAACTGTAAGGGCAGCTATCTCAACAGTTGTAGATACAGAAAAACGGCTCTAGGAGACTATCCTTAATTTATGCGATATTTGGAGCTGAATTTACAGATTCTGAAAAAAAATGTACAGACTGCAATAAATAAAACTTTGACTACTACTCATTTGAGATGTGGCATATGCGTAGAAAGAAAGAATAACGTCAATAAACAGTGCCCAATAATTATACGTTAATTATATGTCAACAAGTCCATAATCGTTCCAATGTTTGGTCACCTTACTTAGAAAGAGACGTAGGGCTCTAAGTGAGCATCTTTGTCATCACGTTTTTTTCGCAGAGTGCTCAATCTATTGTAACATATCCATGACATTTGCATTGCTTACACTTGTTTCTTTTTTTTGGAACTAAGCCCGCCCCCCTTTCCCACCATTGTAACTCCTGTAAGCCGGGATCCACAATGGTCTCCTTAGATGACGCCAAGGTTTGAACCTTGGGGTGTCCCGGGAAGCGATTTAATTATCTTGGAACCCGCAGCAAATTTAATTAAAAAGTAAAACAGGAGGTGTAGGAGAAACAAAATTCCACTTCCCACCTTTGCAAAGCGGGAGACACAAAAAATTGACAGATCAGCCATAGAGAAGGCGACTACAACGACGATAAGCCCATTTGTAAAGCACCACGAATACGAAAAATATTAACAGGGTGAACATTTGTGAGCCTCACTTTTGATTCCAGTAATAGGTATGGCAAAAACGCTTGAACGCACGGAAATTATCCCGAGTTTCTATAAGATCCGAGTAGTACATTACCCCAGACGTATTTTGCAGACTGTTAAACATAATGGTACGCTCGCTGTGCCAGAGACTGCACTCCCAAAGAACGTGGTGTGTTGATTGTTCATACTCGTAGTTAGACGTGGAACACTGACATAGCGGTGAAGGTACCAATTTAAAAGAGAATAATTTACTCTTAAAGTTGCTTTGTCCGGTGAGAAATTGAGCCACACAGTGGTTCACCTCCATCCATGTTCTCGCCAAACGCTCGCGTACAGATGAAAAGAACAGGTAGAGGTGACGGCCATTTGTTGTTGTATCCCATCTTTCCTGCCATTCGGTCAGGAGATATTCATAGGCGATTGATTGGGGTTTGAATAATCTAGTAATTTTACAACGGTCTCGAGGAAACTCGGTGTTTAAGTTTTCTCAAGTGGAATAGTACATGGACGCGCGCAAGTACCGGTAGGGCTTCTGTACTGACCGTCCTGTATGCCTTACACAACGATATTAGTGCCAAGCGATGACTCTGAAGCAATTTACGTCGTGGCCCTGTCGGCCCATACAGATGCACCGTAACACATACAGCGTCAGTATGTTGCTCCGTAGATGATTTTAAGTTTTAAAACGATGGCCCTAAGTTAACCTTGATATTCTGGTGAGTGCATAAAAGTTTGGTTTAGCTTTTCGCCTACAGTTTTTATATGTTCAATAAATGATAAATGTATGTCCTTGTGCTGGAATATCGTATTAGACACAAGGAGACCCCTTTCCAAACAAACATCTACAATGAGCTTACCTGCATCGTTCACTCTCTTATCACCATAAGGACCCAGAGCAGCGTCGCAAGTTTGCCGCCTGGTTCCTACCCATCCGTTCAGATCGCCACACAGAATCACCTTTTCATTAGCCTCAGCCAAATCCAGAACTTCCCTGACATTATCCCAAAACTTCTCAAGGTCCTGGGGTGTCGACGAGCTTACGGGAGCATACGCTGCGACCAAAAATACTCTAGTGACACCCAGTTTTAAACGGACCCAGAGAAGTCTCGCATCGCACAGGCCATAATCTCTCACTCCAGAGGCCAGGCGACGGGACAGCAAGATACCCACCCCCATGCTGGCACGACTGCTCTGCGGTACCCCAGACCACAGAGCCATCGTTCCATCAGGAAGATCACAGGTTTCACTGCCCCTCCGCTTAGTCTCTGTTACACACAGAGCATCCAGGCGTCTCTCTTTCATTACATCAATCACCTCATGCATCTTATCTTCCATACCACCTCTTACATTCCAAGTGCCTATTCGGCACCCAAATAAACCGAGTCTTATCTGATGGAAAAGTCAAGTCTCTGTAACCGGCGAGCGTGTATGAGACGAACTATGAGAGTCGAGGAAGCCAGAGAGGTATGTAAGGAAAGAACCTGTTGGAACTCTGTACTCTCTGCCTACCCCGCAAGGGATCTGGCGTGAGGTTATAGATAGATAGATAGATAGATAAATGATAAATTTGATAAACTGAGAAAACAAACAGATTCTTTTCTTTTGACTAATTGATTGTTGAATTTAATACGCGGCGCTGATTGTAGATTCCCTTTTAATAAGAGTTGGTATGTTTTTGAGAAGCGAACGTAAGGCGGTTTCTTTCAAGAAGCAGACATGTGTCCGCTAATTTCTCTAGCCCGTCCCTAGTGTTAGATTCTATGAGAAGGAGTCCGTCGACGGCGTAACCGGTTAACGTGCAACTACGCAGCAGAGGTATCTCTAGGAAATCATGGATCCCTGAATTCTAGAGATACGGACTTAATCGTCCCCTGAGCCCTAAGGACCCCTGAGCACATCCCATCGTCAGCGATTTAGACACTGCATGGTGACCAAGATTAAATTTAGTCCGCCTTGTAAAAAGTACGACTGAATAAGTAGGAAGATGCTTGAGGGTAGCCTAGAGTGAACACAACATTTTAAAGTTCTTACTTTTATTTTTATTTAAAATAGTACTTTATTACATTTGATGCTACTTACGCACTAGAACTTATATTTATCCTCGGGTGCACTTAGCTTCACTACAGTTCTCTCTTTGTTACACACTTTTACGGCACTTTCGTCTCACTGCATAATATGGATCTATATGCAAAGTTGTCGAGTTGCATGGAGGATCTATCTGCCACGTTTACGTCACGCATGGACCAGTACGAGGAAGACTTGCAGAACTTCAGCAGCAATGAAACAGCACACAAGACCATTGCCAGTCTTTCACGGGAGTTCACTGAATTTAAGTGTCTTATTTGGAAGACAGTCAGTGCACTTAAATCACAAATGGAGCTCCTGAAAATGGGTTTGGATAGACATGAAAGGGCGTCACGGAAGGAAGTCTTGCTTCTTCATGGCCTTCCCGAACAAAAGGATGAACAACCAACATCCGTGGCAGTTGCTGTGCTGACAGGAAAATTGAAGCTGACAGATGTCTCCGCCACGGATATTATAGCTTGCCATCGCCTTGGTGTCAACACAAGGAAGCCTCGCCCACTTCTACTGCGCTTTCGGAGTCAAACTTTACGCAGACAGGTTTGGAGCAATTAAACTGCACTGAAGGGTTCTGGCCTAATATTCTCCGAGTTTCTTACAAAACCCAGACACGATACGTTCTTGGACGCTCGCAAACACTTCGGTGTAAAGCAGTGTTGGACCTCTGAGGGTAAGATTATCATCCTGCTGCCGGATAAGACTCGACGAAAAATTGAGTCCGCGGCCGAATTACGAAAACTTGCAGCGCAGTTTCCGATCGCCTCTTTGAAGAATGATGAGCCCTCAACTTCAAAGATCAAGCCGGCTGGTGACAAAAGGCCACGCAATAAAGCCAAGTAACACGTAGGCAGTGATAAGAACATGCTCTTTGTAGATGCATACTTGTCGCAATATCTTTTTAAATATTTTTTTTTCCTTTTCTTTCGGACGGTCACTCAATAGTATAATCTTTGTCTTTTTATTTATTATTCTTTCTTTGTTATTGTTTTTTTGTTTGTTTTTTCTTCTTCTTCTTCTTCTTATTTTAATCAGTTTGTTTTTTTTATATATGCTTCTCTCAAATGTCACTTGTCACTCGTTCTTAGATAAACTCTTCTTCTTCTTCTTATTTTAATTAATGGCCGCACACTTTAACAGTGTATTTCGCCAATGTCAAGTAGTAATAGAGTATAACAGTAAATTATGAAAATTGGCTTCTTGTCGCCATTAGGGCAAAAAACAAAAAAAAAAACAGATAAACTCCAATCCAATCCAATCCAATTTATAATCTGTGGCTCCATCGTTAACCGATGATTCTGCCAATGTCAAGTTTGCCAAGTTTAAAAAATAAAAAAAACAAGTGACGAACAATCGGTTTAAGTATGTATGAGCGGTAAACTTAACGATAAAACACCAGAACATCAAATTAACTTGGGCAATAAAGAAAACTTGGTAAAGTAGGTACGAAAACTGTTTTTTTTTTAATGAATTGCGGCAAAGTCAAAATAAGTAAAAGTAAAAAAAGCGGATGAAAGAAACGCTTATGAAGCATAATATGAAAACAAATATAAGCTATAACCTAATATGATTTACACTGATAAATTTGTACAAAGTATTAATTAACGGTGAATGCGCCAAAGACAGCATATATGGGATGTTTACCGGACGAGGTATATTGGCTGGTAACAAATCATATAAATGGGTTCTAAGTCGAGGGCAGAAAAAGAACAGGTGCTCTAAGGAGCCCTCCGCCAGTCCACACTCGCACAGAGAATGATCCCTCACTCGAATCTTCTCCAAAAATACCGGGGTGCAAACAAAGCCTAATCGTAGTCTAATTATCACAGAAGTTGCTAACTTATTAACGTTATGTTTAAAAAACCATGGTCTTGTTGGGATAGTAGGCTGAATACTGCCATAATATTTTCCCTTGATGGCTTGAGATTTTTGCCACAAATTGAGCCAAGATTTGAAAAGCGAGGGCTTGACAAGAGACCGGAGATCTCGGGAAAAACAGTTAAAATAGGTGTCACATCAGATAAACTCAGATTGGTCGGTAATTTGTTTGAGTGACGTTCAAGCGCTCGTTCAGAAACCATTTAGAAACGATTACAAATTATAGATACGAGTTCTTTAAGCTATTTTGTCGTGAACTGGTGAGTGCATCGAGGACAGTTATCGATAGTTATATTTTATTTTCGCATTTTATTTTATATATATATACATATAGATAAGTATTGTACATTATTGCAATGTGCGATAATATTGATGATAGCTTTTTGTCTTGTTCTTCTTCTTGTACATCTGATGAGAATTATGCGAGTGCGTTCAGTGATGATGATGATTTCTACTTTTTCTGGCTATAACAAGTCTTTTAATATAGTTCACATTAATGCTCAAAGTGTTCCTGCACATTATTCTGTGTGTGTGTGTGTGTGTGTGAATGATGTACGCTGTTGGCCGCGAGGCCTTTACAGCTTCACCGGACTAAAAGGCGAGCGTGCAACCACTACGCTCTAGCCAGCCAGAAGGGCAAGAGGCGACATACTCGAGGGCGCCTCGAAGAGGCGCCCTCGGTTGGGACAGTCGCTGTAGGGGGACGGGTGCACTACTAAGTGCACCGGTCAACCGCCGGCTATGGGAGGGGATTTACTACTACGTCGTCGTCGTCGCCCGTATTCTGAGCGGAAAGAAGGGATGACAAAGCATCGGGGGGGTCGGTGAGAACATGTCGCGGTCGGCGGTGGCGGCAGGGGTCGGGGGGGAGATCGTAGTCGGCGGTGGCTACGATTAACGGATTCGCATGGGTAGATGCGTTCGCGAAGTGACGTGTTGACGCCTTTTTAATAAAGGCGCGAATAGGTTCGAGACCTAGATCGGAGTGGAGGGCACATTATTCTGATCTATTATCTTCCTTCGATTCTGATCTCATTCACGCTATCCTCATCTCTGAAACATTTCTCAAGCCTGTTCTTCCTTCCATTCAATACTCTTTGCCCGGCTATAAATTAGTGCGTAATGACAGAACAGGTAAGGGGTGCGGAGGCGTAGCTATTTATCTCCGTGGAGATATAAATTACAAGGTCATCGATCAGTCTCCGAGTAGTTATTCTAACTTTGCTGAACACTTATTTATTGAAATCGCCTCTAATCCTACAAAACTTCTTTTAGGTGTCTACTATAGTCCCTCTAGTCATATTGATTATTTTTCTTCATTCGAATCTAAATTAGAATCTTTTTCTTCTTTATATGGCGACGTTATTATCCTTGGAGATTTCAATACTTGTTTGCTCAAAGATAATGAGCGCAGCCGTAAACTCCGATCTCTTGTCTCTTCTGTCAATATGCATATCCTTCAGCTTAACGCTACTCATCATGCTCCCCATTGCACTCCTTCTCTTTTAGATTTAATTGTAGTCTCCGACCCCCAAAAAGTAGCCGTGCATGGGCAACTCGTTGCCGCTTTCTCGTATCATGATCTCATATTCCTGTCTTATAAAATTCGCGCTCCTAAACGCAAATCCAAATTTCACTTACTTCGCAGTTTTAAAAACATTACCTTGGAACGTTTGAGGGAAGACGTGAGTTGTATTGACTGGTCGCCAATATATAGCTGCAGTGACATAGACAATAAAGTGTCTGCTTTTAACAAGATTGTCGTAGATGTGTATGATAAACCCGCTTCTCTGAAGAGGGTAAAAGTAAAGCATCTACCTGCACCCTGGTTATCGGATACCATCAAAAGAGAAATGTCAAAAAGAGACAAAGTCAAGAGACGTTATAAAAAACATCCTACTAATGAGATCTGGTCTCTATACAAAAAATTGCGGAATCGTTGTAATCGTCTGTGTAGGGATGCTAAACGCATCTAGCCCTATTCGCGGATGATACCGCTCTCTACGTTTCGCATAGGAATAAGGGTTTCATTACCAGACACCTTCAGGCATCCGCCAATTCCCTAGGGAATTGGTTCAGGAAGTGGCGTATTGAGGTGAACCCGGACAAGAGCGCTGCGGTGTTCTTCTCCAGAGGTGCCACCCCGCGCCACTCCCTGCGCTGCCCTAGAAGTAATCTCGACCAAGTGACCATGTTCGACCGACCCATTCCCTGGGTCAAAGAGGTCAAATATCTAGGGGTCACCCTAAACAGTACCATGTCCTTCGGCCCGCACATCAAGCGGGTCCGTCACCGAGCATCATTTGTGCTCGGTCGTCTCCATTCGTTAATCTGCAAGCGGAGTAAAATGTCCCTTAGAAATAAGGTGACACTTTACAAAACTTGCGTTCGACCCATCATGACTTATGCGTGTGTTGTGTTCGGGCATTCGGCCCCCTCTCACATCGATAAACTCCAAGTGGTTCAAAACCGCTTCCTCCGTAAAGCCGTAGGAGCCCCCTGGTTCGTACGGAACGTCGATCTCCACTCCGATCTAGGTCTCGAACCTATTCGCGCCTTTATTAAAAAGGCGTCAACACGTCACTTCGCGAACGCATCTACCCATGCGAATCCGTTAATCGTAGCCACCGCCGACTACGATCTCCCCCCCCCCGACCCCTGCCGCCACCGCCGGCCGCGACATGTTCTCACCGACCCCCCTGATGCTTTGTCATCCCTTCTTTCCGCTCAGAATACGGGCGACGACGACGACGTAGTAGTAGATCCCCTCCCATAGCCGGCGGTTGAGGGCACCTCTTCGAGGCGCCCTCGAGTATGTCGCCTCTTGCCCTTCTGGCTGGCTAGAGCGTAGTGGTTGCACGCTCGCCTTTAAGTCCGGTGAAGCTGTAAAGGCCTCGCGGCCAACAGCGTACATCATTCACACACACGCTAAAAGACGCCACATTCATAACTCAATCCAAAACTTCAGTACGAAACAAGTATGGCAATTTCTCAAGTCTCTGGGTATTGGAAAAACGTCTAGTAATGACTCACCCTATAACGTAGACCTTAACACTATAAATTTGCACTTCTCCAAGACACCAGTTACCTTGGATGACGACATAAAATCCTTTACTCTCAATAATTTATCTAATCTTTCGTTGCCTAGATGTACTTCATTCTCATTTCAGCAGGTTACAGAGGGGGAAATTGAGAAATTAGTCTTATCTGTCTTCACGAAAGCGGTGGGTCATGACCGTCTTCAAATCCAAATGCTTCGTCCCATCTTAGATGATCTTATTCCTGTCATACACCACATCGTTAACTATTCTCTGCAATCTTGCACTTTTCCTTCAGCCTGGAAGAAGGCCCATGTTATACCGCTACCTAAAGTACCTAATCCTTCTTCTGTTTCCCAATTCCGTCCTATATCCATACTCCCAATTTTGTCCAAGGTCCTTGAGAGTGTTGTTCAAAATCAACTGTCTCACTATCTCTCCATTAATAATCTGCTTAGTCCCTTCCAATCAGGATTTCGCCCTGGCCATAGCACTGTAACAGCACTGGTTAAGATAACTGATGATATACGTATGGCCATGGAAAATAAGCTTCTCACTGTACTGGTTCTACTGGACTTCAGCAGCGCCTTTAATTCAGTTGATTTTGACATCCTCTTAGGAATTCTCTCCTCCCTAAATATCTCTCCTTCTGTAACTGCTTGGTTCAACTCGTATCTTCGCGGTCGCTCGCAGTCGGTTCGTTCTGATGAAGTCTCCTCTGAGTGGTGTAATCTGGCTGCGGGGGTTCCGCTGGGTGGCGTTCTCTCTCCTTTGCTTTTTTCAATTTTCATTAACGCAATCACTAAAGTTATATCTTCACACTATCATCTCTATGCAGACGACTTGCAGACGACCGCTGCCATCGCTGCCATCAATAATGATCTCCAAAATATTAATAACTGTGCAAAAAGCTTTGGCCTTTTGATAAACCCGGCAAAATCACAAGCGCTAATTATTGGTGGCAGATATTTTAACAACCTTTTAGATCGCCGGTCTCTTCCGCAAGTTATATATGATGCTATACCGATCCCTTTTTCAAGTAGCGCAAGAAACTTGGGCATCTACATAGACAGCAATCTATCGTGGAATGTACACGTTTCGGAAGTAAGCAGGAAAGTTTATTGCTCATTTCAATCTCTCAAACGGCTCCAAAAGTTCCTGCCATTTCAAACCAAGGTAACTCTTGCTCAATCTCTTCTATTGCCACTTCTTGACTATGCCGATGTCAGCTTTCTCGATGCAAGTGAGGAACTTCTGAATAAACTCGAACGGCTGCAGAATTTGTGCATCCGCTTCATTTTTGGCCTTCGGAAATTCGACCATGTGTCAGAATTTCGTAGGCGGTTAAAGTGGTTGCCTATTCGGCAGCGTCGGGATACTCATATTCTCTCTTTGCTTTTCTCTGTTCTTAATAATCCAAATTCCCCAGTATACCTTCGTGACCGCTTTGAGTATCTTGTCCCCAGGGGAAAACCCTGTCGCTCCACCTCTTCTCTTTTACTTAGTACACCCCGACATACCTCAAGTCGATATGATAGCTCATTTACTGTGCGTGCTGTGCGTTTATGGAACTCTCTCCCTCACTCCTTACGTGATAGCCCTACTCTACAGATTTTCAGGAGAAGAATTAGACAACATTTCCTTTCTACGTAAGATGTTTGTATGTATGTCTGTATATGTCTATGTAGTATATTATTTTATGGTATTATGTAGTATATTTATGGATATATATCTGTAGTTTATACCTCTAATATCTTCTGTGTTGTACACTTATTACTATCCTCCTTTTGATGATTTGTTTCTCTTTCACTCAAAGGTTTGCTGGTAGAGAACTCGACTTTGAGTTAAGCTCGCCTTTGTACATTTACCTATTCTTTAATTTTAATTTTATAATTTGTTACTATTTGTACAATAAAGAATTAGATGTGTATATAACATCCACGAGCCTTCAGCTTAACAAGTAGGCATTGGCTACCATGCGTTGTCGAAAGTACCAGAGATATCGAGGAAAACGCCAACAACGTATTTAAAATCTGTAGTTCTGATAGTTGTTCTAACAGACAGGGCTGCGTCTACACTCGATTTGCCCGATGTGAATACAAATTGTATCCGATTAAATGTTGGCCCACCGGGTAATAGGTAAAGGGACTATAAGATGCTCTAAGAGCTTACCCGGTAACAGGGCAATATGACTTTGGGTCATCAGGTGGTTTGTTACCACTCTTCGGAATAATACATATGAATTCGCGACGCTACACTCTAGGGAAGCTGCCCAGATCAGATATACATCCATTGGGTTAATATATAGAGAAGCAAACGTCACTTCGGCGCGTCGAAAAAAGTGTAACGACTTAAAATTATGACGACGTAGCATTGAATCCAATAAATAATTTGGAGTAAACATATATCCATCTCTTTTACTCTTGTTCCCCACCATACCGACATTACGTCGATCCGATAGAGGTCGTACGACTCTTACCCCACCGAAGCCAATCGGGCCCGGATACAAGGCGACTAAGGGAAAACTAGGGAATGGGCAGCAGCGTTCCCTTAACACTTCTACCATCAAAAACAGCGCTCGCCAACCCGCCTGCCAAGCGTGGCGAGTATGGCAAACCCCCCAATTTATTAAAATGGAAGAAAAGAATAAAACCAGGCCCCTAGTCCCCGGCGGTCCTGTTCGTCCTGGCCACGGTAGCAGCTATGGTAACGACAGGACAAGTGGTGCTAAGAATCTCCGGCAGAGAAAGAAAGAAAAGAAAGAAAGAAAGTAAATAAACAACGTTGTGTCCCTCACTAGTGTGTCAAGCAGGGTAGCGTACCTGATACTCAGAATATCCAAAAGATATTCGCTGAAGGTCATACAGGTCTACGCACCGACCTCGGCATACTCAGATGATGACGTCGAAGTAATGTATGAAGACATTAGTAGAGCCATACATACTTCCAAAGCACACTTTACAGTGGTTATGGGTGACTTTAATGCGCGGCTGGGCAAACGGGGCGATGATGAGTTGAGAGTGGGGCAATTTGGATATGGGCAGCGCAACTCCAGGGGTCAGAGGCTGGCCGAATATCTGGAGAAGGAGGGACTCTTTATGATGAAATCTTTCTTCCGGAAGCCGCCTCATAGGAAATGGACTTGGATGAGCCCTGATGGTTCCACAAAAAATGAGATAGACTTCATCATGAGCACCAAGCGACAAATATTTAATGATGTCTCCGTGATTCACAGGGTAAAAACCGGCAGTGATCACCGAATGGTCAGAGGCACATTAAATATTAATGTCAAAATGGAAAGATCGCGTCTGATGAAGTCTACGCTCCGACCTTCTTATGCACATATCTAAAACCCCGAGAACTTTTAACTCAAATTGGCAAACCGCTTCGAATTGCTAGGCAGCAGGGCATCAGTGGACGAAATCAACAACAGGCTGGTAGAGACTGTCCATACGGTCGGGTCCAAGTATTTTAAGCCCCACCGTAAAAATAGACCTCAAAAACTATCCAACTACACCCGAAACCTCATGGCTGAGCGACTTTTTATGACGCTCCAAACCTCCGATGATGCTAAGTCCTATAGGCAGCTCAATGGACAGATACTGAAGTCCTTGCGACACGATTTACGGTCCTTTTAATACAAGGCGTATTGAGGAGACCATAGCACAGAACAAGGGCTCCAAAGTGTTCGCAAGCCGTCTATTGGGCAAAGCCAGTTGACGAAGATAAAGACGGAGGACGGAAACGTAACGTCGAATAGGTCAGAGGTGCTTAGGGAGATAGAGAGGTTCTATGGGCAGTTGTACACCTCAGTAGCCGAACCTGTTGTTGACTTGGTAAAAGACCCAAGAGCCAAGCAAGGACATCAGCCTGTACGAGATTAGGATGGCTCTCAAACAACTCAAAAATAACAAAGCGCCAGGCGAAGACGGAATTACCGCAGAGCTTCTGAAAGCGGGCGGAACGCCGGTACTTAAAGTCCTTCAGAGGCTGTTTAATTCCGTTTTGCTCGAAGAGAAAACGCCGGAAGCATAGAACAGGGGTGTGGTGGTACTGTTTTTCAAGAAAGGTGATAACACTTTGCTGAAGAATTATAGGCTCATCACACTGCTGAGCCATGTTTATAAGTTGTTTTCGAGAGTCATCACGAATCGTCTCGAACGCAGGCTTGATGACTTCCAGCCTCCCGAACAAGCCGGTTTCCGGTAAGGCTTTAATACCATAGACCACATACATACGCTGCGGCAGATTATACAGAAGACCGAGGAGTATAATCCGCCACTATGCTTGGCGTTTGTGGACTATGAGAAAGCCTTCGATTCGATCGAGACTTGGGCGGTTCTTAGATATCTCCAGCGATGCCGCATTGACTATCGGTACATTGAAGTGTTGAAGTGCTTGTATAATAACGCCACCATGTCAGTCCGAGTACAGGGGCAGTGCACATAGGCGATCCCCATAAAAAGAGGAGTAAGGCAGGGAGACGTCATTTCTCCGAAACTGTTTACGGCCACCTTAGAGGACGCCTTCAAGCTCTTGGAATGGCAAGGACTTGGCATCAACATCAATGGCGAATACATCACTCACCTTCGATTTGCCGACGACATTGTGGTCGTGGCGGAGTCACTGGAAGATCTAGGACGAATGCTCGGTGACCTCAACAGAGTATCTCAACAAGTGGGTCTTAAAATGAAAATGGACAAAACAAAAATAATGTCTAACGCCCATGTCGTACCCACCGCACTCACCGTTGGGAACTCTACTCTTGAAGTTGTCGACGAATACATTTACCTGGGACAGGTAGTCCGGTTAGGTAGGTCCAACTTTGAGAGAGAGGTCAATCGACGAATCCAACTCGGCTGGGCAGCGTTCGGGAAACTGCGCAACATCTTCTCATCCAATATACCTCAGTGCCTCAAGACCAAAGTTTTTAGTCAATGTGTGTTAACAGTGATGATATATGGATCAGAGACGTGGTCTCTTACAATAGGTCTCATAAAAAAGCTCAGAGTTGCTCAGCGAGCTATGGAGAGAGCTATGCTCGGCGTTTCTCTACGCGATCGAATCAGGAATGAGGAGATTCGTAGGAGAACCAAGGTCACCGACATAGCCGTTAAGATTAGCAACCTGAAGTGGCAATGGGCGGGCCACATAGCGCGTAGATCGG
Organism: Phalera bucephala; assembly: GCA_905147815.2. Classification (NCBI taxonomy): domain Eukaryota; kingdom Metazoa; phylum Arthropoda; class Insecta; order Lepidoptera; family Notodontidae; genus Phalera; species Phalera bucephala. The sequence goes on along the minus strand of LR990609.1, from coordinate 4,048,447 downwards.
AGGGGCGTTGGGGCAGAAAGATTCTAGAGTGGAGACCACGTATTGGCAAGCGCAGCGTGGGACGACCGCCTGCCAGATGGACCGACGATCTTGTGAAAATCGCAGGAAGTCGTTGGATGCAGGTGGCATCGGACCGGTTACGCTGGAAAGCGATTGGGGAGGCCTATGTTCAGCAGTGGACAAGTATAGGCTGAGATGATGAAGTAACGGTATGTGTATCAGATCATTGAGATTAGGTGGATTAGGTATTTGGATTAGGTATTTATGCAGACTAGAAACAGGTGTACTTAGTACCTGATTTACCTAATACGACCCATCTCTAGTAGGCAATACAGCGATCTGAGGTTGATTACGTAATGTGCGTTTTTTATGTAAGTTCATGATCGGTGCGGTGACACGGCGTAGGTACCTATGCGCCGAGCGCATGCGCAAACGCGCCCTGCACCTTACCTCCCTACCGGCTGTTGCCAGCCAGCCGCGGCGTGCGCGCCGCGCCGATCAGTGCGATTCTAGCTGGGAAGCGAGGAGGCTGTGCTTGTTAGTGCCGCTAGACGCCAGCGCGAGTGTAATTGTTTTTTCCTAGAGTGAAGTAATATAGTTGTCATTCTTTGTTTTTCAATGAATAAAACCGACCAGCGCCTATCGATAATAGTCGTCCTATAATTCAACCCGGATCTTGTGAAAATGGAGGAAGACAATCGTGTAATCACGAGGAGCAAAGCTCGCGCTTATGCTGGAGGATCAGGATCCGACGCGACGTGTGTCACTACGATTCCGCGTAGTGATGGTGTAGCCCTGTCGCGCTCATCAAGGTCAAGCCGCTCAAGCCGAGAAGCATTGCGCCTGCGTGCCGAGTATGAAGCGGAGAAGGAACTGGTGAAGGTTCGAGAAGATCTCATAAAGAAGAAGTTAGCGTTCAGTCTCGCGGAAATAGATGATGAAGAGGAGATGGAAAAGCCGCATAGTGTGTGTGGTGGCGTTGATGTATGTGAGTGGCTAGATACGAAACAGCCCGAGCACGTCGGGAAGCTGCCGCCGGTACCGGCTGGCGTCGCGTGCTCGAACACGAAATGCCCGACCGAGCCCGAGCGCCCCGAACCCACCGTGCCGGCACATGGCGAAGCGTCGTCTGATATTTTACGACTAGCGACGTCATTATTACGAATATGGTGAATCGAAAGCCAAAGTATACCTATGACTTACCGATATTCGATGGTAATCCGGTAGATTGGTTGTCGTTCAGAAGGGCCTACGAGACTACGGCGCCGAACTACAATAGTTACGAAAACATAGTACGTCTGCAAACATCGCTGCGTGGTGCGTCCAAGTGGATAGTAGAGGATCTGCTACGCACCGGGTCGGAACCCCCTGATATCATTGACGCCCTGGAAGAGGAATTCGGGCGTCCAAATCTGTTACTAGAGACAGCGTTGCGAAAAATAAGAGGTCTACCACGGGTATCCAAGAGTGGAGCGAATTACGAGCGATGACGTCCGTTGTTCGAAATTGCGTTTTCATGTTAAAGAATATTAAGGCAGATGGGTATATAAATAACCCTCAAATAACGCACGAGGTGTTAAATAAACTCACACCCATACAGCGATTACATTACGGGGACTACGTAATGAATAGAAATACAAAAGATCTACGAATTTCACCCAACCTGATGATTGTATTAGAGTTCCTCAGCCATATATCGCGAGCGGCATCGTATTACATACCCGTGAACACCGAAGCAAGCACCAATAACTACCACGAGCGATATCGGCCCACCGCCGCCACTAACAACTCCGGCGCGGTCGTTACGCCCCGCTATCATCGAGGGACCCGTCGGATTACTCATCGAATACATACAAGCGTGGACCTGCCGGAGGAATCGTCACCGAGAACGTCGTCGTTACGCCGAGCGCCAGCGACTCGACAGCTGTCGACAGAAGTGTCGTGTGTTGAAACCACCTCTTACCCCAGTGTGATGTGTTCGTAGGGAAAAGTGAAGCAGAGAGGTGGGACCTTATCAAGGTAAAAAAACTATGTTTTAAGTGTTTAGTGAAGCAACATTCTCGTTATCAGTGTTACGCTAACCGATGCGCGAAATGTCGTTCGCCGCATCATACGCTTCTCCACTGCGGTAAGTCGAGCAGTGCGCGCTTGACGATCGCTTCGGCGGCGGCGTGAGATTCCGCCGGTACGCGAGAGAACGCGCGCGCACGTCGCCCCGCCGCCCCGCCGCACGAGTTACCAGCTACGCCGACTACGAGCGCCGAGTCGGTTACGAGTATGGGTGAGCGATTCACAAAGACATAATTGAAAGTTATTCCTGTGACTGTTATTGTTGATAACCATGAACAAAATTGTTATGCCCTTCTTGATGATGGTGCCACAGTTTCTTTAATAGATAGCAGTGTGTTTTAGAATTTAAGTGGGCCATCATCCTCGTTAAAGATTGTAAGTGCGCGGTCACACTGTAACGGACAATAATTCACGTAGGGTAAACGCGCAAATTCGCGGCCCTAATGGTGTTAATCATAATATTGATTTACGTAATATACAAAATATTGATCTACCGCCCCAGAATATACCCGTTGGGATCTTCCATAATATGCATTTAAAGGATTTAGATTTTTATGATTCTGTGTCATGCGCCAAGCCATTAATTTTAATCGGACAGGATATATGGGAGTTAATCGTAAATAACGAGATACGGCAAGGTAGATCTGGTCAACCCGTAGCGTCGCGTACAAAGTTAGGGTGGGTTGTACATGGACCGGTAGGTAGCGCCTCCGTGTCCAACCGAGAGTCGGTCAAAGTTATGTCGGCGGTAGATAGTTTATATGATCTCGTTAAGCAACAATTTGAGTTAGAGTCTATAGGTATATTAGAAGTGTCGCGAAAAAATACTGAGACTGAACGCGCGTTGAAGATATTAAATAGTACCAGCCGGCGAATTGATAGCGGTTGGGAGGTAGGTTTGTTGTGGGCGCATGACAGTGTACACTTACCCGATAATTATGATTACGCTTTTAAGTGCTTACGGGGTATCGAGAGTAAAATGGATAGAAACTCTGGATTTGCAGCGGCGTACACAAGCCAAGTTGATAGATTATTAAATGAGAAATTTGCTAAGCGTGTGGATAGTTCGTTGAGTGTAAGTCCCGTATGGTGGTTACCACACTTTGAGGTCACGAACCCGAAGAAACCCAATTGACTTAGACTTGTTTACGACGCGGCGGCCAAGTATCAAGGCTCTTGTTTAAATGATTATTTACTTACAGGCCCCGATTTATTAAATTCTTTGTTAGGTGTGTTATTTAAGTTTCGTTCGGGCCCTATAGCGTATACAGCTGATATAGCTGATATGTTTTCTACGTATTAAAATTCGTAAGGAAGATCAGGGCGCACAGCTCTTCTTATGGAGGGGTCAAGATAGGACTTGCGACCCTGACATGTACCTTATGGACGCCATGATTTTCGGAGCCAAGTTATCGCCGACCTCCGCGATTTATATTTTAAATAAAAACGCGTGTGAGTTTCAGGAATCACATCCTGATGCTGTTAAAGCTATTCACGATAACCATTATATGGATGATTATTTACATAGTGTAGAATCGGTTGCAGCTGCTCGTCAGCTGATTAAAGACGTTGCTATGATTCACACCGCAGGCGGTTTTGTAATTAGGGGGTGGGTCACTAACTCACCTGAGTTGCGCCGGGAGCTGCCTTCTGTTGTCCCGGGCGCGGTGAATTTGGATGTCTCCAAATAGTAGCGAACGTACTTTAGGTATGATTTGGATTCCCGATTCAGATGAGTTAGCTTTTGACCTCACATTTAAGTTTATCGACCGATATAATAAAAGGTAGGGTTATTCCCACAAAGCGAGAATTTTGCAATTTATAATGAGTTTTTTGAAACCGTTAGGTTTTGTGGTCCCGTATACAATAAAATCTAGGATTTTATTACAGAAGGTTTGGAGGTCAGGTATAGGATGGGATGAGGTTTTGAAAGAGGAAGAATTTGAGGAGTGGAAAAGTGGTTAGGAGACATCAGCGGACTGATGAATATGCGAGTCCCTCGTTGGTATGGGTTAATATAATTGAATTTAGTTCACGTGTTTGGAGATGCCAGCGAGCAGGTTTATTCTGCGGTAGCGTATTTAGTTGGTCATGATAGTTCAGGGAAGCCCGCCGTAGCAATGGTCGATGGTAAAGCTCGTGTTGCTCCACTTAAAGTGGTATCAGTACCTCGTTTGGAATTGCAAGCCGCTGTTTTAGCATGTAGATTAGCTTGCACCATTGAAAAAGAACAGGGTTTGTCAATAGTGCGTAAGTTCTTATGGTCTGACTCTAAAACAGTTTTAAAGTGGATACATGCTGACCCTCGTGACTTCCAGAAGTTTTTCGTTTCTCATCGCTTGGCGGAAATCGATCGCAAATCCAATACCAGTGACTGGCGTTGGGTGCCATCTACTGAGAATTCCGTTGATGAAGCCACTAAGATGCACTGGCCGACGCGTTGTAAGTTGTGGTTTACAGGCCCTTCCTTTTTATATCGCCCGCCTAATGAGTGGCCGGCGAATGAATATTCTAGTATAGAAGACGTAGATATTGAGCGTGTAGAAAAGGTTCACGATGTACAACAACCGGACGTCCTGGTAGAGGTTGCATGGTTTACATCCTGGACACGAGTTCTGCGAGCCACAGCGCGACTATTTGCGTTCTTAAGTTTGTGTAGGAAGGAACAATCTCAGTCCTTGACAGCAGAAAACATCCACCGTGCGGAGACGTTCTTGATAAAACAATCTCAGGCTGAGACCTATTCTGAGGAGTTGAAATTGTTGTGTGCCGGAAATATTTTGCCCAAAAGTAGTAAGATTCGTGATCCAGACCCCATGATATATAGTGGTGGTTTGCTTAGGGTGCGTGGGCGATTGATACACGCTCCGGACCTGACGTTTGGTGAAAAGCATCCCATCATATTGGACGGACATAATTACACTGTTCGACTTCTGGTTTATGATTATCATAGGAGAGCTCATCACGCAAATCTTGAAACCGTAGTTAATTGTATTAGGGAGAAATATTGGATTACGCAAATCCGTCGCTGTATAAAAACTGTGATAGGAAAGTGTCAGTTCTGCCGCGTTAAGCATGCTGTCCCTACAGCACCTAAAATGGGGACTTGCCCGCTGCAAGATTAAAGAATACGAGGAGAGGTTTTGTGCATTGCGGAATAGATTATTTTGGACCGATGGAGATAGCTGTAGGTCGACGTCGCGAAAAAAGATGGGGCGTCATTTTTACGTGTCTTGTTACTAGAGCAGTCCACGTCGAGCTGGCAGCATCCTTAACATCGGACTCGACAATAATGGCAATTCTTAGATTTGTGGCTCGGCGAGGACAACCTGAGGTTATATTTAGTGACAGGGGCACCAATTTTGTAGGAGCCGACGTCGAATTGAAGGCAGCTTTGCGTGCCTTCGATCACGAAAAGATTTATGATTTTGTTATTACTAAGGGAATCACGTGGAGATTTAACCCCCCTGCAGCTCCACACATGGGCAGATGTAGGGATCGCCTTGTTCGTTCCGTGAAGTGTGTTCTTAAAGTTACTTTACGTGAGCGTGTCCCCTCAGAGGAAGTGCTACTCACTGTATTATGTCAGCTCGGAACCCGATGGCCCTGTCGCTTTGACTCCCAATCATTTATTGATAGGTACCGCTTCTGGTGCATCAACTCTTGGTACATTCGACGCATCAGACCTGAACGGACGTAAAGTTTGGCGCAAGGCACAAGCTCTAGCGGATATGTTCTGGAGATGTTGGCGGAAGGAATATATCCCCACTTTGCAGAGACGCCAGAAATGGGTTAATTCAATGCCTGCCGCCAAAGTAGGGGATGTAGTCCTCCTTGTCAACCAACCACGAAACGTCTGGCCCAGAGGTATTACCATGGTCCACCCGGGTCGGGACGGCCAAGTGAGGGTCGTTACTGTAAAGACCAGTAAAGGTCATTTGATGATGAGACCGGTTGTAAAGGTCGTTGTATTGCCCACTGACGTGTGTGTTTAAAAACAAGGGGGTGGAATTGTAGGCAATACAGCGATCTGAGGTTGATTACGTAATGTGCGTTTTTTTATGTAAGTACATGATCGGTGCGGCGACACGGCGTAGGCACCTATGCGCCGAGCGCATGCGCAAACGCGCCCCGCACCTTACCTCCCCACCGGCTGTTGCCAGCCAGCCACGGCGTGCGCGCCGCGCCGATCAGTGCGATTCTAGCTGGGAAGCGAGGAGGCTGTGTTTGTTTGTGCCACTAGACGCCAGCGCGAGTGTTATTGTTTTTTGATAGAGTAAAGTAATATAGTTGTCTTTCTTTGTTTTTCAATTAATAAAATCAACCAGCGCCTATCGATAATAGGTGTAGTGATTACTCCGCCAATCACTTCTTTTGGTATATGGTAAAGATATGCGGCCTAAAGCTATGTCGGCACAATGTTCCTGCACTTTCGGCGGCACTAGGATCCTGCAATATTCCCGAGACAATTTCGTACACGATCAGACGATGATCACTACAAGACGCGTCGGGTAAGACGCGCCACCTATCCAATCGGACCAAATGAAAGTGTGACGTCAATAGAAGATTCGCCCATAGGGTTGCAAAAGGTCGGTGTTGCTTCGAGTGTGTTGTGGATGGAAAGGTTCATCTCAGCGATGAAATCTTCTACCGCGCACCGGCGATCAGTGTCGGTGGACGTAAAATTTGCTATACCAAAGAGTAGATGACGCATTGACGTCAGCGCCGATCATAGTTTTACGGCCGGCATGAGACCTCAAGACGTGGCGGAGTTGGTGTAAGTGTAGAGTGACAGGGTCTGAATATTGAAAATAATAGCTCACAATGTAAACCCTACAGGATGAGGATGAAACCTCCGCGACAGCACAGTGTGACGTCATAAGATGTTGCAGTGATGTAACGGTAGTGATGTACGGACGATTTAGCGCAGTGGTTAAGAGCTTAAGCCGCTATGCCCACTGCGTCTAATAGTCGCGGGTTCGAGTCCCGCACGGGACAAATCTTTGTGTGATCCACAATTATTTGTTCCGGTCTGGGTATTTGTGTATGTGAATTTTCATGTTTGTAAACGCACCCACGACACAGGAATAAATCCTAGTATAGGGCAACGTTTTTTTTAAATAAAAAAAAAAAAAAAACCGTATATTTAGAACTCGACACGTAGATTCCGACTTGTCCTTTATTGTCTAACTGCTCTACATAAGCTAGTATTTTGGTATTGTTCCTGAATAAATACTATGTCCAGGTAATTATAAATAATTGGTGTTAAGCACCAGCTGTTTCAGTAAGCTTGTACATAGGACAGTCTGACGCGCCAGAGCGATGGTCGCATGGTTTCTTAAATCGTTTACACGACGCCCAAACAGGTACAAACTCGAGCATATCTTTATTCGTACAGGACCTCGTCGTGTGTCCTTCCGCACAATGACCGCATAATGGTGAATTTTCGGTACATTATTTTTGGACACGCCCGAATTGTTGACAATTTAGACAACACACTAATTCTACGTCATCAAAGAAACGACAAATGGCCTAGTCGATGAACAATTTGTCTTTGGTGGTCAACAGATGTTTATGTACTTCAGAATTGATCTCTACGCCTATCCATTTTCACCCGGTATTTATTAAACGACGACTACGAATAATTTTCGTCGCTTTGTTAATGCTTTATCGATAAAATCGTTTGTATATAAGCCGAAATTTAAATATTTTTTACCAAACAAAATATCGCCATATATCATAGTGCCTATTATAGATGCGTAACAGGTACTTAAGTTTTGTAGTATTCAATAATAGCAATTCTATCGAGCTATTAAGAATCTGAACAAGCTTTTATAGCAGAAATACAACGGATACCAACAAGTACTATGGTACTTGTCAAGACAGATGTAATGAGCTCAGACAGGTCGGGGTTATGTCTAGTAATTGGGTAGTTTCATTGGCCACCCTCCGGCTCGATGATGATGTCCAGGGTCTAATGATCGAGCCGGCGGGTGGCCAGCAAAACTACCCAACTACTCAACATAACCCCGACGTGTTGGGGCTCGTTACATTTGTCTCGACAAGTACCATAGTTTTTAAAAAGATCTTTTTGAATTATCTGAAGGACAAGTCAAGAGTCTCCGTAACCGGCGAGCGTGTATGAGACGAACTGTGAGAGTGGAGGAAGCCAGAGAAGTATGTAAGGAAAGTAAACTCTGCCTACAGCGCAAGGAATCTGACGTGATGGTATAGATAGACGGATAAATCTTTTTATATCAACATTCCAACCCTCAAATCTATAGTGAATGTCCAGATTGTCAATATCTAGATAGAATTGCTATTATTGATTGCTACAAAATTTAAGTAAGTTACGCAATATTTTGTATGTTAAAAAATATTCAAATTTCGGCTTGTATAGAAAAGAATTTTATCGATAAAGCTTTCTTTGTAGGGGAAAACACAATTATGGTATAGGAGAAGAATTTTTAAAATCCGTCTATGTCATTAATGTCAAAATGAAATGCACATGGGTGTAACCATTCCATGGGTTTAGCTGATAACCATGGATTCGTCCCCTTTCTTATCACTGACATGACAAGTGTAAGCAGTACAAAAATATGATCTTGTAAATGTCCTTCTATGCTTTTGGTACCTCTATGGTTCTTTATAACTTTTATTTCTTTTCAAGTAATAATTAATGGCAAAATAAAGTGTACAAGAGTGTAACTGATTACGATAGATTTGACCCCTTTCTTATCATTGACATGACATAAGTATAAGCAGTGCAATTATATAATATTCTTAATGCTCCCTCTATGCTTTGAGCACCTCTATGGTACTACCAGTTTATGAAAACGTTAAATAATCACTCTCAGCTTTTTTAGCATTATACATAATCTACTACGAAATAGTGGGTAACTGTGCGATTTCTTGACTTATATTAATTTGTGTCTAAAACATTTTACCTGGTGGAAGTATTCAACAAAAAGAGGTGCTGAAATAAAACCATAATTATTTTCTCTATTTTCGTATTATATTAGACAACGGTACACTGTGACAATAACAAACTTAATTTAATGAATTTAATTGAGACAGATAGGTACTACATATAATTTAATCAGATCAACGGCCACTAAAGACTTCCAATGTGTCCACACGGAATTATCAACTACATGAATTATCATTTAACAGCATTTTAATGAAAGATTACACCAATTTCACGAATTGTACTTAAGATAAACACTGGATGTATTATATTGCTACGCCGCCCGTCTATAAAATATTCGCCACCTTCAAAACATACCTTATAAAAAAAAACAATATGTACGATAAAATGAGATGATCGCTGGACACGAATTGTCCACAGAATATAAAATTAAATATTAAAATAAAAAAGGAAATTCTAACATGAATACTTGTAATATTAAAATAATTCTTAGGTCCTTTTACATAAATTTAATACCTAGCATGGTATTATAGTAATAACGTTAATCTTATGCAACGTATACTCTATAAACGTGTGGCGTTAGCCTAAATATTACTTACTGAAACTATAATACGTGTTTACCTACATACAGACACGTTACACATTAATCATCAGGAACACAGAGTAGTAAAAATAAGTGACAAAAAATCTTAATAACAATAACTGAATTAGAATTGTTTAGTGGAAAGCGCGCGTTTAATCGCAGCGTTTTTACGACGTTTCTTTGCATTGGATATATTTGAAGCCGCGTTTACACGCGCGCATTCTACGGCTTTTAATAATAATAGCCATAACGTTAACTAACGCGAGCAAACGTGGTTTTATTTAATCATAACTTCATAAAATTAAAAATAGAAATTTAATGTTTCATTATTCTCCGTTTTGGTTTTTGTCATCCTAATTATGTTATGCCTGTTTAAAAAAATAGATTTGGGCGTCAAAACTTATTGTTGTAACGTCATAAAGTAAATGTTCCAAAAACTGAATTTCTACTATAATTAAGATAGGGTAGGTATTTCTACGCACGCCCATTTCATTCAATATTCAAATACTTCACCAATTATCTCAACCACCACCTATCTATCCACCTATCTCAACTTTGTGTCTAACTTGGTTGGTCTTTACCTACTTAGTTAATTAATAGTTGGTGTGGGGGTAATACTGCTAAACTATTCTTCTTCCATACTTCAAAATTATTATGCTGTTTACCAAAAGAAAATTTTATTCCGTCGCCATTTGCTTCCAGACGGAAGTCGTGTCATAAGCATAATGGAATTAAGATGACCAAACCAATTCTCGGCCTGTAATGATATGCAAGTCAATTTATCCTCATTATAGTCGAAAAGGAAATATCGGACATTAAGTTGCACTTCTGATATCCACTTAATAACTAAACAGTCGCTCGTTTAAACATTGGAATCGTTATAATAATAGTAAAATAGTATTTTTTGGTTATTATGGACCAGGCTACTAGTACTTGTTAATATTTGAGCCCAACGCGGCGGTAATTACACTCAACGAAAATAAAAATATTCACAATAATTCAAAAGAGCAAGTATTTCGGTATACTATACGTTCTTTAAAAATATATAGGTTGTAGTTGTTTTATCACAAAAAGTCAAGTTTTGTCATGCAGTAGATAACACATTGTAATGGTCGCCAGTATTAATTGGATTAACTATAATAAAAAAGGAAAACATAAATTAACATCTATTTATATAAATTACAAACCAAAACCGCCTCTGTAGGTGTATATCTATAATATTACTACAAGTTTTTTTTCTTATCTATCACGAAAATAACACATAGGTACTTATTTATGTAATCCGAAATGTATATTTTTTCCAATACAATAAATTAATTAATCTTTAATTATAACTACAAAATCCACATTGTGATAAAAAAAAATAATGAACTTTATAGAATTCAGTTCAAAACAAATGGCACTTGCATGTCTGCATTGTTTATTCAATGGATTTTAGTCATTGTAAAGAAATATAGAATCAATTTTGACGCCGAATAGTCCGCTAACGCTTGCCTGTCAGGGTTTACCACATCGGCCAAATATATAATTTTATGTATATTTTTTTCTATATAATAGTCATATGTATTTATTTTTTATATAATAATTTTGAATTTTATTTATTCTAATTTTTTTTATAGTTAAGCACGTTTGGAGCGGGCAGCGGCGTCGACTCGGGTCGTGCCGCGAGTCCCGCGCCACGCGATTATCGCACAACACGAATCTCACACGGCAGAGTCCCGCACGAAGCCGGGCCGGTGCCCCTGCCCGCCGCCAGCCCATCATCGCCGCATCGATCCCAACACTTACTGTGGTCAAAAATTTGGAAGGCACTTTCTACTTTTTTCAAAAATTTTAAATTTTAATTTACTTTTTTGAACACATTAGCCTAGACTTATACAATAGAAAATTTTGCGTAGTAACATTTACCAAAATTTACGCAATTCATCCGAAACGTATAGGCCATTATATAAGTTTTTATTTACTTTTTTTACCTACATTAAATTTTTATTCCAAAAGGACAGCCAAATAGTTTCAACACTAGATCTGAATTGCAGATGAATTATTTTTTCTTCAATTTTAATAATTTGGTCTTTTTTATATAATATATACTAGTTCCAAACTTCAACCGAAACGGATAATCCAAATACGAAATAATAGTGAAGTATCAAGGCCACTTGGAGACTTATTTATAAAACAAGGCTCAACATGTTTTGCGACGAATCCTCACCGAGGCGGGCGCGGGGCGGCTCCGTGCCCGTGACGGCACACGGCTCGCCGCCCCATTCCCGCCCTTTCCCTTCAACGCGACAAGTGAATACGAGTGAATACGTGAACGCCAACATTATTCCGCCAACGATACCCAAATCATGGTATACCCCTGCGGCAAGAGAACACTACTATTTTTTTTTCCGAACTATAAAACGAAACGCGTCCATGGGAGATATTTATAAAAGAAATTTGTACACATACACCTTAAAAGTCCTAGCCAGGGCGAAAGCCTAGTTAGGCCATGCCCCCGTAAATTGGGTTTGACGCTACGAATAGTTACACAGCTAATCTAAGTAAGTTGAAATGTTTATATTAACTATGCGTAGGTAGTACAGCAGACGAATGAATGACAAACATTCAGTACTTGGCGATTTTAGTGCTTCTAAATCTAATGCGGGGGCGCGCCGATTCTGCTAGTTCACCAGGGATAGTCATAGTTGATAGTGTTTAAGATGTAAACTGTCATTGAAAAAATATTTATGGATTATAGCACGACTGAAAGAACATTATTTAAAATAGCAACGCTTACTTAATAAAAAAAAAACTATTTTGGTCAATTTTCCTATTATGTACTACTTACTACTCTAGACATTTAACATAATTCATTTTTCATAAATTTAAATATGGTATAATGCGTTGTTCTTGTTTAGAATTGCAAATATTCTTGCTTGTAGATTTTTATTTTTTTGCTTTAGTGGTGACATTATCTACTAAAAGATGGTGTGAGGTTTTTAGCGGGAAGTCGAAGAGTGCTGTTCTGCCAATTTCATTATCATTGTTGTCATCAAGTTCATCGGGGAGTTGAATTAATTTATATAAACACGATTATGCATCTCACTGGATACTGGCAAAATACACTTAAAATTAGTGTGAAGCCATAACTTAAAGAAGAAGAAAATAGTGTAGGGATTTTTGGCGGGAAGTCGAAGAGTGATGTTTGCCACTCACTCAATTTAGCTTAATTTCCAAAACTTGTGTCATTTCGATTAATACGAGTAATGTGTAATGTTGGTGGAATATTAACCATTATGTATTCTTATACAAAGTGTAACGTAAATAACGCAAGACCTCAGAAACCCCGATTAGAGAATTGCTTCATAAATTGAAAACGAAAACCAAATTTCCAAATTTAGAGGCTTTTACCGTTTTTTTAAGCACGTTTATACCCGAATTAACAATGAAACTTGTACGTGTATGTGTGCGTTTTGAGAAATTTTACGTTTTAGGAATGCATTTGAAATTTCCTTTTTGCTATGAATCAAGAATAAATTTAGTTTTTTTTTATAGCGCACTGAAGGAGTAAAAGCATTTTATTGCAAATTAAAAAAATTAAGATACATTAAAAATTATTGGAATCAAATTAGTTATCGATTTAGAACCACTTTCAGGTCTTGCGTTTATTATATTACATCTTGTATGTGCATGAGTGAAGGTAATTGAAACAAAGTGAGAAAACGTGTCTTTTCGATTTCCCTCAAAACGGCCTTCGCAATTGGTAAGTATATAATGCATCGCTTTACTATCCAGGGTGGGGTACTTCATCATTTTCATTATCATCCTTATCATCAAGTTCATTGGGGAGTTGAATTAATTTAAACAAATATGATTCATGACACTGGCAAAATACACTTAAAATTAGTGTGAAGCCATAACTTAAAGAAGAAGAAGAAGAAAGATGGTTTATTAGAGTTTTTGGCGGGAAGTCGAAGAGTGATGTTGTCAATTTGTTTTAATTTCCAAAACTTGTGTTATTTCGACTAATAATGTGTAATGTTGGTGGAATATTAACCATGATGTGTTCTTATATGTGCATGAGTGAAGGTAATTGTAACAAAGTGATAAAACGTGCCTTTTCGACTTCCCTCAAAACGGCCGTTGCAATTGGTATGTAAAGTATCCACCGCTTTACTATCCAGGATGGGGTACTTCATTAATTTCATTATCATCGTTGTCATTAAATTCATCGGGGAGTCGAATTAATTTAAACAAACACGATTATATATATCACTGGACACTGGCAAAATACACTTATAATTAGTGTGAAGCCATAACTTGAAGAAGAAGATGGTTTATTATTTATTTTATTACGTGTCACTTTCAAAAAAATATAATCATACAGTCTAGAGAATCAATAGAGAGATAGTAGAGAGAGAAATAATTAATTAAAATGGTATATTAGGGCTACTAGTAATTGGTGGTAGTTATTTACTTTTGGAGAATGACTTTGTTTAAGTACCTGCATTATGGACAGATATGTAAAATCCTTTGTATAATTAAATAAGGAATTTATTTAGCGCTACGCTGAATCAGCAACATTGAAGAGTTTATCTGATTCTAAAATATTTTAGAACAAAAACTCTATCAATACAACTCTCATGTTGCTATTAAAATAATATTTCTCTTGTCAGAAAATACAAAAAATGGAATAATTCGTATATATTTTGAGTTAACTAACAGCCGGGCGCGCCATCGCCGCGAACAACTAATTTAGCCTAACATTTGGAACAATCACTACTGACTAACGTACATCTATATTACATTTGGCGATCACTAAAATCTACACGTATGTGATTCGCCTGCAAGTATAGTGATTAAGGAGCAGGGCAAGCGACAACACACAGTCACTATTACCATTAAAAGAGAAATTGACATCGATCAAACAATAGGACTTCTATACTTTAGGTTTACGTCTAACACTAATCCATATTTTTTTCCTTTATTTCTTAAATATGTTTGCTGAATTACAATGAATAGGTATACCGAACAGTCTTTTGAATCGGGCCAAATATATAATATATATTTTTTTTTAATTTTGATAATCCCTACGCTCACAGATGGATCTAAATTGATATATTAGTTAAGCTTACACGTACATATATCGAAGGTCTACTTATTATTAGATAATAATAAAGTGACGAAGACGGCGGGTCGCGCCGGCAGGCGGCGACGAGTGCCGACGTACCCACATACTCCAGTCTGATGTTAACGAAAAAACTTAAAATATATCAATGGAACAAAATACATAATGATTTAAAATAATAATAATTCCGTAATGTTACAAAAATCAACTAATAACAAAGCATCGTATTGCACAGCGAGTCCACAATAATATATTAAAATATAATTGTAAATTAATGCCGACTTAAAATATTGATTAAACATGTCGTCCGTCCCGGGTCGCCACGTGATTGTCTCTCACTAGTCGAGCGGTAACAGCTCCACTTCCCTCGGATTGTGCAACCAATGCACTACAACTCAATATTTACTTAAACCAACGCACACAGCAACCTTTGCAAATTTTCTTGCGTGCTATTAGAAATAGTCTTGCTTGCAATTTCACAAGTATCTTGGCTCGAGATGTATTAAGAGCCAGCGACCGCGCGCAGGCAGCGGTGGAACATTGCAGGGCAATGTTGGTTTACGTTTTATTTATGATCGGGAAAAAATCACCGCAGTTCACTATTAATATCGCCTCAAGAAAATCATAATACTACATTTTTAGATGCACAAAATTGTTTATATAAGCTGACTCCGAATAAGAAGGCCAGAATTAAATGTATCGTTTGGAAGCCTCGTGATGTTGTTCTTCTAATACGTGGTCAAGTTCGTTACTTTCAGGGTAAATGACTGTCAGTGTCATTCGACAGTCTTTTGCCTCTAGTGTAAATAAATGCAAGATCGATCACACATTCTTAATGAAGCTGACTGCACTGCGGCGATGAAAAACATTTCAAAATATTGGATAAGAATCGAATGACAGCACGAAGCGGGTATGGCAGACGCCACATTACCGTAGAAAGTAATGTCCATACTAGATGTTGTACTGCATCATCCGATTAATAGTAGGTGGAGTTGTTTCCGTTCGGCACGAAAAATTTATAAGCGGGCATGGGCGGCGGCACTCCGATGGATGGGTGCGCCGGCACCGCGCCCGCTGCCTCCCTTCAGATGTCCGCCCGGCCCTCAGCCGCGTGCTCCAGCTCGGAGGGCGAGACGCCCTGCACGGGGGCTTTCCTAGCGATACCTTGCCCGTTCTTCGGCGGGCCCATCTCAGTGATATCAGACGACGTGTCGCGGTCTCCGTAGCGGCTGTCCGTGGGGGAGGCGAATGGGCGGAAAGGGTCGGCGTGTTTCGCGGGCTCCAGGGCGTGGCCGGGTGGCGGCGGCGAGCAGAGAGGCGACTCGAGGCCCGTAGAGAGCGGCGACGTTAGCTGCGGTGAAGACTGCATCGGGGGTCCGAGGTGCGGCGGGTGGTCCGGCCGCTGGCCCGCCACGATGTTGCACATTTGGCGGCGCAAGCCGTGCGCCACAGCGGCCACGGCGGCGGCCGCGGCGGCGTTCGGCGACATGCGGCCCTCGCGCCCGTTGCCGCACCCAATGTACGCGTTCTGGACTCCCACGCCCACGCCCACGCCCACGCCGACGCCGACGCCTTCCTGGAAAACGCATACGCCGACGTACAATCCCCGTTCACTGCATCAAAATCGCATCGCTTAAATGTAAACGTCGATTCAATGTCAGCTTCCATTCATATAGAAATAAAATAATTCACGTAACAATTAAATTATCACGTAACATAAACAATTAAATCTATCGATTGATGCCGCCGAGCCAATAACAGTAATTATTCGCAAAGCAAATTCGCAGTAGCCGCGGAAGGGACAGGTCGAGGAGTCAACGAACAATGTAAAGTAATATTCATACAACATAGATGGATATGTAAAATAAATGCTATTTGTATCGCAATTCAACGCATTTTAATAATGCTGATTTTAAAGCTGTGTGCATAATAGGTGTGGTAATGTAAATTTTGATAATAATGTTAGTCAAAATATGTCTAATAAGCACGCAGCTTTGGGCGCATAATTGCAATATAAAGGAGCATACGCACTGTCCGAGGCGCCGTTGCGGGGAGCGCAATATGGCGTCTCGGGCGGGGCGCGAAGCAGCGCAACGTGTTGAATACTGACCGGTGCGATGGCGGGGTAGCCGGGCAGTTCGAGCTCTTTAAGATTTGACGGTTGAGTGGGACATGGCGCGTGGGTGTCCCTGAACACAACGGCCCGAATTACGCCGCGAATGTGCTCGTCGGGCCAAACGCCCAGTAAGATCCTTTGCGGCCGCCCCCTTCCTTTTGGTCTTAAATCTGGAAAGTCGCATAATAGTAAAACGTGAACACGTAAGGTATATTAGCGTTATTCACACTAGTCGTATAGATTACTCGGAGTAATTAACAAAAACAAACATGTTTTTAATGTTAATTTCATTCGAATAATCTACAGAGGGTACATAGGTTACATTATAGTACATAATTAGAAAACACGAAGCGAGAAAATAATTAATAATAATAAAATTACAAATCCCATTAAACGACGATATAATAAAGACTTTTACAAGGAGTGATCACGCACGTTGGTTGTTTTATTATTAAGAAATGGCGAGCTGACACAAGTTATTTATAATAGCTGCAATTAAAGTAAATTTAAACTCAACAATTTCCCTTTCTACTACACCTAGCGAACCCCCTTGATTGCATGTACTTATTAATAAATACGAGTACGATATTTATTTATAAACAAACATGAGGCCGCGATGAAAACATTAAATGGTGAAATAACGGCCGATTCATAAATTAAGGTAACGACTGTGTTACCAATTTTAATAAAACAAGATGTCTGCATTTTTTATAATTAGAACACCGTATAAAAGGTACTAGTCGCCGTTTTCTCGCATCGTGTATCGTTCTTATAAAGGGCTCACAGTTAATTTACAACGTTACAGTCCACATTATTGTAATACATATACATATTCATAATATTTCCGATCGAGGCAGCGTTATGAGGACACAGAATGATATTGAGCACTCGCAAGGCAGATAAGTTCGCAATGCTAAACCATATTCTTTATTATAATTCGCGCACACCTCGCAATTATAAATGTACCTTAATCAGTACCAACCTTATGTGTATTATCATTTAAAATGTTTTTTAAAGAATGCCGTATCACAGGTTATAAGCCAATAATTCTATAATTTCATACTAATAAGTTCTTTAAAGGAAAGTTTATTAGACATTTACAGTATGAATTGAAAGGTCCAAAGCGGGGGATCAATCGTCGGATATAAATGCTTTTGAGATGGCGACTGCGTGGCTGAACCTAATTACGAATCTTGTTTTTAATACAGCTTAAAATACTGTGATGATAATGGGATGACGAAATTCTTGTTTCTTTTTGTACATGCAGAATGAAAGCTATTATTTTGAGGCTTACTTAAAAAGGAGTTGATTTACGAAAGATTTCAATTCGACTGATGACAACTTTTGGTCAGAAACGAGTTACGTCAACATGTTTTAGTAACATAGGAAATAATTGTAGAAGATAAGTCAGATTAATAACTAAAAAAATCTGCACGTGAATTGTTTAAGTACTGATGACCTTTGAAAATGGAATAAAATATTTACAGGTAATTAGGGACCCTCAATAAAATAATAATTAGGAGACAAGTGAAATAGCGTATACTGAAATGTCCCACATTATGTGATACAAATCAATGAATATTTTAATAACCTATGACAGCATTCACGACCGCACTTAACCTCTCAATAAAATGATGTTTATTTTCAATTCCCATTAAGCTAAAAACACATTAGCGGACGCGACTTCAAATTAAAAATCCTTCGTTTGAAAAATTGAGAAGTCAAGTCGGCCAACGTGTTCAGCTCAAGAGTGAGATAACGTCACATACCTGCCCCGCCGTCGGCGCTTGGTCCCAGCATGTTGTGGACCCGGTTGGCGTACAATACGAACGTCGGGTACGGGATATCATACTTCCTCGCCGCTTGGGAGAGGGACAGTCCCTCCTTCAGCACTGAGAAGATAGCCTCGGCCATGGTCTCTGGTCGCCAGGACTTGAGTGGGCCGCGTTCGCGGAACCGCAAGTTGTGCACGAGGGTCTGGGTGTTCCAGCACTTCTGCCACATTGATTGTAGCTGGTACTGGTAGCTATCTGTAAGGAATTTAGATTCTAATTAATTTTTGATTTGAGGTAAGATTCAAGCCGATGGTAACGGTTAAACGACTATAAAGGTAGGATAAATATTGTGTTTACGTTAAAAAGGGAAAAACATTCGGAAAATATCAAGATTTATGTACTGAAATCATTTTTTTTAAATATTGTAATATTATTATTACTTTTATATAGCATTATCTTCCATTAAAACCTAGCCATATATATTTAATCAGACTATTGAATAGGGACTTTCAATGTATTGTTTACTGTTAAATATAATTGCATCTTAATACTAGCAATGTATGCAATAGAATAAATTTCGAATTCAATTACGCGAATCGAGTTTCCATTGAATGGCCTTGGTCTCTATTAAACAGGTAACATCTTCATTGCAATTAGCTGTATCGATTAAACATTATTATCAAAATTAAAAAAAATGTAGCAAAATGTATATTTTCTATAACCATTTCATTATTAAAGTAATAATATATTTTTTAATTTACTAACAATTGTACGTATTAAAATATGTGCTAAAGCGTCATAATTAAAATAAGAATAAACATTTCATAAAAATATTACATTTTAACGCTCTAACATAATAAAATTTAATTTGCTCAAGGGATGCGCCCTTATATTTACTGAATCCTAAAAGAATACACCTGCTCAATAATAGTAGATACTAAATTAGTGCTTCAACATTAACGAATTATTTAGTACCCAGGCTTGGGTCAATATATTACGTACCTTGTTATAGTAATGGAACACAATATTTATATGCAATATGTTCTTGCCAATTATATTAAATGAGGATCGAGGATATCATTTTTAACTCAATTATTAAGGATAAACTATGTAATGCCTGGGGTAATATATAACGAAACTCAAGCTTGGTATTAATTATATAGAATATAGAAAAAGTATGCGATTACTACGCGAATTATTACGCATATATTGTTCAAGTTATCGTAACACAACTATTATAATAATACATTTATTATTTACATTGTAAAAAACAATCTGAGGGCAAGAACATTACTCAATAAATATCGGAAATAATAAATCAACACGATAAAGAACTATTATTGTAAATAATAAATATCCTATTATATATTTTATTTCCTTTAACAAAAATAAAGAAAAATAACCATATCTACATACTGACCTCCTGAAGAAAACCTGTTACTACAAAAATAAAATATTAATTATTAAAAAATAAAACGGCTTACAAAAACATATAATTTTATTTAATAGAACAGTTTTAATGTAGGACAAAATATTATGCTTTTTTACAATTGTAAACTTTGTCTACAATAATGTTATAGATTCGTTTTTCATAACTGATCCTCTTAATAATACCTATAAAGATTTTTTGAATGGGAATCAATTAAAGGTGCGTCTCCACCGCGTAATTTCACGTGTTATAAACTTTCGGCTACAATTACGTTAAGCCGAACAGTACAAAGCTTGCACGCGAGCTTCCGGTCCATCGAACGTTGCCCTTTATTACAATTATTACAATTGGTAGACAAGGCATTGACTGCGAGAATACACGTGTTATGTATAAATACCTCTTTTTTATGTATTTGCACTCAATTGCACACCTAATGCTACTCCTTAATCCTTCCCAACGAGTGCTTACAGTAACATTTCCACCAATAAGTGAACCCTAGCTTTCGAATGTTTGTGTTAATTTTCTTATTGAAAAGCATCACAAAACTTTTTAATAATCACTGATATTTTTTTCCTAATAACATAAATAGCATTACAATAGCAGTGCTTTTATTAAAAAATGAGTTGTTCTTACTAATACGAAAAATCACATAAAGCAATCATAGCTTCATAAAATGTTGTTTAATTCCATTGAACACAGCGTTTTAATAAAACAATCTGATTTAAACTGTTGTAAGTTCACTAAAATAGTAATTCTCGCCAAAGAGTTAGATATTAAATCGTTAGATGACTCTGAACATGAGTTTGGAGGAAAAAAGCGAACTAGTATTTATCCTATTAATATTATAATTCTGAAAGTTGCATGCTTAGATGTTTGGATGTTTGTTATTTAATACGCAAAAACGGCTGAACGGATTTGGTTGAAATTAGGCACGGATAGTTTATTACCTGGATTAACCTCATAGGCTAAAGTCAACGCGGACGAAGACACGGGCTGAAGCTAGTTATAAAATAAATTCTAGTTTGCTATTTTAGTTGCAATGTAGGTATCAATTAAATTTCGTAAAATATGTAACGGTGTTTTTCTACAGCCGCAGGTGTGTCGGCCATAACAATGCAACCGCGCCCTTATTTATATAATTATTCAATAATTATATGGATGAATAAGAATGTATGGTTTTTTTCAATACATATTACCTACAAACTACATTCTAGTAACAAAATAATTGAGTAAGTGCTTTTTATCATTAAATTTATTCTTCATTTTGAAAAATAATGCAATAATGCTTCAAGTTTCTGATATATAGACATACGTCCTGTCAATAAAATTAATTATTGTAATAATTGTGTATCCATATAATCGTGTAATCCACCCTTTATTACCGACATGAGCAGTTATTTTTATTATTTATAGGTTGGTAATACAATATGATCGAGAGTTATCTATGCGCAAATCTCAAAAATATATAATTTTATGTAAAGGCTGATGATAACGGTACGGTTTTCTTATATTTTATTAATTAAGCACTTTATTGTGGGTATCACGACAATTTTCTTAGGTTACCTACTTAAACCTAACTATAAATAATAAGGCACTTAATGAGCAAAGTATACTTACAACTAACTTACATTCTACGTTCATAATAATAGTTCTGAGCATCTAGATTTTCTCTATCTTGCCTCTACGAGTATGACTTTTGACTGGTCATATAAATCCAAAGATTTTTTTAAACCACGATTGAAATATCAAATTACAATAAAAAGTTATGGCCATGGATGTATCAATTGTCATTTTAATCATACTTTTTACAGGGTATACTGATAATAATTTTACCATCAAGTGGTCATTACAAATAGCGAAAAGTGGTAAATACACCATAATGTGTCACTTGAAATGTTTTCCGTAGCTTGTAGGTACATCAAAAGTAAATTCTTATTCTTTAAGTTATGTTAACTTATGACACCTGTGTAAGGTGTGTAAGACACCCCTTTTCTATGTTAATTTAAATGAGCAATCGTAAAATTGACATAAAAGTTATTTTTACTAATGTTGTTGTCTTTGTTATTAGCATAAATCGTCGGTGAAGTGACGCGAGCCGTCAGGCCTATTGACAACAGCTTATCAGAAATTTCTGACAGGAAAATATTGGGATGAGTCAGAATACATTCTGCGCTTACATTTTGGACTACGCACTGCAAGCTGAAGAAGAAACAAACAAAGTAAGAAACATGCCAGATCGGTTGACTAACGCGGAGGCACGCCAACCCTTTCCTGATCAGAATGTCGAGAAGGCACGCTCTCCATGTTTTGTACTAAATTCTGTTCATTATTAGAAGTAAAAGTATACTTCTATTAGTATGAAGAAGAAGTATTAGTATCGGTCAAGCACAAATAAGGCGTAATATCAACAGAATGAAAATTTCTGATAGAATGCGGGGCGGGAGGCGGTTAGTCCGACGCGCATTAGAAATTGTCTGTCAGAATATTTTCGATAACATGCAATGCTATGTATGTATTATAGTATTATTAATAATTATTAATGTATTATTCCAATTCGACTTCCTTGTAAATACGTACTTACCATAATAAACCTATCATCAGTACTTTTCTTAAACTTATAAGGAGTAATTACAAAAATCAGTCTACCATTGAAATGTTACAGTACATATACATAACATAGTGCTTAAAGTTAAGTAAATGCCCTACAAAAAAAAATAAGAGGTGGGTTATTCTAAAGGAAAACTACTCTAAAGTCTTATGGCAATTCCTTAGAAAATCATAACATATATATTGTATTAGATACAAAAATCATAACCATCCAAATATGTATATTTTTTTTTTATTTCCTCTACACATACAAGTCCTTTAACGTCGGTTAAAAATGTACTGTCAAATTAAAACCGACAAGTGTTAATAAATTTAAGTACGTTGATTCCAATAATCAATGAATTCTTAATTAGATACAATCTGAAACACCATATTTATGACCATAGTGCATGAATAAGAAAATATTTTTAATTAGACCTAATTAAGTATCGAGTTCCTTAAAGCCCTGTAAGACCGCGGTGTTTTTCACCAAGATTCAACCGGCCCGAGATGGGCATTTTCAAGCGTTCTACCGCTTGTTATAGCACGTTAAGCGGTTCATCCTAGCTACCACTTAATATAGAAGTTAAAAACCAGTTGGATGCCGTATAGAAGACTGGAAGCAGTTGGCTGGAGGCAAACCTGTTTGTAACCAACAGCTGTTGGCTGCCTGTGAAGTATGATCTGTTCTTTCTCAGCTCGATGTTTCAGAGAACGTATGCTGAGCGGCATGGGACAGTATTTATTAAGTGTCTGGGATAGTATGTATTAAGTGTTAAGTCCCATATAGTTGAAGCCATGGTCACTGGCATTATTTTGAATTAGAAAATATTATTCCCTTCTATGGTTATAAAGAGTTATTATCAAAGGCAAGTGAAGTAAAAAGGATCTATCTCTCCGAGTGTAGTTTGAATAAAATTATGACTAGTCACGCCTTTATTTCCAAACAGGGGTAACATAGGTATACTGTGTACATCTGCATATCGAAAATGATGTTAAGTCTCTATGTAAAAAGGGGGGGGGGGGGGGAGAAATTACTAAGACTTTTTCGATTTAAAATCTACCCTTTGTCCCGCCTACGATTGTACTTATGTAACAATTCTGAACTACAATAAGTTAGGATTCCGCCAATTTATTTTTTTGTACACTTAAACGATTTTTATTTAAAAAGATCGGTAAAGGCACGTTCGGTAAATAATCCTTATCGAGTATGTATGTGCGCTACACGCAAAGTATTTTTCCTAACTTAAATAATGTTTTCTAACTTAAAGTATAGTTACAATCAATATCTAAATATTATAAGTACATCCGTTTCAAATTATAGAAATTATCCGAAAAGCATACAAATATATCACAGTCTATCACGTTTATTTTTTAAATTTAAAATAATTACAGGATGTATATATGTGATATTCATAATATTACGTTGTCAAATACAGTATTTTAGTATTTACTAAAAGTTAACATATCTATTATGTGGCACTTACAGGTTACTTACTGACAACGTTAAACCACAGTTAAACCACACTCGTACATTACGGAGGTCAATTATAATAGTGAAATGTGAAAAAATGTACTTTTGCTAATACAATATATCATACTCATATACATAAATGTATTTGAAACCTCAGATCAAATTGGGTTTGAAACAAAATTTAAATTTATTCAATTGATTCGATCTTTAAACACACCGAAAAGGTTAATCTGATTATATCTACAAACTTTTTTGAATTCTTTTTGCTTGGAAATGATGGCGAAATTTTGTTAGCACTGTCAGGACTATAGAATCATTGGTGCACATGGTTTTAACATAGAAACCTAAGTTATATTCTATGTCTTATTCTCCGAGGCGGCAAACTTTATAAAAACTTGCTTATTCCTTTACATAAATGGGGGATATTTTTTAATTTTTATTACTATTTCTAGATAGATTAGGATAGAAAAAAAAACAAATTTTGTGTAATTGTACCTAAGTAATAAGAAAGCGTAAAACTAGTGTACAATGATGTAATTCTACTTAACTTAGTACTTTTTGTAGAATAAGCAACTTCATACCCAGGGGCGGTCGCCAGGGGCATAACCAGAAATGATTGTATTGTTACTCTTTCTACAAAATTATGTATTTGACAATATAAGTTGGTGACCCAAATAAGCGCCCAGGAACCATATTTGATGTGACCAAACACGGCGCGTTACGATAACTTAGCGAAATGATCGTTTAATGGTATTCCAGTGCATACATAATATCAATAGAACATCATGTCATGAAGTTATCGTAACTCGTCGTGACCCAGTGGCGCTCATGACCCTAACTATGACACCAACAGCACTATGGTCCTAAGCCTTCCCGTCTACGAAAAGCTGTGAAACCAACAGGAACCCCCTGCTATTCAGTTAAAATCATTCATTTAAAAATATCAATTATCAATATTGAATCAGTATGGATAATTAAACATATCCGTATACAAACATGGTGAATTTAATTGAGAGAAACCAAAATTGAGGCATTGAAATTTTAGCCTATGTATTTGATGGTTATTTCTCTGAGTGAGCTTCAACTCGAAATTATTTGAAGAGAAATGTTAGTATGCAGTAACGCAATGACCAGTTAAATACAACATTTTAACAACCACGACGTATAATTATGTTCACCGACAGCAAGTAATCACTTCAAAGAGTTTTCCGATTCATCATAATACAGAGACACGACAGAGTGTTTCTTACAAAAAGCCCACCACCATCTGAACCCCGCGAGGCCTACGAACGAGAATCCTGGATCCCGGCTGTTCCTCAACTTCTCAACGAAAGCCAGCACTTGATGCAGGGTTTTATTCGTCCTCCTATTGTACGGGTTCATGTTGGTTTCGCAGCAGAACTCCAAAACGGCATTTTCTTCGGTGGTCGACAGATTGGCCTTTTCCAAAATTGCCATACGGTTGGCCTTGCCTAGTACGTTATCGTATAGTGTGCCTTTAGGGATGCCGTATTTGGAAGCCGCTTGGGTAAACCGCATCCGCTGGGTGACAACTGCTTGGATGGCGTCCCGGAGCTGGGCTGGGGTCCAGGTGGAAACCTTTCCTTTGTGCGTGCAATGGCTGTGCTCGTCTAGTGGGTGGGAGGGCAACATAAAAGTGAATAATGATTAGCAATCCGTAGTAATTGATGCAGTAGGTGGGGTGTATTAAAAATAAATAATAATTGTCCGTAGGTGTAAAAAGTTATTTGTAGGTAAACATTTGGTGCTCATAGTTGGAAAACAATTGTATATTATGGTTTAACAAGGTTTTGATAGATTTGTTGATAATTAGCACATTCTTGTAAATTTTAAGTTTCATAATACTTTAGTTATTTCGAAATTGTTATTCATTTTACAAAAATTATAAATAAAACAATGATTTACTCTACTTCTAAATAGGCTTACCTCTTTCTCCGGATAGCCTATTTTATAATATGTAGATTTATAGAATTCCCTTAGAATTCCTTAGAATAATGTAAATATGTGTGTATTTTTTTTCTAGCTTTAAATTTTTGCACTTTCAGCAAACGATGGAAGGCTAAATGAATTTTGGATGCGACGACCCAATATAATTATTTCATGGGTAAATCTAAATAAAATGTAAGGAAATTACCTAACAGAACGTATTAGATCAGTAAAAGAAACTATTATATTCCAAAGAAAACTATTATAGATATAGAATGTACGTAGTTTTCCGTGAATTTCTGTGGACCCAAAGTCGAGATTTCGACTAGCGAAATGTTTTTTTAAACAAAACGAACAGAATTTTGGGAGCAGCACTGTGGGGTGACTATGAAATAGGGAGCTTACAGTTCCGAAATGCAAATCGATGAAAAAAATTGATGAAATATTGAAGTCACCCACTTTGAAGTGGAGCATAGAAATCGGGCGGATATCGGAATTTGTTGCGGCACCGATTTGTTGGATAACACATCAAAAACAGTTCCCGTTTTTGATGAGTTAGCGGACTTTTGCGAATTCGTTTAGGTATTTCAAAAATATAAATATAGTGCGGAGGAAACTAGAGTTTGTATGGAAAGAACCTGTTGGAACTCTGTACTCTCTGCCTACCCCGGAATCTAGCGTGATGCTATATAATAATAATAAATTAATGAGTGTTGGCCTTTTTGTAGGTTAGGGCTTTTGTATGATTTCGAGTTTTCGTTATGACAAAAAAGATTGTATAGGGGGAATCGTGGCGAAATGTGATAAGAAAATTACACCTATAGATTTTATTTGAAATCAAATGGTTGTTTGAAAAGAAAGTACCAATACAATATCTGTAAGTACTCATTTGTAACAACTGATATATGAAAAAATATATATGATGAATCAAAATGTATATATGAAAGTATGCATTTCATTACCTACGTCTAACAAGATAAAAGTTTCAGGAATATTGATTCTACTCAAAATATATTTACAACAGTGCCGAGAGTTTGGTATAGAGAATTCATGACATAGGAAATATCTATCCAATTGTCACCTTTATCTAGAACATACGTGAATATTTCGAACTTTCTAGTGTTATCAAGAATTGCTTCCTACGATATAACAGTTAAGAAAAATATTATCGGCAGTGCACAATGGCTGAGTTTTTTACAACATACAACTATAAATTTCGCTGCCTCAATACAAGCCGGCATCTTAACATTTACACAATGTTGTGTAGAGCTAATACACAAGTGTTTGTATATTATTTTCTCACGGTATAATGGCAGTGCTCGGTTCTTATCGCTGTACGTATCAGTTATTACATATATATAAAATAATATTAAATGGGTCAATTTGTTTGTTTGGGTACCTATAATTTGAGAAAGGATGAACCCCATTACCTTGGGGAAGTTTAAAAAAACAGAACCTTTCTTCGCTAAGCGGAAGTCTAGCTAGATGGATGTAATGGGGGCATCGGAAAACTACACTGATGATTCAAATGTAGGACCTCGTACTACATTAGACGAAGTAGTCGTACTGCTAAATATATAGAATATTATGAACGCCTAATTTAACTCAAAATATAGATTGTCTCGTAATGAATTAGGGAAGAACTCGGTAATATCAAGACGGATATTTCGATAATTCGGAAAATATGCTTCGCACGAGAATCGACTTAGCAAGCTTTGTGTTTCCAAAAAACAATGTAAAACCTTTTCAATTAAATGGAAATTCAGTCGAGCGACTGAATCCAGTGAGCGGAGCGGCCTAAGCTTTGAGCAAAGATTAGCCCGCTTCGCTTACTGGATCGAAAAGTCGCAGGTGCGATCCCCACACGGCATCAATGTTTGTGTGACGCACAAAGTTAATATTTATGTATATTAATTTCATGATTATAAACCCACCCACCACACGAATAGTTCCTAGTGTAGAACTACGTTTTTCAAAATTAAAATATATGTGTGGGTGTATAACGTCTAATGAGCGAAGACAAGAGAAAAACTAAGTCTGATAAAGCTTAAGTTTGTTACACTCTTTATTATTGTATATCTTTGTATGTTCCTATTATGAAATTCTTTCTTGGGAACTGCGTAGAAATCAAGACGAAGAAAAATAACCCGCTCGTTGCTAAACTAATTGCTTCTTAAGTTTATTACTGAAGTAGATTAATTATACTTTGATACGTAATCGAGTAAATTGTATCCTTGCAATTGATGTCTTAAATTTACGCGAATATTACACGAGAAATAAAAGTAATCTTTCGGACTATACCGTAGTGTAGGACGCCCTATAGCTAGGTGGGGTGACGACATTCGTAAGGCAGCGGGCAGGGATTGGAGGAGGAGAGCTGAAGATCGAGCTCAGTGGCGTGCCATGGGAGAGCCCTACGTCCAGCAGTGGACTGACACGGGCTGATAATGTATGTATGTATGTTTCGTACTTTATCACGTTTTTTACGAATTACGTATATGACGTCAAGGAAATATTAACACGAAGTGAGAAATGCTCCATTGGTTGAAGTCGGTTAAAAATAAACCGCGATCAAATGCCAAATTTACTTTCACTTTATGCCGCTTGATTGTTAACTACTGCATCATATTAATTCGGATTTTCTTAAATCAATACATAATAAGCAATCAAATATATGAATAAAGTAATAATTATCAAATTATAATTATATACATTGGAAAGATATGAAAAAAAAAAATCATAAATTATCTAAGACAAAGTCGTACGTATAAATTGAAAGTTAAAAGTTATATCTTATCTTACAAAAGTAAGTAGTGCCTTTATTTTTGTACTGTTAAAAGTAATCACACACATAAAATCGCTACAAAATTATACCTAATAAATTAAACTTTAGTCTATACACTGAATAGTATTAGCGTTATAAAGAAAGTTCTTGCAAGAGATTGAAGGATTATGAAAGATTCAACACAAAATGCTCGGAGTATTCCCATAAAAACCGAGATCCATTGGCGCAACAGCGGTTGTATGCACATTAGCTCTATCACGAGAAACAATAAAATAGATGACGATAATTAGAAGTCGAGGAAGCCAGAGAGGTATGTAAGGAAAGAACCTGTTGGAACTCTGTACTCTCTGCCTACCCCGCAAGGGATCTGGCGTGAGGTTATAGATAGATAGATAGATAGATAATTAGAAGTAAAATTTTGTTGCAAGAATAGAATGTGTACTACCTACTTATTTATTAGCTAGCTAAAAAATATATCTAGCAGTCTGCTTACAGATATTTTGAATATTTTAACCTCTCAATTCCAGTGTATACAGACTGAAAATACCCAAGTAAAATGTGGTTTCACTATCGGCTCTACCTGCCGCTTTAGAAAAACAATCATGAAAAGTAGTATATAAATTAACTGTACACCATATTTCTCAACCATTTAGGAGATTTCTCTTGTAGAGTCGATCCTGGGTCTTTATTCACAATCGCTAATTCACACAATGCGGCGCTACGATAAGTTTGTGAAATGATAGTTTAATGCTACTCAACATGCATTTATACAACTGTCATTTCACAAATTTAACAAAATGCGCTGTGTTTGGTCATAGCGAATAGAGCACAGTTATGCTGTCTGATATTATATATTTTGCTCATTTCATAATTGTTACCACACAAATTCGGATACAAAAGTTGACGCGCGATAGATACTTCCGCTAATACAATCGCTAATGGATCTCTGCCTTTACTTATTTTACTCAAATACATATAACCGGTACGAGCTAAGATTATTCATAGTATCACTTCTAAATCTGTTAAACTGAATTAAACCTATGGTCGTGCTAATTTTCTATTTAAAGCATTTATTTAAATTAATTAGTGATGTTCAACTGACCTGCAATGGCAGCAGATGTAGAGGCCCCGAGCCAAGCTTGAGAGTTTTCTATCATTTTAGCCTGTGGACAAAGAAATAATAATATTAGTATAATAGGTCAGCCGTAGCCGATGACATATGGATCAGAGACGTGGTCTCTTACAATAGGTCTCATAAAAAAGCTCAAGGTTGCTCAGCGAGCTATGGAAAGAGCTATGCTCGGCGTTTCTCTACGTGATCGAATCAGGAATGAGGAGATTCGTAGAAGAACCAAGGTCACCGACATAGCCCTCAGGATTAGCATGCTGAAGTGGCAATGGGCTGGCCACATAGCGCGAAGATCGGACGGGCGTTGGGGCAGAAAGATTCTAGAGTGGAGACCACGTATTGGCAAGCGCAGCGTAGGACGACCGCCTGCCAGATGGACCGACGATCTTGTGAAAATCGCAGGAAATCGTTGGATGCAGGTGGCATCGGACCGGTTACGCTGGAAAGCGATTGGGGAGGCCTATGTTCAGCAGTGGACAAGTATAGGCTGAAATGATGATGATGATGAATAGGTCAGCCGTATCAATGAGGGGCAGACATCTGTCATAAAACGAGTTAAAAGAGGTTAGGTCAACCTGGCTGATCTTGCGCGGATTAGTGGAGGCAGATTAGTGACCACCTGCTGTTGGAACTTACCAAGCCGCCTATAACGCATCCAAACTCAGCTTAACGATTTATACATTTAAGTAACAGCCAGAACCAACGGTTTAATATCCCTTCAAAAGTACGGTAATACTCGAAATGAAATTGCAACAAACGGTCACCCATCTCATACTGGCCGAGCCAAACGCTGCTTAACCTTGCTGATCGCTGTAACCAAAGTCTCGCAAAAAGCACGACGGCTTCTTAACTTATTGTATTCAATATTTTAGATGCTGTCGAAGGTTGGAGTCCAACACCCGCGTATTACGGCCTCAAAACGCGATATTAACTTTACATTCCAGTTTGGTAATACCGTGAATATTGCTCTGACATTTAATAAAAACCGCAGTTTTTTACAATATGGCCGAAAAAACTGAGCTTTGTGAACGACATCTCGTGGCGACTATCGGGCTGAGGTCGGGCGGAAATAAAAATAATGTTTTTGCAAACCAAACATTTTGACGTGGAGTGCAGTTTTTATTTGGAGGAAGGCATAAAGTTATTGGGTTTACTGTCTTTTGGTCTACTACAGTAAATGATAGCATTGAAAAACGGGTGACGCAGTTTGGTAGACGAATTCAAATGCTGCTGGGGGTCTATTTGTGTGTTCTCTTTGACAGGCAAGAGTACAATCCAAATATTACTAATTACTATAGAGATGGTATCGATGGCTAGATCATCGATCCAAATGGAAGAATCCTAGCGGTTCACAATCTAGCGATTAACGGCCGGTTTCAATATTCAACTAAAAATAGGTCCATTCAATATTTGTCTACTACGGATAGAATTTTGACATATTTTATATAGAAAATCTGTCAAAATTCTACTGACAGTAAGAAAATCTATTCTCGAGTTGAAAATTGAAACCGGACATAAGTGTATCGGGGATATTCAACTGTCGATCCTCTTATTACTAAACTAGTAGGTAGCTAGTTCATTTAGTATTTTATTCAGTATTCACAGCTCTAACAATCGTTTTAGTTATTAATGAATAGTTATTAATGAATAGTTATTAATGAAATAAAGAGTGCACCTTCTCCTTCACTCGCACATGCAAATATAATGTATAAGCGAATCATTCAAGTAACTCCATCAATTCCTGCACACAGCTCTCTCAAATTCATATCGACTAAGTTTAGAGCAGCTCAAAATAGCTTTAATAAGTTATTCCCTCCTAACCGATCGGTCATAACAGCATTACGACTTTCAATACGTACACACCTTTTATTTTAAACCTTGGTAAGGGTGGGTACGGAAACCGATGTTAAAAATTCGCAAATTACTATAATCTCTAATAAATCGGCGCACAAGCGAGTGAAGGATTATTAAAAGCGAAAGCATGGGTATTTTGTCAATTCCGATTCTTTTGGATCAGGGAGGCAAACCCTGTGGGTGCCTGGGGCCTCCAACAGGTATTTTAAATAAGTCATCAAATGATCATGAGCACTCACAGGATTCTCTTTAAGCCGCCACCCCTGCTAAGGATACGACACCATACAATGCAGTAACGTGAAAGGCCCTTTTGGGTAAGATATAATAGACCAAAATTCTTGCGGGCTTTTCCCATAGAAAATCCGCTAGAAACTGCACCGGAAAGCTAGGTGGGGGGCAAGATGACAGTAAATGAAATCCTTCAAACTTCATCTGGCACTTAGTTCTCCACTTGTAATATTCTTCTCTTTCTCTACTTAGTAGAGTAACGAAGATGTCTCAACCAGCCAACCTGATTTGGTCTGGTGAATTGAAGCCGGAGATGCAACCTGATTTATAGGCAATATAAGAATAAATCGAATAAATAATTAGTTATCAAATAACAAAGCTAATTGGATAAACACACCGGTCGGCAGCCGCGATCCGTTCATAACAGTCGAACAAAAAAGCGCGCCGCTTTTCCCATTATTTTCGCTAAAACAGAACAATAAAGCAACAGAACCATCTAAATCTTAGGCCGGCGGCCGGCGTTTAACACGTTGGCTATTAAGTACTGGGCCATAATAATAACGGTCAGATGAAAAAGAACAATTCGTCAGTTAATTTACAATTTCCCCATCACGAACAGGAAGTTTATCATTGCACATTTTATCGATCGCTCGCTACCGTGGATCACGCGTCGCCGCGCGCCGCCTGCGCCCGCGCCGCCCGCCTCCCGCGCGACGTTTATTTACGTTGTTACCTACCCGTAATTGTAGAAGCAAAGAGCGGCATTTCTTTGTGCCCAGCTATACAACTAAACATTGTCGAAGTTTTAATTGTGAACGCAGACAAAAGCCGGCCATTTTACGGCGGCAATAACGGAACGCAGTTCGATCTACAAATAAAATCTTTTATTAAGTTAGCCCAGGCGACGTCGGGCGCGCCGCTAGTCGTGTTTATAGAAGGCACACGTGCCCTAAGTACCGGTTGAAACGTTCCGATGTATTGTTTGTTTACCCGAATAAAACACTAAAATCGAATTCAATAACAAAGAATTAAAGATCCCGAAATAAAATTTATTGCCGGTGCACGATAAAATAGATTTATGTAGGCGCGGGTCGAGGGGGGGGGAGTGGCGGAGTAGTGCGGGGCTGGGGGGGGGGGGGCTGCGCCGGCGACCGCTTGTCGATAATATTATTAGGTACAATCGATCAACTGAATTACAATCTGTTAAATTTTTTATAGGCAGTTATTGCATTTAATTAAGGACGAGACGTTGGGCGAAGTCGGTCAGTGGACGCACAGTGCGTTATTAAAATGTTTACGAAATACGCGGCTGTGGACGCCCCGTGCCCGATGGGATTTGTTGGAAACTTTGGACCGTGCTGACATTATGTGCGACATATGTTTGTACATATGTATTTTAGGGAATGTTGCGAAGGTGTTTCTCGGTTTTACAGGCATAACAACATTAAATGCATAACACAATTAACTTTTTCAAAAATATACAGACTGTTGATTTCTGTCCTAGTAAAATCATCAAAGGAATATCTTTTTTTTTTCTTTGAAAAAACGTAGCCCCACACTAGGATTTATTCCTGTGTCGTGGGTGCGTTTACAAACATGAAAGTTCACACACACAAATACCCAGACCGAAACAAATAATTGTGGATCACACAAAGATTTGTTCCGTGCGCGAATCGAACCCGCGTCTATTAGACACAGTGGGCGGAGCGACTTAAGCTCTTAACCACTGCGCTAAATCGTCCGTCAACTTCAGCCAGTACAGTCTTTACTGTATATATAATAGTTTTTTTTATGTATACTAAGTAAATATAAAAAATGCCCCACAAGCTTGTTCGACGATGCAAGTTTACCCCAAAAAGAAACAAGGAATATATAGTTTTTTATTTATACTGAATAAATCTTGATCTGATCTTGTGAAAATCGCGGAAAGTCGTTGGATGCAGCTGGCACAGGACCGGTTGCGCTGGAAAGCGATTGGGGAGGCCTATGTTCAGCAGTGGACAAGTATAGGCTGAGATGATGATGATGATGATTGAATAAATATAAAAAAATGACTCGCAAGATTGTTCGAAGATGCCAGTTTGCCCCGAAAGTAGTTCGGTGTCGTGACCCGCCCGCGCAGTCGGGGCGATTGAAATTCACAATACAAACTTACCACATTGTATTTGATTGACTGTTTAATGAGTATGAGAAAAATATATGTTCAAAACAAATATAGTGTCTTGTGTAATGTTTAATACTTACAAAAGTACTCCACCTCATTCTGTATTGCAAATTCTACGAGAGTACAAATGAACGGCCTGTATTAGTGTATCGTAAATAACGCAAGACCTCAACCACCTTATTAGACAATTAATTTATTTTGTACCCCAATTATCAATGAAACTTGTATGTGCGAATTGAAAAATACGTTTTAGAAATGTATTTGAAATTTCCGTATTCCTTTGAATTATAAATGTAGTTTATTATAGCGCACTAAAGGAGTAACAGCATTTTTTGCAAATAAAAAAATGTCAGATAAATTCAGTCATCGATTTAGTTTAGTATGTTACACCTTGTGTAAGTATGTGTAATTTGAGAAGTCTTTGAAAATCTGTAGGTACTTGTTATTAATAGTTATTTGAAGTTTGCTATGTCTGCATATTAACTTAGTTATAATTTTTAACCGACTTCAAAAAGGAGGAGGTTCTATGTTCGGTTGTATGTATGCTTTTTTTTTTTTATGTATGTTCAGCGATATTTCCGTCAATTGTGGACCGATTTTGATATTTTTTTTTGCATTGGGTTCAGTATATCTCCAAGGTGGTCCCATATTAATTTTATTGACATTGGACCTTGGACTTAGAAGATACACCAGGGAACTCCTTAACGACAAACAATAGGCATCTGTAAATTGAGATATTATGGGTATTACGTCAATCCTTTGGGTACCCTACTATAGAATAATTCACTGGTCACTTAAAATTGTAAAATAAAAATCTTTTATAAAAAAAGGTAAACCGACTTCAAAAAGCAAAAAAATAAATATTTGAAGACGGTGCCAAGTAACCGACTGCACCAACCAGCACCGACTTCAAATATTTATTTTTTTGCTTTTTGAAGTCGGTTTACCTTTTTTTATAAAAGATTTTTATTACTAGCCTATTTCACTGTCTCATTCCTGAGCAAATTCTCTTTTACATTTTCACAGCTGTCGATCATTGCTATGAAACATAAAAGGGCTATAGAAAAAATCATCAAGTCATCAAGTTTCTTACAGGAAATTCCAAGTAGGGGGTGCTGACAACATGTATTTAAAACTCGGAATTGTCACTGTAGGCTAACAAAATAAAATAAATACTGAATGAATCACGCTCACGACAACCTTTTATTTCCTATTACATATTGGTATACGAGTATTTAGAACTACAAATAGACTACTATCATTAGGGTTGGTAAAAATTATCACGTTAGTATAACTGTACAATAATCATTATTCATTAAATAACATGAACGATATGTAATAATCGACATATACTATTGTGATCCTTGAAGAAGCTAATCGAAATGCTGGTGGATCCCTGGTATTGGTATTTTTTACATTTGTCTATTTCCCAGCATAAATAATGTTTTTCTTATGATATCAACAACTACGGGCATACTTATGTATATTTAACCTCATAGGTCTCGTTTAAATAAAGTAAAAATACTGTAGTTATTTTCCATCAAATTAAGACAATTTATAATCGCACAATTCCAAACTCCGGAATTTCTCTACAGAAAAACTACATTTGTCGGAGCTGTATTTGAACCCTGGACCTCGTGATCGCAATGCGCATTATTCGGCACTAGTCCTATTTCATTGACAGGAAATGTCTAAAAGAACTAGTCCACGAATAACAACCGGCAGATACTTCGACATATCTATCTGACAGCCATGTTTGTCTGGCGATTACTAATTCATCTTGCAGGAGAGAAACTCTCGCGGCCTGCCAGCCCTACCAATCCAATCTATCATTAAGCTGGAAAACTGTCTATAATAGCCCATTTCTATTTCACAAATTAATCGCTTTTGTTTTCATTTTGTACCGTAGTTACCACCGTCTGAGCATGTAATTATATTTATTGTCACCTGTGCGACGTAACCGTCTATTTATATGCTCGGTAATCTTTACATAATGTCTTTAGGGAATTTCGTGCGTCTATATAATATTATATAATGGGTACGTGTCTATATACAAGGTGTAACATATTAAACGCAAGACCTCAGACACCCCGATTAGAGAATTGCTTTATAAATTCAAAACGAAAATCACATTCACAAATTTTTAGGTTCTTACCCTTTTTTAAAGTACTTTAATACCCCAATTAACAATGAAACTTGTACGTGTATGTGTGCGTTTTGAGAAATAAGTCTTAGGACTGAATTTGGAATCTTCTTCTTGCTAGAAATCAAGAATAAATTTATGTTTTTATAGCGCACTGAAGAAGTAAAAGCTTTTTTTGCAAATTTAAAAAAAAATGTAAGATACATGAAAAATAGTTGGAATCAATTCAGTTACCGATTTAGAACAAACTACTTTCAGGTCTTGCGTTTATTATGTAACGGACGATTTCGCGCAGTGGTTAAGAGCTTGAGCTGCTCCGCCCACTGTGTCGAATAGTCGCGGGTTCGATACCCGCACGGGACAAATCTTTGTGTGATCCACAATTATTTGTTCCGGTTTGGGTATTTGTTTGTGAATTTTCATGTTTGTAAACGCACCCACGACACAGGAATAAATCCTAGCGTGGGGCTACGTTTTAAAAAAAAATAAAAAAAAAAAAGTAAAAAAAAAACAGCTTGTATATAATGATTTACGATTACAATTAGATTTCTTAATCTTCAGCAATTACGATTCCATTTTTCACCTTCAATTATGATTGAATATTACTAAATGTAATCGTAATCATTAATTCGGACGTGCAGTTTGTATTTTCATATGCGGCCGACTGTACATTGGCGTTGTTAGGAATTGTTACGGGCTAAGAATTCATCAAAACGATTATGTATCATGTATCAAGAGGTAGAGTACGAGTTTCTTTTTGAAGAAAAAACACATATCTAAAGAGTTGTCCAGCAATTTACGAGACGAAAGGAAACCCCCGACATTGATTCAGTCATGATCTTTGCATAGTGAAATGCAAAATAAAACACTGTCACACTATATTTCCCATACGAGTGTGGCAGAGGTGTACTATGCACGCCCACTTACCGCCAACGATGTTTGGTTCCAATGAAAGCGAGCATTGCCATTATATCAGCCACAATACTTAGTGTTGTAAAAACGCTCGAGTCGGCGCTTAACGCTCGACTTTAGCGCTCATTTTTACAACACTAACAATACTCCGGACCGATCCTATGCGTCTTTGAAAAGAAAAACTGCAAATAGAATTCGAACAAAAAAATACTATACATAAATTCCATTTCCATTACATAAACTACCGAAATGTCAGTGGCCATAACGGTTTATAATAAAATATAATGTAACAGGCGAGTAGAATGTTCGGCGGTTGTTGGGCGCCGTTATTACACCGGGAGTATCATTTAGTAGACGTTTAGGTTATTAATAGGGGGTGGCGAGAGAGGGGTGTGGCGCCGACCTTATGCAAACTAAATAAAAAATTCATATTTGTAAATAACAACGGCGGAGACGGGCGAGCATGTTCGATCAATATTGTGAATGACGACAGTGAGACGGACGCGCGGCTAATATGTATAGGGCGGGTGTTGGCCGGTCGAATCTGCGCCTATAGCCAAGTTGTAATCTATAGTCGTTGACGCTAATAGAAAGCAGAATAATGTATGGGAATGACATTTTGCAACGAAAAGTCACGTGGTCAAAACAATGCGCTATCGATTGCGACAAGAGAATAGAAACAAAACGCTTGCAAACTTGTCTAGGCCCTCTGTTCCTGTTCTTCATTAATGTATTTCTAGCTTCTGCCCGTGACTTCGTCCGCGTTTACTTTAGCCAGGAACCTAACATTTTTCCGGTATAAAAATATCCAATGTGTAAACCCAGGTTATAAAGTTAATTTACGTAAAATTAGTTATTTAGCTAATTTTACGTGATTAAGTAATAACCATCCAAACATACAAACTTTTACATTTATAATATTAGCAGGACTGGCAGCTTTCCGCGACTTCGCACCTGGTCGACAACAGCGCCACCTAGCTGGTCTGTTATGAAGCATACGATACTTCTGGATAATGTAGCTTTGTAACGGTGGAAGAATTTTTTAAATCGCTTCAGTAGTTTCAAATTTTATCGATTACAAACAGATCTTTCCTCTTTATAATCATTACTATATTTTACAAAACAAAGTCCCCCCGCCGCGTCTGTCTGTCTGTCTGAAGGCGATAAACTCACCAATGTTTTCACCATGAAGTGATTCAAGTCGAAGGTTAATGTGTATAATTCACCCGTGCGAAGCCAGGGCGGGTCGCTAGTATTAAATAAATATAGATTTTACAATTCCATGCTCGCGCTCATGACGCTGTGCGACCGCAGTGTCCTTAGCGATTCATTAAGGTTAGGCAGCGTTCTGCTTGTTCAGTCTGAGATGGGTGACCGTTTGTGCCTATTCATATTCGAGTGTCTCCGTGATTCACAAGGCACAATAAGCCGTCGGTCCCGATTATGAGGTAAGGTTCGGTCAAATAGCCGACGGACCACGACGGGAGCGCGATGCAAGCGCTCGGCTACGTTCGGTCGTGACGTTTGCAGTCGCGCCGAGTGGGGCTGCACTGTATGGCATCTCCCGTACATTTCAGTACATTACAACTCCCCAAGCCGCGCCACCGTCGCAGTCCCGTCGCGCTGCGTCGGCTATGTGGCGAAACCTTTAATGTGGTAGTCATTAAGCTAAGTTGGAAGCCTTATAGGTGGCTTGATAAGTTTCAACAGCAGTTGGTCACAAACCTGCCTCCATCAATCCGAACTGGGTCCGCGTGGTGAAAGAAGTCTCGATTTGTAAGAAGAGACCTTTTCCCAGCACAGGAACAGTATAGGTTGGTTTATTTTATCCTCATGTCGTTGGTACTAAATCCAAAACTCACTTATGTATGACCAGTAATTTATACGTATGGAGATCACTTTGAAATTTACCTTGGACATCCATTTTGGTCGGCCCATTATGACGTACGCTTGTGAGATGTTCGGGCACGCCGCCCGCTTTCACATCGATAGACTCCAAATGGTTCAATCCCGTTTTCTCCGCAAAGCCGTCGGAGCCCCGTGGTTCAGACGGAATGTCGATCTCCATTCCAATCTCGGTCTCGAACCTAATTGCGCCTTTATTAAAAAGGTGATAACCCGATATTTCGCAAACGCGTCCTATCATAGAAATCCGCTAATCGTAGCCGCCGCCGACTACGAACCTAACTGCCCTCCTATGAGCCGCTACCGCCGTCCACGGCATGTTCTCACCGACCCTCACGATGCCCTTACATCCCTTCTTTCGGATACAGATACCGCACACAGGATCAGACACCGACCTCACCGGCGAGGTCGAAGAATCCCTTGCCCGTCGGCTGGTGCAGAGCACCACAGCGAGACACGCCGTATACACTCTCCCCCATAGCGACTGCCCAAGCCGAGGCCGTTCCTCCTTGAGGCACCCTTGAGCTAGTTGACCCCTTGCCCTTCTGGCTCGAGGCTTCAAAAATAAAATTTTTGTGAAACTGATCGCGTCCCTTCAGAAAAGAGCAGCGCGGGTAGAGGGAGGGAAAGTGAAAGAGATCGAAGTATCGTATTTCTTGATAATACTATAAAAATGCCTCCGTTATATATATTTACCAGACAGGGCGTACTTCTTATTGGCCCTCTATGATTGTAACTCGATTTCTTAGATTTTTGAGTTAAGTCTATACAGTTCTGAAAGTGCAAAATATTTAATCCAAGTAACTGAATCATACTGAGGTTTGTATGTGTAAATTTGGCATTCAATTCAGTTTGTAATGTGCATTACAATTCGAAAGTAAAAGCTAAAATTAAATGTCGTGTAAAGTAAGCAATATTAATACTAGATTTCATCGGAAATAATTTTATTTAATATGAACGGTTGAACTATAGTTGAACATAGAATTTAGAGTTAATTTTGACGGATTTTTAATTAGCATTGCATTTAGCAAAACAAAAAGAAATCTGTCCGCTTCTGTAAAACTATGTGTACATATGAGTAACAGAGGGCTTAGCACGAACAGAAGCATGCGGTGTTCACCTTTGAAAGGCTGAATGTCATGTTTATTATATTGACAAGTATGCACGAAGAAATGTACTGTTGTAGTAACCAATGGTTGACCTAAATAAATTAATAAACATATTGTCGTTAGCGAGACACTGTCGACTTCATATGCCATCATTTTCAGCGTGACAGCACGATTTCTCAACAACGTGACTCCCACGTCAAATGGTTCATGTCCGGTGAAGCTGTAGAGGACCCCGGCCAACAGCGTAGATCACTAAAAATAACGTCAAATGGTTCGTGCTTAGCCCTCAGATTGGCTAAAAAGAAAAGGATAAATTGCTCACATTATCTAAATTAATCGTTTAGACATCGCAGAATTTAAAATAATGAAGTAAATCGTAAAATTTTCAGTGTGAGGGTACAGGCGCTGTGTACGCGGATAGCTTCCTAGATAGCAAATGAGTGCAATCCAGCACATTAGTCGGTCATTATTTATGTTATTCCGGCGGCGGCGCGGCGGTGGCGCCCTCTAATCGAAACTTTGCTGCGTACGAAACGCAATAATACACTTCCGCGGTGCTACGCAATTACGCGCTACGTATGTATTCGCGCGTAATAAGTTAGTCGGCCGACTGCGAGATCGACTATTTGCGCAAATATTTTTAATTCTGTTAATGATTTTGATATCAGCAGTGATAGCCTAGTGGTTAGACCGTTGGACTGCAAAGTCAAAGGTCTCGGGTTCAAACCCAGGCACGCACCTCTGTCTTTTCGAAAGCATGTGCGTATTAAAAATTAATTATCACTTGCTTTAACGGTGAAGGAAAACATCGTGAGGAAACCTGCATGCCTAAGAGTTTCTCGAAGGTGTGTTAAGTTCGCCAACCCGCACTGGGCCAGCGTGGTGGACTATGGCCTAAACCCTCTCAGTTTGAGAGGAGGCCCGTGCCCAACAGTGGGACAGTTTCTTAACAGGGCTAATATTATTTTGTATTTTATTTTAATGATTTTGATAAAACTGTAGGATTGTAGGTGAGGTTCCGTAAGAAATACATAGCTATCTAAAGCTAGAGCAAGTTATATGGCTCGTTTGGTCTTTTATTTTACCTGTGTAAGAGATTTAATCAAGTGTGTTTCGAGTTTTTCAGTTTGTGATTTTGACCGAAAATTCTAAAAGTCAAAAATCCAATTTCAATAATAAGTAGGTAAAACGCTGGTCATAATTTTGAGAACTCATAATAGTGGACAGATATTGGGCAATTAATCTTTATGTACCTATATCGAGAATGAAGCTATTATTATTCAATAACAATATAAAATTAAATCCACTCAAGTTTCCTTCTTATTATACCGATATCAATTTGCTGAAACGCCGCTTATGCCATTTCCCCGTTAATACAGGGTGATTCATTTGTTACTAGATACAGTTGGCGAAGAATGGCGGGGTGTGAGGGCGTGGGGGTGCGACGCTGCGAGGGGCGAAGGATAAAACTAATCACACATCCTCTTCACGGCACAACGAGTGGGGTCACTTTGATAGAGGACAGCGGGGCGCATAACCAGTTAAAATATTACAACCGTCAGCTTATTAATAGCACTTGGTGATGCGGAGACCAGGCTATTTGTAAAATATTGATAGGGTAGCATAAACATCGATATAAAACGATTAATTGCAATTTTATTTACATTCTTTTTGAAATTCCTCTTGAATAACACTTTTTCAGTCGCAGTCCGGAGTCTGGTATTTGTATAATATATAATGACAATAGGCTCTTCCCCTATTACATTGAGACCATCTTCAGCAGTTATAGACGCACACAGTACACCTCTGCAACTCCCGATAGGAAAATATATTAATTTATAATTATATTTATTCGTTAAATTACAAATTATCTTTATTTAAAATCTTAATTTTATTTGATTTCTCCGCAGTACGCTTTTCTCGGACTACATAGAGAAATCAGTAAAATATAATAATAATAATATATAAAACGACGATCGAAGACGTCTTCAAGACGCTGGACTGGACTGGGCGGGGAATTAACATCAACGGCGAATACATCTCACACCTTCGGTTTGCCGATGATATCGTCATCGTGGCAGAGTCACTGGAACAGTTAAGCGAAATGCTGCATAGCCTAAATGGAGCCTCTCGAGGTGTCGGTCTCGGCATGAACTTGGATAAAAGCAAGATCATGTTTAATGAACATGTCACGCCGGGACCGATCTACGTCGATGGTTCGATGCTCGAAGTTGTTCGGGAATATATCTACCTTGGACAAGTTGTTCAATTTAGTAGAAACAACTTCGAGAAAGAAATCAACCGCAGGATCCAATTAGGTTGGGCAGCATTTGGCAAACTACGTCACATTTTCTCTTCGCCTATACCGCAATGCCTGAAGACTAAATTCTATAACCAATGCGTCCTACCTGTTATGACTTACGGGGCCGAGACGTGGCCACTCACAGTAGGACTAGTCCACAAATTCAAAGTCGCACAGCGGGCTATGAAGCGAGCTATGCTCGGCGTCACTTTGAAGGATAAAATTCGTAACGAGGTAATCCGACAAAGAACCAAAGTTACCGACATAGCTCGCAGACTCAGTAAGCTAAAGTGGCAATGGGCTGGTCACATCTGCAGAAGGACCGACGGCCGATGGAGCAAGCGTGTCCTAGAGTGGAGACCGCGACTTGGTAAGCGTAAGGTAGGACGGCTCCCAGCTAGATGGACCGACGACCTCAAAAAGGTCGCTGGGACAGACTGGATGCGGAAGGCGGAGGACCGTGTCCAATGGCGCGTGTTAGGAGAGGCCTATGTCCAGCAGTGGACTGGCTGATTGATTGATTGAATAATATATAATAATAATAAATTTTTATTTATCGATCACCACATACAGAACATATAGATTAAAATATTGTAAAATAAGCAGTAAATACTAATGAAAGTTTTTTTTTTTTTGATCATAATCTGTAACGATCGTTGTTACAAATCTATACCTTGACCACTGTAACGCAATCCGGAATTGATGTGAAATAAGCATTCTTCAAATCAAAATTCAACATCCTCTTTCTGTATGCGTCCCACATTTTTTCCTCTTTCATTGCGACGCGTAAGCGGCTGCACTGTCTCGCTGCGAGTGGGCCCCCACCCTCCCTGCCGGTTCTGCATTATCCATTTCCACATTACTGTCTTTTTGTTCCGCGTTTGATTGTTTAAGCGTGCCTCGATGTGGTATCCACTGGTTATTATTTCCATAGCTCTCACTCGAAATGGCCTCAGTCGATTGTGGAAAAATGCTCCTCTTATTGTTACTGAAAGAACAATAAGCGCCTTCATTTTATATGTTTACAGCGTCTGAAGGCTTGATAGGCACTTTGCCTCTCTATTACACATATGCACCCATTGTTCGTGTGTCTTTTACTGCTTTTTTTCGTTGGAATATTTACGATTTGAGACGTTTTGAGGTGAGGCACGGGTAATTGGACCTGTTAATCAATAGTGAGTGAGTTCGAATCATTTTGTGGTTAAATATTTAACTGGGGATTGTAGGCAGTTGTTAAGTTTGTTTTTAAGTGCTGCCTTTCTGGATTTTAGAGGGAGCTTAGATTTAACCTAGTAATTTGTTCATATCAACATTTTTTCTTGATTAACAGATTTAAACAAAAATATAAATAGATAAACCTTCTTGTGTACATCCCTCAAGCGTGGATGGCAGAGGCGTCCTCTTACATTTCACTGACAATTTTAGATCCTATAAGGGTGACTCCTATTGTTGTCCTACACGACAAGACCCCGGTATGCTAATAAGAATTTCTCAGTAGAAAGACTTCTATAATACTTTACTGATCTAGGCTTTAAATTGAGAGCATCGTGATCGCCATCCTTACTATCCGCTACTAGATCAACAGTAGTCATAAAGATTACAATAACACATATCATGTAACAAGTTTAAAATTCAGGTATATATCCTTACTATTTATTTATGTAAATAGTCAGGATATAGATGTATCTGTCTATATCATCACGCTACATCCCTTGTTGGTAAGCAGAGAATAAACAAATAAACAGTTATAACAGGTTCTTTCCTTACATACTTCTCTGGCTTCCTCTTTTTCACAGTTCGTTTCACACACGGTTGCCCGTTACGGAGACGCCTGACCCGCCCTTCAGATAAGACATGGTCTATTCTTAGGTCTTACAAGTCGGTGAAAATTCCTACATAATCTTGTTATATAAAATAAAAACGCTACCACAAAACCAAATAAATGACACACGCACACAAAAAAATGAAATAAAAGAAATTTCTCTTTAACCCGACCGTGAAATGAATGGAGACAAAAACCAATTGTCTGTCTGTATATCGTTTGCCTAATAAAGATATCATTATCGAAACCGCGAGTGTACAAAAAGTCGTATTATTAAAACGGAGCACCCTGTTTCTGCGACATAACATACACCAGTAACTGTTGTCGTCAAATGAGACTTTGTTTACGATGGAGATACAATTTTCCGCTATTAATACATGTATTATAGTGGATATAGAATATATTATTAAATAATTTGGTTATAATACGATAGTCTGTGTAGTATGAAACAAATGAGGTTTGTAAATAAG
Organism: Phalera bucephala; assembly: GCA_905147815.2. Lineage (NCBI taxonomy): Eukaryota > Metazoa > Arthropoda > Insecta > Lepidoptera > Notodontidae > Phalera > Phalera bucephala. Next base: position 4,003,606 of record LR990609.1, on the reverse strand, counting down.
ACTATAATTTAAGAATGTGTGTCATCGTCTTCAATTTTTTTTTGATTACCATGTATTTCGAATGTTGAGTATGAATGTATTGTCAGAGTCCTATCATTGTTGTAAGTATAGTAGTGGCGTAAAGAGGTATTTTTAATGGAGCTATTAATTTAATACAGTACAATGTATTGTTATACGAAAAGCAGGAGCATGTGGTAGCAATAACATTTTCTTTTACAGGGCACTTTACACACCGTCACGCCTATATTCCCCAAGCGGAGGTGGCAGGTGTTCTGTGTACACCCACGTTTCGCCAATGATGTTAGGTCTCATGTTACAGGAGGCGAGCCATTGCCATATGGGTACAATTCTAGAATTCGGACATATAATTTTCTGTTATAAAATTAACTTTATACTTACAGGATATATTGAGAAAATTTATGTGAACTGTGTACTGAGAAGTGGTGCGTATAGCACGCAGCCGGTCGTAGTCGGCGGTCTTTGGGGGAGGCCTTCGGATGTAAAACCAAGTATGTTTTATCAGTGTTACTGAAAACTCCTTACTAGCAGTCAGAAGATTGGAAATACATCTGGTATAATCGAAATAGATGTTTTGAGAGTTATATCTGGTATACCCATATTACATTACATCTTTACCTCTGGTTGAGGAATATAGACAGGACGGGGTTTGTTTTTGTAAAGAAAAAATATATTTACATTTTAAAATCGGCCATATGGTTGTTAATTATGGCAGCATCTTAACCTAGAGACATTCGAGCTTCGTAAACTTCAGAATATTTTTGAAATATCCCACCGAACTCTGTACTCTCTGCCTACTCCCGCAAGAGATCCGGCGTGATGATATAAATAGAGTATAGCAAAACAAACTCAAAATAATATTCATAACTGTTCTAACCAAACCTTCATATTTACTCACAAATGTATACACACTCAGAATACATCCCCACAAAGGTCCCAAAACACAAGATTAAACAAAGAAGAACTCAAAATCACACAAAAACTTTATATTCTTAGCATTAATTACGGCAAACGAGCATAGCGGCGCCCGCCAACTTAAATTTGCTTAAAACATTACTTGCCTACTATACTTGCCTACTTATGTTAAATGGGAGGAAATTTATTTGACTTAGGCGTAGTTCCAGTGTTGGCGACGATGTAAGCAAGACAAACATGTTAATTTTCACCCTCTCGCATCCCCCTCAGTTCGCCGCCCATGCCCCGACAGGGTAGATGGAGGACTGCGGGGTAAATGGTGTTTTGAATTGCATTTCTGTCGAGTGTAGTTGGTTGGACCCATGGTTAATGAGTAATAGAAAAACGTTTCATTAAGTGATTTGTAGTTAAAAGATACATAATATCTTTTCTTTTACACCAGCTTTTTATTTAATAGGTAAGAGGAATAATATCTGTATGACACTATTTTCATACCGGTATTATTCCTACTACTACGAATGAGAGTCAATCATTTTTGGAGAGAGCTTTATATTCGGAATATAATCTTCTAAATTCCTTTGAACAGCTTTACAGGTCTTGCCTTGTAATGATATGCAAACACACTTTTCTATTGCCAACAGCTACAAAACTCGATCGACAACACAGGTTAACTCTCTTTTTCTTCTCCTCCTAAGTCTAATGCAACGAGTATCCGTAACAATCAGTAAAGGGTTCACAACAGAAATTGCTACATCTAATTCTTGCAATATGAGACGTCCTTTTAATCGTACATATGGCAATACCAGTGAAGATTAAGATCAAATTTTTAGGTTTCTTCTTTTCGTGTCAAGGGTTGTCCAGCTAAGTGAGCGGCTAGCAATGGCGCTGTCTGTGGCCACGCTCAGCTCTTCCCTGGTAGGTGGGTGGGTGGTGGGGCATAGAGGGCAGACCAGCAAGTGCAACATAGTTTGTGAGGTCGCACCACAATCACAGCCTGTTAAATTTAGATCTCTGAATGCCATGCGCACAGATTTTGCCTGCATCTACCTACCTTCAATTATAAGGATGTTATGCTTTGTCGTAATTGATTACGAGGCATGCCTGTTAAGTTTTGTCGTTTGAAGAAAAAAACACAACTAGAACCTTATAGTACTTTTTATTGTTTTTCAAAGTATTCACCACGCAGCTTAATACACTTTTCCATTCACTCAAACCAGTTATTATAACATTTATTCCACTCTAAATTGGGGGTGTTCAAAATGGCTGACTTGAAAGCGTCGACTGCTTCTTCACCGGACTGGAACCTTAGACCACGAAGACTTTCTTAATTTTAGGAAATGTAAAGAAATCGTTAGGGCGTAGGTCAGGTCTGTATGGAGGATGGTCAAGAATTTCTACTCTAGCATTAATCCTAATACTTTCAACTGTTTTGAGATTCAAAATTCGAATATAAAAAAAACACATTCGAATATAGAACAGCTCCAAATTCAAAATTGCCGGGGAATACGGAAACGACAGAACTTAAAAGGCATGCCTAGTACAGTGAAACCGGGAACAATAGGGAATATGCGTGAATTTTTTTAATATTTTTATACGATAGATTACATCAATATATAATAGCATTGTTTGCTATTATATATTGATGTAATCTATCGTCTATTTTCAGCGTCAACAACAAAATGTAAAGGGCAAAAAAAAATTGTTGGAGATAGCAAACAGATAAGAGCACTTTAAACGCCCGCCATTTTGGCGCGCTTGGCGTGACGTCAAAGTCTACAATAATAATCAATTAGTGAAACGCTGTAGAAGTATTTTATTTTGTAATTTATTTTTATTTTGTATTTTGCGATTATTATACAATGGAACAACACTGTGTTGTGCCTAGGTGTAAAAATACAATAAGAAATGCACCCGATAGGATCGGACATAAGGAGATAGTGGTGTAAAATAAAAAAGGGGCATGGTATCTTCATCAACTTGTTTATATTGCTGTGAAGATCACTTTGACGTAAGAATTAACTTAAATAATTTAAACTAAAATTTTGTCTTTGTGTAAATCGACAACAAAAAAACAATAAAACTAACTCAATAGCAAACATCCAACAAATATGCACTTGTTGACATTTGTATTGTAGACTTTGACGTCATATTCGATCTGACCAATAGCGTGGCATTCCAGCTACTTTGAATTTGCCACTAATTTTTTGTACTTTCAATAATTATGTTCTTAATAAAAAAGTAATGTTATTAAAAAATATTCGTATAGACATTATTCTAATGCGAAAAACTTTGTAATACAAAAATATTGGACCCTTATTTGAGTTACACGCATATTCCTTACTATAGTCTCCAGATAATAATTGAGATCTATACGATAATTAAGATCCGCAGAGTAGTTAACGTAATCCGATATCCCAGTATATTTCGACAGAGCATGGGCCGAGTATCTACCGATAATTTTCCTCTGTATTTAACACCTTAATTGGTCCGAGTGATTAAGGAACAATACATTGTATAATAATAGTTCTGAATGTATCACGGAAATTCTTAAATTTGTTTTATGCCTGATTTACAACCAGCCCATTCGTGTAGGCGGAGAAGTGGAGCAGGACAGTGGACGTATTGTGTATTGCAGGCCAGAAGATTCGACAAAGCCACTTTGCTTGTATCAAGAAGTATAATATTATATCAAGTTCTAGATAAGTAAGACTTACAACGACGATATGTAACTGATAAAATAAGTGGGTACTTTAAGGACAAATTACGATAGGTATTTTGAGGAAAATTAAAACTCATGCTCATAATTAATAATTTGACGGACGATTTGGCGCAGTGATTAGCTTAATCCGCTCCGCCCGCTGGGTCAAATAGTCGCGGGTTTGATAACCGCACGGGACAAATCCCCCCATTATTTGTTTCGGTCCGGGTATTTATGTATGTGAATTTTTATGTTTGTAAATGCACCCACAGAAATAAATCCTAGTGTGGGGCTACGTTTTTTTTGACATTCGAAACCATTCATATTTGTAGTAGATTAAAGGTGAAAGTCCAAAAAACGGTTCGTAAAATAAGAGCACAGCTATGCGTGTGGACGTCGACCTCGTGAGGGCGTGAAAAAAATGCTACAGTTTACTAAAACTCTTATAATACAAAGATCTGAGGTCTATCTATCTATCTATAACCTCACGCCAGATCTCTTGCGGGGTAGGCAGAGAGTACAGAGTTCCAACAGGTTCTTTCCTTACATACCTCTCTGGCTTCCTCGACTCTCATAGTTCGTCTCATACACGCTCGCCGGTTACGGAGACTCTTGACTTTTCCATCAGATAAGACTCGGTTTATTTGGTCGTGGTAAGATAGTCTAGGTCTTCCCCGGTACCTGCATCCTTCCACTTTCACATTGTATATCTGTTTTGTCATTCTTTCCTCTGGCATTCTTTCTATATGCCCGAACCAACGGAGCATGCCCTTTCTCATCTTTACACCGATACTATCTTTCATACCTACTCGCTGTCTTAAGATCTGAGGTAATTAACAATTTAAAACTATTTTCGCTACGAGTAGATATATATGCGTAGTAAGCTACAAAGACCTTTTCGCCCGTGAATGACATTGACAGGGGGCGTTGGTGTGAAATTAGAGTTAACATTTAGTTACATTTTTCTAGGGGTGCTGCGGTCGGGTAACCTCCTAGTGCGCCCGACCCATTGCCAGTCCCGCGGATACGTCCAGAGGAACGACAATGGGCACGGGACGGTGCACCCCGGGTGTCGTCAATAACTTCCCTTACGGGGGATCTTGTTGGCGATGGCGGATGACCCGACATGGCGCAGTGCTTGGGATTGGGTGATGCGGCAGGGGAATAGGGGGGAGGGGGGGGACAATCTCCTGCGTGTTCGTGCCGTGCGCGGTGACCCGTACAGCAGGTGAAGGAGTCCTGGAGGTTGAGTCGGCGATGGACCGGCAGTTGTTGTCTGTCGCTGGCAACACGCCTCTTCGGTCTGGATCTCTGTCCAAACGGGAGGCTATCACGTAGCCGCGTGGTAGTCAATCGGCTGAAGTCCATCCTTCAGATGGGCTAGGCTAGGGTTCTGGGGTGAAGGGGTCCGCAGGCGGCGGTGTAAGCCTACACTACGTGGGAGGGAGGGCGAACAACGTTAGTCTCGTGGACAACTCATCCTGGAATCCTATACTTTGGTGATAGCCCTGGTGCTTATATAGCATCCCCAAAGGTGAGGGCTCCGTGGCGGGTGGGGAATCATCAGAGCGAAAACTTTTTAGGTCATATGGACAAAATAAAATTAAACCCCAACATGGTCTCCGAAAGGGGACAAGGTGCATCATGCACACAAGGCCCATCAGGGCGAAACACCAAGCTTACGGGCAACAAAAAGGCAAAGGGACAAGTGACGGCAGCGAACCCGACCGGTGGCGCCAGTCTGGTCCCTACAAGCAAACAACCAGGCGGTTCTAGGGGAGAGTCAGTGTCTTCCGGTCTACCCCTGGTTGCCAAGGCGGAGGTCAAGGCGCCTGGCTCTGCTGGACCCGAAAACTGTACCGCTCAGGCGACCAGCGTTGGCAGACTGCGTGACCAGGTCTCCCCGAAGAAGCGCAAGCGTGCCAGCGGCCTTGCTAAGAGAAGGAGGCGCATGGAGCTGGCTAGGCAAACTGCCATCGCCCGATCACCTGTGAAAGAGGTAACACTCACGAAACGGGCAAGGGAGATTAGCGATGAGGCCAGGGATACCACGGGGGACACAAAGCGAGCTCGCATTGGGTCCTCCTTCAAGGATGCCCTGACGACAACAAGGATGGCCATCATAGCGGATGACTATCCGAAAGCTATGCTGGATAGGGGAGTCCCTTGTCTGGACTTCCTAATCCGTACACAAACTCGACGGCAACGGAGCTTGGTCTAAGGTGTGTGCAAATAAATCTACATCATTCTAAGGCGGCTACGGCGATACTAGATCGCCAGCTGCGCAGGGTTACCTTTGATGTAGCACTAATACAGGAACCCTACATATATAGGGGACAGATACGGGGCTTAGATGGGGCGGGAGGTAACCTGTTCCATAACTGCTTAACCAATGACATGAGGACTTGCATTTTTGTCAGAAATGGCATAAGTGCAATGCCTCTGTCCACTTTCTGTCACAGGGATCTCACCACGGTGAAATTAAAATTGGAAGGTAAAACGGGCAGTCGGGATGTTATCTTCTCGGCTGCCTATCTGCCCTACGAATATGCGGACCCAGTTACAACACAACTACGTGACTTGGTCGACTATTCCAGCACAAACAACTTTGAGCTCATCATTGGTTTTGATGCCAACGCGCATCACATCGTCTGGGGCAGCTCGGACACTAATCAGAGAGGGGAAAAACTTCTGGAATTTCTGGTAAGTTCTCCTCTACAAATTCTTAACAAAGGCAATGAGCCCACGTTTGTGAATAAACGAAGGGCGGAAGTTATCGACATCACAGTTGCCAGCAACAAAGCGAGTAAGAAAATTGGCAACTGGCATGTCTCCAATGAGATCTCATCCTCAGATCACAATTACATATGTTTCCGGTACGAAGCTGAAATGAATAACATAAATGTAAAAAGGCGCAACCCCAGGAACACTGATTGGGCCGCGTACAAAAGAGACCTAAAGATAGAGCTTGGAAAGGTCAGAGGTAGGCTCAACTCCATATTAGATATAGAGTTTGAAGCAGATAACGTAGTTAGGGCGGTAAATAGCGCCTGGACTAACAACTGTCCGGAGAGTACAGTCCTAGCGAAGCGTGTACCGTGGTGGACGCCAGAACTAGCAAAGCTGAGAGTAGAGACCCGCCGGACATTTAATCTGGCAAAAGCAACTAAGAACTTCGGTGCTTACTCTATGATACTCACGAGGTTCAACACAGAAGTGTGGAAAGCAAAGAGAAGGGCCTGGAAAAGACACTGCCAAAGCATATGCAGCCTCCCAGAGGGTATGAGGCTAGCCAAGGCAATATCTACGGCCAAAATAAATCCACTTACTACAGTAAGGAATGAGAAAGGAGAACTCACAAACAATGGGAAAGAAACATTGAGAACGATGTTCAACGTGCATTTCCCGGGTTCAGTAGAAATACAGGAAGAGGACACCATGTATGATGTCAACATGGATGAGCTTAGCTTAAAAACAACCAGAGCTGACTGGGAAACGGCAGGGAAAGTCGTGGAACAGAATAAACTCAAATGGGCCTTGAAGAGCTTTCAACCGTTTAAGGCCCCTGGACCGGATGGTGTTTATCCCATTCTGTTACAAGAGGGGGAACGACTACTCAACCAACACCTGTGTAGACTATTCAGGGCGTGCGTGGCATTTGGGCATACCCCTAGGATCTGGCGGCAGGTGACGGTGACGTTCATCCCCAAACCGGGAAAACCGAATTATGAGGATACCAAATCCTATAGACCAATCAGCTTATCATCGTTCTTTTTAAAATGTCTTGAGAAAATGATGGATAGGCACATAAAGGATAGTCCATTAAAGGATCATCCTCTACATAAGATGCAATGCGCGTACCTACCCGGTAGGTCTACGGAGACTGCATTACACTATGTTGTGACTCGCGCAGAGATGGCCTTGCAGCAAAAGGAAATCTGTGCTGCAGCTTTTCTGGATATTGAAGGTGCTTTCGATCGCACAACATTCTCATCCATTGAAACAGCTGCTACAGGGCATGGGATAGAACCAACTCTAATCAGATGGATCAAAAACATGCTAAAGAACAGGATAATCCAATCTACAATATTAGGAGAAAGTCTCTTCGTCAAAACGACTAAAGGATGCCCGCAAGGAGGTGTCTTATCGCCGACTTTGTGGAGCCTGGTAGTGAATTCTCTTTTGAGGATAATCAACAAAGGTCCGTTCTACGGAGTTGGATATGCGGACGATATAGTGATAGCAGTCAATGGAAAGTTTCCAAATACAGTATCGACACTGATGCAGGAAGCTCTAGACAAAGTCACAAACTGGTGCACGACAAATAGTCTCTCGGTTAACTCAAAGAAAACTAACGTGATCCTATTCACACGGAAAAAGGTACTAACAGGTCTGCAAGATCTACATATGTACGGTAATAAAATTAAATGGGCCACTGAAGTTAAATATCTAGGGGTTATACTGGATAAGCAACTGCGGTGGCATGCACATGTTGACCATACCATTGCTAAAGCATTGAGAGTACTGAATATGTGCAGGTCAGCATATGGAAAGACATGGGGCCTACAGCCCAAAATAATGTACTGGGTATACAAAATTATGGTAAAACCGATATTAATGTATGGATGCATCGTGTGGTGGCCCAGAACTAAAATACAAACCTGCAGGGACGATCTAATGAAACTACAAAGGACAGCCTGCCTGGCCATCACAGGTGCATTCAAAACAACACCGACGGCAGCTATGGAGCGGTTACTTAAGCTCACTCCATTACACATCGTCATTGAGACTGAGGCGAGGAAGGCGCTCTATAGACTGGAGAAAACTGGACTATGGAGCATAACAGCGCCAAGCCTGGAACACACTAAGCTAGCGCCACAAAAGGAACTAGATGACATTAGGAACATGAGATGTGACAAGATCTTGACCACGTACATGTTCAACAAAAGATTTAGCACCCACATCCCTACCAGGGAACAATGGAAAAGTGGTCTAAACAAGCAAGGTAAAGAACAAATGATATGGTACACGGATGGATCCAAAACCAAGTCTGGAACAGGAGCCGGTGTATATACAGAAGGATACAATCTAAGCCAAAGCATGGGTAGGTTTGCATCAATATTCCAAGCAGAGACCTATGCGATAAATGTTTGTGCAAAAGAGATATTGGACAGACGAATTACAGGCAAGAGAATCTACATTTGTAGTGACAGTCAGGCTGCCCTCAAAGCCATCAGCTCCTATGAGCTAAACTCGGCACTGGCCGTGGAGTGCGCATACCTTCTTGACAGATGTGGAGCGCGCAACACGATTAGATTAGTCTGGGTCCCTGGGCACACGGGGGTTGATGGCAATGAGCGTGCGGATGACTTAGCCAAAAAGGGAGCAATGGAGAAATTTGTTGGTCCAGAACCGTTCATAGGCATACCAGATGGTGCCTACAGAGGAGCGCTGTTCAAATATGCCCAAGAACAACACGGGAGAGAATGGGAAACTAAAACAGGGCTGAGACACTCCAAGGATTTCCTTTCCACATGGTGTGACAGCGACAGCGATAGACTGCTAAAACATAGCAGACTACAATTAAGGCAACTAATCGGAGCTTATACTGGCCATTATGGCACAAAAGAACATCTACATAAGATGAACCTTTGCAGCGACGTGGCATGCAGGAACTGTGGGACAGAAGCTGAAACCATGAAGCACGTTCTATGCCACTGCGATGCTCTGGCGGCGCGGCGAATGAAGCTACTGGGAGTGGCCTATCCAAACCCAGAGGAATTTCGGCTCTTTCCTCCTGCTGGAATCTGCAGCCTGGTACAGGGAGTATTCGATTCTACAGGTATGTAAGAGCGTTAGGGCAAGGACAGCACAAAAGATCCCAACGGGTCGAAGTGCGCCTGAGGTCTCCTCGGTCCGATAAGCCAATGACAAGATAAGATAAGATACATTTTTCTACTTCCAAATGAGATAATTCTACAGGTGGGTCTGCACGGTTACTAATTAAAAAAAAGAACTTGGGTAAATTTCATAGCAAACGGCAACTCTTTGACTGTCATGTAGTGACGTTTCACTTGATGACAGCGTTAGTCCCGATTTTGGCCGCGGGCCAAAAGATCCTTGTACCAATATCCAAACGCGGCTGTTTTTTGAATGTCATTTTGTTCTGTCAATGCCAATCTATTACAAATATTACTTCGACCAGCGAAACAAATTGAATCACTCTTTAACATCCCACTGTAAACATCTAATTACCATTATATCCTAACTCCGACCCTATACGATGTCGTGAGAGTAATATCAGGTATATAAAAAGGTATTTTTTTTTTGCTAATTTTCAGCGTCACCAGTTACAGGTACAGTTCACAAAATACAAAGGAGACGAAAATCCTGAAATTAAAAACGGTTGGATCATAAAAAGCGCAACGTTAATTTAGTGTCTCGCAATACAATTTTAATGCGCTAACGCGATTTTTCAACAGGATTTTTTTGTGTTACGCTTCCCAAACAATATTTAGTAGACTCACATTTCGTCGCTTGAAAACTATACAAAAATCTTTGGCGTTACGGAACTACGTCATTTCAAAAGCTTATTAGCGTTAAGGTAGCGGACATGGGAATGTGATGGAGCGGGTGCGGTGCAACTGTTAGGAGCTAAAAGTAATGGGCTGGTATTGTCTGTAGATGTAAGTTAAATTAAAAGGTTATTAACATGTACCAGTTGAGACGTAAGTACAGCTATTTCAATCCAAACAAACCTTATGTGCTATGAAGATGAAACTTACACGTTTCAGATGGAGTTTACATGATCAGTTTGACTGACGTCAGAGGGAGATACTGATATGTATTAAATAGAGAAGAATTTAGAACTTTCCACTTTAACATATAACGGCGTCTTCTCAAACAGTGAGACTGATCCTATACCTAACCTCCATCTTAGGGAGATCTCAAACATACACATGACACACGTACACGTTTTACATGAAAAGAACATATTTTACGGATTTATTCGCGGTTTTTTTATTTTTAAGTTACGTTACGTTTCGAGTAAATTACAGTAGCCATGGTCACGGGAGGGACTGCGGTGTTTGACGTCCTAAAGTCAAAGTTATTCCGGGTTATCTTTAAGCTTCTGTAAAAAATCTATCTATCTATATTACCACACCAGATCCCTTGCGGAGTAGGCACCGAGTACTGACTTCCAACAAATTATTTTCTAACAATCTTCTGTAGGTAAATAAAAGGTAGCGGGTCTTCAAGCCCGCTACGTTCGGCACAGAAACCTCCCCTTTACCGGGCGTTGTAAGCGACAGACGTATTACTCCTTTACTGTACGACCGTGAAAACATTAAAACGGTGGCGTTTTAAAACACACGGATCTCCTTAACCCTAATTAGCTGGACGAAAGCGAAAACGCGCGAAAAAACATACCGTTTTATAATTCGGGAAGCCAGTCGCAGCGCAGCGGCGAGCCTGCTTCGTTTTGTTTTTTAATTAGTTGCCGGTTAAAGTTTGCGCATTTGTGCTTGTGTAGTACTTTTTATTTTGTATTTGACTGTTATTTTTTCGCCTACGACCCCTTGTTATGGCGTTTTGAGGGACAGTTTGCGTTAAACTTTCGAGATGTTCGGAGAGCGTTAGTTAGTAATTTCATTAGGATATCGCACGGTTGGTTTTCAAATTGCCAAGGTTGGAGTACAAGACTATTTATTAGACCATTTCTAGATGCATACACGTTTAGTTCTTGTCATTGTTTTTACAGGGCTTGTAGCCAAGCAGACGTTCTACAGTCTTTAACCCTAAATTATGTACGGGACTGCTATTTTACAATGAAAGATCACTCGGTCAGAACAATGCGCTGTCGCTTGAGGGAAGGGAACAGAACTAGAAGCTGCATTAGAACGAGAATTTATCTAACTTATATTCATATGCATTCTAACGGCTGAATACACGTTTGCAAATAAACTACCAGGGGTTATTACTGTATCAAAACTAATAAACATTTGATTATAAGTTGACCTAACGGACACAATACAAACACAACCTCTGACCAACCACTAGTCACTTATCGCGTATTCTTAAGGAATTTATCATAACTTTGTACGTGACAACCTAAACTAACACATTTAATTATATTTTGTCTTCAATTAACTCCAACGATATAAAAATAATTGAAAACAAAATAGGATAGATTTTATCATAACACGACATACGCCATTGCCAGTTTTGCTTACATTATTAAAACAAAACAATAGACAGACAGACGTACATCCGCGGTACTAATGTTGCAAATTAATTATAAACAGCGCGGGAAACTGGGCGGCCATCTTAACTGACGATCAGTAATTGTGTTATCGTACAATTTGTGCCATTAGAAAGAGGCGTGCCGGTCGACAAATTAAATTTCAATTTATTTAACGTTCGACCTGATTTCAATAATTAACTCCCGATGCAAAAAGATGGGTGTTATAAGTTTAACGTGTGTATCTGTGTGTTTGTCTGTAGCTCCTAAACGGACGAACCGATTTGATTTAGTCTTTTTTTTGTTTATAAGGTGGACTTGATCGAGAGTATTCTTAGCTATGACTCATTTACATATACAGTGGTTACGAGGCCTCCGCTCATTGGATTCAGTCCCATTCTTCGATTCCCGGGGCAAATCTATGTGTGACCCAAAAATGTTTGTCTCGGTCTGAGTGTTTTTGTTATGTGAATTTCATGTATGTAAACGCACCCACGACTCAGAAATAACAAGTACGAGAAGGACTTGCGCTACGAGGGTTTCGAACATGCGCTACTAGATGGTGCTATTTTAAATTTTCATCAAAGTTGAGGGAAAAAGCATTTGATTATTTAAATACAAATTTCCGATTATTTCTTTTACTTGTGAAAGCTTGCTTCATCTGCTAGCAACTTAAAATCATAATTACACATGCTTTCCCAGTGCGGGGTCACTAAGAAAAAACGTACCTAATAAATTTTACCTGAAAAAGTGTGTTCATATACTTACGATCTTAAATATATTCAACCTAAATATAAAACCACTTAATACCACCATACTAGGTTAACAAGGGTTTAATTATCTAACGGTAATAATACATAAGAGCTCTGTTAAAAGCGTGAAATGTCAACTATGAAATGTATCGTTTAAAAAACGGGCAGTGTACTTAATACCGACTATTTAATAAACTTAATAAGTCATTATCATAAACTAAGCAGTAATAAAATCAATCGAATACAAATGTTGCATTTAAAAAGAAAGCGTTCATTACAAGCTTGAAAAAAAATGTGATTTGACAATTAATAAGTACCCCTTTATATAAAATAAATTGTGTGAGTTTGATCGAGATACAGGATTGAATTTTGTCGTATAAAAGGAGTAAGAGAAAAGTGTCACACTTATTGGTCTTATCCCCGCCCTAATCTTTAGCTACCTATCGTGTCGTTATGCTCAGCTACTTCCTTCAGTTCGCCTCACAGCCGCATCCTATCTCATCTTAGCCAGCAAACAGTGAGTCACGCTTGGTGGGGTGCGATGAACTCACTTTTATAATTATCTAGAATCCGTAACATTTGAATCTCAAGTACTCTATTCAGAAACGTTTGACAGCCCTGAAGCATCATAGGCAGTGCTTATTAACGACATAGTGAAGAGGTGTCGCCGACGCAGAGAGGCGGCAAGGCGAGGCGGTGAGGCGAGGCAGTGAGGCACCCGGCCACAGAATCATCGCCTCGCGACGAACGACGCACAATACTCGCGCCAACAATATAGTGATGTTTACATTAGCGGCGTATTTCCTTTGAACTCGCATGTGGGCCCGAGGAAACGTAAAATAAACAGAACTTTCTCGTAATGTTTAATTAAATTAATCAGTTGGTTGATTAGTCGATGCTTCGCCGGCGTTGGGGTAAACAAAGCGCGTCGGCGGCGTCGTCGGGCTTTGATCTAGCGACTCACTCTCATCTTACTATTGTTATGTATTTGTGGGGTTCCCGGGCGCGCCAGCCGCCAGCTGCCGGCGCCTCGCGATCGCGCCTCGTGCCATCTACAGGGCTGGCTAACGTTTCTCACATAATATTTTTTGCTTTGTGAATTTACACTAGGCAAGGCAGTTCATTGGATGCTTACAGCACGAAGCCGGTTATTGGTGGGGGCCTTTGTTCGCAGTGGACTTCTTTTGGCTGAAGATAAAAGGCAGCGTATTGGTAGAGGCAGAGTAAGCGGAAATGCAACACCGCGTCTCTATGCGCCACTTATAAACGTGTAAATATGATACGCACATCACTAGCCGAATAAAAAGCGAAACAACTATAAGGGTATGGAGAAACGGAGCTTTATACTTTTGAAATTAAAGTACTAACTCAAGTAATCATATTTTTGATTTGTGCTTTTATAACATTCAGCTTGCGATATTCGGGAGTCTATTTATAGTTATGACTCATTTGTCAATTAATTTAGACTACGATGTAATACATAAGGTGTCATAAATTAAACGCCGGTTATAACTGTTGTCTGCTAAACTAATAGGCACCTATATCTAAAAAATAATATTCGGATATACTACTTAGAGGTCACTAAACACAAAACATATTTTGTCTGGTTATCTGTTTGTTTAGGCATCATTCAAACACCACAAGCGGTTTCACATTTGTCTCGCCTATAGTCTGACTTATAAAGTGCAATATTAACAATTTGATGCATCAAATTCTGTTGAGTAAGTCTGAAGATACTGTTTGACAATGACGAAGTTTTGCAGCCAAAGTTAAAGGTATCGCCTAGATTATATTCAGCTCACTTCTGCGAAAGTGAGCAGTAGTAGTAGTAGACACGTGGACATAAAACTCGCTCAAACGAGAACAAAAAACGCAGCAGTGAGCGGGGAAGTTAAGGAAGTATGTAGTTATGCAAACTTTATATGTCCACATTGCTCAATTTCTTGTCCAGTTCCATGCGCACTGCCGGGCTGAATGTAAATGGTATTTGTAAGAATGGGTGGCAGCCCTAACGTGCAGTCAGCACCCATTATGTTTTACTTTTAGTAAACAGCACATTGTGGGATGACGTGGCGAATAGCGACTTAAATCAAAAGTAGAGTTTCCTCTGCTCTACCTCTGATAGATCCATTTTGATGCCATCGACAAAATACTAAATGAGCTAGGTAAGTTTTACTTCAGAAACTGGCATAAACAGACATAGTACGGGCAGCGTTCTGGTAAAATTAAATTTCTCAAAAAAGTGGGACGGTGATCAAAGCATGGGATGCTATTTGCGTCCAAACGTCAACTTGCAGGAATTACTTGATCAATTTAAATGTCCTATTCACTTTTTTATTTGCCTTTTACGGTTTCTACAAGAGGAACCAAATTTTGGTCATGTTCATCATCTGAAAGAAGTCCGGCTTGCGCGGAAGGCCGGTGGTCTGTAAGCCGTACCGCAGTACGTATTCAGATTTTATCTGTGACCTTCATCAGATCATAAGTTTATCTTCTGGGATGTCTGTACCTAATATCTCAAATGTTTGAGGAATTGAATTTCGTATTCTTTCATGACTTGATAAGAATTAAATGATAATTAGTGAACTTAATGAAATCTTTGTTCTCTGCCTACCCCGAAAGTTATCAGGCGTGATGATATAGATAGAAAACTGATAGGTACAACTCCGGATTCAAACTGGCGCTGATACATAGCACGCTCAAAGCTATCACTGCACATTCCGGATTACATTTGGTATATTAAACAAAATGTATTATTAGCGCCGCGTGCGCTATGCGCCGGCGCCGATTGACGCGACGGCTATCTCAATCTCATAACAATGATCATTATGCTTTAATATATCTTTCGTGTGTCGGCCCGTGGGCAACGGTAGAGAAAAATAGAGCTATTTCTTTGAGTGGGAGAATTAATAAAGGAAAAATTATTAAAATTCGTAAGTGTGCGCAGGGGTTATCTAAAATGGTATAACAATAATACTGTTATTTGACTAACACCCTGGTTTGTACTCGTATAATAAAAAAAAACAGTCCAAAGTCCCATAGCTGGGTAAAGACTCTGTCTTACAAATAAAAGGTAAGAGTTGAGATACATTGGTAGAGGCAGGGGCCACCTATTGCTGGAACTTATCATGCCGCCCAGTAGAAAAAGAAATGCCACAAACGGCCGCCCATCTCAGATCGACCGAGCCGAATGCTGCATAAACTTGGTGATAGCTAAAAATACCGCGGTACTACAGCGCTGCAGTGCCTTATCTCTCGTTGACTTCAAAAGAATATACGCTAGATGAAAAAAAAACCTACTTTTATCGAAATACAATTTGCCCCTCTCAACGCTGAATTAAAGCGAGACTTAGCAAACTTAAAGAATATATATTGCAGTGGCAATCAATCCAACAATTGCTCGCAATTACCATAGCCAGGAAAGAGGGGGGAAGAGGGGGGGGGGGTACATCAGACGTCGCGGATGAAGAGCAACATATTATTCAGCAATGAATATGAAACAGTATGTATGTTTTATGAAAGCTTTGAGCCTGTAGGGTGACTGCACGGCGGTGCTGGGACTGGAGGATTCAATGAGTTTATAATACTAATACGAATTTAATACTAATACATAATACAAATTTTTAAAATTGTATACTTATTATTGCCATCCCGAAAATCAGATGTGGTTTATTTCTTCTATAAAAGCAACCTTAAGTACAGGCAGAGGAATACGCTTTTTACGAATACCTAGTTGTTAAATCCATGATCATCACAGAAAGTACCTAGTTTACGTTTTGAACTCAAAGGAAAAACATTCCTGTGTCGTATTTACAAATGTTTTCTTTACAGAACAATATACTTGCACACAAAAATATTAAACATAGTTATCAGTACAGTAAGGCTGCCTTATCGGTTAAAACGATTTCTTCCAAGCAACTTTTAGGACAGAGATGATAAATAAAATAGGCAGAGTGCAACAATTTGATAGAAATATAACTAAATAAAAAAAAAATGATACAGTTTAAGGGATATTGATGAAAAAGCCATTTTCACCTATAAATTTCTTTCTCTATCATCTCACAAAATATCTCCTTTCAATTATGTCATTACCCGCCCAGTATGGTCACCCTACCAACGTATGACCCGCGACGTACAAGGACAATGGCATCGACCGTTACGTGGGTTCATTATAGACTCAACCGCCGCAATAAATGTAATATTGCGAATAATAAAGATAATTTGAAATACAACTTATTTTAGTATCATTGACGCGATGTTCTCTCTACCTACCCCGTAGATGTAGATAGATTGGTATAGCGGAGCATATTGCTAGAAGAGACGGTGATAACCTGTGCCGTCAGCTTCTGATGATGATCTTCTGAGATAGCACAAGTAAGATTGATGGACTAAGACTTGGAGGCCGCAGCTCGAGACGTTGCTCTGACCAGAGCACGTACCACAATTTTTTAACAATGCTATTATAAGCTTACTTTACTGTTAGAAAGAGATGTTGATATATGTTCTCCAATATTCCACAGCAAAACGTAAAAGAAGAATTTAAAAGAGTAACTGTGGAGTTTCTTGCACTTCTTCTCCATAGGAATGAAATTCCAAAGTGGTGGTAGAATCTATTAATTTTCTGACGATTCATAAATACTATAATGGTTTACATGAATAAAAAGTATTCTGATTCTGCAGTTTATAGTTCGGTCTCTTTTCAAAGCAAAGTAAAATTAAAATCTATCTATCTATCTATCTATAACCTCACGCCAGATCCCTTGCGGGGTAGGCAGAGAGTACAGAGTTCCAACAGGTTCTTTCCTTACATACCTCTCTGGCTTCCTCGACTCTCATAGTTCGTCTCATACACGCTCGCCGGTTACGGAGACTCTTGACTTTTCCATCAGATAAGACTCGGTTTATTTGGTCGTGGTAAGATAGTCTAGGTCTTCCCCGGTACCTGCATCCTTCCACTTTCACATTGTATATCTGTTTTGTCATTCTTTCCTCTGGCATTCTTTCTATATGCCCGAACCAACGGAGCATGCCCTTTCTCATCTTTACACCGATACTATCTTTCATACCTACTCGCTGTCTTACTATGCTGTTGCTAATGCGGTCGGTCAGCTTCACTCCGCACATCTTCCGCAGAGCTCGCATTTCTACCGCATTTATCCTACTTTCATTCTCCTTCTTACATACCCAGCTCTCGCTACCATATAACAGCGTTGGGACAAGAACTCCGTTATGTATGGCCAGCTGCGCCTTATGGCTTAAGTGCCGGCTCCCGAGTAGCTTTCCCATCGCACCATTCACTCTGTTCCCTGCACTCACTCTTCTCTCTATGTCAGCGGTGTATTTCCCATCCTTACTGAAGGCGCATCCAAGATATACAAACTCATTCACTTGCTCCAGCACATCGTTACCAACCACAATCCTTACATTCGTTCTGGTTTCTTCCCTTTCAAAAACCATAATCTTGGTTTTCTTCACATTCAAGTGTAAGCCATTGATCATGCAGTCGTCTTTCATAACTGTGACTAGTGTTTGCAGATCAGTGGCTGTTGGCGCTATTAAAACCGCGTCATCTGCATAAAGTAGATGGTTTACCACTAAGTCACCCATTTGTACACCTTCATTCATCGCTTTCAGTCTTTGAAGACTTTTGTCCAGATATATTATAAACAGTCTAGCGGACAACACGCAACCCTGCTTGACGCCGATTTTAACGTCAAACCAGGGTGACCTGTTACCACCCACCCGTACGCATGCCTTGCAGTCCACATAAGTGGACTGGACGGCTCGCAACAGAGTGCCATCTATACCATACTCTGGCAAAATGTCCCAAAGTCTCTTTCGCACAACTCTGTCAAATGCCTTCTCCAGATCTACAAAACCGCAGAAAACCTTCCGGCCCACTGCCAGATGCTTCTCTACGATGTTGCGGAGTGAGAAGACTTGATCCGAACATCCTCTTCCAGACCTGAAACCCCCTTGTGCCTCGCACAACATTCCATCGGACTTCACGCGCATTCTCCGTTCAATAATTTTACCGTACACCTTGGCTGCCAAGCTGATCAAACTGATGGCTCTGTAATTGGCGCAGTCATATTGTGAACCCTTGCCTTTATACAAGGGTACTATGACTGCGCGGCGCCAATCTGTAGGGACTCTACCGGTCCTCCAGCAAAGGTTTGCAAGGGCCCGGAAAGCGTCCCGGACGCAAGTTCCACCATATTTGATCATCTCGGCAGATATCATGTCTACTCCCGCAGCTTTACCGTTTTTCATACTTCCTATCGCCCATTCAACTTCTTCCATAGTGATGTCCTCCGTTGATTCTGGTGCCGCAATCTCGCCTTTAGGCACGTCTGCGGCATCAGCATCCGGGTCATCTCCATACATTTCTCCAAAATATTCACTCCACCGGTTTAGCACAGCTTGTGTGCCTGCAAGAATGTCACCATCTTTAGATTTTATCCTTTCCATTCTGGAGCCTGACGAATCACCTCGAGCCTTTCTCACCTTGCTCCAAAAGAGTTTGGTTAAAATTAAAATAGTTTTGCAAAAGATGTTGTGATAACCCACCAGATACGCACCACCTTAGACATTACGCGTCTAGATAGTCAAGTATCATATCGCCAAGAAAGAGGGGAAAAATAGTGAATCATCATAAGAGCCAGACTTCTGGGAGGTGAAGATCACGACCCTTAGACATAAGGAATACGAATTAGAATGACATTTTTTTATTAATAAATCGTCAGAAAAGTAACAAAGACTCTACCACTACTTCGGAATATTATTCACGTGGAGAAGGCCAAGAAACTTCACTGTCTCTCTTTTATAATATAAATTTACAATTAAAATAACATAAAAAGGAGGCGGAGGTGTAGTGACGCATAGTGCGACTGACAATCCCAAGGCCCTGGATTCGAATTTGACTCAATGCGTGGTTTTTCTGAAATACCAGTCCGGAATCTGAAACTATGCCTGGTATGCCAATAGGCTCACCCTTTATATATCACTTGTATATTAGACACATAGAGTACTCTTTATTGTACACCAGTAAAATTACAATTAATAAACACAATGCTTATAAAAACAGATAGGTACCATTGGTGGTCTTATTGTTAAGAGCAATTTCTTCTAGACAACAAATTCACAAATGTTAGATCATATGTGTCAAATAAAATTTTCTTTCTTTCTTCCTCTCTGTAACATTGTGACCTAACACGGTCGCTGATGTGTTGGAAGTGTCGGTGTATACGGTACACCTCTGCCATCCCCGCTTGAGGAATAAAGAAAAGGTGTAGAATATTTTATCCAACCAGTGGGCGTGGTCCAAGTGTTTATGACACTCATAGGTCTTGAGTGCTCGATTTTTACATCGTAAAGTGTATTTTTATGAGACACTCGCAGGTTTTGATCGAAATCAGTTAATTGCCCGTAAGATCTCGTTTTTAAATAAAGTGTTAGTAAGTCCGGTGGTAATAATTGGTGCATGTAATTATTTTTAAACATAAGGCGTGAGTTGTTTGCTTTGGTTTATGGATATTGAAATTTATTGTTTTGTCATTTTCCATTTTATAGCCTTCATTTCTCTTGTTTTAGAGGCCTATGATTAGTGATATTATAAAAGCGTTAACAAAGAAAATTACATACCTAGATAAAATGCCTTCTACTTTTTTGCTATTTGATAAGCATTATTATCCTTTAACACGACCTAACTCGAATTAAAAAAATACTTTGTCAAAATAATCTCAAAAAGTTCACGCATATATGTGCCTGGCACGATGGCAAACAGTGTTCGATACAACTTGACGGGAACCCTTGCAGAGTACGCAGGGAGTATATCTATGACCGAAGAACTTCTAGACAACTTGACGGGTTTTCTATCGTGAAAAAGGTTTTGCTCTCTTTCACTTTTTACAAGAAGTATTTCACTAACTGTGATGCAAATTATCATATCATAGTGTAGATCATCATCTGAATCTTCTCCCCCATTACAGAGTATACCTGTCTCCCTCTTATGCATACAATTTCCTTAATCTCTGCCAGTCAACTTCTTCTACGACCTATACATGGACCACCCGCCTAACTACTAATATACCTATCACCGTTTCTATCTTTCAACCAACATTCATTTAGGTTCACTCTGGAGTAGAAGGTATCTCTATTTCTGAGGTGCCAATAGTGTTTTATTTATACAGGAAATTTGACAACGCTTTGTAGCTGGATGTAAATACGACACAAAATTATGGTGTTTGCAGAGCACAACACTAATATACGCATATTAGTATACCATCTATCTATCTATCTATCTATAACCTCACGCCAGATCCCTTGCGGGGTAGGCAGAGAGTACAGAGTTCCAACAGGTTCTTTCCTTACATACTTCTCTGGCTTCCTCGACTCTCATAGTTCGTCTCATACACGCTCGCCGGTTACGGAGACTTGACTTTTCCATCAGATAAGACTCGGTTTATTTGGTCGTGGTAAGATAGTCTAGGTCTTCCCCGGTACCTGCATCCTTCCACTTTCACATTGTATATCTGTTTTGTCATTCTTTCCTCTGGCATTCTTTCTATATGCCCGAACCAGCGGAGCATGCCCTTTCTCATCTTTACACCGATACTATCTTTCATACCTACTCGCTGTCTTACTATGCTGTTGCTAATGCGGTCGGTCAGCTTCACTCCGCACATCTTCCGCAGAGCTCGCATTTCTACCGCATTTATCCTACTTTCATTCTCCTTCTTACATACCCAGCTCTCGCTACCATATAACAGCGTTGGGACAAGAACTCCGTTATGTATGGCCAGCTGCGCCTTATGGCTTAAGTGCCGGCTCCCGAGTAGCTTTCCCATCGCACCATTCACTCTGTTCCCTGCACTCACTCTTCTCTCTATGTCAGCGGTGTATTTCCCATCCTTACTGAAGGCGCATCCAAGATATACAAACTCATTCACTTGCTCCAGCACATCGTTACCAACCACAATCCTTACATTCGTTCTGGTTTCTTCCCTTTCAAAAACCATAATCTTGGTTTTCTTTACATTCAAGTGTAAGCCATTGATCATGCAGTCGTCTTTCATAACTGTGACTAGTGTTTGCAGATCAGTGGCTGTTGGCGCTATTAAAACCGCGTCATCTGCATAAAGTAGATGGTTTACCACTAAGTCACCCATTTGTACACCTTCATTCATCGCTTTCAGTCTTTGAAGACTTTTGTCCAGATATATTATAAACAGTCTAGCGGACAACACGCAACCCTGCTTGACGCTGATTTTAACGTCAAACCACGGTGACCTGTTACCACCCACCCGTACGCATGCCTTGCAGTCCACATAAGTGGACTGGACGGCTCGCAACAGAGTGCCATCTATACCATACTCTGGCAAAATGTCCCAAAGTCTCTTTCGCACAACAATAGTATACCATCCTTCTTTGATATCCCAAAACTATTTGCTTAATAATTCTGTGGAATTGTTTAATAGAGCCTGCAGTACCAGTTAGCTTATCCACCGTATGCACCGCTACTCTAGGATCGGTAATCCGGAGGTTTATTCGGAATTTCAGAGGAATATCTGGTATCGGAGATTTTGATAAAGATAATCGTGGTTATATGGCTTGTGTGTACCAAACCACAGCGCAGTTGCGTCGCTGGACTAAAATCGGTTTCTGGTCTCTGGGACCTGTGAAATCCTTACCTATATAATAATTTATACTAAAAAAATGTTAAACTTATATTTGGAACACTAATATAGTTTCTTGCCCTTTTTCTCAACACAACTAATGACATTGTGGATGGATGGAAGAACCTATATTTTATCCTCACTACAAGCTAAAACGTCATCTTGGGAATAGAAGCAGGTAATGGGAAATACGTTGGTCTAGTTGCATATTGGTATTTGGGGGAGGCTTTTGTCCTGTAATGGACGTCTTTCTTGAAGATAGACAGATAGTTGCATACAGTGCAGGTGCCGATTTTTAAGTCCTGCGTCCGAAACCCAGGTCGGGTAAATTGTGTATTTCCCTGTTGAAAAAACCTGTATAGCATAGTCAGGAACCGCATTTTTTCCAGTATAATGGCAATAGGCACTTCCGCTACCGATTAAATTGAGACCTAACGTCGTCGACGATATTTGGGTGTTCAGAATACACCTTCGCCAGCTCTGTTTAAGAAATATAGGCGGTGTTTATTTTCTTTTATGATGATCCGTTACATTAACATACGTGCCTCATTTTTTCCTCATCCTCCTTCGATGCAATTGTCTACGTTTTAACGTTATTCAAATTAGGACAAGGCATGACGGTAGGTAACAGTGGGTACTGTTACCGCGGCTGGCTAAGTGGGCCCACCCGACCGGCAAATTGCACAACGGCGAGCGAAAACTCGTGAAAATATCTTTGGACAAACAATGGCGTTTTGCATAAGTGGCGGATCGAAAACCGTTTTATGGATAAGAACGGATGTGGGGTTTCTTTTTTTTTCTGTTGCAATCGCCGATCGATGCGTCTATGATGTAGACTTTCTATGGGATGTTCGTCATACATGGGAGTGAAGTACGCTGTTTACGGAAAGTAGGTACAATCGAGCGCAATATTTTAGGCAACTTTCATAACTGTCATATTAACTTCTCTATTTAATAATGTACGTCTTTAGAAACTTACATTAGTGTGACAAAGTATTAAAATGCCGTCTTACTATTGCACTCAACTGTACATTTATATAAGGTTTCTGGCATTGTCTTGGGGTTATAATTATTAAACGATAACCCTTATATTTATCATTTAGGTAGCTATTTATCATATTAAAGCCAAAAGCACAATTAATAGTTAACTTTAGCAAAATTGAGGCGCTTGCCTAGCGGGACCGCAGCGTTTGGCTCGGTCTATCTGAGATGCGTGACCGTTTTCAGCAATTCTATTTTTAGGCCTCTTTGTGATTTGAGAGCCGACTGCTACGTGATGTGGTAGCCGTTAAGCCGAGTTATATCCTTTAAAAGTAGCATGATAAGTTAAGCCGAGTTAAATCCTTTAAAGGTAGCAAGACAAGAGGCCATAAACCTGCCTACACCAACCTGAATTCTCGTGACGGAGTATACCCTTTTCTTTCTCACCTCGATCTGTGAGAGGTTTCTGCCAAGCAGGGAGGTAGTATAAGCTTATTTGTTATCCGGACCACTCTCTCTCACCATGACCTCTAGGTTAAGGTCGTGAAGGTACGTGTCAACAGTTCACGATAATATTATTATAGAGAGCTCCGATCCTCTTCAAATACCGTAGATCACTTAAACTTGCGTTAATGATTCAAGTTTCCATGTTCAGGTCCGGACAGGTTCATTAATAACTCTTGACGAGCAGGTACATGCCTGCAGGTACCGACAGGTACTTAAAGTTACCTATAGGTACCATTAGGTACTGTGTCGTACTTGATAGGATGTTGCTGGGTCCAACTGTTCTCTAACCTCGTCGTATCATAAGATTATCACATGGTTATTGGTAAATTAATTTATAACTTTGTATTCTCTGAGTATTCCGCAAAAGGCTGGCGTGGAAACTTGTATCGTGTCAAATAACTTATGTCCGGCAATGTTCAAAATTTTGCAAAAACAGAATAGCTGTTTCATACATTTTGTATGTAATATGAACTTAATGTAAAAAAGAAAGAATTTTTATTTGTCACAGCACAAAAGATACAATATTTAGACTCAGGACTGTTCGTATCGCTGAGGACAGTTGTCTAGCATTTTTGTAAGAAAACCCGCAACATACCTTTTAAATCTCTACTATAAACCTGATTGAAATGATTTGGCGTAATGATATAATAATATCAGACTATACTGCCCACTGCTGGATAAAGGCCTTTTCTCACAAATCGAGGTG
The DNA here is from genome assembly GCA_905147815.2 of Phalera bucephala. Classification (NCBI taxonomy): domain Eukaryota; kingdom Metazoa; phylum Arthropoda; class Insecta; order Lepidoptera; family Notodontidae; genus Phalera; species Phalera bucephala. The sequence goes on along the minus strand of LR990609.1, from coordinate 3,979,110 downwards.
AGAGAGATTAGATCATAATCCATCACGCGGACCCAGTGCGGATTGGCAGAGGCTTCCAAATTGGCTTAACGACTACCACATTAAGTGGTAGCCGGGACCAACGGCTTAACTTGCCTTCCGAAGCACGGAGACGCTCGAATATGAAAATGCCACAAACGGTCACCCATCTCGGGCCGACCGAGTCTAACGCTGCTTAACCTTGGTAATCGGTAAGAACACCGCAGTCGCAAAGCGCTAGCAGCGCCTATTAGACTGCCCTGACTGACTGGAATGATATAGATAGATGGAAAAGCTCCAACAAAACTGTCGGACCCTTTTCCCTCATTTCCAAACAACATCCAGATTTCGTGCAACAATAAAGAAATGACCGTTCAAAAATGCAAAGCAGAGAATTTCATACATCCACACTTTAATGGAAATGTAATTTACAAGGTGAAGAAAAAAAGCGAAAAGAGGGCAACTAGAGTTAGTTGACGGAGGCAAACGAGATATTTGCTGTGTTTTGCATAACTGCATTGAGTGCCCCGTCGACCAGCCCGCTGAAGGCACGTACATTCGCCCGCTAAAGTGCAATAAAAGCCTTGTAAAAATTGTAATGGCGCTAATAAAGACTTTTTTGTCGTTCAACACTTTTGCCCGCTCCCTACTGCTTGTTATTTTTTTCTTTTTTGCTACTTTTTTATAAATAATATGAATTGCATCTGTAATTTTATATGAACACACGACCGGTGTGCGAAATTAATTGGCGTTTAGTTTTTTTCGTATTCTACAATTCCTCACAATCCATAAAGCGGTGTGTCGAGAAATTATGTTATATTAATGAACGTACGACTGATGAATGGCTGAATACTGAGCGTTCGGGATAAAACATAATTCTTTCGAAAAAATATAATGTGCAGCTGTTTAGACATTTTTGTTGGCTGCAAATGAAACGTTGCCAGGAACGTGTCGTTAAATAAATTGATCATTATAACAAAATACTTCATTATTGTGCGTCCACCTTCCCGTTGTGGGGTCTGGGGACGGGAAGAATTTCAGTCATTAGTGGAGTATGCGAGCCTAGACACCTTGTGTGGTCTTCATGTGCCATTCCATTTGCTGTCGTTTAACAGACGTATTATTTTTAGAATGTTATCATATCTAAACTAAAATACTGTTCCACCTATATTCTATATAAGCGGGGATTGCAGAGGAGTACTTTGTGACCACACACACCCCATGTTAGGTCTCAATTTAATATGGGGTCAGACTATTGCCATAATATCTGATACAATTCCAGACTTTAACCTGACAATCTTTTTCGAAAAAAAACACTTTCTTCGACTTATTTAAACCGCGATTTTCCTGATCGCCAGTCAAATTATGGGCTGCTAGATCAACGAAAAGAAGCGGTCTGTATGAGACGAGCTGTAAGAGTGGGGAAGGCAATAGAACTCTTCAAGGATAGAGTTTAAAGGTACCTTTTGAATACCTTACGGAAGACGCATGACAATAAATATTTTACACCATGACAATACATATTATAGAACCTCGTAATTTTTCCTCTCTTTATCAACAAACTCGATGTATAAGACTGACCGCACCTTGTTCCCAAGACGACCCGAACTACTAAGTAATCATTTCATTAATTAAATCCAATCAAACTACAGACCACTGCAGTGAGACTAACAAGAACCTAGGAACCCATACAATCAACGTCAAGAAAGAACGAACAAGTTTAATTTCATTTCTTCGTTGAATATTCACAACGATATCTTATAAATGGCAGTTTTAAAATATTTCTTTTATAAATTTTTGTGTCGCATTTTGTTCCGTGTCGTGGGTGCCTATTTAAACTCGAAATTTACATACGTAGTGAGAAAGCGAGTAGGTATGAAAGGTAGTATCGGTGTAAAGATGAGAAAGGGTATGTTCCGTTGGTACGGGCATATAGAAAGAATGTCAGAAGAAAGAATGACAAAACAGATATACAATGCGAACGTGGAAGTAGTAGCGGGGAAGACCTAGACTATCTTACCATGATCAAGTAGACCGATTCTTATCTGAAGGACTTGCAAGAGTCTCCGTAACCGGCGAGCATGTATGAGACGAACTATGAGAGTGGAGGAAGCCAGAGAGGTATGTAAGGTATTGGTAATTCATCGCAATATTAATTTGTGCTAGAAGAGACTACGTCATTTGAATTTAAATTTTGGTAGATATAAGAAGCAACGCCGATTTGCGCTGGACACTCGATTGGAAGTTGGTGTCACATAATAGGCCATTATGATTGTTTTTCCTTGTGGTCGCGACCCTTAACATTGAGGAGATCGTCGTATAAAAGAGTATATGACAATTGTTACAGGTTTGACAATTTCCCCAATAAGAACCTGTTGGAACTCTGTACTCTCTCCCTACCCCACAAGGGATCTGGCGTGATGATATAGATAGATATAAAAATTTACATCCCACTGCCACTAAAGATTGGCAATTCTAGCGTTATGTCAGCGACTTTTGATCTCTTGCGGATATCCTCGTTCCTAATTCGACCTCGCAAGGAAACTCCGAGCATAGCATAGTTTTAGAGACCTTGAGCCATTTTATGAGGCCCAGCGTTAGCGATTATATAGACTGCGTAGTATGAGCCTTATAATGACTAGGTCTAAGACAAGATTGTTCAAAATGTTCATGTTTTATATTTATCATTCTTTCCGTAATGATTCAAACCTTCACATGGGGACCAAAATTACTTTTCGAAATATAGAATATAATTGTACATCTCTGTCGTCGGGGATAGGACTGATAGGTACTTAAACCCGTGCTTATGCTAATAGAGCTGTTGTAAAAAATCTTTCAATGGAAATTGAACACTCGTGTTGCCGATAGTACCCACCTGAAGATACCTTAGTTAGACATTGTTATAATACAAATCGTTCGCTATTGTACTCTGGTTTCCGTAAAGCGAACTATGCGTGTTTTAAAGGGTTGTCGATTCCTAGTATTACTTGTTTCTAAGACATAAAGGCCACCTATCGTAAAAAAATATAAGATACTTTATCTTGCTCAAATTGGTGAGTTGTAAAAAATGTGCAATTAATTTGGTACTCAATTGTACGGATTTAATATTAATTTTGTTAGTGGCCTGGTTCAATGCTACAGTGTGAGGTTTAGGAAAATATGTTTCACACTTCAGAAATTTTAAGGGATAAGTATAGCTGAGTAAACGCTATAAGATATAGCTGAGTAAACGCTGGGGCCCGAGTAGCTAATTACCGCACACTAAAATGGAGCCAGTTTTTTGACGTCTCCTAAAAGGAGATTAAAAATGTAAAAATCATTATGTATACAAGGTGTGACATACTTTCAAATCGTAAGGAGTTTTCTACCATTTTTTTTAAGCTCTTTGGTACCCAAATTAACCATAAAATTTAATAAACAATTAACTTTTGTATGTGTATTGAGGTGTGTGTAATAGACACACCGTCACGCCTATATTCCCCAAGCGGAGCTGGCAGAGGTGTACTGAGTACATCCACGTTTCTCTGACGATGTTAGGCCCCATGTAATAGGGGGCGAGCCTATTGCCATACACCGGGCACGATTCCAGACTCCGGACTCATACTGAGAATTTTTCGTTAGAAAAACTACATTTATCCGACCTAGAATTTGAACCCAGGACCTCGTGATCACAAAGCGATGTGCTTTGCCACCCGACCAATTAGGCAGTCTATGTAATAGAAATACATTTAAAATAGCCGTTATGCTTTTAAATTTAGTTTAATGCACCGAACACAACCAGTAACAGCATTTTTTGAAAATTATTAAAAATTACTAACTTTAAAAATAGTTACAATCGATTTAGTTGCCGATTTAAAAAAACTACTTTCTGGTCTTGCATTAATTATGTTACATCTTGTATAGGTATAATTCCAGTAAAATGTGGAATTTTAAATATGCACAGAGCTATGTATATGAAAGGAATGTATACCACTTGGGATTACAATTATGTATGTTAATTACGAAGGAAGAATGACAAAACTGATATACAATGCGAAAGTGGAAGGATGTAGGTACCGGGGAAGACCTAGACTATCTTACCATGACCAAATAGACCGGGTCTTATCTAAAGGACAAGTCCGGAGTCTCCGTAACCGGCGAGCCTGTATGAGACGAACTATGAGAGTGGAGAAAGCCAGAGAGGTATGTAAGGAAAGAACCTGTTGGAACTCTGTACTCTCTGCCTACCCCGCAAGGGATCCGGCGTGATGATATAGATAGATAGATATGTGTATAAGGAGGAAAGATGGCGCGACGACTTATGTCGATAGTCGGTAGTAACTGCAAGCATAAAGCCGAGGATCGGGTTCTGAGGCGCTCAAGGCCTATGCCTAGTAGTGGAGTGATTTGGGCTGATGGTGATGATGATGATGGATGCAATTGATGTAAGGGGTCATAACGTTTGCATGTCCTGAGGTTTCGACTATATATTCGTATAGGGAACATTCATGATGTGACAACCCTACAGGTTTCTCGAGCCATTACAACATACCACCTGTATTAAGTATGGAAAATTCTTTGAAATACAACCATGAATAGAATGTACGTCGATTACGTCGGTGTGTGCCGTTGCATCAACCTTATATTGTGACAGAAAGTCCCACTGTTGGGGAAATCGTTACGATAGTCCAGTTTATTACGAGAAGTATTTAGAGGTAGAGTTTATATTTATACTATTTTATTACCAAACTACAATAGGTAACTATAGTGACGGAACGATCTGAAGTGGTGGTCTTACGTTTTTTTTTTAATGTGGCTCGCAATATAAACAACATTCAAAACTATTGTATTGCTAATTTGGCAGTATATAATAGATATATTACAGTATATATTACAGCTCGTAGCACTGTGCGACCGCGGTGGTCTTACCGATTATCAAGGTTAAGCAGCCCTCGACTCGGTTGGCCCGGGATGGGTGACCGTTTGTGGCATTTTCATATTCGAGCGTCTCCGTGCTTCGGAAGGCACATTAAGCCGTTGGTCCCGGCTACCACTGAATGTGGTAGTCGTTAAGCCGAGTTGGAAGCCTTAAAGGCGGCTTGATAAGTTCCAACAGCAGGTGGCCACAAACCTGCCTCCACCAAACCATGCTGGGTCCGCGTGGTGGAGTATGACCTAATCTCTCTCTCTCACCTCGATTAGTGAGAGAAGGCGTTTGTCCAGCAGTGGGCATAACTGTATGTCAAATGGAGTACGCAAAAGATAAGCTGTAAGTGGCTACGAAATACTAGAAGAGAAGGTTCAAGAATGAAGAAGGGAATGAGAATAAATTAGCTACCAACACATAATTTTGAAATTCGAATCTCAATCAACTTCACTCTTTAACTTTTTTATTTCCAGTCCACATTCTTATTATAATGACGCCTACTCGATATTCAAAATTCGAATCACAAACCGAATTACACACATTTAAAAATGGAACACCCAACACTCCGTGTACTGGTGGCCACGACACTCCGTGATTCCTACCGACCATCGATGTTTAACAATTGCAATCGAATCGTAACCGCTTCCGAACAATGAACTTCGGATCACGAAAAAATCATTTTACAAGTTAGTCGTGCAGTCGGCCCACGGTAGTCGTGTCGGCCGGAGTCGGGGGGCGGCGTAGATTTTTATACGAGTGCCGTGACGGGGCGAATAGTTGTTTTACAGCCTTTAGGGGTACAGATGACGGGTGGGGAATGATTATATTAAAATGTCGACACGACCTATACCTTTTGGGATAAGCATCGGAGTAACTTAGATATGCTACGCTGCCTTGATAAGGTCGTTAAGATGCCCTATGTAAATGACGAAATACTGACAAAAGTGCACGCAGCAATCACAAGGTCCTGGGTTCGATTTCTTGTTCGGAAAAAGTATATTTTTTTGATGGGAAAATTCCCAGCTACGGTCCGGTGTAGCATTGTGTCTGGTTTAATGTCGATAGGTTCGACCCCTTTTACAATTAGATCTAACATCGTTGGAAAAAAGTGGGTGAACACAATACACCTCTGCAACCCCTTCTTGGAGAATATAGGCGTGAAGGTGTTTTAAGACATCGAAAACGTCTGTACAATGATTCAATAATGTATGTTCCGTACTCTATGGTATGAACTTAACCGCTCCAATATACTTATCGTCGGTATATTTAGAAATTACGGTTCAATGAAAATAAATCAAAGACTGGAAGCAAATTATAGACAGAAAATTCTGCAATAAGCAGGTATTATTATGTTGTTTATTCGGCAAAAGTTACATAGCGGGCTTCACCAGGACACTACATAGTATAGACTTTATTACTTAGTAATCTCTTGTAAAAAATCAATAACATTAATAAATCCGCAAAACCAAATAACAGACAAGAATATTTTATAAGACAATTCCCTCGACTGGAGTAAAACATTACTTAATTATATCCACAATACATCTATATTGTTATTATCTACAATATAATATTAAGGCCTTGGCGAGCCACCCACACACCTCGATTCGCCTTAACATACGCTAAAACAAATTATATGGCCGTATTTTTGTTTAAACAAAACGCAAGGGCTATATTTTATAAAATATACAACAGTTTAAATGATAATTTATACCCCATTGTTATTCATTGATGTTATTATATGTATATTTTGCCATTGTTTCAAATCAGAGCATATTTCATGCATTTAATGTTTAATGTGGCGCGACATGGGAAGATATGCGATAATAAGCTATACTATGTTTTGTTTCATAAATAATTTTTTTTAACACTTACTGATTGTTACTATGCGATCATTGTTCATTGCTTAACATCTCATAATATTACAAGTATAAGTTCTTTTTCTTTACATATATATTATAAAGAAAAAGAACTTATACATCTGTAAAGTACACAGTTTAGCTACATAAAATAGAAGTTATTACATTATAACTCTATTAAAATCACTGCGCTAATTGGTACTATATCAATTTATTATTGTCTTAAGCAAGTTATATTATAGATCAACTTTATTTTAAACCCACATTATCTTCGTTATAAAGTTATTCATCATTCTCATATGCGATGTAATTATTTTGTATTCATTAACTTCATCGCTTGTTAAATTTATATGTAAACTGTAAGCGATGCGGTAAATGAAAAAAATACAATCAAATGAAACAGTATCATATTTACAGAAACGGTGTGGAGTTTAAAGAACCCATTTCTGTGCTGCTTTTCAGTTGTTTGTCGATGAATTCTTATTGCACCTTCATTTAAACTGCATCAAAGCCGGATGTTTTCATCAGTGTAACTGAAAAACATTGCATTCTTACGAAACGAAACGAAATTTAAGCTTTGAGCCATCAATTTGTATATCTTATTGATATACATTATTCAGATTTATTGCTTGTAGTTTGAAATTGTAATGGCGAATCACGCATGCAACGGATGCGGTGACGCTCATCTCGAGGAGTAGCTTAACATTTCAAATGCATCAAAACAACTCGCACTCAGTTGCATAATAAATGCGCGAAATGAAATTCGAGACGTGACTAAATATCTAATCTATATGAATTCCGCAGAAAGCTCTTTTAGTTGTTCACTTAGACATAACTAAAATACGTCTACATCTCCCTTCAAGTTGTTAGTGCTGAGAATTCTAACTTATGTTAAAATTAAAGCACGCTAAAGCATCAAGATCCTTGCATTTGTAAAGTGTTTAGATAGCTTCTATGCAAGACTATTATTCTAGTAAATTAACATCTCTATAAAGGTTCATTTCTAGAGATGTTAATTTAACATCCACCTTATCGATTTTTCTTGTGATGATGACAGGGCACACATACACTCACACGGTTCGGGAGCGATTCAATAGGGGGCGAATCAGTTGCCGTCTTACTGGATACAATTCCCGACTCCGGACAGCTATTTAGTACAAAAAATGTAATGTTTTAATACACAACCTCGTCATCTCTATATTAGCTAGACTAGACAATGAACTGTATAAATTGATTATATTCATTGACCTAAAATCATAATTTTTGTACATCATAAAATATATTTCTACCTATCTATATCATCACACCAGATCCCTTGCGGGGTAGGCAGAGAGTACTGAGTTCCAACAGGTCCTTTCCTTCCTTACCTCTCTGGCCTCCTCCACTCTCATAGTTCGTCTCATACACGATCGCCGGTTACGGAGACTTATGACTTGACTCTTATATATTTCTAGCTTGCCAATATCTCTGTGTATTATATCTGGTGGTACGGCGCCCGCCCAAACAACTCGTATTGTTTCGCCAGCTTGTGAAATGTAATTCGTGTGCTGTAAACACACACAAATCTTACACACACACACACACACAACTGCGGTTATTTATATTTGAGTCTCGGAGGTCGCTTGTCGTATATGCATGTTCGTACAAATATAGAAACTATAATGAGATTTATTGTTAATATTAAATGATTCCGACGACACGGGCCAGTGTTTGGAGCTTAGGCCGCTCTCCTCACTGGGTCTATTAGTCGCGGGTTTGATACTATCACAGGACATATATTTGAGTGACTCACAAAGGTTTGTTTCGGTCTTGGCCACCTACGATACAAGACGTTTCTTTAAAATGTAGTTACTAGAATACTGCTACTCTCTTTTTCTGTAGATGTTGGAAAAGGACAACCGCAGCTGCTGCAGTAAAGCCTACGGAATGTTTCTGCCCAGTTATTTCATAGCAATGGTTCTTCTTAGAAGTATTGATGTAGACTCTTGAAATACCTAGTGATTCGTAAATGCCCTTTCATCAGGAGTATGTAAAGTTGATCCTATAAGTACTTTGAAAATTCAATGAAGTAAACTCAATCTATCTCATCACGCCAGTACCTTTGCGGGGTAGGCAGAGACTACAGGCTTCCAAAAGTAAACTCAAAATGTTATATTAAAGACGACCTTTTGGGATTTTCATTCTTTTATAACAGCGGAAATCATCCTAAAGCAAAAAGATAAAAAGTATGTAAAAGCGTACATATCTGCACACCCACATTCCAAATTGTGATGAAGTATAAAGGAACTTCCTACGACATATTATATAACACAATTTTTTTTTAAAAAACGTACTCCCCACACTAGGATTTATTCCTGTGTTGTGGGTGCGTTTACAAACATGAAAGTTCACATACACAAATACCCAGACCGGAACAAATAAATGTGGATCACACAAAGATTTGTCCCGTGCGGGAATCGCACCCGCGACTGTTAGGCACAGGCGGAGCGGCTTAAGCTCTTAACCACTGCGCTAAATCGTCCGTCATATTATTTATATCCTTGACATTAGCTGCCAACGTCCATCATTTCCCCAACAGGTGAACTAAACGTACACATAAGTCAATTTTACAGCTAAATAACTATCTATAACCTATTATCTTACAGAAGCGATCAAAACGCGACTTTATCGTTATAAAATAAAACACACAATATTAAATTTGCTAACCACACCGGCATAACAATTAATTGTTTGTAATGTACCAACAATTTACAATCATTCAATAAAAGGGGAAAAAACGCCATTGTTCAATCGTTTCACCTGAATTATGTAATTTTTTACGAAAAAAAGCATATAAGGGTCCCTTGAGAGTATGTCTTCATCTGCGCGGGTTCCGTAAGTTTGAATTATTATGTAAGCTGGCCAGTGGGCCTGAGGGCCTAGTCAGGTGGAAAGCGTTTTGTTTCGCAATCACAATCGATAGTCGATTGTTCTAACCACGCGAATTTTCATTGTAAAATGTCAATACCGTATTTTTTTTTCAGTCGTCTATTCTTCTTCTTCTTCTTCTTCTTCAAGTTATGGCTTCACACTAATTTTAAGTGTATTTTGCCAGTGTCCAGTGAGATATATAATCGTGTTTGTATAAATTGATTCGACTCCCCGATGGAATTTGATGACAACGATGATAATGAAATTAATGAAGTACCCCACCCTGGATAGTAGGTAAAGCGGTGGATACTTTACATACCAATTGCAACTGCCGTTTTGAGGGAAGTCGAAAAGGCACTATTTATCACTTTGTTACAATTACCTTCACTCATGCACATATAAGAACACATAATGGTTAATATTCCACCAACATTACACATTATTAGTCGAAATAACACAAGTTTTGGAAATTAAAACAAATTGACAACATCACTCTTCGACTTCCCGCCAAAAAACCAGTCGTCTATTCGCTTTAACGACTATAGAAAGTCCACTAGGTTACAGGCTCTTGTTAAGTTATAAGCATTTTATATCAATTTTTTTTGGGGCAATTGATAGCCTATTTTTCTGATCACATGGCTTTTCGTTGAAAAATGTTAATACTGTACATTTTTCCGTTTTCTATTGGTATACAAGACTGTAGAAATTCTACTTGGTTATAGGAGCTGAAAATGTGGGTTTATTTTTCTGTTTTAAGTTTTGCACACCTGTTCCTACAGAGTATATGTATATTTAAAAAAAACCGCTAATTGCAAGCCGGGCTTTAACAATTAGACAAAAGACTACCATTTCTATTACTATATGTATAGGCTACAATTAATAACAATAAAGCAATTATAATTAAACAAACAGTAGATATCAATTAAATGAATTTTAAAAATGGCTACGATGTAAATAATAATATATGTAATTACAATTTCCGATAACAGGTGCCGGTGGGTAATTATTGGGAAAAAATACACGACCGGTGTGGGTTTATGGAAAAATGAGGCGTGTAACTCCCCATCGGTCATAAATAAATAATAGGTATCTTTCATATGGTAATGACTCTATTAAGAGTAGTGTAATATATTTTCAGTCTGCTACATTTCTGGACTTATTCAGTCAGTCATTGGCTTTGGAAGTTATGTAGAAGATATTCACGCTGCCAACGGGGCTTTCCAATAAATACTTTAAAAATGATTGGAGTATAGTCAAATCAGTGCAGCAGCACAACCCATTATTTCTCGTATCTTACGGAGTTAATATAAGTTAATGAATGTATATTACAAAATATTTATTCATATGTATTTTATGAGTGTCCAAAAACATGATTATTGCAGAGTATTGTGAAAGTATCTACCCAGTCCTTTTATCAATACTGTACTTCTTTCCCTCTTATATAGTTGAGGGAAGAGACGGTAGCTCTAGTAGCCATACTTGTGAGCGAGTGCGAGCGAACTAATTAACACTTCTGTTTTAAAGATTAACATCAGTCTCGTATCTCGGGAGTTAGATTATCAACTTATTATTTAAATATATAAATAACAATATTAGCCCTGTTAATTATCTGCCCCACCGTTGGGAAAGGGCCTCCTCTCAAACTGAGAGGGTTTAGGCTATAGGCCACCACGCTGGCCCAGTGCGGGTTGGCGAACTTCACACACCTTCGAGAAACTCTTAGGCTTGCAGGTAGCTTCATGATGTTTTCCTTCGCCGTTAAAGCAAGTGATAGTTAGTTTGAATTAAAACAAAAAAAAAATACGCACATGCTTTCGATAAGACAGAGATGCGTGCCTAGGTTTGAACCCGAGACCTCTGACTTTGAAGTCCAACGGTCTAACGGCTAGGCTATCACTACATTTCTTGTTATTTACAACTTAACTGTATCAGTATAAATGATAAAAAAGATATATAAAGAAAAGGAAGCAAGAAAGACAGGCTTCCTAAAAGCCTCTCTGGATCTTATCAGTGAATGCCGCTTTCTGATCCATACAAAATAAATGATTTGATACTGATACTTAGAAGTACTATTTCTTTCCGCTCAGAATACGGGCGACGACGACGTAGTCGTAGATCCCCTCCCATAGCCGGCGGTTGACCGGTGCACTTAGTAGTGCACCCCGTCCCCCCACAGCGACTGTCCCAACCGAGGGCGCCTCGAGTATGTCGCCTCTTGCCCTTGTGGCTCGAGCGTAGTGGTTGCACGCTTGCCCTTAAGTCCGGTGAAGCTGTAAAGGCCTCGCGGCCAACAGCGTACATCACTCACACACACACACTTAGAAGTACTCTCAAGTTCCTTTAATGGAAACAATTTGCTCAACAGTGTACCCGCATCCCATTTATTATTGCAAAATTAAATATTAATACATCTCACAGTCGCACAGGAAACGAAACCAACAAAAAAAAATAAAAAAGCCGGACTTACGAAAATGAAAGCCGTTATGAATTAACCGTTGTAACCCGACACCGGCTTATTAACCGTATTGGCACAGCGCAACGTATCGAGTGACCGTAACACCAAAATAATGTTTAAATGTAAATAAGGAGTATTGTTTAAATAACGATTGTTGCTAAATCACAATATGGGGCTGATTTATATCTCTGAACGGTCGGCTTGCCTTCATGGGAGGCCTACAAACGCCACGGCGCGCCGTGTGAGAGCGTTCATACGCCAGTGTTGCGTTAGTGAAGTTTTATACAATTTAATTGTTCGATTTACGAGTCAACGTGGCTGTATTACTTTGAATTACGGAGGAGCTGACCTCGGTACGCGTGGGGTGTATAATGGTGAATACGAGATTCGAGTTGCAAGCCGCAAAAAAGCCGTATTTTTTAATTGGTAACAGAAAATAAAATTAAGTAAACCAAATCATCACGAACGAGTGGACTGTGCTGTATATAATACACCTTTATATCGCCAAGTTAATTTTGGTGGTAATGTGACAGAGGATACATATATAAAAGGTGTTAAATAATAAACGCAAGACCTGAAAGTAGTTTGTTCTAAATCGGTAACTGAATTGTTTCCAACGATTTTAAATGTTTCTTACATTTTTTTTTATGCAACATATGCTTATAATCCTTCAGTGCGCTATAAAAAACTAAATTTATTCTTGAAATTGAAATCTCCTTATTACTATTAGCAATAAGGAGATTTCAAATGTATTCATAAAACGTATTTCTCAAAACGCACACATACACGTACAAGTTTCATTGTTAATTGGGGTATAAAAGTGCTTAAAAACAGGGTAAATATCCTTAAATTTGGAAATTTGGTTTTCGTTTTGAAATTATGAAGTAATTTTCTATTCGGGATATCTGAGGTCTTGCGATTATTATGTTACACCTCGTATAGAGGACATATCTTACGACGTACAATATATATTGTCGAAATGTCGATATACCTTTATTATAAACAATGTAGCCCACATAATTGTTTACATAAAAAAAAAACAATTAAGATATTTGAAGACTAGTTAGTCTAGTCCTCTGCTCCATTTACTGGACCAAGTCACCTTGGTGATCGGTAAGAACACCGCAGTCGCACAGCGTTACGAGCGCTCCTACGTGACAAGTGCTACACTTAATTATAAAACCATTCATGCACTGAGATACTGTTTAAATAACTCCAGAAACAAGATTATTAACTATAAAAATACGAAAACCCCCGCTAACCCCCGGCCATATATTACAATGGATTGAACACTCTTAGAGCCCTACGTCTCTTTCTAAGTAGGGTGACCAAACATTGGTACGATTATGGACTTGTTGACATGTAATTAACGTATAAATCGCGGGCACTGTTTATTGCCGTAATTCTTTCTTTTTACGCATATGCTACATCTTTACTCAGTAGTAGTCAAAGTTTGTGATTAAATTGTCTATTTTCTTGCTAACTGTACATTTTTTTCAGAAGCTGTAAATTCAGCTCCAAATACCGCAAAAAATAAGGATTCTCTTCTAGGGCCGTTATTCTGTATCTAAAACGGTTGTGATAGCTGCCCTTACTGTCCCATCTTAATGCATCCTGTATATAAAGGCGAATTGAGAAACTTGTTAGTTTTGAACTCGGTAATAAATAGTTTATAGTGTATTTAAATCATATCATAAATAGGTACAGTCCGTATAAGTTCTACCTTATGATCACCGTACTGCATCGTAATGGATTCTCATGGTTTCTCGAGTAGTTTAAATCATAGCAAATTCAATGTTGTGTCTGTTAGTAAGAGTTTAATTTTCTTTAGCAATATTTTAACAGTACTCAATCCATTGTAATACATCCATGGGTATTACGAAGATAACAAGTTTACAGTGTAGTTAGAATTTGACACTTTTTAATTAGCGATTTTACATTTTTGTCGATAATACGAATAAAATAAAAATGTATATTATACAACTAAAATTTTATCTCGTTCATAATGATAATAAATTTGTATTACTTAAAAAATCTTAAGTAAAATCGATATTTATATCTAATATAAATTAATTTACTATACAATATATTGTTGGAAAGCACTATGAGCTAAATTTAATACATAATTTTAAATATGTCGGTAATTTATGTCGATTTAGTTGCACTAGTCATCTTAAGTTGGCAATATTTCTTTTCGTTTTGACATTTGCATCTGTCAAGTTGTCCGTAGATTTGGGAACACGATTATAATACATAAACAATTGGTACTATGTAAGCTCAAGTGAAATATTGCACGTAACGATAAATGTGAAACCCATCATATCTAATGTCATAAGCGGATAAAGATTTTCTAAAACCAGTAAATAAGACGAACCACGCGAGTAGAGGCAGTAAATATGGGGTGATATTTTCCTGTTTATTGTTTCTATCGATTTTTAATGAATCTGACAATTTTCATTAGTTTCGATTGAACAGTTTTGCTAGGGGCGGTCACAGGTATTAACCTTGGCATTAGGCGGGGGTGACGGCCTTTGCTATAGTTATGTAAATTTGTTTTCTGTCTGTCTGTAACATTATGCTCCTTTGAGGCAGAGAGTACCTACAGGTTCTTTCGTTACAGATTTTATTGGCTTTCTCCACTCTCGTAGTTCGTCTCATACACGCTCGCCGGTTACGGAGACTCTTCAGATATGACACGGTCTTATTGGTATATAATGTAATTTTAAATACATACATGTAACATAACATACACACTTACTTAGCCTTTATACGCGACTTTACTGACTTTAGAACAATATATTACAAAGTTTTTTTTTTACTAACAGGACAATATATAAAAAGATATGTACACAATGAACATTTATAAATTTTAATTTTCATGCAAAGTCATGTCTTAAACTAAACGGATTTTTCTTTTTTGTCAAATAATTCACAGTCCTTGGCAACATTCCAATTAAATGTCGAATCTGTATTACTGAAGTTAGTATTTTTTGCTGTGGCAACTGGTGCCACAGCAAAAAATACTAACTTCAGTGCTCCGTGGCTTTTTATTCACAGTGTTGTGCTTTAGTAATCGAGTTCGGATCTATTTTATTAGTTAAGTTATTGTCATAATTAGAAAATCTTAGAAATATCTGACTTCATAGTTATTGCAATAGACAATAGAATATACTTATTGTACAGATAATAGAATTAGATCTCATTGTTTTTAGCGTTTAAAAAAACAATAATAGTAGTATTTACAAGTTAATGATTGTTCTTGCAGCGGTTTATTGTAGGTATACTTATTTAATATTCCGTTTTAATTACTATCTTATTATGATAACTCTTCGCCATTATGAAAAGTAAAACTGCTTGTACAGATAGTGTCAAGAATATAAAATACTGAGAAAATAGATGTTTATGAATACAGCATTGCAGTATGATGGAGGCGATGTGTTCAAATTGAATAAAAATTGTGTAGCAATTTTATCTTATGGGACGGGAGGGATTTGGCGTGATGATAGAGATAGATTTTTTAATCTCATTAGCTATATTGACTGAACTACTTAGATGTGCAACGTTGATGCCACTATCACACACAGTTAAACAAATGTCAATAACACGAGAATAAGCAAGCGATATACTACGTATCAAATTAAAAAAAAACACACTTACAATGTGTAACATTAATAGCTAACTTTCCCATTACCCGCCATACTCGAACAAGTTCCAATTGTAACTGACAATAATAAATTAATAAGGCATGCATAATGAATGCGTGCGTAGTGGTGTAGTCGCAACAATGGCCGCGGTATCGGCGTGCACTCGACTCCCATCTTAAGTACCCGCATCACTAATTATTCCGATTGTTAGAGCCGGTAATGAGTATCGTAACGATAAGTTGCCGCCGGTGACCGCGCGGCATACATCGCCGGTTGCGCACCGACAGACAATACACACCCGGGTACCGGAGGAGGCAACTAATCGCATTACCGAACTAATCACGACCCGCTTCGACGAGGAAATTCATTAATATCCTGCACCTAGATACGGATAGATGAAAAAGTATATTCCGTGCGTGGTACGGGAGCCGGACTAGACGGGGCATACATTCTTTTTTCAATTTTGTTTCGTCGAGTACATTCCTAAGCGGAGCCTATGAAATAATATTTGTGTTATTTGAATCTTTTTTTTGCAAGGAGGTTAATTTTTTTTCGTATCAATTCGAATGCGTTCATTACGAAAATCGCATTTTTATTACTGTATAAAATGGAACGAAATACGTTTTCTTAGAAACATAGTAATTTATAGGGTCTTTGAACGGTGTAAACTGGTTATTACTGTAATCAAAATATGGTTATTATTTAACTACCTTCTTTCAACACGTAGTCATATTACAAAGTAGAAAATACGAGCAGTAAAAATAGTACATATTATATTCATTGTCACAAGTTAGAATAAAATTACTTTTACTGGTATGTCAAAATTGCACTTAGAATGCAAATATTGTAAGTTGTTTTGCTGCATTAAATAAAAATTAGCATAGATTAATTTGGTTTAACAATGTAAATCCAGATCACATAAATTAAAAAAAACCACGAATATTTTTTCCGTATTCAAAGTTACGCAAGACTATGCGCTTTTTTCCTTTTTTTCGAAACAAAGGCAATTACAATTCTCCTGTTCAAAATTCGAACACGCCTTCTAATTGTTATTTCGTCAGAAACTGCAAATCGGTCATTCCGTCTATTTCAAGCGATCTAAAACTATTTCGGCGCTCACAATTCACTCGTATATCACGTTGTCATGTCGTCATAGACAGCGTTCACAATCAATATGAATATGAATATTAATGCTAGGCAGGCAATTTGCATACAAAGTAATGCGAGGTAAAATAATTAAATACGTAGTCTTTGTACCACAAACAATTCACATCTCGGAATTAACCATGCCAGTGGGTACTTTACATAGAAGCGCCATCTACCGGGTCTATGCCTATGTTACTTCTGGATAAGGTAGCTTTCCAGTGGTGAAAGAATCATTTAAATCTGATCAGTAGTACCGGAAATTACCCCGAACATCCAAACTCTCAAACTTTACCTCTTTATATATTAGTATAGATATAGATGTTGGCCAATTACAGGATCTACTTTTAATCGATGAATTTAATGGTTTTGTTAATATAGGTGGTAAGTACCGAATTAAATAAAACTAGCTGTTAACCGAGACTTCATCTGTGCTAAATTTTATTTGAGAAAGGTATCCAACCTTGTCAAATCTTATCAAAAGCTGTTTAACGGTTTAGGCGTTAAAACGTAACAGACAAATAGAGTTAATTCCACATTTATATGAGTAATATTAGTATGTATATACGCAAATATATATGCAATACATATCATTATTATGCCGGATGCTTCCTGAGGTAGGCACAGATAAAAATGGCGACAGGTTCTGTCGTAATATAGCTCCTTGACATTTCTATAGACAGAGCTACACTAACAACTCTCCACTAGAAGATATCCACGATCTAGTAGGCGGAGTGACATAGGATCTTAACCCGTTGGAACTCTGTATTCTCTGTCAACCCCGCAAGGGATTTGTCTTGTTGAAACATATAGGTTTATTTCATGCCATTTGCAACAAGGCGATATCAGTGAAAGTAAAATTTAAATACAAACAAACGACATTAATATTAAATTATTCTAATTCTGAACGACGAGTCTCCGTAACCGGTGAGCGTGTATGAGACGAACTATGAGAGTAGAGGAAGCCAGAGAAGTATGTAAGGAAAGAACCTGTTGGAATTCTGTACTCTCTGCCTACCCCGTAAGGGATCTGGCGTGATGATATAGATAGATAGATATTCTAATTAGCACCGTATCAGTAAAATATTAGCAAATAGATTAGCCGGCGTATACGATGCAAATAATTTATTTCGAAGAGTAAATACGCAATGATCTAAAATTGGTTTGTGTGTTTATCTCATTGGTGATTGATGACTTGTTTGTCTAAAAGTAACGCTTCTATAATATTAGAACTATTAAATAAATACTGCAGGACTACCTCGTAAGTCTTCTGGCGATGACAAGTCAATCCGGACAGTGTGTTTTTATCAAAAACAATCTCCGTCACAGTTCGGAATAGAATTGAACCCGATAAAATACTACCGAACTAACATAGTCGGCGATATGTGGGTGTAGAAAGTGCCCCTCTGCTACCGGCGCTTGGAGAATATAGGCGTGAAGGTGATATTTTTTTTATTTAATACATATTTATGGTATACTAGCGACACGCCTTTTACATATAAACCTTCCTGTGTGTGACTGATCTACGCTGTTGGTCGCGGGGCCTTTACAGCTTCACCGTCCGAGAGGGCGAACGTGCAACCACTACATTCGAGCCAGGAGGTTATTGAGTTTTTCGCTTTCAGACAGACAGACTGACGCAGCGGGGGGGGGGGGACTTTGTTTTATAATAGTGATGGCATAATGAGTACGTGCAAGTCGATTAATTTTACGTGAAAAAAGTCAAGTTGCTCTTTTAAACGGTACTTTATAGACTATTTTTCTGAATTATCGGGTTCCGAAACATATTTAAAATGATGTATACAACGACTGCCTCGTTGGTCTAGTTAAAAGCACCGCTTGGTGATCACGGTGATACTGGGTTCAAATCCTAGGTCGGACAAATGAAGTTTTTCTAACGAAATAACTTCCCAGTATGAGTCCGGAGTCTGGAGTTGTGCCGGGTATATGGCAATAAGCTCGCTCCCTATCACGTGGGACCTAACATCGTCAGCGAAACGCGGGTGTACTCCGTACACCTCTGCCACCCCCGCTTGGGGAATATAGGCGTGACGGTGTATGTATACAATCTATGCTAGTATATTAGGCGGTCTCTTTCTGGGAAATTGCTATAAAAGGACAGCTTTAGTAAAGATCGATGACCTCTGACCTATTTTAATTCTTAGACAATATAATTTAAAAATCTTAGATCAAAAAAATGGCAGTACATTTCTTGCCCACTACATTTTTAAATAACATCTTTATTCAGACATATTGATATATTTAAGGTAAACTATAGAATATACCTATGCTCAGTTGTCGTATATGCTATGCACGTTTAATTTTTTTTTTTCAAAATACCTTTTTAAGAACACCATTTTATAGCAAAAGCGCAACGAAGATATCTTGCTTAGTCGTAGATTTCCGGGTCTAAAGTACTTGTCAAGATAAATCCAACGAGCCCAAACACTGTGGGGTTATATTGATTAGTTGAGTGGTTCCATTGGTCATCTTTCAGCTTCATCAGACGCTGAACACTATCTGGTTGTATAATACTGGTAAACACCAATCTAACAAGCATAACCACGAGGCATGACAAATTTCAGATCAATAGGATTCCCGCAAGTGCTTGAAAAATGGATCACAAGATTTGAGCCGGAAAGACAGACAGACAGACATACATACGAACATTGCAAGTTAAATAAAAGTTTGAAAAAAAGTGCCATAACATCCTTGAATCAAGTCATCAATTAATCTTTATGAACCGCATATAATCGATTAACAAATTATAGCAGTTTTCATTCTGTGTCGAGTCGAACAAATCAGTCGGGAAATAATCGAGAGTCGAGTATCGAATCGTAACGGAAATTGCGCTATTTGCTGTCGTTTTAAAAGGTGTCGAGGCGTTAGCGAGGGCCATCGCGCCGGCCAGACACTTTATTATGTTTACATATTAATAAAATGGAATTTTAAATATAGAATAACGTTATTTTGTTTTTAAATTACTTTATGGCTATAAGTCGATATTGTTTTTTTGTCTATGGAAATTGTTTTAAAGTAGCGAATTAAAAATAGTGTGCATATTCATTTCATATGTTGAGAACAAGTTTTTACTTTTAACGTTTAAGTCACACTTATGTGTAGTGTAGTGTAAGTAACAAACTTACCAGTTTTTTACTATTTCGTTGTTCTATAGTTAGTGCATAGTTTTACTGGTTCACGAGGTCGTAGGTTCGAAAGTCCGGTTCGAAGGTCCAAGGTCGGAAAAATTGTGATTTTTATTGAATCTGGTGTGCGGTATATTTTTTTTTTATTTTAATTGACACACGACACGGATTACAAAACATAACACTTAGTTCTAAAGTCACGGCATAGATCTGGGCTAGAATCCAAAACATGTGCATTCAGCTAATCAAAATTAAGTAAGTAACGACAAACAAAAAAAATAAGAGAGAAGTAAAAATTTATTAAAGTATAATAGACCTACTAGTATCCTTAATATGAGAGTGTATTAAATACATTTCTGCCATTTGAGGAATAAGTGACGGTATGTTTTTTGCAGTTTTATATTTATAACAAGCTTTTATTTATCTTGCAATGTTCGTATGTCTGTCTGCCTTTCCGGGTCAAATCTTGTGAACCATTTTTTAAGCACTTGTTGGTACCTGATTGAGCTGAAATATGGCATACATATAGGTTCGGTGATAATGCAATAAAATGATATTATGGAACTGGTCTGCTGATAGAAAGTGGTCATATGGATAAGTGAACTATACAATGCAACCCCCAGTGTAGACTTTTTAGGCTGGTATTACCAATACCAAATAGAATTCTGATTTGAGGTTCTGATGATGAAGTCGAAAGGTAGCCAATGGAATCACCTAACTACTCTATAAATTCCACCGCGTTTGGGCTCATTGGATTTATGTTGACGAGTACTTTATTATTAACTAGTTTCTGCCCGCGAATTCGTCTGCGTTCACTTTAGACAGGAACCTTACATTTTCTGGGATAAAAAGTATCCTATGTGTTAATCCAGGTAATAAACTTCGACGACGGACGATTTAGCGCAGTGGTTATGAGCTTGAGCATCTCCGCCCACTGTGTCTAATAGTCGCGGGTTCGATTCCCGCACGGGACAAATCTTTGTGTAATCCACAATTATTTGTTTCGGTCTGGGCATTTGTGTATGTGAGTTTTCACGTTTGTAAACGCACCCACGACACAGGAATAAATCATAGTGAGGGGCTAAGTTTAAAAAAAAAGAAACTATCTGAGTGCCAAATTCCATCACAATCCGTTATGCCGTTCTTGCGTGATTGGGTAACAAACATCAAAACATACAAACTTTCTCATTTATAATATTAGTGGGATAGTTTAAACCTTCTCAGTTTGAGAGGAGGCCCGAGCTCATCAGTGAGACCGTTTCTTAA
Source organism: Phalera bucephala (assembly GCA_905147815.2). NCBI lineage: Eukaryota > Metazoa > Arthropoda > Insecta > Lepidoptera > Notodontidae > Phalera > Phalera bucephala. Next base: position 3,957,784 of record LR990609.1, on the reverse strand, counting down.
TAGGGCTAATATTATTATATTAATAGTCTAATGCCACATAACCACCTCGAAATAGGTATTTAATTGAATAATTACAGATTTCATTGGCCTATTTCTTCGTGGCGTAGAAACCTTGGCACACCTTTCATAAAGCTTGCAAAGCCGAGGTTTATCTTTTGTTGCCATCGCTTTCCTTCAGCGCCATGAATTGCATTTCTAACATTCTAGATTTCTTTTACGAGCAAATATCGGATAATGGCGGCGGTGTTCTGTTGCATAATAAATTGAGTTTAACTGGCTATTCTTTAGGTATATGTATATAATATAATAATATTACTAGCCCTGTTAAGAAACGGTCCCACCGTTAGGCACGGGCCTCCTCTCAAACAGAGGGTTTAGGTCATAATCCACCACGCTCGCCCAGTGCGGGTTGGCGAACTTCACACACCTTAGAGAAACTCTTACGCATGCAGGTTTCCTCACGATGTTTTTCTTCACCGTTAAAGCAAGTGATAATTAATTTTTAATACGCACATGCTTTCGACAAGACAAAGCTGCGTGACTGGGTTTGAACCCGAGACCTCTGACTTTGCAGTCCAACCGTCTAACCACTAGGCTATCACTGCTATATATATATATATATATATATGTATATGTATAATAAAGTATATAGGTATAACGTTAACTTTATTCCTTAGGCCTTGATATTAGAGAACTTAGCACGAAAATATCCTTCTCACACTATATATTTATTAAATTAACACGAACGTGAGAGCACGCTTGCGCCACCCTAACGTCAAAGTTTTCATGCTAAGCCTTCAGGTTAGTTCTTAGTCCACCTAGAACTGTAGTTTGGGGGTAACCTCGGACTGCCCAATACCATTATCCCAACCCGTGCCGCAATAATATTAAATAGACCGGATATTTTATCCATTAAGATATTTATATAATAATAACCTTTATTAACAACAAAAATGTCAGAATGAACTGAGCTTGTTGGTTTAATGGTGCATGGTGCGGCTTGTCAACACGAGGTCCTATTCAAGCTTGGATAAAGTATTGGAGCTTCAAAAAAATCAGTATAATAGCCACAATTACACTGGAAGTAAACATCGTCAACGAAATAGGGACTTACACAATTGTGCGCATACACATACATACAAATATACATACATAAGTCATATGCAAACCACTTCGTGTTCCCGGATATAGCTGCCCAAATTACATACAGGAGATACACATTTAAGAAAAGCCTTAAAGTCAATCCTTTCTGACTTGTAACTTTGTACCACCATCTAAAGTTATCATAAATTCTCTGCGACTGAAGCAGAGCCTTCCATTCTATTATTAGTCTAAGTCGTCGTATAAGCCTCTAACTGGCCTAAAAGCCTATTTCGAGGCCCAACCGCCCGTGACTAGGCCACCACAATGAAGTTGACGCAAATAGGCGCACAATGTGATCATGTGTGGCTTGTGGGTGGACGTTTGAATATAGGGCAGGAGAAGCAAATCAACGGTACGCATGCCATTATGGCATAATTGGAAACGGCTGAATAACAACTTTCGAAAGCATATTTTTATAATTTCTCTTCTATGAGAGTGGAGGAAGCTAGAGAGGTCTGTAAGATAAGAATCTGTAGGACCTCTATACTCTCTGATATAGATAGATAGAAATACTTTCACTAATCACCTGTATCATTATTATATATTTCTGTAAAAGTTAATTCTGTAAGAAGGCCTTCAGTAATAATACTTAAAAAAAAATTGTTGCCAATCTTAGAACCCGAAAGTGTGGGTTAGCTATATATACCTGTGAGAGGTAGGAAGTTAGGTAGTTTAAGTGTTGCGGTAACCGGCGAGCATGTATGAGACGAACTATGAGTATGGAGGAAGTCACAGAGGTCTGTAAGGAAAGACCCTGCTGGAACTCTGTACTCTCTTCCTACCCGAAAGGTGATAATATAAATACATAGATAGAATTTGGTAGTTTTGGTTTTACTGAAGGGTGATTTATGCTTCAATCTTAAGGTATCAATTTTGCGCTACGGACGGCCGCGGCCGCCTCGCCCACAGGATTGATTATTCGCGGATTCGAACCCCACAGAGACAAATCTTTGTGGGACACAAATGTTTCTTGTCTGGGTGTTTGTGTATGTGAATTTTGTGTTCGTTAACACACAGGAAATAATTTCTCGGGACTATGAATCCTACTAATATTATAAATATGAAAGTTTGTTTGTTTGTTACTCAATAACGCAAAAACAGCGGAACGGATTTGGATGAAATTTGGCACACAGATAGTTTAATACCAGGATTAACATATAGGCTTTTTATCCTGGACAATTGTAAGGTTCCAATCTAAAGTCAACGCGGATGAAGTCAAGGGCAGAATTTAGTTGAAAATAAAAACAACAAATAAATTCTTAGCGATATACGCACTGATATAATGATATGTGAACTACTACCAAACCAAGTCTACCACCAAAACTACACCAACAGTTGTACCGCCAACGAAATCACCTTAAAATACTCGTATAACATTTACTTTAGATTTACAACAGACCATAAAAACTTATCATAAAAAATCCGGAACTATATTATTTTTACTCCATTATAATTAGGGTTATGGCCGTAACCGTTCCAGGAATAATAATAATAGTAATGGCTGGTTTAATATGCCGCTATTGGACACGGGCCTCCCCTCTCGGGGAGGGGGAATATAACTAGACCATAATGCTGTACTAGTTCAGATTGTGAAGTTCATACATCTTTTGAAAGCCAATAAAGTTTTTAAAAACGTGTTAATAGGCATGTTATCTTTTATCACGCACCTATATCACCCCATATCGTTCTGGTGGTCAAAAAGGGGAAAAGGTCCACCCCCATCGGTTTATTTCAAGTTTAATCTGGGCTACTAATAAAAAATAATAACTATAAGCTTCAATAATTAAGTAAGTACTAATTTTATGATACATTTTGCTTATGGTACTTAGGATCAATTTAAACACACCGTCACGCCTATATTTCCCAAGCTGGATTGGGAGAGGTGTACTGTGTACACCCACTATTCGCCGGCGATGTTAGGACCCATGTAATAGGGGGTGAGCCTAACTCGGCGCAATTCCAGACTTTGGACTGATACTGGGAATTTTCCGATAGAAAACTACATTTGTCCGACCTAGGATTTGAACCAGGACCTCGTGATCGCAAAGCACAATATTCGCCACTAGACCAACGAGGGAGTCAGGATCAATTTAATTAGCAAAACAGTAGAATAGAGCACTATGAGAGAGGGGGAAGCCAGAGAGATATGTGAAGAAAGAACCTGTTGGAACTCTGTACTCTTTGCCTAGCCCGCACGGGATCTGGCGTGATGATATAGAATAGAAAAGAAAAAACTAAAAACCATCACGCCTATATTTCCAAAGCGGCAGAGGCGCATTGTATACACTCATATATAATATAATTACCCACAATAGGTATTATTCCTATGTTGTAGGTGCGTTTCCTAACATGAAATTTATATACACAAACACTTACACCGAAACAAATATTTGTGGGTCTTACAAAGATTTGTCCCGAGCGAGAATTGAACCCGCGACTACTCAATCCAGGGGGCGGAGCGACTCATGCTCTTAACCACTGAACCAAGCTGTCAAGTCGCCGACGATGTCAGAATTTAATAATGGGTCCGGAATATTACTTTAGTAACACTTTTCCCGAACTAAGATTCATTTGAAAGGCGAACAGGCGAGAAACTTAGCGCTATTTTTTTAACTATCCATCCACAATTGTACATATATCGTTCTATTTATATCATACTCTCTGCTTACCTCGCAAGGGATCTTGCGTAATGATAAAGATAGATAGATAAATCTATACCGTCATTTATCTTTATATTATGTCACGTCCGATCCTTTGCGGGATAGTCAGTCTTTCAATTAAAGCGGTATCATTTAATTTGGATTCAATATTAATGCAACTTTTCCTCCAGCCATCATAATATCATCCATTTTCAAACCGCTTGCCTACCCACGCTTGCCGTTCACTCTTCCTTAAATCGACGTTTCCTGACAATTAGAACGATCGACTTCTACATAAACTAGAATAAGAATTGAAATTTCTAGGTAGCCTCTAATTTTCCGAAAGTCGTTATTCGCAAGCAAAGTTTAAGGCATAAACATAGGCAAACCCGCGGTACGTAAACATGCTTTAGCGAGGAGTAAGGCGAAACAGGTATTACCATTGGTAACTGCGAAACATCGGCAGCGAAGGGTTGGCGATAGGGATGCGATCAATTCCGGGAACCGATTTAAAAAAATACCGGGCATGAAAATAATATGGGAGGTGATATAATAAGAATCAAAAAGTGACCTCTTTCACTTTGAAATTTCGACATTGAAAAATCAGAATAATTCAGTCTATTCAAAAGTAGTTGGTGGTTGCGAGGCTCATTTTTAGGAAGTTTTATTTGTAACATTGTATACTAAACTCAGATGGCCATCGTTTACCAATTTTTTAACGTGGACCGAGACCACGTTGAGAGGATCTAAGCAACAACATCATGGGTATTGAGAAAAAGAAATCAATTTAGAATAAGTATCACAAAATATTATTGTTTCCACATATGTTATCCAAAATACCTCAGTGCCTTAAGACTAAAGTTTTTAGTCAATGTGTGTTACCAGTGATGATATATGGATCAGAGACGTGGTCTCTTACAATAGGTCTCATAAAAAAGCTCAGAGTTGCTCAGCGAGCTATGGAGAGAGCTATGCTCGGCGTTTCTCTACGCGATCGAATCAGGAATGAGGAGATTCGTAGAAGAACCAAGGTCACCGACGGTCACCGTTAAGATTAGCAAGCTGAAGTGGCAATGGGCGGGCCACATAGCGCGTAGATCGGACGGGCGTTGGGGCAGAAAGATTCTAGAGTGGAGACCACGTATTGGCAAGCGCAGCGTGGGACGACCGCCTGCCAGATGGACCGACGATCTTGTGAAAATCGCAGGAAGTCGTTGGATGCAGGTGGCATCGGACCGGTTACGCTGGAAAGCGATTGGGGAGGCCTATGTTCAGCAGTGGACAAGTATAGGCTGAGATGATGATGATGATGATGACATATGTTACTTTCCAGGCTACCTCTTAAACTCTACATAAAGCGCATATCACTACACACGTACTTGCTCTATTCTTATCACACTATATACCTATAGTAACCTATACTTAATGTACCTAAAAAAATATGGCATACATTTTTTCACCACCAAGACGATGATGAGAAACTGCAAAATTTTCACAACAATATTAGCTGTTATTATTTGATTGACCTAATGTTAAAGAATTTCAGTGAAACGTGCACATTCAGAATACTTATAGCGTGGTGCGTTTGACCGTGGCACAAAAACAAAACAATAATAAAAATCCCGCGTTTGCCCATCACTAGCGCAGTGCTGGGGTGAGTGAAAGACCCGGGCTATCGTACACTTGATGCTATCATTACGATTATTAACATGTGAGCCAGTGCCAGGCACCGCCCGCCTCCGCCCCGATATCTTTGACATAAGTCAGTTATTTTAATACAGCAATTAAGGGTTCCCGATGGACGAATAGGCGAACTTTTCGATTAGTCCGCGGTTCTATTTAAGTGGATTTTAAATTACTATCGACGCTATAGTATATCGATAGATAGGTTCGTGCGGCTTGCCGTTTGACGGGCGAGCTTTTTCGGTCCAAGTTTTAGTGAGTTGGTGTTGATATGTGCAACATGCGATGTTTGGCGAGTGTCTGTGTTCTTTGTATCTTCCTCGTGAATATTAATAAGGCTGTAGGTTTTGTATGATCATGTGCACCTGGTTCTAGTATGCCCGAGTTAGATCACAATGCTAATGAGGTATATCGAATTATATTTAGACATTTTGGAAGTCCGCACACATGAGTTCGTATGCTTAGAGGGTAGTCAGTAAAAACTTATAGGTAAGGTGTAAAAGTGTACACACACGGAAACTAATTCATCAGTGATCGATTGCATGAAGTACCCGATAACTCCGTGATCAAACTGAGTTGATTTACAAATTGAGTTGTAACCAGCCTGAGTTGAACATATTTCAAATTTGTCAACTAAAAGCGGCCTTAATCTACTTTCTACACGATGTCTGTCACTGGGAAAATTATATTATTACGAAAGAGCTTAGCACAAACATATTGGCATTGGCGTAACGCTATGGAGTTAAGCATGGCAGCACGCTTTCTAGTCATCGTAGCTATTACGTCAAATTGTTGCTGCTTAGTCTTCTGAAGACTCAGCATGAACATATTGACGCCAGCATCACGCTAGTGTTGATAAGCCATTCTTTCACACTACGAATTTACTAAATAAATGTGGACGTGATAGCACGCTTTTTCGACAACGTTACGATAACGTAATCTCTTCTTGTTAAGCCCTATGTTCATACTAAGCCTTAAATACTTGCGTAACTTCGACCAAAAGTTACGTCCTCACGCAGTTATATTCATATCGAAAATATTAGGACTTTAGGGAGGGGGGTGTACTATTGTTCCGGCGGCCCTCAATCGCCACCCCCTCGCGTCGCAGCCACTCTGACACGCTCAGCGTGCCTTTAATGAACTTTGTGTCACTATTGGCGAATACAAGTACACTTTTCTTTGCAATATCGACGGGCCATGAACAAAGCCGATGCGAAGTCGAAAGGGTAACCGGGCCGGCGCCGTTTCACTTTGTTGTGCGAAAACTGTCAAGTGTTTGTGGAATTCAGTGTGCTGGGTTGTGATGGCAGATGGGATGCAGTTTTCCTTTTTGAACTTTGATGTAGGTCAGAGTTCAAAGAGGAAACCTGCATCCTATTGGATCCGTTAGCGTTGTTTCTGTGTCGTAGACGCGTTTATAAACATGCAATTCATATACTTATACAATCACGTAGACGGAAAGAAGCGATCGCGGGTCACATAAAGATTTGTCTCGTGCGGGCGTTGAAGCTACGACTATTCAATCCAGTGACAGGAGCGGCGCTTTAAGTAATAATTATCAATTAGTTCTTAATCTTGATTTTTGGATCAGATTATCAATCAGGGATATGTATAAAAAAAAACAAATTGTAATACTCTTTGCTCATCATAAACTTTTCAGACTTACGGTAGAAAAATTCAAGAAAAAGCAATCAGAGAACACGATATTTACTTTCAAGTAAATGAAAACCAATCAGCAATTGAGTTTAAAATGTCGCGAGTTCCAAGACTGATTTGATTAATATAGCTGGAGCTACATTAAAAAAGCTTTAGCTCTCGTTAGAGGAATTAATTAATAATGAGAGACAGATAGCGAAAAAGCTGAGAGAGCTTTAAAGCTCTATTTCCGGGATCAACTCCAATGAAACGCAGAGCTACTATTTTTAGTGACTATTACAATTAGACGCTCCACACCGTACAAGGTAGACCGATGACCTGGTAAAGGTAAAAACAGGTAAAAGCAGGATGCACAGCCCAGAGCAGGTCGTCGTGGCGATCTTTGGGGGAGCCTTTGTCCTGCAGTGGTCGTATTTCAACTGATAATGCTTTTGATTTAAATGCTCTTCCCCACGGTTTACATTATGCATATCAGGTAGAAAGAGGTACTAATTATAAACATTCCTTAAATCACATGTGCGGAGTCAAGCTGACCGACCGTTTCTGCAACAGTGTAGTAAGAAAGCGTGAAGGTATGAAAGATAGCATCGGTGCAAAGATGAGAAATGGTATGCTCCATTGGTTCGGGCATATAGAAAGAAAGTCGGAAGAAAGAATGACAACAGATATTCAATGCGAAAGTGGAAGGCTGGAGGTACCGGGGAAGACCTAGACTATCTTACCATGACCAAATAGACCGTGTCTAATCTGAAGAGCAAGTCAAGAGTCGCGTTACCGGCGAGCGTGTATGAGACGAACTATGAGAGTGGAGGAAGCCAGAGAGGTATGTGAAGAAAGAACCTGTTGGAACTCTGTACTCTCTGCCTACCCCGCAAGAGACCTGGCATGATAATATAGATAGATTCTTCAAATTATTTAGAACTAGCTACGCGCCCCGATTACGCACAAGTAAAATTAAGTTTTAAAGCCAGGGCATCTGTGGTGACCTGAGGGGGCGTAGTGTAAAGTTTAACGTAGAGGTCCGGGATATGATTCGTATTAATATCTTCTTAACACATTTTCTGCATAAAGCATTATGAGACGAATTAGAGTGGAGAAAGCCAGAGGTCTCTAAGGAAAGAACCTAATTTTGTGTTTTCTGTCTCCTCCACAAGGGATCGAGTGTTATGATATAGTTAGAGATAGATAGCGTTATGATAACCTAATATTAACTAACTTCGGTGACATATACAGCGCACGTCATGTCAGCTATCAAGAGACACGATTTTTTTTGACAAATGTCATCATAGTTTGATTAAAATGCATAAAATATTTATAGAACCTGTAGCATTATATACATTTTTTTAAATGCAGAAAACATTTCCAAGACTCAGGAATGACATTCTCAGCACACTTAAAAAATACACGCAATAATTAGCATAAAAGCTAAGCATTGTATTCAAGTTCGGCACATACCTAGGCAACGTATAACCATTGCATCATAACACGTTGTACCTCGAAGCGCGAATTCTAATTACCACAGAATAATATCCACTGTAGGAATCGATCTAACGGTGGCCTGTGCCACCCTCCACCCCTGTGCCTAGCCTCCCGGTTCCCCCCACAATGCATGCCGAACTGAGTTTCGCACAACTATACCTAGATTAGAAGTCATCGCCGATGATTTGTTTGTGTCGATGCATGCGGGAATATAAAGACAGTATTTGTTCTTATGGGTGTGTTTATGGGCAGTTCGGTTGGTTTGATGAGAAAATTAAATAAGCGAGCATAATGGCGATCAACAGTATCGAAATAGGAATAATGAGTTGTGATCAGGATGATCAATGTTATAATAGATTTAGTTATGAATGGTTTGAGTTTTAGGTTAAACAAAATGTAATTATATATAGAATAAAAAATCAGTATCAAATTCGGCGTCTGGCATTATATGGGACATATCGTCATCGACATCATCGGCAAAAAGTAGGTGTACGCAGTACACCTCCGACAGGGTGTGTCAGAGGTGTACTGAACAATGTTTTGTAAAAAACTCTTTGTACAACATTATTGTAAAAAATCCTCGAATGAAAAATTAGAGATGTATATTTTGTATCGTAAACAATCAAGTATACTCACTGTTCTAGATAGAAATATAACGTGGTGATTTTAAATTAACTGCCAAATGTACGAAACAGTAGTAATTAATTTAAAAATAAACTACACCGAAACCCGTTCGAGCTTTCAAACAGAATTCTTCTTTTTTAAAAATAGCTTGCACAGACCTCTATGTGGGTGCGCCAATACATTTGGATGTATGTATGTATGGATATGATTTGAGGAGTACTAATACGTTCCTTCAACGGAAGGGTAAAATATCGGGTTTCGGAAACCTAGAATAAACTAATTAAAAAAGCGCCCGGCATGTCCCGCTTTTGACATAGGACGCCGTTTTAATTAGCTTATCTGTGAAAAAAGAGAATCGGAAGATATTTGATTAAAAGATGTAACATTCGCGTTCTCCGTCTGATACATTTTGCGATATTAGTAGACTCATTTGAGTGCAATCCTAATTAAAAACAGCACGAGAACATGTTCCTTTCATTTCCTTCTTCCTATATAGAGTTTTGGTGATATTCAGTTGGGTAGCTATCATTTACGTTAGCCTTATTTCTTAAAGGGTGATTTTTTCCATTTGCATCACGTTATGTTTCGTTATGTATTCAGATATGAGAACTTTGTAACCTAATTATCTCACTAGAATAGTCTACAGCGCTTTGTGATCACGAGGTCCTGGGTTCAAATCCTTGGTCGGACAAATGTAGTTTTTCTAACAAAAAATTCACAGTATGAGTCGGGAGTCTAGAGTTGTGCCCGGTAAATGGCAATAGGCTCGCCCCCTGTTACATGGGACCTGACATCGTCGGCGAAACGTGGGCGTATTCAGTACACCTTTGCCACCCCCGCTTGGAAAATATAGGCGTGACGGTGTGTGTGTGTAATAGTCTCAATATCCACGCGATTCCAAAATTATGACCGCTATTAAAACATTAATTGATAAAACACTTTACTCTCCAATCTAGGCAAGCGTAAGACTTACATACACACATACACACTGGGGTAGGCAGAGACCACAGTTTACCACAAACTACGATTTTGACACACCTCTTTCGCTTCATCTACGTTCATACATGTCCTCATGCATTTTGGCCTATAAAGAGTACGCACTTGAATCTCTTCAAAGTGACAGTTAATTTGGTCTAGCAAGACTTACCCGCTAAAATATATTGTAAACGACAGTTAAAATACATTTTCTTTAATCAATTTTTACGCCTGTAGAACAGCTGATAGATTCTACATGCTTTTTCAATTACATACGTACCAGCTTGCGTTGAGGGTTGGGATCGATAAATACTTTTTACCAATAGTATTAACGACTAATTATTAGCTAGTATGAAGTAGTTAAGTCGAACAACTTGTACGCCTGGTTCCACTCATTAACAATCTTGACCGGATATAAAAATATATACATAATATAAAAATAAGATTAATTTATTTTCTTATTTCTATTAGTAAGTAGTAAGTTCCAAAAACACAGGCAAAGGGCCCAAACTATTAAATTTTTTTATCATAACTGGGTGTAATTTACTTTAATATGTACAAAACAGCCTAAATTGCCCCACTGCTGAGCAAGGGCTTTGGTGGAGGCAGGTATTTGCTGCTAAATATAGCTATAATGCTAATAAAGCTCCCAACCTGGCTTAACGACTATGAATTAAGTGACAACTGGGACCAACGGCTTAACGTGCCTTCCTAAGTGTGTTTTTTGTATTTAGGTATTTTCCTATGAGATACCAAAACACTGACATACTTTGGAAGACTCTCGAAAATGGAAATGTCACAACGGTCACCCATCTCAGATCGACCGAGCCGAACACTGCTTACATCGGGGATCGCTAAGGTTTCGCAGCGCTGGGAGCGCTTTAATACTCGATAGTATTAAAATATAATTTACAGACACTTCTATTTTATATATGAGTAAAAACATAATCGTATCACAAGAACGGTAATTAAATAGTGCGTTTATGCATAGCTTCGATATTCTGTGAAGGTATTTGCATTAATGTATGATGTAATAATATGAAGAGGGGTCCTGTTTGTTGTTCGATGAAAACTGGGCTATAACATGCTATAAAATGGTTTGTTTAATTTTTTTCGCAACATCTTTGAGAGAATCTTTTAGGAGCCGAAGATGCTCGCGTCCGGAAGATTCACTCTGAATTTCCTACACGTGGTCCTTGGGCAGTGCTAAACGAATACCATCTTCACCTGTGGTAGGCAATGGTCGTGGCTGGTCACCACCCCCTAGCAATAATGTCGCCAAGACACAATCGTGCTCCGGCATGTTTCTCGGAATTATCTTATGAGGAGATGAGTCTAGCCGGATAATGCCGATTCGGAACCCAATCTGACTGCCGTCTCCTTAGCATACTTCCGTGTAAACAGGGTATTTTTGAGTACTTGGCTCGTTGGTCCAGTGGTTAAGAGTTTGAGCCACTCCGCCACTGGATTGAGTAGTCGCGGGTTCGGTTCCCGCACGAGACAAATCTTCGTACCCACAAATACTTGTTTCGGTGTGGGTGTGAATTTCATGTTTGTAAACGCACCCACGACCCAGGAATAATTCCGAGTGTGGGGCTACATTTAAAAAAAACATGGAGCATAGCGGTCAGATTTAGGTGTACACAGTGCACCTCTGCTATCCCCATTTGGGAAGTATAAGTGTAACGGCGTTCATTTTTTACCGATAAGCCACATAACGGACTGATTCAAATTAAATCAAAAAGTTTATTTCCATACATATTTCAAATGAAAACCCCAGAATATCATCAAAATAAATTACATTAACCAAGTGTGTAGATTTAATTTTCTTTCAGTTTGTCATACATAATTTTATTTCCGACACTTGTTTAGAATTGCTAAATTCCTATACTCGTGTATGTCGCAGCTATCAGAGTAAGTTAGCGCCTCAGTTGGATGGCTAGCCATTTAAGTAAACGCCGACATGTGATTAAATGGCTACACGTAAGTTTCATCATTTGACTTGACCCAAACCCAAATAATTTATTTTATATGAACCTTACGGGGTACTTACAAATTGTCAAATTACAGATCTAGTTATCTTATCTAACTATTACTTTACCACCGGATTGAACGCGGCCTCCACTGAGAATATCCGGCGAAGAAACTAAGCGGGCTTTTCTTTTTTATTTAATTCTCTTTGTCTTTTTTCCCTTCTATTTTCTTTTCAGTAAAATTGTGTGAGTACAGTGTTTAGGTTATAATTTAGAAGCTTACGATTTAGCTCCAGTGTGATGCCTTCCGTCTTAGTTATGAGACTAATGATGTGATCATGATGTGATAGGTAATCAACTAATGTAACTAATCAAAATGGTAAATTTACATTCGGATACTTGGAAAAAAAATCGGCCACAAGGTCAGACCAATGTTTAAATGTTGTTTCAAACGTTGTCGCATTTTAAGTAAAATACTCAATAACGGCATTCAATCCAATGCTGAAACGGCTAGCTATTTTACTGAATAGCTAATTTAGCCGCAAAGCAGCGACATAATATATTCACCACCAGTTTCTGATTTGTGTACAACAATCAATTTTGAGATAAGTGACATTCAAGTACTATCTGTCAAGTAAGTATGTAATAAATATACAAGTCACTGGTTCAGTCCAGGACCACGGCCGGTTTCAACATTTTACTTCGGCGTAGATTTGCCTACTACCACTAGAATTTTGACATATATGGAAAATCTATTAAAACACTATTGAATAAAAGACCGAACGGGCGTTGGGGCAGAAAGATTCTAGAGTGGTGACCACGTATTGCCAAGCGTAGCGTAAGACGGCCGCCTAACAATATATATAATACTAATCAAATCTATCGATTAGTTAAGTACTAAAGTGACGCGTACTTATCTCAAAATTTCCACATAAAATACTCGAAGAATATGTAATGGAATAGAACTGAGCGTTAGCACGAATAGATTGACGTAATCGTAACCTTGTCAAGAAAGCGTGCTGTCACGTTCATTGCTGATTTAGTAAAATTGTAGTATGGAAAGGATGATACACCAACTCGATAGCCTTAAACTAACGTTGATCTGTTCGTGTTAAGCTAAAGTAAGCTAAAACGGAGTGTTCTCTCACTCCGTTTCAGCTTACTTTAAACGTCTTATCTAGAGTGAAATTAATGTAAAATTTGAAGTCCCAATGAGCTAGGGACTTGAAATATTAAATACAACTTAATGACAATGCATTAATTTATCATACACAAGACTCTGTTATATATAATTGATACCTGAATAGTTCACCAATTTCATTCAGTATCGTTTTGAGGCGTATATAGAGATATGGATATGTTTAGCACGACTGAAACACGAACACATTTAATGTTTTAAAATCACGTATATTCTTTTGCGGGGTAAGCAGAGAGCACATAGTTCCAACAGCTTCCTACAGACTTTTCGGTCAAATAAAGAAAAATAGACAGAACTCCTACCTCTCGCTTAAAAATTCAGCACATTTTACTTCTCATAGCACCGTGGGAAAAGGTGACACACACCATGCTATAATATTTCACATAATACTGTTAAACATTGATTATTGGTGTAATTATTTGACCGATCACATGTTAAAAATCACAGCAATACGACATATTACGAATTTAAATGTATGTTAGTACAGCTTTCCTGTTGTTTTTGACGGTATCTCATTTGATAGTTTTGTTATTCACTATAAAGGATCAACTAGAATGTAACACAAAGAGTATAGGTACATAACTAAATTAAAAATATAATTTAATTTAATACGGTGCTTTTGGACGAACTAACTTTTTATCATTGATAAGATCAACACTCGTGATCCTACTAATATAACAAATATGAATGTTTATATGTTTGTTACTCAATAACGCAAAAACGTTGGCTGAAATTTGGCAAACATTTATTACCTGGCTACATAGTTATTACCTCGATTAACACTTAGCATACTTTTTACCCCGGAAAAATTCAAGATTTCTGTCTAAAGTCAACGCGGACGTAAACTAGTGATATATGAATAGATAAGAAAATATTATGCCCATATTCCTAAATGGTGGTATCACAGACTATATTATTTCCAAATGAAATGTGTATGCATCAAAAATGCAAAACATAGAAGAAAAACTATTCATTCGAAAATATCCTCCATAAGTCTTCTAAAAATTGTCACAGTATTTCATTGTAAAAAATAATGACAACAAATTAAGCAGGTTCCCAAAAAGTATCTTTATACTTGATGCTTACTAACCTAAAAGGGAGGAAGTATAAAAGATAACTTAACTTTTCTATTAAAAACATGACTGCGTGTTGCCCCCTATACCCCTCTGTATGACCTACGCGTTGACCGCGTAGCAAGTTGTAGACTATTATATATTAGACCAGACGGACCTAAAACCCAGGCGTATTTTATCAAAGTTCTATTAGTTCTAGTATTTTATCAAGGTTTAATATACTTTTTGAAAGTTGGACACACTTTTTTAAACTGGACATAACTTTAAAAATGTTGCGATAAAATATTACAAATTAATGAATTAATGAATAACTAACCAGACAGCAGGCTATGATCAGGCTTAAGAACTAAAATTATCAATAAAATGAGTTCTACCTATCACAAATCAGTAAGTATCTCATGCCACGAGTTTAAATGACAAAAAGTGTTACAAAAGCCGGATAATCCGGACACGACCGTAAATCCGGACGTCTAACAACCCATTTCCCGATCTTCTTACAACAAAATTAAACCCCTCGTCACCGCTTTAGCAGGAAAATTTAGCCCGCTTAAGCGCCCGCCACGGTCACAAGCAGACATCACGTCGAACAGAATCCCCGAACGGCACAAACCAGCAAAAGGCACTACAATCTGCCGGTGACGTCGACGCATAAACATGCATCTCCCTTGGGCGCCCCGTACAAAGTCCGACTGATTCGCAATGCAAAACGCACGGACGGCCCACCTATCTAATATTGCCCGATGTATTTTGAATAATTGCTGAGCGCAGCCCTGCTCCCGACCGTTGATTGCGTCCACAAAGAGATAGAGGTTCAACGGAAAATGTCTTGCTTGGGATTTGCTGCAGCCTAACTGAACGCTTTGGTGCGAAAGTCGTGCGGGTGGGAACCATGATTTTGGATTCTTTTTATTTACTTCGGAGGAATGGGTTATAGTACAGGTGAATTTGTAAATTACTCTGGTGTAGGCGTTACATTGAGTGAGAGTCTGTTGTATGATTTAAGCTTTGTTTAGGTTTCGTTGTTGTGCTTAACTAGCTGTTGCATGTTGCGGCTGATTGTCGGGGTTTGAATACCAGACAAAACTGTTTTTATAATTAGAAATTCAATAGCGATGCAGTCTGAAATTGTGCTCATGGCTTGACTACATTGAATTATGACATGGTTAGTAAAAAGTAGGCGTACACAGTACACCCCTGTCACCGTGCTCGAAGAATGTAGACGATCTTTTACTCTTTCTTATTTTGTACTATTCTACTGTGCCGAGGTTAACGCTACACCGAAACTGACCTGTAGTCATTAATCGATTGAAAATCTCCAAACCGCGGGCTAACTTTCTTCATTAATTATTTAGTTTCGGTGCAGCGCTATCTATCGGGGTATGTCGTAAACAACTAAATTATTTAACATTATCGTTCACGGTGAAATTACGATATTTGTTTCAACAACTAGTTGCTGCCCGCAACTTGGTCCGCGTTGACTTTAGACAGGAACGTAACATTTTTTCGAGATTCCTATGTGTTAATCTAGGTAATAAACTACATGTGTGCCAAATTGCATCCAAATCCGTTTAGCCGTTTTTGCGTGATTGTGTAACAAACATCCAAAAATCCTAACAAACAAACTTTCAAATTTATTATATTAGTAGGATAAGTACATCTATCGAGTGGCGACCTCGTACCGGAAGACGTAGAGTGCAAAGGCCACCTCACAAAGTGGACCGATGACCTGGTGAAGGTCGCAGGTAAAACCTGGATGCGTACAGCATAGAGTCGATCCTAGGGGGAATCCTTTGTCTAGCATTGGACGTTTTTCGGCTATATACTTTACTGCATATAATATAGGCTATATACTTTACTGCATATATTTTTTCGCCAAGCTCGTGCATTAAAACTTTATTCTCGACATTTTTCGCAAACGGCGCACAGTTTTTGATTATACGCGATTGAAAAAAAATCAGTTTCAATTCGAATTCGATTCAATTATAATTCGGAAACTGTTTAAAACTTCGTTGTTAAGGGGCCGTCTGGTGCAGGCATGCAGTATAATGTTTTAAAAAAGTTAGTAAACACTACATCACGTTCCTAATTCAATGCGGTTAACAAAATTCAAAGCGCTGAAAATTTCTGAACTCTCCATTTTGCGAACACAAACAACACCCAAGAAGCCTTAGAAAATAAAAAATAAAATCAAGTAAAGCCTATAAAATTATCAAAGGGCTAAGCACAAACCGTTTAACGTTATAATAGTAACATAGTCGAGAAACCATCCTATCACGTTCTTTATTCAGTAAATTTGTAGCATGAAACTCTACAGCATTGTACTAACGTCAATCTGTTCATTCTAAGCATTCTGTCCACAAAAACAACGAATAACGACTGATTTTTCCCACGCAAACTATAAAAATGAAAAACCAATGACGTACACCACAAGGTTGACTCCAGAGTTTTAATCTCATCTCTTAACAAAGCCTTTAGACTCACGTTCACTAGTTTTATGCTCACAGTGGGGTTAACGTAGCGTGATTGAGCTAACGGAGGTATTAACACTTTGCTGGGCAAATAAGCTTTGTATAAAAGTGTCACACACATGTCAGTGTGCATACAGAATCCATTAGTCTTTTGATAAGTAAAAGTTGCCACTTTGCCGCTAGACGCAACTTAATATGGTGGTTTCTTGACATAATAATTAAAAGTATGTGATATTGAAAAGTCGAGGCGGTCGTAGCGCTGTGCGACCCCGGTGTTGTCATCGATCACCAAAGTTAAGTAGCGATCGACTCGGTTGGCCTGAGATGGATGACCGTTTGTAGCATTTTCATATTCAAGCGTCTCTGTGCTTCGGAAGGCTCGTTAAGCCGTAGGTCCCGGTTAACTCCGTTAAACCGAGTTGGGAGCCTTATAGACTTATTACCATGCTTATACATCTATGAATGTGTTGTCTTTGTAAAAAATAATAAGCATTGGTACACTGAAATTGAAAGGGAAGAAACCAGAACGAATGTAAGGATTGTGGTTGGTAACGATGTGCTGGAGCAAGTGAATGAGTTTGTATATCTTGGATGCGCCTACGGTAAGGATGGGAAATACACCGCTGACATAGAGAGAAGAGTGAGTGCAGGGAACAGAGTGAATGGTGCGATGGGAAATCTACTCGGGAGCCGGCACTTAAGCCATAGGGCGCAGCTGGCCATACATGACGGAGTTCTCGTCCCAACGCTGTTATATGGTAGCGAGAGCTGGGTATGTAAGAAGGAGAATGAAAGTAGGATAAATGCGGTAGAAATGCGAGCTCTGCGGAAGATGTGCGGAGTGAAGCTGACTGACCGCATGCTCCGTTGGTTCGGGCATATAGAAAGAATGCCAGAGGAAAGAATGACAAAACAGATATACAATGTGAAAGTGGAAGGATGCAGGTACCGGGGAAGACCTAGACTATCTTACCACGACCAAATAAACCGAGTCTTGTCTGATGGAAAAGTCAAGA
Source organism: Phalera bucephala (assembly GCA_905147815.2). Classification (NCBI taxonomy): domain Eukaryota; kingdom Metazoa; phylum Arthropoda; class Insecta; order Lepidoptera; family Notodontidae; genus Phalera; species Phalera bucephala. The sequence continues at coordinate 3,939,857 of LR990609.1, read as the reverse complement.
GTCTCCGTAACCGGCGAGCGTGTATGAGACGAACTATGAGAGTCGAGGAAGCCAGAGAGGTATGTAAGGAAAGAACCTGTTGGAACTCTGTACTCTCTTCCTACCCCGCAAGGGATCTGGCGTGAGGTTATAGATAGATAGATAGATTGGTACACAAAATTACAGAGTACTCGTTACAATAATAAAGTTCGAGGACCTCCGAGCAAAACCGCTCTCTTAAGTAAAAGTGTTTTTGGCATGGCTCCCAAACAGTACAATAAATTACCCAAATCCTTAATTGACATTGAAAGCATTTCTAGATTTAAGACGAAGGTAAAAGAATTATTGACACAGATGACATACTATACCATAAGTGAATATTTTAATGATCAATTATGAATATAATAATAAATATTTGACCTAGTAAACATTCATAATTATGGATGACATTTTGAATACTGTGACATTTTACAAATTTATGTGGTATTTAATTTAATATAATACTATTGGACTGAGATATTTTACAATTAACTGCATGATATGTTTAACCTTTTGCATGCCTTTTGGCAGAATATGGCAAATGTTACCATAATGTATCAAATTAACACCATTTGTTATACCCATATTCGCAAAATAAAGAATTTGAATTTGAAGACTATAGGCATGACAAGTTCAAAAAGGAGGTGTGGTGGAGCCACAAACCTGCCTCCACCATATCGCACTGCGTCCGCGTGGTGGTCGAATCTCTCTTACCCTAATTTGTGAGAGAAGGCCTTTGCCCAATAGTGGGACATATAGACTGATATTATTATATTATTGTTATGTGAAAGTGGCGCATATTTTAAAGTGGAGGTATCAAAATAGGATTTGTTGGCATATTTCTTTCTACTAGCGATATGGGTACCTGTTTAGTAATAGTTTCGGATACCTATCTATCTATATCATCACGTCAGATCCATTGCGGGGTAGGCAGAGAGTTAAGGATATGGTATATTTTTTAGTTTTGGGTAGAAGATGAAATATTGTGGTTTTCTGACATAATTATTAAAAGTATGCGAAATGGGCGCATATTTTTAAGTGGAAGAGGGGTGAGAGATAAAAATAAGAAATGTCACTATATTTATATGTTCCACAGTAAAGAGTGTATTTAAAAGGGATATTATGCAGTTTTTAAAGTCAGTGAGGGCAAAACATAGCAATGCACATATACGCGACCAACATACATACACATAGGATGTGATATTCTATCTATCTATCTATCTTTATCATCACGCCAGATCCCTTGTGGGGTAGGCAGAGAGTACATAGTACTGAGAGTCTTATCTGAAGGTCAAGTCAAGAGTCTCCGTAACCGGCGAGCGTGTATGAGACGAAGTATGAGAGTGGAGGCAGCCAGAGAGGTATGTAAGGAAAGAACCTGTTGGAAGTGTCATATTCGTACACCAAAATATTTTCTCATTTAGTTTATAATATTTCATATTACTGAACTACTCTACTGCAAAGCAGCGACGCAGTGATAGCCTAGTCGTTAGATCGTTGGACTACAAAGTCAGAGGTCTCTGGTTCAAAACAGGCACGCACCTCTGTCTTTTCGAAAGCATGTTCGTTATAAAAAAATAACTATAACTTGCTTTAACGGTGATGGAAAAATATCGTGAGGAAACCTAACCTGCCTGCCCAAGAGTTTCTCTAAGGTGTGTGAAGTTCGCCAACCCGCACTGGGCCAGCGTGGTGGACTATGGCCTAAGCCCTCTCAGTTTGAGAGGAGGCCCGTGCCCAACGGTGGGACACTTTCATAACAGGGCTAATATTACTCTACTGGCTGTTTGATTATAAAAAAAGTTAAATCCTTTCTGTAAACTTAGAATATAAGTTGAGATTGTAATATATTTAAGAGCTGCGGAATTCGTATCAATAAAAAAATAATTGTGGGCATATTTCATTCTACTAGTCACATGGGTACCTGTGTGGGAACAGTTAGGAATACCTATTCTATATTTTTTAGTTACTACTATGGGTGGAATATGAGGATGACTACATCACAATACCGACCGTAGTTGGCTGCCATTGGCCTGTTGAAGAAGAACTTTGTCCAACTCTAAATAACATTTCTTTCTTTCACTAAGAGTTATTCCTGTTCCGTGATCGACAGTCGCATTAAGATGCGACCGCGTTCCTAGACCAATCAGTACAGTACAGTCAACATTCAGACATTCGGAGGCAGTTCCTAGATATTCTATTTAAATCTGAGGGACCAAAATTACACGATCTCTGACGGACCTGAGCATGTCAATCATTCTACTTGAACCTGGGACTGGCTGACACAGTGAATACCTGAACTCATACGTCAATCATTAATATAATGGTTGCCTCGGAAATCATGCTCGTGGACGGGGACTGGGAGCTTAAAGCCTGGTATTAACTATGAAATAAACGTCCTGTGACGCATATTGCTGAAATGTGTCGTTAATGATGCTAGGCCATGTCTGGCAATGATCTTTGTTTCTTGTCGTCGCGGAGCTTTTTGTTGAGGTATAGAAACCACAGAGTGTAAACGTGTGAAACAATATGGACGAACGATGTACCTATAAACACTCTGGGACAACATGCTGGAACCGACTAAAAATGTGGACGACATGCCGCCGGACCATATATGGAGCGGCGTCACCCGACAAACCGTCCGGTAGCCGTCGCTCGTTCTCTTTCAATTTCAGACATCGTTCATACTTATTGCTGCGCAACACAAGTCTACAGTGCGACAAGGATCTTTTGACCCGTGGATCACATTGACAGAGGGGCTTTCATGTGAATGAGTGCTACCATTTATGAAAATAAATAAAAAAGTGCAACTTTGCGCCTGACATTTCACTTAACCACGATTTTGGCCGCGGCCTAAAAGATCCTTGTCGGACTGTACCCTCTATATGTAATCATCAGCTGTGACTTGAAAACCGTTGTCGTCCAACATCGCTCAACTTCACCCGGCTTCTCAAGCAACACGTCCCACGGAATTGTTCATACTAGTAGCCACAAGTAATAATTTGAGAGATTGAACGTATCTATACATATCGATATCTAAACTAATATAATTTTAGCTCGCCCCGAGTACACACAAGACAATAACCGCTTGCATATTTCAAGTGGGCTCAAGTTGAGCTTGCCAATCAAGGCTCCGTCTGCACGCGATCGCATCCAGCCGCACAACCGGCGCAGCCTGATCACCAGCCATGCATTTTAATTACTTATAAATGTGCTTGAATTTAATTAAGTTAACCTAAAGTTCTGAGATTTGGAAATCGATTGTTGAAAGAATAATTGCAACTACAATATAGTTAAAAATAATCTTTAACTATGTAACAAGAATGCCGTGATGTTAAGATATTTGGTTTATGTTAAATATACTCGGAAGTCTTGCTTGACAATTAATTGAAATCAATAATTCAACTCTATCAAGGCAAGGTTTTAAAATTATACAGTATTAAAAAAAATCTGTTCGAGCGGTCGAATAAGTACAGTATAACCGAAATATTATATATAACACTAATAATTTCATATACAATTCACACTGAACGGTGTTCAAATTCATAGATTGATTTATTTCCGCGACACTTTTTGAGCCAGCTTGGTATATACCAGACTATCCTAAGCATATTCCATTCACAAGCAATGCGTTCCCACTGAATAAAAATACATAATAAATTTCATCCTTGATTTCTCAAAATCATCACGCGAGATTCCTTGGTAAAGAGTATAGAATTCATGCAGGTCCTTAAAAACCTTTCTCTCTTCACTCTCATAGTTGTCTCATACACGCCGCTCATAGCAATTTTTCGACTTATCCAACGAATAGGCCTCGGTATATCCGATCATGGTAAGATAGTCTAGGTCTCTACCATCACACAACCCATTACATATTTATTCCCATTAAACCGTCCGAACAAACGCGTATTTGATTTCGCCTCGCTCCTCCGCTTAAATCGGTATTCCCTTTGCAGTTTGTTACGCCACCGAACATTATTTGTATACGTTAAGCATGAAATGTTGCCAAGCAAATGCGCCTAGTATTTGTGAGTAGGTTTAGGAAAGGAGGGGGAAAACGGCGGCGCGCCCCCCACCCACCCCAATGCGTACTACCCTCCGACCACGAGAAATACCCGCATCGCAACGGAGTTTCAATATTCCATACAGAATTGCATCCAAATGCTACATTTTTGGACAAATAGAAATAAAGTAAAAAGCACTGCCCGCCGCTCGGACTGAAATCTTGAAAGGTTTTCAATATATCGTGCACATGTGTGCGTTGCAAAGATTTAATTTGCTCTGAATGGACTGGTCTTTAAACATCTTTTCAATGCAGTTTGATAGGAAATTTGTTGAGGGTCCCCTCGTGTTTGGTATGGCAAGACTTTGGAAATGGGTTTACCGTGATATACGATGTGAATGTTGATAAAAAAAAACCGTTAGTTAGGTAAACCAAAAACTCAGTTTTTTTTTTTTAAACATGTCTCCACACTAGGATTTATTCCTGTGTCGTGGGTGCGTTTACAAACATCAAATTCACATACACAAATACCCAGACCGGAACAAAGAATTGTGAATCACACAAAGATTTGTCCCGTGCGGGAATCGAACCCGCGACTATTAGACACAGTGGGCGGAGCGGCTTAAGCTCTTAACCACTGCGCTAAATCGTCCGTCACTCGTCGATCGATCGTCGTCGTATTAACGAAACTTTACAATGAAATAAAACTATTTTTTCGGATTTTATCGCGGTTTATTTTGATTTTTAAGTTCCCGACGTTTCGAGTGCTTTGCAGCACCCATGGACACGGGAAGGTCCTTCCCGTCAAAATAAACCGCGATAAAATCCGAAAAAATAGTTTTATTTCATGTGTAATATTCGCGTAAATCTAAGAACTCAGTATGTGAAACTTTACAATGCTAATATCCTTTCTGGTCCCGTTTGTATACACCTAATCTGATCGTAAGTAATATATTACAAATAAAAGCACTACTTTTTCTTTTATTTACACAATTTATGGAGTAGCCTGTGCTATTTACAAGATTTCATAAATTTTGACCATTTAACAGTTCTTTTGTTATATATACAAAAAATTGTAGCAGTTTTACTATGTTCACTGTTGTTATCTAACACAAAGAAATATCTACATTTTTTCCCAACTCATAGCGTAGGAGACAATATCATGATCATACCTTGATCAGAGTCTACTAACGAACTGAAAACAAACGTCAGATGCAGTTTACATATATTTCAATACTTGATACACAAGAAAACCTAATCGCAATCAAAAGAATTTTGATTCATGTGGACTAAATGGCAATATTTGTGAAGAACCCGGACAAAAAAGGATAGAGATTGAGGCCAGAGGGGTCTGTAAGAAAAGAATCTGTTGGGATCTCTTTACTATCGTCCTGATAGAAAGAGAGATTGCTAATATATACCTCCGTTTTGGAATGTCACTCTCGGGAAGAACAAGACCAAGTAATTCTACAGTAACTCTTTCAAAAAATAGAGTTTTACAATTATTTTTGAATACGCGATCAATAGGATAATACAGATGTATCAAGCAGATTTAGAGTTAGATAAACTTAAGTAATATTAAACCCTAAACCCTCTCAGTTTGAGAGGAGGCCCGTGCCCAACAGTGGGACAGTTTCTTAACAGGGCTTATATAAGTAATATTAAACATAAACATGTATGTATTTTTAAACGGTGTAATTAATATTATATTTTGCCCTCGTGTACAAAACCTAAAGATTTTGTTCATTATATTAATAACCGTCACGCCTATATTCCCCAGAGGGGGTGGCAGAGGTGTACTGAGTACACCCACGTTTCGCCGACGATGTTAGGCCCCATGGAATAGGGGGCGAGCCTATTGCCATATACCGGGCACAATTCCAGACTCCGGACTCATACTGGGAATTTTTCGTTAGAAAAACTACATTTGTCCGACCTAGGATTTGAAACCAGGATCTCGTGATCACCAGACCAACGAGGCAGCCAATATATTAATAACATAGAATATATAACATGTAGGTATATAATAGTGTGTTGACTACACTAAAAAAACGATTTGTCTCAGTGTGATGCCAAACGAGATTTCACAGCACATTATCTAGATCATAGGTCATAGTAGGAAAAGTATGAAATAAATAAAATAATACAGCCACGCCTATATTCCACCAGCGGGAATAGCAGAGGTGTGCTGTGTACACCAACTTTTCGCCGACAATTCTAGGTACCATATTGTAAGTGGCGAGCGGATAGCCATTATACAATGCCAAGCTTCGGTCTGTCACTAGAATTTTTTCTATCGATAAATTACATTTTGTCCGACCTAGGATCGAACCCAGGACCTCGTAGCAGGTACGCACGTCATTCGAGACTAGACCAGCGAGGCAGGTATACATGATTAATTGGATTTTTTTATTTTGTGTTCAGTATGTATCCTCCGAGATATGAAAATCGCATTATCCATGAATTTGCGGTCCGCATATCAACGGAGATAGACCAGATAAAAGGAGACCAATTGATCCTACAAATTAGTGCAACGTTGTCCATCATGCAGGATTAACCTGAGATTCTAATTGTATGCCGTAATTGAATTGAGTTTGCTTTGATTAATTCCGTTATAAGATAATAATAGTAGACATGAGCAGTGCTACTATGGGAATGGAGAATCTATAACCAATTTGTGCCTATCATATATAACTCGCGTAAGAAATATATAATTATCTATCTATCAGCAGGCAAAGTGGTCCACAGATTCTTTCCATACAGACCTCTCTGGCTTTCTCCACTCTCACTGAGCGTCTCCTACACGCTCGCCGGTTTCGAAGACTCTTGACTTGCCCTCCAGATAAGACACAGATATTATTATCATCTTCAAAATTGTTATTTTGCTTTTTTACATATCCTAAACACGTAAATAAAATAGTTTTTATGGAAGTTTTTTGAAAACCTATCACATGACAATGTATGAAACCCAGGTAAATATAAAGCATTTCGAAAAACTGATCGAATCGAATGAACTGAGGTTCGATCCTATGAAAATAACAACAGAATAGCAGATAAGAAAATAATACCGTTACGCGTGCATTACGCCACCAAGAGTAGCAGAGGTGTACTATGTTCACCCAATTTTCGCGGACGATGTTAGATCCCATGTTATAGGAGACGTCACTATTGCCATATATATCGGGCACAATTCCAGACTCCGAACTTTTACATTTTGTTTAGCCCCGGATTTGAAATCAGGACTTGGTGATCACTACGCGCATTATTCGCTACTAGACCAACGAAACAATTGAAAACGCATAAATGATTTAAGAAAAAAATGTAACATAATATATCGATGGTTCGGAAAATATCGGATCAATCGAAAACTGGGTATCTATTCCCGGATTTTACCGATTGCTAGGTTACAGTTGAAAATACGACGCCGAAAGTGGGGCGCGGGGATCTGTACATAGGACTTATGGGAATAAATATTATCTATCTATATATCTATATCATCACGCCAGCTCCCTCGCGGGGTAGGCAGAGAATACAGAGCTCCAACAGGTTCTTTCCTTACATACCTCTCTGGCTTCCTCCACTCTCATAGTTCGTCTCATACACACTCGCCGGTTACGGAGACTCTAGATTTGCCCTTCAGATAAGACACGGTCTATTTGGTCATGGTAAGATAGTCTAGGTCTTCCCCGGTACCTACATCCTTCCACTTTCGCATTGTATATCTGTTTTGTCATTCTTTCTTCTGGCATTCTTTCTATATGCCCGAACCAACGGAGCATATAAACATTAATTGGGAAGAAAAAGGGGAATATGGCTTAACACCATATTGGCAATTTTACGCGGGCTTATTTCGAGGTGTTTTTTTGAATGAATGAATAGAATAGTGCCGTTTGTTCTTCTATCTATACCATCGCCAGATCACTTGAGTGGTAGGTAGGAAGTACAGAGTTGCAACAGGTTCTTTTCTTACAGGCCTCTCTCTCTTCACTCTCACCTTGTGGTGGGCTTCGCACGATATCTCATGCGATATGTGTAGCGAGACATTTTGCCTCTAAGCAGAGTTGGACAAAATTATTTGTCAAAATATTAAAGTGCAATCATAATGAACAGACGGCTTGGTCCAGTACGTAAGGGAATCGCTCTGCCCACCGGATGGAGTGGCTAAGGGTTCGATTCCCGCACGGGACAAATCTTCGTGTGACCTACAAATATTTGTTTCGGTCTGGGTGTTTATACATGTCAATTTCATGTTCGTTAACGTACCCACGCGACCACTGATACAGGAATAACTCATATTGTTGGGCTACGTTTTCAAAAAGTAAGAAGCAGTAGAAGAAAAAATATTTCGGATTTAATCGCGGTTTATTTTTAAGTTCCAAACGTTTCGAGTGTGTGTGTGTGTGAATGATCTACGCTGTCGGCCGCGGGGCCTTTACAGCTTCACCGGACAAGAGGGCAAGCGTGCAACCACTACGCTCGAGCGAGAAGGGCAAGGGGGCAACTAGCTCAAGGGCGCCTCAAGGAGGAACGGCCTCGGCTTGGGCAGTCGCTATGGGGGAGGCCGTATACTAGGTGTCTCGTCGTGGTGCTTTATACCGGCCGACGGGCAAGGGAACGTTTCGAGTGCTTTATAGCATCCATGGTCATGGGACAGACTAAGGCGTTTGACGTCCAAAACTTATTATTATTCCGGAATACTTTAGGAGAATTAATTTAATTACAATAGAAAGTTTAAGTGATTGATCCAAAAATGAAAAAAACGATGGTATAATGCTCCACACTACCACCGTGGATACGAGGCTTCCCACTATTTATTAAGGATTAAAAGGTAACGTCGATCAATAAGACTCACCTCCTACAGCTAATTTTCAAGAATAAAAAACCATTGTTTTATCGTTGGAAATATTATCCTTTGAACTATAATATATACGAACTCATAATATGGAAATAGATAATAGCGGTGGTAAAAAATGTATAATTATGAATATTTATTGACACATTTAGTTCATGGAATAGCCATGTGTTTAAACAATGTCGTTATACATAAGGGCTCATTTACATCACCCGATATGCAATAACGGAAAATGTAATGGGGCGTTAAAGTTAAAAAAACCGGCAAGTGCGAGTAGGATAAGCGCTATAAGGGATCTGTATAAGTGGTACTACATGTAGATGTTTAGTTTTTTCATCGAATCCTAGGATTTTTTATCCTACTAATATAAAAAAAGCAAAAGTTTGTAGGATGGATGTAAGGATGTTTTTAACGTTTTCACGCAAAAACTACTGAACGGATTATGATGGAAGCATACAGTAATATAGCTCATACATCAGAATCACACAGACTTTAACTTATACATATAGAGAATGAAAACACAGTCGAAGTCGCAGGCGACCGCTAGTGTGATGTGACTTTTACTAATAAAGTGCCTAAAAACTAACCTTGCTTATATACCTCGTATAGGTTTGGATATGAGTTTAAATGGTCATAATTATCTTATGATTGTATTGACTTAAATGCTTCAATTTTAGTACCTTAATACTTTATAATTTTTAACTTCATACTCTGAAGGTTCCTGAGAAAAAGTTTTAACCGTCAGACAAATAGATAGATGGTAAACTAAAGTGAGACCATAAAGGTTCCGTTTTTACTGTTTGAGGTACGGTACCCTAAAATTGCTGGCAATTATAGCAACGTTGTATACTCACAACAAAGTTAAATGTAATTGAATAATTCGTATAGTACGAGTACTAGTAAGTCGTGGTTCTGTTTAACCGCTTTACTGAGTATAGGCGCTAGTTAGTCCCTTTCCCTGGGATCCAGGGTTTGAATCCTATATCGAATATGGTATACTTTTTCGATAGAAAATTTCCGTACCTGTCGAAAGACTGGTATTACGCCCGATATAAAAGAAATAGGCTCTCCCCCTATTACATTGGCACCTAACATCGTTGACGAAAAGTGTACGCAGTACACCTCTGTACCTCTTATGGAATACAGGGGTGACAATTTTTTTTATTTTCTCGATCAACCGAGACTTTTGAAACATCCTGACCGCCATTCCCACTTCACTAAGTTGTCTCATTTCATTATTTCAGTATCCCAAATCTTTCATACTGGCTTGTGCCCAGCAGTGGGTTATCAGAAGGAGTACACACAGAATGGTAACATTTCGCACAGAGCGGGTGTCGACTGCGTCTAATTTTCATGGCAAAACAAAATGAGAGAACAATGCGATATGGACGAGATGTACGGAGTCGCGAGTAGTTAGGTGGCCATGATTGTCATGAACAGCTTAAATAATTTCAAGTAAAAAATTATGTGTATAAGCTTGTATAAAAAAGTTTACATCTACTACCGGATCGGAACGCGTCCTCCACTGAGAAGAAAATAAAATGGTAAACAGAAAGGTCAGTCGAATAAACTAAGGTAAAAGACTAGCCCGCTAAGTTACTTGCTGGGTCTTCTAGTAGAGGTTTCACTTTGATCCGGTGGTACGTTTAATAAACGTAATATTTTTAAAGTTTCTAAGTGCCTTTTATAAATGGACACTAAAATGGCGGTCGATCATAGTGTAGGCCACGATATTCATATCGTTTGAAAGAGATGTATTATCTAGTAACCTAGTAACAGATGGACAATAAAATGGCGAATCGATCGCAAAATGTATCTAGGTGCCATACAGTTTATTTCATATCCATATATTTGATACGTCATCGATTTGTATAGGTATGTATTATATAAAAAGTACTTACATAATATCTATGTTTCTAATCTGAATTTCAGGATCTCCATATAAAACGTAGAAAGTTGGCAACACTACCGCCGACGTACCACTACTTAGATTTGATTGAACGCGTAAGAATGTACGCGAGACGAGCGAAAGAGACAGCGCCCGAGCGACAGGGACGGCGATATCGCAATTACCTCGTGAGATTGTTGAATAAATTTACATTCAGTTGATTGAAATAATAATGAAATTGCCCCGGCAATGTACGGTCGTACGGTATATTTAAATCTCTGTTTCTTATGAATAAAATGTCTGACGGTGATTTCGAAATGTTCTATGGTAAGGTACTCTGATACAAGAACACGAAAAATTACCAATATGGTAGAATATTGGCTTCGATTGGGTTAAAGAAACCTGGTCACCGACAAAGCCACATAGCGCGAAGATCGGATAGGCGTTGGGGCAGGAATGCCTTCATACCCACCCATCCGCGTTCGGGGGATACAGTAGGGTTATGTCGGAGGTCTTGGTCTACCGACAGCCGGATCACTCCGACTGGAACAAGTGTACCGATTAAAATCCTGCGGTGACACCTTTAGAGTGGAGACCACATATTGGCTAGCGCAGCGTGAGACGATCGCCTGCCAGATGGACCGACAATCTTCTGAAGATCGCAGGAAGTTGTTGGATGCAGGAGGCATCGGACCGGTTGCGCTGGATAGCGATTGGGGAGTCCTATGTTCAGCAGTGGGCAAGTATAGGCTGAAATGCTGATGAAAGGAACCTGAGTATTTACCGCAATATCTTAAGCAGTTTTATTGTAATATTACTTTAATGTGAGATAAAGAGGTGGATATACGCAGTTTATAAATCTGTAGCTTTCTGACATGAAAGTAAGCTTGTGATAGCCCCACTCTACTAAATTTGTGTGACTAAATCCATTGTATTGTAAGAGTTAACAGACTCGGGAACTCTGTATGAGATAAAAGAGTGGAAGAGGTAGAAGAGTCATTTAGGTTATACTATCAGCCAAAAAGCAGTGAAAGTCTTGGCTTCGCAGGAAAAAGAAAATCTCCCCATAGATCTTTAGAACAATTGGCTCCATAGGTATGGTATGTATCTTGGACATAAGTCTTCACACTGGAGCTAGGTCACAAACTATTTAACTTAACTATAGTACACACAATATGAGTAACAAAAATAACTAGAAAAAAGAGAATTAAAATAAATTTAAGTCCGTTGAGTTTCTCGCCGGATCTTCTTACCGGAGGCCGCATTCCGATACGGTGGTAGATTACTGGTTAGATTAGAGATAAAAAAAACGTAAACTGACAATTTGTAAGTACGTTTAAACCCCGCGGGGGGCGCAGGGTTTATACCAAAATATTTTTTTTAAGTTTGAGTCCGACAATATTCAAATGAAGACACATCTTACCAATTCTTTCGTATTCAGTTTATTTGCTAGGATTAAATAATATATTTAGTTTTTATTATTTACTTTAGTGTTGTGTGTAATTTACTTCAAACTTCAACGTGCAAAATGAACTGCACTTTTTTATGATTGCCGTTTCCATAAAAATATTACCATTAAAAACGCGACGTCATAATTAATATGTTTAATTTTCAATTTTAGCAAACACTGATGTATGTATGAGAACAGCAATATGTTTAAGACTATACACATTTAATCGAGTGCATAATAAAATGATACAGGCTTTAATTTATATTTCCTTGCATTGCACATCTTTGAACAATAATAAGCAAGCTGTCTGATATCTTTAGCTTATAAATTAACCGTTCTTGTATATCATTAGCTTCGGAAATACCCTGAAATAGTCTATTATCGAGGTTTTATAATCTATTTTGTATATTTAACGTGACCTATGTGTATTTACTGTTGTCCTGGGAATAGCAGACAACAATTCCTAAACATCTTTCGTTTCCCAGACGTTCATACTAAATCAAATAATCTTAATCTATAATTATTAATTAATATAAATCTATGATTATATTTAGGATACTATTTTGAGTGTGAACGCCCAAATGTATGTAATACATACACGCGCATACTAATATGTATGTATACACATAAAGCAGATTTTTTCATTTCCAGTGAATAGTAAATTGTTCGTATTGATAAGTACGTCTCGTTTCTGGATTTGCGTATTGTCCTTTACACCAGTATACCACTTTTAAAGTATCAAATATAAATATCGTTTTAATTAAATTACCTTATGGCAAATATTCTCAGTATAATTTGAGCGCACTAAATATGTACACCTCTGCAGAAAAATGAGAAATGGGTATTCACAACTCCGTGTAGTTCAAGATTGAAAAAGGTTGAAACTATAACAAAGACGTTTTCTTTTAAGTCAAGATGGCCTTATTTTTAAATGTGCTAGAAAAATGATCCTTAAAGATTCTTATAGACTAACATACCGAAGACAAAGAACAAACTCTTTAAAGGAAAAGAGTGCAGAAAACTGGATTATTATATGTCTGGCGACGAGATACAAAAATCCTCGTTGTGAAATATACTTGATTACCTGCTTTGAGGAATAAGTAAGGTAAAAGATTTACTATCAACTATAAAGGGGATGTGTACAGGTAAACACCTAACATCATTTCCTTAGTTGACTTTACGACTCAAGCAAAACGAAAGCTCTTTAAAACACAGATTAAGTTAAGTTATCATAAGAAATCTTAGTTTCGAAGGGGTAGAGTAGGCATGCAAGTAGACTTTGTCATTTAATTTGTGTGAAATGTCCATTACTTTTGTGTGAAAACAAAACATGTCTTTGAAGGGGAGGATTCTGTCCGTTTCGGAACCTAAAACACCTAGAAACTTACGTAAAAGGATTTGGTAAGAAAGGATGGTTATTTGAACCGGTTGTTATAGAAACACTGGATTTATTTAAGGGTTTATCACCAATAAATTATCTATGAGGAACGTTCTCAAAGACTGGTCGATATAACACGTGACCAGAAGGCTGGCACTGTCTCGCAAAAGGATCAGTTTTGCTATCCAGGGCGGGAACGCTGCCAGACTCCTGGGCACCCTGCCGATCGCCAGCAATTTGATACCATTCTAAATTATCTACGTACACTCACGCCTTTATCCTACTGGAGTAGGCAAAGACTACAGTTTGCCACATACTATACTTTTTTCATCTACGTTTATACATTTCCTCATGCATTTCCGTCGATTAAGAGACACACTTTAACCTTTTCAAAGACAACATTAATTTAAATTATCTATCTATAGTATGACACCAGATCCCTTGGCGGGGCAGGCTGAGAGTGCAGAGTTTCAATAAGTTAGGAGGCTGTAAACAGTGTATTAACAATTATCATCAAAGTCATTGAACACAAGTTTCAATATTAAAAGCACAATTCAATCTGGACGCCCCGTCTGGAATGCTCCCGAAATTAGAATACAGTTTCATCTAAAAACCTTTGCACAGTATCCTATAGCGTATTCCGCTCGCATGTATTAACTCTACGCATCCTTGACCTACCCCAAGGCAGGGTCAACAAACGTGACCCATTGGACGTATCAGAAACTATTCGAACGGAAAAATCGGGTGGGTCGTCTGTAAGGCGAGTACTGCCCATTAACTAATGATCCGCATGCCAGATGTCTCTGAACCGGGCGGGGTGTCAGCGTAAGTCGGTGCAGATGTCGCGAGGCGACCCTGACCTGCTCAAGTGGTGGGCGGGTCACGTGGTCGGGCGGGCGGGTAAGTAACGCCGGTCGTTCACCTTGAGACGCGGTGGGTAGCGAGAGGAGGCGGGAGCAATTCTACTCCTTCGAATTATCAATGAAACAGTTTCGGAGTTGTTGCGTAAAGATATCCCTTGGCATTGAATTAAGAGATAGGACTTATTTTCGTTAGGTCATTGCCATATCGATTGTAACACCGTCACGCCTATATTCCCCAGAGGGGGTGGCAGAGGTGCACTGATTACACCCACGTTTCGCCGACTATGTTGGGTCCCATGTAATAGGGGGCGAGCCTATTGCCATATACCGGGCACAATTCCAGACTCCGGACTCATACTGGGAATTTTTCGTTAGAAAACTACATTTGTCCGACCTAGGATTTGAACCCAGGACCTCTTGATCACAAAGCGATGCGCTTTGCCACCAGACCAACGAGGCAGTCGATTTTAGTTTTATATTGTAATGGATTCACAGGTCTACTTCATTGTTATCTATGTACTTAGAATAAAATTAATCCAGAAGCCGCAGGTGCGGCGGAAATTGTAGCAACAATTACTACCTGCGAAGCAGGTAGCCACACGTTCGCGCGAGTAGTCACTCTGTGACCGTCGTGCGCGCGTAACGTGTTCTGAGCGTGTCAAATTAAATTGAATTATGCCGTCTTGTGTCGTTCTTGTCTGTAACAATGCTGTTGAGATAAAAAAGAAACGTGATGGGATGATATTTCATACCTACCTAGCGCATTCAGGCGTTAGTTAGTGTTAGCCATTTTGTTAGTGTTGCTAGTATAACAATTAGATTTTTCACCACTTTTATTTGCTAAGGACTTTATTAGTTCTAGTATAAAATAGTAAAAATAACTACATCACGGTTTAATATTTAGTTAAGATGATGAAAATATATTTTCCCTGCATTAAATTACTACAAACTTTAGTTCAAGTATATTTCTCGAGTTTAATATGCATTAAAAAACACGTTACCGCAACAATGATTTTATTATCATCTACTCTAATATCATCAACATTTATCCCAAAAAGTGGTCATCTTTCCGGGCTGCCAACATTACGCGGATAGAAAGTGTGGTGAGTGGTGGCTTCACCGCGCGGTGTTTAATTGCGACTAGACGCGGCTTCTAGATTATTTATTATGTCTTGATTAAATATGTTAAACAAATTAAACTTCTCAACTAAACCCCTAAGGTACAGTAGAACATAAAACTCAATATCAAGCCAGGCTGTCGTATAATTATAAATACAGATATCGCACGAATTTAATAATTTACCCTATCCGAGTTTATCTGATAAAGTTTGGTCATAACAATATACAAGGAGGCTCTTAAGACAACTATTTATGGGTTTATATTTAATACGGAAAGTGGGTTGTATTTACAACAACAGTAAGTTATTACATATATTTATTTACGATGATAAGACAATTCCGTCGGCAGTGCGCCGGCCGCGCAGGTGACCGTTTAAAAAATATTATACATTTTTGTTCGCGACCGTACATTGTATACCGCGAAATATTAAAAAACGATATCGTATTTTTAAATGTCAGCCATTTTAAATTATATTTATTTTTTATTGGCCGGCACGGTCGGCTTCGAGTTGATGGAATTTCACTTAGTTTAATAGCTACCGACTTTGTTGATTCAGAAATTAACTTATGGATGTGTCTCTAAAATGCGACAAAGGCGGTTAATTATAACCCATTCTATGCTTTTTCATTGCATTTTTGCGTCGGTAGGGACAATCGTAAACGACATCCAAATCAATAGAAACTTATTTCATAGAAATATTAGTAAAAACTTATTTGTCACTTTAGTTCACTAATTGTGGGTAATTATAAATGCTTATCGTTTCCATAGTAGCTCATGGAATAACTTTTTATTAACCATATAATCGATTCTAGTTTGGTATGTGAAAGAAGGTAACTTTTAAATAATAACTATGTAAAATAGAAAAAAATACTACGAAATGATAGTGTAATTAGTGTACACCGTTACGCCTATATTCCCTAGGCGGGGTGGCAGAGGTGTACTGAGTATACCCACGTTTCGCCGACGATGTTAGGTCCCATGTGATAGGGGGCGAGCCTATTGCCATATACCGCGCACAATTCCAGTCTCATACTGGAAAGCTTTCGTTTAAAAAAGGATTTGAACTCAGGACCTCGTGATCACAAAGCGATGCGGTTTGCCACTAGACCAACGAGGCAGTTAATCTAATGTGTACTTCTGAAAATCAACTGTTTACTTATATAATCGGTAGCCTATTTTACTGATCTACATCCAGCGCTTTATTAACGCGCGTTGAAAAAGCGCTCTTGCGGATGAAGACTTAATCTTATGTACCACCAGTCTTCAATTGAAGGAAGTAAATATCCGTTGTTGGTAACAGGTAAATGGGAAGTGTTTAGAATAGGTCGGGAATGGGGAACATCCGTTTGCCTCACAGCGGCAAAGACGACGATTTATTTGAATTAGTCTTATTGTAAGCAACATTAGATTCATTTTACAATAGCACATACGTGTTTGTCTTGTTTAGAGCAAATGACATCTTGTGCTATATAGCTAGAGATAATAATTTGTTATCGTGAATAATTAAATAGCAATACTACTATACTGTCCCACTACAAAGGCGTTCTTTCACAGATCGAGGCCAGGAACAACAGAAATACTACATACGTATGAGCCAGTTTGTGGTCACCTGCTGTTGGAACTTATTAAGGCGCCTAAGGCTTCCAACTTTCATAACGATCATCACATTTAGTACTACTAACCAGAGGGTTAAAGTTCCGTAAAAAGCAAACGGACGTTAATATATCAAAATGCCAACCTATTTCAAACGTTAGATTTCGTCTCTGAAGACAATACACCAATGGATGATCTTTCAGTTCATAATCACATGAAAACGTCAATGATTATCGGTGACTTAGGCATCCGAAAGAAATGTCCTATATACTGTTTAACGACGCATTGGCCTAGTAGTTACGGGTTCAATCACACAAAATATTGCCTTCGGCCTGCTTGTTTGTGTATGTGATTAGTATTTGTAAACACACCCACCACACAAGTAGTGTTTTACAGCAAGCAACTTCTTCTTTAAATCAAACAAAAACTCTGTGAACTAGTTTTAATAAATCACATAGTCATAAAAATATGGCCACGAAAATGTCGATTAAGAAATTTATAAGGTGGAATAGTGGCCCGAATCAAATCGCGACGAGAGGTATGTCACAAAACTGTGTTCAAAGCACTCGAAACAAAATATTTTGTTTAAAACACTCCGACAGCTCGAACCATTGCGGACTTGTGTCAATATTGTATGTTCGCTAAAATTTTTCCTGTCATGTTCGTATTGACGTCGTCGGCAGCGCAATAAAATTTTCTACGTATTTTAAAAGTTTTAAACATTTGCGACGGCAAAGCCTAAACGAAAATATTTCAGACTTCTTCAATTTTTCAGTCAACCTAAACATACATCAGTCTATATTATCTTACTATTGCGCTAAGGTGTTCTCTTATAAATCAAGGTAAGAGATGTGAGGTCGTATTCCACCAAGATCCAGTACGGATTGGTGGACGGATATATAAATAAAGCAAAAAATGTATGCATTATTCTAAATGTAAGTTTGGAGCGAGATTGTATATGATTCATAAATAGCAAGACATTTTTTTTCTATTTCCAGTCAAATATAAAAAAAAACTTGCACTTAACGCATTTCCTGCTCCAACCAATTTCAGTATTAAGTCACAGTAGATGATATATTCGCAGCCAGTAAATTTCATGGCCCAATAATTAACTTATTTAGAGCGCGAATTATTCGTACACTACTAGTGGCCCGCGGAAAGGCCTACCTACGCGCTTTATGAAATTAAAAATGGCCGTGTCTTCATATCGTACAATGCGTCATGTTAATTGAAAATTTTGTCGCTAGTTTTCCACGACGATGGCATACCGTTACAAGCATATATCATATCGACGGCATCTTGAAGGAGTACTCGACATTAAAGGCTATCCCCAAAGATAGCCGACGACTAGGTTGGTGCTGTACGTATTTACATTTTAAAGATGCAATGGCAATAATAATAAGGATTAATGTAGATCGCTATTTAAATTGGCCCTGTATCCAGAGAGGTGTTGCACACCGAAATTTCGCTGACTATGTAAAGTCATAGGTGGCCAGCTTATTGCAATAATACCTACCTACCCCGTTTTTTTCAGTAGTAATAAACCGAATAATAGTCCGACTTCACTGAACCCAGGACCTCGGGATCCCCAGCTGTACCATGCGCTACTAGTCTAATGATGTAGTCTATTAGGTATTCTCTAAAAGCTTCCTTCCATCACCACCACTCGAATATATTTAGGGCTATTGACGGCCAATCGTTTATAAAGGCATCCAGTTCGTCCGCCATCTTCAAGTGAGCCTGCCGCGACGTCTTTTAAAATGAACAGGAACTCATTTGGTGATTATGTTTGTCCAAAATGTGTTCGGCATACGGCAGAAATGAGTAACCCAACCACATTTCAGCTGGGCAGCTTTTTGGCCCACATCGGCTATTTTTGTAATGGAGCGTAGTACATTGTTTTTCACTTTATAATTAATATAAGCAACTTTTTATACTAAATCGAACGTAACAAGGGTCCTTAATGCGAAATGAAGTACCTGTTACTGTCCTTTCGCCTTTCGGATTAGGAGCTAAGCGGCAAGTTAGAGCCTGAAGTGAGGCCGGATGTGAGCGGAACTCGGAATATCCGGGGCCTACCTTACTACGCCGGCTACCGGCTTCCGATACAAGGCGACCACGTTTATTGGTCCTTTATATGTACTATATTGAACAAGCATTTTCCCGCAACTTCGCAACCGGTGACAGCAGCGCCAGGCCTATGTTTCTTCAGGATATTGTAGCTTTCTTTTGGTGAAAGAATTATTAAAATCGGTTCCGTAGTTTCAGAGTTTATCGATTAAAAACTAACAAACAAATCTTTTCTCTTTATAATATTGGTATAGACTAGCGGTGGCCCGCCACTTTCTCCGCGTGGAATTTAATAAAACGTGTTTATTAAGTTCGCAGAGTTAAAACTTACCTCTTACTGTAGAGGTTTCATAGGTATAATTTTTTTGCGCGGTACCCGAAATCCTTTTTTATACTAAAAGTAGCCTAATTTACTCCTTATAACATCAGTTATCTGCCAGTGAAAGTCCTGTCAAATACGGTCAGGCCCTTTCGGAGATTAGCCGGAAAGGTAGACAGACAGACAAAAATGTTATTATTTCTTATTTTTTGTTATGAGTACCGTATATAGTTTCGTATGTATTTAGTAAAAAGCTGTTATTTTGAAATTACAAAGAGACACTACAATTTTATTTGTTTGTATAGATTTTCAACACCTTATAGATAAGCGTGTGCACCGCTGAACAGATTTTGGTAGAACGACTAGACATAGGTCACCTTTTGTATTAAAAACTTGCGGGTAACAGCTAGCTATTCATAATTTGACTTTTTTCTAGTATTCGAATCCAGGGCCCTGTGAATGAAAAATCCATCTATCTATATGATCACATCAGATCCCTTGCAGCTCGAATGAAAAAAAAAGTACAAATATTAAACAAGAAAATGACAGAAGTTCCGCAATCGAAATTCAAATATTCCCAGGAAGGTTCCTCCTAACAGGCACACAAATGTACACTTGTGGTTTGTTTTCTCATCACTAGGTGGCGTTAGTTAGAGCGTGTCCGAAGGTGGGTGACAAAACTGAGGCGGTTGTGACGTCGTGTGGCACACGTGGACATGGCTTAATTGAGGGTTGGGAAAGGGATTTGGTGTTCAAATTTAGGTGGGACATGGTTTTTTTCGATTTCCATGCCTCGTTGTTGGGTAGTTCGACAATTTAAAAATCCAAAGTAACGGTTGATTTTTTAAATTTAGATATAAAACACGGTTGTCATTTCGTTTTTCTGTTTAAAATTTTATACATTAACGTATTGTTTTATGAATTAAGAAACTAGAAATACAAAGTAACCGTTGAATTTTGAATTTAGCAAAGCACCAAAATTTAACGAATCATCAAAGTCATAGTATATTCCAAAGGAGAGCAGACGATTACTGCTTTTTTTAAGATATACGAATAAAAATTAAAAATTACCTCCTGTTGTCCCAACTAGGATTCGAACCAAGGCCTCGTGAACGTTACGCGCATTATTGCTACTAGACCTACGAGGTAACTAGGCCTTATATAGCCACTATCGCCACTAGGCCTTATATAGTATCCGCGGACCATTTAACTCGCCGACTACAAGGAAAACAGCAATTTTTTTGAATATATTTTTTTCTAATAGCTATTAACTTGCTTAGCTAATGCACCAATATTTTATTCAAAACAATGTATATTTATCTTAACAAAAACTTTAATTGTACCAATGATGCTATTTATGCACTTCCTCACCTGCCAACAATGTACAGTCAGCAGCGATAATTCATTGAAACAGTTAAAGAAATGCATTAATCCGCGAGTTAGATTGATTGATGTGTGTGTTAAAAATGTAGATGGGTTGAACTGGAGGCACGTCAAATGAATGGTTTTTATATTTTTGTTACTGTTTGTACTTTTTATAATGATGGCTTAGATGTCGTTTTACATTAATGCGTTGATTAAAAATAAAGGTTATTCTAACTATAATAACATGAGCGCCGCACTGTCATTTTAAACAATAGTACACTACCGTCATCACTGAAATATGAGTACTATTTTCTGTTTACCGGATACGCCCAAAAGTCTTGTAACTATGGGAAGAAATATGCAGATCCAAATATTCTAATTCAAATCCTTGACATTACTTATTCCATAAGTTTTTAATAGCAAAACAAGATCTATCTGCATAATCGACTAAAATCGAGTATCCGTTAAAGATGCCGAATAAAATGTAACACAAAAAAATCACCGTTCCGTAAACGCAGCAAAAATATTATAAGTATAGATGAAACGCCTGCATGGCACCCTTGAGCCGTCAAGAACATCTCTTAAAGCTAATTCCTAGATACAGTAGGCGCCGTTGACGCCTTTCTGTCATCCGGCCACCCGAAAAGCACTTTCCAAGCGCGTTAAGCACTCCACTCGGGGGTGGCGGGGCCGAGGGGGCGGCCACCAACCCCCCCAGGCTCGACTTCGAAAAAAGGCGATGCACTTTGTATTGTTCTTTTTGTGTCCACGATCGATCGTTTCAGTAAAGGAGTGGATTTTTTATCTGTTCGGTCCTACTTCGGTTACTTCACACGTGGTCGGCTAATTGGGGGATGCGTTGGGGCTCAATTAGAAAATAGAAGAAGTGCAGGGGGTTTGTGGGGAGGAAAAGGTGTGCTTTGAGATTTTTGCGGGGACACGCGGTGAAGAGTTAAAATAACGCACCCGACACGCGGTTATTTAAGATATCCCGTTTTCTTTGTAAATAAAAAATGCTTATAAATTTTTTGGATATGCAAGGTTTATAACCTTGAAGATTAATTGTTATCGAGCTGATATAAGGATAGCGTAAAATATCCTTATACACGCCGAATATCAATTAATCTTCAACAATTTATATTTATAAGTACTCACAAGAGTTACGACGGCTGTCCAAGAACGCGCCCCTTTAACTTACCTGGGAAAGAAACATAGTTTACGATTAATTACTATACATATTTCAAAACGGTAAGCAATCTTTTTGATTGCAAAAAGTATAAAATATGCTGTTTTTATATAAAACTTTGTATAGAAACACACACACACATACAATACAAAACATTATTAATATTATCAGGTGAACGAAGAAATGTAAGTGTGTTCAGTTAGCGTGAATTAATATATTATACATGGAGTGTTCATACATAATAAGATGCGGGTGCGAAATGGCCGGTCGAGTGGGTCCTGCAATGTAGTTCATTACTTATATTGAAGTAAATCGTCTCCATAAAAATAGTTTGGATTCAATGCGGCGTCGGATCGCGTGAGAGGTGGCAGTATATGCAGCGGACTGTACCTTGCGTTTCAGACAGACTATTAAAATTATTTAGTTGTAATTGAATTCTTACGATAATAATCGGGTGATTAGCTTTGTGAAAAAAACTTTGTATTTGTCATTTATTCTGTGTATGTTATTGGTCAGTAAAACTTTATTTTCGATTTATCACAGTACATCTATGTAGATTTATATCGCTCGCTCGCCCCTATTACATGAAACCTAACAACGTCGGCGAAAAGTGAGTGTACACAGTACACCTCTGCCACCCCCGCTTAGGGAATATAGGCGTGACGGTGTTATTTACATTCAGCCGAAAGTAAGTGCGAAGTAGTCTATCTATCTATCTATAACCTCACGTCAGATCCCTTGCGGGGTAGGCAGAGAGTACAGAGTTCCAACAGGTTCTTTCCTTACATACTTCTCTGGCTTCCTCTGCGAAGTAGTGTACAGGTTAATGGCCATGAAATAGTTTACATAACTACTACTCCCTTCGTTTACATGACCAGATGGTTTGCACGAACAGATCGCCGTTAGCGTAACGATATCGCCTTGATATGCCATTTTTTTCGCACCATACATTTGTACAAAGTGTAATTTTGGTCGTCCTGGAGCGAAATCCAAGGTGATGTATCCAATAACTACTGTTCACTGGTAAGAAATAATATTAGCCTGTTAAGACACTGTCCCACCGTTGGGCACGGGCCTCCTCTTAAACTGAGAGGGTTTAGGCGAAAGTCTACCACACTGGCCCAGTGCGGGTTGGCGAACTTCACACACCTTCAAGAAACTGCATGGCATGCAGGTTTCCTTACTATGTTTTCCTTCACTGTTAAAGCAAGTGATAGTTTTTTTTTAATACGCACATGTTTTTCGAAAAGACAGAGGTGCGTGCCTATGTTTGAACCCGAGTCCTCTGACTTTGCAGTCCAACGATCTAACGACTAGGCTATCACTGCTTACTGCTGTTTACTGGTAATAACAGAATGAATAAAAGGACCCTTCAATAAGTAACATCTACCTATTGACCTATTCGAATATCATAGCTATCATAGGGTAAAAATTCGAAACACCGAAGGTATCTACCGGCCAGCTGAGGAGCCGCGCCGTTCCTCAAAGTCATTTTGTCACTTATATTATTTTTCACATAGGATGGGTAGTGTTCTAATTGCCAAAAGAAATTATACTTTACACAATGGCAATAAAAGGCATGACCCGTTTCTATACTTATGGTGTTATGCCTTAACACCATTGAATTATTAATATTAATTGCGTTTGGCAATTAGAACTGTCGCTAGCCATCCTATGTGAATAATACTATAATTAGTATTGTTATGGAAATGTTCGGATAGATGTTTTTTTGCAGTACCAGTGAACAGTAGGTATTGGATATATCAACGGGATTTTCACTACAAGATGACCAAAATTACACCGTATCTCCCCCCCGACCCCTGCCGCCACCGCCGGCCGCGACATGTTCTCTCCGATCCCCCCGATGCTTTGTCATCCATTCTTTCCGCTCAGAATACGGGCGACGATGACGTAGTCGTAGATCCCCTCCCATAGCCGGCGGTTGACCGGTGCACTTAGTAGTGCACCTCGTCCCCCCACAGCGACTGTCCCAACCGAGGGCGCCTCTTCAAGGCGCCCTCGAGTATGCCGCCCCTTGCCCTTCTGGCTCGAGCGTAGTGGTTGCACGCTCACCCTTAAGTCCGGTGAAGCTGTAAAGGCCTCGCGGCCAACAGCGTACATCACTCTCACACACACACACAAACACCGTATCTATAAGCACTACATACTTATAACTTGTCTCGACAACGTTACGACAGCGTCAATCTCTTCATACAAAGCCCTCAAGCATGCACAATTCGATGTTGTAATTTCGTTGTCAATAAATCTTACTGTTACGTACGTGTGAAAAGGATAGCACATCACGATAGCGTCATGCCAACGTCGATCTATTCGTGCTAAGCCATTAAGTTCTCTGATCACTCTCGTGCGATTTATCGGTGAAAAGTGGACGGTTACAGTATACATTTGCGACGTTTGGGAAATATGGGCGTGGGTGTTATTTTTTTTTTCAAGTAAGGCCATGGTTATACTCCCGATTATTGGGTAGGACGTACAACGAGGTGTCTGTCGCGTATAACTTCGTTTTGTTTGAGCTGCCGGGCTCTAAATTTAGTCGCATCCGTTTGCATATAGTTAAAATGGACCCTGCACGCCCCCACCTCGCTGGTAACCCTACTTGGGTGACCAAACCTTGGTTGTTGAAATGTCTCGTGTGGTTGCCAAACTTGGTCTTTTTTGTTACAGAAATTTTTCCGTGTAAACTTCTTGATATATAAACTAGTAACGATTGCCTATTTTGATACTAGATTTTGCCTGCGAGTTCGACTGCGTTGACTTTAGACAGAAACTTAACATTTTTCCGGGATAAAAATATCCTATGAATTAATTCGGGTAATAAACTATCTGTGTGCTATATTTGGTCTGATTCTATGCAGCCGTTTTTGCCTGATTGAGTTACAGACATCCAAACATACATATTTTCACATTTATAATATTAGTACTGCCTCGTTGGTCTGGCAAAGCGCATCGCTTTGTGATCACGAGGTCCTGGGTTCAAATCCTAGGTCAGACAAGTGTAAAAAACTTCCCAGTACTATCGATAACTTCTCAGTATGAGTCCGGAGTCTGGAATTGTGCCCGGTATATGGCAATAGGCTCGCCCCCTATTACATGGGACCTAACATCGTCGGGGAAACGTGGGTGTACTCAGTGCACCTCTGCTACCCCCGCTTGGGGAATGTAGGCGTGTATAATATTAGTAGGATTAAGATATAGGTACTTATCTCGTCCTCGTTGGATAATAATTAATTTAGCTTTAATTTAAATGTATGAGCTCGCCGAGATTCCCGGGTCTTACCCAGACGTTTCGAAGATTTGCATGAAAATATAGGTTCATAAGTTTTCACAACTTAATCTTTAGTAATTACATCTGCTGAGATAATTAAATTAAATTATGTATCTTTATCATCATGCAAGATCCCTTGCGAGGTAGGTGCATACCTAGATCAGAGTTCCAACAGGTTATTTCTTTACATACCTCCCTGGCTTCCACCTCTTTCATAGTTCGTCGCATACATGCTAGCCGGTTATATGTTAAATTAAATTATAGATGTATAAATATCAAAAAGTGGTGTAAAGTTCTTCTATGAAATCTTGGCCTAGAAGACGTTCTTTCTATTTAACGACTTGAATTTAGATTCCCAAAGGGCGGTTGGCGGTGCTTCTTTTTCACTTAAATCCTCAGAGTCAACACGGATCTTAATCCTGTAGTTTGGGTTGGCCGTCTTGGTCCCATGGTTTTAGACAGACAAATAGTTAAACCTGGTGAAACGCGGTGACGGAAGCGATCTACGACTACAAGATCTTCATGTAATACCTATATGTCACATCCTTGTCATCAGCCGAAAATTGGAATCACTAAAGGTTCGGTCAAATAGCCGATGAAGCGCGACGCAAGCGCAATTTCATTACATTACAACTCCCCAAGCCGCGCCACCGTCGCGCCGAGCGGGGCTGCGCTGTGTGGCGTCTCCCGTACATTTCAGTACATTACAACTCCCCAAGCCGCGCCACCGTCGCGCCGAGCGGGGCTGCGCTGTGTGGCGTCTCCCGTACATTTCAGTACATTACAACTCCCCAAGCCGCGCCACCGTCGCGCCGAGCGGGGCTGCGCTGTGTGGCGTCTCCCGTACATTTCAGTACATTACAACTCCCCAAGCCGCGCCACCGTCGCGCCGAGCGGGGCTGCGCTGTGTGGTGCCTCCCGTACATTTCAGTACATTACAACTCCCCAAGCCGCGCCACCGTCGCGCCGAGCGGGGCTGCGCTGTGTGGCGTCTCCCGTACATTTCAGTACATTACAACTCCCCAAGCCGCGCCACCGTCGCGCCGAGCGGGGCTGCGCTGTGTGGCGTCTCCCGTACATTTCAGTACATTACAACTCCCCAAGCCGCGCCACCGTCGCGCCGAGCGGGGCTGCGCAGTGTGGCGTCTCCCGTACATTTCAGTACATTACAACTCCCCAAGCCGCGCCACCGTCACGCCGAGCGGGGCTGCGCTGTGTGGCGTCTCCCGTACATTTCAGTACATTACAACTCCCCAAGCCGCGCCACCGTCGCGCCCTGCGGGGCTGCGCAGTGTGGCGTCTCCCGTACATTCCAGTACATTATAACTCCTCAAACCGCGCCTCCGTCGCGCCGAGCGGGGCTGCGCTGTATGGCGTCTCCCGTACATTCCAGTACATTACAACTCCCCAAGCCGCGCCACCGTCGCGCCGAGCGGGGCTGCGCTGTATGGCGTCTCCCGTACATTCCAGTACATTACAACTCCCCAAGCCGCGCCACCGTCGCGCCGAGCGGGGCTGCGCTGTATGGCGTCTCCCGTACATTCCAGTACATTACAACTCCCCAAGCCACGCCACCGTCGCGCCGAGCGGGGCTGCGCTGTGTGGCGTCTCCCGTACATTTCAGTACATTACAACTCCCCAAGCTGCGCCACTGTCGCGCCGAGCGGGACCGCGCTGTGTGGCGTCTCCCGTACATTTCAGTACATTACAACTCCCCAAGCCACGCCACCGTCGCTCCGAGCGGGACCGCGCTGTGTGGCGTCTCCCGTACATTTCAGTACATTACAACTCCCCAAGCCGCGCCACCGTCGCTCCGAGCGGGACCGCGCTGTGTGGCGTCTCCCGTACATTTCAGTACATTACAACTCCCCAAGCCACGCCACCGTCGCTCCGAGCGGGACCGCGCTGTGTGGCGTCTCCCGTACATTTCAGTACATTACAACTCCCCAAGCCACGCCACCGTCGCTCCGAGCGGGACCGCGCTGTGTGGCGTCTCCCGTACATTTCAGTACATTACAACTCCCCAAGCCGCGCCACCGTCGCTCCGAGCGGGACCGCGCTGTGTGGCGTCTCCCGTACATTTCAGTACATTACAACTCCCCAAGCCGCGCCACCGTCGCTCTGAGCAGGGCTGCGCTGTGTGGCGTCTTCCGTACATTCCAGTACATTACAACTCCCCAAGCCACGCCACCGTCGCGCCGAGCGGGGCTGCGCTGTGTGGCGTCTCCCGTACATTTCAGTACATTACAACTCCCCAAGCCGCGCCACCGTCGCGCCGAGCGGGGCTGCGCTGTGTGGCGTCTCCCGTACATGTCAGTAAATTACAACTCCCTAAGCCGCGCCACCGGTACGCTCGGATCCTGCGTCAGCTATGTGGCGAAACCTTAAAGATCGCCACCACGACCGGTTTCGTACTGTACGCATGCAGTGTTCACCTTCACCATATTTCACATATAAAGCTTCGATTACGGTGATTTTGGTGACGAATTAAAAGATGTCAAGTTCATTTGCGCGCACAACTAAAACCAGTTATAAGTCATATTTCAGTTTGGGTAACATCGCGAAATTGCATCCTTGTTATAAATCATAATGTAAAAACGTAAAGGTCGACCAATTAGCAACAAAGTTGCTTGCCCCGCCGGCCGGTATCCTCCAGCTGTAATTGTAATTCATAAAAAAATAACGAGGTTTGTTCAGGTAGTAATAATTATAGTATGGTTTGTAGATCTGATATAACATCACTAGATGGAACTCGTTGAGTTGTTGCGATTTGTGAATCGCGGTGTCAAAATTTGTTTATTTTATGTATGGCCTGATCGATCTAGGTCGTTTTCGGATCCAATACTGATCACATTTTCATCATCATCATGATTTTGAGTTCTTGTTTTCCAGGGAAAAATCTTCAGAAGATTCTCTGTGGGGAGAACTGGAATTGAATCTGTTCAGTGCACCTTCTTACTAGCTATAGCCTCATAAAAATAGAATTGTTGACCATTTTTAAATAGCAAAAGTGAAAATATTATTAGGTAAGTATTACCAGTTGTATTCGCTATCTATTTAAATAATAACACTATATTATTCATACAACGTTGCCCTGCTTCTAATGCATATTTTAGCTGATATCGTAGTCGGTGTGACGATAACAAAACAAAACATCGGGAAATATTATTGACAAGTCGCGCATGACTAAATTATATTATGTTTAAATGATGCGCAGTAAAACTTAATAGTTAGGCATACAAAATATAGATGGCGTAACTATATGAAGCCAAAAACACATAGATGACGGATGGCTTGATCGAAGGTTGTCTTCGTCGTCAAATCTTTGTGGACCACAAATGATTGTAGGAAAAATTATAAATTACTTACTTAACATCGTCAAATTCTATATCATGACTTTAGATCCCTTGCGGGGTAGGCAGGTATTGCAGTCGTCAAATTATACACGAATAAACCCACGGGACCAACCACGGTACAGAGTAACGGTACAGAGTATTTTACTGAAATTAGTATACCACGACCAAATAGACCGAGTCTTATTTGAATGACAAGTCAATAGTCTCTGTAAGCGGCAAGCGTGTATGAGACGAACTATGAGAGTGGAGGAAGCCGGAGAGGTATGTAAGGAAAGAACCTGTTGGAACTCTGTACTCTCTGCCTACCTCGCATGGGATCTGGCGTGATGATATAGATAGATAGATTGTTGGTAAGGATATAGATCGCATCCTGGAAAAGGAACTAACACTACCTTTTGTCGCAAAAAAAAAATTGCAAACAAAGTCGCGGGTAAGAGCTAGTATTATATGTTAGAATGTGGTGGTAATGTACTGTAAGTACACGTAAAACAGATATAAAATGTGAAACTGGAATGATTTAGGTACCGAGGAAGACTAAGAATCTCTTACCATGGCCAAATAGACAGTGTCTTATCTGAAGGTCAACTCAAGAGTCTCCGTAACCGGCGAGCGTGTAACCGGAGAGGCATGTAAGGAAAGGACCTGTTGGAACTCTATACTCACTACCCACCCCGCAAGAGATCTGGCGTGATGACATATACTGATAGAAGTACACGTATCTTATAAAATCGCAGTAATTTGAAAAATCCATGCAAGTAAGTTATGATCCGCCATATGATCCCATGAGACGCCCTCCATTCTGGTTTTCATAATAAATTACAACTGAATGGATACAATGGTGTGTTCGCCAAATGCGTCATTACATTCACAAATCCATTAATGTAATAGCGTTATGATAATAGTATGTTGGTATCCAGGAATATGGGAAAGCTTTCGGGGTCTGTTTTCTAACTCAATATATTTAATTTAGCTATAAACAATTGATAGCATAGTTACTAACTAACAGTCTAACAATTTTATTCGGTACAGAGATACATGGATCTTTTGTGATGAAAAATCGGAACTTACGCTGCTATCAAGTGAAATGTCACTTTATGAGTTGCCGTTTACTATGAAATTTATCCAAGTCCTTTTTTTAATTATTAATCGTGCGAACCCTCCTGTTAAGATATTTCCCGGGAAGTAGGAAAATTTTACAAAATGATATATATCCCTAATATGCTAATAATACACCAACGCCGCTTGTCAATGTCATCCAAAAGCCAAAATTAATACCAGATCCCTTGCGGAGTCGGCAGAGTACAAACTTCCAACAGGTTCTTTCCTTACAGACCTCTGCCTTCCTCCACTCTCATAGTTCGTCTCATACACGCTGACCTGTAACGGAGATTCCTGAGTAGTCCTTCAGATAAGACACGTTCTATTTGGTCATGATGCGATTAAGTATAAAACGTAAACAAATGAATATAAATTCATACAGACATAATAAATTATAAAGTAACTTTGTCTTTTATTCTTTCACGCCTAAACCGCTAAATAGGCTACATTTTGTCTTAGAAAAATACCTTAAGGATGTGAATTATGCATGCACCTGAAAATCTCTCGACCGAATTCGTGGGATAGCTTGTATGAATATATGTAAGTGAACGAAATAAATTGGATCGTAAAAAAAGGCAATGTTTTTCTCAAAAAAACCAGTCACAGTCGCAGGTAGCAGCTTGTAATTGATAAGTTTTAAAATAATACCAGTTCTACCTTATTAGTATTCCACTGTTCCATGTTTACCTGGAACAGAAAGAAAAGAAAATGGTGGATGAGGCCTATTTGTTCCAATTGTATAAAGCATAAAGTGTTAATCCAAAAAATAAATCGGCCTCATAAAGAATACGGCGTGTTTTATTAAAATGTCTACTCTCATAATATCTTTCTGGCAGCTTCGCGATCGGCGTGACAGCGACGTGATATAGACAGATGGAAAGATCTACTTAACAAGAACGCCCTTATATCCTATGGCCAAACTCTCGCTGTTACGATAAGTTCGTGAAATGACCGTCTAATATATACCACTGGAGTACCATTCATAAAAGATGATATCGCGAAGTCATCGTAACTCGCCGCGTTACGTGTTTGTTCAGTCATATCGAATAAGGGCCCAACTTAAACCGTAGGGTATACTTATACAACTTTGGGCTGGAGTTCCTTATACGTACGTGAGTAATCATATTTTTTGAAAAGTCATCCTCTAATGGTCTGTTTCTACAAGCTGTAACATAAATAACGCAAGACCTGAAATAAGCTTGTTCTATATCTGTAACTGAATTGATTCCAACCATTTTTAATAAATCTTACATTTTTTATTTGCAGCAAATGGTGTTTCTTCTAGAGTGCGTTATAACAAACTACTTTTATAATTCATTTAGATCTATACGGAGATTACAAATACATTTCTAAAACTTATTTCTCAATACGCACACATTCACGTCCAAGGTTCATTGATAATTGGGGTATAAAAGTTCTTAAAAAGGGTTATAAACATCAAATTTGGTTTTCCTTTAAATTTGTGAAGCAATTATCTAATTGGGGTGTCTGAGGTCTTGCGGTATTTACAATACACCTTGTATACTTAACTGATAGTAGATTGTTTACAGTCATTAGTGTTATGACAGATTTTATGTATAAAATATGCAGAAATTCTGCTGGAAGTAGACAAATCTATCCTAGAGTTCATATGGAAACAATGTGGTCCGACAGTGGAGTTCAACTACGACGAAAAACATCGAACTACGAAGATTTTTAAAGATGGAAATTACTACCAGACATACGGAATTTATATGGAATGTAATATATACATTTTGGAGGGGTTTTAGCCAATTGATCACCACGCCAGCAACGGCGGATTGGTGATCGCAGTACATGGACCGGTGCAGTGGATATCACTTGCGCTCCGTGCTAGTTTCTTCATTGCCTTTTGATCTACACCTAGGTCAAGCCAATGCGAATACTGACAACGCTGCTTCCCATTGTCAGGGTTTGGTAGCAGTTATTTGATGGCGGTGCTTTCTCGCCATGACGTAGGGCTGTTAGGGGGCTTATACAGCTTTTTATAAGAGGGAACGCACTGCACTCTGAAGCACCTGCCTCCTCGGTCCGGTACTGCTTATTTGGATTTCCTTATTCGCAGCTATCCTACATATCTGCAGGATGTTCGCTATCCGCCACCTGTGACCGGGGGTGTAGCTGAGGCTCGCCCACCCCTGAAAGCCGCAAATGGAGATGGGCAGGACACATTGCGCGAATGAACCAAGAGCGATGGACCAGTAAGGTTCTAGAATGGAGACCAAGAGAGACTAAGGGGGGCAGAGGCCGGCCACCTTATAAAAGATGGGTTAACGACATCCGATAACAAGCGGGTCTTAATTGGATGCAAGTTGCACGGGACAGTGTGACTTGGAAGGTTTTGGAGGAGGCCTATGTCCGAGGACGGACCATAGAAAGGCTGTGATGATGATGATGAAAATTTATATATATAGACGAACTATGAGAGTAGAGGAAGCCAGAGAGGTATGTAAGGAAAGAACCTGTTGGAACTCTGTACTCTCTGCCTACCCCGTAAGGGATCTGGCGTGATGATATATATATATATATATATATATATATATATATATATATATATATATATATATATTATCAAGCAAGGCAAGGTTTTCTCTTACAAATGAAGGTGGACCCAGTGTGGATTAGAGGCAGGTTTCTGGTCACCTGCTGTTGGAACTTATCAAGCCGCTTGTGAGGCTTCCAAATTGGCTTAACGAATACCACAGACCGCGGTAACCCGGACCAACGGCTTAGCGTGCCTTCCATAGCACTGAGATGCTTAAATATGAAAATGCCCCAATCGATCACCCATCACGATCACCCACCCACCCGACCGAGGCGAACGCTGCTTAACCTAATTGATTGTTAAGAACACCGCGGTTTTACAGCGCTACGATCGCGTCGTATCTCTATATGGAATAATGTACAAAACCACAGACATTCTAAACTTTGAGTCGCCAAGCACCCCTGCCTGCGTCACGCACTACCTCCTCTAAAACATGTCAACGTAGAGACCAATTAAAATTGGCATAACCATCCGTTTTAGATCATATTATGAAACATATGGACCAATTACAAATGGCCATCTTTACCCTTCCTATTCTTCTTCTTCTATATCATCACGCCAGATAGGTTCCAACAGTTATTTTCCTTACATACCTCTCTGGCTTCCTCTAATCTCATAGTTCGTCTCATACACGCTCGCCGGTTACGGAGACTCTTGACTTTTCCATCAGATAAGACTCGGTTTATTTGGTCGTGTTCAGATAGTCTAGGTCTTCCCCGGTACCTGCATCCGTCCACTTTCACATTGTATATCTGTTTTGTCATTCTTTCATTTGGCATTCTTTCTTTATGCCCGAACCAACGGAGCATGCCCTTTCTCATCTTTACACCGATACTATCTTTCATACCTACTCGCTTTCTTACTAAGCTGTTGCTAATGCGGTCGGTCAGCTTCACTCTGCACAGCTTACGCAGAGCTCGCATTTCTACCGCATTTATCCTACTTTCATTCTCCTTTTTACATACCCAGCTCTCGCTACCATATAACGCGAACAGCTGCGCCTTATGGCTTAAGTGCCGGCTCCCAAGTAGTTTTCCCATCGCACCATTCACCCTGTTCCCTGCACTCACTCTTCTCTCTATGTCAGCGGCCAGTTTCATATAGTACAGAGTGTCCGACATAAGCTGAACATTCTCAAATTTCTCAATTCGGTTATGACAACTTTAAATAGTTAAGAAAATTACAAAATTTTTTGAAACGGTGTGAAATGCTTTTTACTCTTTCGGTCATATCACTATAGAAAAACAGAGAGATGCTTTTTTACGACTAGATATCCTCAAGAGTCTTTATTAGACTGGGAGAAAAATAGATATACTTAAATATGTACATAACACCTTAAAACACGTTGGGCAGCTAGACAGGTCACCGACCTCCAGGAGTGGCAAACAAACATTACAATTTTCCATAAATTATTCATGGCTTACCTAATACATTGAATATTAGAGCTCCATCATATCGGTGTGCATGTAAATTATCTAATATTATATACAAGGGAAAGGGAATCTCCGAATACATTATAATTTTTTACCATTTTGATCATGGGAATATGGGAATGAATCATGGCAAATGTACCATGGTGTTACTTCGTATGGATGTTGATAAATGATAATAATATCAGCCTATCTTTATGGTGCAGCAACATGCTGGAGACAGCATCCTGTTTGACCCTACACAACCTCTGATATCTGCATATTTGTTTATAATTGTTATGTATTCCTCTGTACTTGTGTTATGGTTGAATAAATACTTTCTTTCTTCCTTTTTATATTGTCCCATCGATGGGAAAGTCCTCTCACAAAACGAGATGAGAGAGATTGGGTTGGAAGGAGTATTCCTTCACGCGGACCCAGTGTGGATTGGTGGAGATATTGATAGAAATCTACTTAATTTTTACTAGCCTATTTTACTGTCCCATTTATAAGCAATGGTCGGTGAAGAAGGCGACTAAAAAAGTGAAAATCACATCAGTCTATTACCCGAATACAATCATTTTGCTGTAATGTGGAATTAAATAGCACCGAACGTGTCAGCCTACCCAAAAAAAAACAAATTCAAACACAAACAGATCAACATAGCTATTACAAAGCACACCGGGAAATTAATAACACCATTAAATTATTAACTCATGGTGAATTCGACGAATCATCGCCATAATATCTAATGGTATTTGCCATCGCAAGATGCTAATATCATACGTAGGGACTCAGACTTGAAGAATAAAATAGACTGCACGCGCGAAATAACATGTACAAGTCTCTACAAGGTACAAGGAATCTTAATTTAATTAAATGCTTTATTAATTTTATTTTCTTAAGAATAATGTGTAATTCGGCATTGATAAACAATAAAAGCACGTAAAAACTTGCGAAGTAGCCAAATGTTTCCTAATCGCTCTGAGTGTGTCTTTGTAACGACCCATGAAAGCAGAAAGACATGCAATGGAGACATTCATTTATTGTAACTACGTAATACCCAAGGCTTCACGAGCGTGATATTTGTGGGCGTTGTCTTGGATTTCAAAAGGATGTCATATTCTAATTCAGTTTCTTTAAAAACTTGGTAGATGACATCTATGGTGCCCAGGTCGTACAGACCAGATTATACCGACCACACCATAACGGCTAGACTTATTTTTGCAATCCATCATTCAAATTATATTTATATGAAATAAACTAAAATACATTATTTAAAGCCTTGCCATTTTCATATCAAATATATGCATTATTACAAAAACATATACTTCACTTGTGGTCTTAAACTAGGCAGACCTATCTTTTGTAAACCTGAGCTATAAAATAACATGAGTGAGATAATTGTAATTCTTTATTAAACTATTGAAATCTGCAAACACGTTTTCCGGCTACTGCTTCTATACATTGAATTCTTATTCATGCAGTGTTTTTCAGACTCACATCTTTTTCAAACTACGATTATTCCAGACTCCGTCTATAAATTTGTCCACTCTGACCGTACCAACGGTATAATAACATACATCCAGGGGCGCGACTTCGGGGGCGCGGCGTTTACGTCGAATTGAAATCAGACCCTTGGCAGTATCGTTGATTAATGGTTTAATTGTTTTGGCAATTAACCGCCGTCCGGAGTGGGGGGGTCGGGGGTGTAATTTGCGCTTTGGCGATCTATTTGTCGCCACTAATCCGCGGGGCACGATTAGTGTCTGTGTAATAATTTTGATTGGACAAGTGGCGATGGCTTCAAGTTTTGGCCGTTTTTGTTCGTGATAATATTATCAGCCTACACTGTGCCACTGCGGGGCCTAAGGCCTTCCCACACAAATCGAGGTTAGAGAGATTAGGTCTTACTCCACCACGCGGACCAAGTGCGGATTGGTGGAGGCAGGTTTGTGGTCATTTGCTGTTGGAACTTATCAAACGGCCTATATGGCTTACAACTCGATTTAACGACTACCATATTACGTGGTAACTGAGACCAACGGCTTAGCGTGCCTTCCGAAACACGGAGATGCTCTAATATGAAAATACCACAAACGGTCACCCATCGAGCCGAACGCTGCGTAACCTTGGTGATTGTTAAGAACACCGCTGTTGCACAACAATAAGAGCGGCGCTCGTACGTGATGCAACTTAATTACGCTCCTGCCGCACCTGTATCGTAATGCGTCAATTATCACAGGCAACTAGCTCAAGGGCGCCTCGAGGAGGAACAGCGTCGGCTTGGGCAGTCGCTATGGGGGAGGGCATATACTAGGTGTCTCGCCGTGGTGCTCTGCACCGGCCGGCGGGCAAGGGATTCTTCTACCTCGCCGACGAGGTCGGTGCCTGATCCTGTGTGCAGTATCTGTATCCGAAAGAAGGGATGTAAGGGCATCGGGAGGGTCAATGTGAACATGCTGCGGACGGCGGTAGCGGCTGAAGGAGGGGAGTTAGGTTCGTAGTCGACGGCGGCTACGGATTACTATGATTGGGCGTGTTCGCAAAATATCGGGTTGTCGCCTTTTTAATAAAGGCGCAAATAGGTTCGAGACCGAGATCGGAATGGAGTCAATTATCACGTTAACAAAGACTACGCAAATGTTTAAATCCAATTTTCACGAAGTCTTTAACACTAATGTTAATCCCCGCACGGGTTCTTTTTGTGACCCATAAATAGTTGTTCCGGTCTGGGTGTTTGTTATGTGGATTTCATGTTTGAGTCATTCCTAAAGTGGGGAATCGTTTTGTTTTTTTTTTAAATAAGAAGATAGATAGAAGGTAAATTATTTGGAGTTTTGGCGGGACGTCGAAGAGTGATGTAGTCAATTTGTTTTAATTTCCAAAACTTGTGTTATTTCGACTAATAATGTGTAATGTTGGTGGAATATTAACCATTATGTGTTCTTATATGTGCATGAGTGAAGGTAATTGTAACAAAGTGATAAAAAGTGCCTTTTCGACTTCCCTAAAAACGGCCGTCGCAATTGGTATGTAAAAGTATCAACCGCTTTACTATCCAGGGTGGAAAACTTCATTATTTTCATTATCATCGTTGTCATCAAGTTCATGGGGGAGTCGAATTAATTTAAACAAACACGATTACATATCTCACTGGACACTGGCAAAATACATTTAAAATTAGTGTGAAGCCATAACTCAAAACAGAAGAAGAAGGTGAATTATGACGCTAATACAGACATTATTAGATGCTTAACGCGCTTTTTGACGCAGTCGGTAACATTAACACAAGTGGGGCTGGAGAATGCTCCAGCATAATGATGCAATGGTGGTCTTGTCTAAAGCGAGAGTCTTCGAAAATCGCAACGAGCCAAAAGAGTGAGGGAAGAGTGAGATAATAAATAGTTGGTACCAGAAGAGTATGGGTAACATGTGACCCTGTGGTTGACGTGAGTAGAATCGTGTCACTCAAACATTATACTAGTGGAAAATTAATCAAAAAGTCACAAGTTAGTAATATTCAAATCATCCACGGCTACCTACCTCTTTTATTGTAATATATATCTTTTCATTTTTCAATCCTTATTTACTAGTTCAGACTACAGACGATCAGTAATATAGTCTGCCCAGTAATATAGGCATAGGTCATCAAAATATAAGTTACAGAATACATTATTCCAATGAAAGGGAAATATTATTAATAGTGCACACCACTATTCCGCCGCTCCAAACTATCCGCGATTTCATTTTAATAACACAGGTCAGGTCATTGGACGTTTTAGCTTAAACCCGTGAAAAAGGCGGCCAGATATCGTAAACTAAAATTGATACCGGCCAATATAATTGGCGGGGGCAATTAACACCACCGCTACCGGACGGTCCCGCCGACCGACAATGGTTTAATTTGACGCGAATTTTTGACCGCTATGGGCGGATCCCGCGATGCGAACGATTGACAATCAGAGTTCGGCCGCCCGGTGTGAAATAAAATGTCGCGGTTTTTGGACCCGACAGGAATTCGGTAAGGTTAGTTATGAGTTAGTTACTATTACTTTGAAAGTGTAGAGTGAGTTGTTAATAATAAAGGGCACCATTAAACAAGGATAAAAATATCTTTATTATAAATTAAATGAGTGCATTTAAGCTTCAGGAATGACCCTTAGGCTAGATTCAGCTTTGTTGAACAAATGAGTACAGAGCCCCAACAGACACTTTCCCTAAAAAACTTTCTCGCTTCTCTCCCTCTCATAGTTCGTCTCATACATGTTCGCCGGTTTCGGAGAATCAACTTGTCCATTGGAAAAGACATGATCTATTTCATCAGGGTAAGATAGGTCTTTTCTGGTGCCTTCTTTCTTCCACTTTCGTTTTATATGAAAAGCTACGAATTCTACAAAGTTTGCCAGAATTATGTATTATATTCCCGTAGCGAAAAAACTACTGGAATTTTTACATGACAAAAAAATAATAAGGAAGAATATGATCAATTAGATAATCTCATAATTCTTCATTAACGTGAAATTTTCTCCTTTATTTGTATGTACACGCAAGTACTTCAAACAGATTCTTTTCGAAGAAACATATCAAGTAACCACTTAAATCATTTCCGTACGGTACTTCGCGCAAAAACTCCCAATTAAAATGGATCATATTTTAATATTCCCATCGAACAGTAATGCGTCGGGCTCACGAGCGGATGCCTGCTCAATGTTGTATAACTATCACAGTTTTGTTAACGTTTGGACGTTTTAAATGATATAATAAATTTGTATTATCGCCGTAGCACGGACAAAATTGTTTTCACCCTCGCTCGGCTTAATTCATTAACCGACTGAATATAGTATGGCGATAAATACCCGATCCCGGCGTTCGAATATCGGTCGCCAGCGGGAGGGTTATTTTTGTTATAATTTATTTTATTTAAATTTTCATGATGATTTCATCCATTCACTGACAATGAAATAGCGACACAAGTAAAAGAAAGAACAGGATAAATAAAGCTTTATATTTTTGGAACTAGAGTACTAATTTAAATAATAGTGTTTTTTAGTAATGCTGTTATTACATTAGGGCAGCCAATTATTCGCTTATACAAAAAGCAGTCATACCTACTCAATATATGCAGCACGAAAAAACGAAAAAGTTACGTAGGTAGGTACTATATAACTATATTTTTATTCTTAATGAGTGGTTACAATTAACAACAGATGGAGAGAAAGAAAACGGACAACAAAGGGACAACTAGCCACATTAATGACGGACGGCGTGGTCCAGTTTTTAAAAGCTTAACTGCCCACTGGATCCACAGGATTCATTTGTCGCGAGTTCGATCCCCGCACGGGACAAATGTTTGTGTGACCTACAATTCCTGGCTTCGGTCAGGGTGTTTGTGTATGTGAATTTTACGGTTTGTAAACGCATCAAAAACACAGAAATAATAAGTGTGGGGCTACTAACATAAAAAAAACACATCTATAAGCCAAAGGAATTGCTTCTCATTTGTTGGCAAGATCAAAATCTTATTTCTGACTACGTCACTCAGTGTGATGCTTAACATGGCACGCTCCATGGCACGAATGGCACACAACAAATGTGACTCTGTATTTTAAATGCTATAAATCTAGAAGATATATAAGACCACAGCAGTTTACTCGATTCAACCACAAGCTTTCGAACTAAAACGATTGCCGCTAATCAATTTGATATCATTGTATTGGAGTTGCATCTTCCAAGCAACTTCCCGCAGAGAGATTCCGAAGATAAGATTGTCTCCTTCCTACCCCTTCTGATTTCATTATATCACTATATACTGTTTTATGAAAATGTCCTGAGGTGTATTTCCTAAAGGACATTTTCATAAAAGCTGCCTTTTATATAGCTAAATTTGTGTACGAAGTCGTTTAATAAAGTTCAGAAAAGGAGAGCAAACGGATATGTAAAACTTTAAAATGGTAAGTATCAAAATTGGTATAGTGTGACAAGAGTCTTTTGGCTCAAGTGGTGGGGCGTAGGTGTGAAATTGAGGATAACGTTTCGTAAAATTTTCCTACTTTTAAGAAGATATTTCAACAGGCGCGTGGGTCCGCACGGTTACTGCTTACAAAAAAAAACTTGGGTAAATTACATCCCATCTCAAAAGACAATTTGACTTTCTCCATGAAACACATTCAAGGTTCCTAAGGTCACTGGAGAATCTCAGACTAAAACACCCCTGCATTCCACAAATTTCTATGATAAATCCTTTTCAGTTCAAGCTGTCCGTTTGTGGAATGCATTGCCTCTGACTATTAAACGTGCACAGACATTGGCTAGTTTTCAAACGATGGTTAAGAACCACTTCCTCTCTGCTGTCACTAGTGAGACGCTGTCATAAATAACTTCCAATGTTTTGTATCTACACCAATTTACCTTTTCTTACTTAAGTGCAATATGTTTATTTCACTATATACAAGCTGTAACATAATAAACGCAAGACCTCAGACACCCCGATTAGAGAATTGCTTCATTAATTCAAAACAATAACCACATTTCCAAAAATTAAAGGTTTACCCTTTTTTAAGCACTTTTATACCCCAATTATCAATGAAACTTGCACGCGTAAGTGTCAGGTTTGAGAAATACGTTTGAGGAATGCATTTGAAATCTCCTAATTGCTCTGAATCAAGACTAAGTTTTTTTTTTGTAGCGCACTGAAGGAGTAAAAGAAATTGTTGGAATCAATTCAGTTACTGATTTAGAACAAACTACTTTTAGGTCTATATATCTAATATATATATATATATATATATATTACTTTTATTATTTACTTTTAATCTTAATAAATGTACGCCACCAACTGCCATCTACTTTGTTGTATTTCTTTCGACTTGGTTGCCTGGAAGAAATTGTTATAATCAATAAGGCCGCCAATGTACCTTATATTGTTTTGTACCTTTATTGTTTATTTATAAAGAGTTTTCTATTCTATTCTATTCTAGCGACTATCAAGTAGTAACATTTCACTTGATGACAGCGTTAGTTACGATTATGGTCGCGCGCAAAAAGATCCTTGTCGAATTCTATAGTGCGCTCGTTGTTATGGTATCTTCTCTGCTACAGTGACTTTTATTCTATAGTGCCTCAATTGCTATGGCTTTTGAGGATAGTGCATTATTTGCTTCATCTTCTTTGCTATAATGCCGTCTTATCTATAGTGCATTCTTTGCAGTAGTGCCCTTCTTGCCTGTAGTGTCTTATTTATTATGGTGGAGTCTTTGGTATAGTGCATTCTTTGTTGAATATTTTCAATGGAGCGTAACGTTATTTTTTAATTTTTGTTTTATTTAGGAATATGAAGTTACTTTCTCAACAAGACATTTGAACATAACATTTAAATCTTTAAAATCCAAAAAAATAATGCGTCGTAGTTTTACTAATCTGCCGATTCGGGGCCGTTACAAAATTTAATCAAATTATTTACACTAATTCCTCACAGATCGTTAAAATTTGATAGTGCACGATACACGCATAATGATTTAATTAAGTCGGCTCCTAATTGGAAAATGTATAATAACTAATGCATAAGTTTGTGCATTTAGGACGTCTGGATTAAACTGATCGTAGTATCATCCCGTAGCGTCCTGTGTAATATGCTATCGATAGATAGGTATCGACTAATGCATTTACCTTCGAACGAACAGAACGAATGGCGTAATAGAGGAGAGGCCTACACTCAGCACTGGGTAGACACAGGCTGATGAGGATTTGGCTGAAAGGTGTCCACTGCAGGCCAAAGGCCTTCCACACAATTGACACGATTTACTGATGCATAAAAGGGTGATACTGATAATCATGAGGTCCTGGGTACACACCTTAAGCTGGCCTATGGGGCCTGGGGGGTATATTTTTGGGGTCTCTCTGCCGAAAATTTCTTAGTAGAAGACACCAGTCTGGAATTGTATTCAGTATGATAGTGATAGATTCTCCCTCTATTAAACTGAGACCTGACGTCCCAAGTAGCACAAATGCTGCTTGAGAGAATGTAAC
The DNA here is from genome assembly GCA_905147815.2 of Phalera bucephala. NCBI lineage: Eukaryota > Metazoa > Arthropoda > Insecta > Lepidoptera > Notodontidae > Phalera > Phalera bucephala. The sequence goes on along the minus strand of LR990609.1, from coordinate 3,898,012 downwards.
TGCTCTTTTTTAAAGCTTTTATTTAACTTGCAATGTTCGTATGTCTGTCTGTCTTTCCGGTTCAAATCTTGTTTTATACTTTTTTCGTTAAGCACTTATTGGTATCCGATTGAGCTGAAATTTGGCATACGTATGTAAATTCGATGACAATCATATGGTACCAGGGTCTGATTATGGAGTCGGAAGGTGGCCATAGGAACATGTGAAATATACAACGAAACACCCTCGTGTTTAGGCTTGTTCGATTGGTATTGACATGTACTATACAACCAAATCATGTTCAGGGTCTAAGGATGAAGCCGAAAGGTGGCCAATGGAACCGCTCAACTACTCTATTATGCAGCAGTTGTACTTGGGATCGTCGGCGAAACCTAAGGTTACCTTGCACACGTCTACCAGCTCCATTCGGGGATTATATAACTAACCGCGGTAACGGTTTTTGGATATAATATGCAATAGATATCTTATAATGATTATTACGGCCGACGCCAAAATACCTACTTAGGTATAGTCAATTCCAATCAAACTTTAAAACTTTTTAAACAAACCACTACCATGTGTAGTAATTCCGAAGTCATTGAAATGCAAATGCCGTTAGCAAGAAATCGCAGTTTTTATGACATGATTGAAAGACGATATATAGACATTGCGAACACTAATGCAGACCACACACGTGACGATAAACTTAAACAAATCTGTACACAATACACTAATAAACAGTAAGTATACTTCATAAAAACCGATCGGACACCCTACATGAACACAAACAGCACTGGAAAGGATTATTTATTGGTAGTGCACCAAGAAATAATCCAAATCGAAGCATCAATGTTATAGAAGAAGATCCATTCCGATCTCGGTCTTGGACCCATTCGCGCCTATATAAAAAAGGCCACAATCCAGAACGAGTATTTTGCGAACGCGTCCAATAATCGGAACCCTCTCATAGTAACTCCCCTCCTATCTTTCCTTCCGCTTTCGCCGTCTGCGGCATGTACTCACTGGCCCCTCTGATGTCCTTACTTCCCTTCTTTTGGATACAGATACCGCACACAGGATCGGACACCGACCTCGCCAGTGAGGTCGAAGAATCCCTTGCCCGCCGGCCGGTGCGGAGCACCACGGGGACACTCAGTTAGTGCTTCTGATTTAGAGTCCCAATTATAATGATGAAAGAAACAACACCTACACAATTTTGGATAAATACTTAATCAAAGTAAAGTAGGTATGAATACAAAAGAAAATATGATGAAGACGCATTAGAAAAAGCGCTGGAAAGCTACTATAAAAATTGGCTTAGGGTATTGTAATTTATAACAATCTTATGTGAAGAGTTTTTACTATAATAAAGAGAAACACAGAATATTGATTGAAGTACGAAGTGACCGGGTATGCTACCAGTCGACGCTGCAGCCGTACTCGTCAATGATCTATGCGGGAAACCGATATTATGTTATTCTTTCCATTAAAAATACTTAAACACCACTGAAGGTAATGACAACAAAGTGATGAATGAATGACAATTACTCCCAAGACACCACTTTACTGATCAGGGTAGGGGTATTTCATCAATCTTATTGTCATCATTATCATTATGTTCATCGGGAAGATCATTTAGGAAACAACTTGATATATTATGATATTGGACCCTGGTCAAAATGGCTTTTCGTAACAGATTGTCATACGTATAAAAACGAAGAACCAATACTCAATCCACATAAGGGTTAAGCCTATTTTATATTATATTATTCTTTTAGTCAAAGGCATTTAGGGGAATAAAATGCAATGTTAATATTTATTAAAAATATAAAGCGAATTTAGGGCAACCGATTACGACATAGCTTATTAAATTATGCTTTTGGAACACATTAAAATTAAAAACCACGTTCCATATTCAAACAATTAAAAACAAACCATCGCAATATAAATATTTAGCAACGATCAAATATTTAAAAAGAGAACATCGCTATACATATTTAATAATTTGAAAGCTTTAAATCGAGCAACAAGCCGAAAAAATGGCGAAAACGTTGAATAAAAAAAATCTATTCACTATCACAATTCATTGCAGCACCGCATTTAACGAGGCTCGTAATAAAATGAAATCTATACGATGTTGTTAAATTGTTGTATGGTGGCGACACGGCGTTGATTGCGAACATATATCAAGTGGAAAAACCTACTGACATACGACCGTGTTCACTGGGACCATGCTTTTGGCGTTCACATTGTTATAATGATACGATAGTGTTTCTATTACATGTTCATGAGGCTACTAACGAAACTCCGCCGTAAAACCTTCAATAACTAAAGTAAACATCGTCTAGGTTCCCCAAACAAGCAAGTAAAGGTGTATTGTACACATAGCATGTTAGGTGCAATGGTTGGTGACTCTACTATACCGAGTACAATTCTAACATAGTTATTTACTTCAATTTGAAGTTTCGACCTAGACCAACAAGGCAGTCCCATTAGAGCAACGACTCAGACCTTATTTAAGTACACAGAAAAGAGTAGCGTTTAATCAACCAACCCAGCCATGTTCTCTACCTAAATATTTACTTAGGGTTAGGTACTAACAACCAATCTCATATTGATTTATACTGGAATGTCACGGGAGTTAAACCAATAATTGGTTCGCGTTCAGTTTCCTTTAATGTCTCGAACCGTAAGAAATTGATGAAAGCAATATTAATCCACAGTATTTGGCGACAAATTAAAAATATAAATAATCAATATAGCCAAGGAAATACAGATTGAACAGTAAATATCAATACAAACTAAAATCGCTGCAAAAAACAATTTCTAAATATTTTTTTTAATACCAACTCAAAAGAACTTTTTTGATTACCCTCAGATTATTCAAATTCAATAACTATACTCTTCGCAACGGTTTCAATGTACACCTTAACATCTTCTTTCTTATATTTTTTACATCTATTACTGAAATAGAACGTAGAAGCCTCTAAAAAGTTACACTAAGAAATTCAGTAGCCTTGTCTGGCCTTGTCAGTCTTTAAGTTTACTTGACAGTGATTGAAAGCAAAATTGAGCTTGTAACTGTGTAGCCATCGTCCGAAGTTGTCCTTCACCACCCTTATTGTGCCCACTGCACTTTTATATGACCCAAATTAACATCAATAAAATCATATTTAAATAATGCGACCGTTTTAAATTGGCACAAATTCCGGTCGAACACCGCGACCGATCAAATACTGACCGCGAATCAACACTTTATAATACGAAAAACAATTTTCATTCCAACAAAATAATTAGAGTAACGCAAGCGAGACCCAAAACCGTAGGGTATAGTTCCCAAATTAGTTTGGCAATGCGAAAAATTGAATTTCAACGGCCCATTCGATAGCCGTGTCCCGGCCTGATGTATTAACATTTATTGGTTTACAAATTAAAGATAACCTTTTGACATGGCGTGGCAATATTGTGCTGGTGAATTTTTTCGGTTTTAACGAACGCTAAACGGCTATGAAACTTTTAATATCCGTCGGCTTATTTGTTGTGTTCACTTTTTTTTTTAAGTGAGAGATGTAATGGAAATTATTTCGCTATTGAGTTTGTATGTTTTTTTTATTTGGGATTGTGCCACGAGGTAATCCGACAAAGAACCAAAGTTACCGACATAGCTCGCAAACTCAGTAAGCTAAAGTGGCAATGGGCTGGTCACATCTGCAGAAGGACCGACGACCGATAGAGCAAACGTGTCCTAGAGTGGAGACCGCGACTTGGTAAGCGTAAGGTAGGACGGCCCCCAGCTAGATGGACCGACGACCTTAAAAAGGTCGCTGGGACAGACTGGATGCGGAAGGCGGAGGACCGTGTGCAATGGCGCGTGTTAGGAGAGGCCTATGTCCAGCAGTGGACTGCGATAGGCTGATTGATTGATTGTGCCACTTGATGTGTTGTAGATAATGCGTTTTTCTTTTTTTTGTTGTGTGTTTATTTTTGATTTCGTAGTTTAGTTTACAAGTACAACAGCAAGTTGGCAACAAAAGCTATTTATTAAGTTTCGTTGCAATGAAAGTATGAGACGTGTATTGATAGAACTTGAACTTCTTGTGTATCAGTATCAAGTTGAATCCCAGTTGGCACCAGATTTAAAACAGTAAAAACAATTTAATATTGCGACTTTGCAAACTACCGCAGTAGCACTGCTATGTTAAAATAACATAATTTTTTAAAATATTGCTATTTGACTAATATTTGTCCATATAAGTTTGTAACGTTTTGTGAAAAAAGAAAAAAAAATCCTTGTCAGCTTCGGGACATAACACGAAATTTTATTCACAAATTTAATCTAATACCTGGCGACAGTAAGACCGCGAACATTTGCAATTTAGATTAATCATTTATATAAGTCCTACATTCGTATGATTCCCTTTCTTTCCATCACTACAGATCCCTTGCGGGGAGGCAAAGAGTGCAGAGTTAGTTCCAACATGTTCTTTCCTTACAGACCTCTCTGGCACAACAAATTCCATAAGTCGTAATATTATTTGCGTTAAAAAAATCAACAATGTTTTTTGGACTAATTTCATCATCATCATCATCATTTCAGCCTATACTTGTCCACTGCTGAACATAGGCCTCCCCAATCGCTAATTAAATAATAATTAAATTTAATTAAATATTAATATTAGACAAATACTTAAAAAAAAAAATTTGTTTTAATAAATAAAAAATAGTGTTAGGTATAAGCTTCCTTAATCAATATTCAGAATTAACTTTTTAGTACAAATTGAACGTAGCATTATTCCATCAGATACATCAAATCATCAAATAAATAATTAATCCGAAGCCGTCACACAATGACGTCGGTTTCAAATCCAGTCAGTCGGGTGATGCGTCGTCTATTTTGCGACCACTTTCATCACCGAAGAATCCCACAGTGGTATCGGCTATATTGGATTTCAAATTCGTTATTGCAAGTGCCTTTTTCACTTTGGCTTGTGGCGAGTACGAGATTTTTTCCCTAGTGTACACAATAGAAACTATATTGAGTGTGTATTGGGTTTTTGGAGCTGACATTCGTCATTGGACCGTTGGGCGGGGTGCAGAATGTTTTATGGCGTTTGTAATAACGCGGCCGGTGTCGGGCGCGGTCTGGGGTGGACTGTCAATCGTCGGAATACTGCGAAAGTTTTGTGGTTTTTTTTTAATGGCAAACGTCAATTTACCGATTTTTCTTTCGGGTTTCGGTTCGAAATGAAATGTGTTGCGTGTCTATTAAAGTTTATTTGGTAGTAGATGCAGCTTATAACGTTGGTCAGTTCTGTATGAAAAATTAAAGAGGTCGTACCAAAACGTCTCAATATTTGACTGTCATGTTAACACCATTTTTATGAGTGAATTTTATATATCCTTTACGCAAAAGTGAGTGCCTGGAAGTATAATAAAAACGCAGTTCTACTTGGTGTGTTATACCTTAGTGTATATAAGTAACGGAATTCGTAAAACAAATGTGTTAAATCTGATACGGATTTGAGGTTAGAAACAAATCAAATTCAAGATGACCAGTAACAAAATGAAAGCACAAAAAAGATAAAATTTACCTATATTCGTTATGCTATCCATAGATAGATAGGATATAGGTGAAGAAATTCTTTGCCCAACAGTGAGCCACATCAGCTCAAACATTCATCTTAACCAATCGAATAACCAGCCAAATTGACATGTCATACAGCGAGATTCGATTGCTCACAAGACATTTAGTGCTCATATTTTATCATCAAATCCAATGTTTATGCAACCACCAAATTTGATTGAGCGTGATGGATTGTGTTTAATCTAAAATTAATATTCATTCGTTAACCTAAGTATACGAGAGACCTCATACAACGCTTTTTTTGCATACAGTCCTTACTAATAAACCCTTTTGATGGTATTGAACCATTTAAATAGTCAGCAAACACACGCAAATTCCTATCTTACAAATGTATCTATCTATCTATATCATCACGCCAGATCTCTTGCGGGGTAGGCAAAGATACCAGAGTTCCAACGGGTTATTTCCTTACAGACCTCGATGGCTTTCTCCACTCTCATAGTTCGTCTCATACACGTTCGTCGGTTACGGAGACTCTTGACTTACACTCTTTGTGATGTTAATTTGACTTGCTGTACGATATCTTACATGGTATCGTAGTTAGGCAACTATTGAGAAATAAGAATGGACAATACCCAAAGACAGACTGTCACGCTTATGCTAATCTTCTTATTCGTTCTATTTTTGAGTGATCGAAGTCGCCATGTCTTGTCGCTAGAGCTGTGAGCTGTAGCTCGCCTTAGGGTATATTTTCTACATTTTTTCAACACGATGTAATTTTAGTCATCGTGGAATGAAAGACCCTCCTATCAACCGCTACCGCCGCCCGCGGCATGTTCTCACCGACCCTCCCGATGCCCTTACATCCCTTCTTTCGGATACAGATACAGGATAAGTCACCGACCTCGCCGAGGTCGAAGAATCCCTTGCCCGCCGGCCGGTGTAGAGCAGCACGGCGAGACACCTAGTTTACGCCCTCCCCCATAGCGACTGCCCAAGCCAAGGCCGTTCCGCCTTGAGGCGCCCTTGAGTCGGTTGCTCCCTTGCCCTTCTGTCTCGAGCGTAGTGGTTGCACGCTCGCCCTATTGCCCGGTGAAACTGTAAAGGCCCCGCGGCTAACAGCGTAGATCATTCACACACACACACACACACACACGTGAAATGAAAGCACAGGTGAAGTATCCAATGCCTACTATACAATGGTAATAAAAAATGATTAAAAATAACATTTCAATGAGTAACATCTAACTCATAAGGTCGGTACCTATACGAATGCCATATATTGGGTGAAAACACGTTAAAAACTGTCAAGAATATAATTTTTTTTACACTAAATTACACTAGAACACATAAGAGAGCTATTAGATTTAGGACTGTTGTTGGACATTGTACGTGGCAATATAGACTGCTGTGAATTACTGGGCCAAATATCATTTTCCACACCAGGTCTTCGTACAAGATTATGGTTTTTGAAAGGGAAGAAACCAGAACGAATGTAAGGATTGTGGTTGGTAACGATGTGCTGGAGCAAGTTAATGAGTTTGTATATCTTGGATGCGCCTTCAGTAAGGATGGGAAATACACCGCTGACATAGAGAGAAGAGTGAGTGCAGGGAACAGAGTGAATGGTGCGATGGGAAAGCTACTCGGGAGCCGGCACTTAAGCCATAAGGCGCAGCTGGCCATACATAACGGAGTTCTTGTCCCAACGCTGTTATATGGTAGCGAGAGCTGGATATGTAAGAAGGAGAATGAAAGTAGGATAAATGCGGTAGAAATGCGAGCTCTGCGGAAGATGTGCGGAGTGAAGCTGACCGACCGCATTAGCAACAGCATAGTAAGACAGCGAGTAGGTATGAAAGATAGTATCGGTGTAAAGATGAGAAAGGGCATGCTCCGTTGGTTCGGGCATATAGAAAGAATGCCAGAGGAAAGAATGACAAAACAGATATACAATGTGAAAGTGGAAGGATGCAGGTACCGGGAAAGACCTAGACTATCTTACCACGACCAAATAAACCGAGTCTTATCTGATGGAAAAGTCAAGAGTCTCCGTAACCGGCGAGCGTGTATGAGAGTTGAGGAAGCCAGAGAGGTATGTAAGGAAAGAACCTGTTGGAACTCTGTACTCTCTGCCTACCCCGCAAGGGATCTGGCGTGAGGTTATAGATAGATAGATAGATAGACTGTTGTTGGACATTGTACGTGGCAATATAGACTGCTGTGAATTACTGAGCCAAATATCATTTTCTACACCAGGTATTCGAACCAGACAAACCCCTTTATTCGACGTCTCCTCCCATACGACCAATTACGGGAGTAATGCTGTTCTCACACGTATTGTTCGCTTGCACAATAATAAATTTAATAATATTGACCTTTTTATTGGCTCAAAAACTTATTTAAACAAAAATTAAACAACCTCCTACAACAAATCAGCTCCACCGCCACCTAATTTTACTGCTTTTTATACATTTATCGCACAACAGGATGTGTAATTGTGGTGCGCTGTTGTGTATGGCTATGTAATGAATGTTTTCCAACATTCATATTCATTTTTTAACATATGTTCGCAATTATTTTAAATTTTCCCTAATCCGACCTTCACCTAACTATTAATGTTACTTCATCATTCTTTACTGTTTCTTCGTACAATTAAATGCTGGAAATCTATTGAGGTTAGCTGTAAAGGCTTAATTTTAAGTAATTATAATAATAATATCAGCTTATACTGCCCACTGCTGGGCAAAGGCGTTCTCCCAAATCGAGGTGAGAGAGATTGGGTCATACTCCACCACGCAGACCCAGTGCGGATTGGTGGAGGCAGGTTTGTGGCCACCTGCTGTTGGAACTTATCAAGCCGCCTTTAAGGCATCGGCTTAACGACTAACCGGTAACCGGGACCAACGGCTTAACGTGCCTTCCGAAGCACGGAGACGCTCGAATATGAAAATGCCACAATCGGTCACCCATCTCAGGCCGACCGAGTCGAACGCTGCTTAATTAATTAACCTTGGTGATCGGTAAGAACACCGCGGTCGCACAGCGCTACGAGCGCGAATTTTAAGTAATTATTCTCAAGTAATTTTTTAATTCTGTTGCACCCTGAAAAAAGAAACACCGAACGTATTCACCCTTCAGCTGACAAGCCGCACCACCGTAAAAAGTCATTTTGCGCTCAGTATAGCTATTTTTTATGAATCAAATTAGTATTATTATGAAGATGTTACTTATTGAACGGTTATTTTTTTCATTTGTTTTAATATCAGTGAATCAAGCAACGGAAGCATCAACTGGACTTTCGCTCCAGGACGACTAAAGTAACACCGTGTATAAATGTAGCCCCAGACTACACTTATTTCTATGCCTTGTCGTTACAAACATGAAACTCAATACACATACACCTATACCGAAACTAATATTAAGTGGATCACACAAAGATATCCCTTACGGCGAATAATGGAATACTCAATCCAAGGCGAAGAGGCTTAAGCTTACCACTGGATTAAGTTCTATCATTCGATTTTGCTCGGGCTTGTAAAGTTGATTTTAGTGTAACGTAGAAATTCTTGCTCCCGAGTTTAGGCGTTACAGCACCATACGGCGTTTCCCATATCGATAATGAAATTCTGCTCTGGGAAGCGTCATCTCCCGCCGCAAGATCTAATTCGTCGTCCATCGCGTGTTGTGCAACGGTGACCGCAGGTCCTCGTGCCGTACGAGGGGCAATCGAGGCTAAATAATTCAATCCTACATCACTTCGACATAGGAAATCCCTTTGTGCGGTACCGGAGCGGTGCGGAGCGAAACGGGGTTAATGAAATGAGGTGCGTGGTCAGCTGTTTAATTTGAGAATGCCTATTGATATATTACGATAGACGGACGATTTAGCGCAGTGGTTAAGGGCTTAGTCCGCCCCGCCCACTGTGACTAATAGTCGCGGGTTCGATTCCCGCACGGGACAAATCTTTGTGTGATCCAAAATTATTTGTTCCGGTCTGGGTATTTGTGTATGTGAATTTTCATGTTTGTAAACGCACCCACGACACAGGAATTAATCCTAGAGTGGGGCAACGTTTTTAAAAAAAAAATATGGTTTGAGACTGTTTATTAAATCTTATCGTTGTTCGAGATGGACAGAATAGCCTTAAATGTGTGTGCGTGTAGAGTTCTCTACTTTAATGTTATTGAAATACTTAGAATATAAATAAACATATTATAAATTTTATTGTAAGCTTCAAAAATAAGTTAATGCTTTTTTAATAACTGAAATATATGTGTTTGAGACTGTTTCTACAAAAATTCTTAAAGGTATGTGAATTATAAGATCTCATTTTGATTTGGATGTTAATTTGTACTTATATATTATAGACGATGTGAGCGATTGGTCCCTCTATGTCGTCGTGTTTCATAGTTGACGTATTAATAGGATTAATTCGATTACCAACATTGACAAGAAGTAGAAGTTGGAGACTCGCAACAAATCAGGAGCGTAGTATACTTGGCGACAATCAGAGTTATGCAGCGTTTGGCTCGTTTAATCCGGGATGGGTGACCGTTTGTGGAAAATATATATTTAAGCGTCTCCACGTCTCGGAAGTCACATTACGTCATTGGTACCAGTTAGTATTTAATGTAATAGCCCGCTGGCTTGATAAGTTCCAACAGCAGGTGGCCACAAACCTGCATTTTTTGTATTTTTTTTTACCTGCGGAAAGTCCTGCATAGGACTTCCGCTACCTTCAGGGGAAGCTCGAAGGGCATGTTGGATACCTACCCACTAAAAAACCCCAGGGTGGCAGACATTAGCACTTTGGAGGGGCTCCGAGATCACCGTATAGAACGAGCCGGTGCCCCTCTTGTTCCGCGCTCTAAAGAGCCGGCCACAAGCCTGCCTTTTTTTACCTGGTGAAAATCCTACATAGGACTTCCGCGAGCCTCGGGGGAAGCTCGCGAGGCGTGTCGGATTCCTACCGACTAAAAACCCCAGGGGGGCCGACATCAGCGTTTTGAGGGGCTCCAGGATCTCCGTATGGAACGCACCGGTGCCCCTCTTGTGTCTCGCTATGAAGAGCCCGCCATCGGAGGGAGACTTGATGCATCGGAGGGAGACTTGATAAACCTGCCTATACCAACCCGCAATGAGTCCGCGTGGTGGCATGACCTAGTGCCTCCCACTTCGATTTGTGAGAATGGCGCTGGCAGTGGGACATTTAAGGCCGATTTATTTATCTAGTAGTGGAGTAAGATTTGACATAAACACATACTCGTATTTAGACATATTATCAATTACATTTTGCGACCCTTATTACCTACTAGCAGATTCCCGCGACTTCGAATCCGGTCGACAACAGCACCACCTACCGGGTCTATGTTATATAGCCTACGATACTTATGGATAAGGTAGCTTTCTAAGGGGGAAAGATTTTTTTAAAACCAACCAGTAGTTTTTAAGTTTATTCGCTACAAACATACAAAAATACAAATCTTTCCTCCTTATAATATTGGTGTACGAGTAGATAGACAATTATGAGAGTCAGACGACAAAAATATAAAAAAAAGTATTGTCTAATTTGTTTAATAATTCAGATTTCTACGATACATCTGTACTTAATGCAGAAGTCACAGCCTAATATTTAAATAAAAACCGTCACGCCTACATTCCCCAAGCGGGGGTGGCAGAGGTGTAGTACACACACTTTTCACCTACAATTTTAGGTCCCATGTAATAGGGGGCGAGCTTATTGCCATATACCGGGCACAATTCCAGACTCCGGCCTAGGATTTGAACCCAGGAGCTCATGATCACCAAGCGTGCGCTTATTTGTTTGAGTTAAAACTTTGTAATTTGAAATAACTAAATCCACTGCCTCGTTGGTCTAGTGGTGAATAACGCGCGTACCGACCGTAATTTTTCAATAGAAAATGTTCCAGTATCAATCAGTCTGGAGTCTGGCATTGTGCCATTATTACATGCGACAACATTCTCGGCGAAAGTGTATGTAAACAGTACACCTTTGCCATCCCCGCTTGGGGAATATAGGCCTAACGGTGGTTTTTAAAAATAAATTAGCCATCCCCAGTTCTATGATATTTTGGCGTATTCGTCGCGGAATCCTGTAAAGGTTATCTACACTACATAGTGTTTGCGTGTTTGTATGTATCACCTGCTAACGCAGGCTATGTGTCGTGATGGAGTAATATGCGGTACGCTTGCGGCTAATTACAATTATCAGCGTCGAAACTGTCGGGACTGTCGGAGCCGACCTCTGTCAGCCGTCCGACAGTCCGCCGTCCGACAGTCCGCCTTCCGACAGTCGGCAATCCGCATTACATATCACGGTAAATGTTTCAACTGATTTCATACTATTTATGATGATACAAAATTCTATTGAGGAATGCTTTGTGTTGTTATTGGATATAATTGAATAAGTAAGTAATTAAAAATATGAAATGCCAATGGTAGATATTATTGTCATCATCAACGTCATCGTATGGCGACGTACTTTCAGTAATGCGATTTGCGAAGAAAGTTTCACTTAATTTATTTTAATATTATTTTCAATTTATTTTCATCATTGTACATTGCCGTCCAGGATTGGTGGTCGGTATTAGTTAAATACGTTCTTATCAGTACCATTTATTACATAGCTGGGATATTATTACATAGATTGCATCCCCTAGGTGGTCCACTGGTATTTATGTAACATAATATAATACCTATTATATAGTCATAAAATATTTCGTTAAAAATAACTCAACCTTCTCCAGCCAAACTTACTAATATTATCGAAGTATTACAATCATTAGTGTAGGGACGCGTTCGCGACACAAATCGAATAAAGATGTCAATCGAATAAAACATCTCACCGCGTTCGATTGGACAAGTAGCAGCCGATTCGCCCACGCTCCCGTATCGCCAAATGCTTATTAACACTTGACAAGAATCCGGACCCGTTTATTCTGCGCTCCAATAATACGATTCGGCCCTATGATGTCACAGGCAAGTCCTTAAAGTCAATATAGGGCTGGTACACAATCGAACTCGATTCGATCGCGGAACGAACAGAAAACGACCAAGATCAATTAAAACAACCTCCGTGTATACGATCGTACAGTCTAATGGAAAAGTGCATCGCAAAACAAACTTTGATACTATTACCTTTGTACAGGCGTGAGTAAATGTTTTAAATTTTAATAAATAAAATTTATTTCACGACTGTTTTTTTTGAAAAGATAGGAATAGAATATACATGTTTGTGTGCCTTTCAGTCATACGTGTCCAATGAGCACGAGTATCTTACCGAATCCGGTATACTCGTATTAGTAGCAAAATTTTTAAGAATAAGAATACTTGTCATTTTTAAGTTAAGGGTTTATACGTATCGACTATGATACAATTGTTTTGAAAATATATGTCATGATTTCGTATATACTTTAAAAAGTGTGTAAAATAAAATACTATTTACTCACTCTGGAGTGTCGTATTGTTTAGTTTTGATGATTTTTTTCGAGATGCTCTTATATCCGTAAGCAGATTTTTTTTTAATTGAAGATTATTACCGAAGTCTTGGAGTGAGTGAGGATTCATTCAATTATTACTAGTAGCCAGCTGCAATCTTAAATCTTTAACACTAACGAACTGCCATGCAATATAACTCGAGGAATCGCGACCAATCACTTGCGAAAGCGATTGTACACGAGGCGTGGAATTAAAAGCTAAACTTCGTTACCGTCCAGTTTTGTCGTTTGCAATTGGAAGAAACTTGTTACGTCGTCTCTATCATTTCAATTCGAAAAACGGATCCTACGCTTTGATTGGTTGCCGGGGTTATGAAGAACGAATCACGAGGTATACGTGAGTATTCCCAATTACCTGAGCGTTATATACGTACACGTGTATCGTCCACACAGGATTTTAAATACAAATTTCGAATGGTTTTCGTAAATTAAAATTGTAAAAAGAATCTAAACCAATTTTGTTTGTGTTTGTACACTTTGAAGTGTACAAACACAAACAAAATTGGTGTGTAGAAATATAAAAATTTCAACACATGACGCCGAGCTGTCTTAGCGACATTTAAACTATATACACTTATTGTTTTATTTAGTGATACAAGTAAGTACAAAGGCATTACAGATTATTGAGAGCGGGGCAAAAATTATTAGTTCGTGAAAGTGTCTATATTTAGCTTAAATGCCAATTGAAGCTGGGCCTATTGAATTATTTTATACCAAACTGCTCGATATCAATTATTGATTTCTATTCAACATGTTTTGAAGAAGAGAAGATAACGGTACTTCAATCAACCTAGTACCAAAAATAAACTAGGCATCAAACTAAACATTTGATGATAATATTATCCGCGGGGACACATCCGCGAATTTATTAATACGTTTAACTATCCTAGAAATCATTTGTTCAGCATCTAAATTCAGACAAATTCAGGTGTCGAATTATTTCACATATATTAGGCTACCTAAAATATTCTAATATGAAATTCCAATGTAATTGTAAGCACTATACGAAATCATTACCGTCACGTTGACGTCTAGACTCGAAATAAATATACAATATGTTTAGTAAATTGATGTATTTTATTAAAACTTCATTCCTCATTGAATATCCCGTAACAGATGCTTCATGACCCTGAATAGATTTAAATTATAAATGTTTTCCAAATAGACTGAATCCCGCGGACACAGTCGCGTCACTAGTCGAGAAACGGAACACTAATTGAGTCAATTCGATCTAAACTCAGCATTTATTTTCTATGAACGCAGATAACATTGCACTGGGAAATAAACATTTAAAATACTCAGGTGGAAAGTTTAACGGCATTAAGTTGCCAACAATACCTCTATTCTTAACATTAAAAATGCATCCGTACGGCGAACAAACAAGTTAAATAGTGTAACGCCGCCGGACTACGTTTGTCGCACTCATTAACATTTATCCGGCTAGTGATGCGGGTGACATACTTTTACGGGACTTTCGCGGGACCGATGGTGATCGTCCCGGGATCGTTCATAGCTATGTATCCACGCGATATGCCATAAATCATAAAAAATGTTTGACATTTAATTGGTCACGACTTTTAGTTTTTTATTTGATATTTATTTTGTTAGTTTTTTTTTCGTAAGTCTAGTTTCCTTTTTCCACAATTTTGCTTTAACTGAATCAGTTGGCAATATAATATAGCAATTGGACTTGCATGTCTTACTGTCGCAGGAGTATCAGAATTCATAAAATTCGTCTGTGACTCCTAGCATAAATCTTTATCTTACTTTTCCTATTATCGCGTTCAACTCAAAAATTAGAAGAGAGATCCACATAAATTATATGAAGTAGACACAAACGGTGTACGCTGAACCATAATTTTTAATTTAAGTTAAATTAAAAAAACAATCATCGACGAAAAATGGGTGTACTGTACAGCTCTGCCACCCCCGCTTGAGGAATATGCGCGTGACGGTGTTTATTATTTTTAATTAGCTTTAACAATAGCGCCCATTCAAATAAAAGCGTAAAAATATTTATTTCCAGATGTAACTCAAATCACTTTCACATCTAGCATCTCTAACTTTACAATAAAATTATTATATTTTCATATAAGTATCATGAATTTTCCCGGGCGCCACTTGGCAACACTATACAAGTCCGAATAGGTAGAAAACTATACAAACTTTGTTGGATAACACGCGGTAACAGGGTAACTTTATTTAATAAAATATCGTGTGGTACTTAGTACCCCGCCCGCCCAAGGCGTTCAACTTACACAAAACTATTGCATATTTTAGTGGTAAGCGGTGTGCGTTATTATTTATTCAGTATAACATTCCGAAGTCTGGTTAGCTGTACCTATCGACTGTACGTATATATTAATGCATGTATAACATTATATAAAATTATTTAACGATCACTTGTCAGTCGGTGATCGACTGATGCTGATCAAGAATGAAAACGAAACGAGGCAGCTGTCATAATTACTACCGCCAGTTCTTTATTTATGCTTATATTCCAAATAGGCGCTCGTAGCGTTGTGCAACCATGGTGTTCTTACCAATTACCAAGGTTAAGCAGCATTCGACTCGGTCGGCCCGTGATGGGTGACCGTTAGTGGCATTTTCATATTCGAGCATCTCCGTGCTTCGGAAGGCACGTTAAGCCGGTGGTCCCGGCTACCACTTAATGTGGTAGTCGTTAAGTCGAGTTGGAACCCTTAAAGGTGACTTGATAAGTTCCAATAGCAGGTGACCACAAACCTGCCTCCATCAATCCGCACTGTTTCCGCGTGGTGGAGTATGACCTAATCTCTCTCACCCCGATTTGTGAGAAAAGGCCTTTGTCCAGCAGTGGGCAGTATAGGCTGAGATTATATTACAAATAGGAAAAAAAATGTTTATAATCGATAAACTCTGAACTACTCAACCGATTTTAATAATTCTTTCATTATTAGAAGCTATATTATTCACAAGTGACATAAACCCGGTAGATGTCGTCGTTGTCACCCGGATACGAATCCGCGGGAATTTGCCAGTAGGTAAATAAATTTACAACACTATTAAACTTAAAAAGAAAGGAGGGTGTATTTTATTCCTCCGTCGAATGTTCTTTACGCAAAACGATAACGGAAGACTTAGACTGACGTTAGCGAGCGTTATCGAGAAATCGTGATGTCATGTTCATCTCGATTTGTATCTTTGTATGATCCACAATTATTTGATCCGGTCTGGGTATTTGTGTAAGTGACTTTTCATGTTTGTAAACGCACCCACGACACAAGAATAAATAATAGTGTGAGCTACGTTTTAAAAAAAACTTTATTATGTAAGTTAATAGTGTGAAAAGGATGGCATAACAACTCGGAAGCGTTACGCTAAGGTTAATTGTAGTAAAAACCTTCAGTGTGTAAAATGTTTCAATACTTTTGCAAATATAGCTACTTAAGTATTTTAAGTTTCATATTTTTTTGTAAATCAATCGATGATGATAATGTGCTCTTAGGGAAAAAATAACAATTCCTCCTAAAACTAACAGTATAAGACAAACGTAGACATAAACATGAATAGTATCATTGCGCTTAAGCGAGGCAGGTGACAAATTATTCATTGCATTATTGAGTAGACTTGGATTGAACACGGGCTGCATCCACTGCAAAACGTATTTTCAGTAAGGTCCTTTAAAGTTTCTACATAATTTAAAAACTTAAATAACTCAAAATGACTAAGTTTTTTAGATTACGCGTTGTTTTTAACAGCAATATGTTATTATATAATTTTAAAATATGTATGAATTTTAAAATATAAAATGTACATCTTTTAAATTTATGAAGTATGTACCTTAGTACTTAAATTCAAATCTTGACATTGGCACGATAGGTAGGAGCTGTCAAAAATGTATTTAAATTTTAAAATTAGAACCTAGTTAGATTATGTTCTAGATTTAAATTTAAAATATTTTTTTTACGGATCCATACGAAACATTTATCAATGTCAAAATTTTGCATACCTAGAATAAATTCTTCGACTCGAAATATAATATGTGGATAAGTTCTCATAAACCTCGTTATATCGAAACGTAGAAACTATAACGTTGCGATACAAAACACTTATATCATGACGATGCATTGCACTAAACGATGATTTGATGAGTCGCGGGCAACGGCCGGGCGCGATGACCATCGATGCGGCCGATAAGGGTGGGCCACTGTTTAGGGGGCCTACCCCCGGCCGGGAGGGTATCCCGCCAACAGCATTATCTTGAGAGGGAAGCGGGGTACGCTAGTCGCTTGCTTCGTACATTTTGCATGAACGCCGCGTCGTGTGCGCTGCGAGAGCGGGACGGAAGCGGGCGGGAGTGAGACTCACTGGATCTACATTTAAAGCGCATTGTAAGCAAACGCATTATTAATGTATAAGTTTTAGTTGTCGGAGAGCAGGAGCGTCGGCCCGCCAAGAGCCCGGGCTGTTCATATAACATGTATGGTGTGTTCATATTTGATTCCTTTTAATTCCAGACGTCTTTCGTCTGCTAAAATGCTTCGCGTCTGGCCTCGCAACGCCTCCGGGAGGTTTTAGTTCATTGAATGTCGACTATATCGTTGATGTGATTGTTAATTTTAATTGCGCTCCTGATTTATATGGGTTAGTTAAGATTTTATCTTGGTTAATAATGGCTAGTTTGATTAAATGCCGATATTAATTTACGTTTCCGTTATTCCATAAATGTTATGGAGTTGGATTTAGAAGGGCTGTGGGCAAAAAACTTTTGCAGTCTAATGTTGAATAATACGCGTAGGAAGCATGCGGTCTTTATCATCTCAACGTTGTCGAGAAAGCGGGCTGTTACGATTATTATTATTGAGTAAATGTGAAGTGTGAAAAGGAAAGCATGTCTACTCGGTAGCGTTACGCTAACGTAAATCTGTTCGTGCTAAGCCATCTGCCGCTAGTGTGTTTTTTTCATCGTGACATCGTGAAAAATTTCCAGTATCAGTCCAGAGTCTGGCATTGTGCCCGATATTTCGGCGAAAAGTGGGTGTACACAGTACACCTCTGCCACCGCCGCTTCTGGGATATCCCTGCCTATATAGGCGTGACAGTGTTTAAAAAAATATTGCACATTTATTAGGAGATAGTATGGGGTGCATCTTCGCCAAGTCAACGATGCACTAACGAAAATAAATCTCTGGATCAGGGGTTCTTGGGATATTTTCATTACATTTTGTAACTATACCGTCAGGCTACATCTTAATCTGCCTACCCCAGGCAGAAAGTACGGACTACCAACAGGTTCTCCTTTCCCCTTTCAGGTATTTCTTCCCCTCTGATAAATGGTCTCACATACGCTCGCCGGTTACAAGACTCTTGACTACACTTTAATATACAATAATATATACAGTGATCGCCAATCGCATAATGCGATTGGCGATCACTGCGTTCGACTTACAGGTCGGAAAAAGTATTTCTATCTAAAAGAATATCAGTCACCATCCGGAGTCCATAATTAAGCCCCTATCATACTGGACTCTAACATTGTTTTCAATATTTGGGTATAAACTGCACACCTCTGCCGCCCCGCTTGGGTTATATTTTATAGTGGTGGCAGTGTTTATGTTAGTCTACTATACTACTACCAACCGACCACTATAGATCCACACTGTTTATAGTCTAATCAATGATTTTGCCAAATCTTTTGGGCAAGTTCCTTCGGCATCCCGTCTCAAGACGAGCAACTACGGGACGCATGCGTAGCGAGGCTTATGAAATATTCAGCGTGCCGCCGTCCGCCACCCGAGCAGTGCTCCCACAATCCCACCATTTCCCTCAAACCAGGAAATCTTGAATTGCAGACATGATTTTTATAGCCCCACTCTACTTATCTCTACCTCTACTAAATAAATGTTGTGTCTTCGAAGCGTTTTGAATAGTCGAGCGTATGTGTTATATTCCGAATTTTATAGATAACTTATAAATAAATAAATAATAGTTTATTTCCAAGTAAATTTACACAGTAACCACTTACATAATCTTAAGCTACTAGTTATTGAGAATTATAACAATAAAAAGCAAGTAAGTAGTATTTATGAACTCTGGTACCCAAAATAAGATTTAACTTGTGTTATGGGTACCAGCGCTCTCATATGTTTTACCAGAAAGTTACAAATCGTCTGGATAGAAGTGGTTTCAAGAAGATTGACTGTTTATTATTAAGTCATATTAACATGCAGAATCCTCATCGTGTGTGTGAATGTGTTGTGTGTGTGTGTGTGTGTGTGTGTGTGTGTGTGTGTGTGTGTGTGTGTGTGTGTGTGAGTGTGTGTGTGTGTGTGTGTGTGTGTGTGTTTGTGTGTGTGTGTGTGCATGCGTGCGTGCGCGTGAATGAGTGTTTGTGTTCTTGTCTGTTATAGAGTTGATAATTTGATTAAATTTTCAGTTTCAGCATAATTTAGAGTATATGTATCTATTTATATCACATGCCAGATCCTTACCAGGGTAGGCAGAGGGTACAGAGTTTCAGCAGGTTCTTTCCTTACAGACCTTTCTGACGTTCCCCACTCTCATAGTTCCGCTCACTTTTTTGGTTCATATTTGGCAAGCATGTATAGACGAACTATGAGAGTGGAGAAAGCTAGAGAAGTCTGTAAGGGAAGAGCGTGACAGGAAGAATTTTTGCAACGACGATTTGTTAACTTTTAAGTTTAACTTATATACCGTCACGCCTATATTCCCCAAGGGGTGGCAGAGGTGTACTGAGTACAACCACGTTTCGCCGACGATTTTAGGTCCCATGTAATAGGGGGCGAGCCTATTCTCATATACAGGGCACAATTCCAGACTCCGGTCTCGTACTGGGAAGTTTTCGTTAGAAAAACTACATTCGTCCGACCCAGGATTTGAATCCAGGACCTCGTGACCACAAAGCGATGCGCTTTGCCACTAGACCAACGAGGCCGTCAAGTAACTTGTTATCGTTTAAAGTTGGTTACTACCGGAGGGGCAGGCAGAGGTGTAGAATTAGTATAGAGTGAGTTAATAGTAGTCCGAAGTTTAAAATTGTGCCCGATATAATGGGAATGGGCCTGCTTTTTGCAATGGACTCTCATAAAAAGGTGCCACACTCGCTTTGAATATATAGGTATACAACGCACCTCTGCCACTCCATATTATATATGATATTTTCAAGTTAGTTCCATATTGAAAGTAGAAAAAAATCGTCACCTTATGTTGTATAGTTTGTTTTTAAACACTTGACTTGTAAACTTGCCACCATTTCAAAAAAAAACATGTACGAATGTCCCCTCTTTAGCATTAACGGGTTAAGTAGTCTGCACATCCGTCATACATTTTTATATATTATAAATATAGGAATAAGTATTCGACGTGTTAAAATTATTCGTCTGGTATAAAATTAAAGAAGATCTTTGAGACACATTTATACCGTCTGGTGACATTAAAATAACAATTTTAGAAATTCAAATTCGATTGGTGATACTCAAAAACATTTAGCATTCATAATACATGAATGTGTCTGGCTGTCTGTCAAAGCTTATTTAAATACATCACACCTGTGTTTGAATTACAAAAATATATCTGAAAACTCATCCTTAGGCATAGATTCATTCATTTTTTTATCTACATCTACTGAATTTTGATGGCCTGTGGATTTAGGCAGGCATCTAGAGCTCGTGTTGTATAATCAATTTGACATCTCGAATACTGATGTCTGCGTCACCTGTCCGATTTATAAATATTTTATGGATTTTAAAACCATTTGGCATTGATCATAGGCGGTCATCGTGACAAGTGGACCTAGTACGAGTATCAACCTTTTAACTGGTTGATTTTATATTCGCTGTCACGTATCTTGCGCCTGCTTTAGAAATCGAAAAATTAATACAAATCGTTAACATCTATGACAAATCATTCTAATGTGTTGTAAATGTTTGTTAGATTAGCTACTGAACGTAGCTAAGTAAATAAATCAAATACACGGAATACATACGACAGGGGTGGTGGGGTATTAATCAATATATCGGATAAATACGACTTGTTAATCAATTGGTTAAATGTAAGCTGGTGGCATTAGAATCAGAGTCGGTAGTCAAAGAATCACTCTTGGTGTGTGTGAATGATCAACGTTGTTGGCCGCGGGGCCTTTACAGCTTCACCGGAATAGATAAATAACTCTTGGTTTTTTCATTATTATGTCTGATAACTTTAACTTTATACTATCCTAGAAAATGGCCGAATTATAAGCGTATAGAAGCGACGGTAGAAAAATGCCATTTGTTATTTATGTGGGCATTCGTAAGATAAAAGAGTAAATCAATATTGTTCCAGTAAGTCATTTCCATACCATTTAGATTACTTTGATTATCTAAATGACGTTTAAAAAATTTATGTGTCTTGAGTTTTCACCTATCTATCTTTAAGAGGAAATGAATGTAAAGATTTGTAACTGGAATTTTTTCGGACGAAATCACGCACTGTTTCATATCTAGTATCTAATTATTACAATTTTCCCCTTGTACGTGTGGTGGGGCATAAAGGGCAGACCAGCAGGTGCGACATTGTCGGTGAGGTCGCACCACAATTGTAGGCTGTTAAAGCACATTGTTCTGCGCTCATACATGATTTTCCCCAGAACCGACAGCAATGAAAAATGCTTGTATGATTTCAAATCATTTATTTCATACCCATTTATTATTAAACGGACAAGCGGGGGAATCGCAATATTGCCCAAAAAGTATTAGATTTTGAGGTTATAATTCAGTAGCCATTAATACATATGAGGTTATATTGTGTGTTGTGATTCAGTACATATGTCGGCGACTTCGATATAAGTACTTACAATACTTTGAAATTTTCGATTTAGATTGCAAATTGTCCGTTAGATATGGATATTTGCCATTATTTTAATAAAATAGATAAGTAATTATGGCATGGGTCAAATGTTTGTTGGTTCTGGGGCAATTTTTGACATTGTTCTTTGGATCTCTGAATCCCCATGTACACAGATTTTGCCTGCACCTCTTTCTCTCTTCTCTTTTTCTCTTTTTTAAAAACGTAGCCCCACACTAGGATTTATTCCTGTGTCGTGGGTGCGTTTACAAACATGAAATTTCACATATACGAATACCCAGACCGGAACAAATAATTGTGGATCACACAAAGATTTGTCCCGTGCGGGAATCGAACCCGCGACTATAAGACACAGTGGGCGGAGCGACTTAAGCTCTTAACCACTGCGCTAAATCGTCCGTCAACCGTCCGTCGTACACCTAATGTGGCGGAGCCGATTTAATGATTTAGCCACCGTGTGTGTGTGTGTGAATGATGTACGCTGTTGGCCGCGAGGCCTTTACAGCTTCACCGGACTTAAAGGCGAGCGTGCAACCACTACGCTCTAGCCAGCCAGAAGGGCAAGAGGCGACATACTCGAGGGCGAGGCGCCCTCGGTTGGGACAGTCGCTGTAGGGGGACGAGTGCACTACTAAGTACACCGGTCAACCGCCGGCTATGGGAGGGGATCTACTACTACGTCGTCGTCGTCGCCCGTATTCTGAGCGGAAAGAAGGGATGACAAAGCATCGGGGGGGTCGGTGAGAACATGTCGCGGCCGGCGGTGGCGGCAGGGGTCGGGGGGGAGATCGTAGTCGGCGGTGGCTACGATTAACGGATTCGCATGGGTAGATGCGTTCGCGAAGGTAACCCCGCGTTAGCACGGAAGTTTTTTTAAAAGCGCGGTGATGAAGCGCTTTAAAAAATGTATCGTTAATAGTTTTGTTCATTCCAGCGCCTTACGCGCGTTAGCGCGTTGAAAAAGCGCTCGTGAGAACTTGAAGTAACATATATTGTCCTACATAATAATCCTAATATATTGTTCACGTAGTTCTAAAGCGTTTTGTGATAATTTTGTCACGCGGCTTTACGAATTCTACTGTCATATTACAATGATTTATGTAGTTCTAACAATACCTACGCCCATCACTAAATCTCTATAAAAAGTGGAACTCTCACATTGCTGTCTCCGTGAAAGGCATCCAAGGGATGGGGGTGAAAGGGATCGGGAGACTGGCATCACACAGCCAAGCATCCTACATCGATATTTTAGTCGCCGCCATTGAAATTCTTTGAAACTTTGACGTGTCAAAGGCGCACCGTGAATTTTTTAGATCGATCTTGTAAATGCTTTTTTTAGTTTGTGCTCTGTGCCAGCATTTGCATACGGATGCATTCGTAGGTGATGAATATTGAATAAATGTGGGGACAGTTTGTTTACACTTTTTTGTATTGTGTGATTGCCGCAGGTAGTGTTGTACCTGTTCTTAAATACTATGAATACTTGTTACGGTGTATTATTAGTACCTGACAAAAATAACAATACCCTATACGGTAAGAAATTGCTGGATCAATAAGTTGCAATTCAGATTAAGTATAAATATTCAAACATAGGTTTTGCTTTCTTGCTACTTTCTGTCAATGCCTCCTTCTCAAGGGTAGGAGAATAGGTAGTTATCATAATTTTCAGCGGGGGTTAAAATGGCATAGTTTTGTGATCAATGTCATTAGCAAAAATGATAAAGAGTCGAGAGGCTATAAGGCGTCCAAACGCTCTGCGCACAGAATAAAGAAGATTGCTATTCTTATTTTTCTGCGCGTCAAAACTCTTTGTACCACATAAAGATGCGTCTTAGTTTTGCGTTTTTTTTACTTGTTTTAGCCTATACATATACCTTGGTTCAATACATTCTCTATTATAACTCGAGCAATAAAATTTAAATTTAAAAGTGTTTTTTTTTTATATATATCCGCATCAGCCATCCTTGACATCCTACGAATTTACCAAATATGATCATGACAGCACGCTTACTCGCTAGCGTCACACTAACGTTATTTTTTTTGTGCTTAGCGCTCTGTTGTAACGAACGCACACTCCGTACGCGTCACCTCCGCGCCCAGTGAAAAGGGAAAACATTTTGAAACGAGCCCACGCGACTCAAGGCGGCAACTCGCGCACAAAGGGCAACACTCTACAATTTTCTGGGGAGAAAAATCTCGTACCGCCACGAACTCACCCGGAGTGCAATTCAAATGACTCGACCCGCACGTACATAAGTTATTAAAAAAAGTAAGCCTTTGCTTGCGGGTTTTAATAAAAATAGTCTCGCGTCACTCTTTGTTAGGACATCAGACGAGCGAGCGTCATATGTCTATTAGTGTTGAGGCGACCTAAGACGGGCAGGGACGGATTTAGGGTGGAAGGCTTAGGTTAGGTGCAAGTAAAAATTGTGGAGATAATGCTACGATTATGTATACTATGATGATAACTGACAGCTCGGTCTAGAGTTTAAGAGTTTTAGCCATTCCGCGCTCTGTATCGACGAAATAACGAAAAAAATTCTTCCTATATGACAGTTAAGGACGCCAAAGAGGGTTGTAAGAAAAGAGTTAGTTTGAAACTCTATACTCTCTGTCTACCCCGCAAAGGCAGACCCTTAAGGCGTAATGATATAGATAGATATAATTTTTTCTTACGTAGCTGGTTATAAAAGTGAACCAAAAGGCAGGATCAATTCGCCCAAGAGACGAATCTTGTGTAATCCACAAATATTTGTTTCGGTCTGGGTGTGTATGTTAACTTTATGTTTGTAAACGCACCCGTGGCTAATGTATAATTTAAAGAGAGGCACTAAGTTTTAAAAAAAAAAACGTCTTATGGCGAAAGTTCACACGTTGTACGCGTGGGCTAGAGCAGTTCCTAGTGTTGTTTCACGCAATAAACTTTTATGAAGAGTTGGTGACATATCTTAGCCATGAAATCTGAGTATGATGCACGTTTTATTGTATGCCGAAAATATATCCTGTAATCACTATTTTCTGACTACCTTGTTATTATACTGTAAATTTATAGTTCGTCAAAAAGTCAAGTCGAAGTTTTAGTCAATTAAAACTGTACACTTAAGACAATTATTTCTGCTTTACACATCATACCTATAAATAATCAATTATACGAGTATTTCTAATTAAAATACACTACTCAATGTATACGTGCTAATAAATAATTGTTTTCACCGAAAGCATTTCTATCGCATACACGATCCGAATGGCTGAGCTATTGATTTCATTAGTTTATACCGCTGTAATTTCTTGAACAGCGGTATAAAATATACTTGGAAAGACAAATAGACATTGATTGACAGTATGAGATAAAACTGAACACTTATTTATTGTTTTTACGTGCTTGCAACATAAATGAGATACTGACATAAACCCGCGGAGTCGTTCGCGTAAAACTCTGATGATTCTTCAGCATGTTTTGAAAATGGATTTTTACAATATAAATCGGATTATTTTTTTCTGTGCCCTTTAGGGACAAATATATAGATACTCACCCAATTTTGTTCTTTAAAATAGATTAGGATAAAATTCACTTGCATAGAGATTCTTCTTGAATCTTGCTGTGTTCTACTTATGACGGACACAATTTAAGCGGAGGTGTGATGTATAACTAAATCTTAATATGAATTAACTTAAATACAGATAGATAAGAATAAACTTCACAGTATTCAGTATCGATAAACTATACTATTCGTATCTTAGGTACTGAATCTCGCCGGGTATTAATCCGGTATTAGAGCGGCACAAATATCCGAACTAATTCGGTTTGGAGCCTGCATGAAATCCGTCCGATTCGAGTCCATCCCTGCCCCAAGACTGGCGTACGGCATCTATGCCTCTCACTCGCACTACATATGAATGAATAGGAACTCTGAGGTCCTTTTCATCAAAGCAGGTCTTTGTAACTTTACTACTTTGAAAATGACGTAACTAACTATATATTTTTAGTATTTTACTGTGTGGTATTTCTCTTGAAAAATAAAAAGAATAGGTCTGTTTAATGACTTCTTTGTTAATTGCTTATTTCTCTTCTTTGATTTAATGTGGAAGAAGCCAAAAGTCGGTTATAAAAGAAATTGTTGGAACTTTATACTCTCTGCCTACCTCGCTATGCTACCCTATTATTAAATGTTCTCCTGAAGACATGTAAAATAACTACAAACAGATAATTATTTAGTGTCTCACAGCAGGACAAACACCCCCTCCAGTTTTTAGTTTCTACGTCAGGAGACTGGCCTAGTGTCTTGAGGGCTAAGCACAAACCATATGACGTTATATATCACGTTCATATTTATTTAGTAAATTTATAGTGTGAAAAGGATGCCTTATCAACTCGATAGCGTTACAATAACGTCAATCTACGCATGCTAGGGCCTCAGTTCATACCGTCATCTACATCTGGGCCAATCACCTTAAGTATTGCTTGTCTTCTAATGCTGGAATCAAAAAGCAGCCGTAGGTAGATTAAACGTTGTTATAAGCCTGTGCGCCGGCGCACAAGCCCAGTCGCCTTCCGCGCGACCCGCGGGTCGGGCGCAACAAACAATTAGAACGGCAAGGAGCATCACAAACGATGAGTACCCAACATTTGCATACGAAAAGATAACCCAGCGGATGTACCCCTTAATGATAATGCTTTTCCATGGGGGGTAACACAATTTGCAGCATTTTTTTCAACCGACATAATCTTAACACCCGCTCCGTACAAATACAGATGAACCTAAACTGTCCCACGGTAATCACCCTCACGCCACAGACATAAAGTCGATATTTGCATGGCAATAAACCTCCACACATCACTTAAGATATTAATGAGTGCATCCGTAATAGGTGAAACATACATATGAATTTCAAATTTGTAGCGGCCCGGCAGCGAGCTCTTCTACATATTTTAGTAGGCAGCAGAGTGTGAATTTGAATCTTTTGTTAGCGTTTAGTACGTCAGTTTATACGGGGAAACAATGTTTTATCACAAACGAATACATTTGTCGGGGCGGGCCGCGGCCCAATGTCATTATCGCGCGGGACGCCGGAATGAAGATTTATAGTTTCTATAGAAAAAGTAATTAGTGAAAACGAAAGAAACGGGGCGTCGGGAAAAGTCATTGGACATAATTCATAACAAACAGAAATAACGGGAACCCGGTTCGGCGGGGGAAGGCAATGAATAATTCTTTAACTGTGAGCACCCTCCACCCGGCGGGGCGCCGCGGGTAAAGCGCACGGCCCCGGCCCAGTTTTATAGTCTCGAAAAAATAGGAGCCAGCCAAAATATCTATATACGGTGCATGGAAAAAGTAGGAAAAAAAATACAATCCCGCGCGCATGAATAAGTGAGTGGACCTTCATATAGAAAAAAGTGCGCCAACAAAAATAAAGAGGAGGCGCGGGGGAGGCGGTTCGACGCCGGCGCCTCCGCCGCGGCGCCCGCGGCCCGGCCGCTGCATGCCGCACGTTACTTACTCAATTACGAGCACGTCGATAACATGTTCCACTAAAGTTGTCAGTAAAAACATGACTGAAAGATACGTTCGAAAGTCCTCTGAACTATGAATATCTATTAGGATTCAAATTCTATAAAGATTTCTCTTTCTCTTTTTTTTTTTTTTTTTTTTAAAAACGAAGCCCCACACTAGGATTTATTCCTGTGTCGTGGGTGCGTTTACAAACATGAAAATTCACATACACAAATACCCAGACCAGAACAAATCACTGTGGATCACACAAAGATTTGGCCCGTGCGGGAATCGAACCCGCGACTATTAGACGCAGTGGGCGGAGCGGCTTAAGCTCTTAACCACTGCGCTAAATCGTCCGTCAAAAGATAGAGCCTATTAGCAGCCTGTCTGACCCGCAATATCTCATGTTACTTTAATTAATAATATTAGCCCTGTTAAGAAATTGCCCCACCGTTGGGCACAGGCCTCCTCTCAAACTGAGAGGGTTTAGGCCATAGTCCACCACGCTGACCCAATGCGGGTTGGCTACTTACTACTATATACTTTAATTAATCAACGTAAAATAATGCTACTTAATTATAAAATTATCAATATTATCTACATACAATAAAGTGACAATATACAATATACGCACACACGGGTCGTACGTCGGTAACGTATTCTAGTAAAATAAAGTTGTCAGTGAAAATTCGATTAAAAACTCTCTAAAATATATAAGAATCATAAGGTATAAAGAATAAGCCCCATGGCAGTCTGTTTGTCCCCCGAAGTATACCTTCAAACAATCATATCTAAGGCCATGAACTGAAATGACTTGGATGTTAAAATGAAGCTATACCAAAACGTCTGGATTATTATGTATCGTATGTGTGGATATATTTATGTCTGTATATCGTATAAATGTCTGTATGTGTAGAACGACAGGTACAGTCTATCACAAAATAAAACAAGTGCGAAGAGAACGCGCGCTCCGAGGGTTCCGTAAGTAGCACTACATAGCTATATATCTAGGCACGTGTGATCTTTTGTCTCTATCTATAAAAATAAAAAATGTCTATAGATAGACCAAAAAATATTCGCAACATAAGGACACGCGTGCGTAGAAAATATTAATCCTACTAGATGTAGCTATTTAATCGAATTCAATGAAAATCTTATTTTTATATGATACAATTACAAATTAACAATTTATGGGACCTTTCCGTTAACATATACTATAAAACCTTGCCATATTTCATGAGTCTAGCTATGTTTATGGGAAAAGCTTATAGGATTTGATGAGTGCGTTATAGGGCCATCTTTGATTACATTTTTGTTTATTTTGTACAATGCATAGATTTCCATGGTACATCGTAAAAAAACCCTTAATATTTGACATACATTTTAACTTCATACATTTGCAAAACAAACTAATCCTATAAAGGTTCCATTTTTACCGAATAAGATACGGAACCCTATGAATCAGTTCAGAATACTAAAAATCGTCGTCGCCCGAGTCGTGACTGTTGTCACTTTCGGAACACACAATATTGGCGCGGCTATTGGTCTGTTAAACAGCGGATCCTCACCATAGATCATTAAGAAAGCCATTATGTGACCTTAAGAGTTTAAACAATATGCAAAATGTTCAACAGATATGCAAAAATAGAAGTGCTAACACGCACAGTATCAGATACGACACACAAACGGGTAAAACATTATTGCCCGTGTAACTGTACCGTACCAGTAGTAATTGGTAGTAAAAGCCCCTCCCGATGCCCTTACATCACTTCTTTCGGACACAAATACCGCACACAGGATCAGACACCGACCTCGCCGGCGAGGTCGAAGAATCCCTTGCCCGCCGGCTGGTACAGAGCACCACGGCGAGATACCTAGTACACGCCCTCCCCCCATAGAGACTGCCTAAGCCGAGGCCGTTCCTCCTTGAGGCGCCCTTGAGCTAGTTGCCCCCTTGCCCTTCTGGCTCGAGCGTAGTGGTTGCACGCTCGCCCTCTTGTCCGGTGAAGCTGTAAAGGCGCCGCGGCCAACAGCGTAGATCATTCACACACACACACACACACACACAGACACACACACACACACACTAAGGTAGTAAAACTTGTTAGTACCACGGGCAACAAACGAGTATCAGCAGACGGAGATCGTCGTCGGGGCAGGCTTAGGAAGCGTTGACGTGAACACATATATCGTATACATTCAAAAAGATTGACCAGAGATAGCTAACTATGGATCAACATTGAAAGTTATGCGTAAGACTTTCCCCAGTAGTAGGGCACTAAAAGTTATGAGAAGAAAAAGCAGTGATAACTCGGCATCAGTTCAACTTTCCATTGCAGGTATCAATCGCTGATTGATAGCACTTTCCGGTCCAACTAAACAGTATTGTCATATTGCCAACTTTTTGTATGAACACTTTGTGAAGGCGGCTTGGTTGTGTGATTAAGAGCTTTAGCCACCACTGGAACGAGTAGTCATTTGATCCCCGCACGGTACAAATCTTTGTGTGATCTACAGATATTTGTACCCGTCTGGGTGTTTGTCTATGTGAATTTCATGTTTGTAAACTCACTCACTCAAGACACAGGAAAATGTCCTAGCGTGGGGTTTCGTTTAAAGAAAAATAAAAGTAGTTTATCTAAATACGAAAAAAGTATAGATATAAAGAATTATCCGCATCTCTTCGGATTCTCATCTCCTTACCACGTGCTATTCGCATACAAGGCTCCGACTGAACGAATGTATTCTCTTCCTCTAGAACCCGCTTTCAACACTCCACAATTAATATAAAAATTATAAATACAAAAGTAACTAGGTCTGTTTTTCTGTTTTATTTGCACGCCCAAACCGATGACCAGATTTTGATCAAATTCGGCAAGTACATAGATTTTATCCGTTGGTTAAAAATAAAATGGTGTGAAATAGCACGCATGAAAATAACGCAACGAACTATTATTCTATATATTACAAGGCTATACTGTCTGACTGCAAGGCAAAGCCTTCCCCTCCACTTCCACTTACCCCGGTCCAATGTGAGCCGATGCTGTACATTATTCTACAGCGCAAGCGTTACATAAACCAATATTCCTGTTATATAAACATCTAGAAATATCGCTTAATCGCGTCGACTCGCGTTCCCAGCTCAGATGTCGTACTAATTCAGGACCCAGTCAGTGACCTCTACCGTCCCCTCCCCTCTCCTATAATACCGACCTAAAAGGGAGCGAATACAAGTTTTCGAAATTAGCCCGGCCTGGCTTTCCGCCATGCTATTTAATCACTGTATTAAAGCAATAAAGTCGAGCGAAACGTTATAGGTACGAACAATGGCGGCGTACTCTATATAATAGTCGAGGAGTACGAAGCGCACACTTACACTTTTGAAATCGTCGATATATAATTCGTACTAGATTACGAAATACGATTAAAAACCTGTCAGCCAAAACTGCCGTGTTTGTTATATAGATACGTTAGTATATTACGTATCTATATTATAGCTAGCAGCTGTAGAAATTAGTTGTAAATTATTAATAAAAACTTAAGCATTTTAAACCCGTCTTCACGTTGGCTAGGGTTGGATTGAAAGGCCACAACCATAGTTGGGCTCTTATTTTTGGGGCCGTTTTCGGATTGTTACCTTTAATCTAGTACAAATAATAAATCGTTGTTTGTATTTCTATTTTTATGTACATGTTATGTAGATGTATTTAGAAACACGGCGCATATCACAATCTCTTTGACTATCTATATATATAAGCCAGATCCCTTACAGAGAGTAGAGTTGCAATAGGTTCCTTACAGAGTTTTCTCGAGTTGAAACTACAAAAAATAAAATAAAGAGTTTTTAAATATGTGACACTTTTAATGGAAGTGTAAATGTGTGTGTGAAATGGCATACGCAATTCGAACTTATAAGTTACGCCCGTTATTGCACTTCTAGCAGCCAGCTCTCTGCCTACAAGAATGTATCGACTCATATTCAAGTCGCCAAAGAATGTCACTTACATTTTGATATAATTAACTTAATGCAGACACGTCGGATTGAATCGAGCGAGCCCCGTGACGGTACGGGCTGTGAAGAAATGCCCGTAACAATGGTTAATTAAAACCTTCGGTTTAATGGTTTCATGCCGCTAACTGAGACGTGGTGTGAGACGAAATTCTAGTCTTCTACGTGTTATTACATTCAATATTTGTATACGAACCTTGTGTACAGCCTTACACTGTAATCGTTTGTGCATAGGGGTATTCTATACAACGTGTAATGTATCATAGGCCAAGACTTGAAAGTAGTTTGTTCAAAATTTATAAACATGTTATATATTTTTTTTAATTCTTTAAGTGTTTCATCTAAAAACTCATTCAAATGATTCGATAGTCTGCTGAACTGAATAAAATTTAACAACCTTAAAAGCAACATAATGAATTCTATTAATCAATTTCGCATTCGCCAGGTTTCATAGGTAAGTGAGTGAAGTTTATAGAAAAGTAAAAAGATGATAATAAATCCTTAAAACTGGAAGTTCAGATTTTTTGTCTATCCATCTATGTTTATCATCACATCAGATCCCGAATAGGGTAGATATCAAATTGATATTGCAACAATTTAATTGAGGTGTCTGAGTGTCTGAGGTAATTTAAAAATTACACGTTGTATAATATTCGACATTTCAAACGGCTCTATATTATTTATAAATTTATTTCATTTTATTATATGAAATAAATTTATAAATATGAGACGAACTATGAACATGGAGGAAGCCAGGAAGGTACGAGTATGTAAGGAAGGAACCTGTTGGAACTCTGTACTCTCTGCTTACCCCGCAATGGATCTGGTGTTATAATATAGATAGATAGATATTCTATTTTCTTAACTTTTTTGTTAACATACAGGTTTTAGTTCCAATTTCTTTATTAATTTATATTATTTTTACCCTTCATTTCTATAACAGAGTATTTAATGGTTTCGCGAAACCAAACCTGCGTTATTATATAACGAAATATATCAAAACAATATGTATAATAAAATCGTTGCGTAACTTATCGACAATAATAATACACGTTTATAAATAAAAATATAAATTTATTAGCAAAAAGAAATAAACTATTACACTCGTACTTCCTAGAATTATTATCAGCCAATCAAGTATTTTAATTAATTAGTTATAAGGAAAAGTATATAATAAATCCACGTGTTGCCGTGAAAGTGTAATTATCGCAAAGTGATCGGCCAACCGTGAATGTTTTTTATACGTGTAGAATACTACTGAATAAGTAAGTACTATCCAGTTTGAGATGGGTGACCGCACCAGACTCAATATCGTTTAGTTTATAACGAGAATTGTCAACGTACGAGAAAGAAATAGAAGCCAATGTTCTGCAATAGACATCAAACCGATGATGAAGCGTTTAAAGTATTGAAAAGTGAAAACCACAAAACAAACACAAAGAGGAGATGGCGTGATAAGATTTTCCTATACAATTAAGCCTAGCATTGCGCGGGGTGGCACAGGGCGAGAGGGACGTTACGCCCCATTCACATTTGTATTTTCCATCTGGCGGAGACTGGTAAAAACTAAACAGTTCGTCCATTTTAATGTTACTTGTAAGTTCAATTATATCACGGTAGATGGCATTTGTAAAAGAAGTAATCTAATAAATTACGAAAAAATATTTAGAAGTGAAATGTGATACCATTTGTGTAACCAAAATGTCGATCCGAGTAATCTTTACATGTTACGATACATCAAGTGATGTATCTTACCCTTAAAATGAGGTCATTTTAAGGGTTATATTTTTAATAAAGATAGATAATATTTAATAGTTATGCGGACTTGACGGTAGAGTGAATGTAGCAAGTGGCGATGACAAACTGAGATAAACCACGCCCACCACGATGACGTCAAGGCTTTGTGGAATTCAAAAGGCTCGCTAGGTTAGGCCTTCTCCTCTTCGTATTTGCTTAGTGGTGGGAACTATCGAGTTGTTAGTACAAGTAAATTTTATAACTGTTGAAGATAATATTTTTTTTACCAACAGATGGAGATAACTTTTATAGTTACAATGCACAAAAGTGCATCAATACTTCTTATCAAAATTGTTAAGTAGGATAGTTATCTTACTTAAAATTTTATAGCAGGATAAAATCTTACTTAGCAATTTTGATAAGAAGTATTAATATAATAGATATAGAATAGGAACTCTTATTCTTACGAAAATTATTGTGTATTTTTTATGGTTCTATTATTTTTACGAACTACTGCTATCCCAAAGGACCTTAACCTTTATTCAGTAATTCAATACAATCGAATAGTAATACGTTTTTTAAAGTAAATACAAAATATATAATAGCGTATCAGGAGTACAGTTATATAGGATTATTTTCACGTAACTATCAAACCAGATTTTCCGGTTAATTATCTAAAATATTTTTTTTCCCAAATATGTACCCATTAATATGCTTGTTTCGTATAAAAGGTCCAGCCGGAGACAGCTATCAAAAATACCGTCACAAAAAAATCATAAAAGTATAACGACGCGTAACTTTTCAAACGTTGAAATCAGAATGTGAAAAAAGAACAGGGTGTTACATTTTGTAACAAACTTCCCTTTTCACACTGGTCGGCACGCGATCCCTGTATTAAAGGACAGAGCTATGGTGTCGAACAAAATTTGCCATTGTGGTCCGCGTACGGGACTTTTAAACCTTTCACCATTATAATAACCGCGTTTAAGCCGTTGTCGGGTGTGGACCGCGACTAGCTACAAGAATATGGTTTTAACATATGCTTGCGAATGACGTGTAGGTTAATTGAGTAGCCTTCTGGTTAAATACACATTTTGTAAAATGAATAGTACTCACGCTTATTTACCTCTAAGGGTATGAATACACTTACTCTTCGTAATATACCTATTAGTTATTTTTAAATAAAATATCTCTGAGGCGCTCGTAGCGCTGTGCGACCGCGGTGTTCTTACCGATCACCAAGATTAAGCAGCGCTCGACTCGGTCGGCTTGAGATAGGTGACTGTTTGTGGCATTCTCCGTGTGTCTCCGTGCTTCGGAAGGTACGTTAAGCCGTTGGTCCCGGTTACCACTTAATGTGGTAGTCGTTAAGCCGAGTTGGAAGCCTTAAAGGCGGCTTGATAAGTTCCAGCGGCAGGTGGCCACAAACCTGCCTCCACCAATCTGCACTAGGTCCGCGTGGTGGAGTATGACCTAATCTGTCTCACCACGATTTGTGTGAGAAGGCGTTTGCCCAGCAGTGGGCAGTATAGGCTGATATTATATTATTTATCTCTGATGCGCAGCTTATAATTTTTCGTACTAATTATCTCAAAAAATGGCGATGAATCACGGGAAATATCGAACATCGTGGCATTTGCTTCTTGCAGAGTGTCTGTGACCTTGTACATACAGACTCGTAGATGTGTTTTTGACGTTTGACGCTGACACGTGCAGAGCGACGTCGCTATAAGCGTCGCGACTTATGGCATCCCGGCTATGGCAATATATATTGTGGCAATGATAAACTGCCTTAAAGACACCGTGCGCTATGCTATATCAGTAATATTGTTTCACTTCTTACAATGCTTATACTAATAATGTCGGAAGAAAGAATGACAAAACAGATATACAATGCGAAAGTGGAACAATGTAGGCACGGGAGAAGACCTAGACTATCTTACCATGACCAAATAGACCGTGTCTTATCTGAGTCCCCGTACCCGGCGAGCGCCAGTGAAACGAACTATGAGGGTGGAGGAACCCATAAGAGAGTCTGTTAGAACTCTGCACTTTCTGCCGACCCCGCAAGGGATCCGGGGTGATGATTTAGTTAGATTCATACAATTTTATATTATTATCTATATGCGCAGTTCTTTAAGAACTATTCATACGTAAACACTTATTATTCCATAAATTTGTGTTACTTATTATTATACAATGTAAAAGTCACATCATGTTTTGGTTGACCTTATAAATCCCAAGTTAATGCATAAAATAAATATTAAAATATAAAAAAATAAAGTTAAACATGCTGTATTTATATATAAAAAAACTGGTAAAAATAGCAATGGGTCGATATACCATGGCCACAGACGGTGACTATATTTTTTTTAAAGTCAGGGGTGGCACCCATTTGTACCGTTACGTCATATCAATGCTAGGGCTGTCAACAGCTAGAAATGTTAGCCGTAATTACAGCGGCCACAAAAACATTGCAATCGCACACAATGAAAGAAAAGTCGCCTGTCTGCAGCATTAGCGGCAATTTAGCAGCAAAAAAACACAGCCCTATTAAAAATAGTCGTTATATTGCATTCATCATGCATTTTTTTTTTATTCGGTCTGTTTACTGAGCTTTTGAAAAGGTCAATGGTTCGATAGGATTGTAATTAAGGTTCTTAGGGTTATGCTGATAAAGGTAAAAAAGGTATTTTTAATGGTTAATGTTGGCTCTAATGCCGTATCTATGTTTTAAAGACTATGCGTATCGTTAATTGCGTTTTTTTTACCTATTTTTTAGTAATTAAGCTTTTTTAAACAACCGTTAGACACATACATATATATTTCGATTCATATTTTTTTTTAATATAAATATTGTAACAGCCAGAGATGGGAAAAATGTAATCAGATTAATGATTAAAAACCCCCGCTTGGGGAATATAGGCGTGATGTTGTATCAATGATTAATGATTACAATTACATTTTGTAATCTTCAACGACTACGATTACACTTTTAATCTTGAATATTACAAAATGCAATTGTAATAATTAATCTGATTACATTTTGCCCATCTCTGCTAACAGCAGATCCTTGAAAGTAGGCTGAGTGAAGCATTTTAACAGTTCTCTATAACACAAATTTAAACAGTCCGTTTTTAAGAAGGCAGTCTGCCTCCTCAAAAACGGACATAATCGTGAGCCGTATGATGCGTAAAGAGAATCGCGATAGTGTGTGTAAACCGCGGCAGTGAGCAGGGAATTAGGCAGTAAAATAAGAAGCGTGGAATCTACTTTACATGCCAATACTGATAATTTCCCTCATTTTTATCCCTACTTCCCTATGTCATGTCCCTATTTCATTTCTACACCATCATACGAGTGAGCCAAATGTAAACGACGGACGATTTGGCGCA
This sequence comes from Phalera bucephala, assembly GCA_905147815.2. Lineage (NCBI taxonomy): Eukaryota > Metazoa > Arthropoda > Insecta > Lepidoptera > Notodontidae > Phalera > Phalera bucephala. The sequence goes on along the minus strand of LR990609.1, from coordinate 3,861,442 downwards.
GTGGTTAAGAGCTTGAGCCGCTCCGCCCACTGGGTGGAATAGTCGCGGGTTCGATTCCCGCACGGGACAAATCTTTGTGTGACCCACAATTAATTGTTTCGGTCTGGGTATTTGTGTATGTGAATTTTCATGTTTGTAAACGCACCCACGACAGAGGAATTAATCCTAATGTGGGGCTAAGTTTAAAAAAAAAGATAAAGATAAAGACAAGACAAATTAGGGATGAAATAAGTTAATCGGCTCATATAAACCTTAACTCTATAATCCTGCCTACCCCGCAAGGAATCTGTCGTGATGATATAGATATCCACGATATTATACCCTACATACTATCAGCAAATGCTATATATAACTAGCTTCTGTCCGCGCCTTCTTCTGCGTTGACTTTAGACAGTAGCCTAACATTTTTTTTTTGTGTTAGTCCAGGTAATAAACTATTTATGTGCCAAATTTCATCCAAATCCGTATCAGCCGTTTTTGCGTGATTAAGTCACAAACATCCCAATATACATACTTTTACATTTATAATATTAAGTAGGTTTAACAATGACCAAATAGACCGAGTCACGAAAGGCAAATCAAGAGTCTCCGTAACCGGCGAGCGTGTATGCGACCAACAATGAGAGTGGAGGAAGCTAGAGAGGTCTGTAAGGAAAGAAACTGTTGGAACTCTGTACTCTCTGCCTACGGATCAGTCGTGATGATATAGATAGATAGATTTAACGATTTTAAATCAAACGAACACAATCCCTAATTTTAATGTAAATAATCACACACTTTATATAATAATAATAATAATAATATCAGCCTATACTGCCCACTGCTGGGCAAAGGCCTTCTCTCACAAATCGAGGTGAGAGAGATTAGGTCATACTCCACCACGCGGACCCAGTGCGGATTGGTGGAGGCAGGTTTGTGGCTACCCGCTGTTGGAACTTATCAAGCCGCCTGTAAGGCTTCCAACTCGACTTAACGACTACCACATTAAGTGGTAACCGGGACCAACGGCTTAACGTGCCTTCCGAAGCACGGAGACGCTCGAATATGAAAATGCCACAAACGGTCACCCATCTCAGGCCGACCGAGTCGAACGCTGCTTAACCTTGGTGATCGGTAAGAACACCGCGGTCGCACAGCGCTACGAGCGCCTCATACACACTTTATATTACGTCAGTTTTTTAACATCTCAGTGTGACTCAATCGCATATATCCAGTAAACTATTCTGATTCACGGACTCTGTATAGTAGTTTATAGATCACTCTAGTATATTTTAATAAAATTATAATACTTAAAAAAAATCGCATTGATTTATATACTTCAAATTTTTACACCATTAAGGGATCAAGTTAAAAAATATGTCAAATACTAAAGTATTTGACATATTTTTTAACTTAATATCTCTATCCGTTCCTAAGAAAAAAGGGTCATAACCGTCAAACAAACAGACAAAAAAGGGATCCTATAAAAGTTCTGTTTTTACCGACTTTAAAAAATAATAACCGGCGAACGTTATGAGACGATCTACGAGATTGTAGGAAGGTCTGTCAAGAAACCTGTTGGAACTCTGTACTTTCTGCCTACCCCGCAAAGTATCTGGCTTGATGATTTAGATAAAAAAAAAACTGTCCTTACCGTTGTCGAATCCGTTACACAATATTTTATCAAAAACTTTAAGGTCATGGTAGGCGTCGGGCGTACGGTCGCGTGCGTACGAATCGGATATGCCGAATAAATATGACGGGGACCTTTTAATTTTCCCCGATACAATGCCGAATAGCTTTTATCATTCGCTGACAACCCTGACTCGTGATTTGGGCCACGAACTTTCCTGAGCTGTGATCGAGACGTTGGGGTCGGCGTGCGGGTTTAAAAGCTTTGTTTTCGTTAACGTGACATTGTTACGTAGAGAAATAATAATTTATAACATTACGTCTATACTCACCACAGAAATCGTGTTTATAAAAATAGATATGTAACAGAGACGACGATTTAGCGCAGTGGTTAAGAGCTTAAGTCGCTCCACCCACTGTGTCTAATAGTCGCGGGTTCGATTCCCGCACGGGACAAATCTTTGTGTGATCCACAATTATTTGTTCCGGTCTGGGTATTTGTGTTTGTGAATTTTCATGTTTGTAAACGCACCCACGATACAGGAATTAATCCTAAAAAAAAAAGAGTACGATTTTGTTCGAAATATGTCGCCGCTTTACCATAAATACACAATTGGAAAAAATATATACACATCATTGCTGCATAAATATTTTTCGAGGAATTGTATTAGCTTATCTGTACAGTTAATACTTTTGGAAGACATTCATAGCAACTTTTGCCAACGTATCTCCGCAGCATATTCCCACACAGACACCGACCTCGCCGGCGAGCTCGAAGAATCCCTTGCCCGCCGGCCGGTGCAGAGCACTACCGCGGGACACCTAGTATACGCCCTCCCCCATAGCGACTGCCCAAGCCGAGGCCGTTCCTCCTTGAGGCGCCCTTGAGCTAATCGCCCCCTTGCCCTTCTTGCTGGAGCGTAGTGGTTGCACGTTCACGTGAAGCTAAAAGGGCCCGCAGCCAATAGCTTAGATCATTCACACACACACACACACACACAATTAAACGTATTTCATACACTGGTCCACGCAGTATTAACGCATTTTGAGGTAAATTTATCACTTTTGTGGCGATAAGTTAACGCGGATATACGACTTCTAGTGTCTTATTATAAGGCTTCTATTATATTCCCTAAGCTTTGAAGTAGTACTCCTTTTGTAGACTTCTGACTTCTGACTGCTCTCTGGGGCCTTGAATTGGTCATGCACACTAAATAAGCATATGCTTGCAGTGGCTATTTGGTGCAGATCATTTTCTTCCCTCTAATATGGTCTAGGGAGGCGATGGCTGCTCAAATAGCCATACTGGTGGACGGGTGCAGCTTATGGAGACTAGCCCACCCAGAATCCTTAAGGTTATAATTCTTGAAAAATAGTATTACACAGTCGTAAGGTATCACGCTGGAGCTTGGTGGCATACTTAATTTTGTATAATATAAAAATTTATGAAAAAAATGATAGAGAATTAGACAAAAAAGACAAGCTCGCTAAATGACGGACGATTTAGCGCAGTGGTTAAAGAGCTTAACCCGCTCCGCCCACTGTGTCTAATAGTCGCGGGTTCGATTCCCGCACGGGACAAATCTTTGTGTGATCCACAATTATTTGTTCTGGTCTGGGTATTTGTGTATGTGAATTTTCATGTTTGTAAACGCACCCACGATACAGGAATAAATTTTAACGTGGGGCTACGTTTTTAAAAAAAGAAGCATAAAGAATGAAGCAAATTTCTCGCCGGATCTTCTGGAGTGGGGGCCGCGTTTGATCCGGTGGTAGATAAGTTAAAAAAATAATATAAATATGGCCATTTGTAAATACAAAGCAGGGTTTATACAAAATCAATACTTTGAGTTTAGGTTCCTTTTAATATTGTTGTAATCATACACCCGAAGTATTAAGTAAAAAGTATCACCGCAGAAGCACTTGTGTTATCAGTTCGTATCCTTGAAAGACCTTGAATTAACAGCTGCGTAATATTAAGTCCCTGATATCTTTTGTTGTGTCTAGAAAGTGAACCGAACTTGCACCAAGAATGTAAACATACGATATAAATATTAATAATTTAAGAGTTTATCCTTCATATTTTATGGGATTGTTATCTTGACTGTTATAATTTAAGAACTTGAAGTTCATTGTGTTAAATGCCTATATTTTAATCTTATTACGCGTGAATTGTTTTTATACAATCAACGTAAGTTTAAAACAATGTAATCAACATTTACTCTTGCAGATGGGTAAAGTATAAACAGCAAAATAAAGCTAAGATTCATTCAAACTCAAATTATAAACTATCTTTTATCCGGCAACGAACCCGTTTATTTTGCAATTTTACATAGGTAGACCGGCCATTCCGGGATGTCTCAGATCCCGTACTGACCTAATACACCTCCGTACTAAGTATCTTTAAAATCCCGTTAGCCCTGATAGAATTAAGAAATAAAACCTATCCCGCAAGAATCGTGCATTTTTCTTTAAACAAACAAATATGCAAAGTGTTGTGTCAGGGTCATTCATCGTTAAAGAGTTGACTCCCGAAGTGACAATCTTGACTGCATCATTGGTTCATGCAAGAACTCATATCTGAGTATCTAAATCAAATTTAAATAAACAATTTCGGGCATGTGCTATTAACCATTGAAGAGTTTTTTCATGAGCAGACGAGATTATCAGTTCATGGATGAATTCAAGTGTATGCAAAATCACACATTTTAACGTAACATTGCAGCTTGTGACTAACATTAATAAAAATAATAAAGTTTTATAATTTATCCCGCGATAATCCCGGATTGCTTCATTTATCCGGGATAAAAAGTATTAAATATTTTAAGTTAGAGTATAAGTAATTGCGATAGCATATTTCATTGAAATCACTTTGGTAGTTTTTGCGTGATTTAAACACAAAGAGACAGACAGACAGATAATAGTTCAAAAAAAATGATTTGGCCTATATATCGATATAAGGAAGTGCACCCCAATTAAAATTTTAGATTTTTCTTTTGAAAAAAAAAACAAAGAATAAGTCACGCGTAATCATTAGTAAATTATAAATCATCACACAAGATCCCTTGGGTATTAATAATATCTATCTATATATTAATACGTGCAGCAAAAACTTTGTACACCTTTTTACGAAAATTGCGCGGACGGAGGAGTATGAAATTTTTCCACACTTACTGTTTATATAGAGAAGGAGTGCAGAATGCTAATATTTTTTTCAAATGATGCGTAAAGCATACATTATATCAATGAAAAAATCATTACACACACTACCATGTATTTGACACAATACACGTCAAATTGATGTTTGTCTTTAATATTATTTGTCTATAGTCTTACTGAACGTCAAACATAACCAGCAAGCGATGAAAGAGTAGGTCGAATATCGACCTATGGGCGACCACTAGTACCTTCAGATTTTTTTTAAAATTTGGTACATAGTACTCGTATTAAGCAAAATACAAGAATCATTTGTAATCATGCCAATAAAAAAAGCACTTACATAAAATAACCTGTTAATGTTAATTAATTTTCACATAACCATGAAGTAGCACAATGGGCGCTCTACGAAACACTCTCGATGGTATATCTTCTGAACTTTCACTCCAAGATGGCAAAGTTCCACAGCGAGTTATAGAAGGCGAAAGTGCCAAAACAGTAGCAGTAGTTGCAATTTTTGTCAGCTATAGCTATAGCCGAGGTCTTTTGTGGTTGATCCAGAGGTCATCAAGATCGGCAGGTGATTGAGCACAGGCTTTAAAACGCCAAGAAATAGGAAGTCAGCGCCTAATGCCTCGTGTTTACGGAGAAACTGACAAAAATAATTGAATCCATGATAACTATTCCCGAGGAAATATCTGGTATTTTCTTAAAAGATGTGGATTGTTATCACTGTATCTCAAGCTCAAACCGAATTTCCACAGCATCAGTACAAAGATGTCTATGAAAGACGCGGGGATCTCTCATCAGAGGTGAGTTCCTGTCACTGTCCAACTTCATCCCAAGCAATTAGCTTGGGCTTAGCTGATTTTAGTTTTGGCAGCCAGAGGAACCGCTTGCTGTGTTTATCGTTCGAAAACACGGTGTGGCAAATAGGACAGAAAGCAGCTCTAATCCTGCACCTTCGCTGATCTTGATGCTGTTTGTCTGACATTTTCACTGAAGACGTAACTTTTTACACTATCTAAATTGAGTTAATTTTTTTCGTTTATATATTACAAGCACAGATATACGCCCGGACTAGTGGCCTATGTAAGTAATACATTGTATTTGCCAATACAAGTGTATGGTTATGCATACTCTTTGTTGTGTTATCTGTTTGTTATTAATTCTCAAAGTGACGTGCCCACTTTTAATTTCATTATTATCGTAACTTGGATAGGAGGCTTTTAGCATTAAGCTGGGTACAGAGACAAAATAAATTGCAGTGGAATAGAGTGGCTAGAGGATGAAAGATTAAATATTGGAAAGAAATTATATAACTTAACGACTCTTTACCCGACAGGATAGCCAAGTGTGTCAGAGAACAACATACAAAAATTCTTATTATTTATTAGTAACGGTATAATTTATTTTCTTCGAATTTAATGTAAAGGAGCCATCGGAAGTATTTTCAATTTAACATAATAGTATTAGCCTTTACAGTCCCACTGTTCGGCAAAGGCCTTCTCTCACAAATCGAGGTGATATAGATTAGGTCATACTATACAATAGTTAAAATAAAATTGTATTGTACAAAAATAGAGAGATTAGAGGTAAAATTATGTAACTTAATATCTCTTTACCCAAAAGGCTAGTCAAATCTATGAGCGAAAAAACATGCAAAAAAACTCTGATTATTATTAAACCTATAATTTATTTTTTCTGCACCATATGTAAAAGAGCCAGCGGAAGTATTTTCAATTTAATAGTTAAAATAATATTGTATTTATCTATCTATCTATATCATCACGCCAGACCCCTTGCGGGTTAGGCAGAGAGTACAGTACATTGAATTTATCCATTGGTAACAAAAAATCCTCACCGTTAATTGCTTTAAAAACATCATAAGATCTTATAAAAAATAAAAAGAAGCGCCGTGACACGATGAAAGAGGTTCGTAGACATATTTCTGTTAGTACTATTTCTGTGGGAATAAATTTTTTTTTTACATTAGACGCTAAAGGTTTTGGTTTCGAATCTTACATCAGCCAATGTGCCTTCTCTATAAAACATACTACCGACAGGAATTGCGGTCATACTGGGCAATATATAACAATAATATATAGCAGTAGGCTTATCCCCTATTAAATTGGGCCTAACGTGTCTAACATCTTCGTCGGTGGACAGTGCAGGTGCAGCCTAAACAGGTTGCTTTAACATTAGAATGCTGATAGAGGTCTATCAGCCTTCTAATGTTAAAGAAACCTGTTTTTCAAAGCCATATTTTTCTAGCTATCAGTGCCACAAAACAACCCAAAACTAGGACACAAGAGTTCTCGAAGCACCAAATCTGTCTCCCGCCACCCACGTCATTAAACCTGCAGACACAGCAGACACCTCTGAAGAATGCACTCTTAATAAGTCATCAGCTAAGTAGCACGCCTCCATGGGGCGAAGGGGGTGGGAGGACGTGGGGGAGGCAGCACCGTTCGCACAAAAATGACGAAGTATAAAATCTGCATAGAGTAATGATACTGCCCTGTGAGAGGCGCAGTATGAAGATCAAAGGTGGCAGTGGCTTTTCTGCGCGTTTTCGTTCGTACACACATGTTATATGTTTTCTCGTTTTAGTGAGAGAGCTTTCTTTTTGGGTTTGCATATCGATAGTTTGTTTTAGGATAGTGAAATGCAATTCCTTCTTTTCTTTTTAAAAATAAAGATATATACTGTTATTATTTTGCATCGTTGGTCTAGTGGCAAAGCGCAACGCTTTGTGAGCACAAGTGTAGTTTTTCTAACGAAAACTTTCCAGTACGAGTCCGGAGTATGGAATTGTGCCCGGTATATGGCAATAGGCTCGCCCCCTATTACATGGGGCCTAACATCATCGGCGAAACGTGGGTACTTAGTACACCTCTGCCACCCCTGCTTGGGGAATATAGGCGTGACGGTGTGTGTTGGTGTGTGTTATATTATCTCTCCGTATACTCTCAAAGTGGGTACTAGTTTTTCTATCGTAAAGAATCTCAATACCATATCCGAATCGGTATTGTCCCCAACCATGGTCGGCGGCTGATTTAACATTGTCTGCGGTACATAGCACACCTCTGCCGTCCCAGCTTGGGAAATATAGACTTGATAGTGCTTTTTTTCTGATATCGCAGATGTGGTTGTAATGATTATATGCTTTCCAAAGGCGTGACAGATTAAGGATAGGGTGTTAAAAATAAATAGATCGTTAAGTCCAACTCTTCATATTAATAATAATTATCCATCTATCTATGTCGCCAGATCCCTTGAGAGGTGGGCACAGAGTACAAAGAGAAAACAAATAAATTGTTGTATAAACGCAGTGGGTGTGGACAGTACATCTCTGCCACCCCCTCTTGGGGAATATAGGGAAATCAGCCAATCGCAATACCTATTTTCCATTCTAGAGTAGCCAGCAGTCAGTATAGAAGCTTTCGTTTTCGTACATTTAATTCATAAAAACTCATAGAATGACATGTAGAAACTTTTCAGAATTATATTTTTATAGTCTTTTCTTTAATTAACGACGCTCGACATTAAAAATTATTCCTGTGTCGTGGGTGCATTTACAAACATGAAATTTACCTGTACAGTTACGGCTGACTTTTCAGATGAAAAAAGGTTTTTTCGTCAACTAATATATAAGCGTCCATTTTCGCATAAGTGTAGTAAGAAAGCATGTAGGCATCCGTGTACAGATCCGTTAGTTTGGGCATATACAAAGAATGTCGGAAGTAAAAATGACAAAACAGATATACAATTCGAAAGTGGAAGGATGTAGGTACCTGGGAAGACCTAGAATATCTTAACATGACCAAATAGACCGTGACTTATCTGAGTCTCCTTTACCGGCAAGCGCGTAAAAGACGGACTATGAGAGTGGAGGAAGCCAGAGAGGTCTGGAAGGAAAGTATCTGTTTGAACTGTACTCTCTGTACTCTGTACGCATACCCTCGCAAGGGATCTGGCGTGATGATATGGAGACTAAATTATAACGAATATAAGTGATACATCTTTACTGAAACATTGTATTCGTACTAATTGTTTTATATCTCTTACCTGACGACTCAAAAATCCGTATAATATATTTTTTCTTCTGTTATATAATTTATGGTAGGGCTACAGTAGGTACCTTAGTTCATTGTTTCTCTCAGTATTGAGTGCGCTGCCCGCCCCTGCACCACGGGTATTATGCGTGAAGTACGCTTGCACTTCAGACAAAATATCGCTGTATTATATGAGACAAGTGTGAGGTAGTTAAAACTTTGTAAGTTACTCGGCTCACTGATTCGCGTAGTCGCGGGTTCATTCCAGCTCGACCAACTTTGCGAGACCCAGATATATTAGTATAAGAAGGTGTAGTACCATCAATATATTTTGCACGTCTAGGCAGAGAAGTTTCGTATACCGTCTTCAATTCATGGCTCCATTGTCTTCCTAGCCAGAGGTAAATAAGGAAAGGACCTCTCATAATTAAAAGCTCATACTGTCCCACTGCTGGGCAAAGGTCTTTTCTCACAAATATTATGTCATACTCCACTGCGCGGACCCAATGCGGATTGGTGGAGACAGGTGTGTGGCCTGCTGTTAGAACTAACAAGCCGCCTATAAGCCTCCCAAATTGACTTAACGACTACCACATAGCGTTAACCGGGACCAAGTGCCCAGCGTGCCTTCTGAAGCATGGAGACGCTCTAATAATAAAATGACACAAACGATCACCCATCTCAGATCGACCCAGGCAAACACCGCTTAATCTTGGTGATCGCTAAGATAGATGGAAATGCTTATTGAGTTTTTTTGCCATTTGCCCGATTCGCTCCGCTGTTCGTCGCATACGATCGCTAAAACTGATAAACTATTTATAGTGGGCATTTTGTTGGCAAGTTGATAATTAACAATATCGTGGTCAATACGCCGATCCGTAATTACCTAATCTAATTAAAAGATACGTCATTTATTTTGTTGGCCGTCAAACTGGTATATTTATACACTAGCACGGCTAGTCAAGAGTCTCCGTAAACGGAGGAAGCAAAAGATATCTGTGAGGAAAGCACCTGTTGGAACTCTGTACTCTTTGCCTATCTAGCAGAGGATTAGGCGTGATGATATAGAAAGACAGACGAATAGTGTTCAGCGTGCGTTTTATATTTACATAGCTGACCCAACCCTAATCCAACTATAGCTAATAACCATCCCGTAAGTACAAACATAGACGTCATAAATTCGGTCAAGCTGTGCAGAGTGAGAAGAGTGACAAACTCACTCGCATCGGACTTCACTGCATATTATAAAATAAAGTCCCTCCGCCTTGTCTGTCTGTCTGATCGCGATAAACTAAATAACTACCGAACGGATTTTCATACGGTTTTAACCAATAGCCGGAGTGATTCAAGAGGAAGGCTTATGTGTATAATTCATCCGTGCGAAGTCGGGGCGGGAGGCTAGTTTATATATAAAGAGTTTTTACGTCCTAAAGTGGACGTCTTTCGGTTGGCGATGATGATCTATCTATCTACATTGTGTAACATATATAACGCAATACCTTAGACACCCCAATTAGATTATTGCCTTAAGATTTCAATACGAAAATCAAACTCCCAATTTTAAGAAGTATTCTACGATTTTTTAAGCTCTTTGGCACCCAAATTAACCACGAATCCTGTACTTTTTTGTGCGTATTTAGCTATATGTATTAAAAATGCATTTAAAATAGCCGCTTTGCTTTGAAAAAATATTAAATTTTGTTGAATACAGCAAACGTAACGAGCAACAGCAATTTTAGACGATTAAAATAAGATGTAACATACTTTAAAAATAATTGGAATCGTTTCTGTTGCCGACTTAGAACAAACTACTTTCAGGTCTTTCTTCGTTGATTATGTTACACCTTGTATATCATCACGCCAAATCCCTTACGGGGCAGGAAGAGAGGTCAGAGTTGCAACCGGTTCTTTCCTTATAGACGACTCCTATGATGATATATTAAAGTGGCCTGCCTCGTTGCTCTAATGGCGTATCAATTAGACTTTATTATCTAACTGCTAAGCAAAGACGTTTTCTCACAAATCGAAAGATATAGTCAAGTTCCACGATGCGTACCCGAAACGTATAGAAAGAAAAACTCACCTATGTTATTCATAATAACGAAACTACTATTTGGAAGAAAACACATAATAAAAAAAAATCTAATTGGTACCAATCTGGTTGGTAACCAATATAATAGATGGAGAGGTAACAGACTACTCCGAATAGAATTCTTTGATATGAAATGATTACCAATTCAAAACTGAGTATCAAGCACTGGGCCTTAATTAGAGGGCTTCCCATTCAGTGCGGATTTTGAGTAGAAAATAAAACTGGCCAAGCACGAGTCGCATTCCAAAATCTGATGTTTCGTATTATATCCTAGTTTTAATTCATATCTCAACATGTACTTGACAAAAAAAACCATTGATTTTTTTTTAAAGTTACTGATATTCTTTTTTTTAATCCATTAAGATAAGATTCTTGAAGTCAAAAAAATCAAATCTGAATGAACTTTTTACGCTTCTCTTTTTAACCATTTAAGGAGAACAAGTGACAGATGTTCACTGATAACCTTTATGTTTTGTTGTGAAGTGTAAACACTTCCAGTTTTTAAGTAATTTACAAAATTTTTATTCACCCCTTCAATATCAAAGACAATAAAACAACAGTTCCAATTTTCATGTAAATTTCAAAGTCTGTTCTATTCACCCCTTCAGTATATACTGATGTTGTGAAATTCCTATCATTATCAAGTAGTGGATGCCTGGTACTATAATATCACAAATAGCCCTAGAAAATAACACAATTTTCCAGGCGCACGACCACCGCAACAGCGAGTGAGGAACTCTAAAAATATTGAATTAGTGTCGAGGACGACATGACTTGCTTGCAGATGGGTACTCCAGCGATCCGAGGAGAGGACGTATTGCGATCTCAAGGCAATATGCCGATACACCCCTACTGGGAGACAAGAGGCTAATAATATAGTTTATTCTACTGCTGTAAAATATTTCTTATACTTGACTTCCGTCACGCCTATATTCCCCAGAGGGGGTGGCAGAGGTGTACTGAGTACACCCACGTTTCGCCGACGATGTTAGGTCCCATGTAATAGGGGGCGAGCCTATTGCCATATACCGGGTACAATTTCAGACTCCGGACTCATACTGGGATTTTTTCTTTAGAAAAACTACATTTGTCCGACCTAGGATTTGACCTCGTGATCACAAAGCGATGCGCTTTGCCACCAGACCAACGAGGCAGTATACTTGACTTATACCGTTTTATCTTGTTGTCGTCTAAGTATACAGGGTTATGGATTACCATTAAATAATAATTAATAACCTCTTGAGAGCAACTCCTGTACACCATGATACCCATAGACTAGCTTACATTATGTTCCCCCACAGCAAAATTCAAATGGATAATTAGATGAATAAAAATTATTCTGATTCATGAGAAACAACGTTTGATATAAGATTTTTTTTTAACTATAGCGAAGTAATATCAGCCGTTTTATAGAAAACAATTATTGACACTACGAAATGTATGGAACGGCTGATTTGTTTTTCATGGTATTCAAAAGTTGGTCTCAAGAGGTTATTAATTACTAACCAATAACCCTGTATACCCCTCACTACCTACCCCGTATCTGGCGTGATGATATAGAAAGAGAGAACCCTGTATAATAAATCAAACAGTCATCTATACAATAAGTAAACAGTGGTATATAAAGAATCAGAATATTTTTTATTCATGTAAACTATAACAGTATTCATGAATCGTCAAAATAGTAACAAAGACTCTACCACCACTTCGGAATGTCATTCCTGTGGAGAAGAAGGGCAAGAAACTCCACGGTTACTCTTTTAAAATAGTATTTTTACAATTTTTTCTATCTATCTTGCTGTGGGATATGGGAGAACAATGTAATATCAGGTGAGTGTAGATTACTTAGATCTTTAAAGTCCGTAGAACACAGTCCTATTTGTCAAATATAATAACTGGGTTATCGTCGCTTAGCTAACAAAACCACGTAGCTCACAAATGATTATAATCACTAATCTACACCATATTATGCCGCAATACGGTTTATAATTGCATAGGTGATAATAATACCTAACTCGTATTGTTAGGTAAATGATGATCTCCTCAGCCTCTTTGTCTGATAGGACTGTCGAAATAAAGATTACGAGTGCTGGTCAAAAGCTAAGAAGCTCTCGCTGCGATTATGAGGGAAAGCCTATGGCCAGCAGTAGGAGTTTGGGTTGATATACTTAATAGTATATAGATGTATACCTATACATTTGATACAATCCGATACGAACGAATGCAAGGATTGTGGTTGGTAACGATGTGCTGGAGCAAGTGAATGAGTTTGTATATCTTGGATGCGCCTTCAGTAAGGATGGGAAATACACCGCTGATATAGAGAGAAGAGTGAATGCAGGTAATAGAGTGAATGGTGCGATGGGAAGGCTACTTGGGAGCCGGCACTTAAGCCAAAAGGCGCAGCTGGCCATGCATAACGGAGTGCTTGTCCCAACGCTGTTATATGGCAGTGAGAGTTGAGTATGTAAGAAGGAGAACGAAAGCAGGATAAATGCGGTCGAAATGCGATCTCTGCGGAAGATGTGCGGAGTCACGCTGACCGACCGTATTCGCAACAGCGTAGTAAGAACGCGAGTAGGTATGAAAGATAGTATCAGTGTAAAGATGAGAAAGGGTATGCTCCGTTGGTTCGGGCATATAGAAAGGATGCCAGAAGAAAGAATGACAAAACAGATATACAATGCGAAAGTGGAAGGATGTAGGTGCCGGGGAAGACCTAGACTATCTTACCATGACCAAATAGACCGTGTCTTAGCTGAAGGGCAAGTCAAGAGTCTCCGTAACCGGCGAGTGTGTATGAGACGAACTATGAGAGTGGAGGAAGCCAGAGAGGTATGTAAGGAAAGAACCTGTTGGAACTCTGTACTCTCTGCCTACCCCACGAGGGAGCTGGCGTGATGATATAGATAGACAATACGATATTTGACAAATTATCGTACTTATTAATACGATAATTCGTCAAATATAAATATCGCCACGTGTCAACACCCGCATTAATAACGAAGAATAGAATTAATCATTATTTTTTTAATTAAGCTACTAACAGACAAAATGGCTTTCGGTGCGGCTAGCCGGTATAATTTATTAATTCCAAGTATAATTAACCTATAGTTTGATTAGGACTTAATAATTTATTAGAGTAATTTGGACTGCTATAAAGAAAATTTGATGGGGTCGTCAGTTCGTGACGTCTGTGGCGATAGTTTGATAAAAATCTGAAACAAATACTATTGGTATTAATTATACTTAAATTAAATCAGATTAAAATTGACTATGAGTGGGAGGAAGCTAGAGAGGTCTGTAAGAAAAGAATGTCTTGGAACTCTGTACTCCCTGGCAACCTTGAAAATGAAACGGAGGGATGAAATAAAAAAAAACGTAGCACCTCACTAGGAATTATTCCTGTGTCGTAGGGGCGCAAAAACTCCAATAGAAACAAAATGTATAAGAGACCCAAAGATTTATCCCGTGCGAGGAGCGAACCCAACTCAACAAAAGTCCTTTTTACTTATGCCTTGTTTTATAATATTTTTATTATATTAATTTCTTATCCTACTCCTGGACGAAGTCCTCGTTTATTTTCATTTTTCCTTATCAGGCTTAAAAAGCGAATCGTTTATAAAAACGACTAGTTTCTTCTGCCGTGATATCGTTAAAAACTGAGGGAGACCCTGTTGGTGATTATGTTTGGATGTATTCGGAAAAAAATCGCCACTTGCTTTTGACTTACGTTAGATGAGAATTAGACCAACGATAAGTTGATGGTTCTTCGGTGCTTGGCAATTGTTATAACCCGTTACGCCTGTATTCCCAAACCGGGAGTGGCATAGAGGTCCTGTCTACCCGTACACCCAATTATCGCCGTCGACGTTAGGTCGCATGTGAAAGGAGTGGGAGTCTGGCCTCCGGACTGATATTGCCAATTTATTGATAAAAGTACTACAATTGGTTCGCCCTAGGATTTGAGCACAAGGTCGGTATTATCAAACTTAGCCTTCCAATATTGGATTTCCGATCAAATCCAATATACAAAAGTAAAATTCAAGAATACCAAACATTAATCGGCCGAGCAATACTTTTTTTAATTGGTACCGAACGCCCCCACTCCAACCCGGAGGGGGTGGCTGTAAAAATATATAGTATTATTTTCAACATTCGGCGAACGAGCCCTCTCTCTCCAATTTCTTGTTCCTTTTCTTTTTAATTTCGCGTATTTTTATTTGGTATGATAAATTGTAACTGCGGTGGGGTGGTCGGGTAGTGGACGCCCGTCTCGCTTTTGTTTCGGTAATTTTTTATGTCTGGTGTAGAGCTTAATTGCTTGGCGCTAGGCGGAAGCGTATTGTGCCGATGTGGGTCACAGAGACCGGGTCCAGAGGATCTGGTGACCTGTTTACCTTGCACCTTCATTATTGAGCATTGATGGGTGAAACTGTCGTTTGGATGGGTTACGTTAGCTCTGTGTTCGCATATCTGTTTATCTGTACAATTCAAAATTGGTAATCCATTTTCTGATCTGATCAGCTGAAATTTGGCTTACGTATTCAAAATCGATGGCGGACGGTCAGAAAGACTGTCACTATTCTACTGTCCAAATAACTACTACCAATTCCCAATGGATTCGCGTGGATTGTGATTGGAAAACCTTTGGCCTTTGATCTACTAGTTTAGTGGTAGGAGCGTGGATTACTTCGCTTACTGTGCCGAGATCGCGGGTGCGATTTCTGCACAACACTAATATTTTGTGACACACAAATGTCTGTGTCGGTCTGAGTATTTATGTAAATTTCATGCCTGTAACTCACGCACTACAGGAATAATTCTTAGACTCCCTTGTCTACGTCTTTTTTTTAAAAAAATGACGTGTTCCTATTTTTTTGATTTGTTACATTCCTGAAATTTCAGTTTTCCAATTTGCCGAATTCGATTTCTACAGTCTGTAACACTAATAGAAAAAAAAAAAAATGTACAGGTATGTCATTTCACAACGAATAGTTACGGTCAGAACAAGACGCTATCGTTCACGGAAAGAGAATAGATACATGCGTGTCTAGGCCGGCATTTCTGCGCAAGCGCATCTATCGCCCATTATATTGTGTTACAAGTGAAAACTAAACAATATACAGAACAGGATATTATGATCGCGTAACAAAACTATATGTGGTGAATGGCGCCATGTGACACTGCCACGCGACACCGCGGATGTGACGGGCCGCCGACATGTAAGACTTCGCGATACCTATTGTTTAGTGTTCCTAACTATATACGATACTTTGTTATTTAAGATTACTTTGTTGCCTGTATGAGACAATGTTTTCCGTGCCCTTAGCGCTTAAGCACACACATACAAACATACAAATAAACACTGTCACGGTTATATTCCCTAAGCGGGGGTGTACTACATCCATTGCCGACGATGTTAGGTCCCAAAGAAATAGGGGGCGAACCTATTGACATTATAACGGCTACAATACGAAATTTGAAAATTCCCCGCAAGGGATCTAGGGTGATGGTATACATAGATACACAATTTGAACCTCAGGATCGTGAGTGAGTTTTTAGATAATAAAGCACTCCGACCGACCTAGGATGCTATCCCAAGACCTCGTGATCGCCATTTGCATTACGCGCCACTAATCTAAAGAAGCAGTCACTCACTATTAGTGCACCTTAAGGTTTCGACACATAGCTGACGCAGCGCGACGGGAGCGCGACGATGGCGCAGCTTGGGGAGTTGTAATGTACTGAAATGTACGGAAGACGCCGCACAGCGCAGCCGCGCTCAGCGCGACTTCGTCTGTTATTTAAACAAACCTTTATACTTTATCATCACGTCAGACCGCTTACGGCGTAAAGAATTATACGGTGTTCAATCTATCTATCTATCTATCTATAACTTCACGCCAGATCCCTTGCGGGGTAGGCAGAGAGTACAGAGTTCCAACAGGTTCTTTCCTTACATACCTCTCTGGCTTCCTCGACTCTCATAGTTCGTCTCATACTCGCTCGCCGGTTACGGAGACTCTTGACTTTTCCATCAGATAAGACTCGGTTTATTTGGTCGTGGTAAGATAGTCTAGGTCTTCCCCGGTACCTGCATCCTTCCACTTTCACATTGTATATCTGTTTTGTCATTCTTTCCTCTGGCATTCTTTCTATATGCCCGAACCAACGGAGCATGCCCTTTCTCATCTTTACACCGATACTATCTTTCATACCTACTCGCTGTCTTACTATGCTGTTGCTAATGCGGTCGGTCAGCTTCACTCCGCACATCTTCCGCAGAGCTCGCATTTCTACCGCATTTATCCTACTTTCATTCTCCTTCTTACATACCCAGCTCTCGCTACCATATAACAGCGTTGGGATAAGAACTCCGTTATGTATGGCCAGCTGCGCCTTATGGCTTAAGTACCGGCTCCCGAGTAGCTTTCCCATCGCACCATTCACTCTGTTCCCTGCACTCACTCTTCTCTCTATGTCAGCGGTGTATTTCCCATCCTTACTGAAGGCGCATCCAAGATATACAAACTCTCGTGTTCAATCTATTAAACATAAATTATATAAAATACTTGGTAGAGCCATTTACAATTTTTTTTAGCAGTACACAAAAATAAAAGCTTAACGTTACTTTTTTTCCGAAAAGGAAGATCTTTTTTAAAAATTGATAAATTATAAAATTCTACAATTTTATCGTGGAAAACAAATTAGCTTTGCATAGCGTAGGGGCCAATAGGTTAAAGGAATTTGTGAAGGTACAGATCTACCGTGTAATTATTTTCATTAAAAATTAACATTTATATTTTTGTTTGCAACCTGTCATATATTTTCTGATCTTCAAACGTGCGCTGTGTTGAATAAATATTATTCATTTCAATGTCATATTTTACTCAAACTGTCCTCCATAGACGGCGTTGATCACAGCATGGCTTACATTAATAGTTGTATAGCATAAACTCACTCCTACACAAACAACAAACAATATTAACCCCCAAAAGTACCTACGCTCAGATTAAACGCATACAAATCGGTACCTCTTGAGTTTTACTATAATACGTGCGCACAATTAGCTACTGGTCACAGGGAGAAGCATGCGGAAGTAATTATTTCAAGGGCAAATCAGTTTGGTCTACACATAGGTGTCATTTTCGTCTAGGGTGAAAGGGGGGACAACGGTACGTCGAAGTCGCCCTTTGTACCGGATTGGCTGCAATTGAGTTACCTCCGGAGCATCACGCTAACGGTGGCGTGCTTGTGTTCTACTGATACATGATAATTGATATAATACCCCTATCAATTATCTACATATCCTCTCGCACGACACTGGACGGGGAAGATAATATGAAAGTGGGTAACGCGAAAATGTTTACACTCTACATTTTTACTTGTAAATTCCGTATTGGGTTAATGACAGCTGGGAATGGTGACTAAGTAGCAAATACAACTAAGTATCCAGGAAAAATTAAGCTTTATAGTAATGTAATTAGAATACAAACTCGAATAATCATATAATTGCCTCTATTTAATTCGGCTAGCAATCTCAATACATCATTGAGATCCAACCCGGCCGCTGCTGTAGGTGCGCACATGTAGGCACAGCGAGAACGCGGGCGGCGCGGCGCGGCGTCGCGACGCTCGCCGTAACCCCATTAAAACTGCTTCGGGCCCCGCTCGCGTCCCTCTTCATGAAATATTAAAAATTCAATTGCGCTTCTCTTTATTTTAACCCCCACCCCAGCGTCGCCCGCCACGCGTTCCCGTACAATATAAAATGAAATATGTATTCGAAAAAATAACGTTCACCTATTATTTATAATTTGTGTTACACGTTGCCGCGTCCGTATCCCCCTCGTGCCCCCTCGCCTTCTCCTATCAAGGTTGTTTCTTTCGGTAATCGCTTGCGAAATAGATTTTAAGGAATAACTACGAGGAACTTGACTTGTGCTTGTTTCTACAGGGAACGTTTTTATAATCAACACTGGACCGAGATGAATATAGAGTTAAAAGAGACCTATTTATATTCAAAAATGAGTAGGTACGGGTTCCCACACCTACATAATAAATGTAAAGCTAAAATCTCTTTCAAATATGGTAACTTAAACTTATTTCATAACTTGAGTTAACAAAATAAATAAATACCCGCTTTAACAGTATTTATAAACGGCGCAAAACAGTATTTATTTACAGAGAAATTTGTATTAAAACATTTTTGAAGCAATAAAAACGTTGAGTTTGTATGTTCAGAGGCAACGCTTAGTTCTACGTGTCGGCGATTAAAAAGTTTTGACGTCAAAGTTTGCCGTTTTGAACTGGGAACAAATTAAAAAAGGCCCCGCACACAAATGTGAGCGTTAATAAGCCACGTATGTGTATCGAAAAGTTTATAACCGTATTAATATCGCTTTGAGTATTATTTTGTTGCAAACTTTACTAGATAATGAAGTATGCGGGCGTTTTGGAAACCTCTATTTTTTAAGCATGAGAGACAAACACGCAGCGCACGCTCGCTTTAATCTGCAAAGTTAGGTTTAAATATTCGTTTTCAATGTCAAAGTTTTAATGTGATATAACGAATAGGAACTATTAACAATTGAAATTGAAGGCACAAAGTATGTTACTTTAACATGAAACGTTTTAACAATTGCCTTTATAAGATTTGATAGTTTTCGATTAAGACAACTAAATATAATAACTCTATTTCATTCGGTCTTTCCACTTTCAATCATAAAACTAGGAAGACAATCTAGAATATTTTATAAAAGGACGTTATTAGATAAATGGTTTTCCGGAAAAGGAATCGTTTTATTTTAAAAATGCCCGCGTGAATTGTGTTTCGCTGCACTCGGTGGCTCTCGACGGCCGCTACAAAGGTGGCGCCTGCCCTATCTATGCTTGCCCCCGCAGCCACTCTGTGGCGAGACCCTTTTGTGCGCAAATATCCATTATTGTTAGTACTGTCATTCAACAGACAATATTTTTAACATTATTGATTTCGAACTAAATATTGCTTTTGATAATAATGAAATATAGTACAGTTATTTACAATAGCACAGCTTTTTAAGTTGAATTTCAGCTTCGATCTTAAGATTATCATTTTTTATATCGTATAGACACATTATGGAATACATAGGTTTTATCAATCAACTTATTGTTTGATAAACACAGAAGTTATACCAACACAATATATAAATTAGAGATAAATAATAAAAATAATGCCACATATACCATAATAAAAATATAAATCTTCTCGCTAGATCTTCTCAGTGGACGCCATGTTGTGATTCGATCAAAAAAAGTGTAAAATTGAGAATTTGGAAGTCATCACAAGTTCATACAAAATAAATGATTTGACATTATCATAACTTCAGGAATAAAATTAGAGCATAGAAAATTTCATATATGGATGACCAGACATTCCATAAACAAATTTAAAAAAAAATAACACACCGATTATGTAGGTACGTACTACTCAGACAACTTAACACTCAAATATTCATTGAAGTCGATTTTAAAGCCCGCTCGCTGGCTACCGTAGCAGGCAGCCAACTTTCGCGCCCGAACTTTGCCTATTCGAAATCGACGTTCTCTTTTTGAAGTTTTTTCGACGCGCTACGCTGTCGTGTTTTGTTTTACCCCGTTTGTCATTGTCGTTTGTGTGAGTAATGTGTTAATAGGTACCCCCTCCGCTCGCGCTTTTTGCTGCTTTCAAGTTTAAGCGTTTGTTTGTGCGACGGCGAAAATCAAAATGGCCGCCCTAGACCTCTTGGTTTTGTGTTCACGTAATGGAATAGTGACATAAAAGTGACGCAGAATTATGGCGTAAATTTTTACGCACACCTATTTTATATCTAGGTATATTCGTGTAGTTACAAACATATTTTTTAGTATATATGTTAATTTGAATTATTCATTCATTGCGTGCAAGCAATTACAGCGATTACAAAACTGAGTGAAACAGATGATATTACGATGTACATAACTTAAGGAATATAATGCATTTCCAAGTAACATTAACAATCAACGCCGTAAACGCTCATTGTCCAATGCATGTGTGTGAATGCTGTCTTAACGGTGCGCACACTTACCTATTGCGCACACTTACATAAAACATTAATGTTACTTAAGCTACTTACTCACTTTCATTGTTTTATTGTTATGAAAACAATGTTAGCCTGAACAAATGCCAATTCAACGCCGAACTTACCTGGAAAAGAAGAAAAAAACAAAAATTAAAAACCACAAACAAATTTAGAAGTACGAAAGTTTATACATTATTGAAGAATATATGACCAAGTTTGTAGTGCACGTTTATATTTATTTCTATTGTCTTTTCACCCCCGCTCACTTCACTATCTTGGGCTTCACTATCATGCCAATAAAGATCCAATTTGATATCTTTTTTAACGCTTTCATAAAAGTATCGTAGTTCAAAATTGGATTTTTAATACTAAACGACGACATGCAACCAACACAAAGGACGTCCGAAAGCCTGAACTTAACTTTCCACGTAATTTGATTTTATTGGCTACTAACCATCTGAAATTGCATCAAAAACCAATATTTCCTGTCCCTTTGCCAAAAGAAATGCGTGGCCATTATAGAAAGGGGTGAGATACGCAGTATGAGAGGCACTTGAAATTAGAGTAAAAAGCTGTTCCGTTTGTTATGCTATGTCTATTCACCCCCCTTGACTATAATTTTTTGCAATACATTCGTTTTGTTATGTCTACGGTATTTTTCAGATATTGCGATCTGTCTAACCTAATTAAGCGATTTGGGATTCCATTCGTCTTCGCTTTTGGTAAATATCAATTTGTAGATCAGAATGGAACAAAGACATAAGGACGTGTGCTAGAAATGCGCGTTCTTACTCAATGGGGTGAATAGAGTAGGTACTCTATGTAATAGGTTTTCACCACTTTAAAAATAAACCGACTATTTTACGGTGAACAATCGAAACAGATCGTATCGGGGAATGTGACAAAACCATTGGTTCGCAAAGGCAGATGTAGGTAACCGTTCGTTATACCATTTTCCTAAATACCTTACATAGTCGGATACTCGTGCGATCTGCGGTGGGATTTTCGAGATTTTCAGTTACCAGGCGGTGCCCGGGGCTTCGTTAAGAATCCGCCAGTCGAAATTCGAATTTAGCCTGGTTACCACAGTTAGAAGCATTCCATACGGTAGTTAATTCCCGCTCAATCAATGATGTGAAATCAGTGAATTTTCGCTTTAGCGTATCGAGTTGGGTATGCAGATGTACTTAGATTGGATTTTTCGAGTTATCTGTTGGTTTTATTGAGTCGCCTGTTGGTTTTATGATGGATACAGTTTTATTTTGAATTATTATCATTGATATTAACCTATATATTTTTAAAATTATTTTAATCCTTTTAGAAAAGGTAGGAAGGAACTCTGTACACTCTGTCTTCCCCACAAGAAACCTAGTGTGATGGTATAAAACACCGTCACGCCTATATTCCCCAAGCGGGGGTGGCAAAGATGTACTGAGTACACCCACTTTTCGCCGACGATGTTAGGTCCCATGTAATAGGGGGCGAGCCTATTGCCATATACAGGGCAGAATTCCAGACTCTGGACACATACTGGGAATTTTTTGTTATGCCGGTTTTCTAGCATTTGTCCGACTTCGTGTTTTTCAGTCAAAATCAGTTTTAATGGGGTTTTTATTGAAATTATTATTCTAAAGATCTTTAATGTTAAAAATTAAATTTCTAATATGGACAAAGCCTTGTTAGGGTTTCTCTATCCAAAAATCCATATTAGCAGCCCTAAGCAGCTTGCTGCTTATTAAATTAGGACCGAATATCGTCGCCAAATTGTAGGTGTATAAGTACAATACACTTCTGCCACACTCCACTGGGTGAAATTATTAGTGTTTATTTACTATTAAGTTGCCGAACTTCCGGCTAACCTTTTAATATGGAAGAATAAAACAAAAACTACAATTAACACCACTGATGTACAACACAAATCATAAAACTAATTATAAGCGAACTGCGCAGGCGCATTTATTTCATAATTATTGGCGTCCGTAGCTAGGGTTGTCAACCGACTCTAAAATAGGGTATTGTTCTGTATTTTAAATAATTAGTATGAATAGGTGTATAAATTGCTTTATTGTAAATATTGTTTAAAAATATGAATACTAGATTAATGACAATGAAAAGACTAAAAGAAACAGCTGTGCAAGTGTAAAGGAGAGGCATTTTCTCAAGAGATAGATAGATAGAGTACACTTTATTGTACACCAACATAAGCAGAGAACAACAAACAAAGAAAATAAAATATACATATATAAAATGGTAGTACAATTGGCGGCCTTATTACTAACAGCAATCTCTTCCAGACAACCAACATACCAAAGAGCTGAAGAGAGAAATAGGGCAGTTGGTGGCGTACACTATCATTGAATTATTTACATTAAATTTAACTACATACTAATCTACATAATACATACCTACATATATATATATATATATATATATATATATATATATATATATATATATATATATATATATATATATATAGATAAGATTTGTCCCACTCTTGAGAAAATGCCTCTTCTTTACAAATAGGCTAATAAAAAAAGTAATGTACTACATATAATGAATGCTCGAATTGGATATACTGTTGTCACTCTCGATGCTTAACTTCAATCTCTATGTCACGATCAATAATTTCTAAGTTTTTAAATAAATCGTCACTGTAACGATATATTTATAAAAACTTGCATTTTTAGTACAGTATTCCTATGGAAATGTGCTAAAATGCTTATATATTATTGCTTACTTGACTTAACAATAGGTGGCGGTCTTTGAAGAGAAGTCTTTGCCTGAAGAAGAAGATCAGAATCAGAATATTGTTTATTCATGTAAACTATTCTCGTATTTACGAGTCGTCAGAAAAGTAACAAAGACTCTAAAACCACTTCGGAATGACATTTCTGTGAAGAAGAAGGGCAAGGAACTCTATGATTACTCTTTTAAAATAGCTTTATTGCGAAAGACGAAGACAACAATGAGGCACCTTTATCTCTATTATAGAGCCACATTTTATATTATGAAGTGAAAAACGACTAATTTTAATCAAACTCCGATAAAAACTTAATTACATAATAAATACTTTATTTATTACCAATCTATAAGGCAACATTTTAGTAATCATCCATAATTTAAAGTTTTAACCATAATTTAAACGTTAATTAATAAACAACTAGAATTACGTTCGCGTGATCGCTAGATAATTCTATTTATCGAACATGAATGAACTATCGGATATAACGCAAACGGCGATAGCTTATCAAATACTCATAATATTCCACTGAAAACTGAAGTTTAACCATACATACTTATATAGTTCTACGTATATTAGGGCACAGGTTCGAACTCAAATCGTTTATTTTGTCTAAACCCTGCGGGAGTATTTACAAATTGTCATATTTACATTTTTTTTTATCTTACTGATCTCACCACCGGATCGGAACGCGACCTCCACTGAGATGATCCGGCAAGAAACTCAGCGGGCTTGTCTTTTTTATCTAATTCTCTCTACATTTTTATATTATACAAAATCATTTATGCAGTCCAGCTCCAGAGTGATGCCTTACGACTGAGATATAAGACTAATAATAATATTTTTAAGTACATATATGTTATAATGAAAAGCTAGAGTATTCTGGGTGGACCAGTCTCCACAAGAAGCACCCGTTCACGAGTACAATTAATTGAGCAGCCATCACCTCTATCGACCATATTAGAGGGGAGGAAGTGATCCGCACCGAATAGCCAATGCACTTTTTAGTCAGCATGACCAATTCCAGACCCCAGAGTGCAGTCAGAAAAAGTCTACAAAAGGAGCAGTACTTCGGGCTCGTTTTACACGACACGCTACGCTTCTCGTGTAGTAACCATGGTACCACCAAGGTAGTAACCATAAATTGGACGACATTAGTTATTCTTGTGTCGGAAGAGTCTTTACAAATACGAAATCCACATACACGAACACCCAGACGGAAACAAATATTTGTAGATCACACGAAGATTTGTCTCGTGCGGGGTTTGAACCCGCCACTCATTACCACTGGACCAAGCCGTTTGTCAAAAGGAATGAAAGAAATTGTTGGAACTTTGTACTCTAAACCTATCCTCTCCTCCTCCTCGAAGGGATCTGTCGCGATTATATAGATAGATATTATAAAGAGGAACAAAAGCTATACCAAACCCAACCTAACCGCTCCAACAGCTGCCATTTTGGTTTAAATAAATAATTCAGTGATTTTGCCGCAATAAAAACTTTATAATCTTCTACTTAAATAAAGGCTGATAATCTATAACCTGAATAGAAAAAAAATACACTATTTGAACAAAACATAAAACGCGAAAGTAGGGAAAACAGAAAATCGCACGCAATCTTCCGCAGCCCATAGCGTGGAACAAAAGGCGACAGCACGCTTTTATATTTGGACAATAGCCTCTTGATATCCTTACAGACTAACTGACGTTGTTAGGCTGGCGGTACACAGGCGGAAATGACGCGTCACGTCATGATCTTCACGCGCGACACGGAACCCCACGAAATGCACCGAATTGTCGGAAACGTACGTTCGGAATAAGGATATTGTACGCGACTGTACTATCAGATAATGCGAGCGAGTTTTGTATAAGTAAAAAACATGATTAGAAGTTTCTACAATTACGAGTCAAGTTTATATTTCAGCCTCTGTCCTATTCGAAAGTATTGTATTCTATTGACTGGTTATTTCTAGCTAGTTATAAGTTGCACTCGAACCCAGCAACATGCACCAGATTTTCGGAAACGTGCGTTCGGAATAAGGATAATGTACGCGACGGTATAAGTCTATGATAAATTATAATTATGTCGATGTATGAACGTAGATGAAGCGAAAGAGGTGTGTCAGAATGTCTGGTGTGCAGAGTACCCCAGTGGGATAAAGGCGTGAGTGTATGTATATAAATTATAATTTAAAAAATTCAAATACAAGCTTTAATAGCAAGCCGAATTAAAAAGGAGAAAATATTTATTAAGTATGAAGAGTTTGTTAAATTACGTTAACAGATCATTACAAGCTATGTAGGTTGTGATTGCGAATTAAGTTTATAATAATAATAATAAATCATTTATTTCAGGCAACTGAAGTTGCATAAAAATATTATGTGCAACTTACAGGCCCATAGAATATATACCTTACAGACTAACATACATATAATATATTAAAACTTATAAACTAAGACACATGTGTTGACGGCGACATGTTGCGCTGAGCAGGGGCGTCTCGTAATCTTCCACGAAATCCCCTGAAGACGACACCATTCGGCCAGAACTCCTCGCTCATGAAGATCTTCAGCTTGGCGGTGGGAACTCGCACAACAAACGAATTGAATGCCGTATTGTTTTGCGAGTTCAGCTTCTCGACCCTTAAAGTTTAGAAGGTCTTCTTACGGGCGTACTCCGCAATGTCCTCGGCTATAGTGGTGTAGTGTAGCCGAGAGTTTAGATCGTTCCATTCTCTCTCTCCTATTCGAATGTGTTGTAGTATGTGAAGGTTAGTTTCACGCAAGTATAAAAGGCTCCCCCGAATCTAAAACCTTCACCGAATTGTCGGAAACGTGCATTCGGAATAAGAATATGGTAAGAAATTAAGCAGTGATTAAAAAAAAATAACGAAGTAAATTGAATATCCTTTGACGAGTTTTCGGAATTGCAATCTTAACCTTGATACTTATAAATATAGGTGTAGGTTCCTATTGGAACTCCTATGTGTATGCATTTCCGATAAACGTTACATTAGTTATCACCAGCTCTTAGATTTTGCCGTATATGATACTTGTTTAATATTTTCCAAATGAATATAATTGAGAGATCGTCGCAGCTATTATGTCTGATAAAAGTTTAATTGCCATCACTCCTGAAAACGGCGGCTCCTAACTGCTTTACACCCATCGAGTATCGGTTCCATTTTTATTTATCTCTAGTGGCTGCAGCGAAAAAGATCATTGGAATTAAAAATCACGCAATTCTGACACCTATTACTAGATCGCGATCGTTCAAAATACGATGTTAAATGCCGTATAAAATTTTACAAACATTATGAAACCCATCATTATAACAAATACCTTTGATATTATCTACCCTGAGTCCTTAGATTTCCGCGAATTATACATAGCACCGTCACGCCTATATTCCCCAAGTGGGGGTGGCAGAGATTTACTGAGTAAACCCACTTTTCGCCGGCGATGTTAGGTCCCATGTAATAGGGGACGAGCCTTTTGCCATATACCGGGCATAATTCCATACTCCGAACTCATACTGGGAAGTTTTTCGTTAGAACAACTTCATTTGTCGGACCTAGGATTTGAACCAAGGACCTCGTGATCACCAAGCGATGCGTTTTGCCACTAGATCAACGTGGCAGTTTATTGTTGATTTTTAAGATCTGGCGAAACGTCGGGACATTAAAAAAAAGGTTTTATTTCATCAACCAAATATGTTTTAACTTGCCGGAGCCCTTGTGGGGTAGGCAGAGAGTACAGAACTCGAACAGGTTCCTTACTTACAGACCTCTCTGGCATAATTGAAAGTATACTTATTATAAAAACTAAGTCTGTTTCGTTGGTTTAGTGACGCGTAGTGCGGTCCTAGTTTCGAATAGGATTGATAGTGTGGTTTTTCTATCAAAAAAAATTCAATTGCTGTCCGGAATTTGGAATTGTGCCCCATGCACTACTCCCTCCCCCACATTGGGACTTAACTACGTCGGCGACATGTAGGTGTACACAGTACACCTCTGCTACCCCGCTTAGAGAATAAAAGCGTGACGGTGTTTACTTTTTACGTGACTAAGTCCAAATGGACGCTTAAATACATGCGAATATCTCTTGTGATAAATATATCCACATCAGGTATCTTATCGGAATTAGCCTTTATAAATCCTTTATCACACATGACTAAATAAAATTAGCTATTATAAATAATTTTTTGCACAAAATCTTGGATTTTTTTAGTCAGTTAACATGTAGAAGTCGTTGACACTGTGCTATCGAGAAATTCCTTTAAATAGATTAGATAGATTTCCAATCGTAGTCACGTGATTCTTTTCAAAATTTAATCAATTTTAAATTGTTTATAATAGATTAAAAAAAAAAATTAGGAGTGCTTCTTCTTCTTAAAGTTATGGCTTCACACTAATTATAAGTGTATTTTGCCACTGTCCAGTGACATATATATAATCATGTTTGTTTAAATTAATTCGACTCCCCGATAAATTTGATGATAATGAAATTAATGAGGTACCCCACCCTGGATAGTAAAGCGGTGGATACTTTACATACCAATTGCAACGGCCGTTTTGAGGGAAGTCGAAAAGGCACGTTTTATCACTCTGTTACAATTACCTTACACATAATGGTTAATATTCCACCAACATTACACATTATTAGTCGAAATAACACAAGTTTTGGAAATTAAAACAAATTGACAACATCACTCTTCGACTTCCCGCCAAAACTCCTTTTTAAGAGTTTCACGCATGTCGATGTTATTATAATTTATGAATACAGTTTGGCAGTTTTTGAAGAAAAAATTGATAATTTTTTCTTCAAAAACTGCCTTCGTACAGAAGTAATGATTACTTAATATTTTAACTAACGCAGTCTATGTTAATACCTTTTGGTAGTACTCAACGCAGTTAGTTTTCTCCTGTTAGTAGGTACTGATTCCAGTTAAACTCAAGTTATAGGTATAGGTAAGTTATCGGATGGATATGCTTTATGAGATGGATAAATGGTAACTAAAATAAATAACAAATTAATGATACTAGTCTATATTGTCCCATTGCTGGGCAAAGGCCTTCTCTCACACATCGAGGTGTAGGTCATACTCCACAACGCGGACCCAGTGCGGATTGGTGGAAACAGACTTGTGGTCACCTGCTGTTGGACCTTAACAAGCCGCCCATGAAACTACCAACTTGGCTAAACGCCTACCACGTGAAGTAGTGACCGACATAAATGGCTGAGCATGGTTTTCATAGCACGGAAACTGACATCCATCTCTGGCTGACCGAGCCGCCCGCTGCATAACCTTGTTTATTGCTACGAACCCCACCGTACCACTGCTAACAAATTTTAAATCCCAAAAAAGGCGAAAATGTAAATGCCACAAACGGTCACCCATCTCATACTGACCAAGCGAAACGCTGCTTAACCTTAGTTATCGCAACGACTACGAACACCGCAGTACCAAAATGTAACAAGCGCCTCAAATAATTGTTTTAGAATGAAAGCCAAAAACGGTTACCCTGACTTAATCTAAATCTAAAAGTGTAAGACACACTGCTTAACCTGGTGATCTAGTTACCAACAACACAGTACCACAGTGGTACAAAGGACTCACAAACTTTAAGCCCCAAAGACAATTCAAATAAAGTCGACCACAAATACCTGTACTCTGTACTCTTTGCGTAACCTGCTGCCGTGATGATAAAGATTCAATACTATCCAAAAAACATAACAAACCACACATCACCCAACAATTCACTTAATACCAACTTAACAGGAAACTTACCCTTTACACAAGCCCATCAAAAGGTAACGCAGACATTGTACATAGAACGTGCATGCAGTATGACCGCCATGCATTATTTCAGACACGTATTACTAAAATTGTCTAAGCACACCCCTGCCGCCTAAACCTGCATGCGGACACACGCACACGCGCGCGCGCACGCACACAACCGCGCGCTCCCCATGCCGCTTGTACACAGGGCGATGCTTTAGTGCCAAATCGATTATTCAAGATTATATTTAAGCTAGTTTCTGCCCGCGACTTCCACGTGGACATTAGACCGGAACCTATAATTTTTCCGGGATAACATGTGTTAAGCCAGATAATAAATTATCTGTGTGCCAAATTTCATTTATATCCGTAAAGTCATATTTTATAGGGCCTGCCTTTGTACCTTTAGTGCATAAAATATAATAAATTAATTAATATTTGCGTGATTAAGGAACAAATATCAAACATACAAACTTTAATATTTATAATATTAGTAGAACGTAGGATTCTGAGATCTGTAAGGAAAGAACCTGATGGAACTCTGTACGCTGCCTACCTCGAAATAGATTTCACGTGATGGTGATGAAACAAACATATTTAATAATTTTTTTACTGTGTTTAAATTTTGAATGTATTGTGATTGCTTATAATTTAGTTTCACTAACTTTCAAACGAAGAAACTGAAATCCTTTTGATTTTGGGTAGTAAATCCTAGTTTTGTTTGATCTTTTACATCCTGCATGTAAAGCATAGATTTATATTGTTTTATTTCTTAAATTCAAGAGTTAAAGCTAGATATTTATGGTAATTAAATTGGAGTAAATTTTACTCTAACTTCCTTATATTAGTTGAGTTGACTACCGCGTTTCTGTGATTCAGTTTTCAATAAATATTTATTTTTATAAATTGTTTAAATTCTTAACAAGAGCGTCTGATTTCAGATTTATTAAAATATTTTCTAATTTAAATTCTAAAAGTTTTAATTTTGACCTCAATGATACCGTGAAACCTATTTATAACTTAGTGTACAAAAACTCTGCAAGAACATAAGAACACATTTAGAACTTTATCTCACGATCAATCATGAAAAAAAAACAACACATTCTGCCAATAGCCTCCATATCCTTCACCAAAACGAGCCAGCCTAGCCCGGGTCCTCGTAAAACAACAGCCTGTGTAGCGAGGCGCGTTCGCCGTCTATTTGTTTTGCCATAGCTTTGTCGAGCTCGGGACATGCAGGTCATTAATTGTTGTGAACGCCAGCTCCTAATCGATAGCACACCGCGTTCGATTCTAGTTTATATTAGTGTTATTTGCACTAAGCGTACGTACACACCGCTTAAATAACTAATGAAGCAACCGGGCGACGGTTTTTGATTAGATGCGTCCTTAATTGATGCACTAATGTAGGGGTAGCAGAAATGTCTGATTTATTGGAACGTGTTTCGTCTGCGGATAGTCTGGTAAGTCGTAGGAAGAAAGAAACACAACGCTGACAATGATCTAGCGGCGGTGGCATGAGTGTGCTGTGTAAAGCAAGATCTAGGCCGTCCTATCGTAACTCCTAACTCGGACAAGGTGTAGCACAATCGTCCTTACTTTATTATTATTATTAGAAATCTAACATCCTACCGTCTTAGTCTTCAGCCCGAAGTTGGAAAATATAAGAGAGAGAACACTTCCTAAATAGCAACCTAAAAGTTAGGAAAGTAAGGTCCATCTTGCTTAAATCCAAATTCACCGATGATGATTATTCGAAGTAAGAATAATAAAGCACCACACTTATAATAATCAAGCGGTATTGGCAGAAGTGTACTGTGTCAACCCCCATTTTGCCGGAGATCCTAAATACAATAAACAAATTTGAATTAAAACGATAATCTGCATTAAATTCATAAAACAGCTCAGAAAAACACCAACAATTTTATAAGACTAAATCAATGCAATATAAACTTTCGAGATCCAGTAATAGGTGTCAGAACTGCGTGAATTTTAATTCCAATGAACACTTGACTAGAGATAAACGCTAAATCGACACTCGGTGGGTATGAAGCAGCTCGGAGCCTGTCTCCAAGAGAGCTGCTATTAAACTTCTATCAGACATAATGGCTGCCCGATCGCTCAGTTTATTCGTTTGGAACATATAAAACAAGAATTATGGACGGATGAACAAAGCCTCTAGCTTAAATTAATATGGTTTTTGTATTAGGCATTTATATTATTGCGGTAAAGTGGTCAAACTGATGAAGTAAATATATCCCTTACGTATGTAATCGCCATAGGGATTTACAGATATAGTACACCTACATTTGACTGAGTCAAAAATCATTGAAATAGTGTGATTTTAAAAATTCCAAAAGTATTTGATTATTTTTATTTAATTACTCTTTCCCCAGTAAGTAGAAGCGCCCTAAGAAGGACTGATGACCTTGGATGTGGAACACAAAACTGTTCATCGTTACGATCATTGGGGAAGGCTATGCTCTGCAAAGGAAGTCTTTCGGCGATGCTGAGTCAGTGATCAAAATTTACGTTTTTTCTGCTACAATATATTATGATTAAAGCTGGAGAACATTTCATTACTTAATTAATTAAACCAATTTTGATTTATCATCATCGTCATCCATCAGCCTGTATCTCCACAAATAATCATCAGTCAGAAGTGGAACAAGAAAATAAAAATTTCCAATTTTTACAAGCTTTTATTTGACTTGCAATGTTCGTATGTGTGTCTGCCTTTTCGGTTTAAATATTATGATCCATTTTTCAAGCACTTGTTCGATTGAGCTGAAATTAGGCATACGTATGTAAGTTCGATTACAATACAAAAATATGGTACCATGGAGCTGTACTGATGATGAAGTCGGAAGGTGGCCATAGGAACATGTGAAATATACAACGAAACTCTCGTGTTTAGGCTTGTTAGATTGACAAGTACTATACAACCAGACAGTGTTCAGGGTCTGATGATGAAACCGAAAGATTGCCAATGGTACCACATAACTACTAAATATAACTCCGCCATTTTTGGGCTAGTTGGATTTGTCTTGGCGCGTAGTTTAGACCTTGATGGTGTCCAGGATCTGTTAATTGAGTCGGAAAGAAGCCATAGGACCTCTGCAACTAAGCAAGATATCTTCGTTTTGTTTTTGCTATAAAAGGTTGTTGTTAAAAAAGTATTTTTAAATTATAATTATTCGTCTAAAAATTAGACAAGCCAGTTAATCCAAATTAGACGTTTTGAAAAGGTAGCGGGATCGCAGATATCTGGAGTGGGAACCCTGACCTCCAGTTGTTGCGATGATCCTGAGGAAGATGGCAGTGTGAGTGGCTTCACACTGTGTAGATGTAGAATGGTCCCCGTGCTCGATCGAAATCGAATCGGGCGAAGCAAAAAAGAACAAAGGTGTATCACGTTGGGAGATCCCAAAGCCCCTATGCCGTACCGTAGGAGGCAATTGCGCAGTATCTCTATATCATCACGATATATCGTATTCTTGCAGAGGCAGAGAGTAGGTACAGAGTTCCAACAGATCCTTTCCTTAGAGACCATTTTCACTTCCTCCATTCTCATAATTCGGTTTGTGCTAGATTTTAGTATAGAAAAGTTCCTCATACCTCGATCTTTCCCACACAGAAGTATTAATTATAGTGCACTAAGAATTTGAGGAAATAGGTCATCTTTTGGACCTTTTCAACGGCGGAACATATAAAAAAGGAAAATTTTGAATATGAAAAGCTTATGATTTCTTCGGATGCCTGCCAGTATCTACGTTTGTATGTATGTTTATTTAATCCGATCGTGCGAACAGCTTAACGTTTACCTTACATACTACCCCGCAATCATTAAAACACATAAACAAAATTCTTTCTATTGTACAATGGAGATTATTTGGAAAACTTGCGCGCTTCTCCGTAGCCCGTCGCAGTTATTGTTACAAATTTGTTTGTTAAGATGAAGTGTCTGAAACACTTCATTCGATAATGTTACATTTTCTGTTAAAATGTAAACTCTCATTGTTCATGTTTTGTTTTGGTGTTACGAGAAATGTGTTTGTGGTGCTTACATTTTAATCGATTTCGTTGTAAGTAAAGTGACAGTTACCACTTGTATTCAAGTAAAGCGTTTTGGTAAATGTCGTGGGCAAAATCGTGTGTGGACAGCACGAGGTTGGTGGTTCTCCTGGCGATCTTTATGGGAGGCCTAAATCCTGCAGTGGACTTCACCTAGTGTTGATGATGACATGTTTTAGTATGGCTTGATATTACTAGTTCGATATATCATTCACATTACACCGTTCATCTACGTAACGTTAATGTCCACAGTGGGTAGAATGGTAAGCTGTGTAGTTCCTTTGGCACTTCGGTTAAAATATATAATTTGTCTATCCCTTGCAAAGAATATAGTTCCAACAGACATGACAAACATTTTTATGGTATTTATACATGTTATTCGTAAGGCAGCGGACAGGAATTGGAGGAGAACAGCTGAAGATTGAGCTCAGTAGTGTGCCATGGGAGAGGCCTATGTCCAGCAGTGGACTGACACGGGCTGATTATGATGATACATGGTATAGATGTATCATCATCATTGTGGCTGTCTTTGGAGAAGCCTTCATCGTGTACTGGAAGTGTTTCGACTGAAGACAGATAAAAACACCATCTCAAACTAAGCTAATTGTTAGTATAACACTACATCGTTCGGTTCATAACTTACCCCCCTAAAAATGCAGTATTGAACACTTTTGTCTGCAAATAATATAGGACTTCAGAAATTTCTATCGAATATTCTATTATTAAGGCGTTAGAACTGATAGAGACTGACACGCCTTCGCCCAATGTCGCTATGATGACGGGACTGGACGGGAGTACTACACGACGGGAGCACTACCGGGTACGGGATAGCACGGGAACGGGTGCGGGTTCCTAGGGTGTTCGCCAATTTCCGCTGCGGCGCAGCCGACACCGAAAATTGATTCAGAATGCGTTCGCGGGCCAATGTAAAGGTGACAGCGAGAGCGAATCGGCTGTGTTGTAAATCTAGACGATTGACCAAGAATATTATTTGTAACATTTCTCGTAACATCAAACAAAACAATCAACAAATCATAGAGGCATATTTGGGCTATAACAGATACACAAGTCGCTCCCGACAAACAAGGAAGCCCTATGGGCGGCTTGATAAGTTTCAACACTGTTTGCCCACACACCTGCCTCCACCAATTTCCGCGTGATGGAGCAGAACCTTATTTATCTCACCCTGAATAATGAGAAGCTTTTGCCCAGCTGTTTTTTGTTCACATGTTAGAACTGATTGGCATTTACACATGTTTTTTATTCAAAATAGAAAATAACCCTTTTTGAAAAGAAGCTTCTCTATATACTCAATGGATTTTGTCATGAACACGTAGAACGAACGGATGGACAGCAGGGTTGTCGCTGACCACAAACCGTTGTTCCGACTAATTTGAAGGCGATGAGATAACGTCATGTGGGGTTAGAGGGTTGTTTTAATACTTCCAAAGATCTTTTAATTCTTAGCCCTCATTGTAAAAAGGATGAATAATTTTAATATGTAGAGGACACGAAGCTCCATAACCGGCGATCGTGTATGAGACGAACCATAAGTGTGGAAGAAGCCAGAGAGGTCTGCAAATTAAGATCGTACTGGAACTCTGTAGGTACTCTCTGCCTAGCCCGTTAGGGATCTGGCGTAATTATATAGATAGATGGAGGGAATATTAAAAGGTGATTTATAAAGCAAAGTTTATTCAAAATATAGGTAACTTCCATCACATAGTTGAATGCAGAGAGATGTGTACTTGCATCACTCGATCAGATAAATACGTTTGTCGAATAATCACATAAATATTGACTATGATTTAGTAAATATTTTTATAAAATAGCCGCACAAAACGCATTAAACATAATCCCAACTGCATTTTCTTGATAAGACTTTCTGCCCTAGCGATATTTTCCTTTAAGGGATAGTCACTTGATTAGTGACGACGGACGATTTAGCGCAGTGGTTAAGAGCTTAAGGGGCTCCGCCCACTGTGTCTAATTGTCGCGGGTTCGATTCTCGAACGAGACAAACCTTTGTGTAACCCACAATTATTAGTTTCGGTCTGGGTATCTGTGTATGTGAATTTTCATGTTTGTAAAAGCACCCACGATACAGGAATAAATCCTAGTGTGAGGCTACGTTTATTAAAAAAAATACCAAAACATCAAATCTCGTTTTAATGATGTTAAGCTTCTTACTAACAAGAGATCAGGTTCTCCGTCAAACCACGTTTTATCTGAAGCTTATATAGCCTCAGGTTTTTTAAGTGGAATAATTTGTACATTTTCTCAATTTAAATATAAGTGGACTATTAACAAAGAACTGCTTTTAATTAGGTAAGATCTACTGATATTTATGTTCTACTAGCGACCCACCCCAGCTTCGCACGGGTCAATTATATAAACCTTCCTTTTAATTCATTTCGTCCATTGATGAAAACCGTATAAAAATGCGTTCAGTTGTTATTGAGTTTATCGCGTTCAGATAGGCAGACGCGCAGATAGCATACGCAGTGTAGGCTTTGATTTTAAAAAAGTCGGAAAAAATACGAAATATCATAAGGTTGTTATGAGATATCACTCGTGATTATTTTTCCGCTGAACCCGCCATCTCAAACTGAAACGCGGCGCGTTGACTTGCCTTGAAAATTTTAAGATGTTTTGTACCAAAAAGTACACATGATTTTGGGTAGATGGGGCCTATTGGGGGGCTTAGTCTGAAATTTTACTACGAATTACCACTTTTGAGTTCGATCCCTTTAGAGAGTCTAAAGACGTAAGACCGCCAAGTGTAGTTACTTTTAAGTTATATTGTTTCTTTACTACATTTTCGCTAGTTTACAACGGAGCATTGTATCTTTCTACCGATTTTCGACTATTTAAAGACTGTGAAATTGAAATCTTGCCCGTGCAACCCTAAGTCTGCACCGAACGACGGGTGAATCTAAATTCATGAGGAGCAGTGTGATAAGGGCGGCGGTGCGTGAACGCCTATATGGTTTAGTTGGATAAAATGGCCGCCTAAACTAATAAGAGGTGATTGATTTTTGATTTTGCTTGACCATATAGTTGTTGGGATTCAAAAAGGAAGAAGGATTTCAGTACTTATCTTTATGCGAGGATTACCCATAAAATAAAATAATATTTCGGATATTATCGCGGATTAATTTGTATTTATTTTATTAAAAATACTTTACTACTACTGACCTAAAATCGCCTATTACAATAAAATTTTAAAACTTTTTTCACTTCACATAAAAACGTCTATTTTTTGCTAACTGCGTTTTTATTAAGATCTCTTCGAAAATAATGTCGCCTTCATATTACGCTTGTTATAGATTGCAATCACAACTAAAAAATCTAAAATGGTGATGGTTTGTTTAAAGACTTTTAAAGTTTAATTGGAATAGACTATAGACACCCCCTCTTGAGGAATATAGGTGTGACGGTGTTTTTACCGAAAGAGTTGTGTGCCTAGAATCTGTTCCTATCGCATCAATATTTCGCACTATCATTAGCCGAAACATGCCCACTGCAGGAGCCTTCACCAAAGATTGTCACAACGATCGTTATATTATTTCGCATAAGTCGGAATTATGTGACTATTTTTAATAGCAGTAACTGACAGTAGCAGGCATTGGCCAATATCCTAATGCTATTCGTCGTAGCGTCTTTGTGATAGGTGCATCGCATTTGAAGCCTACCCATCTGAGTCTAAAACGCGGAGATATTGTTTAAGATAACAACACAAATAAGTCTGTGCTCGAGGTACCACTTAATAAGAAAGCACTAATGAGAGACGGTTTAGTCTGCATAGTTAAAAAAATCTTCAACAAATTGCCGGAGGAAATAAAAATCATGAATATAAGCAGTTTTAAAATAAAACGGCATGATATATTAATACATAAATGTTACTATTCCTTAAACGAATATTTTAATGATAGTCCAATAATCGCGAGATTACAAATTATACGATAATTTTGACAATTTATTTCCTTTGACATGTTTATAGCAGACTAAATTGACATTATATACACTTTGTATGACAACTGACAAGGACTGTATTAGTAAATTATATATTTAGATATTATAATGAAATAAGTACTAAGATGAAATAACTATTATAAATAAGTTTTTTGTGTAGTTGAAGATTTATTTTATCAATTAATATTTGTACGCCAGTTGGCGAAACATAGAGTACGTACTCAAACTGTAACATCTCACATCATATTATAATGCACCTATATTTACAAATAAAGAAATTTGAGTTTGAAGATCGATCGTTACAAATAGCAACATGCTACGTCCGACACAGTCCGTTGCACTAACCGATTGATCTAGATGAAAAATATGTCACAAGTCTATTATAGAACAGGCATTAGCAACTACAACTAATTGCTGAGCAATTCGCCCATTAGACACAATTGCAATAGAGGTGCGGATGTCCAATTACAAGCACGGGATACGATCGTTCCGCTAATGCCAGAGACGCTGTGGCCTATTTGGATGCGCACACGTCTATGTGGTGTGGGGAAATTAGTTTTATTGGTCGGGGATGTTCGTAGTTTATCAATCGATTAGGGTTTGATCCGGTGGAAATATGTTAGGATGTGTGGACGGATTTTAATTTGTTTCAGCTAGCCTAATGCCATTCACTAAAGTTTACGACACAAAAAGTTATATCACTTCAAATTATGATAACTATGTTTCAAACAAATCAAGTTTCCATTAAGAAAGTTTGTTTCTCAAGACCTAATCATCATTGAGAGTTGTATATTTTCATCAGATTCAGAAATCACAACTAAAAGTTCCGCTAACGAGCAGTGACAGTTTAGTTGCTAGAATGCTCGCCTTGAATTCATAAGTCCAGAGTTCAAATATCAGCTCACACCTCTTAGTTTTTCCAATCCATTGTATGTATGATTTTACATGCCAATTCTTATAACTTGAGCAGAGGAAAAACCATCACGACGAACCTTCATATCCAAGAGAACTTAAAAAAAATCAAAAGAAATGTAAATTGATGTCCATCGTACTATATACACTTTGGACTATATCCCGCCATAAAAATAGCGTTAAAGCATGGCAAGATGTCAAATTTAATATAAACTTTTAAGTTACCTACCTTACTAATAACAAGTTCAATTCGACCTCGCTACAGTAACTTAGACAATTTCAGAGCCGACTCGATCAGAAATTTACGGCCACGGAAAAAGCTAATAGGCTGATCTATGCTAACCAAGCCTTTTTAACCCGGCTCATAGTAAAATCCACTTTAATTTTTACACTATAAAGTAGCGGAGGGAATATTAAGTGGTTATTATCGCGTATAAAAATATTGATTGATTGCCACGTGGCAGCGTTTAGTGTTTCGTGGTAACGTGTAAAGCTTGCTAAAATTATTCATATAGCATTTTCCAACCGTGTGAACACATGCTGTTCAACGTTGTTTTCATGTCATTTGATAGTTTATAGAAGATGAAAGGTGCAAACAACTTGTCATATCAAATTATGTGTGACATACAAGTGAGTGCAAGGGAAACTTTACCGATTGAATGATTCATCAAAGACAAAGGCAATGCATTAGTGTCTTTCAGTCACTATACAAAAGCGGAGGCAACATTGTATGCGGTGTCGATTCATCTTAATGTTCCTTTGTCACTGATGTAGAGAAAGCAGGAGGGATACTGCGATGTATTCTGAAACTATTCGCTGGTGTAATGTTGACAATTAATTAAACAAATAAATTGTATGTGCGCAAACCTTATCTGTCGTAAGTAATGAAGCAGGATAGAGGGTTATTATTATAACTTATTATGTATGGGATCAGAACATTTGCGATATATACTCAAGATTATTTAATATCTATAAATAATATCTTAAAAAAATAATGTAAAATATTAAATCCATTTAATTAAATTCTTTTTAAACCCCTCTACATTACTGTAACAAATATGAATAAAAAACATTGGTCATCCTTAAACCACAAAAGTTTTATTGGTATTATGTTACACATAACCCCACGTAGAATACGATAATACTCAAAAATAAATTAATTTATTATTACATTTTGTCAACACGACCCACTTCGACGTCAATCATGTTACTACGAGGCAATACGGCGGCGACCAGTCGCTACATGGCGTCGCGTGATTGAGCTAACTACGAGCTACGATTGCTACATGCGTAGATCACGTAGCGGCTACGAAATCTTACATTGGTGTACTCAACACTCTCGCACCACCATCCTAAATTATTTTAAGCTGCTACACGTCGATATACTATTTGTATGAAAAATGGCGAAGTCATCAGAGTTCCAACTAGTTCTTTCCTCGCAGACTTCTCGTGGCTTTCTGCCCTCTTATAGTTACGGAGACTTCACTTATTTTTCAGCCACCATTTACTAACCGTAACTACCTTAGTAAAACCGAATTTTAACTGCCACTGATTCTTTTTTGCATTAGATTAAAGGTGACAGTCCGAAAATCGGCCCAAAAAAAAAGATCACAAGTATGAGTGTGATCTTATTTCGCACTACTTTGATCCAACTAAAAATATTTACTAACGTACAACTAAAAAGTTTGCTAAAAATATCACAATATAGGGCTGAGTTCGTTAATAAATTAAATCGAATTTCTACAGTTGCTAACGCGGCTTTTTTGGCTGTCAACTGTTCGTGATACGAATCGATGCTGCTAAGTCAATTTTAGCCACTTTGCGAGGCCATCGTTTATCTTACTTATAATTTGTACACTCTTGTATTTGTACACAGTTGGGTAAATAATCGCCTATACTTTTGCCTGTCTATTTTTTTTTCAGGGAAATATGGGTATTCCGACGTTTCAAATATTAGGCCAATTTTGTCACCTGGTTTTGTCAATACAAAGACCGTTAGATTATAATAAAACTAGTCTATCTATCTATAACCTCACGCCAGATCCCTTGTGGGGTAGGCAGAGAGTACAGAGTTCCAACAGGTTCTTTCCTTACATACCTCTCTGGCTTCCTCGACTCTCATAGTTCGTCTCATACACGCTCGCCGGTTACGGAGACTCTTGACTTTTCCATCAGATAAGACTCGGTTTATATAAAACTAGTGTAAAAATAAACTGAAAAAAAATGTGATCAAATAGGACCAGAGTTTTTATAATTGTTTTTTTACTATAGGAATAGGTCCTCCTATCATATATTCCATTCTAGTATTAATGTAATGTTGTTCAAGTTAATTTTCTGTGCACATAAAGACTAAACTTTACACACTATCTCGGTACACTTCATTCGGCGTTTCGCAAAACGTCCTGACTCGTGTTTCCTTTTATAAAAAAAATCGTAGCCCGATACTAGGAATTACTCCTGTGTCGTGGCTGCATTTACAAAGAGGAAATACCGAAAAAAATTGTGGGTCACACAAAGATTTGTCCCGTGCGGGAATCGAACCCGCGAAAACTCAATCCAGTGGGCGGAGCGACTCAAGCTCACCACAGGCCCAAGCCATCCGTCATTTGATGTTTGCCTGTTAACATTATCTTTAGAAGCATTTTTGTCAATGTCATATGAGCTAGTGTCATACTTCAAATATGCACAAAATATTTATCTAAAACGGTACTAAAACATCCTTTGGCAAATAAAAATGAAACTTGCTTCCAAGAACTGCGCCGCTGAATATTCGCCATGACCAATTAACACTTAACGCGGCACGTTACGATACTTTGTAAATTAAACGTTTAAGGTTTCGCCACATAACCGACGCCGCGCGACGGGAGCGCGACGGTAGTGCGGCTTGGATAGTTGTAATGTATTGAAATGTACGGGACATGCCAGACAGCGGAGCCCCGCTCAGCACGACGGCAAACGTCACGAACGAACGAAGTAGCCGAGCGCTTCCGTCGCGCTCCGTCGGCTATTTATTTTTATTTTATTTTATTCATTTTAGGAAAACTAACAGCTAACAAAGAACAAGTATGGCTTAAGTAGTAAATGCTGAAGGCCAATTATAAGTTTCCACAAATAATTACAACATGAATATAGCACGGCAGAACATAAAGTGACGATAAAACTTAAATAACATACAATCAAAGAAAACACATACAATTAAAGAAAAAAGAGACCATTTAACATATTTTTAAGCTGAGAGACTCTAGTGTTAAATAAATCAATATCAATTGTTTGCGTTATCGCATTATATGATTTAGATGCCCTTACGAGAAATGAGTTTTGCCTGTAAATGCACCTGCTGTATGGAATATTTAATCCGAATTTTATTTGACCGAATCTTTAATGGTACTCCCAATTCCGTATGCCGCTGGAGTGTAATGGTTTACATGATCATTTCACAAAGTTGTCGTAACTTTGCGCGTTTAGTCATACCGAATAATGTTCCTGGACGGTCATCGAGAAAAGTCAGAGAGGGAAAAATAAAATTGAGGATGAGCAATTTCCTTTAAAATAGCAATAACTTTGCAATATCAGTTATTAGCACAGTTATACGAGATTACCTTTGAATTTATCTGAACGAAGAAGTTAATTATTGAGAGGTACGATCATTATTTGCGATATTTTTATTCTTTGAAACACCATTTATGTTTTCACTTGTATGTAAGTAGAATAATAAATAATATCAGCTTATACTGCCCACTGCTGGGCAAAGGCCTTCTCTCACAAAACGTGGTGAGAGAGATTAGGTCATACTCCACCACGCGGATTCAGTGCGGATTGGTATAGGTATGTTTGTGGTCACCTGCTGTTGGAACTTATCAAGCCGCCTTTAAGGCTTCCAACTCGGCTTAACGACTACCACATTAAGCGGTAACCAGGACCAACGGCTTAGCGTGCCTTCCGAAGAACGGAGACGCTCGAATATGAAAATGCCACAAACGGTCACCCATCTCAGGCCGACCGAGTCGAACGCTGCTTAACCTTGGTGATCGGTACGAACACCGCGGTCGCACAGCGCTACGAGCGCCTCTCGCCTCGTAAGTAGAATACTTGTTTGTAAATAAAAAGAGCTTTCCTCAAGCTAAATACAAGTTGTATGTTGTGTCGTTATTATATTCGGCCAACGATATATCATTGCGTGGAGTGCGTGACATCGCGCCCTTATCTTTGAAATACATCTGCCTAATTCAAAAACATTATATATTTTTACATTTCTTACTTCGATTGTATATTAGGTAATGACCGATAACGAAGAATTTGAATAATCCTACAAATATTTTAAATGTGAGTTTGTATGTTTAGATGTTCGGACGTTTGTTACTCAACGCAAAAATGGCTGTACTGTAATGGATTTGGATGATACACAGATAGTTTATTACCTGGATTAACATATATGATACTTTAAACCCCAAAAAATATTAGGTTCCTGTCTAACGTCAGCACGGACGATGTCGGGGGCAGAAGAGAGAAAGAAAGAAATTTTATTTGTCACATCATGAGAGACACAATATTTAGCTGATATAACACATATATATCAACAATCCAACCATTCAATTACAAAACGTTCAAATGATTAACTTTGACGCCAGAAGCTAGTAATTAAATATGGCCTTTAAGTCTTTTTCGTTCTGAACAACTATCACCTAAATAACTATACACCAACCTAACCCCCTAACATCGATACAGGAACCCCTACACCAATTTTATAACATTATTTGCACATTCCTAGTAAATATAGACTTTTCACCCACTCGTTACATCAAATCGTTTTCAATTCAAGCTCCACCTAACATTCTGATGTGCAAAAAAACATACACCATAAACATTTCCGATTTTTCAACACCAACACAAAGTTATCGACTAGAATACTGAATCAAAATATCCCTTTGAAGCATAACCATAACAAATAGGGATGAGCCGATGTTATCGATGTTCGTGGGTCCCGCATAGCTCTGATTGCCGCTGCATTGTGTCCGTGAGTCCGAAGTGCGGCCTAAAAGTGAATTAGGAGGAAGTCAGGTGGATTCGCAGCTGCCGAACGCGGACCCAGACAATGGAGCCCCTATCGATGTTAGTGCACCCCCAATTATTTATCGATTTTGATTCGACGGTAGTTAGGTGGATTTTATGTGACCCTCTTTTACTAATGATTGTTTTAAAATATCGAACGTTTCCTAACAGTATTTTTTTAGAAATCCCTAAAATTTTCTTTGTATAGTCTATTCCAATCCAACTTTGAAACTTTTACACTCAACATGAAAACGATGATTTCTTGCTAACAGCCTTTTTATATCGATGTCTTCGGTAATACTGTCACCTTCCACACCAGATATCTTGTGGGATCCATCAATTTTGATGGCGATAATCGCGACACGCAGAATAATGGTAGATAAGTCCAAAAAGAATGAGAAATACAAAACATTGCGCTGTTGTGTGCTTTTTACTACAACAGGTTTTGACTCAACATTAAAAATAAATTATTTCGTAGTTTAGTCGATTTTTGAGATAATCCTATTACATGCATGTTAATGCACTGGGCTAATAACCTTATGGGAGAATACCTTAGGATGTTTGAGTCGTACGCTTTTAAGACGTGGCTGCGAAACATGATTTGTTGATTTTTGACAGATTTGGTATTTCTATAACTAAATGGTGTCACTATGGGTTTCCATATGCATACCAGTTGAAAAAAATGTTGTTATTTGATAATCTGGTAAACAATGTCAATTTAATTGTTTGTTAATTCGGTACTCTGTTATTATTTTGACAGTTTTTTACAACATAAATGCAATGATCGTCCTTTTCACACAATCAAACCGTAATCGTTTAAGAATACTATTGATAATGTAATAGAGTACAAACTTTTGACACAATATCAAATGAATGGGTATTGCAGCCCGTAATAATGTCAAATTACGTAAAAATAGCTGAGTTGAGGCCCTGGCTCATATTAAGTATTTTGAGCTGAATTTTAGTTACTTACTCAATTAGAAAAAGCAACTCACTTC
The DNA here is from genome assembly GCA_905147815.2 of Phalera bucephala. NCBI lineage: Eukaryota > Metazoa > Arthropoda > Insecta > Lepidoptera > Notodontidae > Phalera > Phalera bucephala. Next base: position 3,816,911 of record LR990609.1, on the reverse strand, counting down.
CGACTAGACGATCCACACCAAATCTTAGATATTTTATAATAGTATTTCATCAGATAGTTCATCAGATCAAAAATAAATGTATATACATGTATAGATGTGGAAGCACCCCATAAGCCCTTTTAGAAGAAAAATACATATCATTCAATCTATATCATCACGCCAGATCCCTTGCAGGGTAGGTAGAGAGTACAGAGTTCCAACAGGTTCTTTCCTTACATCCTACCTCTCTGGCTTCCTATACTCTCATAGTTCGTCTCATACATGCTCGCCGATTACGGAGACTCTTGACTTATCCTTCAGATAATACTCGGTCTATTTGGTTATGGTAAGATAGTCTAGGTCTTCCCCGGTACCTATATTTTACCACTTTCGCATTGTATATCTGTTTTGTTATTCTTTCTTCTGACATTCTTTCTATATGCGCGAACCAACGGAGCATACCCATTCTCATCGTTACACGATACTATCTTTCATACCTACTCGCTTTCTTATTTTCATCTAGCCGATGGTCTGCCTATGGATCGGTGTCCTGTTCTGGGCTACCACTCTGTTACGGCCTTGGTCCACCTGCTATCTTCACACCTCATCAAGTGTCCTGTCCATCCCCACTTTAACCTTGTGATCCGTTTACCAACATCTTTAACATTAGTCCGCCTTCGGATTTCTATGTTTGGTATTCGGTCAACAAGGGAGATGCCCAACATGGCTCGCTCCATAGCTCTCTGTGCCACTTTGATTTTATAAAGTCCACCTTTTGTAAGCGACCAGGTCTCGGCACCGTAAGTAAGGATGGGCAAGACACATTGATTGATAAGTTTTATGTACATGTAACTATTTAAGTAGTTATTATTCCTGAGTCCAATTTTTGCTTTCACAAGGATTCGTTACTCGCAATACAATTCGGTTATGAACACTTCTTGAAAAGATCGTGTAACTTTACGTTATCCTTTCGCGCCGCGTTACGTTTTTAATTGGTCCCAATCAATAAGGTCCCTGCGGGAGGATCGTTCTAATGAAACTTAACGAAATAGTTAATATCTGCATCGTACCTTGTGTGCCAAAATAGTACTTTTACATTTAACAATATAACCATCTCAAAAACCAAGTCGGGAATCGATAACTCATCGTCGAATCACTAGGTGCGCGGCGACAGGGTACGTCCAACAAAGCTCGGCTAATCAGGCGCATTTGTTCGACAAACCTGCGCCCCCACCCGCCACCTACCCTCCTCGCATCATGCAGATAATCAACAGGACACCGCCATTGTCCAGGTGGGTGTTTGGTAGGATTCAGTTCGAACTCGATCTTTTCTTGTTGCTTTTTAGAGGTACGTCAGCAACGTAACGCGCATAACATTCTCAAATTTTCAAATCAATAATACTCTGTATTTTACAAAAGTTGGTGAAAATTATCAATACCAAATTATTAGCAACATATTCAAATGTATTTAGATCAAGAAGTATAATGGATTTAAAGCAAAACAAAAGCGTACGAGCGATTAGAAAAACTGAGAATGTTAAGTTACTTCTGACGTTCCCAACATACCTCTAAAAAGCAATAATCTTTTTTTTTGGATTTTGCCTCTTGCTTATTCTATATTTTTCTATGTTTACCATCTTTCTAAAGTGAAAAGTACAGAATTCTAAAAGATTCTTTCCTTAAAGACCTATTTCGGCCTAACTCTCATAGTTCGTCTCATAAATGCTCGCTGGATACGGTAACTCTTGACCCCATCAGTTGCAACAAGATATCTTGTTTTGAAAAAAATCTTGCTGTTTATAATATTAATATTTTATATATTTTCTTCTATCTCAACCGTTGAGATAGTATGGGCAATCATACTATCTCAATAATTAATGATTATTACTATTGGATATGCGAATAAAGGCTACGAAAGAAAGATCTACGTATTTTTACAAGCCTTTTTTGTTTTTCTTTTTTTTTCTCTTTGTTATTATTTTTAGTTATTATTTTCGTTATTAATTTTAGTATCTCAATTACTATGTGAGTGTGGTTGAATATATGTCTTTTCTTTCTTTCTTTCTTCTTTCATTTATCTAACTTGCAATGTTCACATTTCTGTCAATCTTCCCGGTTCACATTTTGTATTTTTTTTCTATCACTTGTGGGTATCCGATTGAGCTGGAATTTGGCATGCGTATGTAAGTTCGGTGACCATGCAATAATATGTGACCATGAAGCTGGTCTGATGATTGGCTCGAAAGGTGGCCATAGAAGCATGTGAAATTTAGTAATTTCGGACGACGATTTAGCGCAGTGGTTAAGAGCTTAAGTCGCTCTACCCACTGTGTCTAATAGTCGCGGGTTCGATTCCCGCACGGGACAAATCTTTGTGTGTTCCACAATTATTTGCTCCGGTCTGGGTATATGTGTTTGTGAATTTTCATGTTTGTAAACGCACCCACGACACAGGAATTAATCCTAGTGTGGGGCTACGTTTAAAAAAAAAAAAAAATATACAAGGTAACCCCCTCGTGTTTAGGCTTGTTGGATTGTTATTGATAAGTACTATACAATCAGATAGTGTTCAAGGTCTGATTATGAAGCCGAAAGGTGGCCAACGGAACCACTCAACAACTCAATATAGCCCCACCGTGTTTGGGCTAGTTGGATTTGTCTGGACGAGTACTTTAGACCCTCTCAACAAACCAAGATATTTTCGTCGTGTTTCTGCTATAAAAACTCGTTTTTAAAAAGGTATTTTTAAATTAAAATTAAAACAATAAAACCCTGCCATCACCGCGACTTAGCTCACACCCTGCGATATAAACTAAGTATCTATTATGGAACTGTTATAGATAAATACCATCACGCCTATATTCCCCAAGGTGAGGTGGCAGAGGTGTGTACAATCACTTTTCTCTTACGTTGTTAGGTCCCATGTCAGAGGAGGTGAGCCTATTGCCATATACCCGGGCATAATTCCAGATTCTGGACTGATACTGTTTTTTTTTACATAGAACTACTTTATTTGTCCGACCTATGATTTGAACCCAGGACCACGTGATCCTACACATACAGACCAACGAGATAGTCAGGCCAACAAGGCCGTCTATTTACAGATGCCTAAGTAAAAAAGTCTTATTCGTGAGGTATTTTACGAACAACAAACAAACAATTTATTTCCCGGTAGCGGAGCCGAGCGGCGGCGAACACGCACGAAAATGGCTCGGAAGTTGTCGCGCATGTGAGCAATGACGTTTATTTCTTTAGGGATGAGCCGCTACTTAGTTGATTGTGTACGATTTGAGTGACGATTAGTCGAATAGACGATTCGATTAGTTGTTATTTTTATTGGACATTTTAAAGAAAATTGTTTAATCTTTTTGTAATAATTTGACACCGTCAGGCCTATATTCCCCAGAGGGGGTGGCAGAGGTGTTCTGAGTACTCCCACGTTTCGCCGACGATGTTAGGTCCCATGTAATAGGGGGCGAGCCTATTGCCATATACCGGGCACAATTCCAGACTCCGGACTCATACTGGCATTTTTTCGTTAGAAAAACTACATTTGTCCGACCTAGGATTTGAACCCAGGACCTCGTGATCACAAAGCGATGCGCTTTGCCACCAGACCAACGAGGCAGTCAATAATTTGAGAGAGTATTAAAAGGAACCCGTTGTAATCCTGTATTCTCTGCCAACCCCGCAAGGGTTCTGATGATTTAGAAGGTAAATATTTTTTTTTGTAATATACATTAAATCGTGACATAATAAATTCAAGTTCAAGTGTAAGATTAAGTAGTAAAAAATATTTTAGTTGTGGATAATTGACCTTAGAACAACTTACAAGGCGCCAATAGCGTAAGAATGTGTAAGGGAACTAGTCGCAGTATCACCTGGTTGGGAGCAAATTAAGATTTTCAGATTCAGTTCGTCACATACAAATCTACCCTGGTCCATAATTTAACTAAACTTTGTAATTTATCTTCCATACATTTTCAACTCGAGCTACAACACAAAAATCGACTAACCCACGCCAAAAGTCGATCCCAACACTAAAGTTTTCCCCAAGAAAATCAGAAGTATTATTTACAGAGTAGGGCGCTCGAGACGCATCATAAAATTCACAATAAATAATTCACGGCCACCATTACGCCAGGCCGGGACCCTATCCCGGGGAGGAAAACTACGCCTTTAAATATTTAAACGTAGAAGTTATATGTATTGCAATTTTCATTAATGATTAATAAGTTCGGAGCCCCAATTCTGTAGGCAAAACTCCGCTAGAACCGAATCTTAACCGCAATGGATCAACGGGCGGTCAACAATTTTCATATTAAACGTATTTTTTCTTTTTGAAATATCATAGCCAAATAGGATTTATTTCTGTGACATGGGTGCGTTTACAAACATGGAATTCACATACACAAACACCCAGGTCGAAACAAATATTTGTGGGTGACACGACGATTTGTCCCGAGCGTGGATCGACCACCTGAGTACTCAATCCAGTAGGCAGAGTGGATTAAGATATTACGGGACTAACCCGTGCCGACTGTCGTTCATATTCAGAAGGGGACAAATATCACGGGATAGGTGTCGCTGGTGAAATTGAAGGCGACGAATCCAACGATGTTCGGTTCGACATTTTATCTCGCAACCTATGTCGTCTATATTGGTTTCCTCTGTTACAGCGTGTCGCCCGAAAATGTTTCATACATGTATAATAATAATAATATCAGCCTACACTACCCACTGCTGGGTAAACGCCTTCTCTCGCAAATCGAGGTGCAAGAGATTAGGTTATGCTCCACCACGCGGACCCATTGCGGATTGGTGGAAGCAGATTTGTGGCCACCTGCTGTTGGAACTTAGCAAGCCGCCTATAAGGCTTCCAACTCGGTTAAACGACTACCACATTAAGTGGTAACCGGGACCAACGGCTTAGCATGCCTTCTAAAGCATGGAGACGCTCGAATATGAAAATGCCAGTAACCGTCACCCACCTTGGCTGACCGAGTCGAACGCTGCTAAACCTTGGTGATTGGTAAGATCACCGTGGTCGCATAGCGCTACGAGCGCCTCAATCATTCTAGACTCTTCAAATCAGTTCCTCAACACGCGTACGCAGCGGCAAGGAACAGATCGCGAGTCGTCACGGTTGTCGATTGTCGACTCAACTTTGTCTGACGTCACTAGCGCCTCGTGTCGCGAAACATTTGTGCCCTAATGCATACAAGGCTTAAATGCGAAAACATTGATCGGCAGTGGTTATAGTTCAGTTTTAGTTTGTTTATTGCAAAATTAGAGCCCTCTCGAAGATAGGGGTGAAACGGCATGGCGCGAACTTACTTGACCAATTTGTTCACTCGGCTATAGATCGGTTTTCTTTTATTCTAATCGAAAAGTGCAGGTGAAGATCATTGGACAAAATACTCATTATAATACTGTTGACACTCAATATTACTGGCGTTAAGAAATTCCAAGATTTATGAAACAATTTCTAGCAGCTAGTATTGTAAATATGGCTGTTATTGGATGACGTTTTATAGTTTTTGCAGTATTTTTCTTTCGTAGAAAACATAGTCCCGCAATAAGATGTTTTCGAGTATGTTTATAAACCTGAAATTTATAAATAGAAACACCCAGACCGAAATATAAAATTCGGGGTCACATAATTTGTTTTATGCAGGGATCGAACCCGCGAATACATGCGACTCGCCACAACAACAACAACCTACGCTCTATACCACTGAACCGAGAAAAATATAAGCTCATTTATATTATTCAGAATTGCTAATGACTTTATTTAATAAGACTTCTTGGCAAGAAAATCTGCATTGATTACTTTTGCTTTAAAAGGTAATTTATTGAAGTCTGTTTATATTTTTAATATTAAGTATTTTTTAAGAAGTCCAGCTCTACTATGAGTTCCAAACTCACGCTCACTATGAATCTTCATACTAATATTAAAATTAGAAAGTAATTATGTTACCTCTTCAGCGTTAAACCGGATTTTAATAGACACCGTCACTCCTATATTCCCAAAGCGGGGGCGGCAGAGGTGTTCTGAGTACACCTATGTTTCGGCGACGATGTCCCATGTAATAGGGGGCGAGCAATAGGCTAGTCATATACCGGGCACAATTCCAGACTCCGGACTCATACTGGGAATTATCCGTTAGAAAAACTACATTTGTCCGACCTGGGATTTGAACCCAGTACCTCGTGATCACAAAGCGATGTGCTTTGCCACTAGGCCAATAAGGCATTCCGGATTTTTATAGAATTTGGCAAAGAAAAGAACATATATAGGCCTTTGTCCCGCAGTGGAAATTTTTCGTCCGATAGATTGTTCAATAGATTGCATCTACCTTTTGTCTTGAAAAATATCTACATAGACGAAGTTGCGGGTAAATACTAGCCTTTCATACACTCCTTGAATTTTTTCAAAAATTATATTCAAATACTAGATATCGGAACATAGTAAGTTTTCATGGTAGAGCTACAAAATTTCAGGAGCATCTGTCTCATTTCGTGTGGGCGATCCATGACTATTCTCAGTCTATTTCCATTAGTCAGTTTTCATTAATTTATTGGACATTTTTATCAAAAGCGTAAGTACTAGCCTTCTGATATTACGTATTAAGTACCAATAATATTCTGAGAAGATTTCCTTTCGATGCTCTCTTTCAACTTGCCCCTTAGAAGTATTTTAAATAAATTGAAACGGTATTGATTCAAATAGAAATTGGTATTAAATGAAATGAATCGGTATTACTTTAACATGATGTAATTATTAATTATTGAATTCGCAGTGATAAACATTATGTCAAAAACCCCGCTGTCCGTGACAACTTGACAAGTTTTGGAAACATATTTATTCATATCTAGGCAGATTCGCACAGGACCACGAAGAATGGAAGGGGGGAGGTGTATCTATGTTGCTGAAGATGTTAAGTGTTACTAGTCTATTACTTAATAGAAGGCGAGTCTATTGCCATTATAGGTACCGTACATAATTCTAGAATCCAGACTGCGAGTGAGAATTTTTTCGATAGCTAATCACACTTTGTCCTAACTAGGATTCGAACACAAGGCTTTGTGGCCACTACCCACACTGCGCGCCACTAAACAAGGCAGTTATATACCAAAAGGTGTATTTAATACGGTGGACTAGTGTTTACTGGTGTTAAATGCATTGTGGGACATCTCTCCCCGACTCGGCCACACGTGTTTTGTATGTACTCTCGTTAATGACCTTTTTTTTTGATACCGATATTTACACAATGGAATTACTTTATAGAATTTAAAGACACAATTTTGTAGTTTATTTTCCATTTTGAAATTGGCCATCAGAATGGTGTAGGTTTTTTTAAAAGCTAGAGTGTTAAGATCCTAAGAAGAGATAAGTATCATACCTTATACTTTGCTTTGCAAAGCTTTGACTCAGCGTTCATTGTAAGGATTACGAGCTTCATTTGGTATTTATTTTTCGCAGTTTTTAGTTTTCGTTGAATCTGCGCACCTAATCCGGATTATAAAATAGAAAAGATCAGACAAGATTCATTTTTTAATTCTAATATGCGCATTAAAGACTATCAGCTACTTACTTATGTAAGGCAAATATATTTATTGTATAATAATTCAACCTCCTACACCGTTCGAGATAATACACGTGAAAGGGATTTTATTAAAACTTTTGTTACATTTTAAGCAAACAATACAATATTGGATAATATTTGTAGCTGATTTACAATAAACTGAGGTAATTTTTATTGGCTTTGTATCTTAATATTCTAAAATTAATTTGGCTAAGAAACTTTCAGATAATATAAAATAGCTCAACTGAATCAGTTTACCGACAGAAACCTATCTCGCCCGAACAATCAATTCACGTAACTAAGGCCCTTTTAACAGACTACTGTTGTCACTCGCTATCAGCTTGTCGATAGCTCAAACTTTACACACAGACGGACAATGGAAACTTCGCATTGACGATACAACGACCACAATGAGCTAACGGCTGATGTTCACTGCAGATGACATGAGCATTGTGAGCCGACATTTACGCTGTTTTGCACGAGCTAAAGGTTTTTAATGCCGAAATGTGTCCCGTATTTTGTCGGCTCTAATCTCCGAGACACAACGAGAGCGCAAGCGTATGAGCCTGTAGCAATCGTATCATATTATACAATATTGGACCATACAGTGTTAATAAAATAGTACAAACACTAGCTTGTCAATTCATTTCAGGAGGTCTAGTGCTCGGAGACAATATTGTATTGAACTTCTAAAAAGTTCACCTGACCAAAGCCTCCATTTTTGCGTCTTTTGCCAATCCCTTTCTTTTTAGTTTTAGTTTAGTTAGTTTTAGTTTAGTTTAGTAGTTTTTCAACGTAGTTTCGTCTTCATGCTTTGATGATATGACCTTTTGTACTGAAGTAAATTCTCTTAATAATCTTCCTTTTCGAAAGCCTATCCGGAAGTCTTCTGTGGAAAAAAGTGGAAAGAATCCAAATCCGACAGAAAACTTACAAAATAAAGATGAAAGTGACAGCGCTCTTTCTCGACAACTGTACTATAACGCCTACTAGATTGAGCCAGGGGTTCGATTCCTGCACGAGACAAATCTTTGTGTGTGGCCCACAAATATTTTTTTCGGTCTGGGTGTTTGTGAATTTCATGTTTGTAAATGCACCCACAACAAAGGAATAATTCCTAGTATGGGGCTTTGTTATTAAAGGGAAAAAGAAATAGTAAATGCTTAGCCCTCAGACTTCGCACGAACAAATTGACGTTAGCATAACGTTGTCGCGAAAGCGTGCTGTCACGTTAATGGGATATCAACTCGATAGCGTTACGGTAACGGTCAATCTGTTCGTATTAAGCGCGTGCTGCGCGTGTAGCCAAGTGGACTTTTTACAGTCATTAACACTAATAGAAATAACACTTGCAACTTGGTCAAACCCTCTGCAGGGCCAGTACAGGCGGTATGACAAGAGAAAAATTTCGTCACTTCAGGTGTGAGATAATCGTTTTGTCTTACGTGCTAGCATGGCGTGTCGTGCCAAAAGTTTGAGTTTCAAGAATTATATTGATGTATAGTCAAGACTATTTTGACTTGCGTACAGGACTCGAATCACGGACCGACCAAATTTTATCTCGCGTGTGAAAAGTCTTGCCGCCCATGCTAGGCCTGCTGGTAGGGTCTAACCTCGTGAACGCAACGGGACTGCGGCCCGAAGCGTCGAGAATGAATAGTTTATTTTGTTGACAACTAATGTGGCGTATGACCGGTTATATACGATTATTATTCAAGAAATGTAGGGCACGCGAGCCTATTGTCTGTTACAGGCTGACCGGGTTTGCGCCGACCAACTATTAAGTAGTTGTCTGAACAGTGTGTGCCATTTGAAGCTTTTTATTCGAATAACCTAGAAGGAAAGTTTCTCCAGTGTATGTATATTTTTATATAGCTTAAAACAGCTTGATAAGTGGTCGCTAGATGCGTCTTGATTGTGAGAGTAATAAGATCGATTTTAAAAATGGCAGTTAAAAAAATAAACATCGTCACGCCTACGTGCCAGGCGAGTTCCTATTGCCATTTTACTCGGCACAATGCCAGACTTTGAACTGATACTGTTTTTTTTTTTTAAATACAGGTCCTCGTGGTCTCTAAATGCATTATACGCTACTTGACGCAACGAGGAAGTCTATGGGCATATGGAAATAATAAAACACACAAAAGGGGTATGGCAAAAATGTATTTAGTACGTTTTCAGCAACGTAGCTAGATCCCCAGATTGATACTGGAAATTTTTGTATCGAAAAATTTCTCTTTTCTCGACCTAGAATTCAAACTCAGGAACGCGTGGTCACGTGCGTACGCTACTAGACCAAATAGAGTCTATAGGAAAATAAACAGTTACCATATAATTATAACCAATCGAAGGTACAACCACGCAATGTTTGAAGGTAAATCAAAACACGTTCGGATCTAATCAAGAGCGAAGAGACAGGTCCAGTGTACCGTGATCTATGTGCTTTAGCTAGGCACGGGTGCAGGTACAATTGGAACGGTGCTGATGACGACGCCTCAGCGGTTCCGATCCAATTGTGCTGTTTGACTTGCCGGCCAGTATACGCCGTGCATAAGATTTTGTCTGGCGGTGTGTTTGGCGAGTATAATTGGATGTAGATCTGAATATGGTAACCAATTCACAGCCGGTTTTAGGAAAATTATTTACCAGAGAGATATGGAACGCGGTGTATTAAACAGGCTAGGAACTAACAATATTTTTTTTTGAATTAATATCAATGTTAATTTTTTTTTGTTAATTTTGTATCTTATACTAAGCAAAAACCTCTTGACTTTTCCACATTAATTGATCCAGGGCTAGTATTATTCGTGTCTTTCCACAAAAGTATCAAAGTCATCTATATATTCACGCTAGATCCCTAGCGGGGAAGGCAGAGAAGAGAGATCAATACCTCAAAATTTACTCTAGTTAAAGTACAGGATAGATAAACTGTATTGCTCATAACAAAATCATCGAACTTAGTTATAGTAACTCATGCACAAATTGAACCGTTTTTCTAGACTTTTAACTACGTCAAATAATTCTAATGTATTATCTACGTTTGTTGTATATTTTATACCTATTAAAATAACTTACTGTGCCTTTTCCGCAAGAAATCTGACTTGATGATATTGATAAATAGAAAATAACTTTAATTAGGAAAAATTTGACGTTCAAATTTTCCTTTCAAAAGTACCGGAGTTTCCCATATCATTCTAACACCCGGTATCTCGTACACAAATAATTATCATAGCAAGGATACGTTTCCAAAACAGCCATTTCTGCAGCGCGAGTTGTATGTACCTAAACTAACATTAGGGTTAACACGGGTAGCAAGACTTTTCTCGCGCGGGACAATATTTTGTCGCCGTGATTCGAGTCTTGCACACAAGTCGAAATAGTCTGTCCTCAATGCAGTTATTATTCTAAAAACGTGTCAAACTTTGGACGGCTTGGTCTATATTATCAAGCCAGAACACTTGTGGGGTAAGCAGAGAGTACAGAGTTCTAACAGGTTCTTTCCTTACAGACCTCCTTGGACGGCATGGTCCAGTGATTAAAAGCGTATAGTCGTCCCCTTTGCTGTTTCCTGTAGTGTGTTGGTCAAATAGTTCTTTTTTTAAAGGAGACATCTTCATTTGAAACTATGTGAGTTCGGTCTGGGTATTTGTATATGTAAGTTTCATGTTTATATACACACCTGCGGTACAGGAATAATTCCAAGTGTGGGGCTACGTTTTATTAAAAAATACTTCTGCACTGACAAGTAAGAAAATAGGGTTATCTCACGTCTAGGGCGACAAAACCCGTGGCTATATCTTGTCGCGTTTTGGTAGCCCTAAGAGAATACATTTTGCAATTCAGATGCGTCAGTCGCATGTACGCAAACATGATTGTTTGTCTGCCATCATTTTGATACGGCGTTTGTAGTAGATGCAAAATGGAGACTACCTCATGGAGAGGTCAGAGGGCGAAGTCAATCGAAGTAGATAATTGATGGAATTCATTAAACAGTACAAACCTTTCCGTAGACTGACTCGTTGGTTTAGTGATTTCTTTGTTGGGTGCATTTACAAATAAGAAATTCGTACAGGAATACCCAGGCCACGGATGAGGACAACAAGAAGCATTCCTCGCCGCTCATACAGGAAGTACCCTAAGTTTGATGTGTATGTGAATGATCTACGCTGTTTACCGCGGGGCCTTCAGAGCTTTGCCAGACAAATGGGTGAGCGTGCAACCACTACGCTCGAGCTAGAAGGGCAAGGGGGCCACTAGCTCAAGGGCGCCTCAAGGAACGGCCTCGGCTAGGGCACTCGCTAAGGGGGAGGGCGTGTACTAGGTTTCTCGCCGTGGTGCGTCGCACTGGCCGGTAGGCAAGGGATTCTTCGACATACCGGCAAGGTCGGTGTCTGATCCCTGTGTACTTACCTGTATCCGAAAGAAGGGATGTACGGACATCGTGAGGGTCGGTGAGAATATGTCGCGGACGGTACGCCGAGTTAGGTTCGTAGTCGGCGGCGGCTACGATTAGCGGATTCTTATGATTGTACGCAAAATGCCAGGTTAGAAAAGTACCCTAAGTATGCTTGATCCGTATGTAGATATATACACACCTTACGCGGACAACTATGTCAAGTGAAAAAAAATCTCCGATTGGAAAACATAAACCTAAAAATGTCAAGGAATTACATACATTTTCAAGTCACGCACAATTAGGTTGAATATGATGTTTGCTATTGATATAAGCTTTGCGAAGACCATCATTTCTTCTAGTCAGTGTCCAAAACCAACATTTGTAGTTTGAAGATCTAACCCGCAATTACCCAATCCAGATGCGGTCTTTGCCCTAACCACTCTAAGCCATCATCAATGAAAGAAGACATGCAAAACGAAACTGTTAGTTTTCTAAAAATTTCCCGATACGAACCAATCAGTCTAATCGAAATCGTTGGGTGTAGACAAACAGAAGTTGGGCAAAACCAAACATATCGAGAAATACCTGCCTTCTGGTGTTATCGCGCTTTCATAGTGATTAAAAGCTTTAGCAGATTAGGTATATTCACTACCATCCCCAAAGGGGTAGGCAGAGGTATACTTGTAGCACCCAGATTCCGCCGAAGGTTTCGTTTCGATGTATTTTTCTGCATCGCTGGTCTCGCCCCCTAAGACTTTGTGTGTGTGTGAATGATCTACACTGTTGGCCGCGGGGCCTTTACAGCTTCACCGGACAAGGCCCCCTAAGACATCGAGACCTATCATGATCAGCAAAATGTGGGTATATTGTGTGACGGTGGGTAATATTTTTTCAGGTTCTCTCCGACATGGCAATTTACCTACATAGCAAGTCATAAACGCCGGAACTTATCGATAAATTTATACACTGTTACGCCTTTATTGTTCAAGCAGGGGTGGCAGAGGAATACTCAAACTGAAACTCAGCCCTGCGGGGGCGCTTACAAATAGTCAATTTACATTTTTTTTTTATATCTAATAACTACAAATCTACCACCGGATCAAAATGAGGCCTCCATTGAGAAGATCCGGCGAAGAAACTCAGCGGGCTTGTCTTTTTTATTTAATTCTCTTTCTCTTTTTTCCTTTCAATTTTTTTTATCGTATTGTGTGGATACAATTTTGAAGTTACAATTAAATAGTTTATAATCTAGCTCCGGTGTGATGCCGTATGACCGGGTTATGAGACTAATGAAGTCATTTAAATCTAATGAAGTCATAAAGAGTGTCTAAGGATTTCAGATGGACCAGTCCCCACAAGCAGCACCCGTTCACGAGTATGACTGCTGGAACAGCAGCTCAACCATATTGGAGGGAAGGGAGTGACTCGCACCCTACAACCACCGCAAGCAAAGACATCATAGTGAGCAGCATACTATGTTGCATACTCGCTTATCACTGATGTTCTTGGGTTCCAATAGCGAGCTATGGTGATACCGTCCACGATTCTAGACTAATTTTCGACTCGACGGACGATTTAGCGCAGTGGTTAAGAGCTTAAGCCACTCCGCCCACTGTGTCTAATAGTCGCGGGTTCGATGCCCGCACGGGACAAATGTTTGTGTGACCCACAATTATGTGTTTCGGTCTGGGTATCTGTATGTGGATTTTCATGTTTATAATCGCATCTATGACACAGGAATAAATCCTACTGCCGGGCTACGTTTAAATTATCAGAATATTTTTAGTCCTTTATGTGGAGAACTGAGGTATGATGTATATGATGTGTATCTTTGATCTTTCGTTCTAAGGTTCGACTCCAGGATCTCGTGATCTCCACGCGCGCTTTGCGCCACTAGACCAACGAGTTTGTGCTCAATTTATTTGTAATTTTTTTCTAATTACTTTTGATGGTCCCTAGTATAAGCTGGATACGTACAAAGTCCATCGTCGTGGCGATTTTCATAGCAGGCCTTTGCCCTATAGACAATTTTCAGCTTGCAATGATATTTATATTCTTCTTCTTCTTCTTCAGCCGAAAGACGTCCACTGCAGGACAAAGGCCTCCCCTAAAGACCGCCACAACGACCGGCTTTGTGCTGTACGCATCCAACTTCTACCCGCAACCTTCACCAAGTCATCGGTCCATCTTGTAGGGGGCCTACCCACTCCACGTCTTCCGGTACGTGGTCGCCATTCGAGAGCCTTTCTGCCCCAACGGCCGTCAGTTCTACGAGCGATGTGCCCCGCCCACTGCCACTTAAGTTTAGAAATTCTGAGTGCTACGTCAGTGACTTTCGTCCTCCTGCGGATCTCCTCGTTTCTGATTCGATCCCGCAGGGTAACTCCGAGCATAGCTCTCTCCATCGCCCTTTGGGTGACCTTGAGCCTTCTTATGCGGCCCATCGTAAGCGACCATGTCACAGTGCCGTAAGTCATCACTGGCAACACACACTGGTCAAAGACTTTTGTCTTGAGACACTGCGGAATTTTGGACGAGAAGATGTTACGTAGCTTCCCGAACGCCGCCCAACCGAGCTGGATTCGACGATTGACCTCTTTGTCGAAGGTGGACCTACCTAATTGGATTCTTTGTCCCAGGTATATATAATCGTCAACAACTTCGAGCGTAGAGTCTCCAACCATTATAGAAGTTGGTACTACATGGACGTTTGACATGATCTTCGTCTTGTCCATGTTCATTTTAAGACCTACTTGTTGAGAGACTCTACTATATTATTCCATGTAAATACATAGATTGCCTATCTAACAGTCAATTTGTGCATATCTGTTATTGTTAGGTGCACCCAGGTAACAATATTGCCGACAATTGAGTGATGGGCGCAGGCGAAACACGTACATGCGAGATTATTGGTAATAGATTGGCCATATTGAACTGGGACCTGAACTTATGCTACAGGTGGAAATTGAGTTATGTACACTGAGCTATTATGCACTATGTACTAATGAAGACACCGCAACATTTTTTCTTGTACTGCCTTGACTGCCTGGTTGGTCTAATGGCAAAGCGCATCGCTTGGTGATCACGAGGTCCTGGGTACAAATCCCAGGTCGGTAGTCTGGAATTATGCCCGGTATATGGCAATGGCTCACCCCCTATTACATGAGACCTAACATCGTTGGCGAAAAGTGGGTGTACTGAGTATTACTCTGCCACCCCCGCTTGGGGGAATAAAGGCGTGACGGTATTTTTTTTTTTTTTTGTAGCATGTCTTAGAGTGCCCACGCTCTAGCTCATTTAGTCTGTGCCAGGTGCTTGCCACAACAAGACACGTTCCGAGACTTTATTCCAAAAATGTGCCTTCATGTGCACTGAGCTACAAACTTCTTAATATACCTAAGAAACATAATAATTCATTAACTATAATAACACAAACATCCCCGCTCACCCCACTCGTGTTCTGCGGTCATTACTTTCCGCCCTATTTTTTAGATAGCTTCCTATTTCAGATATAATTTCGTGGTGAAATAGATGACATTAAACGAAAGAGGTAACTGGTAGCCTGTACTCTCTGCTTACCCTGTAGGAATATATAAAAATATGTGCTTTGATTTTAAAAATAAATAAAATTAAAGTTAGTGTTCTAGTTAGCTTGTGGCTCTATCCGCATTAAATCCGTTCAGAAATTATCTAAATATTATTTATTTTCAACTCCAATTTTCAATTTTCAAATGTCCTTTGAGGGATTTTTTTACTTACTCAAAGTGTCGTCCCAAGACTTACTCAAAGCTTTTGAGAGCTACCCTAAAATTTGACGGTTTAATTTCACGTGTGTAGTGGCAAAGTGGTCAGACGTGTGCAGGCTACGACAGGACAGTGATGAACCTGATTATGAGATGACGGGGACTCGCACAGACAGTCGCACGATCTACAAATAAGGATATAGTTGGATAAGGTGTTTTTTAATTTTTATTTCGAGTCAAAATTCAGCCGAAAGCCATCTCCGCCGGACGTCGCCTCTCCAATGATTACCATAACCACCAGCTTTGTTTAAATTATTATGTAAATTTCATTACATTTTAGGTATTATAAATTTGTTGCCTGATTATAAATTTAATCCTTATATAGTTTTAGCTATAAATGTAAGCGTTTAACTGTAGTTTAAGGGTGGACGAATTGCATTAAAAGCTAAACTGAGAGCCGAGTGAGAGAGTACAAGTTTTCAAATGATTGAAAATTTTAGCCTGCAAGCAAGATCTAAAACAAAGACATTAACTCTATTCTACACACTAATAATTAAAATAACCCAAACATCGGACACCACAAAGTCAAATTAGACACAAAAATTAGTGGCAATTAAAAATGCAGGGAATGCAGTAAAAGCAATTGTACACAAACGCATCAAAGCAAACAAAATCGATACACAAACACTGGATTAGTGATGTTTTTCCTTGTAGGGAGCGGATTGAACTTTATCCGGACGGGCCAACCCGGTACTGGTAAAAACTGGCTAATATTAAATTATTTTAATTATTATTAAAACAGCTAGGACTGTCATGACGTCTGATGATATCCTTGTGAAACAATCACATCTGTGTATGACACTTCATTCGCACCCGGTGGACAACAATGTCATTTACCGGGTCTGTGTTTCTTCTGCAATGAAGCTTTCTAATGGTGAAAGAATTATTAAAATCAGTCCAGTAGTTTTAGAGTTTATCGATTTCAAACAAACAAATCCCTACATATCATGACTAATCATTAGAATCCGTATTCCTAGTGAACACAGGCCTGTTCGTAGCTCCGAGTCGGTTGGCCAGTGCGCTTGCGTTTACAAATCAAGTTTGCCGCTCGTATCCCTTGATAATTTGTTCTAATTGAAATTCAAGTCATTGACATGACCATCGCTGGTAATCGAATTTCTAGAAGCAGTCTGTTCCCGAATGTACATATGAATAAGTGGGCAGGTTAGTGCATGTTACCTTGTATATTTCTTTGAATATCATTTTTTGGGCAGGTTGTTATCGTCGGAATATCGTGTTTTGAAAACGGTTCAAAATATGCGGTCATTGGTAACGACACGGCGATTTGTTGTCGCCGTGTTTCTCCAACAAATCAAACATATCTATCTATCTATCTATAACCTCACGCCAGATCCCTTGCGGGGTAGGCAGAGAGTACAGAGTTCCAACAGGTTCTTTCCTTACATACCTCTCTGGCTTCCTCGACTCTCATAGTTCGTCTCATACACGCTCGCCGGTTACGGAGACTCTTGACTTTTCCATCAGATAAGACTCGGTTTATTTGGTCGTGGTAAGATAGTCTAGGTCTTCCCCGGTACCTGCATCCTTCCACTTTCACATTGTATATCTGTTTTGTTAGTTTTTCATCAAACATATGTATGTACATATGTTTGATACCACACAAAAGTGATATTAAATTCAGTATATTCTAACGGCTTTGCACGAGCAGATCCTTCCTAGAATGACGTTATCATTACATTGTGGAGAAAGTTTGCTCTCACGGTCGTTTTTATTTTCTGTGAATACTGTGATCCCAGGTCGGACAAGGCGTTTTGGAGGTTCTACTATTGAAAAATATCAGTAGCAGTCCAGAGTTTGAAATGATTCCCAGTATGTAATAAAGAGGCCAGCAAATTTTTATGTCATTGGAATCTTATATCATCTGCCAAATGTACACAGTGCTCTTCAGCCACCACCGCTTGAAGGATGTAGATATGAAGATGTTTATTAATTCAGATTTAATTCGGATTCTTTTCCTAGGTGGAACTTGGGCTTTAGTCTTTCAGTTTAAGAACAGAACCCCACTTATACTATGGTAAGTTCTGGTTCGTACGGAACGTCGACCTCCACTCCGATCTAGGTCTCGAACCTATTCGCGCCTTTATTAAAAAGGCGTCAACACGTCACTTCGCGAACGCATCTACCCATGCGAATCCGTTAATCGTAGCCACCGCCGACTACGATCTCCCCCCGACCCCTGCCGCCACCGCCGGCCGCGACTTGTTCTCACTGACCCCCCCAATGCTTTGTCATCACTTCTTTCCGCTCAGAATACGGGCGACGACGACGACGTAGTAGTAGATCCCCTCCCATAGCCGGCGGTTGACCGGTGCACTTAGTAGTGCACCCGTCCCCCTACAGCGACTGTCCCAACCGCCTCTTATGTCGCCTCTTGCCCTTCTGGCTGGCTAGAGCGTAGTGGTTGCACGCTCGCCTTTAAGTCCGGTGAAACTGTAAAGGCCTCGCGGCCAACAGCGTACATAATTCACACACACACACACTCTACCAAGCTGCCACATTTGGCAAATAACAAACAGTTTCTTCAGGTTACACTAAGCCCAACCAAATTGACTGAAAGTTCTAATATCGATCCAGGAAATCGCCACAATGAATCTACCACCGGCGTACTCTTCGACAACTAAAGTACGCATCAAAGGGGCCTTTGTGGTACAGCCGTGAAATGATTAAACAAAAAAAAATATAGGTATAACAAAATTGTGCCGATCAAAAAGCCGGCCGGCGTCCGGCGCTGCGGTCGGAACTGACCGGACCGACACCAACAACTAACAGGTTGCAGATTCGCCCACTATTTTTACGTGACGCGCGCGTAGTGTTGGGACACGTCACACCTGTTGTGTGTCGTCAGTTACAATTGGGAATGACGATTTTTTTCAATTGGCTTATTGTAATTGAATGTTTGTGTTTGGAATGTTTGTTCTGACTTGAATTGTTTTATTTTGTAATTTATTTTTTTTTGTATAATAGTTGCTGAGTATGTTAAAAAACACGATTTGTTTTAAACGATTTATCTTTTATTAAGTCAGTATTCCTTTTTATATATATCATCGCGCCAGATCCCTTGCGGGGTATGAAGAGAGTACCCAACACGAATAACTAACATGTTACCGGCTTCAACCACACTTGTCGTGTATCGTCAGTTACAATCGGGATTGACTATTTTTTTTGTAAACCATTTTGCAATTATCTTCTTGTAATTTGATGTTGGTGTTTGGAATGTTTATTCTGGCTCAATCGTATATTTTATTTTTGAGCTTATTTTTTGTGAATACTGTGGCTGAATATTTTTTTATAAATTGGTTTGTTATATTTGTATCCAATTACTTTGTTTATATATAATAAATCGCTACGAGTAGACCTCCTCGAGTCAAGAGTCTTCTAGCAGATCCATAAAAGAATATGAAGTAGCCCTAAATTTTCAGCAATAGTTGTAAATGATTGATCTTCTATTCTCCTCTATTGTGGGTGCACGCTCACTTATATTAATAGTGAAGACGGTCTTTGAATTATTGCAAATGATCATTGGGACACTAGTTAAACTACTTTCGATCATTTACTCAAAATAAAATATTTAAATAAATAATAAAACGTATATCTTATTTATATTTCATTAATACTTATTGTTTATATCCATATCAATAAATCTTAGGGAAAGACTTTATTACAAAAAAAAAATCGACTAGATTCATCACTAAAGCTGTACGCACACAATGTGAATGATCCGGGATCGCATACACAACGCCCAATTAAACAGTTTTTACGCGGTCGCACATTTGCGCCGAATGATGTTGATCGTGTTTACGGGAGCCCATGAATACACAGGCCGCGCGATAGTTTCACGGCTAATATTTCGTGTGGACCCTAGTGTTTATCACAATTCAGTTTTATTATTTGTTTTGTAATTCCTTTTTTGTTTGTTGGGCAAATAAGCCAGTGTGCGTAAACTATAGCGCTTAAATCTATCTGTTATTGAAGTTTCCTTTAGGCGTGAACGCCCCAATTTTGAGGAAAATATGTTGAGTGGAGAACAGTTTCTAAATCCTTATAGTAATAAGGATTTATAAACTTGCACACAGTAGTGGGTTTTGAAAGACCTTAGGGGCATAATAAAGAAAAACTGGAAGGAGAAATATAATAAAATAAAGTTAAATTTCGTTAATACTTTTCAAAGAGTATGCCTATCTGTATCATAACGCCAGAATTATTGCGGGGTAGGCAAAGAGTACAGCGTTTTATGAGCATGTGATAAAATAACATCGACTTCATCCAATTGCTTTCATACACAATGATTGTTTCAGTTTTGTCAAAAATAAAACAGTGCATTGAATTATTTTCAACCCAAAAGCTCACGTTTTGCAAACACCACAGCACTCATGACGCTGTCAATTAAAGATCGATCGGTAAAACCGTTAACCCGGATCCAATCCGGTTAAAACACTACCGCGATTATCTTGGTGACGGATATCAAGCCACTGCCAACACCGACCAATTGAGGTGCTTGCCAACAACCGCGGCCCATCATCAGTTCATCAATATGTCAGTTAAAAACGCTCAAAGATGAATTAAATCACGCGTAAAACTCGTATGATCGACGTAAAACAGGCTCGATTCAATTAAAATATCAACTAGTGTGTACTGGGACGATCAGCGGACAGAGAGGCATGTGGAGACGACATTGATCCAACATAATATTTATGGACGAAAAAAAAGCGAATATTGACTTAATTAGCTTTAATTTGACTGCCTTATTGGTCTGGTGGCTCATAGTGCAAATTGTGATCACGTTCTAGGTTCCAATTCCAGATTGGACTTAATTTTTACATTAGGACATGGTCGTCGACTATATGTGGTTAAATGGTCAATTATACCTAACGATGTTTATTTTGTTAGTTTTGTTTTGTTTTATCACATATTTATTGTATATATTTAAGGCCTTGTGCGCGTGTTGAACTCACATTACAGTTGCTTGCACATTGTATGTGCACACAACGCCTTGACGACGTGTGTATCAGTGGAGCGTCGCTTTTTGCGTTATAAATTAGCGAATTTATTGCGTTGCGCATCAGTGGGCAACGGTGTTAAGCAGTATTAACAGGCAACGCCTCGAGTGCACTGTCATCGAATTATTATTATGAATATGTATGAGCACATAATTAATTGAATGAAAGTGTTTTTTTTTACTCGTTTAGTAAAATCAAATATGACATTTTTTCGTGTGCAAAAAAATTTGGTCCAACTATCGGTAGAGATTTATATTTTCCAGTATATTCTTCATTAGAGTTAATTGACCAGTTATTTATACATCTAAACGACTAATTTCAAGCAAACCCACTTACTTTAAAATGCCTAACACGCATTTAATTCAAAAGTTATCATTGGCCAATTTAAATCAGCGCATGGTGCCACAAATATCGAAATCATTGATAAAAAAAACATTTTTACATTCCCAAATAAATATATTCAAACATGACAAATTGACATTAATAACACACAAAAAGTACATATTTTTATCGTTGAATAAACGAACAAAAGTTGTGTGCAAAACAAGCGGCATTTTTCATTCGAGTACACAAAAATACGGGAGAATATCTATATAAAAAATTCAATAATTCAGCGCTGTCCGGCGGTCGGAATTTGTGGCGGAAGGATATTGAATTGAAACAGATTGACACAAAACGGTAATCATATTTTTTTAATCCGGCACAATGATGGTTTAAGCTTTTTGTGACACGTTGGTATTGTAAAAAGTTCCAAACATCAAAAAATGTACACATGTATTTTATTTTTTTGTTAAAAGATATTAAAGTAAACCATTTTTCCCCAGTCAACTTGGGCTGTTATAGATCGAAGGCCTTTTATTCAACCGATAATCATTGAACTAAATCTTTAGATTTAGCCACTTCGTTTACGCCAGTGTGTAGCACTATTTCATGAAACTGAAAATAAATTGTGTATTGGCCACGTATCTAACGTCTCAAAATACAACAATATTAAATATTTATGTCTGAGAGTGTCAAAAACAATGTTGCGATAAGCAACAATATCTTTACGTCATACAAAAACCACTACGATTCGATTACTTCAGAAGATTTCAAACAAAGATCACCACAATCAAAACACCTTAAACTTTGACTGAAATGTATCTAAATGCATTCGCTCAAGCTATCATTTCCTCTCACGCTAATACAACAGCACAAATAATACCGCGGTATAACATTATAGCATCTACTAACACTGTTTATATAAAATATCGCGTGTACTAAACTCGACCGAGACAACTCAACCAAAGCAATATTAACAGAGAGAAAGAAAAAAAAAACACGAAACAATCTAAGAGATTTTATTGTTCCGCGAAATTTATAGCTTACAATAAAACGTAGTATAAATGAATTATTAACTATCGTTATATTAATAATTCATACAGCGTTACTGTAACGGAAAAGTTATTTTAAGTTTTTGTGCTGCAATGAGGTTATCACGCTCATTGTGTACAGTCGCTCTTATAGTGAACGTAAATTAAAATAAATGCATTTTTATTCGGAGTTGGTAATTATATGAAAAATATATCATATTGTTATGCGAACAGAAAATATGATTAGTGTCAAGAACACGTAGAACTAACATAGTTATTACTCATTGTTCCGCAACGCTTAGTTTACTACGACATTGAGAAAATAAGGTTTTTCTTTTAAATAGATAAAATGTTGATCTTTAATTTGGAAAGAATGCTTAGGAGATATAGGATCGCAGCATGTGGTTGACTTTGCAACAGATATCCTGTTAATTTCCACCCAATTTCTTAACAAATAGTCATTCAATCAGTTTTTTTTTCTAGCGAGAATTGTGATATATATTTAGTTTAATGTTAGAAGATGTTTAAACGTTAACATTGGGTCAAAAATAACTTTGTACATTCACCATTCCCCCTTATTAATTATGCTAGGTCCTAATATGCCATACTATCATAAACATTACATATCACAAATTCTCATGGGACATAAAAAAGCGGATGAAGCTACTCACATCAAACATAGCAGTATTAAAAAATAATTCCCGTCATGTGTTTATTCCCGCTAATTTCATTAACCAGTGGAGCGTCGCTGATGTGGTTTCCATCATTTGTAAGTTTATACTGCTCGATGTACTGACGTTTATAGATAGTAATATGTCAGAAATCTTTGGAACTCAACTGATTATTCATGTTCGCATGTAGTAAGGCAGGAATAGTAGAAGCCATTTATAATCAATTGAAAGTTTCGTATCTCAATATTGATGAAACTACAAGTCCTGAATCCTTATCCAAGAGTCCGTGGCGCGGACGGATATAAATTGGTACTAATTTCACAGTAACTCTCCTTCGCGAAATATTAAGCGTGATGTTATAGATTAGAGATAGAATACTATACCTTACGTGTCGTTATCGAATTATTTAATGAAATGATAACATAACGTTTATTTTTAAGTATCTGCAGCTGACTATACCGAGCGCAACTAAATCATTAAGATGCGTAGGTAACTGGAATGTATTAATGTTTTTGTTTTTAATTACGACATTGCTTCAACGCGTGTTCCTCATAAAAATTGCAAATAGTGCACTTTGAAACTGTTGCGAACCAAATAATTTCAATGAATTAGGGAGAAAGGTGTGATTTCTGTTCACAACACATCCTTTAACTAAATGTTTGCTAAAATGCAGATAGTTACATGCCAGAACCCTTGCGGGGCATGCATAAAGCAGAAAGTTCTAACGGGTATTTTCCTTACCTCTCTCGCTTCCTTCATTCTCATATTTCGTCACATACACGCTCGCCAGTTATCGTCGATAATAAAATGAATCTATCTATATCATCACGTTAGATCCCTTACGAGGTAGGCAAAGAGTACAGAGTTACAAAAGAGAGCTTAGCACCAAAAGATTAGCGTTAGCATAACGCCAGCGAGTTTATATGCCATACTTGTCACACTACAAAACCAAGTGAACAAGAACGTGATAGACCGCTTACTCGCTAGCATCACACTAACGACAACCTTTTCGTGCTAAGCCCTCCGGTACTATCAGGTAATTAAAGTTAATTATAACAACCAATAAAGTGACATTAATTCTGTCCACTCGGACGAGAATATGTTGTTCGCAGCAAGCGCGACAGCACAAGAAACGAATGGAGTCGTTAAACAAAACCTGTAGGATCGAAGCTTGTAAACACATTGTCCGTTCAAACGACAGACGTGTCCATTGTGGCAGCTTGAATTACAAGCTCCAGCCCACAAGGGTGGAAACTGGACTATATTTACCTTAGGTGACCGTAAAAATAATGTGTGCCTATTGCTATCATAAATATCAAAGAATAAATGATATCGTCAAAAACGTCTTTACGTGTGCACCTATTAAGTAGAAAGATGTTGTAGTTCATTAACAGTAGGTAGTTACATCAAATTAGCTATGTGCTCACCCTATGTTATGAAAAGAAAAAATCACGTGATTTTTAAACACCTATTTATTATATATACGAATTGTTACGTCATTTTTAGGACTAAGTTACGTTATATAAACAAGTCCTAGAAAATCATTCCACTGGTTTAAGCTGTGCTTTGTCACTCAGTGCTTGAGTTTGGTGTACATTGAGTAACACAATGTATATTACGTTATTCATATACATTTAATACGGCTTTATGCGAGCAAAGTCGTTTAAACTCTCCACAATAGAATTTTGAAATAGAACTGAAATTATACTAGCATAGCACTGATGCGAATTATCATACACAAAACAAACGACAACCGAATAAAAAGCTTGATATACATACAGCCATATGGAACACATTTCCCACCCAAAAAACTGTGCCGTACACTATGTCCTCCCAAAATATTTTCCGGCATCGCAATACAACATGCATTAGTCTTCACAAAAAGTACGGCGCCCGTATATTCCTACTTTCGAATGGTGTTCCATTAGACGGAAATCGAAGTCCAGACACGCTCAGGAGGTGAGGGAGCCAAAGCCAAAAAAGCTCACAGCCCAGTCCAGCGAATAAAAGCACCAAGTTCGCGGCACCAGTATTGATTTAATACAAGCACGTGGGGCGAAACGGCGGGGGTGAAACAAAAAATAAAATTAAAAAATATGCATAATAAAAATTTTGGTCGATAACGATGGGTCCCCGAGTGGAGCAGGCGGACGGCTAATGTGTGGGGTGGGGGATCGATTATTTTAGAAATTACACCCACCTATATAATAGCTTCGTGGATGCAAGTTTTATTAATGATTTTGTGTTTCTGTGCATTTTGTTCAGTTGCTTTGTTGTGGAAACGAATTGTTGAGTAAGTTTAAGATCGACGCGAATCGTGGTGTAGTGTTTGGAGTGTAAAAAATATTGTTTGTCCAAAAATGTCTGATTTTTTTATTTGTATGTCGTTTCAGTTATTATTATCAAATATATTAATGCGGCAGTCTCATATTAAGATAATAATACATACTATTCTGCCAACTTACAGGTTGTTTTTAGATTATATTAGTAAAGAATTATGCAAGTAATTATATGCACATAGAAATAGTAGTGTATAACACATTTTAGAAAATTCATACTTCTAAAATCAGGCAGCTTCTAAATTAGTTTCAGGCGCCATCTTGTTTATTTTTAAGGATTTACAAATACGCATCCAAATTAAAACTGTAACTGAAGTTACGCGGGGTATCCCGTTCCGTCATCCCGGAACAAAATCATATAGTGAGTACTGCATATATTCGTTGATATGTCTCAAAGCAATTTGCCGAATCCCTTTTAAAGCCTGCTATCGGTAAGTTTAGTTCGTTTTTGATGGCAGTATTAAAAGACCAATGACAAGCTCCTATTCACTATGAAAAAACGTGCCACGTTACGATATCTTCGTGTAATTGTATTCTATATGTCAATGAAATATGTTACCTAACTGAAATTATGTATTTATATTACGGAAAACAAAATAAACCTATCATTATATTTTTATCATGTTTAAGTATGTACATATAGTTTTAATAATATTTCAATGTAGGCACTTCCTTACATGGGTGGGTTTATATTGTTTAGGCAAGAAATTCTTTTGAATATTTAGTTTTTACTTAAACTTGAGGCATCTATTTTATTCGCATGTTTTTGAAGGGTATCATTTTCAAGAATTAATTGGTTTGACTTTAGAATAAACAGTTTTATAGTCCGTAATATAGAAATAACTCAATATCTAAGTGAAAAATCGATATTCGGGTTAGTATTTTAAGTAAGCGAGGTGGGAATAGGAGTACTGTATACATTTATATTTACCCAATGATTTTAGGATCCAGTTTAGTTTAGAAGCCCGAACCTGTATTATATTAGACACAATTCCAGATGGATTGTTATTAAAAATATATTCGACAGACATACCAACAGTATAGACTGATTTATACAATGTTGTTACTAGATATATAGACCGCCATAAGCTGGTATCAAGAGATCACTCAATGGTCTCCAGTGGCAGGAAGTGTCATCAAACTGCATTACGCGGTGCCGACAAGCTGCGCGTGGGCATGTTTCGTCATGTGCATGCGATTAGGACGCCGTGGCGTTACGTCACCGTAAACATTATGTAAACAGTATAACATTCTGAGTTCTTAGATTTACGCGAATATTACACATGAAATAAAACTATTTTATGGATTTTATCGCGGTTTATTTTTGATTTTTATTTCCCGACGTTTCGAGTGCTTTGCAGCACCCATGGTCACGGGAGGGACTGAGGTGTTAGACGTCCAAAAGGCATAGTTGTTCCGGGGTACCCTCAAACTTCTTAATTATTTTTGTTGGTACGATCTACGCAGAATGAGCTCACGGTGTCTTGAGGTCTTGCAGTGTTATGCTTGGTTTTGGATTTGATTATATTGATTACTGGATCCCAAGTCGATGGAAGCACCCAGCCATCTTCTCTATTGAAATTAGGATGTTTTTTAATTTCAATAGCCTCGCGAACCATCCTTGGTAGGAATCGGTGTTCTTTCACCAGAATTTGTGGTCTATCAAATCTGATGTTATGGCGGGTGCGGTCAAGGACATGTTCACAGACTGCAGACTTCTTTGAGCGACGGTGTTTTAGGTCAGCTACGTGTTCTTTAACCCGAGTTTTTACCGGTCTTTTTGTTTGTCCTATATAAGAGAGACCACATTCGCAATCAAGCTTGTATACTCCTGCATCTTGTAGAGGGATCTGACACTTGACAGATGGTAAAAAACGTCGGGAACTAAAAATCAAAAATAAACCGCGATAAAATTCGTAAAATAGTTTTATTTCATCAGTATAACATTATTTAATATAAAATAAAAATTAAACGCCTTCGCGCCTATATTCGGTGACAGAGAGTACTAACCTTAAACTGGGCACAATTCCAGACCCGGGACTTTCTATTAAAAAACCACACTTCGACCTAGGATTTGAACCCGCGACGTTATCGCTACGCGCATTTTCACCACTAAACGAACGAGGCAGTCGTTGTATAATATTTTATTTATTAATGATGCATGCTCCTAAATCTTGCGATTTCTTCAGATTCTCTCCAAAGAAAGTTTACCTGGAAGAGATCCTTGGGGCTTTGTGGTCAAACAGCGTTTTTTGACGTAGCTCCCCATGAGAAATTATTTCGTAATTCACCACATAAAACACAAGACACCTACACGCCTATATATCCCAAGCGGGGATGTCAGAGGTGTACTGTATACACCTCTGACACTCCCGCTTTTCAACTGCAAAGTGAGCACGAAAGACTAGGACTGTTACTGAAAAAAAAAACAACATTAAGTTTTAAAACCTACGTTGATAGCCAGAAAAGGTTATTAATTACATAAAATAATGATCATTTCATATTATAATTTTGATGTTCATAACGATTTCCTTTCCACTAACCCTGCTCTAAATTAGGCTATATTAGACATCAATCCAGTTCAAAAACAACAAAAATATTCACAATAAACACGTACCTATTGAATCGTAGCAAATGCATTGCACGGCACGCGCGGGACACATGCCGCATCCGGAAGTGCGCGTTACGCCGTAATGGTCGGACGCCTTTATTTTCAAGTATTAAATAAGTGCTTTAATGGACGCATCCGCGACTCGTTCCTGTGCTCAAATTGGCGCTTGATGCGATCAAACAAAATTGAAGAAAACGCTCCGACTTGTCAAGGACGGGGCCTTTATCCGCTACGACCGATTAAATACGTGACGCAGCGCGTTACGAACTTTGTGAAATTAGTCAACACAATATTGGATCATGCAAAATGCATTTCACGGCACGCGCGGGACACATGCCGCATCCGAAAGTGCGCGTTACACCATAATGATCAGACGCCTGTATTTTCAAGTATTAATAAGTGGTAGAAAGAACCTATTGAAACTCTGTAATCTCTGCCTAGCCCCGTAGGGATCTGGCGTGATGATAAAGATATAAACCAAGTGGTGTAATGAACGCATCCGTGACTAGTTTCTGTGCTCAAATTGGCGCTTGATGGGATCAAACAAAATTGAAGAAAACGCTCCGAATTGTCAAGGACAGGGTTTTATTCGCTATGACTGAACACGTAACGCGGCGCGTCACAACAACTTTGTGTAATTGTCTTTCAAGTGGATCCCAGTACAAAATTATTACACACACGTTTGTTCAGTTTTCGTTATGCATCGCGTTTAGTCATCAGTATAACATTTTTTTTTAATTATTATTATATTAAAAACTCTAAAGTTTTTTGTGATAATTTTCTCACTGCGTAGTGGCTAAGTTGGTATTTTGCAGCAAATCCAACAGCGTGTAAGTATGAAAGATAGTATCGGTGTAAAGATGAAAAAGTATATGGTTGGTTAGGGCGTACAGAAAGAATGTCGAAAGAAAGAATGACAAAACGTATATAGGTATAATGCGAAAGTGGAAGGATGTAGGTACCGAGGAAGACCTATTCTACCTTATCATGACCGAGTCTTATCTATAGGACAAGTCAAGAGCCTCCGTAACCGGAGAAAGCCAGAGAAGTCTGTAAGAAAATAACCTGTTGTAACTCTGTATTGTCTGCCTACCCCGCAAGGGAACTGGCGTGATGATATGGATAGATGTCCAACAGCAAAGTCTTCCAAAACGTGTAAATGTCATCATCATCGTCATCATCATCAGCTAAAAGACGTCCACTGCAGGACAAAGGAACTAACGAACTAAAATTTAAGTGTACTTATGAAGTACTAGTTTTTGTCCGCGACTACGTCCGTGTTGGCTTTAGACAGGAAGCTTACAGTTTTTTCGGGATAAAAAGTAATAATATTAGCCCTGTTAAGAAACTGTCCCACTGTTGGGCACGGGCCTCCACTGAGACGGTTTAGGCCATAGTCCACCACGCTGGCCCAGTGCGGGTTGGCGAACTTCACACACCTTCGAGAAACTCTTAGGCATGCAGGTTTCCTCACGATGTTTTCCTTCACCGTTAAAGCAAGTGATAGTCATTTTTTAATACGCACATGCTTTGGTAAAGACAGAGGTGCGTGCCTGGGTTTGAACCCGAGACCTCTGACTTTCTAACGGTCTAATCACTAGGCTATCACTTTTACTTTTTAAAGTTATACTTATAGTAAAATTAATTTGTTGTGCCCAACAGTACTCGTAACTTGCTGTTATTAGGTAATTCTGAATTATTATTTTTCTTACATCATTTTATCGACATCATAAACCAAATTCTCTTATGCTTACAAATTACATAAATTTTACAACAAACAAACATGCACATTGCATCATAAATTTAATGAACCGAAAAAAGCTATCGCAAATCGCGTGTATTAGGACGACACCTAGAGGCCAAAACCCACGATACTTTTAACATCAGCGATTATGCGATGGCATGCATTGCGGCATTGTATTTGTCGCGAAAAAGAGATGCACTTTACAGCTCCGTCCCTTTCTCACGGCATCGTAAGATGAAGATATAATACTGCTAAACAGAGTTGTCACTTTCCCAGGGCTACCCGTAAAGCCAACTTATTTTATACCACCAGGTCCCACAAATTAAATAGAATCGTGATAATATAGAGAGATAAATCAAACCATTTTATACAAACCCCTAAAACTTTAACGACCAAAATATTGCGAATTACTTGAATAGTAAAAAGAAGAAGAAGCTATTGGTAAAGCTATCACGTCATTAAAATTTTATTTAAATTGTGAAATTGAAACAGGCAATGATTTTTCAGGCTAAGAGCTAATATTAAATAGCGTCGCACTTGCTACTGTTCGCTAATTGCTACTAAAGTGAAGAATGAATTAAAATTCATCTGCTACACGATGGCATCTGAACGATATGCTATTTCATATCAACATGCTTTTAGGTGTCATTGTTAAGAGTGGCATGTTCAGCGAATGAAAAGGAATTTAATGTGATTGCACACATCACCTCTGAAATATTGCGTAGTAGCAGTATATCGCTACATATTATAAAACAAAGTCCACCCACCGCGTCTGTTTGTCTGTCTGAACGCGATAAACTCAACAACTACCAAACGGATTTTCATACGGTTTTACTAATGGACAGAGTGATTCAAGAGAATGGTTTATGAGTATGGCTTATGAGTATGGCTTCGCACGGGTGAATTATTCACCCGTGCGAAGCCGGGGCGGGTCGCTAGTGTAGTATAAAATCTTACACTATTAGTAGTTCCAAATTTTTATATCCAACAGGTTCAAACAGGTTCTTTTCTTACATACCTCTCTGGCTTCCTCCACTCTCATAGTTCGTCTCATACACGCTCGCCGATTACGGAGCCTCTTGACGGAGCCCTTCAGATAAGACACGGTCTATTTGGTAATGGTAAGATGGTCTAAATTCATCTATATTGAAATATATTTCCAATCATACTCCCCCGTTCTCACGATTCATAAATAAATTATAACTAAACACATTTCCAATTGACGTATTCAACTGACGGTAATTTCTCCCATTAAAGTAGAACTTTGTTGCGAAAGATATTTATTTTCAATTTTAAAATTAAAGTTTCAATCAGGCGGGGGTAGTAAACCCCCAGCAATTTATTTTAACCTTTGAGTGTGGATGTTA
Source organism: Phalera bucephala (assembly GCA_905147815.2). Lineage (NCBI taxonomy): Eukaryota > Metazoa > Arthropoda > Insecta > Lepidoptera > Notodontidae > Phalera > Phalera bucephala. Next base: position 3,786,042 of record LR990609.1, on the reverse strand, counting down.
CTGAAATGTTAACAAATCTGGTCGATGTGCGATTTATAAAGCACTAGCTTTTGCCCGCGACTTCGCCCACGTTGATTTTAAACAGGAATCTATTCGGAATAAAAAAATCCTTGTGTTAAACCAGGTAATATACTATCTGTGTGCACAATTTCATCTAAATCCCTTCAGCCAATTTTGCGTGATTTAGTAACAAACATCCAAACATCTAATCATACAAAATTTCACAAGTAAAAGTTTATATGTTTGGATGTTTGTTGTTATAGAATAATTTTAATCCCAAAAAGAATGTTAGGTTCCTGCCTAAAGTCAACGCGGACGAAATAGCGGGCAGAAACTAGTTAACAATATTAGTCGGATATGCTTATACAAGTTGTAACATAATAAACGCAAGAACTCAGACACCCCGATTAGAGAATTGCTTCATAAATTCAAAACGAAAACCACATTTTCAAATTTAAAAGTTTTTACCCTTTTTTAAAGCATTTTTATACCCCAATTAACACTGAAACTTGTACATGTATGTGCGCGTTTTGAGAAATACGTTTCAGGAATGCATTTGGAATCTTCTTCTTGCTATGAATCAAGAATAAATTAGATTTTTTATAGCCCACTGAAGGAGCAAAAGCATTTCTTGCAATTAAAAAAATGTAATATACATTAAATATTGTTGGAATCAATTCAGTTACCGATTTAGAACAAACTACTTTCAGGTCTTGCGTTTATTATGTTACATCTTGTATATGGAACTGTCACAGAATGGCAACGAACTCAATAATTATCAAATTGATGACTGTATACTGAATGATGATACGAGATATGAATTTTAACAAATGCCCCTTTCAAACTCTTTCCTGTCCAGAAATTCTATTATCTATTTTAGTAACGAAACTAATAAGCATCTATTCCAATCAATCTTTATTTTTTTTTCACTCAACAGAAAAACGTCGATTTCTTGCTAACAGCATTTTCATTTCGATGTCTTCGGAAATACTGTCGCCTTCATATAACACTTGTTATAGATTGAAATCACAACTAAAACATCTCAAAATAGTGATTGCTTGTTTAAAATGTTTCCAAGTTTGATTGAAATAGACTATACTACTACTAGATTGGCCAAATAGACAGTGTCTTATCTGAAGGGCAAGTCAAGAGTCTCCGTAGCCGGCGAGCGTGTATGAGACGAACTATGAGGGTGGAGGAAGCCAGAGAGGTATGTAAGGAAAGGACCTGTTGGATTTCTGTACTTTCTGCCTACCCCGCAAGGGATCTAGCGTGTTCATATAGATAGATACATACTACTGGAATAAAACACCGATATTTACAAATACTACGAGTATATCGAAGCGAAGAAATGATTAGCGGACGTTAAATTCGGTTTTACCTTTTACTGAATTTTTGTTAGATGAATTTGGGGCTGAAGGGTAAAGTATTTTCCGTAACTGGCGAGCGTATGACACGAACTATGAAAATGGAGAAAGCCAGAGAGGTCTGTTAGGAAAGAACTGTTGGTACTTTATACTCTCCACCTGCCACGAAAGAGATCTAGATATTGATATAGAGAGATAGAATTCTGTGGCTTTGACTACCTCGTTGGTCTAGCGGCAAAGCGGGTCGCTTTGTGAACACGAGGTCCTGGGTTTAAATCCTAGGTCGGACAAATGAAGTAAGAAGAAAAAACACCATCACGCCCATATTCTCCAAGCGGGGGTGGCAAGGTGTACTGAGTACACCCACGTTTCACCAACGGTATTAGGTCCCATGCAATAGGGGGCGAGTCTATTGCCATATACCGGGCACAATTTCAGACTTCGGACTCATACTGGGAATTTTTCGTTAGAAAAACTACATTTGTCCGACCTAGAATTTGAATCCTCGTGATCACAAAGCGATGTGCTTTGCCACCAGATCAACGAGGCAGTCAAAGTCACAGTCTAAAGAAAAAAACTCACTGTACGCAGCACACCTCTACCACCCCCGCTTGGGGAATATAGCCGTGACGGTGTGAATACCGTGTACCGGTATAAAAAGAACAGTACGACCTCAGACTAAGGCCATCCGTAATAAAGGTATAATCTATCCCATTAGACATAATTTAATAAGCGTGCATGGACCGACTATTCTTTTCCTGTGAATAAATTATTGTCTTATTAGATGAGCGATGGTTGGAAATTGTCATAATTTTTACATTCAGTATAAGCCGCGGTTAATGGCAAGCGCACCGAATATTGACGTCTCTTTCATACTCAATGAGGACTCGTATGAAAAACAGTACGAATAAAAAATGGCACTGCCTCGTTTTGCCGTGGGAATCTTACTTGCGCGTTTCAGATTTTTTAACCTTCAAGTCACTAAATTTGCCGCTTATTTAGCACTCATATACATTTATATTTCTATATCATCACGCCTGATCACTTGTTGAGAAGGCAGAGTAGAGTTGGAATAGATTCTTTCCTTCCACCTTTCTGGCTTTCTCGTCTCTCATACTCCACACTATCCATATTTGATTTACTGTAAATTTGACTACAAGTTGCTCTTTCTTAGACTATAAGCCTCGATTCCTGCACAGGATATCTTTTTTTTATAAACCAAAAATTTTCTCCGTGGTGTTAGTGAATAAGAATGCATGTATAATTCCTAATATAGAGATAAGTTTGTTAAATAAATGTATGAAATGTCTGTGAACACAGTCACGCCTATATTCGCCAAGTGGAGGTGGCAGAGGTGTACTGGGTACACTTTTCGCCGACGACGTAAGACCCCATGTACCCCCCTATTGGGGGCGAGCCTGTTGCACACACCGGACACAATTCTAGACTCCGGACACATAATGGGCAGTATTCGTTAGAAAAACTGTATTAGTCCGGCCTAGAATTGGACTGAAAAGCAGTGTTATAACACCACCATAATCCAGGCGACCTATTGGTCTAGTAGGTAAGAGCTAAAACAGCCCCGCTCTGATTTTGTGTATGTGTGTGTGTATGATCTACGCTGTTGGCCGCAGGGCCTTTACAGCTTCACCAGAGAAGAGGGCGAGCGTGCTGCGCTCCAGCCAGAAGGGTAACGGGGCAACTCAAGGGCGCCTCAAGAAGGAACAGCCTCGGATTGGGAAGTCGCTATTGGGAAGGCCATATACTCGGCGGCGAGGTCGGTGTCTGATCCTGTGTGCGGTATCTGTATCTGAAAAAAGGGATGTAAGGCCACGGGAGGGTCGGTGAGAACATGCCGCGGACGGCGATAGCGGCTGATAAGAAGTTAGGTTCGTAGTCGGCGGCGTCTACGATTAGCGGATTCCTATGACTGGACGCGTCCGCTAAATATCCGGTTGTCGCCTTTTTAATAAAGGTGCGAATAGGCTCGAGACCGCTCTCACTGCATTGAGTATTCACAGGTTCGACCTCACGGGATAAATCTTCGTGTGACCCACAAATATTTGTTACCGTGATATTTGTGTTTATTAATACACTCATGACACAGGAATAATTCCTTATGTGAGGGTACAGTTAGAAAGGGCCTATGAGAGTGCTTCATAGTATTATAACAGTTTTGCCTCGTACAGGAATCAATGGCTATTAACCAATTACCTACAATAGGTCGAGTAACGCAAGTTATGGTCTCTTTGATACCAATTTCATCGTTCATCGATTTTAACATTAATCATATGCCTTGAGCGAAAAATAAACCAGTGATCGATAGAACAATTTGCAATATTGGACAAGGTCGCTGGATTGATTCAAATGGTCAAAGAGACATTGATCTTTAATTCGGCTCCGCCCTGAAGTCATGGTTCAGGGATCCAAATTTAACCTGTAATTGTGGTGCGACTTTACAGAATATGTCACACCTGCCGATCTGCCTCTTATGCCCCTTATACCTGTACAATAGAAGAGATGAGTACACCCACAAATGGCGCGATTGTACTAGACGCTTAGCAGGACATATGAACCATTGACACGAAAAGAAGAAGAATTGGAGACAATTAGCCGCCTTTGACCACCCAATTATCATTCAGGTGATTCTATCTATCTATCTATATTATCACGCTACATTCCTGCGGGGTAGACAGAGAGTACAGAGTTCCAACAGGTTCTTTCCTCAGGTAATTAATGTGAACTAAACCTTAATAAACTGCGATTGCTTTTCAAAATTACTTTTGAGGCAGCGACTAAAATAAAACAATTTCATGAATTTAGAAAGCATAATTAGTTTGATGTCTGGTTTTAGTGTATTTTTAGGACCTCTCATATGCATCTAATCCAATGGCATTGATGCATAGTGGAATATATAAAATAGTTCTCTGCCACTTCACAGATATGAATCATTGACCCAAAAAGAAAAAGCCATTTTTCCATTTAAATTTATTAGATATGGACACTATTTTATTGACAATTTAAACTATATGCCGACTCTTATATATCTATCTATATCATCACTCCAGATTCCTTGCGGGGTAGGCAGAGAGTACATGGTTCCAGCTGGTTTTTTCCTTACATACCTCTCTCCGTTCCTCCTCTATCATAAATCTAACTAAAACTTATTATTTTAACTCGTTTTTGAAAACATTAGGAGCTAACATAGATAGTCGGCGAAATTTAGATGTATATAGTATATATATATATCGCCTCCGATCAAGCTTTCAACCAGTAACTCTGACAACCCTATATAGTTGAAACAATAAGCTTATTCAATTCATCTCATCAGATGAATGATGCCATACAAATGTTCTACTTTTCTCGCTAATAAGTGTATTGTCGAAATAATTAACTATACCAAAATAATTGGTTTTTACCGTACAATTAAGAAGTTTTGCAACTGAACCTTCGAACGGGTCTATTATAACATATAACTGAGGCACTTGCAAGGTAGGCAGAGATGAGTATTCACTAGATCTTTTACGCGTACCTATATAAATTGCCATAAGACAGGAGGTGTTTATGTATGTAAATTAATCATATTTGTAAACGCACCCACGACACAGAAATAAATCCAAGTTTAAGGCTACTAAAAATCAAATGAAATACTCTTCGTGTACAACAAAGAATTGTGAATTCAATACTTTTTATAATCCAATTCGCATTATGGACGTACACAACTGCACGCTTAACTTGTTCGCATTAATACCGCGTGCGCAATATAAACATTGACAGCGATTGACCTAAAAACCACCCTACGTACTAAAACTCATTAAAAACACAGACCATATGATTGTGTGAACGCATCCCAATCGATAGAGCCGACTAACCCTCGAAAGCTCAGCTGTTGCAGTGCAGGACGCTCGCCGCCTGCGCAGACTGCCAAAACGAGCGCACTGCGCAAGTCCAACATGGCCGACAACCCTACCAATGCTATACATCAATTGAGAGCAGTTATGCAACAATAATTTAACATATAGATGACATTTAAGACAAATTGCACCTTAAACACCTCGAATAAAGCCCATTCCAGTAAAATATTGTTGAAACATTACTGAAAAAACTCAGCTCAATTCCGAACCCCACGCTTTCCATTCCCACCCATTGTAATTATACCGAAACGCCGATGGGTGATTATTTTAATATTTTCAACTTTCACACAGCAATACGCATTTAGTTTTGTAATAAAATTAATTAACAGAATTTTATTTATCGCTTAGAAAACACGATCAGGATTGGATGCAAAAGACATATATGGGCTTATTGTAGATATGCCTTACGCTGATGGAACGTTTTTAATATATTGTGAAACAAGTGTAATTTAACTAAAATAATCTCTAGCTATTTTGCTATAGTGATAACTTGCTTGTTTTATAGTAATAATGGATTTATAACAAATAATAGATGTTGGCTCCATGTTTTATGCATATGCTGCACGGATCTAAAAAAAAGTCACAATATTCCTAGATATATACACGGGAAATGTTTTCCAGAAAAAAAATGCAATGGTATAAATTGATGGAGCAAAAATTGGACACAATACCATTTCGGTACGAATAGATGCTCAAAATCGGAAACCTACCTCAGGGTTTTGAAACTACCGCAGAAATGTGTAGCTGTGAATATAAATAATGTAATAAAATGATCAATGAAAATATAAATAATAAAATTCTATCATCTCGTATCATTATAACAATTCAATAAATCCAACTATAATTAAGAACATATTCAACTTGAGCCATTAATAGTTACCGTCGATACGAAACAGGTCTCCCATCTTTAAAATAAACCATTACTATTTAAAATGAAAACAGCACCGAGCAAAAACACAAAGTATTTAAAAGCATGGCTTGTAGTGTCTTAATTATGACATTTCTATGATAATCACATTTATATGCGAGTCACAGGCGGGGCGACGGATGAAAAGGCCTCTCTCATTAAATTAGTCCAGTGGTTGGAGCACTATGCCTTTACTTAACTTACGCACTGATTGACGTAAGTGTGAAACTCGCTCTCTCCACGCTGGTATGAATTGGTGAACATTGCCTGAATACCTTCTATAGAGGCAATAAACTCGGGAAGGAGGCAGTGTGGGGCCTCGATCACGGCGCGGCGCGCACGGGTTGAATTCGCCTATCTCGAGGACTTTCTGTTTGAAGCGTCATCTTCTAGCTCTTTTTAAGAAAATTTTTCTTTCCTTTTTTTATGTTTCGAGGTTGAGGTGATTTTTAATCAGGGCGCATAGGTTGTTTTGCCATGTGTAAGTGTAGGTGGTAGCAGTATAATAGGACTGTACAAGGAAAAAACTAGATTAGTAAGAAAGACAAACCTAATTATCCTTTTAAGTGTATCTGGATCTTAAATATTTAAGAACTAAACAGTTTACTCTAGATAATATTATGTATATCTCTATTTTAATTATATGCTCATGCATGATTCGTATGAGTTGTTTTTGGGCAATTTTTACACCTTATGACAATGTAATTTTAACAACTCATCTAAAAAGGTTAAAATTTATAAGAATTGGTAGAAAGAAAGAAAAGAAAGAAAGAAAGAAATTTTATTTGTCACAGCATGGGAGACACAGACAGAGATATTATAAAATTACAAAAACTATAAAATTAAAAGAAAAAAAAAAATACAAAAATGGAACACAACAAAGTAATACACATGAGTATGTGTCTCACGGCTGAGCCAAATAGGTATCCAGATCAGCTTAGTGTCAGGCACAAGTGCGAGACGCTGATTTTCATCTGGACCCTCCTGAGTCTTCACACATGTCAATCCAGTATATATATACATACATACATTAAAAAAAATATATAGCTCGGAAATTTAAATGTTATATAGGTAACTTTTAGTGCGCAAATTGTTAAGTGTAGTGAAGTGAAATGTGTGTTATCAATATTTCATACAATATATAATATAACATCTATAATGTAGAGATTGAAAAGATATGATAGCAATATTAATATTTTTTCCAAGAATGGTAAACACAGTCAACAGAAATCGTAGTCATGTAAGTGTAAGCGTGTTGTTTAATATAATAAATAGGTAAAGAGGTATATTTTATACACTATTAGGGTTAGATGCATACTTACATAATATACGCTAATTATATAATAATAGATAGGTTTATATTTACATTACCCAGATTACGCTGCGAGTCTAAGAGGTAGGCACGCAGTCGTTTTTGGAATGTGTTAAGATTGTTGATCAACCTTAAGGGCGGTGGAAGATTGTTCCAAATTTTGGAAGCGGCATAACGAAAACTCCCCCTGAAGGCAGCCGATCTGTGCGGGGGAATACATAGCTGTTGCGCACACTGCCTTGACGGGCAGCCTCGCTGAATGGTAACCCAGTTAAGTTTTCGGAATAAATATGATGGTTCCTTAAATTTAATAACCCCGAAAAGAAGACACGCCATGTGCAATTTACGACGCAGTTTCATTTTTATAATTGCATGTTTGTTAAGGAGTGGTGTGACATGGTGTCGAAGGGGTACGCCGAAACAGAAACGTACACAAGCATTCTGTACTCTTTGTATAAGACAGTTCGTCCTGGCTAGCAAACGTGGGCCATATACAGTGTCTGAATAATTGAGCTTTGATAACACTAACGACTCGACTAATAGTACACGTAGCTCTTCGGATAGATATGATCTCATTCTGTACAAAATCTTCAGACGATAAAAACAATTCTGAACTGCAGCCGCTATGTGTTTTTCAAACCTAAGATCACAGTCAACATATAGCCCAAGATTACGTGCCTCAAACACCCTTTCTATAGAGTGCCCCGCCATATCTACATCTAGAGTTACAGGTAGTTTCGACAACTGTTTTTTTGTTCCGAATAACATCCATTTCGTTTTGGACGGATTAAGTACTAGACAACTACTTTCTGACCATTCCGCTATATTCCTTAAGTCATTATTCAGAGCTACTAGAGTAGATTCATATTTGTCTGGTGTAAAGGAAATATAGATTTGGACATCATCTGCATATATATGGTAGTTGCATGACTTAATACAGTTTGCCATATCAGCACAGTATAAAATAAATAAGATAGGACCCAAAATAGAGCCCTGAGGGACTCCCCTTTTGACAGGAGCTAGTTGCGACACTCGGGTGCTACCATCATCTAATCGCAATTCAACTATCTGCTTTCTATGGCTAAGGTAGCTATGAAACCATAGCACTGTCTTTTGATTGAACCCGTAGTAGTGAAGTTTCGATAGAAGCAAAGTCACATCAATGCAATCAAAGGCGCGAGAGAAGTCAAGTAGCACCAAAAGTGTGCACATTCCTTGGTCCTGGGCAGATAAGATGTTGTCAGTGACATCGAGAAGAGCGGTAGAAGTACTATGTCGTTTCCTAAACCCTGATTGCAACATGGGTAGGACTGAGTTCTTCTCTAGGTAGCCAGTCAGTTGCTGACACACCACCCTCTCCAAAACCTTAGAAAGACATGGAAGAATGCTGATGGGCCGAAGGTCTGCAGTAGTTAACGGGTTAGGTTTTTATAGCTAGAGGTCTGACGGATGCTATTTTCCAAGTCTCAGGGAAGGTTGATGTCTGTATGGAGTGATTGATTATTTGAGTAACAATTGGGAGTATATACGATAAAGAAAAAGTAAACATTTACTAGGTAGCTAATTACTCTGCACACGGGACTACATAACAGAAAGAGCCATGGAATATTGATCATTTATTTTTCATAATAAACCAATATACTGACATATAACATTTCATTCACAAGCAAGTGCTAGCCCATTAATTATAATAATACCAACATAGTTGTTACATTGATTATTATAATAACAACATGGCAGGCCTATCAAATGACTTTCGAATAATTTAGCTGATTAGCCTTAATTGCTGACAAAGTACCAGGGGAACACCAATATCGGTTGCCGGAAAACTTGAAAAACTTGTTAAAATAATTAATTAACTAGGAATAGTTGTCAACTATTTTCGAGAATGACCGTGCTTCTAAAGTCACGTTAAGCAGTTAGTCCCGACTAATATGGTAGTCGTTAAGTTGGACGTTTTATAGGTGGCTTGGTAGGTTCCAACAGTAGGTAGCTAAAACCCGGCGTTCACCAATCCACAACCCATCATGACTCATGCGTGTGTTGTGTCCGGACTTTCGGCCCCCTTTCCCATCGATAAACTCCAAGCGGTTCAAAACCGCTTCCTCCGTAAAGCCGTAGGAGCCCCCTGGTTCGTACGGAATGTCGATCTCCACTCCGATCTAGGTATCGAACCTATTCGCCCCCCTATCTATACTATCTTATGGGGAAAATGTCGGACGGGCCCAGTAATTGTCTAATCAGACATTTAGTGCAGAATCAAAGGATATGACACTTAGTGCGTATTTTGCTAATTGTTCATGGTTTTGACGGGTAACAGATACCAAGTAAATGGGTCTAATAACAGTAACATACTTCTACTTTTTGTAAAGATGTCGTACAAGACGACTAATTAAATATTTTTTCAAACTATCAGAGCAGGAATCTTCCATATAAGCAGTTTTAAAGTTACGCGAAATTCTGACCACATCAAGTATAACAATCTCGCAGATTCCGGTTACTACAATACAATGTTTTTTATTGCATACAGAGATATAACGACACCAAAAAAATCGAATATACATATCGTCGTTGTCACACCAATATATGATATGTTCAAAAAGTGTAACTTTGAGATATTGAATGAAAACGTTCTCCTTGTAAAATTTTATATGAAGCAAATTTTTAAAGACCACAGTTTACCGTATAATGCTTAAAGTTACAGACTTTTGATACGAAAATTTGTTTATTAAAGTAGTCAAAATGTCGAATCCTCCAAAAAGTGCATATAGCAAATATTAGTTTGGCAACGCCGATATTGGAGTAATGGTAGGTAAGCTTACTGGGTATAGATATCCAAAATTACCTTTGTAGACTCTCAACCAGCGGTTGGACTGACTTAAAAAAAATCTATATGTGTGGGTTAAAAATAATTCTCGGGTAAAAACTAGCACTTTAAAGTTCCGAAATGTGTGAGAACACACTTATTTCGGACGGAATAACCCACCATTATGAAATAAAACTATTTTTTCGGATTTTATCGCGGTTTATTTTTTTTTTTTTTTAAGTTCCCGACGTTTCGAGTGCTTTGCAGCACCCATGGTCACGGGAGGGACTGAGGTGTTAGACGTCGAAAAGGCCCGAGAGACGTCCAAAAGGCCCGAAACGTCAGGAACTTAAAAATAAAAATTAAACCGCGATAAAATCCGAAAATATAGTTTTATTTCATGTGTAATATTCGCGTAAATCTAAGAACTCAGTAACCCACCATTATGTTGAAAAACAATTGGAAAAAAGGTAACCTGAAAAGAACCAGAAGGTAGAACTAATACGGACTATACCTATTTAGGAGTTCAAAACGAACAAGGTTCTCAATTCGTTTGAGTACACAGGGTAGATTTTTGAGATGAGGCAGTAATAGCTATCGCAACAGTTGTAGCTACAGATAAACGGTCTAAGGAGCTATTCTTAAAATTTGTTATATTTTGAGATAAATTTACAGATTTCGAAATAATGTACAGTCCGCAAGAAAATGGGCAATTCACACAAAAAAAATTTGATGCCAAACCATCCTGTTTCTTACACAGATCAATAAGATTTCCTGAGTAAACCTCATAAATCAAGAAAAAGTTCCTGTATTCTTCAGGCCCTGAAGATTTTTATGATCCCATTGCGATTCTACCGACAACTGGATCCTATCCATCAGATGCCGTATCAAAATAATTGCTGATTATGCACTTTTAAGAAATGTAATACTTAAATAATTGAGGTACTCACAACGCGCGACACATTTATTCAAACGGCGCACGCGACAAATTATCGCGCCGACAAAGAAGGGAGGGCCACGGGGCGCGGGGTACATGACGTCACGTTAAAAACATTCCCAGCACACCATTAAAAGGGAGAGATCTAGCACTTTTGTCGCGCTAACCCAAAGCTTTGGTGTTCTCAATGATCCACTAAAGTCGTGTGGAAAATTGAGGGACAATCCAAACTGGCGTGTATAAGATGCGAGTGTAACTGTTTTGGGGTTCCGTGGGAAGGTGGAGCTATGTGACGGCTGGATTTAATTTAGAGTGGATTTGACGGCTGATTGGACGGCTGATGATAGATAATTTGAGAGTTATTAAATAGTTACGTTTCATATCCGAATTTATATTCAGTTTATATTCTGTGCGCTCGTACAAGAAACTAAGGTAGGTTAGGCATGTAAACTACGTCTTGCATTGTCCTTGCTGGAGCGCTAGTTTAGCGAGATTTAAAGGACTGAGGGCGTGAGCACATCTCTTATCTACTCTTCTGCTCCCTCAATAGCCAGTGTGGTATGTAAGGAAATAACCAGTTAGGACTCTGCCTATCTCTGATCTGGCGTGACGCACGCATTAGTAGATAAATAGCTACCAATGAACTAACATAAAAGTAGAATTATTATAAATATACAATAAGAAGCACCCCGTGCTTTTTCACAGTAAAATTAATTTAACGAACTTCGTACCTAAAAGTTATTTTCTTCTAGTAATTAAGTGGATCCATTGGCCAACTTTTGGCTCCATCATCAGAACCTGAACACCATCTGGTCGTATAGTACTTGTCAATACCAATCTAAGAAGCCTTAACACGAAGGGATTATGTGATACAGTTCACATGTTCCTATGGCCACCTTCCGACTCCATCATTAGACCAGTTTTATGGTACCATATTATACCATTGTCACCGATCTTAATGCCAAATTTCAGATCAATCGGATACCCCCAAGTGCTTGAAAAATGGATCACAAGATTTGAACTGGAAAGACAGACAGACAGACAAACTGATTTTAGTCAAGATACTAGGTCAAGATAAAAAATTATGGTATTGTCATCGCCGTTTTCCAAGTTGGTGAAAATCACGTTGAAAGATTTCGTTACATAGAGGCATAGATACATAGTTACAGGTCAAGTTAATAAAAGCGTGTTAAAATATAATGTTCACGGAACCTATGACATAAAGCGCGGCGCACACTACATTTTTTTATTCGCGCGGCTGAAAGGGCGGTTACACACTACGCCAGTGTAGCTGTTATTAAAAGATACGCGACGTCGCGCACAGATACACATAAGCACAGTCAGACTGGTATAAAATAAAAGCATCACGCGGTAACCACTGAAAGAGGGTAGGTAATCGCGGCGGCGGCTTACAAAACACACCATGTAAAAACTTTAAAAGAAGTTCCGTGTGTTTACTTCGCGTTTTTTTAGAAAACTATCCTTCTATTCACAGTTAATGTTAATGAAGTAATTACTTACTAACTAGTAATTATAATTATTTTGAAAGGTGCTTTTCGTAAATGCCAACTGAAGCTTTTAGGTCGGAAAATGTTCTCGGGGTGAATAGAGAAATTTCGTGATATTCCCGATTCAAATTCCATAGTATCGGACCCGATAATTGCTTGGTCTAGGTGTGCAATTCTCGAAATAGGTAGTATTAGTTTCGTGTCAGATTGGGGCGTCAGTCCGGCCAAATTTTGATCCGATTGTAAATTTTCGTCGAGTACCTAGTAGAACTTACCTCCGTATATCCAATGAGCCCTCTATGAAAGTAGTAAGACTTACCTGTAATCAAAACAAAAATGTTATCAACAATAAAACAAACATAAGTTAAGTCAATGACCTGTATGTGACTCATATCTTAAATGAGTATCAATAAAATCAAATTATAGTCGCAGTAATCTACACAAGTGTCATATCACTGATTTAATAGTCTCATGAAAAATGTTCTAGGATGTGTTTTAAGATGTTAAGTTACAGCAGAAATATGCTCTATATTTGAGAAGTTTATTTACATCGCGATTATTTTAATGACGCAAAAGAATCATAGTCTTCATCTATTCCATTGACCACCTTACCTCTTCGAGAATAATAAGTAATCATAATAGACTATTATTTACTAAAGTATGATTGCAGCCGATTCTCTTCCCGCCCTCTCAGTTTACTAACATCTTTAACCTTTCCATTCAGACTGACGACGGGGTATATTAATAAATAAATAATTTGGTAACACTCATTTTTTATTTGATATTACATTTGCACTCAAAGAATAGCCCGCTCGCCTGCTGGAGATGGGCTGGGCTCTATGTAATTAGACCAATTTAAATCTTAATTAATATTAATTGTCCGACGGCGGAACGAATCTGTCGTATAAGGACCGTCGCGGAAAAAAGTCTTAATGAACATCTTACATTTTATTTAATTAACGGCGTAGAACTTGGACGGGAAATTTAAAAATTCGAATTTCGAACGGCACATTCCAACAGTCGGCGCGTCGCCTTTGCCAGTTTGAAGCGTTCTCGAGAGCACACGTCAAGTAACGCGCCGGCGGGGGCCGGGTAAGACTTTTGCACGCGACTGTACGGTAAAATAATACGTACTTTTATCCTCGCCGTGGCCATTGTTGTCGCTTCAATACAATGCGATGCCCTGTTAGTACTCTTAATACGGATGTTAACATTTATTATTGTATTAAATTATCTTGCTGCGTCCTTCTATATCGTATTTACTAGCTTATGTAATGGAATAGAAGTAATTATTAGAGCCGTTAGTTGTTGCCGGTGTATTGCTTATTTATTGTTGCGGTGCATTAATTTGGTAGTATATTAGCGGCACAGGTACGTAAACTCCATGCAAGTATGGTCACGGTATTATTATACCGTGGCGATAGGTACCGTAAGTATACTAATACTATTGTATGCTTACTCAATATATGGCTTAGAAGTGTTATCTCTCTCTCTGTCATAGCATAACAAATTAACTCTTAACAGAATAAAAATAAATACTAAACCAGGCAATAATATGAAATAAAAACAGGTCCCAATTATAATACCAACACAAAAATTACTAATCCACCCACAGTATGCGATAGTCCTTACATTCTTATTACGAAACGTTGCGACTTATAACCATACCCTAATAAACAACTTACATTGAAGACTCGACATTTAATAAGAAGCTCTATCGTTTAACAAAACGAGCAATGGTGTAAAACTTAATCGAGAGTAACGGTTATTCCCGGTATCCGTACTTGTCGTCCCCCTTCACCCCGCGATGTCTCCTCCGTGGTCCCTACTATGTTATTATTTATAATTTACGCTCGTACATTTTATTTGTTTTCATTATTCAAAATGCACCTGTAGTTAAATATTTAGGGTTGCCAAATGTGATATAGTAGATTAAACGTAGTAAAAATGACGTCATCGTATATATAACAAAAACGGAATGAGCAGAATGCGAAATATGCCGAACTTTAACATATTTTGTAAAATTAACACCTCGTATTCATATTTCTAGCAAATAAATCATTTAAATTTGAAGGTTCTTAAGTGCGACCACATACATCCTACTTAATATTATTAATGTGAAAGTTTGTATGATTGGATGTTTGTTACTCAATGACGCAAAAACGGCTGAACGGATTTGAATGAAATTGGGCACACAGGTAGTTTATTCCCCGGACTAACACATAAGATACTTTTTATCCCGAAAAAATGTTAGGTTTCTGTCTAAAGTCAACGCAGACTAAGTCGCGAGCAAAAACTAATAAGGATATAATTGGTAATAATCAATACCTAATAAAACAATACAATAAGTTATTCTTTCACTAGTGGGCAGAGTTAAATAATCATACTAACAAAAAAATAATTAAAAAAAAACTCTGATAATATGAAAAAAAAAACGATTTTAAATATCGAATACAGACCTTACGTATTGACAGCCCCGCGTTCTGTCGAATTACAATGTCGGATTAATGCACTGTGTCGCCGACAGATGTCGTCCGTTTTGGCACAAAAACTTGCATTTTGTAAGTAAGCGGACAAAGACAATGCTATGTTTTATACCGTGTGATGGATAGAGCGTGGTGAGGTGTGCTAGCCAGTGGCAGCGAGGCGATCGAGATAACATGGCAAGGAGAGCCAGTAAAGAGGACAGGGGCCTTAGCATAGAAAGATTGGCGTCAGCGTGACACTAGCGAATTGATATGCCATCCTTGTCACACAACAAATTTAGTAAATTAACATGAATATGGAGGCTTTTTGGCTGGAAATCGAAGAGTGATGTTGTCAATTTGTTTTAATTTCCAACACTTGTGTTATTTCGAATTATAATGTGTAATGTTGGTGGAATATTAACCATTATGTGTTCCTCTATGTGCATGAGTGAAGGTAATTGTAACAAAGTGATAAAACGTGCCTTTTCGATTTCCCTCAAAACGGCCGTCGCAATTGGTATGTAAAGTATCCATCACTTTACTATCCAGGGTGGGGCACTTCATCAATTCATTCATTATCATCTTCGTCATCAAGTTCATTGGGTAGTTGAATTAATTTAGAAATGAATATTCGTAAACTTTGTACAATGGCATAATGTAAACGCAATTGCCACGAAAAAAAAACATGAATATGACAGCCCGCTTACTTGCTCGCGTCACGCTGATGTCAATCTATTCGTGCTATCATTTGGTATATCTTGGAAGGCTCTGGTATCATTTGGAAGTTGCGGAATAACAGTTGTATTAGTAACAATATATTAATCAACTTCATAAAATGTTTTTCAGACCTATGTCATATTCTAGCAACAGTAATTAGAAATTCTCAAATCTGAAACCGAATTGAGATACTTTAAGTCACAAAAGTGGAGATCCACAGTGTGTTATCTAAAGAACATAACAAGAGTCTTTGTAACTGGCGAGCATGTGTAAGACGAACTATGAAAGTGGAGTGGGCCTGAGAGGTGTATAATAGAAGAATCTGTTGGAACTGTACTCTATTATATTCGCCAAATATATTTATGACAAACTATAAAGTTAGAACAATAGACCGGGTTAGGTGAAAGAAGAGAGAGGAAGCCTTCGCGTTGCAGTGGGACAATAGAGGCTTATAATAATAATCCTACTACAATATTATATATGTGAAAGTTTGTATGTTTGGATGTTTGTTACTCCTACCTATACCTACCTATATCATCACGCCAGATCCCTTACGGGGTAGGTAGAGAGTACAGAGTTCCAACAGGCTCTTTCCTTACATACTTCTCTGGCTTCCTCTACTCTCATAGTTCATCGTTTGTTATTTAATCACGCAAAAAGGGCTGAATGTATTTAGATGAAAATTGGCACACAGACAGTATATATATACCTGGATTAACGTATAGAATACTTTATATCCCGGAAAAATTTTAGGTTCCTGTCTAAAGCTGACGAATTCCCGGGCAGAAAGTAATAAAATACGCAGTAATAAATAAATTATATTTGACCGTATAATCAGGACAATTGCGAAACATCGCCTCGCTCCCCGTGCACACCCAACCCACCCGTGCACAACGGGGACCATTAATTATAATAATTAAAAAATATATATACGACGAATAAAATGTTGCTGAATAAAAATACAATTGAAAAGTGGCACAAGTCCGATACAGTATAATGAGCCAACACAAAAATGGACCGTGACGAAACGCACAGAGGGAAAACAGCAAATTTTTAGTTGTAAACAGACTTCTAAGCGCGACTAAGTGCGGTGTTAATTATTAGTTTAAGTATTCATAAAAATGTACGTTTACACTCGACCCTCGGGTCGGAAGAGGCGGAAAGTTTTATTTTAGCTTTATTGGACCGACCGCAGCTGGTGTTTCGGCGATACACGCGAGGGACGACGAATCGCTGCGACTTGTCGCAGTTTTTTGAGATGCATACGACGAAGGACTTTTTTAGAATCGTTATTGGCGACCGTTAGGTAGATAAATCGGGGTTTTAATTTAGACAAAATATAAAATAAACCATATTTTGGTTATAAATGGACGCAATTTCTTTCTTTCTTTCTGCTTTTTCAATGCAACCTTTATTCCCGAATATTGACCTCCTGAGGTTGAGACGCGTAAAGCAATCAGATAAATAAATAACAATAAACACCCTCGCCTCGATTTAAAAAGTCGGGAATGAAGACGGTATATTCCGTACGTGAGCACGTGATATGCCATTTACCATCTCAGAAACTCAAGTTTGTAAGCGTACAGGTTCCCTATACCAGGTTTAACATAATAAACGCAAGACCTGAAAGTAATTTGTTCTAAATCGGTAACTGAATTCATTCCAACAATCATAAAAGTATATTACATTTTTTTAAATTTGCAAAAAATGCTTTTACTCTTTCAGTGCACTATAAAAAAATAAACTTATTCTTGATTCTGAGCAAAAAGGGGATTTCAAATGCATTCCTAAAACGTATTTCTCAAACGGGACACATACCCGTGCAAGTTTAATTGATAATTGGGGTATAAAAGTGCTTAAAAATGGGTAAAGCCTTTAATTTTGGAAATGTGGTTTTCGTTTTGAATTTATGAAGCAATTCTCTAATCGGGGTGTCTGAGGTCTTGCGTTTATTATGTTAAACCTTGTATATGCGTAATTTTTTTTTTCTTCAGCCGAAAGACGAAATTAGTAATATTTATTATATATAAAAATTATTATACGCAAGGAGGCGAGTTGCCTGTCTGTCTGTCACAGTCTGGCCGGAGTCGCCATATCTGAAGTACGACTTAAAGAAATATTTTAATTTCTTATTCTCAGAATCGAAATTATAAAGTTACAACGCAACGAAACCATTACCCGCTCGTATTGGTGTAGAGTCAGCAGGAGGATTGAACACGA
This sequence comes from Phalera bucephala, assembly GCA_905147815.2. Taxonomy (NCBI): domain Eukaryota; kingdom Metazoa; phylum Arthropoda; class Insecta; order Lepidoptera; family Notodontidae; genus Phalera; species Phalera bucephala. Next base: position 3,767,886 of record LR990609.1, on the reverse strand, counting down.
AAATAAATTTATCACGTATCTACTAATTTCAGACTTATATCTATCTCTTGCGGGGCAGGCAGAAAGAAAGCCGACCGGTTGGTCGTCCAAGGTATTGCTAGAAGGATGTGGTTGAGGCGAATATGCGTAAGCTCCAAGCCGAAAACTGGCAGATAATTCTGCAGAACCGTGGACATGGCGGCATCTCTTTTCGGAGGCCAAGATTAACTTCGGACTGTTGAGTAGTAGTTGAGAGAACGGAGTAAGCTAATATAACATTATATTCTCCCCACAGGCTTGGTACTTATTGAACCCAAGTCCCAAATTTTCCGTAGAAAAAAGGAAAATTTTTTAAAGAAAAAATAATACTCTTTATTGTTCAGTAATATAGTCTAAAGGACAAGTCAAGAGTCTCTGTAACCGACGAGCGGGTATGAGACGAACTATGAGCGTGGAGGAAGCCAGAGAAGTCTGTAAGGAAAGAACCTGTTGAAACCTCTGCCTACCCCGTAGGTTCTGGCGTGATGATAAAGATAGATAGATAAAATAATAATAAAGCCGATGTCCGACATGTTATGCTGACCATACCTCATATTGTGTTAAGATTTTTTTTGTGAGTTTGTTTACTGTTTTTACAAAGGGGTGGATCGGGCTTTTTCGGGCGCATGCTAAGTAAATATTACAACTTTATGGACCATCAGCTGTTGATTTGAAGAATACAAATTTTATGACGATTGCACAAATTCCATATGGTATTCGAGACTTGGCTTGTAGAAAACTACGTCTCGTATTTTTTAAGTCTTCTAAGGCGACTAATAGGAATTGATACATCGACCACAGATATTCCAATAATAAGACACTACCAGTGTTATTACCAAAAACTGTTTATATCGTGGTTTAAGTTAAAATTGTTACGGTAACATCATGCCAGGACTTGTTACGGGCTTAAAGGACATTGTTCTGCGGCCATACATGATTTGCCCCAGAACCAACAGCAATGAAAAAATACGTGTATCATTTCAAATCACCCATAAATTCTCTTAAAGCATTAATTATTACACGGACCAACGGGGGAATCGCAATATTTCACAAAAAGTGTTAGTTTTTGAGGTTATAATTCAGTAGCCATTAATGCGTATGAGGTTATATTGTGTGTGTTGACATTTAGTAAAGATGTCGGCGACTTCGATATAAGTACTTACAATACTTTGAAATATTCGTTTTCGATTGCAAATTGTCCGTTAGATACGGATAATTACCATTATTTTAATAAAATAAATAAATAATGATGGCATGGGTCAAGTGTTTGTTGGTTCTGGGGCAATTTTCGACAATGTCCTTTGCTTTATCACTAAACGTATCATAGGCCTATGTTCACGAACAGGCTTAGCGTTACCCATTGACTAACTCGAGGTTATGAAGCTAAATTGCCTTCAACTTTCTTATACCGTAGATGTTATTCGCGTTTTCTAAGAAGTTTTTAGCACCTGTATTGGTCAGTGATTTCATACTAGAAGAATCGAAAGTCCGTGTTTTGAAATAAGACTATAGAAGTCGTATTACCCCCTGACTTTGTCACCATACTCGTGAGACAATTATCAGAACCGCGCATTATGTAATTAAGTATTGCGTGGACCTTTGTATATGATACAATAACTAAAATTGGTTTGCAGCATACCTAACTGCGGAAAATATTCCAGAATTGTTTCTATACTTAAAAGGGTATGACAATACATCAGAAATAATTTTTTGCAGCAATAATGTGAGTGGGTATGTGTGACGAAACGTCAACAGTGGTTTCGAATTGAATAGTGCGGTATTTCATTTCTAATGTCTTATTACGGTTTCTGTGACACCGACCGAACTCTGTACCCCCGCAAGGAATCTGGCGTGATAATATAGATATATAGAAGAACATCGATCGATCTACCTGTCACTGACTTACTTCCTATAATATGGGAATTTAGATTCTGGGTACACCTTCATATCGCCGACGATGCTAGCCCCCAATGTTCCCATTGGTAATAGGTTCACTCCCTATTAACTTGGGACCTAACATTGTCGGTATTATATATTGTCCGACAAGAATCTTTTGGCCATTGAGAGTGAGAGTAGATGACATTGAGAGTGAGACTTCCAAGGAGATATTTCGACAGGTGGGTCCGCATGGTTACTAATTAAAAGAGAACTTGGGCATATGGCAACTCTGCGAATGTCATGAAGTGACATTTCACTTGATGACTGAGTTAGTTCCGATTTTGGTTGCTGACTAAACGATCCTTGTAGGACTGTAAGAGTACAAAGTAAACTTTTTTAAATTGCAGCATTCTCGCCTAACTAGTTTTTACGAGTTTCTAATCTCCATTCCATTGTCTATTATAATATGCCAACACAATAATGTTTAAGAAATGTGTTTCGCATCTCGCATTCCCGACTACATCATTAAAACCGCTGAAACATACGGAACGCAGTTTTAATTTTGCTAAAGAAAATAAACATATTCCACAAAGCAATTGTAAATCAACTTCCAAGAAAATGAGAGAGTTATGTGTTTAACGTTCCTTATATTTTTTTTGTTATTTTCTTTTTCCTTTTTTTTGGGACGATGTGGCACTACCAGACCGATGTTTTGATGGATGCAGTTTGTGGCCACCTGCTGTTGGAACTTATCAAGCCGCATAAGGCATCCAACTTTGCTTAACGACTACTACAAGGATTGGTAACCGAGACTAACCGCTTAGCGTGCCTGCCGAAGCATAAAGACATTCGAACATGAAGATGCCACAAACGGTCACCCATCTCAGACTGACCAAGTCGAACGCTTAACCTTAGTGTTCGCCAAGAGCGGTTGCAGGACGCTACGCCTCTAATGTGGTAATACCCGAAGCTAATACTGACTGTATATATTTTAATACGATTTTCTCGGAACAAACGCGGGTGTTGGGCTGCGAATGCGATATGAAACGCACTGAATTATTCCATCTGTCATATTTTGTTTGATTATTTGTATGTTGAATAGATATGTGTCATAGCGGATTGTGGGTGACGTCATTTTGGTAAGAGTATGAAGCTTACAAAGTTATGACTGTAAATACGACTGATGTTGATGATGATGATGATGTTACTACATCAACGAGGAAAAACGAAGGAAAGTCAGTGCACTACTGTGCATGATAGAACCAGGTCGACTCCACGTCGACTTGCAATATTTGCAGATCGAAGGTTGCTCATCCAGTGTACAAAATGTATAGCTTTTTTTGTGTGTGTGAGTGATCTACGCTGTTGGCCGAGGGGCCTTTACAGCTTCAACGAACAAGAGGGCGCGCGTGAAATCACTACGCTTGAGCCAGAAGGGCAAGGGGGCAAGAGGTCAAGGGCGCCTCAAAGAGGGACGGCCTCGGCTTGAGCAGTTGCTATGGGGAGGACAAATACTAGGTGTTCCGCTGTGGTGCTCTGCACCGGCCGGCGGCTAAGGGATTCTTAAACCTCGCCGGCGATCAGTTTGATCACGGCCGTAGGGCACACCAGGAGGAGAAAGACGCATGCACCCGCTGCGGTGACCAACACCTAAATGCGGACTGTCCATGAGGTCCAGGATCGAAACCAAGAGCTAAGTCAGATAAATGTAATTTTCGTTTGAAAAATCTCAGGAGCAGTCCGAAGTTTTTTCTACAATCTATCTAGTTAAATCATCATGCCAGATTTCTTGCGGGGTAGGCAGAGAGTACTCCCATGGTTCGCCTCCTACGCGCTCGGCGGTTACGGAGACTCCTGACTTGCCCTTCAGATAAGACACGGTCTATTTGGTCATAGTATAATAGTCTAGGTCTTCCCCGGTACCTACATCCTTCCATTGTATACCTTGTATACTTATTTTTTAATTAGTAACCGTGCGGACCCAATATTGAAATATTTCCCTGGTTATCTAAACCGTAATTTCTCAGGCCGCGTGGTTCCCGGCTTAGAATAGGACCAACCCATCTCATCCCATCGGGTGTCGTACAAGGCGACTAAGGGAAAACTAGGGAATGGGCAGCAGCGTTCTCTTAACACTTCGACGACCAATAACTGCGCTCGCCAACCCGCCTGCCAAGCGTGGCGAGTATGGCAAACACCCCCAATTATGGAAGAAAGTAGGAAAACCAGGCCCCTAGTCCCCGGCGGTCCTGTTCGTCCTGGCCACGGTAGCAGCCATGGTAACGACAGGACAAGGGGTGCTAAGAATCTCCGGCAGAGATTCGGCTACCACCAAAAACGAAAATTGGCCCTGGTGACATACAACGCACGCACTTTGAGGACAGATGAGAAGCTTGTAGAGCTGGAAGAAGAGATAAACAAGTTGCGGTGGAATATTGTTGGTTTATCGGAGGTCCGAAGAAAGGGCGAGGACACGATAACCTTAAAATCCGGCAACTTGTTTTACTACCGGGAGGGCGAACAGCAGTCCCAAGGTGGTGTCGGATTTATCGTCCACAAGTCACTCATAGACAACGTTGTGTCCATCACTAGTGTGTCGAGCAGGGTAGCGTACCTGATACTCAGAATATCCAAAAGATATTTGCTGAAGGTCATACAGGTCTACGCACCGACCTCGGCATACTCAGATGATGACGTCGAAGTTATGTATGAGGACATTAGTAGAGCCATACATACTTCCAAAACACACTTTACAGTGGTTATGGGTGACTTCAATGCGCGGCTGGGCAAACGGGGCGATGATGAGTTGAGAGTGGGGAAATTTGGATATGGGCAGCGCAACCCCAGGGGTCAGAGGCTGGCCGAATTCCTGGAGCAGGAGGGACTCTTTATGATGAACTCTTTCTTCCAGAAGCCGCCTCATAGGAAATGGACCTGGATGAGCCCTGATGGTTCCACCAAAAATGAAATAGACTTCATAATGAGCACCAAGCGACAAATATTTAATGATGTCTCCGTGATCCACAGGGTAAAAACCGGCAGTGATCACCGAATGGTCAGAGGCACATTAAATATTAATGTCAAAATGGAAAGATCGCGTCTGATGAAGTCTACGCTCCGACCTTGTAATGCACATATTCAAAATCCCGAGAACTTTCAACTCGAATTGGCAAACCGCTTCGAATTGCTAGACAGCAGCGCATCAGTGGACGAAATCACCAACAGGCTGGTAGAGACTGTTCATACGGTCGGGTCCAAGTATTATAAGCCCCACCGTAAAAAAAGACCTCAAAAACTATCCAACTACACCCGAAACCTCATGGCTGAGCGACGTTCCATGACGCTCCAAACCTCCGATGATGCTAAGTCCTATAGGCAGCTCAATAGACAGATATTGTAGTCCTTGCGACACGATTTACGGTCCTTCAATACAAGGCGTATTGAGGAGACCATAGCACAGAACAAGGGCTCTAAAGTGTTCGCAAGAGACGCGTCTATTGGGCAAAGCCAGTTGACGAAGCTGAAGACGGAGGACGGAAACGTAACGTCGAATAGGTCGGAGGTGCTCAGGGAGATAGAGAGGTTCTATGGGCAGTTGTATACCTCAGTAGCTGAACCTGTTGTTGACTTGGTAAAAGACCCAAGAGCCAAGCTAACCCGACACTACACTGAAGATATCCCGGACATCAGCCTGTACGAGATTAGGTTGGCTCTCAAGCAACTCAAAAATAACAAAGCGCCGGGCGAAGACGGAATTACCGTAGAGCTTCTGAAAGCGGGCGGAACGCCGGTACTTAAAGTCCTTCAGAGGCTTTTTAATTCCGTCTTGCTCGAAGAGAAAACGCCGGAAGCATGGAACAGGGGTGTGGTGGTACTGTTTTTCAAGAAAGGTGATAACACTTTACTGAAGAATTATAGGCCCATCACACTGCTGAGCCATGTTTATAAGTTGTTTTCGAGAGTCATTACGAATCGTCTCGAACGCAGGTTTGATGACTTCCAGCCTCCCGAACAAGCCGGTTTCCGGAAAGGCTTTAGTACCATAGACCACATACATACGCTGCGGCAGATTATACAGAAGACCGAGGAGTATAATCGGCCACTATGCTTGGCGTTTGTGGACTATGAGAAAGCCTTCGATTCGATCGAGACTTGGGCGGTTCTTAGATCTCTCCAGCGATGCCGCATTGACTATCGGTACATCGAAGTATTGAAGTGCTTGTATAATAACGCCACCATGTCAGTCCGAGTACAGGGGCAGTGCACGAAGGTAATCCCCATAAAAAGAGGAGTAAGACAGGGAGACGTCATTTCTCCGAAACTGTTTACGGCCACCTTAGAGGACGCCTTCAAGCTCTTGGAATGGCAAGGACTTGGCATCAACATCAATGGCGAATACATCACTCACCTTCGATTTGCCGACGACATTGTGGTCGTGGCGGAGTCGCTGGAAGATCTAGGACGAATGCTCGGTGACCTCAACAGAGTATCTCAACAAGTGGGTCTTAAAATGAACATGGACAAAACCAAAATAATGTCTAACGTCCATGTCGTACCCACCGCACTCACCGTTGGGAACTCTACTCTTGAAGTTGTCGGCGAATACATTTACCTGGGACAGGTAGTCCGGTTAGGTAGGTCCAACTTTGAGAGAGAGGTCAATCGACGAATCCAACTCGGCTGGGCAGCGTTCGGGAAACTGCGCAATATCTTCTCATCCAAAATACCTCAGTGCCTTAAGACTAAAGTTTTCAGTCAATGTGTGTTACCAGTGATGATATATGGATCAGAGACGTGGTCTCTTACAATAGGTCTCATAAAAAAGCTCAGAGTTGCTCAGCGAGCTATGGAGAGAGCTATGCTCGGCGTTTCTCTACGCGATCGAATCAGGAATGAGGAGATTCGTAGAAGAACCAAGGTTACCGACATAGCCCTTAAGATTAGCAAGCTGAAGTGGCAATGGGCGGGCCACATAGCGCGTAGATCGGACGGGCGTTGGAGCAGAAAGATTCTAGAGTGGCGACCACGTATTGGCAAGCGCAGCGTGGGACGACCGCCTGCCAGATGGACCGACGATCTTGTGAAGGTCGCAGGAAGTCGTTGGATGCAGGTGGCATCGGACCGGTTACGCTGGAAAGCGATTGGGGAGGCCTATGTTCAACAGTGGACAAGTATGGGCTGAGATGATGATGATGATGAATTTCTCACCAACCCCCCTTGTCAATGGCTATCTATAACGTAGGGAGTCACGACTCTTTAAGAGAATTGTTTAAAGAAGCCAATCTCATGACGGTCCCATGTCAGTATATTTATGAAAATATAATGTATACAAGGAAAAATTTAGATCTATTTAATCAGCTAGGTGATAGGCATTGCTATAACACGCGACATAGAAATAAATTAGATAAGCCGCTATTTCGTTTGTCTAAAATTCACACGTCTTTCATGGGGTACTGTGTTAAATCTATACATATAATAAAACTGTAAAGAAGTCGTGTCTATACATGGAATATTTTAATATACTATCGATATAGAAGTTAATTCTGTAATTTTTGGCCTTTGTGTCTGTTTGTCTGTCTGTCTGTTTGTCGGAGGGTATGAACCAGCATCACGCGAAAACTGCCAGGCGGATTTTGATGAAACTTTGCGTGCTGATACCTTATAATGTTAGCTAACGTGTTGTATAGTATTTATCCGGAAAAATCAAAAGGTTTTTCCAGAAAAGAGGAAAATAAGCAAAATATGGGATTTCTAAAAATACATTGTACTTCAAATCTGTTTGATGGATTTCAATGAAAAATTGTGAAATTGTAACTGTACTAAAGATCACAACTCTGGATACTTATATTTTCGTAAAATCTAACAGTTTTTGAGGACAGAAAAAGAAAGTAATTCATTGTTTCTAAATCAACTTACTAGATTGTCGCGGGATAAATTATAAAACTTTATTACTGTTTGTCCCGAACTGCAAGGTTATGTAAAATATGTGATTTTGCCTACACATGAATTCGTCCATGAATTGATATTGGACTCAGGTTCGTCTCCTCACGAAAACTTTCCAGTGGTTAAAAGCACTCACTCGAAATTGTTCATACATGTTTGATTTAAACACTTTAACATGGTTTTGTGCATGAACCGATGTTGCATTCAGGATTGTTTCTTCTGGAGAGAACTCTAACGATGAATGGGCCAGATACGAAACTGTAATGACGATGAATATCTTACGAGAAGACTAACACAAAATGTACTGACAACACTTTGCTACATGCTTAGCTGGCAATGTACCGTTAGATACTATTACGCTAGATTATAATCTTTGACAGGGTAGGTAGAGAATATAAATCAGAATTTTTTTACCGATAATTTAAAAATACATAGATAAACTGATAATCCTTCTTGAAAAGGAAGATATTGTATACGTTTTTTATGAGACGGCGTTAGTGGTGTATATTGAATAGGATCGCGCTATAGAATAGTTTATATTTTACAAAGACTGAACCCGGTGATAGAGTTAGTTGGTAGAGAAATAAGTCTGGTGGAACTTGACAAAGTATACGAGCGTAATATATTCACTACATGGTTCTCCCGGAATAGTTTGTGTCCCTGTTAGTTCTTCATATAAAATGTTTAAACGAATTTAATTGAAACTTGATATGAAGGTATCTTACATAGTAAAATAAAACAGAACACTTTTTATCTCGAAAAATACTTATGTGGAATATCTATTATTTCTATCTATCTACCTATATCATCACGCCAGATGCCTTGCGGCGTAGGCAGAGAGTAGAGAGTTTCAACAGGTTCTTTCCCTACATACCTCTCTGACTTCCTCCACTCTCATAGTTCGTCTCATACACGCTCGCCGTTATCTATAATTTTGTTCATACTAAAACGGCTGAACAGATTATAAAGAAACTTAATATGAAAAAATCCACACAGGTATACAATGCGAAAGTGGATGGACGTAGAACAACAACTATTTAGAGTTACACAAATTATATACAATATTTATAATTATATATAACAACATCAAAGCATTATTAATAAAGAAAACGGTAGCAAAAATGAAATATACATATTTACACGCTGCTATCAGAAGTTAGTACCTAGAACAGATCAAAGATATCGGGGACTAGACTATCTTACCATGAGCAATAGACCATGTCTTATCCGAAGAGCAGGTCAAGAGTCTCCGTAACCGGCGAGCGTGTATAAGACGAAATATGAAAGTGGAAAGAGACAGAAAGGTCTGTAAGGAAAGAACCTGTTGGAACTTTGTACCCTCTGCCTACCCCGCAAGGGATCTCACATGATGATATAGATTATTAGATAGTATTAAAGTATCTTAAGTGAAATAATAATTTGAAATATAGCTTTATTTGCACACTAGATCATGCCGATATTATCCATCTAAGTGGTATATAAAATCACACCAATATGCATTTGTTGGGTTTTTACCGGCCTGCATGAAGGCCCGAAGATATTAATCATAAAAGAAAAGCTTGACAATCTTTTCATTTCCCTCTTCCTTTTGACAGGTGACTGGAAGCCTGGACTCATGCTGAAATTGTTCTACAACGAAAATTTTGTATTATTTAAATTGACTGTATAAATAATTTTGCAAAACAAATACGACTTGATTTAAGCAAAAAAAGGTAGACTGCTAAACTTACTTCGTCAAATAGTCGCAGGTACGATCCCCGCACAGCGCACGGGAATATTGATTTGGGATTTGTGATTTTGAAATAACGAAGATATTTTATGCGAATAGGGACAAAATAAAAAAAAAGTTTGTCCTTGTTAATTTCCAGAACGGCGGAACCAATTAAATACACTATCACTGGAAAATGGAGGATTTCTCAGAGATTGTTTCAGACTATTTTTAGCTCGGGAAATGCAAGATCCATGGGGGATAGTTGTTTTTATTTTTCTATATTAACACGGGTGAACGGATTTAAAAGAAACTTAATATGAAGGTGTCTCTTAAGTCTTGGAATAATGCTATCGCAAAAAGTCCTACCTACCTATGTCAAATTACAACAAAAAACGCGTGTGAAGCCGCTGGAAACACCTAGTTCTATAATAAAATCCTACTTGACGTCACTCAACTTAGTGAAAATAAATTCAAATCTTGTACTAAACGTACACTCTGCAAGCGAGCTTACTATACCCTAGATGATTATTTAAATGATAAAAATGCTTAGATAGGCTCCAGGATGCTGCTCCAGCTCCATCTGAATGTGGATAACATGTTTAGCTATTATTATTATTTATTATTCCCTCTCGGACTTCCAGTAGTTGAAAAAAAAAACTTTTTTCCTAATTCATTTATCTGTAAATAAGAGAATCATGTAGCCATTCTCATGATTAGTATAACTTGATTAATTTAATTTAGACTCACCTGATACAACATTGTTCTCCCATACCCCACAACAAAACGTAGATGGAAAAAATTATAAAAATACTATTTTAAAAGAGTAACTGTGGACTATCTAGCCCGTCTTTTCCGCAGGAATGACATTCCGAAGTGGTGGTAGAAAAACTGGATGTCATATAGGCTGCGGGTCAAAAAGTCGAAAGACTCGAAGGCTCGTCTTCGTCTGTCGTCACCAGCCATGCGTGTCGCGTGACATCTATCTATCTATATCGTCGCGCCAGATCCCTTGCGGGGTAGGCAGAGAGTACAGAGTTTCAACAGGTTTTTTTCCTTACATGCATCTTTGGCTTCCTCCACTCTCATAGTTTGTGTCATACACGCTTGCCGGTTACGGAGACTCTTGACTTGTCCTACAGATATTTGCGAGACATTTATCCCCTAAAGATATCTAAGTATCTATATAATCGAGCCAGGTCCCTTGCAGAGTAGGGATAGAGTACAGAGGTTAAAGACATGAGGCTTAAAAAAATATACAAAACAAACGATAAGATTAAAATGATGATTAACAATACATTTAAAATTAAATATCGAATTGACATTATATCGAAATAAGACTAATATAAAAATAAAATCGGATCGATATTTTAGTGGAGCAGAATAGAATAACAGAATCTTAGTTAATTCATAATTAAATCTTACTTCAGCCAATATTCAGCCTCAGTGTCAATTTAATACGAGAATTGGCCTTAAGGTAACACCAGTACTTACTTTATAATAGACAGATGTTTCATTCCCATGCATCATAGTGATTCATAACAGCAAATTGCAACAGCGGAAAGAACAATAATTATAATATACATATAAAATATTATATATAATGATGAGCTAGATTGTATGTTGCGCTAATTAGTCTATTGTTTTGTGTATGAATGGATAGCAGGATCTGTAGCGAGCACGTATCGAAACTGTGCGATCTCGAGATGAAATGCTATTCCACTCTTGCTACTGGTTAACTAGATAGGGATGAATGAAATAACATGGCTTCTCGATGGTAGGGGGTTAAGTATTGTGTAGACTAAAAGTAGATTATATCGTATGCTAATGTGCAGAGAATGTCGTAAGAGCGTAGCGTATATTGGTGTCGATTTTTGGGGTGGTTGATATTCATAGCAAATTGAGAATAGTGAGAGCGCCTAAAAGTCGCGATTCGTTATTATTTCGGTAAGAGTATAAGAAAAAAATAGCTTTTTCTATTGTTTTTTAAATGTCTTTTATTTATTTTCACTTCTAAAATTATAAACTTTGCGGGACCACTTACAAATTGCCATGTTTACATTCTTTTTTACCTTCTTATTAATATAAACCTACCTGTCAAGTCGTGAATCATCATGCCAGACCCCTTGCGGGGCAGGCAGAATGTACTAAGTTCTCAAAAGTTAATTCCTTACAGACCTGGCTTTCTCCACTTTGTCTCGTACACGCTCGCCGGGTATGGAGCCTCAACAACATAGTAATATACTTTTCTCTGACGCAACTCGATAAAAACCGGCTCCATACACTATACCCGTGCGAAAAATACAAAAAAACAATCATAACGTCAAACATTTATTAACTCCATAAATAGTCGACATCTGGGCCCTTATTCGCTATGACCAAATAACTTCGTGATGGTGAAACGCACGATCACTTCACGAAGCTATCGTAACCCGTCGCGTTACGACTTAGTCCAGTAGGTAAGAGCTTAGCCACTCCGCCCACTGGTTTGAGTACGCAGACTCGATCTCCGCATGGTACAATTTTTTTTTTACTTCCATATTTAACGTAACCACACATTAGGAATTGTGCCTATATCGTGGGTGCGTTTACAACCATGATATTCGCATGCACAAACACCCACACCGAAAAAAATATTTGTGGGTCACTCAAAGATTTTCCCGTGCGGGAATCGAACCCGCGACTACTCAATCTAGCGAGTGTAGCAACTCAATCTCTTAACCACTGGACCAAGCCGACCGTCAAATGGAACGTTTGTGTAACGCACAAATATTTATTTAGGTCTGGGTGTTTGTGTAGGGCAAGTCAAGAGTCTCCGTAACCGGCGAGTGTGTATGAGACGAACTATGAGAGTGGAGGAAGCCAGAGAGGTATGTAAGGAAAGAACCTGTTGGAACTCTGTACTCTCTGCCTACGCCGCGAGGGAGCTGGCGTGATGATATAGATAGATATATAGATAGGTGTTTGTGTATGTGAATTGCGTGTTTGTAAACGCTCTCGCGGCACAGGGATAAATTACTATAGTATTTTTCATGAAGGATGGTACTGTAACAGCTGTAGGTCAAAAAAAATTTTCCTTTTTTTAATGGCAATAAGAGGCATGACCTGTTTATATACTTATAGTTATATGCCTTAATACGATTGCATTAAATATTAATTCCGTTTGGCACTTAGAACTGTCACTACCCATCTTATGTAAAAAATATTATAGGGTGGGGTTACGTCTCTTAAAAAATAAAATTTATTTATTTATTTTAATCTCAACAATACACTATTCTTACAGGTAATTACCTAATGCAATAGCGTAGCACAGTCACTAAATACTAATACAATATCTACGTATAACCTAATACATCTTCTACGATAATACCAAAATATAAGGCTTTCGTGAATTCGCTCAAAATGAGAAATATAAAAACAAAATAGTCATAGCATCTATAGAATATTAAAAGTCACAGTCCAAAAAACAGCCCGAAAATTACACCACAAGAATAGATGTGGTCTTATTTCGAATAAGTTCGATCTAACCATATCCAACGTGAAGATGCGTGAAAATGCAACACACCCAAAGCTACCATTATAAAAAGATTTGAGGACATTAATAATTTAAAACTAATTTGTACAGTTGCTAGATACGAGTAGATGCGCAGTAGTGTTCACATTTCCACAGACATATTGACATTTACAGTTTTGTCAGAATTCCACAGTTTACTTTATATTCAATGATACGTAGAAAAATAATTAATCTTATATAACCAAGACTTATTTATTTCGTTCATGTTAATAAACAAGTTTTAGTTATATATTATAACTAAAACTTATTTATTTTGTTGACAACATTTATAACTTAAAAAATCTTAAAATTAAATAATATCATATAAATCTTAAATAAAATTCATTTGCTGCACAATTTATTGTTTAAATGCACACACTAAAGTTCCACTTAATTTAATAAATATTTTAAATATGTCGACAATTTCTGAGCTGGCAACATTTTTTTTATTTTGACATTTGAACCTGTCAAATTGTCCGCGGATTTGTAAACACGATTATAGTATATACAAACGAGGTAGTTTCTGGCTGTCATCTTGCTTGTGATCTAATACAAATAATAAATCTAAGGATTATGGGCCTTAATACACGAAAAACTAGCATGTTCCACGCACACATCCACTTTACAACATTGTTACGGCCGCAGGAAGGCCGCAATTATTAATATAATGGAATAAAAATAAAATGTAATTATAATTATTTGCCCGCATTCGTGCCGCCGTATTGATAATAGTTGGGGGAACAATAAAATATAGTTTAATTAGCCACGATGTCGTACCGTACGGGGGCATCGACCCTGCGGGGTGTTGTGAAGACGGCACAGGGAATGAGAGAGAGATCAAGATACGGTCGGGTAGGACTTTTTTTGATAAATGTTAATTCGCTGTATATTGTGAAAAAACACCGTCATGCCAAGATACCCCGAGCGGATGTGGTAAAAGTAAACTGTGTACCATTTCTAGGCAACGATGCTAGGTCCCATCTAATAGGGGCCGAGCCTTCTACCATTTTACCAAAAATAATTTCAATTTGCGTACTGAAAACTACAGTTAATCCGAGGTTCCACACCCTAAATAGATCTCTACGAGTTTTTTTTCGAAAACGCATGTATGAATATAGGCAAAGCCGAAGAGTGATGTCGTCAATTTGTTTTAACTTGGTGGGATATGAATCATTATGTATTCTTATATGTGCATGAGTGAAGGTAATTGTAACAAAGTGATAAAACGAGCCTTTTCGATTTCCCTCAAAACGGTATTGCTTTGCTATCCAGGGTGGGGCACTTCATCAATTTCATTATCATTGTTGTCATCATGTTTATCGGGGAGTTGAATTAATTTACATAAATTAAATCTTACTAACACGATTATGCATCTCACTGGACATTGGCAAAATACTCTTAAACTTGGTGTGAAGCCATAACTTAAAGAAGAAGAAGAAGGATCGCGCAAGTCTCTAATAAGTGGCTAAAGTATTTATGTGGACTTGTTTTGAGAATTAAGCCGTCATTTTGGAATAATAAATCTATCTATACCAATAAAAAATCTATACCACCTAAGTAATATTTTAGTATTATTCTAATTGAATGTAGTAGAAAGAATGTCAGAAGAAAGAATGACAAAACATATAAACAATGGGAACGTGGAAGGATGTAGGTACCGGGGAAGACCTAGACTATCTTACCACGACCAAATAGACAGTCTTATCTGAAGGAGAAGTCAAGAGTCTCCGTAACCGGCGAGCGGGTATAAGACGAACTATGAGAGTGGAGGAAGCCAGAGAGGTATGTAAGGTAAGAACCTATTAGAACTCTGTACTCTCTGCCTACCCCGCAAGGGATCTGCCGTGATTAAAAAGATAGATAGATTATTGTAATCAGAATTCCTCTATAGAATTAAAACTTCTCATTGTCATTGAAGTAGCATTTATAATAAAATTGATTTTAACCTTTCATTACTCTATTAATTAGAATGTCATACACAGACTGGGCTGCACACATCGCTTATTTATAGGCTCTTTAGTCTTTAATCGAAGTAAAATAGGAAATAATTCACGACAACGACAGTTGTCAAGGGTATGTGAAGTCCATCATTCCGTCGTTACCACAGAAATCGTAATAATGAATACTAGAAGTGAAATAGACCACGGTTTTTTCTAAAACCACTGTCGTCACTTTTCCATACATACAAAATTTAGAAAAATTAGCCGCAGACTCACATACATTATTAATAATATTAGCCCTGTTAAGAAACTGTCCCACTTTTGGGCACGGGCCTCCTCTCGAACTGAGAGGGCTTAGGCCATAGTCCACCACGCTGGCCCAGTGCGGGTTCGCGAACTTCACACACCTTCGAGAAACTCTTAGGCATGCAGGTTTCCTCACGATGTTTTCCTTCACCGTTAAAGCAAGTGATAATTAATTTTTAATACGTACATGCTTTCGAAAAGACAGAGGTGCGTGCCTGGGTTTGAACCCGAGACCTCTGACTTTGCAGACTAACGGTCTAACCACTAGGCTATCACTGCATACAGTATTGCTATAATAAAGTTTTGTTGTGTGTGTGTGTGAATGATCTACGCTGTTGGCCGCGGGGCCTTTACAACTTCACCGGACAAGAGGGCGAGCATGTAACCACTACGCTCGAGCCAGAAGGGCAAGGGGGCAACTAGCTCAAGGGCGCCTCACGGAGGAACGGCCTCGGCTTGGGCAGTCGCCATGGGGGAGGGCGTATACTAGGTGTCTCGCCGTGGTGCTCTGCACCGACCGGCGGGCATAGAATGTAAGGGCACCGGAAGGGTCGGTGAGAACATGCCGCGGACGGCGGTAGCGGCTGATAGGAGGGGAGTTAGGTTCGTAGTCGGCGGCGTCATGTATGTGTCTTGTATTACACAGTGTCAAATACATTAATCCACGCAATCCTGAACCATTTTGTTATAATTTTCTCTCATCACGCGGTTATACGACTTCTAGTGTCTTATTATTAAGTTTTCTATGGTCGCAACTTAGCCACCACTGCCTTCAACATGTTAATCGATATAAAAATCCACGGCAGCAATAATTTCATTACTGGGCAAAAACTATAAAGCGATAGACATTCTTTCATTACATGGTTGCGAGCCTTGTCCGTGCGCGCAGTACTAGACTTCTTGATAATTGAATAACATATTCTGCATGCCACTTATTTTAAGAAAACGATATTTGAATCAATTGAAAAAATCGATCCTCGATTTAATTGAGGATAAAAGATTGGTTCTAAATTAAATCATGGATCATAAGATCGATTCTCAACTAAACGAATCGAAATCGATTTATTATTTCTTCTCATTGTTACCAAACACAGGTTTTCAAAAAAAAAAATGTCAGGCTATGTTTTTTATTTAATACTAGTTTCTGCCCGCGACTTAGTCCGCGTAGAGTTTAGATCGGAACCTAACCATTTTCTGGGATAAAAGTATCCTATATATTAATCCAGGTAATAAACTATCTGTTTGCCAAATTTCATACAAATTCGTTCAGCCATTTTTTCGTGATTGAGTAACAAACATACAAACTTTCAGATTTATAATTATTATATTTTTTATTGTTGTAATTTGAATCGGTCTGATTCGGGGAGTTAATGTATCGATTCATCAGATCGATCTAAAATCAATGTGTGCGCTCGAATAAATGGATTTCTCTTTTAACCGCTTTACAATCGACATGGCATATAACTATATCGGAATTCACATTTTACGATACCGTAACGATAATCGATTACTATAAACGTTCTCGTCCTTGTACTAGCGTGTAATAACGGGCCTATGCAACAATGTTGCAGTTAATAATAAAAAAAATGCCCACAACACTTAGGCGGACCGTTTGTTTTTAATTATTAGCTATTATATGAATTTAAAATACCGTGACTCGTTGGTCTAGTGCACATAATACGGGGTCCTAACTTCAAATCCTAGGTTGGGAAACGCTTGCTTTTTATGAACACGTAGCTTCATATCAAGATTAGCGTGTCGTGCGATTTTGAAAATGTGAAAATAAACCTACACCAAGATAAATAATTGTGGTTTACACAAAGATTGAAGAAGAAAGTTATAAAAAGATACATTAAAATATTTGTTAAACACTTGAATAAAATAAACACAAATCCTCTCAATATTTTAATTCGAAAGTAATTCTGTCTGTCTGTCACCTTTTTACGCCCAAACCGCTGAATAGATTTGCATCAAATTCGGCAAGGACATAGATTATATCCAATGGAAAGTGTGTGTGTGTGTGTGTGTGTGGATCGTAGTCGGCGGCCGCTACGATTAACGGATTCGCATGGGTAGATACGTTCGCGAAGTGTCGTGTTGTCGCCTTTTTAATATAGGCGCGAATAAGTTCGAGACCTAGATCGGAGTGGGGCTCCTACGGCTTTACGGAGGAAGCGGTTTTGAACCACTTGGAGTTTATCGATGTGAGAGGGGTCCAATGGAAGGTCATAGGCAACGTATTGCCTAAAAATACTTAAGGGTGTGAAATACACGCCTGAAAATACGTAATAAATACGCCGAACGAAGTGGCGGGTACAGCTAGTCCTTAATATTATAAATTCGAAAGTAACTCTGTCTGTTTGTCTGTTACCTTTTCACGTCGAAACCGCTGAATAGATTTTGGTCGAATTCCACAAGGAAATAGGTTTTATCCAGAGGGAAGGACATAGAAAGGACATTATCAAAAATAACTTAAGGGTGTGAAATACACGTCTGAAAATAACGCAAACGAAGTTGCGTGTACAGCTAGTTTAGTATAATGTGAAAGCATGTGTTTGTCTGTTACTTTGTTACGCCTAAACGACTGAACAGCTTTTGATAAAATATGCTATATAGACCAAATAGACCGAGTCTTATCTGAAGGACAAGTCAAGAGTCTCCGTATCCGGCGAGCGTGTATGAGACGAACTATGAGAGTGGAGGTAGCCAGAGATGTAGATGTATGAGTATTATGGAAAGAACCTGTTGAAACTCTGTACCCACTGCCTACCTCGTAAGGGATCTGGCATGATGATATAGATAATATAGGCTACCGTTGGCCTCAAAAATATAACGTAGACTAAGATGGGGGGTAACAGCTAGTTACCTATAATATCTAGTACACAATAGAAGTTTTGATTATAGATTAAGATTATAATTTGGCATGACATCTTTTTATTTCCTTTTTTATAAACGAGGGAAGCATGTAGCCATTCTCATGAACGGTATAATTCGCTTAATTTAACTTAGACCCATCCAATGACCAACCTTCATTGTTCTCCCACACCCCACAACCAAAATGATAGCAGAAAAAAAAAATTTAATAGCGTAACCGTGGAGTTTCTTAGCCTTCTCCACAGAAATGATATTCCAAAGTGGTAGTAGGGTATTTGTTACTTTTCTGACGATTCATAAATACTATAATGGTGTACATGAATAAAAACGATAACGATTCTGAAAAAAAAAAATTGATAGCGGTTTGAATATAATGGTAATCGGTAAAATGGCAATAGATGTGCCTCCTAATACATTGAGATATAACCTAGTCAGCAATGTAGGTGTAGAGAGTACACCTCTGCCTAAAACGCCTCAACTTTATTAGGTTGTAGATTAGAAACACATAAAATTACAGTGGTTAAGAGCTTGAGCTGCTCCGCCCACTGTGTCGAATAGTCGCGGGTTCGATTCTCGCACGGGACAAATCTTTGTGTGATCCACAATTATTTGTTCCGGTCTGGGTATTTGTTTGTGAATTTTCATGTTTGTAAACGCACCCACGACACAGGAATAAATCCTATTGTGGGGCTACGTTTTTTAAAAAAAAAAAAAAAAAAGAACTGTGACAAAATAGCAGATCGCCTTTCAAGATATTATCTTGTACTCTCTACCCACATCACAAGGGATCTATCATGACGATATAAATATATAGGATATTGATTGCATAATTTTACAACCCCTATAATGTCAAGGGACACATCAAACACAAGAGCAATCAAACTTAATCCAATAAATAAAGCAGACCATTAAACCACGATCAGACAGATTTCATCTGATCACCGGCACATCCCAGACGCCAGACATATCTTTAATTAATCGCATTGTATGTACATAACCTTATATTAAAACAGTTTCCTTAGCACAAAATGACAATAGGGATTTATTCACAAACGGCACGCGCGATCCGAAACGAATCTTACCAACGAACAATAAGATTCAAATTTGTTAACACGACATACAAATTTGCGATCTTACAATGATACGAGCAAACGGAGTATTCAAAAGTTCAAAGCATTGTATATTAATGATAATCGATTATCAACTTTGTTTGTTGAACGTTAAGATTGGGAATCGATTGGGGGTGAGTGGGAGTTGTGACTATTTGAGTCTGGGCCGCGAGTTCCCATTACGGACGCGATCAAGTCACACTGCAAGATTTTAGTTCTCACAAAGTTTTTATTGAATTGGTTTTTGAAGACATTGTTATACATTCGGAGAACTTAGCAGGATTTTAAGTGAGAAATTAGAAGATGATAAGGTGAGACGGATCTGCGTCTAAAATAGGACATATAGGCAAAACCATTTAGTTAAAACACAGTTTAAGATATTAATTTGGAAACACGAGCATATCAGGAGAAACACGCGTTTGTTATCTATGGTGGCCTTGCAAGAAAACCATTTTTTTTTGTATTAGTTACAAACAAAATCGGGGTAACTAAACACAAGACGTAAAGTTTTACTAATCCTAGTATATAAAAAAGAATCTAAATCTACATAATAAGTGACATTTCAATTACCTCAGCAATTCTACGAAAACTGAAACAATATCGCACGCGCGGCCATTTTTAACAACCCAGTTAGTTTAACATAAAATTGTTGTTACGTTTTGTTGGACCACAAAAAATATGACAGTTATTCGTGTTCCTTCATTCATTACGGATAAAAACGTGCAATTATTAAAAAAAACGACGCAATTAATTACGACAACGAAACGCAAATTTTTATTTTAAAAACAAAATAAGCCAGAGTCTAAAAATCGAATGTTATTTTCATTTAACTGCGAATCACTGGTCGATTCATTAAAATATGTAGGAAATCTATATACCTAATTTCTAACCTAATCAACTTTTTCTATGGTATCGCCTCTGTTCCACAATTCTGTGTGACTTATGTCGTTTTTGTTGATTATCACAAATCTAGCTTGCCTGAAAAGGTATGACTTCGTGTCTGTCACAAACATACCAACGCAACTCGTGTCTACACCTACTGGTAGTTGGCAACTGTAGAGATTAGTTTTAAACTATTAATAATAATATAACCTCGGATCCTTTTATAATGGTAGTTCTAGCAAACTTATATTGCGTCCTTACGTTGGCTACGGTTGTAACGAACTAATTCAAAATAAGACCACATCAATAGTTGTGATCTTATTTTTCGAGCTATTTTCCGAGCTGTCACTTTTAATCTAGTACAAATAATATATCGATATCCGCGACTCAGAAAACGATCTATTGCGGGCTACGTTTTTTAAAAAAATATTCTGACCGTTTACTAATGTCGGTAATGGAGCTGGTTCGATGGCGTACAGAATTTGTAGCGGACTCCACCCGTGTGGAACGATCCGACTCCCACATACCTCATTTGTTATAAGCAACATTATAATCACACATTGTGCCGGTTAATAAATAGAAAAAGCGACAATAGGAGTAACGAGTCACAAATAGGCGTCTAATAATGAAATTGTATTGCATAAAAATATATGGTTGTTACGAGTTTCTCGGTTCGTCGGACCGTTTAATATGTAGCTTGTTTATTAGCGTCGCTTCCTGGTCGGTGGAGTAGCGTCCGCGCAGCCACCTGGCGGACGGCTGGTAAGATTGTTTTAATATTGTTTTCTGGATAGCTTTTGGACTCTAGCTTTTTGAAGAGTTGAAACCTCCGACTTGAGACCTCCCAGGTTGGTTTATTAATGTTAATTAAAATGGCTTTGCTTTATTGGATAGCTTTTTGGACGGACGATTTAGCGCAGTGGTTAAGAGCTTGAGCTGCTCCGCCCACTGTGTCGAATAGTCGCGGGTTCGATTCCCGCACGGGACAAATCTTTGTGTGATCCACAATTATTTGTTCCGGTCTGGGTATTTGTTTGTGAATTTTCATGTTTGTAAACGCACCCACGACACAGGAATAAATCCTAGTGTGGGGCAACGTCTTTTTAAAAAAGAAAAAAGAAAAAAAGGCTCCTTGAGGGACATGGATAACGCCTCGACTTGGGGCTTCTGACTTTGGTTTAAGCGAAATAAAAATTATCAGGCTAATAATAGTATACTTATGGGCGAATGTAGGGAAGTAAAAACGACTCTACACGAGGTAGAGGTAGTCTCTTTATTTAATTTAACATCGGGATAGTAAAGAGTCGTTATTGTAAGCTCATCGTCCTCACATAGATTATGCGATTAAGATGACAAAAACGTGACGTGTGGGTGTACATTCTACGCTATAGGCATCTCTTCATTTATTTGGACTACGAACTCGATTGTGCAAGTCTCATCACAGTCAGGATTATATTAAGTTGTGATGCAAAAAACGCGACTCAATGAAACATAGCCTATCTTTCGATTCGCCCAATCATTTATAATATTGTTAGTCTTTGTAACGCTATCAATAAAGAGTTATCGTTATTTAATCCATCGTTTTTTTATACTCGTTTTGAGTCATAACATCGTATATTTATATGTAAAACAATAAATAACATTTATCAATATACAATAAGCAGAGCCATGGGACCATTAAGAAATTCTTTGTACGTATACAAAAAACCACGTTTCACGCGGTTAGGTGTGTAAAAATATTAGTATAGTTTTTGTTATTAAATATATGGCCTTTAATTGGACATCGGGCGCCATATTTGGTGCGCAAGAGTGCGCGGCCAGATGTATCACAATGTTGCGACTTTTGTAAGTCGCCGGTTGTCGCAGATACATAAATAAAATTGAACATTTAATATTTTATAAGCATACCGAACGCACGCGTGCTAAGGCGACTTCATGCATGCGATTCTCGAACACAAGATGTTGTTGATGTGTGTATGTGAATGCCTAATAAAAGATTTAGAAATAGTTTCCGTTAATATTATCACAATTGCGGAATAAGCCAGAGGTACGTATGGAAAGAACCTGTTGAAACTCTGTACTCTACCCTGCACCGGCCGTGGCGTTATGATATATTTATCTATGTAGATAAATTAATATTAAATTAAAATCATGAGCTTTATCTATGACAACATATTTTAAATATTACTCTGATTGACCCCTAATCATGCACAATTATAAATAACCGTAACCACCCCTGCCCTCCCCCGAAAAACCTTTCACTCCCACACAAATTTCCATTATCGGAACGTGAAAACAATAACGCATTGTTATTAAAATTAAAAAGTTAAGATGGACTACCCGAAACTTAAAGCGGATCAATAGTTTGAGTACAAACAATTCCGGTAACCATGCAGACGGTGCCGGGCGGAAAGTACTCGCGGGGCTCTTGTATTTTTAATATCCCCTCACCCCCCTGGTCTCTCCTTCACCCCGCTTTAACATAATATAAAATTATAAACGATATGAATCACGATAATGTTCCGTGGGTCTGTGCGGGGCCAATTCACAACTTTGCCGGGCCCGAACGCTCCCCCCCACGCCTTGGCTCCCCCACCGGTGCACCCCGGTGATGTGCGTGCGTATACAGTAAGACAACTACGAGGAAATTAAATTGTATAAGATTATACAATTTAATTTCCTCGTGATGATTAGGTTCAGTGAATGTTGTAGGTATTTGTAAAAAATAGAGTTACAGAAGCACTTGAATGAAGGTAACTAATTGATGTTGCTATTGAAGTAACAATGTTTTATATTTAATATAATTTAAACTTAATGGCAAGCAGCATTTAAATATGAAATTAAACTATTTTTTTTTAATTTATCGCGTTTTATTTTAGATTTCAAAAGTTCAGTCTCACCCGTAACCATGGGTGTAAAATATGTAAAAGAGTTTTATTTCATAAGTAATTTTCGTGTAAAAACTAAGTGTTAAAGTACATGCTGTCATAACCGTTAGTAATTATCTTGCCTCCTACACAATCATGTGCATAAAATTAACTTAGCTACAACTATAAGTAACAAAGTTTCAGAGTCATATATATAACAGCATATCAGCAGCACAATAAAAATCTAGTTAAAATATTTAATTTAACAATAATTCGCAAACTCGCAGAAACTGCATAAGCACTATATAAATCAACTACAGCTGAATTAATCGCACAAAAAACAAGAACAATGATCCATAAATAAATACATCATAACAAGAAGGGCACGCGGAAGCGTTGACACACTGATCGATAGCTCACTGTGGCGCGCCCCGCGCCCGGCAAAAAGAAAAGTTTTATTTTTATAAGACAAGAAATTTATTATGGTCGATGCCCGTGTCGGTTTCGCGTTTCTTCGGAAATAGAATGTTAAAACGCTGTTCGGATCGATTGCGGTCGCGTAACGGACGGTGCACTGTAACCGGCCTATTTGATTTGCGATTTTTGAAATGCGAACACTTATTGGAATGTTAGTTTTTGTGACTTTTGAAATGAGAACATTTATGGGGATAGGGCTGTTTTTTTTTGCGATTTTTGAAATATGAAAACTTATTGGAATGTTATTGTATCTGCGACTTTTCAAATGAGAACATTTATTGGGATAGGGTTGTTTCTCTGCGATTTTGGAAAAATGAACACTTATTGGAATGTTATTGTTTTTGCGGCTTTTCAAATGAGAACATTTATGGGGATAGGGATGTTTTTTTTGCGATTTTTGAAATGAGAACACTTATTGGAATGTTATTGTGTTTGCGATTTTTCAAGTGAGAACATTTATTGGGATACAAATGTTTTTTTTGAGATTTTAGATATGATAACACTAATTGTTTTTTTTAATTCAAATAAGTAGCTTCTATTCAGATTAGTGTCTGAATGGCTTGTGTAACTCAACTATGAGAATGAAGGAAGCAAGAGAGGTCAGTAAGGAAAAATCCGATTGGACCTCTGTCGTGATGGGGTACGACCTAATCTGTCTCACCTCGATTTGTGGGAGAAGGCTTTTGCCCAGCAGGGGGACCTTATATTTTCGATTTCATTCGATCCCAAGTATTATTTTTGGCCCAAATAAACTTCTTACTAAAATAGTACTATTTTACTATGGCCAACCTAGACCGTCTTATGACCAATAGACTTGACCGACTTACAATGACTGTCTTATCTAAAGGGCAAGTCAAGAGTATCCGTAACCGGCGAGCGATGTATTAGACGAGCTATGACAGGAGGAACCTCTCAACTTGATTTGTGAGAGAAGGCCATCATTATATATTATTATTAAGGATTTAATTGATGATATAGACAGATAAAAGGACTGCCTCGTTGGTCTAGTGGCGAATAAATGCTTTGCTGGTCTGGTCCTGGGTTGAAATCCTAGGTCGGGCGAATGTAGTATTTCTATCGAAAAACTCCAGTATAAGTCCGAAGTCTGGAATGGTGGTCCCGGTATATGGCAATAGGCTCGACCCCCTATTAATTAGGGTCTAACATTGTCGGCGAACTGTGGGCGTGATCAGTACACCTCTGCCGCTTGGAGAATATAGGCGTGACGGTGTTCATTTTTTAGATAGTTAATGGGTGTAATTTTATTCGTCGTAGAACGTAAGCCCAAAAGATGTACCCAATGCGTACTGTTCACTGGTAATAAAAAACTGAATGAAAATAACACTTTCGATCTGACCGATCCGAATATCATAGTTAGGGTGAAAATCCAGAACACCGAAGGTATCTACCGGCCAGCTGACGAGCCGCGCCGCTCCTAAATGTCATTTTGCGCTTGGCATAGGTGTCTAGAAAGCACTAAATTAATATTTTTATGGAGATTATACTAGATATTACTTATTGAAGTGTTCTTTTTTATTTTTTTTAATACAGCAGGCATTGGATACATCACCTGGGCTGTCGCTCCAGGACGACTATAATTACACCGCGTGTATACGGAAGTGTACTTATGTCTTTGCTACCTAATATTAGCCCTGTTAAGAAACTGTCCCACTGTCACGGGCCTCCTCTCAAACTGAGAGGGTTTAGGCCATAGTCCACCACGCTGGCCCAGTGCGGGTTGGCGAACTTCACACACCTTCGAGAAATTCTTAGGCATGCACGTTTCCTCACGATGTTTACCTTCACCGTTAAAGCAAGTGATAGTAAAACGCACATGCGTTCGAAAAGACAGAGGTGCGTGCCTGGGTTTGAACCCGAGACCCTGCAGTCCAACGGTCTAACCACTGGGCTATCTCTGCTATTTCAGCCGCTTTGCTAGGTGTTATATTAAGGGTGGTAGTATACATTCTTTAACTGCCGTGACGCAAAATCTATTAAGTATTCATGAACTATTTCCCGGGTTCGCCCACGGGATAGATAATATAATATATTATGGATTTTTATTATATGGGAGAAACAAAGCTCATGGGAGTCGAGGTGTTTAGAGTCTATTTGGGTTGTGTATTTTAGTATTTTGTAGTGGGACTGGTGGTAGGTTGGTTTCCACTCTCCACCTACCCCGCAAGAGATCTGGCGTGATGAAATAGTAAGAGATACATAGAAAGTATTTTTATTCAGTATTTCTCTATGTGTGATGATATGAATAGAGATAGGCACATTATAATGTAATCCTGATGTCGGATTTTTTTAGAAAACCTAGCCTCCCGCTAGTATTTATTCCTGTCGTGGGTGTGTTTACAAACATGAAATTTCACATACACCAATACCCAGACTGAAACAAATAATTGTGGCTCACACAAAGATTTGTCCCGTGTAGGAATCGAACCCGTGACTATTCGTCCCAGTGAGCGAAGCGGCTTAAGCTCTTAACCACTGCGATAAATCGTCCGTCCCAAAGATAACGTAAGTAGGTACTCGCTGCCTACCCCGCAAGAGATCTGGCGTGATGATATAGTACAAAAAATAATAATTCTATGGATGCTTATCACATTTCTGACCCATCACTCTTCCGACCTCGGCGATGGTGGCTTTCCATGACGTATCGATCGTAATGACTTGCCGATAAGCCACGCCACCCCGGTTCTGAACTGGCGAAATGAATTCGTTGGTGTTTTCTCCCTCATATTCTGAATCGAGTTATATTACTGAATAGATATACACTACGAAGGTACCATTAATCACGAATCAATCTTATATATCTTGCGGGGTGTACAAAGAGCAATAATTGGTAATTTTAGCCCTCCGACTGCCTTGTTGGTCTAGTGGCGAAAAACGCGCGTTGTGATCGCGAGGGTTCAAATCCTTGATCGGACAGTGCAGTTTATCTACCGAAAAATTGCGAGTGTCAGTCCGGAGTCTGAATTGTGTCCGGTATATGGCAATTGGCTTGCCCGCTATCATCGGCGAAAAGTGGGTGTACTTAGTACGCCTCTGCCACTCCTCTTGGTAACGGTGCTTTTTATAGGTGTACACTAGCAATAATCACGAACAATAATTTGTAATAAGACAGGAATAACATTTCGAACGAGTGGTAGAGTCTGAAGTAATCACTAGTCTTTTTTTCAGGTAAGTACTCGATTTTGTTTAAAAGATTTCAGTATTCTGGCTACCCCGTCGGTCATGGCGTATAATGCGCGCAACAATCGCGAGGATTCAAATCGTAAGCTGAACAAAGTGATTTTTTTATAGAAAAAGTGCACTTGTGTCTATATTTGCAATAGGCTGATCCCCTATTACATGGGACGTAACATCGTCGGCGAAAAATAAGTGTAAACAGTACACACAATTTGAGTAATCGAACCTCGTGACCGCTCCCCACACTATGCGCCACTGGGCCAACGAGTCAGTCTGAAAAAATATGTCTACCAATCTATCTGTTTCTTTCAAAATCCATCGATTCTTTCATGTTTAATTCGAAAAAAGAAATGAGAGCTGATGCGGAATAAACATTTATTTTTTACAGAGCACAAAGTTTCAAGAGATTCTTTCCTTACAGACCTCTCGGTTCCGCCACTCTCATAGCTCGCTGGTTACGGAGACTCTTAAGAAAATATTTAACGCCCAAATACCGGTCACAAAGCGTTATTGACATTTCTTCCTAACTTGATTTAGACTATAATCTAATCCTGACACTCCGAAATATGCACCAAGATATCGTATCTAGGTACGTAGGTACAAATTAGTACTAGACAGGCTAAAATGGTATATATCTATTTCCGTTTCTCAAGTTAGAGGTATCATCCGGACCGATGCTTTTAGCGGTTCATTCCATAATGGATTTTGATCTTATTGTAGTCTAGATATTTTAAAACTATTATATTTGCAGAGAGTAAGTCTTGTGACTAGACATTAAGGTAATTTAAACACCAATTTTAACCCCTCTGCGGCTTAAATCGGCAAATTGATTGAATCCATATTATCAATACTTCGAAAGATGATTTTTTTTAATTTTTACTTATATATACCTATAAAACTGTGCATCCAGTTTGACTGTGGGGTCAATTGAGTCTACAAACTTAATATTATGGTAATACTAAGTTAGCACAATCTTAGGTTATGCTTTTTCAGAATCCTTTTAAAAAAAAATTAATAGATCGTTCCTTATGGCCACCGGCAGACTATTCAAAATGTATGGGAAGCGTTTTTTTAGCGCTGTCACTGAAGTAGTTGGCACCCTTGGAACATTTTAATTGTCGGTCACCAAAATCTATGGACGGTCACGATTATATGCAATCAAAAGGAATTTGTGTTTTAAACTGATTGTCAGAATTTTACAAATTTGGAATAATGTTCTATAGTTATCCTAAGATATAAGATCCTCTTTGATCTTCCTATTGACAAGTAGTTTTAGGAATCTAATTTGAAGCGTATCCAATTTATCCAGGTTTGTTTTAAATGTAGGACCGCAAGAAATGAGAGCATAACTAAATATCGAGTCCACTAGAGACATATATAAACATCTAAGGGTAATAGGAACTTTATAACTTAGATGGTAATGGTATTGTACTCGTACAGTACACGCGATTAAACTCACCCGGATTGAAGCTTTTCCGACCTGTTGGGGGTGCGTTGTCGCTAAGGAAAGAGTTACGGTTCGACAAATGTTTGTGTGTCTCACAAATATTTTCGGTCTGGCCTTTTTCAATTTATATTCATCCCTTGCAGGTAATAGACGTGATGTTAAAGAAGTTACGATCGAATAGCTGTACTTACGGATAAGACTAAGGGTCTCTTTCAACACCCTCGAATTAAGTAAATCGCCCGTCACGATTTAGCGCAGTGGTTAAGAGCTTAAGCTGCTCCGCCCAGTGTGTCTAATAGTCGTAGCTTCGATTCCCGCACGGGACAATTGTGTGATCCACAATTATTTGTTTAGGTCTGGGTATTTGTGTATGTGAATTTTCATGTTTGTACAGGAATAAATCCTGGTGTGGGGTTACGTCCTAAAAAGAAGTCTGGCATAGACTAATCGACAAATAAAGTTTCAAGAAAGTCTATGTACGAATTTCACCATCACTGCGTAGCGCCATCCGGTGGTTAAAGGAACAATTTTAATTGCCGAAGCAACGATAATTGAGAAGTAACTAACCAGCACTTTCATAGAGGTCATAGGATAGCTTCTTTATGTCATTGTTACTCCGGGGCACCTTCTAACTCATTAACATTATTGGTCCAATTTACATAGTCAGAATAAAATTTAACTTAATTAGTCTCAACAGCTGTACATATCCAGGTTTCATCTGTGACCTTCACCAGGTCATCAGTTAACCTTGCCAGTCGTCGTGGCGATTTTTAGGGAGGCCTATGTCTTGCAATGGGCATAGGGCTTCCCCCTCCCAGTAAAGAGAGTGAAATAAAAAAGACAAGCCCGCTGACTTTCTTCGCCAGATATTCTCAGTTTCGATTCGGTGGAAAGACACACGGGAGGAAAATGTGTAAACGCATGGGGACGAAATTATTAGCGTAAGTTATCAACCTCTATTAACGTATAAGACAAATTATGAGAGTGGCGGAAGAGAGAGAGGTATGTAAGAAAAGAACCTGTCGCAACCCTGTACTCTTCTCCATTCCGATCTCGGTCTCGAACCTATTCGCGCCGTTATTCAAAAGGCGACAACCCGATATTACGCGAACGCGGAATCCGCTAATCGTAGCCGCCGCCGACTACGAACCTAACTTCGCTCCTATCAGCCGCTACCGCCGCCCGCGGCATGTTCTCGCCAACCCTCCCGATGCCCTTACATCCCTACTTTCGTCGGCCGGCGAGGTCGAAGAACCCCTTGCCCGCCGGCCGGTGCAAAGTACCACGGCGAGACACCTAGTATAAGGCCTCCCCCATAGCGACTGCCCAAGCCGAGGCAATTCCTCCTTGAGGTACCCTTGAGCTAGTCGCCCCTTAACCCTTCTGGCACGAGCGTAGTGGTTGCACGCTCGCCCACTTGTCCGGTGAAGCTGTAAAGGCCTCGCGGCCAACAGCGTAGATCATTCACACACACACACACACACACACACACCCAAAAAGCTATGTACTCTCTGCCTACTAATAAGGGATCTGGCGTTACAACATAGAGGTATCTATCTCTTTTTACATCTGCAGGTTAGTTAACCTACAGTCTGTTGACTGCAGTAGCAAATTGTTACAGTGAGGTCCCAACGACCTACTAAAATATCGGGCACGCGTTTTAATTCGTCTTATTTAATACAAATATATTGAACAACTGCCAAACGGAAAAGTTAGTCGGCCATTACAAGAGTTTGTGAGTGCTCTATTTTATTTATCGTTTGTTGCATGTTTGTGCAATTATATTCGGGGAATGCTTATAACTATTTGAAGATGTATTCACTTCACACAAGCGCACACGGGATCTGGCATGATGATATAGATTTTTTTTTTTTTTTTTTTTTTTCCTTTTTTTAAAAAACGTAGCCCCACACTAGGATTTATTCCTGTGTCGTGGGTGCGTTTACAAACATAAAAATTCACACACAAATACCCAGACCGGAACAAATAATTGTGGATCACACAAAGATTTGTCCCGTGCGGGAATCGAACCCGCGACTATTAAACACAGTAGGTGGAGCGACCTAAGCTCTTAACCACTGCGCTAAATCGTCCGTCGTCGTCTTAGATAGATCATATACCTAAGTATTTAAATAATAACAATGTAATACTTGTAGTCAAAAGTATCTACGTCAAATTGATACCATTCCTTAAATTTAATCCAAAACTTTCGGTACAATCGAGCGAAAAAATGCAAAGTATTAAAAATAACACGTTCAGAAAAATTACGCATTCAAAATTCAAATATATTCGACGAATCCTATTGTATTCGCAGCGGAGCTGAGCCGAGCGCGGCCGAAGTCGTACGAACGTCGCCAAGCGCCATAATGCCGGTGCAAGCCGCAGACTTTGTCAGTAATTGCCGGTGCCGCTATAATCGCACTTAATTACAACTATACAACTCACAATCGCGCCCGTTTCAAGTATTCATTATTAATATTAATTCGCGATAAAAACAGGTTTGGTCTCGGAGCCCGATACGAGAACTCTCATTGCGCCGCTTATAACTCTAACGGCGTGTCTTATTTTAAAATTTAATTATAGAATAACTTACATTGAGATTTAAAACAATTAACGACGGCCGTTTTGTTCGCGTTTAAAAAATGTGTAGACTTAGCAGTAAAATGTAATTGTTTTACACTAGCCAACGGATAGTAAAACTCAAAAGCGTGGTACTACACGAATTTGAGTCGAATAACATTGCATATAGGACTAAAATCTTTATTGGCAACGAGTCGGAAAGATAATTTCGGAATTACGTTCGAAGGAAATATCAAATGACATTATTGTTTGTACAATTACAAACCGGCAGACCATTTTACTTTGAACTTAGCTCGGTACACTTATTGTGAAAAGTGACGTCACAGGAATTTAAGAAAAAAAATTGTTGACATTTGTTTAATAATGTATAATACGAATTTGTTTACGAATTTCATTACAAAGAAGAAAAATAATTAATTTTAAAATAAGTGAGCAAGATATGAATTGAATGAAGAATTGAAAGATAATAATTATTGTTTTATGATATTGTTACGTCAATAGATTTTACAATCTGAACTGAACACGGTATTATAATATAATAGCGCCATTCAAAAACGGAAACGATTTGCGTCACAAGAAACATCTGCGATACAAATTTCGCAACAACACTTATATATTTTTTAATGACACGAACTACAATAGAACTAAACGTGAAACGGTGCAGACAGACAGACAAAGAAATTACGCGTACCAAATAAAAATTCCATACAACATTTTCATTTTATCATCTAAATCGGCGTTTACGACGGGGAACAATGCCGTGCTCCTACCGAACGAAAGTGGGACGCAAATAAAGAAAACAATAAAATTAGAATATATAAACACATAAAAAGCTGTGTCCAGAACGTTCGCGGCGCATGCGCGGCGCCGACCGCACGTTACATCAAATAAATTAATATCAACTGAACGTACCGAAGGGTTCGTGTTTATTTGAAATAACTTTTCTTTTAGTGCATTGTTTGGACGAGTTGTTAGGGCACTCCGGCTTCGGGACTATTTCGAGAGCGTGTTCGGGAGGCAAGGCTGTTTGTTTTGAGTGGTGACCACCTGTTATGATCTGAGTCGTTGCTCCTTGAATAAGCCTAGATAACACTCATGAGGATTGGTAGCTTAGTTGGTGGATCACTCGTCTTGTAGTCGCTCAGTTCACATTTAGCCTATACTCGCAGTAGTAGGAAGATAAATGGACATAAAACTGCCCAATCCAAAAATGTAAACAGTGGCAGCGAAGTAGACATGCATATTAGGAACGCAGATATAGAAAGGTATGTGTATGTACAGCTCAGTTTTATGTCCATTTCTTAGCCTTCTGTTGTGCGAGCGGACTTAATGTAAGCTAGAAGTGAAGACCAGGCTCGCACCTTCTGATTTTTTGAAATCCATCAATGTCATTTCCTATCTTCACGGTGAAGAGAAACTTAGTACTACTTCTATGAACGCCTCTGCTTCATCATCATCATCATTTCAGCCTATACTTGTCCACTGCTGAACATAGGCCTCCCCAATCGCTTTCCAGCGTAACCGGTCCGATGCCACCTGCATCCAACGATTTCCTGCGATTTTCACAAGATCGTTGGTCCATCTGGTAGGCGTTCGTCCTACGCTGCGCTTGCCAATACGTGGTCTCCACTCTAGAATCTTTCTGCCCCAACGCCCGTCCGATCTTCGCGCTATGTGGCCAGCCCATTGCCACTTCAGCATGCTAATCCTGAGGGCTATGTCGGTGACCTTGGTTCTTCTACGAATCTCCTCATTCCTGATTCGATCACGTAGAGAAACGCCGAGCATAGCTCTTTCCATAGCTCGCTGAGCAACTTTGAGCTTTTTTATGAGACCTATTGTAAGAGACCACGTCTCTGATCCATATGTCATCACTGGTAACACACAAACGCCTCTGCTTAAACCTTCAGAAATGAAAAGTGTGAAGTATTTACGTATTCATACACACTAATTGGGGACTGTAACAAAAAGTTTCTATTCTCTTCCCTCGTAATTCTACACTGCTTATCATCCAACTCGCCCGCGCATTCCTTAGTGCTCTGGAAATCCAAAAATCTAGCACATCCGAATTAATCGCGGTTTTTATATCCCAACTGCAATCTAATAATATATTAATTCGAGAATATTCTATATATATAAAATCAACTCCTCGCTATCAATATACCCATTACGTAAATCAGTATGTAAATCTACACTATGTAAATGGCTGAAAACACTTGACTATAAGGCAACTGAATGT
Organism: Phalera bucephala; assembly: GCA_905147815.2. Classification (NCBI taxonomy): domain Eukaryota; kingdom Metazoa; phylum Arthropoda; class Insecta; order Lepidoptera; family Notodontidae; genus Phalera; species Phalera bucephala. The sequence continues at coordinate 3,734,870 of LR990609.1, read as the reverse complement.
CTGCTCATACCAAATAGCAAAAATCTTCAACACACACACACTCACTTGACTTAGACACAAAGTATCCTTTCACACACACATACACGCACACACTCACACCCACACTCTCTCTCTCTCACACACACACACACACACACACACACACAAACTGTATATCCTCTCTTTTATAGTAACCTTGTTTGGTTTGTTGTTTAATATTTTCATCACACACCTAGTTCATACTTGATCTAATGTTAAATGTTACTTTAAGTTTCGGGGGCCTGGTGACCCGTAACACAGGTATTCCTATACCTATCTCGGGCACCAGTCTCTCACAAATGTCCTATTATTCTATTAGATTAAGCTCGTACTGTACTAATGATGCACATTTGTGATGAGAAAATAAATTATTTTATTATTATTATTTTATTATTATTCTTTACTGGTTTTCACACGACTGTACCAATTCAAAGTTGAAAAATGCTCTCAAGTAATAAGTCACAGAAGGTTTACTGTGTAAGGTCTAATAAAAACTGACATTTACGTCACTAAGGGTTGTAATATGACGAAGATGAGACCTGTATAAGAATGATCGTTTCAGTCAGTAGAAATGTACAATGTTCTGATAATGAATTAGATATATCGTTACAAACAACATCTTATCATCACATCTACAAGACTACTCGTATTATTGTCAGCCTCGTTTAGTGACGAACAATGCGTGTTGTGATCACGATGTTCTGGGTTCATTTCCTGGGTCAGACAGAGTATAATTTTTCGATTGGCCAAAATCCGTCTGGAGTCTGGTATTGCGCCCGGTATAATGGCAATAGGCTCGCCCTCCATTAAGATCAAACACCATCGGCCAAAAGTAGATGGACACAATACACCTCTGCAACCTTTGGTTGAGGAATATAGGCGTGACGATAAAATACTATCTATAATCAATCCAATGCGAAATAACCATGCTTAAAACCGGCAGTATGAGTAAAATTTATCTACATGAGGCCGCGAGTGAAAGTGGTCGCTGCAAGATGAAAACGACCTTAAATTAAAAACATTTAGATAAATTTTCCTCGAGTTTTGTTCGCGCAAAGTTTAAGTGGTTACTGCCGCTTGGGGACTGTCGAGGAGACAAGTGTTTTATATATTAAAAAAGTTAGGAGAAAAGTTCAAATAGGAAAAGACGATGAAACGTTACGTCGATAGCAAATAGCCTTGTTCAGTATACAGAGATATAAGAAACATCTTAAACAACGATGTGCTGGAGCAAGTAAATGAGTTTGTATATCTTGGATGCGCATTCAGTAAGGATGGAAAATACACCGCTGACATAGAGAGAAGAGTGAGTGCAGGGAACAGAGTGAATGGTGCGATGGGAAAGCTACTCGGGAGCCGGCACTTAAGCCATAAGGCGCAGCTGGCCATACATAACGGAGTTCTTGTCTCAACGCTGTTATGTGGTAGCGAGAGCTGGGTATGTAAGAAGGAGAATGAAAGTAGGATAAATGCGGTAGAAATGCGAGCTCTGCGGAAGATGTGCGGAGTGAAGCTAACCGACCGCATTAGCAACAGCATAGTAAGTCAGCGACTAGGTATGAAAGATAGTATCGGTGTAAAGATGAGAAAGGGCATGCTCCGTTGGTTCGGGCATATAGAAATAATGCCAGAGGAAAGAATGACAAAACAGATATACAATGTGAAAGTGGAAGGATGCAGATACCGGGGAAGACCTAGACTATCTTACCACGACCAAATAAACCGAGTCTTATCTGATGGAAAAGTCAAGAGTCTCCGTAACCGGCGAGCGTGTATGAGACGAACTATGAGAGTCGAGGAAGCCAGAGAGGTATGTAAGGAAAGAACCTGTTGGAACTCTGTACTCTCTGCCTACCCCACAAGGGATCTGGCCTGAGGTTATAGATAGAAAGATAGATCTTAAACATTAAAAAATCCCCAATATTTACCTACAACTGTTTACCGAGAGAGCGTTTTGCCCCGACAATATTCTTAATCAACGGTTATTATTGGCTACCTCATACTACACCCACAATAACAGTCGCAAACTAGACCAGCAAATGCCACAATTAAATAAACAACCCAAATAACTCAACAACACAAAAAATGTAGGGTAGCAATCGTAACACTAAATCAAAAAATGTACATTATATATTATAACTCGTCCGAATATATTCGCGAAAAAGAAATCTCGCTTGTAAAGCCGAATACCGCACAATGTTTGTGGAAATAAAGTCCCAATTAACAATGTGTGAGCGGCCATTGAGTCACCGCAATAATAAATTAGTCGTTCTGAACTGATCTTGACCTCTTTATGAGAGTTATTCCTGGGTTGCATGCATTATGACGATCGGATGTATTATTAATTTAGTACACACATTTTTTGTACGACTGTACCCTGATAGGGGTTTTAGACATTTGGTATCCCTAAAAAATATTTCGTTTATCACGGGTGCGTTTATAAACATGAAATTCACTTAAGGTTTCGCCACCGACGCAGCGTCACGAGAGCGCGACGATGGCGCGGCTCGGGGAGTTATAAAGTACTGAATTGTACGGATGCAAACACAGCGCAGCCCCGGTCGGCGCGACGCCAAACGTCACGACCGAGTGTAGCCAAACGCTTCCGTCTTGCTCCGTCAGCTGTGTGTGTGTGAGTGATGTACGCTGTTGGCCGCGAGGCCTTTACAGCTTCACCGGACTTAAGCGCGAGCGTGCAACCACTACGCTCGAGCCAGAAGGGAAAGTCGCTGTGGGTAGACGGGGTGCACTACTAACTGCACCGGTCAACCGCCGGCTATGGGAGGGGATCTACGACTACGTCGTCGTCGCCCGTATTCTGAGCGGAAAGAATGGATGACAAAGCATCGGGGGGATCGGTGGGGACATGTCACGGCCGGCGGTGGCGGCAGGGGTCGGGGGGGGATCGTAGTCGGCGGCGGCTACGATTAACGGATTCGACTCCGTCAGCTATTTGACCGGACCTTTATACCAACAACCGGACCGAAAAATATATTAGTGGGTTACAAAAAGATTCGCCTCGTGCTGGGATCGTATCCGCGATTACTCGATCCAATGGGAAGGAGTCATTACGTTATTTAAGAACCTGGCCAGCAGAAATGGTCGCTCGTAGCGCTGTGTCACCGCGATGTTCGTAGCGCTTGCAAAGGTTAAGCAGCGTTCGAATCAGTCGGTTTGACAGGGGTGACCGTGTGTTATTTCTCAATCTGGCAACTGGCAGCCGTTAAATTTGGTAGCCCTACAGGTGGCTTGATATGTTTCAATAGCAGATGGCCACAAATCTGCGTACATCAATCCACGTCGGGTCGGTGTAGTGGAGTATGACTCTCTCACCTCTTATTGTGATAGAAATTTTTTGTATAAGCTAAATTATTATTAAATTATTTCAAAGAACTGTATTAAATTTTGTATTCCTCAACAACTGCCATTCGACATTGTTAATAATGGGAATAGAGTAACTGCGTAGGATTCAGTCCGCGACGGTACCAGGCACGTATTCGCTATGACCAATTAAACGCGTAACGCGGCGCGCTACGATATCTTCGTGAAATGGTCGTTTAATGGCACTCCAGTGACATACAGAAAAAGATAAGACACACCGTCACGCCTATATTCCCCAGAGGGGGTGGCAGACGTGTACTGAGTACACCCACGTTTCGCCGACGATGTTAGGCCCCATGTAATAGGGGGCGAGCCTATTGCCATATATCGGGCACAATTTCAGACTCCGGACTCATACTGGGAATTTTTCGTTAGAAAAACTACATTTGTCCGACCTAGGATTTGAACCCAGGACATCGTGATTACAAAGCGATGCGCTTTGCCACCAGACCCATGATGCAGTCAAAAAGAATAAGAGTAGTCTATATACCAAAATAGATTAAAAAATAAAACATTTTACTCTAAGAAGCGTTTATCGCGAGATACCAAAAAAACACATTTACTATCAACAGTTCAATTTTTGGTACATTTAAGAAATTTACATTAGGACTACTATAATTCCCCGGCCGTTTCTAAGAGAAGAAGTGTGTTGTTAGTGTAAATAAGTGCCAGAGTGTGTGTGTGCATTAGCGTATGTGCGTGTGTGAGTATACTGGAGCTTTAAAGTCTACAATATGCTTTCCGTCTGAATATAGTCAGGATTGGTTAACCAAGATTCGAGTTCTTGTTTGAACTACATATAGAATATCATTTAATGATCATTTCACAAAGGTATCATAACGCACTACGTTTGGTCATACCGAATAAGGGCTCTAAACGAGCGCCGGCACGAATACTTGTATCAGATAAAATTATTCAAATGATACGATCTATTGTGTTTCAGCAACAATGATAAATAATAATATTATTACATATGTATTATTGTATATATTTATGCAACTGGGTTTACGACAGTGTGCCCGTTTCTAACGCGTTTCGGTATTATAATTTCAATTTTCGAATCGGATCATAGCGCAATTATTAATTAATATTCAAAGGACTTAAGTATAAAGACTGACGGCCGTTGGGGCAGAAAGGTTCTCGAATGGCGACCGCGTACCGGAAAACGCGGAGTGGGTAGGCCCCCTACGAGATGGCCCGATGACCTGGTGAAGGTCGCGGGTAGAAGTTGGATGCGTAGCACAAAGCCGGTCGTTGTGGCGGTCTTTAAGGGAGGCCTTTGTCTTGCAGTGGACGTCTTTCGGCAGAAGAAGTATAAAGATGGCTATATAGATATAAGATCCAATGAATTAACGTATCAGGTTTTGAAAATAACTGATGAATAAAGCAACACAGCATAATACTTATGATCTCTATTATATTACACAATTACAGTTCGCGCTACTTACACTTAAGATATTAATAATGTCAGAAGAGCATACCCAGTCAAAAAATTGAAATTAGGGTTATCATTTAGTAAAATGTTTCTACTTCTAGGGTAATATTTCAACAGGTGGGTCCTAATTAAAAAAAGAACTTGGGTAAATTTCATAGCGATCGGCAACTCTGTGACTGCTATAAAGTAGCATTTCACTCGATGGCATTGATGACTGCGTTTGTTTCAATTTTGGGCGCGAACCACAAGATCCTTATGTAAATGTATTATTTTACCACGCATAATATAATCAATCGTTTTACAGTAAATAGATAGAGGTGTTTGATGGGATTTTTCCGTTTACCCAGACGGCTTAGCACGAAGACTTTGACGTTACCGTGACGCTAGTGAGTAATCGTTGACAGGCATAGGATTATTACTATGTGTCAGTTTGTTTTTTTTTCTAGTAGTAATATTTTTTCATAGTCTCACTGAGAGCAAAGATTTCTCTTCACTGCGTATTTTGTTGTGTATCGTGCTGTCGCGTCAACGGTCCGCTAAAAGGTGCTTACGGAAGATCAACGCTGGATGTCCTCAGTCAGCAAACTTGCTGAGTTAGGTGCCCTTTTTGTAATGCACGTCCTATTTTTATCTGAAAATTGTTACATTAGGTACACTACTTGTGCGTTACAGAATAATCTTTTTTATTATTATTTCGTGCTTTCGCGTTCGTTTATTTCATAAATTTGTATGTGTGACAAGGATAGCATATCCACTCGCTAGCGTCACGCTTACCTCAATCGTTTCGTGCTAAGCTTCCAGTTCCCAACGCAGAGCAAACCTATCATCTATATTTAATTAAAGCAAGTTATAACATTTAATTATAATAATTTTAAGTACTGTGTGCTCTTTTTATCTAAAGCTTCATTGGCCATCATGCTGTTACCGAAATATTTGGCGAAACGTGGACAGTGTATATTTATAAAATAAAAATATACTATATTCCCCAAGCGGGGGTGGCAAAGGTGTATACACCGACTTTTCGCCAAAAATATTAGGTCCCCTGTAATAGGCGGCGAGCCTATTCCCATATACCGGGCACAATTTTTAAATCCCGACTGATACAGGGATTTTTTAATAGGAGTTCTCCACGGTTACGGTTTACTAAAAATAAAAAAAAGCCTGTGCATATTTTTACATACAAATAACAAAGAATATGCACGTATTATTATTCAGCCAGATCGCTATACCTTATTAAATACAAAAATAAATAAAAAACAGTTGCATTTTAAATATCTCGCCAGCCAAGCCATTCGTTTAATACATGTGCAACGCTGGATCTCGTCCATCTATCATGCGCGGGACCATTTAAATATATTATAAATTACAATTACAATGTACTCTCGAGTCATCGACCTCAGTGTATGAAACGTCTAATAACACGCACACACACGTACCCACGCACACTGACGCACCGCATGAGTCACAGTTGATTTGTGTACAGTAGGAACACTGGCTACTTAGTTTGTTTAGCGATCGTGGGATGGAATCGGCACTTGATTAAACATATATGTAGTAATAGATCGGAGAATCGTCGGATTTAGATGTTATGTCATATTTAAAAATGTTGCAATTTTGAAATAAAACTATTTTACGGATTTTATCGCGGTGTATTTTTGATTTTTAGTTCCCGACGTTTCGAGTGCTTTGCAGCACCTATGGTCACGGGAGGGACTCAGGTGTTAGACTTCCAAAAGGCATAGTTCTTCCGGGGTACCCTCAAACTTCTTAATTATTTTTGTTGGTCCGATCTACGCAAAATGAGCTTATGGTGTCTTGAACTCAGTATGTTGCAATTTTATTGATATATCAAATTTTCAATTCTTAACTTTTCGGCCCCGTTTGGTCACGGTGATTTAGCGGGTTTACGCATGTTTCCGCAACCGAGGAGTTAATTTAGAAAATTTTATGTAGGTGCACCTAGTAAAATTATGTCAATAATTTTTTATTAAATTCGTCAATAATTAAGGCGTTTAAAATTTGTTCCCTTTGCTCTGATTTACGTAATTTAAAGGGTTTGTTAGAAATATACTAAAAGAGTCTAAATGTGTGTGTGAATGATGTACGCTGTTGGCCGCGAGGCCTTTACAGCTTCACCGGACTTACTAACCTGTGTATTTCTTTAAAGATAGCTTTTTCAAGTTTACATTCTTCTTCAAAATACCTACGCATTCTATAATTCGACGGAAATACAAAGGCACATGTATAGATGTAGATAAAGGGAATCAGCTATGCCAGAATCATAGTATGTGGCGAACCGTAGTTTTTACCTAACCTAATGTGATAAAGGTGTGAGTGTATGTATGAATGTGCCTACCTTCTTCCTTCACCAACAGAATCTATGCTATCATTTTCAAAGGCAAAGCGAAGTTGAACTACTGGGTCACAAGCACTACGCCGCCGTCTCGTATAAATATAAGGCAATAACATGTTCAAATACGGGATCACAAATGAAATCGACCTTCGCCACGTAATGGGGTCCACAATATATTTTATGGTGTATTAGATGGTACACCGCAAACTTCACGCGCGCCATGGGAAGTTGGCAGAAATATTTAAATATCGGATACACCGAAAGGTAAGACCTGGGTAAGATTGACTTAGGATATGTGGCGTAAGAGGAAGGCGGTTTAAGCCCCGCAGTGAGTGGAATGATAACATAATGAAATTGATGATATATAGATCTCACATCATAGATCAAATCACTCTATGTCAAAATCTCTCGAGGTGTAGATACAACAACACAAATTCTTTCCTTTAGACCTCTCACTTATTCCATTCGCACAGTTCATCTCATACACGCTCTCCGGACACGGATATTCTTGACTTGCTCATCCAGACACTTGCAGGGTAGGCAGAAAGTAAAGAGTTCTAACAGGTTGTTTCCTTGCAGATCACTCTCGCTTCCTACATTCTCATAGAGTCAGTCAGACTCAGGCAAAAAGTGTTACGTCTAATACACGCTTGCCGGTTACGGAGATTCTTGTATTGCCCTTTAGATAAACTATTCTATTGAGAGAAAAGCTCATGAGATGAGCTTTAAAAATGTCAGAGGCAAAAGGCAATACTTTAAAGTAATTGGGAGTAAATACTTCAGGTGCAAAGTTTTTACAATTTGGTGTAAGTCTTATAAGGCTCTATGGCTGTATGAGGTGCTGGTGATGTATGATCGCGGTGTTTCTAAGCGATTACCAAGACTAAGTAGCGATTGGCTCGGTCAGATGGGTAACCGTTTGTCATGTTCATATTAAAGTGTTTTCGTGATTTGGAATGTAGCTAAAATGCTGGCTCTGGGTACCAATTAATGTGCTAGTCTTTAAGCCAAGTTAAAAGCCCTATAGGCAGCTTGATAAGTTCCAACAGCAGGTGACCATAAACCATACATCCACACTGGGCTCGCGTGGTGGAGTGCCCTATTCTCGTTCACCTGAATTTGTGAGTCAAGGTCGTTGCCCAGCAGTGGATTAATATAGGCTGGTTCTTTAGTCCACATTTGTGACTGAACAAATTTGTTTACAGAGCCTTGATCGAGCAGGCATGCAAGCATATCATGATAGCGTCAAGATTAAGAATATTTAAAATGCCTATTCCGATTGTTCCTACCGTCGATGTAATACGGTACATGGTCGTAATGTTACACGCATATAGAAGTTACTCATTAGTAATTCATTGGTGCGTTACGATATTAATTGTTAAATAATTATCGTCCGATCATATGCGTACGCGCAGCTGTGCATAATCTATACGGTAATTAAAAATACCAGAGGGTTTGGCATGAAGAAATTTACGTTGGCGTAACGGTATCGAGAAAGCGTGCTGTCACATCAACTCGAAAGCGTCAAGCTCCCGACAAAATTTTCATGCTAAGTGCAGTGACGTTATAGTATTTTTCTTTTGTTTTTTAAAAAACGTAGCCCCACACTAGGATTAATTCCTGTGTCGTGGGTGCGATTACAAACATGAAAATTCACATACACAAATACCCAGACCAGAACAAATAATTGTGGATCACACAAAGATCCCGCGACTATTAGACACAGTGGGCGAAGCGGCTTAAGCTTTTAACCACTGCGCTAAATCGCATTATTTGTTTTAGATCTATCTATACTTTTACGCCAGATCCTTTGCGGGGTAGGCAAAGAGTACAGATTTCCAACAGGTTCTTTCCTTACAGAATTCGCCGACTTCCTCCACTCGCATTTTGTTTTAAAACTAAATAATAATCTGAAGTTTTAGACACATATCAACCTATCAGTATCATCAATGTAATAGGGCAGATTTTTTGAAATGGCAAACCTTTTTGAAATTTTGTTAATTCAACATTTTTTTTTTTTTTTTATTATTTTTTTAAAACGTAGCCCCTCACTAGGATTTATTCCTGTGTCGTGGGTGCGTTTACAAACATGAAAATTCACATACACAAATACCCAGACCGGAACAAATAATTGTGGATCACACAAACATTTGTCCCGTGCGGGACTCGAACCCGCGACTATTAGGCGCAGTGGGCATAGCGGCTTAAGCTCTTAACCACTGCGCTAAATCGTCCGTCAAGTAAATCCGTCCGTCAATTTAACTCCGACTTGTCCAAATGAGCAGATACAATAATTAAATTTCGTAATCAACTAACTAAAATGTATTAAAATAAATATAAACATTAAAAAGCACACTAACTAAAAAAATAAAGCATAAAATAATTGGATGCACGCCATGTTACTTTATAATGTAATGAATAAAAAATACATAAAATAATTTATATCGCAACACGAAATTTATGTTCAACTATTTAAAATGCATTTGCACATTCTGTACACGCCAGCCGTAGTAAATATATTATTTTGTGTTCTAAGACATTTAAACTACACTGTGTTGCATTTTATTTGATTGCATCGACTTGCAATATATAATGTGATGTATTCTGTATCCAGTTTCTTTGCACGCCAGTGCGGTGTACGCTATACACTGATCGGCAAAAAAGTGTAACGATAAAAAAATATTTATCATTGTGAAGTGTTAAATCACTAATACTTTTTTTATACGTAACATTATCGATGTATCTGTGATTGTAATTGTTTTTCTTTGTACTTATAGGGTCACCTAGTTGGTTCGTAGCTATAGTTGGACCGGGTAGGTAGGGCTGTTGCCGACCATGTGCGAAGCCGCGGGAAATTTAAAAAACCACTAAAAGACTTTAGACAGGAACCTTATATTTTTCCGGGATAAAAAGTATCCTATGTGTTAATCCAGGTAATAAACCGTATGTGTGCTAAATTTTATTCAAATCCGTTCAGCCGTTTTTGCGTGATTGAGTGACAAACATCCAAACATACAAACTTTATATAATATTCGGCTCGGTTACAGTTTTATTATATGTATAGATTAGTAGGAAGTAAGATAACAATTATGGTGTAGCGTATTGTGCGGCTAGCGATCACGAAGTCTTAGGTTCGAATCCATGGTCGGATGGTGTTATTAGGGGTCTTTTACCGAAAAATATTTAATAGCAATATTCAATAGAAATTTATCACATTTGTCTGATATAATGTGTTTTATTTTGAACTATTTCTGTTATTGTTACCACCATAAATTGTGCATTCCGTGTTGATAAATAAATAAAAAATAAATATTTTTATAAATAATAAATTAAAAACAAAACGTGATGGTGTTTTTTTTTGACAATGTCACACCTATATTCTTCAAACGGAGTGGCAGAAGTGTACACCCATTTTTCGCCGACATTAAACAATATCTAATTTCGTATTCAGTGATTGTTTTTAGTAAAAAAGATACTTCTCAAACAACAATAAGACAGATTGATCTACGTTTACGGCTGGATCGCGTTCGTGGCACACACTGGCGCATTTCTTCGCTATAACTATTAACATAATTAGATCATAATATTAGATTAATTAAAATTTAAAAAAATCAGGCAAGTGCGATTCGGGTTCCGAGGGTTCCGTACAAGTGTCAAAATATTGTTGTGTATTCCATCGAAATCGACAGTTTTTTATTGTCACTTAACTATATTCATCATCTCAGCCTATACTTGTCCACTGCTGAACATAGGCCTCCCCAATCGCTTTCCAGCGTAACCGGTCCGATGCCACCTGCATCCAACGACTTCCTGCGATTTTCACAAGATCGTCGGTCCATCTGGCAGGCGGTCGTCCCACGCTGCGCTTGCCAATACGTGGTCTCCACTCTAGAATCTTTCTGCCCCAACGCCCGTCCGATCTACGCGCTATGTGGCCCGCCCATTGCCACTTCAGCTTGCTAATCTTAACGGCTATGTCGGTGACCTTGGTTCTTCTACGAATCTCCTCATTCCTGATTCGATCGCGTAGAGAAACGCCGAGCATAGCTCTCTCCATAGCTCGCTGAGCAACTCTGAGCTTTTTTATGAGACCTATTGTAAGAGACCACGTCTCTGATCCATATATCATCACTGGTAACACACATTGACTAAAAACTTTAGTCTTAAGGCACTGAGGTATTTTGGATGAGAAGATATTGCGCAGTTTCCCGAACGCTGCCCAGCCGAGTTGGATTCGTCGATTGACCTCTCTCTCAAAGTTGGACCTACCTAACCGGACTACCTGTCCCAGGTAAATGTATTCGTCGACAACTTCAAGAGTAGAGTTCCCAACGGTGAGTGCGGTGGGTACGACATGGACGTTAGACATTATTTTGGTTTTGTCCATGTTCATTTTAAGACCCACTTGTTGAGATACTCTGTTGAGGTCACCGAGCATTCGTCCTAGATCTTCCAGCGACTCCGCCACGACCACAATGTCGTCGGCAAATCGAAGGTGAGTGATGTATTCGCCATTGATGTTGATGCCAAGTCCTTGCCATTCCAAGAGCTTGAAGGCGTCCTCTAAGGTGGCCGTAAACAGTTTCGGAGAAATAACGTCTCCCTGTCTTACTCCTCTTTTTATGGGGATTGCCTTCGTGCACTGCCCCTGTACTCGGACTGACATGGTGGCGTTATTATACAAGCACTTCAACACTTCGATGTACCGATAGTCAATGCGGCATCGCTGGAGAGATCTAAGAACCGCCCAAGTCTCGATCGAATCGAAGGCTTTCTCATAGTCCACAAACGCCAAGCATAGTGGCCGATTATACTCCTCGGTCTTCTGTATAATCTGCCGCAGCGTATGTATGTGGTCTATGGTACTAAAGCCTTTCCGGAAACCGGCTTGTTCGGGAGGCTGGAAGTCATCAAACCTGCGGTCGAGACGATTCGTAATGACTCTCGAAAACAACTTATAAACATGGCTCAGCAGTGTGATGGGCCTATAATTCTTCAGTAAAGTGTTATCACCTTTCTTGAAAAACAGTACCACCACACCCCTGTTCCATGCTTCCGGCGTTTTCTCTTCGAGCAAGACGGAATTAAACAGCCTCTGAAGGACTTTAAGTACTGGCTTTCCGCCCGCTTTCAGAAGCTCTACGGTAATTCCGTCTTCGCCCGGCGCTTTGTTATTTTTGAGTTGTTTGAGAGCCATCCTAATCTCGTACAGGCTGATGTCCGGGATATCTTCAGTGTAGTGTCGGGTTAGCTTGGCTCTTGGGTCTTTTACCAAGTCAACAACAGGTTCAGCTACTGAGGTATACAACTGCCCATAGAACCTCTCTATCTCCCTGAGCACCTCCGACCTATTCGACGTTACGTTTCCGTCCTCCATCTTCAGCTTCGTCAACTGGCTTTGCCCAATAGACGCGTCTCTTGCGAACACTTTAGAGCCCTTGTTCTGAGCTATGGTCTCCTCAATACGCCTTGTATTGAAGGACCGTAAGTCTTGTCGCAAGGACTTCAATATCTGTCCATTGAGCTGCCTATAGGACTTAGCATCATCGGAGGTTTGGAGCGTCATGGAACGTCGCTCAGCCATGAGGTTTCGGGTGTAGTTGGATAGTTTTTGAGGTCTATTTTTACGGTGGGGCTTAAAATGCTTAGACCCGACCGTATGGACAGTCTCTACCAGCCTGTTGTTGATTTCGTCCACTGATGCGCTGCTGTCTAGCAATTCGAAGCGGTTGGCCAATTCGAGTTGAAAGTTCTCGGGGTTTTGGATATGTGCATTACAAGGTCGGAGCGTAGACTTCATCAGACGCGATCTTTCCATTTTGACATTAATATTTAATGTGCCTCTGACCATTCGGTGATCACTGCCGGTTTTTACCCTGTGGATCACGGAGACATCATCAAATATTTGTCGCTTGGTGCTCATTATGAAGTCTATTTCGTTTTTGGTGGAACCATCAGGGCTCATCCAGGTCCATTTCCTATGAGGCGGCTTCTGGAAGAAAGAGTTCATCATAAAGAGTCCCTCTTTCTCCAGGAATTCGGCCAGCCTCTGACCCCTGGGGTTGCGCTGCCCATATCCAAATTGCCCCACTCTCAACTCATCATCGCCCCGTTTGCCCAGCCGCGCATTGAAGTCACCCATAACCACTGTAAAGTGTGTTTCGGAAGCATGTATGGCTCTACTAATGTCCTCATACATAACTTCGACATCATCATCTGAGTATGTCGAGGTCGGTGCGTAGACCTGTATGACCTTCAGCGAATATCTTTTGGATATTCTGAGTATCAGGTACGCTACCCTGCTCGACACACTAGTGATGGACACAACGTTGTCTATGAGTGACTTGTGGACGATAAATCCGACACCACCTTGGGACTGCTGTTCGCCCTCCCGGTAGTAAAACAAGTTGCCGGATTTTAAGGTTATCGTGTCCTCGCCCTCTCTTCGGACCTCCGATAAACCTACAATATTCCACCGCAACTTGTTTATCTCTTCTTCCAGCTCAACAAGCTTCTCATCTGTCCTCAAAGTGCGTGCGTTGTATGTCACCAGGGCCAATTTTCGTTTTTGGTGGTAGCCGAATCTCTGCCGGAGATTCTTAGCACCCCTTGTCCTGTCGTTACCATGGCTGCTACCGTGGCCAGGACGATCAGGACCGCCGGGGACTAGGGGCCTGGTTTTCTTCTTTTCTTCCATAATAGTGATTGGGGGGATTTGCCATACTCGCCACGCTTGGCAGGCGGGTTGGCGAGCGCAGTTTTTGATCGCAGAATTGTTAAGAGAACGCTGCTGCCCATTCCCTAGTTTTCCCTTAGTCGCCTTGTACGACACCCGATGGGAAGAGATGGGTTGGTCCTATTCTAAGCCGGGAACCACGCGGCTTAACTTAACTATATTAATTTTTAATAATTATTTATTCCTTAATTTGACTGTGCAACCTTTCTTTTTTTCAAATTGCATAATTTTAGGTCAACGAGAAGCGCTCTATTAGTTTTTTAGAGTTTAAATTGACTTCCAAATAAATTGCCATATGTATTGCATTAACTTACAATCTTCATCTTTATATATTCATCTATATACACCGCCAAGGGACTACAGACCTTAGTATTAGTCATAAATTTAATCTTTGACCTCTAACTTCTAACTTAACCGTCGGACAGACAGACAAACGCATAACAAAGTGATCATACAACAAAATGTAAGAATACTTTAGTATTTGACATAAAATTCAATTTGTTACATCTACCCGTTTCTGAGGAAAAGGGTCGCAACCGTCGGTCACACAAAGAAACGAACCACAAAGTGATCCTACATGGATTTTGTTTTTACCGATAGACAGGGAACAAAACCGACAGACAAACGAACAACAAAATGATGACCGGGCCTACTGGGGTCTGTTTTACGATTTAAGGTATGGAACCCTAAAAATGGTGCTCACGCTACAGGCGAGTGGTAGAACATAGTACTTGTTTTGCTTGGATTGATAAAAAACGAACTTATTAATATGATTGTTCACGGGCCGTGCGCAGGGTGTTGCAGCGATGCGCCGGCGCATTGTATATTAGGCTGGTCACATACAGTCGGAATTCCTGCCTGCAGTAGCTGTTGGGTAGTCATACTTGTGAACGGGTGCTGCTTGTAGAGATAGAACCGCTCAGAATTTTTTAAATTTTAACTCTTAATAATTAGAATTATTGTTCTTATTAGAACTAGATTTTAAAAATCATTTTGTATCTATACAAATCATAAAAAAAAAGAGAATTAGACAAGACTTTCTCGTCAGGTGATAGATTAGTAAGTTAAAACAAAAATGTTATCATAAAAATATGTAAAGCCCCCGCAGGGTTTGTGTAAAATTAATAAGTTTAGGTTGCGTTTCCGATTTGGAATTTAGTAGGCAGGAAATCCATACAAAATCAAGGTTTATATAACACACGCACAGTAGTTGTCCGTTCGTAATGTCGACCTATGTAATAAACTCCTAAATGGAAAAGTTTCAGAATATCAATTTGGGATCTCAAAGGTAGCAAATCCAGCCTTGTCACATACGTACATTATTTTTCCAATTCAAAATTATATTGTATTACATTTGCTGGCTTCAACATTCCAAATCGATATTCTGAAACGGAATTTCGGGTGTTTGCGGCCGGCTTAACACAAAAGTTATAATTATCCGACGTGTTAAGTAAGATAACGTTGGCATGGACCCACGCTTGTATTTTATTAATATTAACAATGTTATTACACATATTTACTATCTCGCCGGTAAAATAATTTGGTTATAAAATATGAATCAACATTCCTTGCGTAGACAGTGATTACGTCCCAATAGTCTCTTTCCTTACACACCTCTCGCTTCCTCTTGTCTTATAGTTCGTCTCATACACGCCCGCTGGTTATGGAGGCTCTTGCCTAACAGATTAGACGTCGACGTCAGTGTCTATTGGCCATAGGTTGACCTAGAGTACCTTACGTCATGTTAAGACGGCATGTATGTACGAAATGCTAATTTGTACAGCATAAGTATATATCGCATGTCTAGCACAGCTTAGGCAAAATAATTACCAACTGGGTCCCATAAAGCTATAAACGACATCTCGACAGTCCCAAACTGATATGGTGGGATGAGCCTGGCGTTTAAAAGCCGAAAACAAAACCGAATGGAAGCAATGAAGGGAGGCCTTTGATCACCAATGGGACGATAATGGCTGATAAAAAGTATGGTATAAGTACTTTACTTATGGTGTAGCAGATAGTGCTTCTTCTTTTCGTGTCAACGGTTAAAAGTGGAGTGAGTGGCAAGAGAGTTGCACAGGTGTTCAGGAACAAAGAGCAGACTAGCAGGTGCGACATTCTTCGTAAGGTCGCACCACATTCGCAGCCTGTTAAATTTGTAAAAATTGTTAAGCCTGAAATCCTAAATCCTACCTAAAAGCAGATTTAAGGATTTCTACACCGGCCACGGTAGTTGGTGGCCTGGAGGTAGTTGCTCCTGACATGAGACAAAGTATGGTGATTTCTTTAGATTGGCGAAGGGCCGGTTTCAATATATAATTTAAGGATAGATATGCTTACCGTCAGTAGTGTTTTGACAGATTTTTCCATGATTTTCCGTATGGCCTAATTCTATCAATATAGGTAAATCTATCCTAGGGTTAAATATTCAAAAACGGCCATAAAGTCCACTGTTGGGAAACAGTACTAAAATAGTAAAACTTTATTAGACCCAGAAAATATTACATGATATCGAATACCAGTTAAACGTGTCATATTATAACATTTCTTGGGAACCAATAAGAATATCGTTAAATGATATGAAGACACGCGATTGGCGTATAACAAATTTATTACGTATCTTAAGCCAATGAACCGCAAATAACTAATGCAGAATTGCGATTAAAAAATATATATATTAACGTCGGTAGCTTTCGCATTCTAGTTTCTTATTTCACACACATAATCGTTTAATATTCACAAACAATAGAATTGGATGTATCAAAATGTGCTGCAACATCGGTTACGTGTCAGTTCCTCATATAAAACGGGTTTTATTAATATACTAGCTTCTGCCAGCGACACCGTCCGCGTGTGTGTGTGTGAGTGATGTACGCTGTTAGCCGCGAGGCCTTTACAGCTTCACCGGACTTAAGGGCGAGCGTACAACTACTACGCTCGACCCAGAAGGGCAAGGGGCGACATACTCGAGGGCGCCTTAAAGAGGCGCCCTCGGTTGGGACAGTCGCTGTGTGGGGACGGGGTGCGCTACTTAGTGCACCGGTCAACCGCCGGCTATGGGAGGGGATCTACGACAACGTCGTCGTCGTCCGTATTCTGAGCGGAAAGAATGGATGACAAAGCATCGGGGGGATCGGTGAGAACATGTTGGGGGGGGGGGGGGGGGATCGTAGTCGGCGGCGGCTACGATTACGCGTTGACTTTAGACAGTAACCTATTTTTTTCTGGGATAAAAGTATACTTTGTATTAATCTAGTTAATAAACTATCTGTGTGCCAAATTTCATCTAGATCCGTTTTTTGTGTAATTGAGTAACAACCATCTAAGCATACAAACTTTCACATTTATTATATTAGTGGGATTAATTAACTTTTGCCCGCGGTTTCGTGTACGCGCCAATCTCATTAGAAAAAATGTACATACATGTGTAGATAATATCTTTGGGAGAGACATTTGTCTTGCAGTGGTGTTAGGCGTCTTCCGGTTGGTGATGATGATGTTAACTACCTATTTGAGATGGTGATGATGATGAAGATGATTGACTACCTATTTGACACGACTACGATTTGGAAACTTGCAAAAATAAATGGGGACGGTAAAAAAGAACTATTAAAACTCTATGTTTTTAACAAACAATTTATTTACCTGCAAGTTTGTTATATTTACCGAAATTAATGGTATTATAAAATACATACTGTCTGCCTCGTTGGTCTAGTGGCAAAGGGCATCGCTTTGTGATCACGAGATCCTGGGTTCAAATCCTAGATCGGACAAATGTAGTTTTTCTAACGAAAAATTCCCAGTATGAGTCCGGAGTCTGGAATTGTGCCCGGTATATGGCAATAGGCTCGCCCCCTATTACATGGGACCTAAAATAGTCGGCGAAACGTGAAAGTACTCAGTACACCTCTGCCACCCCCTCTGGGGAATATAGGCATGACGGTTTTTTTTTTTTTTATAAAATACATGACAGTTCTAAAAAAAATCTAGTTTTTAAACAATCCGAATAATCGTATTGTTACAGGCATAGACCTGAATATCATAATAATAAATTATTTTTATATGTAACATACTTATGTATGTAGGAAAGATCCAAGTACCCCGCAATGGACCAGACGTGAGGATATAGATAAATAAACGTCAAGACCCCCCCCCCCCCCTCACAATATATAGTATGTTTGATAAACAAGATTATTTTACATACAAACATAAAACATTATTTTCCATAAAGATACATCTGCCAAAACATGTAATTACAAAAACAAAATGGCATTTGCATAACATAATTTACACAAAAGAATAATTAGATATTTCATTGTGTTTCGTTTCCGTAATTATGAACGATTAAATGTTACTTAGAAGATTAAAGTCGTACATCGAACCTGCGACTGCTGGGTAGCCTGCATGATGTTGACAAATATTAACATTTTTGTGATATATGCAAGTCCACCTTGACGGATCTCTGTCTACCCCGCAAGGGATCTGGCGTAATGATACAGATAGATAGTTCTTGACGGACGGTTTGGTCCAGTGGTTGAGAGCTTCACCCGCTCCAACCACTGAGTCGAGTAGTCGCGGGTTCGATTCCCGCACAGGACAAATATTTGTGTCTCCCACAAATATTTGTTTTGGGCTGGGTTTGTTAACGCACCCATGATACAGGAATAATACCTTGTAGACTTAATTTTATAATCTTATTTAATGCAGACGTTACTGGTTCCCCATAGTCCCATTCCCAAATTTTAAACGGACATCACTTTTACGCCTATATTCCTCAAGTGGGGGCGGTGGCAGAGGTGTACGTGTGTGTGTGTGTGTGTGTGTGTGTGTGTGTGTGAATGATGTACGCTGTTGGCCGCGAGGCCTTTACAGCTTCCCCGGACTTAAAGGCGAGCGTGCAACCACTACGCTCTAGCCAGCCAGAAGGGCAAGAGGCGACATACTCCAGGCGCCCTCGGTTGGGACAGTCTTTGTAGGGGGACGGGTGCACTACTAAGTGCACCGGTCAACCGCCGGCTATTGGAGGGGATCTACTACTACGTCGTCGTCGTCGCCCGTATTCTGAGCGGAAAGAAGGGATGACAAAGCATCGGGGGGGTCGGTGAGAACATGTCGCGGCCGGCGGTGGCGGCAGGGGTCGGGGGGAGATCGTAGTCGGCGGTGGCTACGATTAGCGGATTCGCATGGGTAGATGCGTTCGCGAAGTGACGTGTTGATGCCTTTTTAATAAAGGCGCGAATAGGTTCGAGACCTAGATCGGAGTGGAGGTACATTGACTTTTAGCCAACAGTGTATGCTTATGCAAGCATATTCCTTATAGTAAGAAAATATAATAATATTCATGTATGCATTTTTTTCATCGGCGCTCGTAGCGCTGTGCGACCGCGGTGTTCTTACCGATCACCAAGGTTAAGCAGCGTTCGACTCGGTCGGCCTGAGATGGGTGACCATTTGTGGCATTTTCATATTCGAGCGTCTCCGTGCTTCGGAAGGCACGTTAAGCCGTTGGTTCCGGTTACTTAATGTGGTAGTCGTTAAGCCGAGTTGGAAGCCTTAAAGGCGGCTTGATAAGTTCCAACAGCAGGTGGCCACAAACCTGTCTCCGCCAATCCGCACTGGGTCCGCGTGGTGGAGTATGACCTAATCTCTCTCACCTCGATTTGTGAGAGAAGGCCTTTGCCCAGCAGTGGGCAGTATAGGCTGATATTATTTTACATTTTTTGCATTCTACTAATATCATGAATGTGAGAGTTTTTACGTTTGAATATTTGGACATTTATTACTCAATCACGCAAAACCGGCTGAACGGATTTCAATTAAATTTGGCACATAGATAGTTTATTACCTGGATTTAGATATAGGATACTTTTTATCCCGATAAAAATTATAGGTTCCTATCTAAAGTCAACACGGACGAAGTCACGGGCAGAAACTATAATTTCTTTTTCCTTATCCTGTTGTATAGAAAATCTATATTTGAAACAGGTTTCGTATTAAAAAGTATCTATACAGCTCTTTGGATATACATTCGGAATGATAAGCATACTGCTTGCCTCGTTGGTATAGTGGCAAAGCGTATCGCTTGGTGATCCCGTGGTCCTGGGATCAAATCCTAGGTCGGACAAATGAAGTTTTTCTAACATAAACTTCCCAGTATGAGTCCGGAGTCTGAAATCGTGCCCGGTATATGGCGAAACGTGGGTGTACTCAGTACACCTCTGCCACCCCCGTTTGGGGAATATAGGCGTGACAGTGTATTTTTTTTAAAACAAGCTTTAATAGCAATAACACAATGATGATATCTTGCTTAGTTGAGAAATTCCGATGGCCTCCTTTCGACTCCATCATCAGACCCTGGACATCATCCTAATCTAAAGTTCTCGTCAAGACAAATCGAACGACCCCAAACACGGCGGGGTTATATTATGTAGTTAGGTGGTTCCATTGGTCACCTTTCGGCTTCATCATCAGACCCTGAACACTATTTGGTTGTATACTACTTGCCACCAATCTAACAAGCCTAAACACGAGAAGGTTACGTTGTATAATTCACGTGTTCCTATGGCCACCTTCCGACTGTATCATCAGATAAGGTCCATGGTACCATATTATTGCATTGTCCCTGGCTTTACCTACGCATGCCAAATCTCAAGTTCTTGAAAAATGGTTCACAAGATTTGAACCGGAACGCCAGACAGACAGACATACGAACATTGCAAGTTACATATCTATCTATCTATCTATATCATCACGCCAGATCCCTTGCAGGGTAGGCAAAGAGTACAGAGTTCCAACAGGTTGTCCCTTACATACCTCTCTGGCTTCCTCTACTCTCATAGTTCGTCTCATACACGCTCGCCGGTTACGGAGACTCTTGACTTGATCTTCAGGTAAGACTCGGTCTATTTGGTATTTGGTTACATAAAAGCTTAAAAGCAAACGACAACTCTGCGACTGTCATGAAGTGACATTTCACTGGATGACAGCGTTACTTCCGATTTTGACCGAGGGCCAAAAGATCCTTATACAACTATATATTAAAATATAGGTAAAAAAAATGGTCAAATTATCTATAAGTAGGGGCGATTTGATCCGGACGCATGACAATTACCCGGTACAATGTTGACTAGCCGCACCCTGCGGCGTTGCTTGTTTTATGGTACAGTAATAATTTCACCACGATTTGGTCTAGTGGATAAAGCAGAGGGCTTAGCAAGAAAGGATGTACGTTAGCGTGATGCTTGCGAGTTCATGTGCCAACATTCCCACCCTACAAATTTACTAAATAAGCATGAACGTGACAGCACGCTTACTCGCTAGCGTCACGCTAACGTCAAAATTTTCGTGCTGAGTCATGGTTGCTCTGCTTATTGGACCTAGTAGCCGTTGAACCGCGGAAGGGGCAAATGCGAGAAACATTTGAAAGTAGTAGAATCAGAGAGACAAGTCAGGAGTCTCCGTAACCGGAGAGCGTTTATGAGACGAACTATGAGAGTAGAGGAAGCCAGAGAGGTATGTAAGGAAAGAACCTGTTGGAACTCTCTGCTTACCCCGTAACGGATCTTGCGTGGTGATATAGATAGATAGATAGATAGAATCAGAGAATCATTCATTACTGATGAAGTCTTTATCATAATCAGGATAGCTTATTTTAATCTTGTTCGTAATTTAATAAGCTACACTGGTTGGTACTCGTGGCCATATGTTTCTGTCGTAGCCTAGGGATAATAAGATAAAAAAATCATTGTATCCAAAGGAAATAAATGAATGTTCTGAATTGAAAAAACACCATTCATACGAAAATTACTAAACTCTAACTTGACGACCAAAAATAACTAAAAATAAATGATTTTTTAATACATGAAATTCGAAAATATAGAGTATAAATAAATATTTCATGAAAAAATATTGATTCTTTCGCCTTATTTCTATGAATGTATAGCAAAGTTGAAGGGCAATGGTAGTTGGAACAAGCTGGCATTTCTACAGTAAACCGCTTAAACAAGAGTCTTAAATTCCAAACATCTTATTTTCCACACTAAATATAATATATAAATTATTCCTCCCATTTTCAAATAGCTTATCGCCAATTGCTTCAATCTATTTTAGCTTTCCAAATATATTTTAACGAGGGAAAATAAAAATAATCTTCCTAAAGGAGTATGAGGGAAGGTATCAAAACATGAAGTGGGTTGGAAAAATATCTATCGTTCACCGTGTGATGTTTATTTTTCATTTATGATCTCACGTCATAAGCAGCTTATTAGGAAATGGAAAATATATTTCGGAAGGAAAAAATTTAATTGGTTGCAAAAAATATATTTTAATGGGCACTAATGCCTTGATGCTATGAGCGTAGGTTGTTTGACATGCTATCCATTCATAACTGCGTAATAAAAGACTTAATATTTTTTTATCTTTTTAAGGAACTGTGAGAATACGTATTTAATTATGCAATTATTTAAAATCTTTTGTTCTCTATTATGCTCAAAACGAACGCAAAATTAGGAAACACATACGCCACATCACGAGTTTCTTCGCGGTAAGGTAATCAATCAAAAAACTCTTAGGTAAAAAACGAGCGGAATATAATCACTTGATTTGCCGCTGGGTGATTATTGGAGACCGATTCGCCTTTGAACACCCAGGTGATATCACTCAGGTGATTCTATCTATCTTACTATATCATCACACCAGATCCCTTGCGAGGTAGGCAGAGAGAACAGAGTTCCAACAGGTTCTTTCCTCGAGTGATTAATGTGGAATAAACCCGAATTTATGAATTTAGAAAGCATTACTAGTTTTATATCTGGTTTAAGTGTATTTGTAGGACCACTTATTGCAATAAATCCATAGTAGAATATGTTAAAATCTTAGCCACTACTTTTGTTTATCCATCTCACATATCAACTTCACTAAAATGACACGATTAAATAATATAGTCTTACTGCAAAGTCTTAGTACCGATTAACCGCCCTCTTAATAAGTCAATACATATACGAGTACAACAAGAATACTGGGCCATAAAGAAGCCATTTAGTGAACCACCTGCTCTCCCCCATTAGAACAGTCCACGCCATCCACACAGCCATAGGATTCCACGAAAATTGTAACGTATTTCTTATTAACATTTTGCAAACAGTCAAAGCGCACTTACCACCATATACGACGTAAATTGCACCGAACACCATAAGTAGATACTTTTAATACTGTATAGTTTAATTTAATACCATTTTAGAGGGTTTAAATAAAACAGTAACATACCATATCCCGTTTTAATACACTCAATAAATAATAAAGAGGTTGTCTTCATTGCAAGTTGAATATAAATTGTCTAATTAAAGTTAAACGGTTGGAATATTAACCAAATACAGAAGCGAGAGGACAGACAGACAACATTGTAAATACTTTGTGTGTATATACATTTGTAATGGAGGCTTTGATATTTATGTGAGTGTGGTGGAGCTACAGCCGTTGTATGACGCACCCGCACGCGCTAGCGAAGTTAATTTAAGGCTCTAATAACGGTGAACTCCTGAAAATACGCTCGATTGACAGAAGATTCTTGGAGAATTTACTGCCTATTTGTTACGAGAAGCACATTTACATATCCATAAAAATAAAAATGGGAATCTTGTGAATACAATGTATTGAACACAATTTAATTTTATGTATTCATATTCCCACTAAGTAACTTCTTATAAACTCTTTCTTTAATATAAATGCACCTTAACAATATTATAATATAAAAAAGGCTGCGTGGTGGCACATAGGTATGGGGAAGGGGGGCTTTCATAGCTTCATCACACAGAGAAGGATAGTTGTCAGCAACCGAGATCCAAAACTTCGTTAACTGCTTGCGATTGAAACTCATTTTTCAGTCGTCAATCATTCAGTAGTCACCCGTCCGTTAGCCGGGGCGTTCGTACCTTACTATTTTTCAGAGCACACCCAATATCGCTTGCGACCCACACTGCTGCTCTATGGTATTGCTAATTGGGCATTTTGCATAGTAGGACGTTTTGCTACTTAGCCGTATTTATCGCAAAGTATGAAACATTTTTTGAGTTTGTTGCCTTATTAGTTTAAGCAAAAAAAAAATTAGTTAGTAAAATTACTTATTAGTTTACTCAATGTTAAATAGGTTTTTTAGTACATTATCGTGGGAAGCACCGCATACAGGTATCATAATATTAATATCAGCCTATACTGTCCTAGGGCTGGGAGAAGCTTTCTTCCACAAATCGAGGTGAGAGAGATTATTTATTAAGTTCCAACACCCAGTGCGGATTGGTGGAGGCAGGTTTGTGGTCATCTACTATTAACTACTACATTAAGTGGTAACCGGGACCAACGGCTTATCGTGCCTTTGGAAGCCGTCTCAGATCGACCAAGCCCACACACTTATTAACCTTGGAGATTACAAATCAGATATACCTCAGTGTTTTTAGATTTCAATATATCTGATAATTACTGCTTTTTATTTCTCCTTTTTTTATTAATACTTTTTGTTGATTGACCTATTTACTGATATCTTTCTTCTATGCTTAGTTGCGTGAGCACAAAATAAATTATTTAGGTAGAAAAAAAAATCTTTCCAAATGAAGTTTATTTTTAAAGTAGTAATTTTTAATACAACGTATCTATAATTTTAGCTAAGTAGTATAAAATACAATGTAGCCGCCGCCACGTGGGACTGCCACGGCCCGTAACCACAGTTACGTGAATCCGGCATTATTTGCCCGGCCGATCCAGACGGCTGACACAATACACCCAATGACTCACAATGGCAAATTATGTATTATTTTAAATTGACGTAATTGAAAAATATGCAGCAGCCATCGCCGAGCGCACGAATAAATTGATTCATGTACCTATAATATTAACAATGAGTAAATAATTAAACAGATGGGTGCACTGCTAATTGTGCGCGGGGAGTCTTCGGCGTTTGAAGTTGGTTTTGATTGTGCAAAAGTGAAAATCTGTAGCTCTATCATAAGTCAAAACGCTTTCGCTATCGTTTATTATAGTGTCAGTTTTGTATGAAACACCGTCACGCCTATATTCCCCAAGAGGGGGTGGCAGAGGTGTACTGAGTACACCCACGTTTCGCCGACGATTTTAGGTCCCATGTTATAGTAGGCGAGCCTATTGCCATATACGGGGCACAATTCCAGACTCCGGACTCGTGCTGGGAAGTTTTCGTTAGGAAAACTACATTTGTCCGACCTAGGAATTGAACCCAGGACCTCGGGACCACAAAGCGATGCACTTTGCCACTAGACCAACGAGACAGTTTTGTATGAAAATATCGTAAAGCGCTCTAGATAATGTGCAACCAAAATCTGTATTATGATTGGCTAATTGCTATTGATTTGGGAACGAACAAATTTGTCTAAATTCAACAATTACTTGTAGGTAGTGGATAATAGAATTTATTTTATGGATTATGTACTTATTTAATAGACATTATTTCTCTTTACGTCATCTCCACATTTATGTCGACAAAACATGTTTCAATATTAGATAGAAGATTAATTTACTTATTATAAAGATATTTATAGTTTAATAATAAATTCAACTTAATTGTTAGTGCAATGACAGCTTAGGTACAATTTCATTAGGCTCGTCCATACCATATTCCGATTCTTTTGCCGTAAACGACGACATAATGAGTAAAATTAAATTTTCTAACAAACAGATAGCGGACCTGTATATTATTATTCTTTGACCACACAGAGGACCGTCGTACCGCCACCGAGCGGTCACCAAAACGAATGAAAAGAATGTTATTAACAGGACAACACAGTTAGTCCTCAACAATACAAATACTGTATTGTTGAGATGATTACTGCTCATATCTCGTGGAAACGTATTGTTAAACTTTAAGCGGACCTCGAGGAAAAACCACGTATAGTGTTCTAGAATTGGGTAGGCCGTTCGCATATTCGATGCCTGTGCAAGGTATATTATATGTCTGTCTCGGTGGTCCAGTGGTGAATAATGTGCTTTGCGATCACGAGGTCCTGAGGTCAAATGTTAGGTCGAACAAATTTTGTTTTTCTATGGTAAAATTTCCAGTGTCCGTCAGTCTAGAATCGTGCCCTAACATCGTCGGCGAGGAGTGGATGTACACCGCACACCTTTGCACCCCCATGGGGAATAAAGACGTGACTGTGTATATTACCTAGACGGTCTTAGCATAACCAATGAACCGTATCTTAACTGAAGATCAAATCAAAAAGTATCCGTAACCGGAGAATGTGTATATAGCAAACTATCAGAGCGACGACGTGAAGTCTATAAGGAAAGTTAAGGAAACTTGTTGGAACTCGTACTCTCTGCCTACCACGCAAGATACCGGACGTGATGATATAGATGTACTATACATAACTGTACACAAAATTTCAGACTAATTAACACAGCATAAACACAATAGAATGAACAATATGACTCATTTCAATGACTGTTTGATTTTAACCTAGCAATTTGTTTTTTTATACTACTAAGGTTAAATCGCGTTCGGCTCAGTATGAGATGAGTAACCGTTTGTGGCATTTCCATGACCATCTCCGTGTATCGAAAGGCACTGATTACTGTATTACTAAGATAACTGTTGCAACTGTGTACTCTCTGCATACCCCGCAAGGTATCTGGCGCGATGATATAGACAGATAGCTTGGATGAAGGTACCGGGGAAGACCTAGACTATCTTACCATGACCAACTCGAGCGTGTCTTATCTGAAGGGCAAGTCAAGAGTCTCCGTAACCGGCAAGCGTGTATGAGAAGAAATATAGGAGTGGAGGACGCCTGATAGGTCTGTAAGAAAAGAACCTGTTGGAACTCAGTACTCTCTGCCTATCCCGCAAGGGATTTGGTGCGATGATATAGATTGTGACGATAAATATTGAGGCTAGAACAAGGTGCTGCGCAGCAAGCAGTAATAGCCACTAGGCTATCAGTCCAACGGTCTAACTAGGTTAGACCGTCGGACTGCAAAGTCATAGGTCTCGGGTTCAAACCCAGGCACGCACCTCTGTCTTTACGAAAGCACGTGCGTATTAAAAATTAATTATCACTTGCTTTAACATTGGTGGGCTATTGGCTACACCCTCTCAGTTTAAGAGGAGGCCCGTACCCGATGGTGGGACAGTTTCTGAACAGGGCTAATATTATAAGAACAAAGCGCTATTGTTTGCGCAAGACTCAAAAAGATAAAGGAAGAAAGAAAGAATAATAACTAGTATGCTTACAAAAAGAGTGGCCAAGCTCTTCACTAGGTGGACCGATGATCTGATGACCTGGTGACGGAAGCACGTGAAAGTTGGACGCGTACAACACACAGCCAGTCCTCGTGGTGATCTTTGACACCTTTGTTCTACAGTGGACGTCTTTTAACTGACAATGATGATGCTCACAACTTCTTGCCCAGGGAAGGATAAGCAGAATAACTTCATCCTTAACATTCTCATAAAATATCGCACCTCCGCTCAAATACATAGCTCAAGAAACGTATATTTTTTTGTTTTTCAAATACGAATGTACTCAGTACACCCCGCTTGGGGGGGGGGGGGGGCAGATGTGTACTAAGTACAGCGACGTTTCGCCGACGAAGTTAGGACGTTAGGTCCCGTAATAGGGGGCCAGCATCCTGCCATATACCGGGCGCAATTCCAAACCACCACACCGGACTGGGAAGGGAAGTTTATGTTAGAAAAACTACATTTGCCCGACCTACGATTTGAACCCAGGACCTCGTGATCTCAAAACGATGCTCTTTGCGACTAGACCAACGAGGCAGGCATATATTAGGCTCCACACTAAAAAACTCTTTTTTATAAACTGTTTTTTAATTTCTATGAAATGACGTATTATACTCTCAGACGGTTTGTTGCGGCGTTTTGAGACTATTTCGTGTTTCAACAACTTGCAGGTAAAGTAACTTAAAATGATAAAAAAAACCATTTGAGTTGTGACACTATATGACTGGAAGTGCGATACGGCTATATACATTTGGCAGATAATTGCCACTAAGCTTTCGAAAAGGGTCTGTAGAGATCTAAATAATTTCCAATCATACGATCTTACTTTCTCTATACCAAACGTTTATAGAACCTTTATATTAACTTGAACCTCACAAGTATATTAAGCCAGAAATAAACCAAAATATACTAACGGCACGCCCATACGGGATTGCGTAGAGATAACTAATACAATCCAATCTGATCTTTGTATATTCAGTTTTAAGAGCTATAGTTTACCGTGCGATTTATTAAAAAGTTGACTACTGTGTGTATAAATGAACGGGTATTTTATCGTACTGGTTGCGATTCTCACTTAATTAGCAACTTTCATAATATACATGGCTACCTAGTTGTATATAAGTAGCTAATACATTATGCATTGGCTAAAGACCCCGTATCGGCAGGAATTTATAATATAGTGTTTTCCTTTAGAAACAAGAAGTTTAAAAAGTGTATTCCGTTTTTTTTGTGTGACATTAATAAATATGAAATTAAGTAGTGGCTTTATTAATTGATTAGTCGAAGCAAGGTGAGGAAAATCGTCGCATGGTTTTTGACTATAATACACCGTCACACCTATATTCCCCTAGCGGGGGTGGCAGAGGTGTACTGAGTATACCCACTTTTCGCCGACGATATCAGGTCCCATGTAATAGGGGGCCAGCTTATTGTCATATACCGGGCACTATTCCAGTCTCCGGACTCATACTGAGAAGTTATCGATAGAAAAACTTCATTTGTCCGACCTAGGATTTAAAACCAGGAAGGACCTCGTGATCACCAAGCAATGCGCTTTGCCACCAGACCAACGCGGCAGTCTTGACTATAGTATTTATTTTAATAAAGTTTTACACTTATCATTAAATGATGTTAGTGGTATAGCGCACCGTCCGAATCGCGGAGACGCTCAAAAATGGAATTGTTACAAAAGGCACCAGACCAACCAAGGCGGTGCTTAGCCTTGGTCTTCAATAAGAACACAGAGGTCCCGCAGAGATAATAAATTAATTCATAAGTACGAAGGATTTTTTTTCAAAAATAACGTAATACCAAATCAACAGACAGACATCAGTAATTGTATCTACAGATACGACATTTTTATGTTATTAGAAATTTATAATTTTAGTCTAAGAAAAAGAAATGTTAATGATATGGCGCGCGGGTTATATTGAACATAATTATAGTAGCTCTCTTTCGGTCCGCTGGTCACGGGTTCGACGCCGTGCCGGTGCCTTCATCGATAGGGTATGGTGTTCGTTATTCGCGATTAGGGTTGCCCTAAGCGAGGATTATAAATGTTCAATGAGTATTAAATAAAATTGATATACCGATTCTGTAATAAGAAATTGCATATAGACCTATGTTCAGGATATTATAGAAACCTATCAAGGTTTTCGCCATCAGGAGACATGTGTTTTATATAGGTAAAAGAATCATATTCATATTGAAGATCTCAACTCAGGTAAGGGATATCTCGGGGACGTGAAATTACCTACGGGATTACCTTTACGATAGTTTAAATTTCTTCCATTCCATATCAAAAGATCAAAAAGGCATAGGTGGTTCGCATCAAGACGAAAATAATGTTGAGTATGAATGAGACAATAACACAACAATCCCAGGTAAAGCTAAATAAAATACTGAAATTCAATTAAGATCCTAAGTGAACGCCATTTAATATCAACTAATAATATAATACAAAAGTAAAAACAAAAATTTTAACAAAAAAAAAAACATACAAAAAAAAACAAATCAAGAATGGAAGGCAACAAACACTAACAACCGAACAGCGATTTTAGTTAAACATCTTTAACTGTAAATAAAATTATTTTTGTAACATTATTCGTCACTGGTCTGAATATCCGGTTTCGCCCGTTTTCAAATTCGGTATACTTCCAATTACTGTTTACTCCTGTAAACTTTATACCACAACCTAAGAGTGTACGATAAATACGTTAGTATTTAAATTACATATGCATACGTTATTCTGTCAATCTTACCTCTACTCATATTTAAAAATACACATAAATTAAAACCTGATAACCGTGGAACTGATGCAATCGCTGTCAAAAACCTACCATATACCATACCATAGAACAGAAAAAAAAACAAATTCATTTTATTAATCCGTAAGCCAAATGTCACAACAAATAAATTAACTCAAACATCTAACTATTTTATTAAACCATCCACAATCGAAACCTTAAAACGCCGGAACATACATACAAACTCGCTTCTACATCTCTATTATATGTAACGACCGAAGTAACATTCGTACAGAAATACAGACATATTATTTTTTACTAATAATAAGCACGCAAGCAATTATTTTACCGGTCAAATAATAGCATAAAAATACATATTACATTGGTA
Organism: Phalera bucephala; assembly: GCA_905147815.2. Taxonomy (NCBI): domain Eukaryota; kingdom Metazoa; phylum Arthropoda; class Insecta; order Lepidoptera; family Notodontidae; genus Phalera; species Phalera bucephala. Next base: position 3,704,548 of record LR990609.1, on the reverse strand, counting down.
TCTAATTTGAGTGAACGTGGGTATCTTATTATTATATTATATTATAATATTGGGCTTCGTAATAAATATGGATGGTCTGTTGCCGAATGAGATATCTCGCTGATATTAGAAATATTTTTTATTTTTAATAAATTTTAGGGTTATACAGTTTTCCTGAGAATTGATTATTGTTGGATTTGAATCACGGTTTCTGTAATAAAGGGATTAGTTGCCGACTAGTGTATCGGTGTTGGCTTGGAGCTGAATAATTTGCATAATTACTTTGATTATGTTAAAGGTAGGCGTCGACTATTAGGTAGCTATGAGTTGTTGAAATTCTTATGACATGAAAATGTTTGGACACATTTTTAGTTTTAAAATGTATTGATATAATTATATCGATCATTGATGTAATGTTTGGAATGTTAGTAGTCCGAAAAGTTTTGATAATTTATTGGTATTATGGTTACGAGTATATGGATATCTATGTGTCATCTTTTTAAGTTACAAAACTTTCTACTATCCTAAAAACATGTTCATTCCCATCTTTGAAACTTCTGAAAAAATAATTACCTATATCATCTACACCATATATGAGATACTTGCATGAGAGGCACATTTTCAAGAGGTTCTTTCCTTACAAACCTATCTAGCTTTCTCCACTCCGTATCATACACGCTCGCCGATTACGGACACTCTTCACTTACCCTTCAGATAAGACACGGTCTATTTGGACATGGCAAAATAGTCTAGGTCCTCCCCGGTACCTACATCCTTCACTTTCGCATTGTATTTCAATGTTTTATCACTCTTCGACATTTTTCTGTATACCCGAACCACCGGAGCATACCCGATAAAATATTCATCATCATAACTAACAGAACCCAACGAGGAAATTGACATGGTCATAATCACGTGTGCATATAAATTATGGAACTTGCCGGTATGCAATTAATAAACGTATTCTCTTATTAATTATGTACCAGAGACACCGCGAAGAATGCGTGGAACAGTAACTAAGCCTTTTTAACAAAACCGCAATTACTAACACAAACATACGATCAAAATACGTCACTGAGAATCAGAGCACCGAGACCTCGCATAAAGGTAGAGACAAGCCATTGCTTATAGTTAAGTGGATTTACAATAGTCATTAGAAAAAGAATTAAATTAATAGAAAAAAAGCCTTTTGCAAATACAAGCTTTCATGCAGCCTGGTAATGATGCAATTTTTTTATTACACCGTCACGCCTGTATTCCCCAGAGGGCGTGGCAGAGGTGTACTGAGTCCACCCACGTTTCGCCGACGATGTTAGGTCCCACGTAATAGGGGGCGAGCCTATACAGGGCACAATTCCAGACTCCGGTCTCATACTGGGAATTTTTCGTTAGAAAAACTACATTTGTCCGATTTGAACTTAGGACCTCGTGATCACAAAGCGATGCGCTTTGCCACCGGACCAACGAGGCAGTCAATTTCGCAATTTAAACGGCCAATCATAATTAGATTTCTATACAAAACTTTCTGTGTATGCATCAGCATAAAAACGAAGAAATTCCGACCTGATGGCCGTTGAGGAATTTCTTTGTCTGAAGCCAATCCTGGGCTCAATAATAAAGCCCTTTTATTCCGAATTCATACAGCTTTGACAATACCTATTTCCAAATTCTATTTGTAATAGTATGTCTCGCAAATCGGTGTGCCTCCTGGCATAGGCCTTCTCCAGATCTTTCCATTGAGCTCTATCCTCAGCTACTCTGGTCCAGTATGGCCCCAAGGCTAGGCGGATATCGTCTTTCCATCTTGTTTTCGGACGCCCCTGTTTTCTAGTGCCCTCTCTTGGGTACCATAAGGTTACTTGTTTGCTCCATTTGTTTATTTTGCAACGTAGAATATGTCCCGTTCAACCCCACTTTAAATGCTCTATACGAGTTATTATATCTGCTACTTTAGTTTTCCTTCTTATTTCAGATTATTCTGGGCTCAATATAATTCCCATTGACAATCAGGGCATGCTTACCATCAAATCGCATTGACATCGGATCTGAACCATGTCAAATTTTAACGCCATTGGTTAAGACGAAATGGTTCTAATTCTTCTTGCAAAGTTTGACCTTATTAAAGATTGCAAGCTAAATAAAATCTTGTAAAAATGTACGCGAGTGACAATTTGACATCGAAAAGTAAAATGGTCAGAACCTCCACCACCATACACCACAGAACGTGCGCAACTCATTTTGATATTTGAGCTCTATTCTATACTCCATGCATCACTTGTTCGAGCAACTAGAAAACCCTTTTATAAAAGACAATGGAAGTTTTTTATCCTTATATAAAACAGAATCGATTGGCATCAAAAAAAGTTTTTGTGTAATTTGGCCATTTTCTTGCAGATGAACTTTTTTTTTTAATCTGTAAATGCAGTTCAATGTAAGGTTAGTCTCCTAAGACCCATTTTCCTGTGGCTGCCACGGTTGAAGTAGCTGCCCTTACTGGCCCATCTCAAAAATCCACCCTATATAATTTTGCGCAACCGTTTTGTTTTCGTCCTAGTGATTTTTCTGTAGAATTAATTACCGCGTGTAACGTGCGAAGTAACGTGATGTGTCCTGTTCCTTCCCCATTAATATGTTTCCACGAAGTAAAATAAACAATCAGCCTGCGGTTCACAAGTTAGCGGAAAACTGCCACTCCCTTTCCGGCGAAGGTGCACTAAATGCGAGTAATTGAATCAAAGGGTGTAATTGTAAAACTAGACAATTATTACTTAAACAGGTGTAAAGCATCTAAAAATAATCTGAATTTTCATTCATGTAGACCATAAAGTACTTACGAGAAAGAAAAACTTAGTGATTACTTAAGACTACCACTCGTTCGGAATGTCATTTCTGTGGTGAAGGCCATGAAACTTCACGATACCTCTTTTAAAAATGAGAGTTTTACAATTCTTATTGCGTTCATGGGGTATGGAAGAACAATGCAGGACTAGTTAGATAGATAGGCTTAGATTAAACGTAAATTTACTTACACTAATGGTATCAGATCAGAGTCTACATAGTCATCTCATTTATCCGACCGCCGGCGATGTCGAAGAATCCCTTGCCCGCCGGCCGGTGCAGAGCACCACGGCGAGACACCTAGTATATGCCCTCCTCCTCCTGAAGCGCCCTTGAGCTAGTTGCCCTTCTGACTCGAGCACAGCGGTTACACGCTCGCCCTCTTCTCTGGTGAAGCTGTAAAGGCCCCGCGGCCCCCAGCATTATTCACACACATACACACTCACAGGAATAGCTTTAAACGTGGGAATTCGTTAAAAAAAATTACCTCAACGGCCCGAATACTCCACATGTTGTATGCTCCTAAACGCAAGATATCAACTGAATTTATTTTAAAAATCTTGTAAAACTAATATCGTGCCATGTTCACTATAAAAACAAAGAAAGGGCGATCCCACATCGGACAAATAAAAGGGAACTAACATCAAAGTTGGACGCCATTAAAATTCCGGACTAAATATTGTCCTTTTTATATTATTGTAAACTAAAAAAACATAGCGACAACGTGTTATTGTTGTTTTAAAGACATGAATTGCTTAGTTTCTTAGTTATTTTAAAATTCCTGAAACTCTGTGGAGAATTTAGTTTCGCATTTAGTAGGGCAGCCGTGCCTATACCGATTACCAAGGTTAAGCAGCATTCGGGTTGGTCCGCCTAAGATGGCTGGCCGTTTGTGGCAATCCCATTTTCGAGAGTCTCTGTGCTTCGGATGGCACGTTCAGACGTTGGACCTACTCACCACCTAATTATATAGTATAATTAAGCACACGTTAAGACAAGTTGAATGCCCTGCTGAGTGTAACAGACAGCAGATCGCCACAAATCGGCCTCTACTAATCCGCACTAGGTGCGCTTGGTGGAGAATGATATAATCTCTTCCTATCCTCTATATGCCCAGCAGTGGGACGAATACAGGTTGATTTATTATTACAGTCACGCCTATATTGGCGGTGGCAGGCATGTACTGCGTACACCTTATTGAAATTTGTCCCATCGTTGGGCAAGGGCCTCCTCTCAAACTGTGAGGGTTGAGGCCATATCCCACCACGCTGGCCCCGTGCGGGTTGGCGAACTTCACACACCTTCCAAAAACTCTTAGGCGCATGCCTATTTCCTCACAATGTTTTCCTTCACCGTTAAATCTAGTGATAGTATTTAGATATTAAAATTTAATACGCACATGCATTCGAAAAGACAGAGGTACGTGCCTGGGTTTGAACCCGAGATCTCTGACTTTGCAGTCCAACGGTCTAGGCTATCACTGCTTGTCGGTGACTATTATTATCAATTAAAAATATTGACGACAATATGTTAAAAGTAAGTGGTTGTACTCAATTTCTTAGGTCCTTTAAGAACTTTCGAATCCTCTGTGGGGAAGTTATAATATCTAAACTTTTACAATAGTAGTCCTCTTCGAATTTGAACTCATTGACAGACGCCACGCCACACGCCATTCTCGATGGTTTATACAGACGTAAAAAAAGTTTATATGTTTAGGAACAAAATTTCATACGTTTAGAAGAGACATTCTCGAGCGGTTATTTTTTTTTAGTTTCGGCCTTCTAAACAAACGGAGAAACGCAAACAATTATTGTGATGGGAATTTAGAATATTTTATTTATATTATATTGTACTGTGTACATAGTTCGGAACGCGGCTGCGTCTGCGCGTTTGTATCTCAGTTGACTATTATTATTAGTCTAATAAATAATTTTAATTTAAATAGAACTTTTTATTACACCGTCACGCTTATATTCCCCAAGCAGAGGTGTACTGAGTACACCCAGTTTTCGCCGACGAGGTCCCATGTAATAGGGGGCGAGGCTAGTGCCATATACTGAACACAATTCCAGACTCTGGACTCATATTGGGAAGATTTTCGTTAGAAAAACTTCATTTGTCCGACCTAGGATTTGAACCCAAGACCTCGTGACCATTAAGCAATGCACTTTGCCACTAGACCAACGAAGCAGTATTTTTATAAATAAGCTTTTTTAGCAAAGACACCACCTAGATATCTTATTTAGTTAAGTAGTTCATATGCTCCATCATCAGATCTTGGACACCATCCGGGTCTAAGGTACTCGTCAAGACAAATCCAACGAGCTCAAACAGGCGGGGTTATAATGAGACTAAGTTGTTGGCTGGTTCCAGTGGCCACCTTTTTGCTTCAACAACATACCCTCAATACCATCTGGTTGAATAGTACTTGGCATTGGTGATCAACAAGCCTAAACACGAGAGGACTTCGTTGTATGGTTCACATGTTCCAATGACTACCTTCCAATTACATCATCAGACCAGCTACATCATCATCATCATCATCTCAGCCTATACTTGTCCACTGCTGAACATAGGCCTCCCCAATCGCTTTCCAGCGTAACCGGTCCGATGCCACCTGCATCCAACGACTTCCTGCGATTTTCACAAGATCGTCGGTCCATCTGGCAGGCGATCGTCCCACGCTGCGCTTGCCAATACGTGGTCTCCACTCTAGAATCTTTCTGCCCCAACGCCCGTCCGATCTACGCGCTATGTGGCCCGCCCATTGCCACTTCAGCTTGCTAATCTTAACGGCTATGTCGGTGACCTTGGTTCTTCTACGAATCTCCTCATTCCTGATTCGATCGCGTAGAGAAACGCCGAGCATAGCTCTCTCCATAGCTCGCTGAGCAACTCTGAGCTTTTTTATGAGACCTATTGTAAGAGACCACGTCTCTGATCCATATATCATCACTGGTAACACACATTGACTAAAAACTTTAGTCTTAAGGCACTGAGGTATTTTGGATGAGAAGATGTTGCGCAGTTTCCCGAACGCTGCCCAGCCGAGTTGGATTCGTCGATTGACCTCTCTCTCAAAGTTGGACCTACCTAACCGGACTACCTGTCACAGGTAAATGTATTCGTCGACAACTTCAAGAGTAGAGTTCCCAACGGTGAGTGCGGTGGGTACGACATGGACTTTAGACATTATTTTCGTTTTGTCCATGTTCATTTCACCAGCTACATGGTACCATTTTATTGCATTGTCACTGACTTTACATACTTATACCAAATTTCAGAAGAAAGACAGACAGACCGACATTCGGACATGAAATTTAAATGAAAGCTTGTAAAAAGAAATCCCGCCTATATTCCCCAAGCCGAGATGAGAAAGGTTCACTGTACACCAAAGTATTGAGTGGGTAAAAAGGAACCTTTTTCTGTTTCTTTTTATTTTATTCTCTTTACATTTCTTACCTTTATTTTTATTACATTCTATGGTCTATTATACATAAAACAAGCAGACAGAAATGGCACAAGTAGATTTGAAAAAAAAATGTGTGACAAGGTAATCAGTTCAGTCTTCGCTGTGAAATGCTGTGCTGATTTTCAACTGACTGGTCTGGTGGTAACGTGCCCATTAGGTAGAAGAACAAACAAGACGACAAAAAGAAAAAAAATAAAACTAAAATCGAAACTGTGTGATTCCGGCTCGTTCTGTGGTCGTGTTGCTTTGATGTCTTACGATGGCGATATGAGACTAATAATGTTATTTCTGAAGAGCAAGTGTAAAGGATTCCGGATGGACCAGTCCCCACAAGCGGTACCCGTTCTCGAGTATTAATCATACTTGAAGTGTATCACTCTACCATATTGGCGGGAAGGAAGTGACCCGCGCCAGACAGCCACCGCAAGCAAAGACATTATCGTCACCATGACCAAACCAGAACCCTCAGGACGGTGACCAGAATGTGCCTACAAAGCATCCATACCCCAAGCTTGTTAGGCATAACACGCTACGCTTTAAATTAGATTGTTCTCGCTCGTAAATTGTACACGATCTCAGAGGTAATACGCAACTGTTTATATTGTATTTTAAGTGTGAATTGAATGAGGTGCGCATATCCTGTTGACCCAGAGGGAGGAGGGCCAAGGTCTGTCCAAGGAGCGTCTGACGCACTGCATCATTGCTGTGACCGATTTGATCTTGTTGACAGGGTTACGTCTCGTACTCAAAATAAGTACCTACCGTCCGTAAACAAGATTAAATCAATCACTAAATTGATGGAAACTTTCAATACGTGCCCCGCAATGTTGACATCTTATAGTTCTGTTGTTGGGAAATACAAACTCTTCGTATCTTCAAGGTGTGACGTAAATAACGGAAGAGCGCAGATACCCGATTAGAGAATTGCTTCATAAATTCAATAACCGAATTGCCAAATACGTATAAAGATTTTTAACCTTTCCTTAAGCACTTTTATACCCCAATTAACAATGAAACTTGTACATGTATTTGAGCGTTTTGAGAAATACATTTTAGGAATGCATTATAATCAATAATAAATTTAGTTTTTTATAGCGCACTGAAGGAGTAAAAGAATTTTTTCCAAATTTAAAAAAAAATGTAAGATACATTAAGAACCGATTTAGAACAAACTACTTTTAGGTAGCGTTTATTATGAATACTGGTACTGACTTATTGTCGGTCAGTCTGAGATGGGTGACTATATGTAACATTTTCAAATTCAAGCATCTCCGTGCTTAGGAAGGCAGGTCTCTGTTACCACCTAATTCAGTAGCCAAGCCGTTAAACCAAGTTTGAAGCCTTGATGAGTGGCTTTATAAGGTCTAACAGCAGCCAGCCCCCACCCTGCCCACACCAATCCGAACTGGGTTCTCGAGGTGGAGTATGACCTAATCCCTCTCATCTCAGTTTGTGAGAAAAGGCGTTTGGCCCAGCGGCTAATTATTATTATTGTTGAAGAAGTTGAGATAGAATGGCACACGTGCTAAAATGACACAAGGTTTCAAAGTTGCAGTGTGTGCCGAGGTTCGAAAACTAAGTCGGGCGAATAATGTTTTTTCTGATTAATAAAACCTGCATAATGAGTAAATATGAAGACCTGTAGCTTAAAACTTTTAACCACTTTCTTTTCACGTCAGTTTTTTAGATATTCAGACATACATATGACCGATTCTTTTGAGTGTTTGGCCCCAATATTAATTTACGAATGGAAGTCGAAGAGTGATGTCATCAATTTGTTTTAGTTTCCAAAACTTGTTCCAAAAAACATTTCCCTCAAAATGGCCGGTGCAATTAGTATGTAAAGTATCCGTCGCTATACTATCCAGGCGGAGTACTTCATCAATTTCATTATCGTCGTATCAACTTCATTATCATGTCATGAAGTTGATCGGAGAGTTGAAGTAATTTAGAAATCAAATCTTACAAACGCGATTATACATATCACTGGACATTGAAAAAAACACTTAAAATTAGTGTGAAGCCGTAACTTAAACAAGAAGAATAAACTCTTTACCATATACATATTGCGCGCAATAATCTAGGATCACAAGGATTTATTTCCGATCTACTGTCTTCAAAACTCACACCAAAATCTAACAGCATTCGCCAGAATACATACCTATTTATGATTCACTACGATTAATACAATTGTTCCTACATACTTATTAAATTAAAAAAATATATGATGACAAGTCAGTGACAGTACATATTGCCAACTGCATAGTTCCAAGTTTAAATTTAACGTACTCATTCTCCACAATTTAATATAAGACCATAATATTGATTGAATAAAATATGAAAATTATTTTACTAAAAAACTACATTTAAAAGTAAACTTTACTATCAGGATTTAAGGTTGCTTTTAATAAAGACGTAGAAACAAAAATGTATATAGATTGTTTTATTTATCGCACATTTCAAATTAAACTTTAATAATAAAGATTTAAGTGAGTCTTCTCATCGTAAGTAAGAAACAAAATTTATAATTAGCATACATTACCCGCCAGTTAGTACGAAAAGAAAACAAAATACAATATTATTATTTGTGCGCATATAGGTTTGAAAACACGTCGGGCGCACAATGTATCTTCAACAATAGATATCTATTATTATTATAATAACATATAATGTGATGGTTCAACAATATAAAAACGTTTGAGACTCGGCCGCGAGCCAATAGTGTGGGGATTCGGTTTGTCTTTAGTCGACGAAACGGTACCGATTCGAAATTCCGATTATTTTATTTGATAAACTATACGTTCGAAATAAGAATAATAATGACAATGACCTCGACCTGTCAAACGTGATTTAAAACTAGGAATGTTGACGATAATTAATAAAATTCTTTTGCGCAATACTTTCATTACATCTTTTTTTAAACGGCCCCTGTAATAGACTGCCGCTGCCATGCAAAAAGCTATTTATTAGTATTTCTAGCGATTTAAGTTTGATTCGTAGGCCTAGAAGTAACAGCCAGTCAACTGTTGATGAACTTTTCTTAAATTTACTTAACATGGGGTGTGAAATCGCGACAGCTGGCACGACGGTAGATATGGCCAGTAGAATTACCTACTTGTAACAAAAATCGATAGGTTCTCATTAATGACGAACTTTTGTCCAGACAGGATCGATGTAAATATAATTATTTGTTCAAGTTGAAAGGACTTGGGGCAATAACGCGCGGTAATAACACTCATCAAATGTAAGCTATACACCAACGAACGACATAGGGTCACAACGATTCTGCTCTTATCTGTGCACCGCGTGCGACCAATCACAGTGCAACGTTTGAATTTGGAGAAAATATGGCGGAAGAAGAAAAGAATGGAAATACGGTTGATGCTGTGAACGAATAATATGACTCTCGGTGTGTGTGTGTGTGTGTGTGTGTTGGCGAGCAAGAGGGCGAGCGTGCAACCACAACGCTCGAGCCAGAACGGCAAGGGAGCAACAAGCACAAGGGCGCCTCACGAAGGAACGGCCTCAGCTTGGGCAGTCGCTATGGGGGAGGGCGTATACTAGGTGTCTCGCCGTGGTGCCCCGCACCGGCCGGCGGGCAAGGGATTCTTCGACCTGCCCGGCGAGGTCGGTGTGATGACTCTCGTTATGATTGAACCTAACTATAAAGTAGACGAAGCCCTTTTGGAATATGAACTACTTTTTACGGCACAGTTATCGGCATAACACGATCTTCTAGGTTTGGTTTGTTGTAAACTTTGTTGTAAACTAAAAGAAAATAAAGTTGTATACTTTATTTTCTTTTAGTTAACTATGTTTTGGAATACACCAGGAAACCTAAAGTTTAGCTTTACACAAATAAACTAAGGTTCAAAGTTCTGGTATATATTTAACTTTCTACTATACATTTAACGACACCTACAATGAGGAGTAATTGCGATGATACTAGTGCATCATCGTAGATCTAGAAACAATACTCGTTGACAGTTCGAGTTGCACCATAGTGTGGCGATCCTCGCACTCGGCTCCCGCACCCTATTATAATAATCGGCGCGCGAGCGAGACAGAAACATTAGAAAGGAACAATCGTTGCCATTACGTCGAATAAAAAGAAAAGTTATTATATTTTTTATTGGAGAGGGCCTGCACCCCAGCCACCAAGAGGGTTATTTTTATTTTATTTGAAAAGTTTATTTTCCATTTGTTTTAACTTGTACATTCGCGAGGGTGGAACTCTGGCGGCACGTTCGCTGCGCTCAATGAGTCACTAATGCGCACCGTAACATTATATTTTTATATTTAAACTTTAGCTTGAACAACATTAAAATGAGAAAAGTTGGACGAGTGCGATGGAGGTAGCCGCGGATACGCTTGCCAGTCTGTTGATGGGAAGGCTGTTTAATCGTCGAATTCCGGTGGTAAGCTTTTAGATGTGAGACCTTAAAATACTGTCTCAGACTGGACGTGAGTACGTCTAGAGTGCAATTGTGATAATTATTAAAGTAATAAGGAAAGAACCTGTTGGAGCTCTGTATGCTCTCTCTATGCCTTCCGCGCAAGGGATCTGGCGTGATGATATAGTAGATAGATAGGTATTCTAAGGCACCCGGGAAATAAAATAGCTAAGTTAAAAGTTTCTCTACAAGAAACATCACTGCTGAACAGGCGCCTACGCTACGCGAATCGTGGGTGTACATTGTACGCCAAGCTACTATGTAACTAAAATGAAAGGGCACCTTGCATTGTAGCATGTCACCATCATAAAATAAAGACAAAAGAAATATTAGTATAACTAAGCATAACCTATGTATGTTTTAATGTAGAAAAGTTTACATTGTTTATAGGTGTATAGGCGACGGACACACGGGGACATACGGAGTAATGGGTCCGCCCTATCAGTGTACGTTTGTCCTAGCGTTTGAACTCCACTCGGCGTTTGGTCATTGTAAACTTTCACAGCCGTTTCAAAACGTTAAACATTTTTTCCACGTGTAAATACAGTTTATTTTTAAACTAGAAAAGCTACAAAGTCAATAGCCTGTCCTATATCTTCACGTTAGATACCTTGCAGGGTCGGCAGAGAGTACAGTACTTTGGCTACAGACCTCTCTTTACCGGCTTTATCCATTCTCGTTGTTTGCATCATACAAGCTCACCGATATAACGTCAATTCATCAATCATGCTACAGACTACTACGTTGGTTCTGTGGCGATTATTGCGCGTAGCCATCACTAGGTCCTGGGTTTGAATCCTAGATCGAATATAAATGTAGAAAAATTTTCAATAAAAAAATCCAGTATATGGCATTGTGCCCGGTATGATGGCAATAGGCTAGGACCTAAGATCACCGGCAAAAATTGGGTGTACACAGTACACCTCTGCCACCCCCGTTTGAGAAATACGGGCGTCACGACGTTACCATTTTTTTTAAATCTAGCTGTCACATAAGATCGTTCACAAACGTCATGTTCATATGTCTACCTACTTCTGAATCTTATCGCAATCTCTACTGAATACACGAATAAACTCAATAAGAAAATCTGTAGAATAAAAGCTTAAGCTACAACAAATCTAATGACACAATAAACAGATGACGAAATTTGGAAGACGAAATGATAAGTAGAGAAACAAACAGCTATCCAGAATCAAAAACGGAAAACGCTCATAACACCATCGGTGTAAGTACCAAACAAGTTAATGCCACACCATAATACGGCCAAGACCTTAAAAAAAACGGCCAAATCACTAAGCCGACAAACCGAAATGACCAAACATACCATACCACACAACACTCAAGCGTTGCCCAAAACGCGTTGTGGGGTGAGACCACACGGAGGCAGTTCTACCAGCACCCGTGTTGGCACTATTATTTAGATTTAAGTAGTCTGTTTACCACCAAAAACATTGTAGTCCACATTTTTAACGTTTAAACCCGAGCCACACCGTAGTCATATTGACACTCTATCAATACAAATATTACATAACAATGAGGGTGGGTAAAATGCATCTAATTGTTATAAAAACAAGCTTCGATGGAGGCTGCATGATTTAAAGGTGATATTCTTGAGCATAAAGGAGTTTCACGGTACTATGTGAAATATTTATCTTAATTTTATATGTAAACTTAAAGGTTGGCTTCGGCCGGCCTGTAGGGAGTAAAGGGTCTTGATAATTTTGAATAATCTTAACACATTTTCTTATGTCAGCATGGTCACGTCAGATTGGGACTAAAACGCTGAAGTGAAACGCGGGTGTTAAAGTCACTAATAATTTATCTGTATAGTCCAATAAAAAGCACTCACAAACGTCAAAATTATTACATTTTTTACATCTACCACCGAATCGAAACGCGGCGAGCAAATGTATTTGGTTTCACTTATGAGGTGGTCACACTTTCTATGTCATCCCTTCAGGGATGATATAGAAAGTGTGTATTTAAATTGTATTATATTTTTAAAAAATAGAAAAATACTGTGTGGATAACAATCACAGCAACATCAAGTCACAGAGCCGAAGATGTGCGGCTCGGTCTGATTATAATAACAATATTAATTAACGGAAAACAAGTTTCAGTCTACTGAAACTCGGCCAAATACAATATTAAACAAAGAACCACAACATAAAGAGCAGCAATGTAACGTTTAAAATTAACGTTGGTTAGGTGTAAAAATGTAATAAAAAACTAATAAATTAAAGAAACTGGGTAATACACTTTCTAATACATTACATTTAATAATATAAACAACGTCTTTTATTATTTGCAAACAACAAAAGAACAGATGTATATTGGACCATAAAAGTTAATATAAATAAAAAAGCTTTGATGTGATTTCGCGTTAAAAGCATGAATACCACACTATCTATAATAATTTTTGCGGGGTACAAACATCTTAGAAGTCGCGTAAACACGGTTTTAAGTTTTACGACCTTTTTTAACATTCGCAATACGGCACATGGACGTACGAGGGAATTAATTAACACGATAACGATAACGGAAGTTCTAACGAGACATTATTTTACAAATAATATCGTTACTTTGTTTACGTCCATTTATAAATCGCTAATAGACCGATTTCCTGTTCACACGTGCGGGCTGTGTTACTTTAATTCGAACACAAACTATTGTTTTTTGTTGTATTCTGAATAACGTATTATTTTTATTACAGTGACAATTACAATTTCAGATGTATGTGTTAAGTGTGGCTTTTCAATAGTCTGATTATTCTTAACAATTAATTAATATGAAATAAAACTATTTTACGGATTTTATCGCGGTTTATTTTTGATTTTTAGACTTTATTGTTGACTGTAACATTAAATACTGGTTAAAACTTTCTAACCTATCATAATATTGCACAAATTGAGTATTATTTATAGTATTGATAACCGAGGATTTAATAAGCCAGAATAAAATTAACTTGATATAAACTATAAGAGCTGAGCATTATACAAATGAGATAAAAAAATTGTTACTGTGTTTATTTTGTTTAATCCGTTTCCACGATTTGAGTGCTTTACAGTGCCCAAGGTCACAGAAAGCATCAATAATCGTAAAAAAAAAGCAATCAAAAATCCCAAAAAAATATTTTCACGTGAAATATTTTTTACTGTCAAGTATCAAAACTGTTAGGGCGAGTTGGCCACTGTTTCAATTAGCCACGATGTAGTAGGAGATACCGCGGCCCTTTCACACCGATCTCTCTGTTCTGCCTTTGTTTGACCATACATTTAAATAGTCGTACACCGAAGCCGACCGTCCGGTAAACTTGTAAAAAAAACAACCATAAACCGACTGCAATATTTGGAAGTCAATAATAATTTATGACTTATGTCCTTTTTTAAAACTTGCTTATACTGAATATGTGTGTGGTTTGTTCGAAAAACAATGACACATCTTTAGATATGATTTTCTCGTAAGCAATAATGGTGGTGATTAAAACAATCACTTGCCCATACACGGTTATTTTGAAACTCGAAAATGTTTTACGTTAAAAGTATAACTAAAGCGTGGTCTGTTGGAAGTAATGATTTTATAGAAATCTCTTAAGGTATTATTACCAAACATCAGCATTTGTTGGAACTCTGTACTCTCTGCCTACCCCGCAAGGGATCTGGCGTGTTGATATAGAATATAATAGAATCGTATCAAAATTTTTTCAAAAGTCAAAACTAAAGTTTCCGAAATTCATTTGATACACATTTTTGCCTTTAGCACCAAAAAGACTGGTCGCTACTAGTCCTACGCGTTAGTCCGGAGTGTTTATTTAAACTCATGCGCTTCGTACATATTCCCTTTTGCCACGATACTGGAACCGGTAAGACATGAGCAATTACGCGCGACATCGCTTCGAAGTCTTAATTCGGTAATGAAACAAATCGTGGGTGCGTGTCCGAACTTGGCGCGGTATGGTCTCGATGTAAGCGTTAAAGACTGTTTAAATCTTAGCCTATGTAGTTTTAAAATGACTACAGAGGAATAAGTCAGTTGGCTGAGTGTGTCCCCTTAGCGTGGTATGGTCTCATTTTAAGCGTTAAAGATGTCTTTTGGCTAAGTTTCTCCTCGCAATGTTAATGTTAAAGATTGTTTAATTATTGCCTATATTCATCAATAATTATGCACCACCCTCCAGTCTTAATTATATAGAGGCTTAAATCAGTTGGCTGCTACTCTTCTTTACGCGATATGGTCTCTTTGTTAGCGTAAAAGATTTTTTAATTCTTCATTAATTACGGACCACGTTACAAAGCTTTAATTCTATTAAAGAACAAAGGTTCGCTTATTATCGGTAGGTTTTTGGTTTGGTCTATATGATAGCGTTACAGATAATTTATTTCCTAGCCCATGTTACTCTATAATTATGCACGACGATCCAGTCTTAATTCTATAGAAGAATAAGTCGGTAGGCTGCGTGTGTCACCGAACATAGCACGGTATGGTCCCAATGACACCGTTTCAGGATTTTTATTTCCCACTCCAATTACGCTCTACTACGATCAGACAAGTTAATAGGCGTGTGTCCCTGAACTTAGCGCGGTATGACGCCACTGATAGATTTATACGTATTTTCTCTTATCTGCATCGATATGCCACTTGTTGACTAAAACATTCTTCTTTAATCTTCTGAATCGAAGTACTATACATCAAGGTAGATGCAAATCAAAAGTCATGAATTTATGTACATTTCGCGACTTTCATAAGAAAATGGAGAATTCTCGAAGCGACAGTTTTACATGCATACAAATTTAGAGTACAGTTCTGACGTGTGAATTGATCATAATTTTTGGGTGCGATGTGACATATTTGGGCTGTATGTTAATTAACCGTGAGTCAATGGAAATTGTGTCAGAAATGTTTACTCTTTGATAGTCAATTATTTTACTGCGGCCATAATATTGTGTGACACGCTTAGGAAACTAGAAATTCATGAGAATTGCCAAAGTATACCGCCGTAATCAAATAAAATTTCACTTACCAAAACTTTTGTAAATGGACAACCAAGCTATTTGTACATTAGATACTTATGTGATTACGGAAAAAATCGTACGGTGAGTAGCCCTTAGTTGAAGGCCGAAATGGTTCTTTGTCTAATTATGGTATTAAACACTAAAAGCAGATATCTCCGCCCCGCTAGTCGCTCCTACTGCACCCATCCGCCGTCCCGCCAGCCATCACAGTCAAATTCAAACTGAGCTAACAAAAGGCAGACTAAATCATCCGTAGACAAAACATTCATCTTTTTATGTACCTTGGAATTCTTTAATCCAACTGTGAAAAAAATATGATGACATTGTAAAGGTTTGTATACTATGTTGTACCATGTGGTGGGAGTGAGGTTTGGTTGTTTTAAAATACGATGTTATAATTCTTTCCGTTGATATTATTATGGGATTCACCTTACGCTTCGTTTATAATGAGTGAATCAATTGGTTAGTTCAGTTTAGTTGAAGATGTACTGGAATAATATCAGATGAGACACATAACTGGCAAATTAACCTAATTCACGAGACAATTCCTTCTGTGACTGACAAACATTTGTATTTGTTCGGGTATTGGTGTATGTAAAATTCATGTATGTAAACGCACCCACGGCAGAGGTACTCCAAGAATTACATTAGCAGCTACTACTAGCGTTATAGCTTTTATACTCTCATTATACAACAGTTAATACACCGAAACCTCATTATCAAGGATCAAAACTTACATAAAACTAAGGAGATACTTAACATCTTTTCTGAATATCAACTAAAAGTGGCCTTATACAAGTCTTTATTAACATAAGTATCAAACGACTCGCTCGACAGATCCGCTAGGCTCTTATGTATGTCAACTCATTATTCTATTTTGATCTAAGGATTAAACCCATCTCAGTATCGCCGTAACCAGCTGCGAATACAATAAAACACACAATGAAATCCGAAATCCTTGATACGTTAAAATAGATTTCTTTTTCTAATTCACCATTTGTTTAGTTACATTTTAATGTGGTAGCAAGGTTATCCGGCGTGCCAAAACAATGTCGCATGATGTATGGCGGCGAAGATGCTGCGTTTACACGCGCAAAAATATTATTACCAATCCACTCATAATGCTACTAAACGCGCGTCGAAATTGTCTACGGCTTCTTGTACAAGCTGGTCGCATGGAAGCATCATTTGTAACTTTACGAAATATATATATATATGTTTTTTTTATTGACATACAACACATATTACAATCATAATCTGTGTTGTAAAACATTTGTAATCCAAACAACATTGTAATCCAAAACATGTGCATTCAGCTAGTAAAAATTAAGTAACTAACGACAAACAAAAAAATAAGAAAGAAGTAAACATAAACTAATGACATATTACTACTTATATGACATATTTCGTAAAGTTACAAATAGTAATACAAAGTTACAAAAGACCCACTTTTTTAAGACATTTTTTTAAATCTATGATCTAATGTAACTGCGCAATCGATTCACACCACTGTGATTGCCAAGTAGTTTATGAGATTAGGAATTATATGAATATAAGGCGTCAAGTCTACTTGTTAGACCACCAAGAATTCATAAACTGATAAGAAATTATATAACGCGAGCATAATTACTGCTACATAGAACATACTTTGCTGCTAAATGGTGGAGAGCTGGCGTTTGCTAGTAACTAACTCATGTGAAGGCAGCACAAAATACAATTACTGACATATTCTAACGTAATAAATCTTTATGTAAACAAAATTAGAAACAGTGTCAATACAGACGCGCGGTGGGCGGCGCAAGTTTTACTGTAGCTACTGTGCAGACGAGCGACATTTTGTCGGACGATTATTTGTTTCCAATTATCATTTATACTTATATAAGTATAGAGACAAAGCATAGAGACCCTCAAAAATAGGATTGCCATAACTGTTTCTAGATCCTCCAACCGCCCAGCCCAACGTTGCTTAACCTTGGTGCTGCTGATCCTACGCAGCTACGAACTAGTGTTCTTCGCTGCCCTTTGCCAAAATGGCATATGCCAACACAGGATATCATAAAATGAGGCTGCTAACAGGCTCTAACAAAAGACACTCGTCTTGCTGCTTTAGCTTCTTTAAATGGAATTAGATTTATTAAAGTTTTTACAAATTGAATTTTTAGAGCAATATGAGAATGACCATAAAAATATAGACTGCCACAATTTATGTATTTATTACACTATGGAAGACTTACAGCTAGCCAAATCGTAATCACACCGGAACACAAGACTGAGAGCCAATAACAAGTTTATAATATGTGCGTTTAAATATATTTTTCTTGTAAGACGAAATAATAAATGCTGATAACAAATTATTCATTAATTTATTTAATGACGCAGAATACAGTTAACATGACTTGAAGAATTCAATTTATTGTGCACAAGGTACTTACTCTGGATATTATTGTGTATTTATTTTTAAAGAAACGTTATATATACAAGCTGTAACATAATAAACGCAAGACCTGAAAGTAGTTAGTTCTAAATCGGTTACTGAATCGATTCCAACAATTTTTAATGTATTTTACAAGTTTTTTAAATTTGCAAAAAATGCTTTTACTCCTTCAGTGCGCTGTAAATAATTAAATTTATTCTTGATTCATAGCAGAAGAGAAGAAGATTCCAAACGCATTCCTAAAACGTATTTCTCAAAACGCCCACATACACGTACAAGTTTCATTGTTAATTGGGGTATAAAAGTGCTTTAAAAAAGGGTAAAAACATGTAAAATCGATTCCAACAATTTTTAATGTATTTTACAAGTTTTTTAAATTTGCAAAAAATGCTTTTACTCCTTCAGTGCGCTGTAAATAATTAAATTTATTCTTGATTCATAGCAGAAGAGAAGAAGATTCCAAACGCATTCCTAAAACGTATTTCTCAAAACGCCCACATACACGTACAAGTTTCATTGTTAATTGGGGTATAAAAGTGCTTTAAAAAAGGGTAAAAACATGTAAATTTGAAAATTTGGTTTTCGTTTTGACTTTATGAAGCAATTCTCTAATCGGGGTGTCTGAGGTCTTGCGTTTATTATGTTACACCTTGTATTTATATATATATTAAATTAAACGTAGTCCCGTACTAGGATTTATTCCTGTATCGTGGGTGCGTTTGCAAACATGAAAATTTACATACACAAAACCCAGACCGAAACAAAGTATTGTGGGTCATACAAAGATTTTTCCCGTGCAGGAATCGAACCCGCGTCTATTAGACAGTGGGTGGAGCGGGTTAAGCTCTTAACCACTGCGCTAAATCATCCGTCAACTATAGTCGCTATGTTTATACTACACAATAGTCGCTCGTGTACTTCGATCCTAATGCTATCGAGAATTCAGGTTTGAGTGTGTGTCATTGTGTTTCGCAATATCGATGAGGATTAATGTTTCTTTTTAAATAACAAATTATGTAAACAACAAATAGACACTTGAGTAGGTTGGCATAAAAAAGGAAATATTAACAATATTAACTTCTCGGCCGCTGTGTCATGGCGTTTTGGGCCTAAAAACAAACGGGTTAAGCGTGATTTTACTGTCTGGTTGTCTAAATTCGAGACACAGCAACTAGGTAAAAAAGTTTCACGAATCAGACGGCTTAGCACGAACAGATTGACGTTCGCGTGACGCTATTGCCATCTTTTTCACACTACAATCTTACTAAATGAAGATGAACGTGACAGCACTTTAAACAATAAAGAGATATAGAAAATGAAGAGATATTCACCAAAAGTAGACTCTCATAAAATTAAATATAATAAATAATCTCAGTCACGCCTTTATTCCACAAGCACGGGTGGCAGTGGAGTGGGCACCCACTTTTCGCCGACGACGTTAGGTCCCATGTAAGAGGGGGCGAGCCTATTGCCAGTATACCAGGCACAATGTCAAACTACAGAATGATACTGAAATTTCGTCTAACGAAAAAATTTTTTCCGACCTAGGCTCCAAACTCAGAACGGCAAAATCGCTACGCACGTCGTTCTCCACTAGACCAACGAGCCAGCCGAAAAAAATTACACAAAAATATACAGAATAAAATGGCGCATAAAATAAAAAAACGTCTCCCGGTTTCAAACTATTTGTATTACAACAGTATTTGCGATTTATTATTAGTCCGACATACAATGACAGCATAATATGTTAAAAAGAATGACTTCAGGCAATTTTGAATACATACCAACAGAATAAGATTTTGAATTGACGGACGATTTAGCGCAGTGGTTAAGAGCTTAAGCCGCTCTGCCCGCTGCGTCTAATAGTCGCGGTTTCGAGTCCCGCACGGGACATATTTTTGTGTGTTCCACAATTATTTGTTCCGGTCTGGGTATTTGTGTATGTGAATTTTCATGTTTGTAAACGCACCCACGACACAGGACTAACTCCTAGTGTGGGGCTACGTTTAAAAAAAAAAACAAAAAAAATACTGAACATTGAACGACATAAACACCCCTGTTACTACTTAAGGATTGTTATTTTGTTAATTGTTACATCAATATTTTTTGGGAATTATTGATAAATCTTCAAAACATCTTAAGAACATCTCTTATACCTATCTCTCGTTAGAATAAAGAACAGAGAAGAAAGGTTTCAAGTAGTCTTATCATTCATAAGATAGTTGAATTGATATGGAATTCGTTCAAAAATTTGGATCGATTTGGTGCAGTGGTTAAGAGCTTAAGCCGCTCCGGCCGCTGGACGAAGAGTCGCGGGTTCGATTCCCGCACGGGACAAATCTTTGTGTGACCCAAAAATATTTGTTTCGGTCTGGGTATATGTGTGTGCGAATTTTTATGTTTGTAAACGCACCCACGACACAGGAATAAATCCTAGTGTGGGGCGCTACGTTTTTTTTCTAAAAAAAAAGAACAACAAAAAAAGTTATAATTAAAGATGACCGACTTCTCATTAGCAAACTATATTCAATATCTCCTGTACTCCCACTATACATAGTGGCACATCTCAAAAATATGATTATTTGAATTAGCATTCTAATTTCAAGACTATAAGGCTTTATTTATCTATTTTCCCTTTATTAGTTGTATCGCTAATGCATTTGTTCGGGGCCCTTATTGTTAAAATTTATTAAATTATCGTTTACACGATAATTTCACTAGTTTATCGTAACGCGTTTGGTCATAACGAATAAGTGCTCTGAGTTCTACCGGCTTTACTAATAAACTTTGTATGGCGGGTGAATAGTTACCAACTGATTTCTCTTTTTGTCACCTGGCAATTAACATTCGAAATAAGAAAACAGAGCATTGTGTAACAATAGACTCTATACAATTTTAACCAATAGGGGTATAAGTTTGCGTGCGTATTAAAAATAAAAATAACTATCACTCGCTTTAACGGCGAAGGAAAACATCGTGAGGAAACCTGCATGCCTAAGAGTTTCTCGAAGGTGTGTTAAGTTCACCAACCCACACAGGGCTAGCGTGGTGGACTATGGCCTAAACCTTCTCAGTTTCAGAGGAGACCCGTGCCCAACGGTGGTACAGTTTCCTAACAGGGCTAATATTATTATAATATAAGTTTACAACTGTAAATAAAATCTACCAACTCTATTTCTCAATCCATCTTGTCTACTTTATCACACGGGCCACACAGAAGGACAAACAGTTTATGTGTCTGTATACCTACAGTGAATTGTCAAAGTCTTATTAAAGTCAATAATTGAGAACAAACAGATGGACGAAATAAGTTGAAAAGGAAACTGGTAGTTACCCGGCGGCGGTTCTGAGGCCGCGAGCTACCTGTAAAGTCAGCAACGTAAGTCACATAACATTCTCAGTTTTACAAACCACTTAGCCTCGTATACAAAACGTAAATGTGTCATTAATATTGTTTTAAAAAGAGAACTGTTTTAGAAAAAAAATCCACGACTGATTTTCGTTAGTGCCATTTTTTTCCATTGTTACTGCGTCTACACACTTTTAGAATTAAAAATATTCAAAAAAGTGTTTATCTGGCACTGGCTGGACTGGCACAACGATCGGGTTATATACAGGGGCGGATTGGCTGATAAATCTATTCGGATGCAACATCTCACATAATTAATGTTGAAGTTCAATCAACCATTATTTATATTTCGATGTTGCATCCTCAATATTTATCCAAACACATGTAGATGTTTGCTTGTTGCAGGATACTATTAAAATAAAATATCATAATAAAAGCAGTATTCATAGTTTTATTAAACTATGTAAACATAAAATATAACCTAATACTTCTTTAGGTGATTACGTAAATTAAGGGCCTAAAACTCTTTTACAAATTTCGATGAATATTGACAAAACAAAATGATTAGGAACATATTCAAATATCTTTGGATCAATAAAAATAATGGATTTGACGGCAAACATAAGCCCGTAAGCTATTTGAAAAATTGAGAATTCTAAGCTACTTAAGTGGTTGACTGTACCACACTGTAAGGCTGCCCGCACATGGGCTACTATGCCGCGAACATTCGTGGTGTTGTTCGATAGGACTTAGGCACAGGCGGATGAAACAAAGTACACCCCTGTCTGTTTTTATGTATACACATTTCCCACAGATATATCTATCTGTATCATCACGCTAGACCCCTTGCGGGATAGATAGACAAATAATAAAGTAATACAATAAGAACAAAGAATCAAAAGAATAAATAATAAAAACACATTTGTGTACAGAGGTGTGTACACCTACTTTTCACCAACGATGGTAGGTCCAAATGTAGGGGGTGATCATATCGCTATTGTCTATCTATATCATCACACAGCATCATACTTCTCTGGCTTCCTCCACTCCCATAGTTCATCTCATACACGCTCGTCGGTTACGGAGACTCTTGACTTGCCCTTCAGATAAGACACGGTCTATTTGGTCATGGTAAGATAGTTTAGGTGTTCCCCGGTACCTACATCCTTCCACTTTCGCATTGTTTATCTGTTTTGTCATTCTTTCTATATGGCCGAACCAACGGATTGCTATTGTGTACGAACAGTTTTAATAAATTTTAGAATGATTATTTATAAATAAGAACGTACAGCACGCTTACTTACTAGCGTCACGTTAACATCAATCATTTCGTGCTAAGTACTCTCAATTAAAAGTATTTTATCTGTAAAATGATTCGCATTCACATCTTCATTTTAGTTTACATCCTTCCACAGAGACCTGTATTCGTGATTAAAATACAAATAGCTCTATCTTGCAATCAGTAAATACATGATTTCGTTGCAATCGACTTGTTAACTAGAAGTATTGTGCAACTCTCACGTATGCAGAGTTGTGGGAAATAGAAATACATTTTACGTTCATAATATTGCGCTTTCATGAATAAAGGAAAGAGCTATAAAATTTCCTTTCATTTTCAAACAATATGGCAGTAATCCCAGGTGACGGCGGGAAGAACTGGACGCCTATATTATTTTATTTTTGAGAAGACATAGCCCTACATTAGGAATTGCTCCTGTGCCGTGGTTGTGTAAAAACATGAAATTCATACACACAAACACTTAGACCGGAATAATTGTTTATGGATGACACAAAGATTTGTACACTGCGGGAATTGAACCTGTGACTGGAATGAGTCATTCCAGTAGATGGAGCGGCTTAAGCTCTTAACCACCGAACAAAGCTATCGGTCGTTATAAGCGACTGATCCTCAATAGCCCCAAATAGAGTAGAATGGAAACGATGGAGGGAAGCCTTGCCCAGCAATCTATACTAATATTATAAAGAGGTAAAGTTTGTGAGTTTGAATGTTCGGGGGGTTCTCCGGTACTACTGATACGTTTTAATGATTCTTTCACTATTGGAAAGTTGCCTTATCCTGAAGTAACATTATATAACATAGACTCGGCAGGTGGCGCTGTTGTCGACCGGGTACGAAGTCGCGGCAAACTTATTGTAAATAATAATAATAGTAGACTGCCTCGTTGGTATAGTGGCAAAGCGCATCGCTTTGTGATCACGAGGTCCTGGGTTCAAATCATAGGCCGGACAAATGTAGTTTTTTTAAAGAAAAAATTCCTATATGTGTCTGGAGTCTGGAATTGTGCCCGGTATATGGCAATAGGGTCGCCCCCTTTTACAAGAGACAAAAGCCCCCTTTCACAAAAGTGGGTGTACTCAGTACATCTCTGCCACCCCCGCTTGGGGAATATAGAATATACCGGGCACAATTCCCGACTCTGGACTCGTACTGGGAAGTTTTCGCTAGAAAAACTACACTTGTCCGACCTAGGATTTGAACCCAGGACCTCGTGATCACAAAGCGATGCGCTTTGCCACTAGACCAACGAGGCAGTCGTTGTACCAACCGAGTGAATACATTTTCTAATATTTAAAAAATTTAACGAGAAATTCATACTTTGCCTATATGTAGGTACTTAACCCATATAAATGGAAACACGTGTTACTGGCAAACATCTGATCTGTAATAGGGTTGTCAAGCCAGTTAAAAGGTGGGTACGTAATTACATATTGGAAAGTTCCAGGTATATTTCTAGACCAACGAAATAAGTCGTACTGATGTGATGTATAGACACGTATTTTAAAAAGTAGGATTCCGATGAATAAAAATTTAGACAATGCCATCAAACAGAAGTTGCTGATTTGTCATAACATATTTTTTAATTATTTTCATTATATGTAGACAAGTTGTGATAGCCTACTGGTTAGACCGTTGGACTGCAAAGTCAGAGGTCTCGGGTTCAGACCCAGGCACGCACCCCTCATATTTTCAAAAGCATGTGCGTTTTAAAAATTTATTATCACTTGCTTTAACGGTGAAGGAAAACATTGTGAGGAAACCTGCATGCCTAAGAGTTTCTCGAAGATGTGTGAAGTTCGCCAACCCGCACTGGGCCAGCGTGGTGGACTATGGCCTAAGCCCTCTGTTCGAGAGGAGGCCCGTGCCCAACGGTGGGACAGTTTCTTAACAGGGCTAATATTATTTTTTATGTAGACAAGGTTATAACAGTAAAATCTCACCGCTATCTTTCATATAACAATTTAACTTGCAATAATGTTGCTTTATCGATAAAAAGTGCTTCCCTGACAATTTTTTTCTTGAACATAAAATATCTAGCTCCGGCAACCCTACCGTTAAACTACAACTATAAAACAATTATTGCTACTACAAGGCCAATTCTCGGTTTCGCCTGTCTTTTTAAATGTTCTATTTCTATTATGTTAGTATACACATATAATAAATGCTACAATATGGCTATAAGAGTGCAGGAAGTCAGAGAGGCCTTGAAGGAAAGAACTTGTTGAAATTCCGTACTCTACCTGCCCCGCAAGGGATCTGGCGTGGTATAAATAGATAGAATATACTTATTATAATTAAGAGCTATGTATTGTTTTCACTGGACAAAAACCTTCCTGGTGGTAAGAAGATGGATAAGAAAGACGGACGATTTAGCGCAGTGGTTAAGAGCTTAAGCCGCTCCGCACACTGTGTCTAATAGTCGCGGGGTAGATTCCCGCACGGGACTGGGTATTTAGTTCCGGTCTGGGTATTTGTGTATGTGAATTTTCATGTTTGTAAACGCACCCACGACAAAGGAATAAAACCTAGTGTGGGTAGCCCCGTTAAAAAAAAAAGGTTTGAAAGTTTGTTGCCAAATGTTATTTCGACATTCCATATTTTTACTGTTGTTAATGGCTTTTTATATTATACATATTTATTGTCTGGTAACTACTAACTAACTGACAAAAATAACTTCTCAGAGAGCTGTAACCATAAGTTTTCATCATATTTCAAAAGACGTCCACTGCTGGACAAAGACTTTCCCCTCCCCCACCCTCTAAACATCACCATGACGGCTCTGTGCGGTACCTCCAGCCTGTACCGGCATCCACGAAATAGGATAAGTTTTAAACTTATACCATCCTTAAGCTTTATAGTGTTACACTATTAATGTCTCTTCTTCTCAATAAATATCATAATATGTATGTATGTAACTACCGCTTACTAACGATAGACAATAAACACGAATGAAATAAGTCATATTTTTCGGATTTCAGTTCGAAACTAAAGGTACAGCCAAACCAACGCGTTCAGCCGCGGCCGCTGTGGCGTGCGCGGTGGCGATCAGCTCCTGCATTCATATTTGTATGGAAATGTTCACACCAACGCATCTTGCGTCCTGCACGCGCTTTCTGGGCGGCGACGCCACCGTGACCGCCGCCAGGGACGCCACCGCGCCCGCGGTAGAACACGTTGGTTTGGGCATACCTTAAGTGTATCGTCTGGAGAAAATTAGTGCAAATCAATTGCAAAGTTTCTACTAAATAGACAAACAACCAAACAGATAGACGAGTAAGCAATCAAATATCTATCTATCTATATCACCACGCCAGATCCCTTGCGTAGGCTGAGAGTACACAGTTCCAACAGGTTCTTTCCTCACATACCTCTCTGGCTTCCTCCACTCTCATAGTTTCGTCTCATATCATCAAGTAAATAAATATATGGTAATATCCAAACGGAGTTAAGTGGTGACTCCAACGTAAAAAAAAAGTCAATGCAATATGCCGGACAGACAAACATCTCGCGACTTAGATATGTTGTAGCATGAAAAAACGGGAGCGCTGTCCGTTTTTTATGATAGTAAGCTCATTTAACTGTTATAATTAATGTACGAATGTGTAAATAACAGTACACGGACTACGTAATGTAACTTCGGCAGTTAAATCTGTGTATAATGTAACAATACGCTTAATTGTTGAATGAACAATGGAGATATTGGGCTGGATTTTAATATTTTTTAATATTAATATTATGTTAATGGATAACGTTTAGGGATTTCTTTTGAGCCGCGGCTGAGATTAAAGTAATTTTATTTTTATTCTTGGAATTGTTAAACGCATCGCATGCTTAAATGACCCTGTGCGGTCGGTCGCGCAAAAGCCCAAAATAGAAAAATATCCCCATTTCATATGTTTATCAGCATTTTTCAAAAATAAGCACTGTTCCGCATCGTGAAGTAATCTTCGTGGTAAGAAACATTAGATTCAGAATTGGTCCAATCCCGATATTAAAATATGACTAGACTATGAAGATAGACTACGCAAAAATCGAGCAATCTATTTATTTAATAAGGCAATTTGACTGCCTCGTTGGTCTAGTGGCAAAGCGCATCGCTTTGGGATCATGAGGTCCTGGGTTCAAATCCTAGGTCGGACAAATGTAGTTTTTCTAACGAAAACTTCCCAGTACGAGTCCGGAGTCTGGAATTGTGCCCGGTATATGGCAATAGGCTCGCCATCTATTACATGGGACCTAACATCGTCGGCGAAACGTGGGCGTACTCAGTACACCTCTGCCACCCCCGCTTGGGGAATATTAGTAGTAACACTATTTTTCCTTTGGTTATCAGCAATAACAGATTCGGATTGAGACATACTGGGCAAACCGAACATAGCTTAAGTTCTATTTGAATAAGATTGATAGATAACACTTTATTGTTCCACCAAAGAAACAAAATAGGAATACAATTTTATGAATTTACAAGGTAGTGTAACAATGGGCGGCGTTATCACTAATAGTGATCTCTTCCAGGCAACTTTTATGATGCTGCATTCTCGCCTCGACCCGTGTCCGGATCTCGGACCGGACCAGTTCTTTCCTCAGCAGTGGGCCGATTAATTAATTACGAATTAACACTCGCAAAGTGTAAACGTACATAAAAATAATTTTCATCTATCCGCTTCAATGACAATTTCCCACAAATTTATCAAATTGTATGCTTCAATTAAAAAGCTGTAGAATTATAACGACACTTACGATTACACGGTACATAGTGCGGTGCCACTTTGTGTTGTTGATCAAACGACTGATAACAGGCGCGATTACAAGCTACCAACCGTATACATACATGCATAATAAAATGGGGATTAAAAATGTTTTTGTACAACTTAATATATTCGGCACTACGGTATAAAGTATAATAGAATAATTAACAGAATCAGTATGTATAGGCGGCCGCAAAAGTGTTAACGGTTATATATCATGTCCAGGTGGTTATTACTCTATTTTACAATCACTTTTACTGCTTTATATTACTTATATTATTTATAGTATATTATATTCGTTATAGCGCTTTAATTTATGTTTGTTTATTTTACAATCAAGCATAATTAACTCATTCTACATCGTTATCACATAACCAACGGAGTAAATTGAACAGAAAAAAAATTGTGGAGTTAGATGCCCTTTTTCTACGTAGAAGAGACTTTCCGAACGAGTGGTAAAGTGTAACTAGTTACTTGCCATTTCTTTCTTGACTATTCATAAGTACTTTTTCGTATATATAAATAAGAAAAAAAAACATTCATTTTTATTTCATTGTTTATCTCGAATGTTTAACTGTTCATCATTACCAGGCATTTCTTTCTTGACTATTAATAAGTACTTAATTTTATTATAGTCTATATGAACAAAAAAACCTTTCATTTTGATCGTTTGTGTCAATCGTCAAGAATAGGCTAAGTACTAAAATCATTTTCAATAGTAACAAATCAGAATTAAAGGCAAGGTCAAATTTCGAACTCACACATAGGGAGTTATTGTATGGTCAAAGAATGTAGCAGGAATGTGAGCACTCAGAATGGTTTAGCAGACACAATATGGTTTGTTTTTAACAGAGTGTCAAATAAAATGCTCTGCTAACTCGGGAACTGGTTTACAACATTAGTATACATTAAATAACAGCCATCCGTCAACACAATATCGTGAATGGTGACTCGCCGTGACGCATCGCTGAGCGAGTTACCCAATTAGACACATTGTATTCTTCCATTGAAGAAACAATGTCTTGCAATGATGTGATATTATTATAATAAGTAATAAATATTAATCAAATCCTTTCTGGTTCCCGTTTAACCACGATTTGTGACCGATACAAATACGATCGTAAATCAAACTTGACAGCGAATTCGATATGAAATTTGTTTCAATTTAGTTCAGGGACTTTTGAGATATTTTATTTATGTTAAACACTTTGATAGTATCGTATGGTAAAGTGTTACACAAAAGTCACGTGATCACTTGCCGACGCATTTTTAATAGACTTTGAATTCTTAACATATGTATTTTAAAAACAACAGATATTAATTTCCAGTATTTTTTCGTAAATTGGATTGCAACGGACAGCCAATTTTCTAAAAACCTGCCATCAAAACCTACAATTATTTAACTGATTTTTACTTTTCCTGAAAAAGCGTTAGCTTTTTATAATTATTTCGCTTAACACTTATGCGTCCGACTGTACTCAAAACACAAAGAGTATTATAAAAAAAGAACTTACCTCGTCCGATGCGCGCGAGTCGAAATTTGTAACTATTTTGTTTAAAACTAATAAGGAAAGATAACAGAATTCTGCTACGTACCTGAAACAAAAAATAATACATAAAATTAATCCTTTTAAATTATTTTATGACGTTTAAGACTAGTACAAGTAGGTTAGACGGAGCTTCTTGAATTAATATAAAAATACAGTATAGAAGAAAAGAACCTGTTGGAACTCTGCTTACCCCGCAAGGGATCTGGCGTGATGATATAGATAGATACAGTATAAAGATTGTAACAGATAGTTCGCTAGAATCGTTTCAGCCGAGGATAAGATTTATCTAAGTACAACATGAACTGTAAAATACACGCATCCAAAAGCTTCCCGCAACCTTGAAAAGCCTAATGGCCATACAGTGGAGCCCTAGGGGTCATCTTTTCGTTCGGAGCCTTAAAAAACCTCAGTTTTATCGCTCCACCAACCATTTCAACTTTACAATACGTCTCGAACTTCTACCGATTTCCTCGGACACTAAAAATTGGTACAAAAATATTATTCGGCGCTTAGAAGTTAGAACTAGGCGATCTAGGGTCAGGCGATGGCTTGTGTTTCGCTTATATACCACAGGTATTACCTCCTTTCTAAAAACCCCTTATGAGAACTGGAGAAGTACCACGGTCAAGTATTAGATGCATGTAAAATGGGTTTTGTTTTAAGTCACAGGAAACTGACACTCATCTTTAGCGTGTTGACAGGCACTCTATAACTTATTTATATAGTCTGAGTATTTTGTACTTTATATAAAGACATTATAAGTTTGGGGATTTTCCCAAATCCTATTTATCATACCGAGTCTCATGGAAAAAATGCAACGGGATACATGATAACAGACTTCATGCTTTATGCATTATCATAGTTGGTCTTCCAAGTATCACAACTGCTGCTTAAGAGAAGAAGTAACTGCACTTTTACAGCTTTAAGCTGCATAATGGAGAAAAGCAGTAGTTTGGTACAGCTTAAAGCTGCAAAAAGTTGTTCCTTCCGTTCTGAAGACATGTGATGCTACTCGGGCTCACACTTTGGGGCCGAAGCTGTTGGTGTCCGCAGGATTTACTCTCAATTCCCTACACGTAGTCTCTGGGCAGTACTAAGCGAGCAGCACCGTCACCGGTATTAGGCTTCAGCCGTGCCTGATCACGACACTCCCGGCAAAGTCATGCCGCTAAACGACCCATTTGTGTTCCGGCTATTATTATCATGTGTGTGTGTGTGTGTGTGTGTGTGTGTGTGTGTGAGTGATGTACGCTGTCGGCCGCGAGGCCTTTACAGCTTCACCGGACTTAACGGCGAGCGTGCAACCACTACGCTCGAGCCAGAAGGGCAAGGAGCGACATACTCGAGGGCGCCTTGAAGAGACGCCCTCGGTTGGGACAGTCGCTGTGGGGGAACGGGGTGCACTACTAAGTGCACCGGTCAACCGCCGGCTATGGGAGGGGGTCTACGACTACGTCGTCGTCGCCCGTGTTCCGAGCTGAAAAAAATATTATTATCATATTGCTAAAAGTTACGAGGAGGCTGGTCTAGCCCGATCATACCGTTTTGGAACTCTGTCTTCTGTCTCCTCAGCCTATTTTAGACTAAATATCTACTACTTATATATATTACTGAGACAGCTAGCCACATTTTCGGCTCCATTGTCACTTTCCATCAGTTGAGATAGGAATTCGCTGGCCAGTCATTAGTCAAATTAATTTCAAAAACTCTTTAGATTGTTTTATATTTCACGACTATTTAGTCTAGTAGTTAGAACGAAGGCCTCTCCGCTGACTGAATCGAGTAGTCGCCGGTTCAATGGCACGGGCCAAATCTTAGTCTCTATATCACAACAACAGATCCCTACCGGGGTAGGCAGAGAGTACAGAGCTCCAACAGGTTCTTTCCTTACATAACTCTCTGGCTTCCTCCACTCTCATAGTTCGTCACATACACGCTCGCTGGTTACGGAGACTCTTGGCTTGTCCTTCAGGTCGTGGTAAGATAGTCTAGGTGTTACCCGGTAACTACATCCTTCTACTTAGGCATTGTATATCTGTTTTGTCATTCCTTCTTCTAACATTCTTTCTATATGCCCGAACCAACTAAGCATATCCTTTCTCATCTTTACACCGATACTATCTTTCATAACTACCTACTCGCTTTCTTACTACGCTGTTGCGAATACGGTCGGTCAGCTTCATTCCGCTTTCATTCTCCTTCTTACATACCCAGCTCTCCCTACCATTTAACAGCGTTGGGACAAGAATTATGTTATGTATGGCGAGCTGCGCCGTTTGGCTTAAGTGCCGGCTCCCAAGTAGCTTTCCATGGCACCATTCGCTCTGCTCCCTGCACTCACTCTTCTCTCTATGTCAGCGGTGTATTTCCGATCCTTACTGAAGGCGCATCCAAGATATACAAACTCATTCACTTGCTCCAGCACATCGTTACCAACCATCTTTGTGTGAGCCACAAATGGTTGTCGTTCTCGGTATTTGGGAATGAAAATTTCAAGTATCTAAACACATCAATGACATAGGAATATGTACTGCGATGTTTTAAATTATTTGAAAAAAATAACGTAGCCCCACAATAGGGATTACGCTTGTCGTAGGTGCGTTTACAAACATGAAATTACACAAACACCCAGACCGAGACAAATACTTATGGAGCACACAAATATTCGCCCCGTGTGTAGAAGGTAGCCGTGACTACCTCCGATACGATCCAGAGGGCGAAACGGCTGAAGCTCTTAAACACTGGACCAAGTCATCAGTCAATTTAAATTTCAATTAAAGTTTATATTATATTCCTTTAGTGCGATATTAAGTTTATATTTCATTATTTCTATACGTGTTTCCATATTGTTTCTATACACAAATTCCAATTACTGTTTTGTTTTAATTGAATTTACACTATTTTATTACACTTTAATGGGTATATATTATTTTATTAGTTACCAGCTGGAAACTGCGTGCGTGTATCAGTATATCTATCTATTTATCTATATCATCACGCCAGATCCCTAGCGGGGTCGGCAGAGAGTAGAGTTCCAACAGGTTCTTCCGTATCGGTATATAACTATCAAAACTAATTCTGTTTGAATAGTAGTATTTGTAATACAATTGAAATGATGAAAACAAATGTATTTGTAGAATCCAATCTTATAAATAAATTAAAATTAACATTGTCGGCAAGAAGTGGGTGTACACAGTACACCTCTGCCATCACCGCTAGGGGAATATAGGCGTGACGGTGTGTGTAAGTAAAAAGACAATTTTAAAAACATGCTTTCATGCAGCCTTAAAACGGTCAATTACAATAAGATATCTATACAAAATTCCGTGACTATTCTGTTAGCTGTTGAGGAATTACTTCGTCTGAAGCCAATACGACTGCCTCAATGGTCTAGTGGGACAACGACATCGCTTTGTGATCACGAGGTCCTGGGTTCAAATCCTCGGTCGGACAAATGTAATTTCTCTAACGAAAACTTTCCAGTATCAGTCCTGGAATCAGATTCTGGAATTGTGCCCCGTATATGCCAATAACCTCCCGCCTATTACATGGGACCTACCATCGTCGGCGAAAAGTGGGTGTAATCTGTACACCTGCCACCCCAGTTGTGGAATATAAGCGTGACGGTGGAGCCATCACTTCAGTCTAACCAGTTTTGTGTTATAACTTTTTATTTACACGAATTGTTTTTTTTTTATTACCAATAGAAATTAATCAATTGATCAAGTGAACTAATATGAGGAAAAATAGAATAAAAGTTTTATTAAGACTAAACACGCATTTGCAAGAGGGCTTTTCAAAGCGCTGTGCTGTAGCGCTGTAAGCTTTAAAAAATCAAGTGTTAGCCGTTTATTTTATTCCATTGCTTAATTAACGAGATAATTCGGCATTACAACCATTTTCCGTATCACTCTATAATCGCCGCCATGTATTTAACTAACAAACCAATTTATTCATGAATTATTTACGCTCATATAACATTTGTATTTACAATAAAACTGATTAAATATAACGCGTATTATTCATAGTAATTGTAGCCAAACTGTAACGTCTCGAATTAGGTATCGATAAGAGCCGAGCCGTCCAATCGCCGGCGAGTGAACGCGAATTATTTTGATTAATCGATTATTCCGATAAGAAGCAGTGATAGCCTAATGGTTAGACCGTTGGACTGCAAAGTCAGAGGTCTCGGGTTCAAACCCAGGCACGCACCTCTTGTCTATTCGAAAGCATGTGCGTATTAAAAATTAATTATCACTTGCTTTAACGGTGACGGAAAACATTGTGATGAAACCTGCATGCCTAAGAGTTTCTCGAAAGGTGTGTGAAGTTCGCCAATCCGCACTGGGCCAGCGTAGTGGACTATGGCTTAAAGCCTCTCAGTTTGAGAGGAACCCGTGCCCAATGGTAGGACAGTTTCTTAACAGGGCTGATATTATATATTATAATCGATTATTATATAGATTCACGAGAATCGCGTTGGGAATGTTTTAATTTTTATTATTTGAATAATGGCACGTGGAGAGTTCGATTTTTAATTGTATTCGATTTTTAAATTCGATTGTACCAAACTCGTGTTTAAATAAAAATCGAATTTTAAATTCGACTTATCTATCTATATCATCATGCCAGATCCCTTGCGGGGTAGGCAGAGAGTACAGAGTTCCAACAGGCTCTTTTCCATACCTCTCTGGCTTCCTCCACTCTTATAGGTCGCCTCATACCCGCTCGCCGGTCGATTTTACGATTTTATGTTTATATAAAAAACAGTCGTGCGGGGGAATTACGGAACTGTTAGCGACATATATTTTTTGGTGAAATAAAATAACTACACTAAGATGTTACAATATAATATTATATAAAGAAAAACAAAGTGTTATAATTTTTCTCTGATTACCCTTTTTGGAGTTACGGTCGTGAAGCTAAGTATGAATCTATTTGAGTACATAATAATAGCCCTTAGCCAAGCAGCTCTTCTAATACAAGCGTATTAAGAGATCCCTGTTAATAGAGCGTGCCAATACGATCTAGGTCAAAGAAAACTACAAAGCTTGAAAAATGTGAGTGCAGGGAACAGAGTGAATGGTGCGATGGGAAAGCTACTCGGGAGCCGGCACTTAAGCCATAAGGCGCACCTGGCCATACATAACGGAGTTCTTGTCCCAACGCTGTTATATGGTAGCGAGAGCTGGGTATGTAAGGAGAATGAAAGTAGGATAAATGCGGTAGAAATGCGAGCTCTGCGGAAGATGTGCGGAGTGAAGCTGACCGACCGCATTAGCAACAGCATAGTAAGACAGCGAGTAGGTATGAAAGATAGTATCGGTGTAAAGATGAGAAAGGGCATGCTCCGTTGGTTCGGGCATATAGAAAGAATGCCAGAGGAAAGAATGACAAAACAGATATACAATGTGAAAGTGGAAGGATGCAGGTACCGGGGAAGACCTAGACTATCTTACCACGACCAAATAAACCGAGTGTTATCTGATGGAAAAGTCAAGAGTCTCCGTAACCGGCGAGCGTGTATGAGACAAACTATGAGAGTCGAGGAAGCCAGAGAGGTATGTAAGGAAAGAACCTGTTGGAACTCTGTACTCTCTGCCTACCCCGCAAGGGATCTGGCGTGAGGTTATAGATAGATAGATAGATTGAAAAATGTATCGCATAGGATCAAACCCGAGATCACCAGATCCGATCGACCGAGCTCTCACGTTGAAGAATAGTGAAATCTTAAATTTTTTATACAATCGCTAATTACGCTAGCAAATTATGGGTACTTATGCATAAAAAATAACAGCTTTATGCACGATATTATACAAATTGCCCGCTCATAAATTATTTTTATGTACGCAAAAATGTAATATTTTGTAATTATAATACTGAGATAAAATAATTTTACATTCGAATAAAAATACCGAGTGTTCAAAATAAAATAGTGATGTACCCATTATTTCCGCGGCGATATTTTTTTTATTACAGAGAATTATACGAATAAATGTATGAATTATCAAATTTTATAACGTTCGCTATTGTATACTATAAAACTGACAATAAACTTTGTGTATTACTAGAAACATTACGATAAAGTTTGCGCAGGTCGTAGACCAGAATAATATGGTAGACAGAGTACAGCGGTGCGAGTAAGAAAAAATGTGAAGCTTTTGATATCGAGACGAATGTGGCTTCAATCGCACAGCGCTGTAGATTGAATCAAACATAAACTTAACAGGGCTTTTTGGCGGGAAATCGAAGAGTGCTGTTATCAATTTGTTTTAATTTCCAAAACTTGTGTTATTTCGAATCATAATGTGTAATGTTGGTGGAATATTAACCATTATGTATTCCTATATGTGCACGAGTGAAGGTAATTCTAATAAAGTGATAAAACGTGCCTGTTCGATTTCCCTCAAAACGGCCGTCGCAATTAGTATGTAAAGTATCCATCGCTTTACTATCCAGGGTGGGGCACTTCATCAATTTCATAATCATCTTTGTCATCAAGTTCATCGGGGAGTTGAATTAATTTAGAAATGAATATTCGTAATACTTAACATTGGCAAAATACGCGTCGTCGTGATGCCATAAACATAAAAACAAACTTTAACAGCACGCGTCAATCAGTCTGTCCCACAGCTGGACAAAGGCCTTCTCTCACAAACCGAAGTGACAGAAAATAGGTCATACGCTACGGAGGTACAGATTGGCTGATATAACAGCATACTTGACGGTAAAGGATTTCTCGTATTAGGTCCCGTTTTATCATGGATTTCACTACAATTTTCTCACACAGTAAGTTATTACCGTGACAGACTATTTGAGCTATTTTGATGCTTATTACTCATTTAGTTAAAGTTAACTGGAGGTCTTGTATGAGACGTGCTATGAGAATGGGCGAAGTGAGAAAAGTATGTAAGGTAAACACCTGTTGGAACTCTGTACTCTCTGCCGCAATATATAGGTACCACCAGTACCGGCAACTAAAGAGTGTCTGTATACTTCTATCGATCTGCGACACAAATAAAAAACAATAAAACGCGAAGCGGGAAAAGAAACGAATTACACACATATTTATAAAGGCAGCGAGATTTCGTAAAAATCTAACAAACAAAGAATGGGTGTTATTTTTAGATGAAATTAACGCACATTATGAACGTACGCGCAGCTACCAATCGTGAATCATTTCTGGGTGGGGCCACAGTGTTGGCGGCGCGGCGAGCGACGCATATCAATGCATTTATATTCAAACCTTCTGGTATAACCTATATGGTTTTTGTGACAAGATCGCCACAATTTTGCCAATGTCGTGTTCAAAGATACGTCGAGTAGTACCAATGTCACGAGGAAGACAATAGCGCTTTGTAGACAAAAATGTATCAATATGGCCATTGAAATTATTATTGTAGAGACGTGAAATCGATTTTGTGCCCAATATAATTTATTTTAAAAGCTGGATGCGTATTCCACGAAGAAACGCATCGTGGCGATTTTTGGGGAGGCCTATAGAGTACAGTACTTCTGGCTAATTTTTTGTTTAATTATTTTGTTTTCCTACTATGTCTCATAGCAGTATCAAATACCATGTAATCAGAAATGCTTCATAATTATAATAATTACTGACCTATTATTATAAAATGCGTCATTTAAGATCATCTAGCAAAGTACCAATGTTCAGTGCAAGTATGTGCTTAATAGTGAATAATATGGGCAACTTCAAATTTCTCTGTCCAACTAATTCAGGAATTTGGTTACAGAAATAAAGTGTACATGATTATTGGATTCTACAAACTAAAATTACTTTCTCGCTCCCGCCTACGCTCCCGCTTGCACTGCGCCCACCGCCCACCGGTGGGCCCACGTCATCGCAATAACAAATATTTTCCACTGATTCTATTGTATATTGTTGGCTTTTCCTATTAAAACATTAGTTCCTTTCAACCTACTTCTAAGATAATGGTTGCAGTGCGTGTAGTTATCGACTCATGCGCACTGAGATAGCGGGTGAATGCACGCTTTTTTTCTTTCTTTCATTTGATTATTGAAGAACATTTATGTTATATTTTGATCCTTGTAAGTTTTCTAATAGTCTCTGAGAAAGTTGTGGGATTATCACAACGCCACTAAAAGGAAAACAGTAAGGTCTACTTCGTCACTTCAAGTTTTATCTATATTATCTACTATCTAGTAAGCGGCGAATCACCGCCAGCCACGGATACTTACAAATAAAAAAAAACACCGTCACGCCTATATTCCCCAGCGGGGGTGGCAGAGGTGTACTGAGTACACCCACGTTTCGCCAACGATGTTAGGTCTAGGCGTGCCTATTGCCATATCCCGGGCACAATTCAAGACTCCGGACTCGTACTGGGAAGTTTTTCGTTAGAAAAACTACACTTGTCCGACCTAGGATTTAAACTTCGGCCCTCGTGCTCACAAAGCGATGTGCTTTGCCACTAGACCAACGAGGCAGTCACACTTACAAGTAGGTATCTCTTATTATAACCGGTGTCCTTATCCTTTAAAATAGACCAGTTTCTGTCTACAGGATATCAATCCATAATTTTCCTTAGTAGGTAATAAGGACCTTGCTACCTGCTGGAGTCAGTTCGTTGTTTATGTTTCGTCATATTCAGCAATTGATTTTAGTGATTTTCATAACAATAACTTCTCGCGAAAGGCCTCTGGACCCATATTCCTTCGCAAAACCTTACAAAGGTCCGGGTCATACCCGTGAATCTCAGCGAGATATGTAATGACAACAACAAACATTAATCACGAGCAACATTCTAATACCGGATTTTCATAACGGATCCACATCCCGGATACGACAGAACAGTTCCGTGACAACTTAGACTAGTTACATTGCCCGTTCATCCTCGCTTCCTATTCCAACGGCGAAGTGGAACTTCAGGTAGCGCTTAGGATTTTCCCATGAAATTTACCATTTTTTAATTTTTTGGCTAAATCATAGCTTCTTTTAAAACATTCCCAAATTATTTTTTATGCTAGCTTTCTCATGCTTCTTCTGTAACATAGTATTACTTTAGACTTGTATGTTCAAATATTGCGGTAAAAACGTTTTCTTCCCTGCCATAAAGACCACAAACACCACTGACTGCGCACGTGGAATTACTTTCGCTTAACCGACCTTCCTCTGCCAGTCCTTTAGTAAAAAAAACTACCAACGAACGGAGCGACAAGCAATGCTGGTGAGGGAAGGGAAGTGACGTCGGCATTTTACATGACTGCGCTGCACTCTCACTCTCGTAAACAGAATGTAAATAGGTATAAATACAGCTGTATAACAATAAAATTTAACAACCCAACCGGAATAATCACACGATTCGCATAATAATTTATACAAATAAAACATTAAAAATATGGACTTTCTAAGAGTATAGAGATATTTGAGAAAGAGGTCACGCTGGAGGAATTGGTGCTTAGCACTAACCGGTCACTGTGTAAACTAGCCAATAATCTTGTGAACTAACCGGTAAATGCGTGCAGTAACGGCTCCTGCAGGATTTCTCGATCGCTGGTAGTATGTTAACTACTATGTAATTACAATATTATTAATAAACTAACACTCACGTGTGGATCCGCTTGATCGGATAAAGTTTTACCTCAAGTATTCGAACCGGTAGGTCGAGGGACATTTCGCTAAGATATTTTGGTCGGAATGCACTTATATCGTTAGAACCTGCTGAACAGACTACATTATAATTCTGAACCCACACCTAATAATGTAGACAGAAAAAAGAAATATTTTAATAGAGAACCGGGAACTTTCTACACCCATAAGAAATGATGGTAGAGCTTGTGTTACTTTCATCAGTACAGTTTACGGGAGCAAAAATAGGTGGGGTAGTGAACTAAATACCTCGTTAAAATCGCGGGTAACAGGTGCCTTCAGCTAAATCCTAGTACATGGGTTGCTGTCCAAAGCCATCATGACGAAATAATTCCTAGTGAGAAGGCAACAATTACGATGCTTAGGATCATATGGTCGACGTGTTATTTAAAAGCCGCTACAAATCCACGGAAGAATATGTCGGGA
Organism: Phalera bucephala; assembly: GCA_905147815.2. Lineage (NCBI taxonomy): Eukaryota > Metazoa > Arthropoda > Insecta > Lepidoptera > Notodontidae > Phalera > Phalera bucephala. Next base: position 3,665,358 of record LR990609.1, on the reverse strand, counting down.
AAGCGAGAGTAACAAAAGAAACGTGAATGTGGAGTCGGTCCACACATTCTTTGCGGGTTTTCACCTTGTTCTCCGATTTTGGGAGTTTTTTGGCACGAGACAAAGAAGGTCCGAACGCGAGCTTGCGAACTATATTGAAAACGTTACGCGTATAGATCCAGGAAAGTTGTCGCCGAGATTTTCGGATCTTGAGGATCAATCAATCAGCTTATCGCAGTCCACTGCTGGACATAGACCTCTCCTAACACGCGCCATTGCACACGGTCCTCCGCCTTCCGCATCCAGTCTGTCCCAGCGACCTTTTTGAGGTCGTCGGTCCATCTAGCTGGGGGCCGTCCTACCTGACGCTTACCAAGTCGCGGTCTCCACTGTAGGACACGTTTGTTTTGAGGATATTGGAGAGAATCTAGCAAGAAGCTAGTATGAAATATGGAGTGCCAATATTCAGATTTCTTAGTAAAAACATGATAAGGTGGGGATTCACAGACGTTACTAATCTGATGTGTTTGTGCGGAGCAACCCGAACGATATTCCCCCTTATATCATGCTCGGCGTGCAACACTTGCGCGCAGCAGGATTTGATGTTTGCTTCCGGCAATGCAATCAATTCGGCCACCTTCTGCGCCGAATCCATATTTCATTTTTAATTATAATCGTGTTTGCCGTCGAAACGTTAAGAAGTAGCACAACTGTAACGAGAGTAAATAAACGCCTTTTTACAGCTTTAAGCTGTACTAAGGCTGTACAAGAGTATAGGCTGCATAATGGTGTAATGGTACGGCCAAACCATCGCGTTCAGCCGCGGCCGCGGTTGCATTGCAGGCGATCAGCTCCTGCAGTAATATTTGTATGGAAATGTTCATACCAACGCGTCTTGCGTCCTGCACGCGCTATCTGGGCGGCGTCTGCACGCGCAATCATAGGGAGATACTGATCGCCGCCGTGATCGTCACCAGTGACGCCACCGCGATCGCTGTGCTACGTGGGAGGATCGACTGTTCCAATAACACCACTAAGTATGGAATAATTTAATAGTGGAGGTAGGAATGTTCAATAGTGTTAATGTGTCTCTCAGGCGCCATCACGGGTCAGTATACTAAGAACAAAGTAATTACAACATTATTATGAACTAGCACTCGCATGCAGTTTCACTCGAGTGCTCCCTGTGTGTGGACGAAGCCGGTTTCATGGTAAAAAGTGTGTCTTATATCCGGGACGAAGTATTGCGCGGCGCATCAAGATTGGATCAATTTAAAGATCAAACAGTTGTTTTCTAGAAATGTTTTCGCGTTTTTTTTTTAAATGAAGTACTTACATCCGTTCCCTTTGAAAGGGTTTTGCGTGTTATTTAATAATTAAATACTTACATCCCGTTTTTAGAGCTGATTCTTGATTTGGGAGTTGCTAAATGAACCTCACTTGTTTAAAAATTATTGAAAAATTCTAATTTAAAATGTACAGATTTTCTTCTCTTCTGTATTGGTTAGTGGTCGCCAAAAGTTGGTAAAGAAAATGGGTATGGTTTACTAATACAATCGTATAACTATAATCGTTCAATATTTACTTTGAGTAGGTATAATCAAGATGTAACATAATTAATGCAAGACCTGAAAGTAGTTTGTTCTAAATCGGTAACTGAATTGGTTCTAACTAATTTTAATGTATCTCAATTTTTTTTAAATTTGCAACAAATGCTGGTCCTTCTTAAGTGTGTTATAACAAACTAATTTTATATGTAACTCAGAGCAAGACGGAGATTACAAATGTAATTCTATAACTTATTTCTCAACACGCACCCTTTCGCGTACAAGTTTCCTTGATAATTGGGGTATAAAAGTACTTAAAAAAGGGTAATAATACGGGTTTTCCATTAAATTTGTGAAGGAATTATTTAATTAGGGTGTCTGGGGCCTTGCGTTATTTGCGATACATATTTTGATTAATTTATGAATTATAACATGTGTCTAATCTGCGCTTTACATACAATTTTAGAGTTATCTATTGCACCGTATACAGAGAGTAAAGGATAATACCAAATCCGTGTAACCAAGTGCCTATTTGTAATACCTAATTGTAAAACTAATAGAGTTATATTCATTACTAGCTTCTTCCCGCAACTTTGTCCACGTTGAATTTAGACAGGAACCTTACATTTGTTCCGGGATAAATAGTATAATATGTGTTAATATAGGTAATAAACTATCTGTGTGCCAAATTTCATCCAAATCCGTTCAGCCGTTTTTGCGTGATTGAGTAACAAACATCCACATATACAAACATACAAACTTTCACATTTATAATGTTATTAGAATAATAATATTGATTGGTATATGAATTATAGTCGACAAACAAATTAGATTGTCGATAAGAGACAGCATAATTACCCCTATAAAAAGTTATATCAAAGTTATTAAAACTGACACAGAGGTACAGACATGCCTACAAGTATGTAATAAGTAATTATAAATGCAGTGTTATTTACATATTCTTCCCCCTACGAGGTGCACCAAACTAGTCAGGTTGGTCCGGATAGCTTCCAGTTTGATGTGATTATTTATAGATAATACTTTTATAACAGATAACTGGTATATTATAATACATAGTATCACATGCCGCTTTGAATACTTACTATTAAAAATTTTAAACTTTGACTGCCTCGATGGTTTATTGGCAAAGCGCATCGCTTTGTGATTCAAATCCTAGGTCGGACGAATGCAGTTTTTCTAACGAAAACTTCCCAGTACGCTTGGGGAATACAGGCGTGACGATGTGTTTTTTTTTAATTTTAATATATAGGGGCTAATCATATTTTGATTTTTCCACGATCCAATTTTGACTTTACGTCGGGAAATAAAAAGTTAGCTACCATAAAATAAGTAAAAAATAAACGGCGATAAAACCACAGGTGCAATAACTATGAATTGGTTAACATTGGATAAATTTCACACAATAATAATGAAGAAGACATAAAAAAATTACTTGATTTAAAGTTTGTATGTTACTCGATCACGCAAAAACTGCTGAACGGATTTGGATGAAATTTGGCACACAGATAGTTTATTACCTGGATTAACACAGGATACTTTTTATCCGGAGAAATGTTAGGTCCCTGTCTAAAGTCAACACGGACGAAATCGCGGGCAGAAGATAGTAAAAATAAGGGTCGCATAAAATGTGCTTTTTAACCGACTTCAAAAAGGAGGAGGCTCTATGTTTGGTTGTATGTATGCTTTTTTCTTTTTTTATGTATGTTATTGTGGACCGATTTTGATGATTTCTTTTGAATTGGGTTTAGTATATCTTCAAGGTGGTCCCGTTTTAATTTCATTGGCATTGGACCTTGGACTTAGAAGATACACCAGGGAACTCCTTAACGACAAACAATAGGCATGTGTAAATTGAGATATTATGGGTATTACGTCAATCCTATAGGTACCCTTCTATAGAACTAAGCAGTATATTAGCCAACTTCCAAAAAGGAGGTTCATAATTCGTTCTTTTTTATAACTCCTTTGCTTATGAACCGATGCTTATGACTGCCTCGTTGGTCTGGTGGCAAAGCGCACCGCTTGTGATCACGAGGTCCTGGGTTCAAATCCTAGGTCGGACAAATGTAGTTTTTCTAACGAAAAATTCCCAGTATGAGTCCGAAGTCTGGAATTGTGCCCGGTATATGGCAATAGGCTCGCCCCCTATTACATGGGACCTAACATCGTCGGCGAAACGTGGGTGTACTCAGTACACCTCTGCCACCCCCTCTGGGGAATATAGGCGTGACGGTGTGTGTGTCTGCTTATGAACCGATTTTGATGATTCTTTTTGCATTGGGTTCAGTATAGTTTTGAGGTGGTCTTATTTACATGTTATTGGTACTTGGACTTTGAAGATACAAGAGGGAACTCCTTAACGGCGAACAGCACGAATGTATAGATTCCGTTATTATAGTCATTATATTAATCCTGTAGGTACCTTACTGTACAACTCAGCAAAATAATATAATATCGGTATATAAATATTACTAAATAATTCACTCGTCACTTAAAATGGTAAAATAAAAATCTTTAAAAAAAAAGGTATACCGACTTCAAAAAGCAAAAAATTAATCTTTGAAGTCGGTGCCAAGTAACCGACTGCACCAACCAGCACCGACTTCAAATATTTATTTTATGCTTTTAGAAGTCGGATTACCTTATTTTTAAAAAGATTTTCTATAAAAGAAATTCTCTCTATAATGGGAATAAGCTCGCCTCATAAATTATACTTGGAGATAACGGCGATATGTAGATACGTATACAAAATAAAAAAATAACGCCTGGTTCTCCCACGTTGCACAGAAAGTAGAGTTTACCATTATTACATGCGATTTACAAATTATAGCTATTTTTATTGAATACAATAATAATTTTATATCATACTCAACTTTTTAATCGAACCCAACGCCACCTGTAGAGCACTCGCGTTAACCGTTCTCATGAAATTATCAAGATGTTGTGTGGCGGTACGTTGCGTTAGCAACTAAGCATTTTGTATAAAAACAGAATGGACCGAGTATAATACATTATTATGGTCCGCTGAACAGAACTATGCGGCAATTACAAACTTTTCTAACTGCATTTTATCACCAACCATCGCGCTAATGTGTCATAAAAGAACTGCAAATTATGCGCGGCCATTTTGAAATAATAAAATATAAAAAACTTAATTATGGTTACAAAAAATAGCGGGGTAGAAGTAGTACGTGAGCTGGCAAGACAGTGTATTACATTTATTATAGTGCAAAGAATTTATTAAAATAAATTCTTTGCACTATAATAAATGTATGTATTTTTGTTCGAAAACTATTATTTTATACACTGCTTAGATAAAAAATACATTAAATAATTATCTTGTTGATGGCGTTGTCTAGTAGTTAGGCTAGACAAGTCCACAGTCTCCATAACCGGCAAGCGTGTATGAGAATGGAGGAAGTCAGGAAAGAACCTGTTGGAACTCTGTACTCTTCCTACCTCTCAAGAGATTTGGCTTGGTGATATAGATACATCGACTACTTCCTCCCAATTTTGTCTACACAATGGAGCGAAACTACAATAAATAATTAATCAAACCATTATATTTAATCAATGGTGCGTTAAAATTATTGCAACACTTTTTAAATCATTCTTATTTATAATTCATCATAAATTATTTATGTGTAAATATTTATAAGACAATGACGGCTTGGTATACTGGTTTTATCGTAAGCTCATTGTGTCGCGGGTTCGATCACCGCATGGGACTTATATTAATCTATCTATATCGACATGCCAGTTCCCGCCTACCCCGAGGCAGAGAGTACCGAGTTCCAACAGGTTCTTTCCTCACAGACCTCTCCGGCTTCCTCCACTCTCATAGTTCGTCTTATACACGCTCGCCGGTAACGGAGACTCTTGACTTACCCTTCAGATAAGACGCGGTCTATTTGGTCATGGTAAGATAGATAGATGTTTGTGTATGTGAATTTAATGTTTGTAAACGCACCACGACACGGGAATAATTCCTAGTGTGGGGTAATGTATAAAAAAAGTATCGCAAGGGTCGTAGAACTCTACATAATAACACAAGGGCAATTACGGGATGTGGACACTAAGTAAGCGACTTTCATTATCGAATAAGGTGCGTCGAAATGCTAGCAGGTAGCGGGGTTCGATTGAACCGAAATCCAGATAACTATAAAAATACGGTGTTATCGCAGGGAGCCGCAAATCGGTTCGTGTAATATAACATTTGGCATATTTTCCGTTAAGATATGGAGAAGGCAGCCCAAGAGGAGGACGGATGACATGGAGAAGGTCGCAGTTTAAAAAAGTGGTAGAGTGGTGATCTTTGGGGAGTCTTTTGACCTGCAATGGATGTCTTTCGGGTGATGATAATTGTTATTTAAACCATGAAAAAAAATATAAATAAATATTTTTCATCATATGATAGGTAGAAAGGAAGAAAAGAACCTGATCGAATCATGCCCTTTCACCCACTCTTCATTAAATCTAGCGTGATAGATCAGTACCACTCTCATTTCCCGCTTCCGTTTACCACCAAGCGTTAACCTTTCATGTCAACATGCTGTCATTAACGTCGTATTCTGTCATTACCGTTGTTCTGTTAACAAGAGACCGATCACGGATTAGTGCTTGTTATATAATTATATTTAATTTTTGCGCCTGCCAGTAATTGGCGTTTTAACCCTTTTACGGGTGGAGTTGGCTCTTTTGTGCGTGCGTGTGTGTGTTTGTGTGAATGATCTACACTGTTGACCGAAAGCTTTCACAGCTTCTACGCTCCGGCTGGAAGGGCAAGGGCGCCTCAAAGACGAACGGCCTCGGCTTAGGCTATCGCTATGAGGGAGGGCATAAAGTAAGTGTCTCATCGTGTAGCTCTGCACCGACCAGCTGGTAACAGATTCTACGACCGCGCCGGCGAGGTCGATGTCTAAACCTGTTCTGGAGTTGACTTGTCACGAGGCCTTTGCAATGAATTCAGTTATATTGTGATGGAAAGTGAAATTTTAGAGGATTTCAATTGGCTAGCGATGATGTAGTTTTTGTAGAGTAGTAGGATAGATTCCGGAAAGTCAAAGGTATACGGTACGGTGTTAATTTTGTAAACGTTCATATTTCATCAATAATATTGATACTAACATCGAAGAAAACATTTTTTTTTAGCAACGTTTTTATTTTTTAAAGGTCAGGGTGTGCACACACGCAATGAGCATTTTACGAGCATTATGTTGTGTTGCCATACCTACTTATTACTGTGTTACTACACGTAACAGGAGGTAAGCTTTTAACATTTACCTACAAATACAATTTAATAATAATGATCAAAAACGACCTATTTAATAAATTGATACTAAAGTAATTTAGTCATCTTGTAGGCCTCCCACATATTTTTTGCAGACAAAGTCTTACGGCCGGTGATGAATTAATATTTCTACAAGAACATGCCATTGACGACTTTGCCATGTATTGAAACAGGTTCATAAAAAATCATCTTTCATATAACCTTACTGGACTATAAAACCAGAAAGTGGGGCGCGGTCAAAAAGACATCCAACAAGAGTAGGTATACTATTAAAAAAACACATGTCCGCGTATCTATTACACGGGAAAGTAGTTAAATATCAGCGGGCGCTAATAAATAACAATATTATAACAAAGCCGGTAGCGGCCGGCGGCGAGCGCCGTGAAGTAATATAGATCTTAATCGCGGGTCCCGCCGACCCGAAACACGTGTAGCCGCCACGCTAGCTAGGGTTGACACCACCCAGTTAATATACATATTAAAAAAACAGCTATAAGCGTGTTCTCAAAAAAGCAAACTGCCTAAGAAGGTAGGACGCCTAAGTGAAATGCCTAAGAACCTGGCTGGTTGAATGTCTGCGAAACTAATAATCCTGCCTGCTTACCCGGCAAGTAAAGTACACACATTATTAGCATAATCGACCTGACGTGATGATATAACTATCTATATCATGGCGTCAGGATACAGCACGTAACTATGTTTTCATAATTTATTCATTTCTAAATATAAAGAGTTATCTATCATTCTATATCTTTATAGATATAAAGAGAGATATAGAAACAAATGAAAAATAGGTAATGTGGGAGCGCGTAACACAATCTCTTTAACATGGTTATTATAATCTTACTTTGCTGTAAGTAAAACTAGTGTCACAGTTTTGTTGGGCTATGATTTAATATTATGCAATATATTGTATTATATTTTTTTTAAATAAATAAATCTCATACAATAACACATTAAGGAGCCAACCCTAAAGTTAACCCACCGCCGGCGATCGCCGACACCGGCCCGCTGTCAGCACTCAATATTATACATAGTTTTGATGTAAGTTACGTAACACGTAAGATTGAGAACTACGGGGGTTGAATGCAGTCCTTTTTTATTTTTACGGGTTTTACATTTTGTAAATAACGGGTCTTTGTATTTAATAATAATATTTGATCCTAGGTTCCAATACTGTCTCACTATTATATTATTACATTGGGTCCTTTAATTCTTTATTTTTTAATAAAAACGTGGCCCCACACTCGCAATTAGTCCTGTGTCGTGGATGCGTTTACAAATATGATATCCACATACAAAAACACCCAGACCGAAAAAATATTTGTGGGCCACGCAAAGATTTATCGTCGTCGAACCCGCGACTATTCGATGCAGTCGGCGGAGCGGCCTATACTCATAACCACCGGACTAACTCGTCTTTCTCCTTATCCGCTATCTGGAGTATGAAATAACGTCCAGTATAATGGCAATAGGCTTACCCTCTATTACATTGGGACCTAACATTCTCGGCGGTGTTCATTGTACATCTCCGCCACCTCCGCTTGAGAATCAAAGTCGTAACGGTGTATATCTTATTTTTACTAATTATTATGTAAATTCATGTTTTGTATTTTATGTAATTAAATATACATTTTGCCGTCCGTGAGCATGATAATTTAATAATTATTATGACAGAAAATTAGTTATGGTAATCTCCTCAATGTCTGCAGTTATAAAACTGTATTTTTTTTTGTTTCAAGCTTTTTGGTATTTTGTTATTCTACCACGGTTATAAATGTAAAGGAAAGATTTATGTATATGATTATTTTATTTTGCGAGTCACTCTTAATAGGTTTTGTCATTAAACAGATAAACAATAAGTCATGAGTTATTTACAAAATATAACTACCGCATATAGGTAGATGCGAAAGAGGAAGGATGTAGGTACCGAAGAAGACTAGGTCTTCTTCTCTATCTTACCATGACCAAATAGAACCGTGCCTACTCGACATGAATATCCGTAACCGCCGTGTGTATATGAGACGAACTATGAGAGTGGAGGAAGCCAGAGAGTTCAGTAAGGAAAGAACCCGCTGGAAGGGACGCCTCAAGGGATCTGGCGTGATGATAAAGATAGAACTAATCAAACTGAGCATAAAAATGTTTGAAAAAGCATCTATACGTAAATATTCCCAACTAGTGACTTTGTATCAGACAAAACAGCACTTACAATTTCCAATAATATGTGCATATTTACTTGTATTCCTTTTGCGGTAAAACCGTCCATTAAACGAACGCGCGAACCGTTTATTTGTACAGTAAAATTGTAGAGAAAATAAAAATGTTAAATTAAGATCCTGTCAGACAACGTTTATAAACAATTCTCCGTAAATAAAGCGTTCGAGTAGAACTCAATCATCGGAATTTAAAGCTGCCAATCCGACATTTTGCAAAATATACCGCCGCAGCCCACTCTGTAAGTCTAAAAAACATTGTACACAAATGCCAACAAGTATATATTTTAAACAATAAATGTTACAATACAACATAAAAAATAATAACACACAATTTAAGACTCAATTATATCAATAAATTATTAATGTAAGTATTATTTTTAAAGTTTATAAATTCAGCTGACTTACTTGACTTTAATTGTATCGGTTTTATTTTCGAATTTCGAACGTTGTTGCATAAAATGTTACGTTTATCGGTTATTCTATTTACAAATTATACTTAATACTTATAAGGTAAGATAAGTTTATTAACATACTGCAATAATTATGAATACTGTATTTAAAGATTTTTGAATTTTAGAATTGAGATAAGTTGCGGCAGCTGCTCTGGATTACTGATATGATATAGAGTTATATATGCAAAGTAGTACAGCCGGGTGCATAAAGATAGAAGTTATGAAATTATCCTAGGTTATGTTAGTTACGGGCTTATAGAAAAGCGCATCTCATCGCTTTCCCAGGATCGCTTGATTAAAAATGATTGGAATAGTTATTATGTAAGTGCAGTGTATGTCGTATGAAAGTAAATAAATAAGTTAAAATCGTTACTAGTATGGACTCCGGGATGCCTGGATGGTTATCGAACCTAGTATCTCATAATCGCCAACACTATGCGCTATTAGACCAACAGAAAGTTCACATTAATGTTCTTATTACGCCTCTTTCATCTATTTACTTATTAATATCATCACGCCAAATCCCTTGCGGGTAGGCAAAGTACAGAGTTTCAACATTTCCTTTCCTTACTGATCTCTCTGGCTTCCCCCACTCTCATAACATATTATATTTCCAAAAAACACAAAACTGCCTTCCCCAAACACTAGACACAAATACCGATTATTATATTGTCATAAATAATATAACTTAACGTTATTTTTTTTAATTTGGTACAGGCAAATCCGTCGATACATGATCCCTTAACGTTTTAAATGCAAATTTTGACTTTAAAAAACTTAAAATGTTTGCGAGCGGCGACACGTAATGTAAAAAATATTCATATGGGGTTTATATTAATTATAATTTCACGTGTGTCCGAGTTATTTAATCCTACTCATGTAGGATCAATCGGCACCGGTCGCCAAATAAAATATTACCAATATGATTGCATTTCTGTCCGACTCGATGATTGTGCGGGTAGAGAACCTGCGGTCCGGGACTCGGATCCTAGATCGGACAAATTGTTGAATACAGATTGATGACAGATTCTCAGTAGCGGTCCACAATTTCGAATTATATACGGTATTATAGCAATAGCCCTAACCCTACTTTGGTACAAGTTGCACAATGTACACCTCTGCTTCACTAAGGTGCTGGTCTGCCTTTTACGCGCCACCATCTGTACAGAAGAAGAACTGAGCGCGGCCAGGGACGGCGCTCTCACCGACCCTTCCGATGCCCTAACATCCCTTCTTTCGGATACAGATACCGCACACAGGATCAGACACCAAGCTCGCCGGCGAGCTCGAAGAATCCCTTGCCCGCCGGCCGGTGCAGAGCACCACGGCGCGACACCTAGTATACGCCCTCCCCCATAGCGACTGCCCAAGCCGAGGCCGTTCCTCCTTGAGGCGCCCTTGAGCTAGTTGCCCCCTTGCCCTTCTGGCACGAGCGTAGTGGTTGCACGCTCGCCCTTTGTCCGGTGAAGCTGTAAAGGCTCCGCGACCAACAGCGTAGATCATTCACACAAACACACACACACACACACACACACAAAACGGACGGCGTCATTGAGCTAGCCACTGACACATGGAAAAACATGAAGCATTAACACGAAAAGAAGAAGAAGGTTAAACGGCGTTCGAGTCTTTTTCGAAATTTACTTGGTAACAATGTCCCAACTCAAAAATTCATTTAATTGAATTAGCACTCTATTCTTAAAGCCATAAGCTCAATTATCCTTTTCCTATTTTTTAGCTGTGGCACTATTACACAATTAGAACCACACGTAAAAAAAACTAGAAAACCGATCATAGGGAAGTCTATATTATCGAAGGCATGGTTACCCATCCATTGTTAGAAAGTCCGATATAGTTGATTGCCCCGCCGTTTAGTGTAGCAATTAGTGACGGAATGACACGGCCATGGTACTTTCACTGCCAACCCACAATTTGTTATAGCGCAATGGTTCAGAGACTGCTGGGCGGAGAGATTACAAAAACGCCTCAATTATTACTTATCGATATCACCACGCAAGATACTTTGCGGGGTAGACAGAGAGGACTCCTTACAGATGTATAGTAATTTAGTCGATGTTCAAAAAGTAAGACTTACTTACCATGACCAAATAGACAGTGTCTTATTTGAAGGGCAAGTTGAAAGTCTTCGTAACCGGCGAGCGTGTATGAGACGAACTATGAGAGTGGAGGAAGTCAGAGGGTTTGTAAGGAAAGAACCTGTTGAACCTGTACTCTCTGCCAGTAGGCAGAGAGTACAGGTTCAACAGGTTCTAACTATATCATCACCCCAGATCCTTTGCGGAGTACCGCAAAGGATCTGGGGTGATGATATAGTTAGAGTAATGATTTAATTAGTGTAATGGCTGTCTCGTTGGGCTAATGGCGTAATATACGGCTGTCGATCACGGGTCCGAGATACTTATAATGGCCTACAATAAAATGATATCTATATCATCACGCCAGATCCCTTGCGGGGTAGGCAGAGAGTACAGACTTCCAACAGGTGCTTTTCTTACAGACCTCTCTGGCTTCCCACTCTCATAGTTCGTCTCATAAACGCTCGCCGTTTACGGAGACTCTTGACTTGTCCTGTAATAAAATTGGTTCTTAATTAAAGGTGAATAGGATTCATATTGCCGTGACTGGATACTTTAGTATATTTGATCACTACTGTTATGATAAATAAGGCAAATCCTCCGTGTTTATGAAGCGCAGCTACTGCGCATACGCACCCCGTATTTACAGTGTACTATCGAACATAACTCATTATCCTATCTCTCTCTAGCACCACGCCAGATCCCTTACGGGGTACTCACTATCCTATAAGTGAATATGGACTATAACACCTATATTTTCCAAGCGGGGGTGGCAGACGTGTATTGTGTGCTCCCACTTTTCACCGACCACGTTAGATCCCACGTAGTGGTTGCACGCTCGCCGTTAAAATCCGGTGAAGCTGTAGAGGCCTCGAGGCCAACAGCGTAGATCATTCATACACACAAACACACACACACACACCCATGTTATAGGAGGCAAGCCTATTGCCATATACCGGGCTCAATTCTAGACTACAGACTGATATTGGAAATTTTTGAAAAGAAAAATTACATTTGTCCAACCTAAGATAAAAAAGGAACTCGAGTTATTTTCCTAAACACTATTAAACATGTTTAGAAACTAGTTTATAATAAAATGAAACTCAATATTGTTTGTGGCTATTCAAATTCAACTTATCGCCAAAGCAATAAAACATTGAAAATATTTAATAATCGTAACGAGACATTTTATAATGTTCAATTAATATTTATTTAAGCGTGAAATTAAAAATATATCGTTTGTTATTAAAATTCACGCATGTGAAAATTGTTATTGTGCGATATTAATAAAAATATTGATTGCTATTCTGTTTTGATGAAAATGATTTGACATAATACCCTTATCAGTTTTTTTATTTCAAATCTAACTATCTATCTAGTTAGGGAAGGGTCCTAATTAGGTATAACATCGACGACTTGGTCTAGAATCCTAGTAGTTGCAGGTTCGATAACCTCACGGTACAAATCTTTGTTGTCTGGATTAAATTGCTATTAGCAATAAGACCACCAATTGTACATTATCTTGTTTCACAATAACTACTTCCTATGAATTTGGTGTATAATAAGAAAGAGTATTCTCTCTACGAGTATCTATATTTGTGTGACCTACAAATATTCGTTTCGGTCGGGGTACAGATTCATGTTTGTAATCGCACCCACAACGCCAGAACAATTAGAAAAGTATATTTTTTTAATAAAAACAAAATCTTCCTACATCTTTTGCTCATATTCACCAGGCCTCAAAGCCTAAGCATAACGAACCTAATCCTGAAGCAGATACAAGACAAGGTTAGAGCAGGGACTTGCAACACAACATCCGAGACAGATTCATGATAATCAATTCGCCTTTTCGAGGCCGGCGTCCAGCTTGCATTAACCCCAGATTGTTTACACAGACAACTACGTCGTACAGCGATTTATGGGCGAAAAAAGCGCGGCGCAGTCATCATGAATACTTAATGCTAACGGTCAAAGTTGTTTGCACCAGCAATGTCACAATAAGCAAATCGCATCCTGCTATTAACATATTTCATGCGCTGCTATAAAGCATTTTAAGATTAAAACGTCATATGAATGATCAAGATGTAGGGCGATGCATTCGAATTTCAAAAGCGCCATTCGAAATTTAAATTGTTGCGAGTGTAATCTGCGGTCGGCGAGCTTGACTATTCTATATGATTTGATACCTAAGATTCATATTATGCGCAAAGTGATCAGACTATTTCAATATTGTTTCATTCATATGCGCCTCGGATTTACGGGCGAGGCCAGAGCATGCTAAACCGAGTGCTCCGTGCACCGATTAATCGATGTTTAATCGATTGGTTATGTGTATTCAAATGAGTATTATTTTCAAAGCGGCAACATGGAGCGATGGATTTCGGATTCGAAGGCGTCATTTTAGGATAGGAATATACATATGGACTATATTTAAATATTAATTTTGGAGTGCATACGGTCTCCGGTTATATTTTAGTCACAATTCGAAAGTAATAACTATTATTTCTCTAACGAGTTTCTCTTAGTACATTACTACAATACTATGAATATCAGTTGTAGTGGGTGAAACTAAACAGTATATGCAGTACTTGAAATGAAATAATAACTATTTTTGTAAGTATATAGCAGCCTCTAACGCCATCTCGCGGTGACCACGACCCCGCGACTATGAATAAGGTACCTGCCTATTTCGATATAACCAACGAAACAATGCAATGAAATAGGTATTCATTCTAAAAGAAAAAATACAATACATTGTATTTTCGTAATACATATTAACACAACTCGGTTACACAATGCAAATGATATCTTTACGCGTTATCTGCCGACACACAAAGCCTTACAACATTTGCCGCGGACAAACCGCGCCGGCGTCACACTCGGGATCCCCATAAGCCTCTACACACCTAAGGATATATCTCTTTAATTAAAAAAAACACACCATAACTTAATGTGGCACTTCTTATGAATTAAGGTTAAGTTTGTGTTGACACGTCGATTCTCGTATCCGCCGTGTGTCAACACCTTTACAATGGATGTCTGCGCTTCTACGAAAAAAAGGCTTTGTGAAGAAGGTAACAAAAATATTTTTAAAAAGTACATTACTATTTAATTGTACCTTCGCATAAACATTGCAAAAAAAATGTGATTAAGAAATATTAAAACATTTCTATTTTTTAAATATAAACGTTAAAATTTTAAAAATGTTTAACATTTAAAAATAGAATTTAGAAAATGGCATACTGGCATGGGGTGCCGTAAAAATAGGTTCAAACGAGTAAACCCGTTTTAAGAATTGTTTGACATATAGACAAGACTACGAGTTTTGGCGGGAAGTCGAAGAGTGATGTTGTCCATTTGTTTTAATTTCCAAAACTTGTGTTATGTTGACTAATAATGTGTAGTAATGTTGGTGGAATATTAACCATTATGTGTATATATATATATATATATGCATGAGTGAAGGTAATTGTAACAAAGTGATAAAACGTGCCTTTTCGACTTCCCTCAAAACGGCCGTCACAATTGGTATGTAAAGTATTCACCGCTTTACTATCCAGGGTGGGGTACTTCATTAATCTCATTATCATCGTTGTCATCAAGTTCACCGGGGAATTGAATTAATTTAAACAAATACGATTATATATCTCACTGGTCACTAGCAAAATACACTTAAAATTAGTGTGAAGCCACAACTTAAAGAAGAAGAAGAAGACAAGACTATTTTGACTTGCGTACACGACTTGCCGCCCTGCTGTAATGGCAACAATTTTTCTGCATCCTATTTATCCCGTAGCGAATCTTGCGTGATATTACTTCAGATAATGAAATCCTTAATTAAAATCGTATTAACTTATTGTAACATTCCATAACGAACGTCATGTATTTGTGTCCACACAGTGTGGGCAGAGAGATTATAACTTAGTTTAAACAATAGATAACTCTCGCGTTAACTATTTAATCTTATCTCCGTTTTATTTACCGGCCGAGCGAAATGTAGGGTAATTAGTTTTGGCACTTTTTTAATTAGCCTTATAATAGGTGCAGTATTATACGTATTCCGATCGCTTAAGTCTCGACTCTATTAGATATCCACAAATTAAAAAATTATAAATTCTCTTGAGCCTATATTTTTCTAGTAGGGTTGGCAGAGGTGTACCATTACAAAGTCGGAATTTAATAGGGAGCCCATTGCTAGTTATATGCCATACATAATATCGGACTCCGGACTGATCTTGGTGCTATTAATCACTTTATCCGACCAAGGAACCGAATCCAGAACTTCATGATCGCTAAACCATTTTTTTTTATTTCAATTACTATAAAAATGAATAGGTTTTAAATAAGTTATCATAAAATTGATTATACTAACCATTGAGTAGAGTAGTATTTTGTATAGAAAACCGCACTTTCTCCGACCTAAGAATCGAACCCAGGACCTCGAGATCGCTACCCGAACGAGGCAGTTTTTTTATATCATATAAAAAAGCTAGGGGTCTGAAAGTAAAGAAGCTGTTGAAACTCTGTATTCTCTGCCTACCCCGCAGGGGAACTGGCGTGATGATATAAATAGATAAAAATAAATTACTCTTAAATCATTCCTCATAAAATCGATTATACATATATAGGTACATTGTGTTCATTCATTCGACAAAAATGTCCCCCAAGGTCGACGACCCGATGACCTTTATGCTCCCTTGCACCATTCCAACCCTTCCCACCCGGATACTCTGGCTAAATGCACGGGCACAAGAAGTGGTATACCAATTAAAGAGGTACAATTGATTAGACAGGACTCCATAAAAAATATACAGACGAATTGAGAACCTCCCCCCTTTTTGACATTGTTTAATGAATCGCAATCTTGGCAATACAAACAAAAGTCATGATTGACGCAATTACGTTAAAAATTAAGAAGATTTTATTGTATATAAATGAAATAAACACCGTCACACCTATATTCCCCAAGAGGGGGTGGCAGAGAACTGTGTACACCCTCTTATTAAGACAATTAATGTTGATATTTTATCCAATAGTAGTGCAAAATTAATAGAAAACATTACAAAGCATCACATGTCCTGTTTACCTTAGCGTCCAGATTCTATGCTACTGCTACTTATCTATCTAGACTCTAGATAGATAGGTACCCGGACCTATATTTATATTTACATGCAACCATTTAAAATTTTCTAAATGTTGTTATTTTTCATTCTTAATCTTTGTTCATATATTTTCTGTATACAACGCTATTTTAAATAATCCTCTAAAAAAACACCATCACGCCTATATTCCCCAGAGGGTGTGGCAGAGGTGTACTGAGTACACCCACGTTTCGCCGACGATGTTAGGTCCCATGTAATAGGGGGCGAGCCTATTGCCATATATCGGGCACAATTCCAGACTCTGGAATTGTGCCCGGTATATGGCATACTGGAAATTTTTCGTTAGAAAATCTACATTTGTCCGACCTAGGATTTGAACCCAGGACCTCGTGATCACAAAGCGATGCGCTTTGCCACCAGACCAACGAGGCAGGCAGGCAGTCAAACAATCCTCTAAGTTCTCAATATTTGCTTGCCGTGGTTGCGTATTAATGTGACAACAATTAATTTAAGTTTTCATTTAATTAAGTTTTCAAGTACTGTTATTATTGTTATGTTGGTGATCTTAAATAAAAAATAAATATCGCGACGATGTTAGGTCCTAATGGAATGAATAGTGAGCAAGCCATTATTCCAGACTCCAGACGAATACTAAATTTTTTTATATATACAAACAGGTACACTTAGTCGATTCGAAACCAGGGTCTTGAAATCGCCACGCGCATTATGCGTCACTAGATTAACAAAGCAGTCCACATACTAATGGTATCATAGAGTCAGTTAAAAAATCTAACTATAGTGCTACAAGGATCTTTTGGCGCGTGGATAACATTGACATAGGGGCGTTGCGGTGAAAATAGCTTGTATGACTGTAAAAAGCCGGGCATTCTAAAACTTTGACATTAGTCTATTTTCTTATATTTTTGATAACGGCGATCGTGTACGCAATAGAGCGATTATTGAGTTCCTGTTTGTATTAAACGAGTTATTTTTTATTATTTAAATGTATCTATACCATAATGCCACTTTGCGTCAAAAGTGGTGATAATAACGAAATACACCTACACCAAACAGATAAATTACGACGAGTTCCTTGAAGCAATTTGAAAAGTCACGTCCCATCACTTTGTCACCATTTCCTACACTCATGCATACACGAATATATACCAACCCAATGGCTAATATTCCACAAACATTACATTGAATTTTAAAACAACATGTTTTGAAAAATTGTTTTAAAACTAACAACAATTAGTCCTTTATTACTGCAAAATAATAAAAAAAATGGCATTGTCTATTTTCCTATCCACGACATAAACGAGAAAAACAGAAATCGGACAAATGTAAGTTCAAAACTTTCTGTTGCTTACTTTAAAACTTTGACAATAAAATTATTTTTTCCCGCTTTTGCTTCACATTTCAAAGGTTACAGAGAAAAACGTGTTTTGAAATATGTTTTTCAAAATAACAACTCGAATAAAAACGTAGTTTTCCCTCATCTATAGACTTGTACTTTTGTAAGGAATAAACTCAAAAACTACAAGACCGATTTCAAAAATACTTTTACCATTAGAAAGCTACTTTATCCAGAAGTAACATAGGCTATATAACATAGACCCAGTAGGTGGCGCTGTTGTCGATCGGGCACAAAGTCGAAACCGCTAGTCATTTATAAAAGGTAAAAGATTGGCAAGTAGCTAACCTGTGCTTCAATATTTTTTATTTATTTGGCTGGCTGGGTGGCTGCTTCTCAGGTCATACTCGTGAACGGGTGCTGCTGGTGGGGGCTGGTCCGTCCTCTGTCCTTTGTCTGATTGAACGTGTACCATAGTGCTGTTGAATTTGGTTTCGTTCGGCATCACAATGGAGCTATAACCAGTTGTTTTGTACGCACTCTTTACATATTTTATAGTAACCCTTCCTCTTACTATTATTATTGTACTTTTTATTATATACCTCTACAACATCTCTATTTTGTAAATGAGAGGACTATGTAGACACTGACCAATACCATAAATTTAAGTACTTTTATGATTAATCTATACTTAAGCACATCTATTTAGCTCGTTCTGCATTGTTCTCCCATACTCCATGAATGCAATGTATACAAAAAGAATTGTAAAACTCTCATTTTTAAAAAGAGTAACCGTGGATTTTCTTGCCCTTCTTCTCCACAGGAATGACTTTCCGAACGGGTGGTAGAGTCTTAAGTAATCAATAATTTTCTCTTTTTGACTATTCATAAGTGCCTTTTGGTCTACATGAATAAAAAACTTTCAATTTTATTTTTTTTTGTCTCCATGGCGTTTATTCTGCCATTTCGCCTTTTCCGTATAACTAAACCAATCTATAATGTCCCATTGCTGGGCAAAGGCCTCATTATTCGAAGTGAGAGAGATTAGGCTTCGCAGACCCAGAGCAGTTTGGTGGAGGCAGGCCACCTGCTATTGGAACTTGTCAAGCCGCCGATACGGATTCTAACTTGGCTTAACGACTACCACGTTAAGTGGCAACCAGAACCAACAGCTTGACATAGGTTCAAGGCACGGAGACGCTCGAATAGAAAAATAACAGTCACCCATCCCAGACAGACCGAATCCAACACTGCTCCTCTTTCCCGATCGCTAAGTACACCGCAGCGCTACGAGCGCCTTATTAGTCTTCCTTCATAAACAACTAAGATATTAAACGTATTTTACATAACATCAGCTGATTGACCTGTTACCCTAGTTGTTGATTTGAAGTAACTTTAATGGTCAATCGAATCATTTCTAGTGTTCCAACTGTACCTAAATCGTAAAACCATTCATGCGTAAAAAATGATTTCAAAACATAAACTAATAATGTTGTATTTACATGCGCCGTTTCGGAGCAGGCCCACCAAACCGAACTAGGTCGCTACAGTCACCTCCATAAACCAGTTAGCTCATAGCTTACTCACTAAAATAATGGGCAAAAGCCACTGAATCACCTCCATTAAGAATGTAATTACTGCTTTATCTTTACGACCATTGAACGCAAAACTATAGTTACAGCAATATTTAATACTAAAATTGTTGATAAAAGTTTGCAAGGACTCATTTCTGATACATGTGTGTATGTGAATGATCTACTCTATTGGCAGAGGGGTCTTTACAGCTTCACACGTTAAGAGCCTGAAAGGGCAAGGGGGCTATTAGCTCAAGGGCGTCTTAAGAAGAAACGGCCTGCCTGGGCTGTCGCTATGGGGAAGTTTCCTACCCACAACCGAATGTGATCAACATAGTATTCCATCTTTAAAGTGATAAATAACTAATCAATTTCAGAGCCTCTAAAAAGGCCACGTAGTTTTGACATCCGATGGCGGCATCTGTAGGCCAGTAGCGAACGTCAAAAGCAAATTAAAACCTATAAATAACAATAATCTTTTTCAAAGCAGTTATTTTAATTATTTTAAAGAAAATATAAGCAGGTGGCCACAAACCTGCCTCCACTAATCCGCACTCGGTCCGCGTGGTGGAGTATGACCTAATCTCTCTCACCTCGATTTGGGCGAGAAGGCCTTTGCCCAGCAGTGGGAAGTATAGGCTGATATTATTATTATTTATATTTATTATGTAAAATTTAATTTGCCTATTCTGCAACACAAGTCTTAACAACCTATCATATACTGTCCTACAACTAAGCCAAGACTGACTCTCACAAGTCGAGGAGTGAGTGACAAGATTTTACTTCACCACGTGGTCTTAGTGGGGATCGGTAGTTGGATTTAGGTATTATAGTAAGCCTCCAATAAAAATATAGAAAAAAAAGTATGTAAGTAGTAGCAATCACGTGAAACGCAACAAGTGGCTTGTCCTTTTCGCACAAGTTCACTAACCTCTCGGTACATTAATCAAACTTTTACAGTATTGTTTACAAAGACTATGCCAAATATAATCGACCCGCTAAAAGGTGATGTAATAGTTATAATTCCGAATACGGACTCGTGGCCATCGTTGTAGTGATCGGATCCTTATGTCAAGCTTTTTCCTGTGACTCCGGTGACGAACTACACCTTAATTTCTGGTCTTTGCTTGTAAATTCTGTCACAGTATATATGCTTATAAGCTTTTGTTTGCAAATTTGGCATCAATATATTTTTCTAATTATGATCTTTGGGGAACCCTTTATCTTGCAGTGGACGTCTGTCACACGTCTGTCTGAATATAGACGTGACAACGTCGTATATAATAAAAAATAATAAAAAAACACGCCTATATTCCCCAAGCGGGTGTGGCAGAGGTATACTGAGTACACCCACTTTTCGCCGACGATGTTAGGTCCCATGTAATAGGGGGCGATATACCGGGCACAATTCCAGACTCTGGACTCACACTGGCAAGTTTTTCGTTAGAAAAACTTCATTTCTCCGACCTAGGATTTGAACGTAGGACCCTGTGATCACCAAGCGATGCGCATTGGCACTAGACCAACGAGGCAGTCATAAACAAGATAAATAGATTTTTTTTTTCATTTTTTTAGCCTTTGCTAATGACTTCAGTCGACGTATACAACCTTGTGTTAAATATCTAGCTTTTGGTTATGTTACGTTCGCGGGTTAAGTATATTTTTACTTATACCTAGTTTTTGCCTGGAATACTGTCGCTATGCTTTTTAGCTTTAGATTGCTTAGTCGATCTACCTGAAATCGAATTCTAGGTTAGACAAAATGTTACTGCTTTTTGCCGGAAAATTCTTAGCAGCATTCCTAAGTCTACAATTGCGAGCGGTGTAACGGCAATAGACTTGCCTTTTATTACAATAAAATATAAGAATATCATCGGTGAAATGTCAGTGTTCTCTGTACACCTTAACCACTCCCACTCAGGGAATATAGGCATGACGATGATATGTTAAGGTAAAAAAAAAACACCGTCTCGCCTATATTCCCCAGAGGGGGTGGCAGAGGTGTACTGAGTACTCCCACGTTTCGCCAACGATGTTAGGTCCCATGTAATAGGGGGCGAGCCTATTGCCATATACCGGGCACAATTCCAGACTCCGGACTCATACTGGGAAGTTTTTTTTCATTAGAATAACTACACTTGTCCGACCTAGGATTTGAACCCAGGACCTCGTGGTCACAAATAGATGCGCTTTGCCACCAGACCAACGAGGCAGTCAGTTAAGGTAATTGGATTATATTTACTTAGCCAGAGAATTCTGGAAGGAAAAAACCTTTTGGAACTCTGAACTCTGTGCCTACCCCGCAACGGATCTGGCGTGATGATATAGATAAATAGATATTTACTTGAAATTATAGTTATTGTTAAAACAACAACATTAATTAAACAGTGACGCTTAATGCTTTCCCCCGTCTTCAACAGACTAGTTAGCATCGGCCTGACATCAAAGGACAATTGGCTCCCATAATATCGTGTTTGTCCTACCATTTTGTAATCTAATGCCTTCAGTTCCAGAATACTATTACACACCTATTACAGAGCAAAACAGAACACAGTAATTGCATCGGTAGTCGAGTTACAGGCTATTAGTATTGGATGCAAGCATCCATCTAACTACGTATTAGATTCGATGATCCGATAATTCAGTTTCATTGAGGTTCAGGATCCTAGCTATTTATTTTGATACTTTGAATATTTAATGTGAGTTGCGGATCACGAACCGCAACTTACTTGTAGTCACCTCCTAATATGTACAAAACAATGTACGTCTGATAAAGAACGAACGACTAAATGGTAAAGAAAATGATGACGGTATAGACCGCCACCCTCGACAATGGCATTGTTTTGAAATAGAATTACGATCCCCGCGCGGAAAAAATCTGTGCGTCCCACAAAAGTTTGCTTCGGTCTGTCTGTATGTGAATCGCATATTCGTATACGCACTCACGACACGGGTATAATTCCTAGTATTTAACAACTTCTTTACTTCGGTCGGGGTCTCATTTATTACACATAACAAAGATTCTATCTTACGATGTTTACAAATTACTGTGTTTTCTTGAAAAACGAAACTACTCTGTGCCCACGTGGTGAAGTATGACCCATTCTCTATCACCTTCGTATGAGAGAAGGCAGCCCAGCAGTGGGCAAGTATACACTGATTTGTTTTATAAGTATAGCTTGTATCAGGGGTGGAGCAGACGGGTAGAGGGTGCGTGGGTTCGAAGCCCCGTATTATCTTTCCGTTATAATGTAATTCGCGCACTATGCAGGCAGGTACTAAAATTGTAAATGACACTCCGTAGATATGTTTCCCAATGAATTATTCATTATTATGTTCGTTCGTACGAAAAGCAAATATAATCTAACCAATCCGATGGGTGTGTTAGCGGGAATTATATTTTATAGTACACGATTGCGTTGGGAAGGGTTAACAAACCCGTGTGGGCATTAAATAATCAGTGGAAAATTAGTTGATGAGTTATTAAGTTTGTCACATACGTAGCTATAATATATTTATAGGTACAATAAATAAAAATGAGACCGGTTGCGTTGGAGAGCGATTGGGGAGGCCTATGTTAAGCGGTTTACAAGTATAGGCTGAGATGACGATTATGATTAAGAAAATGGACATGTGCGAACAGGAGTCGCGCTTTGAGGATTCCGTACAAGTGCTTCTAGCTGTCGTTATTTTTTTAATTCTTCATCGAAGTAGATATAAGCGTTTTTCGTATATGATATGATAAGAAACTAACAATTACCGGATCTCTTCCTTAATAGTAATGTTAAACCTTGCTTCTAGCTAAACTTCATAATTCTAGATCAACGGGAATTATATATAGGTTTGGTGAGTGATTTCAAATAGCCATATATTTTAACTGCATTGACATGAAAGGCGTAGGCCGAGAGTCCAGAGTTCTAACAGGTATTTTCCTTACAGACCTCTCTGGTTTTCTGCACTCTTATAGTTCGTCTCATACACGCTCGCTGGCGAGGGACTCTTGACTTGCGCTTCAGATAAGTCACGGTCTATTTGGTCATGGTAAAACAGTCTAGGTCCTCCCCGGAACCTGGATCCTTCCACTTTCGCATTCTTCCGTCATTACACGAAAAAAAACGTTTAAAATAATTTAGCCATCTTGAATAAAGTAATAAAATCACTCAGCTTATCAAAGTTTCCTTCGCCGATTGAATATTAAGCGAATTAATCGAACACCACTATAATAAATAGGCTTATCGGCTGGCATAAATTAATCTCAGTACTTATTACTATATTTTTTATTCTCTCTACTCACATTTTTAATTACGAACGTTAATTGAAATCTGCATGGCGGTCGGTGATTTGGTTTGAGATATTAATGTTGGACTACTTAAACAGTATAGCGAGTACATTTGTGAAGTTGTAACACTTTGAAGGCTATTTATCTACCTATATCATCACGCCCTTGCCGAGCAGACGTCTTTCGCTTCCTCCACTCTCACAGTTCTTCTCATGCACGCTCGCCGGTTACGCAGACTATTACTATTTTTATAAATAAAGTTTCGCAGTCATTTCTGAACAAACTCAAATTATTTCATCTGAGATATTTTGAGACAGCTCACGTACCAAAAAACAAAACACCGTCACGCCTATATTCCCCAGAGGGGGTGGCAGAGGTGTACTGAGTACACCCACGTTTCGCCGACGATGTTAGGTCCTATGTAATAGGGGGCGAGCCTATTGCCATATATCGGGCACAATTCCAGACTCCGCACTCATACCGGGAAATTTTTGTTAGAAAAACTACATTTGCCCGACCTAGGATTTGAACCCAGGACCTCGTGATCACAAAGCGTTGCGCTTTGCCACCAGACCAACGAGGCAATAAAAAAATATGAAAAATTTTATTTTACAGAATATTTTTTATTCATGTAAACCATTACAGTATTTATGAATCGTCAGAAAAGTAACAAAGACTCTACCGCCACTTCGGAATGTCATTCCTGTGGAGAAGAAGGGCAAGAAACTCCACGGTTACTCTTTTAAAATAGTATTTTTACATTTTCTTTTTACATCTACATTTTGTTGTGGGATATGAGAGAACGATGTAGGCTGGTCTATCAGGTGGGTCTAAGTTAAATTATACAAATTATACTATTCACGAGAATGGCTACATGGTTCCCTCATTTACAGGGAAAGAAATGAGAAAAAATAGATACATTTTACTAAATTAATAGAAGGAAGAGAGGGAATATTAAATGATGATTCCTCTTGATGTCACTAAGTTTAGTGAGGTCAAGAGGAATTTTATCATTAAATCTAACAATAAAAACCGTCACGCCTCTATAAGCGCAGGTGGCAGAGGTGTACTGTGTACACCCACTTTTCACAGACGATGTTAGATCCTATGTGATAGGGGGTGAGCTTATGCCATTATGCCGCAATATGAGACTCCGGAGTGATACTAGATATATTTCAAAAAATTAAAATTGTTTTACCCAAGATTCGAAACAAGAATCACTAAGTGCCATCACACCAATAAGGTAATCTACGTAGGTTCATACTAAATATAAGCATACTTTTAGTTACGATAGTAGGCTAGTACAGGTAACGTTATTACGCGCGTACTTGTAACGCTATTACGCAAGTAAGGGAAACGTTAACACGAGATAACCTACAAACACGAGGAACACAGATCAATAAAAGTATTTTCTGAAATAACCTTGATTCCAAGAAGATTATATAATGCATACCTCATTGGAAGTGTCATAATATTAGTACTCTAACACGCGCAACATTAGTACAAGAGCACACTGTCAGGTGGCAGAGGTGTACTGAGTACACCCACTTTCACCGATGATGTTAGGTCCCATGTAATAGGGGGCGAAACTATTGCCATACACCATGCACAATTCCACACTCCGGACTTATACTAGGATTTTTTTGTTAGAAACTACATTTGTCCGATTTGAACCCAGGACCGCATGATCACAAAGCGATGCGCTTTGCCACTAGACCAACGAGGCAGTCAAGAACGTTACCGTAACGCGTCACGTTAGCATTAGCAAGTAAGTCTCGTCAACGTTACAAGTGTCTCGTCAACGTTACAAGTACACGAGTACTTATAACGTTACTTTTTAACGTTTGTACTATATTCTTAAATAACATAGATTCCAAAAAGATAACCTAAGGCATACTTCATTGGAGGTGTGTTTACGACTATAGGAGTATAAATGCGAAATAGTACAGTCAGAATGACTAGAGTTTTGTCTAGATCGAGATCGTAAAACTTATAGTATACCACAATTTGATGATAATCCATACGCAGACATTCTTTGTGATAATATGTCGCAATATTTAGTTACAGTTAGTTAAGAGTTTAGAAGTTAAAAAATATACACGCAGCCTTTGTTCTTCTAGCGGCAGAGGTGTATTGGGTACACTCACATTTCGCCGAAGATAAGTTGCAATGTAATAGGGGCGAAAATATTTACATCATACTGTGTAAAGATTTCGGACTAACATTTTTTGATAGAACAACCCTAATAACAGTGTACGATTTGCAATTCGAACTTAAGACCTCGACCCCAGCCGTATCATGCACTCCCATGCCAAAGGAGTAAGATATTTTTTTCAAATTAATAATATTTATGACTCGAGAGTCTCAGGCGAGCGTGTATGAGACGAACTATGAGAATGGAGGAATTCAGGCTTCCTCCATTCTCAGTAAGAAAAAAACCCTGTTGGAACTCTCTGTACTCACTGCCTACCCCCTAAGGAATTTGGCGTAATGTTAGAGATAGCCTAATTATTAACACTAAGATTATGGATAAAATCAGTATGATGGAAATATTTTCGCCCCTATTACATTGCAACTTATCTTCTGCGAAATGTGAGTGTACCCAATACACCTCTGCCGCTTAAATACGTAAGTAAGTAGGTACCGGGTACTTATTATAATTTTTTTCGTGTTTATTACTTATTAAATTAATATTCAATATGGCGACCGGCCGCGACCCACTTATTCTAGTTAACAATAATTATCTATTGTTTAAATAAAAATAATTATAGTCAATTACCGCGTAATACCTAAGTAGAACTGTACAAAATAAATATTATCTGTTTAGATATATATAAATTGGTCATGTAAAATTACGAAAACTACACATGACAATAATTTATTTTCACGTCGAAATATTTCTCCGAATGCTGTTAGTTCCCTGTCTATTAAAAGCCTACGGTACAAATTTAAACCCCGGGGTGCTATAGATAATATATGAAAAGATACACACAGAGGTGTACTGAGTACACTCACGTTTCGCCGACGATGTTAGGTCCCATGTAATAGGGGGCGAGCCTATTGCCCTATGCCGGGCACAATTCCGGACTCCGGACTCGTACTGGGATGTTTTCGTTAGGAAAACTACACTTGTCCGACCCAGGATTTGAACCCAGGACTTCGTGATCACAAAGCGATGCGCTTTGCCACTTGATCAACGAGGTTGTCATTTCAATTGATTGGTGAAAATTGAAAAATGCCTTACACTTCTCTCAAGTAGAGCAATAGGGAAGTCCTATGTACACTTTTCTAGTAGGTATATATATATTGACACACGGCTTCGTCCAGTGGTTAAGAGCTTAAGCCGTTCCGCCCACTAGATCAATCGCAGGTTCGATTCCCGCACGAGACTAATTTTTGTGAGACCCACAAATATTTGCTTCCGTCTGGATGTTTGTGCATGTGAATATCATGTTTGTAAACGCACCCACGACCCATATACAAGGTGTAACATAATAAACGCAAGACCTGAAAGTAGTTCGTTCTAATTCGGTAACTGAATTTATTCCAACAATTTTTAATGAAACTTACATTTTTTTTAAATTGCAAGAAAGGCTTTAATCCTTCAGTGCGCTGTAAAAAACTAAATTAATTCTTGATTCATAGCAATAAGGAGATTTCAAATGCATTCCTAAAACGTATTTCTCAAAACGCACACATACACATACCAGTTTTATTGGTAATTGGGGTATAAAAGTGCTTAAAAAGGGGTTAAAACCTTTAAATTTGGAAATTTAGTTTTCGTTTTGAATTTATGAAGCAATTCTCTAATCGGGGTGTCTGAGGTCTTGCATTTATGATGTTACACCTTGTATACCTAGGCTACGATAGCAAAAAAATACAGGTAGTGTTGCTCTATAGTTTTTTAATCAAAGATTAAAATGTTTGGTTAGTCTACGATCTACCGCTTCGCGCCGATCGAGTGGTCGCGGGTAAGATTCCCGTACGGGACAAATCGTTTAATCAAATTTCGAAATAAAAATATGTGGAATAGGTATAATTAGGTACATACGTGGCTAGAAGGTATTAACTACGAGTTTTAATCAGTATAACCTCGCCGTTAACACAATAATCTTATCTATATGTAAGTTTGTCTGTATATCCGGTACTATTAAAACGGTTTTAATAAAAAAATTTAACTTGTTGGTTATTCGACCTCGGCTTTCTTAACAAGCTTAAACTAATATTTAATTGTGTATATCACCAAATTAATCTGTTGTTTTCAGATTTTAGTTTAGGTATTAGAAAAGTTTTCAATAGCGTGATGATATAGTAATTGCGTTCCTTTACATCTCAAGTTTAGTGTGAGAACTATGTGAGTGGAGGAAGCCAGAGGGGTATGTAAGGAAATAACCTATTGGAACTCTGTACTCCCTGCCTACCCCGCAAGGGATCTGACGTGATGATATAGATAAATAGATTTCTCTAGTTTATTTGACATATCGTTACTTTATTAAACGTGTGTGTGTGTGTGAATGATATACGCTGTTGGCCGCGAGGCCTTTACAGCTTCACCGGACAAGAGGGCGAGCGTGCGACCACTACGCTCGAGCCAGAAGGGCAAGGGGGCAACTAGCTCAGGGGCGCCTCAAGGAGGAACGGCCTCGGCTTGGGCAGTCGCTATGGGGGAGGGCGTATACTAGGTGTCTCGCCGTGGTGCTCTGCACCGGCCGGCGGGCAAGGGATTCTTCGACCTCGCCGGCGAGGTCGGCGTCTGATCCTGTGTGCGGTATCTGTATCCTAAAGAAAGGATGTAAGGGCATCGGGAGGGTCGGTGAGAACATGCCGCGGACGGCGGTAGCGGCTAATAGGAGGGGAGTTAGGTTCGTAGTCGGCGGCGGCTACGATTATTGGATTTCTATGATAGGAAGCGTTCGCGAAATATCGGGTTGTCGCCTTTTAATAAATGGGTATGTCTGTCTATCTGAACGCAATTAACTCAATAACTACCAAACGGATTTTCATACGGTATTCACCAATGGACGGAGTCATTCAAGATTGACGGACGATTTAGCGCAGTGGTTAAGAGATTAAGCCGCTCCGCCCACTGTGTTAATTAGTCGCGGGTTCGATTCAGCACGGGACAAATCTTTGTGTGATCGACAACTATTTGTTTCCGTCTGGGTATTTGTGTATGTAAAGTTTCATGTTTGTAAACGCACCCACGACACAGGAATTAGTACTAGGGTGGGGATACGTTTTTAAAAAATGAAAAGGACGAGAAATGTTTATGTATAATTATCCCGTGCGAAGCCGGAGCGGGTCGCTAGTATATCAATATTCTTTAAAATCTATCTATCTATATCTACACACCCGATCTCTTGCGGGGTAGTGCAGAGTACCAACAGAGAATGTACAGAGCTCAATAATGGTATTTACTAAGAAAAAAAACAAAGTGTGACCGTGTCTTATCTGAAGAGCGAGTCAAGAGTCTCCGTAACCGGCGAGTGCGTATGAGACGAACTATGAGAGTGGAGGAAGCCAGAGAGGTATGTAAGGAAATAACCTGTTGGAACTCTGTACTCTCTGCCTACCCCCGAGGGAGCTGGCGTGATGATATAGATAGATAGAAAAAAAAAACAAAAAAGGGTATGCCTTTCCTTGTTTTTTTTTCTCATTTCATTCATCTACTTAGGGAAAATCCTGCAAACAGCTTCTGGGATGAAAGTCCCACGAGGACCTTCTAACATCGAAATTGCACAAACGGTCACCCATCCCAGACCGACCGAGCCGAGCGCTGCTTAACCTTGGTGATCGCTAAGAACCCCACAGGCCTATTCGCGTGTTATTACAAACCGAACATTGGTTAAATAATCGCAACTATTTTAAGCGAGAAACTCAAAACATTCACTTATCTATGTTGATACCATTGCTAATTGTGTTTAAAACAATATCCTTTTGTTTCGCTGGGACCTAGTTTTCTCCGCAAAACACTAAATTGTATAATGCACTAACAATGGACGGTACTTGCATACATACATATTTATTTCAACAAAAAAATGGCAAGAAATACGTTTTTGAAATCATTTCTTCGTAGTTGTTATAGCGTTTCTTGGTACAGTTTTCTAACTATTGTATTAAATATAGTAATAGACTTGGCGAAGCCCATCGCTTGGTGACCACGAGGTCCTGGGTTCAAATCCTAGATCGGACAAATGAAGTTTCATCTTTAAACGAATTGTGCCCGGTATATGGAAATAGTCTCGCACCCTATTACATGGGACCTAACATCGCCGGCGAAAGGTAGGTGTATACAGTGCACCTCTGCAAACCCCGCAAGATTTTTGCTCTATACAATAAGATCATTACTCTTATTATTACAGTCGTAACGTATCAATTGAACTAAATCGAAAACTTAATCAAGTAATAGGTATAACAGAAAATTTTTAAAAAGATAATAATTTTTCTAAAAGAAATGAAAGAAAGAAAGATATCTACAAAATCTCTTCTTTTCTAAAAGAGAAACAAAAGACAAGCCCGCTAAGTTTCTCGCCGGATCTTCTCAGTGGAGACCTTTCGATCCGATGGTAGATTCTAAATTGAAAAAAATTTCGACTTCACAAAAATGCCTCTTCTTCTTCTTCTTCAGCCGAAAGACGTCCACTGCAGGACAAAGGCCTCCCCTAAAGACCGCCACAACGACTGGCTTTGTGCTGTACGCATCCAACTTCTACCCGCGACCTTCACCAGGTCATCGCTCCATCTTGTAGGGGGCCTACCCACTCCCATGCCTCGCGGGATGTAAAATGCCTACACAAAAACTTATTTGAGATTGAGTTTAGAAACGATGACCATAAAAATAATGGAATAGACATACAACACTGATGGAAGCAGACCCAAAAATTTAGACTATTTTATATTTTTTTTTAACTAGCCTATTATGTCCCGCTGCTGGGCAAAGGCCTCCCCCTTCTCCTTCCAAAGAGTTCTATCCTTGGCCAATGATGGCCATTCAGTCTGATATGCATCAAGATCATCGCGCCACCGATTTTATATTAATCACCCCTTTTTTTTAATAAATATTGCTCACTCTTGTAATAATTCATCAATCAAAGCCCGAAACAACTATCTGCGGGTCACACAATATGATTTTTACCGTACGGAGATTGAATCCGCTACTTCTGGATACATTGAACTGACTAGCTTATTCTCAGAACAGAAAACGCAATAGTCAAAAATCTTCTTCCTGTGTGTGTTGTTATTTTCTTGATAAACCGACTGTTTTCAACAGGAAAGGAACTTTAAGAATGATAGAAACTAGATATAGCTTAATAATGATATAGCGATTGATATAACTAGTGCATAAAGCTGTGGAAATAGAGGTATATCCACTCTTGCTAAATAACGATGCCCTACAACAGGGCGAATAGAATAAATATATTAAACAAAGCAAAAAAAACACCGTCACGCCTATATTCCCCAAGCGGGGGTGGCAGAGGTGTACTAAGTACACCCACGTTTCGCCGACGATGTTAGGTCCCATGTAATAGGGGGCGATATACCGGGCACAATTCCAGACTCCGGACTATTACTGAGAATTTTTCGTTAGAAAAACTACATTTGTCCGACCTAGGATTTGAACCCAGAACCTAGGGATCACAAAGCGCTGTGCTTTGCCACCAGACCAACGAGGCAGTCTAAGACAATTTAACAAGGTAAATATTATGTCGGATTGATGGGCCAGTCTCCGTGACCAGGGACTATAAGAGTAGAGAAAGCCAGAGAGGTCCGTAAAGAAACCTGTTGGAACTCTGTACTCTCTATCTGCCCGGCAAGGAATATAGCGTCCACCACGCTTCAGATTCATCGCCATTATAATGTTTAGTGTTTCAAAGTAAATAATGTTGATGGCCTTTGCGTCTACGGAAAAGATGGCAGGCGCTAAAATCAATGCCGTATGGCCAGTTGAAAAAAGATAATTTTATTTCCGCGTATTAAGTACTGTTGAAGAACATTTACTATTATTGTTGTAATCTTGGTATATTTAAGATACGTGAAATACAAATACCTATAAAAATAGCGAACAACGTACTCATACATGCCTAAGTACCGATATGTCTCAGTCCACCTAGTATATCTATCTATCTATAACATCACGCCAGTTCCCTTGCGGGGAGGCAGAGAGTACAAAGTTCCAACAGGTTCTTTCCTTACATACCTCTCTGGCTTCCTCGACTCTTATAGTTCGTCTCATACACGCTCGCCGGTTACGGAGACTCTTGACTAGTATATTATATTATAACAACGTCTCCTTAGTATACCAATCTAGGGTAGCCTGAGCTTTTATAAATGTTGTCGTTATAATACGATTTTACACCATATCTGCAAATTAAAAATGTAATTGATCTAAATATATTTTTCTTATGAAGTTTAAAATAAATAATAGCTGATGAAGTAGTGATAGCCTAGTTGTTATACCGTTGGACTGTAAAGTCGGAGGTCTCGGGTTCAAACCCAGGCACGCACCTCTGACATTTCGAAAACGTGCGTATTAAAATAAAAATTAACTATCACTTGCTTTAACGGTAAAGGAAAAACATCGTGAGGAAACCTGCATGCCTAAGAGTTTCTCGAAGGTGTGTGAAGTTCGCCAACCCGCACTGGGCCAGCGTGGAGGACTATGGCCTAAACCCTCTCAGTTTGAGAGGAGGAGTTTGCCCAACAGTGGGACAGTTTCTTAACAGAACTAATATTTTATTTTAATAACTTATAACAGCCTCGGTGTGTAACAATGATCTGTACGAGTTCCATATTTAAAATTATTGAAAAGGTGTTGTCGTAAATGAAGGGTTGCGTTGTAATCGCCCGAGGGGAAAAGGGTTGGCGACCCACAACCTGCCATCTAGCCTATTACACTAGTATTCACCTGTTATTATCGTCTACTGCTGAAATTAGGTAGATTCTGTTATTTTAAAAGTTATATAAGTAGAATAATATCTTACATTTATTTTTACAGTTAGTTGTACCTGTTCTGATATACTGTTTCTTTTTTTTGCTAAATTAATACGATGATGCGTAAAAATTTCAATAAAGTCTGAAGTAGAAAAACAAACGGTAAAAATACTTCAATTTTATTCTGAATGAATCGGCGGCAGAATCATTTTTATGGTAGCGTTTCGGCTAAATCACGAGCAGTTATTTAAATATGTAGTGTGTATTATAAACAACCATATAAAAGGAAAACGAAAACAATCTCGATAAGTTCTTGGAATAACATTTTACAGGGAAACTTAACTGAAGTTACTTTTTTATGTGCTAACAAAAGTGGGTTCTATTTTTTTCTGAACCAAAACGTATTTTATCTGATAACGTGGGCAGCGGTTTTGGACCGTGGCTTTGCATACACAAATACACCTATCATAATGTATATGTGATAATGAAAATAAATATATAATCCATTTTGATAATTTCCCATTAGATCGAACAGACCAACGCGTCGGATGACTGTTTTAATAATAGTTAGCATATTACTCCTTCTTTATTGTATCCTGAAAATCTAAATAACGACGAAAAAACATAAAAATATTCATAAAAAATAACAAGCTATAAAAATAATCCACTCATGGCATTTAAAAGTGTTTAAAAATTTAAAGATCAGCTCACTAAAACTGAAATACACAAAAAGAACACCAAATAATTAATCTGCAAATTAATATGGCACATAGCTTTAGGAATAATCAGGAAAAAGCAAGAAAGTAAATTATAATAATATTAGGTAAAAGTTTTCCCGCAACAAATCGGCCCGCTCGAGCACGATACCTATAGACGAGTATTTTTTTTATTAATAGGAAACGGTACAATGGCTTACATTTTTAAATTATTAATTTTTTTATATGTAATTTGACTTTTATATTATTCGCGACGTATCTTTGGAGGACTGTACGTATACTTTTGATACAGAAAATTCAATCTGATATTTTATTAAGTATATTATATTTTTCAATAAATTTAGCGCTTTCATTTCGAATATTTCTGTTTGATTTTACGGTATTCTCTTTTTATAGATTATGAAATTTATTACTTTTGTTTAAGTTTATTTAATTAATTAAATGATTGGATTAGTTTAAAAGAGTTTTTTACTAATCGGTTGTATCTACTAAAGGAATCTAATATTTTATTTTTGATTTTTGCCTTCGGTAGCTACTTGGTAGATTCATTAAAAAATATACCTACTTTAACAATTCAACGTGCTTTTTTTTATAACAAATAGGTACCTTATGAGAAAGAGATGGATGGGCTATTTTTAAGACCCAAGACTGTTGGGCGAGGACCTCTACAGGTTAACCAGACATGTCGAATAATTACGAGCAAAAATTACTACAATCTTATTTGACTATTTCCATATCAAGGCAAGGATTTTTTTACCAATCTAACCAGTTTCGAATCGGGACTTGGTCATTAGAAGCGTATCATGCACACGGCCGGCGACCACGTACCGGAGGCCTATATCGATCTCGCGAACCGACACCACTATTATAACTTTCACATTAGCATTAACAAAGTAGTCAAGTCAAAAATAAATTAATTAAGTAATGCGATATGGAAAGTTTCGCGAGCCGGGGTGCGCGGCGCGGGGGGCGCGGCGGCGGGGCCGGGCGCCGCCCGCTCGACGGGAAAACTTTTACGAGCGGCGCGACCGTGAGTACTCACCCTCTCCTCCTCGCGGATCATCTCGGCGATGCCGGGTCGGATGTCCACGTCGTCGGGGTGCAGCGGCGGCAGCGGCGCGGCGCCCGGCTCGGCCGGCGGCAGCAGCTCGGTGGCCGGCGTCGGCGACGGCGTGGCGGCGTGCGCGCGGCTCGAGCCGCCGCTGGCGCGGTCCTCCGACACGCGGCGGCGCGCCTTCGGCGGCGTGTCCGCGTCCCGCCCGCGGTCCGATCGCTTGCTGGCGCGGCCCGGCCCGCCGGGCTGCACCACCGCGTGGTCGCCGCTCACGTCCGTCAGCCCGCGGATCTTCAGCGACTCCGCCACCTTCAGCAGCGCCGGGATCTGCTCCTGCGACACGTTGATCTCCCCCCGGTACATAAAGTCCACCGCCGCCTTCAAATCGCAGTATTTCGTGTCTCGCATTATTATTATCGGGTGCTGGCACGGGTTGTCCATGAACAGCGACTGGAAGTACGGGCTGCAAGCCGACAGCACCACCTTGTGCGCCTTCAAGCTCTGGCCGTCGCACGACAGGGTCACGTCCACGAACGACTGGCTCTGCAGCAGCTGATCGAAGCTGCTGGTCAGGTTGCTCTGGTAGTTGTTCCACCGGAGGCAGAATTGTTGAGGGGAGTCGACCGGCTCCCGGCACTCCATCGCCGCGGGGTCCTCCTCGGCCGGCATCACTTCAACGACAGCGGGATCGCATCTGCGGCGTGAGGTGCGGTATGAGAACACGCATGCGACGCGGGCGGCGACTCGCGAGGCACTGAGCGGGACGCGCGGCCGAGCGGAGCGCGCGGGGGCGGGCGGCGCGCGGGGCGGGGCGCGCGCTGCGCCCGGCCAATGAGCGGGCGCGCCGCCTCCGCGGCCACGCCCCCGCCGCGCGCCCGCGCCCGCGCCCCCGCCCCGCATCGACCGCGCGCTGCGCCCGCGCACCACGCGGACACGCGCGACGCGACGTCGCATAAATCACAATTAAATGACGCTTTGATTAATAAATAGCACAATAAATTGTACTTTTTAAATCGTTTATATTACAAATTAAGCGCGCAAATATGTGAATTGTATCGAATGCTGGGGAAAATTCGATTATGATCGAAAACAATTAACGCGTGCACAACGCGCACGATTTCATATACAGGTGTCTTTAATTAATTCATTTGATTATAAGCACACGAAATTGTAAATATTTTCACGAAATCTATGAAAATTGTTTCATAATTGAAATTCTAATGTGATGTAAGTATCTAAAGGTATTTTAATTGTACACTAATTGTTTAGAATTAGGTACAGAATTACATTTTAAACAATAATCTATGTAAATAATAGTCGCGTTTGATAATTGTTTGACATAAGATAGGTAATGTATCTATCTATATCATCACGCCAGCCAGATCCCTTGTGGTAGATAGGTAAATTTTGTAATAACTAGCATTTATTATTACCTTAACTAATGATTATTTTTCAAGTATTGCTAGTCACGTTTGTCAATTGGCACAACTCTAAAAATGAATTCTTTAAATAAACACTCTTATCTAAACAATATAAAGCTTAATTTTTCCTGTTTAGCCTTTTTAGTTGTATGACTTGACATTAAATTCAGACAACGGTTATGTAAATAGGTACTATTATCTATATAGGCACAATTAAGGACTAGGTATGTAGTGGGTAGGTAGATACACACCTACCCTTCCGTCACGCCTACACACAGGGATGTGACGACATCGCTATTACCTACGACACAAATAAATCGTAGATTTTAACACATCGTTACGCCTATATTCCCCACGAGGGGGTGGCAGAGGTGTGTACACCCACTTTTCGCCGACGATGTTAGGTCCCATGTAATAGCGGGCGAGCCTATTGCCATATATCGGGCACAATTCGTTCGGGAATTTTTCGTTAGAAAAACTACATTTGTCCGACCTAGGATTTGAACCCAGGACCTCGTGATCACAAAGCGATGCGCTTTGCCACCAGACCAACGAGGCAGTCTTGTAGAAGTTGTAAGAAAAACTTGTTTAACAATCAATTTTCCTCACGATGTTTTCCTTCACCGTTAAAGCAAGTGGTAGTTAATTTTTAATACGCACATGCTTTGGAAAGACAGAGGTGCGTACCTGGGTTTGAACCCGAGACCTTTGCAGACAAACGGTCTAACCACTAGGCTATCACTGCTTCTCTATACTCATCTATAACAATATAAGTACTTCAATACTACATATAACAATGGAGGCAGAGAAGAACTTAACTATTTTACCATGATCAAATAGATCGTGTTTTTTCTGAAGAACGGATGGACGATCTAGAACAGTGGTGAAGAACTGAAGCCGCTCCGCCCACTGTGTCTAATAATCGCGGGTTCGATTCCCGCACGAGACAAATCTTTGTGTGATCCACAAATGTTTGGGCCTGGATATTTGTTTTTTAGTGAATGAGTCAATCACGCAATTCATTATTTGATACTCTCAATAGTCTCTGCATCATTCTACTCACCTCATCACTCACATAAACACGCATACACACAGACACCCGCACATCACACACACACATACACACATATTTCCGCGTTCCTACTACTTTACTATTTTATTTTTGTTTTTATAACACTTTTTAAAATATATTTTTTATAATTTTGTTCTATGACACCATTCTTTAATATCATATTCCTTATTATTATTTTTGATTTGTATAACACTTTTTGGTAAATTATGCCTTAAAATCTTGAGTACTTAAAATTTCTAAACAAATTGTGGAAGAACGGAATTTCCTAACACAAGCAACATATTTGCTTAAAAGGATATTATTCCTAAAGGTTCTATGTAAACTAATTTTAAGTTACTCCAACAAACAATTTTCTTTATTTATTATTTTTATTTGTGCATGTGAATTTTCGTGTTTGCAAACGCAGCTACGATACAGGATTAAACAACAAGGGCCTACGTTTTCCAAAAACGTAATAGAGCGGAAAGGACAAGGCAACCACTGCTTTTGGATACACTTAGATACCTATACATAGGAGTTAGTTTTAATTTATTAACGTCCTCATATCTTTTTATTATTTTAGTTTTAGGGAAATATTTCAACAGGCCCGCAAGGTTACTAATCAAAAAAAGAACTTGGGTGATTTATATAGCAAACAGCAACGACTATCATGAAGTGACATTTCACTTGATGACAGCGTTAATTCCGATTTCGGTAGCCAGCCAAATATTCTTGTACGCAACTTGTACGACTGCATCTAACTTATCAACCATTCCAGTTGTAATAATAACCTGTCATTTAATTAGTAATTTAATCAATCGCGTGTGTGTGTGTGTGTGTGAATGATGTACGCTGTTGGCCGCGAGGCCTTTACAGCTTCACCGGACTTAAAGGCGAGCGTGCAACCACTACGCTCTAGCCAGCCAGAAGGGCAAGAGGCGACATACTCGAGGGCGCCTCGGTTGGGACAGTCGCTGTAGGGGGACGGGTGCACTACTAAGTGCACCGGTCAACCGCCGGCTATGGGAGGGGATCTACGACTACGTCGTCGTCGCCCGTATTCTGAGCGGAAAGAAGGGATGACAAAGCATCGGGGGGGTCGGTGAGAACATGTCGCGGCCGGCGGTGGCGGCCGGGGTGCGTAAAGTAACAAATTTGCTGTTTAAATTTGAATTTGTAATTTATTTCCTTCAACTTGACGGCCTCGTTGGTCTGGTGGCTAAGCGCATCGCTTTGTGATCACGAGGCCCTAGGTTCAAATTATAGGTCTGACAAATGTAGTTTTTCTAAAGAAAAATTCTTAGTATTAGTCCGGAGTCTGGAATTGTGCCCGGTATATGGCAATAGGCTCGCCCTCTATTACATGGGACCTAACACCGTCACGCCTATATTCCCCAAGCGGGGGTGGCAGAGGTGTACTGAGTACACCCACTTTTCGCTGACGATGTTAGGTCCCATGTAATAGAGGGCGAGACTATTGACATATATCGGGCACAATTCCAGACTCCGGACTTAGACTGGGAAGTTTTTGTTAGAAAAACTTCATTTATCTGATCTAAGGAAAGAACCTGTTCGAACTCTGTACTCTCTGCCCACCCCGCAAGGGATCTGGCGTGATGATATAGATAGAAGTTGAATTTTATATAGTGCTCTGACTTTTCCTTTACTTGTCTACCATCCCGGGATCCCGAGATTATCTGTTGACAATTCCGAAATTTCGGTATTAAAAAAGGAGCTAGATTTGAATTCCTTACCCACTTTTCGGCGCTCTCTTATCGAAATAAATATCAGTGGCAGTCAGGACTCTGCAATGATACCTAGGTAAGGTAATAGGTTGAACCCTTATTAAATTGGGACCTAACATCCAGGCAGTATGTGCGTGTAACCTATATGGTACATTTCTGCGACCCTCACTAAGGAAATATAGGCGTGTCGGTATTTTATTTTTAGTGATGAATCATGATACTAAAACAGTTTTTTTTTAATCTCTTATGTAGATACTAATTGAGTAATCACCGAGCATGCAGGTATCAGACAAACTATGAGAGTGGAGGACGCCAGAGAGGTCTGAAAGGAAAGAACTATTTGGAACTCTTTACTGTTTGCCTACCCCGCAAGGAAGCTGGTGTGATAATACAGATAAATAGAAGGATGTAGATAATTGTGTCCATCCAGAACAGTATTATGGATTTAAAAATTAAAATGGCGTTCATGTTTTAATCCGTTTACAAAGTTGCTGATCTAGTTTTTTTTATAGACGGCTTAATATAGAAGTCGGTCAGTGCCCCAAGTTTGATATTTTTAAAGTGTTTTGTAATTATGAAATGCTACAAAACTCGTTCAATTACAATTGTGCCAATAGTCGGCAATTGATTGAACTGGTACCTACGACTATGGAAACCCATAAGAATAGAATAGAATAGAAAACTCTTCATTGTACACCAAATTATACATAAACAATAATGTAAGGTACAAAACAATATAGGGTACAATTGGCGGCCTTATTGCTTATAGCAATTTCTTCCAGGCAACCAAGAAGAGAATTATTGATAGGTACCATAAGAAATGGCAAGCTTTGAACTTAAACAAAAAAAATCCGTTATATTAATATACTACTGTACCATCGCGCCTGATCTCTTGCGGGATCATACATTGTTCGTTATTTTTTGTTAATAAGATATTTTATTGAGACGCTCGCAGCGCCGCAGCGACCATTCGACACAGCGGGCGGAGCGGCTTAAGCTCTTAACCACTGCGCTAAATCGTCCGTCTCTCTCCGTATGTCCGAACAACCGGAACATACCCTTTCTCATCTTTAGACCAATACTGTTTTCATACCTACACGTTTTTCACTACGCTGTGGCGAATGCTGTCGGTCAGCTTGACGCCGCTCATCTTCCCCAAAGCTCGCATTTCGACCGCATTTATCCCGCTTTCATGCTCTTTGTTTCAGAAAGAATGACGCGCTCGCAACGCTTTGCAACCGCGGTGTTCTTACCGATCGCCAAGGTTAAGCAGCGTTCGACTCGGTCGGCCTTACATGGGTAACCGTTTGTGGTATTTTCATATTCGAGCGTCTCCATGCTTCGGAAGGCACGTTAAGCCGTTGGTTCCGGTTACCACTTAATGTGGTAGTCGTTAAGGCGAGTTGGAAGCCAGTATAGGCTGATATAATTATAATAGTAAGATATATCTAATTGGCACTGTTTTGAAATTATGTCTATCTATCTATCTATCTATAACCTCACGCCAGATCCCTTGCGGGGTAGGCAGAGAGTACAGAGTTCCAACAGGTTCTTTCCTTACATAC
The DNA here is from genome assembly GCA_905147815.2 of Phalera bucephala. Taxonomy (NCBI): domain Eukaryota; kingdom Metazoa; phylum Arthropoda; class Insecta; order Lepidoptera; family Notodontidae; genus Phalera; species Phalera bucephala. Next base: position 3,624,962 of record LR990609.1, on the reverse strand, counting down.
CTCTCTGGCTTCCTCGACTCTCATAGAAATTACTCTTGAAATTATGTTTTGGGCATTAAAGACACGTGATTAATATGGAAGACATGTAGACATATTGATGCATTCGTTGGATTTCGTTCACTTGAACTGTTTCTGACTTGAAGTTACAATTTGCCCTCTGTATAGGAATGTGTATGGTCTATACTGTACGACGTATCGAGTATAGAGTAAAATGTTTACACTTATGATCTGCATTTGGACTATCAGTAGGACTTGTTTCGCATTTATTCATTGAAAATTTTTATTTTGATTAAAATGTCAATGTGATTGGGTAAAATCATGACTTAGCACATTGTATTAAAACAATTCCTTTTTTTGAAAAACGTAGCCTCACACTAGGTTTTATTCCTATATCGTGGGTGTGTTTACAAACATGAAAATTCACAAACACAAATACTCAGACCGAAACAAATAATTGTGGATCACACAAAGATTTGTCCCGTGCGGGAATCGAACCCGCGACTACTAGACACAGTGGGCGGAGCGGCTTAAGCTCTTAACCACTGCGCTAAATCGTCCGTCATTTCAATTGACAGTACTGTTACGCAACACTAATAATGTGTAATATAAAATATCTGTTTGTATTCAATCAATCAATCAGCCTATCGTAGTCCACTGCTGGACATAGGCCTCTCCTAACACGCGCCATTGCACACGGTCCTCCGCCTTCCGCATCCAGTCTGTCCCAGCGACCTTTTTGAGGTCGTCGGTCCATCTAGCTGGGGGCCGTCCTACCTTACGCTTACCAAGTCGCGGTCTCCACTCTAGGACACGCTTGCTCCATCGGCCGTCGGTCCTTCTGCAGATGTGACCAGCCCATTGCCACTTTAGCTTACTGAGTCTGCGAGCTATGTCGGTAACTTTGGTTATTGTCGGATTACCTCGTTACGAATTAATAAGTGAAATCGTTTGAACTAACAATGGCGGTGTCAATGATCAATTTTTTTTTAAATTGCATAACGTACTCTGTGCACAGGTGTTCGCGTCACAGACACAGAAATAAACGTATAAATGAAAGATGACATCACGACTTTTTTTAAACGTAGCCGTATTAGGAATTATTCCTGTATCTTAGGTGCGTGTACAAACATGAAAATAACATACACATATGCGTAGACAGAAACAAATATATGTGGGTCACACAAACATTTGTCCCTTGCGGGTTCGAATCGCGACAACTCGATCCAGTGGACGCAGCGGCTTAAGCTTGTAACCACTAGAGCAAATAAGACTGTCGCCAAAACTAAATAACTTCGCTAGAAATTACTTCAAACTTTTTTCTCGTAGCAATTATCTTGAAAGGCTTCAAGGCATACCCAATATCTCTGCTACCCCGGTTTGGGGAATATAGACGTGACAGTGTAATTATTTTTTTACTTTTCTGGACTGTTAGGCCACGGACACGAAGTCAGCGGGAGCGGGGCGGCGGCGGCGGCGGCGCGGGGAGCGGCGCGTTTCAATGCATACATTTATATGGAACTGGCCCTGAAGGCAGCGGCGCGGGGAGCGGGCGGCAAGCGGCGTACGAGCGGTGCGTACCAATCTAGCGGTGTCCGCGCGTCTGCGTAGTGTTGAGTTGTAGTATTCTTTTTTTGCTTTTTAACGACCGAAGTTTCAAAATGCCCGCCGACGTGTTGGAGAAAATTAATACAATAATTTTAGACAGAATTAGATTTGATAGATTTGCTTTCTCGCCCGGTTGAAGGAATTTACATCTTCTTTTGCCCACAATAAACCAAACTTTAGGAAGGAATTACTATCAAAAAGATGTTGTCGTCGGTGTTTAGACATTTCGTTCGCGAACAAAGACACTAATTTATCGTAACACAACACTACGTCGCTCTAGCGCCGAGCGGTCTGCCCGCTGGCTTCAAGACCGAGTACAGCGTTGCCGCGCCGCTCCCGCCGCCGCCGCCGCCGCCCCGCTGACTTCGTGACCGAGGCCTTAGAATGCAAAGTCAGAGGGCTCGAGTTCAAACCCAGGCACGCACTTCTGTCTTTTCGAAAGCATGTGCGTATTAACAATTAACTATCACTTGCTTTAAAGTTCGGTTATAGATATGTAATTATACAGACAAGGATATTTTCGCCCGTGGATGACGTTAGCAGGGCCGTTTCTGTGAAATTAGGGTTATCATTTAGAAAAAAATCCTACTTCAAGGCGAATATTTGAACAGGTGGGTCCGCACGGTTACTGATTTAAAAAACGGAACTTGAGTGAATTTTATAGCAAACGGAAAGTCTGCGACTATCATGAAGTGGCATACCACTTAATGATAGCGTTAGTTCCTTAGGGGTAGGGTTAGTTCCGATATTGACCTTAGGAGACAAGATCCTTGTATAGCTGTAAGTACCTAGATTCCTAAAGACTACTCTTTACAGATAAGATTAGATTCAGATCTCGATCGTAAGGCATCACACTGGAGCTAGGTCATAAACTATTTAATTGTATCCTAAACATTGTATCCACACAATATGATTAAAAAAAGGAAAGGAAGAGAAGTAAATAAAAAAGACAAGCCCGCTGAGTTTCTTCGCCGGATCTTCTCAGTGGAGGCCGCGTTCCGATCCGGTTGTAGATTAGTAGTTTAATTAGATTAAAAAAAATGTAAATGGACTATTTGTGAGCGCCCCGCAGGGCTTTTACAATATAAATTATTTGAGTTTGAGTTTACCAACAAAATCAATCATAAATCATTTACTCAGTCAATTTACCAAAATCAAAAGTTTTTTCGTCATTTAAACCAAGAAGTCTCATGAATAGTCAAGAAAGAAAAATAGTTAGTGATTACTTAAGAGAGTCTACTACCCGTTCGGAACGTCATTCCTGTGGAGAAGAAGGACAGGAAAATTCACGGTTACTCTTTTAAAAATGTGAGTTTATCAAAAACTTTTTTTCAAAAACCGAATTGTAATACTTTTTGCGAGTTTTTCGCATCGACTATTATTATAATTTATGATAAATTTTTAAAATACATAAAAAAAATGGATATTTTTTTTTCCAAAAACCCAATTCTTTTATTACTACTAAGTTATATTATAAATGTGAATGTTTGTATGTTTGGAAGTTTATTACTCATTTACGCAAAAACGGCTGAACAAATTTGAATAAAATCTAACACACATAGTTTATTACCTGGATTACATAGGATACTTTTTATCCCTGAAAATTATAAGCGAAATCGAGGGCAGAAACTAATAATAAGTACCAATGAGGTACTGTTAACAATCCGTAGGTTTTAAGGACTTAAATACTTGACAAAACAGATATACAGTGTGAAAGTGGAAGGATGCAGGTACCGGGGAAGACCTAGACTATCTTACCACGACCAAATAAACCGAGTCTTATCTGATGGAAAAGTCAAGAGTCTCCGTAACCGGCGAGCGTGTATGAGACGAACTATGAGAGTGGAGGAAGCCAGAGAGGTATGCAAGGAAAGAACCTGTTGGAACTCTGTACTCTGCCTACCCCGCAAGGGATCTGGCAATAGAGATAGAAATACTTACATTATCTATGTCCAAACTAAAAGTGAAATTTCTAGCTATTCAGATATAGGTATAAATGGGTAGAACAGAAAGATAACCGAATATAAACGATGAGCTATCAACCCGTTGCTGTGTAGGTAGATACGCGCCTATTATGCAAAACTAAGTTACATTATTTTACATTCGAGGCTATTGAAATTAAAAAACATCCCAATTTCAATAGAAAAGATGGCTGGGTGCTTCCATCGACTCGGGATCCGGTAATTAATATAATCAAATCCAAAACCAAGCATAACACTGCAAGACCTCAAGACACCGTGAGCTCATTCTGCGTAGATCGGACCAACAACAACAAAAAGAATTAAAAAGTTTGAGGGTACCCCGGAACAACTATGCCTTTTGGACGTCTAACACCTCAGTCCCTCCCGTGACCATAGGTGCTGCAAAGCACTTGAAACGTCGGAAACTAAACATCAAAAATAAACCGCGATAAAATCCGTAAAAAATTTGCCTTTTGATAGCTCTTACTTTGTATCTAAAGTCATATAAGGATCTTGTGGCCCGCGCCCAAAATCGAAACAAACGCTGTCATCAAGCGCAGTCGCAGACAGTCGCGGTTGTCGTTTGCTATGAAATTTACCCAAGTCCTGTTTTTAATTAGTAACCGTGTGGACCCGTCTTAGCCACCGCCGACTACGATCTCCCCCCCGACCCCTGTCGCCACCGCCGGCCGCGACATGTTCTCACCGACCCCCCGATGCTTTGTCATCCCTTCTTTCCGCTCAGAATACGGGCGACGACGACGTAGTAGTAGATCCCCTCCCATAGCCGGCGGTTGACCGGTGCACTTAGTAGTGCACCCGTCCCCCTACAAAGACTGTCCCAACCGAGGCGCCCTCGAGTATGTCGCCTCTTGCCCTTCTGGCTGGCTAGAGCGTAGTGGTTGCACGCTCGCCTTTAAGTCCGGTGAAGCTGTAAAGGCCTCGCGGCCACGAGCGTACATCATTCACACACACACACACACACACCGTCTTACAATATTTCCCTGAATGTAGGAAAATTTTACTAAATAATAGAAACCCTGATTTCACACCAACGCCATCACATAACCTCGGCGCAGTATACTTGCGTCTAGCACTGTCACGCCTGTATTCTCCAAGCGGGGGTGGCAGATGTGTACTGAGTACACCCTCGTTTCACCGACGATGTACCTAACATCGTACCCATGTAATAGGGGGCGAGCCTATTGCCATAACGGACACAATTCCAGACTCCGGACTCATACTGGGAATTTTTCGTTAAAAAACTACATTTGTCCGACCTAGGATTTGAACCCAGGACCTCGTGGTCACAAAGCGCTGTGCTTTGCCACCAGACCAACGAAGCAGTCAAGCAAAGCGTCTAGCAAATTATTAGTAAGTAGGTATAGTGCGACAAGGATCATTTGGCACGGGCCAATTGATCCTTTTTGGACTGTACTTTTATAGGATTACAAGGTGACATTACACTTTACAAGGTTACATTACGAAGAAAGATTTTTTTTATTGAGGATTGATCTGCGATCGACCGCTATCTCGATGATGAGGCCGGAGATGTAGCTCGCTAACTCGGTAATAGTGAGTGTAATAAGACGTACCCTTCCTGCAGACCTCTATGTTATGTAAGCCTTTGGAGTAGGTGCACGCGTTTTGTCCCTGTGAGCAAAAATCTTCCCATACTTTGATGGGCGTCGATAACTTATAATGGTAAGTAATTTTTATTGATTATTTTTATTACTGATTGTGGTTTTAGTCAACTTTTTGCTTCTTTGCATGCATTAGTGTTTAAAATACACTGTTTATTACGTTTTATTGTTTAATACTTTTTATATCTTTAGCTAATAAAAGGGCCAGCATCCGTATCAAAAAGGATAGTCGCGCTATCTACTTTTGCCCCTAGAGCGACTATCCAGTCGCTCTAGGCGCAACTATCCGCAACTATACATTCTTTAACACAGATTTATTCTTATTATGTTTTTTTTTCACTTCGCTCCCCGTTTCCGCGCGGTGCAGTGCTATTTTTGTTCACGGACGGATTAAAAATAAATTTTGTCCTTTTAAGGACAATTTTGCGGCTCGTGCTTGTGTCAAATTGTCCTTTATAAGGTGTAGTGTGTAATACGTGTTTGGATAAGTATTAATTGTTATTTTTCAATCGTAAACTTCGGAAATCGGTAAGTCGTTTATTTTTTATTTTTTTTCTTCCAGCCGTCAGGGGGTACCCGTCAGATCACCGTCAGTTGTTATAATCGTGCATAAAATAGCCTCTTTTTTACACTAATCCGTCGTTTACAGTTTGTTTTTGTTGGAAAAAAATGTCAGTTTTTAATGACGATCAGCCAGATCGTGGCGGAGGGATCGTCCAAGGTCGCCACCCTCCGGTAACAGCAGGCGTGCCCTTTACGAACCGCCATCTTCCTCATACATTACACCCGACGCGAAGCCTCTGCCATCAACAACTACCAGGGGAAATGTATCGCCGCTTAGTATCAGCGACTCCGGACGAGCCGACTATTGCGACTTAGTATCCGAAGCTTCGACTTTCTTGGCGAAAATTAATGACCCTGTCAATGATCAGAGCTCCCGAATTAATATTGCAAATAAAACCGCAATTATGGGCATGACTCAGCGGGCTACCACAGTCGTATCTCTTTTGGTCATAAATCCTCAAGTAATGAAACTAAATTGGCGAACACCGAACGGGAACTAGAACGTCTAAAAATTAATATCTAGGATTACCGTCTACAACCAGGTTAACAAACTGTCCTACGGACTTTTTGGCGGGAAATCGAAGAGTGATGTTGTCAATTTGTTTTAATTTCCAAAACTTGTGTTATTTCGAATTATAATGTGTAATTTTGGTGGAATATTAACCATTATGTGTTCCTATATGTGCATGAGTGAAGGTAATTGTAACAAAGTGATAAAACGTGCCTTTTCGATTTCCCTCAAAACGGCCGTCGCAATTGGTATGTAAAGTATCCATCACTTTACTATCCAGGGTGGGGCACTTCATCAATTTCATTATCATCTTCATCATCAAGTTCATTGGGTAGTTGAATTAATTTAGAAATGAATATTCGTAAACTTTGTACAATGGCATAATGTAAACGCAATTGCCAAGAAAAAAAAAAAAAAAAAAAAACTGTCCTACGCTGGACGTTGAAATTATCAAAGGCAGCTCCGCTGATGGAGGCGCCCCGTGCGTTATCGCTTGACCGACAGCTGAGCGGTCAGCTGAGTATGCGTTATCGTCTGCCCCAAAACAAGCGCTAATGAGCGCGATTAAACCTAGTGACGATGGCTTTCAAATTGTAGGCATTAAGAAGACCGCGAAATCTGGTGTAGTGCTGCGCGTTGGTAACGAATAACAGGTTAAAAAATTAGCATCAGTCGATGCAATTAAAGCCGCGGGATTGCGCTTAGAAAAACCGAAAGGCCGGAGACCGCGTATGCTAATTAATGACATTCCCAGGTCAATGGAGGACAAAGCGTTTGTTGTCGCGTTATATCGTCATAATATTAAAGACAAAATGTCAATTAAAGAGGACGATTTTATTAAAGCCACGACAATTATTCGCAGTCGGCGAAAATGGATCGGCGTCGAGATCGATACGGAAGTGCGCAAACATCTGTTGGCCAGAAAAGACAAATTGTACATCCTACTCATACTGCGTCATTATACTGATTACTTTAATAGATATATATTTGTTTCTGTCTAAAAAACCATAGTGAGGCGTTTATCTTCGCACGAGGCGAGAATCCCCCGAAGCATTTTTACCGTTAGGCTACTACCCGCTACAGTAGGCAACTATCCCTTTTTTAAGAGGTCAAATAATACGGGATTTACTCAATAATAATAATAATATCAGCCTATACTGCCCACTGCTGGGCAAAGGCCTTCTCTCACAAATCGAGGTGAGAGAGATTGGGTCATACTCCACCACGCGGACCCAGTGCGGATTGGTGGAGGCAGGTTTGTGGCCACCTGCTGTTGGAACTTATCAAGCCACCTTTAAGGCTCCCAACTCGGCTTAACGACTACCACATTAAGTGGTAACCGGGACCAACGGCTTAACGTGCCTTCCGAAGCACGGAGACGCTCGAATATGAAATGCCACAAACGGTCACCCATCTCAGGCCGACCGAGTCGAACGCTGCTTAACCTTGGTGATCGGTAAGAACACCGCGGTCGCACAGCGCTACGAGCGCGGATTTACTCAAAACCTATATTAATTATATTTACGAAAATAGGCTACTAATAAAGATCAAAGACCTATGTTTTAATATACATGTTGCACTATTCTTAGTAAGTACATATTTTTTGGTAATAGAGCTTTTTCGAAAAGTGGGGCAACTATCTGGCTCTTATCCTATTGTAATATTTTCATTGTTCCGTATCTATACGATAGAAAAGTGGATATTTTATATATACTGTGTCAGTAAGTTGAGATTTAGAATTATCTATTTAGAACCCCGATAGAACCTTGTAGACGGACATTTAAGAGATTAAGCCCCTCCACTGGATCGAGAAGTCGAGGGTTTGGTTTTTTCGATTCGGGTGTTTGTAAAATTCATGTTTGTAGCGCAGCAACGACAGAGAAATACCTAATTCCTAGTTTAAGGCTACATTTATTTAAAAACAATGCCATGTTTTCGATTTTTATGTATATTTGTAATATAATTCAGATGTTGAGGATGATTACCTGACGCCATTGCCTATTTTAGTCGTTCTAAATTTGACGCTTGATGACGAAACCACCGCGATTGTTTGTGGCTGACGCCCAACATCCTTTGGAAACTTACTTAATTGTGTAGAAAACTTCCTCGCGATATATTTTCGTTCATTTAGGTAACTTTCTGCCTCTTTAGTACGTCTTCCCACCTTCAACGTGTTAAGTAAATGACGTAACTTCCGGCGCCGTAGTTAGATCATTGCTTCGCAAATCTCATGAAAATAAAACAAAATATCCAGTTACGTAATTAGGATTTTGTTAAGAACTTATAAAGATAAAAATTGGCGTATTACACAGATGTAGACGTATTATACTAAATATTCCAGAAGTGTAATTGAAATCACCGTAATGCTTTGAAAGCTAGTTAAATTTTGTTAAATATAACGGACTGAATGAGGATACATTGAAATGTGAGGCTGAGATTTTAGATACCTAATTAACCATTAAGGAAAAAAATAACATAATTAAAAATAACAACAAACTACTTTGAGGTCTTAAGGGCCTACCGTGATCGACCGTTTATCGACCGGAAGTGATGCATCAGTGTCACGCTTCCGGTCGAAAAATGTATTATTACTTTACATGAGAATATTAAGGGACGGATGTATTAAGCGCGCGCTAGGAAATAATCGAAATTAATTTTCTATAAAAACTGCATTATGAAATAAATAACTGCTTGACGCGATACGCTTAAGCGCTAGTCAATAGAATTAACTTAAAAACACCAAATAATTGTTGCTACTTTATAATCAGAAAGTCTAAAGCAATAAAGACCACTTTGGATTTATTTCTATCGACAACAGAGTGAATGGTGCGATGGGAAAGCTACTCGGGAGCCGGCACTTAAGCCATAAGGCGCAGCTGGCCATACATCACGGAGTTCTTGTCCCAACGCTGTTATATGGTAGCGAGAGCTGGGTATGTAAGAAGGAGAATGAAAGTAGGATAAATGCGGTAGAAATGCGAGCTCTGCGGAAGATGTGCGGAGTGAAGCTGATCGACCGCATTAGCAACAGCATAGTAAGACAGCGAGTAGATATGAAAGATAGTATCGGTGTAAAGATGAGCAAGGGCATGCTCCGTTGGTTCGGGCATATAGAAAGAATGCCAGAGGAAAGAACGACAAAACAGATATACAATGTGAAAGTGGAAGGATGCAGGTACCGGGTATCTTACCACGACCAAATAAACCGAGTCTTATCTGATGGAAAAGTCAAGAGTCTCCGTAACCGGCGAGCGTGTATGAGACGAACTATGAGAGTCGAAGAAGCCAGAGAGGTATGTAAGGAAAGAACCTGTTGGAACTCTGTACTCTCTGCCTACCTCGCAAGGGATCTGGCGTGAGGTTATAGATAGATATAGATAGTATCTATCGAGAAAAATTCATTTAATCGTGTATTCCTTTTACCAAACTCTAAAATATACGGTCAAAATCATATTTCTAAATATTAAGTTTCTAATCCATATACTTATTGAAGCGTATGGAGTACAAAAACACGGTTTTTTTATAGCGGGAGCCCCTTACTGTGTGTGTGTGTGTGAATGATGTACGCTGTTGGCCGCGAGGCCTTTACAGCTTCACCGGACTAAAAGGCGAGCGTGCAACCACTACGCTCTAGCCAGCCAGAAGGGCAAGAGGCGACATACTCGAGGGCGCCCTCGGTTGGGACAGTCGCTGTAGGGGGACGGGTGCACTACTAAGTGCACCGGTCAACCGCCGGCTATGGGAGGGGATTTACTACTACGTCGTCGTCGTCGCCCGTGTTCTGAGCGGAAAGAAGGGATGACAAACCATCGGGGGGGTCGGAGAGAACATGTCGCGGCCGGCGGTGGCGGCAGGGGTCGGGGTTACGTTCATTACTCGGTGTATCGTCACTTTACACTAAAATCCTTGGATTGTGCGAAACAAGGATCTTTATATATATATATTTTTTAAACGTAGCCCCACACTAGGATTTATTCCTGTGTCGTGGGTGCGTTTACAAACATGAAAATTCACATACACAAATACCCAGACCGGAACAAATAACTGTGGATTACACAAAGATTTGTCCCGTGCGGGAATCGAACCCGCGACTACTAGACACAGTGGGCGGAGCGGCTTAAGCTCTTTACCACTGCGCTAAATCGTCCATATGAGGACGAAAAGACTGCTCCCTGTACGCTTTAAAAGATTGATACGGCTTATTCAATTATTTGACTTTTAGTGTGCAATGCGTGTTCAAGTGCATACGAGATAAATTTTATTAATAAGGTTAAGTTCAAAAGTTAAAGGTCATCATAAATATAAAAAGTTGCTATCCCGAGTTTTCATCCTCAGACGACAGTATAGAATCCAATAAAATAACAGTAGTGAGTCTACTTAGAAAAAAAAGTATTAGCACTTTGGCACCAAAATACCACCAGAAAATACTAATGTAACATTTTAATTAGTGTACCAAGTAAATAAGTTTTAATGAGACGCCGAGCCCTTTTGCTAACGCGTTTGAACAAGCAAACATCCAAATATATCCGGCCGGAGACAAAGAGATGCCCACTGCTGGGCGTTCCTAGAAGCCAGTTGCATTTGTTTGCACAAGCCTATTATAAAATATACAAGAAAGCTCTTCGAGGCCTGCAAACAAATGGATAAGCATACACAATCTAATAGAGTTGGCATTGTATTAAAATTCGTGGTTGGTTTTTAAACTTACGGCGCTCGTAGCGCTTAACCACTGCGGTGTTCTTAACGATCTGCAAGGTTCAGCGTTTGGCTCGGCCGGCTTGAGATGGGAGACCGTTTCATATTCGAGCCTTTCCGTGCTTCAGAAGGCACGTTAAGCCGTTGGTCCTGGTTACCACCGGTGGTAGTTGTAAAGCCAAGTTAAAAACCTTGTAGGCGGCTTGATAAGTTCCAACAGCAGGTGGCCACGAAACCTGCCTCCACCAATCCGCACTCGGTCTGCGTGGTGGAGTATGACCTAATCTCTCTCATCTCGATTTGTGAGACAAGGCCTTTCGTCTACAGTGGGACAGTAAGTTATTATTATTATTTTAACGCACGAGGCGCGAGGCGGGACCCTCGACGCCTATCGAACAGAGTGACCATTGTTGACAAGGGACAAAGATCATTGAAGGAAATAGGGGCAGTCCCTTGCCCAGAAGTGGGACATATTAAGTTAATAAAGGTTAAACAAAATTAAGTTAATCCAAACTAATATTATAAACATACAATTAACATTAAAATTTGGCATGGACCTTACCTTTTGTCTAAAATAAAATACGCTGACAAAATCACGGGAATTAGCTGGTTAAAAGTATTTTAAGTGTCTTATTTTTTGGAAACCATGTCCGTTTTTAAGTTATATTTGTAAATATTTAATAATCTATAAGTACATGTCCAAAATTATTTGTCATTAAGATTTATACACGTGCAATCTCTTACTCATCGAGAAGTTAGATTAAAAATATTGCATAATTTTGATCTAACAGACAAGTAACCAAGCAGACAGTCAAGAAAGGAAATTAATAGAACCATACAAGACCAAACAGACTCGAAAAAATATATTCTTCTGCCAACTCTACAAATCATGAACTCTATGGTCACGCTCGAGGAAAAAGTTCACGGTGTAAGTATATACCTAATACAAATATTTTAATAGTTTTGGCTCTGTACAAATAGCCGTATAATGGTACTGTGTCAGGTTCGAACCCCGGACCACCGGCAGCGGCGACGTTGTTTGTGAGCACCACACTTAAACTTCTTTTTTTAAAGTTAGTCGATATTTTTATTTTTAATTTCTGTTTTATTTAGTTGACTATTTATTGGAGTGATGATTGCACATTCGAGTCTGTTTCAAGTATACTTTTGTTTACTTAACGGTAATGGATTCAGATCAACGAATAGGTTGGTCCAGCTTGAGTCGCTCCGCTCACTACATCGAATAGTCGCGGGTTCGATTCCCAAATCTTTATGAGTTTTTTTAAAAGATTTTTTTACTCCATTCGTCGTCTATTTAGTAAAGTAATTGCATCACTGTCACTCTCCCAGTCGATAAAAGGTCGATGGCGGTAGCCCCTTAAGCACTATTCCAGACTATTAATTGCTAGTGAAAATTTTAGTATAAGAACCCTAGTAGCACTTTACAACCTAGGATTAAAATCCAGGACTTCAAGATCACCAGCCATACCATACTCTATATTCACCCATTTTCTTTCTTTTTAAAAAAACCGTAGCTCGACACTAGGACTTAATCCTGCGTAGTGGGTGCGTTTACCGAAACAAATAATTGAGGGTCCCACAAAGGTTCGTCCCGTGCAGGAATCGAACCAACGATTATTCCACCCAGTGGGTGGAGCGGCTTAATCTCTTAACCACTGCGCTAAATCGTCCATCAAACTAGACCAATCCAGTCAATTACTCATGCAAAAAATGCAGGTTAATCTAAACTTAATCAAACAAATTTAAATCAACAAATGAGAATTTAAACAAAAGCGTAATCAGCTAATCACAAACGAAAATAACATAATTCGTATAATAGCGATCCGTATCCATCACAATTACAACCTCATTTACAACACTACGGCTGTAAAATGGTGATTCTAAATCAAAAACCAACATTGGACCATTTTTACATCTGTCGTAAACACCACAATGTGGCGACCGTGCCGGGGCACGCGACTCGACGACATCAATTAAAACACCACCAAAGTTGCCAGGGTCCTGTTCCATTAAAATGACAGGCGACAATTATAAACCATACAGTAATGAATATTTTGGTCCGCGAGTCAAATGTCAGGCCGCTGTCATCGAGTCACTTCATGTCACATCAATCGCAGAGTTGCCGTTAGCTATAAAATCTACGCAAATTCTTTATTAAAATAGTAACCGTGTAGTAGTCGTTAAGCCGAGTTGGAGGCCTTAAAGGCAGGAGGCTTGATAAGTGCCAACAGCAAGTGGCCACAAACCTGCCTCCACCAATCCGTTTACCCTACTATGTAGGGTATAATCAGGACACTGTGCTGTTCGCGGATGATAAAAATCCAGGAAGGAGGAAAATTAAAAGACAGCTACTTAATTATTAAAATGTGAACATTGCACTGTCAAAGGTTGTTCATTGGTTCAACACGAATAATCTTCTCCTTATTAAATTCACAAATTTAAGACAGGTAGCAACTAATGTACAAAAAAATGGCGTGGATTTAGAACTTGTAGAGTCGACTGTATTTCTAGGTATCACTATTAATGCCCGATTATAATGGGGTCCATATATTGAACAATTATCTGGTAGATTAAGCTCAGCGGCATATGCCGTAAAAAAAACAGATTAAACTGATATCGAAACAGCTAGACTTGTTTATTTCGCTTATTTTACATACTGCCTACCTGAATACCATCTTTGAAAAGGGCTGTTCGAGCAATTTACAGAGCTTCTCTTAAGGAAAAATTTAGAGAAATAAATATTCTAACTGTTGCATCACAATTTATATATGATAAATATCTTCTATATGTTAAAAAGAATATCAGTAACTTTAAAAAATATAGCGACATACATCATGTAACTACACGGAACAAAGATGATCTAATTATATATTCTACTCGTCTCCACAGAATTAGTAATTCGTATGTATACGCTTCTACACCAAATTACCATGCATGAGCATGCCTATTAATAAGTTTAAAAAGGCAATCAAAATTAAACTCTGAAGAAAGGGTATTAAAAATTTTGGATTATCTTGACGATAAAACAGATTGTGTTTGAGAATCTCCATAATCAGCAACATTAATCAATGACGCATAATACAATTTTGAAATAGAAAAGAAATGGTTATCAGAATGGTCAAACAAACTAAATTTAAAAGACTAGCCCGCTAAATTTCTCGCCGGATCTTCTCAGTGGAGATCGCGTTCCGATCCGGTGGTAGATGTAAAATGTGTGTTTGTGAGTGCTATTGTGTTGGCCTATACATATAAATGATCTTTGACTTTGATCGCCCTGGGTCCCAGTGGTGGACCCAGTGAGTAATCCATTAGAGAAGTCAATAAGACTTGAAGTCTCTTATGGATTCTGGGCCAACAGTACCCCTTGAATGAGAATAATAATTAATATAAAGAAAACCGCTTTTAACAAGATTTTATTTAACTTGCAATGTTCGTATGTCTGTCTGTCTATCTTTCCGGTTTAAATCTGTTTATTAATTTTTCAAGCACTTGCGGGTATTTAATTGAGCTGAAATTTGGTATTCGAATGTAAGTTCGGTGACAATGCAATATTATGGTACCAAGGAGCTGGTCTGATGATGGAGTCGGACGGGGGCACATAGGAACATGTGAACTATACAACGTAACCCCCTCGTGGTTAGGCTTATTAGATTGGTATTGACAAGTAATAGTACTTGTTGTATAGACAACCAGGTAATGTTCAGGGTCTGATGTTGAAGCCATAAGGTGGCCAATGGACCACCCAACTACTTAATATAAGCCCGCCATGTTGGGGCTCGTTAGATTTATCTTACCGAGTACTTTTGACCCGGACGATGTCCAAGAACTAAGCAAGATTTTTCGTCGTTATTTTGCTATAAAAGCTTGTTTTTAAAAAAATCTTTTTAAATTAAAATTATTTAAGTTTCTTTCCAGATCTGCTTAATGGAGGTTTGCATATCTGTTATTGCAAATTTGTTTTCAAGAAATCTTCCCATATCATATTTAATCACTTCATCAAGAACGTTCGATTGAAAAGAAGTTTGCTAAGGGCTGTTCACTACTGATAGGTTTCAATACTACTGGTTAACTTGAGATTCCCGATGCTTTGGTGCATTGGAAACCCTCTAATACTTGATGTGAAAAATCCAGCTATCTTTGACAAATTATTTCATCAAGTAGACTGTTTTATTATCTAACTACTAGGTGGTAATAAGGATTCTTCACCGATTTCGATTATTACAGTGATAATTTACAATCGTTTTTTGATCGACACATCACAGCGACATTTCAATACCTACACTGCATAAATACGAAGGGTATTACATTCTGGCAACCCTGAATTCATCCACGAAGAATGTTCTAAATCATAATGTTTGCGGGCGACGTCCGGCGTTATTAATTAAGTTATAAAAAAGTCATGGCTGTATTAGCATATTTATGGAGCTATAAAGTCGGTCGGGGCGGGACCGCAGTACCTGGCCGAAGCGCCATCTAGCGCGATTGGTCCGCATTAGTTCGTTTGTCACGATGCACTCGCCTCTGTGATTTGTCGCTTGACTTTTATTTGGTTGCGCGGGCGCGGGTGTTTGATGCATTTTAGTGTAATTAATATAACATATTTAATTTGGTAAATAAATTTAAGATATACCATTTTCTTTTTCTTAATTTAACAGTTGATTTCCCCTTTCGTCAAGTAAGTATACAAAATCGTTCCGCAGTACGGGTGTATTACCATTTTAACTGTTAAAAAATTACTAAGTCTAACTGTGTGAAGTGTGGATATAAAATGATATACAATACAGGTATCGGACTGATGGTATTACGGATAGTTTTTCTTTAGTATTTTACCTTCACGAACTCATGCGAACTCCACGCAAACCCCTCTCTGACGCGAAAGGTTGATACGGGACCTTTTGGAAGTCTAAACTCTTTACCTCTGTAAAATAGGGTACATACATAGGTTTAAACTAGAGGAGATTAAGAGACCCAGTATGTGGAGTTTCAATGTAATTTCCTCTCCTAAAAACAGGTTCTGCCAAACACGGCAATATCTATTTTCTATTATAAGTTAAGTGTATTTACCATTTATATTTTCCTCTAAAAGAGCTTCAAGGCAAGACATGAGTGCAAACTACAAACCATTCGTTACAGTTACAGTTACGTTAGGGACAAATAGCGCTGTCTCGTTCGTCTTTATCTATTAAATTTCTTGCATGAAAAGGATGGCATGTCAATTCGATAGCGTTACGATGACGTCAATCTGTTTGTAATAAGCTCTCTAGTATTGCCAGGGAATCGTGCGCTGTTCAACGACAATAGACTGTAAGCGACGGTAGGTTTATGGCCCTCGGAAAACAGTCACGATTAAGTTTAGTTACAGTTAGCAACGTAAGTGACTTAACATTCTCAGATTTTTTTCAATCAGAGGGCTTAGCATGAAAGACTGACGGTATTGTAACCATAATTTTAACGAGTTGAAACGTTATCCTTTGCAAACTAGAAATTTTCTAAGTAAATATTATAGTGACAGATTTGTGTTCAGGTCTGAGTTATACAATGAAATAAAATTATGAACAACCCAACTGTCTTTAATACAAAATTCCGGTATGCATGTGTCGCCTCCTGAACGGCTTGACCGATTTGGTATTAACTTATGGGGTCACCTGGATGATTCTTAGCTATTGTTGGAGCCGGCAGGTTGCGCTGTTGTCGACCGTGTGGGAAGCCGCGGCAAACTGGTATTATTTATATTAAGATAAATAGTAATAATGGATTTGATGTAAAAGAAAAGTGTACAAGTGATTTGAAAAACAGAATGGTAAACGACTTATGCTGCTGACCGTACATTACAGATATCTCACGATAAGAAGCAGGAGAAAGAAAGTTTATTTTAGAAAAGAAAGATTATAAATCATGGCATGGTTGCTTCGTTGGTCTAGTGGAACATAGAGAAACTAATCATACGAGGTCTTAAATCGTAAGTATAAAAGTGACAGAGATTAGGTCATACTCCACTACGGGGATCCAGTGTGGATTGATGGAGGCAGGTGTGTGGCCTGCTGTTGGAACCTATCGAGGCGCCTATAAGACTTCTAACATGCCTTGACGACTATCACATTAATCGGTAACTGGGGCCATCGGCTTAACGTGCCTTCCGAAGCACGGAGACGATCGAATATGAAAATGCCCCAAACGGTCACCCATCTCAGGCCGCCCGCTCCGACCACTGCTTAACCTTGTTGATTGCTAGAGCACCACGATCACACAATGCGATATAAATAAACGAAACATTACACGAAATTAGAAAAAGACACATTAGTCTCGATTCTTTAAATTATTTATTTACCACAGCGTTTATTCGTACCTTGCAAGCGAAAGTGAAAATGAGTGTTATAAAAATTGTATATAATAGAGAACAAAATAATTTACGTAGATATTATGTCAAATTTCGCATAAAATAAGTGTTCTCCAACACACGAACATTTCTAAAGGTAGTATACTGAATAGACGTGGTACGTTGCTATGTAGAGTCATTCGGATCAAGAGCTCGCACTTATTTTTCAAGACTTAAAATACCATAAGCATTATGATACCAGTAACATTTTAACGAATTAAGTATAGGAAATATTAAATATTTTCGTTATTTGATGCTTATTTATGCTGCTTATGCATTATAGGACAAGTCAAGAGTCTCCGTAACAGGCTAGCGTGTATGAGACGAACTATTAGAGAGGAGGAAGTCAAAGAGGTATGTAAGGAAAGAACCTGTTGGAACTCTTTCCTCTCCGCCTACTCCGTATGGGATCTAGCGTAATGATAAAGATAGATAGATATTTTCGGATATTTTTAAAAGACTTTTTAAAGTGGTTTGGCCGTGCGTTTTTTGATGGTGTATAAGGGGTAACTAAAAACTAGGCAAAGCGGAATAAAAAATTATGATTAGGTACTATACATCTGTCCATCCATCCATCCATCCATATCATCACGCCAGATCCCTTGCGGGGTAGGCAGAGAGTACAGAGTTCTAACGGGTTCTTTCCCCACATACCTCTCTGGCTATACATGATGTTTAATAAATCAGGAAAATGGTCTTCAAAACCATAAACTAAAATACTAAGGGGTGATCAGGTCGCTCTGAATCTTTTCTAAAGTATTTTTGCGGCCTTTATTGGTTAATTGGAACAACTAAAAATATCTTAAATCGAGTACGCATACTTACATAGAAAAGGTGCGCCTATGCCCTCTTAATAATATTTCTTACCTTAAATAGTAATAAATAAAAGTAAGATTTATTTACTGAAATTTAGTAACTATAGAAAATTAAAATAAGAAACTGTTCTTAGGTCGTCTCCACAGCCAATACAAACTTTTCCACGACACTTATAATAACGAAAGAAATTTTCAATGTCATTATTTTTGACGATTTTCTCCGAATACAAATCTGTACGATTTGGCTCTGACACTGCTACTCGATGGCTTCTTAATTCACCACACAAACGTCTCAGCCCCGTCGCCCTGCTCCGATATCTGGGCACTGCGTATTTATAGTCGGTCAGGGCCCCCAACTCAGCGTGTCTTCGTCGGTCGAGTGGAAACCGAAGGGTGCCCGCAGGGATCTCGGCTCTGGCTAGCTTTAATTGACCGTCCAGAGAGGAGCAGTGAGAGCTATATCGACGTAGGAAGATAATGCGGTCCTACGTCGATGTACTCCAGGGGTGGAAGTGTTAAAGGGCATAACGCCGCGAATAACTTCGAAGAAAGGGCAGCACACCTCTCTGCACCCCTGAGCCGTTCACACCGGTGTTGCCCTCAGTTGTCCTAGGACGACCGTTTGAGGGCCCATCTAGTAAGCGGCGAGTCACCGCCGGCCACGGGTAATTAGTTATCACTAAATATGGCCGGTCTCCGTCCCCTTTGAAAGAGTCCAGTTTTTATATAGCAATTGTTTTCTTTCCATAGTTTACAATAGTCCTTGCACCTGCCGGAGTCAGTTCGCTGGTTATGTTTCTTCATTTTCAGCACGTGATCTGAGCAGGTGACTCACATAACATTAACTTCTCGCAAAGGGCCTCTACGTGTTGGACCCATGTCCCCATGCAAGCCTTTCAAAGGTCCGGGTAAAGCCCGTGAATCTCAGCGAGATACATAATAATAATAACTTTATTTATTTACAAAAAAGTACATAGAGTAACATAGTACTTGTAGCCTTTACACTAGGCGCAGCCTGTATCGTGATGACCGTGAGATAAGTCATACTATGCTAAGTAAAAGTGGCAAGTTGAAATTAGACCAACATAATTAAAAATAAATAAACACTATCACGCCTATATTCCCCAAGTGGTGGTAGAAGAGGTGTATTGTGTATACCCATTTTTGCGGACGATGTTAGATCCCAACGAAATAGGGGGCGAGACTATATATAGCATTATACCGGGCACAACGCCAGACTCCGGACTCACACTAAGTATTTTTCTATGGCAAAACCAGGACCTCGTGATTGCTACGCACATTATTCGCTACGAGACCCAGAAGGCAGAAATAAGACCAATTTCAACATTAATGTTTCGCCGTATTGCTTCGGGGCAATTCATAGAAAAATCAATGTCTCTTTCTCCATAAAATATTGAGTCAGATAGTCTTACTCTGATGTCCTCTTGGAAAATACCTTAAACAGGTGTGTACACATATCGCCGATGATGTTAGGTCCTAACATTATAGGAGTCAAGCCTATTGCTATAATACTGGACAACTTCAAACTCCATGCTACTCAAAATATTTTTATAGAAAAACCAAACATGATCCAACCGATTCGAAGTCACGACGTCGTGATCGTCAACATCCACCACCAGACCACCGACGCATCAAGTTATAATGATGCGTGTAAAAATCCGTTTGTACAACGTCGTTTTAGGGGACGCTAATATTTGTCGAGAATATTTAAGAAACACTAATTACACTTCGTAATGTTTAAAATTTGAGTTTCCGAGAAACCGAGTGAGTGACGATTATAAAACAGACGCCGACATCGACATTACAAACTTGTGTCGAATGAAATGAGTAAATAAATATATTTTAGATTGTATGTTTGTCTACAGGTTATGTTAAATAACGGTAAGCTTAGTATTAAACCTTTTTTTGGTGCTGTGTCCCTTCCTTCCCTCTAATATGGTCGAGGGAGGTAATGGCTCAAGTAAGAATACTCGTGAAGGGGTGCTGCTTTGTGGAGACTGATCCACCAAGAATCCTTTAGCTTATCATTCTTTAAAAATATTTTTGTTAGTCTTATATCTCAGTCGTAAGGCATCAAACTTGAGCTCATTTAATTTTGTATAGTATAAAAATGTATGCCATGATGAAACGACAGAAAAAGATGAAAAAAATAAATAAATAATTAGACAGGAAGCTCGCCGAGTTTCTCGCCGGATTTTCTCAGTGGAGGCCGCGTTCCGATCCGGTAGTAGATAAATAATTAAAACAATAACATAAATATGACCATCTATAAGTAACCCAAGGTTTAAACAAGATAAATAATTTGAGTTAGAGTGCAATCAATATGAAGGTAATAGGTATATGATCTGTTGAAGATCCCAGGTAAAAGCTGGATGCAACCAGCCGGTGAAGGCGATCTTTGGAAGGTCTATGTCCTGCAGAGGACTAATGATGAAACATAAAGTAACGGTATTAATATAAACCAAAGTAATATAAACATACTCAGAGCTCATTCTGCATAGATCGGACCAATCATTATTCGCCAATACACCAAGGAGACCAAATTAGACCAATTTTAACAGCACTGTATTCATAGAAAAAACAAAGTCTTTTCTCAAATACAGTCTTACTATACTCAAGTGTGTATACCCACACCATCGTCATCATCATCAGCCCGTATCAGTCCACTGCTGAACATAAGCCTTGGGCATACATGGCCTGTGTCCATGAATACCCACACATTTCCTATAATTCTCTATTGCAATTATACCGAGCACAACTCCAGGCTCCATACTGCTACACATAATGTTTCTATAGAAAAACCAAAGATGGTCATCGGAAGTCACGACGTCGTGATCACTAACATCCACCACTAGACCACCGAAGCATCAAATAATACTTGTGAAGTTTGAAGGTACCTCGGAATTTCGTGTACCATGTAACCACATAATGACGATGCTACGTCCATGTTAGTGAGCTAGTTGCCCCCTTGCCCTTCTGGCTCGAACGTAGTGGTTGCACGCTCGCCCTCTTATCCGGTGAAGCTGAAAAGGCCCGCGGCCAACGGCGTAGTTCTCTCGCACCCACAAATGATATTACGAGACGAATCTATTGCCAACAAATCGGGCACAACTTCGACTTAGATTATTTGGTTTAAAAATAGGACACATCATAATATTTAAGACTTTGTGATTGTCCCGATAGAGCAATAAAACCGTCTAAACACCCATCAAAGCGATGAAAGTAACCAAAGGTATTTAGCGTGATAGAAAGTCTATGATCATTACCATCATATTTAGAAAATAAAGGTGTTCTTTATTATCTTATACATAAACAATACAGGGCAATAAAAACAAATAAGATATAAAAATAGAAACGGGCAATAAATTAAAACGTACCTACACACGACACGATGGTTTATTGGGTACAAATGAGTCATGCACGGCTAATGGTCCGACTATGTACGCGGTGTTAATTAAAATAGTTTGTTTTTATCGCTATCGCCACATCTACATGTTTATGTATCTATGTCGGATTTTGAATGTTATTAAATTAGGGCTGTGAGTGGAAGGGTTTAAGGCTGATTTCTCAATCACCAAATTAAATACGCCATGAACAAATTAAAATGTACAGTTGTGGGAATAAAAATGTTCAATTGTTTCACATTTACATTTGGTGAAGCTAAAATTTAGTCGATATAGGGATGATTTTTCAATAAAGTTATTCATATGAATTAAATACAACATTAACAAATTTCAAATTGAAGTTTAATAAACAAGAACACTTAATATTCAAGCAGGTTACAATTTAACCGACACTTAGTTCTTGAAAATGATTTGTATCGTATTATGGAAAGCTTTCAATCATCCTACCAATATTTAAATTATTTGTAACGTGCGCTGCATCAAAGAAATTGCGATTATAATAATAATGTTTTAATCGTCATCATTAATGCCTTTATCTTCATCATTTTCATTATAACAATAAAGTCTTAGCCCGAATTACAAAACGTAAATTAGTGATGAATATAGTTTTAAAAACTTTTGTACTGAAACGTCAGTTTTAAAACTAGATTCACGATTAATTTACGTTCTGTAATACAGGGTTTTATCTTACACACAATCTTAATGCTGGATGAACAAAAGACTCAACACCTATTACAACACACAACAAATATACATTTTATAAGAAAATTCTCATATTACTAGATATTGCAACCATTTATTTTGGGTGGTTTCTTGATTGTCTAATATTTTCTCTTTGAAAGAATTACCTATCCAAATCTAGGACATAAATCACCATGGCCGGTCTGGAAGTTTTGAAATATACTTCGGACCCAGGTCGGCCGAAGCGACGCGAACATGTTCAGGTGGAGAATCACAGACGGTATCAATCAGGGTGTTTTTGCGGTGTAATCCTAACGATGAAGCACATTATATGCATGCTCTACGTGCCCTAACACCTACGCACCACGACTTTGATGTCTCTCAATCAGCCTATCGCAGTCCACTGCTGGACATAGGCCTCTCCTAACACGCGCCATTGCACACGGTCCTCCGCCTTCCGCATCCAGTCTGTCCCAGCGACCTTTTTTTGCCATCCGTCCATACATTTTTGCCGTCGAAACGCCAAAAAGAAGTAAACCTGTGTCAAATCTTCATGAGGTTGACAATTTTTTGATGCTTGCACTCAATGGCAATAACGATGGAGCCATAGATTATAATTGGAATTGGAATTTGGATTGGAAATCATCGGTGCAATAACCCACATCAGAAATAGAAAGAAGTCTGTAGAATAGTTGTATGTATTGTTAGATCCTATTCTTCATACTTCAAGTCAAGTGTCAATGCAGCTGTGACGGGACCTAATTGGAAAAAGGGCGCCGACAGACGCGCGACCGCGACCCGTCGCGTCGACACGCAACACGACAGTTTTTGCGATTTTTGGACGCATTCCGTATTTGTCTTTTTTACTGAATATTAATTGAATTCGCACCCGTCAATTCTTCACGCGTTTTATTTGTGTATGGGTCGTCGCAAAACGAATTGGTTTTAAAGATCATCTAATAGGAATTATGCTTACTATTTTAGCAAATTTTAGTTTTCCCGTAAAATGTGATCAAGGGATCTAGTGTGATAATAAAGGTTGATGTATTCAGTATTTTTACCATCACACCAGACGGTACTTTTTGTGTGATAAAAGTCCCACGTCCCAGTCTTCTCCACAGCGGAATGAGAATCTTTAGAAGATTTTATGTATACGTCGTAATAACTCGGCAATTTCTGTACCGTTCACTTTTTTCTTCCTATATAGTTGAACACAGCATTACACACCACAGCAGATTCACCACAGAAAACATAATAATGTTAATACCCGGACATACCCCGATATCTTGAAAACCCTTTATCGGGGGATGTCGATTCTAAAACGCGTAAGTAATGTGTTTTAGAACCGACGACTTTAGGTCCCCTATCGATCCGTCAAGAACGATCTAGAATCAATGTTCAGTGCCATAACGTCTAGAAAGCTCCTCTTGTTTTTATTATCGCCGAAAAACTTATCTACTGACGTACAAGTAGGTACGTAGTAGATAAGTACGCGTAGATCATTTAACACACGCGAGGGACACAGTCTCTCTTCAGAAGCGACAGCGACCAAGAGAACAAGCCATCTAAGTGGAACACACCGGCGACCATAGCATCGTTATACGTATACTACGAGTAAGTCAGCGACTTGGTAACAGAAATTGGGTACTAGCGAGAGTAATACTAGTGTGTGTTTAGTACTTGCGTATACTAGTCTTCGGCGTACTATTTTGTAGGTACAGCGCCTAATAAAGTACTTCGCACGTTATTCGGCATTTAATTACCCCGCAATCGTAAAATTAAAGACACTTGTCTTAATCTGCCTGCACTGTGCTAATCTGGCTATGTAAGCCATAGGTAGGTATGTTTTTGGCCCGCGGCAAAAATCGGAACTAACGCTGTCATCAAGTGAAATGTCACTTAATGCAGAGTGCACCCTCGCAGAGTTGGCGTTTGCTATGACCCAAATATACCCAAAATTTTACTAAATGTTAAACTTTATTTAGCACCGACGCCCCCCGTGTTAATGTTATCTACGAGTGTAATTTCACAATGGCGGCAGAACCTCTTTAGTCGTGATAATGTTGTGTAGCCTCAGACCAATTAATCAACGGCCCTGTTAATCGTCCTTAATGTTAGGCTGGTAATACACAGGGCTTAGCGCGTGAGGTGTTATGGCCAAGTCCGTTTTGGTTCAAACCAAAGTTTATAAACGTATATTTGGGAATGCTTTAAAGTTTTTTCGTTGGTAAACTGTATTTTTTTTAAGGAATAGAGTAAGTCGATGGAGTGTTGTGTGAGGCACAGGGAGGTTTCAGGTCTGGAAGAGGATGTTCGGATCAAGTTTTCTCCCTCCGCAACATTGTAGAAAAGCATCTGGCAGTAGACCGGAAGGTTTTCTGCGGTTTTGTGGAGCTGGAGAAGGCGTTTGATAGAGTCGTGCGAAAGAGACTTTGGGACATTTTGCCAGAGTATGGTATAAACGGCACCCTGTTGCGAGCCGTCCAGTCCACCTACGTGGACAGCAAGGCATGCGTACGGGTGGGTGGTAACATGTCACCTTGGTTTGACGTTAAAATCGGCGTCAAGCAGGGTTGCGTGTTGTCCGCTAGACTGTTTATAGTGTATCTGGATAAAAGTCTTCAAAGACTGTAGGCGATGACTGAAGGGGTAAAAATGGGTGATCTAGTGATAAACCACCTATTGTATGCAGATGACGCGGTTTTGATAGCGCTAACAGCCACTGATCTGCAAACACTAGTCACAGTTATGAGAGACGACTGCATGAACAATGGCTTACATTTGAATGTGAAGAAAACCAAAATTATGGTTTTTGAACGGGAAGAAACCAGAACGAATGCAGGGATTGTGGTTGGTAACGATGTGCTGGAGCAAGTGAATGAGTTTGTATATCTTGGATGCGCCTTCAGTAAGGATGGGAAATACACCGCTGATATAGAGAGAAGAGTGAATGCAGGTAATAGAGTGAATGGTGCGATGGGAAGGCTACTTGGGAGCCGGCACTTAAGCCAAAAGGCGCAGCTGGTCATGCATAACGGAGTGCTTGTCCCAACGCTGTTATATGGCAGTGAGAGTTGGGTATGTAAGAAGGAGAACGAAAGCAGGATAAATGCGGTCGAAATGCGATGTCTGCGGAAGATGTGCGGAGTCACGCTGACCGACCGTATTCGCAACAGCGTAGTAAGAAAGCGAGTAGGTATGAAAGATAGTATCGGTGTAAAGATGAGAAAGGGTATGCTCCGTTGGTTCGGGCATATAGAAAGGATGCCAGAATTAAAAATGACAAAACAGATATACAATGCAAAAGTGGAAGGATGTAGGTGCCGGGGAAGACCTAGACTATCTTACCATGACCAAATAGACCGTGTCTTAGCTGAAGGGCAAGTCAAGAGACTCCGTAACCGGCGAGTGTGTATGAGACGAACTATGAGAGTGGAGGAAGCCAGAGAGGTATGTAAGGAAAGAACCTGTTGGAACTCTGTACTCTCTGCCTACCCCGCGAGGGAGCTGGCGTGATGATATAGATATAGATAGATAGATAGATAGAATAGAGTAAGTGCTCCAGTGAATGAAACCTTAAGAATATTTCTTTAAAAAACCATTTCAGTGTGTTATCGTTATGGAACACGGTTCAAATTTATATTTTAGTATTAGGAATACGTTTAAGATTAACAAATTTTTTTTATAACCGATTTTGTGTAGTTATTCAGCGTTATATTCAAAATGACCCTAAAAACCCCAGTAAATGAACATACGAACAACCGAACCAACGAAACAACGTTATAAGTCGAAAAAATAAATAAAAAGAAAAAAAATATATATTTTCCAAGAAATAAAGGTTCTAATAATTGAAAGTATCTCAGGTATAATGATGACTCTAGACCAGTAATATTCATTAGAAATTAGTGTTTCTTTTAAGGAAAAGTAATCATTATTTACATTCATACGCCAAGTCAATCAAGATATTCTATTTAATACCTTATAACTGATAGTCCTAATGTTGTAATGTTCCTAATAAACTTAAAGTACCTCCATGTCAGCCCGTCTTAAGGAGCAGAGCCCCAAAACTCATCCAATTAAAGCAAGATATGTGGTACGTAACTACTAAAATACTCAATGTTAGCTTCGTAGCCAAACCTACGCCTGCAACACCAAAGGCATCCTCCCACGCTACCCATTATCACGGCATACTCTAAATGATGTATAACAATCGATAAAAGCTCACGTTTGTAAAATTCTTATTTAAGCCCATCGAAAAACAGTAAACATTTTAAAATATCTCTTTGTCCTAATGTGCAATAACAAAAGGTACTTCAGAAAATCATTATCACTACATATTATAAAACAAAATCCCCCGCCGCGTCTGTCTGTCTGCCTGTATGAATGCGATTAACTCAATAACTACCAAACAGATTTTCATACGGTTTTCATTTATGGACGGAGTGATTCGAGAGGAAGGTTTATATGTATAATTCACTCGTGTTAAGCCGGGGCTGTAGTGTTGAATAAAAGAAAACCAACCATTTATTTAACACAGTATCACCACTTTCTTTATTAATAAACTCTCCATTGCACACTCTCTGTATTGTGTGTAAGATATATTTATATATTTGCATATGTGTATATATGTATGTATATAATGTTGTATTATAACTATGAAATGTATGTAGGTAAAATTATGACAGTATGTTTTATTTAGGTATATAGTGTACGCCACCATAACTTCCCTATTCCTTATGTTGCTTCTTCCAATACATTGGTTGTCTGGAAGAAATTGCTTTTAGCGATAAGACCGCCAATTGTACCAATTTTTTTCTATGTCATCATCATCATCATCATCTCAGCCTATACTTGTCCACTGCTGAACATAGGCCTCCCCAATCGCTTTCCAGCGTAACCGGTCCGATGCCACCTGCATCCAACGACTTCCTGCGATTTTCACAAGATCGTCGGTCCATCTGGCAGGCGGTCGTCCCACGCTCCGCTTGCCAATACGTGGTCTCCACTCTAGAATCTTTCTGCCCCAACGCCCGTCCGATCTACGCGTTTTCTATGTAATTACTTGTAAATATCACTGGTGCACAATAAAGAGTACTCTATCTATCTATCTATTTATGACAAGTCTCCGCAAAATCCAAATCTCTCATTGTACGGCCGGCTCAACCGCGAGAAAGAGGAGTAGCCGCCCCTCCTACACTTTTACATTTCATTCCATAAACCATTTTAATGGAAAATCGATGATATAATTCAATTATCCGATGGCAGAGCGCGCCACAAATCAAGTGGACTTTTTTCTTACCTAAAAAACAAAACAATGTCGCGGTAAGGAAAAAGCAAAAAAAAGTCAATAATAAGATTCCGACGAGTCATTTGCTAAATGGGTTAAGTGTTGGGACTCAACAACCCCTGATTTGTTTGTTGCACTTAATATGGGACGGAAGGGAATGCAGATTTGCGAGAAACACTCAATTATCACTTGAGATAACGTGCCAAGAAATGTTTGGAGGAAAAAATTCGATGCTATGCAATAACAATTGGAAAGTGGCCAGTGTCCAATTTTGGTGACCAGTATGCAGTGGAGCACCTAATGAGAATTCCTACCTTACTCTGTACGTCCCCAAGTTTCTTAGATCTAACGCATGTCTAACAGGTCTAGTCTAATCAACTCTAATTATGTAAGTCCAGCTTTTGACCTCGTGATGATTGTAGGAACGCTGTATAAATATAGCAAAAAGCTCATCGCTATACTCTAGTCCAATATGAGTAAAAGTGCCTTAGATAAGACTAATTTAGGAATACAACATACCGGTCCTATAGAACAAAGTTACATATGCGAAATAAAATAAGTGTCATTTGCAACTATCGTGCCCGTTTATAAGAATATTTGTGCTAAATACGAATACTGGATTTAGGACTTTGCTTGTTGGACATGTTGATACCTTAGTAACTGTTAGATATATTATGACAAGGGATATCCACGGATATGGGACTTGGACAGGTTTCTCTTTATACGTGTATTATCTAATCAAAAGTGGTAAGTGTGAAAATGTATGCCTGACGTAAGATTTACAATTTTAAAACACTCAAATGTACATGTATAGGCTCCTATCAAATCCAAAATCAATACTGTTCAGAATTTCTCGGATCCCGAACTCTGTCTGGTTTAGATATCAATCAATCAATCAGCCTATCGTAGTCCACTGCTGGACATAGGCCTCTCCTAACACGCGCCATTGCACACGGTCCTCCACCTTCCGCATCCAGTCTGTCCCAGCGACCCAGGTTTAGATATAGTATAATTATATATGTATGCAATATTTTTAAATGTATAATAGGGTATTTATGTATAACATAGCTTTTATGAGATGAACTATGAGAGTGGAGGAAGCCAGAGAGGTATGTAAGAAAAGAACTTGTTGGAACTCTGTAGAGAGTACCTACCCCGCAAGGGATTCAACGTGATATAGATTAGATAGAGATAGCTTTTATTATATGTATGTATTTAGTTTTGTGTTTTTCAATATTCTGTTATTTCTATGTGTGTTTTTTTGGATTCTTTTCCTAGTTTTTTGTAATACTAGGTTTTTTTAGAATCTACCACGCCTGTTTCCACTCCACCTCAAGGTAGACTGGCAGATGCTTCAGGCTAAAAGCATTAAGTCCGCCTACGAACATAAGTGTAAAAAGAGTATATAAATAAATAATTTTCATATTTCAGCACAACCTAAGCTTCCAAAATGTTTAAAGATTATAAGATGAGAAGGATCGAAGATATGAGCTGAACCCTCATTCTGGAACTCAACTCGTCTATTAATAGTCCTCTCAGTGGACGAGCAGTTCGGTGGCGATCACAAAAAGTGCATGCACGGAAACGTACGAATGTTAATATCGCAACCGCGACCCGCCCCGCGGGACTCGCAGTTCACCCGACTTCGAGCCAAGAACTAACACTGGACATGGACTTGACACACCAAATCATCTCTACACATCGTCTTAATTGATTTTACCGATAAAATATATTAATACATGATACAATGCGAAAGTGGAAGGATGCAAAAACCGGGGAAGGCCTAGACTATCTTACCATGATCAAATACATCGTGTCTTATCTGAAGGGCAAGTTAAGAGTCTCCGTAATCGGCGAGCGTGTATCTGACGAACTATGAGAGTGGAGGAAGCCAGAGAGGTATGTAAGTGAAGAACCTGTTGGAACTCTGTACTCTGCCTACCTCGCAAGGGATCTGGCGAGATGATATAGATATAGTTAAACATGATTGACGAATAGTCGACAACAGACGAATAAGAACGTTTTTTGTAGAACTTAGTTAACAGAGTTTATAAACATACCGATGGTAGAAAACTCAATTAGCTAAATGCGGTACATGCAGGTTGCAAATACACATCCCTTATTTCAATGGAGATGTTTAACACCAATATGTATTTTTTAATAATAATAATAATAGCCCTGTTAAGAAACTGTCCCACTGTTGGGCACGGGCCTCCTCTCAAACTGAGAGGGTTTAGGCCATAGTCCACCACGCTGGCCCAGTGCGGGTTGGCGAACTTCACACACCTTTGAGAAGCTCTTAAGCATGCAGGTTTCCTCACGATGTTTTCCTTCACCGTTAAAGCAAGTGATAATTAATTTTTAATACGCACATGCTTTGGAAAAGACAGAGGTGCGTGCCTGGGTTTGAACCCGAGACCTTTGACTTTGCAGTCCAACGGTCTAACCACTAGGCTATCACTGCTTATTTTTTGTCTTTAAAAAATTTCATTTCCGCTGTGTCCAACTGTTTATGCCAAACTGGTTGAAATTGACAAGATTTTTAAAAAATATTCTCACATTTTTTTAAATTATTCTCATTCATCATTATCTTCACTTCCAGATCATTTCATCTACTGTAGGGCATAAGCCACTTTCCTCTTAAGCCATGTATCTCTAATCTGAGCCAATCTTGGCCTGGTCCCCCAATAGATTATTCCCATTAAGGTGCTACCGCGTCAAAAACGTGTTTTTGTACTCCATACACTTCAAGAAGTATATTGATTACAGACTTCATATTTAGAAATATGAATTTTGACTGTATGTTTTAGAATCTGGTAAAAGGAATACACGATTAAATAAAAAAAAACCAAAAAAAAAAACTAAGCTAGTGCGTTATATTTTCTGATTCCAACGCAAAATGCTTAAGAACTAATCAAAAGACTTAACTTAAAAACACAGCGAATAATTTTAGCAAAGTTCTTGTACAGCAGTTTTTTTATTTCATAGGGTAGTTTTTTAGAAAATGATAAAATTAGTTTTTGAAAATACGTCATTTATTTTCGATCGCGCTTTATATATCCGTCCCTAATTATTCTTTTGTAAAGTAATTACATCATGTCGCTCTCCCTGTCCATAAATGGTCGATCACGGTAGGCCCTTAAGCACCTAAAATTCTTGTGAAAATCGCACGAAGGCGCTGGATGCTGGTGGCATCCGACCGCTTGCGATGGAGAGCGATTGGAGAGGCTTATGTTCAGTGTGGACAAGTATAGGCTAATGATGATGACCTAAAAACTCACAGCAATAATGCCGCATCCATAACCCACATTTCTCAATATACCGTCGAGTGGCGCACCGCCGACTTTTATTCCCTTTGTTACGGGCTCACGTTATTATTAAAAACAATAAATCGCTGAGGGCGCCACCTACCACTATTGCTTCGCTTTCACTTCGCAACACCCCTCTCTCCGCGCCTCCACCCCGCCACCAACTCCCCCCGGTAATTACTGGAGTGAAACACGCGGTCTTTATTTGAAAATAGCATTTCAATTGTTGATTAGTTTGAAATTTTTAATGTTGCACACAAACCATTTAAGGCGTTGCCTCCATTGCTATTGCTAATTGATGATATTGCGAGTTAAAATCGCACCTTGGAATGCGATTCTTTGTGTATACTTAGTTATAATCTTCTTCCTTTTGATAAGTTAGGTTTGGAATTGTGACCAAAATATCAAACTCTCGAAATTTTAACTTTATCGCCCAGTTGTAGAGACGTTCTAACTTTAAAGATGATAAAGCCTCTTTGGTCTAGCGGCAAATAATGCGCGTTGCGATTACGAGGTCCTGGGATCAAACTTAAGTCAGACAAATGTAGTTTTTCTACTGAAAAACTCCCAGTATCATTCCTGAATGTGAGATTGTGCCCGGTGTATAGCAATAGGCTCACCTCCTATCACATACGACCTAAGATCGGCAGTGAAAAGCGGATGTAAGCAGTACACCTCTGCCACCTGCTTGGGGAATATAGGAGTGAAGGAGTATATTTTTCAATTTTAAATTACGTATATTAAATATTTATATAGTTAAAAATAAATGGCATAGATCAAAAAATAATGAAATATACATAGGTTGGTTACACGTGTTTTAAAATGAGAGGTTAAATCATTATAAAAAACCGCTGTTTAAAAAGTTTTTATACGCTATTTTTGCTAAATTAAATGGATAATTTAAATTCATGCTATTAAGAACGGCATTAATTGTTGACTCGAATCGCCTGGCGATTGGAATGTTAACACCATTTTATTTATTATGTTATAAAACTTATATTAGCTAAACATTATCAATTATGGCTTCGGGAAACGCGTGAAATTAAATTTTATAATGAGAGATCTCTAAGTTATGGGTGTGCACTTAAGTTGTTTGTTATATTCCTAGAATGAATTGTTTGTATTTGTGGCTACCGTATTTATTTATTTAATGGAAAACCTACAGCTAATACGGTAATAGAGAAGAGATAATAAAGGAAATAATATTTTCGTTGCACTTTTTATTGTTTTATAGTTATCGCGCTTAATCTTCGACATGATGACAGTACTACTAGACTGTACCAAAGCTTGGCAGGTATACGGTAAAGATACGGTGACTGTGCCGTCCAAAGTAGCACAGAAAACGAATTTTGGTAATTAGTTCAAATGGAGTTTTAATCTAATCTCAATGTCATAAATCTCATAAACGGTATTCTCGTAAAATATAAAATCCTTCAATGATATCGACTGAATCGAGAACACATCGAAAGTTTTTTTAAGATTTCTACCAAATCTATAATATTATGATAGAGTTTTGGATTAACGTACGACGTAACCAACAAATATAAAACAAACGTCAATTTTAAGATTTTCGTTACTTCTTTCGGTTCTTTTTTATTCAGTCTGTGGCAGCTGACTTTGACATGCGATCAACAATCCTGATAGCCAACCTTCACTAGTAAGAGAGGCACCAGACGAGGAAGAGCAACAGATTCAATTCGAATAACTTGACATGCAATTATTTCGAGATAAGACTGAAATAATACTGCAACTTGACCGAACAGAGCAGAATACGAAATCTGAGTCAATTCATAATTAAATCTCATGTCAGTCAAAATTTACTACAGTGTAAAATAATGAATGACTGCCTCGTTGGTCTAGTGGCAAATGCGCTTTGCGATCACGAGGTCCTGGGTTCAAATCCTAGGTCGGGCAAATGTAGTTTTTCCATCGTAAAATTCCCAGGTTAGTCCGGAGTCTGGAATTGTGCCCGGTATGTGACAATAGACTCGCCCCCTATTACATGGGACCTAACATCGTCGATGAAAAGTGGGTGTACACAGTACACCTCCTCCACCCCCTCTAGGGGAATATAGACGTGACGGTATGTGTAAAATAACACGAGATTTGGCCTTCAGTTCTCACCAATTTTTATGGCCGCTCTGAATGTAGTTGATACGAGTACCTAAATTTTTCAGAGATCTTCTTAAAAAATCTCGCTCACCTCAATTTGTGAGAGACGGCAGGCTCAGCTGTGGGACTGTATAGGCATATTATTAATCAAAAAACGCAAGATTTACTATAAATACGAACGGTATCCAAATAAACCCTAGAACTTCTGAACTTTTAAATAGGTAAAGGATACAGGAGCTCCAAGAAACTGAACGAGGTTACTTAACCCTGCAAATGCAGATGATGTCGAAATAAAATCTAGGTAATAATTATTATGACGTGTTTTTTAAGTTCACCGTTTTTTTTAAACCTACTCGTACTTCTGTATTCTATAGAAATGCGAGCGGTGTCAAATAAATGTCAGTTTATAAATTACTAGTGGTCGCCCATTGGTCGAAATTCGACCATAATTAATTTAAATTATAAGTTTGAACATTATTAAGGTTCTATTGTCAAAGACTATACTTCTATAATCACAGATTTCACCAAGGCTACACTGTTAATTTGCCTATTTTTTTCAAACAAATTATATGAAATTTATCTATCTATCTATAACCTCACGCCAGATCCCTTGCGGGGTAGGCAGAGAGTACAGAGTTCCAACAGGTTCTTTCCTTACATACCTCTCTGGCTTCCTCGACTCTCATAGTTCGTCTCATACACGCTCGCCGGTTACGGAGACTCTTGACTTTTCCATCAGATAACACTCGGTTTATTTGGTCGTGGTAAGATAGTCTAGGTCTTCCCCGGTACCTGCATCCTTCCACTTTCACATTGTATATCTGTTTTGTCATTCTTTCCTCTGGCATTCTTTCTATATGCCCGAACCAACGGAGCATGCCCTTTCTCATCTTTACACCGATACTATCTTTCATACCTACTCGCTGTCTTACTACGCTGTTGCTAATGCGGTCGGTCAGCTTCACTCAGCACATCTTCCGCAGAGCTCTCATTTCTACCGCATTTATCCTACTTTCATTCTCCTTCTTACATACCCAGCTCTCGCTACCGTATAACAGCGTTAGGACAAGAACTCCGTTATGTATGGCCAGCTGCGCCTTATGGCTTAAGTGCCGGCTCCCGAGTAGCTTTCCCATCGCACCATTCACTCTGTTCCCTGCACTCACTCTTCGCTCTATGTCAGCGGTGTATTTCCCATCCTTACTGAAGGCGCATCGAAGATATACAAACTCATTCACTTGCTCCAGCACATCGTTACCAACCACAATCCTTACATTCGTTCTGGTTTCTTCCCTTTCAAAAATGAAATTTAAATTTAAAAAAAAATGATTTAAGTAAAGAATACCTTTTTTGTATTTTTTTTTATTGTAACAAAAAACCATGCGACCATGACATACATAGTACGATAATTTAATTAATGATACAAAACTTCTTTGTAAGCGATGTTTTTTGTAAAAACTCTTTCATCGTTTGCTGGTTATGTTTGACATTCAGTAAGACTATAGACAAATAATATTAAAGACAAACAATATTAAACTATTCTCAATTTTAAGTGTATTGTGTCAAATACATGGTAGTGTGTGTAATGTTTTCTTTATTGATTTAATGTATTTTTAATGCATAATTTAAAAAAAATATTAGCTTTCTGCACTCCTTCTTTATATAAACTATAAGTGTGGGAAATTTCATACTCCTCCGTCCGCGCAATTTTCGTAAAAAGGGGTACAGACTGTGAAATGGGTGGTTTTTGCTTTACGTATTAATATAATGATGATGTGTGAAAGGACTGTACTGTGACGAATAAGCCAATAATACATTATTGATTAGTTATCATCATAAAGTTTGAAAACCGTTTCTCTACTATGTAGTTGTTGAAGGAACTTGAATCGGGATTGGTACAGTACACCTCGTTGGTACAGTACGAGTGGAGATCAGGAAGTCCTATACGAATCTTAGGTCAGACAAAGGGTCTCCGACACGCCTATATTCCACAAACGGTAGTGGCATAGGTGTACTGTGTACACTAACTTTTTCCCAACGATCTTCGGTCCCTTGTGATATGGGGTCTATTGCCATTATACTGAGCACAATGCCAGACTCCGGACAAAAATTACGAAAAATTACGTTTTGTTTGGATTAGCACCCACTAGACCAATGAGGCAGTCGTGAGTGGCTTTTTCTATCGAAAATTTTCTAGGTCGGTGTCCGGAGACTGGAATTTTGTCCATTGTAACGCCAATATGGGGGGTTCATCAAGCAGGATGACAGGTCTACATATGCCGTCTTTCGAAATAAAAAACATAGGCGTGACGGTATTTTCATTTTTTTTAAAGGAAGCTTACGTTTTTATTAACTAAGCACCCAAATTGTGTACAGACTGACTAAGCTTATTTTTAACCTCGATATTGTCTTGATCGATACTAAGCTTACTTTACTACTTAATACACAATAACACTAATTATGACATAGTGTGAAGGGAGTTGGAGTTTAATTATTTTTCAGTAACCAACTGTTAAATCCTACAATATTATAAACTAGTTTCTGACCGCGACTTCATTCGCGTTGGTTTTAAACAGGGACCTAACATTTTTCCGGGATAAGAAGTATCCTATATGTTAATTCAGGAAATAAACTATCTGTGTGCCAAATTTTATAAGAAACCGTTCAGCCGTTTTTGCGTGTTCGAGTAACAAACATCTAAACATACAAACTTTCACATTTATAATATTAGTAGGATGAGAAAGTTGTTGTGTTGTTGTTTGAGTGATCTACGCTGTTGGCCGCGGGGTCTTTACAGCTTCACAGGACAAGAGGGCGAACGTGCTACCACTATGCTCGAGCCAGAAAGGCAAGGGGGCAACTAGCTCAAGGACGCCTCGAGGAGCAACGGCCTCGGCTTAGGCAGTCGCTATGGGGGAGGGCATATACTAGGTGTCCCGCCGTGGTGCTCGCACCGGCCGGTGGGCAAGGGATTCTTCGAACTCGGTATCTGTATTGAATAGAAGGGATAGGATAGGAGTCAGGTGCGTAGTCGGCAGCGGCTATGATTAGGAGATTTCGATAGTTGGACGCGTATGCGAAGTAGCGGATTGTTGCCTTTTTAATATAGGCGCGAATAGGTTCAAGACCGAGATCGGAATGGAGATCGGTACTCCATATGTACCATGCAGCACCAACGGCTTTTCTGAGAAATCGGGACTAGACAGCTTGGAGTCTGGCAATGTGAGAGTGGGCGGCGTGCCCGAACACCTCACACGCGTACGTCATGATAGGTTGTACACAAGTTTTGTAAAGTGTCACCTTATTCCTAAGGGGCATTTTACTCCGCTTGCAGATCATCGGGTAAAGACGGCCGAGAACAAAGGCGGCTCGGTTACAGACTCGCTTGATGTGCGGTCCGAAGGTCATGATATTGTTTACGGTGACCACGGGATGGGTCAGTTGAAAAAGTTGACGCAGGGAGAGGAAAAGAAGACCGCAGCGCTCTTGTCCGGGTTCACCTCAATACGCCACTTTCTGAACCAATCCCCTGTGGCATTGACGGCTGCCTGAAGATTTCTGGTAATAAAGCCTTTATTCCTATGCGAGCCAGAAAGCAGTATCGTCCGCAAATAGACGCTAGACGTGCTTTACTCGAAAGAGTGATACCGTTCGTGTATAAGTTAAATAGAAGGGGCGAGAGAGCTGAGCCTTGTGGAACACTTGTATGGAGTGAGGGATAGAGCGCGTCATTTCGACGCGATACCGGATGGCGAATGAGAAAGTTTGTATGTAAACATCCAAATGGTTGTTACTCAATCACGCATAAACCGCTGAACGGATAATTTTTATACCGGAAAAATGTTAGGTTCCTGTCTAAAGTTAATGCGGACGAAGTCTTAGGCAGAAACTAGTAATTCTATTTAAACAAATAGGTTATAGGTATTAGCTTATTACCATTATATACACCGTCAAGCGTATATTCCCAAGCGGGTGTGGCAGAGGTGTATTGTGTACACCCACTTTTCGGCGACGATTTTAGGTCCCATGTATAAGGGTGAGCTTTTTGCTAGATACTGTGCACTATTTCAGACTCCGGACTGATACTGAGAATTTTTTGATAGAAAAACTACGGTTGTCTGACCTAGGATTCGAATACCTAACATATAAATTCGAAGGTGGACCAACGTTAAAGATGTTGGTAAATGGATCACGAGGTTAAAGTGGAGATAGGCAAGGCATTTGATGAGGAGGGATGACAGCAAGTGGACCAAGGGCGTGACAGAGTCGTGGCTCAGAAAGGGGCGCAGGCCTAAAGGCAGACCATCAGCCAGATAGAGCGATGACATCAAGAAATGGCCGGAAACTTGTGATAAAAAATAATCACTTATCACTAACAAGGTATCCACAGATACACAAGACCAATTACAAATATTAACGCCGAGGGAATGTCTACGGCGAAAGCTTGATTCGTTTAATCAACTAAATAACTAATTAAAAACTGATTTTAATTACTAAACCGTCGATTCGCCGCGAGAGGGTTAGCTGCGAAAGTGTTAATTTATTTTAGTAGCTACTCATGTGGTACAAATTGTTGTCGTGGTTAGTATGTTCGTGATGTCCTTTCTGGGTATTTTTAGTTTGAATATGCTTATTTCGACATGTGGTTACGGGAAATTCAGATATGAACAGATAGAGAACTTAGCTCAAAATTTGCGTGACGAGATTGGTATCATGGTTATTTTGTTAATGATGTCCTTTATTGGCATTGTTATTTTGACGTGAGGTTACGGGACACGTACGGTTGTCAAACATGTACAGAGAGCTTAGCACGAAAATGTTGACGTTAGCGTGACGCTAACGAGTTGATAAGCCATTCCTGTCTCTATCTGTATCATCACGCCAGATCCCTTACAGGGTAGGCAGAAAGTACAGAGCTCCAACAGGTTATTTTCTTACAGACCTCTGGCTTCCTCTACTCTCATAGTTCCTCTCATACACGCTCGCCGGTTACGGAGACTCTTGATTCCATTGCCATTCTTATCACACTACAAATTTACTAATGTGACAGCACGATTACTTGCTAGCGGCACGCTAACGTCAAAGTTTTTGTGCAAAGCCCAGTACATGTCTGTATACCCTACGTGTCCCGTAACCACACATCAAAAAAAGAAAGGACATCATAAAAATGGAAATAAATTACAGCCTTTAGTATCCCACAGCTGGACAAAGGTTCCATTCTGTTCCGTTCTACTCTAAGACTCATTCAATAAAAAACATTACTAGTTGAAGACTGATTTTAATTAATAATCCGTCGATTCGCGGAGAGAGGGTTGGCTGCGAAAGTGTTAATTTATTTTACTATCTATCTACTACATTTTTTTATTTGGTTAGTTTGTTTGTGATGTCCTTTGGTGGTATTTCTAGTCGATATTTGGGTATTTCGACATGTCATAATGGGACTCGTAGGGTTTTCAGATACAAATAGTTTGGTGAAACATATGAAAAGTTTGTTGGAAGTAATTTGCGTTTAGTTACCTATTTCTCTTTGTATATAATCTCGCTAGATCCCATGTGGCGTAAGCAGAAAGTAGAGAATTCCAACAGGTTAATTAAGTAATAATATTTTTACTGACTGCCTCGTTGGTCTAGTGGCATAACGCACCGCTTGGTGATCACGAGGTCTTGGGTTCAAATCCTAGGTCGGACAAATGAAGTTTTTCTTACGAAAATTTCCCAGTATGAGTCCGGAGTCTGGAATTGTGCCCGATATATGGCAATAGGCTCGCCCCCTTTTACATGGGACCTAACATTGTCGGCGAAAAGTGGGTGTACTCAGTACACCTCTGCCATCCCCACTTGGGGAATACAGGCGTGACGGTGTTTCTTTCTGTTTCTA
This sequence comes from Phalera bucephala, assembly GCA_905147815.2. Lineage (NCBI taxonomy): Eukaryota > Metazoa > Arthropoda > Insecta > Lepidoptera > Notodontidae > Phalera > Phalera bucephala. The sequence goes on along the minus strand of LR990609.1, from coordinate 3,586,080 downwards.
ATATTTTTAAGGTCGGACAAAATGTGGTTTTTCAATCGAAAAAAATTACAGTTCAGAGTCTGAAATTGTGCTTGACCTACATATATCATCACGCCAGATCCATTGCGGGGTAATATCTTGAGTTAAATATTGAAACTGTCCAAAAGTGAAACTGAACCCGCCATTCCTGCCGCAAATTACCAATAAACCAATTTAATAACTGACTGGTCCTCATGAAATACGAACAGGCAACGCGGTAGATCCAGGAAGAGATGATGGGGTGAACTGGACACCTTCTTAAGAGACCAGCCTGATATACCAACTAGCAAAGTAGTGTGGAAAAAGTGGAGAGAGCTCTTTGCACAGCTGTGGGACAACCAATTAATAATAATGTCATTAATCAAAGAGTTAGAGGTTTAAGTACTTAATTAAAGTTTATTAAAAAAGGCCCCTATTCTGTAAGCTATTCGATAATTCCAGTGAGATGTACGTACACAATAGACGTTCGGAATACATCACGGAACGTTATTAAACGTCGACATCGACCGTAATGCCATCTACATCCGCTAATTGACACTAAACATGTCCATAATATCGGATCGGACGTGACGCATTTGACCCCGGAAACACAAAGTTACTGCGGATAGCTACATTAGGTTAATGTTGCATAAAGCTAGGTCTCCATTACGCGCGAGAAGTCTAGGAGCAAAGTTAGCGCAGAAGTCGCGTTAAGTCTGTAAACTACCGTCCATTTTAGGACAAAATATAGGCTTTTGTCTATATCACTCAAGGGAGAAATAAATGATTGCTTGGTCTCGTGATCTCGAAGTCGCGGGTTCAATCCCCGCATGGAACAAAGTATAACATTACAAACATGGAACAAAGTATGTAATACAAAGTATAACATAGTAAACCTCGGTCGATGTTAAGCAGCGTTGAACATGATCGGTCTGAGATGGGTGACCGTTTGTGGCATTTTCATATTCGAGCGTCTCCGTGCTTCGGAAGGCACGTTAAGCCGTTGGTCCCGGTTACCACTTAATGTGGTAGTCGTTAAACCGAGTTGGAAGCCTTAATAGGCGGCTTGATAAGTTCCAACAGCAGGTGGCCACAAACCTGCCTCCACCATTCCGCACTGGGTCCGCGTGATGGAATATGACCTAATCTCTCTCAACCTCGAATTGTGAGAGAAGGCCTTTGCACAGCAGTGGGCAGTATAGGCTGATATTATATACGATGCTCGGATTCAAACTTACGACCTCGTATCGCCATTGGAAAAAAACTCTATAGAAAAAAAATCGAAAGTCATCTCTTTTCTGATTTCAACGCGATTAATAGGCTAGTTTTTAAAAAAGAAATACACATTGTTTTTGCACATACGTCGCTCATTTCCGTGCGCGTGCTCAATATTTGCATCCCTTATCATTCTTTTGTAAAGTAATTACATTACTGTCACTCTCCCGGTCAATAAATAGTCGATCGCGGTAGGCCTTTAAGATGATAATATGTATCACAAATAAGATCATAATTAGGCTCCGGTTTTTGATGCAGGAAACTAAATGCCACTATAGTATCTATCTATCTATATCATCACGTCAGATCCCTAGCTGAGTAGGCAGAGAGTACAAAGTTCCAACTGACTTCCTTACAGACCTCTCTGACGTACACTCTCGACGATTGTGATCTTGACTACATAAGATACAGCACAACTAATGTAGTATTATTCTACAAATAACTAAAATACTTATAAAAAATTGTACTTGGTTCGGGCATATAGAAAGAATGTCGGAAGATAGAATGACAAAACAGATATACAATGCGATAGTAGAAGGATGTAGGTACCGGGGAAGACCTGGACTATCTTACCATGACCAAATAAACCATGTCTTATCCAGCAAGTCACAGAAAAGAGTCTTGAGGAAGGGTATGCTCCGTTGGTTCGGGCATATAGAAAAAATGTCAGAAGAAAGAATGACAAAACAGATACACAATACGAAAGTGGAGGGATGTAGGTACCGGGGAAGACCTAGACTATCTTACCATGACCAAATAGACCGAGTCTTATCTGAAGGACAAGTCAAGAGTCTCCGTAACCGGCAAGCGGATATGAGACAAACTATGAAAATGGAGGAAGCCAAAGAGGTCTGTAAGAAAAGAAGCTGTTTGAACTCTGTACTTTCTGCCTACCCCGCAAGGGATCTGGCGTAAATATTAATTGTAAGTCTACATACATTCACGCCTATATCCTATTGGAAAAATATGAATCATTGTACAAAACAAAATTACGATAAACATTACATTTACATTGATATAATGAACACATTAGCTATAATGCCGGTTTACGTGATGAAGTGTTAATAATGAACTTTCCGCTACTGTGTGAAAGGGGCATATGCGCAACAGGTGATAATACTTATCAACTTTTACTGTGGACTGGAAATAAAAAAATCAACACTTTTATACATTTTGGTGTAATATAAAAATGTTGTATGGAAGTATTCTTTTATATTTCTAGTACCGTAATAAAACGTAATCATTATTAAGTTTTTTATCATCATCATCAACCTATAGCAGTCCACTGCTGGACATAGGCCTCTCCAAGTGCACGCCACTGGGTACGTTTTTTTATGGCGGGGGGTAATCCTTCATAGGATACCCGCTTGCCAAAGGCGGAAGCGAGGGGCTATGCCAGAGTTAACGTAATATGTATATAAAGACTTGAGCATCTTTTAGCAATAACTAATGGTCCATTGATTTTAATTCAAAAAGGCTTTTTAAAAAAAAGCTTTTATATCAAAAACACAACGAAGATATCTTGCTTATCTTATATGAAGATATGTGACCATCTTACGGCTTCATCATCAGATTCTATAGTACTTGTCAATACCAATCTAACAAGCCTAAATATGAGAGAATTACATTGTAAAGTTTACATATTCCTATTGCCACCTTCCGACTCCATCATCAGACCAGCTCCATGGTACCGTATAATTGTATTGCCACCGCAAATGCTTGAAAAATGGATCACAAGATTTGAAACGGGAAGACAGACAGACATACAAACATTGCAAATTAAACAAAGCTTGTAATAAGAATGACACACACAGACGCGCTCTCTATGCGGCTTAAGGGTACCCGCTAAACACTTCCGAGAAGCCGCGTAGAGCGTCTGTGGGCATGATTCTTTTTCAGGACCACTAGTACTAGAATGTTCAACTATTACGTATGTTACCTCTGATTATGGCAAGATTCTTACCAACCTTAAACCCTCACCATGGTCCAACTAGTCGTTATGACTCAGGCGGGTTACGAGAAATTATTTGCACCTAACTCTACCTTAAGTAAAATTTACATTAACAAAGGTTTTTCACAATTTAGTACCTATAATTATTAATAAAAGTTGATAATTTAAATGCATTTTCATTTGATTACTTAAGATTTAAGTTTCATTTTGTTAAGAAATGCTAGTAAAGACAACTTGACTTGCTACTAGGCCTGTCAGTAGTAAAGGAAAAGTATTATTGCCCGTGTAACTACTGGTAGTAATACGGGAAACAAACGGGAAAACCATTACTGCCCGTATAACTACTGGTAGTACAACTGGTAAAATGAGCTTCCCCTGCTACTACTGGCCTGTAGTACTACGGGCAAGAATCATGCCCGTGTTACTACTGGTGGTAGGTAGTACCAATCAATCAAATAACGATGTGAGATCACCAAGTAAGCAGCGTTCGGCTCGGTCAGTCTGAGATAGATGACTGTTTGTGGCTTTTTCATATTCGAGCATCTCCGTGCTTCTGAAGGGATGCTAAGCCGTTGGTCCGGTTACCACTTAATGTGGTACAACCCAAGTTTAAAGCCTTATGGACTTGGCTTGATAAGGTGTACACAAACCTGCCTCCGCCAATCCCCACTGGGTCCGCATGGTGGAGTATGTATTCTCTTTCACCCCTATTCGTTAAACAAGGCCTATGCCCAGCAGTGGGATACTATGCGCTTATTTATGTATTATTACTTTGGTTCATTAATCTTCAAACGTTCAAATATAGTCAAAACTGATTTTCAGATTTCCTGGGTAGTTGTGAAAAACTTTAAACCCAGTAAATCCCCGCGATCACTCAAACAGCGCGCTGTTTCCACGCGTAATGGGCACACGCCTTAATGCGGTATACGGTGAACTAAAGAGAAATTATAATCCACCGACACCGTAACTGTTCGTTAAGTTTAATTAGCAGTCACCATTATTAATAACAGACGCGCTATGAGTAGAGACGAATAGGTAGAGACACCAACACAAGTGTTCCCTTTGATTTCTATTCCTTTTATACGAGAACTATGCACGCTACCGCCAAAGTTTTACGGACGTCTGGATCCAATGGTAAAAAGTTAAAGCCCCGAAGCCTACTGGAACGGATAGTCGCGGGTTCGAACCCGGCACGAGATAAATTTTTGTGCGACCCTCAAACAATTGCTTCGGTCTGGGTGTGTAAAATTCATGTTTGTAAACGCACCTACGTCACAGGAATAATTCCTAATGTGGGAATACGTTTATCTTTGAACTCAACCAATCCAGCCGATTTCGACATAGGTGAAAGCTTATATGACGACTTAGGTGGTGTAACAGACTTTTCCGGTCTGTCCTATGAAGTGCTCTCCAATGACTAACGTATCTAATTTCACCCATAAAAGAACAAGCGCAGCGTGGACATGGCAGGTGATCGGATTCCTAGTTCGTCTTGTTTGCAAGGTTATATTACGAACTAAGTGTAATTTCAGTTATTTTTTCTTCTTTCTTTGGGATGGAAATAATTTTACAATTTAAAAGTATACAGAAGGCGAGCTTAACTCAAATATGAGTTATCTTCCAGCTAACCATAGTGTTGAGAGATGAAAAAGTGAAATAAGAGGGCAGTTATACAATATAATGTTAATAGAAAATAGCAATATGTAATATGAAATAAATACTATATTTTGAAATATACATACATATACTCAGTAACTTACTATACAAATATTAAATACATATAATTATAATACATACATAAACATACATACCTAAATAAAGCAGGATAGAAAATGTTCTTTGATTCTTCTTCTGAAAACATCCAAAGATGAGCTCGCACAGACGCACAGCACGAACAGTGAAGGTCCCATCGTAACGACTAGAAGAATGAAGAGGAGCACGAAGAAGGAGAGATTTAGCTGCACGGCAGGGCTTATCCCTTGGAACAAGAAACTCAAAACGCTCCCTCGCAAATTTTTTCCGCTTTATAATGTTTTTTTTTTCTTATTTTATTTCTTTTTATTATTTTATTCTAAGAATATACCTACAATCGAGATAAGCGACTTAAATAATTGACCATCCTTGTCCTTATCATCATAACAAGTTCAGACGTTTACACGCAAAGCTTTAACAAATCAAGCATTTCTAAACCATTAGTCGGCTTTTACTTACATATAGAACTGCCAATCAGCGGACACACTAAATGGCGAGTTTCCGATATAAGAATTCAATATAAATAAACATGTCCTCATTACTTATACATTATCTATCTTCAACCGAAAGATGTCCACTGCTGGGCAAAGGCCTTCTCTCACAAATTGGTGGAGGCAGGTTTGTGGCCACCTGCTGTTGGCACTTATCAAGCCGCATCGCCTTATTAAGACTACAAACTCAGCTTAACGACTACCACATTAAGTGGTAGCCGGGACCAACGGCTTAACGTGCCTTCCAAAGCACGGAGACGTGCGAATATGAAAATGCCACAAACGGTCACCCATCTCAGGCCGACCGAGTCGAACGCAGCTTAACACCGCGGTCGCACAGTGCAACGAGCGCCTCATAGAATAGGGTATTAATTCCAATAATTATCAGAAATCAGCGACGCTTAGGTATCTTCTCAATTTCATGAATTAAGGGTATGTTGGTAAATCAAATTAGAAAACCTTCAACAGTTTTGTTAATGAGCTTCCACCTAATTACACGTATAATTGTCTACATATAATCCTTCAATTGTTATATATACACGCGCACTATGTTGTTTTGTACTACTAGGAAATCATGTACCATAGCGTAATGACATCTTTTCATTGCGAGTGATTACAAAAATTGCAGGTTGTCAGTAACGATCGTCGAGTGAACGAGCCGCCGTGACCAATACATATTGTATTCCTGCATATCACGACTATGTCCCGTAATGTGTGTGCAGAACAGTGGACAAAAATGCGTATTTCGATTGACCACACTTCACTACAGTTACTTTAAATGAGTACTTACTCCTAAATGGTAAATTTTGAGGTCTCCTTTCGTCCCAGTAATCCATCAGCTTGACAAGTTAGTAGTTTTTTTTAATTTTTGCAATGAAAAAACACTGCCATAATTTTTACATCAGAAGTCCGCCTGCATTGATGATGCAGGGATGATTGACAACTCTGTCTATAGCGGTATCAAACTCGCAGGTTTTTGGGATTCTCTACAATCGCATCATCAAACTGAAAAGCAATCAAATCGTCAAGCGCTAATGCTAAAAGAATTGTGTGTTCTTTGGCCCTTAATTATGAAATTCAAACAGAACTACAAAGGAATTCCAAGAGTAGAAGAGAAATGAACCAGACTATAAGTCTTCTCATTCATCGGTTAACGAAGCCGGGTGGTATTGAGAGAATTCTATTATTGTACGACATTTTCTAAAAGCCACAATGCAATTTTTATTTGCGTCGAGACGGGCGCCCGCCGCTAGTTTCTATTTCATACGATATGGACTTATATTGTTTTTTAAATACAATTTATTTGCGGCGACCCCTTTTGAATCAGTGGAAAACGTTTAGGCAAAGAGCTAGAAGGAGCGTGTATGAAACGAACTATGAGAGTGGAGGAAGCCAGAGAGGTGTGTAAGGAAAGAACCTGTTGGAACTCTGTACTCTCTGCCTGCCCCGCAAGGGATCTAGCGTGATGATATAGCTAGATAGCTAGAAGCAACTGCAATAGAAATTTTCATATTTTTGAATCAGCTCCATTCACTAAAGCTACTAAACTGACCTTCTCAGGACTCCAAAAACTGATTTTGTGTGTAAATGATCTACGCTGTTAGCCGCGGGGCATTTACAGCTTCACCAAAAGCTGAACTGACATTCATTTAATATCTACATACATACATAGGTCTATGATCAAAGATTGAATAATAGTTAAATAATATTTGAAAACAATTTTCAGAGCATTTATAGTAATTTTGAATGCTTGAGATGAGCAAGTATCACGTGAGTGCCTGAATACTTCCCTATAGTATGATTTTCCTAATTTTTTTCTATTAGAAAAAAGTCTTGAGAAAGGGTATGCTCCGTTGGTTCGGGCATATAGAAAGAATGTCAGAAGAAAGAATGACAAAACAGATATACAATACGAAAGTGGAAGGATGTAGGTACCGGGGAAGACCTAGACTATCTTACCATGACCAAATAGACCGAGTCTTATCTGAAGGACAAGTCAAGAGTCTCCGTAACCGGCGAGCGTGTATGAGACGAACCGTGAGAGTGGAGGAAGTCAGAGAGGTATGTAAGGAAAGAATCTGTTGGATCTCTCTGCCTACCCCGCAAGGGATCTGGCGTGATGATATAGATAGATAGATAGATAGAAAAAAGTCTAAATAACTATTAGTTACTTATTGAATCTCTTGCCACCTCCTTACACTAGTTTATAGGTACTTTACTAAAGTGTGATTTTATCGAATATTCTACCGGCGATTAAGAATCATTCCTGCCAAAGTGCAGAACTATGAAGTATTTGAAAATGTTCTGGGCTCTTAGTCTACATTTTATTTTATTTGCGTAGCATCCGCTTCAGTCACCAACAGTAAACGTATTCGCAGTAAACGTTAGGTTAAATATCTACGTTTTTCCATTTCAATAACTTTATCACTGAGTGTGGGATTCTTTAGTTGATAGGTTTTATCTTATAGCTTTTTCAATCAACTAATGGGTAAAACCACTCATATTTGCACTTGTTCTTTATTGAATATTAGCTTTTAACAAAACAACCATGAAATCTCCGTAAAATTTCCGTGGATCTCATGTAATAACTTCTTCGATAACATCATTCAGTAGGATGCTCATAACGCTATACAGGGTTACTTTTAAAACACTAAACAAACCTCGCATGATTACTATCATCATAAAAAACATCTTAAATATTGATTATTTCATTATTTTATTTTTAGCAAATAATCAGCCGTTCCATACACTTTGTAGAAATTAAATGTTTTCTTCTTTTGGCAATACACGGGACAAGTTGCATATTTTATATGACCTACAAATATTTGCTAAAACTCATAAACCTAAATAGGTTACCAGCTACCCTCTAAAACATGGCCGTTAATTAATACGAGCAATTATGTCCAGCCACGATTGACAGACAATCTGAAATCTCCGATTCATATGCGACTGGGTGGCAGACATAGTTAGAATTAATAATGAACGCGCTGCTCCGACTACGGAACAGAAACACGTGGACGCGGCTTTAGTTAAGAGCTTTAATTTCATGTGCACCCACTTTGGACGTAGTTGTCTAGGTTGCACGTGACAATAATCTTAAAGAAAATACCTTAGGAAAATAAATTCGAAATTTGCATAAAATGTCACTTTCTGCTTAGTACGTTAGCCACTTACTATAGGTCACGTTTTCCTTTGGGTGACAATCGTTAGTATACTGCTTCTTAAATAGGTTCACCAGAGCTTAGAGGAAAGATTCGCAATAAGAATGCGAAGAAGGTGAATTTACGCGATGGATAATCTAGAAGGCTGTAAAAGCTGAAGTGGGGCAAAGGGCGAGGATCGATCGCAGCCCACTTGTAATGACAAACATTTCAGAGCTAGTCGTCATAATTGTAAGGAATTAAAAGGGTGTCAGGGAGTTCAGGGAGATTTCAAGTCTGGAATAGGATGCTCGGATCAAGTTTTCTCACTCCGCAACATCGTAGAGAAGCATCTGGTAGTGGGTCGAAAGGTTTTCTGCGGTTTTGTGGATCTAGAGAAGGCGTTTGATATAATCGTGCAAAAGAGACTTCGGTAAATTTGACCAGAGTATGGTATAAACGGCACTCTTGCAAGCCGTCCAGTCTACTTCAGTGAATAGCGAGATATGCGTGCGGGTGGGTGGCAACATGCCACTTTGGTTTAACGTTAAAATCGGCGTCAAGCAGGGTTGCGTGTTGTCCGCTAGACAGTTTATAATATATCTAGATAAAAGTCTTCAAAGTCTGAATGGGGTAAATGATGGTTTAAAATAGGTGATCTAGTGGTAAACTACCTATTATATGCAGATGGCGCGGTGTTTACAACGCCAATCGTTATGAAAGAATTTGAAACAAAACCAAACCAACATGATGATGATGATGATGATCTTGGGCGCTCCTTCATTAAGGGTAGGAAATACACCGCTGATATAGAGAGAAGAGTAAATGCAGGAAATACAGTGAATGGTGCGATGGGAAAGCTACTTGGGTGTCGGCACTTTAGCCAAAAGTAGTAAAGAGAGTAGAGTACTTGTCCCAACGCTGTTATATGGTAATAAGAGTTGGGTATGTAAAAAGGAGAATCAAAGCAAGATAAATGCGGTCGAAATGCGAGCTCTACAGAAGATGTGCGGAGTCAAGCTAACCGACCGCATTTGCAACAGCGTAATAAGAAAGCGTGTAGGTATGAAAGATAGTATCGCTGTAGAGATAAGAAAGGATATGCTCCGTTAGATATAGAAAAAAGAATGTTGAAAGAAAGAGTGGCATATGCCATATAGAAAGAAAAAGTAACAAAACAGATATATAATCTATCTATCTATATCATCACGCCAGATCCCTTGCGGGGTAGGCAGAGAGTACAACAGATATATAATGACAACAAAATAACAAAAGTGGAAGGATGTAGGTACCGGGGGAGACTTAGACTATCTTACCATGACCAAATAGACGTGTCTCATCTGAAAGGTAAGTCAAGAGTCTCCGTAACCGGCGAGCGTGTATGAAACGAACTTTGAGAGCTGAGGAAGCCAGAGGGGTATGTAAAGAAGGAACCTGTTGGAACTCTGTACTCTCTGTCTACCCCGCAAGGGTACTGGCATGATGATTTAGACTTAAAACTGTTTTCTTTCTTATTTCCTGTTGGAACTTTTTGCCTACCCTGCAAGGGATCTGGCGTGACGATATAGACAGATAGATTATTTCTTATATTTTTAATGATGTAGTCATTCACGTAAAACAGTAAAATATTATTTATTTTAGACCTACATAAATAGATCGTTTGACGTAGACGTAGCAGAAATTACAATTTAGTCTGTTATTCAACTAACTAGCGTTTGTTTCATTTATTTATCAGAAAGATCAGTCAGTCAGTCAAGTCAAGTTTCGTCTTAAACGTATGGACAACAAGGTTTAAGGTTAAAGAAAAAAATAGCTATTCCATACATTTTGGTAAGTGTTTTAAGTTATTCGCACAATATCTCCTGTTTCAAACTTTGCGTCCTTGTCCTTTATGTCACGTAGTAAACATATGTATTTAGGCTTTATTGACAAAATGATCGATGCCATAAAATATTCTGTCCAAACAATTTATAGCATGCCAAGAGCAATACCGTAATGGTTTTATGGAATTACACGTCACGCCTTAGTCTTCTTTAACCAGGCAACTGACACACGAACCTCCATTTTCTAAAGCTGGAGACATGCTCATAAAGTCCGGGTAATAAATTAATATCGTCTCTGGCACCGAATCCAAGAATAGTTGCACACTTATATCAATAAAATATAATCAAGAATATCTCTAGAAGCTTCAATTTACACCAACAAAGTAATATTCAAATGAGCCGTGTAAATAACTTTAAAACTAGTAATTACACTTTAAATAACACAGCGGGGAAACGAGTCCTTGACGATAAAGATCCTACGCGCCAACATTGTAAGAAAATATTAATATATAAAAAGTTGTCAGAAACACGTCTTGTCTGATCAACGAACTCGGTTGGAATAACTTGTTCGTGAGGTGATGGCCTATAAAGGGTTTACATTTAGCAGGCTCGCGTGGAAGTATGTAGAGAAATAGGTATGAAAATTGATAATACGGTAAGTTTTTCTACATGCCTTATACGTACAAGTTTTGACCAATTCACTGTTTATTAATGTAGTTTACATTCACCGCTGACTAGTCAGACTACATACTACTATCATGTCCAATTCTCTGCTTACTAATACGCTTTACATTCTCGCACTAGCCAGTTTTACGAGTATGTCCACTGCTTTGCATACTAACGCGGTTTACATTTTCACGCTAACCAATTTCATGTCCTTTTCTCGGCTTACTAAAGAGGTTTACATTCTGTCGCGGGTCAGTACCATTTCACCTTCCCTGTTCACTAATTCGGTTTACATTCTCACGCTGGCCGGTTCCATGCCCACTTCCCTGCTTACGGCCACAGAATAAAGTTGAATCTATTTTATAAGTTAGAAATGGAGTATTTGAACCAATAATGAGTAATTACTAGTGTTAATATTGACATAATGAAAACATAATGAAGTTTTCTTGAAGAGTATTTAACTTGCATGGAAATTAAATCCTGCTTTTATACAATTTCTTTTAAAATGGTTTATAATATTTTCAATATTCACAATATTCTTACAGCATACATAAAAGGGAACCATTCTAGTTTTAGTATCGTTTACGGAGTCATCCGTGATTGTGGAAACTTATTACTAAGGCAAATTGTATGCAAAAACAATGTATGTATTGATTTAAACCAGTATTTTTTTTAAGATATAAGAATTTTAATTAAAACACCAATAGATAAATTATATACAATATCTACGTTTATGTTAAAAACCCGTAAATAATTATTAACAATAAACCGGTGTAAAAAAAAATGTTTTCACGCCGCTGTCAGTTGGTAATGTACCTAGAACGCTGTCAGCATTGCCGCGCTGAATAGCAATGCTTATATGCTGACTAAAATACATACCAGCGTTCTGGACGCCAGTACACTCCACCAGACGCTTTGAAATTGCTCAAAAATCCAGTATTAAAACCTTGTGATCAAAATAATATACACAAAGTAGGTTCAACCTGTATAGAGAAAACACGTTCGTGTTTATGGGTAATACACACTTTGCCGATTCAAAAATTAATTCATTAATTTAAGTGGCTATAATATAGGAAATCTCCCGGCTACCTGTTTCTGTGCGGGAGTACCGTTGCTCCGATGTGTGTCGATGTTATGTATGAATTTTATTTATTATTTTATACAGTGGAGAGAGGTGTATAAAGAAAGAACCTGTGGGAACTGTGCACTCTTTGCCTACCTTGCAAGGCATCTTTTTTGTATCCTCATGGAGTATGTTCCTTCACCATCATCAGCTTTCTACAACCCACCGCAGGGCATAAGCCTTCTTCCTCTTGTGCTACCTTCAAGGTCCTGTTTCCTACCCCAAGTTCTACTCTTGATATATCATCTACCCACCGAGACATTGGTTCGTCCAATCGTCATCATCACCACTTCCAGTCCTATTCCACACACTGCAGGGCATTATCCTCTTCTCTCTTACGCCACATATCCCTATGCTGAGCTAATCTTAGCCAGGTCCTACCAGTGCATTAAACCACATCATCCACCCATATTTGTACTGGCCTTCCTCGATTGTGATATCCCTTCCGTGGCCACCATTTCGACACGGCTCTATTTCACCTGCCGTCACCACATCTTGCGACGTGTGTGTATATTTATATATAAATATACTAGTTACTAGACATACTAACAATAAAATAATAAAAAAAATAAAAACGAGGTGCACTGTGTATACCTATCATGTTAGTTCCCAGTCTAATAGAGGACGAGCCTATTGCCCTTACACCGGGTACAATTCCTGACGCCAGATCTCTAATGTGGCTGTTTTAAAAATCTGTATTTGTTTTAATTTATCCTGTGCTTAAGCACCTCTATTTAAAAACGCAAGTTTTTATATCACAACACTACAACGACGAAATATTAAAGTGCTTTTCTATACCTACCTGCGTATACATCAACAGAGGGCTTAGTAAACCATGCACAAACCATTTGACGTTAACCTAACGTCATCGAAAAAGGATGCTGTGACTTTTATCTTTATTTAGTAGTTACACATTTATTTTGAAATCTTCATAAATTATTATACAGCCTGTGTTATTCTAATGTATAAGCAATATTACTGGTAAGATTCATCAAAATCAGTTCAACAGTTAAAAGTAACAAACTTACAACCATCCACCAAATTTTTGTGCATTTATAATACTAGCTTCTGCCCGCCACTTCGTCCGCGTTTACTTTAGACAAGAACCTAACATTTTTCCGGGATATAAAGTATCCTATGTGTTAATGCAGAAAATAAACTATCTGTGTGCTAAACTTCATCCAAATTCATACCGCCGTTATTGCATGGTAGAGTAACCAACATCTAAATATACAAGCCTTCACATTTGTTATGTTAGTAGGAGTGGTATTATTAGGATATTTGTAGTGTTAAAAGGATAGCATATCAACCAGATAGCGTCAAGCTAATATCAACCTGTTCATGCTTAGCTCTCTGATGGAAATTTAACTAACGCCCAACTCCTCAAATTATCGACCGAAGCCATCCAACATACTTTTGTGGTAGGTCTCAAAACCAATGGGTTCGGAACTGATTACGAACCGATTATGTAGGAGATTGCCAACCGATTGTATTGGAGAGGCCTCAGAAAGAAACAGAAGATGTTAAATAATTTTCCCTATCCCGTCCAAAAGTTTGTCTCTAAGATTCTTCTGAAGATTGGGCCTAAATTTTTAGTATCCACTTGGTGAAAAATATGAGATTATATAGAGATTATATAAGGGTATGCTCCGTTAGTTCGGGCATATAGAAAGAATGTCAGAAGAAAGAATGACAAAACAGATATACAATGCGACAGTAGAAAGATGTAGGTACCGCGGAAGACCTCGACTATCTTAACACGACCAAATAAACCGAGTCCTATCTGAAGGACAAGTCAAGAGTCTTCGTAACCGGCGAGCGTGTATGAGACGAACTATGAGAGTGGAGAAAGCCAGAGGGGCGTGTAAGGAAAGAACCTGTTGGAACTCTCTACTCTCTGCCTACCCCGGAAGCGATCTGGCGTAATGATATGGATATAGAAATTGACGTACGTTCCATGCTCTTCGATAGCAATTTGCCTAACTTCAAACTCCTCAAACTATCATCCGAAGCCATATGCTAAGAGCAGACAGATCAAACGATTTCTAGTTGCATGTCGCGTGTGTAGGTAATATTTGCACAATCGGCTGGGGCCGGCCCAATCACGAATTATCGCATCGTCACGAGTTACGGCAACCACCACCCGACGCCATCAATGACGTTATAAGAGTGACGTCGCAGCTAGCAGCATTATAGTGCGGCAAGGATCTTTAGGCCCATGGATGTCATTGACGTTGGTGTCAAATTAGGTTTCCGGTGAAGCTGTAAAGGCCTCGCGACCAACAGCGTAGATCATTCACAGACATACGTGAAATTAGGGGAAAAGAGGGTAAAATTTAGTATAATTTTTCTACTTCCAAGCCTTCCAAGGAGATATTTCAAAAGGTCCACACGGTTACTAATTAAAAAAAATACTTGGGTAAATTTGATAGCAAACGGCAATTCTGCCACTGTCATGTAGTGACATTCCACTTGATGACAGAGTAAGTTACGACTTTGGCCGCGGGCCAAAATATCCATGTAGGGCTGTAATTTTGACGTAGACTTTAAAACCATTAAGTTTAGAGGTGATTGCTAACCGATTGTGTAGGAAAGGCCGTTATAAGAAGACCGAAGTAGGTATGTATGAGACAAACGATGAGAGTAGCGGAAACCAGAGAGGTTCAGCAGTTTTTCGTGATATTGAAAAGAATGAGTACACAGAGTTCCTACAGGTTTATTCCATTCAGACCTCTCTTGCTTCCTCCACTCTCAAAGTTCGTCTTATACACGATCGCCGGTTACGGAGTCACTGCCTATTTCGTCAAGATATGTACCTATAATTCCAAAAATATTATGGTAGTACAGTTTCCAGTTTGATACAATGTTGTATTGCCTTGCGAATATAACATCAATTAAGTAAAATATTAATAAAGATGGCAGACACAATAGATAAACAATAGGTTTCTGCACCGGTGGTCTTTTGTGGATTGAAGGTAACTAATTAAGATATTAATTATATGATAGCGTGACGTTGATGCAGGTTAAAGCCTATTCACACGGTCGCTTCAGTGACAAGGGCGAATTTGAGGCTCCCAGATTAATTTGGGCTCTGAAATTCACTGTCCATCAAACCAGTGAAATTAAGCCACCGAATACCGAACCGAACTTCGTCACATTTTGCTCACGTTATTCATGTCACATCACACACATGATAGGAATTATGGAAGAATGCCCCGAATTTGGCCGATGGCTTGGGACATTAGTCCAGCTTAAGCTCCACTGGATCGAGTACACGCTGTTCCTATCGCCGCACGGTACAAATCTTTATATGAACCACAACTATCTGTTTTTAACCGACTTCAAAAAGGAGGAGGTTCTATGTTCGGTTGTATGTATGCTTTTTTTATGTATGTTCAGCGATATTTCCGTCAATTGTGGACCGATTTTGATATTTTTTGCATTGGGTTCAGTATATCTCCAAGGTGGTCCCATATTAATTTTATTGACATTGGACCTTGGACTTAGAAGATACACCAGGGAACTCCTTAACGACAAACAATAGGCATGTGTAAATTGAGATATTATGGGTATTACGTCAATGTTATAGGTACCCTACTATAGAATAATTCACTAGTCACTTAAAATTGTAAAATAAAAATCTTTTATAAAAAAAGGTAAACCGACTACAAAAAGCAAGAAAATAAATATTTGAAGTCGGTGCCAAGTAACCGACGGCACCAACCAGCACCGACTTCAAATATTTATTTTCTTGCATTTGAATTCGGTTTACCTTTTTTTATAATATGAGTGTTTGTATGGTACCTATCGGGTCACAATTCATAGGTAACTTCTTTTTTGATGGGAGAAATCCTTCATTGGATACCCGCTCTTCCTTGGGGGAAACGAGGAGTTATGCCGAGACTCCTACCGGCTAAACCCCCACCGTACTCCAAGTCGCCACTGTGGCTGGGGCGGGTTACGGGGACGCGTGAGAAACCATCCGCGAATTCGTAGGTAACGTTACGTTAACCTGTTTAATAACTAATAAATTGTGGGGAGTGCTTGCATGGCAATGTATGGACTTAAACAAGCTCCACTTGGTGCGCACGTGTCACTTCCCACAGTGACACTAGTTTCGCTAATGTGTTACAGGTTTTATGCGGAATAGAATTTTATACGCAGTCATGCCTGTCGTCCACTGTTCACCGAGGATTTTAGGTCCTAACATCACCTGTAACATTATCATTATATCATTTAGGTTGAATTACCAAGGACGCTGTACAAGCCACAGCGTCCTTGGTAATCCTTTAATAACCTCTTGAGGTCAACATAAAATCACCGCCTAGTCTGGACTCTTATTCGCTATGACGAATTGAAAGCGTAACGTGCCACGTTAAGATACCTTCGTGAAATAATCTTTTAGTGGTACTCCAGAGCCATACAGAATACAGAATACGAGATCATTTCAGTAAGCTACAGTAACGCGCCGCATTGTGTCATAGCGAATCCGACCCTATTATATACCTCTGCCACCCCCGCTGGGGGAATATAGGCGGGACGGTGTTTATTTTTATTCACCTCAAAAAAATCAGCTGTTTCATACATTTCGTTGAGCGTCAGTAAAATCTTTCAATGGAAGAGGCAACTTCTTTTATCGCTTTTATTTTAATCTGAAAACAAACTTTGTATTTCGTGCTGTACAGAATTGGCTTTCAAGAGGTTAATAATAATTAATCACCAATAACCACGACCAAATAGACCTAGTCTTGTCTGAAGGACAAGTAAAAAGTCTCCGTAACCGGCGAGCGTGTATGCAACGAACTATGAGAGTGGAGGAAGCCAAAGAGGTATGTAAGGAAACAACCTGTTGGAATTCTGTACTCTCTGCTTACCCCGCAAGGGATGCGGCGTGATGATATATAGAACCTTAAACCTACACTTCATAATCATAAGACACTATACGAGGCGCTCGTAGTGCTGCGCGACCGCGGTGTTCTTATCGGTCATCAAGCATAGATGGACAAAATGTAATCAGATTAATTGTTAACCACCCCCGCTTGGGAAACAGGCCAATAGAAATATAGGCGTGATGGTGTATTAATGATTAAAGATTACAATTACATTTTGTAATCTTCAACGATAACGATTACACTTTTAATCATGAATCACGACTGAATATTACAAAATGAAATTGTAATCATTAATCTGATTATATTTTGCCCACCTCTGTAATCAAGGTTTAACAGCATTCTGCTCGTTCGGTCTGCGATGGTTGACCGTTGTGGCTTTTTCATATTCAACACCCAAAAAGCCGTTGGCCCCGGTTAACAGTTGATGTGGTTGTCAATAAGTTAAGTTGGAAGACGACTTCGTAAGTTCCAACAGCAGGTGGCCACTGACCTGCCTCTCCGCCGCGCAATCCGCACTGGGTCCGCATGGTAGGACCCTAAGGATTTTGCCCAGCAGTGGGACAATATAGGCTGATTATATTATTATTACGATTCCTCTGGTCTAGATCGAACCATCAATATGACTTCATAAATATTTCAATTCTATTCATTAGCTAAGCTCAAACCTACTCGCAAAGCGAAATATCGCGAACAAAGGCTTCAGGCAAATCAATAAGCAAACATATTTGATATTTTTAGAACCAACTTGTAGACTCGCGAAGACGTAATGACTGCCCCATCGATTCGCAACCTACATTAAATGCTATCATACCTGCTTAGTACTTAAGAAAGTTGTAGTATTCATGAAACATCGTTACGCCTATATTCCTCAAGCGGGGGTGGCAGAGGTGTACTGAGCACACCCACGTTATGCCGACGATTTTAGGTCCCATGTAATAAGGGGCGAGCCTATTGCCATATACCGGGCACAATTCCCGACTCCGGACTAGTACTGGGAAATTTTCGTTAGAAAAACTACACATGTTCGACCTCGGGATCACAAAGCGATGCGCTTTGCCACTAGACCAACGAGGCAGTATTCATGAATATTAGATATCTGCCTACTATAGGTGATATCATCATCATCCGCCCGTGTCAGTCCAATGCCGGACATAATCCCCTCCCATGGCACGCTGCTCAATCTTGAGCTAATAGATGATTTGGTCTGTTATACCAAAAAAATTAACGCTTTAAGAGTCAGTAGAACTCGCGTTTTGTGGTTGCGTTACTTTCTTCTAAGAATTAGGGCACCATGTAGCCAGTCTTATGAACAGTATAATTTGATGGCTTTAATTTAAATAGATAGAAAACCTGACAGATCAGCCTATATTGTTCTATCATACACTACAACATAATGTGGAAGAAAATTGTGATTTAAAAAGAGTGACCGTAGAATTTCCCGACTTTCTTCTCCACAGGAATTACATAACGAAAAGGTGGTGGAGTCTTTGTTACTTTTCTGAAGATTCACATATACTTTAATGGTTTACATGAATATATATATGGTGGCTTTGTTTTTAAAGAAGACAAGAAAATAAATTTGTTCAGCGATTTTAAAGGAACATTGACTATATAAACGTCACATAGCTACTTTCTGTAACTCCGTCAATATTGAAGTTATCATATATGTGTAAATAGCATGTGTGCCTTGAAATAAGGATCAGGATGGCATTAAATATGTACATAAAATCGAAAAAAAACAGCGTTTTTTGAAAGCACAGCGGTGATATTCTGATTCTATTTAAGTAAATGCTCACCCAATAATACTTTCAGGCATTATCACGCATGGCAGTTTGCAGGTTCGTCGAGGTCTTCGCTGGGCTCTCTTTCGTTGTCCTGCGCGCCGCTCGCCAAGCCTCACGCCAAGCCGCTCGCCGCACCGATCGCCAAGCCGCACGGCGCGCCGATCGTCGAGCTGCTCGTCGAGCGGCTCGTCGCGTTGCTCGAGGGGCTCGCCGAACTGCTTGTCCCGTTGCTCGTGAGGCTCGCTGAGACGCTCGTCAAACTGCATAGCTTGTGCTTCTCTCGTACTGCTGTTATGTATTACTTTGATACGTATCCTCCTTGAACAATGAAGAAAGAGAGTGTTGAAGCAGTGCAAATAATTTCAGTAGTCAAGAGACGTATGAAGGAATCCTTGTTGTCACAATTATTCTACCTAGTAGGTAGAATAATAGGGACAACAAGGATGAGAGTAGAGGAAGCCAGAGAGGTATGTAAGGAAAGAACCTGTTGGAACTCTGTACTCTCTGTCTACCCCGCAAGAGATCTGGCGGAGATTTTACATTGCAACGTGCATAGGTACTACTTTCCTTACCAACCTCTCTGGCTTACTCCAATCTCATTGTTCGTCTCATACACGCTCACCGGTTACGGAGACTCAAGACTTTCCCTTGAGATAAAACACAGTCTATTTGGTCATTTCATTGGTAAATGTATTATGTTAAAAGTTATTACTACACTAAATAAGATAAAAAAGATAACCTTTGAGATTTTGTGTCTAATACGGCAGCCCTGCTCTCATAAAAAAACCAGTCAGTTAATTGTTGAACATCATAAATATAGGTCTATCATCAAGTCTACGCCCTCGCGGGATAGACAGGGTGCCCTAACAGGTTCTACAATCATTAAATATTGCGTATATCAATAGCTCTACTTTACCCCAGTGATTATCCGCCATTTTTCCAAGAAAAGGTTAAATAAAGATGCAGTTTGTGAGTAATGGCTACTTCCCCTTGTCACTGTCACCATGCTAGTAATTAAGGTAATAGTTTCAACAACATGGCGATTAAATTTTACATCATAATATCTCAATATATCATTATTAAGTCTCCGTAACCAGCGAGCGTGTATGAGACGACCTATGAGAGTGGCCTTGCTCCACTCTCATAGGAGCACAGAGAGCTGTAAGAAAAGAACCTGTTGGGACTCTTTACACTCTGCCTACTTAGCAGGGGATCGGGCGTGATAATACAGGTAGAATAAATCTCATTGTTCTGAAAAAAAGCTGAAATAATTTATCTAGTCCTTTAACGCGATACATTTTCTTCGGTATATTTAGCCCATTTGTTTGACTTTTAGACAAAACGACCGAATAGACTTTTGGACAACCTTTGTTTGTAGTTTAACTTAGGAAATAAAGTGCGGTATGCTATCTCATCAGATAATCACCAGATTCGCGAAGCACTACTACACCAAAGACGCAGTCTTAACAACTTTAAATCTATATAAAGTTTATTATTTACTTACGAGGTTGCCAAAGAGCAAAAAAATGTACTTGTTAATCCATAATTAGCCTTTTCCACTTTGATGTTGACGAATTAGGTGTTATTTTGCCTCATTGGTCATTTATCTCTCTCTCTCTCTCTCTCTCCCTCGATCTTCGGGCTTCCGAAGGGCCGCTAAGCCGTTGGTCCCGGTTACCTTGTATATTGTGAGACTCGTTAAACCAAGTTGAAAGGGTTATAGGCAGCTTGATAGGCTCCAACAGCAAGTCGCCGCAAACCTGCCCCCGCCAATTCTAACTGGGTCTGCGCGGTGAAGAAGGAACTAATCTCTATAACCTCGATTTGTGAGCGCAGAGGGGCTAGGCACGAAAAGATTGACGTTAGCGTGAAGCTAGAGAGTAACCCTGCTGGAATTTTCATGTATATTTAATAAATTATAGTTATGAAAAGGATAGCATATTTACTCTCTATTTGACACTAACGTCAACATTTTCGTACTACGCCCACAGGCCTTGGCCCAGTAGTGGGACAGTAAAGGCTGGTATATAATAACTAGCCGTCAATGTATAAACGACCACTCATACTTGAAGTTGTTAGGTTGGTGATAAATAAATCATCATTTTGCCTGCAATTATTCTGACAACATAATTAGTAATAATGCAATGACTTTCAACGTCTTAATATGTGGATTATAGACGGAGTTTTCTGAAATACAGCCTTCCACTTACACGGAAATAAACAAATAAAAGTATAAATGATTTAAAATAAGATTTCAAGTTTTAAGGAAACAACCTGTTGGAACACTGTACTCTCTGCCTACGAAGCAAGGGATCTGGCGTGGTGATATAGATAGATGGATAGATTTCAAGTTTTTAAGACGCATTAAGGCATCGTGAGTTAGGCTATTATGTCCTCCACTCCGATCTAGGTCTCTAACCTATTCGCGCCTTTATTAAAAAGGCGTCAACACGTCACTTCGCAAACGCATCTACCCATGCGAATCCGTTAATCGTAGCCACCGCCGACTACGATCTCCCCCCCGACCCCTGCCGCCACCGCCGGCCGCAACATGTTCTCACCGACCCCCCCGATGCTTTGTCATCCCTTCTTTCCGCTCAGAATACGGGCGACAACGACGACGTAGTAGTAGACCCCCTCCCATAGCCGGCGGTTGACCGGTGCACTTAGTAGTGCACCCGTCCCCCTACAGCGACTGTCCCAACCGAGGGCGCCGTGGAAAATC
Source organism: Phalera bucephala (assembly GCA_905147815.2). Taxonomy (NCBI): domain Eukaryota; kingdom Metazoa; phylum Arthropoda; class Insecta; order Lepidoptera; family Notodontidae; genus Phalera; species Phalera bucephala. Next base: position 3,564,461 of record LR990609.1, on the reverse strand, counting down.
CTGCATAGGACTTCCGCGAGCCTCGGGGGAAGCTCGAGGGGCGTGTTAGATTCCTACCGACTAAAAACCCCAGGGTGGCCCCCGCTAGATATTACGCGGGGGACGCGAGTTAGCCCGTATTCTTAAGCCGCGGGCTATTGGGCTGGGGAGCCTGGGCGGGCTATGCAGTCAGGATCGGCCCTCTCCCGATCTCGCTCGGCCTCCTCCTTCTGGGACATCACCGTCTCGCAGATAAAGGATACGACCCCCCACGCCGATTCCCCTGCCAGCATAGCCGCTACTACTGCTGGCAGGGAGCGGTCCGGTCCGATCCAGTCTACCAAGATCCGCCGCTCGAAGGCCCAAGCTAAGCACTCTTCAAACGTGTGCTGGGCGGAATCCTGTTCCCCACCGCAGTGGTGACAGGTCGTCGTCGCCTCGCGTCCGATCTTTCTCAGATAATCACCGAAACAACCGGGACTGGTGATTATCTGGGTAAGTCTATAGGTGACTCGCCCTCTCCTCCGCTGGTGCCAGGCTTCGAAGGATGGCAAGATAGCTTGGACGACGCGATTGCGCGAGATGTGCTCTTGACTGTGCCTCGCGCGCCACTCCTCCAGAGCGCGCCGTCATTCCCGCCGTCTCACTTCTTCGAGCGCAGGCACGCCCTCGCCGCTTTGGCGGACGCCACGAGTCTGGTCGTAGACCCTCGCGTCCATGTCCGCCAGGATATGTATCCTCGTGCGATGCAGATGGCCATCTTGCGCTGCAGGCCTGACAGTCGGTGTGACCACACGGGCACCCCATAGAGGGGCACCAATCGCACGACCCCCACGCCCGTAGAGGCGACGCCTTTCGACCCGGGGGACTAGGCGCTCGAAGTGCTCCTCGAAGCCCCAGCGACTGTCCAGTGTGAGGCTTAGGTACTTTAGGTATATCTCGCTCTTTAGGTACGCGAGTCTCCAACGCGAACCCACAAGTTGGGCGGTTCCCTGCTCCTCGGCAGTTTGTGGAACCATAGCGCCTCGGTCTCGGAGGCGCTATCTACAGGCCCAACCCGCGGATCTTGGCAACGACGACCTCTGCCCCAAGCTTGGCGAACCCTATAGTCCTCTCGAAGGTGTCCCCCTCGGCCAACACCAATGTGTCGTCAGCGTAACATACGACGCTAACGCCGGGGGTGAGATCGACACGCAGGACTGCATCGTAGGCGAGGTTCCATAAGAGGGGGCCCAACACGGACCCCTGCGGAACCCCGCAAGACACTTCCCTCCAGTGCAATGTACCGCCCTGTCCGATGTACTGGACGTATCTGTCGCCTAAGTAGTCCCTGATCGCGGCCTGCAAGTATGGGGACGCGATGATGTTCCAACGCCCCCAGGATCGCGTCCCAAGGCAGGGAATTATAGGCGTTGACGATGTCGAGACTTATCGCTAACGCCACCCCGCCCCGGGACACGGCCTGCGCCGACAGGGAGCGGACGCGAAGTATCGCGTCTAGCGTGGAACGCCCCTGTCGAAAGCCGTATTGGCTTTCAGCCAGGTCGAGACCGACATGCGACAGATGCCCACTGAGACGAGCGGCAACAATCCTTTCGAAAAACTTGCCGGCTTCGTCTGCAGCACTCCCTTCCTTCTTCAAAAGGACTTGGCGAGCCTCCTTCCGGGCCGTGGGGAACTTGAGGTAACGCAGGCAGCTATTGAACAGCCGCCTCAGCCTGTCCCCCAGGGCGGCCAGAGCGGACGCCCATGCCCTCTCCGGATACCGTCGGGGCCGGGCTCGGTATTGCGAGCCCGCAAGCGGCTAACGGCTCGGTCCAGCTCCAGTTCGGTCACCCGCAACTCGTCGGTGTAAAGGGCATGACAATAAGCCTTATAGCAATGGGAGTACACAGCCACCTACGTTTGGGACGTCAGCGTAGTAATATTATGTCCTTGTCACCACTGGTAAAGTTAATGTTGGAAACCGAATACCTGTCCTTCTTATCTTGGTTAGCGTGTACTTCAACCCAATGGGAACCTGTTGAAATATTACTCTGGAGGTAGGAAAATTTTATAATAAATGATAACCCTAATTTCACACCAACGCCCCCACTGCCAATGTCATCCACAGGCCAAAAAATCCTTGTCGCACTATATGTGTTTCCAACCAAAAGATGGCGCTATATAAAATCTCAAAGTTAGTAACTAAATTATATTCTACCAAAACATTTATTTATACTATATTTATTTATTATAAATTACAACATCCTTACAGTTAACCAAATCGATGCTATCACCTTGTGGTTGAAGCTGTTATAACCTGTTGATTTGGGTAACTGTTGTTACATAATGTTGTTTGTTCATAAATCAAATATTACTAGTGGTCGCCCATTGGTCGAAATTCGACCATAATTAATTTAAATTATAAGTTTGAACATTATTAACGTTCTATTGTCAAAGACTATACTTCTATAATAACAGATTTCGCCAAGGCTACACTATTAATTTGCCTATTTTTTTCAAACAAATTATATGAAATTTAAATAAAAAGCAAAACAAAAAATGATTAAAATAAAGCCGTAAATACCATTTTTTAATTTTTTTTTATTGAATCAAAAAACCAAAAAGAAAATTGAACTCGACATACATACTTCGATAATTTAATTAATAATACAAAACTTCACTGTTAAAGATGTTTTTTGTAAAAACTCTTTCATCTATAGACAAATATTAAAAACAAATAATATTAATCTATTCTCAATTTGAACTGTATTGTGTCAAATAGTGTGTGTAATGTGTTTTTTATTGATTTAATGTATTTTATATGCATAATTTTAAAAAAATATTAGCATTTGCACTCCTTCTCGATATAAACTATAAGTGTGGGAAATTTCATACTCCTCCGTCCGCGGAATTTTCGTAAAAAGGGGTACAAAGTTTTTGCTTCACGTATTAATATAATGATAAAGGACATTGTCGAAAATTGCCCCAGAACCAACAAACATTAGACCCATGTCATCATTACTTATTTATTTTAATAAAATAATGGCAAATATCCGTATCTAACGGACAATTTGCAATCTAAAACGAATATGTATTAATGGCTACTGAATTATAACCTCCAAATGTAATACTTTTTGCGCAATATTGCGATTCCCCGGTTATCCCTTAAATAATATATGCCTTAAGAGACTTTATGATTTGAAATCATACAAGTATTTTTTCACTGCTGTTGGTTTTTAGGCAAATCATGTATGGGCGCAGAACAGTGTCCTTCGTGCTAAACACCTAATTGCGCATTCACCAATAAATTTCGTCTGACTGCAACTAAAAATATGTCATTTTTCATGTATGAGATTCACAATACGTTTAGCACGATAAGAAATGTAAACAACATGTAACCCCACCGTGCTGTTCGATAACCGTTGCCGTAACTTAGTCAAATGATCATACAATCATATTCTATGCGCCACTTTCATAAAGTTATCGTAACGCATCGCGTTACGTGTTTGTTCATAGCCATAAAAATCGTAATAATAAAACACTAGAAGTGACACTCTCTGCCTACCCCGCAAGGGATCTGGCGTGATGATATAGTTAGATAGAAGTGAAATGGTGCACTATTTTCTTCGATACCACTAACGCCGCTAAAAAAAAAATTACTTAACTGTCATTGAAATGTTTTTGCACACATATTACTTAGTTACAAATCTATTCTAAACAATAATTTGGATAAAGAGAAGGACAAGAAACACAAATAAGCAGTAAATAATACACATAACAAGAAGAAGAAACGTGCAACTCTAGTGTAAAAAAAATAAATGAATATGAATAAGTCAGAGAACCGACTCAAGCCAATGTTTGGATGAAGGACATCTAAACATTGATGGATTTGAATTAAATAAACACATATTATTGCCGTCTAAATATTGTCCAATGAATTGTCTATCTATCTATCTATAACATCACGCCAGATCCCTTGCGGGGTAGGCAGAGAGTACAGAGTTCTAACAGGTTCTTTCCTTACATACCTCTCTGGCTTCCTCGACTCTCATAGTTCGTCTCATACTCTCTCGTTCTTCTCGTTCCGATGAATTGTATTACTTTAAGAAGTAGTCACAAGTTTTGGAACGATTTCACCATCAACTTTAGTCACTTTATTACATATATTATAGTATTTTTCATGAAGGATGGGTACTGTGACAGTTGTGTCAAAGAAAATTATACTATATTCAATGGCAATAAGAGGAATGGCCCGTTTCTATACTTATGGTTTTATGCCTTAATAGCATTGAATTAAATATTAATTTCGTTTGGCACTTAGAACTATCACTACCCATCTTATGTGAAAAATATTATAGTCCACAGAGTCCCATTCGCATTTTCTCACATGTGTGGCGCCAAGTTTACACGGCTATACGACTAGTACGCCGTCACGCCTATATTCCTCCCGCGCCGATGGCAAAGGTGTACAGTGTACACTCACTTTTCGCCGACGATGATAAGACCTGCACAACTGGGCACAATTCCAGATTCCGGACTGATACTGGATATTTTTCGATAGAAAATCTACATTTATCCGACTCAGGTTGATTTTTTTTTAATAAAACGTAGCGCCATGTGAGTATTTAGTCCTGTGTAGTGGGTGCGTTTCCAAATATGAATATTCACATACACAAATACCCAGTCCTAAACAAACAATTGCGGGTCACACAAAGATTTGTTCCGTGCGGGAATCAAACCCAACTATCAACCCAGTGGGGCGGCTTAATCTCTTAATCACTGCGCTAAAACGTCCGTTGAATCTCGAACCTAGAACCTCGTGACCGCAATCATTCGCCACTAGACCAACGAGGCAGTCAGAACTTCTTGTATGTTAATAATTCTATTTATATGGTCATAGCAAATAGGACCCGACAGGACGTGGGGCAGTGCGGTTCGCCCAATTATCCGGCCCTAATCGAATTCCCGTGTAGGACGGTCAAGACGCCGTCCGGAGACGGATGGGGTGACAAGTGCCGGCCGTCAGTCCGGATTCGGAAGATCCGAACCGAGCCGTCTCCTTGCGCCTGATTATAAATCCACTGGCGGATACGTGTATAGTATCAATCCGATAATTGATCATGAATAACAATCGATTTTGCACATATGCACGCTGTGCAAAAGTACCCAGGAAGATAAGTAGATTTTGAACGCACCCCAATAAGTATAATCAAATTCTCACATTATTAGCTTCTGCCCGCGACTACATCCGCGTTGACTTTAGACAGGAACCTGACATTTTTTCGGGACAAAATTCTATAAGTCCAGGTAATAAACTATCTGTGTGCCAAATTTCATACAAATCCGTTCAACCGTTTTTGCGGAATTGAGTAACAAACATGTTAACATACAAACTTCCACATTTATAATTTAAGTAGGATTATGTCAATTTGTTTATGGTACAAGGAGCTCGTGGCGCTGAGCGACTACGGCTGTTCGAAGCGATCACCAAGGTTAAGCAGCGTTCGGATCGGCCGGTGTAAGATGGGTGACCATTATAGGCATTTTCAAATTCGATTCTCTGCTTCTTCATCAAATCATATAAAAATGCACTATCCTTTTTTAATGTTTTGGAGACTGATACGTAACTCTGTTGATTACCATTCTCTATCTATGTGTATCATCACGCCTGTCTATGTAGATCGGTTGACTATGTGCTTTAAAAATAATGTTTTATTTATTTCATAAATATGGTGTAAAAAAAATTAATTTAGGAATAATTCATTATTGAAAAAATCGAATCAACACATCACTAAAGCTGCTTAGAAAAGGAAGTGACTGCCCTTTTTTAGCTGCAATCTCTACTTAACTTATATTAAAGGGTTCGCAACTACCTAAAGCTTACGTTCGCACGAGTGTCTATCTATTATTATCTATCTATCTATAGCATCACGCCTGATCCCTTGCGGGGTAGCCACAGAGTACAGAGTTCCAACAAGTTCTTTCCTTACATACCTCTCTGGCTTTGCCCGAGTGCTTCTTTAAAACCCGCGTTTTCAACGCGTTAGCCGTTTTGACTCATTCCAGCGCTTTACTAACACGCTAGAATGACAAAAATGGCTAACAGTACATTTTCTTGAACGAGTTGTAGAGTTCAGCGCGTTGAAAAAACGTCCTTGCGAATGAGAGTAAGGGGAATAGTAAGTACACTGTGTAATTGAAGTGGACCTGAAGCGAAAGCCCAGGTGAATTATCCAATGCCTACTATTTACTGGAAGGTACTAAAAATGAAAAAAGGATATTACAGTCAGTAAGAGCTCTAGAACAATAGTAATTTAAAAAAAAAAAAAAACACCGTCACGCCTATATTCCCCAGAAGGGGTGGCAGAGGTGTACTGAGTACACCTACATTTCACCGACGATGTTAGGTCCCATGTAATAGGGGGCGAGCCTATTGCCATATACTGGGCACAATTTCAGACTCCGGACTCATACTGGGAATTTTTTGTTAGAAAAACTACATTTGTCCGACCTAGGATTTGATCCCAGGACCTCGTGATCACAAAGCAATGCGCTTTGCCACCAGACCAACAATAGTAATTTAGTGCATTAAAAACACCTACACCAAGCGCAAAATGACATTGAGGGGCGGCGGGACTCGTTAGCTGGCCGGTAGATACCTTCGGTGTTCAGGATTCTCACCCTAGCTGGTACATTAGGATACGTCAGTATGTAGATGTTACTTACTGAACTACTGAACTGTGTTCTTTTCGGCCAAACTATGCCTTTTCTATCAAATAAATTCTCAGTCGCAGTCCCGAGTCTAAAATTGTGGCTTATACTTACAAAGTGAAATTTCAGTAATCCTGGAGCGAAAGCCCTAGTGATGTATCCAATGCCTACTGTTCACTGGTAATAAAAAATGAATATAAAAAGAACACTTCAATAAGTAATATCTACCTACTGACTTACCCGGATATCATAGCTAGTGTAAAAATCCGGAACATTGAAGGTATCTACCGGCCAGCTGACGAGCGGCGCCGACCCTCAAAGTCACTTTGCGCTTTATAGGTTGAAAGTTGGTATTTTAATGCACTTTATTAGTATTGTCATAGAGATGTTGACTGAAGATTTAGCGCAGTGGATAAGAGCTTAAGCTGCTCCGCCCACTGTGTCTATTAGTCGCGGGTTCTTTTTTTTTCAAAACGTAGCCCCTCACGCGGATTTATTCCTGTGCCGTAGGTGCGTTTACAATCATGAAAATTCACATACACAAATACCCAGACCGAAACAAATAATTATGGGTCACACAAAGATTTGTCCCGTGCGGGAATCGAACCCGCGACTATCCGACCCAGTGGGCGGAGCGGCTTAAGCTCTTAACCACTGCGCTAAATCGTCCGTCACCTGTTACCTACTTGTATCAATAAGTTTATTAAGGCTGTCAAAACTAGACTAAATATTACAAAATTTCGGATGATCTAGGCGACAAAACATTCAGTTTGAGTAGCTGCTCAATCGACAATTCAATGTTGTGGAAAAAAATAAAACAAGAATGGCTATCAGAAAAGACATGAAACAAATTATGTTAAAAGGCTAAGCCGCTGAGTTTCTCAAACGGATTTTCTCAATGAAGGCGACGTTCGATACGGTGACAGATGTAAAATATGTTTCAAATTTGACATTTTTACGTTTCTCTCTTACTGAGTTCTTAGATTTACGCGAATATTACACATACAATACAATATTACACAATATTACACACTAGAGAGACAACGGGGTCCCTCCCGTGACCGTGAGTGCTGCAATGCACTCGAAACGTCGGGAACTTAAAAATCAAAAACAACCCGCAATAAAATCCGAAAAATAGTTTTATTTCAGTTTCTCTCTAGTTGTCTTGTACAAATAAATGAATTTTCACTTTGACTTTAATCATAATCATCTTTGAAAAGACGTCCATTGTAGAACAAAAACCTTTTTGCTGTATGCATTGAGCTTTTGACTGCGAACTTTTCCAGTCATCGATACATCTTATCAGTCCATTCCACGTCTAGCTTTACGTTGTCACCAATCGAGATCCTTTCTATCCCAATTCTCCTGCATGTGTCCTTCTTTCTACCCGGCCTACAACTAGGTAATTTTAGTATTTCTCTTTGCTTGAGGTTTCAAAGTCACATGTTACAAAGTTGACGTCAAACGACGACGGTACGTAAACTAATTGCACCAGCGAATCGAATTAGTGCACGAAGTTTCTACCAAACAGGTCGTAAATGAGTTACCGAGCATATTTTCAAAGACAACCTATTACATTCACAACGTATTATAGCCTAGAATAGGGAGGGACAAAACTACTGTTTTTTAGTAAATGACTTGCTCACGTATAGAAAAATGATGGTAAATACAAATACGAATATTTTGCGACACAAGCTGAAAACGTATGAAGTGTAAATAACAACTAAAAATGTGTGTACTTAACCAACTTACTAATGGTAATTTGGAAACTATGGAAAGTGTAGGTATATAAAAAATACAACCTCGTTGATATTGTAATTCAAGTGAGGATCTCGTGATGTCCTGGATGCGAACCCAAGGGCGAACAAAATGTTCTTTTTCAATCGAAAAAGTCTCAGTCAACCGAACGCCCTCAACTTTTGAACCAAATATTGTCGGCGCATCATTCTACTTAGGTGTGTGTGTGTGTGTGTGTGTGTGTGTGTGTGTGTGTGTGTGTGTGTAAATGATCTAGCTAGCAGCTACGCTCGAGCCAGAAGAGCAAGGGGGCTACTGCACCAGCCGGCGGGCAAGTGATTTTTTGACTTCGCCGGCGAGGTCGGTGTCTGATCCTGTGTGCGGTATCTGTATTCGAAAGACGGAATCTGCAGGATCGATATAAATATGCCGCGGACGGCGGTAGCAGCTGATAGCTGATAGGCGATTAGCGGGTTCCGATGGTTGGACGCATTCGCAAAATAGGGGGTTGTCGCCTTTTTAATATAGGCGCGAATAGGTTCGAGACCGAGATCGGAATGGCCTCTCTGCTTGGGGAATATAAGCCTGACAATGTTTTTGAAGATATGATGGCGGCAAGTTATCCGCTAACTTTTCTGACAAGGCAGGCAATAAAAGCTGCATATGGCACTTTTCTCGTATTGTTCCTATTACACTTCAACTTTTTAATTATTCCCTATCGTCGTTTAAAGCCTCAACACAAGCATATAACTTCACCTGTATCTTATTTCCCCACAACTGGCCTACATAGGGGCAGTGGGACCCTCGATCGTAGGGGAGCCCAAGAGGGCCCTAGGAATCGACCGTACTTCGTACAATATCATTGTGTATGCGGCAGGCAGGGTTAAAAGTTCGACATTTTAGCAACTGACTGGGTAGATATATGAAAATGATGCCTCTAAAACACTACTCCATATATTATCTGTTATAGATATATGGAGTAGTGTCTTAAAGGCACGTTTTCATATACCTACCCAGTCAAATCAATCCTGCAAGCACTTATAGCCCGATACAAACATAGAACATTCCGTGAAAGTCTTATTTTGAGTGGTACATAGTTACCAGTAATGGCAACATTAAGACTTAGTATTACTAAGATCCGAAAGTTTAAAATAATTTGTCAAAGTTTTATAACCGATTAAAATGGCGATAGTTAAGGGAACTCGCAAGGTATCTGGCGCCATGATAAGTATATCGTTCGTTTATTGCAATATATTACTACGAAGCAGTAGTAGTATATTTCTATAAACGAACCCGAAATTAACTGTTTATCAACGGAATCGGAAAACGATACAGATTTCTAACTCCACATTTGAAACGTAAATTTTCTAGCACACATTGACATAATTACTATGAACAATAAATTATGGTGCTAAAAAGTATTTATTTATCTATCTGTATAATTAGGTACAGAATTCCAACAGGTTCTTTCCTTAAATACCTCTCTGGCTCCCTCCATTCTCAAAGTTCGGTAACTATGAACTTTAAAAATGAATTTTTAAAGCCTATACCTGGTCAGCGACTTTTGTTACTAACCGTACCTGTATGCGCAACTAATCAAAGGAAACATAACATAATTATAATATAAACGAATTTTCGAACATACACAGGAAGGACCACGTCCGCTAATTATCTTTAGTACTAGTTAAAGGGCAAAATGTCGGAATACTAACTTTATCAGTAACCGTATAGTCCATATTCACTCTTATTACAAACAGAGGCACTTGACCAACTAATATTGACCCGAAGCGGTTTGCGGGTAGAAAATAACCAGTCGTATAGACTTGGTAATTGAAGTTCGATGATAAATTATACATATCAAAAATAAAAAGGATATCCAATACTATAAATATAGAATAAACGGTTTTGAAAGGGAAGAAACCAGAACGAATGTAAGGATTGTGGTTGGTAACGATGTGCTGGAGCAAGTGAATGAGTTTGTATATCTTGAATGCGCCTTCAGTAAGGATGGGAAATACACCGCTGACATAGAGAGAAGAGTGAGTGCAGGGAACAGAGTGAATGGTGCGATGGGAAAGCTACTCGGGAGCCAGCACTTAAGCCATAAGGCGCAGCTGGCCATACATAACGGAGTTCTTGTCCCAACGCTGTTATATAGTAGCGAGAGCTGGGTATGTAAAAAGGAGAATGAAAGTAGGATAAATGCGGTAGAAATGCGAGCTCTGCGGAAGATGTGCGGAGTGAAGCTGACCGACCGCATTAGCAACAGCATAGTAAGACAGCGAGTAGGTATGAAAGATAGTATCGGTGTAAAGATGAGAAAGGGCATGCTCCGTTGGTTCGGGCATATAGAAAGAATGCCAGAGGAAAGAATGACAAAACAGATACACAATGTGAAAGTGGAAGGATGCAGGTACCGGGGAAGACCTAGACTATCTTACCACGACCAAATAAACCGAGTCTTGTCTGATGGAAAAGTCAAGAGTCTCCGTAACCGGCGAGCGTGTATGAGACGAACTATGAGAGTCGAGGAAGCCAGAGAGGTATGTAAGGAAAGAACCTGTTGGAACTCTGTACTCTCTGCCTACCCCGCAAGGGATTTGGCGTGAGGTTATAGATAGATAGATAGATAGATAGATAAATATATAATATAATAATTGAACTGATACAGAAGTTAAAGTTTGACCGCGGCTTGGTGTTGTCACGAGGGACAAGTCTTACGTGATCCAGATTACTTGATTCCAGATCAAAAACCTATGTTCTTATTTATGTTTTTTTTTATATAACGTAGCCCCACACTAGGATTTATTCCTGTGTCGTGGGTGCGTTTACAAACATGAAAATTCACATACACAAATACCCAGAAAATTGAATTTTTGAAGAAAAGAATACAAAAATAATTGTGAGTCACACAAAGATTTGTCCCGTGCGGGAATCGAAGCCGCGACTATTAGCCACAGGGGGCGAAGCGGCTTAGGCTTTGAACCACTGCGCTAAATCGTCCGTCATGTTGTATTTTTATTCATGAAACGATGCACTTCCTATTTTTAAGTCTCATATCTATTGGTCCCGTACGTATTAAGTCTCCGTAACAAGCGTGCGTGTATGAGAAAAATTATGGGAGTGGAGGAAGCTAGAGAGGTTTGCAAGGAATGAACTTGTTGTAACTCTGTACTCTGCCTACCCCGCAAGGGGTCTGGTGTGATCATATAAGTAGATAGACCTATTGTTTAGCAGATCGATCATAATTTATTATACACTATAGTGTCAAGTACGACGTTACTTCTTCCAATTTTAATGAACGCCCCCACACTTTTACACTGAATTTCCTAATGTGAAGTTACAATAGAATATAACAGTATATCATAAAAACTGGCTTGTTTCCATTACGGCAAAAACAAATCAACAAAATTAAAAATCTTTATACAGCAAGCTAGCATCCACTGATACTCCAGCATCAAAACTAACATCACTTTTCATCGGGAGTGTAAGTCTTAATAATGTGATACTTACTAAATAGGCACCATTAAAAAGAACTACGAATTCCCAAATTTGAATACAATAAAACAAAATTAATGGGCACTGCGTGAATTCGTCCATCGGCCGTACATTTTAAATCGAATCGTGCCATATATGGACACAATTGTAATTCTGAATACTACCTCGTGATTCGGTCCGATTCGTGATCAGCGAACGTGTGTGGGCCCTACTGTCAAAAATACCACTTCACCTGCAACTTGAACCACCCTTATTGACGTGGTATGGAGTTGATTATCGTTAGTTTCAGGTATCGAAGTAAAATGGTGTTGAACACAAAGAGATAAGCGTGACACTAGCTCGACAGTAAGTAGCGCTGCGTTGGAGTAGGCAGTCAGCAGGCAATTTTTATTGTATAAGATGGCTTATAAGCGAGTTGCCTAAAAAACAAAATACCCAAAAATGCAGAATGTTTAAATGCACAATACCTATAAAGCGAAATGCCTGGTTGAATGCATGCCCGCAAAGCAAATGCCTTCATAACAAACTGTCTTAAGTATCTAAATGACTCTGAAGCAAATTGCCTGCATAAAAGATAAGCAATATGCCCAAGTAGTCGATCATTTAAGAAGGAAAATTTTGAAGTTTTAGTAATGAACTATAATATTATTACGTCACGTAACGTTATTTTTTGTGTATGTGTGTGTGTGTGTGTGTAAATGATTTACGCTGTTGGCCGCGGGGCCTTTACAACTTCATCGGACAAAAGGGCGAGCGTGCAACCACTAAGTTCAAGCCAGACACGAAACGTAATTTTATTCAAACCAATGTTGTTTTATTTTATGAAATAGCAATTTTTGATATCCTACCCGTAAAGTTACCTATTATAGTTTCGGCATTCTGCTTGTTAGCCATGATGCATTTTAGGCATCCTGCTTGTTAAATCCTATAAGATTAGTATGTTTATGTTGCTAACTATAAAAAATGAAAAGTTATTCATAGGTCTATGTTACTTCTGGATAATGTAGAATTCATTAAAATCAGTTTAGTAGTTTCAGAGCTTATCGATTAGAAACAACCGAACAAATCTTTCTTCTTTATAATATTAGTAGACGACTAAAATACGAACAATTTAGACGTGAAAACTTAATTGGATTATGTACTAGGCATGCCTTTTAAGTTCTGTCGTTTCCATATTTCCCGGCAATTTTGAATTTAGAACTGTTCTATATTCGAATCTGTTTAAATTTTGAATTTCAAAACAGTTGAAAGTATTAGGATTAATGCTATTGTTTAGTCACAGCGTCGATTGGAATCTGTCAGGTTACGTACGAAAATGAATCTTTCTAAGGAAAATGTTCGTGCAATAATTTTCTACAACTTTAGAAGAGGCCTGACACGGCTTCAGTATTTTGAAGAGCTAACATCTGTGTTCAGTGATGAAGCCCCATGTCTGCGGACTGTCGAACGCTGGTATTTAGAATTCCAGCGTGGACATACTAGTGTTAGTGACAAATCTCGCGAAGGATGCCCAAAATCCGCCTTCACTGAAGATAACATCATTGCTGTGAGACAATTAATTCTCGAAGATCGTCATGTGACGTATCGAGAGATAGAGGCTCTATTAGGCATCTCAGGGACAACCATTCAGAAGATCTTGCATGAAGGGCTTGGTGTGAGAAAGCTAGTTTGCCGTTGGATACCGCATCTGCTTTCCGACGATCACAAGGTGGCCCGCGTCAGATGGTGTAAGAAAACTCTGCAAAGGTTCAACCGAGGAGAGTCAAATCACGTCTACGACATCATCAGTGGTGACGAATCTTGGATCTATGCCTACGATCCTGATTCCAAACAACAATCTACAATCTGGGTCTTTCAAGACGAGCCAAAGCCGACTAAAGTTGTTCGTTCTCGAAGCACTTCAAAGAAGATGGTGGCCACGTTCGTTGGAAAAACCGGCCATGTTGCGACTATTGCACTTGAAGATCGTAGAACGATTAACGCAGAGTGGTATACCACAGTTTGTTTGCCACAAGTCATCGCCGAACTTCGAAAATCTAACTCAAAACGACGCATCATCCTGCACCACGACAACGCAAGCTCACACAGCGCTAGCCAAACGATTGAGTATTTGAAGCAGGAAAAAGTAGAAATTCTTGACCATCCTCCATACAGTCCTGACCTAAGCCCTAACGATTTCTTTACATTTCCTAAAATTAAGAAAAGTCTTCGTGGTCAAAGGTTCCAGTCCGGTGAAGAAGCAGTCGACGCTTTCAAGTCAGCCATTTTGAACACCCCCACTTTAGAGTGGAATAAGTGTTATAATAACTGGTTTGAGCGAATGAAAAAGTGTATTAAGCTACGTGGTGAATACTTTGAAAAACAATAAAAAGTACTATAAGGTTCTGGTTGTGTGTTTTTCTTCAAACGACAAAACTTAAAAGGCATGCCTCGTAATACTTAGTATTTTTCTTAGATTAAGCACTATATGTATATCTGTATGTGACCCAAATAAATAAATACTAAACTGAAAGCTACCGGAAACAAAGAAAAAACTAAACACCGACAGGCCTATATTCCCCATGCGGGGGTGGCAGATGTATACTTAGTACACCCACTTTCCTCCGACGATGTGATGACACAATGCTAAACTCGGGACTGATACCGGAAAATTTTGTATCGAAAAATTAGTTTTTGCCCAACCTAGTATTCGAACCTCGAGATCGCCGCACGCATTTTTGCCATTAGACTAACGAAGTAGAGTAGAAAGAAATAAATAAGCGATTTCCAAAAAGATCGGGTGTACAGGTATGAATTTTTTTAGAATGTTTACCAAGTTAAACCACGTTGAAAGCGGCTTGATAAGTTTCAACAGAGCGCGCGCGTGTGTACGTACGTATGTGTGTGTGAAGGTGCAGTCACCCGTCGAGCCAGTAGGGCATGGGGGCAACTAGCTCAAGGGCACCTCAGGAGGATCGGTCGTGGCTTGGGCAGTCGCTATGAGGGAGACGTATATTAGGTGTCTCGCCGTGGTGCTCTGCACCGGCCGGCGGGCAAGGGATTCTTCGAGGGAATACCTCGCCGGCGAGGTCGGTGTCTGATCCTGAGGTTTCAACAGCAAGTGGCCACAAATTTCAAAGTATACATTCCACAATTTTCGGTGCATGGCACAGAAGAGCACCGGTGCATTCGTATCAGAGATCCCGGGAAGTACCCTTGTCGGCTGGGGTTTTTAGCGTGAGCTTCCCTTGAACCTCGCGGGTCATCAGGATGCATGCAGGATTTTCCACCGGTCAAATCTCTTCCACCTCAATTTGTTAGAGACGGCCTTTGCTTATACTGCTAAGGCTAATCTACTGTTATTTTATTACAATCTCTACGAGTATAAGCGCAAATTGATCGCCGATCGCTTATCGCGCTGCATGGGACAACCGCCTAATAATGTAAAATTATTAAGACCGCCCAATACAAATACTCGTAAAGTGAGTAAATGTTTAACTATTCTAATGATTTTGTGGGCGGCGCCTCGATCAGGTAATACTAATAGTTTATTGGCCGTGTGTTTGTGCGTCCGTGCGTCATAGGCGCACCCAGTGTCACTTGCCTTAGGGCGCGTACACATTGCGAATGAGTGTTTTTAAGAGGTAAGAAACACGCTCTTCTTACTTATGACACCGCAATAAGGGCCTAGTCAAGTGGCAAGCCTTGTTTCTATTCTGTTGCCCCTAATCCTCGTGAGTATAGAGTCACGTGGATTATATTATCGTTTTAAAATGTCAGTCCCATATTTTTTACTTTTTCTATTAGAATTAACTACTCTAGAAAGGCCACTTGGCTATAGGCAAGACGCTGTTGACGACGCTGTTGTAGTAATTCTTGCATTTTTATACTTGCTTTTATAACAGGCGGCAGTGGCGTGGTAGAGTCTTGATACCGCGTCGCACTGCATTGAAAAAAGACACGGCCCTTACCAACGTAGTACAATCTGAGGCCTTATTTACTAAATAAATATTTATTTATTATTATATTTTTAACGTCATACTGTTACTGTAATATCAAGTTGTTCATGCTTAAGACTCTGCTCCTGCTTCTGCTCTAAGTAACAGCTTTCGGTAGTTGGCGCATGAACTCTGTTAGTATTGTCTATAATTGGCGCGAGCGCATTATTTGGACCGCATTTATTTAATTAATTCTATTTGTAAAAAAATCCCTTAAATTACAATATTTACACAAATTACATACAAAGGTAAATTCAGTTTAAATTGAGTTATCTACCAGTTAACCTTTGAGTGTAGAGAGAATAGTAACAACCTACGTGCTTGCAAACAGACTGGCTGCCAATTGTAAGCGATCGCGCGTCTTGCGAGCCTTGCGCGAGTGTGCGAGGGATAAGCGCTAAGGCGCGCATCGTCAATGTGTGCATGCCCTTAGCCATGGCTTTTTGTTGCTAATTTAAATAGACAAAGGTTTCCTATTACTAATTGAGATTGTTTTTTTTTTTATGTCAGTGGGTTAACTGGTGTGTTTAGAGTTAGGTGTATTTTTATCACATTAATTTTTAAATTGCGAACCTAGCTAGAATTATATTCAACGGACCATTTAATGGCTTTTTTTTTCTTTTTTTATGTTTCTGGCATCACGACGACTCGTATTTTGCCAATGTCAAGTATTACGAATATTCATTTCAAAATTAATTCAACTCCCTGATGAACTTGATGACAAGGATGATTATGAAATTGATGAAGTGCCCCACCCTGGATAGTAAAGCGATGGATACTTTACATACCAATTGCGACGGCCATTTTGAGGAAAATCGAAAAGGCACTTTTTATCACTTTGTTACAATTGCCTTCACTCGTGCACATATAAGAATACTAACATTACACATTATAATTCGAAATAACACAACTTTTGGAAATTAAAACAAATTGACGACATCACTCTTCGATTTCCCGCCAAAACTCCATTTGATAGTTATACTCTGTTTAATATTTTTACTTATTTTTGTGTTTTTATTTTTGTGTACCATAAAGTATATTGTATTGTATCTAATCAACTGTCATTGAGTCTTACACCAAAATTATCCAGTTTTTTATTTATAGTCATATAGTTTGGAAAACAATGCGGAATTGTAACTGGTATAATGGCAATCGGGGCCCTCCCTGCAGTGTTTGGACCTAATATCGTGGTCGAGAAGTGGGTGTTCATTTACAGTACACCACAGCCCTCCACGCTTCGGAATATATGCGTTAAGGTGCTAAATAATTAGAAATTGGAACTAACCTTAGTAGTCTTTTAATCTGATAGTGAAAATGAGGCTACTATTTCATAAGCATTTCTTATCAAAAGCAAAGCGTGATCCAGTGGTTCAGTAGCAGAATAGAGCCTTAGGTCGAAACGTGGAAATAGCCCGTTTTGAACAAACACTTGTCAGATGATAGAAACGCCCTACAATTGAATCCCTAACAGGTGACCAGTGCTTTCCTTATATTTAATGCGTTCGCGTTAGGGATGAGAAAATATATCGATATATAAAAACTTCCAAATTTTTTTTATAAAATATCGATGGTCGGCGACTTTTTTTAATGTTTGAACTTTATACTCTCTGCCTACTCTCATTGATAGATATTAACACAAAAAATTCTCGCGTAGTAGGCAGAGAGTATAGAGTAAATCTATTTAGCTAGATAGATATAGAAATATATGTATTTTTGTCGAGTATCAAATTCGATAGTTTTTATTTTTTTCTCTTAGTACTATCAATCAGATAAATTGGGGCTAGATCCAGGTTTTTTTTTAATTTTGTCCGGTTTTTTTCTGTATGAATATCCGTCTCGTTTTTACACTTCGTATTATGAACAGTGAATAATATTAAGCGCTCGCTGGTTATGGAGACTCTTGATTTATATATGAATTGATTGAATTTTTCTCCAATATATCGATACTATTTATCAATATTTATACGATGTTTATCGATATTTCTTTACTTTATTAGCTCGTCCCTAGTCCGAGTGCACACAAAGGCCCGGGTTGGGTTGCACCCGGTTCAATTACTTAGGGTATGCACGCACTGTCGTCCGGATATTCTGCAATATTAACCGGGCCGGTTCTCAGCCGGTCCGGGTGAATCTTTGATGACGCAGACCTATCGACTATTCTCGAAGCTCATTAATATATTACGACCTGTAGCTGTTATTATCAGAGTGTAGTTTCCGTCGGTATTTAAAGCCTGCGGCTTTACGAGTATGATATTGCGTATGTATGAAAAACTACGAGTAGAGGAAGCCAAAGAGGTATGTAAAGTAAGCACCTGTTGGACCTGTACTCTCTGTTTACTCTGTAAGGTTCTGGCATGCTGATAAAGATATATAGAGAGACATTGCGTGTGTAAATGTGTAAGAATTCCTACCTAAATAAGATCAATGAAAGAAATAGGATGAGTATGCGACTGACCACATATAAATAATCAACATATACCAACCAGCTACTTTAAAGACCTCTCACAAACGAATGTGAGAAAAAATAGGACACTCCACCACGCAGGCTTGTAAAAACTTCTTTAGAAACTTTAAACACTATATCAGATGCCATTTAATTTTATTGAATCCCGCCAAGACTACACCGCTTCAGTACAAAAAAAGTACGAAAAATCATATTTATTTTTTCTCCATCGCATCTGCAACTTCGTTTCATAATGGCTGCTAAAACCATGAACCGATTCTAATGCATTCGATATAAATCGAACCCAAGATTGTTTTTTAACAGGCAAAACGACCACGACAAATTAAGAAAAACGAAAAAATAAAGCCCAATTTCAGCCTCAAAACCAGCACTCGTTGCGTCTCTTTCTCACACATTAATCATAGATGACGCAAAACGTATATCCTTCTCTAAGATCGCCGGGAAGCTGGCGAGAACTTAATATTATAAAGTGGGGATCGTAACGGAAATCGAAAACTCGCTGGTGATGGGGGAACACGGGAGTACCTACTCTTTGTAGTCAATCAGGCTCCAACGTGCCTATGTGTTCCTGGTACATAACTCTTTAAGATTTTTCATTCTAGGCTCTATTGTAGAGTAATGAGAATGGCAAATAAGTACATTGGTAATAACTTTGTTACGCTTTAACATATATTTATTCATTTTCTACAAGAATGAGAAAAAACAACTAATAGTAATAAGCTCTCCCTAAGAGCTCGTCTGTCGTCCTCATTTTTTTAAATAATCACATATAATCGGTGAGAGTACACAGGACTTTTTACCACCTCGTGAAAATCTGGTCGTGGCTGTGTTTTTTAAGTATCCAAATCGACCACGCAATAGCGCGGAGGTGGCATGCATATAAGAAATACAGTTGAATTGAAAAGGTTCGAAGGTTTCTAAATATTAGTAACGATATCGTATACATTTTGACTACACATCAAGTAACTAACTATCGACTACAGAGGTTTTGGTTATAGTCTTTTTCACACATTTTCACGAGCCGTGGGTTCGGTGACGTTTGATCGAATTCCATTTCACGCGTATTGTATTGCGGAATATTTAAAATAGAGAATCCAGGAAATGAACAAATATACAGATAAAAAATCTATTTCAATTTGCATTAAATCATATGCTGTATACAAATTTGCGAAACTATTTAAAAAACTTTTTAAAATTATATCGCGAAGACTATTTAGCCGGATTTAGCGCAGTAGTTGAGAGCTTAAGCCGCTCCGCCCACTGTGTCTAATAGTCGCGGGTTCGATTCCCGCACGGGACAAATCTTTGTGTGATCCACAATTATTTGTTCCAGTCTGGGTATTTGTGTATGTGAATTTTCATGTTTGTAAACGCACCCACGACACAGGAATAAATCCTAGTGTGGGGCTAGGTTTAAAAAAAAAACTATTTGTTACATAATTATGCAGGTATGTAGGAACGGTTCGCACTTTAGGGACTGACGAAACGAAATCGTAATAATCGATAGTGTTTTTAAAAATAATAATTGCTCATTTCCTTACGAATATTATTTTATGCATCCGTCTGAAAGACATGGTATGCAAATTAATTGGCAGAAAATTAATAAACAGAACACGGATGCGCCATCTTGTCATATTAAAATAGATATATTTATAGATTTCTTAAAAATTAAAATTTATTTTTGCGACGAATTAAGCGATTTATCAGACGATTTTTCTGACGAATAACTTGATTCGTAAATAAAAAATGAAATTATTGTATTTTGTTTTCTTTTTGTTCCTTAATAATTAAAATCGATTCTATCTTTGTTATAAATTATCTCGATACGATATTTAATCTATTCTATTTCACTCAATTATATGATCACCACATTTCTAGAACCATATCTCGGGAATGAGACTATAATGAAGAAATTAGAATTATCATCATCAGCTGAAAGGTGTTCACTGCAGCACATAGCTGATCATCGTAGCATTCTTCGGAGAGCCCAAATAACAATTGGGTAAACCCCGCGACCCTGACCAGATCATCGGTCGCCACTCGAGAGAGATAAATTGGAATACTAACCTTTATTGAATCCAGTGATGCTTCACCCGCTGTCTGAGTTGTCAGATCTGCCGAGAAGTAAACTCTGGGACCCTGCGAAATAATAAGACATATTTATCGTTTAGAATCATTGATGTGGCATCTGTGACGTGATCTTTTCATAGGTGCTGTCTTCCACCAGCGCCGCACTATAGTTAGTTAGTTTTTTAAGGAGCAGCAACCTGTTAAGTCTCACACAATCTCTGACATGACAACTACAGGGTCGTACTTTGTATGTATACCGTTTGATTGCGTGTATGTGAGTGTGTGTGTGTGTAGTTAAATATATGTATTTTCTTTTTTAATAGCAAATAATAATATGATGCATATGGTATAACAGCAATTAGCTAGCTTACGTATGGAGGTACCATCGTCGGCGATATGTGGGTGTTTAAAGTACAACTTACTCATCCTCGTTTGCGAAATATAAGCGGAAAGTAGGAGGTATCAAGGTTTTGCATGATACCACGAAATTTTAGTGTTTCCGGTTAGAGTTGTCATACGTACCTACTTACCTACCTAGTTGTATGTTTGATTGATTTACTTTGATAGGCACCTTCTATAAGGACTAAACAGAGGTCTTATGACCTGTTACGTAGGATTAAAATGTAGTTTTTCATACAATATAATTCATTTTTGGGCAAGATAAAGTATCTACTATGCTTCTCGTACAGGCCAGGCACATTACCATATACTTATAACGAATATAAAATATACATCGACAAGTTACGCCATCCAATATCTGTATATTAATGTGTCAGGAGGTGGGAGAAAATTAAATAATCTTCCCCCGAAAATAAATTGCAATAAGGCGAAAACCGCCGCCCGTCAGAGTGACAATATTTTAAATTATATCACTTTGTCAACTGCCAATAGGAGGCCGGGAAATGGAGAGCGCATGTCGCGCCGCCAATCCGGTGTCAGTATTTGACATTTGGAATTTTACGCTTTAAAGCGCGGGATTCTGTTAGTAATTGTTGGTATCGAGTGGCCTTGGGGCGAACCAAATTGTTGGGAACCGCGGGATTTTGATATTTGCTATACAATTTTATAGAAGTTGTATGACGTGACTCATAGTATAAAAATTTTGATTTTATGAATACTGCTTTTTTAAGTTTGGTGTGAATATTGAGGCAGATATTTGAGGCAGAGCAATAAGAGGGTAATATTTCCAGTAAGTACGTTAAATTTATATCATCGATATTTATTATAGCCTCCATAATACAGTAACAAGATATAATATACCTTTATAAACATAACTTTACCGTGACAAAATACTAAAGTGCTTACATACTGCTTAGAGCAAAGAAAGAGTAAAAAAGTTACGTGTGAATGATCTACGCTGTTGGCCGCGGGGTCTTTACAGCTTCACTAAATAAGAGGGCGAGCGTACAACCACTACGCTCGAGCCAGAAGAACAAGGGGGCAACTAGCTCAAGGGCGCCTCAAGGAGTAACGGCCTCGGCTTGGGCAGTCGCTATTGGGGAGGGCGTATACTAGGTGTCCCGCCGAGGTGCTCTGCGGCCCGCGGGGAAGGGATTCTTCGAGGTCGGTGTCTGATCCTGTGTGCGGTATCTGTGTCCAAAAGAAGGGATGTAAGAGCATCGGGAGGGTCGGTGAGAACACGCCGCGGAAAAAGTTGCTTAGCAGCGGGTCAGTATAGGGAGAAAAGAAATACCTACCAGTGATATCTTTAACTCAAACTCAAATAATTTATTTTGTATAAAACCTGTATAACTTACAAGTTGGCAAAATACATCTTTATTTATCTAATCTAACTACTAATCTATCACCGGGCCAGAACGCGGTCTCCACTGAGAAGAGGCAATTAGGGGAAGTACCTTTTTTTTTGAACCTGTTGGAACTCTGTACTCTCTGCCTACCCCGCAAGGAATCTGGCGTGAGGTTATACATAGATGGATAGACCTTTTTTTAAATATATTTAATTTAATTCTCTTTCTCTTTACTCCTTTTTTTCAATAATATCATCTGAGTACAATGTTTATCTTACAATTTAGAAGTTTTCAATCTAGCTCCAGTATCATACCTTCCGACATAGATAAGAGACTAATGATGTTATTTCTATCTATCTATCTAAATTATCACGCCAGATCCCTTGCGGGGTATTCAGAAAGTACAGAGTTCCAATAGGTTCTTTCCTTACAGACCTCTCTTGCTTCCTCCACTCTCATAGTTCGTCTCATACGCGCTGGCCGGTTATTGAGACTCTTGACTTGCCCTTCAGATAAGACACGGGTTATTTGATCATGGTAAGATAGTCTAGGTGTTCCCCGGTACCTATCTCCTTCCAATACACGCTGGCCGGTTACGGAGACTCTTGACTTGCCCTTCAGATAAGACACGGACTATTTGATCATGATAAGATAGTCTAGGTCTTCCCCGGTACCTATCTCCTTCCACTTTTAGTCCAAGTCTTCTCCGGTACCTATCTCCTTCCACTTTCGCATTGTATATCTATTTTGTGTAAAGATCTAAAGGAAGATGGATTTCTTAGCAGTAAAAACGCTCGCCTTGTGAAGTCATATGCCAAGCTGAAATTCTGTACTCTCCGCCTACCTATTAGGGATCTGGCGTGATGATATAGACAGATGAAGGCGCGGAAATAGTTTGAAGGTACCTTGTGCTCAGCAGAGCCTTACAGTGCACTCTCGCAATATCCGCGCGGAAGGAGGCTAGACCGCCATTCCCTATTAATGTTCTAGACTAATTATTTAGCTGTGCAAAGTTTTCAACAAGGAAGGGGGTGGATAAGTGGGGGTATTTATTAATAAATGAGCGCTAGACAACCCTTCATTTATATTTAACTCGGGAGCAGTATGTTGAGTGGATATCAAAATCGAAAGTTTGTCTACTGCGTCTGCTGTCAATGCGTCGTTGGTCTACTGACGAATAATGCGTGTTACGATACTGGGTTCAATTCCTAGATCGGACAATTGTTGTTTTTCTATCGAAAAATTCGGTCCTAAGTCTAGAAATTCGCCTGGTATAGCATGGGTTCGCGTGCTATTATATGGGGCATAGCATCGTCGGTTAAAAGTAATAATAATAATAATATTTATTTTACCAAATAAAAGCACATACATATTTCTTAGATCTAGGGCTAATCTTATAGCAAAATGATACTGAGGGGTGCCTCTGAAGCCGAACTAGGTGGCAACCTGTATTTCGGCATGCAGCGCCATTCCCAAAAAACTAATAAAAAAGTATGATAGGCATAAGATGTAGCCATGCAAGAAAGAAAGCTAAATATGTTTGAGGTACATGATTTAACTTGACTATATTTGTAGAGTAAGGTAGGAGTGAGTGTATACAGTACACCTCTGCTACCCGTGGGGAATATAGGCGTAACGGTGTTTATTTTTTGATTTATATGAACCAACCAATAAGCATCTAAAGCTCTGCCCGAATTTTATTATTAACTTTATTAATGAGTTTAAGTCGGTCACGAGGTCCTGGTTTCAAAGATCGGACAAAAGTAGTTTTTCTAACTTCCCAGTATGAGTCCGGAGTCTTGAATTGTGCCCAGTATATTGCAAAAGGCTCGCCCCCTATTACATGGGATCTAACATTGTCGGCAAAGACTGTGCACTCAGTACACCTCTGCCACCCCCGCTTGGCGAATATTGGCGTGATGGTGTGTGTAAGTCGGAATTTTATTGTGGCTGAAACTTTTTTATAGCGCGACAATATGTTACCGCGCTTTAAGGACAATACCTCTTAAGTAGGAATTTTCTTAACGAGCAATAATAGCTATCTATATAATTACATATAAATAGATTTCACACAGAACTCTTTAATGGAAGCACAGATTTTCCTCCTTCAGGCGCCCTTGAACTAGTTGCCCCATTGGCTTCTGGCTCGAGCGTAGTGGTTGCATGCGCGCCCTCTTTTCCTGTGAAGCTGTAAAGGACCCGCGGCCAACAGCGTAGATCATTCACACACACACACACAGTACAGATTTCTTTGCTCAGCAGTTGGACAGTACAGGCTGATTAATTAATATTTTATTTTATATCCAAATTTTATCTGATGATTAAAAAATCAGCCGTAAGGAAAACTAATCACAAATGCCAACGTTAGAGCAAACACCATCTCTGCATAGCGCACAGAGTACCAACATCGCGGGCGAGCATCGATATACAGGGTGTAAACAAACATGGGCACGAAATTGTTGGGATTACCCGGGCGGGCCCGGACATAATGTGCAATTCATTGGACACTGAGCCACGTGATCAATGTAAGAGAAGTACCTAGTACCCACATCTTTTATTAAAAAACGTAGCCCTAGGATTTATGCCTGTGTCGTGGATGCATTTACAAACATGAAAATTCACATACACAAATATATTATTGAGGATCACCCAAAGTTTTTTTTTTCTTTTCTATCTATCCATCTATATTATCACGCCAGATCCCTTGCGGGTTAGGCAGAGAGTACAGAGTTCCAACAGGTTTTTTTTTCCTTACATTTTTTTTCCTGGGGAAAATCCTGCATAATACTTCCGCAAGCCTCGTGGGAAACTCGCGGGGCGTGTCGGATTCCTACCGACTAAAACCCCCAAGGTGGCCGACATTGGCACTTTGGAGGGGCTCCAGAATCTCCGTATGGAACGCACCGGTGACCCTCTTGTGCCGCGCCTGCATCATTAAGTTTCCTGTATTAATTTTACGCATCCTGTATACTCACGCGTCCTGCCCTGCTCGAACAGGGTACGTACCCTACTTGGAGGCTTTAATATGCATTGTTTAATTTGGCTTAGTGATTAAGTGCTACACGAGTGTGTTGAGCCCACGAATACCGCACGAATATCTACCTTCGACAAGCAACATGAGTACCAATACTGTGATTTAATTCAGCGGTTTCGATTAGAAATGAAAGACAAATGCAATTTAAAGTAAGAAAAAAAACCTTCATTAAAAATACTTTAAAAATGAAATACTTAGTTTCGATCTTCACATTTTTCAAATGTATTTGGCAAACATTTTGTGAGCTTTCCAAGGAAATCTTGGGTTCTGCGGAAAACTTTAGGACTCGCTGCTTTAAATAGTGCGTTACACACACCTTATAATAAATATTTATGCCTTAACTTTGGCCTGCTGTTGTCTTTTCACACACCGTCATGCTCGTATTCCTCAAGCGGGGGTAGTAGCAGGCACAATTCCACACTTCGGACTGATACTTGGATTTTTTCTCTGCCTACCCCGCAAGAAATCCGGCGTCATATAGATAGATAGATGAAATTTAAGGTTTACGTGCCAGGCTAGATAGAGAACCTACACTGTCCGACCTAAGATACAAACCCAGGAACTTTACACACATTTCATGTAACTTCGTTAACCAATAAAATAATAACCCTATAAAATCTTCATTTATTTATTACCCAAAACATTTGACTATTTATCCTAAAAAAAGTCGTCCAAAATCCAAACAACATTCCAAAACATTCCAAAGTAATTTGTTGTGTTCGCATATCTCGCAACGAGCCGAGCGGTCGGCCGCGCGACCGCCCGCGACTCCTCTAAGCAATGTAATTGCTGGGAGAAATAATAACGGCGGCGCAGCGCGGCCCGTATCCGCTTGCAATAAAAATGTAAAACGCCACCGATAAGCCTATGCGAAAGGCTCGAATGTGAAATACTAGGGAGGGATCCTGGGAGTATCGATATCGATTTTAATTTGCACAGAAATATTAAAGGCTTGATCGAATAGTTGGAAAATAGACCGTCCCTATCCCTGGATTCAGTGGTCGCGATCGCCGCATGGGAAGAATCTTTGTGTGAATAAAATATTCATACGGTAATAAAATAATAAAATAAAGTATTATTCTATCGCGATATTAGAATCCTACTAAGGTGGAAATAGGATCAGAAAGCTCTAGGCTCCGTATTAAGTTATTAAGCAACAAATTTGGCTGTCTAACAAATCTTTGTTTGGCAAAAAAACAACCGAACGACGAGCAAATGCTCCGTGTCGTTCGGTTGTTTTCTTAGTATTATGGTATAACACAAAAATTACCAAATTTCAGTACTCAACTAAACTATTATGCTGAGTAATTAATTAACAGAAGCTTTAACAAAATGACTTCAAACCGTTTAATTTTTGTGTAAGTACAGGAAATAGACAAATATATAAAAAGTGGATTTAATATACTTCGTAATGATTAATGTTTATACATTTCCCTCCATTAACCCTTACGAAACACTACAAATACGAGTTTAAAAATACCGACATAGCAAATAAAGTAAAACCATCGATATTTCCCTACAGCCTATATCCCAACACTACATCGCGGACTGTTCGAGTTTTTACGTCCGGATCAAACCGCTAGGTATTTTGTCACACAAAATATAAACGTAGCTCACTTCCTTCCTCCATTGGGGGGTTATCTGAATGATTAATTGTTCCTACCGGGCCCGCACGGCTTTCAACGGCGCGCACAAATAAGGATAAGTATTTGTTGTATGTACTGCCCCGGTAATGGAAAGCGTGCGGAAATTCTCTATAGTTTGTCGTAGTGTTTTATTCGACGATTGAATTATTGTTTCGAATTAGTTTTGTATACCTCAAAGTACATGGAAATTCCGCGGTGACTGCCGGACATGTAGTTTTCGTTCTATACTACTCGTAGTTACCTATGCTAAAATAATGGCATTTAGCAGCCCTCCTTGCTTTTGAGGACCACGCGTTGATTTTTAGTCAGTTCATGACATACGGTCATCGGTTTTCAGATATCATCCACGGACCGTGTCTTATATGAAAGCCAAGTCAAGAGTCTCTGTAACCAGCGGGCGTGTATGAAAAGAACTATAAGATTTGACGAAACCAGATAGGTATGTAAGGAAAGAACCTGTCGGAACTCTGTACTCATTGCCTACCCTGCAAGAGATCTGGCGTGATCAGATAGATACACATACACCGTCACGCCTATATTCCCCAGAGGGGGTAGGAGAGGTGTACTGAGTACACCCACGTTTCGCCGACGATGTAAGGTCCCATGTCATAGGAGGCGAGCTTATTGCCATATACCGGGCACAATTCCAGACTCCGGGCTCATACGGGGAATTTTTCGTTAGAAAAACTACATTTCATCAGATAGATATTTTTTGTTATTGATTATTTTAGGAAAACTTGCAGGTAGTCTAGTAATAATAATGTTACATAGAGAAAGAAGGCCATTTAAAAGTTTCCACAGATAGCAGAAGTAATAGAGATTAAAAAGAAATCACGTAGATATGAAGACAGCACAGAAATCAAACAAAGATACGCAAAGTTACACAAATAACACTTACAAAAAGGAAATCAGCAAAAGAAATTTTCATTAAGCATGCGCTTAAGCTGAGGAACGCTGGTATGAAATAGGTCTATGTCTGTTTGGTTTAGCATTGTATTAAAGAGCCTACATGACCTTATTAAAAAGCTATTTTGCCTGTATTTTCCCCCTTGCTCTTGGAACATAGAAAAGACTAGGTTTGCGAAGAACCGCGGATTAATTTGCGGTGTAAACTCGCACACCTACGTCGTTCCTATGGAGTATTAATATCTGACACAGAAAACACCATAATTATCAGACAAAAAAGGTCCATTGCAGTACAAGGCCTGCCCAAAAGATTGACACAACGACCGGCCTCGTGATGTCCTGAAAAAGCTGAAAAAGTATGATGATACTGTTTATTAGTCTTATTTTTGATCGCCAATTTTTTGCTACAACACAGGAACAGCGACAACGGTAGAGTAAAAATGCAAATCAAGACATCAATAACGGCCGATCAGTAATTACTTAAAATCTAACACAATTCCGTCCACATCGGCCGATTTATTACGGCGTTTGAAGCGATTTCGCGGGTTTCCGCGTGTTTTAATCCTAATAATATTATAAAGAAGTTTGTGAGGATGTATGTATGGGCGTTTGTTACTCTTTGACGCGAAAACCACTAAACGGATTTTGATAAAACTTTACTGTAATTTAGTTTACACATCAGAGTAATACATGGGCTATAATTAGGCTATAAACATATCAACGCAGACGAAGTGGCAGACGGCTGCTAGTAAATTATAATTAAGATTTTTCCTACTTAACACAACAATAATTACTAAAATAGCCATTTTCATTTTCAGTCCTTTTAAGATGTTTTCTATAGAAACCTATCCAGCAACTCGAGATGAGTCTCGCACTTGATACCGCCCCGCACCATCGCTCACGACCAACACCCGCCATTACCCACCACTCCCGATGCCCTGCAAATCGTTAACATATAAAACGCCTAATTCAAGCCGCTCCAACAAAATGCTGGTATAATATTAAGCCGGGCTACCGAGTGCAAGCCCATTATTACATGCCACAATCAAATCGTAAGTAATTTCATTAAATATGGCCACTGAACAACCATGGTATACTTACAGGGTTCTAATAAACAGTTAGGATCACGAGAAAGCAGACCGAACCCTAAAATTGATATGTTTATTACGACTTTCTCACGACTCGCGGATAGAAGAGCGGGAGTCCTTTATTTTGCAAGATAGTTGGAGGGATGTGGCCCGTCGTGATGGCTTGTTGGCTATTTTTAAAATGGTGTAGATCGACCACTATACGGTTCAAAGAACACACAACACATCGTAAGCCTAGAAAAGATGGTCAGTGACGATAGGAACAATCATCCATAAGCTTCAATAGTCCATGTAAGCCAAGTCTTTTGCCAAGACAGGCCCAAAGTTACTAGGTTAGTATTTTGCTATGACAGTCTCGAAAGACACTCCTTCACACGTTTTGTCACTTTATACGATAATCATAAGAAGTAGTGGCAGCATTCTACTACAAAGTACCTATAGTCTAGTCTAATTAAATTTAACTTTTTTCACTCGACATAACGCCGATTTCTTGCTAAGAGCGACTTACACATCGACGACTTTGAAAATACTGTCGCCTTCATATTACACTTGTAATAGATGGCAATTACAACTAAAGCATCTAAAAATGGTGATGGTTTGTTTGAAAAGTTTGCTTGGAATAGTTAGTATTTGATTGGAGTAATAGTAGAGTAGTAATAGTTCGATAAAAATAGGTCCACACAGGAACACTGCTAAAGTTAGAAATGGTGTACTTTACAACAACTGTGCCCTGTTCTCCAACAGGGCACACACAGTTGTTGCTCTACGTACTCGTAGCGTACTCAAACTCACACACAAAAAGTACTATACGTATATCATCACGCCAGACCTGTTGCAGGGCCTACCCTGCAGAGAGAGCACAGACTTCCAACAGGTTATTTACTTACAGACTTTTGTAGCTTCCTCCACTCCCATAGTTCGTCTCATACACGCTCGCCGGTTACGAAAACTTTTGCATTTCAGATAAGACACGGTCTACTTGGTCGAAACCTACAACTTTCTCAGCCTAAACCAGCCATCATAATCTGTTAACACGGTCCCTAGTGCACGAATCCAAGTCATACTTGACCGATATCTTATGTCGGTCTGAATTAAAGAAATTATGGTTTTAATTTTGCCAATTGCGCGTGACTAAACATGCTGATTTAAGCCTGCAGCGGACTTAATTATACACTATCTAATTTATCGCACTCACTGATGAGTACGAGGGTATATTCATTGTATATAAGTATATACACATAAAAAACGTCTTATTAAAAATATACATACACACGAACATAAAAACAGTAGATTTCGTCCTCATACAAATAGCCTTTTAAACTTTAATCTGAGGGCTAAGCCCGAAGATTGACGTTAGCATAACGCTATCGAATTGATCTGCTATCCTTTTCCCACAATATTTACTAAATAACAATTACGTGTCAACACGCATTCTTATAGAGCATCAGCTAACGTCAATTTTAATATCATCAACATGACGTTATAGTAGCGTTGTCGAGAAATTCTACTGTTACGTTCTAATGTATTTAGTAAATTTGAAATGTGAAAAAGATGGAATATCAACTCGATAGTGTTACGCTAAAGTCAATATTTTCTTACTAAGCCCCCACATCTTGGCAACTCATCGGTTCCCTCAATTAAAACCTCGTTCAAACACTAAGATCATTATGAACTTATGGGGTATTAAAGTTATAGTTGTTAAGAGTTCGCTCCGCTGACCGATCGAATTGTGACGTCATTAAACTTGGTTTGTTCGAGAAATCCACTATTTTTTTGTTGTTGTTTGAGTGATCTACGCTGGTGGCCGCGGGGCATTATCAGTTTTACCGGGCAAGACGGGGAGCGCGCTACCACTACGCTCGAGAGGGAGAAATCCACGTGTGTGTGTGTGTGTGTGTGTGTGAGTGATGTACGCACTTGGCCGCGAGGCCTTTACAGCTTCACCGGACTTAAGGGCGAGCGTGCAACCACTACGCTCAAGCCAGAAGGGCAAGGGGCGACATACGCGCCCTCGGTTGGGACAGTCGCTGTGGGAGGACGGGGTGCACTACTAAGTGCACCGGTCAACCGCCGGCTATGAGAGGGGATCTACGACTACGTCGTCAACGCCTGTATTCTGAGCGGAAAAAATGGATGACAAAGCATCGGGGAAAGAAATCCACCTTAATAAACCTTCCGAAGGAAACTTTATTTTGGCAAGTAGCGAGCCGAGTTAAAAACTAGCATGGCTAGTGTATCTGTATAGATGTAATCGCCTATTAAGCAATTTTCGTCTCATAACATGTAACCATCAACTTGGCTACAATCTTCTATAAAGTTTCAGCAAAATAACATTGCTGACTGTTCACAATCAGTCGACAGTTTACAAACTCGTCAAGATTTAATATAACATACAGATAACATATGTATCATAAACAAAATTAGTTGGAACTCATGCAGCCTATAAGGGTTCCAACTTGGCTAAAAAACTGCCGCAATTAGTGGCAACCGAGACCAAGTGCTTAATGCGCCATTCCAAGAACTAAGAAGCTTGAATGTGGTAATGCCACAAACGGTCACCCATCTCCGACTCCCCCAACGCCGACGCGAACGCTGCTTAACCTTGGCGATCACTACGAACACCGTGTATAAATATTACTAAGATAAAAGAAATAATTTAATGTATATAAACGTTATAGTAGAAGTCTTTTTAAAAAAAAAACGTTACCCCACACTAGGATTGATTCCTGTGTCGTGGGTGCGTTACAAACATGAAAATTCACATATACAAATACCCTGACCGAATCAATAATTGTGGGTCACACAAAGATTTGTCCCGTGCGGGAATCGAACCCGCGACTATTAGACACAGTGGGCAGAGCGGCTTAAGCTCTGAACCACTGCGCTAAATCGTCCGTCAAACGCAATATTCTAGGAATCAAAATATCTTATCGAGTTCGTAACACAATACTGCGTCCCCAAACTGGCATTTTAGACTTGGGCTACAAGACTGCCAAGCTCAAGTGGGGAAGGGCAAGTCTTTTGAGCAGAATGAGCCCAGATAGGTGGGCAAAAATCACTACCGAATGCCGGGGAAGACCTAGAAAAAGACGGCGCGACGACCTTGACGCCTATGGTGATCAATGGTCTGATATGGCCAAGGATCGGGTTAAGTGGAGAATCATGGGGGAGACCTTTGCCCAGTAGCGAAACGAAAGAGAATTATAAAAAAATTGTAAAACTGAGATTAACAAAAAAAATATGTGAAACTGATTTAATAAATCTATGAGAGGTCAGTTACTTGCATTGCTGTACCATACAAACATACCAAATTATGATCATTCAGGAAGTGCATTCAGTGTTCAACTTGACCTATATTAATATCATCGACCGAGAAACTATAAAGGAAACAGTTGATTGGAAGTGACAATATGCGGGTCGAATTCAACTCCCGCGCTGAAAGAACAATGTCGCGATGTATGTACAATAGTCTTAAACACGCTATTTAGTAATTTCATACTACAAAACAATTTTATAACGTAGAATGGAATCTTTTGTAACCAATTAGTAGAATGACGCCACTTAATTTCTGTGGTCTTTGTAAAACGTGAGTGAAGGGAAAAAATATATCGTGGTACATGTAATCGTACTTACCTACCCCGCAATTGATTTGGCGTGATGATGTAGATAGATAGAATCATTACTTACAATACTTTTAATTATTCAATTACAACGTTTTCTAGTATGCCACGATAATTTAGAATAGTTTCTTTTATATTCTAAGTGCGGTAATAAACTCACTCTAGATCTACTTAAGTAGGTACGTGGGTGTTTTTGATGTAATGTGGGCCTTTAGATGTAAAATGATCAACACTCATGCTTGTTTTCTCTAAGCGGGGCTGGCATAGTTGAAACAACAGAAGGGTATGGCCATATTTCACTAGCCGATCTAAGCTCACAATTAAATAGGGGGCTAGCCTATTCCCATTACACCGGGCACAAACCCAAACTCTGGACTGCGACTTATATTTTTTAAGTTCTTAACTTTGTGCTACCTAGGATTTGCACTCAGGGATTTGTTACCACAAACCGCTATATGCGTCACTAAACCAACAATGCAATTATGTAAAATGGTGGCCAACACAAAGTGTGCCTTAAGAACAATAATACTAAATACTAATTGTTGAAGGATACTGTACTAGTATTGATAATGTAATAAATGGTAAGCGCATAGATTAAGAAAACTTTAGTCGCACCATAGACTCGCCTCGTCCATTACTAAAAACAATTTATGCAATAGACTTCGTGTATTTAATGTATAGCTCTTGCACCCGGCAATAAACTCCAAGGCTAGCATGCAAATTATTAAAAAATATTCAAATAATAATAAAAAAGTAATGAATAAAACAAAGTATCGGGCTCGCGAGGTAACAAAGGTTGCGCGCGTTTGTTAGCGGGGCGGATGAAAAACTTACTTTGAATGTATGTTTATTTTTAATAAATATGATATTTACGAGAACACAGAGGTAATTATAGAAACTTCACGCGTGTTAACCTAGCCCAAGAACTATTAAGGCTTACACCATAATTGAAGTAAGAATAACCGCGTACCTATCGTCTGTCCCATAAAAGAAACTGGCCCACGTGAGAATATAAATCAGAGCAGTGAACAGAGTCATCATCATCATCATCATCTCAGCCCATACTTGTCCACTGTTGAACATAGGCCTCCCCAATCGCTTTCCAGCGTAACCGGTCCGATGCCACCTGCATCCAACGACTTCCTGCGATTTTCACAAGATCGTCGGTCCATCTGGCAGGCGGTCGTCCCACGCTGCGCTTGCCAATACGTGGTCGCCACTCTAGAATCTTTCTGCCCCAACGCCCGTCCGATCTACGCGCTATGTGGCCCGCCCATTGCCACTTCAGCTTGCTAATCTTAAGGGCTATGTCGGTAACCTTGGTTCTTCTACGAATCTCCTCATTCCTGATTCGATCGCGTAGAGAAACGCCGAGCATAGCTCTCTCCATAGCTCGCTGAGCAACTCTGAGCTGTGAACAGAGTAGTAGATATGAAACTGAACAGAGTGTATCTTATATACATATATGTATAAGATTTTTATGCCCCTCTCCTCATATACGTAAGTATATAACTCACATAACCTTTATTTCGACATTATGAAGTACTTTGTCATGTCAAATTGGTTTTAAGGTTTTGCCACATAGCCGATGCAACGCGACGGGAGCGCGACGAAGGCGCGGCTTGGGGAATTGTAATGTACTGAATTGTACGGAGACGCTACACAGTGCAGCCCCGCTCGGCGCGACGGCAAACGTCACAACCGAACGCAGCTGAGCGCTTCCGTCGTGCTCCGACGGCTATTTGACAAAGGCCTCCTCCAAAGACGTTTTAGTTTTCAATTTATTGATACAGTTAAATATAAAAACTTAGCAGATGAAATGTACAATGTCTCTTAAAGGTACAACTAGTAGGGCTAATTGTAACGGGCGATTTAATAAAGCCAGCTATAAGAATAACCCTCGGCCGGACGAGATTAAATTTCACATAATATTATATTGAGCCACTTTGGTTATAATTACAGAAGACTAGAAGATAGCTCCAGTATAATCTAAGCTCTATAGTTCTAGTATAAAATGTATACTTGCACTATTATCGGAGACTCATCGAGTACATTATATTAATTAAATACAAAGTTAAGGATCCGGTTTTCATACGATAATCGCATCCATTGAAGATACCACAAGTAAGTATATTTCCCCGCAACTCGAATGTATTAAATGTAAAAAATAAAAAGTACTCTTTACAAATAAGGAGGCATAAATTTTTATTATCGCGTTTTATTGTCATTGCGCGCGCAATAACATGGATGGAAAACCCGCTTTCGGTCGCACCCCGACACTGTAACATGCGGGCCACGAAGTGCAAAACGAGAGATTTCGATAATAATATAATAACTGCAGGAATTGTTAAGTTTTTCTCACGTGTTAAATGTTGGTTTGATGATTATGTGGTTGAGCTATTAGGAATAATACATAAGCATTTTAGTAATTTATCATAGTAGCTTCTGTATTAAAAACGCAGGTTATAAGCATTAGGTCACTGTGCCAAAGGGCTGGACCTCCAATATTCCCAAACGGAAGCTGCTGGTAAATTTCTTGTATAAACTCGGTTGAGTTCGTTTTGAGCCAAAAACCGCAATCTGACAGTGTTCACGATAGCGTAGGGTCACTTACACCCCCCCAAAATCGCTCTGTCGACTGGAGTCCAGGGACCTACTTCCCCACACGTCTGCGATTCTTTCGATAGCACCTTAGAAGCCATCGATCTTATACGAATTAAAAAAAATTGGGGTTACCGCGCCGCTTTCCTTAACATTTAATTCTTACTAGCTGTTACCCGCGGCTACGCACGCGTTTATTTCATCTCTCATAAAAAAACATATACAATACTAAGGTACTTTTAAACTTTTTCTACTTCTCCTGCCTAATATTGTAATCTGTCGAAATAATATTTAAAAAAGATATCTTGCGAGCTAAGTATGTAACATAGTTTTGTCAGTACAACTCGTGTTATTCTTCTCGTAAGAATATACAGTTCATGTTCATGATCAAAATTATGTTAAGATATCTTAAATAAATGATTATACTAACTTTCGTGTACCGGCCATTCTTCGTTAAAGATTTTTCTCCAAAAGAGACAATCCTGAATGCATCGTCGGTTCATGCACGAAATCATGTTTAAGTATTTAAATCAACGTGTATGTACAATTTCAGGCGAGTGCTTTTAACCACCGAAGGGTTTTTCGACAGGAGACGAACCTGAGTCCAATATCAGTTCATGGAGGAATTCATGTGTAGGCAAAATCACGCATTTTAACGTAACATTGCAGCTCGAGACTAACAATAATAAAAAGAATAAATTTTTATGGTTTATCCCGCGATTATCCCGGATTGATTGTTGTTTCCGGGATAAATTTATTATTTTAAGTTAGGGTATAAGTTATTACAATACCAAATTTCATTAAAATCCGTTCAGTAGTTTATACGTGAATAAAACACCAAAAGACAAACAGACAGAAATACAGACAGACAATAAATCCAAAAAAAATTGTTTCGGCCTCTATATCGCTAAGGAAATGCACCCCAAATAAAATTCCCGAAAAATATTCAATGTACAAATTCGGCTCTGTTACAGTTTTATTATATGTATAGATAAGAGAATAACCGTATTGTTTTCTGGGCATTCGCACTCGCCGTCTTCATAGCCCAACTATAATACATAACAATTTAAGTCTTGTATCGGCTACCGAAAACAAAAAAGTACGGCCGATTGGACTTATTATATTTTTATAATTCCTAATGAGAGAGCGCGGGCGCTGCGGGCAACAACGCGGTAAAATTGACCCTGCGCAAGTGTAATGCTGCCTTTAAACATAATGTTTCAGAATATATAACATGCTTATGTACTATATAATTTAATAGACTTTAACCACATTCGGTTGTGTTTGTAAACAAAGGATTTGTCGTTAGTAAGTTTGCGTCTTACTTACTTTAAAATGAAACATGAAAAAGTTTAATCTTTAATTTGAAAGTCTACATCTAAATTTCCTTTCGTTTTCACCATTTCATGAT
Organism: Phalera bucephala; assembly: GCA_905147815.2. NCBI lineage: Eukaryota > Metazoa > Arthropoda > Insecta > Lepidoptera > Notodontidae > Phalera > Phalera bucephala. Next base: position 3,527,986 of record LR990609.1, on the reverse strand, counting down.
ATTCTCAGAATATGCTTTTCTTGAAATATAATTTATACCAGTAATTGAGAAACTCAAACTCGGATATTTTTTGTATAAACCAGGGGCACTTACAAATGGATATTTTTTTATCTAGTAATTAAATAAAAACAAATTAAATTAATCTATCACCGGATCGAAACGTGGCCTTCACTGAGAAGATCCGGCGAGAAACTCAGCGGGCTTAGGTATCTGTTTTAGTTCATTATCTTGTTATTTTTTTATCATAGTGATACGTACCTACCTATTTGATATGAATATATCTATCCGATATACAAATAAGATGACAGATCGATCTCACTGAATAATACCTATTTATTCCTTCTTGCATCTTTGTTTGTGCAATAATGTAGTAAAATAGAAATAATGGTACATCGTGGGATACAGAATATAGAAAATTTTAAAACCATAACTCTGGAATCGTCGAACTGCTTATTCATTTGCAATATTTGCTGTCAGAAAACAGCCTCAAGTGGTTTCCCATGCAAAAGCCGGGCAAGCCATAAGTAACGATAAACGATTGACGAATTTCATGGGAAACTTGTGCCATTTGCTTAAGTACTTGAGATAAGGGAAATAACCAATCAGGCGGTCCAATCTACTTTGTAAATATACAAAAACCGAATTCGAACCGTCGTCGATCAATGACGATTGTTATTTTCTTTGTTATAAGTAGCCACGTTGACTGCCTCATTGGATGGCGAATAATGTGCTTTGTACTCACGAGGTCCTGGGTTCAAATCCTAGGTCAGACTAATGTTGGTTTTCTATCGAAAAACTCTCAGTTTCAGTCCGGAGTCTGGAATTCTACCCGGTACATAACCTAAAATGGTCGGCGAAAAGTGGGTGAATACAGTACACCTCTGCCACCCCCGCTTGAGGAATATAGGCGTGACGAGGTGTTTAAGTAGCCACGTAGCCCCACTATGAAAATTATTCGAGTGCCGTAACGTAGTTTGCAAACTTGAAATTCGCATACACAAAATCTCAGACCCAGGTCACTCAAAGATTTGTTCCATGCCATTGAATCCGTGACAACTCGACCTCATGGGCGATGAGAGTTAAGCTCTTAGCCACTGGACGGAGCCGACTGTCAATTCTGTCAATATTTTATCTATTTGTATCATCACGCCAGATCTCTTGCGATTTCCAACAGGTGGAAACCTGTTAAAGACCTCTCTTGCAGATCTCTCTCTGTCTTTTCGTATTGTATTAAAATATAACGACGTACTGAATATCTATTATGTACCCGTAAGTAATACTATTTAATTTCATATGCAATATACCTCAGCGGTAAAAGAGAACGTGGAAACTTCATACATCCTAACTAGTTATTGGGTAAAACAACTCTCTTTGACAACTCAGAACAATTCAACGTTGTAACACCCGAAATATTGTAGTGTATTTTACAAATAAAAACTATTATTACAACCCTGAAATCTAGGACCGTCGGACGAGGGCCGACACTCGCCCACTACACCAACTGCACGTCATTCAGGGCGAATCCAACAAATAGGTATTATTTGCGAGTATTATTTACGACATACAATTACAAGGTACGGAACCGCGCCGGCACATTAAATATACCCTTTGTAACGACGGTGTCTTTATCTTCACGTATCAATACGAAAGGGAGTAGAACAGTTTACACACATATTAACATTGTCACTTTTCATTAGCGATTTTAGGTCCCATGTAATAAGGGGCGGGCACAATTCCAGACACCAGACAGATACTGGGAATAGTTCTATAGAAATTATGTTTGTCGAACCTAGGATTTGAACCCCCATGATCGATGACGAACGAGGCAGTCTTTGTAATATAATATTATCTTTGAAAAGGGTCAATGCGTAGCACTCTTAATCGACAGAAATGCATAAGGAGATGCATGAACATAGATCAAGCGGAAGAGATGTGTCAGAATCAAAGTATGTGGCGAACTGTAGACGCTGCCTACCCCAGTGGGATGAAGGCGTGAATGTATGTATGTAAAAACCTTAGAATTTATATTGAATCTAAGGTACTAGCGATATGCACTAAGAGAAATAAATTAGGCTATCCTAGTTAAAAAAAATATATATTTATGCGTCACACAAAGATTTCGGCCGTGCGGTGACCGAACCCGCGACGACCAAAATCCGGTGAGCGGATCGGATTTAGTTTAAGCTTCCCAAATCCGTAGCTGGGCAAAATTTCTCTCACAAATCGAAATGAGAAAAAAATAGGCGATACTTCACCACGCCAATCCAGTTCAGATTCCTGGGGTACCGCAATTCTAAACGTATCAATATATACCTCTAGTATGTCCGAATCTTGGTATGTGGGATTTGTAGTGTCTGCCTACTTATATGGGATACAGTCATTAGTTGTAGTATGTAAGTTAAATACCTCAAACCAAGTCACAGATTTGAGGTGCAATATCTTGTGGAGTTAAACAGTAGACCCGGGCGCGTACCACAGTATCTTTAACAAAGCAGTTATAATCTTACTTTGCTGTTAGAAAGAGATGTGGATATACTCAATTTATAACTCTGTCTCTTTTTCACGGCAATATAAGATTAAATTAGTTTTGCTAAGGAGATATAAGACGACACGCACGTGTTTATTTTGTAATTTATTTTGCAATCCTACCAATATTATAAATGTGAAAGTTTGTATGTTTGGATGTCTGTTACATTTGGCACACATATAGTTTAGAGTCAAAATTCAATGTGTCAAAATTAAATATCGCGATGATGGGACACTTGGAGGGGACGTAGATACGGTTCTGCGTGATCTGAAATTCTGGATTGAAGAACTCAAATCCATCGGTTTGGAATTAAACTATAAAAAGTGCGAACTCTATTTATTTGATACCGTTTCCGATAAAGACGTCATTAAGAAAAAATTCAATGATTTGGCACCTAATATCAAATTAATTAATAGCAGTAAACTCCATCTTCTAGGAAGTCCCATCCTCGATGATTCTTTTCAGGACTTTATTGACGAATAAATTCCAAATTTTGAGTCTGTTTCGGATCGCTTGCACAAAATAAATTCTCACATGGCCTTCAACATTATTAAATACTGTCTTTTTGTTCCTAAATCTACGTATGCTCTTCGATGTTGTCACCTCTGGACACATAACGACATTTTACAGAGGCTTGACAACATCGTGAGAGATACAGTCAGCTCTATTTCAAATTGTTGTCTAAATGATCGGGCGTGGTCCCAGGCTTCTCTTCCGGTTAGGAAAGGAGGTTTATGAATTCGCAAAATTTCAAGTTTATCGCTCCCAGCCTTCTTGTCTTCAGTCCATAGCACACTTGGTCTAGTAAAAAGAATTTTGTTACCTTCTTTGACCAACTTCAAAATCCCATATTTGGATGAAGGCAAGGATGCTTGGTTATTGGCCTGTCCAAACACTACTCCTTCCACAGATCCGACTTCCCAGAAGCAGTGGGATCGCCCGATCTGCGAACTTACACGGAAAAACCTTATTGGAACGTCCCTTAGTTCTGCGGATCGCGCTCGTATCCTCGCTGCTTCTGAGTGGGAGTCGGGTCGTTGGCTACAGGTGCACCCTTCTGTCCATCTTGGGACCCTATTAGACCCCACTGCATTTCGTGTTGCATTGTGTCTTCGTTTAGGGGTTCCATGTCTTGTTCCACACCATTGTCAGTGTGGTAGTAGAGTCAACTAGCTCGGCCACCACGGACTCTCATGCCGCAGAAGTGCCGGACGGATTGCGCGTCATGCCAGTCTCAACGGCGTCATACGCCGTGCCCTTGCCAACGTCAACATGGCGGCCATCCTTGAACCGGCTGGTCTCCATCGAGATGATGGCAAGAGGCCCGATGGTATGACGCTGGTACCCTGGAAGATGGGACGGCCGTTAGTGTGGGACGCGACGACATGCGTCGACACTCTCGCTCCGTCTCATCTTCCAGCGTCCTCGGTGCAGGCAGGCAGCGCTGCACTGAGCGCAGAATCCCTCAAACGCCGCAAATATGATTCCCTTGGCTCGGGATACATATTTAAGGCGTTTGGGGGAGAGACATTGGGTCCGTGGGCGATGTTTCGAGAAATTTCGAAACGTTTGGTGGAGTGTACTGGCGACCGGAACGCTGGTATGTATTTTGGTCAGCATATAAGCATTGCTATTCAGCGCGGCAATGCTGCCAGCGTTCTAGGTACACTGCCAACTGACAGTGGCGTGGTACCATTTGGCCCTATGTAAATAGGTATTTTCCTTTTTTATACCCGTTTTTATTAATAATTATTTGCTGTTTTTTTATATAATTGTACATACTGTTTATTACCTGGATTAACATACTTAATTAACAAAGAATACTTTTCTCCCGGAAAAATATTAGGTTCCTATCTAAAGTCAACGAACGAAGTCGCGGGCAGGAACTAGTATTTTTATATATTATAGCCTACGTGTTATTGAAATGAAATCAAATGAAATATTTTTATTTCTTTACAATTACGTACAATTAATTAGATAATAAAATAAAGCAATTGACATTTTTATCACAATGACATTTTGATCACAAACTTATTATACGTAAGGCATAAGACATATTAATCATCTACCAACTCCTAAACTAAGTCAAACTTGTATTATAGGAGTTAGTGTCTCTTAAACTTAAAGCATACGTAAACAACCTTGTAGCTTAAAATATACAAATGTCAGTACATATTTATTTCGAATTAAGTTATTTAATTAATTATTGCATATAAATATACTAACAAATGAGAAAAAGAAATAAAGAAATTAAAAGTAAATTGCAAACTACTCAAATACCCAATTTATACAATAAGAACCCGTAAATACAACAAAAAAAAATAGTTATACCGCTAACGCTATATATCGCTAAACACTAAAAAATAATATTTAAATTAAATTTATGTAAATCCCCATATTTAGAATTTATAGAACTTAGTTAATTACGTTTTTATAATTAATTTTACTTTTTTTAAATTATTCTGACGTATACATTCGTTGAGTAGTTTAAGCGTAAAAGAGTAACAAACATACACCCATTCTCACACACTTTCACGTTTTTAAATATGAATAGGACTAGCACAGCCCTCAAAAACACCAAATGTTTTCCAATTACGGCACACCGGGTGTCATGGAATAAAAAACAAGTAAAATAGTTTAAACAGAACATTAGGGGCCCGCAGAGAACGCCTGCGGTCTCGCGAGGGTCCCTGAGTGGCAACTCCACACCCCCCGGGTTCCGCACTCGCAAATTGTATAAAATTTTGGTTTTAAGGCGTGGCGGGTGTCCTATGAACCGTGATATTACTTTATTAATAGAAGATTTGATTTAAATATGTATTTCGGAAGGAGAGAGATTGGGTATTTTTACAAGCTTTTATTTAACTTGCGATGTTCGTATGTCTGCCTGTCTGTCTTTCCGGTTCATATCTTATAATCCATTTTTAAGCACATGCAGTTGTTCGATTGATTTGAAATTTAGCATACGAATGCATAGTCGGTGATATGCAATAATATGGTACAATGAAGCTGGTGTAATGATGGAGTCGATAGGTAGCAATAAGAACATATGAACTATACGAGATACCTGCCGCCATGACGAACTGCACCTTCCCCGCTAAGTGGAAGGAGGCGGACGTCATTGGCATTCCCAAGCCCGGCAAACCTCGCAATCTCCCCGCGAGCTACCGCCCTATCAGTCTCCTCAACTCCCTGGCCAAGATATACGAACGCCTCCTTCTGGCGAGGCTCAAGGACTTCGTAACGTCCAGGGGTATCCTTATCGACGAGCAGTTTGGCTTTCGAGCCAAACACTCTTGCGTCCACCAAGTGCACCGCATCACGGAGCACATCCTATCCGGTCTCAATAGACCCAAACCAATCTACACGGGCGCCCTCTTCCTAGATGTCGCGAAGGCATTCGACAAAGTCTGGCACAACGGCTTGATCTACAAGCTCTACCAATTGGGTGTGCCGGACAGACTCGTGCTCATCTTACGAGACTTCTTGTCGAATCGCGCCTTCCGTTATCGCGTCGAAATGACGCGCTCCACTTCCCACTCCATCAGTGCTGGAGTCCCACAGGGCTCAGTTCTCTCTCCGCTCCTGTTTAGCCTTTACACGAACGACATTCCTCGTTCGAGTAAGGCGCATCTAGCCCTATTCGCGGATGATACCGCTCTCTACGTCTCGCATAGAAATAAAGGTTTCATTACCAGACACCTTCAGGCATCCGCCAATTCCCTAGGGAATTGGTTCAGGAAGTGGCGTATTGAGGTGAACCCGGACAAGAGCGCTGCGGTGTTCTTCTCCAGGGGTGCCACCCCGCGCCCCTCCCTGCGCCGCCCTAGAAGTAATCTCGGCCAAGTGACCATGTTCGACCGACCCATTCCCTGGGTCAAAGAGGTCAAATATCTAGGGGTCACCCTAAACAGTACCATGTCCTTCGGCCCGCACATCAAGCGGGTCCGTCACCGAGCATCATTTGTGCTCGGTCGTCTCCATTCGTTAATCTGCAAGCGGAGTAAAATGTCCCTTAGAAATAAGGTGACACTTTACAAAACTTGCGTTCGACCCATCATGACTTATGCGTGTGTTGTGTTCGGGCATTCGGCCCCCTCTCACATCGATAAACTCCAAGTGGTTCAAAACCGCTTCCTCCGTAAAGCCGTAGGAGCCCCCTGGTTCGTACGGAACGTCGACCTCCACTCCGATCTAGGTCTCGAACCTATTCGCGCCTTTATTAAAAAGGCGTCAACACGTCACTTCGCGAACGCATCTACCCATGCGAATCCGTTAATCGTAGCCACCGCCGACTACGATCTCCCCCCCGACCCCTGCCGCCACCGCCGGCCGCGACATGTTCTCACCGACCCCCCCGATGCTTTGTCATCCCTTCTTTCCGCTCAGAATACGGGCGACGACGACGACGTAGTAGTAAATCCCCTCCCATAGCCGGCGGTTGACCGGTGCACTTAGTAGTGCACCCGTCCCCCTACAGCGACTGTCCCAACCGAGGGCGCCTCTTCGAGGCGCCCTCGAGTATGTCGCCTCTTGCCCTTCTGGCTGGCTAGAGCGTAGTGGTTGCACGCTCGCCTTTTAGTCCGGTGAAGCTGTAAAGGCCTCGCGGCCAACAGCGTACATCATTCACACACACACACACACGAGATACCTGTTCTTTCGATGTTTATAGTAGAAGAGCATTTTCTCTCCGTGTGATATACGAGGAGGGATCAAAAAGTAGTGAGTATGAGATAGAATATAATGACTATTGATAACTTAATAATTTATTTTTCTACATAGTTTCCGAGTCTCTCTACACACCGAGTCCAGCGCTTTTCCAAGGCTTCAATCCCTTTCACAAAAAAAGCTTTGTTTTGGTCCTGCAAAAAGCTCTCCACGGCATCCATCACCTCGTTATCGTCTTCGTACCTGTGTCCCCTTAAGTATTTTTTCAATTTGGGGAGCAGATAAAAATCGCTAGCCGCCAGATCTGGTGAATAAGGGGGGTGGTCAACCAATTCGAGGCCAGCTTGCTGAATGGCAGCCATCGCAACTGCCGACCTGTGCGCGGGTGCGTTGTCTTGATGAAACAGCACGCTCATTCGAAGTTTCCCTCTCCTTTTCTCTTTGATGGCATTCCTCAACTTGGGAATTAAAGCTGCATAATATTGGCCTGTAATAGTGGTTCCATGCTCCAGGTAATCAATCAACAATATTCCTTCCGAGTCCCAAAATATTGAATCCATAACCTTGCCAGCCGATGCCACGACACGAAACTTCTTCGGGGTCGGTAATGATGGCCGTTTCCATTGCGAAGATTGCTGTATTGTCTCGGGATCAAAATGATGGACCCATGCTTCGTCCATTGTTACGAAACGAGACAAAAAAAATCAGAATCTTCTTGAAACTTGTCCAACAACATCTTCGAAATGTCAAGTCGATTTTGTTTCTGACTGTCGGTTAACATTCTCGGCACCCATCTCGCGGAGACTTTTCTCATATTCATAGATTATTTCAATATGGATTGAATACTTCCATATGAAATGCCCGTTTCTTGAATTGATTATCGCATAGTAATTCTTCGATCGCTCAATACAATTTTCTCGACTTTCGCAACATTTTCTTGGGTAACTGACGTCGATGGACGGCCGCAACGATGTTTGTCTTCCGTACTCGTTCTCCCTACTCGAAATTGAGAAGCCCACCTTGCGACAGTGGAATACGTGGCTCCTAATGTAGCCTCCAAATCACAATGAATCTCTTGCGTCGTTAACTTTTTTAAATAGATGTATTTACTAACGGCTCGCACTTCTTTTTTCTCCATTTTCGAGAACACGTTCCGACACGAAGCAAACAAATGACTACATTCAGAAAAAAACAAAAGAGAATAGAAGATTATTTTTTTTATAAATATTACAAATATGTATCTGAGCTTTGCCTGCCAGTATTTTTTTTTACAAAGGAGTATGTCGTTCTCACTACTTTTTGATCCCTCCTAGTATTAGTTTATATTTATAATAGACCGTCGCGTCTATGTTCCCCAAGCAGGGGTGGCTGAGGTGTACTAAATACACCCATGTTTCGCCGACGATGTTAGGTCCCATGTAATAGAGGGCGAGCCTATTGCCATATACCGGGCGCAATTCCAAACTCCGGACTCGTACTGGGAAGTTTTCGTTAGAAAAACTACACTTGTCCGACCCAGAATTTGAACCGAGGACCACTAGACCAACGCGGCAGTTATAATACATATAAATATATATTAATAATATCAGCCTATACTGCCCACTGCTCGGCAAAGGCCTTCTCTCACAAATCAAGGTGAGAGAGATTAGGTCATACTCCACCACGCGGACCCAGTGCGGATTGGTGGGGGAAGGTTTGTGGCCACCTGCTGTTGGAACTTATCAATCCGCCTTTAAGGCTCCCAAATCGGCTTAACAACTACTACATTAAGTGGTAGCCGGGACCAACGGCTTAACGTGCCTTCTGAAGCATTAAGACGCTCGAATATGAAAATGCCACAAACGGTCACCCATCTCAGGCCGACCAAGTCGAACACTGCTTAACCTTGTTGATCGGTAGGAACACCGGGGTCACACAGCGCTACGAGCGCCATAAATATATAAGTATGTATATATTTATTTATATATATAGGTACTTTATATTATTATGCAGTATTAATATAATGTACTTGCATGTAGTGAGTTCGTTATTTCTTTATTCATTCTAAGATTGTTGTGCAATTACCCTCACTTCCATATAACTGTTCTGTCTACACTCAAAGGTTAACTGGTAGATAACTTAAATTGAGTTAAGTTCGCCTTTGCAAGTGTGAAAATATCTATCTATCTATCTAGTCAAATATAAAGGCCGGCGTGACTTTATAAAAATATATTTATTTAACAATATAAAGTTAATAATGAATACTCAAAATACTAATGCAGTCAATTAGTATTGCTTAACGTTAGTGCGAACGGTAAGAGAGCTAAGTCGATATTAAATGCACTTTGCTTGGCGATGGCTATTTATAGGCATCGTCAAGTAAACAACTCTTTCTAGAACACACCCACACAGTGTGCCTCTTATTAATTAATATCTGCTTATTAAGCATAACAGTTATTAGAATAGGTCTGAGACTAAACAAGTAACCTGATATCTGTTTACATGATAAATACGCAGCTGAGGCAAGTTAGGCTGATTCAGCAAAACAGTACTTGGAATTATATTGTATGAGCAATAGTCTGTTATTATTGCATCATCTTTTAAAGTGCTTGCACTGAGCTGTGTACTGGTCTAGTATACATAACTCCTCCCTCCATAAGTTCAAAAGCAGCGTTCGATTTTTGAGAATGTTGATTTTGCTTATGTTCACATAAGGACAATATTTTATACTTATTAATATATGTAACAATCAAAAGCACAATTATTAAAGTTACATAAATGATTATAGTGCCTAAACTTATGCTATGCACATTCACTGAATATACGTGGTTTTCACTGAGTTTTTCACTTTTACTGTTTAACACATGTGACAGGAACTGAAGATTTTTTAGATTTACTTCATCTAGGCTGATTGGCAGCTTGTAGACTTTCTCTGCTGCTGTGATGCTTGGTAAATTTATAACTGGAACTTGATGGAAGACTTGATTAGTTAGTTCCTTAATGTGATGTTTTCTAATTTGGCTTCACATTCATTATTTAGGGTTAACCTATATATAGGTGCCAAAAATGTTGTACTGGTTAAAATCATTTTCACAGTGTTCTGTGAGAAATGTCCGTTTTCCTGAATATAATAACCACGTGTCAGGCCGAATAGATTTGACCTTGACTTTTGAAGATTTTACTGTAAGTGGAAAACATGATGTAACTCGTGAAAAAAATTTCATCAAATCTGTAATGCACAAGTCTTCATTAATGACAGATAAATTATCCTCATAACACAGGAATTCTGCTTCATCTATTTCTTTGCATGGTTGTGATAGTGGAAGTATATCTGACCCTCTGACCAGGATTTGGGAATATTGAGGAGTTAATAGAAATGTTAGGTTTAAATGAGGATTATACATGGGAAAAGGACGAAGGTTGTAATAGTTATAGAAATCTAATTGGACAATTGGTATCGACATAATAAACGTTATTCGTTTGTCCTTGATTGTCCTTGCTCTTATGTCTATACAATGTTCAATTTTTATCAAATTATCGGTATTTATTGGATACATTAATTTATCTATTTTATCTATATCTTTAAGAGTTGATAACAATTCATCTATGTCTAAAATGGATTGATGTAAAATATTTAATCTACTAAAAGCAATAGCTGTTTCAACCTCATCTAGGTTAGATGAGGTTGAAACAGCAGAAAAGCAGTTAACAAAATTTGAAAATTATGGATAATTAAATCGAAAGTATTCAAGACAGTTTCTTTACTATGCTGGAATTGAATTTTATTTAGGATAGATTCTATTTCGTTAATTGTTTTGACTATATCAATAAAATTATTTCTTGTAGAGTTTGTTAGATTTGCAAATACTCCAATTGTTTCGGAAACTAACGATATCTTGTTATCAATAGCGTTTTGTTTAGATTGAATATGACTTATTAAGGAATCGTATCTAATTGCATCTTCGTTATCTAAATTGACTGTAATGGCTTTAATTATTGAGCCTAGGGGATTTAAAATACCTCTTTTAATTCTAATTGTTGGGACTTATTGATTAATTTTTCTTTTAAATAATCGTTAACCTTATAATACTTGTTAACGTTATATTCAATACTGTTACTAACTAATTTTAAATCTAGTATTCCAATTATAGGTGCTAATGAATGCTTGTCCTTCCTTAACTGGGAAGATTCCAGGATTATATTCAATTTTCTGAAGTTGAAGGGCCAGGTTTTGGGCTGCCTGTACGAGCATCAGGAGCGCGAACCTGCGGAGGACGTTTTATATCCTTCAATGGAACTTTTACCTTCCTAGAACGGGGTTTGTAAATATTTTATCGTCCTGTTTAACTTTACGTTTACGTTTCTTTTTAACTTTTATTTTGTTTGGATTAAAGTCTTTGATTGAAAATATTAAAGGACTCGATTGTTTAACCATCATTGAAAAATTGTCTTCTAGTAAAATAGGAATTTCGGAAGAATCTATGTTTTCCTTTGAATGGATAGTTATAAGAGATGATTTTAATTTTTCAGACGCGGTCACCGTACTACTATTTAAAGAAGAAACTGGGTTGGTTTATTTTGATTTACTTGAATCTTCGAAGGATTTTGTTGTGAGACTTGAGGCATTAACTTTCATTGATAAGTTATCTTTTAGTATATTAATTTTTGCACGCGAAAGCGCATCAGCGTTTCCATTTTGTTTTCCGGGTTTGTATTTAATTTCATAGTCAAAAGCTGCTAATTGTAATTTCGAATTTGTAAGACTATTTCCGGGTTTTTTAACTGAATTTAACCACGTTAGGTGTTTATGGTCACTTAATATGGTGAATTTATTTCCATATAAGTATGGCCTAAATTTTCTACACGCTCATACTATGGCTAATAATTCTTTTTCTATTGTGCTATAACGTGTTTCTGCGTCGTTTAATGTCCTACTAAGATAAGCTACAGGTTTGTCGCTACCTATTGGTCCTTGTGATAGTATACTATCGCCAAGGGCATAATTTGATGCGTCTGTTGTTAGCAAAAATGGTTTCGTGAAATCGGGGTACTGTAAGATTGGGGCATTGGTCGAAATTTCTTTACACTTCTCAAATGCATCATATTCTTTGTTGATGATAATTTTGTGTCTTTAATTTTGTGATTTCCGAAGGTGTTTTAGGTAATGGAAATTGTAATATGGCTTTAATTTTATCATCATTTGGTTGAAGACCATTTTCTGTAATAGTGTGACCTAGGTAAAGAACTTCTTTTCTGAGAAATTCACACTTGTCTAACGTAACTTTTAAATTTGTTTGCCTAAGTCTTTCAAATACTTTTTCTATTTTTTCTAAATGTTTTTCTAAACTACTTGAGAATATAATGATATCATCTAAGTAAACTAAACAATGGATACCCTGTAAACCTCTGAGTATGTTATCCATTGCACGTTGGAATGTTGCGGGGGCTGTTTTTAAACCAAATGGCATTCTAGTAAATTCATAATGTCGATTTTGTGCTGTAATGCTGTTTTAGATTGATCCTGTTTTTCTACTTCAATCTGATGGTAACCACTAGCTAAATCTAATCTAGGAAAATAACACGCTTTTCCTAATTTATCAAATAGGTCTGAAATGTTTGGTAATGGATATTTGTCGTCTACCGTTAATTCATTCAATCGTCTGTAATCTATGACCATGCGCAATTTTCGTTCGCAAGCGGCGTTTTTTTTGGAACTAAGTGTACTGGGGCGCTCCATGGACAGTGCGATTCCCTAATGACATTGTTTCTTAATAACTTATCTATTTGTTTTCCAATTTGTTTATTTACTGTAGGGGCATGTCTATACGGTTTTATATATATGGGATCTTCATTAGTGGTTCTTATTTTATGTTTAACCTGGTTTGTAAAAGTTAAAGGAATATCATCACGATAGAATATGTCTCTATATCTGTAACATAATGTTTGTATGGCTTGTTTTTCTTCTTTCTTTAAATGTTCTAATCTTAATTTTGAAAGGTTTTGTTCTAACAATTTATTTTTATTTTAATTTAAAGTATTGACATTATTGAAAAATGTTCCTCAAATTTATCTACTTTTATCGGATTATCAAATTTTAATATAACATCCTGATCTGTAGAGTTTTGTATAATTGTTTAAGCTATCTAATTTTTACAGTTTACTATTGCATCGGGCATTCTAACTCCTGGTTAAAATTCTAAAAAATGTAATATAGATTCACCATTTTTAAGATCTGTCGGAATTTTAACACGAGTTTCTGAACGCGGTGATAATTTAATTTCGTAGGGTTTTCTGTACAATATCGGAATTTTAGTATTTTTAGTTTTTAACACTTGATTTTTCATATCTATTGTGGCTTCTAGTTCTTTTAACAAATCTGAACCTATTAAACCATCGTATCTAATATCCACGTCATAAATATAAAATTTGTGACGAAATTTGCTTTTAAAAGTTTTTGTTAAGGGCATATAGGCTACTTTACTATGCCTACTGTATCCGTGTGTACTAATTATTTCAAAAGGTTCTATAGTGATAAAATTGTAAAATAATTTATTTACTATTTCGGGGCTAATGAAGGATCTAGTGCTTCCTGTATCAATCATAAATTTTGAATGGAATTATGGTATTATTATATGTGGTAATTTTAGTGTTTCGTTATAATTAAGTTTTATTATTTCGGGGGATCTTGTAACGAATCCATCGGAAAATTTTCAGGTGGGGAAACATTATTATCGGGGTTTTTGTCGTCGACTTCATCGATTGTCACTGGCTTATATTTATTTAAGTATTCCTCAGTCTCAAGGTCGATGTCATCTACGCCATTCACATATCAATTTTCAATCATATTATTACGAACCGCTGTCCTCATTGTGACGTCATTATCTGTATTTTGATGATTATTCATGAATTTATTGGGAATCCCGAAACGGAATTGTTGATTTGGATTAGGTTTGAAAAATCTAGATTGCTTGTAGTTGTTTATGTTGTAGGGTAATCTTTGATCATTTTTAAAGACTTTTTGTTGATTTTGCTGATTTACGTTAGGATTGAAGTTAGGTCGGAGGTTTTGATTCATTAATTGTCTTTGTGGGAAATTAGTTTGAAGGAATCTGTTTGAGGTATGCCAAATTTAAATTGGGTTGGAATTTGTTTATTTACTTGTGAACTATTATTTAATTTGACTTTAGTTTTTGCATTATAATGGTTATGGAAGTTTACTTCTTCAGTAACTATTCCTAAGGCTGATTCCAAATTAGCGCATTTATTTAATCTTATGATCCTTAATAGGTCTTCTGGTAAGTTAAACAAAAAGCTATTTAACGCGGAATTATTGTTAATAATTCTTTTAGCTGCTTTAACGCCTTCATCAGTTAACAAATTTACTTTGGCTATAACTGAACTTTACACGTTTTGGATTCTGTGAGCTAATTCTATTTATGATTCTCCTGATTTTATTTTATTGTTCTCTAACTCTACTGCTATGCAATCTTCTGTTCTAGGATCTCCGAAATGTTCTATGAGGAGTTCCTTTAAGCTATCCCAAGAATTGATAATATTTCTTTCACTCACTAGTTTCGCGGCTTTATCGGTTAGTTTACTCGTTAGACTATGGTAAATGTACATTTGTTGTGCGGCATTATTTTCGCGACTAAAACTTCTAATAACGTATTCGCACTTTTGGATGAAAAAATTTAGTAATTAATCGTTACCGTCGTAAGGCGGAATTAAATCGAGAATTTCTTTTGGAATAATCTGAATTTGATTCACTTTGAATACCTTCAATACTTATTGTTTGATTTTACAAATTTGAAAAACACAATAAGATAAATATTACACACACAAACAAAATAATAAAAAAAATACAATTTAAAAATAACACAAAAAAAGTTCACATAAAAATACAATGATAAAATGTTTACAATATTATTATTTTTTACCTCTTTAGACAGAATAACGTTTACTATTTTCTTTCAATAATATTTTTATTTCTTTTAGTATATTTCTTTCTCAAGTAGACCTTGTGATCGACCCACTGGAAGTAATTTTCTTTTCAATAATATTTAATATATTACTTTCTCAAGTGGACCTTGTGATCGACCCACTGGAAGTAATTTCCTTTTCAATAATATTTAATATATTACTTTCTCAAATGGACCTTGTGATCGACCCACTGGAAGTAATATTCTTTTTCAATAAAAAAAAATACGACAAAGTTTTACGTAAGTTCAGCGATGCTTGTCTGATTCTTACGGCCCTAACTGGTGGTCTACGGCTTAGCGACGCTTGTCTAAATCCCGTGAGATCCTAATTTTAATCACAAATTAGCGATGCTTGTCTAATAATGCGATATCTTTATTTTCCAAATAATTCCCGTGATTTTTGACCGGAATTACAGGCTCGGGGTCTGAATGAAATTAGCGATACTTGTCCAATTAAATTCAGAATAGACAGAAAAATAGGAACATGTGGGAGAGGTCAGAACTCACACAATGCTGCAATTTTTCATGCCGAATATCCGCTCTTTGAGTATCTGCAGGCACTTCTTGACAAATATCTTTGTTCGAAGGTAGGTCCTTTTCTAGGATTCAGCCAGGCGATTGTGGTCCGGAATCGATGCTTGTACTCCTACACGGCGCTGAGCTTATCAGATATGACAGCTCCAGCATTTATCGCGACTGAAATCCTACCGTTCGGCTGCGCCAGTCAAATATCAAGGCCGGCGTGACTTTATAAAAATATATTTATTTAACAATATAAAATTAATAATAAATGTTAAAAATACTAATGCAGTCACTTAGTATTGCTTAACGTTAGTGCGAACGGTAAGAGAGCTAAGTCGATATTAAATGCACTTTGCTTGGCGATGGCTATTTATAGGCATCGTCAAGTAAACAACTCTTTCTAGAACACACCCACACAGTGTGCGTCTTATTAATTAATATCTGCTTATTAACGATAACAGTTATTAGAATAGGACTGAGACTAAACAAGTAACCTGATATCTGTTTACATGATAATTACGCAGCTGAGGCAAGTTAAGCTGATTCAGCAAAACAGTACTTGGAATTATATTGTATGAGCAATAGTCTGTTATTATTGCATCATCTTTTAAAGTACTTGCACTGAGCTGTGTACTGGTCTAGTATACATAACTATCTATCTATATCATCACGCCAGATCCCTTGCGGGGTAGGCAGAAAGTACAGAGTTCCAACAGGTTCTTTCCTTACATACCTCTCTGGCTTCTACCACTCTCATAGTTCGTCTCATACACGCTCGCCGGTTACGAAACCTCTTGACTTGACCTTCAGATAAGAATCGGTCTATTTGTGCAAATATGCTTACAAATTTGTTATTTTTTTGTAAAATAAAGAATAAATGAATAAATAAACTATACAATGTAACCCCCTCTTGTTTAGGCTTGTAAGATTGGTATTGACAAGTACTATACAACCAGATAGTGTTCAGGATCTGTTGATGAAGCCGTATAGTGGCCAATGGAACCACTCGATTACTTAATATGACCCCACGCTCGTTGCATTTGTCTTGACGAGTACTTTAGACCTGGACGGTGTCCTAAGTCTGATGATGGAGCCAGAAGAAAGCCATAGCAACTCCTCAATCGAGCAAGATATTTTCATTGTGTTTTTACTATAAAAGATTTAAAAAAAGTCTTTTTAAATTAAAATTAATAACGGTAATTGTGACAGTAGGTTAAAATGTCAAAAGGAGTAAAATACATTATTTATAAATAAAATAGTTCTTCGTTACTAGATCTGTCGTGAGTATTTACATTATCACGACATATTCCTCACAGAATAGGCAAAAAATACTAAGTTATGATAAGAATTACCTTAGCAACAGCAAAGGTAAACACACCTTTTTTGCCAAAAATATACGTTATAATAAATAAACTGGGGCAGCTTTTCCGCCTTCCAGCCAGAATTCTATCGATTGATACAACATCATAGCGATTCTAGTTTTTGTTGTTTCTACTGTAATCTTTCAATCAAAAATGCTGACTTCATAATCCAGGGATCAATCCCTGTGATTGCGTAGCTTCGACTGAATGGGGCAACTATCATTCGTTATTGTAACAATTATAAGAAGACTATGAGACTATGAGAGTCGAGGAAGCCAGAGAGGTATGTAAGGAAAGAACCTGTTGGAACTCTGTACTCTCTGCCTACCCCGCAAGGGATCTGGCGTGAGGTTATAGATAGATTGATAGATAGATAAAAATACATTTTATGCTTGTCCTCTAATAGACCATTGTACATAGAATGTACCATTTAAAATACATAATCAGTAGTTCCAAAGATATTAAAAATTTATAAATTCATGCACGCTTTCATATATGAAATACCTATAAGCATCGCTTAAGTATACCTTAAGTAATCCTATATATTTTTGTCGCGTATATAATTTTTAGCGCCTGTTAATATGACTTCGATAATTATTTATTAGCGCCTACTATTATTGGGCGTTATTCAATCTTTTTTTTAATAATAGGATTAAACAATTAAAATTGTCAATTCGTACTCCTATATAGATAAGTTAAAAAGCATAGAGAATTATATATTTGCACTGCTTACACTTATATTACGTCAGTGATAAGAAAAGGGACAAAGCTATCGTAATCATTTACACTCTAGTACATTTTTATTGACATAAATTATTACTTGAAACTGATAAAAAGTCACCAAGAATACAGTCACTAGACAAACAAATATTAACCGATAAATTTGCGTGGAGGCTTCGTCAAAATGATAAGCCAAAATATATTAAATAAAAAGGAAGTACGAACGATGTAGGAACAAAGATTTTTAATTTGATTACCAAGTGTCCACAAAAAGTGTACAGCAGAACTGTGTTTATAATCTTTATATGCTTTAGTCTTATCCCTATGGGTTCGCCGGAATAATAATGCCATTTGAACGTCCTAAACATCAGGCCATTCCGTGACCCTGGATGCTGTAGCGCACTCGAAACGTCGGCAGCTTAAAATCCAAATATAAACCACAAAAAAATCCGAAATATTTTAATTATTATTTAATACTTTTTGCCTAACTCTGGCGCCTACTAATGTTACAATTTAAAGATAAACGACAATCAAGTACCCTCTGTCAATTTGAAATTCTTAAATCAGAAACAAGCCTATCAATAACATCAACAAAGGATGCATTTTTCTCGTTGCATCTCGAGATTCCCTACATTTTTCTAAAACACGAGATAAGCCTCGCAATTTGCACGGCCACAGCCCTGTCATTATATTTATTATTTATTAAATCGCATAATACAATTTTAACGTCAGAATCGAATTTATTTATTGTAAAAGCAGCGACGGTGCGCCTGCGCAACATGTAATCTTAAACGTATTAGCCGACCATACGGCGAGACCATTTAATATATATTGTTGAGAACAATAAATATGATCGTGACGGACAGACAATCTGCACTAGTCTAATAACAATCGTTATTTTGTAACGACCGCCTTCGGGTTGTGATGTATTTGCAAGGAATGTGAGCTCGCCCATAACTGAGCCTAATAGTTAAGATGTAAGTCGAAATTCTCATTGTTGCCGTTACCCATGTTTACTAACTCGCTTTCTTAAGGTTCCTTCTGGCTGCCTTGAGAAACTCACAAGAATTTCTGTTTCCACTGGAACTTAACTTTTTCATAATAATAATATCAGCCTATACTGCCCACTGCTGAGCAAAGGCCTTCTTTCACAAATCGAGGTGAGAGAGATTAGGTCATACTCCACCACGCGGACCCAGTGCGGATTGGTGGAGGCAGGTCTGTGGCCACCTGCTGTTGGAACTTATCAAGCCGCCTTTAAGGCTTCCAACTCGGCTTAACGACTACCACATAAAGTGGTAACCGGGACCAACGGCTTAACGTGCCTTCCGAACGGAGACGCTCGAATATGAAAATGCCACAAACGGTCACCCATCTCAGGCCGACCTAGTCGAACGCTACTTAACCTTGGTGATCGGTAAGAACACCGCGGTCGCACAGCGCTACGAGCGCCTTTTTCATACCATACTCTTCCTGTTTTCTTTCCTTTCTAAATGTTGTTAAGGGGTTCAAGACGAATAAAGCTCTCCCCGAGACACCTCCAGGTTCAAACCTTGATGTTATCTACGGGGAACCTTGTGGATCCTGGGTTAACAGTAGTGGGAATGTGTAGAGGCTTAGTGTCTGTTTGTTTGTTCGATTTTAAAGTAACTTCCCAGTGAACGAACTGAATGACAATGCAATATTAAGTGGTTTTTGTAGGTTTGTTTTCTTTGTCTGTTCGATAGAAATTAGCTTTAAACGTGAAAGAATATGCAGCAGTAACGCGCTCTCTTGTCTGTTCTGTTGCAATCGATTTTATTGGCCACATGGCTGTCTCATAATCTCATCAAGATATTTTAAATCGTTTAGCAATACTTTACACAAGACACTTAACTAACTAAACTTAAGAGTATTCGTTTTAATGTTACGATTATTATCATAGCTATTGAAAGATATTTACATTTACAAATTTTCAAACCATCTGAATGGGGGTTAGGAATCTCTATGGGGTTATTATAGGCCTATGTGGTACATATTTTATCATATTCTCGTATTAGTGATAAGCATTATGCATTATTTTTTTTAAATTGTCTATTTTCTTTAACTGTAATGGATTCAATATTGAGACCGGATCAATATTTAATCTGCCTCGTGTGTCTAGTGGCAAAGCGCCGCGCTTTGTGATCACGAGGTCCTGGGTTCAAATCCTAGGTCGGACAAATATAGTTTTTCTAACGAAAAATTCCCAGTATGAGTCCGGAGTCTGGAATTGTGCCCGGTATATAGCAATAGGCTCACCCCCTATTACATGGGACCTAATATCGTCGGCAAAACGTGGGTGTACTCAGTGCTCCTCTGCTACCCCCGCTTGGGGAATATAGGCGTGCCGGTGTATCAATATTTAATTCATATGTATATAGATAGAATTGCTCAAAGACTTTTTCACTAGTATTTTTGCTTTTTTTTTCTATTTCAGTCAAAATTTTACTGGTAGTAGGCAAATCTATCCTTAAGCAGAGATTGGCAAAATGTAATCATATTAATGATTAACCACCCCCGATTGGGGAATATAGGTGTAATAGCGTATTAATGATTAACGATTACAATTACATTTTGTAACCTTAGATCATGATTACAATTTAAATCTTAAGTCATATTGATTACATTTTTGCCATCTCTGTCCTCGATTATGCCTCGCTTGAGTTAAATATTGAGACCAGCCATATAAATCTCTTCTAACGCATATCATAATATGTTAAAATCGATCAAAAAAAATATGCAAAGGAAATACGCATCAATCAATCAATCAACCTATCGTAGTCCACTGCTGGACATAGGCCTCTCCTAACACGCGCCATTGCACACGGTCTTCCGCCTTCCGCATCCAGTCTGTCCCAGCGACCTTTTTGAGGTCGTCGGTCCATCTAGCTGGGGGCCGTCCTACCTTACGCTTACCAAGTCGCGGTCTCCACTCTAGGACACGCTTGCTCCATCGGCCGTCGGTCCTTCTGCAGATATGACCAGCCCATTGCCACTTTAGCTTACAGAGTCTGCGAGCTATGTCGGTAATACGCATACACATGTAAATACTTTTAAATAAATTATTACCTTCCTACTACAGTCCACTATATGTTATGAACGCTTGAATTGAAATTTTACAGTGTTTGTATAAAACAAAATAATTGTGTTTTCATAGCGCCCTGTCTTATATACACAGACCGGGAGTTAAGTGTTATAAAATAGAATACTATAAAACTATCATAATTACAATAAGAAAGGTGTAAAGATGAGAAAGGGCATGCTCCGTTGGTTCGGGCATATAGAAAGAATGCCAGAGGAAAGAATAACAAAACAGATATACAATGTGAAAGTGGAAGGATGCAGGTACCGGGGAAGACCTAGACTATCTTACCACGACCAAATAAACCGAGTCTTATCTGATGGAAAAGTCAAGAGTCTCCGTAACCGGCGAGCGTGTATGAGACGAACTATGAGAGTCGAGAAAGCCAGAGAGGTATGTAAGGAAAGAACCTGTTGGAACTCTGTACTCTCTGCCTACCCCGCAAGGGATCTGGCATGAGGTTATAGATAGATAGATAGATAGATAGATAGATAATTACAATATTAATTACTAGACTATTGTAACCAACTCCTATACCACTAGCTGGCAATAGGTACTCTGGTACAAAACGTGGGCCTGAACTGAATGCGTGAAACTATTGAACCACATTATTATATACAAAATATTGTAAAAAAATCACTAAGAGGATAATAATAATCTATGAAATATTTAGCTACACCCAAATGATTGCCCAATGATTGAAAATGTGCATTCCAGTCTCAAAAAGTTATATTATATGGGATGGGTACGCAAATATATATAATATGTGATAATATGAAAAAATATCCGAGTTTAATCACTTCCCAACATTCACAACCCTAGTGACGAAAAATCCGATTAATCTTTAAGGGCCCATAAGTTCTAAATTCCATGCGATTTGGATGTAGTATTTTTTATGTTTAATAAGGAACATAAGCTCGTAATTTTGCGAAATTTATGAGAAAGTCAAAGTCAAAGTCAAAAATCATTTATTTGTATAGGCCAATACATAAGCACTTACAAACGTCAAATATATTACATTTTTTACATCTACCACCGGATTGGAACGCGGCCTCCACTGAGAAGATCCGGCGAGAAACTCAGCGGGCTAGTCTTTTAATTTAATTTGTTAGGCCTTTCCGATAACGATTTTTTGTTTTTTAAAAATTGTATTAAACATCATTTATAAATGTTGCTCATTGAGGAGCTGCTTAAACCCAATCTGTTTTATCGTCAAGATAATCCGATATTTTATAATACCCTTTCTTACAGAGTCTAGTTATAATTGCCTTTTTAAAATAAAAACTATTTTTAAAGAAAAATAAAAACTTAAAATTAATAAATATTTATTTCTCGTGACCTAAGAATGCTACGAGGTTCATGAATACTATAAAAGGGGAGGTTTAAAATACACTTTAAAGTTATATAACATAAAATTATTTATTAGACTTAATTTTAGTGTAGTATTTATTTTTCATGTATCAGCACAAATTTTAGTCAGATTTCAACTTTTTTTTCTCAAGAACCTGGCATATATACACGGGAGTTCTACTCGTGCATTTTAAATGATGTCATCTTTAAGATTCCGTAATAAAAAGGGGTTGTCCGAAAATCGGCGTCTATAATACATAGTGCGCTCTAGTAAACGAAATACATCAATGCAATTATGGTACTACTAACGCCACCTTTTGAATCACAGTGAAACAATAACAAAAGCTACCTGCCTGTTAGTTATTGTCGACGGCAAAATAGGACATACAGACCTTGACAGGCAGGAAGACCGCTTTCTCGTATCCCACCTACACGAAAACCTGACCAAGAAATAACTTGCGTTACATCATTTTGTTAAATCATTACAAATTAATGGCAAGTCTCCTTAAACAGCATGTATGAAACGAAGTATGAGAGTGGAGGAAGTGAGAAAGGGCAGCAAGGAAAGAACCTCTTGGAACCCTGCACTCTCTGCCTATCCTATAAAGAAACTTTCGTGCCGATATAAATAGATTGCAAATGTTTAGTATTGCCTTCTCATCACGTGTAGGTGTTATAGGTATTCTCTGTGAGTGTTGAGAATGGTAGCGGTACGAAGGAAATATCGTTGTAATTGTAAAATAATTCAATTGGCAAAATATTTTTTAGTAGAACCCCGGAAATATGTATCAACATTTTGCGCTTCTGATTGTACGTGTGGAGATAATAAGGGCAATTCATTCTTAACTGCCTAGGCTTGAATATAATGCGAATAGGATATTTTGGCTCATGGATGACATTGATATGGAGGCCGTTGGTGTTAAATTAAGGTTAACATTTAGTAGAATATCATACTTCCAAGGAAAAATTTCAACAGGTGGAAAATTGGTTAAATTTCATGTAATGACATTTCGCTTGATGACAACGTTAGTTCCAATTTTGGCCGCGGGCCAAAAGATGCTTGTCAGACTATATGTGTGGTCAATTTCAAACAATTTAAAAATTGGAAGAAGAAAATTAAACACCAATTACGATCCCTTACGGCTAGCCTGCAAGCCAGGCTTAATGATTAAATCAATTAATTAGAAAATATCCCAATTTTCTATCTATATTAACACACCCGATCCTTTACGGACTAAGCATAGAGTACAGAGTCCCAATTTAATAACTCATAAATTTCAGCTGTTACGTGTGTACAAACACGTTCAAAATGTTTACCTACAATAAGAATTTCAAAAGTGCATTCCAAGCTATTTAAAATAAAAAGATTAATAATTCTCTAAAATATCTTAGTAAATAGACTGAGAAATTTATTAAGCCAACTTGCCAAGACGGTTGGATATCGTGCTAAGTCTTAAACATAATATCATATCATAATATAATAAGATACAATAGGAACACCCAGACGTCCTTACAAGTATACGTCTAGAATATCCAAGTGTCTCGAACGCGAAGCGAAAATTCTTAACGATAACAATGAAATGAATTACAGTAGAAAAGAATACAAATAAAGCGAGCGTAAATTCAATTATGGACTTAACAATAGTTAATTAAGTCTTGAACTTGATTGAAATGAAACTATAACTGCTAAACCTACCCGGGTAGCGCCTTCTGATGGCCGCCATCGCGGACACAGATTACGCGAACACAGACGCGACATTGAATAAGTATTTTATAAGCTGTTAACTTGCGATGCTTGTTAGTTTGTTTAGGTCAAATGTTGTAAGTTTCATAAGAAACACTTCCTCTTATCCTGCGGAGTTCAAATTTGAACTTGTTAGTTGAGTTGACAATGCAAAATTTATTGTAAGCAGGACCTGATTTAAAACCCAGGATTGGCTCCAGACGAAGTAACTTCTCATCAAAATTTATTTTTGGTTAATCGTTTTAAATTGCTCCATAAAACCGGGTACACAAAAGTTTGTTCTTCAAATATTATTTTACTACTTAACTATGAATTACATCAGCTATTTAACACAACCCTAGGAATTATTTCTGTGACGTGAGTGCGGGATGTGTTTACAAACACGATGTTCACATAAAAAACACCCACCGAAATAAACATTTGTGGATCACATAATGATCTGTCTCATGCAGGGATCGTTGGTCAGACTTCCAATCCAGTAGGCGACGCATCATCACACCTTAACCACAGGTGTCACAGCTGTGGTGTGCCAGATGTCATTTTGCCTGATTAATATTTTTTTAAGTGGTTTATACTAAATTAATGTAACAATATTAGAAGGTAAACTAACCTCCGACTTTACTGTTCACGGGAATATAAGTATTGTTCGTAAAAATCTATGAAACAAACTATACTAGGCCTGTTTAATAAACGTAAGAGATATTCAATATTGTAAGTTTGTAACTTCCACATTCAAAAATAAATAGAAGTAAGTAGAAGTGAATTCGAATACTCTATAGGAGGTATTAAGTTTCTAAAGTTTCTGAATAATTGCTTTCAAAATAACACCACGCGCGTAGTCATTTCCACGTATAATTACCGGAACAGTTGAATAACTATCACTCTTCAATCCTACAAACGAATATCAAATGAGAAGATCTAGCTGCTTGCCACCGCAGGTTATTGGCACACCCACAAGTGGGATATTTCATCACCACTTTGGTAAATAAAACTAATTTTTGGCTATTATCGCAGCTTATTTTTGATTTTTAAATTCCCGATGTTTCGATTGCTTTGCAGCACCCATGGTCACGGGAAGGGCTGACTCCATTAGCTCACGTATGCCACCTTGTTGTAATATTCGCGTAAATCTAAGAACTCAGTACTTTAGTAGTGTTAACATTTGAAATACCTGGGAACAGATTAATGTCTTAACGAATATATATCCTTAGCCTCACGTGAGGTATTCAATTATTTAGGCAGCAGCAGCATATGTTTGCAAACCCTCACTAGGAAGTTACAAATGGTAAAATATTAAAATATACCCAAACTTTCGTGACCCAAACAATAAATTTGTAGGCTAACAAAGCCTTACAAATCTAGAACTCAATGCGGAAATCAGGCTTCGATTTACAAAATACCCATTAGCTACTTATGTGGGGGTGTGTATGTGAATGATCTACGCTGTTGGCTGCGAGGCCTTTACAACTTCACTGGACAAGAGGGCGAGCTCCATTAGCTCACGTATGCCACCTTCTTGTAGGTAAAACACGATCGGCTCATTGCAGTTCCGATCCTATGTTATCGTACATGCTCTACAGCACGACGACAGCCTACCTACCTGGGATGGCGGCGCGGCGGCGGCGCGCGACGTTGTCCCTTTCCCTCAAGGCTAACCATCCCCACGCGAATATCACCCTAATCCCGACCGCATAGAGTTCCATCTCATTGACCACGTCTTTTTTTGAAACATGCACGCCGGACAATCGAGCCTTAGTAAATTCTGATAGCGAACTCGACATTCTAAAAACTGCGGGGAATATACAATGTAAATAATGCGTTTAAGACTAATTTTCGCGGCATGAGCTAACGTCTTCAGACCCACATAAAAAGAAGTAAATAAAAATAAATTAAGGTATTAGGTAAATAATTCGAAACATGTGGGTAAATATAACATAATTCAAATCATGTTAGTAAACAAGGTAATAAAAGGTTAATATTATTAACAATAAAAAATACGGCACGAAACAAAAACAAAAACATTACACTATCTGTCAGACGGGACCTCGTGCGTTCACACAAAACTGGACTTTATTGCGAATGAAAGAACTCACCTGTCGCTGATGTGAAAATCACACAAACACTACGAACAGTAATATGACACTCGCGTTATGAGCTTACGTTATCGGTTTGTATTTTTATAACTTTAATTTGTTTACAAAGGCGTCGGGTAGGCCGTCGGGTTCGTTAGCGCAATAGTGGACGTAACGGAATCGAATCAAGCGTCGGCCGGCCGTCGCCGTCGCGCTGGCGACGGTGGCGCCGCGGCGCTCGGCGGCGACCCCAGGGAACGACGCCGCGCCTCCGCACCGCGCCCGTCGGTCTCGAACCCGTCTGGACCTTGCGCGGGCGCCGGTTTTTTCTTTTTGCAAATCAAACGATATAAATTTTCTTTATATTTGAGGATTTATTTTTATTACTTAGGTCGTTTAGTTTCATGAAAAACATTGGAGTAGATACTGATCAGTACTTAGTAGGTAGGTATCATTTGACAACTTCTTTATCTGAGGCTTAGTCTTAGATTAAACTTAGAGTTCTTAGTTTAATACTGAGTTCTTAGATTTACGCGAATATTACACATGAAATAAAACTATTTTTCGGATTTTATCGCGGTTTATTTTTGATTTTTAAGTTCCCGACGTTTCGAGTGCTTTGCAGCACTCATGGTCACGGGAGGGGCTGAGGTGTTAGACGTCCAAAACGCATAGTTTTTCCGGGGTACCCTCAAACTTCTTAATTATTTTTGTTGGTCCGATCTACGCAGAATGAGCTCACGGTGTCTCAAAGTATTGCAGTTTTATGCTTGGTTTTGGATTTGATTATATTAATTACCGGATCCCAAGTCGACGGAAGCACCCAGTCATCTTCTCTATTGAAACTAAGATGTTTTTAAAGATTTTAAAAATCAAAAATAAACAGCGATAAAACCCGAAAAAATAGTTTTATTTCTTCTTAGTTTAATCCCAATCAGGGAGACAAACTACCCTACAAACCCTTTCTTAGGGTATAATTTTGAGTAGTTTAAAGACGATTAAAAATATATATAGCCACACATTAGGAATTATTTCTATATCGTGGGTATATTTATAAACACGAAATTCTCGTACACAAACACCCACCGAAAATAACATTTGTCGGAACACACGGAGATTTGTTCCCTTCCAGGATTGAACCCGCGATTACTAGATCCAGTGGATGGAGCCGCTTAAGCTCTTAACCACTGGATCAAGCCGTCCGATGTTGTGTTTTTATCTGCAACAATATAATTTACGGAAAAGAAATAGTTAAATCATGGACGTATAAAAAAGGCGGACGGAATCGCGCTAAACAAAAAGTGAAGCTCAATAGTAAGTCAGTTCGCGTGCACGTACGAGCTGAAACGCACACACCGACATCATAGTAAGTCTATCGGCGGCCATTACGCAACAAACCTCGTTTGACAGAAGTCGTTTACGTAATGCAAAATAAAATAAAAATTTGTCGTCCTGTGTGATTAAATACTGTCGAAACCATAGTCAGTTTTAGGAAAAAATATTAAGGAGTCACCTTTCATAGGTAAATTAATAATATATCACTTATTTTCCGTGTTATGGACATAAAATAAAATCGTATATTTTGGAACACAAAACTTCGACGAAAAGCGCATGTTGCCAACGTTTGCCAAGCTTGATACATTTTGCATTTAATTCAATTTATTTTGTGTTAAAAAAGTATATTAACGAAAAAGATATTTTTAATTGAATTTAGGTGTTTAAATTGAACTTAAATAGATGAGGATTTTTTAGGTGAACTATGTACCCATTAAGAATCTAGGAATTGTAAAGTATATACTAGTGATGTGACAGGGGGGTCAAAAATCAATTTTTTGATAATCGATTGTTTCTTACATTGTCCTAAAAACGAATTCATTAAAATGGAATTATTTTTGAAATAATCGATATGTTTGTTTCTCGCTCTCCTTAAGTAAGGATGAAGGATTTCTCTTTGCTCAATTTTAATTAAAACAATTTAACAACACTTATTGCAACATAATTAACTTCAATATTAAATAAAATAATAATTTTATCGAAACTTTTATTCCAATTCTTTTTTATTCCATGCACATTATTTAATCGCGAAATATATCAGGAATTTCCTGAATTATAAAATTGTTGTTCGTTCTATCTATCTATATCATCACGCCAGATCCCTTTAGGGGTGAGTAGAGAGTACAGAGTTCCAACATTGTTCATTGACATCATAATTGTTAGTTATGTAAATGCTTAACAATTCTTATGGTACCAATCAATAATTCTTATGGTTTTCCATAGTCGTAGGACCAGTTCAAACAATAGGGAAAATGCGTGTTCTTCAAATAAGGGGCAAATATTTTTTATTTACAAACTATCGCATTAGAATAATGTCTATACCAATATTTTTTAATAACATTACTTTTTTTATTAAGAAAATAATGATTAAAAGTACAAAAAATAGTGGGAAATTCAAAGTAGCTGGAACGCCACGCTATTGGTCAGATCGAATGTGACGTCAAAGTCTACAATACAAATGTCAACAAGTGCATATTTATTGGATGTTTGCTATTGAGTTAGTTTTATTGTTATATTTTGTTGTCGATTTACACAAAGACAAAATTTTAGTTTAATTTATTTAAGTTAATTCTTACGTTGAAGTAATCTTCACAGCAATATAAACAAGTTGATGGAGATACCATGTCTCTTTTTCTCATTTTACACCACTTTCTCCTTATGTCCGCACCTATCGGGTGCATTTCTTATTGTATTTTTACACCTAAGCACTACACAGTGTTGTTCCAGTGTATAATAGTCGCAAAATACACAATAAAAATAAATAACAGAATAAAATATTTCTACAGCTGTTCACTAATTCATTGTTATAGACTTTGACGTCACGCCAAGCGCGCCAAAATGGCGGGCGTTTAAAGTGCTCTTATGTGCTTGCTATCTTCAAAATTTTTTTTGCCCTTTTCATTACGGGGTTTGACTCTTAAATTGTTTTTGCAGTTATATATTGATGTAATCTATCGTATAAAAATATAAAAAAATACACGCATATTCCCAAGTGCCGACACAATTGTAATTGAACGAGTTTTGTAGCATGTTATTATTACAAAACACGTAAAAAATAGCAAGACTTGGGGCACAAAAAGCGGCTAGCCGACTATGGCGGATTCTAGAATTCGGCTGCGACACTTTTAACCCCTGACGCAGAAAGAGAGGTTATAGTTACAAGTTTAACGTGTGTACCCATCGATATATTATTACCCGATCCATGTGTGCATCTATATATCTGTTTCCGTCCGTAGCTCCTAAACGGGTGAACCGATTTAGATATGTTTTTTTGAAAGGTGACTTGATCGGGATGAGCGGATTCTTAGCTATGATTCATTGGAAGCAGGTTATTAATTTTTTTTAATTTATGATTTATTTCCGTAGGTTCCTCTAGGCTCGATGTAACAGAGGGGCGAAAATTACTAAAATTATCTATATTACTTATATAATTTACGAAAATCGATTTATATCTATATTATCGGTCTAAAATAGACGAAAGTGTATAGTCACAAAATATTAATAATTATTGTGTGGTATAGTCATCGGTATATTATTATCAAAGAGTATAGACAAATAAAATCAAATAGATACCTATTAGGCGTTGCTTAATAAGTTATTATTATTCTTTGATTGAATGAATTGTTTGCCACAGAAGAAAAAACGCTATGCCAGAACGGGAACGTTGGTGCTAGCTTTATCAAATGAATATACTCCGCGTCATCTTTGCGTTATTTTTTACACACGATGGTATATAATTCTCATGGTGTATGTAGTGAACGAATCCGATTTTTGTGCGCGAAAAGATGCAGTTTAATTTTGTTTAATTCTTAATATTAAGTTACACTCCTGTTCTACCTGCGTTGACGACTGCATCAAAATGCATTTCCAATAAGGCCTTTAATATATCACGTTGCCTAATCTCAACACACAAAATATGGAGTATATCTGCGTTATATCTTATTTAACAAGTTAATTAACGCATTACGACGCATGTGGAGCAGCAGCATCATACACACTTGTAGATTCGAGAGTTTCTTGAGTCCTCCATCATCAGATGATCATTGATTACACAAGTCTTAAAGGACCTGAGGGTGAGCTTGGACCCACATAGCCTATCATCGGTATTTAGATAGTCAATCCTTCCTCTCACATTCTTCCCACATGACCGAAATAGGACACGTCCTTCTTATTTCGGGTTTACTTTTTGTGCTAGCCTATTTTAGAATGCCCTATTATTATATTGCATTGAAACTTGCTGTGTGTGTGTCAGTGATGTACGCTGTTGGCCGCGAGGCCTTTACAGCTTCACCGGACTTAAGGGCGAGCGTGCAACCACTACGCTCGAGCCAAAAGGGCAAGGGGCGACATACTCGAGGGCGCCTTGGAGAGGCGCCCTCGGTTGGGACAGTCGCTGTAGGGGGACGGGTGCACTACTAAGTACACTGGTCAACCGCCGGCTATGGGAGGGGATCTACGACTACGGCGTCGTCGCCCGTATTCTGAGGGGAAAGAATGGATGACAAAGCATCGGGGGGGTCGGTGCTGTCAGGGTAGCATACGAGTAGTTACACATATAAGTACGATTAGGTTATGCGCAAAAACCAAACCCATACAAACTTAAACCTAATTTGTTTTCTAGATAGGGAAGATCCAGACTATCTTACCAGTGAAATAAAATAAACAGTGTACAGTAACTGAGTTCTTAGATTTACGCGAATATTACAAATGAAATAAAACTATTTTTTCGGATTTTATCGCGGTTTATTTTGATTTTGAAGTTCCCGACGTTTCGAGTGCTTTGCAGCACCCATGGTCACGGGAAGGACTGAGGTGTTAGACGTCCAAAAGGCATAGTTGTTCCGGGGTACCCTCAAACTTCTTAATTATTTTTGTTTTTGTTGGTCCGATCTACGCAGAATGAGCTCACGGTGTCTTGAGGTCTTGCAGTGTTATGCTTGGTTTTAGATTTGATATAATTAATATAATCAAATATATATATACAAATAAACCGCGAAAAAATCCGAAAAAATAGTTTTATTTCAAGTGTACAGTAAACTTAAAATAGACAGTGTCCTATCTGATAGACAAGTCAGGAGTTTCCGTACTCCGCTAGCCTGCATTCGACAAACTACCTATAAGAGTGGAAGAAGCAAGAGATGTCTGTAAGGAAATAACCTTTTATAATTTTGTACTCTCTGCCAATCCCACAAGGGATCTAGAGTCGCAGGCGAATTCGTCTGCGTAGAATTTAGAGTGGATCCTTACTTATCGCGAGAAAAAGTGTGCCAAATTTTATATAAATCCAGTTCAATTGTCTATTTATAATATAAGTAGGATAAGGCGCAATGATTCAATTATATTCTTAATTGATATACCTAATCAGATTAGGTATCAAATCCAAAACAGCCATAACGTCATTCCTTGTCTAGCTAGCGTGACAAGCAACCAGGGGGCCAACTCGAGCGGCAGCGGGTAGGTACAACGTAGCCCCAGACTAGGATGTCCTCCTGTCGTGGGTGCGTTCACAAACATGAAAATTCACATACACAAATACAAATACCCAGACCGAAACAAATAATTGTACGACGTATCGAGTATAGAGTAAAATGTTTACACACTTATGATCTGCATTTGGACTATCAGTAGGACTTGGAAATTTCGCATTTAATCATTGAAAAGCAGGAAAAGCAGGACTTAGCATATTGTATTAAATCAATTCCTTTTTTTTGAAAAACGTATCCCCACGCTAGGATTTATTCCTATATCGTGGGTGCGTTTACAAACATGAAAATTCACATACACAAATACCCAGACCGAAACAAATAATTGTGGATCACACAAAGATTTGTCCCATGCGGGAATCGAACCCGCTATTAGACACAGTGAGCGGAGCGGCTTAAGCTTTTAACCACTGCGCTTAATCGTCCGTCAAAGGTACAATAGTACAAAGAAGACCAACGGAAGAACAAAAATGGAAAAGGAACTAGTCTTTTCCTTCCGTAGTGTTACACTTTACAGCGTAGGTATATCGAATAAGTAAAATGGTAAAAATAGAGAATCACGGTAAATTATAAAAAAATGCTTGTTGTGACCATTTTTGATCATGGTGAAAACAACATTCCGAACTTACTCTGATGTAAAAGACGACGACGAAATTTATACTGCAAAGAGCATATATCACCATGTTAAATGTTACCATAGCATTTGAATTTCAAATTGTTGGTCTTGTTTTGGACGTTGGCACTACGAATTTTGACAATGTTGTTGTCCTTTAGACCATAGATAATTATAATGATTTTTAATTTCTTTTTGGGAAAGGATTTGGACAAATTTGGATTCTTCTATTTAATTTTCAAATAACGATGCACTAAAACACTAATTTATTTAACACTAATTTATTTTCCTGTATCGTAAAATCGACACACACAATCAAACTTTTTGCATAAGCAGAACCGGCTTGTTCTTCGTTCGTCCTACTTTTTCGTTCCACGTTCCAAATATTTCATGTTACGTCCCAAAAGATATTTTGTACTTTTTTTTTGGCGGGAAGTCGAAGAGTTATGTTGTCAATTTGTTTTAATTTCCAAAACTTGTGTTATTTCGACTAATAATGTGTAATGTTGGTGGAATATTAACCATTATGTGTTCTTATATGTACATGAGTGAAGGTAATTGTAACAAAGTGATAAAACGTGCCTTTACTAAAGTACTATTAGTAAAAATAGCTATTGAACATATATTTTTATTTTGTAGGCGTATACCTTCTTAGAAAGAGACGTAGGGTTCTAAGTGAGTATCCTTGTCATTACGTTTTTTCGCAGAATGTTCAATCCGTTTAGGGTAATATATTCATGATGGTAATAGCCAAAGAAATTTTAAACAGTAATAGCAGTACCGAGTTTTGGCGGGAAGTCGAAGAGTGATGTTGTGAATTTGTTTTAATTTCCAAAACTTGTGTTATTTCGACTAATAATGTGTAATGTTGGTGGAATATTATCCATTATGTGTTCTTATATATGCATGAGTGAAGGTAATTGTAACAAAGCGATAAAACGTGCCTTTTCGACTTCCCTCAAAACGCAACGGCCGTTTGTATTTCAGTTGGTATGTAAAGTATCCACCGCTTTACTATCCAGGGTGGGGTATTTCATTAATTTCATTATCATCGTTGTCATCAAATTCATCGGGGAATTGAATTAATTTAAACAAACACGATTATATATCGCACTGGACACTGGCAAAATACACTTATAATTAGTGTGAAGCCATAACTTGAAGAAGAAGAAGAATAGCAGTACCATAGAGAAAGAAAATTAGGTAATCCGTTGCACTTGATCGGAACGGAAAGACCGAATATCTGTCGGCCTTCGGTTGGTTAATTCGATAGGAATATTTGTACCTATATATACAACTTATACTGGTATAAAAACATATATTGGTATAAACGACATAATCGGCTAGAGGAACTTAACATTTTCGCCCTGGATAATGCGTGATGATGCCCACTGATATAGTCCCAGTATGATTAGGTTGAATCAATGAGTGATACAAAGTTTTGTTAAAAGTAGGTACCAGGATAGATCATAGCATACTAGGAGATAGGTTTTGAGCGATAAAGACGAAACAGTTCGGTGAGTAGGATATTCTGCCTGTATTATCTGCAACCACATGAGCCTAAACACCTCTGTACTGCTACGATATCCTGGTACTTCGAATAGAGATTTCGTTCAAATGTACTCACCCGTCTTCTTCCAGTACCGTCACGCCTATATTCCCCAGAGGGGGTGGCAGAGGTGTACTGAGTACACCCACGTTTCGCCGACGATGTTAGATCCCATGTAATAGGGGGCGAGCCTATTGCCATATACCGGGCACAATTCCAGACTCCGGACTCATACTGGGAATTTTTCGTTAGTATTTCTTCCAGTACCAATATCGTTTATATGATCTAACATGTTCTAGTCTGTTATGATGTCCTAGTATTTTGACTTAAGACTTTTACTGACATAGAAATACTCAAGGAGGATCGAAGAGGCGGAAATCGACGAAATTCATGGATTTACCAGTGGAACTCATTGTTTTAATTTTAAATCATACTATTTATTTCACTAAGAAAAAACAAACAAAATAATATTTAAATAATCAACGGACCAACCAGTTGATTTGAGTGGAACAAAATGCTTCATCGGGTTCTATTCTGTACAATTAATGCGTCAGTGGAGTTAAAAGCAAATTGTAACTAGTGCTTACATTTATAATCAAAATCATGTTTTAGTTATTTCTTAATGCTTTTAGTCGGTCTCAACTTATAAAGTTAAAATGACAAAAAAAAACGAACCTTGAACAAAAATATTAAGTTATGAATAATATTTTTATTCACACTGTAACAGGAATAGATTGTGGTCCGAATGAAGAATTTTTTATGTGGGACAAAACTTTGGGGGACTAACGAAGTACAAACCGCAGAACCTATTGTAGTGATATAGAGGATAACCAATTGCTTTACATGCGGGAATCGAAGTGACTACCCTATCAGCGAATAGAGGAACACACTGCCCTACGCTCTAACCACTTAACCAGCGGGCCTAGGCATTTTCAAAGAATGTTGTATCTATTAGCTATTTATATCATCACGACAGATTGCTTGCGGGATAGGTAGAGAGTACAGTTTCAACAGATTTTTTACTTACAGATATCTCTGGCTTCCTCTACTGTTTAATTATGAAATTTGCCTCATACAAGCTCGCCGGATACAGAGACCTTTACGTGACCTTGTGATAAGTAACAGTCTATTTGGTTATTGTAAAATGATGGTATTGATGAGTGTCTACAGTTATTTTATATATATTGACCACTTCATTTTGTTGTAGAATGGCATTCCTGTATACTATAACGAATGTATATAGAAAGCTTAAAAAGATAGAAATTATACTTTTACAAAGTAGTATTACTCTTGTGTCGTGGATGCAAACATGAAAATGTTAATGTGACACAAACACCGAGACCGATACAAATATTTGTCCCGTACGGGGATCGAACCCGCGACGATTTTGCCTCAAATAATTATAGAGTGAAAGCACATAATGGCGAAATATAGAAAAAACCGTTTGACCAATATATGGCCTTTAGGTGGTGGGATCACCGTATAGTGGCCACGAGCCACACGTAAAACCTGTGTTTCTAGATCTTAGCCTCACAGCCGACCGGAGATGAGCGCGGCCCTAAATCATAGAGAACTCGGACGCCTTCTGCTGTCATGGCGCCAGTTTGTAGAACCCAAAGAACATGAGCCACAGAAATACTTCTCAATTCGTACACCTTTTTAACCCCAGCGCAGAGAGGTGTTATAAGTTTAACATATATCTCTGTATCGTAGCTCCTATACGTATGAACCCATTTTGATTAGTTATTTTGTTTGTTTGAAAGGAGTTTGGAGGACTCGATCGAGTGTTCTTAGTTACGATTCAGTTGTCGGGATTATTTTAATTTTTAATTAAGTTTTGCTCTTTTCCGATACCTTTCTCGAAAATCTCAGTGGACTAAATATTCAACTGCATTTCATTCTTAGCTGTTACCAGATTAATTACGTATAGTATCCTTGAGAAATAAAATTAATTGATTCGTATCATTTAAATTGATCAGTTCAGTATGGGAAGGACGGATGCAAATTAATGGACGAGTGTAACTTATCTATCTATAACCTCACGCCAGATCCCTTGCGGGGTAGGCAGAGAATACAGAGTTCCAACAGGTTCTTTCCTTACATACCTCTCTGGCTTCCTCGACTCTCATAGTTCGTCTCATACACGCTCGCCGGTTACGGAGACTCTTGACTTTTAAGTGTAACCATAAGTTAACGTAATGTGAAGGTGACTATGAATACTAGGGCTTCGTCTTAGAGCGAATCGAACTAACAGACAAACAGACCATTGCTTACTTCCATTGTAAGCAATTGGGCGTTAGTATAGCGGATAGGTTGTATCTTCAAAGATGTAACTTTAGGGGCGAGTAAAGTTCCATTTGTCAACATCTTTGTCCAAATTGCGTCTGGTCAGAGAAATTAACACGACATATAGTTGATCAAATCTGTAAAATGCATAAAATTCCACCTAACTTCTTTGAGAGAATTTGAGGACGGGT
Organism: Phalera bucephala; assembly: GCA_905147815.2. Classification (NCBI taxonomy): domain Eukaryota; kingdom Metazoa; phylum Arthropoda; class Insecta; order Lepidoptera; family Notodontidae; genus Phalera; species Phalera bucephala. The sequence goes on along the minus strand of LR990609.1, from coordinate 3,491,785 downwards.
AGAATACCAACCTAATATAGAATGATAGAACTTATGTCTTGTGAGCTTTTACATACGTTGCTTCTAAAATAAATAGTCTCATCATACTCAATGCATACTTTCCGTATTAGATGTAATAATAGCGACATTACCCATAGAATTTATACTACTAAATTGTGTGTATGTGTATTTGGGATATTGAAATCCGATTTTCCTCCTTCAGCCACTTGGCCGATGGAAGAATATTGACTACACTACTACTACCATTGACTTCAACACCCCCAACATCTTGAGTTACAATAGTTTTTCAACAAGATTTCGTATTACTTTCCTAGTTATATTGCTCCCATTCTCGTTCCGGTACCAGCATGCACGTAGATGTAAGCAAGTAGATATACTACAGGTCTCCTTACTTCCCTCATTAGTCTCTTCACTGCCTCAGTCATTTTCTTCACTTCCTCCGCAAGTTCCAAGGTATGTTAAGATTTTGACAGGTTAAGAAAAGAAACCACAAGTGATGAAAAAATAACTTTGTTAAACACAAATCTTAAAAAAAGTGATTAAATGACTTAATCAAATTAATGCTGTTATCAGCTTTAAACGTTAAAATCTAAGTCTGGCAGAGGCCAGCGCGCACCGGCGCCTCCCGGCGGACAGTCGCTCATGCGGATATCAATGGAGAACCACAGATTAATAACATTTGAGGCCTATTCAAAAATTCGTGATATTCTCGGCCGCTATGGGCAGCAGCATAACGGAGCAGGTATTTTGTCGCTGTTCAAACCTAACAACTGTAAATAGTCTTGGATACTAAAACGAGTTTCGCTTGTCTAGTCAAGTAGCCGCCTTCGAAATCTCATCGCTAAAACAACCGAAAAAATATCCAACTGAACGAATACACAGCGGCAGCGAATATCGCGTATATTTATATAAAAAGGCCTATTCAATGAAAATGTTGCCAGGCCCTATCAATCGATGCAAAATATAAATTAAATGTACAATAGTGTTAATTGTTGATTTGTACAAAACATGTTTATAGTGCAATATGACATGCCCCTGTCTACATTACGATTCGAGTAGCGTGGGTAGTGCACGTCATAATGCGCTTTGTGACGAGTGCCGTAGATTACTGCTCAACTATTTGCTCCTAAACTGTACGGCACGGCAGTGGTATAATCAATATTGCAAATAAATGCCCTATTTCGAAGTACGATTGAATAGCACAAAAAATATCGAATTTGATTTTCCCGAAAGGACAAAGACCCACTAGGATTAAATAGTTTAGTCAGTAATTCGTGTAGAGAAGTGTCACATGTTAATTAAAAGTCTGCCATTGGCGAATAAAATATTGTAACTTAAACAGTAACCATTCATCATAATTTAAAAAGTTGATTTTGCACTACGATAACTATATTACTTAATTACCGATCTTCGACTGTGGCCATGAAAATCCTAATATATTCACTATGACGAAATATTAAATAGGGGAACTGTCCGTCTTTGGCTACCACTCGGTGCGTTATCGCGGCGGTTCATATCGACGACGCGTATTAGTAGGCACTCTCAAAAGTAAACCAATAAACTTTGTACTAGTATCGGCGTATAGTGCGCTTCGGTTGGCGCAGCCGATGTGAACCCACCTGAAGCCCTTGCCAGCGCGTACATGTCTACATTATAATAAAAAATCACATCTATAAAACTTTACAATAATGAACTTATGTATTCCAAAATCTTATCATTAAACATTAACACTAAAATATTACATGTTAATCGAGGGTCCACGCGCCACGGCCGCGCGCGTCCGTACACGTGTCAAGTACAACAACTTACAGACTACAAGATACGTCAAATGAAGTCGGCGTGCGTGCGGCGTAACTAATAGCGGTTTACTTTAATCAGTCGATTTCTCTTAATTCGACGAGTTATCTCCGTATCACTTAGTATAAATCGCCTAAATGTAAAGTGAATCGCGGGCTCTAGGCGCGGTCGGGGGCGCAACCTGGTATGCAGCTGGTTGGGCTCGAGACCGCGTCTAGAGCGCGTCGACTGAACGTTACGAAGCTCCTTGGAGCTGTCGCACCGTAATTCCCTACGCCAAGTCATCTAACGCTCACGTTTATCTTTAGAATCCGCATAATATAAGTGATTGTGTTTACAAGTCGAACCTTCATACGCCGGTGTTTGTGGTTTATTCTGTATTTTATGTTAGACATATTGTCCACATAAACGGTCGTAGTGCGCTGGTAGCATGGCGCACCAATATTTAAACACTCAATTTAGTTTTTACCGATATTGAAACAGCGAATGATGGCACTTATGACATTTTGCAGTTCTAAGAAGTTTCGTATGCGTATATTACTTTACACAGGAAATTATAATGCAATGTTATCCTCTCGGCGGATAATGAAACGTTCGCAAAAAGTCACAATATTTTTTTACACTAGCATAATGTCATTTTAGCAAAATGTCACAAACGCACAATGTCACATTAGCAAAATGTCACATTCGCACAATGTCACATTCGCATAGCGACGCGATCGCAAAATGTCACGTTCGTAGAATTCTCGTAATGATTACTTTTTCTAAATATCCTAGTGAAACTCTTCGTTTTATAGATCCTACAGGTGATAGATTCACCAATATGTTAGTTAAGTTTTTGTCTCTTCGATCTACCTAAATTTTCTTTTTTATTGATATAAAACAGATATTACGAACGTGACATTTTGCGATTGTCGTTTTGGGAATGTGACATTGTGCGAGTGTGACATTTTGCGAACGTGTCATTGTGCGAGTGTGACGTTTTGCGAACGTGACATAATGCGCTAAGAGGAATGTTTTGACGTGAACGAAGTGACATTCCCGCTGTAGTAGTAGTAAGATTATTTTTAAATAAAGGAACCATTATCGTATCACATCAATATTATTAGCCAAAAATAACCGTAAAATATAGTTAAAACATATAAAAAGAAATTCTGAAAGCGATGTCTATATAGACAATAATAATAATAATTTAAACTGAATTATAATTCAATGGAGAGTGCTAAAATTCAATACATTCAACTAAAAAAATATTAAATTATTATTAATTTATTAAAATTTAATTGTAAGGCGGAGATTACACGATCAGTCAACATGCTAGTTTGATACAGACATCTTTATCTGTTGAAATAGGATGTTGTAAATCCTTTTCTTTTTAACATATAGCAGTATCTCTTCTTTCTGAGTGACACTCAACTGACCGTGGAACCTCCACCTAAATGTTATTTAATGTACCCTTAGTAAGATGTTGTAAGTGCCAATCAGCTGTTACCAGTGCCATGTACTACACGAAAAGTCAACAGCGTTGATGCTACCAACGTAACGGGTTCCATAGATATTTCAGTGGCAGACGAGATGTTTTGAGTGTGAATAAGCTATCTTAAATAATACAAATTTAAATTATGTCCTGATAATATTTATAATTAAATAGTGAACAACACCCAGAAAGAATTATACAAAATACAAAGGATAAACTGTCTTAGAAATAATGGCAATACTGGAGCGAAGGATTTTGAGCTCTGTTTTCCTATGTCGCCGTTTAATCGTACCGTGATGGAAATTCAACGTCTATAGGGCAAAGTAATCAGAGCAGTCCCTGTAACAGTGCGTAATAACTGTATGTTCGCAGGAGATGCCTCAAATCGCATGTACGCGTCATCTGCGCGTGCATTCATTTGCGGTTAGTGAAGAGCCTTGTTACTTAATATTTCTATGTATAATATCCGTGGTATGTAGGCGCCTCTGCCGGCGTTGTATGGACACTTTCGCCGTGCGAAGTTTCAAGCTTTACAAACAACTGTATCTGGCCGACGGCCTGTTTTTGTTACTACGACAGCGGCTACGTTGCGTTATAATAACAGCAATGCAGGCACTTATGAAGTACGAAACAAAGGCAAATTAATTAGTAATTTGCACAAAAAGTATTACACGCTGTGATTATATTAAATAAGCGACAGTAACGCGTTTTTGATTTTTTGAAAATTTTAATCAATTTTGAATCTGTCGGAAGACAATGTCATAAGTGCCATCATTCGGTGCCGTTAGTACAGTATTACACTTCTTATTGAAGCTCTAGCTTAATAATTACACGTAAGTCTACCCATTACTGTACAGGGTGTGCAGGGCGAGCGCCATCGAGACTGCTAATAGACAATGTTCGTTTTTGTTGTTTGCGTCCCTCAATCCGTTTCGGACGCCGCCCAACATGACAATCCGATACCGTATATAGCCCGATTGATTTTTGACAGCAATATATATAACAGTAACCTTGTATCGACTCCGAGGCATTCGTAAGACGTTAAGGAATTCACAACTTCAATCCTATAGAGATTGAAAAGGAATCCCGGATGCGTTTGTTGGATTGCAAAGTTGCTGAACAGTGACGTCATTCGGAATAGTAGAATCGTCGGTACAAGGTTAGATAAACACGGAACAAATATACAAATACATTGATTCTATTACAATTATTATTCACGAGCATAAATATAGGTCTGGGTTTGGCTTCCCGGCTTGCACTTAATTATAATATGAATGTGGGTGTCTTAGGCCTGTTGCGCTTAAACTACATCTTAGTATGAAATTAAGAGGTCCGAATACATAAATACCGCGTACGCGAATATCTCGATACGCCACGTACTGTTCCGCAGCATTGGTACGAGTTAGTGGTTTGTACGTCCGCGCAGTTCCGAAAGGCGCAACCAATGTGCGTACTCAATACGTACATATAACGTGCGTACGCGATCGTTTTATGCACAAATGCTTACCGGTGCATTAGCATCACGATAAAACCAATGGGTTCTAGAGAATCTAAACAGTTATGGGTATCAGACAGTGAAAGCTACACTACTATGTACAATAATATTCCAAGCTTGGAATCGCATACACAAGTGCACTTTTTGTTGAATTTGAATATAGTTGATGGGTAATAGAAATACGTGGCTATTCTATCACTGTGAATGAAAGTGCAATACCGAGATCTTTGAAGAAACGATTTGACTCCACTATGGCAATGAGGGTGGGAACTTTTTCAAGGGGTTAGAATGTTGGCAACTATAAATGCGCACGAACTTTTAAAACGAGTTTATTCTTCAAAGATGGCTTACTCTTGTTTCTGTATTCTAACATAGATTCTCTTCGTTTATTTAAATTATTCTTGTTATTCTAATTGTACATACATTATACATGAACATCGTAATATTAGAGAGGGAAATATATATACATTACATCAATTCGTGTATATTATGTACATACGTTGAACTGGTACCTGATAATATAAAAGTCCCCATAGAACGAAAAGTTGTTAAGTCACTTACTTTAGAAATAGAAAAATACGTTTAATTTTGTTAACACTGCTGTTTAAATCGATTTGAATTAAATATATAGAGTTCTTAGATTTACGTGAATATTACACATGAAATAAAACTGTTTTTTCGGATTTTAACGCGGTTTATATTTGATTTTTAAGTTCCCGACGTTTCGAGTGCTTTCGAAACGTAAACGTTATAAAATCCGAAAAAAATAGTTTTATTTCATAAATATATAGATTTAATAACTACAGTTAAGTTTGCTAAATTTTAAAATATAATATCGTATAAAGGCACAAAGATGTAATTGGAAAACATTTGAAAAAAAAGTCTTTTTAATTTTCGGTTCTATGGGGTCTGTACAGTTACTATACATTACAATACGTCTAATATTATGTATAAAATTATAATTCCTGTCAAAAATCAACATATGTATACATGTGGTCAACACACAATGTCAATCGTAAATATTACAATAATTATTGGTAGTTATCCTGCTTACTTCTTGAACAGTTTGTTCCACTGCAGAACTTGCTTTTGTGGCTGACCTGAAGAAGTAGAGGGCTGCGGTTGGGGCTCGTGGCCCACACCCGCGGTTTGGAAGCCTATAAAACGAGATAACAAAATTATCTATCCAGATATACCATGCCTAGTCCATCCGGTATCCATCAAGTACGCAGAGCAAAGTTCCAGCGGGTTTATACAAGACTAGCGGCCCGTCCCGGCTTCGCACGGGTGGATATTGCGTCCGCTGCTTAGGAACGCGCGGCTACCTATTTCATAGATGTGCACGCCCCTCTCCCGCACTTTGGTCCCGCGTTGCCCGCTGCGCTGCGTGGGGCCACACCGGCCACGTCGCTGCGGCGTTTATTTTTCTATTAGTATTTTGTTTAGATTGACGTTTTTAAATTCGTTATATCTTTTGAATGGAATGTCCGATTTGAATAATTCAAAAAGTAATCTACAGGTATTGAAACGGTCTTGAATACGATATGCTTTATTTGGATAAGGATTAATACAAAGCTATGGATAACATGGTCTGATTTTGGTCGGCATTCCTATTAACTTTTAAAATGTAAAAAAGTAGTTATAGTGACGTAACTACAATAGTTGGACATATGGTATCGAGAAGTTTTTTGTAGATATTGATATGTTCTTAAATATTGTAGAACATTTTTTGTTCTATCATCAATAGTTTCCGCAGCGCATGCGATTAAAGACATTTTAGGCTATTTTTTACACCTTGGGTTACATTATTGAAGTTTTAGTAGGGGTCCCTAATTTTTTCTAGCAATAAATATAGCCTATGTTACTCAGGGATAATGTGGCATACTAATGGTGAAAGAATTTTTGAAATCGGTGCAGTAGTTTTTTAATTTATTCCTTACATACATACAAAAATACAAATCTTTCCTCTTTATAATATTAGTATAGATTATACTACTACCTTATACTCATCGTCCGTGAAATGTAGATGTACACAGTACACCATCGCTTGAAGAAAAAAAGTGTAACGGTGCTTATTATAAAGCCTTAATTTATCTAACATTTAAAAGCTACCACTACACCGTTGGACTGCAAAGTCAGAGGTCTCGGGTTCAAACCCAGGCACACACGTTTGTCTTATCAAATGCATGTGCGTGTTAAAAATTAACTATCACTTGCTTTGACGGTGAAGGAAAACATCGTGAGGATACCTGCATGCCTATGTTTCTCGAAGGAGTGTGAAGTTCACCAATCCGCACTGGGCCAGAGTAGAGGACTAGGGCCTAAACCCCCTCAGTCAGAGAGAAGGCCCGTGCCCAACGCTGGGACAATTTCTCAACAGGGCTAATATTATTATGGCACAAAAGAACATCTGAAGTCAAGAGTCTCCGTAACCGGCGAGCGTGTATAAGACGAACTATGAGAGTGGAGGAAACCAGAGAGGTATGCAAGGAAAGAACCTGTTGGAACTTTGTACTCTCTGCCTACCCCGCAAGGGATCTGGCATAATGATATAGATAGTAGAACATCTGCACAAGATGAACCTGTGCTACGACGTGGTATGCAGGAACTGTGACTAAAACCATGAAGAAAGGCCTGTGCAACTGCGACGTGTGGGCGGCGCCGCGAATAAAGCTACTGGGGGTGGCTTATCTAACTCCAGAGGAATATTGGCTCTTCCCCCCTGCCGGGATCTACAATCTGGTACAGGGAGTATTTTGATCTCCGGGTATGTTAGAGCATTAGGGCAAAGGACAGCACAAAATATCCCATCGGGTCTGTGCTTGAGGTCTTCTTAGTCCGAAAACAGCCAATAATAAGATGTGATATATCTCCCCCTGATACTACCTAAGCATGCTCAAGCAGTAATAGCCTAGTGGTTAGACCGTTGGACTGCAAAGTCAGAGGTCTCGGGTTCAAACCCAGGCACGCACCTCTGTCTTTTCGAAAGCATGTGCGTATTTAAAATTAATTATCACTTGCTTTAACGGTGAAGGAAAAAATTGTGAGGAAACCTGCATGCCTAAGAGTTTCTCGAAGGTGTGTGAAGTCGCCAACCCGCACTTGGCCAGCGTGGTGGACTATGGCCTAAACCCTCTCAGTTGGAGAGGAGGCCTGTGCCCAGCAGTGGGATAGTTTCTTAACAGGGCTAATATTATTATTATGGTCAAATCCTTTCAAATAACATATTCAGAAACTCGTACTAGGACGTCAAAGTCCAGTTAGACAATTTCGTTACTGTAATGCTTTTCGTGTTGTTTACATGTGATTTCACAATGGTCACACACTACGTTATAAAATATGATCTCGTGGCGTTACCTTTCTCGACAAAGCTCTTAAAAATTTGCTTATGCCGGACAGACTCCCAATTGGCTCGACGCTACTCGGCTATCTCTCTCTCTCCCCCTCCCGCACCCGTCTTGTCGACGATGCAGGAGCGAGCGACCGAAGCGAATAGCCTGCCACACAAATAACAATGCTAAGTACAAAACATACTTAAAGGCTAACATTTCAAAGGTATATACGGATTGAATGGTAAACTAATATATACAATTTATACATTAGGCTAAGAAACTTTGAAGTATTATTTTTTCTTTGTTGCGTTATACGCTACTTATATTTCAATTTCTCATACAAGTTTATTGGATATAAAACGAAAAAATAATGCGATTAAAATAAAATATTGTAGAAATAAAAAGTTATAGTCTTACATATGAATGTTACAAGTTTCGGCATAATACCCTTTCGAATTACCCTGTCGAAGAATTAATGTCATCATCATCAGCCCGTATTAGTCCACTGCTGGGCTTAAGCCTTCCCCAAAGCACGCCACTGCGGCTTCGTCTCTTGTAACTGCTGCCAGCCATCCTGCGTATTTTGTCCCTTCACCTAGCTGCAGGGCGCACCTTTACAGCGTTTCCCAGGCCGCGGTCTTAAGAACACTTCTACCGATTAATCGGTCCTGTGAGCTATGTCGATGACGATGGTTCTCTGTCGGATCACCTCATTCCAGATTCGATCCATTAGAGAAAAACAGTTCAAATTTTTAAGAAGCTTTTTATAACTTCAACTTACTTTTCAATTTCGGGAGCGCAATGCACAAACTCGTGTGACCAGAACTTGTACAGGGGATTCTTGATCAGCTCAATGAAGGTGATGAGCAGGCCCCAGGGGTGAGGACGGTTCACGATCAGCCTCTCCAGCAACATCCTCGTGATCTGCTCCTGTACAGCTTCCGAGTTGGCTTCCGCGAAGAGGTACAGGAGACAACAGGAGAAGTAGTGCGTGTGGCTGTTCGGGTAACGAAGCTGATTCGCGATGGCGTTCAGGAATAAGTAGCTGTTGGGCGAAAGAAGATTACTGGTAATGTGGTGCTAAAAAATGGTTCATCATTATCAGCCCGTGTCAGTCCACTGCTGGACGTAGGCCCCTCCCATAGCACGCCACAGAGCTCTATCTTCAGCTCTCCTCCTCCAATCCCTGCCTGCTGCCTTACGAATATCGTCCCCCCAAGCTACAGGGCGCCCTACACTACGTTTGCCGACAGGCGGTGTCCACTCAAGAACCAGACTGCCCCAAAGACCATCGGTTCTGCCCACTGCCAGTTCAGCTTGCTAATTCGCTGAGCTATGTCGGTAATCTTGGTTCTCTGACGAATAACTTCGTTCCGGATTCGATCCCTAAGAGAAACTCCGAGCATAGCTCTTTCCATAGCTCGCTGAGCGACCTTGAACTGGTGGACAAACCGCACAGTGAGTGGCCACGTTTTGGCTTCATATGTCATAAAAAGTTGTTAAATATACCTAATAAATCTGTCATGATATTAATTCTAAAATCCATCCAGATGGGTTGGAGTACTCACACTAGAGTACAGAATACAAATAAACTCTTATAGACCCCTCTCTGGTTTCCTCCACTCTAATGAAATAATTTTCAATCTCTTATTAAAATTATAAAGCAAGTCTTAAGGTAGCTCTTACTGTACTACTACTGTACTCTCTGCCTACTCCGCGAAGGAGCTAGCGCGATGATATAGATAGATAGATAGAAGTCTTAAGGTATGTTTATTGCATTACTGCTGTAATAACTCGTCGCCTAGGTAGAACAGACAATAGGCAAACTGGAAGTTGTAGATAGTACAGACAATATTTCCTTGTTACTCTTTTTTAATGTTGAATTATTGGATAATGTTATCATAATTAAACGGACAATGAGGGAGTTTTGAACCTTTGCACCTTAGTTTTCAGTGGATACGCATAAAACGCGACTGAATCGCGTAACGTACAGAATACAGTACTTATCCAAAGACCGTTAATGGCATAGTCGCAATTATAGGCAATTTTAGGTCACTAATAATAATCGCCAACCGCGATCGACCATTTATCGACCGGGAGAGTGACAGTGATCCAATTACTTTACAAAAGAATAATATAACGGATACATTGAGCGCGCGCTCGGAGGTATAGAACACATGTGCAAATACAAATTTTATAACACACCGTCTCGCCTATATTCCCCAAGCGGGGGTGGCAACAAATTTTAGAATTTTCTAGAAAAACTACACTTTGAAATAAAAAAACCCCATTTAAAAGAACTTTGTTACAATTATTTGTTTATATGTAAATCCTATTGATTAGTTCATAAGCATTTCGCGTTGGAATTAGAAGCGCTCGTAGCGCTGTGCGACCGCGGTGTTCTTACCGATTAGGTTAAGCAGCGTTCGACTCGGTCGGACCGAGATGGGTGACCGTTTGTGGCATTTTCATATTCGAGCGTGTCCGTACTTCGGAAGGCACGTTAAGCTGTTGGTCCCGGCCACCACTTAATGTGGTAGTCGTTAAGCCGAGTTGGAAGCCTTAAAGGCGGCTTGATAAGTTCCAACAGCAGGTGACCACAAACCTGCCTCCATCAAACCGCACTGGGTCCGCGTGGCGGAGTATGACCTAATCTCTCGCACCTCGATTTGTGAGAGAAAGCCTTTGTGTGCAGTGCAAGTGGGCAGTATAGGCTGATATTTTTATATAGAGATGATTTTGGATTTTATTTATCGACAAAAAAATTCGTTTAATCGTGTATTCTTTTCCCCAGATTCTAAAATATACAGGCAAAATCATATTTCGAAATATTAAGTTTCTAATCCATACACTTCTTGAGGGTACAAAAACACGTTATTTTCGCGGTAGTTATTTTTTAGAGGGCACTGATTGCTCGCTCGCCCTGTTACCCGGTGAAGCTGTAAAGGCCCCGCGAGCCAACAGCGTAGATCATTCACAACCAAGTTTTTCCTCAAAACTCAATCCATCGAACTACTTGGCACGGGACCGTGAAGGGTGACACAAAACGATTTTGCAATGGGCTATAGAAAGCTGATGATGAATGTCTTACCGTCCCTCAAAGTCAAAATCCACGGTGAAGTTCTGGAAGATGTCCATATGCGCGGAGTGCGCGATAGTGGACATGTTGGGCGTTTGGCCCTTCGCCCGGATGTGAGAGATTGCTTGAGTGCCCACATACAGCACCACGGCGTTCATCAGCTGGCTGTTGTAGCGACGGCCCGGTTCGTTCACAACCTGCAACACAATTAATTAACAATTTATCAGCCTGTACTACCCCGTACCTAGACAAATACGGTTTTAGAGATAGAGTAGGTCAGTGCTCGCTTGAACAAACGGGTTTTCGGTACAGACAAATCCACGAAGTTTGAGCAGGTTGGTGCTGTTCGATAGGGGTGTAGAAGTCGTACTGTGTTATCGTTTGCGCTTTCACATAAAGGTTAAAAATTGTGAGTACCGCTTACCTGGAGGGTACCATTTTCATAATTTTTATTATGCAGGTTGATTTGCACCAGTCAGTATAGACAAGTCGAATCCGGCGTAAACTCGCCTCTTTGAGAAAGCACCCAGTGACTAAATAAGTGCAGATTGGTAGATTCAGGGTTATGGGCACTTGGAACTTATCTATAACGCATCCAACTAGGAGTGACAACTACCATATAAATAAATATATATGTTTTAATAAAAAATATGGCAGGAAGAACCAACGATTTAACATGCCTTCTGAAACAGGGAAACACACTTACCACAATTTCACTATCACAAGTGTTAAACCATATCCGACTAAGGAGGCGTCCATTAATTACGTGAGGTGTTTAAGGGGGGGAGGGGGTCGAGTCGAATCTCATCTTACTTTGGGGGGTCTCGGGAAACATTAAAATTGCGAGAAAATAGTAATTAATTAAAAGATTTACTAAAATATGGCTAAATCATATTCAATAATAGATAAGACTAACTACTTAACGAGATTTTTCGAATGCCGCAGTTCAAAAAATCTTCAATATCACCGTCCACTAACCGAGCTGAGTAATTACTGAATCCATTTTGAAAATATCACATGTAGATTCTAACCACAAGACACAGTTACACGAAAAATCATTAAAAACACTTATTTGCTGACCAACTTATTAATCGTACCTGCATATTACTCCTTAATTCGGACAAGAAGGTGACCGGCGCACGAGCCTTCAAATACGCATCCAAGTCCTTCTTGAACTGCGAGGAAGGTATGATCGTCGTGTAGTTTATGACCGCACGGGGCGGCAGCGAGATCTCTGTCAGAAGGTCAACCTTCAGGTTCGGCGTGAACGGGTCAGGCAGCCGCATGTTCCGGGGGAAAGCGGACAGTATCAAGTTCCTCATTTGGATGCAGTTGGGCGGTATCTCATCGCAGAAACCGTAGTGGTAATCGCACAGGAACTCGGGGAAGTCGTGAAGCAATACCAGGAGGACCTTTAGGGTGCCCTTGTAAAGCATCATAACGGGGGACGCGAGCTCTGTGTTGCGGAGGAACGGGTCGAGGAACTTGAAAAGCTCGACGAGCAGGGTTGAGTACATCCCCCAGCCCTGTAACAGAGTTGGTGATTCAGACCCACGGCCTTTGGCATTATGCTGCAAGCGTTGGGAAAATGTGATTGTTGTTAAAACAACTTAGAATATGTTAAGGGTTGTAAAAGACAATATACCGCAGAGTTTCCTTTTGCAAAATAGTGATTAAAGAAGCCCGATTTGACAGCTGCAACTGCATAGAACAATGATATTTATTAGAGGATATGTCTCTTTTTTGTTATGAAAGTAAATTAAACTCTGTTTTAATCTGTCTAATGGGCTTGGGCTTCGTAATTGGAGCAGGATGTTCCTTCTTGTACATGAATTTGTAATCAGTATATGGATACACAAGAAACAAGTATACATCATAAAGAGTTATCGGATACATAAGTCACATATCGATGTATAGGGTGTGCATGTCGTATACAAACATGAAATTCCTATACACAACCTCCCAGACCGTTCCAAATGTTTGTAGGTCATACAAAAACTTATCTCGTTCGTGGATCAAAAGGCGACTACTCAATCCAGTGGGTGGATGGGCTTAACCTCTTGACCGCTGCACCAAGCTTTCGTCGATGTGAAGTAGTTAGTGTTACCTTCTGTTGTGGTGTGACAGCCAGTACGCGATTGATGAACGCGCGGTGCGCCACTATCTCCAGCCAGGCGTACGCGAAGCCAGGTGCAATGCTCGGTCGTATAATGCGGAGCGTGTGGCAGAACGCAGTCAGAACCTGCCCAATCAAACCACCCCTCATCGTGAATTAAACAACATAAAGCACTTCTGGTCAAATCAGATCTGTACCGCACCTAAAACAATTTATCTATTAGGCCTGTCGTCCACAAAGCTACATAAAGATGATGAACTGGTGACTAATTCTAGTTACAAACTCAATGACTCACGGTTCGAGCGATTAAGGGGACTTTGTTACTGTTGTATTTTTCCACTACCATAAGCAACAAAAAAACCACCAAATGATTTTAAAAATCACACATTATTTCACCAGAAACTGACACTCTTTCGCAAAAAATAAGGTACTATTGTGCGTTTCATAATAGTACCAATAACAGAAAATTTCCTGAAAATTACCTGATAGTTCATAGATTCTAAAACTGGTTCAGCCATATTCATGTCGAGGAACAGTATCAAAAGCAATCTATGGTAGGGCAGCTGCTGGAAGTTGGTGCCGTGCTCGTCGTGGTCTTGCAGAAGACAGCCGGCTATTATGCCAAGGATCTGTTGGACAAATGGACAGAGTAAAAGGTGTTCGATCAAGGATTTAGTTTCTTTTATCTATGTAAACACTCCAGATCTCTTGCCATTTCCAACTGGTTCTTTCTTTACAGACCTCTCTCTCGTTTCCTCTGTCATAGTTACTCTTGTATACCCTTGCCGGTTATGGAGACTCTTGCCCTTCAATTAATACATGGTGTACCAGAAGCCGTAACATCTCTATTGCACAACTTACCTTATTCAGCAGATTCAGTTTAGGCGTCGGGTTGCCACTGTCGGCAGTGTTCTTGATCAACAACGACACTAGCTTGATGAAGGAATCACACATCGCGTAGTACTTGTCCCTTTTGGGGGCGATCGGAGGCGGGTTCATTCTGTCCTCGTTCAGCTGTTGGTACACATTCTCTATGCACATCTGGGTGGCAATTCTGAAGAATCGGATGATCATGTCGTCGGATTTGAGTATCCCGTTCATGTTCATGCGGAGGACGTACAAGTTGAAGTTCTGGGCTAGCTCAATCTCGGTCAGCGGACTGAGGAGCACGTTGCGCCATTCTCGGAGGAGATTCTCAGTCTTCTCCTGCAGGCCGGGCGGGTCGTCGTAGTTTTGTGACTATGACAATTAAACAGCAGGCTTAATAAATGCTTATAACACTTGTTATTAGTACAATCACATTTCACAGAGATATTTTTAGTCCCAATGTGGCAAGACACAGCCTATTGTCGTTGTACGAACACATCATTCAATAATTTTCAAATAGTTGTAAGTCCTCTCGAACATGGTGTTCATCTTACGATTTACTATACCATTTCCAAGTAATAGAACTAGGATTTATAAAACCTGAAGATAAGAGGTGGTTTATGATCACTAATCTCTGTGATTGCAAGGCGAGCCTTCTAAAAGACCGGTAAGTACTAGGAGGGATCAAAAAGTAGTGAGAACGACATACTCCTTTGTAAAAAAAAATACTGGCAGGCATGGCTCAGATACATATTTGTAATATTTATAAAAAAAAAATCTTCTATTCTCTTTTGTTTTTTTCTGAATGTAGTCATTTGTTTGCTTCGTGTCGGAACGTGTTCTCGAAAATGGAGAAAAACGAAGTGCGAGCCGTTATTAAATACCTCTGTTTAAAAAAGTTAACGACGCAAGAGATTCATTGCGATTTGGAGGCAACATTAGGAGAATCTGCTCCGCCATATTCCACTGTCGCAAGGTGGGCTTCTCAATTTCGAGTAGGAGAACGAGCACGGAAGACGAACATCGTTGCGGCCGTCCATCGACGTCAGTCACCCAAGAAAATGTTGCGAAAGTCGAGAAAATTGTATTGAGCGATCGAAGAGTTACCCGATACTTAATTCAACAAACGGGCATTTCATATGGAAGTATTCAATCCATATTGAAACAATCTTTGAATATGAGAAAAGTCTCCGCAAGATGGGTGCCGAGAATGTTAACCGACAGTCAGAAACAAAATCGACTTGACATTTCGAAGATGTTGTTGGACAAGTTTCAAGAAGATTCTGATTTTTTTGTCTCGTTTCGTAACAATGGACGAAGCATGGGTCCATCATTTTGATCTCGAGACAATACAGCAATCTTCGCAATGGAAACGGCCATCATTACCGACCCCGAAGAAGTTTCGTGTCGTGGCATCGGCTGGCAAGGTTATGGCCTCAATATTTTGGGACTCAGAAGGAATATTGTTGATTGATTACCTGGAGCATGGAACCACTATTACAGGCCAATATTATGCAGCTTTAATTCCCAAGTTGAGGAATGCCATCAAAGAGAAAAGGAGAGGGAAACTTCGAAGGGGCGTGCTGTTTCATCAAGACAACGCACCCGCGCACAGGTCGGCAGTTGCGATGGCTGGCATTCAGCAAGCTGAATTGGTTGACCACCCCCCCTTATTCACCAGATCTGGCGGCTAGCGATTTTTATCTGTTCCCCAAATTGAAAAAATACTTAAGGGGAAACAGGTACGAAGACGATAACGAGGTGATGGATGCCGTGGAGAGCTTTTTGCAGGACCAAAACAAAGCTTTTTTTGTGAAAGGGATTGAAGCCTTGGAAAAGCGCTGGACTCGGTGTGTAGAGAGACTCGGAAACTATGTAGAAAAATAAATTATTAAGTTATCAATAGTCATTGTATTCTATCTCATTCTCACTACTTTTTGATCCCTCCTCATATGACAATAATATTATGTTTTACTAATTTCCTTATTAGGGTACTTGTGTGTATGAGATAACTACAAGAAATTTATACATGTAATGGTCTTACAAAACGGGACCAAACTAGTAACGTAGTAGTGAGGGCATTAGCTGACAAAACAGCTCTATAAGAATATTGTATTGGAAAAAAAATGAACAACTATTCTTTTTTGTAATGCTTAACATATCAGAATACCAATATCAACGTAATTATATATTTTTAAATGGGACTCAACAAAAATGTTAAAAAAAAGATGATATAAAGGTACCCAGCTTACCCTAACTTGTAAAATTCCAGAATGGATATGTGCAGTCGGTCCGAGAGGAGACCGCTCGCCCAAATAGACACTAGGGTCCTGGTTGACCCTAAGCATCTCTATAAGCGAGCCGAGCCCCTCAGGAGGTGGCTGGCGCGAATGTGACATCACCCTGACGAGCATGTCCGTAGTGTTGTAGAAATCAGACTCGTTGACGTAGATGTTGTTCCTGTCATCGACCAGGTACAGCTGAACGAGCTGCATGGCGAACGCGACCGCCATGTAGTTGTTGCCGTTGTCCATCATGTGCGCTAGTGCCAGATCGTACTGTTGGAGATTACGGTTTATGATAAATCAGAGCATTATTGACTGAGAGGTGCAAAAACGCCAACAATTTCATAAAAATAAACATTAATAGTAATTCAAATAATTTTGTTTTTGAAGCAGTGTGTCCTTACACTAAGAAAGCAGCCGCTTACCACCAATATGTAATTGTTGAGTTGCTGTGCTCAAAAAGAGTGCATCACAGTAAAACTGTCTTGTAAGTCAAATATCTGTTGAAAAGGCTAATTTATAAGCAACTACTTTCACGAGGACATGAAAAAGCATTTCAATCATCTTATGACGCGCTATGAGCGATATTGAGATTCAAATATACGCTGAGATGCTGTACTTTACCGTTATTGTGTCAGCTGAATTCAAATCACGGGTGCTAGTTACAACAGGAAAATTGTTCAATCAACAACACTAAGATGAAAAGCAACTGATATTATAAAATCGAGACAAGCATTTATTTTACATTTTGCAAGCTACTTTATAGTCTGACTTATAACGGGTGATATAATTGATCAACGGCCAAGCAACCCAAGGAAACAGCAATGATTAAGCGAGATCGTGAAGCGGTATTACTGACCCTCCTAACATAATACTTTATTAGTAAAATCATTTATGTATAGGGTGTCTGTAAATATCAAATGCATCGCAAAAAATCACAGTCGGGAGAGATGGCGTCCAAAAAGTTATGACATGACAAACTTTTTTTATAGCCTATATTGTATCCCGCTTCTGGGCAAAGATCCTGGGCCTGTAGTAGTCATGTCTTTCCGCATAAGTGTCCAAGTCGTCACGCCATCTCGGCCGACCACGGCGTCTGTGACCGTCCTCAGGAGTCCATACCGTGACTATGTTTGCCCACCTTTCCATACACTCGACATGTCCTGCCTAATTCAGCTTTGCCGACTTAATGCCTTCATACGCAACTTGCGTCTTGGAGGATTGTGAAACATAAATGTAACATACCTGTGGTAAGTTAATCAGGTGGTTACGAATGAGGCAATCAACGGCCTCGATGTTGTATCTCAGTTCGTCGCGGCTCTCCGTGAGGCAGCAGGTAATCTGCTTCGTGGTCCACACGTGTCCGTAGACGCGGGCGTCTTCCAGTAGCTTGAGGACCCTCAGGTGGATGTCTCGGTAACGGGCCAGCATCTCAACGTGTTCGGGGTTTGCACCCTGCTGCACAAAGTGTGTGTCCAGGAGTCCTTCCACGGCCTATGAAGACGCTGATATTAGTATATGAACAAGGGTCATCGTATTTATTTATATTCAGTATACTTGCCATGTTTAAAACGTGTAAGAAGGGGATGTGTTTACAGAACCAAAAAGTTTTTATAGAAATTATTTCAAAATAAATTTAGGACCAGGAACAGGAAAAAATTAACATTTAACTGAGAACTAATAAACGTAACATAAAATCAAATAAAAATGAACTTTACAAATATACTAAATATTACCTTCTGCAGCAGTGTACATCCAGACACAAAGTCCCTATTCCGCCTAGCAATGCAGAGGCACTCTAGAAGAGTGTGCATGTTCGAGGCAGGACCGTTCAGGGAAGAGACGCCGAGGCAGTTCGCGAGGAACACCTCGGCCGCCGTAATGAGCGAGCTCATCTCATCCGTGCCATACACCTGCGAGGGATTCATGACCTGGCTAAACGTAAGCTGGGACATTTGCTCCTGGGCCGAAGGCTTAGGGAGAAACATGCGGACGTCACGGATTGGCGTGAACCCGGGGATATTGCAAGCGAACTCTTCATAGACAGGGATCTGGACTTCTGTCGGTCCGCTGACCCGAAGACGGACCCTCTCGGGGATGCGCTCCGTCTGATACGAGAGCACCATCGGGTCGTAGTAGCGGCGGCCCTCCTGGCGCGCTAACTTCCTCATCTCGTAATCGTTTAAGAGTCGTTTGTCGAGCTCTGGCAACGCTTTCTCGACGGCAGTTTTCTGTATGAAAGCACACGCAAGCTCCATGTTGTCGGTTGCTAGAACAGCGGCAGCGCTTTCGATGATTTCCTTCTGTAATTCAAACAACTGTTAATACGATAGTATAACGTTCTTTGAGAAGCTTTCAACTTAATCTAATAGTCCCGGTGTGGACTAAAAGTAAGCTGAGATTTAAGCAGTTGTTATACTTGCAACAAACTCTGGTATACATAATAACAATCAATGGTTAGAAGATTAGTTTGTCAATTGTATATCAAGCATTACCAACCAAAGGTTAGAAAAATTGTTAGTCATTAGAACATACATACATACATTTATTGGAAATTATACATATCAAAAGTACGAATCCCGGCCGCCTGATTCATCAACCCTCAGATCAAACTGCTGGACCTAGAACGCCGAAATTATGACAGGCAATTCCTATAATGATGTAAAACCTATATTTTTGATATCGAAAGGTATAAAAGGAGGGTGAAAGGTGTTCTTTCAAATAAAATAACGCTTAAGTCAGGGTTTTTTTTAAATTGTTACTGTAAAGAGAGCAATATTATTTCACATTTTCGTAAATTACCATTATAGAGATGAAACCACTTACGCTGGAAATTGAAAATTGGCGACCAAGATCGTTTGTATTTCAACCACCAACTCACTAAGAAAGAATTTTTGAAAATACTCTCTCTAGGTGGTGAAACTGTAATAAGGAAATTCTGCATGTATGCGTCTACAATAATGATATTTTATAATGTGTAGTAGTTAGTGCTATTAGATTTTCATGACCCAATAATATTCTTGGATTGAAATTATGATTGGTATTTGAGTGATTCTATGTATAAGAAACTAAATAAGAAACTAAGTACAAACAAAGAATTCATAATATTATTTGTAAAACTTGTAATATAATTTACTCGTATCTGCCCGCGACTTCGTTCGCGTTGACTTTAGACCGAAACCCAACAATTTTCGGGATAATAAAGATCCAGTGTTAATCCAGGTAATAAATTAGGTGTGTGCCAAATTTCATCTAAATCCATTCATCAGTTTTTGCATGACTAAGTAACAAACATACAAACTTTCACATTTATAATGTTAGTAGGATACGATCTATAAAAACCGCCGTTAGAAGCTTTAGCCGTTAGAGATAGATACTTCGATCTAAATATATATATGACGCGTGCCAAACAGTTAGATTATATACAGTTCAACGCTGAAACTTCGAAAACATACAAACACTAATTATATATCGTCACGCGACAGTTCACTTAGAGTATGGTAATGATGCACAGATTAATGAGACAAATGATTAACGCATGTTAGAATGAAGCTTTGCTCGGCTACTTTACCTGAGAGCTGCGCGTGACGATAGACTGACAAATGTTTAACGTAATTGTACAAACCTGCTGCGGTGTGTTGGGCAGCAGCGCGGTCGCGAACGCCGCCTTCAGGTTGGTGCTGATGGTACTGATGATCTGTTCGCGGCACGTGATCATCGCCATGCCTGCTGTCAAGTTACGCATCATGTGGTGTGCGCACGTCCGCATCCTTCCCTCATCAGGATCAAGAGCGAAATCTTTTCTTATTATCTGCTCACAAGTAGTCAAAGCGTATTTTATCGACCTATCCACCACGGGGTGGATCCACTCCTGGATCGACCTCTCGATCGCGGGCTTCACAAACTGTTTCAAGTTCGGGTAGTTCTGGAACAGGATGATGTGAGGGTTGAAGCAGATCTTCTGGCCGAACGCCGAGGTCGAGGACACGTTCACGTCCAAGTAGTTGAACCTCGGCTCGGGGAGGTTGAGAATGCCCATCAGGGTGGGGTCGTTAGCGACGAGTCCGCTGGTGGGCGTGGCCGCGGTCACTGTGATGTCCTCAGTCGGCAGCATCGGAGGCTGCGGGGGCATCATCTGCATCTGTGGCGCTTGCACGATATTCTGGTTAACAGGCACAGTGGTAGTCGGCTCTTTGTTCTGTTTCGGCTGCGACAGTTGGAACTCTATCTGCCTAACCTTATCTGGATCTTTCAAATAGAGCGCGGGCTTCACATTAGATATGTCCAGGCCGAGATTCTTACAGAGCACCTCTATCTCGAACTTCAGATTCAATTTCAGATCGGGTTCTTGGTGCAGTTCAGCCAGTACATTCATTAAAGCCATTGTCCAGGGGTTGGGCGGCTTGAAGACGATGCTCTTCGCGCACGATTCCAAAACCTTGGCGACGAAAGGCACGACGTAGAGCAGCTCTTGCTGGCCTTTGTGGTAAGCTTCCAGAACTAATGCCTTCAAGTCGATATCTACTTGCAATATCGGTTGATTCCGCGCGAGAGTCAGCATTCCGAGCCAGTGACCGAGATTCTTCAATAGTGAACGGTCGGAAAAATTCGCTATTCCTTTATCGGAGCGCAATAATACTTTGATGTTACGGTATGTTTCTTTGGTAACCATTTTGTTGATTTCCCGTATTTTAAGAACGTCAAGGAAATTGGAATACAAGGCATGGAAGTTGAGTTCGATGGAAGCCCGTTTCATGACTAGGTACTGGGAGAGCCACGGATAGTATTCATCGGTGATTATTTCCTTGAGCTCTTCGCATTTAGTTTGCAAGTTGAGTTGACTCAAATTATTGAAAATAAAAGCAGTCTTGTCCTGGATAGGTTCCGGGGGCGAGTTGATTTTCTCCTCTCTGTCAGTGGCGGTGAGGAGGGTGTCGATGTTGGTCGCGTTGGCGATGGACGGGCGGCTGCCCATTCCGCCAGCGGCGCAGTTTGTCACCTTTGACATAACGGAAATTGACGGCTGCACGACGGCCCTGTAAAAGGTGACAAAGTTAGTGCGGCGTTAGTAAAAATGTCATACCATAATATAAAATAATCGAAAAAAAAGTGTTTTTAAGTTCCCTGCTAGGATTTCAAAGTTATATTATAATATATTCTCAAAATTCTGAGTAAGGATACTGATAGTGGTATATTAGAAACAAACGTACCTATAGGGAGCTGAGACTGTTACAACCGCGCTCTGGTTGAGCATAGCGGCCAAGCTGGTCGGCAGAACTGCACCTTGAGGTTTCGTGGGTGGCTCTTGACTCTGTAGCCCATACTCTACATACTCAATTAGATGCGGAGGGAACTCACTAAAATGAGGTATAGCTCTCACATGCTCACAGTACTTATGGTAGTCCTTCAGACGCGACTTGAAGCGGTCTAAAGCTGCTATACCGAAGTAGTACATTTTAGAGCCCTCTGGTTTGCGCAACGCATCGAGAACAAATCTCAACGCCAATCCAAGCGAAACATAACTAGGTACCAGTCCTTTTTCAATGATGCCCCCGAACAGCTGCGCGGTGATATGCAACTCCTTGTCAGGGTACTGAGGAAAGAATTTGTATTCTTCGAATAGATTCCTCAACATGCATGAAAAAACCTCGCGCTCTCGTTTGTTTGGCGAGTCCTGGAACTTCTTCAGCATCTCCAGCACTTCGTCAATCGAAAGTGTCGGATGCGGAGGGTGGTTATAGATTCTTTGGAAGTAGCCGTTAGCTTCGTCCTCAATCTCTTTCGGAACATTAGGCATCATCTCCGGGAAGTGGATCGGATCAGGAATGCGCGGCTTGTCCATCGCCGGCGCCGGCGCCATTCGTGTGAGTCCCATGTTGGCCACGTTCGTGTTGTGTTGCATCGGCATCATAGCGAATGGACTGTTAGGCCCGCCTCCCATGAGGCGCGACGGAGACCCTGGCGTGGTCACCAGAGGCCCCAGCGTCCCGGGCATCGCAAACGTCGTATTCGCTGGTGCCCCTAGATTCATATTCGCTACGTTAGGCGTCAAAGTCGTAATCGATTCGACGTGTGGAGTAAACAATTGACCGCCTAGGCCGGCAGGGTTGAAAGGAGTTTCCAATACCCTCGTGTGAGGTCGGGCGATGCCCGTGATCGTTTGCCTCGTCTTGCTGAGTATGAGATTTTGACAGTTGGCTATTACGTTATAGATGGCCTCTTGTAACTCTTGTTGGACGTTCGGTATGCACAGTTGTAAACATGCCAACATCGTGGCGACAGTCTCGTGCGGCAGTTGCGCCGCTTTCGGCAATTGTTCCTCTGGGCCCTTGCCAAGGACTTGCGGGCAACGTCGCTGTAGGAATTTTACCATCGCCGAGACGAACGTCTCGCCGTGATCTCTGATTTTATCGGTCAACCACTTGTCAAGCTTTAGGTATTCTCTCCGGGACGCCAAACAAGCCAAGTCTATTACGAATGGAAACGACTGAACGTTTAATAATAAGGACAATGCCTTCAAATCCTGTGCGACGTCTAATATTCTGGACAGTTTAGATTGGTCGCAATCTCCGCGTATGTACCAATCTGCCATGGCGTGCATTATTATTGGTTTTATATTCGGGTTCTGGTTGTGCCAAGCATGGTGAAGGATGATTCCTGAATTAGGATGGTTACCGAGGAATATCGGTATCAATGTTGTCAATAGCTCTTGCCTGACGACTGTAATGGGTGGACTGATCTGTAGCAGAGCAAGTAGCAAGACATCTGGACAATACTGCAACGGAATCTTGAAGAGCTCGTGGACTTGCATGTAATAGCCGCGTTCAGAGGCGTACAGCAGTAACTCAACAAGGTAGAGACAACGCCACGTCGCCACATCCTTATTGTCAGATTCGGGAGGTGATTTCAGTAAATCTATAGACACCGGGTGGAATGGGTGATCGGCGAAACTGAATATGTCCTGGTATTTGAGTATGTTTGTAATAAGACTCATCTGTCCCTCAAGGTTCGTCCATCGACGGCATAGATACTCAACGGGGAATATGTTAGCCGGATAACCCGCACTCTGAAGGCCGAGCCGTAGTATGGTGAATAGTAAACTTAGTCCTTGTCTGTCCGGTATGAAAAATTCTGGGTGGTCAAGCTGTAGTATGACTTCCTTCCAGTTCAGGTTAGAAGCTAGCTCTTTGAGAGTCTGCACGAATACTTCAGCGTTCCACGAGTCTGCATGGCTCTGAGTGATAGACTCTTTCTTGACTTCGTGGGCTCCGACCCAAAAGTTTCCAGGTGTCTGAATAGAGGGTCCCTCCTGGACGGTGGTGTGGTATCTTGCCATCATCGATATGATCTTCGCGACATCTATAGCCGTCGGCTCCCGTGCGCCGAAGTTCAGCATGTTGTTCTTACATTCTTCCACGGACGAGGTGAAAGAGTAGCCGATGTCTCGAACGATCTCAGCGAGCGAATTATCCATCATGGCTGCGGCCATGTCGTCAGCTGTGGTCATCTCCTCCAGGGGCGTCTGGGTATCGTCGGGATACAGTAGCGGCGCGAGTACTATCGGCACCACTTCGCGAGGGAAATCGATTCGTAACTTTTTCAAAAACAAGTCTTTCGTTACCGCGGCTAATCGAAAGTTCTCATGCGCGAGACTCGTCAGAAGAGTTTGCAACACTTCAGGGCTGCATTCCTGAAGTCCAGCACGCTCCACCTGATGCCCGCGTTCTGTCAACCGAAAAAAAACATGTCAGCGAGCCTGTCGACCGCACTTTACTGCAACCCGACCAGCTCGATACGCACCTGCGTCGAGGTAACACTGAACGAGATCTAGGAATCTCTTTTTGAGATGTTGCTTTGCTAAGGTGGCGATTTCTGATTTCGACGAGTTCTTCCTCAGAACCAGTGAGAAAGCGACATCCTCTGCGGTGGTTAACTTTAACAATCTTGAAAGACGATTGAATAAAGTATTTGAGGGTTTTAAAATCTGAAAGAAATTAAATGAATGAAGCTTGGTAGACACATTAAGCAGCATTCTTAAAAATAACGGACTCCATCTTCTATTATTATTGACTTTTAGACTCAACTTTTATTAACATTATGCCATTAAGAATGAAATTGGGTAGAAGATAAAACAGCAAATACATATGATGGAGCCCGAAAGTAAAGAAAACACATATCTAACTAAATAAAATAAATAAGAAAGCACCAGCTGTGCTCGGCTACTAGGAACGCCCATTGTACTAGTATCTTTTTTAAATAATATTTTATGCTCTGGGTTTAAAACTACGCCAATTGGCGGATTGAAATGCACTTTTAGAACAGATAATATTACAATGCATATTGTCCATGAATAAGGTTAACACTGAATGATAAATTCGGATTGTTTTGGAATTTAAAAAATATTTGAATTATCTTACTAATGAATTATTTTCATTTGTGGTTACAAAAGGACAAGATTCAATTTTTATCTCCACTTATGTATGTCGTAAACCCCCATCTACACTATATCAATATAACATAACATTGACATAGTAAAAACGTATCAGTACCTACATCTGTATGGTGAGTAATGGCCTTGTGTTTATGATAATCTCCATGGCCTGGCCAGCTGCAGTTAACAAAATATTTTTCACAGAACATCTTATACGGAATATTTTAATAAAATATACAAATACTTAAAACATTTCATTTAAATAGAAAATTATTCAATTATTTTTATTTCATAGACTACACATATGAAGGATTTTTAAAGGATACATAAATAATGGTGATGCGGGGTACAGACAGATGAGATGGGCACTTGAGCAGTTATGAGCAACATAGGAGAAGAAATTGGAGTGGCGATGTGCATATGAGTCACGTATGGGGGTACTTACCTTCTGAAGCGAGCGTGTGGGATGGTCGACGGCGCGGCAGATGACAGTGGCCTTGGCTGGGTGGTTGAGCAGCGAAGCCAGGTGCTGAGCGAGCAGAGACGCGTGGATGCTGCTACTCGGCGAACTACCCGGCCGGTCACTGTCCCAAGAGTTCTTGGCTGCTTCGGTGAAAAGACTCCTCAAGAGTTGATTTTCCGCTTCCAACCCATATAGGCTGACAAGCTGTGAATGATATCTGAGCTTTATTGTCGTTATCTTAAAAATACAATATTTAAATCATATTGTTTAATTAATGATGGTTGACAGAAAATGAAACTTGTTGGATATTTTCTTTTTTTTGACTAAGTAATCAATATTGTTGCCAAATCAATGCCATTCAAAATACACCTTATAAATTATTGAAAATTTAAATTATCCAAAGTTCATACCAGAAATGAGACAGTTTTGGCAAACTTACAAACGTTAATTACTGCTATAATTACTCAATAACACAAACATTTAGATTTATACCCTATTTCTTCTTTTAGCTATTATGAACGCCATTTTGTCTAAGTTGTATAACAGTGTATTTGACAATGAGTTAAACATTCGTCAAATTCTGCAAAATTCATGCTTGGCTTGGCATTTAAATTGTTCTTCATGCTCAACTGAATATTGCAGTAGCTTTTGTTACAAGTTTTAATTTAACTTAGAGACCATCAATACAGCACTTCAGAACAGTACTTATCACTAATGTGTTTACAATAAAATTTGAAATAAAATAAATGTTTCATTGGGATCATAACCTCAAACTAGTCCAAAGCAATATTTTTACACGGCTTCACAGCCAACTACCAAGAGTTCCTCACTGCGACCACCGTCGTTTCCATTACGTATAGAAAAATGTAGGAACGTAAAATATAGTAATGTAGTAACCAAATGTCTATATTCTCACACGTATTCATAATTCTTAACATTAAAAGTCATTTACACAAGTGTTCTGGAATCGTAAAATAACTATTAAGTATTGGGCCTAAACGATGGGCAATTATTTCTAAAAACAATCGAATCATTCAATTGTTCCGTTTATTCGAATACAATCGAATGACAATCATAATTCTTCAATTGTTGGTGGATTGTTAGATTGTTGCTCAGCGTATCGACCGCGCGCGTGTAACATTACTAACGAGTATGCAATCGATAGACGAATCGAACTCACCGTCGATTGTTTTAGCATCGTTCAATAGATTTGAATCGGAACTTGCTTTTTATTTTTATTATGTACATAAGTAATTAAACTTATAGAAAACTAATTCCAAAGTATTTTTATGAATTATACTTTATTATTATTACTTACTTTTACTATTAGTAAATAAGTATAATTCATAAAATACTTTGAAATTTGTGGTAATCTACCATCACGCCAGATCTCCTGCAAGATCTAACCTAAATATAGCTACGTTAGATTTGTTTATATTTATCTATAATTCAGTCGATATTTCCAATATAACCTAAGCCCTTTATCGACATGACCTTCGCCGACATAAATTACTGATCAACTAAAAATTATTGCTAACAATCAAAACGTATCGATTGTACCCTACGCGTTAGCAATGCACCGTCGATTTTCATTCGTGCGTTGATTGTTATTCGATTGTATTTTTGTGAGGACGAATGAATCGACAATCGAATGTGTGTAAATACAATTGTCGATTCATTCGATAGTTTTTTTGTAGCAATCGCCCATCGCTAATTGGGCCTAGAGTTGGACATCAGCTATCGATGTTTAAAATATAAATATCGTTAAATAATGTACTAAACATCTAAGAAATTCATTATAACCTACTAACTTATTATATTGGTGAAGTTAAAGCCGACAAGAGCACCATCATATAACAATAATCATAATATACTGCGTATACTGTCCCAAAACTTGGCAAAGGCCTTCTCTCACAAATCGAGGTGAGAGAGATTAGGTCATCCTCCACCACGCCAGTGAGGCAGGTTTGTGGATACCTGCTGTTGGAACTTATCAAGCCGCCTATAAGATTTCCAACTCGGCTTGACGACTACCACATTAGGTAATAACCGGGACCAACGGCTTAACGTGCCTTAACCGTCATATGTGACACAACAGACGCAGACACAAAAAACTGACTACAATTATGTTTTCTTTTTTTTAATAATTCACCGGTATTTGTTTAAATATAACTCTATTCTGTAAGTGCTTGGAACATTGATAGAATCCATGAGTTAAACATTAGCCCACCACTAGCGACCATACTACAATCAAACAATCGATTTCGTTATCAATTATTTAGTACGGTTGTTTCGTCGCAGTACGCAAATTGTTCTTAATATGCGCAATTACTGAATTATATTTTGAGTTAGAAAATTATAGTTTAAATAAAACTTAAAAAATACGTAAACCGACTTCAAAAAGCAATAAATAAATATTTGAAGTCGGTGCCAGTTAGTACAGTCGATTACTTGGCACCTTTAAATATTTAATTTTGAAGTCGGTTTACCTTTTCTTAAAGTTTTTTATTTAAAATTTTAAGTTATGAGTGAATTAATTATGAATACTTATATACCTATATTATACTTAGTCCTACAGTGAGGTACCTACAGGATTAATATAATATTGATAAGAACTGAATTTACGCATTCGTGCTGTTTGCCGTCAAGGAGTCCCATTGTGTATCATCAAAGTCCAAGACAAATACCGATAAAATGGGACCAGCTGTACTGAATCCTATGCAAAAAGAATCATCAAATTCGGTTCATAAACAAAGAAGTTAAAAAACACTTCTGACAAATTATTAACCTCCTCCTTTTTTGAAGTCGGTTAATATTCTACTTAGTTCTATAGTAGGATACCTACAGGAATGACGTAATACCCATATATCTCGATCTACCCATTTGTATTGTTTGTCGTTAAGGAGTTCCCTGGTGCATCTTTAAAGTCCAAGGTCCATTACCGATGAATTTAAAACGGGCCACCTTAAAGCTATGCTGAACCCAAATAAAAAATCATTAAAATCAGTCCACCATTGACAGATATATCGGTAAACATACATTAAAAAACATACATACAGACAAACACAGAAACTACTTTATTAAGTTGTTTAAAAATCTACAAAACACGGTATATAATCAAATAGACCCTGTCTTATCTGAGGGGCAATTCAAGACTCTCCGTAACCGGCGAGTGTGTATGAGACGAACTATAAGAGTGGAGGAAGCCATAGGGGTCTGTAAGGAAAGTACCTGTTGGAACTCTGTACTCTCTGCCTACCCCGCAAGGAAAATGGCGTGGTGATATAAATAGACAAATATTTGTATTATAAATTCAATGCAACAGATACCAAGGAAAAAATAACAAAAAAACGGCCTCAAAAATTATTTACCGAAAACAGACACCTTTTTAATTTTGATTAAGAGTTCTTATCCATGTTATAATTACAATTATTATTATTATTAGTTAGCCTACATTGTCCCACTGCTGGGCAAAGGCCTCCCTCCATCTCCTCCTGGGTTACTCCCAATTTTAAACGGCGTGGCGGCAGGCCATGGAGGAGATGGCGGGACGAACTGGACTCCTTTAAAAACGATTGGCGCTCAAAAGCCCTGAATAGAGTAGAGTGGAGGAGATAATTACAATACAATCAATTAAATCACTGTTTATTTTTACAATACACTAATTATTGTTATTCATTTCAGTTTTGTAAACCTACAAACATTACTAGTATTCACTATTTGGTTTGAGTCTATGTTACCATGACACCAGCATTACGCAAACAGTCAAAGAAATATACACCGTAACATATAAACCGTAAAGTACAAAACATATATGGCATCTTGCACGTATAATTTATTATTTGTTTGAAACTGAAGCCTATCAAACCAATATGCAGACCTTACTTTTGCAGTTTAACTATAAAACAAAGTACGAGTATCAACCATCGTTGTTTATCTGAATCTGATTTTTTAATAAATGGAATAACATTGAAGAAAAACTAAAACTACATCCTCAATAAAACATAAAGGTATGTATTGTCCAAACAGAATTTCAGTAGCACTTACAAAGCCAGATTAGTCAAGCTGCCCAACGTCCTCCGTCGGGCAGGGTGTTAATGGAATGATCACCCTCTCTCATTTGAGACACGGAATAACACTGAACATCAAGTCACGCGCATGACAAAATGCACTCAATTGGGAATCGTATAGGGCTGCCTTTACCAAAATTGTTATTTATTGTCAACAACGGAAGATGACAAAAACCCTTGGGGTGAAATCTCGTTATTTGACCAGACAATACGATTTAAAAAAAAAAAACAGATCCAGTCCAGTGCTCCAATTTAAAATATTTTTTTGTATAATACTGGTTGGTTACCACAACTTATTTAACAAAACAATTTTACTCTTGCTTTGCCGTGAAAAAGGAACAAAGCTACAATCTGCGTATATCTACATCTCTTTCTTACAGTAAAGCAAGATTATAGTAGCTTTGCTGAAGAGATTTTGGGACGCGCCCCTATTCTGTCACAACCGTTTTGTTGCACGTAAGTTATATTTATTTTACTCCCAACGAGGCGCTCATAGCGTTGTTCGTCGCGATCACCAAGGTTAATCAGTTTCGGCTCGGTCAGACTAAGATAGGTGACCGCTTGTAGCATTTCCATTTTCGAGGGTCATCCTGCTTCGGAAAGGATGTGAAGACGTTGGTCCCGGTTACCAGTAGACGTAGTAGTCTTTAAGCGAAGCGGGAAGCCTTTTGTAAGACTTGATAAATTCCAACGACAAGCAGCATTCCAACAAACCTGCTACCACCAATCCGTAATACCCATCTCTTTCACCTCGATTTGCGATATAAAAGCCTTTGCCCAGCATTGGAATAGTATAGACCGATTTATTTACTACAAGTTAGTGCTGGAGAGGAGGATAATGATGGAAAATACACCGCTGACGATAGAGAGAAGAGTGAGTGCAGAAAACAGAAGTGCAGACACGCGAGCGGTAAAAATGACTACCTTACACCCTTCAGAAGCGCCATGTCCAGGACATCAACACGGTTGTCGATGTTGTCCGGATAGTGAGTATCACTAAGGAAAAAGGTAGGTCCTGTTGAAAGGATGACTTCTAACTAGGGTAGTGCTCAAGGCCAGAACTCAAACCCTTCCGAGTTAGCCGCCCTCTGAAGGAGGGAGGCGAGCGCTCGGGTCCCGCTCAAGACTCGCTTAGTTGAGGTATCAACCAGTCTTACCACGAACGAAAAAAAGTCATGGTTTTAAAAACAAACTGCGACTAGTCGCCAATCAATAGGGAAAGGTTGACGGCGCCGTCAAAGCGGCGCGTCGTACTTACCGAACTGTATAAATCTATATCTGTATAGAATTAAAACATCCCACACAAAAATGACAAGCCCGCTGAATTTCTCGCCGAATCTTAGTGGAGGCCGCGTTCCGATCCGGTGGTAGATTAGTAAGTTAACAAAAATGTAAATATGAAAATTTGTAAGTAGGGTCAGGGTTTATACAAAATAAATAATTTTATATAGATTTTTAGTAAGTCACCATAACGCGCCGCGTTTGGTCATAGCTAATAACAGCTCAGGTAACTATAGAAACTGGTCAAAAGAAAATGGGTCTTTCTGTCGATCTGAATTAGGGTTGTTAGCGACAAGCCTCACCATCAAAATTATGCTAGGCAAATGCAGGTCGCCGTAACAACATAGTTTTTAATGTTATAAAATAGAGTAAAGACCGTTATACCGTACTCCTCTGCCACCCCCGCCAAGGGTAAGGTGACAGTAATTTTTATTATTTGTTAAGTAACATCCCTTTATTTTCAATTACAAATTTCAACCCTTGCGTAACTACTACAATTGTACAATATACATCGTATTGGCAAGCGCAGCGTGGGACGACCACCTGCCAGATGGACCGACGATCTTGTGAAAATCGCAGGAAGTCGTTGGATGCAGGTGGCATCGGACCGGTTACGCTGGAAAGCGATTGGGGAGGCCTATGTTCAGCAGTGGACAAGTATAGGCTGAGATGATGATGATGATGATGACATCCTATTATCTATCCTGTTCACATGTAGTCCCTACAAGGGGAATGTTTGGGAGTAACCACCGCAGTAACCTTATTTGCTATAACTAAAATTGAACTCGTAACGTGACGTGTTAGGATAACTTCATAAAATGTTTGTTTAATGGTACTTCAGTGGCTTACAGAATACCATACACGATGATTTCACAAAGTTATATTGCCGCGCCGCGTTTGATTCTGCCGAATAAGGGCCCAGACTACGGCGCAGTTACTTCGATATAAAATGGTTATCACAGTTGATTTGATGCAATCATTGTGAATAGCTCGTACCCGTAAAGAAAATTAACACAGACATGTGACGCGATCATGAGTATCATATCGTATTCGTGTCGTATTTAGCCCTACGGTAATTAATAATATAAAAATTTCGACCACGAGGTCCCGGTTTCGGATCCTAGGTCGGACAGTGGTTTTTATCGTCATCGGCGATGGTGTATGAGACAAAGTAATTGCGTGGAGGATTTTCCTTGCAGCGATTTTCGATTGACATTTATAATTATAATTATTGACGATATAGACCAGACACATAAAATTATTGATAAGAAGATTCATATCAGCACTGTGTCCTCGACATCATTAGTCTTGAAATAAAACTATTCTTCGGATTTTATCGCGGTTTAGTTTTTGATATTTAAGTTCTCGTCGTTTCGAGTGGTTCGCCACACCCATGCTCACGGGACTGAGGTGTTAGACGTCCAATAGGCATAGTTGTTCCGGTGTACCCTCAAACTACTTAATTATTTATGTTGGCCCGATCTACGTTGAAAATCAGCTTTGACCCAGCAGTGGAATAGTATAGGCCGATTTATTTACACCCAGTTAGTGCTTTCGCGTGACAGTATGACTGGTTGGGATTTTTGTACAGTTCTTCCTCACGAGTAGGGATTACAATCCGAAAAACCGGATCCGGTAGTCAGCCGGATCCGGCATAATTAAATGTCTACCGGATCCGGTACTAATTTACCGTACCGGATAATATACTATTTTTTTTTTGGAGAAATACTCGCGCTATTGCATAACTACCTACTTAGGTAAATGCGTTATGCTTATAAGACGTTTTACATTCATTATTGTGATAATTGTGGCATGGATAAAACATATTTATGATGACTGATATTATTATTTTAAGAGAGAGTACTTACTGCATACCTATTTATCGTGATCTTAGTCGATTCAGTAAGATTTAAAATGAATTACTTACATATGTAATGTATGTACCTAAGTTGCAAAATAATTTCCGCTGTTCTTATTTTTAAAATAATAAGACTAATTTTAACCGCCTTTTATTAAAAAATAATTATTGCTAATATAATGTTTAAAATTTAACCAGTTACGTACGAGGGCGGGTCAATAAGTCCGTGACTTTTTGAATTTCCCGCCTCTTAATTGAAATGGCAACACTGCTCCTGTCAACAAGCAACTGTCAGTGGACTCCTGTCAAAATTTGAGCAAGCTGCGTCATTTAGTTTGTGTTTGGCAGCCGTTGATAGCAGACTACCGCGCGTTTTGAGAAGAAAATGGAAAAAGTAAATTTCGTGTGCTCATTAAGCATTATTTTTTGGGGAAAAAAACTATCACTCAAACAAAGGCTAAGCTTGATA
Source organism: Phalera bucephala (assembly GCA_905147815.2). Classification (NCBI taxonomy): domain Eukaryota; kingdom Metazoa; phylum Arthropoda; class Insecta; order Lepidoptera; family Notodontidae; genus Phalera; species Phalera bucephala. The sequence continues at coordinate 3,458,765 of LR990609.1, read as the reverse complement.
AATATTATGGGGACTCCGCACCATCCATTTCCATGGTAAAGAAGTGGTTTACTGAATTTCGATGTGGCTGTACAAGCACGGAAGATACCGAACGTTCTGGACGCCCAGTTGAGGTCTCTACTTCCGAAACAATGGAAAAAAATTACGATATGGCTTTAGCCGATTGGAGATTGAAAGTGAGAGAAATTGTGGAAGCCATAGGCATCTCACATAGCTCAGTGGTTTCAATTTTGAATGATCACTTGGGTATGAGAAAGCTTTCCGCAAGATAGGTGCAGCGTTTGCTCTCAATCGGCCACAAACGCAACCGTGTGACAATTTCGCTGGAATGTTTGGCGTTGTTCAACCGCAATATGGACGAGTTTTTGCGCCGTCTCGTAACCGTGGACGAAACGTGGATCCACCACAACACACCGGAAACCAAACAACAGTCAAAACAGTGGGTTTCTCGGGGTGAATCGGCGCCAAAGAAGGCAAAGGTGGGTTTGTCAGCCAATAAAGTCATGGCGATCGTTTTTTGGGATGCACGCGGTATAATCCACATTGATGATTCAAAAGGGGAAAACAATCAATGGCGAATATTATACCAACTTATTGGGTCGATTCAATGAGCAATTGAAAAAAAAAACGACCGCATTCGGCGAAGAAAAAAGTTCTTTTCCACCAGGACAATGCAAGGGTGCACACATGTGCAGTTTCCATGGCAAAAATCCATGAATTGGGCTACGAATTGCTCCCTCATTCACCAGATGTAGCCCCGAGTAACTATTTCTTGTTCCCAAACTTGAAGAAATGGCTCGGCGGAAAGAGATTTGACCCTAACGACGAAATCATCTCACAAACAAATGCCTTTGATGACCTCGACAAAGCATATTTTTCGGAAGGGATAAAAAAATTGGACTAAGTGTATAAAACTCAAAGGAGACTATGTTGAAAAATAAAATAACTTTTTATCTTAAAACCTGTTTCATTTAATAAGTCACGGACTTATTGACCCGCCCTCGTACACTATTCCATATTTTTTATAATGAGTTGATTGGTAATGTGCTTAATTATATTGTAACTGTGCATGGTTGCTTAATTTATAACAGCGTAAATCTATATATTAATACGTGAAGCAACAACTTTGTACACCGTTTTACGAAAATTTCGCGGACGGAGGAGTATGAAATTTCCCACACTTATTGTTTATATAGAGAAGGAGTGCAGAATGCTAATATTATTTTAAAATTATGCCTAAAACATACATTAAATCAATGAAAAAACATTACACACACTACCATGTATTTCACACAATACACGTCAAATTGATGTTTGACTTTAATATTATTTGTCTATACGTCATATAGTCTTACTGAATGTCTAACATAACCAGCAAACGATGAAAGAGTAGGTCGAATATCGACCTATGGGCGACCACTAGTAAAATTAAATTGATAAGAAGTTTTGTATACAAAAAAAAAATCTATATCATCCCGCCAGTTCCCTTGCGGGGTAGGCAGACAGTACAGAGTTCTAACAGGTTCCTTCCTTACAAAAAAAAATTACATTCAATTATCTTCTTGATGTAACCAATCCGACCGGATCCGGTCGGCTCGATGAGAATTTGCTTGAATCCGGCCGGAATGAAATTTGATACCGGATTGCAATCCCTACTCACGAGTCACAAAGTGACAAGTTAGAGTGTGCCTTGTAACCATGTACCAGTTTAACAATATCTTGCCATAGTAGTGCACACCCGCGAGCTGTAAAATTGGCCAATAACACGACTTTTCAAGAAATATAAAAAGTTTTTTGTTTGTTTCATACAATGTTTAAAATGTAATCCGGTTATTATTGCAATATAGTATTAGTCTCTTAATAAAAAAAAAACCTAAGCATTATACAATTGAGAGAAAAATCAAAACACCCCCCCATGAAAAAACTTTTTGTTTAATTTTGCGTCAAGTGGGATCCACGTGTGAATGTGGATCAGAGAGAGGGAGAATGTATCCATGGATTCATAATGAGGAAAAGCAACACATATGGATTGATGATCTTGATTGATATAAGTGAACGAGGGGTCGATGGCGAAAATGTAGTGCAGAAGGACTACTGGTACATAATGGCATCCCTAAATGCCGCCAATGGGACTACAGAATAATGACGAAATGAAACTGTACTTGCCAGTACCAGTGGGACTTTTGACATATGCGGCTTAAGCCATTGGGTTAAGCAGGTGTCATTATAAACGAATGAATAATTATAATTTAATAATATCGTTTCAAAAATAAGCTTTTATAGCAAAAAGCCTCTTCCCGGCTCCATCATCACACCCTCGATACCATCCGGGTCCACAGTACTTATCAAGACAAATTCAACGAAAGGTTATTTTGAGTAGTTGGGTAGTTCCGTTGACCACCATGTTCCGGCTCCATCATCAGACTCCGGACATCATCCGGGTCTACAACTCTAGTCAAGAGAAATTTAACGAACCCAAAATCGGCAGGGTTATGTACAGAAGTTGGTTCCATTGGGCAATTTTTCGGTAACTACTTATGAATAATAATGCAACGAGCATAAATACGAGGGAGTCATGTTATTTAGTTGATATATTATTGCATTGTCATTGAACTTATATACATGACTTTTTTGGCGGAAAATCGAAGAGTGATGATGTCAATTTGTTTTAATTTCCAAAACTTGTGTTTTTTCGAATTATAATGTTGGTGGAATATTAACCATTATGTATTTCCTATATGTGCATGAGTGAAGGTAATTGTATCAAAGTGATAAAACGTGCCTTTTCGATTTCCCTCAAAACGGCCGTCGCAATTGGTATGTAAAGTATCCATCACTTTACTATCCAGGGTGGGGCACTTCATCAATTTCATTATCATCTATGTCATCGAGTTCATTGGGGAATTGAATTAATTTAGAAACGATTTAGCGCAGTGGTTGAGAGCTTAAGCCGCTCCGTCTACTGTGTCTAATAGTCGCGGGTTCGATTACCGCACGGGACAAACCTTTGTGTGATCCACAATTATTTGTTCCGGTCTGGGTATTTGTGTATGTGAATTTTCATGTTTGTAAACGCACCCACGACACAGGAATGAATCCTAGTGTGGGGCTACGTTTTTAAAAAAAAAAAAATTGTAATCTTTGTACAATGGTATAATGTAAACGAAATTGCAACGAAAGAAAAAAAAAACTTATATACATGTTCTTATATTCAGATCAATCGGACCCATTTTTAAGCACGCAAGTGCATAAAAATGGATAAAAAAATTCGGAACTAGCAAAATTCGGAACTAGCAACAGACGGCTTTAAATAAAAGCTTTATAAACATTTTTTACCATCCCTTCGAACAGCCTTTTTGATATGAAGGCAATAAACAAGACAATAAGTAATTTTAATATTCTATATGCATTACGCATTTCTAATTTGCGAATCTAGTACTTGTTTAAAATACTGATTAAAAACATTTGAAAAAAAAAAAAAACACTTTTTTTGTAACAACGCTGCGATAAAGCGGCACTCCAAAATCGCCGCATTGGAGAATGCAAAATGCTATCACATACGAGCGATCAAACTTCATCCTCCTAAACTATAACTGGTCATATTACATAGCTGCGTTGTTTTGTAAAGTGGCTATGTCAGTGACGATTAATAAAAAATACATAATTACCTGTTATTAACATGTACGGTGTTTCACCTTTGATTCGAGTGGAAGTTAAATACACCGGGCAATATTAAGGTATGATTTACATCGTCCAGCTCGGTTCGGCGCGCGACAGCGGATATTTTACAACGCGATAAAGGAAATGAAAGTGTCTGTACAATAATTAAAGTTCATATTTGTACAGAATTTAAACATCTTGGAACTCAGTCGGCCCCGAACGGCCGCTGTCGCGTGCGCTTGGGATTCGTCACCGGCCCGGCCGTTTTTGCTAATGTAATTTTAATAGATAAAAGAGGAGTAACGTAATTACTTCATAATGGATAAATTCACGGAATCACGTTAGGGTTTAAATGTACTGACTGCAACAGCGGTGCCGCTAGTCGCACAAGACGTGGGGCTGTGCCGGAGGATACGCGCGAATTCCAGCGCCTTCGGACTGACACGCGGTAGGCTTCCGTGGCATGCGCGCGCATTCTATCTGGCCCGCTCCGAAGGCTTCAATTTTATAAGCCGCCGAAGATCGTTTAATTTTTACCATCTGCCAAGTGTCAGACCCCTCCTCAATATGCAGGAGTACACAAGCTTGATTGTGATGTCGTCTCTACTATACAAGGTGTAACATAATTCTATCTATAAATATCTATATCATCACGCCAGCTCCCTCGCGGGGTAGGCAGAGAGTACAGAGTTCCAACAGGTTCTTTCCTTACATACCTCTCTGGCTTCCTCCACTCTCATAGTTCGTCTCATACACACTCGCCGGTTACGGAGACTCTTGACTTGCCCTTCAGCTAAGACACGGTCTATTTGGTCATGGTAAGATAGTCTAGGTCTTCCCCGGCACCTACATCCTTCCACTTTCGCATTGTATATCTGTTTTGTCATTCTTTCTTCTGGCATCCTTTCTATATGCCCGAACCAACGGAGCATACCCTTTCTCATCTTTACACCGATACTATCTTTCATACCTACTCGCTTTCTTACTACGCTGTTGCGAATACGGTCGGTCAGCGTGACTCCGCACATCTTCCGGAGAGATCGCATTTCGACCGCATTTATCCTGCTTTCGTAACATAATTCGTTTTAGAAATGCATTTGAAATAGACGCTTTAAATAATGATTAAATTTTGTTTAATACAGCGGACTGAACAATTGACAGTAAATTTTGATAATTAAAAAAAAACAATTTTATAACAGTTAGAATCGATTCAGTTGCCGATTTAAAACAGATAGATAGATAGAGATAGAAAAAGCACTGATAAATCGCAGAGAAAATCTTGACAAAAAAAATCGTAAGTCTCTCGACGTGTGGGCAACCTTGCGCAAGCGACTTGACCTATCTTATGGTTTGATCCGTTTTCCCTTCATACTTGAAACTGGCTTAGGACAGGCAAAAATACCTAAGTACTTATCAATACATTTACTTTTAATGTAATTTTACATTACAAAAATAAGTGTGTAAATTGTGAACTACAATAATTTAAGATTAAGACGAAATATGACAAAGTAGTATTTGTGGCGTATTTAAAAAATGGAATCACACCTATTAACAACGGTTTACTTGATTAATTTATTATTTACACGTTTTTAAATCAAACTCAAACATTGTTTAAAATGACCACCTCCTCGCGTAATGCACAGTTCGGCACGTTTTTTCATATTGTCTTTTATGCGGTTAAGTACGAACGGATCACTTCTTACGCTATCAAAAGCATTCGTGATACGCACCTTTAACTCTTCTCTGGTCGAGTACTCCGTAGCATAAACGTTTCAGCTCATCCCATAGATAAAAGTCTTAACGGATTGAGATCTGGAGAGCCGGCTGGCCATGGCGCGGGCCCTCCGCGACCTATCCACCTATCACCAAAGTGATTGTTTAGGAACTCGACCATGAATTGTTTAAAATCCCTGCCCACACATTCACACTAAACCGGTATTGATAAGCGTTCTGGCGCATCACGTAAGGATTTTCACTACTCCACCAATGCACATTAAATATCATGTTTATTTACTAACACTGTTGTTTTTTATTACGTAAACACACGCGGGGTTGTTTTTACAGAGGCGCCTTTAACATGCGGAAGTAGCGGCGCACTCGCATAGACTGCGGGATGCGCAGGCGTGTGTCGGGTCGTGTCCTGCCGGCTCATCGGCGAGGGGCGGGGCGGTATTTTTCGACATGATCGCGCGATCGTTACGTGTTTCACCGCGTGATCACTTTATCGCTTAAGCCGTGATTATACTTTGCGACCACGACTCCGACCTGACAGCCTTGAAACGGTCAGGTCGGAGTCAGATCCAACCGCCGACACGACCGCGACTGCGACCAAGGACATTTAGTGATGCAGTCATCGCTATGATAAATATCAATGTATCAATATAATATGATACTGTTGTCGTGTAAAAAATAATGTGAAAATGAAAATGATTGGCGATGTATCGATGTATGATTTGAGGTTTTGTAAAAAAAAAGTCGCTTTGAAACTATCGATAAATCAATATTTTACAAGTTTTTATTACACTTTGTTTATTTGTATGTCTGTTTGTCATTCTGGTTTAAAATTTGTGATCCATTTTTCATATATCTCCATCTTTCCGGTCCGGATAAAATAGAGAAATAGGTAGACTGAGAAATAATTATATTCGATTACACGGCGCGCGTGCTTTTTAACAGAAGATCGTGTAGTGTGCAGCGACATGGAATGTGCTGCATTCGATGTCGCTAAACGCTAAGGGAATAAACGATATCGATATATCGATGTTTTAATACGCAAGACATCGACGCTTTAAATTGCAAAATATTTATGTATCGATTTTGCTTTAGTTTATTACAATGCAGGAAACAGGTGTAGTGTAAACTTATAAAATATCGATTTGACCTCAAATCATACATCGACAATACAGAAAGCTTAATAAAAGATTAATGTTTCGATACATCATCAATCACTATCATTTCCACATTATGTTTTACACGACAACAGTATCATATTATATCGATACATTGATGTTTATCATAACGATGACTGCATCACTAAATGTCCTTGGTAGCAGTCGCGGTCGTGTCGGCGGTTGGATCCAACTCTGACTCCGACCGTTTCAAGGCTGTCAGGTCGGAGTCGCGGTCGCAAAGTGTAATCATGGCTTTACAAGCTCGGTTTCATGCGCGCTCAGTATCCATAATTTATGTATTTTTTTAATAATTCAGTCTAACATGAAGGTTAAGTTTTTTTTTAGATATTTAGGACGAGAATCTAATACTCAGTACCACGTCCCTCGTTTAACCTTAAAATTTCAAAGTTAGTAATATAATTAAATTCTACTAAAACAATATGCACACAAAAGGTAATTATTTATTCAATTTTGTGGTTAATTTGGGTACCAAAGAGCTTAAAAAAAAAACTCTTAAAAATTGTAAGGTTGATTTTCGTATTGAATTCGTAAAGCAATAATCTAATCGGGGTGTCTGATGTGTTGCGTCATATATGTTACAGCTTGTAAGACCTGTAAAAACTCGGGTTAAAGAATACATAGGTGACTTAAAACACAGTCGCTCAAAGAAGTCTGCAGTCTGTGAGCATGTCCTTGACCGCACCCGCCATAACGTCAGATTAGATAGAGAACAAATCCTCGTGAAAGAACACCGATTCCTAACAAGGACGATTCGCGAGGTAATTGAAATTAAAAAAATAAAAACATCAAAATTTCTATAGAGAAGAGGGCTGGGTGCTTCCATCGACTCAGGATCCGGTAATAAATATAATCAAATCCAAAACCAAGCTAAACACTGCAAGGCTTCAAGGCACCGTGAACTCATTCTGCATAAATTAAAACAACAAAAATAATGAAGTTTGAGGGTACTCGGGAACAACTATGGCTTTTGGACGTCTAACACCTCATCTTTCCCGTGAACATGGTTGCTGAAAAGCACTTGAAACGTCGGGAACTTAAAAATCTTTGATTTTGCCTTGTGTCAATCTATAGCAATATACGGTATAATTACTTGGGGAGGCGCCTGTAAAATCAAAGTTGAAAGAGCCCGGGAGCCCGGTGGGCAAATTCAACTGTCACCTTATATAAATAGCCAGTGCTAACGTGCAGACAATTATTTATTAAAACAAAATTAATCAAGCAGCACACGAAACCTTTAGATCTATCTTGTAACAAACGAAGAACATATGTCGTTCACAACATTCCCTTCCATAGAACAAATTTTGCATAAAGATTTTTCCCATACCTAGGACCTACCTTATATAAAATTAATAAGCTTATATCTAAATGCAGCAAATTCACCTTTAAAAAGAGGATACATAATTACCTTAAAGACATGAAATATGAATCAACCGAAAACTTATCTTATTACTTAACTTAAAATCTTGTGTCTGTATATTCTAAACAAAATATTAACGAATTCGACAACTCGATTACTGTAGCGTTTTTTTTTTCTACATTCCTTTTTTTCATTACCCAATGATCCCCTATTACGTAACAATAATAGACATATTTTTTTAATAGTCATACATTTCCAGTAGTTGTGGAGTGTCCATTAGTCGAGTACGCTCTGTTCAAATATGGTTACAAAAATCACTACCACTGATCTTTACGAACCGTCTTAACTTTTTTCCGAACCCCTTACCCCCCCACCCCCCACCCCTTTCGATCCTCAAGCGATTAATGGACGATCCTAAAGCTGTACACTCCTGTAATGACAGTTCACACTGTCCTAAACTGTTACAATATTTATACTGAGATATCTGTGATTCAGATGGTGTATTTATCCTAAATAAATAAGAACTTTTCAAAATACGGCAATGCTAAAAGATAACCGAGAGCTCAAGATTCAAAGATTTCTCAAGAACCGCTAAATAATATTCAGAAAGTTTGAATCATAACATTGAAACTCGTTTTTAAAATGACATCTTCGATATCAATAAAATCAGCCGCTGCAATTTCAGACGGGATGCTTTTATCAAGCTTGCAATTCAGTTTATTTATGAAATCATAAGTAGATTGCATAATTTATTACGTTATAGCCCCGCTGCAGCCTGTCGGTAAAGGCAGGATATTAAAACTTAATTTGAGTTACCTCGCTGGCGTCTTTATTGAGTTTGTCTACTACCTTAAGCATTTACGGTGGACATAGCCACAAACATAAGTAGCCAGTTGCTAGAAATATCGCATATACAGTAACACTATAATCCGATTTGAAGACGGCTTAGTTCGATATAGGGATGTTCATGCAGAAAATACATCAATGTTTTTTATGTGATACATCGAAACGTTGCATCCATGTTATAGGATGCATCGAATAAAAACATCGACATATAATCGACACGAGTACGGAAGTAGAAATCTTCTGATGGTTGGTCTGAACTATCTCAATCAGATTCTATTTGCATTAATTCCAGCTCCTTCTTTATTATATCTTTGATTTATTAAACAGTATTGTGTGTGTGAATGATCTACGCTATTGGCCGTGGGGCCTTTACAGCTTCACCGGACAAGAGGGCGAGCGTGCAACCATTACGCTCGAGCCAGAAGGGCAAGGAGGCAACTAGCTCAAGGGCGCCTCAAGGAGGAACAGCCTCGGCTTGGGCAGTCGCTATGGGGGAGGGCGTATACTAGGTGTCTCGCCGTGGTGCTCTGGCGGGCAAGGGATTCTTCGACCTCGCCGGCGAGGTCGGTGCCTGATCCTGTGTGCGGTATCTGTATCCCAAAGGAGGGATGTAAGGGCATCGGGAGGGTCGGTGAGAACATGCCTCGGACGACCGTAGCGGCTGATAGGAGGGGAGTTAGGGTCAAAGTCGGCGGCGGCTACGATTAGCGGATTTCTATGATTGGACGCGTTCGCGAAATATCGGGTTGTCGCCTTTTTAATAAAGTCGTGAAAAGGTTCGAGACTGAGATCGGAATGGAAATTGAACAGTATTTGCACAAGATAAGTATTCTTATTATTTAATTCGATTTAAAAGAAAAAATGTGATCCAATTGTTTAACTCACAAAAATATAATACTATCGCGTCGAAAGAACGCGTGCGATCTTTCGTAATATCGAATGAAATACATCAATGCATCGCTTAACATCGTAAGTAAGCAATGCATCGAGTAGTAAACATCGATGTTTTCGATACATCGATGTATATCGAGCATCTCTAGTCTGGTGTATTCAACAGAGTATTTTAACAGAATAAATAAAAGTACTACGAAATCAGTTGAAAGACGCCCACAGCGGATCAAATGTCTCTTGGAATATTCCATAAAATCTCTTTACGGAGATGTTATTTATGATTGATACGATTAAGCGTGCACAAGAATAGGACATATAAAACATTTAAGGGGAGGACCTAGACTATCTTACCATGACCAAATAGACCGTGTCTTATCTGAAGGGCAAGTCAAGAGTCTCCGTAACCGGCGAGGGTGTATGAGACGAACTATGAGAGTGGAGGAAGCCAGAGAGGTATGTACGGGAATTAGCGTGATGATATAGATATATAGATAGGTGAACCTAATGAATTGGAAAACTGCAAATTGAAAGCCTACATATAAACCGTAATAAGTTGAATATAAACCAAATACTTAGCTTCTCCCTAGTACCACCCGTGTCCACAAAGAGGTCATACTGTAACTCTGGTTCATCCCAACCGATTTCGATCAAATATAGCGCACCTTTGATCAGTTTAAACGTATTCTAACGTTTTACAAAAATCGATTTAGAATATTGTCAGGTTATAAAGCGAAATATAATTTTATGGGGAATGCAAGACGGTGCGGAAATTGAAAACGCACAGCGGTGGATTTTTATTATATTACCTCACACTCGGATAACCCGTTGTCCTAGGTTTGCGAACCTAGAACAACGGGACAGGGCTAGCATTGGCAGCGCGACAAGACATTATCACGTACTTTGTCGGCCTAAACGTTTGATAACTCGTTTGTCTTACATGCTAACATGGCGTGAACAATAGTCAGACAAATGAAAACCCGTTCCAATATAGACAAAACTATTTTGCCTTGCGTAAAAAACTCGAATAAAAGGCCGATTTGTTTTTGCCTTGTAGGTATCAAATGCAACAACGCAACGCAACGCGATGCGAGGCGACACAGTGCGTAAGTCGAGAGGAAATCACCTACGAAGAATCTCGTCTTGTCGTCCGATATTTGATATTCTCGTTTTCGCGTCGCGTCGAATTGTTTACATCTCACGTGGAGAAATTTATATATAGGACTTCTGTGAGCCTCAGGGGAAGCTCGCGGGGCGCGTCGCCATCTTACCGACTAAAAACTTAACGCTGGCATCGGCACTTCAGAGGAACTACGGGATCTTCACTAGGTACGCACCGTTGCCCCTCTATCCCGTACCCTAAACATTCCACTTCGGGCCTTCGGACCGCACATCAAGCGAGTCCGTAACCGAGCAGCCTTTGTGCTCGGTCGTCTTTACCCAATAATCTGCAAGCGGAGTAAAATGTCCCTTAGAAATAAGGTTACGCTTGTGAGGTGTTCGGGCACGCCGCCCGCTCTCGTATTCATAGACTCTAAACGATTCAATCCCGTTTCCTCCGCAAAGCCGTCGGAGCCCCGTGGTTCATACGGAAAGTCGATCTCCATTCTGATCTCAGTCTCGAACCTATTCGCGCCCTTATTCCTTTATTAAAAAGGCGACAACCCGCTATTTGGCGAACGCGTCCAATCATAGAAATCCACGAATCGTAGCCGCCGCCGACTACGAACCTAACTCCCCTCCTATCAGCCGCTACCGCCGTCCGCGGCATGTTCTCACCGACCCTCCCGATGCCCTTACATCCCTTTTTTCAGATACAGGTACCGCACACAGGATCAGACATCGGCCTCGCTGGTGAGGTCGATGAATCCCTTGCCCGCCGGCCGGGGCACCACGGCGAGACATCTAGTATACGCCTCCCCCATAGCGATTGCCCAAGCTGAGGCCATTCCACCTTGAGCTAGTTGCCCCCTTACCCTTCTGGCTCGAGCGTAGTAGTTGCACGCTCGCCCTCTAGTCCGGTGAAGCTGTAAAGGCCCCGGGGCCAACAGAGTAGATTATTTACACACACACGCACACCCCTCTGTGCCGTGCTCCGAAGAGCCCACCGACTGGACTCGCTTCCTCCCTGCACCGATGCAAGTTCAATAAATATATGTAAACAGTGGAGCATCTTATTACAAGTGGTCCGGGTAGCGTAGCTAACCCCTGAAACTTGCCGAGTTCTAAGATCACCGAAATGGTAATAATAAAACACTAGAAGTCAAACAGCAAACGATTTTGCTCGAAACCGAAATGTCGCTTTGCTGAACATGCACAGTTTGAAAAAAATAGACACAGACCTACATACACTTACATAATTGCTGTAAAAAATACTTCTCGATGAATTTTATAACTTTATTATGTAGAGTTACAAGTTTTAGAAGACGTTCATATCAACTTTAGCCGCTGTATGATATACATTGGACTACTCAGTCCTGAAGCATTTTATGATTTCCTACATGTGTAGCGACAATTTCACGCAATTATACCACTTCTAGTATCTTATTATTACAATTTCTATGTCTAAGATGCTTTACTGCTGACACATATTTACTGTGACGCGGGGGAATATTTCTGTTGATACTTGTACGTCAATGGCCATAACAAAAGTCCGGTAAACTATAATTATTCATCGCAAACGTTCTAGTGAAACACTGTAGAATAGGTTAAAACTCTGCTCACATCTTAATATAATGTAAACCTGGATTATTGACGGTCCCTTGGCATTGGTCCAACATTTATTCTTTTCAGTACGAGACAATAAGACGCAGATTAATAATAGTTTAGTAACTTACGTATTTAGACTATTTTCACACAAATACACTCATGCCTGTATGAGCTACGAGGATAAACAGAGTCTAGTTTGTTACATATTATTATAATATACTTATTCACATTTGGGGTGGTTGCGGGACCAGATATTCGTTTTTTAATTTTCTTTTTTTTTCACACAAATCGTCGCCCCACACTAGTATTTATTCCTGTGTCGTGGGTGCGTTTACAAACATGGAAATTGACACAAGTACCCAGACTAGAACAAATAATTGTGGATCACACTAAGATTTGTCCCGTGCGGGAAACGAACCCGCGGCTATTAAAAACAGTGGACGGAGTGGATTAAGCTCTTAACCACTGCGCTAAATTGTCCGTCATTCCATCTATTATCAACTCTGGGTACCCGATATAGTCTCACATGCGTGCATTTGCCCAGCAATGAGACAGTATAGGCAGATTTATTTAATTAATTATCTACTTTTGATATAGCTCATTCGTCACATCGACATTCACATGTTTTAATGTAATTTATTAAAAGCATTTCGAAAGGTGTTTTGTTCCTTATCGCTGTTTAATAAAAATTAACGTAGGTTTCCACATTCGCCACAGCACACAGTCTCAATATAAATTACTCAGACTAAAAGAAAAGGTAGACGTCGTGAACCCGGAATCCAAATTAGTGTTACAACAACAATCGCTGCATGTTTCTCAGAATATAGATTGCACGAGTCTAGTTCCGTTTATCTATTTATTTTAATCTGAGCTCCACAACAAATAAAAGTAAATATATGAGAAACTTGAACAACACAATAATAGCGTAGCATGTCGTCATAAAAACAGGTACTCGCAATAAAAAGTTAAAATTGAAAACTTCTACAGATTTATGATAATTAAAAATTAAAAGTATAAAATATGGCATGATACGTGAAAATAATCCTTGAAAATGACTCCAAATAATCGTAAATATCGTAACTTAATGTAACACTGGCTGAATGATCCTTTTAAAACAAACAGAAAACAATTTAGCACCTTATAACAAACAAAATAGGTATTGTGAATGAGCGGGGGCATCGGCCGGAGGTCCTACGACGTCACCGGACAAGAGGGCGAGCACGGGCAAACAAAAATAATTTATTCTTGCCTCGTTGCTATAGTGGTGAATATCACGAGGTCCTGGGTTCGACAAAATGTAATTTTCAGATAAAAAAAAAACTTGTATCGGATCGGAGCCTGGCTGGTGAAGGCTCACCTTTTACATTACGACCTAACATCGTCAGTGAAAAGTGAACGTACACACACCTCCACCATGCCGATTTGGGGATTAAAGGCATGCCGGTGTAGTAAAAAAAAAACATTTTTTAATCAAGCTATTTTTAATCATTTTTTTTTTTCGATACTAGTATGTTGTTTGTACTGTAAGTCGTCACGACCTCTGCTCCTCTCCGACCAAGATCCAAATTCAGCACAAACAAGGTAACGACAGAACTCGTTGTAAAAGTACAACCGACACTGAGCGAGGTCGTTACTCGACTGAGACTGAGAAGTACGTTTAGTACCCAATTATAACGGCAAGTATTGAAATAGCCTTTCAGTAAAGAAAAAATGGATATAAAAAAAAATCTCGACAAGATCATCCTACTAATATTTTAAACGAGAAAATTTGTGAGGATGTATGGAAGTATGTTTCTCTTTCACGCAAAAACGACTGAACGGATTTTGATAAAATCCATCTATCTATCTATATCATCACGCCGGACCCCTTGCGGGGTAGGCAGAGAGAGTACAGTGTTCCAACAGGTTCTTTCCTTACATACCTCTCTGGCTTCCTCCACTCTCATAGTTCGTCTCATACACGCTCGCCGGTTACGGAGACTCCTGACTTATACTTCAGATAAGACCCGGTCTATTTGGTCATGGTAAGATAGTTTAGATTTTGATAAAACCTTACAGTAATATAGCTTATACGTCAGGATAACACATAGGCTATAATTTATAAACAGAAATACGCAGTATTACGTAGACGAAGTTGAGGGCAGCCGCCAAACGACAAAGTTGCGGGGTAGGTTTCCTTACAGACCTCTGACTTCTTCCACTCTCCTAGTATTTTTTTAAGAGTCCCTCACACTAGGCATTAGTCCTGTGTCGGCGGTGCGTTTACAAACATGAAATTCACATACACAATCACCTAGACCGAACCAAATATTTGTCACGCAAAGATTTGTTCCATGCAGGGATCGAACCCGCGACTACTTGATCCAGTGGGCAGAGCGACTTAAGACTTTAACCACTGAGCCAAGCTGTCCGTCAAACATAAAATTAAAGTTTCTAATTCTATCTATCTATCTATATCATCACGCCAGATCCTTCGCGGGGTAGGCAGAGAGTACGGAGTTCCAATAGGTTCTTTCCTTACATACCTCTCCCGCTTCCTCCACCCTAATTCTAATTATGGATGTATATCAACATTATTGATGGTAATCAATGAGAAATATCAATGAATCCATTCTACTATCAAAAGTATAAATTCAAGATATTATTTTTATCAATACTAGGA
Source organism: Phalera bucephala (assembly GCA_905147815.2). Classification (NCBI taxonomy): domain Eukaryota; kingdom Metazoa; phylum Arthropoda; class Insecta; order Lepidoptera; family Notodontidae; genus Phalera; species Phalera bucephala. The sequence goes on along the minus strand of LR990609.1, from coordinate 3,443,731 downwards.
AATAAAACACAAAATTAAAAGCAATAGCAAACCAGGAGTATCAACAGCTTGGTTAATTAAATAAATGCGCGGCTTATAATAAAACATGGTGCATTCGCTTTGCAAGAGTAGGTTCGTAAATCGAGCGCCATACAGATAGCAAATGCATGGCTGCCATTGGAAAAAGATCTGCCGTTTTCTTACAATATAGTCGAATATAAAAAACCAAAACGCCTCTCCGCCTTTGCTTTCTATGCGGCGCACTATCTATACATAAATAAATAAATAATTCTATCTATCTATAACCTCACGCCAGATCCCTTGCGGGGTAGGCAGAGAGAGTACAAATAAATAATTATTATTATTAAAAGCCAGTATAGGTATATCATTATTGGTTGGGCATATAGCTATGAACCTGACTACAGTCCGGTACAGTGTAACATAATTATTTAGAAGAAGCACAAAATCTAAATGACTACCTAATGTTTAACACACTCTTCTGCTGTTAGATAAGCTGTTTGTCATTTTTCGAAATATAGCTGGCTATAAAGTTTCATCGCTTTGTTAAAATCATCTACTATCTGTAACATCACACCATGTATTTTTTATAATATTATTATACAATTTATATTTATAATATTACTTTCTAAAATTTTTTTAGTGCCCTGTATTTCTGCTCCTAACGCACTTGTTTCGTGTGCTACCCTAAGGTAACAACCATTAAATGTTGGTCCGAACCACTAATGAGATAGTCATTAACCTAAGTTGTAACAGCATGTGGCCACCACAACCTGCCTACACCAATCCGCACAATCTGCGCAGTAGAGTATAACAGATTCTCTCGCACCTTGATCTATGTAAGGCTTTAGCTCAGTATACTATTTTGATCCATAGACATTCTCTACTTTATATAATTTTTGCTTGTGCTAATCAATTCGAGGGTATAACCTCTATTTGATTTCATCTTACTTCGGGAGAAAAACAAATCCAAAATTGTTCTGTATAGTATGAAATTCTAGAAAATAATAACACTAATAAAATGGTTTAAAGTACACCACACCAATAACATTTGGAATTATCTTCTCACTAACTTCATTTAATATAAACATTTTATATACTTATTTAGCCAACAAAATGGCAAAGGTCATCATAACAATATTTAATATCAACATCATTATTTTTGCTAACATCATGTGAAAGGTGATTCAAACATTATTCATAGTTTCTATTAGGTAGATTTTCAATTATTATATTGTGGTGTATAACACCCCTACAAAGGCAATTATATTATTACCAGATTAACAAAACTGAAAACACACAGTCATGTTTATATGCCCCAAGCAAAGGCAGAGGTATCATGTGCCCATTCATACATCACTCACCGATATGAGGTCCCAATATCATAGGGAGAGCCTATAATATCAGGCACAATACTAAACTTTGAGTTGCTACTGAGAGTTTTAAGGTAGACACTTTTCTAACCTACCACCAGCTGCACCAAATGTAACAAGAATGATAAAATATGTTTTACATTAAACATTTTTTAAGCAGAACTTAAATACTAATTCTATTATTTGTAGAATGTGTTATTCAAAATAAATACTTCAGTCATATTCTCCAGCAACTATTAACTACATTTACAAGTAATGTATTGACATTGTATAATAGAGTTACTGGGTTCATTGACCTGACTGCATACTAAGTATCCTCAAATCCAGGGAAAATTCTTAATAAGTCGGAAACTGGAATTTTTGAAGCAGACAATTATGTAGATTCCAAATTACTAACTTATGGATCTTCATCCTACTTATATCATAAATGTAAAATATTGTGTGTTTCGATGTTTGTTACTCAATCACACAAAAACAACTGAACAGATTTGGCACACAGATAGTTTATTACCAGAATCAACACATACAATTAACAGATACATTTAATTCCGGAAAAAATGTAAGGTTCATATCTAAAGTCAATAAGGATGAAGTCGCAGGAATAAACTAGTAATTATATATGCCAAACTCTGCCCTGAAGATTCCAACTGCATTAGAATATGATCTGTGATGTGAGAAAATGTCTAAAGTGAAATCTCAAAGTGAATGGTAAGTTACCAAATAAAAAGTTGGTTGTAGAAAATAAGTGAAAAAAATACCTAATGCAATTGATATCATATGTTACTATTGTTATTTACTCTTAGTAACATATTGAAACATATCCATATCAATCATAAACATTTAATATAGTAACATAACCTAGTTAGTTTTCAATGAAGCAATGTTCGATTATTTTCTACCCACTATTAGCAAGTTTAGTAAAAAAGTACTAATAGTTCATTTTTACAAAACTAATGATGAAAGTTACTATCAGACTATTACAGATTTTAAAAATAATAAATCAATAATATAGTGAAAAAAAGAAGAAAATCACAAAGTATAAACGAATACAAAATTTGCATCAAAAATTAATTCACTGAATACTTCATCATCATCTCAGCCCATACTTGTCCACTGTTGAACATAGACCTCCGCAATCGCTTTCCAGCATAACCGGTCCGATGCCACCTGCATCTGAATACTTAAAGAGCAATATTACAGCCCTAATATAGAAGAACTTATACAAAACATGAAAATGTTGTAATGGAAACCAAGCCTACTGTACAAATAACTCAGAAATGTATGGACTTAATTGCCAATGTAGTAACCATTTCTATAAAAATAAGGTAAATGGAAAAATAAATCTAAGATCAGCCAGTAGCAAATTGTCTGTTGAATTCCCTAAGAATGTGAACAATAACTGTGGTAGAAGTTTTTAACTCCTGATTGCATTTAGTTCACTTTAAGATAGTATTACTACCGTCATAAAGTTAGTTTAGTATGTTTGCACATAGCCATGACATTGAGAGCATAGCGGTAAGCAGGGAAGTGGATGTTAACATGAGCAATGCAGGCAGGTAAGTTTAGGTACTCTCACTGCTCTTTTTTATGTCCATTTCCCTGCTCACGATCACATGAGCAGAATATGAAACATAGGTTATGAATGAGTCTACAAAACTATCACTATATAAATAAGTTACAACACTAAGAAAATTCATTACCTACCTCACATACAAATCACAAAATAGAAAGTCTTTTGAAAAAAAAACACTGGAAGATGGATCCATGTGTCTTATTCCTCTGCATTATACACATTACCACTATAATAGGCCAATACATCTACCTTTAACACAGATTAGCATAGTGCCTCATGAAATATGTATAGTTATGTGACCTATTTTACATTACTTTTACATTTCTGACAAAGAAATCCACGTCGTTTTAGCAAAAAAACACACGAATCTTATCTATATACTTAATATTGTTTAACATTATCTGATTTTATATAATAATAATAAGCGCAGTGAGTCAAAAAATTGACTCATATGTCTAATAAAAGACATTTACTAAGGATTCAAAGACCCTTGTAACGAGAGACATAACGGCGGAGGTGCCCCTGACCGCGGGGCACACAGACAACCATGTCCGTCACATCGCCGTATGGTCACGGTAGGTGGGATGGATGATTTGGCAACAATAAAAAGCGCATCGCAATGCAATAGAGCAATAATAATAGCGAACGATGACAATTACAACAACTCAGCGTTAAATACCAAACGCCTTTCCGTATTCACAATATGGCGACAACAGAAAACAAAGAATAGCTGTAAAGTGAAAGATTCTCACCTGAGACAACTCTTGACTAGTCTGCTTAAAGTTCTTCTTACTTAAATTTACAACGAGATAATTTATTTGCGATAAGCTAAACGTTAAAGAGTCCAGGTTCATAGTTCCATTAATGCAAAAACGAAAGCTTCAAACACGTTTGAAGCTTTCTCGATTTTTGACGGATTACTACGGTAAACTTGTGTTCTTTTACAGTTTTTTTGCGAAATAACAATAAGCCTAAGGCCAACATCACCAATTCTATTGTTCACTTCATTTAATTATAATTTTTGCACCCTACACTGCAATTTGTAACTAGAAAAATCAGCACACGATGACGAAGGCACTCGCTCGCTCGCTCGCTCCATGCTCGCTCGCGATCCCTACGCGATAACAGAAGTCGCAATTACCAGGTGCCAACATAACGACATTAAATACTGTTGCCAGAATCTAAATTTATCCTATTTTTATAAATTTTAATCGGTTGATCCGATGACTATCCATTAATGATCTTTAACCCTCGTTCGCATGGGCTCTTTTTCAACGCGTTGTGCTGAAACGCTGTAATCACTTTTTTAGGGAAAGTAAGCCGTATTAGCCGTTTGTTTCGCTTTTCGGCGATCAAAAAGATTTTAAATTTTGCTCGTAGCACGTCTCGGCTCGTACGTGTGGCAGCACTGTGAGCCGCGACCCGCACTTTTGTTTGAAAATTCGAATCGGTTGCACATGGAACGCGATTATGAATTTTTGTTCTCTCTTTTGATTAACCATTTCTTTACATAGTCTCTCCGATTACATCTTCATTTGTTGTTTTTCATAACTATGATACCTAAATAAAACAAGACCTCTTCGGTGTACGATATCGCGGAACAGTATGAGCAAGTCAGCACGTGTGTCGCCGACATCGAGCCGAGTAAGTACGCGTTCTTTTAAAACCGCGAGTTTAAAACTCGTACGTCTGTCACCCACTTTAGTCTGTGGCTTGGTGCATCTGGTTCTTAGAGTAGGTATAAATAAGATTAACGATAATAGTATAATTACAAGTACGTAAGGGAGTAAGAATTTGAGTTGCTCCGCCCACTGGATCGAGAAGTCGTGGGTCCAATTTCCGCACGGGAGAAATCTTTGAGTGACCTACAAATAATTATTTGTGTATGTAAATTTCACTGTCGTAAACGCACTCACGACACAAGAATATTTCCAAGGAAATTGGGTCATGTTTACAAAAACGCGTAATTTATCGCTAAGTTTACATATCGTTATACTCTATACATTACTGAATGAAATGGTTTTATGTATATAAGAGCGCATTTATATTAGATCAAAAATTGTCCGTATAAGTTCTTCATTATGGCCACCGTACTGCATCGTCATAAGTGCGAACACGAGACACCGGTCTCCCAGTTGTTGCTCCTACTCATCACGATTTCTCTAGTTATTTTAATCATAGAAATTTCAACGTCGTGTTTGAGAGTAAGAATTTAATTTTCTTAACAATATTTTGACTGTGCTCAAACCGTTTTGGTATAGGCATTCATGGGAGAGCTGGAGTGCTAGCGCTGCATTTAAATACTAAAAGATAGTCACGCCTTTATTCTCCAAGCGGGAATAGCAGAGGTGTACTGTTAGGTACTATGTAATGGGGACGAGCCTATTGCCATATACCGGGCACAACTCCAGCCCCTAGACTGATACTGGTAATACCGACCTATTCCCTGGGTCAAACAGGTCAAATATATAAGCAATACCATATCCTTGGGACCGCACATTAAGCGAGTTCGTAACCGAGCCGCCTTTATGCTCAGCCGTCTTTACCCGATACGCTTGTGAGGTGTTGAGGCACACCGTTCCTACTTACGTTAATAGACTCCAAACTGTCAAGTTCCAGTCCTGTTATTTAAGAAGGCGACAACCCGTTATTTCGCGAACGCGTCCAATCATCGGAACCCCCTAATCATAGCCGCCGCCGACATCGAACCTAACTCCCCTCCACCAGCCGCTAGCGCAGTCCGCGGCATGTTCTCACCGACCCTCCCGATGCCCTCCCTTACATCCCTTCTTACGGATATGGATACCGCACACAAGATCAGACACCGACCTCGTCGGCGAGGTCGAAGAATCCCTTGCCCGCTGGCCGGCGTAGAGCACCACGGCGAGACACCTAGTATACGCCCTCCTCCATAGCGTCCGCCTAAGCCAAGGCCGTTCCTCCTTGAGGCGCCCTTGAGCTAGTTGCCCCCTAGGTCCTCTGGCTCGAGCGTAATGGTTGTACGCGAACCATCATCAACAGCGTAACTCATTCACACGGACACACGCACACACAGACAGAAAACTTCCAAAGATTATCTATATCTCTCTCTATCTATATCACGCCAGTTCCCTTGCGGGTAGTAAGCGAGTATAGAGGTCCAACAGGTTCTTTCCTTACAGATCCCTCTGGCCTCCTCCACTCTCATAGTTCCAAAGATTATAATAAACCTATATGCTGGCATCTACGGAAACAGGTTTTCAGTCTGTTTCACATACCATTATCTTACGGCGTTATGTTGGTACAACTGAATTTGGTGCTGCCAATAAATATAAAAGCATATATATCGAAAAAAGGAGAAATACGTTAAAAATAGAAAAAAAAAACATAATTCTATCAGACTAATCCATTCAAGAAGACTCCAGAAATCTAAGCCAGAAATAGAGTTACTTATATCATCACGCCAGATACCTTACAGGATAGGCAGAGAGTACGAATTTCAACAGGGTACAACTGAAGGGTAAGTTATTTTAGAGTGGAACGTGAAACGGGCTATACTTGTGGTTTGTGGATAATGTTGATCCCAAAAAAAAATCCTATAGCCGTCATTAATTTAGTTGGGAAGTTGGGTGAGACCATACTTTGGACCATACTTTATCTATGGAAGCGACTGTAACCATGAATATAATACAATGGATTGAGCACTCTGCGAAAAAAACGGGATGACAAGGATACTCACTGAGAGCCCTACGTCTCTTTCTAAGTAGGGTGACCAAACATTGGTACAATTATGGACTTGTTGATATATAATTAACGTATAATTCTCGGGCACTGTTTATTGCCATAATTCTTTCTTTCTACGCATATGCCACATCTTAAATCAGTAGTAGTCAAAGTTTTTGATTAAATTGTCCATTTTCTTTCTGACTGTAAACTTTTTTCAAAATCTGTTAATACAGCTCGAAATATCGCAAAAATTTAGGATAGTCCCCTAGAGCCGTTTTTCTGTATCTACAAGGATTAAGATAGCTGCCCTTACTGCCCCATCTTAATCCATTCTGTATATAAAACGCATTGAAAATCTTGTTTGTTTTGAATTTGGTAATAAATGGTTTACATCGTATTTAAATCACATGAAAATAGGTATAGTCCGTATTAGTTCTACCTTATGGTCACCGTACTGCATTGTAATGGGTGCGAGCGTGACACCGGGCTTCTGGTTATTGCTCTCACTCATCATGGTATCTCGAGTTGTTTAAATCATAGAAAATTCAATGTTGTGTCTGTGAGTAAGAGTTTAATTTTCTTCGGCAATTTTTTGACAGTACTCAATCCTTTGTTTTATATCCATGGGGTTATAAATTCATGACTGTAACACACACATGGATTATATTTTTTTTCTGTACACCCTTCATACCATAGAGCATTTAATAAAATTTTTGTTTGGAAATCCATAGTCAAAATTGATTTTGCTTGTCAATGTCAAAATAGTCGAGATAATTTCCGGAATCGTCATTGCGAATTAGGTTAGTATTTTCATTAATTTTGAACCAATTTTCTAATTAAACTGTTAATTTAATAAGGTGAACAGCAGCAAAAACCGAATATTATCTTTAAGTTCGCTGTGTTAGTTACTATATCCAATAATTTACCCAGAACTTTTCTATGATTTATTTCAAATTACTACTTGTTTTTTTGTAACAAATTCTCAGATTCGTCTAGTTTTACTTATCTTTTTTGGTCATTTTAAGATATATTTAGATGATGATTGGATGCACCTACTACGGTGCATCCAACAATGTTAAATTATGCATTATATGATACTTTATTTTTGTTTGTGAAGTTATGTAACAGGGGTGCTTTAGTATTTTGTTAACTTCCCAATTAATCGCGCATTTGAGATATCTCAGGGTCTCTAGTGTTATATGCATGATCTGAGGTTACATTACATACCCCCTGATAAAGTTCATACAGAAAGTGCTCCTATTCGTTAAGCATTACAAATGCAGAGAGAATAAAAATACGAAAGGATCTTGCACCGATCTTTTACTCTGTTCCAATAATTATCCGTCGGTTGTAATTAATTTATTTTAAATGTAACATTTCTTGTGTGATGATATAGATAGGTAGAAATGTAACTGAAGAACTCACTCATTAATACAAATTTACCCATGTTAATACACAGAACAGAGATGATCTTATTGTACATTCTCCATAGAATTAGAAACTCTTTAATGGGGCAATGTTTATGATTCCACGACAGATATCTATGGGTATACATGCATATGCGTAAGTTCAAGAAGGCTATCAAAAGTAGACTATTAAATAAAGGAAATTAAACAATTTCAGATTATTTCGATGATAAAACTGATTGGATTTGAGCAGCTCCTCATTCTCATACACATACTGAAAACAAAAAATGTAATAAAAAAATATTATAAAGGCCAATTAAAAGAAACAAGATAAGTTGAAATATTAGGCTAGTGAGTTTCTTACTAGATCTCAGTGTGAGGCCACATTCTGATCCGGTGGTAGATGTAAAAAATGTAATGATTTTGACATCTGTGAGTGTTTCTTTATTGGTCTATACAAATAAATAATTTTTGAATTTGAAACATGAAAAGCTCTTCTGTACGTTCTGATGTTAAAAAAAAAACATTTGTTTTATAATAGAGGGCAGATTATTTATAATAGAGGAAATTTCCTTAGTTTCATTCAATTACAATAACTGTTGCTAAGAAATTAATTTGTATTTAAGTAAGTAACACTTAATAATCTTTCTATAGGTTTATGGCGTGGGCAAACTTTCTACGTCGCAATCTGGTGAGCATATCATTCCCGGCATTGACTGTATCTGCAATTTGGCTCGATTGGAACCACACTCGCAAGTGGAAAGAGCAACAGAAATCACAGTGATATGGCTGTCTTCGGCATCACTTACCGCTATGTTTGGTTTGCCCTCCCGATATCTGGCTACTTATTTGGCAAGTACTTGGATGACCAGGAAACACTCAGGATGACAAACTTTAGAGACAAGTCAGCTTTATATGGAGGCAAGGTGAAGGAGGGTCAACCACCATCTTGGCCCTGAACTTATCTAAGTGATGTAGTGAATATGTTTCAATTAAAGTTATAGTGTATTTATAAATTGTTTTTATATTATATACAAGGAGCTGTACCCTTAACTTCATACGCATTATTTTCAGGTGTGTACTTTACACCCTTAAATTGTTTTTTTTTTTGAGACAAAAGGTAGCCTATTTCATTGCCCTAGATAAAATCTATATACTCCAATTTTAATCAAAATTACTTTCACACACCGTCACGCCTATATTCCCCAAAGGGGGTGGCAGAGGTGTACTGAGTACACCCACGTTTCGCCGACGATGTTAGGTCCCATGTAATAGGGGGCGAGCCTATTGCCATATACCAGGCACAATTCCAGACTCCGGACTCATACTGGGAATTTTTCGTTAGAAAAACTACATTTGTCCGACCTAGGATTTGAACCCAGGACCTCGTGATCACAAAGCGATGCGCTTTGCCACCAGACCAACGAGGCAGTCAGAAAAATTACTTTCGAATTTATAATATTAGTATGGATCTCATCATAACTCTACTACGAATAGTTTGTATTTGCTTTGTGTCAATACCCCATGTTTATCTTTCTAATAACCCCAACAGGCTCTTTTTTAGTTGAGTTCCTATGAGCATCTTACGGGTAATCATCATCAGACCTGGCTTCCAATCGCCACCTTCTGGCTCCACAGCGATCTCGCCGTCCGTCCCTTACATGCTGGCCGGTGAAGAGAACCACGGCGAGACGCTTAGTATGTGCACTCCCCCATAGCGACACAAGCAGCATAGACAGCCCAAGCCGAAGCCGTTCCTCCTTGAGACACCCTTGTGCTAGTTGCCCCCTTGCTCTTCTGGCTGGAGCGTAGTGATTGCACGCTCGCCCTTTTGTCCGGTGAAGCTCAAGGCCCCGCGGCCAACAGCGTAGCTCATTCATTCATTCACCAAAATACCTTCTGGCTCCATCGTCGGACTCTGGACACCACCTAAAGCTATAGTAAGTACTAGACATGACGAATCCAAAGAGCCTAAACACGGAGGGTTATGTTGTGTAGTCGACGTGTTACTATGATCTCTTGGCTCGAGCATCAGATCCTCTGTCTATAGTAGTTGTCGAGACAAATCCAACGAACCTAAACAAGACGAGAGGATATTTTTACTTGAGGATTTTCTATGGCCACCTTCCGACTTCATCACTAGGGCTATAGTACATGTCAATACAAATACGACATGCCTACACACGAAGGAGTTCTTCCGTGAATTATGTTGAGTAGCAGAGAGTTCCTTATACAGCCACTTTGGTAACTTCCCAAATTCTTATAGCTGAATGCGCAACTAGAACGGACGGACAATTTAGCGCAGTGGGTAAGAGCTTAAGCCGCTCCGCCCACTGTGTCAAATAGTCGCGGGTTCGATTCCCGCACGGGAAAAATCTTTTTGTGTTAATAATGATTTGTTTCGGTCTGGGTATTTGTGTGTGTAATTTTCATGTTTGTAAACAAACCCACGACACAAGAATAAACCCTAGTTTGGGGGTAAGGTTTTTTGAAAAAAAAGGAAACACGGTAGCACTTCAATAATTTACCCCTCTACCGAATCCATCGAAAAAAATTAGGGCTTTGTGTGTAGGTGGACTACCTAGTTAAAATCATAAGTAGCAAGAGTGGTAAATTTATAGGCGCACAACCCGTACACACGAAGCTATGCGTACCACTGTGGAGATAAATATTACCTATTACATTACTTAGAGCATAACACAGATATCGCATATCAAATGCAACCTTTACAAGCTGTTCGTATTTCCTATTACCATTGTAGCATGTACGCGAAAAGTATGTCATAGCCTAAACACAATCGTGTGCGGACCCGGACACCCTTTGTAAGCGCATCCACATCACAGGACAATCTCACTCCAGTAAGTAAATACCTACTAAGTATCAAAGAGCATAATAATGAAAATCACTATAGTTTCTAGTACATTCACAAATCGGTTTTATGATCAATTCATGCTCGTGTAGACCCACTAGGGGGGGATAACTAGGAGGAAGTAGGTATAACTTAAATGTGAAATATATTTCAAATGTTGGAATAGTATTTAATGTAAATATATAATAGGTTATACACTTCTATTCATTTGTTCTTGTAAGGTTCAAAGGGCATGATCTCCACGGTAAGATTTCAGATCACGGAATAAAGCAGTAACTTACTAGTCTTCTTTGTTCTATGATTCAGATAAGCGTGTGTGTGTGAATGATGTACGCTGTTGGCCGCGAGGCCTTTACAGCTTCACCGGACTTAAAGGCGAGCGTGCAACCACTACGCTCTAGCCAGCCAGAAGGGCAAGAGGCGACATACTCGAGGGCGCCTCTTCGAGGCGCCCTCGGTTGGGACAGTCGCTGTAGGGGGACGGGTGCACTACTAAGTGCACCGGTCAACCGCCGGCTATGGGAGGGGATCTACTACTACGTCGTCGTCATCGCCCGTATTCTGAGCGGAAAGAAGGGATGACAAAGCATCGGGGGGTCGGTGAGAACATGTCGCGGCCGGCGGTGACGGCAGGGGTCGGGGGGGAGATCGTAGTCGGCGGTGGCTACGATTAACGGATTTCAGATAAGCGATTGTGCATCATTTGTACGCAATTCAGCGTTACCACAGCCTACAATTGCCAAAGTGAACAAATGTAAATGAAACTGAGAAGTGCGTAAAGTTTTCTTGGACTGCCCAGTTTGATGATCTGCTCGTTGCTATGCGAGTGGGTTAAGGGTGTTACGGGGACCAGGAGTTTTAGAAGCTTAATTAATTAATTTATATATATTAATTTAATTAATTAATTAAGTTAATATGGCAGCTTCCAAGCCACTTATCTCTTATAACTGCTGAAGAGCCTGTATCATATGTTAAATACCCTGCCATGGTGCATAACTCTTGCAATAAGCTCAAAGAATATAGTACTGTTACGTTTGCGGGGTAATAAGGTGCGAAGTACTTTATTAGGTGGAGTAAGTACAAAACAGTAGAACGTGAAAGTACTAAACACAGTAGTGCTACTCTCGCTGGTAACCAATTACTGCTTCCAAGTCGCTGAGTCTTTTGTATATCGTTGCTAAGGTCGCTAGTGTATTCCACTTAGATCGCTTGTTCTCGATTTGATCGCTGTCGCTTTCGAAAAGACATTGTGTCGCCGCGCAGTGTTCCTTTTATGCTCGTATGAAAGTTCTAGAATGGACCGGAACCCCCCAAGTACATCGATAGAAAAGCCCAGGTACATCAAACAATAACCGGCGCGTTCCACGTATTATTATTACGTACCTACTTGCATGTAAACAAGTAGGTACTTGTACACAGCGATCGCGCGCCGGCGATAATAAAAGAGGAGGAATCTTCTAGAAGTCGTTTCGCACTCTAGCGCAGATTTTAGATATTTCTTGACGGATCGATAGGATATTTAAGGGTGAGTAATCTATTTTAGAATCAACATCCCCCGATAAAGGGTTTTCGAGATATCGGGGTATTTCCTGGTAGTAACATTACCCACCTCTTAGTCACGCTTGTTTCGAGCAATATTAGCCCCATGGTACCGCGGCAACCTGTTTATATGAACCCTTTTTGGTCCTTGTCCGCTTTTAGTCTGACAGGTAACTTCATTAATCCTTGATGTTACTGGAAGCCTCGCTTTCCCACCAAGTTTTCCTTGCCTGGGGTCCAACTAACTTTTCCGTCTCCGGCAACTTCCTTGGCGATGCGCTCCCGTGTTGTTCCAACGTTTGTGTGGTATTCTGTTCCACTGTGTTCCACCATAGTCTAGATGGCAGGTCACTCTCTTCTCTTAGCACCTTCGTCCTACCGGTTACTGTTTCCCATTCCTGGTTTCTTGATCAGAAATCTTTAAACTCCCTTAGGCCATGTCTAAAACACACATCTGCTCCTTCAAGAAGTCCAGTCCCAAAATGCAATCATTGGTAAATCAACCCCGACTGCTGATATACCCGATTAGCAATTTTAATCTTCACATTCGTTTCACCGAAGACGGTTATCGGTTCGCCGGTCGCTGTCCGAAGATGACATGATGGAGATCGCATTTCCCACGTGAGCATCTCTGGCCTTACGATACAACGCGATACTCCCGTGTCCACGGTAAGGCTGCAAGCTTGATCATTCTAGGAGCTCTTAGTGAATAGCCTATGTCCGCTACAAACTTGAGACACAGTTGACGCTTTGCCGGAGTTCGCGGTATTCGTCTCCTTTCTAGGGCATTCCATTTGAATATGCCCCTTAACTCCGCAGTTATAACGAGCAGGGGTTGGTAATCGAAATCTTTCCTCATATGCACTTTATTAGGTGCAGTACGCACAAAACAGTATGTTGAATGCAAGTACATACAAGTACTAAACACACACTAGTACTAATCTCGTTAGCACCCAATTATTGCTGCTGAGGTCGCTGGTATATTCCAGTTTATGTTCTCGATTTGATCTTCAGGCTAATCAATGTTTGTAAGCCACTTCATACCACTGAGCGGTGGTGAGTGATGCATTTTAGAATCAACATCCCCCGATAAAGGGTTTTTCGAGATATCGGGGTATGTCTAGGTCGTAACAGTACTATGGTACACCAATTCCCTAGGGAATTGGTTCAGGAAGTGGCGTATTGAGGTGAACCCGGACAAGAGCGCTGCTGTGTTCTTCTCCAGAGGTGCCACCCGCGCCACTCCCTGCGCCGCCCTAGAAGTAATCTCGGCCAAGTGACTATGTTCGACCGACCCATTCCCTGGGTCAAAGAGGTCAAATATCTAGGGGTCACCCTAAACAGTACCATGTCCTTCGGCCCGCACATCAAGCGGGTCCGTCACCGAGCATCATTTGTGCTCGGTCGTCTCGATTCGTTAATCTGCAAGCGGAGTAAAATGTCCCTTAGAAATAAGGTGACACTTTACAAAACTTGCGTTCGACCCATCATGACATATGCGTGTGTTGTGTTCGGGCATTCGGCCTCCTCTCACATCGATAAACTCCAAGTGGTTCAAAACCGCTTCCTCCGTAAAGCCGTAGGAACCCCCTGGTTCGTACGGAACGTCGACCTCCACTCCGATCTAGGTCTCGAACCTTTATTAAAAAGGCGTCAACACGTCACTTCGCGAACGCATCTACCCATGCGAATCCGTTAATCGTAGCCGCCGCCGACTACGATCTCCCCCCCGACCCCTGCCGTCACCGCCGGCCGCGACATGTTCTCACCGACCCCCCCGATGCTTTGTCATCCCTTCTTTCCGCTCAGATTACGGGCGACGACGACGACGTAGTAGTAGATCTCCTCCCATAGCCGGTGGTTGACCGGTGCACTTAGTAGTGCACCCGTCCCCCTACAGCGACTGTCCCAACCGAGGGCGCCCTCGAGTATGTCGCCTCTTGCCTTTCCGGCTGGCTAGAGCGTAGTGGTTGCACGCTCGCCTTTAAGTCCGGTGAAGCTGTAAAGGCCTCGCGGCCAACAGCGTACATCATTCACACACGCACACACAACTATGGTACATTCAGGTCCAAAATTTTCATTATGTTGAACAAACAATTCTCATAATGTTGAACTTTCATAATGTTAAATCTCAAAATTCTTCTCTAGTTCTTGTAGTAGATCCTAATGCTTTTATCATTTGACCATTACCTTTCTTAACATTACGCTGCTGTCCGTTTCCTAGTTAATGTATTCTCTATTCCCTTTAGATGTTATTACCAGTTCAATTGATTGCACATATGATACAACACATAATATGTACAATCAATTGAACTGGTAATAGCCTCATGTTCAATAACCGGCGAAAATAATAAAATATTGGTCAGTGTACATACCAGGACATCATAATAGACTAGATGATCTTACCCTATGAACAATAACAGGATATCCAGTACAAGTGTCCAGCTACCCACGTAGCGGCGGATAGTAAGCGGGCCTTCGCACAGACGCTTTTTCAACTCGCGGTGTTGCAGCCGCCGTACAGCGCTTTCAAAAAACAGTATTGCTAGTATTTATTTCATACCAGCGCTTTATTAACGTGCATTGAAAAAGCGTCCATGCGAATGTAGGGTAACTAGATGCAGAATATCCTGTCTCCCGCCACGAATACCTGCAGTGTTATGATATCCTGGTACTTTAAACTAGGAATAGACAGCTTGTTCCACTGAGCTGCAATTATAATAAACAAATTCAACATTTCGGGAATTCAACATACTGAGCATTCAACATTTTGCAAATTCAACTTTTTGAAACTGAATGCTATGGCTATTACTAGCTAGAATTTATTTGACTTGAACTTAAAATTTAAAAAAAACATTTGTACAATCAATATTTCTTTATTATTTTACAAAGTTCTCTTCGCCATAGAATACCAAAGTATAAGGTATGGTGCCCACAAACCGACGCCGAAAAATACTGTAAAGAACGCCGTGGCAGCATATCTGTAAAATGAAGAAAAGTAGATATCTAAGTGGAAAGAGGTGGTTGGATCCAAAATTTTAACTGATTTATCAAGGCAACTATTATAAACTTTGGAAACTAAAGGAAAAACACGATTTCTTTACAATGTGCGAAGTAGTAATAAGAATATTCTTAAGATCTAAATCTGTCTAAATCATTACGCCAGATGGCTTGCGGGATAGGCCGAGAGTATAAAGATCCAAATAGTTTTCTTATAGATCTTTGGCTTCCTTCACTCTCTGAACATGTATTTGGAAATGTTTACACACTTCGAATCTCAAATGTTTCGCTAGACATCGGTTATTAGGGGACAGAGAACTATTACCTACTTAACTGCCTAGCTGTTATTTAATCAGTATTGCGGCCGAAATAGATACCTATTTCAAATGTATTGCAGTAGCCTTTTCGGGGATTGTGAACATACCTATTATTTTAAACTTATTTGTTCAACGATTTTTGGTCTAGTGATGTCGCTGATCTTCGATTTGTGTTTTGAGTGTTGTAACTATTGTAACCACGAGCGGGATCCACTCAGACTACGCTGGGATCGATTTAATTTTGCGAATTAATTTCTTGTAACCCTTGTAAATAAAATGGAGTACTACTAACCGATTTGGGATAGAAAATGGCATGTTATCTAATGGTTGTGGCGGCCCCTCGTCATGATGGCCAAACCTTTGCAACCTCATAGGTGTACGAACATTACCAAATACCGTTTTGGCACGAATAGATTTCCATATGAAAGACGGTAGGCCTATCATCTTTAAACTGTAAATGCCACCAAAATGCGATGTAAATTTGATGACTTTTCGTTTGAAAATGAAAACGTACGTAGTGATTATATTCTATTTGATGTTAATTTATAGATATATTTTTTTTTATTTGGCCATATTATTAGCCAGTACTTGGGAACTAAACTTAAAAAAACAAATTATTTCTATAGGCTTTTGTGTAAATCAAATTATTTACAATAGATCAAGTACCTACTTAATGGTGTGACTTCGATGACGTAGAAACGATTGGATGTGCAGGCTTTCGAATAAAATACTCGTGGGCTGTTCCGGTCAAAAGACAATAATCTAAAAAAAAAAAATGTGTTATCATTGGTCTGTCAAAACAAAATGACATTTATCCATAACCTAAAATGTACTGAAAAAATGAAAAATAATGGTGTAAATAACTTGATATCTACGAATACCTAATATATTTAATGTACAAATCCAAAAAAAAAAAACAGAATGTTGTCCTTAAAAAGGCTACCGACATTATCAGCGTCGAAAATCCAGTCAAGAATCAATTTGGCATTTAGAAATGGCGTTGGGGAGAAGGAAATAAACACATATTACCGTCATAATAGTTTATTGAATTTGTGTAGATCTTTTTCTGCATTACACAATTTAACAAATAAATCAAAAAATCCTGTGAGTATTTAATATCTTTTATAGTTACCTCCATATAATTTTTCAATGATTGTAAACCTTTTACTCCTTTTTATCGTGGCTTGTAAATTATTGTGTAATGCACATTTTATGAATGTTGTGTTAATCGCATGAATATATGGCTGTTCTTAAATATTGCAATAGAAAGACCTGTTGTGGTTATTTATTATTTTTCATGCTATATTTCTTTAGAATCTAATATGTTAGTAAATGGCTATTTTAAAGTTGCATAATGATCTAGTGACTTGTATGAAGTTTTATGACCCATATGCCTCACTGTTGATCTATTAGTAACAATTTTCGATTGAGTTAAGACTGGTGTTCTTAACTATCACCAAAGTTAAGCGGCATTGAACTCAATCAGTCTGAGTTTTTATTTATAGCATTCATTTCGAGCATCATATGGATGCTTTGGAAGGAATTTAACCATTGGTCCAGTTACCACTTAACATAGTACTTGTTAAGCCAAGTTGGAAGTCTTGTGGCCAGCTTGTTAAGTACTAACAGCAGGTCATAAACCTACCTCCACCAATTTGCACTGGGTTTGTGTGATGGAATATGAACAATTCTCTCTTACTTTCATCTTTGGGAGAAGGCCCTTGCATAGTGTCCTATAGACTGATATTTTGTGTCAAATGTTTTATTGCAGCATCTTCGCCATTTTAACTCTGAGTACAAGGCAGCTTGTGCTTTACTAAAGAGGTCCAACTTGCCAAGCTTAAACTCTGTTATCAGTGATGGCACATCTCTACGTAATTTCTATACATCCTCATCGAATAACAATCAACAAGATGAAAAAGACAAGGTTAGTGTAACTAACATTAAGCATAATCACAGACCTTCGCCCAGATTTAAGTTTTACCCTTTAACTCTGAACAGATTTTCATGCAACTTTACAAAGAATGTTTACACATCAGAATAACACTACCCTTTTGAAAATCTGAAAGTTTGCATGTTCAGATGTTTGATACTAAATAACGCAAAAACGGGTGAACACTTTTTATCCCGGAATAATGTAAGGTTCCTGTCTAAAGTCAGTGCAGAGTCTAAATGCAGACGAAGGCACGGGCAGAAACTAGTAGGCTATAATTTATAATGATATTAGTCTCTGCCTGCGACTGTGTCCGCATTAACTTTAGACAGGAGTTTTACCTTTTTGCAGGATAAAAAGTATCCAATGTGTTGATCTAGGTAATAAACAATGGGTGTGCCAAATATAATTCAAATCCGATCAGCCATTTTTGCGTGACTTAGTAACAAACATTAACAGTGTTAAACTAGGTAATAATATCTGTGTGTCAAATTTTGTGATTGAGTAACAAACATCCAAGTAATTGAACATGTAAATGAATATATATACCTTGGAAAACTAGTATCTTTCGACACGAAAAGGAATGAAAAGGAAGTAGACAGACGAATACCTATATCATGGAAAAAGTATTGGGCGCAAAAAGAGATTCTGAAAGGACGCTATAGTCTTAAGCTTAAAAAAATTATAATGGATTTTTGCATCTTACCATGCTTAACCTATGCAAGCCAGACGTAGGCCTTCAACAATAAAATGAAAAGCAAGCTTCAGTCACGTCAGCATGCAATGGAAAGAAGCATCTTGAAACTCAGAAAAATTCAATAAATAAAGAATGTCAACATACGGAGAGAAACAAAACTTACAGATGCGCTACAACTTACCCTGGGACTGATGTGGAAGTGGGCAGGCCACATAGCCAGGTACCGGGACAAGAGGTGGACAATTCAAACCACAAAGTGGCCTGGCCCACTTGGAAAGAGACGCAAAGGGCGGCCAAAGAAAAGATGGGCTGACGACCTTATCAAAAAAGCGGAAGGGACTGGATGAGCGTCGCCCAGGACAGGAGAAAGTGGAACGGGACGAAGGAGGCTTATAACCTTGCAGGGACCATTCAGTAAGACTGATAGGGTGAAAAAGCTATAATAATAATAATAATAAACACCTTGAGAAACTCTCGCTAGGCAGTTGGGTGAAGGGCCTGATACAGAAGGCAGTAATGTTGGAGACGGCACGCATTGTGAGGAGGTTCCTCTCTTTGGAGCCCTGACCGCCGGTAGCATGGGTCGTAGACCTTGCTGTCGGTGGAGCACATTTTTTTTATACAATATATATAAGAATATTTGTATTTTATATTTTTATATATATTTTATAAGAAATTATACTGAATAAATATATACATAATAATAACAAACATACAAACTTATGCATTTATTATTAGTAGGAAAGATTATAAAATAAAGCTAACATCAACAGCTAGTGCCAAATAAGGTCAGTCAGCCAACTTCATAGAGTTTGAGTGTCATCAAACTTAGTGTTGTCTGCTTATCCTGATGGTTTATAACTGCAGTGGCATGCATTGCATATAAGTAATTAAGCAGTACCAACCTCATAAGAATACAATTGCGCTACTTTCAATTACTTCTACATAAATAAAATAATATGTATCATACCTACCTGCAATGCATACCACTGATAATATTCCATAAAATTTATGGCTTAAAAGATTTCTTTCTTAACAGAACAAGGATGATAAAAAGAAGAAAAATGAAGAGATGTCATCACTAATGATGAAGGCTGCATTTTGGATGTTCACAACATGTGTCCTCATTATAATGAGTTCGCTTCTGGTGCCAGGTGATACTACTAAAAATGAGGTATGTTAATATCATGATTTGAAGGTCGCAGGGAAAACACTAATGCTGACAGCACAAGGCTGGATGTCGTGGCGCCCTTTGGAGGTGGCCTGCAGTGAATGTCTTTCGGTTGATAATGATGATGAAAATTGTCGAGGATTATAAAAAAAAACAGCTACTAGAAATAATAGTTAAGTATATCTATTTCTGCACTTTAATATGCATTAAAGTACACGTTACCATAACAATGATTTTATTATCATCTACTCTAATGAAATCAACATTTACCCCAAAAAATAGTAATCTTTCCGGGCTGCCAACATTACGCGGGTGGAAAGTGCGGTGAGTGCGGGACGTTAGTTGAACTTTTGGCTTTACCGCGCGGCGTGCAATTAAGACTGGACGCGGCGAGCGTGTATGAGACGAACTATGAGAGTGGAGGAAGCCAGAGAGGTATGTAAGGAAAGAACCTGTTGGAACTCTGTACTCTCTGCCTACCCTGTAAGGGATCTGGCGTGATGATATATATAGATTAGAGAGAGCTAGATATTAATGGGTCATGGTAATAGGTACAGAAGGTACATCATATATGTTGACCCCTTTGGTACAGCATCAATTTAGACAAGACCTTTTGATGTACCTATTCCATATCAATTTGTGGGTGTGTGATGCCAAATAATTAGTTTCAAAATAATTTTATACTTAATAGGAACAGTCTCCTGTGTATGTATAGTTAGTATTACGGTACATAATCATGTTTGATGGACAAGTGAGTTCTCATTTAGAAAGAAATTAAATAGGCAAGGGTGGTCTATAAGGACAGAGTACCCTTCAAATGATTTGAAATGCTAAAATATATACATGTATACATGGCTTAATATTATGATTATTCACGAAATAAATTGCATTGCAGCTAATACGATATGTATCATGGAATGAGTTTGTGTATTCAATGCTGTCCAAAGGGGAAGTCGAAGAACTGATAGTGAGACCCGATCTAGAGGTGGTCACTATTGTATTGTATGAGGGTGCTGTCGTTAAGGGAAAGCAGGTAATAGAATTAAAATAATCTTTGAGTGGTAGAGTCTACTGGCAGCCCATATTGAGTTGCAGAGAGAAGCATCACCGTCGCATTGAAATCCAGTGTGAAGTAGTGCGTTTCACTGGTGAGTGAGAGATCCGGATGTCTAAATGCGCCCTTTCACCCTCTCGGTGACTGATGTTGCTGATGTACATAAAATAATATAAGCCTATACTGCCCACTACTGGACAAAGGCCTTCTCTCACAAATCGAGGTGAGAGAGAGTAGGTCATACTCCACCACGCGAACCCAGTGCGGATTGGTGGCTTCACGACTACCACATTAAGTGGTAGCCGGGACCGACGGCTTAACGTGCCTTCCGAAGCACGGAGACGCTCGAATATGAAAATGCCACAAACGGTCACCCATCCCAGGCCGACCGAGTCGAGTGCTGCTTAACCTTGGTGTACGGTAAGAACACCGCGGTCGCACAGCGCTACGAGCGCCTGATGTACATGGGCCGCGGTAATGGCAAACCATAAAACAACCACTAAGATCGTTTTCCATCACTTCAAAAAAAAAGATAAAGCGATTCTCAGCTTTAACTTCATATGACTTATACTATGCATTAGCAAATTAGTGTACCTACATAAACAGTGTCACGCTTATATTGTGTACTGAGTCACCCACTTTTCGCCTTTTGCCATATACCGGGCACAATTCCAAACTCCCGACTCATACTGGGAAGTTTTCGTTAGAAAAACTACATTTGTCCGACCTAGGATTTGGACTCTCGTGATCACAATGCGATGCGTTTTGCCAGTAGACCGACGAGGCGATCGCCGATATAATTTTTTTTTATTGATTGTGATTTTCTTCATTAACAGTCAACACACCGTGTTTATCACATGAATGTAGGTGACATTCATCGCTTTGAGGAGAAACTAAGAGAGATTGAAAAGAATTTGGGTGTTAAAGAAGGTAATTAATTAACTATTTATTGATTTCATTACCAATACACGTAAAAGACAACAGAATTGAGTGTTTTATCTATAGCAGCTTATTTATTATATAAGAACATATGTACCAAAAGGTAGCTGGGTTTTTTAAATTGGTTTTTATGATGAACTAAAGGTGGCTATTACGTATTATGTTGTATATCAATTTGCAGGCGTCCGAGTGATATACGACAGGAACGGCAGCGTGGCCGGTAAATTGATCACATCATTGTTGATCGGCGCCATAATATTGTCTTTCCTGTACTCAAACAAGTCTATGAGGATGAACATCAATTTGGGCAGTTTTGTAAGTAGTGTAACTTGGTCTATTTTCTTTTTTATATGCCTTTTGCCATTAGCCATTAAGATGTCAACAAGTTTGCTCGATTAAAAATTATAAATACGATCACTGTTATATTTATTCCCCTAGTGGAGATGTACTGTAGAATACAGACAGCAGTGTAGGTAATACTCTTTAATTTACAAACATTGGTAATATAAATATAATGCCTCCTCTGAAAGGGTTTAGGCCATAGTCCACCACGCTGGCCCAGTACGGGTTGGCGAGTTTCACACACCTACGAGAATCAGGGATGCAGGTTTCCTCACGATGTTTTTCTTCACCGTTAAAGTAAGTGATAGTTAATTTAATACCCACATGCTTTCGAAAAGACAGAATGTGCCTGGGTATGAACCCGAAACCTGTAACTCTCCAGTCCAATGGTCTAACCACTAGGCTATCCATGCTGCTTGGTAAACATTTAGCACCTTGGAAAACATTGTCAAAATTCAATTATTAGCCACATATTAATGGATGTGATGTAAAAAATAAGTGTGCCTCAACTCAGATCTTTTGAGGTGATTTGATAAAATTGACCATGTTAATCAAATTATGTTGGTAACCGCTATTTGCCGGCGATGTTAGGTCCCAATGTAATAAGGAACGAGCTGGTTGCCATTATATCAGGCACTATTCCAGACTTCAGAGTGCTACTTAGAGTTTTTCGATATAAAACTCAACAACACATCCGATCTAGGATTCGAACAAGCGCCAACCCTGTGATCACGTATACTCTTCACGCCATTGTGACCAATGGATCTCGAACCAATACATGGACCCAGTGTGAATAATTATCGGCTGCTTTACAGAACCAGCTAAGCAGAGCCAAGTTTACCCTGGTGGATTCCTTGAGCGGTCAGGGAAAAGGTGTTAAGTTCGAAGACGTGGCCGGCCTCAAGGAAGCCAAAGTGGAAGTTATGGAGTTTGTGGATTACCTCAAGAGACCTGAACATTACAAGAGTTTGGGTGCTAAGGTATTTTTAATTTAACTTTGTTCATTTGTCTGTCTTTTTCGGTTTTAATTTATATAAGCCATTGATAAATAAGAAGGCTCTGTACTCTCTGCCTACCCCGCAAGGGATCTGGCGTGAGGTTATAGATAGATAGATAGATAGATAAATAAGAAGCTTGTAGAAGAAGTTGCCTATTTATGTTAGTGGGACTGAGACGAGTTTTGGAAATGGTCTGCATTGTATTTGTTTTGGTCTAATATGATATTTAGTAAATTTTCCGCGGAGTGGGGGACCAAAGATTTTTGTAAGTTGTTGATAGAAATGTTATCGTTTTATCTTGATCATGTGATTCCTTTCATGCCCAGTAAAAGAAACGATCGATTTAAATTGAATGATTCGCTACTTCATTCGACAGTCACGGATAGTCATATCTTGACTATGGTAGATAGATAAGTTACTCGCTCTTATGTAGCTAATATGAAAATTGTTCCTTTGGTTTTACCTTAGGGTTTTACTAATACCAATGTATCATTATACTCCATTATTACTTGACATTATTGAAAATAAAATGAGAAAATACTGTTTCGTGTTGTATCACATATCGCGTCGCGCCCCTCCGCTCACCTAGTACAACAGTTAAGAGGTATATATTTATTCAACAACAGCCACCATTCTCGTGAGCTAGAAATGAATGAGTCATTATTTGTACAGGTGCCCAAAGGCGCTCTTCTATTGGGACCTCCCGGCTGTGGCAAGACACTACTGGCAAAAGCAGTAGCTACGGAGTCGAATGTTCCATTCCTGTCCATGAACGGTTCCGAGTTCATTGAGATGATCGGTGGCTTGGGGGCCGCTAGAGTCAGGTATGTTAGGTTAATTTTTTTACAAACTTTTATTTGGATTTAACTTGCTCATAAGAAAGCTCAGAGCTGCTCAGCGAGCTTTGGAAAGAGCTATGCTCGGCGTTTCTTTACCTGATCGAATCGGTAATGAGTATACTCGTAGAAGAACCAAGGTCACCGACATAGCCCTTGGGATTAGCAAGCTGAAGTGGCAATGGGCGGGCCACATAGCGCAAAGATCGGACGGGCGTTGGGGCAGAAAAAATCTAGAGTGGAGACCACGTATTGGCAAGTGCAGCGTGGGACGGCCGCCTACTAGATGGATTGACGATCTTGTGAGGGTCACAGGAAGTCATGGGATGCAGGTGGCATCGGACCGGTTACGCTGGAAAGAGATTTGGGAGGCCTATGTTCAGCATTGGACAAGTATAAGCTGAGATGATGATGATAATTATTTAACTTGCAATGTTCATAGTCTGTCTGTCTTTTCAGTTCAAATCTTGTGATTCGTTTTTCAAACACTTGCGGCTATCCGATTGAGCTAAAATTTAGCATACGTATGTAAAGTCGATGACAATGCAATGACATACCTGATAGAGCTGGTCTGATGATGGAGTCAGAAGGTGGCCATGGGAACATGTGAACTATACAACGTAAACCCCTCGCGTTAGATTGGTATTGATGAGTCCTTTATAACCAGATAGTGTGTGTGTGTGTGTGTGTGAATTATGTACGCTGTTGGCCGCGAGGCCTTTACAGCTTCACCGGACTTAAAGGCGAGCGTGCAACCACTACGCTCTAGCCAGCCAGAAGGGCAGGGGGCGACATACTCGAGGGCGCCTCGAAGAGGCGCCCTCGGTTGGGACAGTCGCTGTAGGGGGACGGGTGCACTACTAAGTGCACCGGTCAACCGCCGGCTAGGGGAGGGGATCTACTACTACGTCGTCGTCGCCCGTATTCTGAGCGGAAAGAAGGGAGGACAAAGCATCGGGGGGGTCGGTGAGAACATGTCGAGGCCGGCGGTGGCGGCAGGGGTCGGGGGGGGAGATCGTAGTCGGCGGTGGCTACGATTATCGGATTCGCATGGGTAGATGCGTTCGCAAAGTGACGTGTTGACGCCTTTTTAATAAAGGCGTTCGAGACCTAGATCGGAGTGGAGGTCGACGTTCCGTACGAACCAGGGGGCTCCTACGGCTTTATGGAGGAAGCGGTTTTGAACCACTTGGAGTTTATCGATGTGAGAGGGGGCCGAATGCCCGAACACAACACACGCATAAGTCATGATGGGTCGAAGGCAAGTTTTGTAAAGTGTCACCTTATTTCTAAGGGACATTTTACTCCGCTTGCAGATTAACGAATGGAGACGACCGAGCACAAAGGATGCTCGGTGACGGACCCGCTTGATGTGCGGGCCGAAGGACATGGTACTGTTTAGGGTGACCCCTAGATATTTGACCTCTTTGACCCAGGGAATGGGTCGGTCGAACATGGTCACTTGGCCGAGATTACTTCTAGGACGGCGCAGGGAGTGGCGCAGCGATCTTGTCCGGGTTCCCCCCAATACGCCACTTCCTGAACCAATTTCCTAGGGGATTGGCGGATGCCTGAAGGTTTCTGGTAATGAAATCCTTATTCCTATGCGAGACGTAGAGAGCGGTATCATCCGCGAATAGGGCTAGATGCGCCTTACTCGAACGAGGAATGTCGTTCGTGTAAAGGCTAAACAGGAGCGGAGAGAGAACTGAGCCCTGTGGGACTCCAGCACTGATGGAGTGAGAAGTGGAGCGCGTCATTTCGACGCGATAACGGAAGGCGCGATTCGACAAGAAGTCTCGTAAGATGAGCACGAGTCTGTCCGGCACACCCAATTGGTAGAGCTTGTAGATCAAGCCGTTGTGCCAGACTTTGTTTAATGCCTTCGCGACATCTAGGAAGAGGGCGCCCGTGTAGACGGGTTTGGGTCTATTGAGACCGGAGAGGATGTGCTCCGTGATGCGGTGCACTTGGTGGACGCAAGAGTGTTTGGCTCGAAAGCCGAACTGCTCGTCGATAAGGATACCCCTGGACGTTATGAAGTCTTTGAGCCGCGCCAGAAGTAGGTGCTCGTAGATCTTGGCCCGGGAGTTGAGGAGACTGATAGGGCGGTAGCTCGCGGGGAGATTGCGAGGTTTGCCGGGCTTGGGATAACCAGATATTGTTCATGACCTGATGATGAGGCCGGAAAGTGGCCAATGGGCCCGACTACTCAATAAAACCAATTTGTTTGGGCTCGTTGGCTTTGTCTTGACAAGTAGTTTAGACCCGTATGGTTTCGAAGATCTGATGATGAAGCAGGTAGGAAGCCATAGGAACTCCTCATCTAAGCAAGATATTGTCGTTGTGTGTTTGATATACAATCTTGTTTTTAAAAAGGCCTTTTAAATTAAAATTATTCTGGTTGACATGAAAATTGTGTTGTCGATATTTGCCAACACACTGGTGTGGTCGTGGCGAACACTGTGATGCGATGCGATCGTAGTGAACATACTGGTTCGGAGCGTTTATCGCGTATGATGGTCGTTAGGATGGCCACACATATTGGGGCTCTTCTCAGTGACGGCAGAGTTCCGATCCGGTGGTGATATATATATCGTATATCATTAATATAGTACGCCACTAACTGCCCCTTTCTATCGTTATTTGTTATTTTCCCAACGGTTGCCTGGAAGAAATTGCTTTCAGCAATAAAGCCGCCATTTGTACTTATTTTCTGTTTATAAATTGTTTGTAATTTTTATTATTATTTGATATGGGTGAGTTTTATTAGCGACATTATATCGTTCATATAGCGCCTGGTAAAAAAACGTTCTTATGACTATGTAGACGATCCTGAAGTCAGGTCATTCGTGAGATCTGCAGACGGATAAAAGACTGCTTGAAGTTGGTATTTCTAGAACTTTTTTAGCAGAATTAGAATATTTTTTATTCATGCCAACCATCATAGTGTTTGTGAATCACTAGAAAAGTAACAAAGTCTGCCTTGCACTTCTACTGACTGACTACCTGTCATACTTGTGGAGAAGAAGGGCAAGAAATTCCACGGTTAATCATTTAAAGTAAAAATTTTACATATATTTCCATCTAAATTTTGTTGTGGGATATGGGAGAACAATGTAGGCTGGTCATCAGGTCTTCATTAAATTAAGAAAGTTATACTGTTCATCAGAATGGGTACATGGTGCCCTTGTTACAAAAAAGGAAATAAAAAATATTAAAACTCAAATTAAGTAATTTTTTATAACTACCTTCGGAGGACAAGAGGTCTGACCAATTTATTTATTTTTGTAACCTGTTCTTCTCTCTTTCGTTCGGTTTGTAGTCACTCTAGCGTCAGATCTTATTTATTACCAGGGACTTATTCAAAGAAGCGAGTGCTCGTGCGCCCTGCATCGTCTATATTGATGAACTGGATGCTGTGGGGCGCGCCAGGTCTTCGGGATCCACGTCCTTCGGCCCAGGTGGGGGGGAGAGCGAGCAGACCCTCAACCAGCTGCTCGTGGAGATGGACGGCATGAAGAGCAGAGATGGCGTCGTGGTGCTGGCTTCCACTAATAGAGCTGATGTGTTAGATAAGGTATCTTTTAGTTTACCTATGGACGCTAATAGGCAATACCATTTTTAATGTGGCATTCGACCATATCCAACGTGGCAATCGATTTAGAATGTTAACTGCATCGATATTTTTCTTTTTAAACATC
Source organism: Phalera bucephala (assembly GCA_905147815.2). Classification (NCBI taxonomy): domain Eukaryota; kingdom Metazoa; phylum Arthropoda; class Insecta; order Lepidoptera; family Notodontidae; genus Phalera; species Phalera bucephala. The sequence continues at coordinate 3,416,278 of LR990609.1, read as the reverse complement.
TCCACCATTGGATTTACTTCTGCGCCGTGGGTGCGTTTACAAACACGAAAATTCACATACACAAAATGATTGCAACATTATTCCAAATCTGTACATATAGCCGAGTTCCGTGGCAGCGAGCAGGAAACTCTCCGTCGGATAGCACGAGAAAGCTTCTGCAAAGCAAAGGCATCTGATATTATTTTATTATTATTTAATTTATTTGTGACAATTCTAATGTTGATTATATGGGTGTTTCTTGCCTGGAATAAATGTATTTGAATTGAATTTAAATTACGGCCTAATTGATCTAGCGGCAGATAATGGGCGTAGCGATCACGAGGTCCTGTATTAGAATCCTAGGGGTTCGTTCATTAATTACGTGATGGTTTTTAGCAACTTTTTAATCCTCCCCTCCCTCTAACGATACATGGTTGGTGTAACCTCCCCGCCACCGCCACCCAAAATCACGTGTATTTGGTACTCAACTTTGGTATCTCACTACACCCCCCTTTATGATATTTTGCAACACCCCCCCCCCCCCCCCCCCCCCCTCTCTACGACTGATCCCTAGGTCGGACAGTTTGAAATTTCCAGTGTTAGTCCGCGGTCTGGTATTAGTATTTGCCCGGTATAATGGCTATAGCTTTGCTTTCTAGTACAAAGGGACCTAATATGGTAAGCAAAAAGTCTGTGTACATATTGTACTTGTAGAAAGGAGGTGTACCTCACACTACACAGAATTAGTGTACCTGTGCTACTTCCGCGTGAGGAATATAGGCGTGACGAAGTTTTTTTTTAACCATTTTACGGGTTTTTTTACGGGGTAGACAGAGAGTACAGGGGTCCAATGACAAAACAGATATACAATGCGAAAGTGGAAGGATGTAGGTACCGGGGAAGACCTAGACCATCTTACCACGACCGAATAGACCGAGTCTTATTTGAAGTACTATTTTAATAGTATAAAAAATAAACTTTTTAGCATTACTACACAGCCGCCTTTTTATGGGACTAACTCCTATAAGACGATTCTGGCACATACGTTTGTAATCGATTATTATTATTTGAGATATAAATCACACAGTGATTGATGACTCTGGTAAGTTATGGATAGTCTGAACGATTCCAAAATTTGAGATATAAATCACACAGTGATTGATGACTCTGGTAAGTTATGGATAGTCTGAACGATTCCAAAATTTATTTCAATTTGAACTTTGTATCCACTAACATGTAGGTCTACTTTCGCTAAATTCTTTTTCGTCGTGTAGGCTCTGCTGCGTCCCGGGCGCTTCGACCGGCACATCCTGATCGACCTGCCGACCCTGCAGGAGCGTGAGGAGATCTTCGCACGACACCTCAAGAACATTGTGCTCGAGACATTACCTGATTATTACGTCAAAAGGTAATACCTATGTATATTATCACGCCAGATCCCCTGCGGGGTAGGTAGAGAGTTTCAATAGGTTCTTTTCTTAAAGGTAATACGCTTGAATTAACTCTTAATTGTTTGATTTTACACACACATACTCTCTCTCACACACACACACACACACACACAAACACGCGCGCACACACACACACACTACCAGCTCTAATCTTGACACCACCACTTTCGACTAACACGAAATGTTATTCAGATTATGAGAGAGCCGAAATTAGCTCATATGGGGAAGGTGCACTGGTGACCTGAAATACAGGTATTACCTAGTTTAGGCACCAGTCTCCCACAACAAAAACTGTATTGTAATATGGCAATCTTCCCATGTAATGTTATATTGTGGCGAGAAATAAAATGATATTATTATTATTTTATATCTGGCAGAACTCCAGGCGCCTGTTTCAAAAATTGTAAATAGATACTATACGTTATTTTCAATATCTCTATGACAAATTCTTCTAATATATAATGCGACAAGAATATTATGGTCCGTGGATGACTTTGATAAGGGGGTGTTGGTGTGAAATTATGATTATCATTTAGTAACATTTCCCTACTACTAGGGAAATATTACAACAGGTCCGCACAGTTACTAATTTAAAAAGAATTTGGGTAAATTTTATAGCTAGTGGCAACTCTGTGCTGGTCTTGAAGTGACATTTCACTTGATGACAGCGTTAGTTCCGATTTTGGCCGCGGGCCATAAGATCCTTGTATAACTGTGCTGTGAACACTCGTTGGATATTATCTCTTTTATGTTACAGTCTTAGTGTAGCTCATAACAGAAAACCTAAACTATACTATAACTAAAATTCTAGGGATAAGTAAAGCTTCTATATCTATACATACTACGTATAATACAACTGTAAGGAAGTCAGTCGTGTCTGATATTTTTAGTAAATAATAACTCGGGGATATCATTCTATTGATGTAGAAGCCAATCCTACAATATTTGGCTTGCGTGTCTGTTTGTCTGTCTGTCGAAGGGTATGAACCATCATAACGCAAAAATTAATGGCGGATTTTGATAAAACTTTACATGCGGATACCTTAAAATGTTGGCTAATATGCTAGATAGTATTTATCCCGGAAATCAAAAGTTTTCTCCAGAAAAGACGAAAATTAACGAAGCACTGGATTTCTCAAAAGACACTTTACTCCAAACCCTTGTGATGAATTTCCATTAAATTTTGTGATTGATTTTGGAATGATTTTGGAAAACGGACGGAAAGGTGTTACCGGGGAAGCGCGTGCTATTTGATTTGACCAATGAGCGCGCGCGGTGGTACCGGGGAAGCGCGCGCTATTTGATTTGACAATGTCATCTCAATTTCATAGTAGGATAACATGTCAGATGTTACACATCATATGCGACTACTGTAAGGCTCGCTCGTTTTTTTTCGAAGTGATAGATGAACTGTGAGGGACGTGTGTTGCGTCAGGTTGGCGTACATGACGCCGGGGTTCAGCGGCGCGGACATCGCGAACGTGTGCAACGAGGCGGCGCTGCACGCGGCGCGCCACAAGCAGAGCATCGTGCGCGCCGCCAACCTCGAGTACGCCGTCGAGAGAGTCGTCGGTCAGTACGGAATTACTTAAAAATAATAATAATATAAACCCTGTTAAGAAACTGTCCCACTGCTGGGCACGGGCCTCCTCTCAAGCTGACAGGGTTTAGGCCATAGTCCACCACGCTGGCCTAGTGCGGGTTAGCGAACTTCACATACCTTCGAGAAACTCTTAGGCATGCAGGTTTCCTCACGATGTTTTCCTTCGCCGTTAAAGCAAGTGATGATTAAATTTTTAATACGCACATGCCTGGGTTTGAACCCGACCTTTGACTTTGCAGTCCAACGGTCTAACCACTAGGCTATCACTGCTTTCACGGAATTTCTATTAAATAATAATAATTCGGTGGCCTCCGCCAATCCGCACTGGGTCCGTGTAGTAGAGTATTACCGAATCTCTCTCACCTCGATTTGTGAGAGAAGGCCTTTGCTCAGCCCTGGATCAGTATAAGCTGATATTATGGCAATGATTATGCGCCATTCTTCTCAATTTCTTATCTTTTGGTGCAAAGATTATAATAATGTTTTGGTGTTACCTTCATGTCACACGTGCGTTTTTTAATTTATCAAATGACAAGTTTGACATGACGAGTGTTTCTTGTTTTGATTTGACATTTATTATATCGATTCGTTATTTGTTATTCCTTGCCATCTTTTTAACGCTATTGTTATATTTACTTTGCATTAAAAATAGAAATAAGTCATATAAATATTTCCTACACTTACAAATTACTCTTACTTATACACACTACATACAGACATCCACACAGACACACACTACATCACTCATTAAAAAATCACTAAAATTTAAAATAATTTTACACATACGTATATACTCAAATGGTGTCTACATCTACACCGTAAACTATAATAGACACTCGATTCTTAGAAATATATTCGCAACTTACATTTTATTTGTATCATTTAGTACTAATAAATATATACTGAATCTAGAAGTCATGGTTATGATTCTAATGATTTTTGCTGCTATTTTTAATGGATAGCTCGATTAGCACTTTGCATGAATTGGATGAAATAGAATACGCGAGCATATGATACTGACGAATTTACTAAAAAAATTCTTATAAATAGCACTGATTTCACGGTAATTTCACAAAATATAAGAAGCATATATAATAATACAGATGATCTTCTCCTAAATCTTAGTAATTTTAGATTCGATGCTGATTTGATCATATTAACTGAATGCAGACTAAACCCTAAAAAGCCCGTCCCCGAAATCGACAATTATATGTCATTTTCTACAACTAAACACCTCAACAAATGCGATGGTGTGGTTGTATACATAAAAAGCCAGCATAAAGCGAGTGTTAAAGAAATCAGTTTAGTTCACGCATCCTGCCTACAGATTAATATATTTGATCTGACAATCCTAGGCATATATCGCTCCCCTTCTAATACTAATGCCGAATATTTTATTAACTCTTCGAACCTTTATTTAGAAAAAAATAATACCCTAAACAACATAATAATTACTGGTGATATAAATATAAACATAATATATAAAGAGAACGCCCACACATGTGAACGCTCAAACAGGAATAATTACTTGAATATGCTATCTATACATGGCTTACACCTAGGCCATAAGCTACCTACCAGACAAAATGCCTGTTTAGACCATTTTATGCTTAAATTAAATCAAAATTTTACGGCCTCCATTATAATTTTAAATACTACTATAACCGATCATAATATGACTCTTCTTATACTATCTCAGTCTAAAAGTATGTCTAATAGTCGCAAAATAAAGACAAATATAGACTTCAATAGTGCTTTAAATAGTTTGCAAAACCAGAACTTAACTGATTTGCTTATGCTTTATCATCCTAATTTAATTGCTAAACGTCTAATAGATACTATTAAACAATGTTTATTAGATAATACCATAACATCAATAATTCCTTGCAGGAATCGGACTATAAAACCTTGGATGACTTTAGGTATCCTACGCTGTATACAGAATAGGAATAATATGCAAAAAAGACTTAGATCCGAACCTGAAAATGAGATATTAAAAATTACCTTTAAAAGATATAGAAACTTCTGTAACAACCTTATTAAAAACCTAAAATGTAAATATGACAGAGACCAACTTAGTAAATGTAACAAAAACCCAAAAGCACTATGGAAAACATTAAATGGCATAACCCATCGGAAAACTAAAAAAACACCAAACTTAGAATTATTGGATATTAGAAATACGCCAAATGACGCAGTAAACTATGTAAACAATTATTTTGCAACCGTTGGAAAGATAATAGCTGAGAGTATAAGCGGACAGGTTACTTCTTTAACTCCGCTGAACGTTAACGTTGAATTTTCAAATATGCAACCCTATTCTTTTGTTCTCTTGGAAACGGATCCTGCAGAGGTATATACAATACTGATGAACCTTAAATCAAATAGCGCTCCTGGATGTGATGGCATATCAACTAAATTTTTAAAATCCACTGCTGAAGTAATAGTCCCAATCATCACCTATCTGGCCAATTTATGCTTTAGTCAAGGAGTTTTTCCAACAATCTTTAAAAAAGCTGTTATCACGCCTGTGTATAAGAGTGGAGACAGAGACGACGTGTGCAATTACAGACCGATTTCAGTTTTAACATCTTTTTCAAAGATTTTAGAAAAGCTCATGAATATAAGACTAAAAAATTATTTGGACAAGTTTAAAATTCTTTCCAAATCACAGTATGGCTTTAGAGAAGGACTGTCAACTGAGGATGCTGTTTCTGCTCTCACGACTAATATTACTAACCATGTAGATAAAGGCAAAAAATGTATAACTGTGTTTTTAGATTTGAAAAAAGCCTTTGACACTGTCTGTATTTCGCTACTGGTACGCAGGCTTGAGAACATAGGAGTTAGAGGTGTGCCTTTGAACCTTTTTAAAGACTACCTCCAAAATCGTAAACAAAGTGTAAAAATTGGTGCTTACTCTAGTGAAGAGTATGATGTATCTTTTGGAGTCCCGCAAGGTAGTGTTTTGGGCCCCACGTTATTTTTAATCTATATTAATAACCTCTGTAATATGCGACTTGATGACGGATACATATTCTCATATGCTGATGACACTGCTTTATTATTCACTGGTGATTCGTGGGAATCAGTTCGACACTCGGCAGAAAAAGGGCTTGCCAGAGTCACCAGCTGGTTAAAAGCAAATCTCCTCACACTAAATACCATTAAAACCAATTATATATGTTTTTCTATCTATAACCGCACTCAACCAAAAAGTGATTTCCAAATTAAACTTCACACTTGCGATAACATTTTAAATAGTACCTGCTCATGCAATAGTCTTACTAAAGTGACAGTGGTCAAATACTTGGGAATTATGGTTGATCAGAGGCTATCCTGGCATTCACAAATAGAGCTAGTTATGGACAGAAAAAGAAAGATGACCTGGATTTTTAAAAAAATACGACATGTTGCTAATGAAAGCCTAAATAATGAAATATACATTTCTCTGGGTCAATCTATTATAATGTATTGTATACCTGTGTGGGGTGGTGCAACCAAAATAAAATTCTTGGAATTGGAGAGGGCACAAAGGTTACTACTGAAAGTAATGTACTCGAAGCCTTATAGGTTTCCTACAGAAAACTTATACAAAACGTGTAATCTTCTCACTGTTAGGAAATTATACATCTTGCTCTGCCTCCTAAAATTACATAAGAATCTAGCCTATGATCCTATTTACCTAAGTAAAAGAAGAAAACATGACGTTGCTCGAGTACCTGAAATAAAAACAATATTTGCTAGACGACAATATGCTGCTATGGCGACTCACCTTTATAATAAAATAAATAAAGAATTAAATTTATATCCTTTACCTCTGTACAAATGTAAAGTCGCTATTACTAATTGGTTAAAAACTAAAGACTATAATGAAGTCGAACACCTTCTTCAAAGACTTACGTAAACAAAATCAAAATACAAATTTCTAATATACATAGATCACACATATATTTGCCGCGTGGTTCCCGGCTTAGAATAGGACCAACCCATCTCATCCCATCGGGTGTCGTACAAGGCGACTAAGGGAAAACTAGGGAATGGGCAGCAGCGTTCCCTTAACACTTTTACAACCAAAAACTGCGCTCGCCAACCCGCCTGCCAAGCGTGGCGAGTATGGCAAACACCCCCAACCAATATGGAAGAAAGCAAGAAAACCAGGCCCCTAGTCCCCGGCGGTCCTGTTCGTCCTGGCCACGGTAGCAGCCATGGTAACGACAGGACAAGGGGTGCTAAGAATCTCCGGCAGAGATTCGGCTACCACCAAAACCGAAAATTGGCCCTGGTGACATACAACGCACGCACATTGAGGACAGATGAGAAGCTAGTTGAGCTGGAAGAAGAGTTAAACAAGTTGCGGTGGAGTATTGTTGGTTTATCGGAGGTCCGAAGAGAGGGCGAGGACACGATAACCTTAAAATCCGGCAACTTGTTTTACTACCGGGAGGGCGAACAGCAGTCCCAAGGTGGTATCGGATTTATCGTCCACAAGTCACTCATAAACAACGTTGTGTCCATCACTAGTGTGTCGAGCAGGGTAGCGTACCTGATACTCAGAATATCCAAAAGATATTCGCTGAAGGTCATACAGGTCTACGCACCGACCTCGGCATACTCAGATGATGAGGTCGAAGTTATGTATGAGGACATTAGTAGAGCCATACATACTTCCAAAGCACACTTTACAGTAATTATGGGTGACTTCAATGCGCGACTGGGTAAACGGGGCGATGATGAGCTGAGAGTGGGGCAATTTGGATATGGGCAGCGTAATCCCAGGGGTCAGAGGCTGGCCGAATATCTGGAGAAGGAGGGACTCTTTATGATGAACTCTTTCTTCCAGAAGCCGTCTCATAGGAAATGGACCTGGTTGAGCCCTGATGGTTTCACAAAAAATGAGATAGACTTCATCATGAGCACCAAGCGACAAATATTTAATGATGTCTCCGTGATTCACAGGGTAAAAACCGGCAGTGATCACCGAATGGTCAGAGGCACATTAAATATTAATGTCAAAATGGAAAGATCGCGTCTGATGAAGTCTACGCTCCGATCTTCTAATACACATATCCAAAACCCCGAGAACTTTCAACTCGAATTGTCAAACCGCTTCGAATTGCTAGACAGCAGCGCATCAGTGGACGAAATCAACAATAGGTTGGTAGAGACTGTCCATACGGTTGGGTCTAAGCATTTTAAGCCCCACCGTAAAAATAGACCTCAAAAGCTATCCGACTACACCCGAAACCTTATGGCTGAGCGACGTACCATGAGACTCCAAACCTCCGATGATGCTAAGTCTTATAGGCAGCTCAATGGACAGATATTGAAGTCCTTGCGACACGATCTACGGTCCTTCAACACAAGACGTATTGAGGAGACCGTAAAGCAGAACAAGGGCTCCAAAGTGTTCGCAAGAGACGCGTCTATTGGGCAAAGCCAGTTGACGAAGCTGAAGACGGAGGACGGAAACGTAACGTCGAATAGGTCAGAGGTGCTCAGGGAGATAGAGAGGTTCTATGGACAGTTGTATACCTCAGTAGCTGAACCTATTGTTGACTTGGTAAAAGACCCAAGAGCCAAGCTAACCCGACACTACACTGAAGATATCCCGGACATCAGCCTGTACGAGATTAGGATGGCTCTCAACCAACTTAAAAACAACAAAGCGCCGGGTGAAGACGGAATTACTGCAGAGCTTCTGAAAGCGGGCGGATCGCCAGTACTTAAAGTCCTTCAGAGGCTGTTTAATTCCGTCTTGCTCGAAGAAAAAGCGCCGGAAGCATGGAACAGGGGTGTGGTGGTACTCTTTTTCAAGAAAGGTGATAACACTTTATTAAAGAACTATAGGCCCATCACACTGCTGAGCCATGTTTACAAGTTGTTTTCGAGAGTCATCACGAATCGTCTCGAACGCAGGTTTGATGATTTCCAGCCTCCCGAACAAGCCGGTTTCCGGAAAGGCTTTAGTACCATAGACCACATACATACGCTGCGGCAGATTATACAGAAGACCGAGGAGTATAATCGGCCACTATGCTTGGCGTTTGTGGACTATGAGAAAGCCTTCGATTCGATCGAGACTTGGGCGGTTCTTAGTTCTCTCCAGCGATGCCGCATTGACTATCGGTACATCGAAGTGTTGAAGTGCTTGTATAATAACGCCACCATGTCAGTCCGAGTACAAGGGCAGTGCACGAAGGCGATCTCCATAAAAAGAGGAGTAAGACAGGGAGACGTCATTTCTCCGAAACTGTTTACGACCACCATAGAGGACGCCTTCAAGCTCTTGGAATGGCGAGGACTTGGCATCAACATCAATGGCGAATACATCACTCACCTTCGATTTGCCGACGACATTGTAGTCATGGCGGAGTCGCTGGAAGATCTAGGACGAATGCTCGGCGACCTCAACAGAGTATCTCAACAAGTGGGTCTTAAAATGAACATGGACAAAACGAAAATAATGTGTAACGTCCATGTCGTACCCACCGCACTCACCGTTGGAAACTCTACTCTTGAAGTTGTCGACGAATACATTTACCTGGGACAGGTAGTCCGGTTAGGTAGGTCCAACTTTGAGAGAGAGGTCAATCGACGAATCCAACTCGGCTGGGCAGCGTTCGGGAAACTGCGCAACATCTTCTCATCCAAAATACCTCAGTGCCTAAAGACTAAAGTTTTTAGTCAATGTGTGTTACCAGTGATGATATATGGATCAGAGACGTGGTCTCTTACAATAGGTCTCATAAAAAAGCTCAGAGTTGCTCAGCGAGCTATGGAGAGAGCTATGCTCGGCGTTTCTCTACGTGATCGAATCAGGAATGAAGAGATTCGTAGAAGAACCAAGGTCACCGACATAGCCGTTAAGATTAGCAAGCTGAAGTGGCAATGGGCGGGCCACATAGCGCGAAGATCGGACGGGCGTTGGGGCAGAAAGATTCTAGAGTGGAGACCACGTATTGGCAAGCGCAGCGTGGGACGACCACCTGCCAGATGGACCGACGATCTTGTGAAAATCGCAGGAAGTCGTTGGATGCAGGTGGCATCGGACCGATTACGCTGGAAAGCGATTGGGGAGGCCTATGTTCAGCAGTGGACAAGTATAGGCTGAGATGATGACACATATACACACACACACATATGCGCACCCACACGCATACACACCCACACCCACACACACACACACAGACACACACACACATACACACTCAATTGTACGCACTACAAAGCACTCCCATTTAGCTTAGTTTTTGTATAATTTTATATTTTTCTGTTATTAAAAAAAAATTGTGTAACCCAACGGTATTATTGATATTGAGATATGGAAGAGCGGGATCTTCTAACACAAGTTAAATTTTATACTTAAAAGAAGGTCCCGGATACTGAAACATTGTACCGAATTGTTATTGAATAAAGCATTTGTATTTGATTCGTGCTCATATACAATATATATATATATATATATATATATATATACATTCTTTACTATAAATATAATTAATTGTATTTATTTATTAATTTATTTGTATTGTGGTATACTTGCATTATTTAATATTGTTTCTGCCTTCTTCTGAGCTAAGTGCTATCTTATTTATGTTAGTTTCTTCTGCATGCACATTTATTTACCATCTTTAAATATTATATATATGTATATGTACAGGTTATTTTACAACCCGTAACGCAACTTACAAAGGATCTGCCACGATACCAGCGCTGCACTATAACCATAGTGGAGCAATATGCTGAGGCAGAGTCCTGTTTGGCCCCCACAATTGTGCCTTATTTTACATAACTGCCTATTTACTCTGTACTGTAGTGTGTTGGTCAAATAAATGTTTTTCCTTCCTTTCTTTCTTAATTACTATTATTATATAATAATTTAGTATCATGTGTGTGTGTGTGTGAGTGATGTACGCTGTTGGCCGCGAGGCCTTTAAAGCTTCACCGGACTTAAGGGCGATCGTGCAACCACTACGCTCGACCAGAAGGGCAAGGGGCGACATACGCGAGGGCGCCTTGAAGAGGCGCCCTCGCGTATGTCGTAGTCGGCTACGATTAACGGATTCGCATGGGTAGATGCGTTCGCGAAGTGTCGTGTTGTCGCCTTTTTAATATAGGCGCGAATACGTTCGAGACCTAGATCGGAGTGGAGATCGACATTCCGTACGATTGTGTGTGTGTGAATGATGTACGCTGTTGGCCGCGAGGCCTTTACAGCTTCACCGGACTTAAAGGCGAGCGTGCAACCACTACGCTCTAGCCAGCCAGAAGGGCAAGAGGCGACATACTCGAGGGCGCCCTCGGTTGGGACAGTCGCTGTAGGGGGACGGGTGCACTACTAAGTGCACCGGTCAACCGCCGGCTATGGGAGGGGATCTACTACTACGTCGCCGTCGTCGCCCGTATTCTGAGCGGAAAGAAGGGATGACAAAGCATCGGGGGGGTCGGTGAGAACATGTCGAGGCCGGTGGTGGCGGCAGGGGTCGGGGGGGAGATCGTAGTCGGCGGTGGCTACGATTAACGGATTCGCATGGGTAGATGCGTTCGCGAAGTGACTTGTTGACGCCTTTTTAATAAAGGCGCGAATAGGTTCGTGACCTAGATCGGAGTGGAGGTCGACGTTCCGTACGAACCATGGGGCTCCTACGGCTTTACGGAGGAAGCGGTTTTGAACCACTTGAAGTCTGTCGATGTGAGAGGGGGCCGAATGCCCAAACACAACATACGCATAAATCATGATGGGTCGAACGCAAGTTTTGTAAAGCGTCACCTTATTTCTAAGGGACGTTTTACTCCGCTTAACGGATGGAATTCCGTACGAACCAGGGGGCTCCTACGGCTTTACGGAGGAAGCGGTTTTGAACCGCTTGGAGTTTATCGATGTGAGAGGGGGCCGAATGCCCGGACGAGACTTCTGTGGCCAATAAGCCTGATATCGTGATAATATCGATGCGTTGTGTAGTGCTAGTTGATGTCACTGTTCCACTTGATGAGTCTTGCGAAGGCCGAAAGAGACCAAGTAATCTAAATATTTCGACTTGGCTTACGAAGTGACCGCCATGTGGATTGGCGATTCAACAATTATTACTCCGATAATCGTGTCAATCAACAGCCTAATAGCGAAGAACTACAATACATATCTCAAAAAGCTCTCGCTATAGGCAGTTGGGTGAAGAGAGGTACAGAAAGCAGTGCTCTTAGACACGGCACGCATCGTGAGGAGATTCCTCACCCTGGAGCCCTGACCACCGGTAGACGTAATCGTATCTTATACCTATATACTAGCTATACCAGCTACCACACGCGACTGCGCACGCGGTTATTTTGTACCTTAACATAGGCATAGTAGTGTTTTATCCATGTTTTATCTTCCTAAGGGATGATTTTTCAAAAACTCAGAAACACGAAGCCCTTTATTTCTTACCAAAAGTTTATGTATGATTTTTTATATGTCTAACTTGAATCATGATTTGTGTCCCATACAAACTTTGAGACGAACTATGAGAGTGGAGGAAGCCAGAGAGGTATGTAAGGAAAGAACCTGTTGGAACTCTGTACTCTCTGCCTACCCCGCGAGGGAGCTGGCGTGATGATATAGATAGACAACCTTTCGTCTCCTAATTCACACCCTTAAGTATTTCTTTAAGATAAAATGTGGCCTATATCCTTCTCCCAAATAAAATGTATCTCCACGCCAAAAGGTAGCAAACAAACAGACAGAGTTCCTTTCGAATTTATAATATTAGTATGGATAAGATTAGTTTTGTTTTGTATTGTTGTGTATTCATATATTAAATATTTTTTTATAATATAAGAAATATTTAATATATGAACGAAATAAATAATTTATTTTTAGACAGAAATTTTACATATATAAATTTATGCAACTTACTGGTCCCTAAAATATATACCTTACAAACCTGTTATATTATTAAATAAATAAATAATAACCAAGGTGTATCTGGCATGCCATTCAGGTGGTACGGAAAAACGGAGCCATGCCATGTCGCCCGCTGAGAAGAAGATAGTAGCATACCACGAGTCGGGACACGCGTTGGTCGGATGGCTTCTAGAACATACGGATGCACTGCTCAAGGTCACCATAGTACCTCGCACTAACAAGGCACTCGGCTTCGCTCAGTACACCACTTCGGATCAGAAGCTTTACTCGAAGGAAGAGGTCAGTAGAGGCAAGGGTGGTTTGTAAAGGAGAGTACCTTTTAACTGCGCCATTCGCATGTATGGCGGAGTTTGGACCTAAGGCAACCATGCCTCAGCTTTAAACTTTCTTTAGATATTATTGAAGTACTCTTGATTTTGTATCTGATGCCGCTTCTTAATTGGGAAATTAATACGTATCGTACAATTTTAAATACATTGGATTATGTCTAGCCATTCTAATTTATTGTAAAAGTTTGTTAGATAGATAGAGTTCTCTTTATTGTACACCAGCATAATTCCAGTAAAGTAATACAATTAGTTTATGGCGGTAGGTACAATTAGCGGTCTTATTGTTAAAAGCAATTTCTTCCAGACAACCAGTGCGTTGGAAGAAGCAGTAGATATAATACTATAGGGCAGTTGGTGGCGTACTCTAAATGTTTATGTAACTACTATAATGTATACACAATACATAAATACATATTAACACAAATATACAAACTAGCTAAATTATGACAGCATTACATATTAACCAGCAGACAGAAAATGATCCTTAACCATTAAAATTACATAATAATAAAAATGATTAAATACCAACATATCTATTATAATATTATTATATAATATCTCTTATTTTCATAATCTTAACCTTTTCATGCTTTTTGTACTATTATTTCAAATATTTATACCAATAGATTGCATGTTGACATAATAATCTTTTATTATTTTCTGTAAAAGCTGCACACTCCTGTAATGACAGTTCACACTGTCCTAAACTGTTACAATATTTATACTGTGATATCTATGATTCTGTCGATGGTGTCTTTATCCTAAATAAATAAACCATAACTTTAAAGGCAACTAATGACTTGCAGGCAATGCATTTTACAAGCGAACTACTTGATTAGTAAAGGATTTGTGAAAGAAGTTTGTGGAATGTATTTGTGTTTTCAGCCTTAGATACTCCGATGACCTTAGGAACCTCGAATGTGTTTCGTGAAGGAATTCAATTCATTCAAAGTTTGTTGTACGACTTGTCTATTTTGTATAAGCGTCTCATCTCGCTCAGTCGAATAATGTAATTTGTGTGTTGTATTCTTTGTGTTAATGGTATGGCAGTCGTTAAGCCAACTTGGAATCCTTATGCTCAGCTTGATGAGATCCAACAGCAGGTGGCTACACACCTGCCTCCATCATTCCGAACTGGGTCCGCGTGGTGAAGTATGACCACCTCTCTCACCTTGGTTGGTGGGAGAAGGCCTTTACCAGCAGTGGGACAGGTTTATTATACGTTATCACATGGTTATTATTGTATATTTCACATGTATGTTTCAGTTATTCGACCGCATGTGCATGGCGCTAGGGGGCAGAGCCGCTGAAGCCATCACTTTCAACTCCATCACGAGTGGCGCGCAGAATGACCTGGAGAAGGTTACCAAGATCGCGTACGCGCAGGTATTCTGATCCCTTCTTCTCCCTAGAATATTCGAGCGCCTCACAACTGCGCGGGTTAAACATTTGCCATTGTTACGTTTGCGGGGTAAATAAATGCCGAATAACGTGTAAATAACTTTATTAGGCGCTGTACGCACAAAACAGTACGCCGAAAGCAAGTACACACAAGCACTAAACTCATTAGTACTACTCTCGTTAGTACTCAAAAATTGCTTCAAAGTCGCTAAGTCACTTGTAGTATCTGTATAACGTTTCTAAGGACGCCGGTGTAATCCACTTAGATCGCTTGTTCTCGATTTGATCGCTGTCGCTTCCAAAAGACTGTCGCCGCGCAGAATGTGCCTTTTATACTCGTATGAAAGTTCTAGAACGGACTCGAACCGTCCAAGTACATCGATAGAAAACTCCAGGTATATCGAAAATTAGCCGTCGCGTCTCACAAAGCGGTATTACTGTTACCTCCCTTTTTGTACGTAAACTGGCAGGTACTTGTTTACCGCAACCGCGCGCCGACGAGTGTAAAAGGGGAGGAACCTTCTAGACATATTAGAATTGAAACGCGGATTCTAGATCTTTCTTGACGTATCGATAGGGGATTTAAGGATGAGTAATGCGTTTTAGGATTGACATACCCCGATACAGGATTTTCGAGATATCGGGGTATGACCGGGTCGTAACAATACTGATTTAAATCAATCCATGAACAAAGGGAGTGAGTACCCCTATTACTGTGATGGGCTATTTGAGTCATGTCATATTCTTTCAACTCTTTTTTAATCGCCTTCTATGACGTCCACTGAACTTAGGAGGGCGCTATTCTACTGCCGCGTAACTAGTTCCGGTACTACATGGGGAATATTTATTTATTGAAGGCAAACACAATAGAATTGTAAAGTTTATTTCCATAGAAATTGAACTTAAAGGTTGATTATCTTTGTTATGCGCTGTTATTGTGTGGAAAACAATGTAATTTTGAAACAGATTTTGATCAAATTTGGCAAGGAATTGGATTATATTCATGGGAAGGACATAGGCGGCCTTTTCTATCTATCTGTATCATCACGCCAGATCCCTTGAGGGTAGGCAGAGAGTACAGAGTTCCAACAGGTTCTTTCCTTACATACCCTCTGGCTTCCTTCACTCTCATAGATGGTCGCTCCGTAAAATTTGTATTTGTAAACATTACTGTTGGACAAGACTCTTGCGATAGTAAGTTTATTATGTCTGAAATGTAGCAGATTCAGACAGACGCTGCGAACTGACATAAAATTTAGCGCTAAGCGAATAACTTGCAAAGCGAGCTGTACATTTTTTTAAGTAAATAATTAATAAGTTGCAACTCCTTTGTCATTAGCGCAGCTTTTTAAACGCATGCAATGTGTGTACTAATTTTCATAAGCTATTATTTTATAATTTAATTTTTGACGGACGATTTAGCGCAGTGGTTAAGAGTACCTCCACTCCGATCTAGGTCTCGAACCTATTCGCGCCTTTATTAAAAAGGCGTCAACACGTCACTTCGCGAACGCATCTACCCATGCGAATCCGTTAATCGTAGCCACCGCCGACTACGATCTCCCCCCCGACCCCTGCCGCCACCGCCGGCCGCGACATGTTCTCACCGACCCCCCCGATGCTTTGTCATCCCTTCTTTCCGCTCAGAATACGGGCGACGACGACGACGTAGTAGTAGATCCCCTCCCATAGCCGGCGGTTGACCGGTGCACTTAGTAGTGCACCCGTCCCCCTACAGCGACTGTCCCAACCGAGGGCGCCCTCGAGTATGTCGCCTCTTGCCCTTCTGGCTGGCTAGAGCGTAGTGGTTGCACGCTCGCCATTAAGTCCGGTGAAGCTGTAAAGGCCTCGCGGCCAACAGCGTACATCATTCACACACACACACACGGTTAAGAGCTCAAGCCGCTCCGCCCACTGTGTCTAATATTCGCGGGTTCGATTCCTGCACGGGACGAATCTTTGTGTGATCCACAATTATTTGTTACGGTCTAGGTATTTGTGTATGTGAATTTTCATGTTTGTAAACGCACCCACGACAGGAATAAATCCTAGTGTGGGGCAACGTTTTTAAAAAAAGAGAGAGAAAGGAAAGAGAATTTTTAAATATAATTATAAATATTTTATAATTTATTAAACGACTGCCTCGTTGATCTAGTGGCAAAACGCATCGCTTTGTGATCACGAGGTCCTGGGTTCAAATCCTAGGTCGGACAAATGTAGTTTTTCTAACGAAAAATTCCCAGTATGAGTCCGGAGTCTGGAATTGTGCCCGGTATATGGCAATAGGCTCGCCCCCTATTGCATGGGACCTAACATTGTCGGCGAAACGTACTCAGTACACATCTGCCACCCCCTCTGGGGAATATAGGCGTGACGGTGTGTGTTTTTTTTTATAATTTCTTTCGATCCGTTACGAATGATGCTGTGTTGAAATTATTTCATAAGCGATTGCTTTTTATTTATGTGTGTTAATGCTATATTTTGCTTGGCGTCTGGCGAACCGTTGCGCTTTGTATCGTTTGGCGATCAAAATAATAACGATTACCTCATTTAGTATCGTTGTTTTACGCGAAAATGAACCCTTTATGTACAAGTACCAGGAAGTAAACTGAATTCGGCCACAGATTGGGTTGGGCTCCCTTGACCGGTCAAATCGTTTTCCGAATGCAATAGTGATACAACTCACAAATTTCGTTATCTGATTTAACAGTCTAATTTCAAAACCAAAAGCTCGTTCATCTTGATTTTTTAAAAGTGTCACTAGTGCCACTTCTATCATAAATATGAAAGTTTGTATGTTTGTTACTCAATCACGCAAAAACGGCTCAACAGATTTTGATGAAATTTGACATACATGTAGTTTCTTATCTGGATAAACATATAGGATACTTTGTATCCCGGAAAAATGTAACGTCTGTCTAAAGTCTTTATAATTTATAGCCTATATATTATAAAAAAAAACACCGTCACGCCTATATTCCTCAGAGGGGGTGGCAGAGGTGTACTGAGTACACCCACGTTTCGCCGACGGTGTAAGGTCCCATGTAATAGGGGGCGAGCCTATTGCCATATACCGGGCACAATTCCAGACTCCGGACTCATACTGGGAATTTTTCGTTAGAAAAACTACATTTGTCCGACCTAGGATTTGAACTCAGGACCTCGTGATCACAAAGCGATGCGCTTTGCCACCAGACCAACGAGGCAATCCTATACATTATTCTGATGTATAAGCTATGCTACTCTAAAGTGTCATCAGAATCTGTTTAGTGGTTTTTGCGGGAAAGGGTTATACATGTTTACGTTCAGACATCCATCCTTACAAACTTTTGCGTTTATAATATTAGTACAACACCCAAAACAGAACTGAAATATTTTCAGGAAAGCGTGTAAATGTCTTATTATCTGACTGTCCAGATCAGAGTGTACGGCATGTCGCCGGTGGTGGGTCTGGTGTCCTTCCCGGACCTGAAAGAGCGCGAAAAGAGCCCCTTCAGCAAGTCCCTGAAGAACCTCATAGACCTGGAGGCCAGGAAGCTCATCGCTAAGGCTTACTACCACACCGAGGAGTTGCTGAGGAAGAACCAGGATAAATTGAAGAGTGTAAGTGTAGCCAGTAAGGGACGGGGTCCGAAATACATTGGTCTGTAGTGTGCCTGTGTATCCTTACACAGCCACAGTACACACGATGGGTTGTTGCAACAAAAATGATTGGTGCGCTGCCAAGCGTGCCGGCAACTGAATATATATATACAAGCTGTAACATAATAAATGCAAGACCTGAAAATAGTTTGTTCTAAATCGGTAACTGAATCGATTCCAACAATTTTTAATGTATTATAATTTATTTTTAAATTTGCAAAAAATGTTTTTACTCCTTCAGTGCGCTATTCTTGATTTATAGCAAGAAGAAGATTCTAAACGCATTGCTAAAACGTAAAACGCACACATACACGTACAAGTTTCATTGTTAATTGGGGTGTAAAAGTGCTTTAAAAAGGGTAAAAACCTTTAAATTTGAAAATTTGGTTTTCGTTTTGACATTATGAAGCAATTCTCTAATCGGGGTGTCAACACATATTGTATGTAGATAGGTTTAATGATCCTGGGTTCGAATCCTAAGTTGGATGATTATATTTATAAATTGTTGTATTCGATATCATTACGCCAGGTCCCATGCGAGGTAGGGGTAGAAAGAAATTTTTCAATAGAAAAAGTCCCCGTATCGGCTCTGAGCCTAGCATTGTGCTCGGTGTAATGTTCCCCACTATTATCATCATCATCTCAGCCTATATTCATCCACTACTGAACGTAGGCCTTTTCAATCGCTCTCCAGCGCAGCTGGTCCGATGCTTTCTACATCCAGCGACTTCCTGCGATCCTTACAAGATATATACAAGTCTTATTTGGTAGACGGCCATCCCACGCTGCGCTTGCCAATACGTGGTCTGCACTCTAGCATCTTTCTGCCCCAACGCCCGTCCGATCTTCGCGCTATCTAGCCCGTCCATTGCCACTTCAGCTTACTATTCCGGTGACGACTACTATATTGGGACCTAACAACATCGGTGAAAATTCGGTATACATAAACCTCTGCCATCCCCGCTTAGCGAATATAGGCGTGACATTGTGCAATAAATAAATAATTGAAATATTTTTGTTATTTATTTTCCAGTTGTCCGAAGAACTCTTGAAGAAAGAGACGCTAAACTTCCAAGAGGTGAAGGCTATCCTCGGGCCTCCTCCCTTTCCGAGGAAGAAGTTCATTGACCCCGTGGAGTTCGAGAACGATCTGAGGAACATGGAGAAGGCGGCTACGTCGGACGACACCACGCCGGTCGGAGCTCCCTCCGCGAAGCCCGACCTTGGTCCGGAGTCAACTGTATAGTATTGTATATGTAGACGCTTTAATAAGCTAGATAAATAAATCATGTTAGCAGTTTCTACTTATGTTTTGATTGCTCGACTTTGACGTATTCTCAAGATTTGTTCTCCCACCGGACTGATTGATTGGATTAAATTGATTAATTTCTTATATATTGTTGTGCTACTTTGCGATTGCTTTCTTGTCTCCCTGTGTCATTTAAAAGCAATGTCGTGCTCTATTGCTACCTAATCATTTGTAAAATATCTATAATGAGAGCTCTCGTGTTATTTTTATGGTGTTTGAACGGGATCTGGGAAGAATCCAGACGCTTAACAGCGCACCGCGAATGACTCAATATAGTATTTTTCACATAGTATGGGTAGACAGTTCTAATTGCCAAACGAAATTATACTTTATTTAAGAGGCATGACTCGTTGCTATACTTATGGTTTTATGCCTTAACTCCATTGATTTAAATATTAATTTCGTTTGGCAATTAGAACTGTCACTACCCATCCTAGGTGAAAAGTACTAGTTGTAAATTATATATCATCTGGTGCTAGTACCTTTTTGTTAATAATGCGACTTTCATTCAGAACCTACTTTTATGAGGTATGCCATGTTGTGTTATTATATCGTGAGGTGTATATCAAACTTTGTTAAGCTTGTGGAAATGTTAGGATCTCTCCCTCCACTCCGCCCAACTGAAATGCCCGCCTGGTATGGCTACTCAGTCACACCAAATCCTTATACCCTCATGCAGACGAGAATGGTGTTCTATGTTGAAATAAGAAGCTATAATAAGACGGACGATATAGCGCATTGGCTAACAGCTTAAGCCGCTCCGCCCACGTGTCTAATAGTCGCGGGTTCGATTTCCGCACGGGACAAATCTTTGTGTGACCCACAATTATTTGTTCCGGTCTGGGTATTTGTGTATGTGAATTTTCATGTTTGTAAACGCACCCACGATACAGGAATGAATGCTAGGTTGGGGCGTCGTTTTTTTTTTAAATGTATATCCTTTAATATGAGCGCGTCCGTCTCTCTGTCTAAGAGGCAGATTGATCGTCTAGTCAGAATATAGTGCGTAAAGCAAAGCGAAAAGGATATTTCGGTGTGAAATTAGGGTTATCATTTAATTCAATAATTTATTAATATATAATAATTTCCTACTTCCAGAGAAATACTTTAACAGGTGGGTTTCTAATTAAAATAAGGACTTACGTAAATTTAATAGAAAACGTCAAATCTGTGACAGTCATGAAGTAAACATTCCACAGCGTTAGTTCTGATTTTGGCCGCGGGCCAAAAGTTCCTTGTAGAACTTCATATTATCGATGATAAGGTATATAAATGAAATATCAGTCCCGGTACACATACTTTATTCACAATGAAGAGGACATACGGAGCAAACACCGATCCTTAAATCGACAGTTGATGTTCAGTATATAACCAGAGAGCTAGAAGGACTACACAATCGTGTTGGTTAATACATTACAATATTAAACTCTACTTACATTTACACTGACTACTTGAATACGAATATCAAATAAATTTGCAGTCTTCATAATGTAATTAAACGTACAAGTCGTTCCGGGACGGTGCGTCCCTTACATATAGATAGATAATTTACTAACAAATTTTGTAAATTCGAAGAGGGTTCAAATACTCCTGCTTACCATGGTCATATGAAGCACATTTTTTATAAAACAAAAAGAAATAAAAACTCACCTGAAGAAAAATAGAGAAAAAGAAACAAAAAAGAACAGATTAATAAAAAAAAGTTTATTTTTTAAAAATAAAAATTTAAGTACTACATCCATTGCACTTAATTATAAAAAAAATCTTTACATGCGAATTGTTAGATCAGTTTGGCTTAACAATTAGTTCGTATTTGTGCTTACGTGTCATCAATAAATTACTTACATATTTAACCATCGATATAGAAATACTAAGAAAGTATCGTGGGTTCCTGACAAAATTACAAGAGAAAAATATCTCAATTTCACGTTATCGTTATATAATCTTATTATCGTTATTAAAAACTCTAATGCGATAGGAACCAAAGTACCTTAATATAGTGTGTTCTCTTGGCTCATATCCAATTATGAGCTATAAATCAGATTCCCAATGATAAAAATTTGTTATCCTTTACCCAATCTGGAAATGGAAGCCGGATGCCAGAACTTGCAATCAACTAGACCAATTAGAATTGTGGCCACGAGACCCAGAATAAGTTATTTCCAAAATTAACGTGGCCAGTTCGGTTTTGAAAGAAAGCTTACCAGTAATGCATAAACTCAATGTTTTTTAATATCTCCAGGTTAGGCCATAACGGCTTCAAATGGTTTGTGAAAGCAATAAATGAGCCATATTTGTCTTTAGTTCGGCAAAAAATTGCAAAGTAGTTGCCCATTGAGCCGCTAAAACCTCAGTTTATACTGAGGATTTTTTAAAGAATTAAGTATACTCAGAGAGAGATACTGTTATATATGTTAAAGCGAGAAACTACCAACTTCATTACATAACGGCATCTTTCTCAAACTATCGGTTCGTCTTAATATTCTGGTTGGTACCGAAATTTACCAGGTCCAGCCATGGGACCAAAACAGTTAAATGAGACCTTAATCTTCATAGCTTTCCGTCTTTCATAGAACCACGATAACATTTTAGTGTATTCTTTACCGATGATGTAAGCATTCTTAAAATATACAGTTATTTCGACAGACACAAATAAAAATATCATTATAGAGGTTGCCTCTCGAAGCTTAGTGAATCAACTAAGTGTAAAGCAGGGTTTCCAAGTCGCGTAACTAGCTGGTAGCATCGAATGTATTTATGGTATGGTATAGA
Organism: Phalera bucephala; assembly: GCA_905147815.2. Classification (NCBI taxonomy): domain Eukaryota; kingdom Metazoa; phylum Arthropoda; class Insecta; order Lepidoptera; family Notodontidae; genus Phalera; species Phalera bucephala. Next base: position 3,393,888 of record LR990609.1, on the reverse strand, counting down.
AAGACGATTTTCTACTGGTGATAAAGAGCAACCTACTTCAGTGATAAAGAGCAACGAACACTATGAATATAGGTAACGCCTAAAAAAGCCTGACTCCGCTTGCACATAGGTGCAAGCGGAGTCAGGCTTTTTTACAAAGACAATTTCTACCGACAAAATAACTACTATAGCGCGACAAGGATCTTTTGGCTCATGGATGACATTGTCAGGGGGTCGTTGGTGTGAAATTAGGGTTAGGAGCTTCGTGATCACGAGGTCCTGGGTTCAAATCCTAGGTCGGACAAGTGTAGTTTTTCTAACGAAAACTTCCCAGTATGAGTCCGGAGTCTGGAATTGTGCCCGGTATATGGCAATAGGCTCGCCCCCTAGTACATGGGACCTAACATCGTCGGCGAAACGTGGGTGTACTCAGTACACCTCTGCCACCCCCTCTGGGGAATATAGGCTTGACGATGTTTTTTTTTTCGTTTTTTTTTTTTTTAATATTTAAAAAATATGCAATTTCCATGGAGATATTTGGTGAGGTCGAGTTAATAACGGGTGGGTCCGTCCGCACGGTTACTAATTTATAAAAATTTCAAATTCGGGTAAATTTCATAGCAAACGGCACCTCTGCGACTGTCATGAAGTGATGTTTCACTTGAAGATAGTTAGTTCTCGTTAGAGCCGCGGGCCAAAAGATCCTTGTACAACTAGTTTCAAAAGACTGCGGTGCCGCTATCTGTCAGCATCATCTAGTGGTAAACATCACAATTACAGTTTCGGTTAATATCATTCTTCTTTAAACTTCGGCCTGAAGGGTTACTACAAGCTCTCTCTCGAGAGACGGACGGTTATAAAATATGTATAACCTCGTCACGTTCTCGCAGCAAAGTAAGATTATAATAATATTTCTAAAGACATTATAGTAAGGCCTTTGCTGACAATAGGACCGAGATCGAATATAGCTGATCGATATAACTATGGGTAGAATATGAGCCGCTAGGTCTTGTGAGGGCTTGGTACTAGTCGTTGGAGAGTAGGGCGGTCCACTCACTGGATTGAGTAGTCGGGTTCGATGCCAACGCGGGACAGTGTGCCACACACGTTTGTTTCGATCTGGGCGTGTTTTCGTGTTTCTAAACGCATCTACAGTCCTAGTGGGACTACGTTTTTTTAAAAAGAGAAAAGAAAGCGACACCTCATTCTCACGAAACCTTCACATTGCTCGATCTAAGCCTGATTTACATTCAGTCCCTAGCGCGGTAGTGTGTAAGAAAGTGTAAAGGAGAACTAGCAGGGCAGTAACCAATTTGCTAATTTTCACATTCACGTGTTTTTTATATTGCGCCTGACAGTTTCTCTGCATACTGCCGCGCAAAAGATCTAAATTTACTCTAAGGATATTTTTTTTTGTAATTTATTTATAGAAATACACATGAAACATTTCGATAATTTAACTAACACCGTTTCAGAAACAATTATTTAGTACATTTCGACACTAACAATTTTGGTTTATATTTCTTTAAAATTATATATGAGGATTGACTTTTCAAAAGAGCTTATTTATTTCCTGCGTTGTTTCAATGCTATTCGCATTTAGCGTGTTATTTTGGCCTCATCCTGTTTCAGGACTTAAAATCGAGTTCGTTCACATTAAAAAGCCACATCGAAAAGTGCCTTGAATTACGAAACGATTCCTATACATGTCTACAGAAAGAATGCCAACAAGAACAGAAGTAAAATAAATAAAAAGTGGTAGAAATAAATCCTTTTGAATAGTCAATTCCTCAGTTTATCAGTTCCTGCGGTCAGGTCATCTATTTGAAATGGACTATAGTGTGGTATGGCAGTAATAAACAATTTCAATAACTATGACTTGATTGCGTACACTGATTTTTGACTGAATATTACATCGCATACGGTCACCCTACTTTAAACTTACATTTTTCTTTACTCATTTATATTTCAGCCGCATTGTAAAAATATGTCCGATTAAAAGTTTAAAGCTCGGTCAGTTATTTAGTTCATTAAAGAATTAAACGTGGCTGGAAGTTTTTTATTACTGACTTTATCCAAAATATTATGCAATTGAAATATAAACGACTGTTCAGGCCACGGCCATTGATATCACATTGAGTGACCCAGACCCTACAGCGGCCACTCCAAACCTCCGAGGCCAACCACAGTCCAACCCTCTAGTCCGTGGCCTTGAAGAATAAAATTTACCCCATATTACAATTCACTATGAAGAGACATTTATCTATTGTACTTACATCCAATTAATTTTAAACACATTTAATAACTAATCTTGTGACGTTTCATAGCCGACAATTTAAAGACGTTATATTTAAATTATCTAACACGACATTTATTTTCGTACACTTATTGAAATTCATTTCGCTACAAGGGTCGTAGAGACTTGGTCTAGTGGCATTGAGATAGGTCCAGGCGTCTAATTTTATGGAGCAATAATAATTTAAATAGTTTTATCGTTTTTTGTTCGAGTATTATCTATGAACAGACTTGAGTAATAAGATAGATGGGTTGTGTATGATCTGTTATTGAGAAGACAAGGTCAGATGTAATCCAGACAACCAATTTTCTAGGATACAGACGCAAGAAGTAACAACGTTATAGTAACGCTGTCGAGAAAGCGTGCTGTCACGCTCATCTTTATTTAGTAAAATTGTAGTGTGAAAAGGATGGCATATCAACTCGATAGCGTTAAAATAAGGTCAATCATTGGACCGTTGGCCTACAAAGTTAGAGGTCTCGGGTTCAAACCCAGGAACGCAGCTCTGTCCATTCAAAAAGCAAGTGCGTTTTGAAAATTAATTATCACTTGCTTTAACGGTGAAGGAAAACATCGTGAGGAAACCTGCATGCCTAAGACTTTCTCGAAGGTATGTGAAGTTCGCCAACCCGCACTGGGCCAGCGTGGTGGTCTATGACCTAAGCCCTCTCAATTTGAGAGGAGGCCCGTGCCCGATGGCGGGACAGTTTCTTAACAGGGCTAATATTATTATTCGTGCTAGGGCCTGTCTTACTTTTGTACTCGTCTATCTTATTCTAAAGTCTGTAGTTTCATGCGTCGTACGTCGAAAATTGGTGGACACTTAATTTTGTAATTACATTGAATAAACATTGGACCTTTACGACTATATCCAGAAATAAAATGATTGCAGAGCGTTGGTAACCTCTGTATATAGTAATAATACACATTTTAATGCCTAGTAATACGAGATTGGTCTCAAAAGTATTTTATAGTAGAAAGTTAGGTATATTGCCTTTGAAATTAGAATATTTAGTAACATTATAAGTTTTGATTACTAACAAAACGTGGCCTTATCCAGGTCACGGCTTGGACTTAAGCATGGTAAACGGTAATTTTATATTAAATGCGTTTCATTACTATACAAAGTATTCAATAGCAAATAGGATATCATTGTAGATCGAATAATACTAGAGGATTACTATTGAGCACATCTCCACGCTACTCGCTAAAGTTAGATACGTACGTTTATTATAGAAATTGAGACAGAATATCCCTCTCGTGTAATGCTCTGGCCGTTATCGAACCAACGCATTCTGTCTTGAATCAGATATTATAAAAGGAGGGATGACGTTACATAATATATATTTTTTATAATTATATTGATTATTTTTAGGGTTATATATACACAAAAGGTTCGAACGGTTCGATCATCACACAGCGCGAGAGATACTCAAAATAACTTTAATATTTAAGACTCAAGTACTACGTTCTACTCTTAATTATCTTATACAAATGAAGATATAACCGTTGTGAACAAAAATAACTGGATCTGCGTGGACAGTTTTAGGGTTATTAATATCTTTTCTCTTGCTCCATATTGACGAGAGCGAAGTGAAATTGCGTTTACGGATAAACTACAGCTCGTTAAAAATTTGATAAGTTATGTCTATCTCATATTCTGCTATGGCCTAGCCATAGGAGAGGTCGAGGCACATTCTCGTACCTCGCTAAGTAACACATAATAAAAATACTAATCATAATTTATTCTTAATATTTCATCTTAATTACATTAAACTGTACGAAACCCCCACGCAGTCCGTTTAAAATCAAAACAAAAACAATACCGAACAGAAATCTATTAGTACGGACATAGTTACAAAATAAATTAACAAATTAATAACATTTATCGAAACACATCATTATTTACATTTAAAATTGGGACTTCTTTTACCATATACATATACAATCTTAGTCACTAGAGGTCGAAAGAGAAAAATTTAACCGAAGCAAAATACAAATGAATGCCTTTGCTTTGCAAACGTATTCGGTCGAATACTTAAAAAGTTATTTCAAACCATGGTTGTAAAAATAGAACGAGCTAGGCTCAAACAATTCTGTTGAACGCTTCGACTAGTGTCTCTACCGTTACTATAATACAAACTAGTCCTCGACAACCGCTTACCCTATCGTCTCGAACCCTACGCATCCTACCATTGAATACTCAGCGAACCAGCGCCAGCTTTACTCGAAATAAACAATATACACAACATTAAAACTATAGGTTAAGGGCAATAAAAAGTGCCCTTCATATTGGAGAGCGATCGAAGCCCGCTTCATTCATTATACAAAGAATATTGACCTCTAGTGTTTAGTGCACAACCCGCGGGTGCACTGGGCGATAACTGAACGTCTGTAACATACGAAATACTACATAAACTAAATTATATTTTACCTTCATATTTTTTTTTGCATTGTCTTTCTTTATAGGTAAGTTTCTCTTATCTAGGTCCTGTTTAATTAGTGACAGTGACAAGTGATTATATTCTCTTTAGACAGTGACTCCATATTCTCCATAATACGCTGTACAACACTGTTTTATTACTGTTTCGTGAAAATGCGACAATTTTTTGTAATTTTTTTTGACATATATTGCATAGCCCGTTTTATTAATTAGATCCATGGGCTTTGTCTATGATTATACCTGTCAGTAATATTTTGACAGATTGTCCATACAAAATATGTCAAAATTCTATCCGTAGTAGGCAAATCTATCCTTGAGTTGAATATTGGAACTGGCTGTTAAAGGCATAGGCATGGATTTAATACAATGGATTGAGCACTCTGCGAAAAAACAGGATGACAAGGATACTCACTGAGAGCACTACGTCTCTTTCTAAGTAGGGTGCCAACAAGTCCATAATCGTACCAAACATTGGTACGATTATGGATTTGTTGACATATAATTAACGTATAATTCTCGGGCACTGTTTATTGCCGTAATTCTTTCTTTCTACGCATATGCCACATCTTAAATGAGTAGTAGTCAAAGTTTTTGATTAATTTGTCCATTTTCTTGCTAACTATACATTTTTTTCAGAATCTGTAAATTCAGCTCCAAATATCGCAAAAATTTAGGATAGTCCCCTAGAGCCGTTTTTCTGTATCTACAACGGTTCAGATAGCTGCCCTTACTGCCTTATCTTAATCCGTTCTGTATATAAAGACGAATTGAGAACCTTGTTCGTTTTGAATTAGGTAATAAATGGTTTACAGCGTATTTAAACCTCATCATAAATAGGTATAGTCCGTATTAGTTCTACATTATGGTCACCGTACTGCATCGTAATGGGTGTGAGCGTGACACCGGGCTTCTGGTTATTGCTCTCTCTCATCATGGTTTCTCGAGTTGTTTAAATCATAGAAAATTCAATGTTGCGTCTGTTAGTAAGAGTTTAATTTTATTTGGCAATTTTTTGACAGTACGCAATGCATTGTTTTATATCCATGGGCATAGGCTTGATCGTCATTTGATATATTATAAATTCAGTCATCAGTTTTCAACATGTCGCCGACGTGCGCCCAGTGCACCCGCAGCTAAACAGATCTGTCACAACGTATCAGTACGCTTGTAAAGTACACACACGCTTCATCATATTCGACAGCACTCAAACACAGCGCTATTGTTTAGCAAACAGCGTGTTCGTTGACACTGTCGCCTAGACTAGTTGGGGTTTTATATTGGGGTGTAGTTGAGGGGTTTGCTAAATGCAAATAAGACTAGAAAGTAGTAGTGGTTCCATCACTTTGCGGAGAGTCATCTCCTGAAATAGGTATATGTATTATGGTGCTAATTACCAATTGAACCGGACAGTGAAATGATGCTTTGCCTTCTGGAACAGCGCATCTTCAGTTTTGCTCACTATAAATGAGTTATAGATACAGATACATACAAAAGGCTTGGTCTATTGATCACAGGCTTCCGCAGTCCCGTGTACGATCACGGCACCAGACCAATATTTGTGTGACCCACAATTATTCGTTTCGGTCTGGGTGTTTGTGCATGATTTGAGATCTAAGTTTGAAACTCGACAAAAGAATAATTTCTAGTGCAGGCCAACTTTCACTTAGGGTCGGTTTAAATATGTGACTCGAGGATAGATTTTCTTACTACGGATATTGACATGTTTTGTATAGAAAATCTGTTAAAATTCTACTGCCAGTAAGCAAATCAATCCACCGGCCATTAATAAAGCAGAGATCACAGACTGCAGAGGGAAGTAGGTAGCGCGAGCAAGCGTTGTGTTGTGACAGACCTCTGTGACGAACATGGCACCAGTACATACATTATTTAATGCCGATTCAACGTGGACAGTCATGAAACATTTTCATTAAAGATACCTATAAAGAATAAAATAACAACAAAATACATGACCAAATCAGCTATAACAACTTAACAGTCAATACGTTACATTACAAAATGCAACGAATAAGGATTGTAAAAAACTGAAAGTGAAAGTAAGAAAAAATCAATATGAAAATAATTCTTTGATTGTCCACTAATTGGAAAATTCTGCTGATCGCTATGGCAGACAGTTTAAAATACTTTTCGATATTTTTTTTACTTGTGTATTTATTTATTATTATTTAATACGATCCTACGGTGTTACAAGTTTGGTACTATCAATTAAGATATATCTATCTATCTATCTATCTATAACCTCACGCCAGATCCCTTGCGGGGTAGGCAGAGAGTACAGAGTTCCAACAGGTTCTTTCCTTACATACCTCTCTGGCTTCCTCGACTCTCATAGTTCGTCTCATACACGCTCGCCGGTTACGGAGACTCTTGACTTTTCCATCAGATAAGACTCGGTTTATTTGGTCGTGGTAAGATAGTCTAGGTCTTCCCCGGTACCTGCATCCTTCCACTTTCACATTGTATATCTGTTTTGTCATTCTTTCCTCTGGCATTCTTTCTATATGACCGAACCAACGGAGCATGCCCTTTCTCATCTTTACACCGATACTATCTTTCATACCTACTCGCTGTCTTACTATGCTGTTGCTAATGCGGTCGGTCAGCTTCACTCCGCACATCTTCCGCAGAGCTCGCATTTCTACCGCATTTATCCTACTTTCATTCTCCTTCTTACATACCCAGCTCTCGCTACCATATAACAGCGTTGGGACAAGAACTCCGTTATGTATGGCCAGCTGCGCCTTATGGCTTAAGTGCCGGCTCCCGAGTAGCTTTCCCATCGCACCATTCACTCTGTTCCCGGCACTCACTCTTCTCTCTATGTATTAAGATATAATTATATTTTTATGCATTTACTATATCAGTTTTATCTATCTAACTATATATATCATCACGCCAGATCCCTTACGGGGTAGGCAGAGAGTACAGAGTTCCAACAGGCTCTTTCCTTACATACCTCTCTGGCTTCCTCTACTCTCATAGTTCGTCTCACTATATCAGTTAATATATATAAAAGTGAAAAAGACATAGAGGAATTACAATTTATATAAAATTTGAGTGTTCTATTTTTACAACAAAATAGTAAATTATTCCCCTGTGACCGCGCGGTTTCTACAATTCATTTCTTTATTTCTGTTGGTGGTGAGTAATCTAACAATCGCTGGAAGCGATCAGCAGAATTTTGATGTTATTCCCACGCATTTAATACTGAATTCCCCTTATCAACATACTCTATACCCAATCTTATAAATCACGCTCAAAAAGAGCGACTACCAATGTTTTGAATCTTATAAACTGCTAAGGTCTTAACAACTATGACTATTTAGCTTCGAAATACTAACTCATTGATAATGAGACTCTATCCCTTTGTGTATAGGATTTTAATTCCAACCAGTGGAATTGAGCGAATCAAATATTATGTACTCTTTTTGGTATACTCACTATTTTCAATAAATTAGGCGATAAATCAACAAATTGTGATGGAACTTATTAACTTAATTATGCACTGTTAACCTATGAGACGTTATGGCAAAAACTATTTATACAAATTTTAAAGCGCGTTCGTATAACTTACTCAAAATAATTATTAATAAAACATAATTATTGTGTAGAAATAATTTGTACTGAGGTGGTAAAATAAAAGTATACAGTTTATTGAAGTTGCCAGGTCACTTTGCATAAATATAAATAGTTTTATAATACTCACACAGGTATTTCTGATTTGTATTCATGTGCTCTTAAATCGTGATTAAAAAAAGAAGATAAATTAAAGAAAGATAAATTAAATTGTAGCACTTGCTAGATAAATCTGGCAACTCCATATAAATATATCAGTTGTCGAATTATATATGCTGTAAAAAACGTCGAAACATTTCACTGCCTTGCAATGTTTTACGTTTTTCAGATAATTATGTCAAAACATTAACGTCGACATAATCAATGTACAATAGCTAGTCTTTAACTTCGAAATAGGGTCAGCGCAAATGGAGTGCAGCTGAATCCCTCTCAGAGGATTCAAATTGCAATCATGTGCATCGATGTGCTGAATCGTATGACGCAATTTTAAACATTATCCTAATATTTTTAAAGCCGTTTATTGTGGCCACGCAGTTTCAAGCGCCGCTCAGTGTTAAAACGTGAATATCTAATTGGATAAAGTTGATTTACCCATTTTTGAGGTCAAAGTAACCCATAGTTAATTTGACCTGTATCGTCGAAAACATTGACCTAAATACAATTCATAGTTACAGTTCTGAGTGTCTCAAATCAAGACCTTTTTTCTTAAGTGATTTCCTAAGGTGGTTTCATATGAAAAAGAGCTCTTTAAAAGTGATTGTGGAAATGTCATTCAATTTTGACTAAGGGCTTAAATCACACATTTAACATCAAAAACCAGCGATTTCGCGATTTCAGCGATGCTGTATCGATATCGATCGTATGCGTATTGCCTGAACAGCAATCAAATTGTCGATTGCTAATGTTATAAACATTGTTTTGGTCCTTAGAGGCATCATTGACACTGGACAGCTGTTGTCAGCGACGTCGATAAGTACGGAAATTGCTTGAACTTGTCGTTGAAGTGCAGATCTAATGTGCGAGAGACAGGTTATAACTACGTCAAATCAAATTATTCTTTATGTAACATCGGTTATACTGAAAGATTACTTGAAAAAGCGTCTTATACAATCTCAGCTTAGTTGCAGACTAAGAAATATTAAATGTGTTACAATATTTTTACTTTTTGATGAAATACATTTTGTTAGTGGGATTATTAAAAATAATGAAATAAAGATTAAAAGTGGCTTGAATAGAATACTATGATAAGAAATTACCACGCAAGAGAGGCTTGCCACAAAAGAACGTAAAAAAAACCAGAATTAAACAAATTAAAATAGAAAATCCTTTAGCACATTAGACGTCAAAAAATATGCCATTCTTATAAAAGTATAGCATTTTTAATACCATTCGTGGTATAGATCCAAACGTTTTTAGCAAATTACCAGTCACACATCTCGTAGCATTTCTAACACTGCTTTTACGACGCTGAATTGATTCTTTACTTGAAAGTTACTTTTTACGATCACGTTCACGGCACATCCATCAGTAATTTCATCGGATTTACGAATCACATAAGAACTATGTCCAATTTACCATATAGTGTATGTCAAGTCACTCTTTAAGCGTTCATTGGCGAATTTTCGTGGCCATCGTGAGAGGTTCATGCGATTATTAGAGATCATAGCCAAGAGATAGACAGGCATGTACTTATGTTGTTAGATATATAACACATAAAGGACAGGTATACAAATTCCGAAATAATTGATAGTACTTGTCAACAGCGATAACTCTTACTATGCGAATTACTGCAAATCAATGAGAAAAACACAACAATATTGAGTCTTTAGGTTAACGAATACACATACAATATACTATTTTTATAGTTTATCCTGCGGTTGTGTTTTGATTTTATGTTCCCGACGTTTCGAGTGCGGTACAACACCCAAAGTAACTCACACCAAAATACGAAAGAAAAAGCAATTTTTGAAATGTACTATAAGAAACACTTGATTTCTTTATTCTGATGTGTGTCCTTTAGTACTCCGAGTAAATGTCGGCATAGTAGTAGTTGATGGTATTGATGGGTACCTGTTTCAGTTTTTATGAACCCGTCCTTTACATTTTGTATATTAGAGAGTTAAGGGTTACGCCTGGTGTCTGAAACTACGCCAGATTTGTACGCTGACAATGGATCTAATATTATTTTTTGAATAGTTTTATAGTGAAATAGCTGCCTTTATGTCAATAAATACAGCATCTGAAAGTCGCCTACGCAGTGAGGTTGGACATGACACGGCGGGTTTTTGAAGCTGGGTGTCGATTCCGGTATAGTAGCAAAAATTTTGTGAAAAATATACTTTATCGTTACTTAATGAATACGAATGAAATAACGATCGAATATATCGCGATGGTGTGAATGCTACTATTAGCAGTATGCTATTATGGGTATATACGAACCAATGACAAGTTCAGATGACACTGAAAATCCGTCCTAGGTCCTTATTCGCTATGAGCATAATCACGTAACGCGGTGCGTTACGATAACTTCGTAAAATGATGTTAACTGGTATTCTAGTGGCACACCGAAACCATTACACAGTCTTTCAGAAATTTGCGTAACGCGTTTGGTCATAAAGAATAAGGAACTGTTCCGTCCTAGTTACCCTCCATTAGTTTCAGATACCAGGCATTGTTAGAGTCCAGTGGATAATGAAAAGTTAGTAAAGTTAAGAAGTTAGTGAGTAGGTAAGTACGAGTTTAGTTAGTGAGAAGGGTTTAGAGAGAAGTTAGATCGAAGAGCGTTTGGTGAACGACGCATGATCCCCCCGCGGTGGCGACATGTGCTATTTGGACTTCGATGTCTTCAGCGCGTCAGTGGGATGAAATACCTGTGAACAAATCACTTGTGTCAGTATCTAAGTGTGGTTAAGACTTACTTTCGACTATTGTATGAGAGTAAGGTCCGTTTCCACGGAGCTACTCAAAAGTGACGGAATGGAAAGAGTGAAAAACCATTTATTTGAACAACACACAGCGTTAAGGTATAGTCTCTTCCAAACTTTGTGAACAAATCATCACCATTTTTAGATGTTTTAGTCGTGATTGCTGTCTATAATTTTTTCTATAATTTCATTTTTCAAATGGAAATGCTGTTATAGTCCTTTTCACCAATCATGGGTACGCCGAAGTTTCTAGAAATGTGGTGAGTGTGAAATAGAATCGATTGAATATCGAATTGAGAAAATTTATAGCGAAGAATGAATCGATATTAATAAAAAACAATTAAGGAACAAAAAGGGAACAAAATAAAATAATCCCATTATTTATTTACAAATCAAGCCATTGGTCAGAATAATCGTGTGACAAATCGCTTGATTCGTCCCTTACGTGTATCATTATTAAAAAATCTAAAGTCTCTGTTTTAATATGTCAAGATAGTGCATTCACGTTTCTTTACCATTAATTTCTTGACCATGAGAATACTAAATGATTCAGTCAGATACATAGTATTATATATTTGTCAAAAAAATCGGCATCCAATTTTGTATATTTTCAAACCCTACATATCGATTTCATTGTGTCAGGCCATGAAACGCAAACCGTTACAATTTACATTGGTTGAGTAATAGAGTTTTATTAAGTTTTAAGTTTTTTTAATAATTACGCATATTTATGAACAGTATATGATTTTAATGAAAAGAAAAGTAGTTTTTTTGATGTATTTTTATAGTCCTGTTAATATTTTAGATTCTATATTTTCAATATTCGGAAATGGAGTATGATCAACCGTCACCGTACCCGTGTCTCGTGAAAAGTATAGCTAGAAATCGACGTTTTATGTCGAGTGAAAAAAGTTTTTAAGTTTGATTGGTATAGACTTTAGGTACATAAAACAGTTACAGCCCAATGGTGTGGGCCCAATTAGGGCAACCCCAGCATATTGCTGCACTATAGTTATAATGCAGCGTTGGTATTTTGGCAGAACCGTTACAAATGGAAAATAGACCTTTGTGCGAGTGATGAAATATCCTCATTTTAAAGATACCATTATATATAGTTGATTCCAATCAAACTTCAAAACTTTAAACAAACCATCACAATTTTTCGATGATTTAGTTGTGATTGCAATCTATAACAAGTGTAATGTGAAGGCTGCGAAATGAAAATGCTTTTAGGGAGAAAATAGACCTTTTTATGTGGAGTGAAAAACGTTTATAAGTTTGATTGGAATAGACTACACATAAGTAAATTATACATAGAGAACAGGTACATAGGTAGAAGAAAAAGAAATAAGTTGCTAACTAATTGGTAATGCTAAAGTTATACGGCGCTGCTAAATTTATAGGAAATTTGTCACTCAAGTACACGATGTTGCATGAAAAGTGTTGATAACGAAAATAAATTGACATAACTAGTGATTCGAGCGATGAAAAGGACTTGTTTCTATTGTGTTTTTGAGTGATATACGCTGTTGGCCGTGAGGCCTTTACAGCTTCACCGGACTTAAGGGCGAGCGTGCAAGCACTACGCTCGAGCCAGAAGGGCAAGGGGCGACATACTCGAGGGCGCCACAAGGAGGAACGGCTTCGGTTTGGACAGTCGCTACGGGGGGATGGGCTGTAATTAGTGCACCGGTCGGCGGGCTAGGGGATCTACGACTTCGTCGTCGTCGTCCGTAGCCGGAGCGGAAAGAAGCAATGTCAAAGCATCGGGGGGATCGGTGAGAACATGTCGCGGCCGGCGGTAGCGGCAGGAGTTGGGTTCGTAGTCGGCGGCGGCTACGATTAGCGGATTCGGACTTGTTTCTATTCCACAACCATCTATCTATATATATCATCACGATAGATACCTTGCAGGGTAGGCAGAGAGTACAGAGTTCCAACAGGTTCTTTCCTTAAAGACCTCTTTGGCTTCCTCCACTCTCGACGATTATGGAGACTCTTGACTTACCCTTCAGATAAGACACGGTCTATATGGTCACGGTAAGATAGTACCCCGGTACCTACATCTTTCCACTTTCACATTGTATATTTCATAAAATTGTAATTATACAATCTTAAAGAGCCTCCCGAGGCACGGAAACGCTCGAATATGAAAATTTCAACACGGTCACGCATCTCAGATCGACCGAGTCGAACGCTGCTTAACCTTGATGATCGGTAAGAACACCACGGTCGCACAGCACTACGAGTGCCTCAATTTGAGTTTATAACCCTTTTTTTTAAGTAGCGCCGTGGACGAGTGGCCTAGGAGCCATAGTACACACTATACTTTTAGCATCGACGATCTACTGTATCGTGGTTTGGTGTCCAGTATCAAATTCTGCATCGAGCACCCAAGAAGTGATATGAGTACCGCAACTGGAGTTTGTGTGTGCAGATAAGCGATCAGTTAGACCTAGCATGGTGCTTTCGAATGGCATTATTCCGAATATATTGCTAATCGCCGATGCTACTAGTAGCAAGTCTGCTATAGCCATTAGAGTACCTACATAGGTGTTTTTACTCTAAAATTACACAAGTGCTTTGCTTTAATATATGCAGATTTTATTTCAGAACTTATGTACGTAATAGTTTTTTAGTGATACAAAATTACGACTGTAGTAGAACGCTATGCAGTGGAGCAAGCAATGAAATCTCGTTTTTAGATTAGTTTCTGGTTTCCGTTATTTTTTGGTCTTCGACGAATAGATAAAGATCATCATCTACTCTGTATCAGAACGTGCCCACTTACACAAATAGATAAGCGTGCATAATTTAAACTAAACTCGGGTTATGGTGGTATTCTACATATCCAATATCTTTACAAAACTGATCATAAAGTTCAAGCAACTTAATAAGTTCCTGCAATTGATTATCAACAGTCCGTGGCAACACTTTTAGGTTGCTAATCGATTAATATGAAATCATTAAATTACTTGCACATGATGAGATGTACGTTGTACAAAGATATTTGCCAAATGGAATAACAACTATACATCCAACGAAATCATATCGAAAGCAAGTTACCTCGCCATAAATTATTAAAATAAAAATTAAAACACCGCCATTTGTGTTCTCTCCAATGAACTAACATCGCTGAAACGCAGTAACGAAAAACTTAAGTCATGCAAAAATAAAACAGTAAAAAGCCGTTAAGCCATTAAGCACCTGTCATCACCTCAACGGGCAGGGAACTCCTGCGAGGCAGCTGGGCGAATGACCGTTCCTGAACACTGTAGCTGGTCTTGGCCAGCCACTGGTGGCATGTTACCATTGGGTTCGGTTTTCTACGACCTCCATTTACACTGTGGCGTAACGCTCCAAGGGTTGCTAGCCCTCGGAGCTCGGAAGGGGCAATGGGAGAAGGCGCGGAGCCTCGTCGTCGCGTACTAGATTCCTTCCCTGACAGCGTCCGCCGAAGGAATTGGGGTATAGCCGCTGGTACTTCTCGCGTCTTCTTTTCTTTAGGCGCTGTAACGAAACCTTTAAATTAAAGGTTATACTGTCCTATGTAATTTAATTACCAGGAACATGCTATATAATATGTAAAAATGTATTAAGACTAACTAGTTTTAGTTTATGTATATATTGTATAAATAATTACGTTTGGTCTTTGTGATATATCTAAATATGTATGTACGTAAAATATGGTTATATGTAATTTGTATTTATTAAGTGTTATATATACTAGTTAAGTAGTTGTTATTTATATTTATTTTCATAACTTTTTTCCTTAAACTTGTAAATTTCGCACCTTCCACCATCTCTACACCATCAGAGCAGAAACTGCTCTAGGCATGAAGTTCGCCCATGTACATAAATAAGTGCATAAAAAATCAATAAATTAATAAGTAACTGGAATTAAGCCAAATGAGATAATATAGTATAGTCACGATCAATATAAGGTTCATACCTCAAAGCATACTTATGTATGTTCAAAGCATACTCATGTACGATTTAATTGTACAAAGAATGGGTGATGTTTAAATTTGAACTGAAAGGCTTAAACGTTCGTAACTTACTGAAAGCCATAACTTCAGCAGGCATAGATTTCCTCCGCCTCAGTAGCTGGTCAGACTCCAGCGTGTCAAGCTGTATCGACGTCAAGTTTTCCCTCAACTGGCTCCCCACTGCGCCCGAATCCCTTCTCCCCACGACGCCCTTAGGCACCATGTTCCAATTATCCTTGTCTAAATTAAGTGTTGTATTATCTATATTCTCTGAAGCGTCATCAATATCAGTCTTATCGGTATTCCTCTTGAAAATACTGCTAAGTTTAGCATCCTTCCTGTATACGTCGAATTTCGTTTTATCTGTGAATTCGGTCTTGTAGTGAGAGGAGTATATGGAGTCCTCGTTGCTCGTGTAAATGGGTCGGCAGGCGAGAGAGTGCGCGCGAGCTGCCGTCTCCAACGGCGGGAAGGTTTGTTGCCGGACAAGCTTCCAGGTTCCACCTTCTTTGAGCACTGTGTTGAGCCTAGTCGCCTGGACCGGTGTGGTTATTGAGGCGATGGATGAGTCCGGCAGGAGTTTTTCGGTGCTCAGAACTTTCTCCGAAGCGGTGTGCGTGTGCTCACAATGCCCTCGGACGCTGAGTTGCGAATGAAGCGAGTGCTCGCTACCTACTGGACTTATTTCGCCACGACTGTGAGATTCCGCAACCGAGGACGCTCTGCTCTTATCCCTGTTCTTATATTTTGAGTCTTGGAACACATTTAGTGGTACAGAAAACCGCCGCAGTTGATCCCTGAAGGCGCCTTGCTTGGTGGGATTGAGCGAACTCCTACGCAAAGGTAGTAATAATTCGGAGCTGTCGGATATGTTGGTTCCCGAGCAGGTTTCCAGATCATCGTCCACCAAGTCAGCATCAGATATCTCGGTGCGTGTCTCCTCGGCCATCTCTTGAGCCACGAGCATCTCCCATTTGCTTTGGTTGAAGTGGAGATTCTTTAGCATTTGTTCTGAAAGATCGTTCTGTAGGAACCTATGCCATTCAGTGATCAGCGGTGTAACGACAAACTTTAGGAAACCTGAAAAGTTTCAAGATTTTATTTACATTCTATATCTATCTATCTATCTATAACCTCACGCCAGATCCCTTGCGGGGTAGGCAAAGAGTACAGAGTTCCAACAGGTTCTTTCCTTACATACCTCTCTGGCTTCCTCGACTCTCATAGTTCGTCTCATACACGCTCGCCGGTTACGGAGATAGTCTAGGTCTTTCCCGGTACCTGCATCCTTCCACATTCACATTGTATATCTGTTTTGTCATTCTTTCCTCTGGCATTCTTTCTATATGCCCGAACCAACGGAGCATGCCCTTTCTCATCTTTACACCGATACTATCTTTCATACCTGCTCGCTGTCTTACTATGCTGTTGCTAATGCGGTCGGTCAGCTTCACTCCGCACATCTTCCGCAGAGCTCACATTTCTACCGCATTTATCCTACTTTCATTCTCCTTCTTACATACCCAGCTCTCGCTACCATATAACAGCGTTGGGACAAGAACTCCGTGATGTATGGCCAGCTGCGCCTTTTGGCTTAAGTGCCGGCTCCCGAGTAGCTTTCCCATCGCACCATTCACTCTGTTCCCTGCACTCACTCTTCTATCTATGTCAGCGGTGTATTTCCCATCCTTACTGAAGGCGCATCCAAGATATACAAACTCATTCACTTGCTCCAGCACATCGTTACCAACCACAATCCTTACATTCGTTCTGGTTTTTTCCCTTTCAATACATTCTATAACTATTTGAAATTCATAAAGGGATTTGTTTTAAATATTTACGTAGGGTTTCTAGAGTTTGCTCTCGTATGACATACGAGTCGAAGGCAAAACACATACATAGCTAAGTTAGCTATAAAACTGTAATAATTAAGTTGAAGCAAGCTATTACTACGGATAGG
The DNA here is from genome assembly GCA_905147815.2 of Phalera bucephala. NCBI lineage: Eukaryota > Metazoa > Arthropoda > Insecta > Lepidoptera > Notodontidae > Phalera > Phalera bucephala. The sequence goes on along the minus strand of LR990609.1, from coordinate 3,376,703 downwards.
TCGCGGTGCATTATCGGTTCTAAACATTGATTGAATTATTGTTAACAGACTAGAAGATATCGAAATGCGAAGGTCCTGCCAAATTTCAGGTCAGAAATTTTAACATATGCCCGAACAAACAGCCAGATATTTTTTTTTATAAATTGTATTGTATTCATTACGTCTAAATAGTCGACCTCCAATTTTATTTTAAATTTTGTCGTAGAGACATATTTTTACAATATTCTAATGGTGACAGTAATATGACAGTAATATTCGTACTTCTACTCATAATAACAATATAAATTGGTGTCATGGCTCAAACAGACAAATTTTCTTACCCGTTTGTATCTTAGGTATTGACGTGGTATGTCTGTCACATAGGGCCGTCACTGGTAGGTTGAGTTTCCTCTCGTAGTCTCCCTGCCGGAAGAACTCCTCGCAAACCCTCAGACTCCACTTTCTGCTGATCTCCCAGGGTCGGCAGGGGTTCGATATGTCCGCGCACTTAAGCGCTATCTGCAGCACGAGGTGTCTGTGCTCGCTCTTCCTCATGTCCAGGGTGTTGGTGTCCAGGTGGCTCTGGAAACAAAGAATACTTTAAAGAGACTGGTCAAGATCCCTACATATAATTATGTTACAACCGATAATCACAAACTCAAATAATCTATCTAATTTAACTACTAATCTACCACCGGATTGGAACGCGGCCTCCGCTGAGAAGTATCGGCGAAGAAACTCAGCGTGCTCGTCTTTTATATTTAATTCTCTTTTTCATTTTTCCTTTCTATATTTTTTTAATCATATTGTGTGGAGACAATGTTCAGGTAACTATTAAATAGTTTACGATCTAGCTCCAGTGTGATGCCTTACGACCAAGATAGGAGACTAATGATGTTATTTAATAGTGTCTAAAGGATTCCAGATGGATCAGTTCACGAGTATGACTGCTGGAACAGCCATCACTCCCCTCGACCATATTGGAGGGAAAGGAGTGACCCGCGCCAGGCAGCTGCGCCGCGCAAGCAAAGACATTATAGTGAGCGTGACGCTCAAAAGTATAAACGGTTGACCTGGTGAAAGTCGCGGGTAGTATCTACTATGCGTATAGGACAAAACCGGTCGACATGGTAGTCTTTGAGGGTCGTATTTTTCCTGCGGTGGACGTCTCTCGGCTGAAGATAGATAGATCAAAAGTTTGGTTCTTAGTGATGAGCCTTCTGCCATGGGTAATGTGTATCGTTCAAAAAGTTCGACGCTTAGATTTGAAAAAAAAATCCATGTCTAGATAGAAGGACCTCTTCCTAATCTATATGCTAATTAATGCCAAAAGTGAAAATCCCATCTAAATCAGTTCGTGCTCTTAGTGTAATGCACAAATAAAAACAGACAAACTGACGATTTTATAAACATTTTTCACACATTATATTTTTGAGTCGTTAATGTACAATTAAATATTTCTCGGTATATTTAGATATTCATATATTTTAAAGAGGCATCGCGTCGCGTGGCCGGCATTAAAGCAAGGTGGCGAATAGTAAAATTCGCCACCAAACATAGAAAGTGTGCCACGGTCGTTATGAATAATATGGCTTGATCTCAATACCAGTGCCTTGTGTATGCGGGACAGAAATTAAATTCTTTTACTTTATCAGAAAAAACGTAGCCACTCGGCAAAAAGCCTTTATGCGTACATTTAATCAAATCTAAACTTAGTTATATAAAAATAAAGAGTAAGTTAATTGAATCAGATCTTATTTTCCCTTGTCGGGATGGGGCCGTAAATAAACGGAGACAGCGCATATCCTAACGTCGCCCTCCATAATCTTGAACTGAAAGTCGTGTATTTTCACTGCGTATTTCGAATAAGTGCATCTGTGTCGTCAGACAAATACTTTTCAGTCAGAGTCAGACAAAGTCTTTTTTAATATGACGTAGTTGTCCACACCCTTCAAATAGGAAATTCAAATTATTGATTATGCTTAGATGTAAACATAAGTTATATATATGTAAACATAGGTATATATATTTAAGTTTCAACGTGCCTGCCTCGTTGGTCTAGTGGCAAAGCGCATCGCTTTGTGATCACGAGGTCCTGGGTTCATATACTAGGTCGGACAAATGAATAGAATAGAAAAGCTATTTTCTAACGAAAAATTCCCAGTATGAGTCCGGAGGCTGGAATTGTGCCCGGTATATGGCAATAAGCTCGCCCCTTATAACATGGTATCTAACATCGTCGGCAAAAAGTGGGTGTACTCAGTATACCTCTGCCACCCCCTCTTGGGCAACATAGGCGTGACGGTGTGATGATTCAACGTGAACCCTGTTAGGGTGCAGAGAAAGGTACCTACTAAACATGTTCATAATATACGTAATTAATAAACAATACTTGCCCTGCCTGCCCTGCAAGGGAACTGACGTGATGATAGAGATGATTATTGATGATTATGTGATTAATAAATAATACATACTCTGCCTAACCCGCGAGAATAATAATGTAAGTTGACTACAGAAGTCACGAAATTAATGATGCGTGTTATTAAAATAATAATAACACGAACATGATAAAGGAATCCCCGCTAAGGATCTGGAGTGGTGATAATATCATCATCATCACTTCCAACTCATTCCACTCACTATAGGGCATTGTACGTCTCCTAAAGCTGCACACCCATATCTTGAGTCAATTTTGGCCATCCACCCATCTCGGTACGATGCCATTACTTCCACGATTACTATAGTAATGCGCTGTGATTACTATAGTTAAATTCATAACTACTTTCTGGCTATTCTAACAGTAATAGATAAGAAATATAGTAAAATTCATAACTACTTTCTGGCTATTCTAACAGTGACATCTGCAACAAAAGGGCACATGTGGGTACATGATACTTTATGAAAAAAATTCCAAAAAGGCATGCAATATAATAACTACTTTTACCTCACTCACCCTCTCACACTCACTCACGCACCCCATCACCTTACACAAAGAGAGGTCACACTACTTGACACACTAACACCTTACACCAACTGTTTAGTTTTAGGTTAGTTATATTTAAATAAAACAATTCTCGACGGGATTGGAAATACAGGTTTTCCTAGTTCGGTGACAGAGGCAACCCCTATTTTTAAGTACCTGTCAATTAGCCTAAGATCATTTTAAAACACTGTGGTATTTGTGGTAAAAATAAATAATTATTATGTATCTCGCTGAGATTTACGGGCGTTACCCGGACGAAATGAAGAAACATGACTAGCGAACTGAACCCGGTAGATGCAAGGACCTTTGTAAATTATGGAAAGAGGGGCTATATAAATATGGTTTGATGGACAAAAACTGGACTATTTCAAAGCGGACGGACACCGGCCATAATGAGTGATACATACTTAATTACCCGTGGCCGGCGGTGACACGCCGCTTACTAGATAGGCCCTCAAACGGTCGTCCTAGAACAACTGAGGGCAACACAGCGGCTCAGGGGTGTAGAGAGGTGTGCTGTGCTGTGTGTATGTGTGAATGATGTACGCTGTTGGCCGCGAGGCCTTTACAGCTTCACCGGACTTAAAGGCGAGCGTGCAACCACTACGCTCTAGCCAGCCAGAAGGGCAAGAGGCGACATACTCGAGGGCGCCTCGGTAGGGACAGTCGCTGTAGGGGGACGGGTGCACTACTAAGTGCACCGGTCAACCGCCGGCTATGGGAGGGGATCTACTACTACGTCGTGGTCGTCGCCCGTATTCTGAGCGGCAAGAAGGGATGACAAAAGATCGGGGGGTCGGTGAGAACATGTCGCGGCCGGCGGTGGCTGCAGGGGTCGGGGGGGAGATCGTAGTCGGCGGTGGCTACGATTAACGGATTCGCATGGGTAGATGCGTTCGCGAAGTGACGTGTTGACGCCTTTTTAATAAAGGCGCGAATAGGTTCGAGACCTAGATCGGAGTGGAGGTCGACGTTCCGTACGAACCAGGGGGCTCCTACGGCTTTACGGAGGAAGCGGTTTTGAACCACTTGGAGTTTATCGATGTGAGAGGGGGCCGAATGCCCGGACACAACACATGCATAAGTCATGATGGGTCGAACGCAAGTTTTGTAAAGTGTCACCTTATTTCTAAGGGACATTTTACTCCGCTTGCAGATTAACGAATGGAGACGACCGAGCACAAAGGATGCTCGGTGACGGACCCGCTTGATGTGCGGGCCGAAGGACATGGTACTGTTTAGGGTGACCCCTCGATATTTGTCCTCTTTGACCCAGGGAATGGGTTGGTCGAACATGGTCACTTGGCCGAGATTACTTCTAGGGCGGCGCAGGGAGTGGCGCGGGGTGGCACCTCTGGAGAAGAACACCGCAGCGCTCTTGTCCGGGTTCACCTCAATACGCCATTTCCTGAGCCAATTCCCTGTGGAATTGGCGGATGCCTGAAGGTTTCTGGTAATGAAACCCTTATTCCTATGCGTGACGTAGAGAGCGGTATCATCCGCGAATAGGGCTAGATGCGCCTTACTCGAACGAGGAATGTCGTTCGTGTAAAGGCTAAACAGGAGCGGAGAGAGAACTGAGCCCGGTGGGACTCCAGCACTGATGGAGTGGGAAGTGGAGCGCGTCATTTCGACGCGATAACGGAAGGCGCGATTCGACAAGAAGTCTCGTAAGATGAGCACGAGTCTGTCCGGCACACCCAATTGGTAGAGCTTGTAGATCAAGCCGTTGTGCCAGACTTTGTCGAATGCCATCGCGACATCTAGGAAGAGGGCGCCCGTGTAGACGGGTTTGGGTCTATTGAGACCGGAGAGGATGTGCTCCGTGATGCGGTGCACTTGGTGGACGCAAGAGTGTTTGGCTCGAAAGCCGAACTGCTCGTCGATAAGGATACCCCTGGACGTTATGAAGTCCTTGAGCCGCGCCAGAAGTAGGCGCTCGTAGATCTTGGCCAGGGAGTTGAGGAGACTGATAGGGCGGTAGCTTGCGGGGAGATTGCGAGGTTTGCCGGGCTTGGGAATGCCTATGACGTCCGCCTCCTTCCACTTAGCGGGGAAGGTGCAGTTCGTCATGGCGGCGTTCAGTATGGCCACTAAGAGGCAGATGAGTTGGGCGGGCAGGCATTTCAGAACGCGATTCGAAATGCCGTCAGAGCCGGGGGCTTTTTAGTTTTGAGATCCATAATGAGATCTTCGACCTCCGTTTGGGTGATAGGAGGTAAGGAATCGGCGGGGGTTAGGGATGCCCTGCGCTCGACTTCCCTGTCGACCGCGTCGACGGACTGCGAGCTGGGGGTGCACTGGCTCTCGAGGGAGTCGGCGAGAAGCTCGGCGGTGTGCTGTGCTTTCTCCAAAGTTACAAGCGGCGTTATGCCCTTTAACACTTCCACCCCTGGAGTACATCGACGTAGGACCGCATTATCTTCCTTCGTCGATATATCTCTCGCGGCTACTCTAACTACTCTACTGGACGGCCAATTAAGGCAAGCCAGAGCCGAGAGTGCTGCGGGCACCCTTCGGTTTCCACTCGACCGACTCTCTGAAGCACTCGGGTCCTTGGTGTCGTTACTGACCAACAGCTCACCACAAGCTGCCCTGCGGGCTTATTATTATTATAATTTTATTACCTTACGTGTGTTAATAGTAAACTAAACAGAATAAAAATCAGATTAAATTTATTGTTTAAATAATTTGTTTACTTTAATTCCGGGATTGTGGTACAATAATTTTAATATACACAGACTTTTTAAAAGACCAGCTCCATCAGACCAGCTCTATGGTGCCATATTATTATATTGTTATGGACTTTACATACGTATAGCAAATTTCAGCTCAATCGGATACACGCACGTGCTTAAAAGATGGATCGCAAGATTTCAACCGGAATGACAGACACAACGAACATTGAAAGTTACATAAAAGCTAGTAAAAATCTCACACAGTTCAGCGCGGCATTTGCTCGAGAAGCAAACCACTGATTTCTAGCAGTGCTATCAATACTTTATTATGAGCAGCTTCTGAATGAGAAAGATTGCACGCGAGGGTTTGTAGAAGTCTGCCCAGATGATTGGTGCGCAATGCGGATCGCGTCGTTGTAAAATATTAAGATTGAACACTGCTGTGATTAATTACCAGGGCCAGTATTCGCTATGAGCAATTCAACACGTAACACATAAATTATCTTATTTATCTATATATCTATCTATATCATCACGCCAGGTCCCTTGCGGGGTAGGCAGAGAGTACAGAGTTCCAACAGGTTCTTTACTTAAATACCTCTCTGGCTTCCTCCACTCTCATAGTTCGTCTCATACACGCTCGACGGTTACGGAGGATCTTGACTTATCTCTCAGGTAAGACTCGGTCTATTTGGTCATGGTAAGAAAGTCTAGGTCTTCCCCGGTACCTGCATCATTCCACTTTCGCATTGTATATCTGTTTTGTCATTCTTTCTTCTGACAATATTTCTATATGCCCAAACCAACGGATCATACCCTTTCTCATCTTTACACCGATACTATCTTTCATACCTACTCGCTTCGCTATCGTATTTATTTATAAACCAAATTATCTACCTGCAGCCGGAAGATGTCCACTGTACTGATACCGGTTCTTTTGTTTTCCTAATTTAACGCCCCTCACTAGGCATTTTTCCTGTGTCTTGGGTGCGTTTAGAAACATGAAATTCACATACACAAACACCCACACCAAAATAAATATTTGAATGTCACAAAAAGAATTGTCCCGTGCGGGAATCGAACCTGCGACTTCTCGATCCAGTGGACGGAGCGACTCAAGCTCTTGACCTCTGGACCCAGCAGTCTGTCTTTGTGGCAAACCAACTTATATTAACAGGATAATCTACATATAAGTAAGGGTACTCCAGTGGAATATACGATTATTACGCGCTGTTATCGTGACGCGCCGCTATTGGTTCTCGTGCATAAGGACCCAGGCGTACTCTATTTGATATTTAGGAACGTCGTAGCTACATCACTGGGTGTCATAGCGTAGCAGAGGACCTTGTACACAATGTGATCAAATATGCAATATCCATGCACGGATTACTCGCGGGGGCACCATTGCAGCACTGCTGCTTAGCCTTTCAATGACAGTTACCCTAAAATAATGAAAGCAGCCTAGATCGCGGTCAGTGACTGCGTCGGGGGCAGCCATCAAGTCTTGCTGCGAGCAGGTGTTACAGCACGCAGGGTACGATATAAGGAGAGGCATCGTTTCGGTTACACCGTACACCCCAGATTAGTACTACTACGTCTACAAATCACAAGATACAACTACTTTCTGATGATTGTGGAGACTGCTCCACTTAGAATCCTTTAGATTTTCATTATAACATATATTTCAAAATATTATTTTCAGTCTTATATCTTAGTCGTAGGGCATTACACTGAAGCTGGATTACATAAACGATTCTGTATAATATAACAATGTATGTATCGATACAAAAATGATGAAAAGAATGAATGGAGAATTAGACAAAAAGACAAGCCCGCTGAGTTTCTCGCAGGATCTTCTCAGTGGAGGCTGCGTTTTGATCCGGTGGTAGATTAGTAAGTTAAAAAAAAGCCGCAAGGTTTATGCAAAAGAAACGATTTGAGAATGAGTTTAGGTTTTATCATATGAAGATTTATTTTATGGGGTACAAAATCTGTTTCTGTATCTATTGGATAATGTACACTGCCATGTGTAGGCTTTTCAAAATTCTTTGTATTGAATTAAACCTATTCAAATAAACAAAATTGAAGTGTCTGTTTGTAACGTCAGAATCACAGCTTTTTACTAAATGCTTATGAAAGTTTATACGGTACTCATAACAAAAGAAACATTTTTTAAAATTTGTCTACCTGTCTGTTTGTTCCGGCTAATATCCGAAACTGGCAGTTAGCTGATGTTGTAATGAGTAACTTAGGCTTTTATTTCAGAAAAAGAATTAGGGTACCTCGCAAAAATATTAAAACCCATTAAGAAAGAAACAGTAGCAAATAAATATTTTTCTAAATTTACGAAGTTATTGGTAGAATAGTGACAGGAGGAGAGGTAGATATATAGATAACTCTTTATTGTGCACCAATTACATAGATATAAAATACAAAAAAAAGAACTTAAAGTTACATAAAGGGCGGCCTTATCGCTAAAAAGCAATCTCTTCCAGGCAACCTTCAAGAGGTATGAGAGTGAAGAAGGCAGAGAGGTTTGCAAGGAAAGACCCTGTTGGAACTCTGCACTCTCGGCCTACCCCGCAAGGAATCTGGCGTTATGATAGAATAGATAGGGAGAATAGTGAAAAAAAAAGAAAAAAAAATTAAAATGTAGACTGGCAGAAAATGCCTTAGGCATTAGTCCGCTTATGTGCATGAAGAATTAATAAATAATCATTAAAATTGTAAGTAAGTCTATACGAATTTCACCATCTCTGAGTAGCCCTGTTCGATGGGTAAACTAGCCAGTTTTACCTGCCGAGTAACGCTAATCGAGAAGTAACTAATTAGGACTTAGCTTGACAGTGGTGGAACAATTAAGAAACTGTCGCTAGAAATAAAAAATATATCGCTTCCAATGGGAAATGGTTAAAGCAGTCCCCATGGTTTAGGGATCGCTTTACCACGGCATAACTTTGTAACCACTTGTAATAAATATAACTCATATAAATTTTCAATTTGACTTTTAACCATTGAACTAGCTGAGGGTTCCTGAAACTGCGAATTTTTCATGTTCACTTCGTTGAAAACTCAATGTGGTGCCATTCACCAACTGCATTCACATGCTTGTCGGCTTTATAATCAAATTTGAAAGGAAAAAATCAGAAAGTTTAGACACCTGAGCCCCGTCGTTATGCGCAGCGCGTTATGATAACTTTGTGAAATTATCGTTTAATGATACTTTATTGGCATATAGAATACTATTACAGAATCATATCACGAAGTTATCGTTAAGCACTATCGAATTTAAAATTGAATGAACTAAAACTGGCCATTAGATATTTATTAAGTGTGTCATATGTAAATACGACGCATCTATATTTTACTTCTGGACGTCACATATTGGGTCATCTTGTATAACTGGCAATGTTCTAATTTTATTATTAGTCCGACCTTAGTACAAATGATATTTCAATGCGTCTCGTATCTGGCGATCGCCGAGTAAAGCTTTGGTTTCTTGTCGAAGCGGAGGTACAATCTGGCGTTCATTCTTCTTCAGCCGAAAGACGTCCACTGCAGGACAAAGGCCTCCCCTAAAGACCGCCACAACGACCGGCTTTGTGCTGTACACGCATCCAACTTCTACCAGCGACCTTTACCAAGTCATCGGTCCATCTTGTAGGGGGCCTGCCCACGCCACGTCTTCCGGTATGTGGTCGCCACTCGAGAACCTTTCTGCCCCACCGGCCGTCAGTTCTACGAGCAATGTGCCCCGCCCACTGCCACTTAAGTTTTGCAATTCAGTTTTGCTATGTCTGTGACTTTGGTCCTCCTGCGGATCTCCTCGTTTCTGATTCGATCCCGTAGGGTAACTCCGAGCATAGCTCTCTCCATCGCCCTTTGGGTGACCTTGAGCCTTCTTATGAGGCCCATCGAAGGCGACCAGGTCTCTGGCGTTCATTAATCTATCTATATCATCTCATCAGATCCCTTGCGGAGTAAACAGAGAGTACAGAGTTCCATCAACTTCCTCCACTCTTATAATTCGTTTTAACACGCTCGCCGGTTACGGAGACTCTTTACTTGCCCTTTAGATAAGACACGGTCTATTTTATCCATACTTAATTTTATACAAAGACGAAGTTGCGGGCAACAGCTAGTAGTGTATAATTTTTATGAGCCTTATGTTTACAAAGTGTTCTGTCCCCGTTGTTTTCAGTGTACTAAAATACTATATTTTTCCTATAAAAGATATCTGAAGATGTTACTTCCGTAAAGCAATAAAAATAAATGAAATATCAGTATTTGAAAGTAGGACAGTACTGTCAGCAAACACTCTCACACACTGAGTTAAAAGAGTATATGTCCCAGCACGGATTGGTAGGAAAAATAAATCAACTTAAAATGTTACGAGGAGGGATCAAAAAGTAGTGAGAATGAGATAGAATATAATGACTATTGATAACTTAATAATTTATTTTTTTACATAGTTTCCGAGTCTCTCTACACACCAAGTACAGCCCTTTTCCAAGGCTTCAATCCCTTTCACAAAAAAAGTTTTGTCTTGGTCCTGCAAAAAGCTCTCCACGGCATCCATCATCTCGTTATCGTCTTCGTACCTGTTTCCCCTTAAGTATTTTTTCAATTTGGGGAACAGATAAAAATCGCTAGCCGCCAGATCTGGTGAATAAGGGGGGTGGTCAACCAATTCGAAGCCAGCTTGCTGAATGGCAGCCATCGCAACTGCCGACCTGTGCGCGGGTGCGTTGTCGTGTTGAAACAGCACGCCCCTTCGAAGTTTCCCTCTCCTTTTCTCTTTGATGGCATTCCTCAACTTGGGAATTAAAGCTGCATAATATTGGCCTGTAATAGTGGTTCCACGCTCCAGGTAATCAATCAACCATATTCCTTCTGAGTCCCAAAATATTGAGGTACCTTGCTAGCCGATGCCACGACACGACACTTCTTCGGGGTCGGTGATGATGGCCGTTTCCATTGCGAACATTGCTGTTTTGTGTCGGGATCAAAATGATGGACCCATGTTTCGTCCATTGTTACGAAACGAGACAAAAAGTTTGCAGAATCTTCTTGAAACTTGTCCAACAATATCTTCGAAATGTCGATTTTGTTTCTGACTGTCGGTTAACATTCTCGGCACCCATCTTGCGGAGACTTTTCTCATATTCAAAGATTGACTCAATATGGATTGAATACTTCCATATGAAATGCCCGATTCTTGAATTAAGTATCGGATGGTAACTCTTCGATCGCTCAATACAATTTTCTCGACTTTCGCAACATTTTCTCGGGTGACTGACGTCGATAGACGGCCGCAACGATGTTCGTCTTCCGTGCTCGTTCTCCCTACTCGAAATTGAGAAGCCCACCTTGCGACAGTGGAATACGGCGGAGCAGACTCTCCTAATGTTGCCTCCAAATCGCAATGAATCTCTTGCGTAGTTAACTTTTTTAAATAGAGGTATTTACTAAAGGCTCGCACTTCGTTTTCCTCCATTTTCGAGAACACGTTCCGACACGAAGCAAACAAATGACTACATTCAGAAAAAAACAAAAGAGAATCTGAGATTTTTTTTTATTAATATTATAAGTATTTTTTTTATTTTACCTAGGAGTATGTCGTTCTCACTACTTTTTGATCCCCCCTAGTATATCCAAACAATATATCTTGTTTTTTAAATTTCTATCTATCTATTTATCTATAACTTCACGCCAGATCCCTTGCGGGGATACAGACACAGAGAGTACAGAGTTCCAACAGGTTCTTTCCTTACATACCTCTCTGACTTCCTCGACTCTCATAGTTCGTCTCAAACACGCTCGCCGGTTACGGAGACTCTTGACTTTTTAAATTTACAACACTATAACTTGTTTCATAACGCACCAAAATCTAAGTACTCAGTCTGATAGAATGTTTATAACCTCAACTTTGTATTTGTAACAACTGTAGTACAGAAGGTGCAGTCAGAATGGAAGAGCGGTCATAGTTTATTAGCGCCGCTCTTTTAAAAGACCACAGCTTTAGTTTCCGATGTCAATGTGCTAAATATACACCAGTAATGTGCCAGTAGGAATAACTGTTTCGTTATTATTAGATCTGATTTACGCGTTCCGCAAACTGGTCGTTTTGTTTGTGTGTTCGTAAACATGAGCCTTATTGGGGCAATATTTATGTGAATCACAACATTATTTATCAAAAATAGATATTGTGTTATTATTTTGATGACACCCTGATTTGGTGGTTTGAGTGTAGCGTGGCTTTTAGGCTTTAGGCTAAACCAAGCTGATTAGAACAAATATTTCAAAGGATATCAAAGGAAGGATAGCACTATATATATATGTATATATATATACATATATATATAGTGCTATCCTTGCTGTTGCAGAGATCGCAGACGTCTAGGCTATTGACTCCTGGTGCCCAGTTGACGAAGGCATCTCGAGGGGAAAGTGTATGTGGCTCCAATTTATTGTGGGGCTGAGAGAGCACAGGGGAAATGATATTTTATGATCTCAACATATGCTTAAACTATTAAGAACAAATGTGATCGATGAACACATTTCAGTCTTATTCACAGTCGATTGAAAATCTTCTGAAGAATTTTCCAGTTAAACCATTGCAAAAAAGAAATATAGAATCAATCCCCTTCTCGTTTTCAGTAAACGAGCCATACCATAAAATATAACCGTATTATAAATAAATATGTAAATAATGTGATTACGTTTGTATAGATAAGTATCAACGACGTTTACAAGACCACCGTATATACTAACACTACGTCATTCCGGTACTAATGAACTCTCCGAGGAAAGTGCTTGTACCTTTTTTAGTTTAAATTTTTTGTTTCACCAAAATGGAACGTTTCGCGAGAGTATTTCCTATGAGATGAAATATAGATGGATAAATAACTGGATGGTAAAATGGATAAATAACACGCTATCGTCAATCTTTTCGTGCTAAGCCCTCAGAACTCCCCGAGAAGCATGTCTTCTCGGGGAGTTCCCGTAACTTAACTTCTTCTAGTACAATATAGATGTTTTGTTCCGCCAAAATGTGACGATTCTCGACTATTTTCCAATGAGTATCCTCCACACAGGCGCCAATGTAAATAAATATGAACGTCGATCTCAATAGATAAGCTATCTCAGCATCATCTCGTGCGAGCACGGAGCTTGATTCACGGCTATACGCATAACCCTTTTTATCGGTGCGTCAAGGTGGCAAGCCCCTAATCGTACATTCGCCGGTCGCGGCCGCGCTGCCTTGCGAAATTGGGGACCTACTATCGTTTAACTATGTGAAATTCGATTTTGCGACATTGCTGTTACAATTTGACGACGACCAGTGGTTTAGAGTGGGTCGCCCCCACGAAGCAAATACGATGAAGAGATGACCTAAGCTAGCAACCCTTTGAATTCCTTAAAGCCTTGACGTCATCGTGGTGGGCCACACTAGAATTTATTCCTGTGCCGTGGGTGCGTTTAAAAACATTGAAATTCACATACACATAAATTTGTCCCGCAGTGGACGTTTTCGGCTGATTAAATGACTTTAAATGGCCATACCTTTTGATAGAAGGTTCAAATTTTTACACCGGTGGAGGACGGTAGACTTTGTATTTGACACAAATCTAAACTTGATACCTTCCTGATCCTATAAATGTTCCGTTTTTGCCGTATGGAACCCTATAAAAGAAAGAGGAAAGGAATATTTTGTTTTAATGTAATGTGTATTATAATAATATAAAAGTGAGTGTGGGTCTCGGCTGTCACATTTGAATTTTTAATGTGAATATGTTGAGGAATTTTCATGGTTTTAATTCGAGGACTCCTGCTGCCTGCACCAGTCTACTCGATATCTTTAAATAATTGTATTATATGTGCATATTCACAGTATTTATATTGGGAATGTTAGGTCAAATCTTAGGTCGTGAAAAATGTAATTTTTCTCTCAATCATCACGCCAGATCCCTTGCGGGGTACGCAGAGAGTAGAAAATTTGTAAATAATGATTTGTAATTTATTGGTATTTATTGTTTTTGTAGATAAATTTCTACTATTAACCCATAGTCTGAAATTGAGCCCAGTATAATTACATAAGTTTCGCTCCCTATTTACATGGGACCTGACATCGGCGTAAAGTGGATTTAAAATAGCCGCGTGATAAATAAAGGCGTGACGGTGTTTACATATATATTTAAAAAAGATTCTAGTGTCAATGTCGCGTGGCGAATCGTATACCCGGAGTAGGCGCCCGCGGTTGCGAAACAATTGTTATCTCTGTTTAACGACACGTGTGAATGGGGAACTCACGTTTCAACGCACTCTGCGGTGGATGCCGTCGCTACATATCGACGCTTGTCGACACATATCGACGCATCGACGCGCCGATGAGCCGACGATACCACTGAACTTTGTTTGTGATGCTATTTAATGCAAGCGACAATCGTTAACAACGATTGTTCGAGTGTCATCAGTGATAAAATTGTTAAAACACGTCTCATAATTTAAAAAAAAATTTCGCGTGTCTGCATTTCTGGTTTAAAATCTTGTAACTCATTTCAGGCACTCATAGGTAATTTACTGAGCTGAAATTTGGTGCACCTATATATGTGGCATGGGGCATAATGTAATATGGTAATATGGAGCTGGTCTGATGATGGAATCGGGAGATGATATATTATCTATAGATTATATTAAAATAACCTATCCAATTCATCGAATTAAAAACACAATCACGCCGAAATTCCTTACTAGCGGGATCGGTAGAGCTAAACTGCGTATGAAAGAATGGGTGAGTCTATAACAATTATACCGGCCACGATTCCAAGCACCTGATTCTTTTTCTAAATTATAGGATTCTTCTAACACAGATTGCCAGCTGCACCATACATAATTAGAGCAACGGGGCAGTTTTAATAGAATTTCTATTATATACTGGCTGTCGCCTGCGACTTCATCCACGTGGAATTTTGGAATTCATTAGAATTCATAGGTATTATTTTTTTTGTGCAAATTGCAAACTCTTTTTCTAAAATAACAGTATCCTAAATTACTCCTTATACCATCAGCTATCTGCCAGTCAGTCTCGTCAAAATCGGTCCAGCCGTTTCGGAGATGAGCCAGAACAAACAGACAGACAGATACAGACAACATATTTTTTTTAAAGTAACGTATATGCTTTTTTTAGTAAAAAGCTGACATTAGTACATTACACACAGATACTTCAAGATTATTTATTTATATAGATTCTAGGAGCTCGTAGCGCTGTGCGACCGCGGTGTTCTTACCGATTACCAAGGTTAAGCAGCGTTCGACTCGGTTGGCCCTAAATGGGTGACCGTTTGTGGCATTTTCATATTTGAGCGTCTCCGTGCTTCGGAAGGCACGTTAAGCCGTTGGTCCCGGTTACCACTTAATGTGGTAGTCGTTAATCCGAGTTGGAAGCCTTAAAGGCGGCTTGATAAATTCCAACAGCAGGTGGCCACAAACCTGCCTCCACCAATCCGCACTGGGTTCGCGTGGTGGAGTATGACCTAATCTCTCTCACCTCGATTAGTGAGAGAAGTACTTTGTCCAGCAGTGGGCAATATAGGCTGATATTATTATTATTATATATAGATTCTAGGTACATGGTTTGGATGTAAGTGGATACAAAAGTATAATCTAATCGATTGAATTCCTATGGAACGAGCATCTCTTACTTGCCAGTCCAATACTATCTACTTGTTTGTCTACAATTGCTCCATTTACTTTTGAGAAGCGCTCGAGAACTCAGCACTTTGAATAATTAAAACACATTTGCATCCGATTATACGTCGCTCTCGTATCGCTATTAAATCAATTCTGAGAGTGTTTGATATTCTATTAATAATCGATTACGCGATTAATTAAGCGTGAATTCATTCGATATATATAAAACAGTAAAAAATATTGCCAAAATTTTAACAATGAGTAAATTTGTATTAAGTGGCTACCACATATCAACCAAGAGAGTGACAGTGACTAAATTATTTGCAAATGAATAGTAAGGGACGGGTATATGAGCGCGCGCTCGGAATTTAACGACGTATGTTCAAAAACGAATTTTATAATTCTCTAAAAGAACTGCACTATGAACTTAGACTATAACTTGACTAGACATAGCATTGTTAACAAATATGGCGCCTAAAAGCGACCTCAGTTACGCACTATGTGTGGGTCATGCCAGGGTTTGATTTATTGAAAATTAACTTTAGAGCTCCCCGCAAGGGATCTGGCGTGAGGTTATAGATAGATAGATAGATAGAACTTTAGAGCTGTCAATGTGTGCATGCGCGGGCGTACTACATTATATATACCCTAGATATATTTTATGCCGTTTTCGCGCGCACGATGCTCCACCTAGACAAGTCTGTAAGACTATATAATATTGTATAATACAATGCACGGCACAGGCTTTCTCTCAAACTGAGAGGGTTTAGGCCATAGTCCACCACGCTGGCCAGTGCGGGTTGGCGAACTTCACACACCTTCGAGAAACTCTTAGGCATGCAGGTTTCCTCATGATGTTTTCCTTCACTGATTTTCACTTTCGTAAAGACCAGGTGCGTGCCTCTACAGTCTAACCGCTAGGCTATCACTGCTTCTCTATCATGTAAGACTATGAAATAAAAAACTGCTTTACAAGAACTTTGCTACAATGTTTTTAAGTAAATTCTATTGACTAGTTCTTAACGTTTCGCGTTGGAATTAGAAAATTTGAAGCAATTGAAATTGTCGAGATCGAGAAAATTTCGTTAAATCCTGTATTCCTTTTACCAGATTCTAAACTATACACAGACATTTCGGCGCGTGCTGCGCCACGATACATATCACCTGCTTCAATTGATTATGATGGGCAAAATTGAGGGCAAAATACGCGTTGGATGACGGAACAAATCATGCTGGGGAACATTAGGGAGTGGACCGGAATTGCCAGCGTTAAACAGATTTTTCGTATGGCTCAAGAAAGAAGAACATACGCAAAGCTGACGGGCAACCTCCAATAATGGAAAGGCACTTGAAGAAGAAGAAGAAAATATACAGTCAAAAATTAAGTCTCTAGTCCATATACTTTTTGAAGTCCATGGAATACAATTAAAAATAAAAATAAAATACAAAATTACGTTTTTATCGCCGTAGCCACTTGACATATTTACTTGTACTTTCTTGTGCTTGTGGTTTTGTATTTATGTTACCGGAAATGATGTAATCCGTCATTGTATAGATGACCTAGGAAATGTATAAAATACCGAAAATTGCCAGGTGATGTAAAATGATACAAAATGAAACAAATTGTATAATACACATTTCCTAGAAATTATATACATTTATAGCAACCGGAAACTTAACAACACTGTGTTAACTTCTAGATGTCGGTAGATTACAGAAGGGTAAGTGTTGGGGGGTAAGCTAACCTAGTTTTACTGCAGTGTAGCTGTTGTGCGCCAACGAAAGTTTCTACGTGCCTAGTACCCTTTATGATGATTATCAATACATTTCCTAGTACCATTTTGGAATTGTATACAGTGCTTAGGAAATATATACATTTTTTTATATCAGTTGGATAAGTTGGTTAACACTAGGAATTATTCCTGTGTTGTAAGTGCGTTTACAGACACGAAATTTACATACACAAACACACAGACAGAAACAAATATTTGTGGGTCACACAAAGATTTGTCCCGTGCGGGAATCAAACCCGCGAATACTCAATTCATTGGGCAGAGCGGCTTAAGCTGTTAACCATTGGAGCCGTCCCTCCGTCCGTCAATTTTCTCCTGTAGTCTTTTCCCGAGACATAGGTACGGTGACATTTCATCAAATTCCATTTTACGCATATATTATTGTGGAATATTTAAAAATCCAGTTAATAAACAAATAGTAATATTAGCCCTGTTAAGAAACTGTCCCCACCGTTGGGCACGGGCCTCCTCTCAATCTGAGAGGGCGAACTTGGCGAACTTCACACACCTTCGAGAAACTTTTAGGCATGCAGGTTTCCTCACGATGTTTTCCTTCACCGTTAAAGCTTGTGATTAATTATTATGTTAATTTTTGTTTTCGAAAAGACAGAGGTGTGGTACTGGATTTGAACCCGAGACCTCTGACTTTGCAGTCCAACGGTTTAACCACTAGGCTATCACTGCTGTCTAAAAATAATCTAAAAATAAATAAACAAAAATATACAACCAAAAATCTATTTTAATTTGCATTTTAAACGTCTTATTCCAAAACTCGGACTTTCGATAGTTCTAGTACTAAATCACTGACAATTCCAGGTCTTAAGAAAATTCTTACTACAAAACGAGAATCAGCGTTGAAAGATATAGCTTCTACGGTTAGGTCTAAAGACAAAACACTGCGACCCCTAGGTTAACTGTAGTACCATCTCTAGCGGACGTCTAAAGCACATACCCTCCAAATGGTGTCAAATTCTCCATTTTGAAGTTCATAACTCAGTTTTAGTATCAGACATAGTGATTATAAACAAAATTCAGAAAATACGGAAATTATTATGATTTATATCCTAGTATTATATATATATTTGACTGCCTCGTTTAGTGGCAAAGCGCATCGCTTTGTGATCACGAGGTCCTGGGTTCAAATCCTAGGTCGGACAAGTGTAGTTTTTCTAACGAAAACTTCCCAGTACGAGTCCGGAGTCTGATATTGTGCCGGGTATATGGCAATAGGCTCGCCCCCTATTACATGGGACCTAACATCGTCGGTGAAACGTGGGTGTACTCAGTACACCTCTGCCACCCCACTCTTGGGGAATATAGGCGTGACGGTGTTTTCAAGTAACATTGACAATATTATGCAGGCGTTAGAGCATGATGCTCCGGTAATTTAACAAAAAAGGACTTAATTGATAGACGGAAATAGTGCAATGATAAGAAAAGATTTGCCTTCAAGTTGCTAGGATTCATTGCTATTTATGTAGAACAGCCCTGTCAAATTCAAAGTCACTGGTGGACCAAAAGCACGAAGACCGTAGACTAGGTAGGCGGCAAATCCAAATATTTAAGAAGATCAACTACTGAAAATCTTAAGGAAAAAAAGTACTATTATAGGACAAGTATATTTATTAAATTTACAAAATGGTTTTAACACACTCGCGGCCACACTATCTGGTTATTTTTAAAATTTATTCGGGCTGCAGGAAAATGCGGTGCGGCCCTAAAAAAAAAGTGGGCCGTTTGACAAGCTTGATGTAGAATATACTTATGAAACCGCCAACCAAATATACATTGTAAAAGTCATATGTTGTTTTCATCCTTCGTATGTTTTATGAAGCTTTATGTAAATATATGGGCTTATATTCATCTTGTTCTCATAAATAATAATTTCTTGGTTACACGCCAAAGAAGGTAAAGAATGCGTTCCGGTACTTGTCAGAATCGCCGGCAAAAACTGATAAGTTAGAAATGAAAAAAAGGGTTATTTAGTGGAACATCAAGTCATGTGGATCGATAAAATATTTTTAATATATTTCATCTCGTTATACTTTTAATAAAATTTCAAAATATAGAAAAACTAGGCGTTGATAAAATTAAACAGAACGTTGAGAATAAATGATGCCATACTGAATGAACAATTTCAAGCAATTTATATATAATCTGTGAAGTTGTAGCACTAAAGGTGGGGCTGAATAGTCCTGGATAGGTCATCGTTTTGTAATAAGGAAAAGTTTAAGCCGTTTTTACATAGACTTGATGTTACCGTAACAATTCCGACTTATTCAATTTTTCAATAAGACCGATAATGTTCATAAATTTGCGTAATTACTTATAAAACTTAAAACTTTATATAATTCTATTTCTTAATTATGTAAATTGGGACAGTTTGCGTTTTAGGGGCTGACACAATGAAATTGTTATAATCATCCAATTGTTTTTAAAATTGTACAAATACGATCACCGATTTCTTTATAAATATTATTATAATATGTCTATCTACCTATATTATCACGCCGTATGATCAAAATCAAGAAATTATTAAAAAATACGTAAATGCGCCATCTTGACACATTGAAATAGTTCTATAGGATTTTTTAAATTATAATTCACATGCAGTACGAATTAAGTGATTTGACAGATGATTTATCTGACGAATCACTAGATTCGTATTAAATAATGAAATTTTGTATTTTGTTTTTCTGTTTCTTTATAAATTATTGTTATTAAAATTGATTCGTTCTCTTTTACTAATAATAAATAGTAAAAAAAACTATTTTAACGCAGCGCGTTACAATAGCTTCATAAAATATCGTGTTATCCTACCACGCCGCGTTACGTGTTTATTTGGTCATATAATAATAAAGGCATGTACTTTAGAACTCGATAGCGTCTAGCTAACGTCTATCTGCAGGGCTAGCACTGGTGCCTTAAGTCCTTACTTATCTTGTGCGAGAGTAAATTTTGTCCGCCCGTGATTTGAGTCTTTTACGCAAGTGAAAATAGTCTTGTCTATACGTCATACAATACAGTTTTTGAAACGAGTTTTCTCGTGTCTCACTTTTCTCACGGTACGCCATGACAACACGTAAGAGAAATTGTTATCTCACGCCTAGGGAACAAAATCTGTTATCAAAAAAAGTCTTGTCGCGCCCTCTGCTCGGCTGTTCGTACCAAACCCAACGCAAAAAACGAGTGTTATAAGTTTAACGTGTGTCTGTCTGTGGCACGTAGCTCCTGAACGGATGAACGGATTTTAATTTTGCTTTCTTTTAATTTGGAACGTAACTTGATCGAGAGTGTTCTTGGCTAAGAGCCATTTAAGTTGAGGTTTTATAAATTTTTATTTTTTGTTTTACTTGTTTATAGTTGTATCACACAAATTTGTTGCAGCGTTATAATCTTGCAACAGGTAGCAACCGGTAACTTTGCTAACACACCAGTGTAGCCCTGACCTGTGACCCTAAGTGATAAGTCACGAAATTGTGCATTCAATATACAGTGTTGCTCTGCCAGTAAATGTTATGAAGTCAAGACCAACACGGGGTGCATGTGTTGGTATAATGACAGAGTTTAATGCAATGGCTGGTGTATAATGCGGTCCATAGGTATTCTGGTCGGCTGGAGCAAAGAAAACAGTTCAGGTGAACTCACAAACAAAACCATCTGGGGTGTTTGTTTGTAACTCAAATGCTGTCCCATTTTATATCGGGCTTAGCGTGCCCCAAAGGAATAATCTGTGAAATAAAAAGTGAGAAATCGAAGTAAGAAAAGCTGTTCACAGCTTGGATATCCTTGGTTATAAATATATGGCTCACAGTTAATATCAGCGTTTGTAATTGGGCAATAGAAAAGAAGACAAAAAAAGGGCACACCACACCAAATTGCAAAAATGTTGTAATCAAAACTTGTCGCAACTTTTTCTGCCTTTAGAAACAAGCGAACATTGCGGCAATGGAAATCATCTATAAAGCTTTGCTTTCAAAGGGCTGAGGGCTTAAAGTGCTACTTGTTACTGAATTCAGGGCAAGGTCACGTCACAGCTTTGTCCACCCTGACCGAGTTAGGTTTAGAATTGCATCCCATTATCGGTAATCACGATTCACCTAGTGTCCAGCCGTAACATTCGCACAAATAAAAAATCCCACAAGGCTTTCTTGGAGCAGTCGGTATAAGCACACCACCGATTTTGAAACTACATTGCGCTTTGGCGACTTTCACGTCGGTGGACTGGAGTAAATATAATAGCTATTTCTAGCAAGTCAGTCGCAGCATTGAGCCTTCAAAAATCGTCGTCTGAAAGTAGCGTGTGTGGTTAGACATAAACTGATAATATGCCTAGCCTTGTGGAATTCTTTATTTGTGCTAATGTTACGGCTGGACACATGATAAATTACAAACAAGTACTGTAATATCTACTTATGGCTGTCAATCTTTTGACATTATTGTCACGGTCACGATAAGTTGTACAATTGTCTTTAATAAAATAGTGATATGTAGTGTATTACACAGGCCTACAATTTTTTTTTTTTGGTGTCGTTCGTTCTGTTTGTAAAAAGTAGGTAATGTACAATATATTGTCATACGTTATTTTTACTCGTCAGCTCTAGTTTACCTTCTACCCTCATTTAATTTTCTTCCCGGTCTTTTTCGTAAATAGTCATTATTACATTAACATCGATAATGTTTATGTTACTATATCATTATGGCTAGTATGTTTGTGGTGAATACATACTAAAAGATCAGCGTAAATCGATAAGTCACTGAATCGTCTGTATTTTGCTTACTTCGGTATTGAAATTCGACACCAAGATAAAGTGTGGACGCCTGATAGTGTATGTAAACTATGCGTTGAACATTTGTGACAATGGGAGAAAGGGGCACGTAAGTCTTTGAAGTTTGGAGTGCCTATGATATGGCGAGAATAAAAAAAATCATTATGACGACTGTTACTTTTGTATGACTAATATAGTGGGCATCAACAACAACAATCGCCGTAAATGGAAATACCCTAATATTTCTTCAAAACAAAGACCTACTCCGCATTCAGAAAATGTTCCAATACCAGCTTTTCACCAGGTAGTGCAGCAATCTAAGGAGGAAACTCTAAGGAACGTGCTGAGCTACTAGCGTCCAGATTAAAAGAAAAAAATTGCCTTTCCTCAGATGTTCGAGTGTCTACGTATCTCACGAGAGAACGACGCTTATTACAGTTTTTTTCATATGATAAATATTTTGTGTATTGCTGTAATGTGAGTCATCATCATCATCATCTCAGCCTATACTTGTCCACTGCTGAACATAGGCCTCCCCAATCGCTTTCCAGCGTAACCGGTCCGATGCCACCTGCATCCAACGACTTCCTGCGATTTTCACAAGATCGTCGGTCCATCTGGCAGGCGGTCGTCCCACGCTGCGCTTGCCAATACGTGGTCTCCACTCTAGAATCTTTCTGCCCCAACGCCCGTCCGATCTACGCGCTATGTGGCCCGCCCATTGCCACTTCAGCTTGCTAATCTTAACGGCTATGTCGGTGACCTTGGTTTTTCTACGAATCTCCTCATTCCTGATTCGATCGCGTAGAGAAACGCCGAGCATAGCTCTCTCCATAGCTCGCTGAGCAACTCTGAGCTTTTTTATGAGACCTATTGTAAGAGACCACGTCTCTGATCCATATATCATCACTGGTAACACACATTGACTAAAAACTTTAGTCTTAAGGCACTGAGGTATTTTGGATGAGAAGATGTTGCGCAGTTTCCCGAACGCTGCCCAGCCGAGTTGGATTCGTCGATTGACCTCTCTCTCAAAGTTGGACCTACCTAACCGGACTACCTGTCCCAGGTAAATGTATTCGTCGACAACTTCAAGAGTAGAGTTCCCAACGGTGAGTGCGGTGGGTACGACATGGACTTTAGACATTATTTTCGTTTTGTCCATGTTCATTTTAAGACCCACTTGTTGAGATACTCTGTTGAGGTCACCGAGCATTCGTCCTAGATCTTCCAGCGACTCCGCCACGACCACAATGTCGTCGGCAAATCGAAGGTGAGTGATGTATTCGCCATTGATGTTGATGCCAAGTCCTTGCCATTCCAAGAGCTTGAAGGCGTCCTCTAAGGTGGCCGTAAACAGTTTCGGAGAAATGACGTCTCCCTGCCTTACTCCTCTTTTTATGGGGATCGCTTTCGTGCACTGCCCCTGTACTCGGACTGACATGGTGGCGTTATTATACAAGCACCTCAACACCTCAATGTACCGATAGTCAATGCGGCATCGCTGGAGAGATCTAAGAACCGCCCAAGTCTCGATCGAATCGAAGGCTTTCTCATAGTCCACAAACGCCAAGCATAGTGGCCGATTATACTCCTCGGTCTTCTGTATAATCTGCCGCAGCGTATGTATGTGGTCTATGGTACTAAAGCCTTTCCGGAAACCGGCTTGTTTGGGAGGCTGGAAGTCATCAAACCTGCGTTAGAGACGATTCGTAATGACTCTCGAAAACAACTTATAAACATGGCTCAGCAGTGTGATGGGCCTATAATTCTTCAGTAAAGTGTTATCACCTTTCTTGAAAAAGAGTACCACCACACCCCTGTTCCACGCTTCCGGCGTTTTTCCTTCGAGCAAGACGGAATTAAACAGCCTCTGAAGGACTTTAAGTACCGGCGATCCGCCCGCTTTCAGAAGCTCTGCGGTAATTCCGTCTTCACCCGGCGCTTTGTTGTTTTTAAGGTGTTTGAGAGCCATCCCAATCTCGTACAGGCTGATGTGAGTGGTTTGCTGATATTCATGGGTTTGACGATCTATCAGCCCAATGAATGGCGTCTCTTTATTGACAGTAGTAAACGAAGTCTCAAAGCAGTTCTTCTACATAATGGAAATAAATATGCTCCCGTTTCAATTACTCACTCAACATCTGTGAAAGAAGAATATGAGGTAATTTCAATTCTTTTACAGAAAATAAAATATTTTGAACATAACTGGATGATCTGCGTCGACTTGAAAATAGTTAATTTTTTATTGGGTCAACAGAGTGGTTATACTAAATACCCATGCTTTATTTGTCTCTGGGACAGTCGAGCCAAATCACACCATTGGACTAAAAAAAATTGGCCTATGAGAGATGCTCTTGTTGTCGGAGAAAGAAATGTTATAAATGAACCCTCAGTTTCAAGAGAAAAAATCATTCTTTTCCGCCATTGCATATAAAATTAGGGCTGATGAAACAGTTTGTTAAGGCTCTCGACAGAAATGGTCAATGTTTTCAGTTTATTTCACAGAAATTTCCTGGTTTAAGTACTGAAAAATTAAAAGCTGGTATCTTTGATGGAACTTAAATAAGTCAGTTAATGAAAGACTCCACTAATTTTGAGAGCTCTATGAATGATCTGCAAAGGCTTGCGTGAAAATCTTTTGTAGCAGTTGTACAAAATTTCCTCGGAAGTCATAAGGCTGATAATAATTAGTAGAAGAAATGCTGGTTCGTTTCAAAAATTTAGGCTGTAAGATGAGTATAAAATTACAGTATCTCAATAGTCATCTAGATCAATTTCAACACAATTTAGGAGATTTAAGCGAAGAACAAGGAGAACGTTTCCACCAAGACATAAAAACGATGGAGAATAGATACCAAGGAATGTGGCACAACCATATGATGGCCGACTATTGCTGGGGAATCATGCGAGATTGCCCACGTCAGTCTCATTCTAGAAAATCACTTAAAAGGCAATTTCTTGATGTTTAATACCAATAAAATATTATTTTTTTCTGATAACTGTATTTTTTATATCTCGGGAACTCGAGCTGATAGAAAAAAACCGGTAACATTTTTGATATCACCATGTAAGACATACTTAAAATCAGGTCGTAAATCCCCGGCACCAAAATCGTTGTAGGCCTGTGTTATTAAAGTTAGGTTAGCGAAAGCTAACGATTAGGAGAATGCAACGATGGATTTAGATTTATTCAGTCGTTAAACTATTATAGAACAGGTTGACTAATATTTACAACACAAAGACTGACGAGCTTGGGGTATTGTTGCTTTGTAGACACAATCTGACTACCGTCTTTGAATTCTGGTTTGGTCATGCTCACCATAATGTCTTTGCTTGCGGTGGCTGTCTAGCGCCGGTCACTCCCTTCTCTGCAATATGGTCGAGGGGAGTGATAGCTGTTCTACTAGAATAATACTCGTGAACGGTTGCTGCTTGTGGGGACTAGTCCATCTGGAATCCTTTAGACGCTCTTTACAAATAACATCATTCGATTCATATCTCGATCGTAAGGCATCACACTGGAGATAAATCGTAAACTTTTTAATTATAACCTAAACATTGTATCCACACAATATGATTGAAAAAAAATAAGAAAAGAGAAAGAGAAGTAAATAAAAAAGACTGAGTTTCTTCGACTGATCTTTTCAGTGGAGACCGCGTTCCGATCCGGAGGGAGATTAGTAGTTAAATTAGATTTATAAAAATGTAAATTGACTATTGTTAGCGCGCCCACAGGGCTTATACTAAATAAATTATTTGAGTTTGAGTTTCAGCTTTTGATGAAATTACTTATCTCGTTTCTACTAATAAATCTTAGTCTTCTACTATCAGTAATGCAACAATAATATCGACGTGTTTAAAGTGGCAAGAGAGAACATTTGGTAGCGATTCTCATTTTCTATTGGGTCAAAATTTGTTAACGAACTTTTCGATGTCTGCTCTGAGTATTAGTTGGGTTTACCATGAAGTAGATTATACAATTCCTTATATAAGTAGCATTCGTCAAACGATATTGTGTTTTAGGACATCAAACTTTGAATGAGACATAAGGTTCAGTTAAGCAAGCGGCTTTGATCCGATACAGTTTATTGCATAATAAAACCGGTGTTTACACGATCGATGATCTTACCAATGACAATTGGCATTGCAACAGGTGGTCATGCAGCATGGTTTAACCACCTGTTGTATATTTATAGTGCTTGGCTTTAGTGTTCAACAACAAAGGGTATCGTTCCTTTATTTTGGTAACGAATTTTGGAAAGCTTTGATCTTGAGAATTTTGAATTCATAGATACCAATAATATCTCCAGATATGAAAGAAAGCTTGTAGTTTTAGACGATGATAGCAATAAAACATTACACAACGAGAACAAATGAAGAGAACAGCATTGTTGAAACTTTCGTCTTGTTAGTATTGCATCTGCAATCACTCGATCCCTAACTTGAGGGACAGTAGCCGGTGGGTTGCCTGAAGAAAATGAGATGTCAGTTTTTTCGAGTTATAGAATAAAAACTCGGCGAAAGTTGAACAGTATAATAATTTGAAAAATTATCCCTCCACGAATCAAACTAAACCCAGACGTTAACTGCCACCCCATCCTCGTATTAATGTAAACCAACGTTAGTTTTCGTCTCTTACTAACAGTATCGCAACAAAAGGGGACTCCCTCGTTCTACTATTCAATTTAAATCCTCGACAATTATTAGCGGCTCTTAATTTGGGTTTATCACGTCACAAACTTTAATTGAAATTGTTTTCAGTGAACGAACACGGCCACTTTAGGGTGACAGGTTTTCGCTTTATCGCCTTGTCAACTATACTTCTCAGAAGCTTAAATAAATATTTATTCGTTTGCTTAAACATAATATTATGAAAATATGATGTACGGGTTCCGTAGATACCGGTTGGTGACGATATTTTTATATCTGTATGTTTCATTCTAGCCCTTACTACCATTTGATTACTATCTATTACGTGGGCTACCGCGAATCATTTTGGTGAAATTTAACTGAGTATTTTAAACACACAACATTTTGCGTTTGTATTCTCCGTGTCAATATCTAGTCAGCAACTTCGGTCTCCCTAGCGAGAAGGTTGTCAATTTTATAATCACTTAATTTTATCAATCTGTCAATTATTGTTTGTGTCGGGTGCTTATTCAATTCATAATTCTTATTGAAAATTGGCAAGTGTCAATTTGGTTAATTAAATGTCACGATAGAATCAAAAACCTCGGCAAAATGAAAGTTTATTTTTATGTATGCTTAACTATATTGAAATTTAAAATTTTAGGAAATGTTTGTGGGGTCACGTGAATATTTACACCGTCACGCCTATATTCCCAAGCGGGGGTGGCAGAGGTGTACTGAGTACACCCACGTTTCGCCGACGATGTTAGGTCCCATGTAATAGGGGGCGAGCCTATTGACATATACCGGCCACAATTCCAGGCTCCGGACTCATACTGGGAAGGTTTTTCGTCAGAAAAACTTCACTTGTCCGACCTAGGATTTGTACCCAGGACCTCGTGATCACCAAGGCATGAAGATTTATCCTAGTCTTACTCGGTCGTGTGGGTCAAGCAGACACGATCAAACCGTTAGACCGAGTCGTCGCCAACCCTCTGCTTAAGCTTTCGGGGGAAAATCCGGCAATGAGCTATTGATCATTCCTGTGATGAAGATGGGTCATAGTGATCGCAACGCCCCGCAAGAGTACAAAAATAGCGAAAAAAAGTATCCGATAAAAAGTACATCGTGATTTATTCAGTGTTGGGCAGTATGAAACACAAACTGAAAAAACTCGTTTCATGCATACCAATGTAATGACTGCATGATTAAGTTGCCGAGTGAATTGCACTGAAAAGTTTCCTGTATTTGTCATGATGCCAAAGACGGTTAATATTAATAAATGACAAACGGTTTGATTGAAATGCGACCTTATTCGAGATTGACGTGTTGTTGAATTACATTATGGAGAAGTAGGTTTTTAATCTGCAAGGGAATAGGGGTGTGAAAATATGAAGTTAAAGTTTTATCATATTTTTTACTAACGACCAATAATACTACTACTAACAAACTTTTCACAACAGAGTAATAATTAACTCACCCTTATGTCACAGATACAATGCGGCAACGTCGCGATGCAAGAGTTGCTCTGATAAGACAATATTATCGGTGACTTCATCGCTGTTAGTTTAAGATGTTGTATATAAAAAGGAAAAAATCATGAGACACAAAAACTTTTTTTTTGTGTGTGAGTTTGGAAATATGTTAATGGCAAAATTTGAACTTTATTTGAACTGACAGCGAAGCGCTGCCGGCTTTATCAATAGAATTATAAATTAAGTCAAAAAAAAAAGCTATCGTATCACCCTGGCAAGCTTCTGCGCATACAATATTGATTTATTTTTTATATTCAGCCAACGTTATCAATTCCGCACTTACATAAAACATTATACATGGAGTCAGTCTTGCAATTGAGATGCACCCTAGTTTATTTATTTTCTGTGTGCTGACAGATTCATGCAATATGAAAAAAATAAATCACATTCTGAATCTGCACTGCATCAAAAATTAAATTCAATCTACCTATCTATCTATAACCTCACGCCAGATCCCTTGCGGGGTAGGCAGAGAGTACAGAGTTCCAACAGGTTCTTTTCTTACATACCTCTCTGGCTTCCTCGACTCTCATAGTTCGTCTCATACACGCTCGCCGGTTACGGAGACTCTTGACTTTTCCATCAGATAAGACTTGGTTTATTTGGTCGTGGTAAGATAGTCTAGGCCTTCCCCGGTACCTGCATCCTTCCACTTTCACATTGTATATCTGTTTTGTCATTCTTTCCTCTGGCATTCTTTCTATATGCCCGACCCAACGGAGCATGCCCTTTCTCATCTTTACACCGATACTATCTTTCATACCTTAATTAAATTCGAAGGGAGTTATAATGTTAGGATGTGCCCACATTGCACTGCAAGGGTTACTAATTGCGCGCGGCGCCTTTAGCTTATCCTTCACGCAACTCAAGCACGGTTTGCAAGTTCCCGCGTAGCGTGCGCATGTAATTTGCTTTTTTTTCGAACGTAGGTGCTGGTGGGACCTCCGGCGCGTAACTGCTTGAGCGCAAGCCACGTTAAGCGTTGGCTTAGGGGTCTTTACAGTTTTACTGCACAATAGGTCTTAAGATTTGGTCAAATAGCCGACGGAGCGCGACTGGAGAGCGACGCAAGCGCTCGATTACGTTCGGTTGTGACGTTTGCCGTCGCGCCGAGCGGGGCTGCGCTGTGTGGCGTCTCCCGTACATTTCAGTACATTACAACTAACCAAGCCGCGCAACCGTCGCGCTCCCGTCGCGCTTCCGTCGCGCTGCGTCGGATATGTGGCGAAACCTTTACGTAATGCACGGGTGTGTGCATCTTTTTTTTTAAACAGGTGCATTCGCTGATTTCTCGCCTATATGCGACGATGTTGCCGACTCTGTAAAATCACCCCATTAGAGTGATAGAATTAAAATATCTAAATATTATAATATGGTAGAGGCATGTTGAACACACGCGAAAATTAGATAGATACCAAAAAAAAAATAGCTTTCCGGATAGGGTGATCGGGTAAATTAGAAACATGAAATATCGCCATATCATTAAGCTGATATTGATGCGCTTTCCCTTGAGTTTTTCGTTGATTCATGCTGGTAGTATAGTTGATCATTCAGGAGTGCTAGCGCCAAACGCCTGCGCAAGCTATTGACAGTACTGAAAACTAAATTTGGAAGTGCATAGCAACTTGGAAAATTACAATATACATGCTGTATGTACATTTAATTTGTAGCCGAATTGAAACCGAACCATGTACAAACCACAAATCGTTGTGTGGACTTGTATATTATGTAAATAGAGCTTGTAACATTTTCGCGGCGGTAACACCACCACAGTTAGTCACCAGCTAAATTAGAGAAATGTTGGGGTTGGAATTTTATTGAGTGTTGTTTAGTTAACTGAATCAAAAAATGTCACGTCATGCAGACTTCTTTGTGATAGAATATTTATTTATATATTATATATTTATACATAATATGAGAGTAGAGGAAGCCAGAGAGGTATGTAAGGAAAGAGCCTGTTGGAACTCTGTACTCTCTGCCTACCCCGTAAGGGATCTGGCGTGATGATATATATAGATAGATATATATTTATACATATACTGTCAAGTTGGTCTAGTGGTGAATAATGTGATTTGCGATCACAAGGTCCTGGGATCAAATCCTAGATCGGACAAGTGTAGTTTTTCTAACGATAACTTCCCAGTAGGAGTCCGGAGTCTGGAATTGTGTCCGGTATATGGCAATAGACTCGCCCCTTATTACATGGGATCTAACATCGTCGGCGTAAAGTGGGTGTACGCAGTACACCTCTGCCACCCCTGCATGGGGAATATAGGCGTGCAGTAATTTTTTTTTTTAAATTTATACATCCAAATATTTATATATATGTACCTACAGGTAGTCTATTTTTTTAATTTCGAAAGTCTGTTGCTTTCCTTTTAACCGAGTTCTAAAAAGGAGGAGGTTCTCAATTCGACGGTATGTATTTTTTTTTGTATGTATGTTACGCGATCGTTCCGCCAATTATGAATCGATTTTAAAGATTCTTTTTATATTGTGTTCAGTATGTGCTATAGCTCCAAGGTGGTCCCATTTTAATTTCATCGGTATTGGACCTTGGACTTGGAAGATACACCAGGGAACTCCTTAACGACAGTCAATACGAATGCGTAGATTGAGATATGATGGGTATTACTTCAATCCTATAGGTACCATGTCATTGAACTAATTAGGATATTATAATAATACTAGCTTACCCGACAAACGTTGTTTTGCCATATACATTATTTCTAGGATTTTTTTTTAGTCCAATAAAAAATAGCTGACACTATAAGTGTGTGGGATGTAATTATAATTGAAAGAGGAATGAAGCGTTGTAGGCGATTAAAGTATACTTTATTCAAGATAATAAATTATTCTTTATTAAAGTAACAGATATATATTAAATTACAATTCTTGATAGCTATCTATACATCGAAAATAGTTATTCATATTTCTATTAATAAGTATGGCATTAAAAAAATAAACAAAGATTAATCTCTCAGCGCAATGGAGTGTACAATATTTTCGGTCAGTCCGTCTTTAGCCAATACAAACAAACTGGATGGGTTTCCCACGCGAGAATATGCCACATATAGTTGTCCGTGGGAAAAGCGTGGTGTACTTAAATCTAAGCCACAAAGAGACAACGTTTGGCCATGTGACTTATTGATCGTCATTGCGAATGCCAATCTAATTGGGAATTGAATGCGTTTGAATTCAATTGGCACATCTGTAGGAATCATAGGGATTCGTGGCAGCAATACATTTTCGCCTCGGAACTTGCCATTCAAAATGCTGGCTTCGATAACGATTTTCATTAATTTTTAATGACTAATCGGGTGCGATTTGAAGGCCGTGGTGGGTTACCAAAATAACTGGAGATCCAACCTTCTATTGTAAATGGTGCGGTGGCATGCCTGACATATCCAATGAATTCAAAAACTCAATTGGATAATTCACAGCTTCGTTGGCATCGCAAACTGCATCGACAGATTTGTATGACACCAAGTCCCCTGGCAACAACTGTTGTATCTTGTAATTTAATCCATTGACGTCCACATTTTTTTGCTGCCAAAATCGCTTTTTCTGCCAGCCACTCAAGAAAATTCGTAACGATGTAATCCGACCAAGAACCAAAGTTACCGACATAGCTCGCAGACTCAGTAAGCTAAAGTGGCAATGGGCTGGTCACATCTGCAGAAGGACCGACGGCCGATGAAGCAAGCGTTTCCTAGAGTGGAGACCGCGACTTGGTAAGCGTAAGGTAAGACGGCCCCCAGCTAGATGGACCGACGACCTCAAAAAGGTCGCTGGGACAGACTGGATGCGGAAGGCGGAGGACCGTGTGCAATGGCGCGTGTTAGGCGCGTGTTAGGCCTCTGCCTATGTCCAGCAGTGGACTGCGATAGGCTGATTGATTGATTGACTCAAGATTTTGGTATTGTAATAGTTTATTTTGTAATTTTTTGTATTTTTAACAACTATCTATCTATATCACTACGCCAGATCCCTTGTGGGGTAGGCAGAGGGTACAGGGTTCCATTAGGTTATTTCCTTACTACTTACTACCTTTCTGGCTTCTTCCACTCTCATACACAACCAATTTATTGATTATGAGAAAGATCATTGATTTAATAATTATATGTACTGCAACTTGTTTAGAAATCAGAGAAAATGGAGCAGGCAAGAGCAGTGTACAATAACAGAGCTATTTAGCGCTCCGTTTGCTCGACATACCCTAAAACAGTTCTAACGCGAGACCCAAACTATTTAAAACAATTTCGTATTCATTCTAAACGTAAAGCATACCAAGCACTAACAAGAATCTTCAAAGGAAAGCATTTCCATTAGTCAAGTCGTAACTTACGTAAAAATGCAAACAATGGTAAGCTCTCCATTGAGAGCATCTAGGTCATCACGTAATACGGTTATTTGGGTCAAGGAACACTTCTCCGTATGTGCCTAATTCCACTCAGATGAGCACCAAAAAGGCACTGAAATCCTAAACAAGATAAGTGACGGAAAGGCGAAATAAACTATACAATATTTTGAGCCGGATTAATCGGATTTCCGTTTTCAGACGTCGGTCGTCGGTCACTATTATTTAGTTATTCTCTAAGGCCTACTTGCATGAACCAGTGTTAGAGTTACCTATTGACTAACTAGAGATTAGAACGTTAAATCAAATCAAATCAGTTTATTTGCGAAAATGGGTTACAGTGGATGTTAAAATTACAATGGTCGTCCGCCATATTCTGCCTTTAGGCATGCAAATATCATTAGGAATAATCTAAGATCTTAAAGTACCTAACAATTAAGAAAACATAATAATTGTATCGGACATTTATAAATTATTTAATTAAAACTTAAATATATAATCAAATATGTACAATAGAATTAATACAAAGTGTCTGTTTTAATGTTGATCATCGTAATTTTAATTATAATAGTGACCGTTAAAATAATATCAGGACTGATGAATTGAATTTAGATAAGTTGCGTAATTAAAAAAAAACATCATATTATATTGTCAACGAGGTTAAGTTAAAGGCTTTTTACGTTATAGCCTCGAGTTAGTCTATAAGTAACGCTAACGGTTCGTGGGCTTAATGATACGAGAAAAAAAAGAACTTACGGTTTTTTATTCCAAGTTTGTCTTCTTACGTTGGAGATCACTTAGAAATCGAAATATAATTTATTTTCCACTCTTACACCTAATTTTACAGGATATTATTACCCTAATATTATCAAGTAACCAGTCAAATCGATACAGAGGAGACAGTTTTAAGGGAAATTATACGAGTAGTAAATGTAAGATTTAGTAGTTTAAGAAATAGGGTATATTGTGATTAAGTCTAAATATCACCCTCAACATTGGATAGTGGAAATTATCTTTAAATTTTGATGACAGAATGTGGACTTTTTTAAGCATTGCCAAGTGAAGTATCGAATTATGAATACCTATGTTCTTTATGAGACTTCATTTTAGAGGGATTTTGCTGGTGAAACTTAATTTTGTTTTCTCATATAATTTTGTTAAGTATAATTTTAATCGTACAGTTGTAAAGTTGATGTGGATGCGTCCCTTAGATGAACAGTCTTAGTCTAAGATACGCCTGTACATTACGTCCATAAGGATACTCGCACAACATACAAGCATTTTGATATTTCGTGCTATAAAGTTCGTGCGCAAACTGGATACAAGCATAAATCCGGGCTTCCACTGCGAGCGGGACGGACTCCGTTCGAAGTCGAACTTGACTCGCACCAGTAAATTTCATAGCAGAGCTTCCACCAAGAAAGGGTTAAGCAGAAAGTGCTGAGCTGAATAAAAATAGTTCAAAATGTACTCCCTCGCTTAAATAAATAGAGCGGACTCCGTACGGACTCTGTTTTACTCGCTACGGCAAATTTCAAAGAGGCGCTTCCACTGTCAAAAAGGTAAGCGGAACGGATCAAATGAGTAATAATAGGTAAAAACGAGTTAGCTGCGACACGATGTCGCCAACGAGTTTGCAACGGATTCCGCTGCACGAATTTGCGACTCGCTTGCAATGTAAGTCAGAACTAAAGGCCCCGCGGCCAACAGCGTAGATCATTCACACACACAAAACCTATTTGTCATTTTCCGTGTAGAGCCCTTCGCTCATTTCTCGCTGTCATTTCCCTTTTGCAGTGGAAGACAAATAATTAAAATAGTGATGACTCTTTCTTAGTGGAATGTAAAACCTATTTTAACTAGTTGTATTTCGTTCCGCTCGACTATTTCTCACTGATTACCCTTTTGCAGTGGAAGCCCGGCTTTAAAGTTATAACTCGCTAACGTGCATACGAATTCGCGCGAATTATTTTGTGCGTATTATATTCACCCCTTCTAGACATGGTCTTATTAAGTATTCTTTGCATTTATCCAGCGTATCTTTGCCTCAATAGTGGTCTCACTCATTACTTAGGGTAGTAATACGGTCACCGCAAACCGGGATCAACTAACTCTTTTTAGGTTATATCGCCATTTGTGAAACAACATTTTAAAACATATGTATGTATTTACCTATAACGGAAACTATGCACATACGCAATTAGATTTACACTTACAATGTTCTAGCTTGAAACCTATGAGTACGATATCAGTTTGATAGTCTCGTTGTTTGTCACTAAATCTTGCTAAACGTCGAAACAAAGACGAATGAATGTTGGCAGATATATACCTCGGCATAGTACATAAAGTATAGTCGGGTTACTATGGTATGGTTGGAGTAATTGGATACATCATCATCATCAGACGAAAGACGGCTTTGTGCTGTACGCATCCAGCTTCTACCTGCGACCTTCAGCAGGTCATCGCTCCGCCTTGTGGGAGTCTCCACCCCATCTTCCGGTACGAGGTATATATCTGCCTGAGGATCTTTCTGCCCCAACGGCCATCCGTTCTATGAGTATTGAATACGAATATGACAAATTGAAAAACAAGAGTAATAAGTATCGAATAAGGGACGGCTTGGTCGAATGGTTAAGAGCTTGAGTCGCTCCGCCCATTAAATTGGGAAATCGCGGGTTCGATTCCCGCACGGGACAAATCTTTGTTACCCGCAAATATTTGTTTCGGTCTGGGTGTTTGTGCATGTGAAATTCATGTTTGTAAATGCAACCACTACACAGGAATAATTCCTCTTGCGGGGCTACGTTTTAAGTACGGAAGAATAAGGGAAGCTGCGAGCAAAAGCTAGTGGAAATCATTTGCTACTGTATTATGCAGTCTTAGATATGGACATAAAAATGAGTCTGTTTAAACTTTTCAAATTAGGTATTACAAATGACTGCATGTTTTCAATATATGGTCTCAACATTGCCTCTTTTGTATATTCTTCTTTCGTAAGAGGAGTGCAAGAAGATTAACGATGAATTGTGTTGGGGGCCAATTCTATTAATTTACAATGTTTAATGAACTAATTCCGTTACTTTAAGGGTTCGATACCAATCTTAATAGATTCGTTACACAAAAAGCCATTTTGTTAATTTTATAAATATTCCATAATCAATCCTATACTGCACTGATGTTAAGTATGTACTTAAAAAAGGCTGTTCGATAAAGTTTTTATTATGTCAGCTTTGTTGGCAACTTACAGTAGAACATAATTTATTCAACCGCCAGCTGCAACTAATTTAGATATCTCCCAACTGCATTTAATGAAATTAAAATTTTTTTTATAACTGAAATTACCTAAAATTCCTGTTATTCACTCAATAATTACCCAGTCCTATAATATTCAAAGCAATACAGGGATTTCTAAGACATACACATCGATACGCACATATACATACAGGTTACGTATAGGAAGTAGGATATCAAAGTTGGTAATTAATTCGAAAACTTTTATAACTAGAAGTTTGATTTCGTGTTGAACTTGTAAAGCAATAATTTCATTGAAATGTCTAAGGTATTTGTGTTATATTTGTTCCATGTTGTTTAATGGACTATGGCTTCTTTGCAGTAGTGTGTAGGTTCTCCATATTCTCGGGAGCGTCACGCTTAACAACACGTGGAACGTGATTGTGGCGTCGATCGATACCATATATTATTGGTACGAATAATATAAAGAAGGATCGCCTTATTCTTCGCAAGTTTTCGGGTTGTTCTCTGATTAGTGACGGTCCTTATTTTGGCGCCGAGACATAGGAGCCGAGAATATGCGCGATGTATCGAAAACATTGCGAGTATGGAACCAAGATAGTTCTTGGCGAGGCTTTCGCGTAAATTGTGACACATCACTCGTCTTCATTTTAACAGGTACCGGCCCTAAAGATATCATAGGGAGTCAGTTTCAACACAGTGCAACAGTTGAAGGGGTTACTGCCCTAATTCGGGACTCTTGTTGAAGCAATAAGCTTATAGGGAATTAAGGCTACTGTGAATATATAGCCTGTGTCTGCATGAGGAGGCACGTATCTCAATGAGAATAAGGTTTCAAAGGGGTGTTGGGCCGAGCTGGGCTTTTGAGCCGCCAGCAGATCAGTGGGGTGAACACCATGAAGTAGGTACTAGAAATTTTGTATCTCTGGGACCATTGCCTATTATATTCTCTAAGCACTAAACTACATAATCGTAAATTATATCGTATAAACTTTAACTTATTAACTTTATGTTTGTGTTCGATTTTTATTTTAATATCATAATTTTAATTTCAGAATTTAAATTTTATATCATATTAAATTGAATAATACTTACAAATACTTTAATAAACAACTTGACATGATGTTAGATTATGTGAAAACTTTTGTCATCTTGATCTGTGTCACTATAATAATGCTGTGCACGTCTGTAATAGATCTAAACGTAAGTTTTAAGAAATTGAAATGAAAATGCACAAATTCATGTGTGTATTGTTGACGTGCCTATAATAAATAAATAATCCTTCAAAATGTACGTAAATGCCTATAATTACCAATGTATGTATTTAACAAATTCCTATCGTCTATTATCTGCATTATAAGTAACTGATCGTGTAATTCGGTCACAGTTTGTTATATTGATTCATAACGCATCTAAGAATAATATATCTTTTTTTGAACATACTGTGATGGCTTGATTCAGTGCTCCTAATGTATAATTGAATTCACATACCTCGAATATTCAGTAAGTCACTTTTGATGCAATGCTCATACATTTTTTGCCAAAATACTTTTGCGAAAAGACCTAAGGCGCTGCGTCGAACACCAAGGTTAGGCATTGTTCGGCTCGGGCAGCCTGAGACTGGTAACCGTGCATGGCATTAACATTTTGAAGGTTACCGTGCTTCGGAAGGCACGTTACGCCGTTAGCCCCAGTCACGTGGTAGTCGTCAAGCCAAGTCGGAGGCTTTATTAACAAATTCGAATACAGCAGGTCGCTACA
The DNA here is from genome assembly GCA_905147815.2 of Phalera bucephala. NCBI lineage: Eukaryota > Metazoa > Arthropoda > Insecta > Lepidoptera > Notodontidae > Phalera > Phalera bucephala. The sequence goes on along the minus strand of LR990609.1, from coordinate 3,339,268 downwards.
AACCTGCCTCAACCCATCCGCTCTGTTCCGGGGGTGGAAATGAATTATTTTCTTTTTTGTGAGTGAAAGCTTGCGTCCAGAAGTCGGACAGTGTAGACTGACAACAATATTACTAAAGAATATTTTGGTAAAAATGTCGGTGTACGGTATAGACACACCTGTCATTGATGTTGCCATTTCTATAACGCGATACGAACTTTTCATTTCCTGTCAAATCTATAGAAATGAAGAAAACATTTACCCGTGTCGTAGGCGGGGCACCGAAACGACGACCTAGTATACAGCGTGTTGGTGAATGGAGTGAAATAATGAGCCATGGCGATAATATATAGTACCTACACAGACACATACGCCTCTTATATCTATTTTCGTCGAGCGCGGATTGGTAGAGGTGTTCTTTGTAATTCGCCGACGGTGTTAGCTCACAAAGTAAGCACTAATATAAGTATATCATTGGTGGCGAGGCATTATACCAGGCACTATTACAGTTTTCGGACTGCTAAGTTGATTTTATTTATAGAAAAACCTTGATAACAATTTGTCCGAATTCGGATTCGAACCTAGGACCTCGGGGTCACTAATTGTACCATTTCCCCACTAAACAACCGAAACAATTTTACTTACAAGAAATAAAAAATATATTTTATTTAAATTGACGATATTTCAGGGACGGTTTGGTTCATTGGTTAAGAGCTTCGTCCACTGGATTGAGTAGTCACGGGTTCAATCCCCACACAGTTTCAGCCTAGGTGTTTATAAATTTCTTGTTTGTAAACGCACCCACGACACAGAAATAATAAATACCATGAGGCGACGTTTTAAAATAAATAAATAATAAAAGACATCAAAACAAAAACACTTCTTATTCCTCTAGTTGAGTCTCTCTTTATTCCGTGATTGAATCTTATGAGTTAAAAGACGCCCATATTACTGTAATCTTCCTCCCGTCCACTTTTAATATAAACAGAGATAAAGATGCATTTTTTTGTTGTGTTCAAAGTACAAAGGAATGCAAAATTAATATCAAGAGCTGCATCGCAGAGAAATTGCCCTTTGCGTCGACTCAGGACATCATTAATAGAGACTGCATTAATAAAAATTTACTTCCAACGAGAGATGGACGGGGCGCAATGAAATATTAATTTTGCGCAGCAATTTCCCGCAATTGTGAGTAGCATACAATCTTCGCGATGCACAGTATGACATCGGATTGATTTTTGGACACCCATTTAAATGCACAATGATAGCTTTGCAAATTACTAGGAGGGATCAAAAAGTAGTGAGAACGAGATACTCCTTGGTAAAAAAAAATACTGGCAGGCATAGCTCAGATACATATTTGTAATATTAATAAAAAAAATCTTCGATTCTCTTTTGTTTTTTTCTGAATGTAGTCATTTGTTTGCTTCGTGTCGGAACGTATTATCGAAAATGGAGAAAAACGAAGTGCGAGCCTTTAGTAAATACCTCTATTTAAAAAAGTTAACTACGCAAGAGATTCATTGCAATTTGGAGGCAACATTAGGAGAGTCTGCTCCGCCGTATTCCACTGTCGCAAGGTGGGCTTCTCAATTCCGAGTAGGGAGAACGAGCCCGGAAGACGAACATCGTTGCGGCCGTCCATCGACGTCAGTCACCTAAGAAAATGTTGCGAAAGTCGAGAAAATTGTATTGACCGATCGAAGAGTTACGGAGAAACGGGCATTTCATATGGAAGTATTCAATCCATATTGAAACATTCTTTGAGTATGAGAAAAGTCTCCGCAAGTTGGGTGCCGAGAATGTTAACCGACAGTCAGAAACAAAATCGACTTGACATTTCGAATATATTGTTGGACAAGTTTCAAGAAGATTCTGAAAACTTTTTGTCTCAATTCGTAACAACGGACGAAACATGGGCCCATCATTTTGATCCCGAGACAAAACAGCAATCTTCGCAATGGAAACGGCCATCATCACCAACTCCGAAGAAGTTTCGTGGCGTGGCATCGACTGGCAAGGTTATGGCCTCAATATTTTGGGACTCAGAAGGAATATTGTTGATTGATTACCTGGAGCGTGGAACCACTATTACAGGCCAATATTATGCAGCTTTAATTCCCAAGTTGAGGAATGCCATCAAAGAAAAAAGGAGAGGAAAACTTCGAAGGGGCGTGCTGTTTCATCACGACAACGCACCCGTGCACAGGTCGGCAGTTGCGATGGCTGCCATTCAGCAAGCTGGCTTTGAATTGGTTGACCAACCCCCTTATTCACCAGATCTGGCGGCTAGCGATTTTCATCTGTTCCCCAAATTGGAAAAATACTTAAGGGGAAACAGGTACGAAAACGATAACGAGGTGATGGATGCCGTGGAGAGCTTTTTGCAGGACCAAGACAAAACTTTTTTTGTGAAAGGGATTGAAGCCTTGTCAAAGCGCTGGACTCGGTGTGTAGAGAGACTCGGAAACTATGTAGAAAAATAAATTATTAAGTTATCAATAGTCATTATATTCTATCTCATTCACACTACTATTTGATCCCTCCTCGTATATGTACGTACTGTTTCTATTATTTTTATAGCTTACGATTTATTGTTAAATTTATGAAAGTCTTTATCGTTTTCTAAGGATTCTCACAACATTATATTAATAAGTAGACGGATCTTACACATGACAGTTTTGCCTAGTGTTGTAAAATGCTCGAGTCGACGCTTAAAACGCTCGCGTCTTCTACGTGTTTCTACGCTCGTGAGCGTCGACTCAGCGCTAAACGCTCGACTTCAGCGCTAAACGTTCGACTTCAGCGCTCATTTTTACAACACTCGTTTTGCCTGTGTTACATATTACTATAAAACTTCAGGTCTTAAAATAAAAATAGGATGCCAAAAAATCCGTTCCGATATCATACTGTGCGGTGGTTCAATTTATATTTAACACTGATATTGGCATATGAACGACGAATCATAACCTGAGGGCTTAGCACTAACAGACTGTTATTAGCGTATTGTCGAGAAAGTGTGCTGTTACGTTCATCTTTATTTAGTAAATTTTTAGGGTGAAAAGGATGCCACAAAAACTCGTCACTCGTCAATTTGTTCATGCTTATCCCACATATTGTTATTGGCGTATGGTGTTGTCGAGAAAGCGTGCTGTCACCTTCATCTTCATTGAATAAATTTATATTGTGGGAAGGATTGCATATCAATTCGATAGCGTTACTATAATGTCAATCTGTTCGTGCTTGGCCTCAGCACGTGTTTATGATTGTGTGCTCTTTTATTTACACACTCGCACGCACGCAGGCACGCACACACATCATCACACATCTCTAACAAACGTACTTAATATTAAAAAATCATATGATTAGTATTTGATCTGTGCTTAAAAACTCATTTTTACTCTAAGAAAATCAAATTTTTTTTTCTCTTTGAAACTATTTGTTTTATTGTTAATTTAAACCTCAAGACACAAGCTATGCTTGGTTTGATGGTCAACAAACAGGCATTGTAAATAGTTACTTTCAGAGTAATATTTTTTTGATTATGTTATCCTCATTTCTGGAGTAGTTTTCAGATCACGTTTAGATACATTTAATTTATAAACACCCGTCAAGCGTGCATTCTTCGAGCGAGGTTGGTAGGGGTATACTATGTACATCTACATTTCGCCAATGTTGTAAACTCCCAATGTAATAGGGACACCCCATTACGATTATTACAAGCAACATTCTCGACTCTGACGTGATTAAGAATTTTTCGATAGAAAAGCCCTAACAACAATTGGTTCGACCTGACACAAACCCAGGACCTCAAAAGCACCAACCTCATCATGCACCACTAGATTAACATGGTAGTCTGTCAAATCTGCCACGGCTATAGCTATCTGATTGTGGACCTTACTGGTGTGTCGTTAGATGACATACATATAAAGTGTTGTCATATCTACCATTACACTCCTGAAATATACGCAATTTTCAAAATATTACGTAACTGTAATATAATTATTTTTCTCAACTTTTGAATTGACCCAAACGTGTAACAGAATAATTATTGAGTCTTTTGTGTGTGTGTGTGTGTGTGTGTGTGTGTGTGTGTGTGAATGATCTACGCTGTTGGCCGCGGGGCCTTTACAGCTTCACCGGACAAGAGGGTGAGCGTGCAACCACTACGCTCGAGTCAGAAGGGCAAGGGGGCAACTAGCTCAAGAGCGCCTCAAGGAGGAACGGCCTAAGCTTGGGCAGTCGCTAATTATTGAGTCTTAACTGAGCGTTGACAGGGATAGTGATAGCTGATAATTAAGTTTCGCGGTTTTTTCTTAGTAAGTAACGTGAGTTGCGTAGACTAAAGGTCAGAAGCTCGACTTCAAAAGCCTAAAAAGGCACTATGACAAAAAATATTTGAAATCACAGAAGAAAGAAAAGAAATATGAAGGTTGACTTCAAGAAAGTACAACGTGTTTTTATTGTAAAGCGTGCAAGACTGAATTAAAATGATACAAGTAGGTACATAAATCTACCAATTTTTGACACGTCATCTAACAATTTTCTAAAATAAGGGATTGATACACTGTACATATATGTGTATAACCAATCTTGGCTTTGAAAATACGTTAAAACTTCATTAACGTTATATTAAATTTCCAATAGGGCAGGTATTTCGAGTATATAATTAAAAGCATATCGAATTGCGTGGATAAAAGGTGGCGAGGTTGTTCTGGAGCTACTATGTCACTGGCAGACACAAGCTTCAAAAGTATGACGTTTCTCTTTGTTGTCTGGGGTTAAAAATGACAGGTTACAGGCGGTGAGACCTGCGTCGCCGACTCTTTTAGACGCAGTGTCCTTTTTAATGGGATTAATAACGAGAATAAACTTGAGAATTTTTGTTTGAAAATGATATTGACAACAGTAAAAAGATATTTTTTCAAATACGTACATACACACACTAACGCCTTTATCCCACTAGGGTAGGCAGAGACTACAGTTTTCCACATACTACGATGCTGACACACCTCTTTCGCTTCATCGACGTTCAAACATTTCTTCATACATTTCCGTCGATTAAGAGTGCTACGCACTTGAACCTTTTCCAAGAGGCTATTAATATGGTCGTGATAGGTTTTCCTTGGACGACCTCTTCCGACGCTTCCACTCACATTTGCTCGATATATTTCTTTCGTTAGCCGCCTGTCACACATTCTCTCCACATGCCCATACTAATTCGATATACCTCTTTCAATCCTAGTCACCCCGTCATCCTTCATCTTACATCGGTTTCTAATCACACTATTCTTCATACGGTCAGCAAGGGTGACTCCACATATACTCCGTAAAGAGCGCATTTCCACAGGATTCACTCTACTTTCATGCTTCTTTGGCCATACTCAACATTCACTGGCATACATAAGCGTACACACCATTGTGAATAGTCAGTTGAGCCTTTGCAGAGACAGACTGACTACTCACTACGGTGAGCAAGGTTTATTTGCAAATAAATCAGATATTATTACTCTTAATAAAAATATCATCAATACAATTTGTAGCGCATATCTTAAACTTTTTTTCATACATATCGACTAAGCCGTTAAATAGAGAAATTACTATTTATATAAAAAGCGGTGTGAAAGACATTTTTTTTGATAAAAATAAATATTTAATGTATTAATTTTAATATTTAGTTATTGTTAATAGTTGTAAGCTATTCAAATAGAATAAAAAAAATGTTCAAAATATAATGTTCAGGACATTCTTATCTTTATTTTCACAAGTACTTTTTATAAGAGATAGGCCGAAGATCCTTCAAGAATCTTCTGTAAATCAGCCGTATTTTTGGGAGTTCACTGTTGTTGCAGCTTTAAGGGTACTTGTAGGTAGTGGTCGGTGCGGGTTAAATAACTTAGATTACGTTGTTACTAACATAGATTATAAGGAAATTGTTACTAACACACTATGGATCGAATCCGGATTATTATGTATCTCGCTGAGATTCACGGGCTTTACCCGGACCTTTGAAAGGCTTGCATGGGGGCATGGGACCAACACGTAGAGGCCCTTTGCGAGAAGTTAATGTTATGTAAGTCACCTGCTGAGATCACTTGCTGAAAATAAAAAAAACATAACCAGCGAACTGACCCCGGCAGGTGCAAGGACTATTGTAAACCATGGAAAGAAAACAAGGGTTATATAAATGAGGTTTGATGGACAAAAACTGGACTATTTCAAAGGGGACGGACACCGGCCATAATTAGTGATACCTAATTACCCGTGGCCGGCGGTGACTCGCCGCTTACTAGATGGGCCCTCAAACGGTCGTCCTAGAACAACTGAGGGCAACACCGGTGTGTGTAGCTCAGGGGTGTAGAGAGGTGTGCTGCGCTTTCTCTGAAGTTACTCGCGGCGTTATGCCCTTTAACACCTCCACCCCTGGAGTACATCAACGTAGGACCGCATTATCTTCCTACGTCGATATAGCTCTCATGGCTCCTCTCTGGACGGCCAATTAAGGCTAGCCAGAGCCGAGAGTCGTGCGGGCACCCTTCGGTTTCCACTCGACCGACGAAGACACGCCGAGTTGGGGGCCCTGACCGACTCTCTGAAGCGCTCGGGTCCGTAGTGTCGTTACTCACCAACAGCTCGCCACAAGCTGCCCTGCGGGCTTATTATTATTATTTTTATAATAACCCGTAAGCCGAACACGCTTCATGAAAGCACTCTTAGTCAGGAAGTCTGTATCGAAATATGAAATTGCCAAAGGTAAATAAGATATAAAATTACGATATAAGGTGTATTTCACCCATAATTCAAGTCATTAAATTGTTAAATTTTTATTTCCTCGTTATATTATTAGTCTATCTATATGCAGCCGTCAAGAATCTTTCCCGGGTTTTGGTACTAAATGTCAGCACTGCACCCTGTTTGTTAATTAAAAAACCTTTTATATTTCTTACTAATCTACTACCTAATCGGAACGCGGCCTCCACTGAAAAAAACCGGCGAAATACTTAGCGGGCTTGTCTCCGTTTTTTAATTCTCTACTTTATAAGTTCTTCTTACGTTACTTTACCCGTTTGAGATAGTTATTTTCTTGTTAATTTTGTTCAAATTCACTTATCAGTTTAGGCGTCTACCTTTAGTGATGTTGTTTATTCACAACTTAACATTAATGGGGCAGAGACAGTGGACAATAATGTGTAATTGCCATGTAAATTTAAAATTTATTGTTACACCTTAGAATTATAATTATATTGAATGTTACGTCGAATGAAATTAACATGTTTTCTATCTAATTTCTACATGCCACCAATGTCATGTTTACACTTATTGTAGGTATTTATGTATGTATAGAGGAATATAGCCAAACACGATTTATTTTATAGTTTCAGCGTAAAACGTGCAGATCGCCGTGTGAGGTCACGCGTTGTAAAGGAACCTATAAATAGATGCACCATCAATTCTTTTGTAGCGCGGAATGGGATTGTTCTCAGTGTTGCCAGTTCGAATCCTGTGTTTAAGATCGAAAGGCAGGAAAGTGGGGCATTGCGTCAATGGTCCCGACATAGGAAGGACAAAATGTACGGGATTTCAAAAAATAATAATACAGGAAGTACACCGCTGACATAGAGAGAAGAGTGAGTGCAGGGAACAGGGGAATAATGCGATGGGGAAGCTGCTTGGGAGTCGGTGCTTAAGCCAAAAGGCGCAGCTGGCCATACATAGCTGCGTGCTTGTCCCAACGCTGTTATATGGCAGCGAGAGCTGGGTATGTAAGGAGAATGAAAGTAGGACAGGAAAGGATAAATACGGTCGGAATGCGAGCTTTGCAGAAGATGTGCGGAGTGAAGCTGACTGACCGTATTCGCAACAGCGTAGTAAGAAAGCGAGTAGATCTGAAAGATGAGAAAGGGTATGCTACGTTGGTTTGGGCATATAGATAGAATTTCAAAAGAAAGAATGACAAAACAGATATACAATGCGAAAGTGGAAGGATGTAGGTACCGGGGAAGACCTAGACTATCTTACCACGACCAAATAGACCGAGTCTTATCTGAACGACAAGTTAAGAGTCTCCGTAACCGGCGAGCGTGTATGAGACCAAATATGAGAGTGGACGAAGCCAGAGAGGTATGTAAGGAAAGAACGTGTTGGAACTTTGTACTCTCTGCCTACCCCGTAAAAGATCTGGCGTGATGATATAGATATATAGATAGATAACTTTTGCAAATATACACCAAAAATCTGATAATTAACCGTCGCGAACGATACCTAGTTGACGACCTCTCCACTTACCTATAAAAAACGCAAAATAATTCGGAAAGTGCTTTTTAGAAATGTATGTAGGTATGTGTCTCAAATACTAATGTTATAGTTACACTAAAATCTAATAAATGTTTATCATTAAAGTGGTTTGGTACATTCAAGCCGTTGATGACGACTTGGTCTAGTGGGTAAAAAGTAGGTTCCGCGCAATGCATTGAGTATGTACGTATTCGTTCCCCGCGCGAGTCAAATTTAACAATCCACAAAAGCTTAAAGTCTGAGTTTGTGTATATGAATTTCACATTTGTTATGCACTATTGATTATATCACCAAGTGGGGCTATGTAAGTAATACAACGGGTGCTAAGTTATCGATTCGATAATATAGGCAACAACCATAAACCTAGCATTACATCATCTGAAAAACGTTGGAGTTTAAAATAGTCTTCTTAATTTCTCATCAAAAACCCGGACGTCCCGTGAAAATTCCAGCATAGCACAACACTATTAGTATTGTAAACGTAATCTGTTGACCCAGACTGCGTTCAATTTTTAAATAACTTTGTAACATATAATCCGCGGATTGAGACCACACAAACAAGCCCGTTTCCACCTATTTAAGATTAAAATGAGATTAGAATATGTACACAGAGGAACTGACGGCATAGCGACTCGAGTGGATCGTGCTGTCCTAGATTCAATTAATGCGTCTAATGCTTGACTTCTTTCAATGGATCTTCGTCATAGAGAGTGTTGGGCCTCAACTCTGTTATTTTAACGTAATTTGTCATTATTACAAAATAAAGTTGGTACTCTAATACATTATCAATAGTATAATTAAATGATAACGATTTGATTTTATGAAAAGGAAGATCATTGCATTTAAGTTGTCAAAAAATCGTCAAAATAATAACAGAGTACCGAATTAACAAACATTTGACGGACGATTTAGCGCAGTGGTTAAGAGCTTAAGCCGCTCTGCCCACTGCGTCTAATAGTCGCGGGTTCGAGTCCCGCACGGGACAAATCTTTGTGTGATCCACAATTATTTGTTCCGGTCTGGGTATTTGTGTATGTGAATTTTCATGTTTGTAAACGCACCCACGACACAGGAATAAATCCTAGTGTGGGGCTATAAAAAAAAAATAAAAAAAAATAATAATAATTTGTCATTGTTTACCAGATTAACAAATAACAACATTTTCTTTTCAAGTGGTATGAAGTGGTATTAAAAAAAATGGACTAGGTGGTGTAACACCATTTAGTAATAGGATTACCAAATCTGTCAAAATTCAACAACTTTAATGTCAATGAAATACATTTTATTGAACATAGCAATAGCAAGGTTAAGCCCCTGGAGTGCGTCAAATAGAACAACCAAGGTGCTAGGATTGAGGCACGGATGCTGGGCGGCAATAGCTGATATGTAGAGTATTAAACTAATAGAGTTGCTTACTCTCGATTGACATATGTTCTATGTAAAATTATATTTAACTTCTACTGGTAGAAACATCTATGCGTGAAATAAATAGTTGAACCCACCGTATGTAATTATTCTATCTATATCATCACGCCAGATCCCTTACGGGGTAGGCAGAGAGTACAGAGTTCCAACAGGCTCTTTCCTTACATACTTCTCTGGCTTCCTCTACTCTCATAGTTCGTCTCATACACGCTCGCCGGTTACGGAGACTCCTGACTTGTCCTTCAGATAAGACCCGGTCTATTTGGTCATAGTAAGATAGTCTAGGTCTTCCCCGGTACCTACATCCTTCCACTTTCGCATTGTATATCAGTTTTGTCATTCTTTCTTCGGACATTCTTTCTATATTCCCGAACCAACGGAGCATACCCTTTCTCATCTTTACACCGATACTCTTTCATACCTATTTGCTTTCTTACTACGCTGTTGCGAATACGGTCGATCAGCTTCACTAATTTATTTTTGCTTATTCCTATCTCTTATCTATCTATCTATATCATCACGCCAGCTCCCTCGCGGGGTAGGCAGAGAGTACAGAGTTCCAACAGGTTCTTTCCTTACATACCTCTCTGGCTTCTTCCACTCTCATAGTTCGTCTCATACACACTCGCCGGTTACGGAGACTCTTGACTTGCCCTTCAGATAAGACACGGTCTATTTGGTCATGGTAAGATAGTCTAGGTCTTCCCCGGCACCTACATCCTTCCACTTTCGCATTGTATATCTGTTTTGTCATTCTTTCTTCTGGCATCCTTTCTATATGCCCGAACCAACGGAGCATACCCTTTCTCATCTTTACACCGATACTATCTTTCATACCTACTCGCTTTCTTACTACGCTGTTGCGAATACGGTCGGTCAGCGTGACTCCGCACATCTTCCGCAGAGATCGCATTTCGACCGCATTTATCCTGCTTTCGTTCTCCTTCTTACATATCCAACTCTCACTGCCATATAACAGCGTTGGGACAAGCACTCCGTTATGCATGGCCAGCTGCGCCTTTTGGCTTAAGTGCCGGCTCCCAAGTAGCCTTCCCATCGCACCATTCACTCTATTACCTGCATTCACTCTTCTCTCTATATCAGCGGTGTATTTCCCATCCTTACTGAAGGCGCATCCAAGATATACAAACTCATTCACTTGCTCCAGCACATCGTTACCAACCACAATCCTTGCATTCGTTCTGGTTTCTTCCCGTTCAAAAACCATAATTTTGGTTTTCTTCACATTCAAATGTAAGCCATTATTCCTATAAAGCAAAAATAAATCATTTCTATTTATTTTTGCTTTATAGAATTAGTAAGTTGTTTCCTACTTAAATGCCGCTTATCGTGGAATTTTTAAATCTAATCGATGTAGTACAAAAACATTCTCAGACATTAACAAAACTTTCAACTATCCGAAATTGTAATATTTTACAAATTCCATAAGATTGTTTACATGTTGAATACGTTATGCGTTTTCAATGTTTGTTAGCTGTCTTTCAGCTTCCTATATATTCCCAAAGGCCTCAATTCGCATATCGTACAATATAAAAAAATAAATAGGGTCATGTCGAAATTTTTCAGGCGTGGGGTTGCAGAGGTGTAGTGTGTACATGCACATTTAGCCGACGAAGTTAGGTGACAATATAGCAGGGAGCGCGCTTATTGCTATTATAAGTTATTATAGCGGAGCGGACACGAACTCCCTGGACTGATACTTTCCGGAATAAAAAACCAATAATAATGCAAGACAACTGGAATTTTACAAAAATAATTTGTTAATTTGAGGCCCATAGAAGATTAGCTTACAGACTAACATATTATATAAAAACTTATAACCTAAGACACGGCAGCGACATACTGCGCTGTACAGGGGCGTCTTTCAGTCTCCCCCGAAATCTTCTGAATACGACTACCGACGAAGAGAACACGCTTATGAAGGGCTTCAGCTTGGCAGTGGGAATTAGTACAACAAGGGAATTGAATGCCGCATTGTTTTGCGAGTTCAGTTTCTCGAACCTTAGAGTGTAGAATGTCTTTTTACGGCGTAGAAGGTCTTCTTCTTATTGTCCTGGGGTTCGAATCCAGGACCACGTTACCACCAATATCACCATACGCGACTATACCTAGGAGGCTGTCGAACATAGGCTACGACAGCTGAGTTCTGGCTCTAAATATTAAAATTTGTACTTTGCTAGTATGTCCTTAGATGGTATATATAACTAGCCTTGGCCTTGGAAGTAAATTAAAATGCCATTAACGTAGTTCTATGGATGACTACAGGTGACTGGACTTTCAACTCCTTATGCCTAGCATCTAACCTTCACCTCTCTTCTTGTGATGCAAAGCAACATCTTCAAATTCGAAGAGTAGTTGTGTTGCCAATTTGAGCGAGTCTCGGATTAACACCGTTCAATTTTGCACCCTTCAAATAAAACTATATTGTTATGATAAACCCAGAGTTCATCTAGGCTCATTACGCCTGGTGTTCCATTTTCCAGTCTTGTACAGAGCTTATCGAGTGTTACGAGACAACTAAGAGCCGATGTCCACTAGGTGGGAACGACAGACCGTCATTGTCGGTTGTTTTTGTAGCTGAGCCCTATTGAGCTTTTAGCAAGCAAATTACATACACAAATAAAAAATTTATATATATATGATAGAAAACCGTATCGGCTATCTTTTAGGTGGAGAAGAAGAATACGTCGTATACGTCGAATATCGTTCGCTACTGTCTCAACCATACTATTAAAGCAACAACATTTGTTATTGATGGATGTCTGAAATCGCATTATTCATACTTATTCGTGTTGACACTTTATTAGTCGACTCGTTTAGGGCTGGCTGTCTTGACTTATTTACTAAAAGGGGCAGCAGTAAGTCTGAACAGTGTCATAAGAAATTGTTGTATTTCATTTCAGCGTACTATTCAAGACATAATTTTACTAATCGTACGAATTGTACAGTAAAAGTATCATAGTCGATAATTGTTTCTATCACAGTCAATGTGGCCGCATTCTGGACCCCTTCCATTTATAATTACCAACACATAATTGTTGTAGAAACTCTAAGAAAAAAAATGTTTCAAATATCAGCCGAAAGCCGTTCACTGCAGAGAAAAGTCTCTCCAAATTACCACAGCGATTGCTTTTGCGCTGTGGCTTTTCCTGCGATCCTCACCAGATTATCGGTTATTTTTTCTAACTTTCTGTCCCAATAACCGACTAATTTACATTTTAATTTACAACATTTTCACCTAAACAACAAAGTGTCTTCTCAGTCTTGTGGAAAGCGACTTCAAGAATCCATCGAGGCCGGAGATTTAAAGCGTTCGCTCGTTCATTCAGCGTATGAAAGGCTTTCCGTATCAATAATGCTCCAATGATCTTAGTCTAAAGTGCACCATAAACGTGCTAAGTATTAAATCCAGATTATATCGCGCACTAGCTGATACCAGAGTCCACGCCCGTCAGAGATTAAGAAATTTTAGATTAACGCCCTTGGTACGATTTTTTTTTGGGAAATTTTGATCGAATCCACTTTTAGCAAGATTCTTGGTTGAAGCTAATATCACTCATACAAAAATTTCTCTTCCGCCCATTTTACCTTGTAGTAGTAAACAATACACTTTTACTCCGACGTAATCCACCGTGTCAGGGACTGAGCAACTTGTAAGTACGTAAGCTCATAAAATTTATTAAGATCCGTACTTATTAGTAAACAAAGTGATTTGAATTGAAAGAGGGTAAGGTAAAAAATCGCGAATGTGAAGAAACTTGACAAGATAAACAGCAAAACCATTAGAGTTTTTTTTTTAACGGACCTATCAACCATCATAGACTACCAGAACTGGAGATGGGTAGGACATATGATTCGCAGCAACTATGAGAAATGGAGCAAAATAACTACAAATTAATGGTATCCTAGCGATGGCAAAAGAAATAAGGGAAGACAGACCTTCTGAAAAAGAGCCGTTTTAGATAGAAGCTATTGGAAGCAGAAGGCCTTTGTTGATAGGCACTCTGAAATACGAGATTTAATATGAAACAAATAGATTGTATATTTATGGTTATATTAATTTAGTAACCTAAGTATTTTAGAAATGAAGGTTTATTATTATTATTATAAGGTAAAATCAAAATGGCCGAAACAACCACATGGCCTCTGGTAAATATTGTCTCAGGGGGCACGTGCGGAAATATTTCCTAGAAAATAGGACCCGAAATACGACATGGTGATGTGAAATGTTTGGTTTAATTTGTAGGGCTCAACGCTGAGAGGTTTATGTATAGGGCCACTGAAATTCATATATTCTGAAAGCCATTTCGCTGATCTCAAACAAACCACGTGAGACAACTATAGTTTATTTTTTCTTATACTTATTAAATACTTAAGTGTTTATGCCTCCGGCTGTCTGACTACAGTGGTAATGTCATCACAATAGATTATTACAATTATTTCACTACAAGCGTGAAAATTAGAAAACATCTCCCGGCCCATCCCTTTGAGGCTGCACTCGTAAAGGTATCTGTGAACATGGTATCCGAGTATACAGAATGTAAGGGACATGCTTGCAAAACCTGAAACAGGTTATAGAACTTATAAATAAGACCGTGGTTTTATAAATAAGATAATGAGGTGTTAATCAATTGGCTACATTTAATACGAACTAAATCAATATGACAGATGTTACATCCATAAACTTAGGAGCATCAATTTCCTCTTGAAACACGAAAGAAATCTAAGTTTAAATATAGATATTGTGGATTATTAAGTACAAGTACAAACGTAACGTTAATTCGTAGCCGACTACGAATATTTTTTCAAACTATTCGTAGTCGGCTGTTGATGGTAACAGTGTATAATTATCATCTATTTCAGGTTGCATATTGTTTGCACAGCTAGTATGGAATATGATCTGGTCCCCGGTGCACCGCTGCTCGCACCCGGCGGTTTCATTAATTAGCTGAAAGCGCGGCCGGGGCGAAGTGGTAATGAGAGCTTATCACTTGCAGGCTATAACTACTTATTATATACACGCATTATACAAACTTTAACATGGCTATGTGGTCGGGAATTTACTCTGACTTTTTTCATAACAGATTCGTCACCACTTTTTTTTTAGACTTAGCCCCACACTCGTATTTATTTCTGTGTCGTGGGTGTGTTTACAAACATGAAAATCCACATACACAAAAACCCAAAACGGAACAAATAATTGTGGGTCACACAAAGATTTGTTCCGTGAGGGAATCGAACTCGCGACTATTAGACACCGTGGGTGGAGCGGCTTAAGCTCTTAACCACTGCGCTAAATCGTCCGTCAAATCCGTCCGTACACACCTCAAGCAGGGGTAGTGGTGTACTGTGTACAGGTACACCCACTTTTCGTCCACGGTGGTAGGTCCCATGTAATAGGATTCAACCCTACTGCCATATATCGAGCACAATTCGAGACTCCTGACTGATACTGGGAATTTTTCGACATAAAAGTTACATTTGTCCGACCTAGGATTGGAACCCAGGACATCATGATTGACTACGCACATTATTCGCCACTAGAGCAACGAAGTAGGTACCTATAAAATAAAATTTAAGACCCATTAAGACCATACCGGTAATCGGTTTTTTAGAATGTTTCTAGTCTTATCTAAAGGACAAGTCAAGAGTCTCCTTAACCGGCGAGCGTGTATGAGACGAACTATGAGTGGAGGAAGCCAGAGAGGTATGTAAGGAAAGAACCTGTTGGAACTCTGTGCTCTCTGCCTACCCCGCAAGGGATCTGGTGTGATGATATAGATAGATAGAGATTCTAGTCTACTCTTCGGAGTTTATAATCAAATTCAAATATTTATTTGCATAAACGTTGTAATATCGTAACATTGTTTCGAAAAAGTTTACTGCAAGGAAAAAATCCTCCTTGAAGATCATTACGACAGGCAGTTTTGTGCTACATCCATCCAATTTGCATCCCCGGCTCCCTTCACCGGGACAACGACTCAATACTAATAGTCATGATAATAATGGTGATAAGCTAAGCAAATAAAGCACTAAGCAAGGGGGGCAGAGGTGCAGTGTGTACTCATACATTGCTCCGACGAAGTAAGATCTCAATGTAATAGGCACCGAGGCTATTGCTATTATACTGGGCACAATACTAGATTCTGGACTCCTGCTAAGCATGGATTGTATTTTTTTCTTATAAATAAAATATACATAAACTTGGTTATTAGATAATTCTTCTCCTAGAATATTGCCTTAATACCTGGAGAAATCCTCATAGAACATTTCCTTCATGTAAAAATAAAATGTTTTTTCTAGCTGACTATACTTAAAAACTTAAACAGGGAATTTGTGGGAAAGAAAATATATTATCGTGGAAGTCGCAGGAACAAATATACGAAAGATTGTTTTGGAAATCTAGGAATAACCTAGAGAATTTTTCTATTAAAAACCTTAGTAATATTTTATTCGACCTAAGAGTCAAATACGATATTACCAGCCCGCTCTAAACGCCACCAGATCAACGAGGCAGTTAACGAGCTGTTATTTATAGAGTAAGGTCTCAGAGCCGCCAGAACTTCGTGATTATATAAAAACTACCTGTACCTATCGAACCCGCTACCTCTAGGCCCCGCTTTCAAGCTAGCGAGTATGCATACGTCACAAAATTCTATCTATGTACATATATCATCAGGCCAGATTCCTTGCGGAGTGAAAAGAGTCCAAGAGGATTTTTTTACATACAAAATTACATCTTTCTTCAACCAACGTAAGTTTGTTACGTCGGTCTGGTAGGTCTGGGATCTTGGACCAGTAGGTATAATAATAAATGCAAGCTAAGATGGTTTCTTTTAAATAACTATACCAACAAAAAAACTGAAATATAAGCGGCATTGGAAAATTAACAGTTGGTTAAGTTTGCATAGCGGAGTAGAAATCCATCGTTTGTTGCCTTTGCTCCGAGTCTCGTGGATTTGTTTCTCGCTCACTATTTACCGAGGGCAAAGTTTTCCAGTTCGTTCAGCGATCTCGGAAACTGTGGGGGTTCAGGTTAATTATTATTCAAACCTTACCGCTGCTACTTTATTAATTTTAAATGAAATACAATCTAACAAATTGGATAACTATATTTTCAATATCTCTTTATTTTAAGAAATAAATAAAAAATAATAATAAAAAAACAGAACTGACGGCCGTTGGGGCAGAAAGGTTCTGAGTGGATACATCCCCGCAAGATGTCCCGATGACTTGTTGAAGGCCGCAGATATAGGTTGACGCGTTCAGCATAAAACCATTTATTTCAATGATAGATAATAGTTTAAGATAATTTAGGTAAAGTGCAGACATCCCACTAATATTAAAAATGTGAAAGTTTGTATGTTAGGATGTTTTTATACTTAATTACTCAAAAACGGTTGAATGCATTTAGATGAAATTTGGCATACAGATAGTTTACTGGATTAACACATAAGATGCTTTTTTATGCCGGAAAGATGTTAGGTTCCTGTCTAATGTCAACGCGGACGAAGTAGCGGGAAGAAACTAGTTTGAAATAAATTTAGGCCCGTATTACAGAACGTAAATCAGACGTGAATCTAGTTTTGAAAACCGTTTTTTGTACTAATAAGTTTGTATTTTTAAAACTAGGTTTTACGAGTGATTTTAATTCGAAGTATGGGCCTTAATCTCTGACAAACCAATAAAAAAGTCTTGTAACGCAGAGAATGTAAGTGCCGACAGTGCGGTACATTAAATTTAAATAATTATCTTTTTATATCACCATACTATTATAACATCTAGGGTATAAGGAAATTAAAGATCTATCTATATCATTACGCCAGATCCCTTGCGGGGTAGGCAGAGAGTACAGAGTTCCAACAGGTTCTTTCCTTACATACCTCTCTGGCTTCCTCCACTCTCATAGTTCGTCTCATACCCGCTCGCCGGTTACGGAGACTCTTGACTTGTCCTTCAGATAAGACTCGGTCTATTTGGTCATGGTAAGATAGTCTAGGTCTTCCCCGGTACCTACATCCTTCCAATTTCGCATTGTATACCTGTTTTGTCATTCTTAAATTAAAGATAAACTTATTAAACGCGTACGTACGTAACGGTGCTTAATGTTTTGGACTGAGAGTTCTTTACCAGATAATTAATTACACAGATTTCCGGAAATATGATTTTCCGTTTAACATTTATTCGATATCGAATCCGAACAAAAATCCGGTCCTTTCAAAAGGCCGTTTAATATTTCAGGCTTTAAATTTAGTAATACGAGTAGAAGGCTGCCAGTCCATTGAGGAAGCGTAGCGAGATATGTGTGTCAATCCGCTAAATAGAGTAAGTTTATTTTCATAGCTTACCGCAACCTGGTGGCAAAGCTAAGACAATATATAGCGCTGGGTCGCTAAAATAAAGCGCTCTTTTTTTGAGGGGGAAGTACCAGTCCACAAAATTCTTCGCTGCGCTTTCGAAAAAAGAATTATCAGCCCGTTATTCGGAAACTGAACTTCAGAAGAAATTCTACCGATTTGATTTGAAAAAAATTACGGAATTTTTGGTCCAAAGGTTTAGAGCTTAAGCCACTCCGCCCACTGGTTCGAGTAGTCGCGGGTTCGATACCCGCACGGAAAATCTTTGTGAGACCCACAAACGTTTGTTTCGGTCTGGATGTTTGTGTATGAAAATTTCACGTTTGTAAACGCATCCACGATACAGGAATTATTCCTAGTGGAGCTACGTTTAAAAAAAAAGAAAGAAAACGGCCGAAGTGTTTCTCGTATATCTGTGATGGCAAGGCAGCCTAAACCATTGGTATTGATTGAATATTGTTCACCATTGATGAATGTAATATATTCAGAACTGGATGCAATTAAGCTGAATCAATTCAATAAAAATTAATAATACAACCAACGAGTAGGCACACAATATTATTGAATTGTATAAAATAAAATAAGATCACGAGTTGTAGTATTTTGAAAAACATGCGACTGCTCTCATCACGATCTAGATTCATCTACAAACAATACCTACCGGAGTTTGAAATAAACGTAACAATTTCATTGCTACGAAGGATAACGTAGGAAGGCTTGTAAGGACATGCGGGAACTTCGCGGAAAACGCGAGTAACTTAAGAAAAGTCCGCCGCAAAGTATATCGTTACGTTCTGCGAAATTTCCAGTTGAATGTGATTATTACATAGCAAATGTATGTTTACGTAAAAGTGATACAATTGGCTTAACGCCGGTTTTATAAGAGTAAGGTAAAAAGTTTATTATCACGGCTGCCAACTCTACGTGACTCTCAAGGGTGATGTACAACGGTTGTAATGTCAGGAACTTATCTGACATTACAAATGTTTTACATACATACGCGATAAATTACCAAACAAATACATTTATTTATGTGTGATAATCAGATGTACATAAGAAAGTTCTATTTGTGCATTTTAAAGACTTTACATTGTAAGAATCTATACTGTGCTACTACTGTAGCCAGATTTTGCATAATATGTAGATTAACGTTGACAGTAAATTTTATCACACCCATCAGCGAGAAATTTGCCTTTTATTTAGAGAAATTAATACGATATAAATATTCACAATGTTCCAAATTTAACTGAACAACTCTTGGTTTTTTTACACCCATAAACACACGAAAGAAATTATGTTTAAATCCTAAAGGAAAACAACAATCATTTGAACAAAGTATTATAGGTTTTTTTATCAATAGAATTTTTGCTCTCTGGACAGATTTGATTGGATCGTAAGCTCGGACGGAGACACGATGTTGTTTTGCCGATAAAAATACAAATATTGCATTCGGGAAATACACTACGGGCAAGGATAATGTTTAGTTCCCACGGGGTTATTTACAAGTAATTCGCTTTTTGTAGACATGTCCTACAAGATTTTTTTTTTAAGTGACCGTTATATACTATAACTATGTTTTACACACGGCGCGACGTGTTGACTACTAGTATAGAGGTGTAGTGTGCACTCACATTTCGCCGATAATATTACGACCTAAATTATTATTAGAGAGCGAGTCTATAACCATTGTACTCCGCACTATTATTGAAGTTTTCAATAAAAAAACAACGTCCCAGTACGTCGCCATCGCCGAGATATATGTAGATAAGTCAAACATTTTGTTTGCCTTGGTCAATAATAGATGGCGGACCATTTCTCGTATTTTCATTTCGTCAACGTGCTTCAGAAGGCACGTTATATCAGTTGGTCCTAGTTACCACTTTATGCGGTAGTGGTTAAGCCAGGTTGGAGATTCTGAGTTCTTAGATTTATGAGAATATTACACAAGAAGGTTTATTTTTTAATTTTTATGTTCCCGACGTTTTGAGTGCTTTGCGGCACCCATGGTCACGGGACTGAGGTGTTAGACATGCAAAAGGCATAGTTGTTCTGGGGTACCCTCAAACTTCTTAATTATTAACGTCGGGAACTTATAGGCGGCTTGAAGATCCAACAGCAGGAGGCAAATAAACCTGCCTACACTAATGTGTAAAGCAAAGATTTTGCCCAACAGTGGGACAAAACAGGATAATTTATTATTGTCAAGAATTGCCTGTCGATGTGCGAAGCCTTTGTCGTCGACAAACGTCCTCTATTGCTAACTATTAAAAAGAATTGATACTGAAACGATACTGTAAATGGCACAGCGCATCAATAATACATCGTGTTGTGCACCTATTATGGTTATTTTTATAGACTAAACTTGACAATCAGCCAATTATGGAAATCTTTACCCGTGTACTATCGATTGGAATGACAATCGCAGCTTAACGATGGAAATATAGAGTGGATAAGGTGCTCTACGGGTAGACAGCTTTTTAACAACCGTGGCTCCATCTAGCAGAGTTGGGTAAAAATTAATTATAAAAATTAAATCACAATGAAAATTATTCGGATTTTATTGCGGTTTATTTTTGCTTTTTGTCTTCTCGACGATTAGACGATTCGAATCGTCACTATGGTCTCAGGAGGGACTGAGGCGTTTGACATCCAAGAGTCATTGTTATTACGGAGGACTTTAGGGGAATTCATTTAATTACAATTGAAATTTTAATTACATAGTCCCACAATTATTGGTTTCGGTCTGGATGCTTACACGAATTTTATGTGTGTAAACACACTGACGATACAGCAATAATTCCTAGTATGGGGCTACGTAATATTAGTGGTGGTATATTTAAAAAAATACTTTGTTCCTGACATAACTGCCTTGTTGTAAGTATAGTGGGGAAAAAGTGCGGCTGGTGATCACAAGGTCTGCTGTTCGAATATATAATATCTATACATATAATAAAACAGTAAGGAAGTCGTGTCTGTACATGGAATATTTTTAGGAAATAACAACCCAGGGGTATCATACTATCGATGTAGAAGCCAATTCTATAATTTTTGGTTTTCGTGTCTGTTTGTCTGTCTGTCTGTCGGAGGGTATGAACCGGCATCACGCAAAAACTACCAGGCGGATTTTGATGAAACTTTGCATGTAGATAGATACCTTATAATGTTGGCTAACATGTTGTATAGTATTTCTCCTGAAAAATTAAAAAGGTTTTTCCAAGTAAGACGAAAATGAGCAAAATATTGAATTTCTAAAAAGACACTTTAAACTGTTTGATGGATTTCAATAAAATTTTGTAAAATTGTAACCTGTACAAATGTATAGTCACAACTCTGTATACTTATATTTTCGAAAAATCTAACATTTTTTGCGGAAAGAGAAAATAGTCGATTTTGATTTATCATTCATTGTTCCAAAACTACTCTTCAGATGTCAGTAAAACTAAGCATGGAAATATTTCATATGACAGACAACATACTTAATATTAATGTTTTCAGGAAATCAAACAGTTTGTAGGAAAAGTAAAGCATCTTTATCTCTACATACTACATAAAGTAAAACTGTAAGGAAGTCATGTCTGTACACATTTTCTGGAAATAACAACCCACGGATACCATTCTATTGATGTAGAAGCCAATTCTACTATTTTAGGCTTTCGTGTCTGTTTGTCCGTCTGTCTATCTGTCCAAGGGTATGGACCATTATAACGCAAAAACTAGTAGGCAGATTTTGATGAAACTTTGCAGGCGGATATCTTAAAATGTTAGACACATATTGAATAGTTTTTATCCCGGAAAATCAAAAGGTTTTTTCAGAAAATACAAAAATAAGCAAAACATTAAATTTATAAAATGACACTTTACTCCAAACCTGTTTGATACATTTCCATGAAATTTTGGATAGTTGTAGCCTGTACTAAGGATCATAACGCTATATACTCATATTTCCGAGAAATCTAACAGTTTCTGAGGAAAGAAAAAAAGAGACGATTTTGATAAATCATTCATTGCTCCAAAACAACTTAAGCTAGACTAGATTGTCGCGGGATAAACCACAAAACTTTATTACTGTTTCTCCCAAACTGCAATGTTACGACGTAAACTATGTGATTTTGCCTACACATGAATTTCTCTATGAATTCATATTGGACTCAGGTTTATCTCCTCACGAAAAATTTTTAGTAGTTAAAAGCACTCAGTGGAAATAGTTCATACACGTTTGATATAAACATTCAAAAATGATTTCGTGCATGAACCGATGATGCATTCAGGATTGTTTCTTCCGGAGTGAACTGCCCGGTAACGATGAATGGCCCGGATACGAAACTTTAACGACGATTAATATCTTATGAGAAGACTAACACAAAAAGAACTGACAAAACTCTCGTTTTAAGATATTATTATGCTTGATTACACTCTTTATCAGGGTACGTAAAGAAGGTTTAAATCAGAAATATAAACCTATCTACATCATTACGCCAGATCCCTTGCGGGGTAGGCAGAGAGTACAGAGTTCCAACAGGCGCTTTCCCCACATACCTCTCTGGAAATATAAATATTAATAAAAAATAATCCTTCTTAAAAAGTAAGGTACTGTAGGTTTTTTTTTGATAAGGTGTTGATGGTGTGTGTTGAATAAGATCGCACTACAGGTTAGTTTATATTTTACAAAGAAAACCTGTGCGGGCTAAGTGGGGCTAAGACTGAACCCGGTGATAGAGATAGTCGATAGAGAAATAAGTCTGGTGGAAGTTGACAGAATATACAATATTTTGTCAACTTCCACACGGCATATAACACGGTTCTTCCGGGATAGCCGTTTTTTCTTCATACTAAAATGGCAGAATGGATCTTACTAACACTTTCAAGGTGTTTTAGTTCTCGAAATAATATTTGAGATACTTTTTATTCCGAAAAAAATCACGGTTCTTGCGACATAGCTGGCTAAACGAATTTAATTGAAACTTTATATGAAGGTGTCTTACATCGTAAAATAAAACAAAACACTTTTTATCTCTTAAAATATATAGCATAGCAATATATACAATAGCATCTGCGAAATATCTATTATTTCTTCATACTAAAACTAAATATGAAAGAAACTACACAGATATACATTGCAAAAGTCGAAAGATGTAGATATCGGAGAACACCTCGACTATCTTACCAAGACCAAATAGACCGTATCCTATCCGAAGGGCAAGTCAAGAGTCTCCGTAACCGGCGAGCGTGCATAAGACGAACTATGAGAGTGGAGGAAGTCAGAAAGGTCTGTAAGGAAAGAACCTGTTGAAACTCTGTACTATCTGCCTACCCCGGAAGGGATGTGACGTTATGATATAATACCATCGTCGTGAAATAATAATATGAAATAGGTAACTTTCAAGGTAGGTAAAATCAAACCAACATGGATTTGATGGGTTTTTACCGGCCTGCATGAAGGCTAAAATATATTAATCATAAAATCATATTTTGGCTAAAGAATAGCCTGGCAATCCTTAGATTTCCCTCTACCTCTTCACGGGTGACTGGAAGCCTGACGACCTGTTGAAATTGTTCTATAACGAAAATATACTCATTTTTAAACTGACTTTATAAAACCTTTTTAAAAACAGACGACTCGGTTTAAGCGATAAAACGTAGACTACTTAATTCGATTCTAAATAGACTATCACTGAAGAATGGAGGAAATTTCAGAGATTGTTTAAGACTACTTTTTAGGTCGGAAAATGCAAGGTTACTGGGGGATAGTTGTTTTTCTATCTCCATATTAACACGGCTAAACGGATTTAAAAGAAACTAAACATAGAGGTGTCTCTTCAGTCTTTCTAATAATGCTATACAAAAAAGTCCTACCTACCTATGTCAAATTACAAAAGAAACGCGTGAGAAGCCGCGGGTTACGGCTAGTAATATAATATATAATATAATTCTCAATATTATGTAAGATAATTCTCAGTAGTAATCCATGGTCTAAACAAGAGGCTCGCCAACTATTATATTGGGATCTAGTGTCGTTGGCGAAATGTGGGAGTACATGGAACAAATCTGCCACACCAGCAGGAGGAATGCATATATTCCCTAAGCGAATGTGGCATAGGCTATGTGGCGGTGTTTATTTTACCCTGACATCAGACACGACATAGGTTGCAGGACTAAGCGTGTTTATGCAGAATTCTATCTAAATTATCCAACAATTGACTAGAATATTGGTACTTCTAGTCATAACAATTCACTATTTTTTATTATTCGCGGTTACTATACATCGGATTTATAGTAAGAAATTGATCTGGCTGTATTTCAGATCGAAGCAGTGCAAAAGCTCTTTCCGTAACTTTGCGCCGTCAAAGCAGCTTGATCAAAGTTACGAGTATGTGTAGTTACACATACTAGAAGCGAGTTTGCTTTCGCAAGCACAAAGTTTCGTCTTCGAATCCCATCAAAAGCAATAATGATTGATGTTGAGCAGTAGCTCACTAGTAAGTAGTGCTCTACCTTCGCAGTAGAAACTGACTATTTGAAGAAAGTTCGTCTTTCATTTTCACTCAAATGATAAAGTTGATGTAATATTATTAGGATTCTGTACTGACTCGGTAGGTAAGTACCTAAAAAGGCAAGACGAGATGGATTTATAAAATTGGTTTTGGTATGTTTTTATAAAAAAATGTTGTGGCCAAAGAGTTTGGCAAGAAAAGAACCTGTTGGAACCTTATACTCTGTCTATCCCGCAAGGCATCTGGCAAGATGATATAGGAATTTATATCGCCAGATTTATTCTTTCCTTACATACCTCTCTGAAATTTATAAAAATTATAAAAATCAGTTTAAGTACTGTTTTGTATCCAAGTATCCAAGTATGGGTAAATAATGAATGTCGAAAGATGTCTCCATCACTCAATCCGTCCCGTAAAAAGAAGCAAATCCATTTAACATTTATCAACCAGCTTATAACGGGCGAAGAGCCTCCATAACTCACCCCGCTACGCAAAAGATTGAAAATATATTTGGGTAATAATTATATATAGATGTAGCCACTCTATGAACAGTAAATTTTGTTTATTTTACTTAGAACCACCTGATAGTCCCGCCTACATTGTTCTCCTAACCCTACAACAAAATATAGATTAAAGAAAAAAAGAGTAATCGTGGAGTTTCTTACCCCTGTTCTCCACAGGAATGACATTTCTAAGTGATGGTAGAGGCTTTGTTATTTTTCTGACGATCATAAATACTTTAATGGTTTACATGAATAAAACATATTCTGATTGTGATGGGTATCGAGGTGTGTATGAAAGACGCTTGTAGCACTTTAGGTACTAGGCATGCCATGCCTTTTAAGTTCTATCGTTTCCATATTTCCCGGCAATTTTGAATTTGGAACTGTTCTATATTCGAATGTGTTTAAATTTAGAATCTCAAAACAGTTGAAAGTATTAGGATTAATGCTATTGTTTAGTCACAGCGTCGATTGGAATTTGTTAGGTTAGGTACGAAAATGAATCTTTCTAAGGAAAATGTTTGTGCAATAATTTTCTACAACTTTAGAAGAGGCCTGACACGGCTTCAGTGTTTTGAAGAGCTAATATCTGTGTTCAGTGATGAAGCCCCATGTCTGCGGACTGTCGAACGCTGGTATTTAGAATTCCAGCGTGGACATACTAGTGTTAGTGACAAATCTCGCGAAGGACGCCCAAAATCCGCCTTCACTGAAGATAACATCATTGCTGTGAGCCAACTAATTCTCGAAGATCGTCATGTGACCTATCGAGAGATAAAGGCTCTATTAGGCATCTCATGGAAAACCATTCAGAAGATCTTGCATGAAGCACTTGGTGTGAGGAAGCTAGTTTGCCGTTGGATACCGCATCTGCTTTCCGACGATCACAAGGCGGCCCGCGTCAGATGGTGTAAGAAAACTCTGCAAAGGTTCAACCGAGGAGAGTCAAATCACGTCTACGACATCATCAGTGGTGACGAATCTTGGATCTATGCCTACGATCCTGATTCCAAACAACAATCTACAATCTGGGTCTTTCAAGACGAGCCAAAGCCGACTAAAGTTGTTCGTTCTCGAAGCACTTCAAAGAAGATGGTGGCCACGTTCGTTGGAACAACCGGCCATGTTGCGACTATTGCACTTGAAGATCGTGGAACGGTTAACGCAGAGTGGTATACCACAGTTTGTTTACCACAAGTCATCGCCGAACTTCGAAAATCTAACTCAAAGCGACGACTCATTCTGCACCACGACAACGCAAGCTCACACAGCACTCGTCAAACGATTGAGTATTTGAAGCAGGAAAAAGTAGAAATTCTTGACCATCCTCCATACAGTCCTGACCTAAGCCCTAACGATTTCTTTACATTTCCTAAAATTAAGAAAAGTCTTCGTGGTCAAAGGTTCCAGTCCGGTGAAGAAGCAGTCGACGCTTTCAAGTCAGCCATTTTGAACACCCCCACTTTAGAGTGGAATAAATGTTATAATAACTGGTTTGAACGAATGGAAAAGTGTATTAAGCTACGTGGTGAATACTTTGAAAAACAGTATACTATAAGGTTCTAGTTGTGTTTTTTTCTTCAAACGACAACACTTAAAAGGCATGCCTCGTACCTAAGTGTTCTTAGCGATCACGTTCGGCTCGACCAGCGAATAATAGCTGACCGTTTGTAAACTTTTCAATTTCAATTGTGTCCGTGCTTCGAGACATTAAACCAGGTTGGAAACTTAATAAATTCTAATAGCAGGTGGCCACAATCTTGCCTCCGCCAATTCGCACTTAATTTGCATGGGATACACAATACCTACTAGTAACCTTTTACCATCAGAAAAGTCATACCGTCAAGCAGTCCAGTCGTGTTGCGGCATGTTGCGCGGAATTGCCTGGCGCGGGTCTAGCCCGACTATACCGATTCGGAACTCGATCTACCTTCCGTCTCCTCAGTCTATTTAAGAGTGAATAGTCTATTATTACTGAGTCAACGAGTCCGCTGTTCGGCCCTATCGTCACCTTTCATCAGGTGAGATAGGGACAAGTCGGCAATAATAAAAAAAATGCTCTTGTAGAAATATACAACAAAACCAAAATTTACAGGCACGCATTCGGCAAGTAAAACCAGAAACCATCCACACACAAGTTCCAATGCAATGGAATCTGAAGCGGAAGCATTGATGTGGTTTTCGTTACTAGCCCGTCGTATGTTTCACGTTCGTTAATACGTTGCATTTAACATACGTGTTGCGGTGAACGAAAATGTGGCTGCCACTAGCTTTGTCATTGTCAGCAAAACCGACTGCGATGTGTTAAATGTATAATAAAATAATAAGTCTAGTCTTATCAGTTTCTGTCCATCGAAACTTTATTCTCATAGTTCCGTTTCTATATATGTAATTCACACAGTATTTGCACTTGCTAGGGTTAGTCGCTGTTTATACATATTTCATCATTTTCAGCAATTGATCTCAGCATTTGACTTCCATAACATTAACTTCTTGCAAGGGGCCTCTACGTGTTGGATCAATGACCTCATCTAAGCCTTTCAAAGGTCTAGGTGAATCTAAGCGCCGTAGAAATAACCTAGTCTAATAATAAATTCTCCGCCTACTCGATTTCCATAGAATCTATAGCAAAAACTTTTTAAATAGAGTCACAATGATATTGTTTGCTGAAGTCCACCTTAAGTAGTTGAGAATGTAGTTATTTTATTTTTAATATACTTTAGAGATTACCTGCATCTAGCAGTGTGCCTAACAACTGTGTGACACAGGGAAGGTACCGAGTGGCGGGTTGTTAGTAAATAACTCGACAGGTCGAAACTGGATGCGAGTAGCCGAGGATCGTACCCAGTGGTGTGCACTTGGAGAGGCCTATGTCCAGCAGTGGACTGCTATAGGCTGATGATGATGATGATGATTGCAGGGTTATGTGTAAAGACTCGATCAATGTGTTTGCGTCATTGATGTCTTCGGAAATAGTGCGCGTGAATCTCTAAAACTAGCAAACGTGTA
This sequence comes from Phalera bucephala, assembly GCA_905147815.2. Classification (NCBI taxonomy): domain Eukaryota; kingdom Metazoa; phylum Arthropoda; class Insecta; order Lepidoptera; family Notodontidae; genus Phalera; species Phalera bucephala. Next base: position 3,311,188 of record LR990609.1, on the reverse strand, counting down.
TGAGATGAACTATGATTGTGGAAAAGTAAAGATCTGTTACTGTAAATCTTTTGGAACAATGTTCCCACCTTGTCGGGGTTGGGTCATAGAGATCAAACAAAATTAAATTGAAAAATAATCAAAAGCGATGCCGTTTTAATATTTTTGGAAGGAATGTATGAAATTTTAAAACTAACTTTAAACAACTTTATTTAGCCAAACCTTACTTAAAAGAACGGCCGGTAAACAAAGTTATAATTACTAGATGTGAATCAGAGTGCAAAGGTAAAGCGCTTTAATAACCACCTCCAGTACAGCTGGCGGCGAAGTTATTAATAATTTAGCAAACAAGTGTTTTCTGTTTGCAAAGTTGGATAACATGCGTTTTAAAGCTTAATATTTATATAGAATAGCTTAGCCTAGTCGGTCGAACGTTAACTTTATGTGCGCCACTCGCGAACGGCGCGGGGCGGAGATGGAATTTTGCAGCTCATATTATTTTCAACCTTATTTCAATACCAATAGCGCTTTTATGTCGTTGGAATTTCATGACGGTCTGCGGTACGCCGAAAACATCTGTGAATTAATATATTTACTATTCGATTATCATCTCAAATAGTTATTGTTTATCAACTCGACTTTAAAGACATTAAAAATACAAACTATATTATTTTGGATATGTCTTTTACTAAATACGATATTTTTACGTATGGCTCTATAATTTAAAATTTGTTGATCTAGATATTAACTTATCGTGACATACAGGACTTCAAGTAATTATTTATGAATATTCCATTCAAGCGTCTATTTATTTTGTTAATATTGTTATAGTTGGCTAGAATTGCAGAATAGAAATTTCGGGATTGCACAATAGAAATGAAACTGTCGGGTTCCCAGCGCCTCGTGCCGCTGAGGTTGCGGCGGAACACAGAGCTTTCGCGTTCGGAATACGGCTGCTAACCGACGGCTTAGCACGAACAGATTGACATTAGCGTTATCGAGAAAGGGTGCTGCCACGTTCCTCTTTATTCAATAAATTTGTAGTAGGACAAGGATAGCTGTAGCGTATTGCTCTCAAGGTGACCATCCCGCTCAACTTGAGCGCAATACTCTTCCGTCATTATTTTCTTTTCACTGGACAATAATACATTTATTCTCTAAATTAATATTTTAATCTTATACCCTGTGAACGCATTGTATACCAATAGAGTGGAGTTTTTTGCCCTTCTTCTCCACAGGAATGGCATTTCGAACGGGTGGTAGTCTTAACTAATCATTAACTTTTTCTTTCTTGATTATTCATAAGTACTACCTTGGTCTATGTGGATAAAAACCTTTTGATTTTATTGGTATCATTTACTAGTGGTATACTCTTTCTTTATGCGCCTTCTCTGAAATTAAATATACTTTATTGCATCTAAAAAAAATTGATAATCTCAGTCCGGAATAGTCCAGATGTGGAAAAGGGCGATGGCTTTTTGTGTGCTAATGATTGAGGGAACTTTACAGATTCACCGGACAAAAAAATTGAGCGTGCAACGACTACGCTCTAACGAGAGGAGGGCGATGGCGCGCGACACCCTTGCCATAAATTCCGTCCAAACGCGTCGCACTTAGCTTTAGCTAATGCGGCCATGAAAATGGCCGTCGCGAGAATGTGAACCCACGGCATTGATCAGGGAAGTGGAGGAAGTTTACGTTTCTTTTTAATTTTTATTGGTGTACTTTGAGCACTTATGTTAGCCTCAAATGGCATTTATAACTAGTAGAGCATGATCAGTCTGATTTGTTGCAATGAAATCTACCTACCAAATAGAGTACATGACCAAATAGACTGGGTCTTATCTGAAGGACAAGTCAGTAATCTCCGTAACCGGCGAGCGTGTATGAGACGAACTATGAGAGTAGAGGAAGCCAGAGAGCTATGTAAGGAAAGAACCTGTTGGAACTCTGTACTCTCTGCCTACCCCGTAAGGGATCTGGCGTGATGATATAGATAGATAGATAGAGATTCCCAGTATGAGTCCGGAGTCTGGAATTGTTCCCGGTATATGGCAATAGGCTCGCCCCTTATTACATGGGACCTTACATCGTCGGCGAAACGTGAGTTTACTCAGTACACCTCTGCCACCCCTTCTGGGGAATATAGGAGTGACGGTGTGTGTGTGTTTTTTTTAGATAGAGAAATCTACCTAATAATTGCCTTATTACTATGGTACACCGAAATAAAGGAACCCTCCAAAATAAGAAAACGGTGTGCTTATTTAAGCTTTGTTCCCTTAAGTTCTTTCTAAATTCACCTAGTGCTGTGATAGTCTAAAATTCATACAGCCTTATCTAATAGCTAGTACAAACAAGTTATTATGAGTTTACACCGTGTTTTAGCGTTTCCTGACGCGTTGTAGCGTGTCGCTACCAGCAAGTTACTCGTGTGAGCCGACAGACGCTAAGTTATTCCGCACCGAATAGCAATTACTTACGTTAAGTGCTTGTAAACAGGGCAACTCTCATTTTGTTTCTCTTTTTTTTAAAACGTAGCCCCACACCCTAGCGTGTAGCTACCTTTTTAAAAAAAGAGATAAAGTAGCAAACATTTATGGGTCACACGAAGATTCGTATCGTGCGGGTATCGAACACGCGACTACTCGATCCAGTGGGCGGAGCGACATGAGCTCTTAACCACTGGACCAAGCCGTCCGTAAATTTAAACTTAATTATAAGTGACTTAAATCCGTGTAAACGTTGAATTAAGTAATAAGTTGCAAGTGTTTATTGCTACTTAATACTAATATTTAGCACACACGTCAGATAAAATTTCGTTAACTTTACTACATAATACCCTTTAGGGGAAAAATGTCTCGTGACAGAGGTCGCTGGTAACAGACGTAGGACGACGTCGCCCGATAATTATGCCAAAGTCACGCGTCCTATTTGATGTCATCGCGTCGCTTTGTTGAGGAACAGAACTCACAGAGCAGACGTGTGTGTGTTGCGCTACTATTGAACCAACGACGTATGAAAGCTCCTCGAGCGACATGTCGCTATCGACTAAAAAAAGTGGACGACAAACGTCACCCGACAAGATGTGGAGCCACGTCGTGCAACGTCTTGACATCTAATGCAACAGGTGTCGCGGGATATTATCCTCATGAATACAAGGCTTTACCCTGCGTTAGATGTCGTTTACACGATTCAAATAACTCGCACAAGTGCTTCAACCTCACTAGTTACTTGCGTAATGTAAAACGCGTGTAGCCGAATGTTAAATAAACTAAGTAGTTCTCAACTATCCTAGAGATTTTGACCTGAAATTGCGGTGTTAGTCTAAAACGAGTCTTCTAAATTCAATGAAAGTTTCGAGGTCATCTTAATTCTTGATGTTATTAAATAAGTAGGTAATCCTTACATTAAGAAATCCTTACGTAATTTTTATAATAAAAAAAATAGACGGCGTAATGCCCATATTCCCCAAGCGAGGGTGGTTTCTGCCGACAGTGTTGAGTTTCATGTAATAGGGGGCGAGTCTATTGCGATATACAATTCCAGACTTCGGACTGATACTGGGAATTTTAAGATAGAAAAACTACATTTAGTCCGACCTGGGATTTGAACCCAGGACCTCGTGATCACTATGCACGTTATTCGCAACGAAACCAACGAGGTAGTCGTCGAGTATGTAATTTTTATTATTTCCAATTATTATCCTTTTTAAATTTCGTTTGGTTACGATTTTATATTTACTATGTAATAACTTTGGCGAGCGAGTCTGATGTTGTGCACGTGTATGTATTTCGATTACAATTTATATTATAACCAACCTTTTATTTTAGAGTGTGTTTTTGTCATGTTCACCTAAATTCACTTTATTCATAAGGTGTTATAAAATTATACATTGCCACATCACAATAAGCACATTAAAATATGGCCTAGTGCCGCGTTATATCATAGTTAACGTGTTCATTAACGCATTACGGCGCATATGAAGTATTAAGATTTTAATTTACTTTGTGCATTTATAGAATACTAGCTGTTACCCGCAATCTAATCAGCGTTATTTTTTTGGAAAAAAAGGTAGCCTATGTGCTTTTCCCGGATAAAATCTATCTCCCTGCCATATTTGATCACTGACCGACAGAGTTACTTTCGAAATTTGAAAATTAGTTTGAAAAACAAAAAAGGGTTAACTGTGCGAGCAAACGGCGAGCGTTTATAAGACGAACTATGAGAGTGGAGGATGCCAGAGAGGTTTGTAAGGAAAGAACCTGTTGGAACTCTGTACTCTCTGCCTTCCCCGCAAGGGATCTAGCATGATGATATAGATATAAATAGCTGACTTTGGCCAATGTTGGTAAGAACGTATGGCTTTGTAGTGGAGTCCTTGTAAACACATTTCAGAAATGAACTTTATGAATAATTTACTCTAAAAGCAATCATCAAAGCACTAGGTTCTTAGTTTAATAGTGTGATGTATTTATTTGAGAAGCTTTTAACTTCAAACGACACCAAATACCTTTTCTAAGTAAACTTTTCTTCTGAATAAGTAACAAGGATTTGTCAGAGGCATTTTGCTTTTACGAATAGTTTGATCGCATTATTACTTGAGTTGAGTGGGCGTGACAAAAGTAAAAGTTTTAGTAGCTATTTAAAAGAGAACATAATATGGCGCCTACGAAATTTTCATAAAATATTTAAATGCCATAGATATGGGCTTGGCCCCTATTCGGTCATCATCATCATCATCTCAGCCTATACTTGTCCACTGGTGAAAATATGCCTCCCGAATCGCTCTCCAGCGTAGTCAGTCCGCACCTGCATCCAAAGACTTCCTGCTATGCTCACGAGATCGTCGGTGGTAGGCGGCCGTCCCACGGCGCGCTTGCCAGTACGTGGTCTGCACTCTAGAATCTTTCTGCCCCAACGCCCGTCTGATCTCCGCGCTATGTAGCCCGCCCATTGCCACTTCAGCTTACTAATCCTATGGTCTATGTCGGTGACCTTGGTTCTTCTACGAATCTCCTCATTCCTGATTCGATCACAGAGAAAAACACCGAGCATAACTCTTTCCATAGCTCGCTGAGCAACTCTGGGCTTTTTTATGCCCCCGGCCCCTATTCGGTATGACCAATTGAAAACCTAACGTGACAGTTGTGAAAGCTCACTTACCTTGAATTGGCTAAGGTACTCCTGCTGCCTGGTGATATCGGTGGCGAGGATCAGCGAGCTGATCTGCCTCTCCAGCTTAGCGTAGTCTTCCACCTGCTCCCTGATGCCGCTCTCGATGATGCAGCTTATCGCCGACCGCCAGTGGTGGTTCTCAAGTACGGAGGTGTTCTGGACAATGAAAAATTAGGAGGTGAGTTCTCTGTCTACCATTACGCCAGACCCTTTGCGGGGTAGGCGAATTTGGGATATATATGGTCGTGTAACTGTCCTTACACTGGTCAAGGACGTCGATGCTGAAACTTATCCATACTTCCAAACTATTATTATAAATTTGAAAGTAACTCTGACTGCTCGTTTGTCTTTTCACGCCCAAACCACTGTACAGATTTTGATCAAATTTGGCAAGGAATTAGATTTTATCCATGGGATGGACATAGGCGGCCTTTTGTCTAAAAAAAATCTAGAGGGTGTGAAATACACGCCTGAAAATAGCGCGAACGAAGTTGTAGGTACAGCTTGTTTCATATAAGTTGAGTAGTTTAAAAGGGTGCGTCCACATTGAGGAAGTTTTCGTAGTGTAAAGGTTCGGTCTAATAGCCGACGGAGCGCGTCGGGAGCGCGACGGACTCGCTCGGGTACGTCCAGTCGTGACGTTTGCCTTCGCGCCGAGTGTGGCTGCGCTGTGTGGCGTCTCGCGTACATTTCAGTACATTACGACTCTCCAAGCCGCGCCACTGTCGCGCCGAGCGTGGCTGCGCTGTGTGGCGTCTCGCGTTCATTTCAGTACATTACAACTCTCCAAGCCGAGCCCCTGTCGCGCCGAGCGTGGCTGCGCTGTGTGGCGTGTCCCGTACATTTTAGTACATTACAACTCCCCAAGCCGCGCCACGGCGAAACCTTAATATCTTCGCGCTCCAATCGCGCGTATTATTTACGCCCTTCTAAGTTTCTACCTGTATCTCAGTTACAAACATTTTTTTGACATTTTGTTATGTTTTGTTAGCAGTTCGCTAGTCTTTTGCCGTCGCCCCTTAGGGATATGTTCCTGATAGTGTCTGAATTCCTATCGATTAAGGTAGGTTAACATACATGATTGTCTTTACATATACATAGTAATAGTACTTTGTTCTAAATCAGCAACTATATCGATTCCAACTTTTTTTAAAACATGTTACATTTTTTTAAGCATCAGAAATTGCTGTTTCTCGTCCAGTCCGCTGTATTAAACAAAATTTAATCATTTTTGAAAGCAGTACGGCTATTTTAAATGCATTTCTAATACATATACTGTAATATGCACACAAAATTACATGTTACGTGGTTAATGAGTGTACCAAGCTTAAAAAATGGTAGAAAACTCCTCAAAATTGGACGTTTGATTTTCGTACTGAATTCGTAAAGCAAAAATCTAATTGAGGTGTCTGAGGTGTGGCGTTATATATGTTTCACCTTGTATATGTACAGACCTCTACAATATTATATGCTAGTGAATCATCTATAAACTGTAATATCCGTTAAAAATGTAATCCAATGAAGAAAAAGGGCAGCTCTAATACTATAGGGCTAACTGCTGACTCATTCAAAGAACTTGTTAAAGATATCATAAACAACAAAAGTAATATACTAAGCACTTGAATATAAAAGCCGTACCACGTAGCACGTAGCGTAAATCCCAAAGAATTGTAGAAAAGTTTCCAAGAATTTAGCATTAATAAATATGAAGAGTGGAAAAATAAAGTACTTAAGCAAAAATGAAAATTGCATAAAATAATATGAGAACTAAATTGCTGGGATTTAGCCGCGAGCAGGACAAACGGTAATCCAATAAAACCCGCACTTTGTCGCGTCAATCAACATCGCTTTTATAAAATTGCCCTTCCAGCCCCGCGCCAAAGGCTGAACTGCAAAAGACTAATATACCCAGGTATACGTGCGTTGCAGAGATGACTTCCATCTTTTTTTTGCTTCGTAAAACATGTTGCATGTACACGTATGCAAAAATCTCATTGGTGTCAGTTGACTTTGAACAAAGCGAAGTGGATGTAAGAATTAAAATTTAACTTTGTTGAAAATATTTTTATACGTATTGTTCTTTTTGTTTTTAATCTATTCGGGGTTAGATACAAAGGCAACGTAATGTGTTGTGTTTTACTTTTTACAAGATTTTAATTATTTAAGTATTAATAATTAATTACCACTTGCTTTAACGGCTAAGGAAAACATCGTGAAAAAACCGGCATGCCTAAGATTTTCACGAAGGTGTGTGAAGTTCGCTAACCCGCACTGGGCCAGCGTGGTGGACTATGGCCTAAACCCCCGTTTGAGAGGAGGCCCGTGTCCAACTGTGGGACAACAGGGCTAATATTATTATTTTGTTATTGTGATAATTTCGATGAAGTAGGGATATGTATTAGGGTTTTTTTAGTAGCCTAATTTGTGTCCCACTGCTGGGCAAAGGCCTCCCCTTTACGTCTCCACACAACTCGATCCTGGGTCTGTGCCATCCTCGTCTCGGTCCATCATTAGGGTTACGTGAAAAATTTAATTGTTTATATTTAAGGCATGATAAAGTTGACTTATACGACTGTTGTTTTGTGAATTTACAGGGGTAGCTGCCACTAATACAAAACTTTTGCGGCTATAACACTGAAACGGGCATGACATTGGCCAGTGCGAGAATGTAAGTCGCGATAGCGACTAAGCTGTGACTGTGAGCAAAAAAGTAGATATTAAAATAAGTAGACTGTTGATTACATACTTTACTTCTGAATGAAATTATTAACTTTCTTTTCTCCTTTTAAAAAACGTAGCCCCACACTAGTATTTATTCCTGTGTCGTGGGTGACTCATACAATATTCATTAAATTATAAAAATGAATATTATAATAGTTACAAATAGAGTGGTTATGTAAACCTTTTATGCTCACATTCACTAATGTGCATGGCGGTAAACCGCACGATTGGGCTGAATGTAATTCCAGATTTAAGCCACAAAAGGGCCGAAAATGGTTTAAAATTTTTAAAATACGTTGCTTATAGCATATGCTACCAGTCATTCGATGCAAAGAGCATATAATTACAACATTTTAATCCAGTGTTTGAAGAAGAATGGCGTAAGGGCGTGGTCTAATAAAGAGCTGGCAATGAAAAAAGCATCACCGCCACGCGTTACGATAACTTCGTGGAATGATCGTATAATGTGTTTTGTATGACACTGGAGTACTTTTAAACGATCAGAATTAGAATATTTTTTATTCATGAAAACCATTATAGTAAGTAAATAACGTTCATTTGTGAAACATAGGTTACAAGTAAGATCTTACAAGGATATAATTAGCAGCACTATGTTTTGCTCGTTGGCATACAATTTTTTATTATCATTTCACTATGTCACATCTGTTTAGTTAGTTAATTAATAACCATTTCCCTATTAAAAAACATGCTGTGTTTCCTTTTAAACAGCTAAATATTACCTTCTTTTAAGTCGTGACTGCCTCGTTAGTCTGGTGGCCAAGCGCAGAGCTTTGTGATCACGAGGTCCTGGGTTCAAATCCTAGGTCGGACAAATGTAGTTTTTCTAACGAAAAATTCCCAGTATGAGTCCGGAGTCTAGAATTGTGCCCGGTATATGGCAATAGGCTCGCCCCCTATTACATGGGACCTAACATCGTCGGCGAAACGTGGGTGTACTCAGTACACCTCTGCCACCCCCTCTGGGGAATATAGGCGTGACGGTGTTTTTTTCTTTTTTTTTCTTTCAAGTCAGGTAGTTTATTGTATATAATTTGCATTAAGTTAGTACTTATTTATGAATCTTCATAAAAGTAACAAAGACTACCGCCACTTCATATTGTCATTCATGTGGAGAAGAAGGGCAAGATACTCCACGGTTACTCTTTTAACACGTTAATCGCCAACGCGGTCAATTTTGGGCGACTCTTGATTATGCTACCAAGCCAAGCAAAAATCCCAGATTCTCTTAATTTCAATGGTCGGTTTTTTAGTTACATTATATGCATAATTAATGTATTTAATTAACGCAAAATGATTTTCGATCCTCTTTTATGAATTATTAAGCGTCGGACAACATTGACCGCTATGGCCTCTGCGGACGAAAAATCAAAAATCCGTTGCATAGGGCCGCGCGGTCACATTGTCGCCCACCCCCACCCGAGACTCTCGTGCTTATTTTAATGGCTTATACTATGTCCCACGACTAGGCAAAGGCTTTCCCTTGTCTCAACATAAATCGATCCTGGACCAGTAATATCTATATCTTTCCCGAAAAAGTATCCAAATTGACACTTCATTTTCATCTCGGTCGACTACGACACCTGTGACCGTCTTCAAGGATCCATGCCGTGACGAAATTTGATCAACTTTACAGGTTCATACGTAAGACATGCCCCGACCAATCCCACTACAGCTTTGCTGACTTTAAGCCTACATCCATAACCTGAGTGTGAAAGGCAGCCTGGTGTTTCTGATGCAATCCATCAGTTTAGTGCTCTTTGGTAAACCTTAAGTCTGGATTTCTCCTCTTCAGGTAGTGACCAAGTTTGAGCACCGTAGATTACGACGGGTAAAACACACATATCCATCTGTCTGGCTTGAGGGACAAGGGAAAGTCGCCCTTCATCATATCCCTCAAGGACCACACTCCTCCAGGCGTTCTGTTCTCGTTATGAAACGAGACAGTCTGGCCCAAATACGTATGTTCGTTGACACTATGCACTACGCATAGTAGTGATCTGCCCATCTATCTCTTCCTTACATTTCGTGCTATCGGTTATAAGTTGAGTTTTTGATCTATTCATGGATAATCTAGCCTTGAGGCTTGGAGCATTTGTTCTTGTTCTGATGGTGTGGATGAAAACAGCACGATATCATCGGCAAAGCGGAGATTAGTCAGTTTACCTATCAATAAGTTTTTGGAGGCGTTTTAATTTGATTTTATAACATTATGTTTAATTTCTATTTTATTTTGCTCTAGAGACCTTAATGGTATGAGTATATATTTTATTAAATAATTAAATAGCTATATCTTCTTTAAACAGTTGATTTAATTTATTATACTTCCAAAACACCGTACAGTGATTTACATTTTACAGTAGCGTCTCAAAAAATCATAATTTATTTCATCAAGAACCATATGGGGTAAACTAGAGGGCCGCGCGGGTCATCTTTTAAGTGAATTATCTCGGTGTCGGTGTCCGTCGGTGCAAAAGAGTTTCGAACACTTAGTTGTCTGACACGGCTTGAACGGAAAGTTTCAGTGACGCCCAACATTGTCCGCCATGGCCCGAATGAGAAGGGACAGTTTTTTATTGGCAGTTAACGTGTTAAATAAAGTTTATTACAAGTTGTGGGGCATGGGAGAACAATCTAGACTGGTCTCTCCGATAGGTGGAGGGATATGAATAGTGAGAATGGCTTATGACGAAGTTATCGTTACGTGTTTAAATGGTCATAGTGTATAAGGACCCTGAAATTTTTATTTCCCCAGTTAACACGTGCCCGTGCGATCCCGGGGCTCGCTCGTTATCCAACCCGACGAGGTTTTAATTACCGTGAACACACAAACCGGATTAATATTTTCATTTCGACTTTTAAACACGGATTAAAAAAACAGGTTCCATCGCTGATATTCGATGGCATGTTAAACACTTGATTGGGTGCCAAAAATGAGGGAGAAATGATTTTTCGTGTTGATTAAATTTGTTGTTTGTCTATTTATGCATATCATCACGCCAGATCCCTTGCGGGGTAGGCAGAGAGTACAGAGTTTCAACAGGTTCTTTCTTTACATACCTCTCTGGCTTCCTCCACTCTCATAGTTTGTCTCATACACGCTCGTCGGTTACGGATACTTTTGACTTTTTGTTGTTTATATAAATTTAATTATTACTTTTGACTCACTGGTCGATCTATTGAAATGCGCTTGGCGATCACGACGTCTACGCCTCGATTCCTGCCAGTGTATTTTTCTATGAAATTTATTTAATAGTAATCTGGAGCCTGTAACTGTGTGTATACTGGCCTCGCTCTGTTATATCACACGACATATCGGTGTACACAGTACACATCACCCAAATACGTTATTCATCAATTGTCACTTAACCATTAAATTTCTATAAAGACCGACTCTAGGATTCGACCTTTTTATAATCTACTGTTATATTCTATAATTACTCGACTTTGGCAAAATGTTAAAGGGTGGGGGTTGGCCCCCACACTAACATTTTTTCATTAAAATAAGAAGATTCTATATCCAGCCATTAACAGGTAACTGATGATTTATTAATAGATCCGCACAAATGATCCAGCAGATCGTAAAACCAGCTAATTTATATACAGGGCTAACAGACCGCCGAAACATAATAACAGAGACAATTTGTTACGGCTAAAAAAAATAGTATTGATAAAGCTAAGGTTTAATAATAATAATAATAACCATGGCAACCGCTGTCAACAAAAAATGTCACAACGTTTTTCAAATAAAATTATATTTAATAAAAACTGGAAATTTAACAATTACAAAATACAGAAGATGCTAAACGTTACCCATAACCCAGCAGTATATGGCCGAATACCCCCGGAGAAACCCTGTCCGGCGGTGTCGGCAGCGGATTGCCCAGGGACATAGCGCACGCCCGTCACCTTTGCGCGGTTCGCCTAACTCGCCTCAGTCGTCGGAAAATGAGTTATACTTCACGCCGCCGACGTCTGGGGCCTCCAGCGACGAAACCGAGCCACCGGCGTCTTCGCATCCGCTAAGACCTGAGAGAAGAGGACGCCCACCGCTGCCGGCATGCATAGGGCCAGCGGAACACTGTGCTCCGCCCACGGCCCCTGCTACCGGTGGTGTAGTGCGCCGCATGAGATGGACTTCAGAGCTGAATATGAGTGTCATGCGGGCCTACTATGGTGCTACGAAGGGAGAAACCATCCTCACCGCGTACCGTCCGAAATTGCTATCTCTGTTTCAGGAGCTTCACCCGACTGTCGCCGTAACTGCACAACGTCTATCGGATCAAGTGCGTGCCATCCAGCGATGCAAGTTGTTGGATGACACAGTACTTGAGCGACTACGCAGCGAAACTTGTCCTGCTCGCACTGAATCCGACCTGCGAAGTTTCGAAGAACCTATCTCTTTGGATAACTTCGCACGATCGGAGGAGGTAAATAGCGGGCAGGTGAGTGTTGGTGACCAGCTACAGGAGCAGGTGAGGAGAGCTTTGAAGGATGCCTTTGCGGAGTATCGGTCTGCACCGATTTCTCTAAGACCATGCCTACCCCGTTTGCCCATGCATAGACATAACATTTCGCTTGTGGGTGCCCTAGACAATGTTTTAAAGTCACACTGGGAAACCAGTGTGGACTTATGTGATACCCACTCTATTTTGTACTGTGGAGCGGTGGCGGTGTGTCGGGTGGCAGGTGTAAGATTTCCTAATCTACATCGAGCCACCCAACCTACAAATGCTAAACCATTCTGGCAGTGCAGAATAGAGCGGCGTATAAATATGGCTAGGACACTCATAGCGAAATTATTGTGCTTCCAGGCCGGAAACAACCGCCCGAGAGTTGTGCGTTTCGTGGCCCAAGCCTTTGCAGGCACAGGAGTCGCTCCTGTGGACTATATGGCACGGGTCACTGAACGCATAGACTACTGGAAGCAGAAAGTTTATGCATGGGCGAATAGGATTCGCAGGTATAGGGAAAGAGCAGACCGATACCACGTGAATCGTACCTTCGAAGTGAATCAAAGGAGTGTATACCAGGCTTGGGAGCGCCCCCAAGAGAGAGTGACTGACGTGCACTTGCCAGATGCGGCCACGATGGCTGAGTTTTGGCGTAAAATTTGGTCAGTGCCCGTCAGTCACTCCGAGGGCGAATGGTTTGATGTTGTTGGAAGATCGTGTGAGCCCATTCAGGAAATGGAGCCCGTAGTCATCACCCGTGACGATGTAGCCTGTGCGGTCCGTGCGGCGCCGAACTGGAAAAGTCCGGGGCCGGATGGACTGCACGCATTCTGGCTAAAGAGGCTCCAGGGTTCACATGCTCGTCTAGCAACTCAGTTCCAAGAAGCTCTTGAATTGGGATCACTGCCTAGCCTTTTGACAACGGGTGTCACTCATTTGATTCACAAATCTGGCAGTACTTTGGAACCTAAAAATTATAGACCGATTACATGTTTACCTACGGTTTATAAACTCCTTACATCCATTCTGAGAACAAAAATCAATAATCACCTTAAGGCACAGCACATTCTATCGCCTACTCAGAATGGGTGTAAGGGGGGGTCCCGGGGTACAAAGGATTTGCTCCTCATTGATATGGCCATTTGCCAACAGGTGCGACGATCTAGAAAGAATGTCTCCATGGCCTGGATCGACTATAAGAAGGCCTACGATTCGGTGCCTCATACATGGCTAGGGAGGGTGCTAGAGCTATACAAAGTACACCCAGCGCTATGCTCTTTCCTCGGTTTGTGTATGGGGCAGTGGACCACAGTTCTTCGTCATCCAGGATATGGAGGCCTTTCTGGCTCATCGGACTTGATAAAGATAAGTAGGGGTATCTTTCAGGGCGACAGTTTGAGTCCATTGTGGTTCTGCCTGGCTTTGAATCCATTAAGTGCTATACTTAAGAATTCAAAGCTAGGTTACCATTTGCGGAGAGGGAGTGAGCCTATATCTCATCTACTGTACATGGATGACCTTAAGTTGTATGCTTCGAAGAAAACAGACCTGATGGAGTTGCTCAAAATAACCGGCAATTTTAGCAACGACATCGGAATGGAGTTTGGAGTAGACAAGTGTGCAGTCATCCATGTACAAAGAGGGAGAGTTGAAGATTCTTTTAATCTACAGCTCTCTGAAGATATATCCCTCAGGTCTCTCTCTGAAATGGATTCCTACAAGTATCTTGGTATGTCACAAGCCTTAAGTATAGCTGAACAGGATATGAAACAATCATTGAAAGATCGGTTCTTTGCCCGCCTGATGAAAGTGTTAAAAAGCCTTCTATCAGGTGGAAATAGGGTCCGAGCTTTCAATAGTTGGGTCATGCCTGTTCTTACTTACTCTTTTGGCATACTAAGGTGGACTCAGTCTGAACTGGATGCCCTGGATAGAAAGGTCCGTCGATTGCTGACAGCGTATCGTATGCATCACCCGCGGTCGTCTGTTATGAGGTTGTACATCCCGCGGAGGTGCGGTGGTCGTGGGTTTTTAAACGCTAAGACACTACACAACCGCGAGGTGTGCAATCTCAGACAGTACTTTTTGAGTGTGTCCGTGGTGATGTATCGAGATGTTGCCGCAATCGATAGAGGCCTAACTCCGCTTTCCTTGGCAAACGGGAACTGGCGAAGGCCCCAGGTATTAAGTATTTCGGACCGCACAGCCATATGGAAGGGCAAGGAGCTACACGGACGGTTCTATCGGGCTCTTACAGGGCCTGATGTGGACCAGCTCGCTTCCGTGACTTGGCTACGCTTCAGCAACCTTTTTGGGGAAACTGAAGGGTTTGTATTTGCAATTATGGACGAAGTTATCATGACGAACAACTACCGGAAGCACATCCTAAAGGACGGCACGGTTGACATTTGTCGGGCATGCCACCGTCCCGGTGAGTCTATTAGACATGTAGTTTCCGGTTGTTCTCGTCTTGCTAACGGAGAGTACTTGCACAGACACAACCAAGTGGCTAAGATTATCCATCAGCAACTTGCTCTTAAATATGACCTTGTGGACTCTGAAGTACCGTACTACCAGTACCAGCCTCTTCCAGTTCTCGAAAGTGGTCATATCACGCTCTACTGGGATCGATCTATTATCACGGACAGGACTATTGTAGCCAATAAGCCTGATATCGTGATAATAGATCGATCGATGCGTCGTGTAATGCTAGTTGATGTCACCATTCCGCATGATGAGAACCTTGTGAAGGCCGAAAAAGAAAAAATATCTAAATATTTGGACCTGGCTCATGAGGTTACCGCTATGTGGAATGTTGATTCAACTATCATTATTCCGATGGTCGTATCAGTCAACGGCCTAATAGCGAAGAGCTTCGATAAACACCTCGAGAAGCTCTCGCTTGGCAGTTGGGTGAAGGGCCTGATACAGAAGGTGGTAGTATTGGACACGGCGCGCATAGTGAGGAGATTTCTCTCTTTGGAGCCCTGACCACCGGTAGCTTGGGTCGTAGACCCCGTTATCAGTGGAGCACATTTTTTGTATAATATATATAAGAATATTTGTTTTTTTGTATTTTTATATATATTTTATAAGAAATTGTATTTAAATAAATGCATACATAATAATAATAATAATACACTTTATTGTACACCAAAAAAACAATACAAGAAACAATTTAAATACAAAAACAGTACAAATGGCGGTCTTATCGCTTAAAGCAATTTCTTCCAGACAACCGTTGGAAGGAAAACAAATAAGAATAAAAAGGGCAGTTGGTGGTGTACACTATTGATAATAATTTACAATACACATATATATATAATATAAACCTAGTCATATATATACAGACATTACAATATACACTATTACATACCACACATATATTATAGCTAACAGATAAAGATAAATAGCAAATAATCATATTATTGACAGATAGTGACTCTTAACCATGTTTTTGAACGAAACCAACGACTTTGCACGTCTAACTGACACTGGCAATGCATTCCACAGACGGACGGCTTGAATGGTAAAGGATTTATCGAAGAAATTTGTGGAATGCATCGGCATTTTCAGTTTTAAATTTTCCGATGATCTCAGGAACTTCGAGTGTGGCTCATGAAGAAACTCAAATCGATCTTTGAGGTAAGAGGGAGTTATCGGATTATACAGAACACTGTACAGAAGCGATAGTATATGAGCATTCCGGCGAAGGCGAATTGGCAGCCACTTGAGCTTTGTACGAAATTCAGAGACATGGTCATATTTACGCAGGCCAAATATGAACCTTATACAAAAGTTTTGAAGTCGCTCGAGTTTATTAAGTTGCTGCTCTGTGAGGTCAAGATAGCTGGCGTCTGCATAATCTATTATAGGGAGTAGAAGAGATTGTGCGAGTGCAATTTTTGTGGCAGTTGGAAGAAAATTGCGCAACCTTCTTAATGAACCTGCAGAAGCAAAAACCTTTCGGCTGAGCTCCTGCAGCTGTGGACCCCAAGTGAGATTGGTATCGATGTAGATCCCCAAATCTTTTACGCTTTTACTTACTGGTATAGTGATACCATTAAAAATAATTTGGGGAAGTTGCGACCAATTGATACGTGAAGTAAGTCTGGAACTACCAATAACTATCACTTGTGTCTTAGTTGGATTAACATTGAGGCCGTAGCACCCACTCCATTCACATATCTTAGATAAGTCATGATTCATAGTATTCACAGCTTCCGACAGCCTGGCTAATGGTGCCTGTGTGTATATTTGGAGATCATCTGCGTAAAGGTGGTATGACGAACGTAATTGATTGGGAATGGAGTTAATAAAAACAGCGAAAAGTAAAGGAGATAGAACGCCACCCTGCGGTACACCGGCACTAGTGTTACACCAAGAAGAGTAAGTTTCATCGATGCGAATGCGTTGCCGGCGACCAGACAGGTAGTTACGAAACCAGTCAATTGCCTTTGGAGATATGTTAATAGAGCATAGGACTCCAAGCAAAATATCAAAATCCACAGTGTTAAAAGCATTGCTGAAGTCGAGTAGTGTTAGTATAGTCAAATTGCTATTTTCCATACCTAATCTTATGTCGTCTGTGATGTTCACCAAAGCAGTAACGGTGCTGTGACCAGGACGAAATCCTGACTGGAATGGATTAAGAAGGGAGTTCGTATTGAGGAATCTGCTGAATTGGTCGTGAACAAGACGCTCAAGAACTTTGGATAGGAAAGGTAATATGGATATTGGACGATATTCGGAGACAGATTTAGGATTGGACTTTTTAGGCAAGGGCGTTATTTGGGCTTCTTTCCAAGAGGATGGGAAATCTCCGCTAGATAGAGAGTAGTTAAAGATATGGCAAATGATGGGAAGGATTTCGTCAAGGATAGGGAGGATCATTTTGCGGCTGATACAATCATTACCGACTGCATTTGATGTGATCGATTATATGCTCTTTTTAACACCACAAGCAGTAAATTGACTAAAATCAAAAGGTGAATAATCGGGTGTCGGAATAGATGAAAGATAGTTAAGCGTACTTAATTTCGTAGTCTTATCAAAGTTAGACGAAGTCGAGAAATGCTGATTGAGGAGGTTAATATCTAAATCTTTAGGGAAGTTATCTTGACGAGATTTACTGACCCCCATTGATTTAAGAAACTTCCAAACCTTTGTTGGATTACCATTTTGAACCGAACTATGGATGTGTTGGCGTTGAGCATCTCTACACACCTTGTTGCAGTGATTCCGGATGGCAATGTAGTTGATCCAATTAGAATCGGTGGATCTAGCTTTATACTTGGATTTCATTGCCACTTTTTTGTTCATCAATAACTTAATGTCTTTAGTTAACCAGGGTGCTGGAAGATGTTTAACTCTGACAGGGTGAATAGGAGCATGCAAATCATACAGCTGAATTAGCGTAGACGTGAAGATATTAATTTTGTCATCTAGTGTGTCTGCTAACAACAAAGGTTGCCAATTAATGCTAGCGGCATCTTGTCGAAACCTGTCAAGATTAATGCCACTAAAATTACGCTGCAGAAGAATTTTAACTTTGGGCTTAGGAGGCCGAATTTTGTAAGAAATAAAAACTAAATCATGATAAGAGAAGGCGTCAGCTGAACACTGGCCATGCTTGGCTACATGTGCAGCTGAGGAAACAAATATAAGATCTAAAAGTGATGGAGTAGAATTAGGGAAATGATGAGTAGCATCAAGAGGAAGAATTGATAGATTAAAGGATTCAAGAACTGATTTAAGGTTGGAAGAACGAATATCGTTTTTCTGCAGACATGTATTAAAATCGCCCATTATAATGCTATGACTGTAAGAAGGGACAGCATTTTCCAAAAGACTCTCAAAGGAGGAAAAGAAATCAATACGTGATGAGGGACAGTAGTATACACCGAGAAGTATTTTAGAATGGCAGAGCTCAATGTCTATAAAAAGATGCTCACCAGCGTTTGATGGAGGTGGTTGTGGCGATAAATCAACTAGAGAAAAAGGAATATTTGAACGGAGATATATCGCAACACCGCCACCACCTCCAACTGAACGGTCGTTTCTGATTAGATTAAAGCCAGGAAGAGAGTATAGCGTAGACGGAAGGCACGGTTTCAGCCAAGATTCTGAAACAAGGATTGCATGAATATCCTTACAGTCAAAGCTTACCAGCATATCGGAAAAATGGGCCGGGATGCTTTGGGCATTAATATGAACCACATTAAAGTTCCTAGTAACATCAGAAAAGGTAGACGTGAGGGTATCAGTAAGAGATGGAACACTAATGAAACTGTCATCGTTGCTTTCTAAAGAGAAGAATGTATCGGTATCACTTTCACTCTCATGTTCTGTCATGTAAATTTAATAAATAATATATTAATATATAGATGCGTTTAAACAATTAAAATACAAATTATATACCTAATAATAATGTCTAACCAATTAAAATAAATGAAAGATAATGCAAATATAATAATACTAATAAATAAATATACCTGTAAATTATTCAGTAGTAAATAACCAAACCACCTGCCAAAAGTGCTATAGCAAACAGAGCTGTTTTATATTAATTATTACAAATTATATAAAAATGGACAATATACATACAACAAATAACTCAAACATAAATGTCACCGAACCAATAAAAAAAAAAAAAAAAAAAAGGACAATTTTAGAACGAAACAGAACGTAACGATGTACGATTTTTGAACGAAAACAAATGACGAAATTTAGACGCAACTGACATTGACATTTAGGTTTGACATACTGAGAAACATTACTTTTAAAAACAAATTATATCTAGAAAAGAGGGTACAAAAACAAGGAAAAATGCGCGGAATACACAAAAAGGACAGAAATACTACACCTAATCCTTCATTTTTTTGCATTCACCCCTCGCTTGGGTCGTGCTGCAGCCCCAGTGTTCGTCTTCGATGTCGTTGGGTTAACAGGATCCTGTGCAATACTGTTAATATCGGAAAGAGACTTTACACAATGTCGCGTCCCGTCCAGCCCAAGGACATGCACCTGGCCATCTCTTGTCCAGCACTTGGCGACACCGAACCTAGCTCTCGCAGCCATGAAGAAGTCGTGGCGGGTCTTTGTGAGGAACTCGGAGATGGTGACCCCCGTGCCCTTGAGCTTAGTCTTGACGAACCAGACTTTGTTGCGGGCCGCTACATCGTTAAATTTAACCAGAACTGGCCTAGCTGACTTCTTTGAAGCACGTCCCATCCTGTGACACCGGCGTATGTCAACTGTTTGAAAATCGCTCAAACCCAAACAGTCCCTAGCAAGCTTGGCGATAACCTGTGTTGTATCCTCATTGGCCTCTTCTGCGACACCGTGAACCAGCAGGATCTTTTTTCTGCCTCTCATTTCAATATTGTCGACAGTTTTAGCCAACGTCTCTATCTGCAGTTGGAGGGCATTAAGTGTTTGCATAATGAAGGCACGAAATGATGTAAACTCTGCAGCCAGGACAGCAGTAGTTGATGTAGGAGTGGCAGAGGACTTCTGGAGTTCGCTTTCAAAGTCAGACATCTTCTTGTGAAACATTTCCGTCAGTTGAGACATTGAGTTCTGTAGTGATTCCATGGTGATAGTGTGTAATAGTGTTTCACAGTAAATATAGGAAATAACACTTGTAAGGCAAGTTATTAAGGTTAGTTATCAATTATATTCATTAATACTGTTTAAAATATGAGTGTATACAATTAATTTTAAATTAAATACAGAGCCAAATAGAAAACGTTGTGCTCGTTTAACTACCCGAAAAAAAAAAAAAAAAAAAAAAAACATAACGACCTTTCATGTTGTCATATTAATCACGATTTTCAATACAACACACTAAGAGATCTTAGCTTTTGAGCGATATACTTGAAACAGACGTATTAAAAACTGGCCGTACGTGACATCGTTCGCGTAAATTTAGGCATTTTGTAGACGATGTCATTTTTCGTGCAAAAGCCAATGAAAGCAGGATAGATAGCTCTGCAGATAATGGTTGGACCTCTTGATTTTCCGGGATAAATACTATAGAATATGTTAGCCAACAATGTAAGGTATGCGCATGCAAAGTTTCATCAAAATCCACCTGAATGTTTTTGCGTGATGATGGTTCATACCCTTGGACAGATGGACAGACAGACAGACAAATAGACACGAAAGCCAAAACTTGTAGAATTGGCTTCAACACTGGTAGTATGATAACTCTGGGTTATTATTTCCGAAAAATATTCCATGTACACATCTATGAATCCACCTTACAACATACGAGCATCGGAAGAGACGGAAACCGTGTTTATGGATTCACCTGTGGAAGCCAATTCTTTTATTTTTAAATGAACCCAAAAGCCCATTTTCCTAAGAATGAAATACAATTAACGGACAGACCAGTTGATTTAATTGGAACAAAATCCTTCATTCTATTATGTGCAACAAATTGGTTAGTTTTTAATACTTTTTAGTTTCTATGTACTTATAAAGTTAATATCATTAAAAAATTTCATAAAAAAAATGGGTCACCCAAAAATATTAAATTAAGGTTAAATATTACTTTTGTGACGAAACAGGAATAGAATGTGGTCTGTACGAAGATTTTTTCATGTGAGACGAGACACTGTGAGACGCACGAAGAACAAACCATTGTATGTATTGTTTTTAGATAAACACACTAAATATAAATAGTACACATGAGTTCATTAATATGTCTAAACAAAATTAATTGCCTATCAAATAAGTGAAATCAAGACTAATTTAGTAATAATCAACCCTAGTAGCGAATTACTCGTGCCGAGGTGGGGATCTTCAAATCAAGGCTGTAAGTGGGGGGGATCGAAAATAGCTCCCTAATTGGGCCTCGGAAATCGATACGGTGTTTTTTATCTTGTTAACCCGTCTTGTGTTACGATTTATTGTGTAGCAATTAGACGCTGCGAGATGAAGGCAAAAACAGATTTTAAGGATAGATTTCACAAGTATTTACGCGAAAAAAATACATTAGTTAGTGCGATGTCATTCCTTGGAAAATTCTTATGACGTGCAAAGGTTAAAGAAATCTAAATTGTTACTCCAATTTCAGATTTTTTAGTGTTAGAATAAGTAGGCAATGGTCGCGCTGCGTGACCGCGGTGTTCTTAGCAATCATCAAGGTTAAGCGGCGATCGGTGCGGTCAGTCTGAGATGGGTGACCGTTTGTGGCATTTTCATATCGAGGGCGAGGGTTCCGGTTAACACTTCATGTGGTAGTCTTATAGGTAGCTTTTTAAGTTCTAAGAACAGGTGGCAACAAACCTGCTACCACTAATTTGCAATAGGTCCGCGTGGTGGAGTATGACATATTCCCTCTCACCTCGATTTGCGAGAGAAGGCTTTCGCCCACCAGTGGGACAGTATAGGCAAATTTATTAGCGGTAGCAAAATGTCAGCGGGATGGTATTATCTTATAGGATCTAAAGAGAAGTCTGCAAGAAACTCTCAGAGCAACGTTGTTATTGTCTTTAAAGCAAGTCTGATTAGCCAACTAATTTATTTGAATACTAACACTAAATATAAACAGAAAACATTGAACCATTTTAATTATACGCAAACAGCTATTAAATGGCTCGTTAGCAAAGACTATAAAATGATGTACAAACAACATTGGACGCCTTCAATGTACGGGCCGAAGCAGGCGACTCTTAGTATCTTTGATGAGTTATTTTGCACAAACATCGATATTGTATCGTGTTTTAGGTACTTTCTGCTTTCGATCGCGGTATCAAAGATACACCAATAGCAGTTGTTTTAGTGCTGCTTTACATTTTAGCGTCATTCTGCTATCTGTCGGAGCTTTAGCGACAGTTTCTATGCTGAATCGCGTTTTAGCCACTTTCTGTTATAGATCGCGGCATGAAAATCGCTTATTTTAGCGGCTGTCTAGACGCTGTATTGCGTTTTGGCTTTCAAATATGCGCCGAATGAAGCGAACAGTTGGTGCATATAGCCTTCGAGACTCGTTAGTCTGTAGGATTGTTATCAAATATACGGAACAAGGAGCTTCCAAACGTTTGTTAGCAGGTTTAGTCATGAGTTTCCGAAATGGGATCAAATCTCCAATGAACGATGCATAACCCTTTCATGTATGCTTTTCCCAAGCTTTATTAGTGCGCTCCGTTTGCACATGGACGTCACCAGCTTTGAAAACTTCGAGTCTTGGTAACAGGAGTATGAGAGCCTTTTAACCTTTATCAGGAGATTTATATGGCGGCAGTCGTTAATTTATTATAGGAAATAATCGTAAGGCAAACAACCGTGCGGTGGTGACGTGACGGGAATCGTGAGCGGAATATAAAGTGTACCGTCTCTTTTTATCAATCATCGTTATATCGTACATCGATTATAATATTATGCAAGTTACCATGTAAATGTTCTTAGGGTCCGAAATATTTGGATGGATGTACACCCAGTACGTGAATGAGACATTCAAAAGAGTGGCGTTATATTATTAACTTGATGATCTGGATCTTCAATTAAAAGTCAGGTAAGTAATGGTGGTTTTTGGTTTTTATGTAGCTTTGTGAGATTTGATAAGATGATTTTTTATAAAGGGATTTTGCTTCTGATTTGATAGATTGACACGATTTGAAGCCTAAATGTTGGAGAATGGAAGTCAGTATTCACAACATAATATGTTCATCTGAGCACGGGAATAATCGAAAACTGTCGAGTTACTTCAATTATACGAAACGTGGTTGGGGTGGAGAAACGTAGTTTTTCTGTCAAAAATTCTGAGTACCATTCTGGAGTCTCAAATGGTGACCAGTACGAAGATTGTACATTGTCGGTGTTATATCTCTTTCTCTTTTTGCATAATCTGAATATTCAAATAAATCTATCTATACTCACACATCGAAGTGAGGCATATTGGTGGAGGCAAGTTTGTTTGCTGATGAACTAAGCGAGCCGTCTTTAAGGCACTAAACTTGGCTTTTCGACCAAATTAAGCGCCAGTCAGGATGAACAGTTTAACGTGCCTTCCCAAACACAAAGACGTTCGGAAACTTGGAATTGCCACAAATGGCCAAAATTGGATACGTCAGTCACTGAGAGCGCATCAAAGGGCAGATCAGATAGTCCATTACACTAGTAAAGCCATTACACATGGCTTTGTCTTTACCGAAATTGTCTGAATTGATCGATTTAACGTGTGGTACAGTCAATTTTACGTTTTAACAATCTCGAGGGACGCGGCATTGAGTTTCCTTATGTATTCTTAGGCTCGTAAAAATAGTATTACTCCTTAGACTTGTGGATCAAGCAGGTTATTTAGGGCAATAATCTTATCTCGGAAGGTTACTTTCTGATCTATACAGAGAGAAGGCGGAGATCTGTGTACGTTTAATAGAACAACAAACTATTTAAAAATATCTCGACAAAGGCTTGCACAATCCAAATAGCAATAGGTCCTGGGTTCAAATCCTAGGTCGTACAAATGTAGTTTTTCTAACAAAAATTCTCAGTATGAGTCGAGAGTCTAGAATTGTGTCCAGTATATGGCAATAGGCTCGCCCCCTATTACATGGGACCTAACATCGTCGGCGAAAAGTGGATGTACTCAGTAAACCTCTGTCACTTCCGCTTGGGCAATATAGGCGTGACGGTGTTTATAGAGAATATATTTTCCAAGAGAATTTTCAATTAGATAAGATTTTGAACATTGAAAGCTCTTCAGATAAATATAGTCTATAAGTATCAATTATTAAGATAATACAATTCGGAAAATTCTTCAGCAAAGGGTTGAAAATATTACTTTACCGATTTAAGTTTATCGTCTTGTAATTGATTTTCACTTTGTATTAGTATATAATATAGTTGCACGTTTTTTACAGCGATTGAAAGGTATCAGAATGCATACTGGAGATAGAACATCTTTAATTACCCCTTAATGATGGCCATGATGCGTTTATGTAGAGGAGTCTATGTTAGTTAGCTAGTTATGATCGTGAACCACAAGATGGACCGATGGATGACCTGATGAAAATCGTGGATAAAAGTTAGGTGTGTACAACACAAAAAGCCAGTCGTCCGTCGTGGCGATCTTTGGGGGTGGCCTATATCCCACAGAGAATAACTTTTGCACGACAACTTAAACATCAACTCCCTTAGAGTGGTATTTTAGTCTTCTAATATTGAATTCATAAGTTGGAAGTTGAGCAATCTAAAAAATTAAAAAAAAAACAGAAGTATCCCCTGTAACCGTATGGTATGGCTCCTTACTTCGATAAATCGGAAGCTCATTATATTTTAACTTCAAAATTTTATTCAGCTAAATCCTTTAATACAAAATGGAAGCTTTGGAAGTCAGCAATTTATATAAACACCAGTATTTTATCATTGGTTGTGTTTATTTGTTTATTTTTATTAAGCACATAATGCTTAATAAAAATAAACAAATAAAGGTAGGTCTAAGTGGGTTGGTTGAGCAGTCCATGGTACGAAATCATTCAAATTCTTTGAACAAAAGTACAGCGGAATACGGACCACAGTGGTATATCATTATGTCTAACAAAGAATTATTTTATTTTAGTGTGACTACGAAAAAGTCAGCGCTTCCATCATACAACTTCGAAAGACTGCTTGGTCCAAGGGTTAGAACTTAAGCCGCTCCGCATACTGGATTGAGTAGTCGCGGGTTCCATGCCCGCCCGGGACACATATTTGTTCCGGTCATAGTTCCGGTATTTCGTAAACTCACAAAGATACAGTAACAATTCCTATTGTCAAGGTACTTTAAAAAAAAAGTAAAATTGTAACCCTTTGCTCGTACCCCTATCAAATACGTGGCCATTAATTCAATGCAGTTACATTATAAAATGACTATTTGACCGCACCCATCGCACTCGCCAAAAAGGAACCGCACTGGTTTATAAAAAGAGTGATTCATACACGCGACGAAATTAGCAAGAAAGCATGACAAGTTTGTCATTACAGTAGATATGAGCCGCCTTGAAAAAAAATCTTAGTTCGTTGCATTTTCAGATTGAATTTTGATATTTTTTTAAACGTTGCTTGAGCTCTTTGGCCTATACTCGCGATCGCGATCCCGAGGCCCTGGGACCGGAAAATACGTCGGTTTTCTATAGAAAATTTCTCAGCCAGGAATTGTACTCGATATAGTGGGAATAGGTTCGTCTGCTATTACTTTGGGACGTAACATCACGATATGTGGGTGTACAGAATGCACTCATGCCAACCCCGCATGGGGAATATAGGCATGACGATGTTTGTTAGTTTACACTAAGGATGTTGGAGGATTGAAATAGTACGAAATAGTAGTTAGGTAGGTGATACTTTTGGTGCCAAACTTATTTCTTTAAAAATAGAAACAAAAATGGTCTTATATGTGTCAAAATGTAATCATTTTCTAAATGAATGAAAGAGAACGTCACACACACACACATACCATCTTTGTAATCTATGATAACAATAAATGCTATTTGATTTGTATAATGATAGCGAAAGGACTGAAGAGTTTATAACAAGAGTTGTACTATTTTCTTTAGAAATTCTGAACATTCAAAAGAAATACGTGTTTTTAAAACTTGGTATGCAATGCTTGTTTTCCTACAAGGAACATGTTAACCTAATTAAATAAATGTCTTTCGGATACAACAAAACATTGTAAATATATGTACGGTAGAATATGTAAGAAATGTAATGTTCTCATCGCAAAAATGAACGCGTATAAAAAAAGCTTTGTACTCCCGTAGGGCTTCAGAGCTTGTCGCTCAGTCCATTAAAATAGTCCTACAGTTGTTAAAAATAATACATTGATTTAACAAAAACGCAACGAATTGCAAATATTTGACATGTGGACCCCTGACCAATTTGTCTTAGTGGGTTAAGCACCCCAAAGGTTCGGAAACAGCGATGATATTTTTTTCCAAGAGACGCCCGAAACAAATACTGAGGTACAAGAGGGGCACCAGTGCGTTCCGTTTGGTGATCCCCTTTATCGTGCCGAAAAACGGCACCCTGAGGGTTTTCCTTGGTAAAAGAAGACGGGTTGACCGATACGAGTCTTTCCCCTAATGTTCTCAACAGAGGACTGGGTTTAGTTTGAAGATTTCCCCCCCGGATAAATCAAAAACAATCTAGTATATATCTATATTATCTCGCCGGATCCTATGTGGGGGTAGGAAGAGTGTATAGTCTATTCCAACCAAAAATAAATTTTTTGAAAATTTGTTTCACTCAACATAAAAATGTTGATTTCTTGATAAAAGCATTTTCATTTCGATGGTTTCGGAAATACTACCCTTGGTATAAATTGCAATTACAACTAAACATCTAAAAATGGTGATGCTTTGTTCACAAGGTTTTAAAGTTTGATTGGAATATACTATAAAGAGTTTAAATAGAGTCTTTCCTTACAGACCTCTGTCGCTTCTTCCACTTTTACTTTTCGTGTCATGCACGCAACGAATAAAAAGCAATAATTTCATTCATTACTCAATCGGTTAGTCATATTTAATGTCCCGTTGCTTAGGACGCTTAAAGTCGGCAAAGCTGAAGTGGCATTGGGCGGGACATGTCGCGCGTTTGGACCCGCAAAGATGGGCAAACATCGTCACGGCATTGATCCCTGAAGACGGTCACAGGTGTCGTGGTCGACCGATTCGAAGATGGCGTGACGACTTGCGACACTTTTGCGGGAATGACATGGATACTACTAGCCCGGGATCGACCTATGTAGAGACGTCAAGAGGAGGCCCTTGCCCAGGCTATTAAAAAACCTAAGGAGCAAGAAGACACTAATCCGAATGCAAATTTCCGTTTTGTATCTGTTGGAACACCAATATCAATATAGATTCGAGAGATACAACGTTATCTCCATTAGATGCGTGTCTATTGCTCCTACGTAGTTCCTGTTATGTGTTACAATAACATGGATAATTGAGATAGGTGGTCGACGTATGCGGTTCAACCTGTACATTGTTAGGTTCGCAACACGACCGAACTTGTAATTTGGAGGCTCCAATTCCCAATTGAAACGGTGGTCATGTTCCGTTTGGCCAACTGATAATGTAATAACCGTAGAATATTCCTGTGTATTCGCGGTTGCAGTAGGTAACTAACTGGAATATTGATATAAAGGTGATAGTTAAGGTTACTTTGTTGTCTCCTAATACTGAATATCATGGTTGATATTTCATTATTACGATGATTTTATTGCTTGCTTGAGTCTGTCTGTTCAGTGCAAAAGATGCGTAGTTGATCTTGTTAAGTCGTAAGAGGTTATTAGAACCTCATTAGCAGTATTAATTTTACCCTGCTGTAAGAAAAATACGGATCTATAAATTGGGTATGTCTACATTTCTTTCTTACGGCAATATAAGATTAATATACTACTGTCAAAGGATTGTGGTAGGAGCCCAGGACAAGATTGGTTCAGAATATGCAGAAGGCGTAAGATGGAGGAGGCTGCGTTCCCACACAGCCTGTACTGGAAGTGATGGGTCGATAAAATGGTGCATAGAGTGGGAAGATAAATTTGCCGTTTTATGTACTTACCCGGTAGAGGGCAGCCAGGTGGTTCGAGGTGGCGATGAGGAAGGGCTGGTTCACGCCGGGGTGGTCCATGTCGTGGGCGATAGCAGCCAGCAGGGACGCCAATATCTCTAGCGGTTCCAGGTGATCACGGATCTAGACAAACATTTATGTATTTAGCTAGTAATTTAACAACTTTATAATGCTCTAAAAACATCTGTCTACTTCTACATATACGATATCTATTTAAAGCTTAATATTAGAGAAGTTAGAATAAAGTGAAGTGAATTCATGAATACCAACCTAAAGCAGAACCACAGAAGTGTACCACCCACATTTTCGCGACAATGTTAGGTCCACACGTCATTAAATTATGGGCACCATTCTAGACTCAGCAATGCATAGAATTTTTATAATAGAAAAATCTCTTTTGATACTTTCAGGATTCGAACCCAGGACCTCATGATAGCCTGCAATATGCGCCAATATATCAACATGGCAGTTTTCTATTAACCTTTGAACTAATTCCGTATTCAACAACAGTTTAGGAGTAAAATTCGTTTGACATCGATCCAGCAACCGTTCGCGGCAAGAGTTTCACTCCATTCATCATCATCATCATCATTTCAGCCTATACTTGTCCACTGCTGAACATAGGCCTCCCCAATCGCTTTCCAGCGTAACCGGTCCGATGCCACCTGCATCCAACGATTTCCTGCGATTTTCACAAGATCGTCGGTCCATCTGGCAGGCGGTCGTCCTACGCTGCGCTTGCCAATACGTGGTCTCCACTCTAGAATCTTTCTGCCCCAACGCCCGTCCGATCTTCGCGCTATGTGGCCAGCCCATTGCCACTTCAGCATGCTAATCCTAAGAGCTATGTCGGTGACCTTGGTTCTTCTACGAATCTCCTCATTCCTGATTCGATCACGTAGAGAAACGCCGAGCATAGCTCTTTCCATAGCTCGCTGAGCAACTTTGAGCTTTTTTATGAGACCTATTGTAAGAGACCACGTCTCTGATCCATATGTCATCACTGGTAACACACATTGACTAAAAACTTTAGTCTTTAGGCACTGAGGTATTTTGGATGAGAAGATGTTGCGCAGTTTCCCGAACGCTGCCCAGCCGAGTTGGATTCGTCGATTGACCTCTCTCTCAAAGTTGGACCTACCTAACCGGACTGCCTGTCCCAGGTAAATGTATTCGTCGACAACTTCAAGAGTAGAGTTCCCAACGGTGAGTGCGGTGGGTACGACATGGACGTTAGACATTATTTTCGTTTTGTCCATATTCATTTTAAGACCCACTTGTTGGGATACTCTATTGAGGTCACCGAGCATTCGTCCTAGATCTTCCAGCGACTCCGCCATGACCACAATGTCGTCGGCAAATCGAAGGTGAGTGATGTATTCGCCATTGATGTTGATGCCAAGTCCTTGCCATTCCAAGAGCTTGAAGGCGTCCTCTAAGGTGGCCGTAAACAGTTTTGGAGAAATGACGTCTCCCTGTCTTACTCCTCTTTTTATGGGGATCACCTTCGTGCACTGCCCCTGTACTCGGACTGACATGGTGGCGTTATTATACAAGCACTTCAACACTTCGATGTACCGATAGTCAATGCGGCATCGCTGGAGAGATCTAAGAACCGCCCAAGTCTCGATCGAATCAAAGGCTTTCTCATAGTCCACAAACGCCAAGCATAGTGGCCGATTATACTCCTCAGTCTTCTGTATAACCTGCCGCAGCGTATGTATGTGGTCTATGGTACTAAAACCTTTCCGGAAACCGGCTTGTTCGGGAGGCTGGAAGTCATCAAGCCTTCGTTCGAGACGATTCGTAATGACTCTCGAAAACAACTTATAAACATGGCTCAGCAGTGTGATGGGCCTATAGTTCTTCAATAAGGTGTTATCACCTTTCTTGAAAAACAGCACCACCACACCCCTGTTCCATGCTTCCGGCGTTTTCCCTTCAAGCAAGACGGAATTAAATAGCCTCTGAAGGACTTTAAGTACCGGCGATCCGCCCGCCTTCAGAAGTTCTGCAGTAATTCCGTCTTCACCCGGCGCTTTGTTGTTTTTTAGTTGTTTGAGAGCCATCCTAATTTCGCACAGGCTGATGTCCGGGATATCTTCAGTGCAGTGTCGGGTAAGCTTGGCTCTTGGGTCTTTTACCAAGTCAACAACAGGTTTAGCTACTGAGGTATATAACTGTCCATAGAACCTCTCTATCTCCCTGAGCACCTCTGACCTATTCGACGTTACGTTTCCGTCCTCCATCTTCAGCTTCGTCAACTGGCTCTGCCCAATAGACGCGTCTCTTGCGAACACTTTAGAGCCCTTGTTCTGCTCTATGGTCTCCTCAATACGCCTTGCATTGAAGGACCGTAAGTCGTGTCGCAAGGACTTCAATATCTGTCCATTAAGCTGCCTATAGGACTTAGCATCATCGGAGGTTTGGAGCGTCATGGAACGTCGCTCAGCCATGAGGTTTCGGGTGTAGTCAGATAGTTTTTGAGGCCTATTTTTACGGTGGGTCTTAAAATACTTGGACCCGACCGTATGAACAGTCTCTACCAGCCTGTTGTTGATTTCGTCCACTGATGCGCTGCTGTCTAGCAATTCGAAGCGGTTTGACAATTCGAGTTGAAAGTTCTCGGGGTTTTGGATATATGCATGAGTAGGTCGGAGCGTAGACCTCATCAGACGCGATCTTTCCATTTTGACATTAATATTTAATGTGCCTTTGACCATTCGGTGATCACTGCCGGTTTTTACCCTATGAATCACGGAGACATCATTAAATATTTGTCGCTTGGTGCTCATGATGAAGTCTATCTCATTTTTTGTGGAACCATCAGGGCTCATCCAGGTCCATTTCCTATGAGGCGGCTTCTGGAAGAAAGAGTTCATCATAAAGAGTCCCTCTTTCTCCAGAAATTCGGCCAGCCTCTGACCCCTGGGGTTGCGCTGCCCATATCCAAATTGCCCCACTCTTAGCTCATCATCGCCCCGTTGGCCCAGCCGCGCATTGAAGTCACCCATAACTACTGTAAAATGTGCTTTGGAAGTATGTATGGCTCTACTAATGTCCTCATACATAACTTCGACCTCATCATCTGAGTATGCCGAGGTCGGTGCGTAGACCTGTATGACCTTCAGCGAATATCTTTTGGATATTCTGAGTATCAGGTACGCTACCCTGCTCGACACACTAGTGATGGACACAACGTTGTTTATGAGTGACTTGTGGACGATAAATCCGACACCACCTTGGGACTGCTGTTCGCCCTCCCGGTAGTAAAACAAGTTGCCGGATTTTAAGGTTATCGTGTCCTCGCCCTCTCTTCGGACCTCCGATAAACCAACAATACTCCACCGCAACTTGTTTAACTCTTCTTCCAGCTCAACTAGCTTCTCATCTGTCCTCAATGTGCGTGCGTTGTATGTCACCAGGGCCAATTTTCGGTTTTGGTGGTAGCCGAATCTCTGCCGGAGATTCTTAGCACCCCTTGTCCTGTCGTTACCATGGCTGCTACCGTGGCCAGGACGAACAGGACCGCCGGGGACTAGGGGCCTGGTTTTCCTATTTTCTTCCATAATTGGGGGTGTTTGCCATACTCGCCACGCTTGGCAGGCGGGTTGGCGAGCGCAGTTATTGGTCGTCGAAGTGTTAAGGGAACGCTGCTGCCCATTCCCTAGTTTTCCCTTAGTCGCCTTGTACGACACCCGATGGGATGAGATGGGTTGGTCCTATTCTAAGCCGGGAACCACGCGGCACTCCATTACTTCGATTGTTTTGACGAAATGTGGTTTGTAATGTTAGCGTTTCGTGAATCTCTGTCCTCTGGGTTTGTGTGAATTTGTGTGTGAATGAGTGCCTTGATGATCGTGGGGCCTATGCAGCTACTGACAAGAGGGCCAGCGTGCAACAAGTAAGCTCCGGTTTCAAGGGCAAAGGCGGGAGGTAAGATAAACTAAGTGCCACATCATGACGCTCTGCACCGGTTGGCGGGCAAGGAATTTTCTGCTCTCGGTATCTGCTCCTATGTGCAAAATTTGCATGCGATAGACGAGAAGGAAATTTTAATAAACAAAATTTTTGTATCACAAGTGCAAGATCTCGGTAAATACACTCCTCAAAACAAAAGTAGTAGAGCCGGAAGAATATCCTGAGAAATCAGTTATCATATTGAATTTCATGTTATTATTAATTTGCGGTAAACATAAATAAGTTACGGAACAATTACATTAATTATAGTACCTATGGTGGTATTTTTATTAAACTTGATTTTAATAGAAAAATACTTAATTCACGAATAATTGAAGTACCGTTTGTTATTAAAGCAGGAGAACATGCTTATTTGTCGAACGAATTAATTAAAATAAAGAAAATTTAACTTGTATTTTCCATGCATTTACAAGTGCATTCATAAAGAGCCACGATGATAGATGTATGAACATTAGAGAACATACGTTAGACATCGCCAAAATAAACCGATAGAGAGGACAGGACATAGGTTCCACTTAAAATTCGCAAGGACGCAAAAATCCTCATAATTCGATGTATCGAATTACGCCCCTAAGAGCCTCGACACACTGACTACATAGAAGTTACATTTCAACTTTTTTATTTTGTGTTTAAAAACGACTTCAAATTAAAAAAAAGGTCTATTAACTTAGTATGTTTATAGTTAATGGTTTCTTAAAACGATTACAAAAACAAAATTGCACACCCAGATCGAGAAACACTGAAATAAAACTTACAAATGTTATATCCAGTTCAACTGTTTGACCAATTTATTTGAAACGTTCCCGATAAATGCATACGATAGCATTCAGCACATGTGGTTTAAAAACTATTGAGTGCATGCACAGTCTGCTGTTTGCTGTACAAACTACAGCACTCGTACCCACTACACATATACTGCGGGCACGCTTTTTTATGTTTTTATTTAACTTACTTTTCAATTTTTAGATTTACGCAATTATTAGATATGGATTTTTTTTTTCTCTTATCGCGGCGATATTTTATCTTTAAGTAACCGAGAATTCGAAGAAGTTTGAAGATATCCCGGAATAACAAGGGCTTTTGAATTGTCTTGTATCTGAAGGGCAAGTCAAGAGTCAACGTTACCGGCGGGCGAACGTTCATGAGACGAATTATGAGAGTGCAGGATGCGAGAGAGGTCTGCAAGGAAAGAATCTTGGGAAGAAAAGGACCTGGCGTGATTAATTGAAACACTTTACTGCTTCCGACTTTCCACGACCATGGGTGCTGTAAAGCACTCGAAACTTCGGGAACTTAAAAGCAAAATAAATCACCATAAAATCCGTAACAAAGAATAAAATAAAACTATCGTATTTAACTAGCTTTGTTCGTATGGCTGTCTGTTTTACTGGCCCAAAATTTGTATCCAATTTTTCTAGAAAGCTTACGAGCCTCCAATTGTGCTGAAATTTGGTATACCTATGTTACTTCAGTAGCAAAGTAGCAATGCAATAATACGGTACCATGGAGCTGGTCTGATGAAGGAGCCGGAAGGTCGGAATAGAAACTCAACTAAACAAGATAGCGCCGTTGTGTTTGATCGTGTAATTAGATTATTCTTGAAAAGTGCTAAATCCTATGTGGCGTTTAGGATTGGATAATGGAAATGCTCAATTAAGATTTATGTAGATACCTACATAGGTCATGGTTTGCTAGACATGTTTAAAGAAGATTTCTTAAGTTCATCATTATATTATTAATGACAGTGACGGTGTTCATGTTTTGTTTAATGATGTAAAATTTTACTACCCTGCTACGTAATACCACAAAAACAAACCCACACCCTTTTAAATGGCTGCCAACTACGTTGATGTTCCATTAAAATCGGTTCTATATTGGACGCTTGCTATTTTAAAATTCTTCCCGATATTGGATCGAGTTGGTTAGTCTGTAAAAGGTATAAATTGGTTTCGAGAATATATCGATGTTAAAGGGCGATCCAATTTATTAAAGTGATTTTTGATGGTAGAGCACTGTCGAAGTGGCGGTAGGCGGTAAAAACTCTGCGGGGATGTTACTTACATGTTTGAGTTTGCGATATACCAAGCTTTTTGTTGTGGTGACAGCCTTTTAATAGATTTTAATGGATTTTAAACCATGTCGCTTTTATTTTGTATACGAGAATTACTCGCGCTGTAAGCCAGATAACAAAGAGGGATCGCGAATCTATTATCGAAAAATTCTTAAACGTAAATTGGATTCCATGACCGATGACCTGGTGAAAGTAAAAGCGGGATGTGTACACAAACACAAAGACGGTCGTCGTGGCGATCTTTGGGGAGGCCTTTTTTCTGCAGTGGATTTATTCCGGCCGATGATGATCATGAGATCGGAATCTGAGGTTGTGCTTGGTTTGGTGGCATTAGTTTCGCCCCCTGTTATATTAGTAACTAACACCGTCAAAGAACGTGTAAGGAAGTCAAGCGTCATGCTCGAACTAGTGGATCAAGCTATGATTGATTAGTTTCAATAATTTGTTCGCAACATCGGATCGCAATATACAACCCAAATTACGTTAATGCAGACGTTGAGAGAGATATTATTTAGTTAATATTTGTGAATTTGTTAATTGAGTTATAGGCTAATAATTACGAAAAATATAATAGTTGAATAGATTTATTTAAATAAAATGTTTTGCTATTATAATAATACTCTGTTGGGAATAAATTTCTAACAAAACTAAGTTTACGAGCTAGGGAATCAAATACGTATTTCACCAACTTATCCGTTTCGGCAGTAAATTATCAGCAAGCATGATGCAAAGGCATTTGCATCATTTATGAATCAGAAAACATCTTTGCCCTGTCAAAATGACCTTAATACTTCGCGGCTCAATTGGACAAGGGACGGACAAGATGATGAGGTCAAGTGGGTTTGCATGTTGAATGCCAATCAAAACGCATTGTACATTTTCAAATCTATCTCCTAACGAACCGAGACATAAATGTCAGGAAGTGGAATAAGGAATCATATTCGTTCGGAAAAACTAGAATTATAAGAAATAATGTGTCTTGACTATTGCGTCCTAAAGTTTTTAAAAAAACAATTATGTAGGTATTCTATTGTACTAAAGAAATTGTAATGTTTTATTTTGAGGTGATTCACCTAACAACATAAAGGATATGGATATGGACACGGAGTACACGTAAATGAGAACACAGAGATTTCGCAAAACGATGTCGCATTGTTCTTTTAATAAAACCTAAATAAAGCAATTGGGTAGCTCGAACCGGCTATGGTATGGTATTATACCATTTAGATAACAACCTGTTGAACTCAGACAAAACATTGCCTATACTATAGTTTCATAAAAGGCCGCGCTATAAATGAATGGATGGGTGAAACAGCTCACGTGAATTGGTAGACAAATCAAATATTAAGCCCCGGTCTAAAATAGGTGGTATGAATTTAGAGCTTTTGTCTATCTAGCTAAATTTAAATGGAGGTAATAAATAACATACGTAATATTTGAAGACCGTTACTTTAAAGTGGGCTAATTCTACACTAATGACATTTTAAGTAACTTATTTAACAGGACGAATGAAAAATCTAACATATGATTTTTTGATTGTTACGATACAAATCTATCTTCTATTTCCTAAGAAAATAAGTTTTAAAGGATTTAGGATATAAGTAAAAAAAAAATGAATTAACTTAAAGTGGAAATATCTTATTTTGAACTCTTCATGTTTATAGTCTAATTAAACTTTAAAACTTTGTAAATAAACCATCACTATTTTTAGATGTTTTAGTTGTGATTGCAATCTATAACAAATATAATATGAAGGCGACAGTACGAGTACTTCCGAAGATATCGAAATGGAAATGCTGTTAGCAAGAATTCGACGTTTTTATGTAGAGTAAAAAATGTTTAAACAGTTTTACATTCGGGCACAATACGAAAATAATTATGCACAATATAATACATTTTGAGAGTGCCATATTATTTTCAGAAAATGTGTGAAAACAGAATGAAATTAATGAATGAAAAATACTTCTGCGAAACGTGGGTGTATAACACAATTGTATCTTTGCCTACGGGAAACAAACCAGCGTTAGAGGGTTAATTTATTTCATTTTTTTTACACACGGTTACGC
The DNA here is from genome assembly GCA_905147815.2 of Phalera bucephala. Classification (NCBI taxonomy): domain Eukaryota; kingdom Metazoa; phylum Arthropoda; class Insecta; order Lepidoptera; family Notodontidae; genus Phalera; species Phalera bucephala. The sequence goes on along the minus strand of LR990609.1, from coordinate 3,275,159 downwards.
TTATATTTTCCAAGCGGGGGTGGCAGAGGTGTCCTGTACTGTTCTATTTTTTTTGTTATACGTAGATAAAAGACAATCCTCCTAAGTATCGTGCAGAATTTTCTCAATGGAGAATTCTGTATGGCCTAGTCAAAATTAACTAGAACTGTTTATTTGTTTAGGTCAAATCTTGCAAGCTTAATTAGTACCACTTCGTCTTATCCTATGGAGTTCAAATTTGACATGTTGGTTTAGTTCTGATGGCAATGTATTTTTCTAGTAAGCATGACCTGATTCTACACGTAGGATAGGCTACAGACGAAGGAACTTTCAACAGCCGGCAATATAGACACAAAATTTAGTCAACGCATTTAATTTCGAACGTTTTAATTTGCGCCTCTGACGAACAGCTTCTTTTTAAAATAATATTATTACTTGGAAGCGGTCGAGGTGCTAGCAAACTAGACAGAAGAATAGATTTCAACGCGGTATCCTTTTTTCGTCCTCTGCGGGGTAGGGACGGTCCTTGTCTGTGTATACATAATATATGTTTGATAGAAATCTGTCCTGGCATCAAAATTAAACACTTCACTTTTTATGAGAATTCCCTAACTTCTCTTTAAGCGCACACAGTATGGAAACGCGGAAATTCCGAATATGCGAAAACTAATATGTCAAAAGGGGCACCTGAAGTCCACCAACGGGACAAAGTGAATTCCGCAATGCAACAACTAACTTTTCCCAGTCAGCTTTCAGTGAAACGGAGATCCCGCTCCGTGTTATTGAAGTTTCAGCCGGAACCGACCGTGTATTTAGTTATGAATCAAATTAATTAAGTTAATGAATCTGCAATGTAGTTTCCAAATATTTGAATTGTTATTCAAGGCGCTATCTGGCTACATTTCTATAGTTGTACGATTTGATTAACAATTTGCTCCGAGTTCGAAGTAGTCACTCGGTGGCAATTAAGCATTAAATTCAGTTTCAACGTGAGACTGTTAAAACTAAAACCTATTTAACTTATATTGTAAACTCATCCACAACTTCAGTTGTGACACCTCCATGTAATTTTTTAATAAATTAGGTTGCTTTATTTAACAAAGTAACATGTTTGTTTTTGGTCCATTATCTTTCAGGACAAGATGGAGCCATTTGATACTACGTATTTTTGCTTTTACGCAGGGTGGATAGTAGTAAGAGAAATATATTTGTACTGCAGCTTAAATTTTTATATGCACAATCACCTAGACCCCCCTAGGTTTGACCCCCCTAGGATTGTGCATATAAAAATTTAAGCTTGTGTACGCAACTACGACACAGAAACTATAATAGTTCCCAAACATATTTAGGTATAATTATTATAGGTATAATTACTTTTATTGTTACGATCAGCTGCTGAAAACCATTTTGAACTATTTTCAAGAGTACACATATAAAATCTATACTATTATGCTATATCTACCTCATGCAATGTTGTATATGCATACTGTTGGCTTATTTCTGAATAAATAAATAAAATAAACACTAGACAGTGTTGAAACTAATTCTATGCTTAGCATTTTATTAAATAAACAGAGATTGTATTCTGTTAAATTCTAGTCATCTAATCCTGCTTTTGCCATATTCAGTGAAAAAATTATGAGATGACTAATGAAAATCATCAACTCCATCATGTGTAAATGTATTGCAATGTTGAAATGGAAATGAACTAGTCATGTGTGTCTAGGGAAAGTTAATAGAACCATGACATCATCATTAGTACAATTCGGAGGCAGAGCAAATGCTGTGGTGGGGTAAAGGGCAAACTTTTGTCCAAGAACTTCAAAAGGTTGCAAAAATACGCATTTCCCATTTCATTTGTATGAACATTATCGCCTTGCAATTCTCCGTATTACATTTCAAATCTTTGAAAGCCGTGCGGCGATCCAATGCGGCTACATTGGACTGCTAGCTGGCAGTCCGATAGTATGAAATAGTGTAGAAGTGACGTTGAAATTGTAGCGTCGTCCGCCAGAAAATGTGAGAAACATACTTGTGCATACTACATACCACTAAACAAAATCTTATCTTGTTCACGCCTGATTTATTTTCTGCGTGCTCATACATGTCAACTAAATGCCATTTTAATATCACAACTATCATTATACACCCCTCATGAATATAAAACCAGTTAAAAATGACTATGTCCGTAAGCAGCCCCCCAACTCCAGAGTTGGTGGAGCTTCTCTAGACAAATAGTGTTTCTATGCAATTATTGGAAACAGCTGTGTCTTAAGGTTCACTGGCCTTTTTACCGGGCCTTGAAAAGTTATTTTTAAGTATTATAAGATCAGTTACAAAACGAGTAACTACGAGCAGATCTAAATACACACTTGAACATTGACCGACAAAGAACACTTCTTAAGCCTGAAAGTCTGGAAGCATGAACTTTTTTCACAAGGGTTCCTTGCACGTGGCATTAAGAAATATTTTAGAAAATATATCCCCTAGGGGGGTTGAAAAAAGGTGTTTAAATATTTTTAAGTTTAAGAACTGTAGTCTCTGCCTACCCCGCAAGGATCTGACGTGATGATATAGATAGATAGAAGTTTGAGAAGCAACGCGTTGTACAGGGTAGCCCAGATCAGTCAGACAGCTGAAACTTTTTGTAATATTTAAAAACTGTGATCGCTATACGTCATGAAAGAAAATATAGAATATAGTAACTTTGTATGGGATCATAAGAAGAGAAGCACACGTTTATTTTAGTTAATCTATAGATCCGATTGAGCAACGTAACAATTAATTAAAAAATGCTTCCACGAAAATACGAAAAGTGAATGAATATTACATAATATATTTTGAATGCAATCAAATATTATTTCAACCCAGCGATAGCTTTTGTATTTATTTATCAATTCTAATACGTTTTCCATTTTCGCATAAATGAAAATAAAATTGAAGCGTCGATACCAGATTTTTTATTTTCGGTTTGATATTTCAGAGAATATAAAATGATTCATATTTTTTCACGATACATCGACAAGGGCATAAAGTTTTTAAAAATTCATTCGATGGCTTTGACTTTTGGTAGGGTTTATTATAAATTTAGTTGAGCCCGATATTATCGGAGTTCTCTGTTCGTGTCTGTGGTCGAAGGTTGATGGTTGATGGCATGCCTCATGCACATATTAAATCGTGGTACGTTCTTGAGAAAAAATAGTTCTCATTAAATTATTCACTTCGGTCGAAAAATTCTATTAATGTATCTCTGTAACCATGAAATAAAATTCAAGTATTTAAAAGGAAACTGATAGATTAACTGAATGGCTTATAGTATCTATCTATCTATCTATATCATCACGCCAGCTCCCTCGCGGGGTAGGCAGAGAGTACAGAGTTCCAACAGGTTCTTTCCTTACATACCTCTCTGGCTTCCTCCACTCTCATAGTTCGTCTCATACACACTCGCCGGTTACGGAGACTCTTGACTTGCCCTTCAGATAAGACACGGTCTATTTGGTCATGGTAAGATAGTCTAGGTCTTCCCCGGCACCTACATCCTTCCACTTTCGCATTGTATATCTGTTTTGTCATTCTTTCTTCTGGCATCCTTTCTATATGCCCGAACCAACGGAGCATACCCTTTCTCATCTTTACACCGATACTATCTTTCATACCTACTCGCTTTCTTACTACGCTGTTGCGAATACGGTCGGTCAGCGTGACTCCGCACATCTTCCGCAGAGATCGCATTTCGACCGCATTTATCCTGCTTTCGTTCTCCTTCTTACATACCCAACTCTCACTGCCATATAACAGCGTTGGGACAAGCACTCCGTTATGCATGGCCAGCTGCGCCTTTTGGCTTTAGTGCCGGCTCCCAAGTAGCCTTCCCATCGCACCATTCACTCTATTACCTGCATTCTTCTCTCTATATCAGCGGTGTATTTCCCATCCTTACTGAAGGCGCATCCAAGATATACAAACTCATTCACTTGCTCCAGCACATCGTTACCAACCACAATCCTCCTTATAGTACATGTAAGAAATTTGAAAATTTTCACAACGGTTCCTATGATTATGTATGTGCATCAAATGATTTTGGGAATTCAACCCCCAAAGAGGTTAAAAAGGTGAAATTATTGTATCGTAAGTAAGAACTTTGGGATATGTAAAAAAGTGGTAACAACGCAATAAGTCGCCGTAACAAATAAAATTCATGATTCTAATTTAAGACACACATTAGACTTTACCCTCCAAATCTGTGACAGCAAGTCGAAAAATCAATTAAAATTGTGTCTGGCAGAAACAGGAATCGTATCGCGACATAAATGAAAAAACACCACTCAGCAGCTGTAAAAGTTCTGTACTTCATTACAGGCTAACCCCAGCGCGGTGCAGGCAAAGTTTTGATTTTTATTTATTTGAATACGAGATACCGCCGCGACCAAGTTGGAATCAAAATACAAATTGTAAGGTACTGTGTAAGGGCGCGCAAAGACTAGGAGCTATTAACTTGTGCTCTAACTCGCTAGAAAAGGAGATCGTATTATTTTTTTAAACGTAGCCACTAGGAACTATATTTGGACGATTTAGCGCAGTGGTTAAGAGCTTAAGCTGCTCCGCCCACTGTGTCGAATAGTCGCGGGTTCGATTCCCGCACGGGACAAATCTTTGTGTGATCCACAATTATTTGTTCCGGTCTGGGTATTTGTTTGTGAATTTTCATGTTGTAAACGCACCCACGACACAGGAATAATCCTAGTGTGGGGCTACGTTTTTATAAAAAAAAAAAAAAAAAATTGGTGCGTTTGCGAACACGAAATACCCAAACCAAAAGAAACATTTCTAAGTCACACTAAAATTCAGCCCGTGCGGGAATCGAAACGGCGAATATTGATTTAGTGGGACCTACGCCCCTGGACAGGGACGTCGGTCAAACTAAAAGTGAGCTAGCACATAGACGTCAATTTTCCAGCTAATATATCCTAGCCACCTAAGATATATAAGCTAGCTGATCTATAATTTCAAAAGTCAACAAACGTGGTTCCCAATGTGGTTAATGGTTAAATACATTTATTTTCTCAAAAGATTTACAAATCACTTACAGTACTATAAATAAGAATTAAGCCGATTTGGCGTAGTTACCGTACACAAATAATATAAATAAAAGCAGGGTAGTTACAAAAATGAAGAAATAAGACCTTATACAAAATCTTTCGTAAGCGGCTTAGTTTAGATGGTAACTCTGTGGGTGCGGAATACAATAGGTGTTTATTAAGGCCCATGAAATAGTCGCATTTTGACTGAAATTTACCAAAGTAATATATAGTACATAAGTAAGTAGAAATATGATGCAGTTAGTTATTTCTAAAATAACAAGTATTATATTCCCAGTTTTCTCTAACCTCGTAAATTAAATCGCTACTAGCTACAAGTTAATAGCTCTCAATTTGACCGCGCCCTTTGTTTGGGTTTTAATACAAGAAGATTTGAATGAATTTACAGAGCACAGCTGGAGTACATAAATAAGTTTGGTGTTTTGAGCTTCGGGATTCCGTTGATTGCAGTCGCTTTCTGTCTTGTTTAGTGATTCGTGCCACGTCGTGCCATGTGTGAAGAATTGCAATGAATCACATGAGTAAAATATAAACAGATTGCGTTGCAATCAACCATATCCCAAAGGACGTACAAGTACATATTTGTGAATAGAACTGATCTTGAATAAGAATACTTTTTTTTAGTAAATGTAGCCCCACGTTGTGTTTGTGTGTGTGTGTGTGTCCGTGTGTGTGTGAATAATAGACGCTGTTGGCTGGGGGCCTATGCAGCTTCTCTGGACAAGAGGGCGAGCGTGCAACCACTACGCTCGAACCAGAAGGGTAAGGGGGCAACTAGCTCAAGGGTGCCTCAAGGAGGAACGGCCTCGGCTTGGGCAGTCGCTAGGGAGGGCATATACTAGGTGTCTTGCCGTGGTGCTCTGAACCGGCTGGCGGGCAAGGGATTCTTCGACCTCGCCGGCGAGGTTGGTATCTGATCCTGTGTACGGTATCTATCCGTATTCGAAGAAGGGGTGTAATTGCATCGGGAAGGTCACTGAGAACATGCCGCGGACGGCGGTAGCGGCTGATAGGAGGGGAGTTAGGTTTGTAGTCGGCGGCGGCTACGATTAGCGGATTCCTACGATTTGACGCGTTCGCGAAATATCGTATATATAATAAAGGCGGGAGCGTTCACAAACATGATTCACCTGCACAGACAACCAGAATCAAACATTTATGGATCGCACAAATCGAAACCGCAACTACTCGATCCAAAGAGCGAAGGAGCCCACGTTCTAATCATTAGGCCACGCCGTTGTCATATTAGGCCAACTTTTTGTTGTAGTTAAAATGTAGGTATTTTGTGTTCCGATTATCTCTGGCCACTGCCCCATTAACGGTAGTAACGGATTTGTCTTTGCAAAAGGTGAATAATTTGATTTCAAAAGAGAAATTTTGTTATCTAATAACAAGGATAAGTAAGAAAGCTAAAAATAATTGAAGAGATTTACAGACAATTTGGCTCCACGTGCCGCAAGTGGTAAATATTTTTTTAAGAGCCACCTTCAACAGATAATATTTCGGGGGGATAATAAGTCGGTTATTTTGTATATTCCTGGAACGAAAATGACGGGGCTAATTGAATGGAAGAAGCTGGAAATTGAGGGTGTATTATGTGAGATCAAATTGAACGCCTTTTCATAATTAAAACGTGGAGAAAGTAATTTTATCTTACATTTATTATGTTTGGCAAAAACAAATTATAGAAAAGTGGATTCGTAATGAACATAATTATAATCTTAAAAAGATAGCATGTCCTCATAATGATGACTTAGTACTGTGTAAAGTCTATCTATCTATTTATATCATAACGCCAGATCCCTTGCAGGGTAGGCAGAGAATTCAGATTCCAGCAGGTTCTTTACTTCGAACCTCCCTGTGCAGAAGCGCTGTTAAAAAATGTACTGTTCGTCGCCTGTTTCATTCCAGCGCTTGACTAACGCGCATTGAAAAAGCTCTCGGCTGAACTTAGGGTTAAAATGGTAATAAAGCCTAAAATGAACGTCGTGAATAATTAAGTCATAAGTTCTTGTATTGGATCAGGTAATGTTGTTGGAGTTTATTTATCAAAAAAATCATCAGTGGCAGTTTGAAGTCTAAAATTGTAATTGGTATAAAGGTAAAAGGTTCGCACCCTAATATACTGGGACTCAACATCATTGGTAATAAGTGTGCGAAGTGGACGTCACGGAGTATATTGTCTTGCTTAGAGAATATAGGCGTAACGGTGTCTACGATACTGGTTCTACGTCCCTTTTAAGCCACTTAATAATTCAACAAGTAAAGTGATAACAGGAAAATTATTTACATGATCGAACATGTTACTAGTTTATCGCTTTGATTAATATTCGCAATTTTAAATATTGAAGTCTTTTGTAGGTTTATAATTGAAGCTTTTGCAGCTTTTGGCGTCGATGTGTGCTACCGCATTAAAAGTTACGCCTAAAAACTGATTTACATGTATTAGGTAAGTAATTCTAAGCAGCGTTCGACTCGGTCGGCCTGAGATGGGTGACCGTTTGTGGCATTTTCATATTCGAGCGTCTCCGTGCTTCGGAAGGCACGTTAAGCCGTTGGTCCCGGTTACCACTTAATGTGGTAGTCGTTAAGCCGAGTTGGAAGCCTTAAAGGCGGCTTGATAAGTTTGATAAGACCTAATCTCTCTCACCTCGATTTGTGAGAGAAGGCCTTTGCCCAGCAGTGGGCAGTATAGGCTGATATTATAGGTAAGTAATTAAGTAGGTAACAACATTTTAAGTTAATGTTATCAGAATCAGAATATTTTTTATTCATGTAAACCATTACAGTATTTATGAATAGTAACAAGGACTCCACCACCACTTCGGAATGTCATTTCTGTGGAGAAGAAGGGCAAGAAACTCCACGATTACTCTTTTACAATAGTATTTTCATAATTTTTCCATCTACATTTTGTTGTGGGGTATGGGAGAACAATGTAGTATCAGGTGAGTCTAAATTAACCAAGTTAAACTATTTATGTGAATGGCTACACGGTTCTCTCATTTACAGATAAAGAAATGAGGAAGAAAAATTATCAATTTTATTTACCTAAAAAACAAAAAAAAAATTAACTAGCGTATGTTTAATACAGGATTTGAATTTATTTTCACTAAGTTGAGTGACGTCAAGTGGAATTTTATTATAAAATCTAACAGAGTACCCCATGAAAGACGTGTGAATTTTAGACAGACGAAATTGCGGTTGATCCAATTTATTTCTATGTCGCGTGTTATAGCAATGCCTATCACCTAGCTGATTAAATAGATCAAACTTTTTCCGTGTGTACCTTATGTTTTCATAAATATACTGACATGGAACCGTCATAATATTGACTTCTTTAAGCAATTATCTTAAAAAGTCGCGACGACCTAAGTACCTCGACCTCGTGATCACCAAGCCATGCGCTTTGCCACTAGACCAACGAGGCAGCCAGAATAAAAACATGTAGCGAATTTTAGTTTCTGCGTATAACAAGTACACGAGGTGTAAAATATTCAACGTAAGACCTAAAAGTTGTTTGTTGTAAATCGATAACCGATACGATTCCAACAATTTTAATGTAGCTTACATTTTCTTAATGCGGCAAAAAATGTTGTTACTCCTTCAGTACGTTATAACAAATTGAATTTATTCTTGATTCAAAGCAATACGGAGATTTCAAATGCATTCTAAAAGGTATTTCTCAATACGCACAAATACACGTACAAGTTTCATTGTTTATTCGCTATAAAAGTGCTTAGAAAATGGGTAAACAACTTTAAATTTGGAAATTTGGTTTTCGTATTGAATATACACCTTGTATATTGTAAAAACTTCTTATCGAACACATTCCATCAAAGCTAATTCAAATAACAATCGATATCAAATAATCTGCTTCGTTGATTTAGTGGCGAATAATGCGTGTAGCAATTACGAGGTCTCGGATTCAAATCTTCGACGAACAAAAATGTGATTTTTCTATAGAAAAAATTTCAATACCTGGGACATTAACATCGTCGAGCGAAAATTGGGTGTACACAGAACACTTCTGCTTGGGGAATATAGGCATGACGGCGTTTAGTTTTGTTTTTATCGAATAATCTAGAATTTAGCTATAAACAACACTAACCTGCTTTTGCTGCAAGAAGCAGTGCATAGCTTGTGTGACGTCAGCCGCGTGTATTGAGTTGTGGTACGGGTTAGTACTATGGTAGCCTTCTTCGATCAGGCTGAACAGCTTCCAGGCTTTAGCGGCGTCCAGCCTAAAGTGGGACATGAGACCGTAGATGTGGAACAGGTGTACACACAGGACCGGCAGGCATCGACCTGGGAACGAAGTAATCATTGATGTAAAGACGACAAGTGACAAAAACAGAAAGGTTGCTTTTTAAAAAAATCATCAAAACAAGTCACATACTATACATATACTAATTATTTTACACGTATTATAGCGCGACAAGGATATTTTGGCACATGGATGACATTGACAGTGGGGCGTAGGTGCCAAATTAGGGTCATCATTTAAAAAAAATCCTTCTAGACAAATATTTTAATGTGTGGGTCCGCACGGTTAAATAAAGAACTTGGGTAAATTTCACACAAAACAGCAACTGCGACTGTCATGAACTGACATTTCACTAGACGACTGGGTTAATTTTGGGCGCTGACCAATAGATTCTTGTACTGTTCATTCCGTTTTGATTGTTACATTACTTAAAAGTAAGGAAATATGAAGGTCATTATCATTTATAGAAAGTCTCTTGCATTTTCTCGTCAATAAACTTTAATAGAAAAATAATCATAATACCTATTATATTATACAGAATTATACTACCCCATTGCTGTCACTTCCAGCAGAAAGTAAAGAGCAGTTCTTTGCCAACGTCATTTGTTTACATTATCGTATACAATAATTAACGGCGGTTTATGAAATCTCTATGATACATGATTTTTGTATAATATCCCCAACCAAATTCTGTTGGAACTCTGTACTCTCTGCCTACCCCGCAACGGATCTGGCGTGATGATACAGATAGATAAATGCTAACCCTCCTACGCGGACTGCCGCGTCATATTAATTATTTTTTGTATTTCTCTAAATTATTATCCTCAAGTTTTTCTTTTGAAATATTTTCCAACCCAAATAGGATAAAGGCCTTCAAACTGGCAACATTGAAGTCAAGACAAAGTAAACTTTTTCCGCGGTGTCAGTTCTTTGCCTCCTGCTATAAACCACCAACGAAGGAAGGGAAGGACAGCACGAGTGGCGACTTTACATAGATAAGCTCTCATTTCCTCCCTCGCCCGCACTTCTCGCCCGAGAGAGCATAATATAAATTCGATATAACAATTACTTGTACAATATATACATATATAAAGCATTAGTATTGTAACAAAGCTACAAGAAAAGATCTCGTTATCATTTCTCAACCTCTCCATTAAATGTTAGCTCTATCTACCTATATCATCAGCCCAGATCCCTTGCGGGGTAGGCAGATAGTACAGAGTTCCAATAGGTTTCTTACAGAACTCTCTGACTTCCGCCACTCAAGTTAGCTCTGTATTTAAAAATAAATTAAATAGCCTACTTGCATTTAAATGGCTAAGAAAAGTGACATATGAAGCAATACTCTACATACAATATCGTGTCGCTCCATCGTAAACCGATATAGAACCTCCTTAAAGCACCATTACATCAACAAGTGTCGTCTCATTCACGATTCCACATTGTTACAAAACATTACACAACCAGGTTCGTAGGAAACAGGGTTTTATTTAAAAATAAGCCTAAGTATTACGGCATAGCGTTTAATTTATTATAATAACAGTAGCGTACGCCTCACGTACTGTCTATACCCGTAACACAATAGGACGTAAAATGAAACAAATCGTTTACAAAGATAGTTTTAAAACGGCAGTCGCCAGTGTGCCCGGCAACTGTGTTGAATAGTTTTAGGAGTTATAGGAGGAAGCGTGAGGTCTGTAAAGAAAGCTGTTGGAGCTTTGTACTCTCTGCCTACCCTGAATATATGTAGATATATATTTTATTTTAAACTTAAACTTCTAGAAGATTATCTATCGAATCGGTCCCAAAGTGTGAAAATAGACAACTATTTAAGTGACTATCTCCCTATCTCCTTCGGTGTCCCACAAGGCAGTATAGCAGGGCCGAGCCTATTTTTGGTCTATTTAAATGACCTCGGCAACCTTAATATTCCGAATTGAAAAATTATATCTTATGCAGATGACACCGTTCTGCTTTTCTCAGATGATTCATGGGAGAAAGTCTATAATTGTGCTCAATTAGGATTAGATATCGTAATGCACTGGTTAAGCGAAAATGTGTTAACACTAAATCCTGCAAAAACCCAATATATTACTTTTTCTATGAGGAACTCAAATCCACCCCCAAATTCTTATAATTTGATCGCCCACAGCTGTTGTAACGATAACCATTGCGCCTGTACAATAATCCAAAAAACTGAAACGTTTAAATATCTAGGTATTGTATTAGACAATAACCTTTCCTTTCGAGGGCATATAGAATCAATTAGCTCTAGATTAAGGAAACTAATGGCCGTCTTCAGAAATTTAAGAAATGTTGCCAACTTCAAACTAATAAAACAGGTATACCTAGCATTGGGACAGTCTATTATAGAGTATTGTATCTCTGTTTGGGGAGGTGCCCCTAAAACTGTTATAAAACCTTTAGAGGTAGCACAACGAGGACTGCTAAAAGTTAGCACATCTCGCCCCTTTACATTCCCGACCTTTGAACTTTACCAGTCGTGGGAAGTATTAACTGTTCGTCAGTTACATATTCTGCACACTATAGTAAAAAAACATTCGTCCTTACCCTATAATAAATCCTTAATTACGTCTAAAAGGAGAAAAGATATAGTATGCACTGACGGTTATGTTATGAAACATGCTTATGTTAATAAATACTTCCCGTTTCTAGGGCCATTTTTATATAATAAGCTTAACAAAACTCTGAACATTTATGCCCTAAACCAAACTCAATGCAAATCCGTAGTAAAGGAATATTTACTTCACCTAAATTATGATGAAACTGAAAAACTCCTACTCCTGTTAACATGAACAAAAATTACGTCCCTGTCCCCAGCCCACCTGAAATGTTATTGCATAACCCACCCTCTTACACCCACACACTCAGATTCACTCAACACACAAAGAGGCCACAAATACACAACCTTAATATTTATTCTTTTTTTTTTTTTTTTTTTTAATTAAAATTAATAATAATCAATTAATACATTATTATAATTGATATCCAAATAAAAATTGTTATTTATATTAATGGAAAATTGCTTATTGTTGTATTGTCCATGTTATGCTAAGCTCTATGTTGTTGTCTAGGGAAGAGCATTGTGTCTGGGATACAGATAATATTATGTTATCTAGTCCAGACACAAATGTTTCCGCAAATTTGAGCAGATTTACACAAGATTGTATTGCACAAAGTAATTAAGGTAATGTAATGTTCTATTCTTTGAAATAAATCATTATTATTATTTTACACAGGTATCGGTTAGCCAACTGTTATTAACAGTGTAGCATTATTTTCATAAATTAATTTGAATATTTTTAGAAAAAGATTTTATATATGAAAGCAGAAGAGGCAAGAAAAGTGTATAAGATGATATTAAAATTCTATGCTGATTTCCTACACTCGACGGATCTGATTTTGATAAATTCAACGAAGTCAATTGACTAATGACTTCGTCACGCAATACATAATATTTGCAGTGATGTTCAATCGTTTTTTTTTTTTGCTTGAATACGAAATAATTATTTTATGAACATTATACAACTGTTTAAAGAATTCCCAAAGCAGTGTACCTTTTACAATGGGCACCTTTTCATTTGAAAGTTCAAAAGCTTGATTTTTTCCTGTTCTTTTTTTAGTTGTATTATCTATCTATATCATCACGCTAGATCCCTTGCGGGGTAGGCAGAGAGTACAGAGTTCCAACAGGTTCTTTTCTATTTGTACTATGTATTTGTATAAACTGTTAAATCTAATTTGCGGCGAATCGCAACAGATTAATACAAGTCGTTTGTGGTAAACAAACCAGTTACATTACACTAGTCAAGGTTGGCGATCTTAAATGTATTAGTAGAATGCTATGTAAGGCTTTTAAGGGAGGGTTTGCTTACTGTTTTTAATATTTTGAAGATTTTTTACAAAGCTGCCAAAGTTCAATCAATTAACCTAAAATGGTAATTGATCTAACTGCCTATGTATGAAAGAATGATAGAGAAAAATAAGGAAAACTCCATATATAAATTGCTCCCTATCTTAAAGGCTATTGCCGGCAGCAACCAAGCATTGCAACCGTCATTGACCATATTTCATAATATAGATACCTAAAAAGATAAGTAAAGATATTTTACCAAAATATATTAGTTACTAGCGACCCGCCCCTGCTGAGACAGACAGACAGCTGTGGTAGTATAAAAGGTAGGCCTTTGCTTAGAAGTGTGACAGTCAAACAGGTTAAAAAAAGTACGTTATAGTACAGTTGCACACGTTCACAAAGATCACTCTCACGTTGCCTTCTTTACATCGTGACTAATAATTCGGGGTCAATATTTGGATTGGCGAAAAAAGAACAGCTGTTGCATTTTGCTGAACATGCATTTTGATGAATGTCAATATTTTTTTACTGAATTAGCAGCTTTTTTTTCGCTAAAATTGAAACGTCTCAGAATGAAAGTGTTTCTCTCAGTGTACAGAAGTTCTTCTTAAGAGGTTTTTTTTGGGACTAAGCCCGCCACACATGCCCACCGTTGTAACTCCTGTAAGCCAGGATCCACAATGGTCTCCTTAGATGACACTAAGGTTTGAACCTTGGGGTGTCCCGGGAAGCGCTTTAATTGTCTTATAACACGCAACAAATTTTATTAGAAAGAAAAGCAGGAGGAGTAGGACATATAAAAGTAAAAATTCTTAAGAAGTTATTAATTAATTGCCTATAAACTTTGTTTAAGGGTACTAATCGAACTTAAAAACCAAAAGAATCTGCGTTTACGAAATGCGTGGCAGCCCTGTCACTCTTGAGACGACGTTATAGTCCTCGAAGGCAATGAACCAGCAACCTCAAAAGTTGCTAACTATGTTATGCGGTATTATAAATTATTTCCGCGCAACTAATTAACTGAGGTAACACAGTTATTATACATATTACGTATTAGTACATGGTTGGGGCAATATATGCTGTTTAACATAGAACTATTGTTTCGTGTGTTTGGATATGGACAGTATTATGGTGACATTCGAAAAACCCAGAGGTTCTGAGAAAAACCAGTCCAGAGCGAGTTGGGTTTACGAAAGATTCCGTACCAAAGCAGTTTTGTAATCTCCCCGCCTGGCATGGACGTTTTCTTTAAAACCAAGTTATTAGATTAAATTCTGAAAAGGAACTTTTATTTTAATGTTTAAGAGAAGTTGGACACAATTTTTTTTTTCAGGTCGTGTTAGGGAAAACTGCTTTTAAAGGGTTTAAAAGGATTTACTTTTAGTTCTTGAATGAAATGGTCCAAGCATCTTAAGAAAGATGAAAGAAAAAGAACATCCATACCTCCACACTTTTAAGAATTACTCTGATTGTACTAGGAATTAGCGATGCGCGACTGCGAATGATTCCATTCGAATCATTCGACTTTATAAATCATTCGAATAATTCGAATGATTACCGCGCGCGTATTATATTTAAATTCTATACTAGAAACTTTATTAAGACGCACTTTTAAACACAAACCTGCAGGAGCGTTATTATTTAGTTTCGTTGTTACTCCTCACTCGCACACGTAATTGGTTTTGGCGCGGAAATGGCGCGAGGATCGGCGAATCATTCGAATAATTCATTCATAATCGAGTGAGAGTCGCAGATAATCTAATCGAATAATCATTCGTAGTTACTAATTAGTAGTCGTCATTCGAATATCAAAATTAGTATATTACTAATGTTCAAGTCGAATTAGAAAATTAGTAGTTGTAGATGATTCGAATAGACGGATTATTCGCAGTCGCGCATCTTTACTAGGAATTCTACATCTACAGTTAATGTGTCTTATTTAAGGTAAGATCAATTCATTAAGTAACGCCTAGTCGGTCACCTTAAAGATACATAACCGTGATCAATTATATATATATATATATATATATATATATATATATATATATATACAAGGTGTAACATAATAAACGGAAGACCTCAGACACCCGGATTAGAGAATTGATTTATAAATTCAAAACGAAAATCAAATTTTCAAATTTATAGGCTTTTACGCTTTTTAAAGCATTTTTATACCCCAATTAACAATGAAACTTGTACGTGTATGTGTGCGTTTTGAGAAATACTTTTTAGAACTGCATTTGGAATCTTCTTCTTGCTATGAATCCAGAATAAACTTAATTTTTATAGCGCACTGAAGGAGTAAAAGCATTTTGTGCAAATTTAATATACATGAAAAATAGTTGGAATTAATTCAGTTACCGATTTAGAACAAACTACTTTCAGGTCTTGCGTTTATTATGTTACACCTTGTATATGATTTAAAACAAAAAAAAAAATACTTATTTCATACATTTATAGAAAGAAAATCTTTCTGTTACTCTTAATTTATTTACATCGGGATAATGCAATGCGAATTACAATGCAATTAAGTTTTATTATATGGACACCCACCGGACATAAAAAAATAAACGGGTTCATATAAGATATTCCCTCAAAATATATAAAACTGCTACCTTTTTTTATTTGACTGCCTCGTTGATCACAAGGTCCTGGATTCAAATATGAAGTCGGACAAAGTGTAGTTATTATTATCGAAAATTTCTGAGTCTGAAACTTGTGCCCTGTATAACGGCAATAGGCTCACCCTTTACATTGGACCTGAAAATCATCGGCCAAAAGTGGGTATAAACAGTACACCTCAGTTGGGGAATCTTGTAGTGACAGCGTTGTGTTTATGTATCTATCTATCTATCTATATCATCACACCAGATCCCTTGCGGGGTAGGCAGAGAGTACAGAGTTCCAACAGGTTCTTTCCTTACATACCTCTCTGGCTTCCTCCACTCTCATAGTTCGTCTCATACACGCTCGCCGGTTACGGAGACCGTTGACTTTTCCTTCAGATAAGACTATTTATTTGGTCGTGGTAAGATAGTCTAGGTCTTACCCGGTACCTGCATCCTTTCACTTTCACATTGTATAGGTTTTGTCATTCTTTCATCTGGCATTCTTTCTATATGCCCGAACCAACGGAGCATGCCCTTTCTCATCTTTACACCGATATTATCTTTCATACCTACTCGCTTTCTTACTACGCTGTTATTAATGCGGTCTGCAGAGCTCGCATTTTTATCGCATTTATCCGACTTTCATTCTCCTTCTTACATACCCAGCTCTCGCTACCATATAACAGCGTAGGGATAAGAACTCCGTTATGTATGGCCAGCTGCGCCTTATGGCTTAAGTGCCGGCTCCCAAGTAGCTTTCCCATCGCACTATTCACCCTGTTCTCTGCACTCACTCTTCTCTCTATGTCAGGGGTGTAATTCCAATCCTTTCTAAAGGCGCATCCAAGATATACAAACTCATTCACTTGCTCGAGCACATCGTTACCAACCACAATCCTTACATTCGTTCTGGTTTCCTTCCTTTCAAAAACCATATGGTTTTTGAGCCTATGTGCTTCTGGATAAAATATATTTCCTTATCGGCTTTGATCTACATCTATTCAGCGGTTTGGGCGTGAAATGCTAACAGAGAAACAGAAAGTAATTTTCGAATTTATAATATTAGCTTGGATAAATGTTGCTACAGTACAAGTTGCTCGTATTGCTGAGTACTAGGGAATAGGTGTTCCCTATAACCTGTATATTGTCGTAGAAATACAGAAACGTCCATTGTCGAGAATACAATTGAATCTTTTGTCCGCTGTATCTCGATAGGTATTCTCGTCTCGATGCGGTGTGATTCTCGCTACACAACTATGGGGCAGTGCTCCCGAGGGGCTTGAGAGTACCTGGTAATGGAATAACAAGTTGTATATCGATACCAAAGCCGATTATATCGTGCGTCAATAAAGGCCCACGTGGAATGATACTTAGACAGCGTCGGCGATCAAAAATTTTGATCCCTTTTCAGAAGCGCTGTTTTGTGACTGCAGTCGCAATTTTGATACAGCAATTTAACGCAGAGTTGCCAATGAGAAATGCTGAATGTATGGTTTAAAAAAGTTAGATTTCCCTTATGACCACCATTTTTGGAATTCCTGTGTGAAAGAAAGTAGAGAAACTAAAACTCAATTAATTTATTTTGTATAACCCTACAGGGGTACTTACGAATTGTCTATTTACATATTTTTTCGGATCGGACCGAAGCCTCCACTGAGAAGATCCGGCGAAGACACTCAGCGGGTTTGTCTTTTTTTTTCTCTAATTCTCTTTTACTTTTTCCTTCATATCTATCTATCTATTTCATCACGCCAGATCCCTTGCGGGTAGGCAGTGGATACAAAGTTCCAATAGTTTCTTTTCTTACAGACCCTCCGGCGAGCGTGTATGAGACGAACTGAAAGGTTATTTTATTTACTTTTAGACTTTTAGCCCAACTCCAATGTAGAGATAGAAGATAGTTCCAGCATTCGTGAATTATTCGATGCTAGCAAAGTTACAAATGTTCCCGAATGAATTCCATTAGTCAGACGTTTGTCACAAGTCAATTACTTGGAAAAGTAGAGTCAGCAGTTGATACTGCAAAACTGCATAGTTCGATTTTAAATTGAGTGATTTCTATCGAACATTATCGGAGGCCATCGAGACGGCGCCGGCGCGACGTTGTGAGAATAGACGTAGTCTGGACAAGAAACAGCAAAAAATTAAGGAATTTTCTTTATCGATACAATTAACATTTAAACTCAATTTTATGCGCGTCGCAATCACGAATCACGAAGTCCTGGGTGCAAACGCTAGGTCATATATATTGTAATTTTTCGATAATAAAATCTAGTGTCAGCCCTGAGTCTTGCATTGTGTCCGGTATAACTCGCACCGTATTACATGGGGCGCTTGAGGCGCTGTGCCTTCGCGGTGTTCTTAACAATTACTAAGGTTAACCAGCGTTCGGCACGGTCGGTCTGAGATGGGTGACCGTTTGTCATTTTCATATTTTTTTTTAAAAAACTTTGCCCCACACTAGGATTAATTCCGGTGTCGTGGGTGCGTTTACAAACATGAAAATTCACATACACAAATACCCAGATCGGAACAAATAATTGTGGATCACACAAAGATTTGTCCCGTGCGGGAATCGAACCCGCGACTATTAGACACAGTGGGCGGGGCGGGCTAAGCCCTTAACCACTGCGCTAAATCGTCCGTCAAATTGGAGCGTTAATGGAGCGTTTCCGTGCTTCGGAAGACACGCTAAGCCGTTGGTCCCGCTTATCACTTAATGTGGTAGTCGTTAAGACAAGTTGGAAGCCTTACAAGCGGTTTGATCAGTTCTAACTCTCTCTTCAGCAAGTAGCCACAAACCTGCTTCCACCAATCCGCACTGGGTCCACGTGATTGAGTATGACCTAATCTCTCACCCCGATTTGTGAGAGAAGGCCTTTGCCTAGCAGTGAGACTAGTTACTAGTTACTAGAGAAAATTAGTTGTACGCAGTACAACTCTGCTACCCTCATTTGGGGAATACAGAGTTGACGGTGGTTAATTTTTGTATTTTTTTTAAGAAATTTTATTTTCTAAAGCATATTAAAATTTTGTAAAATATTCACCCGATACTAAATTCTCGCGACTGTAACCCGACATAGTGACATGTATCGACTCTAAAAGGTATCACCGACGGGGAAACTTCGTTAATAACGCCAGCGAAGCTAATCCGATTTCCAAGATACCAATTATTGACTATCAATTATTCATTGAGCGGTTATCTGACATTTGGGGACATAAGTTGATATTTTACGAACGAAAATCCTACGAATATTATAAATGTGAAAGTTTGTATGTTTGGATGTTTGTTAGTCAATCACGCAAATACGGCTGAACGGATTTCAATGAAATTTGGCGAACAGATAGTTTATTACCTGCGTTAATATAGGATACCCTTTATCCCGGAAAATTATTAGGTTCCAGTCGAAATCGCGGGTAAACACTAGTTTCTAATAAATCAATTTATAAAAACAAAGTACAATGCTGGAACGAAATGGTAAGGAAAGAAGCTGTAAGAAAAAAAATACAACGGCGTTAAATACAATCGAAAATAAAAATAATTAATCTATGCATTTCAAATATCATCCTTAAGATTTTTAAGTTCTTTTTAAGTTATATTTCTGTAATGAAATCAAAATGATTTCATTTCAGTAAATTCCCAAATATGAATCAGATTTTTTTGACAACAAGGTTTCCACTGTTGGGCAAAATATATTTTTATTTAATATCGACGTTGTCTATCTTTAATTTAGATAAGTTATTCGATATAAGCATATGCCAGCTCTATATTTTTCATTTGATTAGACGAAGGCATAGGATATAGTGTTTCACCCAATTCTATTCTTGTAATATGCAAATCCTTGTGAGATGTGACGCCAAGGCGGCGCAATAGGGAATTTGCGTGTAATTCTAATAAGGGTCAAATATATTTTTTTTACAAACTTTATCGCATTGGAATAATGTCTATACCAATATTTTTATAATAACATTACTTTTTTATTAAGAAAATAATGATTGAAAGTACAAAAAATGAGTGGGAAATTCAAAGTAGCGGGAACGCTATTGGTCAGATCGAATATGACGTTAAAGTCTACAATACAAATGTCAATAAGTGCATATTTGTTGGATGTTTGCTATTGAGTTAGTTTTATTGTTATTTTTTGTTGTCGATTTACATAAAGTCAAAATTTTAGTTTAAAATATTTGAGTTCATTCTTACGTTTAAGTTATCTTCTCAGCAATATAAACAAGTTGATGGAGATACCATGTCTCTTTTTCTGATTTTACACCACTTTCTCCTTATGACCGTACCTATCGGGTGCATTTTTTATTGTATTTTTACACCTAGGCCATGTTGGTAGGCTAGGCAGTGTTGTTCCATTGTATAATAGTCGCAAAATAAAAATAAATTACAGAATAAAATACTTCTACAGCTGTTCACTAACTGATTGTTATTATAGACTTTGACGTCACGCCAAGCGCGCCAAAATGGCGGGCGTTTAAAATGCTCTTATCTGTTTGCTATCTTCAACATTTTTTTTTTTGCCCTTTATCTTTTGTTTTTGACTTTTAATTTTTTTTGCAGTTATGTATTGATGTAATGTATCGTATAAAAATATAAAAATAATACACGCATATTCCCTATTGGGAAAAAGTACTTATCTTTTAACTATTCATATATGACAAAAAGAAAACATTTTTTTCATATTTTTAGGAATGTTTTAATTTTATGTTCCCAATTTTATTACTTCCTGATTTAAAATGAAAATAATTATTTTCAACCTTATATTAAACAACAACCTTGTTTTTGGCGGAAAGTCGAAGAGTGATGTTGTCAATTTGTTTTAATTTTCAAAACTTGTGTTATTTCGACTCTTAATGTGTAATGTTGGTGGAATATTAACCATTATGTGTTCTTATATGTGCATGAGTAAAGGTAATTGTAACAAAGTGATAAGCGTTGACTTCCCTCAGAACGGCCGTCGCAATTGGTATGTAAAGTATCCACCGCTATACTATCCAGGGTGGGGTACTTCATTCATTTCATTATCATCGTTGTCATCAAGTTCATCGGAGAGTTAAATTAATTTAAACAAACACGATTATATATCTCACTGGACACTGGCAAAATACACTTAAAATTAGTGTGAAGCCATAACTTAAAGAAGAAGAAGAACAAGAAACAACAACCTTTAATAAATGTTTCTTTTGTATTTTAGTTTTTCAACCTCTATTTAAATAAAGAAAAATCTCTCTTTGAAAAGGGTCAAGTGCGTAGCACTCTAAATCGACCGAAATGTATGAAGAGATGTATGAACGTAGATGAAGCGAAAGAGGTGTGTCAGAATCGTAGTATGTGGAAAACTGTAGTTTCTGCTTACCCCAGTGGGATAAAGGCGCGAGTGTATGTATTTATGTGTATTTAAATAAAAGCATTTAAACATGGAGAAAATCCCTAAGAAAAAAAATTTGTAAGCTCGTAGGGTAGGGGCATACGATATACGGTAAAAACACGTAGAAATAAGTGTTCTATTATTCCAATTCCTTCAGATCTTCTTTATGCTTTCAAATATACAGGCTGTTATATTGTATTCTCGCGAAATTTGCAGGAGTAGCGGGGCTTGTGATAATGAACACCAATTCATTTCAAAAACGCGACACTAAAAATATTTTTATTATATGATTTAAGAACAATCTCGTCTCACGTGTGCGACTAGTCCATGCGGTCGGGTACGGTACATAATAGGGTATTTTTCGCTTCAACCAAAGTTACCTCGATTTAATGTCAAATGAATATTAGTAAAAATATGGACTAAAAACAAATATAGCTCCATTACAGTACTCCATTTATTATGTTTTTGTCTATCCATCTATCTACATCAGATATGTTTTTGTAATTCCATAAATACTGTGAGAATACAAAGCAACAACCATACAGGGTGTATCATATCATTAATTGTCAAAAAACATAGACTTATGTGACACATGTCAATTACGCAGATGTTGCACAACCGTTGTCACATGTCTCGAGTCTCGAGTCAACGCGTCGTATCGCGCCTGGTCGCGCGTCCTGGCGTGTAGGAGGCGCGTGTGGGGCATTATACCTAGCCTCAATTAGAAAAAAATTCAATAGCTTCAGAAAATGCATGTATACGAGTATATTAACAGTGCAATTATTAAACGCGCAGAACGCGACTTCGTACGAGTATGTATCTTTATAAATTATTACTGATATATAATTTAGCCTATGTTACTTCTAGGTAATGTAGCTTTATAATGGTGAAAAAAACATTAAAATCGGTTTAGTAGTTTCAGAGTTTATGGATCGCAACCAAAAAATATTTCCTCTTTATCATATTAGTATAGATTTCCTTGCTTTCAAGCTCAATATTTAGTGGGTGATTACTTAGGCTTCTTTTCTATTTTTGATTTAATTCATAAGACATGATTGCGGGTATTGTTTGCATTCATCCCCACCATGTCTAACGCCAAATTACATTTAAAAATATAATATATTTGGTTTTATTTGCTATATGCCGGCAACTAAGTAATATACGTACATATCGTTGGTCCAATGGAATAAAGACAGCTTACAGAAGAAATCGAACTCTTTATTTATGTGACTAGAACTCATTTTTGACTTGATAATATTTTTTCAATTCTGTCATTATTACATTAAGCCGCATTACTGGGCCAGCGTGGTGGGCTATAGCCTGAACCCTCTCAGATTGAGAGGAGGCCCGTGACCAATGGTGGGGCAGTTTCTTAAGAGGAATATTATTATTATATTATTACATTCGGACAGCGATATGCAAGTAAAGTAACTTTAAGATATTCCCTAAATGTAAAACAAAGAGGTGTCTTAATCCTTCGCATTGTAAGTAAACCTATTATCATATGTTCCCGGGGTCCTAGGGCATATCGATCGCAGCGTGGACGCCAATTAGGACGGGGGTTATTGCACTTCATGCAAACGAACTTCTCTCAAGCATTCCCAAACTAAGAGTAAAGAATACCCAATTACAGTAAAGTGTCATTGTACAACTGCGGCAACTTTGAAACTGAAAAGGTTCTTGTGAACTAAATATAAGAAAAATTCTTAAAAATGTTTTGGAAAATACATGAATAAAATTTACAGAGTAACAATGACACTTTTCCTATATGTGACTGTTTTAATGTTACTACACAAACAATAAATAATATAAACATTACCGCCTGACACATTTTCTAAAGTGAATGCATTGAATTTCCATTGCACGGATTGGTTCAGGATGCACTGTAACAGAAGCGAAAAATTTACATTATTAGTAATAAAATGTCGTAAACTAAAATTAACACTGGCACTATACTTTGTTTATAGTTTTAAGAATTCGAGTTTTATTCTAAAATATAGCTGTAAGGCCGTCGCCTCATTGGAATTTAGAGTGACTGATTCTTAAAACCAGAAACACCAACAAATGGTCTTGTATAATGACAGTTTCATTTTTAACATGCGACATAGGAGCTGTGGTAAAAAATGCAAGTAACAATCGCGCGAGCTGTTCAATCGCTGTGCGAGTAAGAGATAAAAAAAAAACAAAATCGCAAAAAAGTCGCATCGAACTGAGTCAACGACCTTTACGCGAGTCAGATTGATTGCGGATTAACAAAGGTGCACGTTTGTTCGGCGTATTCTTGGACGATTGTCAATGACCACTGCATCAGGAAGGAATTTTTATGCTCCTCAAACGTCACTAAAGCGCACACTAGCATTACATACGTGTTCACTATCGTAAATAAATGAGAATGAATCCCGAATTAATTGTTATTTATTACGTTATGTACGAACTTGGTCAAATTTCGCGTGGTAAACAAATAAAACGTTGTTGTAATGGCCAATTCTATTAATATACGCCGTGTGACGTCACGTTTGCGAGTACAACGAAATAAGGGAACACGTTCGCAATGGTAAATGCAAAATGAATTCAAACGGCTAATTGGTGCTCGGGACGATGACAGCTTCCCGTATTTCATTACGCCCCATAACCGTTTCGATCTTCGAGTGATATTCCAAGATAATCAATCATACTACGCGTTAAATGTTCACATCGTCGTATGGGTTACGAGCGACGGTCACCATTCACGAGATCTAATAATATTCGACAACTATAGTCATTAAATACTATATAATAGGGACAGAAAAACGTATCGAGACACGAGTAAATTTTCATTCGCGTTGCGACGTCCTTGCCTCAACTACTTGGAACGCAGAACGATATCCGACAATATGTCACAAGAACATACCTACAAATAGTGCGAGATTACGGCTCTTGAATACAAACAAACGACATTTAAATTTGCGGCTGAGCTAGGAACAATACGCGACGTAAAGCGAAGGACTGCGGAATGACCGTGATGGGGAGACAATAAGTGACGCCGGCGCGTTAAACATGGCAATTAAGGCGCAAAATCTACACGTCGCATAGCTAATTCTGTCAAAATACGCCTGTTAAAAGCTGGGCTGCGATTGGCCGCCGTGGCTCTACTGACGCCTAGGTTTGGTGTTCCCACGTGCCTGAGCTTTATTATCAAGATCGTTAGATAACAACTAGTGAGATAACGGTTTCGGATGTTTTCCGATTTGGTCGATAACGCGTGGCCGGATCCCGCAGTCGCCTGTCGCTCACGTCGAGTGGGTACTTACCTGCACTTGGCCCAGGTGTAGGTCATCGAGCAGGGCAGTCTCGTGGCACAGTGATCGGGTCAAAAGCCGCTTTTTGCGACGTTTATGTATTGTGAGGAATCTGCCGGCATTCAGATTCTGTGCCGGCATGTTGGTTAACTCCGGAGGTGTGTCCAGCGAAGGCCGGACTAGTTCTGTCTCTTGATCTGTTGAAGAAGAAAAGTTAAATATAGTTGAAACGTCAACACAAATACTCGGAGCTGAAATACAGTAGGAATTACCAGAGTTAAGAGGTCGTGGAAAGCGTCAACTCAAGATGACACACGAAATCGATATCCTGAACGTTAAAAAAGGTGTGCGACAGTGAACCATTTCTCGTTTTAACAATCTGATAGTGATACGAATGTATATCAGGGAACATAGCAGTTTATCAAGCACATTGTTTACAAAGCATTGATAAAGTGCCAGTAAAAGCGTGTACAAAGCAGTCTAAATAATGTTACGTTTTTGTGTCCGTCGATTACTGAATCCTGTGGAACTCGTTATGTGGATAAGCTTTATTGAGGCTTACAATACGATTACTTTACGATTATGGAGTCACATAGTCAAACTTAACTAGAAGGGATAGATGAGATTCTACGACGGAGGTGGCGTTACGAAGACAAATTGGAGTGTAGCCTATTTTGCAAATTGGTAAACAATGCAACCCAGTGTTTTTGCTTGCAGTTTAGCATGCTCCCTCATTGGGTAATAAATCAAATTCGCATTTTAAATTTGTATAAGAAAAGGGGCTAATCAACACTATGTTGACTTAATAATATTATGGACCCAATAGGTTAAAGACATCTAGAAGAAGAAGTATTTACGTAAAGCAGACTTTATATATATTGTTATTTGAAACATCACTCTTCTACATCGGATACATTTATGTAATATCGCGTCTTATCCGTGACAGAATGACTAAATTAGAAAATATTTATAAAGTTAAACAGGTGAAGAATCCCTTGGTAGCTTTGACGCCTTCAGAGATATTGGAACAAGTTTTTTTGTTAGCTCGACTTCGAGGTTTGTGTTGGTGCAAATTCTGGAAAAAAGTAGCTGCATATACTAGTGATTTGAACGTTAGGCACATAGATGGAAATTAAACATTAGATAGCCTGGCGGCTATCTAATGTCTAATTTCCATCTATATTATATCCAACAGAAAATTTGCAATCCTGCCAACCAATTTTCTGTTGAATAATATCAATATCATAGCCTGGTAGTTACAGAACAAGCATTGCATTACGTACTACTAAGCGTATTTAGTAAGAAACTGATATCAGTTACAATATTACAATGATAGGTATTTCTTTTTTATACAAAGAGGCACCAAATTATACTGTATCTTAAAGACCCGTTAATATTAGTCAAATAATTGTTGATAATCTGTCAAAATTTATCGAGTATATTTTTATATCTTTGACTAATCTATTAGGTACAGTGATTTTATAATAAATCATACTGAATTTGGATCCATACAGGGATCGATTGAGATATCATACATGCGAAAAAGAGAGCGTAGCGAACTCCTGCGCACCCGGCACTACTACACGTCACGGCAGCACTAATATACGTGACCAATGGCGACGCATAACGGGTCTCGCGCAAGCTGCGTCTCGACAGCGCGATGCGTAAGCGCAGTTGTAAATGTTAGTCAATTTTGCATTGTATGCAATCTTTGTATACACATAAATATCATCCGACAAATACATTAAGAGTCACGGAAGCGGGAGTCGCCGCCTGCGCTGAATAAAATAGATAAGGGCAGGACATTTCGAAATACATATATGAACAATGACAGACTTGCATCAGAGATCTGCTTGTGGAATGCAAACTTTTTACTTTTTTAATACATATATTACAACATCTTTGTTGGATATGAAAGGGGCAATGTAACCAATAGGGGGAATAAAAACCAGAATTCTATTCCACTGACTTTGAGATAGAAATCATGTATGTAGATAAGGATCGAGGTCAATTGGTGAATAACTAAAGGACACTGGTAAGTGTCCTTTAGTTTTTCACCAATTGACCTCGATCCTTTATAGAACAGACTGGTACAGTTTTATTGTGGCACCAATGCGTAGAAATATCGTCACTTCCAAACGAGGCTATTCTACGTCACATGCGTTATCAAAAAGTATTTATTTATTCCCATACAATAGCAAGTTCAAGGATAAGCCCGGACAATGCATTGCTTTGAAAAAAAAACATATGTATTTAAAGATAACTAACTATGCGGTAACGATTTTATAGCAGGTTCAAGTTTTCGTATGAGTATGTATTTAGGTGTTGTAATAAGTATGAGACTTGGAGAAAAAAGAAAAGTATGGAAGGTGAGCTATGGGTATTCCTTTTTGTCAGGATAATGACAAGTATGTTTCTTTTGCAATTTATGCTATGTCGTAATAAATATTGGAAGCACAAGTGGAAACGGGATGTTGAGAAATGACACGCTTTTTATTTGCAAAATATGTTTTTGTTTGTATTATCTGGGAAGTGGTTCCATCAAAGGAGAAGTATTGAGTAAAGTCGGCGCGGACGACTTGTTAAGCACTGTAAGATGCGTGGCGGAGAGGTCAATTCCCCGCTGATTAAATTCAAGATTTTACTCCAATATATTAAATATATACTTGAATAAACACGCAATTCAAAAGTCTCTCAAACACAAAAATCTTCGGGCGCCTAATTTTAATTTTATATCAAATCCAAACTAATTTGAATCTTATTAAGAAATGACAAGATTCAATGTCCGACGCCATCGGCATGATTTCACTGATTAAGCATACTGAGAGGGAATATCAATTTAATATCAAAATAGAATTTCCTACAGAGCCTTCGGGAGACTTAGTGCACCCGTTTTCTGTATTACTGGGATGGGAGTCTGGTTCGGAACTTGAATAGGGTTCTTAGTTTGTTTAATTCATAACAATTTAATTTCTTGGTCCATATTCGAATTACAATTCCAAACCTTTGAATTGGATCGCGGGCGGTCAGCTGATTGTTACAAATGTAAAGGTGATATTTCAAAGAAAGAAAGCTCAAAAATCGTTTGTTCAGAGGAAAAAAGTTGATAAAGTCACATATAGATGGAAAGAAACTACAGCCTATTACCGATATTGTCTTGGCTGGATCTAGTGTTCCGAAGAGCCCAATCAGAAAGCACTAGATTACAAGGCCATCTAAATTATTCTAAAAAAATATGGATTGCTATTTATAACGTTAATCAGATTTTAGATGCCCAATCACATACAAATAACGGAAAAAAGTTGGTAGGTGCTGATCAAAGGGTATTTTAACACGCTGCTAGTAAACGCGCGAACTACATGCGCAGACTATTCGCGAATGCAACAAAGCGTCACTCACTAATACTAATTCCCTAAACTCGTGAAACTATATCCGCGATCGTTTATGGCGCTTGTATACGATGCAACTAGTGCGGGGTAGTTGCCTTACCCCTGCACCCTTACCCCTTAGTTGCATGTTTACTAGCACCATGTTTAACTTGCGAAACTATTTTCGCGATCGTTTATGCCGCTTGTATATGATGCAACTGGTGCGGGTTAAGGTAGTACCCGGGTTAATTTCGTCGTGCAAACACTGCATGCAACGCAAGGTTCGCTCACGGATATCCTAAGTGCTCTGCGCATAAAGTTCGCATATTTACTAGCATCGTGTTTAACTTGCGAAACTATTTCCGCGGTTATTTATGCTTCTTGTATAGGATGCAACTGGTTCAAGGGTGGGTTAAGACAACTACCGCGGGTTAATTTCATCGTGTTAACAACTGCATGTAACGTAATGTTACGCCCGCAGATATTCCATGCCTGTGTTCCGCGCATAAAGTCTACACATTTACTGCCATCGTATTCAAGCACCTTTACACGATGGAATTAGTGCGCACAAGGGCCTCAGTCAGCACCAGTTATTGCATTGTGTCTAAGCGCATCAAAGGTATTGTTCCCGCACTTTGTATGCATCTCAAAGAATGAAAGGGCGTTAGAAAAATAGCGCGCAAATATTGCCACTAGTAGATTAAAATTTCGTTAAATCGAAACAATACGCACGTTGATTGGACACGTCAAGGGTGGGTGGAAGTTCAATGGAATCTAAAAAACACTATAAAATAGTTTTTGCAGCCTTTGAATGGGGCTTTATACGAATTTTAATAGTAGCGAAAACGTAGGTTTTTGCAGCGTAACGAATTTCTGAAAGATTTGACGATAAAAGCAGGTGCAAATGAAATATGGATTTTAAAGAAATAAATTTTACAGTTTGTTGTATGCGGAAGGGTTTTGATGGAAATTGGTTGTTCTACTTCTTCATTAAGCGCGGCAATGCCTCGGAAATGCGTCGTGGCTGCAACGCAATTCCGTGTTACAGTGCGAGGCAATTTGAACAGCACAATCGGATGCGGTCGAAAACACAATTAAATACAGTACACCGTATGCAATAAGGACACGAATTTAGGAAATAAACAAATTCCTTTAATTCCAGAATTGAAGTAGATGAGAGAGCTTAGCTCGAAAACAGACGCTAGCGGGTAACCATGCTGTCCATGTTCATGTCTATTTAGTAAATTTGTAGTGTGACAAAGATGGCATATCAACTCGCTAGCGTCATTTTTTTGGTGCTAAGACTTGTCGTCCATGATACTATGGGTAATAGCTTGTGTTACTTACCGGTAGTAATGGAGATTTGTAATTCTTTCCTGTATTACTACCGACAGGCTCATCTATCGGCGCTTCCAGGCGTGATCAGAATCGTAGGTATCTACAAAAAATATTTTCACTGCGTAGCCTTTCTGTATGTAGTTTTATTATTCCTTAGTTTCCATTACAAATTATATAAAAATAACATAGAGCGGCCGGTAATCACGAGGTCCTGGTTTCAATGTGTGTGTGGGTGTGTATGTGTGTGTGTGTAAATGATCGACGCTTTTGGCCGCGGGGCCTTTTTCAGCTTGCAAGCGTGCAACCATTACGTTCGAGCCAGAAGGACAAGGGGGCAACTAGCTCAAGGGCGCATCAAGGAGGAACGGCTTTGGCTTAGGCAGTGTCTGTGCACCGGCCGGCGGGCAAGGGATTCTTCGAGCTTGCCGGCGAGGTCGGTGTCTGATCTTGTGTGCGGTATCTGTATCCGAAAGAAGGGATGTAAGGGCATCGGGAGGGTCGCTAAGAACATGCCCCGGACGGGGGTAGCGGCTGATAGGAGGGAAGTTAGTTTCGTAGTCTGCGGCTGCTACAATTAGCAGATTCCTATGATTGGACGCGTTCTCGAAATACCGGGTTGGCGCCTAGGTCCGAGACCGACATCGAAATGGACTCCTAGTTTTAAAAACTGATTTTTGTACTAAAACGACAGTTTTAAAACTAAATTCACGACTGTTTTTCGTTCTGTAATACGAGATTTGGGTCATACAAAGTGTTTAGGATATTCTATCGAAAAAGATTCAGTAGCAGTCTGGAGTATGAACATGAATACGTTCTGACGTTTTCGGAGTTACAACGAGCGAAATATTTCTCGTGTCGTGTTTTAGCGGATCATTGATAAAGGCATTATCTGCGTATGATAATAAATGTAAAATAATAGCGAGAGAGATACATACTGGGTAATGTGTACTGTCATTTTGGTTGAAATGTTTAATAATGGGTACTATAAAATGCTATTCTGGGCAAGTTTTTAATTGGTAATAGGAACGTGTAGTGATGACGATTTAATTTCGCCCCTTATTACACTGAGACCTAACATCAACAACAAACACGGTACACAGTATGGGTGCACATAATACACAATACAGGTGTACCCAGTACACCTCTGCTACTCTCATTTGGGGTATATAGGCGTGACGCGTTTGATTCTCTATCAATCGATATATAATATAAAAAAAATATTAGCCCTTTTAAGAAAATCTCTTGTCGAACTGAGAGGGTTTAGGCCATAGTCCACCACGCTGGCACAGTGCGGGTTGGCGAACTTCACACACCTTCGAGAAACTCTTAGGCATGCAGGTTTCCTCACGATGTTTTCCTTCACCGTTAAAGCAATTGATAGTTAATTTTTAATACGTACATGCTATAAAAAAGACACAGGTGCGTGCCTGGGTTTGAATCCGAGACCTCTGACTGTGCAGTCTAATGGTATAACCACTAGGCTATTATTGCTCTTCTCATCTATCGATATCATCACGCCAAATCCCTTAATTTCTGGGTTCTGTCCTTCTAGATCTCTCTCACTTCCTCCTCTCATAGTTCGTCCCATACACGCTCGCTTTGTTTTATACTTATTTAATAATAGGTCAATAGTGGGATTCCATCTATCAACCAACTGCACCTCTGTTACTTTTATCGAAGCCTGAAAGGTACACTGTGTATAGATAAAATCTTATATAACTTTAGCTGACGAGACAGTGACTGCTGAGTGCGCCCCAGGCGGTTTCATTAGCGATTGAGGTGTGCAACTCAAAGCTACTTGGATAGGGTCCTTCCATAGAAAAGAGGGTTCTCGGTACAGAAAAGTTCATGCCGATCGACGCTGTTTGGTGCAGGTATAGATGTCCCGTGTTATGGCGGACGATTTAGCGCAGTGGTTAAGAGCTTAAGCGGCTACGCCCACTGTGTCTAATAGTCGCGAGTTCGATTCCCGCACGGGACAAATCTTTGTGTGATCCACAATTATTTGTTCCGGTCTGGGTATTTGTGTATGTGAATTTTCATGTTTGTAAACGCACCCACGACACAGGAATAAATCCAAGTTTGGGGATACGTTTTTTTTTTAAAAAAAAAAGACATAAAAAAGTCTTATGTGCTTACATATAAAGAATCAGATTGTAAACCTGGACTGATTCATTTTCATGCATTCTTTATGCAGGTTGATCTACACCGATCAATTACCAACCTTTCGTCGAGGTCGCGATTGAAATCAGTCCGTCGCTAGGTCTTTCAGGGAGTTGGAGCATGTTTTTCGGCACTATGCATGAACTCTGTAGAATTAAAAAAAATAATTTCGCGTGTGTACATAGACGATGCGAGTTTATACTGTGATCAAGAAGTCTTAGTACTTTACTTCACATTGTAATATTTAGTTAATCTATCAATAGCTACCAAAATAGATCTATCTAGGAGCTCGTGTTGGTTTTATATGTAGGTATCTATTATAAAAATTTAAAAACGCCGCCATGTTGTGCTTTTTTGTTATTAGCTGGATTGCTTTCAATATTATATAATAATCTCCTGTAGATTTTAAAATTAAAATATATTGTTAAAATTAAAAAAAAAATAGCCGCCGTTTCGAACTTTTTAATTACTGCACCGATCGCCACCAAAATCGATGTTTATGGGCTTTGTGGTACCACAATATGTATCTATTGTTGGAATTTAAACCTCTCTCAAATATCGATTTAGGTAGCGATCGGTACAGTAATTAAAAAGTTCAAAATGTCGGCAAAATTTTTAAATTCTAATATAAGATACATATTGCGAAACCACGGGGGCTTCCAAATATTGATTTAGGTAGCGATCGGTTATTAATTAAGAAGTTCAAAATGGCGGCTAGTTTTTTCAATTCTAATAATGGATACATACCTAATGAAACCACACGGTCCCTCAAATATCGATTTTGGTAACGGTGTAGTAACTAGAAAGTTCAAAATGGTGGATATTTTTTTAGATCACACACACCGTCACGGTGGTGGCAGGTGAAACACAAATCATAAAATAAATTTGAGTTAAAGTTAAACATGTCTTAATACTTTTAATATAATATTTTGTTCAATAAATTTAAGCATATGCGGAAGACAAAATCACAAGTATAGTATAGACTAAACTTGTGATTTTGTCTTCCGCGTATGCTTAACTTTTAATGATATATATGCTAACTAAAACGATTACGAACCTCGAAAGGATCATAGTGAATTAGTCAGAGAATACGCGCCGATCTACGCACACAGTCACATCGGCGCCTCTGTGAGTACATTTCGCGCAGCCCCTGTACTTATTCGCTCTTATAAGTCAGATTGATTGAAATTTACGTTACCAAACAAAAGGTTGAAAACTTATACTGAGAAGACCAAGCGTAATAAGCTGCAAACTGAAACTTTTATGGGAAGCCAAAACTGTGACGTTTTTAAAGAAGTCCGTAAAAGTCAGTTTTCAAAGTTTCGCAAGAAAATATCGGTAGCTTTTGTTTGAACTTCATTTTGTTGGAAATTTTACCTTATATTTGCAACTTTCGCCTGAAGGACTTAAGCAAGTAACCAACCGGCCCAACTCAAATGTACTTTTTTATATATTTTGTTTCAGATATATTATCCATATTATAACATTAATTACAATATTATTAAAATGTTGATGATAAAAATCCAGCCATCTGCAAGATGCCGTTGCGACTGCTTCTCACTCGCGGTCGTAGGGATACAACTTTCTTGCGAATAATCGCATGAAAGCCGTCCGTGTGCGCCTCACTAAACATCTTAGATGCGCTGCAAAAGCGAGGCAGCCGCACCAGCACCCTAAATATGTCATTGTATCTACATGTCCAACGTAGATCACTGACAGCCCTGCGGGTATAGTTTATCCAGAGGCTGTTCGAGTAAAACGACTGACAATATGCCTTGAACTGGGTGATCTTTACATCCTTCGAGCAGCGAGCAAACCGGCGAGCGATATTTCCCCGGACCGCCAGTGCTCTACGTTCCCTCTCTATGTCAGTGTCATCTTTCATATCCTCTGTAACAATGTACCCCAAATATTTAAAGCTGCCAACCACCCGCAGAGACTCGCCATTAAGCATAATAGGCGGAACATGGATGGGTACAGTATTCCCGCTCCTAAATATAAGCACTTCGCTTTTCTTGGAGTTATACCTCAGTCCATGTTCAGCCGCATACACCTCACATATCCTCACCAGCTTGCGTATTGACCCCACCGACGGCCCCAGCAGCACCATATCATCTGCGTAACTGATATTATTGACGTAATATTTGCGAAATTAATATCAGTCCGCGTAAAGCTATGTTGCAGCGCGAATTGAACACAGCGCTGATTTTAGTGGTACCCAAGAGACGTGCTTATAATATATATTAAACTTAGGTTCCCAAACAAGCCAATCACGCTAAGCCAAAAATCCATAAATAATAAATACTTTGATGTATTTTTATAAAAACGGAAATTCCAAACGCACTTACTACCACCAAACACAGTTGTCTTTACACCACCTTAAGGTAGGCTTGCAAAAAATGCCTCAAGCATTAAGACCGCTTATGTAAAAAAACAGTGATAGCCTAGCGGTTAGACCGTTGGACTGCTAAGTCAGAGGTCTCGGGATCAAACCCAGGCACGCACCTCTGTCTTTTCGAAAGCATGTGCGTATTTAAAATTAATTATCACTTTCTTTAACAAGGAAAACATGCAACCTGCATGCCTGAGAGTTTCTCGAAGGCGTGTGGAGTTTGCCAACCCGCACTGGGCCAGCATGGTGGACTATGGCCTAAACCCTCTCAGTTTGAGAGGAGGCCCGTGCCCAACAGTGGGACAGTTTCTTAACAGGGCTAATATTATATGTACATAAGAGCAAAAAGAATAAATAAATAAATTTATGAAGGTGGGGGAAGCCAGCGAGGCATGTAAGGAACGAACCTGTTGGAACTCTGTACTCTCTGCCTACCCCGCAAGAGATCTGGCGCGATGATATAGATAGATAGATAAATAAATATATTCGTCAAAATGTCAAATAATGCGCTACTTATAGCGAGGACCGCGATTTTTTAAGGGTGAGTAATAACTAAGAAGTCAATGACAATTTGTCTGTAGAGCCGCGTTAGTGCATATACTCCATCCTGTTTTCTGATTTACCCTAGAAAATACTCGGACTGTGTCCCAAGTCTGCTATTTTTACGTATTTTGTAATTATTACTTGCTACAAAAATCATTCAATTACAATTATACCAAACTTTGGGCAATTGTTTGAACTGGTACCTACGACTATGGAAAACCTGATGGTTTTAATAATTCTGAATAATTCTGATGAATTATTGACGTGTACCATAAGAATTGGAAAGCATTGTAGATTGAAAACTGTCAAAACTAACAATTATGACGTCAGTGATCAACCATTTTATTAAAATTGCAATAACGGACTTAAGGCCCTGGATTGGCAGGAATCAGTCAGGCAGGCACTTATTTTGTTAGGGCCGATTTTTTGCTTGATTTACAAAAATACCCTCACAATCCCAAACCGCTCCAGGACCGAAACCGAAATAAAAAAGTATACGAGTCTACGTTGTTGGTCTAGTACCGAATAGTGTGACTAGAGATTACGAGGCCCTGGTTTCAAATTTTAGGTCGGCCAAAGTGTGGGTTTTCTATCAAAAAAATCCCCATAGCAGTATGTAGTTTGGAATTGTGCCCGGTATAATGGCTATGAAATCGCGACCTAATATCTTCAGCGATATGTGGGAGTACACCTTTGTTACCTCCACTTAGAGAATACAGGCTAGACAGGCTTTTCTGTTTTTTAAAAACTATTGGTTAATTGATTATTCAATAAAATATTAAAACAAAATACAATCAACGGAAAAAAGCCGGTGCGTCGGACGGTTAATTAAGCCTATAGACCTATAACCAAACAGAAAAAATACAAGTGTGTATGTATATTATGTTTTCCTTTTTTTTT
This sequence comes from Phalera bucephala, assembly GCA_905147815.2. Classification (NCBI taxonomy): domain Eukaryota; kingdom Metazoa; phylum Arthropoda; class Insecta; order Lepidoptera; family Notodontidae; genus Phalera; species Phalera bucephala. The sequence continues at coordinate 3,239,968 of LR990609.1, read as the reverse complement.
GAGGTATACACTAATCTAAAACTTAATTAAAGAGAATAAGAAAAGAAATATGTAAAAGCAATATTGACTAAGAAATGACATAAAAGTTAATAGGTAATTGGGTTTGGATGATTCAAACAACACCGTGGGCGTCTGGAGCATCCACGCCCAATGCCCACGTGTTTTGGACGATATCTTTTACCTTACAAATTGTTTCATATTCGGAAAAAATATGCCAACGTCAACATTCAGTTTAGCTAATTGCTTTTATATATTCCATAGAATCAAATATTTCAAAACTACCGTGTGGACGGTAAAAGCCGGTGCGTCGGAACTGGGTTAAAGCCATATAGCCAGTATTTTTAATAAATTCTATGAAATCCGGAATATCTTTTTAAATATTTTAACGAAATACAGAGTGGCCGGAAAAGAAACCGATGCGTCGGAGCTGGGGTAAGCCTAAAGCTAATATATTTAATGAATTCTATAGAATCCGGAACATTTTTTCCAGTATTTCAACTAAATACTGAGTGGGTGGAAGAAGCCGGTGCGTCGGAGCTGGGTGAAGCCTATAGTCAGTATTTTCAATTAATCATACTAATCTATTATCGAACATCTTACAACATATACAGACTGGCCGGAAAAAAGCCGGGCGTTGGCTGGGTTAAGCCTATCGCCAATCGCGCGAGCCGGCAAATCGGATTATGTGCAACACATGCGTTTTATTAACTCATCGGTCGCACCCCGTAGCTGCAATTTGCACAGGGTGAGGTTGCCTCTGGCGATACGTGTTTCCATTAATCCTCGCGTCATTGAACACCCTTTCCATTAAAATAAATGGCGATGTGTTCTATCTATATCATCATGCCCAATACCTTGCGGGATAGACAGAGAGGACAGAGTTTCAACAGGTTCTTTCCTTACATATCTCCCTGGCGTCTGCGATATGTTAATTTTTAAGAAGCATTAAAGAAAAAAATACTGTTTAAGAAGAAGAAAAGAAGAAAATCATTTATTTTTCTGGAAAAACCAGGGCACACACTTTGTAATTGCTTCATGGCTACAAACAAGATACAAAATATTATTATAATCTATCTATATCAGTAGGTGAGGCGCTCGTAGCGCTGTGCGACCGCGGTGTTCTTACCGATTACCAAGGTTAAGCAGCGTTCGACTCGGTTGGCCCGAGATGGGTGACCGTTTGTGGCATTTTCATATTCGAGCGTCTCTGTGCTTCGGAAGGAACTTTAAGCCGTTAGTCCCGGCTACCACTTAGTGTGGTAGTCGTTAAGCCGAGTTGGAAGCCTTAAAGGCGGCTTGATAAGATCCAACAGCAGGTGGCCACAAACCTGTCTCCACCAATCCGTACTGGGTCCGCGTGGTGGAGTATGACCTAATCTCTCTCATTTTCTTGATTTGTGAGAGAAGGCTTTTGTCCAGCAGTGGGCAGTATAGGCTGATATAATTATTATATTATTATATCATCACGCCAGATCCCTTACGGGGTAGGCAGAGAGTACAGAGTTCCAACAGGCTGTTTCCATTTTGACAAGACAAAGAAACCGTTTTAAAATCACGAACGCAGAGATTTAAGGCTGCTACTCACCAATATTGAACCCGATTTAGCTAGATTGTTAGTTTTTTCCTACTTAAGTATTTTACATAATTTGTTAAATTTTGATGACAAAATGAATATTTTATGTTGTTAAATTTTGATGCGAAAATGATGTCAAGTTTACTTACTACACCAACCGCAAAGTTTTTAAATTGGTAAGTATTTTGTATCAATAGGAAAAAACTAGTGAGAGGATTTTTAAAGTAATTTGGCTATGTTCTTGAGGTATCAGTTCATTTAAGAAACGGGGTATCTTGACCAAAATAGTTTGGGAATCCCATTACTAAATGATGTAGCTGATTGAGGGTCCTTATTCGCTGGCGAGGCTTGACCAATATTATTTTGTTATTATTATTAATCTCCGTAACCGGCGAGCGTGTATGAGACGAACTATGAGAGTGGAGGAAGCCAGAGAGGTATGTAAGGGAAGAACCTGTTGGAACTCTGTACTCTCTGCCTACCTTGCAAGGGAGCTGGCGTGATGATATAGATAGATAGATAGAATTTATGTAGCTCGAAAAATAATTTCCATGGCTTGGATTAACAGTAAACAGAGGAGCACCTAACTAAGACTTACAAGCCAATTACGAAAAACTCATTTCTGAAATTAACTCCTGTGTGGGATACGATCGGCGCGTTACTCTACGGTGCAGTAGGCCGGACGTTAGAAGGCTGGTTAAGAAAGGAAAGGTTACACCATTTCCAAAGCGCACTCCCACGGTAGCTAGCAGGGAAATTGGCATGGAAATTAATAGCGTGGGTATGTTTAATCCATATGTCTGCACTCCATTCTATTTTATCATATGTCCATATTTTTCTACCTCACTATGAAAGTATACATTCTCGTGTTGAACAGTTTCAATGTCCACTTTTCTTGACACGTACATGAGCAGGATAAATACAAACTAAGAAGTAGAATTAAAGCTGAGCTCACCGCCAGCACGGGCACGTCAATCCCCATTAGTATTTGTCCAAGCCTGCCCGAGCTGCCTCTACTACAGCCAAACAAGTTGTGTTTCAAAAGTAAAGAGACATTGTACTCGCCCGTCGCACTACAAACACTCAATCAAAACTGTTGATACACGCTCATTGCTGTATATCGCTCAGTGTATACAAGCGTAAATTATTGAGTGTTTCCGGTGCTCTTCAATGGACTGTGCTCTTTGCGAGCGCTCCTAATAACGCGGCGACTTCTATTTATAAAGGTGTGGGGAAAACTTAGAGATAATTTAGCTAATCGCACGAGTGGTTCTTATTCATTCGTATTGTGACCGCGGAGGCTAATGGCGCTTATTGGTTTACGACCGGTGTAAGTTAATTAAATTTCGTTTAGTTTGAATTTTTTGGAAACCAACTGTGATAATCAAGAAGAAAGATGGCGATTTCCTGCTTCTCAATACTTTTATAATCAAGTCGGTCATTAATTATATTAAAATACCTGCGACCATTTTCGAGGTTAATATCTCTAGAATATTTAAATTATTTAGTTTTATAGTAATATTTTTGGCGGCTGAATATTTTTGCCCGAACAGCGTATATTCCACAAGAGTTGCGGGTAAGAAATTGATATCAGTACGGTGTAAACAGATTTCCGCGGACGGCGGAGATGATATGTGCAACGTGCCGACGATTTAATCTCATCTGGCCTATAATTGAGGCAAAGCTTTATGATCCTAGGCGAACTAATTCAGTTCCGTTCCTCTATGGTCTATGTCTTTAGCTTCCGTATTAAAGCGTACGTTATACGATAATTCAATAACGGCCAGCGCTCACCAAAGGCAAAGGACGGCACGGTAAGTTTAAAAATCATATTTTTAGAAATAGGATTTCCTTGATGTTTGATTTTGCTGCGATTTTAGAATTTTCGTATTTTGCTGTGGATTGAATTGCCGGTTATAACTGAAATCATGATGTTCGGAATAAAATTTCTAAAACCGGATGGAGGGTTTGGACCAGAAATTGTACGCCTCGTTCAATACGTGTCGACGTGTACGTGCAGTATCCAAGCTTAAGTCCCCAGTTTAAATAGCAAACCGGACGGAATGAACTTAAATTTGCAGGCATGCTGTCTCGCATATTTTCGGAGCGTAGGAAAGGAAAGGAAGGTAAAATCTCATAAAACCGCTCAACAAAATTGCGATAGTGATATTTTATCTATGTATATCATCACGCCAAATCCCTTGCGGGGTAGGCAGAGAGTGCAGAGTTCCAACAGGTTCTTTCCTTATATGCCTCTCTGGCTTCCTCCACTCTCATAGTTTGCCTCATACACGCTCGTCGGTTACGCAGACTCTTGACTTGTCCTTTAGATAAGACTCGGTCTATTTGGTAGTGATATTTTAAGTACAAATATAAAAGAATTTTCTCTGTAAAATAAACACAAACACGTATAAAATAATCACCGTCACACCTATATTTTTCAAGCGGGGGTACTCCCACCCTTGCATATTTTGCCAAAGATGTTAGGTCTAATTGAAACATGGAGCGACTTTATTACCATTATAGCGAGCAGAATTCTAGACTACGGATTGGGTACTATTGAGAATTTTTCGTTAAACCCCAAACACCTTGTCCGACTTAGGATTTAATCTAGGACTTCGTAATTGCTAGGTATGAGGTAGGAACAAAGTAGTACTATAGGTGGAAATTTGAATTTAGAGCAATTCTTATACATTGCTGGTTAGTCTTGTTTCTTTGTAGTCAAGTGGTTGGATGCGGTTTGGGGACAGACCGCAAGATCTTAGGTTGTTTTTTTAAGTATGATGAACCGTAACTAGTTTGTGAATTTAAACATTCACGTGGTGTTATATATTTATTAGTGTTGCCCCCTACTAATATTGTGCCTACTACAAACATCACTGCCTATTGCATCCAATTTAAAGAAAAGTGAAATATACATTGTTTTGATTACAATTAGTGTCCGACCCAAGCTTAAACTTCGGCCAATCCTTCGGCTTCGGGCAAAATGGGCCGAAGTTTTGGCTCTAGCCGAAGGTTTCCAGCATACACCGAAATTGAACGATCTATTACGCTTTACGACTTACGAATGCTTTAAGCAAATAAATATTATAAATAACATTATTTCAGTGTTATTTTTAAACAGTTGTAGGTAATTTTAATGATCTCGTTAAATTAATACAGTCAACATAACTTTTTTAGTAGCAGTGATAGCCTAGTGGTTAGGTTAGCACCTCTGTCTTTTTTAAAGCATGTGCGTATTAAAAATTAACTATCAATTGCTGTAACGGTGAAGAAAAACATCGTGAGGAAACCTGCATGCCTAAGAGTTTCTCGAAGGTGTCTGAAGTTCGCCAACCCGCAATGGGCCAGCGCGGTGGACTATGGCCTAAACCCTCTCAGTTTGAGAGGAGGCCCGTGCCCAACAGTGGGACGGTTTCTTGACAAGCCTAATATTATATAATTTAAAACAAAACTTTATAAAAATTTAGCCAATATTGAACCAAATATCTTAGGGTTATTAAACCTTCGGCTTCGATTGAAGGTTTTAGCGATGGCCTATTAATCGGCTTTGGCTTCAGCCTTAAATCAACCTTCGGTCGCATACTAATTGTAATAAAGGAATAATTGGGCCCCCTATATTCCCCAAATATGGAGCGCGGAGGTGATCGCCGCAACAATTCTAGACTCTAGATTGGTATATTTCACAGGTAATAATAATTTTAATAAATACTACTACGAGACTTACCACTTAGAAGCCAAGATAATCCTCAACCACAATAGCTCGGACACGTCCAAATGCCACTTCGGCATCCACAAACGTACTTGGGAATTTCTAAACATATATTTTAAAATGGATTTGCTTTTGAGCGCACTGCATCCGGACGGTACAAACAAATTGAGATGCGAGCGGATTCCGCCGGATGTCGGGAAGGGGCTTGACCGTCTTTACCCGATGATTTGAAAGCAGAGTAATGCCTTATGAATAAGGTGATACTTTACAAAACTTGTGCACGGCCCGTAATAAGGTTAACTTGTGAGGTGTTTGGGCACGCCGCCCGCTCTGACATGGACAGACTCCAAGCTGTCCAGTCTCTATTCCTCCGATAAGCCGTCGGTGCCCCGTGGGTATATACGGAATGTCGATCTCCATTCCGATCTCAGTATCGAACCTATTCGCGCCTATATTAAAAAGGCGACAAACCGTTACTTCGCGAATGCCTCCAAACATCAGAACTCCCTAATCGTAGCCACCGCCGACTACGCACCTGACTCCCCTCCTATCAGCCGTTATCGCGGCCCGCGGCATATTCTCACCGACCCTGCCCTTACTTCCGTTCTTTCACACACACACAGGATCAGATACCGACATCGCCGGCGAGGCCGAAGAATCTCTTGCCTGCCGGCTGGTGCAGAGCACCATGGAGAGACACTTAGTGCATGCCCCATAGCGATTGCCCAAGCCGAGGCCATTCCTCCTTCAAGCGCCCTTGAACTAATTGCCCCCTTGCCCTTCTGGCTCGAGTGTAGTGGTTGCACGCTCGCCCTCTTGTCCGGGGAAGCTGTAAAGGCCCCCGCGGCCAACAGCGTAGATCACTCACACACACAGTAGGTTTCGCGCTGACCGACCACGCGGGCGGGTTACCATACACGCGGGGCAATAACACCCGAATGTTTCTTTTTTAATGTATCCATAATAGTTTTAGATGTTTTTTTACGAATTTGTGTTCAGTATAACCTACATGTAAATTACGTCAGGATACAAAAAAAAAGAATATAAATATAAGCTTTTATAAAGAAAATAGCAGTACATTACAGACCTAGGTAGTCTCGCCTATACTTACGGGTCTGAAAGCTACAAGTTAACCGGAAAGCCTTATTAAAAGCTTTCAGTTTTTATGCGAAGTATGTCTACTATTTTTTTTATATTAAATAATGAGATGATTTAATCGTTGCCATTTTGGCGCTGATAGCAGTAGTGAGCGTCCACGAAACTAATGTCCTCATCTCTATACATATAATAAAACTGTAAGGAAGTCGTGCCTGTAAATGAAATATTTTTATGCCGGTACGAGGGTTAACTGGGCACTTTGTTTAGATTAAGTAAAAACGAGACAACAATTTTCATTTCTATCATAATTTAATAAAGTATATTTTTCTGGACACAAAATACTATGGCAGCCGCCAATAAATTGCCAATCGCCCATGATAAAAGTCGCAAGTCTGCTTAGTCATAAGGAAAAACCATTTAAATGCGATATATGCACGAGTGAAGCCGTAAGTTTGTCGAACGCTCGTTACAAGGTTAAGATTGCCTCCTAAACTCAAGAGGTTCCAGGAATCCGTGAAATTTCGAACATACCCCGAAGCATTGGAGGCACACCTTTGACTTTCCACGAAATCTACGTAGATAATTGAATGTTACAGGGATGATGTGCCAGGAGAATGTCGACAAGCTCGTCAATATTTGGTATAATGTATGTAGATTTAATATGACTTTGACCTGCCCTTTCTGGTAAAAATTACAAGTTCAAGGGTCAAGTAAGCTCTGTTGCCCAGCTGGTGTAACCTGGAGTTATTGGATTAACGGAAGGTTGCATTCAACATTGCAAAGAAAAGACATAAAACCTTTTATGACCGTTTTTACCGAAGGGGAAGCAGACACCCACAAATCGTCAAGTAATTCTTTGAACACATAATTCAATGTCTTTAAAAAAATTGAAGGTTCTCTCGGACGTGAAGATTTCCTCATGGAGTGTTCGTTCACCGTTAATTAAGCGACAATTGCATAAAGGTGATGAAAGAGATGTGAGCCATTTGAAAGCCAATGTGATATATTCCTCGTACAGTTATTCTTGCACATAACATAAAAAAACAATTGTTAAAATTTTTGTCTGTCTGTTTGTTCCGGCTAATCTCCGAAACGGTTGGACCGAATTTGACGGGACTTTTACTGGCAGATAGCTGATGTTATAAGGCGTAACTTATTTTAATTTTATTCTATAAAACGATTTACTGTTAAAATTCACGTGGGCGAAGTCGCGGGCAACAGTTAGTCTATACTAATATTCTAAAAAGGAAAATTGTTTGTTTGTTTGTAATCGATGAACTCTAAAACTACTCAACCGATTTGAATAATTCTATCACTATTAGAAAGCTATTATTATAGCTTACTAATGGTGATAGAATTATTAGAATCTGAATAATTTCAGAAGTAAAATATGCTATATTGTATTTCAGTAATACAAATAGCCTCTGATATATAAAAATAAAGTAGAAGTGTGTATTGCATGTGCCCTAGAATATATAATAAACTACCAAACTGTATCGTGGAAATAAATACGCTGGAAATATTTAAGCGAAGATTAAAGGATTTTTTGATTGAAAATGCATTCTTTAGTGTAAAAGAATATTTAGAAAGAAATAATCCAAATAATTATGCACCTATAATATGAATCATTTATCAATGTTGACATTATAGTTTAAAATTGACATTTTAATTTAATTGTGACATTTTCAATAATTCAATTCGACATTTGACAATTTAATCATTATTGACATTTTATTATTTTGACTATTGTTTGTTATATTAATGTAATGTGCAAATATTTTATAATTATTATGATTCAATGAGAAATGTAAGTGTTAAAGCCTAAAATCGTATTATATTGTAAAGTTAAATTATAATATTTAGTAAGTCTGCCAAATTTTGCATGCTTTGTGGCAAAGTGTGGAGTTCTATTTTATAATATAATACCTAATTGTGCCTACCTACACTTGCAGAATAAATGATTATGATAATATATTTTTTCGTATCTGTGGTGCTTTACAACTGGGTGTATCCTAGTTCCTCCTTCTCTTTCATGGTTATTGTGCAATTTTTTGTCCCCGCTTTGCAGGGAAGGGAAGTGAAATTTTATTTTACCTACTCCTTTTTTACTTCTCACAGGGTCATATGGATAGTTATTAACTGTAGTAGGAGGCGTTGTTGTCGATTACGTCCGCTATGTAAATATAAAACGAATGCGGGAAACTATAACTTAGCGATGGGCGATTATTAGTAAAAACAGTCGAATAATTCGATTGTTCGGTTCATTCGAACACAATCGATTGATAATCACAATTCGTCGATGGTTGCTCGATTGTTATATTGTTACCCAGCGCTTACAGCGCGCGCGTAATAATCAAGCAATGGACAGACGAATCGATTACACCATCGATTGTTTTGGTTCAAGAGATTTGAAGCGGGATAAGTTTTATTTTTATTTTCCATATTATAATATAAATAGTAGGTAATTTGTAAATACATAGATAGATAGATAACTCTTTATTGTGCACACGTGTAATTACATAGATATCAAAATACAAAAAAAAAGAACTTAAAGTTACACAAAGGGCGGCCTTATCGCTAAAAAGCAATCTCTTCCAGGCAACCTTGGGATGGAGAAAACGATTAGGTTGTGGAATAAACGGGGGTGCACTTATTACATAGAAATTTAACTTATAGCAATAAACACTTAAATATAATATAAAAATGCAAACACATACTACCAAAATTTTACCACTCATACACATAATTAACTATCACGATACGACGGCAGGATCCGGTGAACAAGTAGATAAGTAATACTTCCTCACCTGGCCCTTGAAGCTCTCTAGCGACGATGCACGCCGTATACTGATAGGTAGAGTATTCCAGAGTCGTACCGACTGGACAGTAAAAGACTTATCATAGAAGCTGCTATTGTGAAGAGGCATCCTTAGGCTAAGATTTTCTGAGGACCTGAGACATTGGGGGCCGGTGCTTTTCAGGTACTCAAAACCTTCTTTAAGATAGGGAGGGGAAGAAGGGCTAAATAATATATTGTAAAGAAGGGAAAGAATATGCGCATCCCGGCGAAGTCGAATGGGTAGCCACTTGAGTCTTGTACGAAATTCGGATACATGGTCATATTTGCGCAAGCCAAATATGAACCTAATTGCGAAGTTTTGAAGCCGCTCAATTCTATCTAGCTGGTTCTCCGTTAAAGACATAAGCATGATTCGTAAAAACACTGGCATTTGTGGTAATCTATCGTCGTACCAGACTCTGCAGGCAGACGTCTCCAGGGTAGGTTTAATGATAATAACTACGTTAGATTTATTTTAATTTATATATAATTACACCGTCACGCCTATATTTCCCAAGCGGGGGTGGCAGAGGTGTACTGAGTACAGCCACGTTTCGCCGACGATGTTAGTTCTCATGTAATAGGAGGCGAGCCTCCATTGCCATCTACCGGGCACAATTCTAGACTCCAGACTCGTACTGGGAAGTTTTCGTTAGAAAAACTACACTTGTCCGACCTAGGATTTGAACCCAGGACCTCGTGATCACAAAGCGATGCGCTTTGCCACTAAACCAACGAGGCAGTCTGCCACTATATATAATTCAATCGATATTTCCAACTTACTTTGCTCATGTTTACCTAAATGAGCTTCACCAACAGAAATTACTGATCAACTAAAATCATTGCTAAAAATCGCAACGTTCCCCCCGTATCGAATGTGCCCTGCGCATTGGCAATGCACCGTCGAATTTCATTCGTTCGTAGATTGTTATTTGGTTGTATTTTTGTGAGGACGAATGAATCGAAAATCGAATGCGTGTAACTACAATTTTCTTAATAATAGCCCATCGGTACTAAAAATAGAACTAATATAATAAAACATGTAGGTCTACATAGAACGTCACTGCAACTTCCAGGACTTTGCATGAAATACGTCGAAGTTCTAATTAAAGTTGAAATTACAAGATCGATAATTTCATGATTATCACTTCCAGCCCACACCATTCACTGGAGGGCATAAACCTCCTCTCTCGTACGCCATCTATGATATGATTTTTCGATGATCGGCTAAAAGTTATGCTTTAATTATTACGTATTACCTGACTGAACTTAAAGTGAAAGTATTGGATTATATTATTCATATATAAATAATATCAGCCTGTACTATCTTATTGCTGGGCAAAGGCCTTCTCTCACAAATCGAGATGTGCGAAATACACCACCATGCGGACCCAGTGCGGATTGGTAAAGGCAGGTTTGTGGCTACCAGCTTATCAAGCTTCCAACTTGTACGTGGTAACGGGGACCAACGGCATAACGTGCCTTCCGAAGCACGGAGACGCTCTGCCTGGAAATGCCGCAAACGTTCACCCATCTTAGGCAGACCGAGTCGACCGCTACTTAACCTAAGAACACCGCGGTCGCAAAGCGCTATGAGCGTCATTACAACTGTAATTTTTAATTTATATGTATGTTTCATTCTTATAAGCCTATACTGTCCCACTGCAAGGCAAACGCCTTCCCTCCCTTCCACTTGTCCTAGTTTAGTGTAAGCTGAGACAAGGACTTGTCAGTCGAGCCCCAGTCCACCTCTTTCTAGGCCTGCCGCACTGACGTTTCTCGCCAGGTGGGACCCACTGTGTGGTAACTGTTGTCCAAAGCGCTTCCGACATGCGACAGATGTCCAGCCAGCCCAGTTTCATTTCAGTCTTGCAGCTGCTGAATGTCCTACACTACACATATAGATTTGGAGAATGAAAAATCAACTATTAATAAGCTATTTGTGGAAGAGCCTTTGACATATCGATTTTGCATCAATATGCAAAGCCAACCCAACAATGCTGATACAAATGCGTTTGATGGCTGTTCACCGTACTCTACATTGTCATACGGGTGGCTATCAAACTGGAAATATTGGATACCGCTCTCGAAACATACATAAACATGAGTATATCCCGGGAGGGGTGGCCAAGGAGGCAGATCAACATGTTCGGAAACCCCACACTTCACTGAAATGCAAGAACTCATGTGATAGAAGATTATCTTATTACCATGATTGAATATTATCTTACTAAACAATATTATCTAACTCTGTACTCTCTGCCGACCCCGCGAGGGAGCTGGCGTGATGATATAGATAGACAGATTGAATATTATTTTTAACCAGCTTGAATGATGTTGAATAGCATTATAGTACATATTAGGTACTCATTTTTTAACTTTCACTACACTGTTACCTCTATATTCCCCAAGCAGGGGTGGCAGAGGTGTACTGAGTACACCCACTTTTCGCCGACGGCGATCTTTGACAACATTAAATTAAAAAAAAGTACCGAATTTTATCGCAGTTTTTGATTTTTAATTACCGATGTTTCGAGGGCTTTACAGCACCCACCATGGTCACGGGAAGGACTAAAGTGTTAGACGTCCAAAAGGTATAGTTGTTCCGGGGTACCCTCAAACTATATATTTATTTTTGGCCCGGTCTACCAACGTCGGGAACTTAAAAATAAAAAATAAACCGCAATAAAATCCAAAATTGGGTGTTGTTTTCATGTATCATATTCGCGTCAATCTTAAGAACTTGACAACATTTTATGAATTATGACTAATTAAAAAAGAACAGGTAGTTCTTATTTCCAAAAGAGTAACTTCATTTCTTTAAACCTTTTAACTATCGATATCCATAATATAAATTCTAAAGTTAACTCTGGCTGTCTGTTTGCAATCTATTCACACTTAACCGCGGAACAGATTTTGATAAAATTTGTCACGGACATGGAGTGCATCCTAGGGAAGAACAGCTCTCTTTTGTCTCAAAAAAAAAAATAACACAGATGAAGTCGCGGGTTATAGCTAGTTATCTATAAATACCTAGCTAGTTATCAGGTTTTGTACCATTTTCTCATAAACCCTTAATTGACATTGAAATATAAAAGAAGAGCTGTCCAAGAGCGTGCTCGTCGCGACCCCTGCCAGTCATTATGGCTGCAATCTTGGACCGAAGACGTACCGCAGTGCGGGCTAGGGCGTCCCCCCGAGGCGACGCGTACCGGCCCGCCCCCGTCGGTACGAATATAGGTGGAAGCGGCGATGGGAGCCGCCACCCATCACGCCGGGCCCGAACTGGCGAGTCGTGGGGTGCAGAGTGCCGAATAGGCACTTGGAATGTAAGAGGTGGTATGGAAGATAAGATGCATGAGGTGATTGATGTAATGAAAGAGAGACGCCTGGATGCTCTGTGTGTAACAGAGACTAAGCGGAGGGGCAGTGAAACCTGTGATCTGCCTGATGGAGCGATGGCTCTGTGGTCTGGTGTACCGCAGAGCAGTCGTGCCAGCATGGGGGTGGGTATCTTGCTGTCCCGTCGCCTGGCCTCTGGAGTGAGAGATTATGGCCTGTGCGATGCGAGACTTCTCTGGGTCCGTTTAAAACTGGGTGTCACTAGAGTATTTTTGGTCGCAGCGTATGCTCCCGTAAGCTCGTCGACACCCCAGGACCTTGAGAAGTTTTGGGATAATGTCAGGGAAGTTCTGGATTTGGCTGAGGCTAACGAAAAGGTGATTCTGTGTGGCGATCTGAACGGATGGGTAGGAACCAGGCGGCAAACTTGCGACGCTGCTCTGGGTCCTTATGGTGATAAGAGAGTGAACGATGCAGGTAAGCTCATTGTAGATGTTTGTTTGGAAAGGGGTCTCCTTGTGTCTAACACGATATTCCAGCATAAGGACATACATATGTATACGTGGAGAAGGAATGAACAAAAAAGCATGATAGATCTGATCCTGGTTGATAACCGTCTCCGAAGCAAACTACAAGATACGCGTGCGTATAGAGGCCCCACTCTGGAATCAGACCACTATCTCGTAGTTGCGCGGTTTAGTGGTCTGTTCAGGAAGTGGAGGCACTGGCGAGAGCGTATCCCCTTCGGAGACCTTGAAAGATTAAAGGTTGAAAAGTTGCAAGATGAGAGCGTGAGGAGAATGTATGAAGACAGAGTCCGGGACAAGCTTTTGACAGCAGGCTCTTCGGACTCAAATGTAGATGAATGCTGGAATAGCCTGAAAGAGAGTTTGGTGGAATCCGCGAAAGAAGTATGTGGTTGCTCAAAGAAGCATATTACAGCAAAAGGTGATGCATGGTGGGATGCGGAGTTGCAAAGCTCCGTAGAAAGTAAGAAGAAAGCGTGGCAGGACTATGTATCTTCTTTGAACCTGAATGCCAGTATGACAGAGATGAGGAAAGAAATATACCGGCAATGCAAGAATGCCACTAAAACTTTAGTGAAAGAAAAGCGTGAAAGAGCCAGAATGATTGAGGAGGAGAGGCTGGCGAAGAACTTCGAGAACAACACCAAACTCTTTTGGAGCAAGGTGAGAAAGGCTCGAGGTGATTCGTCAGGCTCCAGAATGGAAAGAATAAAATCTAAAGATGGTGACATTCTTGCAGACACACAAGCTGTGCTAAACCGGTGGAGTGAATATTTTGGAGAAATGTATGGAGATGACCCGGATGCTGATGCCGCAGACGTGCCTAAAGGCGAGATTGCGGCACCAGAATCAACGGAGGACATCACTATGGAAGAAGTTGAATGGGCGATAGGAAGTATGAAAAACGGTAAAGCTGCGGGAGTAGACATGATATCTGCCGAGATGATCAAATATGGTGGAACTTGCGTCCGGGACGCTTTCCGGGCCCTTGCAAACCTTTGCTGGAGGACCGGTAGAGTCCCTACAGATTGGCGCCGCGCAGTCATAGTACCCTTGTATAAAGGCAAGGGTTCACAATATGACTGCGCCAATTACAGAGCCATCAGTTTGATCAGCTTGGCAGCCAAGGTGTACGGTAAAATTATTGAACGGAGAATGCGCGTGAAGTCCGATGGAATGTTGTGCGAGGCACAAGGGGGTTTCAGGTCTGGAAGAGGATGTTCGGATCAAGTCTTCTCACTCCGCAACATCGTAGAGAAGCATCTGGCAGTGGGCCGGAAGGTTTTCTGCGGTTTTGTAGATCTGGAGAAGGCATTTGACAGAGTTGTGCGAAAGAGACTTTGGGACATTTTGCCAGAGTATGGTATAGATGGCACTCTGTTGCGAGCCGTCCAGTCCACTTATGTGGACTGCAAGGCATGCGTACGGGTGGGTGGTAACAGGTCACCCTGGTTTAACGTTAAAATCGGCGTCAAGCAGGGTTGCGTGTTGTCCGCTAGACTGTTTATAATATATCTGGACAAAAGTCTTCAAAGACTGAAAGCGATGAATGAAGGTGTACAAATGGGTGACTTAGTGGTAAACCATCTACTTTATGCAGATGACGCGGTTTTAATAGCGCCAACAGCCACTGACCTGCAAACACTAGTCACAGTTATGAAAGACGACTGCATGATCAATGGCTTACACTTGAATGTGAAGAAAACCAAGATTATGGTTTTTGAAAGGGAAGAAACCAGAACGAATGTAAGGATTGTGGTTGGTAACGATGTGCTGGAGCAAGTGAATGAGTTTGTATATCTTGGATGCGCCTTCAGTAAGGATGGGAAATACACCGCTGACATAGAGAGAAGAGTGAGTGCAGGGAACAGAGTGAATGGTGCGATGGGAAAGCTACTCGGGAGCCGGCACTTAAGCCATAAGGCGCAGCTGGCCATACATAACGGAGTTCTTGTCCCAACGCTGTTATATGGTAGCGAGAGCTGGGTATGTAAGAAGGAGAATGAAAGTAGGATAAATGCGGTAGAAATGCGAGCTCTGCGGAAGATGTGCGGAGTGAAGCTGACCGACCGCATTAGCAACAGCATAGTAAGACAGCGAGTAGGTATGAAAGATAGTATCGGTGTAAAGATGAGAAAGGGCATGCTCCGTTGGTTCGGGCATATAGAAAGAATGCCAGAGGAAAGAATGACAAAACAGATATACAATGTGAAAGTGGAAGGATGCAGGTACCGGGGAAGACCTAGACTATCTTACCACGACCAAATAAACCGAGTCTTATCTGATGGAAAAGTCAAGAGTCTCCGTAACCGGCGAGCGTGTATGAGACGAACTATGAGAGTCGAGGAAGCCAGAGAGGTATGTAAGGAAAGAACCTGTTGGAACTCTGTACTCTCTGCCTACCCCGCAAGGGATCTGGCGTGAGGTTATAGATAGATAGATAGAAATATAAAATTCCACTTGACATCACTATACATATTTAAAATAAGTTTAATGCTTATGTCAAACAAACATTTTGTAAACTAGTTTATTATACTACAAAACATTATTTTAAACTATAAAAATGCTTATGTATGTGCTGTCACAGCTGTACTTGAAAAATAAATAATTATGTTAGCTGTTATTAGTTAACATTCCCTCTTTTCGTTCTATTAATATAGCATAAAGACAATTTTATTTTTAATCCTTCTGTGTAAATGTGTGTGTAGTATGCATGTAGCCATTCTCTAAACAGGGAATTTGATTGCTTAACCTCAATCCAGTCTACATTGTTTTCCCAAACCCCACAACAGAATATAGTTGGAAAAATGTTTTTTTATTTTATTTTAAAAGAGTTGCGAATTTAGTAGAGTCTTTGCTTCTTCTAAGACGATTCATAAATAGTATAATAGTTTACATGAAATATTGTGATTCAGATTTAAAAGAAGTTTCTAAATAAAGCTCGATAATATCTTAGGAGAGTTAGGCAAATAAAAGCCTGGAATAGTTTACTATTGTTTCATGTTACGTCGTCCCGGCGGATGGAATCAAAGCGTATATAATTGAAGCAACAAACCGTAAACTAGATGCATCAAGCTTGTGGCAGCATTGCTCTGATAGTGTTGACATTCAATAATGTGCTACATGCCGACTATTAAGAGCTGAGTGCTGTAACTATACTGTAGTCTAAACTTAGGTAGAATGTAGGTAGGTATGAAGAGAAATAGTTTTATGTATATGTTCACTATCACCGTTACGCCTTTATTTCGCAAGTGGAGGTGGCAAGCTTTATATTAATTGATTGAATTTAATTAGAGCAGCATTAGAAGGGCAAGTCAAATAGTCTCCGTAACCGGCGAGCGTGTATGAGTCGAACTATGAGATTGGAGGAAGCCCGACAAGTATGTAAGGAAAGAACTTGTTGGAACTCTGTACTCTCTGTCTACCCCGCAAGTGATCTGGCGTGGTGATATAGATAGATAGATATATTTTACAAAACAAACAAACACCGTCACGCCTATATTCCCCAGAGGGGGTGGCAGAGGTGTACTGAGTACACCCACGTTTTGCCGACCATGTTAGGTCCCATGTAATAGGGGGCGAGCCTATTGCCATAAACCGGACACAATTCCAGACTCTGAACTATTACTGGGAATTTTTTGTTAGAAAAACTACATTTGTCCGACCTAGGATTTGAACCCAGGACCTCGTGATCACAAATCGATGGCTTTGCCACCAGACCAACGAGGCAGTCAATAGTAGATATATTTAATTACTGATTATTTATTTGAATCTTCAAAATCGGTCGTTGATCTTTAAGGGAAACATTTGTTCTGCGGTGGACGTCATTCGGGTGATGATGATGAATCTCGCCGAATTTCTTAGATTCTACCCGGAACTGTGATAAGGTTCTCTGGGCAACATATCGTCGCTGTCAAATGAATATCTACTATGTGCAAAAAGTATAACCATATAATATAATAAAACCATTCTCCTGAAAATTTGCTTTGGAAGCTGATTTTTGAAGCATTTTTTTAGCGATCACGGTTCAACGTATGATGAGTAGAGTCACATAGCAGTCTTTTTATACGAAAATTGGTTAGTAAATATATATAAATTTCCAACAAGTGGTCATAGCAGACATTCATTTGAGAACCACGATATTTCCAACAGGTAAAGAAGTTTTATAAGAAGTCAATACTACGTAAGTCACCTACAATTGCTAACCATTAACAATAAAAAAAAAAACAATAATCTATATCATCACCCCAGATCTCATGTGGAGTAGGTTCTAAAAGGTTCTTAAAACTATATTAATAACTAGTTTTCGCCTGCGACTTCATCCGCGTTGAATTTAGACAGGAGCCTTACATTTTTCTGGGATAAAACGTATCCTATATGTTAATCCAGGTCTAACTATCTGTGTGCCTAACAAACATCTGAACATCCAAACATACAATCGTTTACATTTATAATATTAGTAGGATTATTTTATCGAGCCGCTGTCGTTATTGTATTATTATTTTAAAATTGAATATAACGTCTATCTATCTATCTATATCATCACGCCAGATCCCTTACGGGGTAGGCAGAGAGTACAGAGTTCCAACAGGCTCTTTCCTTACATACCTCTCTGGCTTCCTCTACTTTCATAGTTCGTCTCATACACGCTCGCCGGTTACGGAGACTTCTAGAATATAACATGATTTTGGTTTACGAACATTTTTATATACATATAGTTCCTTCGAAGTTGACTGCGATCAATCCAACATCAAGTTAAAGAAGTGTCACATGCGAAGGTACAGTTAACCCAGGGCGGGTCGGTATTACACTCTCAAAATTGTTATCCGCTAGCAAGATACTATACATATTTGAAATCAATACAAAGTTAACTAAATTGATCCCCTTTTTTGCTTTACCGATGCAACTTGAATTAACACCTTTTATAATAAAGAAGAATAGATTAAAAGCTGTGCAAGTGAATACAATCACAGAAGTGTCAGTGTACAATATAATTTTATTGCATTCTAAAACGTATTTGTATACTTAAAATATTTATATCATTCAACGTTTAATCAAAAACAAGTGTGAATTGACGGACCCCTTGGTCCAGAGGTTAAGAACTTCAGTCGCTCCGCCTACTGGATCGAGTAGTCGCGGGTTCGATCCTTGCACGGAACAAATCTTTGTGTGACTCACAAATGTTTCGGCCCGGGAGTTTATGTGAATGTCACGTTTGTAAACGCACCCACGACACAGGAACTACTAGGCAACGAGTTAAAAAAATATATTGTGTAAATTATTGATTATACGTATGACTACTAATTCATAGTCTTAAGCAATATAAGTATACATTTTATTTAATATTTCGTTGATTAAAGTTGTTGACAGGCTGTTACCAATACTTAAATCAAAGAAGTAGAAAAATTGAGACACGAGTAGATTACTAAAATTTGCTCGGAACTATGATTTTTAGTTGCATCACCATTCACTGAAAGCACAAAATTGGACCCACAAAGTTCAACGGTGGGCGGTCGCAAGCGCAGCATCCCAGTGGTCGTGTAAAGCTCAACAATGTCGACACGTACAGAGAAAAAGCTGTCAAATATTTGCCACCAACTCACTCCCGCCATTGTAAAACCTTTTCAGAGCCCTTATTTGCTGTGCCCAATTAAACACGTAACGCGGAGCGGAACGATAATTTCCTGAAATTACTATTTAATCGTACTTCAGTGGCGCCTAGAGTACAAATACACGTTCATTTCACCAAGTTATCATAACGCACCGCGTTTGGTCATAGCGAATAAAACCGTAAAAATAGCCAATTGTAAAATTTAAAGTGGTCCCGTTCAAGCGGCCGGGAATATGTTGATAATAAAGTTATTTTTTAGTTGGAACGTCATGTCGACGTTAGAATATAATGAACAAAATAAAATTTCCAATTTTGTGTGTAAAATTGTCACTCACTCTCGTGTTTAAGCGATCTCAAAATTAAGCGGTTGGGTTGTACGGTAGTTATATGGTTAGTATCAAACTACCACATCTTTTGCTGGCTGACCGAAGCAGCCAGATATGAGATTAATATGAAATATTTTATAAAAATACGTTACTTCTGCTAAACCATCCTACCTTGTATTTTCATTACATTGTATTTTACTTATTTATATGATTTTAATTTTCGGACTTTGACGCGGTTTACTTTTGATTTTCAAGTTCCAAACGTATCACCTTAGTCCCTTCCGCGACCATGAGTGCTGCAAAGCACTCGAAACGTCGTCTTGGGGTACAATAAAAATAAACCGCGATAAAACTGGTTAAATACTTTTAGTTGATGTGTAATATTTGCGTAAATTTAAGAACTCAATACGTGCTCCCACAACTAGTAAAGAAGACGGTAAAATAATGAAAAAATTAGGAGTTTCTTGCTCTTCTTCATAGGAATGACATTCCAAAGTGGTCATGGAATTTTCATAATCCAAAGTGGTCATCAATTTTCGTTCCTTACCTGATGATTCATAGCCATAACACAAATTACACAAGAGTACAGAGTTCCAACAGGTTATTTTAGTTATTCTAATGTTGGTATTTAAATAATTCAAGCTTGAGTTTAGCCTTAGAACAGGTTTGAACCCTTAGATCAATTGAGCCAGTTGTATCCGATGCGTCTTCAGACTGTTATTTCATTACCAGTCTATCAATGTGTTGGGTCAAAGCGCTTAAACGCAGGACGGCTCAATTGACCAACATTGTGAGCCCAAGACTGAAGACAATCAATCGATTGGGACGAATTGTTGCATATACAACCTTATTCGCTTAAAACTATATAGTGAGAAGTAATATTAACAAGGAGATACGATGTCGTGTCATACTATTAAGTGATAATATCAGATCACATTTTTTCTAAACATATATAAGCTGTAACATAATAAACGCAAGACCTGAAAGTAGTTTGTTCTAAATCGGTTACTGAATCGATTCCAACAATTTTTAATGTATTTTACATTTTTTTAAATTTGCAAAAAATGCTTTTACTACTTCAGTGCGCTATAAAAAATTAAATTTATTCTTGATTCATAGCAAGAAGAATATTCCGAACGCATTCCTAAAACGTATTTCTCAATACGCACACATACACGTACAAGTTTCATTGTTAATTGGGGTATAAAAGTGCTTTAAAAAAGGGTAAAACCTTTAAATTTGAAAATTTGGTTTTCGTTTTGACTTTATGAATCAATTTTCTAATCGGGGTGTCTGAGGTCTTGCGTTTATTATGTTACACCTTGTAGGAAAGGCCCTTTACAAGTTTAACCAAGGACTAATGTCCGACCGAAGGTCGATTTTTGGCCGAGGGCGAAGTTTCAATAAAATTTGTGTCATGATTGAAACAAAGTGATTCAAATTACCTGCAACTGGTTAGAAATAATAATAATATTTAATGTAATTTAACTATCGCAAGCCTCAGATCGTTCAATTTCGGTGCTTGCTTGAAACTTTCGGCTTGAGCTAAAACTTCGGCCCATTTTGGCGGAAGACGAAGGTGGTATTATTGGCTGAAGGTGGCCGACGCTGAAGGTTCAGTCGGACACTACCAATGACCTAGTGAAGGTCGCGGGTCAGCTATATGCGTATATCTCAAAACTGGACGTCATGGCGATCTTTGGAAAAGCATTTGTACAGAACAAATGCTTCCCCAAAAATCGCCATTTTTGTTAGTTCGGCTGTTCGTTTTCGTATAGGGTTGCAAGTACCATGTCAACTATAATAGTAAATAATAATTTACATATCGCACCTCCTCCACCCTAGTGTCCCAACTCAAAATTGTTTCTTTTTTATCATTTCAAGTTGCTTAACCTGCCAGTTGCGAGAACACGCGAAATTGCCTTAAGCCGCCGCAACAAAGCGGCCGAGAGTATTATATGCTATTTTATAGAAATTAAAAACCGTTTGTAAAAAATTGTTTAGGTATTAGTGAGGGCCCAAATTATAAAAAACGAAAAATATACGATTTTTCAGTTACGACATACATATTATGAATAAAACGTATAGTTCAGCGCAGCACCTGAAAATAGTTTGTTCCAAATCGGCTACTGAATGAGTTTCAACTATTTTAAATGTCTGCCTAACTATATTATCACGCTAGATGCCTTGCGGGGTAGGCAGAGAGTACGGAGTTCCAACAGGTTATCACTGGCTTCCTCCAGTCTCATCGTTCATTTCATAGAAGCTCGCCGGTTACCGAGTCTTTTAAATTTATGTAATCGTTTTATATTATTAAATTAGCTAAAATTACTGTATGCATACTGTGTGCGCATTGCTTCATTCGTCGATCTGACGCGCGGTATTAAACAAATTGAACCATAAATCAAAGCTATACTGCAATTGCAATTACATTTTCGAAATGTATTTGAAACATGGAAATGGAGTAACTAGTAGTTCGGCATATCTATTCGACTCATCAAAGGACGGAAACCCATCAAATTTCGTGTATCTAAAAGCTATGTAGAGACAATAAAACATCACAATTGTGAAAAGTAAATAAAAAGTAAAAAACGTCACGCCTAATTCCTCAAGCGGGGGTGGCAGTGGCAGAGGTGTACCACGTACACCCACTTTTCGCGGAAGATGTTAGATCTCATGTCATAGGGGGCGCGCCTTTTATACCGGGCACAATGCCAGACTCCGGAATTATACTGGAACTTTGTCTATAGAAAAAATTATTTTTTGTCCGAGCTGACATTTGAACCTTGAACCCCGTAATCGCTACGCGCATTATTAAATACACCAACGTATTATCTACGATTACAAATATGAATTCTGATTGCAAAAAAATCAACTATAAATGTTCTATATTTACAACATTTGACGACAAATATAACCGAGGACGGTTTAAAATAGATATTTGGGCCAATATTACTCGTACTATGAGATGCGTAACTTCTATTTATTAACGGGACAGCGAAGAATTTGTGGACATACAGTTCTTTTTATGTTACGTCATTCAAACATTTTTACGGACTGTTTAAATAGTCTATTACGTTTTTTGAAGATTATAAATATACAGTTATACAAGGCTCTTGTGTCTACGGCCATAATCGGAACTAATGTCTTCAAGTGAAATGTCACTACATGACATCGCAAAATTGCCGTTTTCTATGAAATTTACCTAAGTACTTTTTTATTAGTGTAGCCGCCGTGCGGCGTTCCTGTTCGGAAATTTCTCTGGAAGCAAGAAATTTTTTCTAAATGATAACCCTAATTTCACACCAACGCCCTGCCAGTGTCATCCATATGCCAAAATATCCTTGCCGCACTATACATTGGTTTAGGAAATAAAATAAAGAACTAATTTTACTTTTGGAAGGTGATAGAAAGTGCAAATATCGATTATCAATATTAATTGAGAATTAATCTAGCACTTTGTTATGGAATTATTTATCTACTCTTATAATGTCAATTTGTTATTTGGAATCATAAAGGTTTCTTAAAGGGTTTTCAGACCATATGTTTAAAGAAACTTAAGCCTTAATAATAATTATAAGTGGTCATTTCTAGAGTGCGTATATTTCGGGACAGTATCGTAGCGATGTCGTCTAATTTGAAAACTTCTCACTAGGTAAATAACGGTAGTCTGGTTCTTGTACGGAGTCTCAATTTAAGGCAAAATAAGAGCAAGTTTACTACAAAAAAAACTGTCCACTGCAGGACATACGCCCCCCAAAAGATCATTAATGCATTTTTCCGAGACTGAAATGTAAGTTTAATATAAAAAACGATATAAATACAACATAATTATTTCGTACTGCCTCGTTGGTCTAGTGGCAAAGCACGTCGCTTTGTGATCACGAGGTCCTGGGTTCAAATCCTAGGTCGGACAAATGTAGTTTTTCTAACGAAAAATTCCCAGTATGAGTCCGGAGTCTGGAATTGTGCCCGGTATATGGCAATAGGCTCGCCCCCTATTACATGGGACCAACCATCGTCGGCGAAACGTGGGTGTACTCAGTACACCTCTGCCACCCCCGCTTGGAGAATATAGGCGTGACGGTGTGTAATTATTTTATTCTACACATAATTAACTTATATACATACACATTTTGACGATTTAGCGCATTGGTTAAGAGCTTAACCCGCTCCGCCCACTGTGTCTAATAGTCGTGGGTTCGATTCCCGCACGGGACAAATCTTTGTGTGATCCACAATTATTTGTTCCGGTCTGGGTATTTGTGTATGTGAATTTTCATGTTTGTAAACGTACCCACGACACAGGAATTAATCCTAGTGTGGGGCTTCGTTTTTTAAAAACCAAAAAAAAAAAAAACATTACACTTCTGCTACCTCAGTTTGGGGAAGACAGGCGGGATGTAGATTTAAATGAAATAAATCGTGGAACACGAAAATAGCGTTTCTCGAATGATTAATTTACAATAGATACTTGTTCAACCGCATTGATTAGCTAACAAATCGCCAGTTAAATTACAAGTTTGTAAAACAATATCAGTTGAACGAAAACTTGATAGGAACAAATTAGGATACCCCATTAGACCGCAGGGGTTGGGTAGTCATTGGAAGTTGCTAACCGCGTCATCTTTGTCAAGTTATTTCGATAAAGAAATACAAATAATTTAACATCAAAACGGTATTAAATTTGGGTGAAGTGTTTAAGTACATAATCATTTCTAACTTGTATTTTTTTCCACCCCTGTGGATATAAGGTTTAGAAATCCGCTTAATACGGTCTATCTATCTATCTATCTATATCATCACGCCAGATCCCTTACGGGGTAGGCAGAGAGTACAGAGTTCCAACAGGCTCTTTCCTTACATACCTCTCTGGCTTCCTCTACTCTCATAGTTCGTCTCATACACGTTCGCCGGTTACGGAGACTCCTGACTTGTCCTTCAGATAAGACCCGGTCTATTTTGTCATGGTAAGATAGTCTAGGTCTTCCCCGGTACCTACATCCTTCCACTTTCGCGTTGTATATCAGTTTTGTCATTCTTTCTTCGGACATTCTTTCTATATGCCCGAACCAACGGAGCATACCCTTTCTCATCTTTACACCGATATTCTCTTTCATACCTATTTGCTTTCTTACTACGCTGTTGCGAATACGGTCGGTCAGCTTCACTCCGCACATCTTCCGCAGAGCTCGCATTTCCACCGCATTTATCCTACTTTCATTCTCCTTCTTACATACCCAGCTCTCGCTGCCATATAACAGCGTTAGGACAAGCACTCCATTATGTATGGCCAGCTGCGCTTTTCGGCTTAAGTGCCGGCTCCCAAGTAGCTTTCCCATCGCGCCATTCACTCTGTTCCCTGCACTCACTCTTCTCTTAATACGGTGATTTCTAAAAGGCCTTTACAAGAATCATCTTGTTGCGTTGGGTTTCGTATAGTTTCGAGGTGGACCCATTTTAATGAAATCCAGAGGAAGCCAGACAGGTCTGTAAGGAAAGAACCTGTTGGAACTCTGTACTCTCTGCCTACCCCGCGGGGGAGCTGGCGTGATGGTATAGATAGATAGATAGAATAATTAATTCACTCATCACTTAAAATTGTACAATAAATAACTTTTTTAGAAAGGGAAATTACTTCAAGTAGCTAAAAATAAATATTTAAGTCGGTGCCAAGTACTGCGCTAACCTGCACCGAGTTCAAATATTTATATTTGCATTATAAAGTCGATTTCCATTTTCTTTAAAAGTTATCTACAAATTTTGTTTAACGAGTAAACAAGACGCTGTCAACTTGAGAAAAATCCTGATGTTATTAAATAACAGTCTAGAATTCTTGAGAAGCAAGCATCTTAAAGACGGTCGCATTTTTCCGTTTTAGCAAACACGTTTTCCAGTATTCCCATCTATATAATACGAGTATCATAGGTTTTATAATGATCTAGTATTTTTCAGCCAGCGTACCTTGGCCCCGGTGCATACATCTTTAACTATTATTTAGATGAATGTTCACGGCTCATCGTATTCTAGTCTGCAGGTTCGAGTACTTTTCACATTTTTTTCAGAGGCATCCAGCGAGTGCCCCCTTTGATCGTACACATTTAACTCGATCCGACGGAGGGACTTCGTTTTGATCAAAGCAAAGGGATATATTTACTGAATAGTTGGCAGTTGCTTTATTCCCTGCGACTGTCGGCTCCACAACCGTTTCGTTTTACCGTCGATGCCGCATTCACCGGATTTATATTTACATACGCAATATATTTATATTTACAAAAATACTTGCATTATTGCTACAACAGCTTGGTTTAGTGGTTACTGGATCGATTAGTCGCGGGCTTAAACCTGGACAAATCTTTGTGTTTGTTTAAGTTCAAGTGTTGTGTTTCATGTTTATAAATTTCATTTTTGTAAACGCATCCGCGACACGTACATTCTTATTGCGAGGCTATGTTTTAAAAACAGAAAAATACTGTCTACGTAATATAGTAACAAGATTTAATAATAGCATTGTGATTTAAATGTCGCTGAGCATACTCGAGTGAAAAAAAAGTTTGCTGAGTGATAAAGAACCGAGAGGATGAAAACCTTTTTAACAAAGAGTTACGAAATTTTCACAATTTAACGTACAAGTGACGTTTAAAAAATAATAACCGCCTGATAGTGCTTGCGGCTGGAACCCGCCACGAGCTTTATTGTTTCGGGTCGGTGTCGGTGTCACTGTTGATTGTCATTAGCTTCTATCTATCTATATCATCACGCCAGATCCCTTGCAGGGTAGTTAGAGTGTTAAGAGTTCCAACAGGTTCTTTACAGACCTCTCTGGCTTCCTCCTCATACATCTCATACATACGCGCCGGTTACGGAGACTCTTGACTTGCCCTTCAGATAAGACACGATCTATTTGGTCATTGTAAGATAGTCTAGGTCTTCCCCGGTATCTACATCCTTCCACGTTCGCATTGTACATACATCATTGGCTCATTTTATAGAATTTACCTGTAAAAGTTCTATAAGAGATAGGGCTTCCGAAATATGGGTTTCAAAATATATATGTATGATTGTCAATCACAACTTAAATGTAATGAGAATTTTGATATCTGAATCGTTATGTTAAGAAATGTGAAGTACTTTTGGAGAAATATTCGGAGATAAAACTCATATAAAATACAAAAAATGAGGATAACGCATCAAAAGATTGCAAGAGAAAGTTAGTAAAAAAAATATTTGGAGATATTTTTACACATAAGAAGGATAATTTCTCAAAAAAATTGAAGTTGATTTTATCGATATCTTAATGAGAACCACAGCCTGAAGATGTACGCCCACTGTCTGAAAGAGAAGTGAGTATTAATCGGCACTGTAAGCAGTCGACTGAACTGCTCTATGGGGAATTAATGCAGGTAATAGCGAGAAGCAGTGACATAATTTAAATTCAGTTATATAGGGACCACTCTGGGTACCCTTACGGAGAATAGGCGCTAAAGGTATTTATCACCGAGCCGCCATCGGAGACATACCTACATTCCTGAAGAGGCTCCTTCTTGTGACGCGACGAATAGCCCGCATCTTTTGCGTTCTTCGTGGCTGGCGTTGTATTATTTATTTTCTTCTTTTTGTCTGTATCTCGGAAAGGATAGTAAGAGTCGATATGTTCAACATTCACCAAAATATCATACGTCAACCTAAAGCCATACTGGGCACAATTCCAGATTCCGAACCACTACTAACCTTTGGTACAAAAATCCCCAATTGATGCTTTGTCCGACTTAGGATTCAAAGCTGGACCAGGACGTCGTGATCGTTAACCGAAGAATGTATTACTAGACCAACGAGGCGGTCGAAACGGTAATCAATTATTACGCATAAAAACTTTTTTTAATGACCTATCTTAACGGTTTTAATCCGTTTTGTGTGCGTCGTCCGCATCATAAAGCACACATGCTAAAGAGAAATAACGCCACATTTCTAATACGATTTCCACGTGGAATCGAGCAGCTGCTACCGTCATGGTGACAACTGGCCATACCTAAAAATAAGTAGTGATGATGAGAAATATCATATTTTCGTGTTTGACCAGCATTGATAGATGTCGCGCTGGGCGGCTGCGCCGGCGCTGGCGTTTGAACCAGTTTTATTCGGAGAACATTTCTCACGGCGGCCCTCGTAACTAATATGTTTATTTCGTCCAATGAAAATGATTATTTGAAGACGTTATGTTACTCGGAATTTCATCTGCGTTCTTTTTTGTAGATAAGTAGCCTAAGTCCTTTGCTCAGAATGAAATCGCCTTCCAAAATTTTATCAAAATCTATTCAGCGGTATAGGCGTGAAAAGATAACAGACAAACAGAGTTACTTTCACATTTATAATATTGGTATGGATAACATTAGTACACAAACTAAGTACTCTACTCATTATCACTTATTTGATTTTATTTGTTGAGTTGAGAAAAAATAATTTCTCAGTACACCTTTGTCTGTTACTTTACACATTCCTCGCACCGAAGGCGGTGAAATTTTTAACTTAAATCCATATTTTCAATTATTGTTATTTACATCACCACTTTTAGTATCAATAAACTATTGAACTCATGATGGTAAAAGCTATCTATTAAATGGGCTATTTATATAAATTATAATGACAAGTGAATTAATTTATATTAACTTAATAATGGTCTTATGTTTAGCATCACACAAAGATCTAAAATTTAGCATCAATATTCAAATAGTTCCTAGTATTAACTTTAGCAACTCGGCGTATCACGGAATAACCCAAAAAGTATCAAAGCGAAAGTTTCCTATACCATAAAATGATCATTATCACCAAGAATTCAGAGTTCAATTTTGAGAAGAATACTTTAAGCGATTACAACGTTGGCTAATTACGTTGGACTAGCCAATCTCAAGCGAACACGATCGTCTGCAACCCGCTGCAGAGCGATTCGGAAATGGCGAAATTACGAATAAACTGTCCGCTGTCGGTAAATCGAAAAGAGAAAATGATTAGAGTACTTGGTAGAAGAAGTACTTGGTATTTCTCGAAGAACGTGCCCGTACCCGCTGTTCGATCTAAAAAGAGGAAAACTTGACGTTTGTCAATAGCGTGAAACCCTACTTTTGAAGACTTAACTATTAAATGAGAGGTTGTCGTCAAATCTATTATGCAACAAAATACTGTTAGTCTAGTAGCGAATAATAATGCGTAGCGGCCACAGTCCTGGGTTCGAATTTTAAGTGTAATATTTCGACGAAAAAATTTCAAGTGCAGTCCCGGTCTTAGCATTGTGCTCGCCCACTATTACAATGGGACTTAACATTGTCGACGAAAAGTGGGCGTACACAGTACATCTCTGCCACCCCCGCTTCGGGAATATAAGAGAAACGGTGTTTATTTTATATTGTTTTGCAATATTTGTGGCCTCGCCATATACTAATTTAGGTAAATACCTATATAAGTATGTATTCCTTTATCAGACCGAATATTATCAATTTGATCATGGCATAAAGATGATTGGCTTCCTGACTGGTTAAAAAAATGTCACTCCGTCTAGAAATCATAGTAGGTATACAAACATTACAGAGTTAAGCGTGCTAACAAGCGCGCGCTCATCATCGGATTGCGCGCGGCGTTTGCGCACTGTGGGCGTGTCATAAAACGCGACGCGTCTAAAGTGATTATTACGAAAATAAAAAACAGAATCATACACTTGTAGAATTTATTTAAACGCACAAACATGAACCAAATGTTGGGCTACCAAAATAGTGTGTACGTATTTAATACGATCACATGGTCATTATAATAATATTAGCCCTGTTAAGAAACTATCCCACCGTTGGGCACGGGCCTCCTCTCAAACTGAGAGGGCTTAGGCCATAGTCCACCACGCTGGCCCAGTGCGTGTTGGCGAACTTCACACCTTCGAGAAACTCTTAGGCATGCAGGTTTCCCCAAGTTATTTTCGTTCACCGTTAAAGCAAGTGATAGTTTATTTTTAAAACACACATGCTTTTTGAAAGGACAGAGGTGCGTGCCTGGGTTTCATTTTCTAGTCCAACGGTCTAACCACTAGGCTATCACTGCACTAGGCTATCATTGGTATCTAACCATTTCTATATCTACCAATTATTAGTGACTTCTCATTTTTTTACGCTAATAGGATAAAGTTATCTTTTTAACTGCCTCGTTGGTCTCGTGGTAGGGCGTATCGCTTTTTGATCGCGAGGTCCTGCGTTCAAATCCTAGGTTGGACAAATTTAGTTCTAACGAAAAATTCCCAGTGTGAGACCGGAGTCTGGAATTGTGCCCGGTATATGGCAATAGGCTCGCCTCCTGTTCCATGGGACGGAAAAGTGGGTGTACTCAGTACACCTCTGCCACACCCGCTTGGGAAATATAAGCGTGACGATGTCTATTCGTTTATTTATTGTCTTTTTAATATTAATTACAAAATAATTAAATTTTATACTCATTTAAAATATTTTTGATACCATTAAAACTTGTATAACAATAGATAAGACAAAGATACACAAATTAGTCCTAAAATCAAGCGACGGCATATATACTCGACTTTCACACAGATATTTAAGAGCGGATGGCATCCTTCATTAATTATTACGGAATAGCAAGCGAGGGACTTATTAATATTGTAAGTTAATGATACAGAAAATGTATTGTACTGCTTAATAATTTTCATTTAAAAATATCTTTTTAAAAACAAGGTTTTATAGCAAAAACACAACGAAGATAGCTTGCTTATTTGAGAAGTCCTAGTGGCTTCTTTCTGGCTCTATCGTCAAACCCTAAACACTATCTGGTTGTGTAGTGCTTGTCAATACCAATCTAACAAGGCTAAACACGAGGGGTTACGTTGTATAGCAAACATGTTTCTATGGCTACCTTCCGATTCCATCATCACACCAGCTCCGTGGTATTTTATTATTGCATTGTTACCGAACTTGCATATGTACGTTTGCCAAATTTAGGCTCAATTGGATACCCTAAAGTGATTGAAAAAGGGATCACATGATTTGAACCGGCAAGACAGACAGTATTTCTCATGCGAGGGTGGAAAAGGTGTATTGTTTTAGCCCACAAATCGCAGTAGATTTTAGATTCAGATAGGTGGCTGAGTTCCTAAATATTTTTACTGTAGGGGTTTGATCAAAAGATTTTGTTAATGAATTAGAAGCTATTTAATAGATGTAACTGGGGTGCCACCCACTTCAAATATTTTTTTATTGAATTTTGAGGTCGATTTTCCTTTCTTTTAAGTCATTTTTACAATTTTAAGTGATGAGTGAATTAATTATAAATATTTATATACCTATATTATATTATTTTGCTTAGTTCTACAGTAAGGTACCTACGGGATTAATATAATACCCATAATAGCGGAATCTATACATTCGCCAGTTTGCCGTTAAGGAGTCCCCTGGTGTATCTTCAAAGTTCAAGGTTTAATACCGATTTCATTAAAATGAGACCACCCCGAAACTATACTAAACCCAACTCAAAATGAATCATCAAAATCAGTTCATAAATGAAGACGTTATTAAAAGGCAGACGAATTATAAACCTCCTCCTTTTTTGAAGTCGATTAATATTCTGATTAGTTCTATGGTAGGGTACGAAGAGGGGTAACACAATATTTATAATAACTCAATCTACAGATTCGTATTATTTGTCGTTAAGGAGTTCCTTGGTGTATTTTCAAAGTCTAAAGTCCAATACCGATAAAATTAAAATGGTATCCCCTTCGAGCAATATTGAACCCAATGCAAAAAGAATCACCAAAATCGATCCAGAATACAAACAGACGGACATAGAACCTCCTCATTTTTGAAGTCGGCTAAAAAATACTGAATGTAGCAAAAAAGGGCGGCCTTATGGCTAATAAGCAATCTGTTCCAGGCAACCTTGGGATGGAGAAATTGATTTGATTGTGGAACGGCTGTGGACGGGCTTGCATTTGTTGATAAAACAAATAGTGATAAATACTTATATAGCGGTAAAGACATAAAATTAATTAATTATTCAAGAAGAGCTAAACTGCAATTCAATTTAGGAAGTTAGAGATCAGTTCCGTTAGTTCAGGTAGTATCTGCTTTTTCGCAGATCGATGTCTATGTGCTAGATCATTGTCTTGTATCTACCAGTTAGTAGCTCTCTAAGGTAGATGCTGAAAGAGAAATAGTAAATTTCCATTGTTTCCAGCGTCTCACCACAGTACCGACTGCATGCACGCATCGTCCGGATTTATCTCAAGCTAGACTACATCGTACACACGTGTTACAGAAATACACACCGCGACAATGATATCGACGTAGTATTTTCCGTGGAGTGATTCAGATCTAGATCCGAATATAGCCTGCGCGCTTGGTGCTTGCACTTCCCTATTAGAATAAGTTTACTAAAGTAAAGCCGTAGCTAATGGAGCTATGTTTGGAAGGTTTGCCGATTTGACAGGTTATAAAAAATATGGACTAATTTATGTCATTAAAATTCATACGGATATATGGTGAGCGGATACCTATATGATCCAGTGTCACTGATCTAATGCTCAGATCAACACGCACTGGATCCTTCGCTTACTAGATAGATGAGTCGCGAGTTCGATTCATACACGGGATAAAATTTGTGGACCACAACGTTTGTTTCTGTCCTAGATTAAACGGAGCTACGACATAGGAGTAGTTCCCAGTGCAGGGCTATGTTTAAAAAAGAACTAACCTTACAATACGTCTTTAATATAGCCTTAATTTTCCTTTAATTAGTGGCGAACTCAGTGTCAGAGATGAGTCTCTTTGTATTAGAGTGCTTTAAGCCATCCAAGTCTCCCTAGTCGGAGCAGTCAAAATACGTGAGTCAAAAAGGTATAGTATTACGAGAAAAAATATTATGATCTTATTTATGAATAAATCCATCATCATCATCAGCCGAAATACGTCCACTTCAGGACAAAGGCCTCCCCCAAAGATCGCCACAACGACCGGTTTTGGGCTGTACACATCCAGCTTCTACCTGCGACCTTCACCAGGTCATCGTAGATGTACCCTCAAAACTTTAATTGAAATCATGATAAGTAAAACGACTCTTTTAATAACTATTTACATCAAAATAAAAATTTTATTCCTATTGAAAAAGCATCAGCGTTTCGTAGAAATAGCTGTTCATTATAAGAGATAAGTATCCCGATGTAAGTATTCAAGTCTGGGAATTGCAATTACTAGTATCTACTTATGCGCTTAACCTCCGGTACAAAGTGAAAGCTAGAAAAGTGAGAATTTTATTATGAGAAAATTTTCTATCTGCCAGCGATGCAATAAGCGCGGCCGATTTAGAAAATAAATACGATATTTTCACTGGGAATTTCATATGTTAGGTTCTGCAATAACTTTTGATATTTGATGTGGATGTAACGTTTGGATCTTGCAGCTCTATTTGTAACTTATAAATGTATATTGCTTTTAGAATTGAGAATTGATAAGCTGAGTGACTTTAAACATATATGAGGAGCTCCGGAACAAATACCGATCAATCTGTTTTCCTTTTTATACAAAAAACAATACAAGATTGTTTGTTTTTATCGGTTATTGGCTCGAATTTAATAATTCAGACAATTTTGCTAAAAAGGTACGTACTTGTATGTTTTTTGCTGCATACCCTATAGGGGTAAATATATTTATGAAGCGTACTATGAGAGTGGAGGAAGCCAGAGAGGTATGTAAGGAAAGAACCTGTTGGGACTCTACCCTCTGCATACCCCGCAAGGGATCTGGCGTGATGACATAGATAGATAGATGGATATCGTAAAACTAATAAATAAGGTAAGGTTTTTAAACTAAAAAAATCTTTAATTTTGCACACATGAATCGTATAATATTGCCGTGGTTCACAAAAATGTGTCCATTGCCCTTTTTTAAAGGTTCATACATTTTGCTAGTTTGTTCCTTCCGCTAGTTAGATTTCCTTCGTGCTCTATACCGTCATTAGAAAATTTTAAGAATAATTGTATACTAGGACTCTTTACTATAATTTTATGTCACTTTATCCTACGGTGTTGTTTTTTACTATAGAAAAGTTATCAACAGTCTAGAGTCTGGGATTATGTCCGGTTTAATAGCAATAGGCTCGGTGTAAAAAGTACCCCTAGGTCACCCTGCTTGGTGAACATAGTATGTATCCCCGAACCACACCGTGTAGTAAGTTACATCGTATAGGAAGCCACTTAGAAATCTAATTTCCAGACGGCGGCGTCAGGACTAATTGACAAACCTCTCGAGACTGTATGGAGCACGCTGAAACTGTTCAAGTACACGCGCCCTTCATAATTAAGGGTCGAGACCATGGCGAGACTGCAAGAAAAACGTCACGGCCAGGGCTGCCAGTATACGACGCAAGTTTATTATTGAAAAATTGACTTTAAATTTACCTATGCTTCCTAACTTTGTCTTGCAATGGACGTTTTCCTTGTAGTGAAGATCAAGATGATGCTGACCCATTGCTAGCCAAACGAAATCTTTACCTTCAAATGTGACAAGAGTATTTCTCTGTCGAATAGACTTGTTCGACTCCACTACATGCAGAGCTGATTTGTAGAAGCAGGTTTGCGGCTACCTATTGCTGGAACTTATCAAGCCGCCTTTAAGTCTAGAAGTTTCGTCAATCAATCAACATTTACGTGTCGTACCTTTCGAACGGGGATGATCGAAGATGACCCCGTCACTGGCCGAAACGAATGCTGCTTAAACTTGATGATCGCTACAAGTACCAAAGTAACGCAGCATTACAAGCACTTTTTAACAATTAGGTTAATACTAATAGAAACCACCACGTAAAACAAATTTAAAAGTACTATTTAATTGTCATCCCTATCCGATCATCTACACTTTCTTGTTTCCTTTTTTGTAGTTATACATAGCCAAGGGTTCCACAAAGTTCAAAGACAGTTTAACTACTGATAAGCAGAATTATTCCTCGCAGTTTTCTTGAATTGAGTAAATATTTATGCAAGAAATACACCTACTAAAATTTACGCCGCGCTGTCTAGAAATATATGTCGAAATCTCTCATCATTAAAAAAATGTAATTTTTATCTTTTTCTTTTCAAGCCCAGCAGTCGCTCAGAGGCTCGCCTTGTATATTTCGCAGTCATGTGGATGAATTAGTAATACGGTTGAACGGTCAGCCAGTTCAGTAAACGCCGGCAAGAATTGACTGAATGTCAGCCAAATGGACCAACGAAACGTTTAATAATTTGGCTAGCCTAATAGTGTTTGTTGCAACAGTCTGGCTAAATTATGTTAATCTCGGCTTACATTTCTGAGTTATCAATTGCGCCATGACAAGATTACGGCTAAGGAAAACATTGTAAAAAATATGTCCGAGAAAAACTAATTCGTTTTTACTTACACTAATCCCGCATGGTGGATTAGGGCCAATATGTTTGAGGACTGCTTTGTATCCAGAATCTCCTCTTATTTGGAAAAAAATAGTAGGACAATTTAGCTTTGATAAGATTTTATTAACAGCACAAAGCCGGTTATTATGGCGGTCTTGAAGGGAGATATTTGTCCTGAAATGGACGTCTTTCGGCTGAAGATAGAAGATTCTATTTAATACATACATCATTGACTGTTATTCAAGTACTGAAATTGTCACGAATCCTACTCGAATCAATTAAGCTGGCTAATTCGTAACGGTTTTTTTCGGCCAACCTACCGTGTCGGCCACAATTTCAGAATTCAGAATGCTAGTGAGAACTCTTTGATAGACAAACTTCAATAACAATAATCTTACCTAGAATTCTAATCCAAGCCTCGTAGTTTCCAGCCGCATAATACCAACGAGGCATTAACTACAGCTCCTACAGTAATATACGGTATATAGGCAATAGGCTCGTCCCCTATTACACTGGGACCCAACTAACTGTCACCCCCTTAATGGGGATATAGGCGTGACTGCTTCTCAACGTGAAACACCTTTCACAGATATCTCAGTTTTCCATTTAGCTTGTCAATATGTTACCTCATTTCGTTTTATAGAATATTCTGTTATTACCTACTCTAAATCGAATTCGTATTTACCCATAGGGATAGTTGTTAAGGTTTTTCATAATATATATCGGATGGCTATGTCAATTTAAAAGATCGTCTAATTTCACCAAAATTATCTTAACTTACCGTGATGGGCTTTCTTTGTTTTCACTCTTTTTATAAGTTATAAATCGTGTATTATAAATCCCCATCGGTAAGTTTTAACCACTTTAAGAAATGAAATTTCAAAAAATCCTTTCTACACTACTACTTTCTACACTAGTGCTTTTCTTCTCTTTCAGTGGAACGACTTCTAACGTAGTTCAAAGGCCTCCCCCAAAGATTACCAAGATGACAGTAGTGTTGTAAAAACGCTCGAGTCGGCACTTAAAACGCTCGAGTCGGCGCTTAAAACGTTCGAGTCGGCGCTTAAAACGCTCGCGTCTTCTACATGTTTCAACGCTCGTGAGCGTCGACTCAGCGCTAAACGCTCGACTTCAGCGCTCATTTTTACAACACTAGATGACAGGCTTTGTGGTATCCAGCTTTTACCCGCGAACTTCACCAGGTCATGAGTCCGTCCGTCCGGAAAAAATAGGTGTTCCTTATTGAAATAAGGGAGGACCACGACGAGGCTCGGGGGAAGCTCGCGGAGCGTGTCGAACTTCTACCAACTAAAAACCCAATGATGGCTGGCATCGACACTTCGGAGGGGCTCTGGTTTCTCCGCTAGGGTCGCACCGGTGCCCCTTTGTGCCGTGCTCCGAAGAGCCTGCCATCGGTGGGGAATATAAGAAACTCCTATGCAAAATTTTTTGTCAGTCAGATATGCCGATGTTGTTTTGCCGGATCTCAACAAAGTGCGAATTTTTTCTGCGAAAATCGGACAAAAACCCCCAAATTATAAAAGGACGCAGAGATGCAATGACGCCCTTCAAAACTAAGCCTTTTCTTCATCATTAAGAATATACAATTCATCATCAATAATTATATGTCAAGGATATCAAACACTGCCACCACTTCGGCCTTTAATATGTTTTTGCTTTGATGCTGCGAGTGTGGCTCCCGAACCACACTACAAAGAAACAGAGTCGTGGCTAGCTTTACTCAATCTAGTAAAGAGTACATAGTTGAGTAAAAATAGCTAAATTGCGTAGGTGATGATTAAGCTACTGTCTGCGCTCTTAATAAGCCGATGGCACACAACAAATAAGTCAATTAATTAGAAGTTAACCTTCGATCATCTCTGTTTGATTGTCAGATAGTCAATTAAGTAGATTGACAAACTATTTATCCCCGGCACAGCTACGCGTGTAGGTAACGGTTTTATGTGTGTATGTATGTATGTATTTAAGCTTTCTTATCTATCAACACGCCAGATCTATTGCGGGTATTCTTTATATTGGACTTTTATAAACCTTGATATTCAATGTAATTACTGCCTCGTTGGTCTAGTAGCGTTTAATGCACTTAGCTATCACGGTCGTGGGTTTAAATCCTAGTTCGGGCAATGTGTAATTTTTATACCTAACTACTAAAAATTGCTAAATCAGTTCGGAGACATCGTGCCCGGTATATCGGCAATAGCTTAGCCGATACTGGGAACAAATGTCATCGGCGACAAGTGGGTGCAGACACAGCACCTTTGCCCCTGCATTAGAGAAATATAAATGGTGGTGGTGTTTATTTTTATTTCCTGCAGGCTCCATCGGAAACCCTGTTGCTATTAAAATGCGAGGTCACGATCCGAATGCGAATAAATTAAAACTTTTACTTTTTTCGTGACAATATTGACATCGCGCCGATCGATTGCATCCAATTTCGTTTATGATATGCAAGAGGGTACGTCCAATAAATGATGTGTGATATATACTAAATAAACCCTACTGGCCTACCTTAACGGCAGGGTAGGCAGAAAATACAGTCCAAAAATGGTTCTTTTCGTACAGACCCGTACCGTATTAGACAAGGGATCTGGCGACATGATATTAAATAGACTTACTTCACTCAGATGTAACTTTCACGGACTAGACATAAATTGGGCCCAAAATATTTTGGCAAATATATATAATAATTACATCATGAACCTTCATATAAATTAACACCGCATCTTACTTAACACATACCTCAATATGTATTAAAAATCTGTTGGTACACCCTGCATCCTGATAGGCTACCCACATTAAAGGCGGCGAAATAGGCACTTTACACGTAGATAGCTCTCTGATGAATAATTCAACGTCTAAATAAGCCAGCCGCGATGAAGCTACAAGGTAATTCAAATTTTCAAAACAATTTGATACATTTTTAAGGATAATTTAATAAAATTACGCATTCCCAATCTGTGGAAAACTTTAAATGTTGGCCGCACCGGCCGGCCGAAATAGCTTGTAAAGTAATTATTTGGAAAAGTGATAACTTTCGGAAATAGACTTCTTATAAACATAGATACAGTGGTTCTTTGTCAAGGGATCTCCCGTGATGATATAGATAGATTGCCGAATTTGACCACAACGATGAGAGAGAAACTCTTGGCCTGCGGGACCGCTGTGTTCTTAGCTATCACTAGAGGTAAAAAGCGTGTGGCTCAGATGGTCTGAGATGGGTGATCATTTATGGCAATTCCAGAGACTTAGAGGGTCAGCGAGCTTGGAAAGGCATGTTAAGTCGTTCATTGACACTTAATGTGGAAGTTGTTAAGCAAAATTGGGTGCATTAGAGGCGGCTCGATATGTTTAAAGAGCCGGTGGCCACAAAGCTGCCTCCACTGATCCGCACTGGGTCCGCAGGGTGGAGTGTGGCCTAATCTCTCTCACTTGGAATTGGGAGAGGAAGCCTTTTCCGAGTAATGGGACACAATACCACACCAGACTTTTAGTAGTCGTAATAAGCTTAAAACTCTCAGTTTGAGGAAATACAGGACTGGCATAAAATTAGACTGTTGTACTACTACGACTAGGCGCATGTCATATTTTTTATATGGTGATCTTTTTTAAAAGTGAACACAAAACTGAAAACAAAATTCATTAGGAATCGTGCTGAAAATATTATTCAACGTAAGCCCATCATTTCACACCAACGCCCCCTGTAGATTTCATTCATGGGCCAAAAGATCCTTGTCGCCTTGTATGTGCAGGCAACTGCTGGAGTGGAAACCTTTGATTGGGAAGGTAGAACCCCCTAATAACATTATACGGAACATCTCAGAAGTGAGAGTAGGGAAGATCGAGATAAGCGAGTTACGGTAATCACATAAAGAAGATTGTTGTCACATCATTCAAGGTACTTGCAGAGACGGCTTTGGATAGAGCTAAATAGACTTTAGTGGACAGAACGCTGAGAGTGCGACCTTTCCCACATTATCTGCACCCACATACGATGAAAGCCCGACGACGGACGATTTGGCGCAGTCGTGAAGAGCTTAAGCCGCTCCGCCCACTGGGTCGAATAGTGGCGGGTTCGATTCTCGCACGGGACAAATCTTTGCGTGGCCCACTATTATTTGTTTTGGTGTAGGTACCTACGACACAGGAATAATTCCTAGTGTGGGCTACGTTATTTTAAAAAGAAAAAAGAAAAGAAAGCCTTTAAGGGGCTACCGCGATCGACCACTTATCTACCGAGAGAGTGAAAGTGATGCAATTACTTTACATATGAATAATAAGGGACAGAATATTGTGCGCGCGTTCGAAAATGAACGACGTAAGTGCAAAACCAAATTTTATCAGTGTCTAAAAAAATACACTTTGAAATAAAAAGACTGCTTTACAAGAACTTTGCTACAAATATTTTCTATATTTATAAGTAAATTCTATTGACTAGTTCTTAAACGCTTCGCGTTGGAATTAGAAAATTACATTTTTCTAGCAATCTGTTTTCTAATCGAGAAAATTTTTAAGTCGTGCATTACTTTTACCAGATTCTAAAATATAGAGTAAAAATCATATTCCTAAATATTAAGTCTCTAATTCGTATAGTTCCTGAAGTCCATGGAGTACAAAAACATGTTTTAACGCGGTAACCTCTTAAGCGGAGGGAACTCAAAAAGGTCTTATTTTATACACACGATAAAGCCGGGCGCGGCCTCCGCTAAGAAGGTCTACCAAGAAACTCAGCTTATCATTTTCCATTCTATATCTAGTCGTGCCATAAATAATATTGCAAAGAAAACACTGTTATTCTTTTAATACATTACACATTTGTTAGAGTAGCCTTATTCCAAAATATGATAAGAAAGGATTTCAAAATTACGACATTTATTCTAAATGGTCGTCATTAGCCTTAATACAATTTTTCAATGTTTTTGACCGTTCATAGATTGGAAGACGAGAAATAAAACAAACAGGAAAATTGGAAACTATCACGCTCTTCGAATGTTTTAGGGACTTCAGAGGAATCATATTTTTTTATAATGACTATAAATCATAGTCGAATTTAACCTCGGGAGAAGATGACAACGAGTCCTCGACACTTCTGAAGTTTGAAATCTATACAGCCACTGTGTTGATCGAAGGTTCACTTTGCAAACGCATCTACCCATGCGAATCCGTTAATCGTAGCCGCCGCCAACTACGATCCCCCCCTCCCCGACCCCTGCCGCCACCGATCTCCCCGATGCTTTGTCATCCATTCTTTCCGCTCAGAATACGGGCGACGACGACGTAGTCGTAGATCCCCTCCCATAGCCGGCGGTTGACCGGTGCACTTAGTAGTGCACCCCGTCCCCCCACAGCGACTGTCCCAACCGAGGGCGCCCTCGAGTATGTCGCCCCTTGCCCTTCTGGCTCGAGCGTAGTGGTTTGCACAATCAATCAATCAATCAATCAATCAGCCTATCGTAGTCCACTGCTGGACATAGGCCTCTCCTAACACGCGCCATTGCACATGGTCCTCCGCCTTCCGCATCCAGTCTGTCCCAGCGACCTTTTTGAGGTCGTCGGTCCATCTAGCTGGGGGCCGTCCTACCTTACGCTTACCAAGTCGCGGTCTCCACTCTAGGACACGCTTGCTCCATCGGCCGTCGGTCCCTCTGCAGATGTGACCAGCCCATTGCCACTTTAGCTTACTGAGTCTGCGAGCTATGTCGGTAACTTTGGTTCTTTGTCGGATTACCTCATTACGAATTTTATCCTTCAAAGAGACGCCGAGCATAGCTCGCTCCATAGCCCGTTGTGCGACTTTGAATTTGTGGACTAGTCCCACTGTGAGTGTCCACATCTCGGCCCCGTAAGTCATAACAGGTAGAACGCATTGGTTAAAGACTTTAGTCTTCAGGCATTGCGGTATAGGCGAAGCGAAAACGTGACGTAGTTTGCCAAATGCTGCCCAACCCAATCACGCTCGCCCTTAAGTCCGGTGAAGCTGTAAAGGTCTCGCGGCCAACAGCGTACATCACTCACACACACACACGCACACACATGATGCCAAATACCGCTGAAAGGACCAGGTTATTGAACAGGATATTTTGAGAAAGCATGTAAATACAATTTATTTATTATTATTATTATTTACCTCTAAAACGTTTAAAAAGAACGGCAACTGATAATGTCTCCGTATATAAATAAGCCTTGTGCTTGTATCGGTGAATAATGGTGACCATTGCGAACAAAAGAAAACAGCGTATCCTTTATGAAAATATTTATTGTAAGGCTAGATATAACATTTATGTATGATTCGTAGAAATTTTACTGAGGCGTGCTAGCTTGACCTTGACCAAACATGACGCGTTACGATAACTTCGTGAAATGATCGTGTTATGGTATTCTATATGATACCGAGCCGCTTTTCGCCATGACCAATTAAACACGTAACGCGGCTCGTTACGACAACTTCATGAAATGATCGTGTTATGGTATTCTATATGATACCGAGCCCCTTTTCGCCATGACCAATTAAACACGTAACGCGGCTCGTTACGACAACTTCATGAAATGATCGTGTTATGGTATTCCATATGCTACTGAGCCCCTTTTCGCCATGACCAATTAACCCGTAACACGGCTCGTTACGACAACTTCATGAAATGATCGTGTTATGGTATTCTATATGATACCGAGCCCCTTTTCGCCATGACCAATTAAACACGTAACGCGGCTCGTTACGACAACTTCATGAAATGATCGTGTTATGGTATTCCATATGCTACTGAGCCCCTTTTCGCCATGACGAATTAACCCGTACCGCGGCTCGTTACGACAACTTCATGAAATGATCGTGTTATGGTATTCCATATGCTACGGAGCTCCTTTTCGCCATGATCAGTTAAAAATGTAACGCGACGCATTACGATAACTTCGTGAAATGATCGTGTTATAGTATTTTATTCACGGGACAAATCTTTGTGTGATCCACCATTATTTGTTCCGGTCTGGGCATCTGTGTATGTGAATTTACATGTTTGTATACGCCACCCAACCCACGACACAGGAATAAATACTAGTGTGGGGTTTTAAAAAAATTAAACATAAAATACAAGATGTCGTAACGCACCGCGTTTGATCAAAGCGAATAAGAGCCCAGCACAGAAATGTTGTAATCAGGTTGCATTGCCAATAATATGATAAATCGCTAATTGATATTCAATCAAATTAAATAGATATTAATCTGATTGGAGTTCCATTAGCCCTCACCACAATATCCGATGAAGCTGCAAAATTATGGCGCATATCATTATGGAATATCCACAAATTTTATGATTTTTGGAGCCCTCCTCGTCCTTGCCACAGGCAGTCACATTTGTATGACCCCCCCTAGAGTAACGTCACAGATATTGCAGCACAATTTTAAATTTAGAGATTAATAAATTAAAACAGTGTTTACATTTTTTTTATATATTTCTAAAGTTTTTCGTTACATTTGAAGTTTAAAGTTCAGTACATCAGATATATGTGACGACACTAAACTTACGACTCCCCCTTGTCACACGACCTCACACTTTTTTGACCCATTTAGCGCGTGACGCAAAATTATGGATGGCTCCTTATTGGGATCTTAGACCCCAACTAAGGGTAAAAATGTTAAGACCCGGCGGCCAACAGCATAGGCCATGCACACACCACAGTGAACTTAATTTAAGCCTGGCTTAAATTTAAACTTACTTAAATTTAAATGAACTTAGCATTTAAATTTAAGGAGACAAATTGACGTTTGAAAATACAAAAATGCAGGTTAAAGTCGTCCCAAAAAGTTAAGGATTGTTGCCAGACTTCCAAAACCCATTGTTTTTGAAAAATGTATTCTATCATATATTACTTCCACGACAGTATATTTTCTTTCCCGCGAGATCCACGAATAAAGGTTTCGCCACATATCCGACGCAGCGCGACGGCAGCGCGACGGTGGCGCGGCTTGGTTAGTTGTAATGTACTGAAATGTACGGGAGACGCCACACAGCGCAGCCCCGCTCGGCGCGACGGCAAACGTCACGACCGAACGTAGCCAAGCGCTTGTGTCGCGCTCCCGTCGCGTTCCGTCGGCTATTTGACCAAACCTTCAATCGGCTATTTGACCAAGTTTCATAGTATAGTCAGCTAGAAAAAATAGCAGCAATCTTCTAGAGGTATTTTTACTAAGGACTAAGATTAACTAAGAATTATAAATAGCGGACATCTATATTAAATGAGTTCGGAAATTGGATTTAAGGATTTTGAAAGTTGAAGGACCAAATTCAAGAAATGAAGGTATAAATCTATCTAAGATAGTTTCCGTCTTACCCTGCCTTGTAACTTAGCTTTATGTCAAGAAAACTTAAGAGAATAGGTTCAAAATATATAACTGACAGTAAGGCAATAACTACATATTTGGTTAAGACTAACTTTTGGTTAACAACTAACTATTTGGTTAACTATATATTTGGCCGATGTTAAGACTTTTTTGTGAATTTATTTGCGAAGTGGAGAGCCTATTGTCGTTATAACGGGCGTAATTCCTGCTACTGAGAATTTTCAGATTTTTCCAGACTTATATTTCAAAATCAGGACCACGTGATCGCCAACTTCACCATGCACCTAGTGGTATACACTACCTCAAAAATATTTGAGATAAAAACGGGACTCATTGATCTAATGATCAATGAGTCCGGTTTTTATCTCAAATATTTTTTATTACATTTCTTATTGTGCGGGTTCAAACAAGTCCATGTTTTATTATGCAGGTTGAGCAGCGCTCCACGAGGTTACGTTATTGTCATACATGGAATAATAAACTACACACGCTAGTATTATTACACACAAGCCTTTACAACAGTACATACATAATAATAACAGCCGATATTGTCCCACTGCTGGGCAAATGCCTTCTCTCACAAGTCAAGGTGAGAAATTTCATATGCTGGTTATTAACTTAGGACTTATTAAATAGGAGAGAAAAAAATAATTAGTTTTATTCGTAGCTTGCTTTCACTGACTTTAAATATTATCCTTAGCATTCCGAGTGCATAAATAAACAGGTCGTTGCATATTTACTTCTAATTTCCAACTAGACGCAATCATTTTGACGATACATTCTGTAAAAACGAGTAGTAAACAATTTTAGAATATTGCCAAGAATACTAAAGAGTTTAATTGCCACACAGGGGAATCTGTACCGAGAATCCAGTAACATATAGTCTCCCCATCACGCTATCGTCAAAGTAATCATACAGATATTACAACATCATTATAATCAACGACAACCAATTCTAACCCACTGCTGAAGGAGGCTTCCTCAGTTGATGCCATTCGTCCCTTTGATGTGCCAACTACATCTAGTTCTTTCTGGCAGCTCCTCGAACCATCTCGCTGGCGAGAAACTGATTTCTCCCAAGCCTTTTAAGATATTAAACTATGATGACTGTTTTATCTTTCCGACTAGCCCAAACATCATGTCATAAATTAAAAAATTCTCGACGTCAAGTCACGAAATTTTCCCTGACACCTGCCTTCTCAAAGGACGCGGCCTTAAGAGAACGTATTACAATTATTCAATATGTTTGTATCAAAAAAATCACGCGTTTACCTTCGCTAGTTTCCGGCCCAACTTCCTGGCGTCTAAATCTATAAAAACCTATTTAGCCCCATTCGGAGATTTATATTCTAGAAAAGTATTTGTCAAACGCTTCCGTCCGCTGTCCGTGTCTGATCGAAAGGAAACACAATTAT
The DNA here is from genome assembly GCA_905147815.2 of Phalera bucephala. Lineage (NCBI taxonomy): Eukaryota > Metazoa > Arthropoda > Insecta > Lepidoptera > Notodontidae > Phalera > Phalera bucephala. The sequence goes on along the minus strand of LR990609.1, from coordinate 3,195,766 downwards.
CAGCGTGAAATATGTATACAGTCGCCCGTGGCGTTGTTCGCCTTAAATTGGAATTTAATGTATAGACTATATCAGCACGCCAGATCCCTTACGGGGTAGGCAGAAAGTACAGAGTTCCAATAAGTTCTTTCCTTACAGAATTCTTAGGCTTCCTCCACTCTCATAGTCCGTTCGGAGTTAGTAATGTAAAGACACAAGGATTCTTGTTTGTAAGACTGTTATAGTAATCGAGAATCGAAAGATATGTGTTTAGACGGATGATGTATAATTGGAGGTTGTTATCGACGGTTCTTCAGCTGATATAACCGGGATATAATATGATATTCAGGTGATACCCACTGCTACATACATGACCCTCTTTTTGCTTGTACCATGCCAGCAATATCATGCCAGTATCATTATGCCAAGTCTAATTCTTCATCACTACTTTTTTCTGATATATTTACCTTTTTAATCTTTGCTAATTTATAAAATATATATGTTGTATTTTAACCTTTAAGACACTTTTATCTGATGATTGAAAAATCAGCTTAGTAACGTAAATGACAATAACACATAAAGTTAACGTATTGAAACTTAAGTACATATACATGTCTTCATAAAAGTTTCCAGCATTAGCTCCATTTTCCACGATTTCGTGGCTCTTTTCCACGCTTTTATCTCGAAACACTTTAAGATATTGAGGATACGTGTCTTAAAATATATTTTATTGACGTGCGAAGTGAAAGGTCTTGTTTCAAATCTGGCAAGTGCCAGAGAAGGGCAAAATGTAATCAGATTAATTATAACAATTGCATTTTGTAATATTCAGTCATGATTCAAGATAAAAAATGTAATCGTAATCGTTGAAGATTAGAAAATGTAATAGTAATAGGTAATCATTAATACGTCACGCCTATATTCCCCAAGCGGGGGTAGTTAATCATAATTCTGATTATCACTGAGTCCGTCGTACTTATAAATATGTCACTATCTTGAATACCTATCGGGTTAGGCAGAGACAATAAAATTACACATCGTCGATGCATAAAAAAAGGGTTTTATTTCAGAAGACACGAAAGTTAGATTAATTTTTAAGTTTGTAAGACTATTAAAATAATTTAATGGCAAACCTTCGCTGTAATTTCAAAGTAAGTACAAATTTCGCCATCAAAATATTCCTGCATAAGTATGCAGGAATATTGCAAACACGGATAAAGAACTAGTCTCCTTTGTTCTGTGCTAAACAAGTCTCGAAAAAACATATACGGCATTTCGATATGACAGGTCAACATCTCTTTGATCTTTAATATACATTTTCATTCGCTATTGGAACTCGATTCTTCCACAAACTACGTAATTTGTTTACAGTTAGCCCGATATCGAGGTTTAAGTAAATCTAGGGTAATTGGGTTCAACTGAATGAGCCTCGTACCAAGCAGCAGGTAGTAATTGGTTTTAGGTCTCGACTTCTGCATTCGTTCTTATTCTCTTATACAATTGGAAAGAAGCTATTTGAACTATATACTGTCTACCCCGCAAGGGATCTAACGTCATGATATAGATAGATAAATAATTCGTGCAGGCCTTGAAAGTCCCGGGTATAATCTGGTTTCGTACATTACCAGCCAGTCGTTGTGGGGATGTTTAGTGGGGTCTTTGCACCACAGAATAAAGAAATACATTGTCCTGCAGTAGATACCTTGTCCTGACGGCCTTAGTCATGGCCTAGATTTTAGAAGATAGTGGCGCATAGAACAAAGACAGTCGTAGTGGCGGTTTGGGGGTAGACTTTGGCCTGCAGTGGACGTCTTTCCGCTGAAGATAGAGCTAGCATGTGCTAGCTCTATCGTCTATGTAGACGTCAACCTAGGCGAGCTAGTTGCTACTACACTAGTTGTACTAGCTTAGCGGGGATGCAATAGTTCACAATGTTAACCAACAACGAGGTAGTTAGCTGTTGTATTGCCATATTACTTGATCCACGAAAATCAAATTGCAGTTCAACTCTTCTTAAACTATTAAATTGCTAGTTAACTAGCTCACAAATCGACAGTACTCTAAGATCGGGCCAAGATTTATTATGCCAAATTTTGAAGCTTCTACATTGAACTTTTTCTAGTAGCTCTACCATAAGTAACGAATGTTTTCGTAGATCTTGTAAGAGTTTACTAACAATTGAAAAAAGTTTGTAGTTTCGACAAGTTTGTATGGAAAATATTTTCAGAAACCTAAGCAAAAAGCAAGAGACCCAAAAGTACGTGAATGTAGAGAGACTGAAGTAGAGTCAAGTATTTTTTACTTATATCCACTGATTTTAACTATCATAATAATATAGATTATTCGTTTTGGTCTAAGTGTGTTTGTGCATGCAAATTTATTTGTAAACAGGCATAATGCCTAGCGTGGGGCTACGTTTTTTAATAGAATCATGGTCGCAGTCAAACTTGTGTTACTGAGATTGTCCAAATGCAGATAACAATAATAACGAGCCATTGTTGCCCCACTGCTGAGCAAGACCTCTCTCAAATTTTATCAGTCTCCTGTCTGTTTTTATCTTAAGGAAACTGATATCTTTATTAATTTTATTATAACCACATCTTAGACGATAAATGAATGAATATCCGTACAACGGATGCCAACCGACAATGCGTCTTCCAGAGCTTTATATATGACGGAACGCGACGCGTTGATATCTTCGTGAAATAATCATATAATTGTATTCTGTATAACACTAGAGTACCATTAAATGATAATATCACGGAGTTATCTTAACGCGTCGCGTTTTGCTTTCAATTGGTGATTGCGAATAAGGAAGTGCTCTAGATACCACAAGGACGCTAAAAAAAACGAATTAGGTCCGTTAAACACAGTTGCGTAGGACCACGTGTGCATCGTATGTCACGTATCTTTCTATCCTATTTTGAACCAATGAATCAACACAAGAGGGTAGGTTGCAAAAAACTAAACACATTAGCTCTGTTATATTTAATTGAATAAAAATAGTTACAAGTTGTTTGCAATCTAATGCTTAGTATGAAGTGGTAGATAAAGTTACCTGTTAGTGGAATGTGCAGTTATCTCTAACCCAAATATCCTTAAACATATTTTACTAACCTAACCTCTAAACAACACTATGGAGGCTCTGCAGCACCATAGACGGACTATCTTCTGTCTTCCACTCCAAGATGGCACACTTCGACTCGGAACTGCAAAGGGCAGCATCTGCAGGTGTCAAGCCGGGAGATATTACAGCGGATTTTGCTGAGTTCAAGTCCTTTGTGATCAAAGCATTAGGCAATCTGCAGCAGCAAGTGGCACTCTTAGGACAGGCTCATGAACACCAAGAGATGAGGAGTCGGCGTAAGATGCTTCTAGTGCATGGCGTGACCGAGAGGAAGGATGAGAGTGCAGTAGACTTAGTGATGGGCATCTCTGTTAAACCTCTCAAAGCTGGGGATCTGTCATCCGATATCAATCGCTGTCACCGTATTGGTCGGCCAAACTCCAAGAAGCCCAGGCCAATTCCCATTATGTTTCGGGATCTTACTACTAAGAACCGGGTTTGGTTTGCCAAAACCAGTTTAAAAGGCACCGGTGTAACCATATCTGAGTTCCTAACCAAGGATCGGCACGCTGTATTCATGGAGGCTCGGAGACGTCACGGCGTGGCCAACTGCTGGACGAGGGACGGCACTGTTGTCGTGACTGAGCCCGGTGGTAAATGGCACCAACTTCGCACTTTTGCCGAGCTTGATGCGGTTCCATATTCGATTCCCCCTGAAGGCGTAAGCGGTCCTTCTACTAGCAAAGAGGACAAACGCAGCGTACGCGCAAAGCCCCGTGCCAAAAGACATGAATTTGTTAGCCTTTGGGTGCCTATTTGTATCAGTATATTCAGTGCAGCTATTCAGCTTTTTATACCCACTGTATTGTTATTTTAATTTAGGTAAGTTACATACAGCGCAGAAGAGGCTACGACAGGGCTAGTGATTAGCTGAGTTCTGTGCCAGTGGTTATATTTTATAAATAAAATATCACTACTTTTATGATTCCGATTACCTATGTCAAACTTTTTCACCGTGATATTCATGACATGACATCTGTCTTGTAGAAGTGACACCTGCTTTTTTCATTAATATTACTGCTTTTAGCCACAAACGTTTTGTTTTTTTTTTTATTATTATTTTCTTTGTTTCTGAATGTTGTTATAAATATGTAACTTAAATATAGTATAAGTGGGTTAATTTCTTGATAATTATATAGGCACCCTTTGGTTTATGGTTCTTAAATTGGTTGTTGTTTTTTCTTGTTGTTCTTCCTTTCTATGTATTATTGTAATTTTACTATTTTATATGCTAATTAGGTATTCCTCTAGCAGGTAGACGACAGTAGTTATTATTCAAATTATTTTTTTAGCAGTGGTTTATTTATATAGTTACTTTTACCTATTTTTTAATACGATCATTTTTATAATGAATGCCGAAAATAATTTTCTGAATCTCGATCCCATTGATACCTTTCTATCTTGTTCCTCTTCAGAGAGTGATCACAGCTTTCATAGTGTAACACCTTCCTTACATGATTCTCTTATTTCCGAGTACTCTAATGTCACTAAAATTTTTAATGACGTGCTTATTAATGCTCAAAGCATTCCCGCTCACTATCAAGACTTAGTTTTGACCATGGACAATAAAAATATCCATGCCATTTTGGTCTCTGAATCTTTCTTACAGCCTAACCTTCGTTCTAATACCTATTTTCTTCCTGGTTTTCACTTAATCCGCAATGACCGCACATGTAGTTCCTTTGGTGGTGTTGCTATCTATCTCCGGGACCATGTTTCCTACTCCATAGTAAGCAAATCAGCACAGCCTCCTCCGCCTAATACAGCAGAACACCTTTTCATCGAAGTTACTCTAAACCATCACAAGGTCCTTCTGGGTTTTATTATTTCCCCTCTCTTCATATTAACTTCTTCTCTTCTTTTGAAAATCTTCTTGAAACCCTGACTTCGTCTTATGATTACTCTATTATTATGGGTGACTTCAACACGTTTACTTAAGAATAATTTTCAGGCTCGCAATCTTAAAGGTTTAGTAGATGCTAATAACATGCATATTCTTTCACTAGCAGCAACTCATCATACCCCTAACTGTACCCCTTCTCTCTTAGACTTAATTATAGTCTCTTCTCTCGAACATGTTGCCAAATATGGCCAGTATAGTGCTGATGCCTTTTCCTATCATAATCTAATTTTTCTATCTTTTAAGATTCGTCCCCCTAAAACTAAACCAAAGACCTTTCTGCAGCGCAATTTGGGTGCAATGAGCCTTTTTCGTCTTCTGGAAGATGCAAGAAAAATCGCCTGGCCCACCGTTGAGCAGGAGGACACTGTTAATACCAAAATCACAGTCTTCAATACTTTACTCACTGAACTTTTCGATATACATGCTTCTATCCGAGAGGTAAAGATGAAGCATCTTCCTGCTCCTTGGCTGACTGAAGACATTAAGGTCCTTATAGAAAAGAAAAACCAAGCTAAGTCAAGATATAAGGTTGATTCTAGGGATAAGTACGGAGACAAATATCATCGGGCTAGGAACCGCTGTAACACAGCTTGCAGGGATGCACAGAGGCGTCATATCCATCGTTTTGTCGAAAACGGGGATCCCGCTAAAGTCTGGAAGTTCCTCCGGACCTTAGGAGTAGGTAAATCCTGACAAGATGTTGCCTCAATTGCCATTGACGTAGAGCAACTTAATCAGCATTTCTCTGGGTCTTTAGCAATGGATAATAGTATTAAAGCTAACAACTTCACTCTCTTTCTGCACTGATTGCCCCTGATTATTATTCTTTCACAAAGGTTTCTGAAACCGATGTCAAAAAAAGTATTCTTTCTTTTACTTCTAAAGCCATCGGAAGTGACAGTATTAGTCGTATTATGATCCTACCTACTCCTGAATGTCCCATTATTACTCATATCCTGAATTCCTCTATCACAACTGGTGTCTTTCCAAATTGTTGGTAAATGCGCAAATAACTCCACTGCCAAAAAAGGCTAATCCTATATCCTTTTCAGACTATCGTACAATCTCCATTCTCCCTTTTCTATCAAAAGTTCTTGAACGACTCATTCAAAATCAATTTAATAATTTCTTGAGTATTCATAATATTCTAAATCCATATCAATCTGGTTTCCGCCCTAGGCATAGTACGACTACTGCATTAGTGAACATCTCTGACGACATTCGGCTTGGAATGGAAAACCAGCAGCTGACTGTTCTTACTCTTCTTGGTTTTAGCAATGCGTTCAATACAGTTGATCATGATATCGTGCTTGCCACGCTGCGTTCCCTTAATGTTTCTCCTCTGGCGATCGACTGGTTTCGTAGCTATCTGTCTGGACGTCGGCAACGTATTCGCATAGATGATACTTTTTCCTCCTGGTGTGAAGTTTCTGCCGGCGTACCGCAGGGGGGCGTGCTATCACCAGTGCTTTTTGCAGTTTTTATCAACTCAATTACCAACGAGTTAACATCGTCCTATCATCTTTATGCTGACGACTTACAAATATACTCACAGGCGAATCTTGCTTATCTATCGACTGCCATCCGAACTGTGAATTTCGACCTTAATTATATTAATTCATGGAGTAAGTCACATGGTCTCATAGTTAATCCAGCTAAAACACAGGTAATTGTTAAAGGCAGCCCTTGGTTTATCTCTAGAATCAACTTTGATCAACTTCCTGGGAGTATAGTGATATAATGACATGGTGAAAAATCTTGGTGTTTTCTTTGATAACACTTTGTCACTCACAGGTTACTGAGGTTAGTAGAAAAATCTTTGCTTCGGGAGCTTCTCTTAGATGTCTGCGAAATTTCTTGCCTATTCGCACTAAAATTGCGCTTGCTCAATCCCTTCTGTTGCCCATTCTTGACTATGCTGATACTTGTTACTTCGACTTGTCCGCGCAGCTTCTTAATAAATTGGAACGGTTTCAAAATTTCTGCATTCGGTTTATTTTCGGCTTACGCAAGTATGACCACGTGTCCAAATTTCGTGTGCAACTTAAGTGGCTCCCTGTCCATTGTAGTAGAGACGTACATGTACTTTACACCGTCTTATTTAACCCGTGCATCCCCCCGTGTGTCTTCCACTCAGTCTCGTGACCTTCGTTCCTCTGATACACTTCGCCTTACAATTCTTTCCCATTCATCTAATTTCTGCACTAATTCTTTCACTGTTCAGAGTATCCGTCTCTGGAACGGCTTACCTGAGCCCATAAGACGCGCTAAGTCTTTGGATATATTTAATCGTGACATTAAAGCACATTTCCATCAAATTTAATTTAATACTCTAGTTTCCTAGTTTCCCTCTCTAATTTCTACTTCGCTCCTATTTTACTCGTTTCGTTTCTTAACTCTTATACTTATTCTGTCATTTATTTATATTCCGTATAATAGGTCAATTTGGCTTTTTTTATGAATATCGTTTGAATTGTTTATTATTATTATTTTAGTTAAAATTCTATTAGATTCTTGCACTCTACCCATCATTATTTTTATTGTAAGCATCTCTGTCCTCTACTTGAAGGTTGCCTAGAAGAAATCGCTTTAAGCGATAATGCCGTCTTACTGTACCGATAACTTTGTCCAATACTTTTCTTTCTTTCTGTAATTTTTTTGTGTGCAATAAAGTATATTGTTTTATATTGTAATAATTTAAACTTGAAAAGACCTTTTTAAAAACAAGGTTTTGTAGCAAAACCACAACGAAGAAATCTTGCTTAGTTGAGGAGTTCCTATAGGTTCCTTCCGGCTCCATCATCAGATCCTGGACACCATCCGTATCTTAAGTACTCGTAAAAACAAATCCAATGAGGCCAAGCACGGCGGGATTATATTAAGTAGTTGGGTGGTTTTATTGGATACTTTTCGGCTTCATCATCTTTAACACTATCTGGTTGTATAGAACTTGTCAATACCAATCTAACAAGCCTAAACACGAGGGGGTTACGGTGTATCTTTTACATGTTCCTATGACCGCCTTCCGACTCCATCATCAGACCAGCTCCATGGTGCCATAATATTGCATTGTCACCGAACTTACATACGTATGCCTATTTTAGCTCAATCGGATACTCACAAGTGCCTTGAAAATGGATCACAAAATTTGAACCGGAAAGACAATCAAACAGACATACGAAACATTACAAGTTACATAAAAGCTTGTTAAAAAGAATACAGAATCAATCACAACAATGTTGTTATATTACAATATATCAGATTGATATATCAAATGGCGCTATCATAAGAAATTGCAAGTGTTACAAGATATAGTTTTAGTGAAGCAAGGCTGATTTGTATCGGTTAGGCGGACCACAGATCGCAGACATTATCTAGTAAGCGACATTAAAAATATTGAATCGTGTTAAATGACAATTATTGAGTAAAGATTGAGGTCGCTGGAAGATACCTTTCCCCAGCAGTGGGTCACAATGGAAAAGAAAGTAAGATGTAATGTGCATTGTAAAACTAGATTTGTATACATTAGATCGTCATTTGTACAAACGGCACACTCTTTCTCTAATTTTTCTAGTGATTTTTAATGAAAATTTGTTTTTTATTAAAGTTGACCGCAGAATTTTGATTAATCGCAATTTCATTACCTTCATCATCAGTTCATTCATCACCAGAAATGTGTTAAAGACGAACATTAAATTTGTGGTTAAGGAGAATTGATATTAAGTAGTAGTGTTTTTTTCTGGGCAGTCGCAGAAAATCAATACGATATTCGCGCTAGTTTTCATCGAGGCAAACAGGTGCACAGCTAAATGCTAGTTCACATAATGTAAGGACTCATGCAGGTTAAATCGTGAAATAACAAGCCTTATAGATGTTCACTTTTAGAACTACGGTGCTCTTGCCGAGCAATAAAATTCTCACGTGAGGCGCCGCGGCTGCACTAACACATCGTATTGAAAATAACCACATGGTCTAGTGATCAGTGACCACGGCCTACATGTGAATAAATATAAAGAATGGTCTTTTAGTAGGCAGGTTAAAAACAAAATTGTTTAACAGAACTTATCCTCACACTAGGAATTATTCACATACAAAAACACCCAAACCGATACAAACATTCGTGGGCCACACAAAGATTTGTGCGTTAATCGAATCCGCGACTACTCCATTCAGTAAGCCGAGCAGTCTACTCTCTAAAAAATACTCTTTTGCAACTGTTTGTGAATCTCAGTTCCACATGGCGGCCGAAAGGAAAGCATCGGCCCAAGGCGTCGTCAAACTAGCAAGTATTTATCTTGCGTTTTGTCTACTGTCTGCGTGCAGCCTAAGTATTGTTGATAACGATCGTTATCACGCGACCTGGTTCGTAATCGGTGTATTTTTAGGAGTCAGTGTCGAGTGCGTTAGATTATTGTACGCTCGATTATTTATCGATATCCCGCTCAATTGGGCTTTCGAATTTTGAATCAGTGGGAAGCGATTTTATTGTTATTAATGGGATGAATATTACCTGGCTAATAAGTTATGAAATAAGTATATTATATTCAGAAAGCTAATATCGCCTAAGGTGGTGTATCCCGTCTAGTCCAGATGATATATGAGAGACCTGCGGGCCTAGCTGAGTTAGAAATAGTAAGTATCTACCTATTTTATCTTTCCCCAATCGGAAACATTTTGTTCTGACCACGCGACTATTCACTGTAAAATGTTACTTAACATTTTTAATATAAAGACTGTAGAAAACGAACTCGGCTATAAGAGTTGTGTGTAATTATGGTTTATTAAAGTCCATTGCAAATATTTACGTTAGAGAATGCACTAAACGTAGCTTACAGATCTTCCATAATTATACTATCTTTCTATATATATCATTAAGCCAGATCCTTTGCGGGGTAGGCTGAGTGCCAACGCACTATAAATATAGATGTACCATGTTCCAATGTTTGCTTAATTGTCAATTATTATATGCAGATAATTTTACTTTACTTTTCAGTATCATTCATTTCACAATAAAAATATTCTAATGGTACAGAACCCAAAGATATAATTGTCACGCTTGACCGGTCCGCGTAAAACCAGAGGTTGAAGTTAACAAGTTTGATTGCTATTGAACATGTTTAAATCTAGTTGACAGCTCATTTCATGTTATCGATCTGGTGAACGTTATCTCTAGATACAATACGAATAATATATTTAAGTATCTGATTTATAATGAACTTAATCGGGTGACATTATCATCTTTTGCACCTACATTTATTTACCTAACGGGCATTTATCATCTTCTGCACCTACTTTGAATTCTGATTTGAGCATATTATTGAGATAAGCAGTACGATCGATCTCGCGCTCTCGTATGATTTCATACGAACCTCTTTTTGACTTTACCACGTAAATAATGCCCGGTATGTTAGTAAACATGAATGAGTTTCAAAATTCAGTTGATCTAGTGGTTAAAGCGTAGGCTAACCATATATCCACTAATTGGATCGAGTAGTGGGTTCAATCCTCGCACTAAACAAATTATACTAATACTTTATAAAATTTTGGTTCGTAAAGGGTCTGAAAATAAAAGTACCTTTCGAGAAAATTAAGCATAAATTCACTTACTGATATTGAATTTCATAAAGAAATTTAAATTTTATGACGTCCAATTCCTTCGCGAAATGTCTGAACGCATCACTAAGTGCCTAGTTCTTCGATCGTCTTTCGAAATAGCTTCGAGATTATCGTTACCAGATTACACACTGCAGATCATCATGGCAATTTATATCTACTACAGGTACATATAAATTTCCTTTATCCATATGGTATACTAATATCTATCTATCTTCAGCCAAGAGACGTCCAATGCAGGACGACCTCTGATTTAGCGCAGTTGTTAAGAGCATAAGCCGCTCCGCCCACTGTGTCGAATAGTTGCAGGTTCGATACCGCACGGGACAATTCTTTGTGGGGCCTAAAATTATTTGTTTCGGTCTAGGTGTTTGTGTATGTAAGTTTTTCTGTTTGTAAATGCAGCCACGACACAGGAATAAACCCTAGTGTGGGGCTAGGTTCTTTAAAATAAATCATAAGGTCTCCCCGAAGATCGAGCATACATTCATAATATAATAACTTGCAATTGGTATCCCTACGTAATGTGTATGCAGTGATAGCTTAGTGGTTAGACCTTTGGACTGCAAAGTCAGAGTACTTGGGTTCAAACCTAGGCACGCACCTCTGTATTTTCGAAAGCATGTGCGTATTAAAAATTAATTATCACTCGTTTTAACGGTGAAGGAAAACATCGAGAAGAAACCTGCATGCCTAAGAGTTTCTCGAGGGTGTGTAAAGTTCGCCAACCCGCAGTGGGCCAGCGTGGTGGACTATGGCCTAAACCCTCTCAGTTTGAGAGGAGGCCCGTGTCCAACGGTGTGACAGTTTCTTAACACAGCTAATATTATTATCCCAACGCAATAAATACCTCCACAAGATGGCCAGATGACCTGACTAAGGTCGAGAGAAAAAGTTGGTTGCGGAAAGCTCAAGACCATCCTTGTGACGATATTTGTTCGATACCTATGTCCTGCAACGTCTTTCGGCTTAAAATAGTACTAGTGCGTAATAAATACTGTATAATCCACATCTAAACTATATCCAACTTAGCCTAGATACGTGCAAAGGTGTGACCTCTCAAATCATGTTTTATTAAGCCCCATAAGAGTGCCTACATATAAGGTGTTAAAAAGGTGCGTCCATAACACGCGTGGTAACGCGGATAAGCCTTGTCGCATCTTTACGCGCTAGGTTTTACGTTGAAATAGCGTCATAAACCGAAATGTGTAAGTTTTCTTTTTAAAATTTCAAGTTTCTCAATATGCCATTTCATCATCATCCATTTTTTAGCTTTAGCTTGAATCCAAACAACGAAAACAGATCAGAATAAAATTTACACCACCTTTACTCGAAAATTGGTATGTTTTACTTATGACCGTATTTGAGCGGGAGTGTGATTGTGTTGTTTCGCTTCACGTGTTGTGTCTATGTTTGTTTTATGGTACCTCGCGGGGCAATAATAACATCTATTACGATTTGCAGGCACTGCGCGAGGCAAATTGCGGGCTTGCCTTGTGTAACACAGGTGAAGTGTTTCTTTATGTGTATAAGCGGTCGCGGTTGCCGTGTCTATACGTCTGCATAATTTGTAGTTATCTTCACGTTCACTATCTCTATGTATCTCTTCGCGGCTTCTATTAACAAACAAGTAAATAATGACAACGTATCCCAAAATAACGACTGAAAAGACCAAACCCTTGGATGCGAAGTCCTCATTTCCCAAAACCTCTAATCTATCTTTTTTAAAACGCATCCATGTCGTGAGACCAACGTTTCTTGGGCCTATCCCGAAGTCAGAGATGACTGATTACAGATGGGTTAAGAAAGTTACGGAGGATCCCTTGCCCAGCAGAAGGACTAAATAGGATGAGAAAAAATCTTTAAGTACTACAGATATCTATTATTTCCGTCATCAAGGGAATATAGAAAGAACGAAAACTCATTTATTTGGAATACTAACACAAGTCCATAAATAATAAACAAAGAATAGGTACAATTAAATGAAAAACAAATATGGACCCATGTCGCCATCAAAACGGGTCCCCCATTCAGCTAAAAGTTGTAACCCGGTTTGTGTCCGAGTTACATAGCTGATTTTCAATGAGGGCCCTAAGTGACTCTCTCTTTAGAAGACAGTATTGTAATAATCACACAACGTAAGTCTCAATGATCATTATCAATCAGACTGATTCTATCCACTGCTGAGTATAGGCTTCTTCTCTCTCATGCCGTGTTCCGGTCCTATATTAGTCTATTCAACAATTTCCCAGGCACCTTTACAAAGTCATCGCTCCTTAAGGCCGTTGTCGCTTTTTTGGGCCATCCTTCTGTCACAGCCTTGGTTTACCACCCATCTTCCCGTCTCAACAAACCCATCTCCATTTTAACCTCGTGATCCGTTTACCAACATCTGAAGTTTTGACCAAGGACAAGAGAGATGGTCAAAACGGCGCTCTTAATAGTAATAATTGGTACATTTAGAAATTATTTTGCCCGTATAAGTATCTGATAAAATTTCTTCGAAAGGTCTTGAAATGTTCTTTGATTTTAGAATGTGTAAGTACTACACGCTATTTGTGTGATTACCAAGTAATTTTATTTAATGATTCTAAACATCTGTAAGGCATAGTAATTTATCTTTTATGTAAGTTGCATCGTTGTGGAGTAAGTAAGATACTCGAGCTAAGGAAATTTTCGTTAATGAGTTCTCAGAGCATTTTTGCTAAAGTCTATGTCAAGAACTAAAAGGTAAAGCGACAATATGATCTCTATCTATCTATAACTTCACGCCAGATCCCTTGCGGGGTAGGCAGAGAGTACAGAGAACTCTGCACCCCACGACTCGCCAGTTCGGACAATATGATAATGTCAAATTTAATAGATAGTAATATAACCAAAAATGTCCCTTATTGTATTACAATAATTCATCTACGTATTAAAACTTACGATCTTATTTATGTAATTTTATGCCCAAAATAACTTACAAAAACAACTTTACACGTATAAACATCTAAACCGAAACATATATTTGGCACCTTCAGAACGGTATAGACTTAACTCAAAAATCAAAGAAATCGAGTTACGTTCATAGAAGGCTATTAAAGGTACACTCTATCTGGTGAATATTAAAACAGCTGCGTTTTAATGGTAGAATAAAGAAATACGATACTTCGGTCTGTTTCACTTCCCCCCCCCCCCCCTCTACCGGCGCCGCTCGGTTCTGAAGGGACGCAATTAGTTTCCCAAAAACTGGAATTTTTCAGTTAAGTCACTACTGTTCTAAAGGTGCGATTTGTAGGTTACACATAGATTGTTCCCGTGCTGGGATCGAGCCCGCGGCTATAATCCAGTGGGTGGAACGGATTAAGCTCTTAATCACTGCACCAAGCCGTCAATATTATGTTTAATTGCGTTACCATCACAAAACAATTTTTCTTTATATTACGCTATTTTAAGACACTCCGGTCGCTTGAAGCGAGTGCGGTTAGCGTCGTCGCGTGTACGAACCACCTTAGCAAGAAGTGTAAAACTAAGTTGTTGACCTTATAAGGTAGGTAAAAGATAAAACTATAATTTATAGCACGAGGCCGAGCCGCGGGCTAAGAGCGATTAAATAGCAAATAAAATAAAGGATCAACATTGCGTTGTTGGTCTCATGGCGCATAGTGTGGTTGGCGCTCACAAAGTACGGAGCCTGTGTCGGACAAGGTGTGGGATTTTCTTTCTAAAAATCTCGTTAACAGTCTGATGTTTGGAATTGTGCCTGGTCTAATGGCAATAAGGTTGCTGCCTATTAAATTGGGACTTAACACTATCGCTAAATGTGGGTGTACTTAGTACACCTTTGCCATCCTTTTGGGGAGTGTAAGACGTGACGGTGTATTACATTTTTTTTATAAAACAAGTATATCACGTTAATTACCAAGAAAACCAGACAACCGTGCGGTCTAGTTGTCGTAGTTTAAGATATCACTTTTGATCGACCGCGTCGAGTGGTTTTGTCACAAAACTTAAGAAGGAAAATAAAAATAAGTTCTTCTTCGACATGTGTTAAGGAATTTTCTGGCCCGCATTTTTACTTGAACATAGATGGCAAACAGAGGACATTGGTAAAAGTGGAGCCTTTGCCAAGCAGTGGGACAACACTGGCTTTTAATAAGAATGTCGGAAGAAAGAATGACAAGATATACCTAAAATGCGAAAGTGGAAGGATGTAGGTAGCCGGAAAGACCTAGACTATCTTACCATGACCAAATAGACCGTGTCTTCTCTGTAGGGCAAGTCAAGAGTCCCCGAAACTGGCCAGCGTTTACGAGACGAACTATGAGATTGGAGGAAGCCAGAGAGGACTGTAAGGAAAGAACCTGTTGGGACTATGCACGCTTAACCTACCCCGCGAGGAATCTGGCGTGATGATATAAATGAATAAATAGATAATTTTTACTTCATCATCATTATCTAACGATATCATCGCTCCATCTAGTTGATGGAGTCACATAACCTGTAGATCTCCGTTCCATTTTTACTTACCGCTACGCAATATAAAATATGTACCAACTACACCGCCAGGTCCGGAAACCTTCGTTATATCGTGGGCTACTAAAATTTAATTAATTTCAATTAACAATTAATGGTGTCGATAAAAATATTCGTTAATCTTTATTTATATTTCCGAAAACACTTAAAGCATAACACGTTTTGTATAAGGTTGCCAAAAGAAAAACAAATACTAAATGGGCCCGTAAAATTAAACTATGACGGTCGGCTTTTCAATTGAGAATAATTAATAAAACATTGCGTTATGTACAAATCCTCCAAGGGGTGGCAGGTGTACTTACTGTGCACACCCAATTCTCACCGACGACATTAGGTTCCAAAGAAGCCTATTACCATTGTAACGGTCGTCTTTATCCAATAATCTGCAAGCGGAGTAAAATGTCCCTTAGGAATAAGGTGACGCTTTACAAAACATGTGTATGGCACATCGTGACGTACGCTTGTGAGGTGTTCGGGCACGCCGCCCGCTCCCACATCGATAGACTCCAAACGGTTCAATCCCGTTTCCTCCGCAAAGCCGTCGGAGCGCCGTGGTTCATACGGAACGGTCGGTCTCCATTCCGATCTCGGCGAACCTATTCGGGTCTTTATTAAAAAAGGCGATAACCCGATATTTCGCGAACGCGTGCATTTATAGGAATCCGCTATACGTAGCCGCCGCCGACTACGAACCTAAGTCCCCTCCTACCAGCCGCTACTGCCGTCCACGGCATGTTCTCACCGACCCCTCCCGATGCCCTTATATCCCTTCTTTCGGATACAGATACCGCATACAGGATTAGACACCGACCTCGCCGGCGAGGTCGAAGAATCGCTTGCCCGCCAGCCGGTGCAGAGCACCACGGCGAGACATCTAGTATATGCCCGCCCCCATAGCGACTGTCCAAGCCGAGCCGTTCTTTCGTGAGGCGCCCTTGAGCTAGTTGCCCCCTTGCCCTTCTGGCTCGAGCGCAATGGTTGCAGAAAGCCCTCTTGTCCGGTGAAGTTGTTAAGGACCTGCGGCCAACAGCGTAGATCATTCACACACACAACATTGTACCGGGCACAATGCTAGAGGCTGGCAATTTTTTTATATAAAAAAAAATTACCGAGTCCGACCTAGGATTCGAGCTCAAGAGCTCGTGATGGCTACGCGCATTAATCGCCACTAGACCAACGCGGAATTTTATGACAAACCGACGGCCGGCTTGGTCCAGTGGTTAAAAGATTGAGTCACTCCGCCCACTGGATTGAGTAGTCGCGGGTTCGATTCCCGCACAGGACAAATCTTTGCGTGACCAACAAATATTTGTTTCAGTCTGGGTTTATGTTCAAGTGAATTTCATGTTTGTAAACGCACCCACAACACAGGAATAATTCGTAGGGTGGAAATAAATTATTTAAAAAAAAAACAATCAAAGTACTCTATCCGTCGAATTCCTTTACGACACTTTATCAATACTCTGTATATACCAAGTATCTTGTTTGACTTAGTTCGATCGAACGGATTATATATGTAGATTGAAATCACGCCCCATTATTTCTCCTAATCGCTTATAGAGCAACTATGCATTGTTCTGTTAATGGGTTAGTTCTATCTATCTATCTATCTATATCATCACGCCAGATCTCTTGCGGGGTAGGCAGAGAGTACAGTGTTCCAACAGGTTCTTTCCTTACATACCTCTCTGGCTTCCTCCACTCTCATAGTTCGTCTCATACACGCTCGCCGGTTACGGACTCTTGACTTGTCCTTCAGATAAGACTCGGTCTATTTGGTCGTGGTTAGATAGTTAGGTCTCACTTTTCAACACGCTGAATATACAAAGATTCTTTTGCAAGATCAATGTTTTTTTACATAGACCACGTTAGTATTAGTACTGGTAATGTAGGTACATTACCTGGAGTAACAGGTGTTACTCTATACAAACCGGAGGTCAGCAGCTCTCAGACTCAAGAGAAATTACTTTTCGTGATAAGACTGTTGGAACTGTATTTGTTGCCCTCAGCCTACCCGAGTGAGACAGAGAGATAATACTCACGTCCCTCCATCTCTACTCTCACCTCACCTCCATGGCTAGACATTTATTTATCTTATCAAGTTTTTAGCACGTTTATTATTATTTTCATTTAATTCAAAAAGTAGAGGATTCTCGTGACTTGAAGTTTTTTCTAATTAATGAAGTAACTAGACGCTTTATTATAAAGCCACTTGGCTACTCGATAAGTGTATCGATATCGGATATCGACTAGATCAAGCTATTGCTGGTTTGATCTCCGCACGAGACCAATCTTTGTGTGATCAAACGTTTGTTTCCGTCTGGGTTCTGTTCATCTTAAAATGTGCCAATGATGCAGGGATAATTACTAGTATAGGTCATTGCTGTTTATTAAAAATATCTCCAAGTTTACACTATCGAGTGTTGGCAGCCGCGGCGTTACTAGGTCATACATAACAACCGGTTCTGCCGTATCGCTTAACTAATTAATAAAAATCGACTTAAAAATCGATGAGATTTTTATCGATACTTTTGGGAATCTTATCTCCGATGTAATCTTATACAGTAGCGATTTCATAGTATATGTATGAACGTATTATCGGCGCCTCTCTTTCACATGAAGGCGCATCCACAAATTCAATTCAAACTCAAATAATTTATTTTGTATAAACCATGCGAGATTCTCGAGGAAATCGAGGGCTTCTTTGGAGAACTGTTTGCATCACGGACAGGTAAGCCTACGAGACCCAGCGATGATGACCACAGAGCCCCACTTACGCGCCATTACACGGAAGACATCCCAGATGTTGATCAGGGCGAGGTCAAGGCGGCTCTCGAGCAACTTAAGAACAATAAATCTCCTGGTGATGATGGAATTACTACCGAGCTCCTCAAAGCTGGTGGGACTCCGGTTCTCAAAGAGCTGGCAAGCCTTTTCAATTCCATCATTCACCAGGGCCTAACACCTAAAGCGTGGAGCGGGAGTGCGGTGGCTCTGTTCTTCAAAAAAGGCGATAAAGCCTTGCTGAAGAACTACAGACCCATCTCTCTTCTGAGCCATGTATACAAGCTGTTCTCGAGAGTAGTCACAAACCGCCTCGCCAGAAAACTCGACGAGTTTCAGCCACCAGAGCAAGCCGGGTTTCGAAAAGGCTTCAGCACCGTAGACCACATCCATACTGTTCGGCAGATTGTACAGAAAACTGAAGAAGAGTACAATCAGCCGCTGTGTATGGCTTTCGTGGACTACGAAAAAGCCTTCGACTCCATCGAAACCTGGGCAGTTCTGGATGCTCTGCAACGATGTCGTATTGACTGGCGTTATATCGAAGTGCTGAGATGTTAATATGATACCGCCACTATGACCGTTCAGCTCCAGGAACATAAAACCAATCCCATTGAGCTGCGCAGAGGGGTGAGACAGGGGGATGTAATATCCCCTAAGCTTTTCACCAACGCGCTTGAAGACGTCTTTAAGACGCTAAACTGGGCGGGACGGGGCGTGAATATAGACGGTGAGTGCATCTCGCATCTTCGGTTTGCCGACGACATCGTCATAATAGCAGAGACGCTGGAACAGGTAAGCGAGATGCTGCACAGCCTAAATGTAGCCTCTCGACGTGTTGGTCTCGGCATGAATTTGGATAAACCAAGATCATGTTCAATGAACATGTCACGCCGAGACCAGTCTACGTCGAAGAATCGATGCTCGAAGTTGTTCGAGAATACACCTACCTTAGGCAGATTATCCAGCTTGGTAGGAACAACTTCGAGAAAGAAGTCGACAGAAGGATCCAGTAGGGCTGGGCGGCATTCAGCAAACTACGTCGGGTTTTCTCTTCGCCTTTACCGCAATGCCTGAAGACGAAAGTCTACAACCAGTGCGTTCTACCAGTCATGACATACGGTGCCGAGACGTGGACACTTAGGGCTAGTCCATAGGCTCAAAGTCGCGCAGCGAGCTATGGAGCGGGCTATGCTCCGAGTCTCTTTGAGGGATAAACTCCGAAATGAAGTTATCCGTCAAAGAACCAAAGTAGTTGACATAGCCCGCAGAGTAAGCTCGCTAAAGTGGCAGTGGGCTGGCCATGTCTGTCGAAGAACCGATGGTCGATGGAGCAGACGAGTTTTAGAGTGGAGACCACGACTCGGCAAACGTAAGGTAGGGCGCCCCCCAGCTAGGTGGACCGACGACCTGAAGAAGGTCGCAGGGTGGGACTGGATGCGGAAGGCGGAGGACCGTGTATTGTGGCGCAAATTGGGAGAGGCCTATGTCCAGCAGTGGACTGCAATAGGCTGATTTGATTGAACCCATGCGGGTCTACCTGCTACTTACAAATTGTCAGTTTACATTTTTTTATCTAAATTAACTTATAAGCTACCACCGGGCCGAAAGGAGGCTCCGTAGAGGCCACGCCTCTACGGAGAAGAACTGGCGAGAAACTCAGCGGGCTTGTCTTTTTTGTTGTCACAAAATCATAAAATAATTTAAATTGAGGATACTTATTAAGTAAAGTGTTACTCATCTAGCTAGTATACTATAATAAAATTGTAAAGTCTGTCTAACGTTAAAGATATATCGTATCCTTTTATTTGAAAGCATACTGAACAGGACGAAATGATACGGCGTGCGCCCTGTTGCAGTTCTGACGCGCAGAGTTTCTTCTCAAAAATATGGGTTCCCAATCGCTCGAACGCACGCGGCGTATGTATGTTTGAGTGACATACGCTGTTGGCCGCGAGGCCTTTACAGCTTCACCGGACTAAAGGGCGAGCGTGCATCACTACGCTCGACCCAGAGGGGCAACTAGCTCAAGGGCGCCTCAAGGGGGAACGGCCTCGGTTTGGGAAGTTGCTATGGGGGGAGGGCGTATACTAAGTGTCTCGCCGTGGTGCTCGGCACCGGTCGGCTGGCAAGGGGTTCTACGACATCGCCGGCGAGGTCGGTGTATGATTCTGTGTGTGGTGTCTGTATTCGAAACCGGAAGAAGGGATGTAAGAGCATCGGGTGGGTCGGTAAGAACACGTCGCGGGCGGCGGTAGCGGCAGGGGTTAGGTTCATAGTCGGCGGCGGCTACGATTAGCGGATTTGTGTGATTGGATTCATTCGCGAAATATCGAGTTGTCGCCTTTTTAATATAGGCGCGAATAGGTTCGAGACCGAGATCGGAGTGGAGGTCGACATTCCGTAAGGACCACGGGGCTCCTACGGCTTTGCGGAGGAAGCGGGATTAAACCGTTTGGGAGTCTATCGATGTGAGAGTGGGCTGCGTGCCCGAACACCTCACACGCGTACGTCATGATAGGTCGTACACAAGTTTTGTAAAGTATCACCTTATTTCTAAGGGACATTTAACTCCGCTTGCAGATTAATGGATAAAGACGGCCGAGGACAAAGGCTGCTCGGTGACGGACTCGCTTGATGTGCGCCCCGAAGGACATGGTATTGTTTAGGGTGACCTCTAGATAATTGACCTCTTTGACCCAGGGAATAGGTCGGTCGAACATGGTCACTTGACCGAGATTCTTTCTGGGGTGGCTCAGAGGGGCGTGGGGTGGCACCTCTGGAAAAGAGCACCGCAGCGCTCTTGTCCGGGTCCGCCTAAATACGCCACTTCCTGAACCAATCCCCTAGGGTATTGGCGGCGGCCTGGAGTTTTTGTGATGAAGGCCTTGTTTTTATGGAAAAAATAGAGAGCGATATCATCCGTGAATAAGGCTACGTTAACATTACTCGAACGAGGAATGTCGTTCGTGTAAAAGTTGAACAGGAGGGGAGAGAGGGCTGAGTCCTGTGGGACTCCAGCTTGGGTGGAGTGGGGAGTAGAGCGCGTCATTCGGAAGGCGCGATTTGACTAGAAGTCTCGTAGGATAAGCACGAGTCTGTCCGGCAATCGCATTTGGTAGAGCTTGTAAATCAAGCCGTTGTGCCAGACTTGTCAAATGCCTTCGCGACAATGAAGAAGAGGGCGCCCGTGTAGACGGGTTTGGGTCTGTCGAGACCGGTGAGGATGTGCTCCGTGATGCGGTGCACTTGGTGGACGCAAGAGTGTGTGGCTCGACATTACAAAGTCTTTGAGCCGCGCCAGAAGTAGGCGCTCGTAGACCTTAGCCAGGGAATTGAGGAGACTGATACGGGAAGGTCCTAAATCCATGAC
This sequence comes from Phalera bucephala, assembly GCA_905147815.2. Classification (NCBI taxonomy): domain Eukaryota; kingdom Metazoa; phylum Arthropoda; class Insecta; order Lepidoptera; family Notodontidae; genus Phalera; species Phalera bucephala. Next base: position 3,174,469 of record LR990609.1, on the reverse strand, counting down.
GAGATGCGAGGAGGTTGTGCTCTGAGGGAGGCCAGGGCGTCATAGACGTCCATGTATTCCATGGTTAGGAATACTTGTTCCTCCATGTTGGAGGCGGCGCAGAGTTTATGCGCTAATTCCCGGATTCTGAGGACGATCGACGGGTTTATCGCGCCACATATATTGTTAACCAGGGTAAGGTCCTGGCTAGCATTGAAGGACGTGTGGACACCGGTGGGATCACCGGTGAGGGTTTGGGAGGATGGGCAGGGCCTACTGGTAGATGGGAGGCCGCGGTGTATGGGAGCGGCTTAACCCACGCGTTGGCGCCAAGTGTCCGCCTAAGCGGGGGGAGGAAGACGTCAGCGTCTGGGTCGCGGGAGCACAGGGAGCTGAGGTTACTGGGGGAAGGAGCGCTGAAGGCACCGGACGAGGGTGCGCTAAGGCCGCAGGAGAGTGATGCGCTGAGGGCGCTGCGGGGCGGCCGTCCGCGCGAGGGCGGCGGCGACCGCGCCTTGTCCGGCGCTTCCCCTTCTTCCCCTTTCCTCCTTCCCCTTGGCGCCGCAGAGGACGCAGCCGGGGGGCTCAGTCGCCGTCACCTTTGAGCGGGCGCAGTGAGATGTTGCATGGTCCCCATTGCATTTAACGCATCAAGGACGCGCGTGACAATTACGGGCAGAGTGCCCGTAAAGCAGGCACTGCCCGGGCGTGGCAGTTGTGGCACTACCCGGGCGTGCCACGTTTGTGAGGGGCCTCTACGGTGAGGCCAGATATGTGGCAGACGGCCTTAAGGTTAAAGACCTCACGGCCGGACTCGGTGCGGTCGAGGACGACCAACACCATGTTATAGGCCTCTTTAGTGCGGCCTTTGACCATCCTGTGCACCTGGTGCACAGGTAGGTTTTGGGACAAAAAGTCCTTTTTGATGACGGCGGTGTCCAGTTCGAATGACCACCCTGAGTTCTCGTTCTTCCTCTAGGGTGTACGTGTGATAGGCTATATTTTTAGTGCGCAGGAAAAGGGATAGCCGGCGATGGTCGTCCGAGGACGCCACCTTCACGGCAATGCCTTGAGCGGTAGATCGCGCATGCGTATAATTAATTTGGCGATTGTAAATCGCCTTTGAGATTCTCTCCCAGGCGTTCGTCTTGAATGACAAGCGGCGGGGGAGTGATAGTCAAACGTGCAGGGCGCGGAGAGGGGGTAGTTGGCGGGGGTTAAGAGACGGCTGGGGTGTGGAGGGGCTGGGAGGAACGATGTCGTTCCCGGTTTTTTGCACCTCGCGTGGCGAGTCGCCAGGTTTACGCGCTCTCTTCTTCCCATTGGATACGAGAATGAAATCGTCATCCGACGAGGATGACGATGACATTGGTGACGAGGAGGGGGCTGCGCGGCGGGCAGACGCAAGCTCTACCTCCATACCAGAGTCTGAGTGAGGCTTGGACCCGCATGCAGAGACAGGACGGGGGTCGGGGGTGGCGCGGTAATTGGTGCGGCAAATGGGGTCGCGGGGCGCGCAGAAGGCGCGGGGTACGCGGGAGAAGGAGGTGACGCGTGATCAGGCGACGCGTCGGGCGATATGGGCGAATAGGTCGCGTTGAATTGCCGGATGATGTCCGGGCACTTCAACGCGATATATTTAAAGAATTCCCGGAGGAATTCGGAGGTGTACTCGTTTGCTATTTCCTGAGGGGAAGTGGCAGGGCGGGTGAAAGTCCTAATTCCCAGGGCAGAATTGTCCCGGAGGTGAGTAGTGCCTAGGTCCCACCACCGAGTGGCGGCGGGGAGGGTGTAATACCGGGAAGCCTGCTCCGGGGCGAAGAGAACCGCCGCACGGAGAATAGGATAGCGGGATGGGTAAGGGTAGGTCCTGGTGAAAGAATGAGCCCTGACTAGTGAAGCCCCCAAGGCCAGAGTTCTAGCCCTTCCGAGTTTCCGCCCTCTGAAGGCGGGAGGCGAGCGCTCGGGTCCTCCTCAAGACTGGCTTAGTTGGCACTGTTAAGCATCCGCCAGCCTTACCACGATTCAAAAATCGTGGTTTTTTCAAAAATAACTACAACTAATATCGTGTGCTAGGAGAAGGTTTTCGGTGCCGTAAAAACGGCACGTCGAACCTAAGTGTACACGGAGCGTACACAGCTGACAGCGTCGCAGGGAGCGACGCGTAGAGCAGCGATGCGTCCGCACGCAGCGAACGGCACAGACTGAATGCGTCACGGAGGCGCGACGCGGAGAGCAGAAGTAGCGATGCGCGACTGCGAATGATTTCATTCGATTCATTCGACTTTATAAAACATTCGAATTATTCGAATGATTCACGAAAATTAGTTACTAACTGCCTCCCATTCGACTTGCTGGCCGAATGAACGAATAATGAATAAAGTCAAGCGAACGAATAATGTTTTACCTGTCGGTCGCACCACAGAGTACAAAGGAAAATAACTTAGCATCATTCGGCCTGCAGCTTACCCCAACGTCCGCTAGGGGCGCTTTTTGTGCTGAAGCACTGTAAGCGCTTTTAAAAAATTTACTATTAGCCGTTTGTTTCATTCCAGCACTTGATTAACGCGCGCGTATTATAATTAAATTCTATACTAGAAACTTTATTAAAACGCACTTTTAAACACAAACCAGCAGAAGCGTTATTATTTAGTTTAGTTGTTACTACTCATTCGCACACGTAATTTGTTTTGGCGCGGAAATGGCGCGAGAAGCGGCGAATCATTCGAGTAATTCATTCATAATCGGTCGGAGAGTCGCAGATAATCTAACCGAATCGCCATTAGTAGTTACTAATTAGTAGTCGGCATTCGAATATAAAAATTAGTATATTACTAATGTGCAAGTCGAATCAGAAAATTAGTAGTTGTAGATGATTCGAATAGACGGATTATTCGCAGTCGCGCAACTTTAAGCAGAAGGCGACCGCACGCGGCCCGATGTCGCGCGCGCTTAAGTGCAATTTTATAATCACAACTAGCGGGCTTTGCAACGGGCTTTATTGTGCTAGTAAACCAATTACATAGTAAAAACATCTGTCCCTGTCTAGGGTTTTACTCTTCTATCCTACCTATCCCATTTCTAGGGTTACACTCTTCTAATTCTATGTATTTACCTATTACATAGATGTACTTACTATTGCTTAGGTGCTATAACTTAATCTATTACAATATCTATTCTAACTTAATCTATTACAATGCTTGTTTCGTTCATGTTAAGCCACCATGCAGACGACTATGAAAATGAAGATAAACCCACCTTTCAAGGTTACTAGCATCGAAACTATATAAAACAATATTATCGGGATCAACTATTTAGGGGACTGTGAACACAGTATGTTTGAAAAAAAAAATTTCAGTTCATATTTGTTAGATCATCACGCTGGTCCGTTTATGAAGGACCTTTTATATTTAAATAGCTTATAGTCTAACCCCAAAAGAAATGTCTTTCATCAAAGTCTGTTGGGTGAAACTGGAAATACAACTTGACGTCTCTATTCGCTGGCGGGTACCTACTAGGGAAAGGTCAAGCTAACTGGTTTTATCAAACACTGCAGTTTTCTAGTCAGATCATATGTTATTTACTGTCCAAAATAAATAGGCAATAATGCAATCGGTGGGCGATGAAAAAACTCATAACTAGTGCAGTAGTTTATACTTCCAGTTTCTTCTTAAGAAATAAGAGTTCACAATTTGAAAGAATACAAAAAGGCGAGCTTAAATCAAATATGATTAATTAGCGAACCTTTTGTTCGGTGATTTAATACAAACAAATAACAACATAATATGTGGCAGCGCATTGGCTTGTTTAGTTTGATTTACGAGGACTGTGGGCAGTCAATATCTTGGTGAATTGGCACTCGTCCGCATTTATCGTGGGACGGGATTCTTCTACAGATGCACTGGCTGCAATAACTAGCAAACACCATCTCGTGACGTCTATAATATACATATATCTATCATATATAGATACACGACGAATGAGAATCAATAAAAAGGTTCATTGATGAACGTTGTAAACGCTTCCCCTTAAAGGTTTCGCCACATAACCGACGCAGCGCGACGGAAGCGAGACGGTGGCGCGGCTTGGGGAGTTGTAATGTACTGAAATGTACGGGAGACGCCACACAGCGCAGCCCCGCTCGGGGCGACGGCAAACTTCACGACCGAACGTAAACGAGCGCTTCTGTCACGCTCCGTCGGCTCATTGACCAAACCTTAAGGCTTCTATGCATACTAGAAAGAGATAGCTAATTTAAATTAATATAGTAATATTTAGTAAAAATATATATAAAAGTATTTATTTAGTAAAAGCCACTCGTTGCCGATTGCCGGTTTTGGCAACAATCATGCGTCGTCGTTCTACCGTTTGAATTAATTTACTTTTTAACTATTTACAGCTTATATATGTACGGTGATACAGATGATCATGCTTTAGTATTTTAGAAAGCATGAACAAGTGGTTTTTTGATACTGTAGAAAAAGGAACGAAACGATCACATCCAAACAACTTAAGGAATAAAATCTATTCAACATTGTGAACGCATGAGCCACGAATAGTGTTCGGAAGAATCTCTCTGAACATGCCTTTCCCTTTCAAATCCTTATGTGTTCTTTTTCGTATTTAAACATGTGACCCAATATCTCAATATCGACTTAGAGACGCAAGTAACCGATAACACCCCACAAAACCAAAAGAACACGCCCTAAATCTTATACATCGCCATCAAAATTTGGGCCGTTAGGGGCTGAATATTCCACACCCAACTTACAGTATTGTTGTTGGTTCCATTTATGTTAATAATGGTCATATCCAGAATAGTCTGACACTTACCACTCTCACACAATTTGGGGCACTCTTAGATTACTGACCGGTGTGACCTGTTCTCGAGTTTCCCATTCATAATATTAATTAGGATACATCTCAGGCCTTCAAGGCGGTTTAGGTGCCCGCCTTAACGGAGACTCCCCATATTTAGGTATGTTCTAGTTCATAACAATATATAATTCAATAAACACATGGTATGGTAATTATTGTTACTTTGAATTAATTTGACGAAACCAGAGCTTGCTACAGAATTATGTTGTAATTTTATTATTTCTTTGAATAAGTAGGTATCACATTTAAGTTACTGAACTAAATGTAGAATCTTACTATTTAGTCTTCTATCTATATTATCTCACTCTCATATCTTATTTAGACTTAAGGAACTGAGTATAGTAATATTTATAATAAAATGTGTAAGTATGAGATGACTAGATTAAAATAATCGAGTTTAACTAGACCTATGTCCCAAATATGTTTAAGGAAGATCTGAAGTTATTTTTTTTTTTATTAAAAACGTAGCCCCACCATAGGATTTATTCCTGTGTCGTGGGTGCGTCTACAAACATGAAAGTTCACACACACAAATACCCAGACCGAAACAAATAACTGTGGATCACACAAAGATTTGTCCCGTGCGGGAATCGAACCCGCGACTGTTAGACATAGTGGGCGGAGCGGCTTAAGCTTTTAATCACTGCGCTAAATCGTCTGTCAAATGGAGGCTGCTTATACCCAAGAAAACAATATCTCTAGCCGATACCTTAAGAGGCATGGCGTAATGCTATGGATAATTACAACGTTAAACGTACTGCCATTTCGATAACATATATTAATAATGCACACATGATATGTATCCGTAATTTTAGAGATCAACTTAAGTTCACAACCTTACCCCGAAGGAGTGTGTATATTAGCGGTCATAGACTCCTCTAAAGGTAAACATATTTCAGATATCTAAAATTCAGGACACTGAATATGAACATTTTCAAAGTTATCTTAGCCTGGTGAGGCCTGCCCACCGGCATTGGGACCACGCCGGCCGGAGGGAGTTCGGTATCCAGCTGGCTGGTTCAATAACATCGTAATGAGCTATTTCTCTAAGCAGTTGAACTGAAGACGTCATAAGCGATGGTGCAAACGACAAGAGATACCGTTGATATAAACTTGTGCCGCCAAAACAATTAAAATACGCCACTCAGCTCAGATAAGATTATTTGTTTTAATAATTAAATTTAAAGACTATAAATATAAGTCAAGCATTAAGTCCCAAGATAGGTACGTCTTATTGTGTTATGTATTCACAGGTAAAGTGTATTTAAATGTGACGTGATCAAAATTTTCATTAGAAAGTAATCCTCTCAAACTGAGAGGGTTTAGACCCCCCGCTGGCCTAGTGCGGGTTCGCGAACTTCACACACCATTGAGAAACTCTTTCTTAGGATATTCAGGTTTCCTCACGATGTTTTCCTTTACCGTTAAAGCAAGTGATACTTAATTTTTAACACGCACATGTTACTGTAGTCTCTGCCTACCCTGTATATATATATATATATATATATCATATATATCATCACGCCAGCTCCCTCGCGGGGTAGGCAGAGAGAACAGAGTTCCAACAGGTTCTTTCCTTACATACCTCTCTGGCTTTCTCCACTCTCATAGTTCGTCTCATACACACTCGCCGGTTACGGAGACTCTTGACTTGCCCTTCAGCTAAGACTCGGTTTATTTGGTCATGGTAAGATAGTCTAGGTCTTCCCCGGCACCTACATTCTTCCACTTTCGTATTGTATATCTGTTTCGTCATTCTTTCTTCTGGCATTCTTTCTATATGCCCGAACCGTATGTTCAACGATATTTCCGTCAATTGTAGACCGATTTTGATGATTCTTTTTGCATTGGGTCCAGTATAGCTCCAAGGTGTTCCCATTTTAATTTCATTGTTATTGGACCTTGGACTTAGAAGATACACCAAGGAACTCCTTAACGACAAACAATAGGAATGTGTAAATTGAGATATTATGGGTATTACGTCAATCCTGTAGGTACCCTACTATAGAACTAAGCAGTATGTTAGCCGACTTCAGAAAAGGAGAAGGTTCATAATTCGTCTGGTTTTTTTTATAACTTCTTTGCTTATGAACCGATTTTGATGATTCTTCTTACATTGGGTTCAGTATAGCTCTGAGGTGGTATTATTTTAATTTTATTGGTATTAGACCTTTAAAGGAGACTAGGACTTTAAAGATACACCAGGGAACTCCTTAATGGCGAACAGCACGGATGTATAGATTCCGGTATTATGGTTATTTTATCAATCCTGTAGGTACCTTACTGTACAACTCAGCAAAATAATATAATATCGGTATATAAATATTAGTAAATAATTCTCGTAACTTAAAATTGTAAAAAAATCTTTTTAAAAAAGGTAAACCGACTTCAAAAAGCATAAAATAAATATTTGAAGTCGGTTCAAAGTAACCGACTGCACTGACCGGTACCCACTTCAAATATTATTTTTTTACTGTTTGAAGTCGGATTACCTTTTTTTTTAAAGATTTTTATTTTTGGATTTCATCATGGTTCTTACCGAAGTTTCGAGTGCTTTACAGCACCTATGGTCACAGAAAGTGATTGAAGTCTATATTGTATTGTTATTCAGGGGAACCTTTACACTCTTTCATTATGTGTGGAGATCGGACGACTACGTAGACTGATGATGGTCAGGGTGTGTCATGTCTTAAATTTGGTTTTGAATTTAATTACATGAAATATATTCAAGCCGATAAAGGACTCTTCTCTCTTTTCTATTGAAATTAAAGACTTTGACAGCAGGCTCATGTACAGTCAACGAAAGTCGCTTATCCTTCTCAATTTTTCGAATCAATAATACATCTGTAAAATATTATCATCACCAAATTATCAGCAACATATTGAAATGTATTCAGATCCACAAAAATACATGATTTGATGCAAAACAAATGTGTGCAAGCGTTTTAAAAAACGGAGAATGTTAAGCGATTTTTGTTGCTTCAGTCATCAACCTCACCCATCCTTGATAGAAATCGCTATTCTTACACAAAGATTTTTGGTCTATCAAATTTGGTATATGACATGGCTGTAGACTTTGAGTGGCGGTGTTAGTGTCTTAGTCAGCTATTTTTTGTTCATTTACCCGAATTTTTGTCGTTGATACTCGTACGTTAAAAACGTAAAAATAAATGGCGATAAACATGGAGAAAGTAATTTTATTTAATCTATTATAATAAATAATCTTCCCTAGTCTATGGAAGCCAATTATGGTTAAGAAAATAAGGTCAAGGAATTTTTTTTCTTTAATTTTATGCTATCGAAGTATAAAGTTAATTATCACCACAGCAGGCTTTAGCAGCCAATTTACTAACTCGAGGTTCTAAAGTTAAGTTGAAGGCAATTTAACGTTATAACCCCGAGTTAGTCAGTAGGTAGCGCTAACCCCGCCGCGGTTCGCGCAAGTGGGCCTAAATGTTGTGAAAATATATGTATGTGTGCATGCAGGTATGATATATTCCTATGACGAATAACACAAATAAAAATTCGTAATTTTTATTTAGTCATATCATAGGTACACCTACGCGTAGTTTTGTTTAGCGTAGAACCATGCGGCCGTCAATGTCGAGTAGTTTACGTCACATTTAAATATTTCTACTATAAATATTTACAGAATCGGGGAATTTCATTATCATGCATGAATTATTATAAATATTTAAAGTTTAGGTGCTTGAAACTTATTTCATTCATTTACAGGTAATTCATTTAAGTCATACTCACTTCAACTTGTCGTAATGCTTTTCAGCCGCTAATCTAATGAGGTTGACGTTTGCAAAAATTATGCAGTTTAATATTCAACTGGGTATAAAGAATTAATAACAATAATTAGTTTTATATGATGAAGTTTTACCGCATCGGTATACGGCGGCAGGGCCCAAACTTCTCTAATGACTAAGGAATAGTTATTCTAAGGACCAAAATTATGCAGTCGTAGAAAATCGTCATTCTTGCATCTTGTGGATGTCATAGAGGGCGGACAGAGAAGAAAAATCGATCACGATCATACCCCTTGCGTGGTAGGCAGAGAATAAGAAAATTATAACACAAAAAAATAGTTTATGTCGTCTAATCGGTCGGATCTTGGGATCACATGAGATCATGCAGCCTTGAAGGGGTCAGTTACTATTATAACACTTCAGGGTTCATTTTGGTGAAGTGTGAACATAAGGATGTTTTTTTGCGTGCGTTTAAAAACATAAAAGTTCACATACACAAACACCCAGACCGAAAAAAATATTTGTAGGTCACACAAAGATTTGTCCCGTGCGAAGTGGCTTAAGCTCTTAACCACTACACCAAACCGTCCGTTAATGTTGTTCCTTACTACTCCGACTGAACATTCATTTAAGTTCATGAAGGTACGAGGGAACATCCCTCGTTTAATCAATTCAAATCGCTACCCTCGCCGCTGTTCGTTTACAAATTACGTCAGAAAGCAATAAATCCATTGCAGTTTATCCAGACGGTCAGTTCCGTACGAATCGACGTAAACCCAGTGCTGTACCGTGACGTCACGTTAAATGAATTGGATTCAATTTTGCCATGAAGCCGATAATGAACTTGATATTCATTGTCAAAACTAAGATGTATGAAAACAGACATCAGTGCAGCTTAGTATAAAATCAAGAGGATCACTAACGGCGATGGAAAATATCACGAGAGAATTTCATGTCTGAGATTTCTTCGCAAGTCTCCGGTAAATGAAAAAAAGGGAATATATGTGAGTCATTATCTATCACATGAACTTAATGGTTTTGATGAAATGGAAGTTTAGATACTTTATAACGAGTGAAGGAAGTACTTCCAGTTATTTAATACTAGCTTAGCTGCGACGCACTTTTAAATATTATCATACTTTGTAAGCTCTTGAAGCCTCAATGGCGCACATTCGCCCACACCATACAGATAATACTATTCTTGTCCTACAGTTTCGTCTATATAGACTATACATAGCCTTGGTATAAAAGTCTTGTCTTCCGCCCCACAGTTTCAAAACGTCATGACGAAAATAACCTATATGTAATTCCAGCTTGTAATAAACTTCTAAGTCTGTGATTGAGTAATAAATATATAAACTTTAGCATTTCTATATAAATAAGATTAACTAATATCTACATAACCCGAGGCCTTATTTTCGTGTAATGATATTTTGTATGCCCCTATTAAACGATCATATTACGAAGTTATTTTGTAGCGCGCCGCGTTGCGTACCTAATTGGTAATAGAGAATAAGAGCCCTGTGGTTTTTCAGTAAGAAAACGTCCCAAACACTCACTACAGAGCAAGTTTATCCCCCGCAGAATAGTAGGCGAGCTACACACTTTTTAGACACGCCTTCACTAATATCAATGCAGGGCCGTAATCTTATCACGGTAATTTCACAACATTGAAGACCGTATCAAAAGCGTATAGGTTTTACTCAAATTCCACGCGCAGACGCTACATGCTTCGGGCGGGACAATTTCGATTAGCGTTTCAAAAGGGTGACTCCATAGAAATGTTTTTACCTTTCTAGGTGGCTACTTGGGTTTTGTGAAGTGGTTAAATAATAAAATAAATAAATCAGATCATATACTATCCCACTGTTGAGCAACGGCCTCATACAAATGAGGCGAGAGAGATAAGATCATACTCCATCACGCGGACCCAGTGTGGATTGGTGGAGGCAGCTTTTCGGCCATCTACAGATGGAACTTATCAAGCTGCCCATAAGGCTTCCAACATGCCTTAGTGACTACTACATTAAGTTGTAATAGGGACCAACGGCTTAACATGCCTTTTGAAGCATGGAGACTCTTGAATATGAAATTGCCCCAAACGGCCACCCATCTTAGATCTGAAGCCCCGAACACTACTTAACGATGGTGATAAGAACACTGTAGTCGCCCAGCACAACGAGCGTCTTCGTGGATGCGCATAAAGAAAGCTGGTTTTATGCTACTCCTTAAAGTAAATCGCGAACTTTCTTACGTAATTAAAAATTTGGTATTCGAATTTGAACTAGACATCAAAAACCAAATCGTAACGTAACGCGAGCATGATCACGGTGAGTATACTTCCTAAGTATCCCTCCCGAAGCGTTTGATCAGATTCACTTTCATGTCCGATAGGCCATCCATCTCGATAAGTTTGGAAAAATCAAAAGTTAGGTCAAATTAAAACCAATTTTAAATAAAACGTAAGCGTCGTTAACTTTATACAAAAATATGATTTCCAATACATGCAACGGACATCTTAAAACAATGACGTATTAATCTTAGAACCGTTATGTTATCAATTCGTTATTAAGTAACAAACGAATATCTCTCGATACTCCGTATTTATAATGGGTTTTTCAATAGATTCGTTCACATAAATATTATTTACAACGTTAGTAACGATCGCTATAAGCTATTAGATTTAAGATGTGTCTATATATATAAATTATAATTGAGTCATGATACGTGGTCGGTAAAACTATAAGTCACATAATGATATGGCCGCACCTTAAAGAGCAACGCAGCTTGGAAGAATCGACGAGGGACTGTTTAAAGTCCTTGATTCGCACGAATTCATTTAAACTATATTTACAGGGTGGATTTTTGAGATAGGGCAGTAAGGGCAGCTACCTCAACCGTTATATCTACAGGAAAACGGTCTTGGGAAACTTATCTTTAACTTTTTGCAACATTTTGAACTGCATTTACAGATCTTGAAAAAAATGTATAGGCCAAACTAAAACATTTTTTGATATCAATCGATCTTGTTTCTAATAAAAACAACCTAATACAAAAGTATAGGAAAAGTTCTTTTTCGATTTCTGACTTTTCTAGTTATCCAACCTCAGTTAGTCCAATAGAAATATTGATCATTATAAGAAACAGAATCGAGGGACAATAAAGCAAAGTTTTTGCGTAAATTGCCTATTTCCTTACATTTCAAAATCTGTAAATGCATACATACATCTGTAAATACAACGGTTAGAGTAGCTGCCTTCACTGCCCCATATCAATAAATAATCCAACCCTGTATATGTTGGCAAAGCACTAGGCACCAATACAACTCGCTTACAAAGATCTTCTCACAACCGCGATCATATTTTCTCAAATTCGGACAAGGAGCACGGGCGTACTTTCTTACATGTTTTGTGATGCAAAACATTCACACGGCGAGTCGCGCGCCAAAACTGCCAAATCACACCTTTTAAGTGGTTACGGAAAAATGAATTCTTAACTGTATTCGTGAAAATGGAACACTGACTGACCACCCCGAACGTTAACTCTGCTATATAAAACTGCTGCTCGTAGTTTCGTGACTTATTCCCTTTATACCCTTATATTTATAAAAACAAAGTGAAATAATTAAAATGACGGCAGTGCTGCCACACTGTCTGCAGTTACTAAGTGAGAAATAATACCATAGATTATCTTTTAATTTCCAGTATCAGTCCAGAGTCTAGTATTATGCCCGGTATATGACAATACGCACGTGCCCTATTATACGAGACCTAGCATCGTCGGCGAAAAGTGGGTTTACACAGTAAACCTCTGCCACCCCGTTTAGGAAACACAGGCGTGACGGTGATTGTTTTTTTAGATTATCTCTTTTTCGCTTATATGGATAGAGCGCAGTCTGCCGTTTCATTATCATACTCAAGGTGCGACAAAGAACTTTTGCATCGCTTCTCGTTTAGACCGAAAGTCGTGAAAGTCATAGCCATAAGGTTACACGCTAAAATAGTCATAAAAATGTATAAACACTGTCTGTGACGAAAATTTCTTATTTGCGATCGGCGCCGAAGCTACGAAAATCAAAGCGATCCAAAGGTCAAAGGACAAAATTAAAAAAGTACTCACTTATTTCTTCCGCATCGTCTGACAGGTCAGATGACTTGTCTTCGATTTTCTGCAAAAGAAATTGAGGTATGTCAATATTATTAACAGACACGTTCGTGAGAATTTTTGATGAGATTTTTGTGATATAAATAAACAACACTAATATTAAGTTCTACGATCTAGCTAATTTTGAAGTAGAATAGAGCCACTCCTACTTTGTGGGTGAATCGTAATACACCATCGATATTACTAAAAGACTGATTACGTATTTTTTCCATTGTCCTTCTTGCAAGAAACAGTTCGATATTTATTAATTGCAGAGCAACAAAACAATTTAAGATCACAGCATTATTTAGATCCGATACTATTCCCCTGGTCACAAATTGATAACATAATGAAATAAGTTTACTTATACTATAGTTAGTTTATTTATATATTTGTTTATACAATTTTATTTCCATTTCTTCCAAAGAACTCATAAAAGTACAGCTAGTAAATAATTTCAATAAAAAGGGATTTATTATTGGTATTTTTCGCGTTATTTAAAATCCAACGCAAAACATTCATAATGATCGCAAATTATCTATTTCATCATTATACGTTTGTTAAAACAGTACTCTTTACGGTATGATTCTTTAAGTGGGCTATATATAAGGATTAGAATGCAATGTCGAAATACGTTGTGATTGCTTGTCTATTTAGTAAAATAGCAAATACATTGTACAGAGTTCCAGCAGGTTGTTCCAAGAGTTGGAACTCTGTATTCTCTGCCTTTCTCTGTATTTATCATCACGGCAGATCCCTTGCACCCGCAAGGGATTTGCCGTGATGATATAGATAGATAGAAAGAATATTGTATCTGACATTTTATTTGCTGATGGTACTTAACAAGATTTAGATGCAGTGGGAAGGAAAATAAGATCAATAATTCAATTTAACTTTTCTTGGATGCAATGCGAATCAAGGTACCTGTATATTTATAGAGACGGGTATTTTTTTCCATTTGAAAGGACTTTAGATGCAGCGAGAAACATCCCGCACTTTTTATAGTAGAGTCTAGTTTAATGTATTTTGTGAAAGCAATCGTCATACTTCTGTGGTCTAAAGAACTAGAACGAAAGATGATGGTATGTTTTCACACCGAGATAAGTCATGATGACTAATTTCATATGCGACTCGGTGTCCTGACGGTGTACACACATCTACACTCGGTCTATAGACTTGACGACGAGTGTTATAATTATGTGTCGAACTTCTCGAAACTCATAGTCTCTCTCTGTCCACCCTAACGTGATGATATTATTATTACAATGAAATATTACGCGTTCTCAATTATAATATAAAGAGCTTCAATACTCTTACCAAATACAAAACACAAATTTCCTACGTTAAAACAATCTTTAAACATTACATTTAATGCTAATATTCAGAACTTGTTATATATACTTTGTACCGAAAGCAAATTTCTCCGCTAGGTACGTCACCTGAGGGTAAACAAAATGGTATTTCGCCCGTCGAACCGACCGACGCCACGACCGAGAGGGTGGCTTGAAAGAGGGCTATCTAAACGTAAGTGGGGGGTGGTTGTTACGCAAAACTTGAAAATCTACGCGGTGGCTTTGTAAAGCGCCTGTGTACAGAAACGCTTAATACTCGTAAAACACAAAGCCCTTTCGAATAGGGCACTCCCTAGAGTTAGAAAGAAGAATGCAGTTTTTTGACGACTGTTTAATTTAGACCATGAACTGGCCGATTACAAATTCCCTCGAAAACAAAATTCGCATTCTTTTCATGTTTGATATATAGATATTCTTGAAGATCGGTATCGGTATTCCCGTAAGAATGTTTCTCTTACTATTTCTATGAATACGAATATTCATACTTTCACGCTTTGAATAATATTTGCACAGTGTTGTAAAAAGTTGGCCAGGACTGGGGCAAGATGATCATGAACAAGGGTCGGTTAGGATTGGTTTATACTTGGGCATGTTTAGAACACGCAGTGGATATAGTTCATAGGCAGCCAGGGGTACTCGGCGATGTAGATTCCAGAAGTTGTCGTCCTCCTGGCCGAAAAAGTAGTAAAGTCCTACCGGCCAATAGCGTACTCCTGCATCTTCAAAAAGCCATTTCTGTTCTAAAACGACATCAATAATACAGTCAAGAAGTGTTAGATGCCTAACTGGGGCAACAAAATCTCATGAATAAAACCCTAAATGTAACTAGATGTGATTTTGCCTATCAATGAGACATAACCTAGAATTGAGGGCAGGATGCACCCAAGTAATATAGTCACAAATAGACCTAATCGTGGAGTTAGATTTGGAATCCTCGCTATATTTTATACTTCCTAATTACACCGATATTGCGGTAAAATCTAAAGTATTACAGGTAAATTGTACTGTCTGCTAGAATAAATTGTTACTATAGTAAGGAGTATACTCCAGGACTAACGAGGTAATTCGTACATATGAGTACATAAGTAATATTCTATAAATGAATTATCCCGGCCGCGGTACCAATAAAATTTAACTATACTTTATAATCAGACACCTGCTTGGCCTCTTACACGTAATGTCACAAGTTTCCTTATCAGTTTTTCCGCCATTGACTAGACGAGAATGTATTCATGGACCTAATGTCAGCCAAGATCGGCAGACGAACAGTCTGCCTCGCGAATGCGACAAAAATATAGACACGTGTGTCGGAGATGCAGACTGAGATTGTGGGGATATATGTAGCTAGTGGCAGCTATACAATATCGTCTCCTCATGATAATTGTAGTCTTTGTTGGTCGCGGATCGTCTGATAACAGTCGGGACGTGTACGTGCGATAGACAGACACGCTGTCACGACGACAGCTATTGAATTCAATAACTCCGTCATTCGTGCTACATAACAGAGGTCGAAGTGTGTCGATGTGGTAGAACCACTTCGATTCTCAGTACGTGCTAATACGATTACTTCTCTCGAAGAGGTAAAAATATGGCACGTGAACCAAAGTCCTCCTTGCATCGGTTTCCTCATTACTGAGGGCCGTGATCATTTCTTTGAAACAGTTTTATATGGGAAGCACTTGCTTTTAGTTAATAGGCTCTAGTTAATAATCATAATATTAGTCATGTTAAGACACGGGTCTCCTCTCAAACTGAGAGGTCTAATTAATTATATAAATTTGCGAACTATGCGGCAAGTGTTTAATATTTGTATTCCATGCCATATTTGTATTTTCTACTACTTATAAAAATAATGAAAGCATCTGGTCTCTAAAATCAGTACTTTCGTTATAGTAATCGCCTCCGTCTGAAGCGGGAGTGGCAGTGGTGTACACTTATATTTCGCAGACAGAATTCCAGACTACGCACTGCCATTGTTTTACACTTGTTTGACATTATTATATTGTTTTAAAGTTTTTCTTAAATTTTCACGCTCTTAAATGTATTTTCTTTGCAAGTTGTGAATGTCTGTAATATAGGAAAACGCTAGTTTTTACTTGTCGTGCAATGTCATCTCATGTTGGTGTCTCTTTAATTTATGCGCCTCATTACTTTAAATAAATGAAGAAAATTAATGCAGTTGACAGGTTATTAAGCAACAGGTTATAAAGTTTGCTCTTAGAACGTTCTCTTGGAATATTGATTTTTATGAGATGCTACTTGTTTGATGAAAGATAAACGTTTTTATAGTGCGCGACTTCAAAATGGACGGGGGCTTATGGATTGTTGTGATTTCACTTAAATAAATAGGATAAAAAAAGCAATTCTCGAACAAATCTGTAGTTTATTCTCGAGCGTAGTGGTTGCACGCTCGCCCTTAGGTCCGCTGAAGCTGTAAAGGCCTCGCGGCCAACAGCGTACATCACTCACACACACACACTCTAAATTTGTTTCAGGATTAGAGTGCTAAATCGAAAATTACCAAACAATAGACATAATGTCCTTGAAGATGGTTAAAGTTCTACAAAATGGTACACTTAAAACCTTGAAATGACGAAAATGACAATATAATGTTTTGATTTGTCACACGACTTATTTGAGTGGAAATGCAGTGTGTTAGATAAAACATGCCTTTTCGCCGATGATGTTAGATCCCAGGGCCTGCCTATTGCCATATACCGGGCACAATTCCTCTGAACTCTGAACTCATACTTGGGAATTTTTTCGTTAGAAAATCAACATTTGTTCTACTTAGGATTTCAAACAAATACAAAACAAAGCGATGCGCTTTGCCACTAGACCAACGAGGCAGTCAATAAGACCAACGCGGCAGTCAATTAGACCAACGCGGCAGTGTGTAAGTTAAAGAAAATAATAACTAACCAAATCAAAATAAGTATCCTAGGTATCTAGTAGTCCGGTTAGGTAGGTCCAACTTTGAGAGAGAGGTCACGACGAATCCAACTCGGCTGAGCAGCGTTCGGGAAACTGCGCAACATCTTCTCATCGAAAATACCTCAGTGCCTCGTGACTAAAGTTTTTAGTCAATGTGTGTTGTGACCAGTGATGATATACGGGTCAGAGACGTGGTCTCTTACAATAGGTCTCATAAAAAAGAGAGTTGCTCAGCGAGCTATGGAGAGACCTATGCTCGGCGTTTGTCTACGTGATCGAAACAGGAATGAGGAGATTCGTAAAAGAACCAAGGTCACCGACATAGCCCTTAAGATTAGCAAGCTGAAGTGGCAATGGGCTGGCCACATAGCGCGAAGATCGGACGGGCGTTGGGGCAGAAAGATTCTAGAGTGGCGACCACGTATTGGCAAGCGCAGCGTGGGACGACCGCCTGCCAGATGGACCGACGATCTTGTGAAAATCGCAGAAAGTTGTTGGATGCAGGTGGCATCGGACCGGTTACGCTGGAAAGCGATTGGGGAGGCCTATGTTCAGCAGTGGGCAAGTATAGGCTGAGATGATGATGATGATGATGATGAAATCAAAATAATAGTTGTAGAGGGCCCTCTTAGGCCCGTATTACAGAACGTAAATCAGTCGTGAATCTTGTTTTAATAACCGAGTTTGTACTTAAATGTTGCCCTTAGTCAGATAATAGATTAATTGAATGAACACTGCCAATTAAGGTGTTTGAGGATTTCTATTCTTTGTAAGGGTAATTTTTTATTTCTCAGCCTCAATGTACTAACGTCGTAGTTAGTACATTGAGGCTGAGAATTCTGCTTTCTGCGAAATGATTCCTGTGTATCATTTCGCAGAAAGCAGAAAGTATCTACATTCAATAATATTTAACTAACCTCTCATTGCTATAAAATAGAGACAATCGGCCATAATATAATATATTGTCATGGCGCGGCAATAACTTGAATGCCACGTACTATACTTTTAATGTAGAAGCGTTAATTAAATCAAAACAAAGTATTATAAAGCAATAGAATTATTGTTACCATATGATACATAGGAAAACCGCATACATCTGACCTTTCAAACCGGGCATTACCTACTCCAATACAAATGATGGACAATGGCGCAATTTCTCATTCAAAAATCACCTGTAATACATATGCATTCAGCAGCGATTCTTGAACAGTTGTTGAATAAATGTTATAACTGAAACCATGACCTGGACGGAAAATATATAAAATATATTCCTGGATAAATGTGATTTGAAATCAATCAGCAGGATAAGATGAGGTGTCTGTTTTCATTTTATTTACTAGGCTATCCATATTTTTATATTGCTTCGTTGCTAATTTCTACCAAATGTTAGTTGACTTAGAACGAAGAGGAGACGGTGGAAATATTCGAACTCACACATCTAAAAAGCTCTGTGAATTATGCTTTGTGTAGATTGAGAGCAAGCAAAGTAAACAATAAAGAAATAAGGTGTAATACCTGACGAACAAATAGAAATTAACCACGGAAGAAAAAAAATGTTATACCGTTTGATTAACCATGTTAAATAGGAACTCACCAGCAATCTACGTGTAGAGAGTCATTCTTTATTCAGTGTTCGATTTTGAGATATAATAAAAATCAAATTTAAAAAAAATGGTTACAGTATGACTAAAAAAATTTAATATTATGGTTGGTAAATCTGTTTCGTAGAACGGACGATACAGCCTGACTATAATACGCAGTTGGGCACTAGGCGAAGTCGAGTTATCTGATTATATCCATAGTAATATTGTCAGTTTTAAAGTAATTTTGTTAATGGTACGTCCGGGTGGAGCTGCATGCTAAATCTAGAATATAACACTCTTAAATTAATAAAAATATCACGAGATTAAAACATTTTAAATAGGTCTATAAACAATATGTATTAATTCACCATTAGTCCACTTCGATCCATACTCTTGCTATTCCAGGCTGGATAAGAACTACAACAATATCCCACAGGTCTAATTTCACGCATACGGGAAAAACTTCGTTATGGAAGTCGGACATTCATTACTCCATAAAGATTATAATAAATTCTATTTGCATAAATATGTCCCTACTGCCCGATAGGGGTTTCCTCTTGAGATTGCGTAAGAGTCATTTCCTATATACGAGTAGATAAGTTTACTATGATATGTTAACGGCCAGCGTTGTTTGAATTTGCTTGCCTCGCTGAACAATTAGTTGGAAGGCTGGCTTCACACTTTCGTACGAGTCGCTCAGGCGTGCACCTGGGAGCACCTACCCTTCACCACTCGCATTACTGTCATTGCCCAATCTTCGCAGATAGAGGTCGATTAAATAGCTGCTGCGTCGGCTTTATGTATATGTTTGCGTATGTTGCCTTAAAAAACACTCACCGTCGCAAAAAGCGTAGAAGACGCTAAAGATATCAAGAAATCGAATCAGACGTTATAGCATAAACTTAGTAGTAAAAATTAAAAGAAAAACAACGTATCTATTTAATATAAATACACAAAATGAGAGTAAACTCGTACTCCTTCTCGCTACTCGCTTCCTATAACTTGTGCATCAAATCTCTATGTCTCCATCAATATTTATAAGCATTTCAGGTAGGACTCAAAAACACTAGTTATCAAACAGTGAGGCCTCCAAATCAAAGACCGTACCTACTATCTTCGATCAGGATGTGTCTGGCATTAACTTCGATGATTTTTACGATCCACATAGATTAAGTGTTATATAGCTTGAGATCGATGCATTCGTTTCGCCATATTAAAACATAAGATTTTACGATGAACATAATAAACGCGCAAGCAAATTATAACTTCAATTTTAGGAATTTACATCCGTGTTTCTAAGTTTCACAATCTTATAACTTCTAGAATCTTATAAGAAGCGTACACCTTCTGAAGCTTCGTTAGTATTGTGAGTATTAATCGCTGTTATAAATATATCACCAATAATAAAACACATCATGTATATTTCTTTAGTGTACGTACACGTAACGAGCGAAAAAAATACGATGACCATTATATTTTTTCCGCAACGTGCGCGCGGCACGGCCCAGCAAAAATGTACGTACGATTCAACATGATTTGCAGATATCGACTGCGTAGAATGCAACCGAGGGACACACATTTTACCGTTTAGGGTTGGGAGCGAGAGAAAGAAAATATAGATGGATTACGTGAAAGTCAGAGACAACAATACTGTCGATAAGGAGATGTCGAAATAGTTTATTAGAGGGCTAGTTGTTCAGAAAGCGTTCTGTGACTTTCATCTTTATTTAGAAAATTTGTGTGAAAAGGATGACATGTCAACTCGATGGCGTTACGCTGGCGATAATCGTGTTTTTGCTCTCTGAAGAAAGAGAGAGAAGCCCTCTGATCTCAAACGGAGATGTGTTAAGATATAATGAATGACATATATTGCCTGATAAGGTCTACTACAGACAAGTAGAATATGTAGTACAGTTACCTGATGGTTCTGCTTTATATACAGCAGCATAATTATGTTCTTTTTCTCGAAGAGCAGACTGGTAATGCAACCCCGTTTTAATCAATAACTCCTGTCGTGTAAAACTACTATTTATTTTGACTATTGTGCATTTTGCGATGGAGCGAGTTCTGTTTTGCAACTGAGGCCTTAGCGTAAACAGATTGACGTTAGCGTAACGCTATCGAGTTAATGTGCTATCTTTTTTACACAACCAATTTACTAAAGACGAACATGACTGCACGATTTCTCCAACATCACTATAATGTCAAACAGTTTGTGCTTAGCCATGTCGAAAATGACTTTAATACTTTTTGCAGAAAATGAAACAAGTTACTTTGTTATTCCTCGGGTTGAAAGCTAAAAACTTTTAAGCGAATCTGTTTTCCCACGTTGTTTTGATACGTTCATTTCGCAATAGCAGTCGCCGAGGGCAACCCTGCTTTCAACGGGTTGGCGTATTGCATTCCTCGGATGTTAAACTTGTTTAAACACAGATGTTAAGTTAAAAGACTACTTTTGTATCTTTGAATCTACGTAGGTATATACTAGACCGGGGAAGTCGCAGTATGTACTGTGATTACGTAAAAAATCTTTAATAAAGTCTACGAACATTTGGCAACTTTATATACATAATAAATGTCATTTAAAAAAAAAATTGAGTTTTAAGTATGTACTAAAGGTAACGACCGAAACGCCTGTCCCACTGTGGACATCTTTCCGCTGAAGAAGGACTAAAACATTTAAAATATTTTAAGACTTGTTGCAATGTGTTTCATTCGTCTCGCAATAAGCTTTTAGTTATAAGCAATTTGTTTCTTTTTTTGTCACAATTGGTTCCGTCGTGTGAATACCATCCTAGCTACTGAATCAGGCCACGTCTATCAAATCAATGCATTGTGACGGGAAATAAATGAGTTTGCAAAATTTCAACATGATAGGTCTATAGGAAGCGGTCCAAAATTAGCTCGCAAGATTTTACCCAATCACGTTTGGCCAGAACCTTACGAGCTAATTGTTTTTAATTGTATGCGAGTTAATTGTATTACTACAAGTGAAGCTGATACAGGTTTTTTAAACTGGTACCTATATGGAAAAAATATTGCCGACTATAATTAAGCGATAATTGTCCGACAATAAAAAAATATTCCTACAGAAAAAAAAATGCTATTATGTTTAAGATTTATTTCACCGTAAATCGTATGAAAAGCACGTAAGTTTCAGCCTGAATAACGCGATTGTTTAACGATCCTATTAACATTTTCTGGATGACTGAAGACTTGAGATGTTCATGAATATGCATTATTCTTGTGGAGTTATGCATTTACTAACTCCAACGCTAAGCGACAACGACCTATCGAGTTTACGTCTCACACGCCATTATATTTACCGATTATGATTGTGTTACAATAAAAAAACGATTTTGCATAATTGAACTTTGTTAATTATATGGTAGAATGAACTTCGAATCGGAACAAACACAATAGCACAGTAATGAATGATTATGGTAGGTAATCGTTCAGAACGTATACTTTTTGCGTTGGGGTAGGTCAGATATCTTAGGAGAAATATGAAGATCAGTGACATTTTAACAGTTTTTTTTGCTAAATAAGGGAAATACTGAGAGACTGTAATGATTTAATATGCTATCAAAACTGGCGTTAAAGTGTAGTAGTGCAGTCTACTCCAATCAAATCTAAAACTTTTTTTCACTCAACATAAAAACGTCGATTCCTTGCTAACAGCATTTTCATTTCAATGTCTTCGGAAATACCTACCGTCGCCTTAATATATTATAGATTGCAATCACAACCAAAACATCTAAAAACGGTGATGGTTAGTTCACAAAGTTTTAGAGTTTGATTGGAATAGACTATACATTGAATTGTTTGGCTATTTCATATTATAAGCTCTTTATTAACCGATAATTATTATGTTCTGCATATTTTTAATACAATAATACTTTATAATTAGCGACCCGCTCCGGCTTCACTCGGGTGAATTATACACTTAAACCTTCCTCTTGAATCCTATTTATCGCGTCCAGACAGACAAAAAGACGCGAGGACGCGGCGGACGGACCTGTTGTAAAATATGTAGGGATTAGAAAATTACTGTAATTTTTAATTATGGATTGTGTTAGATGGATGCGTACCCCTCGAGAGGATAGTGCGTGACATGTGCCACCGATACGCGCCTCAAAAGTAGTGTGCGGAAACTGATTTCGCTATAAGTGTATGCCCACAAAGGCGGACGGTCGCTGGCGGGTCGCGGATGATTTCTTACGCGTTCCCGTAACCCGCCACAGCGATAAGTTGGAGCACGGTGGGGGTTGTAGCCGGTAGAAGTCTTGGCATAACGGAGCAGGTATAGGATACCCCCAACCCAAAAATAAGGTGTATACGTACAGCATAAAACCGGTCGTCGTGGCGATCTTTTGGGGAGGCCCTTATCCTACAGTGGACGTCTTTTGGCTGAAGATAGATTATTGGGACAAACATTGTATATTTGTCACGAAAATATTTTATATAATTTCATGGTTTACGACATACCCCGATAGATGGTGATGCACCGAAAATAAACAATTAATAAAGATTAAAATTAGCACGCGGTTTTGAGTTTTTCAGAAGATTAATAAGTACCGGTCAGTTTCGGTGTAGGGTCAACCTTGCCACAGTGGAACAGTTGAATTTACTCCTTAGTACACACGGAGGTTTTCGTTCATGGATAGCTAGATTGTATTTGTCACGTATAAGAGATGATGCTCGCGTCACATATTTTGCTTTACGATTTTGAATATTTTTCTTCCTAGTTCTCTCGCGGAGAAGGCAGAAAGGACAGTTTCAACGGGCTCTCCTTACAGACTGCGTACGCTTCTTTCCAGGTCCTCCTTGAACGTTTTTGTTCACCAAATCTCGTTGGGAATGTTAGACATTTGTCTTTACATGACAGTAGGTATCTATCTATCTTTATCATCACGCCAGATCGGTGTAGGCAGAGAGTACAGAGTTCCAACAGGTTCTTTCCTTACAGACTTCTCTCTGGCTTCCTCTACACTCATAGTTTGTCTCATACACGCTCGCCAGTTACGAAAACTCTTCACTTGCCCTTCAGATAAGAAACGGTATGTTAGGTATAATATGTGTTTTTGATGCCTTGAGTGTTATCGTGGGTTATGTATGGACCAATCACCATACTACTGCACAGACGAAGAGCGGGTTTTTGTGATTGGGATAGTGACCAAATTATGGAAAGTGTATTAATAATAATCTAATTTGATTTTTATGTTGTACACTCATTAGATTATGATGGGAGATAATATGTAATGTACCTATAGCCACCAAATAAATAACTTCAACACTCAAGTCTGTAAGAAGAGAACCTGCCCGAATTCAATACTTTCTGATTACCCTGCAAGGGATCTAGCAAGATGATATAGATAGATAGAAACTACTGATAATTAATTCTGTAATTCTTATTATTATTGGGCGTCGGGCATCGTCGGCGAAATGTGGGTGCACAAAGTACACCTCTGCCACACCTGCTTGGGGAATATAGGTGTGAAGGTGTTTTTTTCTTCTATAAGTAATAAAACAATACTAAACAGGTGTTGATCTTAGAATAAAGTGACGTTATTAAATAATACAAAAAAATGCAATTTTTCAAGTCAATGCTGCCTTGTTCGAAAATAACAACAAAACAAACGGAATACTGATGAAATTCCTTGCCCTTAGGGATCTGAAATCAGATGAGTATGCCAAACTTTCAAAGATTTTATCATCAATCACTGCTTTAAGTGGGTCAAGCGCTGCTGTAGACATGTTTACACCTGTTTTGAGAACATTTTATAATTGTATGTACATTGCTTCTAACATAACTTTTTGTAACTAATATAAGAACTTTAAATTGTAAGAATTATTGTATTGATAATCTGCACTTTAAAATATTTATTTTTATGTATATTTCATTATAAAAGAGTTTAAAAGAATAACATTTAGGAGCTATTTCTATCCTAATATTTTGCAGGCATCAGATTTTATTTCATATCCAGATTGTTTTTTTTTCTAGTCTTTTATTTCAACGTTTTGTCGTGATTGCGAGGTTCAAAAACGTTTTTCATTATTATTATCTCATGAATAGCCCTGTGAGGCATATTAGCACTTATACCTCAATATGTCTTGGACGACACATGATGACAGACTAATATGTTAATAGGTATTTTTTTATCTAATGAATCAAGAATTCAATAGAAATAAAAATTATTATGTAACTATTTATCCAAATAAAACAAATATGTCTCAAGTTCGCTTAGTGATTCTGTATCATAAGCTAGCTTGTCAGAGAGTGTATATGAGAGCATAATCTTCTAGTTTAATGAATATGTGTTCTGGCAGACACAAAGGAAAACAAGGTCAGTGCATTTTAGTTAGTTTTATTTTCAATTTCAATGTGATTTTGATATAATTAATATAATGAAACCAAGGAGTTTTTAAGAGGTGCAACCTTCAGGAATATATTATAAGTATGTGATTTTGAGAATATAAATAACTTATTTATGTACCAGGGTCTTAAGAAACATTTTCAGCGATTATTAGTTAAATAAGGATAATTAAATGAAGACTGTTAACGGCTAATTTATTATTAGTTATTTTGGTATTGTAGCAAAAACAACACCTGAATATTTTCAGAAAATATGAATAGTTTCAGATATTAAATTCCATTTTAAAACATGAATAATAATTTAATTCTCATTCCAAATTTATGTGTAGTTATGAGAATTTATATGAAAGGCTCTATCTAATGTGTGATCTTTTCATTTGCACAGCAAAAATGTTCATTTAGCAACTTATAATAGAACATACATTTCAACTGTTATTGAGTAGGTATAATTTTGTTTTAGTTAACAGTTCAATAATACTTTTTACTAGATCATCTTCAGAATGTCAGATTATCTTTTGCAAGTTTTTTTGAAGATTAATTGATTCTCATTTTGAGAACCTTTATAAATATTTATGAGTAGTTTAGTTTTTTAGGAAGTTTCTAAAAAATGCAAACAAAATCATAAAAGTGTTTCATTGATAACTATGTGTGTGCATCAAGCTCATTCGTACAATTAGCAGTGAGGCATGGTGACTAACAACAAAGAGAAACTCAACTTTCACCACTTATCAAGCATAGACAATATTTGTTTTTCTTAATCATAGAAAAAATAAAAACAAGGCATAAAAATTCATAGGTATGTAATATTTTTTGTCAATAAAATTCTAATGCAACTCATAAAATCATAGGTACGTATGATAAAAATACACATGTTTGATTAGCATACTACGGTGTTACGTTATATGTAAATATCATAACACACATTAATTAAAGACGGGTAAACACGTCGATGGCAGCGTCGTTCGACGGCCCGCACATGATATAAACAATAATATGAATGAACAAAACGTGCTTGTTGGTAGTAAAGCGAGGTGGAATGCGAGCATAGCTAATTAAAATGTTTACCAGCGTGTCCTGGTCGCCCAGCTCTCTGTAGTAGGACTCGCTGCTACCACGCCTGCTGCCGACACACATAGCGCGTCGCAGCAGGCCTGACAACATAGAGCAGAATCCACATTGCTGCATAGTTCTTGTGTCCGTAGCTAACCACTGTCTTTCAGAAAGTGGCGAGATCGACACGCCAAGAGATTTTAAAATCTCATACACCTCACGGAATAGATTTCTTATAGTGTTCTTTATCCATTTTGATGAGTGTTAGGTTGTGTCGCGATGTATTACGGACACTTTTTGTGTCTCATGTTTACGTGTATTACGAATATTTTAATTGGAATTTATTGTATTTGCGGTAAGAACACGCGATAAGGGAATAGATTACGATGGCTAGCGAGTGACTGCGGACAGCGCGCGGCGCGCCGCCGAATGGAGTGCTGACAACTTAACGACCGAGCAGTGAGTGAGTGAGTTAGTGAACATTTGCTCACTCTCCTGTTCGTTCTCCTGGTTGGACGAACGAACGCAAACAAAAAACATGTAACTACGGCTTTATAGTATTCTAATATACACAAAAAAAACTTGAAATGCTGCATGTATAATAAGTTTAATTAAGATTTTAATGAATAGTAACTGTAATAAATTTCATATACTGAACACAATTTAAATCATGCATGACAAAAAAAACAATGTAATTAATTTGTATAAATATACATTAAGGCCCCTATTACAGAACATAAATCAGTTGTGAACATAGTTTTAAAAATAGATTTTATTAATAAAATGTTAGTGTTAAAGCTAGATTCACGACTGATTCTGTAATACGGGCCTAAATCTTCATAACATTTTAGAATTTCATTTAAGTCAATTAGGGATAACATGAAGTAATTTTAATACTTTGTAAATAATCAATGCTATATTGATCATTAAGAAAAACATGCAATATATGGAATATATAAATATTCGTATATTACTCAAAAATGTATTTATGCTTTTTGCTTTTAGGGACGACAACACTGTCAATAAATATTAAACTGTCATTTTGTTTAATGTTACCAGGGTTAATAATCGACACAAATGATAATATTAAAATTAAATGAATTATTTTCTCCACCAGGCAGATAGGTAACGGTTTTAATTAATATTTTTTTCTGAACACTATTGACAGAAACACATTCTTGGTAATGTTTTGTGCGGGTAACCCTAAATTGGCACGCGTGCTTTTGCAACGCGTAGCGCTGTAACAGCTGTAAAAAATCATGTTATGTTAGCAGCTGGTTCATTCCAGTGTTTCACTAGCATCCTTTGAAAGCATAGATAAAAATAGATTATATCTATGGATGAAAGCGCTCGCTCATGGATATCCATCTTGCTCACTTACTAGTTTGTGATATCCATGCGCTCGCTCGAATGAGGGCTATATCGCGTTCCAGTCATTTCATAATTACAAATATAGCATGATTTATTTAAACTATAAACAAGCTATAAACCTTTCAAAGTAAGGGATACCTATTATGTAGGTATAGGAAGGGTATAAAAATAGAGATAGGATTAAAACATAGAGGGATTATAAACGAAGTTCAGGCGTACACTTTTTCTGGACATTTGGTACCATTTAGGTAACCAATTTAAAAATCTTTGTTTCTACATGGTTCGAACTTCTTTTTTATTCAAAATTAGTGACTTGTCATTTTGACGTAGGCTTTACGCAAATTTATCGGTTAATATTTGTTTGTCTAGTGATTGTGTTCTCGGAGACTTTTAATTTGTTTTCAATTTTGTGAAAACATCGTGCCACACAACTAAAATATCGTGCTTTATATTGGAATGCAAATCTTATTAGTCTAGAAAAGCAGATGAAGCTAAATTATGTAAGCTTCGCCGGTGACTTGGTTTTGTTGTATAATGGTAAAGATAAAATGTATTTTCTAATTTTAGAGAGAGAGATTAGTCATAATGATGGGAAAATTTACATCGATATCGATATTTTTTTGTTTTAGTATGCCTACAGATATTGCAGCCTAAATGGATAGTGTTTTTATGTAATACTGAGAGTGAACTCAGTATAGTTGCATCTTTTCAAAACATTTTTCAAAAGAGTGCTTCGATGTTGGACTCAAACAGGGAAGATTACAACCAGTAGCAGTTTCAATGTAAAATTAACTTCAATTTATTCTCTTTTAAATTAATGATATCTTTTGCAATAGATTTTTTCTTATATATTTTGTTCGCGCTTATTGAAATAAATAAAAACATCATGAATGGTTCAATTTTATTTTTACAAGCTTTTATTTAACTTACAATGGTCGTATCCGTCTGTCTTTCCGTTTCAAATCTTGTGATCCATTTTTCAAGCACGTGCGGGTATCCGATTGAGCTAAAATTTGGCATACGTATGTAAGTCCGATGATAATGCAATAATATAGTACCATAGAGCTGGTCTGATGATAGGCGGAAAGTGAGTATAGGAACATGTGAACTATACAACATAACCCCTTCACATTTAGGTTGCTTAGATTGATATTGAGAAATACTACACCATCACGCCTATATTCCCCAAGCGGGGTTGGCAGAGGTGTACTAAGTACACCCACGTTTAGCCGACGATGTTAGGTCCCATGTAATAGGGGGCGAACCTATTGCCATATACCGGGCAGAATTCCAGACACCGGACTCGTACTAGGAAGTTTTAGTTAGAAAGACTACACTTGTCCGACCTAGGATTTGAACCCAGGACATCACAAATCGATGTGCTTTGCTACTACATCAACGAGGCAGTCGAAAATAGGAGAAATAATATATAACCAGATAGTGTTCAGGGTCTAATGATGAAACCGAAAGTTGGCCAACGGAAGCACACAAGTAGTCAATATAACCTTGCCGTGTTTGGGTACGTTGAATTCTCTTGACGAGTACTTTACACTCAGATGGTGTCCAGGGTCTGATGATAGGGCCGGAAGGTGGCCAATGAAACTACTCAACTTTTTAACATATAACGAATATCAAGATTCTTTTGATACAATTACTATTATTGATTACTACAAAACTTAAGTAAAATACGCATCTATAATTGGCAATAGGAGATACAGGGATAATTAGTATTGTAAAAAATATTTAATATTCGACATATATACCAAACGATTTCATCGACAAAGCTTTCGCAGTTATATGGGAAAGTATCAATACAACTCCTGTGGGAAAATACAAGTATGGTCTATAGTAATTGTCATTAAAGTCAAAAAAAATGTACAAGTGTGTAACCGGTAATAATGAATTTGTCCCCTTTCTTATCACTGATATGTTATAAGTGTAAGCAGTGCAAATATATAATGTTGTACATGCTCCCTCTATGTTTTATCCTATCTCTATGGTATAAAATGTTGTTAAAATATAGTCTAATGTATAAAGTGTTGATAATATAAATAAATCAAATAAAATACAGAGAATATATTAAATATTAATTAGTCTTGAAACCTCAAACCAAATTAACATTATTATCCTCATCCACGGTCCATATTTACACACTGTTATGTAAATAAGACCACTAGTCATTTGGCTTGGAGGCGGGACGGCTGGGGGGGGGGGGCAATTTTTTCCGACGTTTGCAAAAATTACGATAATTTAAAAACCATAACGAATTTTTACTTGAAATATAAAGTAAACTGTTTTATGATGATGACGTGTTTTATTTGGGCACAATTCAATACTGTTTATTTCCTCTTACTATTAAAATTCCTACCTCAAACACTCATGGCAAATGGAAAAAATTTACTCCATTCTCATGTAAACAAATATTTTTAGGAAAATTTTGAGTAAACTCTAATAAATGATTTATTGGATTTTCTAAATAACTTAATAACTATTCTAACTAATATTTTCGTAAATAACTAATATAATAACCTGCGTATCTAATTTTATGTTGTCTAAACAAAAAAACAGCTAAAAATACCTCGTAAACTGGCCAAAAAATTGCCTAAATTACGACCTAGGTAGACCGTAAAAACTAAACATTTTTACAATAACGTTAAGGTCTACGATCTAAATTTTGGGTACAAATACAAAGAATGCATCCTATTTTCGTATTATATACGTAAATATACAAAAAAATCTTATTTTAGTTAAATACAACATTAAAACGCAAAAAGGTTACGTGCCGTAGGTGAGATTACTTTTTCGTACGAGAATCCCAAAGATTCACTTTTTATTGCACACCCTTTTCAATTCACGATAAAATCACGTACAAAAACGTTCAACTTACACATTCTAATGAGACTTTTTATGCGATTCATTCATCATTGAGAACAACATTTTTTATTTATTTACTCTAACGACACTTGACTCCCACTTGAGCGCGCACGCGCGCTTATCGCATGTTTCATTATACAACTTCGATAACACAAACATAGACTGAGAAGTATTTATTATACGTCAAGAAAACAGGCATACCAACCTCTACATTTTATTAGAACATGGTCTGTAACAACAATTTAGTGCTTTCCCACAAAAAATCGTTAAAAAAGTCTACTCCACGTGAGGATAAATGTCGAGTTACTTTGTCGAGCTTAGGGGGGATTCTTGTGGTCTAGTTAAGATATTTAATATTTTAATAAAATGAGTAATGTGGATAACATGTTTAGGTTTGGAAAATATGAGATTCCGTTGAAAATATCGTATTATTTTAAGTTTAGGTCTTAGGATTACGTACGAATATTAATATACACCAGCTGTTACCCGTATCTGCGCACGCGTTCATTCATTACAGTCGGTCTAATGACAGTTAAGAGTGGAAAATTCAAAGAAATTTGCATACATAAATCACATCATAATATAGTTTTCTTTTAATAAATTGTAAAAAAATATAATAATTAGCGCGTTTCGGACATTAAATCAATTCTTTTAAATTAAAGTACGGATTGTTTGAAGACCCAAAGAATCATCAATGCAATCCATCAGTGCAATGCCACGAAATTTAATAAGATTTCACATTCAGAGGTTTAAATATAAATGTTGTAAAAGTTCATGGAATGATAACAGAGTATTAAATAAATCTAGCATGTATCAGTTCACTATACGTCGTAGTTAACTAGAACAAAAAGTGACATTAGCCGCAGTTTAACCAGCTTATGAAAACGTTTAATAATCACCCTCAGCTTTGATTCTGATTCTAATATCATTATGAATTATAGCCTGTGTGTTGTTCTGATATATAAGCATTACTGTAAAGATTTATCAAAATCTGTTTTGTAGTTATTGGATGAAAGAGTTAGAAGCATCCATTCCTGAGTGTGTAAATGATTTACGCTATTAGCCGCGGGGCCTTTACAGCTTCACCGAACAAAGCATCATTCTATACATTCGCGTTAATAGTATATACTAATTTTATTAAGAGGAAAGATTTGTGTATTTGTAATCGATAAACTCTGACACTACTTAACCATATTGAGTTCTTAGAGTGTGTGTGTGTGTGTGTGTGTGTGTGAATAATGTACGCTGTTGGCCGCGAGGCCTTTACAGCTTCACCGGACTTAAAGGCGGGCGTGCAACCACTACGCTCTAGCCAGCCAGAAGGGCAAGAGGCGACATACTCGAGGGCGCCTCGAAGAGGTGCCCTCGGTTGGAACAGTCGCTGTAGGGGGACGGGTGCACTACTAAGTGCACCGGTCAACCGCCGGCTATGGGAGGGGATCTACTACTACGTCGTCGTCGTCGCCCGTATTCTGAGCGGAAAGAAGGGATGACAAAGCATCGGGGGGGTCGGTGAGAACATGTCGCGGCCGGCGGTGGCGGCAGGGGTCGGGGGGGAGATCGTAGTCGGCGGTGGCTACGATTAACGGATTCGCATGGGTAGATGCGTTCGCGAAGTGACGTGATGACGCCTTTTTAATAAAGGCGCGAATAGGTTCGAGACCTAGATCGGAGTGGAGGTCGACGTTCCGTACGAACCAGGGGGCTCCTACGGCTTTACGGAGGAAGCGGTTTTGAACCACTTGGAGTTTATCGATGTGAGAGGGGGCCGAATGCCCGAACACAACACACGCATAAGTCATGATGGGTCGAACGCAAGTTTTGTAAAGTGTCACCTTATTTCTAAGGGATATTTTACTCCGCTTGCAGATTAACGAATGGAGACGACCGAGCACAAATGATGCTCGGTGCCGGACCCGCTTGATGTGCGGGCCGAAGGACATGGAACTGTTTAGGGTGACCCCTAGATATTTGACCTCTTTGACCCAGGGAATGGGTCGGTCGAACATGGTCACTTGGCCGAGATTACTTCTAGGGCGGCGCAGGGAGTGGCGCGGGGTGGCACCTCTGGAGAAGAACACCGCAGCGCTCTTGTCCGGGTTCACCTCAATACGCCACTTCCTGAACCAATTCCCTAGGGAATTGGCGGATGCCTGAAGGTGTCTGGTAATGAAACCCTTATTCCTATGCGAGACGTAGAGAGCGGTATCATCCGCGAATAGGGCTAGATGCGCCTTACTCGAACGAGGAATGTCGTTCGTGTAAAGGCTAAACAGGAGCGGAGAGAGAACTGAGCCCTGTGGGACTCCAGCACTGATGGAGTGGGAAGTGGAGCGCGTCATTTCGACGCGATAACGGAAGGCGCGATTCGACAAGAAGTCTCGTAAGATGAGCACGAGTCTGTCCGGCACACCCAATTGGTAGAGCTTGTAGATCAAGCCGTTGTGCCAGACTTTGTCGAATGCCTTCGCGACATCTAGGAAGAGGGCACCCGTGTAGATGGGTTTCGGTCTATTGAGACCGGAGAGGATGTGCTCCGTGATGCGGTGCACTTGGTGGACGCAAGAGTGTTTGGCTCGAAAGCCAAACTGCTCGTCGATAAGGATACCCCTGGACGTTACGAAGTCTTTGAGCCTCGCCAGAAGTAGGCGCTCGTATATCTTGGCCAGGGAGTTGAGGAGACTGATAGGGCGGTAGCTCGCGGGGAGATTGCGAGGTTTGCCGGGCTTGGGAATGCCTATGACGTCCGCCTCCTTCCACTTAGCGGGGAAGGTGCAGTTCGTCATGGCGGCGTTCAAAATGGCCACCAAGAGGCAGATGAGCTGGGCGGGCAGGCATTTCAGAACGCGATTCGAAATGCCGTCAGGGCCGGGGGCTTTTTTAGTTTTAAGACCCATAATCAGATCTTCGACCTCCGTTTGCGTGATAGGAGGCAAGGAATCGACGGGGGGGAGGGATGCCCTGCGCTCGACTTCCCTGTCTACCGCGTCGACGTGGGACTGGTCAACGGACTGAGAGCTGGGGGCGCACTGGCTCTCGAGGGAGTCAGCGAGAAGCTCGGCCTTTTCGTCGTCGTCGAAGGCTGGGGGTGCTGCGCCTGAAGGGCGGGACAGCGGGGGCATGTCAGTCGTGGAGTCGGATTTGAGGCTACGCGCCAGCTGCCAGTAGGCCAGATGCGACGGCGCGATGCCCTCTAGGAGGACACCCCACCGTTCCTCCCGGACCTCCGCGACACGACGCTTTACCTCTCGTTGTAAAGCGCGCATCCGGGCCCGATTGGCTTCGGTGGGGTAGGAGTCGTACGCTCGGATGGAAGCATTCTTGGAACGAATGAGATCCCTAACATCGTCCGGCAGTCGAAAGCGGTTGAGGTAGAGATCTTCCGCCTCGACTTGCTTGGACGATCGACTGACAGCCGATCGGATGTGCTCGGTGAAGGCATCTACGGCCTGATCGGTGTCCTGAGGGGACGGGATGGAGTCCGAGCTGAGAGGCAGGGGGGGAGGGTCGGCATCCGCCAAGGCCGTGCTTAGCGCATGCCAATCCACCACCGTCTTTTTGGGTCGCTGAGGGGCGGAAGGGGGGGAACCGAGTCTCATGACTACAGGTCGATGGTCAGAGTCGAGTTCCTGGACTACTTCCAAGGAGTGCAGCCGTAGGGTGACACCCTTCAGAAGCGCCATGTCCAGGACGTCGGGTCGGTGATAAAATGTATAATAATGTATATTATACATCAACAGAACGTAAATTTTATCCTCTACATTTCGTAAGAACATTGTATATGGCTATAATTTAGTGTTGGCCCACAATAAATCGAAAACACCATCGACTACCTCCATGTATGAAATCATACGTTCCCGAGTCTAAGGGTTGAGTTCTTAGATTTACGCGAATATTACACATGAAATAAAACTATTTTACGGATTTTATCGCGGTTTATTTTTTATTTATTAATTCGGTAATTAATATAATCAAATCCAAAACCAAGCATAACACTGCAAGACCTCAAGACACCGTGAGCTCATTCTGCGTAGATCGGACCGACAACAACAAAAATAATTAAGAAGTTTGAGGGTACCCCGAAACAACTATGCCTATTGGACGTCTAACACCTCAGTCCCTCCCGTGACCATGGGTGCTGCAAAACACTCGAAACGTCGGGAACTAAAAATAAAAAATAAACCGCGATAAAATCCGTAAAATAGTTTTATTTCATGTTAACCAACCTATCCAATTTCAACTCCGTAGGATAAAAGGAAGTGGTTCTAAATCAGATTGCAAGATTTGACCTGAACCAACAAACTAACAAACATTTCAAGCTAAAGCTTGTAAAAATTATAGTACCTATGACTTAAACAGAGAAGTACTAGTAAGTATCCAAATTGCTACCAAACTTGTACAACTACATGATCCCCTAATTGTTGAATTAACGCTGTTATCGCATTAGAAAACCAACGACTAAACAGCTTAATTAATGATTTGTGCGGTTGCCTTAAAGATAAAAATTATCATATACAGATGCTCAAAGTCGGTTAGTAGACAGGTACATGGAACGCGATGGCATCTATTCGCTGCATCCTGCTTCATCTGACGAGTCGTGAGTCATGACCCATACTGTGCGTATCTTACTTACGTTTATTAGCAAATCAAAGAACATAGGACTTTGGGCTATGCATGGATATCTTTTGGATAGATATCCATGCATATACCTGTTGTTCCGTGTGCAGAACGTGTAATGCATAAACATGTTGTCTGTGGTATA
Organism: Phalera bucephala; assembly: GCA_905147815.2. Lineage (NCBI taxonomy): Eukaryota > Metazoa > Arthropoda > Insecta > Lepidoptera > Notodontidae > Phalera > Phalera bucephala. Next base: position 3,139,412 of record LR990609.1, on the reverse strand, counting down.
ATGTAAATTTTATACGTGTGTATATGTGTACATTCCATTTTGTATTTAGTGACCACTGCATTTGGTGGCGATCAGAGTACATAGTACGTTGGCTATAATTCAATGGGAACAAGAGATAGCTTTTATTTTCAAGTAGCAGCACTGTTTTGAGAGTCAGGCGACCAATGATATTATTTATTTTAATAGCGTGTGTAGTTGGACTCTATTTCAATACTCTATCTACTTCCCTTTCTTTGGCTCTACGTATGGTATAGACGATATTTTGTAAGTTTACAGAGTTATCGGATATAGGTAGATCTTTGTCCACGATTCTTATTTATTACTAGTGTCCTCCCGAAGTTTCGGTTTCGGCTTCTACCACCTTCGGTCAATCCTTCGGCTTCGGCAGAAATGGGCCAGAGTTTTTGCCAAAGCCGAAAGTTTCCAGCAAGCACCAAAATTGAACGATCTACCATGATTTACTGACTTGCTATTTCAGTGTTATTATTTTTAACCAGTTGTTGGCAATATTAATCATCTCGTTAATACAGTCCATATAACTTTTTAATAATTTAGCCAATAATGAAACATATTTCGGCTTCGGGCAAAAACAACCTTCGGCCGGACACTATTTATTACGTTCAAAAGATGGCGCTGCTATGGATGGTAGTGGTACTTACTTATTGTAAATTAAAATAAAAAATGTTGTCTATCTATATATCTCCTGACCGAATGGCAGGAAAGATGGGATACAACAACAAAGGGCCGTCACCTCTACTTGTTCTTTCCATCCATACGTGAGCGTTTGGCGAGAACATGGCTGGAGGTGGACCACTGTGTAGTAGGGATATTAAAAAATAATCGATTTTTATTTAAATCGATTATTATTTTCTTATAATTGATTTTTATAGTAATATTAATCGATTTTTATTAAATCGATTATATAAATTACGCATTTTAATCGATTTTCATAAACAGCGGTATCTATGCGGCGGATGAAAAAAAACTCGAAGTAAGTTCATTATTATTTACATGTTAAGAGTGAGATAATATAGTTGTTGGTAAACAATATAAATGCCTTCTAACCTTAAAACACCTAAAAGCGGCTGGCGAAAGTGTTTTATAACGAAGAAGGATAATACCACAGCAATGTGCATGTACTGTTTGAAAGAATTAAAAACTTGTAGTAATACTACAAATTTAAACCAGCACATAGAACGAAAACATCCCACTGTCTTACAGGTAACATGAATATTTTATGATTATTGTGGTCCTTATGACAGCAAAATACTGGTCTCTGTAAAAGTCGTTCAATTAAACTAAAAACGTCTGTCATTCAAGTCATACGTTTTATAACCTCAACATTTTCAATAAAAAATGTGTAATGATAAACTCGATATCAATAAGTTTTTACAAACTAAGATAAGTTACTTTTAGGAAGGTACCTATTGTATTCATTCGAAACTTACCGGTTATATGTTTGTTTTTTTGTTTATAAAAATCTTTTAATTAAGTGATCAATTTGCTGATCTGAAATTCCGCGCAATATTTTATGAACACTTTGTTTGTATATGACTTTGCGAATCACTCACACTATGATACAAACTATCTGTTCTGTTCATAGCTTATTTTATTTATATTTTATAAAGGAGTTACGAAAAAGTTTGCTTATATTGTAGGCTTGTTAAAAATAATCGATTTTTAATAAAATCGATTATTTCTTTTTAAGTAATCGATTTTCTGAAAATCGATTTTTAGATAAAGAAATAAAATCGATTATCAAAAAATCGATTATTTGTCCCTCTTGTCACATCCCTACTGTGTAGCTCAATTTCTCACTGGACATGGCAACTTTAAGAATAAATAATTTCTTTTTAAACTGGTTCCTTTACCGCTATGTCAGTGTTCCACGTCTAACTACGAGTATGAACAATCAGCACGCCATGTTCTTTAGGAGTGCAGTCTCTGTCACAACGAGCGTACCATTATGTTAAACAGTCTGCGAAATATATCTGGGGTAATCTACTACACGGATCTTGTAGAAACTCGGGATAATTTCCGTGAGTTCAAGCGTTTTTGCCATACCTATTATTGGAATCAAACATGAGGCTCAGAAATAGGCCCTGTTAATATTTTTTATAACTGGGCTTATCCTACTTGTAGTCTCCTTCTCTATGGCTGATCTGCCAATTTGTTTTTTGTGTCTCCCGCTTTGCAAAGGAATTTTTAATTTTATTTTCTTCTGTTTTTCTTTCTAATTAAATTTGTTGCGGGTTCCAAGACAATTAAAGTGCTTCCCAGGACACCCCAAGGTTCAAACCTTGGCGTCATCTAAGGAGACTATTGTGGATCCTGGCTTACAGGAGTTACAATGGTGGGAATGAGTGGCGGGCTATCTATATATCTATATCATTACGCCAGATCCCTTGCGGGGTAGGCACACAGTACAGGGTTCCAACAGGTCCTTTCCTTACAGACATCTCTGGCTTTCTCCACTCTCAAAAATGATTTGATTTATTTTTATAATTTTATTATATTTATTTAGAATTTGTAATGGCTTTGCAAACTTGTTGTCATTAGGTTAACAGGAAAGTTTAACTTTAATTTAGACACGCCACAACACCGACACGTCTATATTCCCCAAGTGGGGCCCACGTCTGCCAGACGTGGGCGGACACCCACTTTTCGCCGCCGATGTTAGGTCCCATGTAGTTCCATGTAGAAGAAAGCTTATTGCCATTATGCCGGCCACATTTCCAGACTCAGACTGATCCTGAAAATTTTTCAACAGAAAATAGATTTGTCTGACCTTGGATTTGAACCCAAATCCTCGTGATCGCTATGCGCTTTTATATGCCACCAGGTTATCAAGACAGTCTCACAGGTAGACTGACAGTTCAACAGGTATAATATGAATTTGATTTTGTTCTTCAAATTTTGCACTGGTCTTATACTGAGTACAGAGATGTAGTCAGTAGGTAGATTATGTCGAATTCACTTAATATTACTTTTATTTTAACTAAATTTAATTTACCCAAGTTCCTAATAATACCGTTGAAATATTTCCCTGGAATTTTACTAAACAATAACCTTAATTTCATACCAACACCCCCTGTAAGTGTCATTTGCGGGCCAAAAGATCCTTGTAGTACTATACTAATCATTTACTAATAGATATCAACGTATCAAAATATTGTGGGTGCGTCGTGGGTGCGTATCTATTTTGATAGTCTTTGTTTTATAATGATAGGCATAATTCATCTCGTTAGTCTCATAAAAGGACCTAGGATACTATTGTGTTACCCGATAACTTAATATTCCAGTACATTTATTTTGGCAGGCACTTTTAATTAGTCAATACACCCACATTCACAATATCTATTTTTCTATATCAGCACGCCAGATTGCGTTTATTTTTTGTTTTTATAGAATCTGAATAAGGTATAGTGTTTATACAGTGGCCTTTTTAGTGTCCATCATCGTTATGATTGTTTGTTCCTTACTGAAATGGGACTTTGCTGGCCACGTCAGCTGCATCTCGAATTCATCTAAGGCAAGGGCATTACTGGGTTCGATATCGCGGTAGGAGGCCCGGTAGGAGATTACGAGACGATCTTAACACGTTTAATAGGGTAGAAGGAAACAATGGATCGAGGGCTGTTTCTAGCTGTAATATTTAGGTTGTTAAAGTATATGTGATCAATTATATTTCTTTATTTGGGCTGTTTAAAAAGTAGTCAGTTAAAGCCCTGTAGAGGTTTAGGTAGTCGGAGTGCAGAATAAAAAAATTCTTATAGGTGCTAACTTTAAAGTTCTTTTCTGTTTGTATTTCTTCTGCATCAGATGGTTCATAGAAAATAATGCTTCGATTCACATGTAGAGCGACACATTCAATTAGCAATTGGCTGGTCAGTTGATGTAAGGATGCCTCTGTAAATGAACATTTACAGCTTCGCACATGCTTAAGAATTCAACAACGAAATAGTTTGGTCGCTAGTTTAAATCTACCGATTGATGGAGACTAGTTTGTGGTCTCCCGCTGATAGAATCCATCGAGTCGCTCAAAAGACAACTTGGGTTAACGGTAATCAACGACTTAGAGTACCTTTCCAAACATGGAGATATTTTCAAATGAGTCAAGCTGCAGGCTGCTTAATTTTGGTGATCGCTGCAAACCAGTAGAGTTACGAACGCCTCATGAGGATATCGTAAAAAGATCTCTGGATCCGACGTGATAATATAGAAAAAAACAAAAATAGTGATCCATCAGCTTGCCACGGGGATAGACGTCCATGTATTTTTGAGAGCTGTTTAAGATCAGCTTCTGTTGCCAAATTGACCTTCTACAGTCGTTAATGCTTATGGAAAACTGAAATATGTATGGGAATGATACTTTAAAACGAAGTGACGAGGTCAGAGCAAGGCGCTATCGATTGCGAAAAGAGAATAAATAGGTATAGACTGCAATGTAAGTCGCTTAGCTTTCTCAGATTTACAAATTAGTAATACTCTCTATCGTTTAACTTTCGGTGAACCTTGTCAAAGTTATATTATAGCGTATTCAAATTTATTTAGATCAACAATAATAATATATTCCGTAGAAAACTAAAGTGTGCAAACGATTTGAGAAACTGTAAATGTTAAGATATACAATGCGAAAGTGAAGGGATGTAGATACCGGGGAAGACCTAGACTTCCATGACTTATCATGACCGAATAGATATTGTCTTATCTAATGAGCAAGTCAAGAGTCTCCGTAACCGGCTGGCGTGTATGAGACGAATAATGAGAGTGGAGGAAACCAGAGAGGTATGTAAGGAAAGAATCTGTTGGAAATCTGTACTCTTTGCCTACCCCGCCAGGGATCTGGCGTGATGATATAGGTAGAGAATGTCGCTGATTTTTACTAAACGTTTGCAATTTTGCTCGGGTCTTATATTAACTATCTTTTTAGCGAAATGTCCCGAAAAGCTTGGTCCAATGTTTAAGAGTTTAATCCGATCCGCCTACTGGATCAAGTAGTGGGTTCGATCCCTACACGGGACAAATCTTTGTGTGGTAAAAAATTTCTTTCTTTTTTTAATAAACGTAGCCCCGCACTAGGATTTATTCCTGTGACGTGGGTGCGTTTACGAACATGAAAATTCACATACACAAATACCCAGACCGAAACAAATAACTGTGGATCACACAAAGATTTGTCCCGTGAGGGAATCGAACCCGCGACTATTAGACACAGTGGCCGGAGCGGTTGAAGCTCTTAACCACTGCGCTAAATCGTCCAATCGTCGTATTTATTTCAGTCTGGCTGTTTGTGCATGTGAATATCATGTTCGTAAACGCACCCACGACACTGAAGGAATTCCTAATGTGGGGCTAGATTTTTTAAAATGTGTTGGTTCGAAACACATATGTGTCTACCTAGGTAGGTGCGTGTTTCGAAACGATTTCTCTCTACACCTCTTCGTGGGTATTAGGTAAGTACGTACGAACGAGATAACAATAGATGAACAGACGTCACCTTTGGCTACCATAACGTTGACCTTTCACGTAAACTAGGCTAGGTCAAAGTTTTGGCGTTTTTTGGCGGAGCTCCACACCGCTCGGCTATTTATATCCGGCGAGGAGATAACACGCTAAGTGTTTGTGTCGTTATTAATAACTTGTAAGATAACTGTTTCGTTTAAAGAAAGCATTAAAATCAACAGAACAAAGTTAGGTATTTGAAATGCCTCACTCAGTACGTCGGAACCTAAGAATGTTTTGTTTTTAAATATAGTTAGGGTTTTAAGTGATGTCGGGGATTGTTCTTAGAATAGCAAGAACGAAATATAGATTACCTAGGTTCGTTTTTCAACAACGTCACGCCTATATACCCCAAGCGGCGGTGGCAGAGGTGTACCGTGTACTCGTTTTTCAACAATAATATTAAACTTAACGACCAAAGAGAGAACTAAAGAGAAGATATCTTACTTTTACAGTAAGTTTACATATATATATAGCTTTTTTTCTATAAGGGTGCTATATTTATAGCACCCTTGCGGGGTAAGTAGAGAGTATAGAGGTGTAAGGAGTACCTACATGTAGCGTTTCGCATTACTTACCATTGAGTTGGTTAGTTACGTGTCTCGCTGCTGTGGTCTACTAAATGACTTTGAAAAGAAAAGTTGTATAATTATGAAAGTTTTACTACGAGTGAAGACGTAATATGTGACTAAAAGGTATGATTACATAATGTCGATTACGTAACTTGCCGCTACGACAACGTTGAACTAAAACTTGGAACGAAGGATATAATATAAAAGTAGTTATTTTACATATCGAGGGTTGGAGTGACGTGGATAAATAGACTTAAAAAAAAAAGGGAAATCGCCTTCAAAGAGCTAAAAATAAATACTTAAAGTCGGTGCCGGTTAGTGCAGTCAGTTACTTGGCACCGACTTCGATTAATTATTTTCGGACGGTTCGGTCGGTTTCCCTTTTTAAAATTTTATTTATTTTACAATTTTAAGTGATGAGTGAGTTAATCATTAATATTTATATACCTATATTATATTATTTTGCTTAGTTCTACAGTAATGTACCTACAATACCCATAATATCTATACATTCGTGCTTTTTGCAGTTTAGGTTTCACCTGGTGTATCTTCAAAGACCAAGGTTCATAAACAAATACGTCATAAAAAACAGATGAATTATAAACCTTTTTCGCCTTTGAAGTCGGTTAATATTCTAATTAGTTCTATGGTAAGGTTAATAGGATTAACACAACACTTATAATAACTTAATCTACAGATTCGTATTATTTGTCGTTAAGAAGTTCCCTGGTGTATCTTCAAAGCCCAAGGTCTAATACCGATGAAATTAAAATGGGATCACCTTAAAGCTATACTGAAACCAGAAAAAAAATCATCAAAATCGGTCGATAATTGACGGAAGTAACGGTGAACATAAATGAAAATAGAACACGATGATCATAAAACCTTCCCCTTTTTAAAGTCGGTTGAAAATGAGCGCTGTGCGTCGATCGTTTAGCACCGAATCAATGCTTACGGGCCTTGAAGCACCTTGAAGGCTCGAGCGTTTAAGCGCCGACTGAAGCGTTTTTACTGAATACAGCTACTAAGGCTTGGTGAGTTACAAGGATAGCAAATCCAGATCCGGATACATGCCAAAAAAGAATGCACGGCATTAATTTGGGGAATTTATTTTAAATACATATTTCTTTCTGTCGAAACCAAGGCTCGACTGACTTTTCACAACGGTGTGTTGGTACCTACCCTTATGTATGCTATTGCATGTTGGGTATGGCAAAATAAGCATGAAAGTTCATTGAATGCTGTGGGAATACGCTCTTTACGGAGATATACTCCGTAAAGAACGCATTCCCAGTTGCTTACCATATGAAGAATAGTGTGATTATAAACCGATGTAAGTTAAAGAATGACGTGGTTACTAGGATTGAAAGAGGTATGTTGAATTGGTTTAGGCATGTGGAGAGGATATGTGACAGGCGGCTAACGAAAGGAATATATCAAGAAAATGTGAGTGGAAGAGTCGGAAGAGATCGCCCAAACATAACTTACTACGACCAAATTAAAAGTCTCTTGGAAAAGGGTCAAGTGCGGAGCACTGATCAACGGAAATGTATAAAGAGATGTTTGAACGTAAATGAAGTAGCTGCCAGAACCGTAGTATATGGCAAACTGTAGTCTCTGCCTACCCCATTGGGGTAAAGACGTGAGTGTATGTATGTATGCACATTTTTTTTTTAAATGTGACAAGCGGGCAACTGGGCTACAGACATACAATTTATATAACTTACAGCTTGAGTTACAGTAGCAGTAGGTCTTGTTTTTCTTACAGATCACCACATTGTTAATATATACTTATAGATGTACCGTGACTATCGCATCCATTTCATCTTGATTCCATCCATTGTGTGATGCTAAGGTGTGATAATTAAAATGACACCTGTCAATGCCGATAGGTAACCTATAAAAGTTTGTTATTATTATTTGCCAACGACATACAATGCGCAGAGATACAATGTGATTAATGTTCCAATAATCTAACTAATTGTAAAAGTAGAGATGCCGAAATATAGGAAATAATATTTTCATATTATAAAATTCATGATCTACGTCAAAATTAAGCTACAACGTAGCTTATATAACATATACTATTCTTGACATTTGGCACATCATGGTTACAGTCCAGAAATCATTTTTAGACAAAAATTATCACTTATAAGTGTGCACTAAGGCTGTTTTAACATGTATAATAACGTAAGTATGAAGGTTTACCCCCCCTGGTCTAGTAGTTCAAATCCCATATAGGAAAAAAATATATGGTCTACAATTTTAATGAATTTTGTATTTGTTAAATGCACGTGCAAGGATATGCAAGAATACGTCCTAGCATGGGGAAATGATCTAATAACAAACAGTTAATCTAAATTCAGTTGAACAATCAGCAACTTAATTTAGTACTGAAGTACGAGTTACTCTACAAGTTACTCTAGCAGGTGCTAGGATCTTTTAGTCCGTGGATGACCATGACAGGGTAGGTGATATTAAGATTATCGTTTAGCCAAAATTTACTTTTTCCAGAGAAATATTCTAAAAGGTGGGTCCGCACGGTTATTAATTTAAAAAAGAACTTGGTTAATTTTTATAGCAAGCGGCAACTCTACGTCTGTCATGAAGTGACATTTCTCTCGATAGTAACGTTAGCTCCGATTTAAGTTGCGGGCCAATATAGCCTTACAAGGCTATAGGAGACTGTACGAGTAGATTGATTGATACCTAGTATAGCTAGACTAGTGTAACTAGTAAGCTTTAGCGCCACAACGTTATAGTGACCTCTAGTATCATGAGTTGTAACCAAGTTGTAACGTGTATAAGTCTTTGGATTATCATCCATTTTGTATGGGCACTGGGAGTTCAAGACTCATCCGCTACGTGCGCTGTTAACTTTTCCCTTATGCAATGAATTAAACGAAAAAGTAATATCATGCGTTTCGTAAGCTTAATAATGTTATTAGGCAACGAAAGGCTTTTCCAAAGGAACATTTTCAATTTGGAAAAGGTGTTAATATAGACTCCTAGGTAGAGAACATACTTACAATATAGTCACTTTCTGTCGACGATCTTAGGGGGCATATAATATAGTGGCGAGCCTTTTGCCATTAAACCGGGTGCAATGCAAGACTGGACTTATATGGGAATTTTTATCAAAAAAATAAATCTTGTCCGACCTAGGATTCAATCCTAGGGCCTCGCGTTCACTACGCGCATTATTCGCCACTAGACTGAACAAGGCAGAACTGACTGCAGACAGAAAAATGACTCAAATAAAACACGTACTATTTAATATTCAACAATTTTTATTTCCTTCTACAATTACACAACATAATAAATGAAATTTACAAAATGCATAACGACAGCTGAAACTATAGTATTCATATCGACAGTGTGGTTAACATATAACTAGGTAACGAAAAGATACAGAATATTTTTCTCAAAAATAACATTTTCTTTGACAATTTGAAGAGATTGATTTCATTTAAAAAAAAAAGTAAATTCCTTTTGCTCTCATCTGTAATTTAAGTCTTAATTTTTAGTAATAAATAATTTGGAATAATAATATACTTACTCACAGTATATGACTAGAACAAATCCATCTCAATTCGTACATATTAAATTCACTTCGTCCCAAATTGAGCAAAGCGTAAACGACTTTCTTAACTAAACTTTGAAAGCGAGCTGACGTTTTATTCAGTACTGTAAGTTGAAGAGCTTATTTATATTAAATCTATTGTAGATATCATTAAAGGGTGCAATAAATACGTCAGATAAAAACTATAGAGCAGTCATAATGAACTTAGGTATAGGTTTTAACTTTATACGCCAATCACATTAACTATCCAATTAGACTAATAGGACACTGATTATTACTTTACGAAAAAATATATTAGAACAGATTATAACTTGTTATCGTCCAATATTACCAAAAACGCAATATATACTTAATTGAATAGAAATACTTAAAAATAGTTAAAATCTAGACATCTTGAAATAAACTGTAGTGGAAAGTCTGGTATGCATAAAATGCTTCGTAATAATTCCTTTTTCGTACTCTTTCGTATCATACAGTTCATTGCATTACAATTATTTAAACTGCAGACTTGCTAGATAACAAATTAACAATAAGGTACCAATTTTTTTGAAAATTTTACGACGATGTATTTGTAACACAAGATATTGTGGAAAGAACCTGTAAAAAAAACATAAAACTAAATTCTAACAAGCCTGTCGAACTTACACACTAATTCGTGATCTACCTATTAACTTAACAATTGTACCAACGCGCATTGATTTGCGAAGATCATGGCTTCCCATCCGGTGGGTTGAAGAACTCCCAGTGATGATGATGGACCGTTCTGCTGTCGCTCAGACCGAACATAATCAAACCGGCAACGAGCACTAAGAATATCACCATGGCCATCTGCACGTCTCGCTTATCCTCCGTACCGCTGATGTACGACATGAAGGAGTTGAAGATGCTCCTTATGGTCCTGCTGATAGACGTCTGACAGACACGTAAAAATTGTGCACCGGCTTCGGTTATGCTGGGCTCATGCGATCTAACTGGAGGAGGCATTCGTCTAGGTGATGGACGAGGTCTGCCGTCGTCAGAACTCGATTCAGTGTGAGGAGCCGTGACTTTCCTTTTAGCTCGTCGCGCCGGCGGTGGTGGTGATTGATGCTGAGATTCGTGGAATTCAGTGAACGGCCGCTCACGTATCGACCGTGGAGGGTAAAATGAAGCTGGTGGTATAGTCATATCTTGAAGATATGAGTATAAAAGTGGGGTTAAGTCTGGAGGAGGTGGTCTCTGAGGAGGGGCTGCAGTGTCTTCAGCGCTTGGAGGTCTAGGCGGCTGTGATGTTTGAGCCGTTTCATCTGCAAGAGAGGATTTGGTTTCCGTTTTTGGTTCAGATTTCTCTAGAGGCTCATCTGTTTGCGTGTGTTCTTCTCTACTTACTGGTCTCGGAAACTCGATAACTTCCCGGGCAGGTGGTGGTGGTGAGTGAATAGTCGATATTTCAGCAAACTTTTTGACAATCTCATCAATAACGGATTGAGAGAATTCTATTCCGCTTACAGAAATGTGTCCCGATTTCGAGTCTAATTCCGCAACTTGCAACGTCATTCCTTCTATATCTGACACAGAAATTTTGTTGGCTTGAAGTTCCGACACGTTTAGCCGACCCACATCTAAATCTCTAACCTGGAGTCGTTGTGTAACTAAATTATCTAACTGTACATCTCGACTTGCGTCAGTCACTCTTTCCAGAGCTCGCTCCTCGCTGAACGGCGGCATAGTATTTTTAGAACTTTGAACCGTACTTGTAACGGCTCTTGACCTTGGCAACGGAGGTACATCTGGGATTTGAGATTTATCTATATCTATAGGTTGCACGGTGAGCGAAGCTTCTGTTAATATTACATCGCGTTCATTGATTCTAGTGGGACTAGATACGCGTCTTTCAACCAAAATTACGGTTGGTGATGTACGACCAATATTAGGTTTTGATAACTCAGATATTTTTGGGTCAGAAAATTTCAAAGATTTTTCAGATCTAGATGTAGGTCTTGAAATATGAGGACTCTCAGCTATTCTTGTGTGACTTTTAGTTAATATTGAATCTTCATCGATAATATCCCTCAAGGAACTGGACATTGATATATCTAGATTTTCGTCCATACCTAATTCAAAATCGACATCATCCGGAAGCGGATCAGTCTGCGTAGACACTTCGATTTCAACGACGTCATCCGGTTTTGATTGGTCATCTATGTATCCATGAGAAGTGGATAAATCCATAGATACCGAATCAGCTGCCATTTGATGCTGGATATTGTCCTTATCTTTCCTTCTACGCCTCGATCCCCGAGGAGGGCGCGGTGGTGGTGGCAGAGGTCTGTCTTTCATTTTATTTACAATTTCTCCCGAATTCAGATCCTTATGCACGTCTTCAAACCGTTCGTCTATTTCAACATATTGTGTCAGGTCTCCACTAACAGATCGTTTCGTAAAACTGTCTAATGTCATGAGACTTGTTGAAGACTTCTTTCGTGGTGGACGGTCTGGAAGTACAGGTTTTCCCGATCCAACAGTGTAGTACTTTCTTTCTGAACTGTTACTTTTGCGGCGCCGTGGAGGAGTCTTGCTTTTGGAGCGTCTGACGCCTTTGCTTGGAGCATAGGGACCTTTGTCAACTGTAGCGTACCCGGGGCTCTCATGGCGTATTTCTCTTTCTATCTCAACGTCATCTGCAGGTGGTAAATGAGTATCAAGTGTGAGGGACTCGGCGCCGTGGGACGTGCGGTCGTCATCGCAAAGAGATGTGCCCCTGGAGCTTCTCGAACGGTTTCGTCTTGGTGGAACCGGGCTCTGCTCAGTGACCGCTGACCGCATGTATTCTTGAGGTAATTCTTGAGGCACGGTGTACTCGTGTTCAGTGCGGTATACAATTATCTGAAACGTTATAAATGAATAATTTAGTTGCTTTTTTACACTCTATCCACAATGATTCTCCTATGATTTAATTATCGGCAATTGGGATTGTTTAAATAATCCTCAAATCGACATATAGACGAAATATCACTAAATTAAAATAATTGCCTTGTCGTAGTAATTTGTGCTGAGAAATTATTTAATAGAAATCCAAAATGATACAGCGGTTAGAACTAATTGTTTTCAAGTAATAATAAATGTATTTTTTAATTTAATGGATAAAATACATATTTTATACGAGAACAATTTAATATTGTTTTCTATAAATACGAGTATAGATGTTTAACAGTTTTAGTCTATTGTTTTGTTGAAAACTCTATTTCTTATACTTAAAAGTTTGAAGATAATAAAATATCAATTAAGTTTTGAAGCTTGACACTAAGAATTTCAATTGATGATGATGATGATGAATGATTTTTTTGGTTATAATTTTTTTTGTGCAACAAACAACATACAGAGCACGGATCGAAAAGGTGATTTTAGTCTCATATAATTTTTAAGTAACGCCGAGTAGCCCATGTTCAGAGTACTAAACTAATCCTATTTTTTTAATGTCATCTTGTTTCAGATCAGATTTCGTGGGTGGAGAAACTTTAAAATATTCTCAGCTATGGAGAAGTCATCTCCGAGATTGGTACCAACACCACAAAAGAGCGTCGGCTTTAAAGCAAACGTATTATCGGCTTAGTGGAAGCCACTAGCCAAAGCTGTCCTCATTTACCTACTCTTAAATGACTTTGTTTCTATAAATAAACCAATGAACAGTGATCTAAACATGCAAAAATGTTCCACAATCTTTGTTTATATTTGTTCTATCTAGGTCAACAATCCAGATGGAATAGCATTTCCAAAAATATAATCCGAGTTCCATCCAAAAGCATACTTATCTACTGGACGGGTGCCAGAGCACATCAATTGTACTATACACTTTATACTTTTCAAAACGCCTTGTTCGTTTCAAAATGTCCTTATTCACTATGACTACTCAAACGGGGTAGGCAGAGAGTAGAGTTCCAACAGGTTCTTTCCTTACGCTCTGGCTTTCTCCAATCTCATAGTTCGTCTCGTACACGCTCGCCGGTTGACTCCTGATCTGCCTTTCAGATAAGACACGATCTATTTGGTCATGGTAAGATAGTTTAAGTCTTCTTCGTTATCTACATCCTCCCAATTTCGGATTGTATATCTGTTTTGTCATTCAGTCATAATAGTCAGTTATTCATTTGAAAACGACGTAATGATTTATTTTACTAGTAAAAGTTTAGTTACTTCGAATCGTGTATAGCATAATGGAGGAAATAGAAGTAAAATTTGTAATTTTACTGATGTACAAAATGTACTCGATCTGTTAATATTTCACCAGGTTTGCGGCTATTTTTGTACACAGAAAATACATCGGATATTTGGTAGTTGGTTCTGACTTTTTAATTAACTCGATCGCAGCCTACGTTAATTTTCAGCATTTCAGCATTATGTTGTAGCGGCGTAACGTAACAGCGTACCTTCGGCGTTAGGTTGGTACCACTGAATTTGGTGCTCCCAATAAATATAAACACTGTTACGCCTATATTCCCCAAGCGGGGGTGGCAGAGGTGTACTAAGTACACCCACGTTTTGCCGACGATGTTAGGTCCCATATTATAGGGGGCGAGCCTATTGCCAAATACCGGGTACAGTTTTAGACTCCGGTCTCATACTGGGAATTTTTCGTTTGAAAAACTACACTTGTCCGACCTAGGATTTCAACCCAGGACCTCGTGATCACAAAGCGCTTTGCCACTGGACTAACGAGGGAGTCATAAATATAAAAGCATATAATAATATAAAAGCAGCAATATAAAAGATGATTCCGGAAATAGAGTAATCTATATCATCATTTTAAATTTCTTGCGGGGTAGGCAGGAAGTACAAAGTTCAACTTCTCTTTTATAAGAGTAAGGATTTTCGATTGACACAATTTAATAACATCGAATTAAAAACGTAAATATTTTATACTACAATATAATATCGATAAAAAAGACCCTGGTAACATTATTTTACCTACCTATCATGCCGGCAACCTGTGATTGAAATCCTTATAAGAGAATTAATAGCACTTTCTCAGGTATTTCACGCTCACGAAATTTTTCAATCCTAAACACATAAAACTAAATAGTTATTATTCAGAAAACAAACAAAATCACTGACACTAGCGATCTGCACTGACAAACAGTACTACCAAACTGTTACGTGAAAGGCACTTTAGACCTTTAGCCAAAAGAAAAACAAGTTACTCATTAAATACTGTTGTTCGCGAATGACCCTATGTTCTAATTTGTAGATAGCGTTCGTTTGGTCTTGTGATCTGAGCGAAGGCTGCGGGCCCACAGGATCGAGCAGTTGCAGGTTCGATAGCCGCACCCTGACCCACAAATGTTTGTTGATGAAGAAGAATTTTTAAAACTTTTTTTATTTTCTCAATACTACGATTTTCGACTTGACGTTGTTGGTCGATTATCACCTTTCACTGAAGGTACAGATTTGTCTTGATCAATCGGTGCGTGTTACGAACTTCGTGAAATAGTTATGTAATGGTATTTTGTAGACTACCGGGATTAAGTACGACTAAACAATCATTTCAGAAAGTTATCGTAACGCGTCGAATCACGTGTATTTGTCATAACGAATACGAGTCCAGTATAAATAGTAGAAAAAGCTCCCTGTGTGTGTTGTGCCGTAACCGATTGGTGTGTGTTGTGTGTGTTCCGATCGTTCGGACTAAGGAGAGTCCGACACACGGACTCTTACTTACACGGACTTAGTCCGACCGATTGGAACACTACAGATATAAAATATTTAAACATAAACTCGTAAAGGCCGTAACCTCTACCTACTGCGTTTAAGGTACAACATAATTCGTAATAGTAAAAAAAAAAACACCGTCACGCCTATATTCCCCAGAGGGGGTGGCAGAGGTGTACTGAGTACACCCACGTTTCGCCGACGATGTTAGGTCCCATGTAATAGGGGGCGAGCCTATTGCCATATACCGGGCACAATTCCAGACTCCGGACTCATACTGGGAATTTTTCGTTAGGAAAACTACATTTGTCCGACCTAGGATTTGAACCCAGGACCCCGTGATCACAAAGCGATGCGCTTTGCCACCAGACCAACGAGGCAGTCAGTTTGTAATAGTAAATTCGCGAAAAAGTATTATAATGCAAACCAACAGGATTGAACGAGTAAGGAGCTTCATCCCTCCAGAGTCAATGATGCGCCTTGCCTGATTTCAATTGTATGCGGCCTGCCTAACTTATTTAAGTTACTGAAGGTCGCAATAAATCCATTTAAACATGTGTTCAATGATTTTTCAAGACGGCGACGTTGTGGGTACATATTTTAGTAATAACCAGAATAACTTGTTAACAAAATTAACGTAGGCTATTCTGGTTTTCAAAAACACTCTAATCTCGTTTGTTTTTAAACATTGGTTCATTATATCAACTTCAAATCGAATTGCAAATAAGCAACTTATTGCATCCATCAAATTCGACATTAACCTCTTTCTATTTTTTTAACGAAGGAAGGCTTGATCCAGTGCTCCAAGCTCTTAAGCTTGAGTCGCTCCGCCCACTGGATTGAGTAGTCGCGAGTTCGATTCCCGCACGGGACAAATCTTTGTGTAACCCACAAATATTTGTCTCGATCTAGGTGTTTGTGCGTGTGAATTTCGTGTTTATAAAATACCTAGGACACAGGCATAATTCCTTGTGTCAAATTAAAGGTTTCTTTTTAAGAAAAAAAAAAACAAATATAATAACGGGTCGTAACGTAACGTTACACAAATTATACATCGTCATGCCTACACATATTATGAGGAAGACGTTAGATGCTGAGTCTATTTCCAATACGTTAGGTACTATCCTAGACCGGGCTGTTACTGAGATTTTACGATTTATAACCTCATAACATAAAGTCTTCTTATTTGGTGGATAACCGCAATAACATTTCATTCGACGTACTTTTTTAGACCAACAAGATGTTTATAAAAATGTATCAAATCAATGTTTTATCTGGCCTGGAAAAATTGAATATCTTCATTACACCTCGTCTTATTATAGCCTAATAAATACTCCTGGTACTTAGAAGCGTCCCTTGCTAAATATTGTTAATTGAGAAGGTCTGATTATTACGGTAACTTTGTTGTTATAGTCACTGTACCCTTTCTTAACTATGTACATATGTAAATTAATAATATAAAAAGTTTTGCTTTGTACTCACATCGTCAATATTCTCGTGTTCTTGCTCCTCCCACATTTCAGAAGCTGGCATGCTCTTAAAATCGTTCAACGACGAATGCTTCAGATCTCTCTTCCCAAATTTCTTCTTCCTCTTCGGTGGCATCGGCAGAGTCTGAGACTGTATAGGTATATTTTCTGGATACTGAATGACATCATCATTTGCATACTCATGTATTGAGTGCAGATCATTAGAAGGCGTGAAGTCTAAATGGTTGTTTGCATGCACATCGAAATGATCTTCTACACCGTTAATCTGCTCCTCAAGTTCCTTTTGGCCGTCTAACAGCCCCAAGTCCACCTCACTGAACTGCATGCTAACGTTCACACTGTCGTCGATGTACGGCGTGGGGTCTTCTTCTTTCTTCTTTCGCTTGGCACGCGATGGTCGCACCGGTGGGAATGTATAATATCCGTCATCTCTTTCGTTTAAGTCTTCAGATGAATATCTCATCTGTTCGTTATCATCCATCATTAGCTCAGGGTCAGCTTCAGGATCGTTGATGTACATATGTTCGTCGTCCATACCCGCATTGCTCCCTATTAGTGAGAGAACATTCTTTGGGTTTTGGAACGCTTTTCGTGTTTCATCGCTTAAGTATTCTCTTGTCTGAATATCTTCGCGAGAAATACCTCTCGGTCGTACGAAAAATTCGTCATTATTTATTTCGGTTATAACATGTGTGTATTCTTGTTTAGACGGTGAAATGTCAGGTGTGGATGTGTTGTTTTCGTTTTTGATGTCTTCCATCTCCGGTTGTTCAGGCTCGTCGTCAATGTACGTACCTAGCTTATCAAAGTCATATGTTGTTTCAATTCGTCTGCCGTTTTTCATATCGAAGTTGCTTTCGTCATTGCCATCGTCAACAGTGCCATATTCACGAGGTTTTTCAGGACTGTCAGGTATGTAAGTGGGCTCCTCTTTATTTTTCTTCATTCTAGTGAAAGTAAATACCGGTGGTGGTGTGTCTTCCCTGTTTAAAGTGGGAGACGATGATGTTTTAGGAAGTTCTGATTTTTTTTTCCTCCCAAATAATCTAGGGTAAGTTCTAGCTTCAAACTCTACTGTTGCGACATTAATATCATCCGTGTTTGTATCAGTAGAATCATTCGTGACCTTGTATTCTTTTTTTCTGCCTAAGCTTGGGAAACTTATTTTAGGTTTCTCTGGCATTTTAAATTTAGGAAGTTCCGGTACGTTAAATTTTGGTCGGTCCGGAAATGTGAACTTCTTACGGTTAATATTGAACTTTGGTCGGTCTGGCAAACTAATTTTTCTTCGTTCAGGCGTAGAGTTTTTAGGTCTTTCAGGAAAAGAAATCTTTGGTCCTTTGGGCATTTTAAATTTTGGACGGTCTGGTAAATTAAATTTTGGTCGCTCGGGCATTGTAAATTGTTTGGTTTTAATATTTTGAAATTTTGACTTTATTTTATCGGCTTGGGACTTTAACTTGCCTGTACCTTCCTTTAAACGTTGTTGAAATTTATTGTCACCAGTCTCAGCATTCTTAGACCTACTATCTCGTTTTAGAGGTAATTGTTCTAACGCCGATGAGTCCACCTGGCTAGTGCTGACATCACATTCTGTTCGTGATGGCGTCGATGGTGTGTTAATAAAATATCTGTCTTCAATGTCCTTCTGAAGTTCTTCAGCGCTCATTAGGTCTTCATTTTTATCGTCATGTAAATTTTCTTTATCCTCTATTTGCTCCTCTTCGTCTGACGTGTGCTGCAAGTATTTTCTTTCCAGAGATGTTGTACTTGACAACTCATCGTCCGTTTTAACTACGATCGGTTTCTCATCTACACTTGGAGCAGTGTAAATAATACTCGGCGGTGGCTTCTCGATGATTTCATATTCGTGATCACTGAAAGAATATATAATATTTTTATGTATAAATGTCTAAACGGATTTTAATAGCACAACACCCATCATTATTTCGCATAAGCGGCAAACTTATTATAAACAATATGTTTAAAATGGCTAATAAATAAATCAGTCGCTGAGCATAAGAAAAAAATCAAAAAGTATCATAAAAACGAAATGCAAATCGCAAAAATTGTGATCGTCACAGAGGATTTGAGTTATATTTAAACTTCATACAGACGATGCTCGAGTCACAATTAGGCCAACAGCCGGCGCTCGTTTTAGCCTCAGCCGCCGGGCTGAATACGTTGTTCAGATTTATTTTGCAGCTCGTAATTTTACTCATAAAATGTCATCTAAACTATCGAAAATGAATGTAGGTGTGTGGCTTACCTCCCGTACGAAATTAAATTGCTAGCTCGCGAAGTCGGCCTAGTTCCCACTGGGTTCAATCTCTCCGGTAGCAGTGAATCACACTGAAAAAACTGACAAGCGCATCGGACGTCCGGAGTAAACACCTGGACGCTGCCCTCTCGTGTCGGCCTCACCGGCTTTTCTATAGGAGTGCCGCCTTCGGATGTCCATCTCCGGAGTTTACTCATTACTACTGACTACCGGACCGAGGACATATTTTCAGTGAATTGTTTTCCATAAACTGATTGAACTGTCATTTGCACGAGTAGAATGAGTCATTAGGCGTGTTTGTCAAAGCCGGGTAGTAAATGAACTAATCACAGACGTGAAAGCAGTCGCGAGCACTGATCACTGATGACAATTTTAAAGAGCTTACCCAACGTGCAGGAAGATCGGTCCGACCGAGCTATATTTAACAAAGAGTCAGAAACTAGCGCGTTCGCTTTGCATGTGTTGAAACACATACTGTTATGTCATAGTTACGAATGAGGTGCTATTACAATGAATTGTTTTGTAATATGAAATGTATTACATATAATTACCTGCTGGGTTTAGACCATTTTCTGTTGGGAAAATCAGGACGTTGCTGGTTGTTGTCAACACGCGGACTAGGGCTGGGGGATGTTTCTATGGGAGTAGCAGTAGGCTGGTTGTCATTATTTTCAGCATCATCATCAGTGATTTCAGTTATGGTTATATTAGGAGATTCGTTACTGGCTTCTCTTTCTTCAAACTGGTTTTGAAATATTTCATCCACGCCTGGTTCCTCTGGATCCATTTCTTCGTCTAAGAGTACTGCTTCTTTATTAACGTTGTCCACTTTATGTAATTTTTCCATAACGTGTTCATCTGATTTTAAGCTTGCATTTTCTATAACTAAACTAGGATCTTGAGACGCAATAGATTTTTTTTCTAAAAGACTGTCGTTTTCTTTATTATTGTTGCTTTTATTGTCATCTTCGTTCTTAGTGGCGTCCTGTTTATCTAACTCAGGTAAAAAATGTAATGACTTTTCCGCATCTGTACTTTTAGATTCTTCTATATCTTCATAAATATGTTCCTTCTTTTTTCTTGGTGGCGGTGTATCTACGCACATAGTTTTGCTCATTTCGTCAGAATCTCCTAATTTTATTGCACTGAACTTTTGCCTCCTTACAGCGCCAGGAGAATTTCTTAATTGTCTTATTTCTTGAGCGTCCTCATTTTTTTTACGCTTCGAAACTGGGGATTTTTCAGTCTCGCTTCTGTCTAGTTTGTGCAATGTTTTATCAGCTAAATGTTTTATTTTGTTTACTAAAGGATGACAACACTTTGTTTTTTCCCTTGTTTCCGATGTAACCCCTATATTGTATTGTTGTTCTGGTACTCTACGTTTCAGTATGCCTTTTGGGGAAACATTTTTTGGTATTTCAACAGGCGCCACTAACTGGGAACTAGCTTGACTCTCTGGACGTTTGACTACGTAAGCTTTTACAGCCTGGTTTATGGGATCATCTTCGGAATCTAATGATACTTCTTTGGAAAAGTTTGGTATGTGCACTCCTTCATCTTCTCCTTCCTCGCCGTGTTTTCGACTGCTACCAGGGGAAGAATCTAGGTTGAGGATTCTTTGCGCATCGCCATCCACGGGCGAGTGCGTTCGAGATCTTGAAAATTCTCGCGACATACTTCTCCTGGGGGTGGTCTCACGGATAATATCTTCAGCAGTTATTTTACCTTGTAGAGGCGCCTTCAACAGGTGGGTCCAAGGGTATCCTCCCGCTTCACGAGCTCTTTTCAAATCCTCCCATTGGTAGGTTTTTATAGGTACAGGTGGTAAATCTTTTTCTTTATCTGGCGACAATTCAGATTCCATATGTTTAATTATCAAACTAATTTAATTTAAATGATTTTTATAAAAGTGTGGCTTTGCCGGATACGATTAGTTTTGTGAGGGTCGTTCAATGTTATTTATGTATTATTTTTATATTATTGCACGAACCCAGCAAAGTTTTCACGTTTCACCGTATAAACTAAGAACACAACATTTCATTTCAATGTGAGGATCTGTGACTGAAAACACGTTAAGTTTGCGTGGGATCGTTTAGAAATAGGTGTGAATATGTTGTGTACTATGATCACTGGCCAACGGATTATTTTGGGCTAATGCACCGAGGTTACCTTGAAGCGCACTTCTCTCTCTTGGTTCCTCAGCTCACCATCCCTGGTGTTTGTTTATTGACATAGGATGCACTAGACGCTTTTTTGTTTTTTATTTTGTTGATAGGAAAACGATCGGCGATCCGCACTGAATCCCGGCTCAACTGACCGACGCGTTTTAGTCGGAGCAAGCGCGCTAAATATAAGATTGAGCATGAATTTATTTTGGGTGAACATTTCGCGTCATCAGTTAAAACTATAGAACCGTTCTAATTTTTTAGAGGTTAACCGTAGGTTTGTAATTAGAGATGATCAGGGTTTAGTGAATGGATGAGATGGGCAGTGCTGTCACCGTTAGATGGGCCATTATGTGGGTTAGGGAGCACTTACCTACGGTAAAGTACCTTGAACGAAGTCCAAGTAGTCTACTGCGGCCGCACGGCCGGCGCGGTTTGCGCGTGACTGCTACATTCACACATTTATTTATTTACGTATGTAATTACTGCTGGTACTAACACGTTATATAATCGTAAGTGTGAATTTAACAGGTGTAAAAACGAACGCTTTTTACGTAATTCACGTATTTTTTAGTTAGGCATTACAGGTAGGGTAAAAGTGGTATTCACCCTAGAAAATTTTAAATACTGTTTTATTTAATTTATTTAAGTGTTAAATTGTATAATTAATAAGGCGTAAGAAAAGGAAATGGAGTTTGTTTCGAATACTTTAAATCTACTTCGTTGCAGAGTGATTAACGTATTTTAAATAAATACACTTCTGAATGTTTTTGTACCTACAAATTAAAAGTGCAGTTCCGTTTCCTCGAAATGAAAGAAAAAATAAGCATTTGGAGACCTCAATACACAAAAGAAAAACCACTTAATAATGTATATTTGTTCGTTTATTCGGACGAAAAGAACACCACAGTACCGCAGCGCTTTAAGCAATTTTTTTTTATGAAAACTCCGTAACGCTGCTCTCGAATTTATTCTTGTTTCGTGAGTACATTTACAAACATGAAATTTACATATACAAATAGCCAGACCGAAACAAATATTTGTGGGTCACATAAAGATTTGTTCCGAGCGGGGTTCGAACTCGCGACTAATCTATCCTGTGGGCGGAGGATACAGTATCTAACCGTCCGTCGAATATTTGAATAAAATCCCTTTAATAATTAAGTCCCTGTTCGGTATTAGTAAGAATTTAGTGGAGCAGATTTTAATTCATACTTAAGTATATTGTAGAAATATGTTTTGGGCACTATTTTCACAACATTTGTAGAGTGTGAAATAAAACAATTTGAGTTCTTAGATTTACGCGAATATTACACATGAAATAAAACTATTTTACGGATTTTATCGCGTCGGGAACTAAAAATAAAAAAAAATAAACCACGATAAAATCCGTAAAATAGTTTTATTTCATAAAACAATTTGTTTGGATTTTAACGCTGTTTATTTTTCGTTTTAAAGTTCTCGATGTTTCGAGTGCTTTGCAGCACCCATGGTCACGGGTAGTATGCATACTCGTGAACGGGTGCTGTTTGTGGGGACTGGTCCATCCGGAATCCTTTAGACACTTACTCTTTAGAACTAACTTCATTACTCTTATATCGCGATAGTAAGGCATCATACTGGAGCTAGATCTAACCATTTTATTGTAACCTAGAAATTGTACTTACAATATGATAAAGAAATAGAAAAGAAATCTTAGTATAATATCAGACACCCACTGCTGGACAAAGGCCTTCTCTCACAAATCGAGGTGAGAGAGATTAGGTCATACTCCACGACGCGGACCCAGTGGGGATTGGCGGAGGCAGGTTTGTGGCCACCTGGCCTTGGCCTTTTAAGGCTTCCAAGTCGGCTTGACGACTACTACATTAAGTGGTAGCCGGGACCAACGGCTTAACGTGCCTTCCGAAGCACGGAGACGCTCGAATATGAAAATGCTACAAACGGTCACCCATCTCGGGCCGACGCTGCTTAACCTTGGTAGTCGGTAAGAACACTGCGGTCGCACAGCGCTACGAGCGCCTTCTTAAATCTTAGTGAATTAAATAAAAAAGACAAGCCTGCTGAGTTTCTCGCCGAAGCTTGTGAGTGGGAGCCGCGTTCCGATCCGATGGTAAGCTTAGTAGTTAGATTTGATTAAAAATAATTAAACTGAAAATTCGTCAGTACCCCCACAAGGTTTATGCAAAATAAACTATTTGAGTTTGAGTTTGGGTTAGCTTTCAAGCAAATATGAATCAAAATAATATATGGTAGTTATGTTAATTTTGATAAAGAACGAGGGAGGGATTTAATATTAGTGTTGTTATATAGAATAGCGGAGCATGGTAAACAGATATTTCTACTCTAAACAGAAGCGGCATGATTTTTCCGAGGCGTTACTATCATTAGCCGCGAGACGTTCACTACAGGAAATAGGTCTACCCCGAAGGTTGCCACATCGACCAGCATTGTCCTATACGATCCAGATTATACCCGCGACCTTCAGGTCATCAGTTTGTGACGTGAGAGGCCAGCCCTCACCGCGCCTCCGTGGTCGCCACTCAAGAACCTTTCTGCCCCAACGGCACAACCAGCAGCCGTCAGTTCTATAAGCGATATCCACTGCTATTCAGTGTATGTCAATTAAATTATTCTATTTTGCTTTTGATTCTAACACTGGCTGTGTATGTCAATAAAATTATTTTCATTTATAATTTGGTGCTATATTGTGTTACCAATTACTGGTTTCATGAAGCTGTAAAGGCCCCGCGGCCAACAGCGTAGATCATTCACACACACATATATTTTATTTATTTTGTTAAGAAAAATTTTTATATTTTATGGTTATGCTTTAAAGCGGTGTCCAAGAGACGATGCATGCAGCTTTAGGTTGTTTGGTAACAAATATTTTCTTGCCACGGCGATTTACTTCATGACAACTTGATAAATCTTCATGGCACGAATACGCATGGTAACAACCAGACAGGTTCAAGGGTAATTGGGGCGCAAACAATAAAAAAGAGTTCATGTTCTGATTTTAAAACCACATAAATTCTATTTATTTGTTTTACATAATAATATAATTAAATCTCTTTCGGTATAATGACATCGAACCATGTATATTGAATATAATATAATATCTTCCATCTTTATAATATTGTTGGATACAACAGTACATATTTACATACACCGTACATTCATAATTGAAATATTTATGACATAAAAGTTTTTAAACGCACAGATACAGATATACATAACATTTATAAAGATAATGAAAATGGAAGATCTAATTTTCACATAACTTTGAAAACACATTTGAGCTGTGGCGGGGAAAAATGAGTGCTGCTGACAAATTTTGTTTGCTTTGTTTTAAAATAAAATGTGTACTACCTATTAGTGGTATATCAATTCATTCATTATAATGATAGCGATAAAGACTTTTAAGTTATCACAAGACACCCGTTGTGATTGGTCTGTAAAGTGCCACAATATCAATTTAATTAAAATTATCGCCATCAGTTTCATCAATAATTTTAATTTAATTGGACAATCAATTATAATGCAAATTTGGCAAACTATTAAGCATAACTATTTTTGCAAACGCGAGTGAATACGTTTGAATAAATACACATTATTCTACGATTTTTATTAACTCGCTTTCTTGTCTGTCTGTTTGTTGGTCGGTTTGGTTCCTTTGTAGTGTAAGTTAGCAAGTATTTACTTTGTACATAGTATTTGTACTTAGCACATTATATCTCAGAGTGGCTTGTACAATTCTAGTTAGTTTACTATTTCGACTGTATAACTTTAGCTTTAAATGTAACAGTTAATAAAATAAAATCAGTGAATCGTGCAAGATAACAGTTTTCGTGTTTTAATTGGAAGACATGTTCGTCTTAATCATTTCGAAGTTCGTATCTTTTATCGAACTACGTATTCAGAAATTAATATAAATCAATTAATTTGGTAGACTTAATTTGTTTTATTGACGCATTAAATTATGAATCTAGTTTGTGTTTAAAAGCTAATATGATGATAACCTCCTTCATTCCAGCCGAAATAAATTTTTGGAGAGTTAGATCCTTTAAGTCATTTTTCAGGAATCAAATATTAATTAAACTCAGGTATATGTTTATAGTTAGGTATTAATATTACTTAGAGCAAGATTGCTAAAATAAATACAACATTTTACTAGAAATTTAGACAAAAAATGATGTTCAGCGATATCAGCAATTTTTAAAATGTAAATTAATTATAATTAATAATAATATTTACATACATATTTGGTTTAACGTCTGGGAAGCAAGAAAATACAATAGTTTAGTCATTTTTGAGATTAGATTTAGACCTACATAACTATATTATATTTATAATAATAGGTGACTGCCTCGTTGGTCTGGTGGCAAAGCGCACCGCTTTGTGATCACGAGGTCCTGGGTTCAAATCCTAGGTCGGACAAATGTAGTTTTTCTAACGAAAAATTCCCAGTATGAGTCCGAAGTCTGGAATTGTGCCTGGTATATGGCAATAGGCTCGCCCCCTATTACATGGGACCTAACATCGTTGGCGAAACGTGGGTGTACTCAGTACACCTCTGCCACCCCCTCTGGGGAATATAGGCGTGACGGTATAATAATAGGTAATATAACTAGGTAGGTAAGTCATTCTTCGTAAAAGTACAAGCGTGGAACTTTGGCAATAATGTTATATTTGAAGGTGTTTCTTAAATTTAGTAAAGCAAGGGTTTAGCTTCTAATTATACAATAAACGTTAGTTTATGTATAATTAGAAGCTTTGTAATATCTGTTATAATAATTATAAAAAGTGCAAGGATTCAATTCAATTCTGTACTCTCTGCCTACCCCGCGAGGGAGCTGGCGTGATGATATATATTGATATAGATTCAATTCAATATAAATAAAAAATAAGAAATAAAATAGGTCTTAATTTGACGACACAAGTGATAATACAAAATTTTCTCAGGAAATAGGTACCGGATATCAATAATAAAATAATTTTCAGACATTCTGTAGAACTTTAAATATTATAACCATCTCCAAAAATACATTACATAACTATTAGATTGTATATGTTTATAAGTTAGGACTATACTGTAAAACAGCTTAGACCGTGGATTAGACCGAATTTTACCAAATTGCTTTCTTTGAGTTATGACACTATTTGAACCGAAATATTCAACAGCTATTTTTCCTTTGCTTATTCCGAAAATATATCCGGTACCTTATTTTTTTGCTGACCTGACGTGGGTTATCACCAGTTGTCTTGCTGATTTTTATAGGTAGGTGTAATATATTTGAAATATAATCGACCAAGACATATTACATGCATAGTAGAGTTCAAAATCAGATGTTAAACGTGTTACAGTGTATATATATATATATATATATATATATATATATATATATATATATATATATATATATATATATATATATATATATATATATATATATATAAATTTATACTTAAGTTTCTAAGTAGGTAACATCGATTTAAACGTCCATATAATTTTTGATGTAATGAATAAAATAGGGGTTTATATTGAAATTTATCGAATCCCATTTACTATTAGATTTTTACAATTTTTATATACATTTAATTTTTTATAGCGTTTTATATCATATTTTATTTATTAGACATAATTTTTATTTACACAGGAAAATGCCTGAGATTTTAGGCATACCTTTTTATATCAATTCCTATGATCAAGGCTGATAGTCTTAAAAAAGGATAGTTATAATTATTAATATTTAACATCTATATGACACATTGTTAAGTATAATATCGCCATCCAGGCATATGGGCACAAAACTACAGACGGGTTATGAGCGATCTTACTAATGTACAAATTAGCGCTAGTTACGAAAATATCGATCCTAAAATTTACCTCGTCGGGGAGTCTAACCTGCAACCGTCCGGTAGTAAGCCGCGGTAGCAAATATATTCCATTATATGTAGTAATATATTTTATTTCTAGAGCAAAATACCTACTAATTTATTTATAGTAAATATTCACCACTTTTCCCAGATATATTTTCTTACCTAGTCTAGTCTCCTATTTTATCGAAAGTAACATTTAGATGTATTCAGGAGTTCATAAACGTCCCCTATATAAATACTAATGTCGTAACCTAGACGACAGAAATCCAGTTTTGAACAATAGGTATGGGGCACGGAGTTCTATCACTAGCCCTCGGTTTGTCAACCTCTAGCACTAAGAGCCACATACGATGATTGATAAAAGAAGAGGACATCGAAATTGATCTTCTATCGGTCTCATCCCGGGTTTAGATTCAGCCAACATGAAAATGAGCAGTAATGTAAATGTCATATTCTCGCGCTACTCATTTTTATAACCACATCTCTACTCAATGCGGCGGTTTACATTCTGCGTCTACCTGTCAAGATGTGTCGGGGCATCGCTAAACTCTTCTGCTTTTATCTGCGAATGTTACATATTACATCATTTGCGTTCCAATTTGAGCGACAAATTACCTCGACACAAAGTTGCGCCTCTGAAAAAAGTACAAGTATGTTCAGAAAAGAATAGGCTTAACATTTCTTTTACATTGTTCTAGTGTGTCTTTAATCATTAATATTTAAATTGAATATCTTATTCTAAAGAGATTGTTAAAGTAGCAAAGACATATGTATATATTTATTCCTATATATATTAAATAGTTTTATAAAGAATACATTTATATTTAATATATGAATATTGGTATATTCCACCTCGTTTAACATCTTCGGCATTTTATATGCCTGACAATTTGATAATTATCGATTACCCCTCAGGTATTGTTTATTAAATATTAGTTTTCGTCATAGTCTGGTAGTTAAGTCTATTTCTTATGACTAATTTTATAATAATATTGTAAACATTGATAATACAATTATAGAGAAAGATTTTTTTATGTTTTATCTTTTAATAATACTGTGAAATATCATTATATAATAATATTTATGAAGGAACATTTCAGTTATTACATTAAAATTTTAATGGGTAATAATTAATTTTAATATAATTGAAAAATTATTCTAGCTGATTAAGTTATTAATAGAAAATATTTTTAATATAAGAAATATATGCTTAATATAATCCTTATGCTATAAAATTTTACTAAACGAAGTGATCATTCTCGACTTCATTCGAGGATCTATTCGTGGACATTTGATGTCAACAAAAAATGAGATGAGAATGAATCTTCTGCGTTTAGCATTGCTGTCAAGGTAAGGACCTAAGACAGAATATTCACTAGGTGTTTAGTTGTTGAGTTAGAACTAGACCTGTGAACCTTCGAAATTGTCCTAAATGTCCTCAGTTTTCCAGCCTGTCCTAACCTCTTCAACTTGCCTAGTGGATACACTGTATCCACATTACATTATCTAATTACACGTCAAATATTATAAGTGTGTATAGTAATCTAAATTAACATCTAAACTGTCTTTGTCTCAACACATCGATAGCTAGAAAGGCAGCAAATACGGTCTTACTGCTTAGCAAACGACACTGAAGACACACTGTTATATCATTCCTTTGGCGGCGGCGGACCTGCGGCTGATGGGTCGTGGAAATGTCCACGGACCTGAAAGTAAATTATGACAATCATTTCTACATAAAATTTTAGGTTCAAATAGTATTATTATTATCCAGCCGTTAGTGCTCCAATGATGGGCTGAGGCCTCCCTTCATCGTTTCATATCTACTTTATTTGGAGCTATTAAGTACCAATCGTTTAAAAAGGTGTCCAGTTCCGACGTTCCATCAACTCTGCTAGGGCCTGCCGCGATGTTATTTAAAATTAAGCAAATACAAATAATGGAAAAAAGAAAAGATAGAGAATTAAATAAAATATAATTATTTTCTTTTCTTTACATTCTTATCGTTAAGCTTTTTCCTAAAATAATTTTTTCATCATAATTGCAAACAGGTTTCTAAATCTGCAACACTGATTGGGCAAGTCCTGTCAGCTCTTTGACTCCTGCTGTAAGAACGTCAAGAATGGGATCGCTGGGTAATGATAGTGTGGGAACAGAAGTAGAGCCTAAGTGTCACGTTTACACGACTAAGCTTCCCTCCCTTCACTCGGGAGTCAGCAGTGTGTAAAGCGGGTATAAAACGAAGAATTACCTGCAGATGAGTAGCCAGATCCATAATAATATGCGTGAGAGCTGGATGTTCAAGCAGATCATCGGGTAGAGCGGGCGAGGAGCGGGTGAGATGGGTGCGCGCACGGAACGCGCGGTGCATACGGAGCATGACTTCGCAGAAAATGAAGCGAAGTATTAGTAGCCTGAGAAAGTCGTCTCCCATAAAGGAAACGTAAATTGGATCTGGAATGTAAAAAATACCTTCTAGAATACCAGCTACATATTACCTATGATTATATGGAGATTAAGGTACCTACCAGTAGGACAACAATTGAGATTGAGAAAGAATGGCGGTGTTTAAATGACGATCTGAGTAATTCAAGTGTATTGAAGTTAATGTGTCAGATAAATGTAAGTAATGTTTGTAAAACGATTTAAAAGATGCCAAATCTTTATGGCTAACAAGGCTATAAAAGTGCTATAAATCGAACGGCAGTATGAAATGGACATGGAAATGAAAAGCGCGGGTAGGTATTTAACTAATACACGTGTACCACGTGTACGTGCACTTCACTTGAGCTTGTAAATGAACTAACGAGTCTTAAGACGCGGTGGATTGCGTTTGTTTTCAGCTAGGCCGTAGACTTCAGTAAGGAGTCACTATCGCAATATATTATTGCACTGGCCAGTTTTTCCCCCACTTCTCTGTTCACTGCTTCGCAGGTGAGTTGAATTTAAACGTCATGTAGGTATTATTTTAACAGCACTTACCGATCCTGGTCCTAACGAGGATCTGCGCGGCTTCAGCCAGGAATGTGTCGATGTAGGCCTGTGCCCTGTCCCAGTGCAGCAACGAGATGGTGTGGATGTCGCACGAGTCGCAGAACGCTGTCAGTGGCGAGTGCAGGAACAGGGTGAACAGACTGCCTTGCTGACGCCGGTCGGCTGAAGACACTGGACAAAAACGAACACTAATACAAATAAAGAATAAAACAAGTATTACAAACATACAACTTAAGTATTTAGCGACACCTTACGTCAATTACCGTGGTAAACGTTTAGACTGCCACGGTGTAAGTGGTAGGTGTGGTGGTATTTTACTTGCGTATCAATACAAGTACAATTAAATTTTGTAATATTCAATCATGATTCAAGATTAAAAGTGTAAACGTAATCGTTGAAGATTGCAAAATGTAATTGTAATAGTTAATCATTAATACATCATCACGTCTATATTGCCCAAGCGGGGTTAATCATTAATCTGATTACATTTTGCCCATCTATGTTCGTAGGTCCGATATACTTCTGTCTTTCCGGTTCAAATTTGGTGACCAATTTTTCATACACTTACATCCGATTGAGCTAAAATTTGGCGTATGTATGTAAATACGATGACAATGTAAGAATATGGAGCTGGCCTGTTGATAGAGTCGGAAGATAGCCGTAGGATCATGTCGTTGGATTCGTCTTGACATGTCCTATAGATCCAGATGGTGTCCAAAGTCTGATAATGGAGCGGAAAAGTGGCTATAGGATGGCTTCAACTAAGCTTCTAAAATAACTATCTCCATCATGGTTTCGCTATAAAAGCTTGTCTTTAAAATTGTGTTGTTTAATTATAATTATTTTTGGCCTAAGTTATTACGTAATAACTAAGGTACGTTGGAACGTAACCGATTCATAACTGCTTTCGTTAGAATTGTGAGGTTTTTAATTCCAAACTCTTGTTACCACGGTAAGTTAAGGTATTATGCTGAAACAGCCATTATTTTAATGCGTTAACTCATTGAACGTGTGTTTTAATCTGGATCTTGGCACAGGCGTTCACATTAGCATTAACGTAGGTGAAGCAGGAGGAAAAAAGTAACACACGTCCAAAAATCCAAGACGACTGACGGCTCGGTCTAGTAGCAGATCATAGGCAGCTTCCCTTCCTTCCCCCCACTGGATCTAGTATTTGCGTGTTCCATCCCCGCACGAGCCAATTTTTCATGACTTACAACTTGTTTCAGTTTGTGCTAACAGTATAATTAAGTTAATTTGATTGTACAGACACAGTCTAATAAGAGGAAAGAAAAATACAATTCGTGATGGCAGCCGGCAAAGTGGCCGCGAGTTAATACAGATAAATTTGTAATTTAGGAGTATATCTCGCTTTACAGACGTCGTTTGCTATTGCAATTACGAAGTATGACACGTCATATTGTTCAAATTCTCCTAGATTTTGACGTCTCTCTAGAGAACTGCGCCCCGGCCAAACTCGGAACTAACCCGAAATATGACCACATTATGATCACTTTATATGTTACATGATGGATCAAAAGCTTCCAAACAGAACTAAAAATAAAACATATTACAGCGCCTCCGGCCACGCGCAGATTTGTCTGGCGCGCACTCTAGTGGGATGTAACGTAAAACAGAGATTTCAAACATACCGTATAACCTAAAAAGTGTTATCATAAAGCGGTAGATGGCGATACAGGTATAATATCTCCCCATAGAGGTAGGATTTAATACTCAAATGGCTGGTTTCAATATTCAACTTAAGGGTGATTTGTTTACTGTAAGTAGAATTTTGATAATTTTTCCATACAAAATATGTCAATTTTCTATCCGTAGTAGGCCAATCAATCCGTAAGTTAAGTATTGAAACTGGCCGTAAGTATCTCCCAGACAAAAGTATCTACATGATATTCATAAGACAGAATGTATTATGAATGCATTGATATACATAAATGAATGTATATGTTATGAACCAAGTGATTTAATAAGGGCATTATATTCAATACCTGGGTAGTATTACATTGGCAAGTCAAACTGGGTCATGTAATTAATTATGGTTCAAACTTCGTTATTTATCACAGTGTTTGGTCAATATGAATATTGCTGTGACTGGGCAATTTGATTATGTGGGTATACTTGGCAGGTAAATTGTGAAAATGATCTTAATCTCTTATTCGATAGGACATCTATTTATGGTTAAGTAAAATATTTCTGATGATGACAGATCTGGCTCTCACCGACGCTGCCGCAAATTCCATTACATCACTTAATATAAGTTTCCGAGTAATTTTTCGGATGCCGATTCGGGCAGTATACAGGAATTGATGTAAGTACTTAAGGGTCATAGATTGTCTACGATATTATGTAGTTGGATTGAATTTTAATGAGAACCATGATAGGTATAATAGATTTGATATACGGCTTGGTTCGATCCCCGCACGGAATAAAGCAAACGACACAGGAATGATTCCTAGTGTGGGGCTAAATTTTTTAAGTGAAAAAGGTGAATCAGTGATATCTAATCGAGTTTTTGGTGAAACGTCTCCATTGTAATAAAAGGATTGACTAAAACCGCCACACATTCCCATCACTGTAAGTCTTAACCAGGATCCACAATGGTCTCTTTGGATGACACCAAGGTTTAAGGCTCAGGGTGTCTTGGGGAGCGCTTTATTTGTTCCAGAACCCGCAACAAATTTATTTAGAAAGAAAGAAAATAGTAGCAGCAGAAAATTAAATCCAACTTCCCTCCTTTGCAAATAAAAGGGCTACTTAAATAAGGAATTAAAATAAAAAAGTATCCTATATAGTAGGAGTTAGGAGTTTTTTTATGTATATGGGCTAAACTCGGGTTGCAGACGATGTTAGAATATTTATAATAAAATAGAGGGCGAGTCTATTGCAATTATATCAGGTTTTATTCCAGAAACCGGACTGCTAATAAAAACCCCTTCTATAAAAACATCTCAATGACATTTCATCTGACGAATAAAATCCTAGTAGGTACCTCATGATTGCCAGCTAAAGTATATACCACTAGACCAACGATGCCCGACAAACGATAGGAAACTAAGTACTACCGTGAAATCACGTAACAATAACGTCATTCCAATATTAACCAAGCGATAAAGAGACGTCAGAAACGTTATTGGGATTGCATGCATCAATCGGTTTTCGAGGACGTGGTTTGAGGTCGTTTTATGACTGTCACATTATTAACAGTTCGATGGAAATCAACTGTTTGAATGTACCGCTCAATCAAATGTATGCATTTTCAATAACTGTCTACTTAAATATGCACTTGCACATACATGTTTATGACAAGTGTATATCTTTCCTAAAAGAAAATCGTAGACGTGTAATGTGTACGCCAACATATCGCCAACTATATTACGCTCCAATGGAACGTACCTATTGCTAATATAATGACCACAGCTGTTTGCGATTTGAATAGGGATTTTTCTGTCAAAAAATTCTACCTACCCCGCAAGGGATCTGGCGTGATGATATAAATATGTAGCGACCCCTATACATTGCTACAAAGCTGTGACAAGCTACCCACAGATGGCACCAAATATAAGACAACGATTATCCATGCATGTCTACAACGCGATATGAGAGTTTGCACGATGCGTAACATCAAGCCCCCGACAACAACTTTTGGGTGAGTGAACAGGCCCGGCCAGATACAAGGCCCGTCTGGCTGGAAGATCTTCCCTTTGTCAAATCCTGCCATAACGTTCCTGACACAGATAGGTAGATAGAGAAATCGGAGTTCGGATTCAGAATTATGCCCAGTGTAATGGCTATTGTCGTTCCCGGTATCACGTGAAATAGGACCTAGCATCGTCAACGTAACACCCTGTACGCTCGCCCTCTTGTCTGGTGAAGCTGGAAAGGCCCCGCGGTCAACAGAGTAGATTACCCAAAATAACGAAATTAATAAAATTGAACAATGATTAAACCAGAACAGCATTTCACCTTGAGCAGTCGTAATGAAATGACTAGGCAAGAAAGTATCCCGTTGATAAAAAATACTTATGCTAGAAAATCGGACAAGGTTTCTAAGATAAGTCAAATGTACTCAATAATAAAAAGTATCATTTTAGAAAGAAAATAACAATAAATACTAAAATCTTGGAACTGTCCCTCCTGTCGCTACGGATGCGGGGAGTGAGCACAAATAACTTACAGGTTTTTTCCTTACAGACCTCTCTGGCTTCGTTTTGGGTGCAGCAAATCTATCAAAATGTCTAAAAGTTAAAAACTAAAAATAAGCCTCGATATACATAATCCGAAAAATATTTTTCTTTTATTTGTAATGTTTCGCATTAATCTAAGAAAATAATAAATCTAGTTGAACTTGGGTAACGATTTGCGCTCACTAGTACTGCGTCGTTTCATTGCAGTATACGTTTCCAGGTGAAGTCTTTAAGGTCCCACTCCATACATGCTGGTGTCCCACAAGGCTCAGCTCTGTTATGTCAGCCCCTGCTATTCAGCCTTTACACGGAATGTTCATACGGAATGTCGATCTCCATTCCGATCTCGGTCTCAAACCTATTCGCGCCTTTATTAAAAAGGCGACAACCCGATATTTTCCGATATTTATTTTTTGTTTTACCGCCGACTACGAACCCAACTCCTATCAACCGCCGTCCGCGGCATGTTCTCACCGACCCTCCTGATGCTCTTACATCCCTTCTTACGGATACAGATACCGCACACTGGATCAGACACCGACCTCGCCGGCGAGGTTGAAGAATCCCTTACCCGCCGGCCAGAGCACCACGGCGGGACACCTAGTTTGTTTGTTTTTTTTTTTTTAAACCTGTCCGGATTGTATGTATAGTAGTATATATGTATTAGAACCGCACCGCACAATCGCATATTAAGTGTGTAAATTAAGACTCCAAATCATCCATTCTCAAAACACGTTGCATACTGTAGCGTTTGTGAATCAGTTTGCGTCTGCCTTTATGTCGCTAGTTCCTCTTTGCTAGTCTTACTGGGAAGTTTGTATTAATTAGAGTAACATATAAGCCATACGGTGCTCTTTGACTTTCGCTCGTGAATATCGAGAGCTTATTTAATACGCTTCGTCGTACTTATCGGGCCGTAGCTTTTAATAAAGCTACTTTAATAGAATTAGTTCTTTGATATTTTTATTATATTTTATGAAGGTTATTGATGTTTTTGCTATCTTAGGGACGCTAATTAGGTCAGATCTAATGAAACCGGCCGTAATAGAACATTGTATTAGTCACATGTTGAAATAAGATTATAATATATAATAATATATTAGCCCTGTTAAGAAACTGTCCCACTGTTGGGCACGGGCCTCCTCTCAAACTAAGAGGGTTAAGGCCATAGTCCACCACGCTGGCCTAGTGCGGGTTGGCGAACTTCACACACCTTCCAGAAACTCTTAGGCATGCAGGTTTCCTCACGATGTTTTCCTTTACCGTTAAAGCAAGTGATAGTTAACTTATTTTTTTTAATATCCACATGCTTTTTGAAAAGACAGAGGTGCGTGCCTGGGTTTGAACCCGAGACCCCTGACTTTGCAGTCCAACGGTCTAACCACTAGGCTATCACTGCTTGTAGGCTGTCACTGCTTAAGAATATTGTTCTACAATTAAATAAGATTATTGTTCCACAATTTAATTATACTTTTTATGCTTCACTAGTGACGTATAGTGCGGCTGCTGATCACGAGGTGCTAGGTTCAAATCCTTTGTTACACAAAGAATGGTTTTTCTATCGAAAAAATTAGCAACATGGCAATAGTCTCGTCTTCTATTAGGGCCTAACATTATCGGCGAAACGAGGGTGATCACTGTACACCTATCTGCCACCCTCACTTAAGGAATGTCGCCATAATGACGTCGACATTCGGCGGGAATTGCCTTCAAAGGGGTTCGGCGCTATCGCTATTAAGGGAATTAATCAGTTCCGCTTACTGGATTCGACAATACAAAATTCATTACAAAAATGCTCCACAGAATAGGTATGAATCTGAATATAAGCGCGATGATGCTTATAAAGAAAGGTAAACAGAATTAGTGGTTAAAATAGTATATAAAAAGCAGTATCTATCAATATCATCACGCCAGATCCCTTGCGGGGCAGGCAAAGAGTACAGGGTTCCAACAGGTTCTTTCCTTACAGACCTCTCTGGCTTCCTCCACTCTTATTGTTGGTATCACACACGCTCGCCTGTTACGCAATATCTTGACTTGCCCTTTAGATAAGACACGGTCTATTTGGTCATGGTATAAAGCAGTAAGTAAGATTAAAGACTGTCTGCCACGTTGTTCTAGTGGAGCTTTGCGAGTACTAGGACCTGGGTTAAATCCTAGGTAAGACAAATATAGGTTTTCTATCGAAAAATTCCCGGCTTCAGTCTGGAGTCTGAAATTGTGCCCGGTATGTGGCAATAGGATCGCTCTCTATGGGATTTAGCATTGTTGGTGAAAAGTGGGCGTGCACGGTATAGCTATGCAACCTCCGCTTGGGGAATATAGGCGTGATGGTTAAGATTAAAAAAAGATAGTACTCCATTATGCATTAGTTTTGTAACGGTGGGTAGATACTAGGGAAATGGTTGCAAATAGTGACAATTTAGTGTTAGATTTTGATCAAAAAAGTTCGCCAACTTTTAACAACTTTTGTTAGTTGCGCGAACGGTTTGCAGTCGAGTACTCTCTATATGGACCTGTCACTACGCTTAAACGGTTATTTTGTTAAGCTGTATAAACCACTTTTAGTCGTGTTCACAAATGTAACTGTTGTCAGGATCTGATACTTTGTAAATAGTCATACAAGGATCGTTTGGCCCGCGGCCAAAATCGGAACTAACGCTGTCATCAAGTGAATATGTGAAGTGAAAGTTTGTTATGAAATTTACCTAAGTTTTTTAATTAATAACCGTGGGATTTATTTTTAATTAGTTAGATAGATGTAAAAAAAGATACCGATAATATTGTATACAACATTTGTATAACTTTAAAAATCTTAAGTATAAAAATTAACCTTACTTCAATAAATATTTTTACATATTATGGCGATAATTTATATCGATTGATTTAATAGTTGTTGTTTGGTTGTTGTCTTAAGCTGGCAGTATTTTTTTTGTTTTGATGTTAGCGCCTGTCGAGTTGTCCGCTGATTTGTGGACACGGGTTTCAGCATAGTTTCCGGCTTACGATCTCTCTTAGACATAAGAAAACAAAGGTACAGAGTGCTTAACACGAACAGATTGATGTAAGCGTAATGCTATGGATTTGAAATACCATCGTTTTTACATTACAGATTTACTTAATAACGATGAACGTGACACCCTTTCTCGGCAAAGCTATGATAGCGTCAATTTGTTCGAATTAAGCCCTCAGTTTCCTCACTCCAGGAATATACACTTCAATTTCATACAATGATTAGCTTCACTCTACGTATGGCCTGAATTGATTTTAAGCTATCCATTTTCGATATCCTCTGTCTCTCAATATCGTTCCCGCTTCTACGACACAATGGATGCCTTAATCAACAGCCACTATAATCCCAAACTAACGCATCACGTCAAGTCACGACATAATATTTAGCCGATGAACTGTTAAACTGAAATTAATATCAGTCTACCGTACGAAGTCGCGAATATAAAGTTAATTAAAATCCAGTGTTGATTGTGTTTGTCAGTTGACAAATAAATTGGTGTTTTAAAGTAGTAGCAATACGGAATCTGAGTATGGTAGGTAATTACAGCCTCAAAAGCAAAGCAGAAAGACGAATATCAAAGTAATTTTTTTTCTTTGTAGTTACCACATTCACTTTAGCAGTGTTATTGTAACTTTTCTTGTCGGTAAGTATGGGACATGAATAAACGCAGTTGCCAAAATTCCAAGCGACAATTTGGCTGGTATTGAGTATATTATTTAGGCAAGGTTTCTGACTGAATGGTGGCCTCGGAAGGGATATCGCAATAGAAGAAGGCCAGTATAAAGATGGTTCGATGATGTGGTTAAGCGCGTGGGTAAGGCGTGACTAAGATTGGCTCAGGATAGGGATATGTGGCATAAAATGGAGGACGTTTATGCAGTGCAGCGCAGTTAACACTTCCAGCGTGTTAATGATAATTGTCTCGTTGGATTGACTGTCTTGTAGTGTCTAGTGATGTATAGTGAGAGTGCCGAGCACGAGGTCCTGGGTTCGAATCCTAGGTCGGAAAAAGTGTATTTTTATTTTTTAATTTCTGAATCGTGCTCAGTATAATGGCTCGCTCCTAATATCGTCGGTAATATGTGAGTACACAGTACTCCTCGGCCACCTTGGAGAATATAATATTAAACTAAGTGTGTGATGACTCTTGTAAATTAACACAAAAAGTATCATCACAAATCAAAAGTGTACATTTTAGTCAATATACTAAGAAAACTACTGCAAATAATTATTGAGTCCTTAGTATGAGTACAATAATCTTTGAGTTATTTTCTATCAATAACCGTAATCAAATCTCGTTTCACTCGCATTTCACTGAAGCTCATAACAATGACGGTGTTCATTGAGTTATACAAGGTGTAACCAATTAACGAAAGACCTGAAAGTTTTTAATCGGCAACTGAATCGATTCCAACTATTTTTAATGCAGATAAAATTTTTAAAATTTTCAATAAGTGCGCTACAATAAACTAAATTTATTTCTAATTCAAAGCAATGCGAAGATTCCAAATGCATTTCTAAATCGTATTTCTCAAAACGCACACATACACGTACAAATTTATTTGTTAATTGGGTAATAGAAGTCCTTAAAAAGGGTTGACTGCCTCGTTGGTCTGGTGGCAAAGCGCATCGCTTTGTGATCACGAGGTCCTAGTTTCAAATCCTAGGTCGGACAAATGTAGTTTTTGTAACGAAAAATTCCCAGTATGAGTCTGGAGTCTGGAATTGTGCCCGGTATATGGCAATAGGCTCGCCCCCTTTTACATGGGACCTAACATCGTCGGCGAAACGTGGGTGTACTCAGTACACCTCTGCCCCTCTGGGGAATATAGGCGTGACGGCGTTTTTTTTTTTAAAAGTGTAAAACATGTTAAATTTAGTAGTTGTGAAGCAATTATCTAATCGGGGTGCCTTGCGTTATTTACGATACACATTTTATTATAACAGTGTTTTTCTATCTAAACATGTGCACATAAACCTATCAATGGAAAATTTGGTAGGAGCTGTCTAAAATCTCATTATTTATTGAAAATTTTGCTGGACGATTTGAAGCAAACCTCGGCTCCGTCAGTTAGATATGGATGACCGTATGTAGCATTTTCATTTATGCACGTCATCGTGCTTTGGAAGGCACGGTACGCTGTTGGTTCCGTCTATCAATTAATAGTATTAATAGTAAGTCAAAGGCAGCTCGATAAGTTCTACCAAAAGGTGGCCACAAAACATCCTCCATTCATCTACACGACGTTCCCTTAGTGGAGTACGCCAGATTCAATCTCACTACAATTAGTAAGACAAAAATATACGATTTTGCCACCAAACGATGGGTAAGTATAGGTTGTTTACCAAAATTAAATGTAGACGGAAATACTATATTGTAATAACACTATTAAAACATTATTAGGCTACAAAATTCAAGCCTATGTTATTTTTATTCATCGAAGGAACCTCAACATTTTCTGCGTAGGGAGATGAGATGGAAGGGGAGATGGAATGTGCCTCATAAACACCGTCACGCCTATATTCCCCAAGCGGGGGTGGCAGAGGTGTACTGAGTACACCCACTTTTCGCCGACGATGTTAGGTCCTATGTAATAGGGGGCGAGCCTATTGCAATATACCGGGCACATATATGTACTTTTATTGGGACTAAGCCCGCCACACATTCCCACCATTGTAACTCCTGTTAGCCAGGATCCACAATGGTCTCCTTAGATGACACCATGGTTTGAACCTTGGGAAAGCACATTAATTGTCTTGGAACCCGAAACAAATTTAATAAGAAATAAAAACAGAAGGAGTAGGGAAATTCCACTTCCCAAAGAAAAATTCCATT
The DNA here is from genome assembly GCA_905147815.2 of Phalera bucephala. Classification (NCBI taxonomy): domain Eukaryota; kingdom Metazoa; phylum Arthropoda; class Insecta; order Lepidoptera; family Notodontidae; genus Phalera; species Phalera bucephala. Next base: position 3,099,203 of record LR990609.1, on the reverse strand, counting down.
TCCCTCCTGTGCAAAGCGGGAGACACAAAAAATTGGCAGATAAGCCATAGAGAAGGAGACTACAACTAGAATAGCCTAGTTGTAAATCACCACGGATACTAAAAAAAATAACAGGGCCGGCCCCGGTTCCCACGTATTGTGATAGCCGTTAAGCCGAGTTGGAAGCTTTATAGGTGGTTTGATAAGTTCCAACACCACTCCGACCTCGGTCGCGAATCTATTCGCGCCTATATTAAAAAGACGACAACTCGACACTTCGCGACCGCATTTTCCCATGCGAATCCGCCAATAGTAGCCACCGCCGACTACGAACCCAACCTCTGCCGCTACCGCCGGCCGCGATATGTTCTCACCGATCCCCCCGATGCTCTGACATCGCTTCTTTCCGCTCCGGATACGGACGACGACGACGTAGTCGTAGATCCCTAGCCTAGCCCGCCGACCCGTGCACTTAGTACACCCTCTTCCCCTGTAGCGACTGTCCAAACCGAGGCCGTTCCTCTTTGAGGCGCCCTCGAGTAAGACGCCCCCTTGCCCTTCTGGCTCGAGCGTAGTGGTTGCACGCTCGCCCTTAAGTCCGGTAAAGCTGTAAAGGCCTCGCGGCCAACAGCGTATATCACTCAAATACATACACACAAGTTCCAACATCAGGTTGGCTCAAACCTGCTTCCACCAATCCGCACTGAGTCCGCGTGTAGTATGACCTGATGTCTCTCAACTCGATTTGTGAGAGAAGGCCTTTGCCCAGCAGCTAATATAATTATTTATTTAAACGAATTAAGGCTTAAAGGAATTATGTGAGAAAATATTTTAAACGAGCAGTTAGCTACAGAAATGTTTTTAGCATTCTGCAACTTAAACTCGGTACAGTAGCCGGCAGATATTCCGCGACATGTTCTCCAACCTGTTGAATGCTATGCGAAACAACGTATAGGACTCTTAGTCGCTAACCTATCGGGAGGAGTTACGACAGCATCATGAATCCTAATCGTCCTTTACGCGCGACCCCGAGGAGGACGGCGGCGTGGGGTGGCCCATGCCGCCGCGAGCACCGCGACGGTACAGGGGGGAAGGGACCCAAAGCCTCCCTCCCCGAAGGCGGGCTCTTCAGAGCACGACACAGAGGGGCACCGGTGCGTTCCTAACGGAGATCCCGGAGCCCTTCTCGGAAGTGTTGATGCCGGCCACCGTGGGGTTTTAGTCGATAAGAGTTCGACATGCCCCGCCAGCTACCCCCTAGGCTGGCGGAAGTCCATGAGGATTTCAACACGTAAAAAAAAAGGATCATGAAATGATTGGGTAATGGAATACCATTACCCAATCATTTAATGATGCTGTGTGTACAGAATACTGTATTAGACATGGCATAAGTGTCTCACTGTTCAGACTCAATCATTTGTGTCTGGAACAAAGCGAAGATTCGAATCTCAAAACATCTCATTTGGAACATTTGAATCAGCTAAATTCAAGCGCAGGCGGCCCACCGACCGACATCGCCTCGCGTATTCGCTCGTTCTGGGAGACGGTAAGTTTAGTGAATGTAAGATTAAGAATCAGTTTCAAATTGGAATAAACTATGAAGTATTTTGTTAGTTCTGTAAGATTAGCGCCTTTGTATACTGGTTGGTGAATGTACGATCGAGATTCAGATACAAATGAGACATTTTTTTCTGTAAAACTGTTTTGAATCTTGTAGTCTTTGTTCATGTTTCATATCACTGTATCATATCAGTAAATATTGGCACATGCCTATTCTTAATGGCACTAGAGTACCATTAAACGATAATTTCATGGTGTTATCGTAACGCGCCACGTTATGCGTTTAATCAGCCATAGAGAATAAGGGCCAGGGTTGGCACGATGACGTGTGCGAGTGAGTATATATTTGATATGATTCAAAACTAGCCATTTTGATACCTTAGTAAAGTAATAGTCGCATGTATTTTACGACAAATAGGTCCAGTGGCTTGGTTCAGTGGTTAGGAGCTTAAGCCGCTCCGCCCACTGGATTGAATAGTCGCGGGCTCGATCCCCGCATGAGAAAAATGTTTATATGACCCAAAAAAATATTACGGCCTGGATGTTTGTGTTTTTGGAATTTCATGTTTATAAACGCACCACGACATAGGAATAGTAATTCTTAATGTGGGTCTACGTTTCTTTTAATTAAAAAAAACTAATATTCGTTTATTAAAAGGTGGTCCAATAAATGTTTGACGGTTGGGCTCTGTAGGATGAGATTTATATTTATTTGTATAAATAGTTAAGTTATTAATTACCTAGTCATTAAAGCATCATCATTAATATTATTGCAAGGTTGAGCTAAAAATGTAAACATAATTTTTCCTTTAATTTCATATTACCGTAGACGGCTTCTCTTGGAAGCCAGAGCACAATAATCCTCTATAATATAAAATGAGGGTTCTTTCAAACGCTCAGGAGGTAAATTTCTAAAAATACTTTTATGACTGTTTACGTAAACAAACTCCTTCAGAATATTGGTATGAAATATACACGCTAAGAGTTTTAAGAAAATTTTCTCATATAAACGTTGCGTGGTAATATTAGATACTAAAAATTTGATTTTCTAAAAATGATACAAATCTGTTTATTTTTTTATTAATAACTATGAATTATTTCAAATTTTTACGTCTCATACTTAAAAACTGACCGAAACCCGTATAGATTTTATGTTCTATACATCTCAAAAAATGAAAAATCACTTGATATCACAGCTGAAAGATATTTTTCACTTACCATGCAAAGACGTTGGCGACTCCAGTGGAGACATCAGGACCACCAGCGGTTGTCCAAAGTGCCTCGGAATGTTCTGGAACACGTAGGAGTTATCCGAGTCTACGATGATGAATAGGGGACGTCTAGTGTAAGGGTACAAGTCTCCAGGGTGGAGGCATTGTGGCTCCTTATATTTGGACGCGGCACTCTTCTGTTCCTTGCTGCATTCTCGGTAGATGTCGTTTTTGGAGGTAGTTATGAGACCTCCGATGTCGTAGCCAACTGTTAAAAAGGTGTAAATTAGTCCTACCACATTTTTATTACCAGTCATTATCTTAATCATACTTTGATGCGAGATAGAGATGGAGGATATCTACGTCTTTTTACACAGAAAAGTAAGAAAAATTGTGGTACGCGGGGTTTATTTATCCAGAAATATGTCAAGAGATTTACATGTTGAAATCCTTGCAGGTATTATAAAATTTCCTTGACCGTTCCAACATCGCGTAGCTACATCCGGATACGATAAATGCATATTTCAGCGAAGTCTCTGGAGAGTTATTTCCGACGTTACGTATCAATGGTACATAGTTACATGAAAGGGCACAAATACACTGGCTGGGTACAATTTTAAACCTCTATCGCAGTGAACGATATCAATTCCAAACCTTCACTGATGCAGTTTTAATGGGTAAAGGTGAATGAAAATGAAAGCCTGTGTGGTTTTGACAGAATTCAACACAATACAGTGCAACGTAAATATCGGATGTCGGGAAATATCAAAATCAATTAGAGCGTTCAAGTTTCGTTGTTAAAATTATTGTTTCATTTACGTTTTCCAGTAAATTCAGTTTGATTCTGTGAGTGATTTTGTGTTCATTTGTGTGATGAGGGAATATGTTATATATATATGCCTTACCGTCTTCTACGTGTTTGGAAGTTTGCACAATTTGTCCATCAGCAGAAATGTACAGTAGTAACGCTCCATTTGCTGGGAGTTCGTTGCATCCGCTGGAGAGGAATACCAGGATCTGAGTCGGAGACGGCTTGAAGAGGAGATACTTATGAGGGTTGTCGCAACGTGGACCGTTCTCCAAGAAAGTACCTAAAACAATGAATACTCATTTATTAGTAATTAGCTGTTACTCGTGTTATCAGCAACATCCGTCTACGTCAATTTTGTTTTGAGACTAAGGGTAGCCTATAGGTTGCAATCTATCTCCTTTCCAAATTTTAAGTTTAGGCATGAAATGGTAGCAGACAAACAGATTTACTTTTACATTTATATAGTATAAAAGTGTAGATTTTAGGTAAGTTTTGCTTATATCGTCCCATCCCACCGACAATCATAACATGGTCTATTTGAGCACCTCACGTAGGGGTCTATATTTCTAACATAGTGGCGTATCAAACCACGATTACGTGTTATTAATAGCGAGTTAGACTTCAAGAGTCTCCGTAACCGGCGAGCGTGTATGAGACGAACTATGAGAGTCGAGGAAGCCAGAAGAGGTATGTAAGGAAAGAACCTGTTGGAACTCTGTACTTTCTGCCTACCCCGCAAGGGATCTGGCGTGAGGTTATAGATAGATAGATAGTTAGACTTCGACTTGTCCAAACAGATATACGTTGATCACACATGACACATAATGGGGCTCAATTCCAATTATAATCTATGGCTCCATCGTTAACCATAGAGGTAGTCATTAACCAATAATTCTGCCAATGTCAAGTTTAACAAGTTTATATTAAAAAAACGGGTATCTTTAAGCTAATCGTTTAACAATACAGCCAATTTAAAAAGGTCAGGCATTTCGAACGTAGCGTCACATATTCCATACAGGGTCACAGGGTAACGCTGAGCTAGTAAACGGCAAAGCCAATTGTTCTACTTGATCCGAGTGTATCGCACACTCGACAGCCGGGAGAGCGAAAGGTCTTACTGAATGCTACAACTGCGAATGATTCGACAAACGCCCAATGACCAATACAACGGTGGACAGAAGCGCATCGCGACGTCGCACAAAAATGCAATCAACTCGTCAAAGGTAGCAATTTGACAGTAGTATTTTTCAAAATACATTGCCTCCTGTGCTAGTATGAACTGTGTTACGGGACAGCGTCTTCCTGATTCTGGATTACACAATTTGACAATATATAACTAAAATAAACTTTAAAATATTTTACTTATTTATACAGGGATGGACGTTGGAGATAGTGTTGATAGTTGTGTATAGATGTACGAGACAATGGAACAAACTGCACAATTAGTAATTAAACAGCAAAGTATTAATAAGTGCAATTTGCAATTAGTGCATACAGTGAAGCCAATCATGAAACAAATATTAATTTCTTAATGAGAAACAATAATATGCTTTCTCATTCAACCTACTGTTAATATGTTGTTATTGTATATTGTTATTATGTTAATTATATACAAGTCTTGACTAATACGGCAGTAACAGCCATATTAGTCAAGTAGCACATAGTGAGGTTGGTGATCACGAGGTGCTGGGATCGAAACTAGGTCGGACAGTGTAAACTTTCTACTAAAAATTCTTAGTAACAGTTCGGAGTCTAGAATTCTGGGCGTTCTAATGCGAATAGGCTCGCCACCTCTTGTCGTCAAAATGTAAGCATCTACATGTTACCGTCCACACGTGGCTTGATGTGTGTACATACACGATACACCTCTGCCATTCTCGCTGGCGTACGATACGCTTAACAATCTTTATTTGTTTTAATTCGGTGAGAACTCCATTAAAGCTGAGTTAGACGGTCAATCAAACGGATAGGGAGTTACCAATATCACAAGCTTTAAAATTGTCTTGTAGACAGCAGTAATTGGTATTTTATTTTTATTGCCTTTGTTTTTAAATAATACGAATAAAGTGTATCCTACACTTAAGACATTTTAGTAAGCTTTCCAATCTCTTTTAAAATGCAAATTAGATTGACTTTGCATGTATGATCCTAGCAAGAATGTCATAAATTTTATTATTAGAGCAGCTTAAACAATGCATTATTGTTCTTTCAAGACTCTTTAAAAAGCTTTAAGCTTGTCGTATTAAGTAACAAGGTAAAGATGAAGGTTTTATTAGATGCTTGGATGTTTCTAACTCAATCACGCAAAAACGTCTGAACGGATAGAAATTTTGCGAATACGGATGAAATTTGGCACGCAGATTGTTTATCACCTGAATTAACACACATTTTTATATCGAAAAAATGTTAGGTATATGTCTAAAGTTAACGCAGACGAAGTCGTGGACAGAAACTAGTATATAGTATTCCGCAAGACCGACAGTTTCGTATTTAATTGGATTTAATTCTGCCTTCATAAATGGCGATTATAGAGTTATACTGGTAATTTTCACAATATTTTTTATTAAGGCTTTTTGAACCGAGTGTTCGATCTTACTAGTATGTTTTTGAAGAGATTTGGCTATTCCCGTTTTTCCATTTGTCTTCACGCCGACATATCCTACGTGGAGGTGGCATTCTTCCATGCCTATGTATTATATGCCATCGTGGGCGTATTTTGCTTATGTTATAAGTGATAGTCATAAAATATTTTGTGACATTTTGAAATCCGTATGTAAATGAATGTAATAATAGACTTGAAATGTGATTTAAAAATCTTTAATATTCAAATGTATCATCATTATTGCCCAAAAGACCACGTCCACCTTCAGAACAAAAGCCTCCCTTAAAGATAAACGTATATTTATTTATTACTAGCGACCCACCCCGGCTTTGCACGGGTGAATTATACATATAAACCTTCCTCTTTAATCACTCCGTCCGTGAAAACCGCATGGACAACCGTTCGGTAGTTATTGAGTTTATCGCGTTTGAACAGACAGACAGACGCGGCAGGGGGATTTTGTTTTATAATATGTAGTGATTACGTTGGGGACACCAATAATTTAATTATGATTGATTTTTGTGATTAATTGTTAGTTATGCATGCTACAATGTGAAAGTGGAAGGATGCAGGTACCGGGGAAGACCTAGACTATCTTACCACGACCAAATAAACCGAGTCTTATATGATGGAAAAGTCAAGAGTCTCCGTAACCGGCGAGCGTGTATGAGACGAACTATGAGAGTCGAGGAAGCCAGAGAGGTATGTAAGGAAAGAACCTGTTGGAACTCTGTACTCTCTGCCTACCCCGCAAAGGATCTGGCGTGAGGTTATAGATAGATAGATAGATAGGATTGTTAGTTAAGGCTTAGGCTTGTCCAGCTATGCCGAGCTGTGTGTCACCTCCGGTACAGTTAACATTACAACTACCCTCGTCCTGTGGGATCGTGTACCCGTTTCTCCCTGTTCAATATGTGCAATAGCCTTTATGTAATCTTCAAAATATTTTTTGTGCGTGAGAATGATCGACACTGTTGGCCGAGGGGCCTTTACAGCTTCACCGGGAAAAAGGACGAGCAATAACTATGCGCCGGGAGGGCAGGGACGCAAACTAGCTCAAGAGCGGCTTAAGGAGGAGCGGCCTCTATGTAAGAACTAGCGACCTGATCCGCTACTTAAATTTTTCTCATGAGTAATTCTATATATTCGTGAAAACCAAATGAAAAACCGTGCAGTACCTATATAGAAAAGACACCGCGGGTGAACACAGTACACTCTTTAACTTATATTTTGTGTCCCACTGCTGGGCAAGGGTCTCTCTTCTTCTAAGCTATCCTGTCCTTGACCAATGATGGATATTTAGGTCGATATGCATCAAGGTCATCGCTCCATTGCTTTTTAGACTAACACCTATATGCAGTCATATAAACCATTGTCCTACTGCTGGATTAAGGCTTTATTTTACAAATTGAGGTTCATATTCCTCGCGGGCCGAGTGAGGATTGATGGAGGCAGATTTGTAGTTACCTGCTGTTGGAACTTATAAGCTGCCTATGAGGCTTTCAGCTCGGCTTAACCATTACCACATAATAGATAACCGGGACCAACGGTTAAGCTTGCCTTCAGAAGTATGGATACGCTCAAATATGAAAATGGCACAGACCTAGGTGATCACTAAGAACACCGCCGTCGTACAGCGCTACAAGCGTCTGTATACAATAATTGTATTGATTCATTTATTATTGTATGTGTATCATTCGTGGGCACCCCTAATGATGTAAAATAGAATTAGTTGACATAATGTGAAAAGTATCAGTTAGAGATGTATATTAGAGACATTCGATCCTAATTAATATAAGATTGACAATATAACATTCAGATAATTTTTTTTTTCATAAATGTATATATTCGATAACTATACTAGTTTACAAATGTAAACTTGATTATGTTACAAATTAAAATAAACTTCTCATAACCAGAGAGGTCTGTAAGGAACCTATTGGAACTCTATACTCTCTGCCTGCAAGGGATCTGGTGTAATGATATAGATAGATGCATAGAACTTATATTACGTACTTTTTGTTGTTTTACTCTATTTTTTACTTCTGAGTGATCATAGGCGGCTCATTAGTGCTGTGTCCGGTACGATGGCAAAAGATTTATCACATTGGGGTTTAATATCTCCTCTCTGTCACCGTCTGTCTGTCACTCTCTGCGACGGTATTTATTGCAATAATATTGTGGTGATCGCTTAGGGTATAAGTTCGCATTGGCGATTGCGTTGCGTGTGCGCCATGTAGAAGATCTCTAAGACTTTCGCTGCTTAGATTCGAAAAAAATATTCGCAGTGAATTAATATTAAATCGCATTCGCAACAGAAGCATATTTTATCTCTATCTACTTAAATTATGAAAAAAATGTGTACCGAAAGTTATAACTAATGCAGTTGGGTACACGGTATTTATTCCCCTCCTTATTGGATCTTTCCAACTTTTTGTGACCTATTATATTATTATAATATCGTAATATAATTATTAACCTTCGATATTCTCAGTGTAAGCCACACAGCGTTATTCTACAAGTTTGGGCCTGCTAACCAGTAAAGGACACTATCAAACAATTTGGTTCCTTATTCTAAGTTACATAATTATAAAATATGAAAATTAATATATCAATCGCTCATTTTGTCAGCTCATTTTTTTAGCGAACGTAAATAAGGTACCTATATAGACATTTTATTCTATAAAAATAAACAACAGCAACAAAAATGGGCTATTCCTAATTATGATAGAGAAATACCATGATAGAGGTTATTTTAAGTCTACATTGAATAGGAATTTGACTAATTGTATATAATTATTTTTATGACCCCTGTTATATTTGAACCAAAAACATTTCGGTGAAATGTGAGTATAGTATGCACACCTCAGCCTGTTCGCTAATTTTTACGTGAAAGATATCAGCTATTTCAATTTTGACTTTAAGAACGGAAGAACACACGCTTGTCTAATCAAGAAGAACTCCAATAAAAAGCGACTGGAGTTTTTATCGACGGTCCCACAGAACAAAGTCAAACATAGCAACTTTCGTGCCCGTCGATAAGGTAATTTATGCCAAATATGAATACTGGAAAGCATAACCGTTCGCTGATGCTAAATGCCATTAATAGAATTGTTTCATTAATCTAATTAACTTATATAGCTACATACCTTTGCTAATCGGCGCGTTCGGGGTCCCCAGATGGCGCGCTCTTGCTGTTTCATCAAACATATTATGGGTTAACTCTGTGCTGGGTTCTCTTTCCAGGGTCTGGAGCATTCGAAACATGTCGATGGTAAGCTCCGAGAACTTGACTTGAGTGGTACTACTGCCGATTATGAGGACTTCGGAGAGAGTCAGGCTCATTTGCGGAGACCGGTCGACTGGTGGACTGTTTAGCGGGCCTAGTCTGTAAATAATAGAAGAATTTAGCATATGGTGTGCTACATTAACGTGTGTTTGGAAGATGGTTATTAACAAATAAGAAGGTGGAATGGTGATCTGGTGAAGTTCGCGGGGAAAAACTGGCTGCCTACACCACAAAGCCGGTCGTTGTTGCAATAATTGTGGAGGCTATTGTCTTCCAGTGCCTTGATAATGACACAAAAAGTTAAACTGCCTATATACAACTTTTGCTTTTTTAATCTTTCTCAAATCTAAGTTTAAATGTAGGAACTGTCAATATTCAAGCTTCGAGCCATCGATTCCGCCAGAACAATGTTCACTAAGCATAAATGAATGCACGCCACAACTTGCCTCTCACGTTAAAAAATGTAAATTAAACTTTGTGTTCAATATTAACAAAACAAATATGCTTTTGTTTCTCACCTGTGCGAAAGTATAACAGGATAGTTATCCGGATGTATAACATTAACAACTGGCTCGGCCTGTATGAACGCCTTGACCTCGTCCACGACAACGGTCCATTCTACCTGGTCATCTGGATCATAGGTGTTACCATACTCGATGATCTGTCTATCCAGCTCTTTGATGAGCTCTCTTACGAGTTTTACTTTTTTTAATAGCAGGCATACTACAATGAATCTGGCATAATATCTGAGTTTCTTAACCATCAGTTCGCATTTGTCTTCTTTGCACGCTTTTGTGTAGTAACTACGCCCTCTAATTGCGTAGTAGAAAGAGAACGCTTCATTGAGGTAGGCAGTTTCGCTTGTACGCAAGCTGTAATAGAATATTACTGATATTAGTGATCGAAAAATGTAGTTGAACTTAGGCTAGATATGTTCATTACCTTCTGACTTAACAATTTCTTCCTTAGCATTCCAAAAAAAGACATTTCTTGGATATCAATAGTTCATCACTGAGGCGTTACACGTTACAGATGAAAACACCATACTTAAGTATAGATAAAAGTAATGTTTTACCTTACCTTTACTTCATTTACATATGAAAAAAATATGCCATATATCTGGAACTGGAGTTTAACTGTAATAAAAGCAATATTTTGGCTACTACACTACAAAACTTATTACTTACCTAGTCTATGTGATATGAATCTACTTTACCATAAGACGAGCGAAGCTTTGAACTAGACACGGAACAAAAACTTAGTGTTAATAAAATCTTTAGAGTTTATTATCGAATTGGTACCAAATTAAAATAAATGTTACATGGCACACGCATCCCTGCGATGCGTAATCTTAAATTGTAGTTTCTGGAGCTAATAATGATATTGGACTTACTAAAAATGATAGTACAGTTGACCTATCTTGCTAGCTATTTCGCCGATTTGCCAACGCTTAAGACCGTACTTGCTATCTAAGATAACCCGATGTTGTTGTTGGAACTTCCATAACTTAGTGTAGACATCGAAGGTTCGTCCGAAGTAGGAATGCCATTGTTTATGCCCATACTGGGGAAGTTCACTGTAAACATGAATAATATATTCAAACATATCTCTTTCTTTTAAAACTAAAGCCCGTCACAGACGTAGTTATAATAAATATTAATATAGTTCATAGCAAGATAATATTTAATTGTAATTAAATTTGAGTAAATTGAGTTGTTTCAGTTTATATAACGACACTAACCTCTCCTATATTGTGGTTTACATAGCACAAACGGCAAAATTGATATTTTCTTTACTTCTTACCGGTAGCTTTAGATAATATAATATCTATTTAAATAAAAGCATAATATTAATATCAACGTATTACAGTTACGTCTGTAACGGATATAACAATAAACACCGATAGACAACATAAAACTTATAACCCCAAACGCAAATTGGTGTCATAATTTCAAGATGTTCTGGCCTGTCTTCCTTCCAACTTGGATAGTTTTCAGTTCGTAACATTTGTATGAGTTCATCATGTAACACTAGAGATAGATGGTGCTTTCTTTTTGCAAAGTCAAGGACAGCTAGTTGTAATTTTGCTCACCAACAAATATCCACTGTTAGATTAAGACGAAAGTTGTGGTGATCGAAAGAGAGGACGATGTTACAGTATAAGTTAATGATTTGGTTTATCTGGAAAGTGTGATTACAAGATATGAAAGATGAGATAGTGACATTGAAAGAAGGGCAATGGCTGTTAACAAGGAATAGTACTTTAAACTAGCAAATAGCCAGTAAAATACTCAAACTAAATAAGCATTTATTTTGTATCAAGCATAAGACAAAGTCATGATTTCTACGTCTACCTACCACCGTATGGGAACACGACCTCTGCTAAGGAGAATCGGCGAGAAACTCAGCGAGCTTGTCTTTTTCAATTGAACACTATAACTGATTCTCTTTTCTAAGTCCTGTTTCATGTTGTATTCACAAGCCTAAATTTGTACTGCCCTTGCCCCTGAGTGAGTTTAATGTCCAAAGGATAGAAGATGGACCAGTCTTCACAAGCAGCATTGATTTACAGGTTGAGTTGAAGAGCGGTTATTATTTACCCCGACTTTATAGGAAGCTCGGACTGACTTATTCTCCAGAACCGCTACATCCAAAGACGACAAGTGTTCATGAACTTAGGATGAAAATCATCATATACACGCAAGGATTTAGTATAAGCCAAAGCATGGGTAAGTCGGCTTCAATATTTTAGGCGGAAAATTAGGCAACAACCATTGGTGCAAAAGAAATGTTGGACAAAAAAAACACTGGTAAGGAAATCTATAATGTAGCGACAGTTAGGCTGCCCTTAAAGCCCTCAGCTACCTTAAGCACTAGACGTAGAGTGTGGGGGATTGAGAGGAATGAGCGCGCGGATGACCTAGCTAAAAAGGGATTTAAACTGTTCATTGGCATGCCAGACGGCGCCTTCGGAGGCGTACTGTACAAATATGCCAAGGAACAACGAAAAAAATGTAGGGAGCAAACACAGAGCTAAAAAACTCCAAGGAATTTACTCTTGGAAAAAGCGACAGCTCATTGGAACGAATACAGGCCGCTATGGTATAAAAGAACATCTATATAATATCAACCTGTCTAGTGACATAGTATGCGGGAGCTTTTGGTCGGAAGCGGAAACTATGAAGGACATTCTTTGCAGATGTTACGCATTGGCGTTGTGACGTATTTAACCTACTGGGGCTGTCTTATCCATTACCTGAGTAAATCCAGCTCTTCCCACCTGGTGCTCACGGAGCACTCGGGCGAGGGGTAGCACAAAATATCCCATAGGATTGAGGTGCGCTTGAGACAACTTAGTCTTCAAAATTACATATATTACATAGATCTTAATTACTAAGATAAGAAAAAATACTCTCTTCGTATCTCTTTGGGATACTGGTGGGAGCGCTGGTTTCTATATAAATTATTCTACCACTTTTGAATAATAGGTAACTAATATTACAAACCGCCAATTACGAAAATAACATTTTTTACTACTTAACTACATTAACAGATAGATGGAGTGGCGGTATTCTACCACGGAACTACAGTCTTGGCACTATACTTGGGACAAACATCGGATACAGATTGAACCAACTACCTACTAACAGTGTAAGTTTGTTACTTATAGAATATCCAATCTCAAACTGTTAACTCTATAGCTATATATATTTAGATTACCCCATATTGTTCCTATGAACAATATAGGGTTATCTAAATAAGTTTTGTGAGGTACATATGTGGTTCTAGAAATGCATTTGTATTTCTAAACTTTCCTGCAAGGAACCATTAACACAGCCTCCAAAGTATAAAGTAACAATAAGCTAATCTCAACTTTTTTAGTTTTGTTGACGTCGAAGTACAAAATACACCCACATTTCGTTCTTCTATTCACATACGTCTATTCAACCACACGTAACAACTTACAATAAAACGTTGAATTGTAAGCTTTATATCGTACCGACCATTTAGCCAACGGAAGTGTTTACGCGTTAGTCGTACGGGGTGTTGATTGTTCAAATAAAAAACCAGTTATTCATAGGATGAAATACAATATCGACATTAAAGATTACAGTTATAATTCTATATTCTGTCCCATTGCGAGGCAAAGCCATTTTCTCTCAAAAATTGAGGTGAGAGAGATTAGGTCGAGCCCCACTACGCGGAGCCATTGCAGATTACTAGAGGTAGCTTTGTGACAGTTGTTTTTTAAGGCTTTGAACTTGGATTAACAACTACCACATTAAATGATAATCGGGACCAATGGTTTAAAATGCCATCCGAAAAAGGAAGACGCTTGAATATTAAAATGGAACTAACGGTCAGCAATCTCAGACCGAGTGAGTCGAACGCTCAGAACAACGCGGTCATACAGCGCTACGAACTCCTGAAAAAAAACTACGGTTATATCATTGTCGTTGTGAAGAGTTTGTAGGAAGGCCTCTGCCCAGCAGTAGACGTCATTTGGCTGAATTTAATAATATTAGGCTCACATTACAATGCTTAATTAGCAGTTGGTGGATCTAAAGGACTCAGTGAACAAGTCAGTACTTTATTCAGTTTCATATTTTGAACACACACGAAACCAAGGAACTAACATAGAACGCATAGATTTTGTCTGGAATCCGGATCGTCTGCAAATTATATTAAATAAAAAACCAAAATCAACAATAGTGAGATTTATCTGTGAATTATTCATATATAAGTGTTTCATTATTTTATAATTTTAATTATGTCAGTACATTATTTTCAATAAAAGCTTGTGGATAAAAAGGTATTTTTATTATTTTATTTCTAAGGATCATCTGGATCATCCTTACCTATCCATTTCAACTGGTGAAGACTAAAAATAAAGTTCTATGTGGGTATATTACGTACATCTTTGTCACAAAACAATCACAATCAAACTAGACTTAACCATTGCAAATTCCTTCGTGTGGCAATAATTCTCGCAGCAGAATCAGATTTTTTCTATCAACGAAACGTATTATCGTGGGAATTATGTATGTCAAGAAGCAAAAGAATTATATAGAAATTAATTAGTGTACGAAATTTTAACTTGATAAGCCGATAAGTCTTCTAGAACCAAATATACAAGCAAAAACATGCTTCCAAGAAAATATAAGTAAAAGCTTGTAATTTAAAATATGAGATTCGAAGAATATTCCGTTTTCCCATCAAAGCGCTCACAGAAGGTTAACTCCGTGGGTAAACTTATCATATCTTTAGCAGTGGGATAACAACTTACCGCAGCCCATTAAAGAGCTGCTTAGACTTCTCGAGCAAGTGGCAAAATTCGATGATGACTTTCCTTTCGTGATCCTCCAGTGGGTTCATCCTACCCATTGACTACTCGTTGTTGTTGAACTGGTTGTATCCTTTGGGGTGTCTGCGTTGAATCACCCTGTAATTTTCAATATCATACAGGATAGCGCTCTAAAAACGTTCCTGGACAGACCTATGCAAATTACTCTGAAGGATAGCATATAAGTGAGGCACAGTGTTGTAAATGTTTCATCTAGATAATTATTGTATATTAAATAGAGCCATTGCATACGTTCCTTTAACTTCATCCAGTCATACAATCGCATATACCTCTCACGTTGTTCTTCTTCTATTTCTGCTTCAGGAGCAAGTTCAATCCGATTTAAAGAGTCTTCTCTGCTTGGACGAGATCGACGTTGACTCGTTACGGTAGCCGAAGAGTTTTTGTTAGTTTTAATAGTCTTTTTTGCCGGTGACTTTGCTAAGAGCAATTGTGTTTCTGGAGGGAACTGAAACGTTGGCGGATTTTTGGAACAATGGGGTAAATTCCAGTCCTCATCCTGATGAATCACTGCTTGGGCAATTACTTTATTGGTTCTTTTTGTATAAGTTTGACTTGATATACACTTTGCCTTGTGGAATTCTATAAAAGTAGTTTCATTATATCCCTTTACATATATTGATCGCCGGCCTTTGGGTGGATCATCAGGTGCTGGGGATGGTGGGCTAAGCCGGCTTTCATTTAAAGGATAGTCTTCCCACTCCCAGGCTGTAGAGACCACTAAAGACTCTTGAGCTCTTGAAGAACCGGCAAAAGATGCTTTCGTTGCGACGGGGGTAGACTGTTTAAGTTGGCCTCTGAATGGTGATTTAAGACAAGCCGGAATGGATTTTGGTTCAAATTCTTTCTTTTGAGCTGCAGGAATTGACTGCTTGGGGGTAAATTTTTCCACCTGAGCAGATGTAGACAGGGATACATGAACTTGCGCTTTAACTGTGTGCGTTACTGAACTTATCTTATGTTCGTGATCAGAGAAGGTTTCCTGCGAATCCGATCCTTTGACCTGCTGAGCTGTTATGATTTGGGGATTTACTTCTGTTGACCTTGTTCGTTTTTGTTCCTTGGAACGTTTTCGTCCTGATGAATGGAATAGACGTCCAAGGGAACTTAGTCCTGAGGAATCGAATGAACGACTAAGGCGATTCCGCGCCACTTTAAAGAAATTCGAAATGCGCCACCAGTTCGACGCTGAGCACCTGTGGTGTATCGTACAGGACGCGATACCATCTGGATCACAAAAAAGTTTTTACAAGTTTAGTTACGGGAATATTTGCAACAAAAACGTGCTATCTGGTAGAACATATGTATTCCAGTAAGCACGCTTTTGCCCAGTATATAAAATAATAACTTATTAACATCGTTAGGCAATTTGGAGTTCCTAATATCGAGGCTATGATCGGTTATGTGGTCGTTGATTCGCATGCATGAATATGTTCACGATGATAGCTTAAAAATGATTTATTGATACATATTACTTCTACGGCTGGAAAGTAGGGATAATGAACAAGATTTGATGAAGCGAGTAAGAGACGAGTGCATTTTATTCCACAAGTCTTGTTACCTACTAGTAGAATACAGAAACGATATTTTGTGATAAATATGCAAGTACCTATGTATTAAGTATGTATGGCACTATAGAACAAAATAAAAACGTGTGTTTAAAATAATAACCGCCACGTATTGCTTTCAATTTCGTTTTCCCGTTGTCGGTGTGTATACGTGCCTACTTGTCTGTACGAGGTATACGCAAATTGCCTTTTTATAGAAATTCCTTACTTAGCTATATTCTCTAAGCTCCATCTAAGCGAAAGCTTCGCTTGGTTGTAATTAGTGCCTGGATTAAGTTCTGATCACTCGCGTAGGAAGCTACGGAAGTGTGGTCATGAACAGTACGTAATTTCTTTCACCAACACTGTTCGGCGCTCTATTGACGATTTTTATACTTGGAGGTAAAAGGACTGAGGTTTTCTGTATAGTGTCCTTTATGTTATTTTGTACCAGAAAAATAGTCAATCACCTCGTTGTTCAGCCAGCCTCGTTGGTCTAGTAGCGTTTAAAGCGAGTGGCGATTACGGCGGGTCTGAATCCTATGTCGGATTAATTGTAATTTTTCTATTCTGCTAAGTCTGGAATCGTGCCTGTTATGATGCTAATAAGCTCGTCCCTTATTTTACAACGACCTAACGTCGACGGCGATGTGTGGTATACCGGTATATATTATAAAATAATCGCATTTTTTTTATTTATTTATTTCTGTACGGGTAAAACGGAACCCTTATAGAATAACATTGTTGTCTCTGTTGTTTGTCTGTCCGAGAGTCAATACCCTTATTCTCCAAAACGGGTCTCAAAACATGTCTAAGTAGTTAATTTTACTCAACCATTTACGTGGTGCGTGAGAAACTGTCAAAAGTAAGAAAAGTCAAAGGTTGGTTATGCGTTTACATACCTAATTAAATTATTAAGACTAAGTCCAGCAGTGGACTGCGATAGGCTGATTGATTGATTGAAGTTAATAAATGTCTATAGATACAGGGGTAAAGCTTTCTTGGCTGTGTAAATAAATAAACTTATAAATCAATGGAATCAAAAGTTATGGCCAATTAAACTCTTGATGAGTGAAGTAATCAAAACCGATGGTTCCAAATGAACCAATCATGTCCCGTTTACCTAGAATAACAGGGCTCTATCTTAGGACCCTTTCTTTTTTTAGTATATATTAATAACCTGCCGAACTTTGCCCGCGATGTCTGTGACATTGTACTATTCGCAGATGATACTTCCTTGATTTTCAGAGTTGACAGAGCTAAGCTTAATTTTGATGATGTGAATGACAGACTTTCACAGATATCAAATTGTTTCGAAATGAACAATCTATTGCTTAATTCACTCAAGACAAAGTGTATTAAAATTACTATGCCTGATGTAAAAGATAATGATACGAATATTCTTATTAATGGCACAAAGCTGGACCTCGTAAACTTTCTACGCATTACCCTAGACTCCAAACTCCAATGGGGGCCCATATCTCATCACTTGCGGGTAAACTGCTTATGCAGTGTGGAAAGTACGGCAACTTACGGATGTGGATACAGCACGTTTAGTTTATTTTAGTTACTTCCATAGCATTATGCCGTACGGTATCCTACTGTGGGGTAACGCTGCTGACGTGGAAAATGTATTCATACTGCAAAAAAGAGCTATCCGTGCCATTTATAATCTAGGACCTAGGGCTTCCCTCAGAGGACTTTTTAAAGAGATCAACATTCTCACGGTCGCTTCACAGTATATATATGAAAATATAGTGCACATACGTAAGAATATCCATTTATTTGATAAAGTGAGCTACGTTCATAAATTAAACCCTAGAAATAAATATAAACTGGAATTACCAATTTTTAGGCTTAAAAAGTATTCACTTCCTTCGTAGGAGTCGGTATTCGCTGCTACAATAAGATACGGAAGCCCATGTTAGAGTTGCCACTTGACAGATTTAAAAGGTGTTTTAAATCTTCACTAATGAGTAATGCATATTATACTCTAAATGATTTTTTAAATGATACAAATGCCTTTACACAAATTACTTGAAATTCACAAGAATATAATGTTAAGTGCAGCGTGTCCTGCCTAGCGAGCGTTCATTGATTTTAAATATTAAATATTATTTTCGAACGATGTCGACAGGATCGTGGATTGGTGTTGCTCACTAAAATGTCTTTGCTAGTGGCGGCTCTGTGGAGCGGGTCACTCTTTTCCCTCTAAAATGGTTGAGGAGAGTGATGGCTGCTTCTCAGGTCATACTCGTGAACGGGTGCTGCTGGTGGGGGCTGGTCCGTCCTCTGTCCTTTGTCTGATTGAACGTGTACCATAGTGCTGTTGAATTTGGTTTCATTCGGCATCACACTGGAGCTATTTTGTACGCACTCTTTACATATTTTATAGTAACCCTTTCTCTTACTATTATTATTATGCTTTTTATTATTTACCTCTACGACATCTCTATTTTGTAAATGAGAAGACTATGTAGACACTGACCAATACCATGAATCTAAGTACACTTATGATTATTTTATACTTAAGCACATCTATTTAGCTCGTTCTGCATTGTTCTCCCATACTCCATGAATGCAATGTATACAAAAAAAGAATTTTAAACCTCTCATTTTTAAAAAGAGTAACCGTGGAGTTTCTTGCCCTTCTGTGCCACAGGAATGACTTTCCAAACGGGTGGTAGAGTCTTAAGTAATTAATAATTTTCTCTTTTTGACTATTCATAAGTGCCTTTTGGTCTACATGAATAAAAAACTTTTGATTTTGATAATTTAATTTTGACAAGAAACAACATTTCATAGTTAATGTAAAGGAAAAATATACGATAATGGTTGAATTGTTTTTATATTACTTAAAAAAAGGCCATATTTCCCAAGTGTGGGTGGCAGAGAATTGCTGGTGATGATAGATCCTAATTTAAAAGAATTTCAAACCCCGGACAGCTAACCAAGACTTTGTGATCACTCGTACTATACGCCACTGGACCAACGAGGCATTCGACAATTTAGATAGGTTAAGATAATTTCGAAAATATGTAGGTGTTCAAAAATACGTTTGGTCTCGAATAATGTTAATAATTTCCTCAGCAATAACCTTTATAATGTATTAAGTATTATACATTTTCATATAAATACATATGTTTGTGTACAATCATAACAATAGAGTTATTTATTTATGTTTTCGTCAAAAGCTTGCCGGGTCGCTTCGTTCCCATTTAAAACCGTATTACAATACAAAAACAACTCAGTGTCCACGCTTTTGTTACAGAGAACATTTTAAATACCAACACAAGTTCGAAGACTTGTCCCTCGCAATATAATGACGTATTGTGTTAGTGCAAAGATATTTATCGGATGCTCCGAAATTCTTATGAACTTAATGGTTATTATTTATTTAATTTGAACTTAAAAATCCCATTGTAAGTGTAGCCTAAATTTTGGAAAAAAACGTGAGTAAAATGACACTTGTTGATTCTGTTTACATTGAAATAAACAATGAGTGGCAAAA
The DNA here is from genome assembly GCA_905147815.2 of Phalera bucephala. Classification (NCBI taxonomy): domain Eukaryota; kingdom Metazoa; phylum Arthropoda; class Insecta; order Lepidoptera; family Notodontidae; genus Phalera; species Phalera bucephala. Next base: position 3,079,328 of record LR990609.1, on the reverse strand, counting down.
CTGTATGGTGCCCACATATCTTCAATGTTGTTTTACCTATTATACCGGACAAAATAACGGACTCCGGGCTGTGACAGAAATTTTCTATGCAAAAAGCGTACTTTAGACCTCGAACCCAGAACCTCGCGATTGCCACCCATAATACGCGCTATTAGACCAGCGGGGCAGGGTCTGTTTATATTATAATTTACGGTTTATTAGGCTCGGCGTAAACAAGCCACAGTCATCGCGGCTCTGACCCATCGCAGATACGTTGAGCGAGTGGCCGCCATCGACCACACGTGTGCAATCGATACAAAACGTATGAAAAAGCGTGTGTACTGCTCGTAGGCCACCGGTGGCCGTGGCTTGTGGATCGTTTAACAACTGCAAGCATCAAATCATCGCTTGTCATTTAATATCGGGTCCTATGCATTATGCTTTTTATATATGCCGTCGCGGTATTAAATATAATGACAAAGTGAGAAGTTACGGAAATCCCCGCATTCGCACGAGAGCTTTTACGCCGCGTTTAGGAGAGCGCTTTTAAAATTACTGTTAACCATTTATTTCATTTTATAACGAGCGTTAAAAAGCGGTCTTGCGAATGCTATTTCATTCCAGCGCTTTCTTAAAGCGCGTTGGAAAAACGTTTTTGCGAATGAGGGCTTAGAAATTTAGTGATTAGAAGTGTTTGACTAAGTGCCTCTTTCATCACCCTCAACTAACTTGCTGGTTAGTTACTAGGCAAATCAGAGATGTTGAAATTCGTTTATAGACTTACGTGTAACTTTAACTCTCTGCCTGACCCGCCAGGGATCTGGCGTGAGGTTATAGAGAGATAGATAGTGTAACTTTAAATGACGATTAATTTACTTCGAACTTTTGCGTTTAATACCTGTGTTTACTGGGATCAGTACCGCATGTACCCCTGCAGGCAACAAGTGCAGAGAGTTAAGCACAAACCATTTGACATCATCGTAACGTTGGCGTATTGCCACTTTATCTTCATGTACTAATTTAGTGTTGTGAAAAGGATGCCATATCAACTCGATAGCGTTACGCTAATGTCAATATGCTTGTAAGAGCTTACCCTTAGACTTCTTGTCACTAAACTGTGGCAAGAACGAGTATAATAGCAATAATAGGCTAGCTCCTATTATATTAGAATCGATGTTACTTTAAACAGCTTAAGGCTTAAGTCGGCAATTACTAAGCCAAATCGTCTAGCCGTCAAATTTGGTAATTCGATATAAAATTAAATAAGTTATAAAAAGATAGCATTTTCCTAAATAAATTCTTATATACCTATATATCCTATATGATTGGGACGACAACGGGGCGAAAATTAAAGCCCCGAAAATAATGTTCTTATTGGCAATTTTTAATGATTAATGAACAAATTAAAGTATGACAAATCAACTTAAAAAAAAAGAACATAAATTAGAAAATCTTGGCTGTCGAGGTTGTTCTGAAACACTATATTTTAGGTTTACTTTAACACTGTCAATACGTTACTATCAATAATATCAATCAAAACTAAACGATTAACACTGTATTATTACCAACAAAATTTAGCATCCCCATCATGTATTTCGACGTATATTTATCTTCATTTCGGTATTCTTGAAGGTCAATCATTTCACTCTTAATTTAATCGGCACTTAAAACCTTACTCAAACAAAGGTTAATTGATTCGTGACAGGTATCGAAGATAGTGCTCCGAAACCATAGAGCCGTTTAAAAATTCCTAATTTAACATGAATCGCGAATCATAAACAAAATAATCGTTACGGCTGTATTTTCCAAGTGGGTGTGGTGTAGCAGAGATGTACTGTGTACCACTTTTTACCGACGATGTTAGGTCCCAACATAAAAGGGGGCGAGCCTATTGCCATTATACTGGACTGAATACCAGCCTCCGGATACTCTTTGTTTGACCTAGGATTCTTATCATCACGTTTAATTTGTCTAAATTACATTCTTTTTTCCTTGACTTCTTTTTTTTTAAAACGTAGCCCCACACTAGAATTTATTGCTGTGTCGTGGGTGCGATTACAAAAATGAATATTCTCATACACAAATACCCAGACCGGAACAAATAAATGTGGACCACACAAAGATTGGTCCCCTGCGGGAATTGACCCCGCGACTATTAGACACAGTGGGCGGAGCAGCTTAAGCTCTTAACCACTGTGCTAAATCCTCTGTCTTATTATACAAGATAGTTTAAATACTGTCAATACAATTAAATGCTATTTTAAAAAGGGTACTTCTAATGCCACTTGGAAATAACGAGATTTAACTTGAAGTCGCAAACACCGGGGGCAAGGTTTAATTAGCCCGGCAACGGATCGCGACCTGTTGAGCTTCAAGGATCCTACTCGGTTACAATCTCGATAGAACAAACATCACAATCTTGATAAATTTAAAAATTTAGTTTCCATCAGTTTATTTGAACCTCGGCTTAGGCTAATTAACGTCATTCATAGCGAAATTTTTTTAACATAGGAATAATGTTTTAATTATCTATGTATCAAGTACACGGAGTTTAAGTTAGTTCTATTTTGACATGCCGTATAATGTTACTCGATTGAAATGCTACGTGGCATATTTAATTGTCTAGTCGGTTTAGTATGGACTTCATAGTCTGAATGAGGTAAACGAGCGAGAAACCGTGGCGAAAATTTATTTTAATCCTAATTATTTTAATATCTTTGAGGCAGAATGTTCAGAGGAACTACTACGAACCAGATAACTTCTCACGTTAAGAGTAAGTTCGACATCCCACCTGTTGATTCGAGATTTTTCTTCAAGTCACTAACTAGGTAACTAGGAAACTGTTGGGAACTTTCACGTAAAGATGAACTTCATGTTGATACTGCATGAGTAGGTTTAATTAATTAAATTTGGAATACCCTATATGTCATAGGTCGCGTAGAAAGCTTTTTGCATTTTGAATGTTTGAAGATGTAAGAAAATCTCTTTGGTTTACTGTTTTTATGAGTTTGTATACTGAATCTCTATTGATGCAATAATTTTATTCAATTAAATGAACTGACTGTCTGCTAATATCACACACCGTCACGCCTATATTCCCCAAGCGGGGATGGCAGAGGTGTACTGAGTTCCCTCCCGCTTTACTGACGATGTTAGGTCCCATTTAATAGAGGGCGAGCCTATTGTCATATACCGGATACAATTCCAGACTCTGGACTCATACTGGGAACTTTTCGTTAGAAAAACTACATTTGTCCGACCGAGGATAATATGTTATTTTTATAAAGAAGTAAATCTGCTAATATGTTAGTTTATTAAGTAAGTAAACACTGTCACGCCTATATTTCAAAAGCAGGGGTGGCAGATATGTACTGTGTACACTTACTTTTGCAATTAAAAAACTAGGTTTGTCCGACCTAGGATTTGAATCCAGGACCTCGTAACCGCAACGTGCATTATCCGCGACTAGACCAATGAGGCCAAGGTATTTATGTATTAAAAAAGCCTTTACCCCACACTAGGAACTATCCATAACCGTTACCCCATTCCTGTGCTGTGAATGCATTTTTTTAAGAAGAGGGAGTTAGGGTCTTTGCTAGTTATCTGACGATTCATGAATATCATATTGGTTTAAAAGAATGAATAATATTCTAATTACTAATTTTATATAGGTACACGAATGATCAGATTAGCTTTTCATGATGTTTAACAGTGTGATTGTAAGTCCTTATGTGTTTGTTTTGTATTTAACTATTCGGAATTTATGATTTAATTAAATTTAACATGAGTGTGTAGAAACTTAGAGAGGTCTGTACGGAAAGAAGCTTTTGGAACTCTGTACTCTCTGCCTACCCCGCAAGGGATCTAGCGTGATTATATTAAGATAGAGACTAATGGTAATAGGTACTGGTAACCGCATGAAATGTGCAAGTTTTAAGTTTAGGTTTTAAGCAATTTTGCCAATATAAAAGCAGAGATACAAATTGTTAGTTAGCAATTATGTATACATATGAAATGACTTGTTAGTTATATAATCTGAAAGTTTTATGTTTTGTGTCTGTATGCAAGTATATTTCTTTGGATGTAGATTATAATGAACAAAAAATCAATAAGTAACTGAATATGTATAATCAATAAGCATCTGGCAGTGGGCCGGAAGGTTTTCTGCGGTTTTGTAGATCTGGAGAAGGCATTTGACAGAGTTGTGCGAAAGAGACTTTGGGACATTTTGCCAGAGTATGGTATAGATGGCACTCTGTTGCGAGCCGTCCAGTCCACTTATGTGGACTGCAAGGCATGCGTACGGGTGGGTGGTAACAGGTCACCCTGGTTTGACGTTAAAATCGGCGTCAAGCAGGGTTGCGTGTTGTCCGCTAGACTGTTTATAATATATCTGGACAAAAGTCTTCAAAGACTGAAAGCGATGAATGAAGGTGTACAAATGGGTGACTTAGTGGTAAACCATCTACTTTATGCAGATGACGCGGTTTTAATAGCGCCAACAGCCACTGATCTGCAAACACTAGTCACAGTTATGAAAGACGACTGCATGATCAATGGCTTACACTTGAATGTGAAGAAAACCAAGATTATGGTTTTTGAAAGGGAAGAAACCAGAACGAATGTAAGGATTGTGGTTGGTAACGATGTGCTGGAACAAGTGAATGAGTTTGTATATCTTGGATGCGCCTTCAGTAAGGATGGGAAATACACCGCTGACATAGAGAGAAGAGTGAGTGCAGGGAACAGAGTGAATGGTGCGATGGGAAAGCTACTCGGGAGCCGGCACTTAAGCCATAAGGCGCAGCTGGCCATACATAACGGAGTTCTTGTCCCAACGCTGTTATATGGTAGCGAGAGCTGGGTATGTAAGAAGGAGAATGAAAGTAGGATAAATGCGGTAGAAATGCGAGCTCTGCGGAAGATGTGCGGAGTGAAGCTGACCGACCGCATTAGCAACAGCATAGTAAGACAGCGAGTAGGTATGAAAGATAGTATCGGTGTAAAGATGAGAAAGGGCATGCTCCGTTGGTTCGGGCATATAGAAAGAATGCCAGAGGAAAGAATGACAAAACAGATATACAATGTGAAAGTGGAAGGATGCAGGTACCGGGGAAGACCTAGACTATCTTACCACGACCAAATAAACCGAGTCTTATCTGATGGAAAAGTCAAGAGTCTCCGTAACCGGCGAGCGTGTATGAGACGAACTATGAGAGTCGAGGAAGCCAGAGAGGTATGTAAGGAAAGAACCTGTTGGAACTCTGTACTCTCTGCCTACCCCGCAAGGGATCTGGCGTGAGGTTATAGATAGAGATAGAGATAGATAACTGAATATGTATGATTATAGACAATGTTATTTTGGCATATTGACAAATAATTAGAATCTCTAGTGAAATAAATCCATTTAATGGTTAATTGTTTTTGTTCTGTGGATAACTATTTTGATGGAAAACATAGGTGGTAAGTAGCTTATTTCACCCGGCGGTGAAGTATCGTACCATTGAGCTACAAGAATTAGCTAATAAATGCTTTTACGCAATTTTACTGCTTTTACGCACTCGCAGGCGGCTGGTGGCTTCGCCAAGTGTCAAATGTACATATTATTAAATGTCATGCCGGCGGGCAACGGGAAGCGGACATCAATGCGGTCGGCCGCTCGCTCGGCGAATTATTTTTACGCATATTTTATATGATTTTGAGTTTCATAAACATTTTAATTACTATATTGCATTTTATATTGATTGCATGTTTCTGTATTATCATGTTTTAAAGCGGATTGCATATTGTAGTTATATTACACTATACCAAAGCCGCTTTGAAGACCACTTATTACAGAAGTACGTAAAAATTAATATTTATATACATAGGTATTTGATATTGGTAGGTAGCTTATCGCTTAGCGTAACATATTTGGGGCCCGGGTAATGTGTAAAAATTATTGACAACAGTTTTTAAACAGCAGAATGGCATGAGTGAAATGATTTAGGCACCAAACACGACATTGTTTATACACGATAAAGATACATTGCTTACCGCAAAAGCTACAATTACAACATTTAAAATTGTGATTTTGTTAATGATCATTTCGTGTAGAACTAAACTTAAAATGAGGTAACTTGTTAGAATAATAAAACATTATTATAAATTATATTTTTATATTATTAAAAACAGTAATACTGTTATTACTACAAAGTGCTTAATAAATTATGAGGGGTAGCTTTGTGGTAAGTAATGTGTAAGAATGATAATAAATTGTTTATTTCCGCCGCGCACTTTCCTACAGAAAACTTCAACGAGCTATGAGCACGACCACCGATTTAAGGGGTATATAATGAATACATGTTGCTGGACCTTAATATATATAAATATATTTTCTTGACACTTTTACATAAGATGAGTATTTTAGTGATTAGGTACAATGAAAACAAAAATATTTCTAACGTTTCGCAAGTTTTCTTTAGGTCCTTATTTTTGTTACGCCTAATAGTTAATTTGCGTAACAAAAATATTTCTTCTTAATCTGTGATTATGTTATGCATAGAACATGCAATAAGTGAAACATCCAAAGCTTAGCAAAAAGAAAACTTAATATAATAACATACAGCCATAGTGAGGACCGAAAACGTTGACCTTAGCAGAAACTATAAATTGTTAACAAAGAAAACTTACATTTCTTGAAATATTCTTTATTCATTACTTTCTGAATTGTCTCCATATCGCGACTATTCAACACATATTCGTAATAATTCAAATGATTAGTACTTGCTAAGTACATATTGGTTACTTATTATTATTATATGAGTTATTTAACTATTTGGATTTTAAAAATACTTCACAATATATACGTTATATTTACTCAATAATTATTTGATAAAAATTATATATTCATCACTTAAAATTTAATATAAAAATATACATTTTAAATTAGACAAATTGACTGAGAAACTTCGCAAAGATACAGATATATTTACTAATTATGTTTAGGTATTTATTATATTATATTATTTACAAATTATTTTTTATGAGCTACTTTAAAGTTTATTTTTTTTAATTATCCTCGCTTTTTGTATTTTGTAGATTGATTAATTTTTACTTATCGTAGACGGTAAAATTAGTTTTTATTTTAATTATTGGAGCTTCGGTATGTTGCGTGCAAAGGTGCGCGGCCAACCCGGCCTGAGGCTTTCAGATAACTAACGGCATGACCGTTTATCCCGCGAATGCAGCTGGACTGGGCTCGACTGTTGGAAATCCCGAAGGAAACTGCGTTTCGTTCGGCTGCCCTGAATCGATTTGTTATTAACAGAAAATACCTTTGTTGTATGAATTTTAATTGCAGTAAAAATACATATATATCGGTCGGTCTCTTTCGGGGGTAGGGGTTGGAGCCGACCTGTTGCGATAGGAATCATATCTATATCCCGCGTTCTGCTTTGTTATGAGTGAAACATAAGTAGGTCAAGGCTTTAGTAGTTTATATTTTAAATAAAATTGACTAGGTCAGGGTTAATAAATCATTATATAGTTATTCCAATTCAATTTAAATAATAAAGCTAATCTAATAAATATGTTAGGTAGGACTTTAGCGGGTGACATACGTTTAGTATGGTGCATATATCTAAAAATATATTATTAATAATATAATTATACAGATATTATTATTAATTTTAAGACCCTGACACGACGTTTCTAGTTTTTTACAGCAGGACCCATATTCAAGAGATATACTGAAGTGGTTGGCGTCCTTTGTTATTGTAATTAAATATACGTTGCAATAATTTGGTATATGTGACGTCATAGTGTTATATTCGCGGTACAACTAAAAAGTCAATTTATAGGTATAGCGTTTTATTAGCTCTACGATTTTGAATGCTTTTTATTTTTTTTTAACTCAATTTCAAACAACGATCTGTTGTTAATTGTACGGTATCTAAATATTTTTCCGGTGGTAAGGCACCATTCCGGAACAGTTCTTTTTTTTAAATTCTGCAAACCCAGGCAAGTTTTAAGCATTTTTTTAAGCCAGGAAAAAATGCGTTGTTTCATTTTAGTATTGTGAATTAGCTCATAGGCAGATAAAACTCTGATCGACTCGTGTCTTACCCAGACAATTGTCAAGTGTTGTCCAAATCGTTATCAGTTTTTGTTTTGTAAACCACCTAGTAAATTATTTTTATAATAATTTGGTCAAAATTACAATTAAGTATTATGTTTTTTTAATTATATGGCTTAAAACATATCGTTTTACGTTTGGAAGAACACGTTATAGTTAGATGGCACGTGGTTAGAATTTGACTGGAATGAATCGTTGAAAATAGCAAATTAAGAGCCCCGCTTGCTAACCCTGCAGGGCCGCGGTGTTGTAGCGATCACCAAGGTTAAGCAGCGCTTGCCTCGGCCGGTCTGAGATAGGTGACCGTTAGTGGAAAAATCATTTTTTAACCAAGTGAAGGCACGCTTACAATTTTGTCTCATATGCCACTTAACGTGGTAGTCGTTAAGCCTGGATGCATTATAACGCATCCAACCACGGCCACCAGCCTGTTTCAACTAATCCGCATTGGGTCCGCGAGGTGGTGGATGACCTATTGTCTCTTACCTCAATTTGCTAGAGAAGGACTTTGCCCAGCATTGGGACAGTACAGGCTGGTTTATTTTTATTATTATACCTAATTGCAGTGAAGTTCAGTTTACACCGTGGACTAGTGAGTACTTTAAGCTGTATTATACCTTCGGGGTGGAAATCTATTGTTGAGTAACAACATATATCTAGTATTTTATAGTGCGACAAAGATCTTTTGATGATGATTGATTGAAAGATCGTACATATATATCTATAATCTAATTGGTTTCCGGCCGCGACCTATCTTAGATGTGCCATTTGCTAGGACAAATTATAGACAGAATGCATTCTTCTTACGTAGTGCCATATGTTTTAATAACCTACCGACGGACATGGATATCGATCTATTCAATACTAGCTCCAAAACAATAAGAAACCGCATGAATACAAAATTCTTCTTTAGTTAGAAAATAACTGAAGCAGGCATTACTCAGACTGTACTGTTCTTTAAGTGCTTTTTGGTTTATATTATGTTTTTAATTAATTTTTTTTTTTCTCACTGGCGTTTTATTTATTTATTGTTTCCTCTAGTTTTTCTATTTTTTATTATTATTTCACTATCATAATTTCTGTAATTTTCATTATGTTTTCCTTTATTTTTATTTTATCTGTGTGAGCTTGTAATTAGCAATATTGTTATTTGTTTGTTTCGACATATTATTTTCGTTATGAGTCTGTAAGCTTACCTAAAATAATAAAATAAATAAAATAAAAAAAGGTAAGTACTTGGGTAAATTTCATAGCAAACGGTAGCTCTACTACTGTGATGAAGATACATTTCACTTGATGACAGCGTTAGTTCACATTTTGGCCGCGGGCCAAAAGATCCTTGTATGACTGTACAGGTACAGATGAAATGTAACTCAAGACATATATGTAAGTGTATATTTCTGACCTTATATACCTCTCTGGTTTCCTCCACTCTCATAGTTCGTCTCATACACGATCGCCGGTTACTGAGACTCTTGACTTGCCCTTCAGATAAGACAGTCTATTTGGTCTGATATTATTTACCTTTCACTTATGTTACTCTCCCTATTTCTCAAACGGGTCGCAAGTGCATATGAGATTGTTAAAGATCATGACAAGTTCTTTTGGACAGTTAATTTTACCATTCGAGCGTGAGAGTCACCAATAGATTTTATAAACCAGAGGTGTTATATAGTGTTTATTGTTGTAGTGAGTTTTGCATAATTTTAAATGTATAAAATACTTCGCGCAGTATGTGTATAGTTTTGGTACGTGCTGGCCGGCATGACCTGTTGCTTTTTATTATAGTGTTGCAGTGTAAAAAAAATGGCAAGCGCTACTGCGCCTTCTGCCCGGAGTATGAGCTTTTTAAGCCGCGACACATAGTGTTTGAACCTTGGAGCTTATGCTTACAAAGCGTGCGTTTATCCAACTTCGCTCTGACATTTATTTTATATTGAGGGATGTAAGAAATTGCGAGAACTGACCAGAGATGTGATTTTCGTTTATTTGTCTTGTTTGTGAAACGCGACGTACCGTAAATTAAATGTAGCCCGAGTTTAATGGTAACATTTTATCAAAATAATATCACATTAGTGCTAATTCAATGGACCAACCCATTGATTCCAGCTTGTTGCACTTGATATTTTTGTAAAAACAACAAATAAACTTAGTGGTGATGTTGGTAACGGGTTAACCACTATATATATTATTATGAACTATGAGAGTGGAGGAAGCCAGAGAGATATATAAGGTAAGAACCTGTTGGAACTCTGTACTTTCTGCCTACCCCGCAAGCGATCTGGCGTGATGGTATAGATACTTAGACATAATGTTAAATTTTTAAAATTGTCAAGTCTTTACTTAGATATTATATTTTTTCATCATAATTGTTTTTTATTAAAAACGTAGCCTAACGGTAGGATTTATTCCTGTGTCGTGGGCGTGTTTACAATCATGAAAACTCACACAAATACTTAGACTGAAACAAATAATTGTGGGTTACACAAAGATTTGTCCAGTGCGGGAATCGAACCCGCGACTATACAGTGGGTGAAGCTGCTTAAGCACTTAACAGTTCCCTTGCGGGTTAGGCGGAGAGTATAGAATTCCAACGGGGTTTATCTTACAGATCTCTGTCGCTTCCTCCACCCTCGTAGTTCGTCATATAAATTAAATGTGTTAGATTAATTATTTTGTATTATTTCTGGTCTAGTGGTCAAATGTGTTCGTTGCGATCACGAGGTTTTGAGTTCAAACCTTAGGTAGGCCAAATGTAGGTTTTGTATCGAAAAATTTCCAGTAACAATAGGGAGTCTGAAATTGAGTAATAGGCTCGCCCCCTATTATCTTGGACCTAACATCGTCGACGAAAAGTATATTTTATCACGATGAGAACCTTAATTCCTTTAAATAAATAATAATATTAGCCTATAGTGCCCCACTGCTGGGCAAAGGCCTTCTCCCACAAATCGAGCTGAGAGAGATTATTCATCACGCGGACCCAGTGCGGATTGGTGGAGACTGGTTTGGGGCCACCTGCTGTTGGAACTTATGAAGCCACCTATAAGGCTTCACACTCGGCTTTACGACCACATTAAGTGGTAGCCGGGGCCAACGGCTAAGGGTGCCTTCAGGATCACGGAGACGTTCGAATATAAAAATGCCACAAACGGTAACCTTGGTAATCGCTAAGAAAACCGCAGTTCCACAGCGCTTCGAGCGAAATAAGTATAATATGCCTACTGCATTTGCCTATTACTTTGGGACCAAACAATATCGGCGAAAAATGTGTGTACACAGTACACCTCTGCCACCCTCGCTTAGGGAATATAGGCACGATGGTGTGTACAGCCGCATTTGTGTTCAACTGTTCTATGTTTTCGTTTGCTTTTCTACTTATATTTTATTTACAAGATACCTTTGTATGTTAAGTACTCGGTAACTCACCTATCACTTAAATATTTTTACAAGTGGAGGCTTGTTTTGAACAAGAAAACTATTTTTGGGGAATGTAGGCGTAACGGTGTTCTATAAAAAGGTATTTCTCCAGTTTGTGTTCATCATGGTTCGAAAAATCACCGAAATCCTGAAGCAAAGTGGTATCTTGAGTATCTACGCAACTGAATAAGTTGGTGCGAAATAGCACGGGGGACGACTACATTAATTTTGTTAGCTAATGAAAAGAACGTTGAATGATATACGATTGTGAAATGGATCTAGCTACATTAATTATTTGAATTCTGTTAAACTGTAAAGGACGCCTATATTCTTCTTAGCGTTTCAACAGCAAACATGCTATAGTTAAATGGAAGTAGTCCAGAATGTGGGCACATTGACTGCATTTTCAGAGGCAGCCATCCAGTCCTGCTGCTTACAGGTTTTAGGCCATGCGGAGCACGATATACAGTGGGACCTCGTTTGGGTTACGCTGCACAAGCACCCCGAATTGGTACCATCTGTAAATCCCCACCTGAACATGATTTCCTAGCTTCGGCTGGCCTGAGTCCGAGGCAAGGAATATATTGCTTATATTCCCAAACAGGAGAGGCACTATGTACACCCACATTTTCCCGACAATTTTAGGTTCCAATGTACTACTAATAACACTTATTATTTATTAGAATATTTATTATTCGACTGCCTCGTTGGTCTAGTGGCAAAGTGCATCGCTTTGTGATCACGAGGTCCTGGGTTCAAATCCTAGGTCGGACAGTTGTAGTTTTTCTGACAATAACTTCCCAGTATGAGTCCGGAGTCTGGAATTGTGCCCGGTATATGGCAATAGGCTCGCCCCCTATTACATGGGACCTTACATCGTCGGCGAAAAGTAGGTGTATTTAGTACACCTGTGCCACCCTCGCTAGGAGAATATAGGCGTGACGGTGTGTTTTAACACTTATTATAATAATATAAAATGGTTTTAAAGAAAATGGTAACCAAATCTACAAAATTGGAGCATCGATTTTCGTAAAGAAGCAAGTAATTTGGTTGTCTGAAGTGTTACGTTATTTAAGTTTCACGTTGTATATAATAATGTATCTTTCTTTTAGTTAAAGGTACCCTACTATTTTATATACTTCCGCTCATGCTATGTTATATTCTATTTGTTTTTCTGTTATTACAAACATCTAAATTTTTCTTTCATTTTGAGTAATTCGCGTAAATAAACAAAATTAAACTGGGATTTAATGAACCCTACTTTTTTTTTCGTCTTGTCTATCCTATTATTACAACTTGCAATGTTAAATAAAAGCTTGTTATAATAAGCAATGACTGCCTTGTTGGTCTAGTGGCAAAGCGCATCACTTTGTGATCACGAAATCCTGGGTTCAAATCCTAGGTCAGACAAATGTAGTTTTTCTAACGAAAAATTCTCAGTATGAGTCCGGTGTCTGAAATTGTGACCGGTATATGGCAATATGCTCGCCCCCTATTACATGGGACCTAACATCGTAGGAGAAAAGTGGGTGTACTCAGAACACTTCTGCCACCCCCGCTTGGGGAGAATAGGCGTGACGGTGCTTGCAATGTTCGTATGTCTGTCTGTCTGTCTTTCCGGTTTAAATCTTGTGATTCATGTTTCAAGGATCTGCGATTGAGCTGGAATTTGACAAACGTATGTAAAGTCGGTGACAATGCAATAATATGGCACTATGGAGCTGGTCTGATGCTGGAGTCAGAAGGTGACCATAGGAACATTTAAACTATACACGGTAACCCCCTCGTGTATAGGCTTGTTATATTGGTATTGACAAGTACTGAACAACTAGGCAGTGTTTAGGGTCTGATGATAAAGCCGAAGGGTGACCAATGGAATCACCTAACAACTTAATGTAACCCTGCTGTGTTTGAGTTCGTTGAATTTATCTTGACGAGTCCTTTAGACAGATTGTGTCTAAGGTTTGATGATGGAGCGACAGGAACTCCTTAACTAATCAAGGCACCTATCTTCATTGTGTTTTTGTTATAAAAGCTTGTTTTAGATGGTTGTTTAAATTTCGCCTTAACATTGCAATATTCTGACTAGTTCTACAACCAACAATGGTTTCATAAATAATAATAATATTAGCCCTGTTAAGAAACTGCCCCACCGTTGGGCGCGGGCCTCCTCTCAAACTGAGAGGGTTTAGGCCATACTCCACCACGCTGGCCCAGTGCGGGTTGGCGAACTTCACACGCCTTCGAAAAACTCTTAGGCATGCAGGTTTCCTCACGATGTTTTCCTGCACCGTTGAAACAAGTGATAGTTATTTTTTTAAACGCACACATTCATAGAAAAGACAGAGTTGCGTGCCTGGGTTTGAACCAACCAACGGTCTAACGACAAGGCTATCACTGGGCTATCATAAATAAATAAACATAAAATAAATACAGGGGCGAGTCTAATGCCACTATACCGGGCACAAATGCAGACTCCAAACTGCTGTTGATAATTTTTTGGAAGAATAATTCTACGAAGATCTTGCATTCGCACTCAGGGCCTTGGGTTTTATGTAAATTATTCCAAGGAACATTGTCAACAAGTTATGACAACCGTTTACTTCAAAGTTGCGATCTACAAGCAACACGTACCGTCGAACTTTGGTTAACATTGTGAAATGCCAACAGCGGAATTGGATTTGGAGTCAAGGTTTTGGGAAGTCTTTAGAAAGGAAAGGTTTGCGTATTCCTTATTAGCCAACCACTACACAAGCCTAATTTTTAAGTGGCATATGTCTGTCTATTTCTTGGGCATGCTGTAGCTAAATCGGCCGTTGACGTAATGTCTTAATTGCGGGCGTGACACAAGGCTATGAGGTCTGTGACTCAAATAAAAAATAGGGGATAAAATTCATCAACTGAAACCCGTTTATTTTGTTTTGTATAAAACTAAACACAAGGTGTTCAGTTATTTTCACACAGTCGGGATTTTGTTTTTTTTTCAAATTGTTGTTTTTAACTTTTGTTTTTTTTTTTATTTTTTTTTTTTTATTTTTTTAAAACGTAGCCCCGCACTAGGATTTATTCCTGTATCGTGGGTGCGTTTACAAACATGAAAATTCACATACACAAATACCCAGACCGGATCAAATAACTGTGGATCACACAAAGATTGGTCCCGTGCGGGAATCGAACCCGCGACTATTAGACGCAGTGGGTGGAGCGGCTTAAGCTCTTAACCACTGCGCTAAATCGTCCGTCAAACAATTTTTAATGTATTTTATATATATATATATATATAAAACGAAGCCCCACACTAGGATTTATTCCTGTATCGTGGGTGCGTTTACAAACATGAAAATTCACATACCCAAATACCCAGACCGGAACAAATAATTGTGGATCACACAAAGACTTAACTTTATACTTTGATTTCGTTTCTTATTAAATTGCGTGATATCAAGAAAGCTATTTTAACTAAAACTGTATTCGTTTTTGTGGTTACGTACGTAATTTTTACGTAAGAGTTACGAAACGTAGAGTGCGACAAGGATCTTTTGGCCTATGATTGACATTGACGGTGTGACATTAGTAGTAGCAAAACTTATCTAAATGTTGAATAACATTTAGTAAATATTTTCTACTACTCCAAGGAGATAGTTTAACAGGTGGATCCGCACGGTTACTAATTGGTATAAGGACTTGGGTGTATTTCATAGCGAACGGCAACTCTGTGACGCTGCTTTGTTTTGGGCTGAAAGATCCTTGAACAACTATAAGTTTCTTTGCGCAGGTGTCAGTCAAATGTAAAATTAGCTATGTCATGCATTTTTAATATTTTCTTTTTAATATACCTGCCAATAGATAACTGTATTATAGTTTATTAACTACTGATCAGCTGCTCAGAAAGTATTTCATTACCAGGCGTCTCCTTTGATCTTATTATTTTTACGCATTCGACGCATATTACTTTAAAGAAAAATTAAAAACCGTCTCATCCATTTAAGATTTTTTAAGTCTGATGTAGAGGTTTCGGGACTAACAAGATAATATTTTGTTATTACTAGCAGCTTCGGACCCTGAATAGTGAAAATAGCTTTTCTTTAATAATATATATATATATATATATATATATATATATATATATATATCTATATATATATTGACGGGCGATTTAGCGCAGTGGTTAAGAGCTTAAGCCGCTCCGCCCACTGTGTTGAATAGTCGCGGGTTCGATTCCCGCACGGGACCAATCTTTGTGTGATCCACAATTATTTGTTCCGGTCTGGGTATTTGGGTATGTGAATTTTCATGTTTGTAAACGCACCCACGATACAGGAATAAATCCTAGTGTGGGGCTTCGTTTTATATATATATATATATATATATATATAAGATACATTAAAAATTGTTGGAATCGATTTAGTTACCGATTTAGAACTAACTACTTTCAGGTCTTGCGTTTATTATGTTACAGCTTGTATATACTCTGAACTGAACTCTGTACTCTCTGCCTACCCCGCAAGGGATCTGGCGTGAGGTTATAGATAGTTAGATAGAGCTTGTATATATATTTATTACATCACTATCATTGTGTATATCTGCTGTATTTATAATATTTTCGGGTACAGGATACATATCTCGCTAAATGTTGCAATAATTGAAGACAGCATGCAATATACATAATTTCATTGAATAATTAAAAATAGTTTATAGAGAAAATGAGAAAAGAAAATAAAAAAAAACATTACAGTTAAATAAAAATAAGGTCGTAGTAGGTTATCATTGTTTACAAAATATTTTATATAAGTTAATTTAAATTGATAAATAAATTAAAAATTAAGTATTGAATACATATGTATTCAATACTTGGATTTTTAAACAATTTTCTGAATTGACATATGTCAATTCAGAAAATTGTTTAAAAATCCAATATATACTAAATCAAAAAAATCTCCCATATGTATATTAATTATAAGAAATATTAATCACATGTCTAAATACATACATTTGGTCAAAGAATATGTCAATGACTGTGTTTTTTGAAATATCATTATATTAATACGTGAAGCAAAAACTTTGTACCCCTTTTTACGAAAATTGCTCGGACGGAGGAGTATCAAGTTTCCCAAACTTATAGTTTATATAGAGAAGGAGTGCATAATGCTAATATATTTTTTAAATTATGCATAGAAAATACATTAAATCAATAAAAAACACATTACACACACTACCATGTATTTGACACACCACACTTCAAATTGTGAATAGATTAATATTATTTGTTTTTAATATTATTTGTCTATAGTCTTACTGAATGTCAAACATAACCAGCAAACGATGAAAGAGTTTTTATAAAAACATCGTTTACAGAGAAGTTTTGTATCCTTAATTAAATTATCGAAATATGTATGTCAAGTTCAATGGACAGCATTTTCTTTTTGTTTTTTTATTAATAAAAGAAAATAAAAAAAAGGTATTGATAGTGTAAAGATGAGAAAGGGTATGCTCCGTTGGTTCGGGCATATAGAAATAATGTCAGCAGAAAGAATGACAAAACAGATATACAATTCGAAAGTAGAAGGATGTAGGTAACGGGGAAGACCTAGACTATCTTACCATGACCAAATAGATCGAGTCTTATCTGAAGGTCAAGTCAAGAGTCTCCGTAACCGGCAAGCGTGTATGAGACGAACTATGAGAGTGGAGGAAACCAGAAAGGTATGTAAGAACCCCACTCCATACATGCTGGTGTCCCACAAGGCTCAGCTCTGTCCCCTCGCCTATTTAGCATTTACACGAACGATATTCCTCGTTCGAGTAAGGTGCATCTAGCCCTATTCGCGGATGATACCGCTCTCTATGTCTCGCATAGGAATAAGGGTTTCATTACCAGAAACCTTCAGGCACCCGCCAATACCCTAGGAGATTGGTTCAGGAAGTGGACAAGAGCGCTGTGGTGTTCTTCTCCAGAGGTGCCGACCCGCGCCTCTCCCTGCGCCACCCCAGAAGTAATCTCGGTCAAGTGACCATGTTCGACCTAACTATTCCCTTGGTCAAACAGGTCAAATATCTAGGGGTCACCCTAAACAATACCATGACCTACGGACCGCACATCAAGCGAGTCCGTAACCGAGCAGCCTTTGTCCTCGGTCGTCTATACCCGATGATCTGCAAGCGGAGTAAAATGTCCCTTAAGAATAAGGTGACACTTTATAAAACTTGTATACGGCCCATCATGACGTACGCTTGTGAGGTGTTTGGGCACGCCGCCCGCTCTCACATCGATAGACTCCAAACGGTTCAATCCCGTTACCTCCGCAAAGCCGTCGGAGCCCCGTGGTTCATACGGAATGTCGCTCTCCATTCCGATCTCGGTCTCGAGCCTATTCGCGCCTTTATTAAAAAGTCGACAAGCCGATATTTCGCGAACGCGAAATTTATTATATAAACGCCGATATTTCGAATCATAGAAATTCGCTAATCGTAGCCGCCGCCGACTAGGAACCTAACTACTCACCTATCAGCCGCTACTGCCATCCGCGCCAACCCTTTCGATGCCCATACATCCCTTCTTTCGGATACAGATACCGCACAAAGGATCAGACACCGACCTCGCCGGCGAGGTCGAAGAATCCCTTGCCCGCCGGCCGGTGCAGAGCACCACGGCGGGTCACCTAGTATACGCCCTCCCCCATAGCGACTGCCCAAGCCGAGGCCGTTCCTCCTTGAGGCGCTCTTGAGCTAGTTGCCCCTTGCCCTTCTGGCTCGAGCGTAGTGGTTGCACGCTCGCCCTCTTGTCCGGTGAAGCTGTAAAGGCCCCGCGGCCAACAGCGTTGATCATTCACACATATAAAGGTATGTAAGAAAAGAACCTGTTGGAAGTCTGTACTCTCTGCTTACCCCGCAAGGGATCTGGCGTGATGATATAGATAGTATAATCGAATTCTTCCGAGGTAGGCACTGCTAAATTGCCTATATGCAATGCACGCCACTGGCAGCCATTAATTTATTGCTACAATAGAAGAATTATTTGATAAAAAGTACAAGTTTTTATAATAAAAAACTTAAGATTAATTTTATGCATTTTTTCGATATCCAGCCGATATTCTCGAGGTTACATCCCAAGTATCATCGATCAAGAGTGTTTACAGCAAAGCAAAAATGGACATAAGTATATAACTAAGTATAATTCTCTACGACGGACGATTTGGTCCAGTGTGTGCCGCCCACTGGATCGAGTAGTCGAAGGTTAGATCCCCGCACGGGAAAATCTTTGTGTGACCTACAAATATTTGTTTTCGGTCTGGGTGTTTGTGTATGTGAATTTCATGTTTGTGTACGCCCCTACGACACAGAAATAATTTCTAGAGTGGGTGAGTGTATTTCTCATGTAAATCCCATAGACCATGCATAATAATCCAGAATAATAATATATGATCAAGACGAAAGTAAGCAATTTGTTTCTGCTCCAGTTTCACATTCAAGTTGTATCGCCAACAGTTCTAATACCAACTGCTATTATTAAGGTATCTTCTACTAATTGAAATCAAACCTTTGAAGCGAGTTGCCTGCTAGATTGCGGAATCCAGTCGTCTTTGAATAGTACACAACTTTCGTTGAATTTGAAGTTATAACAAATCTTGATACGTCTTACAATTAATAGTTTTGCTTTCGAACTTATACAACGTAATATTAAAGTAAAACCAACAACGAATACATTTTCGACTATGGTGAGTTAGTTAAAGTTGATGTCATGAGTACTCCTCCGTTCCGTGATACTGGAGTGTCACAGTTAAAATTAATCATCATCATCATCATCTCAGCCTATACTTGTCCACTGCTGAACATAGGCCTCCCCAATCGCTTTCCAGCGTAACCGGTCCGATGCCACCTGCATCCAACGACTTCCTGCGATTTTCACAAGATCGTCGGTCCATCTGGCAGGCGGTCGTCCCACGCTGCGCTTGCCAATACGTGGTCTCCACTCTAGAATCTTTCTGCCCCAACGCCCGTCCGATCTACGCGCTATGTGGCCCGCCCATTGCCACTTCAGCTTGCTAATCTTAACGGCTATGTCGGTGACCTTGGTTCTTCTACGAATCTCCTCATTCCTGATTCGATCGCGTAGAGAAACGCCGAGCATAGCTCTCTCCATAGCTCGCTGAGCAACTCTGAGCTTTTTTATGAGACCTATTGTAAGAGACCACGTCTCTGATCCATATATCATCACTGGTAACACACATTGACTAAAAACTTTAGTCTTTAGGCACTGAGGTATTTTGGATGAGAAGATGTTGCGCAGTTTCCCGAACCCTGCCCAGCCGAGTTGGATTCGTCGATTGACCTCTCTCTCAAAGTTGGACCTACCTAACCGGACTACCTGTCCCAGGTAAATGTATTCGTCGACAACTTCAAGAGTAGAGTTCCCAACGGTGAGTGCGGTGGGTACGACATGGACGTTAGACATTATTTTCGTTTTGTCCATGTTCATTTTAAGACCCACTTGTTGAGATACTTTGTTGAGGTCACCGAGCATTCGTCCTAGATCTTTCAGCGACTCCGCCACGACCACAATGTCGTCGGCAAATCGAAGGTGAGTGAGGTGAGAGAATCGCTGTTCTCTAGACATTCGGCCGAATGCGACACCCAGTTGAATTTTTTTTATAAGTTGAGAGAATATCATAGCCAGGCCTAGAATGAGCTGTTTTTTTATGGTCGTATAACTCTGTGACGCTGCTTTGTTTTGGGCTGAAAGATCCTTGAACAACTATAAGTTTCTTTGCGCAGGTGTCAGTCAAATGTAAAATTAGCTATGTCATGCATTTTTAATATTTTCTTTTTAATATACCTGCCAATAGATAACTGTATTATAGTTTATTAACTACTGATCAGCTGCTCAGAAAGTATTTCATTACCAGGCGTCTCCTTTGATCTTATTATTTTTACGCATTCGACGCATATTACTTTAAAGAAAAATTAAATACCGTCTCATCCATTTAAGATTTTTTAAGTCTGATGTAGAGGTTTCGGGACTAACAAGATAATATTTTGTTATTACTAGCAGCTTCGGACCCTGAATAGTGAAAATAGCTTTTCTTTAATAATATATATATATATATATATATATATATATATATATATATATATATATCTATATATATATTGACGGGCGATTTAGCGCAGTGGTTAAGAGCTTAAGCCGCTCCGCCCACTGTGTTGAATAGTCGCGGGTTCGATTCCCGCACGGGACCAATCTTTGTGTGATCCACAATTATTTGTTCCGGTCTGGGTATTTGGGTATGTGAATTTTCATGTTTGTAAACGCACCCACGATACAGGAATAAATCCTAGTGTGGGGCTTCGTTTTATATATATATATATATATATATATATAAGATACATTAAAAATTGTTGGAATCGATTTAGTTACCGATTTAGAACTAACTACTTTCAGGTCTTGCGTTTATTATGTTACAGCTTGTATATACTCTGAACTGAACTCTGTACTCTCTGCCTACCCCGCAAGGGATCTGGCGTGAGGTTATAGATAGTTAGATAGAGCTTGTATATATATTTATTACATCACTATCATTGTGTATATCTGCTGTATTTATAATATTTTCGGGTACAGGATACATATCTCGCTAAATGTTGCAATAATTGAAGACAGCATGCAATATACATAATTTCATTGAATAATTAAAAATAGTTTATAGAGAAAATGAGAAAAGAAAATAAAAAAAAACATTACAGTTAAATAAAAATAAGGTCGTAGTAGGTTATCATTGTTTACAAAATATTTTATATAAGTTAATTTAAATTGATAAATAAATTAAAAATTAAGTATTGAATACATATGTATTCAATACTTGGATTTTTAAACAATTTTCTGAATTGACATATGTCAATTCAGAAAATTGTTTAAAAATCCAATATATACTAAATCAAAAAAATCTCCCATATGTATATTAATTATAAGAAATATTAATCACATGTCTAAATACATACATTTGGTCAAAGAATATGTCAATGACTGTGTTTTTTGAAATATCATTATATTAATACGTGAAGCAAAAACTTTGTACCCCTTTTTACGAAAATTGCTCGGACGGAGGAGTATCAAGTTTCCCAAACTTATAGTTTATATAGAGAAGGAGTGCATAATGCTAATATATTTTTTAAATTATGCATAGAAAATACATTAAATCAATAAAAAACACATTACACACACTACCATGTATTTGACACACCACACTTCAAATTGTGAATAGATTAATATTATTTGTTTTTAATATTATTTGTCTATAGTCTTACTGAATGTCAAACATAACCAGCAAACGATGAAAGAGTTTTTATAAAAACATCGTTTACAGAGAAGTTTTGTATCCTTAATTAAATTATCGAAATATGTATGTCAAGTTCAATGGACAGCATTTTCTTTTTGTTTTTTTATTAATAAAAGAAAATAAAAAAAAGGTATTGATAGTGTAAAGATGAGAAAGGGTATGCTCCGTTGGTTCGGGCATATAGAAATAATGTCAGCAGAAAGAATGACAAAACAGATATACAATTCGAAAGTAGAAGGATGTAGGTAACGGGGAAGACCTAGACTATCTTACCATGACCAAATAGATCGAGTCTTATCTGAAGGTCAAGTCAAGAGTCTCCGTAACCGGCAAGCGTGTATGAGACGAACTATGAGAGTGGAGGAAACCAGAAAGGTATGTAAGAACCCCACTCCATACATGCTGGTGTCCCACAAGGCTCAGCTCTGTCCCCTCGCCTATTTAGCATTTACACGAACGATATTCCTCGTTCGAGTAAGGTGCATCTAGCCCTATTCGCGGATGATACCGCTCTCTATGTCTCGCATAGGAATAAGGGTTTCATTACCAGAAACCTTCAGGCACCCGCCAATACCCTAGGAGATTGGTTCAGGAAGTGGACAAGAGCGCTGTGGTGTTCTTCTCCAGAGGTGCCGACCCGCGCCTCTCCCTGCGCCACCCCAGAAGTAATCTCGGTCAAGTGACCATGTTCGACCTAACTATTCCCTTGGTCAAACAGGTCAAATATCTAGGGGTCACCCTAAACAATACCATGACCTACGGACCGCACATCAAGCGAGTCCGTAACCGAGCAGCCTTTGTCCTCGGTCGTCTATACCCGATGATCTGCAAGCGGAGTAAAATGTCCCTTAAGAATAAGGTGACACTTTATAAAACTTGTATACGGCCCATCATGACGTACGCTTGTGAGGTGTTTGGGCACGCCGCCCGCTCTCACATCGATAGACTCCAAACGGTTCAATCCCGTTACCTCCGCAAAGCCGTCGGAGCCCCGTGGTTCATACGGAATGTCGCTCTCCATTCCGATCTCGGTCTCGAGCCTATTCGCGCCTTTATTAAAAAGTCGACAAGCCGATATTTCGCGAACGCGAAATTTATTATATAAACGCCGATATTTCGAATCATAGAAATTCGCTAATCGTAGCCGCCGCCGACTAGGAACCTAACTACTCACCTATCAGCCGCTACTGCCATCCGCGCCAACCCTTTCGATGCCCATACATCCCTTCTTTCGGATACAGATACCGCACAAAGGATCAGACACCGACCTCGCCGGCGAGGTCGAAGAATCCCTTGCCCGCCGGCCGGTGCAGAGCACCACGGCGGGTCACCTAGTATACGCCCTCCCCCATAGCGACTGCCCAAGCCGAGGCCGTTCCTCCTTGAGGCGCTCTTGAGCTAGTTGCCCCTTGCCCTTCTGGCTCGAGCGTAGTGGTTGCACGCTCGCCCTCTTGTCCGGTGAAGCTGTAAAGGCCCCGCGGCCAACAGCGTTGATCATTCACACATATAAAGGTATGTAAGAAAAGAACCTGTTGGAAGTCTGTACTCTCTGCTTACCCCGCAAGGGATCTGGCGTGATGATATAGATAGTATAATCGAATTCTTCCGAGGTAGGCACTGCTAAATTGCCTATATGCAATGCACGCCACTGGCAGCCATTAATTTATTGCTACAATAGAAGAATTATTTGATAAAAAGTACAAGTTTTTATAATAAAAAACTTAAGATTAATTTTATGCATTTTTTCGATATCCAGCCGATATTCTCGAGGTTACATCCCAAGTATCATCGATCAAGAGTGTTTACAGCAAAGCAAA
Source organism: Phalera bucephala (assembly GCA_905147815.2). Lineage (NCBI taxonomy): Eukaryota > Metazoa > Arthropoda > Insecta > Lepidoptera > Notodontidae > Phalera > Phalera bucephala. The sequence continues at coordinate 3,055,665 of LR990609.1, read as the reverse complement.
AATGGACATAAGTATATAACTAAGTATAATTCTCTACGACGGACGATTTGGTCCAGTGTGTGCCGCCCACTGGATCGAGTAGTCGAAGGTTAGATCCCCGCACGGGAAAATCTTTGTGTGACCTACAAATATTTGTTTTCGGTCTGGGTGTTTGTGTATGTGAATTTCATGTTTGTGTACGCCCCTACGACACAGAAATAATTTCTAGAGTGGGTGAGTGTATTTCTCATGTAAATCCCATAGACCATGCATAATAATCCAGAATAATAATATATGATCAAGACGAAAGTAAGCAATTTGTTTCTGCTCCAGTTTCACATTCAAGTTGTATCGCCAACAGTTCTAATACCAACTGCTATTATTAAGGTATCTTCTACTAATTGAAATCAAACCTTTGAAGCGAGTTGCCTGCTAGATTGCGGAATCCAGTCGTCTTTGAATAGTACACAACTTTCGTTGAATTTGAAGTTATAACAAATCTTGATACGTCTTACAATTAATAGTTTTGCTTTCGAACTTATACAACGTAATATTAAAGTAAAACCAACAACGAATACATTTTCGACTATGGTGAGTTAGTTAAAGTTGATGTCATGAGTACTCCTCCGTTCCGTGATACTGGAGTGTCACAGTTAAAATTAATCATCATCATCATCATCTCAGCCTATACTTGTCCACTGCTGAACATAGGCCTCCCCAATCGCTTTCCAGCGTAACCGGTCCGATGCCACCTGCATCCAACGACTTCCTGCGATTTTCACAAGATCGTCGGTCCATCTGGCAGGCGGTCGTCCCACGCTGCGCTTGCCAATACGTGGTCTCCACTCTAGAATCTTTCTGCCCCAACGCCCGTCCGATCTACGCGCTATGTGGCCCGCCCATTGCCACTTCAGCTTGCTAATCTTAACGGCTATGTCGGTGACCTTGGTTCTTCTACGAATCTCCTCATTCCTGATTCGATCGCGTAGAGAAACGCCGAGCATAGCTCTCTCCATAGCTCGCTGAGCAACTCTGAGCTTTTTTATGAGACCTATTGTAAGAGACCACGTCTCTGATCCATATATCATCACTGGTAACACACATTGACTAAAAACTTTAGTCTTTAGGCACTGAGGTATTTTGGATGAGAAGATGTTGCGCAGTTTCCCGAACCCTGCCCAGCCGAGTTGGATTCGTCGATTGACCTCTCTCTCAAAGTTGGACCTACCTAACCGGACTACCTGTCCCAGGTAAATGTATTCGTCGACAACTTCAAGAGTAGAGTTCCCAACGGTGAGTGCGGTGGGTACGACATGGACGTTAGACATTATTTTCGTTTTGTCCATGTTCATTTTAAGACCCACTTGTTGAGATACTTTGTTGAGGTCACCGAGCATTCGTCCTAGATCTTTCAGCGACTCCGCCACGACCACAATGTCGTCGGCAAATCGAAGGTGAGTGATGTATTCGCTATTGATGTTGATGCCAAGTCCTTGCCATTCCAAGAGCTTGAAGGCGTCCTCTAAGGTGGCCGTAAACAGTTTCGGAGAAATGACGTTTCCCTGCCTTACTCCTCTTTTTATGGGGATCGCCTTCGTGCACTGCCCCTGTACTCGGACTGACATGGTGGCGTTATTATACAAGCACTTCAACACTTCAATGTACCGATAGTCAATGCGGCATCGCTGGAGAGATCTAAGAACCGCCCAAGTCTCGATCGAATCGAAGGCTTTCTCATAGTCCACAAACGCCAAGCATAGTGGCCGATTATACTCCTCGGTCTTCTGTATAATCTGCCGCAGCGTATGTATGTGGTCTATGGTACTAAAGCCTTTCCGGAAACCGGCTTGTTCGGGAGGCTGGAAGTCATCAAGCCTGCGTTCGAGACGATTCGTGATGACTCTCGAAAACAACTTATAAACATGGCTCAGCAGTGTGATGGGCCTATAATTCTTCAGTAAAGTGTTATCACCTTTCTTGAAAAACAGTACCACCACACCCCTGTTCCATGCTTCCGGCGTTTTCTCTTCGAGCAAGACGGAATTAAACAGCCTCTGAAGGACTTTAAGTACCGGCGTTCCGCCCGCTTTCAGAAGCTCTGCGGTAATTCCGTCTTCGCCTGGCGCTTTGTTATTTCTGAGTTGTTCGAGAGCCATCCTAATCTCGTACAGGCTGATGTCCGGGACCATTCGGTGATCACTGCCGGTTTTTACCCTGTGAATCACGGAGACATCATTAAATATTTGTCGCTTGGTGCTCATGATGAAGTCTATCTCATTTTTTGTGGAACCATCAGGGCTCATCCAGGTCCATTTCCTATGAGGCGGCTTCCGGAAGAAAGAGTTCATCATAAAGAGTCCCTCCTTCTCCAGATATTCGGCCAGCCTCTGACCTCTGACCCCTGGGGTTGCGCTGCCCATATCCAAATTATTTTTTATTAGTTAAAATTGCCATAAAATAAAATTGATCTGTTATTGGCTGTCGAAGTGTTTTGGGATATTACGTTTTTAGTTTGCGGGGTAAAGGGAGTTTTGAACCGAATATGTATATTCGGCTATGCATACTAATCTTATAAATTCGTAAGTAACTGTTTTTCGTAAGTAACAGATTTTGTTCAAATTTGGCAAGGAAATATATTTAATCCAGGAAGCATAGGCCACTTCATGTCTAGTTTTTGTGTAATAAATAGCATAGATTTAGTATAAAACGTCTAGTTAACATTAATCTTTTTACACAGGGCAATAATATTTTCATTTGTAATGACCGCAGAAGCCAAGTGGATAACCTCTTCCTTGACTTCCAGAAGGCGTTTGATAATCAACAATGAGATATTGCTAACAACTCTCCGCTCTAGAGCTTTCTTCAAGCCTATTCAGTGTTTTCGCTGTTCTCTAGACATTCGGCCGAATGCGACACCCAGTTGAATTTTTTTTATAAGTTGAGAGAATATCATAGCCAGGCCTAGAATGAGCTGTTTTTTTATGGTCGTATAAATATAAACTTAGTTACCCGAGAATTTGTGCTAAAAGAGTTTGGAGACTTTCGTTACATAATAAACTTCATTTTAATACACCGAGTCTGCACTAAGCATAAAGCCACCAGTATGGCATCCATATGAAAACGCTTGATTTGGAAATGGTTTAAAAGGGTTTCTTAGACATACATATGTATAGACACATGTATGGTTACGATACTTTCATGTATCTTGCACAAAATTCTTGTAAAGTTGTCTAGGATATAATTCTCTAATAGTTAGAAAGACCAAGTATCAAATCGTCTCCATGATATAAATTATTCAAGAGAAAATAGATGCCGCTTACCTTGATATTGAGTGAAGTCGGCGTGTGGGTGTTTACATGGCTGAACGAAGAAGGATAGACACGGATAATATTGTTCCAAAAAAGAACAAAAATATACTTTTCTTCGTATACATTGCCAGCAGTGGTTATAAAAAAATGTTGCATTAATATTAATAATAAACTTGCTAGTAAATTATAGGTAAGTATTAATATTAGTTAATATAAGGGCATAGATGCCTTTTCTTCGCAGTCGAACACATGAGACTTGAGAGTAATAATTTTCATTGATTCTTTGTTCCGTAATCAGTTCTCAGGGTCATGGTGGAAAATAGACGACGCGTATTTCCGTAATTTTGCGATATGAGCTATTGGAATTATAAAAAATCAATGGAACTAAAAAAATAAGATCTGAATTGGACTATTACAATTACCATAGTATATTGTAGGTTGATGATATAATTGATTGATTGATAGAAAAAATCGGTAACGTTACCGTTTGCAGTAAAAACCATTTAAACCGATCTTGTTTACTCTAAGAAGGTAAAAAATGTGCTGGATCGGGGCTATCGATATCTATTACCACAGGGAAATTAGGTAAAGCTAAGTGAAAAGGCATCTTATAAAAAAAAACAATCAATTAACATGTCTATAGGAAAAGGTCTATATCGCGCCGTGTAACAACCGTCTAATTGAGCCGGCGGAGCAAAAGCTTTATAAAATCGATTGGGTAGCTTCATAGTATAGAGATGGGACTACCGTATTAAAGATACACCTGGAATCTTTATAAGATGTTTGTAAGGACAATTTCAGCAATTTGGCTGTATTTGCAATCCAGTAGAGAAGTTGCAGAAACGTTCTCGAATGGCAACCACGTATCACCTTAAAGTAGACCGATGACTTGGTAAAGGCGGGTAACCTAGTTGCGCACAGCACAGGTAGTTCTTGTGGCAACCTTGGGGAAGGTTTTTGTTTTGTCCTGTCCTTTGTGAAGGTTTTAGTGCATACAGCGAACTATCCACCAAATTTGCTGCTGTTGGTGATTTTTAACCATAATTAACTCATGGACAAGTGCATTTTTTCCATTCCCGACTTTATTCTCAGCAAAACTTACTAAAGTCTAGGTTCGCGGTTATCAGCGACACATGGATGGAATCTATATCTATATTACTGACCAAATCGAAATAGTGTACTGCGCTCCCTGACACAAATAACTGATGTTATGAAAACTACAAATAGTTCTGTTATGATTCAATAATGATCGTGTATTTTGCATTAAATCTGGATTTTAACTCCGTTAATGCCAGGAGAGTGAAATCTGCAATGGGAATTAGTGATAGATAGAGATATTCCAATTATTACAGCTTTCACGTTTGGCGGTATAATTATACGCATCAAACCAGCATCGGATTATCTCGATGTTAAAACTGATTGGGTTTGAGTAGATCCAAAATCAGCAATGTTGAAAACGGATACTGTATTAAATTCTGTAAATTTTGCAATTTTGGTTTGAAAATAAAGAAATGGCCATTGGAGTGAACCATTAATGTTAGAAAACTAGCTCCTTCTTGCTGATCTTCTTATTGGAGGCCGCTTGCCGCTAATCTGTATTACAAGATACAATGTTCAAATGTTGAATTTTTGTTTAAATCACCTAGGAGTAATCACTAAAGTGGTTTAAGTACACTAGTAGGACTTATATAAGTGCTTTTTTGGCCTACACTTTGGACTTAGGCTTTGAAAAAACTTAGAACGAACTTAAGAGATTTTTAAGTTCATAGAAAATACTTTGCAAATCTTAGTCACTTAGTTAAAAGTCGTCTATGAAAACAATAAAAAACACTTCGTGGGAGATACTTGACATCTTTTCATAACTTTACACTAATGAAAATACATTTTATTAGGTGCATTTGTTATAGTTATTGTGCAGGACTATATCAAAAGAGAAAGAAAAGAGATATCATCTCGCCTTTATTCTGCAAGCGTGGGTTGATAGAGGTTTTGTTCTGTGGTAGAAGTGAACAATATTAATTTACATTATCAATTGCCATTTTACCGGGCATACCTACTTCCCATCTCTTCAGCATTTCCACTGTGAATTTTTCGATAAAATCTAAATCTATTCGTTTGATACAACAAATCAAACTCTATGGACGCGAACACGAGCCGTTTGGCGATATCGACCAATCAGATGAAGATTCACAATTTAGCAGCGGACAGTAAACTCAGGAAATGATTGGCCCTTGTGTATGTTCGCTCCCAATTTTCCCGCTAGACATCAATTGAAAACACAGAACAGTGCTCGAAAACGTAGTTATGTCTTGTTTAGGAAACATTATTGTCTGTTCACAATCTCTTGTCAGCTTACAATTCCATTACAGTCCTACAAGGATCTTTTGGCTTGCGGCCAAAATTAACTACCGAAACTAACGCTATTATAAAATAACGCTAAATGTCACTATATGATAGTCGCAGAGTTGCCGTTTGCTATTAAATTTAACCAAGTTCTTATTTTAATTTGTAACCGTACAATAGGAAAAGTAATGATAACTACAGGCCAAAAGATCCTTGTCGTACTGTAGATTTATTTTTAAGTCACTGCGTGCATGTACAATTATCCGGCGACACCTATGTTGTGTTCCTGAATATTTTTTCTGTTTATAATACTTCTTTGTTTTGGGAGTCTCCTAACACAGGTATACATACTTAAAAGAAGACCCCAACCACTGTCAAAGAATGTTTTTGTTTATAGTAACCAACCTAAATATAGATTTTTGAATTTTTGTTATCAACTTAAAAATTTGGTGGTGGTGTTGGTGGTGATGACGGCTTGACCTAGTGGTATTAGGGTAGGTATCGCTGCCATCACTGGACAGAGTAGTCATGGGTACAATTCCTGCTCTGGAAGAAGCTTTGTGAGACCAGTGTCCCATGCGCCACGGTCCGTCCCCATGGTCCACAGAATTACTTGTTTCGGTCTAGCCATCAGTGCATACAAAATTCATGATTATAAAAACTTTCATTATCTACGCATGAGTCATTCCTAGTGTGATGATTTTTGAAAATACGAAGGTTGGTTTGAATCGTACCTATTGCGTAAGTTTTCTACGCAGCGGTTTTTAAGCTACACGTTATTTGGACTGCCACTTTGGTCTATTGCGTATCGCGACCTCTTGGGTCAGAATTTTAGGTGAGACAAAATGTAGTTTTACTGTCAAAAATTCCTCAATTAAATTAATGTAACACTGTATCACAGCTACGAGGGTCGGTATATCTTAAAACACGGTAATTCAGCGATGACCGTTTTGTTTCAACTTTACATGATGCTTAGCGGTACAAGAAGTCTTACAAAGGAAAATATACGTTCTCAAATTATTCTTTGAGTTTAAATTCACAGGTACGTGGATACGCTTTTCGACTCTTCAATCCTCCTATGTGGGGATTTATTTGCGTCGGTAAAGTTAAATTCGAATGAGACTTGTAACGATTTATAACCAAGTTCAATGATGTATCAAGAATAGTTATAGTCTTTGATGGGCAGTATGCCATTTCCTTTATTCATGTTATAAATATTTTAATTTGAAATCACGCCATGTTTCAATTGCAACCAATATTAGTGAAAAATGACACTTGAAGAAAAACGAATAAAATGTAAATAAAGATTCTGGCTGTGGTCATTGCAACAGTGAATAATATTGATGGGTGCTAAATAGATTCGGGAGCATCCATACACAGTACTATGAAGTACCCTCTCCGAAAACAAGTATTAAAATGGCAAATGGCAAACCAAACACCGGATAAAAGTAAAGGCAAAATAAATTTAAATGTCATTGCGAAAGACCAAAAGGTACAAACTATTCAAGTAAACAATGTTTTCTATGTACCAGAACTAGGGATTAACTTCTTGTCTTTTAGCTAAAAGAGTTTCGTATAGTTTAATATAATATTCGCTGTAAAATAATAAATAAAGACAATACTTTCAGTATTGTGATGTACAAAACGAGATGTGCAGCTGTAACTTATAAGTTACAGCTGCACATCTCGTCAATAATATGTACTGGGTGTATACCGTCATTATTCCAGCATAGAATTGTAAACCAAATGAGACACACCCTTTATTATGGCATCAAATAAAAGCAAATTTAAATTTTAACGATTTAATACGTTAACCAAAAGTTCATTGTCATGTGACTTGAATGTCACGGTCACGGCCAAATTCGATCACAAGTCCATGCCTCCAGGATGGGTTCACGGTCTCCACAAACTCAACGCTTTAAAAAGTGGTGTCGACAAATGCCTACAAATATTTTGATAGCAACAAATCTCTTTTAGTCTGAGTCATTATAATATTATTCTATTTTATTTTGTGTAACTAAATTGCATAAGGTCAAGTAATAGTCTAAAATAATTAATTAAATTGAGCTTAAAATTAGGTATGCTGGATTCAGCCTCCTTTATTTACTTCACTTAACATCTCTCGATAAGCTTATTCTCACTATAAATAGATTTTTAAAACTAATCGTAAGGTCAAACATACATTTTAAGTATGTTACATGTATTATTTTTTTGAGACAAAATGCACATATTTGTATATTTTCTCTATTACAACCTAATTCCTTGACATTTTTTTTCCAAAATTTGTCAGCTATTTTTAGATGCATAATATTAGTGTACATAATATAAATTAGTGAGTACATTTTATGGTAATAAATAAGAAAAAAGGATAAGCCACAATATAATTATGAACAGACAATAATATTATCTGTTTATATGGGTGTTTTTTTTAACTATTGTGTGTTGGTTAATTTGTGTGTTACATTTTGTTTTGTCTTCATTTTAATTTTTTTTCTGTGTGTCATAACCTAACCTTACAGCTTGACAGCCTAACACTGGGTGGGTTAGGCCAAGGTTAGGCTGCCAAAGAACTAGTAAAGTCGTACAAGGATATTTTGGCATGCGTCCAAATCGGAACTAACGCTGCGATTAAGTGAAATATCATTACACGACAGTTCCCTGGGGTTGCCATTTGCTATGAAATTTACCCAAGTATTTTATTAATTTAAAGAAATGTTTTGAAGGACATTTCTTGATTTTGTTCTATAATTCAATTTGGTCACTTGATTAAGTTTTTTGAGTGAGGTTGTGAACCCTCTCGAGTTAGTTACAACGTGCGGACCCCCCTGTTAATTTCTCTGAAGGTATGAAATTTTTACTAAATGGTAACCCTTATTTCACACCAATGCGCGTCAATGTCACACAAGTCCCGAAAGATCCTTGTCGAACCTAATCATACATATATGCATGAATGAGTTCAGCTCGCCTCTGTAAAATTGCAATGAAATGGAATTTTCCATCGAGACCATATTATTTATATCAGTTTCCGTAAGCTAGCATTCAAATTAATATATATATATATATATATATATATATATATATATATAATTGTTTTTAAACGGTGTTTCTATTATTTTTATGGCTACACCACCGTTACGGCTATATTTCCCAAGCGGGGGTGGCAGAGGTGTACGTGTTTACCCGCTTTTCGCGGACGATGTTAAATACCAAAGCACATTATTCACCACTAGGCCGACGAGGCAATCAATTGATTATACAGAATATGTGAATATCTTATAAAAAGGATCAATTCATAAACATGATAAATATCTCCACGACGGCCATTCACGAGGTTCAGACATTAAAAAAACTTTAAATAATGTTTTAAATATTGAGTGTAGCTGCAGCACACACATCCACCAGTGCAGTGTATGACACGCGGTCATGTACTGCACTGATGAAGGGGAGGTTGATTTTATTCAGTCTGATGCTTATCTGGATGGCTCAGGAATTTGTAGTTTACACATACACGTTTTGAAGTGAAAATGTACGAAAGTCCTATTTACCTTAACCGTCGACCAACGGCCTTCTAAAATTAGTTTATTTTTTATTTCTTACATCACGTTGGAGTTGTTAGATTGGAGGAAGCCAGAGAGGTATGTAAGGAAAAAATCTGTTGAAACTCTGTTCTCTTTGAAATAAAACTATTTTTCGGATTTTATCGCGGTTTATTTTTGGTTTTTAAGTTCCCGACGTCGCTTAAAGAAGTCTGCAGTCTGTGAACATGTCCTTGACCGTACCCGCCATAACATCAGATTTGATAGACCAGAAATCCTCGTGAAAGAACACCGATTCCTACCAAGGATGGTTCGCGAGGCTATTGAAATTAAAAAACATCCTAATTTCAATAGAGATGATGGCTGGGTGCTTCCATCGTCTTGGGATCTGGTAATTAATATAATCAAATCCAAAACCAAGCATAACACTGCAAGACCTCAAGACACCGTGAGCTCATTCTGCGTAGATCGGACCAACCACTACAAAAATAATTAAGAAATTTGAGGGTACCCCGGAACAACTATGCCTTTTGGACGTCTAACACCTCAGTTCCTCCCGTGACCATGGGTGCTGCAAAGCACTCGAAACGTCGGGAACTTAAAAACCAAAAATAAACCGCGATAAAATCCGAAAAATAGTTTTATTTCATGTGTAATATTCGCGTAAATCTAAGAACTCAGTATCTGTTCTCTTTGCCTACTATGCAGGGGATCTGGTGTTGATATCGGATTGTGTATATCCACTCTGTTGGGGAATTAATTTGATTCGATTGTTAATTAATATTTTTTACGGCGAATAAACTAGCAAAGAAAATAGTCAGCTATTATCTACGTCATGTCACAAGGACATAAACAGTAGTATTTCGAATATTCGAAAATGATTTTTTTTAAACCGTAGCCCCACTCTTGGATTTATTGCTGTATTGTGGGTGCATTTACAAAAGTGAAAATTCACATACACAAATGCCCAGACCAAAATAAATGACTGTGGGTCACACAAAGATTTGTCCCGTGCGGGAATCGAACCTGCGACTATTCACCACAGTGGGCGGAGCGGCTTAAGCTCTTAACCACCGCGCTAAATTGTCCGTTAGTTGTTATTAATTATACTAGCCTTACCACGTTGGTCCAACGCACACAGTGCACCTGGAAATCATCAGGTTCAGGCGCAATCCTTAACATAAATATAAACTAGAAGCCGCGTCCAGTTGTATTTGCATGTCGTGCGGTGAAACCAAAAATTCAATAAATGCCCTGCACTCTCCGCACTTCCTAGCATACCCGCGCCGTGTAATGTCGGAGCCCGGGAATGTCATTAAGTAAATGAATACTATTTAATATGAGAACTAATAAGGTACTTAACAAATAAAAGTAGGGAAAAATTAATTGTTATACTAGCGACACTAATAAAATAGACGTAGTATGACAATTACAGACAATATATAAATAATACGGCATCTTAATGCGCTAGGTAGGTGTGAAATGTGATACCATCATATGTCTTTTTGAGCTCAATAGCATTTTTACAGACAGGAACAAAATAAGACGGCATAATGCAATTTAATATGACACGCGCAGAGCATGTTATTTCGCGTGCCAGAGTGACTAGTCGCCTTAACTAGTAACTCCTTACATTGCAAAGAGTATTTATTGCTTCAATTTGAATCGCGCCCGCAGCTTCTGCGTTATATTTTTTATTCGAAGGTTTAAATGCAATCACAGATCACACAACACCCGGTCACTATGAAAGCAAAAAGCGGACGTCGCCGGCAAATTGTGGTGTTGTACCCGGTATCATAGCCTAAAGCCGACATCGTCGGTGAAATGTGAGTGTACATAATTAGCGTGCCGGTATTTATTCTGATTTGAAACCAAGAGAAAAACTACCAAAGGCTTAAGCTCATACCAGATAGACGTGAAGTTACATATGTTTACGATCTAGCTCCAGTGTGATTGTGCCTTACGACCGAGATATAAGAAGAGTGATGTCTAAATTATAATTTGACAATAAATTATACTTGGAACTAGAGGTAATTTATTTCAGAATTTATTTCACAACATGGGCATGCCTTCATGCCCATGTTGTCGGCAATAGGACATTTATTAATATAATTAAAGAGTCTGTTACTGATATAATATACACAGTTATTTGTATTCTCTTTGGGCATAGTTTGTCGACTTGCCAGTTACAAATCTAACTGATACGACAGCCAATGGAGTCCCTATAGTAGAATCAACTATGCATTCTTCTTCACGTTCCACGCGCCATTGTAAACGGTTTATTCGATTTGAATCATCTGGGTGATCAGAGGCGATTATTACTGTCCAGTAGTAAATGGCCCAAGTCTATCTATTTATCTATATCATCACGCCAGATCCCTTGCGCGGACGGCAGAGAGTACAGAGTTCCAACAGGATCTTGCCTTATAGAGTTCTCTGGCTTCTTCCAATTTCATAGTTCCTCTCATACATGGTGAAGGGAAGGCCGAATTACTGATTGATTTCAAAACGGTTTGATCTAGTTTTATGACCGTAGACCGCTCGGTTCGCTGAGTAGACAAGTTTGCGGATTGGTTCAATCGCCGTACGGAACAAATATTTGTGGGATTTTTGATAGTACACTTTATAATATAATAATATCAGCCTATACTGCCCACTGCTGGGCAAAGGCCTTCTCTCACAAATCGTGGTGAGAGAGATTAGGTCATACTCCACCACGCGGACCCAGTGCGGATTGGTGGAGGCAGGTTTGTGGCCACCTGCTGTTGGACCTTATCAAGCCGCCTTTAAGGCTTCCAACTCGGCTAACCGACTACCACATTAAGTGGTAACCGGGACCAACGGCTTAACGTGCCTTCCGAAGCACGGAGACGCTCGAATATGAAAATGCCACAAACGGTCACCCATCTCAGGCCGACCGAATCGAACGCTGCTTAACCTTAGTGATCGGTAAGAACACCAAGGTCGCACAGTGCTACGAGCGCCTATGGTACACTTTAACCTATGGTAAGTCAGTGGTGGTACATTAATGGTATCTTCCATATATTTGTTAATGTCGGCTCATGTAATATTTGTGTCTAGAAACGCACCCAAAATACATGAATAACAGGTAATAAACTGTACTGTAGTTTTTTTAAACAACTAAAAAGTAGATATAAACTTTTGAAATGGTCCTTCGTGATTTGACTGCTTTGATAGTTCCCGAGATTGCCTCTACGTCCGCTGGGTCTAACATGTAATCAGCTCTTCTGGCTTTGTTTTGTGGTTGTACTTCATTTTGATTATGTTGTGAACTGGTCAGATTACGTCTGCTATTTTTAAACGTTGTCTCAAAAAATTGATAAAAACAAGCATTAGGAATGTATGCAGTTTATTTAACAATTGCCCTGCGAATTAAATGTACAGTAAGAAGGATGAAGTTACAAGTTAATTATGGTATCTTTGAAAAATGCAAATTGTTACAACTTGTCAACAAATAAGGATGAAATTGCAGACATATTGAGGGTAGTTTTAAATAATAACAGTTGCTTGTAACCTCAGTAGAAAATATTAATTCATTTTTAAATATTCTCATCTTTATGAAACAAGATCTTTAAATTGGCTACTGTAAATGTTTTATAAAACATCATAGAGCCCCGCCTGCCAGCCAGCCGTTATCATGGTGTGACTAAAAACGAAGCAAATAAAAACCTGATTTCATTGTGAACGGTTTTTGTCTAGGGTATATTTTTATGTATACAAATTCACTAATCGGCAATCCTTAGCGTTGTGAACTAATTTCGGTCAACTTACTCCGTTAAACCAATGCAATAATCAAAAAGTTAACATGTCAATTTTTACAGTCAATTAATTGATATATTTTTAATCCGTCACTCCTATATTCCCCAGAGGGGGTGGCAGAGGTGTACTGAGTACACCCACGTTTCGCCGACGATGTTAGGTCCCATGTAATAGGGGGCGAGCCTATTGCCATATACCGGGCACAATTCCAGACTCCGGACCCATACTGGGAATTTTTCGTTAGAAAAACTACATTTGTCCGACCTAGGATTTGAACCCAGGACCTCGTGATCACAAAGCGATGCGCTTTGCCACCAGACCAACGAGGCAGTCAATATATTTATGTTATATATTTTTAATCGACTTCACAAAAGGAGGTGGCTCGTAATTTGTCTGTGTTTTTTGTAACTTCTTTGCTTATAAATTGATTTTGATGATTCTTTTTGCATTGGGTTCATTATAGTTTCGAGGTGGCCCCATTTTATATTTAATTGGTATTGGACCTTGGACTTTTAAGATGCACCAGGGGACTCATTGACGGCAAACAGCATGAATGTGTAAATTTAGTTATTGTGAGTATTATATCAATCCTGTAGGTACCTTACTGTAGAACTACGCAGAATAATATAATATAGGTAATATCAATATTAATAATTAATTCACTTAATACTTAAAATTGTAAAATAAATATTAAAATTGTAAATTAAAAGTAAAACCGACTTCAGAAAGCATAAAATAAATATTTAAAGTGGGTACCAAGTAACCGACTGCATCAACCGGCACCGGCTCTAAATATTTATTGACTGCTTGAAGTCGATTTCCCTTTTTTAAAAAAAGTTATTTATTCCAACGAGCGATTCCCAGTATGAGTCTGGAGTTTGAAATTGAGCCCCGTGACAATAGGCTCACCCCCTATTAAATGGGACCTAGCATTGGCAAAAAGAGGGCGTACTTAGTACACCTCTGCTATCCCCGCTTGGGGAACATAGGCATGACAGTGGTAATATTTACAATTATGCCAGTTTTTAAAAAGGGTGATAAGTCTAATGTCGAAAATTATCGTCCTAACTCCAAACTTTGTTTATTTGCCAAAGTTTTTGAACGAATCATCTACAATCAAGTCTATTCAGCTCTGGGTAATAGCTTGGGTGAGGAGCAATACGATTTATCCGTAGACGGTCAACATCGAATAATTTATTCTTAAGTAATGACATCATTCTAAAAGGGATGCAACAGAAAGCACAGGTAGATGTAATATTTACTGACTACAGTAAATGCTTCAATCGCATTGACAATCATGTGCTGGTATTCATGGTGACATATACCACTGGTTCTGCTCTTATATGATGAATCCGTCGCAGGTTGTGGTGCTACAAGGGTATATATCAAGCTGGTGCTCAATTCCATCGGGAGTACCTCAAGGTTCGTAATAAGGACCGCTTTTGTTTACCGTATTTATCGCGTATGTTAAATTATGTTATAAACACTCTTATATTTTACTATATGCAGATGACATGAAAGTTCGCAAAGTAGTCCCTCTTGCTTATCCCACTCTTTACAAGTGCAGGATGATCTTAACAGATTCGTTTCTTATTGTTCGGATAACGAGCTCCAACTCAATATTTCTAAATATTCTCTTATGTACTGAGTTCTTAGATTTACGCGAATATTACACATGAAATAAAACTATTTTTTCGGATTTTCATTATCATATTCTTTATTGTCATATTCTTTTATGACTTTTACTACACAAAGTCAATTATAAGTTCTGGTTACACACTTGATAATCAAAGCATTTGTAAAGTGAATCATATAAGAAACTTCGGTGTAACATTAGATAATAAACTATTGTTTGGTAAACATGTTGATAATATATGTAGATAAGGCATCTAAAACACTCGGTTTCACTATTAGAGCCACGGCATGCTTTCGCTCTCGTAAGCCAGTTAAAGTCCTACAGTGTTCATATTTTCGAAGCATCCTAAAATATGCCTCTCAAGAGTGAAATCCGTAATATCAAGTCTATATCTCACAAATATAAGATATGCAAAAAAGTTTCTACAGCGTCTAGATTATATATCACAGACTGTTTCAGTGGACTATGTGGATCGTTGTAGACGATATCATTGCCTACCTTTGCAGGAACGGTGACGTATTATTGATGTTTGTCTTCTGGTTAATATTGCGAATGGAATATAAATGCGAATTGATTGCTCTGAGCTTCTGGCCAATATATCTCTCCGCACTAATCTAATTGGATTCAGGCCGCAACCTATCTTAAATGTGCCATTTGCTAGGACAAATTTTAGACAGAATGCATTCTTTTTACGTAGTGCCATATGTTTTAATAACTAACCACAACAGACATGGATGCTATATTCAATTTTATTTCCAAGACAATAAGAGACCGGATGAATACAGCATTCTTGTTTATTTAGAAAATAGCCGAAGTTGGCATCACTCAGACTGTACTGTTCTTTAAGTACATCTTAGTTTATATTTTGTTTATAAATTTTATCTTTCACTGACGTTTTATTTTTATAGTTATTTTTTGTTTTCTTCTAATTTCTTTTATCTTAGTTTTGTTTCTTATTAGTATTTTACTATCATAATTTCTATAATTTGGTTTTTGCTTTATTTATCTTTTTATCAGTGTGAGCGTGTAATTAGCAACATCGTTATTTGTTTGTTTAAACACAACATTTTCATTATGAGTAAAACAGCAAAGGAAAGCAAATAATAAATCGGTTAATATCACTGAAAACCATGAGTAAATATAATACTGGGAAAATTGTCAATTGCATTTTGTGGAGTAATATTTTCCGTCCTATTAATGGAACTCAAAGGTATTCATCCTCAAATATTTGTATTCCCAGGCAGTTGCAATGTATATTTTTCTGCACATCGGAACTTCAAAAGCTATAAGTTGCGGAAATCAATAATAAAGCTTTATACAGGATTAAAGTAAAACATCGCTGCTTCAAAGGCATGCCGAGTAATTTAAATTAAGTCAAATAAGCTAGGTTTTATATCTGAGTGAATTCACAAAGTAAATATTATATGTTTTATGATATAGGTAGGTTTGGGACATTTTTTTATATTTGTGCATTTCTATTTTTATAATTATTTGTAATTTTTGTGACTTTGAAATGCATCGCTATTGTATTCGGAGAAGCTGTAGATAGTGCTAAGATAAATTAATAAAATAAATGTCTACACGATGATGTCCAATGGAGATTAAAAGGGACTGATTTTACTATTGGTTTCACATAGTATCTTCGTCCTGTTTACCTGTAAAATTTTTAGAATGTTAATTTTCCCTATATCGTTTTCCTTTTTATTAACTTCACTGAGCCCAAATTATATACGACAGTCCGTTACTTTGAAAAAAATTATATGGAGGTATTCGACCTATCTCTGTAGGTACCACCCTACACCGTCTTTCTGCTAAAGTCTACTGCAAGAAAATTTTTAATCAAATCAAATTTTAGTAATTATTTTCATCCTCTTCAAATAGGCTTTGGCTCAAAGGGTGGCTGTGTGGCGGCCGTACATGCACTCCAAACTTTCACTGAAAGCAAGGCTGGTAAAGTAATGCTAAAGGTTGATATACGGAATGCCTTCAACGCGGTAGACAGACATGCCCTATTGTCTGAGGTCACCCGCATAATTCCAGACATTTATAATTTTCTGTGGCACTGCTACAACAAGCCCTCAAAACTAGTCTATAAAAGTAATCTTTTACATTCGGCTGCCGGCTGTCAACAGGGTGACCCACTCGGGCCTCGCAATATCCCATCTTTCAGAGACATCGAGACAGGGCTGCTCTAAGTGCGGAATGCTTCAAACGCCGCAAGTATCTCGTACTCTTGGCTCAGGGTACATGTTTGAGGCATTTGAGGTAGAGACGTTGAGTCCGTGGGGGCCGAGGGCCCACCAGATGTTCAGGTAAATTTCGAAACGTCTGGTGGAGCGAATCGGTGACCAGAACTCTGGCAGGTACTTGGGCCAGCACATCAATTTGGCGATACAACGACGCAATGCTGCCAGCGTCCTGGGTATTGCCCACACACACACACACACACAAAGGTATAAAGGATAACCTACTCCATTTGTTCGTTTCGAAAATCATTAAAATTAATCTCTTGGACGCCCTTACATGATGGTCATGGAGTCCCGGCACCTTATTTCCAATGTATTTAAACAACCCGTGGCTTCGTACGCAGTCGACAACAGCGCCACCTTACGAGTCTAACAATAGCTAAGAGCAATCTCTTGGTGACCCTATGAATATAAAAAAAAACATTAATGTCAGGCAAGCCGTTTGGAATTAATTTTATAGTATGAATACAAAACTTTAAGAAAAAGGGGAATACCGACTTTAAGAATCAAAAACATAAATATTTGAAGTCCGTGCCGGTTGGTGCAGTCGGTTAATTGGCACTGACTTCAAATATTTATATTTTGCTTTTTTAAATCGCTTTTCGTTTTTTATTATTCTTATTATCACCGAAGGGGCTGAGGTACATAGAGCTCATCTATTGTCGCAATATTATGGCCTCAATAAGACAAGTAGTCATATTATCGCCATTCTTTAGAGTTTAGTCATAATATTTATATTTCTTTCACAACATTGCCAGGTTCTCTCGTTCTCTTAGCTGTGTGAACCTGTACATAGCGCGTACATTTCGAGACACCTAGAAGTCCCAACCGAGATTTGATCTCCAAACTCACATAATATTACATTCCCTCTCCGACATACTTGGGAGTTTTAATTTTCTTTTAGTCCAATTACTAGTCTACTACCAAATCAGATTTCCGAATTCACTGAAAAGATCCGGCTTAATATTTAGTAGTATTTTTATCCATTTAATGATCTCTCTATTAGAATCATTATACAGCGATTAAGTTGCAGAATGATAAGTTTATATTCTAGCGTCAGTTTGATGGCTTACGACTGAAATATAAATCTAACGATCAACATTTTAAAGAGCAAGACACTTAAGTTGCGGATGTACGCTTAGAGTTGGCAACGCTGAAGTGGATTGGACAGGGTATGTCGTGCGTATAGACCCGCAAAGATGGGCAAATATCATCACGGCATGGACCCCTGAAGAGGGTCATAGACGTCGTGGTCGACTGAGACGAAGATGGCGTGACTTGCGGGAATGACATGGATACTACTGGACCAGTATCGTTCTACATGAAAACGTCAAGGAATGGCCTTTGTTCGACAGTGGGACACAGGATAGGGTACTAACAAAAAAAAAATCGGTGTAACATCACATGCTATTTTTTTTTTCTTTATTTTTTCTTAAAAACGTAGCCCCACACTAGGATTTATTCCTGTGTCGTGGGTGCGTTTACAAACATGAAAATTCACATACACAAATACCCAGACCGGAACAAATCACTGTGGATCACACAAAGATTTGGCCCGTGCGGGAATCGAACCCGCGACTATTAGACGCAGTGGGCGGAGCGGCTTAAGCTCTTAACCACTGCGCTAAATCGTCCGTCAAAGAACTATCATGCTGATTGTACTATGGACACCGTTACCCAAAGGTAACGTAAAAGGTATTTATTAATTTATTTGTCTATATCATCACGCCATATACCTTGCGCGGTGGGCAGAGAATACAGAATTCCAATTCATTTCTATTTCTGTTTACGTTCCTCTACACGTGAAAACACGAATATTCATGTGATAAACCATGGCCAATATTATATCATGAGCGAAGATTAGTAAGCGAGAAAAGTTATAGAATTTCATAATATATTGCCACTTTGTGAAGACGTTGAAGAAATTGCTAACGCTCAATTTACACGATTTAAGTTAGTACGTAATTAAGTAGCAAAGTTAACTTGTGTAAACAGTCCATTATATTGGCACGTTGTTAGTTGAGTTGTATTCCGTACAGCGCAAAGCCGGTCATCGTGGCGGTTTTTGAGAGAGGCCTTTGTCCTACAATGGCCGTCTTTCGACTTTCGGCTAAAGATTGAAGGGGTTAAATGGACAAGTTTTTTGCCCCCTCCCGTTACTCGCGTTTAGAACTCGTGTCTAAAACTTGTTAGTTGCCAACTTGTGTAAATCAGCCATAAGAAACAAGGGCTCAATCGCGAATTAAACGAAGGGTGTTTCTTGAGATATAATCAGCGATGAACTTCATACTTGCGTGCGAAGTTATCGACTTACCCACTGCACGTATTCTCATAGCAGTTTATAAAGTCCTTTTTCGGCTATGAAAATATAGGCAATAAGTCAAATTCTAATCGTTATTCATAAAATATCTACGGAACCACTAAAATTCTACACTACCTTAACCAGTTTTGTAATTTTCCAGTAGTTTTCTGAGAGATGGTAATACGTAAATTTTATGTTTTCGCCGTGATTGGTTGGTATTTTTATCAACAGTCGATATTGATTTTATGCTTTCGCATTTCATTGGTCTAGCTATGGGCTTTTTTTACAATCAATACAATAAAAAACAAAACGCCCACTGTGTAAAAGGGATGAGTATAGTTTTGCTTATTTCTATATCATATTTTAGGTATTGATTTGCGAATTATAGTCGGACGTAGGTGTTTGAAAATAGGTCAAGATGTTGCAGATTTTTCGCCCTATCTAACAGACATTTGCATAATTTTCAATAACAATGATCAAAGGCGCTTGTTGCATTGCAGGATCGCGGTGTTTTTTGCGATCATCAGCAAAGAAGGACCACTGGCTCCTGTAGGCACGATTTGTAAATAGTTTTAGTCAAACTAGATTTTTGTAATATTTGAAATCAATACTTCTAAGCATTTAGGCGTTCCCGCTTAAAATAAATGCATCGAGGAACTAAATGCTTGTGCAAAATTTCAACTCGATAAGTCAACAGAAATTTTGCTAATATTAATATTGCATTAAGCTTACCTACTCAAAAACTTGCAAATACTAACTGGTTAGTTAAATGGTTATTTATAATAAGTAATATCTAAGTATGTAACTAGGCAGGTAGGTTTCCTAAATAATCAATTGCACTTTTTACACAAACGTGTGGCTACCTATTTAGTAGCCGGACCAGGTTTCAGAAATAAGATTTCCCAGCGGACTTCACTAGAATTTTTTTATTACTCAGCTCTCGTACTACTGCGGCTATCACCAAGGTCAAGTAGGTTTCATCTGGGTCAGATTGAGATAGGTAACTGTTGTATTTCATACTTAAGCGTCTTGGTGTTTCGGAACGCGTAATAAACCGAGAGTCCTGCCTTTATTATTTCTTCATGACTAATGATAATTTCATTGACAGATGGCTTGTTTCTGGGGTTAAGAGCTTGAGTCACTCCATCCACTGGATCGAGTAGTCGCGGGTTCGATTCCCCCACTGGACAAATCTTTGTGTGACCTTCAAATATTTGTTTCGGTCTGGGTGTTTCTTCATGTGAATATCATGTTTGTAAACGGAGCCACGATAAAGATACGTTTTTTATTGTTTTGTATTCAATAAATTGATATGTATTCTCATGAAGAGAAGACGCTGGAAGCATGGTTAATGGGGGGGGGTGACATTGTTTTTCAAGAAAGGTGATACCACCTTATTAAGGAACTACAGATCCATCACACTGCTGAGCCATGTTATACGTTGTTTTCGAGAGTCATCACGAATCGTCTCGAATGCAGGCCGAAATGGCTTTAGTACCATATACCACATACATACACTGCGGCAGATTATACAAAAGACTGACCAGTATAATCAGCCACTATGCTTGGGGTTTGTGCACTATCAGAAAGACGAAGAAGTTCTTAGATCTCTCCAGCGATGCCGTAAAGCAAGTAGCAAAGCGTTGAAGTACTTGTATAATAACGCTACAATGTCAGTCCGAGTACAGGGGCACTGTACGAAAGCGATCCCCATAAAAAGATAAGTAAGACAGGGAGATGTTATGTCTCTGAAATTGTTAACGGCCACCTGGGAAGACGCGTTCCCGTTCTCTTGGAATGGCGAGGACTTGGCATTAATATTAATTTCGAATACATCACTCACCTTCGATTTGGCAAAATTGTTGGAAAATCTAGGATGAATGCTCGGTCACCACAACAGAGTATCCCAACAAGTGGGTTAAAAATGAACATGGACAAAACGAAAATAATGTTTAATGTCCATGTTCTACCCACGGTACTCACGGTTGGGAACTCTACTCTTGAAACTGTCGACAAATACATTTACCTGGGACAGGCAGTCCGGTAAGGTAGATCGAACTTTGAGAAAGAGGTTAATCGATGAATCTAACTAGGCTGGGCAGCGCACGGGATACCACTCAACGTCTTCTCATCAAGACTAAAGTGTTGACATACGACATATTGATGACATACGGATCAGGGACCTGGTGTCTTACAATAGGTCTCATAAAAAAGCTCAGAGTTGTTCAGCGAGTTATGCAAAGAGCAAATCTCAGCCTTTCTCTACATCTGCCATCTAGTATCGGACCAGTTGCGCTAGAGAGCGATTGCGAAGGCCCATGTGTAGCTGTGGAAAAGTATAGGCTGAGATAATTATGATGATTCTCATTCAAGAGACGCTTGTTGTCCGGTGTATCCTTAGCGATCGCCAGCTTCGATTCGGTCGGCCTGAGATGATATGGGGATTGTCCGAGCTTTGCCCAGTTCGATGGTTTGATAAGTTCCAACAGCTGGTGGCCATGAACCTGCCTACACCAATCCGCACTAGGTCCGCGTGATGGAGTATGACCCATTGTCTCTCTCTTCGATTTGTGAGAGAAGGTTGTACAGGATAATTTATTATTATAAAACAGTCATGGTTTCCCCGGTCCTTATTATTATTACTAATAACATAATTAGAATCAGAATATTTTTATTAGTGTAAACTAGTACAGTATTTATGAATGTAAAACAGAACATAAAATTATTTAACAATATAGCAGTTGTGAGAAAACTACTAATTAGAAAGCAATATGAATACCAAATCACAAATAACGCTGGTTGTAAAAGTGCAGCTGCCAGAAAAAGCGTATTAGGTATGGCCATCCATATATGTAATAAGGTTCCGAATGAATTCAAAACCTTACAAATAAAGGAATTCAAATTTTTAGAAGAAAAATGTTATTATAGCATAAGTGACTTCTTAAATGACCGTGACATTAAAACGGTGTTTGAGTTACATATTTATTTGACATATACAATGACTTGTTACAGTATGACATGTAGTATACTTTGCTGTTGTTGACATCTATCTTTCTATCTATATCATCACGCCAGCTCCCTCGCGGGGTAGGCAGAGAGTACAGAGTTCCAATAGGTTCTTTTCTTACATACCTCTCTGGCTTCCTCCACTCTCATAGTTCGTCTCATACACACTCGCCGGTTACGGAGACTCTTGACTTGCCCTTCAGGTAAGACACGGTCTATTATGTTGTTGACATAGTATTACTTATATGACGGTTATTGTTACAGGTTATTTTAGATGACTTTCTGTTATTATTTCATTATTTTTATATTCTTTTTAACCAAGTATTAATTTAATTTTATTATTACAATGCATTTCTGTATACCCCTAGCATGCACTTTGTATACCTGTGTTACTTGATTATTTTTAACCGAATAATGTTTCCATTTTATTATTAATGTGAACCTTTGTATACCATTAGGGTGAAACATAGTGAGACTGTTCATAGTATTAAGATCTAATTCCATACCTATGTTATGACAAATAAATAATACATTCATTCATTCAACAAACCGTGGACAAATATGTTAGGACCTTAACACTACAGGACAAGCACCAATGTTCTTTTTAACAAATGTATTGCAAGGGTTGAAGAGGAATTCAAAGATTTAGTCGCCTCTAGTGGAATATTAGTAAAAAATCTTTCAAATTCTTGAGCTACTTCTCTGTGTTAAAAAAAAATCTTTTATTTCAGACTAGAAAGTCCATAATGTTAGTATGTACATTAATAAGTTAAGAAACTAGTGTTAGTAAAAAGTACAGGAATAAATAGGAAGTGGCTGTCATACTAGAGCACTGCACACTTAGCAACAGGCGCGTGCAGCTGTATCCAGTGCTCCAACATTGGGCGGTCCCACCTATCGCATAATGCTTTCAGGATGCTGTTTGAGCTAACATGCCATCTATGTAGGAGGGATGCACAGCTTTTTCTGATGATGGCATGGAAGCCATCAAGTCCAGTCTCTGCGAACATACCAGAGGCACTACAAAACCGTGGCAGCCCCAAATACACCCTGAAAGCATCATTGTAC
This sequence comes from Phalera bucephala, assembly GCA_905147815.2. NCBI lineage: Eukaryota > Metazoa > Arthropoda > Insecta > Lepidoptera > Notodontidae > Phalera > Phalera bucephala. Next base: position 3,032,461 of record LR990609.1, on the reverse strand, counting down.
TGAACAAAGAAACCGAAAGACCGCGCGCGGAGTCTCTAGAGTCGAGTCTGTACTGCGATGTTTAAACCTCCCACTTTCATTATTAATCATCTGCAGCTTTAATTATTTTTACTTTTATGAAAGGTTATAAACGCTTTAGAATAATTTGTAAGGTATCTTGCGAAACTTTCATTATTTGTTTGGGTTTCGAGATCATACAATTTAAATAGCCTTTCCCTACTTCTACAAATTCCAGTAGTAGCGCAATCAGAAAAGGTAAACTTGGGTTTAATATTTTCTACTTTAACGGGAAAGTTACTAGTAACTTCTCGTTGTAATGTTGAAAAAAATTAACATAGAATCCAGGGTCGTTTGAATTACATATTACTACATTTTTGCAAACTCATAGGTGTTATATCTATATTTAATGGTAATACCTTTTTCTGGTGTAATATAGTTAAAGGTGACATATTTGACTTGGGAGTAATATCTTCACTGCGTCTAGTAAAATAAGCACCCTGTGTGCCACATATACTTAAACAGATTTTAGGAGATCAAAATGAAATAGATACTCGTATATGAAATACGATATCTGCCTGCTACGACTGCCTTGTTGGTCTGGTGGCAAAGCGCATCGTTTTGTGATCACGAGGTCCTGGGTTCAAATCCTAGGTCGGACCAATGTAGTTATTCTAACGAAAACTTCCCAGTATGAGTCCGGAGTCTGCAATTGTGCCCGGTATATGGCAATAGGCTCGCCCCCTATTACAAGGGACCTAAGATCGTCGGCGAAACGTGGGTGTACTCAGTACACGTCTGCCACCCCTGCTTGGGGAATATAGGCGTGACGATGTATGTGATTTTTGTTTTTTATATGAAATACTTGTGGTACGTGGTACTCGTGACATCACTAAATAACAGCACCATAGACGATAAATCAATGAATTCAACGCATGGATATATTACAATGGATTAAGTACTGTCAAAATATGGATAAATATTCTATGATTTAAATCTGATTTAAATCTCTGATACCAAAGTGTCTATAATGACGGTGGAACTTGTTACAATCTCACAAGCTCTAGAAAACATTTGTAAGAACTATGTCTACAGTTATATTTTCTGACAGTAAAAGTGGTTTACTGCTATTAGCCCGATGCGCCTCTGGATATAGAGTAGAGAGACAAATTCACGAATTAAGTGACATTAACTTGAGGTTGCAATGGGTTCCATCTTATATAGGTGTAAGGGAAACGAGGAGGCTGACAAATTCGCAAAGGCGGCTATATTAGAGGGCATAGAATTTAATATTGCCCCTTATTACACAGAACTACTAAATCACTTTAAGGATAAATGTTTTTGTCGTTTTAAGGAATATTTCGACGAGAGGAGTAAAGAAAAAGGCATATGGTATAAAACCATTCAATGTGAGCCTCCGCGGGTCCCATGATTTGTTAGTAAAATAAGCAGATCATGCGTTGTTATGGCACATGATTACGTTCTGGTCACTTTCCATCTAAAAAGATTGGATATATGATGAAAAAAGTGGAATCGCCTGATTGCGAAGTATGTGGGTATTGAAGATGTCCAACACTTGCTGATGGCATGTGAAAAGAACCAGAGGGAAAGAGAAGTAGTGATGCAGAAGCTACAAGTTAATAAATACGACGTAGGAGCTTTTATAAGGGTTTTGTGTAAGTCTATATCCGATGCAGCAAAATATCTTTATGATATGGTACGATACGCAGCATTACCTCTTTCTCCATCACAATAACTTCAGTTGATTGTGTAATAGTGTTATATATATTAGATTAGGGTATGATGGGGCTGACATACCTTGCAGGGTAAAAGACTCTAAATAAAAAAGATTTAAAAAAAATGTTTTAAACAACTCGAGAAACCATGATGAGTGAGAGCAATAACCTGGAGCCCGGTGTCACACTCGCACCCATTACGATGCAGTACGGTGACTATACCTATTTATGATATGGTTTAAATACGCTGTTAAACATTTATTATCGAGTTTAAAACGAACCAGGTTTTCAATTCGTATTTATATATAGGATGGATTAAGATGGGACAGTAAGGGCAACTATCTCAACCGTTGTAGATACAGAAAAACGGCCCTACTAATCATTTAGGATGTGGCATATGCGTAGAACGAAAGAATTACGGCAATAAACAGTGCCCGAGAATTATACGTTAATTATATGTCAAAAAGTCCATAATCGTACCAATGTTAGTTCACCCTACCTAGAAAAAGACGGCTCTAAGTGAGTATCTTTGTCCTCACGTTTTGCAAAGTGCTCAATCAATTGTAATATATCCATGATTCAACGCTAACGCCCATATTGATAGATATTTATTTACTTAGTCTTAAGAAGTTGTGAATGTCATGTTTAAAATTTTCTTTGAAAATTCTATACTTGGCTCAGAAAAAAAAACTAACTTTTGACATTTCTCACTTTTGACAGTTTCTCAACTATATAGTACAACTACTACAAATATATTTAGGCAAAGAAGTTTGAAACAATAGAAACCTGATTCTACAAGTTAATTGTCCCAAGCTTCATAATAGCCAGTAAGATGTATATATGTAGATACATATATACGCCTCACTGGCTATTACGAAACTTGGCAATTATGAAGCTGTCTTAATATCGATACTAAACCAAACTAATTTTTTTTGTTGTTTGTACTAATATAACTTAAAAATTGTCTCCCTGTTATTGTGGGCGTATGTATGTGGGTCTATGTGTTCTTAAAATGTGTATGTAATTTTCTTTTGCTGGAGTACTTTTAGTGCTATGCTATTTTCGTCGTGTGTGATGTGATGAAAACATTGTGAAACTAGGAAAGAAAACAGACATTTTAAGATTCAAGTTCTTATGCATACAGAAGTACAAAATCGTCTTATACACGGTTGCCAGTTACGAAGACTCTTGACTTGCTCTTCGGATAAGACATGGTCATGACTAAATAGTAATGGTAAGATAGTCTAAGTCTTCCCCGATATCTACGTCCTGTTCTAGGTACATTACTGACTGACAGCGGCGTGGAACCATTTGACCCTTTGTAAATATGTATATTTCTTTTTTTACTAAATATGTAATTGGTTGACGTTTTACGTCCTTCTGCTTTCGCATTGTATATCTGTGTGGTTTCTTCCATATTAGGTTTCTTTATAATACGTTCAGTATGAAGAAATCGTGCTATTTTTTGAAATAAAATAATGTTTTTTCGTTTTTCGTTTAGCCATTTTAATATGAATAAATACCAGCGATGTCGCAAGAACCATGATTCTTTCCGGGATAAAAAGAATCTCGAATATTATTTCGAGACCTTAAACACCTTGAACGTGTTAGTAAGATCCATTTTCTCATTTTATATATGAAGAAATAACAGCTACATATCCCGGGAGAACCTTGTAGTGAATATATTGTATATTTTGTCAACTCCCACCAGTATTATTTCTCTATGAACTATCTCTATCAACGGGTTCAGTCTTAGCCCCACTTAGCCCGCACAGGTAGTCTTTGTAAAATATAAAATAAACTATAGCGCGATCTTATACAACACACAACACTAACGCTGTCTAATAAAAAACATATACAATACCTTCCTTTTCAAGAAGGATTATCAGTTTACCAATTTATTTTAATTATTGGTTAAATATTTCTGATTTAAATTTTCTCTACCTTACTCTGTCAAAGATTATAATCTAGCGTAATAATATCTAAAAACGGTACGTTATCAGCAAAGTTCTTTCAGTACATTTTGTGATAGTCTTCTCGTAAGATATTAATCGTCGTTAAAGTTTCGTATCCGGCTTATGCATCATTAGAGTTCTCTCCAGAAGAAACTATCCTGAATGCATCATCGATTCATGCACGAAACCATGTTTGATTATTTAAATCAAACGTGTATGAACATTTTCGAGTGAGGGCTTTTAACCACTAAAAGGTTTTCGAGAGGAGACGAACGTGAGTCCAATATCAATTTATGGATGAATGTGTAGGCAAAATCACATATTTTACTGCGTAACATTGCAGTTTGGGACAAACAGTAATAAAGTTTTATGGTTTATTCCGCAACAATCTAGTAGCTAAGTTGTTTTAGAAACACAGTGTTCGACTTTTCTTTCTTTCTTTTTAAAAATCCAATGTTTCCCTTATTTTCGTCTCTTCTGGAGAAACCTTTTAATTTGCTGAGATAAATACTATACAGCATGCTAGCCAACATTATACGGTATCTGCATGCAAAGTTTCATCAAAATCCACTAAGTAGTTTTTGCATGATGGTGGTTCATACCCTTCGACAGACAGACAGACAGATAGAAAAACAAACACGAAAGCTAAAGATTAACTTGTTATTTCCTAAAAATATTCCATGTACAGACATGACTTCCTTACAGTTTTATTATATGTATATATCATTCTACTCTAGAAATACGATGAGTGGTGGTACTGTATTCTAGTAAAATAAGATATATTTTGTAAAGAATTACCAGAAGTAAATAAACAGTCCGTGTCTGGCGTTTTTGAATGCTGTGCAATTGAAATACCTAGTTATCAGATTATAATAATTTGCATTTACAGAGTCCCAAATCCTAATAATCTAAATGTATTTTATGAGAAAGAAGATATAATTTTAAAGAAAGCTATGAGCAACTGAAAAATTATTCTATGTGGCGATTTTAATATAGACACACACACATACACACACACCGTCACGCCTATATTCCCCAAGCGAGGGTGGCAGAGATGTACTGAGTACACCCACGTTTCGCCGATGATGTTAGGTCCCATGTAATAGGGGGCGAGCCTATTGCCATATACCGGGCACAATTCCAGACTCCGGACTCGTATTGGGAAGTTTTCGTTAGAAAAACTACACTTGTCCGACCTAGGATTTGAAACCAGGACCTCATGATCACAAAGCGATGCCCTTTGCCACTAGAACAACGAGGCAGTCAGGTTTAAAAATTAATATGTCGAAAACAATATGTAAAAATAAATAGGACATTATTTTGTTGTCAGTTATAATTTAATATTCAATTTTATAATGTTATTTTATATTAATTTTATTGCATGATATTTGACATAATAATGTAAATCATGACCATACTTACCTTTAATTTTACTTTCAACTTTGTGTAGTCACAAAGTTGAAAGTAAAATTAACAAATAAAGGATTCTGATTCTGATTCTGAACTTACACAGACAACAGTCGCACATAAGCCAGCAAGACTGACGTCACCAAAATCGTATCTTATTCCTCATGTGGGTCGTCAGTGCGAATGCGTCAATATCATAGGTCAATACTGTAAAATAACTAAGGTCCTTTGATCACGACCGATACGAACAAAAACGTGCTGCACACGCACGATATCCCAATTTGTAATGTCTCAACGAATTAAGTCTTGCATTTGTATTGCTCAAAATGCGCAGTAACATTGATGCAGACAAGTTTCATATATGCTTTCGCTGTATAGGTACACGGACATTGTAGATACTCGGGATAAGTTCCGTTCAAGCGTTTTTAGCCAACCAATTACTGGAATCAAACATGAGGCTCACAAACAGACACTGTTAAGATTTTTTCGTAACCGTGATACTCTACGACTGTGTTTATCCAAGCTGTGGTCTTCTTTTCTATAGCTCTATATGGAGCTGCCTATTTTTGTTCAAACCTTGGTATCTTTGAGGAGACCATTGTGGATTTTGGCTTACAGGAGTTACAGTGTTGGGAATGTGTGGCGGGCTTAGTCCCAAAAATAATGCGCAATGTGCGTCTGCATTGGTACAGACATAACATTGCTTCATCAAGTTTTGAAAAGCAGAAAACGCCCTGTCGACGATGTTCTCATGGTGCAACGTGTAACTTTAATAACACGAAACCTGAGACAGTCCAAGTAGATTATAACTTTCTTCTTCTTCGTGTGCCTGCCCAATTAATAAAGATTGGCTGTCAGCTTAAAATATTCGATTACCTTTGATATCCAAATTAACTATGAAACCTGTCATTATTGTAGAATAATATTTAAACGAGCAAGTAAAATCGCGATTTTTCTAATTATGTTGATAATTAGCTGTTGCTTGCAGCTTGGGGGTGGGTATAAAATTTAACGAAATTTATCGTAGGTAGCCGTCCCCTTATTGCAATACCTACATGGTGATATAACATAACCATCTTAGGCATTTTCGTTTATTTTACATCTATCTATCTATTTACATTACCGCACCAGATACTTTGATGGTTGCTACATAATGATCAAAATATTAAATTTAAAGACACATTTTTATTTTCTCCCCCTTTTAACCCATATCATAGTCATATTTTTAAAAATACAAAATAAATCCCCCGTTTGGTGCCGGGACGCGAATTCACATGATAGTGGAAAAGCGCCACTTATACACCCGCAGATTAGCGCCTATACAATACCTTATTTTCGAGCATACCATAAGTTTATATCTTGTACCTAATAAATACACCTTATAATTTTTCCTCTATTAAAAAACGGCAACTTTGTCTTAAATATCAAAGGTAGATAAATAAAAGGTACATAGTATTACTAACTTTTTATAGAACTACTAAAGAATAATAATTTTACAATACGGTGAATCGTCTGTGCATCTATTCATCCGTTCAGTTGTTTAGTAGGACTTAACAATGGCTAAAAATGTTCCCACAGCCGTAGTGAATTTTTCTGAAATAAATCTTATGTTATATCAAGATCTAAAGCACCTTTATACCAAGAGTCACTAGACCCCACCCGGGTGTTTGGTATGATGAAATAATAGCTATTGGGACAGTTGTTTATTCCGAGATGAAAAGTACCCTTATATAATCGCTGAAAAGTACCTTACGCGAAAGTCCAGTTAAAATCGTTTCATCCATTTCAGCAACATACAGATGGACAAAAATTTCAAAACTATGTGTTTGGGAATTAGCATCATGTGCCATAGTAGTTTAAAGGATGGCTTTATATTGAAATCACAGATAGAAAATTCAATGTTATTTGTATTGATGACTGCCTTGAAACTGTCTCATTGGCCTGGTAGCAAATAATACGCGTAGCTATGACGAGCTCCTGGTTTCAAATTCTAGTTATTGTAATATTAGGCCTGTTAAGAAACTGTCCTACCGTTAGGCACGAGCCTCCTTTCAAACTGAGAGAGTTTAGGCCAAGGTCCACCACGCTGGCCCAGTGCGGGTGGCAAACTTCACACACCTTCGAGAAACTCTTAGGCATGCAGGTTTCCTCATGATGTTTTTCTTCACCGTTAAAGCAAGTGATATTTTCAATACACACATGCTTTCTAAAAGACGGAAGTGCGTGTCTGGGTTTGAACCAGAGACTGATGTCAAACGGTCTAAGTACTAGGCTATCACTGCTTTATTATTATTATAAGCTATTACTGTCTCTCTCTCTCTCTCCACATTTTCCACTCTGCCCTGTCATTTGTCATCTCAGGCCAGTTCTTTAAAAATGTATCCAGTTCATCCCGCCATCTCCGTCTGGGCCTACTGCGTTGCCTTTTCTTGTATATGGGGACCAGACAGTAGTTCAAATCTTATGTCGGAGACAAATAAAAGTGTTCGACTGAAAAATTTCCAGTATCATGCTGGAGTCTGGCATTATGCCCGCTACAATGAGAATAGGTTAGTCCCCTATTACACCGGACCTAACATCGTTGGCGAATCGCACCGCTCGGGTAATATAGGCGTGACGGTGTTTCTTTTTTGGATGATTGATGTTGATGATAATTATCAATAAGAAATTGATATTCCTAAAATGATTAACTGTTAAGTTTTATTTTTATTTTATAACACTATATCAAAAGTAAGAAGTTAAAATTGTTTTATTAGCCGATTTAAAACAAAAACTTTCAGGTTTTCCCTTAATAACGGTACCTATTTTATAAGATCTTTGTTGTCCGTTGATCTGTCTGTTCGTTAAGAACCCTTTTCTCAGAAATGGGTAATGGTATCACGTTGAAATTTATATTTCAACTTGCTGTGATACGTGGCGCGGGACTTTTGCCTCCTAATCACCTGATCAATATCTCCGCCACCCAGATAGCGCGTGCAGGACGCAGGTTGCGTTGGTGTGAACATTTCCGTACAAATATTATTGCAGGAGCTGATCGCCATCGTGCATGCCTTTACCACGCTCGTACCATTACACCTCCAAAGGCACGTAGATTTTAATATTTGACATAAGTCAATTTGAGTCAAGTCTCGTATTTATTCTGGGACAAAAGTGCGACAAAAGTGAGCGACATCTTTGATCTTGTCGCACAACTTATATAATATGTTAAACTCCAACTCAAAGTGTTTGTTTTGCATAAACCCTGCGGGGGCATTTACAAATTGTCATATTTACATTTTTTTAAACTTACTAATCTATCCCCGGATCGGAACGCGGCCTCCACTGAAAAGATCTGGCGAGAAATTCAACGGGCTTGTCTATTTTGTCTTCCTTAATTTTTTTTCATCATTTTCTGTATATACATTTTTATATTATACAAAATCATTTATGCGATCCAGCTCCAATGTGATGCGTTACGACTGAGATATAAACAATTTTTTTTTTCAATATATTATTTAATGAAAAGCTAAAGCATTCTAGGTGGACCAGTCTCCACAAGCAGCACCCGTTCACGAGTATGATTACTTGAGCAGCCATCACCTTACTCGACCATATTAGAGAGAAAAAAGTGACCCGCACAAAGTAGTCATTGCAAGCATAGACTTTTTAGTAAGCATGACCATTCCGAGACCCCAGAGTGCAGTCAGAAAAAGTCTACAAAAGGATCAGTACTTCGAGGTCATTTGGCACGACACTCTACGACGTGCTTTGTGACCAATAATCGTCAGTAAAATAAATAGACACTCCAGCGGAGAAGGGTAAGAAACTCCACGCTACTCCTCTCAAACAAAAGCTGTTCTGTGTACACTGTCAATTGTGGGGTGTGGGAGACAAGGTACATTACACTAGGTAGGACTAAAAATGAGGATACATGTCGTTCACTTTCCTCGCCTCTAAGTCGAGTATATCGATCGAAAGTTACGTTCATCTTTTCGATTTCTGAGATAGGTAAATTATCTATGAGCATAACTAATTTGAAATAAATCTATTTTTGGTACCCATGGTCACGGGAAGGACTGAGGTGTTAGTCGTCCAAAAGGCATAGTTGTTCCGGGGAGAGAATGAGCTCATTCTGCGTAGATCGGACGTCTAACACCTCAGTACTTCCCGTGACTGGTGCTGCAAAGCACTCGAAACGTCGGGAATTTAAAAATCAAAAATAAACCGCGATAAAATCCGAAAAATTGTTTTATTTCGTGTAATATTCGCGTAAATCTAAGAACTCATAAGTAATTTGGTTCAGAACCCTCAGAGCGCGAGTCTTACTAGTATTTGTCCGGTTTTTTATTTGTGTAGCAAGTTTAAAAAAGAAAAAATTGCTACATGTGTTACGCAAACGTTGAAAAAGCGGCAAAAAGTCACACAAAAATATCCATACGGCAACATTTCCATGAATTTCGCAATTCGCAATAATTTTATTCACAAGAGAAAAACTTCCAGACTGGAACTACAAAACGATTGCAAAAAATTCATTCATCAAGTTCCAATTACAACGGCTATTTCGATGTTAAGGACCGAGTGGTAACAATTTTGCCGAGAAATACGAAATTAATTTTCATACCGTTACCGTATCGTTCTGTTCAGTAAACAATAACCCCTCGTTCCATAAAGGTACAAAAAGCATAGAGGGAGCATTAAAAAGATTATATAACCGGCATGTCATGGCAGTGAAAAAATGGGGACAAATCATGGACAAATCTATCGTAATTAGTTACACTCTTGTACACTTTATTTTGACATTAATAATTACTTGATAAGAAATAAAAAGTCATCGAGAACAAAGTCACTAGACTTACGGCAAGTTCCTATATTCATTCAACTCATGGATAGATTTGCTTACTACGGATAGAATTTGGACATATTTGGTATAAAACATCTGTCAAAATTCTACTGACAGTAAGCAAATCTATGTATGAATTGAATAAAGGAGCTTTTTGTTTTTTGCCGTAATGGCGACAAGAAGCCAATTTTTATAATTTACTGTTATACTCTATTACTACTTGACATTGGCGAAATACACTGTTAAAGTGTGCGGCCATTAATTAAAATAAGAAGAAGAAGAATAAAGGAACTGGCCGAGTCTACGTCAAAATGACAAGCATTTGGAACAGAAAGGGAGGACGAACCATGTACGAACAAAGATTTTTAAATTGGTTACCTAAATGTTACCAAGTACCCACAAAAAGGGTACAGTTGAACTGGGCTTATAATCCCTCTAAGCTTTTAAGTCCTATATCTATGCCTCGTTCGCACGCTATTTCAATGCGCTGCGTGAAAGCGCTATACAGCGCTTACAAAAAATGTACTGTTAGCCATTTATTCCATTACTACGCTTTACTTACGGTAATTGTTGTTTTTGTGTGTGGTGCTTTAGTATTTCCTAACGTGATAATGCGAGATCCATCGAAAATTGTTGATATGCTCACACTTGGATTCCCAAACATAGCTAGCAGAGGCGTCTTGTGAACGGAGTTGTAAGATGCAAGTGTTAAACGCAGGGGCTCTGAATGTTTTCCTTGCGCGATCTTAAGAAACGACAGCGGCGTGGAGTAGCCCACTTCTCCTTGAGCACCTAAGAAGGAATTGAGCACAAAAGAAGTGACCTTAAACTATCTTAACACGGGAACCGGTGTAGACAAATTCACACGATTACAAACTACATAACACGCAATACACTTCCGTGACACATTTTTAGTTTTATAATAAGTTTTATTCTTATTATATGGCGCAATAGACATAATTCTTTTTTTTAGGTTTACGTAAAGAAGTCGCTTGCTAGTGGGTAAGTATGTAGGCGCGATTGTGCGGTTATGCACTTAAGAGCGCATTAGTGCCTTGTGCGGTAACTGTATGACACTTCCTCTGGAGTTTTTTTTCCCGCGCTGAGCACCATTTAAGAGCTCCCTCGATGGCGTGCTTGCTTTAGTCGGCAGGAGTCCGATATGGTCCGCGCGCTTCTCCTAAGGATGTTTCAAAGATAAGTTTAAGGAAATAAACATTCCAACCGTTATATCCCAATTCATATATGAAAATTTGTGATATACGAGAAAGAATATTGTCGAATTTGAAAAATTGAGTGATATCTAAACTGTTAATACCCGGAGTAAAAATAATCTTGCTGTACATGTCACGCGTCTCCACAGAATTAGCAATTCGTTCATGGGCCAGTGTATACGCTTTTATAACAAAACTTCCCCACGATATTCGAGATTTACCAATTAATAAATTTATAACGATAATCTAGGCTAATTTTTTATAAGAAAGCTTACTAAATAATCTCGGATTACATAGAAGATAAGACTGCGTGGGATTTAAGAGCCATTAATTGCTAGTGATGCTATGTATTGTTCTCTTATAATTACGGCAATGTTAAAGCGTAGAGTGTTCTGCCTGACGAGCTTGGGGTATTGCTGCTTTCTACACACAATCTGGCTACCGTCTTTGGAGTTCTGGTTTGCTCATGCTTACTATAATGTCTTTTCTTGGGGTGGCTGTCTGGCGCCGGTCACTCCCTTACCTCCAATATGGTCAAAGGGAGTGATGGCTGTCCTAGCAGTCACTCGTGAACGGGTGCTGCGTGTGGGGACTGGTTTTTCCTCTCTTCTGCTCTTCAGTTCTCTACAGGATTATTCCTCCTTAAAAAAGTGTTCTGTGTACTTAGGCATTTTCCGACGATGTTTAGTAGCAAAATAGACAACCTTTTGCGAACTGGCACAGTTACAGACTCTTTACTGCAACTTCTGATTTTTTTAGATACAATATCAGTGCAGATAAAACCCGCATACTAAACAGAGTAAACTGGGCTCAATCGAAACGTTTTTGAGAAAAAGGCATACAGTGTCTTTATTTTGCGTAATTTACATTTAGAATAAGGCTCATATTATAGCTAGACTATATTTCTACAACATATTATTATTCGACTAGCTTAAGGAATATCACCAATACAGCCTAGGTGCTATTCAGCCTATTGTCCGATCTAAGCTGTTGAGTCTTAAACACACCATCACACCTTTATTCCCCAGAGGAGGTGGGAGAGGTGTACTGAGTACACCCACGTTTCGCCGACGATGTTAGGTCCCATGTAATAGGGGGCGAGCCTATTGCCATATACCGGGCACAAATTTTTCGTTAGAAAAACTACATTTGTCCGACCTAGGATTTGAACCCAGGACCTCGTGATCACAAAGCGATGCACTTTGCCACCAGACCAACGAGGCAGTCAAAGTTGAGTCTTAAAAAAATGTTAAAATCAGTTTAAATAAGTACAGAATGTGGAACATTTAAATCTGCTAGTAGGGCACTAGGGTCAAGGAAATTAAACAGGTTTTATCATCGGAGATGCGTTCATTAGTTCAAGCGGCTAGTAACTAACTTACAAATCAAGGGATCGCTGCGCGGGCACGCTTACCCTCGTAGCTACATATGATCACGCGGTGATTTGCCGCTGGGTGATCATTAGGCACTAATTAATTGCCATTGATCACCCACTTGATTAAAGTAGAATAAATATAGCAAGGTACAATATCAAGGTAGGTATATTTAGGCACAGTAGCTCACGCACTTCGATTATTAACAATATCTAATACTAATTATGTAGGGGCATCTTCGTTTTCCATATCTCTCATTTCTATAGAATGACCGCGTCCCTGAAATGAATTTGAATGCAAATTTTGAAACAATAGCGTGGTATTTGTGCGCGCTAGTAAATTTGCGTCGAGAAACCTGATTAATAATTACCGGAAGTTTAATAAAATGTAAAATATTGTCAACAAATAATAGACAAGGCCCTTTGTATTGTAATTTATTAAAAAAAAAGATTTAAAAATAAGTGAGGTGCATAAAATAGATAATAAAGAGTATTGTGAGAGGGGCACCTGTTTTAGGGAGTAGCCATTTTATGTTCGAGTGACTGCCTCTGCCTGTGTTGGTCTAGTGGCGGACTATCCGCTTTGCGATCACGCGATCCTGGGTTCAAATTCCAGGTCGGTCGCGACTTCTCGATCCAGTGGGCTGAGCGGGTTAGGCTCTTAACCTTTGGACCAAGCCGTCCGCCGGTTTAAAGTTTCAAGTCTCTAGCTCATCTCAGATAGCAATTTCGCTCAAAAGATTCCAATTTATTTGTTTTAAAAAATTCCGTGAATTTAGTTAGTAGTTATTCTGTATTAAATTGAACTGGTTAATTGGTGAATTCAGGATAATTATACTGCTCAAATATCCAAGCACCCTTGAGGGGGACTGTTGCACCGATCCAAGATTATTATTGCGTCGGGTTGGGATGGAACTATTAAGCTTAATTGTTATATCTGTAGTACATACGGAAATATATATAACATAATTGCGCGATAAGTAAGACGAGCCCTGCGAGACGGCGGTGTTCATATTAATCACCAAGGTTAAGTAGCGTTCAGCTCAGTTGGATTGAGATGGGTGACCGCTTGTTTATTCCATTTTTGAACATCCGTGCTTCGTGAAGGTACGGTACGCCGTTGGTCCAGGCTGACACGTATTGTGGTAGTTGTTAGGCCGTGTTCGATACCTTATAGGCTGCTTGGTAAATTCCATTAGTGGGTAATCTATCTTCAGCCGAAAGACGTCCACTCCAGGATAAAGGCCTCCCTCAAAGATTGCTACGACGACCAATTTTGTGCTGGACGCATCCAAATTTTACCAGTGGTCTTCACTAGGTCATCGGTCCAGCTTGTAGGGTGTCTGCCCATTCTACGTCTTCCGGTACATAATCGCCATTCGCGAGCCTTTCTGCCCCGTTTATATGTTCAGCCCACTGCCACTTAAGTTAAGCAATTCTGAGTGCTATGTGGGTGACTTTGGTCGTCCTGCGGATCACTCCGTTTCTGATTCGATCCCGCAGAGTAACTCTGAGCATAGCTCTCTTCATCGCCTTTGTCGGTGATCTTGAGCCTCCTTATGTGGCCCATTCTAAGCGACGATGTAAGTCATCACTGCCAACACACACTAATCAAGACTAGATCCTGCGATATTTGGAACGAGTAGTAGTAGGTAGAAACGTTCTTGATTGACGACTGCAGACGTGCAGAGATGGGTGACCGTATGAAGTAAGACATTATCAGACATGCGCCCAGATTTCACCTGCAGAATGCGCTTAGTCTATAGCATCATATTTTCAATGTGTAAACATGTGAGTGAAGGTGAGGGAACACAGGACTTTGGACAAGATCTCGAGAAACATCGCCCACTGTTCCCTAATGACTACAAGACTTAATGTTTTAGTATCGAGACAAAGATCTATAGGCTGACCATGAGCTAGATAATGCGATGACATTGCGTAGGTGGTCGGCAAATGGGTGAATGGCTTGAATTTGGGTAGAAAATCCTAATTTTGGACAAAGTAGCCTAGAGGGGCCTACACTCACCGGTGGGCTTACTCACTGCTGAGTTTAGGCAGTACAGGCTGATTAATGATAATATGAATAATGATGAAGTTAATCGTATTATTCATTTCAAAACTACGTCGGATTCCCACCGTCACTTTGGAGAGGCTCCGGGATTTCCGTTAGGAACGCACCGGTGTACCTCTGTGTCGTGCTCTGAAGAGTCCGCCATCGGTGGGGAGCCTTTAGACTCGTTCTTCCCTGCACCGACGCGGTACGCACATCGGTGTGGGCCACACCAGGGATCCTGGTATTGGTGCAGAAGGAGTTCCCCGCCAGTTAACCCGGGACTTTTTGCTCTCACCATGGAGGTCTGTAGCAACCACAGAACATTTTAGGTTGATTTTATGGTAATTTCATTAATATGATGATACGTGTCCCGGGACTTGACTTGCTGAAGCACAAATAGTGCTCAGAGAGCGTACACCAGAAGTGCGGAATCAGAAACCAGAACACATGGATATGTGTTTTGTGTTTATGGCAGGTATGGAAATCCATGTGTCAGGTCAGATCAGGTGGGTATGTGACACCATAGATTTAGTATTAGTACCTGGGTGACACAGCGTAAAAATCCATGGACGTAGCTGATTTCGCCATTCCAAAATCCATGGCATTCGCACCTTCCGTGTTCTATAGATATAGAACACCTCCACGGAGTCAATGACTTGTATTTTAAAAAATGAAAACATCGAACATTTTTCAATTCAATGACAGTGTAACGTCGTTCGTTCAGCTTTATTTTTCCAATTGTCAGTTGTTGTTATAGTTTGTGATAAAATGTATTCTGTGTTGAGACACAAGGGAGTTAGCTTGAGTATCACCAGGATACTAGATAAGAGTAATGGGTAATCTGCGTTTTATAAGATTTTTTTTAACTTGCTTCTTTCGTATGTCTGTCTGGTTTATCTGGTTAAAAATGTATTAGTCAATTTTAAATCAATTGCTGGCACTTGTATTTGGCATAGATAATATGTAACCTCGGTGTCATTGTAACAATATGGACCATGGAGCGGATCAGAGCCGAAAGGTGGCCATAGAAACTTGTCAATAATTGTGTAGCCCAAATATAATATAGCGCCCTTGTTTGAGCTCGTGTTACGTCCCTATTTGATATTCAGGGCATGTGGAGGGACCCAGAAGGTGGCCATAGAAACTATCTAGTTTTAAACAATATAGTTTCTTTAAAATGATATATAAAAATTGCTTTTAAAAAGTTTTTACGTTCGATCTATCGCGAAGAAAGTGAACAGTAAAATTCCGACTGATTCTGCCGAGATTGCTGCTTCATCTTAAGCCTCTGCTTTACTGTGACATAATATTTTTATATGATCTAAGATGTGCTGAAGATATACAAACAATAGTATTAATATGTACAACAGTATAAACATACCTTGTTAAATTGAAAAAAAAACCGATTCTGTAAAGAGCAGTTTTGATTTATAGACCACCGAATTCATAAAATTATTATATCATATTTCTACCAAGGCGGCGAATGTCCTTAAATATGTACTTAGTACCTACTAAGAATTATCCAGAAACTATTCATAGGTCATTTAGTCGCTTTTGATGACATACACAGGTACACTCAAATAGAACAATACATGATGCTATTTCGTTAGCTAAGCTAACAAAATAGCATCGTTACAATGTTCTATGTTATGCTTTTGTGATTGTAAGACAGCATAAAATCATGTAATAGTATGCCATCTGATGGATACAGGCGGCATTCCTACACCAGAACGTTATAAACTAATCAACAAAATTAGTCAACCAATTGCGTATATTCTACCGCGGTGTAGCTAGTAGTTAAGAAAATTGATACTTATTTTTAGACACGTGAAAAGGTTTTTTAATCCCATTCTTTATATGCTTCTTAATTCGTTGCAATAATTGCTCTTAGAGATTATCAGCACCTACAGGTCGCGACATCTTTGTTGCAACTATTGAACTATCGGGAAAACTGCATCCGTCTCTCCCGACAGCTGCACTTGTTAAACGCTTTTCCAATAGAGGCGCTGCAGTGCTTTGTGTGTAGAGGAAAATTATTTCATTTTCCTATCTGAACGGAGATTCATTCATTTTGACCATATTGGATCATAAGTTGTTATATAGCACTTAATCTATGTTAAAATTGAAAATATCATAATTGAGTGTGATGCTGCATCCATCTCACTATATTGGAATTTTCTCACTTATCCACAAACACACTCAGGATAGTGTTGGAGCTGCCACAAATACGTCTACCCGACGCACCTCATGATGGTGGTGAAACTTTCAATCGATCTCGCGATGAAATTTGTCTCGTATGCATTTGAAAGCGCATCTAAATTACATACTAAAAAACAATAATTCAATGAGCTCGTGGGATCGTTTTTATCGCACTAATAGAGACAGTAAGTGGCAATGACAATTTCAATAACTATCCTGAAAGACAGTTATAAAAATTCAAGTTGAATCAGGTAGGATATTCCGGAAAAAAACTTTCGTAGATAGTTATGGAAACCTAGTTACAAACGCAGACCAAAGGAAGACTTTTACTCTATAGTTAAGGTATAATATGTATGAACCGTTTGTCTTTATGATTAAATAACCTACGTTTAAAGATCCGATCAGTTCAATGCAAATCTAATTTTGAGCTGATTCCAAGTTTTACATTCACAGATCGCAGCTTCTGTTAACCAAATCCCCAGCCGTGATTTCCATCCTCACCAACAGTGATGTTTGCAAAACTATCAGGCCAGCGGGCATGGGTGGAGCTGGAGGGTCGAAAGGCACGGGCAAAGTTGGCAGTAAACACCAGATCACCTATAAGCCGTATGTGCCCCCTTGCTATAGGGACCACGATCATAAGAATATGTCGTTGAAGAGGCCAATGTCTCCCCATTTGACGATCTACGCGCCCACCTTTCCAGCTTTCACCTCTATTCTGCAGCGGATTTCTGGTTTATGTCTTTTTCTCTAATAATAATAATAATTAATGTTTATCTTTACACAATATGACAAAAAATTGTAACATTTACAATTCATACTTCCTTAGTTTATATTATGGTAGGATACCTGAACTAGATAAATTAATATTTGTATTTCAGGCATTAGTGCTCTTCCCAACTAATGATCATAGTAAATATTTATGTGGGCATACGTTTTCAATTAACATGTAAATAGAAAAAAATAAAATTAAACTATCATATTATATAATTTATATTTATATATTACATTTATTATATTACATAAAAATGAAAAATCAAAAAGAACTTATATAATGTGACAGCCTTGTACATGAAATAAAAATTGCCCATACTGTACCCATTTTTTTAGTTTTAAAAGATAAACACCGTCACGCTTATATTCTCCAAGCGGGTATGGTATGAGGTGTGCTGTGTACACCTACATTTAGGCAACGAATGTAATAGGGAATCTATAGCCATTGTATTGGGCTCCAATTTGGACTCCGAATTAGGACTGAGAATTTTTCGATAATAAAGCACACTTGACACATTACCTAAAAGCCCCACATAACCTTGTGACTGCCACCCGCTTTATGTACCGCCTAAATGTAAGCCTTGTGATTTTAAGAATTGTTTGTTCAACATAATAATAATTCAACGTTTTGAACTCAACATTTTGGGAAATAACCATTTTAAAATTCAACATTTTGAGATTCCACATATTAATGATAATTCAACATTTCTCAAATTCAACTTTTTGGGCTTGAATGGAGGATTGGAAGATTTTCGGCTGGTTCTAGAGATACATATTTCGTTCTTACAGAAATATAATAATAATGTTAGTCTTGTTAAGAAACTGTCCCACCGTAGGGCAAGGACCATATTTCGTTCTTACAGAAATATAATAATAAAATTAGTCCTGTTAAGAAACTTTCCCACCGTAGGGCAATGGCCTCCCCTCTCACACTGAGAGGGCTTAGGCCATAGTCCACCACGCTGGCCCAGTACGGGTTGGCAAACTTTACACACCTTCGAGAAACTTTAAGGCATGCAAGTTTCCTCACGATTTTCCTTCACCGTTAAAGCAAGTGATAATTAATATTTAATACGCACATGCTTTCGAAAAGACAGAGGTGCGTGCCTGGGTTTGAACGCGCTTTGCAGTCCAACGGTCTAACCACTAGGCTATCATTACAGTAATAATGTATATTATTTTTAGGCACGTCTTTTGGAAGTTACTATTTTTACTGCTTCATTGGTCTCATTGCGTATAGTGCGGCTGGCGATTACGAACTACTGTGTTTTAATCCTTGCTCGAAAAAAATGCATTGAATATTGTGCCTGAAATAACAGGATTAGGCTCGCCATCTATTACTTTGAGTCCTAACATGGTCCGCGACAAAAAGCAGTACACAGTACGCCCCTGCCTGCCTTCCCTACTTGGGTAATTAAGCGTAACAATTTTGTATTTTAGTTTTTATTCGGAAAATATTTAAAGTGGAAAATAACTGTAGCGCCCTCTAACTTTATGACTCAGTACTGCAAAGTTTTCTAGGTATAAAAATTCCCTCTGTGGAGACACTTTTAGGGTTTACGCTTTCCGTCCCTTCGAAATAGATGTCCTTATCAACTGAAACAGGTATGGACGCGACTTGTACAGTTCATAAAAGTCGACTTAATTTTGTTGCACTATTTCACATAGTTAATACGAGAGAGCGCGCACTGTATAGTCGAAGAGTATTTAATTAATACGTTTTAAGAAGCAGGACTCTCACACTAAACCGAAAGATTGCAATTCGTATGGAACGTGCAACGTCTCATATCTCGTTTGTTACTACTAGAGTTTCGCCAGATTAATAATAACGAGGAAATTTTAAAGGGTAGAACATGAAAAATGTTGCTTTTTAATTATTGGAGCTGCCCGCGATATAAATGCAAACCTTTCTTACATCTCCATTAAAAACCTAGGATCTGGATAATTACAGCAACTATAATCTAGCTGATAGGTGAAAGTTACCTCATTTACCTACCTTCAATTTGCAGAACTTATTAAAGTCCCAATGCTAGCGTGTGCCTTACTGTGCCGATAGATGGCGATCCAATCGCCATTCTTTGGACGTATTATAGAAAATGTTAAGTAAACCGACTTAAATCTCACATAGTTTCCTTCCATTAAAAACGATTTTTTAGTAATGTATCTTTCCGCTACTGTATTTGTTGTTATAATATTTCTGTAAAGTGACGAGTAACGTCTAATAGCTTGTACGGAAAGGTATTTCTAAGCTAAGCGACAACTGCCCTGTTTATCAAACGTTACAAATCTTGTATTACAAGCGTTTTCTCGCGTAAATTAGTGCATTTTTACAAAAATGCGTTTATCCAAATTACGTGTATAAATTACAAGTTAAAAGTGATATCACTTGTAATACAAATGCTTTTTCACACTTATATTTGTGGTTTTGTTTATCATAAATGCCTTTGTAGCATGTAACTTGTTACGAAAAAGTTTGAGGGCTCCTTTTGACTCTTAAATCTATTTACATATTATAGATATGACGTTATAATTGTATTTGTTTTATTGTTTCTCATCGATGCCCATTTACACTCGAAATCAAATTATTAGAAAAAAGATACACACACAACGACAACTTAACTAATTATTGTACCGCAACTTATATCTTAATACAATAGAAAAATCATTTTGCAATTTAGCAAAAATAAAGTATTGTAAATTAATAATGTAGGTTTTTACAATTCTACAAGTCTTGTGAAATTATTTGATAAATGTAATTCACATAAATTTGTGTAAAATGTTCTTGTTCTTGTGAGTTTGTGGACTCGTATTGTTGATAAACGTAATTTACAAGAACTTGTAAAAAAGTTCTTGTAACATGTAACTTGAGAGCTTGTAGATTTGTAATGTTTGATAAACAAGGCACTGGTAAAGCTTGGCTTAAGCTGTGCTGTGGGTGGAATGAGCTGTGATTATTTATTCAACCTACAATGTTTCCCGTCATGTTTCAGGTTCAATATTGACATTCTACGCGCTGATGTTATCTTGCGGTACATTGTTCCTCTCCAACGGAGTGGAAACTTACGTCAGCATGATCCAAAGCATGGACCTCTCCAGGCCAACCATTTTCTTACTGAAAGTCATGTTGGGACTACCATTCTGCTTTCATTACTTCCTCGGGATAAGATACGCTCTCTGGAACTCGGGAAGGTTTCTGAAAATGAAGGAAGTCTACGATACAGGAAAGAAGGCGTGCATTGCAGGAGGAGTGATTACAATTTTGTTCGCTCTCCTGTAACTTCTCATAATTTTTCATTCAGTATATTATTTATTTCATAGTCGGGTAAACAAGCTGTATCGTAAATACCGCAAGACATCAGACGACCTGATAATTGCTTTAAAAAGTCAATACGAAAACCGAATTTCCAAATATATTTTTTTACCCCCTTTAAGTACTTTTATGTCCCAATTAACAATAAAACTTGTACGTGTATGTGTGTATCTTTATATTGCTTTGAATCAAGAATAAATTTAGTTCATTATATTTATTACATTTGCGCACTAAAGGAGTAATAGCATTTTTTGCAAATTAAAATACCATAAAAATTGTTGCAATCAATTCAGTTATCGACTTAGAACAAATAACTTTCAGGTCTTGCGTTTATTATGTTATGTTATGTTCATTCATATTTTCATCGAAGACGTAAGTAACACCACGGAAGTGTGAATAATGCGTGTTAATAAATTATTTTTAAATGAGTGTTCTGTCACAATTTTCGACATGTTTTTTAGAAGGCCTGTCAAAAGCTTTTGATATAGATAAAACCTTGAGTTAACAAACCAAACTCATACCACAGAGTTTGGTTAGTCAACGAGTTTTTATCTGGCACTAAGCTTCAACGGTACCACAAGCTATAATTTTGTGAAAATTTGTATATTTTTATTGTTACAGTAGTACTAGGGTTTGGTTTTTCATTTTCACTTAATAATTTTCTCTATTCTATGAGAGCAATTAAGAATGCTTTTGAAGTTAACCTATGTTTATTAATCTTGCTGGTTATACAAGTAGCACAGTTCAGTGATATTTTTCGTAGGTCGGGTCCCGTAATTGTAAAATGTTTTTTTATGATTCACACATATTTATTTCACATGAATTCACATACCATAGTGGACAGTTTTAATATAAAAAACTTTTAGGTAATTTCAGTTGGCGATAATATTTTTTTGTAACCGAACCATGATTTGTGTGACAACGATAATTTTAACGCTTTTCTTATGCAACAGCACAATTATTATCGACGGACGATTTAGCGCAGTGGTTAAGAGCTTAAGCCGCTCCGCCCACTGTGTCTAATAGTCGCGGGTTCGATTCCCGCACGGGACAAATCTTTGTGTGATCCACAGTGATTTGTTCCGGTCTGGGTATTTGTGTATGTGAATTTTCATGTTTGTAAACGCACCCACGACACAGGAATAAATCCTAGTGTGGGGCTACGTTTTTTAAATAAAAAAAAAACAATAATAATAATAAAAAAAAAAGAATTATTGTTAGAACAGAAATGCATTTTTAAAACAATGTCAATCTCGGTATGACAAACAATCATATATTAATATTAATGACGATTAATGACGGCTATTAATGACGATTAGTACCTACTAATTTTTAGGTTGACGTTGAACTTTCGATAAAATAGGCTCGTTATTTTAATTAACGATAATATGTAGAAATATCAGTAATAAATTAGAAAGTACAATAAAGATCTTTTGAATTTTAATAAAATGTTATATACTTTGTTGGACCCAATCCCACCTGCCGCCATGGCGAACGCTTCTCTGTTCCCATTGGTACAATTATGCGTTCAATTGACTTTACTCGTGAGACTTTTGTATCTCATTAGTTCAATTAACGGCTATTAATTGTACTACTGATACAAGTTTGCTCCCACCAATCGGGAAAAATGGTTCCGTTCATAAACGTTTGGTGAACGCAAATTTGTTTCTCCTTCATGTTCAGGGTTGACAATGTGTTGACAAACTCAACTTTTTTGAAGAGACACATTCGATAATAAGCCATTTTCTCGCTAGCTCTATGAGTTTGAGTCGTAGTCGAGTGACACATGATGTGGCTAAAAAATATTCCTTTCTCTATGGGAAAACACTAGGTCCTGAGTTGATCCTGGGTGGTATAGTCGGTGGTTTTTCAGCTGATATTGTACTCAAGTGTACGAGATTAAAGTTTTTAGTCAATGTGTGTTGCCAGTGATAACATACGGATCAGAGATGTGGTCTCTTACAATAGGGCTCATAAAAAAGATCAAGAGTTGCTCAGCGAGGTATGGAAAGAGCTATGCTCGGCGTTTCTCTACGTGATCGAATGATCGAATCAGAAATGAGGAGATTCGTAGAAGAACCAAGGTCACCCATATAGCCCATAGGATTAGTAAGCTTAAAAGGCAATGGGCGGGCCATAAAGCTCGAAGATTGGACGGGCTTTGGGGCCGAAAGATTCTAGAGTGGAGACCACGTATTGGCAAGTGCAGCGTGGGACGGCCACCTACCAGATGGACCGACGATCTTGTGAGGATGGCAGGAAGGGGCTGGAGAGCGTTTGGGGAGGTCTATCTTCAGCAGTAGACAAGAATAGGCTGAGATGATGATGGTGATGACTGTACGTAGATCATCACGAAGCCAAGTTGATTTTAATGGAACTTATCTCTCGAACTCCTTATTTTGAGAATATTACATTAATCCGGCAACAAACGAGAATCCTCAGTAATACAATTTAAGTTTACGCCCGAACAACTGCGACTAGAAGCGTCTCAGAGATTAAGCACGCATCAGAATTTCTTATTGTAACTAAGCCTTAATCTAAAATCGGAAAATGTGTAGCACAATCGTCCTAAGCCTAGGTATAATCTTAAGTAATAATCAATAACTTTTTCTTTTTTGACTGTTCGTAAGTCCTTTTTACTCTATATAAATAAAAAACTATTGATTTTGATTCCAACTCAATCACGCTGTAAAAATTTGGAATTCTACGTTTTAAAATTCAACATTTCTCGTAAGTTAGGTATTTGCTACGAACGTGTTATGTTACGGTGTTTTCTTGAACTGTAGGCATATATTACATATAAAAAATAAAAAGGGTTTTTTGCCGTAATGGCGACAACAAACTAATTTTCATATTTTACTGTTATATTATTTTATTACTTGACATTGGCGAAATACACTGTTAAAGTGTAGAGCCATTTATTAAAATATAAAAGTAGGTTGGCAATCTAGATATTGTGCAGTTTACAATCATTCAGTAATAAAATTTTACCGTAACGTAAAATTAGTTACGAGTGTGTAACGTTACGGCGCGATTTATTTATATCGAGTACGAGCACTGTAACGTGCAACTATGTAAGGAACTCTTCATGTTTTCAGCGGCTTACCTATCTATATTCTATTTCAATCAAACTTTAAAACTTTGTGAATAAACCATTACCATTTTTAGATGTTTAGTTGTGATTGCAATCTATAACAAATGTATTATATGGTAGGACAGTATCTCCGAAGGCATCGAAATGGAATTGCTATTGGCAAGAAATCGACGTTTGTATGTTGAGTGAAAAGCCACTGAAAACACGAATGGTTCGTAACATTAAATTACTCGAACACGATATAGGTCGGCTGCCAACTAAAATACTGTACAGTTTTCAATTTTATTAGGAATTTAAACTGTATAAACATGGAAATACAGTTTGTCATAGCTATTACTGCCAGGCCCTCGGTTGAGTGCTTTCATAACTGAATTTTGTGCGGCCGCTTAACTCGCGTAGTGCACTCCAGGGAAATAGCGAAGGCAGTGTGAGATTCAATTAATTATAGACTACCTGTGGTACCATCTGCATGAATATAGTGCATTACAAATATTCGATATGACTCAAAATATGCAACATTTGGGCCAAAACCAGATAGCTGGACCTTTCTTAATGATATATGTGTTTGTATATGCCGTATTATACTATCTTACCATGACCAAATAAACAGAGTCTTATCTAAAGTACAAGTCAGAGTCTCCGTAACCGGAGAACGTGTATGAGATGAACTATGAGAGTGGAGAAAGGTCTGTAAGAAAAGAACCTGTTCTTTGCAGGGTAGGCAGAGAGTACAGATTTCCAACAGGTTCTTTTCTTACAGACCTTTCTCCACTCTCAAAGTCCGTCTTATACACGCTCGCCGGTACGGAGACTCTTGACTTGCCCTTCGGATAAGACACGTTCTATATGGTTATGGTAAGATAGTCTAGGTCTTCCCAAATATCAACGTTCTTCCACTTACTCATTTTATATCTGTGTTGTTTTTTTCATATAAAGTTTCTTTATAATCCGTTCAGCCGTTTTAGTATGAAGCAATAATATATATATTGCTATGCTATATATTTTTTAACTGACTTCTAAAAGGGAGGAGGTTCACAATTCGACTGTATGTTGTGTTTTTGTATGTATGTTACGCGACCATTCCGCCAATTATGAATCGATTTTGATGTTTTTTTTTGCATTGGGTTCAGTATAACTCCAAGGTGCTCCCATTTTAATTTCATTGGTATTGGGCCTTGGAATTGGAAGATAAAGCAGGGATCTCCTTAACGACAAACAATACGAATGCGTAGATTGAGATATTATGGGTATTAGAAAGAAAGAAAGAAAAGAAAGAAAAATAATTTATTTTGTGCTCACACAACTAATCACAAAAGAATGAAATGAATATCAAATGTAATTAAAATGACAAAAGAGTAACAATAAAAAGGTAGAAATGCAAAGCAGTGATTGTGTGAGACCCAAAATTGGTCCCTGCCTCAGCTAATGCCGCAGCTGTATTATGCTGCAGCGCTGATCTTCCGGCAGCGCCATATTTCGGTAACATCACGGGCGGTCTCTTTCAGATATACGTATTAAAGTCTAAAACTACTAAACTAGAATTAAAATTAAAAAAAACTTAAAAAATTGGCCAGTTGAAACCTAATCTTCCAAAAAATCTTTCCAAAAAATATATATTTATTGTCTGTGGACATTTTGTAGTTTTTTGTGTTTTGTTTTTTATTTATTATTTGATAATTGGCAGCACTGTTTCGTTTTGCTGTCAATCAATGTCAATCCAAGGTGTGCCCAAGCAAAATGGCGCGTACGACGTGGCAAATCGATAAAACTGTATTACGTCAATCCTATAGGTACCCTGTCATAGAACTAATCAGAATATTAAACGACTTCAAAAAAGGAGGAGGTCGACAATTCGTTTTTTTTTGTAACGTTTTTATTTAAATTGATTTTGCTGATTCTTTTTGCGTTGGGTTTAGTATAGTTTCGAGGTGGTCCCATTTTAATGAAATCGGTATTGAACTTTGGACTTTGAAAATACATCAGGGGACTCCTTCACAGCGAACAGTACGAATGTATAGATTCCGTTATTATTTTGTTTTATTTTATTATTAAAGGTACATCAACAATATACATATTATAATCTTACAACATAGGACGATAAGATATTGTTCTTATATGCATATCAATTAGAGATGTACACAACATTGAATAAGATTTTGCATATTACATTAGAATTAACCAATTATAAAGTTTCACACTAATGAGAAGTGGTAAAATACATTAATTGACAGTGAAATGAATGAATAGTTATTAATTAATTATTAAAAAAAGAAATTTATTATATATGAAAATTAATTAATTCATAAAAGTTAATCATCCAGAAATGAAAGAATACGGAGAATTTTAATGTATAATAAGTTATGAAGAAATAAAATGTTGAGATAATTTTTTCTTAAAACTATGTAAAGTATTATGATTATTTTATCAATCCTGTAGGTACCTTGCTGTACAACTCAGCAAAATAATATAATATAGGTATATAAATATTAGTAAATAATTTACTTGTGGCTTAAAACTGTAAAATATAAATCTTTAAAAAAAAAAGCCGACTTCAAAAAGCTAAAAATAAATATTTGAAGTCGGTACCGGTTAGTGCAGTCGGTTACTTGGCACCGACTTCAAATATTTATTTCGGTTGGTTTTTTTTTTAAAGATTTTTATCGTGATAAAAAGTGTTTTGTTTTATTCTTCTTACTTCATATAAAGTTTCAATTAAATTCATTTAGCCAGCTATGTCGCAAGAACCGTGATTCATTCCGGGATAAAAAGTATCGCGAATATTATTTCGAGACGTAAAACACCTTGAATTCCATTCAGCCATTTTAGTATGAAGAAATACTAACGGCTATCCCGGAAGAACCGTGTTATATACGGTTGACAAAATATTGTATATTTTATCAACTTCCAGACTTATTTCTCTATCAGTTATCTCTATCACCGGGTTCAGTCTTAGCCCGCACAGGTGGTCCGTGTAAAATATAAAGTAAACTATAGCGCGATCTTATTCAACACACACCACTAACGCCGTGTAGTGTGTGACGCAGCGCCCTAATATATATATAAGGTAGCGTGTAAGGTTTAGAGGATAGTATATTAACATTCCACCAACGAACTAGACGTTTCATTCGATACATCCAGTCGCCCTAAGCTAGTACATCATTGCATGGCGACCCTGCCAGGGCTGCCTTTGGGCAGTTCTGCGCGAGAGTTTTGTTAATCGGAAAATATTTTTTATTGAGTGAAGATACGTTTGGGATTGAAGATTTTAATAGAGATTAGAAATTAAAAAAAGTGTGGGAGAAAATGTAAAAGAAGAATATCGGTTTTGAAATTTACTGGGCGCTGAGAGTCATTAGTGTCTGACGCTGGGAGCTGTAGATGTCTCGAGGTGAGCACGAGATGAGATGGACCCATAGAGTCAGAATATCCAGGTGAAGTGAGGTGAAATTGAGACATTGACTTTTTTATTTTCTCTTTTTCATATTGTCGCGGACAATTTTGATTTTTATGCTTAGTTTATCTTTTAGTGATATATTTTAAAATTAATCAATCATTATAAATCTATAATATTACTAGCTAATGTTAATGCCTGTTGACAATACTAATATATAATGAAAATGTATATAAATTTTGTAAAACTTAAATGCAATCATGTTATGTACTTAATGCATTTTGTCTGATTTATTAGAGAAGGTAAAATTTGAGCAATTACGTTTTTAAAATGTAAGTAACATTATTTATTTAAAATATGAGTATCTCGATTTTAAAATATTATTTGCAAGTACATTTTTCTTTTAATTTAATCAATCTGACTACTAATTTTACAAAAATTATTTTATATAGGACCATAATCGGAAAATTGTGCAACGGAAAATATATTAAATTAGTTGTTACCATGGTCATTATATGTTTTATATTACTGTTACTTGGTGTCGTAATTGAATAGTGTTGAGCGTTATGACTTCTTCGGAAAAGGCAATGTTTTAGAATCTGATACCGTTAGCATCCGCTTAGGAATGTTTTGCATAAAATTAGTGCATGATGTTTTAGCTGGGTCAGCAATAGCGTGTGAGAATACGAACATGCGTTTGTGGCATTTTTATAACAATGCCTGATGTACTAGAACTGTGGTTATAATATGAAGATAATTCTAAAAATAAATTAATCTCTTAAGTACCCATGTAATATTTAATCCTGACAATTATGTGGAAATATGGGTAACTATACAAGATGAAAGCAATTTTGATAAAATATTAGTGGTTTGGCAGGCAGCCAAAAAAAAGTACAATTCCTTTCTTTTTTAAGAAGGGTTATCAGTTTATATTTTTTTATTAATATTTATATTTTTGATTTAAACCTTCTTTACCTGCCCTTACACAGAGGGTAATCTAGCGTAATAATATCTTAAAACGGTACATTGCCAGTTAAGTATGTAGCAAAGTTTTGTCAGTTCATTTTGTGTTAGTCTTCTCCTAAGATATTAATCGTCCTTACAGTTTCGTATTCGGCCCATCGTTAGAGTTCTCTCAGGAAAAAACAATCCTGAATGCATCATCGGTTAATGCACGAAATTATGTTTGATTGTTTAAATCAAACGTGTATAAAAAATTCATGGAGGAATTCATGTATAGGCAAAATCACATAGTTTAACATTGCAGTTTGGATCAAACAGTAATAAAGTTTTGTGGTTTATCCCCCGACAATCTAGTAGCTTAAGTTGTTTTGGAACAATGGATTATTTATCAAAATTGACTTTCGTTTTCTTTCCTCAGAAAGTGTTAGATTTTTTTTAAAATATAAGCATGCAGAGTTGTGACACACTACAGTACAGGTTACAATTACACAAAATTTCATTGAAATTCATCAAACAGGTTATGAATAAAGTGTCTT
Source organism: Phalera bucephala (assembly GCA_905147815.2). NCBI lineage: Eukaryota > Metazoa > Arthropoda > Insecta > Lepidoptera > Notodontidae > Phalera > Phalera bucephala. Next base: position 3,003,641 of record LR990609.1, on the reverse strand, counting down.
TTTAGAAGTTCAATGTTTTGCTTATTTTCGTCTTAGCTGGAAAAACCTTTTGTTTTTCCGGGATAAATAATATACAATACATTAGCCAATATTTTAAGGTATCCGCATGCAAAGTTTTATCAAAATCCGCCTGGTAGATTTTGCGTGATGCCGGTTCAGACCCTCCAACAGACAGACAAACAGACACGAAAGCCAAAAATTGTAGAATTGGCTTCTACGTCGATAGTATGATACCCCTGGGTTGTTATTTCCTTAAAATATTCCATATACAGACACCACTTCCCTACTGTTTTATTATATGTATAGATATAGATAATATTGTTTTAAATATGTTTGTTAATAATAATAAGCCCGCAGGCAGCTTGTGGCGAGCTGTTGGTGAGTAACGACACCACGGACCCTAGTGCTTCAGAGAGTCGGTCAGGGCCATCAACTCTGCGTGTCTTCGTCAGTCGCGTGGATACCGTAGGGTGCCTGCAGGACTCTCGGCTCTGACTTGCCTTAATTGGCCATCCAGAGAGGAGCCGGGAGAGCTATATCGACGTAGGAGTACAATGCGGTCCTACGTCAATGTACTTCAGAGGTGTAAGTGTTAAAGGGCATAACGCCGCGAGTAACCTCGGAGAAAGTGCAGCACACCTCTCTACACCCCTGAGCCGCTCACACCGGTGTTGCCCTCAGTTGTCATAAGATGACCGTCTGAGTCTCATCTAGTTAGCGGCGAGTCAGCGCCGGCCACGGGTAATTATGGCTGGTGTCCGTCCCCTTTGATATAGTCTAGTTTTTGTCCATCAACCCTCATTTATATAGGCCTTGTTTTCTTTCCATAATTTGCAATATTCCTTGCACCTGCCGGGGTCAGTTCGCTGGTTATGTTTCTTTATTTTCAGCAAATGATCTCAGTAGGTGACTTACACAACATTAACTTCTCGTAAAGGGCCATTATGTGTTGGATCCATGCCCCTGTGCAAATCTTTCAAAGGTCTGGGTAAAACACGTGATTCTTCCCTATCCCTAGCTTGTTTCATCCAGTTTGGGCAAAATATTCCCCTGAATATATCCTCCCATCGTAATCGTGGTCTATGTCCATCGCTCGGTATCCACTCTGTACTGAGCCTTGTCCATCTATCATCATTCATTCTACAAACATGACCAGCCCATTACCATTTCAAACTGCAAATCCTTTAGATAACACCTGTAATTTTTGTTCCTTTCCTAATTTAGTCATTGCTTATTCTATCTGAGACTTTTATGCCCAACATGCTACTCTCCATCTTCCTTTGTTGTACATTAAGTTTAGTTTCATCTTTTTTCCTGATACTATTAACTTACTTTCAACATTAGTTTGTGTTTAGAGACCTCAAAATGTTGATACCATTTAATGTATAAATATATAATAATAAATTCGGTATACATTTAAAACTTTTTACAATTTTATAATATTTATGCTCCTGTCCACCCCTTTGGCAAAATCAAAATGTCGTTCCAGGATTCCAAAGCCGCATTTATTTTAAATACATACGTAAATTTACGCACTATATATAGAACAAACAAATGGATCAATAAACCCTACAAGGTTAAAGTTCATTGCAGGTCACCAACCTTGTTTACTATTTACGGGTTAGGTTTTTATAGTACGCTGTTCCACGAACGTACACGAGAGTAACTTGAGATTTTAAGCTGCATTTTCACTGAGCGTTATGTGATTTAGTTGGTGCAGTATTTTTTTGATACAATATTATTTGCTACATTTTTTTTTGAGATATTATTCTGTGAATCTTGGCATATTGGTTTCGCTGCTTATGGACCGATGGACTGTCATTGACTAAGGATAAGAATTTATAGAAGGAGTAGAACAAGAAATTGAAAGGGCCCCTGCTCAGAAGAGAGACACAAATTTCGAAATAGGTTAGTTAAAATATGACATCTTCAAATATTATATGTTTATACCTAAAAAATGTCCGCCTTAGTTTTTTATTTTATATTTTTCACTATTTATATCGGTCGATTGCTACTTCCTATGAACATGCAGTTAGGTTACAAGTTTAGTTATTATACTTACTCATTTATGATTTTTGTGCTGTCTCAAATAATATAATATAAACTGTGAGCTCTTTGTTAGACTTTAGAAAGTCGGGGATGTTTGATGGTATTCAGACTTTAGCCTTATTATAAACTTCCGCGAATATAAAGCTTTGTATGGCTAAATGGCGATTTGTAGGAGAAGCTTACATCTTACAGCAAACGTGTTTAAGCTGATGATAACGATGTTCTCCTAAAATAATTTTTATTTGAATGTGATTTGAATCGACTGAAGTTTTACAAAAATGAGTATGTATTATTGCCTTATTCGTCGAAACAAGATTATTTATAACAAGATATTATCATGCAAAGTATATTACAATAAGCTAAAGGCTCTGACTGGTTGTGAATGTTAAGTAGGGGAACATATTATCTGAAGAAAGACAAGTTTGAATGGATGTAACCAACAAAATATTCTTAAATTACTACGTAACGGGTAATTTCGCTAGAGTAGCTATGGTATAAAAAATATAATGGATTCTCTTAATAAACTCTTTGCGCATCTAAAACATATATAATAAATATTTCTAAAAATTTTGGAAATGTAAAGTCAATGACAACTTAGTGGAAAGTGGAAGGCTGTAATAGTTTAGTTCAGCAGTTCTTAAACTACTCTGTCTCGGAAACTACTAACTTAACTAACCTTAAAGGTCGGCTTGACTCGCTGGGTCTTTCTAAACATATGTTCAATTTTCTCTCAAGATGAGCAAAAGATGACGAGAAAACATTATCACTAGTAAAAAATAGCAAATTTGTATAAGTGTACCATGTACCCTATCAGCGCCATGTCCTTGGGGATGAACGGGCGTGAGGTATATTATGTAGTATGCAAAAAGATGCCCTGAGTATGCAGACAGGCTCGTTCTTGTTACATTGGGAGCTAGAAAATTAGGGCGAAGTATATGTGTATTATATTTATAATTTGAAGAATACAAGGACGTAAAAGACAGACGAGGTCGCAATATATTTAATTGGGCTAACAACCTTAATAAGTGTAGCTTTAAATCTTTCATCGGTTCAACAGATAGTTCATTCTTATCGATATGTTAATCTCATTAGCCAGCCGCTACCTGAATCTAGACGTGGGACACATTAAATAAATTTATGTATTTGAGTCAATATCATATGTTCATTAATTTTATTAGAAGGCAGCAAATTGAAAATGACGTCAGACATAATGTCAACGATAGAATCATTTTTCGATTTATAATATTCTTAGAGATTACTACGTTTATTTAGGATGCGGCTCAGTTAAATGACATAGAAAATTCCATTTTTGGGTGTATCCGTGTCTCAGAAGATACGTTTATGCTAATCATAGATACCGAGTATGTGTAGGTTCTTACTCTTTTTGTTCACGCATGTAACATTGCAAGCCATGGTCAAGAAAGTTTCATAGTATGATTGGGGTACAGACATACATACATACGTCTGCGGAATGGAGAATTTTATTGAAGTCAAGATCATTGGCATTGCGTAACTGGTTATTATTTACGCAAAGAAAAGTGATTTCATAATGTCAGCTAATTTAATAATCAACGCTGAAACCAACGCAAAGGAAGTCCTTTGACATCCATATCAAAGCAACAATATGGAAAGAGCAATTCCTAGAGTTGTCGAAATCAAAGATAACTACTTGATGTAGAGTGAGGTTATCCTCAAACTTTTACACCATGGCCACGTGGTTATCGATTTATTCTTAGCTGCATGGTTACATATGTGAATTTGTTACAATATAATAGGGGATAAAAGTATTATTTAGAGCAAATGTGTGTATTTTCTGACCATATTAATTCCGCACACATAGGCCGATATATGAGTTTATATTTATAACCAAACGCCATCGCCATATATTAAATTTACATTCGCATTTGGCAGAGATTGGAACGCTTCAAGGAACTGCACACTAAGTTGCATTTGTACGCGGCATGATTCCTGGAATTCTATAGAGCCGACCCCGTACAATGACATTCAGTAACATAAAATGTCTTCATTAAATTAGTTTGTATATGGTTTGTATCTAGTTTCTTAAATATTGTTGTAATCGCTTCTGTATTCTTACTATTCTAAGGTTCAAAAGCAGGTTATCTACTTCCATATTTACAAAATTAGGTTACTTACGTGCACGCCGGCTATTTGTCTTCGGTTATATAATATGGCACTATGCTTATTGCTATCACTTTTTAAGGCACTGTCTTTTGTCACAAACAAAACCAGAAGACGTTCGCAGTCCCACGGATTATGCTCAATCTTGAGAATTTAAAAATAAAAATTATCGTAACGTGCTCTTCAGAATTTGAAATATATTCTTTCTTTTGTGCAGTAAACGTCGCCGTATTATTTACGTTGGTATTATTTTTGGCCGCTTTTTATTTTCTTGCATAAAAATAATTTGGTAGTAAAAAAAATGGCTTAGCAACGGGATTGAACTGATAAAATTAAGCCATTTGCAGGTCAAAGTACTCCATTTTTAATATTGAACATCACGTTTTGATACGTAAAATATGTTTTGGAACGTTAACAAGATGGGTTTAAAGGGAATATTGAACTACAAATGGCTGTATTCTGTAAGGAATCTGTAGGGTTTGCGGCTTCCCCTATTGCGTTACTCGCGCATGCGCGGCCTCGCCCCATGCTTGTGATTACTCTATGAGTGACGTCACAACAAGCCGATGTTACAAATGTTGATTTGCTTCAACTCTGTTATTTCATTAGTATTTTATATTATTTTTGACAAAATCTTATTGCTGATATTACCCTTAAGTAACGAGTATATATAGTTTTGAGTATATCAGCGTTAAAGTTACTTCGTGGTTACAGCGGAAACTTTCACTTTGGTTAACTATCGATCGGTGGGCAACTTGCCGGTGCCCGAGTGAACTAATTGTTTGGCAAGTTGGGTTAACTCATTTTACAATCAATAGATTTCAACGCCGCAGTTTCGGTTTTAATTGTATTTACAAGTATACTATATAGCTGCAGAAGTATTGTAGTAGTAGAATAAATCAGTTGATGCCGTGTACATATTGGGGAGTATTCGTTTTCGTAGACAAGCAACTTACCTGATGCGGCAGCTAACTATTGTTGATTTGAATATAAAATAAATATATTATATTTACATAGGCTTTACATTATGGAGACTAGATAGATAAACTCTTTAATGTGCACCAATAATGTAACAAATGGTAATTGGACATAAACAACATCATAAGTAAAACAAAGGGCGGCCCTATCGTTTATGAGTTACCTACCTGTTTTAGGCAACCTTAGGATGAAGAATTTTTCAAGTAATAGCAATGCACGGGGGTGCACTCAATTAGTATGATAGCAACAAGTATTATAAACATTACTTAAATACAATAGCAATAAAAAAACGCGAAGTTTATAAATTCCGAAAATAAAGTCATCATAAATACAAATAATACTAGAGTATGCAAATACATATTTAAATAACTGGACAAGTGCGAGTAGGACTCGCGTTCTGAGGGTTCCGAAACCGAATCGGTAGATTCGGTTTCGGCCATTTTAGGGTAAAATTATAGTAGAATCTAGGGCCGAAACCGAAACTACGTACTACGTGAGCTTTAGGTGGCCTTTGGGCGCTATAGGCTAGTGAGGAAATGACTGAACTATAGTCAAGGCATGTTCATTTATTTTAATAAAATCTACATTAAAATTAATTCTAATCGATTGCGCTGGAATCGATTTTCATGTTTGAACCTGTTGATTTATCTTCATTAGTACTATAGTTTTAAGAGGCCCTAAAAACTTTTTAACTAAACGAGATAGCCCTATCATATTTGGGTTTATTGGATTTGTTTATATAAGTTTTATAGACTACAGTTACCAGAGTCTGGCGGTGGAGACTGAAAGTGCCATAGGAATTCGCCTATATAACGTAACGCTATCGTATTTTGGCTCGTTTATAGTAAAGTACCACACATAATAAGTACCATATACCTAGGTGGCGAGCAGGGTCTGAGCCGGAAGGCGGCCAAAGTAATTCCTCAGCTTAGTAAAATATCTCCGTCGTATAGTCACAATAAAAACACGTTTTTTTTAAGATTTTTTTATTATAATTCTTTATTAACATTGAAATCGGATTAAAAACGAAGAAATTATGGTCAAACTTTCATAAAAATTATGTAGACAGATTAATTGTGAACCTTCTTTATTTTCTATAGTAAGGTACCTTATAGGATGATCATAAACTCATAATAACTCCATCTATACATTCGTATTCTTTGTAGTTAAGGAGTTCACTGGTGTATTTTCAAATCCTAATATCCAATACCAATGAAACTAAAATTGAGTATGGAGCTATAATACACTTAGCCCATAGCTAAAAGAAATATCAAAATGTTAAATAAATAATAACTTTAATTTGAAAAGTTCTTTTTGACATCGAGCTTTTATGTCAAAAACCCTATGGCAAAAACAACGGAGATCGACGATGGTTTTTGCCGTAATGGCGACAAGAAGCCAATTTTTATAATTTACTGTTATACTCTATTACTACTTGACATTGGCGAAATACACTGTTAAAGTGTGCGGCCATTAACTAAAATAAGAAGAAGAATACCGGAGATCGACAAGTAATATGGTTCTTAAAGGTCTGGGGTCTAGAGTACTAGGTAGATCCTACAGGATGCGCTAATCAAACTACTTGATAGGATACCGTGATCCTTTAATATTGATCATGGATCTTATGATCCAGTAGCGGTGTGCTTTTATCTGTGCGTACGATCTAACCATACGAAAAAGCTATCGACTATATAAAATTATATAAACAACTTAATACCGCGATTCACAATTCCGAGCATCGCAATGCGCACAAATTAGCGTAAACAATGGTACATGTCAAGACAAATCCAACGATCTCAAACACTGCGGTGTTATGTGGAGTAGTTGGGTAGTTCCATTGGCCATCCTCTGGTTCCATCATCAGATTCTGGACATCATCAAAGTCTATACAACTCGTCAAGACAAATCCAACCATCCAACCTAAACAGCAGGATTATGTTCAATAGTTGGAAAGTTCTATTGACCACCCTCTAGGTCCATTATAAGACCCTGGATATAATCTGGGTCTACAAAACTCGTTAAGACTAATCCAACGAGGAATGATCGCGTAACATACATACAAAAAAAAACAAAAACTCGAATTGAGAACCTCCTTTTTTGAAGTCGGTTAAAAATTCATAAAATAATTTGGTTCTGTGAATTAATTTGCATTATATGAGGGAATCCATATTGCTACTATTTGATAGCTTCTAATATTTATTACAGCAAGACAGTGTATAAACGAAGCATAGGAAGAATTGTTAATAAGACTGTACCGTCCCGCTCGAGATTTTGATCGTATAAGCTTTAATTCCTTTTTTTGCCGAGCATAAATAGCTTACTGTCGTATCAGTCTGAGCTGGGAGATGGTATATAATATTTTCATATTTAAGCTAAAATGTGCTTCGAAAGACATGTTAAGATTTCATGTGGTAGTCGGTAAGCCTAGTTGGAAGCATTGTCGGTGGCTTGATAAGCTTTAAGTGCTAGAGCATACTCTAGCACGTGGAGGATGTCATAAGCAAGTACTTTGTCCGGAGTATAGCGACTCTATACATCGCTACATGGTTGCGACTGCCTACCAATAGATGGCGATGACCATCCGCCATACATGTCTAGAAAGCGATATTAGAGTACACACGACGTGTAATATATATAAAAGTCCCTGACAACAACCTTTAGTGAGTGGCAGGCCCCGCCAGACACAACACCCGTCTGACTGTAAAATCTTCCCTTTGAGAAATCCTGTCACAACGTTCCTGCCACATTGGTGACCATTGTAACGGACAGCGAGCCTTCTGCAGAGTCATCATCATCGTACATCGCTCCATAATAGGTCGTTCAGATTCAATAGCACCAGTCATACAGCAAGCCATACGTCATTCTCAACGGACCATTGGCAGCTTACTCACAGGCGACATGGTTCGCCGACCTATCATGACACTCAACCAACTCAGTGGACCACAGTCATCACATGGACTTCGCCACCAACTGTCGACACTCCAAGCTCAGTCTCGACTAACCGTAGACTTTGACAGGCAGTCAAATGGCACTTGAGCACGTCCCTGTAACGTAAATACTGCCCGCCTTGATTGCATTTACCAGAAGAGAGTTCTGAGTAAAACACAGATTTGGACATTCTGCAGTCGTCCATACGCCAAATGTGCCCACACCATCTGGGTTCACCAGCAGTTGAGTTCTTGTGAGCAGTGATTCTATGCCGGGCATTCCTGAGCGACGCAACACTTCCGTGCTGGAAATGCGGTCCTGCCATTTAATGCGTAAAATGGAACGTAAACACCGCATATGAAACGTGTCCAATTTTCGGATGTCACATTTATACAGGCACCAAGTTTCTAAAGCATACAAAAGTATGGGACGGACTATAGCCCTGTACACCGAAAGTTTTGTCTGCAGGTTAAGGTCATACGATTCCCAAAAACGGTCGTTAAGGCGCCCAAAGGTAGCAGCAGCATTAGCTATTCTAGCAGGTATTTCGGAGGCAAGAGTGTTATCTTTTCTTATTTGGCTACTAAGGTGTCTGAAACCAGGAATTATTTCAAGTGACTTCCCTGCAACAGTGATCTCAACGAAACCTGCGTCGCAGCCTCGAGGTGGTTGTTGGAGGACTTGGGTTTTCGAGAGGCTTATTACTAGACCAAACTTGAAGCACGACCCTTGTAGGCGGTCTATATAGCATTGGAGTAAGTGAATGCTATCCGCTATTAAGCATACGTCATCAGCATAGAGTACTTCCATGACAGAGAGTTTCTGGATTTTAGATTTAGGTTTAAACCGTGACAGGTTAAAAATGCTTTTGTGCGTCCGAAAATTTAGTTCAACAAACCCATTACATTTTTCGAGGGCGTCATTCATCACTGCAGCGAAGTATAAAGCGAAGAATGTCGGAACCATTACACATCCCAAAACCAAAACAGGGGTTTTACACCGCTTGTAACTGGAAAAAGGTCTGAAAAATCATTTTCATGTTTTACTTTGGCTGACATGTTGTCATGAAATTGCTTTATTAAGTTTATGAATTTCTCAGGACAGCCAGACTTGCGCAGAACCATCCAAAGAGCTTCATGTAGCACGCGATCAAAAGCCTTTTCAAGGTCAAGGAAGCACATATAGAGGTGGCGATTTGGCTCTAAACATTTCTCCTGTATTTGATTCACAACAAATATCGCATCAAACGGGCCTCTACATGGAAGAAAGCCACATTGAATCTCTGGCAGCACCTGTTCTGAAAGGCGACTTAAACGGCTATTGATAATGTGTGCCAGAATTTTGTCTGCTGTAGAAAGGAGAGATATGCCTCTGTAGGAACTGCAGTGAGACATTTCCCCTTTTATTTTATAAAGATTACAAATGGCGGCATCCTTCTAATCTTGCGGTACTATTTCAGACTCCTAGATTTTCACAATTAGCTTAAATAGCCTGTTATTAATATTTGGACCGCCGTACTTGTAAATTTCTGCGGGCAGACTATCCGAGCCAGGAGGCTTTAGCATTTTTTAGTATTTTCACTGCCGTGATGTACTTGTCATAGTCGGGTAGTGTCGCTAAGTCCTCCGATATTGGCTGATTCTTAAGACTATTTATATAGACCAAATCAGTACTTTGGGTAACAGGATTCAAAACGTCATTGAAGTGTTTCGCCCATCGAGCAAGTATATCTTTCTGGTTTGTAAGACGTCTTTTTCTGTTGCGTGTGTAGATCGGTACTGTTTTTCTACACTTTGGGCCAAAAACGGCCTGGATAGGCTTAAAAAAAATGCTTGTCTGGTTTGTATCAGCATATTGCTGCATCTGTTTAGACTTTTCTACCCACCAGCAATCTTTTTGTTTACGGACCTGTTTTTTCAATACCTTTAGAGCAGCTCTTATGTGTTCAGTGTTGGAACTCTTTAGAACACGCCTGAAGTTTTCTATAAGGTCCATTATCACTGGATCCGAATCATCAAACCAATCTTGATGTTTCTTGGTTGGTTTTCCTAAGGTTGTAAGGCGCACTTGTGAAGATTCGTGGCGTATATTTTCTACGATTTGTCGATTAATGCTTATTCTGGAATAGATGGACTTTCTCCTAATGTTCCTGCTATAACGTAGTGATTATATTCTATTTGGTTCCTGCTACAAGAGTATTGGATATACTAATCAAGGATGAATCCAGGACATAATCGATCTCTGTGCCATAAATCTTTGAAATCCGTCAGACTGAGCCATGGATATATCACTAAATTGGATTGAGCACTCTGCAAAAAAAAACGTGACGTCAGGGATACTCTCTTAGAGCTCTGCGTCTCTTTCTAAGTAGAGTGATCAAACATTGATACGATTATGGACTTGTTGACATCTAACTGACGTATAATTCTCGGGCACTGTTTATCGCTTTTTGTATGTTCATTTATTAAATCATATATTAATTAAGGTTCGGGGCAGTTCTTGGAGGTCGTGGAGGAGAGTAAGGACTTGACTGTCGGTACATAAATTTGTTTCTTTACTAACACTAACACGTGGTCCCAGATGGTCCAAATAAAAAAAATATTATTTTTATTATAGATGAATTCAATGAATTGAATACTCTTACGAGAAGACTGGCACAAAATATACTTTGTTACAAACTTATTTTTTACATATGTAGCTCTCAATGCACCTTTTTTAAATATTATTACGCCATATTGCGATCTTTGGCCGGGTAGGTAGAAAAGTTTAAAATCAGCCATTTTACCAATAATTTAATAATAAATAAATAAATTGGTAATCCTTCTCAAAATGAAAGTACCCAGGTATTGAATATGATTTTTTTTTATGAGACGGCGTTAGCGTTGAATAAGATCGCGCATTAGATATCTACCTACCTATGACAAATTACGAGTGCACAGCCGTGGGTAACAGCTAGTATTTTTATGTATGTATTGACATAATACCATACCATAGCAATGCCAATGAAATTAAAATGAGATCATCTCGTAGCTATACGAAACTCAATGCAAAAGAATCATCAAAATCGGTTCATAAATTAGGAAGGTATGTCTGAACATAAAATATATACAGGTTAGAATTTTGAGAGGAGGCAGTAAGGGTAGCTACCTCAACCGTTGTAGCTATAGAAAATCGGTCTTAGAAAACTATCCTATCTATGAGAAAAGCTTTTGCGATTTCTGATTTTTCCAGTACTCTAATAGAAGTAGAAGTTTTGATCCTTGTAATTGCAAAGGCAACAAAAAAGTATTTGAGTAAAGTGCCCAATTTCTTTAAATCTATAAATTCACCTCGTAATATCGCAAAAGTTAAGGATAGTCTCCTAAGCCCGTTTTTCTGTAGCTACAACGATTGAGATAGCTGCCCTGACGGTCCCATCTAAAAATCCATTCTCTATATATAGACGAATTGAGAACCGTGTTCGTTTAGAACTCACTTATAAATGGTTAACAGCTTATTTAAACTGTGCCATAAATAGGTATAGTCCGTATTAGTTCTACCTTGTGGTCATCGCACTGAATCTTAATGAGTGCCAGCGAGACACCGGGCTCCAGACTATAGCTTTCACTCATCATGGTTTCTCAAGTTGCTTATATCATAAAAAAATCAGTGTTGTCTGTGAGTAAGAGTTTAATTTTCTTTGGCAATATTTTGACAGTATTCAATCCGTGTAGGGCAGGGATTCCCAAGGTAGTCTGACCGATATCTACCTCGAGGGGTCGATATCGGTTTCCCAGGGATCGTCATAAACAAAACTGATTTTGGGGGTCGACGAGGTCTAAAAATCGACCTCTATTAATTAACACAAGTTCTTATTTGAAACTATCAAGATACTGTATAAGTTGTGTTACGTGTACCAACTTGTTATAAGAATGACTAATATTTTAGTAGGAAGTATCATTGTTGTAGTTTTAAAAAACTCAACAACTCGATAAGCGGGCACAAGTTCGTACAAGATGAAAAACTCGCCAAGTCAATAAGCGTGGACAAGTTCATGCAAGATAATGTGTTCGAGTGTACAAGTCTTGCAGGCACGTTTTGACTTGCTATTTATTTGGCGCATATACGCGATTTAACACGAACGAAATCATGATCAAGTTCAAGTCCAAACATGCTCCTGATATTTTACTATATAACAAGCTTGCACTTTGGTTGAAAATTTATTTGCGTTTTTCGTTGGAGCTTGAATGATAATACACTCATCTACTAATTTATTTTAAGAGATTCCAAAAGGATTACATAGCGCAACTTCTGTACTCTCTGCCTACCCCGCGAGGGAGCTGGCGTGATGATATAGATAGATAGATAGATAGATTACATAGCTAAATAAAGAGAATTAAAATATAGTAATTAAAAAGAATTAACAAAATGCTTAGTTACCTACGCGCGTTAATAGCGTACCCTTTACTTTTTCTTAAACTCCAGAAATGTACTATACATTTCTGGAGTTTAAGAAAAAGTAACAGGGTAAGTACCAAAAAACTTTTTAATATTTTTCTAAGATTTTTTTTAAATTACTTTAGAAAAGTTGTTACCTTCAATTATAAATGTTCAGTTTTCTTTGTTTTCATCTTGTACGCTGATTGATGATTGATGAAAAATTTTCTATACTACAGTGACTAGATCCAAGTTTCTGAATGAGTAAGTTCGTAAGCATACCTAAAAACATGAAGTACCTAGATGTGATAAACGTAAGCTCGTGTGCAAATTTAACGTTATTAAATTATGCAACAAATTATGTTATCTGGTACCTACTAGAAGTTTGGTTCGAGAAGTTTGGTTCGCGCACACGTCCTGTATTTGCCGTTTCTTCATGTAAAACTAACGCTGGTATGCGTGGTCCTCTACGGCGTCTTACCACCAACTTTAATAAGTACTTTTATTACCATGACCTATTCGCACACCCCGCACGTCAATTTAAAAAGGCCCTTATAAATTCTGTTGGTGATAAGACAAACTTTAAGTATTAGCACATATAAGCACAGTTAATTGCCTATTATATTTACCTACATGTATTTACAATGTACGGCTTCTTTTATTACATTTTTTTTGTATAATCTGTGGATAACGGGCTTAGGATTAAGCTTACTATTTTAGTCATCATATGGTGTAACTGTTTATTGTCCTATATAAATTAAAAAAATAGTATTATTATTGATTTTTTAAGTAGTTTCTTAAACATATTTTTTATTGATTTGCAGATTTACTGTGAGTTTTATGGTAGCAGACCCCAATAATAAAAAATGCAAACAATATAGTTTGGACTACTTGAAGTTTGCATTTATTTCATCTCTATCAAATCAACACTTACCGATGTGTCTCATATCAATCAATCAATCAATCAGCCTATCGCAGTCCACTGCTGGACATAGGCCTCTCCTAACACGCGCCATTGCACACGGTCCTCCGCCTTCCGCATCCAGTCTGTCCCAGCGTGTCTGGGGGCCGTCCCACCTTACGCTTACCAAGTCGCGGTCTCCACTCTAGGACACGTTTGCTCCATCGGTCGTCGGTCCTTCTGCAGATGTGACCAGCCCATTGCCACTTTAGCTTACTGAGTTTGCGAGCTATGTCGGTAACTTTAGTTCTTTATCGGATTACCTCGTTACGAATTTTATCCTTCAAAGAGATGCCGAGCAAAGCTCGCTCCATAGCCCACTGTGCGACTTTAAATTTGTGGACCAGTCCCACTGTGAGGTGGCCACGTCTCGGCCCCGTAGGTCATAACAGGTAGGACGCATTGGTTGTACACTTTAGTCTTCAGGCATTGCGGTGCGAAGAGAAAACGTGACGTAGTTTGCCAAATGCTGCCCAACCCAATTGGATCCTGCGGTTGATTTCTTTCTCGAAGTTGTTTCTAAGATAGTATCGGTGTAAAGATGAGAAAGGGCATGCTCCGTTGGTTCGGGCATATAGAAAGAATGCCAGAGGAAAGAATGACAAAACAGATATACAATGTGAAAGTGGAAGGATGCAGGTACCGGGGAAGACCTAGACTATCTTACCACGACCAAATAAACCGAGTCTTATCTGATGGAAAAGTCAAGAGTCTCCGTAACCGGCGAGCGTGTATGAGACGAACTATGAGAGTCGAGGAAGCCAGAGAAGTATGTAAGGAAAGAACCTGTTGGAACTCTGTACTCTCTGCCTACCCCGCAAGGGATCTGGCGTGAGGTTATAGATAGATAGATAGATAGTTGTTTCTACCAAATTGGACAACTTGTCCAAGGTAGACATACTTTCGAAAAACTTCGAGCATCGAACCATCGACGTAGATCGGTCCCGGCGTGACATGTTCATTAAACATGATCTTGGTTTTATCCAAGTTCATGCCGAGACCAACACCTCGAGAGGCTCCATTTAGGCTTTGCAGCATTTCGCGTAACTGTTCCAGTGACTCTGCCACGATGACGATATCATCGGCAAACCGAAGGTGTGAGATGTATTCGCCGTTGATGTTAATGCCCCGCCCAGTCTAGTCCAGCGACTTGAAGACGTCTTCGAGTGCATTGGTGAAGAGCTTGGGGGATATTACATCCCCCTGTCTTACACCTCGACGCAGCTCGATCGGGTTGGTCTTTTGGTCCTGGAGCTAGACGGTCATTGTGGCGGTATCATACAGACCATCGATATAGCGCCAATCGATGCCACATCGCTGCAAAGCATCCAGAACCGCCCAAGTTTCGATGGAGTCGAAGGCTTTCTCGTAGTCCACGAAAGCCATACACAGCGGCTGATTGTACTCTTCGGTCTTCTGTACAATCTGCCGAACAGTATGGATGTAGTCCACGGTGCTGTAGCCTTTTCGAAACCCGGCTTGTTCCGGTGGCTGGAACTCGTCAAGCCTTCCGGCGAGGCGGTTTGTAAGTACTCTCGAGAACAACTTGTAGACGTGGCTCAGGAGTGAGATGGGTCTGTAGTTCTTCAGCAAGGTTTTGTCACCTTCTTTGAAGAACAGAACCACCGCACTCCCGCTCCATGCTTGAGGTGTTAAGCCCTGGTGGATGGCGGAATTTAAGAGGCTTGCTAACTTTTTCAGGATTGGAGTCCCGCCTGCTTTTAGGAGCTCAGTGGTGATTCCGTCATCGCCTGGCGACTTGTTGTTTTTGAGCTGCTCGAGAGCCACTCTGACCTCGTCCTGGTTGACATCAGGGATGTCTTCCGTGTAGTGGCGTGCGAGTGGGGCTCTGTGGTCGTCAGCGCTGGGTCTCGTGGGTTTAGTTTAGCTATCCGTGATGCGTACAGGTCTTTGTAGAAACTCTCAATCTCCTCGAGTATTTCGAACTTGGAGGTCACGGTTTTGCCATCTGCAGTATTAAGTTTCGTCAGATGGGATTTACCTAGCTGGCGAGCGAAGACTTTGGTGCCTCTGTTCTGTTCAATCGCAGCCGCGATGGCGCGGCTGTTGGAACATCGGAGGTCACGTCGCACCAGCTTCCGGATCTTCCAGTTGAGATTCCTCCCATCCGGCGAAGACGCCTGCGTGGATGACATTTCTCGTCTCTGCCTCATAAGTTCGAGAGCCTCGATCGAGAGTTTAGACTTTCTGTTACCGCTTTTGCCGGGAAACACCCTTCGAGACACCTCCTGTAGCGTTTTGACCACTGTGTCGGTATTTTCGTCAACATTGCCTTCGGTTTCCAGCAGGTCGATACGGTTTTGAAGCTCCAGTTGGAACTTTTCGGACCCTAAAGCTATTTGAGGCGCAGTAGGTCTCAGAGTAGACCTCATCACGCGACATCTTTCGGCCCTGAAGTTTATATTTAGAGCGCCTTGGAAAAGTCGGTGATCGCTGCCGGTTTTAAACCTGTTGATCACGGAGACGTCTCTAAATATAGACTTCCTGTCAGTCATGATGAAGTCTATTTCATTGCTCGTCACAGTGTCGGGGCTTCGCCATGTCCACTTTCTATGAGGCTTCTTCTTAAAGAACGAATTCATCAAGAAGAGCCCCTGTGACTCCAGAAAGTTGACCAGCATCTGCCCCCTGTGGTTTCGGCGCCCCACGCCGTGGGGTCCGATTATTGTTTCGCCGCGTTCTTGTACTCCCACTTTGGCATAGAAGTCCCCCATAAGAACGCTGTAGTGAGCCTCAGTGGTGCCATGTAATGCCTTGGCTATGTCTTCATACATGGCTTCGACTATGTCGTCGCAGTATGTCGAGGTCGGCGCATATACCTGTACCACCTTCAGGGTGCACCTGTTGGTGATTTAAGTTATGAGGTACGCTACCCATGTCGACACACTGCTGACTTCTACAAAGTTGTTAGTGAGAGCTTTGTTAACTAGGAAACCGACACCGCCCTGAGAGGGCCGATCACCTTCCCGAAAGTAAAACAGGTGGCCTGACTCAAGGGTTATCGTGTCCTCACCCTGTCTTCGGACTTCGGATAACCCCAATATGTGCCAGTTTATGCGACCTAGTTCTACCTCGAGTTCAGTGAGGTGTTGGTCCAGCCGTAGAGAGCATCCATTGTACGTAGCCAGGGTCAGGTGTTTTTGGTAGCCTTGTGTCGTAGCCCGGAGATTCGTCGCACCCCCTGCCCCGCTGTTACCGCGACCGCTACCGTGGCAGCGGATAGCGGGACTACCGGGAACTGGGTGCCTTTGTTTTAGGTGCCTTACCATGTTAGGAGGTTTTGGCCTACTATACCACGCTGGCCAGACGGGTTGGTATAGGGTTTGTTTCAAATTTTCCTTTTCTGGTCGTTGATCGAATGACGTTACTACCTTTGGTGGACTCTTACCACCAGCCTAGCAAAAGTAAGGCTACTGGGGCATTCTAAGTTTTTCTTTCGCTTCCAGCCCAGTAAGGAAGGAAGAATGTGTCTCATATGTGAAAACGTATTCAGTAATGATGCCACGAAGCCTTCAAAAATGGAGGACTACTTATCTAGAGTACATGCTGATAAAAAGTAAGCCCTTGTCAACCTTTCAAGCACTTAAAGAAAATCCAGAGGAAAAGCCAACAATCAGATCGATGTTTGCGTCATCATCTATTCAAGACGTTGATGGTTTACGAGCGTCCTATAATATTTACTAATACCGAAGTCAGGGAAACCCCACATATTTGGAGAGAAGCTTATTTTACCAGCCATTGTGAAGTTCCTCAGCAATGTATTGCACAAACCCGCACATGATATTATAAAGAGACTTCCTTTGAGCAATAACACCGTTCAGAGACGAATAGACGAGATTGTTTGCGATGTGGAAAACATTTTATGCAATTTCTTACAGACCAACAGATTCTCTATCCAGTTGGACGAGTCTACATTACCCGGCAATGAAGCTCTGTTGTTAGGATATGTTCGATATATTAAAGATGAAAATATGTGCCAAGAACTGCCTTTTTTACATATTGTAGAGACTAGAGGAGAATCGACTTTTCAGGCCGTGGAACGTTTTTTACCGACGAAGCTATCCCATGGAAGAACATTGTTTCTGTTGCGACTGATGGTGCAACATCTATGGTTGGTCGTCATCGTGGTTTTATAGCTCACTTAAAGCGACAACTGCCTGAGCTACTAGTCTTTCAACGCGTTATTCACAGACATCATTTAGTAGCAAAAAATCTGAGCCCTATATTGCATTAGTCTTTACAATATGTTATAAATGCTATCAACATGATTTAAAACAATTCTTTGAACTCTCGGTTATGTGTTCAGCTATGTGAGGAAAACGACCAAGTCTTTACTCGGTTACTTCTGCACACTGAAGTTCGCTGGCTATCAAGAGGTTGTTGCTTAGCAGGATTTTAAGCTATATATTTTGAATCTGTGTTGGAGTTTATACAAGTAAAAGATCCAAAGTTGAAAGAAAATCTGAACAATGGTAAAACAGATATTTATTACTTGACTGATATCTTTATGAACTAAGTTAATTTGCAGCTGCAGGGTGACGATCTTAACTTGATTAAAACAAAATCAATAATATCGGCCTGTTTGGGTAAACTCATCTTTTATAAACAAAATTTAAGCAGAAAAGAATATTCATAGTTTCCGAATTTGTCAAAATTACTACAAATGCTTCAAGACGATGTTATTTTATCATATGGTAAAGGTACTAACGGAAGATCAGCGCTGACTGTCCACAGCCAGCAAACCTGCTGAGTTAGGACCTATTTTGCAATGCACCTTAAAGTTGTTCCGCCTCTTTTAATAGGTACTTACCATATTTATTTATGCCATCATGTACGTGCACCGTGTAATATTTAATCTTTTCTCTGTATTGTGCGTTGCAAATAAACGTTTTATTTTTATTATATGTCACTCACTTGGACTAGGAGCTTAAGCAGAAGTTCAACCAAGGCTATCAGAAGTTTGCAGTAGTAGTAGAAGAAATCAGTATCCTGCATTGTAGAACATTACTGAATACCTTATCGCTTTTCCGACATCACACCTAGTCGAAAAAGGCTTCAGTGTGGTTACAAACATTTTGACATTACAAAGAAACGATTTGAAAATCAACCAACGCGGAGATTTAAGGCTGCAACTCACCAATATTGAACCGGATTTAGCTAGATTGGTAGAAAGTCACCAGGTTCATCTACCACACTGATTTTTTTTTATCTTTACTTTGCAATAATAAAGTATTTTATTTCAAAAATAATTAACTAATTTTTACGTAATTTATATTAATGATTTCTTTCTTTTTTTTTTAAAAACGGAGCTCTACACTAGGATTTAGTCCTGTGTCGTGGGTGCGTTTACAAACATGAAAATTCACATACACAAATACCCAGACCGGCACAAATAATTGTGGATCACACAAAGATTTGTCCCGTGCGGGACTCGAACCCGCGACTATTAGACGCAGTGGGCCGAGCGGCTTAAGCTCTTAACCACTGCGCTAAATCGTCGTCAAATTATTAATTACACTTGATATTTACAGAAGTTTATCTATTTATTTTGTTAAATTTTTATGAGAAAATGATGTCAAGTTTACTCACCTAACCAACCGCAAAGTTTTAAAATTGGTAAGTATTTTGTATCAAAAAGTTCTGCGGTATCAGTTCATTTTTAGAAAAGGGGTCTCTTGCCCAAAGTAGTTTGCGAATCCCTGGTTTAGGATTATAAATTGATGGACTGATCCAAACCATAGATCCAAACTTAGAAGAATGTTAAAATCTTTTTGGTCTGAAAGATATTGAAAACTCGTTAGTTACAGAGTTTTTTTTATAAATTTAATTGTTTTACTGAAAATTTATTGAACACATCATTGGTTTAAAAATTATTAAGTTTATTTAATTCTCAATGTAACGATATGGGGTTAATAGGCCTGAAGCAAGTGAGGACATTCTCCAGGCTCCTTATGTGGAAAAATGAAGTGGAGTCACCTACTTGTAATAGCCACATAAGTCCCCGTAAGTGTTTACCAATAACTGAAGAAGAACTAGAAGTGCGTAGGGAATAGTGATAGTCTAGAAGTGTAACGCTTGCTTGATGGTCACAAGTTCCTGGCTTCATATCTGTCGGGACCAGAACGGAGCTGATTGGAGCCCTGAAAGCCGCACCTTTGAGTTTTCTAGCTGTTCAAAGAATTGCAGAGCATCTTTTCTATAGAGTCGCTCGTAAATGTTAAAAAACATCTGGATGATTCCATATCCAAAGGAATCTTACTAAGTGTTTAAAATTTTCATTAAATAGTTATATGCTTGGAGAATGACATTAGGCTCATCACCTGGTACATTGGTATTAAAATACTTCATTGGAACGTGACTGCATGTCCACCCCTGCTTTCCAACAGCAGGCGTGAGTAGTATTTATTAAAATTGTAAAAGAAACGCTGCCATTTAAAGAAGTAAAGAATGCAGAATTACATGTTTCCTTGAACCAGTTCACCTAGGAAAAATTGTTTGTATTCCTCCTGCGTCTCCGAAAGGATGGCTATAGGTATTCGAAACACCAAAATATTCCGGCTGCTTAAGTCGACATTTTACCTAAATCAAAAAACAAAACTTCAACGGCCCACGTAATGGATCCCAAGCTTGGTACGATGCTAGGTTGCTTACTTGTATAAACAATTTTATCCGATTTAAAATAATTTATAAATATTATAATACTTACCTATTAATTTGATGATAAGGTAACATTAATAATAGCGACAAAACAGTTTAGTAACAGAAGAGCTGGCACTTGTACAATAATTTACTTCGTAATTTAATTATTTGTAAAGATTTGGGGTGTACAATAAAGAATTAGGAACAACAATCCGAAGAGATTGGGCGTGATATCAAATCAGTACCCAACATAGTTAACTTTATCCCGACGCCTTACCCTTTCTCTATAAACTAGATAAACTACAATGCTCCGGAATTTCAAACATATATAATTTTTCTTTAGGGTGCTATTTCAATGCTAGGACCCAAAAAATTAATAAAAATATGATCAAACGAGACAAAAAGTCAAAAACATATCACTACCAGAAAAGGATGTATTGATACGACTCCCGGAGTGGAGTCATAATTGTTATATTTAATATCCAAATTACCTATCTGGAACCGCCCATGTAATAAGGGGTGATTCTAATGCCGTGGGAATTGCTGATCGATGTTAAACAGTTTTTACTCATTTCGTACTCAAAAGTGCAAAAGTACTTACTAATATGGATTATTCCACAGATATCGTTCCAAAACTTGCAATACAAGTCAAGGTATTTGTGACACAGATTCCCCAAAATGACGAATATCTGATTAAAACCACAAAACTTGGGAGCAAAACTTACGGCAACGTCGAGACACTTTCCCTTTTTACTCTGCTGCTTCAGGTTTCTGACTTTTATATGCATCCTTTTATTAGCTAATTAACTGCTTTTTCAATGAGAATCCTGTATTTAGATATGACAACTTTAAAATCCTATACCCCGTATCTGTACTTATAACATCGAAGTTCCTATTGTTTTAATATTCCTAAAGATAGAATTAAAGGTTATTGTTGTCCATGTGGGATATGATGGTAGTTAAATTATTAATATCGACAATAGCGCTCCGCTAGCAGCACACGTCTAATTTGTGTACCAACATTAACGTATACTTACTGCGTTTGTTTTTGTCATAAGAACCTATCTTTTTTTATTTAATGCACCCCATAACTGGGCAGATTTAAGAGATCTGCTTATGTCAGTATATCCCATCTTTGTAATGTAATAAAAATTTCGTTGGCAATATCATTATCTAAAATCTCACTCAAATCGAAGTTTTGCTCATGATGCTCTATTGCTTGCAGTTAATGAAAACCAGACTATATGATATGTTTACGTCGATGATAAAAGAACCACAAAATGTATTAGAATCTGTTTCATTGAAAATAAGAGAATTTATTTTGAGCTCCATCATCAGTACAAGTAGGTATCAGTAGTTGAAAAGGTTAATAAATTATATATTATTTATTCCTGTTTTTGTTTGATCCCAGATTGCTACTGAGAATTGTTATGCCCCTATTTCTCTTATTTAATAGAGCACTAAAATGTAGATGAAAACGTGGGCTGTTTGAGATAATTTTGGTAAAGTGTTGCTGTTCGGAATAATTGGTGCATCAATTTCTCAGGTCAATTCCTTCAAGAGTAGTACAACTGTGAAAATAGACTTTCCTCTAATAGGACTTGGGTCTATGCAGCCTAACAGCACAAATGAAATGTTTTGTTTTTGTATATATTTTGGCTTAACTAACCTTGACTGTACCGTAAACGTATGGTTCGGTGATAAAAATATTTTATTTTAAGAAAACTTGGCCCATAAGTGTGAGAAGGTTAATCTTTTAAGTTTTCTGAACATAAAATCATATGTCTGTATTTTGTCAGGTCTGGGTGATTCTGAAAACGATGACAACTCAAATACCTGCCTGCACCGCTGCACTTGCAGCATTTCAAGCCATATATTTGCGCGGTATCCTATGCACACCTTAGATCAGTCGATGAAATTATTCCTGCCGAGAAGTTAGTATGGTATAGCCATGAAACTATCATGTTACATTTCTTATTGAGTAGTTTGTGAAAACGTTGTAAAGTTAGGAAGTATGTAGTATGCATCATGATGGACAGTTAACGAAATCTGACTTTGATATAAAAACAGGTAAAAGGCCAAATTTTGCACTTATCCAAAAAAATGTCTAAAAAGAAATGCACATTGAGATTGTAATAGAAGTCTATGTACCTGCCAAGAGTATTTTCTCGGAAATTTTGCAACTAGATAACGTAGATTGGACGTGCTTGAAATCTATTTTGTCGTTAAATTTTTTTATGAAATCACTTTGCTGGAGATAAAGGTACTGGTCCGCGTATAAATATTGCGGGCATCCAGTTATTAATAAAATTCAGTCAATTCTCTTTGATCATCAATCGGCGAATAATCACCTAATTAAATCGAATCATGTGTTAAATGCATAAATTAACTGAGACCAAACCCCATTAACCTCTTAGGAGTACCTATGCATTACTTATGAAATATCAATTAATATTACAGCAACAAGTGGTACAACCAGTGTTTCAAGAAATTTAATAGCCAAATTCTGTACAACAAGACCAGTGTGTAACAAGAGTATGCATGTCAAAGTTTGCACCAAAAAATCTGTGATGGGTAGTAAAAAGGAAGTTACTCCAGTAAAAGGAAAAGGCGAAGGATCTACAATTAAACAGCTCTCAGGTATCTTCAGTTTTAAAGCCAAGTTACATACTTCAGTATCATTATTACCTCTGTCTTGCCTTGTTTTGTCTTAACTTGCTACATCAGTAATAATAATAAAGTATTGATATAATTCTATTTACAAATTATGTTTACAAGTTGGTTATATTTACATCGCATTAATTAGTTAAGCGTCTGTAACCGAATTAGCCTGTGTTTCGGCTATCAGCACCAATCCGCTAAAACAGAATGAGGCCAGTGCGTTGAAACACAAGGGTGCTCCAACGCACTCGTGTAATTCTGTTTGAGCAATTGGTCATCAACCAAATAATGATGTAATTGATGACCAATCTATTGTAGTAGCCATATTCTGCTTTTCTAGGATATATCACGCCATCTAGTATATATAATGCGTATCGTGCGTAGCTTTAGGACTAAACGAAGCATCTGCCTATACAGCTTATATTATCTGTCATCAGTAACTTTTGCAAATCATTTTGAGTGAAAAAAGTTGAAGTTTAAAGACAAGAAAAAAAGAAGAATGTAGTCATTTGTTATTTTGGTGGTTGTTAATATTAGTGCTTCAGGTATGTTAGTTGATTGGTCGATTAATTAACTTTATTTGCACTTAGAATTCAGCATTAGAGTATGGCCAGTACAAAACCTAACAATAAATAAAATGTTTTGGCGCTACAATCGTATTGTAAGCTGAGAGATCACTGGAGGTTGGTCCATTTAAATATCGTTTGAAGCTTCTTTGTGTGCCTCTCTAATTACTGCAGATGGGCGTTAATTTGGAATAATTTAAGTTAAAGTACATAATTTTTACAAATTTGTATGTAAATCGCAATATTTGTTAGTTTGTTTAGGTCAATTCTTGCAAGATGAATTAAAAACACACTGAAATTTGTATGTTGGTTCCGTACCGACGACAGAGCATTTTATGGTAAGTATGATCTTATTCTAAAATCTGGATTGGCTCCTAACGGGCTACAGAATAGACACGGCATTCTGTATGCACATTTATTTATTTTTGATTGGCCGTTTTAAATAACGATATTTCCTGGCTGCTTAAAAGCTTTTTACTATTTATTCAATTTTGTTATGAATAGCCTTACCATTAATTGTAGCTTAACTTAATTAATAGGTGGAACTAGGAGTGAACTTATCAAACCGTTGTTTTTCGAACCATCACGTCCAGACCAAAGAAAAGTTGCAGTAATAGGCGTCGGTCAAGTGGGAATGGCAGCCATAGTAACAATGATAAATCAGGTATACTCACCCCTCATATACAATGCTGTTACCCGAGGCTGAGGACGCGTTTCTTTTATAATATCTTTTTAAATTATGGCCTATATGTTGTTCTGATGCATAATCTATATTACTGTAAAGTTTTATCAAAATCTGTTCGGTAGTTTTTGCATGAAAGAACACAAACATCCATAGATCCTGTTCTCGCATGAACTAAACGTAGGTATAAGCGATGGTCGACAACCCCTACCCCAATGACGGCGGCCCACATCATTTGCATCCACCAGTACCAATGGACACCACCAACTTTGTTTGTTGTACATTATTATCATTACTGAAATTTCATTCTAAGTGATTCATAAAATTTTATCATTCAATATTAATCTTCTATCCATCCTCAAAAACATTTGAGTTTATAATATTAGTAGGACTGTGGAACACGTCACGCCTTTATTTCCCAAGCAGGGGTGGCAGAGGTGTACTGCGTACATTCACTTTTCGCCAACGATGTTAGGTCCCATGTACCAGGGAGCGAGCCTATTGCCATATACCGGGCACAATTCCAGGCTCCGGACTAATACTGGGAGTTTTTCGATAAATAAACTACTTAATACTTCGATAGAAGGACTATGAAAATGGCTTTAATCATTGGTAATTGTAAACGCACGCACGATATTAAGTAATAATAATAATACCTACTGTGGGAGCTCCGTTTAAAAAAAACGGTCCACAAATAGAATCTGCATACGCAGTTTTCATTTAACATCATTGTTGGTTTCAACGGGTTCTTTCCTTACAGACCTATCTGGATTTCTCCACCTGTTGGAACTGTTTACTCTCTGCCTACCCCGCAAGGGATCTGGGCTTGATGGTTGGGCTACTTATAGATATATAAGTAGAGCATTATTGTCCATCGTTCATCATCATCGTCCGTGGTCCATGATTCATCATCATCGTCCATTCATTAGCGTCTACTCGTTTATACTTGTGTGGTCCCATTTTTCAGTCGGTGACGAATAATATTGTGATGGTCGACATAGACCCTAGAAAACTGAAAGGCGAAACCTTAGACATGTTGCATGGCGCCTTATTTTTAAATAATCCTACCATTGTGGGCAGTACAGGTAGGCATGGTTCATCCCACTTTTATCACCTGGGTTTTAAGTATACAGGGTGGCGAAGACACAGACACATACGCGCGCTCTACGTGGCGTTTGCGCAGGTCTCAGAAAACACTACCCATCACTTCTGAAAAGTCGCATGGATTTCTTGTTCTTCTTTATATTTATGAATTAAATGATCTCCCTTATGAACTTGATGACAACGATAATAATGAAATTGTTAAAGTACCCTTACCCCGATTTTGATAATTGCTGGTGTAACTACTAGCGCGATATAGTATGTGGTTTTAATTATAGTCATTATATCTCCAACACTCTGTATATTTTTTAATCATGATCGATGATGTTGTTTGATTATTTGATGAGGTTGATATTGTAAGTTTCAATAGTCAATGGCTCGAAAATCATCAAATGAATAGGTACAATATATTAGACTGTTCCCTGTTTCCTATTGATCATTCACAGATTATTCCATAATCGAGGGATCAAAAATCTGTTTGATAACCGCCGGAGTGAGACAGAAAAATCACGAAACGCGACTGGACGTTGTAAAGAGAAACACTGCTGTTATTTTAGAGATCGTTCCTCAGGTAAGCTCATAATTTTTCACGAAGACGTCCGGTTTGAATATTTTAATCAAAATTGTAACTTTGCATGACAACGTTCATAGTAAGTTTCTTCATAGTAATACAGTTCGATCACATAGATTGGTTCGGAGAGCAGAACAAATTTAGGTCGTATTTTAGTATTGCTAACCTATCGATAGTTGACTTAAAATATCGATTCTATAGATAGTACGAATGGGCCAATATTATTGATTGCAACAATATTATCGATAGTATTCATACTATTTCGTATTAATACTTTCGACAGTATTAAAGCAGTACTATCGATAGTATTACCCGATCTGTATTATTGATAGTGTCATCGTATTGATAGTATTAAAGCAATACTATTGTTAGCATTGTTTGTAATTAATAGTATTTGCCGATCTGTACTATTGATAATATCAATACTATTGACAGTATTGTTAGTAATCAATTGTATTAGCCGATCTGTAGTATTAATAGTATCAATTCTATCGATAGTATTATTTGCAATCAATAGTATTATCCGATCTGTACTATTGATAGTATCGATATCTTTACTATTTTTCGAGGTAACCATAATAAACTATCGATAGTTTCATTATTGTTATACAACTGTCAGCTTCTGTTAGTTATTTATAGTTATAAGGTTAACTGCAAAATGTTTATTTTTAGATAGTGAAATACTGCCCAAATTCGATAATCGTAATCGCTACAAATCCGGTAGACATTCTATCCTACGTAATGTGGAAAGTTGGCGGGTTTCCTAAGCATCGCGTAATTGGTTCTGGCACTCTTCTGGACTCATCCAGATTTCGTTACATGATTGGCCAGAAGTTGGGCATCGCTCCCTCTTCTATCGACGCGTATGTAATTGGTGAACATGGAAATTCTATGGGTTTGTATATTCTCTAAACAGTATAGATTTTGTAAGGAAACACAGTCCTCTCTATTGTGAACGGTGGTTCGAAGGTCTGGTGAAACTATGGGTAAAAAGACTGGATGCGTACAGCACAAAAATGGTCGTCGTGGTTATCTTTGGGCGAGACTTTTTCTTGCAGTGGACATATTCGGTTGATGATGAAATCAATCACTATTTTCATGTCTGTTTAAATGTACTAGTTGTCTGGAATCTGTTGCTTTTAGACAAGACTGTCAATTGTACCTTTATCTTAAGATATATTGTATTTCTTTATTGTATTTTCGCTGGTATACAATAAAAAACACTATCTTTGTATCAAAGTTATAGCAGGTTTGAAGAAACTTCCTATTGTAATCAAACATGCCCCACTTAAAGATTTCAACTTTTGTTAACAAATGGTCTCGTGACCATTTGCTGGTGCAAAAAGTTGCCACTTAGGTGTTTCTAATCTCATAAGGCTTAGTGTTTATCATAATTGTCGGGTCCGCCGGAAACCACCATATGATGGCGATGATTATCGCTATTGTATCCATCTAATATATTATTATTTTACCAGTGCCCGTTTGGTCGAGTGTCGCCGTGGCCGGTACGCGCCTGAGGGAATTAAATCCCGACATAGGATCGGATTCAGACCCTGAAAACTGGAAGGAACTCCACGCAGAGCTTTTGACTACCGCCTTTAACGTGAGGAATTTGAAAGGGTATACTTCGTGGGCGATAGCAGTGATGCTATCCAGAATTGTCCACTGTATATTGACAGACTCAGCTCATGTGTATCCGATATCTACGTATATAAAAGTAAGAACAAATATCAAAAAAATATTGTTACAATACAATTGAGGGCTCATAAACAACATTGTCGGACCACTTAGTCCAGTGGTAAAGAGCTTAAGCCACTTTACCGACTAATTAAATTCCCGGTCGGGACCACTTTTTGTGTGATCCATAAATATTTGTTTCGGTCTGGTTGATTGCGTATGTGAATTTCATGTTTGTCAACCCGCCCTTGACCCAGGAATAATTCCTAGGATAGGGATAGGTTTTTTTTTAAAGAATGTTATGGTTTGATAATTTTTTGCAAGATATTTTTAAACTACCTCGTTGGTTTATAAGGTAACGCATAGCGTGAGTGATGATGACTAGGTTTTGGGTTAGAATTCTAGGTATAACAATGTGCTTTTTCTATGGAACAAAATCCTGGTCGTTAAAACTCACCCACTCATCGCCGATAAATGGGCGTATACGGTACACCCTTGCTTGGGGAATATAAGGCCACGGTGCCTAAGTTTTTTGTTTATTATGTTTACTGCATATCTCAGCGTTTCTTGGTGGACGTAAATATTTTAATACTAGCATTTGCCTGCGGCTTCGCCCGCGTGAAGATTCCTGACCCCAGACGTTGCATATCTGTAAATGCATTACCAACGCCCGGTTCCTGTATCTATTGAACGACTGATTTTAATAACAACACAATAATGGGACAAATCACCAGAAGTTTACATACTGAGTTCTTAGATTTACGCGAATATTACACATGAAATAAACTATTTTTCGGATTTTATCGCGATTTATTTGTGATTTTTAAGTTCCCGACGTGTCGAGTGCTTTGCAGCACCCATGGTCACGGGAGGGACTGAGGTGGTACATGTCCCAAAGGCATAGTTGTTCCGGGGTACCCTCAACTTCTTAATTATTTTTGTTGGTCCGATCTACGCAGAATGAGCTCACGGTGTCTTCTGGTCTTGCAGTGTTATGCTTGGTTTTGGATTTGATTATATTAATTACTGGATCCCAAGTCGATGGAAGCACCCAGCCATCTTCCTATTGAAATTAGGTGGTGTTTTATTTTAAAAGCCTCGCGAACTATCCTTGGTAGGAATCGGTGATCTTTCACGAGGATTTGTGGTCTATCAAATCTGATGTTATGGCGGGTGCGGTCCAGGACATGTTCACAGACTGCAGACTTCTTTGAGCGACGGTGTTTTAGGTCAGCTATGTGTTCTTTAACCCGAGTTTTTACCGGTCTTTTTGTTTGTCCTATATAAGAGAGACCAAATTCACAATCAACCTTGTATACTCCTGCATCTTGTAGAGGGATATGGCACTTGACAGATGGTAAAAATTGACTGACCTTCTTCGGCGGCTTATAAAATGTTTTAATTGAAGCACGCTTCAAGATGTAGCCAATCTTGTCCGTGACTCCTCTCATGTAAGGTAGCACAGCAGGGAGACACTCGACTGTGGCTGGTTCCACACGGTCACTGTGACGTTGGCATGGGACTCGAAGCTTATTGTCGTGCAGGACTTGCTTGACATGTTGAAGCTCGGCAGCCAGATATTTCTTGTCACAGATCCCTTGTGCTCTCTGAAACAAAGATTTATCCACGGTAGCTAACCGTGTTGGATGGTGGTGAGACTCACCGTTTAAGTACCTATCAGAATGGGTCTTCTTTATATAAACCGTATGGCTTAAGGTGTTGTTGGGGTTACGGATTAGTAAGACATCTAGGAACGCTAGGCAATTGTTTGCCTTCAACTGCATTGTAAACTGAATTTTAGGGTTAATGGAGTTAAGATGATTTAGTGATTCCTTGACATGTGCTCTTGTGGGTACTCTAAGTGGCGAGAGCACTTTCGCTACGTGCTGAGCCAATCTTTTGGACGTCTGCATGGGTGCTGCAAAGCACTCGAAACGTCGGGAACTTACAATTCACCAGAAGTTTGTTACTAAATGCCGGCAGGTGTAGTCTAGTCAGCTACCCTCTGTAAGCAATTTGAGTGAAAGTGAGAGACCTGTGTTCCTACGTTAAGCACTGCTAAGAACTATCATACGTGACTTGTAAAATCCCGTGAAAGTAATATCTTTTAAATCTTATTTCTGTACCTTCAGTGAAAGGTGATATAACTTGAGTTATAGCACTATTGATATTTTTGCACATAACGTATCAGAAAAAAATCCGTTGTTTTTTAATCTGATCCCCGTGCTCCTAAATGAGAAAGTTGTTTTTTTTGTGCATATTAATATAACTAAACATTTTTCAGGATCAACAATGTCTAAGATGATATATTTCCAATTTTCACAAAATGAACTGAACTGATTGTTCCTTTCTTTTTGCATTACTGATTTAACTTGAATTAACCCCTTTTACAGGAACAGCAGGAATAGATTAAACATGGTGCAAATTGATATTATTATATTAATTACTCATACACCAATATTATTTAGTTTTTATGTTATCAAATACTTATATTATTCGACAGCACTTCGACATTAAACCAAAACCAAGTGTGTGTATTTGTTTAAAGTGATTTATATCACTTTAAACAAAAAAGTATGAAAAAAATAATTATGTCAAACAATATTTGTGTATGTGAATTTTCATGTTCAGGAATAACTCTCGAGTGTGGGGAAAATTTTACTTGATATTAAGGAAACTACTTAAAATAATTTCTTGAATCTTTAAGTAAAATAATCTTTAAGTAAATGTCTCCCAATAACCATAATCACCCACTCCATACAAGCTGGTGTCCCACAAGGCTCGGCTCTCCCCCCTCCTATTCAGCCTTTACACGAACGATATTCCTCTTTCAAGTAAGGTGCATCTAGCCCTATTCACGGATGATACCGTTTTTTATGTCTCGCATAGGAATAAGGGTTTCATTACCAAAAACCTTCAGGCAGCCGCCAACACCCTAAGGGATTGGTTCAGGAGGTGGCGTATTGAGGTGAACCCCGACAAGAGCGCTGCGGTGTTCTTCTCCAGAGGTGCCCAAGCCGCGGCCGTTACTCCTTGAGGCGCCCTTGAGCTAGTTGCCCCCTTGCCCTTCTGGCTCGAGCGTAGTTGTAAAGCTGTAAAGGCCCCACAGCAAACAGCGTAGATCATTCACACACACATAACCATAATCAATATTCAATTAAGTGCAGTAGAAAAACCGAGAGAATGTTTTTTAAATGTCGATTTTCTCAAAAACTATGATTTTCCACTTGCACCTTTCACTGAAGGTATAGATTTAAGGCAAGCTAAAATATTTTCGTTGTTATCAGGGAATGCATGGGATTAAAGACGATGTGTACTTATCCCTACCATCAGTTTTGTATGGCAATGGAATCAGGGAAATAATCAATCAAGTACTGCTGGCCAAGGAGAAGGAAATGCTCCATAAATCCGTGGAAGTTATGGTGAAGGTGAAGCATGATATAAGACATATGTTGTAGTGGGCACTTGCTGTTCGAGTTTCTTCTATATTTTATTAATTCGTTCTTCTTTTTCTGTTCAATTTGTTAAAAAGAATCAGTGAATAATTTAAATAAAATCAGTGTTTAATTTATTATGTGGATTTCATTGAATTTAATGCTCTTTCTTTAATTTGCTTACAGGATTACAACCAAAAACGTTCTATTTAAGTTTTTCGTTTTAAATTATTTTACCCAGGTGGGTAATAGGGTAGGTATCCTGCAAGGAATGTGGCGTGTTGTTATAGAGACATTATTTTATACTTTGTAATCCGTTTTAAAAACGTGAAAAAGTTTTTCTTTTATTCATAAATTATCATACTCATAACATGAAAATCGGTAATATTGTATTGATAAAATAAAATGGAGTTTTTCACATTATGAATAGGGCCTAAATTGTGGTAATTATTTCTAAAAATGTTGACAAATAAAAGTCGATAAGAATAATATTTATTATTTTTTATTTATTTTCATAATATGCCCTGCAAACTGTAATGATATTAAAATATGTGTCCATATACACACATTTATTAGTTGTGCCTTGCATTATCACTAAAACAAGTAGTGTAGTATCAATGTAGATTGTTACGTGATGTAATTAATGTATCGATGCAAATGGAAACGAAATGCTTTATTAAGTTTTGCAAAGCGGTACCATACGTAACGCGCGTCGACACCAAGGTTGTTCCCAGACTTCCAAAATTTTATTCCACCATTTTCATGAGTTATATTTTAACTTGATAGTACAGTCAACATGAACAGGGAGAGAAGATGCGTTGTCGATAACTATGTAGTTGCGTTTTACTAGGTATATTTGGATTCAGGAGCCATTTTTCATACTATTCGTAATTCATCTCTTTATAGTAATCGCCAAGTACCCATAGATTTTAAAAATGATTATTGTTAAAATCTTGTTTTTTTTTTTTTGCATTCGAGCTTGCCTTAATAAATACACAAACTTGGTTAATAATAAGCAAAGCAAGAAGATTGCCTTAATTTCTGGAGAATTTCTCATTGAAGATTTTCTACATAAAAATATTTTTTCTAGCTGACCATACTTTAAAGCTTAATCATGGTTGTCGTATGAAAAACATATTTTGTCTTTGAAGTCGCGGAAACTAATATATGGAAGATTATTTTTTATTATTATTTGTTACAAATAACAATAGGTTTTCGAAGTCTGTCAACTTAGACTAATACTTGTCTCATGGATATGTTACCCAAAATGCCTAAAATGGATTGAAACTGCGAAATAAATGTGAAGACAAGGATACTCACTTAGAGCCCTACGTCTCTTTCTAAGTAGGGTGACCACACATTGATACGATTAAGGACGTTGAATCTAATTCCTTTCTCCATCGCCCTGGGCGGGGCACATCGCTCGTAGAACTGACGGCCGTTGGGGCAGAAAGGTTCTCGAGTGGCGACCACGTACCGGAAGACGTAGAGTGGGTAGGCCCCCTACGAGATGGCCCGATGACCTGGTGAAGGTCGCGGGTAGAAGTTGGATGCGTACAGCACAAAGCCGGTCGTTGTGGCGGTCTTTAGGGAAGGCATTTGTCCTGCAGTGGACGTCTTTCGGCTAAAGAAGAAGAAGAAGATATATTCATCTCTTTTACCCCTGTTCTCCATCATACCGACATTATGTCCATCCGATAGAGGTAGCATTATTACTAGCAGTGGGAGGCTTAGTGTTGCTTACTGTATGTTTTTTCCCATTATTTAAATTCACCAATGAATATAAATTTTAATGAATGTTATGAATATAGTTCTTATTGTATTTTTTTTTTACATTAACTTTGTTACATTTCAGTTAGAATCCAATACATAAATGAATAAAGTGAATCATTGTCGTAATTAATTTGATTTAATATGATAGCATTGTAATACAGATTATTTGGATATTAGTTAATAGTGTCTATTAGAGTATGTGGTTAAACTATGAAAAGATTATTGAATAAGTAATAAACAAAACACACCTAATGTTATTTATTGCATTATTTTCATAATACGCTAGTTGATGGTTTCAGTCTATTTAGAGCGGGTAAAATAAATACAAATTTACAAAATGCGTATCTCTACAACAAACTTAGAAAAACGTTGTTGACCATATCCTGTTTCCATTTGGTCATGCTAACAATAGAAATCATAAAAATGCATTGTAATTGGAACAAAACCAACATGTCAAATTTCAACTCCGTAGAATAAGAAGAAATAGTTTTAATTCATTTTGCAATATTTGACATAAACAAAATCTGCAAGTTATAACCTTGATGGCGCATCATTAGCGTCATCTTTTGAGTTTTGTCGCAACTAACGGCGCATCGCTACTGCCATCTTTTGTGTTCCGTTGGAACGAGACTGACAGCTGTCACTCTGGCGAAGCGTCGTGTCGATGGTCGGCGCAGCCATGTTCAACTTCAGTTCTGATGGAACCAAAGAGAATATAATCACTACGTTATAAGAGGCGGAACTTCATACTAGAGCACGAAATTGCAAATTGTATCCCCCGCCCGGTCCCCGTCCCCGTCGCTCTCGTCGGAGGACGACTTCGTTCTCATCGCGAATGGGAAGCGGGCGCGCAAACCGCGCGACTCGCCTCCTCCCAAAATCCAGAAGGCCGGAAACGTTTCCGTTTCTCCCGGCCCCTCCGGCCCCCGGCCGTCTCCGTCTCCCAACGCGGCCGCGAGGGCCTCCCCACTCGCGCGCCCCGCACGTCCGAACATCACTCCCCCGCCGCTTGTCATTCAGGACAAGAGCGCCTGGGAGCGCATCTCCAAGGCGATTTATAATCGCCAAATCAACTACACGCACGCGCGTTCCACCGCGCAAGGCATAGCCGTCAAGGTGGCGTCCTCGGACGACCACCGACGGCTATCCGCGTTCCTGCGATCAAACAAGATCGCTTATCACACCTACACCCTGGAGGAGGAAAGGGAGCTCAGGGTAGTAATCCGCGGTGTCCCTAGGGAGCTGGACACCGCCGTCATTAAGGCCGACCTCCAGTCCCAGGACCTTCCTGTGCGCCAGGTGCACAGAATGGTCAATGGGCGCTCCAAGGAGGCGTACGACATGGTGCTGGTCGTCCTCGACCGCACCGAGTCCGGCCGTAGGGTCTTCGACCTGAAGGCCGTGTGCCACATATCTGGGCCTCTCCGTGGAGGCCCCCCACAAACGTGGCACGCCCGGGCAGTGCCACAACTGCCAGCTTATACGGGCACTCTGCCCGTAACGCGCGCCCTCGATGCGTTAAGTGCATCGGGGATCACGCGACGTCCCAGTGCGCCCGTTCGAAGGAGACGGCGGTGGAGCCCCCCAGCTGCGTCCTCTGCGGCACCAAGGGGCACATCGCGAACTATCGCGGTTGCCCCAAGGCCCCGAAGGGGAAGCGCGGCCGGGCGAGGCGCGGCGGCCGCCGCCGCCCTCGCGCGGTTGCCCCCCCTTCTGCGCCCTCAGCGCAACACCCCCCCGCGCCCTCAGCGCACCCTCGTCCGGTGCCTTCTGCGCCAGCGACCACGGCTCCCCACGCTCCCGTACCACTGAAGCTGTCCCCCCCTCCCCCGCTGCTTAGGCCGTTCCTGGGCGCCAACGCGTGGGTGAAGCCGCTGCCCTACACCGCGGCCTCCCTCCCTGCGTCAGTGGGCCCTGCCCGCCCCCCGAAGCGCGCGCCGGCGATCCCGCCGGTGGCGGCTTGTCCCCCTCCGCCCACTAACGTCAGTTAAGACGTCGACCTCATCATGAGCGTCTCGGCGGCGATAAGCCCCGCACTATTCCCCAGAGTCCGCCAACTCGCCCATCGACTCCGCGCCGCCACCAACTTGGCGGACCAGGTCCTCCTGGCCGCGGAATACAGGGATGTCTATGACGTCCTGGCGTCCCTCAGAACCCAACCCCCCCGCACCCGATAATGGATCTACGACCTCCCCGCCATAAGCCCCACAACCTATCCCTGGCGTTCTTTAACGCCGATGGCCTTTGCTCCCAGCGAGATCAGGTTGCTGATTTCCTCCGAGATCACCAACTTGATATCCTCCTCGTGCAGGAAACCTTCCTGAAGCCCGCACAACGCGATCCTAGGATCGCAAACTATAACCTCGTGCGTAATGACAGAATCGGCTCCCGCGGAGGCGGTACTCTCATTTACTACAGGAGGTCCCTTCACTGCATCCCTCTCGATCCCCCCGCGCTCACCAACATCGAAGCCTCGGTCTGTCGCGTCTCTCTCACGGGGCACCAGCCCATCGTGATCGCCTCCGTATACCTTTCCCCCACTAAATCCGTTCTCAGGAGTGACTTTGAAGCACTCCTCAATCTGGGAAGCGCCGTCATTCAGGCGGGCGACTTCAACAGTAAGCACGTGGCCTGGAACGGTCTCACCACTTCCCCTAACGGTAGGAGCCTTGACGCCCTGGTCGACGTTCTCGACTTTGACGTCATCGCACCTATGCACCCTACCCACTATCCTATCAATCCCAACCACCGACCCGACGTCCTGGACATGGCGCTTCTGAAGGGTGTCACCCTACGGCTGCACTCCTTGGAAGTGGTCCAGGAACTCGACTCTGACCATCGACCTGTAGTCATGAGACTCGGTTCCCCTCCTTCCGCCCCTCAGCGACCCAAAAAGACGGTGGTGGATTGGCATGCGCTAAGCATGGCCTTGGCGGATGCCGAACCTCCCCCCCTCCCTCTCAGCTCGGACTCCATCCCGTCCCCTCAGGACACCGATCAGGCCGTAGATGCCTTCACTGAGCACATCCGATCGGCTGTCAGTCGATCGTCCAAGCAGGTCGAGGCGGAAGATCTCTACCTCAACCGCTTTCGACTGCCGGACGATGTTAGGGATCTCATTCGTTCCAAGAATGCTTCTATCCGAGCGTACGACTCCTACCCCACCGAAGCCAATCGGGCCCGGATGCGCGCTTTACAACGAGAGGTAAAGCGTCGTGTCGCGGAGGTCCGGGAGGAACGGTGGGGTGACTTCCTAGAGGGCATCGCGCCATCGCATCTGGCCTACTGGCAGCTGGCGCGTAGCCTCAAATCCGACTCCACGACTGACATGCCCCCGCTGTCCCGCCCTTCAGGCGCACCCCCAGCCTTCGACGACGACGAAAAGGCCGAGCTTCTCGCCGACTCCCTCGAGAGCCAGTGCGCCCCCAGCTCTCAGTCCGTCGACCAGTCCCACGTCGACGCGGTCGACAGGGAAGTCGAGCGCAGGGCATCCATCCCCCCCGTCGATTCCTTACCTCCTATCACCCAAACGGAGGTCGAAGATCTAATTATGGGTCTCAAAACTAAAAAAGCCCCCGGCTCTGACGGCATTTCGAATCGCGTTCTGAAATGCCTGCCCGCCCAACTCATCTGCCTCTTAGTGGCCATATTGAACGCCGCCATGGCGAACTGCACCTTCCCCGCTAAGTGGAAGGAGGCGGACATTCCCAAGGCATTCCCAAGCCCGGCAAACCTCGCAATCTCCCCGCGAGCTACCGCCCTATCAGTCTCCTCAACTCCCTGGCCAAGATATACGAGCGCCTACTTCTGGCGAGGTTCAAAGACTTCGTAACGTCCAGGGGTATCCTTATCGACGAGCAGTTTGGCTTTCGAGCCAAACACTCTTGCGTCCACCAAGTGCACCGCATCACGGAGCACATCCTCTCCGGTCTCAATAGACCCAAACCCATCTACACGGGCGCCCTCTTCCTAGATGTCGCGAAGGCATTCGACAAAGTCTGGCACAACGGCTTGATCTACAAACTCTACCAATTGGGTGTGCCGGACAGACTCGTGCTCATCTTACGAGACTTCTTGTCGAATCGCGCCTTCCGTTATCGCGTCGAATTGACGCGCTCCACTTCCCACTCCATCAGTGCTGGAGTCCCACAGGGCTCAGTTCTCTCTCCGCTCCTGTTTAGCCTTTACACGAACGACATTCCTCGTTCGAGTAAGGCGCATCTAGCCCTATTCGCGGATGATACCGCTCTCTACGTCTCGCATAGGAATAAGGGTTTCATTACCAGACACCTTCAGGCATCCGCCAATTCCCTAGGGAATTGGTTCAGGAAGTGGCGTATTGAGGTGAACCCGGACAAGAGCGCTGCGGTGTTCTTCTCCAGAGGTGCCACCCCGCGCCACTCCCTGCGCCGCCCTAGAAGTAATCTCGGCCAAGTGACCATGTTCGACCGACCCATTCCCTGGGTCAAAGAGGTAAAATATCTAGGGGTCACCCTAAACAGTACCATGTCCTTCGGCCCGCACATCAAGCGGGTCCGTCACCGAGCATCATTTGTGCTCGGTCGTCTCCGTTCGTTAATCTGCAAGCGGAGTAAAATGTCCCTTAGAAATAAGGTGACACTTTACAAAACTTGCGGTCGACCCATCATGACTTATGCGTGTGTTGTGTTCGGGCATTCGGCCCCCTCTCACATCGATAAACTCCAAGTGGTTCAAAACCGCTTCCTCCGTAAAGCCGTAGGAGCCCCCTGGTTCGTACGGAACGTCGACCTCCACTCCGATCTAGGTCTCGAACCTATTCGCGCCTTTATTAAAAAGGCGTCAACACGTCACTTCGCGAACGCATCTACCCATGCGAATCCGTTAATCGTAGTCACCGCCGACTACGATCTCCCTCCCGACCCCTGCCGCCACCGCCGGCCGCGACATGTTCTCACCGACCCCCCCGATGCTTTGTCATCCCTTCTTTCCGCTCAGAATACGGGAGACGACGACGACGTAGTAGTAGATCCCCTCCCATAGCCGGCGGTTGACCGGTGCACTTAGTAGTGCACCCGTCCCCCTACAGCGACTGTCCCAACCGAGGCGCCCTCGAGTATGTCGCCTCTTGCCCTTCTGGCTGGCTAGAGCGTAGTGGTTGCACGCTCGCCTTTAAGTCCGGTGAAGCTGTAAAGGCCTCGCGGCCAACAGCGTACATCATTCACACACACACACACACACACACACGCAAATTGTATGAGACTTACACGCAATGTTCTACCACCATGATAAGATTAAATGTTATTGCTGCCAACATAAAATTATGATATGTTGCCAACATAAAATTATGATTTGCTGCCAACCTAATAAAACAATACTGCCAACATAATTGCAAATTCAACTTTTTAGACCTGAAGGTTTATTATAGGGATGTAGACTTGACATTAAATTTAATAGATCTATCGATATGTAATATTTTTAGGGTTCCATAGCTTACCAGTTTCAGCAAGTAGTACTTACTGCCGCTTAGAATGAATTGAAAAATAGTATTATGATTTTACGTAAGCACACTGAATTTCCAACGATGTGAATATACATAAAGATAAATTTACCATTTTAACTACCATGCAAATATTTTATAGATAGAATTAATTTATTTAATTGATACAGCTTTTCTAGAGATATACATATGTCTTCACATTCCACGTACCGCCACTCATTGTTTACATCTGTAAAAAAGTTTGTGTAAAAAAAATTGAAAAACGCATACTATTAGAAGGTGTAGCATCATAACTTTATATTTTTAACATTAAGAATGAAAGGTATCGATAACATGCACACATCACTATTGTTTTTGATATTTTGTTTTTTTTTTTAATATTTTTATTTATCTGAACCGCAAGAACCCTGAGGTGTAAATGAATATAAAATATAGTATTCTACCAGAAACATACGTACCGATCTTTATGCAGTGGAAATTTCAATCAATCAATCAGCCTATCGTAGTCCACTGCTGGACATAGGCCTCTCCTAACACGCGCCATTGCACACGGTCCTCCACCTTCCGCATCCAGTCTGTCCCAGCGACCTTTTTGAGGTCGTCGGTCCATCTAGCTGGGGGCCGTCCTACCTTACGCTTACCAAGTCGCGGTCTCCACTCTAGGACACGCTTGCTCCATCGGCCGTCGGTCCTTCTGCAGATATGACCAGCCCATTGCCACTTTAGCTTACTGAGTCTGCGAGCTATGTCAGTAACTTTGGTTCTTTGTTGGATTACCTCGTTACGAATTTTATCCTTCAAAGAGACGCCGAGCATAGCTCGCTCCATAGCCCGCTGTGTGACTTTGAATTTGTGGACTAGTCCCACTGTGAGTGTCCACGTCTCGGCCCCGTAAGTCATAACAGGTGGGACGCATTGGTTAAAGACTTTAGTCTTCAGGCATTGCGGTATAGGCGAAGCGAAAACGTGACGTAGCTTGCCGTAGTGGAAATTTAGCACTATATATTATTTTCTATTCCTCTACCCGACTTGTTTGTACTTGGCATATTTCTAATTTAATTTTGCTTACCTTGAAATATGCAACGCCACAGAGAAAACAACGCTAATTATATATAATAATACACCTTCTAAAGGGGTATTAAATTAACATTTATTAAAAATTAACAATTGTAATTTTATATATATTATAGACTTCAATTTGACAATTTGAATTGACATTGATATGTCAATTTTTTTCTTCAAACGACAAAACTTAAAAGGCATGCCTCGTATTCTCTTTGAGCCTGGATCGAACATCCACCGCGAGCGCACCACGCTTCTGACGAATCGCTTTTGTTTTGCGTAATCGTGACTGGATGCGGAAGGCGGAGGACCGTGTGCAATGGCGCGTGTTAGGAGAGGCCTATGTCCAGCAGTGGACTGCGATAGGCTGATTGATTGATTGAATCGTGTGCTCTTTTATATTGGGATTAATAATTAATATATCCTGCCAGAAACTTTTTTTTTTTTTTTTTAAACTCTGCATTATGACGCAACCAATTCTTTTGCTGCCGCTTGCTCATATACCTACCCACACAAGACGTTATAGCTGATCCTGATTTAGGCGGGGAACCGCCTTCAAGCTTGTAAAATCTATAAATAAATAAACTTTTTGCAAAAATAAGTAACCGGCCACTAATAAAAATATAAAAATATGTCGCATCAAAAACTACGCGCTGATTGGCTGAATTTGGCTGTAATTGATTGTCGTTTGAGAAGTTCATTTCAGTTCTAGAATAATTAATATTTTTTTTATTGAAGATCGATATTTTATGAAAATATAAATCAGTTTCAATATTATTAAATTGATTATGCTTTTCGTTGCACGGGTGAGTATTTAACTATATCAATACGCTAGATCCCTTGCGGGGTAAGCAGAGAATACGTAGTTCCAACAGGTTCTTTTCTCAAGGGTATGTAACTATACAGATCTATGGAAGAGAACGCGTGTAGTATTTTTAAAAACTGCTTTTTTCAATGATTAAAGTGCTAATTACCTTCAAACACCCGCACCCAAATAAAATGACACACATGACATTCATGACAATGCAGCATAAATAACTTCTTAGAGGGCCTAACCATGGGTGTGCCGGACAGACTTGTGCTCATCTTAAGAAACTTCCTGTCGAATCGCGCCTTTCGGTATCGCGTCGAAATTACGCGCTGTAACCCCCCACTCCATACAAGCTGGGTGTCAGTCTTTACACGAACGATATTCCTCGTTTGAGTAAGGTGCATCTAGCCCTATTCGCGCATGATACCGCGCCCCTTCCCGCCTCACCCCAGAAGTAATCTCGGTCAAGTAACCTGGGTCAAACAGATCACATATCTAGGGGTCACCCTAAACAACACCTTGACCTTCGGATCGCACATCAAGTGATTCCGTAACCGAGCAGACTTTGTGCTCGGTCGTCTTTACCTGATGATCTGTAAGCGAAGTAAAATGTCCCTTAGGAATAAGGTGACACTTTACAAAAGTTGTATACGACCTGTCATGACGAACGCTTGTGAGGTGTTGGGGCACGCCGCCCGCTCTCACATCGATATGCTCCAAACGGTTTTATCCTGTTTCCTCCGCAAAGTCGTCGGAGCCCCGGTGTTCATACGGAGTGGCGATCTCCATTCCGATATCGGTCTCGAACCTATTTGCCTTTATTATAAAGGCGACAATCCAATATTTCGGAACGCGTCTAATCATAGAAATCCGCTAATCGTAGTCGGCAGCGACTACGAACCTAATTCCCCTCCTATCAGCCGCTACCGCCGTCCGCGACATATTCTCACTGATCCTCCCGATGCCCTTACATTCCTTCTTTCGGATACGGATACCGCACACAGGATCAGACACCGACCTCGCCAGCGAGGTCGAATAATCACTTGCCCGCCGGCCGGTGCAGAGCACCACGGCGACACACCTAGTATACCCATAGCGACTGCCTAAGCCGAGGCCGTTGCTCTTTGAGGCGCCCTTGAGCTAGTCGTACGCTCGTTCTCTTATTTGGTGAAGCTGTAAAGACCCCGCGACACACACACACACAAAAGTGCAGCATCTTTTGGAACATGTCGCTTATAAACGTACCAAACAAGAAATCGGTAAAGCGTTGAACTAATTATTGAACTTATTGGACTGGGTGAGCTGCTGCGGCTGTTGTATATCATTAGCAAAGTACCGGGTTCATATTTATTTTATTTTATGATTATATTATTATTTTAATAATAATTATATTACTTATTAATATTAATTACTTATGCATTATAAGTTCATTTAATTTATTTCAGAAGAGTTTTACTTTGCTAACTAGAGAAGTAAAGAAGTGGCTAGTTTTAAAAGGTAATATTTGTCTTCT
The DNA here is from genome assembly GCA_905147815.2 of Phalera bucephala. Classification (NCBI taxonomy): domain Eukaryota; kingdom Metazoa; phylum Arthropoda; class Insecta; order Lepidoptera; family Notodontidae; genus Phalera; species Phalera bucephala. The sequence continues at coordinate 2,962,180 of LR990609.1, read as the reverse complement.
TTACAATTTTTGTAGTCAAACTATCGTGATAAAGCTGTGATAGATATCGTGATAAATTTATAGCGTGATAACGTTAAGAGCTTAAGTCGCTCTGCCCACAGGATCGAGTATTTGCGGGTTCCCGCACAGAACAAAGCTTTGTGTGATCCACAAATATATGTTTCGGTCTGGATATTATTGCATGTGAATTTCATGTATGTAAACGCATCCACACAAAAAATTCAAAGCAGGTATATAACAGGGTTTTATCATAGTTCATCGTTAGTGAGTTTGTCATGTTAATCAGCTTTCATAGTGCCAGGTCGTAATTCACACGCGGACCCAGCACGGATTAGTGGCGCGTTATGCCTCGGTCGATTATCTTGCGTTCTGTATTGAGACCATTCAGGTATTTAGGTGCACTACAGATTCGACAAACTACCTATGCAATCTGTAATTCATGTATAATATAGTTCGAATAGGGATTTCGTTCAAATTTACCCATTTATTGTTTTTATTATATCTCCTAGCCTATTATGAAGTCCTAGTACCTTAACCAATATTTTTAAAAACAGAAATATGATAAGTAAATTAGTTAAATTGAAAAGAATAATCGGGGATTGATGACTTTCTGAATGACAATACACTCTATGAAAGAAAAAAAGATATAAATAATAATAAGAAATAAAAATTATTCACGAAGTTTGGTTGCAATGGCGACAAAGTTTTTTTTTGTTGGCAACCAGGTTGCGTATTAAGAGAAAACACTCTTCCATCGCAACCAGTTGCCTAGAAAGAATAAAAAATCCTCTTTTGCAACTGGTTGCGAAACTCAATTGCCATGGCGGCCGAAAGGCTATTTAGCGCTTATCTATATGACGACCTATATCTTTGTCCATCATTCCGCTAGATACCCATCGCTGGGGATCCTACACGATCAACCATCACCAGTATGATTGCCTGGTGATCGGTGCTGGCGGTGCAGGTCTTCGAGCAGCCATCGGCTTGGCAGAGAACCAGTTCTCCGTGGCCCTCGTCACCAAGATGTTCCCAACTCGTTCCCATACGATAGCTGCGCAGGGAGGCATGAATGCTGCTATAGGTCGGTTAATGGTATAAGTAATCAACATTTGTGCTAGCAACGTCAGTCAACAAGGTTGTAGCTATAACCAACATATTTGACCAGTTAGTTTAAACAACCAGCTTCTTCCTGGCTGTGGTAGTGCCTTTATTGCGTTTATTGATCAAATATAGAATATCGATGATTACGTTGACGAAATTGCCATCTGGTAAGCGTTTGGGTTCTTAGCTAATAGTATCATATCTAGCAAGATAATTCCTAATATCTTTCGGTGAAAAATGACAAGGAAGGAAGAAAGAAAAACATTTATTCAACCACAACACAACCAGTGAAAATAACAATCGTGATAAACATATCTGCAAATATCAGAGGGTGTTTGGCGAACAGGATGCTGACAGAAACAGTAAAGAAATTTGAACAAAACAAACTGCTAAACTGAAACTTGTTGTTATACACATATTTAAGTCTCATATTCCCGCTGAAACAGCGTAGCAGAAACTGCTACAATTTGGTATATTGTACTAAATCACATTTTGGCATTATGTCGGTAACATGCGCTTTAAATGTGTTCATGCAATTTTAAATATTATATTTTTACAGGAAGTATGCATGAAGATGACTGGAAATATCACTTCTACGATACCGTAAAAGGGTCCGATTGGTTAGGAGACCAGGCAAGTAGTTTCTTCGACTTAGGTTGAGTATTACAATTTCTTATCCTAGAGTCGGTACCCGGAACTTATGGAAGAAAACGCTTCAATACCATTGATATTTTTTTAAATGCAGGATTCAATTCACTACTTGACTCGAGAAGCTCCAACAGCAGTGTTTGAACTAGAGAATATGGGTATGCCATTCTCCAGAACTCAGGAGGGGCGCATATACCAGAGAGCCTTCGGGGGAGGTACGAGGAATTTCGGAAAGAAACCAGCTAAAAGAACTTGTGCCTGCGCTGATCGGTATTATAGAATCCGTTTTTACAGTAGCTGTTGTTTATCGTGAACTCGTATTTGTAAGAAAAATGTCTATTTCCAGAACTGGTCATGCGTTACTGCATACTTTGTACGGATATAGTACAAAATTTAAAAATATCCAATTGTTTGCTGAGTACTTTGTTCTGGATCTCCTTCAGCAAGATGGAAGCATCGTTGGAGCTCTCGCCTTAGACATGGAGGACTCAAGCCTTCACAGGTTAATAAAATAAATATTCTTTTTAATCGACTTCAAAAAAGGAGGAGGTTCTCAATTCGAGTGTATCTTTTTTTTGTATGTATGTTACGCGATCATTCCGCCAATTATGAATCGATTTTGATGATTATTTTTGCGTTGGGTTTAGTATAGTTTCAAGGTGGTCCCATTTTAATTAAATCGGTATAGAACTTTGGAATTTGAAGATACACCAGGGTACTCCTTAACGGCGAACAGCACAAATGTATAGATTCCGTTATTATTATGGTTACTAGTGTTCGCCCATTGGTCGTAATTCGACCTACTCTTTCATCGTTGATTCCGTTATTATGGTTACTGAGATTTTGCTTCACGTATTAATGTCTATCTATCTATCTATCTATCTATCTATCTATCTATCTATATCATCACGCCAGCTCCCTCGCGGGGTAGGCAGAGAGTACGAAGTTCCAAGTTTACGTATTAATGTAATGATTATATAAATCCTGTAGGTACCTTACTGTACAACTCAGCAAAATAATATAATACAGGTATATAAATATTAGTAAGTAATTCCCGCGTCACTTAAAATTGTAGAGGTAAATCGACTTCAAAAAGAAAATAATAAATATTTAAAATCGGTACCGGTAAGTGCAGTCGATTACTTGGCACCGGCTTCAAATATTTATTTTTTGCTTTTTGATTTTAACGTTAAACAATGCCTTGCTGTCCACAAAGGTGGACTGGTTTTAACAGTTATTTAAATTCATAAGTAATATAAATTGATCTTTGAATCCAGTACGAAAATTTATTATTATCTCAAATCTTATAAAATATTCTATGATTAGAATGCAGCCAAGTGTTACGAGCCCTTTAGCTATTCAATTCAATTTCCGACTAAGAAAATCTGTCGTTGGTTTTAGCGTGTTAATAGGTTTAAGGAACGGACGGAGCGGGTGTCGCAAACGTCGCCCACCGCGTCGCCAGCCACCAGCAGGTAATACGCTGGCGTCAAATACTAATTAAACATTTTCACTTCGTTAATTTGTGTACCAAACTAAACGCTTAAAGTAGGGGTAGAAAGGAATACCTGGAAACTCAGATTACGTTTTAAATAAAACAAGTCGCGCCTATATTGAATAAGCGGGTACCGTGGAAAACCACTTTTCGCCGACGATGTTGAATGACTCTCGAAAACAGCTTATAGACATGACTCAGAAGTGATATGGGTCTATAGTTCTTCAATAGGATTTTGTCGCCATTTTTGAAGAAGTCAGACGTCTCGGGTTCAAACCCAGGCACGCACCTCTGTCTTTTCGAAAGCATATGCATACTAAAAATTAATGATAAAAAAAACACCGTCACGCCTATATTCCCCAGAGGCGGTGGCAGAGGTGTACTAAGTACACCCACGTTTCGCCGACGATGTTAGGTCCCATGTAATATAGGGCGAGCCTATTGCCATATACCGGCCACAATTCCAGACTCCGGACTCATACTGGGAATTTTTCGTTAGAAAAACTACATTTGTCCGACCTAGGATTTGAACCCAGGACCTCGTGATCACAAAGCGATGCGCTTTGCCACCAGACCAACGAGGCAGTCAAAAAATCAATTATCACTTCCTTTAACGGTGAAGGAAAACATCGTCAGGAAACCTGCATGCCTAAGAGTTTCTCGAAGGTGTGTGAAGTTCGCCAACCCGCACTGTGTCAGCGTAGTGGACTATGCCTAAGCCCTCTCAGTTTGAGAGGAGGCCCGTGCCCTACGGTGGGACAGTGTCTTATCAGGGCTAATATTATTAGTTTTGAAGAAGAGAACCACCACACTTCTGGGCTATGACTGGCGTTTTGCACTCGACCTAATACGTGGAGCTTCTTTATTCTCAGTGCCTAATACTTCGATATCCCGAACGAGAACAAATTGTGGAATTAATGACGCATATTGCTTTACGTACTGTATTCCATCATTATGAATATTTTCACATGAAATCTCTGTCATTGTAAACACACATATCCTTAATATCGACTACGTCAGATGATACTCATAAATCTAATATTCAAATCAAATACCTGTACATGTATAATTGATATTAATTTTACACATGCTAATAAAATCCAAATATTTAGGGTACCCTTTTGAAAGGCTTATGTACCCCTAGCAGGAAGCGTACGTCCTTTCAAAATATGAATATGAATGTAAATCGAAACAGCTTTAGTTCGCAATACAATCTATCCCTGAAATACTTTATTATAGATTAAGACAAAATTTAAATACAACGATTGAAAAAATGTGAAGAAAGCCAAGATTATGGTTTTTGAAAGGGAAGAAACCAGAACGAATGTAAGGATTGTGGTTGGTAACGATGTGCTGGAGCAAGTGAATGAGTTTTTATATCTTGGATGCGCCTTCAGTAAGGATGGGAAATACACCGCTTACATAGAGAGAAGAGTGAGTGCAGGGAACAGAGTGAATGGTGCGATGGGAAAGCTACTCGGGAGCCGGCACTTAAGCCATAAGGCGCAGCTGGCCATACATAACGGAGTTCTTGTCCCAACGCTGTTATATGGTAGCGAGAGCTGGGTATGTAAGAAGGAGAATGAAAGTAGGATAAATGCGGTAGAAATGCGAGCTCTGCGGAAGATGTGCGGAATAAAGCTGACCGACCGCATTAGCAACAGCGTAGTAAGACATCGAGTAGGTATGAAAGATAGTATCGGTGTAAAGATGAGAAAGGGCATGCTCCGTTGGTTCGGGCATATAGAAAGAATGCCAGAGGAAAGAATGACAAAACAGATATACAATGTGAAAGTGGAAGGATGCAGGTACCGGGGAAGACCTAGACTATCATACCACGACCAAATAAACCGAGTCTTATCTGATGGAAAAGTCAAGAGTCTCCGTAACCGGCGAGCGTGTATGAGACGAACTATGAGAGTCGAGGAAGCCAGAGAGGTATGTAAGGAAAGAACCTGTTGGAACTCTGTACTCTCTGCCTACCCCGCAAGGGATCTGGCGTGAGGTTATAGATAGATATAAGCATGTAATATACTATTATAACAATCTTTGTGACTAAAACCTATTGCTGCAATTTAGAAGAGTGCAATAAAGAAATATACAGGTCATCGACGGCTTTAAAAATGATAACCCAAAAATTCTTTTTTTTTTAAAGTAAACACTTCAAAAATCAAAAAATAAATATTCGAAGTCGGTGCCAAGTAACCGACTGCACTAACCGGTACCGACTTCAAATATTTATAGTTTGCATTTTTAGTCGGTTTACTTCTCTTTTTAAAGAATTTTATTTTACAATTTTAAGTGACGAGTGAAATATTTACTAATATTTATACACCTATATTATATAATTTTGCTGAGTTGTGTGTAGGATTGATATAATAACCATAATAACGGAATCTAAACATGCGTGCTGCCGTTAAGGAGCCCCCTGGTGTATCTTCCATGTCCGAAGTTGAACACCGATTTCATTAAAATGGGACCACCGCGAAACTATACTAAACCCGACGCAAAAAGAATCATCAAAATCAGTTCATAAATAAAGACGTTATAAAAAACACAGACGAATTGTCAACCTCGCCTTTTTGAAGTCGGTTAATATTCTGATTAGTTCTATGGCAGGGTACCTATAGGATTGACGTTATACCCATAATATCTCAATCTACGCATTCGTATTGTTTATTGTTAAGGAGTTCCCTGGTGTATCTTCAAAGTCTCCTAAAAAGGAGGAGGATCTTAATTCGACTGCTTTTTTTGTACGTATGTTACGCGATCGTTCCGTCAATTATGAATCGATTTTGATGATTCTTTTTGCATTAGGTTCAGTATAGCTCCAAGGTGGTCCCATTTTAATTTCATAGGTATTGGACCTTGGACTTGGACGATACACCAGAGAACTCCTTAACGACAAACAATACCTATGCATAGATTGAGATATTATGGGTATTACGTTAATCCTAAGGTACCCTGCCATAGAACTAATCAGAATATTAACGGATTTCAAAAAGGAGGAGGTCGACAATTCGTCTGTGTTTTTGTTTATGAACTGATTTTGATGATTCTTTTTGCGTTGGGTTTAGTATAGTTTCGATGTGATTCCATTTTAATGAAATCCGTATTGAACTTTTGACTTTCAAGATACATCAGGGGACTCCTTAACGGCGAACAGCACGAATGTATAGATTCCGTTATTATGGTTATTGTATCAATCCTGTAGGTACCTTGCTGTACAACTCAGCAAAATAATATAATATAGGTATATAAATATTAGTTAATAATTCACTCTTCACTTAAAATTGTAAAATATAATCTTTAAAAAAAATACCGACTTCAATAAGCAAAAAAATAAATATTTGAAGTCAGTGCCAAGTAACCGACTGCACTAACCGGTACCGACTTCAAATATTTATTTTTTTTGCCTTTAGAAATCGGTTTTATTTAAAAATAAAAATATTTTTATTAGTGTTATGTTGATATACTACCATCAGCTTATGGCAGCCTGTTCAGACTGGTTTGCAGATGTTCTTTTCTGTTTGGTAGGCTTTATCCATAATGTACAGGTTCCAGGCGAAGAACACAGTGATTACAACTGGTGGCTATCCTAGAATGTACTTTTCGTGCACCGCCGCCCACACGTGCACAGGCGACGGCTGCGCCATGGCCTGCAGGGCTGGCATTCCAATGCAAGACATGGAGTTCATCCAGTTTCATCCCACTGGTGAGAACCGAACAAGTTATGATTGAGATAGCAGGACTAAGGTAGTCTTTTTAGGTTTGGAGGTTTGGATGTTGCTTTATCTTCGTCTCATAGTACCTATATTGTGGCAAAACGGCAAGTAGCCAGATTCAGATGTCATTTATTGTGATCATACGTATTACATTGGTGGTATGTACATACTTATGTTGTGTGTCGCAAGACGATATGGTCGCAAAATGTGACAAAAAACATTAACAACAAAGAAATCAAATTTGGCCAATAAGTTTAAATTAAATATTTCTATTTTAAATTAAAATTAAAAAAAATTACAAATTCATAAAGTTGGCTACGAAATGGCCATTATAGGTAATAATAATAGGGCCTATATTAGGAGCCTATATTATGGAGAAGGAAAAATACGGCTTAAACACGGTAAATATAGAAGATGTATTTGATTAGATACCGCTTAGAAGCCGGTATTATAGGTCGGCTTGCCATACACTGTTGTCCTTATCTTCACACAAATGTTGGCAGCGACACTTTGGCCGGTTTTAATATTTAATTAACTCAAGGATAGATTTCCTTACCGTCAGTATTAACATATACATCAATGCCGTCAATAGTATTGTCACATTTTTCAATTAAAATGTGTCATAATTATACTTGTACTAGGCAAATCTATCCACGTGTTAAATATTAAACTTGCCATTAGTCAAAAGTTCATTTTTAGGTATATAACAAGGACTGCTACAAATATTTTTTGTAATTCAAAGGAATGTATGGTTCTGGATGTCTCATGACCGAGGGTTGCCGCGGAGAAGGCGGATACTTGGTGAACAGTGAAGGCGTAAGATTCATGGAGAAGTACGCACCGAAAGCCAAGGATTTAGCCAGTCGTGATGTTGTCTCCAGATCTATAGCCACTGAAATACGACAAGGTAATAGGAAAATTCAGAACAATTTTGCTAGGGCAAAGTATTGCGGTAGGTAATGACTTTATCATCATCATTTGTATCTACCCACTGCTGAGTGTAGGCCTTACCTTTATCAATCCATTCGTTCCGGCACTGTGCTGGTCTATTCCACCATTTACCGTCGCTCTATCTATCTGATGGTATGCCTTCAGGTCTTCGTCCATATAATTATTATAAGCTATACACTACACACCAATGATAGGTATGTACGACATTTACCATAAAGTGAAAGAAATATAAAAATGAAAAGAAATAATATGAATCGGGGCAGTAAGGGCAGTTACCCCAACCACTGTAGCTAGACGAAAATGGTCTAAGGATTTTTTTTGCGATCTTTTGAACTGTATTTACAGAATTTGATAATAAATGTACGTTTGGCATTCTTGCTGAATGTACATTTATTTTCAATGGTCAATTTACACAAAACTTTTTGATGTCAATCTATTCTGTAGAAACAGAATAGATCGACAGCAAAAAAAGTTTTTAAGAATAAGAATATAATGATCAAAACTTCCATTGGAAAAACTGAGGATAGAGTACTAGAAAAATCAGAAATCGCAAAAACGTTTTTCCCATACATTTTGTAGGGCAAATTACACAAAACTTTTTTTGGTGCGAGTCGATCCTGTTTCTTATAAGAATTAAAAACTTCTATTGGACCAACGAGGTTGGAATACTAGAAATATCGGAAATCGCATAAAGCGATTTCGTATAAAATGTACGGGAAAAGGTTTTTGCGATTTCAAAATTTCTAGTTCTTATAAAAAAAGGATCCATTAGTACAATCGTACAAAAAAGTACAATTAGCAAGAAAAAGGGTTATTTACAACCCATTTTCTTGCTGATTGTACTTTTTTACAAAATCTGTAAATTCAGCTTAAAATGTAAAAGTTAGGGATAGTTTCTTCACACTGTTTTCTTCCTGTTTCTAAAACGGTTTAGGGAGCTGCCCTTACTGCCCCATCCCAAAAATCCACCCAAAAATTTCGTTTTGAGCAATCACTCTGTTATGGCCTTAGTCCACTTTTATCTTCTCGCCCCATTAAATATTACATATCAATATTTTCAATCAATATTTACCATGCCCAGAGACCTGCTTCCATCAATCCGCATTGGGTCCGCGTGCTGGAGTTTGGCCTAATCTCTCTAACCTTGATTTGTGGGGCAAGGCCTTTGCCCAGCAGTGGTATAATGTAGGCTGATATTATTAATATAATTTATATTGTAAAATATTATCGAAAGCACTATTGATATTTTGTCCCAGTTTTAAAGGTCACGATAATATTAAAAAATAAACACCGTTATGCCTATATTCCGCAACGGGGCGTGGCAGAGGTGTCCTATCATTATGTAATAGTCTATTGTCATTATAATGGGTATATTTCTAGTCTCCGGACTGTAATCAAGAATTTAAAGATAGAAAAAGCACATTTCGTCCTCCCTAGGATTAGAACTTAGGACGTAGTTGTCGCCAGCCACACTACGTGAGACTAGACCGACAAGGCAGTTGGTTAAACTATCGATGACATCTATCTGACTTTATCGATAGGTAACATATATACTCGATACATCAAGTATCTGGAAACTAATAAATAATATTTTTGCAGAATCTATCTATACAAGGTGTATCATAAATAACGCAAGACCTCAGACACCCTGATTAGATAATTTTCCTAATTTAAATTAATTAACCTCTTTTTGACGCACTTTTATACCCCAATTAACAATGCAACTAGTACATTTAGTGTGCGAATTGAGAAATACGTTTTAGAAATGCATTTGGAATTTCCGTATTGCTTTGAATCAATAATCAATTTAGTTTATTATAGCGCACTAAGGGAGTACAGCATATTTTTTCAAAATAAATCAAAAAAATATAAATTGAAAATAGTTGGAATCAATCCAGTTATCGATTTAGAACAAACTACTTTCAGGTCTTGCGTTTTTTATGTTACACCTTGTATAATCACGCTAGATCCTGGGTCCTTTGCTGGGTAGACAAGTGTTGTATTATTAGTGTACACGCTCTACTGATAAGACTCTCTGTCAATTTTAATTCCAAGGTCGAGGAGTTGGACCCCTAAAGGATCACATGTACCTGCAACTCCATCATCTGCCACCGGAAGTGATCGCCTCGCGGTTGCCAGGGATAACGGACACCGCCGCCCATTTCACTGGCGTCGACGTGCGTACCCAACCCGTGCCGATCATACCAACAGTCCACTACACTATGGGTGGAATACCGATCAATTACAAAGGAGAGGTTAGTTTTAGGATGGGTACTCGCCGTGAAAAAAAAATAGAGAGAGAAAACGTAGCAAATTTTTTAAGGATAATAAGTGACACGCAGTTTTACTAATTATTTGCTCTTCTCCCTAGATATAAAGGTCATAAGTTTAAGATAAAGCCACGCGCCCGTACATTGAGTCTAGTGGACCTAACTTATTTCTTTTTAAGATAATGGTTTGATCTGGCGTGATGATATAGATAGATAAAGGTTTGGTAAAATAGCCGACGGAGCACAACGGGAGCGCGACGGAAGCGCTCAGCTGCGTTCGATCGTGACGTTTGCCGTCGCGCCGAGCGGGGCTGCGCTGTGTGGCGTCTCCCATACATTTAAGTTTTCAATTCCCCAAGCCACGCCACCGCCGCTTTCCCGTCGCGCTGCGTCGGCTGTGTGGCGCAACCTTAAAACTTTTCCCCACACTGTGAATTATTCCTGTGTCTTGTGTGCGTTTACAAACACTAAATTCACATACACATACGCCCCGAATGAAATAAATATTTGTGCGTTACACAAAGATTCGTCGCGTGCGAGAATCGAACCCGCTATCACTCGATCCAGTGGTTGGAGCGGCTTAAGCTCTAAACCACTGGACTAAGTCGTCCGTCAACGTGTTATCGAGCGAGTCGTTTGACATTAGGATGAAATTGACACGTACAGTCCTACAAAGATCTTTTAGCCCGCGGCCATAATCAGAAATAGCGCTGTCATCAAGTGAAACCTCACTACATGACAGCAGAGTTGCCGTTTGCTATGAAACTTACCAAAATTCTTTTTTTTAATTAAACCATGAGGACCCACCAGTCGAAATTTTTCCCCTAGAAGTAGGAAAATTTTACTAAATGTTAACTCTAATTTCACACCAACGCCCACATGTCAATGTCATTCAAAGGCTAAAAGATCCTTGTCGCACTGTATTGTCGGTGCTTTATCTTTCTGAAAAACTTATTATCATTGAGTTAGGCTCAGAATGACCACTTTCATAAGAATGACTACTTTCATAAAATTACTACTTTACGACGTCTAATAGAGAGCTCATAAGAAACTCTTTAGTCCATATGATATGTGACAATAGTCACTTTAAAACAGAATGTTTCATTTGGGCCATGGATATATTACAATGGATTGAGTTTTGTCAAAATATTACTAAAGAAAATTAAACTGTTACTCACAGACACAACATTGAATTTTCTATGATTTAAACAACTCGAAAAAACCATGATGAGAGAGAGCAATAACTTGAAGTCCGTTGCCATGTTCGCACTAATTACGATGCGGTATGGTGACCATAAGGTAGAACTAATACGAATTATACTATAACCCACGCCAGATCCCTTGCGGGGTAGGCAGAGAGTACAGATATAAGAAATATACCTATTTATGATATGGGTTAAATACGATGTATACCATTTATTACAGAGTTCAAAACGAACAAGGTTCTCAGTTCGTCTCTATATACAGGATGGATTAAGATGGGACAAAGGGGATACAGAAAAAGGGCCCTAGGAGACTATTTTTAATTCTTACGACATTTGGAGCTGAATTTAAAGATTCTGAAAAAAAATGTACAGTCACCAAGAAAATGGGCAATTTAATCAGAAACTTTGACTACTACTCATTTTAGATGTGGCATATGCGTAGAAGGAAATAATGACGGAAATAAACAGTGCCCGAGAATTATACATTAATTATATGTCAACATGTTTGGTCACACTATTTAGAAAGAGACGTAGGGCTCTTAAGTGAATATCCTTGTCATCATGTTTTTTTCGCAAAGTGCTTAATCCATTGTAATATATCCATGATTTGAACATACAAGGATATTCTTAGAACGAACGCTGTCATCAAGTGACGTGCCACCTCATGCCGGGCACAAAGTTGCCGTTTGTTATGAAATTTACCCAAATTCTTTTTTTATTAGTAACCATGCAGTTGAAATATTTACCATATTTTACTAAATGATAACCCTAATTTCACACTCACACCCCCCTGTCAATGTCATCCACTGGCCAAAATATCCATGACGCACTATAGTTTGTGATTTTGAATTGTGATTCGGAAATGTCTAATTTTACGAAATATTTTCGATACCTACATTTTATAACAAACAAGTAATTTAGTAATTTACTTGTATATGGTTTATATTACTTCACAATACAAGAGCACATTTCCACAACATTCACTCTACTTTCAAACTTCATCGGCCATGCCCAACATTCACTGCCGTAAGCCATAAGCGTAGGTATGAATACGCCATTGTGAATAATCAGTCGAGCATTTGCTGAGACAGATTGACTACCTCATCACGGTGTGCAAGGAAAACGTGTGTTTCGAAAGAAGACAACATAAAAATGTAGACATTATGGGAATATGGACGTTATGGGAATGTGGACGATATGAGAATGTGGACGATATGAGAATGTAGACATTATGGAAAGTAGACATTATGGGAAAGTGGACGTTATTGGAAGTAGACAATATGATAAAGTAGTCATTTTAGGAAAGTAGTCATTTTGAGAAAGTGGTCATTCTGAGCCCAACCCTTTGTGGATCACACAATAGGATGGGTCAAACCCGTGACTACTCGATCCAGTAATGCACTATGCTCTTAACCTCTAAACCAACCTGTTGTTAACGGTGAACACGTCCTTTGTTTTGATTTTTCATCAGAAACGAAAACAAATTGCTTCCATGGTTTTCAGAGATATATTATTTACATGATCAGCCTATACTGTCCTACTATTGATTAAAGTCCATATCTCATAAACTGAGGTAGAAATGGTTAGGTTCTTCTCCACATGGACCCAGTGTGAATTGGTGGAAGCAGGTTTGTGGCTATCAGCTGTTGGAACTTATCAAGCCGTCTATAAGTCTTCCAATCTGGACAATGACGACTACCGCATAAGTGGGAACCTAGATCAATGGCGTAGCTTGCCTTTCGAAACACGGAGGCTGTTGAATATGCAAATATTTACCACACACGGTCACCCATCTGAAGCCGGACGCTCCTTATGATCGCTAAGAATACAATAACACGGTCAAATAGCGCTACAAGCGAAGCGCTTGTAGAGCTGTTTGACTGTGGTATTGTATTATTTGTTGTGCCAATATATAAATCTCTTTTTTTGTGTTTTTAGGTTCTCGTACATAAAAATGGTAAGGATGAAGTGGTGCCTGGTCTTCACGCCGCTGGAGAGTCTGTAAGCAATTGCCATGGTGCCAACAGGCTTGGGGCCAATTCCATATTGGATGTCGTCGTGTTTGGTGCAGCCATAGGGCATAACATGGCAAAGATTGCCAAGCCTGGAGAAAAGCAACCGGATTTGAAAGATGTTAGTATGAGTTTTACAGAAAAGTCCTTTAAACTCAGTGCGACGGGAGCGTGACGGTGGTGTGATCTGGGAAGTTGTAATGTACAGAAATGTATGGGAGACGTCACACAGCGGTGTCACGCTCGGCGCGATGGCAAACGTCACGACCAGCTGCCGTCGCGCTTGACGCGATTACAAACGAAGCACGGTGGGAAAGCGAAGCCGTCACGTATATGAGCGAGATACCGTCACGCGTTCGGGCGGGATGCTAGTATTATTTGATGCTCTTAATTAGCAATCACATAGACAATGGAGCTGGAACGCGTTACAAGCGAACAAACGAAGCACAGCGAGAGCGAGACGCCAATAGGAGAGCGAGCGGGTCGCTAGTGTTTTTGTTTGATGCTCCTAATTAGTACACTGTCACATAGACATGAGGCTGGAACGCGTCGCACTCGACGTGAACATGGATTTAATATCCAAACCGGATTGAGCACTCTGCAAAAAAGTGACGACAAGGATACTCACCTAGAGCCCTACGACTTTTTTTAAGTAGGGTGACCATACATGGGTATATTTAGACTTAATTCTATCTATATCTATAACCTCACGCCAGATCCCTTGCGGGGTAGGCAGAGAGTATAGAGTTCCAACAGGTTCTTTCCTTACATACTTCTCTGGCTTCCTCGACTCTCATAGTTCGTCTCATACGCGCTCGCCGGTTACGGAGACTCTTGACTTCTTGACTTTAGACTTAATGATTAAATTAAGTGTAATATTAAGTGTAATTAAGTGGTACACTCACAAAATCAATACGATTCGTACGGACATCGACCTGATCTAGTGGTTGATCAGGTCATTGGATTGAGTAGGTGCGGGTTTGATCGCCGGACGGGAAAATTCTTTGTGTACCCATAAAAATTCCTTTGGGTCTCGGTGTTCGTGTATGTGAATCTCATGTCTGTAAATGGACCCACGACTCAGGAATAAGTCCTAGTGTGAGTTATATATAAAACAACTCATAAATAATCGTTGAAGTCTGTACATATACACTATAGTTTATGTATAATAACGCATTTGAAATATAATATATTGTCCAAGTAAATTCTTCATTATGGTCACCGTACTACATCGTATTGGGTGCGAGAGAGACACTGGGCTCCAGTTCGTTGCTCTCACTCATCATGGTTTCTCAAGTAATTTAAATCACTAAAAAATACAGTGATGTCTGTGAGTTTAATTTTTATCTTGCAATATTTTGATATTACTCAATCCGTTTTGTATAATAAATCTATGGATGCGAAGCACAACAGGAGCGAGACGCAGATATGCGTGCGAGTGGGACGCTAGTATTATTGTTTGCATTTTAGTCGTTAACAGCAACATGGTAAACAACATATTTCACTAGTCTGGAGCAAAGCTAGATATCGAGAAAGCAGGGTACAGGGATTGTTTCGTGTGATGTTATGCTAAAACTGGATGTTTTAGATAAAAAATAATATTACAACATTTTATAACAAATCTGTAGCTATCAAAATAACCTCTTTTTTCAGAACATTTGCGACACAAGTCTGGATAATTTCGACAAGATTAAGAATGCGCATGGTTGTGCTCCTACCGCAGAACTGAGAGAAGCTATGAAACATACCATGCAAGACAAATGTGGTGTTTTCAGAGAGCAAAAATTGTTGGACGAGGGTATGTAGACATGTAAACAAGTGTTCATGTGTCGAAGTCTATCGGATATGGATGGTTTAACTGTACCAAGACTTATATGTTTCGCTTCGTATATAGTTGAACTGCAATCGCGAAGCTGCATCACTGCCAGTTTTGAATTTTACTTTTTCGACTTAAAGTTGGGTGTTGTACAACTTATCAAATTTTGGTATGGTAAAATGTTATTTGTCAACCGAAATCACCAAAGGTAGGATGCAGATGTGTTTACGGGTGCTAGCAGTATTGTAGACGGGTCACCTTTATTTAATCGTAAGCCAAATGATGAACTTAACAGTAAATTATCATTTGCCAGCGGATACCGGGATCCAAAAGTGGTACAAGGCTTTCAGTGACATCCGCGTATCTGACAAGCGTCCAAATTGGAACAGCGACCTGATTGAGACCTTAGAGCTGCAGAATATGCTGCAGCTGGCGGTGCAGGTGGTCGCCTGCGCGAAGAACAGGACCGAGAGCAGGGGAGCGCACTTTAGGGATGACCATCCTGTTAGGTGTGATGAATAC
Organism: Phalera bucephala; assembly: GCA_905147815.2. Classification (NCBI taxonomy): domain Eukaryota; kingdom Metazoa; phylum Arthropoda; class Insecta; order Lepidoptera; family Notodontidae; genus Phalera; species Phalera bucephala. Next base: position 2,946,435 of record LR990609.1, on the reverse strand, counting down.
GACTATAGCAAGCCCGTGGAGGGGCAGGTATGTTTTTTCCTATATGCAAACTCTGAAGCAACTGCTGAGCTGACTGAAATGTGATAGTGGCAAAACGGTCGACACCGAGCTCTGCGGAAGATGTGCGGAGACAAGCTGACCGACCGTGTGTAACAGCGTAGTAAGATAGCGTATAGGTGTAAAAGATAATATCGGTGTAAAGATGAGAATGCTCCGGTGGTTCGGGCATATAAATATAATGTTCTTCGATTAATAAGCACATACGCATTATGCGTGTGCGCATCCAAGTAAAACAGTAAAAGTTGACTTACAAAATGTGTACCCCTAAGAGACAGATGAGATAACGAGTGAATAAAAACTTAATAAAAATGTTTATGCTTAGTAGTCTGACCTTAGTTATTTTTATTTTAACTCTTTACTTTTAGACTAAGAAGCCTATAGAACAACATTGGAGGAAGCATAGCATATCAACGCCTAACTACGATACTGGAAAAGTGACAATAACCTACAGACCTGTAATTGACCAGACTCTGGATGAGGGTGAGGTCAAGTGGATACCGCCAGTTCCGAGGGTGTACTAAATTATTATCGAGTATTAAATTATTTCGATGAATAAATATTTGTTTATTATTTTGATGTATCGAACTATAACGGGTGATAGTGTCAGGTCAGCACAGTTTAGGCGAAGTTCTCCACTTAAATTGCTGAATTTAACATTTTGAACTGGTAATTAGCGGCAGTTACACTTAGCCCTACCAGTTATTTTCCTCTGATAGGGCTAAGCAGGTACTACTAATACTACATCTATGGGACTAAGGGCCTATTTCATGTGACAATTAGAATGGCGGATGTATGAATAAGCTTGTAGTAAGAATGAGAGTAATGTACCTCTCTTATATACCATTTCGTCAGCCTGACGTTGGAACCGCGGGTGGAATTTAAATTGAATAAACTAATAACAGTGATATCAATGTACCAGCAATGTACCTGGATGTATTAGACGATCAATAAGATGCGTTTGATACTGTCTTCCACTCCTGCCTGACAAACTGCACCGAACGACGAATTATGTAGAATAAAAATCGATGAAGCATATTTTTCAACCAAATTAGCTGGTTTGTCCATCGATATAATATTTGTACTTATGAATTTATTACCCAAAACGGATTGAGTAATGTCAAAATATGGGCAGAGAAAATCATAGAGGTAGGATTTAAAAACAAAGGGATTATACAGTTCAGCCTTACACTTTTTCTGTACACTTGGTACGATTTCGGAAACCAATTTAAAAATCTTTGTTCCTGCATGGTTCGAACTTCTTTTTGATTCAAGATTTATGTCGTCATTTTGACGTAGGCTCCACGCAAATTTATCGGTTAATATTTGTTTTTCTAGTGACTGTGTTATTTTTGTTTTCAATTAATAAATATGAATAATTAAAATATCTGTGAAAACATGGTGCCACATACCTGTGTGTGTGTTTGAGTGATATACGCTGTTGGCCGTGAGGCCTTCACAGCTTCACCGGACTGCGAGCGAAGGGCGAGCGTGAAACCACTACGCTCGAGCCAGGAGGGCAAGGGGCGACATACTCGAGGGCGCCTCAAGGAGGAACGGCCTCTGTTTGGAGAGTCGCTACAGGCCACATACCTAAAATACCGTGCTTTATATTGGAACGCAAATCCTATTGTTCTAGAAAAATAAATGAAGCAAATTATGTAAGCTTCGGCCGATGACTTGGTTGTGCTGTCCTATGGTAAAGATAACATGTATTTTCTAAAAAGATGTAACTAGTTTAAAGATGCATAATAACTACACCAGATTCACTGTTTCCCTGAGAATAAATGATAAGATTTAGATAGAACCTTAATAATCGTACTCCCAAAGAGATTAGGCATAATGATGGGAAAATTTACATAGATGTCGATAAAATTTTTGAAAATTGGTAATTATTTAATTGATAACGCATGTTTTTTAGGGTTTCGTACCTAAAACAAAACCCTTATAGAATCACTTCATTGTTCGTCTGTCCGATGGTTACCACCTATTCTCAGAAAATTTTTGGGTTCTTTTTTCTCAGTAACAGGTTAAGGTATTAAGTTGAAATTTACTCCAAATACGAAGGTCTACGGTCCCCTACTAGTGTAAAACATGAAGGTTCTAAGTAAACGCAAACAAAATATATGGCCATTTAAGGTGACTCATTAGAAATTATATAGCACTTCCCGTTTACCTAGAATCCTGGAATTTGGCAAAAAGAAAGGTTTTAAGGTACAGGTAAAGGAAGAAGTCCGATATTTGTGAATTTATAACTATAACATATAAAAAAATATTATTTTTCCTCAAATCTGATGAAAAATTCAAATAGCGCTGTCTAGTGATTACACACTACAACAATACTTTTTTGTCTATGTACTATCAGTGATATTTTATGGAACTATTTTGATTTATGGCGAATAAATATTTATTCACACACACACACACACACACACACACACTATTGCGCGGACGGAGGAGTATGAAATTTCCCACACTTATAGTTTATATAGAGAAGGAGTGCAGAATGCTAATATTTTATTTTAATTATGCATAAAACATTAAATCAATAAAAAAAATATTACACACACTACCATTTATTTGACACACACACACGCATATATAGTCTTTTGATAATTGTTAAAGCCTGTAGTCAAATTGAGAATAGATTTATATTGTTTGTCTTTAATATTATTTGTCTATAGTCTGCCTGAATGTCAAACATATCCAGCAAACGACGAAAAAGTTTTTACAAAAAACATCGTTTACAGAGAAGTATTGTATCATTAATTAAATTATCGAAATATGTATGTCAAGTTCAATGGACAGCATTTTCTATATCGCATGGTTTTTTGTTTCAATTTGCTGCATTTTTTGAATTTTTTTTATTTAAATTTCATATAATTTGTTTGATAAAATCGGCAAATTTACAGTGTAGCATTGGCGAAATCTGTGATTATAGAAGTATAGTCTTTGACAATGTAACCTTAATAATGTTCAAACTTATAATTTAAATTAATTATGGTCGAATTTCGACCAAAGGGCGACTACTAGTTAATTAAATTATGGAAAAATTTTATAAAGAAAGAGCACTTTTTTACAAGGTACCGTATAATGCGTTTAGAGATCGCGGAGGATCTCGTACAAAATGTAGGGCGAGCAAAATGTAGTTTCTCTATAGAAAATTTCCCACTATCAGTCCGGAGTCCGAAGTTGTGCCCGGTATAATAGCAATAGCCTCGCCCCTATTACATTGACACCTTACATTCTCAGCAATAAGTTGGTGTGCGCACACCACCACACCTCTTAGCCACTCCTGCTTGGGGAATGTAGGCTTCCCGGTGTGTGAGAATTTATTATACGGAAATAATAGAATATCAACGTTGTTCATTTAAATTGTAAAATATATAAAAATAAACATCGTCACACCTTTATTCCCCAAGGTCGAATGTTTGGTCTTTTGCAACTGGCATTGTGCTCGATGTAATGGCAAGCCTAATGCCATTATATCGGGCACAATGCCAGTTGACACTGGAAATATTTCTATCGATAAATTACATTTATTCTGACCTGGGATTCGTACTCAAGACCTCGTGATTGCTACGCGCATTATTCGCCAATAGACTAACGAGGTAACTTTTTAGAAGATTTTGTGTTCCTATGTCTATCTGTCTTTTCGGTTCAAATCTTGTAATCCATTTTCAAGCACTTCGGAAATTTTATTTTTTAATTTTGTTTTATTTTATTAAGGTATCCAATAGCGTTTGACAATAGAAAGCATGTATCTGACTAAGCTGAAATTCAGCATACGTATATAAGTTCGGTGACAATGCAATAATATAGTACATATCATGGACCCAGCTTCAGAACAGTCTTTTGATGTGGTCGAAAGGTGGCCATGGAAATATGTTAACTACTCAACATAACCCCCTCGTGTTGAGGCTAGTTAGATTAGTATTGACAACTATTATACAACCAGATGATGTTTAGAGTCTGATGATAAAGTGGCAAGGTGACCAACAGAAGTACCCAACTACTCAATATATTCCCACCGTGTTTGGGTTCGTTGGATTTGTCTTGACGAGTTCTGTAGACCCGGATGATGTCGAGGGAATGAGTCTTATTATAATTTATTTTTCAAAAATAACACCTTCAATACCTAATGCGGTAGTGTATAAACTTAATTTAGAACTTATTATTAATAAGAAGTTGGCTTAATTTTATAACTTATAGTAAATAATGCTATCCTTGTGAATTCGCTCAAAGTACTGTTAAACAAGTCCGTCTCCGTAGCGATCAGGTTAAGAGTGCGAGAGGCACGCGCCAGCGGCCTCCCTCAGCAGGTTAGTGCGGCTCCGCCAGCAGCCGCGGCCGCGGCCGCACGTACTGGTCCGGCACGCATAGACCTTAAACAGGTATAAATCAACTGAGAATTCCCTTCTAACTCCCAGTTCGTTGTATCCTACCATACCTTGGATAAACAAAGTTGGATACATAAGCAGATAAAACGGGTAAACTCCATACAGCCTCATGTATAAGTACCTAACAAACTTAGTCTGTACTCTTTCCAACATGAGACTGTATTTAGCTTCATTAGGAGACCATATACTAGCATTACATTCCAGTTGACTTCCCACTAATGCATTATATAACGCGACTATCGCTTGAATGTTTGTAAAGCCACTAACCATACGCAATGTAAAACCTAAATTCCTATACGTTATTTTGCAAATTTTCCTGATATGATTCCGGAATGTTAACCCCATGGTGAGGTGGTCGGTTATCCTTACTCCAAGCCACTACATTATCTATATCGTTCTGTAATCTATCGCAATCCTCTGTATTTTTTATTGTCATAGAAAGCTTGAGATCGTCTGTGAAAAGCAAAGCATTTTTCACAATTTAAGGCAAATCATTTATCATTAATATAAATTGTAACGGCCCAAAATTGCTGCCCTGGCTTATTCCCGAAAAGGTAACATACGGATTTGACCTATATCCAGCGTATTCTACGTATTGTTGCTGCCTGTGTCCTGCCCCTTATGTAGCTGGCAAAGAATCTGAGCAAATGGGGACTAAAACCGATCCCCGCTAATTTTTTGAGCAATGTGTCATTGTCGACTAAATCAAATGCCTTTTTGAAGTCTAAGTAAGCGGCGTCTGCCCCCCACTGTCCACCTCAGGCAGTAAAATGGCATCATTTCAAAACATTTTACAAAATAGTGCTTCGATGTTGGATTTAAAAAGCATAGATTACAACCAGTAGCAGTTTCAATGTAAAATTAACTTCGAATTGTTCCCTTTTAAATTATTATATTCTTTGCAATAGGTTTTATTCTTAACTATTTTGATCTCGGTTATATTGAAATAAATAAAAACGTTATGAAAGGTTAATTTTTATTTTTTACAAGCTTTTATTTAACTTACAATGTTCGTATGTCTATATGTCTGTCTTTCCGGTTCAAATCTATTAATCCATTTTTCAAGCATATGATACCCATCTGATTGAGCTAAAATTAGGCCCCCTCATATTTAGGCTGGTTAGATTGGTATTGAGAAGTTCTGTAGACCCGGATGGTGTCCAGGGTCTCATGATGGATGCGGAGGGTGACCGACAGAACTACCCAACTACTCAACATAACCCTGACGTTTTGGGGCTCGTTACATTTGTCTTGATAAGTACCATAGTACTTGTCAATCTCCGTTGTGTTTTTGCAATAAAAGCTTGTTTTAAAAATATATTTTTAAATTAAAATTATTATATAACGAATGTCAAGATTCTTTCGATACAGTTACTATTCTTGATTACTACAAAACTTATATAGTTACGCATCTATAATAGGCACTATGAGTTACAGCGATATTTTGTATTGCAAAAAAATATTTTATTTTCGGCCTATATACAAAATGATTTCATCGATAAAGCTTTCGCAGTTATAGCACAAGTATGGTTTATAGTCTATGTCATTAATGCAAAAAATGTACATTTGTGTAACTGGTAATGATAGATTTGTCCCCTTTATAATCACTCACATGACAAGGGTAAGCAGTGAAAATATATAAAAAATCTTGCTCCCTCTATGCTTCTAGTAACTCTATGACGAAAATTAAAACTCTTACAGACACAACACTGAATTTTTTATGATTTAAACAAGTTGAGAAACTATGATTACTTACCGAGAGCAATAATCTGGAGCCCGGAGTCTCATTCGCAGCCATTACGATGCAGAAGTGTGACCATAAGGTAGAACTAATACGGATTATACCTATTTATGATATGGTTTAAAAACGCTGTAAACCACTTATAACCGAGTTGAAAACGAACAAGGTTCTCAATTCGTCTGTATATACAAGTGGATTTTTAAAATGGGTCGGTAAGGGCAGCTATCTCAACCGTTGTAGCTACAGAAAAACCCTTTTATCGTCGCAATGAATCACGCAAAACGGCTGAACGGATTTGAATGAATTGGCACACAGATAGTTTATTACTAGTATTAACGCATAGGACACTTTTTATCCCGGAAAAAATATGGTTCCTGTCTAAAGTCAACGCGGAAGAAGTCGCGAGTAGAAACTAGTAATTTATAAATTGTTTATGATTTGTGATGGCTAGAAAACTAAATAGAAACCTTTTTTGGTAGTTTGATAGTGATTATTTGATCATATTCTCGATATTGTCATTAATCTTTTATCACTCAAAGGAAAAACGCCGAAAATGTCGTAAATTTTTTTTAAATCTTGTACAATTATTTTTATTTTACATGACTATTCACGAAGAAATACTCTTTTTTAAATTTATTTATTTATTAAACCCAGAAAATATTATATACAGATATTTTTTATGAAAGTAGGACATGTCCAATAAAGAATACTACGAACGGTGGCTCATCATTAAAGAGCAGCTGAAGCTTGCTCTAGCCGAAGATGAACATTTACAAGAGTTTGCGGTCAACTTAGTAGGCCTTAAGCCGCAAGCAACAGCAGTAGAAATTGTCGCCAGGACCTATTGCAAGTATTGCATGCTGTATAACCAATTATGTGAGTGCTACGATCAGATGGAACAAGTTCAACGAAGGGTTGATATAAAGAAAATTATAGATGCCCTTACATGTCGTTTGCTCGAATTGAAAATGACCTTGGAAGAAGTGGAAGTGTTCGAATTCACATACCCAGATAATGCCTTACAGCAAATGTTAATAAAACCCGAAGATATACAAATAATTTGTCCATTTTTTTATCCTTTTGAAATCCGAGAAATAGAAATGCAATTTATAATGGATGAAATATTTTCTGGTAAACGCTTGGGAGATCGTACACCAACGCCTTCTGAAGTTTTACGTAAAGAAGAAGAAAGATTGGAAGAAGAACGAATATTAAGAGAGAAAAAAGACGCTGAAATAAAAAGAAAATTAGCTTTGGGTGAAGATATTGAAAGCTCTGAAACATTGGCGGTACTGTCGCCTGAAGAATTAGAAAAAATGAGGTTCGAAGAAGAATATAAACGCCATATTAATAATATACAAAGAATGGAGAGATCGAGGTTCACTGTGCGGGAGAAAGTTCAGAAAATGAATAAAGATGCAAATTTATACTTAGAACTTGCCGGTTTAAAAGCGCCAGCAGCTAGAGAAGAATTAAGAATGAGAGCAGCAAGGTTAGTACAGTTAATATGTAGACGGTTCCAAGAAATCAAAAGAATCCAATGTAGAGAGCGTAAACTCAGAGAAAAAATTGGTTTGGTAATACCTTCTTGGAACCCACCATCAGCAAAAATTCAACTAGAAAAAGTTAAAGAAGAGAGGCGAAAATTTAGACGCCACTATTACGAGAAATGTATGGAAGCTTATATGAAAGAACAGGCTCGCGTTTTCAAACTAAGAGAAGGTGATATCATGGAAGATATATCTGATGAAATCAGGCAATGGCTTACAGAATGGTACAAAGAGCTCCGTTTATTTGACGAGTTCCCTTATCCTGAGGAAGGTGGCTCTATTCTTATAGTACGAGGGGAAACGTTTACTATACCAGAGTATATTGAATGGCGTATTGCAGAAGATAAGAGACTTAAAGCAGAAGCTGATAACCCAAAAAGTAAAGAGCAAATAAAAGCTGAAAAAATTGCTGCCCGAGAGGAGAAAAAACTACTGGAAATGGAGGCTAGAGAAAAAGAAAAGAAAAGATTGCTGGATTATAAAAAAACACGACTAAACCCAGAATGTGATCCAGGTATTTATCTTACTATTGGAAAAAGGACTGAAGCCTTAATGGAGGCTTGGGTGAATTACGAAAATCACTGGAAGCATATCGATAAAAGAGACGCACCATTGGATGCAATTAGAGGATATATATTTAGGCTTTTAACAGAGGATGCATATGACCATGCAAAATTACAATTACGTCCAATAGTTGATGATATGATGAGGTTAGAATTAAATATATTACGTAATGCTTTAAAGAATGATTATCACGCTGCTGGTATTTTTAAACCACCACAAAGTAAAAAACGGAAGAAACCAAAAAAAATAAAACCTCCCAAACCGGAGAAAATCAGTCCCGCTGCTATGTTCCAACAATTAGCAGATGAAGGTATTGTGAGGAAATATCCTCGTATAACGCTGGATGATTATAAGGGCGATAGAAATTACGCCGCCGCTGATATGAGAGCTGTTCTATGGACACCGTCTTTTCCGCCACATTGCGTTGGTGATGTGAAAGAACAAATTAGGATTCGATGTATATTGACTCTAGGCTCTACATGCCCTAATGCGGTTAGGACACAATTGCTAGTAGGCCCTAAAGGCGCTGGTAAGAAAATGCTTGTGCACGCAGTCGCAACCGAAACCAATGCTCTCCTCATAGACCTCTCACCTATGAATGTGTACAATAAATTTCCTGGACCTAAAAATATGAAGAAGATGTTTCAGTTTATAAACAGAATAAGCAAACTGATGCAGCCAACAGTAATACTTGTTGAAGATGCCGATAAATTGTTCTACAAAAAAGTACCAAAAGAGGAAAAGATGTTTGATCCTACGCGTATGTCCAAAGATTTTTACAAAGAAATCGTGAAACCGATTACGGTGAATGATAAAGTAATTATAATTGGTACAGCAACAGAACCATGGATAGCAAAAGCTAAAGCAATGTATAAAGTATTCCCATCCTTAATTATGATTCCAAGATCTGATTACGGGAGTATATCAATGATTTTGACTCAGATGTTGATGAAGTACCATGCTGTAAAGCGAGACTTTAATGTCCATAGTGTCGCTCAAACTCTGAGAGGGTATGACTTGAATACGGTGAGACAGGCCGTGAATGAATTACTAAGTGGTGATAGAGTGGCCCAGTTGTATCATAAGCCTCTTGAACCGCTGGAAATATTATCTGCCGTGTTGAATTCGGAGAATGCTTATTTCTTTGATCCGTTCGACTACCAGATGTTCCAAGATTGGTACCTATCGTATACGCCATGGGGAGTGAAGTACGTGGATTACATGGTGATGCTAGAGTCCCAGCTCACGATAAAATTGAAACAAGACAAGAAGAAGAAGTAGAATACAAAATTGTACTTACTTTTTTATTAATACTTTGCAAACGGATATGGGAAAATTCAGTTAGTTGTTTTTGAAACATTAAACAGATTAAACTGGTTCTTCTAACTTCAATTTTGGATGTAGAATTTATTGCACATTGATTAATGTGTAAAATTCACACTGCTTGGCTAGGTTTTTATATTATATCTTCTATCTATTATGTAGGCGTCAGTCTGAGCGGAGTTAATATAGATCGATCTATGCTACTATGGAATAAAGTGGTAATTAGAGTGAATTTGGTAACATCCAAAGATACGTCATAAGATAGTGGTTTTATTCTAGTAGTATCTCATCACGCCAGGGTAGGCAAAGAGTGCAGTGTTCCAACAGGTTCTTTCCTTACAGTCCTCTCTGGCTTTCTCCACTCTCATATTTAGTCTCATACTCGCTCGCCGGTTACGGATACTCTAGACTTGTCCTTCAGATAAAACACGGTCTATTTGGTTATTCTAGTAGAAATAAAAAAAAAACATTTTCACGCCTAAATTCCTCAGCGTGGGTGGCAGAGTTACGGTGATAGGTTCATGTAATAGGGGGCAAGCCTATTGCCATTTTATTGGGCACAATTCCAGACTCACTGGGAATTGTTCGATTGCAAAATTACTTTGTCCAACCTAGGTTTCGAACTCAGGATTTCGTGACCGCTACGCTCTTTATTCACCCAGGACTATGACCTTCTCATCATCTTGATTACTTGGTGCAAATATTTCATCTACATTCTAATACAACTTTGTACATAACGTGGATATGCGAGAGAGGAGGGTTTCGCATATCAATTAATCAATCTGATGGACGGCTTGGTGCAGTAGTTGAGCTTAAGGCGCTCCGCCCACTGAATTGAGTAGCCGCGGGTTCGATGCCCACACGGGACAAAAAATCTTGGTGTAACTATTATTGTTTCCATCTAAGTTTGTAAAAGCAACCGCGATATAGTAATTATTCCTGGTGGCTATGTTATAAAACAGTAATAGTATAAAATCCAACTGGCTTCATTACCCTTGTAGCAATCTACTAACAAGATTAAAAACCAAAAAAACAAGAAAAAATTATAACTTTACAATTTATTAAGCAAACGATATACTAGCTAGACATGCGCGTGCGAAGCAACGACAGGCGCGTGCGTCGGTGGTGTGCGAGGCGAGGAGGGCTTGGGCGGGGGCGGCGGGGAGCGGGGGGCGCCGTCCAACGCCCGGTTCAGCCGCTTGATGTGACGTAACTGCCGGAGGACTAACCGCACGTGGGAGTCGCGTAGCGCGCGTACCCCGCCAAGCCACTCTTCCGCAGGCTCTAATTCAACACCTGCTTTCTTTTTATCTGAAAATTGTTTAGGTTATAAACATTTGACGGTGGCAGTTTGTATTGAATGATAAGCCGCCGAGCGTCCAACTAAATCCAAAGCTCAGATTATTGTTAATATATATGATTTAGTTTTTGCATTAACTGGTTTAGAGTTTTTGTCCGGCTTCGTAGATCTGGATAAAAAAGACCAGCGCCTGTTCCTAGCTAAATGATATATTCAGTTACGAGAACCATCCACTAGGCAAGATACAAGTCTTGCATACATTTTAGTTTTACACTCAATAGGATTTATGGTGAACTTGTAGCTTATATAAAATTCCACAATCATTTAGTAACATAAAAGTCTTACCTCTGTGTGAGGAGTCATTAAATTGTGTGCTTTTCCTTAAAAAAATAAAAATTTAATTAAAACCACGAATGAATAACTACTACTAATTTAGAGAACCTGTTTTAATAATAGTCGGGCTCAAGAATGCATAGTATCTAAAGGAGCTAACAGAATTATCTCTTATAAAAATGTTCCTAATAATTTATCGATACATATTCCTTGTTAATTCTTCTATTTATCGTATCTGTTCCATGAGTTCGAAAGTTATATGAGTTTGGGTCTCTTTTATTTAGGTTAGTTAGCGACTACGACTAGTATCACTGTTGCTTAAGAAACCCAAAGTCAGCCAACTAAGCATAATAACTGATTTCTTGTCACTGTAGCAGAGACCGGCGTCTAATATAGAAAATCAGAAGCATGAAAACGCTCTAATTTAATGCTCTTGGTAACCCATTCAAGTGTGACCACAACCCTACGTGTGTCATTAAAGAGAGGCATTATGCAATAGCTATGTCCACTTATGTAGATGACACTTACGCTTGAATAGCAATGCTGCGTCGAGCACTGTCTGTATCCCCAAGAGAGCGTGTGGGTATTGTCGCTTGCCTGCAATTATAGAGGGTTCCTTAATATTATTATTTACAAGATTTATGTAAACAGTAGAGCATAATACTAGCGGTTCGTATAAGAATCGTGCATACAGACGCGCGCTCTATGCAAATTCTTACAAGGCATCAGCGGATGAAGTCAAGCCTAAACTTTTCTCGAACTCTCTCAGGACGTAAACTGTACAGCGTTTGGTCCACTACCAGTAGGTATCACTTGGAACTTATTAACGTCATAAGTGTAACAGACCGAAGATCTGGTATTGGCCAAAAAGATTTTTTTATATTGAATCAGAATCAGAATCAGAATATTTTTTATTCATGTAAACCATTACAGTATTTATGAATCGTCAGAAAAGTAACAAAGACTCTACCGCCACTTCGGAATGTCATTCCTGTGGAGAAGAAGGGCAAGAAACTCCACGGTTACTCTTTTAAAATAAGAAATTACAAACTTTTTCATCTACATTCTGTTGTGGGGTATGGGAGAACAATGTATGTTGGTTATCAGGTGAGTCTAAGTTAAAAAAGCGAATAATACTATTGATTTGATTGATTTTTCATACAAGAACTGTGGGTATTTTCAGTTGGTTCTAATAGCGCAAGGTGGCGTTGGTGGTTGAATTATGATTTATGATGTACGAAAGTTCGATGAAGGAAAGTTTTGAGTAGAGATCGATGGTAGATAATTTGATAATTCATTACTCATTTCAGACTCGCGTAAATAGTCGTGTAACGTTCCAGTTCCAAAAAATATCAAGAAAAAAATGTACCGTGGTGCACATATTTTCCAGGAAAATTCTCTAACGAGAATCTTTAGTTACCTAAATGGCGCGTGTGTTAGTAATTATTGTATTGTTAAACCGGCTAGATGATTTAGATGATTTTTTTTGTTCTTATGGCGTGACCTGTATAAGTCATAGCTATAGTTGGACTTGGTAGTTGGCATTGTCGTCGGCCGGATACGAAGCTGCAGGAAACTGCTATTATCATTAGTAGAATTGAGTGTAAGTACCGTATTTTGACGTAAGATCTAGATGACAACTGCACACGTTCATCAGTTTTGGAAAGCAGCTCATGGTCGACACAGGAGGCGCAGGTGGGTGATTTGTCCAAGTTCTGAAGCGGTAGAGTAGTGACCAGGTCCTGAAGCATGCAGCGTATAGTACTATCACATCCTTGAGTCTTTTTCTGTAGAAATGTTGACTATTTTATTATATCATGAACAGTGTTATATAGACGCCTTAATGGAAGCCATATGAAATTACGAAGACCATCGTGACAACATGTTGACGTCTAGTTGGCCTACATATACAGGATGGATAGTTATCATGCCGAGAAAGGAAAAGAGTATAGAGGCTGTTAGATTAAGAATTAACAATAGTTTTTGCAGCCATTTTTTAAAACAAAGAATTTTTTTTTAATGATTGTATTATATTAATAGGATTAGAATAGAAATAGGATTAGTAAGCTGAAGTAGCTATGAGCGGGCCACATAGCGCAAAGATTGGACGGGCATTGGGGCAGAAATATCCTAGAGTGGAGACCACGTCAAGCACAGCGGGGGACGGCCGCCTGCCAGATGGCACGACGATCTTGTGAAGATCGCAGGAAGTCATTGGATGCAGGTGGCATTAGACTGGTTACGCTAGAAAGTGATTGGGTCCTGTGTTGTGGGTGTGGGTTGGTCCTATTTTCAGTAGTGGACAAGTATAGGCTGAGATGATAATGATGATGATGTTTAATATTCTGACGTTGGAGATGACATCCTGCTTTTATCATAAATCGAAATATTTACCTTAGAAAAAGACACTTTTGAGACACGTGTAGCGCCTGTATACATTTGTGGCGGCAAAGGAGGTTGAGCTGGAGTGACGATGGGTACCAAGCGCAGTGGCACCGCCGGCGGACGAAACGAGAAATACGCCGAGCTACAAGTAGAGCCGAGGCCGCGCCAATAGCTATAGGGTAAGAAACAGAAATCATAATAATAAAATGTATTTTTACGATTTCTTTTATTAGAAATAATAATATAATGGCTTTATCTAAAAGTGTTGTGGCTTTATCTAAAAGCGTTCTCTGCTCCGCTAACTAGATCGAGTATAATTTTTTTTTGAGTGTGTGTGCGTGATCTACGCTGTTGGCCGCGGGGCCTTTATAGCTTCACCAGACAAGAGGGCGAACATGCAACCACTACGCTCGAGCCAGAAGGGCAAGGAAGCCACTAGCTCAAGGGCGCCTCAAGGAACGGCCTCGGCCTCGGCAGTCGCTATGGGGGAGGGCTAGGTGTCTCGCCGGGGTGGTATCTGCACAGGCCGGCGGCCGAAGGGATTATTCGACCTCGCCGGCGAGGTCGATGACTGATCCTGTGTATGCAATAAGTCATTGAGTGTCCCGCAAATATTATTTTCCGCCAGGGTGTTGTGTTTGTGATATTTATTTATATAATCGCACCCACCATACACGAATAATTCTATGGGTGAAAGTTTCTTACTTTTTAAATTTAGTGTCTTAGATTACTACAAACTAATATTTTTCTCAGAAGCTATGCCCTTGTTCTTAGTGGACCTTAAGTCACCTATCTACCTATATCTATTTGATATCGAACTAATTGCATTTTAAAATTGTCATTATTGAGTTTAATTTTAGTCGACTCAACACAAGTCATGCAGCCCCGCTCGGCGCAACGGTGGCGCGGCTTGGCGAGTTGTAATCTACTGAAATGTGCGGGAGACGCCACACAGCGCAGCCCCGCCTTGTCCGGTGAAGCTGTCAAGGCCCCGCGGCCAGCAGCGCAGATTATTCACACACACGTGTAGCCCCGCTCGGCGCGACGGTGGCGCGGCTTGGCGAGTTGTAATCTACTGAAATGTGCGGGAGACGCCACACAGCGCAGCCCCGCCTTGTCCGATGACGCTGTCAAGGCCCCGCGGCCAGCAGCGCAGATTATTCACACACACGTGTAGCCCCGCTCGGCGCTACGGTGGCGCGTCTTTAAAATGTTTTAATTGAATGTTACTCTATTTAAAGTTATTTTAGTTTACTTTTAATAATTATTTCTAAATCTTAATGTAGGAACATATTTTAATCTCCAAGCCAGTGAATAGCCCTAAGCACACAAACAAAGTAGTACCAAAATTATTTTTATTTTAAATATAATAGAACTTACAGTAGACTTTCATAAAAAGGTGAGTTAGGACGTATTAGCGATTCACGGTACATACCTATTCGGTGCCTGTATATACTCTTCGCTCGGGTTGGTGTTCTCCAGGGCATATTCTGGGGGAAAAAAGTTCCCAGGGCCAGACCGACACGATTGCTCCCGCGAGCGGTCTTTTCTTCGACGTCGAGGTGAACAGACCGATGGGCTGCGCGCACGCACCCTTGGTCCTTGTCTATTATCATAAGCCGTGAACAAAATATTAAATTCCGAGACGCTATGGTTCTGTATAAAAGTTGGTTAAGCATAGGAATGACATTCCGAAGTGGTTGAGTCTTTGTTACTTTTCTGTCGATCCATAAATACTATAATGGAAAAATATTATGATTCTGATTCACAAAGCCGATCGTCTCTTGACGATAACGGATGACTTGGTTCAGTGGTTAAAAGCGTAAGCTGGTCCGTCCACTGAATCAAGTAGTTGTAGGTTCGTTTCTCGAAAGGGACAATTTTTATTATTTACGAATAATTGTTTGTGTCGTGTGTATATTTGAATTTCATGTTTGTAGACGGACCCACTTCACAGGAAGAATTCAGTGCGAGGGTACATGTTATTAATGAGAGAGATATAATGAGAGTTTATCGATAGGAAATACACCATAACAAAAGATTATTCTTACTTTAGGTACCTGAGTTTTCAAACCTCTATCGATGTCCCTTTAAATTTAATTTATGTTATTGGTGTGGGCGACTTTTTTAAAATATAGAATTATTATTATTAATATGGCAAGCAGTGATAGCCTATTGGTTAGATCGTTGGACTGCACTGGGCCAGCGTGGTGGATTATGGCCTAAACCCTCTCAGATTGAGAGGAGGCCCGTGCCCAACAGTGGGACAGTTTCTTAACATTTTTCGCAAATTGATATTCAAGGGGCACCGCTCGGCGGCGTGCGGCGCACTAGACACACGATAGTGTTTGCTTATTTCTAACTAAGCCCGCGTATAAATGCTGCTCGAAATTTCATTTACAGAGCACGTTTTTAATAGCTGATTGGACTATAATATCTTTAGAATATTTCATTCTTATAGAAATATAAATGTGACGGATGGCTTAGTACATTGGATGGAGCATTGGTGTGACTCACAAATGTTTGTGTGTGTGGATTTCATTAACAAACGCGCCCACGACTCAGGAATAACTCCTATTTGGGTCTTCGTTTAAGAAAATGAACTAGCCTAGCTGAAGTTAACTTAAGTAAAGTTTTCATACTCAACAAAGTTAATTTGATTTTCTTTTAAAGAGTTTTTATGAACTCAAATACACGGCCGTGTATGTAACCTATCTATACAAACAATTAACAAACGTGTGCGCCACTAAATCCTCATAATTACCACTATGCAATATTTCAGATTCACTTTTTATTGTAAAATGACAAATATAAGAGAGATTTTATAATGGTAAAAATAAATCGATTGGAAACCCTCAGGCTTATAAACCTTACGATTTTACGCTAGGATTTCAGAAGCGCCAGGCACATAATGAACTACTAGTCCGAGGTTATATTCTGCACTGTCATCACCTGTATACTCCTATAACTTGAGTGCATCAAATGATCTTACCTCACAGGTGAAGATCGGGATCGAAGGCGACGACGAGAAACATGATCTGAAAAATATATAGGTATAATAATCTACCTATATCATCACGAAAGATTCCTCGCGGGGTAGGCAGAGAGTACCGAGTCCCAAAAAGTTTTTTCCTTACAGATCTCTCTGGTTTCTTTTACTCTCATAGTTCATCTCATACACGCTCACCGGTTACAGTGACTTTTGACTTGCCCTTGAGATAAGGTATGTTCTGTTTGGTCACAATAAAATGGTCTAGGTCTTTTCCGATACATAATAAAAAGAGCTCTTCGTGTGATTTTTTTATTGTAACGAGTGTATCAGATGTGAAATGTATAGTAGAGGCATGTTATGCATACGGGATGTGGTTCCACTGACCGTGTTGAGTCTGTGGTGGATATCTGGTTAATGTACTCCAGACGTCCGGAAATGAGTCGTCAGTTTTCGCATCCTGGGCAGGTTCTGAAGTGTTTTCGACGGCGGGCTCTACGTGGTCACCACTCAGTTCGACGCTGGGCACCATTAGACCGCGATCCCTGACAAAAATAGGTATAGGCAGAAAGTTAGGTACTGCAAACAGATAACTCAACAAATTGTCCCTGTATTATTGATGTTTTGATCAGGTATTATAATTAGACAAAACATTCATAATAGATTGGAGGGAAACGAGATAGCTAGGTTCTGTAACTCGTAACATATTTCTGGACTTACCCAGAAAGATTTTACTCGTTGCAGTAACTATCTACTAGGGCGGAAGTTAAAAAAGCCTTAACCTAACCAGCCTTATAGGCAGATAAGCACAGGTAAATCCAGCAAACCGAAAGAATGACTACAACAACCGAGGCCGGTCTTGATCTGAGCATGTAACTCACACTTTTAGTTGCAGACATACAAAAGTAAGATAATAAATTTATTTTTCAATAAATTATTATCTAGAATACATTTACATTTTCCGCATATATATTTCCATCTATCTATATCACGCCAGATCCCTTGCTGGGTAGACAGAGAGTACAGAATTTCCATAGGTTCTTTCCTTGCAAACCTATTTTTTTTTAACTTGCCAAAAGATGGCGTTAGTCACGGCAAGAACAGAACAATAAAATAATCTTACAATGAACTGAAACATTTCATAGTTAATTTAGTACGACCAGTCGACCGATAATCGATCAGAAGAATACAATAACTATATAATTTTACTAGATTTCAAAACTACGTTGGGATCTCACTGTGTCAAAAAATTCCTGAATGTCATTTGGGCTTTCTTATTTATTTTTAGCATTTTCTTTATGGATGTGGCCTATATCTTGTTGTAATTTTTTACTTTGAAGTTTCCAAAATCATTTCTATTTATTTTCATCTAAATCATCACGCCAGGTACCATCTAATATCATATTTTTATTTTAGTTTTAAATGGTTCAATAAACTTTATGTTAGCGACATCTATACGATATTAGCAATTATGGTTATACCCCTTTAAATGTGATTAGCTTTAAGTACATACCAATAGATGTCGTGTATGATAATATTTAAATTTAAGATTCTTATTATGGTAAACTAGATTTTGCCCGCAGCTCCACCTGCCTACATTACATAAAATATGTAAAATTTACACTTCTGCCCACTACTAAGAAGAATTTGGCTTGATAAGTTTTTTTTTAAATTTAAAAATTCATGATTTAGCCATTATATAGAACAAGGATATCTCTTGCAGAACTCCTGGCCCGTGGGGTATTTTATTTTCAAAGTAAAACAACGTTTGGATTGGTCAATGTGAGATGGGTAACATAAGTCAATCCGATGAGGTAAGTTTTCCCTATATCCATACTTTCTTATAAATATAAGTTAGAGGTAAAAACAATAGGTAGTCACAACGACAGTCTACTTGATAAAATAGATATATTATAGAAATAATGGATAGATATTTTATAATAGTCCCAGAAATAAAAATTGGGGATAAAAGAAAAATTAGTACGTTTGATGCGCTCAAGACACACACGTTTACCCATTTTGCCTAACGCATTGGTCCAATGTTTGCCAAACATAATGACCAAATATGTTTAACAAACATTGATAATGGCAGACTAGAATTGTAACGAAGCGTCTCCATGCTTTGTAGAGGAAAGCTCCCTTTGTCCCGGTTACTGTCATTGCACGCGGCAGTCGTTAGGCTAGTTGCTTTGACGAGATCTTCGTTGGTCTTAGTTAGCTAATATTTTCTTTGCACCATCATCACAGGTAGATCTTCATAATCGCGAGACGCGAGAACAAAGACCTTGAGCTTCTTCGTAAACAGCTGCAGTGGGGTATGCCTTATCTACGCCACCGTGGACACGGTATCAGTTCAAGGAAAAGCAAGTCATATTTCTCCCCCCAAAGA
This sequence comes from Phalera bucephala, assembly GCA_905147815.2. Classification (NCBI taxonomy): domain Eukaryota; kingdom Metazoa; phylum Arthropoda; class Insecta; order Lepidoptera; family Notodontidae; genus Phalera; species Phalera bucephala. The sequence goes on along the minus strand of LR990609.1, from coordinate 2,927,404 downwards.
CGGACTCTTCGATGTTACAGGGGGGCTATGGTACGTGTCTCACGGAGATTTCCAAGCACTTTCAAAGCATTAATACCAATATGAGATTGATACTGCCTGCGAGCTTTATCCGAGGCTCATGAAAGCCTCTTGTGGGATTTTCCTCAAGTAAAAAAAACTTTTCCGCTAACCGAATCCATGTGCTAAATTATCTTTGTGGGTTTATGGTACGCTGGTATCGATTTGATTTGTAATAATATTTCTCACGCACAAAAATTTCCACAGCAGGAATTAATCTACACATCCAATATTTATCTTCATAAAAATATCAAACATTAGCTTTCCGTAACCTTTTGTTTAGCAACAAATCGATCGGGAATAACCCCATGACTAGTATGACAAGACCCTATATCTAGATGAAAGACCCTTTTGAATCTTACCATTCGAGCGACGGTGTGAGGTCAAGAATAACTGGTTATAGTTTCAATGTAGCAAGTATATGAAGATCCCTTTTGATGAAGTATGAATGGGGGATATAGGGGTCGATTGGAAATGGTCCGACCACACCTAGTCCAGGTGGTATGTGTTAGGAAATCAATGTGTTGATGTATGGCCCATCAATTAATTATATTGGCTAGTCATCGTTCTTTTGTTTTTGTACGCCTGTGCGGAGGGTGGGTGCTCTTTTGAGGGGAGCTTTTAGTCAAATTCGTTTGCTTTTGACGTGAATTTAGGTTTGAGGGGCGGACGGTTTACGGGATTTCGTTTTGTTTGACAGGTATCTACATTTTTTTAATTGTTAAGTGTAAAGATATGATAAAAAGGTCTTGAAGTAGATTCAACTATAAGGTGAATTGTGGTTATGGTCTTAGTGTGTAGATAATTGGCATCCACAGTAAGCCATTGCGTGATAATTCTGATAATAAACATTGATTATTTTAATAAGTTAACGACACCGCAAACAGTTACTAGACCATGAGCCGCTGCCATCTGACTGTATACATATATCATTACCTAAGAGCGTATTTTAGTATAAAAGAACTATTTTAATTTTTTAATATCCCAGTTTACACTCAGCGTAGGTCAAGACTAGAACGCTGACTCTCGTGCCTACATTTGATGAACTAAACGATGAACTGTTTAAATTAGGTATTATTCTTACCTATCTATCTATCTATATCATCACGCCAGCTCCCTCGCGGGGTAGGCAGAGAGTACAGAGTTCCAACAGGTTCTTTCCTTACATACCTCTCTGGTTTCCTCCACTCTCATAGTTCGTGTCATACACACTCGCCGGTTACGGTGACTCTTGCCTTGCCCTCCAGATAAGACACGGTCTATTTGGTCATGGTAAGATAGTCTAGGTCTTCCCCGGTACCTACATCCTTCCACTTTCGCATTGTATATCTGTTTTGTCAGTCTTTCTTCTGGCATTCTTTCTATATGCCCGAACCAACCATTATTCTTACAACTTATTTAAATACCTACTGCTGCTAAAGAAATAAAAAACATTTCACCATACGTTTGTCTGTATTTATACATATAATAAAACTGTTATCTATACATATGATAAAACTGTAACCGAACCGAATCTGTACATTGAATATTTATAAAATTTTTAATTATGATTAATTTTTTAATCGCTATAGAAGCCGAAACCTTTTTATTGGAATTATTGTCTGTCTCTTTGGGTTTCGATCACGCAAAACTGCTGAACGAGTTTCAATTAAATGTTGTTTGGTAATAAGTTATACTCTAACTTAAAATAATAAATATTTTTATCTCGGAAACAAGAACCAATCTGGGAAAATCGCGGGTTAAACCATAAAACATTATTATTTTTATTTTGTCAGTCTCGCCCTGCAATGTTGCTTTAAAATGCGTGATTTTGTCTACACATTAATTCCTCCATAAACTGATATTTTTTCGTTCGTGTCCTCATGAGAAACTATTCGGTGGTTAAAAGCACTTACTTAAAATTGGGCATACACACAAGCATGATTTCGTGCATGAACCGATGATGCATTCAGTATTGTCTCTTCTGGAGAAAACTCTAACGATGAATGGTCCGGACACGAAACTTTGTATATTCATTTATTTAAGACTAGCTGTTTCCCGCGGCTTCGCCCGCGTTTATTTTTTAATCTGACATACGTAGGTAGGACTTTTCAGAATAGTCTTGTTCCAAGACTAAAGAGACACCTCCATATAAAGTTATATATCCGTTCAGCTGTGTTAATATGGAGAAATAAAAACAACTATCCCGCAAGAATCTTGCATTTCCCGAGCTAAATAGTAGTCTTAAACAATCTCGGAAAAATCCTCCATTTTCCAGTGATAGTGTATTTAATCCGTTCCGCCGTTCTGGATATTAACAAGGAAAATGATATTTTTTATTGTGCCCGTATGCCCATAAAATATCTTCTTTCTTACGAAATCACTAATCCGAAATCAATATTCCCGTGCGCTGTGCGGGGATCGTACCTATTTGACAACGTAATTTAAGCAGTCTACGTTTTATCGCATAAACCAAGTCGTCTTTGTTTTGCAAAAAACATTTATAAAGTCAACTTAAATATGAGTAAATTTTCGCTGTAGAAAAATTTCAGCAGGTCCCCAGGCTTCCAGTCGCCTGTGAAGAGAAAGAGGGAAATCGAAAGATTGCCAGGCTTTTCTTTAGCCAAAATATGATTAATATCTTTGGTCCTTCATGCAAGCGGTTAAAACCCACCAAATGCATATAATGCAGGATAATATCGGCATGATCTAGTGTGTAAATAAAGTTACCAATTTCATATTATTATTTCACGACTTAAGATACTTTAATACAATCTAGATCATTACGTCAGATACCTCGCGGGGTAGAGAGTACAAAGTTTCAACAGGTTCTTTCTTTACAGACCTTTCTGACTTTCTCCACCCTCATAGTTCGTCTTATAGGTACACGCTTGCCGGTTACGGAGACTCTCGACTTGCTCTTCGGATAAGATATGGTCTCTCATGGTCATGACTAAATAGTCATGGTAAAATAGTCTAAGTCTTCCCCGATATCTACGTACAGCGGCGTGGAACCATTTGACCCTTTGTAAATATGTATATTTCTTTTTTTACAAAATATTTAATTGGTTGTTGTTCTACTTCCTTCCATTTTCGCATTGTATATCTGTGTGGTTTCTTTCATATTAGGTTTCTTTATAATCCGTTCAGTATGAAGAAATAATAGATATACCGCAGAAGTCGTGCTATTTTTTGAAATAAAAAGTGTTCTGTTTTATTTTACGATGAAAGACACCTTCATATAACGTTTCAGTTGAATTCGTTTAGCCATTTTAATATGAATAAATACTAGCGATGGCACAAGAACCGTGATTCTTTCCGAGATAAAAAGTATCTCGAATATTATATCGAGACCTTAAACACCTTGAACGTGTTAGTAAGATCCATGTTATATATGAAGAAATAACAGAAATATCTAGATATCCCGGGAGAACCTTGTAGTGAATATATTGTATAAGCATTATTCCAAGATTGAAGAGACACCTCCATATTCAGTTTCTTTTAAATCCGTTCAGCCGTGTTAATATAGAGAAATAAAAGTCAACAAATAAAAATCAACTATCCTCCAGAAATATTGCATTTCCCGAGCTAAACATTAGTCTTGAATAATCTTTGAAATTTCCTCCATTTTCCAGTAGTAGTCTTTTTAAAATCGGTTCCACCGTTCTGGATTATTATTAACACGGACAAACAAACATTTTTTTTATTGTGCCCATATGCTCTTAAAATATCTTATTTATTTCAAAATCACAAATTCCAAATCAATATTCTTGTTCGCTGTGCAGGGATCGTACCTGGGGAACTATTCGACAAAGTTAGTTAAGCAGTCTACGTTTTATCGGTTAAACCAAGTCATCCTTGTTTCGCAAAAGTATTTCAAAGTCAACTAAAAATGAGTAAATTTTTATTGTACAACAATTTCAACAGGTCCCCAGGCTTCTAGTCACCTGTGAAGAAGAAGAGGGGAATCGAATAATTGCCAGGCTTCTTTAGCCTAAATATGATTAGTATCTTTGAGAATTCATGCAGACCGGTAAAAATCAACTTTTACTGGTGTATTTTTACCGGGAGTGATTTTATATACCACTTACACGGATAGTATCGGCATGATATAGTATGTGAACAAAGTTACCTATTTCATATTGCTAATTCACGACTTAAGATACTTCAATACTATCTATCAATCTATATTATCACGTCAGATCCCTTGCAGGGTAGGCAGAGATTTCAGATTTCCAACAGGTTCTTTTCTTACAGACCTTTCTGGCTTTCTCCACTCTCATAGTCCGTCTTATACATGCTAGCCGGTTACGGAGACTCTTGACTTGCCCTTTTGATAATACACGTTCTATTTGGTTATGGTAAGATAGTCTAGGTCTTCCCCAATATTAACGTTCTTCCACTTGCTCATTTTATATCTCTGGGTTTTTTTTTCATATTGTTTCTTTATAATCCGTTTAGCCATTTTATTATGAAGAAATAAAAGATATTCCGCAGAAGTCATGCTATTGTATATTTTGCTATGTTATATATTTTTCGTAATAAAAAGTGTTTTGTTTTAATTACAGTGTAAGACACCTTCATATAAAGTCTCAATTAAATTAATTTAGCCAGCTATGTTGCAAGAACCGTGATTCTTTCCGGGATAAAAAGTATCTTAAATATTATTTAGAGACCTAAAATACCTAGAAAGTGTTAGTAAGATCCATTCTGCCATATTAGTATGAAGAAATAACGGCTATCCCGGAAGAACCGTGTGTGAATATATTGTATGTTTTGTCAACTTCCACCAGACTTATTTCTGTATCAACTATCTCTATCACTGGGTTCAGTTTTAACCCCAATTAGCCCGCACAGGTGGTCCTTGTAAAATATAAACTAAACTATAGCGCGATCTTATTCAACTATCTATCTATCTATCTATAACCTCACGCCAGATCCCTTGCGGGGTAGGCAGAGAGTACAGAGTTCCAACAGGTTCTTTCCTTACATACCTCTCTGGCTTCCTCGACTCTCATAGTTCGTCTCATACACGCTCGCCGGTTACGGAGACTCTTGACTTTTCCATCAGATAAGACTCGGTTTATTTGGTCGTGGTAAGATAGTCTAGGTCTTCCCCGGTACCTGCATCCTTCCACTTTCACATTGTATATCTGTTTTGTCATTCTTTCCTCTGGCATTCTTTCTATATGCCCGAACCAACGGAGCATGCCCTTTCTCATCTTTACACCGATACTATCTTTCATACCTACTCGCTGTCTTACTATGCTGTTGCTAATGCGGTCGGTCAGCTTCACTCCGCACATCTTCCGCAGAGCTCGCATTTCTACCGCATTTATCCTACTTTCATTCTCCTTCTTACATACCCAGCTCTCGCTACCATATAACAGCGTTGGGACAAGAACTCCGTTATGTATGGCCAGCTGCGCCTTATGGCTTAAGTGCCGGCTCCCGAGTAGCTTTCCCATCGCACCATTCACTCTGTTCCCTGCACTCACTCTTCTCTCTATGTCAGCGGTGTATTTCCCATCCTTACTGAAGGCGCATCCAAGATATACAAACTCATTCACTTGCTCCAGCACATCGTTACCAACCACAATCCTTACATTCGTTCTGGTTTCTTCCCTTTCAAAAACCATAATCTTGGTTTTCTTCACATTCAAGTGTAAGCCATTGATCATGCAGTCGTCTTTCATAACTGTGACTAGTGTTTGCAGATCAGTGGCTGTTGGCGCTATTAAAACCGCGTCATCTGCATAAAGTAGATGGTTTACCACTAAGTCACCCATTTGTACACCTTCATTCATCGCTTTCAGTCTTTGAAGACTTTTGTCCAGATATATTATAAACAGTCTAGCGGACAACACGCAACCCTGCTTGACGCCGATTTTAACGTCAAACCAGGGTGACCTGTTACCACCCACCCGTACGCATGCCTTGCAGTCCACATAAGTGGACTGGACGGCTCGCAACAGAGTGCCATCTATACCATACTCTGGCAAAATGTCCCAAAGTCTCTTTCGCACAACTCTGTCAAATGCCTTCTCCAGATCTACAAAACCGCAGAAAACCTTCCGGCCCACTGCCAGATGCTTCTCTACGATGTTGCGGAGTGAGAAGACTTGATCCGAACATCCTCTTCCAGACCTGAAACCCCCTTGTGCCTCGCACAACATTCCATCGGACTTCACGCGCATTCTCCGTTCAATAATTTTACCGTACACCTTGGCTGCCAAGCTGATCAAACTGATGGCTCTGTAATTGGCGCAGTCATATTGTGAACCCTTGCCTTTATACAAGGGTACTATGACTGCGCGGCGCCAATCTGTAGGGACTCTACCGGTCCTCCAGCAAAGGTTTGCAAGGGCCCGGAAAGCGTCCCGGACGCAAGTTCCACCATATTTGATCATCTCGGCAGATATCATGTCTACTCCCGCAGCTTTACCGTTTTTCATACTTCCTATCGCCCATTCAACTTCTTCCATAGTGATGTCCTCCGTTGATTCTGGTGCCGCAATCTCGCCTTTAGGCACGTCTGCGGCATCAGCATCCGGGTCATCTCCATACATTTCTCCAAAATATTCACTCCACCGGTTTAGCACAGCTTGTGTGTCTGCAAGAATGTCACCATCTTTAGATTTTATCCTTTCCATTCTGGAGCCTGACGAATCACCTCGAGCCTTTCTCACCTTGCTCCAAAAGAGTTTGGTGTTGTTCTCGAAGTTCTTCGCCAGCCTCTCCTCCTCAATCATACTGGCTCTTTCACGCTTTTCTTTCACTAAAGTTTTAGTGGCATTCTTGCATTGCCGGTATATTTCTTTCTTCATCTCTGTCATACTGGCATTCAGGTTCAAAGAAGATACATAGTCCTGCCACGCTTTCTTCTTACTTTCTACGGAGCTTTGCAACTCCGCATCCCACCATGCATCACCTTTTGCTGTAATATGCTTCTTTGAGCAACCACATACTTCTTTCGCGGATTCCACCAAACTCTCTTTCAGGCTATTCCAGCATTCATCTACATTTGAGTCCGAAGAGCCTGCTGTCAAAAGCTTGTCCCGGACTCTGTCTTCATACATTCTCCTCACGCTCTCATCTTGCAACTTTTCAACCTTTAATCTTTCAAGGTCTCCGAAGGGGATACGCTCTCGCCAGTGCCTCCACTTCCTGAACAGACCACTAAACCGCGCAACTACGAGATAGTGGTCTGATTCCAGAGTGGGGCCTCTATACGCACGCGTATCTTGTAGTTTGCTTCGGAGACGGTTATCAACCAGGATCAGATCTATCATGCTTTTTTGTTCATTCCTTCTCCACGTATACATATGTATGTCCTTATGCTGGAATATCGTATTAGACACAAGGAGACCCCTTTCCAAACAAACATCTACAATGAGCTTACCTGCATCATTCACTCTCTTATCACCATAAGGACCCAGAGCAGCGTCGCAAGTTTGCCGCCTGGTTCCTACCCATCCGTTCAGATCGCCACACAGAATCACCTTTTCGTTAGCCTCAGCCAAATCCAGAACTTCCCTGACATTATCCCAAAACTTCTCAAGGTCCTGGGGTGTCGACGAGCTTACGGGAGCATACGCTGCGACCAAAAATACTCTAGTGACACCCAGTTTTAAACGGACCCAGAGAAGTCTCGCATCGCACAGGCCATAATCTCTCACTCCAGAGGCCAGGCGACGGGACAGCAAGATACCCACCCCCATGCTGGCACGACTGCTCTGCGGTACACCAGACCACAGAGCCATCGTTCCATCAGGCAGATCACAGGTTTCACTGCCCCTCCGCTTAGTCTCTGTTACACACAGAGCATCCAGGCGTCTCTCTTTCATTACATCAATCACCTCATGCATCTTATCTTCCATACCACCTCTTACATTCCAAGTGCCTATTCGGCACTCTGCACCCCACGACTCGCCAGTTCGGGCCCGGCGTGATGGGTGGCGGCCCCCATCGCCGCTTCCACCTATATTCGTACCGACGGGGGCGGGCCGGTACGCGTCGCCTCGGGGGGACGCCCTAGCCCGCACTGCGGTACGTCTTCGGTCCAAGATTGCAGCCATAATGACTGGCAGGGGTCGCGACGAGCACGCTCTTGGACAGACCCTTATTCAACACACACCAATAACGCCGTCTCAAAAAGTGTAAGTCTTCTCGTAAGATATTAATCGTACTAGAAGTTTCGTATCTGGCCATTTATCGTTCTCTCCGGAAGAAACAATTCTGAATACATCGTCGGTTTATGCACGAAATCATGTTTGAGTGTTTAAATCAAACGTGTATGAACAATTTCCAATGAGTGCTTTTAACTACTGCATGGTTTTTTGTGAGGAGACGAACCTGAGTCCAATATCAATTCATGGAGGAATTCATATGTAGGCAAAATCACATAGTTTAGGTCGTAACATTGCAGTTCGGGACACACAGTAAAAAAGTTTTGCGGAATATCTCGTGATAATCTAGTAGCTAAGTTGTTTTGGAACAATGAATGATTTATCAAAATCGACTCTTTCTTTCTTTCCTCAGAAACTATTACAATTATCGAAAATAAAATTGTGCAGAGTTGTGATCCTTAGTACAGGCTACAACTATCCCAAATTTCATTGAAATTCATCAAACAGGTATGAAGTAAAATTTCTTTTGAGAAATATTGAATTTCTCAATCGCTTATTTTTGTATTTTCTTACAAAACCTTTTGATTTTTCGGTATAAATACTATTCAATATGTTATCCAACATTTTAAGATATTTGCGTGCAAAGGTTCATCAAAATCTGCTTGGTAGTTTTGCGTTATGATGGTTTTTACCCTTGGACAGATAGACAGAAAGACAAACAGACACGAAAGCCAAAAAATGTTGAATTGGCTTCTACATCAATAGAATGATATCCGTGGGCTGTTATTTCCAAAAAATATACATAGAAATGACTTTCTTACAGTTTCATTATATGTAGTATGTAGAGATAAAGATGCTTTACTTTTCCCTACAAACTGTTAGATTTCCTGAAAACGTAAATATTAACTATGTTGTCTGTCATATGAAATATCTCCATGCTAAGTTTCACTGAAAAGTAGTTTTGGAACAATGAATGATAAATCAAAATCAATTTTTGGAAAAGTCAAGAGTCTCCGTAACCGGCGAGCGTGTATGAGACGAACTATGAGAGTCGAGGAAGCCAGAGAGGTATGTAAGGAAAGAACCTGTTGGAACTCTGTACTCTCTGCCTACCCCGCAAGGGATCTGGCGTGAGGTTATAGATAGATAGATAGAAAATCAATTTTTTTCTCTTTCCTCAAAAACTGTTAAGTTTTTCGAAAATATAAGTACACCGAGTTGTGACCTTTTTTACAGGTTACAAATACACAAAATTTCATTGAAATCCATCAAACAGGTTTGGAGTGTCTTTTTAGAAATACAATATCTCGCTTATTTTCGTCTTTTCTAGAAAAACCTTTTGATTTTCCGAGATAAATACCATACAATATATTAGCCGACATTTTAAGTATCCGCATGGAAAGTTTTTTCAAAATCCGCTTAGTAGTTTTTGCGTGATGACGGTTCATACCTTCCGACAGACCGACAGACAGACACGAAAGCCAAAAATTGTACAATTAGCTTCTACGTCGATAGAAGGATACCCCTGTTATTTGGCTTGTTATTTCCTAAAAATATTCCATGTACAGACACGACTTCCTTACAGTTTTATTATATATATATATATATATATATATATATATATATATATATATATGTATAGATATCTAAGCATAATTTGTATCATAAAAATGAACTGCCTATTCTTGCGAGACGACACATCATGTACTGACTTGAAACTTTGTTACATACTTCGCTTGAAATGTACCTATTTTAAATATTATTACAGAATACGATCTTTGGCAGTGTAGGAAGAAAAGGTTTAAATCAGCCATTATACCAATAATTTTATTATAAGTAGATAAACTGGTAATCCTTCTCAAAACGAAAGTACCCAGGTATTGTAATAAACTTAGTATGGAGGGGTATTCGGTCTTGAAGTATTGCTTTCTTGGAGAGATCTACCTACCTATGGCAAATTACAAAATAAACGCGTACGCAGCCGCGGGTAACAGCTAGTTAATTTATAAATGCACACATCTTGCTAGGAGTTGGTAAACTAATGGTTCCTATAAAGTCGCATGAAATTTATCTACTCGAACTATGAACATTAACTAGGTTGTTTTACATTTACAGACCTATAGATACTGTATTTTTGTGTGTGAGTGATCTATGCTGTTGGCCGCGGGGATTTTACAGTTTCTCTATTGATACTGTACATAATTTACCTATATAAAGTCTTCCTACTTATGTGTTCAATGTATGAGTAGGTAGAAAGTAAACTATTCAGTATACCTACCTATACAATTAAAACAACTCGTAAAACCTAAAAATCCACAAAGCAAGGAGCCTAATGAGCAGTAATCATGAACAGTTATCGCCGTAGAGGCGTTAAGCGGAGGGTGGTCCGATCCGCCCCGGGCCACCCCCGCGATTACCACTGCGTTTCCATTGAGCATCGCTAATTACCTACCAACGTTGACACTCGCTGTCCGCTTCGATGGTAATCGCATTTTCATGGTTATGCGATGAGGTTGGTTAAAGCAGTGAATTAATAAGTAGATAGTTTATTATAACCCCTTTATTGTATACTACTAGGTAATATTGTATTGTTTCCCGGGGAAGTGTTTCAAACACAAGCAATATTATACTTAAATAGAGACTTCAGCTCCTGTAGAAAGATACGTAACATAAGTTAGAGACAAACATATTCATTTTCAATCTCATAATTACCATATTAGCCCTCAGGATTAGCAAGCTGAAGTGGCAATAGGCGGGCCACATAGCGCGAAGATCGGACGGGCGTTGGGGCAGAAAGATTCTTGAGTGGAGACCACGTATTGGCAAGCGCAGCGTAGGACGACCGCCTGCCAGATGGACTGACAATCTTGTGAAAATCGCAGGAAGTCGTTGGATGCAGGTGGCGTCGGACCGGTTACGCTGGAAAGCGATTGGGGAGGCCTATGTTCAGCAGTGGACAAGTATAGGCTGAGATGATGATGATGAATAAGCTTATGTATTTTTTTAGATTTAAAAATTCACGTCGGCCCAAACTAGGAATCATTCCTATATACGGGTGCGTTTACAAATATAAAATTCACGTACATAAACATCCAGATCGAAACATATTTTTGTCCCGCGCGGGAATCAAACACGTGACTCTTCGATCCAGTGGACGGATTGGCTTAATCTATAAGATGTCCGTCTATATACCTACTCACCTATTTGTATAGGACTATCGCATCTAGTAACTAGTGAAGTATACTACAGCCAGCAATGAACAGATAACGCGTTCAAATCTTACCTCGGATAACTTGTTTTTTTTTTCTTTATTCGAAATGATAAAAAGTCACACTGATATACATACATGCACTCACGCTTTTATCTCACTGGAGTAAGCAGAGACTCCAGTTAGCCACACACTACGATTCTGATACACCTCTTTCGTTTAACCTACATTCATACAGGATCAGGTCATTCTCCTCATACAGGATCAGACACCGACCCACGATGGGCTGTGAAAGAGCCGTAGTGGATATAGGCTTTCCAAAAATAAAGTGTTAAGCCCTGTTAAAAAACTGTCCTACGGTTGGGCACAGGCCTCCTCTCAATCTGAGAGGGTTTTAGGCCATAGTCTACCACGCTAGCCCAGTGCGGGTTGGCGAACTTCGCACACCTTCGAGAAACTCTTGAGCATGCAGGTTTGCTCACTATATTTTTCTTCACCGGTAAAGCAAGTGACAGTTAATTTTTAATACGCACATGCTTTCGAAAAGACAGAGGTGCGTGCCTGGGTTTGAACCCGAGACCTCTGACTTTACTGTCCAACGGCCTAACCACTAGGCTATCACTCCTTAAATAAAGTGTGTCCTTTTGAAAAGTCCGTTCTCACTAATGGAATCATTTTTGGTTTCTATGACTTTTTAATTGACCCAACATCTTCGGGGTTCATCATCAGTATCATCATCTCAGCCTATACTTGTCCACTGCTGATCATAGGCCTCCCCAATCGCTTTCCAGCGTGACCGGTCCGATGTCACCTGCATCCAACGACTTCCTGCGATTTTCACAAGATCGTCGGTCCATCTGGCAGGTGGTCGTCCCACGCTGCGCTTGCCAATACGTGGTCTCCACTCTAGAATCTTTCTGCCCCAACGCCCGTCCGATCTTCGCGCTATGTGGCCAGCCCATTGCCACTTCAGCATGCTAATCCTGAGGGCTATGTCGGTGACCTTGGTTCTTCTACGAATCTCCTCATTCCTGATTCGATCACGTAGAGAAACGCCGAACATAGCTCTCTCCATAGCTCGCTGAGCAACTCTGAGGTTTTTTCTTCGGGGTTACAACCCTTCAAAGTTTTATTTTGTATGGAAAAAAACAATATTGCTTTATAACACAAATTTATCAAGTTTTTTCAAAAATATAATGTATTTGTTCGTTCGTATAGCTGAAGACTTAAAAGATATAATATGTACTAGGTACTTACACTTCGATATTCTTTGCTTTGAGCCAATTGAATATTTTGTTCAATTTCTGTTCATGGGGATATAATCAAAGCGAAGTGGATTATAAATCTGGATTTCTTCAAGCTTTTCCAAACAATGGTATATTGATTCTTATAGTTGAAAGCCTATATATATTTTTTATCTAGTAACACGCACAAATATTCTCCAAGAGTCTCTTATCCCTCTCTACCTTAAAGAAAGAGAACCAAGAGCGTTTGTTTACCTTAGTGGTTACCCTAATAGACCTAACCTATATTGTCAGATAGCCGGCATATTTTGTTATTTACCGACTGTTTACAGTAAAACACGTCGTTCATTTGGCAAAAAAATAGTCTCAAGAAACCTTACGCTTTAATACTCAAGCTCTGGCTCTGTTCCTGTTTGTAGATATGTTCTGATTGTTCACATTTTTAGATGTAGCTGGTGATATTAAGAAATCTTTTATTTAGGCAAAAAAATATTTATAGGTTTGATTAAGTTTGAGTCGTATTATTAAAATATAATTATGAATCTGAACTGATTAGCAAGTTATTTTAAACTAGCAGTTTCCCGCGACTTCGTACCCTAGCCTATGCTACTTCTGGATAAGGTAGCTTTCTAATGGTGAAAGAATTTTTGAAATCAGGCCAGTAGTTTTTGAGTTATTCGTTACAAACATACAAAAATACAAATCCTTCCTCTTTATACATAATATTAGTATAGATATCTTGGTTAGTTGTTTTTCTGCCTAATTGACGAGAGAGGTCGAGGCGGTATCATCTATAATCCTTGACTAACCTTATCTCGGATCTATAATCCTTAACTATTCTGAAGATTCTTCAGATAATTTTCAATTGGAATTAGACCGACATTATCAAGGACATTTTTTGCTCAACGTGCGAGGACTAACCCGTATATATAATTTATCATAGTTTTGGCGTATTCCTCGAACTTTATTATAGAGTGCTCTGACAAAATTACTTTGAGTATCGTATTATATTGATCGTAATATTTTTTTTATAATTTTCAACGTCTCCAGTTACGGAAGCTATAGTTCTACAGTCCGCAAAAATGAACTGAATTTTCTTCATAAGTTGTAGGTATCATGACCTTATTTCACTGGTGTACAAAAAACAGTATTATCTATTAGTAATCCCATTTGACCTTTGAAAACGTCCAAGATACATTTATTTCTTTTTGCCATAGTAGCCGTATGTTCACCCTTTACAATCCATGTATCCTGAACATATGGATCGTTAAGGGTGAACATACAGTCTAATCTGTAGGACATATGAAGAATACACTCCATTACGCGTTTGCAATTGCGATGTTTGAGAATCTAGAATCTAATGGTTTTTGAGACCAAATCTAAATCATTAATGTTTTTGGAAGAAGCTTTTCATACATATGTAATCACCTGATTCTTGGTGGTAGGTACAAGTCGAGACAAGTTAGTAAAACCCTTACCTTTGGTTTATTCGCTTTTAAAGTGTCCTAGTAGGTACTTGTTTAATATCGTCCGGTTTCAATATTCAACTAATGGATAGATTTGCTTACTGTCAGTAGAATTTTGACAATTTTTTTCATACAAAATATGGCAAAATTCTATCCGTGGTAGTCAAATCTATTCTGGAGTTAGATATTGAAACCGGTCGTATGTAAATAACTGACATCATAATCTACCAACCGTTAATCATCTAAAACATATTTCATTGACAGCGGCTACCCGCTGTCAATGAAACATGTCACGCGTGGGTTCTTTAGATTTTCTGATGGTATTCAAGTACATAATTGGTTCACAACCAATAACTTAGTACTTAATAACAAAAAACTAAATGTATAAGGTTTTCTTTACCAAATGTGAAAAGTACTGCGTGTCATATTATATTGAACAACGAGAAACTAGAGTTTATCAATGATTTATCTTTCTTAGGGATTACGCTTGACTCTAAGTTACAATGGGGCCCTCATATTAAGACTTTAGGTAAACGGCTCAGTGCCGTTGCCTATGCCGTAAGAAAGATCAGACAACTTACTAATGTAGACACAGCGTGGATGGTCTATTTCAGTTACTTTCATAGTTCATGTCTTACGGTATATTATTGTGGGGTAGGGCAGCTCACATTGAGTCTATTTTTATCTTACAAAAAAGGGCTATAAGAGCCATCTATAACTTAGGTAGTCGCGACTCTCTCATAGAATTGTTTAAAGAAGCTAATATTATGCCGGTCCCATGCCAGTATATTTATAAAAACATAATGTATACAAGAAAAAATATAGAACTATTTAATTAGGCGATAGGCATTACTATAATACGCGACATAGAAATACATTAGCTCAATCGCAATTTCTTCTGACAAAAATCACACTTCTTTCATGGGGTACTGAGTTAGATTTTATAATAAAATTCCTCTTGACGTCACTAAACTTAGTGACAATAAATTCAAAGCTTGTATTAAACGTACGCTTAGTAAGCAAGCTTATTATACGCTAGATGATTATTTAAAGGACAACAATACTTGGATAGGGGCTGTTTCAGCTCCACTTGATTGAATATGGACAACTTGTTTAGCTATTATTATTTAATATTTCCTCTTTTCCTTCTATTAATTTAGTAAAATGAATGTATTTTGTTTTTCTCATTTCTTTCTCTGTAAATGAGGGAACCATGTAGCCATTAACATGGATAGTATATTTTGTATAATTTAACTTAGACCTACCTGATAGACCAGCCTACATCGTTCTCCCATATCCTACAACAAGATGTAGATGGAAAAAGGAAATGTAAAAAAAAACTATTTTAAAAGAGTAACCGTGGAGTTTCTTGCCCTTCTTCTCCACAGGAATGACATTCCGAAGTGGTGGTAGAGTCTTTGTTACTTTTCTGACGATTCATAAATACTGTAAAGGTACATGTTACATGAATAAAAATATTCTGATTCTGAGTCATTTATTTTAGACAAATTTTACATTATTATTAGTATTACGACATATGAAATATTACGATTTAATAATAAAAATGAATGAATGGTTGTGGCAGTTACAGGGCATGAATTGTTTATTATCGCGTAGTTCCGTACTAGTTCCAAAATATTAAAATGGACAACATTTCGGGTATTTAACCTCAATTTTGTCATACGAGTACAAGTTCCTCTAATAATCTATAAGAAATAAGAGAGTTGTAAAAAAACTCACCAAGAAAATAGAAATTGTATTTGAATAACTCTGAAAGTTTGGCATTTATGAAAAAATGCCCGTTGCATAAAATCATTGTATTTGATAGTACTATCCAAATACACTGCAGCCCTTAAGTCCCAACTTTAGAAATCCAGCCCACTAGGCGACCTCGCCGGCGAGTCGAAGAATCCCTTGCCCGCCGGCCGGTGCAGAGCACTACGGCGAGACACCTAGATTACGCCTTCCCTCATAACGACTGCCCAGGCTAAGGCCGTTCCTCCTTGAGGCGCTCTTTAGCTAGTTGCCCCCTTGCCCCTTTAGCTCGAGCGTAGTGGTTGAACCTCTTGTCCGGTGGAGCTGTAGACCCCGTGGCCAACAGCATAGATCACATAAACACATTAAAAACCTATCCTCATGCATTTCTGTCGAATAAGAGTGCTAAGCACTAGACCTTATTCACTGACAATTTACATTAAATAGATAAAAAAGAATTGTTAACAATGTAACCATCTTCAGATAGGATTAAGGTTAAAGTTCATATCTAGTTTTTTCTCTTTCTATTGAAACATGAACAAAACTCAAGAACAACAGTGAAGGAAAACATCGTGAGGAAACCTGCATGCCTAAGAGTTTCTCGAAGGTGTGTGAACTTTGCCAACGCGCACTGGGCCAGCGTAGTGGCCTATGGCCTAAACGGTCTCAGTTTGAGAGGGAGTTTGTGCCCAACGGTGGGACAGTTTCTTAACAGGGCTAGTATTGATAGTATTGTTTTTGAAACATTTTCGCTGTCAGTCTTGAGTTGGAATTATTTCTTGTATAAATATAATAGACTCGCCCTTTGAAATTGGGACTTAACGAGAGAACACATGAGTGTAGTAGTAGTTACACAGTATAATTGTGTCAACCCTGCTTGGGGTGTGTGGCGTGATGTGTTTATACGTATACGCGTAAAAGTGTTCTAATTCTGATGTGAGTCTTTACAAGCAATACTTTATAAATGTGGTTGCGAATTTCCCATCAAGACACAAAAATTAACTCGTAAGCGATGCGATTGAAAAGAACGAGCGATGTTTGTTGGAATACACTCACTAAATAAACTTTTTGTATGAGCATTGTTTTGAAGTTTACTAATCATCTGGCCGAGTAGTCATGGGTACGATTCTCGCACGGGCCAAATGTTTGTGTGACCTACAAATATTACATAATAAACATAAATAATAAAATGTATTCGAAAATTTATAATAAATAGGTCACAATAAGCTGTCTGACTCACTAACAACGCACAGCATAAACCAGTAGGTTTAACAGCATAAAATTTCGTAAAGGAGGTCCCTATATCACTAAGTGAGCAATAAGAAAAGATTTTTGAAAAAGCATTCCTTTAGTGGAATAAAAATTACCTCTTCAAAAATACCCTATTTAAAAAAATATCATAACCAAAATATTACAGCTTCTGCCTTAATTGAGCCCAAACAGGCTCCAGGGAATAACATGAATCCAATAAAACTTAGATGCGGCTATCGGCGCGTCTGCGACGCATCCCCGCGACGGGGTGCGCAGGCGGTAGCAGGCCCCGCCCGGGGGCGTGTCCGCCCTTCCACCCCCGTAGCCCTTCGCCGCCAACCGGACGAGTCACCTCGCTTTTATCCCGGCTTCCTGTCCGCGAACGCTCGCTTGCTCACGACGATTTGTTTATTTTTTTTGTAAGACAAATAGGTCAGACGTTTCCCTTCCGAGTGTCGTCGCGTGTCGTGTCCGTGTCGGGTCCGTGTCGCGTCCGGCCGGTGTCGGAGCCGGCGGTGCGATGGACTGTGTCCGGTGCTGGATTGCGTCTCGGATGGACGGCGTTCAGTGAAGGTGAGTGGACATCTTGGATTAGTTATTGTGTCTGAGCTATTGAGAATGGTAAGTGTGAATGAGGAGAGGTTTTATACATACATAAGTAGATACTTATGTCTTTTGGAAGACGAAGACTTTTGCCTAGCAGTGGGACAGAATAGGTTAGTTAAAAAGAGCCTATACGGGCATCAGTATCTTTCAACATTTGGAGATCTATTTCGTGTATAAACTAGTTACTTTAATGAAAAGTGCGAGAATTAAATTTTGTTGATGGCGGTCTTGTCCAGCGGTACGCGCGTAAGCGCCCCTTAAGTCGGATACCTACTCGTAAGTTCGAACCTCGCACTGGTAATGTTTTGTGACCTACAAACATTTCTGTTTCTTCTTGGATATTTATGTAGGCAGGCTTAAATAATAATAAAAAATTATATTAAGAAAGACTGCAGAACGCCTAGCCGCTCCTCAGACTCGTGGGCAACCTATTGGGTTTTTATTTCATGCGATAGTATTACAATGTCCAAATTAAATCCTGAAGCAACGTCATTATAAAAGTTGTATTCTAAGAAGGTCAACCGCTTAGTAGGGGCTAATCTTTTAAGAACAGCGTATATATATCATCAGAATCTAAAATTAATCTCTCCTCAACCGTGTAGTACAACCGTATTGAATGTGCGACGATTCTATTAGGCCAAAGTGCAGGCGTTTAAGTGTTCGGTGATTGCTTTTGACAAGCTCAAACATCCGTTCAGTCACTTTAGATGCATCAAAAGATCAGCAATCTTGTCGTTACAATCCCATTGTGATGCATGTTGGCAGAAGATGAAACGATCTATTGCAGTTGCAATCATGTCTCAAATCGACGTAGATCTTAGGCTTTTAGCTACAAACATTCTTCTTCGTGTACCTTGCAACTGTATTTTTGAACAGCTGCCCAGAAATTTTCGTGACATCTTGTTATGCCGAACAGCTAACAAAGCATGGAGTGCGACATATTATCAGTATATGGGCGTCCCTCAAAGATCGCCTTATAAACTTGGCTTAAAAGGAGATGATATTATATCAGTTATTTATAGACAAGGAAAATCAAAAGGATCGTCTCTGCCATTATACCTCAAGCGGGGGTGGCAGAGGTAAACTGTTAAATAGATTATTGGTAAAAAGATCTGCTGTTTGATTAAACCTGCAACTAATAAGGGAACTCACATCATTAAGAAAGAAATTATACCATATCCAACGGATAAAAACAGCAGTTTAAAGCAAATAATATTATTTATGACTACGTAATACCCATGGATATTCGATGGTTATACCAAAATGGGATGGCTTGGAAATCTGGCCTCTTTGTACTACTGAGGATACCCTCAGTATCCATCTATGCCTCTAATCAAATCATTTATTAGTGAGATTTTTCGTGGTAAAATAGTTATTAAAAAAATTAGACAATAATGAATCTCAAAAATTTGTCCAAGGGGCATAGACTAGTTTAGAGAAACAAAGAACGAATAAATAAAATGCACCATAATTACAATAATTATATAAGTTTGATTGTAAGGGAAAGCTACCACCGAAAGCGTCGGAAGGTTGTAAGTGTTTGGAGCCGGCTGTCGTATTAACACAACCAAACGTAGACAAAAACTCAATAGCGTAAAAATGATATAAATAGTGTATTTTACCACCTATCACTGAAAAACATTTTTTATATTATATTATTATAACTGGTGTAGGTACAAACATATAGATACAACGATTATTAGTCCATGATGAGACGCATTAAATAAGACTAGAGATCAAAGAGGTTTAAAGTCTTAGGTAAATACACCTAAGAACAGATAAATACTAACGCTAGTCAATAAATCGTATAGGTAATCTTGTCACAAAAGGTCTTTTCTACTGTATTCAAAATCTTTTGTTCCGAAAAAAATCTTGTGCAGGGCTTACAAAACGTGTTGAGTTCGATTAGCAAAGAACATGACAGTAAAGATACTAAGCTTTTAAACATTGTATGCATCAAAGGTGACCTCAACTATCTTTGAGGCAACGATCGAAAAATGTGTGGGGGCTATTGATTTTACAAATGCATTACAGGCTTAATATTTTTATTTAATAAATTAATCTAAATCTAATCCCTAGGATTAGATTTTCAATGGTTTGGTAGTTTGAAGAAGGTATATGAGAGTTTAAGATTAATAATTGGTTGAAGTATAGAACAGTTTAAAGTTAACCGACTACTGGCTGATAAAAAATCAGATTAGACACCACAGCATTGGCTATCGATAAAGTACTCAGTAGTTAACACAAATTATTATACTGATTAACACAACAGGTAACACAAGGCAATAAAGTCATGTATTAAAAATCAACTTCTTGCAGTCAAAAGAAAGTATGGGAGAAGTCTCCATTTAGTTTACATGCTAATAGAGCATGAGTAATAACCGTTTAATTCAAACATAAAAACATGGTTTCCATCGCAACAAATAACCGGAGCGTGTTATTAGCGTGCCAGTAACATTGTTTTCATGTTTAATGTGGCTAGTTTGGCACACAGAGGCCCTGGGTTGTAGGCGGATGCACGCAACCCGTCGGCGTGAAGTATTAAATCAGTCCGCCCTGTTTCACTGCTGGGCCTTTGCCCACCATTGAATAAAAGTCGAGTTCCATTTGAAGGCCTTTACTGTCTCTCAGAAGCCAAATTGAGAGAGAATGGGTACAATGCTGAAGAAGGCCGGCTATTGGTGGAACTCATCAATGTCTATGAGGCTTCTTGGCCTAACGATTACCTAAAATGGTAACCCTAAACAACGGTTTAATGCCCCTTCTGAAGCAGACGCTGGAAAATGAGAATGTCACAAATTACCTATTTCAGATTGATCGAGCCGAAATGTGCGTAACGTTGGTCTATCTATATCATCACGCTAGATCCCTTGCGGGGTAGGCAGAGAGTACAGAGTTCCAAAAAGGAAAGATCCTTACATACTTAAAAGGCATGCCGCCTTTTAAGTTCTGTCATTTCCATATTTCCCGGAAATTTTGAATTTGGAACTGTTCTATATTCGAATGTGTTTAAATTTTGAATCTCAAAACAGTTGAAAGTATTAGGATAAATGCTATTGTTTAGTCACGGTGGCGATTGGAATCTGTCAGGTTACGTACGAAAATGAATGTTTCTAAGGAAAATGTTCGTGCAATAATTTTCTACAACTGTAGAAGAGGCCTGACGCGGCTTTAGTGTTTTGAAGAGCTAACATCTGTGTTTAGTGATGAAGGCCCATGTCTGCGGACTGTCGAACGCTGGTATTTAGAATTCCAGCGTGGACATACTAGTGTTAGTGACAAATCTCGCGAAGGACGCCCAAAATCCGCCTTTACTGAAAATAACCCCATTGCTGTGAGACAACTAATTCTCGAATATCGTCATGTGACGTATCGAGAGATAGAAGCTCTATTAGGCATCTCAGGGGCAACCATTCAGAAGATCTTGCATGAAGCGCTTGGTGTGAGAAAGCTAGTTTTCCGTTGGATACCGCATCTGCTTTTCGACGATCACAAGGCGGCCCGCGTCAGATGGTGTAAGAAAACTCTGCAAAGGTTCAACCGAGGTGAGTCAAATCACGTCTACAACATCATCAGTGGTGACGCATCTTGGATCTATGCCTACGATCCTGATTCCAAACAACAATCTAAAATCTGGGTCTTTCAAGACGAGCCAAAGCCGACTAAAGTTGTTCGTTGTCGAAGCACTTCAAAGAAGATGGTGGCCACGTTCGTTGGAAAAACCGGCCATGTTGCGACTATTGCACTTGAAGATGTTAGAACAGTTAACGCAGAGTGGTATACCACAGTTTGTTCACCACAAGTCATCGCCGAACTTCGAAAATCTAACTCAAAGCGACGCATCATCCTGCACCACGACAACGCAAGCTCACACAGCGCTTGTCAAACGATTGAGTATTTGAAGCAGGAAAAAGTAGAAATTCTTGACCATCCTCCATACAGTCCTGACCTAAGCCCTAACGATTTCTTTACATTTCCTAAAATTAAGAAAAGTCTTCGTGGGTAAAGGTTCCACTCCGGTGAAGAAGCAGTCGACGCTTTCAAGTCAGCCATTTTGAACACCCCCACTTTAGAGTGGAATAAATGTTATAATAACTGGTTTGAGCGAATGGAAAAGTGTATTAAGCTACGTGGTGAATACCTTGAAAAACAATAAAAAGTACTATAAGGTTCTAGTTTAGGTTATGTGTTTTTTTCTTCAAACAACAAAACTTAAAAGGCATGCCTCGTACCTCTCTGGCTTTCTTCTCTCTCATTGTTCGTCTCATACACGCTTGCCGATTACGGAGACTCTTGCCTTGTCCTTCAGATAAGACTCGGGGTAAGATAGTCTAGGTCTTCCCCGGTACCTACATTCTTCCACTTTCACATTGTAAATCTGTTTTGTCGTTCTTTCTTCTGACATTCTTTCTATATGCCCGAACCCATGGAACATACCCTTTCTCATCTTTACACCGATACTTTCTTTCTTTCATACCTACTCGCTTTCTTACTACGATGTTGCGAATGCGGTCGGTCAGCTTCACTCCGCACATCTTCCGCAGAGCTCGCATTTGCACCGCATTTATACTTCTTTCATTCTCCTTCTCTAACGTTGGTCATCGCTACAAATACCACAGTAGGTATCACAGCGCTACTACTCGTAGCGCACTCACAACCGTATCTATAAACATGTCTAAGTAATTAATTTTGCTCTCTCACCTTGATTTGTGAGAGGAGGCCTTTGGCCAGCAGTGGGACAGTATTGACTGATATCATAAGTATTAACTTAGTACATCCGTTTTATTATATAGTTAAGAAACTGTCAGAAGAGTTTTCTTAGCCGAGTAATAGTCACCATTGGCTTTACTAAAGCAGTGATGATTACTTGTAACGATGCATAATTTTGTAGTATCTGTGCACCTCTTCTACTTATTCATTAATAAACAAAACGTAAGACGTAATATTGCCAGTTCCAAAAGATTCTGTAGTATTTAATCATCCTTCCTTGTGCTCAAGTAAGTCATGGCCATTATAGAAAAGGATTTCGACTGTTAGAATTCTAAAGACATGATATCATTCGGCTAAGTGAATCCTTAAGATTAAATATTTTTTTGCCTATAGATAAGGCTGTTAATGTGAACAAAACTGATACTCAATTTATTACAACCTTTTATTTAACTTGCAATGTTCGTATGTCTGTCTGTCTGTCTGTTCGTCTGACTTTCCGGTTCAAATCTTGTGATTAATTTTTCAAGCACTTGCGGATATCTGATTGAGCTGAAATTTGGCATACGCACAGAGTCGGTCTAACACGTGAACTATACAACGTAACGTGCTTAGGCTTGTTAGATTGGTATTGACGAGTACTTTACAACCACATAGTGTTCAGGGTCCGATAATGAAGCCGAAAGGTGACCAAGGGAACAACCCGACTACTCAATATAACCTCACCGTGTTTGGGCTCGTTGGATTTGTCTTGACTAGTACTTAACCCGTATGGTGTCTAAAGTCTAATGATGGAGCCGGTAGGAAACTACAGGAACTCCTTAAATAAGGAAGATATATTTGATGTGTGTTTGCTATAAAAGCTTGTTATTAAAAAGGCTTTTTTTAAATTAAAATTATTACTTACATATTACAATTGAGATAAACCGATGACCTGGCGAAGATCGCAGGCAAAATCTGGATGCATACAGCACAGTTGGTGCTTGTGGTGACCTTTTGGGAGGCTTTTGAGATGATGTCTTTTGAGGACGGAATTGTTTTAGTGTTATGTGATTGAATACGAACGTTTATTTGCACAGGCGATCTTAGCAAAGTTTAGTGCGATAGAGATATGAAATTAGTCATATTATAATTTCTTTCAATATTCTGGTGTACGATAACAGCCTATACAAATTTCTCAAGCAAGGTGAGAGAGATTAGGTCATACTCCACTATGTCGACCCAGTGCGGATTGGCGGAGGCAGCTTTGTGGCCACCTGCTGTTGGAGCTTATCAAGCCGCTTATAGGCTTCCAACTTGGCTTAACGACTACCACATTACGTGGAAACCGGGACCAACGACTTAACGTGCCTTCCGAGGTAAGAATATGAAAATGCAACAAACCTTCACCCATCCCAGGCTGACCAATTCGAACGCTGCTTAACCTTAGTGATCGCTAAGAACATCGCGGTCGGACAGCGCCACGAGCGCCTCTTCGTATAATCCAAATAAAATCATATCAGTAAGGTTATCTTTAACCTGAATACTCTTTAGCCGATGTCTCTCAACCTTTGAAGGATGATGTATAGTAATAGAAGACATGACGACAAGCAACTTTGAAGTAGTACGTCGATGCACAAAAATTAAAAATATGAAGGAAATATTTTCCGAGCCCCACCTGAACTTCGGAAGGAATGAACAGCGCATTACACTAAAAAACTCACATATCACGACGCGAAAACAAGAAAATTTAAAAGTACAATCGGCCTCAGATAACGTCGTTCCGTTAGTAGTTATAAACGCAAATATATTCTGAACAACATCAACATGCATTACCATGTTTGCATAAATCTAACGCGGCGTCCGTAGACACTCGCGGAGTCGACTGTACGAGTATACCGCCTGTATAATATTCGCATAAATCAGATGGGAATTAATTATTGCTCCCGACTGTACTATGCATGTAGAGATCTTTAAGTGTGTTACACCCATCTTTTTTCTCTTTGATTTGTATCATAAAAATGATAATGCTAGTTTCATAGGGAGGTAGCAGAGAAAATATGAAATAAAACATTTTTACTTCAGATTCTATTGCAGTTTATTTTCAAATTTAACTTTTCAACGTTTAAAGTGTTTTACAGCACCCATGGACAGTCGTTCTCCGGCTGGGGTCTAGTTGTTTCCTGGTCTTGCCCGATTAAGCTATAAGGGCCTCTCGGAAAAAAGGCTACATTCACACATACACACACAAAAATACAGTTATCCCTATTTAGCACCATGCATGCTGTAAACCAAACGTAAAGTAGCCGCGACGAAAAATTAAAAATAAAGCCCGAAATAAGCATTTTTACATCTATCATGTGTTAGTATATTCCTGTTAAATTAATGCTTTGAGTTTCATTTTGCTTTAAAGGGTAGCGGTTTTTCTTTGAAACCCGGTTTCTACTAGTTACAATCATTATTTATTTTAGCATCGGCAAGCTTAAAATGAAGGGCTTTTCTTAAACGAAGTATCCTTTACCTTCATTCACCTTTAATGTAGATTTTGGACTTGGTTAACTCGATGACATAGTTAACTACACCGATTCTTCAAATACCTGTATAAAAACGTCAATATTTTAACATAATGGCGACGTCAATATTTCGACTATCGCCGCTTGACGTAAAGAAGCAACCTTTCTAGCGTCTATGATTAATGATTAGGTTCACCGTCACGCCTATATTCCCCAAGCGGGGGTGGCAGAGGTGTACTGAGTACACCCATATTTCACCTACGATGTTAGGTCCCATGTAATAGGGGGCGAGCCTATGGCCATATACCGGGCATACTTCCAGACTCCGGACTCATACGATAGTTTTCGTTAGAAAAAATTCATTTGTCCGACCTAGGATTTGGAACCCACGACCGAACCAAACGCCAAAAAAAACCAAAACAATACACCATCAGAATAGTCACCTTAAAGACGGACTTGACCTGATCAGCCTGACTAATAACCAGAGAGAGATACTGCATTACGTTAATAATTTTAATTTAAAATAACTTTAATAAAAAAAAGCTTTTGAAGCAAAATATCTATATATACAATACGACGAATATATCTGCTTAGTTGAGGAGTTCTTATGGCTTGCTTCCGGCTCCATCATCAGACCTTGGACACCATCTGACTCTAAAGTACCCGTCAAGACAAATCCGACGAACCCAAACACGGCGGGATTATATTGAGTAGGTGGGTGGTTCCCCTGGCCACCATTCGGCTTCATCATCAGACCCCGGACACCATCTGGTTGTACTGTACTTGTCAATACTAATCTAACAAGCCTAAACACGAGGGGGTTACGTACATTATTCACATGTTCCTATGGCTATCTTTTGGCTTCATCGTCAGACCAGCTCCATGGTACCATATTATTACATTGCCACCAAACTTACACATGTACCTATGCTAAATTTCAGCTCAATTCGATACCCGCAAGTGCTAGAAAAATGGACCATAAGATTTGAACCGGAAAGACAGACAGACATACCAACATTTCAAGTTAAATAAAAGCTTGTAAAAATAGATACACACTCACATAGCTGCTGTAAAATACTTTCCGATGAATTATCTATCTATCTATCTATAACATCACGCCAGATCCCTTGCGGGGTAGGCAGAGAGTACAGAGTTCCAACAGGTTCTTTCCTTACATACCTCTCTGGCTTCCTCGACTCTCATAGTTCGTCTCATACACGCTCGCAGGTTACGGAGACTCGTGACTTTTCCTTCAGATAAGATTCCGATGAATTATAATACCTTATAACTCCGCAGTTGGATATGCAGCAAACTACCAACTTTAGTCACTGTGTCACATACATTAGACTACGTGGTTTCCAAAGATTTTATGATAATTTTGACACGTGAGAAAATTATCACAGAAAATACGACTTATATTGTCCGTTACGATTTTTGTGGTCGGTACGTAAGTGTATTATACATACTTATATATAACATGCATATAGGAAGTATCGGCCGATTTCTCGGTCGATTAGTCCTGTGATAAGTAGCTTGGTGCTACCATCGTGGGGGTTCGCTAATGTAGAGTATACGGGTAATGTTCCTTTATCTACCCGTGCGTAAGTAATTTTTAACCGACTTCTAAAAAGGACGAGGTTCTCAATTCGACTGTATGTTTTTTTTTGTTTGTATGTTACGCCATCATTACGCCCATTATTTTTGCCTTTTTGCATTGGGTTCAGTATAGCTCCAAGGTGGTCCCATTTTAATTTCATCGGTATTGGGTATTGGACTTTGAAGATACGCCAGGGCCTTTAGGACAAACAATACGAATGCCTAGATTGAGATATTATGGGTATTATGTCAATCTTATAGGTTTCCACTTTTTTGCAAATAGAACTTTAAGTGATACGATTAAGGTACAATACCACACTAACTGACTAAATACTATTAACTACTACTAAATACTATAACTCAGGTGGATTTGGGGACGTTTTTAGTATAACTTTTGAACGGGACTGTGTATCTTGTTATGATAAATCGATACTTGTATACGAATAAATCAAGTTGCACACCAATTTGTCTGAACGTAAATAAAAAATATATCGTCTCCAGCATTGGTCAATGGAAAAAGTATGAGATGAGCCGATAGCTGTGCGAGATAAAGTTTTGAATCTCGCTCGGGACAAAAGTTACCTCCTTACGATTCCCGTAGTTAAACAAAAATGAGAAATTTCTGGCACTGCACTATGGAGGCATTTTGGGATGGCCGTTATAAGCGAGACGCAGTGTTTTTAACATAATAGGCTCATAATCAATTACATTAGGGTCTTACATATTCAGCGATTACACCGTACATCTCTACCGCCCTCATTTAAAGAATATGTGCGTATATTTATTATTCATAACGTTGCCTATAGACACGTATAGCGTATACACAAAAATCTACTGCCTCGTTGGTCTGGTGGCAAAGCGCATCGCTTAATGATCACGAGGTCCTGGGTTCAAATCCTAGTTCGGACAAATGTAGTTTTTCTAACGAAAAATTCCCAGTATGAGTCCGGAGTCTGGAATTGTGCCCGGTATATGGCAATAGGCTCGCCCCCTATTACATGGGACCCAAAATCGTCGGCGAAACGTGGGTGTACTCAGTACACCTCTGCCACCCCCTCTGGGTAATATATGCGTGACGGCTAGCGTATAACTTTTTAGAAAAAATATTTATTATTAATATTAACATCCATACAACAGTGTTGTTCTATGAATGTTAATATTAATAATAAATATTTTGATTTTCGTGATGGTGTCGTCACGCCTATATTCCGCAAGCGGGGGTGGCGAAGATGTACTGAGTACACCCACTTTTCGCCAACGATGTTAAGTCCCATGTAGTAGGGAGCGAGCCAGTATATATAAATAGCCATATAATGGGCACAATTCCAGACGCCGGACTCATTTCCGTTAGAAAAACTACATTTGTCCGACCTAGGATTTGAACCCAGGACCTCGTGATCACAAAGCGATACGCTTTGCCACTAGACCAACAGGGCACATCGACATTCATGTCAATGCCATAGAACTAATCAGAATATTAACCGACTTCAAAAAAGGAGATGTTGACAATTTGCCTATGTTTTTATAACGTCTTTATCTATGAACTGATTTTGATGATTCTTTTTGCATTGGGCTTAGTATAGTTTCGAGGTGGTCCCTTTTTAATGAAATTGGTGTTGAACTTTGCACTTTGAAGATACAGCAGGGGACTCCTTAACGCGAACAGCACGAATGTATAGATTGCATTATTAATAATATCAGCCTATACTGCCCACTGCTGAGCAAAGGCCTTCTCTCACAAATCGAGGTGAGAGAGATTAGGTCATTTTCCACCACGCGGACCCAGTGCGGATTGGTGGAGCCTGGTTTGTGGCCACCTGCTGTTGGGACTTATCAAGCCGCCTTTAAGGTTTCTAACTCGGCTTAACGACTACCACATTAAGTGGTAACCGGGACCAACGGCTTAACGTACCTTCCGAAGCAAGGAGACGCTCGAATATGAAAATGCTACAAACGGACGAAACGGCCATATCAGACCGACCGAGTCGAACCTTGGTGATCGGTAAGAACACCGCGGTCGCACAACGCTACGAGCGCCTCAGATTAGATATAGATATGGATTCCATTATTATGCTTATTATATCAATCCTGTAGGTACCTTGCTGTACAACTCAGCAAAATAATATAAAATAGGCATATAAATATTAGTAAATAATTCACTCGTCACTTAAAATTGTAAAATAAAAATCTTTAAAAAAAAAGGCAAACCGACTTCAAAAAGCAGAAAATAAATATTTTAAGTTGGTGCCACGTAACCAACTGCACTAACCGGTACCGTCTTCAAATATTTATTTTTTGCCGTATCAAGTCGGTTTACCTTTTTTTTAAAAAGATTTTTCTTATAGTCTACTTCGATTTCAATTAAATAAAGTACGTTCTAAATAACGTACGTTCATACGTTTTTCAATTTAAATTTGTAAAGTATATTATTTGGTTTGAAAAAAAAAAATTATTATTTAATATACTCGTATAATAATACGAGTATATTAAATAATAATTTTTGTTCTAGTGCAGAGCAAAGGCCTTTTTCAGAAATCGGGGTGAGGAAGAATATGCCATTTTATTGGTGAAAATAATGCTTAACCCCATTTACTGTATAAACCACATTTATCAATATATTAATACGTGAAGCAAAAACTTTGTACCCCTTTTTACGAAAACTGTGGATAGAGGAGAAGTGCAGAATGCTAATATTTTTGTTTAATTATGCATAAAAAATACAACTAATCAATAAAAAAAACATTACACACACTACCATCCATGTATTTGACTTTTGTTTATTGTTAAAGTCTGTGGTCAAATTGGAAATAGATTAATATTGCTTGCCTTTAATATTATTTGTCTATAGTCTTACTGAATGTCAAACATAACCAGCAAACGATGAAAGAGTAGGTCGAATTTCGTCCAATGGGCGACCACTAGTTTATATTATAATCAAAGCTGATATGGTAGGAGAAGAGAAAAAAGTTCCAAGAGGTTCATTTCTCCAGACCTTTGTCGTTTCAATATCGTTTTACTCTTTGTGTATAATAACTACCTACCGTATAATAACTGGTTTCTTATGCATCCTAAAACGGACGAATGCACATAAAGTCCTACTCTGAATCTCAAACATTCTAAATTTGCCGTCTGAAGGCCAAACACCTGCCGGGAAATGCGACTGTAGAACGGATGACACTTTTTACAGCATATAATAAGGTAATATATAGTCTTCCGGCCGGTAAGTGGCGCGCGCGCCGATCTGCGGCCCACATGCGCGTACCGCCGCTCCTGTGTGCGTCTTGTGTTTCTGTACCGTAATACTGGCAATTTACCACTTTGCTTTTCTATTTTTGTTCTTTTAAAGTTCTTTTTGTATTCATAATTCGAGTTCACAATTCATAATTCGAATTTCCAATTTATATTCGTCATTCGAATTTGTATTCATAATTCAGAATTCGTATTCTTAATTCGAATTTGAAGGGACCGTCCTTCTTCTTCTTTAAGTTATAGCTTCACACTATTTTTATGTGTAGTTTTGCTGAAAGGTACGTTTAAAGAATGTTTCTGGGAAGGTTATACTTCTTCCGCTATTTGTGGAAGTTAATTGTGTGTATTTTGGATTAAAGTTGCATTCTGACGCTATCTTTTTATCTTACTCTATATGCTCTTTTAATACTTCTATGTACAATTAAAACGTGTGTAATATATTAATAAAGTTATTAACACCGTCACGCCTATATTCCCCAGAGGGGGTGGCAGAGGTGTACTGAGTACACCCACGTTTCGCCGACGATGTTAGGTCCCATGTAATAGGGGGCGAGCCTATTGACATATACTGGGAACAATTCCAGACTCCGGACTCATACTGGGAATTTTTCGTTAGAAAAACTACATTACACTAAACTACACTACATAAAGTTATTATTTTTAAAAGTTTCTAAACACGAAACAAAGCTTTAAAATTATTTTGTCTCTTTATTTGAAACTCACGCGAAAACTAATGACCGATTTTATGGCAGTCTTCCTTTTTCTATGGATTGCATATACAAAGTCTGACATACCTGCATTGTGCAATATTTTCAATCAATATCGGTTTCTTAGAATAAGAGATAGTTTTTGTACCTGATCTCTCTGTAATAAGGGGGCAGGCATAAGACGATGTGATGCTATGATGGGAACAAAACAGTTCCCATTTATTGCAGTTTGTAAGTCAAATCTTATTTTTCAATGCACTGGGATTACCGCATTAAACCGCGGATAATGTACGAAGACAACATAATTACGTACATTTGATAACAAAAGTTCTAAGCTCTAATGACAAATAAAAAGTACTTCTTATGTCTTGAACTCTCGTAGTACGTTTTTTCAAATGTTACTATGACTGGCCATCACGCCGATATCTTATCGATTCAATACCAGTACCTGTTCTCCAGTACCTGACCTATAGAACTAGGATGAGAACTGTAGATGCCTTTTGCGTAAACGGGTCATAACACATATCGATGATTAGTTGATAGACAAAGACAGAGAATGCTCGTAGTACTTCTTTATTCCCTAGATCAGAATAATAAAGGAAACAAATAACAGTGCCATGATGTTAAGTTTACATAACAACTATTCAAATTTTCATGTTTTTTCTGGACATTTTCACGGCTTACATTCTCGCATCAGCTAAATCAGCTAATTTTGCCCCTCAATTGTGCTGAATGTAATGCAGAGATAGAGAGATATTTTTTTCTTTCTATACATCTATGTCATCACGTAATATCCTTTTCAGGGTACAGAGTACCTACAAACTTTAACATTTATCGTGAAAAAGTACATAGAAGTTATCAACAACAATAATAGTACTATCAATTAACGTGACAGAACTAAAATGCGCATAAAACGGCAACTCGCGCTCGTGGTCAAATCGACGGGTATATAAATTGATTGTAGGACATATTTCCCGCAGCCCGGATGTTCTCAATTTGAACACGGCGCGGCGCAAGCGCAGCAGTACACAACCGGCCGTTGCTCCACGATCACCGCCGACTTAAAACGATTATAACTCGATTATCGATATGCATTAATCAGTGAGGTGAAGTGGATGGTGTTTTTATAATATAGTGGTATCACTGCAATGTGATACCACAGAAAGCTACCACGACGGAAAAAGAGGGGAAAGGCGTAAAGCGAACGAAAAGGAAACGAATATCCGATATGAGGTGAGGGTAGCATTAGAATCGTTATGCGATTGTACTGGGAATTTGTTTGCAATGAAATTTTAATTGGAAATTCAATACAGATCCAATTTGGAAATTAGAAACTGGACATATATAAAAAAAACACTCAAGGTCAGTTTCTATAGTCGTTAATGCTAACAAGTAACGAAAAATATACGAAAATGCCATTTTAAATCTAAAAGTTACGTAGTCAAAACAATGCGCCATTGATTACGGAAGGAGAATAGATACGAAACGTTTGCAACCTGACTAAAGGTCGGTTTCCACTGCGAGCGGAACAGACTCCATACGTAGCCCACTCGCCACAATAACATAAGTTAATTTCATAGAAGTGCTTCCACCAAAAAATAGTTAAGCGGAAAGTAATGATCGAGTAAAAATAGTTTAAAACATACTCCCGCCGCTTTGTCGATTTTGCAGTGGAAGGCAAATAATTTAAATAATCAAAACTCTTTCTTAGTGGAAGGTAAAACCTATTTTAAGTAGTTGTACTGCGCTCCGCCCGACTATTTCCCTCTCATTACCATTTTCAGTGGATGCCGGGATAGTAGAACTGCAGAGACGTTCTTTAAATTTATAAAATGATATTGACAGCTCATCTATATTTAAATCATATATTATAAAATGGGTTACCAATTAATATTGTCAATAAATTTAAAGAACGTTATTATGAATTACTTAATGCTCATACCAGCTCTATAAATTCTAAAATTGCATTACCTAAATCAGCAGTAAAGGCTTAAAAAGTTAGGCTTCACTTTTTCTCATAACATACAAGGAACTTTTAGCCCGCGGCCATAATCGGAACTAACGCTGTCATCAAGTTAAATTTCACTTCACGGCAGTCGCAGAGTTGTCCTTTGCTATGAAATTTACCCTATTTCTTTTTTATTACCCGTGTGGAACTACCTGTTGAAATATTTCCCTGAAAGTAGGAAAAGTTTACAAAATTATACCCTCATTTCACACCAACTGTAAATGTCATCCATGGGCCAAACGATCCTTGTCGGACTATAAATTGTTTTGTATTTAAACCACTATCACTGGTTGCATGTGTCTGTTTCACATTATCTATAGATAAAAAAAATAAAACATTTTGTTAAACTGTTCAATATTCTCATGTCACTTTGTTTTCTTTTTTATATCTATTCAATACAATAGGAATGGTGTGGCCTACTTCAAATATTTGTTTGCAAAAAATGTTGTTGAGCCTGTACTGTTCAAACCAAAAAACAATAAAGAATGCATCAGCCTATAACGGTTTATACTGTGTATTGTTTCATTACTGCTACTACTTACTGTTACACTGCTGGGAAAAGGCCTTCTCCTATATCGGGGTGCGAGATAGATCCCGAAAAATACTACAGTAAAATTTTCCTTTGTCCTTAGGGTCGACTTCCGAGGACTAAAGTGCGCGTCAGCGCTGCGAGCTGGCATCAAAGCTGCAATGTACGAGAGTAGCTGCTCCTACGCAGGAGCCTTGGAACTGAAACGGAGTGCCCTCAAAGAGGAGCCCTGGCCTACCACAGAATGGCCACCATACCGTCTCCACCAGTCTACCTTCGAGCAGTTGAAGCAAAGCGTGGAGAAGGCCAAAGCGGCCCTCCAAGATCGCTCAGGTCTTCTTGGCACGGCGACAGCATTCGGTGACTTTTATGGAAGCCAGTTGGGACAGGATGCTACTGGCGCTAGTTTAGGGTTCGGCAGGACAGCCAGGACTGATGAAGGGATGGGATCGATGGACAAGAATAAAGGTATTGGTGAGTGAACTTACTTTATAAATCATCATTACCAAGAAAACCTATAAAATGTTAGGTTACGTTTTAAGAAAAGACAATAAATTCAAAAAAATATATACTTACTTAATACTGTATAATGCCTTTGTACGTTCACACCTTGAGTGCGCGCATCAATCGTTTGGAATCCTAACTACAAAGTTCATAAACAATCTATTGAACGTATACAAAACATTTTTTTTTAAATACACACCGACACGCCTATATTCCCCAAGCAGGGGTGGCAGAGGTGTACTGAGTACACCCACTTTTCGCCGATGATTTTAGATCCCATGTAATAGTGGGCGAGCCTATTGCCATACACCGGGCACAATTCCAGACTCCGGATTTACAATTTAGACTGATTTGTCTGAATTGTATTGTTTTTTTTTGTTGCCTGCACCCCTAACTTTAATTTTCAAATAATACCTGTATCACCCTTAGAAAATCGTCGTAGAGAGATATAATACTTATATACAAATTACTTCATAATTTGACCAATTCTCCTTATTTGCTCAGCAAAATAGGTCTGCGTTGTCGAAGGCCGATTTCCCGCTGTAAAGTAGCCTTACATGTTCCATATTCCAGGACCGTCAATGCAATGAATAAATTTATAATACGTAGTGCTAGCTGCTACAACAACAAACTTAATGATATCGATATATTTCATTTGTCACTTTCTAGGTTTAAGAAAAATCTTAGAAGAAGGCAACAGATTTGTTAAACGACATTTTTATAAGTTTTATTTTCAATTTTTCAATTCTACCGACTGTAATAATTGTTTATTTAAAATTTTACTGGTGAATTTGTTATAATTTGTGTGTATCTAATTAACTTCTGCGTTTTTTCGTACAGTTTGTTTCCTTTACCTTAATAAATAAATAAAATAATAAAAGGTTGCCTTTCAAACTCAAACTCAAATCGTTTATTTTGCATAAACCCTGCAGGGGTGTTTACAAATTGTCATATTTTTTTCACTTACTAAACTACCACTGGATCGGAACGCGGCCTCCACTGAGAAGATCCGGGAGACTTGTCACTCAGCAAGCTTGTTTTGTCTAATTCTCCATTAATTTTTTTCATAATTTTTTGTTTGAGACACATATTTATTTTATATAAAATAATTAATGCGATTTAGCTCCAGGGATGCCTTACGACTAGGATATAAGACTAATAATAATATTTTTAAATATATGTTATAATGTAAAGCTAGAGGATTCTGGGTGGGCCAGTCTCCACAAGCAGCACCCATTATGTGGGATATGAGATTGGAAGCGAGAGATGTTTGTTGTGTGCGGTGGTAAAGAATAAAGATATGTTTTTCGTATTACGTTTGAATCTAAATTAGAAGTAACGTATTTAACTCGCTATAGAATTTTTGTTCAACGGTTCATTTCACAGGGAATAGTTTATCTACTTAACTACGAATTTAATTAAACTTTTATCTCGTTCCGATCCCTCAGTATTAAAAAAAACACCATTACTCTAACAATAACCTGCCACATATCATCTCGCGATAGCGCGCGAACTATCATAAAACCGTAAACTTTGACATCAAACATTTTACATCGGTACCTCTATAGAGGCACAATCGGGCGCCCGTATTCGCGCCTTATCCTCCACAGATAAAGCTCAAACTGCAACCGTGTCACCTTGGAAAGAATATCGATTGTCGAGTGCCGACACGCTAAACTCACCTCTATTGTAACCAGGTGAAGGTAAAACTCGCTCCGCAGCGAACTAAACCCTTTTAGATTATTCTGATGCTGTAGGTACAAAGGCTACGTAGGGAGGCATCTTCAGATAACAATCTAGGGAGTGGGGCGTACAGGATTTCGCTCTACAGTTGCCATGGCAACGCCCCCGGCCACACTCCGCCCCAAAGATCATCGCGAGCAGAGATAAATAGTGGAGAAAATAAATTTTTATTATACAGGCGTTCATTATTCAGAAAGTTAGCGGGGAAGTTTTTTCCGGGCCGTAACGAGCCACACAGGGCGTATTTTAAGGTGCATTTTGGATGCAACAGATACTTTTGAAGAGTTATTTGTTAAGTACAGAAGGCCAATTCTCGTAATTAAAAGTGTTCAAAATCCAGTTTCGATCTCATCTCAATCTCATCAACTTTACAAACGGTATTCTCGTAACATATTCGAATCCTTCAATGACATTTACCGAATCGAGATCGGACCGAAACTTGAAAAACATGTAAACGGTATTCTGGTAACGTTTTGAACTAACATAAACTACAAAATTGGTATTCTCGTACAATAACAAACGTCAAATTTGAGATTGAAATGACACTGAAGCTTGACTCAAAGTTGACTGAAGAGACATTGTAAATAGTTGGTTTTGCGCATAAAAATAAATTTTATTATAAGTTGTTACGCAATTATTTCACGTTAAATGAGTGGATTTGGCTTAAGATGGAATTATCTAATAGCTGCACTACGAGGAGCGTCGGAAAGACGTAGGCAACGCCGACGTACATTACGTGATCGTCGTTTCGCTTCAGACGCCTTTTCCATGAGTGATTCGGAGTTTGTAAAAACTTACAGACTCACGAAACCGCTAGCTTATTGACGAGCTGAAGCCCCATATGCCCAGAGAAAGACGTAACGATGGACTGGATGCTGCTGTAAAGGTTAGTTTAAGTACCAAATACCTATACACAACACACATTTTTACACACCCGAGGTAAATACTCAATATA
Source organism: Phalera bucephala (assembly GCA_905147815.2). Classification (NCBI taxonomy): domain Eukaryota; kingdom Metazoa; phylum Arthropoda; class Insecta; order Lepidoptera; family Notodontidae; genus Phalera; species Phalera bucephala. The sequence continues at coordinate 2,891,219 of LR990609.1, read as the reverse complement.
TGCAAAATGAAAGCCATATATTTATATATCTATATCATCACGTTAGATTCCTTGCATTGTATATTCTTAAATATTAAAAAATGATTCTAATATTATCTTTTTTTCTAGGTTTTGGTAACACTATGTGAGTGGTTCATACCAAAGTTTGGTGGGACAAAGCATTTCACATGCTTTGCCACAACCTAGTGTGTTGAGGGCTGCGCAGCAAGTGACAGATGCTTTAAACCACCCGGCAGTCTTGAGCAAGTATGTGAACTTTCCTCTGACAAGAGAGGCAAGGGAAAGAATTAGAAGCAGGTAAGTTATACTAATCATTGTAATATGAACCTATCTATTGAAATTTGCTAATAATAACAAATGTATAATTTTTTGTATTTTAGATTCTATTCCAAATATGGGCTACCTAGAGGTGTTGGCTGCATAGATGGTACTCATGTCTCGATCATAAAACCTTCAGAACATATTAATGCTATAAAGGCTATCATTCTTTGTATGTGTCTTTTGTATCAGTAAGTATAAATTAAATAATATGAAGCTATAATTATTAAACTTTATTATTATTGATTGTTAATAAAAAAAATCTTGCTTTTCAGATTTGTGATACAGACCAAAATATTCTCTGTGTAGACCCATCCAGACTGAGAGTACCTATGATTCAACTATTTGGAGGGACCCATTAAATGGTTATCTAAATGAGGTCACTGAGGGTGGTGAATCAATTTCTCTTTTAGGTATGTATGTTTGCAGAAGTCACATTATAAGATAACTAATATAAACACTGCATAATGTCACATTTAAATTGCAGGTGATAGTGGGTATTTGTTTGGGTTTACTGAAAATTGGTTTTACCGAAAACATATTGAAGCTCTGAATGATTATAGGGGTTTCAAAAGGGAGATTCAGGTTTGTAAATATAAACATGTTTAACTAAATCAAATAAGTGCTTATTTATTCATATAAAACATATCACTAACAATCTATAATTAAATTTTATTCAACGATGTGTAAACACTTATATGTATTATAAATATAAAATACACTAAACTAAATTATTTCTACTCACTAATCAACAATGGTTTATCTTCTTAACAAATATTAATTAACAATGTTTAAAATTATTACTTTTCTAATTAACAATGGTATATATTTATTAATCAACAATGTTTATTATTATAAAGAATGGTTGTATTTTCAATTTTCCTTTTCTTTCAGGTGTCTGTTAGTAGTAAGGCAGCTGCATTACAAACTTGAGATGGCTGCAAAAATTGTAAATGCTTGCTGTGTTCTACACAACGGCTTAGAGCGCCAGGACTTCCAGAGCAAGACAGGGACGAGATGCTCGTTCCGGCCATACCAGCTGCTGTAAGCACATCCACCGATGACAGGCACAGCAAATAGTCATGCAAACTCTGTGGGCAATTAAAGATAATACATTTTCTGTTTGACTTGTTTACAATAAAATTATTTTAGTGGTTATTATATTGTTGGTTGTATACTTACTCAAAATTGACCTACTTGTCTCCTGTTAGGATAAGGCCACTCGTGCCCTAATTCCCATCATTCCCGCCACTGCTAGTATTCAGTTCAACAGTCTATAAACAAATCACACACATTAGAATATTTCAAAATTTCTTGACAAAGTTCTACATAAATATTACCACCGATATAATATTTACCAATATATCAAGTAGATTATGCCTGACAGCAGGCAACTGAGAACTGCATCCTCCAATAATGCCAATGAAGCGTTCCTCCAGAGGTGTTAAATGGACCTCGTCAGCTGGCCCTTCACCAGTTTTCAGGACTCGCATTTTATGGCTCCTTTGTTTAGCCTTCGTGCGGCTCTTGTATTGATTGTAGTACTAGAAATATAAAACGACACTATCAGTAAGAATAGTAATATTGAGCAGATCTAAATAATACATACGATAGATTACTTACCTTTTTCCACTCTTGCGCTGACTTTTGGACGTCTCCGACGTCGGCATTCAAAATCAAAGCGCACTGAGCCCACAATTTTGTTGAAAGCGCGTTTCCTTCTTTGCCTTGTTTAGCCATAATATTATAATGGAAAACAATGAAATTCAAAACACTTTGTAAACAACATCAATTTTCGCGCGATGTTTTTTTTTTATACCTTATGAATTTTTATGGCCATGGGTACTAGCTCGAGTGCGTGGGGTGGTCATGCACCTAAATGAAAATACCCAATTTTCAGACACGTCAAACGAGTATTAAATGAAAAATAAATCTGAATACGCAAAAATAGAACGAATTGATTATATTTATGGTATTTTTTATTTGTTTATACGTTTATATATCTATTCCTGTGTGAAATATAATTATCAGTTTTTATTTAAAATTACCGACACTTCCGGTACTTGCCTACAAATTGGCAACACCGATATTTATAAGTTTGACATTACAAATAATGTTTTTTATTTAATCTATGGTAGCTGAGAATTGACAAGAGATCGAAAATAGATCGAAATGTGATCGACACTAGATTATACTGAGATTAGACTGAGATGATACCGAAATCAGACCGAACTTTTAGTGTAACAGAATACCAATTTCGAGTCAATTCAAAATTAAATCTCAATTCAGTCAGGATCCAGTTTCAGTGTCAATTAAATACGAGAATTGGGGCCCAGTTTGGTATTATTTTGTATTTTTGGCAATGCCTTGCCTTTTTTTAAAAAAAAGAAGATACAATTTTTTTTTATTCAGGCAGGTGGGATTGTTTTATGGATATGGTTTATACTTTGTATAGGTATTTGGATAAATTTAAATATCCTTAGTGTTAAACCAACAGAAAAACGGTGAGAGTATTGTTTACCCGCCTGCGTGTTAATTTTGTCTAATGTGCATTTCAATTAGTTTCTATTTTGGAAAACTCAATAAACAATTTACAATTCATTATTATTATTATAATACTAAAGCATCTAAACATATTCTACTAGAATACAAAATCGTTTTTTTTTCGGATATTTGTTTGTAGAATTGTTCTTGACTGTGGCACTATGTCATGGGTCACAACAAAAATTGTCACAGACTCGCCTTTTAAAGTAGACAATAAAGATGTTGCCATTAAAAAACCGGGGCACAAAAATGATAAAAAAATGTAAATTTTCACGGCGCATTGTCTTGCGGTGCAGCGAGATTGTGGCTTTTCCTTTTTCCTTGGAACCCCTTACAAAGGTTTTATTTTATTTCTCCAGCAGAAGTTTCAACTATAAGGTTGTCTTTTTAAAATCTGAATAGAGTACGTTTTACTGATATGCTATATAGTACGGGTTGTTTCAGTTATTGTTTTATGTCGGTAGGTATGTAAGAGTTCATTAAAAATTAACGCTCGTGTCATACGTTAGATTTTGTGTGTCAATGACTACCAGTTGGTCGAGAGTCCTTTACAGCTCCACAGGGTAAGGTCGCACATTAGACTGTGGATTACCAAAGCACCTAATCGAAAATTGCTCAGCGCCATTACCAGTTTAATAAGCCAAGGGACTTGCATTCACACCACAGAACCGAAAAGTTTTACTAAAACAATTTTCCTACCTGAAATTGAATGTATGTGTCCGTTTTTTATGAATTCTATATTTGTAAACACATGACCCCCAACGTAGTTTCAAGAATGGGGGTGAACTAAAAAGAACTTAAACTGTTTAGAATGAAAACGTCATGAATTGCATATTTACAAAACGGATATACAAAGCGAAAGTGGTAGGATGTAGTTACCGGGGAGGACCTAGACTATCTTACTATGACCAAATAGATCGTGTCTTATCTGAAGGACAAGTCAAGAGTCTCCGTGATCGGCGAGCGCGTATGAGACGAAATATGGCAGTGGAGGAAGCCAGAGAGATATGAATAGGAAGAACCTGTTGGCACTCTGTACTCTCTGCTTACCCCGCAAGGGATCTGGCGTGATGATATAGATAGAGATAGATAGATGAATTGCATATTGGCTATTAAAATTATTGACATATTACTAAAGAGTACTATCAAAACACGAAAGCATACACAACACAAAACCTTTCTCCCAGCAAAATAATTACAACTATATAAACGGAACATACGTCAGTACCATACAGACGCGCCTCCACCGAAAGCCCATAACAAACATCTAAATTACATTTTTATATAATTCCACAATCAGAACGTATTTATATTGTTAAACAGCTCGCAACAACATCCATTACCCTTCGTCTATGATAAACACACCAAGCGAGCCAAGAATGCTAAACAATGGGTGAAGATATTTGCATATTATTCGAATAAGAGCAAAAATCCACGCGCCGACACCGTCGCCGTTTAATCTAAGTCATTAAGACTTGGGTACTATTATTTATAAGGTACTGTTAGGGGCGCCGCACACTGCGCCGCCGGCTACCCGGCGCCGGACGGAACACGGATGCAGTACGGTTACGCGAGGAGAATGAATTTTTGAGATGCATTTTTAGGAAAATGTATCGCTGCTTTTATGTTTAAAAAAAGTATGATCAGACACTTATTCAAAATGTACGATTAAATTATCTTACCACGACCAAATAAACCGAGTCTTATCTGATGGAAAAGTCAAGAGTATCCGTAACCGGCGAGCGTGTATGAGACGAACTATGAGAGTCGAGGAAGCCAGAGAGGTATGTAAGGAAAGAACCTGTTGGAACTCTGTACTCTCTGCCTACCCCGCAAGGGATCTGGCGTGAGGTTATAGATAGATAGAGATAGATAGTACGATTAAATTTGTTACATACATATATCATAATTTTACCCTAATCAAGACTTGTTACTAAATACAACAGCAATAGGTTCCAATTTTGCTAACAGACCTTATTCGTCTTGATAGGTTTACACTGATTGATTTCGATTTTATAAATTAAACAAGTGACGACACTGGTTGGTTGGTTTATCTAAAGGATATATTTTAATTAAATCCATTTCGTACCTGTGAACTATTCTTTGAATAAGTTAGACTTTTTCCGCTATATGGCCGTCATTTATACCTTGTATAATTTTGAACTGATTTTGACTGCCTCGTTGGTCTGGTGGCAAAGCGCATCGCTTTGTGAGCACGAGGTCCTGGGTTCAAATCCTAGGTCGGACAAATGTAGTTTTTCTAACGAAAAATTCCCAGTACGAGTCCGGAGTCTGGAATTGTGCCCGGTATATGGCAATAGGCTCGCCCCCTATTACATGGGACCTAACATCGTCGGCTAAACGTGGGTGTACTCAGTACACCTCTGCCAACCCCTCTGGGGAATATAGGCGTGACGGTGTGTTTATCTCAGAGGACTTACCATTAACAGTTGGACATTAACCAGATGGTATAGAGTTGATATGCCATCCTTTTCACCCTAAAAAACTAAATCAATATGAGCGTGTCGCGCTTCTTTTCGACATAGTTTAAGTCATTTGTTTTAATGATAAGCTCTCAGGTCAGGTAAATCCGACAATCGTGTAGTGTAAAGAGTTGTTAAACCGAAAATAATTGCGGAACGCCCCAAACAGTACCCGAAACGATCCGGCCGCTGTATCGCTCACAAAAATCTCGGCAGCACAAATGTCATCAATTACAAGTCCACACTTTAGATCGTATCGCGATAAAATATATTTCAATAAATCATGCTACAACGGCCGTGATACGAGTATATTGATTTTTTTAATGTTTATTGCTAAAGGGCTGGGGTTGGTCCAATTTATATTCATTATGCCGGAGGATTGGGGAAGCGTTCGGAATTTCCAGGTGGAACTGGCCGAGATAGTTGTTTAGTTGGGATATGCCTGTTTTTGTGTTGGTTTTGAGATTTTTGGGAGGGACAAGAGTGGGCTCTCGTGGTAGCGCATGAATAATGGGTGAAATAATAGCCAAACTAAAAAGGTTCTATAGAAAAAATATTAATTTCATTATGTCTATTGCGTACTCCGCAAGAGATTCGGCGTGATGATATAGATACATAGATTAACCCGTAGGTAAGTTACTAAAATGGAGTTGCGGAATCGCATCCAATGGCCCTGACAATGCGGCCTATAGGTTAATCTTAAAATATTAAATACGAAAGGCTTAGGCGACCATGATTTTGAAAGTATGTATTACAGAAATAGTGTCTAGCACAGAGTCCGATTTTTATTTTGTGTATTCTTCTATAACACCTCTATAGGTACTCTATAAGTATTTTAGTTTCAAAGTTCTTTAATACAGATGTTTATAGGACGCACTAGTGCGATATTTTCTTTCAATTTATTCTGATTTTCATTATTTTTACAACCATCATACCTACATTCCCCAAATAAGAGTGGCAGAGGTGTCATGTGTACAACTGTAGAAACATAAAGAGTCCACCATATTCGGTCGTAATAATTACTGTAGTAACTACTTTTAATGGTGCCCCCCCTATTTTAAAGGTATTTTAGCTGACACGGGACGGTTGTAAAAAGTGTTATGAGTAGCATGACTCAGCCAGGCGTCGGCGCCCCGCTGTCTGTCCGTCATTATTAAGTTACATTGTAAGTTTACTGTGTTGATTATCTTTTAATTGTTACAAATGGTAATATTTAGCCGTTGGCAGTTACCGTGTTTAAATAGTGATATTCTTTATCTGGATGTGATCAAAGGAAAAACTATAAAAAAACTGATTGTGTTTTGTAGAAAATGCAGCTCTACACTTAGAATTATTCCGGTATCGTGGGTTAAACGCACCCACATGAAAACGTAAAACATGAAATTCACATGCCCAACAACTCAAAACGGAACTAACATTTTGTAAGTCTCAGAAATATTGTTGTACGTGCGAGGAATGAATCAACGACAACTTGATTTAGTAGATAGAGTAAGCGATGCCAGCTATTAAACACTGGATCACCACCGTCAAATATTAATTATTTTTCATCATACCTAATTGCAATGTATCTAAGTATCTAAATTTAACGTATCATTTTCCTTCAAATCTAGCATTAATATAATTATGTCGCTGAAATGATACGCTAAAACGCTATTATCAAGGTTAGTACACGTCCGGCTAGGTCAGTCTGGTATGGGTGGTTTCATGGCATTCCAATTTTTGAGCGCCTTTAAACTTCCGAAGGTACGTTAAGCCCTTGTTCTCAATTATCACTCACTGGCGAGAGTTAATTATACACACAAACCTTCCTTTTGAATCGCTCCGTTTGTTGGTGAAAACTGTATGGAAATCCGTTCGGTAGTTATTCAGTTAGACGGACGATATAGCGCAGTGGTTAAGAGCTTAAGCCCCTCCGCCCACTGTGTCTAATAGTCGCGGGTGCGATTCCCGCACAGGAAAAATCTTTGGGTGACCTACAATTATTTGTTTCGGTCTGGGTATTTGTGTATGTGAGTTTTAATGTTTGTAAACACACCCACGACTCAGGAACAAATCCTAGACTGGGGCTACGTTTTATATTAAAAAAAAGAAAAAAAGTTTATAGCGTTCAGACGGACAGACGCGGTGGGGGGACTTTTTTTATAATATTTAATGATAGTGTATGTATCAACTACAATGTGGTAGTTATTATGATAACTTGGAAGCCTTGTAGGTGGCTTGTTGTTCCAATAGCAAGTGGCGAAAATCTTGCCTCCAGTAAATCGGCTGTAGGTCGGCGTGGTTGAGCATTTCTCCTCGTTTTTTGAGACCGACCGAAGATTTTTTCCCAGCAGTAGGATACTAAACGCTGATATAATCTACATTGACATATATACAAATATATAAATACATATATATCTATAGATACATTATTCAAAGACAGCTTAACCAAAACTTATCGCAGTTTGTAATATTTTTACAAAATCGTAACTAAATCCTGTATACTATTAACCAAACATGTTAATTAATCTTGCAATCATTTATATAATATCTTTAATATGCTGTTCAATAAGAATTTTAAACGAAACTTACTGCGGATTTTAATTAATTATTGTATAGTAAGTTAGCTATAGTAGAAAAGATATCAACATCATAGCCTTAAGGCTACTAACTGGTTCTTTAACAGCTGATAAAATATTATTCTATCTATCTATATCATCACGCCGGATCCCTTACGGGGTAGGCAGAGAGTACAGAGTTCCAACAGGCTCTTTCCTTACATACCTCTCTGGCTCCCTGTACTCTCATAGTGCGTCTCATACACGCTCGCCGGTTACGGAGACTCCTGACTTGTCCTTCAGAGGCCCGGTCTATTTGGTCATGGTAAGCTAGTCTAGGTCTTCCCCGGTACCTTTATCCTTCCACTTTCGCATTGTATATCAGTTATGTCATTCTTTCTTCGGAAATTCTTTCTATATGCCCGAACCAACGGAGCATACCCTTTCTCATCTTTAAAATATTATTAATTTGTAGTATCCCGACAACCACCCTAAAAGAGTGGTTAAAGATAACTGGAGCTAAGGATGGTAATATCTATATCATATTTAATCAATCATATATGATCATGTGAGATCTTCCTACTATCGTAATAATATTATAAATGTGAAGAACTTCGAGAACAACACCAAACTCTTTTGGAGCAAGGTGAGAAAGGCTCGAGGTGATTCGTCAGTTCACAATATGACTGCGCCAATTACAGAGCCATCAGTTTGATCAGCTTGGCAGCCAAGGTGTACGGTAAAATTATTGAACGGAGAATGCGCGTGAAGTCCGATGGAATGTTGTGCGAGGCACAAGGGGGTTTCAGGTCTGGAAGAGGATGTTCGGATCAAGTCTTCTCACTCCGCAACATCGTGGAGAAGCATTTGGCAGTGGGCCGGAAGGTTTTCTGCGGTTTTGTAGATCTGGAGAAGGCATTTGACAGAGTTGTGCGAAAGAGACTTTGGGACATTTTGCCAGAGTATGGTATAGATGGCACTCTGTTGCGAGCCGTCCAGTCCACTTATGTGGACTGCAAGGCATGCGTATGGGTGGGTGGTAATAGGTCACCCTGGTTTGACGTTAAAATCGGCGTCAAGCAGGGTTGCGTGTTGTCCGCTAGACTGTTCATAATATATCTGGACAAAAGTCTTCAAAGACTGAAAGCGATGAATGAAGGTGTACAAATGGGTGACTTAGTGGTAAACCATCTACTTTATGCAGATGACGCGGTTTTAATAGCGCCAACAGCCACTGATCTGCAAACACTAGTCACAGTTATGAAAGACGACTGCATGATCAATGGCTTACACTTAAATGTGAAGAAAACCAAGTTTATGGTTTTTGACAGAGAAGAAACCAGAACGAATGTAAGGATTGTGGTTGGTAACGATGTGCTGGAGCAAGTGAATGAGTTTGTATATCTTGGATGCGCCTTCAGTAAGGATGGGAAATACACCGCTGACATAGAGAGAAGAGTGAGTGCAGGAAACAGAGTGAATGGTGCGATGGGAAAGCTACTCGGGAGCCGGCACTTAAGCCATAAGGCGCAGCTGGCCATACATAACGGAGTTCTTGTCCCAACGCTGTTATATGGTAGCGAGAGCTGGGTATGTAAGAAGGAGAATGAAAGTAGGATAAATGCGGTAGAAATGCGAGCTCTGCGGAAGATGTGCGGAGTGAAGCTGACCGACCGCATTAGCAACAGCATAGTAAGACAGCGAGTAGGTATGAAAGATAGTATTGGTGTAAAGATGAGAAAGGGCATGCTCCGTTGGTTCGGGCATATAGAAAGAATGCCAGAGGAAAGAATGACAAAACAGATATACAATGTGAAAGTGGAAGGATGCAGGTACCGGGGAAGACCTAGACTATCTTACCACGACCAAATAAACCGAGTCTTATCTGATGGAAAAGTCAAGAGTCTCCGTAACCGGCGAGCGTGTATGAGACGAACTATGAGAGTCGAAGAAGCCAGAGAGGTATGTAAGGAAAGAACCTGTTGGAACTCTGTACTCTCTGCCTACCCCGCAAGGGATCTGGCGTGAGGTTATAGATAGATAGATAGATAGAAGGTTTGTCTGTTTAAATTTTTGGATGTTTGTTACTCAATCACGCAAAAACGGCTGAACAGATTTAAATGAAATTTAGCACACAGTTAGTTTATTACCTGAATTAAGATATACAACTTTTTATCACTGAAAAATCTTACGCTCCTGTCTTTTAAGCCAACGCGGGCGAAGTTGCGGGCAGAAGCTAGTATGGTAGTAGCAGTGGCTAGTATAATGTGTAATCAGTAATCACCCTATCGATTCCACTGCTAGCCAAACGCCTTTCTCACAAATCGAGGTGTGCCAGAATTGGAAAATAACAAAACGATTACATACTATATGGCTTCCAACTTGTTAACGACTACGACAAGAAATAATAACCAGGAACAAGGGTTCAGCTTACCTTTCGAAGGACCGAGACCCTTAAAAATTGCTATGTTATGAACGTTCCTCATATCAGGTTAGCCAAGTAAAACGTTGCTCAACCTTACATGTGTATTTAAGTTGTTACATTGTTTTTGTCTCAACATGGACCCTGTCCGAACGCAGCAAATGGTACTTGAAACTAAGATTGAGAATAATTTTAAAGAGATTTGGAATATTGATAATAAATTGAAGTAGATATGAGGTTGATATAAATTAAATTAATTTCTTCTTGTACAGTTGCATTAAAAATCTCTTTTATGATAGCTTCCAGCACCGAGGTACTTCACCGCTACGAGTGCCTCTTATATCCTTAACTTGCCAATATACTTTAAATTTCAATAACCAACTTAAATAAATCCAAAACCAAACCTCAAGAGACTAAGTTCATTCAGCGTAGATCAGATTAATAAAAATAATTAAGAAGTTTGAAGGTGCCCTGGAATAATAATGACTTTTGGACGACAAACACCTCAGTTCTTCCCCTAACCATGGGTGCTGTAAAGCACTCGAAACGTCGGAAACTTAAAAACCCTATTTTTTTTTAAATAGTTGTGGTTGTTGGACACTTGATGAGGCGGGATGACAGCAGGTGGACCAAGGCCGTGACAGAGTGGTGGCCAAAAAAAGGGCGCAGGCCTAGAGGCAGACCATCAGCCAGATGGAGTGATAACATCGTGAAGGTGGCCGGAAAATGGTGGAATAGGCTAGCACAGGACCGGAACGAATGGCGTAATAGAGGAGAGGCTTACACTCAGCAGTGGATAGATGCGTGCTGATTGATGATGATGAGTTGTATTTCATATGTAATATTCGCGAAAATGTAAGAACTCAGTACCTAACTCTGAATTTCTGAATTAGTAATGGCGAGCTGGATTAGTAAGATCAGTGCTCATGGTACATTATCTCAGACTCCGGATTGCCATTGATAATTTTTGTTAACCCCAGTAATACTAGGGTCGTACGACCTAGGATTCAAACTCTGGACCTTGTCATCGTCTGCCATGCCACGTACCACTAGACCGAGGTGACATTTCTGTACAATATACCTAGTTAAATCTAATATTTTTTTGCAATTATATTCTAGATATTGACTATAACAATTTGTCAATCACCACTTAAAAACAATTACAAAAATCCTCAAATCGTTTAACATAAGCCCTCTTAACTTAAACACGACTAATCCAATAAGCCAATCGAATTCTCCCATGACTATCAAGTGAGGGTACAGATAACTGTAGGGTGCCATTGCGCAACCAAACAAACTATTATCGCACAATCAGTAGCCACTCGCGCGGATATCATAAATGGAATTCAATTCACAAAAATAAAATACACCATAAAAATAACCCTTAGAAAAACGAACCTTAACACTCACCACTAAAAGTTGTAACTTAATCATTGCGTGTGTTGAGCTTAACACATTATTGCTTTGAATGTATTGGTGTTGATAATGGTCGCCGTTACTGGTGACATCATTTTTAGTTCTCCTCACTGACAATAGATGGCGTGCGGCGGAGCACGCGCCCGCGCATGTTGTAAACAAGTTGCGGCCATAAAACTGGCGATATTTTAGTAAAGCGTAGTGATGCAGCATTACTAATGTTTTGCAAAAAATATGATTTAGAAGAGTAGTTTGTTTTTGTATTGATAAAATTATAGACAATATTAAATGAAAATAGTCCCGTTGCTTATAATTTCAATTTATTAATTACTACTCTAGAGTGTGTATATAAAAATATGCATTTGAAAATAAATGTCTTAATTTAACTGATCTCTGTAGGTGTAGTTAGTACATCAGAAATAATATAAAAACCTTCTCATTCTGTTGGCAATCCAACCCAATACATATTTTCACACCATCGAGACCACAACTAGCAGGCTTTTATCATCAACGATACTTAAGTTAGTATTTATTTATACAACCTAATGATGCCAAAATATAAGTTTACTCTTAAACATTACCATCATCAAACGTTTCTAATTCCCGCTCTCGCTGTGGCCTCATGTGTTTGTTTGCCATTTCATGGGAACCTCCCCGTAGACAATGCGAACTTAATTGTGCGACACCAGCAATGATGAGCTGCACCCTATTTTTTCCATAGATTTATGGATGCCCCATGACCACCCAAAGTTGCCCTAACCTTTTTCAACAAATAAATTGTTCAAAACATATTGTATCGGGTGATTTGATACGTTTGACTTTAAGCGTGGGAGACTGGGATTTTGTCCAATTTGGTAGAGTTATCTCTTTGTATAACAATTGAAGGGAGATATAGTTGTTAAGGGTGCGTCGTAATTGGTTATGGTACGTTTTGATAGGTGATGGTAGGACAGATTTATTTTTATGGTAATCTCCCGTGTATTCGTTAATGGGACAAAATCATGACTATATAAATAAGTAGCCAAACAAATCCGCGTATACTGTGCCATGAATAAAAGTGAGAGAAAAATGTCATGGTCCCTCTTATGGTCTCACTTCAGATTTGAAGACGGAGGATTGTGGTCATCTTCTGTTAGTGCTTACTTACTAAAACGCCTATAAGAGAAAAGGTGATTCCACTAACAGTTTCCCATTTCAGAGTACAGCTAAAGCTTAACCTTAGGTTACGGTTCCGGAACGCCTATAGCACCTCTACTTATATAGTATTAGAGAAAAAATTAGATAAATGGGACATTAACTTTTTTTCAAGCCCGCCCAGCATTACAGTAGTACAAAATAGCAGAATATACCTTTGTATAACTATAATTGAGGCAGTGAATTTTAATCTTTAGTAGGTCGAAATTAGTGCAATATTTTGCAAACTTTTTTTAGTCTTTAAATAAAAGTAAATGATAATATAAGTAATAAAAGTAAATATACTTTTAGGAAAGTTTTCTAGTTGACAGTTTTATTTACTGCTGTATATTCTATTATTAATAAAAAAAACCACCGTCACGCCCACTTTCCGCAAACGGGGGTTATAATCAAAATCAGTTAAGTAGATACTTATTGATATCTTTATTAATAATTTTTGTTACTGTCCAGGTACAGACAAGCTGTCAGGGACCCTTGGGAAAGGATACTCCACACCAACCCTGTCTGACACACTCCGAGCCACAAAATGTACAGGTCAGTCAAAATATAATATTTAACTTCAGACGGATAACATAATCTAGTGGTTAAGGGCTTTAGTTGCTCTGCCTATGGGATCGAGTGCTCGCGGGCACGATCTCTGCATGGAAAAAATCCGCAAATTCACAAATTTTTGTTTCGGTCTGGGAGTTTGTGTATGTATGTGAATTTAATGTTTGTAAACGCAATTGCGAGTCTCACGCCACAAGAATAATTCTGAGTAGGTACTAGGCTCTCCCCGCGACTCATCTCGCATAAACTGCATTAAAATAAAAAACAATGACTTAGAAATACAATATCGAGCGAAATAAAATAGTAACTCTACTAAAAAAGCAAATAAACATATTTTAAGTTGTGCTGCACTAACTTTCGACTAGTAATTCTTGGGCAAATACCAAATAGATCTCTCTCTAGTAAATAAGCGCGGATGCCCTTAAGGGCCTACAGTGATCGACCATTTATCGACCGGGAGAGTGATAATGATGCAAGTACTTTACAAAAGAATTGTAGAAGGGGACGGATATATTTAGCGTGCGCACGAAAATAAAAGACGTATGTGCAAAAACAAATTTTATCATTTTCTAAAAGAAATACGCTATGAAATAAAAGCCTGCTTTCCAACAACTTACCTACAATTATTTGCTATATTTTTAAGTAAATTCTATTGATTAGTTGTTAAGCATTTCACTTTGAAATCAGAAAATGTAAACCAATAGAGATGCCTTAGATTTTTTTTTCTATCGAAGGAATTTCGTCTAAATAAAAAATAAACAGTCAAAACTCATATTTCAAAATATTAAGTCTCTAATCCATATACTCCTTGAAGTGCATGGAGTACAAAAACACGTATTTTTTGCGGTAGACCCTTAAACTGTGGAGAAGTCTAGCTCTATTCATCCCAACCACATATGCTATCGAAATACGAAACATTTGTACGAAATTCGACACTCGCTCTATAGACTTCAGGGTGTTGTGTAGTATTATATATATAAAAACAATTCAAAATCAGTCACCCAGCACAAGGGAGAGTGTTTTAACACACCTTCAAAGTTTAACCCCGCTTGTGAAACTTCATTGCTTCACGAACCCACCATCCCTGCATCCCTATTTACCAATAAATCTGCTATTTATTTTCCTTCATCAATAATTTATTCGAACGGGGAGCATTTTCCATGTAAATAAGTAAGTTTGCCCTTCCAGCGCCGATTTAGCACCGATGATGTCATAACTGGCTGATTAATGACGTCACGGGACACCGCTGCATAATGCCGTTACACGTAGTCAGTGCTGTAGAGTTAATATATCATAGTAGTGGTTTTGCGACTTGGTTTGCATTAAAAGTTAATAATTCAACGTCAGATTGTGTCTATATAAATAAATGTCCTATTATTAATTTAATTGCAAATAAATAATCTACCATCCAGATTGTTTATTTCAATATTAAGTGTATAACTCTACATCATTGCTGTGAATATCGTGAAAATTATAATAATATGGCAAAAGGATATTTAAAAAAAAAGAAAATGTGAGAGATATTTTTTTTTTTGTTTTAATTTTGCTTATTTATACAGATATCTGTGTTTGTTTCGAGAAAAAAAGTTTCATCTCGAATATTTACCGTTACAACAATAATTAAGCACGAGTTACAATTGATCAGCCCTCGTAGAACTCTTGTAGTTATCTTATTTGATAGAAGTAAAGCACCATTTCTTCTTCGTGTGGATGTTGCGTCGTAGACGACGAAAGAAAAATAAAAAAAAGAAAATTAACAAATAAGCATGTCTTAGCATTGGATTGTCTAATTTCGAATTTTGTATTGAGTATGCCTAACGTCTTTGGGCTTCGCTTCTGTGGCAAAAGCATTATACATGTAGTTTTATATTCATTGGCGTTTATGTAGGTATGCCATAATTGCGGAGTTTGCCACAATCAAATAATTTGACCAACTCGTATTTATCAAACTATTTGATCATACTTAATCGATATCCAATATTTCTCGATATGGATTCATAATTCAGCTACCTACTAAACTTTCCATTCTTGCCAACTTTGCCGGTCCGTTTGCTTTCAAAGCTATTCAACGAACGTCCTCAAATGTCGTGAAAGGCGAAACGCCCCATTCAAAAATTCTGTACAATTTAACAGTGACAGACTGAGGCGAAGACAGACGAAGCGTGAGTTCAAAGGAGCACAGAGCAGTGGAGTACTGTAATTAAAACTTAGCTGTCCTCAAAGAGACGATCATTACGCTTGGTGAAGCATCGGGATGGTTGTGGTTACTGATGCAGTGGTCGGTATTTGATAATAATCTTGATAATACATAGTGCGAATTTCAAGTGATCGTGTCCTTTGTGTCGAGTGATGCCTAATGACTACAGCAGGGAGTCGAAATAATATACTGAATTTTCTTTGAGGTTATTGTTTTCTTGAAGTTGTTTTTCTTGTACCTAAATATGGCAAAAGACTACACTTTTATAACTCCATTAGCACCTTCCTGAGACATCTGTTCGGATTAAGGGACACGGTATTTCTTTGAGGTAACATTTGCTTCTAACTGTAACCTGTTGGAACTTGCCGATTCTCAAAAAAGACGATCATTACGCTTGTTGGAGTATCAGGATCGTTGAGGTTATAGATTCATTGGTCGGTATTTGATAATAATCTTGATAATAGTACGAATTTAAGTAGTGGTTTCTTTTATGCGTTTTGATCGAGCGATGGCTGCAAATGCCTTGAAATAATGTGCTGGATTTTTGTGAGGTTCTTTGATATCTTGTAAAGGTGGCTGGGAAGTAATTTTAACGCCGTTATTGCCTTTTTTGGGAATTCATTTAGGAATAGGTAACATATGAGAATGGAAAAGCCTAGAGAGGTTTGTAGGGAAAGAACCTGTTGGAACTTGGCTGTCGTCAAAGAGGCCCTCTTTACGCTTGGTGAAGCATAGGAATGGTTGTGGTTACTGATGCAGTTGTCGGTATTTGATAATAGAGCGAATTTTAAGTGATTGTGTCCTTTGTGTCGTTTTGATCGAGCGATGACTGGTGACTATAGCGGAGAATATATTGAAATAATGTATTGGATTTTCTCTGAGGTTCTTTGATGTTTTGTATAGATGCCTGGGGAGAAATGTTAACCCCGTTAAAAAAAATATCTCTTCTTTTCGTACGTGTCATTCTTAGCCATTTAGGGCATGTCCCCAAATACTTCCCCATCTCAACTCGTAATGTATGACATACTAATTCCAAGTATGTCCTTCAGGAATAAAAGTATGTAGCCGTGACTAAAACCCGCCACGCGCCGGCGCATGTTGTTCGCTTAATTAAGTGCTCTCGCGATACTTACGATCGCTTTTATGTAATAATGCGATACTTATTTTATTGTTCTTTTTTACGCGTACCAATTAGCATCGTATATAAACTATTCAACGTAAAAAAATTTAGTTAAAGATAGGCAAAGATTTCTGATAGTTTTAAAAAAAAAAATGTTTTTAAAATAATGTTGTTATTAGGAATATTAGTTTTCTCTTTTAAGATGAAGTGAAAGCAAGATCGACATAGATAGATATTGTAAGCAAAATCATGTGTAAAAGTACAAAATCTCAATTCCATCTGGCTGTCGTTAACTGTTGAAGAGTATAAATCATAAGAGGGCCACTCATCTCTCATGTAATGAGACATTTTGTCTCAGTTGATAATGTATGTAAAAAAAATCATAATATAATAAACTACACGGATATTTTGAACCCTGTAATCCTGTTTTGAATGTCTCGTAACAAACCAGAAGGAAAAAAGTATAATGTATGACAAAGCTGAATATTAAGTAAAATGTTCTTAAAATTAAGTGTTTTGGTTAGTAATTAGACTCTGTATAAAAACCTACATAAATAACAACACACAACAATTATTAATTAAAATTCACGATCTAGTTATATAGTATTTTTGTTAGTTTATCAATAGAACACCAAATTGGTTTTATTTTCTAGTAGAAAATATCTCTGTAACATATGAACTTTAACTAAAATCAACTTTCAATTTGCACATTTGGTTTTCGTATTGAATTTGTGAAGCAATTACCTATTTGGGGTGTCTGAGGTCTTGAGGTAATTACGACAAACCTTGTATAGATAAGCCAAAAGAAGTTTAATTTCTCTAGTCGCACAGGAAGTGGCGGTTTTCTAATTCGTAATTGAAAAAATATGAACTCATAACTATAACTATTCACGTGGATTTGGGGACTTTTTTGTATCATGGGAGATAGTGTATCATGTTGATGTATCGATGGTACCAAATTACAAATTTTGTCTATCTATCTATCTATAACCTCACGCCAGATCCCTTGCGGGGTAGGCAGAGAGTACAGAGTTCCAACAGGTTCTTTCCTTACATACCTCTCTGGCTTCCTCGAGTCTCATAGTTTGTCTCATACACGCTCGCCGGTTACGGAGACTCTTGACTTTACAAATTTTGTGAATTTAAAATTGTCTATCTATATCTACCTGACCTTGCGCGAGAGAGTACTCCATTTATATTTAACGAATATCTATTTATACATTTCAAATATCATAATCATATTCAAAATTATTTTGAGTATCGTTACTAACGGGTCTAATATACCCTACCATGCGTGACGAATATTCACGCGCGCGCGCATCCCGTCGGACGGTTGGGAACTTGCGGTGACACGCGTACATTGCGCTGATTTCTGTTCACATGCAGAACAAAAGACCATGAAGTGATATTTACGGGTTGAAAATGTCATAAGTGTGATTAAATTTAATTAAGAAATATCTATATTCTCTACATCCTTTTTCAGGAATGCACATTTATTTTGGTCCGCCGTCAGTGTCTTACCATTAGGCATTCCTCCACCGATTCCATTTGGTTCTATTTTCGGTTTTTAAAAAACAGTCTTTTAACTTCATCTTGAAACTTCAGGGCGATGAACACAATCTCTTTGAAAAAGCTATCTTATTCTGCTAAAAAAGGATGTGGACATACTTACGCAAGTTTATAGCTGTGTCTCTTTTTTACGGCAAAGTAAGATTAAAATAGTTTTGCTAAAGAGGTTATGGGAATCCCCCATTGTCAAATCAGTCATTTGTCTTCAAATTTACTACTTATTATAAATTGTATTTTGTTTATCTATTTCCAACTTGCTACTGTTATTACTGCCTAATAGCCTTGCTTATCTGCTTATTAGCTTTTCAAAACTTTAATTGATGTTTGTTTTTCCAGTTAGCGAGTAATAATCACTATGAAAATTGAGTACCAGTAACCCAAACATTACCATTAGTCATTCCACTAAATCTGGCTCTAATTATTTCTTGTTCTTTACTTAGGTAAATGTCGATTCAATTCAAAACACATATGTACGTAAGTACTAGGACGTACCATAACCAGTACCCCAACGGTATCGATTTGCCATCAACAAATCTACGTTTGGTTTTATTTATACAGTTAATTCGGAATCATTGCCCTCTGCTGTCTATCAGACAGTCGATCATTCTGCCATTAAGTTCCGGTTCAGCCGGATCGTAACGAGGGGGGAGGGGCGGACGACTCCGTGACTAATTCCGCACGGATCAATCTGACTGTGGATAATTAGGATGATTCCGTGAGAAATTGTGGAGTATATGTTTGGGTTTGGATTTGGTGAGTGTATGAAGACAGTAGATATCTGCCCTGTTGCTAATCTGTCATCTCTAGCCAAAGTTTTTGACAATATCTAACACAAGTATATTTACTCACAAGACGTCATGATAGCGTTTGTAACTAGACTTTGTCATTCCACTGTTGGGCACAAACCTTCTCTTACATATCGAGGTGTGAGAGAATAGGTCATACTCCTCCATGTAGACTTAGTGTGGATTAGTAGAGGCAAGCTCGTTGTTACATGCTGTTAAAACGGGCTGCCCGTAACGCTTTTAACTGGCCTTAATGATTGCCATGTGACCTGGTAGCCAGGACCATTAGCCGGGACCACCCCCTGGTGATCCTCCGGTCCTCCACTTTGCATGCCCGCTGTAGCAGACTAACCAAGGCAAAAGGTGGCTGACCTTCGTAATAGCTCAGAAGATGACGATGCTACACACACAACAAGTATATTTAATTGAGTCACATTAAAAAGGAGACAAAAATAAAAGTTCAAAGATGTGCTGTATAACACTCAAGATAATATCCCCGTGAGGTGGCCAGGGACATAAAACTACAAGAACGCCTACTCATTTATTCTTCATATAAACCCATTTTTTATTAATTTAGATGTATATGAAAAATTACGACTTTGCGCTTTGCGATACCGAGGTCATAGGTTCAATTCCTAGGTCGGACAAATGTATCTCAAAATTCCCAGCATTAGTCCGGAGTCTGGAATTGTGCCCGGACTGTGGCTCGCCCTCTATTACATGGAACCTAACATCGTCGGCGAAAAGTGGGTGTACACAGTACACCTCTGCTACCCCCGCTCGAGGAATATAGGCGTGACGATGTTTTTTTTTAAATATTTTTATTCATATTATAATGAAGGATCATCAACACACAATTGAATAAAGCTACAAATACAATTTACTCGTACAACTTATGCATACGAATTAAAACTACAAACTATAAGTAACTTACCCCTAATCGTACCCTCTGAGATTTTATTGGCCGGCACGCAGCTAACAAAATAAATGGCTTAAATTTCTACACCAGTAATGAATACACGCGGGGATGCTGGATAAATCATTGTTGCATTGCATTTCTGTTTGGTTGTGTGCCAAGGGATGAGCGATCGACGATTTGTAAGTTTTCAAATTTGGGCGTTATTAATTCCTTTATTATGTAATGTGAATTTACGATGCAAAACTAATGCAAATGCATGTAGGTACTGGATACTACTAAGTGTTTTTCATCAACATGATCAAATAGACTGTGTTTTATCTGACGTATAAATTAAGAATCAACGTATTTTTTTTAGGGAAAGAGCCTATTAGAACTCAGTACACTCTGCCTGCCCTGCAAGAGATTGGCTTGATAGTATGGATACATAAAGTTATTACGACTTATTAAAGCTTTGTTAAATTTTACTTTAACTTAATGAATAAAGTATCAAAACTAAATTAGTCAAGTGATAATGAACCACTCTGTGTGTGTGTGTTTAGAAAATTAAAACGAAAATAAAAAACTTTTAAAATACAAACATTTATCTACCTATATCATCACGCCAGATCCCGTGCGGGGTAGGCAGAGAGTACAGAGTTCCAACACTTTCTTTCCTTATGGACATATCTTATATCTCATGCTCCCATAGTTCGTCTCATACACGCTCGTCGGTTACGGAGACTCTTGACTTGCTATTCCGATAAGTTACGGTGTATTTGCTCCAACATATTGAGAAAAAAAGGAATAGTAGTTGGGCCCAACCTTTAAACTCGTTGTTAGATGCATAATACATAACATTTAATTCATAAAAATACATTTGATTATCCGTCTAAGTAACCTATCAAAATAAGTAGTCCTAAAATATTTGCCAAATAATTCCTCATAAAAATGCAGTCCGCTCCCGCTCATCCCTCGCCCAATGGCCGGGCAGGGAACGGCACGCGTCACACATCGGAAGTAGATGACGAGCGGCGGCGCGTGCGCAGCCAATACAAATGTTCAATGGAACGTACGGAGGCGCACTTAAAACATTTTTATTGTAACCCGCCGAGGAACGACTACCATTGTTGATCACCCTTGCAGATTTGAAGACATCGAAATAGATATTTTTACTAACGATATCTGATGTTTAGTTTGTGGGAATTTGTTTTGGATTTTGCTTGGTGATACTAATTGTTGGTATTCATATTAGTATGATTAAAATCGGCCTTAAAATTTCAGAATATCGTATTGATATGTGGCGTTTTCCGTATATTTATGTTTCATCGTCGAAAATTGTTCTTGTGTATTTTATTATTACTGTCCATTAGATCTGTTCTATATACATTTGGGCCGTTTCATTCGTCATAAAGGTCACACGTTTAACAAAAGTAGATAGTTGATAAGTAATTAAATTCGAAGATTGTATTGATTTTGATTTATTGATCTTGCATTATCGGATCATACATCTCAAATAATAAAAGTGCCTGTAAGAAAAGAATGCAAACTAAAATCATGGAAAAGTAGGAAGAGAGATTATTCGATAGAAAATATGACAATGTTTAAGAACTACATAAACAGCCTATCCTTTGTAGATGTTTATAATCAAAAAAATTCAAATGAAGCATACAATACGTTCATTCAAACATTTTCCTTGCTGTATAAACTATGCTTTCCCTATAAAATAGTAATGATTAACACGATAAAAAAAGTGAAATGGATTTCACGAGGCTTAAAAAACTGCAGTAAAAAACAAAGACAGTTACTATGGTTATACAGGCTTAATCGTAATACAAACACAAAATCATACCTCAAAAAATATAGTAATATCTACAAAAAAGTTATACGACTAACTCAGAGAGCTCAAAATAACTACTACATACAAACTTCAAGAATTAAATCCAAAGCTACATGGCAAGTCATAAATAGATATAAATATAATTTACCAAAGGAAAATATTATGAAAATTAAAACAGATACAAAGACAATGACGCGTCCATATGACATAGCAAATGCGTTTAATGATTATTTTATTGACGAGACGACTAAAAATGAACTATATAATAGTAATTTTAATAATGACATTCATAATGACATTCCTAATAATAATGGTAACTTACATAAACAGAAGCCTGATAGGTATTGTAAATCAATGTTTATGTCGCCCGTTATAAATAGTGATATAAGTTTTGTAATTACGAACTTACGGAACACAAATAGTGTAGGATATGACGGTATAACAACACAAGTCATAAAATATGTTGGGGATCTAATAACTCCTGTATTAACATATATAATAAATAGAAGTATATCAGAAGGAATATATCCTGAGGCATTGAAAATCTCGATTGTTAAACCCCTACACAAGAGGGAAAATAAAGAGTTTATGAAAAACTATAGACCAGTGGCCCTAACTTCTGTAGTTTCTAAAATTTTTGAAAAAATACTATGTAAATCTATATACGGATATCTAAACAAATTTAATATATTATGTGACGAACAAAAGGGATTCCGACAAAATACGACAATTAATATGGCTATTTTTGACTTAGTGAACAAGGTAATGACCAATATGGATAAAAGAAATTCTATATGTGCAATATATACCGACATGACGAAAGCTTTTGACTTTGTAGACCACAACATATTATTAAATAAATTATATGATTATGGTATTAGAGGTAATATATATAAATTATTAAAATCATACCTAACAAACCGTAAACAACAAACTGAAATTACTCGAACATGCTGGAAAACTAGAAAAGAAGTAAAATATTATTCGAAACTGAGATACGTACGCAAGGGTGTCCCCCAAGGAACAGTATTAGGACCATTATTGTTTTTAATATATATTAACGACTTACCAAAATCTGTGCGCCACTCAATGATTTTATTCGCTGATGATAGTACTGCTCTTGTACATCGCACTAATAAAAATGACTACGAGAAAGATATAAATGATACTCTTATAGATATTGTGACATGGCTAAACAAAAACGGTCTAAAAATTAATATGACGAAAACAAAAATAATGCAATATTATCAAAGGACGCCGTCAAAAAAAGTAAATGTAAGTTATGAGGGAATAAATTTAGAAGAAGTAGAAACAACAAAATTCTTGGGTATCACTTTAGATAAAAAACTTACTTGGAGACCTCAGATAGATGAAATTTCCAGAAGACTAAGCCAATCATCCTATGCACTATACAAATTATCTAAAGTAGCAAATCGTGAAACGGTTCTAACAGCTTACCATGGTCTAGTAGCATCAGTCCTACGGTATGGTATCATTTTCTGGGGCTATTCGACGCATAAGGATTTAGTATTTAAAGCACAAAAGAGATGTATCAGAGCAATGTGTAACCTGAAAATAACAGATAGCTGTGTTCCGTTATTCAAATCGTTAAAAATACTAACAGTACCATCATTATATATATTAGAGGTTGCGATATTTGTCAAAAAAAATCCGAAATTGTTCACACAAATATCAGAAATACGTAGAGGTCCATTAAGAGCGCAATACCAAAGTGTTTTATGCAATAAAATATGTAAGACTGCTCTAGTAACAAAAAGTGTTTTGGGAATGGCGCCCAAAATATACAATAAACTACCAAAATATATAAAAGATATGCAAATTCACAAATTTAGAAAAACACTGTGCTCAATATTGATTGAAAAATGTTATTATTCTGTCGAGACATTTCTTAATGAAAATTTTGTGAAAATTAATAGGACATAATTTATTATCAATTATAATTATAATTTAATATTCAAATTTATAATGTTATTTTATATTTAATTTTATTGCATGATATTTTGATTTAATAATGTAAATCATGACCATTGAATTTGTACGCCTTTGGCAAAACATGGTGAAACTTATTTTTAATTTTTTTATCAACTTTGTACTACCCGTGTTTAACAAATAAAGGATTCTGATTCTGATTCTGATTCTGATTTTGTATTGAGGCGTTGTGGCGTTGCGTTGTTATATTGAGGCGCTCGTAGCGTTGTGCGACCGTGGTGTTCTAACCAATCACCAAGGTTAAGCAGCGTTCGACTTGGTCGGCCTGACATGGGTGACCGTTTGTGGCATTTTCATATTCGAGCGTCTCCGTGCTTCGGAAGGCATGTTAAGCCGTTGGTCCCGGTTACCACTTAATGTGGTAGTCGTTAAGCCGAGTTGGAAGCCTCATAGGCGGCTTGATAAGTTCCAACTGCAGGTGGCAACAAACCTGCCTCCGAGAATCCGCACTCTCACCTCTATTTGTGAGAGAAGGCCTTTGCCCAGCAGTGGGTAGTATAGGCTGACATTATATTATATTATATTGTATTGATTATTATTTTATTTACCTTCCCACAAAGTTATAATTAATGCTAAAAATGATAATAATTATAATATTTAATGATTTTATGGTACGGTTCATGATAAATATATTTTATGATAAAAGTTTGAATGCTTTGCGGTCTGATCGAACACAGGCGAAAATTTTATAACTTTCGCCATTTTTCGAGTTTAGTTTACACTGCGAAGATCGTGTAAAAAGCTATATAGGCGAAATTGTACCACGCGAGCTCGGTCTTCGATTACCTGGAACAATTATTCCGTTATTGTGTTATATCACACAACCCAGTAAAAATCCTGGCGTGTTTCTTGAAGGTTTACAAATGACTCTGGCCATATCATAAGAGAAATCATTTTAAATGGTGATTCATTTAATTTTTTGGCCCACTTTTAAATTAATTGTTGGCATACGCATTCGTCGGCATAAGAATTGGATCATTGAAATACTATCTGCTGATACGTAATTCACGTATGACCCAGATTTCTCATATGAAACCCATTATTACCCAAATGTAACTACTATCGTATAGATTCGCACGCTTTCTCGACAACGTTATTAAACCGTCACATTATTCGTGCGTAGGCGATTGTTAGAGGCAGGTTTCTGACAACCTAGAGGTTGCCAGAAACCTGCCTCTAACAATAGTACTAACCACTGATTATAGTATTGATAATTAAAAACAAAACAAAATAAACACCGTCACCCCTAAATTCACCAAACGGCGGTGGCAGAGGTATACTGTGCACACTTTTCACTGACGATGTTTCCATTATACCGGGCATGGCAGACTCCGGACTGATAGTGGACATTTTGTTTGACCTAGGAATCAGCCTATACTCGTTTACTGCTGAACATAGGCATCCCCAATCGTTCTCCAACGCAACTGCTCTACTGCCACCTGCATCCAATTACTTCCTGCGATCTTCACAAGACCGTCGGTCCATCTGGCAGGCGGCCGTCCTACATCGCGCTTGCCAATACGTGGTTACCACTCTAAGAACTTTCTGCCCCAACGCCCGTCGGATCTTCGCACTATGCGGGGCGCCCATTGCAACTTGAGCTTTCTAATTCTACACTACTGGGCTATGTCGGTGACATTGGTTCTTCTACGAATCTCCTCATTCATGATTTGCTCACGTAGAGAAACGTCGAGCATAGCTCTTTCCATTTCATCCTTTGTCGTCGCTGAGCTTTTTTATGAGACCTATTATAAGGGGCATGATTTCTATTACTAATGATCAAGAAATTAATTACTAAAACCCAAGTACCACACACGTCTTCTGAACGAAATAAAATACAACTATCACAGTTAACTCTTACTTACAGAGGGAGTCTGTCGCCCCCATGAAATTCGATACTTTTCGCTTAGGAAGTGTTAATGGCAGCACTATCGCAGTGGGGTGCTACGTGTCGCGAGGGTGCAAACTCCGCTGCTACCCCTCTGAGTCTGCAGTTCGATGCCGATCACATAGAGGGCGCCTGTAGTTGCAACTTAAATGTGCTAGTGGAACTTTAGTTTCATGTTAGATGGCGCTACTAGCATAGAAAAACGTGAAAAAACATATAGATGATTACCTATATGCTTTTTTAACGTTTTTCTATACTAGTAGCGCAGTGATTACTGCGAAAGAACTATAGCAACTTTGTCTCCCATTTTTGTGTGTGTGAATGATCTTCGCTATTGGCCGCGGGGCCTTTACAGCTTCACCGGGCAAGAGGGCGAGCGTGCAACCACTACGCTCGAGCCAGAAGGGCAAGGGGGCAACTAGCTCAAGGGTGCCTCAAGGAGAAACGGCCTCGGCTTGGGCAGTCGCTATGGGGGAGGGCGTATACTACACACACATACACGTGTCTCACCGTAGTGCTCTGCACTGGCCGGCGGGCAAGGGATTCTTCGACCTCGCCGGCGAGGTCGGTGTCTGATCCTGTGTGCGGTATCTGTATCTGAAAGAATGGATGTAAGGGCATCGGGAGGATTGGTGAGAACATGCCGCGGACGGCGATACCGGCTCATAGGAGGGGAGTTGATAAAAATTTATGTTGACGTTCGTGACTGTTTTTTTGTTGATCTTAACAAATATGATACAAATAAATGATAATATCATTGAAATTGACTTAACTTTATCTTGGTTGATTTACAGGCTTATTGATACTAAAAATATTTATTAAATTCGAACTAAGTTCACCATCTTAATTGGTTAGTATCGACTTACGCTAGTGGATTTTACTGTCCATTATTTTGTATATTCGCAGAAAAATATAGCTGTGTCTAACTTATAAAGATGGCTGGTTTAGTAGGGCTTAGTTAACAAAAAACTAAACACCTAGGCTATATTAGGGTAAGGACGGGCACAATTTTAGACTACGTACTATTTTTTCTATAAATAAACTTGTTCGACTTAGGATTCAAACTTAAGACTTCATGATAGTCAACCGCACTATCGCCGCGACGAGGCAGTGTGGTCTGAAAGTAGGCTGCTCCCCAGATTGCATCGGGTGTTTTAGAGCTCGATTCTCGTCTCATCTCTCGTCTCGAGCTCGAACGGGTCAATAATTCAATATTCTCTGACATATGTAAGTGTTGTCATTTAATTCATTCACACTTTATAGCATTTTAAATTTATTAACAACTGGAGTATTCTCGTTTATCATTATAACATACATCTAATTACCTGTTAGATCTATTTTTCGTATCCCATTTGCTTGCAGGATATTCTGATATCAACTGCAAAAAACAGAAAATTAAATAATGTTTGTCCAACAATAAACCTAATAAGTTTTCATATTTATTAAAAGCCTCTTTCTCATCTCCATTTATATGAAGAGAATTTTTCACAGCAGTGAGAAATTATTATAAGTTGATTTAAAAAAGCCTACAAATGACAGACTCCGTAATAATAACAACTAATAATGTTAATTTGCTAAATCTATTGTTTAGCGTATATAGTAGTCTCATACTTAACCACCCTCCCCCCCGCCCCCTTCATAACAAGCATAGACAGAATCCCAACTCCATAACCGTCCAAAAATTGGGCAGTCTCATTTACCTCCCCAATGGTCTCTTAAGGATTTAGAAACCAAGGGAACACAATCCGTCGCGTTCCCCGGCAGCAATCTCGAAACTGGGACATAGATAGGTGCTCATCTAACAATGCCCCGGCTTACACTGAGCCGGGCGTGCTGGCTTCACCTCTCCGGATCTTGCTGTCTCCGTTCTCCGCCACCATTTCCG
Organism: Phalera bucephala; assembly: GCA_905147815.2. Taxonomy (NCBI): domain Eukaryota; kingdom Metazoa; phylum Arthropoda; class Insecta; order Lepidoptera; family Notodontidae; genus Phalera; species Phalera bucephala. Next base: position 2,863,567 of record LR990609.1, on the reverse strand, counting down.
CCGGCGGGGAAACGGGACGGGAGGAGTTCCGCTGGGTACCAAACTACAATGAACCTTTTATATCTTCCTACCGCTAATCTAGAAGCTGATATGATTACGGGCTATGTGCTGTTCATATGTTAATCGGTTCGTGGCTGTTTGGGGGTTTCGTTGGAATCAGGTTTTTGGTGCTTGCAGCTTCGTTTTGAGATTTGCGTATTTAGAAACCATGTTTACCAAGGAATGGCTAGCATAGCAATTCATTTCTTTGTTTGTTACTTTCTCATATGTATAAAATGTAAATTAACGTATATACATTTTTTACTAAACCAAAACGTATATAATATGTCGATATCGTGATCGATGTGGATGGGCTATATACATGCAGTTTATATTTACCCTTTTAACACCACTTTAGGAAATAAGGTCAAATTAAATAGGTCCAGATTTAGTCGGAAGTCGCCATTAAGAGCCGGTCTTTAATTATAAATACCTAGCTATTTATTAGATATCATGTGCGAAATGTCAGATTTTACATTAAATTCAGTTTAGCAATTCATTATCCACATAAATTTTACTTCAGAACTTAAAATATTGTGTGGTTGTTAGGGGCTTATGAAATACAATACTGTTTCTCGTGGAACTCTATGAGTGAAGTAATGCTCGTTTTTATAAATACAGAAAACTTTCACCATGAAAATAAGCGCAACATTATTGTTAATAACGAAGCTTTAGATAGCATTCTGAAAATATAAGTATGAAGCATATATTCACTTACTTTATCTTTTATGTGCAAGTAACAAACATAAGTTCTAGTCGAAATTACCTTTTGAAGTTGGCCGTCGGCGTGGCACCGGAGTCCAAACTTTCCTCTCGGAGCGGCTTTGACGTTGAATCAACTAATTAAAATATTCACGCTCTGAAAGTTTTTCAATACCCATCTATTTCGCATTTGCCTACAGCCTTAATGATTTAGTCTTTGAATCCTATGTTGTACTTCGCAATACATTGTGTAGTATTCGAAAGATGTTTAAGCTCGTCAGCAACAAGCGAAGTATATCATGCCCTTAGCTCACCAAGCTAAGTGCATGATATACTTCGCTTGTTGAGCCACGATCTTCACATCATGATCAGTTTATCTGCGAAAATAAATTCTGGTTCTTATTGGAATCACATCATAGCCAGTTCTGGTCATATTTGGACAAAACCACCTAATTTGGATTCTTAGTCTTGCCATTCAACTTACGGGATAAACTGATAAATTGAAACGATAGTTAAAACCTATTCGATAATCAGATTGGCATTTGCCGCTGTACATCTAATTTTAAAAAGCCCCTTCAATGTCATATGGGTTACAGTCTAATCATCTCGCTTCGTTTATTAAACTTAAGTAGATGGGATCTAGGGATATTTGCGAGATAGGTAGCCGATACATTGAGTCATCAACCCTGACCTCCGATTGAATCTTGCGTTTGATTGGAACTAGGTCAATATCTGCCGCATCTAATATAGCAGTAACCATAACGGTTGGTTGGCAACAATTAATTGTCTGGTGATGGCACAGCAGCTGCAAGCGTGGTCAGAAAGGATAGAATAGAAAATTTTCTTCAAAAAGTTTTAATAAAGTTGGTGGAAAATGAAAATACACTTCTTCATATTACGTTCGTTTTAGATAGAAAAAATAGTACGATCATGAAAATACTTTTTGATTGTTCAATGGTTCTTGTTTCACACGAACAGCGTTAAAGAATAGTGACCACTTAGCTGGTTGTCGACTATCTATCTATCTATCTATAACCTCACGCCAGATCTCTTGCGCGGTAGGCAGAGAGCACAGAGTTCCAACAGGTTCTTCCCTTACATACTTCTCTGGCTTCCTCGACTCTCATAGTTCGTCTCATACATGCTCGCCGGTTACGGAGACTCTTGACTTTTCCATCAGATAAGACTATTGTCGACTATTTAGTATTAAAATGTAGGTGTAATGTGGAGCGTAGTTATTGCACGCTTGCCCTATTGTCCGGTGAAGCTGTTAAGACCCCTAAAACAACAGGATACATAAAATTCTGCTCAAAATCATGCACAATAAGACATGCACATGCTACGCTTGAATGCTTGGTATGTAGCTAGTGTGTGTTCGTACCGTATCTGCTAATCTTACGCTGCAATGGTATACCGGCTTTACACAATCAATCGTCATAAACGTTACTATTTATGCTATAATTTATGAACTGATCATGAATATAAATGCTGTATCCTATATAATCGCAATAGACTCACTCTTATTATATTGGGACCTAACATCGTCGGTGATGAGTGGGTGAACACAATAAATCTCTGCTATCCCCACTTGGGGAATATAGCGTGACAGTATTTAATGTCATAATTTTAAAATATTTTGTGGAGTTTATTATTATGACCATGAGTAATTCAAGTTTATTTTAACCTGTTAAGTTTCCTGCTACCCGTCTCATAAGACATTTAACTATAGGTAATGTATGTCTAGCGGTGAGAACGTTGGACTGCAGAGTCAGAGGTTTCGGGTTCAAACCCAGGCACGCACCTCTCTCTTTTCGAAAAAACACATGCTCGTGTTAAAAATTAACTATCACTTGCTTTAATGGAGAAGGAAAACATTGTGAGGAAACCTGCATGCCTAAGAGTTTCTCGAAGGTGTGTGAAGTTCGCCAATCCGCACTGGGCCAGCGTGGTGGCCTATGGTCTAACCCTCTCAGTTTGAGAGGAGGCCCGTGCCCAATGGTAAGACAGTTTCTTAACAGGGCTAATATTATTATTATTATATGTATCTATGATTATGATTGTTAGGCTAGAGTGTTGTGAATCAAGTGGCGCGTCTATATTACATTAAAATAATAATTGTAGTTGTACGCTTAATAAGTTCCCACTGCAGCCACAAACCTGCCTCCACCAATCCGCATTGGGTCCACGTGGTGGAGTATGAACTAATCTATTTCGCTTCAATTTGTGAGTGAGAGAAAGCCTGTGACAGTTAGATAGTATAAGTTGATTTATTAGTTTTAGTTAAGACTTAAATTTTTCTGTGAAATTGCCATATAAACGCTGATGTCTCATTAGAATTACAAACCCGTATGTTTAAACATTCTATTTCAATGCAAAGGAAATAAGAAATCTCTCCATCATCTCACATATTTCATTAAGTACTAGAAAACGCCTCGCAACGTCGTTCGCATGGAAAATTGATATTTTTTTTTGCTTTTCCACCCATTTTATCTTAATCCCTGAATAAAAACGAGGGGTTGCGAAGAAATATTTCGTTAAAATGAATATTGGTTGATGGAGTCGCAGGTTTTGTTGTTTCAAAATAAATAATACCTCTTTCTTTCATTTTATTTCTTGGCGGGATACGAGGTATGCATACATAATGACATAGTCACTTAAAGGACTTCTATTTATCCTAATCACTACCTCGTAAAGTGTCAACACAAACTGATAGCTTAACATGCCTTTCGAAGCACGGAGTCTCTTGAAAATGGAACTACCACAAACGTCACCCATCTCCAGCTTATTACCCGTAGTAATTCCGTTTATACTTACAACGACCTAATATTTCGATATTACTGGAAACCCCTTAATCAAAAAACACCGGTCTTTCCTTATCCCTTGAAAAATCAAAACAATTTTGAATTGATACTTTTTTCTACTCACAAACAAACATTTCAGAAGAACGCAAAAGGAAAACATCTCGAACTTTCGGTTCGCAATAGCTATGGTTATCAAATTATATCGGCAGCTCCGACTAATTCGGAGGTCACCCCCCACTCCTAGGGGGGAGCCGGGGCAACCCCCACAGCTCTAAGCTCATTTCCTGTGCGCCGGCTGGCAGTATTAATTTTAAATTAAGTGCGGATGGAGCACGGATGAAAGCGTCGATATCTAAACAAAAATGTATGTATGTTGTTTAAAGTAACAGGTGGGAGTGGTTCTTTAACATTTTGCATAAACATGTTAACATCTTTATACGTATATAAAATATTGGTATAATGTTACATCTTGACCGACTTTGATATTTTTTTACCTGGATGATTCTTAACCTGGTAGATGGCACCTTGGCCGTGGAATTTTTATTCAAATACTTTTTAGCTGGTTTCTCGACAACGGGGATTGGGAATTTTCGATCAAAAAATATTTCTCTATTAAATTGGTACCTAAGATCGTCGACCAAAGGAATGTTAGAGTATGCAATACTTTTATTACCTCGCCTTGGTGAATATAGGCTTGATGATGTATATTTTTATTATGATATGGCTGAGGATTTTGAAAGGCATACGGGTTTGTAGGTGGTAAATTACTTTTTAACTCAATGAAATTTATGTATTAATAATAATTTGAATCCTTATTCTGTTCTGCAGATATTTCGATATATAGGAGTAATTCAAGCAAATCTTCTATAGACGCTGGCATAGTACCTCTTTCTTTTATACGGTAGGAAAAATACTCTTTCATAATAGGTACATTTACCCCTCCATGGGCAATGATTTTCATAATATTATGACATGATGTTTATAACTCCCTATATAATAATGTCACGAACTATGAGAGTGGAGGAAGCCAGAGAGGTATTTAAGGAAAGAACCTGTTGGAACTCTGTACTCTCTGCCTACCCCGCAAGGGATCTGGCGTGATGATATAGATAGATAGATAGATAATAATATAATGAATTAGATTTCATCTATATGTATCAAATACAAGCTAAAATCAGGACACAAGCGTAAGACATTGAACAGTGAGACAACTAAAAACGAAATACACAAAAAAAGCTTTTAAAAGTTAGGGGTGCATTTTCAAATAATAACATTTTAATGTTGTGTTATTATTACATTCGGAAAGCGACATCTATTTTATTTATCTCACATCAGACTATAATAGCCGGTTTCAATATTTAATTAAGGATAGATATATTTCCCATATAGAATATGTCAAAATTCTACTGCTAGTAAATCGATCCATGAATTAAATATTGAAACGGATCATAAATGAGTCGAAGAACAGTTTAAGAACCGTTAACGGTAAATCAACGGTTGAAATTGGATTATTTGCTACGACATATCAATCAAATGCTGGTCGCTCTGGAAATTTATGGACAAGCAAAAAAGAATTTCAGTATATTTTATTTCTAGCTATTGGATCTTGTGATTGCAAGTTAACGAGATAACGCCGCTTATTTGGTATCGTAAAAGGCAATAAAAAAATATTTGTCACCAAGCAGCCTATCAAGGCAATAAACTTACCCCCTTATTGCGTGGGCTGTTTAAGTATAATTTTGGCACAGTAAACATTATATTTTACGTATTTACACTGTGATTCTGGTGAAGGTGGGCATTTAGGTAGGAATATATCCGAGCAGAGTGGTTGCGCTGGTGAGCAATTGGGGAGGTTCAGCAGTGAACTACTTTCGATTGAGATGATGATGATATTCGAACGTCTCTAACTGGTACTTGTGTGATGATAGTGCATATGTATGTAAATACCCTTTTACCTCCGGTACCTACGCTTCGGCAATTTTTTTTTCACTCTAACGTGACAGTGGAAGACCGCTCGCTCGCTCGACTCCTTGGGCACACCATTTTAAATGTCTTTCGATCAAGTTTTCTCGGACAGAAGATGTATCATTTAGTTTTCCTTCAGAGTAAGCAAGTGATACTACGCAGTTTTGAAAAATCTAATTGATGAGCTGAGATAAACATCCTGCACCCTTTGAATGCAATGCGAGGGTGTACTAACTAGACTATCGCAGTTTATGTAGATAAGTGTTAATTTTGTAAATATACCTATCTATCAATATTATCACGCCAGATCCATTGTGGTAAATGCACCTAAGCACAAACTGTAATACTTAACCATATTTTGGTAGTGCAAGGACTGCTGTGCTTAGTGCAAGGACTGCTATCTTATCTCTTATCTTGGCATGTTAATGGGCTGAGTTTCCTCATGCGCACATCGACACAATGGGATCTTTTGTACTGCCCTTTGCCCTAATGCTCTTACTTACCTGGAATCCCAAATACTCCCTGTAATACATTGTAGATTACGCCAGGGGGGAAGAGCTTATTATATTCTTCTGGTGATGGCTAGGCCACCCCACCAGATTCAGTCGCCGCGACGCCAAAGTATCGCATTGCCACAGCTCCTGCTGGATAGGTTCATCTTGTGGAGATGTTCTTTTGTGCCATAGTGGCCTTAGTTAAAATCTTCTGTGTCTTAGTATTCTCCTGCTGTCGCTTTCACTCCACATGGTGGTGAATTTGGAGTGTCTTAACCTTGTGTTAGCTTCCCACTCTATTTTGTGTTGTTGCATGACATATTTGAACAATACACCTTTATAGGCTCCGTCTGGTATGACTATGAACGGTTCAGGACCTATGAATTTTTCAGGTCTGCTATAAAATGTTTAATATTTTGCAGCTTCAATCAGCTTTCTATAACCCCCTGTAGGGCATAAGCCTCCCCCCGTTTGTGCCATTCTTCGTAACCCTGTGCCTATTCAATTATATGGTATACACGGAAGACCAGCGTCGTGGCACTTGAGTTGCCTAGGCATTATGCTGATATTATACTATTTCCGTGCCACTTTTAATTTTTTATTTATTATTATTTGCCGTGTATATTGTGTCGCTGAATAAACGTTTTTTTTTTTTCTTTCTTTTCTTCCTATTTTTGTCTTCTTATTCTTGCTCTACATTAAATCACACTATTAAACAGTTTTCCCAGTCAAAAGCTCAATCTTTCTGCCGTACTTTTTAATAATTAACTAGTTGAATAACTTTATTTAAAAGACAAGAAGTATAGCATATTTTAATGAAATTTACTTAAGTAGTTAGAAGAAAGACAGTATAAATCGTCTTTAAGATAAGTTTTCCTTGGAGAAAACGAAAAAAAGTCTATGAAAATCAAATCATAAATAAAAATTTTTTGCAAGCGTGGCGGCAAACATTAACTTTAACGAGAATGAGCAAAAATGTATTTATACAAAGAAATGTCTTTTTCGTGACCATTTATTTCTGTTCCAAAAATAGTTGTTATTACTGGATGGATATGGACATTTCGTAATTTCCAGCCCATGTGGCTACTTGATTACATAAGTTTATTAATAAACAATATAATACTTTAACCAGACGCTCGGATAATGAATACAAACTCGAAAAGTAAAACGCCACATTCTTTTTAATATAACCTCAAACTAAGCTCTATATAATCACTATCTCTATTTAAAATCTGTATAAAACCGATAAACCTATCACTTTCTTTATCAAAACAGATCCAATGGAAAATAGAAAAAATGTAGGCTTTAATCCACATTTTCAGTTTTACGCCGCTAAAGCGAGCTGGCAACGCTGCCACCGGAAGCCGGCGGAGCGGCAACGTCGCGCCGGCATCGATCATGGCGGTGCACCCACACAGACGCATGTGCGCAGACGTGACACGCACACAGGCTCACACTTAACGCCTTAAGGTGTTTGCCGTTGTTTGATGTGCTTTTTTCAGAGTTCCAAACCAATTAGAGATGTCTGTGGTATTAATGAGGAATATTCATGTATATTTTAATTGTATTTCAATCTGTCTTTGGATTTCTAGCTGACTTACTTTTGGTTTGTTTTGAGCTTTTCACTTATAAACAGATACTAGATTTTTTTTATTTATCAAATTTAATAAAAAATATTTTAAAGAAATTCCCGTGGTAAATTTCCCGAAGAGATTGGTAAAGGTGTACAAAGTACGCCGATAGTATCACTGAATTTATACGATACAGGATGGTTGCTTAGACGAGAGCTTGAAGTATTTAATGGTTGGTGCTAGTGATGATCAACGTCAATAGCTCTAAGTAGGGATATACATACTTATGGTTATTTAAGCAAAAAAGGTTTTCGAGTGACATTTGGAGTTTAGAGGCCCTCTTGAAATAAAAAGGTTAACGTGGCGGGGAAAAGCTGGGTACGTACAAAACTAAAGCCGGTCGTTGTGGCGGTCTCTGCAAATTTTGTTTAGTCGAAACAAGTTGGAACATAGCACGACGAAGATAGAAAAATGAAATGAACATGTGTTGCCTTGATAGTAGGTTTTTTGAAAGAAAGTGCGCGTTCAATTGTACAAGAGCGCAATTGGTTTTCTTGCGATATTAAACTCATACTTGATCACTTTCAAAAGCTACCGATTTTCTAAATCTTTAACCGTCGTTGGCAAGTTATGTAATAGCATTCCTAAGCAGAGTTACGGTTACGCCTATGGACTTATAACGACTATAATATTGTGGAAGACCCGAGCTAATATGAACTTTTTAATTCATGCTCTCACCCTGTATACAATCAATCGGCCATAAGTTCACGCGACGACCGCCCGTGGTGCGAGCGTCGTTCGGACGAAGGGTGATCTCCGTCGGAGATATAATACACCATACATTAATAGGCACTTGAATATACCCCACTCGATTAGCTTAGAAACATCAAGTATTATTATATTCCATGTTTAGATATCCATGTTGAATCCAATGAACCCATCCTCGATTACGTTGTTCATTATTTTATTTTTTTAGGAAATAAAACCTTCGCTTCATACTACTATTTTGACACACCCAAAGTCTTACAATAGACATTATGTGAGTGAAGGATGCAGGAGAGGTTTGAAAGGAAGTTCCTGTTGAAACTCCGTCTTCTCCGCTTATCCCGCAAGGGATTTAGTTGATGTTATAGGTAGTTTAAGACAATAGGAATTATTTATCTATCTTGAGTGCGTTCACAAACATTAAATTTGCATACCGGAATACCTATATCAAAGCAAACATTTGTGGGTTAAACACACACATGCGAGTATCGAACCCGTGACTATTTGATCCAGCGAGTGAAGCCTATGCTCTTACTATAAGATCAAACAGTTTTCAGCATCACATTGGTTGGTAAATTTTGATTGAATGATTAATAGATTGTGTAGTTTTTAAACTGGCACTAAATTATAATTGGCTATTAAGCTAACCAAAAGTTGACTGTTTTTAGTAGCAACTGTTGTTTTAACAGGCGGTTATTAAAATAGATGGCGCTCGCCGCAGCATCGAGATCATTGATAAAAATGTTTAATTAATAGATCTAGAAACGAAGTCTTGAGTTTCTAGTCGGATCTTTTTAGTAAAGGCCGCGTTTCTATCCGGTAATAGGTGTTAAAAGATGTTGAGAAAAATATTAAATTAACTGCCGTTAAACTGCGGTATTTATATTGACACTTTTTAAAGTTGAAATCATTCTTATGCCACAGATAAAATCATTATAATTGAACATTAAATAAAACCTTAGATCGATGTATCCTAGCTTATTTATTACTAACGTTACTATTATATAAATAAATAAAAAATATCTAAGAATATTGAGTACTGCTTTTAAATATAAATTATCACAATATCAAATCTCTCACAGGATAGGCAGCCACAACAGAATACAAATAAGATTTATCCTATATGAAGTAGTAACCCATTATAAAGTAAATATATATTAGACTGCCTCCTTGATCTAGTGGGGCATAGTACACGGGTGGCGATCACAAGGTGCTGCTTTTTTCCAAAATATTCTCAATGACATTTCAGGACCCGAATTATGCCAGGTGTACCTAATAGCACTATTGCTATTGAGAGAGCCTATGCTCGCCCCTTCTTACCGCCCGTTCTTACATCGTCGGTGATATGTGAGTATACATAGTACATCTCTGCGTATCTTTTCCTATTTGATATGTAGCAAAATATAATAACAGAAACATCGAACATACACGTCTCGCACTACTACGATTTACCCTTGAGTGAAAGTAAGACCCAAGATGCCGCCAATGTCTACGAAATGTGTCTACGACGTAGCGTTGTGATGGAAATTATTCCGTAGCACACGCGTAGCTTGTAGCTATACTACGAAGTCATTTATTAAGGGCCTAATCATCATCAAGAAAAATACGTAGATTGCAGGACATAGTCCTCCTTTAAACATCGCCACAAGTCTATCGATCATAGCACAAGTCTAGCGAGGCATGTTATTATAATAAAGTGTCTTTATTGGAACGGTGTCCGACATGGCGACGATACCTTTATGAGCAAACTAGACTAACGAAAGGTTGTAAGAGGTAATAAATTTAGCAAAAATCTACCACAATTATAGTGGTATGTTAAGGGATGTACTACTTTGACGCAGTGTCGGAGGAAAATTTGTTTCGTCTGGTATTGTATGAAGCAGGAAAATACTCTTTGGAATCTATAGCATCTAAAACCCAAGTCACTCAGACTACTGCGTAATCCCGAGCAGAAATTATATATTGTAGATCGGTCATAAAAAAATACCAAATCCCTAATTTATTCTACAAATGATAAGACATTTTGCCTTGATGATAAGAAACGAGAAGGAAAATGGTGATGGTAATTAATTCGTTTCCGTTAAATCCCATTATTGATTCTATCTTACAGATTTTAATGCTGGATCTGATTTTGGCTTTGAATACCAACCAATATATGCGTCTTGTACTCAAATAAAAACAAAAGACTATTCTTTTGTTTTGACTATTCGTGGTACAATATTAGATAGATTGAAATATTTTTAATATAAAAAAAGCTCTTTAAAAAAATATCTTTTATAGCAAAAACACAACGAAGATATCTTGCTTAGTTGAGGAGTTCCTATGGACTCCTTCTGGTTTCATTATCAGACCCTAGACACCGCCTGGGTCTAATCATCAGACCCTTGACACCGTCTGGGTCTATAATACTCGTCAAGATAAATCCTACGAGCCCAAACACAGCAGGTTTATATTGAGTAGTTGGGTGGTTCCATTGTCCACCTTTTGGCTCCATCATGAAACCCTCAACACCTATCTGGTTTTATAGAACTTGTCAATTTTATGTTGTATAGTTTACATGTTTTATGGCCACGTCGATGGCACTTCACCATCAGGCCAGCTCCATGGTACAATTGCATTGTCACCGAACTTATATAAGTATGCCAAAGTTCAGCTCAATTGGGTACCCGCCAGTGCTTGAAAAATGGATCACAAGGTTTGAATCGAAAAAACAGACAGACAGATCTGGTGATCCTGATCAAGATATTTATAAAATTATTGTATTGTCATCGGTCCTTGATACGTGTATCATTTTGAAGTTAATCGGACCCCTTGAAGTTGGTGAAAATTACTTTGTAGAATATCTGTTACATACACAGTTACAGCTAATAAAACGTGTTAAAAAATTCAAGAGGCACTCGTGCCGCTGTGTGACCGCGCTGTTCTTACCGATCACTAAGATTAAGCGGCGTTCGACTCGGTCGGCCAGAGATGGGTGACCGTTTGTAGTATTTTCATCTTTGAGCGTCTCCGTGCTCCGGAAGGCACGTTAAGGCGTTGGTCCACGGTTATCACTTAATGTGGTAGTCGTTAAGCCGAATTGGAAGCCTTATAGGTGGCTTGATAAGTTCTAACAGCAGGTGGCCACAAACCTGCCTCCACCAATCCCCACTGGGTCCGCGTGCTGGAGTATGACCTAATCTCTCTTACCTCGATTTGTGAGAGAAGGCTTTTGCCCAGCAGTGGGACAGTATAGGCTTATTTTATTACTATATAAAAAAATAAAAATGGAAAATTTCTGTTAACCCTGTAGGTACCCCTACATGGTTTGGCTGACCTTCTGCCACGAAAAAAAATGTCCAACCAACTGTCGCGGCAGTTTCTTTGTGGGGCAGATCAAGAAAAGCTTCTATATCTGCCTCACAAGGAACCTGGTAAACGAGTGCTTACTCGTTTCCTCTATTCTCATACTTCACACTGTCTTTTTGATCATATTAAGATTCTTAAGTTCTTCACTGGTCCCGTGGAGGACTGTGTCATGGATTGATTCACCTCACCATGAGCACCGCTTCTTTGGAGAGGGAGCAAGTTTTATTCTCTCTCTAATGGCGAGCTCACTGGGGCAAGGTACAGACGGGCACCAATGCGATCCAAGTAGACTCCCGGAGCTCCTCCGAAACCTAATTCAGGTTTTAATTTAGAGCAAACTACTTGCGGGGTTTGCGTTAATTTATCTATGTTGTCTCAAGATGAACTATGAGAGTGTAGGAATCAAAGAGGTCTGTAAGAAAAGAGCCAATAGGAACTGTACTATCTACCCCGCAAGGGCGTGATGATATAGACAGATGTAATACATTTATTTAGTCATAAGAAACATGTATGTATACATCATTACCTTTGGCCTCTGGTGTAGGGTGCCACTTGCGTCGCGCCACTCTCGCATCTGCCCATATTTTTTCCGTCTCGTCTCATCTTCCGGAGATATTGGTTTAAGCTGATAGGGCTGCTCTTCGCGCGGAATGCCCCAAGTACCGCAAGTATGTCATATTTGGCTCAGGGTATGACATATTCGAGGCGTTTGGGGTACAAACTTTGGGTCCGTGAAGGGACTGGGGGCCCACCAGATGCTCCGGGAAATTTCTAAACGTCTGGTGGAGTGTACCGATAACTGGAACACTGGCAGCTACCTGAGCCAGCATATTAGCTTGTTCATACAGCGAGGCAAAGCTGTTAGCATCCAGGCACCTAACCAACTGGGAGTAAGTCAGTATTACGAGGAGAATTCACTCAAGCTTAACTCTTCCAAAACTTATTCTTGCGCGTTCCACCTTTGCAATAATCAAGGGCGTCATACGCTCAACATAATGTGGCAAGGTGCGCCCCGCCGCACGTAATGCGGACATCAAGCCTGGTGCTAGCATTCTCCCCTAGCGAATATGCGTGCTCTGTGTGGAGTCGTTCCGCCTATGCAAAGCTAGTGGATACAGCCCTAATGAAACTTGCCGGATCATTACGGGCTGACTCAAGCCGACTCCGGTAAAACTGCTATAGCAAAAATGTGCAACGATACACGCCACCCTATGCATGGCACACACCAGTGCAGCAAAGGCTGAAGAGTCGTAAAAGCTTCATAAAGTGTGTCTTACCATTAACCCTAGAGCTAACAAAAGCGAGGTACAATTTTTAGCGGACACAACATCGCTACCAAATTCTATTGTCTCACCTGCTGAGAGTCTCCCACCTGGACATAAATTACCATGGCCAGTCTGGCTGAAAGTCTTTAAATAGGCTTCGGACCCAGGTCGGTCGGAGCAAGGAAAACATGCTCAGGTGGAAACTCACTGTCAGCACCAATCTGGAGTGTTTGTGTAGTGCAACCCAAACGGTGCCTCACCTTTTGTTCTGCGTGCCCTAACGCACGCAGCAAGACTGATATCTGCTTCCGAAAATGCTGTTAGTGTTGCCACTTTCTGGGCTACATCCATATAATTCTATCATGTTTGCCGCCGAAACGCTAAGAAGAAGACCAACTCGGAGTGGCGCGGAGCCTTTGGGTTTATTTTAAAGACTTGGTTTTATAGTATATGGTTTTTATTTTACACCGTCACGCCTATATTCCCCAAGCGGGAGTGGCAGAGGTGTACTGAGTAGACCCACGTTTCATCGACGATGTTAGGTCTCATGTAAAAGGGGGCGAGCCTATTGCCATATACCGGGCACAATTTCGTTTCTTTTTGGCAAGTTTTCGTTAGAAAAACTACACTTGCCCCACCTAGGATTTGAACCCAGGACCTCGTGATCACAAAGCAATGCGCTTTGCCACTAGAGCAACGAGGCAGTCAAGGTTTTTATTTTCTTCATTGTAAATAATAATTATACAATTTTTATCTATAATTGGTTTTGTTTGAACTTTGTAATGTACATATATCTGTGTTATCTTGTATAATTAAATGTTACTACATAGATATTAGCAAGCTGATAGGTGTATAGTTGGGTACTGTTTATCGATAACGGCAAACGATCTACATTTTGGATTGATTTCGACCGCTGACTCCCTATCCACATAGTCACGAGCTTCTATACTATTTATCTAGAATAAAACAATAAGCGTAAATAAACACCATCTGGTGGGCTTATAACCATTAGGCACAATACCAGGTATAATGCAATTCATATAATTATAAATAAATAAACAAATAAACACCGTCACGCCTATATTCCCCAAGCGAGGGTGGCAGAGGTGTACTGTGTACACCCACCTTTCACCGACTACGTTAGGTCCCGTGTAATAGGGGGTGAAACTATTGCCATATATCTGGCACAATTCCAGACTCAGGAGTGATACTGGAAGTTTTTCGATAGAAAAACTACATTTGTCTAACCTAGAATTTGAAGCCAGGACCTCGTAAATGCAAAGAACATTATTCGTCACTAGACAAACGAGGCATATAATAATAATTATTCATTTATACAATTACAATATTAGTAGAAATTCGGAGTTCGGATTGGTACTGAGAATCTTTTAATAGTAATACCAAACTTTGGCTGACCTAGGATGTGAACCTAAGATCTTATAATTACCAGCCGCTCTAGCGCCACTACACCAACGAGGAAACAATGTTATCTTTCACAACACTTAAAACTGTCCTTCATTAAATGTATTTCACTGACTCTTTTCTTCTCTAACGCAGGCAACCAGTGCGTGCGGAAGAGATTGCTTTTAGCAATAAGGCCAATTGTACCTACTGCTATAAATTATTTAATAAAGTGTATTTCTTTACAGTAATTACGCTGGTGTATAATAAAGAGTATAATAATAATATAAGCACCGTTAAGAAACTGTCCCTCCGTTGGGCAACGGTGGGCTTCTTAACAAGGCTAATATTATTATATTATAAAGCCAAGGTTACGCTACAAACGCCGAAGGCAGTAGCCACCACATAAATTAGATTTAATTGGCTGGACAAGCCGCTCGCTATAACTCGTGTTTAAGTATTACAACATACCTCTATGCCGCGTGACGTGATGGTATGATGTTACCGTAACAAACTGCCGTAATTACAATTGGTATTGAATGTGTTTAATTAGTTTGTATTAAAATACGTGATTCATCTAATGATTAGCGAATTAAAGCTTTGAAAGTTAGAGGTAAATACCTACATTATTATTTGGTGCATAATAGAAGCTTTAGTAGGTGTCTAATATAGGTTTTTCTGTGTGAGACATGAATAGACATAGGACCCTGGGATACCTAAAACTGTTTCTCTATCTTCCATGTAAATTGGCTATTTTATTCCCCTCCTATCAGCCGCTACCGCCGTCCGCGGCATGTTCTCTCGACCCTTCTAATGTTCTTACATCCCTTCTTTCGGATACAGATACCACACACAAGATCAGACACCGACCTTGCCGGCGAGGTCGAAGAACCCTTGCCCGCCGGCCGGTGCAGAGCACCACGGCGAGACACCTAGTATACGCCCTCCCCCATAGCGACTGCTCAAACCGAGGCCGTTCCTCCTTGGTGCGCCCTTGAGCTAGTTGCCTCCTTGCCCTTCTGACTCGAATGTAGTGGTGGTACGCTCGCTCTCTTGTCCGGTGAAGCTGTAAAGGCCCTGCGGCCAACAGCGTAGATCATTCAAACACACACACACACACACACACACACACACACACACACACACACGTCTATTTTATAGATAGCGTAGTGAGGTAGGCAGAGAGTACAGAGTTCTAATATGTGCTTTCCCTAGAGATCTGGCTTAAGAAGCCTCTCATAGTTCGTCTCATACAAGCTAAGACTCTCGGCCTTCAGATAAGTCACGGTCTATAGACCGATATCTATATACTTACCTATGTTTATCTTCATGGTGACCAAAGGTATTACCAAGAAAATCCCTACACTATATTTATGTAAACAAACGAGTGTTGTTTCGTGTAATTTCCCATTCGAAAGTGAAAAAAGACTAACAAAAAGAAACACAACATTGTTATATCTCTATCTATCATTCAACATATTGAGTAAAAACAATACGTTTTGTACAATGCATAAAAACATCAATAAACGCTTACAATACCTTTGTACCGCGCCCAAAACAATGCGCTAAGCCCAGCCAATTATATGGACAATTATTATCAAGATAGGTACTCACGGGCCATATAAAAACAAAAAAATCAGCCACAAAGCAACCATTGTTTCATTTTCAAATCGGCGACCGGGCGAATTAACAAAAAAAGTCGGAATAAAATACAATATGCGGCCATGACAAACAAGCGAAATGAGTGCCAACTTCGATAGGCAATAGCCTTTTATTAAAAGCATTCTATGCTCTTCGGTAAAAAAAAACAAAGAAGCAAGCATCGCCGTTCAATTTTCACCAAACCGTGTGACGGCGGCGGCGAGCATCGCAGGCCACAAAGCCTGATTATCGCAGCTGAAGCGCGTCATTATCCCACCCACTATGTTTATTTTTCTCAGATAAAGATTAGCCAGAGTGTTTTCCTATTGGCGGGGAGGGGTGTTGAGGTGAGAGGGGGCGTGTTGGGGCGTGGTTCAGGGGTAGCACCGCCCCCGTGGGTCCCTCCGGTGGTACAGACGAGCGTGACCCGGCGCGCCGATCGCACCGTCATGCATGGTCCTTAGCGCGAGGAAAATGCTCGATATCAAGAGCTCCGCCGACTATTTAAGTCGGTCGGGCACGTTCACCAATTTCTCTATGTTATTTGCCGGTGAATATATAATCTACTTTTTTTTCATGATACGTGCGGTGTTGTGAAGTGTTGGTATCGGTGTGTGTTGTGAACGTATCTTTATGTATCTTATTAAACTAATAAAGGTCGTAAGTACGGTGGGCTGGAAATAGATTTTAGTTTGTATGAAAGTTTTTGATTTTGAGTACTATACGACTAACATCTTGGTAGTTTAAAAAAATGATTAAATGCCATACCAAGTACTGAATTTAGACCCAAAAGAGATGAAATTATGTTCACATTTGCTGCCCCATTTCATTAACATTCCATCTAAACTTTTAGGATATTTTGTTCACCTTTTTTCACACTTATAAATTAAACTATACTTACGGATTGAAAAAGGACAAATGAGTTTGAAAGGAATAAAAAGATTTACGTTTTTCATTTTATTTACGACGGACGATTTAGCGCAGTGGTTAAGAGCTTGAGCTGCTCAGCCCACTGTGTCGAATAGTCGCGGGTTCGATTCCCGCACGGGACAAATCTTTGTGTGATCCACAATTATATGTTCCGGTCTGGGTATTTGTTTGTGAATTTTCATGTTTGTAAACGCACCCACGACACAGGAATAAATACTAGTGAGGGGCTACGTTTAAAAAAAAAAAAAATTAAACGGTAGACAATAGAGCTATGTTATTTTAATTACAATGAATACCACAACATTAAAATTACTAGATGGAAAATAATTTAAAAAATAAATAAATTCGAAAGCTAATTATATAATAAAAAAAAACCTTTACATAGTATACAACGGAATTTTGTGTCAAATCGATAATAACTAATTTATATTAATATTCATAGTAACGCCTATAACCTATAGTATAGGCTAAAATCGATGCCTATAGTAATCAAAAATAATTTATCTATCTATCTATTTTATTATTATATTGACTGCCACGTTGTTCTGGTGGCAAAGCGCATCCCTTTGTGATCACGAGATCCTGGGTTCAAATCCTAGGTCGGACAAATGTGTAGTCTAACGAAAAATTCCCAGTATGAGTCCGGAGTCTGGAATTGTGCCCGGTATATGGCAATAGGCTCGCCCCCTATTACATGGGACCTAAAATCGTCGGCAAAACGTGGGTGTACTCAGTACACCTCTGCCACCCCCTCTGGGGAATATAGGCGTGACGGTGTTATTTATTTATTATTTATCAACCCTTGCGGGGCAAAAAGTACAGATCTCCAACAAATTCTTTCCTTACAGACCTCTCTGGCTTTCTCCACTCTTATAGTTCGTCTCATACACGCTCGCGTAATAGTTGAACTTAATTTAATAATAGTTTAACTAAAAAAAATAATTTTAAGCATTTTCATAAAACAGTACATACATACACATTTTAAATGTTTTCAAACATTCAGCTAGCTAACGGGTACACTTACAAAATCTTATCTACCTCAAAAATAATTACATACGCACAACTATTATGAATAGAATACATCGGCACTTCAATAGAACTTGGCAGGTTGGCAGGCTAGGCTCTTTACCCTCAGTCGCTTCCGAAGTACCAACTAAAGGCGGTAATTGTCCGGTATTCATAGGGGTGTCTGTTCAGTGGGCATTTCACCACGTATCAAGGGATGATGACACTTGAGGGTGCTTCGCGCAGGTGACTGAAGGGGTTGAAAGCTTTCAAGAGCCTTGAAACCCGTGCGAGACCCGAATTATTATGGAATATAGTCTTTATGGGGGCTAATCTTTTTTATTGTATATTAGAATAATACTTGGATAATATTTTAGTGGTGTAATAAACGTGGCCTTGGTTAAAGAAGTTCGGCTCGATGCCAGGTAGTTTATATAGTTATAGATTAAACTTTATTACTTATACGCATACTTATACGTACTGTAATAACTCGAAAGAAATAATGATAAATGAGATATACAATGCGAAAGTGTAAGGGCGTAGGTACTGGGGAAGACATAAACTATCTTACCATGACAAAATAGACTGTGTTTTATGTGAAGGGCAGGAGTATTCGTTATTGGCTAGCATGTATTTGATGACGGACTATGAGTCTTAAGGAAGCCAGAGGGGTCTGTAGAGATAGAAGCTCTTGGAAATTTATATTCTCTGCTTGTACTGCTTATCATGCGTGATGATATTCATACGTAGATACATTTCTAATGAATTAAGATCTGGCTCGGATTGTAATCAAGAAAATATGACTAATCCAACTACTAGTTACGGCTATGCTTTCAGAGTAAAAGAATTTTACAGTTCAAAATAATTGCTTATGTTTCTTATTCTTTACGTATTCCTTGAATATAGAATATTAAACTTATATCTATTTTCGTTTTCTTTGTGTATATTCAATAATAAGAGTATATTCTATTGCAATAGAATTTTAGTAATCATCGGCCGATAGACATCCACTGATGGACAATGGCACATATATTCTGTAACAGAAGTCTCCCAAAAGCTTACCACGATGACTAGCTTTGTGCTGTAGGCATCCAGCATGTTTATGCAAATTTAAAAAATATACACTGACACATCTAATAAACAGAGTCCTACCCGTGACCATGGGTGCAGCAAAGCACTTGAAACGTCGGGAACTCAATAAACAGAGTCCTACCCATGACCATGGGTGCTGCAAAGCACTCGTAACGTCGGAAACTCAATAAACAGAGTCCTACCCATGACCATGGGTGCTGCAAAGCACTCGAAACGTCGGGAACTTAATAAACAAAGTCCTACCCATGACCATGGGTGCTGCAAAGCACTCGAAACGTCGGGAACTTAATAAACAGGGTCCTACCCATGACCATGGGTGCTGCAAAGCACTCGAAACGTCGGGAACTTAAAAATCAAAATAAACCGCAATAAAATCCGAAAAATAGTTCCATTCATGTGTAATATTGGCGTAAATCTATGAACTCAATTAAAACACCGTCACGCCTATATTCCCCAAAAGGGCGTAGTAGAAGTGTACTGAGTACACCCTCTGGTCGCCGACGATATTGGGGCTCAATATAATAGAGGGTAAGCCTATAAGTTATATTATATTGGGCACAATGAGACTTCGTACTGATACTGGGAATTTCATGAAAGCCAAATTAATTAACGTTACTTAGACATCAACGCGGGTACCAAATCGTGTGCAATTATGTTTTTTGTTTCATTACAAAATATCAAAACTACACTAAATTTAAAGTGTAATAAAATGACTAGCTTGTTTAAATATATATAACCTAGTAAAATAAAAAAAATGATACGGAGTGCACACATAAAAAAAATTAAGAATATTTTTTCTTGTTTATAAAAAAAACTATTCTATACAGTTATTGTCCCTGTGTCGTGAGTGCGTTTAAAAACATACAATATACACATAAAGCTGAGTTTAGTAGGAGAAATAATTGGCTCATACAAAGATTGGTTTCGTGAAGGGACCGAATCCGCGACTTATACTAATCACCTATCGAATTAATTACCATTTCCGCACTTATATTTCTTTCACTTCTTGTACTGTGTGATCTTCATTTGTTAACAAAAAATATCATCATCGTCATCATGCCCGCTTATGTTTGTCCACTGCTGAGCATAAACCCCCCCCCCCCAATCAATCTCCAGCGCAGCCGGTCCGATGTTACCTGCATCCAACGACTTCCTGCGATCCTCACAAGATCCATCTGGTAGGCGGCCTTTCCACGCTGCGCTTGACAATACGTGGTCTCCACTCTAGAATCTTTCTACCCCAATGCCCGTCCGATCTTCGCGCTATGTGGCCCGCCCATTACCACTTCAGCTTACTAATGCTATACCCTAACAAAAAAATATTGTAGTTATTTTATTTTTGAATTCCTTTTTATAATTTTGGACTTTGTAACTTTTGGAACAACATTATTATGTTTATCCTATTTTTATGGTCCTTTTAAATAAGCTCGTAGCACTCGACGGAAATATATAAAGAAATAAAGCGGAAGAGGTATGTCAGAATTGTGGTATGCGGCAAAATGTAGTCTCTACTGACACACTGAGTGTATGTAAGTAAGTATTTTTGTCCTAAACGTGTAGACAGAAATTCAACAAAAGATAGTAACAGTCATCAATTTTGACTTAATGTGGCGTCTGCTTTCTAAGGCATTTTGCTTTTAACCGACTTCTTAGACAACTCGCTCATAACCGACGGCTATGTCTAATCAAGTCGTGATGTGCGGAGGCCATTCACTGGATCAAGTAGTTGCCGTTTGATTTCCGTACGAAGAAAATCTTTGTGTGACTTACAGTTATTTACTTCGGTATTTATGCTTGTGAAATTCGTGATTATTATCGCACCTACCACACCACACATGGTTGCGTGGTCAACGTTTTATAACATATAATTATAAAATTAATATACCTAATGGCAAGGTTGGCGACCTACTACATGGGACCTAATATCGTCCGCAACAAAATCAGTGTACACAGTACTCTTCCAACTCCTGCCAGAGTAACGCCAGCCTGTTTAAAATAATAAAATTCTATGTATAATATAAATCAAAGTGAAACATTTTTTTTTAAATATTGTGAAAGAAAAAATCCTAGTTAGCAATATTTATTACTTTTCCTTTTATTAGCGCAATTTGCGATAGTGGTGACGATGCAAAAAAGGCAAAACTATTTTTAAATTCTCACTGCACGCTTTTACCCGAAGTTAGGCAAAGGTGCACATAGCACTCTCAAATTTCGCTGAAGTATTTTAATTTTCTAATGTGACGTGGGCATTTTTCCGTTCTTTTTGGTTTCTTTGGCCATATAAGTTTCTTCATTTCCCGCAAGGAATCCGGCGTGATGATATGGACGGATAGAAGTTTTTTCGCGATAGTCATCAACCGAAAGACGGCCAATGCATGAAAAAGTCCTTCACGATAAATAGCTTTGTGCTATACACCAATAGTCACTGGTCCATCTTGTGCGAGTCTGCCCACTCCACGATTTCTACGAGGCCACCACTCGATATTTTCATTAAAATTCATAAGTTTCAATGTCATGCGTAGAATACAAAGTCAGTTATCGTAGTGATATATATCGTAGTGATCAAGAAGGCTTTTACCTATATATAAGAGGAGTTTTAAATGTGAATTACAAAAACGCAGAGGTGCGACCCTGTATTCAACGAGAACAGTGTTCTGTGTAGTTTTTCTTTATTTCATTGTTCTACTAATAGGGCTATCTTTGCTACTGTTTAATTTGAGGATGCACCGTAATATTAAAATGATTAGGCTTCATTTCTGTTCACGACTTTCTATTTGTGGTGCTTCTTCATTTGATTTGTCATATAGAGACATACGCCCCAGAAATATGCATAACGTAGTTAGGGCCACTTGATCGAACCAGGGCTAGCGTCTGACTAACTCGAGGTTATAGCGTTTAGTCGAAGGTAATTTATCGTTATACCCTGGTTCGTGCAAGTAGGCTTTAATCCGTTAGTAAAACTAATATTGCATTCCCGTCGGTTGTGCGGATGTCGGGTACAACGCGACAACCGCGTGAACAAATTTCCGCCGCAGAATGTTTGCACAAATATTATGAATATAGTTCTTGCATCCTATTGTTGCCCATACTAGAAACATACACATGTTACTATTATTGCTTGTACTTTTTACATATTACGGATAGTGTTCGCCTGCCTAGTTTAAGCCAGAGCTATCCTTATATAGCTTCGTTAAAAAAGGTGCCATGTGCATTTTTTCTAAATTGTAATTATTTACGACTAATCTTTGTGTGCTTAACGTGTATAACATATAAATGTCTCTGGTCCATATTCATAATTCGGCACACACCACATTCATAAGTTTTTATAGCCTGTTATTTTGTAACTGGTTACAAACCCAGATTGTGTTGATTCAAGTAAAAAGTTAGAAAAATACTTATCCCACGCATTCAACTTGATTTGATGGAATCTTCTACTAACTTACCCACCAACAACAAACTCGCCGAGCTTAAAAATATAAAATGGCTGTGTCCGTACATTTAATACATCATCATCATCCTTATCTCGATATCGATTATATCGATGTCGCCTGCATCCAACGGCTCACAAGATCGTTAGTACAACTGGATACATAAATGATTGCAATAGACTATTTAATTGTGCCTGACATAATAAAAATAATGTGAAGAATATGACAATTTGTTTTTCAATCAGGATTTTTGATCATGCAAGAACTAAATTAATATTTTGATCATTAACATGAAGAGCTAGTCACTAAAATTAAATAAAGTAACTGAATACATTTTTGCTTTTTTAACAATGTCTTCATATTATTTGTTTAGCGTATTATATTGATCTTTCTATCCTAACCTATCCTTTGCGGGATAGACAGAATATTTAGTAATGCTTTTTAAATTATAAAAAAATCGAATTAGACGCCTTTACTAATATAGGCATAATACTATCTATCTATCTATCTATAACCTCACGCCAGATCCCTTGCGGGGTAGGCAGAGAGTACAGACATACTACTAATTATAGGTAAATAAAAAAATCTGCGTTTTTTTTGTCTATGTTATTATAAATACACAGGTATACGTTATTCATGCGCATATCATAAGTAATTCGGTTTATATAATAATACGATTTGTTTCAGATGCTTCATACAAAAGTTCGTGGTCTACACATGCAACGTCACAAGGATCCCAAGGTAAAAAACTTATATCTACCAGTAGCGCGCGCAGCAATACTTTATTCGTACGGGGCAAGATTTTTGACAGCCTGTGATTCAAGTATTGTACACCAGTCAAAATAATCTTGTCCATACAGTATTATTCTTGAATCGAGCTTTCTTGCTTTTGTCACGGCACACCATGCTAGCTAGCACTTGGGACAAAACGGATATCCCAAACCTAGGGTGAGTAAATTCGTGGCATAGGACTTGTCGCGTAGCCTGTGTCAGCCTGGGGCTAAGCCCGCCACACATTCGCACCACTGTAACTCCTGTAAGTCAGGATCCACAATGGTCTTCTTAGATGACACCAGTGTTTGAACCTTGGGGTGTCCCGGAAAGCGATTTAACTGTCTTGGAACCCGCAACAAATTTAATTAGATAGAAAAACAGGAGGTAAAGGAAAAATAAAATTCCTGTGCTAGCCTGGACATTATTTAGCCCGCTCGTAGTATCCAGAACAATGGATTTAGATCTAGCCAGCGCGAGCATGTTAACTGCGGGAGTGCGACATTGCTCACTGTCATGTCTATTTCCCTGCACACTTCCGCAGGAGTCTTTTGTAAATAACATTGTATATAATATGTAATTTGAAAAATTGCTGTAGATATTGTTTTGGTAGACCGTAACCAAAATACAACATTATTCTAGTTGAAGATCAATGGCAATATAAAGACAAGAAGTCAGCCATTTATACCTTAAATACGTCCACTGCAGAAAAAATACCTTCCCAAAGGTCGTCACGAAAACGGGCTTTGTGTTAAACATATCCAGATTCCGCCCGCTTCTCTAAAGATCTCAATGAAATGTACAGATGGCAATATTGAACCGCACACGTCTTATAAAGTCAGTCACAAATCGAATATTAAAGTTGGCGAAATATTCAGCCCAATCCAACCTGAAAAAAAACTGACGTAGATGCAGCCAAGGCATGTAAACATCCAAACAATAACGTTAATTTATTGCAATAAAAATATAGATAAAAATGATATATACCAATGACAAATTATTGAGAATAACTAAACTATAACTAGAATAGTACCTGCAATTTTTAATACAGGTTATTTTTAAAAAAAATAAAGACCATACAATGAAGTTTTCATATAAATATAGTAATACCCAGTCAGTACCATTCCACGCGCTAAAAATCAAAACAATAGACCTTTAAAATGGCGCACGCGAGCGCATCGACGCGGACAGACACGTGGCCGCCGCGCGCCGCTACAATACCGACTTAATTCTTTGATTGACACTTACAATATTTCGATAAGTGATGCAATATTTTGATGATTATCATTTTAGCGCTGCGCTGGCCCATTATCTGAGTGTACGCTTCGTTTCGCGCAGTAACGAAGTTTCTGAATTGTGAAATGTCACTGCTTTTGTTTACGTGAGTGGAACGTAAAGATTAAATGCTTAAATAATCTGAGGTCTGTACGGTTGTATTCTTTTTGACGTGGAAATATAATTATGCGAAATAATCGCATCGCTTTCTGTGTATTTATGATCTCAATTATCAATTAAGTAATAATATTTACGAATAAAACTGTAAGCAAAATAAATACAGCGCGTTCTTCCGAAATATTAATAGATCTTTTAATATTGATCATTTATAGTCCGGAGTGTGGAATTGAACCGTGCACAATGGCAACAGGATCGTTGTTGTACACATTACCTATGAAGTCATAATCGAATTATTTGTAATATAATAATTTAAAAGAATAAAACGTTAAATGTGTAACTTTGTACAGTATTTAAATTTTATAGATATCAATGTTATCCCGTTTGTACAGGGGAGCGATTGGGGAGGCCTATGTTTAGCAATGGACGTGTATAGGCTGAGATGACGATGATGATCCTGAACAAGCAAATTAAAGCTATATATAATATTTTATTAGGTATCGACTTTTCTAATTAGCGACTTTTCCTCCCTACCTATATTATGCGCTATGGCTGTTGGTGCACAAAACTAAATAAGGAGTTAAATATTTTATTTTAGCTCACTCATGTGGTGTGCAATCTAGTTCAATGTGCGCTATAAATTAATGCTTTCAATGATTTATGCCTGGGAGATCAAAGAATCCCTTACCCGACGGCCGGCACCACGGCAAGAAACCTAGTATAAGCACTCCCCCATAGCAACTGCCCAAGCTGAGGCCGTTCCTCCTTGAGGCACCCTTAAACTAGTTGCCCCCTTGCCCTTCTAGCTCGAGCGTAGTGGTTTCACGCTCGCCCTCTTGTCTGGTGAAGCAGTAAAGGAGCCGCAGCCAACAGCGTACATCATTCACGCTCAAACACACACACACACACACATATACCCGCATTCAGGTGACGCTATTTTCTAAAGAGATTTAGCAAGGCAAAATCTCCACTAAGATTCAGTAATCCGTGCTAAATCCCTATTGACTGTCTTTATTGGTGGGAATAACTGAATTTTCCTGGAAATCGGGTGAATCATACAAACGCAACTCGATAGCGTTACGCTAATGCCAATCTGTTCGTGCTAAGCCCTCTGACCTACACGGGGCTTATTTTTTATTACATTACAATAGCCCCTAACATAATGTTAAACATGGTAATGTTATATTGATTTGCCCCTGTAGACGGCGTGAGCCCGTGACGACCGCTTGGCGGATGTCGTGGCCGCACCCAAGGGAGCGATCCCACTACAATTGCTGCACTCGACAATATAGCGTATACGATAATTGTGACATAAAAATAAATGCCAACGTCACTCATATTGCCTAAGCTAGATTGGCGAAGGTGTAATATTTACATTGCTGACGATGCTAGGTCCCATGTCATAAAAGCGAGTCTATTTATATCATACAGGGCACACATTTTGGACTATCATTCAGATAGTGTTTTTTATCTCATTTATCTCTTTAGCGAATACACGGGGTAGAA
Source organism: Phalera bucephala (assembly GCA_905147815.2). Lineage (NCBI taxonomy): Eukaryota > Metazoa > Arthropoda > Insecta > Lepidoptera > Notodontidae > Phalera > Phalera bucephala. The sequence goes on along the minus strand of LR990609.1, from coordinate 2,837,451 downwards.
AAGGAATGCCTTATTGAAGAAGAAAATAGATTCAGTGGACAGTTTTACCTTTTTCATATAATAATGCCTAAATTTATTATATCACTTTTGTACATTTTGTGGGGTTGAAGGAGAGTCAAAGGCACCCAGATCTTTTGCATTCTTACCTTAATTTTAAAGCTCGGTTTTGTTAGAACCTAAGCTATATTATATATAGAAAATTGGACCTTCTTTTGATATATTCTTTTTTACGTCTCAAACGAAATAATGAAAATTACAATGCAACGCCAAATGGCGCCAAATGGCATTTTGAGGCAATTAGTATGAAAAAATAAATACTTCTTAACGTAGAATGTCCTTAAAACGGAATTATGATTTTAATATAGATTTAATTTAAGTTGTAGTGGTTTTATTCAATTTTGTGTCGTGATTTGTGTTATTTGGAGACAAAGAAATAAAACAGTTTTAGAGTTAGGTCAGTTTTTTTAACAGGGTTAGGTCACTTTTGTGTTATAGCTTAGGATAGTTTTATATCAATGATTAAGTTAGAACGTAACTGAAAACAACAGGGGTTTTATTAAAAAATAAAAATAATGATTAATTATATTGCGGAAAAATAGAAGCATAAAAGTGCAATACAAATTTCATGATATTTGGAATTGGCTAAAAATATTGAATACACTCACAGAATATCTAAAATTCTGTAAGTCCACGCTATACCAAAATTTTTATATCACTTCGTTCGTGAGAATTTCCGGCGAGTATTTCACACCTATAACATTTTTATAAACGAAGCAAAGGGGAGTTACCTAGCACAATGTGTTTCCCCCGGATATAATCTATCTCCTATAAATTTTATAAAAATCGTTTCAGCGGTTTAATCGTGAAAAGGTCACAGATAGGCCGAGTTACTTTCGAATTTATAAATTTATTATGGATTTACCTTCACTATCCGATATGTACAGCAAAATGGCGCACGCAACTATATCGTGCGAGTTCACAATACTCCCCTTAGCCCGCCACCCCATAAAGTGAACTTTAAATAACCAACCGACGCCAAAGCTAAACGTTATTCATTAGCACTGGTTTGTCAGGCACCACCCTCTGTTTTCATTATAAACATTAAAAAATTCATCAGTTATTTAATGAAAAATTGTAGTCAGTGGTGTGCTATTATTATTAAGCTGCGATTATCGGCTAAGACAAGAAAAGTTAAATTTAGAATTTTGATTAAGTAGCTTTCTCAGATAGGTTTATTATAGTTATCTATCCGATGGACATGAAACCCACTTCTGCTTCATAATATAGGTATGCAATATATAACTCAAATAAACGAACCAACGAAGCCGATATATTTGGTTATCATATTCGGCTATAGTTACAATAATAATCAACGTTATTGGTCTACATTTATTTTGCTTGATAATTAATTTAAATTCATTAAATTTTACACAAGAAATATTTAAGAAACTTATGAACGACTATTTACAACTTAAGAGCTAGACATGAAACAAAAATTGCGCCACATCGCTGACATTATTTTAAAATTGTTATTTTCACCATTCCGTATTACCTACGCATAATGTAAAGAATATCAATGTATCATCGCGCATCACAAAATCGCATCTAAATACAAACGCAAGCTTAAAAAATATACCGATATTTTAAGCCAGTGAGTTTGCACGAGAATGAGACGGTCGGAGCGCCGCGAAAATTAGCTCAAAGTGGCTTCCATCACCGTCGGCTGTGCTCCTCTCACTTACAATTATTTGAATAAGAGTGAGAGGGATGGCGGATGCAGGAAAAACCGCTTCAGGCGTCAGGAGGGAAGCGGGAAGCACCCTATTGTTTCGTGCTCTCTGTTGCGAACAGTTGCTTATGTATAGCTGGAAACCATTGTAATTTGAAATGAAAATTCTGCTCGTTTATGTATCGGGAACAAACGACACTGTTTGCAGTTTAGATGCGTCGGTTCATGATTGTGTGTACGGCTACAAAACATTGCTACATTGAAATACGAACTTTCAATTTAGATTATGTTGTAGTTAAAATGGTTTAGCGTTGTGAGTAATATTATCGAGATCATTTGCTAGGCGATACAAATGAGTTTTGATCATTATATCCACGTATGACTCTTTGGTTACAGACAAGGAATAGAGATGTATTCTGTGTTCTGTGGTTACCGGTACCGATAAGTTGTAATCACCTCTACAATATTAAGCAATATTAACGTCAGCCCTGATATTAATCAGGGCTGATGTTTCACTTGAATTTTGCCCTTTGAATTTGTTGATATTTTGAAGTATTTATGAACATAGTCATGAGCAATAAATCAAATATTGTTTATTTGTGAATATACTTCCGTAAAGGCTGTCCATGGATGTACACACAGAATAAAGAAGACTACTATTCCGTGGATGTATATGATGCATCGATATTTTGTCTAAGTATTTAACTATAGTCCATAAGTGGCAGGCTACGCCTGTTACCATATTAGTCCACTCTCTATCTATCTATTTATCAAGCCAGATCTCTTGCGGGGTAGAGTACAGAGTTCGAACAAGTTATTTCCTTTCAGTCCTCTGTGGCTTCTTCTACACTTGGGCATTAGGTTATAAATAAAATTGCCCTTCGGAAATATATTAGATTCCCGGACAAGTCTCCACACGATGTATCCCTTCACTAAGAGCAAGTGAAGACACAGACAGATTTCGAATACTTAAAAATGTGGACGCTAAGATGAAGATCGACGATTCTTTCTCTCAATTCTAAAAATGCAAGTATAAATTCCGAAACGCCCTCAGTTATATTTCATTAATCCCCCTCGACACTGTTTGTCGCCCTTTGCAAATAGTTTTGACACGGCCCTCCTTTGATCTCGGGTATTAAGCCAACTTATCTGCGGCTGATAAGCGTCGGATGCTAATTATTTTCTGAGTTTCACACTTGCTTGGTGGAGAACTGGAAATAATTGAAATGCAGTAGTTATTGCTAATTTAATTAAATCTACTTCATAATATTGCCTCTGATTCCACCAGGGTTGTTGTGAATTAACACGGCAATTAAGACGTTTCGCGTATATATCTACATTTAGTGCGTTAATTCAGATACTGCAGTATTAGTGACTTTAGAACTTAAGTAATATCTCGGGTGGTAATAATAATGGAGCTACTTGTTTAACGTTATTTTTAATTCGTCATTTGAAGCCCATTCATAATTCATTGACGTATATGAAGCAGAACCATAATAGGTAAAAAAGATTTTGGAATTAAATTTAATCTAAAATTTATTAAAACAATATACATAGATGGGACGACACCTTTGCTAGATGCCGTTACTGTTTTAGTTATTTAAAGTGGATAAATGATTGCATTTAAATAAAGGCGTTTGGCATCAACGTTTAGAAAGAACTCAAAGTCTTAATGTTAAGATTCACGCTGTTTTTACTACAGTAATTTTCTGTCACGTATGTCTTTTTTTAAAAAAACTGTAATAAAATAATATTTCAGTGTCTGCAGCAACTATACTTGTAAAAGATCCTAAGTTTAGAGACACTTCAAAATTTGGTAATTGCACTTGATTTGTTTGATAATAATAATTAAATCTTACAAAAAAATACGTGCTAATTTTGATGAAATTTTGATATCATTATCATTATTGAGTGCTGTGGTGCGCTGATCGCGTGATATACCTTCTTTTTGCAATTGCCAACGATACTAACTCTGTCTGGTCTATATTAATCTTGTTCAGGATTAGCTGTTAGGTTTAACCTGTAGGTAATTAACATCATCTGGCTGTTAGACACTGCTCTTCTTATGCTATTATTCTAAAATGATGGCAAGATTTTACTTCACATTTTATCTATACACTTTGCTAGATGTCAAGACCATCACTTAAGTTTCGCAACCCTCGAGACATGTTTCTTTACTTTTGTATGAAATTTAAATATTATGATAAGAAAAAAAAAAAAGTTTTTGAATCAAAAATACTTTCCTCCATTATTAGGGACATGACTTTCGTTACATCTCCACAAAACGTTTTCGCATCCGTAAAAATGGAGACGCTATGAAGCGTGTACCACTAGGGGATTCACCGGAGCATATTTGGCGAACATATTCCACTATCGATCATCTGTAATACTATCCTTGTTCAAGTAAAAGCACTATCGGCTTGGGGACGTGGTTGACCGGGTTTGGATAGTTCACGAGATAAGCGATTTATGTTATATACCGCATATATCACGGTATACGGTCGGCCTAGAGATTGAATAGTCTGGTCTGGTATGCATGTGAAATTTTGTCCTTATAGATATTTTTTTATGGTAGGGATACTTAGAGTGGAAGGCAAAATAACTTATGGGTGAATGAGTTTGAGATATTATGTACAAATCATCATTATGATTCGCCGTAAAGTATTGAAGATCGCCTACACTAGCTGCTTTGTAATAAATGCATCCAGCTCTTAACCGAGATATTCACCGGACCATCAGTTCATCTTGAGGAGGGCTCGCTCTACGTCTTGCGGTACGGGAATAATTCTGCCCCAACGGCCTTCAAAAATTAGAAATACTGCACTTACATATTTCAAAGTTCACATTGCAAGTTCAAGTCTTACACCTCCAATTTAAACAGAGTTAATTTTTACTTAAATCTATAAGGCATAGATGGAATGAATTAAAATGATATGATGATTTCGTTTTCAGTTTCTTAATTATGATACTCGGAACGCGGCGCAAACATGAAAAAAACCGCAACCGAAAAAGTGAATACTCGTGGGATAAGCTTATGTTGTATTCTTCATAATATTTACTCCAGCCATAATATGCAATGTTGACATAAAACATAAACCAAAAAAATATCAACCAACTATCCCCGTCACTATCATCTTTGTTCCCCAAGGCGACCCAAACACCGTGAAACATGGAATCAAAAATACACCCGAAATCAAAGGAGTTTCCACAATATTGCTCTAGCACTAACAACGCGTGAAATCCTATTGAGAGCATCAAAGAGGACCTAATCCTCTCCTCCCAGCGATACAGACTAAAATCATCCCTAAATTGTAGGTGCTATAGTTCTTATTGTTGTGACGTGGTAGATATAACGCCTCAGGGTTTTGCGCCCCTAAAGAAACAAATGGCCAATATTGTCATCGAAATTTTTGTCGCTTTGTCCCACTGACAGCGGGCCTAATTATAAAACAATTTGGAAAAAAATGATTATAGGATGACACAGGCTTTATAAAGAGAAGGAAGATTGGAATTGGTGTTGTAAATAAAAGATTTTTTAGGGGCAGAAATCTATAAAATATCTACAGATACAAATAAAATTATAGGCTTTGAAGCTGACAATGGTTAACACCGTCAAGCAAATATTCCCGAAGTCGGAGAGGCAGAGGTATAATTTGTACACCCTCTTCTTACTGACAAAGTTAAAGTTAATTCATGATTCCTACCGAACAGCTTAGCACAAACAGATTGACGTTATCAAAGCATGCTGCCACGTTTCATCCTTCTATAAGAATGAACGTGACCCACAGAACGAAGAAGTTATTCTTTATTCGTCGTCAGACTCAATTTTTAACAAAAAGATTACATAAATTTATTCATAATTTTTTGTATATATTTAGCCACTACGGTAAATATATACTTAAATTGATTGGAACCGGCGATTAATATATTTCTGGTGTGAATGCGATGCCATATCAACTCCATAGTATTACTTTATCGTCGATCAGAGGGCTTAGCACGAACAGATTGACTTTAGCGTGACCTTATCGAGTTGATATGCCATCGTTTTTATGCAATAAATTTGAAATAAAACTATTTTACGGATTTTATCGCGGTTTATTTTTTTATTTTTAGTTCCCGACGTTAAAATAAAAAAATAAACCGCGATAAAATCCGTAAAATAGTTTTATTTCATGTGTAATATTCGCGTAAATCTAAGAACTCAATATGCAATAAATTTATTAAATAACTATGAAGGTGACGTCAACGTTGCGTGAAAACAATATGATAACGTTTAACGGTTTGTGCTTAGCCCTCTGTTCTAAGCTATCTGTTTGGATTAATATAATTTGTTTGTTTCAGGCTATGGCTCCAATACTTTATCGGCCATGTCGAAGACGACACTGGATGCGCACGCGCATCTACGTCAGCCAGGTTAGTGACATCACTTACCCAGTTTTATTGCATCTCTATCTATTTTCGACCTTAAATATTCAACGTTAACTGCTAAATAAATTTAATTTTATCTTTAGTTGTGTTCACATTTCCACGGACAAATTAACGTTTAAAGTTTTGTCAGGAATTGACACTTTTGAAAATAATTGAAATAGTCAAGTACCACGATTTACTTTGTTGTCGATAATAGGAATAAAATAAAACAATAATCTTATACAACTTATTTTGATTAGTTATTTTATATTAAGGAAGATGTAAAAAATATATCGCTAATACTTTATTGACAATTCGTAGTGGATTAACAAATCTCAAGTAGAATCAGTATGTATGTATTGTTTAAATGCACACTGAGTAAAATTCAACCTTTATTTAATAAATACAATAAATATTTTGTCATATGTCGATAATTTTTGTCGATTAAATTTAAGTCTCTACACTAGTCTACTCAAGCTCAAGTAACATAGTTTTTTGGATTTAAAATTTGCACTTGTCGAGTTGTTCGTGGATTTCTGAACACAATTATAATTAAACGTTAACTAACGCTTAGGTATCTAAATTGAATCGTATCATAAATTTTAGTACAAAATTAACACGATGACGACGAATATACCACTATGATTCCAAACTATGATTGTATACCGTATAAATATTGATCTAATGGTGCTTCGTGTGGTTAGTAATCACGAGGTCTTGGGTTTGAATCTTTGGTCGAACAAAGTTTCAACCTTTATCCCGATTTGTTACGACGCTTTGAGGCGATTTCGTGTGTTTTGCTACTTATGAGTTAATTAGTTAGTTTTATATAAAAAATATCACATAGGGACCCTAACATCGTGAGCTTAATTTAAGTGTACGCACCATGATGATATAGGCGTTAATTTTTTCTGTGTTACCAACGTCCACCTGATATATAACTTAACCTGCAAAGGAATAAGAATCTAGGGAAAAGGAGTGATTTCGTTGTAAACCAAACACACGTTAGGTCAACGAAGTATGAATTTAGTCGACAAGGGTCGGGTCGAAAATCCGTTGTTTGTCGCACACGGTCAGTTAGACACAGCATACACCTACCAGTAAAAGCTTATTTGGAATCCATTCGATTCGTGAACGAATATAAAATCGAAAGCATTTCGATGGACCGATTGAACAAAGACATATAGGTACGCCAAATATATGACTTTGTTTGACGAGCATGTCGATTTCGTTGGGATTACAGTTAAGCAAGGACCTTTTGGCTCGCGGCCAAAATCGGAAATAACGCTGTCATCAAGTGATTTCACTTGATGACAGCGTTGTTTCCGTCACTGCATTACAGCCGCAGAGTAGCCGTTCGCTATAAAATTTAACCCAAGATTTTTTTAATTAGTATCCGTGCTGCCTGTTGAAATATTACCCTGGAAGTTGGAAAATTGTACAGAATGGTAACCCTAATTTCACACTAACACCTCCCTTTCAATGTTATCCATATAACACATATTATATCTTGTCTGTAAAACTTGACTTACACTGTCAATCCTAAATTCACAAAGCTGAAGTGGCTGAGGTGTACCTGTATACATCAAAATTTCGCCGACGATGCAAGGTCCCCATATAATTGAGGGCGAGTCTATTCACATTATATAGAGCACAATTCAATAATCCGGACTACGGCGAAAAAACGGCCGGCTTAGTCCAGTGGTTGGTGGCAATACTCTATCCAGCGGGTGGAGCGATTCAGGCTCGTTGGATAGAGTATTCGCAGGTTCGATTCCCGCACAGGACAAATCTATGTGCGACTCACAAATATTTGTTACGGTCTGGGTGTTTGTGCATGTGAATTTGTGCACCCACGACACAGTAATAATTCCTGTAGGGCTACGGTTTTATATGAAAAATAGCGTCTATCAAAGAACCCCAAGAGCACTTTGTATGACCCAGAATTTGAACTCAGGACCTAGTAGTGATTTCCAGTCGCACCTTGTCTAACTAAATCATAAAGTCAATCTATCAAATACAGTGGCATGCATTTCATATAGCCAATTAAGCACTGTCTACCTCATATAGATGCGTCCACACTATTACAGTTATAACTTAATAAATAAAATATTAATCATCTTACTTACTCAATTATAGTCATTAAAACATATACCCACACTCAGTATAATATAAAGTGGTTGGCTCAATTGTGTATATGCAATGCACGCCGGCTTGAGGCGCTCGTAGCGCTGTGCAACCGCGGTGTTCTTACTGATTACCAAGGTTAAGCAGCGTTCGACTCGCTGGGCCCGAGATGGGTGACTGTTTGTGGCATCTTATTATTCGAGCGTCTCCGTGCTTCGGAAGGCACGTTAGGCCGTTGGTCCCGGCAACCACTTAAGGTGGTGGTCGTTAAGACAAGTGGGAAACTTTAAAGGCGGCTTGATAAGTTCCAACAACGGGCAGCCACAAACCTGCCTCCACCATTTCGCACTGGGTTCGCCACGTGGTGTATAATGGTACTCCCTTAGTGCGTTATAATAAACTAAATTTATTGTTGATTCAAAGCAATACGGACATTTTAAATGCATTTCTAAAACGTATTGCTCAATTGGCACACATACAAGTTTCATTGTTAATTGGGGTACAAAAGTGCGTAAAAAAGGTGTTAAATTTGGTAAATTTAATAATGAAAAAAAAGCATATATCTTATCGGGGTGTCTGAGGTCATGCGTTATTTATGATACACCTTGTATATAGGCTCTCTATATAGGCTAATATTATAATGCACGCCACTGATCAAATAGATACATTGGGGAGATAATATCTTACGGATAGTTGGTGCTTATGCAAGAACATAGTTTATCACTTATACATCCCAAAAGGGTCATTAAGCAGATATCGACTTCGTTATTATTGGCACTTAGTACCTTATCGCAGTAATGTAATATTCACCAGACCTGCGTCATTAAATACAGAGCTTGCTATGATAAAGTCCTAAGTACCAACACATTAACAAACTTCGTAAAGTAAATTTGCAAAAATGTTCCAAATGATATGAATTTTTCATTAAAGCTTAATTTATTTTTGCTTAATTTTTTTCATAAATAATCTATCTATCTTTTTATATAATCACACCAGATCTTATGCGGTAAAATCTGGCGGATCTGATAAAATCCGAAAAATAGTTTTATTTCATGTGTAATATTCGCGTAAATCTAAGAATTCTGTAAACTTTTATAGCATAAACACGACGAAGATATCTTGCTTAGTTGAGGAGTTCTTATGGCTTCTTTCTGGTTCCTTTACAGACCCTCGACACCATCCGGGTCTAAAGTACTCGTCAAGACAAATCCAACGAGCCCAATTACGGCGGGGCTATACTGAGTAATTGGGTGGTTCCATTGGTCACCTTTCGGCTTTATCATTAGATCTAGTTGCATAGTACTTGTCAATACGAATCCCATAAGTCTAAACATAAGGGAATTACGTTGAATATTTCATATGTTCCTATGGCCACCTTCCGAGTCCATCATCAGACTAGCTCTATGGTACCATATTATTGCATTGTCATCGAACTTACATATGTAGGCCAAATTTCAGTCCAATTAGATACCGGCAAGTGCTTGAAAAATTGATCATAAGATTTGAATCGCAAATATAGACAGACAGACATATCGACATTGCAAGTTAAATAAAAGCTTATTAAATAACACCGTCCGCCTATAGAACGACGACACGATGGTGGCAGAGGTGTACTGTGTATGTCTACTTTTCGCCGATGATTTTAGGTCCCGTATACTAATGCATATGCGAGCTTATTGCCATATACTGGGCACAATTTAACACTCCGGACTGATACTGAAAATTGTATGTCGAAAAATTACAATTTTGTTCGACATAGGATTTGAACCCAGGACCTTTTGATCACTAAACACAGTATTCGCCACTGGATCAACGAGGCATTTCCATAAATAATTACTATAACATTGATGTGAAAGCTTGCTATTAGCACAGTGGCTCGGTATTAGAACGGGATCAGTAACTCCGTCACGTATTCGGGGATGATCGTTAAGCCTCTAGTATCTTAAGTGATCTTCATTAACGCTCGCAAGAAGGTACCTCCCTTCTAATTATTTATAAGGGATGTATTCTTAAATGCTTACAATAAGTAAGTAAAGTATAGACTTCCCAGCTGTAATTGGCGATGGCGACCCTTTAGACGCAATATTCTCATATCTCGGTCGTAAGGCATCACACTGGAACTATTTGTGAGCTAATAATTGTAAAATATAGTTAAATTATGTCAAAGATTAGTAGTTAGACTAGATAAAGAAATTTGAACTGACAATTTGTAATTTACAATTTAAACAAAATAAATTGTTTGAGTTTGACCCGAGATAAATCATCTGCGAGCGTGACCTCAAATATGACTCCCAAACCGAATTTATTCATAAAAGTCGGTCACATTGCTGACACTACAATTAACTTCAATAATTAACTTTGTTTAAATAAACTTAGTGCAACCATATTTTCCTCATGAGTTTTTTCAAGTAGCCTAGGAATTACTCCCAAGTCTTGTTTGGGCGCGTTTACAAATATGGAATTAAAACACACAACACCTAAACCAAAAGGCGTGTTCCCAGACTACCGAAAGCCTCGTTTTCGGAAAATTACCTTTCATACATTAGTTCTCGTGACTGCCATGAATAAGTTTTTAAGTGTAGTCAGCTACAAAAATATTTTATGAACTAACAATTTCCCAAGAGGAGTATTTTTAAACAACCAACTTTATGAGTATTAGTTAAAAAAAAGCATGGAGCTAAAAAAATAACTATATACTGGATTGATACTAAATAATCCTGATAGCTTGTTAACCTATCTGGCTTCCGGATTCCGAATCCTAAGAGGATCCAGATCCTCGATGGTCTAGCATCACTATTAAACCAGCCAACCAAGCCAGGCCAACGAGGCAGAAATTACTCGTATATACATACATGTCTTTTGAAAAGATGTTAACTTCACACGGATTTTTGATGATGTTTATGTTTCAAGTTAATCAGTAACAATTGCATATTCATTCCAAAGAAGCAAGAAAGTCAAGGCGGCTTTTAAATCTAGACCGGTGCAGAGCACCACGGTAAAACAACAAGTATATGCCCTCCCCAATAGCGACTGCCCAAGCCGAGGCCGTTACTCCTTGAGGCGCCTTTGAGCTAGTTGCCCCTATGCCCACGCACTCTTGCGCAGTGTAGCTGTAAAGGCCCCGCGGTCAACAGCGCAGATCACTCACAGACAACTAACTTATGTATCTACTTACAATGTAAGTTTGTTACGTCATCTCAATGACTGACAGCCACAATATGGCGACACACGCGCGTCCCTTCTCGATTTCATTAGAAAATATCGCGCGCACGTCAATGTTGACGCTAGCGCTGGTCACGTGGCGACACGCGTTCTCGGTCGTGTTATGTCACATATTGTCGCCTACGCTCCTGCACGGTATCATATTAGGGTCTGCGTTAGGTAAACTCTGACTTATGAACTGTGGTTTAACTTTCAACCTCCGGATTGCGGAAACACGTGAAATTGTCTGTGATCGAGCTGTCCGACTGCTTTGTCTGACGGATCAGACCACGTGATTTTTTTGTGTTCTATTTGTACACCGTGACAAAGCGGCCGATGGGGTGATAACCCTATTGGCCGCTTTGTCACGAAGTACATGGGTCTCAACCCGTGTGGAAAGATGGCAGACAGTAACATATAAATATTTTCTTTTGGAAAACATCTATCTATCTATATCATCACGCCAGATCCCTTGCGGGGTAGGCAGAGCGTACAGAGCACCAACAGGTTCTTTCCTCACATGCCTCTCTGGCTTCCTCCACTCTCATAGTTTGTCTCATACACGCTCGCCGGTTACGGAGACTATTGAAATCTATCTAAATAATATTGAAATTAATCCATTACTCCATAGAGGTATGTAAGGAATGAACCTATTGGAACTCTGTATTATCTGCCTACCCCGCAAGGGATCTAGCATGATGATATAGATAGATAGAATTTAGATATATAATTAAACATGGTAGTCCAAACTATCTTATCATGGCCAAAGAGACCGTGTTTTAGCTGAAGGGCAAAGAGTGAGTCTCCGTAGCCGGCGAGCCTATATGAGACGAACAATGAGTGTGAAGGAAACCAGAGCGTTCTGTAAGGAAAGAACCTAATGGAACTTTTTACTCCTTGCCTACCCTGCAGGGGATCTGGCGTGATGATAAAGAAAGAAGCATAAGAAGATTAAACATGGTCTGCTTTCAAAGCTGAGTGTGCTAAAAAGCTACCGTTCCTATAGGTTCCCCGATGGGACATTGTTTATGACTATTTTTTGCTTGGGGGCGTCGTGTGCCTTACGACTACAACGCACTGTGTTACATGCTGAGATCTTATTTTATCTTACAAAAAAAATATATAGTAATTTCTATCTATATGATCACGCCAGATGATTTGCGGGGTAGGCAGAGTACGAGTTCCAATAGGTTCTTTCCTTACAATCAGTATTTTATGTAGGATGTATTTTTAACTAGCCTATTTTATTGTCCCACTCCTGAGCAAAAGCCTCCCCTTATACATCCACAGCTGTCGATCTATTGTTATTTCGGGTCATGAAATATGTTATAAATATATTATGTTATGGATTTGATAGTGTGAGTTTTATAATATCTTAGAAACTTTCTTAATTGACAGAAATTCAAATACAAAATTTTTATATCATCAGCCGATAGAGGTCCACTGGAGGACAAAGGTCCACATCGTGGCGGGGAGAACTTTGTCGTCTTCATCGCAGCGACCGACCTGTGACCGACCTGAATGCTTTACCTGCAAATTTAGATTTTATCCGCGTCCTTTTCTAGAGTCCTATTTAATAAAACTAACAATGGGAAATTTTTGTCACAAATATGCGACATTTTTGCCAAATAGGTTGAATAAATCAGTTTTGTATGAATCAGAATCAGAATATTTTTTATTCATGTAAACCATTACAGTATTTATGAATCGTCAGAAAAGTAACAAAGACTCTACCGCCACTTCGGAATGTCATTCCTGTGGAGAAGAAGGGCAAGAAACTCCACGGTTACTCTTTTAAAATAAGAAATTACAAACTTTTTCATCTACATTCTGTTGTGGGGTATGGGAGAACAATGTAGGTTGGTTATCAGGTGAGTCTAAGTTAAAAAAGCGAATAATACTATTTATGAGAATGGCTACATGGTTCCCTCATTTAGAAAAAAGTACATATTGTGTTAAATTAATAGAAGGAAGAGAGGTAATGTTAACTAACAACAGTTGAAGTGTTCGTTTTACACAAGCTTAAAACTTATTTTCACTAAGTTTAGTGACGTCAATGGGAATTTTGTTATAAAATCTAACACAGTGCCCCATGAAAGACGTGTGAATTTTTGACAGACGAAACTGCGGTTGGTCTAATTTATTTCTATGTCGTGTGTTATAGCAATGCCTATCACCTAGCTGATTAAAAATACCTAAATTTTTTCTAGTATACATAATGTTTTCATAAATATATTGACATGGGACCGTCATGATATTAGCTACTTTGAACAGTTCTCTTAAAGAGTCGCGACTACTCAAGTTATAGATGGCCCTAATAGCCCTTTTTTGCAAGATAAAAATAGAAACTGACTGTAGAGCATAGTTGCTCTGAATGAATGACTGATTATTGTCACTTTTATTAAACAGTGTTCCATTATTCACCTTGTGGTTATTGTGAATTTCAAAATATCTAAACATCACAACAATTTATTCTTTATTCGAAACATTTGGTGGTTTTTCCAAAAAAAGGCGATCACGCCTATATACCCCAAGCAGGGTTAGCCGACGTGTATTCTGTAAACCTAGTTTTCGCCGACGATGTTAGGTCTCATGTAATAGGGGGTGAGCCTTTTGCCATTATAACCTGCAGAATGCCATACTCCAGAATGTTATTGGATTTTTATATCGAAAAATTACATTTTATCCGAACCAGGATTCGAACCCAGGATTATTCTCCCTCTAGACCAAAGAAGCAACGTTTATTTTTTTTTTCTCAAATTACTTTACGATTACTAATGTTTGGTTATCTTTATTGCCGCAAATCTTTCATTTTTTGTACCATGGACTTTTTTGATTATGAAAAAAAATATTCTATAGTGCATATGATTGATCATTCTCAAGTAAAAAATCTAAATACTTACGTTATTATCAAAAAGAAATTAGTTTTATCAGTGTTCCATGCCTAAATTTTTTCCGTTACCCCTATTTACGTGACTGAAGAATGCGTAGTTCAGGCGCCTTAAAACACTCCCTGCTACACCCGCGGCGGGGTATAAAAGTAGTACGTGTCATGATCACGCCATCGGACTTATCGACGTTTCATTTTACTTCAATTGAACTAAGTTAATTCCTGCAAAATTTTATTTAACTTGCTTTAATCGTATGTCTGTATGTCTGTCCCATCAAAATTTTCTGATTCATCCTTCTAGCACTTCCTTCCTTTCCTTCACTGATTAAGCAGCAATTTCACATACGTATATAACTTATACTTTCGTCTGACGATGAAACCGGCTGGTGGACATAGGAACATGTCAACTACACAACGTACCTTAGACAAGTTCTATAAACACATATCGTGTTAAGGGTTTGATGATGGAGCCGGAAAGTGGGCATAGGAACTTATCAAACGACCGGTCTGTTTTTTTTTTTAATTTAAGCATAATATTAGCTGTGTTAAGAAACTGTTTCACCGTTTAGCACGGGCCTCCTCTCAAACTGAGAAGTTTTAGGCCATAGTCCACCACGCTGGCCCAGTGCGGGTTGGCGAATTTCACACACCTTTGAGAAACTCTTAGGCATGCAGGTTTCCTCACGATGTTTTCCTTCACCGTTAAACCAAGAGATAGTTAATTTTTAATACGCAAATGCCTTCGAAAAGGCAGAGAAGTGTGTCTGGGTTTGAACCCAAGATCTCCGACTTTGCAGTCTAACGATCTTACCACTAGGCCACTGCTCCACCGATCTAACCACTAGGCTATCACTGCTATATATTTTAAATTTAAGTATTAATATATTATTTAATTACTCAAAGACAACTACAATGAGTTTACATCAACATACAGCACAAGGCAAGTTTGGGAGAGACGCTTGATTCTCAGTTACAATGGGGCCCTCACATTAAGACTAGGTAAACGGCTCGGTGCCGCTGCCTATGCCGTAAGAAAGATCAGACAACTTACTGATGTGGACACAGCGCGGTTGGTCTATTTCAGTTACTTTCATAGTGTCATGTGTTACGGTATATTATTGTGGGGTAGGGCAGCTGACATTGAGTCTATTTTTATCTTGCAAAAAAGGGCTATAAGCTTCATCTATAACTTAGGTAGTCGCGAATCTCTCATAGAATTGTTTAAAGAAGCCAATATTATGACGGTCTCATGTTAGTATATTTATGAAAACATAATGTATACAAGAAAAAATATAGATCTGTTTAATCAACTAGGCGATAGGCATAGCTATAATACGCGAGAAATAAATTAGATCAACCGCAATTTCGTCTATCAAAAATTCACGCTTCTTTCATGGGGTACTGTGTTAGATTTTATAATAAAATTCCTCTTGACCTCACTAAACTTAATAATATTAAATATTATAATATTAGCCCTGTTAAGAAACTGTCCCACTGTTGGGCACGGGCCTCCTCTCAAACCGAGAAGGTTTAGGCCATAGTCCACCACGCTGGCCCAGTGCGGGTTGGCGAACTTCACACACCTTCGAGAAACTCTTAGGCATGCAGGTTTCCTCACGATGTTTTCCTTCACCGTTAAAGCAAGTGATAATTAATTTTTAATACGCACATGCTTTCGAAAAGACAGAGGTGCGTGCCTGGGTTTGAACTCGAGACCTTTGACTTTGCAGTCCAACGGTCTAACCACTAGGCTATCAATGCCTTCACTAAACTTAGTGACATTAAATTCAAAGTTTGTATTAAACGTACGCAAGCTTATTATACGCTAGATGATTATTTAAAAGACAGAAAAATACTTGGATAGGGGCAGTTCCAGTTCCACTTGATTGAATATGGACAACTAGTTTAGCTATTATTATTTAATATTCCCTCTCTTCCTTCTATTAATTTAGTAAAATGTTTCTTTTTTTTTTCTTATTTCTTTCTCTATAAATGAGGGAACCATGTAGCCATTCACTAGAATAGTATAATTTGTATAATTTAACTTAGACCTACCTGATAGACCAGCCTACATCGTTCTCCCATATCCCACAACAAAATGTAGATGGAAAAAGAAAATGTAAAAATACTATTTTAAAAGAGTAACCGTGGAGTTTCTTGCCCTTCTTCTCCACAGGCATGACATTCCGAAGTGGTGGTAGAGTCTTTGTTACTTTTCTGACGATTCATAAATACTGTAATGGTTTACATGAATAGAAAATATTCTGATTCTAATTCTTTAGTTAAAGTCTGTAAACGTCCGTCCGTTGTTTGGCGCTAATATTGATCTGGAGCCAGAGCGGTATGTAAAGAAATAACCTGTGGGAACTCTGTACTCTGCCTACCCCGCAAGGGATCTGGCGTGATGATATAGATAGATAAATAAAATATTGATCTGGAACCTACCATTGACATCTACTCTTCTCTCTCCTATTTAACCCAAAATAAAGTCACGGCACCCCAAGCTTTGTCTAGCAAAAAATAACATGTTTACCGATCGTTTGATCGGTCGCACCCAGCCCGGCTCCACGCAAACATTGCCAAGTGAAAAATACTAAAGAAATCAAACCCGTGTTGTCGTAGGCGTGCGTGTGGCGGCCGACATTGTCTTTTGTGTACCGACGCCGGGGGCCGGGGTGACCTATCGCCTTTTTAACCAATATCATTGGATAGTGGAGTAACGTCTTATACAAGGTGTAACATATATAACGCAAGACCATAGACACCCCAATTAGATTATTGCTTTACGAATTCAATACGAAAATCCATCTTTCAATTTTTAGGAGTTTTCTACCAGTTTTTTTAAGCTCTTTGGTACCCAAATTAACCACGAAACTTAATAAAGAACTAACTTTGGTATGCATATTAATGTGTGTGTAATAGGTATGCATTTAAAATAGCCATATTGCTTTGAATAATTATTAAACTTTGTTTAATACAGCGGACTGAAAGAATCACAACAATTTTAGATAATTAAAAAAATGTAACATTCTTTAAATATACTCGTAGTTGATTCAGTTGCTGATTTAAAACAAACTACTTTCAGGTCTTGCGTTACACCTTATATATTGTAAGTTCGAAAACTACTGAAATTCCGGCCAATTTTGTTCCAGTTATATCTACTATTTTCTATATATCTCTACAATCACGCCAGATCCCTTACACAGCATGCAGAGACTAGAAATTTTCAAAAGATTCTTTTCATACGGTCTTTGGGTTTCTGCACTTTCATACACGCTTACCTGTTACGGAGACTCTTGATTTATATGCTGTATTAGCAGCCATACGCGGCAGCGTACGCGGTTAATTTGTAATATCTTTATATATTACGAGTATCTCATCGCCACTGAAATATAATATAGCCTATGTATAATGTAGATGTTCTGAATAATGTACGTGTCTCTCTAATGATGTAAGAATTATTAAAATCGGTTCCGTAGTTTAAAGTTTATCGATCACACACAAACAAATCTTTCCTCTTTAAAATATTAGTATAGATGATATTATCTAGATAAGTCTTAAAATTCTGCCCCATTAAATCAAACTGTATAATTACTATATACTAACAAGCCGCGTGGTTCCCGGCTTATAATAGGACCAACCCATCTCATCCCATCGGGTGTCGTACAAGGCGACTAAGGGAAAACTAGGGAATGGGCAGCAGCGTTCCCTTAACACTTCTACCATTTATCGTCCACAAGTCACTCATAGACAACGTTGTGTCCATCACTAGTGTGTCGAGCAGGGTAGCGTACCTGATACTCAGAATATCCAAAAGATATTCGCTGAAGGTCATACAGGTCTACGCACCGACCTCGGCATACTCAGATGATGACGTTGAAGTAATGTATGAGGACATTAGTAGAGCCATACATACTTCCAAAGCACACTTTACAGTGGTTATGGGTGTCTTCAATGCGCGGCTGGGCAAACGGGGCGATGATGAGTTAAGAGTGGGGCAATTTGGATATGGGCAGCGCAACCCCAGGGGTCAGAGCCTGGCCGAATTTCTGGAGAAGGAGGGACTCTTCATGATGAACTCTTTCTTCCGGAAGCCGCCTCATAGGAAATGGACCTGGATGAGCCCAGATGGTTCCACAAAAAATGAGATAGACTTCATCATGAACACCAAGCGACAAATATTTAATGATGTCTCCGGGATTCACAGGGTAAAAACCGGCAGTGATCACCGAATGAGGCACATTAAATATTAATGTCAAAATGGAAAGATCGCGTCTGATGAAGTCTACGCTCCGACCTTCTTATGCACATATCCAAAACCCCGAGAACTTTCAACTCGAATTGGCAAACCGCTTCGAATTGCTAGACAGCAGCGCGTCAGTGGACGAAATCAACAACAGGCTGGTAGAGACTGTCCATACGGTCGGGTCCAAGTATTTTAAGCCCCACCGTAAAAATAGACCTCAAAAACTATCCAACTACACCCGAAACCTCATGGCTGAGCGACATTCCATGAAGCTCCAAACCTCCGATGATGCTAAGTCCTATAGGCAGCTCAATAGACAGATACTGAAGTCCTTGCGACACGATTTACGGTCCTTCAATACAAGGCGTATTGAGGAGACCATAGCACAGAACAAGGGCTCCAAAGTGTTCGCAAGAGACGCGTCTATTGGACAAAGCCAGTTGACGAAGCTGAAGACGGAGGACGGAAACGTAACGTCAAATAGGTCAGAGGTGCTCAGGGAGATAGAGAAGTTCTATGGGCAGTTGGACACCTCAGTAGCTGAACCTGTTGTTGACTTGGTAAAAGACCCAAGAGCCAAGCTAACCCGACACTACACTGAAGATATCCCGGACATCAGCCTGTACGAGATTAGGATGGCTCTCAAACAACTCAAAAATAACAAAGCGCCAGGCGAAGACGGAATTACCGCAGTGCTTCTGAAAGCGGGCGGAACGCGGGTACTTAAAGTCCTTCAGAGGCTGTTTAATTCCGTCTTGCTCGAAGAGAAAACGCCGGAAGCATGGAACAGGGGTGTGGTGGTACTGTTTTTCAAGTAAGTTGATAACACTTTACTGAAGAATTATAGGCCCATCACACTGCTGAGCCATGTTTATAAGTTGTTTTCGAAAGTCATCACGAATCGTCTCGAACGCAGGCTTGATGACTTCCAGCCTCCCGAACAAGCCGGTTTCCGGAAAGGCTTTAGTACCACAGACCACATACATACGCTGCGGTAGATTATACAGAAGACCGAGGAGTATAATCGGCCACTATGCTTGGCGTTTGTGGACTATGAGAAAGCCTTAGATTCGATCGAGACTTGGGCGGTTCTTAGATCTCTCCAGCGATGCCGCATTGACTATCGGTACATTGAAGTGTTGAAGTGCTTGTATAATAACGCCATCACGTCATTCCAAGAACAGGGGCAGTGCACGAAGGCGATCCCCATAAAAAGAGGAGTAAGAAAGGGAGACGTCATTCCTCCGAAACTATTTAAGACCACCTTAGAGGACGCCTTCGAGCTCTTGGAATGGCAAGGACTTGGCATCAACATCAATGGCGAATACATCACTCACCTTCGATTTGCTGACGACATTGTGGTCGTGGCGGAGTCGCTGGAAGATCTAGGACGAATACTCGGTGACTTCAACAGAGTATCTCAACAAGTGGGTCTTAAAATGAACATGGACAAAACGAAAATAATGTCTAACGTCCATGTCGTACCCACCGCACTCACGGTTGGGAACTCTACTCTTGAAGTTGTCGACGAATACATTTACCTGGTACAGGTAGTGCGGTTAGGTAGGTCAGCAGTGGGACAAGAAAATAGGATAAATAAGCTAGGCTATTATAAGGCTGGCTTATTTATTCTATTTTCTTGTATTTTCTGTTTTATGAAAACGATTAATCTTTATTTTTCTATATAAAACTTCATAGTATTGAGAGAGCAGGTTCTTTATTATCAGTTTTCATACTGTAAATACTTTTAAATAAAATTTATGTTTGTACCAAGCGCCAAATAAAATAATTTGGATCTTAGTTTTAATTTATCTATACTACAGAGTAGGCAGTACAGAGTTCCAACAAGTTCTTTCCTTATAGACCTCCCTGGCTTCGTCCACTCTCATAGTTCGCTTCTCAGATAGTCTCTCGTAGGTTACGGAGATTTTTGACTTGTCCTTCAGATAAGACACGATCTATTTCATGGTAAGATAGTCTATCTAAGCGTTTCCCTGTACCTACATGCTTCCACTTTCGAATTGTAGGTATGTCTGTTTTGTCATTCTTTCTTCCGACATTCTCTTTATATGCCCGAACCATCGGAGCATATATGAATACGATGTGCTTTTTCTTTTATTGTTTTCTCGATAATAAATATTAGTAATTGCGAGAGCAGGATCTTTATTATCTATAGTGATAGCTTAATGGTTAGACCGTTTGACTGCAAACTTCTGGGTTCAAACCAAGGCACGCAGTTCTGTCTTTACGAAAATCATGTGCTTATTAAAAATTAACTATCACTTGCTTTAACAGTGAAGGAAAACATCGTGAGGAAACCTGCATGCCTAAGAGTTTCTCGAAGGTGTTTGAAGTTCGCCAACCCGCATTGGGCCAGCGTGGTGGGACTATGACTAAAACACTCTCAGTTTGAGAGGAGGCCCATGCCCAAGAGTGGGGCAGTTTCTTAACAGGGCTATTATTATTATTAACATTTGTGCCAAACGCCACAAAGAATAATCACTGCTTCTTTAGCTCGTTTAAAAATGATAAAGGTTTGTTCGATATGCGCTACCGCCGTGGATAGCAAACAATACCAAGTGGTATTCAATTAGGTGACAGGTTGTCCCGGGCTGAAGCTAAACTTCAAACAAGAACTCGATTTTTACTATGAATTAGTTTGTTTTTCAAAACAATTATTATTAAAAAAGTGGTACAATAAATTTATGTGACCCACAAATACGTGTTTCGGTCTAAGTATTGGTGTATGTGAATTTCATGTTCGTAAGCGCACTTACTACACTGGGATAATCCCTAGGCTGGTACTGCGTTTATTTTAAATGAAAAAATGATATGCATATGTTCTAATTAGTTAGCTGTGTTAACCAGCTCATAAGTACATTTTTTAGCTTTCGATTAACTAAAATGATTACCAACCAATAATCATAAGTCTTAACAAATAGTGATGTCAAAATAAATCTGCAGGGTGAACATTATTGAATCGCAGTGCCGGGGTGCTCTTGGTTCGCAATCAAACTGCTAATGCCGGGGGCCCCAGCCGCCTAACGACTCGCTAGGGGACTCGTAATGCACTGAAATCGATTAATTATCCTTTTATTATTATTTTATGGCCCTGCGAGATACGCCTTTATACGGCGGAACGTCTTTTCTTTGGATTCGTGTTGTAGGAACTTTTCTATGTTACTTTGTACCCTGGGTAGGAAGAAATCTGAAAGGATCTCTTTTGTATTATTTCCTACTCATTGAGGTAGAATCACCTGCATTTAGATGCAAATTTTGTTATAATTATGTATACGTGTTCAACAATGTTATTTTATTCCATTTATATCGAAGATAATGGCGGAAGTCGATAGTTATATCATATTTGATATACAGTTTCTTTCATTGAAGCAAAATGTTTCAAGTTCTATTCTGTACAACTAGTTCAGTTAGCTGATGTTGATACAGGGGGTTGTATTAGTAATATTTGTGCACTAGGGTACTATCGATATTATTGCTGTTTGAATTATGAATAGTCACGGGTTCAATCGCTGCATGCGACAAATCTATGTGCAAACCGACGTGAAACACCGGCGAGCGTGTATGAGACGAACTATGAGAGTGAAGGAAGTCAGGAAAAATGTAAGGAAGAATTTCTTGAAGCCCGGTACTCTCTGCTTACCCCACAAAGGATGGCGTGACGATTAAGATAAAAAAAAATCATAGACTTTCATTTGGGCTAAGTGTTTGTTAATGTGAAAGTTAAACGCACGGCACACGATAGAATTTACCAAATATCACTTCACTCGCAGTACTTTCTAGAAGGTATAAAGAAATGACATACAACAAAAAAGCGTTAAATGACCACCTTTATTGATCGACGGGTGTCTATGCCGGCGCCGGCGTCATAATTGGAATACAAATTCGCTCTTTGACGCCGTGGCCGCACGTCGGGGCAGTGATTTGGCCCTTTGTGCCACACGCATTAACTCCTTCAGGCCTCCTACACCCCACACATTACTGCTACACAACGAAAAACCAACCCTATCTCACCATACCAAAACCGAAATTCCAAAAACAGTACACACCACCGCCGATTTTCGATTTTCAGCTAACGCAATAAGAACTATTTCTCTTTTGTCGAATTGATTCGCATCAGTGGCTCTCAATCTTCTGTGTCAAGGGATAATAAGTCTTTGCACCGTTGTGTAGAGTTTAATATGAGTTTCGCGTGTATTTATACTGCGAAAGATTAGTAGTAATGGCGCGTAATTACAGTAGAAAAGGCTAACATCGTGAGGTTCATTTGGTGAACACCAATCAGTTGTAATCTAAAGGGGTTTCGGTTTGAGTGTCGCTCTGGGCACCTACACAGATTCACTTAACGGAAAACAATTTGAGGGCACTTGTTATAACTTTGATTAGTAAAAAAAGTATTATATGTGATATTATACCTGACAATTTTCAAAGATAATAATATTTGAAAACTCTAAGGTATGAAATTTAATACTTTCCTCGCATAACATCTATCTCGCAAGAAATAACATAAAATTATCGCTTGCGAATAAAAAAGACTTGCAATTATTGAATATTAATTTATTGACTTTGTTTTTTATTTAGAAAATTAAGGATAAGAAATTTTAGATTTCTTTTTTAAGTTTAGTTTAAGGTTTCTTATCCTTTATTTTCTCAAATGTCTTCTAACTAAAAAAAAAGTGCGAATAACGCATGAGGATAAGTATTGAAAAGCTGGCATAAAATACATATTTAGATTGTTTTATGAAAAAATATACCATTATGGGGTAAAAGTCTGATGTGGAGAGTTTTCACAAACATAAAAAGATACACAGAGCGATGCTGGAACAAATGACACTCACACAGAATTGAAGGCTTAGCACGAATAGATTGACGTATGCGTGACTTGTCACATTTAAAATTATTAGTATTTAGTGCGGCAAGGATCTTTTGGCCCATGGATGATATTAATATCTAGTAAAATTTTCCTAATTAAAAAGAACTTTGGGTAATTTCATAGCAAACGGCAACTCTGGGACTGTCATGTAGACAGTGACATTTCACTTGATGACAACTTTAGTTTCGATTTTGGCCGTGGGCCAAAAGGACCTTGTGGGACTGTAAATAAACATGAACGTGACAGTAAGCTTACATGCTAGCGTCAAGTTACATCAATCTTTTAGTGCTAAGCCCTCAGCTCAATGGCCTAGGCGGGAAGTAGAATCAGTTACATAATTTAATCTCGGTCTTAACCCTTAGAGTATGTAGTAGTTAGAGTAGGTCTCTGACCGAATTGTGGCCACGAAAGGGACATCTCAATTGTGGAGAGCCAGTACAAAGATGGGTCGATGATATGCTTAAGTGCGTAGGTGAGCCCTGGCCAATATTCAGAATCAAAATATTTTAATTTCATATAAACGATGATAGTATTTATTAATCATCAGGAAAGTAACACAACCTCTACCATCACTTCGTGATAACATTTCTGTGGAGAATAAGGGCAAGAAACTCCACGGTTACTCTTTTCAAATATATTTTTTTATAAACTGTTTCATCTACATTTTGTTGTGAGGTATGGGAGAACAGTATAAGTTGGTCCTCAGGTGGGTCTAAAGTAAATTAGCAAATTGTACTGTTCATAAAAATGGCTTATTGTGTATGTATAAGTGCCCTTCACTGTTGGCCGCGGGGCCTTTACAGCTTCACCGGACGATATATTGGCTATAGAAAATAGATATGGGGGAGGCTTTTGTTTTGCAGTGGATGGAATGAGCTAGCAGTGATGATAATGATAATGATAATGATAAAACTTATGTCAATTATTTTTAAATTTTCAATCCACAAGCTATACAAGGTGTAACATAATGAACGCAAGATCTGAAAGTAGTTTCAGGTATCGGTAACGGATTTGAACTTTTAATGCCTCTTACATTTTGTTTTAATTTGCAAACAATGCCGCTACTCCTTCAGTGCGCTATAACAGACAAAGTATTCTTGATACAAAGCAATACGGAGATTTCAAATGCATTTTTAAAACATATTTCTCAATACGCACACATTTACATACAAGTTTTATTGTTAATTGGGGTATAAAAGTGTTTCAAAAAATGGTAAAAAACTTTAAATTTGGAAATTTTATTTTCGTAATAAATTTGTGCAGCAATTATCTAAATGGAGTATCTGAGATCTTGCGTTACTTACGATACACGTCGTATATAGGTTGTCAAGAAAATACTGTAATTATCTTTCCGAATTTTTCACATGACTCGCACAGAAACTGTGCAAACATTCCATGTCCCTATCCAGAAAATGCCCCATAGTGGCACAATAAATTTCATATGGCTTACGGTGTTTGCTGTGGGAATATATTGTTGACACGGTACGATGGGGAAGCGGCAGACCGGCTCGCCAAACAGCGGGGGTACATTGTCCACTAGTGGTATGAATAAAAACGAGATACTAACATCGTAGAGGAAAATAAAGATTTTGGGTTAAAGAGAAATGTTCGTTACCTTCACGAGAAGAGGGTGAGCTTTTTTAATTACGATTCCTTTTAGCCTAGACAAGTTAACTTTTTAAAGTCATTAACACTGAAAAATATATTGGAATGGCATTTTACAACCTAGAGTCACGTGGTCTTTACAGTACATTTTCCATTTTGTACACACTAATAACACTGATTAACATCTATATAAGCTCGTACAGACCAGCTTTGTGCTGTTCGCTACACCCACCCAAAACTATCAAGTAATCAATAGATCCGTCAAAACAAAAACAATCAGATCAACGTTGAAATAAACGGTAACAGAAGCACCGGGGGTACGTCCCACCAATTTTGATCGCAAATCGAAAACGTAATCACTTTCGACAATTCTATTTCGGCTGTTTGTGCGATATAACTTAATTTGGCACGATGCAGGTGAATCCCGGTTCTGTCTGCTCCCGCAGTAATGATAGTGAAATAGAATATCCTGTGTGGTTGAAGCTCGGTAACTAGAAAGCTCTCGTTATTTCTTCATGTAGTTCTCATAGTATTTTGTGTTGGGTAAAATAAAAAGCTGAAACATATGGTGTAATAGAGGATCCAGCAGTGAGGAAACACAGGCTGTGGCAAGTCCGTAAACGGTGACCTTTGGTCCACGTTCCTAATTGGATTTTCACAACGAACTATTTATTTTGGCCATTTCTTAGAGTGCTAGACCGCCACCTAGTACGCGCTTACATACTGCGAAGGAGTCAAGCTGTATATCCGATTTGGTTTGTGGGGTCTATTAGTTCTCTTACAAGGTTCCTGGATGTGAAACTGATCATAATTTTGAGAAAGATAACCTTCAAAAAATTCAAAAAGCTATAAAATGATAAGCTTGAAAATGGTGACTAAAACTGCAGCAAAAATACCTAAACGAAACGTTTATGTGACTCTTTTATATATCTTAACTTAGAAAAACAGTTTAATTTATTAACAAAATTAATAAATATTTATTAACTACATACTCTCCGACTACCCACCAAGTAAACTTCGGTGGTTTCTTGGGAAGGAATCTTCTTAAGCAGTAGTAATCTTACTATGCTGTTAAGAAGAAACGGAACTATAAAATGCGTATATCCGCGTCTCTTTTTCACGGCAAAGTAAAAATGCAATAATACTGCTAAAAATTAGTATAAATAAAAGTGTGGTAAAGCTCCTGGCGTGACGATACAGATATAAAGAGAGATAGATAGAAAGATCGATAGATAGCCATCCCAAACCCTTGCAAACATACTTTCTAATCACAAACACTTGAATCTATTCGCATCGTGCCGCTTACTAGCTTTCCGCACCGTTCCGAAGCGATTACCGACGATCATTTATCATAATCATCTCTATCGGGTCGCGCCTCCCCCTCCGAACCCCGGCTATTTACCCACCCTTGATTTAACTATTATTCTGAACATTTTTAACTCTCCCTTTGTCAATGACTAGTCGATCTTTCATCCGCTAATAGTGCTTTGACAAAGTTTAATAGGCTGCTTCGGAATTGCTGCAGTCATGCTAAATCATGGTTATCTTGGATTTCGTTATAATGGTTTTATTAATAGTCTCCTACGAGTTGTGTTAATGTGAGCTTTAGTGCCAAACCACCATATACCAGTTTCACTAGTTTTATCTTTGTTTAATGTAATCTTGCGACTGTGTGGTCCTGTGTGGTCGATATATAGAAGTACGAGAATTTTTATATTCTCATACTAATCAATCGAACAGTCGAATCAATTTAAAGAGTCCTTAGGAAGGCCTGCGCCGGAACACGGATCCAACATGTATGTTACGGACATTATCAACGGAAGAGAAGATAGGTGGGTTGCCTACGCATCTTCATTCAATATTTATCGTTTCACAATTGACGATTTAACGACTGCTTGGTCCAGTGGTTAAGCTCACTTGATCGAGTAGTTGCGGTTTCGATCCACGCACCGGACAAATCTTATCATATCTTTTTCGAACTAGGTATTTATGTATTAGATATTCTCTTTCATGAGAAGTAGCTCGCTGAATCCTATAATACTGAAATGATAAACGCGAATGTTTGTGAGGATGTTGTTTGTATGGACTCTTTCACGCAAAATCTACTGGACGGATTTTAATGAAACTTTACAGGACCTATATTCCTATTATGCATCGGAATAATACATAGACTATTATTTATAAAAAATATTACAAAAGAAACGCGTGCGCAGCCACGGGTAACAGCTAGTGTAAAATAGTTTTCTGTCCATGAGTCACCTTTTACGATACCAACAGTGCCACATTCTACTTCGTATTAACCACACACAATAAATTACGAAATAATTACCGAACAGGGTGCAGATTCATTCCGATTGTCGTCCTCTACAACTAACTCGAGTGGCGTTTGTATCGCCACTTTATCATACTATTAACAAAAGGCAAAGACCGCTAGGGGGCGCCATTGTTTCAATTTGAATGTGCCATTCGAATTATTACTATAATTTCCATAGACGCCTTTCGAACGTACGAAATTATGAGGGCGATTTTTTATGGTCCATACTTTTAGTATGTCGTGGATGATTGTCGACGAGCCCGGCGATGAATGTCGTATAAACCATTATTTGTATTTGGCAAATACGTCTTTGTTTAATGTATAGAATTGTGGATGTAAATTTTTATATTTGGTATTTACGGCTTTTTTCGTTTAGGGCGTCAGTTTGAATAATTTTAATTATACATAATTTTGCATAATTTGTTCTGGACAATAAATAATTGCTGTGTTAGTGCGCTCTGCAGATGCTTGGAAGTAAATTTGGGATATTTTGTGAAAATTATAAGACTTCTTTCATAACTGAAACTCTCTTTTAGGGTTAATGGAAGCTATTGAAATATTGTTAGTATCTAGAAAAATGTACTGAAAACTTTTTGTGTGGCAAGGAGTGAAAATTTTCTACTATCTCAATAAATCCAGCGTCTATTATATTGGAATCTAACACCGTCGGTAAAATATGACTACAGTACCTCCTGCCACTGCTACTGGAGAGGTCTAGTAGCAGTGGCAGGAGGTTCTGTAGTCAAGGTAAGCGTAACGATATTTATTTTATATTTTAATTATTGATGCTATCCAATATTTTTAGCTCGTAGCGTTGTGCGACCGCGGTGTTCTTACCGATTACCAAGGTTAAGCAGCGTTCGGCTCGGTTGTCCCGAGATGGGTGACCGTTTGTGGCATTTTCATATTCGAGCGTCTCCGTGCTTCGATAGGCACGTTAAGCCGTTGATCCCGGCTACCACTTAGTGTGGTAGTCGTTAAGCCGAGTTGGAAGCCTTAAAGGCGGCTTGATAAGTTCCAACAGCAGGTGGCTACAAACCTGTCTCCACCAATCCGCACTGGGTCCGCGTGGTGGAGTATGACCTAATCTCTCTCACCTCGATTTGTGAGAGAAGGCCTTTGTCCAGCAGTGGGCAGTATAGGCTGATATTATTAATATTTTTAAGCCTAGTTTGCGAATCTGCTACTCCTCATAGACAAGTGCTAAACCACGCAAAAGTAAGCCTAATATACACGTAAATAACTTAATTATTATTTTATAACGAACTATCTTCTGACCTCGACTTCGTTCGCGGTGACTTTAGACAGGAACCTAACATTTTCATGATATAGATATACGTCGTACTCAGATCATCTCGCCTCAGCTTAATCCCGTAATCTTCATATTCCGGTACAAAACTTCTACAGAAATAATTCAAACTTCGTAAGGTACGGTACAGACCGACGACGCGACTATCTATGCAAATTCGGATAGTTGCACACTCGCTTCTCATTATGCCTACTTGTAATGCAATCTATGCAGTGTATCTTGGGTTTTTTTCGGTCGGCAATGTTGTCGAGTGCGGTCGCCGTGGCTACCGTTATCTTTAACGATTGGTTAGTGATCTACCAGCCGCGATCGCGACAGCCGAGTGTTGTTTTATCGAGTCGTAATGTCTGAACTGACACTTATTATTTTATAGTAATGGGGAATGCTCGGAATTAGCATGTTTCTATAATGTTTAACACCGTGACGCTTATATTCCAAGTGGGGGTGGCAGAGGTGTACTTTGTGTATCCACTTGTCACCGACGATGCTAGGTCCCCGGAAGATGGTTGTAGGGGCGAGGCCATTTGCCATAAAACCGGCCATAATTCCAGAATTCGGACTCATCCGGAATCATCAGTCCAGAGTCCGGAAAATATATTTCGATAGAACAACAATGTCTAGCCTTTGATTCGAACCCAAGAATCAAAACTTGTTTAAAGAGAAATGATTGTTCCCTACCAATACCAGAGATCTAACAATATGAAAAGATAGGTACATGAAAAAATCGGGTTATTTATGAGTTTGGCAAAACGATGAAGCTAATACTAGAACGAATGTCGGAAGAAAGAATGACAATACAGATATACAATGCGAAAGTAGAAGGATGCAGGTACCGGGGAAGACCATCTTATCATTCCCACATAGACCGTTTCCTATATGAAGGGCAAGTCGGAAGTCTCCGTAACCGGCGAGCGTGTATGAGATGAACTATGAGAGTGGAGGAAGCCACAGAGCTCTATAAGGAAAGAACCTGTAGGAACTCTGTACTCTCTGCCTACCCCACAAGGGATCTGGGGTGATGATATAGATATATAGATAGATGATATTATAAAATTTCTAATTATTTATTTGCTGTGTTTTGTTACAGATCCATATCAAATGTTTGGGCCAACGAGCAGTCGGCTAGCAAATTCAGGTACGGTATCCTTTTATACTAATCAGAATATTTTTGAACATTCCACTGAGTAAGGACTAGCAAACACAATACCGATGACAGTTCATATACTTTTGTAAATAATCACATATTAGTGTGCATCCGATTTCTGAATCTAGCTTTGCTATTAGAGGTAGTCGTACTATTTATCTAAAATTGATAATTTGTGGCGATGTTTGGAGGAGGCCTCTGTCTTGAAGTGGACGTTTTTCGGCTGATTAAATATAGCTATTTCACATTTAGAATTTGGTATACAAATAAAATCATTGATACTAGACCTAGCAATAAGTAGGTCTAAGATAAAATTCTCGTCCGCTCTTGCAGATCAAAACAAAAAAGACGGATAAGATTATATCCTGTGGTCCTTTGTTTGTATTAACTAAAAGTGGGTTCACAGTAGAGACCAATTTCACCTTAATATCTTATAAAATGGTTAATTTTCCACCAACATTACATAGGTACTATTATTCAAAACAGCTATAAATTTTTAGGGTTTTAGGAAATTGACAACGTCATTTCTATTTCCCGCAAAACTCTTACAAATTTTAATCATTACATTGCCATTGGATGGATGTAAAAATCTAACACAAATGCAAAAATTTAAGCGTATTATAATTATATTTCTTTCTTATTTATATTAATAAACAGCCGGGATATGCCGAGTTAAACCGATGAGACAATATCAAATACTTAGCGAGTCAGATATATCAATAAAATAGAATCATATAGACAAATTTTAGAACACAAATTCAATTTTCGAAAATCGAATCAGCTGCGGGTTTAAAAAATTACTAAAAAGTAGGGTAGCGCGTAACACTAATGTGTAATTCAGTGTACAGAATTAGCATTTAGCACTTACCAGAGAGGTGAAAGTGGCTAGGGGGTGCGAGTGACCGCTGAGAAAATGGGGTGACCCATTCTTGCGAGTAAATCACACGCGAGATCTAAATAAAGGTCGCGGAGGGTTAAGGGCCAGGGTGGTAACGGTTTACTTACAACTTATGGATTGCGATTTGATTTTGTATAAGATATTGGATCGATGTGAATCCTTACATTGATCCAATAACTAATACAAAGTTATTGATTTATTTGGCATCGAGTTGAAAGTTTTAAACATTAAAACTCAGTTGAGTTATTTCAAACAAATTAGTATGAAGAAAGTGTATTACCAACTAAAATACGTCTACTACAGGACAAAGAAAGATGAAGTAAGTTAATTGAAGTAAATTAATATCTTCTTTACAAAAATCAGTCTTTACTACCCTACTGCTGGACGAAAACCTTTTCATATTCCACCATGCAGAGCCAGTGCGGATTAGTGGAGGCAGATTTTTCTGGCCATCTGCTATTGAAGCTTATTAAACCACCTATGTATCTCGGCAATCAACTCGGCTTAACCACTACCACATTAAGTGGTAACTGGGACCGACGCCTTCTAAAGCACGTAGACGCTCGAATTTGAAAATGCTACAAAAAAGAAAGTCTTGTCTCTTTGCCTAATGTTTCGTACTAATTGATAGACAATTTACTTGCAAACCAAATTCAAAATGTCCATTATTTGTCTTTGTAAATAGTTAAGGCAACGAAATATGAACCTATAAATATGGTTCTTTTCATTCGTTTTGGCTGTCGTGAATGATGGCAGCGTTGGTTATTGATAACATGCATAATACTGCGTTACTGTTTGATGTCAAAAGACGCGATGGTCGACGTTAAAATACATGTTCACATGACGCTTTTATAACACTAACGAATAATCTTACATTTTCTAGTAAAATTTGTTAGAAGGAGGCTAATTTGTTGCGTCTAATCGGTTTTCGTTCATTTTTAGGTGAAGTACCAATATATGGCTATTGAAAATGTTAATTAGAAAATAGTGATTTTAAATACCGTCACGCCTACAATACCCAAACGAATATGGAAGAGATGTACTATATAAGAAGAGTCTTTGTTTCTTTTATCACGATTCATAAATACTATAATGGTTTACATGGATATAAAATATTCTGATTCTGATATTATATACCTACATTTTGACGGGAGTTTAACGTCCTAATGCAATAGGTGCTAGCGTATTGGCATACTACCACATACTTCAAATGCTTCCAAATTTAGATAGATAAACATGATAAGTCAAGAGTCTCCGTAACCGGCGAGCGTGTATGAGACGAACTATGAGAGTGGAGGATGCCAGAGAGGTATGTAAGGAAAGAACCTGTTGGAACTCTGTACTCTCTGTCTACCCCGTAAGGGATGTGGCGTGAATCATCATAGATAGATAGATAAACATGATATTTTTTCATTAGTAAAATATGTATTATACAAATAGATCAGGCTAAATCAGTTTGTGTCTAATTGTATATATCAATTTAAAGGAAACACGGCAAACCTCTACGTTTATCCTTTAAAATCCTTAAAAATAATGTGCCGTATTTCGCATTTTTAAGAGCTGTCATTTCAAACTATTACATTAAAACCTGGAAAAAGTCACATTTAGAATACTTAGGTTAGGTTCATTAGATGGTAACTAATATCCATCTAAGATTAGAATGTATTTTAATTACAAAGCATTTTATGTACCCGTCATTGAGCGTTTAAAAAGCGCGGTATATCATGACTCGCTGCTTAAATGCGTTCACGCCGCGACTTCTGAACCCGCCATTACCATTATCTGTCTGATCAACCCCCGTTCAAGGCGAAATGTTAACACACCAACGTAAAGTGGGGGCGCCACTGGCAACACTGATTTTATGTAAATCGCACGTACTTATATCGATATTAGAAGCAATTTATTTGTTAGGGGAACTTTAGTTAGTTATCAATGCTAATTAGAGTCAAATAGCGTGGGAGTCGATTTGTAATTAGGTTTACGCTGTTTTTTAGGGTCGAAGTGGTAACGCGAGGAGTTAAATTGCTGTTTTAAAGGTGCAACACAGACGAGCGTATCTGATTCTTGCTGGGTAACCAAAAAGCAGAGTTAAAACAGTTTCTTTCCCTGCAGACCTTTGTTGTCAGTTAGCCTATGCATACATACTTTCCCATTAAACACTTTTATCATTGGGCACCTGTTATCTTAAATCAATATATGAGAGGTGGAGTTATACTTAAGAACGTGTACCCATTACGTGTAGTGTGCATTAGATGATGGAGCTGCCTGCAGCTATTGAAACTTACGAAGCTAACTAATAAGACTTGCAAATTATCTTAACGACAACCACAAGAGGTAACTGGGTTTAACGGCTTCTACTATCTACAGAAATCCCAGCAAACAACCCTATTTCGCCACACCTATACCTCACCATATAATTGACATCGATAATACCTCAACCGACGCAGGCGCCGGCGTGCGATACCAAATCCGAAACAATTATACGCACGTGCCAACCCTGCTCTGATTGTAGGGTTCACACGGGCCACCCCTGCGTTACCTGTCCTGCACGCGAGGCGGCGACCCTAGTGGGAAACTAGTTCATGAAAATGCTTTAAAATTAACTTATCGACCTTAGATCAAAATGATATTTAAATAAATAAATGTATCGCGTTATTTGTGTATGTGTGAATGGCTACGTACTGATTGCCGCCTATGATGCACCTTATAAGAAGGCCCAAAATCACCCATAGGATAATGGAAAGCTATGCTTGGAGTTTTCCTGCAAGATCGAATTAGAAACGAGGAGATCCGCAGAAGGAACAAAGTCAATGCATTGTTAAAATTATGTGGCATTGGGAGAGCCACGTCGCTTGTAGAACTGTCGGCTGTTGGGACAGAAATGTGCTGGAATGGCGAGCACATAACGGAAGACGTATAGTGAGCAGGCCCCCTACAAGACGGACCTACGACCTGGTGAATGTGGCAGGTAAAAGTTGCCTACGGCTCTCGGCTGAAGAAGAAGATTGACAAATGCACTGCAAAGCAAGTTGTTTAATATTAAAGTTAAAGTGGCACGTATTGTTAGTCATTTTTCGTTCAAACAAAGCTTGGATATAAATCCCTATCTTTCTATTGTTTTATCTAGATCATCGAGCATTACCAAGAATCGTATGTGATAAGCCTTGTTTGCGCAAAGGACAGTTACTTCCATAATATGCCTACTAAGAAACATAAAGAGACGCTTAAGTTTAGATTAGAGACTTATACACGTTTATTGTTGAAGCTCAGGATTTCAAATTCTCACTACTTCAATACGATAAGATAGAAGAATAGTAAACATACTTCCGGTTATTCGAGATTTCACAAACTATAAATACCTAATTATACAAAATATTAGAAAAATCACTGTTACTTTTATATAAGACAGTAATTTGTAAAAATAAATTGGTGAGGATAAATACATATTATAATGTTTCTCTGATATTCATGACATATTTCTCTGAACGGCATCGTCATTTATCTTCTTTCCCTGATAATTCATCATAATGAATATAAAAACTATTTCCCCAATATCTAAGGCCGTGAGTACAATATTTTGGCGATCGAGGCATTAATTGCGAGTCGTAAAACCGATGAGGCATGTATCCAACAATGGAGCAAGCGAGGCGAGCTACGCAGCTACAAACGTTGTGACATAAGAGTGGATCCGCGAATAAATCACGCGGATGCACGCTCGTGTGACTTCACTCTTATAATACGGTCTGCAAAATAGTAATTTGGGGATAAGCGAAGAATTTTATTTAAGACGGGGTTTGTGTTTTTTTTACTTAAATAATAAAAAAAGTCAGTGAATTTGGTGGTGAAGTTGTTAAGACTTCAATTGAAAAAATAGAACCTCCTTCTGAACAAAAAATGTCGCTGTTGACTCATTTTTATCGTATATTTCAAAATTATTAAAAGTACCTAAATTGGACATTTTTAAAGCAAACATTCTTCTGCTCACGTATATACATACATATAACTTCCGGTGAACCTCAAAAGTTTATTTATTAAACACTATTACAAGAAAAATAGGTACATACCTACATACTAAAATAAATCAAATTAAAAAAAACTCATACACACAACTTAAAATAGAAAAGAAATATATGATAGCTTTCCGTGTTTTACTGCTGAGCAAAGGCTCCCTCCCTCCTTTACTTAGAGCTTTTTAAATCATGAAAGATAAAAACAGTCTACAATAATTTTGCTGTCGGTATAAGGGTAGTTCCACACGAGTGCACCGGGCGGGCGGTGCGTGCGTTACATCGCGCGCAATATACGCGGACCTCGGGGGCCGACCCCGAACATTAGCGGATACAACCGAGCACTAGCGCGGAACGATCATAGTTTATTCTGTTACTTTTTATTTTATTGTCTGCGGTGGTTGAGATAGAAAAAGATTTTTTTTTCGTGTTCATTCTCTTTAATGAATACTATCTATTTATTTATGAATATTATAGTTAGATTAATCTTTTACAGTGGAAGAAGAGTCCCTCTCTTTGAAGAACAAGTTTTAGATAATTTTGTGACACTCCCACCCCACTTGCGTTACCGTTAGTGTTAAAGACTGCATCAAAATAGGCTTTAAGCAAGGCACTAAAAATAACCCGTATCTGCATTGCAAATGCAAACATAGGCTATATCTGCGTAACGCCTTTGTTGGTGTTTTATTATTATACTAGCTGTTACCCGCAGCTCCGCACGCGTTTATTTTGTAATTTGACACAAGTCTTTCCAAGGTAGCCTTACTCCAAGACCTAAGTCAACCCCAAACAAAGTTCCTTCAAAATCCATTCAACCGTGTTAATATGGAGAAATAAAAACTATCCCTCTAAAAAATGCTCCATTTTTCAGTGATAGTCCATTTAGAATTTGTTTCCACCATTTCGGATATTAACATGGACAATCAAACATTTTTTACCCTGCAAATTGTCATATGAGCTTAAAATATATTTATTTGAAAATCACAAATTAACATATTAATTTTGTTTATTCCCGTACGCCGTGCGGAGATCGTACTACAAAGTGGAAACGTTGAAATGTCTACGTTTCGCAAAAGTGTCTAAAAAGTCAACTTAAAAATGAGTAAATTATCGTTTTCGATCAATTTAAATAGTTCCCCAGGTCAATAGTCACCTTTAAAGGAAGAGGGAAATCAAAGGACTTTTATTTAGCTAAAATAAGATTTATATCTTTAGGCCTTCATGAAGGCCTTAATTTTATATATCACTTGTACGCGTAATTTTGGCATGATGTAGTATGTAAACAAAGTAACTATCTGGTATTATTATTTTATTTTCATATCCTGTATTACAACGTAAGATACTTTCATACAAAGTATTTTAAAAATCCGTTCAGCCGTTTCATTATGAAGAAATAATAGCTACATCGCAGGAGCCGTGCTATTTTTCGGGATATAAAGTGTTCTGTTTATTATTTTACGACGTAAGACACCTTCCCATAAAGTTTCAATTAAATCCATATAGCCATTTTAGTATAACTGCTATCCCGTAAGAACGATGTAGCGATAACTTTTATATTAATCAAATATTAATTCTATATATTCATCTCTATCAACAATTTCTATCACCGGGTTTAGTTTTAGCCCGTATACAACCCCCGTATAAAAAATCTACAGCGCGATCATATTTAACGCAAAATCTGTTTTATGAAAAACACATACACAATACCTGGGTAGTTTCTTGTCGTTTCTGGGTAGTTCGTTTTTCCTGGATAGGTTTACCAGTTTATCTATTTATTATGAAATTATAGGTGAAATAGCTATTTCTATTGCTATGAGCTAATAGCTAATTCTACCTACCCTGCAAAAGATTGTAATCTGGCGTTATAATATTTAAAAAAGGCACATTGTGAGCTAAGTATGTAACAAAGTTTTTTCAGTATATTTTCTGTCAGCCTTCTCGCAAAAAAATTTACAGTTAATTTTCTTGATCAAAATCACGTTGAGATATCTTAAATAAATTAATATAGAATGTTTCAATTACTTCTCGAGAAGAGACTATCCTGAATGCATCATCGGTTCATGTGCGAAATATGTTTGAGTGTTTAAATCAAAGATGCACTAAATAAATGTTATAATTATGTTTTTCTTTATTTTTATTTTATCTGTGTGAGCTTGTAATTAGCAATATTGTTATTTGTTTGTTTCGACATATTATTTTCGTTATGTGTTTGTAAGCTTACCTAAGATAACAAAATAAAATAAAATAAAAATAAGGGTTTACACAATTTCAGGTGGGTGCTCTTAATCACCGAAGGGTTTCTCGTGAGGACACGAACCTGAGTCTAATATCAATTCATGTGTAGGCAAAATCACACATTTAAACATAACATTGCAGCTTGAGACTAACAATAACAAAAATAATAAAGTTTTATGGTTTATCCCATTATTCCGGATTGATTCATGTTTTCGGGATAAATGTCATTGAAATCCGTTCAGTAGTTTTTGCGTGATTGTAACACAAAGAGACAGACAGACAGACAATAATTCCAAAAAAAAATTTTTTTGCCTCTATATCGATAAGGAAATGTACCACAAAGAAAATTTTCAAAAAATATTATTATCGGCTCGTTTACACTTTTATTATATGTATAGATTAACGTACTACAACGCAAATGGAGCAGCAGTATTCAAAATAATACATTGGAATACTATTATAGTACTGAGAGTCTTGTTCAAAATGAAACCAACATAGTCACTCTCGTTAGTTGTAACTTTCTACTACGAGGGCGTGTAGAGGATTTCCTTCCGAATATTTGTTTGTCCCACATTGTCCGATTGCAAGGTGATATTTATCTTCTTGTACTATCTCATTTTCCTCTCATCCCGTTAGTCTCCTGCGAAAATATTGGGAGACTTAAAACTAATTTTTGAAATTTTCAGGGTCAGGTCAAATTCAACTATGGCAGTTCCTCCTTGAACTATTAAGCGACTCCAGCAACGCCGGCTGCATAACCTGGGAGGGCACTAACGGGGAGTTCAAGCTGACAGACCCTGATGAGGTGGCGCGCCGGTGGGGAGAGAGGAAGTCTAAGCCAAATATGAACTATGACAAACTCAGCCGTGCACTGAGGTAAACTTCGTTGGGTTAGCGTGCGATTGCGACCTATCGGGTACCCGTTTTAATATGTGACCTTTCGCGGCTATGCGAGTTTTATTGTTTTTTTTTTATTTGTGCGAAGATTTTATTCGGAGGTATATAAATGTTGGCCACTTGACATGAAATGCTGCAAAAACTGTTGTTTTCGTTTGTATTTTTTTCGAGAATTTAAAGATATGTTGCGTTAACTGAATGCAACATTGAAGGAAAGTAAGAAAAATATGATGGTAACAAAAGTTACACTAATGTGAGTAAGCCTTACATTACACGTTGCATTTCATGCTGCGTTGCCAACTTCGTATGTGCATCGGCCAGCAGCCGTTATACCTTTGATTTTTTTACTATTTCCATTAATACGTCTTGATTTTTCAATCCCTACAGATATTACTACGACAAAAACATAATGACAAAAGTTCACGGCAAGAGGTACGCCTACAAATTCGATTTCCAAGGACTCGCTGCGGCCACGCAGCCAGCGGCGAGCGATCCAGCGTATAAGTACCAAAGCGACCTGTTCATGAGCTCGTATCACCATTCCGCTAAATTGTCGTCTTTCATGGCCCCACACGCCGCCATGCCGACATCAACAGGTAAAAAAAAATCGCTAAATAAATGTTGAGCATGTTGCGCCGTTGCGAATTCTCTTTATTAAAGTTTAAACTTCTTTTGTTTTACGGGTAATAAAATAGTTTTAAGCGTGGTTTGCTTTATAGGTTAAGGAATTTATTTTATTGATTATTGTAATTTATTCACACTATGTTATTTAATTAAATAAGGATAACAAGCATAAAACTTACGAAGAAATATTTACTCTGCTTATTGACTAATTAGCCATTGTCATTAAAATATACAGTATCAAAGTATAATCAGAAAAAGTACCTACACACATAAATCTACATTTCTCTTTTATGAATACAAAGTCACGGAAAAAATGTATTAATTAATAAGATTTACTTACAAATTCTGTAGGTACCTTGCTTTTGACTCACTGTTTCTTCATGAGTATTTACTGTATTTATAAAATTACAATAACAAATTGAAGCATTACGTCCAAATTCTTT
Source organism: Phalera bucephala (assembly GCA_905147815.2). Taxonomy (NCBI): domain Eukaryota; kingdom Metazoa; phylum Arthropoda; class Insecta; order Lepidoptera; family Notodontidae; genus Phalera; species Phalera bucephala. The sequence goes on along the minus strand of LR990609.1, from coordinate 2,798,484 downwards.
CTATGCATACAAAATATTTCAACAAAAGCTATCAAACGCAGTGCTCTCTTGCGGGCCGGTAATCTGCATTTCTCTACTAATGCCTCGGTACACTCGCGTGCACAAATATTTGCACGGCGCTCGAAACGGGTTGTCATTGGCACGAGCCACCACACTTGACTTAATGGAACACGCTATTTAAGTTGGTGTACTCGTATTGCAATTTTTAAAGGTGACTGTATTTGTGTATTTAAAAATCAAAACGTGCATGTAAAAATCAAAATACTTGTTTAAGAATTTAAAATAACATACAACATAGATTAGAAATAAAATTAGCCTCTCAAAGTATTTGAAATTTTGAGTGATGATCATGCCTTCCTTGCTTATTTATTTTACAATCATGTTTAAATGAAAATTAATCTGGACTCGTACCACCATCTCCTTAAAAAACTTTTATAATCTTAGTTTGCTGTAAGAAAAGGATATGGATACACGCAGTTTATGGATCTGTCTTTTTTACTGCAAAGTAAGATTAATATAGCTTTTCCATAAAGTATAAAGTAACTTCCCTAATAATGTACATAAATTCACTTTAGTTACTTTTGGTATATGTAGGGCTATATAAAGTCCTATCTTACCTGTTATTATATTGCCCGAGTATCATCAAAATACTGAAACCAAAAGCAACCTATCGTCACAACCTGAATAGGTTTTAATATATGACTGACTTTATATTAACTCAGGTGAGAATTCTTTTGTTACAGCGTCGATATTCCCTTCGGCATCGTGGGGCAACTGGGGAGGTGGGGGTAGTAACCTCTACTCCCCCCATTCAATGGCTCCACCCCACGTGACGTCACATCTTGGATCCTACCCGCACTACGCATGACCAGTCATCTAAATACGAATGACGAATAATTAATGTTTACTTTGGGATCTAGGCGTCTTTTTATTTATTTTTAAGGCAGTCTTTGCAGTATTTACTCACGGTGAAAAACGCATCACTTCATCAGAACTATGCCTACGTACCTGCCTGCCCTATAGAATCATACTTTAATTTATATATCAGTAAAAATCCCTGTGACCGCGTGGTCCAACTGGTTAGTCCGATTAATCGGACCACGTAAACTATTTTTTCCTTTTGGTCCGATTAAAGAATCGGTCTGAGGATTTTTGTTAAGACCAAATAGACCGAGTCTTATCTGAAGGACAAGTCGAGAGTCTCCGTAACCGGCGAGCGTGTATGAGACGAACTATGAGAGTGGAGGAAGCCAGAGAGGTATGTAAGGAAAGAACCTGTTGGAACTCTTGCGGGGTAGGCAGAGAGTACTCTGCCTACCCCGCAAGAGATCTGGCGTGATGATATAGATAGAAGACCTATTCGAAGCATATTAAAAACGCGTCGACGACGACGTCCTAATAATATAGCAGTATGAAAAATGCCATCAGATTGATAGCATGACGACTTTTTGTTCTTACAATAAACTTGGAATAAGGATTTTAGGTATTGGAAGCTATTTATTTTCAGAACTTAGTAGTTATCATACTTTCTCCATCTGATTTCAAGTACTCATATTTACTTGTGGTTCGATGAGTCTAACCGTGAACACTCGTATTTCCCTGTGGTCCTATCGATCAGACTATTCTATACTATAAAAATTCGTGATTTCTCTTAGTCCGATTAAACGGAACAATAGGAAAAAAAATTCACGTGGTCCGATCAAACCCCCAAGCGCTACCGCTTGGTCCGCTCGTGACCACGTGTTCAGTGGGGGTACATTAAAGATGTAGTATTCATGTACTTGGTAATTTATTTTTAAAACAAATATTCCACCATTTTATAAGCTTCTTTTTTGTTATAAGTAATTTAAATAATCATTCAATTTTTAAATAAAATGAATAAGAAAACGCAAAAATATATTAAAAATACGTTTATACCTAAATGTTTTCTATATATAATGTACCTACCTAATTAAAAGTTATTATTTTTTCATGTTGTCTGGTAGACCGAGACACTAGTCTTTTATCAAAGAATGATGTAAATAATAGATACTCATTAAATTAAGTAGAATTATTTATTTAGCATAACGAATTATTAAAAAAAATGGTCGTAAGAAAATTATTGTGAAAATAACGAATACTTCTCGCTTTTAACTGATAACTGTTTTGCAATAACATTTTAGTTCAATGATATTTATTAAATGACCCATCAATGATTTTAAGATAAATTTATCTCTTCAAGCTTTGGTATTCAAAAAACTGCTTTAATTTTTAATTAAGGAAAATTCTGAGCAAAAATTCAAATGTAATTTATCATCTTTGTAACCTTTACCTATAGATTTCCTTAATTAAGTCTCCTGCCTTTGTAGTAAAGCTTTGCATTTATTTCAATAATGAAATTAAAGCACCATATTTTAAACACTGACGGTTATTGCAAAATCAGCAAGGAAAAGTATTCGCTACTCAAAAAAATAAAATAAAATTAAGCATATTCGCCACGTGTAATTGTCGATTGGTGATATTATATTCAGTATTAATAAAATGTAAAATAAATTTTATTATTAAGCAAATGACTTTTGGAAAAAATAGACAATTCTCAATTGGAAATAAAGCTCGTTTTGATGAGAACTAAGCTCAAATGTTTTGTGCCATTTTGTATACCGGAGAATTTATACCAGCTTCTTCTACATTTTTTTTATATTAGGCAAGAGAACGATCCAAAATAAACTTCTACATTCTGTATATAGATAGTCAGTATTAAAAAATAATAATTTGTACTCATTAATGTGTAGTAATAATTTTATGAATAACGGTACCTATTTTTACATAAAATTGTGACGACTTTTATTATTTTGGTTCAGAATGGTTTCGTTTTTATCTATGGAAAAAATATATTGCAGTTTAATGTATTTAATGAGTTATATATAAATTCACAGCCCTTTTATAATATGTATAGTAGAAAATTGTAACAAATTTGTTTTATGAAATTATTGTCTAACAAAGTTGAGAAGTTGATTTAATAAAGTTGAGTGTGAGATTCATCTAAAGAAAAAAAAATACTAAAATCAAACGTGAGACACATTTTAGATTTACAGTTGAATTTAATTTCCAAGGGCCGAAGTGTGTTGATCGACTCCGGTAGACGATAAGTTACCCAAATCTATTGTCGCCTGCACTAAAATGTGAACTATTCATAGCTTAAAAATGATATTACTAACATCATAAACGACAACTTTTGTTCTGACGTTTTTTCATTTTACTGAAAAAGCGTCAACTATTTCAAATAGAAAATATTGACACTCGACAAAATTAATTATATCGGAAGTCAATAAATTTGATTTTTCGCTTAGATATGAAAAAGATCTCAGAACAAAAGTCGTTGTTTATGATGATAATAATACAGTCCTACGAGGATATCTGTGTTTTACAAGTAAGCATGTATATGATTATTATACAAGTTGATGGTTACATCATTTTTAACTCGTGTTACCCACCCATACATCTTAGTGAAGGCGATTCTACCTATCATTCCAAATGTGAATTGTAATAGACGTGTATATAAAATTAGATTATTTTAAAAAGTGCAATCGTAATAGTACTAGGTCTAGATTAGATTTTAATTAATAAATAATATTTTATTTTATTTGTATTGTAATATTATAATGTAGTTTATTTTATGTAGTTAGTTTATTTAAAAATTCAAAATGTCGGCCTGTTTGCGGCTGTTGATTTGGGTGTCATCATGCTTAGTAATTTTTAAACTTAAATGCTGTCCCCTTATTACTACTTTTAGAGACCTTTTTGGTTCTGAATTAAGACTGTTATTCAAAATCAAGCTATGCCTGATTTATTTTTTTAACTGGGCTTAGTTTTACTAGAGTGCTACTTAGCATGAGATACCCTTTTGAGTGAGAAAATAAATAAGTATTGTGGATAAGACTCGAAAAAAACATGACAGCAAAAATTATTTCACTGTTTTATTTTAATTTCTGTTTAGAATAAATTTAGTTAACATTAGGGTGATAGAAATTCTTTCAATATTGTGATTTGCAAGATATTCCAGTCAATAGATTAATTTTGAAATGTTTTATTTTTAAATATTTATTTGTTTTATTTATATGAAATTTTTTAATTAATTTAAGGGTTTGTTTTAATGCATGTGTCAATATAATGAAAATCATTTAGACGTAGAATACCATTGTATAGATGTTATTGTATTTGAAAATGAATAAAACGAATGAAACGTCCCCCAACTTATTTTCATACTAGCTGTACCCCCTACTTCGCTCGCGTTCTTTTCAGAAGTATATTTTACACCCTTAAGGTTTTTTTTAGAAAAATGGTAGCTTATTTCCCCCTGAATAAAATCCATTTCCTTGCCAAATTCCATTAAAATCTGCCTAGCGGTTTGGGCGTGAAAAGGTAACAGAAAGACAGACAGACAGAGTTACTTTCGAATTTATTATATTAGTATGGATTACCAATTTTTTTAATTAGCCTATAGTGCAGATTATAGTCTTATATTATTAAGGGGATAGGACGTGATGAAATTAATGGGTAGAATGAAACGACTTCATCAATTGAGTGCAATAATTATTGACTATGATTTTATTTCTGCCTTCGTCTACTATTTCTCTCTGGGACTAATTATTTCTCTCTTTCTTTACGATAGATTGCGAAAGTACCATCAAAAATTATATCAACTTTAAAAAAATATATAATATTCGGCGACGAAAGGAGTATAATGTACCCCATATCATCCATAGCAATGCTGTTAAAGCTTATTTTTATAGAATACTGGCTGCACCCGCAACTTCATTCGTGTTATTTTCAGGCGTGTATTTCACAGCCAAGCCAGCAAGTTTTTTGAGACAAGAGGTAGCCTATTAACTTTCTCTGAATAAAATCTATGTCCTTGCTGAATTTTATCACAATCTGTTCAGCAGTTCGGGCGTGAAAACGTAAAGGATAAACAGATATACAGAGTGACCTTTGAATTACTTTCGATATTAGCATGGATGTAGGCGCGTATATGTAAGGCGAAGAATACACGCTATATAGAAAAGTACGCTGTGGATACACGGTCAGTATTTTAGACAGAGGAAGGGAGAGATATCGATAGTATAAAAAGAGAAGCATTCAAACCTTCTCTATGTGACACATAAGCGACGTCCCTGTCAGACAGACCGTGACACCTCAAACTAATAATTGAAACCACATACAAATTAAAAAAGCTGAAAACGATTTTAAAATAGACATTTATTAGTTACTTCTGTGTCGATTTTAGTGTAGCTAGTATTTTGCTCATATTAATTAGTCCTAGATCATACTAAAATTATGTTCACTCGAATGCCTTTTTTAATAGCATGGTGGCCGAAGAGAACACTTCTAAGTTGTAACACATCATCAGCAAAACGACGTCCACTGCAGAAAAATGGCCTACCCAAATATCGTCACAACGGTGCGCTTATGCTGTACCTACGCATTCAACTTTTAGCCATACTTTTACCAGGCCAACGGTTCACCTTGAAGACCTTATAAAACAATCAACCCCTTATCACGACGGGCCTAATGAACATTTGACAAAAAATACGTTCTTAAATTTTCACGTTTCAACCTTATATAATATTGAGTGTGTTGAGATAAATAAACGTCACAGTAGCGATGGGCGAATATTGCTAAAAACAATCGAATCGTTCGATTGTTCCGTTTATTCGAAAGCATTCGAATGACAATCGCAATCCTTCGATTGTTGGTCGATTGTTAGATTGATGTTGTTGCTAAGTGTTTCGCCCGCGCGCGCGTAACGTTAGTAATGAATATGCAATGGACAGACGAATCGATTGCAGCGTCGATTGTTTTGGCAATGTTCAATAGATTTTAATCGGGGCTTTTTTATATTTTTTTATATAATAATTTATGTAGGTACATAAGTATAATAACTTATGCACATAAAATATTATATAGAATATAAGTATAATTAATAAAAATACTTTGAAATTTGAAATTTGTGGTAAGCTATCATCACGCCAGATTTCCTGCAGGGTAGGTTTAGTGATAATAACGACGTTAGATTTGTTTATATTTGTCTATAATTCAGTCGATATTTCCAACTTATCCTAAGCATTTTATTGACATGACCTTCGCTAACAGAAATTACTGATCAACTAAAAATTATTGCTAACAATCGAAACGTTCCTCCCGATTGTACCCTGCGCTTTGGCGGCGCACCGTCAATTTTCATTCGTTCGTCGATTGTTGTTTTTTTTAAGGACGAATTATTCAACAATCGAATGTGCGTAACTACAATCGTCGATTCATTCGATACTTTTTTTGTAACAATCGCCCATCGCCATGTCACAGTAGCGACATCTACGCCCTATTTCTGTTCTTCATAGGATGGAACAGAAATTATACTTTTTTTAAACCGCTGATATGCGACGTCCATAAATTTTTTCTCAGCATAAATATATAAAAATCTTTATTATAGTCATTATTATGTTAGTAGTGCAAGTTACAGCAATATGTATATATAATAATTTAACGACATCTATGTTACTGTTAAGGCTTGACTAAAGTGAACGCATGTTTTCTATAACATGGTAGTGTTCTTTAACTAACTGTTAGAAAATATAGATGTCACTTTTGTAAATTGTCAGATTTTTAGATAAAATAATTCAGGTACAATCATACAAGGATCTTTTTGCCCGCGGAGAAAAGCGAAAATTACGCTATCACCAAGTGTAATATCACTTTTTGGCAGTCGCAGAGTTGCTGTTTCCTATTAAATTTACCAAATAACAATGGCGTGATTCTATCTGAGTGCATATGTTAGCGATATAATTCGGTCGTATTTTACACAAAATTAATTTTGTATGTAAAGTCGCAGGATAATATTTTTTAAGTTAAAGTACTTTATTTGATTAAATTCATATCGTGGATATATTACCTCAAACGGATTGAGCACACTGCGAAAAATAGTGACGACAAGGGTACTCACATAGAACGCTACGTCTCTTTTGAAGTAGGGTGACCAAACATTGGGCTTATTGACATCTAACTATCGCATAGTTCTCGGGCACTGTTTATTGCCATAACTTTTTCTTTCCACGCATATACCACATCTTTAATGACCTAATGTTATATCTTTACTAAATATTTTATTGTTTCTGCCACTGTTATGATGAAATATATAGTAATAGTCCTAAACTATCTTACAAACTATTCATCTGTATAACTTACATTTGCAAACAAAACCTAGGTAACTCATTAATTATACAGTTAGCTTGTTTTTACACAAAATTAAACGATATAGTCATGAATAATGTTACAGATACTTTTTGATTTTAGGGGATTTTAATCTACCCAATTTGACATAGAGCTCTGCAGATAATAAGTGTTCTCTAAATCCGGATAACATTCAAGGGCCAATTCAGTTTGACTTTTGTGATATAGTAAACACATGTAATTTACTACAATACAACTGCCACAAGAACGCGAATGGCAGAATATTAGGTTTAATATTATGCAACAACAATGTATCTATAAGTAAATGTTCTGACCTCTTAGTCCCTGAGGACCCTAATCATGTATCTCTTTGTATATCCATAGATTTTATTGAATACCATTCATTAACGGCTCGGCCAAGAATAATACTTGTATCATGTAGCCAACTTTACGGAAATATCACGTGAATTAGAAGGTTTTGACTGGCCTCATGATCTCTGCAATGGTACGGTTGAGGATGATGGGGATCATTATTGCACAGTCAACTCGATAAATTACGTGACATATACATACCTATCTAAGTCAATCTCTAAGGCGATTTAAAATCGCCAGATCAATTATACGCATGCGCGTTCCACCGCGCAAGGTATAGCCGTCAAGGTGGCGTCCTTGGACGACCATCGACGGCTATCCGCCTTCCTGCGATCTAATAAGATCGCTTATCACATGTACACCCTTGAGGAGGAAAGGGAGCTCAGGGTAGTCATCCGCGGTGTCCCTAGGGAGCTGGACACCGTCGTCATCAAGGAAGACCTCCTGTCCCAGGACCTTCCTGTGCGCCAGGTGCACAGGATGGTCAATGGGCGCTCAAAGGAGGCCTACGACATGGTTCTGGTCGTCCTCGACCGCACCGACTCCGGTCGTAAGGTTTTTAACCTTACGGCCGTTTGCCATATTTCTGGCCTCTCCGTAGAGGCCCCGCGAAAACGTGGCACGCCCGGGCAGTGCCACAACTGCCAGCTGGACGGGCACTCTGCCCGTAATTGCCACGCGCGCTCACGATGCGTGAAATGCATCGAGGACCACGCGACGTCCCAATGCACCCGCTCGAGGGAGACGGCGGTCGAGCCCCCCACCGCGAATTATCGCGGTTGCCCCAAGGCCCCGAAGGCGAAGCGCCCGCCCCCTGCGCCCTCAGCGCAACACCCCCCCGCGCCCTCAGCGCACCCCCATCCGGCGCCTTTAGCGCCCCTCCCCTCAGGGACCTTAGCTCCCCGCGTTCCCGCGCCCCAGACGTTGAAGTCCTCCCCCCCTCTTAGGCAGTCGCTCGGCGCCAACGCGTGGGTAAAGCCGCTGTCTTACACCGCGGCCTCCCACCCGCCTGTATGCCCTGCCCGCCCCCCAAAGCGCTCGGCGGCGATCCCACCGGCGGCGGCTTGTCCCCCACCGTCCACAAACGTCAGTCAGGACTTCACTCTGATCATGAACGTTTCGGCAGTAATAAGCCCCGCGTTGATCCCCAGAGTCCATGAACTCGCACTCAAACTCCGCACCGCCACCAACTTGGCGGACCAGGTTCTCCTGGCCGCGGAATACAGGGACGTCTCTGACGTCCTGGCGTCCCTTAGAACCCAACCCCCCGCACCCAATAATGGATTTACGACCTCCCCGTCTTAAGCCCCACAATCTATCCCTGGCGTTTTTTAACGCCGATGGCCTTCGCTCCCAACGAGATCAGGTTGCTGATTTCCTCCGAGATCACCAGCTTGATATCCTCCTAGTGCAGGAAACATTCCTCAAGCTTGCACAACGCGACCCTAGGATCGCAAACTACAACCTCGTGCGTAATGACAGGATCGGCTCCCGTGGACGCGGTACTCTCATTTACTACAGGAGGTCCCTTCACTGCATCCCTCTCGATCCCCTTGCGCTCACCAACATCGAAGCCTCGCTCTCACTGGGCACCAGCCCATCGTGATCGCCTCCGTATACCTTTCCCCCACTAAGCTCGTCCTCAGGAGTGACTTTGAAGTACTCTTCAATCTGGGAAGCGCCGTCATTCTGGCGGGCGACTTCAATAGTAAGCACGTGGCCTGGAATGGTCTTACCACTTCCCCTAACGGAAGGAGCCTTGACGCCCTGGTCGACCTTCTCGACTTTGACGTCATCGCACCTATGCACCCTACCCACTATCCCGGCAACCCCAACCACCGACCCGACGTCCTGGACATGGCGCTTCTGAAGGGTGTTACCTTACGGCTGCACTCCTTAGAAGCAGTCCAGGAGCTCGACTCTGATCATCGACCTGTAGTCATGAGACTCGGTTCCCCCCTTCCGCCCCTCAGCGACCTAAAAAGACGGTGATGGATTGGCATGCGCTAAGCACGGCCTTCGCGGATGCCAACCCTCCCCTCCTACCCCTCAGCTCGGACTCCATCCCGTCCCCTCAGGACACCGATCAGGCCGTAGATGCCTTCACGGACAACATCCGATCGGCTGTCAGTCGATCGTCTAAGCAAGTCGAGGCGGAAGATCACAACCTCAACCACTTTCGACTGCCGGACGATCTCATTCGTTCCAAGAATGCCTCAATCCGAGCGCACGACTCTTACCCCACCGAAGCCAATCGGGCCCGGATGCGCGCTTTACAACGTGAGGTAAAGCGTCGTGTCGCGGAGGTCGGGGAGGAACGGTGGGGTGACTTCCTAGAGGGCATCGCGCCATCGCACCTGGCTTACTAGCAGCTGGCGCGTAGCCTCAAAATCGACTCCACAACTGGCATGCCCCCGCTGTCCCGCCCTTCAGGCGCAGCCCCAGCCTTCGACGACGACGAAAAGGCCGAGCTTCTCGCCGACTTCCTCGAGAGCCAGTGCACCCCCAGCTCTAAGTCCGTCGACCAGTCCCACGTCGACGCGGTCGACAGGGAAGTCGAGCGCAGGGCATCCCTCCCCCCCGCCGATTCCTTACCTCCTATCACCATCAAAGTTCTCATTATGGGTCCCAAAACCAAAGAAGCCCCCGGCTCTGACGGCATTTCAAATCGGCCGCCCAGCCCGGCAAACCTCGTAATCTCCCCGCGAGCTACCGCTCTATCAGTCTTCTCAACTCCCTGGCTAAGGTCTACGAGCGCCTCCTTCTGGCGCGGCTCAAAGACTTTGTAGGGTCCAGGGGTATCCTTATCGACGAGCAGTTCGGCTTTCGAGCAAAACACTCCTGCGTCCACCAAGTGCACCGCATCACGGAGCACATCCTCTCCGGTCTTAACAGACCCAAACCCGTCTACACGGGCGCCCTCTTTTTCGACGTCGAAGGTATTCGACAAAGTCTGGCACAACGACTTGATCTACAAGCTCTACGAAATGGGTGTGCCGGACAGACTCGTGCTCATCATACGAGACTACTTGTCAAATCGCGCCTTCCGATATCGCGTCAAAATGACGCGCTCCACTCCCCACTCCACCCGAGTTGGAGTCCCGCAGGGCTCAGCTCTCTCGCCCCTCCTGTTTAGCCTTTACACGAACGACATTCCTCGTTCGAGTAAGGCGCATCTAGCCCTATTCGCGGATGATACCGCTCTTCACGTCTCGCATAGGAATAAGGGTTTCATTACCAGTAACCTTCAGGCTACCGCCAATTCCCTAGGGAATTGGTTCAGGAAGTGGCGTATTGAGGTGAACCCGGAACAAGAGCGCTGCGGTGTTCTTCTCCAGAGGTACCACCCCGCGCCACTCCCTGCGCCGCCCTAGAAGTAATGTCGGCCAAGTGACCATGTTCGACCGACCCATTCCCTGGGTCAAAGAGGTAAAATATCTAGGGGTCACCCTAAACAGTACCATGTCCTTCGGCCCGCACATCAAGCGGGTCCGTCACCGAGCATCCTTTGTGCTCGGTCGTCTCCATTCGTTAATCTCCCAAACACGCCCCCTCTCACATCCATAAACTCCAAGTGGTTCAAAACCGCTTCCTCCGTAAAGCCGTAGGAGCCCCCTGGTTCGTACGGAATGTCGATCTCCACTCCGATCTAAGTCTCGAACCTATTCGCGCCTATATTAAAAAGGCGACAACACGACACTTCGCGAACGCATCTACCCATGCGAATCCGTTAACCGTAGCCGCCGCCGACTACGATCCCCTCCTCCGGCCCCTGCCGCCACCGCCGGCCGCGACATGTTCTCTTCGATCCCCCCAATGCTTTGTCATCCATTCTTTCCGCTCAGAATACGGGCGACGACGACGTAGTCGTAGATCTCCTCCCATAGCCGGTGGTTGACCGGTGCACTTAGTAGTGCACCCCGTCCTCCCACAGCGACTGTCCCAACCGAGGGCGCCACTTCAAGGCGTCCTCGAGCATGTCGCCCCTTGCCCTTCTAGACGAGCGTAGTAGTTGCACGCTCGCCCTTAAGTCCGGTGAAGCTGTAAAGGCCTCGCGGCCAACAGCGTACATCACTCACACACATACACACTGGAATCCTTCAGACACTCATTATAAATAACTTCATTAGTCTAATACCTCGGTCGTACGGCATCACACTGGAGCTAGATTGTTAGCAATTTAATTGTAACCTGAACATTTTATCCACAAAATTTGATAAAAAAAATTAAAAGGAAAAAAGAGAAAGAGAATTAAATAAAAAAAGAAAAGCCCGCTGAGTTTCTTCGCCGGATCTTCTCAGTGCAGGCCGCGTTCCGATCCGGTGATAGATTTGAAGTTAAATTAGATTTAAAAAAAAAATGTAAATTGACTATTGAGAGTTTGAGAATAATATACTCGTATTATTATGATATTATAAATAATATTATTATATACATCTTTCTTAGGGATTACGTTTGATGAAAGGTACAATGACGGACGATTTAGCGCAGTGGTTTAGAGCTTAAGCCGCTCCGCCCACTGTGTCTAATAGTCGCGAGTTTCACGCACGTGACAAATCTTTGTGCGACGTGTGCGTGCGCTTCGGTCTGGGTATTTGCGTACATGAATTTTGATGTTTTTAAATGCACCCACGACAGGAATCAATCCGAGTAAGAGCTAGGTTTTTTATAAAAAAAAGTATAATAGTAAAAAAAATAGTTATAAAGAAATAGTGGGGCCCTCATATTAAGACTTTAGGTAAACGGCTCAGTGCCGCTGCATATGCCCTAAGAAAGATCACACAACTTACTGATGTTGACACAGCGCGGGTGGTATATTTCAATTAATTTCATTTTGTCATGCCTTACGGTATATTATGGTGGGGTAGGGCAGCTGACATTGAGGCTATTTTTATCTTACAAAAAAGGACTATAATAGCCATTTATAACTTAGGTAGTCACGACACTCTGGGATAATTGTTTAAAGAAGCCAATATTATGACGGTCCCGTGTCAGTATAATTATGAAAACATAATAGAAGGATAGAAGACAAGAAAAAACATAGATCTGTTTAATCAACTAGGTGAAAGGCATTGCTATAATACGCGACATAGAAATAAATTAGATCAACCGCAATTTCGTCTGCCAATATTTCAAACTTCTTGCATGGGTTACTGTGTTAGATTTTATAATTAAATTCCTCTTGACGTCACTTAACTTAGTGAAAATAAATTCAAAGCTTGTATTAAACGTACGCTTAGTAAGCGTGCTAATTATAGGCTAGATGATTACTTACAAGACAAAAATACTTGGATAGGGGCTATTCCGGTTCCACTTCATAGATAAGGTCTCCCGCTGCTCAAAATAATAAGTCGTCGTGACACTCAGTATAATAAGGCGTCGTGACGCTCTTAATAATAAGGCGTCGTGACGCTCATTATAATCTCTCGTCTCTCGTCTTCGTCTTATCCGTTTTCAACACTACAATCTGCGGAACGAAGTGTGGCGCAACAAAACTCAATTTAAGGGCACAGGTTTGATATTTCCTGACGAAGCCGAGGCATGACGTGTTTTTACAAACACTTCGGTGTGAGTCATTGTTGGACATCAGAGGGCATAATGAATATACTGCTTCCTGATAAATCGCGCCGTAAGAACGCGTCTGTAGCGGAACTGCGGCCACTTCTCGCACGGTTCCCGGCAGGAAATGTTACGTCCGGTGAAGACCCCAAAAGCAGGACCATTGCAGCTCAGAGATAAGCCATCTACGTCGACCGCTGAAAAGAAGTCCCGAAAAAAGTGATGTTTGCATATTAACCCTCAATTATTAACTTTGTATTGTTTTTTTTTATGTGACGGTCACTTTATTCTTTTATTTTTTTACCTTTCATTTTGAGGTTAAAACGGGAAATGTCAGACAGTATTATTTCTTGAGCCTTGGATACGAGCGTTTTAACCCAAAATTTTTACATTAACCGACGAGTGCATCGAGGATGACAAGGTATGCAATAGTTATTTATTAGTATTATTATTCATTTTATGGTAACATTATTGATTGTTATTCTTATTTATTTATTATTTAAGTTTATTAGGTATGTTTGATAGTAATTTTGTACAGTTTTGCTTCTTGTTCTTCATCTTGTGAATCTGACTAAAGCTTTGTTAGCGCGTTCAGTGATAATTATGTTGTTCTGCGAGACCAAATTTCTTCTGGACTTGGAATTTCTTGGTTTCAGCAAATTTTTCAATTTGGTCCATATAAACGCTCAAAGCATTCCCGCACATTAGGTATAATGATTTACTGTCATCTTTCGTTTCTAACCTATTCATGCTGTCCTTGTCTCTGAGACCTTTCTCAAGCCTGCCCTTCCTTCCACGCAGTATGCGTTGCCCGGTTACAAGCTTGAGCGTAATTACCACTGGCAAGGGAGGAGGAGGGTTGCCATAAATCTGCGAGGAGATATCGTTCACAGAGTAATTGATCAATCTCTGAGTGAGTATTCAAAATTTAGTGAACATATATTTATTGAAATTATTATTAATCATTGTAAACTTCTTGTAGGCGTTTTTTTACAGTCCTTCTTGCCACATGATTATTTTTCATCTTTTAAGTCTAAGCTAGAATATCTCTCTCTTTTATATGACCATACAATTATCCTCAGAGCTTTTAACACCTCCTTGCTTAAGGACGATGTACGCAGCCATAAACTCCGATCTCTTGTATCTTTTGTCAATATGCATATCCTTCAGCTTAATGCTACACATCATGCTCCCCACTGTACTCCTTCTCTCTTAGATTTAATACTAGTTTCCGACGCTAGTAAAGTGGCCACCTATGGTCAAATACCCGCCTGCTTCTCCTACCACGACCTTATATACCTATCCTATAAAATTCGCTCGTCTAAACGCAAATCTAAATTTCTTTTTCTTCGCAGTTTCAAGAACATTGATATGGGTTGTTTGAGAGCTGACGCTGACAACATTGACTGGTCTCTTGTTTACAACTGCAATGACTTAGACATGAAAGGAACGGCTTTTAATAACTTAATTTTAGAACCTTGCAAAAGACATGCACCCATACAAAAAGTGAGAGTAAAGCATCTTCCCGCTCCCTGGCTATCAGATGCCAACAAAAAAGCGATGTCAATAAGGGACAAAGCTATAAGGCGGTATAAAAAGTTTCCGACGGAAGAGAACTGGTCTTTTTATAAAGCTCTGCGTAATCGTTGCAATCGTTTGTGTAAAGATGCTAAAAGACGCCCACATTCACAACTCTATACGCAACTTCAATACAGCAGAAGTATGGCAATTTCTCAAGTCTCTTGGCATCGGTAAGTCCCATAGCGAGAGTACACTCGATTTGGATCTTACTGCGATAAATATCCATTTCTCTAAATCACCAGTAATCTTGGAGGACAATACAAAATCTTCTACCTTGAACAGTCTCTCCGATATTTCTATGCCAATATGTACTTCTTTCTCTTTTCACCAAGTTACAGAAGAAGATATAAAGAAAAATATCCTATCCATTTCCACTAAAGCAGTGGGTGATGATGGTCTGGTCACATTCAGATGATTCTCCCCATTCTAAATACACTTGTTCCCTACTTTGTAAACTATTCCCTTGTTACAAGCTCCTTTCCCTCGGTTTGGAAGAAGGCTCATGTCCTAACCCCTACCTAAAGTTGCAAATCCCACGTCTGTGTCCCAATTCCGTCCAATTTCCATTTTACCAATCCTATCTAAGGTCCTTGAGAGTTTTGTCCATAGTCAACTGTTCTGTTATCTCTCTTCTTACTGCCTGCTAATTCCGTATCAATCTAGTTTCCGTCCTGGCCACAGTACTGTAACAGCTCTTGTTAAAATTACAGACGACATCCGTTTGCCCATGGAAAACAAGTTCCTCACAATTTTCGTACTACTGGGCTTCAGCAGTGCTTTTAACTCAGTTGATTTTGATATCCTCCTAGGGATCTTATCCTCTCTTAATGTATCTTCTTCTGGGATCAAATGGTTTGATTCTTATCTTCGGGGTCCATCGCAGTCGGTCCGTAACGATGAGGTCTCCTCTGACTGGTGTGATCTGACTGCGGGCGTACCCCAAGGTGGTGTCCTTTTCCAGCTTCTTTTCTCGGTTTTTATTAACGCTATCACTAAAATGCTATCTTCATACTATCATCTTTACGCAGGTGACATGCAACCATATCGACATCTGCTAGTAAACCCCACAAAGTCACAAGCTCTCATTATTGGTGGCAGATATTACTTCAATCTCTTGGATCAAAATGCTCTTTCACCGGTACTCTACGACTCAGTTCCTATAGCCTATTCCACAAGTGATAAAAATTTAGGTGTCTATATCGACTGCCATTTTTCGTGGAATGTTCACATTGCAGAAGTAAGCAGAAGGATTTATTGCTCCTTCCAGTCTCTCAAGCGACTCCAGAAGTTCCTGCCCTTTCATACTAAAATAACTCTTGCTCAATCTCTTCTCCTTCCCCTTCGGACTATGCTGATGTCTGTTTCTTGGACGCAACGTAGGAGCTACTCAATAAACTCGAACGACTTCAGAGTTTATGCATCCGCTTTATTTTCGGGCTCCGAAAGTATAATCATGTGTCTGAATTTCGAGCGCAGCTAAAGTGGTTGCCTATTCGACGTCGTCGAGATACTCGTATTCTTTCACTCCTCTATTCTGTTCTTTACAATCATAATTCGCTTTGAATATTTAGTCTCCAGGGTTAAGCCCTGCCGCACATCTTCTTCTCCGTACTCCCCGTCACACTTCTAGCCTTCATTATGGTTCTTTCACTATTCGCGCAGTGCAGCTGTTTCACTTCCACACTCTATACGAAATAGCGTCTCACTGGACGTATTTAAGAGAAAAATTAAAGAGCATTTCCTTTCATAATGAATTATATATTTATATATGTATGTATATACTATTATATATAATTATTGATATATATTATATATGGATAAATGGGTATGTTAATTTATATTATTTTGTTGATTTATATGTAGATAGAGAGTCAGGAGTCTCAGTAACCGGCGAGCGTGTATGAGACGAACTATGAGAGTAGAGGAAGCCAGAGAGGTACACACCTTTGTACAGAAAAATCCTATGCAATGGTTTATTGTGTATATATTGTGTACAATAAAGAATAAATAAATAAAACATAAAAAAATAAGGCTTCGCGACGCACGTAATAATAAGGCGTCGTGACGCTCATAATAATAGGGCGCCCGACACTCATAATACTGCTTAGTGATGCTCATAATATCGTTAGAAAGGTAACAAAGAATCTACCACCACTTCGGAATGTCATTCCCGTGGAGAAAAAGGGCAAAAAACTCGACAGTTACTCTTTTGAAATAGTATTTTTACATTTTCTTTTCCATCTAAATTTTGTTGTGGGGGGTGGAAGAACAGAATCAGAATCAGAATATTTTTTATTCATGTAAACTATTACAGTATTTATGTATCGACAGAAAAGTAACAAAAACTCTACCCGCCACTTCGATCATTCCAGTGGAGAAGAAGGGCAAGAAACTCCACGGTTACTCTTTTAAAATAAAGATTTTACAAACTTTTTTATCTACATTTTGTTATGGGGTATGGAAGAACAAGGTAGGTTGGTCATCAGGTGAGTCTAAGTTAAAAAAGCAAATTATACTATTTATGAGAATGGCTACATGGTTCCCTCATTTACACCAAAAAAAAAGGTACACTAAAAAATGACATTATGTTAAATTAATAGAAGGAATGGAATGGTCTGGTGGCAAATCGCATCGCTTTGTGATCACGAGGTCCTGGGTTTAAATCCTAGGTCGGACAAATGTAGTTTTTCTAACGAACAATTCCCAGTATGAGTCCGGAGTCTGGAATTGTGCCCGGTATATGGCAATAGGCTCGCCCCCTATTACATGGAACCTAACATCGTCGGAGAATCGTGCGTGTACTCAGTACACCTCTGCCTCTGGGGAATATAGGCGTGACGGTGTGTTTTTAATAGAAGGAAGAGAGGAAATGCTAGAGAGGAAATAGTCATGACTCAAGTGGAGCTGGAATAGCATCTATCCAAGCATTTTTATTTTTTAAATAATCTTCTATTGAACGATAACAATGTAGGCTGGTCTATAAGGTGGGTCTAAGTTAAATTAAACAAATTATACTATTTATGTGAAAGGCTACATGGTTGCCACATTTACAGAGAATTTTACAAAATTAATAGAAGGAGCAAAGGCAATTATAAATAATAATAGCGTCTAATTAATAGAAGGAAGAGAGGGAATGGTTAATAATTATGAGAGTTGCGGCGCCATATTTATGTGCGTCGCGAAACCTTATTATTATGAGCGTCGTGACGCCATATTATTATGAGCATCGCAGCGCCTTACAATTATGAGCGTCGCGATTCCTTATTATTATGAACGCCGCGACGCCTTACTATTAAGAGCGACGTTATTTATTATATTTATCCTAAACACTTATATCGAACGTTACACTAAACAAGATTGCCGCACCACGTAAACCTCTGAGGGCTAATCTGGGCGCCGGCGAATCGTACAATTGATAAATTTATATTTTGATGATATATTTATATTTATTTTTTTACAAGTTTTGTTTCCAAATAATTTTAAATTGCTTATCGCATAGTTCATATTATGCATATAAGTTGTATTGTTTTAATTTTCTTTTAAACGTTTTTATACAATTTATATAGACTCTTTGTAATTCTTCCGGGAGGTCATTCAAAAGAATTGGAATTAGATATTTATCGACCCTCGTCCCATATAAATTACATGTTTTAGGTAATACTTATTTATTTGTCTTGTGTATTGGTAGGTCTAGTTCGGTCTGATAGAATTTTAGGTTTGCTAAAGTCCGTCATGGTGAGAAATATTAGGTGATCAAAACTTTGCAGTATTTAAGAACCTCCTTATCGTAATCTTTATGTTTCTGTTTTTATATTTGGGTACTATAAGTTATCTTTATTGTAGTTTATATATGTCGTCTACGTATGTCTTGTAGGTCCTTCCGTAGCTTCTTAGGCCATATCCAACAACAGAATCTGCTAACGCCACATATACCAATCTTAATACTTTAAAAGGTAGTTTATATTTCAATATACTAAATTTTCCTATTATTGATCTTACCTTGTTACATATGTTATCTATGTGTGGGCGCCAACAGAGACGGCTGTCAATTAGATACACATGGTTATCTCCTGTTTCTATGCTCAGACATACGCAGTTACCACTGAGTGGCTTATGAAGACACATATGATCGTGTGATTTTATGATTGGGGTAATATTAATACTGTTTTGATAAGAATGAATGTGAATTACTTTAGTTTTTTGTGCATTAATCACCAGTGATACATCATATGACCATTTACAAATTTGATCGTAATTGTTCTGAAGCAATTTTTGAGCTTTGTTAATTTTTTTCATGCGCCACTAATAAATATGTATCATCAGCAAACTAGTATACATGGCCTGAACTAATGTTGTTATACATGTTATTGACATAAAGCAAGTACTTAATTGACCCGATAATTGAACCTTGGGCCGTGCCTCCGAACGTCATTATTTTGTCACTGTGATGATTTTGTATTTTGAGTGTTGTATATCGGTTCGCGTAATAGTTTTTTATGAGTTTTAGGACTAGCCCCTGTGTACCTTTCCGCTACAGCTTATCGTATATATCATATTTTAACATATCAAAGGCCTTACTAAAATTAATGAAGAGAGCTAAAACTTGCATGTTTTTGTTTAATTAGAGATAATATCGTTAGTAAAATTACGCAAAAGTTTACAGGTACTCTTGTTTTTCTGGAAACCGTATTGGTGTTGATTAATGATATTATTTGATTGTAGAAAGGCTTTGATTTTATCACATAAGTATCTCTCAATTATTTTATCCAAACAAGATAATATGGTGTACAATATGTGACGCCTTACTATTTTAAACGACTCGATGCCTTATTAACGTCGCGACTCAAAATCAAAAGTTTTTTATTCTTGTATACCAAAAGGCACTTATGAATAGTCAAAAAGAGAAAACTATTGATTTCTTAAGACTCTACCACCCGTTCGGAAAGTCATTTCTGTGGAGAAGAAGGGCAAGAAACTCCACGACTAACGGTCTTTTTAAAATGAGAGTTTTACAATTCTTTCTGTAGACATTTCATTCAGGGGTATGGGAGAACAATACAGAACGAGCTTAATAGATGCACTTAAGTATAGATTAATCATAAGCGGACTTAGATTCATGGTATCTGTCAGTGTCTACATAGTCCTCTCATTTACAAAACAGTGCTGTTGTAGAGGAATATAATAAAAATTAAAATGAGAAAAAAAAATTGTTATTATAAAATATGTAAAGAGTGCGTACAAAATAATTGGTGATAGCTCCAGTATGATGCCAAATGAGACGAATTTCCACAGTACTACGGTACATGTTTAATCAGTCAAAGGATAGACTACGAACCAGTCCCCACCAGCAGCACCCGTTCACGAGTATGACTTGAGAAGCAGCCGTCCCTCTTCTCGACCATATTAGAGGGAAAAGAGTGACCCGCTTCACAGAGCCGCCATTAGTAAAGACGTTTTAGTGAGCATGACCAATCCACGACCCAGTTGACATCGTTTAAAAATAATATTTAAAATCAATGAACGCTCGCTAGGAAGGACAAGCTGCACTTAAAATTTTATTCTTGTGAAATTCTGGTAATTTGTGTAAAGGCATCAGACTCCTTACTATTATGAGCATCGAGACATCTTATTATCATGAGCATCGCGACTCCTTATTATTACCAGCGTCACGACGCCTTATTATTTTGAGGGTTCAGACGTGTTGTTATTATGAGCGTCGCGACGCCTTATTATCATAATCGTCGCGACGCCTTATTATAATGAGCGTCGCATTTTTAGTATGAGCGTCACGAGGCTTTATTATTACGAGCGTCGCGACGCCCTATTATTATTAGAGTCGCGAGTCCTTGTACATATAAGCTTCGCACGCCTTA
This sequence comes from Phalera bucephala, assembly GCA_905147815.2. Lineage (NCBI taxonomy): Eukaryota > Metazoa > Arthropoda > Insecta > Lepidoptera > Notodontidae > Phalera > Phalera bucephala. The sequence goes on along the minus strand of LR990609.1, from coordinate 2,777,893 downwards.
TTACTATAATCGTCGCGATGCCTTATTATTATGAGAGTCCAGACATCTTATTATCATGAGCATTAATATGCCTTATTATTACGAGCGTCGGATGCCTCATTATTATGAGCGTAGTGACATATATAATTACGAGCGTCGCGACGCCTTAAAATTATGGGTGTGTAGACATATTATTATCATGAGTATCGCGACATCTTATTATTACCAGCGTTATGACGCCTTATTATTATGAGCGTCGTGACCCTTTATTATTATTAGCGGCGAAGCGTCCTATTTTTATGAACGATGCTTTTCCTTAGTATTAAGAGCGTCGAGAGATCTTATTATCATGAGCGTTGGGACGACTTATTATTATGAGTGTAGTGACCGCTTATTATTGTGTGAACGTCCCGACGCCTTATTTATTTTTATTAGCGTCGCGAGGCCTTATAATTAGAGCTTCGCGACGCCTTATTATCATGAGCTTTGAGACGCCTTATTATTACGAGCGTCACGACGCCTTTTTGTTAATAGCGTGGTGACGCCTGATTATTATGAGCGTCGTAACCCTTAGTTATCATGAGAGTCGCGACGCCTAATTATTATCAGCGTCGAGGCATATTAGCACTAGTGAAGCTCATGGCTGTAGGAGGTGGTTGGACCACTGCCTTGTAACAAAGTGCGCTCAGGACACCATACATAGTGTGAGTATACAACAGGATGTGTATTGGTCGGTCCATTTCCCTCTTGTCATGGAGTGTGATATGAATAGACTGCATGACAAATGTCCTAGTAGGATGTTAATTAGCAACCATGTGATCTGGGGTGAGAGAGGACATGATCAGATAGAGTTATATCATAAGTTATGTCATAAAGGATTGAGAGAAATAAATTTTCCTTCACAATTTTGCTCTTGCGCTGATACTCTTTACTCTGCACCAAATCACATGTTATTATTGGACAACATGTATAAAGATGTAATAGATATCCTAACAAGTGCATCTTAAATAGCCAAGAAGATAGAGTGTCGTAGAAAGGGTGGATATATCGCTGGGTGGTATGAACATGTTGCAGACTCTCACATGTATGCAAGACATACGTTTAAGATTTGGGTGTTAGCGGGAAAGCCATTGAATGGCGTGGCATATAATGAAATGTGTGACAGCAGAAGGGCATTCAAGTCTAAGTTAAAATGGTGTCAAAACAGACAGGAACTACTGCGAATGGATACCTTTGCTGACAACCATTCTAGCAAGGACTTCAAGTCTTTCTGGAAAAACACGAATAAAATGAACCCTAAGCCCAGTGTACCTGTGAGTGTCGGTGGAGTCAGTGATCCAAAATGTATAGCTGATTCCTTTAGGGATCACTTTAAGGTGCATTCACTTCTGTGCCCATCTGCTGAGACTGTTAATGACAAATCACAGCGTCAAACAAGTTTTTCAGCAAAGCAAGTTGCCTTAATAATAAACAACATGAAGAGAGGTAAATCGCCAGGTCATGACAGTCTCAGTATAGAGCATTTGCAATATGCTCGGGTTCACCTTCCACGTGTACTATCTATGCTGTTTATATTGTGTCTGGGTCTTTCTTACATACCGAAGTGTCTAATAAAAAGAATTGTTGTTCCGACAATGAAAAACAGGACAGGGAATGTGTCAGATATGGCAAATTATAGACCTATCTCACTTGCAACTGTAATAGCTAAAGTGCTGGACGGTCTGCTTGAAAGTCATCTTAAAAAGCATATAGTGCTACATGATGCCCAATTCGGTTTTAAGTCGGGTTTATCCACAGAGTCTGCTATTTTGAGCCTCAAGCAGACCGTCAGGTACTATACGGAAAGGGGGACACCAGTATATGCCTGTTTCCTCGATATATCAAAAGCTTTTGACTCGGTATCTTATGAAATTTTATGGAGGAAGCTAAGTGAAACAGGCATGCCCGACGATTGCACCTCATTGTTGCGATACTGGTATAAAAAACCAAGCAAATCAGGTGAGGTGGGGAGCAGTTTTCTCTGAGGAATATCAATTACAGTGTGGTGTTCGGCAAGGTGGCCTGACATCTCCTGTCCTGTTTAATCTATATGTAAACGAGTTGATTGAGGAGCTAAGTAGCACACATGTCGGGTGTTACATTGACAGCGTATGTGTTAACAATCTAAGTTATGCTGATGATATGGTGCTGCTGGCTCCATCGGTCAAGGTACTCCGGGACCTTATTCAGATATGTGAGAAGTACGCCTCTGCTCATGGCCTCAAGTACAACTCTAAAAAGAGTAAAGTGCTTATCTTCAAGTCTGGTAAAATAAACCCTAGTATAGTGCCTTCGGTTGTGCTTGAGGGAATGGCCCTGAAGTTTGTGGATAGTTTCAGATACCTTGGTCATATTATCACTGATAGATATAGAAGAATTGGAGGGTCTGTCCAAGAGCGTGCTCGTCGCGACCCCTGCCAGTCATTATGGCTGCAATCTTGGACCGAAGACGTACCGCAGTGCGGGCTAGGGCGTCCCCCCGAGGCGACGCGTACCGGCCCGCCCCCGTCGGTACGAATATAGGTGGAAGCGGCGATGGGGGCCGCCACCCATCACGCCGGGCCCGAACTGGCGAGTCGTGGGGTGCAGAGTGCCGAATAGGCACTTGGAATGTAAGAGGTGGTATGGAAGATAAGATGCATGAGGTGATTGATGTGATGAAAGAGAGACGCCTGGATGCTCTGTGTGTAACAGAGACTAAGCGGAGGGGCAGTGAAACCTGTGATCTTCCTGATGGAACGATGGCTCTGTGGTCTGGGGTACCGCAGAGCAGTCGTGCCAGCATGGGGGTGGGTATCTTGCTGTCCCGTCGCCTGGCCTCTGGAGTGAGAGATTATGGCCTGTGCGATGCGAGACTTCTCTGGGTCCGTTTAAAACTGGGTGTCACTAGAGTATTTTTGGTCGCAGCATATGCTCCCGTAAGCTCGTCGACACCCCAGGACCTTGAGAAGTTTTGGGATAATGTCAGGGAAGTTCTGGATTTGGCTGAGGCTAACGAAAAGGTGATTTTGTGTGGCGATCTGAACGGATGGGTAGGAACCAGGCGGCAAACTTGCGACGCTGCTCTGGGTCCTTATGGTGATAAGAGAGTGAACGATGCAGGTAAGCTCATTGTAGATGTTTGTTTGAAAAGGGGTCTCCTTGTGTCTAACACGATATTCCAGCACAACAACATACATATGTATACGTGGAGAAGGAATGAACAAAAAAGCATGATAGATCTGATCCTGGTTGATAACCGTCTCCGAAGCAAACTACAAGATACGCGTGCGTATAGAGGCCCCACTCTGGAATCAGACCACTATCTCCTAGTTGCGCGGTTTAGTGGTCTGTTCAGGAAATGGAGGCACTGGCGAGAGCGTATCCCCTTCGGAGACCTTGAAAGATTAAAGGTTGAAAAGTTGCAAGATGAGAGCGTGAGGAGAATGTATGAAGATAGAGTCCGGGACAAGCTTTTGACAGCAGGCTCTTCGGACTCAAATGTAGATGAATGCTGGAATAGCCTGAAAGAGAGTTTGGTGGAATCCGCAAAAGAAGTATGTGGTTGCTCAAAGAAGCATATTACAGCAAAAGGTGATGCATGGTGGGATGCGGAGTTACAAAGCTCTGTAGAAAGTAAGAAGAAAGCGTGGCAGGACTATGTATCTTCTTTGAACCTGAATGCCAGTATGACAGAGATGAGGAAAGAAATATACCGGCAATGCAAGAATGCCACTAAAACTTTAGTGAAAGAAAAGCGTGAAAGAGCCAGTATGATTGAGGAGGAGAGGCTGGCGAAGAACTTCGAGAACAACACCAAACTCTTTTGGAGCAAGGTGAGAAAGGCTCGAGGTGATTCGTCAGGCTCCAGAATGGAAAGGATAAAATCTAAAGATGGTGACATTCTTGCAGACACACAAGCTGTGCTAAACCGGTGGAGTGAATATTTTGGAGAAATGTATGGAGATGACCCGGATGCTGATGCCGCAGACGTGCCCAAAGGCGAGATTGCGGCACCAGAATCAACGGAGGACATCACTATGGAAGAAGTTGAATGGGCGATAGGAAGTATGAAAAACGGTAAAGCTGCGGGAGTAGACATATCTGCCGAGATGATCAAATATGGTGGAACTTGCGTCCGGGATGCTTTCCGGGCCCTTGCAAACCTTTGCTGGAGGACCGGTAGAGTTCCTACAGATTGGCGCCGTGCAGTCATAGTACCCTTGTATAAAGGCAAGGGTTCACAATATGACTGCGCCAATTACAGAGCCATCAGTTTGATCAGCTTGGCAGCCAAGGTGTATGGTAAAATTATTGAACGGAGAATGCGCGTGAAGTCCGATGGAATGTTGTGCGAGGCACAAGGGGGTTTCAGGTCTGGAAGAGGATGTTCGGATCAAGTCTTCTCACTCCGCAACATCGTAGAGAAGCATCTGGCAGTGGGGCGGAAGGTTTTCTGTGGTTTTGTAGATCTGGAGAAGGCATTTGACAGAGTTGTGCGAAAGAGACTTTGGGACATTTTGCCAGATTATGGTATAGATGGCACTCTGATGCGAGCCGTCCAGTCCACTTATGTGGACTGCAAGGCATGCGTACGGGTGGGTGGTAACAGGTCACCCTGGTTTGACGTTAAAATCGGCGTCAAGCAGGGTTGCGTGTTGTCCGCTAGACTGTTTATAATATATCTGGACAAAAGTCTTCAAAGACTGAAAGCGATAAATGAAGGTGTACAAATGGGTGACTTAGTGGTAAACCATCTACTTTATGCAGATGACGCGGTTTTAATACCGCCAACAGCCACTGATCTGCAAACACTAGTCACAGTTATGAAAGACGACTGCATGATCAATGGCTTACACTTGAATGTGAAGAAAACCAAGATTATGGTTTTTGAAAGGGAAGAAACCAGAACGAATGTAAGGATTGTGGTTGGTAACGATGTGCTGGAGCAAGTGAATGAGTTTGTATATCTTGGATGCGCCTTCAGTAAGGATGGGAAATGCTGACATAGAGAGAAGAGTGAGTGCAGGGAACAGAGTGAATGGTGCGATGGGAAAGCTACTCGGGAGCCGGCACTTAAGCCATAAGGCGCAGCTGGCCATACATAACGGAGTTATTGTCCCAACGCTGTTATATGGTAGCGAGAGCTGGGTATGTAAGAAGGAGAATGAAAGTAGGATAAATGCGGTAGAAATGCGAGCTCAGCGGAAGATGTGCGGAGTGAATCTGACCGACCGCATTAGCAACAGCATAGTAAGACAGCGAGTAGGTATGAAAGATAGTATCGGTGTAAAGATGAGAAAGGGCATGCTCCGTTGGTTCGGGCATATAGAAAGAATGCCAGAGGAAAGAATGACAAAACAGATATACAAAGTGAAAGTGGAAGGATGCAGGTATCGGGGAAGACCTAGACTATCTTACCACGACCAAATAAACCGAGTCTTATCTGATGGAAAAGTCAAGAGTCTCCGTAACCGGCGAGCGTGTATGAGACGAACTATGAGAGTCGAGGAAGCCAGAGAGGTATGTAAGGAAAGAACCTGTTGGAACTCTGTACTCTCTGCCTACCCCGCAAGGGATCTGGCGTGAGGTTATAGATAGATAGATAGATATAGAGAGGGAGCGCAGGGCGTTAGCAGTAAGGGGCCAATATGCTGGCTCGCAGGTTTGCTCGATCTACAGTACAGGTAAAAACAACTCTATTTAAAGCTTATTGTCAATCATTTTACTCGAGCAGCCTGTGGGTCCTGTATACGCAAAGAGCTTATAGCACCTTGCGTGTCCAGTATAATAATGCTTTCACAATGCTGTTAGGACTGCCGCGATACTGCAGTGCATCGCACATGTTCGCAAACGCGCGAATTGATGGGTTTCACGCTTTAGTGCGAAAGAAAGCTGCATCAACTTTTCTGCGGTTACGTAACAGTTCCAATAGTATTCTGCAAATGATTGCCGTCCGCTATGACTGCCCTATTCAGAAGCACTGGATTGGGATAGTGATGGGGTCAATCAAATAATATATTGATAGTTTGAGTATTATTATGATCTAATTATTAAAATTATTATGGATATTTTTTATCTGAAATAAATGATTATTATTATTATATTATTATCTTGAGCGTCGCGACGCCTCTTTATTATATGCGTCGTGACCCCTTATTATTATGAGCGTCACGACGCCTTATTATTATGAGAGTCGAGACATGTTAATATCATGAGCATCGAGACGCCTTATTATTATGGGCGTCGCGACACCTTATTATTATGAGAGTCGAGACATCTTAATATCATGAGCATCGAGACGCCTTATTATTACGAGCGTCACGACGCCTTGTTATTATGAGCGTCGAGACATCTTATTAACATAAGCGTCGCGACTCCTCTTTATTATAAGCGTCGTGACCCCATATTATTATGAGCATCACGGTGCCTTATAATGATGAGCGTCGTGACCCCTCATTATTACGAATGTCGCGACGCCCTACCGTTTGGGCGGCCTGTCCTTTCCTAAATAATAACCCTAATTTCACACCAACGCCGCCATGCCAATGACATCCATGAGCCAACATATACCTGTCTCACTTCATATTTAATGAATAATCAGATGCACAAAACTAGTACTAGATTAAGACATGGCCACCTACAGGCACCTAGACCTAGACAGAATTAAACATGATGAAAAAATAATAGGAAAGATATAATAAAAATAATAATATTAGCCCTGTTAAGAAACTGTCCCACCGTTGGGCACGGGCCTCCTCTCAAACTGAGAGGGTTTCAGGCCATAGTCCACCACGCTGGCCCAGTGCGGGTTGGAGAACTTCACACGCCTTCGAGAAACTCTTAGGCATGCAGGTTTCATCACGATGTTTCCCTTCACCGTTAAAGCAAGTGATAGTTAATTTTAAATACGCACATGCTTTTGAAAAGACAGAGGTGCGTGCCTGGGTTCGAACCCGAGACCTTCGATTTTGCAGTTCAACGGTCTAACCACTAGGCTATCACTGCATAGGAACAATAATTCGACAAAAAAGACAAACTCACTGAGTTTCTCGCTGGATTTACTCAGTCGAGGCCAATTTCCGACCCAGTTTTGAATTAGTAAGTTAAAGAAACCTTTACATTTGGTAAGCACTACTACGACTAATACAAAATGAATGATTTGAAAGTATTTGAGTTTGAGTGAAATAAAAAATGTCAATTTGTAATTTCGTCATCTTTATTATAAAAAGTACAACATTAACAGAAAAAAATATACAAAGTATATTTCTACCTATTGGAGTAGATATAAATATGTCATAAATCACCTAACTATAATTAACAAATAAGTTATCGATAGATATATAAAATGGCTTGAACTAACCATATTTGTAAGTAGGTATACAAATTATATAGCAGTTCTATCTACAATATCTATCTAAATAGTAAAAAAAATTAGATCAGAAATGAGATCGTCGAACTTTAACCTAAATATCATAACATATAATAAGTATATATTGAAATAACCAGTCTTTCGTAAGTCGTTAAAGTACGGAACACAATTACCACATTGTAATAAGTTGCTGTGCGATATTGTACCACGCATAGGTACTTTAGTCTTTGGTCAGTAACTACCCCTAAATTGCACTATGCTATCATTAAATAATAATTTTTAATGAAGATAATTTTTGTAAGTATTTAAAGAAGCTCTATTAAAAGTGAAAAGCATAAGTTCACTTATTATAATTACGTCATTCAACATTGGATAAAAATTAAAGTAGTAATGTCTAAAATGTGCTTAAAAATATCTTTACTAGTACATACCTAATACATTAATATTAGTTATAAATCGTAAAACTACATGTGCTAATTTTGATGGACTAAAGCCATGTTTTTTCCTGCAGAGCTAGCTATAAGCAAGGACTAAAATTAAAAATAATATAAAAATGTAATTTACAATAATTAAAATAAAATGCTTCCGTTGCATGACTGTGCATCCAACGGAAGTATGCACGAGCAATATTATATGTGAGCATTTTAGTACTTTGTTACAGTAACGTTATTAAGTACTTGCAGTTAACCGCAGCTTTGCTCGATCGACATCAGCGCCACGATACAGATACCACATACAGAACCAGACACCGACCTCGCCGGCGAGGTCGAAGAATCCCTTGCCTGCCGGCCGGTGGAGAGTACCGAGACACCTAGTATTCGCCCTCCCCATAGCGACTGCCCAAGCCGAGGCCGTTACTCCTTGAGAAGCCCTTGAGCTAATTGCCCCCTTGCCCTTCTGGCTCGAGCGTAGTGTTTGCACGCTCGCCCATATGTACGGTGAAGCTGTAAAGTCCCCGCGGCTAACAGCGTAGATCATTTACACACACACACACACACACACACACACACACACATCAGTGCCACCTACCATATCTACGTTACTTCTGGATGATGTATCTTTCCAACGGTGACAGAATTATTAAAACCACTTTGGTAGTTTCAGAGATTATCGATTTAAAAAAAAACAAATCTCTCTCTTTATTGTATTAGTATAGACAAATGTATGTTACTATGACAAAATATTAAAATACTGTATATATTTATTGATCGTGACTATACCTATTGACAGGTAGTTCAGTAAAATACATTTTTAGTTATATGTTTCTCTAAAATATACTTCATTCAGTTATACAAATATAGATAAAAAACATAGTTTCATGAAAACCAGATTCACACAATTTCTAGGTACATTTTTTTATATTTAATACGTCTCTGTTCATTAATACTACATAAGTAATTACCTACAATAATTTCCTGTATTTTTAGATAATTCTTACACATTTATTATATGTCAAATGCCCAATACCTGGCAGGTCCAAAACAACATTTCTATTGAAATTATTACTAAATGTTGACATAATAATTAATTTGGACAAATAGTTCAAAAAAACGATCTTATCTTAAAATATGGTAGTATGAGCGGTAAATAAAAATATAAATAAATAAGTCACCTTAAAATTCAATCATAAAATGTACTAAAACGTCAAAATATTATAATTATAAAACCAATATTTATATTAGAATACATCCGGTATTCTACTTATAATATAATGCAATTATCACCACAGATCACGAAATTTAAGACATTGAAATACATTTGCATGACTGCGCGTTTACATTGCATGACGGCGCATGTACATTTACATGACGGTGTGTTTACCGAATCCGACCGTGACTGTATGCGGTAGACACATTTCGTTTAGCCGCATACCTTAATCAAATTGGCTTAGCAAAAAAATTGACGTTACAGTAATACTGTGCAGAAGCTTGCTGGCTCGTTATTCGTTATTTAGTAAATTTGAAGTGTGAAAAGGATAGCATATCAACTCGAAAACGTCGCCCTAACGTCAACTTTTTCGTGCTAATCCCTCTGTTTACATTACGTCGGTAACTAGACCGACATCAGGCTTGAACAAATCTATTTTGACCGAATAGGGCCCACAATAACAACTTTTAATAGGACGGTCACGGCAAACGGACGGCGTTCTAATATGACTAACCCTAAGAGCATTTAACTAACTTGGTTATTTGCTCTAAGGTCAAACTAAATAACCGTTACATTAGTCGGTGATGCGGTCGGCCATGAGAATCTAAGTCGTCCCTTTTATATATTTATTCAGTTCTTCGATCGGGTCCTCTGTAATTTCCAAGGCGGCATGAAACTGTAACCAATTCACAAGTCATTTAAGCATGTGACTGCATACTTGCTCAAAGTAGGTTGTCGAAAACTGAAGAAGATATAAAATAGCATAGTACTCGTCAGAGCGCGTACCACAATCTCTATAATAAAGATATGATAATCTTATTGTACGGCTAAACCAACGCGTCCAGCCGCTTCTGCGATGACGTGCACGGTGGCGATCAGCTCCTGCAGTAATATTTGCATGGAAATGTTTACACCAACGTGTCCTGCGTCCTGCACGCACTATCTGGGTGGCGTCTGCACGCGCAATCATAGGGAGACACTGATCGCCACCGTGATCGCCACCGGGGACGCGACTGAACGCGTTGGTTGGTCCGTACCTTTACTGTACTGTAAGAATGAGATCTGGATATACGGTGTATACAACTCTGTCTCTTTTTAACTTTGCCAATGAGTTGGTGGTAACCGTCCTTTTAGGTGACGCTTTCTTTGGTAGACTCTCTTATACTCTCTAATTTAAATTTAAGTTGTCGTAAGCCTAATGTTGTTGTTGACTGGCGGCTTAGTCCAGTGGTTTAGAGATTAGGCCGCTCCACTCACAGAATCAAGTAGTCGCGGGTTCGATCGCTGCACGGGACAAACTATATGTGATCTTAAAATATTTGTTTCGGTCTGGGTATTTGTGCGAGTTTCATGTTTGTAAGCCCATCCAAAATACAGGAATAATTTCTAATGTGGGGCCGTATTTAAATAAATATTTATATAAATTTAATCTAAATATTTTCCAGTTTTAAAAAGATAATTGAGTAAAAGGAACTTCTTCAACTCCTATTTTATAAGAATAGCACCCATGTTAGCCCAAAAAATCCACTAATGTATCACGATAGCACAGTATACAACAGACTATATGACAAATGAATACATCTGACAAATAACGAGCTTACCAGTTTTGCCCCAGCTACCTAAATTCAAATTGTAGCACTGGACTAAATGGGATAATATGCAAGTCATTAAAATGTGTAAAAAATCGTAATATTATCAACATTAACCAACAGTATCAATAAATGGATACAGTATCAATTTATGGAGATTTATTAAAGAAAAAAAAGATAGCAGCTCTATTCCCATGACTATGAAATACGGTAGCACTTCTGCTTCCAATGTAAATGAGATATGTGAAATGTTCTCAGATTACTTTGGTTCAGTTTTCTAAAATATTAACATACCGTCGACTAATTTTACAAAGGTTTCTTCTCATGGTGCTAGTCTAAGTAATATCAATATCAGCGCGAGCATCATAAAAAATAAAATAAATAGTCTTGATCGTGATAAGGGAGCCGGACCTGACGGTATTCCTGCTTTCTTTATAAAGGAATGTAGGGATGAATTAAGTATACCATTTACTCTACAATAAATCTATTAACTCGTGCACATATCCCTCACAGTGGAAAACGGGACACATCATTCCTATTTACAAATCCGGCGATAAGGATCAGTGAAAAACTATAGACCTATCAGTATACTTTGCTAAATTGTTGCAGTCTGTTATTTATAATACACTTTACTCCCATTTTAAGCAGCTGTTATCTCCTGATCAACATGGTTTTGTCACCAACAGGTCAACCGTGAGCAATCTATTGGAATAAAAAAGCTATATTTGTAGTGCGTTTACTAAAAGAATTCAAGTAGACTCGGTTAACACAGATTTCAGCAAGGCATTTGATAAGGTCGATCATCTTTTGCTTTGTCAAAAGCTGGAGGTCTATGGCATCCACGGTCATTTGCTGCGATGGTTCATTTCATATTTGCATAACAGAAGTCAGCTCGTAAGTATTAGAGGCCACCTCTCCACACCTATTATTGTCACCTCGGGCGTACCACAGGGCTCGCATTTAGGGCCCCTTCTCTTCGCGATATTTATTAATGATTTAATCCAACATCTTACTGTTCCATGCTTACTATACGCTGATGACCTAAAGATTTATCGTATTATCAAAGATGACAAAGACTCTTGTGTTCTTCAAGAAAATTTATCAGCTGTATCTACTTGGTGTGCTTCAAATCAAATGTTTCTCAACATCGATAAATGTTCAGTTATTTCATTCACGTCTAAAAACAAAAGAGGTTGTTTAATTACTCGCTAAATAACTCAATACTGCAACGCAATACTATTGTTAAAGATCTAGGAGTTTATTTTGATGAAAAATTAACATTTCATGCTTACTATGATCATGTGATTGCAAAACGTATGCAACTTTTAGGTTTTATTCCTCGAACCTCTAAAGTTTTCAAAAATCAACAAACCTTAATCCATTTATACTATTCTCTCATCAGAAGCATCTTAGATTATGGGTCTATTATTTGGTCTCCATATTATGAATTTCATAGTAATAGGATAAAAGAGGTACAAACAAAGTTCTTAAATGTTATTTGCTATACGTTAGGAGTCGGTCGTGAATGTAGGTCCTATGCTGCAAGATTAGATAAATTCAAAATGCCCTCTCTAGCTTCTAGGCGCAAATGTGATGCATTAATCTGCCTTTATAAAATAATTCACTCCTATATTGATTCCCCTGCCCTTATTTCTCAACTTAATTTTAATACCCGTTATAGATCTCGTAACCCTTGCCGTGCTCTGTTTTCCTTGAATATTTATAAAAATAACACATCGTTCTATAATCCTCTTACTAGGATGTGCCGCCTTTATAACGACACAGTTTGTGCACATTCTTCTTTGGACATATTTAGTAACAGTCTGCCTAAATTCAAAAAGAATGTTTATAAAATTATTTGTGGACCGCACCCTTAATTTCCGTACCAAAGTGACAAAACTAATTTATTGTTTCTCTAGTAGGTATTTGTTAAATAAGATTAGGTATGATCTAAACAATAGCAATAAAAAATATTACTAACTTTAGATTTAACGAACTACACTAACTCAATTAACCCTCCTTTTTATTATTGAAATTTGGAACTTTCTGTGCCCACATAGTTAGAATTATGGTCTAGCTTGAAATATGGATAATCAAACATTGTAAACTTTCGAACTGTAATTTGTTTTGTGAGCCTAATAAATAAATAAATGTCTGAAAAGCGAAACCATCCCGGATTCATTAAAGATAGCTAAACTTACTCTAATTTTCAAGTCTGGCAATAAAACAGACCTGAGTAACTACCGCTCGATATAAGTCATCTCCAAAATATTTGAGAAAATTATATATAATCGTTAAGACCGATATTTTACAGATACCAACTCCCTCTACAATAAGCAGTATAGCTTCCGCTCCAAGTCGAAAACTCTCTCAGCTTGTGTAGACCTAGTTACAAACTTAAAAACTGGTATAGATCGGAAACAAATAGCACTAGGAGTTTTCATTGATCTAAAAAAAGCTTAAGACACAGTTAATCACAAAATACTCATTAACCTTCAAGCGGGCGCGCGGTCATTTGTAACGGGAGCGGTCGCGCGTAACCGAAAAGACCTGTGGGATGAATCAGAGATTTAAAGCACTAATTATTAAATAATCATTTCTTTTTTGGTACACAGGTATATTATCATTGTCTTAATAGTCTAATTTTTCAAAACAAGTACCTAAAATTATGAAAAAAAAAACAATTATTAAATCAATGATATAACTCAAATATTCTTTGGATCAAAAAAACAATTTAGAAACACAAAACTCTTTTACATACCTCAGATTACAAAAAAAAATAAACAATAATTTACTTTTATTTAGTTTTCATCTGGATCGGTTTCGTCGTCCATAAAACATTGGCTACAAATGAATTTTGTGTGACTTCTGCAAATATTTTTCAGACATGACGTACAGTGCGTCTTTGATTGCCTCCTTTTTTTGGCTGGACATATTTTACAGGTACCTCTGCATGTGCCAGAACTACCTGATTCAGCATCAGCAGCACCAACATCCATATTCAAATGTTCCCTTACGTTTCTTTTTAGTTTTCTTGAAAGGCCTACCATCGTGCTCTTCTTTGGATGTAATCTTTTGTCAATTCAATGCCTAATGTCCGTAAATACATTCGCCTTTTCCGTATAGTCACTTTATTTGCCCTCAATATCACCATGGCATTTATTCCAGCAATATCCAGAAGACGAAAGAAAAGTGTCAATGGCCATCTATTATTCTTCCTTGAAGTCGAATACATTTTTACTTTTTTATCAACTTCATCGACACCCCCTTTGGTTTTATTGTAAAAAGTAACAATGCTGGGTTTGCGTTTTTCGTTTGTACTTTCATCAATTTCCGCAGCACAATGAAGTGATGATAATAAAACTACAGATCTTTTCTTTTTAGGCACGTAAGATACGAGTGTAGCTGTGTCAGAAAATCCAAATTGACTTGAATATTCAGGCCGGTTTTTATCTAAAAAGGAAGGAGGTATTTCTTTTTTGTTTCTACGTATAGTATCCACAACAGAAATCTTATGATTCTTGGCCAAATCATTCACCAAAGACACACTGGTGTACCAATTATCGACTGTTAGGTTTCTTCCAGTGCCAGAAATTGGTAAGATTAACCTCTTCACGACGTCTGCCGCAGCATTACTCAACTGGTATGGACCTTTAGGCTGCTTGCCAGCATAAATTTCAATGTTTAGAACGTAAAAAGTTGCAGCGTCTACTAGTGGATAAAGCTTTATTCCGTATTTATCGGGCTTTGATTTTATGTACTGTCGAAAAGGGCATTTGCCACGAAAACCTACCATCATCTCATCGATTACAACGTTCTCTCCCACTGAATACGGTAAAAGACAGTTTTGTGTGAACATATCTAACACTTCTCTTACTGACGCAGCTTTGTCTAGAGTACGACGAGATAGTTGCGTAGTAGCATCATCAAACCGCAATGAGTTGAGTAGAAATTTTGCTCTTTTCATTGCCATAGTAGTAGGAAAAATAGGAATACCTGTCCCGTCACTGGCATATAAATCTTCTAAATTGGCGTGCGATGTCTTCAAGGATCCCGCTATGTACAACAATCCGAAAAGTGCTCGAATTTCCACTGCATCTGTCTGGTTGCAGTCACGTATTCTGTCATACGATTTCGCTTTTCTTTTGAATAAATTCGTTGGTATGTCTAACAATTTTTTCAATAATGTTCTCCGAAATAAATAAACTCCAGGCTTGCATAAATTTTGTCACTCTCACACCATTCCTACGAGTACCCGCATCTTCAGTAAGAATATTTTGAGCTTGACGCCGTACTCTGTTATTGTTAGATTTCTGCCACTTCATTACTTTATCGCGCCCTGTAAAACAGCAATTTATTTGTGAAAGAGGCAAATTATCTTCGTCTGAGTCCGAGCAGTGTGATTCTTCAGCAGATTGAGGTTCCCCTGAAACGATGCGGTCGGAAGTTTCAGAGCCTTGGTCGCTGAGCTCTGATTCACTTTCTTCTTCATCTTCTCTTAGTAATTCTTCAAGTATTCTATTTTCTGGTAACGGTCTACGACTCATTTCATATAAGAAATAATATTTCAAACTTAATTCGATAATATTGAGTGAAAGCCGAAGAAATGTTATGTCGCGTTAAGCGCCGCGCGTAACCTTTTCGACGACAGGCGCGTGTAGTCCTTTCGACGACTGCGCCGCGATTAAAACAATTGTGATCTGTGAGGTGGGAGGAGCGCCCCAAGCGACGGTAAACTCTTTATTTTACTCAAAATGATATAGTGACAGGCTACTAGAAATAAGAAATACATGTGATGGGTAATAACAATAATATGAACGAAAATGTATCACGCGGTCGAATCGACTACGCGCGCCCGCTTCAAGGTTAATAAATTATACGACGCTGGTGTAAGGAAAACTGCACTTGATATCTTACAATCTTATCTCTCAAACAGCAAGGTGCTATACTAGAACCCCTTCTTTTCCTGGTCTATATAAATAGTATACGAGATCTGAATTTTTCGGGAGAGTTATCTCCTCGTCTTTTCTTTTTTGGTAGCAAGATTCAAGCTATTATGAAACAAGCTCAAGAAGATCTAAATATTTTAAGTACATGGTTCCAACTGAATCTATTGACTATTAACACTACAAAGAGTAACTATATGATTTTCAGTATCAGAAATAAAAGAGTACCTAACTGTCCGCATCTTTGCATCAATAATGAACCTCTTACTAAAGTGGAATCTGGAAAATATCTCGGTCTCAGCCTTAATAGATATTACTTGGAAACTCCTCATAAATACAATACGGTCTTAACTATCTGCATTGATGGATATGCTTTATGGAACAGTTCGTTGTTTTCCTAAATATGTCCTTTATATTATATACAACGCTCTAATTAAGTCTTACTTAACTTACCTGTTGAGCTTTGGGGTACAGCTGTCAAGACAAATATACAAGAGTTGCAAATAACCCAAAATAAATAAATAAAAATCCTGTTTTACCTAAATTTACGAACAACAACCAATACCGTTTACAATTATACTAAAATAATGACAAAAATACTAATGTACAGATATATTACATGCATTTTGATAAGAAAATCCTCAGAAAAGACCTACGACCCACACCTGACCTGCATTTTCAATAAAAGCCCAAATTAAACGTCACATAATGAGAAATGCTAATAATATTTACCTACACAAACCAAGTACAACTAACTAAGGTATTAAAAAGATTGAATACGAAGGTGCCCAACTATATAACAAATTATCAAACAATATAATTTTTTTTCTAAGTATGGCACTTTTTAAAAAGAAGTTAATATTTCATATCCTAAAATGCACATCTTGAAACAAACAATATAAATAAATATTGAACCACCTGCAACCGAGTTCCCTAAATAAATAAAATTAGGCTAAACTAAAAGTACCTATATACATAGATTAATATAATCAACAATAATATACATATAAAAAAATAAAAGACAAAGAAATCTACACATACATAAACAACAAAATATATTCGGCCAAAAAGTAAGTATTGTAACCCAGCCAAACATTGTTGAGCTCGTGAAAAAAATGCCGGTTTGTGTAAAATGGTGCCACAATCGCACAGGAAAACATAATTATAACAAGAAGATTACTTTCCATCGGTTAGTTTTAAGATTTGTTTCCGATTTTTTTACAAAAACACCAATAGTAATATTTCGTTATTTCGTATGATTGCATTGCATAATTCCGTATGATTGTTTAATAATTAGGCGTGTCGAGCGTGTGGGAGTTTATACAATAACAACATATAAGGAAATATCATGCTAATTAAATGAAGGTAAAATAGCATACCCACTATTAGTTTTCACGACTGCCTCGTTGGTGTAGTGGTGAATGATACGGTTTGCGATCACGAGCTCCTGTGTGCAAACCCTAAGTCGTACAAACGTAGCTTTTCCATCTAAAAATCCTAGCACTTGTGCCCGGTATATGGCAATAGGTTCGCTCCCTATTATATGGGATCTAACGTCGTCGGCGAAAAGCGGGTGTACGCAGTACTCCTGTGCCATGACGGTACCCCCAGCTGGGGGCATGACGGTGTTTTTTTTTGTTTTCATCTTAATTATCATGCGTGTCTGTCATGTAGGATCTCCACCTTTTACACATGCATCAGGAAAAAGGTAACTTACCTTTATGTAATGATCATTTACTTCAAATCTGTTACCAGTCCAGTCGCACATTGGACAGATATGTTCTGGAGGTTCCTCTTCTACAAATTCCTAGAATTAAGAAGTACTTTTTATAATATTTCTCATAATATCATCATTAAGTCCGATTCATAATACGAAACAGTATACCCATTTCAAATGTATTTGATCTATTCCCAATACGCATACATAAGCGCAGATTTTTTTATTGTACTGTGTATTCGTATAGGATGTCTGAGATCTTGCTTCATTTATGATATATTATTATTTAAGAATTTTTCTAACCTGTCTTTTGGCAGCCTCATCATCAAAAATAGTTGTGTTTGCTCCAATCTCCACGGTATCCAAAGTGTCATAATAAACATCCAATTCTGAAAATCAAAAAGTTCATTGTAGTTTTATAACATAAAGATCCCATCAGTTAGGACACGTTCTAATTGGTCATGGTAAGATAGTCTAGGTCTTCCCCGAAACCAACGTCCTGCCACTTTTGTGACGTCACTTGGCGTTTTTTACATAATAAACACGATCATATATTATATAATAAACACCATCATATATATAATTAACACGCCTATATTTCAAAAGCAGGGATGGCAAAAGTGTACTGCGTACACCCACTTTTCGCTGACGACGTTAGGCCCCATATAATAGCGAAGAGCTTATTTCGCTATTGGATAACGAACCTTATATCAAAAAAAGCATAATTAATTTGACTTAACGACGGCTGGACCAAGGTCACCGACATAGCCGTTAAGATTAGCAAGCTGAAGTGGCAATGGGCGGGCCACATAGCGCGAAGATCGGACGGGCGTTGGGGCAGAAAGATTCTAGAGTGGAGACCACGTATTGGCAAGCGCAGCGTGGGACGACCACCTGCCAGATGGACCGACGATCTTGTGAAAATCGCAGGAAGTCGTTGGATGCAGGTGGCATCGGACCGGTTACGCTGGAAAGCGATTGGGGAGGCCTATGTTCAGCAGTGGACAAGTATAGGCTGAGATGATGATGATGATGATGAACGACGGCTGGGCCAGTGTTAGGATCGGGTTCGATCAGGACACGGAAAAGTCAGTGTTAGAAGAATATACGATCACGACTTTGTTTTTCCCGTAATGGAGAATAAGCCAATTCTTATAATATTATTATTCTATACAGTCCACATAATAGGCGATAAGTTTATTGTCGTGAAAAGCAGCTCGAGCCATGTGAATTAAAAATTCCTTTTAGGACGACCACGTAAAGTCTGAGTGGCGGCCTGGTATCAGGTACCTCGGGTAAATCGGGGCTCGAAGCCACAAGGAAATGTAATGTACTCGTAAATATTTAATGTTCGCCTCGTTGACTGCATCGTTCGTTCAGGTCGATGGATAGAATACTCTTTATTATACACTACTTGTATGACTAAGTTTAGTGATGCATGGTCCTGGTCTCGAATCCTAGATAGGCCAGTAATGATTTTTTTAGAAAAAAAAATGTAGCCCTATAGTAGTAGGCGTGCCGTGGGTACGTTTACAAACATGAAAAGTGTGTGTGTGTGTGTGTGTGTGTGTGTGAGTGCGTGCGTGTGTGTGCGCGCGCGTGTGTGTGTGGGGGGGGGTGTATGTGTGGGTGTATGTGTGTGTGCGCGCGTGTGTGTGTACGTGCGCGTGTGTGTGTGTGTGCGCGTGCGAGTGCGTGCGTGCGTGCGTGCATGCGTGTGCGCTCGTGCGTGTGTGCGTGCGTGTGTGTGTGTATTATTCATAATTGTGGATCACAAAAAGATTTGTCCCGTGCGGAAATCGACCCCGCGACCCAGCGGACGGAGTGGCTGAAGCTCCTAACCACTGCGCCAAATCGTCCGTCGTATTGGGATTGGGATTTTATCGCCTATTAGGATTTTTCTATCAAAAATTCTGTGTAACACTGTAGTCTGGAATTGTGCCCGGCATTACGACAATGGGCTCCCTCGCTGTTATATTGGTACCTAACATCGTCGGCGAAACGTGAGTGTATTTATTTATTTATATAGGAATACAACATAATGCAACATATTAAATCATACCTCCACAAAGCTGTGCAACCAGTTAGACTGTGGGGTCAGTTAAGTCTAACTTAATATTATGGTAATACTAACTTAGCACAAACTTAGGTAATGATTTTCAGATTCCTTTTAAAAAAAGTCTCGCCCCTTATGGCCGCCTGCAGACTATTCAAAATGTATGGGATGCGTTTTTCACCGAAGTAATTGGTCACCCTTGGAACATTGTATCTGCCGTGGGTCACCAAGCGCGTACTGTACACATTGCTCTTTGTATTGGATCTTTTGGCCTGCGGTCAAAATCGTAACTAACGCTGTCATCAAGTCAAATGTCACTTCATGACAGTCACAAAGTTGCCATTTGCTATGAAATTTACCCAAGTTGTTTTTGAATTAGTATCCATGTGGACCCACCTGCTAAATTATCTCCTTGGAAGTAGAAAAGTATTAAATAGTAAACCTCATTTCACACCAACGTCTGTTCGGGCATTGTGATTCACCAATTATGTGGGTGGACCGCAAAAACTGCGACTCGGAATATGAGGGTAGTTGGAAAACTACAACATTGAATTCGGGTGCAAGGGTGTTGATCGATTACCGGAAATATTTAAATTACTACATTATTCGTCGGTTTATTTGTGCAAAACAACTTGTGAGATTTCGGACAATAAGGTGGTATGCTAAAGACATCAATATAAAAGGATTGAAACAACCAGGCAGCCGTGCACGGCGGAGCTACCTTCGGGAGACGAGTCAAGGTGAGTGGTTCACCTTGTATTTGGGGATTGCGGTGCCTGGACTCCCAAATCTAACCGATAGAAAACTCAGGACCAGCAACTGAGGTATCGAAGGGGTTTTCACATGAACATAATTTTGGTCCCCGAGCCGGATTGGGTTTTCGTAAATTAGTTGGTTAGATAGGGGTTTCATTTATTTATAACGGTTACAAACGGGGTACCTACTTTTGGCATAGAAATAATTATTTAAATTGTAATAGGCATTGTGTTTAGAGGTTCTATTGTTTTCCAAAGATGGCAAAATCTTTTGAAAGCAAATTTAAAATTAAATACGACTGGTTTGTAGATTCGTCAAAATTAGTAAATAGTAAAACTTGTAGTTCGGGTGTTTTATCAGCTCGGTTCAAAAAACTGCATGACTATTTCAATGTTTTAACGGAGTCATACGAGGGCATACTGACCAATACTTCTTCAGAAGATGAAGAAATAATCGGTAGATATGAGGTAAAATACAAAGAGGCCACGGAGTTATACAACCAGTTGGATGCGGTCTCGGCGGCCTATCCGAACCTTGACGGCACCCACATGCCCACGGAGGGCGCGTCAACGCCGCGGCTACCGCGGATTGTGCCTAGTACGTTTGACGGGGACGTTTTTTCATGGTGTAGCTTCATTAGTCTGTTTACATCATTGGTTTTATTACACGGAAAGATATCACTAAAACGGAAAAATTTCATTATCTTATTTCGCACGTGGAAAAGGAGCCTAAAGCACTTATTAAACATCTGCCGATGGTGGACGGGTCGTTAGACACGGCATTGGATATCCTAAAAGGCCGGTATGAAAATAAAAGATTGTTGGCGGATTCACTGATTGCGCGGATTTTACATTTGCCGGTGTTGAATAAGTGTGCTGGGCTTCGAACTAAAATATTGAACCCGTTATTGGAATCTTCGCGGGCATTAGCTAATTTAGGTTTTCCAATTAACGAGTGGAGCTACATTTTATTGCATGTAAGTCTACAAAAATTACCAATTGACGTCAGAACACGGTTTGAGCAAAAACACGGTGGCAATAATATAAGTTTACCCACTTTTGATCAGCTCATAGAATTCCTACAACATGAATGTAGACTTATAGACACGGCCACTGCGGAACCGGTTTCTTATTACGCGGATCGCACTCACAACAGGCCCGAGCGCAGGGTGCATAATATTGTGACGGAACCACCAGCACAGGACCAGCGGGAACGGGCGAACAACTACGGCCGTATTAAAGACTGTGGCTATTGTCAGAGGTCGGGGCACGGTATAGACAGCTGTTATAAATTTGCTGACATGTCCAGGTCTAAACGTAAGGATTGGGTTAAAAGACAATTCTTATGCTTTCGGTGCTTCGGTACTCATTTGGCGGCATCGTGTACCCGCAAGGTACCATGCAGTCGGTGCGGAAATATCGGACATAACAAACTAATTTGTACAACGTCCATTGCGCGCTCTGACTCACCGGCGGACGGCGAGCCGTATACACGGCGCGCATTTGTTACGGCGCAATGCGATAGAGCGACGGGCGGTCGGCGGCGCTCACCTATTACTCAGTCGCGGCGGTCACGGCACGCGTCTCCTAGGTCGTCGGTTCGAGACTCGCGTTATCCACGGCGTGGTGATAGTTCCGCGGGATCTATGGACCGGGTACGCGAGTTAAAGGATGGTTACGGGCGTGATTCGGACCCACGGGGACAGCGGGACTGGGAGACCCGACACCGCCGGGAGCGGACTGATTGGGGTGGGCGGCAGTCGAGTCCTGTGGTGCCGCGTGTGCCACAGGAATAGCAATTACAGTCGTGTAATGTCGCCTCGGTACCTCGGCTAGCGGATAATGTCATCTTACCCATGGTCATTGTAGAAGTAAAATCCAATCGGGGGGATTTTATCAAATCCAGAGGCCTGCTAGACCTGGGTAGTCAAGTCACTATAATTAAGAGTGATTTGGTAGCAAGTTTGGGTTTAAGGCGACATTACAACCAAACACCGTTAACAGGCGTCGGCGGATTTAATAACAATGAATGTTGTCATGTTGTTAAATTTTATTTTAAACCGGTAAATTCGAGTTATTTGTTATCGGTTACGGCGGTGGTTTTGAAGAAACCAACTTCATATTTAGCGCGTAGGTTTAGTAAACAAATTGCTCATATAAAATTTTCGGATGACGGTTCATTTAATATGTCAAATGTTGACATAATTTTCGGATGTGACATATTAGGTCAAATTTTAAATGGTGAAAAGGTGAATTTCGGTACTGATGGACCGTATGCTTTAGGCACCATTTTTGATTTTGCGATTTTCGGTCCGGCGCAACCATTAAAAAATGATAACTCGGAATCAAATGTTAATGTTGGTGTTACATTAATTGAAGCGGTCGAGAGATTTTGGCGATCGGAAGAACCACCCAGGCTGAAAATCAAGGACCCGGCGGACTTAGAATGTGAACATTTGTTTTCTACAACTACCTCACGCGGCTCGGACGGAAAATATGTTGTCAGATTACCACTGTTGCCAGATCGACAGCGGTTGGGAGAATCTAAGGAGACGGCCCTGCGTCGATTTACGGCCTTAGAACGAAAAATGAAACGGCTACCAGAATTTAAAAAAAAATATGTGGAATTTATGTCGGAATATTTAAGACTCGGTCATATGACGGTTTCCAAATTTGATGTTTCGTCAGGACAGGAACATTATTTTCTTGCGCATCACGGTGTTTTTAAAAAATTAGGCGACGTCGGAAAAATTCGGGTAGTTTTCGACGGAAGTGTACCCACCAGCACCGGTGCGTCCATCAACGATTGTTTGTTCACGGGTGAACGACTTCAAAATGACATCACACAAATTATAATTAATTTTCGGTTGCCTCTGTTTGTGTTCACTACGGATGTGAAAATGATGTTCCGGCAAACCTGGATACATCCGGACGATCGGAAATACCAATTAATATATTGGCGCTCGTCACCCGATGAACCGTTGGTAGTTTATGAGCTGACCACAAACACATACGGGTTAAAGTCCAGTCCATTCGTCGCTATACGGTGTTTACATCAGTTGGCGAGTGACGAGGAGCACCGGTTCCCGCGGGCGGCCCGGCTGCTGCGTCACAACAGTTACGTGGACGATCTGAACGGCGGCGCGGACACGCTGCGCGACGCGCGGCATCTGAAGGACGAGCTCGTGGCGCTCATGCACACGGCGGGCTACGAGCTCAGGAAGTGGTCGTCGAACGCACCGGAACTGTTGGACGACTTGCCGGCGGATCATTTGGAGACGGCTCAGTCATTTAACATGGATACCGACGGATCGGAATTTATGAAGGTTTTAGGTATACAGTGGAACCCAAGGTCAGACAGTTTTTCGTATAAGTTGAATCTACCAACGGACACTACTGTCACTCGGCGCAGTATTTTATCATTGACGGCTCGCCTTTACGACCCTCTCGGATGGGTGTGTCCGGTTGTTTTCAAAATTAAATTATTACTACAACGATTGCTTAGCACTGGTGATAATTCACGGAAGGTAGACTGGGACGCTCCCGCGCCGCAGGATATAGTGCGAGCGTGGCGCGATATCGTTTCGGATTTGCCTAATCTACAAAAGATTACAATACCTAGATGTCTGAAACCGGATAAAAATAGCAGTTATTCGGTTCATGGGTTTTGTGACGGATCATCGGTAGGATTTTCTGCGGTCGTATATTTGCGGTCGGTGGATGAGGCCGGTAATGTCTTTATGCGGTTGCTTATGGCTAAGTCTCGGGTGGCACCATTAAACACAAAGCGGACCATCCCTAAGTTAGAGCTGAGTGGTGCGACCCTATTGACTACGCTTATCAACCACATAGTCCCCTCCCTGCAGAGTGACATTGCGATTGATGATGTCGTGTGTTGGTGTGATAGTACCATTGTATTGGCGTGGCTAAAAACATCACCACATAAATTACAAGTGTTTGAAGGAAATCGGGTATCTCAAATTATTTCATCTAAAGTAGATATTTTATGGAGACATGTCCCCGGCGAGATGAACTGCGCGGACGTGGCGTCGCGCGGCGCGACAGCCGACGAGCTGCTGCAGCACCCGCTGTGGTGGGGGCCGCGCTGGTTGCGGGACCCCCCGGCCCGGTGGCCCGGCGAGTGCTCGGACTTTCCGGCGGACATGTTACCGGGCATGAAAGCTAAAGTTGTTAACCTTAATACCGTCGATTCAGAATTCGATTTATTGGATCGGTACAGTTCGTACGATAAATTAATAAATGTAACGGCGTACACACTACGGTTCGCTAATAATTGTAAAAATACATGTAAACTCGGCGGTAATCTCTCAGTTGCGGAACGTAGAAACGCGACCATACATTTAATACGAATTGTACAAAATACATATTTTCACGAAGAAATTTCGGCCCTTCAGTCAAAGAAATCAATTAAGGGCTCACTTCGGCGGTTGAATTTATTCATTGATAACGATCAGTTGCTTCGTGTCGGCGGCAGAATAGGTGCGTCGGAGCTGCCGTACGCTGCGCGGCATCCTGTTTTACTACCGGGCAAAGGTCGCTTCACGGAACTATTGGTAACTCATTATCATAAAATATTTTGTCACGTCGGTGCAAATACACTTTCGGCCATTTTATCTCGGACCTATTGGATTGTTTCGGCTCGACGCGTGACGCGTCATATCACCTTTAAATGCGTACAGTGCTACCGGTCCCGGGCGCGACCTGTCCAACCCTTCATGGCGGATCTGCCCGCAGATCGTGTACAGGGTGTTCGTCCGTTTCTCGGAGTCGGTACGGACTTTGCCGGACCATTTTATATTAAATCTAGCTCGCTACGGAACGCGAAGATAGAAAAATGTTTTTTGTGCATTTTCGTATGTTTAAGTACTAAATGTGTTCATTTGGAAGTAGTCAGTCAACTATCGGTTGAAGCCTTTATAGCGGCGTTTACGCGATTTATTTCTCGTCGAGGACTACCCTCACTAGTGCGGTCGGATTGTGGCACAAATTATACGGGCACGGATAAATATTTAAAAGAATTGTATGTTTTCTTGCGGGACAACCAATCTGAAATTGAACGGAACTTGACGAAGAATCACATTAAATGGCTATTTAATGCGCCCTCGAGTCCAAACCACGGCGGTTTATTTGAGGCGGCGGTTAAATCTGCAAAAACACACGTCAAGCGTGTGCTCGGCGAAGCACGTTTAACGTTCGAAGGGCTCACCACGTTCTTCACCAAGGTGGAGGCCGTCATGAACTCTCGCCCGTTATATCCGCTTAGTACGGATCCGACGGATCTGGATGTATTAACTCCGGGGCACCTTTTGATTGGACAACCACTGGTGGCTCTCCCTGAATACCCTTACACCGATGTCAGTGTGCACCGGCTGTCTCGGTTTCAACAAATTCAAAAGATGTCTCAACACTTTTGGTCTCGGTGGAAAAATGAATACCTACACACTCTTCAACAGCGGTTCAAATGGACCTCACAGACGGAACCTCCTAAACTCAATGACTTGGTTTTGATTAAAGAAGATAATTTAGCTCCTTTACATTGGAAACGCGGACGGTTAGTCAAACGTTTACCAGGTAAAGACGGGGTTGTACGGGTTGCAGAAGTGAAAACTCAAAACGGTGTCCTGATGAGGCCCATTTCTAAATTGTGTAGGTTACCCATAGATAATTAGGAACCAAGACGGGTCTTGGTTAGGCGGGGGGATGTTCGGGCATTGTGATTCACCAATTATGTGGGTGGACCGCAAAAACTGCGACTCGGAATATGAGGGTAGTTGGAAAACTACAACATTGAATTCGGGTGCAAGGGTGTTGATCGATTACCGGAAATATTTAAATTACTACATTATTCGTCGGTTTATTTGTGCAAAACAACTTGTGAGATTTCGGACAATAAGGTGGTATGCTAAAGACATCAATATAAAAGGATTGAAACAACCAGGCAGCCGTGCACGGCGGAGCTACCTTCGGGAGACGAGTCAAGGTGAGTGGTTCACCTTGTATTTGGGGATTGCGGTGCCTGGACTCCCAAATCTAACCGATAGAAAACTCAGGACCAGCAACTGAGCTATCGAAGGGGTTTTCACATGAACAACGTCTGTGATGTGTCAGTGTCATCCAATGGCCAAAAGATTCTTGTGGGACTGTACATATTGGTCACACCCGCTTGGATAGTGACACGAACGGTGTGAATTTTTATTTCATTACTACGCCTGAAAGTCCAAGTGAGAAATATCGATGGATTGCAGCGAACCCAGCCAAGATGAGAGCATTTTATATTCTCTTTGCGCGATCGATAGCGTCTTGTGCCACCCACGTGTAGCGCTTGATTTAATCGCATAAATTTTCGTTGTATATATTATATTAATAATATATCTATAAAAATCATGATTTTGCACGAATCCAAAAAAATAATAAGGGTTCGACCAAACCAACGCGTTCAGCCGCGGCGATGACGATCAGCTCCTGCAGTAATATCTGTTTGGAAATATTCGCACACATGCGTCCTGTGTTCTGCACGCGCTATCTGGGCGGCGTTTGCACGCGCAATCATAGGGAGATACTGATCACCGCCGTGATCGCCGCCAGGGACGTCACCGCGGCCGAACCGCGGCTGAACGCGTGTTTTTGACAGTACCTTAAAGGTGCCTACTAAACAGCAGTGCGTAATTCGCTTTCACTGTCAGTATCAAAAAATACCTAGTAATATGCGGGTAACTGAATTGAGGTTAAGCTTTGGCCATGGAACTTTATACAAATTTCCGGCGGGATTTGCTATCCACAGCGATAATAAATATAGCTTACTAGATGACTCGGTGAACTTCTTACCGCCTAAATTGATTTGATTGTAAATATTTATCAGAACGCCATCTATTGAAAGTAATCCGAAGTGACAATTCCCATAAGAAATTACCAATTTCGATATTCCGATGTTCTTTTGGGTTTTTCTTAACTACCCTAGTATTGAGGCAAAAATACAAAAAAAAAAATCAAATTAGTCGATCCATTTTCGAGGCTTTGAGAGACTTATACACGAAAATTAATTTTTATACATTATATAGATACAGAGAGATATAAGTGAGATATGCAGGGATTTAAAGATACTGGTGTATTTATTTATAAGGCATGCGGTCTCAACGTGGATAACGATCAAATTTCGGTTCAATAAGACGAAATGATTTTAATGAAATTAGGTGCATTTGGTAGTCTTTACTCTCAAAACTATTGATTATTTTCGGTATCAAAAATCGACGCCTTTGACATTGACTTCGAGACTGCAGGCCCGGCCTTTAGTGTTAAAGACTGTAGAAACCCAGTTTACCTAGAAGAGCTAAAGTGCAATTTATTTTATACTTATAATAACTTACCCGTTTCATCTGTATGGGTGTGATACATAAAGCCATACGGAGACGGAGATTTCACAGTTTCATATTCTTCGTAGAAATCAGGATCAAGTACAAGAAAATAACTGGCTTCATGGTCCTGCACTCCTTTTATCCGTGTAATGGATAATAGCTGCCTGGAAAAGGAATAAAATACCATAATTTCAATAGCATGTTTAAATATTAGATTGGAAAAGTCTATCTATCTATATCATCCTGACTTGTCCTGAAGTTGGAAAATTAGGCTTTAGGCTTAGCCTCTAAAACAAGCATGTCAAACATGCGGAATACTAAGCATCTTCCTGGGACCCGAATGAATTTTGAAAACAGCCAGATAATACGGCCCACGAACGAATTAAAAACTGTTTTGGAAATTGAATAAATATACTTCTATCTATCTATCTATATCATCACGCCATATTCCTTGCGGGGATGCAGTACAGAGTTCCAACAGGTTCCTTCCTACTAAATAGTACTTTTTTCGTTAAGATTTTCAGTAGTTTGTCTTCTTTAAGATTGAGTTTTGCGGCCCACCTAGGCCACGGTCTTCATACTTTTAGCCCACCAGTGACTTTGATTTTGTCATGGCTGCTCTAAAACATAGGAGCTATTGTCGATGATAAGTGGCTGTACAGTACACTTCTGCTGCCCCTTTTAGGGGAATATAGGCGTGATTATGTTTATTCTTCTTGTGTATAATAGATAAGATTAATAAGAAATGTGGAGATAGCAAAGTATCAAACAAGGTCTAAGGTTCAAATTTTGGCTAGCACCACTGGGTTTTCCAAAAGCGTGATGGTCACTTCAGATGAAAAACTAAAAACAATAGAGTTTCTTAGTAATTAGTCTTCAGAAAATTACGCGAATTAGATTTGTTTCGTGTGTGAGATACTGTTATCGGAATGATGACATGCTCGCTTCTTCGTACGTGGGGACCAAAATAATCTCGTCCAAATTCGGGTTCAAGGAAAAACGGGAAATCAAAATGAATATATAACTCATTTGTTTTTGTACCTACATAAAGCAATTCCTTTTGTACATGTTGATGTTACTATCTTATATCATCTCCTGAAATCCCGTGCGATGTACATAAAAAGTACAGAATTCAGAAATACCTATTACACAGAGCGCTTAGCGAAATGGAAAACGTGTTTGTTTCTATTCTCTTTTTACAAGGAGCTTTTAGCTTGCGGCCAAAACCGGAACTAAGGCTGTCATCAAGTAAAATGTCATAACAGTCGCGGAGTTTCCGTTTGCTATGAAATTTAACCAACTACTTTTTTAATTAGTAAGTAATTGTAACACATGGACTGCTCTGTCGGATCACGCTACCCCAAATTCATTGAGACTAAGTAAAAAAAGTTTGGGGGCATGGAGATGTAGTGAGTACACTTCTGTCTAACTCTTGGGGAAAAAACTTGAAAGATAAAAAAGAAAAATGGCATGGGATACAGCAACCACACGAAGAAATGTTAATATAAATCACTATACTTTATCTGCCAAGAAAATCTTTCACAATTAAAAGGAGATTTTATTGTTATGGAAAAGGGGGCAAACTGTAGTAGAGAGTTTCGACAGGATCATTCTTTAAGGAGGGCCTAGCCGTGAAAATCGTTTTTATTTCCATGATCTAGTTGAAATAACAGTGTAAATCGATGATCGATAGACTACGTGACTTTTTATTTTAATATATCGCAATTGAAACACTGATACAATGTTATTACTCCACACCGTTTTTCTAAGAGAGGATGGTACTTCCCTGGTTAAACCAGTCCAAATATAAGCTGCAACCCGCTACAGGGCGAGTACCTCAATCTCTATGTAATTTTAATTTGCTGTAAGAAAAAGAAGTGTCTCATAGTTCTGCCTCTTTTTCACGGCAAAGTAAGATTAAAATGGTTTTGCTAACGCAGCTGTGGTAGCCCCCAGACTCTACCACTCTAGTGCAAGTATCTCTTGAAATTGTCAGTAGCGTACTATTATAGATTTTCACACCTGGAGTCACTATCTTGACCAAGAATCTTCTCGAAGAATTGTTCGATCAACCGTCGGGCGCAAATCCATTTGATAGAATTAACATCAGATGGTATTTTGAATTCGAAGATTCTGTCAGAAACCTTAAGTTTGAGCCTGGTCATAATTCTTTATTTTGTCTGTAAATGGAAATTTTAAAACATTTCGAGAACATGTATATTTTTTATTACAGGTATAAGCATGTTGTACTATCAAATAATGGTACAACTGCCTCGTTAGTTTAGTGACGAATAATGCGCTTTGCGATTGAAGTCCTGGGTTCGAATCCTAGGTCGGACAAATGTAGTTCTTCTATCACAAAATTCCCAGTATCAGTCCGGAGTCTGGAATTGTGCCCGGTATAAGGCAATAGGCTCGTCCCCTATTAGATGGGACCTAACATCGTCGGCAATAAGTGAGCGTGAGTATACGCTATTATATATTATAGTTCATTCTCTTCTTAAAAAACGTGTATATCAATATAACTATTACTGTTAATAGTTTATCTAACCCATTGATTACATTCGTCTTACTCGCACGGCAGGGTGAAGGGGAGTGGACAGGAAAATGAGCAGCAGGGGTATATCAACTTTATATTTCCGAGTAGCTTAGTCTTAAATTATCCAGTTTCCTGCTCACGACCGTGGCTTACATTCTTCGCTGGCCAGTTTCATGTCCTTTCCTTGTTTGTCATGCGAGGGACCTGAGTGTAATCCGGAGTCTAACAACGAATTCCCAGTGGATGTTTAGAGAAGTTAGTAAAGACTTAAGTAAAATTAGTGGGGTCTCGCACCAGTTCGCCCCGTATGTTTTGCCCCTGAGGGCATAAATGAACCCGTTCGCCCCTTGAAAGTTAAAACGTTCTCGCACGCCCCTCCTTTAGTCTTTATCAAAATACAGTTTCAGAAAAAATTTAAAACCCTCTACTCAAAGTGTAATAACAGTGAAATAAAATTTAGATTACAATATACATTTTGAAAAATAATGTTTATATTGAACGAGGGAAAAATGGGTATTTTATAAATTTTAAAAATAAGTTCGCTCCGTGTTGATTGGCGCATGGTACCCTAAAAAGGGGCGGAATACGCTTTTATATAATAAGGGGCGAAAACAAAGAGCGAACGGGTGCGATACCAATAGTAATAGCTTCTTGATTGAGCTGCAGTCCTATTTTCTTTTTACTACGCTGCATTATTTTATAATCTGACTTTTTTCAACAATTAAAGTTGGGTTAAAATTCTAGCTGAAATATCTGAAATAAATAAAAGAAATACACAGCATTGAACTCGCACCATTACGGCTATTTAACCGATTATCATTCGATCAGACTATTAATGCACAATAAAAATTAATTTATAAAAAATAACTTTCTAAGGACTGCCTCGTTCAAATTAATTAGAAAAATTAACAGTATCCGTCCGGAGTGTGGTATTGTGCCCGGTATAATGGCTATAGGCTCGCCCCCTATTACATGGGACCAAACATCGTCGGCGAATAGTGGGTGCCCATAAAACACCACTTCCACCACCGCTTGAGAAATTTACGTGCGATGGTGTATATTTTATAACTTTCCAAATTAAATCTAAATTACTTACAAATATTTATCACTAAAATATTTTCCGAACTCACACTAACATTCGTTGAAAATAACACTGTGACACTTTGTTGCAAAGGTGTAAAAAAATAACTTATTATTTTATACATAAAGTATAAAAAACGTACAGTACCGCTGTACTGCGTTTAAAATAACTATGAATGCGTAAATTACTGTGTACACAACACATCGAGCTATATACAACTACCCTCAATTTTTGATATTTTTTATAATATACAAAAATATTGTAGGGTAGATTATTTTTTTAATAGCTAGTCTGTCTAGATTGAGCATTGCTAACAAAAATGGCGCCAAAAAGGGGCATATAAAACGCACTATGTGTGCGTGATGTGTCTTCGATATTTTTGAAAATTTGTTCGAAAGTTGTCAATATGTGCGTGCGTGTGTACCATGAGTCTTACTATAATTTATCAACGTGGGTAAATAATTGTGCCGTTTTCACGCGCGTGATGCTCTATTTAGACAAGTAATTCATCTAAATATAATATAGGTGTCGTATCCTATTATTTGAAAATCAGTTAATGGAATGGCGATCAGTTATTTTCATTAGAGTAATCTTGTTTTCTTGTCATAGACATACTCTATGATTGCTCGAGTGTGTTTAGTTGCGAAGCGATGACAGATGACATCTGTCAGATGACTTATCACCGATGACAGATAGTCGATGTAAGATGGCGGCCGGCGCTGCGTTGGGAGTCTATTAGCAACGGGGCAAGCGCTTGGACGTATGGCGGAGCAGCTAACCTCACTGCATTCCATGTGACTTAATAGCCGGACGAGACCCCAGTGTTATTTCAAGATTTCCTTTATATTCGGCCACCATGCGGACGACTATGAAAACGAAGATAAATCCACCTTTCACCGCTACCGGCATTGAAACGGCCATCCAGAAAACCTAAGCGCCGTTATAGGTAATTTTATTAAATGCAATTTTTGTACGTGGACAAATTTTGATACCCAAAATTAGTACATTGAGGGGGAAGTGTTTGAAAGGGTCAATAAACCGCACTAGACCGTCACGCATACATCCTCCAAGCGGCAGTGACAGAGGGGTACCGCGTACACCGACACTTCGTTAAGCCGAGTTGAAAGCCTCTTATCTGAAACTTATCAAGCCGCCGTTAAGGCTTGATAAGTTCCAACAGCAGGTACTCACAAACCTGCCTCCGCCAATCCGCACTGGGTCCGCGTGGTGGAGTATGACATAATCTCTCACCTCGATTGGTGAGATAAGAACTTTGCCCAGCAGTGGGCAGTATACGCGAAATAATTATTATATTCATAGGGCCCAATTACTTCTTCTTCTTCTTCGGGCCCAATCTGTACTATTATTGAAGATTTACTGACTCGTTCCGTACCACATAATGAGCTTAGCTTCGTGGTTTGAATCCTGGATCACACAAAGTTTGGTTTATCTATCAAATCGTCCTGGTCTTGGAATCTAATCTTAGCCCAGAAAAATTGTGTGTGACCGGTATAATGGTCGGCTGCGATAGGAATTTGACGTGATGATATATTTATATCATCACACCAGATTTTATGTTATGTGGTAAAATTATATCTACATGTCACCGATCATGTTAAGTCCAAATACAATAAAGGTCGTATATCGCCATGATGCAGATCCAATAATTTTTCCTCCAATTCGACGAATACTTGAAAACGCGCCATCTAGTGATCAATGTACAGAACCCTAAGAATGCGAGTTCTACTCCTATATACTAGCTGATAAAATTTTTAGTACTGCGCGACAACAAACTTTCGGCCCTTGGGTGACATTGACAGGGGGCGTTGGTGTGAAATTAGGGTTAACATTTAGTTAAAATTTCCTACTCCCAAGGAAATATGTTATCAGGTGGCTACTAATTAAAAAAAAATTGGTCACATTTAAACGGTAACTCAGCGACTACCATGAAATGAAATTTTACTTGATGACAGCCTTACTTCCAATTTTAGCCGCGAACGATCTTTGTGGGACAGTTTATTAGTTGTTAGCGCATGCGTTTTTGTTGTAATACATTTATAAGTGATAGCCCATGTGTTATTCCGATGTATAATCTTTATAACTGCAAAGGTCCCTCAAAATCCGCTCAGGATTATTTACGTAGTAGAGTAACAAACATCCATATATCCTAACATACTTTTGTATTCATAATATTATTAGGATGTAGGGTTATCAAAAATCTTTACACATCGATTATATCGAAGACAAAATGTTTTTTTATCTCCTGCACCTATTCAGTATTATTGTGTAATCAGTATTTCTTATGAATCGATTTCTAGAATTTGATCTGAGGTTGCAACCCAACCTTTTGCGCAATACTATGGTAACCTTACCTTGCCCTGAGAAAGAGACGCGTAATAGTTTATAGCTCCGCTATTTACACCATATCGGCCGCCATTACGCAACAAACCTCGTAAAAGGCGAAAGGTTTATGCGTTTTGAAGAAAAAACCCTTACATTCCTTTTTTCGGATACAGATACCGCACACAGGATCAGACACTGACCTCGCTGGCGAGGTCGAAGAATACCTGGCCCGCCGGCCGGTGTAGACCACCACGGTGAGACACCTAGTATATGCCCTTCTCCATAGCGGCTGGTCAAGCCGAGGCCGTTCCTCTTTGAAGCGCCATTGACCTTTGTCCTTCTGGCTCGTGCGTAGTGGTTGCATGCTCGCCTTCTTGTCCAGTGAACCTGCAAAGGCCCCGCGGCCAACATTTCATTTGATAAAAGGCGTTTTCGTAGTGAGAAAATAAGACGCGTAAATAGCATGTACGTACATGTGAACTGACTAACTATTGGGTTTTACTTTTTTAACATGCTTTTACCAGCATAACTTGTAACCGAATGTTTTGACTTAATTTTCACCACCATCAAGGCGTCTGATTAACTTGAAAATTGGTACAGGTATCAAGGACCTCTGGAACTGGAACTCTGTACTCTCTGCCTACCTCGCAAGGGATCTGACGTGACGATATAGATAGATAGATAACAAGGACCGCCGACAATATAATAATTTTAAAATTTTCGCCCAATATCCTGACCAGAAACACCAGGATAAAAACACGATTAATTTTACAGGTTACGTACATATTACCATCTACGTTCTTTTGTACTAACTACTTTTATGTTGTTTTGTGACTCAAAAATAAGAAAATAAAACAAATTAAAAAACGAAATATTACGCTTTTTAAAAATAAAATTAATTATATTTTAATATTTCTCCTTTTTAGTTCGGTTTGCCATTATAGCGTGTCTTTTTAGTTATTTAAAAATATAATTTGTTTAGCGAGATTCCGTCCAATGTACGTACATATTTATTTATTTATTTTTATTTGGACATCCAACACTTTACTAACTACAGAGTATAAAGTTTACGTAATATTATCATTCTTAGCCAATTAAAGGATATCACTTAATACAAGTAAGTCGTGAGATGAGGCGCCGAGAGATACTCTTGAAATTTAAAGTATTAGTTCAAACTATATAATGGAAAATAATGGATATATTTATGCTCGTGTGTCGAGTATTATTTTGTTAATGTTCTTGCCTTATTTATGGATTCTGCGACAGCAAAAGTCTCACAACCTGTTGCTATGCCGCAACAGAATGGAGTCAGCTGTATGATTGCTAGGCAACGCGTGTTGTAAAATCAAATCGACCAATGTACGTGTGTGTGAAAGCATGGAAGAAGTGACTCACAGTACAGATTCGATCATTTGTATCTGAAACAGTGCAAACATTCGAAACCCAATGCTTTACATTTGGAATATTTGGAATATCAATTGATCAAATCAAATTTCAGTTTGGAATAAACTATGAAGCATTTTGTTTGTTCTGTAAGATTAGAGCCTTTTTAAACTGACTGGTGAATGTAAGATCAAGATTCAGATACAAATAAAGCATTTATATCTGTACAACTGTTTCGAATCTTGTAGTTCTCATTCATGTTTAATATCACTGTAACATAGCAGTAAATATTCTAATGTGTGAGTGATCTACGCTGTTGGCTGCGGGGCCTTTACAACTTCGGCAGACAAGAGGGCGAGCGTTCAACCACTACGCTCCAGCCAGAAGGGCAAGGGGGTTTCCAGCTCAAGGGCGCGTCAAGGAAGAACGATTTCAAACATACGAAAAACTGCATTCATAGAATATTAAAATAACTCGCACACAATTTGGGAATCGAATCCAGGATATTGAAAAAAAAACGTACGGTACTTACTTATTACGATATTAATGAGACGAACTATGAGAGTGAAGGAAGCCAGAGACGTCTGTAAGTAAATAACCTGTTGGAACACTGTACTCCCTGCCTACTACTAGATAGATAGATATTAACTGTTTAAGTCGTAAAGCATGTCGCTATTAAACACTTTGTCTAAAGTTATAATAAAATGTTGTTTATAAATTTGATTTATTTATGTAAATGTTCAAAATGTCCAGTAATAATAACCCATAGTGGGTTATTATTACTGGACATTTTGAACATTATTACGATTTAGTCGTCCTCGATACCCTAATACTTTATATATATTTAAAATCTATCAAAGTATTTCCTCTCATCTTTAAAATACTCTAAGAACCACATAAATTTTAGTGTGAATAAAAAATTCTGTAGGAAGACCATTTTTTTTCTATCTTTCGAGTTTTGGAGATCCCAATACTGACCCTTTTTGATGTCACACTATATATTTCCGAGCATTACTTATGAAGGATAAAGCAATAATGTGTCAATCTTAAAAATATTGACATAACAATTTAAAATGTATGAGTACAAATTAGTTTTATTTTTCAACTAGCTGTTTCCCGCGGCTTCGCACGAGTTTATTTTGTAATTTGAAATAGATAGGTAGGACATTATGGAATAATAATTTTCCAAGACTTAAGAGATTAAGTCTTGGAAAATTATTCTCCATGGCTCCATATTAAGTTTCTTTTCAATCCGTTCAGCCGTGTTAATATGGAGAAATAAAAGCAACTATTCCCTGAAATCTTTCGAGGTACAAAGTAGTCAACAGTCTCTGAGAAATCCTACATTTTCCAATGATAGTGTATTTAAAATCGGTTCCACTGTGCTGGATATTAACACGAACAAACTAATTTTTTATTGTGCCTGTATGTGCACAAAATATCTTCTTTATTTCAAAATCACAAATCCCAAATCAATATTCTTGTACGCTGTGCGGGGATCGTACCTGGGGAACTATTCGACAAAGTAAGTTAAGTAGTCTACGTTTTATCGGTTAAACCAAGTCATCTTCGTTTTGTAAAGAATATTTTAAAGTCAACTTAAAAATAATTAAATTTTTGTTGTACATCAATTTCAATAGGTCTCAAGGCTTCTAGTCACCTGTGAAGAAGAAGAAGAGGGAAATCGAAGGATTGCCAGGCTTTTATAGCCTAAATATGATTAATATCTTTGAGCCTTCATGAAGGCCGGTAAAAATCCACCAAAGGCATATTGGAGTGATTTTATATATCACTTACACGGATAGTATCAGCATGATATAGTGTGTGAACAAAGTTACCTATTTCATATTGCTATTTCACGACTTAAGATACTTCAATACTATCTATCAATCTATATTATCACGTCAGATCCCTTGCAGGGTAGGCAGAGATTTCAGATTTCCGACAGTTTCTTTTCTTACAGACCTTTCTGGCTTTCTCCACTATCATAGTCCGTCTTATTTACGCTCGCCGGTTACGGAGACTCTTGACTTGTCCTTCTGATAATACACGTTCTATTTGGTTATGGTAAGATAGTCTAGGTCTTCCCCAATATTAACGTTCTTCCACTTGTTCATTTTATATCTCTGGATTTCTTTCATATTAAGTTTCTTTATAATTTGTTCAGCCATTTTAGTAAGAAGAAATAATAGATATTCCGCAGAAGTCATGCTATTGTATATTTTGCGATGTTATATACTTTTTGTAATAAAAAGTGTTTTGTTTTATTTTACAGTGTAAGACACCTTCATATAAAGTTTCAATTAAATTCATTTAGCCAGCTATGTCGCAAGAACCGTTATTCTTTCCGGGATCAAAAGTATCTCGAATATTATTTCGAGACCTAAAACACCTAGAAAATGTTAGTAAGATCCATTTTGCCATATTAGTATGAAGACAGTTATGTCTTCTTGGGATAGCCGTTAGGCTATCCCGGAAGAACCGTGTGTGAATATATTGTATGTTTTGTCAACTTCCACCAGACTTATTTCCGTATCAACTATCTCTATTACCGGGTTCAGTGTTAGCCCTACTTAGCCCGCACAGGTGGTCTTTGTAAAATATAAACTAAACTATAGCGCAATCTTATTCAACACACACCACTAACGCCGTCTCAAAAAGTGTTAGTCTTCTCGTAAGATATTAATCGTCGTTAAAGTTTCGTATCGGGCCCATTAATCGTTAGAGTTCTCTCCGAAAGAAACAATCCTGAATGCATCGTCGGTTGATGCACGAAATCATGTTTGAGTGTTTAAATCAAACGTGTATGAACAATTTCCAGTGAGTGCTTTTAACTACTGCATAGTTCTTCGTGAGGAGACGAACCTAAGTCCAGTATCAATTCATGGAGGAATTCATGTGTCAGCAATATCCCATAGTTTACGTCGTAACATTGCAGTTCGGTACAAACAGTAATAAAGTTTTGCGGAATATCCCGCGACAATCTAGTAGCTTAAGTTGTTTTGGAACAACGAATGATTTGTCAAAATCGACCCTTTTTTCTTTCCTCAGAAATAGTTACAGATCTCGAAAATATAAGTACACAGAGTTGTGATCCTTAGTACAGGCTACAACTATCCCAAATTTCATTGAAATTCAACAAACAGGTATAGGAAAAATGTCTTTTTAGAAATTCAATGTTTTGCTTATTTTTGTATTTTATGAAAAAAACCTTTTAATTTTCCGGTATAAATACTATTGAATATGTTATCCAACATTTTAAGATATCCGCGTGCAAAGTTTCATCAAAATCCGCCTGGTAGTTGGTGCGATATGATGGTTTATACCCTTGACAAACAGACGCGAAAGCCAAAAAATGTAGAATTGGCTTCTGCATCAATAGAATGATATCCGGGGGTTGTTATTTCCAAATACTATACACAGACATGACTTCCTTACAGTTTTATTATATGTAGTATGTAGAAATATAGATGCTTTTCGTTACCCTACAAACTGTTAGATATCCTGAAAAGGTAAATATTAACTATGTTGTCTATCATATGAAATATCTCCATGCAAAGTTTCACTGACTTCTGAAAATTAGTTTTGGAACAATGAATGATCAAAATCGACTTTTTTCCTCTAAAACTGTTGAAAATATAAGTACACAGAGTTTTGACCTTTTGTACAGGTTATAATTACACACAATTTAATTGAAACCATCCAACAGGTTTGGAGTAAAGTGTCTTTGTAGAAATACAATATTTGACTTATTTTCGTCTTTTCAGGAAAAACCTTTTGATTTTCCGAGATAAATACTATACAATATGCTAGCCAACATTTTAAGGTATCCGCGAGAAAAGTATTATCAAAATCCGCCCAGTAGTTTTTGCGTGATGACGGTTCATACCCTCCGGCAGACAGACAGACAGAAAAACAGACACGAAATGTATATGTATGTATGTATGTATGTATAGAAGATATAGATGATTATGAAATTGGTAAAGATATGGGTACTCTTTTATCGGATAAGGGACACTGCATTATTAATTATTACTCACCAGGTTTTGTCATACCATACCATATCATAAGATAATGCATAAAATCTTGAATTTTGAATTTAGCCCCGGTAGTACATTGTTAATATTTATTGGAAATAGGGCAAATGTTAACAAGAAACAATTAATACAATATAATAACTTGTTACTCAATTTAAAGGTAGCCAGGTTTGTAGTGTTCACATTTCCTTATAGCAAAAGCTTGCCACAGGTGAAAAATAATGCTATATATAAGCTGAATATGACATTGCACAATTACAATTCTCATAATAACTATATTAATAGTGACAAAATGCATGTCATTGACATTAACAGTTATGTTAATAACTCACACTATGACAATAGATAATTTTTATCTTTTAAAATATTTTAAAAGACAGATAGCTGATTCGCTATCATATTTTTTATATACATCAGCCAAAAACTTGGCTAATAACAAAGTTGCTTCTATTGAGCAATGTAATGTTGATATTAATAATTTAAATTCAGACATTTTTAATATTAAATTTTGATATTTCACATAATTTAAATTACACGCAAAAACAACAGAGGCATCGTGTTGCTTTAATTATAATGAAATATTAAATAATAAATCAAATTTAATTAACCTGGTCCATCAAAATATTCAATGTATGACGGGCAAAGATTTTGAAATTTAATTATTCATGAATGGTTGGAAAATAGATATTCTGAATATTGGCTGAAAAGTAACCAGATCATGTTCAATTTCTCGAATAAAAATATTAAATTTAATGAACGTAAGGGTATTGTTAGCCTATCTGTTGAAAGAGTTATAGAAGTTGCATGTATTGAGTCTGAGTAGTTCATTGTTGTGTGCGTATACAGACCTCCATCTTCACCTTATGATGATTTCGAGCGGTTAATGGAGGACATTTTATTTAAAACCTCCACTTCTAATTAAACAGTTGCTATCTGTGGAGACTTCAATATCAATTTATTATAAAACAATATTCTTACTAGGAAGTGTATAACCCTTATGAAATCGTATAATATGTGCAATGTTTTTTTGGAACCTACTAAAATAACTGCTACTAGTGCAACATGTATTGATAATATTTTTACTAATGTTAGACCTAGATATTATTCTGTAATAAACAAACTAGAATCCGATCATAGCGGTCAGTTGGTTGTGTTCCCTAGGACTAGTAAGGTTCAAAGGAAAAAGGCCACTTAGGGGCGCTTAGGGAGTTTTAAATGCAATTTAATTGAGAAAGTACCTAGGTTGCAATTTCAGAATGACCCAAACGATTTATATAACTCATTGTTCCCCCTTATCAGTGATGAATTTAATAACATTTTAAGCCCAAAAAAGTCATAGTTGGTGATCGTGCCGGTTTAAGTGAATGGGCAACCTGTGGTATTTTTAAAAGTAGACTGAGGTTATATAAACTTTATGATGAAAATCTTTTAACCTTATGGTTACCTTATGGGTACCAGAATTTATAGAATATGTTAAGAATTATTCTACAATTTTTAAAAGAGCCTGTTCCTTTGCTTTGTCTATCTACTTTAGAAACAAAACGTTATTAATAACGTTATAAATAGTGCAACCGGTAGGACAAAAGTGCGAAATAGAAACTTTAATTTGAAAATTGGTAATAAAAATGTGAGAGCGGAACAGGAAGTAGCGTCTGAGTTTGAAACTTTTTTTACTAATATTCCTTTGTTAACTACTAAAACTCTGACGTAGTCTTGTTCTTCGGCTAAGTCGCTTCTTAAACAAAGTGTATCACAATGCGGCATATGCTTTGAATTTTCGGTTGTCAGTGGGAAAGATACAATAAATACTTTTAATAATCTTAATATTAAAAACACGGCGGATATATGGGGGCTGTCTGTAAAGACCGTTAGTTCTGTAATCCATATTATTGCCCCCCACTTGGCATCTGTGTTTAACGGTTGTGTTGCTAGTGGTGTATTTCCGGATCCAAATAACTTTCGGTCTATTTCTGTGCTGCCCACGTTAAGTAAAATATTTGAAAAGATTATCCTAAATCAGTTGATCAGCCACTTTAGTAGTCATAACCTACTTCACAAAAACCAGTTTGGATTCACTAAGAGTCGCTCTACTACTGATGCAGGTGTTGAATTAATGAGGAATACTTTTATGACCTGGGAGAACTCGCAGGATGCTTTGGGTGTATTCCGCGACTTGTCTAAGGCGTTTGACTGTGTGCATCAAGAAACTCTCCTCAGGAAATTACACCATTACGTAATTAGGAACAGGGCGCTCGACCTTATGACATCTTATCTCTGTGATGGAATTCAAAAGGTCGTTGTTAATGGGAAGCGATCTCTCGGTCCTAACGTGACAAAGGGCGTGTCCCAGAGATCGATTCTCGGTCCATTTCTATTCCACGTATATATAAATGGCTTACCCTACTATGTAGGGGATAATCAGGACATAGTGCTGTTCGCGGATGATACATCTCTATTATTTAAAATTAAAAAACCGCTGCTTAATTATATCGATTCGAACAGTGCACTGTCAATGGTTGTTCATTGGTTCGACCCGAATAATCGTCTCCTAAATGAGATAAAAACAAAATGTATTAAATTCACAACGCCAAAGACAGGTTGCAACTAATGTACAAATAAATGGCGTGGATTTAGACCTCATAGAGTCGACTATATTTCTAGGTATCACTATTGATGCCAGATTACAATGGGACTCCCACATTGATCAATTATCTGGTAGATTACGCTTAGCGGCATATGCTGTAACGAAAATTAGATTACTAACTGATATTGAAACAGCTAGACTTGTTTATTTCGTTTATTTTCATAGTATTATGTCATATGGCATACTACTTTGGAGATGCTCTGCAGAACGTAATACCTTCTTTGTTCTCCAGAAAAGGGCTGTTCAAGCAATTTATAATTTGGCCCCGAGAGCTTCTCTTAAGGAAAAATATATAGAAATAAATATTCTATTGCATCACAATTTATACATGAAAATCTACTATATTTATAAAAAAACATCAGTAGCTTTGATAAATATAGCGACATTCATCATGTAAATGCACGAAACAAAGATGATCTTATTGTACATTCTACTCGTCTCCACAGAATTAGTAATTCTTTTATGGGGCAATGTATACGCTTCTACAACAAATTACCCATAGATATCCGAAACATGCCTATCAATAAGTTTAAAAAGGCAATTAAAACTAGACTTTGTAAGAAAGGGTATTACAAAATTTCGGATTATCTTGACGATAAAACAGATTGGGTTTGAGCAGCTCCTCAATTAGCAACATTAATCAATACATTTTGTTTTTTGAAAAACAAAAAAAAAACGGTTATTAGAAAGGCCAAACAAATTAAATTAAAAGACTAGCCCGCTGAGTTTCTCGCCGGATCTTCTCAGTGGAGGACGCATTCCGATCCGGTGGTAGATGTAAAAATTGTGATAATTTTGACGTTTGTGAGTGCTATTGTATTGGCCTATGCAAATAAATGATTTTTGACTATGAATGTCACTTTGGATTTGGTTGGCATGGTTATGTTTATTTTTCTAGCCAATATAACCTATACTCAATAAAAATACATCTCCGGGGAATATTAGAAAAGTCTATTGTCTAGAAGACTTACACGAATATTTTGACATTAGCTTATGACGATAGAGTTTATATACCATCTATTTTACACCACAAACTTAGTCGTACAAGGATCTTTTGGCTCACGGGCAAAATAATGACTGACGTTTTCATTTTTGTGAAATTTAACTAAATTATTTTTTAATTAGCAACCATGCAGATCTGCTGAAATATCTTCTTGTAAGTATTAAAATTTTACTTAATTTTAATCTTTATTGCACACCAACGCCCCTTGTCATTCAATTTTTTTCTATACTAAATAAACATGACTGCACGCTTTTGTTCCAATCGGATTCACTCGTTGGTTCGTTATTATTTCCACGGCCAACAGCGTAGATCACTCACACACAGTATATCTATAGTGGGACGAGTATCTTTTGGCACGTGACGAAAATCGGAACTAACACTGTCATCAACTGAAATGACACTTGACAATTGGTTGAGTTGCCGTTTGCTATGAAAATGACCCAAATTTTTTTTTAATTAGCAAGCGTTTGGAGCTAGCTATTGAAATATTTCCCTGGAAATAGGAAAACTTCCGCCATCTAAATAAGAAGCCGGCTGCGACGAGCCTATTCTAAACCTCTCCAGACTGTAGCTAAGATTTTTTTTGTTATAAAAAACGCATTTTGACACCTTTACTGATCTTGCATTTAAACCTTGGACCTCGTAATCGACGGCCCGTGCACAAAGTACACCGTGTGCCTCTTTACCAACAAGTACTACAAATCAAATAAAAAAAAATCCTTGCACGTTATCTGACTAGCATATACCTACTCCTCAATCAATCACGTGAGTAGGAGCAGTCATGAACTATAATATCATCTATCTATATATATCAGAGCCAAAGAGGTCTGCTTGGAAATAATGTGATGGAACACTACTCTCTGCCTACACACACACACATACTTACACACATGCTAATTAACGTCTACACAGTTTTATTAGCAATTTTTTTATAACGTGAAGATGTCTCGCATCACAATAGTTCAAACTACCACAAGAGGCAGATTTATTACTGACCTGTGAGCTTAACATGAAAAATATTAAGTTAGCATGACGCTAGCTAATTTATATGCCATCCTTGTCATACTAGAAATTATCTAAAAAAATTAGCACCACAGGACGATTAATCGCTCACCTCACGCTTATGTCAATGTGTTTATGCTAATGAATAAATTGATATTATTTTTGATTTTTAATATCCACCGCGATTTTAATACAGATGTCACGGTAACAAAGTGTTAACATGCTTACATATTATTGCTCGTCACTTCATACGGTCATCGAGTCTTGTAAAGAATATTCACAGGTCGCTGTGCTGCGCCTTTTCGACCACCACAATAGCATTCGAGAAGATGAACTCCTTGAGTTTGCAAATTCCTTCGAACGACGTTGTAGACGGATATAAACGTATACAAGTAATAGACAATATGTATTCTTATGTATAATATTCCCGGCTTAGAATAGGACCAACCCATCTCATCCCATCGGGTGTCGCACAAAGCGACTAAGAGAAAACTAGGGAATGGGCAGCAGCGTTCCCTTAACACTTCTGCGATCAAAAACTGCGCTCGCCAACCCGCCTGCCAAGCGTGGCGAGTATGGCAAATCCCCAAATCAATACTATGGAAGAAAAGAAGAAAACTAGGCCCCT
The DNA here is from genome assembly GCA_905147815.2 of Phalera bucephala. NCBI lineage: Eukaryota > Metazoa > Arthropoda > Insecta > Lepidoptera > Notodontidae > Phalera > Phalera bucephala. The sequence continues at coordinate 2,733,781 of LR990609.1, read as the reverse complement.
AGTCCCCGGCGGTCCTGTTTGTCCTGGCCACGTTAGCAGCCATGGTAACGACAGGACAAGGGGTGCTAAGAATCTCCGGCAGAGATTCGGCTACCACCAAAAACGAAAATTGGCCCTGGTGACATACAACGCACGCAAGTTGAGGACAGATGAGAAGCTTGTTGAGCTGGAAGAAGAGATAAACAAGTTGCGGTGGTATATTGTTCGTTAATCGGAAGTCAGAAGAGAGGGCGAGGACACGATAACCTTAAAATCCGGCAACTTGTTTTACTACCGGGAGGGCGAACAGCAGTCCCATGGTGGTGTCGGATTTATCATCCACAAGTCACTCATAAACAACGTTGTGTCCATCACTAGTGTGTCGAGCAGGGTAGCGTACCTGATGCTCAGAATATCCAAAAGATATTCGCTGATGGTCATACAGGTCTACGCACCGACCTCGGCATACTCAGATGATGAGGTCGAAGTTATGTATGAGGACATTAGTAGAACCATACATACTTCCAAAACACACTTTACAGTCATTATGGGTGACTTCAATGCGCGGCTGGACAAACGGAGCGATGATGAGTTGAGAGTGGGGCAATTTGGATATGGGCAGCGCGACCCCAGGGGTCAGAGGCTGGCCGAATTCCTGGAGAAGGAGGGACTCTTTATGATGAACTCTTTCTTCCAGTAACCGCCTCATAGGAAATGGACCTGGATGAGCCCTGATGGTTCCACCAAAAATGAAATAGACTTCATAATGAGCACCGAGCGACCAATATTTAATGATGATGTCTCCGTGATCCATAGGGTAAAAACCGGCTGTGATCACCGAATGGTCAGAGGCACATTAAATATTAATGTCAAAATGGAGAGATCGCGTCTAATGAAGTCTACGCTCTGACCTTTTTATGCACATATCCAAAACCCCGAGAACTTTCAACTCGAATTGGCAAACCGCTTCGAATTGCTAGACAGCAGCGCATCAGTGGATGAAATCAACAACAGGCTGGTAGAGACTGTCCATACGGTTGGGTCCAAGTATTTTAAGCCCCACCGTAAAAATAGACCTCCAAAACTATCCAACTACACCCGAAACCTCATAGCTGAGCGACGTTCCATGACGCTCCAAACCTCCAATGATGCTAAGTCCTATAGGCAGCTCAATGGACAGATATTGAAGTCCTTGCGACACGATTTACCCTTTCTTTCAATACAAGGCGTATTGAGGAGACCATAGCACAGACCAAGGGCTCTAAAGTGTTTGCAAGAGACGCGTCTATTGGGCAAAGCCAGTTGGCGAAGCTGAAGATGGAGGACGGAAACGTAACGTCGAATAGGTCAAAGGTGCTCAGGGAGATAGAGAGGTTCTATGGACAGTTGTATACCTCAGTAGCTGAACCTGTTGTTGACTTGGTAAAAGACCCAAGAGCCAAGCTAACCCGACACTACACTAAAGATATCCCGGACATCAGCCTGTATGAGATTAGTATGGCTCTCAAACAACTCAATAATAACAAAGCGCCGGGCGAAGACGGAATTAACGCAGAGCTTCTGAAAGTGGGCGGAACGCCGGTACTTAAAATCCTTCAGAGGCTGTTTAATTTCGTCTTGCTCGAAGAGAAAACGCCGGAAGCATGGAACAGGGGTGTGGTGGTACTGTTTTTCAAGAAAGGTGATAACACTTTACTAAAGAATTATAGGCCCATCACACTGCTAAGCCATGTTTATAAGTTGTTTTCGAGAGTCATCACGAATCGTCTCGAACGCAGGTTTGATGACTTCTAGCCTCCCGAAAAAGCCGGTTTCCGAAAAGGCTTTAGTACCATATACCACATACATACGCTGCGGCAGATTATACAGAAGACCGAGGAGTATAATCAGCCACTATGCTTGGCGTTTGTGGACTATGAGAAAGCCTTCGATTCGATCGAGACTTGGGCGGTTCTTAGATCTCTCCAGCGATGCCGCATTGACTATCGGTACATCGAAGTGTTGAAGTGCTTGTATAATAACGCCACCATGTCAGTCCGAGCAGGGGCAGTGCACAAAGGCAATCCCCATAAAAAGAGGAGTAAGACAGGGAGACGTCATTCCTCCGAAACTGTTTACGGCCACCTTAGAAGACGCCTTCAAGCTCTTGGAATGGCAAGGACTTGCCATCAACATCAATGGCGAATACATCACTCACCTTCGATGAGCCGACAACATTGTGGTCGTGGCGGAGTCGCCGGAAGATCTAGGACGAAAGCTCGGTGACCTCAACAGAGTATCTCAACAAGTGGTCCATCTTAAAATGAACATGGCAAAACGAAAATAATGTCTAACGTCTATGTCGTACCCACCGCACTCACCGTTGGGAACTCTACTCTTGAAGTTGTCGACATATACATTTACCTGGGACAGGTAGTCCGGTTAGGTAGGTCCAACTTTGAGAGAGAGTTCAATCGACGATGGACTCGGCTGGGCAGCGCTCGGGAAACTGCGCAATATCTTCTCATCCAAAATACCTCAGTGCCTTAAGATTAAAGTTTTTAGTCAATGTGTGTTACCAGTAATGATATATGGATCAGAGACGTGGTCTCTTACAATAGGTCTCATAAAAAAGCTCAGAGTTGCTGAGCGAGCTATGGAGAGAGCTATGCTCGGCGTTTTTCTACGCGATCGAATCAGGAATGAGGAGATTCGTAGAAGAACCAAGGTCACCGACATAGCCCTTAAGATTAGCAAGCTGAAGTGGCAATGGGCGGGCCACATAGCGCGTAGATCGGACGGGCGTTGGGGCAGAAAGATTCTAGAGTGGCGCGCGCAAAGTGCAGCGTGGGACGACCGCCTGCCAGATGGACCGACGATCTTGTGAAAATTGCAGGAAGTCGTTAGATGCAGGTGGCATCGGACCGGTTACGATGGAAAGCGGTTGGGGAGGCCTATGTTCAACAGTGGACAAGTATAGGCTGAGATGATGATGATGATGATAATGATAATGATAATAATAATTATAGGATTAATTTTTAGTATTAGGCTACATCTCTAAATAGCACAAACAAAGTTCGAAAGACAACCTAACGGAAAGAAAGGAGGATTAGCGTATGCAAGTAACTGCAGTCGTTAATCTAACCTTTTTTTTCGTGGAAATCCCTATGGACTTCCGCCAACCTCGGGGAAAGCTGGCGGGTTCGTCGGACTCTTACCGACTAAAATTCCGATGGCCGGCATCGACACTTCGGGGAGGAGCTCCGCGATCTCCGTTAGGAACGTACCTGTGCCCCTCTGTGTCGTGTTCCGAAGAGACCGCATTCAGTGGGAGTCTATGGACCCGCTCCCTCGCGGTGCTCACGGCGGCATGCCACCATCCTCAAGGTCACGCGTGAAGGACGCTTAGGGCCCCCGCCCCAGCGTGTCACAACTTTGAGGCCCCCTCCGGATGATGATGTATGGTCCCCCGCCAGTCGTGTGGGCGGGAGACACAAGTCATAACCTAACCTAACCACGTCTACCGACACTCCCGATGCTCTCACTTCCCTTAACAGATAGCGCACATAGGTTCAGACCGACCTAGGCAGCAAGATCGAAGAATCCCTTGCTTAATGGCTCGTTAATAGGAGAGACACTTAGTGTATGCCCTCTCCATAGCGACTGCTCAAGCCGAGGTTTTTTCCTTATGGCGCCCTTAAGCTAGTTGCTCCCTTTACCCTTCTAGTTGTAGCGTTTTAGTAGCCCCATGAAGCTGTAGCCCTTTGGTCAACAGCGTTGTCATTCATATATACACACACACACACACACTCACATACAAACTAGGGTCGCTGACAGGATAGTATTACGACGGCCAAGAGTCACAAGAAGTTACCAAGACGCCCAACAAATCTTCAGTCTTTTTACATAAGATTCTCATTGCGGTACGACATTGTCTGTCATTACGTGTGTCGCGTCGTTGTTGAAAACGCTAGTGCAGTTTAATCGCCAAAAGCATACAACGCAACCGCGGCATATCAGCGGTGCGAAAACACCTAAAACAGAATACTAAAATCTGTTCAACAATCTTCGAATAAGACTTGTTTAGACACGCTAATGCTAACAAAAAATGACGCCGAAAAGCGGCCTCAGTTACCATGGTTAGCTGCCACCATATGGTACATATTATGTACGTGTTTTAGGGATCCCAGCTTAAGGATTTATTACCCCACTTTATATAGAATTTGAAATATATTATTTAGTGTAAGTATATTATTACACATAAATATTATGTTAGAATAAATCGCTTTGTGATTTACAGTAACATGTGTACACTGAAAAAATTTAAAAAAATATGAGACCATCAATTTTTGCCTTACGCCTCAGGCATGGATCCATACTAAACGGATTCAGCACTGTGCTAAAAAACGTGACGTCTTTTTCTAAATAGGGTGTTAACTAAACCATACATAAGTACTTGATTAAGGAGTTATGATTAATTTATAATGGTGTAATTATAAGTATGTGACGGGTGGCTTGGTCCAGTGGTGAAGAGCTTGAGTCGCTCTACCCACTAGATCGAGAAGTCGCGAGTTTGATTCCCAAACGGGATAAATCTATGTGTGACCAACAAATATGTCGTCAATTAAATAATCCTTAAAATCTGTATAACTCTATAAATACCTAAATAAAATGGTTTTGTGTACATAAGAGCGCATGTAAATCATATCATAAATAAGTATAGTCCATATAATTTCATTATGGTTACCGTACTGTATAGTAATGTGTGCGAGCGAGAGACCGGGTTCCGAATTGTTGCTCTTACTCGTCATAGCTTCTTTAGTTGTTTAAATCATAGACATTTCAATGTTGTTTTTTTGAGTAAGAGTTTTATTTTCTCTAACAATACTCAATCCGTTTACAGAAATCCATGGCCGCAAGCAATAACTGAAAAGTTCAAATCGGCAGCCATTTTTTTATCTAGTAACAGATACATATTATATTGATTGATATGAAATATTGATATTGGTAGCAATCGGTGCAGTAACAAATAAAGTTAAAATGTCAATTTTACATTAGAATATTACGGCCTAATATCAGTATCAAATGCGAACATCCACTTCTTTTTTACGCTTAAGTAAAGTTATAATGGTTCTGCAGAACGAAATGTATTGTTACGACTTTAATACACCCCGATATCTCGGGGAATGTTTCACTTATCGGGGAATGTTCATTAAAAGTAGTACTAGTGTGTGATTAGTTCACGTGTGTACTTGCATTCGACTTACTGTTTTGTGTGTACAGCGCCTTATAAAGTACTTTGCACGTTATTCGGCATTTAATTACACCGCAAACGTAACAGTATTAAAAATCCAGCTAGAAAACATTACGTATCGCAACGAAACGTAACAAAACAAATGCATTCGCCAATGTGAACGCTCGCAAACGTGAACGCTGTATTCAGGTGCCCTAATTTTCATTATTCTATTATGCTGGTGTCAAAAGTTGTCTGACGTGACTAGGTACACGCCGGCTTTACAATATCATAAAAATAAAACCTATTTATTAGTAAGGCTGAATTTAGATGCATGCGGAGACGACTATATGCCAGCCTCAAACTAGAAATGCTAAAAGAAACATTGAAAGCTTCAGTGGTATTCGAATTTTATTATGACTTTCGCAATGGAGCTGAAATTTAACATACGTATGTAAACTCGATGAAAATGCAATAATATGGTACCATGGAGCTGATCTGACAATAGAATCGGAAGGCGGCCATAGGAACATGTGAATTATACAACTCAACCCCCTCGTGTTTAAGCTTCTTAGAGTGGTATTGACAAGTACAATACAACCAGATAGTGTTCGAGATCTGATGATAAAGCCGAAAGGTGAGCAATGAAACCACGGGCCAGTGGAGCCGAGGTTTGGCCTCGTTCAGTTTAACTTGAGCTTTAGACCCGAATAGTGTCCGAGATCTATTTAAATTAAAATTATTTGACTAAAGAGTATGCGTTAATATAGTGGTTGGGGTAAAGATTGGATCAACATAAGTCTACTTACAAAACTACTACTTAAAAGAAACAAAATACTTACAATCATTTAGATCATGAATATAATTATTCATGATATAGATCACAAGAAAATAGGAGTAGAGACTAGGAGGAGATAGAGATTAGAAATGGGAGGATTAAAGTAGACTAGTGTGTAGAGAGTGCGAGAGATAGGCAATCACGAAGTTCGGTCAGTCAAAGGCAGCTTTTTCCTTGTCTTCTTTGTTCTGTGGCTTTAACTACTCAAAACATCATAGTCGCTGTCTAGAGTCAGAAATTTTGCCTGGTAGAAGTTTTGCCTGTGAAGTTCGCACGGACGCTTTTTCAACGCATGGTGCAGAAGCGCTGTACAGCGCTTTCAAAGAAATGTACGCTCTGCCAGTTATTTCATTCCAGCGCTTAACAAACGCGCGTTGATAAAGCGTTTGTGCGAACACCCGCGTATCGTGCCAATAGTTTCACCACCAATTACATTGGGAACGAACACCGTCGGCGATACACGCCTCTGGCACCCAAAGGAATAACGATGGCGTAAGGATAATAGGCGTGACAATGTTTACTTTTATTTTTTATAAATAACGGATCTCCCGCATGGTATCTGACGTGATGATATAGATAAATAGATAAAAATCATTATTGTTAGTTGACACAGTGGAGTTTTCCCTAGTTTTCTAATTCTTTGCGTAACTTTTCCATTTTTCTTTTCAAATTTATTTTTTACCTTATTCAGGCTATTACGAACATTCATAATATATTTAAATTGGCTGAGCCGTTCCCAAGCGATGCGGCTTAGCAACGTATATTTCATTTTTTTAATTTGGATTATGGAGAGTCCTTAGTACAATGAAGACTTTAATGCAGTCCCACAATCGGAAACTAACTCTTTCTTCAAGCGAAATTTCACTTCATGACAGTTGCAGAGTTGCTGTTTGCTATGAAATTTATCCAAGTTTTTGTTTTAATAAATAGGAATGTTTTAATAATTTTTTTTATTTTGTACTTTATTTATTTTCTCTACATGGTACAGTTTGATTAAATTTGTTGAGCAAATGCGTCAATTCTCTCGATTTTGTTACACCGGGTCCCCACATATTGAAATATATCTCTGCAAGACGAAAAATAAACTAAATAGGGCCAAAAGATCCTTGACGCACTGTAGATTATTTACTTTTAAATGTAAATATTGTTTAATAGAGCAAATGTAGTCCTTAATCTTAGGTGAGCCCAGTATTACATGGGAAATAACATCGTCAGCGAAACGTGGGTGGGTGTACTCAGTACACCTCTGCCACCCCCGCTTGGGGAATATAGGCTTGACCTAGTTTTTTTTTTACTCTGAAGTTTAAATTAAGAGCTTAGACTTATACTTATAGACTTTACACTCAGAGATTAATGACTAAATCCTCAAACGCTACTTAAGTCCCACTTAACTATTTGAATCGTCATTAACTTGCATTTTCGTATTCTCAAACGTCATTTTATTTATCTACTTAAGTACAGCTTAAGCGTCAGACATGCATGGAAGGCGGTTGCAAGATGAAGGAAAATCGATTTAAGATTTACAGATTTTCAACTAAAGACTCAAAGACTATTATTTTATTATTGTTTAATTGAAGATTAGCATTACAAGCGGAAATACTCAAATATCAGGATTTTCTTTTGACATCCTGCAATCCCCGATCTTATATGTATAATGCATTTAGGTACAGACCGAAACGTTTCTCCTTTCTTGCTTTGACTTGTCGCCCTTCCCCTCAAATTTTATTGTAATGTGGTACTACGATGGTTTTCGTTTTATTGCATATTCGGTATTTAGGGTCTTCATTACATAGATATTTACAAAGTTACAATAATATCATTGGTAACGTTATGGTACACACCATTATTCCTCTAAAATCTAAACACACTTTTTACACTAATAATACCAGAATAAGTCAATACGGATTACGCAATCTTTAACTGTTTCGGTAAATGACGATTACCAATATATACGGGTAAAAAATGCATATATTGTTTCCTGTGAAGTATGATACCATGTAATTTTACGATTTGGTAATGGAACTTTGCAATACACGATGGATATTTATGCAATATTATAATGTCGTTTACTGTGTTATATAGATAAACTTATTTAAAGCGAGTAATTTCACAATATGTTATTGCGATTAATACCATATTATTATCTTTGGTGATGATCTTTAAAAAGAAAACTAGCTATGTGTGTAAACCGAAGCCGTGTCTATGCTTGGCCAGCAGTGTAAATAGACCTGTTAGTATTGTTTGTAGTGGACGATTACAACTACAGGTTTGTGGAAATATCCATATAGTCAGGGAAATATTTTTAACCCTACAAAAAGAAAAAAAGATATCAAATCCCACCTTCAAGTTGATCATAATGATCCTGCAGACTTTGGACGATAGTTCTGAATACAAGCAGCTCAACAGGTAGATCTTTCTTGTAATATAGTACCAGGGTTAAAACTCGTGTATATTTAATATATAGGAGTTTAAAAACTGGTACCTTATTTTTCTTGAACTGGTACGTTAAAAGAGGCTATTGAAGAGAGCCAGTTGACTAGGCTGAGTACCAGAGAGGGCACAATTGTATCCTCCAAATGTAATCTCTTGAGGGAGAGCGAGAACTTCAAGAGACAGATATACGCATCAATACGACCACCTGTGAGAAATCAGACTAAATACCCAAGAGCCAGATTGACCCAACACTATACCGAAAGTTATCCCAGTCTGTATAAGATTAGTATGGCTCTCAATCAGATTAAGCAAACAAACAAAGTGATGACGAAATCATGTAAAGACGGCTGAGCTTGTGAGGCTAAGGCTCCTTACATACTCTTTAATATCCTTGAGAGCAAAACCCTACAATCATATTGCAGAAGTGTGGTGATTCTTGTATTCAAATAGGCTGACAAAACCCTATTAAAGATTTACAGACTCATTTCACTTCTGGGCCATGTCTATAATCTGGTTTCATGAGTCATTACAATTTATCTCTGGTGGAGATTTGATGACGTCCAGACTCTCATCCTGGATCCGAAAAGACTTCAGTACTATAGGCAACATATAGACGTTGCGGCGGTAAACATTTATGGACTATTAAAAAAGTATTAGATTTGATCAAGACCTGAGCTGTGCTAATTTCTTCAGCGGTAAACGGAAATGTTTAAAAGTTTGTATGAAGAGGTAAGGCTTGAAACAGGATGATATTATATATCCGAATCTGTTTTCCGCTACTCCCAAAGACGTCTTAAGCTTTGGGATTGGAGAGGATAAGCTATTAAGTACATTTCACACATACGATTCACCATAATCGTTGGTGAGATCCTGGAAGACCTCGGCACTATACTCAAAGACCTTAGTAAGGACTCTCAACAAGTGGCTCTTAAAAGGAATAAAAAATTCTGCACTCGAGGCGATTATAATATGTACAAACAGGCCAATAAATTATGTTTGATATCTAGAAAAAAGATAATCGTCGAATCCAATTAGGCTGGGTAATGTTTGAGAGCATATGCAATATCTTTTCATACCAAATACCGCCGTGTCTGAAGATAAATCTACAAGTACATTAAAATTTATGACTTACGGCACTGGTACACGTTCACTCACGATGGAGCTCATAAGATGTCTCATCCAGGTAACAGGCAGTTGAAAATGACTGGTTTTTAAAAATAAAACCAAAATTAACTTTTTCTATCTCAATTTCCCTATTGAAGTATACAGATGACATTAATATAACTTTAAACTTCACAATAAACAACTAGCGTCTCGCAGTAATAGGCTTACTATTTAAATCGACAAAGTATTGATATCAATTTCCTCTAATATTGCATTATTTTCTGCCAAATTAAATAAAACATACTAAAATATATATTAAATAATAAGTCTACCAGATTTTATTACTGTTATTTTATATTACAAATATTACAGTAATGTGTTATTACCGTAAACACCTCGCTTAGATTTTACCAGAATAAAGCCGTAGGGAGAGTGACGGCAAGATAAAAAACGGGGAAAGTTAAAAAAATGAAAAATGCGCCGGTGATTGAGGATTTTTTTAATACTGACAACATCATTATAAACACTATTTTATCTCGTCCCACCCCTCAGTCTGCATCGGCTGCAAAAGGGAAATGGTCGCGTGTTGCTTGGTTATTTCCGAAAGCACGACTTTCCCGCGTAAAATTCAGTTTTTTAATCTTACCCCTATATCAAAAAAAAATGTCTTAAAAAGCAGAATTCTAGGGCGTCCACTGGTTTTGCTCCTAGAAATAGTGACCCTTAATTTTGGACTCTTAAAAATAGGGAGTTGGGCTATCCAGAAAAGAAGTGTTTGCACCCGTTAAGGAATTTGTTGGCTTAAATGGAATATCTACACCGTTTAATAATGGTGGGAATACTACCAGATTTGTTTACAAATTTCCCAAAACTTTCACTACAGGTGACATGTTTACATTCTAGAGTCCTTAAGAGAGTCCAGCTGTAGGCTATGAAACGTTTAATATGAAGCTGACGTTCTCAAATTGTGATAGTCTATTATAGTCTTGGAAAAAAATAACAAATATTAATGACACTGTTTACATACTAACTTTTAGAAGGAAAGAGTAGTTTTCTTGATTATTTTTACTATTTTTTTGGGGCGCCTAAATACACTTACGTGATTAATTGATATATTTACTTCTGCATTTCGGGCACGCCAAAGTGTTTAAAATAAGAGATAATTTAGTTTTTAAAATAATTGACTGCCGCGTTGGTCTAGGGGCAAAGCGCATCGCTTTGTAATCACGAGGTTCTGGGTGCAAATCCTAGGTCGGACAAGTGTAGTATTTGTAACGAAACATTTCCCAATACGAGTTCGGAGTCTGGAATTGTGTCCGGTATAGAGCAACAGGCTCACCCCCTATTACATGGGACCTAACATCGTTGGCGAAACGTAGATGTACTCACTACACCTCTACCACCCCCGCTTGGGGAATGTAGGCGTGATGGTGTAAAATAATAAATATGACTGATTTTCTGAAACTGTGATCTTTATTATCTCCTTTGAAACTCAACCTTAAACAGTTTATTTTGTATAAACCACTAACAAGTATTTTTATTTAGTAATTGTTTCCATTTTTATATTTTAATCAAAATATATAATGTATGTTACATGGTATCATCCTGAAGTGTGTTTTACTCATCGACTTGGCTACATCATATATTTTGAGCACCTCAGACTGCCTGTCGTTTCTATGAGATAAGATCAATATATAATTTCATAAATTCTTTTTTCTAGCATTTAGAAAGCAATTTTAAATGCGAATAGATTTTACGCTATTTATATTGTCGGTGCTAAGGATTTTCTGATCATGACACACGCATAAATACCATGAATACGATTTTAGTTACTATGTCAGTCTTACCCCTTTGCCGTTTTATCTTCCCCCTGTATTTTTCTTACATGCAAATTTATTGTATTTTTTTCGACATAAAAATATATTAAAAAAAATTCTGTCAGCATTAAGGAAATGAGTTGACCCTACTTTTTCATCAAAACAACATTTTAAGCATGACACCCAAACAATTCAAAACAATTTCAAATGAACACTGCTTATCTAATAAAAAACCCATCCCGACTTACCCCCATTCACCCTAATGACATATTGCTCTTTAATTCTTTGGCACCATATTCCGACCAATAATACCGTAATGACTCCCCTCCTATCAACCGCTACCGCCGTCCGCGGCATATTCTCACCGTCCCTCCCGGTGCCCTTACATCCCTGCTTTCGGATACAGATACCGCACACAGGATCAGATACCGACCTCGCCGGCGAGGTCGAAGAATCCCTTGCCCGCCGGCCGGTACATAGCACCACGGCGAGACACCTAGTATACGCCCTCCCCCATAGCGACTGCCCAAGCCGAGGCCGTTCCTCCTTGAGGCACCCTTGAGCTAGTTGCCCCCTTGCCCTTCTGGCTCGAGCGTAGTGGTTGCACGCTCGCCCTCTTGTCCGGTGAAGCTGTAAAGGCCCGGCGGCCAACAGCGTAGATCATTTACACACACACACACACACACACACACACACCGTAATGACATACACTGACTACGTTCATACGCGAAAAGTATGGTAATGATGCATTGCATACTACACTTTGATTTGTATCTACAGTAAAACTATTTTCATCAATAACTTTATTTTGTAAAACTATTACAAACAAAATCATAATAGTAATCAGACGTAGGAAAAAATGTTTCTTTTGACATATAAATGACTGTTGTACAATTCACCTGCGTTAAGATATACATAAAAAACAGATTTTTATTTCTCCTGTAAAATTTGAAATTTACGATTACTATTTTATTCGGTGGACAGCGCGTTGTGACCTTAATTTCTCTGGCATAGGTACTTCGCAATACGATTCCTTTCCGTTCCTTTACTCTTTACTAATTCCTTTGCAGTTCCGAGTGCTTTATTCGACTTTAGAACTTCCTACCGTACCTAAGTCGTGCGATCCCTGGAGTTCAAGTGTGACAATAAAGCATTCCCTGCAAACTTAGTACCTCATACGTCCCACAATTTCTGTCTCAAGTTTTAGCTTTGCTCGTCTTCCGTTAGGTATGCGTAGTTGGAATATTTGTGGAGTATTTTTTTTCTTGTCATAAATATCTGTAAAATTTGTTGTTTAACTAAATATAAGCACTGTAATACTGATGATGAATTATTTGTGCAGAAGGATCATCACGCGCGCAAAAACGGTATAAAATTTAGACACTAATATGGTCGATAAATTTTCCCTTTATGTCACTTGAAAAGCTACACATTGATAAGCTTGAAGAAAAAACACAAAATATGGTGGTTTAAGCTATTAAATTACATGTCAATCTTGCAAGAAAATATAATAATAACACGAAGATCACTTTCCATAGGTTAGTTTTACGATTTTTTATATTTTAATATAAATTTTTATATTTTGTAGGTTGGCAAATTTTAAGTTTTAATAAAAAATTTGCTTGAAATTTGGTTAAGTATGCATCAAATATTATTTGATGTTATTTTTACCCTCGAAAAAGGGTCATGTGTTTGAAGAGATTTTAGAGTACTAGCTTAGTGTAAATATAAATACTGAAACACCTTAGTGCTTACGGTCTGAACAAAAATAACATAAAATGCATTTTTTTATTATTTAAAATTATTTCGAAAATTTTTTAACAGCTGTATTCCTATTAAGATCTTACTATTATCCATCCATCCATCCATCCATAACCTCACGCCAGATCCCTCGCGGGGTAGGCAGAGAGTACAGAGTTCCAACAGGTTCTTTCCTTACATACCTCTCTGGCTTCCTCGACTCTCATAGTTCGTCTCATACACGCTCGCCGGTTACGGAGACTCTTGACTTTTCCATCAGATAAGACTCGGTTTATTTGGTCGTAGTAAGATAGTCTAGGTCTTCCCCGGTACCTGCATCCTTCCACTTTCACTTTGTATAGCTGTTTTGTCATTCTTTCCTCTGGCATTCTTTCTATATGCCCGAACCAACGGAGCATGCCCTTTCTCATCTTTACACCGATACTATCTTTCATACCTACTCGCTGTCTTACTATGCTGTTGCTAATGCGGTCGGTCAGCTTCACTCCGCACATCTTCCGCAGAGCTCGCATTTCTACCGCATTTATCCTACTTTCATTCTCCTTCTTACATACCCAGCTCTCGCTACCATATAACAGCGTTGGGACAAGAACTCCGTTATGTATGGCCAGCTGCGCCTTATGGCTTAAGTGCCGGCTCCCGAGTAGCTTTCCCATCGCACCATTCACTCTGTTCCCTGCACTCACTCTTCTCTCTATGTCAGCGGTCTATTTCCCATCCTTACTGAAGGCGCATCCAAGATATACAAACTCATTCACTTGCTCCAGCACATCGTTACCAACCACAATCCTTACATTCGTTCTGGTTTCTTCCCTTTCAAAAACCATAATCTTGGTTTTCTTCACATTCAAGTGTATGCCATTGATCATGCAGTCGTCTTTCATAACTGTGACTAGTGTTTGCAGATCAGTGGCTGTTGGCGCTATTAAAACCGCGTCATCTGCATAAAGTAGATGGTTTACCACTAAGTCACCCATTTGTACACCTTCATTCATCGCTTTCAGTCTTTGAAGACTTTTGTCCAGATATATTATAAACAGTCTAGCGGACAACACGCAACCCTGCTTGACGCCGATTTTAACGTCAAACCAGGGTGACCTGTTACCACCCACCCGTACGCATGCCTTGCAGTCCACATAAGTGGACTGGACGGCTCGCAACAGAGTGCCATCTATACCATACTCTGGCAAAATGTCCCAAAGTCTCTTTCGCACAACTCTGTCAAATGCCTTCTCCAGATCTACAAAACCACAGAAAACCTTCCGTCCCACTGCCAGATGCTTCTCTACGATGTTGCGGAGTGAGAAGACTTGATCCGAACATCCTCTTCCAGACCTGAAACCCCCTTGTGCCTCGCACAACATTCCATCGGACTTCACGCGCATTCTCCGTTGAATAATTTTACCATACACCTTGGCTGCCAAGCTGATCAAACTGATGGCTCTGTAATTGGCGCAGTCATATTGTGGAGCCTTGCCTTTATACAAGGGTACTATGACTGCGCGGCGCCAATCTGTAGGGAATCTACCGGTCCTCCAGCAAAGGTTTGCAAGGGCCCGGAAAGCGTCCCGGACGCAAGTTTCACCATATTTGATCATCTCGGCAGATATCATGTCTACTCCCGCAGCTTTACCGTTTTTCATACTTCCTATCGCCCATTCAACTTCTTCCATAGTGATGTCCTCTGTTGATTCTGGTGCCGCAAGCTCGCCTTTGGGCACGTCTGCGGCATCAGCATCCGGGTCATCTCCATACATTTCTCCAAAATATTCACTCCACCGGTTTAGCACAGCTTGTGAGTCTGCAAGAATGTCACCATCTTTAGATTTTATCCTTTCCATTCTGGAGCCTGACGAATCACCTCCAGCCTTTCTCACCTTGCTTCAAAAGAGTTTGGTGTTGTTCTCGAAGTTCTTCGCCAGCCTCTCCTCCTCAATCGTACTGGCTCTTTCACGCTTTTCTTTCACTAAAGTTTTAGTGGCATTCTTGCATTGCCGGTATATTTCTTTCCTCATCTCTGTCATACTGGCATTCAGATTCAAAGAAGATACATAGTCCTGCCACGCTTTCTTCTTACTTTCTACAGAGCTTTGCAACTCCGCATCCCACCATGCATCACCTTTTGCTGTAATATGCTTCTTTGAGCAACCACATACTTCTTTCGTGGATTCCACCAAACTCTCTTTCAGGCTATTCCAGCATTCATCTACATTTGAGTCCGAAGAGCCTGCTGTCAAAAGCTTGTCCCGGACTCTATCTTCATACATTCTCCTCACGCTCTCATCTTGCAACTTTTCAACCTTTAATCTTTCAAGGTCTCCGAAGGGGATACGCTCTCGCCAGTGCTTCCACTTCCTGAACTGACCACTAAACCGCGCAACTACGAGATAGTGGTCTGATTCAAGAGTGGGGCCTCTATACGCACGCGTATCTTGGGAGTTTGCTTCGGAGACGGTTATCAACCAGGATCAAATCTATCTTGCTTTTTTGTTCATTCCTTATCCACGTATACATATGTATGTCCTTGTGCTGGAATATCGTGTTAGACACAAGGAGACCCCATCTTACTAATATACTAATAATATTAGCCCTGTTAAGGAACTGTCCCACCGTTGGGCAGGGGCCTCCTCTCAAACTGAGAGGGTTTAGGCCATAGTCCACCACGCTGGCCTAGTCCGGGTTGGCGAACTAATATACTTACTTATCCTACTAATTATAAATGTTAAAGTTTGTATGTTTGGATATTTGTTACTCAATCACGCTAAATCGGCTGAACGGAATTGGATGAAATTTAGCATACCGATAGTTTAGTACCTAGAAATATAATAAGTTTGAAACGATATTTTGTGTTTTATTATATTAAAATATACGTGGTATCGTACCGAACGTAATATTAACTTTATGTACAATAATATATACATGATTGAGGCATAAATTGATAGTTACATAATTTTTATTTTATAGTTTGTGCACATATGCAGGCGACTGTCTACCACAAAGCGATCAAATCACCCATATAATTTAATTGTAATAATATATTTACACTTAAATGATAATATAAGCCCTGTTAAGACACTGCCCCAGCGTTAGGCACGGGCCTCCTCTCAAACTGAGAGAGTTTAGGCCATAGTCCACCACGCTGGCCCAGTGCGGATCGGCGACTTTCACACACCTTCGAAAAACTGTTAGGCATGCAGGTTTCCTCACGATGTTTTCCTTTACCGTTAAAGTAAGTGATCATTAATTTGCCTACCCCGATATATAGATAGATAGATCATTAATTTTTAATACGCACATGCTTTCGAAAAAACTGAGGTGCGTGCCTGGGTTTGAACCACCACCAGGCTATTACTGCTTGTTAAATATATACAAAAATATATTTTTGAAATTTTATAAAAAGTACCGTAAAAATCCTTAAGCTGGGATTCCTAAAACACGCAATTATGGCGGGTAACCATAGTAACTGTTGCCGCTTTTCAGCGACATGTTTATAAGCAATAGCGTGTCTAGACAAGACTTAGTCTAAGCTGTAATGGTTATATACCCCAAAAATGGCAGGTACTATTTACATCCTCATGTCGTCGACGATGTAAGTTCCCAATGTAATAGTGGGTGTGCTCTTCACCACTATACTGGACAGGGCCTGTAGCTAAGTGGAGTACCTGCAGTCGTTAACGCTAATAGAAAACAAAAACCGGACTTCACACAAACATAGTTGTACCATTTCAGTTGATTAGTTCAGTTACTCTAAGCCGAAGACTGGCAGGGAATCGCGCAAAACCGTGTGAAGTGGCGGAATCTCGTTTCGGAGCCTAAGATTCACTGTGGGTCACTGGGCCGACGGAGTAATTCGAAGGATTTTAATAGATACGAATAGTGACGTGGTTCAAACAAGCCGCTATAGATCCTATAGACGCAAGGGACTTCTCAAAATAGACTTATTGCGGCAAGAGAATAGAAATCAAACGCTTGCCAGTGTGGCAGTGTGGCTGTGTCGGGGCACTCGGCCGTTGGTTTAACATGAAATGTCAAAGTCAGCGAGTCGCTGTTAAACATAAAGAAAGGAGCAAGAGTCCCAGTTTCAGTCATTCTACGCAGTGCCCCTCCCCCGCCGTCCCACCCGACACCAACGCAAAGTCAAGCTCAGAACAGCGAGCTGACTATATAAGCTAAATAATGACCCTGGATTAATACTTCTTAGACTAATAGTTTTGTAATTATTAAGGTAATACGACATAGAGCTTTTCGTTACGGACTACTTTTCCACTTATCCATATGTTTACCTGTCATTTTAGAGACGTTTCACGTCAAAAGCTTTCTTTGTCTCACCTATAGTTTAACGAGGCATCGTGTATTCTTCTTCAACCGAAAGACGTCCACTGCTGGACAAAGGCCTCCTCTAGAGACCGCCACAACAACCGGCTTTGTGCTGTACCCATCCAACTTCTACCCGGACCTTCACCAAGTAATCGGTCCATCTTGTAGGGGGCCTGTCCACTCCACGTCTTCCGGTACGTGGTCGCCACTCGAGAACCTTTATGCCCCAACGACCGTCAGTTCTATCCTGTATTATAAAATATTATTATTTTATAGTATTTAATAATTTTATATTGACACCTTAGCATTTTAATCTTAAAGATCTTAATGTCTTTCATGATAAAGCATGCGGATAGTTAAATATGGCATCGGAATAGCAGTCATAAATGTCGATAATATGTGCCTACGAACAATGTAAAATGAACGAAATGTACAACAATCCATATCATACAAAACTCGGCCTTACCTACCTTTTATAAAATTCAAAATACCACGAAATGGTACTATTGCTACGGTTTTCAATACTTGAATATTATGAAGTTTCCAGAATAGTATTAAATTCAGCACCGCTATCCTTTGTTCATTACAAATATATTTCCAGCATTGAAATTTATACCCTGCGTCCATACATTTTATGCTCAAAATTCCATGAGCAAAGAAAATTTATAGAATTTGTGATGAAATGTGAGATTCAATACGCCGGTGCAGAAAATTTGGATACCTCATTCTAAATAAAGCAAAGGAATTTCGTGTTTCTATTAATTAATTTAGCAACTACTGTTACCATACTGGGCATGCTTTGTGTACCTGTCGTTTAGATTCAATTCATTAACATGATAGTGCTATTTATGAATAAATCAGCCTTTATTTTGCCACTATTGGCAAAGGCCTTCTCCCACAAATGAGGGGAGAAAGATTAGGTAATACTGCACCATGCTGCTTTTGGGGCACTTATCAAGCCACCGACTTTCGCATGAGGTGGTAACCGAGACCAACGGCTCACCGCGCACCACAAATACGCATCTCACACTGACCGCGCTAAACCCTGATTAACCTTCAATATAACGCTACGAGTATCGCGTGGTAGTGTGCGGATATGAAAATGACCAGTGTGAGAATGTAAACGCCACTAATTTGTTTACTGCCGTGGCTTGTATTTTTGCGTTGGTTAGTTTTATATCACTTTCTTTGGTAACTGCCACACAAATAAGTTAAGCTGAACTCATCAAGCTCATGCGAGGACGATGTCATATGTCATGATGATATAGATAGATAGACATGTGAGTGTTGCCACCCATAAACCACATTACATTTTAATTTTTAAAATTCAGCTGGATATAAGTCAGTTACGATAAACGAAGATTATTCTGCTATTTCCGATTGAGATTGTCCTAATATTCTTATTCTTAACTACCATACCATATATTTGTGTAATTATATTTACATGTTTGTAAACGCACCTCCGACAGAGGAATAAATCCTAATGTGGGGCGACGTTTAAAAAAATATCATTCAGTCGGATATATAGAATTATACGTAGCGCTTCTTCACATGTAGTACCGCATATGTGTCACTGTTCCTGCGCTTTATTTGAGAGAAGGTTTTATGAAAAAAAGTTAACATTTATTAATATGTAGTGGGTAGTCCTAGTTTACCTGTACCAGTTGATTGCTTTGGCTCCTCATTCGCATTTTAGTGCCCAACTGTTCCGGACGCGTTTATAAGTTTAAAATTTTATCTGAGAGACATTCTAAGGAATAAGAAAGTTATTTATCGTGGTTAGATAGATATATAGATAACTCTTTATTGTGCTCCAATAACAGACATGATAAGATAAAACTATATGTAACACAATCGGCGGCCTTATCGCTAAGAAGCAATCTCTTCCAGGCAACCTTGGGATGGAGAAAATGATTTGGTCGTAGTATAGACGGGGGTGCACTAGTCAAAAAACAGATAGTTAAAAAAGAAAAATACTTACAGTAAATAGCTAGCGGTACACATCGACTAAAATATAATCTACAAACGCAAACACATACAACAAAATACGATATAATAGAGATATACAATAACAAATTGACTAAAAATACACATACTTACTTATTTAGATATGACAGTAGGATCCAATGGGCAAAGAGATAAATAATGCTTTTTACCTGATTTTTGAAGCTCTCTAGCGACGACGCACGCCGTATACTGACAGGTAGAGTATTCCACAGTCGTACCGCCTTAACAGCAAAGGAATTATCATAAAACCTACTACTATGAGGGGGCATCCTTAGGCTAAGGTTTTCTGAGGATCTGAGACATTGGATGCCAGTATTTTTTAGGTACTCAAAACATTCTTTAAGATAAGAAGGAGAGGAAGGCATTCTTTAAGATAAGAAGGAGAGGAAGGGTAAACCGCTGGTGAATGCGCTAAGTTAAAAAAAATAGATCTAAAGATAAATGTTCATAAGTACAGTGAGTCTGGCAGTGACAGTGAGTACGAAAACCCGCGAACATGGGTCCGAGCAATGCGCAGTGCCATAGAACGGCCAGGTATGTCCTTACGCACATTTTACTTATCAATTTTGTTGAAAATCACTTTGTCCAGCAGAATGCAACCGAAATATCCATTGGGTATTTTAGGGTATTTCACCGCATTCGATTTTTTTCGGTTGGATCCAAAACAATAACTCGTAGTTATTTTTATTTCTTAAGTTATTGTTTACATATAACTGAATGAGTTTTATATCTGGACCATCAAAGAAGAATGCAACCGAAATATCCATTAGGGGTATTTCAACGCATTCGATTTTTTCGGGTGGAACCAAAACACAAGGAATCTTAGTTATATTTATTTCATTAATTATTTTTTGCATATAAATGCATGAGTTCTATATCTGGGCCATCCAACTTAACGTATCTACATAGGGCGCATTTTTTGCGATATTTATTATGTTGACTCGATTGCGCGAAGGAACTTCATCCTCATGGCGCTCAAGTAGAAAATGAAGATACACATTACCAACACAAAAATACACATTTATTATTGGCGAAAACTTCAAACGAAACACTAAGGCTACTAAAGCCGTCAAAAAGTTAGGCGTCGATTTTAACGCCGACTTTGAAGCCAAAAGTACAATAAGGAGATGGACCACGTCAGTTCCAAAGAATTTCAACCGGAGAACAGTCTCTGTGTATGCGCCACCTGGCGCCCCGCTGCGAAGCCTCGTGCTTCGACCTGCGCACGGGCGCCTCCGCCCTAATCGCCTGCGTACCACTACCGGACGCAGTGGTAGGCCCCGGTGCCGCCACCGTCGTCACCTCCACCTGCGCTTCCGGCACTCGTCGCCGCTACTAAATACAGTTAAGTACGCGGTCACGTCATATTTTTACAATCAATAGGCCCATATTACAAAGGATCAAACTATCCTTTCATGGATTGAAGGCTATGAAATACGATTCTTGTTACCCTTCATTCAGCAATCTGTCTTGAAACTACAGGTATCCTCAAATTCCGAAAATGCCTTGCTCTCCCTCATTAAGAGTCTATTAATGTCCTCTTAAAAATTTGTGCTATTTCTTAGTGTCAAGGGTCAATGACCATTGTCAGGTCCAATTTATATCCTCGTATTTCCTGATACCCAAATCTAACGGCAGAAACGAGATTTATTGTAATGTTAAATATATCAATAAATTTATTAAAACTATCTATCTATATCATCACGCCAGCTTCCTCGCGGGGTAGGCAGAGGGTACAGAGTGATAACTTTAAGATCGAAGATTTGCCTACTACCCTAAAACTAGTGTCTCAAGTTTGTTACACCGTCACTTGTGACCCCATAGATGCTAATTTTTTAATAAAAATTCATAATGATTCAAAGAAGTACCTCCGTTTTACTTTAGGTGTAAAAATATACAAGTCAACGTTTTGCCGTTCGGTTTTAGTACAGCGCCCCTCACATTTACTAAAATTATGAAACCAGTTGCAAAACTGTTGCTAACTGCGGGCCACTTGTACATCCTGTATTTAGACGACTGGTTACTGTTAGGTCAGTCTTACTAACAATATACAGCAAATAACAATATTACTAAAAAAGAGACTAAGTTTTCCTGGGTTTCCTAATAAACGAGGAAAAGAGTAAACACATACCACTTAAATCTTGCACATTCATAGGTATGATTATAAATTCACAAAACATGCAATTGACTTTACCTGTAGAAAAAAGATTACATAATATATTATATTATGTAATCTTATATATTATATTATGTTTTGTGAATTTATAATCATTCAACAAAAAAGATTACATATCATTTTTTTCATAATTTTTTTTTTAAAAACGTAGCCCCACTCTAGGATTTATTCCTGTGTCGTGGGTGCGTTTACAAACATGAAAATTCACATACACAAATACCCAGACCGGAACAAATAATTGTGGATCACACAAAGATTTGTCCCGTGCGGGACTCAAACCCGCGACTATTAGACGCAGTGGGCAGAGCGGCTTAAGCTCTTAACCACTGCGCTAAATCGTCCGTCGATATATTTAGTACGAATTAATGTTTACGCAATCGCGGCGATGCAAAATTAGGAAATCTGCTCAAATAGTTGGGTTGCGTGTATCAGCTTGCCCAGCTGTAGAAAACTGATGGTTATATAAAGGGTTAAGGATTTAGAAAGTTGTAAATTTCTGTGGGAATTAAAAATAATAAGAATCTATCTCTATCTATCTATAACCTCACGCCAGATCCCTTGCGGGGTAGGCAGAGAGTACAGAGTTCCAACAGGTTCTTTCCTTACATACCTCTCTGGCTTCCTCGACTCTCATAGTTCGTCTCATACACGCTCGCCGGTTACGGAGACTCTTGACTTTTCCATCAGATAAGACTCGGTTTATTTGGTCGTGGTAAGATAGTCTAGGTCGTCCCCGGTACCTGCATCCTTCCACTTTCACATTGTATATCTGTTTTTTCATAATAAGAAAATAATAAGAAAATCATGTGTATTTGCGTCTTTCCTACAATCTTGCGTTAATGTAATCGCAGACGCAGAATCAGGACAAATACACCCAGATATTGAATGGGAGTTAGCTAACTGGATGTTTCGCACTTGACATATTCAGTCATCCAAAAATAGATTTGATCGCGAGTATGCTATTAATTCATTTATGATTTGCTTGTCTACATAATTTTTTTATGCCTTTCCACCTTTTTCGGGCAAGGCACAAGGTATTATGCTTATTTTCTTCTGGCCAACTTAACTCTGGTACCATTGTTTAAAAGTTAAGTTAGTGTCTGAAGTTATTAAATTCTCGGCTAATGATCTAGATTTTTCATTACAGTTCCCGTGTGCTCTATTCCAGTAAACTGGTTGTAGGAGTGTTAACCCGGAGGTACTCTTAAGAGGCAGCATGCTACCGGCACCCTTAGACATCACGGTAGACTGTCTGATAACAATATCAACCAAGATGGTTTACTTTTTTTTCCAATAATTCTGTAATTTTTAACAAAGCCTCGGTTGCCACAGGTTGATATATTTCCTAACCCAAATATTTCATGACGGTTGTCAATATAGCACTATCCCTCATTTTAGGCCCTACGTTGTCAAAGAACGATAGACTACTAAGTTTTTCTTTTTGTAATGAGTGTTTAGGCCCATACCTCCTTTGCCGAAGCATAATGCTGTCTGGAACTCAAAACTTAGTTTTAGATCATGAAGACTTAGATTTAGGTGAATTTTCACGGCCGGGCACTAAACAGCCGTTTCTTTTTTGTTTACCTTTTTTTTTACGAAAACCTCTCAACATGTCCCGCAGCAACATTATCTAGGTAAAGCTGAGTTACTTACCAAATCCGGTACATTATTTATAGGCCTAGAAACTCCGCATAAACCAGTGGGTACACAGACTCTTAGTCGCGGCATCAAAAGCGCGCTATGGGGGCTGGGTGCGGGTAGACGTGTTCTCTGCGCACAGAATGGGGCTCGCCACCGTCGGTGCCACACGCTCGCTCAGCGTCGGCGTAAACGCCATCCGCGTCACCCCCGGCTTGAGTTGAGCCTCCACCACCTTCGCCAGGTTTTATAATGGGCAAACTGTGGTAAGCGAGGACTTGTCTTTGGCTCGTTCAGTTACCAATAATAATACGAGTTAATTTTCGATTATATCATATGATTGTGGCAATTGTTATGATAATGTGCTGTTTTTTCTTGGCAGATGCAATAAACAGAGGATTTGAGCACCTTCCGTATTATTGACTATAAATCTTTGTATAAATCACAAAGTCTACATGTATAATATATAAAAAATACTAATCTGGAGGACGAAGCGCGTAGTATAAATAGTGATTAAACGAACTTACCAAAGTGAAGTTCTATCATAATTATACGTAGCGCTTCGTCCGAAGAGATTAGTATCCCCGGCCTCTCTTTATGCTAGTGGCACCCAACAGTACAAAATTAAGAAATATGTCAATAAACAAAAATTTGCCTACCTACATAAGTTCATATATGGCTCTAAACTACATGAGGAGCCGAAGGAATCAACTGGTACAGGTAAACTAGGACTACCCACTACATATTAATAAATGTTAACTTTTTTTCATAATACCTTCTCTCAAATATAGTGCAGGAACGGTGACACACGGTACTACATGTGTATAATATATAAAAAATACTAATCTGGAGGACGAAGCGCTACTCCTTACTACTACTACTACTTAAATTCTAAAACTTGTGTTATTTCGAATAATAATGTGTAATGTTGGTGGAATATTAACCATTACATATTCTTATATGTGCATGAGTGAAGGTAATTAAATAACAAAGTGATAAAACGTGCTTTTCGATTTCCCTCAAAACGTCCGTAGCAATTGGTGTGTAAAATGTCCATCGCTTTACTATCCAGGGTGGGGCACTTCATCAATTTCATAATCATCTTTCATTAATCGGCGAGTTGAATTAATTTAGAAATGAATATTCGTAATACTCGACATTGGCAAAATACGCGTCGTCGTGATGTAATAAACAAAAATTAAAAAAGAACAACAAAAATTTTTCATATATAACGTTTTTACAGTGTCAGTCCATACCATACCGTTTCAATTTACATAATTACGTAACACCCACCATCTAATAAATGGAGCCTCAGTTTGCCTATTGCATATAAGCTGATTAAATTATATGAGGTACTGGGCACTCTGTAGGCAACTTAAAGCCTATTTATTGAAAGGCAATTATTGAGCACGGCACCTAAATGTAAAATTATTAATATATTATTAATTGTAAGAGCGCCTGTAGAGCTGTGGTGTAGTTCACATATAAAAATAAAGATCAGCCAATACTGTCCTACTTCTGGGGACAGGCCTTTTCTCACACATCGAGGTGAGAGAGAATAGGTGATACTCCAAAACGCGGATCCAATGCAGATTATTGGAACTTATCAAGACGACTAAGGTAATAAGAAATAGAAGAACATGCAAACTGGCGATCCAAAATGCATTACCTCCTTCTAAACTCGGGTAAATATATCTCATAAATAATAACTTGTAGCGCGCCTATACGTCGCTGCAAAGTTCCGACTACCTACAAACAGATAGCCACCAGATATAAAATCGATAACAATTCTACGAGTACATGTCTGGAACGCAATATGAAAGTTCGCGCGATGCGTGACAACAACTCGAGGGGAGTCCCAGGTCCGGCCCCGCCAGTTGCAACACCTGGACACGTCTGGCTAGACGATTATTCCAGTATCAAATCCTGCCAATTAAGCCCTATACCTTACCTATTAGCCAAATTAAAACATGTAGGTGCGTGTTGTTAAAAGTACCCATGTCTATTTTAGTTTAAAATTCGTAATACGATGAACATGCGAATTAACTCTTTCGCAGCTTACCGCTATATTCGGCGAGTTAAGCTTTTTGCATTTCCGTGGTGACGTTGGTCACTTGCATTCAGCTTTTCGAATGGATACGTTTAAATACATTGCCATTCCAAAAGCTGAATCCCGGAAATTAGACGTCTGTGCATTTTGCACTCTTAATACATTTTACTCATTTTATTGCACATTATATATTTAGGTCTCTTAATATATGTGCAACACTTAATATGGATGCGCTCGTTGCGCTTTGCGACGGTGTTTATAATGGTCACCAAGGTTAAGCAGCGTTCGACTCGGTCAGCCCGAGATGGATGACCGTTTGTGGCATATTTATATTCGAGCATCTCCGTGCTTCAGAAGGCACGTTAGGCCGTTGGTCCCCGATAGTACTTAATGTAGTAATCGTTAAGCCGAGTTGGAAGCCTTAAAAGCGGCTTGATATGTTCCAACAGCAGGTTGTCCACAAACCTGCCTCCACCAATCAGCACTGGGTCGGCGTGGTGGAGTATGAACTAATCTCTCTCACCTCGATTGGGGAGAGAAGGTCTTTGCCCAGAAATAGCGCATTTTTTTTTTAAACGAAGCCCTACGCTATGATTTATTCCTGTATCGTGCGTGCTTTTACAAACATTAAAATTCACATATACAAATACCCAGACTGAACTGCGCTAAATCGTCCGTCATTATAGGTTAATGTTATTATTACTAAACATAACCTGTCCTAAACATAACATTTATATTCTAATAATAGTATCTACTATTATTAGAACAACAATGAGACAATTATAACTATCACTTGCTTTAACGGTTAAGGAAAACATCGTGAGGAAACCTGCATACCTAAGACTTTCTCGATGGTGTGTGAAGTTCACAAATCCGCACTTGGTCAGCGTGGTGGATTGTGGCCTAAACCCTTTCAGTTTAAGAGGAGGCGCGTGCCCAACGGTGTGACAGTTTACAGGGCCAATATTATTATTATTAATGAGACGACTAAACCAAAAGACGTCTACTGCAGGACAAAGAGCTTCAAAATGAACACGTAAAAACTAATTGGTATTTTTTTATCTCTTAAATAAATATGCAAGTTTTATCGTAAATAACGCAAGACCTCGGACACCCGGTTTAGATAATTGCTTCACAAATTCAAAACAAACACCAAATGTCAAAATTTTAAGTAATTTAAACTCTTATACCCCAATTAACAATAAATACTTGTATGTGAATGTGTGCGTATTGAGAAATATGTTTTAGAAATGCATTTGAAATCTCCGTATTGCTTTGAATCAAGAATACAATTAGTTTGTTATAGCGCACTGAAGGAGAAACAGAATTTTTTGCAAATATATATGTGTATTTTACGATACATTAAAAATTTGTTATATATAATATAATAA
This sequence comes from Phalera bucephala, assembly GCA_905147815.2. Classification (NCBI taxonomy): domain Eukaryota; kingdom Metazoa; phylum Arthropoda; class Insecta; order Lepidoptera; family Notodontidae; genus Phalera; species Phalera bucephala. Next base: position 2,707,058 of record LR990609.1, on the reverse strand, counting down.
GTTGGAATCAATTCAGTTACCGATTTAGAACAGACTACTTTCAGGTCTTGCGTTTATAGTCATACTCGTGAGAATAATGAAAGCTGGTAGTTGTTGAATAGTATTTCTCTATGTGGGCAAAAATACAAATATGAATATCGGGTTGCGCGTATTTTGTAAACTCTAGTGAAGCGTTAAAAGTCCCGGACAATAGTATATGTATCTTTATGTGCATATTTCACAACACACACAAATCCATACTTATACACCGATCCTCATACAGATAGTCTATCGATCGTGATGTGCAAATGACGGACGACTTACACCCGTATCTATAAACAATATACTTAGTCTTAAAAATTACTTAGCCGGGTAATTACGTGTTAGTTTTCTATCAGTCTAAATCCTATTCTCTAATCAAGTAATAGACTTTACTTACTAAAGCAACATAAGTATGACTCAGTACTTCTAAAGTACTTAGTAGTCTTTTGGAACTGGCAATTGTACGTTTTGTTTATTAATGAAAAAGTAGAAAAGGTGCACAGGTACTACAAAATTAAGCATCGTTTCAAGTTATGTTCATTGCTTAAGTAAATAAAATAATAAATATTACTTGGCTAAGAAAACTAATTTCTGATTTTTCTTACTACAGTGTCGACAGTTTCCCAACTATAGAATAAAAATAATGTAAAGTAAATACTTGAGTGAAAGTAATTCTTTAGACATATTATAGATACCGGTGTAAGTCCAGTAGTTAAGAGCATAAGCCACTCCGCCCACTGGATTGAGTAGTCATGGGTTCGATTCCCGAACGGGACGAATCTCTGTGTGACCAACAAATTTGTTTCGGTCTGGGTGTCTGTAAACCCCCCCTCTCGACACAGGAGTAATTTCAAGTGGGGGGCTACATTACACTTAAAAATAAAATGAAAAAAGAAAAACTTCCTAACTGACATTTTTACCATAGTCAACTTAATAGTGTCACCATCAATCAGGATTTATCTACCCATTGTTGAGTAGGCCTCTCCGTCACGCTATACTCCAGTCCTTATCCCTATAGTAAAATCTTATTAAATATATGTTGATTTCTGCACATAGTGTCCCTGTTCTTAGGAAGTATTGGCAATAAGAAATAAATAAACGCAGCCAATATAAAAAAAGCAAGACAAAATAAAAACCGTCCCGCCTGTGCTCCACGGGGGTGGCAGAAGTGTATTGTATACACCCACGTTTCGCCGACGATGGGGTGAGCCTAAATTATACCGTCCGGTAGGAATATTTTTATTAAAAAATTACACTTTGTCCTACCTAGGATTCGAATCTTTGACCTCGTATCACTACGCGCATTATTTGCCATGAGACTAACGAAATTCTGTAACGAAAAAACCTGTTGTAACTGAGTAATCTCCGCCTACCTTCAAGGGATAGACCCTGGTAACAGTCATATAACTATTGTTTATATATAATATATGTTCTAGATATCAAATTCACAATCTCACAATGCAGCGGCCTCCGCTTACGCTTCCAAAGCAAACCGTTTGTAACGCTCCCAGGTACGTAAAAAAATAAAACCATGGGAAAATGTTACAAAGGTAACCGGTGTGGGTTGGTAGTGACACTTGACTGCGGAACAACCCTTTGTGTAGCCCATTGACAGGTAAGCGTTAGCTTTTACCATGAACTTACCTCACAGCAAACTCTAACACGACCTAATCATAGACCAGCTTAAATTAATAGACTAGAGTCGGCGAACCATCTACGTTCACGTGCCAATTTTTGAAGCAAATTAAAAGTTGCCATAAGCTGCCTGCAAACAATCTTAATTTAATGATGAATGAAAAATGGCACTTAGTACTCATACATAAGCACTTACATCAGTCTTTATTTGCAACAACACATACATTTTTATGAGGAACTCATAACATTACTAGATATGCTGAAAATTTTTTGGACCTGTACCTACTATTTTGATTTAAAAAATGCTTGTAAAAAGTCATTTTAGCACGCGACAACAAAGATAGGACCATCTTTGTTGTCGCGTGCCTTAAGTTCGTCAACCCTAAACTAAGTACGACATAATTAGAATCAGAGATACAAAGCAAAACTTAAGTACTTTTCTTTGTCACTTTGGACCGTAATCATCTAAGCATATAGCTGAACGAAAGTTTCTTGTCGCTGGCGAGCCTGGGGTAATATTATACTATTGTTAATTTTTAATTTATGTACGGCCTTGGTGTCTCCAGATAAATAAATACGTATGTTTTCTTTTTTCCTCCTTCTTTCTATACAACCCGTGGCCGGTGTCACCCTGTGATCCGTATTTTATCCTGTATTATGCATGCACAGAGCTGCCTTGTCTGCAAACTTTTGCACTAAGAAATTCAAATAATTATACATACCGTAAAAGACTACTATGAATTGTCTAGTTTTTTTTTTCTTAGAACGGTACATGTTAAATAATTTATTAAAAATAATATACTAGTGTAAACAATGTAAAATTAGATTAACCACCTATATGTGTTTATCAACAAACGACGTGGTGAAAATGAGTTTCGATTTTTTTTGTGTCTATTTTGTTGGGCGGGAACTTTTACAGCTTTACTGCACAAGAGGGCGCGCGTACGACCACTACGTTCGAGCCAGAAGGGCAAGGGGGCAACTAGCTCACGGGCGCCTTAAGGAGGAACGGCTTCGGCTTGGGCAGACGCTATGGGGGAGGGCATATACTAGGTGTCTCACTGTGGTGCTCTGCACCGGCCGGCGGGCAAGGGATTCTTCGACAACACCGGCTAGGTAAGTGTCTGATCCTGAGTGCGGTATCGGTATTCGAAAGAAGGGAAGTAAGGGCATCGGGAGAGTCGGTTAGAATATGCCGCGGGCAGCGGTAGGGGCTAATAGGAGGGGAGCGATTTCGATATTTTGTAGGACATTGTATTGATTTATGATAGAAGGCCTTTACCAAGCAGTAGGGCAGTATAGGCTGATTCAAGATATATTATTATTATTATTGTATGTCTATTTACTTATACAGGTCTCTGACCTAACGTTTGACGGTCGGCGCTGAGAATTTTTTCAATTTTATTTTGAATGACCTAAGCACTCATATTCAGTTGATACCATACCGTACTGAAGCATATCGTAGAAAATGCTAAGGAAATATAAGTGCTACATATAATAAAATAACATTGATAAATATGACCTTTAGAATCGCTGTTCCGTCATAAAGGGATCGCTGGACACTTAATCTGCTTACGTGTTGTACTTGCCCGGGGCCGATATTGGCTATGACCAAACGCGGTACGTTACGATAACTTTGTGAAAAGATCGTGTAATGGATGCTGTACGCAACTAAAGTACCATTAAACGATTATTTCGCAAAGTTATCGTAACGTGCCGCCTTACGAGTTGAACTGATCATAGCGAATAAGGGCCCTGTTCTTTGAATGTCTACTTCCCTGCACTCTCCCACGCAAGTGTTCTTAGGGCTTAACTTGGACAGATGGACGTGAGTGTGACGACTACGTACTTGTCCCACAACAAATGTCTTGAATAAAGATGAGCGTGACAACACGCTTTCTCGACAACGTTAAGGTGACGTCAACTGGTTAGTGCTTATCCCGGTGAAGATAATCTACAGGTTATGTAAGCAATGCAAAGGTTGTTTCCGCGTTTAGTATTAGTTCTGTGTAAAAAGCAATGGCTAGTATCGAGGTGCTAGAGCTGATACGTGCATAATAATAATAGATTTGTTATATTTCTAAAAGGTACAAAGAGTTAAAAGTGTATACACCGCGGAATAGTCGGTCAGCTCAGCATCCTAAAAGTACACCTAACAGCAAATCATGCCACAATTCTAATACACCTCTGTTGCTTAATCCACATCATCTCTTAAGTAATCTCGCTTAAAATTTCACTTGAACTATTTCAAACTCTAGACCAGATTTACGCTAAGCCCTTGTTTCGAGCTGCCACTTAATGTAGAAGTCGTTAAGCTGAGTTGAAAGCCTTGTAAATGGCTTGATAACTTCCGACAACAGGTGACTACCAATCCCCACTGGGTTTACGTGGTGGATTATGATGTATTTTCTCTCACCGCGATTTGTGAAGGAATTCCTCTGCCCTGCAGAAGGAAATTACCGGTCGCTTCTATCTACTTTTATGATCACGCCAGTTCCCTTGCAAGGTAGCTATTTAGATCTATCTATAAACTAGACAGATGTCTATATCATCATGCTAGATCCCTTACTATGATTGAGCTATTTACATGCAATCAATTATTACCAATATTGTTTTCCGCGGCCTCGCACGTTTTCATTTTTATTAAGTTAGGGGAAGTAATAACAGTTAAAGCTATGTATACTTTAATTTTTTTATTATAGCAATGCTTGAAAAAAATATAATCACCGTGACGGAGATCATGAGTACGAGGTACTCCGTACTCAAACACTACGAAAGTTTAATGTAAATTATCATTGCGTTTGTTCCTAGATATCGCATTGTTTTCGAAAAATAATCTTACATACAGCAGTGTAATAAACACATCGGTGGCCGTTAAAAAACTGTCTTTATTTTTACGTTTATACAAGTATCAGTGCCCATGTACCCACATCATAAAATATATATTCTTATAATAAATCTCATCTTAAAATATCTTCATCATCATATCAGCTAATATTTTTCCTCTGCTGAATATAGGCCTCCCAATCGCTCTTCAGCGCAGCCGGTTCGATGCCACCTGCATCCAATGACATCCTGCGATCCTCACAAGATCGTCGGTCCATCTGGTAGGTGGCCGTCCCACGCTGCGCTTGCCAATACGTGATCTCCACTCTAGAATCTTTGTGCTCCAACGCCCGTCCGATCTTCTATGTGGCCCGTCCATTGCCACTTCAGCTTACTAATCCTATGGGCTATATCGGTGACCTTGGTTCTTCTACGAATCTCTTCATTTCTGATTCGATCACGTAGGGAAACGCCGAGCATAGCTCTTTCCATAGCTCGCTGAGCAACCTGAGCTTTTTATAAGACCTATTGTAAGAGACCCCGTCTCTGATCCGTCTGTCATCACTGGCAACACACATTGACTAAAAACTTTAGTCTTGAGGCACTGAGGTACCTTAGATGAGAAGACGTTGCGCAGTTTCCCGAACGCTGCCCAGCTGAGTTGGATTCGTCGATTGACCTCTCTCTCAAAGTTAATAATTAATCTTAAAATATAAATTCTTATAATTACTACATCTTACCCTTTTCATAAAAATAAACAACTTTAATTATCATCAAAGAAGACTTAAATACCTTCATTAAATACAACCACCTAACACACCCTTTTCTTTTTAAGAAATGTTAGTAATATATTATGACGTATCTTTAAACTAAATCTCACACACACATTGGGATAACATTAACATCAGATCCATGCAGGAATCGAACCTGCGAGTAGTAGCTACGAGTACGAGCTAATGGAGTCGGCACATTATAAATTTTAATTAAAGTGAGATAAGCAAGGAATGTGGACAGTTTCAAAGTGACACAATTATTTGTAGCTGAACAATTATAAACTCATGTATAACAAAGTTGTACTTATTTATTGAAATATAACGCTTGTTTGTCTCGGGCCTTTATAGCAGCACGCGCAACACGCGTGGACTGTGTGGAACAGGCGTATTTATAGGGGAATGATAAGCCGAATTATCAGACGGCGTCGTTGGTCTGTCACCTACGCTGGGATCAACCTCCTTTCTTTCGGGAGAGAAAGAAAGTGATGATGTACTCTCTCGCTCACTTGTCCGAATTAGATGACGCCTATTCCTTCTATACACACGTCCTGAGCGGTCCGAGAGAAGGTGCGAGCGCGTCTGCGACGCGTGCGCCTTGACGCGCATGCCCCGGCGCGCGCCCCCGTCCGCCACGATAACGCGCTCACCGACGTTTATCTTTGGAACATCATGAGCATGCAAATCGCGATATTTTTTGTTAATCTTACGATTACGATTTGTATTCACGAATGTAATTGAAGTAAATTTTCTATTAGAATTTCACAAGGGACTCAATAAAACTAATTATTTGGTACACCGCTGTCACCATGTCTTTATTTTAACGTTCACACAAGTATCAGTGCCCATGTACCCACATCATAAAATATATATTCTTATAATTACTACTATTAGTTCTTTTGACTGCCACGTCCGTTCTTCACATGAAATTTCCATGGCCATTCCAATCATGAAAATGGGGGATATTCCCCCCCCCCCCCCCTCTTACCCTCCTTTCACCCTCTCATTCACCAATACAAATATATTAAAAAAAAACTCTTAATAGTCATCAGTGTCATTACAGAAACACGCTGTCGAAATTTCAGGTTTAAGAGGCCAGTGATTTTGGTGTGGGCGTTGATGAATCTGCCAATCAGGCCATGTAGTTGGATACGTAACTATGTATATACAGAAATGTAAACAGCATTTTCCATTTTCAACCTGCATTTAACGCAGCCCTCTGAACTTTAAGGATTTAATTAAACCTGTTGGGGATGCCGCCTGCTGACAAACACGAACGTGCAATCCAATATTGTCATTGCCAAAGTTCATGGCTCTTTCGCTGCTAAATTTAATAATCCATTAAAACCGTCGTTTGTTCTAGAGTTTCCGGACTGAACGTTTTCATAGATTTAAATTGTGTTCAATTTTTAAAATTCCCTTATGACTAAAAAACCTTTATGACTATAATAATTTAAATTAAGTTTAATAATAAATTGGAAATATTCTTCACACTGGTTCGGACGTATGGAAAGAATGTCGAAAAAGGCACAGTTATAATACGAGAGTGGAATAACATAGGTAACGGGAAAACCTAGACTATCATAGAGACCGTGTTTTATCCGACGAACAAGTCAAGAGAGTCCCTGTAACAGGCGAACTCTTACATTGAGACTTGTCCAGGTAGACCATTGCAAACTAAAATGGCGTCGAAAGCGGCATCATTTGTGTTCGATTTATTGTAAATTTGTTTGAAAGTTATTAATGTGTGCGTACGCTTGTGTTTGCTTCCGCTTGCGTGTACTACCGTACTACCGTATGGATAGATACATTTTATGCCGTTTCCGCGCGCGCTATATCCCATCTAGCCAAGTATTTCGTCTAAGCTGCGAATGTATATGAGACAAAGTATGGGAGCAGAATGCGAGATAGCTTGTAGAGAAAAAAGTTGTTGGAACACTGGACACTCTGCCACCACTGCTTGGGGAATAACGCCTACCTTACGCATGTGTGTGTTTATTTTTTTAATTTTATCTATTTGGTAAGTAGTTAAGGTTATGGAATACCTGAAACTGCCTCGTTAGTCTAGTGGCGAATAATGCGCTTTTCAATCACGTGGTCCCGGGTTTAACTCCTAGGTCAGACAAATGTAGTTTTTCTGTCGAACAACACTTAGTAACAGGCCGGAGTCTGGAATTGTGTCCGATATATGGCAATAAGTTCGGTCGCTATTTATTACATGGTACTTAAAAGCGCCGGCGAAAATTGGGTGTACATAGTACACCTCTGCCACCCTCGCTTGAGGAATACAAACGTGATTAAAAAAAATCGTACCATAAATGTTCCATGTACTATACATACTACCCACCACTAATGAAAAACAGGACTCGAGAGATAATTAATTCTCATTCAAAATTAGATTTCATGTCTTAACTGAAATGAAAAGCCAAGGTACTCGGAATGCCTTTAGCTGGGTAAAAGCTCGGAGAGAATAAAAGAATTAGGTATAAAATCTGCTTATCGTATAAATGCACAGCCTGTGTGCCCACACGCGTCACTGTACACGCTCTCAAAGGTTCTCTTTTTTTGTTTTCTCATGCTAAATGCCAGGACACGTGTAGAACTATAAATATGAGTTCGAAAATATTTTCACAATGAACACGAACAATGAACGTGAAAGCTAATTAAACTTTTGCGACTATGTTGGAATCTCGTCCCGCGTTCTTTTGAGTGCAAGGTGAAATAAAATGTTATGCCGGCACGAGGACGGCCCATATTGAGTTTTAAACTAAGTTCTTATTCTCAGATTTGATGTTTAAATGCTGTTAGCGACACGTTCAAAATACGCTTTGTTTTAATTACCTATTTCTATTTATTTCTCCTTTAATGCAAAATATCTGCGTGTGAAAAGTCACCGTCCAACGGCCTTTTGTATTATGCAAGTTTTATGTGAAACATGTATGCGTGCTTCGTGCTTTCTGTTATGTATTACATAAGTTTCTACATTGATTGTCGTTTTCAATCGTTATAAACGTCACACATTGAAACAATGCTTTATTATTACAACGACTATCTTAGGAGCATATGGCTAAAACTTTCTCTCGGAAAGGTCAAATAAGGCAAGTTAGGGCGACTTCTGCCGGCCATTCAGTTTCCACTCGACCGACGAAGACACGCCGAGAAGAGGACTCAGAATTACTCTCTCACAGGTTCGAAATTAACTTTCATGGGGTCTTTTGCATACTTATGTGAAGAAGATTTATAAAGATTTATTCCGTACTTATAAAGAGGGGTAGACATTGAGCGAAGGTGGTCACAGTCCATAGTGTTGGGTAAAACCAATATTAAACAACGTTGGGTGCGGTTACACCTTGAGTGCTGATCTGCGATGCCGTACCTCGAAAGAATAACGCTGTTTGTTCCAGCTGCAATCACTACAATGCAGCCGTTAAGTCAACGGACTTTGAGTTCCTTGAACAACTGTCACCAGCTAACTAGCGGTTAGCTACTAGGCTTGGTTAGTACTAATCAAATGAAATAAGATCAAAAAGGGTTTCTGACATGTTTCTCGAGTTTTAGAGAGATCTTTGTCCAAATTGCATGCGTGTTTAACTAACACGCATGATACTTAAATAGCTCTTTGGTTCTCCACCCGATATATCGATCACCTAGAATGGATAATGGGTGTGCTATGTACCTAATAATTGAATGAACCTAAGTAAATCAATATTTAATAATAATTTTGTGAGATTATACATTGATAGGAGCTGGTGTGCAAATAGGCATATCGTATAACGCATACATTTTTGTTAGTTTATAAACTTATTTTTACTTGAGAGTTACCTATTTTCGTTTTAAGGTTAGATTTGTAATCGTGACACTAGGGAGGACAATATTGTAGTGTAGCCTACGCTACACTACAATATTGTCGGTGCAAGTTTTATTTCCCCCAAGGAAAGCTTTAAGGAGTGCAACATAGAGAGACATCGGTGCGCTCCATATGGAGATCTCGGAGCCAGTCAAGTGTTATATGCAAGCCATTGTGGGTTTTCTTCGTTGGTAAACTCAAATAATTTATTTTATATAAGCTCTGTGGGGTCGCTTACAATTAGACAAATTTACTTTTTTCAAATGAAATTTGAAAAAGTAATCTACCACCGGATCGAAACACGGCTTCCACTGCAAAGATCCGGCGAAGAAACTCTGCGAGCTTTTATTTATTTAATTCTCTTTCTCCTTTTTCCTATTTATTTTTGGATACAATGTTTAGGTTACAATTAAATAGTTTACGATCTAGCTCCAGTGTGATGCCATACGACCGAGATATGAGACTAATGATATACTAATATTATAAAGAGGTAAAGTCTATGAATGTGGATGTTCAGGGTAATCTCCGGTACTACTGATCCGATTTTAATGATTCTTTCACAATTGGAAAGCTATCTTATCCAGAAGTAACATATGCTATATAACATAGACCCGGCAGGTGGCGCTGTTGTCGACCGGGTACGAAGTCGCGGGAAACTGCTAGTTATTTATAAAGAGTGTCTGAAGGAATATAGATGGACCAGTCCCCACAAGCAGCACCCGTTCACAAGTATTACTACTGGAGGAGCCATCACTGCCCTTAACTATATTGAAGGGAAGGGAGTGAGTTTCGCCAGACAGCCACGGTAAGTAAAGACATTATAATGAGCATGACCTAACCAGAACCCCAACGACGGTGGTCAGATTGGGTTTACAAAGCAGCAGGTAAGACACCAAAACTCGACACGATATAAACCCGAGAGACAGAAGTCCTTTGTAGGATTTATCTCATGATTAATAAAGGTAATCTTGTAGGGAGCATACAAAGATATCGTAATAAGAAAACACTAGAAGTGAAATAGCGCATCATCTTTCTTTCTTGCCTATTTGGAAAAAAACCACTGTCGCCACTTTACCATACATGCATAGTTTAATAAAAATAGATACAGACTCAGATTATTGCTGTAAATCATATTTTCCGATGAATTGTGTTACCTTATATAAGTACAGTTACAAGTTTCGGAAGACATTTATACTAACTCTAATCATTGTATCACATAAATTGGTCCACGAAGTTCTGAAGCAGTTTGTGATCATTTTTTCACATGTGCGGCGACAAGTTCTCGCTAACATTTAGAATTTGACGTTTCTAGTAATATTGTAAGTATGAAATAGAATCGAATAAATATCGTACCGAAAAAAATTCTAACGAAAACTTAATCGATATTAATAATAAAAATCTAGTTACAAAAAGAGAACAAATAAAATAATCTCATTATTTATTGACGAATCAAGCAATTGGTCAGAAAAATCGTCTGACAAATCGCTTGATTCGTCGCTTACGGGTATTATTATTAAGAAATCTATAAAACTCTCTGTTTTAAAATGTCAAGATAGCGCAACCATATTTGTTTATTAATTTATTGACCATGAGAATACTAAATATTTAAGACAGATACATAGATTAAAAGATTCGTAAAAAAATCGGCAATCGATTTTGTACATTTAAAAGAACCACATGTCGAATATATCGATTTCATTGTGTCAGTCCCTAAAACGCAAACTGTTACAATTTACCTGATTAAGTAATAGACATTTTATTAAGTTTTAGGTTTTTAAAATAATTACGCATTCTTATGAACAGTATATGATTAATAGAAAAAGTAGTGTGGATTATTGATGTATTTTTATATATCTGTTAATTTTTTGGTTTCTTCAAGGTGTAACATAATAAACGCAAAACCTGAAACTAGTTTGTTTTAAATCGATAACTCAGTGATGATGATTGATTGATTGATTGATTTTGATTCCAACTATTTTTATGTATATTACATTTTTTTTTAATTTGCATAAAATGTTGTTACTCCCTTAGTGCGCTATAAGAGACTAAATTTATTCTTGATTGAAAGCAATACGGAGATTCGAAATGCATTTCTAAAACGTATTTCTCAATCCGCACACATACACGTACAAGTTTCATTGTTAATTGAGGTACAAAAGTGCATAAAAAAGGGGTTAAACATTTTAAACTTGGAAAATTGGTTTTCGTCTGGAATTTGCGAAGCAATTATCTAATCGGAGTTTTTGAGGTCTTGCGTTATTTATGATACATCTTGTATACTTTCAATATTTTTAAATACAATATCCGTGAAATAGAACATAATCAAATGTCACCGTACCCATGTCTCGTGAAAAAGACTATAGTTTCGTGTTATTACGACTTCTATGTAATCATACAACGTATTAAGGAGCGATTTTTGTAAGACATAATATCATCCATCCGTTCACCATCTTTCGACGGCTTACAATCTTGCTAGATATACTGAAATACACCATATCGCCTTATTTTTCGAACTGTGTACTGTTGTGAAAAAATTATGTTGCAATTAGAATATTTCGGATTTCGTCGTGGTTGGTTGGTCGTAGAAGAACCAAGGTCACCGACATAGCCCTCAAGATTAGCAAGCTGAAGTGGTAATGGGCGGGCCACATAGCGCGAAGATCGGACGGGCGTTGGGGCAGAAAGATTCTAGAGTGGAGACCACGTATTGCCAACCGTAGCGGAGGACGACCGCCTACCAGATGGGCCGACGATCGCAGGTGGCATCGGACCAGTTACGCTGGAAAGCGATTGAGGAGGCCTATGTTCAGATGATGTGGTTTTAAAATGCCCGACGTTTCGAGTGCTCTACAGCACCAGTGGTGACGGAAGGAACTGAGGCATTTGGCGTCCAAAAGTCCTTGTTTTTCCGGAGTACCTCAGAGAGATTAATTTAATTGCAAATGATATTTCAATTGATTTATCCTATAAGTGAGAAATGCCAAAATAGGGCGCCATCTATTATCATTAGGCCGGGTACAATTTAGCCTGCTTTTAAGATTATTTTGATTGATAAAATCCAATAGCACTTTGTCCTAACATACCTACTGATAGGTAATAAAATTTTGTATATTCCGACCGTATACAAAGCGTTCAAAATAACCACTGTATGCGATTAGAGAGTATTTGATTTTGTTTATTTAAGCAACGAAGCGTTTGTTTGTGTTGTTTGCGATCAACCGACAGATCAGTAAATATTTAAATAACGGACGATTTAGCGCAGAGGTTAAGAGCTTAAGCCGCTCCGCCCACTGTGTCTAATAGCCGCGGGTTCTATTCCCGCACGGGACAAATCTTTGTGTGATCCACAATTATTTGTTCCAGTCTGGGTATTTGTGTATGTGAATTTTCATGTTTGTAAACGCACCCACGTTACAGGAACAAATCCCAGTGTGGAGCTACGTTTGTCTTAAAAAAAATAGTGTGTTTATTGATTCGAAATATCGTGCATGCTATTTGATATAATAGCGCTTGTACATGATTCAAGTAACTGGTGACTGGAGGTGATCGTATACGCTACCGCGTAAGCCACCAACAAGTCATCATGCCACAAAAAATCATGCTGTCTCTTTTATCTTTATTCAATAAATGTGTAGTGTGAAAAGGATGGCATATCAACTCGATAATGTCACGCTAACATCAATCTGTTTGTGCTTATTCTTCTGAACTCAATAATATAACGCTATGTCGCCTGCACCAAATTCGCATGTTTACTTACAGTGTGTACCTTGATCGACGAACCTGGTGTAAAATAAATTACTTATGGTAAAAGTGTAGCTTCATAAGAGACGGCACTCATTACGAATATGTTTTGTATCATAATAATTAAGTGTTTAAGTATCATAAGAAAACAAACCAAACCAAACACCAAATTGTTGCATAATGCGAGTTTTTTCCCGGTAAATACACTCCCCAAAACATTTAAAGTTCTTTGATATTAAATATATCCATTCACACACACCTAAAACTTACGTCCTAACGTAAGTTACGTCTTTTCCTTAAAGAAATAACAATATATCTATCGCTTGGGCTATGTATTCGAACCTGCGTTTTACGCCATACAGGGACTACCAGCGAAGCTAGCCACGGCTATAATAAAAAATTCTATCAGTATTCACATCGTTAGAGACTGGATATGTTCGACCTGTGGGTTTGATTAGCGAATTAACTTTTATAGCGAATACATATATCTATTTGACCAGGCCATATATAAAAATTTTACAAATACAACAAAATTTCAAACAGGCAATATATTTGTGTACTAGGTGTTTTCAGAGTTCAACTTCAATAATGATTGCCAAGTGGGTAATCCACTTGGCAATCATTCTGATAATACATGACATAAAACTGAAACGTTATGGAGTAGCTAATATTAAGTGAAAAGTGACTCAACAATTCATCTAAACTAACTTATTCAAATACTTCACTTAAAGTCAGTGCCAAACGCCAAAAGTACTTATTATTATTTGATTTGATTGAAAGAATGATGATGTTGAGAACCCTATAAATTTTTAATATATCTAATTTTGTTGTTTCTAAATTCCCAACGATACGACGGGCTTATCTTTTAGGTTTAATAGGAAACACGTGAAATCGTCTATAAACGTTATATTAGAGTGTAGGCCGCTTTGCTGATTCAAGTAGTGGCGGGTACTAAACCTCCGGAATAATTCTTTGTGTGACTGACATTATGTTTTTTTCGGTCTGGTGTTTCTGCTCCTGAATGTGAATGACAAGTTTGTAATTGCACTTACGACACACACACATAATTCTTAGGGCTACGGGCTACTACTACGGGGCTACTATGGGGCTACGTTTAGAAAAAAAGGAAGAAGAAATATTTCTCGACTCGCTCGGGCAAAAACGCTCATAGCGACAGTCACAGCTTTGCGATTTCGTAACCTTATACATATTAAACACTTTACAGTACATCATATTACGGCGTCAAGCCGCGGCGTTAAAAAGCTTTTACGCGTGATAGGTTTGGTTTCTGGATTCTAAACGTTCCAAAGTACGACGACAATTCTAATGTACTATAATGGTTTCCATGAAATATTCCGATTTCCAACCGGCGTTCAAGGGAACACAACCAGTGCGTCAAAACGGTAAAAGATAAATAAAACGGTAAATAAAATTCTCATTCTAGATGATGGCAATGTTACGTACTGTTAGGGGATCTGACATTACTTTACAAATTATTGACATTAACCATGCGTATATTTTTATATATATTTTTTTATATATTAAAAATATAGAAAATCATATCATAAAGTCATTGTAAGTATTATAAAATAGATAAATAGTATTTTGTAAAAAAATGATAGACTTGAAGATAGACTAAGAATTTCAGGCAACTTTCGAATTTCAAACCGCCTAAAGCCGTTATGGCGGTAAAACCAACCAGATAAATAAACCGGTAGCGGTCAAAATGGGGGCTAGGAACAGGGTGTAAGGAAACTCTTTATTGGTGTTTTCAATGCAGTATGCCTAAAAATTAATGAGAAATTTAAATGTGTGGGGTTCTTTGTTATCAAAACTGAATCCGGGGGCCGGGGCGGTGCGCTACGTGCGCGCGCCACAGCTAGTGACTGCCCATGTGAGTTACAATATCGATAAATTGTATGAACATTAATGTGATTTTATAAATCTCAATAGGTAAGTACCGATACATTTTTGAGTATTCTGTATTGAACATGTTAGATCCGTATAAAATTTAAAAAAATCGCATTTCGTATTTTTTTGAGTTATGACTAATTAACATTTTTCGATACACTTACAGTTTCCTGATACATTTGATTGCTTTAAGGCTCTAATAAGAGTTAACGAAATATATCATCAACATTATATACATGGCGTTCTATTTTACGCAGGGTATAAAACTAAAACACAAACGTCTGACACTGGTCATGAGCCAAACTTGGCCAGGTTTTTTTTGTATCGACCTGCAGACGCACGTTAAATTTTCTTATAAAAAAATATTTTAAATTTGGCTTTAAAATTACACTTCAGCCCACAAAAAAATCAAATCAAAATCGCATCTGGGTATAACGACGTAATCAGACGTTGCGATGAAAGGTGGAGAATTTTTCCAGACTAAAGAATCTAATATTTTTATATTAGGTTCTTTTCTCTAGAAAATATTTTTCAAAGTGGAGTAGTGTTAAGCAATAAACATTAAAGCTCAGATGGTAATAAAATTGTAATAATAGTAGGTACCTTTCCATTTTTGTATCGACAACGGTGTAACGTTACTAAGCATCCCTATTTATTAGCGATACTGCGGCACGGAGCCTTATTCCTCGGTTCAACTTCGTGCTGTTCAGTAGTCCGCGTACGATCTCCATGAAGTTGGTTAGAGGGACATTGTAAAAGTTTTCTTTGCTCCTACTTCATCATGATGGTTCGTTAAAAGTAAAATCTAAGATCTGTGTAGTGAAACTCTTCAGTGTCTCTATCCTTCCTAATGTGTTTTGTTTATTCTTTTGGAGTTTATGTATTCCGTTGTTTGCATGTCGATGTTGTTAAAAATAAGGCGGGAGCGATTGCTTGCCCGGTAAGTTTTTGCCGCGGAAACTAAACTATTTTCATGTCGGCTGAGGAGTTGCGGTGTGTTTGTTTGCTTTTTATTTCCTATACGACTGTCTTCCTGTCCTGTAAGTTATATCATCTATATAATGCGTATGCGAAAGTTTTTTAATGTTTTTATGTTCGCATTTTATGTAAGATTTATTTATTTAATTACAAATAAAATAAAATAATTGGATTTAAAAATGTATAGTACATTTCTAAGTGCAAAAAAGTATCTAGCCTAAATTAACTACCTTACTTGCGTTAAATAAAAAAAATTGTCTTACCCAACCAAAAAAATATGTATATTTTTTAATGTTTTTGTGATTTAATTACTCCATAAATCAGATAAGTCACAACTTTATGTAATGCGAGTCAATTAACATAAAGTTTTAAATTAACTATTTAAAACTTTATTTGACGAACGATTTAGCGCAGTAGTTAAGAGCTTAAGCCGCTCCGCCCTTTGTGTCGAACCCGCAACTATTAAGTTGCGGATTCGATTCCTGCACGGGAGAAATCTTTGTGTGATCCACAATTATTTGTTTCGGTCTGGGTATTTGTGTATGTAAATTACTATGTTTGTGAACGCACCCACGACACAGGAGTAAATCATAGTGTGGGGCTACGTTTTTAAAAAAATAAAATAAAAAAAAAACATCTATTACCCGGTTAAAATATATTAAAGATTAGTACAGCCTAAATAAAATAATAAATTGTAGCTCTAAAAACGGGAAGTGCAGAATATTATCTAGGGGCATTTTTCAAGAAACATTAACATAAAAAAAACCGTCATCAATAAATTTAATTTCATGATATGATTCGGTTACTAAGGTAAGTATTCTTTTTTTCAGCATAATAATGATGTTGTAAACAAAACAATTATATTTTTAACATTGACGTTGTCTTTTCCAGGTTCATCATTCTTCAAGTTTCGTCAAAATAAGAGAAGAGGATAGCTTACGCACACTTTTAATAGATTTCAAGATTATTTTTTGAAGCTGGCCATCATAATGCAACTACAATACATTAAAAATATATACAAAATAGTAATAATTATCATTTATTTATTTTCTTTGTAAATTATTTGCAGTCATTTACTTATGTACAGTTAAGAATTTCGCAAATAAAGAAAAAAATATTAAAACATCAATTGTTCTTCTCGTTTTCTCATTTTATTTTTTTATAGATTTATATCTTTAAATTCTGGAAATATCTTATTCTGTTTTTGGAAAGGATTGATTAAAAATGAAAATAAAATAGTTTCTTGTACTTAGACTACCTAAGAACACATTTTTCGCCCTCACAAAGCTTTTCATAAAACAAATTTCGAAATTCTACGACACATGATTTTAATACTCATGACTAATAGAGAAATGTGCTTGATAGTGGCCTGAGGTATAAAAATGCCCCAGAAATATTAAATTCAAACAATAACATAAATAAGATTGAGCACGGTAACTATTGAATCGATATCGATAAATTAATAAACGCACAACAATAAGGAAAAGAAAAAAAAATCGATGCTGATATATCTTTAAACTACCTTCTATTGATACGATACTACTAAATGGGCATGTTCTATATGAACTCTGCCTTAAAACTTATTATATCTAAAAAGTGGCTCAAAGATTTTGTACCATTTTGTAAACCCTGATTAACTCTCGTAAATTTCCCTTAAATTGAATTTTAATTCAATATAACACTTATCTTGAGGCTAGATTACGTTTGAACTGACGACAGGAGTCGCATATGGGAAAGCATATTTTCTGAGATTACAATCCTTCGCTTTTTTAATTTAACACCTAAGTTACCTCACAAACAAATTGTCTATAAAAATCCAGCTACGTATGTATCCGTAATTGCACCAGGGACGCATATTTTCCGTACAGTAAATTAAGAAATAACAATAACGAAATAACGTCCCCGTAGTGCGCAAATTAACTAACAGAAGTGCACTATTGAGATGCGGCTATTTAAAGTTTGAAAAAATCATAAATTTTGAACTTATTATTTTATTGGTAACTTTTAATTTGATATAAATATGGATTATTTATTATTTTTTATTAGTTGGCACAGAATTTTAATACCTTCTATTATTAATATGTAATTAATTAAAATTCGAGTTAGTTAATTGACTAACTGAAACTCATTTAATGTTACTTAAATTATTTTAATCAACATCACTCAGGAAAGTCATATATTATCGCAAATGTTAGCTCACTAAAATCGTTTATTGAATTTCCCCGTGAATTTTAAGACAATTTTATCCAAAAAATAAGAGTACAAATTAATTATGACTTCTTAGGTACTTCTTTAGGAACGCATAGTTAAATTAATTATCACTAAAGTAATTCCTTAAATTTATCTCCAAAACTTTTAGCACGTCGTATTTGGTGATTCTGACATGTCATAACTTTGTCATGTTAGTCAGCGTGGCATTACTGACCTACTGACTACCATTTTAACTAAAAGTGTCAGTAAGTTTTCTCATAACGGTGTCGATAATATGAAATGTAATTGTTGTTAAATCAAAAATACTCGTGTATATACAGCTATGTATGTGTGGCCTTTGTACACATGTACATAGAAATCGCCTTACGCCACTCCATCGGCAATCTATTTATTAATAATATTAGACTTAAAAAGACACTAAAACTATTTACAAATCTAAGTCTTGTCCGCGTAGTATGACGCAAGAGCGCTGCCCGCTTGCCTCGCTAAATAGCTATGGTAATTTTCAATTTTCTAAGCGAGGAATATACCAGCCATCTTGTCTCCTATGTGGAGGCAATCAATGTGGGTGTTACATTTTTTATAAAACTTGTTTCGCAAGTACTCCATGGGCCTTGCATTACGCCGTAGCGTTTCCACCACAAATGGCGCAAATACGTAATCGTTATTAATCTATCTCTTTATTAATCGATTTTCTGCTTTTTTCTTGTGTCTGGTTTTGTATTTAGTGCAAAAAAGAAATATAAAATCTGGATCTAAATATATAAAAGACAAAATTTTATGTGACAATTTATTTTTAATAATGTTGTACAAAACGTTTTATAACAATAAATTTTCAATAATACTTGGTAGTCTGAATTCATGTTTCGGACTTAGGCTTAAATTCTCAAAACGTTAACATTAACGTTTAATGGATGTGTCATGAAAACCATCCTTTCGTGTGCAACCTGTGCCATAATAAAAATATCAATTTAGAAAACCTTTAAACATCAATAAAACATCGCTAGGATTTCCCTTTAATTGCAATGAAACCCTTTTCTACGCTCACGTGATTTGCATACCATTTATCACATGGCCAACAATCGACAAGCTACCGTAGTGACTTCAATCAATCAATCAATCAATCAGCCTATCGTAGTCCACTGCTGGACATAGGCCTCTCCTAACACGCGCCATTGCACACGGTCCTCCGCCTTCCGCATCCAGTCTGTCCCAGCGACCTTTTTGAGGTCGTCGGTCCATCTAGCTGGGAGCCGTCCTACCTTACGCTTACCAAGTCGCGGTCTCCACTCTAGGACACGCTTGCTCCATCGGCCGTCGGTCCTTCTGCAGATGTGACCAGCCCATTGCCACTTCAGCTTACTGAGTCTGCGAGCTATGTCGGTAACTTTGGTTCTTTGTCGGATTACCTCGTTACGAATTTTATCCTTCAAAGAGACGCCGAGCATAGCTCGCTCCATAGCCCGCTGCCGTAGTGACTTACGGAGCCCAAAATAAATGTTACTGAAGTTTGGCTTTTTTGAAGGTAAATTTTGGCTTGGGGCAGCGTGGTCCGACAGCGTTGTGGTGATGGTGATGCTATTTCACAGATCGCTACTTAAGAAGTTGACACTTACATTCATATTAAAAACTGCCTACAAGTTCTTTGTTTTCAACTTATTTACATATCAAGTCTGTATTGGGTCTTAAAAGTCTATTGAGTGACTTTCATTGGTAAACATAATATGCTTTAGCAACGAAACCCCTAATAATTAATTTAATATAATGTTCTCTACGGGTGTAAGTTAGTATGTACTCATGTCTTACATATTATGTTGTAAATTTGTTATATTATAATAGGAATTATGCGTTACCGCCTCTTCACAAATAAATTGAGCTAGGTACTCATTTTTAAAGTATTTTAATAGTTGCTAGAAAAACTGATGTTTCAATACGAAAAGTGTAATCAAATTTATTTATCTGCTTTATAATATAGTATAATCTCATATCAGAATATCCATATTTATTCTATACAGCCTGAAATACGTACAATAGGAAACGTTTTATCTAGATACAAATAGCGATGCATGTACATACGCATATTAATTAAAATTCATATTCACTCATAATAATAGTGATAAATAGCAAGAAACACTCAAAAAGATAAATACTAAAAAAAATAATTCCCTGAAAAGACATAGGCGTGCTGCGTGCCTGAACGCTGCCAAAAATACAATTGACTTAATATAACTTCAAAGCTAAAACTCAGTGCTAAATATATTGTTAGAGGAAATCAAAGAAGATTAAATATCATAAACCATAAAAGTTAATTTATTACAAATGATGAAAAAGAGTATAATGTTAGTAGTTTTTTTCTAGCTCGCAATTGCTACCTAGCGACTTTGCATGGAGTGTAAAAGTAAACATGCCAAAGCTATGCGGTTTCGTTTGCATACAAGAATTTAGAAAACGAACTATCTCGTTAAAACTCAAATTCAATTTTATTAAAAAGGACTTAAATCGTAGAAAAAGTTCAACAAAAAAGCGCTAACGATACTTATTCAAACAAATTAGACAGCGCATAGCAGTGTTTCACAAGCGTCCTGTGCATTTTAGCATCAAATTAGCATATTTGGTTTATGATTTCCAAAATGAAAATTTATTGCACCAAACTAAGTGATATCTGACCAACTAAAACTAAGTGAATCTGACCAAGGCAATGATAAAGTGTATTCTACAATCGGTTCGTTTGTAAAGTTAAAACATTGATATAATTATTAACCGAAAACAATTTATAAATTTTATTTTAAGATCGGCCGATGTTTGAATTGGAAAATACTTTCTATTATATACGGTGTAACATAATAATGCAAGACTAGATAGTAGTTTGTTCTAAATCGATAATTGAATTGATTCCAACAATTTTTAATGTCAAAAGCATAACACTGCAAGACCTCAAGACACCGTGAGCTCATTCTGCGTAGATCAGACTAACAAAAATAATTAAGAAGTTTGAGGGTACCCCGGAAGAATTATGCCTTTTGGACGTCTAACACCTCAGTCCCTCCCGTGACCATGGGTGCTGCAACGCACTCGAAACGTCGGGAACTTAAAAATCAAAAATAAACCGCGATAAAATCCGAAAAATAGTTTTATTTCATATTTTTAATGTATTTTATTTTCTTTAATAATAATATTAGCCCTGTTAAGAAACTGTCCCACCTTTGGGCAAGGGCCGTCTCTCAAACTGTGAGGGTTTAGGTCATAGTCCACCACGCTGGCCCAGTGCGTTATGGCAAACTTCACACACCTTCGAGGAACTCATAGGCATGCAGGTTTCCTCACGATGTTTTCCTTCACCGTTAAAGCAAGTGATAGTTAATTTTTAATACGCACATGCTTTCGAAAAGACAGATGTGCGTGCCTGGGTTTAAACCAGAGACCTCTGAAGTTGCAGTTTGCAACGGTCTAACCACTAGGCCGTCACTATTTTTTTTTTAAATTTGGAAAAAATTCTGTTACTCCCTTAGTGCGCTAAAATTAAATAAATTTATTCTTGATTCAAAACAATACGGAGATATCAAATGCATTTCTTTAAAGTTATTCTCAATTCGCACACATACACGTACAAGTTTCATTTTTAATTGGCGTAAAAAAAGGGATTAAATACTTCAAATTTGGAAAATTGGTTTTCGTATGGAATTTGTAAAGCAATTATCGAATCAGGATATTTGAGGTTGCGTTACGAGATTTATGATACACCTTGTAGAATACTTATTGTATATACCCTCGCGGGCAGAGTTGGGTGTAATCAAATACTTTTGGATTCAGATTAACAATCTGATTGAAAGTAATCATGATTACTTCAATCTTGAATTCTTTTAATCTTGATTACATTCAATCAAGATTACATGTAATCATGTAATTTTAATTTCAGTAATCAGACATCAAGATTACATGATTACTTATATGGATGAGATACTGATTACGAATGCGGCCCCTAAAACTCCAAAACTGGTACCCATATTGATTTGACATCAAAAGTCGCGTCCGCTATCTTGGATTTCAAAATTAACGCCATATTCGTTATCAGCATCCCCTGAAACCCTAAAAATGATGCCCATATTAATTTAACTTTAAAAGTCGCGTCCGCTATCTTGGATTTCAAAATTAACGCCATATTTGTTATCAGCATCCCCTGAAACCCTAAATATGATACCCATATTCATTAAACATCAATAGCCGCGTCCACCATCTACGATAACAAAATTAACGCTATATTTGTTATCAGCATCCCCTAAAATCTTAAATATGATACCCATATTGATTTAACATCAAAAGTAGCGTCCGCCATCTTGGATTTCAAAATTAACGCTATATTCGTTACCAGCATCCTCTAAAACCCTATAAATTATACCCATATTGATTTCACATCAGCACTTGCGTCCGCCATCTTGGATTTCAAATTTACGCCATATTCGTTATCAGCATCATTTAAACCCTAAAAATGATACCCATATTGATTTAACATCAAAAGTCGCGTCTGCCATCTTGGAATTCATAATTAACGCCATATTTATTATCAGCATCCCCTAAAACTCTAAAAATGATGCCCATATTCATTTACCATCAAAAGTCGCGTCTGCCAACTTGGATTTTCAAAATTAACGCCATATTTGTTATCAGCATCCCCTAAAAGCCTAAAAATGATATCAATATTGATTTACCATCAAAAGTAGCGTCCGCCATCTTGGATATCAAAATTAACGCCATTTTCACTATCAGCATCCCCTAAAACCCTTAAAACGATATCCATATTGATTTAACATCAAAAGTCGCGTCTGCTATCTTGGATTTCATAATTAACGCCATATTCGTTATCAGCATCCCCTGAAACCCTAAAATGATACCCATATTGATTTAACATCAAAAGTCGCGTCTGCTATCTTGGATTTCTCAATTAACCCCATATTCGTTATCAGCATCCCCTAAGACCCCTAAAACGATATCCATATGGATTTCACATCAAAAGTCGCGCCGGCCATCTTGAATTTCAAAATTAACGCTATATTCGTTACCAGCATCCTCTAAAACCCTATAAATTATACCCATATTGATTTAACATCAGCACTTGCGTCCGCCATCTTGGATTTCAAAATTAACGCCATATTCGTTATCAGCATCATTTAAACCCTAAAAATGATACCCATATTGATTTAACATCAAAAGTCGCGTCTGCCATCTTGGAATTCATAATTAACGCCATATTTATTATCAGCATCCCCTAAAACCCTATAAATGATACCCATATTGATTTAACATCAAACGTCGCGACCGCCATCTTGCATCCCCTAAAACCCAAAAAATGATACCCATATTGATTTAACATCAACAGTCGCGTCCGCCATCTTGGATTTCAAAATTGACGCCATATTCGTTATCAGCGTCCCCTAAAACCCTAAAAATGATACCCATATTCAATAAACATTAAAATTCGCATACTCTATCTTGGATTTCAAAATAAACGCTATATTCGTTATCAGCATCCCCTAAAACCCTAAAAATGATACCCATATTGATTTACCATCAAAAGTCGCGTCTGCCATCTTTGATTTCAAAATTAACTGCATATTCGTTATCAGCGTCCCCTAAAACCCTAAAATGATACCCATATTGATTTAACATCAAAAGTCGCGTCCGCCATCTTGGATTTCAAAATTAACGCAATATTTATTATCAGCATCCCCTAAAACCCTAAAATGATACCCATATTGATTTAACATCAAAAGTCGCGTCCGCCATCTTGGATTTCAAAATTAACGCAATATTCATTATCAGCATCCTCTAAGACCCTAAAAATTATACCCGTATGGATTTAACATCAAAAGTCGCGTCTGCCATCTTGGATTTCAAAATTAATTCCATATTCGTTATCAGCATCCCCTAAAATGATGAACCTTCAAAAATCCCAAAAATTAAATTTATAACAATATTGATATTACTTAAAAGGTCGCGTTCCCTATTTTTCGCCAACTCAAACAAAATCTATAAAAAATTGAAAACGTTCGTCCTCGTTCCATACTACATTGCATTTGAATTTCGACCAAGTCGAATCGCATCATCTCTAAAAAAATCATGATATAAATCAAAAAGTAATCATGATTATGATTACAAACTAATAACCATCAATCACCAAAAAGTATTACTTTTTATGATTACTTTCGGTAATCGGTAATCATGATTGAAGATTGCAAAATGTTATCGTAATCGTTAATCAGTAATCTGATAACATTTTGCCAATCTCAGAGTGCGGGCCTAGACTAAGACGTGTCTAGACGGTGCATTGAGAACAAAACTGGCGGATGAAAGCGGTCTCAGTTATGCACTATGTGTACATGATGCCAGTGTTCAAGTTTTGATTTTTTTTAAATCTGTCAGTCAACGAGAGCGTGCCTGTGCGTACTACAATGTATCTATGGGTAGATAAATTTTATGCCGTAACATGGTATGTAATTTATCTAAGAGTACAGTTGATGTTCTCAGTTACTAAAGTTATCCATTATATATTGCATCGATGAATTAAAGTTCCTACAAATTATCAGAATAGCACTTATCTTAAAGTTCCATTCGTTCTACTTAATTGAATACTTTAAATTGATTTAAAAAATTACGTTGATATTCTATTTGTGTATTATTAATTACGTTAACACTATTTTATTATTAATAAACAATGTTGTTGCATTTTATGTTTAGATGTGGTTAGTATGCTTTAAGTGTTAGAAAATGTATGTAGGTCAGCGATAAGTCGCCGAACATTCCTAATTTTTCAAATAGCTTTCACACTATTGTTTTCTCAGTCTGAATAATGTATGTATGTATATTACTAATATTTCGTTTTGACAGATATTATAAAATAAATAGCAAGTATTACTAATTTGAAAAATTCAGGATATTCAGTAACTTATGTCGTAGACTGTACATACCTTCGATGTGTCATCTTTCTAACCTATTCGTCTCTATCTGTGTCTTCACGCATAAAATACTAAACCTGTATATCAAAATATCACTTTTGATATTCATTATTATTTTATATGTCATTTATACCATTTATTATCATTTATACAATTACATTAAATGTTTGATCTCTCTAATCAGCACTGCAGTCACTTTATGGTGACTTAGAAACTTGTTTAACTTCATGATCACATGGTCTGAGGTTATTAAGTTCTTATCTATTTACATTCGCTCATATTCAATAGATTTATCTCCCTCATGGCCATCATCATCATGTCATCTTCGTCTTATCATTGTCATCGTTTCTTCTTTCTTCCTGCATCAGCAGTGATTACCATCTTTAACATCTTCCTCATCCATATCTTAGACATTGCGACTTTATCTTGATTTCCATTGCTATCAAGTGTGTTCACTGTGTGTGTTCATTCTGAATAAGTAACTTATTATACAACAATGTCGCCTACATTATTCGCTCTCAATCTAAACAGGCACAACTGGAGGCAGGACTTCGTAACTCCTCGCAGTTGGTCATCAATCCAGGTGCACGTATTCATCAAAGCAAGATGCGGTTTCATCTTGATTATCTGGTAATTCCTTCAATTTTTTAATAGTATTTTGTGTAAATGTCAAATAGTTTTCTCGGAGCCATAACCATCCTCTACTCTGATCTCTTTGAATTATCCTATCAGAAAATTATTATTATCATCGAATTTTTTGGCGTTTTTATACTGTTTATCTGGATCGTTTGTGATTTTAGTCAGAATAAGGTTTATTCATCTTATAGAATATTATCATCTTTTAAACTATTAACAATCATGCCACCGCTATTTACGTATATAGGTCATATTTTATATAATGCCACGAATGAAGAATGCCATGAATTTTCCACGCACACTTTTATATAAAATCATATTTACTAATATGTATAAAACAGATACGTTACTTATTTATATTAAAGAATATCTCCAATGTAATTTACCTACTTGATTGAAGCAGCTTGTTACAAGAAAATATCATGTCGAAATGTCTATCATTAAAACAGCCGAATAAACGAAATTGACCATTTTCGGACAAACCGAAGAAGCACATGCAGGCCTACTAAACTATGGATTATCTTTATTTTCAAAGCGGGCAGTTTATAAATAATTGAATTATTCTTCTGTCTTAATTAGATTAGACTTTTGTCAAAGGTTATTCTAAGCTTTATTTCCAAAAACCTTTAGGAGCTCTTTCAGATGGGACATTTATCTCAAATGTCAACGGATAGGTCAACTTTTCTTACTTTGTTCGGAAAATGTGCTGAAGATACATTTATCAATTGATCAAGAACTGCATTAGAGCGTCATTGTTAACGGAGTAACGGAAGTTATTGTTGCCGGAGTTATTGTTAATGGAAGTTATTGTTACATCATTGTTAACGGAGTAGCCAAAGAGTCTTTTTAAATCTAGCTAGCTTGTGTTAGGAATAAGAATATTAGGATTTGACGAATCGTGAATCGACAAATGAAGCTTTTGACTTGTATAGGATATGAGTAATTAAGTATTTGACGAGGATTTGCACAATAAAAATGATAAAACTTCTGAATACCTACTAATTATAAAATCAAAAAAACATTTCCGTTTGTTGCTAGATCCTCTGTTATGGTCGCCTTTCCGTCCGGTAAGAATAGCAGTAAAAATGGAAATGATTTTCCTAAGTACTTTCATATTATAATGATATAAAAAAATTACGATACAAATTAATAACATTTTAGAAAAAATCTTGAACGGAAACGATTAGCGTAGTGAAACGTTGCAGTGGTTGACACCCTCAACCTGAGCTTTGTACAGTGGGTGAAAAAAATGAAAAAATGTTTATTCTCAAAATACAATTTAAATTTACAATACATTTATTTAGAACACAATTATACATTTAAAAATTTTTAAATTGGCGGTTCATACATTAATCAATTTCTTATATAATGTATGGTATGCACTAGGTATGCACTAAGGTTAAAAAATCGCTATAAGTTTAAAAACCATTCATAAACATAAAAGTAATTAACCTGTTGGAACTCTGTACTCTCTGCCTACCACGCAGGGAATCTGGCGTGATAGTATAGATAAATAAATTAACATAAAAGGACTAAAATAGAGTTTTACCAACAAATAAAACTTACCTATTATTTTTTCTTCAATGTCCGGAATCCATCTTGAGTCAAGCACCAGTCTTTCAGCCAATAACCAGCGTTTCCCGTTCCCCCTCCCTGATAGTGGCGCCCTCTATGTGTCGGATTGGAACTACTTACAAGGCGCGCGAGCACCGGGTGAAGTCTCGTCATTATGGCACTCATGATGCACCAGGTAGCCCTTACCTGGATTCCGGATATTGAAAAAAAAATAATAGGTAAGTTTTATTTGTTGGTAAAACTCTCTATTATTTGATTTGTATCAATATCCGGACTCCATCTTGAGTCATATGTTTGTTGTCACCTGGTGCGTAAGATATTATGTGTAATAGCTTACTGTAGACGCTATAACGTGTAAGAACAGGTTTTAGATAGACATGAATGATAAATAATAATGCACACTTTAATATAATGGAGGCGCTCGTAGCGCTGTGTGACCGCGGTGTTCTTACCGATCACCAAGGTTAAGCAGCGTTCGACTCGGTCGGCCTGAGATGGGTGACCGTTTGTGGCATTTCATATTCGAGCGTCTCCGTGCTTCGGAAGGCACGTTAAGCCGTTGGTCCCGGTTACCACTTAATGTGGTAGTCGTTAAGCCGAGTTGGAAGCCTTAAAGGTGGCTTGATAAGTTCCAACAGCAGGTGGCCACAAACCTGCCTCCACCAATCCGCACTGGGTCCGCGTGGTGGAGTATGACCCAATCTCTCTCACCTCGATTTGTGAGAGAAGGCCTTTGCCCAGCAGTGGGCAGTATAGGCTGATATTATTATTATTATTATTATTAATATAATGCACAATACATCACTCAATTTAACCGTAATGTTTTAATAAAAGAACTAAGGTATTTTGTGACTATGTGACCTTAATAATTTACCCATTAATTTATAAAAAAACAAGGCGACAAATCAACGAACAGGGTCGAAGTAATTAGACAATGATACTGATTCTACAAGATTAGATACATCATTATAATCTATCACTTCTTTTTGGTAATAACTTTGGAAGGTATGTACCGTTTTCCAATTACCAGTTTCAAGGATTTTATCAATATTAAAATTTTCTAGCTTCTCCAAGAGCATTTTCCCACCATCTGGTCAGGTCTTCGAGAACCGGTTGTGGAATACGATGTAGGGATGGTTCTTTGGCAGATGTCGACTGAAGTATTGCAGTGTACGATAGTGGAGCCGACCTCTCGGAGTCACAAAAGTGGCAACGTTGAGTCTCCCCATTAGGGATTGATATTGTTTGAGGGACCAACTGCGTACTTTGAACTGTTTTTGAAGTGCATAGCGTTGCGATTGGCACTTCAGCACCGACAAGGACTGCGTTGCGTTTTGTGTCCCAGGTTATGCCGGAGAACTCGAGCCATTGTGTCGGTGCCAAAACAGACTTGTTCACGAAGTCTCCAACCGTTGAGCTGTTTCTGAAATGCATAGTGTAGCGATTGGCACTTCAGCACCGACAAGGACTGCGTTGCGTTTTGTGTCCCAGGTTATGCCGAAGAACTCGAGGCATTGTGTCGGTGCCAAAACAGACTTGTACTAGAAGTCTCCAATCAGACTGCTTATGGCTAACGCTATCGGTTTTCGAACTAAAAGCCGGCCATAGGATAATAGAACTCTTTTATCTTTCAGTAAAGTGAGGTCGTGAACTCTTCGACCTGAAGCCAATAGTATTAATGTTGCTGTCAGTCTAGAGACCTGGTAAATATTGGTTGCCTCTGGTCCAAGTATACTAATATAATTCAACAATAACCTAGGATTCCAAATAGGTAGGCTTAACCGGCTTTACCGGCTTTTCCCGAACAACTGATATAGCTTTTAAAATATGCTTAATGAAAAAAATGAGAGACAAATGAGTAAACGTTGAAATTATAGACTTATGTACCAAAATAGTCCAGTATGCTAGACCTATATCACAATGCAGAAGCGTCAGATATCGTGCTACCTGCTCTGCACTGGGAAATTTAAAGTTAATAGAATTTGACTCACACCATTTTTCCACCTGCTCCATGCCGGCTTGTAGGTATTTATTGTAGAACTGCGGCAGCTTGACATCAAAAGTCGTTGTTCTTGATTTGTCCATTCAGTAAGAATATCTTGCCACCCGAAATCAGCCAGGCTTCGAGCTGCAAGTCCTGGACCTTCGGCGGATGGGTGCCCGTTCTCGTGTCTACCAAAACACGTGCTAACTCTGGAATCAGGTAAGGTAGATCTATCTGTTGGGCATGTGCTCGCTAAAACGTTTTGTTTCATCACGGAACAATTAGAATGTACATTCCCGGGCTTTATTGAGGTGGTTCAGGACCGTTGGAATGAGTTTGGCGTTTGGCGGTGGAAGCAGCTTCGCCAGACTGTAATGCCACTGATGGCAAAACGCATTGTGATATTGTGCCTCCTGATCCTGCACGTCCATCGATACATATTTCGGGGTTACGTGCGCAGTCGTTGAGGCAAAAAGATCTAGATCACATCTGCGCTAGAAGGTGTATGTCTAATTTGTCCGGTAGTGTTAGAAGTTGTCGGGTTTGTTCGAGAAGCTTTTTCGACTTTGTTCCGCCTTCTTTGTTTAAGTAAGACACGACGGTCCGATTGTCTGTCTGGAGAAGAATACGAGCATCTTTCAAGCGGTGTTGCTGTTGCAAAATGGTTTTATATACTGCAAACATCTCCTTTTGATTTGCATGCCAGGATAGTTGGCGCCCCGCCCAGGAGTTAACAAATGAGTTATTGCACTCCCATAATTTGACCAACTTTCTCCAAGAGCATTTTCCTACCATTTCAGGTCTGCTAGAACCCGCTGTGGAAAATGAACCTGGGAAGGATGGTCTTTTAGCCGATGTCGACTGAAGTATTGCAGTGTACGATAGTGGAGCCGACCTCTCGGAGTCACAAAAGTGGCAACGTTGAGTCTCCCCATTAGGGATTGATAGTGTTTGAGGACCAACTGCCTACTTTGAACTGTTTCTGAAGTGCATAGCGTAGCAATTGGCACTTCGGCACCGACAAGGACTTTGCGTTGCGTTTTGTCTCCCAGGTTCTCCCGAGAAACTCGAGGCATTGTGTCGGTGCCAAAACAGACTTGTCGAAATTGTAGAGTCCAGCACAATAGAGTCATGATTTTCATTGTAAAGGCTATATCGTCGAAAAGCTGATGTGCGGTCTGATTTGCCAAAAAGAAATCTTCTAAATAGACTACGCACCTGATTCCACGGCTCCTAGAAAATTCTGCCACCCAGTAAACGAGGCATAGGTTCTGGGTGCCGAAAAAAGACCGAAGGGCAAGCAGGTCATCTGAAGTAGTTAAAACTGGTCCGGGTCGTGATGATAATTGAGCCTCAGGAATCTGCGATCATGCTGAGCAATCGGTAAATGAAAATATACTTGGCGCAGGTCCAGTTTTACCATGTAGCCTTGAAGCTGCAGGAAAGCTGGCACTCGAAAATAGTTGAATAGCTGAAATGGCTTTGTTACAACAAAGTGATTTAGTTGTTTTAGGTTGAAAATTGGCCGG
Organism: Phalera bucephala; assembly: GCA_905147815.2. NCBI lineage: Eukaryota > Metazoa > Arthropoda > Insecta > Lepidoptera > Notodontidae > Phalera > Phalera bucephala. The sequence continues at coordinate 2,676,444 of LR990609.1, read as the reverse complement.
TGGCTGCCATCCAACTTGGGTATTAAGAAGAACGTTCCCGATTCCCGATTCTAACATATTTTGAATTCGTATAGTCATATCGAGAGATGTTTTGGTTCGATAACTTTACATGAGTATGGAATTTGGGAAAATCAGTGGCGGTTTCCGTAGAAATGGAATTTTGACAGTCATTCCTGATGCTTGTTTTTAAAGATAGGTCGCTATCTCTTCCTCTCTTGATTATTATTTCCAGCTTTGTATCGATCGGTTTGTTTTTGTGGACTTGAAGCAGGTTTTCCTTTTTTCGTGGTAGTTTCGACGAAAAAAATGGATCATCTGCTCGTGTACTAGTCGACGGTTTTTGATTACGATAAAAATTGTCTTTTGATTGAGATTGGGGTAAAGATCGTGGTAATGCGATTAATTCCCCCCCACCCCCATTTTTAGACGTTAGTTTTGAACCGAACCTTCATTGAATAAACTGAAAGCACTTGGGGGTATTTTAAACAACACATCGCGTTGAAATTCTTCCGGAATTTGACGTAATAATTTATCGCAACGTAACTAATAAAATCAGCCCGCCTTTCGCAAACCATTTGTAACAAATCATCAGTTACCTTATTGTATGCTATATCTTTGGAAGATAACAATTCTTTTTTGTTAAATAATGAATTTGGAGTCAACACTTGTTTATTTTCACTAGCCCAGTCTACCATCATTTGTAATGACTTTTGCAGTTCATAATATTGCATTTGTTAAACCAGCCAATGAACGTTTAATTAAATATGAACGCGGGTCTTCGCGTAACATGGCCGCTTCATATATTTTCAAAGAATCGTTAACACTTAATTCGACAACCGGGGGTCGCCAAATATATCTTCTGAACTTCAGCAAAACGAATAGCATACCAGTCCTCACGAATAAACCTTTGCAAATTTACTATTTTTTTTAAAACGTTTCATTTGCTTGTAAATAAACCGGATCTTTAACAGTAGTTTTTAATTCTGATAAATGAAGTTGATAATTGGGTTGCTCATCTGCTGGAGGCGGGCAAAAAAAAAAAAAAAAATTGCAATGGCGGTAGGTTCAGAAAAAATATTGTTGTTAAGGTACGGTATTTTCCGATTAAATCTGTTAAGAATGCAACTTGTTGCGATATAATGTTAAATGATCGTAACCCACAGTTTGATCTTCATCTTCTACTTGGTCCGTTTTGGAGGAAATTGCGTACCTACCGAATCATTGTTACTTGTGCGAGAACTTCTGCAGTCCGAACTAGGTGATGGAGAACGACCCCGTCGGATTCTCAGTGACATAGGGGTTATGATTCTCCATTATTATTTTATAAAAATCAGGGGGACTTACTTAAACACTTATTTAATTTATATACACTTATCTAATATTTCGTGTAGATTTAACTGACCAACATAAAAAACGACGCTATAATGACGAGACTTCACCCGGTGCTCGCGCGCCTTGTAAGTAGTTCCAATCCGACACATAGAGCGCCACTATCGGGGAGGGGGAACCGGAAACGCTGGCTATTGGCTGAAAGCTGGTGCTTGACTCAAGATGGATTCCGGATATTGATACAAACAAATAATAATTTAAATTTGAGGTCCTCACAGGCTACTTGACAAGGGATCTGAAGAACTTGAACCTCAACTCAATCAAGCTCTCAGAGCTCAGATACGGCATTTCAACTTATTTGTATCTACAACGTATGTCAAATGCTGGATCTCGTTTTCTGTTGCTAAATACCAATTACCGAGTCGATGATCGTGGCGATCTTAGGAGGTGGCCTTTGACCTGCATTGGATGTCTTTTGACTGATAGGTAAAACTAATTACAAAATTTGTTAATTCCTGTGAGCTACTTGAAAATATCAAACTTATAATAATAATATTAACCCTGTTAAGAAACTGTTCCACCGTTGGGAAAGTTCCAAGTTCGTTCCAAGTTTGAGAGAAGGCCCGTGGCCTTCTCTCAAACTGAAAGGGTTTAGGCCATAGTCCACCACGCTGGCCCAGTGCGGGTTGGCGAACTTCACACACCGTCGAGAAACTCTTAGGCTTGCAGGTTTCCTCACGATGTTTTCCTGCACTGTTAAATAAAGCAAGTGATAGTTAATTTTTAATAAGCACATTTTCGTTCTGTGCCTTTGTTTGAACCCGAAACCTCTGACTTTGCAGTCCAACGGTCTAACCACTAGGCTATCACTATTTTTCTTATCTTAGCTAAATTTACTGAACTTTATGGATAAATTACATATGTTTTGTATAGGCAGGGGTGTACTGGGTACACTCACTTATTGTTATTATACCGGGCACAATTCCAGACTCAAGGACTGCGGCTGAGATTTTTTTGATAGGAAAAGAACATTTCGTCTGCCCTAGGACACCAATCCAGGACCTTGTAACCGGCAGCCACACTATGCGCCACTAGGCCACCCAAGCAGGCATTAACATCCGATCGGACGAACTAAGAAGCCTAAATACACGGCCTCGATCAATTTCATGTTTATATACGCTCCCACGATTCAAGAATAATTCCGTATGGGCCTTTATTTCTTTTAAAAGCAAGGAAAAGGATCTCAAGCTTATTTTCTACAATTACAATGGAAAGGCTTGATACAAGGTAATTGTGGGCTCTAGATAAGGCGCTTATCTAACCTGTATGTTGAATTGCCGGCATGCAAATGTTTTCATTTTAGTATCAACATATTCAACTCTAAAATGAACGCAGTATGTTTGTCGATACCGAAAACTCATTAAAAGTTGCGTAAACTAGTCGGGCTGAGTTAGAGTATGTTTTATAGTTTTGCTCTATTCATCTAAACTTATATAACTGAGTGTTTATGAATCGACAAAGTATAAGATTGATCGATTATTAAGACTATTACACCGGTGATATCCCAAAAATATACCCGACTTATCTGGTCTGGAATTGTGCAAGCAAATTGTATAGGCTCGCCCCCTATTACATGAACCTAACATCGTCGGCAAAAAGTGGGTGTACATAGTACACATCTGCCACTCTTGCTTGGGGAATGCCTATGCCACGCCTATGCGTGACGGTATTTATTGTTTGTTTTTTATGTCCTATATTACTTTCTGGGTCCGATTTCAAGTACTCAAAATTAATCGTGACTCGATGAATCGTACCATGAATACTCATATTTTCCTGTAATCCGATCAATCGGACTACTCGTGATTCCTCTTGGCCCGATGAATCAGACTAAAAAGAAAAAAAAAATACTTTGTCCGAACGATCAGAGTAAGCGGTAACCACGCGTTCACAGCGAACAGCACGCTTACTGGCTAGCGTCATGCTAAGTAAGCTCTCAGTATGAAAATCATCAAATTAAAACACTTCGCTATACAAACTTACCGCTGGCCGAATCTAATAACGGCATTGATGACAACTCAACACGTGTCGTCGCTACGAACGTGTCTAGTCTACCACAGCACAGTCTCATTCCATTGTGCAAACTCGCGCGTGTTATTCCGTAAATACTCGTTCAGTCACCATTGCAAACGAATTTCACAATCAGACGTCAAAAAAAACAAAAAAAAACCAAGTAAATTGCTTCGCAACAAGATGCGACTAAGACTTTTGAAAAGTGCAGTTTACTTATGAGGAATTTCTTTTGTTGTTACACAACCAGTTACGACTAAAAGTTATTTTAAACTCATACTAGCTATTGCCCGCGGCTTCGCACGCGTTTATTTTGTAATTTGACATAGGCAGGTAGGACTTTTGGAGATAACATTATTCCAAGACTAAAGAGACACCTACATATTTAGTTTCTTTTAAATCCATTCACCCCTGATAATATGGAGAAATAAACACAACTATCTCACAGGAATCTTGCATTTCCCAAGCTAAAAAGTAGTCTTAAACAATCTTTGAAAATATTCCATTTTCCAGTGATCTTCTTCCTCGTTCCCTCATTGCTGTGGCTCGCGACCACGCACAAACAGTCTTCATTGGGTGCGGTCATACGCGGAGTGTACCGCCCGATGCATGCTGCCACCCACTGCCTTCTTTATTGCGTCAGACCATATTGCAGGTGCCCTTCCCTGAGTACGTCTACCGTCCATTTTGCCTAAAATAATCTGCTTCTCTAGACAATGCTTTGAAGACAGCATAATGTGTCCGAAGAAGCTGAGGGCTCTTTGTCGGCAGATCATGGAGAGCCGTGTGGTGATTTTAAGTTCTTTTAGTACGGACTGGTTGGTTCTCATTGCAGTCCAAGGGACACGGAGCAACCTTCACCAACACCACATCTCAAAGGCATCTTACTGCTATCGCGGCTTCTCACAGTCCAAGTTTCGGCACCATACAAGAATACAGAGAAGACCAGAGCTCGAACTAAGCGTACTTTGGTTGTTCGTCGTATACTTCTGTTCTTCCAAATCTTGTCGAGGTTAGCCATAGCGCTTTTGGCCATACCGGCTCTACGGCGAATTTCATTAGTGCAGCTCCCGTTACTGTTAATCAATGCCCCAAGATACACAAATTCGCTGACTTTTTCATAGCCATTGAGTGCGTCGGTTCCTGGGAGTAGGTCTGCTCTGTCCACCACTATTATTTTAGTTTTGGAAAGATTGATCTTAAGACCGAGTGTGGCACTTTCCACTTCAACTATCTTCAGAAGAGTAGCCATCTCCAGTTCACTCGACGCAACAATCGTCGTATCGTCTGCATATCTTAAATCATTGACCCTGCGAACACCCACTGCAACACCGCCATTCCAGCCGTCCAGGGCTTTCCTCATGATATATTCTCCACACAGATTGAACAACTTAGGAGATAGAATGCATCCCTGGCGTACGCCTCGTTCAGTGTGGAAAAATTTGGATTTCTGGTTTTCCAGTTTCACGAAGCTTGAAGCCATCAATATACAAATTCTGTATAAGAAAAGTAAGCTGTTGAGGTACTCCCATCTCCACGAGCACGTCAAACATCGTTCTTTACTGCACGCATTCAAAGGCCTTTGCATAGTCTATAAAGCACAAGACCAACGGCTTATTAAGTTCGCGACATTTTTCGATGAGAACACGTACATTCAAAATCTGTTCACGAGTGCCCTTTCCAGTCACAAAACCAGACTGTTCGCTCGGTATCTGGTGATCTACAAACGATGAAAGTCTAGTGTTTATAATGCGCAGGAGAATTTTACTAGCATGCGACATAAGTGACAGCGTTCGGTAATTTTCACATTTTCTAGTGGAACCATTTTTATGTAGTGGTATAACAGCAGATTGTGTCCAGTCAGCTGGCCACTGGCCTGTTCTCCAGATTTTGTTGCATATCCGGTGGATGATCTTAGTCCTTTCAGGACCCAGCTGTTGAAGCATTGCTGCGGACACACCATCAGGACCCACAGCTTTATTTTTCAATCTATTGATCGCGTCTTGAACCTCTGAAAGCAATATATCTTCTAATCTATCGGTTCTCTGGAGTGATCGTCCCATCTCCTTTCCACGCATAGTCCCTCTTCTTGCCGATAAACTTCATGGCAGTAGTTTCTCCATCTATCCTGAACATCTTCCAGCTCTGTCAAGACGTTAGGCCTACTGTCATCAATTATCCAACTTTTTGGTACCCGTCAGTTGCGCTACTTTCAAAAATAGGTATTTCATTTGCGCTGTGTTAACATGGCTCTCAATTTCATCGCATATGCTGTTGATGTGCTCGTCTCTGTCTCTCCGCGTGGACCTTTGAACTTCGGCATGTAGCTGGTTATAACGATGAATATAAATTTCAGTCTCAAGTCCTTCACACTTCAGCATCTTCCTCTCCTCAATGAGTGCCCATGATTCTTTGCTTATCCACTCTTCCTTTCTTGTCACAACTTTAAACAAATTACTACTCTCCTTTGCAGTATCTAAGACCACCTCTTTAAAGGTATTCCAATCCCCTTCACTAGAGTCAAAAGGATCCCATTCCCGGAATTTAATCTTAGTGTCAACTGTTTTGTGAAAATGGTCTAGAGCCGATTTATTAAGTAAAAAGGTCTTCTGAGGTTTTGGTCGAGTACTTTTTAGGCGAAGTCTGAAGTCAGCTATTACAAGTTGATGGCCACTGCCGCAATCAGCACCAGGGAGTGTTTTGGCATTAGAAACTGACGATCGCCATCTGGATTTAATCGTTATGAAATCTATCTGGTTTTTATGACCTTGTGGAGAAGTCCACGTGTACAATCTCCTTGGGTGGTTTCCAAACCATGTGTTCATAATAGTCAGCTGATTTTCCTCACAATATTGAAGAAATTTTTCGCCTTTGTCATTACGAATACCCAGGCCATATCCACCAACAAGTGTGCCTTTGAGTGGATCATCCATAGTGCAGCCAACCTTTGCGTTCCAGTCACCCTGCACGATAGTTACTTCCTTAGATGGTATGGTGCGTAACAAGGTATCAAGATCGGCATAGAATTGGTCTGAAACTTCCTCGTCTGATTGAGAGGTAGGTGCATACACCTGAATAATGTTAATTAGTGCAGGGCTAGCAGCAAGCTTTATAGCGATCATTCTATCATTTGGAGTGCCATATCCTTTGACGCTGTTCTGTAATTTCCTCGGTACAATGAAGGCTACACCATTATTACTATGATCCACAGCACTGGTGTAATACATCATGTTGCCGTTACTTGTAGTAAATTGACTGCTGCCTCGTCGATGCACTTCGCTGAGCCCCAAGATGTCAATATTGCACCTGTTCATCTCTTTCTCTATTAGTTCTAACTTCCCTGGCTTTAGGAGACCTCTCATATTCCAAGTCCCCATGCGAAGATGCTTATGTTGTGGTTTTTTAATTATATTCGTACTATCACCAGTAGCATAATTTCCACTCACTGCCTGGTGGGCCCCAGGTAAGTGGCCGGACGCATATTTCACACAATGCGACCCGGAATCGCGATGGCGCCCAGGGTCAGTCGGATGACATGACGTCACACAAGTCTTATTGGAACTGTTCATAGTGGTTTTCTTGGGGATATCAGTGCAGTGGTTCCCCGTGACTTTCTGCACGTGTGGTAGTCTATTTAAAATCGGATCCGCCGTTCTGGATATTAACACTGACAAACAAACATTTTTTTAGTGTGTCAGTATGCGCTTAAAATATTTTCAAAATCTCTAATCAATATTCCCGTGCGCTATGCGGGGATCGCATCTGCGACTATTTGACAAAGTAAGGTACGTGTACGTTTTATGGCCTAAACCAAGTTGTCTTTGTTTTGCATTTATAAAGTCAACTTAAATATGAGTAAATTTTCGTTGTAGAACAATTTCAGCAGGTCTTCAGCCTTCCAGTTACCTGTGAAGAGAAAGAAGGAAATGCAAAGATTGCCAGGCTTTTCTTTAGCCAAAATATGATTAATATCTTTGGGTACACCAAATGCATATTGGTGTGATTTTATATATGACTTAGACGGATAATATCGGTATGATCTAGTGTGTAAACAAGGTTAACTATTTCATATTATTATTTAACGACTTAAGATACTTTAATACTATCTATCAATCTATATCATCACGTCAGATCCCTTGCTGGGTAGGCAGAGAGTTCAGAGTTCCAACAGGTTCTTTTCTTACATACCTTTCTAGCTTCCTCCAGTCATTGTTCGTTTTATACAAGCTCGCTGGTTACGGAGACTCTTGACTTGCCCTTCGGATAAGACATGCTCTATTTGGTCATGGTAAGAGTCTAGGTCTTCTTCAATATCTACGTCCTTCCACTTTTGCATCTGTTGTTGTTCTAGTATGAAGAAATAATAGATATTCCGCAGAAGTAGTGCTATTTTTCGGGATAAAAGTGTTCTGTTTTATTTTACGGTGTAATAAACCTTCATATAAAGTTTCCAAAAAAAATACCAGCTATGTCGCAAGAACCGTGATTCTTTCCGGGATAAAAAATATCTCGAAGATTATTTCGAGACCTAAAATAACTTGAAAGTGTTAGTTAGATATTTTATGATTTTAGTATGTAGAAATAACAGCTAGATATCCCGGGAGAGCCGTGTTGTGAATATATTGTCAACTTTCACCACACTTATCTCCGGGTTCAGACTTAGCCCCACTTAGCCCGCACACACAGGTGGTCTTTGTAAAATATAAACTGAACTATAGCGTGACCTTATTCAACACACAACAATAACGTCGTCTCATAATAAAAAATATACAATACCTTTCTTTTAAAGAAGTATTATCAGTTTATCAATTTATTATAAAATTATCGGTGACATATTTCTGATTTAAAACCTCTCTACCTACCATGTAAATCAAAGATTGTATACTAGTGTAATAATATTTAAAAGCGGTACATTGCCAGCTAACTATGTAACAAAGTTTTGTCAGTACATTTTTGTTAGTCTTCTCGTAAAATATTAATCGTCGTTAAAGATTAGTATCCGGCCCATTCATCGGTTAGAGTTCTCTTCAGAAGAAACAATCCTGAATGCATCATCGGTTCCGTGCCCGATGTTTGAGTGTTTAAATCAAACGTGCATCAACAATTTCGAGTGAGTGCTTTTAACCACTGAAAAGTTTTTCGTGAGGAGACGAACCTGAGTCCAACATCAATTCATGGATGAATTGATGTGTAGGCAAAATCACATATTTTACGTCGTAACATTGCAGTTCCGGACAAACAGTAGTAAATTTTTATGGTTGATCTCGCGACAATCTAGTACCATTGTCGTTTGTTGTTGTTTGTAGCTTCATTGAAATCCATCAAACAGGTTTGGATGCTTCATCAAATCAAATGTTTCGCTTATTTCCGTCTTTTCAGGAGAAACCTTTTGATCTTTTAAAAAATACTATACAATGTGTTAGCTAACATTTTAAGGTATCCGCATGCAAAGTTCCATCAAAATCTGCTGGGCAGTTTTTGGGTTATGATGGTTCATACCCTTGGACAGACAAACAGACACGAAAACCAAAAATCGTAGAATTGTCTTCTACATCAATAGAATGATATCCCTGGGTTATTATTTCCTAAAAATATTCCATTTACAGACACGACTTCCTACAAACCGTTTGATTTCCTGAAAACATAAATATTAACTATATTGTCTGTCATGTGCTGTTTCACTGACATCTGAAGAGTAGTTTTGGAACAATGAATCATTGATCATAATCGACTTTTTTTGACAATATACAGAGTTGTGATCTTTTGCACATGCTACAATTACACAAACTCTCATTTAAATCTATCAAACAGGTTTGGAGTAAAATGGCTTTTTAGAAATGCTATTTTTCGCTTATTTGCAGTTATTGACTGTATGTTCATTACCGTTATTAATATACAATTATCTAAAGATCATTTTACACAAAGACTCGCAGAAATTATTTTAAGTAGTTTTCTTTATTTATACGTATAGTAAAACTGTAACCGAACCGAATCTGTACGAGTACATAGGATATTTTTTGAAAATTTTAATTTGGGTACACTTCATTATCGATATAGAGGCCGAAACATTTTTTTTGGAAGTATTGTCTGTCTATCTGTCACTTTGTGTTTCAATCTCGCAAAACCTACCGATTGGATTTCAATGAAATTTGGTATTGTAATAACTTATACCCTAACTTAAAATCTAGGATACTTTTCATTCCGAAAAAATCAAGTAATCCCGGATTATCGCGGGATAAATCATAAAAAATATTGTTTTAATTATGGTTAGTCGCGAGCTGCAATGGTACGTTAAAATGTGTGATTTCGCCTACTGATATTGCAATCTGGTTTGTGTCCTTACTAATAAACTCTTCAATGTTGTGTTGCAAGAACTAATGATGCAGTCAGGATTGTCTCTTCGGGAGTGAACTCTTTAACGATAAGTGACACCGGGCACGAAATTTTGTATATTAGTTCGTGTAAGATACCTAAACATGACTGATTATAATCATGAACTGTGTATTCTTACAAGAAGCCTGATACGAAATGTACTGACAAAACTTTGTTACATATTGAGCTCGCAATGTAGCTTTTTTAAATATTATTGTACCAGGTCATGATCTTTGACAGGGTAGGTAGAAATGGCTTAAATCAGCCATTTTACCAATAACTGTCTAATGGTAATAATTGGTAATCCTTCTTAAAAAAAAAAGTAGCTAGGTATTGTAAGAAACTTAGTATGTAGGTATCTTAGGTCTTGGAGTAATGCTACCTTGAAAATATCTACCTCATCATCATCATCATTTTAGCCTATACTTGTCCACTGCTGAACATAGGCCTCCCCAATCGCTTTCCAGCGTAACCGGTCCGATGCCACCTGCATCCAACGATTTCCTGCGATTTTCACAAGATCGTCGGTCCATCTGGCAGGCGGTCGTCCTACGCTGCGCTTGCCTATACGTGGTCTCCACTCTAGAATCTTTCTGCCCCAACGCCCGTCCGATCTTCGCGCTATGTGGCCAGCCCATTGCCACTTCAGCATGCTAATCCTGAGGGCTATGTCGGTGACCTTGGTTCTTCTACGAATCTCCTCATTCCTGATTCGATCACGTAGAGAAACGCCGAGCATAGCTCTTTCCATAGCTCGCTGAGCAACAATATCTACCTACCTATGTCAAATTACGAAATAAACGCGTGCGCCGCAGCCGCGGGTTACAGCTAGTATACACACATGGTTTTTTTTTCATACTTTTTTGTGTAAATTGATGTTAATTTACAAACATACATACTTGGTTTTGATTCAGTGTTGAATTGGTGTCGAATGATATAAGTATTTGACAAGTAAAATTCTACTTCTCTCTCTTAAAAATTGGTTCATTTATGGAATAACATTGATGCACATTTTTAATATACTTATTCCTGCTGATCATGTAAAAGGTGTGTGATCATGTGAGGCTTTCGAATACAATTCAAGTTGAATCAATAATGCAAAGAAATTGGAACAATCAGTTCAGTTCACTTTGTAATAATTGGAAATATATTATCTTACACATTCTTAAGTTTAAAAAATGCTTTATTGTATTAATCTGAACGAAAGCTCTCATTTTGCATGAGGATCAGACTGAAAAATAGCAAAATTTTTTTGATGCATAATATATAAAAATATCAATGTCGAGTTGTATCACCTTTCAATGAATGGTGATGTTAATGTTTATTTATTTCTCAACACAAAGGATTACATTCTAATTAGTGGATATATAGTTTGATACACAGTTATACTTGCTTTAAGTAATTACTATTTTTTATTAACGCTCATAAGTCATTTAAATTAAAAACTTCAGTTTCACGGAAATATCAGGGTCATACTTGTGCTATTTCCATATTTCCATTTCCAGTATTTGATAGCGGTGTGCAGTAGGTAGATAATTCAATTGTACGACGTCTGTCAGCTGTTCGGGCGTCGGGAACCGATATGAACTGAATTGAATTAAATGGGACTAGTAAATGAAATGAAATATTATACTGTATTACCAGTACAATTGCGACGTGACTACTTGTATTAAACCATAGGCTACTTGACAAATTTTGGAATACCGTTTCAAATTAAATTTTATTACATAATAAGCACACTTCATTGATCTATCTATCTATCTACAAGGTGTAACATAATAAACGAAAGACCTGAAAGTAGTTTGTTCTAAATCGGTAACTGAATTGATTCCAACAATATTCAAAAATCAAAAAAAAATCAAAAATTGTTTATTTCTATAAATGTGTTACAAACATATTAACAGTGCATGGGTTCTTCTAGTAAGTTTTATAAAAAACTTGTGTCAGAAGTCCCCGGTCTTCTTTATCTCTAACAAACATAGATATAAATATTTGATATTAATTACAAATCAAAAAGGTAAGTCATCATCATCATCATCATCTCAGCCTATACTTGTCCACTGCTGAACATAGGCCTCCCCAATCGCTTTCCAGCGTAACCGGTCCGATGCCACCTGCATCCAACGACTTCCTGCGATTTTCACAAGATCGTCGGTCCATCTGGCAGGCGGTCGTCCCACGCTGCGCTTGCCAATACGTGGTCTCCACTCTAGAATCTTTCTGCCCCAACGCCCGTCCGATCTACGCGCTATGTGGCCCGCCCATTGCCACTTCAGCTTGCTAATCTTAACGGCTATGTCGGTGACCTTGGTTCTTCTACGAATCTCCTCATTCCTGATTCGATCGCGTAGAGAAACGCCGAGCATAGCTCTCTCCATAGCTCGCTGAGCAACTCTGAGCTTTTTTATGAGACCTATTGTAAGAGACCACGTCTCTGATCCATATATCATCACTGGTAACACACATTGACTAAAAACTTTAGTCTTTAGGCACTGAGGTATTTTGGATGAAAAGATGTAGCGCAGTTTCCCGAACGCTGCCCAGCCGAGTTGGATTCGTCGATTGACCTCTCTCTCAAAGTTGGACCTACCTAACCGGACTACCTGTCCCAGGTAAATGTATTCGTCGACAACTTTAAGAGTAGAGTTCCCAACGGTGAGTGCGGTGGGTACGACATGGACGTTAGACATTATTTTCGTTTTGTCCATGTTCATTTTAAGACCCACTTGTTGAGATACTCTGTTGAGGTCACCGAGCATTCGTCCTAGATCTTCCAGCGACTCCGCCACGACCACAATGTCGTCGGCAAATCGAAGGTGAGTGATGTATTCGCCATTGATGTTGATGCCAAGTCCTTGCCATTCCAAGAGCTTGAAGGCGTCCTCTAAGGTGGCCGTAAACAGTTTCGGAGAAATGACGTCTCCCTGCCTTACTCCTCTTTTTATGGGGATCGCCTTCGTGCACTGCCCCTGTACTCGGACTGACATGGTGGCGTTATTATACAAGCACTTCAACACTTCAATGTACCGATAGTCAATGCGGCATCGCTGGAGAGATCTAAGAACCGCCCAAGTCTCGATCGAATCGAAGGCTTTCTCATAGTCCACAAACGCCAAGCATAGTGGCCGATTATACTCCTCGGTCTTCTGTATAATCTGCCGCAGCGTATGTATGTGGTCTATGGTACTAAAGCCTTTCCGGAAACCGGCTTGTTCGGGAGGCTGAAAGTCATCAAGCCTGCGTTCGAGACGATTCGTGATGACTCTCGAAAACAACTTATAAACATGGCTCAGCAGTGTGATGGGCCTATAATTCTTCAGTAAAGTGTTATCACCTTTCTTGAAAAACAGTACCACCACACCCCTGTTCCATGCTTCCGGCGTTTTCTCTTCGAGCAAGACAGAATTAAACAGCCTCTGAAGGACTTTAAGTACCGGCGTTCCGCCCGCTTTCAGAAGCTCTGCGGTAATTCCGTCTTCGCCTGGCGCTTTGTTATTTCTGAGTTGTTCGAGAGCCATCCTAATCTCGTACAGGCTGATGTCCGGGATATCTTCAGTGTAGTGTCGGGTTAGCTTTTCTCTTGGGTCTTTTTCCAAGTCAACAACAGGTTCAGCTACTGAGGTGTATAACTGCCCATAGAACCTCTCTATCTCCCTGAGCACCTCTGACCTATTTGACGTTACGTTTCCGTCCTCCGTCTTCAGCTTCGTCAACTGGCTTTGCCCAATAGACGCGTCTCTTGCGAACACTTTGGAGCCCTTGTACTGTGCTATGGTCTCCTCAATACGCCTTGTATTGAAGGACCGTAAATCGTGTCGCAAGGACTTCAGTATCTGTCCATTGAGCTGCCTATAGGACTTAGCATCATCGGAGGTTTGGAGCGTCATGGAACGTCGCTCAGCCATGAGGTTTCGGGTGTAGTTGGATAGTTTTTGAGGTCTATTTTTACGGTGGGGCTTAAAATACTTAGACCCGACCGTATGGACAGTCTCTACCAGCCTGTTGTTGATTTCGTCCACTGATGCGCTGCTGTCTAGCAATTCGAAGCGGTTTGCCAATTCGAGTTGAAAGTTCTCGGGGTTTTGGATATGTGTATTAGAAGGTCGGAGCGTAGACTTCATCAGACGCGATCTTTCCATTTTGACATTAATATTTAATGTGCCTCTGACCATTCGGTGATCACTGCCGGTTTTTACCCTGTGAATCACGGAGACATCATTAAATATTTGTCGCTTGGTGCTCATGATGAAGTCTATCTCATTTTTTGTGGAACCATCAGGGCTCATCCAGGTCCATTTCCTATGAGGCGGCTTCCGGAAGAAAGAGTTCATCATAAAGAGTCCCTCCTTCTCCAGGAATTCGGCCAGCCTCTGACCCCTGGGGTTGCGCTGCCCATATCCAAATTGCCCCACTCTCAACTCATCATCGCCCCGTTTGCCCAGCCGCGCATTGAAGTCACCCATAACCACTGTAAAGTGTGCTTTGGAAGTATGTATGGCTCTACTAATGTCCTCATACATTACTTCGACGTCATCATCTGAGTATGCCGAGGTCGGTGCGTAGACCTGTATGACCTTCAGCGAATATCTTTTGGATATTCTGAGTATCAGGTACGCTACCCTGCTCGACACACTAGTGATGGACACAACGTTGTCTATGAGTGACTTGTGGACGATAAATCCGACACCACCCTGGGACTGCTGTTCGCCCTCCCGGTAGTAAAACAAGTTGCCGGATTTTAAGGTTATCGTGTCCTCGCCCTTTCTTCGGACCTCCGATAAACCAACAATATTCCACCGCAACTTGTTTATCTCTTCTTCCAGCTTAACAAGCTTCTCATCTGTCCTTAACGTGCGTGCGTTTTATGTCACCAGGGCCAATTTTCGTAGTTGGTGGTAGCCGAATCTCTGCCGGAGATTCTTAGCACCCCTTGTCCTGTCGTTACCATAGCTGCTACCGTGGCCAGGACGAACAGGACCGCCGGGGACTAGGGGCCTGGTTTTATCTTTTTCTTCCATTTTAATAAATTGGGGGGGTTTGCCATACTCGCCACGCTTGGCAGGCGGGTTGGCGAGCGCAGTTTTTGATGGTAGAAGTGTTAAGGGAACGCTGCTGCCCATTCCCTAGTTTTCCCTTAGTCGCCTTGTACGACACCCGATGGGATGAGATGGGTTGGTCCTATTCTAAGCCGGGATAAGGTAAATTAATTAACTAGTAATCTAAAATGTATGTGCGTGCGTTTGTGTGTGTGTGTGTGTGTTAGTGTGTGTGAGCGCTTGCGTGCTTGTGTGTGTGTGCATGTTAGTGTCTGTATGTGTGTTGTGCATAACTAGCCTAATTTGGTCATAATTTTATATTGTAATTGTTAAGTTGTATGACGAATGTTTAGAAGTGCCTCCGTCTCATCGTAATTTAAAGTTTTTATCCGGTTTGTAATAGTTTTCTTAAGCTCATGGTGGGTTGTTTGTGTACATTATGTAGTTTATTTAGTTTATTGTATATAATCGCAGACTTTGCATAGAATTGCCTTTCAGCAAAAGAAGTTCTAGTGTGATAATTAGTAACGACGTTGCCTACCGTTCTCTTTAGTAGTAAGTCGGGGTCAAACGGAAGGTTCTTGTGAAGTTTTATAGTGGCTAATACAATATATAATTGCCTCACGGTTAGTAAGTTACATATTTTGAAAAGATCTGAGGTGGGGAATAGGCATGGTTTGAAGTACATAATTTTGAGTAAAAAACGTTGTGCGCGTTCAGCTTCCAAGAATTTTGTTTTTGATGAACCTCCCCAAATAGGAATGCAATAGGTCAGAACAGGTTGGACTAGAGAGATATAAATTTGTCGTATAAGTTTATGGGATGCGATGTGTCTTAGATATTTAAAAATCCAGATAAGCTTACGAGTTCTATCATTCACGTAATCGATTTGATCATGCCAGGTCAGTTTATTGTCTAGTACCACTCCAAGATATTTAGTTGATGTTACTTTTCCTATAACTTTACATTGGCAGTTTAAGCAATCCAGTTTGTCACATGTATGTAGCTTTAATGATAGATTTTGCCTAGGTTGCGATTTTTTATTAATACTAAAACACATGTAATTTGTTTTATTAGTATTCAAAGTTAATAAGTTAATTCTTAGCCAGTTAGAAACCCTAGCCAATTCTGTTTCAGCCTTCTCATATACTGAGTTCCAGGTCTTACCTGAAATAACAAAAGCAGTATCATCTGCATAAGAGTATACGCCACCGCCCTCAATATCGAGATTAGTCAGTTCATTTATGTATATTAAAAAAAGGCTCGGACCCAGAACGCTCCCTTGAGGGACACCAAACGTTATATCTAGGTCTTGACTCGTATAATTTCCAACTTTTACATGTTGGTTTCGTTCATTTAAATAATCTCTAATCAAGTTTAATGGTGTTCCTCGAATACCAATGTTCTCCAGTTTGTTCACAAGAGTGGGGATGGATACGGTATCGAATGCTTTTTTTTAAGCCTAGAAATATTGTCAAACATGTTTGTCCTTTGTCAAGCTGGTTAGTAATACTAGACGTTGAAGCAAGGATTGCATCTTCTGTAGAAAGGCCACGTCTAAATCCGTATTGTGAATTAGATATAATGTTAAATTTTTCAAGATAGTTCAAGAGTCTAGAATTTATTAATTTTTCAAGAATTTTTGAGATAGCAGGTAAGATAGAAATCGGTCTATAATTATTTATGTCACCTTTTTCTCCACCCTTGTGCACTGGAATGATAATTGATTTTTTAAGCGGCACCGGAAACACACCTAATGAAAAGCATAAGTTAGCTAAGTGACTAATAATAGGGGCAACTAAAGAGCTGCAAGTTTTAAGAAATTTAATTGGAATGTTGTCCCAGCCAGGGGCACTGTCTGTTTTAAGGTTTGTAATTATGTTACTAACTTCTTGGGGGTCTGTTTCTAAAAGAGCAAATGATGAGTTCAAATTGAGCCTAGATCTAGTGTTGCTTAATAAAGTTTGAGAATTGTTTAGTATGTGGTTAGCTAAGTTTTTACCAACATTGGCAAAGGAATTGTTTATGGAATTGAGAGAATCGACAGGAGAATGTTTATTGTGAAGTAATTCGTTACAGTGAGATTTAGTAGCCTTAAAGTGAGTGACCGTTTTGATCGTTATCCAGAGCGCTTTAGAATTTTTAGCAGCTTTAGCCAAAAGCTCTCTTTCATATTTCCATTTAAGTTTTTTTATTAGGCTATTACAGAAGTTACGATAGCGCTTAAATGTAATTTTTAGAATATCATTATGTGGATCGGATCTTAGCTGTAATTGCATTTTGTTTCTGTTTTTGATACATCTTAGAATACCTGGGCTAATCCAGGGCTTAATAATACGTTGTTTTTTTGTAAGGTATTTAATTGATTTACTTTCTTCTAGCGACTCTGCTAAAAAATTTAGAAGGTGCTCTATAACTAAATTAGGGTCATTATAAAGAAGTAGACTATTTAAGTTCTTCTGGAGCAAACAGTTATAAGCTTTGTCAAATTTTTAATGTATCTTAATTTTTTTTTTAAATTTGCAAAAAATACTTTTACTCCTTCAGTGCGCTATAAAAAAATAAATTTATTCTTGATTCATAGCAAGAAGAAGATTCCAAACGCATTCCTAAAACGTATTTTTCAAAACGCACTCATACAGGTACAAGTTTTATTGTTAATTGGGGTATAAAAGTGGTTTAAAAAAGGGTAAAAACCTTGAAATTTAAAAATTTGGTTTTCCTTTTGTATTTATGAAGCAATTCTCTAATCGGGGTGTCTGAGGTCTTGCGTTTATTATGTTACACCTTGTATATCATCACGCTAGATCCCTTGCAGGGTAGGCAGAGAGTACAGAGTTCCAACAGGTTCTTTCCTTACATACCTCTCTGGCTTCCTCCATTCTCATAGTTCGTCTCATACACGCTCGCCGGTTACGGAGATATTTTCGGGAAATCTACTGTATTATTAATAAAAACGAATAAAGTTTAGATTTTTAAAATCGCGCCAAATACGCTGTTTCTGGAAAAGCGCTGGTCACATGTCGTCACAGGCCCGTAGACAAGTTGTTGTTATCAGCTCGCACTAAATTTGAGTTCATATTGATTTTATAAAAATTATCAGAAAATTGTTACAGAAATAGTTCGAAGATCGAATATAACACCCAGAAAACATAATCGCAGTCGTCGATTAGACGAGGAAGCCATGTTTAATCACAGGGGGTTCCCCTTACCGGTTAAAATTTCAAAAATATTTAATTTATTTTTATTTAGTCTAATTTGAAATAAAAATACACATGATTTGGTTTTAAATAAAGTGATGTATGTCTCTTAATGCTATTACCTGATAGGATGACCAAAATTTATTGTATATTTTCAATATTGTCAAATAGCCTATTAGATTTTTATCGCCGGTTTCGAAGTTAAGTTGTGAAATAAACCGTCGCATCTATATTCCTTATAGGGAGGTAGAATAGAGGGCCTAGACAAGTTGCAAGCGTTTTATTTTTATTCTCTTGTCGCAATCGATAGCGCATTGTTTTGTCCACGTGACTTTTTGTTGCAAATGTCATTCCCATACATTTTTCCGCTTTCTATTAGCGTTAACGACTGTAGATTGTCAACTTGGCTATAGGCGCAGGTTCACCTGTATCACCTTATACAAATAATACCTAATTTAATAGGAGACGAGCTTATTATCATTTTACCGGACATACTTTAGACTCCGGAATCCTCCTCAAAATATTTTGATAGAAAACCTGCAGTAATATTCAGTCTAATTTTGGTTTTTGATCAAGACACATGGATGGTAAGGCAGTTTTAAAAAATCTGTGATCTATGTACTCGCCAAAAAATAGCAATATGAACAAAATGGAAAACGCAAAAACATGCACCAACCTCACTTAAAAGAGACAGAAAATGGACCCGCTTTAAAAGGTTGAGTGCGAGCGAAGGCTGCTAATTGAAAAACACACCCGTGCCCTTTTAGTGATGCATCAACTAAGTAAAATGATCCTCAGAGAGGCCGGTTCCTCTCTGCACTTTGCAGAGACAATCTGATCTGGTATGCACTCAAGGATAAATGAGTTCGGACTTTGTAAAGAGCGATTTATTACATCCGACTACCGTGCATTTTTCATTGGCCGCCGTAATAAATTAAATTTGCTTTTGCCTTTGTTGATTTTTACGTGAACAGTGGCGCATCCATGATTGCACAGTGGGGTAATATTATGAAATTTTTGTATTTTTCTTAGCGATCACCGAGGTTAAACAACGTTTAGGTCAGTCAGACTGAGATGGGTGACCGTTAGACACATTTTTATATTTGAACATCTGTGTGCTTCGTCATGCATGCTTAACCGTAAGTCCCAGCTACCACTTAATTTAAGCATCAAGCCAAGTTCGCTACTTCGCAAACACCTCTAAACATCAGAACCCCCTAACCGTAGCCGCCACCGATTACGTACCTCTCTCCCCTCCTATCAGCCGCTACCGCCACCCGCGCTTATTCTCACCGACCATCCCGATGCCCTTGCTTCCCTTCTTCCAATACAGATACTGCAAATAGGATCAGACACCGACCTCATCGGCGAGGTCGAAGAATCCTTTGCCCACCGCCCGGTGCAGAGCACCACGACAAGACACCTTGTATATGCCCTCCATGAAAGTGACTGCCTAAGCCGAGGCCGTTCCTCCTTGAGGCGCCCTTAAGGTAGTTGCCTCCTTACCCTTCTGGTTCGAGTGTAGTGGCTGCACCCTTGCCCTCTTGTCCGGTGAAGCTGTAAAGGCCTCGCGGCCATCAGCATATCTCGCGGCCATCAGCATATATACTCACGCACACACACACATACAGTTGGATGCCCTATAAATATAGAGCATCCAATTTAGGAATTAGATAGGTACACCATCAGATGACCATAAACCTGCCTCTACCAGCAGCACAACGTCGGCACTCAAGTATGGCCTATTGTCTTTCACCTCTTACCTTACCTTCTTAACCTAAAGCTAATTTAGGCTTTCCAAAGCACGGAGCTGATTTTCAGTTTCATCAGGTTCCATTTCACGCATTTTTTTATTTTGAAACATTTAGAATAGGGAATCCAGCAAATATACAGAAATATAAATATAAGCCATAAACCTATTTTAATTTGCATTTAAAACATATACTGTTTATAAATATGCGTAATTACTTAAAAAACATTAAAACTTTATATAACGCTATTTCTTAATTTTGTAAATTGGAACAGCTGACGTTTTAGGGACTGACAAAATGAAATTGTTATAATCGTACAATTCTTTTTAAAATTGTCTTTCATTAAGAATTATACGTATCCGATTATTATGTTTCTGATTAAAAAACACGGGATGCTTAAATGCGCCATCTTGACACATTAAAATAGTCAGTTTCATATGATTTTTCTGACGAATCGTTCCCTTCGAAAATAAATAATGAAATTATGTATTTTGTTTTTCATTTTGTTATTAAATTATTGTTATTAAAATTGATTCATTCTCCATTACAAATAATCTCAATACGATTTTTGAATCGATGCTATTTAATTCAAATTTATCATTACCACATTTATAGAAACGTCAAATCCCAAACGTCACCCTACTTAAGTCTCGTGAAGGACTTTTTGGCGGGAAATCGAAGAGTGATGTTGTCAATTTGTTTTAATTTCCAAAACTTGTGTTATTTCGAATTATAATGTGTAATGTTGGTGGAATATTAACCATTATGTATTCCTATATGTGCATGAGTGAAGATAATTGTAACAAAGTGATAAAACGTGCCTTTTCGATTTCCCTCAAAACGGCCTTCGCAATTGGTATGTAAAGTATCCATCTCTTTACTATCCAGGGCTGGACACTTCATCAATTTCATTATCATCTATGTCATCAAGTTCATTGGGGAATTGAATTAATTTAGAAATGAATATTCGTAAACTTTGTACAATGGCATACTGTAAACGCAATTGCCACGAAAGAAAAAGAAAGTCTCGTGAAAAAGACTATAGACGGAACATCGCGCGCGCGGACATGGCATAAAATTTATAGCTAGATAAATTGTAGTAGACAGATGCACGCGCACGCATACACTGACAGCTTTTGAACACTTTGAACACTGGCATCACACACAGTATGCATTTAAATAATAAATTGCGTAGTAATTGAATTTATTTTAGGAATAAATGCCAGGAGTAAGAAAAACGTTTATGCAGGGAAATTATACAGCAAATAACATAAAATATAATAAAAAATTAAATGTGTCACTGAAATGGAATACACTCATGACGATGGTCTTCCGCGTACCTATACCAGTTCAAATTGATCGTAACTGCGCGCCATAACAATACAAAAACTACAAACAGTTTATCACTGTAAATGCAGATGTAGTTGTTAAATACTAATATGGACAACTTATTTAAGTTGTTTTTTACGAATAATTTTGTTACGATTATTACAAATAATTACTAATTACAACATTATAACATGAACAAATGGTGTATAAAAAGATTAGTAAATATATTTTGAACATTCATTATGAATGCAAATTAACCAAATGGGATCGAAATATTTAAAAAATATCAATAAATGTATTCTTAAGGGTATTTTTTAACTAGTAAAACTAAAATTATAGTTACATACCTTATACCTAGAAATTAACTTGAGATCATTAGCATTGTGTATATATATATATACAAAAACACCGTCATGCCTATATTCCCCAAGCAGGTGGCAGAGGTGCACTAAGTACACCCACGTTTCGCCGACGATGTTAGATCCCATGTAATAGGGGGCGAGCCGGGCACAATTCCAGACTCCGGGAATTGTGCCCGGTATGTGCCACTCGTACTGGGAAGTTTTCGTTAGAAAAACTACACTTGTCCGACCTAGGATTTGAACCCAGGACCTCGTGATCACAAGACATCCCGCTTTCTTGACGTGCTAATATTCTTACTTCCCGGTGCAGACGAATTTCTAACCGATGCGGTTCGCATTCTCACGATCTTCCCCTGAACAGATGTCTATTGAGGTGGGTGAGGGGTGAGAAAGGACACCAATTTTACTCAAAGTTTTTTAAGTAGTCAATATTTGATTAAAAACACGTCGATGCGTCTTTTTTACGTCTGGATTAATATTAAAAACTAAATAAATATAAGTTTTAGTTGTATGAGATTAATTAACCTACTTCAAAAAGGAAGAGGTTCTATGTTCGGTTGTATGTATGCTTTTTTTTATGTATGGTCACCGAAATTTCCGTCAGTTGTGGACCGATTTTGATGATTCTTTTTGCATTGGATTCAGTATAGCTCCAAGGTGGCCCGATTTTAATTTCATTGGCATTGGACCTTGGACTTTGAAGACACACCAGGGAACTCCTTAACGACAAACAATACTAATGCGTAGATTGAGATATTATGGGCATTAAGTCAATCCTATAGGTACCCTACTATAGAACTACCCAAATTGTTAACCGACTTCAAAAAAGGAGGAGGTTCATAATTCGTCTGTATTCTTTTGTAATTTCTTAGCTTATAAACTGATTTTGATGATTCTTTTTGCATTAGGTTCAATATAGCTCCGTGATTGTCGAATTTAAGTTTTACTGATATTGGACAATGGGCTTTGAAGATACACCAGGGGTTTCCTATACGGCAAACAGCATGAATGTAAAAATTCAGTTATTATGAGTTTTATATCAATCTTGTAGGTACCTCACTGTATAAGTAAGTAGAATAATATAAAGGAGGTATATAAATAATAATAATAAATTCACTCATCACTAAAAATTGTAAAATAAAAAACTTTAAAAAAAAAGGGAAACCGACTTCAAAAAGCAAAAAATAAATATTTGAAGTCGGTGCCAAGTAACCGACTGCACCAACCAGCATTTTATTTTTATTATCGACTGAAAAGCAAATTCTAGTACATGACTATTCAAAAAGTGTCAAATTCTGACAACGCTGTGAACCTCAATTTGTGCGTGGAATTGTGAACGCGATACTTTTCCTCAAGTATTTACTTAGTGAATCATTTTTGTTCTATAGTCCAGAAATAGTCTAAAGTAAGAGATCTCAAAAGTTAGTTTTCTTAGCCAAGTAATAACTACCATTTACTTAAGCAAAGAGCATTACTTGTAACGGTGCATAATTTTGTAGTACCTGTACACCTTTCCTACTTTTTTCTTTAATAAACATAACGTAAGACGTATTATTGCCATTTCCGAAAAATTCTGAAGTACTGAGTCATACTTTCTCAAATAAGTATAAGCCAGTACTTAATTATAGAGAAGGATTTCAACTGATAGAATTCTAAACACATGACATTACACAGCTAAGTAAATTCTTAAACCTAAGTATTTACTTGTCTAAGATACAGGTGTTAGTCTAAGGTAGACGTACTAACTTTGTAATTATTTATTCTTTTTAGTACAATTCAAAACCCCTTTCGGTTTCACATTTTACCATTTAGTAAATATTAATTCTTGGTTGGTTTTAGCGTGGGCTGATCCAATCATTGGAGCCTTTGTGTGACATTTTTAATATTTTTTTGCAGTCTGCTTTATGTACGAATGTACGTGAAATTCACGTTTGTAAATCAAAAATACTACGAAGTATTGGACAACGATATTGTGACTGTATAAAATTACGAGCCATTTTAATTTTCTCTATCCATCTCTCTATGAACTATGATCTAGATCATCTCGCCAGATACCTTGCGGGGTAGGCAGAGAGTACAGAGTTTCAACAGGTTTATTCCTAAATAAATAATAATAATTTTCATAAATTATAAGGCTTATTATCTGCAGGCGTGCCGTAAGCCTGCCTAAGCTGAGGGCATTGCATTGAATTGCAATAGCAGTAACGTATTCATTTACATTTTAATTTGATTAATTTTTAATGTGTCATCATTTGGTTTTACTTTTACAGGTGCGCTCATTATCTTTAATAAGGATAGGGATAAATATATTCTACATACTCGTACATTAATATTTGTTTTTTTTTACATGTAGTATAAACTTGGATCAATGTCAACCATAAATTAAAGACTTACTCTAAGGTTTCAACAAATAAAAGAAAGCGGATAAATCTATCACATTTTGTGACCAAATTTTCTAAAAAAATCTTTCAAAAATGCTTCCTTTATCAGTTCTTACTAATTCAATAACGCGATAGTAAATTTATAAGTCATCAACTAGTCAGGGTAAAGAACGTCTGGACGTCGATTTTCGCGTCTTTGATTCTACTGTACACACACAATGTCACGCCGCTACTTCTCCATATGAGTGTTGCAGAGGTAAATTGTCTATATCACATTTCGCTGACTTTACAAAGTCCGAATGCAATAGGGGCCGAATCTAAAGCTATTATACCCAGCACAATAGCGGACTCAGGGTTTTAGAGGGATTGTGGTTGGTAACTATGTGCTTGAGCAAGTGAATGAGTTTGTATATCTTGGATGCGCCTTAAGTAGGGATGGGAAATACACCGTTGGCTTAGAGAGAAAAGTGAGTGCAGGGAACAGATTGAATGGTGCGATGGGAAAGTTACTTGAGAGCCGGCACTT
The DNA here is from genome assembly GCA_905147815.2 of Phalera bucephala. Lineage (NCBI taxonomy): Eukaryota > Metazoa > Arthropoda > Insecta > Lepidoptera > Notodontidae > Phalera > Phalera bucephala. The sequence goes on along the minus strand of LR990609.1, from coordinate 2,652,091 downwards.
CAGCCAAAAGGCGCAGCTGGCCATACATAACGGAGTGCTTGTCCCAACGCTGTTATATGGCAGCGAAAGCTGGGTACTACTATCTTATCGGGGTGTCTGAGGTCGAAATGAGAACTCTGCGGAAGATGTGCGGAGTAAAGCTGACCGACCGTATTAGCAACAGCGTAGTAAGAAAGCGAGTAGGTATGATAGGTAGTAACTTTTAATTAGCCGCGTGGTTCCCGGCTTAGAATAGGACCAACCCATCTCATCCCATCGGGTGTCGTACAAGGCGACTAAGGGAAAACTAGGGAATGGGCAGCAGCGTTCCCTTAACACTTCGACGACCAATAACTGCGCTCGCCAACCCGCCTGCCAAGCGTGGCGAGTATGGCAAGCACCCCCAATTATGGAAGAAAGTAGGAAAACCAGGCCCCTAGTCCCCGGCGGTCCTGTTCGTCCTGGCCACGGTAGCAGGCATGGTAACGACAGGACAAGGGGTGCTAAGAATCTCCGGCAGAGATTCGGCTACCACCAAAACCGAAAATTGGCCCTGGTGACATACAACGCACGCACATTGAGGACAGATGAGAAGCTAGTTGAGCTGGAAGAAGAGTTAAACAAGTTGCGGTGGAGTATTGTTGGTTTATCGGAGGTCCGAAGAGAGGGCGAGGACACGATAACCTTAAAATCCGGCAACTTGTTTTACTACCGGGAGGGCGAACAGCAGTCCTAAGGTGGTGTCGGATTTATCGTCCACAAGTCACTCATAAACAACGTTGTGTCCATTACTAGTGTGTCGAGCAGGGTAGCGTACCTGATACTCAGAATATCCAAAAGATATTCGCTGAAGGTCATACAGGTCTACGCACCGACCTCGGCATACTCAGATGATGACGTCGAAGTTATGTATGAGGACATTAGTAGAGCCATACATACTTCCAAAACACACTTTACAGTGGTTATGGGTGACTTCAATGCGCGGCTGGGCAAACGGGGCGATGATGAGTTGAGAGTGGGGCAATTTGGATATGGGCAGCGCAACCCCAGGGGTCAGAGGCTGGCCGAATTTCTGGAGAAAGAGGGACTCTTTATGATGAACTCTTTCTTCCAGAAGCCACCTCATAGGAAATGGACCTGGATGAGCCCTGATGGTTCCACAAAAAATGAGATAGACTTCATCATGAGCACCAAGCGACAAATATTTAATGATGTCTCCGTGATTCATAGGGTAAAAACCGGCAGTGATCACCGAATGGTCAGAGGCACATTAAATATTAATGTCAAAATGGAAAGATCGCGTCTGATGAAGTCTACGCTCCGACCTACTCATGCATATATCCAAAACCCCGAGAACTTTCAACTCGAATTGTCAAACCGCTTCGAATTGCTAGACAGCAGCGCATCAGTGGACGAAATCAACAACAGGCTGGTAGAGACTGTTCATACGGTCGGGTCCAAGTATTTTAAGACCCACCGTAAAAATAGGCCTCAAAAACTATCTGACTACACCCGAAACCTCATGGCTGAGCGACGTTCCATGACGCTCCAAACCTCCGATGATGCTAAGTCCTATAGGCAGCTTAATGGACAGATATTGAAGTCCTTGCGACACGACTTACGGTCCTTCAATGCAAGGCGTATTGAGGAGACCATAGAGCAGAACAAGGGCTCTAAAGTGTTCGCAAGAGACGCGTCTATTGGGCAGAGCCAGTTGACGAAGCTGAAGACGGAGGACGGAAACGTAACGTCAAATAGGTCAGAGGTGCTCAGGGAGATAGAGAGGTTCTATGGAAAGTTATATACCTCAGTAGCTAAACCTGTTGTTGACTTGGTAAAAGACCCAAGAGCCAAGCTAACCCGACACTGCACTGAAGATATCCCGGACATCAGCCTGTGCGAAATTAGGATGGCTCTCAAACAACTTAAAAACAACAAAGCGCCGGGTGAAGACGGAATTACTGCAGAACTTCTGAAGGCGGGCGGATCGCCGGTACTTAAAGTCCTTCAGAGGCTATTTAATTCCGTCTTGCTTGAAGGGAAAACGCTGGAAGCATGGAACAGGGGTGTGGTGGTGCTGTTTTTCAAGAAAGGTGATAACACCTTATTGAAGAACTATAGGCCCATCACACTGCTGAGCCATGTTTATAAGTTGTTTACGAGAGTCATTACGAATCGTCTCGAACGAAGGCTTGATGACTTCCAGCCTCCCGAACAAGCCGGTTTCCGGAAAGGTTTTAGTACCATAGACCACATACATACGCTGCGGCAGGTTATACAGAAGACTGAGGAGTATAATCGGCCACTATGCTTGGCGTTTGTGGACTATGAGAAAGCCTTTGATTCGATCGAGACTTGGGCGGTTCTTAGATCTCTCCAGCGATGCCGCATTGACTATAGGTACATCGAAGTGTTGAAGTGCTTGTATTATAACGCCACCATGTCAGTCCGAGTACAGGGGCAGTGCACGAAGGTGATCCCCATAAAAAGAGGAGTAAGACAGGGAGACGTCATTTCTCCGAAACTGTTTACGGCCACCTTAGAGGACGCCTTCAAGCTCTTGGAATGGCAAGGACTTGGCATCAACATCAATGGCGAATACATCACTCACCTTCGATTTGCCGACGACATTGTGGTCATGGCGGAGTCGCTGGAAGATCTAGGACGAATGCTCGGTGACCTCAATAGAGTATCCCAACAAGTGGGTCTTAAAATGAATATGGACAAAACAAAAATAATGTTTAATGTCCATGTCGTACCCACCGCACTCACCGTTGGGAACTCTACTCTTGAAGTTGTCGACGAATACATTTACCTGGGACAGGTAGTCCGGTTAGGTAGGTCCAACTTTGAGAGAGAGGTCAATCGACGAATCCAACTCGGCTGGGCAGCGTTCGGGAAACTGCGCTACATCTTTTCATCCAAAATACCTCAGTGCCTAAAGACTAAAGTTTTTAGTCAATGTGTGTTACCAGTGATGAAATATGGATCAGAGACGTGGTCTCTTACAATAGGTCTCATAAAAAAGCTCAAAGTTGCTCAGCGAGCTATGGAAAGAGCTATGCTCGGCGTTTCTCTACGTGATCGAATCAGGAATGAGGAGATTCGTAGAAGAACCAAGGTCACCGACATAGCCCTCAGGATTAGCATGCTGAAGTGGCAATGGGCTGGCCACATAGCGCGAAGATCGGACGGGCGTTGGGGCAGAAAGATTCTAGAGTGGAGACCACGTATTGGCAAGCGCAGCGTAGGACGACCGCCTGCCAGATGGACCGACGATCTTGTGAAAATCGCAGGAAATCGTTGGATGCAGGTGGCATCGGATCGGTTACGCTGGAAAGCGATTGGGGAGGCCTATGTTCAGCAGTGGACAAGTATAGGCTGAAATGATGATGATGATGAACTTTTAATTAACACTTTGTCCGTTATAAATACTCATATTAATATAAAGGGCCAATACAATGTTAATTAATTCATTTCAAAGTTTTGTATCACATTACGCGGCTATAAAAATTGCGACTTGATATTTAAAAGGCCGCATAGTGCTGCGGTTGGGGTACAAGCCACATGGCACTCTGCATTAAGTGAGTGGTGGCTGGTGACATACCCCACAAGCTGTAAGGGCGTAAATTTGTGTAGGGTCGTGTGATTGCGTCATTCCCACTTTTTATTTTGTATTACGCCACGTGGGGGGTCGAAATGTAAGCCTTGTGCACAATCTGCTTTGTTACGCTAGCCGAACGCCTTCGCAACAGCGTATGAAATAAAGTTTAGTTGTAAAGATGAAAAGGTGAGAAAGCATATGCTCCGGGAGTACATGTAGAGAGAAAGTCGGAGGAAAGGACGACGAGATTTACGATGCAATAGTGTAGGTAACTAAAGATGTAGGTACCGAGGAAGTCTAAACTAAAATATCTTACCATGATCAAATAAGCTGCGTGTTATCAGAGGGGCTGAGCGATTCCAAGCGATTGTATCTATTCTCTCTCCGTAATCAATAGTGCTTTGTTCGGGCTACGTGACTTTCCGTTGTGAAATGGTATTACCGTACATTTTCCCGTTTTTATAGAAATTTAACTTGGTTAGAGACTCGAGATATAAATCAAGAGATCAGATTATTTATAATAATAACTTTGTTACCATAAAGGTCTTGTCCAAGAGCGTGCTTGTCGTGACCCCTGCCAGCCATTATGGCTGCAATCTTGAACCAAAGAAGTACCGTAGTGCGGGCTAGGGCGTCCCCCCGAGGCGACGTGTACCGGCCCGCCCCCGTCGGTACGAACATAGGAAGAAGCGGCGATGGGGGCCGCCATCCATCACGCCGGGCCCGCACTGGCGAGTCGTGGGATGCAGAGTGCCGAATAGGCACCTGGAATGTAAGGGGTGGTATGGAAGATAAGATGCATGAGGTGATTGATGTAATGAAAGAGAGACGCCTGGATGCTCTGTGTGTAACAGAGACTAAGCGAAGGGGCAGTGAAACCTGTGATCTCCCTGACGGCAAGACGGCTCTGTGGTCTGGAGTGCCACAGAGCGATCGTGCCAGCATAGGAGTAGGCATCTTGTTGTCTCGTCGCCTGGCTTCTGGAGTAAGAGATTATGGCCTGCATGATGCGAGTCTTCTCTGGGTCCGTTTAAAACTGGGTGTCACTAGAGTGTTTTTAGTTGGAGCCTACGCTCCCGTAAACTCGTCGACACCCCAGGACCTTAAGAAGTTTTGGGATAATGTCAGGGAAGTTCTGGATCTGGCTGATGCGAATGAAAAGGTGATTTCGTGTGGCGACCTGAACGGATGGGTGGGAACCAGGCGGCAAACTTGCGATGCTGCTCTGGGTCCTTATGGTGATAAGAGAGTGAATGATGCCGATAAGCTTATTGTAGATGTGTGTTTGGAAAGAGGTCTCCTTGTGTCAAATACAATATTCCAACACAAGGATATTCATATGTATACGTGGAGAAGAGACGAACAGTAAAGCATAATAGATAACCGTCTCCGAAGTTAACTTCAAGATACCCGTGCGTATAGAGGCCCCACTCTTGTATCGGACTACTATCTCGTAATTGCGCGGCTTAGTGGTTTGTTCAGGAAGTGGAGGCCCTGGTGAGAGCGTATCCCCTTCGGAGGCCTTGAAAGAATCAAGGTTGAAAAGATGCAAGATGAGAGCGTGAGGAGAACGTATGAAGATAGAGTCCGGGACAAGCTTTTGACAGCAGGTTCTTCGGACTCAAACATAGATGAAAGCTGGAATTGTCTGAAAGAGAGTTTGGTAGAATCAGCGAAAGAAGTATGTGGCTGCTCAAAGAAGCATAGCAAAAGGGGATGAATGGTGGGACGCAAAGTTAAAAAACTCTGTAGAAAGTAAGAAGAAAGCGTGGCAGGACTATGTTTCTTCTTTGCATCTAAATAACAGTATGACAGAGATGAAGAAAGAAATATACCGGCAATGCAAGAATGCCACCATAACTTTAGTGAAAGAAAAGCGTGAAAGAGCTAGTGTGATTGAGGAGGAGAGGCTGGCGAAGAACTTCGAGAACAACACCAAACTCTTTTGGAGCAAGATGAGAAAGGCTCGAGGTGCTTCGTCAGGCTCCAGAATGGAAAAGATAAAATCTAAGGATGGTGACATTCTTGCAGACACACAGCTGTGCTAAACCGGTGGACTGAATATTTTGGAGAAATGTATAAGGACACTCCGGATGCTGGTGCCACAGACGAGCCCAAAGGCGAGTTTGCGGCGCCAGAATCCATAGAGGACATCACTATGGCAGAAGTTGAATGGACGATACGAAGTATGAAAAATGGTAAAGCTGCGGGAATAGACATGATATCTGCCGAGATGAGTAAATATGGTGAACCTTGCGTCCAGGACGCTTTTTGGGTCCTTGCAAATCTTTGCTGGAAGACCGGTAGAGTCCCTACAGATTGGCACCACGCAGTCATAGTACCCTTGTATAAAAGCAAGGGCTCACAATATGACTGCGCCAATTACAGGGCCATCAGTTTGATCAGCCTGGCAGCTAAGGTGTACGATAAAATTATTGAACGGAGAATGCGCGAGAAGTCCGATGGAATGTTGTGCGAGACACAGGGAGGTTTCAGGTCTGTAAGAGGATGTTCGGATCAAGTTTTCTCCCTACGCAACATCGTAGAAAAGCATCTGGCAGTAAGCCGGAAAGTTTTCTGCGGTTTTGTGGATCTGGAGAAGGCGTTTGATATGGACGTGCGAAAGAGACTTTGGGACATTTTGCCAGAGTATGGTATAAACGGCACTCTGTTGCGAGCCGTCCAGTCCACCTATGTGGACAGCAAGGCATGCGTACGGGTGGGTGGTAACATGTCACCTTGGTTTGACGTTAAAATTGACGTCAAGCTGGGTTGCGTGTTGTCCGCTAGACTGTTTATAGTATATCTGGATAAAAGTCTTCAAAGACAGAATGCGATGAATGCAGGGATAAAAATGGGTGATCTAGTGGTAAACCACCTATTGTATGCAGATGACGCGGTTTTGATAGCGCCAACAGCCGCTGATCAGCAAACACTAGTCACAGTTATGAGAGACGACTGCATGAACAAAGGCTTACATTTGAATGTGAAGCAACCAATGCAAGGATTGTGGTTGGTAACGATGTGCTGGAGCAAGTGAATGAGTTTGTATATCTTGAATGCGCCTTCAGTAAGGATGGGAAATACACCGCTAATATAGAGAGAAGAGTGAATGCAGGGAATAGAGTGAATGGTGCGATGGGAAGGCTACTTGGGAGCCGGCACTTAAGCTAAAAGGCGCAGCTGGCCATGCATAACGAAGTGCTTGGCCCAACGCTTTTATATGGCAGTGAGAGTTGGGTTTGTAAGAAGGAGAACGAAAGCAGGATAAATGATCGAAATGCGATCTCTGCGGAAGATGTGCGGAGTCACGCTGACCGACCGTATTCGCAACAGCGTAGTAAGAAAGCGAGTAGGTATGAAAGATAGTATCGGTGTGAAGATGAGAAAGGGTATGCTCCGTTGGATCGGGTATATAGAAATAATGCCAGAAGAAAGAATAACAAAACAGATATACAATGCGAAATGGAAGGGTGTAGGTACCGGGGAAGACCTAGACTATCTTACCATGACTAAATATACCGTGTCTTATTTGAAGGGCAATTCAAGAGTCTCTGTAACCGACGAGTGTGTATGAGACGAACTATGAGAGTGGAGGAAGCCAGAGAGGTATATAAGGAAAGAACCTGTTGGAACTCTGTACTCTCTGCCTACCCCGCGAGGGAGCTGGCGTGATGATATAGATATAGTTACCATAAAATTGATTACGATACTTTTTGATAATGAGTAGATGTAATTAGACGTCTCCATTATTAGCTGTTGGAATTCTACACGCTCTGTCTACCCTGTAAGGGATTAAGCGTGATGATATAGATAGATAGAATAAATATAGTGGTCGTAACGAGAGATATAGCGGTTTCCTTAAATATTTAGTGGATGCAATATCAAGTTCATATTAAAGTTACGTCCAGCGTTACGTCAGGACATCTCCATACATCGTTAATGTCTTAATGTCCGTGTCTTATCTGAAGAAATAAAGAGTCTTCGTAACCGCCGAGTATTTTTGAGACGAACTATGAGAGTGAAAGAAGCAGGAGAAGTCTGTAAGGAAATAATCTGTTGGAACTTTGTACTTTCTGCCTAACTTGAAAAGTATTTGATGTGATGATATGGGTAGACAGAATTAAGTGCAGGTCCTTCACCGCATAGAACAATGTGAGACATTTCTATTGAAGAAATCGCATTCGAAGTCCGGTGTCTGGAACTGTGCCCGGTTTAATGGCATTGATTTGCCCCTATTGCCTACATTGAGAACTAGCATATAGGAATATATCGACGGTCCCATAGAACAAAGTTACATATTCCAAACAAAAAAAAAGCATTCGCAACTTTCGTGTCCGTAGATAAGGTACAATATAAATAATGTATTAAACGTACGCTTAGTAAACAAGCTTATAATACGCTAGATGATTATTTAAAAGACAAAAATACTTGGATAGGAGCTGTTCCAGCTCCACTTGATTGAATATGGACAACTTGTTTAGCTATTATTATTTAATATTCCCTCGCTTCCTTCTATTAATTTAGTAAAATGTTTCATTTTTTTCTCATTTCTTTCTCTGTAAATGAGGGAACCATGTAGCCATTCACATGAATAGTATAATTTGTATAATTTAACTTAGACCTACCTGATAGATCAGCCTACATCGTTACCCCATATCCCACAACAAAATGTAGATGGAAAAAGAAAATGTAAAAATAATATTTTAAAAGAGTAACCGTGGAGTTTCTTGCCCTTCTTCTCCACAGGAATGACATTCCGAAGTGGTGGTAGAGTCTTTGTTACTTTTCTGACGATTCATAAATACTGTAATGGTTTACATGAATAAAAAATATTCTGATTCTGATTCTGAATGGATTATAGGACTTTGTTCGTTGGACATTTCGATATTGGTGTACACAGAACACCTCTGCCGCCCCTGCTCGGGAAATATAGGCGTTTTAATTAAAATGTAGGCGGGTCTAATCAATTATAATAGTAATCAGAAACGAGATCAATAGTGAGCGTATGCAGGTCTATTCTATTCAAGCATACATTGATGCATCCATTCATGTTTTAATTACTGTTTGATTGGTACCGTTCATTTGACGTCGATGACGACGACGACGTATTCATATTATAAGTACGTATACACATATTGTGTATAAATAAGGATGCAATACGGCGAAACGTGGGTGTACACAGCACACCTCGACCACCTCCGCTTGGGAAATATAGACTAGACGGTTCTTATTTTTATTACTAGTTGTTCCCGGCATGCGTTGCAATGCCACATACAGAAAAAAGTATTTGGTTTTATAATCTGTTTATTGAAGTTCTGGCCAGCCACTGGGCCAGCGTGGTGGACTATGCCCTAAACCCTTTCAGTTGGAGAGGAGGCCCGTGCCGTGTTTTAGCATAAAGATATAATAGCGAATTTTTTTTTTAATGATCTAAGACATTTAAGTCTCATAAATGCATGCATGGGTATGCAGCAATTTTAGTATCAAAAAATAACAGGTATCCCGCGGGATCCGTAATTTTTTCAGAATAAAATGTTTCAAACGATCTCATCATATTAAGTTTTATTGAAATCCAGTGAGCAGTATTAGTCTTAACAAATAATAGCTATCCCGCAAAAGGTGTATACTTCCGGAATGAAAGGAATTGTATAGATTATTTCAAGCCATGAGTCCAACTCATTAAATTAAGTTTTATTACTATTCGTTCAGCCGTTCATACTTTATACCCAATTTTTCTCATAAACATATGGGAACAAAAATTAGCAACAACATGTCAACCAAATGCAACGTGGCATTTTAATTAATACTCTAATCGTATAAAAACAAAATTCAATGTTCCATAGCACATTGTTAATATATGACACTTATTGCTTATATGTTGAATTATTTGAACAATTATTCGTAAAATGTTAGAATGATAGAAATCCTCTCTTACCATGCCAAGTAGCTGGCGTGATGACATAGATAATTGAAAAATGTGGATGTAGTACAGTGCTAGATGGCGTTGCATACCGATGAGTTCTTTATTAATTGTTTGAGAGATGAGTATGTAACTAAATTTTGTCAGGACACTTGGCTCAACACAAAGTTATGTTTGGGTATCTCAGATGAACAAAGTTTCCTGTCCGGGTCATTAATCGTTACAGAGTTTACTCCCCATAAGACCATCCTGACTGCATCATCAGTACATGCAAGAAAGCATGTGTGAATATTTAAATCAAACGTGTATAAAAAAATTACATTTTAACGTAACATTACAGTCCGTGTCTAAAAAGATTAAAATTGTAATTTTTATGCTTTATCCCGCGATAGTCCCGGATTGCTTCATTTTCCGTGATAAAAAGTATCTTGAAGTTTACGTTAGGGTTAAGTAACGGTCAGCTCGGTCGGTCTGAGATGGCTGACCGTTTGTGTAATTTTCATATTCAAGCGTCTTCGTGATTCGAAAGGCATGTCAAGCCGTTGGTCCCGGCCATCACTTAATGTGGTACCTGTTAAGCTGAGTTGGAAGCCTTACAGGCGCCTTGATAAGGTCCAATAGCAGGTGGCCACAAAGCTGCGTCCGCCAATCCGCACTGAGCACGCGTAATGGAATATGATCTAATCTCGATTCATTAGAGAAGGCCCATCAGTTAGACAATGCATGTTTTTGTTTGTTTTTTTTTTGGGCCTTCGCAGATGTACCCAGAACAACTTACCAAAGTTTCATCACAATCGGATGAATGGTTTAGGAACGCATAGAGGACAAACATACAAAGAAACATTCATTTTTAAATATATTGAACGAACCGAACGAACCGAACTAACCGACTCATAAAATATATAAAATTTTGTATAATGTATGTGTGTATTTATAAAATTAGTACAAAAATTCCTAGAAAAATCAATTTATTCAACTACCGCCTACGGTTTTAGCGAAAAGGTATCAACAATATATCTTTTTTATGTACAGTAATTTATACATATATAAAAAAAGCATCATAATAATATAAGGAAACAAGGGCTCCACCATTTATATAAGAGAGATGAGAAGAAAAGCGTGAAGTCGATTTTTTCTATTTCACTCTCTTATACAAATTTACTTGCTTTCAAAGATTTCTTTGCCTTATCCACCTAATATAGGGATAGGACTGATTAATTATTATGATCGTCTTCTTTATTATTATTACCGAATTCTTACGGAAATAAAACATTTTCTTGTAAGAAATCTCATCTCTCTTTTTTGCTTATAGTGTCACTTACTGGTACATTTACCTTAAGTTTATGAGTTCTATTCAACACTGCTGAAATACTGAAAATTAGGAGCAGAGATTTAAATTGTTTCGACTTTCTTTCCGAATGAAACTCCATTGTCCTTATCTGTAGTCTGCGGCACATTGCAGGTCTTATTTAGCGCAATGGATTCCACCCCAACCCGCGGCCCGCGTAGTCCGATATAACGGAGGGGCCATTACATATGCCAATATTAACAACTTAGTTTTTGTGTTAGCTGATGTTTTATCGAAGGGATACGACAGGAATATTTCTGATGCGTCAAATAAGTCGTCGTATCTATCGGATTGCAAATAACTTAATATGCATAACTCAAATCTGTAGAGACTTTCTCTAAAATGCAAGGAATTATTATTTATCATATGTTTTATGATTCGTGAGAATTTACCTTGGTAATGTATCCCGGTATTTTTAAGGTTTAAAAATGAGAGATTTTTTATGTTTATTGATTAACTAAGCAATTTTCAGAATAAGAATCAGAATAACCAATATGTCGTTTGTACTAAATACACGCTGAACTTATTGTTACAGTTTTTTTTGCAATACGTATCCAATTTGAATTAGGTTTCATTTTATACAATATATAAAGCCGTGTAGATTGATCTCGTGGTTGATACGGTGTACCTATATTTATGTTACAGAACAAATAATTATATTTTTATAATACATTTTCTGTACAACATCATATAATTCGGCACTTAATCAAAACCAAGTGGGAAATTATTCATTTAAGTTCGAATAATGTTACAAAAGTTAGAAAAATAACTCTTTGACTGCCTCGTTGGTTACGATCACGACATGTCGGACAAACATAGTTTTTCTATCGAAAAACTCCCAGTAACCGGCCGGAGGCTAGAATTCCTATGGACAGAATCGTTTTTATTTTTCCATATTAACACGGCTCAAAGGATTTAAAAGAAACTAAATATGGAGGTATCTCTTAAATATAAGTATAATAATGCTATCCCAAAAAGTCCTACTATGTCACTACCTACCTACGGCAAATTACAAAATAAACGCATGCGAAGCCGCGAGTAACAGCTTATTAAATAATATAAATGTACATTCAGAAAAATACAAACAGAACTTTTCTACTCTATATACGTCATCGAGGCAGATCCCTATATTTTTATATACTGAACTCAATTTTCTTAAAACTATACTGAATGAGTTGTATCGCATTGTTATTGAACGTACGTCGTACCAATAGCAAATAGTTGTTTACTCATTCAATTTAAAATAATACTCGTATTATCTGGTTAAGCCCTAACGATGGCAGTACAGATTGGGCTAGGCGATGAATTCAACAAGGTTCGGTTGCATGTCTAGGGGGAGGAAGGGGGTTCGTAGTTTTAAGTGTTTACAACTACTGCAGAGGAGAATAAATTCATTGTATAGGTCTAGGTTATCATGAGTTCATTTGAAGCATCTCCATAGCCATGATTTCAATGTTACTACGACTACCTATCTATAATAATATACCGCATATCAGTGCTGAGTATTTTGCAATTGTAGGATAAATTAAATTAATCCCCTACAGGTACTCCGGAACAAGAATGATTTTTGGACATCAACCGCCTTAATTCCTTCCATGATCATGGGTGCTGAAAACTCGAAACTTCAGGCACTTTAAAACCAAAAATAAGCCGCAATGAAATTTTTATTGGACACCGATAAACTGCAGAACAAATAAATTACAATTTAAATATTTTTCTTTTTACCGCGATTTTGTTTTTGGTTTTCAAGTGCTCAACAGCACCATGGGTGGTCACAGGAGAGACTGAGACGACGACGCTCAAAAGTCGTTGTTATTTTGGAGTACATCAGGGGGATTTCATTAATTGCAAATGAAATTTCAATACATTGATCCTACAATAAAAACTTACTTTTTAGCCCAACACTGCCACATATTATTAGTATGCAAAGTTTTTTTAACTAAAAGTTTCTCAAACCTTTTTCGTTATTTTTTAATAATGAGCGAGAGTTAATTTAATATGCCGAGGTATTTGCCATCCTGTTTACTATCCAAAGTCCGCCTTGTAATAAATATTTGCTAAAAACTTCCAATAGGTATTATTTAGAGCACGGACGGACGATTTAGCGCAGTGGTTAAGAGCTTAAGCCGCTCCGCCCACTGTGTGTTTTAGTCGCGGGTTCGATTCCCGCACGGGACAAATCTTTGTGTGACCCACAATTATTTGTTTCGGTCTGGATATTTGAGTATGTGCATTTTCATGTTAGTAAATGCATCCACGATACAGGAATAAATCTTAGTGCTACGTATTTAAAAATAAATAAAAAGATATATAACTTAGAGACATTTCCCTGCGCTTTTCGACAAACGAACACATAGTTGTGTTTGAGTAAGAGGCTGATCTTATGTTAATTAATGTACTCTTTCGGTAATGTCATGAAGTAAGGAGGAAGCTATCGCAGAAAAACCACAGGGTGAACGGAATTAACACTTTACAGGGGCTCTGGGATCAACGCGAGGGATGCACCGGTGCCTTTCTATGACACTTTTAACGTTTACAAACTGATTCAGTTTCGTGAAGGTTGATTATTCAAGGTATCAAAAGCGCAATAACATGGTCTCGCTAGTTTACTTGCTAGATTTTTTTTACTATGGCGTTTAATTTCTTAAACAAAGCTTACTAAATCAGCCGTCGAGAAATTAAGAAATGTATTGTGACGACTACATTTAAAACAGTAATAATGAATTAAGTAGTAATTTAGCAATTAATTACAATAGATAAATAACTGTAAAGGAGTGTAGAGATTTAGATGTAACGTTTACTCAAGTGAGATTATCTGACCTTTCCCTAGAGTCCCTTTAAAATCGCAAAATCTATTAAAAATATCCTATACTTGCATGTATCTTAATTTAAGATTAAGTCATTCGTGTTTTTTCGATTGATGATGATAATATCTATGACAGCTAAGAGACACGAAAATTTTAGGTGAGCGTGACGCTAGTGAGTAAGCGTGTTGTCACGTTCATGCTTATTTAGCAAATTTGTAGTGTGACAGGGATGGCATATCAACTCGTTATCTGTATTTAAATATCACCACGGCTTATCGCGCGTCAGCAATTTTTTTATATGACCTTGCGCACTTAAACTTGGAATGCCGAATTATGCGTTTGGAGTTAATACGCTTTTTGGTATAGATGAATTTCGTGAAATCAATCACGTCTTTTTCTTCTTTGCGCGATGAATTGCCATAGTTTTATTTAGTTAATTACTAAATTCCAAAACATAAACACCGGTACCCCTATATTCCCCACGCGGAGGTGAAAAGGATTTGCTATGTACACTAACTTATCGCCGACGATGTTAAGTACCAACGTAACAGGGGGAGAGGCTATCACTGACTGATACTAGGAATTTTTCGATAGACCACTAAACTTTGTCAAATCTAGCATTCTAAGACCTTGAAATAAAACTATTTTTTTCGGATTTTATCGCGGTTTATTTTGATTTTTAAGTTCCCGACGTTAAAGAAGTCTGCAGTCTGTGAACATGTCTTTGACCGCACCCGCCATAACATTAGATTTGATAGACCACAAATCCTCGTGAAAGAACACTGATTCCTACCAAGGATGGTTCGCGAGGCTATTGAAATTAAAAAACATCCTAATTTCAATAGAGAAGATGGCTGGGTGCTTCCATCGACTTGGAATCCAGTAATTAATATAATCAAATCCAAAACCAAGCATAACACTGCAAGACCTCAAGACACCGTGAGCTCATTCTGCGTAGATCGGACCAACAAAAACAAAAATAATTAAGAAGTTTGAGGGTACCCCATAACAATTATGCCTTTTGGACATGTAACACCTCAGTCCTTCCCGTGACCGTTTGCAGCACTGCAAAGCACTCGAAACGTCGGGTACTTAAAAATCAAAATAAACCGCGATAAAATCCAAAAATATAGTTTTATTTCATGTGTAATATTCGCGTAATTCTAAGAGTATTCTAAGACCTTGTTTTCGGCATACGCATAATGTCCGACTAGACCATCCAGGCAGTGTTATTACCTACTAATACTAATTCACAAATATTACCGCACAACATTTTGACATTTCGCTGTCCTAATGTAAGTTTCTTACTTTTGTAAAATTATGTATCTCGCTGAGATTCACGGGCTTTACCCGGACCTTTGAAAGGCTTGCATGGGGACATGAGTCCAACACGTAGATGCCCTTTGCGAGAAGTTAATGTTATGTAAGTCACCTGCTGAGATCACTTGCTGAAAATGAAGAAACATAACCAGCGACTGACCCCGGCAGGGGCAAGGAAAGTGTGTATGAGACGAACTATGAGAGTGGAGGAAGCCAGAGAGGTATGTAAGGAAAGTACCTGTTGGAACTCTGTACTCTCTGCCTACCCCGCGAGGGAGCTGGTGTGATGATATAGATAGATAGATAGATAGATGAAAAGAAAACAAGGGCTATGTAAATGAGGTTTGATGGACAAAAACTGGACTATTTCAAAGGGAACGGACACCGGCCATAATTAGTGATACCTAATTACCCGTGGCCGGCGGTGACTCGCCACTTACTAGATGGGCCCTCAAACGGTCGTCCTAGGACAACTGAGGGCAACACCGGTGTGAGCGGCCCAGGGGTGTAGAGAGGTATTATTATTATCTTGTACGTCGCTGAGATTCACAGGCTTTACGTTTTAAAGGCTTTTATAAGCACATGGATCCAATATGTAGAGGCCCTGGACGAGATATTAATGTTATTTAAGTCAACTGCTGAGATCAATTGCTGAAAATAAAGAAATATAAACAGTGAACGGACCGTGCAAGGACTATTCTAAATTATCCAAAGAAAACAAGGGCTACGTGGATGAGAATTGATGGAATACACAAATACCCAGACCGGAACAAATAATTGTGGATCACACAAAGATTTGTCCCGTGCGGGACTCGAACCCGCGACTATTAGACGCAGTGGGCAGAGCGGCTTAAGCTCTTAACCACTGCACTAAATCGTCCGTCATTTAGTTCCATCATTTGAGATTCTGGTGCACTCAATCAAAGGATCCGCCACGGCGGACTTAACACTACGGTCTCTATTCTACCTATTTATATAATCACGCCAGATCCCTTGCGAAAGAACAGTTTCTAACAGGTCTAGTTTTCTCCACTCATATTTTGTCTCATGCATGCTCGCCGGTTACAGCGACACTTTACTTGCTATTCAATTAAGACACGGTCTATTGCAATAATGTCACAACTCAAAAATTCAATTATTCGAGTAGGCACTCAAATTTCAGTAACAAACGTTTAATTTCTCTATATATAAGTTTTTTTCTTATTATCCAAAGCTACAATCAGACCCGCCGTTAGACTTTTTAAAGTGGAACTCCAGAAGACTAAGAGTAAATTTAGTGCTCCTGTAATATAATCAGTAAAACAGAGCTGTTTTTTAACCCGCTAAACATTATAATGCAGTGCAATTTCATTAGCCACGACATCTTCTCAGAAACTTCAACGTCAGAGACCGGCTTCAAGTTCATAATACTGTCTACTGTTATTACGATGGCTTAATAAATTGAACGGAATAAAAAGGTGATTTTGTATTTTCCTTATAATAGACATTTGTTGCATAGAATACAATACTCGTTGCTGTGACTGCTTCGTTGGTCAGTGCCGAATAATGCGGTTTGCGATTACGAGGGTTCAAATCCTACGTCGAACAAGTGTAGTTGTTCTATCAAAATAATCCCTGTCAGTCTGGAGTCTGGAATTGTAACCGGTATATGGCAATAGGCTCGCCTCCTATTACATGACATCTAACATTGTCTGCAAAAAATTGGTGTAGACGGTACACATCTGCCACCCCCGGGCGACGTTGTTTGGAAGATGCTACCTTTTTTTTATTACTAACTAAATGAAGTTTAGCTGATTTTTTTTATAAGAGTTTGTATCGTTATTTTCGAGATACGATTTGTTTGGTTTTACGGAAATAGGTATTTAGCTAGATATGCATTATCATGAAAGTGTCATACCCGGGCCACAGTTTATTCTGGGCCGGGGTGAGCTATTTACCTAAGAAAATACTAAACGATTTTATTCAGTCCAGTATATTATGTATAGCGAGCTTGCCTTATTCTCGAACCTTAGGCAGGTACTGGACTTCCATTCTTGTGTATTTATTGGTAAACACTGGATAAAAAATTGTGTCGCAGTTTTTGAGAAAGGCGTGTACATACATGTACGTATAAGACACGGCGGATGACTTTAATTTACATATAACAGTATAGATATAAAGTCATTGGGTAGAAAACTGGAGGAAGCCAGAGAGGTATGTAAGGAAAGAACCTGTTGGAACTCTGTACTCTCTACCTACCCCGCAAGAGATCAGGCGTGATTTGTTCAGGTACTGATAAAATTTTACACTTCAGTATTACAATTAATAACTAACTACGACCGTATTTTTTAAAGTTACCAAACTAAAAATTACCATTCAAATAGAAATAGGGGTGAATATTTTTTGACAAGTTTTACTAAAGTTGTATAAACTACATTTTACGTTTATAATGTTCTAATGTAGGGAGGGTCGGATGATAAAGTTTTGGTTGTTAGGTAAATGCACGACATCCTGAAGTCATTTAGACGAACAGGACAGTCGGAAAGTTATAGATCGTGAAAAGCTAACAAAATTTATTGCATTTTTATAGACTATTCAAGTTTTTAGTCATATTGTGCTATGGGTGTAGTTGGTAGTCTCACACGCGTTTGCCCCCCCTGTTTTCGCTCCGTCTTTTATCCTTTTTAAGGTACCCATTAGGCCCTCAACACATGAAGAATCCGTTGGCCCATTGTTCAATTACAGCATTATTTTTCAAAATAAATATATATTATGATCTTAATTTTATTTTACTGTGGTAAAAAGTTACTCTAAAACTTTATTTTGACACAAACTAAATGAGGTGCGAATGGGGACATTTTAACATTCAAAGGGCAAAAGGATTCTTTAAAGCTTTAAGCAGGGGCGAAACATACGGTGCAAAACCGGTACATTTATCAGTAAAAATTCTTCTATTCAAGCTATAGTTATCTAACGTTACTGTTTGAAGCTATAGAAAATAAACGGTTAAGAAAAGAAAGTTTTGTTTTAGGGAGACTTTTTCTTCTTCTGATTTAAGTTATACCTTTGTCGGTGCAGCTGATATACGATTCTGTTTCCAGTTATTTTCAAAGCGTACTCTGGGTACCCCTTGACATTAAGTGACTTTTGTAGCTTATCCTTGGCCCACTAGGACCACTTTTAAGTTAAATAAATATCACTATCACCTTTATTCTTACTAAAAAGCATCGTCTCGCCTATCTTCCAGAAATGGGCCCCCATTTCTGGAATATAGGCGAGACGATGCTTTTAGTAAAAATAAAGGTTACTAGTTAGAAAACTAGTGGTCGCCCATAAGTCGATATTCGAACTACTCTTTCATCGTTTGCTGGTTATGTTTGACATTCAGTAAGACTATAGACAAATAATATTAAAGACAAACATCAATTTGACGTGTATTGTGTCAAATACATGGTAGTGTATGTAATGTTTTTTTCATTGATTTAATGTATGTTTTATGCATAATTTTAAAAAAATATTAGCTTTCTGCACTCCTTATCTATATAAACTATAAGTATGGGAAATTTCATACTCCTCCGTCCGCGCAATTATCGTAAAAATGTGTACGAAGTTTTTGCTTCACGTATTAATATATAGATTAGATCTACCCACATTTCGCTGACGATATTAGCGATCAATGAAATAAATAAGAGGCAAGTCTTTTACCATCATACCGAAGTGATGCTGAGAATTTTTGATAAGAAACATTTCAATTAAGTATGAGTATCGATATATTATACAGTTATCGATACTTTTATAATAGGTATGTCTGAATTGTAAACTCATTTAATTTCCTGTTATTTAAAATACTCGTAACTCACCCTAATACGTACTTGTTACGCGTGGTGGAGTATGAACTATTCTCCTTCGATAAATCAACGAGTGAATAAAAATAATAATTGAAATTTTTCGTGTTAAAAAGGGGGCATTAGCTTTTTTTTTTAACGAAAACATTAAAATTTGACTTTATTTTAATGTAAGTTACTTTAATATTAAGTAGAAAAATGCTAAAAATGACAATAAGAAGATTGGAATACGCGTTTTAAAATGAGTCATTCTGAATAGGTAAAGGGCCCTAGATTAACTCTCGCGTCGCACAAGCAGGGGATACTTTCACCTACCTGCGATCTGTTCTAAAACCAACAAATTACCAGCTTAACAGAAATCCACGACTCTTTTATGACTTCCTAAGAAATTTCTTAAGACGGACTTTCACAGACTAATTAAATCTAATCTATTAAATAGCCATTCCTCAGTACATTTAAGGCTGAATTGCATCAGTGAACCTAACGTCAAATAGTCTGTAAAAATAATGGGAATAGAGTAATATCCCTTGATATATATAATATTAGCCCTGTTAAGAAACTGTCCCACTGCTGGGCACGAGCCTCCTCTCAAACTGAGAGGGTTTAGGCCATAGTCCACCACGCTGGCCCAGTGCGGGTTGGCGAACTTCACACACCTTCGAGAAACTCTTAGGCATGCAGGTTTCCTCACGATGTTTTCCTTCACCGTTAAAGCAAGTGATAATTAATTTTAAATACGCACATGCTTTCGAAAAGACAGAGGTGCGTGCCTGGGTTTGAACCCGAGACCTCTGACTTTGCAGTCCAACGGTCTAACCACTAGGCTATCACTGCTTTTTATATAGGGAGTTAAATTTATAAGTAAACTTCAAGTGGTGCAACAAGCCTTATTCCTTACGCGTCGAGTAAAAATGCGCAAGGTCATATGAAAACGATAAAATTTGGCGCATAAAGGGTAGTAAGGATATATAAAGTCTGACAAGGATGTTTTGGCTGGTGGATGATATTGACGGGAGGCGTTGGTGTGGAATTAGTGTTACCATTTAATAAAATTTTCCTACTTCCAAGTAGATATTTCAACAGGTGGGTTTCGGTTACTCTCGAGCACGGTTACTAATTAAAAAAAGAACGTTGGTAAATTTCATAGCATGCGGCAACTCTGCGACTGTCATGTAGTGACATTTCACTTGATCACATGAAGTGACATTTCACTTGCGTTAGTGCCGATTTCAGTCGCGGGTCAAAAGATCCTTGTCGGACTGTACATCGTATTTTGAAACTTAAACCGTCACTAAACGAAAATTCCAGAGTCCAGAGGCCTTTACACTGTTTAAAAAATAATATTAATTTTATACTCTAAATATTATACAGTATGAACTAATAATATATTTTTCTTTGTTACAGATGCCGAAAATCGTCAACTAAAAATAGAAATTCGAACATTTGTGAGGTTTCAAATAGGATACTTTAAATAAGACTTTGAAAAACCTTAGTCTTATTCATCTCGTACTCTCGTTGTGACTTTGTTCTCAAAAACAATAACAAGTTTCCGGGGTGTTTCGAATATTTAACTAAAGACAATATTATTGCGATCGCTGATTGCTAAATTATTATTTGAGTTTTAGTTGTATCAGCCGTCACCATTCCAGTCCTAACGGCGTTTTTTTTATTTGTCGTGATACCACTTATGATGTGGAGATTGGGCAAATGTGATGCCACCACATTTTACCTAATTGTCATCGTCTGGGTCTACGTAGAACTTCTCCGATACAAAAAAAAGATGATATATGATGCTGACAACCGCTTGCGTGACAATTCCTATGGGTAAACGTGGAATGCAATAATATGTAAAAAACTATTCCCTGTGAAATATAGAGATATATTTTTCTAGTGAATACAAAAACATATTTTTCTAGTGCACAAACTGTTCATACAGATTTATATATAAACTTTAACTGTGAAACGAATCCAATTCGGGTTAGTCGAGCGTATATAGAAGCATTAAGCGGGTATTCGAGGCGCAGCTCCCGCCTTATCGGCAAAAGACTACACAAAAGAAATGACAAACTCCTTGTACGAAAATTAAAAACTGTGTCGAAAGACTTTGCAGGCGCACAGCCGTGCACAATTCCGAAATAAACTAATATACCAGTAAAGACAGTTAGAAAGACATTTCACGAACAGGACGATTGTTGTTTTTATTGTGACAAACTGAACCATCGGCATGCGTACATCGGCGAAAGTGTGTGTCTTCGTACTCATTTTCACATTAATTGCATGTCTGATATTATTTAAAAGTATCACAGATTCAGAGTGTGCTGCAGCTGAAAGAAATTCTACCAAATTTAGTTTTGCATGTTTGTATAATGATGTGGCAGTCGGGTTTAAATCATGGTTTAAAAAATCCGTGGATAGGAATATTCGGAATAGTTCGGAGCCGTCGGAGACAAACAAGTTCAACCGGATCTTGCAACAGGACTCAGGAAAGGTGAGCATACTTTCATCTCTTATATCTTATAGGGAATACTTAGTGCGAAGGTCGAAATTTAGGGATATAGATTAGTCTGCTAAATATATGCTTCACTAGAATGCTGGATTGGCAAAATGATTAGCCAATATTAACATCATTAGCTCGTAAAAATGTATTCCATTACATAAAACTTTCGATCGATCGATCTACTATCGAATACTGGGAAAAGTTGTTAATAGTCTCAATCCGTGGTGTACTGATCCTCATTTATTACATTTTATAATAATTACAAAAGGATACTCTTGTAGTTGGCGATCACGAATTCAAATCTTAGATAGGACAGAATATTAATGATGGTGTTCTATAAATCGCACTAGCAGTATTCTAGGAGTCTGGAATTTAGCATTGGACATGGTGCCTACACATTTACATATAGACATTCTACATATATACACTTCTGCCACCTCTATTATTTCACTTGTAAACATGAAAACAAAGATACAAAGTTCCTCCTTTTACGGGCTCAAACGTTATGACTAAATATCCCGTTATACTGAAGTAAAGACTTCAAAATATTATAATTGCTATGCTGCTATATCTACGTACAGTATATTCCAATCAAACTTCAAAACTTTGTGAACACACCATCATCTTTTTTGGCTGATTTATTTGTCATTGCAATCTATAACGAGTGTAATATGAAGGCGACAGTATTACCGACAACATTGGAATGAAAATTCTCTTAGGAGGCTATCGAAGTTTTTATGTTAGTTAAAAAAAGATTTAAAGATTGATTAGAATAGAGTATAAAAAGTAAAATGTCCAATATTTGCCTATTCGTCCATAGATAGGTCACGCATTTGCATATATTCTTTAGGCCACTCATTTGCCCCACTGCTGGGCAAACAAATCGAGGTGAAAGAGATTAGAGTGTACAAAAAAACTTTTTTATTGAAAAATAATTATCACCGTCGCTTCTATATTCCCCTAGTGGGTGTGGCAGAGGTTTACTGAGTACACCCACATTTCGCCGACGATGTTAGGTCCCATGGTATAGAGGGCGAGCGTACTGCCATATACCGGGCACAGTTCCAGACTCCGGAATGATGATTTTATTGCTTACGATATTTTATAACCACGCACGTTTGTTGTATTTTAGTTTTATAATATTCGTGTTTTCTTCTCCAGGTAAGTCTTCTCCTATCTTCCTGGTGCTGTCTTGAGTGGGTGAGTAGTAGTAATAATTTAAATTAAAACTTTTTTAATAAGTACAATATCTTCAACGAATATATTCCTAAACTGTTAAAATACATTAACATACAACATACAATTCTAAACCAAAAGTTACACCTTATACTTATGAATAACAAGGATTGAAAAAAGATCGGAAACCACACTAGCAAATCTTAGTAAATTTGTGTAAAAATGAAAACCTTTGTGACTACCCAATAATACTATCAAAAAATCCATATGTTCATATTGCAGGCTGAAAGAAATAACGACACGTCTAAAGAAGCAAAAATATGAGAAAGAAACTTTACAGTTCTAACTGCCCTACTCATATTTTTGCCTTGGGTCATTATTACATTCGGTCATGGATATAAAATATTAGAAAAGTAGTCTAGCGATATATAAGGGATTCGCTAAAAGACAAAAATCATGAAACAAAGCATCAGTGTCAAATAAAATCGCGATCGGGAATTTTAAAAAAAGAACCATTAAATCAGCATTCTCAATGCATCAGATTTAAAAGACGTAGTACCACTTTTAAACTAAAAGGACAGGAATATTAAACGTATGTAATATTCAATTTATATGACCACATTCTGATGGAGTAGTTTATCAACAACGGGATATAGAGAGATTAAAACCGTGAAACGTGAATCTAAGCACAGCGGGAAAAGTGTAGATTTTTAAGGTTCCGTGATAATATGATAAGGGTACGAATCTTGCCAAAGATATTGGCCTATTTTTACTTCATTTTATCCATTATCGTGGTTTTGTTGAGTTTGAATATTTTTTGTTTATTATTTTTTATATCTTAAAAAAATAAAATCCCTTACAAAACAGAAACCATAATATTTTATGACATATGTTTGGCATAAATCGTCAAATCAATTTTGACATCCATGCTTTGCATCCATGCATTAAACTTGATAAAACTCACCGTGCTTCCAGTAAGTCCAATATGGCGTTGACAATTATGTCATGAAATCTCTCGTTGGCGCGTTTACGCCTCGTCGAAACGCTAGGAAATATAATATTGATTATCGCGAATCGGACCGCAGCCATTAAGTCAGCTGTCACAGCAACGTTCGAACGACTCGTACTTGCGACCGTACTGATGAGATTATTTTCAACGATGGTATAAAATGCATAATAAATGAACATACTGACTATGACCAGATATTGGTATAAGTAAATAGACTTACAATGTACTACAAAGTATCTTAACTCGTTTGACTATCATCATCAGCCGAAAGACGTCCACTGCAGGACAAAGGCCTCCCCCAAAGATCGCCACAACTATAGGCTTTTTGCTGTACTCATCCAGCTTCTACGTGCGACCTTCATCAGGTCATCACTCCACCTTGCGGGGGGCCTGCCCACTCCACGTCTTCAGGTACGAGGTCACCTTAAAAGTGTTAAATTATAAATGCCAAATCTTGTCAAATAAGATACATAGATCTAATAATATGTTGAAGTGAAAACTTTTTTAGGCGCGTTAGGCAAATTTTGAGATGGGAACAAACATAAATTGTTTGTTCCCATCTCAAAAAATGCCCACTGTTACCGTTACTCGCGACACTGTTACCGTTACCGGGCCAATAGATCCTTGTGGGACTGTAATTATAAGTGGTTCTTATTGAGGAAGTAATTTAAATTCAGTTTCAAAGGCAGTTACGAAAGTTTCAAACTACGATGCAGCGCGATCTACACATGATAGGATTTGTGGGTTATGTTTTGTTGTATAGCTACTGAGAGTCTATTAATTTAAGCTCGTCCGTGAGAGTCTATTAATTTATCAGTTTGGTACACTGTTGTAATATCCGAGACCTTCTTTTAAGTTTAATTTATACTTGTGTAAGTAAATCCTGCTCTTTTGTATAATAATATTACCATCGTTTGTATAAATTTAAGTTGAATAAAGAATAAAAAGCAGGTGTGTGCAGTTCGCAAACCCGCACTGGGCCAGCGTGTCGGACTATGGCCTAAACCGTCTCAGTTTGAGAGGAGGCCCGTGCCCAACGCTGGGGCAGTTCCTTAACAGGGCTTATATTAGTATTAGTACAGAATTAAAAGCGCATTATAAACATGTGTACAAATATGCCGTGATAAGAAAAATAGTTAGATATTATGGATAAAATACGTTAGGACCTAACATCATGAGCGAAAAGTGGGTGTTCGCAGTACACACAGTAGTTTTAATGAATCATGATGGAGCTGGCGATTACGAGGTCCTGGATTCGAACCCTCGGTTGGCCAAGTCCAGAGCTTGGGATTTTATCCATATTTTATCGTATTTTACGTGTTACTCAGTCATTAAACCACGAAATATACTAACACAGTATATATATATATATATATATATATATATATATATATATATATATATATATATATATATATATATATATATATATATATATATATATATATATATATATATATATATATATATATATACATATATATATATATATAGTAAGAAGTAATATCTTTCTATCGTATACAATTTATTAGAATGACTTTCAAACGTTAGAAGTATTGTAAATAATTATTTGTATTAATTAAGTGATTTATGAAGCGGAGATATTTCCCTTTAATTTGGTCCAAAGTATCCAGTACATATTTATCTAATGATTATTATCATAGCCTTCGATTGATCGAGCTAGTTGACTCGCCAGAAATGGAGTGATGGATACCACGCACCACTTAAGATTACATCTGACATACCAAATTATATTGGATAGTATTAATTGGACTAATTAATTTGCGGTTGTCCTAATTCTTATGCTCTAACGCCCTAGTGATTCCAGAAACTCCATTGCACTATTTCGACTAATGCGAATATCGTCTCGATATACAAGGTGTAACATAATAAACGCAAGACCTAAAAGTAGTAGAATTGATTCCAACAAGTTTTAATGTATCTTACATTTTTTTTAAATTACAAAAAATGCTGGTACTCCTTTAGTGCGCTATAATAAATGAAATTTATTCTTGATTCAAATTAATACGGAGGTTTCAAATTCATTCTATAGCGTATTATTCAATACGGCCACATAAACGTGTGTCATTGTTATTTGGGGTATAAAAGAGCTTAAAAAACGGGCAAAAAAAAAATTTGGTAATTTGATTGAAGTTGTGAAGCAATTATCTGATCAGAGGACTTGCGTTATTTACGATACAGCTTGTATTGTAGCTGGAAATTCAAAATGTTGCAATGACTAAAGAACAACTTAAAAGACTGCCTTGTTGGTCTAATAGCAAATAATAATGCGCTTTGCAATTACGAGGTCAGGACCTCAGGTTCAAATACTTGGTTGGAAAAATGCAGTTTTTCTATCAAAAACTTCCCAGTATCAGTCCGGAGTCTGGAACTGTGTCCAGTATATGACTATAGGCTCGCCCCCTATTCCATGGGACGTAACATCATCGGCGAAACGTAAGTGTGGGTGGGTGGTACACAGTACATCTCTGCTACCCCCCTTAGAAAATACAGGCATGACGGAGTTGAAATGAAACATAAATAAAAATTCAGAAGTTGAAATGACTTTATCTTGGGTGTACAGTGTACACCTCTCCCTGCCTCGTCGAGAGTGACACTTTACTGTTTCGCGAAGCTAGCTTTTATTATAACTCTATAAAATATTACAATATAAAGTGTGTTCTAAAGTGGGTTGCGCGGAACCCAATGGTTCCGTGGAAAGTCACCGCGTTATTACTTGTTATGTCATTGAATCGTAGGATTTTTGGCTGTGAAATAGTTCTACAGTTACAAATATTATTTTTTATCGCGCAATTAAGTGATACAATCCTCGGACAAACTTAATAACGAACTTTAAAACCATTAAACCAGGGATTCCCAAAGTGGTCGATATCGACCCCAAGGAGTCGACGAGGTCTAAAAATCGACCTCTATTAATTAACACAAGTTCCTATTTGGAACTTTCAAAATACTGTATAATGTGATACGTGTACCAACTTGTTATAAGAATGACTAATATTTTAGTAGAAAGTATTATTGTTGTACTTTACTCACTTAACCAACCGCAAAGTTTTTAAGTTGGTAAGTATTTTGTATCAACAGGAAAAAACTAGAAATAGGTTTTTTAAAGTAATTTGGCTATGGGGGTCTGAGGTATTAGTTCATTTTGGAAAAAGGGTTCTCTTGCCCAAAATAGTTTGGGAATCCGTGCATTAAACGGATTGATTCTTGTAAGTTAATGTGAAGAATAGAACTGCTTCTATTCTGATTAACTTTAATAATTTAAAGAAAACTAAAAATCGAATAATCACCGTCACGCCTATATTTTCCCGAAGCTGAGGTTAGTGGAGATCAACTGTGTACACCCACTTTTCGCCGACGATATTGGGTAATGGGGGATAACGATGTAACAGAGGGCGACTCTATTGCCATAAACCGGCTACATTTCTAGACTCCGCACTGATACTGGGATTTTTTTGATACAAAACTACATCGACTTGGGATCCAGTAATTAATATAATCAAATCCAAAACCAAGCATAACACTGCAAGATCTCAGACACCGTGAGCTCATTCTGCCTAGATCGGACCAATAAAAATAATTAAGAAGTATGAAGGTACCCCGGAACAACTATGCCTTTTGGACGTCTAACACCTCAGTCCCTCCCGTGACCATGGGTGCTGCAAAGCACTCGAAACGTCGGGAACTTAAAAATCAAAAATAAACCGCGATAATATCCGAAAAATAGTGTTATTTCAGAAAACTAGATTTATTGTCCGCCCTAAGATTTCAACCCTCGTAATCACAAAGGGTATTTATTATACGCCACTAGAGCAACGAGGCAGTCATTTATTTAATTTGATTTTGAATAAGACTTAGTTATTTTTTTGTTGTTAGCTCAGTTGTATTTCATTCTTTTGGAGATCTAAAGTAAATAAATAGGTACCTAAATAAACTACTAAAATCTATCTAATAACGTTTTTCGTTGCGTTTCGTTCTTTCTTTAAGTTGTAGTGCCTCTAATTTGTGAATATTTAATGCGAGTTTCATAAAATATAAGGGATTTGTCGAGTGTTTCGTTACCTTGAAAGATTAGGAACCAGTGTTCTACACGTTCAACTTGGCAAGGGACCGTAGACTCACCAAAATGCGAAGTCACGGCCCGTCGACATTTTGGCGTAATGTGTGTTTACAAATTCATAATCTGTTATTATAGAGCTAATAAAAGTAGCTAGTAATAGTACCTATATTAAGTCCGTTGTCTTCAAATGATTAGTTGAGGGTGAAAGACGTGTACTGTTTACAGTCACGCCCACACACCTATCGCCGATGATGTAAGGTCTCAATTTACCAACGGGTTACCGCAATAAAAACTCGTGTCGAAAGTAATATGAACCCATCACTAAGTTAAAAAAAATGCCTTTCAAAAAGTACAATTATTTCAATATTGAAAAAATAAAAAGAAAATAAATATTGCAAACCGTCACGTTTATATTCCCCAAGCGGGGGTGGCAGAGGTGTACTGAGTAAACCCACGTTTCGCCGACGATGTTAGGCCCCATGTAATAGGGGGCGAGCCTATTGCCATATACCGGGCACAATTCCAGTTCCGGACTCGTGCTGGGAAGTTTTCATTAGAAAAACTACACTTGTCCGACCTAGGATTTGAACCCAGGACTTCGTGATCACAAAGCGATGCGCTTTGCAACTAGACCAACGAGGCAGTAAAAAAATATTACCTAACTACGAATTACCATAATTATGATAAAAATGTTATTTCGAATTTACCTACTTTATTGCAATCAAATGACCGGCACATAATAAATTTTAAAATTATTTTAAAACTTTGTTTTATAGAAAGAGTAGTAAAAAAAACAATGTATTGGAATATTGTTTCAAAACAATATTGTTTGAAAACAATATTCCGAATGAAAATCTAGAAACGGGTCAACTGAAATAGGTTTGAATGCACTCAAATAAACACTAACGTAAATTTAAACTATAAATAAACGTCATCTGTAAAGGACATTACCCATTACAATTATAATACCGTCTCTCGTACTCTCACACAAGTCTGTAATTCCAGTGGCATATAGAATTAACGTAATTTCGAAATCAATTCTTAATATAATATAGTTATTTAGTCCCGGCATTGACCTAATACGCGTCGTGGGACGTCCTAACTATTATAAAATACCCACCATCTATTTATACATTAAACGTATGCCCTCGACCACCATCGCTCTCTTAATGATAAAACTTTGATAATTGTATACCCATAAAAACAAATACGCAAATGTGTGGAAGAAAAAAAAATGTGTCCAGTATAAAAATAAAACCCAGCCGTCTCGGACACGTCGGTTGGACGCGCTGTGAAAATCCCGGAATAATTGACGCACACTGAAAATATTTTAAGAAAACGTCTATGAGAGCGCGCTCGTCTACCGAGCGAACGCAAAGAATTATTTAATAATTAAACATAAACAATGAGAGAGAGTTTGTTTGACACACGAGTGATCAGTGCTTGATGGTTCTATCTGGTGTTCTAGTGTTAATAAGTTGATACATTTAGTGGTATTAATGTTCGCCGGTGGAGGAGCGGGCTTCCAGAAGCAGTCGAAACCACCCTGGGAGAGTGCTAACTCGAATACCAGCGCCGATATCCCACAGACTTGGTGAGTGAGCCACGAGGCTCCCGCCTCGACGCAATTTTGCACGTTCTATATTCAAAAGTCGATCGATTGATTTTTTATTAATCGATTGCCAAAATATTTGATACGATGTTTAGATCAAAAGATCGAAGCCGAAATCGATTTACTATTGATTAATCGATTTTTCATTATTTGATGGGGACGGGGACGGGGAAACTTACACAGGATATTTTTTTGTTTCGGTTTTATTTCGCTTTGCGTATATTTGGTCATCTATTGACTCTGAAGTACTCTGAATATACCATATCTGTAAATCGTTTTCAAGGACGGGGTCTTTGAACTGTCATCGGTCATGAAATATTTTTTGACGCTTTAGATTTTTTTTTTGCAATTTCAGTGGTATAATGGAACAATACGGGTTCTTAGAGTATTTTATTAGTACACTGGATTATTTTTTATATCCTTGACATATAAGATTTGTAAATAAAATGGAATATGCACTGTTGCAAAGATAGCGAATGGCACCAATGCCACAAGAATTATTAGATATCACGCGAGAAAATTGTAATTATATATAGGTCACATCTTTGTTTATATGGTCAGTTAATAATAACAAGCCGTGTTATAAATTAATGTTATTCATTAATAATATAATTATGTTAATTAATATATAAAAAAGGATTTTAAACAAATCGAAGATGAAATTCAAAAAAATTATAGTGCTTAAAAAAGGGTTAAAAAATGTTTAATTTGGAATATTGGTTCTCGTATCGAATTTGTGAAGCAATTATCTAATCGGGGTGTCTGAGGTCTTGCGTTATTGACGATACACCATGTAGATAGAAATATTTCAAACAAAATAAACGCTGAAAAAATTCTAAGTGAATCCCATCATTCTGTATACATTGCTAGTAAAAGCTGCCACAACGCTTTTCTTTATTTCGTGTTTATTATGCGGTCACTTTGTAGGCGATAAAGTATCAATGATCCTATACCTATGAGTATACCGTTGCATACATACAGGGTTCTTATTCGCTGACAAAACACACGTTACGATAACTTCGTGAAATCATAGTGTAATGGTATTCTGTATACCACTAGACCAGCCATACTTAACCTTTTTTATATAAAGGCCACAAAGGCACAGTTATGGTACCGCGGGCTACAACATAAATTTATTTAGGTATTTACAAAAAATATAATTCAAATTTAATGGTGTATTTATTTTTTCAATAATAAAAAGAGAGTATTAACAATTAATCTGTCTAAATGATCTTCAATTGACAAAATTTTGCTTTCACAATCCAAAACTTTTATTGAGATTCTGTAATAGTGAACATTACCTAGTTTACTCCTTCCATAAGTAGATGGTCAGTATCAGGATAACCAACACACGGTGTAATTTTAGTCGTCCTGGAACGAAAACCCAGGTTATGTGTCCAATTCCTACTGATTACTGGTGCTAAATAAATATCTCTATAACAATACTGATTCATAATCATCATCACAGCCTATACTTGTTCACTGCTGAACATAGGCTTCCCCAATCGCTTTCCAGCGTAACCGGTCCGATGCTACCTGCATCCAGCGACTTCCTGCGATCTTCACAAGATCGTCGGTCCATCTGGCAGGCGACCGTCCCACGCTACGCTTGCCAAAACGTGGTCTCCACTCTAGAATCTTTCTGCCCCAACACCCGTCCGATACTGTTTAAGTGCATTAAAAAACCGAAATTTAAGCCAAACGCAAAATGATATTGAAGGGCGGTATGGCTCGTCAGCTGGCCGGTAGATACCTTAGGTGTTCCTGATTTTTACCTTAGCTATCATATTCGGATAAATCAGTGGATGTTACTTATTGAGATGTTGGCATTGAATAAATCACCTGGGCTTTTGCTCCAGGAGGACTAAATTTACCTTCACCTTCTATATTATAATGGCCGTGTATGCAGAAGGTCGTTCCAAACTCCAAACTGCTGTTGTAAATTTTTAAATAGTAAATCCCCAATAGCACTTAAAAGTTGGACCTAGAACCTCGTCACCATAGACCAAAAAGCAAACCTTCGTAGCTCCTGCGTACTTAAATCAAATTAATAGGATACTCAGCCCTTGACAAAACAAAAAACAAATTAAATATACACCGTCACGCTTATATTCCCCAAGCGGGGATGGCAGAGGTGCTCTGTGTTCACCCACTTTTCGCCGACGATGTTAGGTCCCATGTATGGGGGCGAAACTATTGTCGTTTTACCGGCCACAATGCCAGACTCCGGGACTGATACTAGATGTTTTCTATTGAACTATTGCATTGTCTGGCCTAGGATTGAACCCAGGACCTCCCGTATTGGGAGGTGTTTATAGGCCTTGAAAAATGTTTGTAAATTTATAGGTCTGTCTGGACATTTTTGTACGTGTGACTTATTGTATAATTTTTAGTTCAAAAATAGCACTCAACTACAACAACTTTACCAACTTTGCAAATTAGGTCGCGTCGAAAAAATGATATAAAGCGAGAGAGAGAGATTTAGATAGACAGGAACAGAGAAAGTTACAAACATCACTGCTAACAGGAGGGTATCTTTTCAATTATAAGACGTTGATAATATACGTAGGAATATGTTGACGTACTTTTACGTCAAGTCCACTGGAAGATAAAAATACACTCGCTCTGGAAACCGGATGGGATATCCCCATAATACTGGGTTAGTACCAGGATAGAACCGGGTACGGTAAGGCACTAATCCTTGTTTCTTACCTAGTCCTACCTTGGCAGTATCCTGGTACTACCGATCACAATAATCCAGTCACAGTAAGTCATAATATATTTATTATGATGTAATCGCCGATATTCCGTATGCGTTTACAAACGATTTGGCACATAATTCTGTCATCAACATTTTGTGTATTCGTAAATTCATACTAGTGTTGGAACCGGCGCGTAGGACTGTCGAATCAACTGTTTTTTATAGGCCAGATTAAAATAACCTGCTCTTTCCTGTAATTATACGTAAGAGGCGACTAAGAGCTGCTGTATACTTCAGAGGTAACAAGCACTTCCGTACGGCTCAAACGCAGCGCTAACGTGATTATTAATGGCCGTAAATAGGCCAATCATATCACTTTCCCGTCCCGGATATATTTCATAGGGCTGCCTCCTGATCCGTTTAATATTAAAACATAGTGAAGGGCCTACTGCGATCGACCATTTATCGACCGAGTGAGTGACAGCGATGCAATTACTTTACGAAATAATAAAAAGGGATGGATATACAAGATGTATCTTAATTAACGCAACACTTAAGACTGGTGTCTGAGGTCTTACGTTAATTAAGATTAGATAATTGCTTCACAAACTCAATAGGAAAACAAATTTTTTTACACCTTTTCAAGTACTTTTGTACCTCATTTCGCAGTATAGGACGGCCCCCTGCGAGATGGAGGGACGACATACGTCGGATCGGGCTCTGTGGCGCACATTGGAAGAGGTTTATGTCTAGCAGTGGACTAATTTGGGCTGATGATGATGATGATACCCCATTTCACAATTAAACTTGTACGTGTATGTGTACGTATTTGAAAATACGTTTTAGAAATGAATTTGAGATCTTCGTATTTGTTTGAATCAATAATAAATGTAATTTATTCTACCGCGCTAAAGGAGTACTAGTATTATTTTGCAAATTAAAAATATAAATACATTAAAAATTGTTGGAATCAATTCTGTTATCTATTCAGCACGAACTACTTTCAGGTCTCGCGTTTATTATGTTAAACCTTGTATTGAGCACGCGCTCGGAAATTAACTACGTATTTACAAAATAAATTAATTCTTTTTCTTGAAAAAATACACTATGACATAAAAAAAACTGTTTTACAAGAACTTTGCTACAATTATTCTCTATGTTTTTAAGTAAATTCTATTGACTATTTCTTAAGCGCCTCGCATTGTATTTTTTTTAATTGTTTAAACGTGTATTCCTTTTTCAGATTCTAAAATATAGAGCCAAAAATCATATTTCTAAATATTATATCTCTAATCCATATACTTCTTGAAGTGTAATGTATTATCTCGAGTTCTGCCTCAAACGAGACTCTAGATGCAACCTCACTAGCGGCATCATCTTGAGCATAATATTAACGCTCGCTATCTTATCTGATGATATCCAATATTCTATTTCTCTATCTATATCATTACGCCAGGTCCCTTGCGGGGTAGGCAGAGAGTACAGAGTTCCAACAGGTTCTTTCCTTACATACCTCTCTGGTTTCCTCCACTCTCATAGTACCTCTCATACACGCTCGCCGGTTACGGAAACTTGACTTGTCCTTCAAATAAGACTCGGTCTATTAGGTCGTAGTAAGATAGTCTAGGTCTTCCCCGGTACCTACATCCTTCCACTTTCGCATTGTATACCTTGTATATCGCTGTTTTGTCATTATTTCTTCTGACATTCTTTCTGTATGCCCGAATCAACAGAGCATACCCTTCTCATCTTTACACCGATACTATCTTTCATACTTACTCGCTTTCTTACTACGCTGTTGCGAACACTCAAATATCTAGGGGTCACCCTTAACAGTACCATGTCCTTCGGCCCGCACATCAAGCGGGTCCGTCACCGAGCATCCTTTGTGCTCGGTCTTCTCCATTCGTTAATCTGCAAGCGGAGTAAAATGTCCCTTAGAAATAAGGTGACGCTTTACAAAACTTGCGTTCGACCCATCATGAGTTATGCGTGTGTTGTGTTCGGGCATTCGGCCCCCTCTCACATCGATAAACTCCAAGTGGTTCAAAACCGCTTCCTCCGTAAAGCCGTAGGAGCCCCTTGGTTCGTACGGAATGTCGATCTCCACTCCGATCTAGGTCTCGAACCTATTCGCGCCTATATTAAAAAGGTGACAACACGACACTTCGCGAACGCATCTACCCATGCAAATCCGTTAATCGTAGCCGCCGCCGACTACGATCCCCCCCCCCCCGACCACTGCCGCCACCGCCGGCCGCGACATGTTCTCTCCGATCCCCCCGATGCTTTGTCATCCATTCTTTCGGCTCAGAATACGGGCGACGACGACGTAGTCGTAGATTGCCGGTCGGATCCCATAGCCGGCCGTTGACCGGTCCACTTAGTAGTGCACCCCGTCCGCCCACAGCGACTGTCCCAACCGAGAGCGCCTTGAAGAGGCGTATGTTTGTCGCCCCTTGCCCTTCTGGCTCGAGCGTAGTGGTTGCACGCTCGCCCTTAAGTCCGGTGAAGCTGTAAAGGCCTCGCGGCCAACAGCGTACACCACTCACACACACGGTCGGTCAGCTTCTCTCCGCACATCTTCCGCAAAGCTCGCATTTCTACCGCATTTATCCTATACAGTGCATATTACGTGGCCGCGTGGTTCCCGGCTTAGAATAGGACCAACCCATCTCATCCCATCGGGTGTCGTACAAGGCGACTAAGGGAAAACTAGGGAATGGGCAGCAGCGTTCTCTTAACACTTCTGCGATCAAAAACTGCGCTCGCCAACCCGCCTGCCAAGCGTGGCGAGTATGGCAAATCCCCCAATCAATATTATGGAAGAAAAGAAGAAAACCAGGCCCCTAGTCCCCGGCGGTCCTGTTCGTCCTGGCCACGGTAGCAGCCATGGTAACGACAGGACAAGGGGTGCTAAGAATCTCCGGCAGAGATTCGGCTACCACCAAAAACGAAAATTGGCCCTGGTGACATACAACGCACGCACTTTGAGGACAGATGAGAAGCTTGTTGAGCTGGAAGAAGAGATAAACAAGTTGCGGTGGAATATTGTTGGTTTATCGGAGGTACGAAGAGAGGGCGAGGACACGATAACCTTAAAATCCGGCAACTTGTTTTACTACCGGGAGGGCGAACAGCAGTCCCAAGGTGGTGTCGGATTTATCGTCCACAAGTCACTCATAGACAACGTTGTGTCCATCACTAGTGTGTCGAGCAGGGTAGCGTACCTGATACTCAGAATATCCAAAAGATATTCGCTGAAGGTCATACAGGTCTACGCACCGACCTCGGCATACTCAGATGATGACGTCGAAGTTATGTATGAGGACATTAGTAGAGCCATACATACTTCCAAAACACACTTTACAGTGGTTATGGGTGACTTCAATGCGCGGCTGGGCAAACGGGGCGATGATGAGTTGAGAGTGGGGCAATTTGGATATGGGCAGCGCAACCCCAGGGGTCAGAGGCTGGCCGAATTCCTGGAGAAGGAGGGACTCTTTATGATGAACTCTTTCTTCCAGAAGCCGCCTCATAGGAAATGGACCTGGATGAGCCCTGATGGTTCCACCAAAAATGAAATAGACTTCATAATGAGCACCAAGCGACAAATATTTAATGATGTCTACAGAGACATGTGGATCACAGGATCCACAGGGTAAAAACCGGCAGTGATCACCGAATGGTCAGAGGCACATTAAATATTAATGTCAAAATGGAAAGATCGCGTCTGATGAAGTCTACGCTCCGACCTTGTAATGCACATATCCAAAACCCCGAGAACTTTCAACTCGAATTGGCAAACCGCTTTGAATTGTTAGACAGCAGCGCATCAGTGGACGAAATCAACAACAGTACGTACGGACGTAGTTTATACGGATTTCAGTAAAGCATTTGATAAAGTTCCTCACAATGTTCTATGTAGTAAACTCTTAATTTACGGCATTAGTGGTTCCGTTCTTAAGTGGTTAAAATCTTATCTTGAAGGCCGCCATTTCTATGTTGCCGCTAAGGGTTTTCGTTCCAGTCTACAAAAGGTTACATCAGGGGTCCCCCAGGGTTCACATTTGGGTCCTGTCCTGTTTAACATATTTATTAATAACCTCCCTTTCTGTCTTCTTCACTCCAAACCATTTTTATACGCAGATGACCTGAAGATCTCTCGAGTTATTGAAACTTTTACCGATGTGGAAAAGCTTCAGAGAGACTTGAACTTTTTGATCGAGCGGTGTAATAATAATGGAATGGAGTTGAATGTCAACAAATGTTCGTTTATCAAATTTTCAAGAAAACAAAATCTGATAATGTCACAATACCATGTCAAGGGAATTTTCTTACCAGAAAAGGATACAACCAAAGACCTAGGGGTACTATTTGATAGAAAACTCACTTTTGTTCCGCATATAAATAATCTAGTAAAAAAAGCATCACGAGTGTTGGGTTTCGTTTTGAGGACGGCAAAAGTTTTCAAAAATTCCAAAACTAAAATACACCTGTACAATACACTAGTGCGTAGTATGTTGGAGTATTGCAGCACAGTATGGAGACCACACTACGCAACTCATATGCTCAGATTAGAGAGGATCCAAAAAAGATTCCTGTACCACCTAGCGTATGCAACCGGTAATACAAAGACAACAACATACAAATCTCGCCTTAAAAAATTTAAAATGACATCTTTGGATAGAAGGAGAGATATGATAGATTTAACCTTCCTATATAAAATACTTAATAATAAAATTGATTGTCCCGAACTTCTTTCTTGCGTATGCTTGAGGGTACCACGTCGTCCTCCTAGAAATCCCATAAAGCTACTTGATGGACCAATACGTAGATCCGTGCTTGGATGTAATTCACCATTGGCCAGGCTGTGCAAGCTATGCAACGCAACTGACCAATCAATAAATATGTTCGAAATGTCACTTAAAAAGATTAAACTCTCATTATCGTCATGAACCTCAAACATCTGCCCATCTTTTTCCTTCGATCATCAAATAACATTCGATCATTAGATATAAGTCACTAGTTAATAAGATTAATAACTTAAGATTAGTAATTTTAATTTTTTAAGCATGTAGTGTTTACCTTTAAGTAACGGTGCGCTTAGTTTTACTATATTTTGAATATTTTATTAAAATGTAAGAGTGTAACTGTTGTTGGTGAACCAAAATAACAATAAAAAAAAAAAAAACAGGCTGGTAGAGACTGTCCATACGGTCGGGTCCAAGTATTTTAAGCCCCACCGTAAAAAAAGACCTCAAAAACTATCCAACTACACCCGAAACCTCATGGCTGAGCGACGTTCCATGACGCTCCAAACCTCCGATGATGCTAAGTCCTATAGGCAGCTCAATGGACAGATATTGAAGTCCTTGCGACACGATTTACGGTCCTTCAATACAAGGCGTATTGAGGAGACCATAGCACAGAACAAGGGCTCTAAAGTGTTCGCAAGAGACGCGTCTATTGGGCAAAGCCAGTTGACGAAGCTGAAGACGGAGGACGGAAACGTAACGTCGAATAGGTCGGAGGTGCTCAGGGAGATAGAGAGGTTCTATGGGCAGTTGTATACCTCAGTAGCGGAACCTGTTGTTGACTTGGTAAAAGACCCAAGAGCCAAGCTAACCCGACACTACACTGAAGATATCCCGAACATCAGCCTGTACGAGATTAGGATGGCTCTCAAACAACTCAAAAATAACAAAGCGCCAGGTGAGGACGGAATTACCGCAGAGCTTCTGAAAGCGGGCGGAACGCCGGTACTTAAAGTCTTTCAGAGGCTGTTTAGTTCCGTCTTGCTCGAAGAGAAAACGCCGGAAGCATGGAACAGGGGTGTGGTGGTACTGTTTTTCAAGAAAGGTGATAACACTTTACTGAAGAATTATAGGCCCATCACACTGCTGAGCCATGTTTATAAGTTGTTTTCGAGAGTCATTAGGAATCGTCTCGAACGCAGGTTTGATGACTTCCAGCCTCCCGAACAAGCCGGTTTCCGGAAAGGCTTTAGTACCATAGACCACATACATACGCTGCGGCAGATTATACAGAAGACCGAGGAGTATAATCGGCCACTATGCTTGGCGTTTGTGGACTATGAGAAAGCCTTCGATTCGATCGAGACTTGGGCGGTTCTTAGATCTCTCCAGCGATGCCGCATTGACTATCGGTACATCGAAGTGTTGAAGTGCTTGTATAATAACGCCACCATGTCAGTCCGAGTACAGGGGCAGTGCACGAAGGCAATCCCCATAAAAAGAGGAGTAAGACAGGGAGACGTCATTTCTCCGAAACTGTTTACGGCCACCTAAGAGGACGCCTTCAAGCTCTTGGAATGGCAAGGACTTGGCATCAACATCAATGGCGAATACATCACTCACCTTCGATTTGCCGACGACATTGTGGTCGTGGCGGAGTCGCTGGAAGATCTAGGACGAATGCTCGGTGACCTCAACAGAGTATCTCAACAAGTGGGTCTTAAAATGAACATGGACAAAACCAAAATAATGTCTAACGTCCATGTCGTACCCACCGCACTCACCGTTGGGAACTCTACTCTTGAAGTTGTCGACGAATACATTTACCTGGGACAGGTAGTCCAGTTAGGTAGGTCCAACTTTGAGAGAGAGGTTCAATCGACGAATCCAACTCGGCTGGGCAGCGTTCGGGAAACTGCGCAATATCTTCTCATCCAAAATACCTCAGTGCCTTAAGACTAAAGTTTTCAGTCAATGTGTGTTACCAGTGATGATATATGGATCAGAGACGTGGTCTCTTACAATAGGTCTCATAAAAAAGCTCAGAGTTGCTCAGCGAGCTATGGAGAAAGCTATGCTCGGCGTTTCTCTACGCGATCGAATCAGGAATGAGGAGATTCGTAGAAGAACCAAGGTTACCGACATAGCCCTTAAGATTAGCAAGCTGAAGTGGCAATGGGCGGGCCACATAGCGCGTAGATCGGACGGCCGTTGGGGCAGAAAGATTCTAGAGTGGCGACCACGTATTGGCAAGCGCAGCGTGGGACGACCGCCTGCCAGATGGACCGACGATCTTGTGAAAATCGCAGGAAGTCGTTGGATGCAGGTGGCATCGGACCGGTTACATTGGAAAGCGATTGGGGAGGCCTATGTTCAGCAGTGGACAAGTATGGGCTGAGATGATGAGTGCATATTAAGTTAGTTAAGTAGGTTTGTGGCCAACTGTTGTTGGGACTTATCAGGTGGTGTAAGAATACGGCATCTAGTTGGCTTAACGACTAGGTATCACATAAAATGGTAACCGATTCTAACGGGTTGACACTCTCCGAAGCATGGAGAGGCTTTGACATAGGAATACTACATACAATCACCCATACTGGACTAACCGAGCAAAAGCTGCTTACTCGGAGATCGCTGATATAGTGTTGTCCCTCAGAGCTACGATTTGAGACTACCCACTACAACATTCCAATAATCCAGTTAAATGTACTTACCACGTACTTACACAGATTAATTATTAGATTCATCGGATTTCACGAGAAATCGGCCGCTTACGTGCGGGCCGCCACTTGTGTAACCGTGTTCTACATTTTGTGTTTGTTAATTTGTACAAGTGTTGGAATTGGGGATTAGGGCTGGCCGACTTGTGATTTTGTAAGTTTATCAATGTTTATTATCACGCCATATCCCTTGCGGGGTCAGCGTATATTAAAAGTTAAAATGTGTTAGTAATATTTATAGTGACTATCTCGTTGGCCTTGTGGCGAATAATGCGCGTTGCGATCTCCAGGTTTCGGATTCAAATCCTAGGTCAGACAAATGTAGTTTTTCTGTCGAAAAATTTTCAGTATCAGTCCGGACTCCGGAGTCTGGAATTGTACCCGATATATGGCAATAGGTTTACCCCTATTACATGGGACCTAACGTCAGCAAAAAGTGGGTATACACAGAACATCTCTGCCAACCCCGCTTGGGAGTTATATGCGTGACGGTGTTTATTTGATTTTTAATATTATGTATCTTTTTCGATGTATATTTTCTTGGTGAGTCAAAATACCTACAAACAGTCTTGCCACGCGTTTTACTACTGATCCTAACTCCTGATCCCACATGAGGTAAGCAGAGATTAGAGGGAGAGTTTTAACAAGTAACTTTTTGGAGTTCTTTTATCAAATTAAGTTTTCTTTTTTTTAATATTTTTTACCTTGTCCTGTATGTAAATAATTAAAAATATATATTTAACCACAAAAAAGTTCCTCATTAAAAAAAAAATCACTAGTAAATAATCACAATATTAATTATTTGTAATCATTGTCAATTTGTATATATATATATATATATATGCAAGCTGTAACATAATGAACGCAAGACCTGAAAGTAGTTTGTTCTAAATTGGTAACTGAATTGATTCTAACAATTTTTAACGCATCTTATTTTTTTTTTAATTTGCAAAAAATGCTTTTACTCCTTCAGTGCGCTATAAAAAACTAAATTTATTCTTGATTCATAGCAATAACGACATTACGAATGCATTCCTAACCCGTATTTCTCAAAATGCACACATACACATACAAGTTTCATTGTTAATTGGGGTATAAAAGTGCTTAAAAAAGGGGTAAAAATCTTTAATTTTGGAAATTTGTATTTCTTTTTAAATTTCTGAAGCAATTTTCTAATCAGGGTGTCTGAGGTCTTGCGTTTATTATGTTACACCTTGTATATATATATTGTCCATCTGAGGTACTTGACAACCATGTTTGGATATTTGTACATTTCTACCCGACGAAA
Organism: Phalera bucephala; assembly: GCA_905147815.2. NCBI lineage: Eukaryota > Metazoa > Arthropoda > Insecta > Lepidoptera > Notodontidae > Phalera > Phalera bucephala. The sequence continues at coordinate 2,611,445 of LR990609.1, read as the reverse complement.
ACGTTATTTACAGATTAATATGGCATGTCTGGCAGCCCTGGGAATGCAAAGACTGTAACGTAAACTGATGGCTTGTGTGATTACTATGTACCTATGTACCTATTTTTTGCGTACAGGCTGACTGACATATTTAGCTAATCGTTAACGTCTCTTTATTTATGTAGTTCTTGTTTTAAATGCGAGTGAACTATAATGTTTTATTCTTTTAATTTCTAAGAAATAGAGTTTTTACATCACTTTAATGGATGTGACTGCCTCGATGGTCTAGTGGCTAAACGCATCGCTTTGTGATCGCGAGGTGCTGGGTTCAAATCATAGGTTAGACAAGAGTAGTTTTCTTACGAAAACTTCCCAGTACATGCCCGGAGTCTGGAATTGTGCCCGGTATAAGGCAATAGGCTCGACCCTTATTACATGAGACCTAACATCGTTGGCGAAACGTGGGGGTACTCAGTACACCTCTGCTACCCCCGCTTGGGGAGTATAGGCGTGACGGTGTTTACATGTATGTAGTTGTGTTTATATATCGACGGAACAAATTAAAAATTTACAGTGTTGTCAGGACTTGGGACTTTTAAAATATATTTTTGTTGTTTATAGAAATAAAAATTAAATTTAGCCTTATACAACTACAACTTGTTTTTAATTAGTTTTATGTTAAGACAGTGTAAAAAAGACATTGTTTATATTTTATCCAGAATCTGATTTACTTGAAAATTCTTAAGAAAATTCGTTATTTCCAAATTAAATTGATACATCAAAATCAACCTAATTTAATAAAAACAATAAATATTTTTACATTTATATCAATCATTTCATTTCAGTTGATTTATTTGGTAATTCTACAGATTTGTAAACACACGTTTTCTTAAATGTATTTTAAACAAGCAACAAAAACATTGTTATATATATATATATATATATACGTTATATTATAATCTAACTTCTATTCAAGAATTTTCATTAAAACAATAAAAAGCAATCTAGCTCAGTTAGACAAGTCATCGCAAGAACTTCAAGACATGAATCGAGTTACTCCGGCTCTTTATGCGCCAGCAAGCTCGGTTTATATAACTGGGTAAATTGGCAAATTCCCAGGGATGATATCCCTTTTCAATAGGTAACTTGATAAATAGCGATGCATCAAAAGGAGATAATGCGTTTATGCATCCAACAGTTAATCTCCGCTGCTGAGATCAAGCAATTTTAAGAATACCGCTAGTAAAGGGTTGCTTTTAACATTTAATTTCCTTCGTTCCTTGAAGAAAATGTTTAAAACAGACTGGATTGCCATTAACAACTACAAAAAAAAACTATTAACAGTCTACGGAAGTAGTAAATCTGATATTTCTAGTTTTTGAATGTAAATTGTAAGATAGAAAGTCTGACAAGTTTTTGAGAAAGTAGATATCATAAACCTGATTGTTTGTAATCACATTTAATATTGTTTTTAACACGCTTTTATTAGCTTGACCAGTACCTATGTATCTATGTAACGGAATCATTCAACGTAATTTTCCCCAAATTCAAGGCGTCCGATAAACTTGAAAATTGGTACACATCAAGGACCGATAACAATTTAATAACTTTGGTCTAATATCCTGACCAAAATTACCAGGATCCATCCGTCTGTATATTCAATTCAAATCTTGTGATCCATCGTTCAAGCACTAGCGGGTATCCGATTGAGATTTGAAATTTGGCATACGTATGTAAATTTGGTGACAATGCTATAATATGGTACCATGGAGCTGGTCTGACAATGGAGTCGGAAGGTGACCATAGAAACATATGAACTATATCACATAATCCCCTCGTGTTAAGGCTTGTTAGATTGACAAATACTATTCAACCAGATGGTGTTCAGGGTCTCATGATGGAGCTGAAAGGTGGCCAATTAAACCACTAAACAACTCAATATAATGCAGCTGTGTTTGGGCTCGTTGGATTTATCTTGACGATACCGTAGACCCGGTTGGTATCCAGGGTCTAATGATGTAACCGAAAGGAGGCCACAGGAACTCCGCAACTAAGCAAGATATCTTCGTTCCGTTTTTGCTTTAAAGGATTGTTTTAAAAAGGATCTTTTTAAATTAAAATTATTTGATCTGACATCGATAAATTGTGTTCCATTATTTTGCACAGAGTGTATCAAATAACGTTTTGATTAATTTTTATATACATACATACACTCACGCCTTTATCCCACTGGGGTAGGCAGAGATTACAGTTTGCCACATCCTACGATTCGGACGCACCTCTTTCGCGTCGTCTACGTTCAAACATCTCTTCATACATTTCCGTCGATTAAGAGTGCTACGCACTTGACCCTTTTCCAAGAGACTATTAATTTGGTCGTGATAAGTTTTCCTTGGGCGACATCTTCCAACACTTCTGCTCACATTTGCTCGATATATTCCTTTCGTTAGCCGCCTATCACACATCCTCTCCTCATGCCCATACCAATTCAACATACCTCTTTCAATCCTAGTCACCACGTCATCCTTCAACTTACATCGGTTTCTAATCACACTTTTCTTCATTCGGTCAGCAACGGTGACTCCACATATACTCCGTAAATATAAATTTTCAGTTACGCATTTATTTTGGATTCGCATCGCGCATCCAAAATATCTACCCACTGCTTTTTAGTATTATATTAACTTACGCAATTTCATTCGCAAATGTTAAGAGAATTTAACAAAGTACCACCGCCGACGGCTCGAAGTGTGCGTTGAGTGAGAGGTTACATACAAGCCAATCCCAGAATTGAATATTAAAACATATTTGTATCCTGAGAAACATAAATTAACTACCTATTATAAAACATTCAAACTGATCGGCATTGGACACTAATATGTGACATTGTGAACAATTAGTATTCCATAATGTTCTTTGACAGTTGAATGCGTCCATATTTCAGAATCTACGTACTACAAAAATCTGTTTCAGATACAGCGGGAATCAATAGATACATGTGCAAGTTAATTTTTAGCGAACAAAGGTTTGCGAATGCAGTGGAGGCGACCTTTTGTTTCCATATCGAATTCTCTCGTTATTATTACGGAGCATTGTTGTCCAAACACTGAATATTTCGTTCACTGTACTCTATGAACAGGTATGACAGTCAATTTCAAATTTCAACATAATAAATAAATATCTAAAGGGTTGATAAATTCCGCTGACCTGAAAAAACATGGTGGACTTTCCCGTCTTCAACGATACTTTTTTAAATGGGTGTAACTAACACTGGTTGGGGTGTACGTATCTTTAATGGGTCACGCGTAATCTGATTTCTAGTCAAGGAGGTTAAAAGGGTTAATTCCCGCGATGCGATGTATCAAATTCGTGTTCTAGTTTCTTTTCAACTTAGTGTTTGATTTTATGCGATTTTCGAACACTTTCATAAGTGAACTGGAAAAGTAAATTGAAACCTTGCGAATTTTGATTACATTTATTTATGAATAATGAATTTATGCCTGTCTATAATTTATTATTATAGTATCGTAAAATGCCATTATTAATAGAATCTCTTTTTTGTCACTGCTTGGATTGTGTAGGCGTGACGGTATCTTTATATTTTACTACTAGAAATATTAAGTTTTTCAATGTATGAAAACGCACGTTTTTTATTCTTTTTCTCATGACACCAAAAAACGCTAGAGATTCCTTTAAATAAATTAAAATATATGAACGTAAACCGCTATTTGAACTTCGAACAAGAAATGAACCGAGCAGGTACATCGCTGTTACCAAGTTTGAGTCAACCAATTCATTCATTCAGTTTTTACTTTTAAATGAAATATTGTCGATTCTAACTCATTCCATTGATTCGCGAAGCGCGGGACTCACTCGCTTTGAGTGACTCTTATATCTCGTGTCGCACCTTTATCTCATTACAAAATATTACCCTTTTCTATCCTCTTTAAGCCAAGGACTTCAGCTCAAAGAGTGTCTCGGTACCTCGCACAAAGGCGATGAGTAAAATTGAAAAATTTGCACATCCTTATACAAGATGTAGCATACTAAACCCTCTTGGGTTGAACGTGAAAGACCTGAAAGTAGTTTGTTCTACATCGGTAACTGAAATGATTTTAAATGTATATAAGTTTTTATTAAATTTGGAAAAAATGCTGTTACTCCCTTGGTGCGCTATAATAAACTAAATTTATTCTTGATTCAAAGCAATACGGAGATTTCAAATGCATGCACGTATTTCTCAATTCGCACACATACACGTCCAAGTTTCATGGTTAATTGGAATATAAAAGTGCGTAAAAAGGGGTTAAAATTTTTAAATTTGCAAAATTGATTTACGTATGGAAATTGTACAACAATTATCTAATCGGGGTGTCTGAGGTCTTGCGTTATTTATGATACACCTTGTATAAATGAGTAACACATGACTACACTGAAGTTTTTGATCATAATGTTCTACCAAATGCAATAGATTTGTCACTCGAACTTTCTGTATTACTCACATTTCACCAAAGAGCATTAATTGCTTTTACTCGACTCCATTTAAATTTACTTCATGTACCAATATTGCAAACGCGATTAAACCGAACTTAGGAATATTAGATCCGAAGGTACAGGTAGTTTCCAATGTTTGTATTTCAAATGCTGCGAAGTTACCTGCATAGTCAGACTTCGGGTGAAGCAGTAAACTAATTAGGCGAGTTATGCAGCTCTCGATATCTGAAATTTGTTATAATTGCATTTCGGAGATATCGCTATTAACATTTCGTTTGATAGGTTAAATTATATGAATCCGAATTTATCTATTTATTGTTTTTAGTAACATATTGCTATTAATAATGTTAAATTGTAAAGGGGCTGCTTGTATATGTTTGGAATATATAAAAAATTGTAATCGACTATTTAGGTTAAAACTTATTCTAAAATAAAAGTGCGTACATTTTTATATATTATTAGCATTATTATATATACTCTCTACCACTCTCTCATTCTCTCTCTCTGTACTCTCTGCCTACTACCTCTGGAGTGTATATATAGATTATTATATATTATTTGTATCTGAATGGCAAGTAAAGAGTCTCAGTAATCGGCGAGCGTGTGTGAGACCACCTATGAGAGTGGAGGAAACCAGTGAGGTATGTAAGGAACGAACTTGTTGGAACTCTGTACTCTGTACCTACCTTCCAAAGGACTCTACCGTGATGATATAGATAAATAGATTTGTATTATTCATAATTTTTTAAGTACGTTTTTAAGTACATTTAAATATTTTTTACACAAAAAACAGATGTCTTATTTATTTGTTTAGACGTTAAATTAGTCAAAAAAATTAAAATATTCTCGCTGCGGTCTGTTCTATTTCAAAATAACCTTAACCGATAATGTCACAAGCTTTGCTTTTATAGTAATTGCCTTTGCCGATATTTCATAAATCTGTGTAATGGGCTTTGGTTTGATGTATTAACGTACCGAACTGGAACCTAAAGGGGGCTTTTGTTAGTTCTAATAACGAAATGGAAATGTGAGCTGCACTGGATTCGGTCGAAGGGCAGGCCCCAAATGGACCGATGCATACCTACAGCATAAATAATGAAGGTCGTCCTGATGATATTTCAGGGCGGCTTATGCACTGCGGTGGACGTTTTTTGGTTAGTTCTGAATGGGCTCTATTGACAAGTCCGATTATTAGCTCTATCGACAAAGTATTAATATGTGCGTTCTTATAAATTTGTGTGACATCGTAAATCGTGGCCAGGCAGTGTTTAAAGGCGGATTATTTTGTTTGATAGTTGGTATGGAAGGAATTATTTGCAGGTATGTTTAATTAATTAAAATCGGATTCGCTGCCATAATACTCTACCGTCTAGATTATTCTCGTTACTATCTTACCATGACCAAATAGACCGAGTCTTATCTGAAGCATAAGTCTACGAAACCGAGCGTGTATGAGACGAACGATCAGAGTGGAGGAAGCCAGAGAGTATGTAAGGAAAGAACCTGTTTAAACTCTGTACTCTCTGCTTACCCCGCAAGGGATCTGGCAAGATGATATAGATAGATAGATTATTCTCGTTTTTCTATTTAACTCTATATAATCAGGTAAGATCCCTTGCGGGCTGAGAGTTCAGAATACGTGTTTCTACAAATTTCGAAATGTTATGTTAGTGTATGGTGATTTGGACTTATAGAAAGGATGACAAAATAGATTATACAATGTGATAGTGGAAAGATATAGGTACCGGGAAAGACCTAGATTATCTTACTGCGACCATTTTTATATGTTTGTTACATATTTAAGGATGATAATTTTGATCATCATCATCGTATGGCGATTTATTTCTAATAATGCGAACCACGATCAGCACTTAATGTCAGAGTGGAGGAGCCATTGTTTAGTCTTTGGTGTCAGTGAGTGTAGCCTGTTGAATCCGCCACTGAATTTGAGAGTCGAGTGGGACAGTCCTCCACGATGTGTTGGATAGTCTGCAGTGAGTTTCCACTGTCACAACAAGTCAGTGATGTTCCACCTGATTTGGTTGATAGAGGACCACACCAGCAGTTGCTCTTTGAAGCCTTGTACTACAGTCAAGGGGACGGCTATAGTGATGTTACCCTGTGAGGGGACCGAAATCTCCCATTTCTCTTTCCACTCTGACTGGATGTTGGGTGGTTCTGGATGTTGTTGTCGCTCCAGATCGGTTTCCGAGAAGGGAGTCTCTAAGGGGGAAAATTGTTGAGGGTCTTTCGAATTGGCATCTCATAGAGGGCCGTCTGAAATGATAATTTTGATAATTTCATAACAACACAACACCAATCAATTACGATTATTCAAAACAAATGTGCAATTTCCTTTTCGAAGTTTTTCATGTATTTTATGTACGTAAATTTGTATGTTTCCGACTATTATGCACTCAAATAAATCCTAGGGGCGAAACATGCCAGGAATCGCCTGCATATTGAATGCATTACCTGCTTACGGTATTTCGATATGAAAAGCAGCTTTGCTATGTTTGATCTTGTATGGTCCACGTTATAGGAAACAAGCGAGTTGCATTCGGAAATTTGATTTTATTTGATAACGTAACAGAATTATCAGCTGATTATTTTGGGTTTTGGCGGGATATTTCTTTTTTATTAGCCCGTGTCCCACTTCTGACAAAACATTCTCTCTCGTTTATAGAGGACTATCCTCTGTCGGTAATGGTCAATCTGCTCGATACGCATCGAGATCATTGCACCATCGCTTTCTAGACATGCCTCGGTCACGATGGCCTGGTTATGGAACGCAGAACCGTGTTCTGTGCTATAAGAATGTTTTGGCGGGAAATAGAAGAGTATTTTTTTTTAAGTCTTGATACTTTTATTATTTTAAATAATAATGTGTAAGTTTGGCGAAATTATCTATTTATATAAAGGAACTATTTATATATTAATACTTTATACGCTAATGGTAGAGAGGCAGACCTAATATCTGATACTTTTTCCAACAGTCTACCTTAGAATGGTGTAGACACGATTGAAGCAGGTGCAAAAACCAAATGAAGTCAAAAATATAAAGAAAATAAAAACTGAGTGTTAAATAAATGTTTATGTAATTTAAACAAATATATACACTGAATCGAGCCGTCGCCAATTTCTGCGGAGGTCAAATTTTTGTGCGACCCAGAAATATTTGTTTCGATCTGGGTATTTGTGCATTTCAAATTTGTTTATAAACATTTATACGAAATAAGCGTACTCGCAAATCAGTGTGATAACTGCATATGCTTTTAGTTTGTGCCACCAGCTTACCGGTTAAGATAGTACCAAATAGATAAGCTTTAAGGTAATAACACAAACAACAAGCTTTAGTAGGTTCAGTGAAAACTAATCCATTAGCCTTCCGATATCGCGTCGAAATGTCGCGCTCTACCCCCCACTCCATACATGCTGGTGTCCCACAAGGCTCAGCTCTCTCCCCCCTCCTATTCAGTGTTTACACAAACGATATTCCTCGTTCGATTAAGGTGCATCTAGCCCTATTCGCGGATGATACCGCTCTCTATGTCTCGCATAGGAATAAGGGTTTCATTACCAGAAACCTTCAGGCAACCGCCAATTCCCTAGGGTATTCGTTCAGGAAGTGGCCTGAGTGAGTATTGAGGTGAACCCGACAAGAGCGCTGCAGTGTTCTTCTCCAGAGGTGCCACCCCGCGCCCCTCTCTGCGCCACCCTAGAAATAATCTCGGTCAAGTGACCATGTTCGACCGACCCATTTCCTGGGTCAAAGAGGGTCACCCTAAACAATACCATGACCTTCGGCCCGCACATCAAGCGAGTCCGTCACCGAGCATCCTTTGTGCTCGGTCGTCTCTATCCGCTAATCTGCAAGCGGAGTAAAATGTCCCTTAAAAATAAGGTGACACTTTACAAAACTTGCGTACGACTCATCATGACTTATGCGTGTGTGGTGTTCGGGCACTCGGCCCCCTCTCACATTGATAAACTCCAAGCGGTTTAAAACCGCTTCCTCCGTAAAGCCGTAGGAGCCCCATGGTTTTTACGGAATGTTGACCTCCACTCCGATCTCGGTCTCGAACCTATTGGCGCCTATATTAAAAAGGCGACAACTCGACACTTCGCGAACGCATCTACCCATGCGAATTCATTAATCGTAGCCGCCGCAGACTACGATCCTCCCGACCCCTGCCGCCCCCGCCACCGCTGGCCGCGACATGTTCTCACCGATCCCCCGATGCTTTGTCATCACTTCTTTCCGCTCTGAATACGGGCGACGACGACGACGAAGTCGTAGATCCCCTCCCCTAGCCGGCGGTTGACCGGTGCACTTAGTAGTGCACCCCCTCACCCCGCAGCGACTGTCCCAACCGAAGCCGCCTCTTCAAGGCGCCCTCGAGTATGGCGCCTCTTGCCCTTCTGGCTCGAGCGTAGTGGTTGCACGCTCGCCCTTAAGTCCGGTGAAGCTGTAAAGGCCTCGCGGCCAGCAGCATACATCACACACACATACACTAATCCATCAAAGGAAAGCTTAGTTCGTAATTTAATCAGTAAGTCTTTTGATCATTGCCAGACCATCCCAAATTCTTGACGACGATCTGAGACCGAAGCACGAACTTGACCTTATCGTAACACTATTGAGTTGACATGACATCCTTTTCACACTAAAATTTATTTAATATAGATGTACGTTACAACACTATTTCTCGACAATTACTATAACGTCGCCGTCCGCCGCGTGGTTCCCAGCCGCCGCGTGGTTCCCGGCTTAGAATAGGACCAACCCATCTCATCCCATTGGGTGTCGTACAAGGCGACTAAGGGAAAACTAGGGAATGGGCAGCAGCGTTCCCTTAGCACTTCGACGACCAATAACTGCGCTCGCCAACCCGCCTGCCAAGCGTGGCGAGTATGGCAAACACCCCCAATCATGGAAGAATGTAAGAAAACCAGGCCCCTAGTCCCCGGCGGTCCTGTTCGTCCTGGCCACGGTAGCAGCCATGGTAACGACAGGACAAGGGGTGCTAAGAATCTCCGGCAGAGATTCGGCTACCACCAACACCGAAAATTGGCCCTGGTGACATACAACGCACGCACGTTAAGGACAGATGAGAAGCTTGTTGAGCTGGAGGAAGAGATAAACAAGTTGCGGTGGAATATCGTTGGTTTATCGGAGGTCCGAAGAAAGGGAGAGGACACGATAACCTTAAAATCCGGCAACTTGTTTTACTACCGGGAGGGCGAACAGCAGTCCCAAGGTGGTGTCGGATTTATCGTCCACAAGTCACTCATAGACAACGTTGTGTCCATCACTAGTGTGTCGAGCAGGGTAGCGTACCTGATACTCAGAGTATCCAAAAGATATTCGCTGAAGGTCATACAGGTCTACGCACCGACCTTGGCATACTCAGATGAGGACGTCGAAGTAATGTATGAGGACATTAGTAGAGCCATACATACTTCCAAAGCACACTTTACAGTGGTTATGGGTGACTTCAATGCGCGGCTGGGCAAACGGGGCGATGATGAATTGAGAGTGGGGCAATTTGGATATGGGCAACGCAACCCCAGGGGTCAGAGGCTGGCCGAATATCTGGAGAAGGAGGGACTCTTTATGATGAACTCTTTCTTCCGGAAGCCGCCTCATAGGAAATGGACCTGGATGAGCCCTGATGGTTCCACAAAAAATGAGATAGACTTCATCATGAGCACCAAGCGACAAATATTTAATGATGTCTCCGTGATTCACAGGGTAAAAACCGGCAGTGATCACCGAATGGTCAGAGGCACATTAAATATTAATGTCAAAATGGAAAGATCGCGTCTGATGAAGTCTACGCTCCGACCTTGTAATGCACATATCCAAAACCCCGAGAACTTTCAACTCGAATTGTCAAACCGCTTCGAATTGCTAGACAGCAGCGCATCAGTGGACGAAATCAACAATAGGTTGGTAGAGACTGTCCATACGGTCGGGCCCAAGCATTTTAAGCCCCACCGTAAAAATAGGCCTCAAAAGCTATCTGACTACACCCGAAACCTTATGGCTGAGCGACGTACCATGACACTCCAAACCTCCGATGATGCTAAGTCCTATAGGCAGCTCAATGGACAGATATTGAAGTCCTTGCGACACGATTTACGGTCCTTCAATACAAGACGTATTGAGGAGACCATAGAGCAGAACAAGGGCTCCAAAGTGTTTGCAAGAGACGCGTCTATTGGGCAAAGCCAGTTGACGAAGCTGAAGACGGAGGACGGAAACGTAACGTCGAATAGGTCAGAGGTGCTCAGGGAGATAGAGAGGTTCTATGGGCAGTTGTATACCTCAGTAGCTGAACCTGATGTTGACTTGGTAAAAGACCCAAGAGCCAAGCTAACCCGACACTACACTGAAGATATCCCGGACATCAGCCTGTGCGAGATTGGGATGGCTCTCAAACACCTTAAAAACAACAAAGCGCCGGGTGAAGACGGAATTACCGCAGAGCTTCTGAAAGCGGGCGGATCGCCGGTACTTAAAGTCCTTCAGAGGCTGTTTAATTCCGTCTTGCTCGAAGGAAAAACGCCGGAAGCGTGGAACAGGGGTGTGGTGGTACTCTTTTTCAAGAAAGGTGATAACACTTTACTGAAGAACTATAGGCCCATCACACTGCTGAGCCATGTTTATAAGTTGTTTTCGAGAGTCATCACGAATCGTCTCGAACGCAGGCTTGATGACTTCCAGCCTCCCGAACAAGCCGGTTTCCGGAAAGGCTTTAGTACCATAGACCACATACATACGCTGCGGCAGATTATACAGACGACCGAGGAGTATAATCGGCCACTATGCTTGGCGTTTGTGGACTATGAGAAAGCCTTCGATTCGATCGAGACTTGGGCGGTTCTTAGATCTCTCCAGCGATGCCGCATTGACTATCGGTACATTGAAGTGTTGAAGTGCTTGTATAATAACGCCACCATGTCAGTCCGAGTACAGGGGCAGTGCACGAAGGCGATCCCCATAAAAAGAGGAGTAAGGCAGGGAGACGTCATTTCTCCGAAACTGTTTACGGCCACCTTAGAGGACGCCTTCAAGCTCTTGGAATGGCAAGGACTTGGCATCAACATCAATGGCGAATACATCACTCACCTTCGATTTGCCGACGACATTGTGGTCGTGGCGGAGTCGCTGGAAGATCTAGGACGAATGCTCGGTGACCTCAACAGAGTATCTCAACAAGTGGGTCTTAAAATGAACATGGACAAAACGAAAATAATGTCTAAAGTCCATGTCGTACCCACCGCACTCACCGTTGGGAACTCTACTCTTGAAGTTGTCGACGAATACATTTACCTGGGACAGGTAGTCCGGTTAGGTAGGTCCAACTTTGAGAGAGAGGTCAATCGACGAATCCAACTCGGCTGGGCAGCGTTCGGGAAACTGCGCAACATCTCATCCAAAATACCTCAGTGCCTTAAGACTAAAGTTTTTAGTCAATGTGTGTTACCAGTGATGATATATGGATCAGAGACGTGGTCTCTTACAATAGGTCTCATAAAAAAGCTCAGAGTTGCTCAGCGAGCTATGGAGAGAGCTATGCTCGGCGTTTCTCTACGCGATCGAATCAGGAATGAGGAGATTCGTAGAAGAACCAAGGTCACCGACATAGCCGTTAAGATTAGCAAGCTGAAGTGGCAATGGGCGGGCCACATAGCGCGTAGATCGGACGGGCGTTGGGGCAGAAAGATTCTAGAGTGGAGACCACGTATTGGCAAGCGCAGCGTGGGACGACCGCCTGCCAGATGGACCGACGATCTTGTGAAAATCGCAGGAAGTCGTTGGATGCAGGTGGCATCGGACCGGTTACGCTGGAAAGCGATTGGGGAGGCCTATGTTCAGCAGTGGACAAGTATAGGCTGAGATGATGATGATGATGACTATAACGTCAAATGCTTTGTGCTAAGCCGAGTCTAGTGATTAGAGTGTAAATGTAACTCACAAATGTTGGTTTCGACCTGAGTGTTTGCGTATTTAGATTTCATGCTTGTTAACACACTTTAATACAGGAATAGTTTCTAGTGCGGGGCAAAGTAGGAAAAAAGTTTGTGCCGTTCGGTCGCTCAGACTAAGCAGTCGGACTACAGGGCGTTTTTTGACAAAGGAATAAATCGCAAATACGGAGATTGAACAGTCTTGTTGTTGGTCAAGCAATGTCTACACTATTAAGGGCTTACCGCGATCGATCACTTATCCACCGGAAGAGCGACAGTGATGCATAGTACTTTACAAATAAATAATAAGGGGCGGATATATTGAACACGCACTCGAAACTAAACGCCGTATGTGCAAAAACAAATTTTATCATATTCTAAAAACCTACACTATGAAATAAACAACTGCTTTACTAGAGCTTTGCTACAATTATTCTCTATAATTTCAAGTAAATTCTATAGACTTGTTCTTATGCGTTTTGCGTCGAAATTAGAAAATTTAAAGCAATAGAGATGACTTTAGATTTCTTTACTATCAAGAAAATTTCGTTTAATCGTGGAATACACGGAATTTTAGCATATTGTAAAATGTAGAGTCAAAAATTAAATTCGAAATATGAAGTCTCTAATCTATATCCTACTTGAAGCGCACGGAGTACAAAAACACGATTTTATGATTGACAAACGATTTAGCGCAGTGGTTAAGAGCTTCAGCCGCTCCGCCCAATGTGTCGAATAGTCGCGGGTTCGATTCCCGAGCGGGCAAATCTTTGTGTGACCCACAATTATTTGTTTTAGTCTGGGTATTTGTGTATGTTAATATTCATGTTTGTAAACGCACCCACGACACGAGAATAAATCTAAATATGAGGCAAAGTTATATTTTTTTTAATGTATTAACATAAAAACTAAAAAATATCGCGGTAGCCCCCTAAACACCTAGCATGTACGAGGCGCTTGTAGCGCTGGGCAGCCGCGGTGTTCTTCTTGATGACAAAGGTTAAGCGGAATTTGGCTCGCCTCCACCGATCCGCACTGGGCCCACGTGGTGGAGTATGACCTACTCTATCTCACCTCGAATCATGAGAGATGTCCTTTGCCCAGCAGTATACGCTGATATTATGCAGACACGATAAATATTCAATGGTGTGGACGGAATGAATTGAGTGCCAAGAGACTATTGTTCTACGTTTCTCTTTCATATATTTATGGCCCTCATGTAGTTGTGGAAATATCAATTGACGTAAGGGACATAAAGTATAATTTATTATAATTATATTAACGATGCCGCGAGGCACGGTCATTGAAAATTGCCGAACCCTTTTAGTTTTTCAAATTGCCTAGTTTTAAATGCGACCGACCGGACTTTACAAAGAAACTAAAAAAAAACTATTTTATCGTTTCTAATATGACCTTTTATTGGAACAGGCAAGATGAGGCTACTGTTTTCTAAGCTCTTTTGATAAAAAGTAGAGAAAATATTAAAAAAAAATATGCCTTTCAAGCTGAAATAATCGCCTGAACAGACAGCCTCCAACTATTAAGTACCTTGCGCTTCTTTATAAAGAAATGACATACAGGCTAAGCTTTATTGACTGAAAGTGTATAGAAAAAATAATAAAAGTAGTGTAATTTTAATGGCCGGTGCTTACCAATAACGCTAGTAAAGGGAATGGAGCAGATATTTTATATAACCTAGGTCGGACAAACGAAGTCTTTCTAACGAAAAATTCGAGAGTCTGGAATTGTGCCCGGTATATGGCAATAGGCTAACTCCCTATTACATGGGACCTAACATCGTCGGCGGAAAGTGGGTGTAATCAATACAACTCTACCCGAAGCTTAGGGAATATAGTCGTGAGCTTTTAAATAATTTAATGATGTTTAACTATATTACTACATAACACAAAAAGGCTAGTATTTTCCTTATCCCGTGTTATTACAATAATCTACCTAACCCTCCTATTTTATTGTGGTTTAGTCATAATGACACTTCATCAAAATTATCACATAAGGATGTAGGCCTATTGCCGTGACAAACGTTTGATGGACTACATTTTCTTATAATGTTGATGAAAATAATTTATACTTTTAACTTTAGTAGTTCCTTATGCCTAGACAAGTGGCAAAAACGCTAGACGAATAAAATCTTAAATGTATCGGATTGACATAAGGTTACAAGTAATCTGATTTAGCGATCCGAACTTGAAATCGGTAGCCGAGTGTTAATATCTTTTTCGGTAAAACTAAAAGTCAGATGACGAACGACTTCCTCATACAAAACCGGAGCCAAATAGCATTTTTGACAAGCGGGTCGCTAACTTAAACGTTTTGTTAATTCGATACGAAGCGAACGCCGATATCCAACGAACAAGATGGCGATTATTTAATCAGCTCGAGAATTATTGTGTTGTGTTGGGAAAAATAAGCGTAATGATTTTAGGACATTTACTAATAGAGAGATTTAAAATGCACAAAGAAACATTTACGAAGCCTATTTGTGTGGATTAATGAGTGCATAGCTACCTTATAATGACAAATTAAATAAATTTCTATAGTAGATCGACGTGCCTATAATATAAACAATTAATCAACTGCTAAGCTCCATTGTGATATCGTCATTGTTTAAAAAAATATGCAAGTTCTTCGGGGTTTTCGCACGTCAAACTGATGATTGCCAACGAATCCATAGACAACATTCAATGTTTTATCCATCGTTCGAATAGAGTGAGCGTTCGTCAAGTGATTGTACATTTGGCTTCCTATTTTTTATCGCATCGACACACTTTTGCCACTCCCGCACGGGGATAGGCGTAATTTATTTTTTCATAATATTACCTACCTGCTACTGCGATCACCGATAATTTTGTGGGATAAATGAAAGTTCCTCGACCTTACTTCCCCGTTTGTACGCAATCCAAGTATTACTTACTTGGTTCTGCCGCAGTGACTATCGTTTAACATACTTCGGGTATGTGGGGCGCAGCCAAATCTTCCGGCGCCTTGTTGGCGGCCGCGACCCCAACCGTGGGTTCACACCATTCGCATATACTTTATTAGATCGATTACTTACTATTAACCATTACTTTAAAGGTGGTCTAAAAACGGCTCGAAAAATAAGAGCACAAGTATGCGTGAGTGTCTTATTTGGAATGTTCTTAGTTAATTAGTCTTAGTTTGTTCCAATGTGACGACGCGTTAAAAAGCTACAGTTATCGACTAAAAAATTTCAATTATCAATTATTTCGCTATAATTTTCAATTGTTAAAGTTGTCTATTTCAAACCCAGGCACGCACTTGTTTTCGAAAGCATGTGCGTATTAGAAATTAACTATCACTTGCTTTAACGGTGAAGGAAAACATCGTAAGGAAACCTGCATGCCCTAAGAGTTTCTCGAAGGTGTCTGAAGTTCGCCAACCTGCACTGGGCCAGCGTGGTGGACTATGGCCTAAACCCTCTCAGTTTGAGAGGAGGCCCGCGTCCAACGATGGGACAGTTTCTTAACAGGACTAATATGATTATTATATTATTACTGTAAAAATAGTTAAAATCGATTCAGTTGCCTATCTAGAACAAATCACTTGCAGGACTTGCGTTAATTATGTCACATGTTGTATACGATTTTTGGACGCCTGTCGTAGCGCTAAAGTCTATATCATCACGCCAGATCCCTAACGGGGTAGGCAGAGAGTACAGAGTTCCAACAGGTTCTTTCCTTAGACACCTCTCTGACTTCCTCCACTCTCATAGTTCGTTTCATACACGCTCGCCGGTTACGGAGTATCTTGACTTTTCCATCAGATAAGACCCAGTTTATTTGGTCGTGGTAAGATAGTCTAGGTCTTCCCCGGTACCTGCATCCTGCGCTAAAGTATTTTTCACATAAGATAGGTAGTGACAGTTCTAAGTGCCAACGAAATTAATATTTCATACAATGGTATTAAGGCATAACGTATCATTTTCTTTGACACTTACACCTGTCTCAGTCTCATCTTACATGAAAAATACTACATTTGATAGCATCGGGTACTCTGTTTAGGTATTGCGCATCAGAATCCTTATTTGCTATTACCAATTAAACACGTAACGCTACACTATACGATAATTTCGTGAAGTGATCGTTTATTATGATTCAAGTAAGAGCGTTATTTTGATTCGCATTCGTGTCTCTGCGTTGGCGCGATGTTCTAAGTGATTTTTAAGATTAAACACCATTTCATCTGAGAGTCTAAGATGGGTGACCGTTGGTGGCATTTTCCATTATTCGACGACGACACGCGAAGCTTACTTGTGCTGGTTACTAATTAGAGCGGTGGTTGTTGATAACTCACAAAACCAGACCTGCCTTTATGTCATTTTTAATTAAGGGTAATTTTCAATTTCTTAAGTATTTTTGTTTATTGATTGAATTAACGAAATCGTTTATTAGTACTCCAGTGACATACAAAATACATTACACGATCATTTCAGGAAGTTATCGTAACGTGCCACGTTTGATCGTAGCAAATAAGGGCACTAGGTCTTGCATACTGCAATGCGAGTAAGATTAGGTATAATGGCTAATATCTTGGACCGCTGCGTTTAATAATAAATGTTGATTTGCACCACTGCTTGAGGGTTGAGATAAAACTATTCTAATGGGCGTATTGTAGCAGGCAGACTACCTCGTTGGTCTAATACCGAATAATGTGCCATGCGATCACAAGGTCCTGGGTTCAAACAAATGTAGTTGTTCTATGAAAAAATACCCAGTATCAGTTTGAAGTCTGGAATTGTGCCCTGTATATGTGCGTAGGCTCGTCCCCTATTACATAGGACCTAACATCGTCGGTAAAAAGTGGGTGCACACAGTACACCTCTGCCACCTGCGTTGGGGGAATATAGAGGTGACGACGTTTTTTTTTTTATATAGCATCCACTTTTTGTGGATTCGACAATTTTGACTATTATGACTAGTTTACTAACCAAATTTTCGTATAAAAAGACTGTTATGAGACTCTAAGAATTATACGATGAACTGTGGTTGCTAAAAATATGCTTCAAAAATCAGCTTCATATGAAATTTTCAGGAGAACGTTTTTATTCAATATCTCAATGTTATACTTTTTGCACATAGGCGATATTGGTTTCACAAAGACGTTTACGAAGGTTTTGTAATTTGAGGGAGCTAGCTGATCTGTATATTGACTTCTTAGATTTACACAAATCTTTCATTTGAAAATAAAACTAATTTACAGATTTTATAGTGCGTTTTGCAAGTGTGATTCATCGTCCTAGTCGTTTGACCTGCTTTACAACTCCCATAGTTGCGATTAAAGAGTTCATAGTACCATAGGTTTTGTATTTTCTCAGTTAGTCATTTGTTAATCTTTTAATAAAATAAATGTTTTAAACCAAATATAATCACCATACTTTAGCCCACCCATATCTATAAACATGTCTAAGTCTTTACTTTTACCTCTGTTATGACTGCTGCTTCTCAAGTCATACTCGTAAATGGGTGCTGCTGGTGGGCACTGGTCCGTCCTCTATCCTTTGATTGATGAAACATGTACCGTAGTAGATGTACTGTTGAATTTTGTTCGTTCGGCTTCACACTGGAGCTATAACCAATTATTTTGTACGCACTTTTTGCATATTTTATAGTAGCCCTTTCTCTCACTATTATTATTATATACCTTTACAAATTCCCTATTCTGTAAACGAGAGAACTATGTAGACACTGACTAATAGCATGAATCTAAGTACACTAAAGTTTATTCTATACTTTAGCACACTATTTAGCTCACTCGGCATTGTTCTCCCATATCCCATGAATGCAATATATACAAAAAGAATAGTAAAACTCATTTTTAAAAAGAGAAGCCTTGGAATTTCTTGCCCTTTTTCTCCAAAAGAATGACTTTCCGAACGGGGGTGTGATCCACAATTATTTATTCTGGTCTGGGTATTTGTGTATTTTCATTTATTTATATATTTTTATTTCATTAATTTTCATGTTTGTAAACGAACCCATGACACAGGAATAAATCCTAGTATTTCCTACGTCCTACGTTTATAAAAAAAATTAAGACGTTTAAAAGTAATGGAACAAAAATGATATAGAGGCAGGTTTGTTTTTGGGACTTATCAAGAACTACGTTAATCAGTAACTGGCATGAACGGGTTCGCGTGTCTTCGTCGAATAATGGAAAATGCCAGAAACGGTCACCCGTCTCAGACTGACCGATTGAAACTTAAGTCGTTTAAAAAATCGCGCTCACGCAGTGACACGAACGCGAATCAAAATAATGCTTTTAGTTTGAAATTATACGGACCAAAGTATGATAGAATCCATTCAAAGTTTTAATTACACAAATGCACCTACAAATGAGTGTACCTTTAATTTATACCGACCATGTGAAGTGTACAGTATTATACAAAAGTATACGTTTTCAGAATGGATATATGTCCATTGATTGAATACTGAAAATGACTGAACTCATTTAGTATAATTACCATAAAAATAAACCGAATGGATGTGCAGTCAGTATGATTGGCATCGATGTTTCGAGTTATTATTAAAATAAATAAATAGATATACTCTGTCACGCCTATATTCCCCAGGCGGGGGTGAAAGAGAGGTGCACCCCTTAGATTTTATAACAAAATTTCAATTGGCCTCACTAAACTTAGTGAAAATAATATATAGGTCATATTTATATATTTTTTTTAACTTACTAATCTACCACCGGATTAGAACCACTGAAAAGGTTCGGCGGGAAACTAAGCGGGCTTGTCTTTTTTGTCTAATTCTGCATTCATTTTTACATCATTTTCTGTACACATAAATTTTAATATTATACAAAATCAATTATGCGATCCAGCTACAGTGTAATGCCTTACGACTGAGATATAAGACTAATAATAATATTTTTAAAGAATGATAAGTTAAAGAATTCGGTGTGGGCCAGTCTCCACATACAGCACCCATTCCATTTACATGATAAAACAAATTTCTGACTCTGATTCCCCTTATCGTTGAAGAAGTTAGGTATGGCCTAATATCGTCAGCTATTATCGGACACAATTCTGGATTATGACGGGTTTTTTCGACAGAAAGTTATAATTTATTTATGGAAGACTTATCTAAGATCAGGAGGCCCTAGGTTCAAATCCTGGGTCGGCATCAGTAGTTTTTCTATCGCAAAAATCCTAGTACCTGTCTGGAATCGAGCACTGGGCCCGGTATATAGCAATAGGCTACTAAAATAGTCGGTGAAAGATGGCTGTACACAGTACACCTCTACCACCCCGCTTTTGAGGCCTTTTTGAGGGATGTTACTTGTCGGAAAAAAATGGAAAGGTATATTATTTGGATCCACAGGATAGGCAGCTCGCAAGCCAAGTTACCTCGCTACCTCCCGATCGGTTAACATTCCTGTCCTGATGAATTGTACGTATTGACTTCGCTAAAGACTTCTATATATACATATATATATTTGGCGGACGATTTAGCGTAGCGGTTAAGAGCTCAAGCCGCTCCGCCTCCTGTGTCTAATAGTCGCGGGTTCGATGCGGGTTCGATTCCCGCACGGGACAAATCTTTGTGTGACTCACAATTATTTGTTTCGGTCTGGGTATTTGTGTATGTGAATTTTCATGTTTGTAAACGCACCCACGATACAGGAATAAATCCAAGGGTGGAAATACGTTTTAAAATATATATATATATATATATATATATATATATATATATATATATATATATATATATATATCATCACGCCAGGTCCCTTGCGGAGTAGGCAGACAGTACATAGTTCCAACAAATTCTTTCCTTACATACCATACGCTAAAGACTTGACCAATGTAAATCGGTGTTGAGCAGAAATCCAAGGTCTAACAACGCAAGCACCGCCTAGTAGTCTCTTTCTTGGTGGGTATTGTTTGGGGTCTTTTCTTGCAATTTAGGAAAAGAAAATGTTTTTGTAGACCATCTTGAGAGTGATAATCTAAATATTGATAGATGTACTTACAATAAAAAGAACAGCCTAAAATGTATAGAAAATCTAGCATGACATTGGTTTGGTATTTCAGATATACACTAAGCTCTTAATGCAAAAATTATTGCGAATGTATTTGAAAAAAATCTAATGGGCGTTTCCAAACGATGTTTATCTTCGCCTTTAACAAGTAACAAATAACAACAAAAGACGACAGCTTAGTCTAGTGGTTAGAGTGTAGGCCGATCCGCTTAATAGTCCGAGTAGTCCCACAAATGTTCGTGAACGCACTGACGATACAGAAATATATCCTAGAACGAGGACACGGGGCTATAAAAAAGAATCTTCAGTTATTGCACATGAGCAGTTTGCGAACAATTGCTCCCACTATTTCTTATTGCTAGTGCACTCTGACACTTATTTTTTATTCACTTGAAGTTATTCGCATCCATAATTTAGTCAAGTACACATGATTAAACACGAATAGCTCAAAAAACTATGTGAACACGTCCACATCATCTTTTTATGATGTTCTTGTTTGTACGCAGGTCGGTATGTCGCCTAACTTCACAAACTAAGGCAAACAAACGTTCAATCCAATTATTATAAGACTTATAATAGAAAATATAAAATCCATCGTTATAGATCGCAAACGATAACAATAAACCATTATTTCCATGAATATTCCTAAAATCTGGATTCCGACTGCTTTGTTCGAGCTTGTTGAAAGTACACTTTGAATGCAAACCAATATTCCTGTTTGCAACCTCTTCCATAGATTTACAATGGGCTTTGTGGGTTTTTCAGTGCTTTATTCTGTGAAAACGCATTCATTGTTTTCTTTTGTTTGGTTGATGGTCAATATAGGGTGTCAACACATTGGCGAATGTCCGGAAAACACGTGGCTACTGCAATTTTTATTTAAAGGGCGAGCCTACGGTTGATTAAGCATTTCTCGCAGAGCTGAAGTAACGTTCGCAAGGCGCTTTAGCACATTCATTGCTAAGCACAAAATATGTTTTTTTTTCTCTGGTTGGTCCAGTGTAGTTGAATTACGTAACGCCAAAAACAAACGCATAGGTAGTTGCAATGGCCGTTCCCTTTCCGATAGTTCAATCCTTTTCCCAAAGGCCACTAAAGAATTCATTTGCTATTACTCTAAGCCCGTATTTAGAGCGACCGTACAAGAGCAGTACAAAAAGTTATAATTTGTCTTCGTTTGTCGTTGTCCACGTTGTCATGTCGGTAGCACGTTACAGGTTACCCTACATATTGTATCGCTTTTATTGAACAAGTAAGTAACGATAGGAGAGTAATGATAGAAATAGATTGGTCTCACTAACGCATTGTATCAAACTCAATCAATTTATTATGTATAAACCCTGCGAGGACACTTACAAATGGTCAATTTATATATTTTTTAAATCTAATTTATCACTGGATTGGAACGCGGTCTTTACTGAGAAGATCCGTCGAGAAACTCAGCGGGCTTATCTTTTTCATTTAATTCTCTTTCTCTTTTTTTCTATTTATTTCCATCATATTGTATAGGTAAACTCTTTAGGTTACAATTAATAGTTTACGATATAGCTCCAGTGTGAGGCCTTAAGACCGAGATATGTGACAAATGATGTTATTTCTAAAGAGTAAGTGTCTAAAGGATTCTGAATTCACCAGTCCCCAGAAGCAGTAGTACCCTTTCACGTATGACTCCTGGAATAGCCGTCACTCCCGTCGACCATATTACAGGGAAGAGAGTGACACGCTCCACAGTGTTATAGGCATCCAGCTTATTGATTTTATATGAAAGTATAGATACCTTTATTTGTTCACTAGCATTGACCAACAAAGAAAGCGTATATGTGTATTCTGTAATCTATTCCGCTAACCGCGTGAACTCTAAACTTCGTACAGTGATTGAGCGTCTGAAGAAATAGGAACTAACGTACACCAGTCATGCCGAACTATTTCATAGCTACACGTAGTAATACTAATGTTTATGTTCATTTAAATCACGCAAAGTCCACTGACCCAATTTATTTTATACTGCGCTAGCTTCTGCGTTCGGGTTTCGTTACCAATTAAAATATACGCAGATATATTTGTTTTCATAACCATCTTCCACGAGGTGATTTTTTGTGTAGTGTCTTATAAAACCGTTTCCATTTACATCTTGCAGTAGTGGGATAAACTATTATTTCAAAATATATAACAGCTTATCCCACCGCTGGGTGGGCTTCCCCATATTAATAATTTATTATTACTTTATCTATCTATCTATCTATCTATATCATCACGCCAGCTCCCTCGTGGGGTAAGCAGAGAGTACAGAGTTCCAACAGGTTCTTTCCTTACATACCTCTCTGGCTTCCTCCACTCTCATAGTTCGTCTCATACACACTCGCCGGTTACGGAGACTCTTGACTTGCCCTTCAGCTAAGACACGGTCTATTTGGTCATGGTAAGATAGTCTAGGTCTTCCCCGGCACCTACATCCTTCCACTTTCGCATTGTATAACTGTTTTGTCATTCTTTCTTCTGGCATCCTTTCTATATTCCCGAACCAACGGAGCATACCCTTTCTCATCTTTACACCGATACTATCTTTCATACCTACTCGCTTTCTTACTACGCTGTTGCGAATACGGTCGGTCAGCGTGACTCCGCACATCTTCCGCAGAGATCGCATTTCGACCGCATTTATCCTGCTTTCGTTCTCCTTCTTACAACACAAGCACTCCGTTATGCATGGCCAGCTGCGCCTTTTGGCTTAAGTGCCGGCTCCCAAGTAGCCTTCCCATCGCACCATTCACTCTATTACCTGCATTCACTCTTCTCTCTATATCAGCGGTGTATTTCCCATCCTTACTGAAGGCGCATCCAAGATATACAAACTCATTCACTTGCTCCAGCACATCGTTACCAACCACAAACCAGAACGAATGTTCTGGTTTCTTCCCGTTCAAAAACCATAATTTTGGTTTTCTTCACATTCAAATGTAAGCCATTGTTCATGCAGTCGTCTCTCATAACTGTGACTAGTGTTTGCAGATCAGTGGCTGTTGGCGCTATCAAAACCGCGTCATCTGCATACAATAGGTGGTTTATCACTAGATCACCCATTTTTACCCCTTCAGTCATCGCATTCAGTCTTTGAAGAATTTTATCCAGATACACTATAAACAGTCTAGCGGACAACACGCAACCCTGCTTGACGCCGATTTTAACGTCAAACCAAGGTGACATGTTACCACCCACCAGTACGCATGCCTTGCTGTCCACGTAGGTGGACTGGACGGCTCGCAACAGGGTGCCGTTTATACCATACTCTGGCAAAATGTCCCAAAGTCTCTTTCGCACGACTCTATCAAACGCCTTCTCCAGGTCCACAAAACCGCAGAAAACCTTCCGGCCTACTGCCAGATGCTTTTCTACGATGTTGCGGAGGGAGAAAACTTGATCCGAACATCCTCTTCCAGACCTGAAACTTATTACTTTATTATTAGGAATTCTGTACTCTCGGCCTACTCCACAAGGGACCTAACGTGATGTTATAGATTGATAGATTAGATTATAAAATTACCCCGTATATAAGCATGCTTAGTGATACAAATGTGAATTAGAATAAAAAATATTTATATGTCACCCTTATACAAATTTGTAATTAAAAAATAACGCTTTTCTGTTTCATTGTTCATGACGCCATCCATGGAAATAAGTAGTTCTATGCTTTACTAAGAAACCATTTTCGTCAAATCCACTTATAAAAAAATGACTAAAAATACGACCAGGTATTAAAGCTTAAGCTTACAGATACATAAAATGCAACTAGATAGAGAAATAGAAAAGACAGATAAAAAAACAGATAAAGTAGGTACTAGAAAAACAAAATTGTTATATTTATGTAGACCAAAAAGTACTTATGAATAGTGAAGAAAGGAAAAGACTCTATCACCCGTTCGGAATGTCATTCCTGTGGAGAAGAAATTCCTCGACTTCCTTTACTATACGTTGCATTCATGGGGTATGGGAGAACAAGGCAGAACGAGCTAGTAGGCGTATGTATGTCTAAATAACGTTCATGGGGTATGGGAGAACAATGCAGAACAAGCTAGTAGGCGTATGTATGTATAAATAACGTTCATGGGGTATGGGAGAACAATGCAGAACAAGCTAGTAGGCGTATGTATGTATAAATAACGTTCATGGAGTATGGGAGAACAAGGCAGAACAAGCTAGTAGGCGTATGTATGTATAAATAACGTTCATGGGGTATGGGAGAACAATGCAGAACAAGCTAGTAGGCGTATGTATGTATAAATAACGTTCATGGGGTATGGGAGAACAATGCAGAACAAGCTAGTAGGCGTATGTATGAATAAATAACGTTCATGGGGTATGGGAGAACAATGCAGAACGAGCTAGTAGGCGTATGTATGTTTAAATAACGTTCATGGGGTATGGGAGAACAATGCAGGACGAGCTAGTAGGCGTATGTATGTATAAATAACGTTCAAGGGGTATGGGAGAACAATGCAGGACGAACTAGTAGGCGTATGTATTTCTAAATAACGTTCATGGGGTATGGGAGAACAATGCAGAACAAGCTAGTAGGCGTATGTATGTATAAATAACGTTCATGGGGTATGGGAGAACAATGCAGAAGAAGCTAGTAGGCGTATGTATGTATAAATAACGTTCATGGGGTATGGGCGAACAATGCAGAACGAGCTAGTAGGCGTATGTATGTATAAATAACGTTCATGGGGTATGGGAGAACAAGGCAGAACGAGCTAGTAGGCGTATGTATGTAGAAATAACGCAAGACCTTAGACACCCTGATTAGATAATTGCTTTAGAAATGCAATACGGAAACCAAATTTTCCAATTTTTTTATGTATTCCTCGTTTTTTAGCACTTTTATACCCTAATCAACAATGAAACTTGCTCGTGTTTGTGTGCATATTGCAAAATACGTTTTAGAAATGCATTTGAAATCTCCGTATAGCTTTTCATCAAAAATAAATTTAGTTTGTTATAGCGCACTGAAGGAGTTATAGCATATTTTTCAAATTAAAAAAGTAATAAAATTATTGAAAACAATCTAGTTACCTATTTAGAACCAAGTACTTTCAGGTCTTGCATTAATTATAATAAAGCTGTATAATTAAATTCATGGTATCAATCGGACTCTATGTATTCTTCTGATTTAAAAAACACAGACTTTATACAGGTAATAAAAAGTATTGTAATAATAATAAAAACATCATCATATAAAATTTGTAATGGGGGCGAATAAAATACTTGATAGCTTTAGTGTGATGCCGAACGAGATGAAATACAACAGTAATACAAATAATCTGTCTAAGGATAATGGACAGATCAGTCCCCACAAGCAGCACGAGTATTCAGAAACAGCCATCTCTCTCTTTGACCATGTTGGAGGTAAGAGAGTGAGTTAGTCGCCCTCTTGCCCTTCTGGCTCGAGCGTAGTGGTTGCTCGGTCGCCCTCTTGTCCGTTGAAGCTGTAAAGGTCCCGCGGTCAACAGCGTAGATCGTTCACACACACACACACCGGAAGAAAGTAACCCGCTCCACAGAGTCATACATCATGTAAGATTATTAACGCAAAACCTGAAAATAGGATAGATGCCGATTCACAATCGGCAACTGAATTGATTTCAACTATTTTTAAAGTATGTTACATTTTTTACAATTATCAAAAATTTCTATTACTCGTTCACTCCACTGTATTAAGCAAAATTTAATCATGATTCACGGTAATACGGCGATTTGAGAAACGTTACTTATTCATATACCTCAAATAAGCACACAAAAGTACAGGTTTCAAGCTTAAAAGTTGTAGAAAGTTCCTAAAAATTAAGTGTTTGATATTCGTATTGTAGGATTTTTTTTATTAAAAAAACGTAGTCCCACGCTAGGATTTATTCCTGTGCCGTGGGTGAGTTTACAAACATGGAAATTCACATACACAAATACCCAGGCCGAAACAAATAATTGTGGGACACACAAAAATATGTCCCGTGCGGGAATCGAACCCGCTATTCGACCCAGTGGGCGGTACGGCTTAAGCTCTTAATGACTGCACCAAATCGTCTGTCCAAAATTTGTAGAACAATAATCTAATTGGTTTGTCTGATATCTTGCGGTTTATATGTTACACTTTGTATAATTTTTTTTACCCACGCCTGTCCAGTGTGGGTTTCATAATAAATTTATGAAATAAAATTTTATCATACCACAAAATCAAATAAACAAACATACAGGGCTATGCGTCGTTTAATGTAGCCGTAGCAAGAAATGAGTTCATTGCCTCGCGCACGAACCTCGCGCCGTAGACGCTGAAACGGGGGCCGCGTGGTGCGCCGCGCGACTAAACAAACCCCGCCTAAAAATTATTCACTATTACCAAACGCGGTGCGTTATCTTTTCTCTATCTATCTATATAATCACACCAGATCCCTTGCGGGGTACAATAACTGTTACTTTTTAGAAAAATAAAATCGGCACTAGTATTATTCCTGTATCGTGGGTGCGTTTAGAAACAAGAAATACACATGCACAAACATCCAGACCTAAACAAACATTTATAGGCCACACAGAGGTTTGTCCCATGCGGAGTTCGAACCCAAGATTGCTCGAACCAGCGCGCGTCGCGGTTTAAGCTCCTAACTACTACACCAAGCTGTCCGTCAGCATAAATGACTTCACATAATACATAGATGATCGTGAAGGTAATGGTACCCAGGTGTCAATGGTGCCACTAGAATACCACTAAATGATAATTTCACGAAGTTATCGTAACGTATTGCGTTACGTATTTAATTGGTCATAGCCGGTAGTGATGCTATCGAGTTGATATGCCATCCTTTTTAACTAACTCAAAAAGGAGGAAGGTTCTATGTTCGTCTGTATATATTTTTTTAGGTATGTTCACCGATAGTTTCGTCAATTGTGGACTGATTCACTCTGTACTCTCTGCCTACCCCGCAAGGGATCTGGCGTGATGTTATAGATAGATGAACAAAGCATATTATTATAAAAAAAGAACAACAAAAAATTGACGGACGATTTAGCGCAATGGTTAAGAGCTTAAGCCGTTCCGCCAACTGCGTCTAATAGTCGCGGGTTCGATTCCCGCACAGGACAAATCTTTGTGATTCACAATTATTTGGTTCCGGTCTGGGTATTTGTGTATGTGAATTTTCATGTTTGTAAACGCACCCACGACATAGGAGTAAATACTAGTGTGGGGCTACGTTTAAAAAAAAAGAATGACATTAGACAAGGGAGGCAAGGTAGGTAGGACAAGGGTTTAGGTATTTTAAATGTTAAAATTCGTAAAATAATAAACTATAAAATGTTAATTCTGTATGTGTGTGTGTGTGTGTGTGTGTGTGTGTGTGTGTGTGTGTGTGTGTGTGTGTGTGTGTGTGTGTGTGTGGGTATGTGTGTGTGGGTGTGTGTATGTGCGTGAGTCATGTAGGAGAAAGCACGTTTACTAAGAGACAAAGGTATGAGATTCTTATGATGGTGCTTTTAGTATTCGTTCTGTGTAGGTATTATGTTAATCCTATAGGTATCTAGCCTTCTGAGTTGTGAGAGAAGGCTAAGCACAGTAGTGGGATAGTATAGGCTGATTTATGAGACTTCAAGAGATAAAGTTACTACCCTAATAGAATAGTTCTACTCGGTGAGTTCTACTCTGTAAGCTGTGAGATAATAAGATGTTGAATTTCATTAAGGGTGCGTCTATAACAATGCTCTTCTTTTTCTGCAGACCTAAAAAAATTAACTTAATTCTCGCAAGTTGGTATCTCATTTGTGCAGGAGCCTACCCGCGCGGTCAGGGCGACCAAAACACACAATACTAAAAAATATATACTATAAAACACACAATAAAATCTGATCTTATGTACTAGTTAAAGGTATATACTATATCTGGTATTATTCACATAATGCATACGAGTGATAGGATTATTCTGATTTACTTTTGAATATGTTTTAGTAAAAATATGGGTTTAAAGTAGTAAGCGAGATTTAATTAGGTAGTGTAAATAATTAAAGGGGGCTGGCCCCCTACAAGATACACCGATGACTTGGTGAAGGTCGCGGGTAGAAGTTGGATGCGTACAGCACCAAGCTGGTCGTTGTGGCGGTCTTTAGGGGAGGCCCTCCTGCAGTGGACGTCTTTCGGCTGAAGAAGAAGAAATAATTAATCACGTTCTTCATCTATTACATTTGTGAGTTTTGTATAACAGATTGGTGATGGATAGTGCGCCAAATTTAGCTAATTAACAGTGGAAACTTCCTTTTATTATACCTATAAGATACCTATATAGGTATCTATTTCACATCAAAAACAGCAAAAAGCCACCTGAATTCGATCAGTTTATTTTACTTTTCTACGTTTTACTTGACGTAATTTTTACTTGTTTGAAAATCTGTAATGAAGGATTTTATAAGTGCAAGCCACTCAAGTTTGGTTGAGCTTCTTCATACGCCAAAATTACCCAAGCTTTTGCTTATAATTTCACAATTATAAAATTTCATTTTTAAAATTTGTTAACTGATTTTTACTCCTGAATTGTAGCCGGTAATTCAAAGTCTTGGCACCACACGGGACCCGGCACAACTTCAATTCTATGACTGTCCAAATGGATACATTCCCATTCATTTTATCGACCTGCATCCCCAGTGTATGACTCTACCGAGTGCCCTATTAATCCAATAGGTTTGATTAATGTATAACCTTTTTGTAAACGCAACAAAGTCATAATACTTTTAGGCTATCGTAATTTGGTCAATGACTGAGCAGGTTTGCCGATCAGCGGGAAACTAAGCTGTTTTGTGGCACGGCCATTGGTGGAAGTATTCATCGTTAGTTGGCTATTTTTGTCGTTTACGCAGATAGTTGGAGGTACTCTACTGGGTAGCATGATGTTACAATATTTATAATTTATAGCATCACGGATAATAAATTAGTATATACTGTCCCAACGCCAGGTAAAGGCCTACTCACAAAGCGAGGCGAGAGTTAATAAGTCAGACTCCACATCGAGAAGTTAGTGCGGATTGATAGGGGCACCTGCCGTTGGAACTTCTCAGGCCACCTAAAAGATATCGAACTGGACCATTACATTAAGTGATAGCCGGGATTAACGGCTTCTAAATCACGGAGACTCTCGAATATAGTATTACTACCGGTCCGGACCACTAACGGACCCCATCTCCAGACTGACCGGGCTGAAAGCTCTTGCTTAAACTTGGTTGCGCTTAATAAATAAATGTTTGAAGTCAGTGCCAAGTAACCGACTGCAGCGACCGAAGGGCATCGACTTCAAACAAAATATTTTTTTACTTATGCATCTACTTTATCGCGTTTGAAGTCGGTTTCCTTTTTTAAAGTTTATATACATGTTATATATGTTTAATACAGTCTTAGAATACAATTGACTGAATGAATGACAGCAATTTGTGCTAATTGACACATACCGGCCTAAAAAAATAATTCTATTCAGTTGCTGATTCCGAACGAATTATTTCCAGGACTTGCGTTAATTAAGTTACACATTTTATATAAGTACAAAGGTTCGTTTCTTATAATTTTACGCGTTTGGAAATAAATTGTTCACGATAGTAAAATATACCTAAACAATTCCCCACGCTTGCCTGATTGTAAAAAGCGTGATTTGGCAGCGCACGAAGGCGGAATGTAGTAAATAGTGCATCAACAGAGTTTGGCGGACTCAAATCCATAAACAGATGCAAATAGATCCCGGAATAGCGTATCTTAATTTATGAGGTTTACGGCTAATAACCGTAAGCGGTTATTAGCCGTAAACCTCATAAATTAAGCCGTACGTAGTAGGTGCTCGTCTATCTTCATAACTGTGACTATCACTTGAGGTGGACAAGAATAACTCAGAAATCAAAAAATGTCATACCTACATACCTACCGGCAAAGGCTAGTAATGTTATAAATTTAAAAGTGATTACATTTGTTTTCTTTATACGCCTAAACCGCTTGACAGATTTTGATAAAGCTTGGCAATTAGTATTATTAATATATTTCTGAAAACAAAAACTGAAAGGGTGAATTAGGGGGTGAGTGTGTATAGGGAAGCCATCATTTTTCAAGTGTGGTGTATGAAAATTTAAATTAAGGTTACTGATAAGAAAAAAAAATACGAATTCTAGCGTTTTAAGAGACGTCGTCTACAAAATACATGCCTGAAAATCACGCAAACGATGTCACAGGTACAGCTAATAGTAAATAGGTACGCCATCATGCCATTATTCCTCAAGTGGGACTACCTACTCGTTGTTGCCATTATATCTGGCACAATTCCAGAATTAAAAAATCGACTGAGACAATCATTTAAAAGAAAATGCATACTTTATCCGACCAAGGATTCGAAATCAGAACCACGTGATGCTATGCCATGCGTCTTTGGACCGAGTAATTGAATTATTTAAATTTTATAGTCTTATTATTTTTTACTGTCACTTGCTTTAACGGTAAAGGAAAACATCGGGAGGAGACCTGTATGCCTAAGAATTTTTTCTCGAAGGTGTGTGAATTTCGCCTACCTAAACCCTCTCAGTTGGAGAGGAGGCCCGTGCCCGAAAGTAGGACAATTTCTTAACTATTATTATTATTATATATTATTGTTACTAAAAGCTGTACTAAGAGTCATTAAGTCAACAGCGAGACTTTGTGAAATATATTTCTTTTTTATTTCAAATCGCTGAAGCAGCAAATTTAATTTCCCTTGTGGTTGATTTTTTTTAAATTACTGACTGTTTTTTTTAATATGAAAAGAAAGATTCAAAATGGTGTGTACCACGTGTGTACTAACATTTGTTTCATGAATATATTTCTTAGCTCCATCTGTTGGGTGGTAGTTACATCATTTAATTTTTTGCTACACAGCACGCTGACTTATAATTTCTATAGAATCCGCCCTAGAGGGCGCTAAGAATTCAATGGACAGGTGGCGCTGTACTTAAAAATAGTCTAGCGCCATCTACCGAAGGGTTGTTTAATCTGCAATATGTTTCCAGGTACAGCCACCAGAATGTTCTGCCTTCATTTTTGAGGGGGTTCTATGAAAAGCAATGTAGATCTCGTTTCTAGTACAGTTAACAGAGGGCGCTAGTACTACTGCAACTTACAGCGCCATCTTACGAGTGGTTTTGTAATAATCAACCGTTGCAGGTTGTAACACTGCATAAACTTATTAAAACTTACACTAGATTATAATTTTACAGACAGGAACGCCCTTCCTGTGAGGGGTTGTGTTCATAGCACGTCTATTACAGTTTCGGAAGACTTCACTAGATGGAGTAATTTAGGAACATAAAATATGCAGCTATTTTTTTTTAATGGAACGTTCAGACCGATATATCTATAGATATTCTTCTTTAATTGAGCTAAATACATTTTTAATTAACTGCGTGTCAATGGCAATGCAGGCACACGATTAACATAATAGCCACCATAACCTAAAATAGGATTTCATTGCACGTTGAAGTAGAATCGTGACTGAAGGACGACCGTCTGTGGGTGGGTGGAGTGGGGACAATGCGACACTGGATCATGCATTTCAGTATTTTCTATTTAGATTATCGACTGTTATGTTTCTGGGAATCTTTTAGGTGAAATTGACTTTGTTTTATCCGACTGTTTAGAAAGAAGTGAAAGTTAGAGTACGAGTTAGATTATTAGATGTCGGTGTCTAGATCGGTATTGTAGAAATTTCTGTGAAAATCCTATCCTATTGAGTAAACAAAACATTAATTTGAAATAGAATTAGTTCAATGCGCTTCTGACCTAAAAACTTGAACGGGGTGAACGAAGTCAGTATCCGTGTTAAAATAACCATGGTATGGAAAAGACGTAGGCTTGGAGATTGGGAGCTTTTAAGATGTCGATACCCATTAGTCTCTACCAAGCTATGATGATCCAGTTTTAATTGTATGATATAAGAGGGACCGGGTCTCGGTGGCCAACATATCCGGGTCTCCAAGAGGTTTCATTTCATAATTCCCTAAACGAACGATGTCACAGATATTTTCATTTGGTACGACAGAAAATCTTTAGTATTTTCTGGGGGCATCGTAGGCATTTCTAGATAAAAGTCATGTATATGCTATATCAATCTGAGTTACTGACTCAAAGTTCTTACTGGTGGCGGTTCTGTGGATCAGGTCAATCTCTTCCTTTTATTAAAAAAAAATTATTTAATAATTCATTTTTGGATAAGTGACCTATATAAAAATAAATACGTATATAATGGTGTTAGTAAATACATATGTATACAAAAACGCCATCCAGCAGTTTATGTGCTGGATTACTAAAATGCCTAAAAATATACAAATAGTCAATTACAGATTATTACAACGACAATATTTTTATTTAGGTTTTACTTAAGCATGATCTGTACTGTTCACTACCACCACCCATACCCCCATAGATTCCAATGTAGACAACAATGTGAAACTCTACATTTTAAGTAATAGTGAAGTATCGTGTTTGTTTTTATTCCCCATAAGAATAAAAATCCGAACCGGTGTGAATGGTAGTGTACTAAACAATAACTATCTATTTTTTTACTAATAGTGATTACTTGTTTTAGTCTACATGAACAAAAAACTTTTGATTTTGATTAGTCAATGAAATAAGTACAGATTTTAATCTACACAGAAATTCCTCCCAGTATATTATCGACGATATACTTCCAGTGTAATATCAAATTATCGACGTGATTGCCAAGTCGTACGATAAAGTGAATATAAATTATTTTCTGAGTTCATTTTAATGCGTAGACATAATGAAACTAATGATTATTTACATAAACAATAGGGGCTCAAAGCTTGAAATACTTACAGCGCTGTGCACGTTATCTGAAATGCCTTTTCCGTTTTATTGCTTTTGAAATCGATCTTTACACAAAAACATAAAGTATACTTAGGATACGTATACGTATAGGTAGGATTAAAAACATAGTGGGATCATAAACGCAGTTTAGCTGTACACTTTTTCTTGACACTTGGTACCATTTAGGTAACCAATTTAAAAATCTTTATTTCTATATGGTTCAAACTTCTTTTTTATTCAAAATTTATGACTTGTTATTTTGACGTAGGCTCCACGCAAATTTATCGGTTAATATTTGTTTGTCTAGTGATTGTGTTTTCGGACATTTTTAATTTGTTTTCAATTAATAAAAAGGTATATAATTAAAATGTTTGTGAAAACACGGTGCGGTGGTTATTGGTCTAGAAAAGCAGATGAAGCTAAATTATGTAAGCTTCGGCCGGTGACGTAGTTTTGCTGTATAATGGTAAAGATAAAATGTATTTTCTAAAAAAGATGTAACTAGTTTAAAAATGCATAATAACTACACCAGATTGACTATTTTCCTTGAGCATAAATGATTAGATTTAGATATAATCTTAATAATCTCCAATGAGATTAGTCACAATGATGGGAAAATTTACATCGATATAGCATTTTCGAAAATTGGTAATTATATAATTGTTAACGCATGTTTTT
This sequence comes from Phalera bucephala, assembly GCA_905147815.2. Taxonomy (NCBI): domain Eukaryota; kingdom Metazoa; phylum Arthropoda; class Insecta; order Lepidoptera; family Notodontidae; genus Phalera; species Phalera bucephala. Next base: position 2,577,427 of record LR990609.1, on the reverse strand, counting down.
TTGTTTTAGTATTCCTGCAGATATTGCAGCCTAAATGAATAGTGTTTTAAATAATACTAAGAGCACATTAAAACTGAGTATAGTTGCATCTTTTCAAAACATTTAACAAAAGAGTGCTTCGATGTTGGGCTCAAATACTGAAGTTTACAGCCAGTAACAGTTTTAATGTAAAACTTCCATTTGTTCTCTTTAAATATTGATATTTTTTGCAATAGGTTTTTTCTTATATATTTTGTTCGCGCTTATTGAAATAAACATAACGTTATGAAAGGTTCAATTTTATTTTTACAAGCTTTTATTTAACTTACAATGTTCGTATGTCTATCTGTCTGTCTTTCCGTTTTAAATCTTGTCATCCATTTTTCAAGCACGTGTGCGTATCCGTTTGAGCTAAAATTTGGCATACGTATGTAAGTCCGATGACATTGCAATAATATGGTATAGGACTGGAGACATGGAGCTGGTCTGATGATTGAGTCGGATGGTAGATCTCGTAACCCGCTCATGTTTGGGCTGGTTAAATTGGTATTGAGAAGTACTATATAACCAGATAGTGATCAGGGTCTGATGATGAAGCCGAAAGGTGGCCAATGAAAGCACACAAGTACTCAATATAACCCTGCCGTGTTTGGGTTTGTTGGATTTGCCTTGACGAGTACTCAACACCCGGATGGTGTACAGGGTCTGATGATGGAACCAGAGGGTGGCCAATGAACCTACCTAACTTCTCAACATAACCTCGCCGTATTTAGGCTAATTGGATTTGTCTTGATGAGTTCTGTAGACCCAGATGGTGGCCAGGGTCTCATTTTAGAAGCGAAGGGTGTCCAACAGAACTACCCAACTACTCAACATAACCCTGACGTGTTGAGGCTCGTTATATTTGTCTTGACACACCAGGAAGATACACCAGGGAACTCCTTAATGACAAACAAAAGGAATGTGCAAATTGATATAATATGGGTATTACGACAATCCTATGGGTACCCTACTGTAGAACTAAGCAGAATGTTAACCGACTTCAAAAAAGGAGGACGTTCATAATTCGTCTGTGTTTTTTATAACTTATTTGCTTATGAACCGATTTGGATGTTTTTTTTTCCGCTGGATTAAATAAAGTTTCAAGGTAGTCCCATTTTAATTTAATCAGTATTGGACCTTGGAATTTGAAGATACACCAGGGAACTCCTTAACAACAAACAATACGAATGCGTAGATTGAGATATTATGGGTATTACGTCAATCCTATAGGTACCAATCCTATAGGTATTATAGAACTAAGCAAAATGCTAACCGGCTTTAAAAAAGGAGGAGGTTCATAATTCGTCTGTTTTTTTGTAATTTCTTTGCTTATGAACTGATTTTGATGATTCATTTTGTATTAGATTCAGCATAGCTCCGTGATGGTCTAATTTAAATTTTATTGGTATTGGACATTGGGCTTTGAAGATACACCAGGGGTTTCCTAAACAGCTAATAGCATAAATGTGAAAATTAATTTATTGTGAGTTTTATATCAATCTTGTAGGTACCTCTGTATAAATAAGTAGAATAATATAAAGGAGGTATATAAATAATAATAATAAATTTACTCATAACTTGAAATTGTAAAATAAAAAACTTTTTGGATGTAGGTACCGGGGAAGACCTAAACTATCTTACCATGACCAAATAGACCGAGTCTTATCTGAAGGACAAGTTAAGAGTCTCCGTAACCGGCGAGCGTGTATGAGACGAACTATGAGAGTGGAGGAAGCCAGAGAGGTATGTAAGGAAAGAACCTGTTGGAACTCTGTACTCTCTGCCTACCCCGCAAGGGATCTGGCGTGATGATATAGATAGAAAAAAACTTTAAAAAAAAAGGTAAACCGACTTCATAAACCAAAAAATAAATATTTGAAGTCGGTGCTAAGTAACCGACTGCACTAACCAGCACCGGCCTTAAATATTTATTTTTTTTCTTTTTGAAGTCGGTTTCCCTTTTTTTAAATAGTTTTGTAATGTAAAAAATATTTAATCTTCGGCTTACATACAAAATGATTTTATCGATACAGCTTTGACAAAGGTAAAATTGTCATAACGTACAACAAATTTTTATTGTTTAATCGATAGCAAAATTCCGGATTTTGTTCTGTAAATGTTGTTTATAAACGCTTTTTCAGCCGAACACGGGGGAATTGTGGCTTTGCGATGTTGAAATACAATTTCCACGATAATGACGTTATTTAGGTTAGGTTCTACGTAAAACTAAAATTTACATAAATCGACATATAGATCATCACGACCTCATCTCCTAGTGAGATGAAATTATTCGTAACAAAGAAATTAAGAATGTTCACATTTTACACAAAAATAAAAACAATCACTAGTGTTTGTCAACAAGGTGACGTGTACGCCTAATTATATTAATACAAAATGGATGACTGAAGGGGAAAAAATACCTGTTGCACTTTAGGCTTGCTGGTTCGATTACTCTTCCTTCACCCGGTGCAAAAGCTTGATAGATTAACTTGCGGCAACCACTTCACGATCCCTGTTTACACTTAGTTTTGTGTTCATCTCATACTGTTTTTTTTTTACATTTTATAAGCGCAGAGGTGTACAGAGCGCCGTGAATTTATTTTTTTCCTTTTCTATCTGGTAATAGGTGGCGCAATGTTACGTTTGGTTATGACGCGTTCTTGAATATAATTATGATTGTAGATTTTTATGCATAAAGAAAAAAAAAATATGAATTTATTGTAAATTTTGCTCGCCCTAGCCAATAATATCATTCATAAATATTGGAATAATCTAGACTACTCAGAATCTAGACCCGGAATTGTGCCTGGTATAATGTCAATAGGCTCACTTCCCATTATATTGTAAGTTAAAATTGTCGGATAAGGGTGTACAGAGAGCATTTTTTCCACCCTACTTCATAAATACTCATCTATATTTTTCATTTATTTGATACCAGCGGTAATATTCGTTTGTTGATATGATTGAGTAGCGCAAAGCGTTATTTAACTCTTTTGCCACTTTAAGGTGGTTTATATTATGCCACTGCTGTTACTTCTCACATAGAGCAATTCCATAACAGCGTCGACTGTTTATATTCCTTGTTCATACTCACTTCGTATTTGAACAGCGGAGGCAGCACTTAAGGCAGCCCGTTATTTTTCTATTAATGTGAATAAAAACATTTTCATCCCCGAAATGTTGGTGTACTTTTTATACATAAAATTATTCTCATATCAATTTCTATATACATATATTTCCCATTTTTTGACGTAATTAATTATGATGCGTTCTCCCCACATATTTTGTTTTTTCTGGAAAATGTTTTTCGTTCTTAAGCTTGCAACACTGGCCGAGTGAGTGTGCGCAGTGTAAAGGACTGTTTTGGCGCCGTCAGGTCTGCGCTTTTTGCAGTAAAAAAATCGTCCAGGAAGAGAACGCTATTGCGTCGACGACATTATATACTAAGCTGCCATCAATTTTCGAGTGGCCATACAATAAGTTCGCTTATATATTGATTTTTTACTTCAGCAATCATACTTTACGACTTCTTATGAATAAGTGGGCGACAATAATTATTTATAGCTAGCAAATACAAGTATCAATGTAATTTGTTCTTTTAATTGGCGGATAAATTGCGTTATTAATTGTTTAACGCTTGTTAACTAGCAAGATTGCTGGATTGAGTGAGTCTAGTAATTGGATTCTAGGATAAACTGGTGCGTAAGCCAGTGCAAGGGCTCGTTCTAGCTCAACCTTTAAATAAATTATCCTACTAATATTATGAATGCGAAAGTTTGTGAGGACGGATGTATAAATACTTGTAACTCTTTCACGCAAGTCTACTGAATGGATTTTGATGAAACTTTGCAGTAATTTAGTTTATAGATCAAGATAATACATATGCTTTAATCCATAAAGATACACTGCATGCAATAATGCAAAGCGCTAAATAGATTTTTTGATGAAATTCGGCAAGGAAATAGATTTTATCCAGGGGAAGGACATAGGCTATAGTTTGGCTCAAAAAACTAAAGGGTATGAAATACACGCCTGAAAATCACGCTAACGATCTTCCGGGGATAGCTAGTGCCCCATTATTTGCAATACTTCTATATGTAACAAAACGATCATACATGTTGCCTCGTTGGTCTAGAGGCGGATAATACGCGTAATGATAACGTTGTCCTGGGTTCAAACCCTAGGTTGGATAATGTCCAATTTTTCGATTGGAAAATTCCCAATAGCATCCAGAGTCGGGCATTGTATCCGATATAATGGCATTAGGCTAGGACATAAGAACGTCCACGAAAAGTGGGTCTGCACAGTATACTTCTGCTACCCCGCTTCGGGAATACAGTCGTGACGGTATAAAAGACCATCCTAAAATGTGAAAGTTTGTATGTTTAGATGATTATCATTTAATCACGTAAAATCGGCTAAAAGGATTTATATGAAATTTGGCACACATATAGTTTATTACCTGGATTGGAACATAGAATACTTTTGCCCCGGAAAAATAAAAGTCAACACGGACAAAGTCGCGGGCAGAGAATTGTCTATACATCTTTTTTTTTTGAACTTAGTCCCACACTGGTATTTATACCTGTGTCGTGGGTGCGTTTACAAACATGAAAATTCATATACACAAATACCCAGACCGGAACAAATAATTGAGGATCACACAAAGATCACTCCCGTGCGGGAATCGAACCCGCGACTATTAGACACAGTGGGCGTAGCGGCTTAAGCTCTTAACCACTGCGCTACATCGTCCGTCAATACATAATTCAAACGATATTATAACTAGGATTGATAAGTTCAAGGAATGGATCTTGTGTAATGATGTAAGTAAGGTGTTACTTTGTATTTTTACGGAATACTTAATACCTACCTTACCTACTTAGTACCTACTTAATTATTCTGCGCAACTTAAAACTGGTTATGTTTGTTTTAGCCCAGATATTTGTTTTGTTTTGACAGTAGATTAGGCTAATACTTGAAGTGAAAAATAACATGCCTACCACGCGGTATTCATGTTAATGTTTCTCAGTCCGACTGCACGCATGGACATGTAACCACACATGATTTTCTATCTATCTTTATCGTCACGCCAGATCCTTTGCGAAATACGCAGAGAGTACAGAGTTCCAACTGGTTCTTTCCTTACACACCTCTCTGGTTTCCTCCACTCTCATAGTTCGTATCATACACGCTCGCTGGTTACGGACACTCTTGACTTGTCCTTTAGATAAGACTTGGTCTATTTTGTCTTCCCCGGTACCTACATCCTTCCACTTTCGCATTGTATATCTGCTTTGTCATTATTTCTTCTGACATTCTTTCTATATGCCCGAATCAACAGAGCATACCCTTTCTCATCTTTACACCGATACTATCTTTTATAGCTTCTCGCTTTCTTACTACGCTGTTGTGAATACGGTCGGTCAGCTTCACTCAACACAACTTCCGCAGAGCTCGCATTTCCCCCGCATTTATCCTACGAGTACTTTCATTCTCCTTCTTACATACCCATATAACAACGTTGGGACAAGAACTCCGTTATCTATGGCCAGCTGCGCCTTTTGGCTTAAGTGCCGGCTTCCAAGTAGCTTTCCCATCGCATCATTCACTCATATTCCCTGCACTCACTCTTCTTTCTATATCAGCGGTGTATTTCCCATCCTTACTATTCAGTAATAATTCATTATAAGAAAATCATATTTATCTTGGATGAGCGAAAGCTCATTTTCTTTGCCGTAAATAATCAATATATTTATATCATCGCGCCAGATCGCTTGCGGGGTAGGCAGAGGGAACAGAGTTCCAACAGGTTCTTCAATAATTTATATTTACAAAATATATTTATTTAGGAAAAAAATAGCCATAGTCATAGTCTCCGAAGCATACTCCAAGATACACGTGCGTATAGAGGCCCCACTCTTGAATCAGACCACTATCTCGTAGTTGCGAGGTTTAGTGGTCTCTTCAGGAAGTGGAGGCACTGGCGAGAGCGTATCCCCTTCGGAGACCTTGAAAGAATAAAGGTTGAAAAGTTGCAAGATGAGAGCGTGAGAAGAATGTATGAAAACAGAGTCCGGGACAAGCTTTTGGCTGTAGGTTCTTTGGACTCAAATGTAGATGAATGCTGGAATAGCCTGAAAGAGAGTTTAGTAGATTCCGCGAAAGAAGTATGTGGTTGCTCAAAGAAGCATATTACAGCAAAAGGTGATGCATGGTGGGATGCGGAGTTGCAAAGCTCCGTAGAAAGTAAGAAGAAAGCATGGCAGGACTATGATTCTTCTTTGAACCTGAATGCCAGTATGACAGAGATGAAGCAAGAAATATACCGGCAATGCAAGAAAGAAAAGCATGAAAGAGCCAGTGCGATTGAGGAGGAGAGGCTGGCGAAGAACTCCGAGAACAACACTAAACTCTTTTGGAGCAAAGTGAGAAAGTCTCGAGGTGATTTGTCAGGTTCCAGAATGGAAAGGATAAAGTCTAAGGATGGTCACATTCTTGCAGATAAACAAGCTGTATTAAACCAGTGGAGTGAGTATTTTGGAGAAATGTATGGAGATATACCCCGGATACTGGTGCCACAGACGAGCCCAGAGACGAGTTTGTGGCACCGGAATCAATAGAGGGCATCACTATGGAAGAAGTTGAATGGGCGATAGGAAGTATGAAAAATGGTAAAGCTGCGGGAATAGACATGATATCTGCCGAGATGATCAAATATGGTGGAACTTGCGTCCGGGACGCCTTATACGCAAATATTTGCTAGAGAACCGGTAGGGTCCCTACAGATTGGCGCCGTGCAGTCATTGTACCCTTGTACAAAGGCAAGGGTTCACAATATGACTGCGCCAATTACAGAGCCATTAGTTTGATCAGCTTGGCAGCCAAGGTGTATGGTAAAATTATTGAACGGAGAATGCGCGAGAAGTCCGATGGAATGTTGTGTGAGGCACAAGGGGGTTTCAGGTCCGGAAGAGGATGTTCGGATCAAGTTTTCTCCCTTTGCAACATCGTAGAGAAGCATCTGGCAGTGGACTGGAAGGTTTTCTGCGGTTTTGTGGATCTTGAGAAGGCGCTTGATAGAGTTGTGTGAAAGAGACTTTGGAAAATTTTGTCTGAGTATGGTATAAATGGCACACTGCTGCGGGCCGTCCAGTCCACCTATGTGGACTGCAAGGCATGCGTACGGGTGGGTGGTAACATGTCACCCTGGTTTGACGTTGAAATCGGCGTCAAGCAGGGTTGCGTGTTGTCCGCTAGACTGTTTATAATATATTAGGATAAAAGTCTTCAAAGACTGAAAGCGATGAATGAAGGTGTACAAATAAGTGATCTAGTGGTAAATCATCTACTATATGCAGATAACGCGGTTTTGATAGCGCCAACAGCCACTGATCTGCAATCACTAGTCACAGTTATGAAAGACGACTGCATGAAAAATGGCTTACATTTGAATGTGAAGAAAACCAAAATTATGGTTTTTGAACGGGAAGAAACCAGAACGAATGCAAGGATTGTGGTTGGGAACGATATACTGGAGCAAGTGAATGAGTTTGTATATCTTGGATGTGCATTCAGTAAGGATGGAAAATACACTGCTGACATAGAGAGAAGAGTGAGTGCAGGGAACAGAGTGAATGGCGCGATGGGAAAGCTACTTGGGAGCCGGCACTTAAGCCGAAAGGCGCAGCTGGCCATACATAATGGAGTGCTTGCCCCAACGCTGTTATATGGCAGCGAGAGCTGGGTATGTAAGAAGGAGAATGAAAGTAGGATAAATGCGGTGGAAATACGAGCTCTGCGGAAGATGTGCGGAGTCACGCTGACCGACCGTATTCGCAACAGCGTAGTAAGAAAGCGAGTAGGTATGAAAGATAGTATCGGTGTAAAGATGTGAAAGGGTATGCTCCGTTGGTTCGGGCATATAGAAAGAATGTCCGAAGAAAGAATGACAAAACTGATATACAATGCGAAAGTGGAAGGATGTAGGTACCGGGGAAGACCTACGCTATCTTACCATGACCATATAGACCGGGTCTTATCTGAAGGACAAGTCAGGAGTCTCCGTAACCGGCGAGCGTGTATGAGACGAACTATGAGAGTAGAGGAAGCTAGAGAGGTATGTAAGGAAAGAGCCTGTTGGAACTCTGTACTCTCTGCCTACCCCGTAAGGGATATGGCGTGATGATATAGATAGATATAGATAGAGATAGAAAAAAATATTCTAGTTGGTGTATTGGCAAGCGCAGCTTAGGACGGCCGCCTGTCAGATGGACCTACAATCTTGTGAAGGTCGCAGGAAGTCGTTGGATGCAGGTGTCATCGATGTTCAGCAGCTTACGAGTATAGACTGAGATGATGATGATAATTTTGGTTCCTCGAATTCATTTTTCTATGAATTTATTTTCAGTTCAATTTTACGAGGATACAAAACTGTTAGCTTACAACGCAGTGATAGCCTAGTGGTTAGACAGTGGGACTGCAAAGTCAGAGGTCACGGGTTCAAACCCATACATGAACCTCTGTCTTTTCGAAAGCATACGCGTATTTAAAATTAACTATCACTTGCTTTAACGGTTAAGGAAAACATCGTCAGGAATCCTGCATGCGTAAGAGTTCCTCTAAGGTGTGTGAAGTTCGCCAACCAGCCAGAAGTGGGCCAGGTGGACTATGGCCTATACCCTCTGCTTGAGAGGAGGCCTGTGCCCAACGGTGGGACAGTTTCTTAATAGGGATAATATTATTTTATTATTAATAAACAAAACTGTTAATAGTCTGAATAGACGAAGTGCAATTTTAAAATAAGGAACCTGATGTAACACATTGTTATGGCTTTATTATTACACATCCATAGCCCGTTTACACTAAGTATCGATGGCCAACTCTACAGCTGAATTAAATTAGTATGGATTAAGGTTACAAATCAGGGTTGATACAGGTAATTACAATTCAAATTACTTTGCGACCCAGAACCAGGCCGTGACCTTAGCCTGCTGAGGTCGACTGTTGCGGGGTCGGCGGTAAGGGTGCGGCAAGACGTCAAAAACCATACGACTTGTAATTATTAATCTACCTCGTTTATAGAGTTTTTACACGATACAAGTGTGGGTTAAAGCAGCTTGTAACTATGAGTAGGTATGGGAACCCAGTGCTCATGCATAAGAATCCTCGTATTCATTACGTAAAAATGTATGTAGTTCAACAGCGTCCGAAAAGTTTGGAGACATCACGTGACCTGTACCTCGTCACCGCGTTGCTTGTTGAGGAACAGGAGTCACAGTGTGTGAACGTGTGCCGCGCAACAAAACGGACGAACGATGTATGAAACCTCTTCGGACGACCGAGGTCCTGCAACCGTCTAAATAAAGCCTCGTTTTCATTAAGGAACAAAAGTCTCGTGCCACGCGTGTTGGGTGAAATCACGTCCAGCGAAACCGCGCAACATGCGCCTTGCCTCTGCATGGTTTCGATTAAACAACAAGAGTCACAGAGAGTATTGCGTAACAAAATCTTTAAAAAAAAGGTAAACCGACTTGAAAAAGCAAAAAATTAATATTGGTGCTGATTGGTGCAGTTGGTTACTTGGCACCGACTTCAAATATTTATTTTTTGCTTTTTAAAGTCGGCTTAACTTTTTAAAAAAAAAAATATTTTACAATTTTAAGTGACGAGGGAATTATTTAGTCTATCTATCTATCTCTATCTATAACCTCACGCCAGATCCCTTGCGGGGTAGGCAGAGAGTACAGAGTTCCAACAGGTTCTTTCCTTACATACCTCTCTGGCTTCCTCGACTCTCATAGTTCGTCTCATACACGCTCGCCGGTTACGGAGACTCTTGACTTTTCCATCAGATAAGACTCGGTTTATTTGGTCGTGGTAAGATAGTCTAGGTCTTCCCCGGTACCTGTATCCTTCCACTTTCACATTGTATATCTGTTTTGTCATTCTTTCCTCTGGCATTCTTTCTATATGCCCGAACCAACGAAGCATGCCCTTTCTCATCTTTACACCGATACTATCTTTCATACCTACTCGCTGTCTTACTATGCTGTTGCTAATGCGGTCGGTCAGCTTCACTCCGAATTATTTAGTAATATTTATATACCGATATTATATTACTTTGCTGAGTTGTACAGTAAGGTACCTACAGGATTAATATAATGACTATAATAACGGAATCTATACATTCGTGCTGTTCGCCGTTAAGGAGTTCCCTCTTGTATCTTCAAAGTCCAAGGTCCAATACCAATAACATTAAAATAGGACCACCTCAAAACTGTACTGAACCCAATGCAAAAAGAATCATCAAAAGCGGTTCATAAGCAAAGGCGTTATAAAAAAAGTACGAATTATGAAACTTCTTTTCTGAAGTTAGCTAATATACTGCTTAGTTATATAGTAGGGTACCTATAGGATTGGCGTAATACCCATAATATCTCAATTTACACATGCCTTTTGTGTCGTTAAGGAGTTCCCTGGTGTATCTTCTAAGGCCAAGGTCCAATGCCAATGAAATTAAAATGGGACCACCTTGGAGCTATACTGAACCCAATGCAAAAAAAATCATCATCACTGAACATACATAAAAAAAGCATACATACAACCGAACATAGAACCTCCTCCTTTTTGAAGTCGGTTAAAAATGGACGAACGATGTGTAAAACCTGTTCCGAGAAAATGTTGCTATCAACTAGGTACTAATATCCATAATTTCCTTTTTTGTGTTGAAAAGCTTTTTGTATTTTAGTAATGTTTTGTTGTATAATTTCATAGCAGAGTAACAGTTGTAGTTACTTAAGTATGTCGAGTTTGCTTATTAATGTAGCACCATTTAAATAGAGTATGTTAACATGTCCGTATACTAATATAATGTTACATGATGCTTGTCACGTTGGCGATCCTTAAATAAATAAATTTAATAAATGAGGACGAAATAAGTCGCTAGACAAGATCTCGAATGACATCGCCAAACGTAGCCTGGCATTGTTGTTATCTTAAGAGAAACGTATCCCAGGCCATTTGTGTCATAAATACGATGTAACGCAATATTGACCATTAGTCTGCACTCGAATCAAATAACAGGTACAGGTAGAGGTACTTGCGCGAGTTAATTGCAGAGTGTAAACAATCCTGAAAAATGGGAGACACGAGTCGGCTCGACTGCTCATGCGGATAATGCAATGTTGCTCAGTAGTGCGAGTATTTAATAGGCATTTCGTTGTATATAAATGTTATCTGAACTAAATAGTTTTCGCTTTTATTTTTGTTGTATGTAACTTATATTTTAGTTAGAAGCTTTTTCATGGAAACTAGAAATACCTACTTAATATTTTTTTTTGTTAAGGAATCAGTTTTTACGATAAGTCTAACACATACCAATGTATTTATTTATTTAGAAATGTATAACACTTACATACATAAAAGCCCTTCAGATATTATGATAGCAAAAGGATTATCCCTGTCACATTGAAACCTACTATCGTCGCGTGTGTACACAACAAACCTCTGTTACCCCACTAGAGGAATATAGGCGTGGTGATATGTACTTAAAATATGATCCTAATACTTTTTAAACTAAAACTTTTTTCGGATTTTATCGCGGGTTATTTTGATTTTAAGTTCCCGACGTTTCGAGTGCTTTGCAGCACCCATGGTCACGGGAAGGACTGAGGTGTCAGACGTCCAAAAGGCATAGTTGTTCCGGGATACCCTCAAACTACTTAATTATTTTTTGTGTCCGATCTGTGTAATATTCGCGTAAATCTAAGAACTCAATATATTTTGATGTTACAAAAGACAAAAAGGGATAAGCGAAATGACAGTTAAAAGCCTAATAGGCGTCAAAGCCTTTCAACCATCAACTCGATATACGAGTTCTCTTGCCTTTAAATATGTTCATATTTTAATACAACATACGTAACGCATAATACTTTTGGTTACATTTTCATCTCAAACATCTTCGCATGTTTCGTTTTTATTAATGTTAGCCAGTGTGCCATGGCGGTGTAGACGCGCCATTAGTCTGTCAGGCCGCGGCTGGCATGAGTCTACACTGTCGTCGAATTTGCGAAGCTCCTTCATCAAGTCACTGACTTTGTCTTGCCTAATAGGGTTGCTAGCCACACACGATAAAAAATAGTAATTTACGACTTTGTAATAGTAACATCAAAGGGGTGAGCAACCATTTCACGTTACCGTAGCGTTGTTGAGAAATCGTTTTGTCAGATTTATATATGCTATTGAATATTATGCTAACATTAATCTGTTCGTGCTAAGCCCTCTGTATTAAAAGGGCAGGAGAGTAGACACAGTAATTCTTTCATTTTTTGATTAAACCCAGCCCCACGCTTGGACTCATTCTTATATCGTGGGAGCGGTTACAAAATTGAAATTCCAAGTTCAAGGGGCAGAGCGGCTTAATCTCTTAATAACTGGACCTAGCTGTTCGTCGAATATATTTTGCCTAACAATTTGTAGGTATTATGTATGCAAAATACGTTTCGTTACATTACGTTTTTCTCCCCAAAAATGATTAATTGTTCCATTTTTATTAATGTAATCCAGCAAGCCAGAGTTGTGTAGAGGCAGTATTAGTCTGTCAGGCCGCGGCTGGCATGTGTCTACAATGTCGGCTACTTTGCTAAGCTCCTTCTTCAAGTCACTGCCTTTGTACATCTAGCCACTAGGGTTGGTATTTACTAACTGTATATATGCATGAAGTTAGGCATGAAGGTGGTTACAGTTAGCATTTTATTATATGTAGCACGTCATTTGTCAAATATACTCGCGCTAATATACCTACGCTCTTCGTTGAATATATATCACTAACGGAATACACAATTGACGGAGTACTTAATAATTCTGCTTAACTTAAAACTGGCAATGTTTCCTTTTAACCTATATTTTTACTAATACATATTTGCATAAAATTACATGAAATTAAAGTAACCTTTGCTGAAGCGAAGATATGTACATGATATCGTATGCTTTCCTTGGCCCGATCGCATAGATAGTTATCATACACATGATACAATAAGACAAGATTTTAAGCTCGATAGCGTCACGCTGACGTCAATCTGTTCGTGCTTATCCTTCTGTACTATTAAAAAAGACAGCCAAGAGGCAATCCTCGATCCTAGATTTCCTGATTTTGGACAGCTGACCAGGTGGTTAAATGCATTGTCATCGGAACTGAAGCAAATTTCAACTTCGTAGGTGTGGAAGTGATTCTAGACAGCTTGAAAGATTTGATGTAAACAAACATTTGAATTAAAATGCTGGGCGGAAGTTTGGTATTATGTTTTCAAAAAAATGCATTCTGTGATAGTGCTTTATCATAAAGATTCGTTCGATTTTTTGATTCGTTGAAAACAGTAAAGGATAATTGCAAGATGTACAGTCATACAGACATCTTTTGGCCCGAGGCCAAATCGGAACTAACGCTGTTATCAAGTGAAATGTCACTTCATGATAGTCGTAAAGTGGCCGATGGCTATGAAATTTACCCAAGTTCTTTTTTTAATCAATAACCATGCGGTCCCACCTGTTGAAATCCTGTTGAAATCTCTCTCCAATTTAACACCATCACTCGCCTGCTAATGTCATCCATGGGTCAAAAGATCCTTGTCGCACTATACTTACTTAAATACCTATTCAGTGATATTAGTTATTAATAAAGATTCTCTGTTGGATACAAAGAAATAACAATTGCAAGATTGATTTCTACTTGTTTATATTTTTCTATTGCCCAAGAGTAATACAATATCGTATGATATTGTATTACTCTTTGGTTGATTAAAAACAAGCCTAATTACTTGTTTTTGTTGACTGCCTCGTTGGTCTGGTGGCAAAGCACATCGCTTTGTGATCACGAGGTCCTGGGTTCAAATCCTAAATCGGACAAATGTAGTTTTTCTAAAGAAAAATCCCCGGTATGAGTCCGGAGTCTGGAATTGTGCCCGGTATATGGCAATAGGTTCGCCCCCTATTACATGGACCTAACATCGTCGACGAAACGTGGGTGTACTCAGTACATCTCTGCCACCCCCTCTGGGGAATATAGGCGTGACGGCTAATAACTTGTACTTGCAAACGAATTGTACTTGCTCTAATAAACACATCTAATAGTAACAGGACTACAGTAGAGTATGTACTATTTACACCGTCACGCCTATATTCCCCAGAGGGGGTGGCAGAGGTGTACTGAGTACACCCACGTTTCGCCGACGATGTTGGGTCCCATGTAATAGGAGGCGAGCCTATTGCCATATACCGGGCACAATTCCAGACTCCGGACTCATACTGCGAATTTTTCGTTAGTAAAACTACATTTGTCCGACCTAGGATTTGAACCCAGGACCTCGTGATCACAAAGCGATGCGCTTTGCCACCAGACCAACTAGGCAGTCTATACTATTTAATGAAGTTAAAAATAAAATACCAAACAGGTATGACATTGTAATAAATAAATTTACAAACTCCTTTCGGGAATGATGTTAATTAATTCTAGTAGTTTCAGTACCTATGTGTTAATCCAGACAATAAACTTCCTGTGTGCCAAATTTAATCTAAATCCGTTCAGCCTTTTTGTATGATTGAGAAAAAACATCCAAACATACAAACTTTAAATTTATAATATTATACACCGCCACGCCTATATTCCCCAAGCGGGGGTGGCAGAGGTGTACTGAGTACACCCACGTTTCGCCGACGTTGTTAGGTCCCATTTAATAGTGGGCGAACCTATTGCCATATACCCGGTACAATTCTAGACTCCGGACTCGTACTGGGAAGTTTTCGTTAGAAAAACTACACTTGTCCGACCTAGGATTTGAACCCAGGACCTCGTGATCACAAAGCGATACCCTTTGCCACTAGACCAACGAGGGATTTATAATATTAATGCGATAAAAGTCACATGAGACAGCCCTATATACCGAACTCATACATTAAGTTGTTAAACACCTAATGAACTATTCGTCTTTATTTAAGCGTAACTTTTTAACAGTAGGGCCGACCCGCGGCGCGTTAATATTAGAATCATGGTGCGTCAGCAGTTCGGCGATTGGATGCCGGCGGGATAATTCATTGGCTTTTCAACCTTTATTGCGATAATTTATTAAGGGATTTAATTCATGTAATATTTTTGCTCGCAGCTTTCCCCATATGACTACTGATAGAGTCCTATATTTGACTCAAGGAAAAATTTCCCTATTATCAGAAGAATTAGGACATACCGTCAGTAAGCAAATCTACCTTTTAGTATACCCATTTACCGTGTGTTTACCTATAGGTATATAAAATATACAAAATATATTGAGACGCCGTACAAATTACAAGTATGACAGCTTTAATCAGTTCAACCATCAAACAGGTTGGCGTGTAGTCACACAAGCAAAAAAATCCAGTACATAATTACTGTTTGCATGGCAATTTGACCTACCCGGCTGAATCCTTGACACAGTTAGGTCTGCAGGTCTACTAATATAGCCTAGGGATTTTCGTGACGTAAACGGTTCGTGGTGAACGTCATTATTGACTTTGGTTGTTAATTGTTTGCGGCAAAACCATAACGGGTACTAGAACATAAAGGGATTATCAAGGGATTATAAATCCAGTTCAGCTGTACACTTTTTCTGGACACTTGGTCCCATTGAGGTAACCAATTTGAAAATCTTTGGTACTTATCTCCTTTTTATTCAAAATATTATGGTTTGTCATTTTGACGTAGGCTCCACGCAAATTTATCGGTTAATATTTGTTTGTCAAGTGACTGTGTTCTCTGAGACCTTTTGTTTTCAAAAAATATATAATTAAAATATATGTGAAAACTTGGTGGCAGACAACTAAAATAACGCGCTTTATATTGGAAGGCAAATCTCATCGGTCTAGAAAAAACGATGAAGCTAAAGCTTACATAAGCTTCGGCCAGTGGCTTGGTTTTTGCTGTATTATGGTAAAGATAAAAATTATTTTCCACAAAAGAAGTAACTAGTTTAAAGATGCATAATAAATACACCAGATTGACAGTTTTTCTTGAGCATAAATGATTAGATTTAGATAGAATCTTAATAATCGTATTCCCAAAGAGATTAGGAATAATGTTGGGAAAATGTACATAGATATCCATAGCATTTTCAAAAATAGGTAATGATAAAATAGTTAACGCATGTTTTTTTGTT
Organism: Phalera bucephala; assembly: GCA_905147815.2. Lineage (NCBI taxonomy): Eukaryota > Metazoa > Arthropoda > Insecta > Lepidoptera > Notodontidae > Phalera > Phalera bucephala. Next base: position 2,561,222 of record LR990609.1, on the reverse strand, counting down.
TCAGTATGCCTATAGATATTGCAGCCTAAACGAATAGTGTTTTAATATCAAGAGCACAGAATTGAACTCAGTATAGTCGCATCTTTTCAAAACATTATACAAAAGAGTGATTCAATGGATTGGACACAAATAGCGAAGATAACAACCAGTAGCAGTTTCAATGTCAAATTAACTTCAAATTAGTCTTTTTTGTATAAATTATTTTTTCTTGCAATAGGTTTCTTCTTAAATGTTTTGTTCGTGCTTATATTGTAATAAATGAAAAGTAACGTTTTCATTTATTACAATGAATGGTTCAAATTTTTTTACAAGCTTTTATTTAACTTACAATGTTCGTATATCTATCTGTCTGTCTTTCCGGTTCAAATCTAGTTCTCCATTTTTCAAGCACTTGCGTTAAAAAATTTGGCATACATATCGATGCTTGAAAAGCAATCCTCACTAATGGCCGGATTCAATATTCAACTCAAGAACAGATTTGCTTACTGTCAGTAGAATTTTGACAGATTTTTCATACAAAATATGTCAAAATTCTATCCGTAGTAGGGAAATCCTTGACTTAAATATTGAAACCAGCCGTAAGCGACATTGAGTAGACTATACAGGAGAGCGATTTAAAGTTCAAATATAAAAAAATAATCATAAATATTCACCTAATTGTTCGATTAAAATGATGTTTACACTGATGGAAATCATTTTTTATAGCTATCCATATTGTCAAAATAAGACCTTTATAAACACCGGTTTTTGTGGGTTAGATAAAATTATCTAAATCGTCACTGTAGTGTGTGCCGTATAATGTAAAAATAGGTAAACTTACTTAGTTTAGAATTTTGAAACAGAAAGATTGATCTAAGAAGATCTGATAGTTTAAAATAAATCAAGTAAATTTACCTAAGCATTATTTAATGATCTTCATGATTGTGGAAATTGTCTCTTAGTTATTAAAATTACCCCAAACCTGCCTGCGTAACTGACATTTAACCAAGAACTGTATAGGTAATTATTATCATGCACGAAAATAAATGAAATCTATTATTGTAGAAAAGTCTTTATTGAAAATTAAACAAATACGCTATGTAGTGCTAACCATACAAAATTAATAAAATAACTAATTATGACATTACATTCAGTCTGAGATTAATATTTTTTTAATTGAACAATTACATATTTTTGCTCTCGCAATTATAAATAAACCTATCCTCTTCATTACTCACTTTGTAAAGAAAATATAACTCACAATTGTCAGTAAATGAATTATTAATAAACTTACATAAACAAACCAAATAACATTCTAACAAAATAACAGCAAGATTAACCTACTGTGCAAAGTGTGAAATTTTTTGACATATTTATTAATATCGCTGTAATTACTATAATAACAACACTTATATTATTTTCACAACGTAATCAGTATCTAGAAACAATCAAGATATTTTTCATCAAAATACAGCAATATAAAAGAATCCTTAATCTAATTTTACCCTTACAAAATAAATCTTTGTACGAATTGCAACGTGATATTACTTGTTAGTCACCTAATCTAAATGTTAATATCACAATCCCTTGATACCTTGGTTTTAAACTGAACTTCTACATCAAGGGACACGCAGTAGGATTCATAGATGTTTTATATTTAACGCTTTGCTTGTCTTTTCTGAAAGTTATAATACGGATCTTGCTTATCTTTCCAGTTAATTTGCCTTTATAACATTTGTCACTAATACTATCCCATCTATAAAAATCTTTACAACGCAGACTTTCTACCTCGAAAGACGCTGGTTCTCGTCTAGCAGTAGCAAAAACTGTAAACCATTGTGATGGTGCGTAAACAGTTGTATTCTTCAATCTGTTTTCAATAATAGCATGCACTGTATCTACGGGCATGTAAGTGTGTCCATTCAAGAGAAAATTTATTTGAATAGTGTCTATATTTTTACACTCCTGTAATGATGAATGCAACATTGCCAACACAGTACGTTTGCGGTTTTGGCCCGGACAACAGTCACAATACAGAAGTAATCTAGTGACGTTTCCTCTGGCATCTACCGATTGAATATATTTGTGCAATATAGATGCAATCTCGTTAGCGTTACGCTTGCCATTGCTCTCATCCCAGTAGTAACAGAAAACTTTCCTAGTTCCATTTTCATAAACACACAAAAATTGTACACAGCTAGTTTTCTACTGTAATACAAAAGCATAGATTGTGCAAAGGGTGTGTTTAGTACTTTATCGAGATCAAAACTAGCACAAAGAGTTGAAGGATCATTCTTATGAATATTTTTGTGAAATTTAAAACGGGCATAACTTTCTTCTTTTTCTATTTCATGTTCTTACTTTTCTTTTTGCTTTTTATAGCTACATGGAATACAATGGTAAAATTATCTTGAAATATTTTACGAAAAATTCTATCACTTGCTACGTCCACTCCCTGATCCATATAATGCTGCTTGTAAAGTTTATATATGTTGGTGACATTTTTGTATTCTTGGGGAAGGTAAACTTTGATTGAGTCTTGATGACAGTAGTGCGAAAGTACAGCTGGAAAATTTTTGATGAACCTTTTAAAGGTATCTATAGTGGATTCTTTAGTCTTATTTGGTTGCTTATATTTCCCTCTTTTATCTTCTCATGCATATCCCCAAGAAGCATTTTTTACAATACTGTAAATTGTTTTATCATAAATGTTCAGAGTAGCTGCTAAAAATTGTTGGCAAATAAATTCTCTACCTTCTCCTTCGTTGATAAAATATTTGATTGTGTAGTTGCGCTTATTAGAATCGGTGCGTTTCCGTTAAATAATTCTTTTTAAGACAGATACTAACCATCACGACAAGGTTTTTTGTCGAGATTCCAAAAATAAGCTTTCTCTTCTTTCTTCAGACAGAGACCCGCATTCATTGCCACATTTCTTGCCAGAACAATGATTAGCCAATACAGTTTTTGCTGGTACAACGACACCTTTATTTGTTGCATATTGTTGACCAGATTTTTTATTTTTTCATCGCAGATTCTCCGACTAGTTCATCTTCGGTATTGGCATCGCTGTCTTTGACTTTTGACCCCTTTTTAGTGTACCTTTTATTTCTTTTAACTTGTTGTTCCGCTGATAGCAAATTATCTTCTGATGTTATTCCTTCTTGTCCTTCTGACCAATTATCTGAATCAGCTATGTCACCATAAAAAGTAGAAAAGTCTGCTTGATCTGACATATAATCAATATATTTAATATCTTTCTTGGATTTTTGCATATATTCGTTACCTTTGCATAATTTGATTGAATACTTACCACGTCTTCATTGAATGCGCGCCAAAATGTAAAGTACGTCCTCCCTACGCGATGGTGGGCGCCTGAATGAGAACCCGTATAGACGTCACGTGTCGCGATATGTCGGGCATACCTACACGACGTTTTTTAAACTCGTGCAGTTCCTTAGCGACGAGAAAATAAATTATGCGTACGGTAAATTTATCCACGCGCCATACTTAGCCATTTAGCAAATCTAACCGAGATCATTAATATTAACCGCTATCAAGTAAAAATATCTAAGCTCTAATATTCTTCCACTTTATTTCAGGTTAACTTATACAAATTACACAGTCACAAAATATAATAAAAAGTTAAAATACATAACCACATAAATTACAATTGCTTTGTGTAGGTAAAATCTTCTAAGTGGTTTTAAAGAAAAAAATCATAACAATTAAAAGTACGTAAATACAAATAAATGAAAAGTCAATACATGAAAAACCGACTAAGTTCATATTCCTAATTGTTAGAATGTCGTAACTGCTGGACATTCTTAAAATTACTTTTTTTTGGGCGTTTAGTAAGCTCAAAATTTTGACCGAAATCTCGGAATTAGTGTTGTAAAAATGAGCGCAAAAGTCGTGCGTTTAGCGCTGAGTCGACGCTCATGAGCATTGAAATATATAAAAGACGCGAGCGTTTTAAGCGCGGACTCGAGCGGTTTTACATAGTGTTGTAAAAATGAACGCTGAAGTCAAGCGTTTAGCGCTGAGTCAACGCTCACGAGCTTTGAAACACGTAGAAGACGCAAGCGTTTAAAGCGCCGACTCGAGCGTTTTCACAACACTATTTTTACTACACTACACACAATATCTAAGTAAGAATAAAACTCGCCGTAAAACGATGAGACCTAGACCAAATGACGCAGAAACATCTGGCGGTTCGAATGGTATAAATAACTCATTTTACGGATTTATGTCGGTTAGTAATGATTGCCATTCAAGCGTCGATATGTAAGTCTGATGACAATGCATTAATATGGTACCATGGAGCTGTTCTGATAATAGATTCAGAAGGTGGCTATAGGAACATGTGAACTATACAACGTAACCTTCTCGTGTTTAGGCTCGTAAAATTGGTATTGAGAAGTACTATATAACCCGGTAGTGTTCAGAGTGTGATGAAGCCGAAAGGTGGCCAGTAGAAGCAAACGAGTACTCAATATAACCCGGCCATGTTTGGGCTCGTTGGATTTGTTTTGACAAAAACTTTATACCCGGATGGTGTCCAGGGTCTGCTGATGTAGTCGAAGAGTGACCAACAGAACTACCTATCTACTCAATATAATCCCGCCGTGTTTGGGTTCATTTGATTTATCTTGACGAGTTCTGAAAACCCGGATGCTCTCCGGGGTCTGATGATCGAGCCGGAAGGTGGCCAACAGAACTACCCAACTACTTAAAATAACGCCGACGTGTTGGTGTTCGTTATATTTTTCTTGAAAAGTATCATAGTACTTGTCGTCCTCCGTTGTGTTTTTGCTATAAAAACTTGTTTTTAAAAAGATCTTTTTAAATTATCTGAAGGACAAATCAAAAGTCACCCTAACCGGCGAGCATGTATGAGATAAACTATGAGAGTGAAGAAAGCCAGAGAGGTATATAAGAAAAAAACCTGTCGGAACTCTGTACTCTCTGCCTACCGCGCAAGGGATCTGGCGTGATGATACAGATAGATCTTTTTAAATTAAAATTATTTATTCCTCAAATCTATAGTGAATGTCAAGATTGTTCAGATTGTCAATAGCTAGTTAGAATTGCTATTTTTGATTACTACAAAAGTTAAGTAAGTTACGCAAGTATAATAGGCACTATGAGATATAGGGTTATTTTGTATAATGTCAAAATAAAATGTACAAGGGTTTAAATGATAACGATAGATTTTTCCCCGTTCTTATCACTGATATGGCATAAGTGTAAGCAGTGCAAATATATGATTTTGCAAATGCTCCCTCTATGCTTCTGTTACCACTATGGGCAAAACCGTACGAGTAGTTTTTAAACCGGAAATTTATGATTGTTTCAACACTTGTAGGGCTTCGACAAATTTTTTATATGCCAAATGTGCCGATGCCATCCACTAGCGGGGGTGGCAGAGGTTTACTGAGTACACCCACTTTTCGCCAACGATGTTAGGTCCCATGTAATAGGGGGCGGGCTTATTGACATATACCGGGCACGATTCCCGACTCCGGACTCATAGTAGGAAGGTTTCGTTAGAAAAAGTTCATTTCTCCGACCTTAAAACCTAATCCTTAGAACCCAGGACCTCGTGACCACTAAGCGATGCCCTTGATTGGTTGATTTGTTGGCGAAATTCACAAGAGCAGCTTCATCAGCTTTTTTCCACTTTAGAGCTTAGGCCCTGGTCAAAAGCCAAAGGGGGGGAGGCCATATAAACATAGCCATAGCCTTTGTGTGCCATTCTTCGCGGTTATTTGCCAATCTATGTTAAGTTCTTCCTCAAACTCTCGATATACCATCTACCCACTTTCCACAAGTCTTTTGCCAGCTCTTGTCATCATCAGCCCGTGTCAGTCCACTGCTGTACGTAGACCTCTCCTATAGCACGCCATTGCGCTCGATATTCAGCTCTCCTCCTTAAATCCCTACCCGCTGAATATTGTGTGTTGTGTGTGTGAATGATGTACGCTGCGGCCGCGAGGCCTTTACAGCTTCACCGGACTTAAAGGCGAGCGTGCAACCACTACGCTCTAGCCAGCCAGAAGGGCAAAAGGCGACATACTCGAGGGCGCCTCGGTTGGGCCAGTTGCTGTAGGGGGACGGGTGCACTACTAAGTCCACCGTTCAACAGCCGGCTATGGGAGGGGATCTACTACTACGTCGTCGTCGTCGACCATATTCTGAGCGGAAAGAAGGGATGACAAAGCATCGGGGGGGTCGGTGAGAACATGTTGCGGCCGGCGGTGGCGGCAGGGGTCGGGTTGGAGATCATAGTCGGCGGTGGCTACGATTACCGGATTCGCATGGGTAGATGCGTTCGCGAAGTGACGTGTTGACGCCTTTTTAATAAAGGCGCGAATAGGTTCGAGACCTAGATCGGAGTGGAGGTCGACGTTCCGTACGAACCAGGGGGCTCCTACGGCTTTACGGAGGAAGCGGTTTTGAACCACTTGGAGTTTATCGATGTGAGAGGGGGCCGAATGCCCAAACACAACACACGCATAAGTCATGATGGGTCGAACGCAAGTTTTGTAAAGTGTCACCTTATTTCTAAGGGACATTTTACTCCGCTTGCAGATTAACGAATGGAGACGTCCGAGCACAAAGGATGCTCGGTGACGGAATGACATACTGTCGCCTCACCTAGCTACAGGGTGCCCTACACTACGTTTGCCGACACGCGGTCTCCACTCAAGAACCAGTCTGTCCCATTGGCCATCGGTTCTGCGGCATATGTGACCTGCCCACTGCCACTTCAGCTTGCTACTTCGCTAAGCTATGTCTGTAACCTTGGTTCTCTGACGAATAACTTCATTCCGGATTCGATCCCTAAGAGAAACTCCGAGCATAGCTCTTGCCATAGCTCGCTGAGCGACCTTGAACTGGTGGACAAGCCGCACAGTGACAGGCCACGTTTGGCCACCTTAAATATATTTTGTTTATTATATGGTAAGGATGGATTCATCATCATCATCATCAGCCCAAATCAGTCCACTGCTGGACATAGGCCTCTTCCAATGTACGCCGCAGAGCCCGATCCTCGGCTTTATGCATCCAGTTCCTGCCGGCTATCCGACGTATGTCGTCACTCCATCTCGCGGGGGCGGGGGCGTCCTACACTGCGTTTGCCAGTTCGTGGTCTCCACTCCAAAACCCGTCTGCTCCAACGGTTGTCCGTTCTGCGGCAAATGTGACCAGACCATTGCCACTTTAGCTTGCTGATTTTCAGAGCTATGTCGGTGACTTTGGTTCTATGCCGGATAGTCTCATTTCTGATTCATTTTAGCATAGAAACTCCAAGCATAGCTCTCTCCATAGCTCGCTGAGCGGCTCTTAGCTTACGGACCAGTCCCATCGTGAGATGGATGGATGGATTAATATGTGGCAGTCACATAAAAGAAGCTAAGTATATCACATTATTACTTATGAATTTTAAAAAGCATTGCGTTTGCTATTGCCCCTCGTGTGCGAGCGAAGCACTACTAAATACATTTTTATCGCGGTGTAAAGTATTCTTCTCTTCTTTTTCACCCTCGACTAAAGTTTGAAGTATAGTGTCTTATCGACGATTAAAGTTGCAAGTAAGTCTATCTACAAATTTCACCATCGCTGGGTAGCTCTATCCGACGGTTAAACTAGTATTCATTTCCGAGTAACGGTAATCGTGAAGTAACTAACCAACATTTTGCTCAAGGGTGGCGAAAGAGGTCCTTACGTTCGAAACAAATACAGAGAGGACATGGCGTAAGCTAGCAAGCCTTTTGAATTCCACCAAATACTGACGTTACCTCAGTTTATCATCGCTAGTCGCACAATTCACTCTACATTCGAGTTCGCATAGCTATTAAATATTATCTATTTGTATTTAAAATAAAATTCTTAAAATGGAGTTATGAAACTTATCTCTGCCTACCCCGCAAGAGATCTGGCATGATGATATAGATATATAGACAGATAAATCTTAACATACACAAATTACTTGGATTGACATTCTGCTTACACAAATGGTATCACATTTTACTTATAAATATGTTTTTTTTTTTGGAATTTATTAGATTACTTCTATTTCAAATGCCATCTACCATAATATAATTTAACTTACTAATAACAATGATATAAATAAACCATTTAGTTTTTATCATTCTTCGTCAGATAGTAATGACAAGTGTGGGTGGGGCATAACGTCCTTCTCCCCCTGTGCCACCCCGCGCATTGCCACGGTTAATCGTATAGGATAATCTTATTACGGCATCTCCTCTTTGTATTTTCTTATGATTTTAATTTACTATGTAATATTTTAGGTAAATATGAGCTTAAATAAACAGCGTGGTTTCTGCTACTGCTAATAATGCTACTTTTCGCGAGCTTCTACGGTAGTATGTTTGTATGTCATTCCACTTCTAAAATTGTAATCGATTTTCCAAGCACTTATTGGCATCCAATTACATTTACTCTCGTGTGTTCACGTCTTAACCACTTAACATCATAAAAAAGAGCTCAATATAGAATTACTGAATTCTTTTGTATTTTAATGTTTTAAGTTCACATGAAAAAATAATAATTATCCTTTATACCACATGCTAGGTCTTAATTAAAATACCATATGTGATTAAGAGGGTAGGTTACATGTAGTAGTTAACTGGCCCAGGTTAATTAAGAATTTTAAATGTATATAATTTTCTATTTTATTATTAAGACTATACTTCGCTTACATATTTCCACTCCGGTAAAATATTGATTAACGAAAACTTCCCAGTATGAGTCCGAAGTCTGGAATTGTGTACGGTATATTGCAGTAGGCTCGCCCGCTATTACATGTGACCTAACATCGTCGGCGAAATGTGGGTGTACTCAATAAACCTCTGCCACCCCCGCTAGGAGAATATAAATGACGATATGTGTTTGCTCAGCTCACTTAGTACATTAGAAAGAAGGAGACCTGTGGGACCGCCGTGCTCTTAGTGATTACCAATGTTAAGCAGTGTTTGAATCAGTCGGTCTAAGATGGGTGATCGCTATGGATATTCCATTTTTAAGGGTCTCTGTGCTTCTGAAGGCTAGATAAGCTTTGAAGCATTTCCGTGCTTGGTAAGTTATTGGTGCCGGCTGCCATTGAATGTGGTAGTCGTTACGCCGACTTGGATATCTTATGGGCGGCTTGATGAGTTTTAACAGCAGGTGGCCTCCATCGGTTCAAACTTAGTCCGTGTGGTAATGCATAATCTTATGTATCTCGCTTCGATTTGTGGGAGGCCTATGCCAAATACAAGGGCTTGGAGAGAAATAGAGATAAGACAGTGTTATGAACTCTGTATTATCATCGTCCATTTTAGAGACGGACTCATTTCGAGTAAGTCTAAACCAGATCGAACTAAGAATTTTTGTTTGGATTAGAAGTTAATATTTTAAACAACTAGACCGTGTCTCTTATCTGAAAGGAAAATCAAGAGTCTCCATGATCGGTGAGCGTGTAAGAGACGAACGAGTGGAGGAAACCAGAGAGGTCTGTAACGTAAGAACCTGTTGGATCCCTGTGCTCTCAGCCTACCCCGCAAGGGATCTGGCGTGATGATAAAGATAGACAGATAGAATATATATAAAGATAATTGGTTTGGTATGAAAAACCTCATTTTCAAAAACAACCGACGGATGATTTAACGCAGTGGTTAAGAGCTTAAACCGCTCCGCCCACTGTGTCTTATAGCCGTGGGTTTGATTCCCGGACGGGATAAATCTTTGTGTCACCCACAATTACTTGTTATGGTCTGGGTATTTGTGTATGTGAATTTTCATGTTTGTAAACGCACCCACGACGCAGGAATAAATCCGAATGTGAGGCCACTTATAAAAAACACAAGTTGAAACTTGATTGTTAAAATTAAGCTGCACAAATTATTTAACCTGGTTGTTATAATGATCTGATAAAACAAATCCGAGGCGTATTCATTTAAAGATTAAATTGTTGGTCAAACAATGAAATAGAGAATTAATTTATTCATGACTCTGTTCAAAGGTCCCTTTATCACAAAGGCTTCCGCTGAAATCGTCCGGAATAAAAAAAACTGATGATACACACAATATCTCTTTTGACTGATGCATCCGCTCTATAGCGAAAAAAGTAGATAGGTATTCAGTGTACTTCAATATATTTTACTAGCAGTTTCCCGCGACTTCGTACCCAGTCGACAACAGCGCCACCTACCGGGTCTATGTTATATAACGTATGTTACTTTTGGATAAGGTAGCTTTCCAATGGTGAAAGAATCATAAAAATCGGATCAGTAGTACCGGAGATTATCCCGAACATCCAAACTCACAAACTTTACCTCTTTATTATATTAATATAGATTAAAATAGTTCCGTGTTATGGTTTTGTAGGTACTGCATTCAAATAATATTGTAGTGATTTAAAGTGTATTTTCTTAGTATTTTGCAAAGGACAATGGCAAACTCCCATACATGGTTTTTCCTGATATCGATTTGAAGCGTCTATAAATACAAAAAATGAGAAAACTATAGGGTTTCCATTACTTAAACATAAACACCGAGAATTTTTATTTGAGACTTCGAACAAAAAAAAGATATTAACATTTTAGTTTTAAGGTTATGTCAATACTCCAAATATTCATATTTATATGTCAAGACATTAAATAGTTAGGAATCATGAGCTATTTATAACTTTGAGGCTTCTAAAACACTCAGCGGTAACCATAAAAAAATATAATAGTACCCATTTAACTTAATGCAGCCATACTATTTCATGTTTTGAGGTTATATCAATATGAACTTAATGATATTACCTCTTAATAGGTAGTTAGCATTGGGTCATTGGTGATTTGAATTTACGAGTCTTCTAAAAAGGGGTAACTTGCAACCATTATAAATTATAATAGTAGGCACTACGTTTAAGTATCTACTTACCTTTTATATGAAATATGTAAAGGTGGCGACTATGATCTATCTCTTATCTCGATTTGTGAGACATTTGGCTAGCAGTGGGACAGAATTAGTTGATTCATTATTTTTGTTGTCACCTAGTTACCACCTACAGCAACATAAAACAGGTAAAATAAAAATGGTCATCAAGATTTATTTTATAAATATGTATTCTTCGTCACATACTAAAGCGAAGAGTGTAGTTGAAGAGCGTCTTCTCGTGTCTTGATCCAAGACTTATATCGCTGAGCATTATTTACTCCAATATAACATTTGCACGCACATAATGCGTGTAGGTCTGTCACACCTTTCCGCCTCCGAGCGAAGCGTACCTACACAATTTCTTAATAAAGGTACGATTGGAGTTCGTTTAGAGAAAGAAATTATCAGTTTCGTACGATAACATCGAGTAGCTGCAAGGTTTCAAAACTAAAAATAAATCAAACAACCAGGAAGAAAAAGATTACCGTAAAATGTTTTGGTAATTTGAAGTTGTCAATAAATTGTCAACACAAATGTCATTATTACGAAGTATTGCCACTATATTTCTTTTAAATCAATTCCAGAAACTATTTAACATACGTTGCGTATAATTTTTTTTTTAATGAATAGTTTAGCAATAATTTCAACTATTTGAAAGTAAAACATTACGAGAGTTTTTATAAATCAATAGTCTAACTAAATGTTTATTTACAAATGTTTGTTAGTTTCTACTGTTGACATTATTTTTTTTCAAATGTGGCAATTATGGTCATTCAAATAAAATGGATGAATATGAATTTAGTCAAATGAAGTACTTTAATTTAAAAAATATTATCGTGCGATTTTACATACAAAATTGATTTTGTGTAATAACCGACCGAATTATATTACTAATATTTGCACATGTCGTATTTTTAGACACTTCATAACACATTCAGGTAGGATCTCGCCATTGTTCTTTCCGAGTATAGTTTTTTTTAGTATTTGGTTTTCGGTTTACGAACTCTTTGCATGCAATAATGTGACTTTGCACAAAGGATGCGCTCTCGTTATGTATACACAGTGTACAGTTGTACAAGGGTATTTTGGCTAGCGGCCATAATCGGAACTACTTATGATAGTTATGATAGTTGCAGGGTTGTTGTTTGCTATAGAATTTACTAGAGTTCTTTTTTTAACTATTAACCCGGACCCACCTGTTGAAATATCTCGTCGTAAGTAGAACAAATTTACTAAATATTCATCCTGATTTCACACCAACGCCTTCTTGTTAATGTCTTCCATGGGCCAACGGACCCTTGTCGCACTTTATGTAATGAATTTATAGTAACGTACATTCTTTATTTCGTGATGTGCATCGTAAAAGATAAATATCATCAATGGGAACAAGCAAACAAAATTCTTTTAAAGCAATTCCAAGTTTACATTCAAATATATTTTTTTTATTTTAAAAATACATTCATTCAGTGAATGTTGCCAGTATCTGGCTAGCGTGTTTACGTTACGGTTCTTCCGCATCGTAACATCATCATGTTAAACACTTTTTTTTTCAGTGGTAGAAAATGTTTACGTGATAAAACTTAGCAACAATTTATTGATATCGCAAACACTTCCTAGTATGAGGGTTATATTTCCTGAGTAGAGGTATCGTAATAAGCGACCCAAGATGAAAAGTCACTTATTATAATATAGTACACATATTAGAAGTCTGTTGCAGTCAAATTGACAAATATCATTCATCGTTGCATCTCCATTGCAACTTACAAATGGCGATCGTATTTAATATCAATGCTAGTTAAAAGGATTTTTATAATTTTCTCGATCAATAGTTAGGTGCCCGGACTAGAAGAATGCCCGCAGATTTCTTATCATCTTCCTTTATCATTATAAACACTCGTAAGGTGTCCACTGCGGGATATAACCCTCCTCCGAAAATGCTTAGTGCAAGTAATAAAATTTTACCCGTGACCTTTATCAGGTTATTGGTCTGTAGCGACCCCTATACAACGCTACAATGCTGTTAATATCTACCCACAGATGGCGCCGAATATAAAACCGATGACATTTTATTATTCATACCTAGAACTCGACATGAGAGTTTACTCGACGCGTTGCATACAATAGACTCTCTGTCTGCCTGACTAGAAGATCTTCCCTTTGTCAAATCCTCCCACAACGTGCCAGGCACAGATACATCTTGTGGGGGGCACACCAGGTACCTACCTTATTATAGGTATTTTAGGTGTGTGATCACCGCTAGATAACCTTGTGTCACAATTGTTGGAAGTTCTACGAACAATGTGCTCTGACTGATGGTGTTAGGAATGAATTTTCAAAAAATATTCTGTCTTAGTACTTAGATAGGTCATATAACGAACTTCTGTGCCACATTTAATGCTGTTTAACATAAATTGGACGTTGTCTGTCAGTTAGTTTTATTAAATAGTTATCTGCGATACCATATTCATAATTTAGGATATTATCTTATCAGAAACAAAAAAAAAGCTGGAGAAAATTAGGATAACAAAAAAAATAACTAAAATTAAATAGTTTTAGACTGTGAGTGTGCCTACGTACAAAGTGATAGGTTAGGTGATAAACAACTTTAGGACAAAATACGAGGTGTCTTTATTATACCATCCCTTTGAATCTATTGATAAATAACTTTTATCGTCCGTAGAATAAAAATACCTACCTCGTACAGAATTTGCTCAGATAAAGACATATGCGGATCCTGGCAACTACATGGCGTTTTCTGTCTAATAGATTATTCCTAATATATCGCTTATACGTGTCGTAACAATGACTAACCCAACTACATTCGCAACGGAAATACCGACGCGTTGAAGATCCAAAATTTACTATTCATGAAGCAGACTACAGTTTTTTTTACTTGTAGACAAAGGCCAAGGTCATTTTGGACGGTACCGATCTAGCAATGACAGATTAGTCTGGAGATTAGTTAGATATATTTTATTTAACTACTAGTTGTTACCCAAGACTTCGCCCGCGTGGACTTTACGTAACAAAATTTTTTTTGTAAAATACTAGTAGCCTAAATTACTCCTTATAACATCAGCAGGTCCTGCCGGTTAATGTCTCGTTAAAATCGGTCCACCTGATTCGGAGATAAGCCGAAACAAACATACAGAAAAAAATGTTAAAATTTTTACTTTGTTATAAGAACCGTATATACTTTCATATGTATTTAGTAAAAAGCTTTTTATTGAAATTACAAACAGATACTACAATTTTATTTATTTTTATAGATTTAGTTAAACTCATAATAACAGCATGATAAAAATTCTTATATTGTAGACGCCACTTGTATAGGGACGACATACTAATTACATATACAAGGTGTATCGTTAATAACGCAAGACCTCAGACACCCCGACTAGATTATTGCCTTACGAATACAATACAAAATGAAATTTTCAATTTTAAGGAGTTTTGAGTTATTTTTTAAGTTTTTTTGGATTAGGTATCCAAATTAACCACGAGATCTGTACTATTTCATGTGTTTTAAAGTATATGTATTAGAAATGCATTTAAAATGTCCGCATTAAATGCATAAAATGTTGTTTAATACAGCGCACAGAAGGAGTAACTGCATTTTTTGCAAATTAAAAAGAAATGTAAGATACATTAAAAATCGTTGGAATCAATTCAGTTACCAATTAAGAACAAACTGCTTTCAGGTCTTGCGTTTATTATGTTACAGCTTGTATATATGTCATTCAAACCATTAATAAAGATAAACGCAGAAATAAAATAATTTTAATTTATAAAGAGAATATAATGATAATATGGCTTAATTGTGTTACTTAGAGAATTTCCTTTACCATATTTTATTTAGCATCTTTGATCTAATAGTCAGAAACATTAGGGATATCAAACTATTTCCACACCAGAACAGGTATAGTTGCTCCTTGATTGTATTTTCACTTTCTCAAGTAAATTTATGAACCTCAAGTTTTAGATGGGATCTGCCATGTCAAGCTGCTTGATCAACCACAAAAGTTTTACTATATTTGTAATTTTATACAACATCTATACTAAAAAGTGTATCTGTATTTATCACTAGCTGTTATCCGCGGCTACGCACGCGTTTATTTTGTAATTTGACACAGGTCTCTCAAGCGCAATCTTATTCAACGCAAACGCCGTCTCATAAAAAAACATACAATACTTAGATACTTTTAAACCTTTTCTATCTACCCTGCCAAATAATGTAATCTGGAGAAATAATATATAAAAAGGTACATTGCGAGATAAGTATGTAACATAGTTTTGTCAGAACATGTTGTGTCAGTCTTCTCGTAAGAATATACAGTTCATGTTCATGATCATAATTAGTATGATTAGACAAAGTTTCGTGTACGAACAGAACCCGAATCCAAATATTAGTTCATGGAGGAATTCATGTGTAGGTAAAATCACGCATTTTAACGTAAGACTGCAGCTCGAGACTAACAATAATTAAAATAATATTTTTTATGGTTTATCCCGCAATTATTCCGGATTGATTGTTGTTTCCGGGATAAAAAGTATTTATTATTTTAAGTTAGGGAATTACCATACCAAATTTCATTGAAATCCGTTCGGTAGTTTTTGCGTAATTGAAACACCAAGAGACAGACAGACAGACAATAATGTAAAAAAAAATTGTTTCGGCCTCTATATCGATAAGAAATGTAATCCAATTAAAAATTTTGAAAAATATTTGATGTATAGATTCGGCTCGGTTAAGTTTTATTATCTATATATTAATACGTAAAGGAGTATGAAATTTCCCACACTTATAGTTTATATAGAGAAGAAGTGCAGAATGCTAATATTTTTTTTGAATTATGCGTAAAACATACATTAAATTAATAAAAAAAAACATTACACACACTACCATGTATTTGACACAATACACTTCAAAATATTTGTCTATAGTTTTACTGAATGTCAAACATAACCAGCAAACAATGAAAGAGTTTTTACATAAAACATCGCTTACAAAGAAGTTTTGTATCATTAATTAAATTATCGAAATATGTATGTCAAGTTCAATGGACAGCATTTTCTTTATCGCATGGTTTTTTGTTACAGTAAAAAAAAATAATAAAGGTCTTCTTTATTTTAATCATTTTTTGTTTTTTTTTTATTATTTACATTTCATATAATTTCTTTGGAAATAATAGGCAATTTATCAGTGTACCCTTGGCGAAATCTGTGATTATAGTATAGTCTTATATGTATAGTCTTTGACAATAGAACCTTAATAATGTTTAAACTTATAATTTAAATTAATTATGGTCGAATTTCGACCAATGGGCGACCACTAGTTCTAGTAAAGATCCATTTATAAAAACATGCTTGGATGAAGACGGATAGTGGTGCAACTTTAAACGCCGGAGCACATCCGGGATGCAACATTAGATCAATCTTACCATAAAAATTTATTGTCACCGGAATTATACCAATATGTCAACTCTGTAGGACAATCTATCTATCTATCTATCTATAACCTCACGCCAGATCCCTTGCGGGGTAGGCAGAGAGGACAAAAGGAAGTGTTTTAATTTAGCTTGCAAGATTTAGCCTTAACACACATTGCAAGTAAAAGCTAGCATAAAAATACATCATCACGCCTATATTCCCTAAGTGATGGTGATAGAGGTGTACTGTGTACTTTTTGCCGACCATGCTAGGTCCTGATGTGATAAGGAGTGAGCTTCGTGCTATTATAGCGAGCACAATGTCTGACTCCGGACTGGGATGTTTTTATCAAATATTACACTTTCTCCAACCAACGAGGGAGACATAAAAATTAAAAAAAAAATCTAAAATACTCTACCATCAATTATCAGATAAAAAAACTTCGTTTAGAGATTTAAATAAAAATTATACACTTATCAAAAATCAAACCAGATTTTGAAAAAAAAACTTACATACTTAATGTTTCTATGAAACTTTATGTCTAAAATTAAAACGTATGCTGTATTAAGTGAACTTCGTAATATTCTGACTCTACACACAGGCATTTCCGGTAAGCACGTGGCACAAGGAATGTGTATTCTGATTAAATCGACGTAAAACGTTTACATTTCGTAATAGAATATAGAACTCTGAAGATTTTAATCAGAATCAGAATATTTATTATTCATGTAAACCATTACAGTATTTATGAATCGTCAAAATAGTAACAAAGACTCTACCACCACTTCGGAATGTCATTCCTGTGGAGAAGAAGGGCAAGAGACTCCACGGTTACTCTTTTAAAATAATATTTTTACAATCTTTCCATCTAAATTTTGTTGTGGGGTATGGGAGAACAATGTAGTATCAGGTGAGTCTAAATTAAATTAACCAAGTTAAACTATTCATGTGAATGGCTACATGGTTCTCTCATTTACAGATAAAGAAATGAGGAAGAAAAATGATAAATTTTATTTAACTACTAGAAGGAAGAGAGGGATTAATAAATAATAATAGCTGAACATGTTATCCACATTCTGGTGGAGCTGGAACATCACCTATCCAGGCATTTTTATCTTTTAAATAATAATCAAGAGTATATTAAGCTCGCTTGCAGAGCGTACGTTTAATACAGGATTTGAATTTATTTTCACTAAGTTGAGTGAAGTCAAGTGGAATTTTATTATAAAATCTAACACAGTAACCCCATGAAAGACGTGTGAATTTTAGACAGACGAAATTGCGGTTGATCCAATTTATTTCTATGTCGCCTGTTATAGCAATGCCTATCACCTAGCTGATTAAATAGATTAAATTTTTCCGTGTGTACATTATGTTTTCATAAATATACTGACATGGGACCGTCATAATATTGGCTTCTTTAAACAATTCTCTCAAAGAGTCGCGACTACCTAAGTTATAGATGACCCTAATAGCCCTTTCTTGTAAGATAAAAATAGAGTCAATGTCAGCTGCCCTACCCCACAATAATATACCGTAAGACATGACACTATGAAAGTAACTGAAGTAGACCAACCGCGCGGTGTCCAGATCAGTAAGCTGTCTGATTTTTCTTACGGCATAGGCAGCGGAACTGAGTCGTTTACCTAAAGTCTTAATATGAGGGCCCCATTGCAACTTAGAGTCAAGCGTAATCCCTAAGAAAGCTGTATCATTTATAAACTCAAGTTTCTCGTTATTAAGTATAATATCACATGCAGTATTTTTCACATTCGGTAAAGAAAACCGTATATATTTAGTTTTCTTGTTATTAAGCACTAAATTGTTGCATGTGAACCAATTATGTACTTGAAGAATAGCGTCATTTACCTCGTCTAAGTTATTTACATGTCTACCTACTTTAAAGAGCAAAGAGGTATCATCAGAAAACAACACTACCTTCGCCCGCCCCTCAACTGCTCGAGGCAGGTCATTTATATATACCAAAAATAGAAACGGACCCAATATCGATCCCTGAGGAACGCCCATTTTAACTAAAGCTCCTAGAGATTTCATTTCGTTTATTTGAACACACTGTT
Organism: Phalera bucephala; assembly: GCA_905147815.2. Taxonomy (NCBI): domain Eukaryota; kingdom Metazoa; phylum Arthropoda; class Insecta; order Lepidoptera; family Notodontidae; genus Phalera; species Phalera bucephala. The sequence continues at coordinate 2,542,800 of LR990609.1, read as the reverse complement.
GTCTATCTCCTCCTAAGTAAGATTTAAGTAGATTTAGTGCTTTACCTCGGATTCCATAATGCTCTAGTTTAAGCAACAGCGTTTCATGTTCAACACAATCAAATGCCTTCGACAGGTCGCAAAAGATGCCAATGGCGTCCTGAGAGTTCTCCCAAGCATTAAAGATATGCTTTATTAAGGACACACCGGCGTCGGTAGTACAACGTCCTTTGGTGAAGCCATATTGTTGGTCATGAAGGATGTTATTAACGTTGAAGTGGTCTAACATTTGATTAAGCATTATCTTTTCAAACACTTTGCTGAGCACTGGCAAAACAGATACAGGCCTATAGTTGTTAGGATCATTACTATTGCCGGATTTAAACAGTGGTATTACTTTACTAAACTTCATTAAATCCGGGAACTCTCCCTGATCTACACACATATTAAAAATTAAAGCTAAGTGAGGCGCGATTGTATGAATAATTGATTTACATACTTTAACAGACATGCCCCATAGGTCTTCTGTTATTTTTATTTTTAGATTATTAAAGACTTTAATAACAGACCGTGGACTAGTATATTTGAACCTAAACTCTACAGGACAAGGACCAATGCTTTTTTTAACAAATGAAACCGCAAGGCTTGAAGAGGTTTTTAAATATTTAGTCATCTCTATTGGAATATTAGTAAAAAATCTTTCAAATTCGAGAGCTACTTCTCTGTCTGTGTTAAAGAGACCGCGCGGAGTCTCAATGGTGAAGTCTGTACTGCGTCGTTTAGACCTCCCGGTTTCATTATTAATAATTATCCAGGTGGCCTTTAAATCAACTTATACATACCAAAACAATTAATCCTTAGCTACTTTATGACGACTGATTTCCATTTTGATTGATTGATTGATTTATTTATTTATTTATTCTTTATGCACATATGTATGTACAAAGGCGGACTTAATGCCTGAGGCATTTTCTCCCAGTCTACCTTAGGGTGGTGTGGAAACATGTGTGGTAGGTGCGAAAATACGTAGCTAAAAATAGTAAGAAAAAAAAAAAAATTAATAATAATACTGTTAGCAGAACAAAAAAATGCCTCACAAGAAGTGGGGAAGAAATGTGGTGGGGAGATTCCTATATAAGCGGTTGCCCGCTCAGTAGGACAGTCTTCGCGGTAGAATCAATTCGCTAAGAGGAACTTCTGTCCGTTTGATTGTCAATTTGCCTGCTCTGAATTATTTTTCTTGTTTTAAAATAATCTAATTGTATTATTGAGTTATAGGTTTTGTTTTATGATTAAAGTATTCCTTTTGTTGGTAAAAAGTGGTGCCATTTCGGCAACCATGTCTTTTTTTTTATTATTTCTGCCACGGATTCCTAAAATCAGAAGTGGCATACGTTCATTTCCACGTGTCCCGATTCGCTTTGCCTCCGAAAAGATAAAAAAAAAAACTTAACAGGGTATTCAAATTGACAAGTACATCATTCGGGTAGACAATTTTTGTTATTGCTTTTAAAAAAAAATGAAAGGGATATGTTGTTAAGTGAGTGTTGAGGTTATGTGGTAAGGTACACCTACATTGAAGCATCTCTGGTGAATTCGTTCCAAATTGTTTTGTGCGACTCTGAATTGTGCTTACAGATACGCATTGATTGTTGCACACATAGTGAAAGATTTTATTTTTTATCTGCTGTTCTATTGATTAGGTTATTGAACGTTACACTTGCGTGTTAATAAGTGACAAAGATGCCTGATAACAGCCGAAAAAATAGAAGCAGTTCGAGGAAACGTGATTCGCGTTCGAGGTACCACAGTTCGCGTTCCGAAAATCGTTATTCGGGTCCCAAGAACCGTGATTAGAGTTGAAATCACCAGAACTCAAAGCTTAGTCTTACCTGTACCCGACGTATCTCTCCTAATTATCCATTAACTGACCAAATGCAACAAATTCTAGATAAGACTGTCATCATTATAAGAACGATGTCACCCGTCTTCGTCGCAACCACGCGAGCCGCGTTCCGGCGCGTCGCCAGCGACGCCGCCGCGGCCGCAGGTGGTGGCTGCGACTGCGACTGCGACTGCAACTGCAACTGTAGCAGAGCGTAGAGCGTCGGCAGTTCCATCATCGCCAGGACGATAGACTGTCGTCATTAGAAGAACGATGTCACCCGTCTTCGTCGCAACCACGCGAGCCGCGTTACGGCGCGTCGTCAACGACACCGCCGCGGCCGCAGGTAGTGACTGCGACTGCGACTGCAACTGTAGCAGAGCGTAGAGTAGTCGGCAGTTCCATCTTCGCCAGGACGTTCCGTGAGCGCGATTACAAATTCGGACGTTAAATCGACTGATCGCATTATCGACTAGATGCGATTAATAAACACTACGGTAAGATCCAACCAAGCTTATTACATCTTGAATTTTGATCCAAACCTTAACGATATAGACACCTGGTGCGAAGAAGTAGACCGTGCTAGAATTCTTAATAATTGGAGTGTCTGTCTCGCATTGGGAATTGTCTGAAGGGCGATGCTAGGGCTTGGCTTAACGAATGGGTGACTAGTGACCGTAGTTGGAGCCATTTTAAGACTGCATTAAAACCTTTGTGCCCCAGGAAGCCTGACATTGCTAATATCCTAATGAGGTTATGAGTACCAACTCGGACAAATATCCAACATATGCCGATTATGCTCGCCGATCCGTACTAAAGTTGCGCATAGTATGTGGGTTAAGCGATCAGTTTATTTCAGCGATAGTGATAAGCCTCATTACTGACCCGTAAATCCAGGCCTCAGCAACTAATGCAAAATTTGTGCCAAATGAGTTGGTAGAATTCTTAATTTTTGTTAATCTAATACGGCAACTTTTAATTTTAAAAAAAACCTAGCAATACGTCACGCAGTGATCGTTTCATAAAACCTAGTCATGATACAGACACTCGTAAGCGGAGGTTTGAGGATAATAGATGTTTTTTGTGTGGCCAACATGGACATAAACAAGCTAACTGTAATAAAAGACCCGAACCTGCCCCCGAATTTAACTAAATCTGAACGGTGTAGTTTTGTAAAAAACCTGGCCATAGGATAGAAACTTGCTTTGCAAAGTTAAAATCAGGTTCTCGCGATACGAAAACAGTTAACTTTTGTCAGAAAAACCCTTCGTCAACACTTAGAGGCTGGTAAAACATTTGTGTACATCGATGATGCACTGATTTTGAGCAGTACATTTGATGAGGGTCTGCTAAACCTTCGCAAGGTACTCCAGACTCTGACTAATTTGGGTTTTTCGATTAATTTAAAGAAGTGTTCGTTTCTGTCAACTAAGATAGAGTACTTGGGACGTACCAAATCAGGGTCAGGTACAGCCGAGCGAACGAAAAGTTCAGGCTTTGGTGGAAGCACCAATTCCGGGAACAGTTAAGCAGGTCCGTCAATTCTTGGGATTGGCAAACTATTTCCACCGCTACATAGCTGGTTTTGCTACTAAAACTGCTCCTATAACTAAATTGACAAAAAAAGGCGTACCCTTCCTTTGGGGTAGTGAGCAGGAAGAAGCACGGCAGGATACAATTTCGCAGCTTACGAGCCAACCTGTTTTGGCTATATATGATCCTAACTTGCCTATTGAAATCCATATGGACGCAAGTTCTATAGGATACGGTGCAGTGCTTCTCCAAGTTCACGAAAAGGGTCACAAACGAGCACTTGGCTACTTCAGCAGGAGAACTCAGGGTGCTGAGCCAAGGTACCATTCCTATGAGCTCGAGATCTTGGCTGTCGTTAAGGCCTTGCAGAATTATAGACACTATCTGGTCGGCGTTCATTTCACGGTTGTAACTGATTGTAATGCGCTAAAAGCCACGTAACAAAAGAAAGATTTGTTGCCCCGCGTAGCCAGATGGTGGATGTATCTGCAAGATTTTAATTTTACATTGGAGTACCGTAAGGGTACTTTCCATGTCACATGCAGACTATTTGACTCTCAACCCGGTTAACGTTTGCGAAGCACACAAGCGGCAGAATTGGGCTCAGATAGCACACGCTGCTGATGTAGAAACTCAACTGCTCCAAAAACTGACAGACTGACAACTGGACTCTAGCCATTATGTTCGAAAGAATGACGTTTCTTTGTTTGGTACACCAACATTAATTGTAACAGATCGTGGTCGTATGTTCCAAAGCTCAGAGTTCACAAAATTTGTAACAAAGTTGGGCATTGATGTGAATTTCATCACACATGAAATGCATCACTCGAACGGGCAGGTTGAACGTTACTGCCGAACACTACTGAACATGGTTCGCATAGAATGCAATCACCGACAAAATGAATGGTCAAACGTGATGTGGCGACTGTAGTTGGTGTTGAACATAACCAAGCAGAAAACCACAAGGCAATCACCTTTGAATTTACTGGTGGGCGTTGAAGCGGCTACGCCGCTTATTCGTCACCTTGTCCGGGATATCACTCTCGAGGACTCTCATCCGAACCGCGAGGCGCTGAGGGAGGTGCATAGACAAAGAGCATCTGAGCGCTTGAAGATAAATAAACATCAACAAGACGCAGTCGTTAACGCGGACAGGAGACCTCTTCGATTATATAAAACTAATACACTTGTTTTTGTTATCAAACAGGCACAAGCAACTGGCAAGCTCGACTCAGGCATACGTGGCCCGTACCGCGTGGTCAAGGCGCTTCCCCATGGTCGATACGTGCTGCAACTGCTGGCAGGCTCTTATGGAAAAACGACCCAGGCTGCGGCAGAGTTCATGGTGCCGTGGCGAGGGAAGTGGACTCCCAAGGCGTGTGCTGCCTTCTTTGAGTGTGAGCTTGTAATGCTCTTGCGTGATAAGCTAACGTCGTGCCTATGTCATGCAAGAGCAGAGGTTGCATGGTACGCGAACGTCGTGCCTATGCCATGCATCTGTAGGGACACATGGTATGCTAACGTCGTGCCTATGCCATGTCGTGAGAAATATGCTAACGTCGTGCCTATGTTTCTCACCGTCAGAGATAGCTAACGTCGTGCTTCCTCTCTGACTCGAGTGACCGTGGTTCACTGTGGGTCGTTGTCTTCGGTAAGATCCGGAGCAACGATATTTGTGAAAATGTTAAGTTGTGGTGATGCGACTGAATTGACTGCAGCGGTTCTATTGCATCACCATGATGTGTGTAATTTCTGGAAAATAATTCTGGAAATTGCAGGTACATTCTAAAGACTTAGAATTATAATTTTGTGTTCCTTTGCATCCCTCAGGCGCAGACTATAGTGATAAGGCAGAGCCTGAGCGAGCTGTCAGCAACGAAGATGTGCCTTACCGTGAAGAGACTGCGGAGCCTCTACCAGTCAGCTCCAGTGGAGGAGTCTTGCAGCTTGAGACACAGGAGCACGAGGACGTCCTCCAGTCAGGAGAGGCCGTGTTAGCAGAACAAAAAAATGCCTCACAAGAAGTGGGGAAGAAATGTGGTGGGGACATTCCTATATAAGCGGTTGCCCGCTCAGTAGGACAGTCTTCGCGGTAGAATCAATTCGCTAAGAGGAACTTCTGTCCGTTTGATTGTCAATTTGCCTGCTCTGAATTATTTTTCTTGTTTTAAAATAATCTAATTGTATTATTGAGTTATAGGTTTTGTTTTATGATTAAAGTATTCCTTTTGTTGGTAAAAAGTGGTGCCATTTCGGCAACCATGTCTTTTTTTTTATTATTTCTGCCACGGATTCCTAAAAATACTATATATAAAACTAATAATAATGTTATACATAAAAACATAATTTTAATTAATTTTTAATACGCACATGCTTTCGAAAAGACAGAGGTGCGTGCCTGGGTTTGAACCCGAGACCTTTGACTTTGCAGTCCAACGGTCTAACCACTAGGCTATCACTGCTTATCATAATAACATATAAACATATATATATATACATATACATAATGACGTGAAACTATCATTGAGAGGATTCTGCCAACATTTCGAGTAGGTACTCGTGTAGTTTTTTTTTAAAAGAGAGACGGTTCGTTACCATCCTGAGTTCCTGAGGCAATGCATTCCAACGAAGGATAGATTGGACGAAGATGAAGGAGTGAATAAAATCAGAACGATGAGAAGGGCACTGAAGAAGACGATTACTTGAGGAGCGAAGATTGATCATGCAAAACACATCAAATTATAAACAGAAACTGAAGAATATACTATAATCAGCTACAATTAAAAGTCAAATTGGAATGTACCGGTGATTTTTGCTAAGACTTATTGTTTTAATAGACCTAAGCTGTCCTATACCTACTCTTATAATACTCAGAGCCAAATTCACTATAGCGGCGGCTCATTATTAAAGCTGTAAAGGCCCCGCGGCCAACAGCGTAGATCATTCACACACACACACACACGATGAAAAAAAAATATTTTAATGTTTGGATCACCGTCACTGAAAACGAAGTGGAGGACTATATGCATTGTTTTAATGATATTTCTGTTCCGTTATACAGTAGTATATTTTTCAGACTAGCGATATATCGTACATAAACTGGAATACAGTTTGATGTGTTCCATTAAAACGAGCGAAATCGAGTGTTGTAGATAGCAATAAAATCTAACGTGCCGCCTGTAAACCGAACAATCTCCTGACGATCGCTGTTTCGTAAACATCTATGATAATCTAAAACCTACCAACTTTCAATAGCAGCCGTCTGAAACACAAACCCTACAGCCCTATTACTACAGTCTAATTTTGAATAACATATTCGTGAATTGCCATTGGGTTTGATAGAATAGTGGTCGTTATAATGACGTACATTTGAAAAATAATTGGTATCTTCCGCAGTAATTCCGTAAGTGCTTATACTATACAGACAACGATTAATACGAGATTTGTAAAATATTTTGATGTGAGAATCTTTACGACTGTGGGTAATGTCAATTTTAGGCTTGCCAAAAATCCACACTTCCTCTAAACATTGTAGGAAGAGATGAAATCTAAAATATTGTGTCTGTTTTGTCCTGTGTCTAATAAAAGTTTCTTTTTTGCTTTGTTGTATTTATGTGTACGTAAGACGATTATGTATATGTAAGATAAGCCATTTTGCCATTTATGCTTTTAAAACTTTATTTTCATAGAAGTAATCAATGAGGATTATAATCAGACAGGACATACATTTAAATACTTGTCGACCCACACCGCAATCCTAAATAAACACACTAATAAATTTTATATTTATCAAAACTAAACGCCAAACGGTCAGTAGTTCGAAGAAAACGCTACAAGAATCGCCCGTAGTAAAGTTGTATAGGATAAAATTTATATGCTAATAAATCAATTGTGGAGAATGTGAATAAGACTATGCATCTGTTTATTGCCAAAACAGCTGAATGTGGTACGAAAACGCCAGAATGCGTTAAAACAGCTGCCTCTAGTAGGCCACGGTCACTGAACGTTAGGTATGGGGCCGGGAAGTTAGCAAGAAATACAATCTTACCAATAAAACAAGTGCGAAAGTTGGGTTGAAATCTCTGTCATTCCGAAACGTTCAAATGTATTTGTGTAAAATTTCGAACATAGGTTTTTAGATTTGGTCTGCCTGGTAGTTATAGTGTCGTTATCATAATTTGGCTTCAATAGGGTGACTTGAATTGCCAAAAGCTGGTACCAACGGGTTAGGATACCTTACGAAGCACGAAGATCCTTAAAAATGGACATCCTACTACAAACGGTCTCCCATCTCAGACTGACCGAGCTGAACGCTGATAAACCTTTGTGATAATTAATGATACTGCAGTTCCACAGTCCTACAACCTTCTCTGGTTGAACTGGACCCACAGAATTTAAACGAATGGTGTGATAGAGGAAATACCTATTTTTAACAATCGTTGGTTAGGGTGATAAAAGCATAGATACAATTTTTTTTTTTACTAACTTATCGTATCTCACTGCTGGGCAAAGGTCTCCATCTTCTCCTTCCAAATGATGACCATTCAGGCTGTTATGCATCGAGATCATCACGTCACCGCTTCTAAGGATTAAGACCTAGGCCTAGATACAAATACAGATAAAAAACCTACTTCTCGTGTTCGTTGTTTTTACTTCGACTTAAATTCGACTCTTTATTTAAAATTGTATCCATATAATTCCAATTTAAATTTATCATTTCAGCTTATTAAATCACGTATATAATTATTCGATAGCGCAAATAACATTGCAATAGTTTTCAAAGGTATTAATCGAAATATTTCACATCATTTTCAGTTACAGAAACTTTTAGGATCCAATAACTAATTAAAATATACATATATATGTATTTATCAAAGAGAATATAATCACTACGTTTCATGAGGCAGAACTTCATATTAGAGCACGAAATTACAAATTGTATGGAACTTACACGCAAAGTTCTACCGCCATGATAAAATTAAATGTTATTGCTGCCAACATAAAATTATGATATGCTGCCAACCTAATAAAACAATACTGCCAACATAAAAAAAAAAGAATAGGGATGTAGCCTTGACGTTAAATTTAATGGATCTATCGATATCGTTATGTAACATTTTTAGGGTTCCGTAGCTAACTAGATTCAGCAGGTAGTACTGCTGCATACAATGAAATAAAAAATAGAATAATGATTTTACGTAATCACACTGAATTTCCAATGATGTCAATATAAAGAAATTTAATATTTTAACTACCATACAAAAATTTATTAGATAGAATTAATTTATTTTATTAATACAGCTTTTTTATAGAAATATACACAAGTCTTCATATTCCACGTACCGCCACTCATGGTTTACATCTGTAAAAAAAAGTTTGCGTGTCAAAAAAATAGAACAACACAGTACTAGAAGCTTTAGTATCAAATATATATTATTAATATTAAGAATGAAAGGTATCGATAACATGACTGTACATCACTATTGTTATTAATATTTTCATTTATCTGAACCGCAAGAACTATAATGCCTGTAATGAATGTAAAAATATAGTATTATAACAGAAACATACATACTGATCTTTATCCAGTGGAAATTTTGCCATAAATATTATTTTCTTGTCACCTACCCGACTTGTTTTTACTTGGCATATTTCGAAATTAATTTTTCCTCATTTTGGCATATGCAACACCACGGTAAAAACAACGCTAATTATATTTAGTAATACACCTTCTAAAGGGATATTAAATTACCATTGTTTTAAATTAACAATAGTAATTTTATATGTATTATAGATACAATACTTCAATTTGTCAACTCGAAATGAATTGACAGATCAGATTAAATATGGCAGAACAGTATAATGCACCTAAAAGCAAAAGCAGACAGTTATAAAGCACGTATTGAGGATACACGGCTTTTGCTTTCAACGGGATTAAAAAGACAGCATATCTGATATAAATCGTTATTTCTATAAGACTTTTGCCAGCCTGGTAGGTATTTCTTCTTCTTATTTTAATTAATGGCCGCACACTTTAACCGTGTATTTCGCCAATGTCAAGTAGTAATAGAGTATAATAGTAAATTATAAAAATTGGCTTCTTGTCGCCATTACGGCAAAAAACAAAAGCCTGGTAGATATTTATTTTTAGTGATTTTTATTATCTTTTGAAAGATGTCTATGTTTGCTTATCGACGTTTTGGCATAAACCTACCATCAATATGAACTTCATGTCAAACGAACCAAAGGAGGTACAAAGTGCTGAAGAATATAAAATCGCGTGGCAATCTTTGGTTCGCCTTCCAACTACACATCATGTAAAAACTACTTAAATAAAGTAATAAAGGCGTACCATATTTTCAGTAAGTAAAGTACTGTTTTATCGTTTGCAAGTAGCCATTTGCTTAAAAATACAGAATTTTGAAGTCCATTTGGGTGGTAAGACAATGTGTTTAGGAAAAAAATGCATCTTTATTTTTATACATACGTTATTCGCATCTCTGAGCAGTGATAGCCTAGTGGTTAGACCGTTGGACGGCAAAGTCACAGGTCTTGGGTTCAAACCCAGGCACGCACCTCTGTCTTTTAGAAAGCATGTGCGTATTAAAAAAATAACTGTCGCTTGCTTTAACGGTGAAGGAAAACATCATGAGGAAACCTGCATGCCTAAGAGTGTCTGGTAGGTGTGTGAAGTTCGCCAACTCACACAGGGCCAGCGTGGTGGACTATAAGTTAACCCTCTCAGTCTGAGAGGAGGCCCGTGCCCACCGGTGGGACAGTTTCTTATCAGGGCTTATATTATTATTATTATTCGCATCTCTTCGCAACACCTTCCACTCTCTAACTACAATACCAATACGCTATCATTCTCCAAACGGGGGCAATGATATACTTATAACTAATTGTACGCTGATGACATGAAAATACTCTGCCCCATAAAAACACTGAGGACACTACCTATCTTCAAGAAGACCTTGACAGGTTTCAACATTATTGTCTTGTTAACAAAATGGACCTCAATGTTGAAAAATGTTATGTCTTTTCACACACACGTATACAGATTCCAATAATCCACAGCTATAACTTAGCCAATACCACAATAGCTCGAGTAAATAGTATCAGAGATCTGGGTGTTACGTGTTTAATTCTAAACTCCTTTTCGACAGTCATATTAATGAAGTGAAGTCCGATGGAATGTTGTGCGAGGCACAAGGGGGTTTCAGGTCTGGAAGAGGATGTTCGGATCAAGTCTTCTCACTCCGCAACATCGTAGAGAAGCATCTGGCAGTGGGGCGGAAGGTTTTCTGCGGTTTTGTAGATCTGGAGAAGGCATTTGACAGAGTTGTGCGAAAGAGACTTTGGGACATTTTGCCAGATTATGGTATAGATGGCACTCTGATGCGAGCCGTCCAGTCCACTTATGTGGACTGCAAGGCATGCGTACGGGTGGGTGGTAACAGGTCACCTTGGTTTGACGTTAAAATCGGCGTCAAGCAGGGTTGCGTGTTGTCCGCTAGACTGTTTATAATATATCTGGACAAAAGTCTTCAAAGACTGAAAGCGATGAATGAAGGTGTACAAATGGGTGACTTAGTGGTAAACCATCTACTTTATGCAGATGACGCGGTTTTAATAGCGCCAACAGCCACTGATCTGCAAACACTAGTCACAGTTATGAAAGACGACTGCATGATCAATGGCTTACACTTGAATGTGAAGAAAACCAAGATTATGGTTTTTGAAAGGGAAGAAACCAGAACGAATGTAAGGATTGTGGTTGGTAACGATGTGCTGGAGCAAGTAAATGAGTTTGTATATCTTGGATGCGCCTTTAGTAAGGATGGGAAATACACCGCTGATATAGAGAGAAGAGTGAGTGCAGGGAACAGAGTGAATGGTGCGATGGGAAAGCTACTCGGGAGCCGGCACTTAAGTCATAAGGCGCAGCTGGCTATACATAACGGAGTTCTTGTCCCAACGCTGTTATATGGTAGCGAGAGCTGGGTATGTAAGAAGGAGAATGAAAGTAGGATAAATGCGGTAGAAATGCGAGCTCTGCGGAAGATGTGCGGAGTGAAGCTGACCGACCGCATTAGCAACAGCATAGTAAGACAGCGAGTAGGTATGAAAGATAGTATCGGTGTAAAGATGAGAAAGGGCATGCTCCGTTGGTTCGGGCATATAGAAAGAATGCCAGAGGAAAGAATGACAAAACAGACATACAATGTGAAAGTGGAAGGATGCAGGTACCGGGGAAGACCTAGACTATCTTACCACGACCAAATAAACAGAGTCTTATCTAATGGAAAAGTCAAGAGTCTCCGTAACCGGCGAGCGTGTATGAGACGAACTATGAGAGTCGAGGAAGCCAGAGAGGTATGTAAGGAAAGAACCTGTTGGAACTCTGTACTCTCTGCCTACCCCGCAAGGGATCTGGCGTGAGGTTATAGATAGATAGATATTAATGATATAGTGCACAAAGCATTTAAGGCACTTGGCTTTATTTTGAGACTCTCATCAGAATTTCAGAACATTAAAACTTTCAAAATTCTATATTGTGCTTTTGTCCGCAGTCATCTGGAATATGCCTCACAAGTTTGGAACCCTAAATATAGTATCATTATATTATTAGGTAAAGCAAAAACTTTGTACCCCTTTTTACGAAAATTGCGTGGACGGAGGAGTATGAAATTTCCCACACTTATAGTTTATATAGAAAAGTGCAGAATGCTAATATTTTTTTTTTAAATTATGCAAAAAAATACAATAAATCAATATTAAAACATTACATACACTACCATATATTTGACACACACACGAATATATACTCTTTTGTTTATTGTTAAAGTCTGTGGTCAAATTGAGAATAGATTAATATTGTTTGTCTTTAATATTATTTGTCTACAGTGTTACTGAATGTCAAACATAACCAGCAAACGATGAAAGAGTTGTAACAACAAACATCGTTTACAGAGAAGTTATATCATTGATTAAATTATCGAAATATGTATGTCAAGTTCAATCGATAGCATTTTCTTTATCATGGCGTTTTTAAAAGAAAAGTATTCTTTATTTTAATCAATTTTTCGTTTTTTTTTATTTAAAATCATATTCAATTTGTTTGAAAAAAATTGGCAAATTAACAGAGTAGCCTTCGCGAAATCTTTTATTATAGAAGCACAATAGAACATTGATACATTGAATTTGAACTGAACACTGGTACAATAGAACATACAATAGAACAACAATAGAACATTGATAATGTTCAAACCTATAATTTAAATTAATTATGGTCGAATTTCGACCAATAGGCGACCACTAGTATATATAAATAGAGTTGAAAACATTCAAAAAAAGTTTTTAATATACTTACAATATCGATCAAAGCTTCACTTAGATAATTATTTTACTCGTTGTAAAAAGTTTCACATTCTTCCATTACAAGAGCGAAGACGAGTGGCTGATCTAGTGTACTTATTTAATATAATTAATTATTCAGTTGACTGTCCTGAATTATTGACTAAAATTGGATTTCGCACATCATCAATTCTACTTAGAAAACCGAATTTACTCCATGTTCCTACGGGTTAGTGTGCTTACAGGCAAAATGCACACGTAGTCAGTTCAAGCAGATGTTTTATCGCTATGTCTCATGTAGTAGATATTGATCCCTTTACTACGAGTACCACTAATTTGAAAAAGACTCTGTGTAACCATTTCTTCGACTTAGGTCTTTAGATATTGCTGGTATAACTTTAATCCTTGCATTAGTGCGTTCTTGCGTTATTGAATTTCTATTAGTGGAAACTTTTAATTGCCCTTATTCTATTTATTGTTCTGTACTTACTCACTGTATTAGCTGTAAGTTTTCTCAAGTATTAAAATAATATAAAATCAAAAAATAATATAACGTTTATTTTGCAACGCACAATACAGAGATAAGATTAAATATTATACGGTGCAAGTCGTGATGGCATAAGTAAATATGGTAAGTACCTATTAAAAGAGGCGGAACATCTTTAAAGTGCATTACAAAATAGGTCCTAACTCAGCAGGTTTGCTGGCTGTGGACAGCCAGCGCTGATCTTCCGTTAGTTCCTTTTTGCAGGACCGTTGACGTCACGGCGTCACATATTATTATTAACGAATTAACAAAAGGTTCGGGCATATAGAAAGAATGCCAGAGGAAAGAATGACAAAACAGATATACAATGTGAAAGTGGAAGGATGCAGGTACCGGGGAAGACCTAGACTATCTTACCACGACCAAATAAACCGAGTCTTATCTGATGGAAAAGTCAAGAGTCTCCGTAACCGGCGAGCGTGTATGAGACGAACTATGAGAGTCGAGGAAGCCAGAGAGGTATGTAAGGAAAGAACCTGTTGGAACTCTGTACTCTCTGCCTACCCCGCAAGGGATCTGGCGTTAGGTTATAGATAGATAACAAAAGACAAATAATAAAGAAAAAAAATGACATAAATAGTAAGAAAAAGGTAATTCTAAACCTAAGTCAGCTACTACAATTTGTAAAAAAAAGCCTTGTGTGGTTTTATGAAACCACGGTAAAAGTGAAACATATTGGCCTTGGCTGCTCTGGCGAGCGCCTTTCACTTTATCCCTACTCCGCGGCCGACCGTCACGCGATATGCAACACACAGACCAAAAAGTATGAGACGATCTAATAAAAGTTTCACTTTAAAAATGTATAATGTGGCATTTCGTTTTTATAGTGCGTTCCAGTTACTGTTAGAATCGCCCAAAACGTTCCATCAGCCTATTGTCTTGTGGAACTGTTAAATGTTTCACACACGAACATGAGCGTTACGGTCGGCTACTGGATCACACTATTGGTGACATCTGGCGACTTCTATACGAGTATATCACTCGACAACACTAGGCACGGTTTTTTGGCGGGAAATCGAAGAGTGATGTTTAACAAATTGACAAATTTGTTTTATTTCCTCTGGCACCTTGCGTATGCTGTCGGCATAGCTAAAAAAACTCGCTCGTATGCAGCTAGACTGCTACACTTTAAGATGGTGTCATTGGAGAAACGCAGAAACTTTATCGACTCTCTTTTCCTATACAAGCTACTTCATCACAAAATTGACTGTCCCCAATTGTTGAGTAGGGTCCGATTTCGCGTCCCCGCTAGATATCCTCGCTATCCAATTACTCCACTGTATCCACCGCTTCGTAGAACAGTCCTGGGTGCCAACTCAGCCGTTCCCAGGATTTGCAAATTAATTAATAAGAATAGCGATCTATATGACCTGCATGCTGACTCGCTGGGCAGGTTCCGCAGCATTATATATAAAGCCGCATAGTTAAATAATTAGATAATTTATTCAATCCGTTTTTTTTTTCTTGTCAATTGATTCCTGTTTATTAATTTTTTTTTATTATTCGTAAACTAATTTATAATTATTAATATCATTTCAATTGTATTATTTAATCTTTATACTAGTTGTCTTCTTACTGCTTGTCATATCCATATACCCTGTTTGAGATTAAATTAGACTACTAACATCAATTTTTAGAGCACGCTGTGCACACCTGTAATAGATTGATACACTATGAATGTACTGGCCTAAGTTTTATATATTTGTATATTGTGTAATCGATTGTTGGTGAGCCTATAAAATAAAATAAAATAAAAAATAAAATTTTCCAAAACTTGTGTTATTTCGAATGATAATGTGTAATGGTGGTGGAATATTAACCATTGTGTATTCCTATATGTGCATGAGTGAAGGTAATTGTAACAAAGTGATAAAACGTGCCTTTTTGATTTCCCTCAAAACGGCCGTCGCAATTGGTATGTAAAGTATCCACCACTTTACTATCCAGGGTGGGGCAGTTCATCAATTTCATTATCATCTTTGTCATTAAGTTTATTGGGGAGTTAAACTAATTTCGAAATTAAGATTCGTAATTTTTGTAGAATGGCATAATGTAAACGCAATTGCCACGAAAAAAATAACACTAGGTACCGCACACGCAGAAAAATAATGTACAAAAAAATATTGTACATGTCAATTACTACTTGCATTACCACCGGTAATTTTATATTTTATAAAATAATGAAAAATCTACAATTATTGACTCTTTTTTTATGATTTGCGTGTGTGTGGAAACTTACTTCACGATAGCAAAAGGAATGTACACTGACCAGTAAGTATAAATTTATTACCTATTATTTATTTAAAGGTTATTACGATCCTAAAAGTTATTACCTATTTGCCAGCACACGGTCTCCTTATATTAATACAATATAGGTAACGTTTTTAGGGTTTTAAGGGATGCTGATAACGAATTTGACTTTAATTTTGAAATCCAAAATGCGACTTTTGGTGTTAAAATGATTCATATATCGCTCTATATCATCACGCCAGCTCCCTCGCGGGGTAGGCTGAGAGTAAAGAGTTTCAACAGGTTCTTTCCTTACATACCTCTCTGGCTTCCTCCACTCTCATAGTTCGTCTCATACACACTCGCCGGTTACGGAGACTCTTGACTTGCCCTTCAGCTAAGACACGGTCTATTTGGTCATAGTAAGATAGTCTAGGTCTTCCCCGGCACCTACATCCTTCCACTTTCGCATTGTATATCTGTTTTGTCATTCTTTCTTCTGGCATTCTTTCTATATGCCCGAACCAACGGAGCATACCCTTTCTCATCTTTACACCGACTCTATCTTTCATACCTACTCGCTTTCTTACTACGCTGTTGCGAATACGGTCGGTCAGCGTGACTCCGCACATCTTCGGCAGAGATCGCATTTCAACCGCATTTATCCTGCTTTCGTTCTCCTTCTTACATACCCAACTCTCACTGCCATATAACAGCGTTGGGACAAGCACTCCGTTATGTATGGCCAGCTGCGCCTTTTAGCTTAAGTGCCGGCTCCCAAGTAGCCTTCTCATCGCACCATTCACTCTATTACCTGCATTCACTCTTCTCTTTATATCAGCGGTGTATTTCCCATCCTTACTGAAGGCGCATCCAAGATATACAAACTCATTCACTTGCTCCAGCACATCGTTACCAACCACAATCCTTACATTGGTTCTGGTTTCTTACCGTTAAAAAAAACATATCACACCGTCTGACGCAGGTACTGTCCGGGCATGGTTGCTTCGGGCAGTATCTGTGGTGGATCGGTCGTGAGGAGGCGGAGCGCTGCCACCATTTTGCGGCCCCAGAAGACACGGCGGCGCACACGTTGCCGGTGTGCCCGGCATGGGATGATGAGCGGCGCCGGCTAGCTGGAGCGGTCGGTGCAGGGGGACAGACGCTATCGCTCTCGACAGCGATATCATCCATGGCAGGTATCGAGAGCGCCTGGGTGGCAATGGTGGCCTTTTGCGAGGCCGACATGTCCGCTAAGGAGTAGGCAGAGTGGGTGAGGGAGGAGACGTCCTCTAATCCCGCTCGTAGACGACGCGTTGGACGAAGGCGCAGGGACTACGCCCGAAATGACTTTCACCCACCGTGATCTCGGCGTCGAGGAGGGCACTCCGGATGCACAGGTAGAAAAGCGGTAGGTGGTAGGCTAGAAAGGCGGTAAGGGGGAGACTGAAATCCCCTAACACGTGTCGAGGTTCGCACACGGACCGAGCCCACCGGTGCCACAGAGGTCATGCTGGTGACTATTCCTGTGGCCCGGCAAAAAGGCAGTAGGACGGCGACGGGTTTTAATGGGTGCAAGCCCCACATAACCACCCGGTCCGTGCCCTCGGCCCGGAGGTATGCGTTAGGCATTTCCCCTCGTTAAAAACAGGCGCTAGCCTAATGCTATTATACCGGGCGCAATGCCAGGCTCCGGATGAATACTGCAAATATTTCTATAGAAAAATTACATTAGGTGCAACCTGGGATTCGGACTCAGGACCTCGGGATCGCTGTGCGAATCATTCGCCACTAGACTAACTAACTAAAGTTTATGAATCGGTTTTTGCTTTTTGCATTGGGGGAAAAGCTTTTAACTCCATTTTGATTTGATTGGTTTCTTTCTGATTTTGATTTGATTGGATTCTGATTCTGATTCGGTTTCGGCTCCAATTTTGGCTGGTTTTCTGCCGAAATCGAAACTAAAATTTTGCGAAAAAAACTGGTCGAAACCGAAAGTTTAGGCGGGCACTATTAGTTTGTACGGAACCCCAAAAGCCTGAGTCCTATTCGCACTTGTCCGGTTATTTTTAATAAATATTCGGAATTATTATTATTCAATTATTTATTGAAAAAATACAATTTCTTATAAAAAATACATAAAAATATGTAATAAAACTATACTTTTGTATATTATATAAAAGCGTGCTCCACCGACAGTGAATTCTAGCTACTGGTGATCAGGGCTCCAGGGTGAGGAATCTCCTCCCGGTGCGCGCCGTGTCCAAGACTACCGCCTTCTGTATAAGGCCCTAAAATTTTATTATTATTATTAAATACAACATTATCAAGTTTAAGTAACGTAAACCACTTTTAACCACTGAAAGACGAGTCTATAGTATAGGTGCAGACAGGAACGTTTGCAGTTTTATATTCTCTCCTTTAACAAAGGACCTATAAAATAAGGTCGGAAAAATACATGAGGCTTACCATCTGACTAAACATATTATACTTACACCTGTACCGGCTGCATGGGGAGGCCTTTGTCCTACTGTGAACGCCATTGATGATAAAATAAAGTATCTATCTATCTATATCATCACGCCAGATCCCTTGCGGCGTAGGCAGAGAAAACAGAGTTCCAACAGGTTCTTTCCTTACATACCTCTCAGGCTTCCTCCACTCTCATAGTTCGTCTCATACACGCTCGCCGGTTATGGAGACTCTTGAGTTATCCTTCAGACAAAACTCGGTCTATTTGGTTGTGGTAAGATAGTCTAAGTCTTACCCGGTAGGTCGCCGTCGCCAAGATCTGCGAGTTGGGCCTGGAGATAGCGCCTCATAAGACCGAGGCGCTATGGTTCCACAAACTGCCGAAGAGCAGGGAACCGCCCGACTCGTGGGTTCGCGTTGGAGATTCACCAGTCCGGGTGGGGAGGTACCTATAGTACCTAAGCCTCACCTGGATAGTCGCTGGGGCTTCGAGGAGCACTTCGAGTGCCTAGTCCCCCGGGTCGAAAGGGTTCACCTTGGGGGACCGTCGAAGAAGGTGCGCCGCCTCTACTTGGGGGTCGTGCGATCGGAGGCCCTCTATGGGGCGTCCGTGTGGTCACATCGACTGTCAGGCGTCCGGCGCAGCAGGATGAAGATCCAGAGCCTGCAGCGCAAGATGGCCATCCGCATCGCACGAGGATACCGTACCATATCCTTTGAGGCAGCAACACTCTTGGCATGGTTTCCGCCGCTAGAAATCCTGGCGGACATGGACGCAAGGGTCTACGACCAGACTCGTGGCGTCCGCAAAAGCGGCGAGGGCGTGCCTGCGCTCGAAGAAGTGAGACGGCGGAAACGACGGCGCGCTCTGCAGGAGTGGCGAGCGAGGCTCAGTCAAGAGCACATCGCGCGCAAGCGCGTCGTCCAAATTATCCTGCCGTCCTTCGAAGCCTGGCACCAGCGGAGGAGATGGCGAGTCACCTATAGACTTACTTAGATAATGACCGGTCACGGTTGCTTCGGTGATTATCTGAGGAAGATCGGACGCGAGGCGACGACGACCTGTCACCACTGCGGTGGGGATCAGGATTCCACCCAGCACACGCTCAAAGAGTGCCCAGAGTGGGCCTCCGAGCGGCGGATCCTGGTCGACCGGATCGGACCGGACCTCTCCCTGCCGGCAATAGTAGCGGCTATGCTGGCAGGGGAATCGGAGTGGGGGGCCGTATCCTCCTTCTGCGAGAACGTGATGTCCCAGAAGGAGGACGGCGGCGTGGTGTGGCCCACGTCGCCGTGAGCACCGCGTTGGTGCGGAGGGAGAGTGTTATTAAGTCTCCCCCCGAAGGCGGGCTCTTCAGAGCGTGGCACAAGAGGGGCACCGGTGCGTTCCATACGGAGATTCTGGAGCCCCTCCAAAGTGCTGATGTCGGCCACCCCGGGATTTTTAGTCGGTAAGAATCCGACACGCCCCGCGGGCTTTCGCCGAGGCTCGCGGAAGTCCTATGCAGGATTTTCCCCAGATTAAAAAAAAAGTGTTACCCGGTACCTGTATCTTTCCACTTTCGCATCGTATATCTGTTTTGTCATTCTTTCTAAATGCCCGAACTAACGGAGCATACCCTTTCTCATTTTTACACCGATACTATCTTTCATACCTACTCGGTTTCTTACTACGCTGTTGCAAATACGGTCGGTCAGCTTCACTCCACACATCTTCCGCAGAGCTCGCATTTCCACCGCATTTATCCTACTTTCATTCTCCTCAGCTACCCAGCTCTCGCTACCATATAACAGAGTTGGGACAAGGCCATACCGTTATGTATGGCCAGCTGCGCCTACACGCCCCGCAAGCGTCCCCCGAGGCTCACGGAAGTCCTATGCAGGATTTTACCCAGGTAAATATCTTCCCCGGTATCTACATGCGTCCACTTTCGCATTGTATATCCAATAAATTATATACATGTAATAGTAAGTCCACAGGCTGAAGCCACAGTATTACGTTCTAATATAATGGATTTCTGCTGAGCAATGCCTGGTTTTTGCTACCACAATATATTACTTTACTAATTTTCATTCCTGTCTTGTTTTATATAATTGAAGAGTATACGAATTTCTGTTTGTTCAAAAATACAAAGCGTTGTACTTGGAAGTAGGTAACTTTTCCATGTATCGTGGGTTTCGGTTGCGTGATGTTAGCGCCAAGGTTAGTCGCCGGTTCTCAGAACCGAGTAAGCAGATGGATACCAGCTGTGATATCATTGGTGATGTATTACAATTCTATTTAAGTTCGTTAAAGAATGTTTTCATAGTATCATGTTTATTTGTCTTATATTCTTGATTATTTTTAGGGTGTGGTTAGATATATTTGAAAACTGAAAATTGTGTTTCGACCAATCCTAATCTCTACTGCACACTTCTAACGGAATTGAAATAAAACTGCGTTTTAAAAAGTACTGTGGATAAATTAGGAAATGTTGTATAAAACCTTTTTTTTTAATTCACCATTGTTGCAATAGGGCTAATCCCTATTATATTGGAACCAATTATTTTTATTAAAATGTGAATACAAGTACACTTCGCCATCTGTTATGAAGGGTCGCAGACTTAACGTTGCTTATTTTTAGCTTTTACATAAACTCCCAATTGTTTTCCCTTTCGACAAATCGTTCCTCGCGCATAACCCAAATCGATAGATCTACCCAAGTCGGATCAAGACCACCTTATCCCGCGTTATCATGTCTACATTGCAATTGTGTTTCACTTAACGCGATCACGAAGGCGGCGGAAGCTTGGCCGACGTTGATTCGGCCTAGAAAATGTAGTGTGACCTCTACAATTAGGGATGTTGAAGGTTTTATATAAGCTGTAGAATTTCGTGGTACTAGACTTGGTCTGATTTAATGAAAATGTTTCGGAAATTAGACATATTTAGTGAGAATATAGCTTGGCGTGTTATGCGATGGGGGTAGGTAGTAAAGGTTTGGACGAAGTTAACATACTTGTTGTGCTCTTAAATGTGGTTTGTATTTTAAGTTGGAAGAGTCTTACTGGTTTATGAACTAATTAATTAAATAAGAAAGATGTAGATTGCGGAGAGATCTCAGATAAGACATTCTCATTAAAAGTGACCGCTGCCTAAGTTTAATAGTGACACAACTAAAAAACAAGAAACTGTAAAGGATTTTTTTTTGGTTTGATACTTGTTTTAAACGAGGTAAATCAAGTTACCAAATCTATGACGTGTGCCATTGCTACACTTAGCCAGAGATTTCCGCTTGACCGATTATCCTGTCAAGTGGATTGCAAATAATAAAAAAGCGTCAGGTCTATATTTATTTCAATACTAGGTCGATAAAAAAACGATTTAGGGTCAGAAAGTTCTTTGTAGAGTAATTCGGAGTTTGGAATTATGCCATAAGTTTCTTATTACAATGGGATTTAAGGCCATCTCCGAAATATCGGTGTAGACAATATACATCTGTAACTGGTACTAAGCAAATATAAGCGTAACATTAATTGTAGTTATAATCATCACTTTAAAGAATATCAGTTGAGCGAAAAATGGCGTGATATGCGGCTACAAAACTTTATAATGCTCAAGCTATAAAGGAAACGTTCATTTTTCTTTCTTCTTTTTAAACCTTCACTATTGTAATATTTCTTTGGCGTGATTTATTTTTATTCTTTAGTTGATATTGGAGCTCGGCTAGCAACATACAGCTGATTCGTCCTGAGCCATTGACTCGACAGAACATCAAACATATCTTTATTTTGCTTTTGTTCATTTGAAGGTGTAAAAATCTTATGAAAGTCCGATTCATAAAACATCTCGTTGGATACAACAAACATACCTATTTGCGGCAAACTACATTAAATGTGAGGAGTGTACTAATAATTCGTACACTCCACACGCTTATATTTTTCAAGAGGTGTACTGTGTACACCCATTTATCGCCATAGATGTTCAAATGCGGAGGAGGCAAGCCTATTGCCATCCTACCGAGTTACATTTTAGACTCCGTACTTACACTTTGTCTGACCTAGGAATGGAACGCATAATCCCGTGATCGCTAACACATACACCACTAGATCAAAAACTAGAAATATATTACTCATATAACCTTATCATTATGACCATACCATCGAAAATATAATACTGACCATAAATTAATCCTTTTCCTGTGATTTCTTTATTAATTACAATATGGAAAATTTACAGCAAATCAACAAACATAATAGCATCGGAACAGAAGACTGAGAGCCAATAACAAGTTTTCACTTATAGAATTTTTTTTTTATTACGTGAGTAAATAAGTACTAATCTTATAAAATCATAATTAAAATATAGAAAACAAAACGAAAACAAAATAGATGTATATTTAACTTTGTAGTCTGCATATTATATTTATTTAAAGAAGTTAAGGCTAACACACCTTCTTACCAAGGGCACGCTTAATGTGCAGAGATCAAGATCGCGTTGTTTACATAATTTATTAAAATTTTCGAATCGTACGTAGAATAAAGCTATTTTATCTATAATTAGTAGAAGATTTAGGATATATAACGGTGGGTTAAAGCGAGTTGATTTGCATGGGACATTCAAATATTTTTGTTCTAAGTGTTCTGGATAGTCAATCTCATCATTAAAGATTTTTAAGAGAAATACATAGTCCGCTATTACACGGCGAATTGTTAGGGTAACGGATGGCATCTTTTACAAAGTTGAAGATAATTATTGGGATGATGAGGAATTTTCTGGTGAAAATATAGGTACTTAATAAAACATTTTTGAATATTGTCGATACGATCAATATATTTATGATATCAAGGGTTCCATATTTGTGACGCATACTCTAGGCGACTTCTTACCCAAAACCTTTAAAATATTATACTGTACATATGTACAGTATAATATTTTAAAGGTTTTGGCTTCAGTGAAACATTTAGAAAGCCTCATTATTGTGATTAATATCTCGCCAAGTGATTTAGAAGCTCTTCTGACAATATTATCAATGTGTACGTCAAAAGCTAGTTGACAGTCATGATGGACGCCCAAGTCACGCATCGTGCCGCACCTGAGCAAAGCTATACCACCTAAAGTATAAGCTGCGGTTAATGCAGTCCGCTTTCTTGTACACGTGATTACAGAGCACTTAGAGGGATTAAGGTCTAGTTTGTTGATACGACAGTATACTTGTAATCGAAATAGATCAGCCTGAAGTGGTGTCATATCTTCCGGCGATGATATGGTGGTGTATAACTTCATGTCATCAGCGAAGCTAAGTAATTTGGATGATTTCAGGCACATGATGATGTCATTTACATACACGATAAACTGCAACGGACCGAGCAAGGAACCTTAAGGAACTCCACTGGGGGCATGGACCCAGCTGGATATATAGTTGTGCAGGACAACAGCTTGTGTTCCTTTTTCTATGGGGTGGGATGAAAACCACGTAAGTAGATCTCCACGTATTCCTATGTCGTTAAGTTTAACATAAAATAAAAAGCAAAGCAGCTGTAATAAAATCGTTTAGAAGAATGAAGTTTGTGGTAGTAGATCGGCCTTTTAAGAAACCATGTCGAGATAGAGTAAATGATCCAGCTAGGGCAGAATATATCTGGTTAAAGACAGTCCTCTCGAATACTTTAGCTATTATGTAGAGTTTGGATATCGGTCTATAATTAGTAATTTCTGTTTTCGACCCACTTTTGTGCACGGGAGTAATAAACGCAGATTTCCAAATTTTAGGAACTACGCCTAAGGACAAAGACTTCGCAAACAGGATTGAGATAGGCATAGATATCGATCGGTGATGATGGCCGTAGAAATCGACGAGTCTAGATCGAGAGACTAGAGTTTATATGTGTTGTGATGGAAGCGTTCGGATGCGGTTTTGAGCTTCCGAAATACAAATAAATCGCTGAACTTCGTAGTCGAACTAGTAGGCAATACTACTTTAGCCCTCTAATTTTAGCTACCCATAAGCGTGTGAGCCTATCGGCGGTACCGAGGCCAAAGTGTCAAGGGCTATGCCAAGGTCAATTGATACGGCGATAAGGTCTGAAGAATAGTTGACTACCGTAAACTTAGGGTAAATTTAATTTCAAATGGACCCATTAGTAAGCTTTAGTTCAAGAAGGCAAGAGCTAAGCATGTAGCTATGAGTTACAAGGTAGTAGGTCTTAATGGTATGCACCTTGATTTAAACTATCTCTGGATCTTTGTTGTGTAGCTGAGGGTGCATTTGAATTTATTGCCGCTGTTCAGGGTTTCATTGATTTTAAAATCGAGTCTAGAGCTTTATTAGAATAGTACAGGACAAATTTTGAAAAAAAATAATCTAAAAGCATAGAATAAATAAAATTAGTGACAATGTTAAGTGTATAAAATCATAATTAAATATTCTGATTTTATTACACTAAAATCTTGCAGGTTGATAAATGATACTGTTTCTTTTTCTTAAAGAAACTTCTCTATTTAATTTATTTTATTTTATGTTTGTCGATACAACCTTCACATGCACTTAGACTAAAGCAAATATCTGTGGATCACACAAAGATTCTCTCGTGCAGGAATCGAATACGTAACTGGTTAGTCCAGTGCACCAAGCATTCGCTTAAATTAGCACCAGCTCAATGATCAAGTAAAGATACTACAGGACATAGTTAAATTACTAGTACCTTATACTACTTTATACTTAAACTAGACCTGAACTGGAGGAAAGAAAGAAAAACGTTTATTCAGCGACACAAAATACACGGCAAATAGGTAATATAAAATATAAATAATGACAATTTAAATGTGGCACTGAAATGGTATACACTCAGCATAATGCCGAGGCAACTCAGATTTGCAACGACGCTGGTCTTACGTGGATACCATATCAAATCGCAATTTGATTTAGGAGGTCATAGCGATTTGGAAAATACATAAGCTAATTCTTGGTTTACATTGTGAAATATGGAAATCCCAACTCACCTAGTTCAACTTGTATAATATCTACTTGCAGATTGCCGTCTATGTGCTAGTTCACTATATTTTAATGAATAGCTCAGCAATGACTATGACCTCTATTTGCTAATAGTTCACTAATACAATATGGACCAGGTAATAACGTGGTTGGTTATGATCTAAATTACAAAGCAAGTTATCCCAGCTATTTGGAACATTAATTAAAAACTCTACTAATTATGAACTCTATGAACTAGTTACTAAGGATCTTGATTACAAAGCGAGTTATCGCTTGCTCCATGCCGCACTCGACCGAGTGTCAAGTATTCTGTCAAGGTCAGTTGTTACGGGCGATATCATCTGAGGGACGGCCAACCGCCGCACGCCTACCATTCGTTGCTTTTTTTCCTTTTGTCATTTGTAGCTAGACATTAGCATTCTAAATGATAATCTAGCTTGAAAAACCCTAAGGTTTGTTAAGCTAGATTATCATTTAGAATCGATTATCGTTTTAGTGACGGTATGGTCTATTTTAAGCGTATGCTAGTCTTTTCGTTGAATTCTTCATAAAAAAGGAAATCAAAAAGATATTAATAACTACAGACCAATTATCTTAGTATCACATCTGTATAAAGCTTTCATTAAAATTATCTACAACCGTATTGATAAACAACTAGACTCCCAACAACCTCAAGAACAAGCCGGATTCCGCCGCAGTTTTTCTACCATAGATCACCTCCAAACTGTTAATCAAGCAATAGAAAAGCATATCGAATTTCAGAAACCTTTATACTTAGCCTTTGTGGACTACGCAAAGGCATTCGACAGCGTAAAACATCATGTCATATTCACCGCTCTGCAACAAAAAAATATAAAGTAAGCCTATATAGACCTCTTAAAACAGATATATTTCAATAGTACTGCTAACATTACATTAAAATCCCATGGCCCTACATTCAAAATAGAAAAAGGCGTGAAACAGGGTGACCCGCTCTCTCCCAAACTATTTACTAGCGCTTTGGAAGAGATCTTCAGGAAGGTAACAGACGGATGGGTAGACCCATCCGTCTGTTACAAAGGGCATTATTGTCGGTAACATGAGGCTCACCAATCTTCGTTTTGCCGACGATATTGTTCTTTTTGCACTACCCGCGCTAGAAGTACAACAAATGCTCCAAGACCTGAGCACAGCAAGCCTTGAAGTTGGACTAATGATGAATCGGGCAAATGCAAAAGTTATGACCAATGCACGAAAAGTAGGATTGAAGTAGATGGACAGGATATACATTATGTCGAAGAGTACGTTTATTTGGGCCAGTTAGTCTCATTCGAAAACAGGCATGACAGTGAGATTAAATGGCGTGTCGATAACGCCTAGAAGAGCTACTGGTCCATGAAAAGGGTGATGAAGGGTGACTTTCCAATATGTCTTAAACGGAAACTCCTCGACATGTGTATCCTGCCTGTCCTAACCTATGGTGCTCAGACGTGGTTACTGACTGAGACTCAAAAGTCCACTCAAGGTTTCTCAAAGAGCGATGGAGCGTAGCATATTAGACATAAAGTTAGCAGATAGAATTCGTAACACCACAATACGCTCTAAAACGGGGATCACTACAGTGGGCATTTAGTCTGCTAAGCTTAAGTGAGAGTGGGCAGGGCATATTAGTCGAATACATCCTGACAGATGGGCTAGAATGGTCACTCAATGAGTGCCTGCGCATGGACATCGACGTCGGGGCAGGCCTAGGAAACGTTGCCGCGATGATCTAGATACTTTTCATAAAGATTGGCCAGTCATGGCCAATCATAGATACACGTGAAAGTTTATGGGGGCGACCTTTGCCCAGCAGTGGGGCAAAACAGGTTAAAAAAAAACCTTGATCCTCGCACGAGGAAATTTTTTGCTTAACCCTCAAATATTTGTTTCGGCCATGGTGTTTGTGTATATGAAGTTCATGATTGTACACGAATCTACGACACAATGTAAATAATTGTTAATTCCGTTGAAGACAAAACGTTTGTTAAAGACAAAAGACTTAATATTAACTTCGATTTATCATTGCTGATAAATAATGTAATTAATTAGCTTTTTGTAAAATCTGTTTTTGTGGTAGTATAATTTATATATTTGCATTGTTTGTATCCAATGAATTTTGAGTAGTCAAGGTTCAGTGGTCTGGCTATAAAATTGTATTCCTTTCACTCAACGTGAAATTAAGAGTATGTTCTCTATAGAATTAATCCTAATTTGGTGATTAAGTAACCATTCAAACTTTCGCTTTTATTAAAACTTTTATTAAAAAGCTTTTATTAAAAAAGTTTCGCTTTTATTCAATTAATCCTAATTTGGTGATTAAGTAACCATTCAAACTTTCGCTTTCATTCATATACCAAGTATTTATTCATAAAGTTTCAGTCGAGTAAATTAAAGAAGGTACGTTATTTTATTTCTCAATTTCTTCACACTAGGCGATCGAGGGAAGTGAATAATAGAAAAGCGTGAAGAAATAAACATATAATACTCAGTGAAATAAAACTGACGTTTCGAGTGCTTTGCAGCACATGGTCACGGGAAGGACTGAGGTTCTAAAGGTAAAAATCAAAATAAACCGCAATAAAATCCGAAAAATAGCTTTACTTCATGTGTAATATTCGCGTAAATCTAAGAACTCAGTATATAGTATTCAGTGTCATTTTTTCAAATTATTATGTACCGCGATAAAATCCGAAAAATAGTTTTACTTAATGTGTAATATTCGCGTAAATCTAAGAACTTAGTATATAATATTCAGTGTCATTTTTTCAAATAATTAGTTGGATACCATCTTGTCGTATCTAAAATTTATGTCTAATATATGAACAAAATTACAACGGTCAATAAAGAAAATTTTGCTAATAGTAGTAGGTGTATAAGACGTCCGATTTGCCAGCTGCATCTGCTTTTGTTATTACCCTTTTTCGTCCGACTGATAGGCAATGGTCTCTCTCATGAATCTCTATTTAACGCAATCGTTACACATTTTAGACCATCTCTCCCCATAGGCGTCAAGGTCGTCGCGCCATCTTTTTCTAGAAGAATAGAATCTGCATAGGGGAATAATATTAATTACAAAACTATAAGGCCGATAAGAGACGCTCGTAGGGCTGTGGTACCGCGGTGTTCGTAGGGATCATCAAGGTAAGCAGCGCTCGACTTGAGTCTAAAATAGATGACCGTCAGAATCAGAATCAGAATATTTGTTATTCATTATGAATTTTCAGAAAAGTAACAAAGTTTCTACTCTCTCAAGAGAAGAAGGGGAAATACTCCAGGGTTTCTCTTCTAAAATATAATGTTTCCGATTTTTTCCATCCACATTTTGTTGTGGGCTATGGGCGTGTCTGGGATTTCCATTTTTGGGTGTCCAAGCCCTTCGGTAGATACACTAAGCCTCCTTAGTTAGCACTAATAGTGGTGGTCGTTAAGCCGAGCCGCCTTAAGGCTTGTTAAGTTCCATAATCAGGTGGTCACAAACTTACCCCCACCAATTGGCACTGGGTTCGCATGGTGGAGTATGAACTAGTGTCTCTCACCTCGATTTTGTGAGAGGTCTTTATCCAGTAGTGGGAAATTTTAATGATTCGTGACATACATTTATTCTTCAATACTCTTATTAAATGTAATTTATCTTGGCCTATTTCATTTGTGAAAATGGACTTCTTGTAATGATTATTTAATATTTAAACTAAAACCGATCACTAATTCGTTAATCCGTCAATATCCAGATTAACTGGCAATTAATACCTTACAGTAATTTGGGTTAACTCGACATGGCGGTTACAGCGCGTTTGTGGGTGTCAGTTGCGCTCCATTTTGCATATCTTAAATAGTTAAGTGACTTCGGTAGAACCCCTTCAGCTCTATTAACATAATTATACGTGTTTGTTAACTTTGTGAAAGCTACGTTTTGTATAGTAATTATGTGAGCTAAGATTTTGGAACAATACTATTTTATGAGTCTTTATTAACGGTGTATGAACTATTATAAATAGCGGCCTGTGGTCCCGATGCGAGCGTGGTGTTTGAAAAGGCTTTTTTGGATGAAGGGATTAGAGTTATTATGATGAATAAAGAATACACATCGTCAGCTATATTTAACAAGCGAGAGTGGTAGAGGTGTACTGTGTAAATATACACTTATTGCCAAATATGTTAAGTCCCAATCTTAAAGAAGGTGAACCTATTAAAACTCAACCGGGTTTAATAGTTTCAGATTCTGGACTAGTACTGAGATTTTTTTAAATAAACAAATTGAATTTGTCCGTACTACGATTCAATTTCAAGACCTGGTGGTTACAATATCGGAACATTTCTAAAGAGAGGCAACGAATTATCTAAAAAAATATCAAACACCATCCCACATAGGATACACAACAATACTACAACACTTTACACTTCCATAAAACAAAACTTAAGTCCTACACATACGAACGTATTTACTATACCAACATATAAATTCCTTTTGACCTTGTAAACTCAAAGTAGTATGAAGGGGTGGCGGGTTCGATACGAACGGCGCGGGGCTCGAACGCGCTCCGGCCGGTCACCGGAGCAAGGCCAGCCGCTGCGGTGTTTGCCAGCAATGAATAATAAAACTTTAAATCGCGCCGCGCCCGATCTTTACGTGGAATTTTTATGTTTAAGGCTGTCGCAGACATATGTCATGTCTGCGACAGCCTTAAACATAAAAATAAAAGAGCTAAGCGTGAAAAGATTCACCTTAGCCCGGTTATTGGTATTGGACCTACGACTTTAAAGATACACCAGGGCTCTCCTTAACGAGTTGGTCATTCAATCAGGAATGTGTAGTTTGAGTCATTATGGGTAATATGTTAATCTTGTAAGTACCCCACTGTAGAACTAATCAGAATAATATAATATAGGTATATAACTTTTATTAATTAATTTACTCATCACTTAAAGTCTTAAAATAAATAATTATTTAGAAATGGTAAAGAAAAACCGACTTTAAAAAGCAAAAAATAAATATTTTTTATTCGGTTTCCCTTTTTATAAAAAAGTTTTTATCACACTTCAAATTTAGCCATCTGAGTCTTCACCACGAACAGATTGTCGTTAACGTAACTTTGCCGAAAAATTATGCCGTCACGTTCATCTTTTTTTGTTAGAAAATTATTAGTGTGAAAAGGATGGCATATAAACCCGATAATGTTACGCTAACATCAATTTGTTCACAATCACAAACATTTCACGTGCACATTCCAACGAACAAAGTCGTATAATCCAGTATTTATAGTTGACATAAATAACCTTATCGACGGGCACCAAAGTTGCAAATGCACTTTATTTTGTTTGGTATATATAACTTTGTTCAATGGAACCGTGGATTTGTTATTCCTCATGATTAAAGAGCATCTAAGTAAATATTATCTATTTGGAATACAAGGAACTGATTCTTATAAATGATTTAAGTACTCTTTATTTTTGATTCCTAGTTTAAAATAATTGATTAGGAACATCTTGTTTCGACCCCTGTTCTAATTTACATTCAACTAATTCTTGCGGTAGTGAGCAGAGAAATGGACACGAAAAAGAGCAGTGCGAGGATATAACGTTTGCACAACTACTTCACTCAAGTTCATATTCTGTCCACAGCCAGGGCATATATTCTGGTCGATTTCTTTTCAAATTTATGAGAAGTAAAATGGACGAAATGTAAAATGAACACAAACCGCAGGCAGAGTGCGGTAAACATATGCCACGTGTTATTGTTCTATTGAAAAGTTTCTTTGGTAAATGCCAACGTAAGCAAATGTACTTGATAAAGAACAAAAACGAAAATGATACTCCAGTTTTCTAATACACATAGAAGACATACATAGTACACTCACGTATCACCAATAATAAATTATTGGTCCCAATAACATATCTAACAATATTAATTTTCCTGAACTTCTTTCTAAACTGAAATATAATGTCCCAGCAAAAACGGTAAGAAACTTTGTTCCTATTTATGTTCTCTTAGTCAAATCCAATTATCAACAATATGCATATGTATTGCGATCAAGTAACAGTCTTAATAAATATTTCAAAGTAAATGATTTTGATATATTTAATGGCAGTGTGTCGACAGCGAGGCGGATACTAAGCTATGAATTTTTCTCATCTATGTCTTTGCAATAAAACGTTATATTAGTCTAGCTAAGTCCCCTTCACCTGTTTTCTTTTAAATTAGATTCATATTTGGTCATATTCGTGATAATCTTAAGCCTATATATACTGTGTTTAAACGTGAAGATCAGTAATTGGCCTTCTGCAGCTTAGACTTACATTTATTGTATCTGTACGTAATGTATCACGTGCTGTTGATCTTCCTACAAATAAATAAAACATGGCAGGAAAAGTCATCTGTCATAATTTCTTGGTTCCAATCCAATCCAATTTATAATCTATGGCTCCATCGTTAACCGATGATTCTGCCAATGTCAAGTTTGCCAAGTTTAAAAAAGAAAAAAAACAAGTGACGAACAATCGGTTTAAGTATGTATGAGCGGTAAACTTAACGATAAAACACCAGAACATCAAATTAACTTGGGCAATAAAGAAAACTTGGTAAAGTAGGTACGAAAACTGTTTTTTTTTTAATGAATTGCGGCAAAGTCAAAATAAGTAAAAGTAAAAAAAGAGGATGAAAGAAACGCTTATGAAGCATAATATGAAAACAAATATAAGCTATAACCTAATATGATTTACTGTACTGATAAACTTGTACAAAGTATTAATTAACGGTGAATGCGCCAAAGACAGCATATATGGGATGTTTACCGGACGAGGTATATTGGCTGGTAACAGATCATATAAATGGGTTCTAAGTCGAGGGCAGAAAAAGAACAGGTGCTCTAAGGAGCCCTCCGCCAGTCCACACTCGCACAGAGAATGATCCCTCACTCGAATCTTCTCCAAAAATACCGGGGTGCAAACAAAGCCTAATCGTAGTCTAATTATCACAGAAGTTGCTAACTTATTAACGTTATGTTTAAAAAACCATGGTCTTGTTGGGATAGTAGGCTGAATACTGCCATAATATTTTCCCTTGATGGCTTGAGATTTTTGCCACAAATTGAGCCAAGATTTGAAAAGCGAGGGCTTGACAAGAGACCGGAGATCTCGGGAAAAACAGTTAAAATAGGTGTCACATCCAGTATGAGATGCAGCTTTAGCACATGCATCCACTGTTTCGTTACCCGAAATGCCTGCGTGCCCAGGGATCCATGCTAAACAAACGAGAATATTGTTACGGTTACACCTCAGTAAAGCTTCTTTGATTTTGAGGGTAATGATAAAGTTATCCCGGGAACGAAACGGGACTTTGGATATGTCCTGAAGGCAGCTTAAACTATCAGAAAAAATGATGGTTCTGTTTAACTTGTGCGACTCTGCATAAAGAATTGCCTCAAGAATAGCTAATGCTTCTCCAGTGAAAACCGAGCAGACTGAAGGACACTTAAAGCTTAAGATGATTTTGAACTTTGGAATCCAGACGGCTGCTCCAACGCTATCAACCTCTGAAAGCTTAGAAGCATCTGTGAAAATTGTAAGCCAGTCGGACCACTCCGAAAAAATTATATTGTTAAAGCATTTGTTAGCCTCAGGGCAATGTTTACTTATACCAAAATTTACAATAACTTCTGGCTTAAAGACTAAAGAAGCAAAATCTACCTCAAACAAGGGATGTTTATTCAGTTGAAAAACAGAAGAAGGTAAATTTTTAAACTTATTGAAGCTGTTTACAAGACGAGGAGAATCTTTATGAGTCCAATAACTTGAAGAAACCATGGCCTGAGAAAGAAGATTAAGAACAGATAAAAGAGGATGACATCTAGTCTGAATAAGATTATAAAAAAACCTATCAGACAAATATTGCCTTCGCAAACATAACGGAGGTTCAACACACTCAACCTGAAGAGCATTTATAGGAGAGCACTTCATAGCTCCAGTAATGATACGCAGGCATATTGACTGGATTTTGTCCAATTTCGCTAGAGCAAGTTTATTACAAGGTTCAAAGAGAAAGCAGCCATAATCGAAGTGACTACGGATAATAGCATTATACAGAATCCTTTGAGTCATAGGATGAGAGCCCCAACGAACACCAGAAAGCGCCCTCATGACATTAACACTAGCTTCACATTTTTTAATCACATGGTTTAAATGGTGTTAACCAGATAACTTGGAGTCTAAGATCATACCTAAAAATATGGTTACAATATGAGATGAAGAAAACGGACTTTGACAACTAATTTTGCAAACTATTTTATACATTGATTAAATTAAGTTTTAAATCACAAATTATTTTTCTCTCAATGCCTTTATCTACACTCACATAATGAAATTATGGTTCCATGTTGAACTGACATAGTTAAATTTTTAAGCCACCAAGCAATGTCAAAGTGACGACGTGTAAAACAAAAACAAAAAATATAAAAGGGAGCACAAAACCATACAGATAGGATTTAAAACGTAGAGGGATTATAAATGCAGTTCAGCTGTACACTTTTTCTGGACACTTCGTACCATTTAGGTAACCAATTTAAAAATCTTTGTTCCTACATGGTACGAACTTCTTTTTTATTCAAAATTTATGACTTGTTATTTTGACGTAGGCTTCACGCAAATTTATCGGTTAATATTTGTTTGTCTAGTGATCGTGTTCTCGGAGACTTTTCATTTGTTTTCAATTAATAAAAAGACATATAATTAAAATGTTTGTGAAAACATCGTGCCACATAACTAAAATACCGTGTTTTATATTGGAATGCAAATCTTATTGGTCTAGAAAAGCAGATGCAGCTAAATTATGTAAGCTTCGGCCGGTGTCTTGGTTTTGCTGTATAATGGTAAAGATAAACTGTACTTTCTAAAAAAGATGTAACTAGTTTGAAGATGCATAATAACTAGACCAGATTGACTGTTTTCCTTTAGCATAAATGATTAGATGTAGATAGAATCTTAATAATCGTATTCGCAAAGAGATTAGTCATAATGATGGGAAAATTTACATCGATGTCTTATTTATATATTTTTTTGTTTTAGTATGCCTACATATATTGCAGCCTAAATGAATTGTGTTTTTATGTAATACTAAGAGTAAACTCAGTATAGTTGCATCTTTTCAAAACATTTTTCAAAAGAGTGCTTCGATGTTGGACTCAAATAGCGAAGATTACTACCAGTAGCAGTTTCAATGTAAAATTAACTTCAATTAGTTCTCTTTTAAATTAATGATATCTTTTGCAATAGGTTTTTTCTTATATATTTTGTTCGCCCTTATTGAAATAAATAAAAACATTATGAAAGGTTCAATTTTATTTTTACAAGTTTTTATTTAATTTACAATGTTCGTATGCCTCTCTGTCTGTCTTTCCGTTTCAAATCTTGTGATCCATTTTTCAAGCACGCGCGGGTATCCGATTGAGCTAAAATTTGGTATACGTATGTAAGTCCGATGACATTGTACCATGGAGCTGGTCTGATGATAGAGTCGGATGATGGGTATAGGAACATATTAACTATACAACGTAACCCCCTCATGTTTAGGCTGGATAGTGTTCAGGGTCTGATGATGAAGCCGAAAGGTAGCCAATGGAAGCCCACAAGTACTCTATATAACCCCGCCGTATTTTGGCTCATTGGATTTGTCTTGATGAATTCTGTAGACCCAGATGGTGTCCAAGGTCTCATGTTGGAGGCGAAGGGTGACCAACAGAACTAACCAACTACTCAACATAACCCTGACATATTGAGGCTCGTTATATTTGTATTGACAAGTACCATAGTACTGGTCGGTCTCCGTTGTGGTTTTGCTATAAAAGCTTGTTTTTAAAAAGATATTTTTAAATTAAAGACGTGAATGCTTTGTTGGTCCTAGGTTCTATTCCTAGGTCGAACAAATGAAGTTTTTCTGACAAAAAACTTCCCAGTATGAGTCCGGAGTCTGGAATTGTGCCCGGTATATGGCAATAGGCTCGCCCCTATTACATGGGACCTATCATTGTCGGCGAAATGTGGGTGTACTCAGTACACCTCTGCCACCTCCGCTTGGGGAATATAGGCGTGACGGTATATTTTTAGATTAATATTATTATGTAGTGAATGTCAAGATTCTTTAGATCGTCAATAGCTAGATAGAATATCTAGTATTACTACAAAACTAAGTTACGCATCTATAATAGGCACTATAGAATACAGCGATATTTTGTATTGTAAAAAATATTTAATCTTCGGCTTATATACAAAATTATTTTATCGATAAAGCATTCGCAGTTATATGAAAAAGTACTAATACTACATCCATGGGATAACCATGGATTTCTATCATACTGGATTGAACACTCTGCGAGAAAAAGGGGATGATAAGGATACTCACTGAGAGCCCTACGTCTCTTTCTAAGTAGGGTGACCAAACATTGGTACGATTATGGACTTGCTGACATATAATCAACGTATAATTCTCAGGTACTGTTTATTGCATTTTAAATGAGTAGTAGTCAAAGTTTTTGATTAAATTGCCCATTTTCTTGCTGACATTTTTTCAGAATCTGTAAATTCAGCTCCAAATATCGCAAAAATTTAGGATAGTCCCCTAGAGCCGTTTTTCTTGACAAGGGTTGAGATAGCTGCCCTTACTGCCCCATCTTAATCCATTCTGTATATAAAGACGAATTGAGTGTAAAGAACCTTGTTAGTTTTGAACTCGGTAAATAAATGGTTTACAGCGTATTTAAACCACATGAGGTATAGTCCGTATTAGTTCTACCTTCTGGCCGCCGTACTGCATCGTAATGGGTGCGAGCATGACACCGGGCTTCTGGTTATTGCTCTCACGCATCATGATTTCTCAAGTTGTTTAAATCATAGAAAATTCATTGTTGTGTCTGTGAGTAAGAGTTTAATTTTCTTTCGCAATTTTTGACAGTATTCAATCCATTGTTTTATATCCATGGAGAAAAAATAAGTAAGATCTATTTAGTTTATGTAAATAATGTCAAAAAAAATGTACAAGGGTGTAACTGGTAACGATGGATTTGTCCTCTTTCTTATCACTGATATGACATAAGTGTAAGTTGTTTAAATATATAATCTTGTTAATGCTCCCTCTATGTTTTTAATCCTACCTCTATGCACGAAACGTTCCACTAGTAGAATTTTAACATTTTAATTCCATCAAATTTATTTTGGTCTATGGTGTCAAATGTCCTTCGAAAACTAATATTTTTTTTGATATTTAAGACAAACGTTTCATAATTATGTTTAATTTTAGTTGATTTTAGTAGTTAGTCAGCCCCGTGGAGTTGCACAGCAGCGCGCGCAATGTTTAGTTTAATTTGACGGACGGTTTAGCGCAGTAGTTAAGAGCATAAGCCGCTCCGCCCACTGTGTCTAATAGTCGCGGGTTCGATTCCCGCACGGGGCAAATCTCTGTGTGATCCACAATTATTTGTTCTGGTCTGGGTATTTGTGTATGTTAATTTTTATGTTTGTAAAAGCACCCACGATACAGACATAAATCCTAGTGTGGAGCTGCGTTTAAAAAAAAAAAAAAAATTATTGTAAACGTATTTGGACATCAACAAGTGATCTACATTAACAAGTCAACAAGTGATTCGTACACATATTTGGATCAACCCAACGTTGCGAATCAGGATTAAAACCCTAAACCTCGGGATCACAAGATATATCACAGAATTGCGATACATACTCTTGACTTTTCATTCTTAAAGAAAAGTGCTCAATAAACTTAAATTAATTATTGCTAGTGGGATTGGCTACCATGTTAGCTTAAATTCAATCCATTTCGTGGTGAGCAATTTACTTAGCCTAGATTCATAGAATCGGTGAATAAATCTGGCTATTTTTTACCGCTCTAACTTTCGTCTCGAGCCATTTTGGTCTGAGTGATGATTCTGCACAAAATGCTGCCAGTATTCCGTATCTCCGCTCTTTGGTTCTAGAATTACTTAAGTTGCTAGTGACGCATAGTTCTAATGGCGATCTTTTAATTCTAAATTCGGATCCTAGGTCAGAAAAGTTGGGACTTTTCTGGGTTACACAGTTCCACACGAGTACCTCAATCTTGCCCACATAGGACCGAGAGTATTTTAAAGATTTTTTCCCCGTTAAACACTAAAATGCCTAACAACCAAAAAATGACACTTAACTTGATGACCGGTGGTTCAGCGGGTATCCTAGTAATATTCTTACGTAGCGGGGTAAATAAATGCCGAATAACGTGCGAAGTACTTTATTAGGCGCTGTACACACAAAACAGTACGTCGTATGCAAATACACACGCGAACTAATCACACACTAGTACTACTCTCGTTAGTACCCAAATACTGCTTCCAAGTCGCTGAGTCACTCATAGTATCCATATACCGTTGCTAGAGTCTCCGGTGTATTCCACTTAGATCGCTTGTTCTCGGATTTGATCACTATCGCTTCCGAGAAGAGACTGTGTCCGTCCCCGCGCTCTGTCTTCCTTTTATACTCGTATGAAAGTTCTAGAATGGACGCGAACCCTCTAAGTTCATCGAACAATAGCCAGCGCGGCCCACAAAGCGGGATTAATATTACATACCTATTTGTACGAGAACGAATAGGTACTTGTATACCGCGACCGCGCGCACGCTATAATTAAAGGGGTGGAACCTTCTAAACGTTTTAGCACTTAAGCGCAGATTCTAGGTCTTTCTAGACAGATCGCTTGGGGACCTGTATGTAATGCATTATAAAATTTACATTCCCTGATAAGGCGTTTATGAGATATCGGGGTGTATTGAAGTCGTAACAATATTATAAATATAAATGTTTGTATGTTTAGATGTTTGGTGCTCTATCACACAAAAATGGCTGAACGGATTTGGATAAAATTTGGCACACAGATAATTTATTACCTGTATTGACACAGACTTTTTATCCTGAAAAAGTGTTAGGTTCCTGTCTAAAGTCAACGCGGACGAAGTGGCAATCAGAAACAACCAGATCATAATTACATGGGACCTAACATCGTCGGCGAAACGTGGGTGTACTCAGTACACCTCTGCCACCCCCGCTGGGGAATATAGGCGTGACGGAATGTGTGTCCTTGTTGGATTTTTGATTGAAATAACATAGCGCTCGAGCGTCAAGCGTCGCGACAAACATCTGGTACAAAGTGAGGTAGAGTGTATGCACTCGAAGTTTTGCTATAAAAATAGTTTAGGTGTATTTTTTAGTTCTTATTATTATAAGCCTATACTGTCCCACTGCAAGGTGAAGACCTCACCTCCGTTCTTCCACGTATCCCAGTCCAGTGCAAGCTGATGCAAGTTCTTATCATAGGAGTTTAGCTCGTCTCTCCACCTCTTTCTGGGCCTGCCACGCTATCGTTTCCCTGTTGGGACCTACTGTGTGATTGTTTAACGCATTCGGCATCGGATTTTAGACATGCAGCTGGGTGGCTTACGTCAGCGATTTGTGTTTCGGAGCGCAGAACCGAGTTTCTGACACAATCTGTAAGCTTTACCCAAAGAAGTTGGGCTCCATTGCTCATTGACAGTCCCCAAGGGTGGACTTTTGACGATCAGTTAATGACCAGTCTTCTCTAGTTTGTAAGACATGATGTCTCAATAACACAAGCCGTGTTTTATAGTCAAACTCCTGACTCCGGAATTGTGCCCATTATAATGGCAACAATCTCGCCTCCTATTGTTACGTGACATGGCAAATACGTATACAATATACAACTCTGCCACCCTGCTTGAGATATATAGGCTAGCTTACTTTCATAAATTAATTACTGCCCTTAAAATAAGTAAAAATAAAATGCGAAACAACAGAATAATGCGAGATACGAATAAGCTTTTACGTAATTAAAAATGTATACGAACGAAATCGCCATTCAATAGTCATTTTATTCGATTTGTTCGGGAACGGAATCGATTTGAACCAAAAGCGAAAAGCAATGCTTAGTCGATGTTTTATGATTTATATTCCATATGAGCTGTTTGTTATATGCACTGTGATGCAGGGATCGCAGCGGGGATCGATGAGGTGTGCTGTCTACACCTACATTCGCCAACGATACTAGGTCCCAATGTAATAGGGAATGATCCTGTTGCTTTTATACCTGGGCCAATGTCAAACTCCGGTCTGAAAGTAGGAGATTCCTAATCAAAAAGTTTGCCCAACCTAGGATTTGAACCCTAGACTTTGTGATTGTTACTAGACAAACAAGGCCGTCAACAAGTTATAGAAGTTAATATTTTTTAATCTT
Source organism: Phalera bucephala (assembly GCA_905147815.2). Taxonomy (NCBI): domain Eukaryota; kingdom Metazoa; phylum Arthropoda; class Insecta; order Lepidoptera; family Notodontidae; genus Phalera; species Phalera bucephala. The sequence continues at coordinate 2,503,525 of LR990609.1, read as the reverse complement.
AATACACAATAGGAATGACTTCTGAGTCACCGTAGTCGAGCTTAGTCGGGTTGGCAACTAATTTACTCTTAGAAAAGATATTTCCGCAATTACTTACGATACCCGATGGCTTGGTCTAGTGGTCTGAACGTAGGCCACTCAAATTACTGGATCGAGTAGTCCCCAGTTTAATCCGATCAAGGGATTAAGGCCTGCAACGGTCTGTTGGAGTAAACTTATTGACTCTTATCTTGAAACTGTTAAATTAGGAACCGGTTAATTCTAAATATGTTTGTTCTAGTCTAGTATTTGCTAGCTAAATTCATTCCACCATAGGATATACCATTATTAAAAGGCACTGGGGGTGACAGAGGTGTACTCTGTACATCCACATTTTACTGACGATACTAAATCCTATTGTATATCTTTATCCAGCTTACTATTCGAAACCCTGACCTAACTGCCAGAGAACGACGGCAAAAAGTGTACCTAGTACACATCTTTATTTTTTTGTCATTTATGACAGTTCAACTTAAAAATGACACTTTTCTATATGAAACTATCCCAAAAACACACAGTGTAGCTCCTTCTACGAATTTATTGCTAATTCAATCTAGTATTAGCTCATAGTTAATCCTAACAGGCAATCGGCTTTCGATCAACAATGGACCGCAACTTGATTGCTGATGTGTCCAGTCAGTGTATCATTGTACTAGTCAGTGTTGATCACGGATATAACCAAATAGGATTAGGCATATAATATTTTGCAACCTCTGCAGATACATAATCGGTAGATTATCATTAATTACTTGGTAGTTTAAAAATGACCATGATTAAACGGGTATCCTTGATTTTGTTTAAGTGCATTTCTCAGAATATATTCTATTCAAAAATTTTATTATGTTGTGTCTACTATTCAGTCAGTAGAAAATGTATTTAGGAATGCGATATCATTATTTTTTAAAAATAATGTATAATATGCGCTGTATATACTTGAGAGATTTAAATTCCATTTCTTTTCTTCACTAGGTGTATTTCTTTCACAAAAATGTTTGCGCACAAGCACGTGATACATTTTTAAATTTTGACCAAATCATTGGAGAAGAGAACAAAACATCGTCATATATATTCACTAAGCAAGGGTGGCAGAGGTGTTATGTGCACCCGACGACAACGAAGTTTGATGTCTATGCAATCAAAAATGTGTTTATCATTATTATACCGGGCTCAATCTCGAATACGGGTTTACTAAGAATTATTTCATTGAAAACTCTCACAATATTTATTCTTAGCTCAGATACCACACAAGATATTGCTATAAGACCAACAAGCGAGTCCAATATAAAATAATTTTTAAATAAACCAAGGCACAATATTTTATGATGAAACTTTTCTGCGACGATATTAAATTTGTTGTTTCTCTCTACCGCGGCTGATATTATTACTGTTCTAAAGAGAATATTTCAATTTTAAACATAATCTAAGTTCCACCAAGTGCCTAGTCTTTTGAAGGCATGTACTGTCAGCGACAATAACGAGAAAAGTTAATAAATTTTATTATTATACTTCTAGGTGGCACTAGACTGCTTCGTTGGTCTAACGGAATAATGCGCATAACGATTTTCAAAGGAAAAACTTCTAATATCAGTCAGAAGTCTGGCATTGTGTCCGCTACAATGGCAATAGGATCTTTCCCTATTACATGGGACCTAACATCGTCGGCGATAAATGGGTGTACACAGTACACCTCGCCTTTTTTTTTTTATAAGATTAATTGTGAAGTTTGTTGCCCTTCTCCAAAGGAATGACATTCCGGAACTGTGGTAGAGTCTTTGTTTCTATCGATTCATAAATACTTTGATAATATTCTGATTCTGACTTTCCAAGTATTCTGTTACTTTTGCAGCCGACAGTTCTTACTCTGAGGGACGGTTCAAATGCGATTATGATAGGACACAAATTAGATAACACTAAGCTCAGGGCCGCTCGGGGCCGCTCGACCTATCTAGTCCATGTTTATCGCTCTTATCTATGGATCGACAGGTATTCAGAAATTGACAAACTATTGTACGGCTAGTTGAAAACGATACAAACTTGGATGATCATTCGGGTTTTTTGAATTGATATATATTTTCTTTTTTTATAAAACGTAACCACTGCGCTAAATCGTCCGTCTATATAAGGAGATATAATATATAAGGAGAGAAGGACGTGTGGACGTGTGACGGAAAACGTGTAATTTAAGGCTAGGCCAGCAATGTTCCAAATGGAGTAAAATTTGAACGAAATTTATTGTATTTACATTCAGAATGTAGTACACTGGTCGAAACCGCATCTAAGATCTTGTTCTACTACTCACTTGCAGATTTGTTCTTTTTTTTATTTCTTATCTTTTTTTTAAACATAGCTTCGCACTAAAATTATTCCTATGTCGTAGCAAATTGAAGCAGATGTAGCAAAGTTCTTGAAAAGCAGTTTTTCATTTTATAGTGTAGGTATTTTAGAAAATTTGACGGACGATTTAGCGCAGTGGTTAAGAGCTTAAGCCGCTCCGCCCACTGCGTCTAATAGTCGCGGGTTCGATTCCCGCATGGGACAAATCTTTGTGTGATCCACAGTTATTTGTTCCGGTCTGGGTATTTGTGTATGTGAATTTTCATGTTTGTAAACGCACCCAAGACACAGGAATAAATACTAGTGTGGGGCTACGATTAAAAAAATATATATATACTATTCGTTTTTGCATATTCGTTGTTTATTTCTGAGCCCGAGCTCAATATATCTGTCTCGTATTAATCTTTTGTAAAGTAATTGAATCACTGTCGGTCTCTCGGTCGACAAATGGTCGATCGCGGTATGCCCTTAAACTGAAATGGTCGAAACTAAAGTGGTGTCTGTATTCTTGTAGTATAAAATTAATTTTAATCTTTTGTGTAGTAAATACATGAGTGGTTAATTACCGGTTATAAGGGTACCTTATAATTATAACACATTGTTTTATTACAGAACAAACCCTTGTTTTGACTCTGTTATTAGTAGAGCAAAAGGTTCTCAAATTTTATACAAAAGACCGTGTTAGTGTTTTGTAACAGCACGTACTCTTGTATGACCTGTCATATTACCAGGCTTGTAAAATAACTGTTTTAGGGGGTTGGAAGCGCAGTGCGAACGCGGTTTTAGCGATAACCAAGGTAAAGCAGCGTTCGATTCGGTCGCCCTGACATGGGTGACCGTTTGTGGCATTTTCATATTCGAGCGTCTCCGTGATTGTTCCCGGCTACCACGTAGTATGGCAGTCGTTAAGCTTAGTAAGTAGGCGGCTTGCTAAGTTTCAACAGTAGGTGGCGGGTGATGGAGTATGACCTAATCTTTGTCAGCTTGATTTGTGAGAGAATGCCTTTACCCAGCTGTGGGACAGAATAGGCTGATATTACTAAGATAACTCCTTATTCCTAAGAATATTAAGTAAAGTGACAAATAAAGTTAATTGACTGACGATTTAGCGCAGAGGTTAATAGCTTAACCCGCTCCGCCCTTTGTGTCTAATAGTCGCGGGTTCGATTCCCGTACGGGACAAATCTTTGTGTGATCCACAATTATTTGTTCCGGTCCGGGTATTTGTGTATGTGAATTTTCATGTTTGTAAACGCACCCACGACACAGGAATTAATCCTAGTGTAGGGCTACGTTTTTTAAAAAAAGAAAAGAAAGAAAGTAATATCGTTTTAATTTAACACCAGTCAAGCATGGAATAAAAGTATTTTTCAGATTTTATTGCAGTTTATTTTTGACTTTAAAGTTCTTGACGCTTCAAGTGGTTTATAGTCCCCACGGTTATTGCAGAGTATCTTCAAACTTTTTAATTTTTTTTTTTGGTCGTATCTATTTAGATACGACCAAAAACTATTGACCAAATCTATTTAGACTGAAAAAAAATTGCGATCTATCTATCTATCTATAACCTCACGCCAGATCCCTTGCGGGGTAGGCAGAGAGTACAGAGTTCCAACAGGTTCTTTCCTTACATACCTCTCTGGCTTCCTCGACTCTCATAGTTCGTCTCATACACGCTCGCCGGTTACGGAGACTCTTGACTTTTCCATCAGATAAGACTCGGTTTATTTGGTCGTGGTAAGATAGTCTAGGTCTTCCCCGGTACCTGCATCCTTCCACTTTCACATTGTATATCTGTTTTGTCATTCTTTCCTCTGGCATTCTTTCTATATGCCCGAACCAACGGAGCATGCCCTTTCTCATCTTTACACCGATACTATCTTTCATACCTACTCGCTGTCTTACTATGATGTTGCTAATGCGGTCAGTCAGCTTCACTCCGCACATTTTCCGCAGAGCTCGCATTTCTACCGCATTTATCCTACTTTCATTCTCCTTCTTACATACCCAGCTCTCGCTACCATATAAAATTGCGATAAAATCCGAAATAGTTTTATTTCATGTATAAATCCAAGAAATCAATATGTAAATCAGTTAAGCAGTTTGTTGAAGTAGATGAAGGTTACTTTGCAATACGACTGTCACGTTGGTTTAGTGGCGCATGATGCGACTGGTCATAACGGAGTATTAGGTTAGAACCCTAGGTCGATTAGTGTTATTGGGGTTTTTCAGCGACAACAACCCGGCAACGTCCTGAAAAGTCAATGTATAACTTTAGCGTATAGTGTAAGCTATTTTTTTGTTTCATGAAATTATTATTTTTATCTAACATCAACAAAATCAAAAATCACCGTCACGCCTAAATTACCCAATCAGGGGTGGCAGAGGTGTACTGAGTACACCCACTTTTCGCCAACGATGCGGGGTCTCATGTAATAAGGAGCGAGCCTCTTGCCATATACCGTAACAATTCCAGACTCCAAACTCATGCTGGGAAATTTTCGTTAGAAAAACTACAGTTGTCCGACCTAGGATTTGAACCCAAGACCTCGTAATCACAAAGCGATGCGCTTTGCTGCTATACCAACAAGGCGATCAAAAAGCACTGCAAATATAATGTATTATTATGTGAAATAATACTTTGTTTTTTGTTGTGTGTAGTTTATATCTATCATAATTATATTCTCATAAATCTACTTGTGCAGATACCTATCTAGTGTTCATTATTTAGACCACTACGAGATGACTACGAGAGTATGTCATGATTATGTAATATCTTATGTGAATTGACAGTATCTCCTATCTCGCCTATCAAGTGCGAGCAGATTGGCCAGACCTGACAACAGGTGAAGCCGTTGTGGCGTATAATTAATAATATTGCTCAACCATTTACAAAATAACTACGATGTCCGTGTGTTACAAATTCTCTTCCTAAATGGTTTGATAAATTTTTACCCGACTTCAAAAAACAGAGTTCCCGTTTGGCCCTATTTAAATTTGAAGAAAAATAGGGGATGAAATTTGAATGGTATCGAATTTTATTTATTATTTCGTTATGTATCCATGAGCAAAATCTTGTAGGTACTTTACTATAGAACTAAGCAGAAAAATATAATATAGATATATATTAATAATTAATGCACTTATCACTTAAATTGTTAAATAAATAACTTTTCAAAAAAAGGGAAACCGACTTCAAAACTAAAAAGCTAGTATACTGCTACTATTTAGTCAACTGCACCGACCGACTGACTTGAAAAGATATTTTGTTGATGTTTTTTTTGAACTTATGTCAAGTAGATGATTTTTAGCTAAAATAAGACCGAAGAGAAGAGGTAGTTATTTTAAAAACATGTTTATTTTAAGCCGTCGCTTAAAGCCTCGAAACTGCGGTTTGAGAACCGATGTTCAATTTACTGAGGCAATTCTATCTATGAGTGAGTTACGATGCAAATGTTTTGAATTTGCATCTGTTTTATTGAGGATTTTATTACGTTTAAATCTTTATGATGCGTTTGTGTACCGGATAGTGAGATGAATGGTTTATTTCCAGATTGATATAATGGGCAGTTTATTTTTTTACTGGGGAGGATGATGTACCCTGTTCGAATTCCGTTAATGAATTTGGGGGTTGCAAAGATATTAAATCCAATAGTTAAAAAGTTCCTTTTTTATTAGGGACTGCCGATAATCTTCTATCTCAATAGAAAGTGACGACGGGGCGAAATATTCGCTAAATTTGTTGTCATTAGTCATTTTTGTCTCAGAGGCTGCTAAAATCATACATGATAATAATTTGTAAATACTTACACCTTCACGCCTATATTCCTCAAGCGGGGGTGGCAGAGCTGTACTAAGTACACCCATTTCGCCGACGATATTAGAGCCCATGCAATAGGGGGCGAGCCTATTACCATATACCGGGCACAATTCCAGACTTCGGACTCATACTGGTAATTTTTCATTAGAAAAACTACATTTGTCCGACCTAGGATTTGAACCCAGGACCACGTGATCACAAAGCGTTGTGCTTTACCACCAGACCAACGAGGCAATCGAGGTTGTAAATACTTATTAATGATCAGAGACTTAAGAATGATCTTAATGCAGACTCATCAATAAGTAAACTGATTGATCATGATTCTTTTTTTACTGTATCAGGCAATATAAGCGGGGTGCTACTGAAGACTAACCCATTATCATCATCATCACTTATCAGAGAGAGTCAGACCCATTGGTATTTAACAGCAAGTGTTACACGCATCGCACGCCATCTTAGCATGTAAAAATTACTGTCTAAATGTAATTGCAAAATTGTAATTTTATTAAATGAAAATGAATCTAAAGTACCAAAGATTCCATATGTACTGCGGTATATCGTACCTAATGGGACAAGTACGCGATAGCTCTAACAGTCTGCTTTCTGGAGCAGCAAATTGGATAGACAGCTCAAAGGCCTACATTCTAGTATGCTGAATTTGATATCAACAGAATAACCCATCACCGATACATCCACTGATCTAATGTTATGAGTCCAAATCAAATCGACATGTGGAGGCATGAAATGATATTCTTTAGAATTTGCAAGGTACTGCTATGAATGATGCAATGAATGGAGCTTTCTATATTTCTATTTCTTTATTTCCCAAGACAAAATGCTTGGATAGGTGCTGGTCTAGCTCCTCCTGAATATGGCAGATCACTGTGGAAGCAACCATTCTCACGAATAGTATAAGTTGGTTATTTTAATTAAAACCCACCTGATAGACCAGCCTAACTTGTTCTCCAAAACGCCACAACAAAATGTTGATGACGAGAAAAGAGTAACCGTGGAGTTAATATAAATTGTTAATTTTTTTCTTAAAGTATCTTTGGAGTTTATTGCCCTTCTTATCCACAGGAATGACATTCCGAAGTGGTGGTAGTCTTTGTTACATTTTTGACGATTCATAAATACTATAATGGTTTACATGAATTAAAAATCTTCTGATTCTAATTCTTGTTTTCTGTGTTAGTAAATAAATCGATTGGGAATCATTCAAGATGGCGCGGCAACCACGACTCTTTATTCCGAGGTAAACCCAATAATTTTGATAACATTTCGCTAATGACGTGCGTTAAATGTGTAATAGCATCTATAGGTAGTTAAATGCCGCATAATAACCATATCGAAAACATTTACCCTTTAATAGGCCCAGTTAAAAGGGACCCAAAACATTATGAAAGTTTTTGCAGGACCCCCGTTATCTCATTCTAATCATTTAACTTTAATGGTACGGAATTCGTTCGATTCTGATTCGATTCGTATAGAAAAACTATAATGATGTTGATTTTATCAACACTTATGACATAATTAGTATTAAATCAGTCTGATAAGTCTCAGTGTGCCCTTTTTTAAGCTTTTACTCGACTTGATCTGTTCGTCTGTCTTTTCGGTTTAAATTTTGTGTTAAATTTTCAAGCACTTGCTGGTATCCGATTGAGCTGAAATATTCAATCAAATCAAATATTATATGATCCCATAGAGCTGGTCTGATGATAGAGCCGGATGAGGCCAATTCCATAACTAAGTGAGATTTCTTGAGTATTTTGGCTAAAGATAATTATTTTGTTTTTTTTTTTTATTTTTTTTATTTTTTTTCTTTTTTAAAAAACGTAGCCCCACACTAGGATTTATTCCTGTGTCGTGGGTGCGTTTACAAACATGAAAATTCACACACAAATACCCAGACCGGAACAAATAATTGTGGATCACACAAAGATTTGTCCCGTGCGGGAATCGAACCCGCGACTATTAAACACAGTGGGTGGAGCGACCTAAGCTCTTAACCACTGCGCTAAATCGTCCGTCATAAAGAGGTATTTCTAAATTATCATCGTCGCGTTTCGATGTCTTTGTGAAATGAACGCTTAATGGTGGTCTTGTGATGTACAAAGTATATATATACAATCATTTCACGAAGTTTTTTATGCGTGTTTGCGGAGTTGATGCGCGTTTGGTCATAGCTCTGGCCATGAGGTGTAATATGCTTGTGCGTCGTTTTGCAAAGTGTAGTGACGGGGTGAAGGTGACATTATTTACGACATACTGTCTATGTTTCTATACATGTCAGCTTTGGTCGAAGTTTACTAGGCGTACCGTCAATAACATTAGGGTGCAATACAATTATGGTTATCGTATCCTAATGAAGTTGCCTAGGTACTGCAGCGCGTCAGTTATGTTCGCCGAGGCCAGAGTGCCTGATTTCTTTGCGATTATTAGATCCCGTATCGCAGGATTTTGGTACCACCTGCGTGAGTCCGACAACGAAATACTTAAAGCGTTAGTAGGGAATCTGGATTGCTCCATCCTCAAATATTGGAGTTCAGTGCACCGGGAACCGAATAATAAATAATTTTACTGTTCATTTTAATATATGGTGTGTTTATATCTTTGTGACATGCTCATACTTATACTTACAGCCTATAGCTATTAATTGCCTTATTGGGTAAAGTGTTTTTACTATACTGTGCTGTTCTTTTTAGCTAGTATTTATTATACCTTCATTTTAAGTATCCGCAATTGTATCTTAGTACATTGGGTTTTTACCTTTAAATAAAGAATATTATTATTATCTTCTATACATATAATGAAACTGTAAGGAAGTCGTGTCTGTACATGGAATATTTTAGGAAATAACAAGCCAGGGGTGTCTGACTATCGATATAGAATTTAATTCTGTAATTTTTGGCTTTCATGTCTGTTTGTCTGTCTGTCTGTCGGAGGGTATGAGCCAGCATCACGCAAAACTTTGCGTGCAGATACCTTATAATGTTGGCTAACGTGTTGTATAGTATTTATTCCGGAAAGTTAAAAGGTTTCCCCAGAAAAGTCGAAAATAAGCAAAACATGGGATTTCTAAAAATACATTTTACTTCCAATCTGTTTAATGGATTTCAATGAAAAATTGTGAAATTGTAACCCGTATAAAAGATTTTTAGAAGTCAGTGACTTAGCACGTAGATATTTCATATGACAGATAATATAGTTAATGTTTAAGTATTCAGGAAATCAAACGGTTTGTATGGCAAAGTAAAGCATCTATATCTATACATCTATACACATAATAAACTGTAAGGAATTCATGTCGGTACATGGAATATTTTTAGGAAAAACCAACCCAGGGATATCATTCTATCAATTTCGAAGCCATTTCTACAATTTTTGGCTTTCGTGTCTGTTTGTCTGTCTGTCCAAGGGTATACCCTTAAGGGTAACCATCATCACGTAAAAACTACCAGGTGGATTTTGATGAAACTTTGCATTCGGATACCTTAAAATGTTGGTTAACACGTTATATAGGTATTTATCTCGAAAAATCAAAAGGTTTTTTCAGAAAAGACGGAAATAAGCAAAACATTGGATTTCTAAAAAGACACTTTAATCCAAACCTGTTTGATGGATTTCAATGAAATTTTGTGTAATTGTAGCCTGTACTAAAGATCACAACTCTGCATACTTATATTTTCGTAAAATCTTACAGTTTTTGAGGACAGAAAAAGAAAGTAATTCATTGTTTCTAAATCAACTTACTAGATTGTCGTGGGATAAATCATAAAACTTTATTATTGTTTGTCCCGAACTGCAAGGTTACGATGTTAAATATGTGATTTTGCCTACACATGAATTCGTCTATGAATTGATATTGGACTCGGGTTCGTCTCCTCACGAAAAACATTCCAGTGGTTAAAAGCACTCACTCCAAATTGTTCATACATGTTTGATTTAAACACTTAAACATGGTTTTGTGCATGAACCGATGTTGCATTCAGGATTGTTTCTTCTGGAGACAACTCTAACGATGAATGGGCCGGATACGAAACTGTAATGACGATGAATATCTTACGAGAAGACGAACACAAAATGTACTGACAACACTTTGCTACATGCTTAGCTGGCAATGTACCGTTAGATACTATTACGCTAGATATCTTTGACAGGGTAGGTAGAGAATATAAATCAGAATTTTTTTTCGAAAATTTAAAAAATAAATAGATAAACTGATAATCCTTCTTGAAAAGGAAGATATTGTATACGATTTTTTATGAGACGGCGTTAGTGTTGTATGTTGAATAGGATCGCGCTATAGTTTAGTTTATATTTTACAAAGACTGAACCCGGGATAGAGTTAGTTGATAGAGAAATAAGTCTGGTGGAAGTTGACAAAGTATACGAGTGTAATATATTCACTACATGGTTCTCCCGGAATAGTTAGTCTCCCTGTTAGTTCTTCACATTAAAATGGCTAAACGAATTTAATTGAAACTTGATATGAAGGTGTCTTACATAGCAAAATAAAACAGAACACTTTTTATCTCGAAAAATACTTCTGTGGAATATCTATTATTTCTATCTATCTATCTATATCAATACGCCAGATCCCTTGCGGGGTAGGCAGAGAGTACAGAGTTCCAACAGGTTCTTTCCCTACATACCTCTCTGGCTTCCTCCATTCTCATAGTTCGTCTCATACACGCTCGCCGTTATCTATTATTTTGTTCATACTAAAACGGCTGAACAGATTATAAAGAAACTTAATATGAAAAAATCCACACAGGTATACAAATCGAATGTGGATGGACGTAGAACAACAACTATTTAGAGTTTCATAAATTATATACAATATTTATAATTATATATAACAACATCAAAGAATTATTAATAAAGAAAACGGTAGCAAAAATGAAATATACATATTTACACGCCGCTATCAGATGTTAGTGTACTTAGAACAGATCAAAAATATCGGGGACTAGACTCTCTTACCATGACCAATAGACCATGTCTTATCCGAAGAGCAAGTCAAGAGTCTCCGTAACCGGCGAGGGTGTATAAGACAAAATATGAAAGTGGAAAGAGACAGAAAGGTCTGTAAGGAAAGAACCTGTTGGAACTTTGTACTCTCTACCTACCCCGCAAGGGATGTCGCAATGATGATATAGATTATTAGATAGTACTGAGTTCTTAGATTTACGCGAATATTACACATGAAATAAAACTACTTTTTCGGATTTTATCGCGGTTTATTTTGATTTTTAAGTTCCCGACGTTTCGAGTGCTTTGCAGCACCCATGGTCACGGTCATTTAAAATCTTAAGTCGTGAAATAATAATTTGAAATATAACTTTATTTACACACTAGATCATGCCGATATTATCCATCTAAGTGGTATATAAAATCACACCAATATGCATTTGGTGGGTTTTTACCGGCCTGCATGATGGCCCGAAGATATTAAACATAAAAGAACAGCCTGACAATCTTTCCATTTCCCTCTTCCTTTTGACAGGTGACTGGAAGCCTGAACTCATGCTGAAGTTGTTCTACAACGAAAATTTAGTAATATTTAAGTTGACTGTATAAATAATTTTGCAAAACAAAGACGACTTGATTTAAGCAAAAAAAGGTAGACTGCTTAACTTACTTTGTCAAATAGTCACAGGTACGATCCCCGCACAGCGCACGGGAATATTGATTTGGGATTTGTGATTTTGAAATAACAAAGATATTTTATGTGCATAGAGACAAAATAAAAATAATGTTTGTCCATGTTAATTTCCAGAACGTCGGAACCAATTAAATACACAATCACTGGAAAATGGAGGATTTCTCAGAGATATGAAGGTGTCTCTTAAGTCTTGGAATAATGCTATCCCATAAAGTCCTACCTACCTATGTCAAATTACAACAAAAAAACGCGTGCGAAGCTGCGGGAAACAGCTAGTAGAGAATAAAGTCCCTGTTAAGTCTAAATTTCACTAAGGCCCATTCGTACGAACAAGGGTTAGCGGTATCTATTGACTAACTTGAGGTTATGAAGTTAAATTGCCTTCATTTTAACGTTATAATCTCGAGATAGTCAATAGGTAACGCTAACCCTGGTTTGTATAAGTGGGCCTAAGAAAACTACCCTTATATCGAGTCTACATCGCCGCCGACGGGACGGGAATTTGCTGTTTTATATACCACTAGAATACGAAAACATTGATCGCCAGATTCAGTACTAGCCAAGTGTTGTAAGTAGAATTGGGATCCTAAGCCTTTTCTCACAAACTAAGGTGAGAAAGTTTAGATCATTACTTGAAATTTTTAATGGCGCGTACGCACTCGACGGCTCAACCGTGACGCGTATTTATGAGTTAAAGAGCGTAAAATACTTTTTACTTAACATTAAACAAAACATACATTCACAAAAAAAAACTACAATCAAATTAAAATGGTGTAGTCTTTGAGAACTTTGTGCAAATTTTACGTCTGGTAAACCATATTTTGGATTAAATTTTTCCCAACAATTAAGACGGAGAGTATACACGCGCCCCTCGTTAAATTTAATACCTATAAATGTTACGCATTGCGTCCAATATTATACACATTGAGTTGTTAAGAGAAATCGTAAACTAAATCGAAGTGAATGTTTTCTGAGCGACCTTGAGACCCCGAGTCTGACCCAATAAAAATATTATTGCCCCTCGGCATCATCCGCCCACCGGCCGCGACGTAATTTATTATCACTGCAATATATAACAATAGTCAAAAAGTAGCAGTTTGACCAAAAAATGATTTAGTAAGGACAATAGAGCGGCCACAGGTACGGCTCGGCGAGGGGCGGGCGGGGGTGGGCGGCGCAGGGCGCGGGGCGGGCGCTCCAAGCGATAGCGGCGAAGCCTCCGCGGCACTCGCGCGAACGAAGTCGTCGCGCATCCACGGCCGCGCGCTCGGTACGCAAATGTTACGTAACCTCACCCAACCCGACATCTGTTGAGTGAAGCCACGAGCCAAGCCACCGCGCGGCACGCTTGCACCGCTGTCCATACGCGCGCACCGCCATGATGACACTCGCGACCACAACCCGCAGCGAAGCGGTCTCCATAGCTACCGCAAAACACCCGAGCGGCAATACGTAAACCATGTAGACCGAATACCACTGCCAAATATATCCTGCCAATTAATATAAGTTTAGTTCTTAACCGTAGTGTATCCGATTCGCTTGTCGCTTGTGTAAAGGACACGTGAACATGATCCTGTTGAATTATGAACGCGGTGAGAACGCAATTGCTGAATTCACCAATCATCGCTTTAAGATAGCTTTCACTGCCAGCTGAGCCTGCCGATAGAGTTAAGTTAGTTTTAAGAACGGGTCTGACACGTTCTGATGATATTAGATCCACACGAGGTGACGTCGCGCGTAGTTAACCCGGCGGTTGGTTCATAATCAAGATTCGCGACAACATCAGTTCGTGGGTGCTGTGGTGGCGTCAACGCCATCTTCGGATGGGCGCACCGCAGACACCAAAACCAATAGAGGAAGATGACTGCGTGCCTCGAGTGGCCGTAGTGGAAGAGATCCGCGAGGGTCACCCAGATCGCAAACTGGAGCGACGGCGTGGAGCAGCAGGCCCGAGGCGTCGTTGCCTCGAAAATGAGCTGGAAGGCGAGCGCAGAAGGCCTCGCCGGAGGCCCAGGAAAAGGTAAGTCCTGCGTCTAAACACCTTAGTGCCGCAATGTTGACCCATCTTTGCGGCAAGAAGATGTAATCTGTAGGGATGTGAATCCCTAAAGATGTTAGGCAACAAACCTTGTACTAACGTTGGGCAATAATTTGCCGATTGCCCATCGACCCTGTTAACTGGTTCCGAAGTTGGAACGTGAGTAGAACTACAAACTGCGATGTTGCGAGTCCTTATTTTTGCGGCTGATTTTGACGTTTATATGGAGCAATAACCGCGCATTTTACTGTCGCTCGCCTCCGAAAACTTTTCAATTTGGAAGCCTTACACGATGACTCTGCATTATGGGCAAAAACAACTATCTCAGGCACGTCTCGTGCGATGAAACAAAGGGGGGGAGTTCATTTAATTGCCACTTCATCGTCACGTTAGCTTGTCGTGAAACTGTATTAAATATTATTAGGTAACGTTCGTGTTATGGCATGAAATTACGGGTGCCGCGTGTTGCGCTCAAATTAGTGACCAATTGAGTTCTGCGGTTGTTCTGACATTGAACATTTTCAACGTAAAAACATTCATGTGTTCACCTTGAAATAGTGAGCCGTTTGCGAAATCGCTAGGTCTACCGCATCGGCCTCCAGCTATCGATCCTCGAGGAGGTCTCATTATACCTACACCTTACGGTGCCGAATTTTTTTTATTACGATCAAATTACGAGTATCACAGTGAACAATCTGGAAGGCTCGCTTCTTTGAAAGTCGACACGCGAACTTCACTCTTGGAGTTTTAAACTTGTATTTTGGTAGTGTATTATGTTCTAGTCTTTATTAAAGGGGTCTTATTTTTTCTTAAAAAGCTTCCTTTGTTGAGCAATTTGTAGATGTTTACGGGGTGGTACTTGTTGATAAGCGGCGCTTCCTTGTTGAATGTCTTCCGATATTTCCGGTTCTCTTTATATTCGTAATTTATGCAGGCGTACCTATGGGGAAAAATGTTTAGGCGGGCCAGCTTCTCCACCGTTTTATATTGAATCGCGTTTTTGTTATTTGAATTATTTCGTTGATGTTCGGCTCAAATAATTTTTATCCCTCTAGTGAGTACAAGACACTCTCGTGTAGATTTTTTTTCTAAGAAGAGAGTATGGCAATAAAACTATAATAATTAATAAAGCAAGATTATACATGTATGGTAAAATTGTTGAAAGGAGAATGCGCGAGAAGTCCGATGGAATGTTGTGCGAGGCACAAGGGGGTTTCAGGTCCGGAAGAGGATGTTCGGATCAAGTTTTCTCCCTTCGCAACATCGTAGAGAAGCATCTGGCAGTGGGCCGGAAGGTTTTCTGCGGTTTTGTGGATCTGGAGAAGGCGTTTGATAGAGTTGTGCGAAAGAGACTTTGGGACATTTTGCCTGAATATGGTATAAATGGCACTCTGCTGCGGGCCGTCTAGTCCACCTATGTGGACTGCAAGGCATGCGTACGGGTGGGTGGTAACATGTCACCCTGGTTTGACGTTGAAATCGGCGTCAAGCAGGGTTGCGTGTTGTCCGCTAGACTGTTTTTAATATATTTGGATAAAAGTCTTCAAAGACTGAAAGCGATGAATGAAGGTGCACAAATGAGTGATCTAGTGGTAAATCATGTACTATATGTAGATGACGCGGTTCTGATAGCGCCAACAGCCACTGATCTGCAATCACTAGTCACAGTTATGAAAGACGACTGCATGAAAAATGGCTTACATTTGAATATGAAAAAACCAAAATTATGGTTTTTGAACGGGAAGAAACCAGAACGTATGCAAGGATTGTGGTTGGGAACGATGTGCTGGAGCAAGTGAATGAGTTTTTATATCTTGGATGCGCATTCAGTAAGGATGGAAAATACACCGCTGACATAGAGAGAAGAGTGATTGCAGGGAACAGAGTGAATGGCGCGATGGGAAAGCTACTTGGGAGCCGGCACTTAATCCGAAAGGCGCAGCTGGCCATACATAATGGAGTGCTTGTCCCAACGCTGTTATATGGCAGCGAGAGCTGGGTATGTAAGAAGGAGCATAAAAGTAGGATAAATGCGGTGGAAATGCGAGCTCTGCGGAAGATGTGCGGTGTGAAGCTGACCGACCGTATTCGCAACAGCGTAGTAAGAAAGCAAATAGGTATGAAAGAGAATATCGGTGTGAAGATGAGAAAGGGTATGCTCCGGGAAGACCTAGACTATCTTACCATGACCAAATAGACCGGGTCTTATCTGAAGGACAAGTCAGGAGTCTTCGTAACCGGCGAGCGTGTATGAGACGAACTATGAGAGTAGAGGAAGCCAGAGAGGTATGTAAGGAAAGAGCCTGTTGGAACTCTGTACTCTCTGCCTACCCCGTAAGGGATCTGGCGTGATGATATAGATAGATAGAGATAGAAGATTATACAAATTACAATATTGAGGCGTTTAGAACATGCTGAAAATAGTTTTTGGGTTGGGTTAGAGCGTTGTAGCACCGTGGCCTTCCGGCTGAAGCATAGACGTTGCACGCTTAACGTCATACATGCATACACTAACACACATACGCACGAACACACACACACACACCTCAAGCGTGCGCTCGATTTCCTGACGACACGAGTATTTAGGCCCAGGCTGTTTCTACATCTGGAGGATCAGTCCTATAGGTAGGTGCCTGGTACGGTATACCAAAAATGTTCACAGACATAATACCAACTGTTGTGTGAATATACAAAAAAGTAGTAACAATTATTCCTTTATCGTAGATCTATATGATTAAAATCATAAAATCAACGTGCAACACCCAGAGATAAACAAATAATAGCGGTTCGCATAGGGATCTGTACTGTCATAATCAGCCGAAAGTCTCTGAAACTGACTCTTACAAAAAGGGGGCCCAGTCTCCTCCAAAAACCAGGTGGCTTTCCAGCTGTTGACCCATTTTCGATTTCAATTTATGAAACTTACTTATTAGGTACTTGGCTTAAGACAAGCAGCGTTGAGAGCAGTTAAATTTATTCTTTTTTTTAAGAGACAGATAACAATGGTTAAGTTTTATTCATTAATTTATAACCTTAAACGGATTGAGTACTGTCAAAATATTGCTAAAGAAAATTAAACTCTTACAGACACAACATTGAATTTTCTATGATTTAAACAATTGGAGCCCGGTGTCACGCTCGCACTCATTACGATGCAGTACGGTGACCATAAGGTTAGAACTAATACGCACTATACCTATTTATGATATGGTTTAAATACGCTGTAAGCCATTTATTACCAAGTTCAAAACGAACAAGGTTCTCAATTCGTCTTTATATACAGAATGGATTAAAATGGGACAGTAAGGGCAGCCGTTGTAGATACAGAAAAACGGCCCAAAGAGACTATCCTTAGTTTTTGCGACATTTAGAGATGAATTTACAGATTCTGAAAAAAAGTACAGTCAGCAAGAAAATATGCAATTTAATCAAAACTTTTGACTACTACTCATTTAAGATGAGGCATATGCCTAGAAAGAAAGAATTACGCCAATAAACCGTGCCCGAGAATTTTACATTTATTAAATGTCAATAAGTCCATAATCGTATCAATGTTTGGTCACCCTACATAGAAAGAAACGTAGAGCTCTAACTGAGTATTCTCATCATCATATTTTTTTCGCAGAGTATTCAATCCATTTAGGGTAATATATCCATGGATTTAACGGTTTGATTACAGTCCGAAAAGGATCTTTTGACCAGCGACCAACATAGGAACTAGCGCTGACTTCAAGGTATTAGGGTATGGGCGATGAGAAAATCGCCTATACACCATCATCACCCATACCCCATATGCTTAAAAACATATGCTTAAAAACGAAAATTTTTAATCAGTGCGTCCTACCTCTAATGACATACGGAGCCGAAACGTGGCCACTCACTGTGCGGTTTGTCCACCAGTTCAAGGTCGCTCAGCGAGCTATGGAAAGAGCTATGCTCGGAGTTTCTCTTAGGGATCGAATCTGGAGCGAAGTTGTTCGTCAAAGAACCAAGGTTACCGACATAGCTCAGCGAATTAGCAAGCTGAAGTGGCAGTGGACAGGTCACATATGCCCCAGAACAGATGGCCGTTAGGGCAGACTGGTTCTTGAGTGGAGACAGGGTGTCGGCTACGTTTATCGACACCCGGTCTCCACTCATGTACGCCCTGTATCTAAGTGGGGCGGCAACATTCGTAAGGCAGCGGGCAGGGTTTGGAGGAGGAGAGCTGAAGATCGAGCTCAGTGGCGTGCCATGGTAGAGGCCTGCGTCCAGCAGTGGACTGACAGGGGCTGTTGATGATGATGATGCTGATTTCAAGTGAAATGTCACTTCATGACAGTCGCAGAGTTGCCATTTGCTATAAAATTTACCCAAGTTCTCATTTTAATTAGTACCCGTTCGGACCCACCTGTTGTAATATCTCCTTAGGAACATTTAAGTACATAGAAGTAGGAACATTTTAGTAAATGTTAACCCTAATGGTGTAAGCCCTAAGTTTTTAAAAGGGAAGAAACCAGAACGAGTGTAAGGATTGTGGTTGGTAACGATGTGCTGGAACAAGTGAATGAGTTTGTATATCTTGGATGCGCCTTTATTAAGGATGGGAAATACACCGCTGACATAGAGAGAAGAGTGAGTGCAGGGAACATGGTGAATGGTGCGATGGGAAAGCTTCTTGGGAGCCGGTACTTAAGCCATAAGGCGCAGCTGACCATACATGACGGATTTCTTGTCCCAACGCTGTTATATGGTAGCGAGAGCTGGGTATGTAAGAAGGAGAATGAAAGTAGGATAAATCTGGTAGAAATGCGAGCTCTGCGAAAGATGTGCAGAGTGAAGCTGACCGACCGCATTAGCAACAGCGTAGTAAGAAAGCGAGTAGGTATGAAAGATAGTATCGGTGTAAAGATGAGATGCATGCTCCGTTGGTTCGGGCTTATAGAAAGAATGCCAGATGAAAGAATAAAAAACAAATATACAATGCAAAAGTGGAAGGAGGTACAGGGGAAGACCTAGACTATCTTACCATGACCAAATAGACCGTGTCTTATCTGAAAGACAAGTCGAAAATTTCCGTAACCGGCGAGCGTGTATGAGACGAACTATGAGAGTGGAGGAAGCCAGAGAGGTATGTAAGGAAAGAACCTGTTGGAACTCTGTACTCTCTGCCTACTCCACAAGGGATCTGGCGTTATAATATAGATAGATATATAGATTAACCCTAATTTCACACCAACGCGCCCCTGTTAATGTCATCCATGGGGAAAATGATCATGTTATAAATCGGATATCTTTGGCTGGTGGTTTTTACGCGTAACCTTCACCAGGTCAGTCCATCTTGTGGGGCCTTCCCACTCCATTCGTACTATACCCGGGCCGATTTAATGATCCGAGCGCCCTACGTTCTCCACTAGAACAAACGGTCAACAGATTATTTGTGACTTGGCTAAATTTTACATAACTCGGTCCAATTGGAGATTGTAACAACATATTACACAATAAACTTGTATGCTTCAAAAGGGTTGTTATTTAAAAAAAAATGCCAGTAGATATATAGAACCAATTTAAAATACTGTATAGTGGTGGTTTTTTTTTTATTAAACACATGTTCACAAGTATTATTCAGTAATAAAAATGTGTATCTATAGTGATCCGTAAGACAGACCGAAAATATTTTAATATGGGTGTGAGTGTGTGTGTTAATTAGAGTTAAAATAGTGAACTGTAAAAAGTAATTATTTATATTGAGGCTCTTATCCTCTAAATCCTACATGGGTACCAACCCTGGGAATGAATCCAGTGAACCAAGCGGCCTACTATCAGACCACTAGACTAAAACGTGGTCATCACATTAATAAATTCTCCAAGTGGTTGCTATGGATATAGGATGAAGCCTATTTTTCTTCTATACTAATGTATAGAAGAAAAATATTTCTTGTTAATTCAAGAACAGATTATTAAACAAAGACCGCATCATTTGTACCTATTTATTATTATTTTTATCATCTCCTTTTTATTGGCGATTCTTAGCGTTTTTTTATGTAATTGAATTGACCAACCTAATATATTAATATCCATCGAGCCGTGTAGGCTTTATATCGTGCCAAGGAAATAGATATACATACATAATAATATATATGTTCTGTATAATATAATATTAGCCTTGTTAAGAACTGTCCCACCGTTGGGCACGGCCCTCCTCTCAAACTAAGAGTGTTAAGGCCATCCACCACGCTGGCCCAGTGCGGCTTGACAAACTTCACACACCTTCGAGAAACTCTTAGGCAGGTAGGATTTCTCACGATGTTTTCCTTCACCGTTAAAGCAAATGATAGTTAATTTTTAATACGCACATGTTTTCAAAAAAAGACATAGGTGCGTCCCAGGGTTTGAACGAGTCCTCTGACTTTGCAGTCCAACGGTCTAACCATTAGGCTATCACTGCAGTTACAATAAGTACTCCACACTCAAATGCTTAACTTTATAAAAAAAAGAATCTGAGTTAATATATGAGGTAAAATATGCAAAAGTACTACGACCTGAATGCTGATCATCTCTACAAACACGACCGAGTCATATTTAATTTATGTAAATTTGACCATGTGTCAGTTTTTAATTTCTATTCTCTAATCACAATAAACATCTTCGATCTTCTAATAATCGTCTTCTCCAATGCCCTTCTCTTTTTATTTGGCTTACTAAATCTAAACATAAAAAAAATCATCAAAACCGATTCATAAACAAAGAAGTTATATCACGAAATTTCAAAAAAGGAGGTTCACACCTCCTTTTTTGAAATCGTTTAAATTCTTCTTAGTTCTATTAGTAAGGTACATAAAATCTATAAAATATCCATACTAAATCAAGCTACACAGTTCCCTGGTATATCTCCAAAGTCTAAGGTCAAATACCAACGAATTTAAAATGGGACTATTTTTGCGTTGGGTTTGGAGCTATACCAAACCCAACGCAAAAAGTATCATCAAAACCGGTTCATAAACAAAAAAGTTATGCCTGAACATACATAAAAAACATATAGTGACGAATTGAGATCCTCGTTCATTCCTTGCACTCGGTTAAAAACATTGCCCTCTTACTGGAGAAGTCACATCCTGTTATATCTTTGTTAAGATAATTCTAGTATATACCAGATATTGAGATTAAAGATTTAAATAATCCCAAAAGTGACTGACCACTATTTCGTCCTGTCACAAAACTACTAAAAACATCTAGCTTTTTTAGTTACAACCCTACATTAACTATGTAACCTATATTAAAAGTTAAAACACACTTCATTAATCCTCATACAAAAGCAAACATAAATTACGAACTTTCCTTTTACAATAGCGCTAGTGTCGCCCTGCTTCCACAGATTAAAAAGCGGTGGCGTGGCAACAGAGCGAGGCACGTCACAGGCCATATGGCGTTCAATGGCGCGACAGTAAACAAGGCTGGCCCATTTCATAGGTTCTTTCACGTCGCGAAAGCTCTACTTGAGCCTGGAAAGGTCAAGCTACTTATCATGTCTGAGACGAAAATGGTATCAATGATCTTATGGGCTTCCTATGTACGCTCTGTTGAGAATATCTGTGGAATAACTTTTAAAAAACGATGAATTTGCCACTTTTTCATTTATTCAGAAAAAAACTCTCTGGCTTCCTCCATTCTCATAGATCGTCTTATACACGCTCACCGGTTACAAAACAGTTTTACATATCGATTTTGAATGAAAACTTTGTCAATTTGAAAAAGTATTTTTTGAATAAAAATTTTCTTTCTGATATGCAAAAAGCATTTTTGACGTGAGTTTGCTAAATCAAATAATATTGTTTGATTTCTTCTTTTTCTTCAGCAGAAATACTTCCGTCGCAGGACAAAAACTTGTAAAATGTTTGTTGTGTTCTATATTTAATTCATCATACTCCCACTCCATACAAGCTGGTGTCTCACAAGACTCAGCAGCTCTCTCCCCCCTCCTATTCAGCCTTTACACGAATGATATCCCTCATTCGAGTAAGATGCATTTAGCCCTATTCGCGGATGACACCGCTCTCTATGACTTGCATAGGAATAAGGGTTTCATTACCAGAAACCTTCAGGCAGCCGCCAATATCCTAGGGGATTGGTTCAGATAGGAGCGCTGCGATGTTTTACTTTAGAGGTGCCACCCTACGCCCCTCCCTGCGCCACCCCAGAAGTAATTTCGTTCAAGTGATCATGTTCGACCTATCTATTCCCTGGGTCAAACAGGTCAATTATCTAGGGATCACCCTAAACAATACCATGCATGACCTTCAGACCGCACATCAAGCGAGTTCGTAACCAAGCAGTTTTTGTTATCGGTCATCATTACCCGATGATTTGCAAGTGGAGTAAGGTGATACTTTACAAAACTTGTGTACGACCGATCATGACGTATGCTTGTGAGGTGTTCGGACACACTGCCCGCTCTGACATCGATAGACTCCAAACGGTTCAATCCCGTTTCCTCCGCGAAGCCGTCGGAGCCCCGTGGTTCATATGAAATTTCGATCTCCATTCCGATCTAGGTCTCGAACCTATTCGCGCCTTTATTAAAAAGGCGACATCCCGATATTTCGCGAACGCGTCCAATCATAGGAATCTGTTAAACTTAGCCGCCGCCGACTACGATCCTAACTCCCCTCTTATCAGCTGCTACCGCCGTCCGCGGCATGTTCTTATCAACCCTCCCGATGCCGTTACATCCCTTCTTTCGGATACAGGTACTGCACATAGGATCAGATTCTTCGACCTCGCCGGTGAGGTCGAAGAATCCCTTGCCACCATGGCGAGACACCTAGTATATGCCTTCCTTCATAGTGACTGCCCAAGCTGAGGCCGTTCCTACTTGAGGCACCCTTGAGCTAGTTGCCCCCTTGCCCTTCTCGCTCGAGCATAATGGTTGCACGCTCGCGCTCTTGTCCAGTGAAGCTGTAAAGGCCCCGCGGCCAGCAGCGTCGATCACACACACACGCCAATACAAAACATAGAAAAACGCCCATTCCATTTCGATGTTAAAATACGAACCATAACCTTCCAAAGCAGCAAAACACAAGTTATAATTTGATCGCAATGAATTTAGACCGATTACAGTTCCTCCAAAATAAGAAAACAAATTCTTTCGTTAGTACAATACCGTCACTAATCTGCTATATTGTCTTAGACCGCGCGTCAATTATGCTAAAGGAGATTGCAGAACACATATGTTCGTACAAAATCTTCACAAATTACTTCAATCCAGACCTCTAAACATACCATACAATGAACGCACACCAACTTAGCTAAGATTAAGTATGTTTGTTAAGACGCCGATTGAACTTATTGCTTAGCTGCGGTCGGCGAACGTACCGTGTTCGCCGACCGCAGCGTAACTCCTCGCCAGAGCCTTATTCGCTATAACCAAACGCGGTGCGTTACGATACCTTCGTGAAATGCCCGTGTAATGGTATTCTGTATGTCACTCTATAGTACAAGCGATCATTTCACGCAGTTCTAGTAACGCGTAACGTTACGGTAATAGCGAATAAGCGCCCAGTAACAGCAGAATTTATTTATTTTTCCTTTGCTACGAACTTCACCTTAATTGTATTGTCATTGAGTTAGAACCATACGTATTATACAATATTAAGATATTTTATAAAAAGTCGTAGGCTCACTTTAGGAATTATTTCCTGTGTCGTGGGTGCGTTTACAAACATGAAATTCACATGCACAAACTCCCAGACCGAAACAAATATTTGTGGGTTACACAAAGATTTGCCCCGTACGAGAATCGTACTCTCTACTACCCGATCCAGTGGGCGAAGATATTCAAGCTCTTGACCACTGGACCGGGTGATCCGTCAAGGTTTGATTTGTATATGTAAACCAATTCACACTATGTCCACGGAGCATGACTTCTTCTCTTTCGCCTCGGTTTGTGAGAAGAGGTTCTGATAAACAGTATGACAGTGTGCTGAGTTGAATATCAAATTTGTCGTCATTAATTTAAATGACGCTTAAGTAGACTAGAAAGAAAACAGATTCCTACTCAATTCTCTATCTAAACTAATTACAATACGCGAGGACCTTAAAGCCCTGCGAGACCCCGGTGTCAGCGAGTATCTAGGTAAAGCAATATTTAATTATTGAATGTCTCTCTGGAACAAAACTTAATTTTACTGCAAGGAACATTGTGAGGTTGTATTGTTAATACATGTTATCGATTAATTACATGATTAGGAATGTTAATTAACTCAGAGGTGTAGTGAAATAATAGAGGTTCTAAACTTACCAACTACCGAACATAGACCTACGAAGAAATGGTAATCTCAAAAAAATAAGATGGTTTACAACTCGACTTAACGACTAACACATTAGGCGGTGACCGGAACCGTCTGCTTAGCGTGCCCTACGAGTTATTGAGGTCTAATATGAAAATGCCACAAATGGTCACCAATCTCAGACCAACCAAGCCGAACGCAGCTTAATATTGGCGATCGCTAAAACACCGCCGTCGACTTTTTATCACTAAACAATCCCACCAATGTTTCCATCGAGTCATATTAATATAATCCAAAAAAATATGTCGGCTTACACACGAATATAAAAACCAACCTCTGTTACATAAGTCCCTAGAAGCTGCCATTGCTGTCAACATCTCATCGAAAACGCACGAGCCATTGAATAATAGGATTTATTTAGACTCACCGTTGCTCGGTCTAATAAAAGTTGATTCATCTCAGGCGGGACGAGGGCAGAATAATAAATATTACGAGGCGGGCACAAACACGGCACAGCCACAGCGTAATAAGCATTGACGTATATAGAAGACAACTTAAGTTACTGAAAATGTGGGGAAATGTGTCAACTCACATTTTTTTTGTAAATGCGGTAAACATTAAGTGGATAGTGAATATAACATACACGACACATAAATATACTGACATCGCTCGTAGCGCTTTGCGACCGCGGTGTTCGTACCGATTACCAAGGTCATGCGACTCGGTGGGTCTAATGGGTGATTGTTTATGGCATTTTCATATTCGAGCGTCTAAGTGCTTCGAAGTCTACTACGCGACTAAGCTCTTAGTCCCGGTTACCACTTAGTGTGGTAGTCGGTAAGCCAAGTTGAAAGCCTTATAGCCCTAATTAATTCCAACAGTAGACGCCACAAGCCTGTATCTACCAGCCCGCGCTATGTCCGCTTGGAGGACTATGGCCTGATCTCTCTCATCTCGATTTTTGAGAAAAGCGACCCACCAGTCGGATAATAATGGCTGTTGTTATTATAACATACACTAAAGTAATGATCCTGAAATAGGTATTCTAAATGTAGACATGCTATCAACGGTTTCCTTCTGCCTTGAGTCACATTACGACTGGAAAATATAGGTAGCGAATAAAACAGTTGACAGAATTCTTGTTGGATAAATAAATAATTACCGCCTAGTAACGTACTGCGGATAGCCGAGGGTAGGACAAGAATTTTAAATGTTCGCACCTGTCTTATTTTGTATGTCTGCAAAGGGGAAAGCCGAGGATCGATCGTACTCAATGGCGAGAGAATGGAGATTGGAGAGGCCTATGTCCAGTGGACTGCTATAAGCTTGATGTCAATGATAATGAAACAAAGTTAGCTTCTAATAAAACAATCAATCCTCTTTAGAACTTAGGTTATGCGGGCGTGCAAGGTACTGGAAATAATTTGCAAGTAAAAATATTATGTAACCTCTCGTTTTTGACGAACTAAAGAGCGGAGAGCAAAGCTAGAGAGGTATTTACAGACCTTCAACGGGTTCTTTGCTTACGCATAGGAGCCGATGGAACTCTGTACTTTCTTTCTACCCCCGAAAGGGATCTGGGCATGATGATATAGTGATTTCGTTTTTTTTTTAAACTTATCCCCACACTAGGATTTATTTAACATGAAAATTCACAGACACAAATACCCAGACCGGAACAAATAATTGTGGATCACACAAAGATTTGTCCCGTGCGGGAATCGAACCCGCGACTATTAGACACAGTGGGCGAAGCGGCTAAAGCTCTTAACAACTGCGCTAAATCGTCCGTCATAAACTAGCAATTAGATAGTGGTTTTTGTACTCGCCCATATAGATGTTCGCTTTTAATAATTCACAGGACACTCAACTTGGTTATTTAGAAGACAAACTTGCTATTTAAAAAAAGGCATGTTAATTAATACCCTTGTGAAATTTAATTAAAAAATGTAATATGCTTCGAAAAATCAAAATAACTTTCTTCCATCCCAACTAATATAGCAATAGTGTTGGTAGAATCAGTCTTAATTATGCGTAGATTTTACAAGTCCCTTGAAAAATTTTGCATTATATTTAGATTTTTTTTTATTTGACTATCGAACGTGTGTACTTGATTCGTCCTGTGTTTGACCTCAACAGTGCGCAACGCCTTTGATATTCTTACGCAAAGCAGATTAGGAATAATAAATACTTGGTATCGTTCACTACAAAGTGATCTAGTGGGCCATGTATTGGGTGTCACAAAGGAGGTTTCATGAAAAAATGTATATTATACCAAGAAATTCAGTTCATTTTGCCATAAGACCCTACACGAGCGCCTACAGATGGAACCAATTAGGGATACATTTTTAGAAATTCAATGGTAAAGTATCGAAGACAGAATAAGACATACATTTATGTTATTTTACTTTATGAACATTGCCTTTTAGGCCTTATGGCGTCATTTTGCTGGCATTCATTAATGCCTGGTTTCAATTTACGTCTTAAGAATAGATTTGCTTACTGGCAGTAGAAGTTTGACAGATTTTCCATACAGAGTAGGCAAAGCTATCCTTAAGTTAAATATTGCAACCGGGCGTAAATCTAGACTGAAATGCTAAATAGGGCAAAAGTGTCATTTGGGAATATTTTATTGGAAAAAGAACAATTTTTTCTGATAAAACAATCCCTAAATTACAAATATGGAAATTGCCTGATATAATAACAATAGGGTCGCCCTATTATATTGGGAGCTAACATGGTCAGTGAAATGTGGGTGTGCGCTTTTGTCGCCTTCGTTTGGAGATCCCTTGGAAAGCCTAACTTGGCAGAGCTGGCAGAAGAGAAGAAAGAAAGCAGGAGAGTTTATCTAATAATTATTTAGTTATATATAAAAACAGAGCCAGATACTTTCCTGATAGGGAGCTCTACGCTCTACATTTCTAGAAGTGGACCTTGGCAGGAAAATATATACATGACATTAATTTTTCATACATGTTGAATCAATGTTCATTCCTCAAGCTTCTAAAAAACTGCGCAAAGTCAGTGAGACACATCATTTATTTTATTAATGTAAGAAATACTCTGTGCGGCAATAAATAAACAGAAATAAACGAAAATCTTCCACAAGGTTCCGAAAAATTATGATAACACCTGTACAGTGTGGGGACAAAAAATAATTTTTCGTAACGATATATTGTCCAAGCGATCAGCTTACCAATTAACTCCTCAGGATATAATGAGCGAAAATAAAATTACTCCGATGTCGTGGTACACGTGTTTGAAATGAGACAAAGACAAGATGTATTTTACGAATGTAGATACGATATACTTGTAATGGGCAAAGCGAGCTTTCTTTTTTGTTTTTAATTTTCATTTACACTAAAAAATAAACACTGTCACGTTTATATTCCCCAAGCAGGCGTAGTAGAGGTGTATAGTGTACATCCTTTTTCGCAACACACGAAAGGCGTCTAGTTTATTGCCATTATTCCGGGCACAATGCCAAACTCCGAACTGAGACGTTTTCTATAGAAAAATTTTAATTTGTCCGTCCGGATTTTAACCCAGGACCTCGCTACAGGCATTATACGCTATTAGACCAATGAGTCATTTTTCTCCTTTCTAAATGCCTCATTCATTCGCTTGTCTTATTTTTTATATCATAACCACTTCCCTGCACACTATACGCAAGTGAGCAGAATATAAACAATGCGTTGATAATACGCTCTTTATGGCCGAAGTAATCTCAAGCTTAGCCCAAATGAAGCAAAGAAGAGACTTTTTTCATTTCATATCTACGAGTATGTTTTCATGCTTTTGGTGCTCTATGGGTGCAAGATTAACGCGATCAGCATTTTTTCAATTATTATAAACTTACTAACTAACTAACTTTACTTAACATGTTTTGTTCGCATGTCCGTCCGATTCAAAATTTGTAATCAATTTTTCAAGCTCTTGCTGATCCGATTGGACTAAAATTTGACATATCTTCTCGTATGTTTAAAGGTTTAATGACAATGCAATGGTATGGGATTATGAAGCTGGCTTGATTATAAATTCGAAGTCTAACAAAGAAGTAAGATAGGGACTCCATTGCTACCATACTTAGGTGTTGTCCAGGGGTTGATAATGGAACTGGAAGGCATCTTCTCAATTAACCAAGATATCCCTATCGTAATTGCGCTACAAAAACAAAACTTTAGATATAATTATTAAAAAAACAAAAAAAAAACACCGTCACGCCTATATTCCCCAGAGGGGGTGCCAGAGGTGTACTGAGTACAGCCCCATTTCGCCGACGATGTTAGGTCCCATGTAATAGGGGGCGAGCCTATTGGGAATTTTTCGTTAGTAAAACTACATTTGCCGGCCTAGGATTTGAACCCAGGACCTTGTGATCACAAAGCGATGCGCTTTGCCACCAGACCAACGAGGCAGTCTGGGAATGGCTGGGAATTATTAATATTCAATATGTGGATTTCGGGTCTCGTGTAACTAGGATAGTAATTACTCCATTTATATATACTGTGCCAAGTTACAAATTTTATACACTTCATCAATCAAGCACTCTGTGAGCACAACAATAGGTTTTTTTATTAAGTGGATTATTAGTGGTGATTTATTTTCCTCAATCATGCAGTTTTTGACCACAATAGGTTCAATTATTAGGTAATTTGTTTAGGGTAATTTTTGTAGTAAAATATGAGTATTCCTTATAATTTTGACAAAAAATAGGTAGTTCAAATTAGACCTTAATCAATAGCGGAGCACAATTTGCCTCAAATAATCCACACTGCGAACGCATAAGTGGATTCATACTATTTTCCATATTTTTTTAGTGATGACATTTATTCAGCCGGCAGCAATGGCTGACTTGTTTATTTTTCCTAAATAAACGTATGATTCGACGGATGGACGGACGGATAATTCGGACGGACGATTTAGCGCAATGGTTAAGAGCTTAAGCCGCTCCGCCCACTGTGTCTAGTAGTCGCGGGTTTGATTCCGCACGGGACAAACCTTTGTGTGATCCACAATTATTTGTTCTGATCTGGGTATATAAAACAAACAAAGATTAGAAACCGAGCATCCCCTTTAGGCATTTATCCTCCGTGACTCAACTGCTCAACATAAATATATCTGTCTACACGATCACGCCAAATTCTTTGCGGAATAGGCATACCTTGCACCTTAACATAGATACCAGACAAATTATTAATAAATGAGTCCCGCTACATTCTACGAATGAAAGCACACTTGAATAGATATTCTGGGTGTTTGTGTTCGAAATAATGGCGCTTCTCGCCACCGCCTCGCAAATAACTGTTTAACCGAAACAAAATAACTACCGCTGCTGTGTCCTAATGATTTGTCGTGTTTGTTTGCTTTTGACTTAGAAGCGTTTAGTGATATAAAATCCTAATTTCAGATTGTAATTAAATTGTTTTAATGATGTGGTTGCTTGGTTTTGGTCTACCGGATATTCCCTCTGAGGTGTGGACGCCGACCACAGTGTGGTTTTTAATTGGTAAGTGTTAGACGTACCCTGCGAACTTCCTTCGTGGCTCGTGGATATAAAGTATTTTTTCTACGCCATAAAAGGTATGGTCGGACATTGAAAATGATTGCAAAGGGCTTTGCAACAATACTTGATCCTAACTACCAAGTTGATATGCCATTCTTTTCAGGCAACAAATTTACTATATAAAAATTAACGTGACAGCGTGCCTTCCTTATAACGTTCTAAGCCCTCTGATCTAATTATGATAATTTTAGTTAAAATTAAACAAATCGGCCTCGTCTGAGAATGAAAGAAAGAAAGAAAGAAAGTAAGAAAAATGTTTTATTTGTCACAGTATGAGAGACACAGACAGAGATATTTAGCTAATATAACAACATCTTAGCACTTTAACCATTAATTTAAATAAAGTATAAACGATTAATATTGGTCTCTAAAAATACACATGAGAGAAAAAAAAAATATTTTTTACAAAAATGGAACAAAACAAAGTAAGTCATACACATGAGTATGTGTCTCACGGCTGAGCCAAATAGGTATTCAGATCAGCTTAATGTCAGGCACAAGTGCGAGACGCTGATTTTCATCTGGACCCTCCTGAGTCTTCACCGATGTCAATCCAGTATCCATTGCTAATAAAAAATAAATATATATATATAGCTCGGAAATTAAAATGTTACATATTAGTGCGCATTTGTCAAGTGCAATGAAGTGAAATGTGTTTAATAAATATTACAGATAATATACTACAATATATAATATAACATATGTAATAGAAATTGAAAGGGTATGATAGCAATATTAATAATATTTTTCAGGAATGATAAATACCTAGTCATCAGAAATCGTAGTCATATAAGTGTAAGCGTGTATTTTAATATAACTAATCGTTCTTTATAATCCTATTTATGCAGTTTATATCAGTCTAGGTACGGGGTTCGCATTGATTCTGCTACCAGGTAGGCCTCAGTAACGCTGCGGTGTGAGTGACAGGCAACCGCATTCCATTCCCATATTATTTTAATTTGGAATTGAATTATTTAGATAATATTATATTTTTCTAATTATAAGGTTAGCTAAGTTTTGTGATAATACAGATATTATAACGTAATGATCAATGACAACATCTTAATAAAAACAAAATGCAGGAAAGTATCTTAAGATGACGAATTGTAGCTACCATAAACACCGTCACGCCTATATGCCTCAAGAGGCGTATTGGCTTTACCAATTTTATGCTAACGATGTAAAGTCCCTTGTAATAGGGGGCGAGCCTATTGCCATTGTATCGAGTACAATGCCAGACTCCGAACTGATACTGAAAAATATTTGTCGTGAAATTACACTTGTCTTAACTAAGATTCCTCCTTCCTTACACTATCAGGGTATCATGAAACACCTGCGCATCGTACTGTCATTAATTGATAAAATTATTGTAATAAATCTATTTAAACTTAGTAAGCTATGAGAGCGGAGGAAGCCAAGGAAGTCTATAAGGGAATATCCTGTTGGAATACTACTCACTGCCTATCCCGCAAGGGAGTTAGCGTAAAGATATATACGCGATTTTTTTAGCTATTACGGAGTTACTTATTTTTAATCGAAAATTATTAGTTAGGTTCGGTAGTACTTCCGAAAAATCACCTTTAAGCGGTATCCTTTTCAACTTCATTTAACTGTTAATATATAAGAGACATACATAAGTCTATCTCTATCTATGTCATCGCCAGATCCCTTGCGGGGTAGGCAGAGAGTACAGAGTTCCAACAGGTTCTTTCCTTACATACCTCTCTGTAAGTCTTTCCACACATAAGTAATATATAAAAAACAAACCCGTATATAAAAAAGAAACAAAGATTTGTTCGAACCGTTACGAAAATCCAAATCAATATCCTTGCGACATTTTCCGTGACAAGTCCAAACAGACAGACGGACGGACGCCACGGGGGATAATAATAAAGTAAGAAAGCCGAGCTTTGTTAGCTGTCAGCTATAATAGTTTGTTTATTTATCTTGCGATATACTATGGCGGAACTGATAAAGTATATTTCTGGATATTACCGGCTACACAGTTACACGAGTTAAACAAGTCATAACGCTAGACCGGAAATTATTTTGTTGCTAAATAACACCTGAATAAAAACAGGTAAAAATAGAAAAAAAAAATAGTTAAAACTATATAACAGTTGAAATCAGTATAACACATTATGTTCTATTATTATAATTACATACACCGTCACGTATATTACCTAAGCGGGGGTGGCAGAGGTGTACACCCGCCGCTTTTCGCCGACGGTGCTAGGTCCCAATCGAGTTATATTTTTAATTGATAAATTAGGTAAATATACTATCATTCATTACAATAGTTCTTTAGTTAGATTTTCTAAATTTTACTGTAGTTAAAAACGATGCGGCAATTTAATTTGAATATCAAAATTCCCATGGAAATGGTAATTAACTATTTAAAATTGGAAGTTTGGTTTCCATGTTGAATTTGTAAACTAATAATCTAATAAGAGTGTGAGGTCTGGCGTTATTTACGTTACATTTAGTTATATGATTTTACTCGACCTGCATTAAGATTAATATTTACGCCTACGTAAAAATAACGCGGTAAAAACATGATGAACCACACCTAAATAACGCATCAACTCAACCCTCACTGTTATTAGTGAGAGTTGAGTATTTAAGAAAGAGAATGCATGAATGAGCAGGGTAAAAGACGTATGGACTTAAGCTGACCGACCGTGTTCGTAACAGCGTAGAAAGCGTGTAGGTTTAAAAGATAGTATCAATATAAGGATGAGAAAGGATATTCTCCGCTGGTTCGAGCATATAGAAAGAATGTCGGTAGAAAGAATGACAAAACAGATATCTAGCTATACAATGCAAAAGTAGAACGATGTAAGTACCGGGACAGACCTATTCTAAGTCTATGTTACCATGACCAAATAGACGGTCCCTTATCTGAAGAGCAAGTCAAGTGTCCGTAACCGGCGAACGTGTACGAACCATGAGAATGGAGGAAGCCAGAGAGACCTATAAGGAAAGAACCTGTTAGACCTTAGCAGTCATTGCCTACCCCGCAACAGACCTGATAGAGATCAATATATGTCGAGAAATTTCTCAAATAAGAGGTCCAAAACGCCCAAAAAATATTTAAAAAAAAAAACAATCTAACCGGTTTTTCGTCTACGGAACAAATACCAGTATATTAATTCGCAAAACTTGTATCGGAATCGTTCCGTTCCGTGTTCTAATACGAAAATAACGACGTAATCGTGTAATCCGGATTCGGGTCAACACATCGCCACAGCGATGGGTCGCGGAGGCCAGGTCATGCGCCTGACCTTGTAAACAAACCTGCACAAAAGATTTCGTAGCTATTATTGAAGGTTCGTGCAAGCTTTGATGTTTTTATTAAGTTAATAGCTTTTTTATTTTGGAACAATGTAATTGTGGTATCATCACGCGAGTGTACTAACATTCATGGGAAAAAAGCGATATTTTTCAGTATAATTATTCTATCTGCTGTTGGTTTAGTGGTGTATAGTTTGGGCAAAGTATGGTTTTTCAATAAAGAGATTCTTATCAATTCCAGACTCCACATTATTAATCTGGGGTCTGGAATTGTGATCGGTATAATGGCAATAGATCCTTGTTACATTCGCACCTAAAATCGTTTACGCGTTTGGGTGTATAAAGTACACCTTTGCTCCCCTCGTTTGGAGAATGTTGGCGGGTATTTATTTATATATTTAGAGTGAACGGGAAGAAACCAGCAAGAATTCAAGGATTGTGGTTGGTAACGATGTGCTGGAGCAAGTGAATGAGTTTGTATATCTTGGATGCGCATTTAGTAAGGATGGGAAATACACCGCTGACATAGAAAGAAGAGTGAGTGCAGGGAACATAGTGAATGGTGCGATGGGAAAGCTACTTGGGAGCCGGCACTTAAGCCAAAAGGCGCAGCTGGCCATACATAACCGAGTGCTTATCCTAACGCTATTGTATGGCAGCGAAAGCTGGGTATGTAAGAAGGAGAATGAAAGTAGGATAAAGGTGGTGGAAATGCGAGCTCTGCGTAAGATGTGTGAAGCTGACCGACCATATTCGCAACAGCGTAGTAAGAAAGCGATTAGGTATGAGAGATAGTATCGGTGTAAAGATGACTGCGTCCACCCTTTCTACTAAACGAGAAAGCTGTGTAATGATGAAAATACGATATTTAGATGATGCAGGTTTCTTGAAAAAATACACACAATTACGATTCATCACTTTATTCCCATATAGGGGTCGTAGAGGTGCGCGATGTACACCCATGCATCGCCAACGATGTGGGGCGAGCCTATTGCTATTATTCCGGTCACAAATCCTGACTCCGAAGAGGCGTTGAAGATTCTTAATGGTAAAAACCACACTTTGTCCAACCAAAGATTTGAAACTAAGACCTCGTGATTGCTACTGGGCTAACGGCTGACGCTTTCTCCTGATCGGGAAAACTATTTAGTAGAACGTATGGCGAGAACTTACGACAATTCTCTTGTTGCAGTATTTTTGTTATCAATTTGTATGATACTACTGCATGGTTAAATACTTAACGAAATTGCCAATAACACGTGTCTATTTGTCGATAGACATCGATATCTTGCGCCTAAAATAAAAAAGATAACAAAATGTCCCTTTCTCTTCCCTATTAGCGCCCCTTCTTTCAGCGCCGGCTTATACTCCGAAGCGTAATACCTACATAAGAAATGGTTCCATTACCATTACAATCGTATGGGTTTTCGGATGTGGATAGTATAAATCTTATGGCATACCCTTCTCTGTTAGACACATGAAATGCACGTGCCACCCCCGTTAAAACCATTATTTATTTTCCAATCCATAATAGATTTTAATACTGAAGAAATAGAGTATGATATAGAATAACATCGATTCTTCTCCGAGATTGGGGAGGAATATCAATAGCTATTTTGAACTCTACGTAACAGAATGTAATGTTGATTTTATATTATAAAGTTGTAAAAAATTGTAGAAGTTTCTGCATATCTTTCTTTGCTATATCTATATTTTTTTTAAACGTTGCCTATATAAGTAATTAGCGTGTTTCGTTGGTGGACAACGGCGTTAACAAACATGGAATTTACATGCACAAACACCCGGACCAACACAAATATTTGTAGGTCACACAAAGATTTGGCCCGTGCGGGATTCGAAGCCACCACTCTAAACCAAGCCGTCCGTTGAATTGCACCCCTGAACAAGAGGGCTATTTGGGCATTTAAAACTTTTGAAAACTGAGTTTGTGCAAGGAAGCTAATATTATGACGTTCCCGTATCAGTATATCCATTTTTACAAGCTTTTATTTAACTTGCAATGTTCGTATGTTTATCTGTCTGTCTGTCTTTCCGGTTCAAATCTTATGATCCATTTTGCGTATTGCTATCGCGTTCACATGCTATACTTTTCACGCTGCAAATTTACTAACTAAAGATGAACGAGAAAGGGTGCCGTCACACGCTTTCTCGGCGTCATAATAACGACAAATGTTTGTGGTTAGCCCGCTGAACCTAAGGGACGGTACTTACCGCATACATGACCGTGTAATGTAGCAATTTGGTGTTCAAATGGAGATATTTTCGTTGGATTTTGAACTCAAAATCCCGTGCTATAATATAATATCTAATGAGCATGTTCACGGTAGAAAACTCGCTAATAGTTAAGTATAGGTAGTAATGTAGTAACTACAAGATTAATGTAACCTCTAACTGTGATCGGATTATTTTTACCTTATAAGTAAATAAGTATAGCTAGGGAATTTTCGATAAAAAAATATATTTTCTTCAGCATAGAATTGGACTCCATGACATCATGATCGCGACGCGTACTATACGCGAGGCAGTCAAAACTGTGTTGTTATTTACAAAATAATAGCACTTATTAATAAAAAAATAATCTGACATCGATCAAAAACCATTATGTTATTTCCCTTAAGGCAGCTTTCGCAGCAGGCAAATATGTTTGAGATGATACCACGTAGAGTAGTGTCTCAAGATAAAAGGCTTCGATCACTATCTGTTACCAGACACCGAGATATATCCACCACTACAGGCCTCATGAGATGGTTCGAGGTCACACAAACGCCAACTGAGAGAACTATGCTAGGAGTTTCTCTGCGAGATCGAGTCTGAATCAATGGACAACGATATGTTTCATTTTGATTTCTTAATCTGTACGAGAACGAAAATCACTTCCAGGTCTCAGAATTATCATACTTAAAATGCCGGTGGGGTACATCGCTTTCAGTACTAAAGACAAAGGACAGATAGATTTTTGAGTAAGCAGACGCACACGGACCGATGATCTACCGATGATGGTAAAAATCATGGCCAAAATTGACGTGTGCAGAACTAAAGCTAATAGCCAGTCGTAATGGTTTCGGGGATACCGATGCCCTGCTATAGAGATCTTAATAGCATGTATGGATATATGATATCTGTTGGAACTCTGTACTCTCTGCCTACCCCGCGAGGGACCTGGCGTGAAGATATAGGTAGGTAGATAAATAGTTGGTAAAAGTAAGTATATGTTTTTTCGCAATCGCTTGTTGTTGATAATTGTTTACTGTTTTTTAAATATAATTGTATTTTTATATATAATTTGTGTTATACATAAATGAGACTAACATAAAACACGACACCAGACTATACCCAGATCGAGCCAATCACGTAGACACATAGATTATCGACCTAATTCTAATTACTAATTCACCTTTGTTCCGGCTGGAATTGGAATGGAATTCAGTGGAATCTACAGTATATCGAGACGGGCGGCATTCCGCCGGCGTAACCTCTGATTTATTGCGCTTTTGCTATAAACTATCTATATTCTATTAAATGGATTTGTTTCGCCTTTTGTTTATTTTAAGACCTTATATGGTGGGATCGGATTAGAATTTTTTGCGGATATTTTATGGACTAATAGTTGAGATTGAAGAAAAGTAGAAACTTAAAATATGGGTAGTAAAGACATGAAAACATTCACGTTAGCATGACGCTAGCCTGTAATCGTGCTGTCACGTTCATATTTAATTAGTGAATTTTTAGTATGATAAAGATGGCATGTCACGCCTACAAAAACAACAAAAATATATTGTCCAAGAGCTCTGGACGATTAGACCTTTTTTACTGGATCAAGTACTAATTTGTAGTGATAATTGCATGTCATGTTGGTGATCCTAAATAACTAGAATAAAATTATACAACGTGTAATATAATAAACGCAAGACCTGAAAGTAGTTTGTTCTACATCGAATTAAATTGATTCAAAAAAAATTTGAGGACTTTTACTATTTTATTAAATTTGCAAAAAAAATCTTTTACTTCTGAAGTGTGCTATTTAAATCTAAATTTATCTTTAGGAGATTTCAAATGCATTCCTAAAACGTATTTCTCAAAACGCATACATACACGTACAATTTTCATTGTCAAATGGAGTATAATAAAATTTGGTATAGTAAAATTTGGTTTTGTTTTGAATTTATGAAGCAATTTTCTAATCGGGGTGTCTAAGGTCTTGCGCTTATTATGTAACACCTCGTAGAACAAACAAAACCACAGATCATATTGCTTAAGTGTTCTATATTGCCAAATAAATTGTAAGGGGTCCGAATTGAACTAAAAGAATGAATTCTGTTTCGAAGAGAATCTATTCAGCATATCTTGTGCGGAGTTGGCGTAACGATATATGTGTTTATAGTGCATGTAACGAAATCTATAGGAATAAAGAATAGTGCTTTTCTACACTTAGAATTCAGGGATTAAATACTGTTACAAGAACTAAAAAGGACAACGATATTTTTTTATTTTGCTTTCTTAATATGTTGAGATTCATGGCTGAGATCAGCTACTCTACAATAAAACAGATATTCTGTTTAATACCTTTGTAAGTGAACCCATCACAAAGGCACAACCATCACAATATTTAGAATAAAAATATAAAAAATCTTAAAATCCGATGCTTTGGAGAAGAAGACTTATTTATACCTACATTATATTTTTTAGGATCGCATAGGATCAGACACTTTTAGCTAATTTCTTCTTATTCGCTTCACTCTTGACAGAGTGGTCGTGGTCACGATAAGGTTTAGTCACTGGAGGCTAATATAGCTCGCTTTACGATATCTCTCCACTTAGTTCGATCATTTGAGAGCACTCGATCAGAGCATCTCCCACTACGGACTTAATTTGGTCTGTCCACCGCATTGGTGACGATCCATCCAACGAAAATATCTCCATTTGAACACCAATTTGCTACATTACACGGTCATGTATGCGGTAAGTACCGTCCCTTAGGTTCAGCGGGCTAACCACAAACATTTGTCGTTATTATGACGCCGAGAAAGCGTGTGACGGCACCCTTTCTCGTTCATCTTTAGTTAGTAAATTTGCAGCGTGAAAAGTATTTTTATTAATTGGTGATTTTGTGAAACATTTTCCAGGAAAGTATATTTGAGATGTGTTATTATTTCTTGTAAATAACTTTAGTACGAGGAAAAAGGTAAAAATCTTAACACTCGACTGATATAAAAAATAACATAATTACTCCAAAATGGAATTTAGAAAGGATAAAGGTGAGCTTACCAGGATTAAATAGACTACAAGGTGTAATACCATAATTACCGCAAGATCTAAAATTAGTTTGTTCTAAATCGCCAACTGAATCCATTCCAACTATTTTTTAAATTAATTTTTGTTTAATTTTCAAAAAATTCTTTACTCATTCTGATCGCTGTATTAAACAAATTTTAATATTTATTCAAAACATTACGGCTTTTTAAATGCTTTTCTATCACACACACCTCAATACGCATACAAAAGTTAATAAATGATTAAATTTTATGGTTACTAAGAATATCAGTTTGAGAGGAGGCCCGTGCCCAACGGTGGGACAGTTTCTTAACAGGGCTTATTTTATTATTATTATTAAACTGAACAGAATGACAAAACAGATATACAATGTGAAAGTGGAAGGATGCAGGTACCGGGGAAGACCTAGACTATCTTACCACGACCAAATAAACCGAGTCTTATCTGATGGAAAAGTCAAGAGTCTCCGTAACCGGCGAGCGTGTATGAGACGAACTATGAGAGTCGAGGAAGCCAGAAAGGTATGTAAGGAAAGAACCTGTTGGAACTCTGTACTCTCTGCCTACCCCGCAAGGGATCTGGCGTGAGGTTATAGATAGATAGACTATGGATACCAAAGAGCTTAAAAAATGGTAGAAAGCTCCAAAAATTTGGAAGTTTGATTTTCGTATTGAATTCGTAAAACAATAATCTAATTGGGGTAACTGAGGTCTTCGTTATTTATGTTACACCTTGTATATCTTCAAATCATGAGCCTCCGTAACCAGCGAGCGTGTATGAGATGAACTATGAGCAGGGGAGGCCAGAGAGGTTTGTAGGAAAACGATCTGTTTAAATTCTGTTCTCTGTATCTTTCACTATCATCACGCTAGATTTTAAGCCAGGTGACTATCATCTGGCTATACTATATGTAGAGATTGATAGCCATACTATAGAGATTGATGATACTATATCGATAGATTCCAAAATTTGTTTTGAAAATTGGGTTGCAGTCTAATTATGTCAGTGTCCTAGGAAATAAAGTACTATGACCTGGTGAAGGTCGCGGGTAGAAGTTGGATGCGTACAGCACAAAGCCGGTCGTTGTGGCGGTCTTTAGGGGAGGCCTTTGTCCTGTAGTGGACGTCTTTCGGCTGAAGAAGGAGAAGAAGAAGTTAAAATCAGCTCAAACAGCTTCTGCAATTGTTGATGATTTATAAATGGCATAATAACATGTTTTGAAAACCGTTTCTCCGTTATTACTGAATTCAATCGTAAGTCACAATGACGCAATGTGAATTCAATACAACTTATAATACACTTTTCGATTTGAACTAGAAATTGAAAAATATTTAATTTCCGGGAATCCTTTGAAAGTGCGAACTGGACGATGTGGTGGTCTATTAGCTGAGGCAGAAGCATGAACTGATTGACGTTATCGTAACGCATTTCAGTTGCAATGCCATCTTTTACAGAACAATTTCCTAAATAAAGATGAACATGACAGCACGATTTCTTGATAACGTTACTTTAACGACAAATGGTTGGTGCTTAGCCCTATATTCCCAGGCAATTGGGACGTGTCTAGTTCTGCATTATTGAGGATTTAATTGCCTGTATCGATGGGAATCCGATTATGATCGATAAGCTCTCTAGTGTTGCTCCAGTCACGTAGAATAAATAGACTTTCGCTAGATCTCGTATCTTTACTTCAAGGATTTGGTAGGCTTTAACGAAGTTATTAATTTTTTGACATTTTTAATCATGCTTCATTATATCAAATAACTGCCTAGGTCTAGTGGCGGAGAAATGCGGCTGACCATCACATTATCCTGGATTTAAGTCCTAGTTAGAGAAAGTATGGTTTGTCGGAAGTCTAAAATTTCATCCTGTACAACCTTTGGCGATAAGCTGGTAAACATAGATGCACCTCTCCCGCCTCTGCTTGGAAAAATTGTGACGTTGGATTGGAATCTGCACCTACCATCTTGATGGGGCTGTTTTGTATTAGGCCTTTGTCTCCCTATAATTTATTTTCTTTGGAATAGACTGCAAAAAATAAACTCTCTCATGCACTTGTCTTATCTACTCCACTTCCATTCTTCGTCTCATAAATTCTTCAGTTTCATAAACTCTGGGTGTAACCTTATATATTATTATTGTATAATAAAACACAAGTATGCAAAAACATTTAAATTTCATAAACACTCTCAAACATAATTTTTCTTTATAGAAACATTCCCCTACCGAAAAGAGTGGCATTATTTTTTTAAATATTTAACAATACAATAATACTGACAAAAATATTACCTTCCAATAAATATAGAAAGCGGAGAAAATTTGATACCGAAATTCCCTCTTTTAATCTCTGATATTTATAGGATGGGTTAGCCAAGAGAATGGAATCGCGTTATTATTGGGCGTTAATATTTAAACATTATACATCATTACAAAAAACCTGATCGTTGTTGTTGTTATTGTGTTGTTGTTATCGATTAGGAATCGAGTTGGTTACATTAGGCGGCTTCGTGACTTCAGCTCATCATTGTACCCAAGGCCGGTACAGTCTTGTGCAAAAATGTTTGAGAATTTATCTTTCAGCAGAGGCAAAAGCATTATGCTTTGTGGAAGCATTGGAGTGTTTGCTCGATTTGTAAACCGTTTGTTTGCGTATGTACGTTGTGTTGGTTTAAGCGCTGTACACACCGAAAGCGCCGGCCGCCAACTAGCTGACATGTTGTCGACGGATTAGTTAGTACTAAATTTTATCCAATAATTCTGCCGACATTAATATCGGCTGTGTCAGCGAGATTGGTATGTAGAGATCCTAACTAATATTTTTCTATATATTGTGTGACTACTGATATTCGTGTATATACTACACGAAGATTAGTAGTATAAGCTAACCTTTTCGCTATGAATCGTTACGTGATAAATGTAGTAAAACGAAGTGCATAGCTTTGTTCCATATTACCCGTCATATTGAATTTTGCCCAACAGCAAAAAAGTGGAAAAAATATTTTTATTATAAGAAAAATATTGTCAACAAACATGTCTAAGAAAATTTGAACTGTTAGCAAAAGACAATTTTAAAGCGCTTAGGCGTATTAAACCAGCGTTTGGCTTAAAACTCGAATTCTACTTTTCTTGTGCAAGAGTACAACATTAAAGTTAATGGATTATACTCATGTGGGTTTTGTAATGGACATATAATATGACAGACGTGCTAAAGAGAAACGTCGTGAAGTTTACATATCGTAAAAATTCGACTTTTTTCCGAAAAAAGGAATCTTTTCAACTACATACCCACGTAACGCCTGTTTTCCTGTACAGGGGTGGTAGAGGAGTTCTGTATCAACGTACATCTTAAAGGAAATATTAGGTCCTATGTAATAGGGTGCGAGCCTATTGCCTGGGCTGATACTGAGAAGATTTCGATAGGAAAGCAACAATTTTTCCGATCCAGGATTTGAGCACAGGACCTTGATATCGGTACGCGCATATGCTTCTCAATCGACTTAAATTAGGTTAAATATCCTTATAAAACTTTGGTTCAACATGAAGTTCGAACACCTATTCCTTCAACACATGGTAAAGCTGACATGAACTCCTTGTAAAATCAACCATGTTGCATTACTGGTTATATTAAATTGTAAATTAATCGCAATTCTATAATGACCGCCTCGTTGGTCTGGTGGCAAAGCGCTTCGCTTTGTGATCACGAGGTCCTGGGTTCAAATCCTAGGTCGGACAAATGTTGTTTTTCTAACGAAAAATTCCCAGTATGAGTCCGGAGTCTGGAATTGTGCCCGGTATATGGCAATAGGCTCGCCCCCTATTACATTACTCAGTACACCTCTGCCACCCCCGCTGGGGAATATAGGCGTGACGGGGTTCTTTTTTTTTCTATTATGTAGCTAGTTAATTTATACGAGTTTAAATATGACTGAGTTTCAGTCCGTGTCACATTTTTAAATTTTAATAAAATTAGGTCGTGCGTGTTGACACGACTGGTTAGACATGTTACTATTCGCGATTTTTGTACGACTAAATATAACGACCTCAGCGATCACCAAGCAGCATTCGAATCGGTCGGTTGGGATGGATGACCGTTTGTGACTTTTTCATATTCCAGCGTCTCCGTTCTGGAAGGCACACACAGAATACAGTGACAGAAATATCGCGCCGGTCTGAGACTATAGAATTTAAGGAACATATTATGTGACGTTGTCGAAAAAGCGTGCTTTTCGTTCATCTTTATATAATATATGTGTAGTGTGGAATGGATGGCATATCATCCCCATAACGTCACACTAACGTCAATGTGTTTGTGCAAAGCCCACAGTTATTAAGATAACGTACTGAGAAAATTCCTCAAATAAATATCCAAATGTATATTTGAACAACTTCACCCGATTTTTCAATACTGCCATGCTAAACAAATTCGTTTAAAGGTGCATTTCTCACTGTACCGAATTGTTCAAGGCCCTTATTCACTATGACCAATTAAACCATAACGCGGCGCGTTGTGACAACTCCGTGAATCTATCTATCTATCTATATCATCACGCCAGATCCCTTGTGGGGTAGGCAGAGAGTACAGAATTCCAACAGGTTATTTCCTTACCTCTTTGGCTCATACCTCAACTCCGTGAAATTATCGTTTAAGGTTTGGTTTAGTCAAATAGCCGTTGGACCGCGACGGGAGCGCGACGGAAGCGCTCGGCTACGTTCAATTGTGACGTTTGCCGTTGCGCCGAGTGGGCTGTGCTGTGTGGCGTCTCCCGTACATTTAAGTACTTTACAATTCCCAAGCCTTGCCACCGTCGCGCTCCTGTTGCGATGCGTATGCCGAGTGGCGGAACCTCTAATGGTACTCCGTGACACAATAATTTCACGAAGTTATCGTAACTCGGTGAGTTTGTTCATAGTGAATAAGAGCTCAGGTGTAAAGTTAGAATTCCACACCTCGTATCCTGTACCACGCCGTGTGATTGTGCTTTTGAATTCGCATAGGAAGTGACGTAAAGTATT
The DNA here is from genome assembly GCA_905147815.2 of Phalera bucephala. Lineage (NCBI taxonomy): Eukaryota > Metazoa > Arthropoda > Insecta > Lepidoptera > Notodontidae > Phalera > Phalera bucephala. The sequence continues at coordinate 2,460,196 of LR990609.1, read as the reverse complement.
TCATTTGCACTTTTTACCAGGTACATTTTACAACTTTTGTGTTGTGTAAATGTGTCTTATTAAAGATATATATTGAATTAAATAATTGGTGTGTAATGATACATTTAAATACTTACTCCGTTGGCTTAGCGACCCAAAATAAATCTTAGCCTCCGAACCGAGGAATTACATTTAAATGTATTACATTTATAATACACGGTGTAATTTTAGTCGTCTTGGAGAAAAAGCCCAGGTGATATATTCAATTAGCTTACTGATCACTGGTAATAAAAATTAACAGTGCGGATTGGTGATTTTTATTATATTTAATTTTACTTAAATTTTACACGTCCCTTGTCGTACCATATATAATTTAATAATGATAAATAATCTAATATTTTATGATTTATAATACGTAAACCTTGTTAAGTAACGTTTCAATGGTGAAAAAAAATATTTTGAGTTATAAAATTTGTAAGCTGAGTCTTATCTGAAGGACAAGAGTGTCCGTAACCGGCGAGCGTGTATGAGACGAACTATGAGAGTGGAGAAAGCCAGTAAGGTATATAGGGAAAGAACCTGTTGGAACTCTGTACTCTCTGTCTACCCCGCAAGGGATCTGGCGTGATGATATATAGTATAGATAGTTCTTTACTTACATACCTCTCTGGGTTCTTCCACTCTCATCGTTCGTCTCATACACGCTCGTCGGTTACATAGACTCTTGACTATTCCTTCATATAAGATTCGGTTTATTTGGTCGTGGTAAAATAGTCTAGGTCTTCCCCGGTCCCTGCATCCGTTCACTTTCACATTGTAGATCTGTTTTGTCATTCTTTCATCTGGCATTCTTTCTATATGCCCGAACCAACGGAGCATACCCTTTCTCATCTTTACACCGATACTTTCTTTCATACCTACTCGCTTTCTTATTACGCTGTTGCTAATGCGGTCGGTCAGCTTCACTCCGCACATCTTCCGCAGACCTCGCATTTCTACTGCATTTATCTTACTTTTACTCTGTCTTCATACGTTCTCCTCACGCTCTCATCTTGCAACTTTTCAACCTTTATTCTTTCAAGATCTCCAAAGGGGATACGCTCTCGCCAGTGCCTCCACTTCCTGAACAGGCCACTAAACCGCGCAACTACGAGATAGTGGTCTGATTCAAGAGTGGGGCCTCTATACGCACGCGTATCTTGGAGTTTGCTTCGGAGACGGTTATCAACCAGGATCAGATCTATCATGCTTTTTGTTAATTCCTTCTCCATGTGTACATATGTATGACATTATGCTGGAATATCGTATTAGACAAAAAGAGACCCCTTTCCAAGCAAACATCTACAATGAGCTTACCTGCTTCGTTCACTTTCTTATCACCATAAAGACCCAGAGCAGCGTCGCACGTTTGTCGCCTGGTTCCTACCCATCCGTTTAGGTCGCCACACAAAATCACCTTTTCGGTAGCCTCAGCGCGATCCAGAACTTCCCAGATATTATCCCAAAACTTCTCAAGCTCCTGGGGTGTCGACGAGCTCACGGGAGCATATGCTGCGATCAAAAATACTCTAGTGACACCCAGTTTTAAATGGACCCAGAGAATTCTCGCATCGCATAGGCCATAATCTCTTACTCCAGTGGCCAGGCTACGGGATAGCAAGATACCCACCCCCATGCTGGTACGACTGCTCTGCAGTACCTCAGACCACAGAGCCATCACTCCATCAGGAAGATCACAGGTTTCACTGCCCCTCCGTTTATTCTCTGTTACACACAGAGTATCCAGGCGTCTCTCTTTCATCACATCTATCACCTCATGCATCTTATCTACCATACCACCCCTTACATTACAAGTGCCTATTCGGCTCTCTGCACCCCACGACTTGCTAGTTCGGGCCCGGCGTGATGGGTGGCGGCCGCCATCGCCGCTTCCACCTATATTCGTACCGACGGGGGCGGGCTGGTACGCGTCGCCTCAGGGGGGATGCCCTACCCCGCACTGCGGTACGTCTTTGGTCCAAGATTGCAGCCATAATGGGGGTCTGGCAGGGGTCGCGACGAGCACGCTCTTGGAAAGATTTTCTCTTTTTCTAATTCTTAAATTTAGGGACGCCTTACCCAGGTATATAATTAGTACCCACATGTTGCCTAGGTATGTTTAAATAAGTGTAAGATAGGACAGGCTTGACCTCCCACTATCCTTAAGTCAAATATTTAAGAAAATAAACACTCGCATGCCCATATTCCCCAAACGGGGTATAGTAGAACAGACAGAGGCGTATTATGTATGTATATTCGCTTATAGCTAACGATAAAGGGTCCCAATAAGATCGGGGGCTGTAACTAATAGCATTGTTGCCGTGGGGCGGGTCCGTGCCCAGTTTAATATACATAATCATCACCAACTCAGCCTATACTCATCCACTGCTGAACATATGCCTCCCAATCGCAGTCCAGCGCAACCTGTCCGATGCCACCTGCATCCAACAATCACGAGTAGGTCAAATCCTAGGCTGTAAAAAGCAAGATTTTTCTGCCGAGAAGTTCTCAGCCGTAGTCCGAAAGTAAAGGCAACAGTGACCATTACTAATTTTAGATTCCAGAATATGGCTGGGAAATTCTCGACAGAAATAGCCTAGGATTTGAATCCACTCGTGATTGCCACTCGCAAAAACAACACAATACTACAGTCAGTCCATTATGCCATAGGGTATAAAACCCATATTTTTCACAATCAAACTAGAGTGTTCCGCCATTGCAGTACCATTCAAAAAGACTCAATGAAACTGGGAGAATAGCTTTACAGTCCCTATTCGATATTCCAAGTTTCACGGTTGAAGGGCGATTCACACTGCCTTTGACACCTCTGTCGGATTCCACGTCGCATTTCGTCCTTTTTATTCGCACGTAAACTGGACTATGTTAATAGGTACGAAGATCTTATTACTCTGACTTTATTGCCTACTCCTTGAATCGCCTTTTAGAAACAAGATAATGAAAATCGTTGGTCTATCGAACTATGCGCTTTGCGATCACGAGATCCCGGGTTCAAATCCTAGAGCAGACAAATGTAATTTTTCTGTCAAAAAACTTCCAGTATCAGTCCAGTGTTAGGAATTGTGCCCAGTATGTGGCAACAGGCTCGTCGCCTGTTACATGCCACCTTCGCTTGGGGAATATAGGTGTGATTTTTTTTATAATCATGAAACCATATCTTTGTGAGAGTGTTGAAATCCGCCGCCTCGACTTTCTTTGACGATCGACTGACAGCTGATTGCGAGAGAGGTCTGTAAGAACGTGTTGAAACTTTGTACTCTTTACTTACCCCGCAAGGAATCTGGCGTGATGATATATATTAATAGGATAACAATGAACGAGCAGTAATGTTGAATAAGGAGCAAGAATTTATCAGGAAGGAGTAATAAGAAAGAATAAATAAGGAGCAAAGAGCAAGGATTAATCGAAGGCAGTCCACGAGAGGACAAGTGACGTGAATTCCGATGTGTTATTGAATATAAAACTTAACCACTGGATTAGTCTTTATCGCCCCTAAATGCAGGGTTTATTTTGAATCTCTGAATTTGCTAATAATTTTTCAGGAGTAGCTGATGTAGTATTATTTTGTATCTCTGAATTTCCTAATGATTTTTCAGGAGAACTGATGTAGTGTTGGTTTGCATAAATTCATAATAAATGAGACACGTTTTTTTGTTGGTTTTTATTTTATGATTAAAGTTTGGTCAAATAACCGACGGAGCGCGACGGAAGCGCTCGGCTACGTTCGATCGTGACGTTTCCCGTCACGCCGAGTGGGGCTGCGCTGTGTGGCGTCTCCCGTACATTTCAGTACATTACAACTCCCCAAGCTGCATCACCGTCGCTTTCCCGTCGCGCTGAAATCTTTATCTCATAATATAAAAAAAATCTTGTACGTATCGTAACTAGCCCAGGCGGAAGAAAGTATATAATACTGTTTATATATCTACCACGTAGTAGGGTAGGTATATCTCGCTTCAACTAAGATCGTTGTGATTTACTTTCAAATGAGTATTACTAAAAATATGGACTAAAATCAACCATAGCCAGTTTAAATTAGTGTAAAATTACTAAGTACTCCGTCTATTATGTACCATTAATTCCGCGAGAATACAAGACAAAAGTTAAGAGTAAAAAAATAAGAACAACACGACAGTTATTGGCTATATTTTACCACGAATCAATATATACACACAAACTTGCTCCAATACGTAAAAATTGGACAGGGACATTTTAATATTTTCGTTGCGAGGTACACGGGAAACGTTTCAGTTAGCTTTTATAGCTTAATACGGTGCAAGATATGCCAAAATAAATGGCGCGTAAGGCAAGGCGATAGGATTATTTCATCATCGTATTTTTAAAGTAGCTAATACATCTCACTTCAAATTTATAAATAAATTTCGTGTCTATTTAACTTTTAAGTTCTAGAAAAAAATGAAAAAATATATTTGAAAAAATGGAAAAAATTTTCATGTCCAACAATTATTGAACAAAATTTAACATCTTCATTGATCCTCACACTAGGCAACAAAATACAAGATATTTTACGGTGTTGAAAAAAAAGAAAAAAGGAATCGACAATTAAGAATTTGTGAAAAAAGGAAATAACATTAGAGAAAACATATTTGCTTAATTATTGGACTAAATTACTTTAAAATACAATTAGTAAATGAGTGAGGTACTTATTAATAATATTTTAAGGCATTTAAAACCTTACCTAAATCTAACCTAAACATAAAAATTATGTTGTTTCGTGTGGTGCGTGTATGTATGTGTGCATGTGTTGCGCGCTCGCGTGTGTATGTGTGTCCATGTTTATGTGTACGCATGCGTGTGTGATGCGTATATAGCTGCTTGCTAAGGTTATTTCAAAATTTAGCACAGAGTTGGAATTCCATCGCTATTTTGAAAATTTAGGTAGGGTTATATTTAGTTATTTTAAATACAATTCATATGACTCATTACAAATAACATGACAATTGGTAGTCTCTTTTACTTTTTCCTTTTGTTTATATATTTATAAATAAAAAGCCGGTGAGTTCGTAATGCTGGTCCTCTTAAAAACAGCTTGATCGATTTTGATTCATTTTTTATACTTAAGTTACTTAGATGGTTCCTAGCTATAGTTTGATCCGGTAGGTGGCGCTGTTGTAGACAGGGTGCAAAGCCGCGGGTAAGTCCTAGCATTTATATAAATACAAACAGATGTGAAGTAAAAGAGTCTACCTATTGTCATGTCATTTAAAATGAGTCATATAAATTGCCGGATACTGTACGCCACTGGATTTTATATACATCGACGCTCAAATTTGCACCTTAGCCTAATATATTATAGTTATTTTTCGTATGTAGCTGATGTTAAATTAAATTAACCAATTACGTTATAAAGGTAAATGTTTTTAATTTAGAGTGTGAAACAATCGCGAGTAACAGTTGCATTTTTTTATGTTCTTTGGTTTAATAAAATGACGCAGAATAATAGCACAACAAATGACGTAATGAGAAATTCGAAGCTATTACTTCTCTGTTTGATCATATATAATCGTAGTCAGTAGAGACGCTCATAGATGTTCTTAGCGATCACCAAGGTTAAATAGCGTTCAGCTCGGTTGATGTGTGATGGGTGACCGTTGGTTCCAATTTCATATTTGAACGTCTCCGGGCTTAGACAGCAAGCAAAGCCGTAGATCCCGGTTACCACTTAATATAGTAAATATTCAGCCAAGTTGGAAGCCTTATTTTATATATTAAGGCGACTTGTTAACTTCCAACAGCAGCTGACCACAAACTTGCCTCCATCTATCCATACTCGGTCCGTGACTCAAACTTAAATAATTTATTTTGTACAAACTCTGCGCGGGCACTTAAAAATAGTTAATTTGCAATTTTTGCAGTCTTATTTAACTACTAATCTACCACTGGAGCGCAACGCGGCCTTCACTAAGAAAATCCGGCGAAAAACTCAGCGGGTCTTTTTTATTTAATTCTTTTTATCTTTTTTTCTTTTTATTTTCTTTTCAATCATATTGTGTGGTTACAATTTAATAAATAAATGAGATATGGTACATAGGTTAGGTAAAATGTTACTACATATCTCGCCTTTAGTAGGCATGCGATAATTTTGTATTTTGGTATTTATTTAATTGGTGCACAATAAAGAGTTATCTATCTATCTATCTGTTTTATGCTTACTGACCTTAGGACTAATTGCTAATTTACAGATGCAAATATATAAATGTATACTTTTTTTTTCTTATTATTAGATTTTACATTTCAGGAACTCTTGTAAAGTATAGAAGCTTTTTTCCAGTAGCCACGAGTCAAGTCTGGTTTTAAATTTTTGCTTAGTGATTCAGATACAACCTCTTTATGGTTATAGCTCTTATTATTATCTGGTCATGGATATATTACAATGGATGGAGCACGCTGCGAAAAAAACGTGATGACAAGGATACTCACTTAGACGTAAGGCGTCTCTTTCTAAGTAGGGTGACTAAACATTGGTACGATTATGGACTTGTTGACTTTATTGACATATAATTAACGTTTAATTCTCGGGCACGTTTTTTTGCCGTAATTCTTTCTATCTACGCATATGCCACATGTTAAATGAGTAGTAATCAAAATTTTTGATTAAATTGCCGATTATCTTGCTGACTCTACATCTTTTTTCAGAATCTGTACATTCAGCTCCAAATATCGCAAAAATTAAGGATAGTCTACTAGGACCGTTTTTCTGTATCTACTACGGTTGAGATAGCTGCCCTAAATGTCCTACCTTAATTCATCCTGTATATAAACACAAATTGAGAACCTTGTTCCTTTTTTACTTTATATATGGTTTACAGCGTATTTAAACCATATCATAAATAGGTATAGTCCATATTAGTTCTACCTTATGGTCACGGTACTGCATCGTAATGAGTGCGAGCGTGACACCGGGCTCCAAGTTATTGCTCTCACTCATCATGGTTTCTTGAGTTGTTTAAATCATAGGAAATTCAGTGTTGTGTCTGTGAGAAAGAGTTTAATTTTCTTTAGCAATATTTTGACAGTACTCAATCCATTGTAATGTATCCATTTACCTGGTATAACTATAGACACATCATCAATAAGTAGTACGCATTTTTAGGTGGCCACGCTAGGTAGGTCATTTATGTACAGCAGAAACAGGAGGGGCCCAATAATACTTCCTTGGAGCACACCTGATGTATTTATATTAAACTGGGACCTGTATGATATGGATACGAGTTTTTTTTACACGCGATACTTAAACACACTGCTTTCTATTTTAGGTATGTACGCAGCCAATATTAGTGCGGGTCTACGAATACCATAGCTCTCACACTTAAGTAACATATTTTTGTGATTTACTAGGTCAAAGGCTTCGCTCGTGTCTAGAAAGAGAGCAGTTGCAGTGTGTTTGTTATCGATGTTCTCCGTTACGAATTTGATTGAAGAGAAGGCTGCGAGTGTGGTAGATTTGCCTTTTTGGAAGCCGTTTTGCTCTTCTTTAATAATATTGTGTTTTTTTAGAAAGTTTGTTAGTCTAGTTAGTACACTTTTGAAAATAGGAAGATAAGAGCGATAGGTCTATAATTATTTAAGTCTGTGTTATCCCCCTTTTTATGGAACGGTTTTATAATTGAAACTTTTAGTTTATCTGAAAAAGTCCCAGTTATAATATATAGATTAATAGGATAAGATGGTATATGTAATATTTATTCAGCACATGTTTTAAATAAATCAATTTGCTTATGGCATTTTAATGAATCAAATTTATTTTTAGTTTACAATCTAGCTCCAGGGATGCCTTACGATCGAGATATAAGACTAATGATGTTATTTATAAAGAGTGTCTAAAGGATTCCAGATGTCAGTCCCCACAAGCAGCACCCGTTCACGAATATGACTACAGAAACAGCCGTCACTCTCCTTGACCACGTTGGAGGGAAGGGAGTGACCCACGCCAGACTGCCACCGCAAGCAAAGATATATTATTGACTATAGTGAGCATGACCAAACCAGAACCCCAAAGACGGTGGTCAAATTGTCAGATTGTGGTAACTTAATGTCTCTCACCTCTAGTCATGAGAGAAGGCCTTGGCTCAGCAACTGGAGAGTATAGGCTAATGTATTACATAATTAGTCATCACGGTTATATCGTGGGCCTTCATTCGCTGTGACCAAACAGGTAACACGGCGCGTTTCTACGTTCTACATAATATCATTCCACGATCATTTCACGAAGTTGTCGTAACGCTTCGCGTTTGCTCTTGCTCTGCGAATAAAGGCCCTGGAAGCACTTGGTCAAAATTACGGATTGCTGTTTAGATTTACATTACCTACATGACAAGTTTGAATATGTAAAACATGTTTTCAATAACAGATTCCTACCAACATACTTACGGTCCCCCAAGGATATTTTGGCCCGCGGCCAAACTCAGAACTAATGCTGTCATCGAGAGAAATGTCATTTCATGACAGTCGCAGGGTCGCCGTTTGCTATAAAATTTACTCAAGTTCTTAATTGGTAACCGTGCGGACCCACCTTTTGAAATTCACCCTGAAAGTAGGAAAATTTGACTAAATGATAACCCTAATTTTACACCAACGCCCCCCTGTCAATGTCATCAAGATATCCTTGTAGCAATAGTGCTATCGTGCTATATATATGGATATCGATCTATCATCTCTTGTACATCTAAGCCCATAGGGATCTTAACTTTTATCTCAGGCATTATATGTACAAATAAGAGCTAGTTTCCTAACAACTTGATATAACAAAAGTTTAGTTTCGACTCTTTGACCGAACGCCGTCCAACAAGAATACTAATATTCTTGTTTAGTCGACTTCCCATAAAAGGGGAGTGCAGAGTTAGAATTCCCTATTGTTGAGTATTGATTCTTGTCAATTAGAACCCCAATGTGGTAACAATAAAACTCAATTTTCAATGGAATATTTAATTATTAGCACATTATTGCTAATATTTGTATACTGGTACAGATAAGATAAACGACAAATTTAGAATAAATTGAACTTTCACATTTTGGTTTTTGTGTTTTGGTTTATAACCTAATGAAGCGATTTATTATTATGCAAGGATGTATTTTAGGACAGAATAAAACTAATTCAGAATTTGATAATTATTATTATCAAGTCGTACAACACCTTTTTTTCTTGCATGTCAGTATTATGTGACATGATGTGAGTTATTAGCTCAATTTAAATTTAAGGGGCTATCGCGATAAAAACGTATCTTGTACTCCATACTCTTTGAGAATTATATGTATTAGAGAATTAATATGAATAAACGAAATTTTCTCGATAGAACAAAAGAAATTAAAGTCGTCTCTATTGCATTACTTTTTCTGATTCAAACGCGAAACGCATAAGAACTCGTCAATAGAGTTCACTTAAAAATATAGCGAATAATTGTAGCAAAGTTCTTGTATATCAGTTTTTTAATTTAAAATATTTTTTTTCTATCTATCTATATTATCACGCCAGATCCTTGGCGAGGTAGGCAGAGAGTACAGAGTTCAATATTTACAGAGTACAATTTTATTTTTAATGACAAAATTTGTATTTGCACGTATTTTATTTCTGAGCCCACGCTCAATATATCCGTCCCTAATTATTCATTTGTAAAGTAATTGCATCACTATCACTCCGGTCGATAAATGGTCGATTGCAGTAGGCCCTTAAGGACATTTACGTCATCCATTAGCAGCTCAGATCCCGCCAATTTCTCGCATCCACCTGGCGCTCATGACGCGTGACACTTCTGGCTCGTCTCCAGGAATAGTTTGTGAGTTTTGGATACCACACTCCGATAACCTACTTTTTATGCATTTTCTTATTTATTCCGTGTTATATTTGTAATTTACTAAAATAGAAACTGCCTCGTTGATCTAGTGCCGCATAACGCAAGTGATGATCACGGGGTGTTGCCTTCGATCTTGACTCGGATAAAAATAGTTTTCCCATTAATAAGTCCGTAATAATAGTCAGGAGTCTCGAATTGCCTCTGATCTAATGGCAATAGGCTCGCCCCCTATTGAACTGGGACGTAACACCATCGTGCACGATACCTATGCCACTCTGCTTGAGGAACAAAGGAGTGTCGATGTTATAATTATTTTTTTATGATGATGAGATATAGGTTTAAGGTGAGATATAGGTTCGCGTGACGGTCGGTGGCCGACATGCAACACACAGACCAAAAAGTTTGTAACGATCTAATAAAAGTTTCACTTTAAAAGATATACCCCCTAGAGATAATTATATTATCATCAATATTTAACTGCTTCGTTAGTCTAGTGGCAAAGCGCATCGCTTGATGATCACGAGGTCCTGGGTTCAAATCCCAAGTCGGACAAATGAAGTTTTCCAACGAAAACTTCCCAGTATGAGTCTAAAAAAGTCAGATAAGAAAAAGTATAGAATTGTGCCTGATATATGGAAATACGCTCGCCCTCTATTACACGGGACCTAACATCGTCGGCGAAAAGTGGGTGTACTCAGTACACCTCTGCCACCCCCGCTTGGGGAATATAGGCGTGACGGTGTTTATCAATATTTCATCATGCTTCAGGCATTATAAATACTAAACAGCACCTTCAAAGAGGAATGATGTGTAAAAATTATGAAGTAGGTATGCTAAAATTATATAAGTAAAGTAGTAAATTATTTATACCATCGCAAAATCCCTTGTTGCGTAATGATATAGATATAGTTACTACTATATCTATATCATTTCGCAACACATAACATTACACGTCATTATATGGCAAAAATCATACCTTTGTATTAATTACATAAATGTCCTTCAATTTGAAGTGAGGTAACATACAAAAATCATGTAATAATTTACATAAACTCACATGAATTGTTCAAAAGGTTTCTTTTGAATTGGTGGAGAGAATGTTCAATTGATCGAAAGGGATTTTATTTATACTTACCGAGATAAAAAGGTTTCCGGCTCTTTCATAGAAACAGGAATAAAGTTTAGTGATACTTTTTGTTATTTTACTTTGGTTTCACATATTATACGAAGTACAAGGGATTAAAGTAATTTGAAAAAATTGGCATTTTTTCTTTGAGAAATAGTATTAGCCGTAGTTATACTCGTATTTTTACATAGGTCAGTACCTGATTATCTGTCATTTTGTTCCATATAATAATATCAGCCTATACTGCCCACTGCTGAGCAAAGGCCTTCTCTCACAAATCGAGGTGAGAGAAATTAGGTCATACTCCACCACGCGGACCTAGTGCGGGTTGGTGGAAGCAGGTTTGTGGCCACCTGCTGTTGGAACTTATCAAGCCGCCTTTAAAGCTTCCAACTCGGCTTAACGACTACCACATTAAGTGGTAACCGGGACCAACGGCTTAACGTGCCCACCGAGACACGGAGACGCTTGAATATGAAAATGCCACAAACGGTCACCCATCTCAGGCCGACCGATTCGAACGCTGCTTAATCTTGGTGATCGGTAAGAATACCGTGGTCGCACAGTGCTACGAGCGCCTTTTGTTCCATAGTTTTGTCCAATCTTATGAAGTACCATCTTGGTTTAATGAACAGGAGCTCTTCAGAGGGCTGAGCACGAAATTATTGACAATAGTCAAAGTCAAGTCAAAAACTATTTATTTGTTTAGGCTAACACAAGCACTTACAAACGTCAAAATTATTACATTTTTTACATCTACCACCGTATCGGAATGCGCCCTCCACTGATAAGATCCGGGAGAAACTCAGTGGGCCAGCCTTTTAACTTAATTTGTTTTGGCATTTCTGATAACCATTTTCTTTTTTAATATAGTTTTATACAGCATTGTTTAATGTTGCTAATTGAGGAGCTGCTCAAAACCAAACTGTTTTATCGTCAAGATAATCCGAAATTTTGTAATACCCTTTCTTACGCAATCTAGTTTTGATTGCATTTTTAAACTTATTGATAGACATGTTTCGGATATCTGTGGGTAATTTTTTTTAGAAAGGTGTTCATTGCCCATGAAAGAATTACTAATTCTGTAGAGACGAGTAGAATGTACAATAAGATCATCTTTGTTCCGTGTATTAACATGATGAATTTCAGTATATTTTTCAAAGTTACTGATATTCTTTTTAACATATAGAAGATTTTCATATATAAATTGTGCGGCAACAGTTAGAATATTTATTTCTTTAAATTTTTCCTTAAGGGAAGCTCTCGCGCCCAAAATTTAAATTAGCGGGAAACTTACTAGTAAGCGTGGTGTCACGTTCATGTTTAGTTTATAAATTGTAATATGACTATATGAATGCCATGTTGGTCTAGTGGCATAATGTGTTTCGCGATTACGAGGTCCTGGGTCCAAATCCTAGGTCGGACAAGTGTAGTTTTTCTAACGAAAACTTCCCAGTATGAGTCCGAAATCTGGAATGATGCCTGGTATATAGCAATAGGCTCACCCCCTACTACATGGGACCTAACCTCCGAGAAAAGTGGGAGTACTCAGTACACTTTTGCCACCCCCGCTTGGGGAGTATGACGTGACGGTGTTTTGTAGCATGACAAAGATGGTAGGTACATCAACGTACTAGCGTCAAGCTAACGTTAAAATTGAGTACTAAGCCTTCAGTTCCATGTTGAATCAGGTCATCGTTTTATTTACCATATAGCCGAATAAGATAATAGAAACAAAACATGTGTCACTTAGCTAGAACCCTTTGGAATATTTGTTCGTTGTAACCCAAACGATTTTGCAGCTGCCAGCTGCCTCCGACAATGCAGTCAATCTGGCTACTTGCTGGACCGCTTCCATATAATGAGAGCATCCTTGCCATCGAAACGCTGAGCAAATCGTACAATGATAGATTGCGTAAGAACCTTTGCTTAGCAGTGGGACAAATTACAAAAAAAGGACATAAAATGATAAACTAATTACCACAGGTATTTGTGAAAGTAGACCTCGTTTAACTATGTCAAGGAAAATTACTAGATGCGTGTGCTTGTTTTCTATTACTAGTTGTTATATTCCTTTTTACACTTTTATTTTGTACTCACATATACTATTGTAAATCTGTGTACATTTTTATAGTTTAGAGCGTATCCGCCACATTTACGTTCTATCGACGCGCGTTACATAAAAGGCTCGACGCTTCTATCCCTTTCTTACTAAAATTTAAGTAAAAAAATATGAATGTGACGGTACGCTTACTCACTAGAGTCTCGCTACCAAGCTTTATATGCTATCCTTTTCACATAATAAACTTCTATATATATAATAAAACTGTAACTGAGCCGAATCTACACATAGAATATTTTTTGAAAATTTTAGTTGGGGTACTACATCGATATAGAGGCCAAAAATATTTATTTTGGAATTATTGTCTGTCCGTCCGTCTCTTTGTGTTCTAATCACGCAACAACACCGAACGGATTTCAATGAAATTGGTATGGTAATAACTTATACCCGATAATAAATACTTTTTATCCCGGAAACAGTAGCGTTATAATCCATAAAAACTTTATTATTTTCATGATTGTTGTATCGAGCTGCAATTTTAGTTTAAAGTGTGATTTTACCTATACATGAATTTTTCCATGAACTTATATGGGATTCAGGTTCGTCTCCTCACAATAAATCCTCAGTGGTTAAAAGCACTCGCTTGAAATTTTGCATACACGTATGATTTTAACACTCAAATACGATTGCGTGCATTAACCGATGATGCATTAAGGATTGTCTCTATTTTTATTGAGCGTATACTTTCTATATTCATAAATTTCTTAACATGATTTTGATCATGAACATGAACTGTATATTCTTACGAGAAGTTTGACTCAAGATGTACTGACAAAACTTTGTTACATACTTAGCTCGCAATGTACGTTTTTAAATGCTTTTACGCCAAATAACGATCTTTGGCAGGTTCGGTAGTAAAGGTTTAAATCAGCTATTTTACCAATAATTGTATGATAATTAGATGAACTGGACTGACTGAATAATCCTTCTCAAAAGAAAAGTACCCAAGAAACTTAGTATGGAGGTGGTGAGGTGTATGTAATAAATATAAACAAAAACGCGAATAGGAAGTGTGTTTTATGCGCTAACATATTTTACTTTTTATACGCTGCACTTTTATTTTCTTAGCGATATCAAGTGCGCGTTATCACCAATACAAAGGCAATACTCAATTTTTAAACGTGTGAATCGGTGGCAGAGATCATAGCTTTATCACGTTTTAAACGCGTCAATAGCGCGTGAAAGTTCTCGTGTGTATACCCCTTACGTATATTATCTCATTCGTATATTTTTACTAATATCACAAAAGAGACAGAGAAGTTTGTTTGTAATAGATACACTCTGAAACTTCTAAATGGATTTATTTCTTTTACCATTAGAAGCTAGATTATCCAGCAGTAATATAGGCCCGGTAGATAGCCCTGCTGTCGACCGAATGTAAAGCCGTGGAAAGCTGCTAATACATTATAAAACACAACATCAAAAACAGAAATATTTCAGTTTAATAATATTAATAAAATAAGCCCTGTTAAGAAACTGTCCCACCGTTGGGCACGGGCCTCCTCTCAAACTGAAAGGGTTTAGGCTATACTCCACCACGCTGGCCCAGTGCGGGCTTACGAACTTCACAGACCTTCAAGAAACTCTCAGACATGCAAGTTCACGATGTTTTCCTTCACCGTTAAAGCACGTGATATTTATTTTTTTTCAAACATTTCACTTTACTACACAAAAAACTATTATACTTTTAAACCTTACACCGTAGCGCTGAATTCCCAGAGTGGCAGTGGCAGAGGTGTATACCATATTCGCCGATTATGTTAAGTTCTAATATAATACGGAGAACTTACAACCATTAAGCAATTTTAGACACTGGATTACTTCCTAAAATTTTTGATTCAAAACGTTTACATTCTCTTGCCGTGCTAGCCTTACGAGGCTGCGAGATCAAGGAGCTACTCACAATATTGCTTTTATTAAGTAAAAATTCCCACATCATCACATAGCGACGAAAAGGTGGAGGAGTTCTATGATATCTTGAACAGAGCATGTGTAGAAAACCGTGGTACATGGAATGTTGGCTTTTTGCGATTTTAACGCTTTGATCGGGAAAACTCAGCACTTAGACAGTTCTGAAAATATTGGCCGTTACGGTTTAGCTGAAAGGAATGGGAGAGGAAATCGTCTTTTACAATTTGCGTTTGGACAAGGATTAAAAATATCCAATAGCATCTTCCCCAAAAAGCCTCAACATCGATGGACATGAATTTCCCCAAACGGCAATTATAAAAACGAGATCGAATTTGCACTTATCTCTGATTTAAATATCGTCCAAGACACAAGTACAATTAATCGAATCAAACATAGTTCAGACCATACACCAATTCGAGTAAAAATAGTCCTTAATATTAAAATCCATAGAAAAATAACGTTTATCAACAAAATAAGGCAGATAAATAAGAGCACATTATTATAAAATAATAAATATATTAATAAATAACATAGATCAGTATGAAATAGAACTTAAAAATTATTTTGTTAATTTAGAAGTAGATACTTGCATTGATCCGCAAACACACTATAATAACATACTTGAAGGTATTACAACAGTAACTAAAAAAATTAGACATGACCGGAAAACCAACAATAAACCTTGCGGTACTACATTAAAACTATTAGAGAAAAGAGAAAAACTTAAAGGAAACATTTTAGAATATAGGCAGGTTGATAAATTAGTAAAGAGAAATAAGAAGACATCCGCAATTTTAATACCCACCTAGTAAAAACAGCTTTAGTCACAATTACATCACTTCGGATTGCAAAACAAGGAATAAAGAAAAAACAATCATCACAAATTTAAAAGACGATTCCGGCATAAAACATGGTAATTCTGAAAAAATTAAAGACATCGCCACTACATTTAATAAAAAATATAGCAATCTTAAACAACAATACAAAAACCTTGCTTATTGCTGTCCATCTTCTATACCCTCATTCGATTTTGATGAAATAAAAAAGGTCCTTTTCTGGATGAAATATAATAAACGCTCAGGAGAAGATGGTATAAAATCTGAAATCTTAAAAGTTGGAAAGACAATTCTTTTACCATATTAACTACAACTATCCACTCAATTTTAATTCATAAAGGTCAAATACCAGTCAATATGTGTCACTCTAACATAATTCTTCATTACAAAAAAGGTGACAAATTGGACAATGTCAATTACAGACCGATAAGTCTCTCCTCGCATTTGTATAAATTAACCCTTGCTACATCTACCTCATCCGCACCATATACCAAAAGTGTACGGCAAACCCTAAATTACATGCACCTGGTCCTAAATTTCCGATAGAACGAGGAGTCAAGCAAGGCGACCCACTATCGCCAAAACTATTTACAGCCGCATTACATGAAGTTTTTAAAAAGCTTCAGGAATCTTGGCGTTCACGAGGCATTACTGTAAATGATACACAGCTCACAAACCTGCGCTTTTCAGATGGCATTATTCTTTTCGCCACATCAGCGTCTGAACTTCAGCAAATGCTCCAAGACCTGAGCAAGGCGAGTCTTGAGGTTGGACTCTCTAAAATGCAATTGATGACCAATAGCATAAAACGAAGGGCCGAGAAAGATGGGCTTGTATACATTATGTCGACGAGTATACGTACTTAGGCCAAATAGTCTCGTTTAAAAATAGACAAGAAAAGGAAGTCAATAGACGGATTAAAATCTCCTGGAAGAGGTACTGGTCCATGAAGGATTTAATGAAGGGATATCCGGTATCCGGTATCCAGCCGGTATCCTTAAAATGTCGACTTGTCGACATATGTATTTTGCCCATCCTAACCTACGGTGCTCAAAAGTGGTCATTAACCGAGCAACTGAAGTCCAAACTCAAAATTTGCCAGAGAGCTATGGAACGCAGTATGTTAGGTGTCAAACGAATTGACCACATCAGAAACACCACTCTGCGTTCCATTACCCGAATTACAAATGAAATGAAATCTGCAAAGCTGAAGTGGGAGTGGGCTGGCCAATGCCATCACCAATTGGATAGCAAGTGGAGGTCGCAGAGGACGAGGTCGACCTAGAAAAAGGTGGCGCGACGATTTGGACACCTTTGTAGGTACTTCGTGGCCCGAAATAGCAAAATATCGACAGCTGCGGAAGTATAAAACGGAGGCCTTTGCTCAGAAGTGGGACAATCAAACAGACTAAAAAAAAGTAAAAATTAAGCATAATAGATCCCTTGCAGGGTAGGCAGGGTGTACAAATCTTAACAGTAAACGAAATATGGTTCGTTTTCTTTCCTTACATACCGCTCTGACTTCCTCCACTCACGTAGTTCTCTCATAGACGCTAGTCTGTTACAGAGGCTCTTGACTTGCCCTTCAGACAAGACACAGTTTAATTGGTTATGGTCCGATTTGTAAAAAAATTATACACATATCAATATTTTACAACATTTGTTTTATCAATATTTAATCGAAACATCAATTTTAAAACCAGTTAAAGTATAAAAAGATACTGCATAAAGTTCAAGTTATTCCTTCAAACAAACTTTGCTTGTATAAATTATAGCTGTTATCTTTTATTTTAACATTTCGAATTATTAATATTATTTTACTAAAAGTTAGTTATTTTATTAAAGCACATGTAGCCTTACAGGACCGCGGATTTTATAGCTATTACCAAGATTAAGCGTCTTTTAGTTTGGTCAACTTGAGATGGGTGGTCGTTTGTGGAAATTCTATTCCCCTACTTAGGAAGACATGTTAAGCTGGGATCATCCAGTTGCCACCTAATTTGGTAGATATTAGGACAAATTGGCCGCTCATACGTGGTTTAATAAATAGTAATTTCCAACAGTAGGTGGTCATAAATCTGCTTTCACCAATGCGCACTGTCTTTAAAATGTTCACAGCAATATAGGCTAAATAACAAAATTACTCAGTGTTATTAAACTCTTCTATGACATTTGTCACTAACATTATCGGCAAAATAAAGTTCACAATACAGCTCTAACTCCCCTTCTTAGGGAATGTAGGCGTAACAATGGTTTTTTGGTTATACGACCAGCTAATCTCAGACTAAATTTGCTCTAAAGCAAAACTAAAATTTCCATACGCGTCACAAAGTAACCCGTACAAACGCATAATAGATTTCCCGAATAATTTAGACGACTACGCCGTAGCATCGTAGCCCAATCGTAGTGGTGCTACGAGGCTACAAGGGTACTACGTTGCGTAGCCCACCCTTCGTAGCCGTCGTACCTCCTTTGTTCCGACAGCTAACTTCGAAAAGCTTGTTTGTATGATTAAAATTGAATTGTTAATCGTCATTGTGGCTTTAAAGTGCCTTTGGGTTTGATTTAATTTCTGATTTTATTTTATTTATGAATCCATAGTGGAGTGCGTTACTGATATCTTACTTCGACTAAACTTTCATAATATTAAGTTTATACTTATATGCAATATTGTGTTACCTTGCAGAAATATTTTGAAGATTTTTCTATCTATCTACATCATCCCGCGAGATCCCTCGTAGGTTAGGCAAAGGGTGGATTAAGGTTAAAGATTTTTGACGATGTTTACTGTTAGCTGTTATAGGTTTTAAAATGCATATAACAATTCAGATAACTATTGTTGCTATTGCAATAATTATTGTTGTTGTTTTATGGTTTATACTAATAGTTTGCGTCTGAAAAGATTTCTTGTTTAGTTTTATTCTTATAATTATAAACACCATCACACATATACCCCTAAGAAGCGGGTAGTGGACATAAAAATAACAAATACTATTCAAACTTGATCACCATTATCCGAAGATTAAAAATTATTTTCGAGAAATATATCGCGTAAACGTTGAGGTACATCTTAAGATGCGACTCAGGTGCAGCACTCGAGAGCTTAAGATAACGGACCAGCACAAAGCGGGGACACTGCTTCAGAATGTCACTGCATCTTCATAAATCTACCCTTATTGGAATGCGTCTAATATTTCTCTAAAGTGGAATAGGATCTATCAATATAATGACGCCAGATCCCCTTTGCGGTAAGCAGAGAGTATAAATATCCAGCATGTTCTTTCTTTACAGACCTCTCAGGTCTCCTCCAGTCTCATACACACTCGCCAGTTACGGAGACTCTTGACTTACCATTAGCCTCAGCCATTGTTGTTTCATTACTGGGTAAAGGTTTCCCTATGTTGTTTCTATTCTATTCTGTTTTAGACTACTAAGGACCAATAAAATAAATAATTCCACGTAGTAAGCAATTACACAGTGTTCTGCTAGTTAATTAGTTTCATCGTTACCCATGTTACTCATATAAATAAAAAACACCGTCACGCCTATATTCTCCAGAGGGGGTGGCAGAGGTGTATTGAGTACACCCACGTTTCGCCGACGATGTTAGGTCCCATGTAATAGGGGGCGAGCCTATTGCCATATACCGGGCACAATTCCAGACTCCGGACTCGTACTGGGAATTTTTCGTTAGAAAAACTACATTTGTCCGACCTAGGATTTGAACCCAGGACCTCGTGATCACAAAGCGATGCGCTTTGCCACCAGACCAACGAGGCAGTTACTTATGTAAAACAGAAAATTGAATATCTTTGACTATAAGTAATTAGGCGAGAGAGTTAACCAATGGGATGCCTTGTCAAGGTACCTGAGGGTGCAGTACAAACATCAACGCTAGGATAGGCGGCGTGACAAGTCAAACATTTGTCATGAATTTTGTTGCTCTAGGCATTTGCTAGCAATATATGGCAACCTGTGACAATAGTTTGATAAGATAGAACTCGTTTCAAGAACCGTATAAATATGTGTATAGACAAGACCTTTTTTGGTTTGCATACAAGACTCGTATCATTATCCTACGAAACTTAGTACCACCCATGCAAGCCCTGCTGATTGATGTAAGCGTAGCGACATCTTTTACACTGTAAATTTATTAAATAAACATGAAAATGACAGCAAGCTCTCTCGACAGAGTCACTATAACGTCAAATTGTTTTGTTTAGGCCTCTGAATACAATTCCGCGAGTTTCAGCAACCAATAGTTAATCGGTAAACTTGAAGTGCCTCCATCGAGTATCGACAGTATTCTTATACCTGCGATTCCGCAACATCTGCTGTACTGCAGCCAAAGATGTATTTATACTATCTACTAGATCGGCCAAATAGAACCACGCCAATAATTCTATAAAAA
The DNA here is from genome assembly GCA_905147815.2 of Phalera bucephala. NCBI lineage: Eukaryota > Metazoa > Arthropoda > Insecta > Lepidoptera > Notodontidae > Phalera > Phalera bucephala. The sequence goes on along the minus strand of LR990609.1, from coordinate 2,439,942 downwards.
ATCGTAGCATATCACTAGAAATTATTAGTATGTGCGTTGACAAACATGCCATTCATATAGGTAAACAAACATTTGCGATTCAAACCCAGGAATCTGGCATAATAATATAGCTAGAGACAAATATTTGCCCCGAGCGGGAATCAAACCCTTTACTGGCCGATCCAGTAAGCGCAGCGGCCTACTTGTTAACTACTAGCTAATATGCTTAACGTACGCTTAATTCGCGCAATTAAAGCATTGATTTTAGGTTATTTCCTATGCATCATTTTATTCAGAAAGAATCTAATGGTTATTTTTTAACACTTCACTGAATAAAATGACTGGTAAGATTTCACGCCCCTACTAATCCACACTAGTTCCATGTAATGGAAACCTAATCGCCATTTGTGTGAGATGGTTTTTTCCAAGCAGTGGGATACTTTAGTCTGCTTTATTATTTACTAGCTCTACCCGTAACTCCGTTCGCGTTATTTTCAGGCGTGTATTTTACATGCTTAAGTGAGACAACATGTAGCCAATGTCCTTCCCCTGAATAAAATCTATTTCTTTGACGTATTTGATCTAAATCTGGTCAGCGGTTAGGGCGTAAAAAGGTAACGGACAGACAGAGTTACTCTATCCCCTACGTAACTGTTCCTCAGTTGAATCTGGGCATGGTTCAATTTACCACATCCAGTGCGTAACACAAATACACCGATGGCTATGTACAACATAACTTTGTAAAGTTTCCAGCCATCGTGCAGATACAAAAGTCATATCCATTTATTTACCGTAATTTGTGCTTTCAAGATATTGGTTCTCGTATTGCTATAGTTTATGTATGACTTTGAGGAGGTTATACAATACAACTATATCTTTGAATTGACCAGACAGATTCAAAACAGTATAATACATCTACATTTTCTGAATGAAGTCTATAGCTTCGAGGGGATTACACAACACGGTCATATCTCTGAAGAAATCAGAGAAATTTGGAATAAAATACGAAAGAAAGAAAAATGAAGAAACCTTTTAATAATTATTATGTTCACAATTCACACATTATTTGTTCTAAAATGGACATTTATCGGCTGATAATGATGAATTTTCTTAAATAAACATTCATAACCTAGCGGGGGTGGCAGAGGTGTACTGAGTACACCCACGTTTCGCCGACGATGTTAGGTCCCATTTAAAAGGGGGGGGGCGAGCCTATTGCCATATACCGGGCACAATTCCAGACTCCGGACTCTTACTGGGAAATTTTTGTTAGAAAAACTACACTTGTCCGACCTAGGATTTGAACCCAGGACCTCGTGATCACAAAGCGATGCGCTTTGCCACTAGACCAACGAGGCAGTCATTTATTTGGATATATACTATTTATTTGGATTCAATAATACCTCCGCAAAATGTAGGTTTACTAAATACACCTCTGTCTCTCCTTTTGGAGAACACTGGCGTGAGAGGCATGTCATGTGTCTATGTATTCATCAAACAGGTAAAGGAAGTGATACTATTATGAATCAACCTATACTACTACTCCATTGCTGGACAAAGGCCTTCCCTCACATATCGAGGTACGTCTATATCATCACGCCAGATCCTTTGCGAAACAGGTAGAGACTACAGAGTTCCAACACAAAAAGTTTGATGGTAACTAATATTTTTCCTTCCATGTTATTTCATAAAATAACAAATGCAATATTGAGTGAAAGTATATAACATAATCTATCTATCTATATCATAACGCCAAATCCCTTGTGGGGTAGGCAGAGACTACAGAGTTCGAACAGGTTCTTTCCTTACAAACCTCTCTGGCTTCCTCCACTCTCATACTTCGTCTCATACACGCTCGCCGGTTACGGTGACTCTTGACTTGTCATTCAGATAAGACTCGGTCTATTTGGTCATGGTAAGATAGTGTAACATAATCCATGTGTGTGTGTGTGTGTGTGTGTGTGTGTGTGTGAGTGATGTACGCTGTTGGCCGCGAGGCTTTTACAGCTTCACCGGACTTAAGGGCGAGCGTGCAACCACTACGCTCGAGCCAGAAGAGCAAGGGGCGACATACTCGAGGGCGCTCTCGGTTGGGACAGTCGCTGTGGGGAACACAATCCATATTAATATTGTCTGCCTTGTTGGTCTAGTGGCAAAGCGCATTGCTTTGTGATCACGAGATCCTGGGTTCAAATCCTAGGTCGGACAAATGTAGTTTTTCTAACGAAAACTTCCCAGTGCGAGTCCCGAGTCTGGATTTGTGCCCGGTATACGGCAATAGGGTCGCCCCCTATTACATGGGACCTAACATCGTCGGCAAAACGTGGGTGTACTCAGTACACCTCTGCCACCCCCGCTTGGGGAATATAGACTTGACGGTGTGTGTTCATATTAATATTGTAAAGTCGGAAGTAACCATGTCTGTCTCTTTGTCCGTTAACAAACCGTTCAACATACGAGTATTTTGATTAAATTCGGCGAAGGCATAGATTTTTCCAGAGGAGAGACATATGCTACTTTTTGTCTTAAACTTAAAGGTGTGAAATTCATGCGAACTCAAGCGAACCAATTTCCAAGTGCAGATGGTCTGACATAAAACTCAAAGACATGCCAAATGTTATAGTGTCCGAGAAATGGCGGGACGTAAGCCCCCTATTTATTTGAAATCAAAAATGCCTCCGCAAAATGTAGGTTTACTAAATATAGAGGTGTATCCTTTTAGGGAAGACTGGCGTGTGAGGCATGTCAAGTGTCTATGTATTTATCAAACAGGTGAAGGAAGATTATAAAACAAGCCATTCCACTACTGGAGAACGGTTTTCTCTCACAGATCGAGGTAAATGTATTCAATCAATCAATCAATCAGCCTATCGCAGTCCACTGCTGCACATAGGCCTCTCCTAACACGCGATATTGGCACACGATCCTCCGCCTTCCGCATCGAGTCTGTCCCAGCGACCTTTTTGAGGTCGTCGGTCCATCTAGCTGGGGGCCGTCCTACCTTACGCTTACCAAGTCGCGGTCTCCACTGTAGGACACTTTTGCTCCATCGGCCGTCGGTCCTTCTGCAGATGTGACCAGCTCATTGCCACTTTAGCTTACTGAGTTTGCGAGCTATGTTTGGTAAATGTATTACAGTTATGAAAATCGTCCTTCTATATCGTCACGCCAGATCCTTTGCGAAATAGGCAGACTTTAGAGTTAGACAGACGGCTTGGTCCAGTGGTTAAGAGCTTAAGTCGCTCCTCCCACTGGGTTTAATAATCGCGGGTACGTTCCAACAAAGAAAATTTTCATGTTTGATATTAAATGGCCCTTTGCCTTCCACGTTATTTTGTGAAAAACAAAATCGATCCATATCATCACGCCAGATCCCTTGCGGGGTAGGCAGAGAGTACAGAGTTCCAACAGGTTTTTTCCTTACATAACTCTCTGGCTTACCTCAAAAAAATCGATATCTTGTATAGTGTTAGTATAGATTACGTACATAACATAATGTATATAATATACAGTACACCTCTTCCACCCCCGTTTGGGGAATATAGGCGTGACGGGGTTTTTTTTTATATAACAATCTATACTAATATTATAAATTCAAAAGATTTTGATCAAATTTGGCAAGGACATAGAGTTTCTCCAGGGGAAGGATATAAAAAAACCTAAGGGTGTAAAACACACCCCTGAAAATAACGCGAAGTTGAGGGTTTAGCTAGTAATTCAAATTTCCGTAGTTATGTAAGTTACTAATTTCTTTCTAGTATATTTTCAAAGGTTTTGCCAACTTTTAGTGTAGCAAAGTTAGTTTAAAGCAATCTAACAAGTGATCTTGGCGAACAGCGTCTTAGCTTTATCCTACTTTTAACTTCGGTAAGCTTGCTATGCGTATACATACTATCATCATCTCAGCCCATACTTGTCCACTGTTGAACATAGGCCTCCCCAATCGCTTTCCAGCGTAACCGGTCCGATGCCACCTGCATTCAACGACTTCCTGCGATTTTCACAAGATCGTCGGTCCATCTGGCAGGCGGTCGTCCCACGCTGCGCTTGCCAATACGTGGTCGCCACTCTAGAATATTTCTGCCCCAACGCCCGTCCGATCTACGCGCTATGTGGCCCGCCCATTGCCACTTCAGCTTGCTAATCTTAAGGGCTATGTCGGTAACCTTGGTTCTTCTACGAATCTCCTCATTCCTGATTCGATCGCGTAGAGAAACGCCGAGCATAGTTCTCTCCATAGCTCGCTGAGCAACTCTAAGCTTTTTTATGAGACCTATTGTAAGAGACCACGTCTCTGATCCATATATCATCACTGGTAACACACATTGACTGAAAACTTTAGTCTTAAGGCACTGAGGTATTTTGGATGAGAAGATATTGCGCAGTTTCCCGAACGCTGCCCAGCCGAGTTGGATTCGTCGATTGACCTCTCTCTCAAAGTTGGACCTACCTAACCGGACATATATACATACTATACCAAGTGCTAAATAGGAGCTTACTACCTACCACAAATTTTAATAGGTATTACGGTATGACAACATGATATGTTGATGCACCGTCACGCCTACACTCCCAAGCAGATGTTTTTTTGAAATTCGTAGGCGCACGCTGTAATTATTTCTGTATCGTAGGTGCGTTTACATACATGAAATTTACATACACAAACACCCAGACCGAAACAAATACTTATGATTCACAAAAAAAAAAAATGTCCCGTGCGGAAAACGAACCCGATCTGCTACTCGTTTTAGTGGGCGGGACGGCTTAAGCTCTTAACCACTGGATTAAGCCGTCCGTCGTACTGTGTACGTCCGTCGTAAATGTGGGTGTACTTTTCACACCCACATTTTATCTCCATATATTGCCATTATACCAGTAAAAATTACAAACTCCGGACAGCTTCTTAGAATTTGTCGATAGGAAATTCCGAACACTCACAACAACAATACAAAACAAAACAACACAATAATCAAAGAGGCAGTCATTTAGTAAATGGCATGTCTGGATAACACGTAAATACAATAATCGATAGACGGCTTGGATGTATCTATCTATATCATCACGTCAGCTCCCTCGCGGGGTAGGCAGAAAGTACAGAGTACCAACAGCTTCTTTCCTTACATACCTCTCTGGCTTCTTCCACTCCATAGTTCGTCTCATACACACTCGTCGGTTACGGAGACTCTTGACTTGCCCTTCAGATAAGACACGGTCTATTTGGTCATGGTAAGATAGTCTAGGTCTTCCCCGGTACCCACATCTTTCCACTTTCGCATTGTATATCTGTTTTGTCATTCTGTCTTCTGGAACCAACGGAGCATACCCTTTCTAATCTTTACACCGATACTATCTTTCATACCTACTCGCTTTCTGACTACGCTGTTGCGAATACGGTCGGTCAGCGTGACTCCGCACATCTTCCGGAGCGATCGCCGTTCGACCGAATTTATCCTGCTTTCGTTGTCCTTCTTACATACCCAACTCGTACTGCCTTATAACAGCGTTGGGACAAGCACTCCGTTATGCATGGCCAGCTGCGCCTTTTGGCTTAAGTGCCGGCTCCCAAGTAGCCTTCCCATCGCACCATTCACTCTATTCCCTGCATTCACTCTTCTCTCTATATCAGCGGTGTATTTCCCATCCTTACTGAAGGCGCATCCAAGATATACAAACTCATTAACTTGCTCCAGCGTATCGTTACCAACCATAATCCTTGCATTCGTTCTGGGTTTTTTCCGTTCAAAAACCATAATTTTGGTTTTCTTCTCATTCAAATGTAAGTCATTGTTCATGCAGTCGTCTCTCATAACTGTGACTAGTGTTTGCAGATCAGTGGCTGTTGGCGCTATGACTATATGATGGTGGACTGGAAGGCTCGCAACAGAGTGCCGTTTATATCATACTCTGGCAAAATATCCCAGTCTCTTTCGCACGACTCTATCAAACGCATTCTTCAGATCCACAAAACCGCAGAATACCTTCCGGCCTACCGCTAGATGCTTCTCTACGATGTTGCAGAGGGAGACAACTTGATCCGAACATCCTTTTCCAGACCTGAAACCTCCCTGTGCTTCGCACAACATTCCATCGGACTTCTCGCGCATTCTTCCTCTCTTCTTTGCTTGGACGTATGTATGTGTTTATCTGTTTAGTTTTAGCAATGTTATGCCCCAAAGCCCTGCCTGAGCTTCACGTTCAACGCTTGTATACTAGTGAGTATATGTAGAGCGATCTTGTTAGAATGTCCGACATGTAGGACATTGGCGTGTGGTCTAAGGGGCGAGCGGGTGACGTAATAATTATTGTGTACTTATCGAGGTCAGTTTTATTACATAGATTCTATGTTTAGTTATATACTAAACTATACTAAATCTAGAATAGGGAAGCCGCTGGCTTATTTCGTGACCTAAACACATTGTTAGACCTAACTATAAAAATTGATGGTCGGCAGAGTTCCACCGACGTCGATTAGGTAGGTGGATGCTACTTGGTTGCTTTGTCCACTACACTTTGACTTCGTGATCCCCAAACCATACAATGCGTCTTAAGACCAATAAATCAGACGTTAGCTATGGATATGTTATTCTATAGATGAAAAGTCTAACTGTAAGTAATAAGTAGCTGTAGATATTAATTTTAATATAAAAACTGGACAAAATGGACTAAAAGTCCATCACTTTTACTTACAAGTATTTGTATCGCCTCGATTGCGATACATAAATATCTTCTTGATAATCGATTGTATGTTAACTCCTTTGATTTTCGTTATAACCCAGCGGTAATAAGCTTCGTTTAAGACCGTTTTATCAAAATCGCCTTTCTCCTGTCGCTTGGCACATAGGTATGGAAGCCTAGATGCATGCAATCTGCAGAAACGGTATTACTATATGACGTCACGGGATCATTGTCATCAATACAGTCAGTATCAATATTTGATGAGGTATATAATCTATTTATATCATCAGGCCAGATCTATTCCGGGGTGGACAATACAGTAATGTACATTATCCAACTTAATAAACGTTTAGTAACATTACGTTGACTTTTCAAAATGTTATATTTCCAGAACGTATATTTCTAAAATATTGAGTCATCAGAATGTTGAATTGTAATATCCCAAAATGTTGAGTTGTAAGGGTGAATGAATTCCTATGATGCTGCTGAACTTCATTACAAAAACTAGAATTCCCTCATAGTAGTTTAAAGGTATTTGAATGTATATAGACTCAATAAAAAAATATACCCTAAGAAATATAGTAATAATAATAGCCCTGTTAAGAAACTGTCCCACCGTTGGGCACGGGCCTCCTATCAAACTGAGAGGGCTTAGGCCATAGTCCACTACGCTGGCCCAGTGCGGGTTAGCGACCTTTACACACCTTTGGGAAACTCTTAGGCATACAGGTTTCCTCACGATGTTTTTCTTCACCGTTAAAGCAAGTGATAGTTAGTTTTTAACACGCACATGCTTTCAAAAAGACAGAGGTGCCTGCCTGGGTTTGAACCCGAGAGCTCTGGCTTTGCAACACTTTACCACTAGGCTATCCCACATTTGAAGACCTATAGTAATAGGAATTAAATTACTGAGACCGATTCTTAAGAATATCTCTATTGGACGGCTTACATTTCATATTTATTAAATAATAAAGTATTAACCACAAACTTGCTTTTATTAACCACAAATATCTTTATTTATCTTTCTTTATAGTGTTGCCAGTACAGCACTATAAAGAAAGATAAATAAAGAAACAAGTTTTATTTGTCACAACATGAGAGACACGATAATTAACCATATCCGCATACAGCATATCTGTAATTTAACCATACAATTACAAAACGTACGAACGAATAATGTTGTCTCAAAAAATACACATGAAATAATAAAAAAAAGGATCACAACAAAGTAGTACACATGAGTATGTGTCTCACGGCTGAAATAGTTGGCTAAATAGGTATCCAGATCAGCTTAATGCCAGTCACAAGTGCGAGACGCTGATTTTCATCTGGACCCTCCTGAGTCTTCGTAGATGTCAATCCAGTAACAATTGCTAACACTGCACAGCTGTATACACATTCGTATAGATGTACACAGAACTATACGAGACTTGCTACTTGCAATATTACTTGTAAGTCTTCCTTGGCTTAAGAGCTCGCAAAGAAAAGTCTTTTTAAAATTGACTAGAAAATTGAAGAACCAAGGCAGGGCAATTTGTATATACTAGACAAATTGATCCTTTTAAGAAGTAGCACGAAGCTAATAGGACCCTTAGGAGTTATGTCGAATAAAGTCATCACTAAAATATAAACACCGCCATAGCTGTATTCCCCCGGCGGAGGTGACAGGTGTATTGTGTACCCCCACATTTCGCCGACGGTCTAAAATCAACTATAAAATGATCATAATCGTCATCAGCCCATACCAGGTCATCGCTGGACATAGGTTCCATCTATAAAATAGCCTACGTAACTAGTAAACAAGCTCTTTATTGTGATAACGAGTAATAGTTTGTATCAATTCATAAATTAATTTAATTTTCTCATCAATTAAGTTGAAATAGCGTTCTTCAAATGACAATATTAGCAGGAATTCAAAGCAAAAATCGCGGCAAGCACGATTATAGTGCAACCAGGATGTTTGGTTCATAGAAGACATTGACAGAGGGCGTTGGTGTGAAATTAGGGTTAACATTTAGTAAAGCTTTCTTACTTCCAAAGAGATATTTTAATAGACACGGTTACTAATAAAAAAGATGGGGTAAATTTATAGAAAACGGCAACTCTGCGAATGTCATAAAGTGACATTTAACTTGATGACAGCGTTAGTTCCGTTTTTAGCTGAGGGCCAAAAGATCCTTGTCAGACTGTACATAATATTAAGACACGTTGAATGACCTATATACACAACTGCGATGACGTAACAGCCTTTCATCTCAAGGATATAAAACTTCGTATCTGCGCTATTTCCTGTGTGGCCGAAAGCTGTCTCAGGTGTCCTGGAGGTTATGGCCTCATGATCGAGATGCACTATGTGTCACTTGACCAACATGAAAATGAAGTGACCAGCAGAGGTGCTTGAGATCAAAGAGCTTACTACAAAAATATTTACATTAGCGTGACGCTAGCGAGTGGGTATGCTATCCTTGTCAAACGGCAAATTTATTGAAAAAACATAAATGTGACGACGCGATTACTTGCTAGGGTCACGTTAATGTCAGTTTTTGTGCTAAGCACTCAGTTTGCTGAAGTTTTGACGTTTGGTGTATACCGTACGGACCGTGTTCCAATCGTCTCTGGCCAGAACTTTTGACCATTTCTTCTAACTTCTTCTAGGACAATGTGTGTAATAGCATACACGGTCAGTCATGAACAGTAATATAGCACGTATTTTAGTACATTGTAGTAGTAATGTCCGTATTTAATAACATAGGAGTTTTCATAAAGTGCTCACAATGATTGCTCGTAACTGTACTAACGTATCAACTTTGACCTCGAACATCACATTGTATCAGTCCAAATACGTGTATTTTAATCTAAATTCATAGTCAGAACTCGGCAAGCACAGACTTTTTTAATAATTCAAGTCGCTTTCCGCTTTATTTTCCCGAGCTAAAGTTCCGAGCGAAGAAATAAGATTACTGCCGTACACTTTTGCCTTGATAAGGGTAAGAACTCACTGCCCGGTCGTCGTCTCCAGCAAGTACTGTGCACATATCTAATAGATTACGTGATAATACAACTTTACATTATCGTATGTGACCTATTAAATGGTAAGGTCTTGTTATAAAGGTATTAATATTTGTATTCATTTATTTGCATACCATAATAGGGGCAGGTTAGGTTCGAAGTCCCGCATAGGTAACCTATCTAAACAGAATGCTTTATCCAGGGTGCTTTATACAAAAAATATAAATAGGTGCACATATATGTACATAAAACGCAGTAAGGCATAAAAACAACTTTTACATTGGAATCAAATTATAAACAGATCCTCGGAGGCAATTTCTCACTTTAACTAATTTGTATTCATAAAACACCCACCATTTAGGTAGATTAATATAAAAATATATTCAAAAATTGAAATACACAAAGAAATCAAATGGTGTCATAACAACTACTCGTATGAAATAAAACTATTTTTCGGATTTTATCACGATTTATTTTTGATTTTAAGGTTACCGACGTTTCGAATGCTTTGCAGCACCCATGGTAACGGGAAGGACTGAGGTATTAGACGTCCAAAAGGCATAATTGTTTCGGGGTACTTTCAAACTTCTTAATTATTTTGTTGGTTCGATCTACACAGTAGGAAAACTTAAAAATCAAAAATAAAAAGTGATAAAATCCGAAAAATAGTTTTATTTCATATGAGTAGTTTTTATGACATCATTTGATTTGTTTGAGTATTTGAATTTTTTATACACGAATATTACACAAGAAATAAAACTATTTCTTGCGTAATATTCGTGTAAATCTAAGAACTCAGTATGTGAACCACTCGTATTTTAATTATTCGCGTATTTCAAATTGACTATTCCGATGCTACGTCGCGGTTTTGCGAGTCTTAGATGTTGCAATATGCGTTCATACCCTAAGTTGCATTTATTTTGCGTCGACCGCGGGAAGTAGGTGAATTAATTTTGACAGGCCGTCGGACGTTAAAATTACATTAAGATGGGTAAAAATATGTCTACTCCAGAATATCAAGGCGATGGTTAAGATGGTCAAAAATACGCAATACCGTGCTGATCATGTGGTACACCAATTTAAACGTTACCAACAAACATTAATGTTCATTTTTGATGGGAGCATAGCAATGTCGTCAAGAATATACTTACTATAAAATGATGTGCGGTTACCTCTGTAAATTTTAGGTGCTAAGAGTGAAAAGTTGAGTATAATTGTTTCTAGATTTCAATATAAATCATTTAGTGTCTAGATACAATATTTGTTTATTGAGGGTTGGTCAGCGATTGGCCCCTTTCTTACCTAATAAAGAAGAAAAAATAACGTATTGACATTTACTGTACTCTTGATCCCGCGAAATGTACAGGGTTCGAATTCAAAAGTATGCTTTATCTATCGAAAAATTCTCAACGGCAATCCGAGGCTTCTAAAATTGTTTTCTATACAAGGTGTAACATTATAATCGCAAGACCTGCAAGTAGTTATTTCTAAATCGATAACTGAATTGATTCCAACAATTTTTATTGAATTTACCTTTCTTTTTAATTTGCAAAAAACGTTGTTACTTCTTTAGTGCGCTCTATTAAACTAAATTTATTCTTGATTCAAAGCAATAAGGAGATTTCAAATGCATTGCTAAAACGTATTTCTCAATACGCACACATGTACGTACTAGTTTAATTGATAATTGGGGTAAAAGAGCTTGAAAAAGAGGTAAAATAAATTTAAATTTGGCTTTCGTATTGAATTTGTGAAGCAGTTAAGAAGCAGGAAAGATGGCAAACGGTTCTGGGATTTCTTCAATTGATTTAAGGCAGTATGAACCCAAAAGTTGTGTATAAAGTACTGGAAATAGACATTTATATCCTACCTAAACGATGACCGCGGTAAATTGCTATCACAATTTACCACCGGCCCCGTCTCAACTGAATTCCAAAACCCAAGACTAAACGTCCAGAAAGACTCGGGAGTAATTAATTGCCGAAGCGTTTCCAGTTTCCATGATTAGTCAGTTCTTGATCATTCAAAAGGAAGTCGTCACAAAGTAAGCGTGTGAGCGAAACACGAGCGGGGCATTTAACCTCTTTGTCTGCCACACAAAAGGGTAAAAGGTGAAAAGAATATCTGCTAATACTACGTTCACCTGCAATATTGATCTTTATACTCCACGTTGTAAAGTTTAATTTACTTTGAATAAGTAACGCGGTTAAGTGGGACACACGGGCGGTAGAGTTTGCCAATCTTTGAATAAAATTATTGTTTAATTTTAATTAAGGGTTGTTTCGGAGCGAGAGATAAACTTGTTCAAAATCTTACCTGACGCTGTCTGCGTGCTTTATTTTCGTGTCAGTATTTTAATTATTCTAATGGTTATGCTGTTGAAATAAGTTGAAATGTTTGTTAGATATTTTTAAGCCAGTTTTCTTTGTTAACTGTCTCTGGTCTGTAGCAAATAAGGCGCTTAGCAATCATGACGTCCAAGATATGACCTAGAAAATTATAGGTCGCCAAAGTACAAATCACAGAATTTTCCTATCGAAAAAATCTCAGTAGCATTGCGGAGTCTGGCATTGAACCCGATATAATCCTCCTATTATATTGGACCCTAAAACTGTTGATGAAATATGACAGTACACAATATACCTCTGCCACACCCTAAGCTTTAGGGAATATCTATCCACCTAGCGGGGTAGGCAGAGAGTAGATAGTTCCAACAGGTTCTTTTTTTACAAAGTTTTATAGCTTCCTCCATTCTCATAGTTCATCTCAAACACGCTCGCCGGTTACTGTGACTCTTGATTTTTATTTTAATTTTCCTTATTTATTTGTATAACAAACTTTTTGACCTGAAGATAAGCAAGAACGACTTTTTTCACACATTGTATGATTACCTGTGCCAAATAAAAAAGTACCTTTTATATATCTCAATTATACCAAAGACACCTATTACCATTAATGACTATTTTTAGTATCAGCACCCGGTCCTAATATAGATATATTTGACCGGCTCCAGACAGTCTCGTCTTCGGGGATTATCGCGGCAAAGTAATTTGAGCAATAAATTACCGAGTGGGGGAGTCAAGTGAACATAAATATCGGTGAAATAGAACCCGCAGAGCAACACTCCGCCATCAACGATAACATCGATTATATCTTTAATTATTTTAAATCTATCTATTTACATCATCACGCCAGATCTCTTGCGGGGTAGACAGAGAGTACAAAGTTCCAACAGGTTCTTTCCTTACAGACTCTGACGTCCTCCACTCTCATAGTTCGTCATTTTCAATCTAATAATAACAAAACATTTATTTTCCAAAAACACAGAGAATTATATACAAGGTTATTCATTAATTAATAACCTCCTCAACTTCTGTATAACATGAGAATACCTCATAAGAAACATCGTGTCTCACGGTGTACAGTAATTGTCCTCGAGAGGATTTTAATTAATTTTCAATAACTCAGTACAAATTCATCTATTCTAGGAAAACCTGCCTCGTCATAATAATGCAAGATGTTTAAGACTTGATTCAAAAATCTGTCTAGTAATGCATATCATCACGCCATACTCTTAGCGGGATATGCAGAGATTACAGGATTTCAACAGATATTTTTCTTACTGAGCTCTCTCACTTCCTCTCTCATAATTCGTCTCATATACGCCCACTGTTAATAGAGACTCTTGACTTGCCCGTCAGATAAGATAAGTCTGGGTCTGGGTAAGGTAAGTCTGGGTCTTCCCTGACACCTAATTTGAACATAACTGCGCACATATATATGGTAGCTTTAAATATGATTAAGGTTAAAGTTCTTTTTATAATCCATCCCGGTTGACTACCATCACCTACTACAAAAACACACCATCGCTCTTCTATTCCCTTAACGGGGGTGGCAGAATTAGTCTACTGTGTACACCAACACCTACACACTACCAATTGATGACGTGATTAACAACCAATTACAGGATTTATTTTCAGGTATGGAAAGAACCGAGTATCAACAGGTTCTTTCCACCACTTCAAGGTTCCGCCTACCCCGCAAAGAACAAGACAAACAAGAAATTTGGGCTAATGATATAGATAGATGTTTAACAACGATTGCAAAATTTTTCTTACAAGACTAAGAGCGGCACAGAAAAAACCTGTTGCTTCCCAAGCCCAAACAATATTCAAAGTATTTTTAATCGAAATTCGTGGGATGTATGAAACAGATGATTGACGGATAAGAAGCTTACCTAAGCACTAACAAACTATTATTGCACTGCAAATGATATCCTACCAAATAATTTGATCTCCAAAATACTTTTTTAAAATCCTTTTTTATAACAAGGTTTTTTAACAAAACACTACGAATACATCTTGCTAAATTGAGGAGTTCCTATGGCCCCCTTCCAGCTCCTTCATCAGATCCTGGACACCATCCGGGTCCGAAGTTCTCGCCAAGATAAAACCAACGAACCCAAACACAGCGGGGTTACATTGAGTAATTGGGTGGTTCCATTGGCCAATTTCCGGCTTCATCATCAGACCCTTAACACTCTCTGGGTGTATAGTACATATCAATACCAATCTAATAAGTCTAAATACGAGAGGGGACGATGTACATTTCACATGTTCTTATGGCTACCAACCGTCTCCATCATCAGACCGGCTCTATGGTACTATATTATTGCATTGTCACCGAACTTACATACGTTTGCCAAATATCAACTCAATTAGATACCCGCAAGTGCTTGAAAAATGGACTACAAGATTTGAACCGGAAAGACAGGCACACAGGCATACGAACATTGCAAGTTAAATAAAAGATTGTAAAAATACAAATCTAACAAATTTGCTATGCGAAATAATAAATCGTATATCACTAGCCCTCATGTGAAAAATCAAAACGTCAACGGGCGGCAGAAAATGGGCTAAAGAGCTTTGCTTTGAGACGAATGGGGCGGTTTGCGGTGAACCTTTCACATTCCAGGTAGATGTTTAATAACCTGTGAGAAACCTGTAAAATAAACTGTGAGAGTTATTTTTACGATTCGATTTTATGGTTAGCGGTTAATTGGCTGTATTAACATCTTAATAACCAGTACAGATAATTCAGCGCGTTTAAAGACTATAAAATGAGATTAAGATGTGAATCAAAAATAAACATTAACAAGCCTATATTACCTAGCGGGGGTGGCAGAGGTGTACTGTGTACACCCACATTTTGCCAACAATGTTAGCACCCAATAGGGGACGAGGCTATTGCCATTGTACGAGGCATAATTCTAGTTTCCGAACTGATACTGGGAATTACTCGATAGAAAAACTTCATTTTGTCATACCTAGAATTTAAGACCAGGATCTCGTGATCGCTACACACATTAAATGCGACTAGACCAACGATCAATTCGGATTTGTATCTACAAGCTGTATAGCAAATAACGCAAGACCTCAGTAACTCCGATTAGATAAATGTTTCACAAATTCATGGAAATTTGGTTTTAGTAAACCAAATTTCCATAATATAATTTTTTTAACCAGACCGGTGACGGGCAGCAGCGTCACTAGTGCGAGAAGTTACGCCCTGCGATCGCCAACCCGCATGCCCAGCGTGGCGATTATGGGCAAAACCTTCCATGGCAAGTCGGAATATATCTCGGCCCCCAGTTCCCGGTCGCTCCGCTATTCCTGACCACGGTGGCGGTCACGGTTCCGGCGGGGCAGGGGGTGCGAAGAATCTCCGGGCTACGGTAGGCCGCCAACATGAACTGACCCTGGCTACGTATAACGGACGCACGCTGCGACTGGATGAGCATCTTCTGCAGTTGGAAGAAGAATTGAAGTGCATAAGATGGCACGTTCTGGGTTTATGTGAAGTTCGAAAAGAGGGAGAAGACACCATAACCCTAGAATCTGGCCATCTTTTGTACTTTAGAGAGGGCGACCACCTTTCCCAGGGTGGCTTCGGGTTTCTGGTCCATAGAGTCTTCGCTGACAACGTTTTAGAAATGTCCAGTGTGTCGACAAGGGTAGCATACCTCATAATTAAGCTGACCGAGAGGTACACCCTCAAGATCGTGCAGGTCTATGCACAGACTTTGGCACACTCGGACGAGGACATAAAGGTACTCTACGAGGACATCTCTAAGGCCCTTCATAATACCCCTAGGGCACACTACAACGTTGTCATGGGAGATTTCAACGCCAAAGTGGGAGTAAAAACTGACAGCGAATCCTCAGCAGGACCATACGGCTATGGCAGCAGAAATGACAAGGGGCAAACGCTCGTCAACTTTCTCGAAAGAGAAGGGCTGTTTATGATGAACTCTTTCTTTAAAAAACAGCCCCAAAGAAAGTGGACGTGGCAAAGCCCCGATGGTGAAATAAAAAATGAGATCGACTTCATCATGGCGGACAAGAAGCGCATATTCAGAGATGTCTCAGTGATCGCAAGGTTTCAAACCGGAAGCGACCACCGGCTCGTACGAGGCACTCTGGATATATAATGGAAGCGCGAAAGAGTCCGCTTGATGAAGTCCAGTCTCCGACCGAATTTGCTCCAAGCCGCTATGGATTCCCAAGCTTTTCAGTTAAAATTGGAAAACCGTTTCGCTGCCTTGGAAACCACTGACAGCGTTGATCAGAAATTCGAGCAGGTGGTACAGACTCTTAGAGAAGAGGGTACTAAATTATGCGAAACGAGGCGTACAGGCAGGAAATCTAAGCTATCGGGGAGCTTATGAGCGAACGACGCCGAAATGCAGCCTCAACCTAGTCAGAACACCGGGCCTTAAATAAAAAGATCACAAAGCTGGTCCGACGCGACCTCCGAGCTGTCAACAAGCTTGAGATTGAGAAAGCCATCGAGCAGAACCGGGTGTCGAAAGTGTTCGTCCAGTCACTTGGGAGAAACCACTTGACAAGGTTGACTACACAAGCGGGTACTGTGATCGCTTCTAGGCCGGAAATCCTCTCGGAAGTCAGGAATTTCTATAGCCAGCTCTACGCCTCACACGCACCTCGACCCGAATCTCTTAGAGGAGATCCCAGAGCCACCCTTACACGTCACTTCACAGAAGACTTGCCCGAGATCAACCTGGATGAGATCGAGTTGGCCCTTAAACAGCTTAAAAATGGAAAAGCCCCGGGTGAGGACGGCGTCACGACTGAGCTTCTGAGGGCAGGAGGTACCCCGGTACTTAAGGAGCTTCGGAAGTTATTTAACACTGTCCTCTACACTGGGAATACTCCGCAGGCATGGAACAGAAGCGTGGTCGTTCTGTTTTTCAAAAAGGGTGACAAAACCCTTTTGAAAAACTATCGACCCATATCGCTTCTCAACCATGTATACAAGCTGTTTTCAAGGGTCATCACGAACCGTCTTGCGCGAAGGCTCGACGAGTTTCAACCCCCGGAGCAGGCCGGGTTTCGAAGTGGTTACGGCACCATAGACCACATCCACACAGTGCGGCAGATTATACAGAAGACAGCAGAGTATAATCTGCCCCTATGTCTAGCCTTCGTGGACTATGAGAAGGCCTTTGACACTGTCGAGACCTGGTCAGTTCTGGACTCCTTGCAACGATGCCAAGTTGATTGGCGATACATCGAGGTGACGAGATGCCTTTTTCAAGCTGCAACGATGACAGTCCAAGTACAGAACCAGCGGACTGAACATATCCACTTGTGCCGCGGAGTGCGCCAAGGTGATGTCATATCACCAAAACTGTTCTTCAATGTACTGGAGGATATGTTCAAGACGCTGGACTGGAAAGGTCGCGGCATTAATATAAATGGCGCATACATCTCTCACCTGCGTTTTGCAGACGACATCGTCATCATGGCTGAAACGTTGCAAGACCTACAACAGATGCTGGACAGCCTTGCTAATTCGTCTCAGCGAATCGGTCTCCGGATGAACTTAGATAAAACTAAAGTTATGATCAACAAGCATGTTGACCCGGGACCGATCGCCGTAAACGGAGCCCCCCCCCCTCGAAGTTGTTTCTGAGTACGTATACCTAGGGCAGGTGCTCCAACTAGGTAAAAACAACTTCGACAAGGAAGTTAAGAGACGGATACAGCTGGGCTGGACAGCATTTGGAAAACTCCGTCGAGTCTTCTTATCGCCCATACCCCAATGCCTAAAAACGAAAGTTTTTAATCAGTGCGTCCTACCTGTAATGAAATACGGAGCCGAAACGTGGCCACTCACTGTGCGGCTTGTCCAGCAGTTCAAGGTCGCTCAACGAGCTATGGAAAGAGCTATGCTCGGAGTTTCCTTAGGGATCGAATCCGGAACGAAGTTATTCGTCAGAGAACCAAGGTTACCGACATAACTCAGCGAATTAGCAAGCTGAAGTGGCAGTGGGCAGGTAACATATGCCGCAGAACCGATGGCCGTTGGAGCAGACTGGTTCTAGAGTGGAGACCGCGTGTCGGCAAACGTAGTGTAGGGCGCCCTGTAGCTAGGTGGGGAGACGATATTCGTAAGGCAGCGGGCAGAGATTGGAGAAGGAGAGCTGAAGATCGAGCTCAGTGGCGTGCCATGGTAGAGGCCTACGTCCAGCAGTGGACTGACACGGGCTGATGATGATGATTGATGATGATGAATTTTTTTATGCCTTTTTCAAGCACTCTATACCCCAATTAACAATAAAACTTGTGCGTGTATGTGTGTGTATTGAGAAATACGTTTTAGAAATGCATTTGAAATCTCCGCGTTGATATGATTCAAGAAAAAATTTAGTTTATTAAAGCGCAAAGAAGAAAAATCAATTTTTGGAAATTAAAGAAAATGTACTCTGTACTCTCTGCCTACCCCGCGAGGGAGCTGGCGTGATGATATAGATAGATAGATAGATAAGGAAAATGTAATATACAGTAAAAAATGTTACAATCTATTCAGCTATCGATTTAGAACCAACTACTTTAAGGCCATGCGTTTATTATGTTGCACCTTGTATATCTATCTATCTATATCATCACGCCAGCTCCCTCGCGGGGTAGGCAGAGAGTACAGATTTCCAACAGGTTCTTTCCTTACAGACCTCTATGGCTTCCTCTACTCTCATAGTTCGTCTCATACACACTCGCCGGTTACGGAGACTCTTGACTTGCCCTTCAGATAAGACACGGACTATGTCTTCCCCGGTACCTACATCCTTCCACTTTCGCATTGTATATCTGTTTTGTCACTCTTTCTTCTGACATTCTTTCTATATGCCCGAACCAACGGAGCATACCCTTCCTCATCTTTACACCGATACTATCTTTCATACCTACTCGCTTTCTTACTACGCTGTTGCGAATACGATCGGTCAGCGAGACTCCGCACATCTTCCGCAGAGATCGCATTTCGACCGCATTTATCCTGCTTTCGTTCTCCTTCTTACATACCCACTCTCACTGCCATATAACAGCGTTGGGACAAGCACTCCGTTACGCATGGCCAGCTGCGCCTTTTGGCTTAAGTGCCGGCTCCCAAGTAGCCTTCCCATCGCACCATTCACTCTATTACCTGCATTCACTCTTCTCTCTATATCAGCGGTGTATTTCCCATCCTTACTGAAGGCGCATCCAAGATATACAAACTCATTCACTTGCTCCAGCACATCGTTACCAACCACAATTCTTGCATTCGTTCTGGTTTCTTCCCGTTCAAAACCCATAATTTTGGTTTTCTTCACATTCAAATGTAAGCCATTGTTCATGCAGTCGTCTCTCATAACTGTGACTAGTGTTTGCAGATCAGTGGCTGTTGGCGCTATCAAAATCGCGTCATCTGCATACAATAGGTGGTTTATCACTAGAACACCCATTTTTACCCCTTCAGTCATCGCATTCAGTCTTTGAAGACTTTTATCCAGATACACTATAAACAGTCTAGCGGACAACACGCAACCCTGCTTGACGCCGATTTTAACGTCAAACCAAGGTGACATGTTACCACCCACCCGTACGCATGCCTTGCTGTCCACGTAGGTAGACTGGACGGCTCGCAACAGGGTGCCGTTTATACCATACTCTGGCAAAATGTCCCAAAGTCTCTTTCGCACGACTCTATCAAACGCCTTCTCCAGGTCCACAAAACCGCAGAAAACCTTCCGGCCTACTGCCAGATGCTTTTTTACGATGTTGCGGAGGGAGAAAACTTGATCCGAACATCCTCTTCTAGACCTGAAACCTCCCTGTGCCTCACACAACACTCCATCGGACTTCTTGCGCGAGAAGTCCGATGAAAATTCACATACACAAATACCCAGACCGGAACAAATAATTGTGGATCACACAAAGATTTGTCCCGTGCGGGACTCGAACCCGCGACTATTAGACGCAGTGGGCAGAGCGGCTTAAGCTCTTAACCACTGCGCTAAATCGTCCGTCAAAACATTGTAATCTAAACATTGTATCCACACAATATGATTGAAAAAAAAAGATAAGAATAAAGTAAATAAAAAAGACAAGCCCATTGAGTTTCTTCGCCGGATCTTCTTAGTTGAGGCTGCGTTCTGATCCGATGGTAGATTAGTAGATAAATTAGATTAAAAAAAATGAAAATTGACTATTTGTAATCGCCACCGCAGGGCTTATACTTTGAGTTTCCTTTCAGACATTTTCACAAAGCTGCTAAAATGGCGGTTCATTACAGCTAAATTGCAGCCCACTTCAGGCAAATTTGACAGAAGAACGAAGAGAAAAAAAGAACAGAGAAAAAACAAAAGTGCGAACAAACTTCAGTGTATCTGGATATGTAGACAAATATTTCATGCCCAATTATATTTGGTATGTCATTGGCCCAAATACACATAAGTACCTACATATGCTCAACAAACATTACCCTTCTGCAGTCGGTTAAAAACATGAAAGTGTAACCGGTATTCCGCAAATCGATTACTACACGCACATAAATGTGACGTAACACTTTTTATTTTAGTGGTCTAAAACATGTAAAAAACCCATCACACATTCACGGAATGTAAATAAACACAGTAAGAAACACAAGCGATAATTAGTGACATTAAGAACACGTTCTTGTTCGCACAGCGGGGTGAAACCGTGTTCCACCATTTAGATTGGATGTTCCCAGCCTCACTTGGCACGTTTTCAAAAACAATACGACGTACTGTGTCAGCGGCACATTTTTATTAGTTTTACAGAGTACAGTATTAAAAGCGGTCATTAAACTATGTACAACCACTCCAGACGGAATAACGTAACATTCAGTTTGTTTTGAAGGGCGTCTGTGTTGTGTCCGTGGTGACTGGGTAGTCCAGTTGTCTTAACGTAGGTCTTTCGGGGTACTAAAGTAATTTTTATTGGGTGTCCAACATGTCACCCGTGGCTCGCAAATCCCCTTTATAGTTTTTTTTCACAGGGATTAATTATAAAAGATCTATTGGCTTACTGTGTGATAGATTAAGTTCTCGTGCACACTATACTTAGAAAATAAGCACTCCATTTTTCTAAGATTTTGCATCGCCATGAATCTTTGCGCTTCTTTCGCAGAAAAAAAAATTTAGAAAAATTAAAATCCTGTGTAGGGAAAAATCAAGTATGTAGGACTTTTACCAAATTGAAAATTTCTGCATTAAATCGTTCGACATAGTAGTAGGAGCTTTGAGATCTCCAAACGTAACCAAACAAAGGTTTAGTACCACCAGACCCCAACACCCCAATAATGATCTTCACATAACTAATATTAGAATGCAAGAGCCATTAAGGCTACAAAGTGAGCCAAAGAAATACACATACATACATTCGTAAACATTAACCCCAATTCCTAGAGCAGTGGGGTAAAAAGGCATTTACTTTTAAAAACATTCTCTCGTTGGAAATCAAAGCCAATATCCCTAGATTTATTACTCACACCGACCTAGTGGAACTTCGAAAGGAATTTTAATTGTTTCTAAGTTCACAAAACAACAATTCCTTCGGTGATTTGTTTTATTGAAGGTGAGTAGGTGCGACAGAATTGGAAACGATTAAGCAAAGTTAGTACCAACAGTTACGTATGGTATGTGTATAAATCAAAGGGCAGAACAGAGGGCTTAGCAAGCACAGATTGACGCAATGTTGTCAAAAAGCGTATTGTCACTTTCATGTATATTTAGTGAATTCGTTATATGAAAAGGATGGCATATCCGCTCGGAAGTATTACACTAGTCAAGTCAAGTTCTTGACAGATATTTTCACAATATTTGGTTTTGGCTATTGGTGTAGGCTACACAAGTCACTGAATGAAAGAGCCGATTTCGATCGTAGTTGAGAGTTCTATTACTGCACGAGAAAAAAATATTTTGTTATCCGCCAGAAACTTGCTTCGATCTAGGTGGTAGTAAAATAAAAAATAAACACCGTAACGTCTTTATTCCCCAAGCCCAGGTGACGGATGAGTGCTATGTATACCAACTTTTTGCCTACGATGTTAGATACCAATTTAATAAAGAGCGACCCTATTACCATTATACTGGACACAATTCCAGACTTTGTACCTATACTGGGAAAACTACACGCCCAAGCGAGAATATGAATCCAGGACTTCGTGATCGCTACGCACATTTATGCACACAACAACAAGACAGTCTAGATGTAAGAATGACATTTGAAGGTACTTCTAAATAGACACCCATTACACAGGAATAGTTCCGTACAACGTAAAAAATTAAGTACGAAATTCTCAAATCAGAGGCCATCCTTTTCATTACAAAATCAGTAAAAAATAACTCGACAGCACGATTTTTCGGCAACGTTCTCTTCAAATGGTTTGTTCGTATACCACTAGACTTGGTTTGGAGATGATCTAAAGATGGTTTCTTAACTTACGTTATGGTACGAAATCAAAAATCAGTTCATTTTATGTCCTAAATCGCTTTTAAAGATGGTGGTAGAGCTTCGTGCTGTGAACAATCAAATAATTTTCCTCAAACGTTCCCACTACACATAAGGCCAAGGCCACACAATTGTACTGATAACACGATGGCATAAGACACTATAAAGCTCGGCTATTTCGGGTAAGGCAACACAGTAAAAATATCTAAGTTGGCAGCCGGCCAGAGCTATAAATGTTCTACCTTCACCAGTAAACCTGGCAAGGGCGCTCTTGTAAACAGATTAAGAATACTTTCACATTCATTAGGGTGCATTGGATCAACTGCGTGTGGCGATCATGAGGTGCTGCATTCGAATCCTAGGTCAGACAAAATATAATTTTTCGATAAAAAAAGTCCAGGGGCTGTGTAGTAGAAATCATTAGCCTTTTTTACTATTCATACGTAATTTTTGGTGTACCTTAATAAAACTTTTGATATGATTTGCGTTCTGTACAATGGTATAAAGCTCACCCTTATCACAAGGGCGCGAACATTGTCGTCAAAAAGTGGGTCTCTGCTACTCCCGCTCGTGGAAAAAGGGTTAATGGTGTTTATTTATTTAGTTAGGGTGCGTAGAAGTTGGCGAACGAGAAGAGTGCGAATACTACGACAGAGAGTGTAGCACGGATTTATGTTATCGTAACGTTATTCAATTGTTATTATTATTAAATTCTTTTAGCCCGCGGCCAATATCGTAACTTACGCTGTCATGAAATGAAATGTGACTTCATGATAGTCTGAAAGTTGCCATTTGCTATGTAATTCACCCAAGTACTTTTTTAATAAGTAACCGTAGCAAACCCACCTGTTGAAATATATCCCTGGAAGTGGGAGCATTTTACTAAATGATAACCAACCAACGCCCCAACGCCCCCTTATCGAGGTCACCCACAGGATAAAATATGTTAGTCGCACTATAAATGAAGATGAACGATATAGCCCTATACTTCGACAACGTTCAAATTCGAAATTCAAATACAAAATCATTTGTTTTCTTCTTCTTTAAGTTATGGCTTCACACTAATTTTAAGTGTATTTTGCCAGTGTCCAGTGAAATATATAATCGTGATTGTTTAAATTTCCTCAACGCCGATCGACCGAACCAATATTGTGGGTTACACAAAGATCTGTCCCGTAAATCGAGCCCGCGATTACTAGATCCAGTGGGCGGGGCAGCTAAAGCTCTTAACCACTGAACTAAGTCGTCCGTCAAATGTGCTACAAATGTTCAATGTACGAGCCGGTACTGCAACTATTAGGATGTCTCCACACTGGCAAAATTACTGCTATTGTTCGGTATACGCGCTGCTACTGCAACTATATGGGTCTATTCACATAATGCGAATGTGTTGCAAATGTTATGAAATTTTCAGTACAGGCGCTGGATCTGCAGCTTTTAGGGAGCGAGTACATTAGAGAATGTCCTGCAAATTGTCGGCATACGAGCCGATATTGCAACTAACAGGGTATGTCTACACTGGCGAATGTGCAGTAAATGTTTGATATAGGCGCTGCTACTGCAACTGTAAGGGTGCGTCCAAACTGGCAAATGTGTTGCAAATTAATGACACACTATCCGGTACTTTATCCGCAGTGGCGTACATTACATATACACAATGTAACAGTAAGTATGATGATTGATATTATTTATTTATGTAGTATATTTAAAGATAGTGTAATTGAATTGTTAAGAGGCAGGCACTGTTTAATTGCCTATACACAAAACTGTGCAGCTGTTAAGGTACGTTCACATTGATGAATTTGCTGCAAATTCATGGCATTCACGCCGGTACTGCAACACTTATTGTAATAAACTACGAGGAATGCGTTTAGCTTACACGCCTTATGAAACTCAAGCAAGACGCAAAACGTACATACTGCTGCGAGTACATATACAAATACTTTTATAAGTGATTTTGGCGGCTGGCTTGATCCAGTGGTGAAGAGTTTGAGTCGTTCCACCCACTGAATTCAATTTGATTCGCGTACGGAACAAATGTTTGTGTGCCCCACAAATATTTCTTTCAGTCTGGGTGTTTGTGCATGCGAATTACATGTTTGTAACGCACCCGCGGTACAAACTCTTTATTCGAACAAATAATTATAATGATTAACTTGAATATCTGCAATTAAATATGTTCACAAGTATATATAATATCTCTTATCAGCGGAAAGAATTCTCCTGCAGGGCAAAGGCTTCTCTAATGCATCCAGATTTTACCTGGGACCACCGCCAGGTCATCGTTGCACCTTGTGTGAGCCTTCCCCCTTAAACGTCTTACAGCATCATCATCATCAGCCTATAGCAGTCCACTGCTGGACATAGGCCTCTCCAAGTGCACGCCAATGGGTACGATCCTCGGCTACCGTCATCCAGTTTCTACCAGCCGCCCTACGAAGGTCATCGCTCCACCTAGCCTGAGGTCGTCCTGCATTACGTTTGCCAGTCCGTGGTCTCCACTCAAGAACTCGTTTGTCCCAGCGGTCATCAGTTGTTCGGCTAATGTGACCGGCCCATTGCCACTTCAGCTTACTAACCTGGTGGGCTATGTCGATAACTTTCGTTCTCTGTCGAATGACTTCGTTCCGAATTCTATCCTTAAGAGAAACTCCAAACATAGCCCTTTCCTAATATTTCAATGCTGTTTAATTCACCGTCTTCTTCTACTAATGGCAAATAATACAAGTAGTAATCACGAGGTCCTAGATTCGAATACTAGGTCGGATAATTCTAGAAAAACTTCTAATTTCAGTCTCGAGTCTCGCACTGTTTCCGATTCGCTCGCCAAATTTTATAAGGCCTAAAATCGTCGGCGAATACGCCTCTACCACCCCTTCTTGGTGTATATAGGCGTAACAGCGATTATAATTTACAACATTTTATGAATAAAAAATTGTACCGCTTTACGCCTCACAATATGAGTGAAGAAATTAAACGTTGACACGACAGCTGTAGCTTTTCTCACGCTAAAAATGTACGTCGCCTACTTAATTCTTAGAAATTCGTAAGCTACCTAACTTTCCAAGCCAACGTTGTTATTTTATCATTACATATAAAATATCTTATCTGTAGGGCAAGTGAACAGTTTTCTTAACCAGCGAGCTTGAATAACTATGAAAGTGAAGGAAGTCAGAGTCAGTAAGGAGAGAAACAGTTGGAACTTTGTACTCTTTGCCTAAACCCTTGTGTATCAGATCCCTGTCTGGGGTATGGGGTATTATTGTATGGTCAAAATATTGAATAAACCTTAAATACGAGAGGTTTTTATGGCCGTGCCCGTTTTAGGACTTAATTGATATTTCAATCGCGGTCTATAAATTCTTAAAATTCAAGTACAGAGATTTGAGTTTATCGAAACGGCCGTCTAACTTAATTCGTTGCAAGTCAGAAGGGCCATCACAACTTTTAAGCACATTTAAATAGTTAATAAATACAATTGATAAGCTTAGCTCATTGATCGACGCTAATTAGTTAAATCTGATTTTTTTTACAAACCTAATAACAAAACAATGTTTGTTATGAGGTCAAATCTTGTAAGCTAATTTGAAACTACTTGCTTTTATACAACGGAGTTGATGACAATGCAGGATTGACTCCAGACGAAAGAACTCCTCAACGGTCAACAGTTTAATTTCAATTGGTTGTTTTTAATTACACCATTATCTGGCAGCATAATATTAATAGTTATTCTTTTAACAAAGACAACCATTCATTTGAATAATAACAATAAACGAAATTAAGTAGTTATTATAGGGAATGGAATGCGACGATTAATAAACAAACAGCTGTTGCTGTGTTCAGGTGCTATCAGAATCAATATACGAAGACAAAATATATTAAATAATTGAAATGAAAAAGAAGAAACTTGGGAATAAAATAAGGGATAAGAAAAATAGTAACTGTAACTAAAACACAGAATATCAGTATCCTTATCCATGAACATCCAATTTGACCGTGTAATCCCCGGTATGATAGCAATATACTCGTATATCTATTACGTTAAGCCTTAAATTGTCGGTAACTTATAGTTACACCTTTGTTAACCTCGCTTGGTAAAAGTAGACGTGGTAGTGATTATTTTTTAAGATGTCTATGTGTCGTCCAATCAGTAAAATATGTCAAACTTTTATCTGTTTGAAAAGTCATAACTCTGAAGATGAACGGCGATATTTTCATCGTATATTTAAACAGAATATTGTAGTCTCTATTGATAAACCCAGAACCTATATAGGATAGTCGTAATGAGGATTCATTTTATTCAGTAAATACCTAGAATTCAGATTGTCCATTCCCGTTTGTTGTGGTCAAACCACAGCTGCAAACCTAAATGGAAAACCATTGTTTCACGAAACGTCAACATTTTGGGACATACCACCAATATGCATTGTCAAAGCATAATTAATGGATGCATTCATCGCTCATGCCCTTTGACGCAAAACAACAAAGGACGCATCGATATGAAATGACGGTGAAAACAGAACACATCAGTATTAATTAATATGTCTGCATCGCAGATTCGAACTTATGAAGCGTGTATCCTTTTCAGTGTTCGAACGTTCGTTATGAACAGGTTATTATTGTAAATTCGCATGACCTATCTGATATGTGAAATAACTTGTATTTATAATAACAACTGACAAATGAAAAGCTTGTTATGTTATCCATAGAACTAAGAAGAGCGGTAAATGCTTCTTTATTCCATGATGTTTTCAATGTTTTGGAGACAAGATTTAGAGTGGTGCTGATTATTATGTGCTAGCCGTGATATGCCAAAACCTTTTATCGACATCGAGATGAGAGAGAATGGTAATCTATTCTCTGTCTCTACTCAACGACGCGGATCCAGTGCGGATTAGTGTTTTAACTGTTGGAATTTATCAAGCCACTCTTAAGGCTTCCAATTCGCTTGATAACTACCCCAATATGTAGGTGTTACCAGAACCAACACAGCCCAACGTGCCTTCTGTAGAAAGGAGACATTCAAAACAGTTTTGATTTTAGCCCCACGCTAGGATTTATTCCTGTGTCGTGGGTGCGTTTACAAACATTAAAATTCACATACACAAATACCCAGACCGAAACCGAATAATTGTGGGTCACACAAATATTTGTCCCGTGCGGGAATCGAACCCGCGACTATTATACACACTGGCTTAAGCTCTTAACCACTGCGCTAAATCGTCCGTCACCCATCTCAGACCAACTGAATCAAAAGTTGCTTGATCACCTAATTTTGAGGAACGTTACAAGCACTATGATATCGCAACGTTACCAGGGCAAAGTCGATAAATTCCAAATTCGCAAAATGCTTATTGTACAAAATCCTAATTCTGATAATGCCTAATTCTGAAATTATATAAAATACTATGAAATACGCGTTATGCAAGGAAGGATGTAGGTACAGGGGAAGACCTAGCCTATCTAATTATAATCAAATAGACCTTGTCTTATTTAATGGACAAGTCAAGAGTCTCCGTAATCGGCGAGCGTGTATGAAACGAACTATGAGAGTGGAGGAAGCCAGACAGGTCTGTAAGGAAAGAACCTGTTGGAAATGTGTACTTTCTGTCTACCCCGCGAGAGATCTGGCGTGATGGTACAGATATAAATACTAATTCCGTTTTTCTGGTATCTTTTGTCTATATAAGCAATTTTAACATACAATTGGTTACCGCTAATGCAATTTACAATTACGCGTGCATATTAGCACAATCTCGTTAGCGGTCGAGCTCTTGTATGCCACTCGACTGTGTCAGGGTCGGACTGATGTAAATCCCTTGTTTATACTCAACTGTTTGAAGTCATTCGAAATTAAAGATAAAAAAGAGAGCCGAAAGTAAGTTAACCCGCTCAGTATATCTGGCTTCCTCCACTCTCATAGTAATAAATTATTGTAATAATTTTACAAATAATGTATTTATTTTTAATATACGTAAAAATATAGTCTAGAAATCCTTGACATTAAGTTTTGAAGACTTACCCGGTCAAGCAGTAAAGGCCCTGCAGCCAACAGCGTAGATCACTCACACACACAAAATGGGCTTTGAAGTAATCCAAACCACATTCAAATATTTCGAGAAAATATCTAACAAGGGAATTGAGCCTAATAATGTGATTAATAAAAATGCAGGTTGTATTCATTGCGACGATTTAGAATCAATCATTAATACGATCACCTGAAACATTGGACGGATCTACTGATAGGTTTTAAAAGCTTAAAATAAGTCACCGTCCAAAACCCCATAGCTAACATTTTTTTTAATTTAAAAGTATAAATTACCTCTTGAACCTGTTGCGCCATCTCTTATCAAACAACTAAAACACTGCTAACGCACCCTTGCACATTAGAACTACCCGTCTTTCATATCGGGGGCACCACCGTATCCTGTTCTATTATTATGAACCTTATTATCATAGCACTATGGTAAATGTTAAATTGTTTTATCGACCCACTCGAGTAGACTTTAATCCTAAAGTGGCCGTTAGATCGTGTTCAGAACGTTTGCAACCAGTTGCAGTGGTTAAAAGTAGCTATGCTCTTTGTGTAAGTACTCATGTTAACGAGGACCCGAACATCAACTGAGGTTTTCGAAATATATATGTGATTAAAAGGGGAAGAAGTATATTGTAAGGTAATTAAAACTGAGAAAAATTAGTAAGATTTAAATGTTATCGAATGCCAGACGACTTAATCCAGTGGTAAGAAGCTTAAGCCGCTCCGAACAATGGCTCGTTTGGTCGTGGGTTTGATCCCCAAACAAGACAATTCTCTGTGTAACTCACAAATATTTGTTTGGGTTTGAGTGTTTGTGTATATGAATTTCAAGTTCCTAAATGCACCCACGAGACAGAAATAATTCCTAGTATAGGACTATGGTTTCTTTAATAAAAGAAAATATTTAGTAAGGTTCACGTGAATTATTTTGGATTTTATCGTGGTTTATTTTTGGATTTATGACAAACTGACGAGAACTTAAAATCCAAATAACAGTTTTGTCGCATTGGAGATAACAAACCTGATAATGAATTATAGTCATTTTAAGTATAAACTTTATTTCTTTTTACAGGTAAGTGCCCCCCTACTTCATCCATGCCGATAGTTTGGTAAGTATCCAAAGATAGTTATTACAGAAACTTTTTTGGGCTACAATACATGATATTCACTTAACATCATGATTACGTAGATACTTGCATATTTAGATCAAAATAAATTCAATAGATAAGATACGGTATTTCAAATATAATATTAATAAAATAACGTACGAAATAATGTTTTATAACTGCCATGGTCAAGCTGTATACAAGTGTATCATTCTCAGGTTAGGGAACGATTTTATTAAAATACTTCGTACAGTCCTACAAGGATCTTCTGGCCCGCCGCCAAATTCGGAAGATATGTTGTCATCGAGTGAAATGTCACTGCATGACACTCACAGAGTTGACGTTTGCGATGAATTTTCACCAAGTTCCTTTTTTAATTAGTTACCTTGCCATCCCACCTGTTGAAATATCTCCTTAGAAGTTAAAAATTTCTCTAATTTTACTAAACGTCAACCCTAATTTCACACCAACGCATCCACGTGTCACGAGCCGATAATCCTTGTCGGACTGTATATTACAGTGAAAAGACTACATGTCATAAAAATTGCCGAAAGGCAACAATATAAACAGGGAATATAATAAGGAGACAGTGATAATATAAATCTATTTAAATTAACATTTTTTCAATATACTTAAATATAATGAAATCTATTACAAAAGCAACAGGTTGCATAAGTAAACGATAATGCTGTGCGTTTTTTTTTAAACTAAATATATTTTCAGATCGTTCAATCCTCGAAAACACGTACCATTACCAGTCGTGGTATGCACAGGCGCTAAAAATAGTAATAAAATTGTTACCTATTTAAGTTTTTAGTTCTTCTTTTTCTATCTATCTATCTATAACATCACGCCAGATCCCTTGCGGGGTAGGCAGAGAGTACAGAGTGCCAACCGGTTCTTTCCTTACATACCTCTCTGGCTTCCTCCACTCTCATAGTTCGTCTCATACACGCTCGCCGGTTACGAAGACTCTTGACTTTTCCTTCTGATAATACTCAATTTATTTGGTCATGGTAAGATAGTCTAGGTCTTCCCTGGTACCTGCATTCTTCCACTTTCACATTGTATATCTGTTTTGTCATTCTTTCCTCTGGCATTCTTTCTATATGCCCGAACCAACGGAGCATGCCCTTTCTAATTTTTTTCTCATTTCCTCTTTTTAACACGCTTTTATTAGCTTGTCTGGTAATTATGAATCTATGTTATGGATTCTTGTTTCGATAAAGAATAGTAACGGATACTAATTACGCCTCGTTGGTCTGACTGCCTGTTGGTCTAGTGGCCAAGCGCTTCGCGTTGTGATCTAGAGGGCCTGGTTTCAAATCCTAGGTCGGACAAGTGTAGTTTTTCTAACGAAAACTTCCCAGTACGAGTCCGGAGTCTGGAATTGTGCCCGGTATAGGCTCACCCCCTATTACATGGCACCTAACGTCGTCGGCGAAACGTGGGTGTACTCAGTACACCTCTGCCACCCCCGTTTGGGTAATATAGACGTGACGGGATTAAGTCGCACATTTGTGTTGCGTAGCTCTTCAATCCGGCTGAGTAAAATCACGCGTTCTGTGGTTCTAGCTACACAGTGTAACGATATCTGTAACGACAGGACTGGCGCACTAAAGTTAGGAGATATATCGGGATGGGTCTTCGTGGATTGAATGAACCAATATGTGTTAAAACTATAGTCATGTTTATAAATCCACGGATAACTTGACAAGTGCAAATGCCAAAAAATAAAAAAAAATGTTACCAGCTTTAGACGACTAGTGTGGAGGCAGCAACTATCACTCAATCGACATAAATTATCGACAGTTGTCAAGATATTTATTAAATTAAGGTTGAATTTAAACAGTGTGCGCATCTAAACAATAAATAGTGTAGTAAATTTATTTTTTTTGGACGTTCATACCGATTCTACTTAAGGTAGATAGATTCTACTTATTCTATTTTAAGTCTTAACATTCAACACTTATTAAAAAAGTTTTAGTTAGATAAGATTTTTGATTAATTTTTAATTTATTTCTTTTATCGACAAAAATGTGAACTGTGGTACCCACACTATTTAAAAAGTGTCAAAACCTTACAACACTGCAAACGTCAATTTTTCTGAAGATTTGTGAACACGACTAAGAATATCTTTCTTAATTCAGCTACGCGAATGCTACGCTAATAATATAGTAATTTAAAGTATTGTAAAATATAATATTATATCGACACATATTATAAGCAATGAATCATTTACGGGCTTCTATATTATTTTTCACGTAGGATGGGTAGTGACAGTTCTAAGTGCCGAACGAAATTAATATTTAATTCAATGGTGCTAAGGCATAAAACCATAAGTATAGAAACGGGTAATGCATCTTATTGCCATTAAAGAAAATATAATTTTCTTTGATACTTACAACTGTCACAGTACCCACCTTACAATATTTATTACAAACAATATAAAGATTTGGCGGATGTGGCTTTTGTTTTTTGCCGTAATGGCGACAAGAAGCCAATTTTTATAATTTACTGTTATACTCTATTATTACTTGACATTGGCGAAATACACTGATAAAGTGTGGGCCATTCATTAAAATAAGAAGAAGAAAGATTTGGCAAACATACTCACGTGTAGAAGTGTATAGTACACTCCCACACCCACCCACATATAACATTCATTTTTAAGTCCAATTTGCCTTTATAACTACCAAAAAAAGTTGTCCTTTATATTAAAAAACTGTAGAATTTTTTTCTATGAGGGCATAGTACTCTGGTAGCAAGACCAGTACCAAAAATAAAATTACACTGTAATTATCACCGGTAGTCTATTAAAATTAATACTAGTAATTTAATACTAAAATAGTACCTAGTAGTTACGTAGTAATTTTGATGGCGACCATAATTGCTGTGGACGTTACGTAGACAATTCTGTTATTAACTCTATTTATCGTTCCAGTCCATCGATATATTATTTATAGCAGGTGCATG
Source organism: Phalera bucephala (assembly GCA_905147815.2). NCBI lineage: Eukaryota > Metazoa > Arthropoda > Insecta > Lepidoptera > Notodontidae > Phalera > Phalera bucephala. Next base: position 2,407,345 of record LR990609.1, on the reverse strand, counting down.
CTTGATCATTGATTTGTACTAGATTTAATAGTCAGTCAGTCAACACTCCAAAACACGGAACGAAATTTTAGGAGCATTATTATTTCGAATTAGTTCGATCCAACGTGCGGTAGCCTAAAATGCACAGTTTGCGACTGGAAACTGCCAAATGAATAAATACTTGAGGGCTTAGCACGAAAATATTGATGTTTGCATGACATTAGCGAGTTGATATATCATCCATATCACACCACAAGTTTACTAAATAAACATAAACATGTCAGCACAATTACTTGCTAGCGTCACGCTAACGCCAATATTTTCTTGCTAAGCTCTCTAAGGTCATATTATATTATTGCATATTACATTTACAGTTGCTAGCTGCGAGTATATATTCATAAAAGCAAACACGGCCGTTTCTTTGCTGACATTGTTTTCATGATAATGTTCGTGATCAAGTCCCCAATTTTTTTCGACACAAATACAGATCAACTTTCAGTATTTGCTGTCCGACTCCATTAGTGTATCATACGCAAACACGAGTATAAAACGGCGGGTAATACAACATCCTAGTGTTCCTATACCGCAGGATAAGGCCCGCAATGCGGACCGATACATCTGACCTTGCGACGAAGAAAGTAAGGACCTCCTCAGCGCTGACACTGTCTGTCCTAACAGCAGACAGCATATTTTATACTTGGGTTTTTGTTAGCTTGTGATAAAAGTTGTAATCTGGGAAATTTATATGAAATGTACAATTATACTTACCAACACATTTAAAAGCCTTGAAAACCAAACCAAAAAAAGAGGCTTGGTGTATCCCAATGGAACAGGAGCTGGGTCTATTGTTTTTATACCGGACACAATCCCAAACTCCGTAGTGCTACTAAGATTATTTCAAACAATTTTCTCCTGCCTAGGATTCGAATCCAAGAACTCGTAATCGCCAGCCGCCGCATGCACAACTAGACATTACGTGAATACGAATATTATTTCAAACTTTTCTGTTTTTTAGGGTGACTAAGGCTCTTTTAGAAATTGGACTTTTGACAACAGTTTTTCAATGAAACAATTTAGTTTCTTTGTATTACAATTGCATTTAAATTTAATACGTATTTTGACTCTAATCACCAGGGTAGTTTTGTCGCGGGTGATAATAATTTACCAAAGACCAGATATAAATCAGATGGGATTTAATCACTTTATTGCCCATGGAATACCAAAAATGAAATAACAGGAATATAATCACCAGGGTAATTTGTCGCTGGGTGATCATTGGACGCTAATTAGTCGCCTTTAATCACCCAGATAATTAAAGTGGTATAAACCAAAACCACACACTGTTATCTACTAGGTGAGCGAAAATGTTACCAGGAGTAACGTGGACATTCACCGCGAGGCTGCCAGTCGATTGGCCAAGTTCCCAGTTGGCACTCATGTCCATAATATTGTAGACGTTTCTTTATATTTGACTGGCAAATGCTACCGCTTGCAGGTGCATTCAGACGTCGCTTATTAACATGTTCCAATTTCTACAAGCAGAAAATCGGAAAATATTTTATTCATCTAAAACATTATAGTTTATGAATCATCAGAAAAGTAATTAAGACTCTACCACCATTTTCAAATGCCATTCCATAAGTCATGTGTCAAAGTGTTCGCTCCTATCCAGACAATATTCTAGATTTAACCAATTTTTTAGCTCTATAAATTTTGTATGCTTTCGGAAACCTGTCACCGTATCTCATATATTTTCTTTACAATTTCTTCCATTCATTTTTGCTTTTAGTATCTATTTTAATCATTTAAGCTATTAAATTTAAACTAGCGCTATTTAAGATGTAAACAGCATCTAAGTGTCAAATTAAAGATGCTAAGATATTATATTGACGGACGATTTAGCGCAGTGGTTAAGAGCTTGAGCTGCTCCGCCCACTGTGTCGAATAGTCGCGGGTTCGATTCCCGCACGGGACAAATCTTTGTGTGATCCACAATTATTTGTTCCGGTCTGGGTATTTGTTTGTGAATTTTCATGTTTGTAAACGCACCACGACACAGGAATAAATCCTAGTGTGGGTCTACGTTTAAAAAAAAATAATAATAAAAAAAAAATAAAAAAAATACATTTACATACATTTTTCAAGCAATTTTTAGTTTAAAACTATTATGCTTGGTGTATTTCGCAAAATGATTTACAATTGTAAGCCCGATTAATGAAATGATTTACAATTGTAAGCCCGATTAATGAAATGATTTACAATTGTAAGCCCGATTAATGAAATGATTTACAATTGTAAGCCCGATTAATGAAATGATTTACAATTGTAAGCCCGATTAATGAAATGATTTACAATTGTAAGCCCGATTAATGAAATGATTTACAATTGTAAGCCCGATTAATGAAATGATTTACAATTGTAAGCCCGATTAATGAAATGATTTACAATTGTAAGCCCGATTAATGAAATGATTTACAATTGTAAGCCCGATTAATGAAATGATTTACAATTGTAAGCCCGATTAATGAAATGATTTACAATTGTAAGCCCGATTAATGAAATGATTTACAATTGTAAGCCCGATTAATGAAATGATTTACAATTGTAAGCCCGATTAATGAAATGATTTACAATTGTAAGCCCGATTAATGAAATGATTTACAATTGTAAGCCCGATTAATGAAATGATTTACAATTGTAAGCCCGATTAATGAAATGATTTACAATTGTAAGCCCGATTAATGAAATACTCGCACTCTCATTACATTGCAACAACAGCTGTCCAAATGTTTAAAAATCTGCGATGCGTTGTATGTAGCTGTCCCTAGTCTAAAATTATACCAGATAATGAATTTCTCCCATTGGGTCTTTGTCTGAATATGGGTGAACACCGAACACCTTTATCGTCCTACTTTTTAATTATAGAGTGATGAAATTAAAGTTCCCAAAAATTGAAGCACATTTAGATACTACAAAACCACCAGCATTATAAACTCTAGACCTCGCAGTCCGCATACGCACCGGTACTACTGGACATACATTATGTATGTATGTTCGTTCCTTGTTGATAAATAACAGTATTTAGGTCTTCCTTGTTATTTAGACAACTATCTTTTCGGACAATTTTATGATTTGGCGTCATCGTTGTTATTTCATAGTGATATATGCTTAATTAACTATCTGCTATTTCGTTTATTGGTTCTTTGCTTAAAAACGTATTATTGGTTGACCAATGTTAACTTTCTTAAACACTAGTGATAACCCATAGACAGCTATCGTAGACACAAAGCGATATTATCTAAACTCTCTATTCAAGGGGTGACATAAAGCTCCAAGGCTCTTTTGCTTCGTGGGGAAAACTACGGAACTAACGCTGTTATAAAATGAAATGCCACTTCATGACAGTCGCAGAGCTGCCGTTTGCTTTTTTTAATTAGTAACCGCACGGATCCTGTAGAAATATCTCCTTAGATGTAGGAACGTTTTACTAAATGTTAACCACCACACAACAAAGCCACCCATGGGCCAAAAGATCCTTGTCCTTGATCATTTTTATAAAAGCCCTATTAAATATCAGTATTAATTTTATAGGTAATAAATTCACGGTGGAACGGATCGTAGAGATCGTCTCGTTATAGTAATGCTAGCTTTCGCCCGTGGCTCCGCATGCATGAAATCCATTAAGGCGTGAACGATAGTTCGCAGAAAGCTGTAGCTACTCGGTCTTATTTTCCGTTCGTTAAACTTTCTCTCGATAAAGCTTGAAGGTATATTCAGTTGCTTTCTTGGCTTATTTTATTCTAAAAGATTTGTTAAGGTAATAGAAAAACGGAATTAAACTTAATTATATACATCAGAAGCGCTTGTAGCGCCGTGCGACTGCAGTTTCTAGCGGTCACCAGGGTTGTAGCGTTCGGCTCGGTCAATCTGAGATGGCTGAGATGGGTGATGGGTTTGTGGCACTTCCATTTTCGGTCGTGTCTATACTCCTGAAGGTAGGTTAAGTGATCCCGGGGACAGTCGTTAAGTCGTGTTGCGGGCTTTATGAGCGGCTTGATTTGTGAGAGAAGGCATTTGCTCAGTGGACTATTATTATTATTTATTCTTTTTTTTAAAAACGTACCTCCACATTAATATTTATTCCTGTGTGGGGCTACGTTTACAAACCTGAAAGTTTACACACACAAATACTTGTGGACACAAATAATTGTGGATCACACAAAGATTAGTCCCTTGCGGGAATCGAACCTGCAACTATTAGACACAGTGGGCGGAGCGGCTTAAGCTCTTAACCACTGCGCTAAATCGTCCGTCTGTTTTATCTCAAGTAAAAGAAGAAAGCCTTGACTGCCTCGTTGGTCTGGTGGCAAAGCGCATCGCTTTGTGATCACGAGGTCCTGGGTTCAAATCCTAGGTCGGACAAATGTAGTTTTTCTAACGAAATATTCCCAGTATGAGTCCGGAGTCTGGAATTGTGCCCGGAATGGCAATAGGCTCGCCCCCTATTACATGGGACCTAACATCGTCGGCAAAACGTGGGTGTACTCAGTACACCTCTGCCACCCCCTCTGGGGAATATAGGCGTGACGGTGTTATGTTATTCTTTTTTTCTTAAGGAAGAAATATAAATAACTTAATTCAACACCATTATCCTCCTTACTTAAAATACTTACGTTCACTGAGGGACAAAGAACCAGCCCAAAGATCGCCATAACAGCTTCTACCTGCAACGTAGTTGTATCTAGTTACCTAGATTTGTAAGAGAAGAGCTTTACCCAGTAGTGAAAGAGATTAAGCTAATTTATATTTAACTTTGCACCTTTTACTCCTCTAACTTCACCATTCGTAAAACGAGATATTTTTCACGTCTTTATTTTACAATGTTACTCTCAATCATTGTTGCATAATACTGTCATTTCTTAGGATTACATTATGTTGTTAAATGCAAAGAAAACACAATAGAACATAAACACAATCATAATAGCTTAGAAACACCCTGCACCTTCGTAGGTGCAGGGTGTTTCTAAGTTATTATGATTGTTTTTATGTTCTGACACGATAATAGCGACATGTGACGTCATGATCACTAACCAATAGCGTTGCGTTTTGTTCCCTCACATTTCTTTTGTACTTTTAATTAATTTAAGTACAAAAATAATGTTATCATCATCATTATATTAATACGTGAAGCAAAAACTTTGTACCCCTTTTTACGAAAATTGCGCGGACGGAGGAGTATGAAATTTCCCACACTTATAGTTTATATCGAGAAGGAGTGCAGCATGCTAATTTTTTTTGTAAAATTATGCATAAAAAATACATTAAATCAATAAAAAACACATTACAGACACTACCATGTATTTGACACAATACACTTCAAATTGAGAATAGATTAATATTGTTTGTTTTTAATATTATTTGTCTACAGTCTTACTGAATGTCAAACATAACCAGCAAACGATGAAAAAGTTTTTACAAAAAACATCGTTTACAGAGAAGTTTTGTATCATTAATTAAATTATCGAAATATGTATGTCAAGTTCAATGGACAGCATTTTCTTTTTGGTTTTTTGTTACAATAAAAAAGGTATCCTTTATTTTAATCATATTTTGTTTTTTTTTGTATTATTTAATTTTTTTATAATTTGTTTGAAAAACAGTGTAGCCTTGGCGGAATAGAACCTTAATATTGTATATGGTTCAAACTTATAATTTAAATTATTTATGGTTGAATTTCGACCTATGGGCGACCACTAGTAGGTATAATTCTATGGCAATAAAGATTACAGAAAAAATATTTGGCCCATATTTAAATAACATGCATATTCCCTTACTAATCTCAAATCCATATTTTATTGTAAGAACATTAATTATGTAAAGTTTTATATTTTTATATAATCTTTAGGAAAAAAGTAAGTTATGGTAATGAACAAGCTGATATTCAAAGTGCACTTTTCCGGCGAAACAAATAATGTTGAAATAAACTATTTATCTGGCATATTCAATTCAGTGTTTTATAGCAAAGTTATTTGAAAAACATTAATTTCTTTTGGCACTGGGGTAAAAACAGAACACGGTCAAAAAACTCTGAAAAATACATTTTTTTAGTAAACTTCAAAATGAAATTAATTTATTAAATCCAAGTTGCAAATGTTTACAATGTCTATGAGAAGTAGAAAAACATAAACGGGCTTAAAATTGATATAATTTATAAAATATATTTCAAGTAAAAAAACCTAATCATATAAATTATGTCCACGGCGAATGGTGGCAAGAACGCTGACTGAATTCCCTCTGGATGGCCAAACTATTTTTTTAAGTTAGGAAAAAGCCTTTTTGTTACCTGAGGAGGTGATCATTCCAGGTGTCATTTGTTTAACCCTTAAAATATTATTTTTAATAGATTAGTCAAATTTAATTATTTTCTTAAATATATTTTCTACTAAAGGTATACAGACGCGGTACCCCTATATAGTTTTGTAACAGAATTAATTATTGCAGGCCCCGGCTAACTACGGGAAACGAGATATCGAGATTGCAAACCAATTATTACTCGACGTAGGAACTTGATTCTCAATCAAATTCGATGCAGCTTCCATTGAAAACAAAACAGAATTGTATCGAATCACCGTTACGATATTTCGATTAATTAAGTTTGACGTGTTTTATATTTCAAAGATTAAAATTTTAAATTAATATATTTGATATAAATTGATCATGAATGAACTTTCCAAGTAGTACAACTGTTGCTTGGGATTGTTAAAAACAGCATAAAAAAATCACGTGATTAATGGACATTATGCAGCCCTATATTCTTTGATACAGCTTTAGTACAGCTTAAAGCTGTAAAAAGGCAATTATTGGGCTATTGGAACGATGTAACTTCTGCCTACCCTGTAAGGGACCTGGCGTGATGATATAGATTGATCTTAACTTAATCTCTGAATCCGCTGATCTTGATTACTGCAAGAAATCTGATATAGATAGATAGATTTCTCTTAATAGTAACTAAATACAAATATTTCCCATGCTATCTCGTTTGTCTAGTGGCATTTAATGCACATAGCGTTCCTGGGTTCGAATCCTAAGTCAGACAAAATGTAATTTTTCTGTCTGAAAATTCCCAGTAACAGTACGGAGTCTGGAATTGTACCCGGTAATCTGGCAATGGGCTCGCGAACTATTACGTAAAGATCTAATATCATCGGCGAAAAGTGGGCGTTCACTTTACACCTCTGCCGTTCTTGCCCTTGTTCTTGCTGAGATCAGTTCACTGTTTAAGATCCTTCTTTTTTAAGCAATTGATCAAAGCATGTGACTTATATAACATTAAACCCTCGCAGAAGGCCTCTATGTATTGGACCCACCTCCATTCCGATCTCAGTCTCGAACCTATTCGCGCCTTTATTAAAAAGGCGACAACCAGATATTTTGCGAATTAATCATAGAAATCCACTAATAGTAGCCGCCGCCGACTACGAACCTAACTCCCCTCCTATCAGCCGCTACCGCCGTCCACGACATGTTCCCACCAACCCTCCCCATGCCCTTTCATCCCTTCTTTCAGATACAGATACCACACAGGATCAGACGCCGACCGCCGGCGAGGTCGAAGAATCCCTTGCCCGCCGGCCGGTGCAGAGAACCTAGTATACGCCCTCCCCCATAGCGACTGCCCTAGCCGAGGTCGTTTCTCCTTGAGGCGCCCTTGATCTAGTTGCCCTCTTGCCCTTCTGGCTCGAGCGTAGTGGTGCAACCACGTACGCTCTCTTGTCCGGTGAAGCTATAAAGGCCCCGCGGCCAACAGTGTAAATCATTCACACACACACAAAGTGTTGGACCTTGACAATCTCAGTCAGATACATTATAATAAGTAGGTATTAGCAACAGCATGTTTCCGCCATAACACCTAACTTCACTAGTTTCAAGAGGATTTAATATTCTTATAACTTAAACAACCGCTTTATTCGCCCGTCCACAGATATGAAAAATATAAAAACAATATTGCATTGCATTGCAAACATCACGAAGCAATAATGAACACTGTAGCGAGGAAAATCATAATTATCAAAAGTTTATTGCTTTTGCCATCAAAATTTCGTATTTCGTCCAGCGAACCGTTGGAATCGAATATCATAGTTCGATTTTAATATCGAATTCTCGAACCTTGCAAAATTTTGCTACTTTATTCGCTATAAACGCAGCATGTTAGGAAAAATTCGTGAAATGATCGATGTTCTGTATACCATTGCAGTACTATTTTGTATAGCAAACGTAGCCCCACACTAGGAATTAATCCTGTATTGTCGGCACACAATCACGCAGACAAACATGATTTACACAAAGTCTTATCTCATGCGGGTATCGAAGGCTGCTAGATCCATTGGTCAAAGCGGCTTAAGCTCTTAGCCTCTGCACGAAACTGTCTATCTAACTATTAAAGGTTCTTTACGTGGCACAATCGTAACGTGCTGCGTTACGTATTTAATCGATCATACTGAATAAGAACCCTGTTCTGTTTATTAAAACATGAGCTGAATTGAGTTCAATTTATTAAATTTCTTTGTTTACCTCCCGCGGTTGAGAGCGTTCGTTAAAATGTTATTTTAAAAATTCTGAAAGTAATATTTGCTAGTTTGGTCATCTCTATTTATATTTGATTCGTATGTAAAGTAAATATTATTACAACATTTTTTCATATTATTGAACACCGCCAAGAGTGAATTGAGATTTTCCACTTGAAGATGTAAAGTCGATTAAAATCGACCTCGTAGTGAGTCGTGGAAAGGTTTAACGCCTGTTAAGTGGAATATTCGAGATAATTCTAATCATATTTGGACGTATATATTTGTCATAAATTATATGTTACTGTTTTTCACCTTATTTAAAACTAAAGTGCGTTTTACGTACCACTTCCCGTCGGCGTTAAGATGATACGACTGAATTTAGTGCTGCCAATGAATATAAAAGCATAAAGGGGAAATGCGTTAAAAATATTTAAAAAAACTTATCTATGACAATAATCCATTCAACATAACTCCAGAAATAGGCGTGATGATATAGATATATATCATCACGCCAGATACTTTGCAGTATAAGTAGAGAGTACGAAGTTCAACAGGATCTTTCTACAACGGATCTTAATTTCGACCTGTATGAGTTAATTATATGAAATTATAACGTAAATAAAAATTTCCAATGATTTTTATACTATAATATAATATCGATAAAAACGCGCAACTGAAATATAGACCCTGGTTACCTGGACCCTGGGAACCTGGTTTACCTACTTATGATGACGGTAACCTACCATCATAATCATTATCTATCTGTCTATATCATCACGCCAGTTCCCTTGCAGGTTAGGCAGAGAGTAAAGAGTTCCAACAGGTTTTTTCTTTACAAACCTCTCTGGCTTCCACGACTCTCATAGTGCGAGACACATAATCATTATAAGTGATATAAAAGTACTCACTCAGGTTTTTCACGCTTACGGAATTTTCTTATCCTGAACACCATTTCCGTTTCCCTCATCTTAAATTCTTGGACATGATTACGCCGCTAGATAATTATTATTCAGAAAATATACAAAAGTACTGATAATAGTGATCTACACTGACAAACAGTACTATTAACCTAACGCTGAAGAGTAGTGGTACGAGAAACGGACTTTACATAAAGATGCTTGTCAATTAATTATGTCATGTGATCGATCAAGTTATCTATATATCAATACGTGAATCAAAAACTTTGTACAGTTTTTTACGAATATTGCGCGGGCGGAGGAGTATGTATTTTCCCACACTTATAGTTTATATATAGAAGGAGTGCAGAATGCTAATATTTTTTTTTAATTATGCATAAAACATACATTAAATCAATGAAAAAAACATTACACACACTACCATGTATTTGACACAATACATGTCAAATTGATGTTTGTCTTTAATATTATTTGTCTATAGTCTTACTGAATGTCAAACGTAACCAGCAAACGATGAAAGAGTAGGTCGAATATCGACCTATGGGCGACCACTAGTGTGTACTAAATAAGCCATTAAGATTAAAAAAAATCGTGCATATAACTCAATGATCCCGTATAAGGAAGTCAAACACCGGCTACTATGACAAGAGTATAACTTCTAAATTAGCGAAAAAAGGTGATTTTACACGGTGTTAGTAAACCTACGATCTACATGCGCTATTAAGTGCAACTACTTATATGTACTGTAAAATATCTTATAAATTGAATCCGCTCGCATATTTCCATCTCAATATGTTATTCTTGACAACAGTTCATCCTAACTATAATTACTTAATGCTATATATACTACTATATGCATAGCTATAATAAAATAAGGACATTTTGACCTGTAGATGACATCGAAATAAGAGATGACATTTAGTAAAATCTTCCTACTTCTAAGGAGAAATATCAATAGGTGAATCCGCATGGTTGCTAATTAAAAGAAATTGTCTAAATTTCATTGCAAACGGCACCTCTGCGACTGTCATGTTTTAATACTTCACTCGACGATTTTGGCGCGGGCCAAAAGATCCTTATATTCCGACGCAAGTCACTTTACGCTATGTGGTTTGAAGCAAATTTGATCGCACCACCCGTCCGGGACACTCACGGATATACGTCTCAGTTCGACTAGAATATGTCTGAACCGCAACGAATGTAATTTACAGAAAAATCATTTTATGTAGCTGCTGTTCGATGGGGTGCATTCTATGCACTTGCACTTTATGTTTCAATTTGGTTTCAATATTATGGTTATATCGTCGCTGTCAGTCCAAAATAAACATAAAAACATTTCAATGCGCAAAAAAACTGAACTGACAGTGTCAACTTGCTATTAAAGAAAAAGAGGATTAGACAAAAAAGACAAGCCCGCCGAGTTTCAGGCCGGATCTTCTCAGTGCGGGCGGCGTTCCAATCCGGTGGTAGATTAGTAAGTTACACAAAAATAATGTAAATATAAGCATTTGTAAGTACTCTCACAGGGTTAATACAAAATAATAATTTAAGTTGGAGTTAAAATATTTCATACTTAGAAACTAAACCATTCTTTATATCTTTATAATATTTTGAAAAAATCGTTCCTTGAAACCCAGTTTATTTTATTTCAATTTATTTTTTAAGGGTTTTCAACACACACACACACACACACAATAATCACAATAATCACATTATTGAAAATTAAATAAAATAAAACTTTAGCTAATTATTGTCATTTCTATAGGCAACCACGAAACATGGCGTTTACAGAAGTGTATTGTGTACACCCAGTTTCGTTGACAATGTTACAAATAAAAATATTATCAGCCTATACTGCCCACTGCTGGGCAAAGGCCTTCTCTAACAAATCGAGGTGAGGGAGATTAGGTCATACTTCACCACGCGGACCCAGTGCAGATTGGTGGAGGCAGGTTTGTGGCCACCTGCTGTTGGAACTTATCAAGCCGCCTATAAGGCTTCCAACTCGACTTAACGACTACCACATTAAGTGGCAACCGGGACCAACGGCTTAACGTGCCTTCTGAAGCACAGAGACACTCGAATATGAAAATCCCACAACGGTCACCCATCTCAGGCCGACCGAGTCGAATGCTGCTTAACCTTAGCGATCGATAAGAACACCGCAGTCGCATAGCGCTACGAGCGTCTCTGACAATGTTAGGTCCCATGTAATACAAGGCAAGCTTTTTGCCAGGATACCGGGATATATATATATAATTCCAGATTCCGTGCTGATACTGGTTTCAACTTTTACTTTTTAATGTATACGAGTAGGAACATAAATATTGTGGTATAGTCAAGACAAGATCAAAAAATAGAGCCCAAAAATAAGCTTATCAAGTTTCTCACCGTATTTTCTCCGTGAACGCCGCGTTCTGATCCAGTGGTAGATTGGATAGAAAAACAAGTGAAATAGACCCGTATCCACTAGTTTTTGTAAGAAGCCTTTGTTAAGGTGAAAACTCGAAGTTTCAATCTTGCCTGTCAAAATCAGGGTGTAGACGGTTTATGCAGGTTCTATTCGCTTCCAGAAGCGTCTCGCTTACGTCAATGTCTTCATGCTAAGTTCTTTGTTATTGTACCGGTTTGTGTTCCTGGTAAACATAATAAATCTGTTTGTTGTAGTAGTGTTTTTCAGTTATTATCACTAACTGTTGTAAAAACAAACGCAGACTAGTAGAACCAACACCCAGTGGTCTAGTACACAATGGAAACAATTTAACTCAAACTCACATAATTTTTTTCTGTATAAATCCTGCGGAGATACTTACAAATCGTCAATTTATATTTTTGTAGGTATATAGTCTAACTACATATCTTATATACCTTTAATAGACGATTTGGTAGATTGGCTTGGAGCTTAATCCCGCCCACTGGATTGAATAGTTGCGGGTTCGAGTCCCGCACGGGACAAATCTTTGTGTGACCCACAATTATTTGTTTCGGTCTAGGTATTTGTGTATGTGAATTTTCATGTTTGTGAACGCACCCACGACGCAAGAATAAATTCTAGTGGCGGGGTACGTTTTTTTTAAACGAAAATACCATCTTACTTGAGGAGGACGCGGCCATCATTGAGCAGATCCGGCGAAAAACTCAGTGTTTGAACATTTGTATCATTCAACTAAAACTTAAATCAGTACATACTTGTGTGAGTAGATATGTTAAGGCCCCCGTAGTCCGTAATCCGGTTACCAAGGGGCCCTTCCTATCCTTTATCATAACGTAATGCTACCTTCGACTCCATACTACCCCTCGAACATAACACGACGTTTTGCCGACGCGGTCAAATCTTATAGCTTCCTGTTAGAAAGAAGGTGTCTGGTGTTCAAAATATTACACAAGATAAAAAAGATACAGGTAACCAATAATGTGAACCTATTAAAATATTACTAAATAAATTACAAATTGATTGCCACTATTAAGAGTATTTTTTTTAAATGTCACGTCGCATGAGACTGAAATGTTTTTGTTTATATCTAGAAATAAAGAAAGAAAAGAAATAAAGAACGAAAATACATTTATTTAACCACACACAACAAACTATAAACAAAAGGTAAATATACAAAATACAGCATAGCCCAGCGATTGTGTAGGGCTAAACAGGCTACTGCCTCAGTATATTGCTGCACCATAAACACTTATGGTGCAGCGCTGGTATTCTGGCAGCACTTATGAAAAAATCTATCGATTTACTTATGGGAGTGAAGTCAGGGGCTAGCGATGTATATGAGGATAACACTAACTTGAAATGAACGGTAGGGTCATTTTTACCGTAACACATTTTGGGCAAAAATAATCAACTTACGAGTATCTATTTCTAAGTTTCTATCAACTTTAATCGGTCCAATAGGAGATGACGGAACGAGATGGATGTATTTATAAGAGAAGAATGGAAGTTTTTAATAGCGCCAACAGCCACTGATCTGCAAACACTAGTCACAGTTATGAAAGACGACTGCATGATCAATGGCTTACACTTGAATGTGAAGAAAACCAAGATTATGGTTTTTGAAAGGGAAGAAACCAGAACGAATGTTAGGATTGTGGTTGGTAACGATGTGCTGGAGCAAGTGAATGAGTTTGTATATCTTGGATGCGCCTTCAGTAAGGATGGGAAATACACCGCTGACATAGAGAGAAGAGTGAGTGCAGGGAACAGAGTGAATGGTGCGATGGGAAAGCTACTCGGGAGCCGGCACTTAAGCCATAAGGCGCAGCTGGCCATACATAACGGAGTTCTTGTCCCAACGCTGTTATATGGTAGCGAGAGCTGGGTATGTAAGAAGGAGAATGAAAGTAGGATAAATGCGGTAGAAATGCGAGCTCTGCGGAAGATGTGCGGAGTGAAGCTGACCGACCGCATTAGCAACAGCATAGTAAGACAGCGAGTAGGTATGAAAGATAGTATCGGTGTAAAGATGAGAAAGGGCATGCTCCGTTGGTTCGGGCATATAGAAAGAATGCCAGAGGAAAGAATGACAAAACAGATATACAATGTGAAAGTGGAAGGATGCAGGTACCGGGGAAGACCTAGACTATCTTACCACGACCAAATAAACCGAGTCTTATCTGATGGAAAAGTCAAGAGTCTCCGTAACCGGCGAGCGTGTATGAGACGAACTATGAGAGTCGAGGAAGCCAGAGAGGTATGTAAGGAAAGAACCTGTTGGAACCTGTTGGCGTGAGGTTATAGATAGATAGATAGAAGAATGGAAAATATAGACAGAAGCCTTTGTCTATCAGTGAAATACTAATGTCTAATATACTAATAATATAAATAATAAATTATTGAAGTGCTTCTTAGAGGAGTTGTAAAACCTTCAAACTATATTCAGAATCTGAATGTTTTTTATTCAACCATTATACATATTTATGAATCGTCAGAAAAGTAACAAAAACTCTACCACCACTTCGGATGTATTTCCTGTATCTCTCGTTATTTTGGATCTTGTTTGTTGTTGGGTATCCTTTTAATGCAGTTTCAGCAATGTTGTGGATAAACTTTCATTCGCATACAATGACTACAAGTCTCTGAAAGTTCGTGATATGTTTGGTCGTGCCAACACGTTGGCATTAAATTCCTGTATTCCACCTGTTGTAACTATAAGAGTTTCCTTTCTAAACGCAAACGATTGTTTTTTTACGACACTTTTGAATTAGATTGGATAAATTTTCGGGTTATCTGTCAAAAAATGTCTACTAGCACTATGAAATCTGGAATTGTACCTGATCATGGTAATAGGTGCATAGAGACTCAACATTGTCGGCGGGTCTAAGATGGGTGACCGTTTGTAGCATTTTCATAATCGCGTGTCTCCGTGCTTCTGAAGTCCCGTTTACCACTTAATGTGGTAGTCGTTAAGCCAAATTGGACGCCTTATAGGCGGTTTGAGAAGTTCTAAGCAGGTCGCCATAAACTTGCCTCCACCTATCCGCAGTGGGTCCTTGATGACCTTATCTCCGTCATTTCGATTTGTGAGAGAACTCCTTTGTCCAATAGTGGAAATATATAGTCTGATTAATCGATGTATCTCTAATAAAATATCACCTTTTGGAAAATCAGCCGACACTGATCGCCAGACCCTTTTGACGTCTGGTTTCCTCTGCACTCCGGAAATTGCATTATGTCACCGCTAGTCACCCATGTCACGAGGTAAGCTGTTTGATGTTGGTTCGTTTAAATGTGGACATTTGGATTATAAATACGACGACGACGGAGGGCTTGGCCCAGTGCTTTAGAGTCCACTGGATCGCGTAGTTGCAGATTTGATCGCCACACGAAACAGATTTTTGTGTAACCCACAAATGTTAGATTCAGAAATAATTTTAGCGGAGGCTGCGTTAAAAAAAAAATAGTTATGATTGATCACTAAACAGTCCTGACCTCAGATAGTGGATCAACGTACAAATATGATTACTATCTATCTATCTATATTATCCCGCCAGACTCTTGCAGGGTAGGTAGAAAGTACAGAGTTTCGACAGGTTCTACCTTAGAGACCTTGCTGGCTTTCTCCATTCTTATAATTCGTCTCATACACGATCGCCAATTACGGAGAATCTTGACTTGTCCTTCAGATAAGACACAGTTCATCAGATCTACCCTGCTGATGCCTTCCACTTTCGCATTGTATATCTGTTTCCTAATTTTTTCATCCAACATTAAAAACTGATAATAAATTAACATACCTAGTTGCTTACATTTTTTTGTTAAAATGGCGTAAGTTATAATATAAAGCATACATACATACACCCCTTCAAGCCTGCCATCTCCCGTGGGAGAGTCTGACCCATATCGTTTGCGTATTTATAATTCTGCCTATACCTACATTCGATTTTACCATTGGTGATCACGCGACAAACCCTCATCATTTTTCGTTGAAGATAATCTTTTTAAATGCTTAGATTTTAAGTTTACATACCTTAGAGGTGATTTTCAGCCAATTGTCAAGTAAATTATAGCCTGCCTTGTTAGAAAAGTAAAAAAGTAACTATTTTATTGAAACAACTACTAAATTTTAATTTGTTTAGATTACCTTGTGTCCGCGGGGCGGGACTTCTTAGTCCGACTGATCGAATTTGATGGGACTCCGTCTTTTTAAAATCTAAAGGTATCCGTCAACTAAATTATAACCTAACAGAATATTAAAGTGAAACAGTTGAACAACTTTTTTAATAATACATCTGTACTCTCTGCCTACCCCGTAAAAGATCTAGCGTGATGATATAGATAGACAGAACCGGTTTTCTTTTTATCTCATGTTATCCTAAAAAAGTTGCTTCATAATAAAAATTAAAAACTTGATCGCAACTGGTTGCGAAGTTTGGTTGCGGTGACGGCAAAGGTTTTCTTTGTTGGCAACCTGCTGCATATTAAGAGAAAACCCTCTTACATCGCAACCAGCTGCCAAGCAAAAATAAAAAAACCTCTTTGGCAACTGGTTGCGTAACTAAGTTGTCATGACGGTCGAAAGGCTAAAAATATTAGCCTATACGGTCCCACTAGTAGGTAAAGGCCTACTCTCACATATGAGGTGAAAGGGATTAGACAACGCCTACTCTCACATATGAGGTGAAAGGGAGACAAACGCCTTAATAATCTCAACGAACACACCCGTAGCACTGAGCTACGAGCACCTCTTTGTCTTACCATCATCATCGTATGGCAACGTACCTTCAGTAATGCGACCGATGATCAATGATCAAAATTTAATGTCAGAGTGAAAATATGCCATTCTTTATTTTATGAATATCTTTTATCTGTTGATTCAAAAATGAGCACTTAAGGGTTTCGCCACATAGCCGACACAGCACGATGGGAGCGCGACGATGGTGACTTAGTGATGTATTTTTCCTCATGCTTATTGCCGCAGGGTGCACATTGGTCATCATCACCTGAAAGATATAAAAATATAATACAATAAAAACTAAGAAAATGTAAAACTGAAACAAAGTACCATCTCTCCCTGCCTATCTTGCAAGTGTAAACAAAGTATCCACATTTATGCATCCTTCACACAGCATCCATTAGCAAGCGGATCAGGATATTAAAACCCTGAAGACGATTGAGCGCAGCAAAACGTGCTAGGAAGCGGGAACTTGCCGGTTGTATGCTAGCTTGAGTAGGTGTTAGGGACATTCGAAACAGTTTAAGTATCTCAAGGACTACAGAGGCCTTAGCACGAAAAGATTGACGTTAGCGTGACGCTAGCGAGTAAGAGTGCTGTTACTTTCATGCCTATTTAGTAAATTTTTAGTGTGACAAGAATGGCAAATCAACTTGCTGGAGTCACGCCCTCAGATCACCAACGGTACGGTGATTACGGTGTGGAGACTTGGGGGCTACCATCACTTCTTTATCAAAACTATTTTAACCTTAGTCTGCTTTGAAATAGAGACAAAGCTATAAACTGCGTAAATCCATACCTATTTCTTACAGTAAAGTAGCGTTTCCGTTCTCCGAGAGCGTTTTGACTTCCTGATTCCAAGGGACAAACCCTGCCGTACAGCTACATCTCTCCTTCTTCGTACCCCTCTTCATTATTCCAGTCGTTACGACGGGTCCTTCACTGTGCGTGCTGTGCGTCTATGGAACTTACTTCCTCATTCCATTCGTGCAAGCTCTTCTCTGGATGTTTTCAGAAGAAGAATCAAAGAACATTTCCTATCTTGATTTCATTTAGATATTTATGTTTATGTATATATTATAATTATATATATTAATATTTGTATCGTAAGTACTAAATATATGTATTTATTTGAAAATACAGTATTTATTTTATATCTTCTGACGTTATATTGTATAACTGCCCTCTTATTCTTCTCTTCATCTCTCAACACTCAAAGGTTCGCTGGAAGATAACTCATATTTGAGTTAAGCTCGCCTTTTTGTATACTGCCTAAATGTAAACTTTTTTCTTTCACTTCTAACTGTATACAATAAAGACTAAAATAATAAATAAAATAAAGTACGATTATTGAACCGATGTGGTACGCGCCCTGGAAACTTCAAATACAAGTTTTTGCTTAATTCAAAATCCTACACGACTAAATTGTCTCCTCGCGAGCCCTCTCTTCTTTAAATGACAAATTATGTGACCAATGATCTTGGCATGGTCCTGTGGTAACTTATTAGAAACATGGCCTAATTTGGCATCTAATAGGGCGACCGACGATTTAGCGCAGTGGTTAAGAGCTTAACCTGCTGCACCCACTGTGTCTAACAGTCGCGGGTTCGATTCCCGCACGGGACAAATTTTTGTGTGATCCACAATTATTTGTTCCGGTCTGGGTATTTGTGAATGCGAATTTTCATGTTTGTAAACGCACCCAAGACACAGGAATTAAACCTAGTGTGGGGCTAGGTTTTAAAAAAAATAAAAATAAAAAATAATCTTTTAAAGATTTTAGTGCGTCCATCTTTCAACACCTTCCAGCTAATATTTAGTAGAAAATACTTGATTAACGTAACAGCTGAATAAGGACAGTATGTAACCAGTCGTCATGGCATACCTTGGACTTTTGTCCTACATTAGTCTTTCAACTGGCATGATGATGTTGAGGTACTCACCCCCCTTTTTGACTAACTACTCCTATGAAATAACCTCATAACACCTCTGCCTACTGACTGTAATGGATTAAAATAGACGGCCCGTTTGGTTCAAGTCAAGTTGTATATACAAATATTTTTATAATCGATTATAACTTTAACATTCAAAAAATAGCACGCCCTTTTTCCTGTGGATTTGTAAAATGCGACTAATGGAGAAAAGTGTGTACCTTTATATGGGCTAAACTGGAAATTTTAAAAACATGTTCATTATTTTTCTAATAATTCAAATAAAAAACCATAGACCGTGACAGCGATGTACGAGTATGTACGTATTAACGATAGTTTTGTCACTCGAGTTAATTAAATTTCAGGTTTGCCATAGACCTCTTATCATAGAATATTCTATGGGGTGTGTTGTGCGCATGCGTGATGGGACCGTGGGCCCACCTAACAGTCTCGACTCCAGTAAATAACCGGTGCACGTAGGGGTCGCCCGTTGCCTCTCCCGATATCAATTTCGCGCGCAAATCGCCGTGAAAAAAAACTTATAAAAAAATTCTAACATCTTAGCAAAAATGTTTACTCCTATTATAATTATACCCAAAATTATCCAAAATAATTAAAACAATATAGTAACGGTCTAATTAAATATTTTTTTTAATGCATTTAAATTTCAAACGGCAAATCCTTGAAGTCGTCTTTAAATTGGTCTAAAAATAATTATATTACGGTTAATTACTTCAGTTTGTAGTTTTAACTTATTTGTCGAAAATAATTATTTAAATTAGCTGAAACTATACTATGACAAAGTTTTCCTGATTGAAATTGGTAAGTGTGAATGAAAAGCGGAATGTTGTTTATTATGTATGTAATTCAAGGAAACACCTACATACCCAAATATATGAAAATATTAAATATACACAACTGTACCCACCTGTTGAAATGTATATTTGCATGGGAAAGGATTAGAGCTGTGCTTACTTTTAAAAATATATGGAATTATTAACAATATTATGTTATTACAAAAAAAAATCTTAGAATCTCAGCTTTTATAGCAGTTCGCTATTTTCTTAGGTCAATAATCCATTTGATTAATTTTAACTGAAATGCAACTGTTTCTCTCAACTCTGGATGCCATTAATCTTTTATTAACTTATCTCGAGATTAGATTTTATGAGAGTGGAGGAAGCCAGAGAGGTATGTAAGGAAAGAACCTGTTGAAACTCTGTACGCTCTGCCTACCCCGCAAGGGATCTGGCGTAATGATAAAGATAGATAGAACTTATCTAAATTCGTTTTCTAAACAACTCAAGTCAAAACAAATATAATTTATTGCAAAGGCTTTTAAATGCACTTTCTTCCTGACTGTAGTGTATCGTCCACCTGCATTTTTCATTCTGTCCACATTATTAAAGTGGTTATTTTCTCAAATGTACTTATCACACATAGGTTGGCAGAAGTATACATTATACACTCTATATACTTGTCCTCTTTATTAAATGCTTAACCCAATAGGAATTTAATATAAATTCCTATTCTTTCCCATACCCTTCAACTACTATGAACTCTTGAAGCTATTGTGGTTTCTTTTCTTCTTAAAACATCCCACTAATTAATGTTTCGACGGAGCTATGATCCAATTATAACACAAAAAGATCTAAGTTTGATAGAACTTATAACGCAAGGAATGGCCATTTTTCGGTTATAAAATTATATTATTATCAGTATTTTAATCAGAAAACTTATGTAACGTTCTTGCAAGCATTCACTGTTGTCAGCAATTGAGGCTTTCTACTTATTTACTACCTAATCTCTCAACACGTAAAATTTCGCTGGAAGATAAATCATATTTCAGTTAAAGGCGCCTTCTTGTATGTTTTAAAGGTGTATTTTATTTTTATCCCATTGTATATAATCACTACATTTCATAAAACAAGTCCCCTCGTCGCGTCTGTCTGTCTGTCTGAACGCGATAAACTCAATAACTACCGAACGGATTTTCATACGGTTTGCACCAATGGACTGAGTGATTCAAGGGGAAGATTTATGTGTGAAATTTAGCCTTGCGAAGGCCGGGTGCGTCGCTAGACTATACAGATAAATACAATTAAAGTGTCTGAAATGTCAAAATAACAAATTTTTACTAAATGCATATGAAAGTACAACACGTTTACAAAAAACATCTTTTTTAAAAATTTTGTCTGCCTGTCTATTTGTTCCGGCTAATCTCTAAAACGGCTGGCTCGATTTTGACGGGACTTTCACTGACAGATAGCTGATGTTATAAGGAGTAATTTAGGCTATGTTTTGTTTAATTTCACGAGGGCGAAGTTGCGGGGTAGAGCTAGTACAAAATTAAGAAAAAAAGAATTATAATTGGCGTTTATGAGTTCCTGGGTTCGTTTAGGACTAGGTAGCTAGTACTCGTAGTAATAGGGCACAGAAAACATTACTAAAGTTTTGCTATCGAACAATTCTCATGGGTTCTAGGGTCATTTTAGGGTCTGGAATTGGTATAATGACAATAACAATCAATTACATTGAGACCTCGTCGACAAAATGTATGTGCATACTCAATACCCATCCACGCTTGGGGAATAATATGAGTACATTAGTGTGTCTTTTTTTATTTTTGTAATAATCCAAAAGTTTGTCAAATACCGACCCTAGTAGACCCTTCTGTATGTTCATGGTCAGTTAAACCTTGCATCAATTTTGAAAAAACTGACCAATTTTATTACTATAAAATATACATCACACTGGTAGATAAAGGCGTGGCCTTTATTCCGCTGGGGTAGGCAGAACCTACAGTTCACCACAAACTACGATTTTGACACACCTATTTCGCATCTACGTTCATACTCCTCATGCATTTCTATCGATTAAGAGACCTACGCACTTGACCCTTTTCGAAGAGACCATTAATTTAGTTGTGATAGGTTCTCCTTTGGCGACCTCTGCCGACGCTCTGCTGTAAAAAAATAAACACTGTCATGACTATATTCCCCAAGGTGGATTAAACGGATAGATAATTATAGATAGAGATAAACCATAATCGTAAATTATTCTGTTAATATATGTTGATTTTTAATGAACGAGCGACTCGCCCCTCCTTTGGATGGATGAATTCTACACATAAACATTCCTCTCAAATCTATTGGTGAAAACCGTTCGGTAGTTATTGAATTTATCAGGGGGACTTTGTTTTACAATATGTAGTGATTAACAGTTTGTCGGGCCTGGGATTCGAACCTCGTAATCACTAACTGCACTATGTGCCACTAGATCAACGAGCCAATTTTATAACTATAATATGTATATGCTAAAATATATCGAGATGGATGTTCCAATTAAATGACTGTTTACGTTTTATTTCGGTCTAAATAAGGTATGGAATAATGTAATTGACACGACATGTCGGAATGTTTGAAATTAATTAATTTGACCACCTCGGTGTAGATAAGTATTAATTTTTAACCTTCGGCAAATGGAGGGGTTATGGGTTTATTTGTCTCATGTAGGGCGGCAATACTTTTCCTTTTGACAGTATGTAGTGAGTCGTGCTTCGGGTCTTACGCCCAAGTCAAAATAGTCTTGTCTATACGTCAATAAAATACAACTCTTGCCATGGTTTTCTCGTGTCAAAATTTTGTCACAGCATGCCATGTTAGCACGCAAAATAAAACAGTTATCTCACGCCTAAGACGACAGGTTCCGTAACATTTTTCTTGTCGCGCTCCTTGTGGTAGCCCTGCTGAGCAGATACGAAGATCTTGCCCGGTAAAGCTGTAAAGACCCCTTAGCCAACAGAATAGATTACACACACAACAAAAATAATTTCTGTGTGTTCAAGGGTTTTGCCATACCTATTACTGGAATCAAACATGAGGCTCACAAATAGGCCTTGTTAATATTTTTTTCGTATCCGTGGTGCTTTACAACTGGGCTTATCCTAGTTGTAGTCTCCTTCTCTATGGCTGATTTGCCAATTTTTTGTATCTCCCGCTTTGCAAAGGCGGGAAGTGGAATTTTATGTTTCCTACTCCTCCTATTTTTCTTTCTAAATAAATTTGTTGCGGGTTCTACGACAATTAAAGCGCTTCCCGGGATACCCCAAGGTTCAAACCTTGGCGTCATATAAGGAAGTAATTGTGGAATGATGAAACCGAATTTTAAGTATTTTTTCTGTCAGCTGATATCGGCGGGAGCGCGGGCAATATGTTTGACAGAAATCTATTTGTATATTTTTGGACAAAAACAAAAATGCCACATCGGTTTAGTGGTTCGGCTGGTGATTATGAGACCTTAGGTTCAAATCCTAGGGTAGAAAAAGAGCTATTAAGATTTAAGCAATTGGGGTGTAGCAATTGATATACCTCCGTCAGATCCGCATGGAAAATATAGGCGTGTTAAAGTTTGTTTTTAATTAAAGTATCCTCTACAATTACAAGTGGAAAAGATAAAGAAAATGAATAAGAACCCTTTTTAATTATAGATGCGTTATATGCAGAAGATCCAAAGTTTGAATAGGATTAAATAACGAACTGCTGTCCTTACACCTTCCGTTCCGCAAGTTTCCTACCAACTAGCTAACTCGGTGCAAATTAGTCTTGGACTTAAGAAATTTGCATTTAATTACAAAATTCATGTAATACTTACTTAAAGAGAAATTAAATCCAATCGCCAGAATCTAATTTAATTTAAAAGGATATGAATAATTTGAAGTAATATTTATGTGGCTAATGAGGAGACCTTTAATCTAAAGTAAATGATTACGGGTTGACATAATGATCATAGTGAAGGTCAATATATACGTAGGATTTCAATATTTAGAAACGTAGTTTGTTGTTGTACAAGCCGTTCGCGAAAACAAATATGATCGTGCCAACTCCAGGAAGAATGTTATACTAAGTATAATACGAATAAAACAGACACCCAAAAAAAAGTATTGAAAGGCAAAGATGTCACGGAAGAAAAAGATAGTAAAATTAAGCGGAAAAAGGATAAAAACACAAGAAGTTCAAAATAGAAAATTAATAAGAATATAATATTATACAGAACAGCAGTGATAGCCTAGTGGTTAGACTGTTGGACTGCAAAGTCAGAGGTCTCGGGTTCAAACCCAGGCACGCACCTCTGTCCTTTCGAAAGCATGTTCGTATTAAAAATTAATTATCACTCGCTTTAACGGCGAAGGAAAACATCGTGAAGAAACCTACATGCCTAAGAGTTTCTCGAAGGTGTGTGAAGTTCGCCAACCCGCACTGGGCCAGCGTGGTGGGCTATGACCTAAGCCCTCTCAGTTTGAGAGGAGGCCCGTGCCCAACAGTGGGACAGTTTCTTAACAGGGCTTATATTATATAATATTATATATAATAGATATTTAAATTAGGTTTTCAGTATCCCGCTTAGAGAAATAGTCACACTGCTTCTGCATAATTTATCATCAATAAAATTTCCGTGCAACAGTTGTGTAGTTAACAAATATTTCGTTTTGTTCTTCTCTTTGTGACAAGGGACAAATGATTAGTATTATATAATTAGTTATTTGTTGCAAAAAAAGCAATCAGAGATACACACAAAATTATGTTAAGTGAAATTTTGCGATTGATTGGGATAACTGGGCGCAAACGACAATCACAAAGTATTAATAATAAACTCTCAAAGCTATTATAATATTTTCTATAATAAAGAGAAACCTCATCATGCCTAACTTCCCCAAGCAGGGGTAGCAGAGGTGTACTGTGTACACCCGCTTTTCGCCGACGGTATTAGGTCTCATGTAATAGGGGGCGAGCCTACTGTCATATACCGGGCACATTCGAGACTCCGGACTGATACTGGCAATTTTTCTATAGAAAAACTACATTTGTCTGACCTAGGATTTAAACGCAGACATCGCGATCGCTAAGCATATTATTCAACACAAGACCAACGAGGTAGTAGGAAATGTGGACATAGTTTATAGCTCTGTTCCTATTCCACGGCAAAGTAATATTTTGCCAAATATGTTGTGAACCTCCTGAAATAGTGAAACATATTGAGGTGCATGATTAAGATGATGAATGGAAAGAATTGAGGCATTAGCAAGTATGATAATCAATAAACAGATATACAATGCGAAAGTAGAATGATGCAGATACCGGGGAAGACCTAGACTATCTTACCATGACCAAATAGACCGAGCCTTATCTGAAGGACAAGTCAAGAGTCTACGTAACCGGCGAGCGTGTATGAGACGAGCTATGAGAGTGGAGGAAGCCAGAAAGGTATGTAAGGAATGAACCTGTGGGAACGCTGTACTCTCTGCCTACCCCGCTAGAGAACTGGCGTGATGATATAGATAGATAATTAATCCAATTGTTGCACATGATCCAACAACGTTAGGATGCATAAAGGCGGCTCTATTACGCCTTGTCAGCTGGTACTACATATACCCAGTATAACACCAGCTACATGGGCCCGGCGAAGCATTAACGAAGCCAATTGTGCAACTTCCCGCAATACCGTTAGTAATTACTAGTCTTAGATTGATTAAATTACCTGGTTGATTGAAGGAACCTGGTTAACCTGGTTAACGGAAGGTTTTCTGCGGTTTTGTAGATCTGGAGAAGGCGTTTGACAGAGTTGTGCGAAAGAGACTTTGGAACATTTTGCCAGAGTATGGTATAGATAGCACTCTGTTGCGAGCCGTTCAGTCCACTTATGTGGACTGCAAGGCATGCGTACGGTTGGGTGGTAACAGGTCACAATGGTTTGACGTTAAAATCGGCGTCAAGCAGGGTTGCGTGTTGTCCGCTAGACTGTTTATAATATATTTGGATAAAAGTCTTCAAAGACTGAAAGCGATGAATGAAGGTGTACAAATGGGTGACCTAGTGGTAATCCATCTACTTTATGCAGATGACGCGGTTTTAATAGCGCCAACAGCAACTGATCTGCAAACACTAGTCTCAGTTATGAAAGACGACTGCATGATCAATGGCTTACAATTGAATGAAAAGAAAACCATGATTATGGTTTTTGAAAGGAAAGAAACCAGAACGAATGTTAGGATTGTGGTTGGTAACGATGTGCTGGAACAAGTGAATGAGTTTGTATATCTTGAATGCGCCTTCAGTAAGGATGGGAAATACACCGCTGACATAGAGAGAAGAGCGAGTGCAGGGAACAGGGTGAATGGTGCGATAGGAAAGCTACTTGGGAGCCGGCACTTAAACCATAAGGCGCAGCTGGCCATACATAACAGAGTTCTTGTCCTAACGCTGTTACATGGTAGCGAGAGCTGGGTATGTAAGAAGGAGAATGAAAGTAGGATAAATGCGGTAGAAATGCGAGCTCTGCGGAGTGAAGCTGACCGACCGCATTAGCAACATCGTAGTAAGAAAGCAAGTAGGTATGAAAGATAGTTTCTGTGTAAAGATGAGAAAGGGCATGCTCCATTGGTTCGGGCATATAGAAAGAATGCCAGATAAAAGAATGACAAAACAGATATACAATATGAAAGTGGAAGGATGCAGGTACCGGGGAAGACCTAGACTATTTTACCACGACCAAATAAACCGAGTCTTATCTGAAGGAAAAGTCAAGAGTCTCCGTAACCGGCGAGCGTGTATGAGACGAACTATGTGAGTGGAGGAAGCCAGAGAGGTATGCAAGGAAAGAACCTGTTGGAACTCTGTACTTTCTGCCTACCCCGCAAAGGATCTGGCGTGAATATATAGATAGATAGGTTAAATGACCTAAACAATTTATATAAAAACTTGTTAAAGAGACAAGCCCGCTAAGTTTCTCTCCGGATTTACTCAGTAGAAGTCAGCAATTTAAAAAAAATGTGAACCTGACAATTAGTCACCGCTGGGTCTATACAACGTTACTGGTTTGAGATTGAGTCGTGTGTTGAGTTTAGTAATCTTTATAGCAATTTTTTTATGTCAGTAATATTTTTTTCTTGATAATGAAGCTTTGAAGCTTATGAAGCTATATAATGAAGCTCATATCTTTCCCGAAAAAAATATATAACTATTGACCAACTATTGACAGCACCAGAGCTATTTCAATGACGTAAAACTAGGCACGTTAAATACGATGTCATAAGACATCTGGGTTTCGGGGTTATCCCCTGCTTTGCCCCGATGTAGATATGGCCGAGATTGGTTTATTGATTTTCCGTTTTCTATCTTATTAGATAATATGCTTTATTTCGATACGATCACGGAGTTCTAAACTTTAAACCCAGTCAGGGCAAAGTTATTAAAGCTTTTTATTATAAATGTACAACTCTAAAATCTAGAATTGTCCTGGTATAATACAACTAAGCATGTTCAAATTCAATGGCAACCTATTATTATGGATGAAAATTGGGTGTACATAGTACACCTCTGCTGCTCACACACGAGAAATAAAGTCACTACGGCGTAGATAATTATGTTTTATTATAGTTAAAATTTAGCGTTTAGAATACCGTAATGGCGACACTCCTTAACTTAATAATATAGATGTCCTTTGTAAGGCAAGAACCTTTTGGAACTCTGTACTCTTTGCCTTTTCAGCAAGGCATCTAGCGTTATGATGCCTGAAAACCGACTAAAATGAATTAAGAAGCTCACGAGTCTGATTAATTACATAATAAATTGAACTTGCTTTTATTTTCACGTTTTTTAAAACTACAATTCTACTAGCTTCTGCCCGCGACTTCGACCGCGTTGACGTTTAGACAGGAACCTAATATTTTTCGGGATAAAAAGTATCTTATGTGTAAATCCAGGTAATAAACTATCATGTGCCAAATTTCATTCAAACCCGTTCAGCCGTTTTTGCGTGATTAAGTAACAAACATCTACACATACAAACTTTCACTTATAATATTAGTAGGATGCTATCACATCGCTAACGTGTCTAGGTAAATGCACAAAATATATGAAGAGGATAACCGGAACGTTTGTCATAACTGTCGCGGAATACCTTGTTCATATTTCCCCGAAATGTTGACGGAAATTGAGTTCAAATCTTAAATGGACGCAACGAAAATGACGGACGATGAATTTCATAAAGTTGAATTAACCTCAAAATATCCATCTATATTATCATGCCGGAGAACGGTACGCCCAGGGAGTAGGCAGTTCCAACAGGTTCTTTCTTTACAAACCTCTCAAAAAATATATCGTTAAATAAAGCACTAATCATTAATTGTTTGTAAAATGTTTGGAAATGAAAAATGAAGTCCTAGTTTTATTATCCGCCACAACGTATACAACGCTGTGGCGATTAATAAAAGCGAGCAGGCATGAAAGATACTATCGGTGTAAAGATAAGAAATGGTATGCTCCGTTGGTTCGCGCATATACAAAGAATGTTAGAAGAAAGAATGACAAAACAGATAGACAATGTGAAGTATAGAGATATAGGTACCGGGGAAGACCTAGACTATCTTACCATGACCAAATAGACCGTGTCTTATTTGAAGGACAAGTCAAGAGTCTCCGTAACCGGCGAGCGTGTATGAGAGTAGAGGAAGCCAGAGAGGTCTGTAAGGAAAGAACCTGTTGGAATTCTGTACTCTCTGCCTGCCCCACAACAGATCTTGCTCGATGATATAGATATAGATACCTACCAGGTCATAATAAATGACGACGCTTTAATTCAGTAGTTGGAGATTAGGCAATTCCGTCGACCGGATTTTAAGGTCCATATCTTTTTCTCATCCATAAACATTTCATTTAGTTTGGGTCCATGTGAAATTAATATTTGTAAAAGAACCCAATACACAAGAATAATTCCTAATATGAGGGAACCTTGTAGCAAAATATACTTCCTCAAAAAGATCTAGATCACAACTCCATTTCCGCTAGTGTACATATGTCAATTGCACACAATTTCCGTGCCCGACACAAACGAACTCGCATTGCAATCCCTAACAAAACTTCGACTTAAAGCCTAGGTTGTGAATCAAATTATTCCGTCCCTGTGAATGAATGACTCCCTTTATACGCCGGTCTCGTGAGTCCAAAGTAAGTACACCTCATAAAAGATAAGGTTAGATTGAGGTGAATATACAAGAGGGGAGACCCGGTAATTGCATGCGTCTTTCAAACACTCGAAGAATATTTAAAGCTTTAATTTATCTAATTAGTGGAGTAGCGTAAGATGATTATGTATCCAATGATTACATCATATTAGGCTATTACTGGCTAGATAATAATACATCGGTAGGAAATGGTATTAGCACTATAGTATTCGTCTCTCATTGGTGACTTTTTACGTTGTTTCAATGTTATCACTTTTTGGTTTCCTCTAGAAAATTTAAAATTCATGAATTAGTTTATGTATTTATTTATTAATAATCGCTTTCAGCCCGCGACTGTGTCCGCGTGTTTTTAGACCGATACCTAACATTTTACCGGGATAAAAAGTACCCTATGTGTTAATCCAGATAATAAACTATCTGTGTGTCAAATTACATCCAAATCCGTTCAGCCGTTTTTGTGTGATTGAGTAACACACATCTAAACATCTTTCACATTTATAATATGAGGATTAAGATCGCAAATAATACTCTAATTAAAGCCGTTTCTATTTGCACCAAAGCTATTTTCAACTTTATTTAAATCCTCTTATACGAGTGCTATAGATAGAACTCGTATTTCCAAAATAATACTACAAAATGTATACAATGCAGATTGAAAATATTTTGTAGCATAACAGGGGTTAATTTATACAAAAAAAAACATAACATATCTTAAATAAAATTACTAAATGTACATATATCAACATTTCTCGACCAAAGTCCAAAAGATAGAGAGAAAATAGCAGGTCCAAAAAAGAAAATATTCCAAAAATCAAAATATCTGATCGAGTCCGTAATTCCATACAGCGTTCCAAAACTGGTATTTTAGAAGTAGGCTACAAGGCTGCTAAGCTGAATAGGGGATGAGCCAGTTATTTAAGCAGAATGGGCCCAGATAGGTGGGTAAAATTACTACAGAATGGCGCCCAGATGGACACCGACGCCGCGGAAGACCTAGAATAAGATGGCGCGCCGACCTTGACGCTTATATAGGAAAATGGTCTGATGTGTCAAAGGATCGGGTAAAGTGGAGAATCATAGGAGAGACCTTTGCCCAACAATGGCACAAAAGAGGTTAATAAAAAACATCTATATACATAAACGTATGTAAATGTAGTATAAATGTATGCAAACAATTGGAAATGAAAGCATTAACGAAATCGCAATGGGTCAGCCAATTCTAGGCCTAGCATTTTATTAAATCAGTAAGTTTGAGTATTTGTCGGACGTAACAAGCCGACACAGACAAACAAATATTCCAATTTGTATTATTTATATGGATTATTTTGGATCTCTGACAATATGAGTTGCTCAGCGCGCGGACATGTATGGCTAATAAAACGTAATAAGTTCCCGAAGGAAAAGCTGCCAGCCGGCACCGGGCCAGGATATAAAGCTACGACCTGGATTCCCTCAGGATGCTTGTAGGTAGCAAAGCTCATCGAATAATGTAGGTGACACTATACTAACTCAAAGAAGAGTCGTCAAATTCTAATTGTATATAAAACCTACATTCAAGATACTATATTGTAATCTGAAATTACAGAATATTGATATGTTGAGCTGTGAGATCATTATAGCGGATATTTTCTAAAATCTTAGCAATGCTTAACGTTAACAAAAGCCTCATTACATTGGGTAATTGTTACAGAATTTTGCTATAACAATAAGGCGATTAGATCCCAGGCTTACCTGTAATATTATATTAACATGTAATATTATATTACTTTAAAACTGACTTTGCATAATACACAAAGAATCTTAGTTCTTAAATCTAATGGTAATTCCACTAGCTAAGAAAACTCGAAGCGTTCCAAGATAGCTGTGTCATCAGAAAAATTATTTTGAACTAGAACAGACCGAGTTCGGAAAGTTGGAAATACGAAGGTACACATGAATAAGGTTGTCCAGTTTCCTGAACTTGTACAGACTAGGAAGGCTTGATATAAAGTTTAATTAATTATATTTATTTAACCTTCTACTCAGGTGGATTTTAGAAACTTATTTAATGATGCGCAGTGCAAGTCCGAAGTCTTGGCTAAAACTCGTGATAATTCCGCGTTCTTTAGTCCGAAAAGTTACGAGCTTTCTCGTTGCACTGACTCAAAATTTTCCCTTTGAAGTAATTACAAGATGAAGCTTTTGAAATTTGTTCTGGTCTGAGTTCTACTTTGTATTATA
Organism: Phalera bucephala; assembly: GCA_905147815.2. Taxonomy (NCBI): domain Eukaryota; kingdom Metazoa; phylum Arthropoda; class Insecta; order Lepidoptera; family Notodontidae; genus Phalera; species Phalera bucephala. Next base: position 2,376,538 of record LR990609.1, on the reverse strand, counting down.
ACTTTTTTGCAACGTATTGTAGTTGAGTTTACCTATTTAGAATTACTTTGCTGTGTACTTTACTGTTTATTACTCTTATTGTTTAGATTTATTTTCAATATCCACAAGATATCAAAATATCTTATAGATATTAAAAGTGATTTTAAGCAGGAAAACTAGACTATTACCAAGCTCTAAAGCACTTCCAGTGCAGTTAAAATAATTAAACTACCTAAAAATAATAATATTACATGGCAATCAATCGACACCTAGTCAAAATAATAGCACCCTTGAAGTATTATTGTTAACAAAACTCACATTTTTTGCATATGTTTTTCGAAAACAGAAGATTTTATTGAATATAGAGATTTTCGCACAACACTTTCCTTCTCCAGTAAAAAGTAAAAAAAAAAAAACGAAATGTGAGAGACAGCATAAACCATCTTGGCTATCAATACCGACTGGTCACTGTTTTATAATTACTCTCTTAAGCAAAATCTCAAAAATAATAATAAATAACTAGCTTATTAGCTCAGTGTCAATTTATTTTTTCTTCGCAATTGGTTCAAACAACACGCAGTCCACGACACTTGGGGTGGCTCCATAAAATCACCATAATACGTCGGCTGCTTGCCAGTAAAATAGCGATGCCTTAACATTTCACTGTTTGGGGAAAATGTTATGAGTGGAGAGAACATTAATAGGCATTTTCTTTGTGACAACCAACAACTACTATATCATACACTCGTAACTCAATTTAGAATTTAGTATTAATAATAAATAATATACTTATTAATAGTTCAGAAGAAAATCAATTCCGCACTGTACACATTATTAATTTAATACAATATTAGCATTCAAAGCGCGGAAAATTTCAATAGTAAATCAAAAAATTTGTATGATGATAACACCTCAAATATAATGATTAAGTTTTTTAAGGACAAGAACTAAAATTCAAAACAAAAAGTTAAACATATTTATTCCAAGTGGGTTGAAAGTATCCCTAAATGCGGTGTGTGTGTGCTGTGTGAATGATCTACGCTGTTGGCCGCGGGGCCTTTACAGCTTTACCGGACAAGAGGGCGAGCGTGCATCCACTACGCTCGAGGTAGAAGGGCAAGGGGGCAACTAGCTCAAGGGCGCCTCAAGGAGGAACGGCCTCGGCTTGGGCAATCGCTATGGGGGAGGCGTATACTAGGTGCCTCGCCGGGGTGCTCTGCACCAGCCGGCGGGCAAGGGGTTCTTCGACCTCGCCGGCGAGGTCGGTGTCTGATCCTGTGTGCGGTATCTGCATCCGAAAGAAGAGAAGGCCATCAGGAGGGTTGGTGAGAACATGCCGCGGACAGCGGTAGCGGTTGATAGGAGGGGAGTTGGGTTCGTAGTTGGCGGCGGCTACGATTAGCGAATTCCTATGATTGGACGCGTTCGCAAAATATGGGGGTGTCGCCTTTTTAATAAAGGCGCTAATAGGTTCGAGATAAAGGCTGCTCGGTTACGGACTCGCTTGATGTGTGGTCCGAAGGTCATGGTATTGTTTAGGGTGACCCCTAGATATTTGACCTGTTTGACCCAGGGAATAGGTAGGTCGAACATGATCACTTGACCGATATTACTTCTGGGGTGGCGCAGGGAGGGGTGCAGGGTGGCACCTCTGGAGAAAAACACCGCAGCGCTCTTGTCCGGGTTTAACTCAATACGCCACTTCCTGAACCAACCTCCTAGGGTATTGGCGGCTGCCTGAAGGTTTCTCGTAAAGAAACCCTTATTCCTATGCGAGACATAGAGAGCAGTATTATCCGCGAATAGGGCTAGATGCACCTTACTCGAACGAGGAATATCGTTCGTGTAAAGGCTGAATAGGAGGGGGGGAGAGCTGAGCCTTGTGGGAGACCAGCATGTATGGAGTGGGGGTTAGAGCGCATCATTTCCACGCGATACCGCAAGGCGCGATTCGACAGGAAGTCTCGTAAGATGAACACGGCACACCAATTTGTTAAAGCTTGTAGATCAAGCCGTAGTGCCAGACTTTGTCGAACGCTTTCGCGATATCGAAGAAAAGGGCACCCGTGTAGACGGGTTTGGGTTTGTTGAGGCCAATGAGGATGTGCTCCGCGATGCGGTGCACTGGATAGACGCAAGAGTGTTTGGCTCGAAAACCAAACTGCTCATTGATGAGAATACCCGACGATACAAAGTCTTTGAGCCGTGCCAGGAGCAGGCGCTCGTAGATCTTTGCCAGGGAGTTGAGTAGACTGATGGGGACTAATGCGGGTTAAAACACATATTTATTTATTTTATTTTTTTTTAAAACGTAGCCCCACACTAGGATTTATTCCTGTGTCGTGGGTGCGTTTACAAACATGATAATTCACATACACAAATACCCAGACCGGAACAAATAGTTGTGGATCACACAAAGATTTGTCTCGTGCGGGAATTGAACCCGCGACTATTAGACACAGTGGGCGGAGCGGCTTAAGCTCTTAACCACTGCGCTAAATCGTCCGTCAAGGCGAAGGCAAAAAGGCGATAAAATTGTATAAGTGTACCAGACGGGCGAAATGCCTGTAGAAATAACGATTTATATTGAATGTTTTCTCTGTGGTGTTGCATATTCCAAAATGAACAAAATTAAATACGAAATATGCCAAGTAAAAACAAGTCGGGTAGATGACCAGAAAATAATGTTTATGGCTAAATTTCCACTGAATAAAGATCGGTAAGTATGTTCCTGCTATAATACTATGTTTTAAATTCATTTTCAGTCACTATAGTTCTTGCGGTTCAGATAAATAGAAATATTAAAAACAAAAGTGATGATAGCCATGTTATCGATACCTTTCATTCTTAATGTCTATAATATAAACTTATGATACTAAAGCATCTAGTACGATGCGGTTTTCTCTTTTTGAACATGCAAACTTATTTTTAACCGACTTCAAAAAGGAGGAGGTTCTATGTTCGGTTGTATATAAGCTTTTTTTTTCTTTTTATGTATGTTCAGCAATATTTCCGTCAATTGTGGACCGATTTTGATTTTTTTTTTGCATTGGGTTCAGTATATCTCCAAGGTGGTCCCATATTAATTTTATTGATATTGGACCCTGGACTTAGAAGATACACCAGGGAACTCCTTAACGACAAACAATAGGCATGTGTAAATTGCGATATTATGGGTATTACGTCAATCCTATAGGTACCCTACTATAGAATTCACTGGTCACTTAAAATTGTAAAATAAAAATCTTTTATAAAAAAAGGTAAACCGACTTCAAAAAGCAAAAAAATTAATATTTGTAGTCGGTGCCAAGTAACCGACTGCACCAACCAGCACCGACTACAAATATTAATTTTTTTGCTTTTTGAAGTCGGTTTACCTTTTTTTATAATTACAGATGTAAATAATAAGTGACGCTGTGTGAAATTTCCAGACTTGGTGTATATTCCAATAAAAAAGCTGTATCAATTAAATAAAATAAATTAAAATATATCAAATTTTTGTATTATACTTAAAATGGGAACTCTTTCTTTCTGTATATTCACATCCTTAGAAAGTGTGAGTACGTAAAATCATTATTCTATATTTTATTTCATTGTAAGCGGCAGTACTAGCTGCTAAATTTGTTAAGCTACGGAATCCTAAAAATGTTACATATTGATATCGATAGATTTTCTTTATTTTATGGCGGCAGTATAGATTTTATGTTGACAGCGTAGCATGATTTTTGTTGGCAGCAACAACATTTAATCGTATCATGGTGGTAGAAATTTGAGTGTAAGTTCCATACAATTTGCATTCTCGTGCTCTAGTATGAAGTTATGCCTCTTAAAACGTAGTCATTATATTTTCTTTGAAGTGTACTACAACAAGCATAATCAACTGACAACTACTCTATAATTTATTTATAAAACTCACTCTAATTACTTAATGCCCCACCACCTTTTAGGGTTGAAATACACAGGATGAAGCAAATAACTGCAGATGTCGTATATTAAAAAAAATTAGGCATCTATATTTTATTAATAATATAGTATAATAATATCAGCCTATACTGTCCCACATTTGGGCAAAGGCCTGCTCGCACAAATAGAGGTACGAAAGAGGTCATACTTTACCACGCGGACCCAGTTGGTGGAGTCAGATTTGTGGGTACTTGCTGTTGAAACTTATCAAGCCGCCTATAAGGCTTCCAATTGAATGGTAACCGGAACCAACGGCCTGGCGTGCCTTCCGTAGCACGGAAACACTCGAATATGGAAATGCCACAAACGGTCACCCATCTTAGGCCGGCCGAGTTAAACGCTGCTAAACCTTGGTGAACATAATATTTGACAGATCTCGTACCACAAGCTCTTTAACAAAATTATTTTTATCTTACGTTGCCGTGGAAAAAACACCGTAATCTGCGTATATTCACATCCTTTCTAACCTCAAAGTAACATTGTTATATATATCGTGGTGTATGCAATGTTTGGCCAATGAAAGCGGCTTTCCCTGCGGTGTTTGTACATAATGCCAGTGAACGTGCTAAAATCCTACTTAAACAATGTACTTGCGTACTCGTATACACGATGCAGCTACCGCACTGCCATTGCCTCGAGTACTTAATACTTTTTAGATTTTCAGAAGGCCATACTCGAAAACAGGTGCTACACGGATTTTTACATACGTTTTACTCTTAAGAATTGTCATCATTAGCATTAAACCTAGATCGTAAAGGATCAAACAAAAAGTAGAATGTAAGCTTTCTATTCATAACTGAAACATAGTACGAATAATAATAAGTAAGATAATTAAATTAAAAAAGACAAGCTTGCTAAGTTTCTCCGCGGATTTTTGCATCGTAGCGTTTCAATACGGTAGTAAATTGACTATTATTTTTATGTATAAAACTGTCAATTAATTAGCAATGGCAGGATTATTGCAAAATAAATTACTTGAAAGAATGTCGGAAGGAAGAATGATAAAACAGATATACAATGTGAAAGTGGAGGGATGTAGGAAAACTTAAACTATCTTACCATGACCTAATAGACCGTGTCTCATCTCAAGGACAAGGGCAGTCTCCGTAACCGGCGAGCGTGTATGAGACGAATTATGAGAGTGGAGGAAGCCATAGAAGTATGTGAGGAAAGAACCTGTTGGAACTCTGTACTCTCTGCCTACCCCGCAAGAGACCTGGCGTGATGACAAAGATAGACAAAAATTACTTAAATAGAAATTTGGTAAGCGTGACTATCTGTTTATTGACGGACGATTTATTGCAGTGGTTAAGAGCTTAAGCCGCTCCGCGAACTGTGTCTAATAGTCGCGGGTTCGATTCCTGCACTGGAAAAATCTTTTTGTAATCCACAATTATTTGTTTCGGTCTGGATATTTATGCATGTGAATTTTCATGTTTGTAAACGCACCCACGACACAGGAATAAATCCTAGTGCGGGACTACATTTTGTAAAAGAAAAAAAACTCATTTTAACCATATTTGTTTTACCAATACACATGGTCGATATTTTACATGTAAATTTTGCCTGGTGTGTTAATAACTGATTAAGTGCTTATACAGCCATTTTACAGTAGATGGCGTGTTTTAACATTTACAATCTTACTATATTCTGATTAAATTCTACTGTTATTTTATCTTGTTAATTATATTATATATAGTAATAATTAATCTTTCAATTTATTTTAATGTTTTCTTATAGTTTTTGTTGACATATTCATTTATTTAATTTTGTTGTGTAATTGTGCTTGCTTCGAACTGGGTAAGCACGCGGTGTGATTTTTAGTATTTTTTTTTTATTATTTTTAGTATTAGTTTTAGTTCACTTTTAGTATTAGTTCACTGACTTTGTATGTGTATCATCTGTTGGTAACCCAAATAAAATCGATAGACACATATTATGCGGTTCGTCCCGTTTCTACAAAATTCAATCCAATGGGCATATTTCTTTGACAACTCCCGAGAGTCGTTTGATATTGGCAAGAAACGGGCTCATGTGATTTGTTGCAGTGGGAAATATTGATTTTTGCAAAATTAAGGTGTATAATAATCATTATCGACATCTTTTTTTCAAAAAATTTTAACACTCTTGCCCTTTCTTTCCCTAAAAGGGGGTAGTTGAGGGTTTCTATAACAATATTTAGATCTAACACAATATGAGCCATTGCCATTATACTGAACACAATTCCAGACTCCGGACTGATTAATAATTAATATTGTTCTATATAAGAATGCCAATAGCATATATGCTATAGATTTCATTTATTCTTCTATAGATTTTTCGATCACTCGTGATCACCAGCTGCACCATGCATTAAGGAATGACATCGAAGCAGTAGGCTAACTGGTTAGCTTGTTTCAGGTTCAAGAACATGATATTAGAGATAGGGCATCATGTAAGAAGATATTTTGTATTTCAAGATGCTTGCTTGATCAAGTTATCTGAGGGGGCTCATTATGTAGTTCACTACACAATGACATAAAATATCTATAGGTGCCATTTTATTTGTATTTAATCGGTTTGATGCTATGTACGTAAATTATTCTGCTTAATTCCCAAGTGTACCACTAACTTTATGGCGATCGATATTCTGAGCTTAACACATATGGACACGTTCCGTTAGTTACTCTATTTTTCCAGTGTATATATTATTTTTGTACTGTGAGAGTGAAGGAAGCCAAATAGGTATGTAAGGAAAGAACTTGTTGAAACTTTGTACTCCCTGCCTACCCCGCAAGAGATCTGGAGCGATGGTATATATTTTTACTACTTTTAAACTTCCATTGGAGTTATTTTGGGATTATTTATTTCAATTTGTCCAGCAACGAATGACTGAAGAAAGAATGAAACTTCCTGTTTTCATTTCCTGTATCCACGTATGTGTATTTGTGATAAATCTTACCAAATTTTCACGTTCTTATTCCATGTTTACCTTCATTTGGCTAACTTTGAACAATAGCATAATGTAAACGCAATTGCCAGACAAAAACTGCTTTTTCTTGATTTACGTATCAATCAGCAGCCTAGTTAGGTAGGTTAGTCCATTGGACTGCAACGTTACAGGTCTCAGATTCAAACCCAGGCACGCACCTCTGTCTTTTCGAAATCATGTGCGTATTAAAATTTAACTATCACTTGCTTTAACGGTAAAGAAAAACATCGTGAGGAAACCTGCATGCCTAAGAGTTTCTCGAAGGTGTGTGAAGTTCGCCAACCCGCACTGGGCCAGCGTGGTGGACTATGGCCTATACCCTCTCAGTTTGCGACGTGGCCCGTGCCCAACGGTGGAACAGTTTCTTAATAGGGCTAGTATTATACGCATCACGAGGTCACAGTTTTTAAAGCCTTCAAGTGTTACGCTTGGTTTTGACTCCCAGTTCCAGTTTCAGTGGTTAAGAGCTGAAGATGCCCCGCCCACTAAACCGAGTAGCTGGGGGTTCAATCCCCACCCGCTACAAATCTTTGTCTGATCCACATTAGTTTCAATCTGAGTGCTGGTATATGAATTTTATGTTTATAAACGAACCAGAACACAGGAATAATTCCTAGAGTAAAGCTACGTTTCCCCGTAAAAAGAAAATCAAAGGAAACTCCGAGCCATCTATAAAAACTATAGTGTTCTTTTATTTCAGTAGTCTTGCAGTCATCTTTGGTTGGAATAAGTTACTTTCACGAGGGTTTTTGGTCTGCTAAATCTGGTATATATGGTCTAAACATGTGCACGGACTGCTAATTCCTTCGTACGGTGCTTTTTCAGCTATTATACTTTTACACAAGATCTAAATGACATTCCTTTTATGAATAAAATTACAATATTAGAAGTCCACATCCCGCAAATGCTACGTTTATGCCATTTGACCTTTCGAAGCACATCCGGTTATTACGTGAGGCAAATTGTAGGGCTAATTATTACATAGTAGAGATAATGGCATTCAGGTCGATTCAACCCCGACGGCCTAGGGTTACGGTTTCAGCTAAATTATTGCTTGTTACAGTTCACCTGCATGGAACTTGGCAAAAGTTTAGAGTATTATAAATTGTTGTAGTTTAATATTGGATACGGTCGTCATATATTGATGACTCGTCTTTATTAAACGTTGATAAAAATTATTGGGTTCAAGATTTTGACTAACTAGCGATGGACCGGTAAACTCGTTGTTGAACTATGAGTCAAGAAATGTGATTAAATATTTTTTTGTAATAGGATTTCTGCATAAACTTACAGAAAAATTATTTAGTGACATCAACTAACAAAATTAGCTCTAGTTATATAACTATATCAATTTAAATTAAATGATAGGTTTTTGTGTGCTGTACAGGTGGAAATTAGTACAAAAACTGGTATATTTGGTCTTTGCGCAGGCTATAAATTAATTAAGTAAACTAAAATATATAACCTCGGGGATTAAATATTTTAGCATAATATGTCGGAGAGATCCTAAAGTCTTTTTACTTAGGGTGCATATTTATTAAGCAGATTGGAAATAAATTAGTGACACCTGAGGGTGTGTATTATTGGGCTTACTCAATTAATTTAAAAACTTAACGTTAACAAGCTACCTACTACCTACTTGTTATACTTTCAAAATCACTTTCAATTCAATTTTCATAATGATAAAATAAGAATAATCTAAGAATCTAATACTGCGAGAATTTGTTCCTAGAACGTAAGTATAAGAAAATAATTTTGTAAATGTTTCTGTACACAATTAAGTACTAATATCAAGTTTAAAGTTATTTTACTTCGACGCGAAAAGTATTTCAGTATTTTTATTATGAATACTATCCGCTATGCAAGTGGGACGAACGTTGGGCAGCATATAAAAATGGAAGTATGTGAGGTGTTCAATCTCTCGGCGTGTTTTATTTTAGCACTATCGGAAAGAGCAAAGCAAATATTCCGCCGTGAGCTCTGCTGCGATACCAAAGCCCAATTTCAACTTTGTTTGCAGTAACACCTACGCTAAGTGTAGCGAACCACGAAGTACTGAATAGGAGAATCGATCGGAATCGGGAATTCTAAGAGGAGGGCGAGTCTTTGTCATTGTACCTGAACTGCGAAGTTTTTGAACGAAAAATCACAGGACCTTATGATCGCCACACTTTATGCCACTAGGCTAACGTGATATCGGATATCGGCCGATACTGTCGCAATGCTGGGCCACGGTCTTCTCTCACAAATCGAGGTGAAGGAGATTAGATCATACTTCACCTCGCGGACCTGCGGATTGGTGCAGGCAGGTTTGTGGCTACCTGCCGTCCGGAAGTTTTTGTGGCGAAGCCGTTGGCGACAACTGTGAATAGACGCAAATTAATCATCATAATTATCATCAATAGCTTATACCAGTCCACTGGTAACAGTGGCCATCATAGACACTGACCTCTCCAATCGAACCGTTTTAATATTAAATAAACGCAATTATTCACAGCAAACAACCATTTCCAAATGACTACAGAAATTGCACAGAAATGAAGCAAAACCCATTATAACAAGTCAACTTCATTCAATTATCTGACTGCATCCAATATTGTTATTGCATCCGACGCGCCCCTCAGCCCTTATTAGTACATCCATCGGAAAAATTAAATTTCTCGAACAAAATGTTCGCAATATCGGACATTCATCCGGACGGCGGCTATCTGAATAATTAAATGTGATTCTGGAGTGTCCAGTTCTTATTCGCTATGACTAATTTAACACGTAACGTGCTGCGTTACGACAACGCCGTGAAATAATCGTTATTTGGTATAACAGTGGTGTACAGAATACCGCTATATGATCACTTCATGAAGTAAACGCAACGCGCTGCGTTTGGTTATGCTAATGGCCCAGGAGGTACTAAGGGAGGAGGAAGGCACTAACAGGTCAAAATGTTTTTACTAATTTGACACCGGTTAAGTCCAGTGGGCGCCCGTAACTCTGTGCGACCACGTCACCAAGGTTAAGCAACGTTCGACACGTTTGGTCTGAGATAGGTGAGGGTTCGTGGCATTTATATATAGAGCGCCTCCGTACTTAGAAAGGCACGTTAAGCCGTTGGTCCCGGTTATCACTTAATGTGGTAGTCGTTAAGCCAAGTTGAAAGCCTTACAGGGGATTTGATAAGTTCCAAGCAATTTTACCGTCACCGTCACGCCTATATTCCCCAGAGGAGGTGGCAGAGGTGTACTGAGTACACCCACGTTTCGCCGACGATGTTAGGACCCATGTAATAGGGGGCGAGCCTATTGCCATATACCGGGCACAATTCCAGACTCCGGACTCATACTGGGAATTTTTCGATAGAAAAACTACATTTGTCCAATTATAAGTAAAAACTTCTAAGGCGCGTTGGGCATTTTTTGAGATGGGAAAAAGCAATTGAACTGGCGCCACTGTTACCGTTACCGACACCTCTGTATATAAGTAAGTATGTACATATATTGTGTATGTACGTACATAGATACACATGCACGTTGGCATTTTTTGAGATGGGAAAAAATCATTGAACTCGCTACACCTACCGTTACCGACACCTCTGTATATAAAAAAAAATCAAAAAATATTACCTGACTATTCAAAAAATACACACGTAATTTTTCAAGTTTTTATTTATGTTGGCACTCCCAGAGTGCCACTGTTAGTTTTTTTTACACCAACACGCCTCAAATGCGGTTGGCGGTGGTATACATGGTATGGCTACATGTGCCTATTAACCGCCGACGATGTTAGGTCCCAATATAATAGGGGGCAATATTATTGCAATATATGCACAGTCCGGAAACAGTTGGTATTTTTCAATTTAAAAAACTACACTTTGATCGACCTAGGATTCGAATCTAGGATCTGGTGATTGCTGCCCATACCGGAGTCGTACTTTACCTCGCATCTATTCGATTGAATTAAAAGTCAACAATGGTTTGGGAATTAGAAGTCAACTGTCACCAAAAGTAAACCAAAAAATCGCAATAAGATGCCACTAAGAAACCTTCAGAATATACCCTTTATGATATTGCGTGTGTATGCGAAGGTACTATCCTGCAAAACAACTTTCAACAAAAACACGATCCTGAAATATTAAAAGAATCACATTTGACTGTTTTCCAGATATTTTCACAAACAAAGTAATGGCTTTGTATCTATTTTATGCTCTCACCAACTCTCATTTCAATGAACGACCGAAGTTTTTGCTATAAGCCGAAACCAATAACGATTTTTGTTTACAAAAAAGTTACCTCTGAAAATGCTACAATGTTCACTATATAAAGGTTGTTTGTGAATAATATTTCTGTCATTTACATTTGATTAAATATAGAGCGACAAGGATCTTTTGGGTCATGGATGACATTAACAGGAAGGCGTTGGTGTGAAATTAGGGTTAAAATTTATTAAAATTTTCCAAGTTCCAAGGAAATATTTAACCAGGTGGGTGCACACGGTTACTAATTTAAAAACGAACTTGGGTAAATTTTATAGCAAACGGCAACTCTGCGAGTGTTATCAAGTGACATTTTATTTGATGACAGCATTAGTTTCGATTTTGGCCGCTGGCCAAAAATCCAAAACATCTTTGATGGTATATATTTAAAAATACAGTTGTGTCAATGGCAATCGATATTTTTTTAGATAAAATACAAGTGTTACATACGGGCAAAGTTATAAATGATGACACTTGTCTTAATATAAGTGTATGTGTGTGATGTGAAAGTAACTTATTTATTTAAAATATTTTGCTTCTCTTTGGCTCACAAGCTAAGCTTAGCGTTGACTTACAAATCAATTTTAAAATGAAATTTCATTCTTCCCGCGGTTTAATCCCTGACCGTATTTCGGCCTCTGTCAGGGAGACGGCGATTAGCGATTTGCTACATGAGCGATAAGTGGTAAATTAAAAACAGGGTAAAACAGACATTTCGCTTCTTGTCGATAAATTGATGGAAATTTTCATATATCGCCCAGTTGAGGTCAATAGCTACGAGATTCAGCTCTGCATTACACTAGTCTAGTAAGATATCCCCCCCCAATATACCCGAAACCAGAAAAATAAAAGAAAAAACATGACTATTTTTTGATTGAAGGAAAATAAGTCCCAGGATTAATCGTATAACAATCTATCGACTTATTTCCGCTGTCATAACCAAACAATGACCTCAAATTGTTTAGAATATTTTTATAAGCTGTTTTTTTGTAAAATAAAGACATAAACAAGCCCATTTTTGTATCCCTCCAACTGCCGTTACCGTATCTATTAGCTTTACACTATACCAGTCTAATAATTATTCGTGTCAGCGAGCGCCAAACCAATTAATCGCTTATCGCCTTCCCGCCGTATACGGGACACATGCCTAGTCCGGCACAATAATCTGACTTCAATAACCTTTGATGATTGATTCTGGGGACACAAAAGCTAAGCCCCTGGACGGAATCCATAGGTATCCCGGCCCCTCTCCAACAAATTGAAGGGTAATACGTTCATTGTTCAGACCAATGGCGGATTAAAGTCGCCTGTCCGTAGGTAAGCCATAGTCTTCCTGAATTCTACTCGTGTATGCCTGTATAAAGTTTTCAGTCATCTGCGAAATTGATTTTCAACGTTGATAATATTGTTTTCTACTAAATTTATGTCCTGCATCATCAAAAACCACAATACTGAACATCTGTTGAATATAAAAAAAATTCCATTAGAGTGTAGTAGTTTCTTAAGTTTATTTATTTAGATTTTTAGATTTGCCCACATTTACAACTGACCACATGACATTGTCGTAAAATGTAATTCCATTATTTTTTCCGTTTTCTGTCAGCGTTAATGACTGATAAAAAGACAAAAAAGGAGCTGATGCGATAGGTATAATATTCTAGTAAAATAAAAAGCCAAGCAGCCGGTCAGCTAAAAATATTTCTTATTCAAAACGTCAAAAGTGCGGTGTTATCCTACCGAAATTCATACCAGTCATGACTAAGTATCCCTAATATACGACACACCACTACTTGTGCGCCTCATCCACACGAGCGATAAACAAATGGCTAATAGTACATTTTTTAAAAGCGCTCTCAGTGTTTGTTTGCATTGAAAAAATGTTCATGCAAATGAGGGCAGAAATCAGAATAAGACACTAGAAGTCGCATACCCGCGTAACCATGTCGCCACAGATGTGAAAAAATTAACACCTTGTATGTGCTACCGGTAGCTAAAATTATTACATTGCGCTATGTCCAACTGCGCAGTCTTCCAAAAGTTATATATTCTGCATATAAGGGTATTACCGGAAAGTATTTTTATAGCAGTAATGGTGGCAAGTATGTGACTGAATCTCAATTTCAAACCGTGTATGTATAACGGACCGGTGACACTGGTCTCATACCATATTGTGACGGATTTTTAATACTAGTTTTTTTTATTAAGATTTCCGTCGGGCTTACCATGTAGAAGCGCCTTAAGGGCGATGTGTACATGTTAACAATGTATGGCTTCCATGAAACAGGTGGAAATGGGACCGTGTGCGAGTCGGCCAGCCCAAAAGCCACGCCATTGTTGCCTCCCACCCTCCTTTGAAATTTTAATTCTCTTTAATTTGATTCTACCGCAGGAGATGCGTCCCAAACTCAAAATGCGAAACTTCTGTAACCTATCCAATGAATTAAGTATCGACAGGGCTAATGGAAATGAGGGATGATTCTGATGGACTCGAGTATCGGTTTGGTGTTAGTAAATAGAATTATGCAAAAACCGTCTCAAGTTATACAAAGTTTAACATAATTAACGCAAGACCTGGAAGTAGTTTGTTATAAATCGATAAATGAATTAATTCCAGCTATTGTTAATGTATCTGCTAATTTATCTTACTGCAAAAAATGCTGTTACTCCTTTAGTACGCTATAATAAACTAAATTAATCCTTGATTCAAAGCAATACAGAGATTTCAAATACATTTTTACATACAAACTTATTTCTCAATACACACACATACACGTACAAATTTCATTGTTAATTGGGGTATAAAAGTGCTTAAAAAAGGGGTAAAAATGGGAAATTTGGTTATCGTATTCAATTTGTGAAGCAGTCGGGGTGTCTGAGGTCTTGCCTTAATTACGATACAGCTTGTATACTCGTTGATGACTTCCACGTTGGTCTTGTGTTGAATAATGTGCTTTGGTCCTGGGTTCAAATCCTAGGTAGGACAAATGTAATTTTTCTATCGAAAAAACTCTCAGTATCAGTCCGAAGTCCGGAATTGTGCCCTCATATATGGCAATAAGGTGGCCCTGCTTGGGGAATATAGGCGTGACGGTGTTTATTTATTTATTTTTTATGTATTTTATCATATACTCGGTGTAATTTCAGTAGTCCAGCAGTGAAAGCCCAGATGATCTATCCAATGTCTACAGTTTACTGGCAAAAAAATGAATAAAAAGCGCTTCAATAAATATTACTATATTACTTATTTATTGACTGCCTCGTTGGTCTAGTCGCAAAGCGCATCGCTTTGCAATCACGAGGTCCTGGGTTCAAATTCTAGGTCGAACAAGTGTAGTTTTTCTAACGGAAACTTCCCAGTACGAGTCCGGAGTCTGGAATTGTGGCCGGTATATGTCAAGTACCTAACATTTTCGGCGAAACGTGGGGGTACTCAGTACACCTCTGCCACCCCCGCTTGGGGAATATAGGCGTGACGGTGTAATAAAAAATAATATCTACTGACCTATCCGAATATCATAGCTAGGGTGAATATCCGGACCACTGAAGGTATCTACCGGCCAGCTGACGGGCCGCGCCGCCCCTTAACGTCATTTTGCGCTTGATATATGGTAGGTATTTAATGCACTAAATTACTTTGGAGATGTTTCTTATTGAAGTATTAATATTCACCATTTTATTTAGTACCAGTGTATATTCTGAAAGCGAGAATCGCAGATTCTACGGACAGTGTTAGGTCAAATTGCCTTTATTCCGAACGATTTTAAGCTCTGGACTGGTACTGAGATATTCCAATAACACCGGCTTGGTCCGACTAAATTTTTTTAACATTCTATTATTGTCTAATATATTGCAGCTTAAATTCACTACGTTGACGCGGTAAGAGCCACAAGCAAAGTCTAGTAGAGTACACAACATTAGTTATAATAAAATTCTTGAAAAAGCCAATAGCAGTCCCATTGCTGTATGTTAGGACTAGAATGAAAACAATACACAATTTATCAATTGCTCGGAAGCTCAACTCAAGTAGGGCTCGACTAAGAAAATAGGATTTAATCCATACTATATCTCCTATAGGAAAAGACAATATTGCAATAGACAATTGTAATGGAACACACTCAAGTGGGTTCGGTTGGCATCATAGCTATATGGTTATGATTTCTTTGCGGCATCAAGCAATAAGCATGGTTTTATTTTGTTATTAGTATGTACATTTATTTATTTTGATAACAAAGGATCACCTGCAAACTGCTTTTCACAAATCAAATGACTACCTCACTAACCAGTAATAATAAATTAAGACGGTGACTAACACCTGTAACCTTTCCGAAATGGAGAAACAGACATGAATAAGATAAAGAGAAAATGCAACTTATTTTTAATACAATTACGTTTATGTGCTAAGTATATTGAATAAATAATACTAGGAAAATGCAACTGGATGTTCAAAATAATTGCAGCTTAAATAAAAGGATGTAATAATACTACTTACGTACTACAACCTATTAATAAGACCTTCGCGAAAATACTTGAGGATATGAATTTTCGAAAAGATCTGTTTCGTATTTTATCATTGGATTTTATTGAATTCTGACCTTTATCAATCTTAAGACTGTCCGAATAGGCTTTATTACTATCGAAAGTTAGTTACAAAATGTTACATTTACAAAAGATCGCTTGTTTACGAATGATATATAAAGTCCCTGTTATTTTAAATCAACAAGCTTCATACATATCCGAGCAGAGAAACTGTCAAATATGGAAGGCTTGTGAATTTTAAACAATTTTTAAAATTTACCTTAAAATGTGTACATGACGTAAAAGCTGTTGGGGAAAATATGGCGACATTTCGCAAACTGCAAAGGCATTTTACCTATGCTTCAAGATCTCTAGAAACGCTTTATTCTTTTACAAAGAGTTGAGACTGCCACCAAACAAGGCACTGAATGCGATTATTACGGCGTAGAAGAGAGGCACCCGGCGGTATCCACCATTGTTTCTGAGTAGGTAGCTGATTAAAGTAAAGTTATTTGAATTTGTGCCTTTTAACATAGTTTTTCAAATGTTATTTATGCCCACTGTTATTTCATTTGCTTACCCGTAATTTGGCGCACTTCTTCCGGTTATACATAGGATGATATCGGAGTGAGAGACTGAAAATGGTTATCAGTAAACTTGCACTTCCATTCAAAAAGCCATTCAAAGAGTACCTGTAAAAAATATCCTGAAAAACTCATTCCGAACTGCCGTCCAATCTGTCAGTCTATGGGGTTCCGAATTTCCTTTGAATCGACGCGATTCGCCCAATAATGTGTAAATTCTTTGAGCTGCCGGCAGCAATCAATTTGGATGCGATTTACAAACGCGCTTGTCTCTTATATGAACGCCAGAAAGCCGGTCACAAACGCACTATGATGTCTATTGGAGGTGTCCCCAATAGACAGGAGCTACGTCACAAAATTCTTTTGTACACTTTTTGTTTTTAGCTACGCCTGTAGGTGATTAAAGCTTTGTCCGAACCTATAGCGTAGATTTTTAAAGAGGTTTTCTTTGACGCTCACATCAGGCAATTGACGACTTAAAATCACGGAACACGAGAGATTGTATCATCGAACTTTATATAAGCGAGGGGATAGGTGCTTTAATTGCGAAATTATATACGGTTGCCTTAGAATCTTAAATACGGATTATTGCATTTGCATTTTAATTTCCAGTGACTGTTGGTCAGTTTATTTTGATGGCATGTTTGCAGCTATAGAGAAAATAACAGGGCTAAAATGACGTGTCTGTTATTGTCAGGTGGTGAAAACCAACGCAATTAATTCTGTTTTCATCAGTGAGAACGTAAAGCTTGCCGAAAATTCAAAACCATTCTATTTCAAAACATGAAATAACAGTAACCTTTGTCAGATTTAATAACAGGCTTTTAAAATTAGGCATATAATTCGATTTCAATAATGGACCTAAATAAAACAGAAATGCAGCTTACCCTGAACTCCCACATTTCACTGACAATATACCCTAATTTACCATTACATTGAACAACATTTCAGTCTTACGACTACTACTAAGAATATTTTAATAGATACCTAATAACGTTAATTTGGATTAAAACCTAAGCGTTCCAGATCACCAGCTGCACCATTCTCAAAGTGTTTACTTCAACCCTAAAAGTTTCCAGCAACTTTTAGCAGAATGTCGCTAATGCCGTTTATGCTAAATCATAAACCAACAATCCTGTGGGGTCAGCATCACGAGATTGATGTTAGTGTAACTCTATTGAGTTTCTATGTCATTCTTTTCACATTACAAATACACTGACTGTAGCAGCACGTTTTTTGGATGACGCCACGCTAATGTCAATCTGAGGCCTTGCTTAGCACGATTACTACTTACTTACTTAATCATGCTGTCATTATCACGTTTATATGGCAAATTTGCAGTGTGGCGAGGTTGGCATATCAACTCGTTAGCGTCCACTTGATGCCAATCTTTTCGTACTTAGCTCTCTGTTCAAGCTAAACCTTATAGGTAAGCACTTCAACCCAATGGGATCTTTTGTACTGCCATTAGCCCTAGTGCTCTTTCGTGCCTGGTGTCCCAAATACTCCCTGTAATAGGCTATGTATTCCGCCAGGGGGAAAGAGCCGATATTCTCTTGGTGATGGATAGGCCACCCCTAGTAAGTTCATTCGCCCCGCCGCCAGAGCATCGCATTTGCAAAGAATGTGCTTCATGGTTTCAGTTTCTGTACCACAGTTCCTGCATACCACGTCGCTAGCTATGTTTATCTTGTGTAGATGTTCATTTGTGCCATAATGGCCTGTGTATGCTCCAATAAGTTGCCTTAGGTGAGTTCTACTGTGTATGAGTATTCCCCTGCTATCGTTTTCACTCCACGTGTTGGTGACTTCCTTGGAGTATCTTAGCATTGTGTTAGCCTCCCACTCTTTTCTGTGTTGTACCTTAGCGTTCTTGAAGAATACACCTCTATAGGCTCTGTCTGGTATGCCTATGAATGGTTCAGGACCTATGAATTTTTCCATGGATCCCTTCTTAGGGACCTAGACAAGTCTGACCGTGTTGCGCACTGCGCATCTGTAAAGAAGGTGTGCACCCTCCACTGCCAGTGCCGAGTTTAGCTCATAGGACCTGAGAGCTTTAAGGGCAGCCTGACTGTCGCTACATATATAGATTTTTTTATCAGTAGTATGTGTGTCCAATATTTGTCTTGCACACATGGTAATTGTATAAGTTTCTGCTTGAAATATCAAAGTCATCTTACCCATGCTTTGATTTAGACTAAGTCCTTCGGTGTATATTCCGGCTCCTGTCCCATGTTTGGTTTTGGATCCACCAGTATACCATGTCCTCTGTTCTTTACTTTGCTTCTTTAGTCCTCCCTTCCATTGGTCACTGGTGGGGATATGAGTACTAAACCTTTCGTTGAACATAAATGTGGTCAGGATTTTGTCGCATTTCATGTCCCGTATATCATCCACCTCTTTAGCTAGTGCTAATGAGATATGTTCAAATCTTGGCATTGATGTATTCCATAGTCCAGTTTTGGCTAGTCTATGGAGTGCCTTTATAGCTTCTGTCTTAATGACTATATGCAGCGGGGTGAGATTAAGTATCCACTCCATGGCTGCCGTTGGTGTTGTTTTGAAGGCACCTGTGATAGCCAAGCAGGCTGTTCTCTGTAACTTCCTCAAAGCATCCTTGCATGTTTGAGTTTTCGTTCTTGGCCACCACACAATGCTTCCGTAGGTTAATATTGGTCGCACCATCATTGTATAAATCCAATACATAATTTTGGGTTGTCACCTCCAGGTTTTTCCGTATGCTGAGCTGCACATGTTCAGCACTCTGAGTGTCTTCTTAATGGTATGATCAGCGTGAAGGTGCCAACCAAGTTGTTTGTCAAATGTTACACCCAGGTATCTGACATCGTTGGTCCATTATGTTTTATTGTTGTACATATACAGGTCCCTTAGTCCCATGAGCACCATTTTTCGTGTGAATAGAATCACATTCGTCTTTTTTGAATTAAAGGATAGACTATGTGTCGTGCAACCTGCCGTCACTTTGTCCAAGCATTGCATTAGTGTTGATACTGTATTGGCAAATTTCCCATTGATTCACGATATCGTCCGGATATCCTACCGTGTGGAAAGGACTTGTGTTCGTAATTTCCAGGACCGAGTTTATCACGAGACTGGTTGGTGATAAAACATCTCCCTGCGGACATCCTCTGGTTGTTTTGGCGATTATTCGATCACCTAAAATAGTAGATGAATAACCCATAATTAAGCATGTTTTTAATCCATTTAGTCAGTGTTGGTTCTATTCCATGCTATTTTGCCGCTGCCTCGATAGAGAGGAAAGTTGTGCGATCAAAGGCACCCTCAATGTCCAGGAATGCTGCACCACATATCTCTTTTTGTTCTAGGGCCATCTCTGCACGGGTGACAACATAGTGTAAAGCTGTATCTGTAGATTTGCCCGCAAATTGCATTTTATGTAGAGGGTGTTTCGTCAGTGATCCCTCCTTTATGTGTCTGTCTATCATTTTTTCCATACATTTTAGATAAAATGATGACAGGCTAATTGGTCTGTATGACGAGCTTCCTCATAGTTTGGTTTTCCTGGTTTTGGGATAAACGTTACTGTGACCTATCGCCAAATTCGGGGGGTGTGCCCATAAGCTACTCTGGCTAGGCTACTCATAGGTTACGTGCTCTGAATAACCTACATAGGTGTCGATAGAGTGTCGATTCACCCCTTTTATTTGTAAAAGAATGGGACATATTCCATCCAGTCCTGGGGCCTTATTAACAGCTGAAGGCTATTAAGGGCCTATTTTATCTCATTCGGTTCCACGACCTTTTTTGCTGTCTCCCAGTCAGCTTTAGTTGTTATAATATTTTGCTCTTCATCCTCAACATCACACACGATGTCATCATGTTGAATCATTACTGATCCTGGGAAGTGTACGTCGAACATTACTTTCAGCGTTTCCTTCTCACTATTTGTAAGATCACCTTTTTCATTCCTTAACGTAGTAAGCGGATTTATTCTGGCAGTAGACATCGCCTTTGTGTGTCTCATGCCCTCTGGTAGGCTGCTTATGCTCTGGAAGTGCCTTTTCCAGGCCGCTCTTTTAGCTTTTCACGTCTCCTTATTGAACTTCATGAGTATCCGCGAATATTCACTAAAGTTCTTGATTGCTTTCGCTTCAGTAAACACCCGGCGAGTTTCAAGTCTTAGCTTGGCGAGTTCAGGAGTCCACCATGGTTCAAGCTTTGCTTTTCTCTAGATAGTTATTTCTCCAGGCGGTGTTAACCGCCCGAACAATATGCGTATAATCTAATACCTATATTGCTTTAAAACTTATTTCCTACGTCCACCAATTAATGACTTTTTAAATTTAAGGTACATCTTAGAAAATAAACAATTACTGTACAAGTCAAAAACTGTTAAATTAAGACATTGCTAAGCCTGCACAGCTCTTCTAAAACAAAAACAAAAAGCATTTTACGATCGCCTGTTTCGAAATTGAGTTCGTACAAGGCACGGTGCGAGACGCCGTGAAGGGCCACGGTCGGTAATCAATTTTTATTATATACATATCTTTGTAGCAAGGCACAGACCACGATGTTATTTTTTGTGTGTGCTTAGTCAGAAGTTTAGAGGACTTAGCACGAACAGGCTGACGTTATTCTAACGCTGTCAAGAAAACGTGCAGTCAGGTTCAACTTTATTTAGTTTATTTGTAAGTGCTTAGCACGATTTTTCAACAATGCCGCGATAACGTCAAATGGTGTGTGCTTATCTCTTTGTTCTATAGACACTATATGAATACGTGTCTTATTGAAGGACAGGATTAATCATTATGACTAAAATTTCACGAATATAATTCTCGATGCCAACTTTATTGCTCTAGTTTTAGCCAGAAGTTTAAGACCCAATTTGGTTTAGCGAGCCACATTAGAACTCATAATGGTAAATAATATTATTTATAGTTTTGGATCGCCGTCATCGAAATCAATATGGAGGATATATCTCTATCTATCTTTATGTCCATCTATCTATGTCATCACGCCAGATCCCTTGCGGGCTAGACAGAGAGTACAAAGTTCCAACAGGTTCTTTCCTTACAGACCTCTTTGGCTTCCCCACCCCACTCTCATAGTTCGACACATACAGACTCGCTGGTTACGTAGACTCTTACATAAGGATATATTTAGTAAAATTATAGAGTAAAAAAGGTGGCATATCGACCCGATAGTCGAACGTCAATCTGTTCGTGCTAAGCCCTCGACAAAGTATCGATATAATACGTAGAAGTGCGAGATATAAGAAATTTCGATTAGCATTTAAGGGGTTGGATTGTATTTGTTTATTGATATTATAGTTATTTTTATTTATTTCTTTACTGCAACTGGTTGTGGCGTATTATGCGCGTGACAATCACAAATCCCTGGGTTCGACTCCTAGGTGCGGTTATTCGATTGAAAGGAATTATGGACTTACTCTTGTGTCGTTCACAAACAAAAAATCCATATAGGCAAATACCTAGACTGAAACAAACATTCGGGGGGGACATAAAGACTTGTCCCATGCTAGAATCTAATCTACGTCTACTCTATTAAGAACAGTAACTACTACATAAAGCTGATGTCGTCCGATTCTATAGACGAATCAATAAAGCTGGATGCCTACAGAAGAAACCAGGTGCCCTCGTGGCGATCTTTGGGGGAGGCCCACGGCGAACTCCTTTGCCTTTCAACCGAAATTTCCTTCTATACAAAATATTCGAAATTCAAGTAATCGATTTGGCTTTTACCAATCTGATACTGTTACCTAGTTTTAAGGGGGAACCTAACCCTAACTCCCAAAAAAAGGGTCTATTGACAGGAGATCGTTGATTAATGTACTGCGTATTTGTGATTAGTCATATATATATTTATATATATATATATATATATATATATATATATATATATATATATATATATATATATATATATATATATATATATATATATATATATATATATATAGGTAGGGAAATTGTTAAACAAAAATTCATTGATGTTAGAGTTTCCTTTAATTTTTTATTTAATAGCGAGACCGATTTCTTGTTATAGTCACCGTCCTATTACGTTTTGATTTGTAAAAAGATTTTATTCTTGTGTATTTTGTCAATATATTATACTAGAAATATTATATAGTATACTAGTAGTTTTCCGCGGCTTCGCTTTCGGCCGACAACAGCGCCATCTGCCGAGTGTATGTTACTTCTGGATAATGTAGCTTTTAAATGGTGAAAGAATAATTGAAACCGGTTTAGTATGGTGTCTGATGATGGAGCCCGTGAAGCCATAGGAACTTCGCAACAAGATATCTTATTTGTGTTTTGCTATAAAAGCTTGTTTTTAAAAAGGCGTTTTTAAATTAACATTATATTAAGTATAGATCTATTCTACAGTGATTGCAGTTACCTTTCGTCTAAACCACACATTTAAAAAAAATGATTTTAACTTTTTGTTCCAGTATACTGAAACAAAAAATTAAAATCATTTTTTTTCAAACAAGAAATCCCATAATTTGGAACATCACGAACATTTGTTCTTTTTAAACAATTGCAACTTTATAATTGACCCAACATCAATTACATAATAATAATTTAATAATATTAGCCCTGTTAAGAAACTATCCCACCGTTAGGCACGGGCCTCCTCTCAAACTGAGAGGGTTTAGGCCATAGTCCACCACGCTGGCCCACTGCGGGTTGGCGAACTTCACACACCTTCGAGAAACTCTTAGGCATGCAGGTTTCCTCACGATGTTTTCCTTTACCGTTAAAGCAAGTGATAATTAATTTTTAATACGCACATGCTTTCTAAAAGACAGAGTTGCGTGCCTGGGTTTGAACCCGAGACCTCTGACTTTGCAGTCCTACGGTCTACATAGACAAGTTTAATTAAATATGAAAATTAGCAATCCTACTCCTCGTATGTACACAAAATATTGTATAAATCAAACAACAAAGTTAGTTGCGAATGTGCAGTGCATTTCAAATAGCTCTCTGGGTTTTGATTTTCAATGGAATCTGAAATTATGCTGTAAATTCCGTGTAGTAACTGGAATTGTGTATTTGTGAGCTAATAGAATTCTCTTGTCTATTTGAACTTTAATCCGAGGGAATGAAAGTTCAAAATGATATTTACTAAATGAATTACAAAATTAGGGGTTTTTGGATACAAGAGTAAATACAATTTCCATAGTGAGACCGCCCAGTGGGTCAGTAATCACGAATTTGAACTTTAGAAATCAAAGGGTTTTTTAGGGTTATTATATTATATATATTATTCTATTGAAATATTCTTAATAACAGTCGGGAGTCTGGAATAGCTGGAAGCACATAAAGCTGACGAACAATTAGTACTTAACATTCAGAGTACAGTTTTGTAGTGGGATACCTGTACGAATTTCTGAAAATATCTTTCAAAATAGTTCTATATGCACTTTTAGAAAGTTGACCTTTGTGGCCCCGCCCCAGAGAGCGATGAAATAACCGATAACTAGCTGATTCCCTTAGCGATTTGAAGGTATAAATAAGGCGCATAACTCTGCTTGTGAGGATATCAATATATTTGTCCTAACTCAATCCATCATCGATTTCCACTCCAAGGTATTTCACGCTACTTGATCTAGTAAGTACGGGGCAGTTGCAGTGTAGTGATGAGTTTAAGCATGAGTGGGCTGTTATAGAGAAACATGGGTCTTACCATCGTCCGCAAAAAGTGGGTGTACACAGTACACTTCTGCCACCCCCGCTGGGGGAATATAGGCGGGACGTTGTTTTTTTTTTATTAAAAACAAAAAAATATTCTTCGACATACAACTCGTTTAATTTAATGGCACTCCTAAAAAACGGGAAAGTAAAAAGGAAGGCAGGACTATTGCGACCATCTGTCTGGCCAGACCGGCGCCTTCGCGTCTCACACACCCTGCCTGAGTACTTATTCGCTAAAACCAAACGCGACGCGTTACGATATCTTCATGAAATAATCATAAAAAGGTATTCTGTGCGCCTCTGGACTCAAGGATCATAACCTTAATTTATGGTTACTAGTTTAAAAAAAAAAACACCGTCACGCCTATAATCCCCCGAGGGGGTGGCAGAGGTGTACTGAGTACAACCACGTTTCGCCGGTGATGTTAGGTCCCATGTAATAGGGGGCGAGCCTATTGCCATATACCGGGCACAATTCCAGACTCCGGACTCGTACTGGGAATTTTTCGTTAGAAAAACTACATTTGTCCGACCTAGGATTTGAACCCATACCAACGAGGCAGTCATAGTTACTAGTTTAGTTGTTTATAAAAACGTAATCCCACAAAATTAACTTATTAAATGCTTAACCGATTACAGATAAACACCTTATACCTTAATATAAATGAAACAGAATAACATACGGGAAAAACTTAATATCAAGTATAGTATAATGTTAATTTAAAAAAACCAAAAAATATGAAATCAAAACTTAAATGAGATTAGTTTGGCAGGTTTTGAAATAAATACATGCGAAACCCATTTATCAAGATTGTGAAGATGTCAATAGAGTTAATGGCATTTAAAGATCTACAGAGCCTTGGTATAGGCGAGTTTCTACCAAAGACTTCGGCTCGCAGAGGTGGCATAAGTAAAGTGGTCGTGTATCTAGGAGCCACACCAGGAACTCTAAAACAGAATATACTTAAAAGTTGAGGACAATCCATAAGACCATTTTGTACAGAAAAATTAAGTCTAACACCGCCCTACATTATCCTAAAGATGACATTAAAAATGTTGTAGTCTTTCAGTATCCTCTGTATCTCTCTATCCTTAATATATGGGATGCATAGTGGGCTCTTCAGGCTACAGGACAGTATTCTAAAATGCTGCGGACAATAGTATTTGTTACGGGTTGGGTTCAATTTCCGTGCGGAATCCGAATCCGCGGCTAATCGATCCACAGGGTTGAATGATTTAAGCTCTTAACCACTGGAACAAGCCACCCGGCGAGTTACGTATTTGATTGGTCATAGCGAATAAGAATCTTTTGTACCCAAATACACGCTGCTTGCGTTAAATATCATTCGAATCGACACCGCTACCTCGTTTGATGATTTTCGGTCATGAGATCCCGGCTTCAAATCTTAGGTCTGACAAAGTATCAGTTTTCTATAAAAAAATCGGTGTCAGTCCAAAGTCTGGTATAGTGCCCGGTATAATACCTAGCTATTATATTGGAATTTAACATTGTTGGCGATTAGTACACACACCCAACTACCCTATTCCGCTTGTATATTATAATGATGTGTCATTGCAGATGGACTGATACGGGTATCTATCTATATATCTATATCATAATGCCAGTTCCGTTGGGGTTAGGCAGAGAGTACACAGTTCCAACAGGTACGGTTAATACGCTTAATACAATGCATTCCAATTTTTAACTTTTAATACAAGTACAAATTAAATTAAAGTTAATATTAACAGCGTCTTTTACTAAATATAATTATATCATTGTACTTAATGGCAAACAATTACAAACCTGCTAAAACTTTTCAAAGAAACCCGCTTCATATTTGTACCGCTTAATCTTTTGTTCTCTCGTTGTTCGTTCATTCAAGGCTACATCTAATAACAATGCCAACTTACTAATTAGAAGTTAAAAAACAGTTCATTAACAAAACACATTTTAAAAGTATCAGGTTAGGTAAAAGAAGTTTGTAGTTTAAAAAATCCTCATAACCTAAGTAAGGAACGGTCAAAGTCACTAGTAATTATAAACAATTTCGTTAGCAAAGATGCAGAAACGTTGCTTTCAAAGAGTACGCAGTCTTTTCATCAAAATATTAATAAGCTTGGTAGAAAGTTACATAAATAGAACTTTGACTTGACCTTGTCATTAGAACAATTCGATCGTTTATTAAACTTGCCGTTTTATCGTTTCATCGTTTCAACAAGGGATCATCACGCCAGATCCCTTGCGTCATCCACGCGGAATATCTTGATAGATAATAGAGACTGCTTCGTTGGTGGTCTAGTGGCAAAGCGCATCGCTTTGTGATCACGAGTACCTGGATTCAAATCCTAGGTTGGACAAATATAGTTTTCCTAACGAAAACCTTCCCAGTGTGAGTCCGGAGTCTGGTATTGTGCCCATTTTATGGCAATAGGCTCGGCAATCGTCAGCGAAAAATGAGTGTACTCAGTCAACCTCTGCCACCCGCTTGGGGAATATAGGCGTAACGGTGTTTAGTTTTTATTTTATAGTAGATAATTAATCCTCCGTCGTGGGTGCACAAAATCAATTTACATACTCCAACACCCAGATGGAAATAAATTATCGTACGTGACATAAAGATTTATTCTTAGCTCGAATGCATTTAGATTAGCGTAACGATACTGAGTTGATATGCTATCCTTTTCACACTACTGATTTACTATATAAAGATTAACGTGACAGACAGAACGTTACAGTACAGTAAGTCAAAGTAAACTTTGACCTGAACCTATAGGCTAAAAAAACACTTCGAAACGTAAGAATTATCATATTTTTTACATCTACCGGATCGTAATACCGACTCCACTGAAACGATCCGGCGAGTATCTCAGTGGGCTAGTCTATAAACTTAATTTCTTCCATTTGACTGACCTTTCTTATAATGATTGTTTCTTTGTCGATAATATCACGATAACGCTAAGCTCTCTGGTCAGTTTTGTAGCCCTTCTATTCACTGCTGCAGTTGTGGTCTGAATGTAATCAGAGGTATTAGCGTGATAGGTATATAACTAGTATAATGATATACTGAAGGATAAGTACGAACAGAAGGCTTAGCACGAAAAGATTGACCTAAGCGTGGGGCTAGCAAGTAATAATGTTGTCTCGTTTATGTTTAGTATTTAGTAAATTTTTAGTTTGACTCGGATGACATATCAACTCGCTAGCGTCACGCTAAAGTCAATCTTTAAAGGTTTCGCCAGAAAGCTGACGCAGCGCGACAAGAGCGCGACGGTGGCGCGGCTTGAGAATTGTAATGTACTGAAATATACAGGAGATGCCACACAGCGCAGCCCCGCTCGACGCAACGGCAAACATCGCGACCGAACGTAGACGAACGCTTCTGTTACGTTCCCGTTGCGCTCCGTCGGCTATTTGACAAAACCTTTAGTCCTAAGCTCTCAGGTTGACCCTATTGTAAGATTGTTACGAAAACGAATTGTCACGTTCGTATTTATTTACTAAATTTGTAGTGTGAAAAGGATGGCATTTCCACTCTACAGCGTTACGCCAAAGTTGGCGTAATCAGTTCGTGTTTACCCTCTGGAAACGAACTTACTGACCGGAACGTCATGCTAGTGAAACCAGCATAGCGGTTATACCGTGTGTTGATTCATTAGTCAGTATTTCCATCTCTGCGGTGAGATGACAATAGCGCTTGGCTGTTCGCAATCTCTCCACTAGCAATCAAGCCAATCTTGACCAATATCGGAACGTCAAATCCTCTATACACGGTTCCGTGGGTTTAATTTGTTTACGTACATGTTATGTTACGTATTGGCAAGCGCAGCGTGGGACGGCCGCCTGTCAGATGGACTGACGATTTTGTGAAGATCGTTGGATGCAGGTGGCATCTGACCGGTTGCGCTGGAAAGCGGTTGAGGAGGCCTACGTTCAGAAGTGGACGGGTATAGACTTAGATGATCATGATGATAGCAAAGATATACGGATAAAATAAATAATGTGGATATTATTGGTAAAAGTGGCTTCCGTCACTAATGTGGATGGTATATAAGAGACCAAGTTTGAAAAGGTATGGTTTAGGCGTTATGTGATTTTCTTCTTCTAGATGTCGTGCAAGTAAAAGGAATCTATCTATCTATATCATCACGCCAGCTCCCTCGCGGGGTAGGCAGAGAGTACAGAGTTCCAACAGGTTCTTTCCTTACATACCTCTCTGGCTTCCTCCACTCTCATAGTTCGTCTCATACACACTCGCCGGTTACGGAGACTTTTGACTTACCCTTCAGATAAGACACGGTCTATTTGGTCATGGTAAGATAGTCTAGGTTTTCCCCGGTACCTACATCCTTCCACTTTCGCATTGTATATCTGTTTTGTCATTCTTTCTTCCGAATTTTCTATATGCCCGAACCAACGGAGCATACTCTTTCTCATCTTTACACCGATACTATCTTTCATTCCTACCGCTTTCTTACTACGCTGTTGCGAATACGGTCGGTCAGCGTGACTCCGCATTTATCCTGCTTTCGTTCTCCTTCTTACATACCCAACTCTCACCGCCATATAACAGCTGCGCCTTTTGGCTTAAGTGCCGGCTTCCAAGTAGCCTTCCCATCGCACCATTCACTCTATTCCCTGCACTCACTCTTCTCTCTATATAAGCGGTGTATTTCCCATCATTATTGAAGGCGCATCCAAGTTATACAAACTCATTCACTTGCTCCAGCACATTGTTACCAACCACAATACTTGCATTTGTTCTGGTTTCATCCCTTCTCTTTTTACCCCTTCATTCATCGCATTCGGTCTTTGAAGACTTTTATCCAGATATATATAAACAGTCCAGCAGACAGCACACAACCCTGCTTGACGCCGATGTTAACGTCAAACCAAGGTGACATGTTACCACCCACCCGTACGCATGCCTTGCTGTCCACATAAGTGGGCTGGACGGCTCGCAAACAGAGTGCCGTTTATACCTTACTCTGGCAAAATGTCCCAAAGTCTCTTTTACACGACTCTATCAAACGCCTTCTCCAGATCCACAAAACCGCAGAAAACCTTCCGGTCTACTGCAAGATGCTTCTCTATGATGTTGCGGAGGGAGAAAACTTGATCCGAACATCCTCTTCCAGACCTGAAACCTCCCTGTGCCTCGCACAACATTCCAACGGACTTCTTGCGCATTCTCCGTTCAATAATTTTACCGTACACGGGCTTAGGCTGATCAAACTGATGGCTCTGTAATTGGTGCAGTCATATTGTGAGCCCTTGCCTTAATACAAGGGTACTATTACTGCGCGGCGCCAATCTGTAGGGACTCTACCGGTCTTCCAGCAAAGATTTGCAAGGACCTAAAAAGCGTCCCGGACGCAAGTTCCACCATATTTAATCATCTCGGCAGATATTATTTCTATCCCCGCAGCTTTACCATGTTTCATACTTCGTATCGCTAATTCAACTTCTTCTATAGTGACGTCCTCTGTGGACTCTGGTGCCGCAAACTCGCCTCTGGGCTCGTCTGTAGCACCAGCATCCGGGGCATCCTCATACATTTCTCCAAAGTATTCACATCACCGGTTTAGCACAGCTTGTGTGTCTGCAAGAATGTCACCATCTTTAGATTTTATCTTTTCCATTCTGGAGCCTGACGAATCACCTCGAGCCTTTCTCACCTTGCTCCAAAAGAGATTGGTGTTGTTCTCAAAGTTATTCGCCAGCCTCTCCTCCTCAATCACACTAGCTCTTACACGCTTTTCTTTCACTAAAGTTTTGGTTTATTTCTTTCCTCATCTCTGTCATACTGTCATTTAGATTCAAAGAAGAAACATAGTCCTGCCACGCTTTCTTCTTATTTTCTACAAAGCAATAATAATAGTTATAACGTTCCGCTTTCCTTTTTACAAAAAGGAGACCAGACAGACCATCGCGGAGTAGGCAGAGAGTACAGAGTTCTAGCAGATTATTTCCTTACATACCCAGAGGAAGCCAGAGGGTTTCCTCCACTTTTATATTTCGTGTCATACAGTACGATGAATAAATACTTTTTTTAATAAAAAGTTACTCGTAGCTTTTTTAAGATTTTTTATCTCGCATCTGGAAGATCCAAACTCTATATTTATTTAAAAGCCAACTTTTAAGTAACTAACGTTGATCACTTTCCAGAAAATATTTATTATAAGTCTCGCTAACCTACTTGTAATAAATTAAGTTTTTACTAAGCAACCGGGTCTGCGAACTTTGCGTAATAAGCCGCGGTTGGATGTGGCTATTCATAACTTTCTTCCCTGAATAGCAAACCTGGTGCCGGTACATGATGTACCGGTAATTTTAGAAGTTTAAAAAATATGACAAAATATAATGAAAGATGCGTCCGTTTAAATAGATCAAGTGTTTAAGAAGATAGAATAAAACCCTTATAATAAGTTTTTGTCCTAGGTGTAGTTAATTATGTCCTAAATATCGGCGTATTTTATTAATAAACAGATAAGTAAAACAGTCTGGAAATATGAACTCCCTTTGATTTTATTTATTTATGTATTTAATAGAGGTAACGTCTGTATAGTAAAGGATAGTTTTTTATTAAATCTCTAAAGTATGCTAATTTATCCTCTGTGATACAAATATTTGGCACAACCAGACATATCAAAATACCATTTCGACCATTCAAGTTATTTTCGACGACCAATGCAACATAAATTATTTTCCAGTGTTAAAAGTGCTATGTAAACGACAATGTAAAAAAGTGACTTGATGAATTGAACTTTAATTACATTCGTTTACTGTGATTATCATCATGTCAAATGACTAATAAAACTTAAAACTTCTGAAGTAAAATTGTAAATATTAATAAAATAAAAATACTCATAAAATAATATTCAACAATGTACTAACCAACCCTTTTGTAAATAAATATGTAAAATACAACGTTAATAAAAAGTGTAAATCTTAAATGTAAGTGTAAATAGTGATGTGGTTTATCCAATAATGCTCACATTGAAGTAACATACAAGATTTGCACCCAGAAGCCGATAGAAGCACCGCCAAGATGCAGGCAATATTATTCGCCGGCGCCGGGTAAGTGGAATATATTACGCCAACACATATGAATGAGAATTTAAATGTATGGTAATAGTAGTAAATCAGCCCATACCGTCCCACTGCTGGCCTTATTTCACGAGATGAGAGTGAAATGATTTCTCTCCCCCTACTTATAAAAATCAACTCAGCAGTGGGTCAGTATAACCTAGAGGTCGTACGTGATAGACTACGTAGACACAATGCGGTTTGATGGAAACAGATTTGTGGTTATACTTTTGGTAAATGTGGAGTAGGCAGGCCCCCTACAAGGTGGATTGAAGAGGTAAGGATCGGTGAAGGACGCAGGTAAAAGCTGAACGATATTTGAAGAAGGTATTTGTCCTGCAGTGGACGCAAATGAATGTCTTTTGGCTCATGATAATTGGTAAGTTTTTTTTTTTTTTTTAAAAAAACGTTGCCCCACACTAGGATTAATTCCTGTGTCGTGGGTGCGTTTACAAACATGAAAATTCACATACACAAATACCCAGACCGGAGCAAATAATTGTGGATCACACAAAGATTTGTCCCGTGCGGGAATCGAACCCGCGACTATTAGACACAGTGGGCGGGGCAGGCTAAGCCCTTAACCACTGCGCTAAATCGTCCGTTGGAACTCATCAAGCTGCCCATAAGACATCCAATTCGACTAATCAACTACTACTAATGTAAAAAGGGACGTTCCTTTCAAAGCACGGCAACGCTTTAATATCCATAAGCTACAAACGGTCACTGCCCACCTAGACTGATCGAGTGGCAATCTTTTTAAGCTTGGCAATAGTTAAAAACATTCTCGCAGCGCTACAAAAACCTCCTCAGAAATGATATGGTAGTATATTAATAGTTTTATGTATGGTCTATACAGACGCGTAAAGGTAAGCAAGCATCGTCACAGTATGGACTCATGAAAACGGTCACAGGTGTAGTGGTCGGCCGAGACGAAGATGGCGTGACGACTTTTACACTTTTGTGGGAAAGACATGGAAACTACTGGCCCAAGATCGATTTTTGTGGAGAAGTAAAGGGTAGCTTTCTGTCCAGCAGAGGGAATCAGAATAGGCTTATAAAAATGTTTTATAAGTGATTTTTTGTACTTAGATAATGGGACAGAGATTTGTAACATCGTTTTGTAGAATAAACTACATAAGTCTCGAACATTTTCACTTTTTTTGGAATACATAGAGTATATCCGATACGCGAAGAATTTTACAATCGTTCGGCAACATTGGAAATCTAAAAGCAGGTTATACTGCTTTGTGTTATAGTATTAACTGGCTTACTCTTTGAGCACTACAAAGGCAATCATAAGGTTTTAGAGTTCAAAGATAATTTGTATGGCTCCTAAATCTATGCAGTTAGTGTAGTAAGGTCTCTGTGCATTGTTGATGGCTATAGTAGTTGAGGAAATATCAGATGCAGATAAATTTATAATATTAATTTCGAAATTATCATAGCAGAAATAAGTATTTGGTATTAACCGAGCATAAAAATTTAAGCTTTTGTAAAACAATCCGAAAATTGGTAGAAATAACTTTGCCACGAACGGTTTCCCATCTGACTAAACGAGCTAAACGCGTAACCTTGGTGATCACAAAGAACTTGACGTTCCCACAGCTCAACAAGCACCTCTTACAGAATCTTGAAGCCAAACTTGTTACAAGTAACACAACCAAACTAGTGTATGCATATACGAGATAGGTGTTAAATAAGTAACACGATGTCCTACTTTAGTACCAAGCGACAGCAACGTCCATTAGGCGGCTTCTGAACTTCAATGGCTTTCGCGAAGTTTGCAGCCGTTGCAGGTCACAACTGATGCACACGATGTGGCCGGTCTCCAGAGTGGTTAAGTCTATTTGGCAAATGGAATTGGGCAAGCTCACTAAAAAGTCGACGCTTACAATGGCTATTAGTTGCGAGTCACTTCTTTGAATCTAATATAGTCGAGAGTGGTGATGGCTGCTCAACATTGATTGATATATTTTTCGTACCAATTGATAGATCAAGAACAAAATGACATCAAAAAATGGCCGTGTTTGAATGATTGTAAAATAACATTGTAAAATGACTTAGAAAGGGTTTTCTAAAATTCTTCCCCTTAGGGGTGTACAATATTTTCCCGTTTTAATTATCATCGCCATCATCAGCCGAAAGACGTCCATCGCACGACAAAGGCCTGCCCGAAAGATCGCCACGACGACCGGATTTGTGCTGTATGGATTCAATTTTACCTGCGACCTTCATCAGGTCATTGGTCCTTATAGGGGGGCTTGCCGACTCCCCGTCTTCCAGTACGCGGTCGCCAAACTGCATCTCGTCTATATCGACGTGTCCAACGAACAACTGTATATAAATACTGGATTATAGGACTATAATTCAGTATTTATATTTAACATAAATAAAAGTAAGCTTATCCACGGGCACGAAAGTTGCAAACGCTATTGATATCTCAAGCGGGATTGGTAGAGTTGCACTATTTACACCTACATGACATCGATATTATCTCTCAATGAATAGAGAGCGACCGACTGCCATTATTTCGGGTACTATTCCAGACTCCTGACAGGGACTGTGATTTATATATTGGAAAAACACGTTTTATCCGACTCTTGACCTCGTGCCCGCCACTCGTGCTAAGGCAAATACAGAAAAATAGGCAATTTTACATAAACATAAAAAAATATAGTCTGCCTTCGCTTAGTCTGCTTAGTAACAACAGATTGGACGTTAGCGTAACACTGGGAGTGGATACCTATGCCATCCATTTCACTAAAAATTTTCTGATTAATGATGGACGTGACAGCGAGCTTTATCAACAACGTTCCGTCATTGTTAGATTTAAAAGTTTCACCTGAATTTATGAATAGGTTTTTCGTATTTTAATTATTCAATCGAACTCAAATTCACACACGGTTTTTACAAATTTGTCAGCACAGACAGTCCCTAATAACAGTCCTTTGTTCAGGTGAATCACAGGGCCACTCAAACCACCCTCTCCACCACAGTACTACGTCCCGAGTCTGCTAATTGTTGCGTCGCATGGCTTTTAACTAATTTAACATACATTTAATGGCTTGGCCTGAAACTCTGTACTTCAGGTACCCGCGATGGCACTACGGCTTATTTCCTACCGAACTACGAGTAGTTATGTAGGTATACTAAATGAACTTTGATTTATATGTAGCTACATGTGATATATGGTTTAATTCGCAATGATGTTAAACAAAGAAAGAGTTAAAAAAATAAGATTCAGACATAAACACAAATCTTTGTCTGTATCTACCTATACTAGTGGTCGCTCATAGGTCGATATTCGACCTACTCTTTCAACGTTTGCTGGTTATGTTTGACATTCAGTAAGACTATAGACAAATAATATTAAAGACAAACATCAATTTGACGTGTATTGTGTCAAATACATGGTAGTGTGTGTAATGTTTGTTTCATTGATTTAATGTATGTTTTATGAATCATTTAAAAAAAATATTAGCATTCTGCACTCCTTCTCTATATAAATTATAAGTGTGGGAAATTTCATACTCCTCCGTCCGCGCAATTTTCGTAAAAAGGGGTACAAAGTTTTTGCTTCACGTATTAATATAATGATTCCGCCATAATACAATCGTCACTCCAGAGCAGCCAACTGTTTTTATGCACTGCCGTGCTGACAACGACTCAATTGTTTATTAAGCCAAAAGAACGACAGATAATAAAAATAAGTTATATAATTAATAAAATGTTTGTTGCACGAGATGTAAAAAATGATCAATTTGTAGCGACGGTGTTTTTGGTCAGAGAAGACTGACAATAGAACCTTAATAATGTTCAAACTTATAATTTAAATTAATTATGGTCGAATTTCGACCAATGGGCGACCACTAGTTTGAATAATAGCGTAATTACTAATATTTGATATTGTTAAGAGTAACTGGAATGTTTATATGAAATAATACAGCTACGTTACATTTACACTTCTGAACTAGTTTTATTACACAGGGCTACAATTTTTTTTTTGGTGCTGCTCTGTTTGTGTCTATGGTCGATCAAGTAGGTAATTTACAATATATTGTCATACGTTATTTGTACTCATCAGCTCTAGTTTACCTTCTACCCTCATTTAATTTTTACCGGTCTTTTTCGTAAGTATTCATTATTACAATAACAGCGATAAAGTTTATGTTACTATATCATTATGGCTAGTACGTCCAGAGGTTGTGTTAACAATCCTGATACATTTTGTTATGTTTGTGGTGAATACATACTAAAAGATCAGCGTAAATCGATAACAGACACTGTGAATCGTCTGTATTTTGCTTACTTCGGTATTGAAATTCGACACCAAGATAAAGTGTGGGCGCCTCATAGTGTATGTAAACTATGCGTTGAACATTGTCCCTTTCTCCCATTGTCGCAACAATGGGAGAAAGGGACACGTAAGTCTTTGAAGTTTGGAGTGCCTATGATATGGCGAGAACAAAAAACCATTATGACGACTGTTACTTTTGTATGACTAATATAGTGGGCATCTACAATCGCCGTAAATAGAAATAACCTAATATTCCTTCAGCACAAAGACCTACTCCGCATTCAGAAAATGTTCCAATACCAGCTTTTCACCAGGTAGAGCAGCAATCTCAGGAGGAAATAGCTGAAACACCTATTTCTTCTCAAGTAGATGATGACTTTGAATACTGCGGAAACACATCAAATCCTAAGCCATTTTCGCAGAATGAGCTTAATGACCTTATCAGAGACTTAGATCTTCCTAAGGAATATGCTGAGCTACTAGCGTCCAGATTAAAAGAACAAAATTGACTTTCCTCAGATGTTCGAGTGTCTACATACCGCACGAGAGAACGACACTTATTACAGTTTTTTTGATCTGATAAATAATTTGTGTATTGCTGTAATGTGAGTGGTTTCCTGATATTCATGGGTTTGACGATCTATCAGCCCAATGAATGGCGTATCTTTATTGACAATAATAAACGAAGTCTCAAAGCAGTTATTCTAAATATTGGAAATAAATATGCTCCCGTTCCAATTGCTCTCAACATCTGAAAGAAGAATATGAGGTAATTTCAATTCTTTTACAGAAAATAAAATATTTTGAACATAACTGGGTGATCTGCGTCGAATTGAAGATGGTTAATTTTTTATTGGGTCAACAGATTGGTTATACTAAATACCCATGCTTTATTTGTCTCTGGGACAGTCGAGCCAAATCACACCATTGGACTCAAAAAAATTGTCCTGTGAGAGATGCTCTTGTTGTCGGAGAAAGAAATGTTATAAATAAACCCTTAGTTTCAAGAGAAAAAGTCATTCTTCCGCCATTGCATATAAAATTAGGGCTGATGAAACAGTTTGTTAAGGCTCTCGACAGAAATGGTCATGTTTTCAGTTTATTTCACAGAAATTTCCTGGTTTAAGTTCTGAAAAACTTAAAGCATACCTGCTTTAAGTTTTTCAGAATCTTTAATGTACCTCAAATACGTCAGTTAATGAAAGTCACCACTAATTTTGAGACTTCTATGAATGATCTGGAAAGGCTTGCGTGGAAATCTTTTGTAGCAGTTACACAAAATTTCCTCGGAAATCATAAGGCTGATAACTATGTAGAATTAGTAGACGAAATGCTGGTTCGTTTCAAAAATTTAGGCTGTAAGATGAGTATAAAATAACACTATCTCAATAGTCATCAAACGAAGAAGAAGGAGAACGTTTCCACCAAGATATAAAAACGATGGAGATACCAAGGAAGGTGGGACACCCATATGATGGCCGACTATTGCTAGGGAATCATGGAAAATTGCCCACGTCAGACTCATCCTAGAAAATCAAGGCAATTTCTTGATGTTTAATACCAATAAAATATTATTTTTTTGCTGAAAACTGTATTGTTTATATCTCGGGAACTCGAGCTGATAGAAAAAAAACCGGTAACAATTTTGATATCACCATGTAAGACATACTTAAAATCAGGTCTAAAATCTCCGGCACCAAAATCAATGTAGGCCTGTGTTATACAAGGGATCATGATAAAATTTCTGGCTCTTTATTTGCTATGACCCAACGCGGCGGGTTTCGATAACATCGTACAATTGTGTGTTCTCTATGATACTGGAGTACCATTAAACGATCATTTCACGAAGGTATCGAAACGCGCCTCGTTACGTGATCATAGCGACTAAGTGTCCTAAATAATAACTTTACACATCAATTGCTTCGCGCAAATTGCATTTAAAAGCCCTTTGAGTTGGCGAACCTTGTCGTTCGCCGGAACAGCTTCATTCTAACTTGGGGCGAGCACAAAGACCTTGACGTGAAACAAGGGGAAGCTACCGCAACTTCCTTACCTAAACTATTTTAATCTGATTGAGTTCATACATTTACGCAATTTTGCTGCTGATGAATAATAACAATAATAATTTCCGAACGATTGTAATCTATCTATGTATCTATATAATTACACCATATCCCTTGCGGGGTATGCAGAGAGTACAGAGTTCCTGTTGGAACTCACATTCGGTTCTGTCAGAGTAACCTAACACACCTCTCTGGCTTACTGCACTGTCAGAGTTCGTCTTATACACGCTCGCCGGTTACGGAAACTCTTGACTTGCCCTTTAGATAAGATACGGTCTATTTAGCATGGTATGTACGATTGTAAAGCTGACATAATTACAATAATTTATTTCCGCACCGGTATCATAAAGTATTCTAACCAAACTAAAACCATAAAC
This sequence comes from Phalera bucephala, assembly GCA_905147815.2. Lineage (NCBI taxonomy): Eukaryota > Metazoa > Arthropoda > Insecta > Lepidoptera > Notodontidae > Phalera > Phalera bucephala. The sequence continues at coordinate 2,338,750 of LR990609.1, read as the reverse complement.
TTACGCATAAATTTCTATGTCGCAGTGACAGCTAAGTTATCTATAGATCTTGAGTATTCCCAAGAAACAACTCGTAAATACGAAGAAGCAAAAACTACGGACCGTATATTGCTAGGCGGAACACGATTTATACAAATAATTTAATATGCACAAGATGGGGATTTTCACAAACAGATTTACTTTATCGTATCGTTGTCGAGAAAGCATGATACCATACATGATTTACAAAACAAGGGAAAATAAAACTAAAATGTGCGGTCGGGGGGAGGTCGAGGGGCCCCGTCAGGAACGAAGCTCTAATCAGACAATGTAATACACTGTTAATAAAATTGTTAGTTATAGAAAATCGATTGTATTTAACGGGAGTATACTCTGACCATCGAGCACATTTAACTAACACGTGATGTGGACAAGTATGGCGGCCAGCGCTTACGAAAACTTACGATAACATCTAAACTACGCCGGGCGGAACTGAATATCTCGTAACGTTTTGTTACGATTTTTACCTGTCAACTCCTACCGCAAGCTGTGTTATGGAACTACGAGTACGTTCCAAAAAACATTTATTTAACCACACACACACTCACATATACATGAACCACACAATAGCGATAAGAAACTACAGCTCTGTAGTTGAATGTCAGAGATCAGGTACATACTTGATCTATGTCAAAGATAATGTGGGGCAGAACAGGCTGCTGCTTCGGCATGTTCGTCATTATCATCATCACTTCCAGCTTATTCCACCCTCTACATAAACCCTCCCTTTTACGCTATACATCCCTATCCTTACTTTTTTTCTTGTGGAAAATCCTGCATAAGACTTCCGCGAGCCTCAGTCAAAAACAAAAGATTGCATAGGCCAACAAGATCTCTTACAAACGTGAACGTGTCAAGAATGATTTCATACATTTTTTACAACTACCACCGGATTGGAACGCGGCCTCACACTGAGAAGAATCGGTGCGAAACACAGCGGGCTAGTTTTTAGCATTTCTGTGTATCTTTCTTTTTATTACAAAATTGTTTTATAACAACAACGTATTTTACAGAAGTGTATTAAGGACTTGCTGAATGGGGAACTGCTCAAACTCAATTATTTTTATCGTCGATATATGTTAGCCAATAACTGTCGATAATGGACGTTTTTGAATACAGGTACAAATTATTAGTAAATAGACTTGTTCCGTACTAAAATTGTAGAGCATAATGAGTTAATTAGATCGAAGCGGAGGCCTAAGGACGGTGCGCTAATAAAATAAGAGGCGCAGTTTCCAAGATGTCAGGAGCAGCACGGAATATTTTTCTTAACGGTCTTGATATTTTTTCACCAATCAGATTATTCAAATATACTTTACGATATTTAGTTTTTAAATTAACGCGAATATTACATACATAAATAAAACTATTTTTCGTGTTCAATTGTATTACGGTTTATTTTTTATTTTTAAGTCCCCGACGTTACGAGTGCTTTGCAGCACCGAGCTGTGGTCACGAGAGAAACTGATGTGTTTGACGTTCAAAAGTATTTTACGAGTTGATATAATATTAACTTTGAAGGATTTCCAGGATTCGTGAAGGATAGATAATTTTTAACCACCTTAAGGAATGAATCTTCATCATAGATTATGCTCTGGCTGATCATTCCATTGGTATTTCTGATACTACCATTTACAAGCCCTATTCGTGCTATAATGAACTTCTCTCACAAATATTTCTGGGGGAAGCCTTTGCCCAGCAGTGGGGTGGTATAAATGTACAGCCTTTAATTAATCTGCGTGAAAAGAGCAGTTTTATTGTTTTTCTGCTTCTTGGTTTGATTTCTTTGAGGCGATGGTGTAAGTATGTATGGAAATTTCGGTATAAAAATCTAGACGGTTAATCTATATCAATCGAGTGTTTTTTTTTATAAATAAAAAAAGATACCACAAAGTAACTAACTACATCACAGTACGTTACATTCTTTGAACCTCGTTGTTTTCAATTTATATGGCCTCAATCTAAGCTTGTTTTTATAAAAAACTTTATATCAGCTTACGTGATACACAAATAAATAATCACAATATTAAAACAGGAAAAATATATGCAATAACGTAAACCTATTGATAATAAATCGCCTATACCAGAAATTATACTAAAATATATTATTCTCTATCTATCTATATCATCACGTTTGATTCCTTGCGGATTATCGTATTATTCAAAACGTATCTTACATAGTATTGTGAAATATGTACCTACAATTACTTATAGGTTCTTATGAGCCGGTCCTTCCGCCGAGGTGACCCAATTCGACACATAATAAAGTTTTGCACAGACAATAATTGCATAACTTTCCTATCATTATACTGGCACAGGGAGCTAAAGTTTTCATACAATATTGTGCCTTATGACAGGTTCCGGGTGCCAAGAGGTTTGGCATGGCTACTGCTGTTACGATCTTTGTTATTGCCTTCCGGCATCATTCGCTCCTATATTTTTAACCACCAACGAAAACTGTTTAAACTCACAAGTGAATGAGATTTTCCAAATCATGGTAGGATCGCCGTGCAGTGTTATGTGGTATAGGGCGATTTAATGGTGTTTAATACTAAATAACTCTTCTAAAGAAAGAAAATCTACTGCAAAAATAAATATATATTTGAAGTAGGTGCCAGTCGGTCGGTCCAGTCGATTACTTCGCACCGACATCAAATATTTTATGGAGTCCATATGTGAGTGATGACGAAGGTGATCTAGCCCTCGGCCCGTTGGATCAAGTAGCCTATGTTCGATTCCGCATGAGATGAATCACTGCGTGACCCACGGATATTTGGCTCGGACTGAGAAATTATACATTTAAAATTTTTTAAGGACTAAACCCGCCGTATTGAGCAGACCATAGCACAGAACAAGGGCTCCAAAGTGTTCGCAAGAGACGCGTCTATTGGGCAAAGCCAGTTGACGAAGCTGAAGACGGAGGACGGAAACGTAACGTCGAATAGGTCAGAGGTGCTCAGGGAGATAGAGAGGTTCTATGGGCAGTTGTACACCTCAGTAGCTGAACCTGTTGTTGACTTGGTAAAAGACCCAAGAGCCAAGCTAACCCGACACTACACTGAAGATATCCCGGACATCAGCCTGTACGAGATTACGATGGCTCTCAAACAACTCAAAAATAACAAAGCACCAGGCGAAGACGGAATTACCGCAGAGCTTCTGAAAGCGGGCGGAACGCCGGTACTTAAAGTTCTTCAGAGGCTGTTTAATTCCGTCTTGCTCGAAGAGAAAACGCCGGAAGCATGGAACAGGGGAGTGGTGGTACTGTTTTTCAAGAAAGGTGATAACACTTTACTGAAGAATTATAGGCCCATCACACTGCTGAGCCATGTTTATAAGTTGTTTTCGAGAGTCATCACGAATCGTCTCGAACGCAGGCTTGATGACTTCCAGCCTCCCGAACAAGCCGGTTTCCGGAAAGGCTTTAGTACCATAGACCACATACATACGCTGCGGCAGATTATACAGAAGACCGAGGAGTATAATCGGCCACTATGCTTGGCGTTTGTGGACTATGAGAAAGCCTTCGATTCGATCGAGACTTGGGCGGTTCTTAGATCTCTCCAGCGATGCCGCATTGACTATCGGTACATTGAAGTGTTGAAGTGCTTGTATAATAACGCCACCATGTCAGTCCGAGTACAGGGGCATTGCACGAAGGCGATCCCCATAAAAAGAGGAGTAAGGCAGGGAGACGTCATTTCTCCGAAACTGTTTACGGCCACCTTAGAGGACGCCTTCAAGCTCTTGGAATGGCAAGGACTTGGCATCAACATCAATGGCGAATACATCACTCACCTTCGATTTGCCGACGACATTGTGGTCGTGGCGGAGTCGCTGGAAGATCTAGGACGAATGCTCGGTGACCTCAACAGAGTATCTCAACAAGTGGGTCTTAAAATGAACATGGACAAAACGAAAATAATGTGTAACGTCCATGTCGTACCCACCGCACTCACCGTTGGGAACTCTACTCTTGAAGTTGTCGACGAATACATTTACCTGGGACAGGTAGTCCGGTTAGGTAGGTCCAACTTTGAGAGAGAGGTCAATCGACGAATCCAACTCGGCTGGGCAGCGTTCGGGAAACTGCGCAACATCTTCTCATCCAAAATACCTCAGTGCCTTAAGACTAAAGTTTTTAGTCAGTGTGTGTTACCAGTGATGATATATGGATCAGAGACGTGGTCTCTTACTATAGGTCTCATAAAAAAGCTCAGAGTTGCTCAGCGAGCTATGGAGAGAGCTATGCTCGGCGTTTCTCTACGCGATCGAATCAGGAATGAGGAGATTCGTAGAAGAACCAAGGTCACCGACATAGCCGTTAAGATTAGCAAGCTGAAGTGGCAATGGGCGGGCCACATAGCGCGTAGATCGGACGGGCGTTGGGGCAGAAAGATTCTCGAGTGGAGACCACGTATTGGCAAGCGCAGTGTGGGACGACCGCCTGCCAGATGGACCGACGATCTTGTGAAAATCGCAGGAAGTCGTTGGATGCAGGTGGCATCGGACCGGTTACGCTGGAAAGCGATTGGGGAGGCCTATGTTCAGCAGTGGACAAGTATAGGCTGAGATGATGATGATGATGATGAAACCCGCCAGACGTTCCAACTGAAAATCCAGGATATGGTATAGCCTCCATAGATAACAACATAGTTTGAACTCGGGGTGTCCGGGAGGGCTTTAGTTGTATTGAAACCCGCAACAAATTTAATTAGAAAGAAAAGAAATTGAGTGACGAATCGAACCTACTTGCATTCCTAACCCGCTTGAAAGATTTAAGAATCCATTTGCACGCCGGCTGCCGCTTTCCGATGCAGGACCCTTATCTGCTATGACCAAACGCGGCGCGTTACGATAACTTTGTAAAATGATTGTGTAATGTTAGTCCGTGTGCCATTGGAGTACTATTAAACGGTCGTTTCACGAAGTGTTCGTAACGCAATACGTTACGTTTTTATTTGAATATAGCGAATAAGGGTACAGGGCGACTAGTTGATCTATTTACATCGTTCCATCACATCCTCGCTTCGTAATCGCGTTACGTGCTCGATGGTGGCCGATGTTAACGTTATTAATGATGCTCGTCGGTCTCTAACGTTCTAGTCACCAACTTAATTATTACGTCGTATCAGATTTTGTATTTCCTTCACATAAGTTAGTGAGGTGGAAAATCTGTTTTACCACGTTTTTATTGACTCGTTTAGTTGCTAGCGGCTTTTTGACTTTATATCAGAATTATTTGGAAAAATAACCGGCGTCTCAACTTAGTTGCTTCCTAGTTTTGCAGATTTAATATATTTAGAAGAGTTCTGTATGGAATGAAACTATCCTAGAAAAAAACAAGGGGTAGACAGAGAGTACAAATATGCAATAGGATTTATCCTTACAGACTTCTCTAGCTTCCTCCACTCTTATAGTTCGTCTTATATACGCTCTCCATTTACGGAGATTCGCGACTTATTCCTATTGAAAAAATCTGTCTCAGTCCGGAATTAAACATTTTACCCCATAAATGGCACAACAACTCGCCTCTATATCTTACAGGCTCGAGCTAAATGAGTGAGATGGTGATAAGAGTATCACTATCTCGCTGATTTAGCCCGACCTAACATCGTCAGAAAAATATTAATATACAAAATGACGATGTCAATATTTGTTTATTAATTTATTGACACAATTTACAATATATTGCCCAATTTTAATCAGAGCCACCTCTATGAATTTACATGAACTAAACTACTTTCCACACTATATCTGTTTCCATGCATTTTTATATATTTTGAGACAGCGCCCTCTGAACACAATTTTCCACACCAAGTCCCTTTTAGCGCCCTCTACGGAAAACTCACTTTCGCTACTTGAGCGTATATGCTACTAGATGGCGCTATAGTTTAAAAAGTGGCAAGTTGGGAACACTCAGCCTCTATTCGTTTCCATTACTCACTAGGTAGCGTTGAACTGGCGCTTTACTCGGGAACTTGGAAAATGTTTCAAGCTTTGAATGTTTTCGCTACTCTCCGCCAGACGTCGCTAAAGGTATGCAGCAATAATATCGACTAGGCCACCCGGCATTTTTGGACGTCTTGCCAAACTACAACCTTGTTATACGTACGTACTCTCTGTACACGATGACGTCAGTGCTGCACAAAGAATAATCTATACAATATGTAACAGGGGTAGGTAAACTATTCAGCCGTGATAAAATCTACAGATATATGTTACCTGGAAAATAGCAGAAGTTTTCAAGTTTCTTATGGCTTTATGGTGCGCACCGTAGACCATATTTACAGACATTACATTGTACAGCACACATACAGTGTCCTTTAACATTTCATTGAATAACCAAATATGATATATAAAAATGTTACATTTATGAATTAATACTATTATACCTCTTAACAATTATGGGAACCATGAAAATTAATTAAAAATAGTCGCTTTCTCTGCACCTCGCCAACTTCTGATAGTGTAGTGAAAATATTCTACCTATGCTCCTGACATTTCTATACATTTATAAACCAAATAATTAGGTATTTGGCAAACCGAAGTCTTTAGATCGAATGGCCTGGTAGTTTTTTAACTAATACTGCTGGGCAAAGGTCCCTCCTTTCTCCTTCCAAACAGTCCTATCCTTGGCCAATGTTGGCCATTCAAGTCTTGTAAAGACACAAAGAATGCCTATTTCTTAAAATTCAAATTTTACCTAACTACCAAACACGGAAATATCAGTCAGAGCACGTGCGGGTAAACCCAAAGAAAGAACTAGAATCGAAGCAATATCGATTTGTTTCCTACACTTAAAGCATCGACTAATTATGAATTAAACTTAATAGTGTTATGTTCTGTTTCCTTTGTTACGTAAAACAGGTTAATAAAATGATAGCGTGACTGCTGTGAATTCAGTCAACTCCGTCATTGTAATGTCGGTTAGCGTTCAATGTTCGTATTGAGTAACATCACGACATTTATTGATAAATAGCATTTCCGTACTTACATAATTGATGGACCAAACTAGTGAGGGAAGCTTGTTTAAACCTCTACAATAGGCTTAGAGACTACAAACAAAGTAGCGGTCGACTAGATCACTCACTTCATAGGGTATTGTGTTAGATTTTATAATAATATTCCTCTTGACGTCATTAAACTTAGTGAAAATAAATTCAAAGCTTAGATTAAACGTACTCTTAGTAAGCGAGCATATTATACTCTAAATGATTATTTATAAGACGAGAATCCTTGAATAAGTTCTGTTCCAACTCCACTGGAATATGGATAACGGGATATAATAAATAATAATTAATTTAGTAAATTTTCTTCCTTCTATTAATTTAGTTTTTTTTTCTCACATTTTATTTATAAATGAAAAATTCATGAATAGTATAATTTGTTTTATTAATCTTAGACCCACCTGTTGGCCCCATACCCTACAACAAAATGTTCTTCTCCACAGGAATGATATTCCGCAACGATGGTAGAGTCTTTGTTACTTTTCTGACAATTCATAAATACTTTAATGGTTTACATGAGTAAAAAAATCTGATTTCTACGGGTTATGGTCGGCGCAACGTCTTCGTGTTTCAGAAAGCATTACTTAAAGTGGTAGCTCATATGTCACGCTGGAAGCTTTATGAACGGCTTGATGAGTTTTAACAGCAGGTGTCTCCACCAATCTACATTTGGTACGCGTGGTGGAGTAATTAATCTATCTCACCTCGACTTATAGGAGAAGACTTTTGTGTAGAAAATACAGGATGTTATATTATACTATAATATGGGACCAAAATAGGAGTTTTTAGGTTAACTAATCATCTATCTATCTATATCATCACGCCAGATCCCTTGCGGGGTAGGCAGAGAGTACAGAGTTCCAACAGGTTCTTTCTTTACATACCTCTCTGGCTTCCTCATATACGCTTGCAGGTTACGGAGACTCTTATTTGGTCATGGTAAGATAGTCTAGGTCTTCCTTGGTACCTACATAATTCCACTTTCGCATCGTATGTCGGTTTTGTCATTCTTTCTTCTGACATTCATTCTAAGTTATCATAGCTATGCTATGCTATATCACTATAGGAAAACTATCGATGTGTTGTAACATCCGAAAGTGCCTCAGCGATATCGTAAGGCGCCTTTCCACATTATTAAGGAAAATGCTCAATAAATTTGCCTAATAGTCAGCTTAAATCAAGCGAGCCTCAAAAGAATATAAAGAAAATATTTCATAATCTTATGTAAGTAGCCGACAGTTCAGCACGGTGCGGACTTTACCGCGCAAAAAGTAGAAAAGGGAACTTTTCTTTCAAAGAACATGTTGTGAAATGGCTCGCTAGGAACGAAAGCCCGATGAAAGAGTGTGCGGGAAACAAATAAAAACGCATCAACACTTTGCCCACTTGCCAGTTAGACGCGGGTTCATTAAAGATCATTTTAGAACTCCCCGCTGTTTTATTGAGATTGTTGATTAATTGGTTAATTGCGAAACTCAATTTACACATACGCTATGCATTGTCATTCAATGAATATTAAAAGCAATATTTATCAATCAATATTTGGAAGAAAATATCTATCAATGAATATTTGAAAAAAATCATATTGATTTGAAAAAAAAACCCCAATTTTTGTCTCCCACTACTATAACAGAAAAATAAAAGAATTTTCATTAGAGTAAACTTTAAAGATAATAGTAAACCAAATAAAAATGAAAAATTTTAAATGGAAAAATGTCCTAAAAGTTTTCGTGTGGATCAGTCGTGTGTGCGAATGATCTACGCTGTTAGCCGCGGAGCCTTTATTACAGTTTCACTGGACAAGCGTGGATCAGTCTCCACAAGTACCTCATGTTCCCATCAAACTGGAAGAAAGGCAGTGACCCGCAATCTATAGCCATGTAAATATATCTTATATCGTCATTATAGTTAAGGATAAGATTATCACACCTCTGAGATTTCAGGACGCATTTACTGATTGCCATTTTATCCGGGGAAGCTGAAATGGTTCTTGCCTTCCGACGTCGTTATGCATTGATTAACACGTTAACTATGACCTCACATAAATGTAGCCAATAAAGGAAAATAAAAACGGAACGTGTTATATTTTAAGGCTCTATTTATAGTGCAGGAAGGAAAGGACCTGTTGGAACTATGTATTCTGTGCCTACCCCGCAAGAGAACTGGCGTAATGATATAGAAAGATAGATATATTTATTAGCGCATTTTCACGCAGGCACTAACATTATCGTTAACGCAATTGGTTGAGAGTACTTCAGCTTATAATAATAGTCAAAAAAGATATACTATTTTACTATTTAATAATATTATTTATTTATTCTATCAGGCAACAATATGGCCCATTATCGGTTATTAAGCTTCAAATCTAAGTGTTAGTATCATAAATTAAATATAAAATTCTATGACCACAATACAAATATACACCTGAATAAGATACCATTACCTGATCAGTTTTGCGTGTCTGTAACCATCCCCTAATTTATATATATAATGAGCGAAGAGTTCGCATTTTTTACTAACTAATTTTGATTCTTTTCTGTGCTGTCTTTATTTCTACTGGCTTACTTTTTTATGTCTATTACTTGTACTATCTGTGGAAACTTTTAAATGACCGTCTTTTTTTATATAACATTATTATTACTACACTAGCTGTAAGTTTTTCTAATATAAATAAATATATAACCTGTCCACAATTAAGGGGTTTTGAGTATAGTTCAACTACATTTTTTTTATTTCACATATAATATTCTCAATTTTCATAAAGATGAGGAAAGAAATATATTATTGGTAGTAAGTTATATTAGAAAAAATTGCCTTTGATTCTCAAATGAAATTTAAATTACCTGTATGTAGATAGTAGGCTCTTTGATGTATTGACTCTAAACTTTTATACGGTTTCTGATTAAGTACGCAGATCACTTTAATAATTTGTATCACATAGTTCTATAAATATGTAGAAATCATACCGCTGGAGCGGCAAAAGTGAGATTTATTCATTGATATTTTTATATACTGGTTTATAACTTGCTAATGGCGAAAGGAAAAGAGGAAATTTCCATGTCCTCCATGATTTGTATTCAGCGAGGAAGTGTGCAGGGACGGGGTTATAAAATGAGCAGTGCGGGAATTAAGAGTTTACATATTTACTGTTTTCGTTTTTAAGCCCTCTTTTCTACTCATAGTCGCGGGTTATATTTTCGCGGTAGATACTTACTTGTCCTAACTTACTATACTTTCATGTCCAATTTTCTGCACGTTGTTACGGGAATGGACTAAATTCAATCCAATAAATGAGTTTGTAAATGAATGTGTAAAAATATGACTGCCTCTCATTGATTTAGTATCGAATAATTAGCATAGCGATGACGTAGTGTAATTTTTTGATGGAAACATTTCCGGTATTAGTTCAGCGTCTAGCATTGTGCTCGATATAATGCCAATAAGGTCGCCCCCTCTTAGATTAGGACTTTAATGTTCTTTTTTCTATTTTCAGGTAAGTCTCCACATTTTTTTATCATCATATCTCGCGAGCTGCGGTAAAGGTAAGGTTTAGATATAATTACTTATTTTATTCACTCCACTTGTTAAAAAGAATACTTTAATAGGCTACAATACATTCTAAACTCTCTTCTTACAACCATATGCATTTTACTCTATACCAAATACTTTCTCATAAACTCACATATCTGTAGGAGTAAATTAATTACAAGTGAACATAGCTAAATACTCTGAATAAAAATTGATACTACATATTTTTATGACTCGATACTATTATTTATTTCTTTTATGACTTTAAGTAGGTTTACTAATTAACTGAAGAGTAATTAAATTACGGTTGGTATATCTCAAACAGTGTTTATTCGACTTATTGATTTGATTCTAAAGTTCGTCGATTTTATTTATCTTCGTAACTTATGCAGTCCCTTCATAAGTCTCATCGATTTTAAGCAAAAATCTAAAACAAACTTCGTTTAACTACTAAAAACAAATTATAGAAATTCAACATTTACTTGAGCATTTTATTAAACTTGATCAAAATATGCGTTTCACTAGATATCTTTTTATTGTTGTGCCTACAATACTACTCGTCTTTTCATTAATGCATATGTCTGTTTTACGAACGATTTTTAGTAAGCAAATTAAGATGTGTCAATCCGACCCGGACCCTTATTTGGTATGACCACATATTTTTCACATAAGATGGGTAGTAACAGTTCTAAGTGCCAAACGAAATTAATATTTAATTCAATGGTGTTAAGGCATAACACCATAAGTGTAGAAACAGGTCATGCCTCTTATTGCCATTGGATAAAGTATAATTTTCTTTGACACTTACAGCTGTCACAGTACCCTTCCTTCATGAAAAATACTATAGGTAAACACGTATTGCGGCGCGTCACGATAACTTTGTGAAATGATCGTTTAATAATACTCCACTCCACTACTATGGCGGACGATTTGGCACAGTGATTAAGAGCTTAAGCCACTCCGCCTACTCGAATCGTCGCGGGTTCGATTCCCGCACGGGACAAATCTTTGTGTGACCCACAATCATTTGTTTCGGTCTGGGTATTTATATATGTGAATTTTCATATTTGTAAACGGACCCACGACACAGAAATAACTCCTATCCTAATTTTGTAAAAACCAAAAAAACTTCTTCACAATAAAACACAATTTCACGAAGTTGTTTTAACGCACCGTATTTGGTCATAGCGAATAAGCATGAATCAAATATATAGAGTGGATGGCATTATTAGATTTTCCTATACAATGAAGCGTGTTACTGCGCAGGGTGGCGCGGGATCAAGAGGACGTTACACCCGCGCTCTTCTGTATTTGCCATCTAGCTAAGAATGACAGATTAATGTAAACCACGCCCACCGCGATGACGTCAGAGCCTAGTTTAAAGACACAGTGCACCGTTGCCGGTAGACTCCACTTTATATTTGCTTCATGCGATTAAAGGCCGTCAAGCCGTCACCGCATAACAACGCCGACGTCAAACGTCACGTCACCGTTACGTGGCACGCATTGTCGTGGTGTAAATCAGGGCTTATCTATTCACTGCAGCGGATACGGTTGAGTTATTAGCTAGTCTCCATGTCTTGAGATTTGGTAACTAATATCTATTCAACAGTTGAAGTATGATGAAGTATTGTCCTTGGAACTTCATATTCTTTGCAAAGATCAGAGAACTTACCACGAAAACATTGGCGTTAACGTGACGCTAGCGAGCTAACATGCCATCCTTGTCACGGTGCAAATTCGCTTGATAAAAATGAACGTGATACCACAAGTACTCGCTAGCGTCACGCTAACTTCAATGTTTTCGTGCCTTCAGTTTGACGACTATGTAGCCATCGTGCCAGCTGCCTAAGCTCATGAGCTTAAGCAGCTCCGCATACTGAAGCAAATAGTGACAGGCTTGATCTCCGCATGGGACAATTGGTTGAGTGATTCACAAATATTTGTTACGAGGTTTTTAAGTGTGTATATTTCATATTTTTAAACGCTGGAATAATTCCTAGTGTTGGGTTGCTTTTAAAAGAATATAGTTCTTATCTTATATCAACACCTCAGATTCTTTGCGAGGTAGTCAGAGAGTACAGACTTCTAACAGATTCTATCCTTACAGACCTTCTTTCTTTATAGAACTAAGCTCACGTTTCCACAGAGAGTTCCGGAGGTATTTAAAGTCGCAACTGATTTACTTAGAAAAAGAAAACGGAAGGAGTAGAAAAATAAATTTTACAACCCTCCTTTTTCACACTTATAGTAAGTTAGATATTATCAGCCTATCAGGAAAGAACTTGTTGGAACTGCATATTCTCTGCCTACCCCGCAAGAGATCTGGCGATAAGAAGATTATAAGATTTTTTTATTTACGTATGACTTTTTAATTCTAGTAAAAAGTGGCAGATAAAATACTTTAATGTCCTACCTAGAAAAATAAAAGCAGATTAGAGAAACTACAATATTTTCGTAACAAACAGATATAGAATACGAAAGAAGACAGATATAGGTACCGGAAAGAGCACGACTATCTCACCATAACCATTTGGTTAGATAGGATACAGATAATTTTGTCTGAAGGGCAAGTCAAGAGTCTCCATAACCGGCGAGCGTGTTTGACGAACTATGAGAGAGGAGGAAGCCAGAGAGATCTGTAAGGAAAGAACCAGTTGGAACTGTGTACTCTCTGTCTACCCGCAAAGGATCTGGCGTGAATTCATAGATAGATAAATAAAAACGTCTGAAAACAATTGCTATAAGTTACACCTACCATACCTATATGACAAATTACCAAGAGTTTTCAGAGTAGGTATACTACCAAATTAAGAACGAATATTTAACACGCAGCTGCCTATACAAATAAAACAAATTTTTTGGAACTCTCTACTCTCTGCCTGCACCGCAAGAAGGCATGATGATATATTTCTTTGAGTCAACAATTTTATTTAAGGTTACCTTAAAATGATTTATCTACTCGTAAATAAGTTAATATGGTCTAGTAGAACACTTGAATCAGCTAAATTCAAACACAGTCGGCCTCCCGACCGAAATCGCGTCGCGTTTGTTCTGTGATACTGTAAGTGTAGCGAATGTAAGATACTGATTCAGATTCAGATTAGAATAACCCATTGTTCATTTAAGCTTTTTGTTTGTTCTGTAAAGTGGGTGACAGACTTACGAGCTTTAAACTCGCGGTTTTAAAAGAACGTGTACCTACTCGGCTCGACGTCGGCGACACACGGCCGACTTGCTCATACTGTTCCGCGATGTTGAACACCGAAGAGGTATTGTGTTATTTAGGAATAATATCATATTATGTTATACAGTGATAGCCTAGTGGTTAGACCGTTGGACTGCAAAATCAAAGGTCTCGGGTTCAGACCCAGGCACGCACCTCTGTCTTTTCGAAAGCATGTGCGTATTAAAAATTAATTATCACTTGCTTTAACGGTGAAGGAAAACATCGTGAGGAAACCTGCATGCCTAAGGGTTTCTCGAAGGTGTGTGAAGTTCGCCAACCCGCACTAGGCCAGCGTGGTGGACTATGTCCTAAACCCTCTCAGTTTGAGAGGAGGCCCGTGCCCAACAATGGGACAGTTTCTTAACAAGGCTAATATTATTATTATTATATGTTATGAAAAACAACAAACGAAGTAATCGGACTGTCTATGTAAAGGAATGGTAAACCAAAAGAGAGCCTCCACCGAAGCCAACCGGGCTCGGATGCGCGCCTTACAACGTGATGTAAAGCGTCGTGTCGCAAAGGGCCGGGATGATCGCTGGAGTGACTTCTTAGAGGGACTCACGCCAATGCATCTGGCTTACTGTAAGCTGGCGCGTAACCTTAAATCCGAATTCATGTCTGACATGCCCCCGCTGCCCCGCCCTTCAGGCGCAACGCCAGCCTTCGATGACGACGAAAAGGCCGAGCTTCTCGCCGACACCCTCGAGAACCAGTGCAGTCCCAGCTTTCTTTCCGTTGACTCGGCTCATGACGATTCGATCAACAGGGAAGTCGAGCGAGGGGCGTCGCTCCCCCCCACCGATTCCTTACCCTCTATTACCTAGACAGAGGTCGAGGACCTGATTAAAGGTCTTAAACCGAAAAAGGCCCCCGGCTCTGACGGAATTTCTAATCGCGTACTCAAATGCTTACCCGCCCAACTCATCTGCCTCTTAGTGGCCATCCTTAATGCCGCCATGACGAACTGCACCTTCTCCACTCAGTGGAAGAAGGCCGACGTCATAGGGCTCTCTAAGCCCGATAAACCTCGTGACCGTCCAACGAGTTACCGCCCCATCAGTCTCGTCCTGTTTCGTCCAGACTTTGTATCGTTCAAGGGTATTCTCATCAATTAGCAGTTTGGATTTCGAGCCAAACACTCTTGCGTCCATCAAGTGCACCGCATCGCGGAGCACATCCTCACTGGCCTCAACAAACCCAAACCCGTCTACACGGGTGCCCTTTTGTTCGATGTCGCGAAGGCATTCGACAAAGTCTGGTACAACGGCTTGATCTATCTATCTATATCATCACGCTAGCTCCCTCGCGGGGTAGGCAGCGAGTACAGAGTTCCAACAGGTTCTTTCCTTACATACCTCTCTGGCTTCCTCCACTCTCATAGTTCGTCTCATACACACTCGCCGGTAACGGAGACTCTTGACTTGCCCTTCAGATAAGACACGGTCTATTTGATCTACAAGCTTTACCAAATGGGTGTGCCGGACAGATTCGTGGTCATCTTACGAGACTTCCTGTCGAACCGCGCCTTTCGGTATCGCGTCGAAATGACGCGCTCTACCCACCACTTCATACATGCTGGTGTCCCACTAGGCTCAGCTCTCTCCCCCTTCCTATTCAGCTTTTACACGAACGATATTCCTCGTTCGAGTAAGGTGCATCTAGCCCTATTCGCGGATGATACCGCTCCCTATGTCTCGCATAAGAATAAGGGTTTCATTGCCAGAAACATTCAGGCAGCCGCCAATACCCTAGAGGATTGATTCAGGAAGTGGCGTATTGAGGTGAACCCGGACAAAAGCGCTGCGGTGTTCTTCTCCAGAGGTGCCAACCCGCGCCCCTCCCTGCGCCACCCCAGAAGTAATCTCGGTCAATTGACCATGTTCGACCTACCTATTCCCTGGGTCAAAGAGGTCAAATATCTAGGGGTCACCCTAAACAATACCATGACCTTCGGACCGCACATCAAACGAGTCCGTAACCGAGCAGCCTTTGTCCTCGGTCGTCTATACCCGATGATCTGCAAGCGGAGTAAAATGTCCCTTAGGAATAAGGTGACACTTTACAAAACTTGTATGCGGCCCATCATGACGTACGCTTGTGAGGTATTCGGGCACGCCGCCCGCTCTTACATCGATAGACTTCAAACATTTCAACCGGTTTTCTTCGCAAAGCCGTCGGAGCTGGTTCATACGGAATGTCGATCTCCATTCCGATCTCGGTCTCGAACCTATTAGCGCCTTTATTAAAAAAGCGACAACCCGATATTTTGCGAACGCGTCCAATCATAGGAATCCGCTAATCGTAGCCGCCGCCGACTACGAACCCAACTCCTCTCCTATCAACCGCTACCGCCGTCCGCAGCATGATCTCACCGACCCTCCCGATGCCCTTACATCCCTTCTTCCGTGTACAGATACCGCACACAGGATCAGACACCGACCTCGCCGGCTAGGTCGAAGAATCCCTTGCCCACCGGCCGGTGTAGAGCACCACGGCGACACACCAAGTATACGCCCTCCCCCATAGCGACTGCCCAAGCCGAGGCCGTTCCTCCTTGAGGTGCCCTTGAGCTAGTTGCCCCCTTGCCCTTCTGCCTCGAGCGTAATGGTTGCACACTCGCCCTCTTGTCCGGTGAAGCTGTAAAGGCACACACACACCAAAAGAGAGAATAAAAATTCGTAAGCGCGTCCCATGTGCAACCGATTCGAATTTTTAAACAAAATGGCGGCTCGCGGTTCGCTGTACTGCTGCACGTAAGAGCCGAGACAAGCTAGGAGCAAAATTTCAAATCGGTTGCATCACCAACCAGCTTGCTCGGCGATTTTAAAATACGCGTACTTAAGGTGACACAAACGCGAAAAAGGACGTCAAACCACAAGTACGCGTACTTAATCGAACGTCTGTCACCCGCTTAAGATTTTGTATACTGACTGGTGAATGTAAAATCGAAATTTCGATACAAATGAGGTATTGTTATTCTGTACAACTGTTTTGAAACTTGTAGTTCTTGTTCATATCATTGTATCGTAATAATAAAGATCGACTCATGTCATAACAAATTAAATTTTGGCTACACATGCTTTACCTTTAAACAAGAACCACACTTCAAACTAAAATAATCGCCATTACAGTAGCCGTCATTAGGGGCTTGTCGCCTACTATTATCGGCGGAAAATAGCTCAACGAATGTAATCGTCACTTCCTTAGTTCTTCCGGTCACTCGGGACACGCCAACTCACCGGACTTCGGTATAAATAGGTAGATTGGCGTTTCGGATTAATCGCTTTATTGTGTTGGCAAGTATGCTTGTCTGGTACAACTGATATAAAGATAACAGTTGTTGGATAGTTAACATTTGTTTTGTTTCTGTGTAGTAACATATTAGTTAATGTCAGATTCATAGATTACAAAGTGCCACTACTTTCTATTTTCTCTATCTATCCATCTATAACATCACGCTAGATCCTTTGCATGGTAGGCAGAGAGTAAAGAGCAGAACAGTTCTTTCTATTTCGTTTCGTAATTTATCCCAAACACATTCTCCACTCACGTGATTAAATGTTCAACACAGTTTCTACCATAGTCATATTATCAAGGTAAGGTTTGAAAGATTTTAAGATTTTGAGACGCTCAAAATTAACTGGAATGAACTTATGATAGTGTTAGAGAATAACAAGCGTCTTGATTGCCAGCATTGCTACGCGGGGTTTATTAGAATGGGCCGCCCCAGGGACCTCAGACCTTTGAAGGTACGAGCCACTAGGGCCCAGTTCACGGAGCGATCTCAAGGGGAACACCACTGTGAACACCGCGAAGGTGTTAGGGATACAAGTGAGAAGAAAAGATCCCGGAGTCCCCTACCGCATCTAAGGGAGTCAGCGCGGGAATGTTTTAGTGGTTTAAAGGTCCCATATACCTCATGAGGTTTTCTTTGTATAAGTCCAAAGATTCTACCAAGATCCAAAAATCTATTGAGTTCATAGATTTACGAAAATAATACACAGGAAATATAATTATTATTTTTGCTGATTTTATCACGTGTTTTGCAGCACCCATGGCTGTTTCTACTCGTGACCATGGGTGCCGCAAAACACTCAAAACGTCTGGAACTTAAAAATCATAAGTAAAACGTGAAAAATCCGATAAATAGAAATAGTTTAATTTCACGTCTGAGAATCTTCTGATCAATTTCCCCATAAACCCAAAAAGTCCTCTTAATCAATTTAAACTAGTCACACTTTTATGAAACCTTCAGGAAATTACCAGTAACTACTGATCGTACATCCCACAACCACTTTAACGATTTTTGTTTGTACAAAACAGACGGAGAATTAAAAGTTTATTGACCCTGTTAACTGAACTTGTTCTTAAGAACTTAACACGAACATATTGACGTTGGTCTAACGAAGTTGAGTTAAAATACCAGCCTCTTCACCTACTAATCTACAAAATAGAAATGAACGTCACAGCACTCTTTTTCCAAAATGTGACACTAACCAATTAAGGCCTTAGTAGAAAGGGATCGAGAATATAAACGTGATAGCACGTATTTTTGACGTTACACTAAACTAAATTAAGAGCTTAGCAAAAACGAACTCACTTTAGCATAACTTCTTTTTTACCCAAAAAATGTCAATACAGGTAAACTTGACAGTAAGCTTTATCTACAACGTTACACTAACCTTAATTTATGACTGACATCTACATCAACTACACTACTAACACTAACATCAACTTCTTTGTGCCACAGAGTTATTATGGCATTCTTTTCACACAAATTAAGCCAAAAAGATGAACGCGACAGCACGCTTTTCGACTTTACGCTCAATTCGATCAGTTTATGCTAAGTCCATAGCACCCATGACAAGAGTATACTATGGGTCATGACGTAGAGACTGCCACGTAAGGCGCGGTGCCGCGGCGGCGTCAAAATATAAAATTTTAAGCTAATTGTTATGGGAACGCGCTCGATCGATACCGGCCAACGCACGTGCTCAAATCGATTGCCTACATGACATTCTTAGATTAGAAACATACGGCACTTTAGTAAGCCCTTCTTGATATAATCATCGCGTAACGCGCTGGTATATAAATCTGTATGTTGTTGTAACCCGCCGCATAGCGAATAAGGGCCCTGTACCGAGAACTAAGCACGACCCATTTGAGGATATAGAGAAAATGTGGACTATGAAAAAGCATGGCACATCATTCGAAAGTATTACGCTATCGTTAATCTGTCGTTTTAGTGTTGTAAAGATCTTAGCCACATCCTTTCTAATATTATAGATGTAACTAGCTCTGTTACCTTTACACGCCTAAACCACTGAACAGATTTTGGCAAGGAGGAAATAATAACCCCATTTAACCAAAAAAAAAATAAGGCAACCAAAGTCGTCGGTAACATTTACGCCTATATTTCCCAATCAAGGTTTGCGTACACTCACTCACTTTGCTGACAATTTTGGGTCCTAGTGGGTGAGCCTATTGCCATTTTATAGAGTACCAAAATTGATTTACAATTTGAATATCTCACACCACGCAAATGTCGCCACAAAACGCGCTATTTCACAAATGAACCTGATTTTTTCATGAATGAGATATGATTTATGTATGTGTGTATGGATGTACGGAAATAAGGCGATCGCATAACAACTACGCTGTACTCGCAAGAGGAAGGGTACCCCCTAACTCTCTCTACTACTATCAACTCATCGGCGCTTCAAGCAGGAATAGCTTCGGCTTAGGCTGTCGCTCGGGGGAGGGTGCATACTAAATGATTCACAGTGGTGCGGTGCACCGGCTGGCGGGCAAGGAATTCTTCGACCACGCTGATGACGTCGATGTCTGATCCTGTGTTCGGTATCTGTATCCATAAGAAGAGAAGTAAGGATATCGGAAGGTATGAGAGATGATTATGTAGATGATATACAGTGTGAGAGTAAAAGGATATAATTATTTATATAAGTAGTTTATAAAACCAAGAAAATCTTTGCAAAGAGTAAATGTATGTAGCAGAGGATACCTCGGAACATCTAACCATAATCAAGACCTTGCCTTATCGGATGGACACGTCAAGAGGCTCTGTAACTGACGGGCGTGTATGAAACAAACTATGTGAGATAATCCTCTAATTTACCCTTTATCCACAATGATCACAGCCCACATAAGAGAGTCTATTTTCACAGAATGCTTAAACGTTATCAAATGGTAATATTCTTCTTAATAACCCCCACAGAAGGAGACATGACTATTGGATAAGGAAACATGCGCTATTTTACTGACACAATACCGATTCGACCATCTTGCATTTCACTGTGCCTTATTTACGCCATTAAATATTACGCGACATACTTACCATCAAGTTAGGTCTACAGTTCGCCATATACGACGATTCTGACATACCTTTTTCGTTTAATGTACACTCATAGATCACCTCATGTATTACTGTCGATTTAGAGTCCTACGCAAAATTACACGACGTACATTTATATATTCAAAATATTTTGTACGATTACAATAAATATACGTATTTAATATGTATGGCAATTACAGCATCATAATAAAGAATAATTATGATTATATTAACATGTCAAAAGAAATTTAAAGCAGTCCCGACCTTAACGATGATGTATACAAGATTATTCGTATAAATTAATTTGTATCGACATTACAGTTTTTATTGACTACTTGGAATAACTTGCTACGTCGATTCAGTGCTCCTTGACTGAATTGCGACCCGAGAAGGACGGGGGTTCGATTGGAAAACGGAGTTAGTGTAATTTACTTTCACCAGATTAAAATTTCATTCGAGAAAAAAGAGTTGTTCATAATATGCTAAAACTTTCCCAACTTGTTATTAAGTTTATTAAACTCGGCAAAGCCCCCTTCACATACTTCCGCATGAGTAGCAAATAGGCTGAACGTGTAACATTCATCTCACCTGAAAAACCAACGTCTTTTGTACTGTCCCTGAACAAACTTTCAGGATTGTAAATAATCGAGAATCCAAATAATTGACTTTTTTAATAAGATCAATCTATCTATTTGTAGCATTACGCCAGGTAGGCAGAGAGTAAAAAGTTCCAACAGGTTCTTTCCTTACAGTTCTTTTAATAAGATGTGGCATGAAATACATAATTTTCATCTCCACCCTTTTCCAGCCCATAAATAAACAACGGAAATTTATTTTCCGTTCATTATAAAACGCAATGCTCTACAACTTAATCACTTTATAATACAACATTTAAATAGTAACATCTGGGAATTCCCCCGCCTACGTGTTTCCCCTGGAAACTATCCGTTTTGTGAAAATATCTCGGATGAGTACAAAAACAATTTGGTAAAACAATATTGGAGAATAAGAAATATATTAGAACACGCATACATGCGTTAACGTCTTTTAACTTAAGACTAAAAAAATATGATGAATAAAGGCAAGCCCGCTGACTTACTGGATCTTTTCAGTAGAGGCTGGGTTCCAATCCAGTAGTAGGTTAGATTGAGAGAGAAAAAAAAATTACGTAAAACCCTTGCAAGAGAATTTACAAATTTAAAAATTATAAGCACCCCTACAAGGGTTTGAGTTGAAAATACTAATGTTCACGAACCACGTGGTATAGCGGTTAAGAGCTTAAGCCACTCCGAATACTGTATCAACTAGTCGCGAGTTCGATTCTCGCACGGGATAAATCTTTGTGTTACCCATAAATATTTGTTTCAGTCTAGGTGTTTACGTTTAGGTATGACGCGACAAGGCATAGGATTAATTACTAGCGTAGGACTACGTTTCAATAATGTCAAACAGAGTATAACATAACGGTCTATTAATAACAACAAACATTGTTCGTTTACTAAGCAAGAATGTAGATACACAGCACGTACGTGCCTTTGACAAAGTTGGAGTGGTGATCACCCTGATACATGCGGTAAGTAGATAATCTGATACGGACAAAGTTGACGCCAAGTTGCAACGGCCGGCTTCTCGGTGTTATTATACGCTCTTGAAGTCAGTTTAAATAAAACCTCAAAGAACTATAGAATTAATAATTATACCTGCCACGTCTATACTCTGGAATGTTTGAATAAGGATAAGCTGCTCGTATCAGTAATAGCCTAGTGGTAAGGCCGTTAGACTGCAAAGTCGGAGATCTCAGGTTTAAACCCAGACACTTACCTCTGTCTTTTCGAAAGCATGTGCGTATTAATTAATTAAAAGGTGGTCTCAAAGGTGTGTGAAGTTTCCCAACTCGCATTGGGCCAGCGTGGTGGACTATTTTGCCTAACCCTCTTAAATTGAGAGGAGGCCGATGCCCAACGATAGGACAATTTCTTAACAGGGCTAATATTATAAGCTGCTCGTGTCCGGAAAATTCACTCTCAGTTTCCCCACACGTGGTATCTGGGCGGTGCTTTATGTGCAGCACCTTCACCGGCGGTCAGCTACGACCGTAGCTGGTCACAGCAAGTCAGCTGTCAAGCAGATCAGTCGTGTTCCGCCACGTTACACGGGATTGCCTTATAAGAAGGCAGCTCGATCATATCAATTCGAAACTCGGTCTAAGTTCAACAGAGAGTCATATCTTCAGCCCTATCGTCACTTAATAAAAGGAATGTCGTAATTTTCGCATTTCTAGCATTAATCTCCCAGGAACAATAACGACTTCTACCACGATCACTAATAAATATTTTTATCATTAGGTAGTCATCGTCTTTCTCAGCCCACATCGGTCCACTGCTTGAATAGGCCTCTCTCAAGGCACACTAATGAGCTCGGTATTCGGTTCTTCTCTTATAAACACCAACCAGCCTTCTTGCCTGTTGATATAGATAATTCTTCTTAGCATTTCGACGGCAAATATGATTATAATTATATGGATACGGCCACACTGATTGCTAAGCATTTAATTTTACAGATATATTTTCTAGTTAAGTAGGCGCTTTTCTTGGTAGTGAGTTGATTTTCGTTAAAATAAAATTATTAAAAGCATTTAATATATAGGGGAAAGCTTTTAGTTAAGTTAATGAACTTAACTAAAAGCTTTCCCCTATATATTAAATGCCACTATTACATTTAATAGTTGACCCAGAGGTTCCTAAGTTGAGCGGAGCCAAATGGGAATGAGCTATCTTTTGATTTGAATCTAAAATGGAGAATAGCCAAGAATGGTACCGAGCACTCGTATATCATCAGAACTATATTTTTAAAATGCAAATTTACCTCTTTTTTATTTGGTTCTTTAACTTAAAGGTGACGTAACAGACGACTGCTTGGTCTTATAGTTGAGGCTACTTGGATCACTGAATCAAAGTCCTCATAGTCGGACATTCGATCCTCGTGTAGTACAATTAATCTTTGTGTGACCCACAATTATTTGTTTTAGTTGTGGGTATTTGTAAATTTAAAATCCATTTTTATTAACGCACACATTAAACAATAATCATTCCTTAGTACGGTCGAAGTTTGTACGGTCTTGTTAAAAAAAGGAAGAAAATATAAGTATATTCAATGATATCCACTTCGAAATTATATCCAATATTTGAACTGATAGTTCCAAGTGTAACCATTCGGAATCTGCAAGTTGGTTCTGGCTATTATTAAGCTATCGGCGGGTGGACAGCTCTTGGAAGAGTCTGTATTCAGACATAAAAAAATATCTACTTCCAGTATACTTCGGAACTCTTGGGAACGCTCTTGTATGCTCCCAAGACTACTAAGCAGGCCATTTAAACTTCACTAAAAAAACTTTAAACCATCCAGTTGAGAGTTGTTACGTAAGTCTTATGTAATTTCTGGCATGGAGATTATAACCGAAGTTTCCTTTTTTATTATTCTGCTAAGCTGCTTGGTAATAAAGCCGTCCTTATGAGGTAGATTTCAGGGAATCACTTGTGATATTAAAATTTCTTTTTGGTATTTTTTTTTTCTTTTTGGTATTCCCATTAGATTAAATGCAGTGCCGAAATAAAGTCATCATAGATGCATAGTAGCGTCGTTTTTCTTTTCTACATTGTCAGCAGTTTCAATACGAGGACTAGATTGTTAACTGCCTCGTTGGTCTAGTGGCAAAGTGCATCGCTTTGTGATCACGAGGTTCAGGATTCGGATCCTGGGTCGGACAAATGTAGTTTTTCTAACGAGAACTTTCCAATTTGAGTCCGGAGTCTGGAATTATGCCCGGTATATGGTAGAATGATCGCCTCCTATGACATGGGACCTAACATCGGCGGCGAAAAGTGGGTGTACTCAGTACACCTCTGTCTCCCCCGCTTGGGGACTATAGGGGTGACGGTGTGGACATCCTATAAAAAGTTTTAAATTATTTTGTTATAATGTACCCAAAAATGTCTACGTTGACATTGTCTGATGACAGTAAACCAGAAAATAAGCTAAGAAGTGCCAAAAGCCATTGTACATGTAATTTGGGAGAATGATTTACACCTATATTTTGTAATAGTTCTAATGCATGTCTTAATTTGTAGCGCTGTGAGACCGCAGTGTTCTTAACGATCACCAAGGTTAAGCAGCGTTCGACTCGGTTGGTCAGAGATGGGTAACCGTTTGTGGCATTTTCATATTCGAGCGCCTCCGTGCTTCGGAAGGCATGTTAAGCCGTTGGTCCCGCTTACCACTTAATGTGGTAGTCGTTTTGCCGAGTTGAAAGCCTTATAGGCGGCTATATGTTCCAACAGTAAGTGGCCACAAAACCTGCCTACACCAATTCGCACTGGGTCCGCGTGGTGGAGTATGACCTAATCTCGATTGATAATCACCTTGATTTGTGAGTGGCCTTTGCCCAGCAGTGGGACAGTATTAGCTGATATTATTATTATATATATTATATTTAATTTTCGATTAACGCGAATATTACACATAATATAAAACTATTTTTTAAATTTTATCGCGGTTCATTTTTCATTTTATGTTCTCGACTTGATAAGTATTTTTTTCTGTGTCGTAGATAAAATCTTGTATGAAGCATCGCGTAATTAAACAAATAAACACTCGTGCTGACGTATTTCGATACTCAACTTCGCCTCGTATCAAATACACCACTCGTATTAATATGGCCCTCATTAACTAATTATGCCTAATTAAGATATGGCGCTCGTTTTTTTACAAAATATTTATTAGCTTGCAATGTTTGTTAGTTTGTAAGTTTGTTGCTTTAGATCAAATCTGTTTTTTTAAACTAAACTGAATTAGAACACACCCTCTTATCCTACGGAGTTGTAATTTGTCAATTTGGTTTGATTCCAATAACAATGCATTGTTATGGTAATCATGACTGATTCTTCATTCGCAGGAAATCCGCAACGGCCAACAGCATATACACGAAATTTTGTTGGAAGTTACAATTTGCACCATCAGAATAGAATAGAAACTTTTTATTGAAGTAACTAAGACTCATGGGTTAGTGGACTTAAGACTAATGTTAGTATCATCTATTCTTGGTTACTATTACGTTCGGGAAACTGCGCAACGTCTTTTAATCCAAAATACCTCAGTGCCTCAAGACGAAACATTTTAGTCAATTTGTGTTTCCAGTGCTGACTTACGGATCAGAGGCGTTGTCTCAAATCTCTTATAAAAAAGCTCAAAGTTGCTCAGCGAGCTATGGAAAGGGCTATGCTTAGCGTTTCTCTACGTGATCGAATCAGGAATGAGAAGATTCGTAGAAGAGCCAACGTCACCGACATAGCCCATAGGATTAGCAAGCTGAAGTAGCAATGGGCGAGCCACATAGCGCGAAGATCGGGACGGCCGCCTACTAGAAGGACCGATGATTTTGTAAGGATCGCAGGAAGTGGTTGGATTATGGTATGATACGGTTACGCTGGAAAGAGGTTGGGGAGGCCTATGTTCAGCAGTGGGCAAGTATAGGCGGAGATTACGATGATGATGATAATGAATTACCATTACAGCATCCCGTGTGAGATAGCGCAGCAGCGACTCACATATTCCCAGTCTAACCTACTGTCTATCATATTAAGAACGCTGTTGGAGCTGGTCCACACCCTGCGCACCAAGGAAGCACACTGTTTTCTCATCATTTTGTATAATCAGTATACCTGGGCATCGGCGAACATGCCAGATGCGCTAGAGAAGCAAGGCAGCCCACCAGATTTTTCCTTACCATTATACCTGGCTGCATGAAAGCTAGTTCATAAAAAGTGTAGCAATAATAAATACAGATAAAAATATTAGACACATGCTTACATGAGTCACACAATATAAGGAATATGGCTTTTATTCTCTTTGTTTTTTTCTTATAAAATAGAACCTAGCCCCACACTAGTGTTTATTATTCCTTTGTCGTGGGTCCGTTTACAAACTTGAAAATTCACATACACAAATACCCAGACCGAAACAAATAATTGTGGGCCACACAAAGACGGTAACGGGACGGCTTAATTCCCATGCGGGAATTGAACCTGCGACTATTCCACCCAGTCGGCGGACCGGCTTAAGCTCTTAACCACTGCGCTAAATCGACTTCCTGGCTATGTACGTGATGCACTGTGTACACCCACATTTCGCCGACGATGTTAGGTCTTAATTTGATGAAGACATGTCCATCGTTATTTTACCGGGCACAATTTAAGGTTGACCTAACGGGACTAAAAGGCATCACTTATTAGTTAACTCACCTGTTGGAACTCTGTACTCTTTGCCTACCCTCAAGGCATCTAGCGTGATGATATAGATAGACCTATTTATTAACTACTAGCTGTACCCGCAACTTCGTTCGCGTTATTTTTTGGCGTGTATTTTACACTCCTAAGTTTTTATTTTGAGACAACAGATAGCATATGTATGTCCTTCCCCTGGATAAAATCGATTTACTTTCCGAATTTATAGATATAGATAGATAGATGTATAGAAGATAGATAGAAGATGAAGAGTTACTTCGTAAGGAGACGAACCCGAGTGCAATATTAGTAGGCGAAATCACACATTTTAACGTAACATTGCAGCTCGTGACTAACCATCATTATCATTAAATAATAAGTTTTACCGTTTATCCCGCAAAAGTTTTATGGTTTATCCCGCATAATACGGGATTGCTTGATTTTTTCGGGATGAAAAGTATTTTAGATTGTAAGTTAGAGTATAAGTTATTACCATACCAAGTTCCATTGAAATCCGTTCGGTAGTATTTGCGTGACTGAAACACAAAGAGACAGACAGACAGAAAGACAGACAGACAGACAATAATTCCCAAAAAAATTGTTTCGGCCTCTATTTCGATCAGGACGTGTACCTCAATTAAAATTTTCAAAAAATATTCAATGTACAAATTCGGCTCGGTTACAGTTTTATTATATGTATACATTTACATAGGTTATTTACACATATCTATAAAATTAGTTGCTTAATACTAATGCCTCCTTGGTTTAGTGGAAAAGCCCATTATTTTGTGGTCTCGAGGTCCTGGGTTCAAATCCTAGGTCGGACAAATGTAGTTTTTCAAACGAAAACTTCCCAGTATGTGTCCGGAGTCTGGAATTGTACCCGGTATATGGCAATAGGCTCGCCCCCTATTATATGGGACCTAACATCGTTGGCGAAAAGTGGGTGTACTCAGTACACCTCTGCCACCCCCGCTTGAGGAATATAGGCGTGACGGTGTAGTAGCTTAATACACCTTTATTTTCTTAGAGCTGATATTGCCCACCTTATCTGCACTTAGCTTTTACCTGTTATAAGCCTCTGTTCCATTGACTTGCGGTGCAAGATCCGCAAGGAGTTACTGGGTATTAAAGTAGATTACGTTCGACAAAACGAGGTTGTGACGCAAATAGTTAATGGATGTCGTTAATTTTTGATAACATATAACATTAATTTACTTGAAAATTCTATGTCCCGATTAATATAATTTGTAACCCGCTATCATCGAAGACATAGCTACTAATTACAGGGCCCGTATTCGCTATGATCGACAATACATAACGCTACGGGTTAAGCCAACTTGGTGAAATGATTATTTAATGGTACCAGTGGCATACCTTATATGATCATTCCACATAGATATGGTAACGCGCAGCGTCAGGTGGTGGCGAATAAGACCCCAGTTGTTGACAAGGACACTCAGGGCTATTCCTTCATGGATAATTAACAACAAATATAATTAAATATTAGTGTCCAATACACTGGCTCGTTAGTCGCCTAGTTGGATTCTATTTATGGAGTACACCCACATTTTGATGACGATGTTACAGACAAATAAATGTAAGAAGCTTGGTTAAGTCGTGGAGGTCGGCCGAAGGAAAGACAATATGTTCAGGTAGAGACTAACGAACAGTAACCTGGGCTATTGGTGCGGTGAAGCGATAAAATGTTTCTAATAAAATGAATGATAAACAGGAAGGCCAGAACAAAACAATTAAGTTAAAAGACTAACCCGCTGAGTGTCTCGCCAGATCTTCTTAGTGCGAGACCGCGTTCCGATCCGGTGGTAGTTGTAAAAAATGTAATAATATTTTTAAGGCTCCTGTTGGCCTGAAACTCAAATTATTTATTTCGTATAAACCTTGCAAATGGTGATATTTACATTTTTTTTTAAATCTACCACTTGATCGGAACGCGGCCTATACAATAAAATATTTTTAACACCTTATGTTGTGGTCTTCTTACCCCAACACCTGCACATAGCTGGACTTGATGGCTGCCTCCAACAATGCAGTCAATCTTGAATACTAAAAAGAAGAATGATAACGGATGCAATATAATTTAAGATTCTTTCTTCTTCTTATGGGGGAAAGCTGTGATGTGATCATGTCATCACCAAATTTTTTTGGAGGAACCTTACACTGATTCTGTCCTAGGATTTACCCGAAGACCTAATTATTGCCAGCCACGGCATACAACGGCAGATAAATTAGGTAATCATTCGTTAAGCTTCTATGAAGGTTCAGAATTCTCGTATGATCTTTAACGCGATGTATTGTCGCGTCAGTGATGCGATTATCGAACCGTGACAGAAAAAACAAGCAAGATCATCCGACTAAGCGAATGATATGCCTAGTGGCCTCACCATCGAGGCAGATAATGTGCCTACATCATCTGCCTCGATAAGTGTTCTTTGCTTCTTTTTATACTGCCGTGTAAAAAAGTCACGAGAATTACCTAGTAGCCATCATATTTTCAATGGTACTAAGAATCATCTCTTTCTTAGATGGGTTATCATAAATTTCAAATACAAATCGCACTTTTAAAAAAGTAGTGACTTATATAAAAAAAAAGGTTTTGGGAAACTAATCGCGTCCCTTCAGAACCGAGCGGCGCGGGTAAAGGGAGGGAAAGTGAAAGAGACCGAAGTATCGTATTTCTTAATTCTACCATAAAAACGACGTTTTTTTAATCTTCACCAGATAGAGTACATTTTAATGGCCCTGTATGACCGTAACTCGATTTCTTAGATTTTTGAATGAAGTCAAGATACCGTTCTGAAGACCCTTACATTTTTTTAATTTTTTTCACACGCAGTCCCACACTTGATATGTTTCCGGTGTCGTGGGTGCGTTTACAAATATAAAATTTACGTGCACAAACACCCAGACTGAACTGAATTTTGTGGTTCACACAAAGATTTATCCCGTATGAGACACTCGATCCAGTGGGCGGAGCGACTTAACCTCCTAACTACTGAACCAAGCCGAACGTCAGACTGAAATAAACATTTCTGAATTAGACAAAGACTTGTCAAGACTCGCACCCGTAACTACTGGATCCATTGTGTGGAGCGACTTACGCTCTAAACTACTGGAAAAAGCCATCGGTCAATTATTCATTTATTAATACATTTACACACAATTACTGTGTAAATTATTCATGTACAAGTCAAAAGTAGTCGTATGTGTCTTATCTTTGTTGTATATAAAATTACCTGTCATAATAAATCGGGAGTCTCCGTAACCGGCGAGCGTGTATGAGACGAACTATGAGAGTGGAGGAAGCCAGAGAGGAATGTAAGGAAAGAACCTGTTGGAACTCTGTACTCTCTGCCTACCCCGCAAGGGATCCGGCGTGATGATATAAATAGATAGATAGATAATAAATCACGCAAGGTATTTCACAAGTTTAGTAATTTCGTACCCGCGACTTCATCCGCGTTGACTTTAGACAGGAACCTAATATTTTTTTCAGAATAAGAAGACTTGAAATAAAAAGTATTATATGGTAATCCAGGTAATTAACTATCTGTATGCCAATGTCATCCAAATCCGTTCAGCCGCGTTTGCATAATTGAATAAAAAACACCCATATTTCCAAACATTTTATATGTTTGTGTGAATGATCTATGCTGTTGGCCGCGGGGCCGGGGGCGAGCGTGCAACCGCTACGCTCAAGCCAGAAGGACAAGGGGGTAACTAGCTCAAGGGCGCCTCAAGGAGGAACGACCTTAGCTTGGGCAGTCGCTATGGAGGAGGGCATATACTAGATGTTTCGCCGTGGTGCTCTGCACCGGCCGGCGGGCAAGGAATTCTTCGACCTCGCCAGCGAGGTCGGTGTCTGATCCTGTGTGCGGTATCTGTATCCGAAAGAAGAGATGTAAGGGCATCGGGAGGGTCGGTGAGAACATGGTACGGACGGCGGTAGCAGCTGATTAGAGGGCAGTAACTTTCGTAGTCGGCGTAGTTCCTATGATTGGACGCGTTCGCGAAATATCGAGTTGTCACCTTTTTAATAAAGGCGCGAATATCCAAACATTTAAACATACAAACTTTCACATTTTTAATATTAGTAGGATTGATAGTGATCGCCAACACAACCGGTTTTACGAGTCCAGATTCTACGTGTGACCTCTACCAGGTCAAGTTGCGCATCATCACATCATCAGTTTCGGCTCATTCAACCCACTGCAAGGCAATAAACAAGTTGTGCATATTCCTTATATATTTATCGATGCAGGTTTGCTGATAAACGGAAATAAAGTTCCTAGCCTAGCTGTGTATTTTTTATTTATTCTATTAATCTAAAATTTCACTCTATAAGTCGCATTATTTATTTTAATGCTGATAATTAAGTCCAGATAAATATTCAGCAGATCCACAGTTTAGCTTTGCCTTAAGCCGCATATACACATTTATTTAAGCTAATGATATTTGTTTTCTATATTCCAATTAGAGTATTTAGAAAATAGCCGCCCCTGCCGCCTTCTTCTGACATCTTTGTTTTCATCTTTCATTTATTTTATTTTGTCAATATAGAGACGGAGTCCGACTCCCCTTTCTCTTCGTCTGAGTTCCCTTTGCAACTATTTCTACTATTTGTCTTGTAACGAATGAAGTTGTTAAAGCTAGGTACTTAAGACAGATTCTTCTGTTTTATCGTGAAGACGCGTTATTTAGGCAAGTACCGCACTTAGAATATTATAATTCTCCAGTATGTCTATATCACGCAAAAAGGCAATTTATAAAGTAATTTACCTTAAATTAGAAGACTGAATGGGTAGTAGGACACAGAGATTCAGCAAATAAACAGCCCGTGTAGCGAAATGGATTTTCTACAGTCGTTAACAAGGACATTTAAAATTCTGCAAAATTCATTTCTAGCGGTTACGGCAGTCTATTCTCGATACGTGAGGCCTGGCCCTACAAGATGCATTGTTATATTCACATGCAGTCCCTTTTTGGTCAACACTCCAACGTCAAACAAATTTGTGCAAATATTGGCCTTTAAATATATATTATAGAGGCGCTCGTAGCACTGTGCGACCGCGGTGTTCTTACCGATTACCAAGGTTAAGCAGCGTTCGACTCGGTCGGCTCGAGATGGGTGACCGTTTGTGGCATTTTCAAATTCTAGCGTCTCCGTGCTTCGGAAGGCACGTTAAGCCGTTGGTCCCGGCTACCACTTAATGTGGTAGTCGTTAAGCCGAGTTGGAAGCCTTAAAGGCGGCTTGATAAGTTCCAACAGCAGGTGGCCACAAACCTGCCTCCACCAATCGGCACTGGGTCCGCGTGGTGGAGTATGACCTAATCTCTCTCACCTCGATTAGTGAGAGAAGGCCTTTGTCCAGCAGTGGGCAGTACAGGCTGATATTATTATTATATATGTATCTCGCTGAGATTCACGGGCTTTACCCGGACCTTTGAAAGGCTTGCATGGGGACATGGGTCCAACACGTAGAGGCCCTTTGCGAGAAGTTAATGTTATGTAAGCCACCTGCTGAGATCACTTGCTGAAAATGAAGAAACATAACCAGCGAACTGACCCCGGCAGGTGCAAGGACTATTGTAAATTATGGAAAGAAACAAGGACTATGTAAATGAGGTTTGATGGACAAAAACTGGACTATTTCAAAGGGGACGGACACCGGCCATAATTAGTGATACCTAATTATCCGTGGCCGGCGGTGACTCGCCGCTTACTAGATGGGCCCTCAAACGGTCGTCCTAGGACAACTGAGGGCAACACCGGTGTGAGCGGCTCAGGGGTGTAGAGAGGTGTGCTGCGCTTTCTCCGAAGTTACTCGCGGCGTTATGCCCTTTAACACTTCCACCCCTGGAGTACATCGACGTAGGAACGCATTATCTTCCTACGTCGATATAGCTCTCACGGCTCCTCTCTGGACGGCCAATTAAGGCTAGCCAGAGCCGAGAGTCCTGCAGGCACCCTTCGGTTTCCACTCGACCGACGAAGACACGCCGAGTTAGGGGCCCTGTTCGACTCTCTGAAGCACTCGGGTCCGTGGTGTCGTTACTCACCAACAGCTCGCCACAAGCTGCCCTGCGGGCTTATTATTATTATTATTATAAATATATATCTTTGGTCTTTGGTCATAAAAACGAACCAAAAAATTAACACGTGTACATGCTCTTAGTAGGATTTTTAGGCACAACGAAGATGAGCCTATAGCATGGAAGAAGAGTCATATGCTATTGTACCGAGCAGAATTCCATTTTCTCATCGATCGAAAAACCCCAATAATACTTTTTCGTCACCTAGAATTCGGACCGAGGATCTTCTTATCATCGGGCACACTAACCGCTATTAGAACAACGAAACCATTTTGAACTTGTATTCCTGACACGCTGGTATTATTTTAAAAACTTAAAAAACAATCATAAACGGGCTTTGAAATATACCAACTTTCCAGTTTCAAAATTTAACATCTTATTTTAACATTATTGGTTTAAATTTTATTTAGCCAATTTTTATTCCAAAGAGGGGAAAGTTAGCAGTTTGGTCATATATGAATGTTTATGTTAGGAGTTAACGCCGCGAGCCAGCCTCAGCTTAGTATACAAATGTTGCCCGACCAAAAGTGGCTCATAACATGAATACATTTTAAAGATTAAAAATAATCTACGCTATTCCGAATCGTAGCAAAGCAGCGTATGTAGCTTATTTGTGTATTTTAAATTTGTTTTCTATTAAATATAAACATTAAATATTCTGAAGAAAAAATGTTACACACCATCTTCATTGTATGTATTTTTTCATTGTATTAAACCTTCCTTTTATTTATTTATTCGTAAAGGAGTGTTCAAACGGCTTATCTATCCATATATGTTTTATAAGGCAACCGTATATATTAATGATCGGTATTTATACATATTATAATTGTAGGTAAATGTAGACCGTCATGCCTATATTAGGCAAGCGAGGATGGCAGAGGTGTACTGAGTACACCCACCTTCCGCCGACGATGTTAGGTCCCATGTAATAGGGGACGACCCTATTGCCATATTTTGGGCACGATTCCAGACTCCGGACTCATACTGGGAAGTTGTGGTAAGAAAATCTTCATTTGTCCGACCTAGGATATGTAGGTAAATAAAACGTTATAAAAGTAAATAAAATGTTTAATATTAGATGTAAAAGCATTTATAATTCGACATCTATTTAAACTAGATCCCACTATCTGAGTCAATGCAATATTATATTATGTAGCCAAGCGATTATGAACTGATTCATATTCATTTAATTTAATGTTATATCTTTTAAAATTAATAGAGCTCATAGCGTACTATTTCGATGCGTAAATGAATTATTGGATGTAAATATAAAAAGTTTATTAAAACAGAGACATATTAACGTTTGCGTCTAGTATGTAGTTCAGGCGATATACGGCTGCGTAGCGGTCAAAGAATATTAACCTAGCAAGAGCTGACTGAGAGACTGTACATTGGGTGAAGATTATGCCTAATCATTACCCAGCACTGTTTTTTTTTATTTCGATCCAATATGTATATCGATACAAAACCTCATGGCCTGGCCTCTCCGTAATACCCATTTAAATACTACAGACCTGTGTTTATGGTAAGTAGGTCTAACTTCGAGAAGGAGGTCAATCGTCGAATTCAACTCGGCTGGGCAGCGTTCGGGAAGCTACGTAATATCTTCTCGTCCCAAATACCGCAGTATCTCAAGACAAAAGTCTTTGACCGGTGTGTGTTGCCAGTGATGACTTACGGCACCGAGACATGGTCATTCACGATGGGCCTCATAAGAAGGCTCAAGGTCACCCAAAGGGCAATGGAAAGAGCTATGCTCGGAGTTTCTCTGCGAGATCGAATCAGAAATGAGGAGATCCGTAGGAGAGCCAAAGTCACTGATATAGCTCTCAGAATTGCCAAACTTAAGTGGCTGTGGGCGGGGCACATCGCTCGTAGAACTGACGGCCGTTGGAGGAAAAAAAGTTCTCAAGTGGCGACCTCGTACCGGAAGACGTACCGGAGTGGTCAGGCCCCCCACAAGGTGAAGCGATGACCTGGTGAAGGTCGCAGGTAAAAGCTGGATGCGTGCAGCACAAAACCGGTCGTTGTGGCGATCTTTTGGGGAGGCCTTTGTCCTGCAGTGGACGTCTTTCGGCTGATGATGATGATGTGTTTATGAAATTTTAACCCAAACGATTTAGGTTTATATATTTGACCAAAACATTCGCATAATTTAAGTCAGATACAAACGCGTGATTATTTTTAGGACACCGTAATTCTGGTGTCTTTTTAGAAATTTTTTTTTTCGGTTTTCCCTGATATAAATATTTCCTTTGCCGCCCCCACTTGGGGAATACATGCGTGACGGCATATGATATTTTCTCACGAAGTTCTAACAAACATATAATATAATATCAGCCTATATTGCCCACTGCTGGACAAAGGCTTTCTCTCAATAATCGAGGTGAGAGAGATTAGGTCATACTCCACCACGCGGACCCAGTGCGGATTGGTGGAGGCAGGTTTGTGGCCACCTGCTGTTGAAACTTATCAAGCCGCCTTTAAGGCTTCCAACTCGGCTTAACGACTACCACATTAAGTGGTAGCCGGGACCGACGGCTTGACGTGCCTTCCGAAGCACGTAGACGCTTGAATATGAAAATACTACTAACGGTCACCCATCTCGGGCCAACCGAGTCGAACGCTGCTTAACCTTGGTAATCGGTAAGAACACCGCGGTCGCACAGCGCTACGAGCGCCTTTCTTTCTATACAGTGATCCTGTATTTGAACTATATGGGTCGGAGATCCAATTTAGATTTCTTTGCGCATAAACAGCCTATCCTCTCCTATAATACAGTAGATATTTGTTTAGTCACTATTGTGATTAGAAGCGCAGAATATCTTGACGGACGATTTAGCGCAGTGGTTAAGAGCTTAAGCTGCTCCGCCCACTGTGTCTTATAGTCGCGGGTTCGATTCCCGCACGGGACAAATCTTTGTGTGACGCGCAATTGTTTGTTTCGGTCTGGGTATTTGTGTATGCGAATTTTCATGTTTGTAAACGCAGCCACGACACAGAATTCAATCTACGTTAAAAAATCATAATAATATCACTACACCAAGCTATCGTTGACTGGAATGATAGCACTTTCTGAACGCACTATTATTTTAAAAATCTTCGGTCAATTTTTCGAAGACAGATAGCTCATTAAAACCATTACCGAACATCACCTATCAATTTACAAACATCTCAAAAAAATCTCAAAAGAATGTCACATCTGCACGAGCCAACTTTATCAAAACAAGATTATTATAAATGTACGTATAACGGTGTTCTATATGAAATATGGACGTGCGTACACCGCGCGAGTGTCCCATCGCCGTTTATATTCGATATCAGATTATTTTTATTATTGTCTTTGAGATTATTTTCGCTGTCAATGTCAATAAAACGGACGGTTAGGTCGCGTTTACGTTGTCTGAATGTTAATTTATTCTTATTTTTATGACTTTTGTTGATCAAGTTGTGTGTAGTACCAGCGGCAATCGCGACGTCTTACGTTCAAATCTCAGCTAAGATAAAGTATGTTTTATACGAAAAAATACATGCCCTTGCGGGGAAGGCAGAAAGTACAGAGTTTCATTAGGTTCTTTCCTTGCAGACCTCTGGCTTTCTCCACTTTCACTGTTCGTCCCATACACGCACGCCGGTTACGGAGACTCCTGACATGCAATTGTTAAAAAAATCTTGTTGCTTTTTATTAATATTGTTATATTCTAAAATCATCATTAAACTCCCTATGACATAGATAAGTAAAACACAGCCTAATATTTACAATATTCATTATATTAGCACAAACGGAATATTGAAGAAAATACTTTTTCTGAATTAATTATGTCACGATATACGTCAAACTGAGTGTTGCCGAGAGCTTGTTTAATTGAAGAGTGGAATTAATGAAATTAAAGTGAATATTATCACAGGTGGCCGTTGTGAAGATCGCGAGAAGTCATCGAATGCAGGTGGTGTCGGGCCGGTTGCGCTTAAGAGGGATTGGGGAGGCCTATGTTCAGCAGTGGACATGTATAGACTGAGATGATAAATATTAACAAGTATCTAGGAACATATGGTAAAATTATTGAACGTAGAATGCGCGTGAAGTCCGATGGAATGTTGTGCGAGGCACAAGGGGGTTTCAGGTCTGGAAGAGGATGTTTGGATCAAGTCTTCGCACTCCGCAACATCGTAGAGAAGCATCTGGCAGTGGGGCGGAAGGTTTTCTGCGGTTTTGTAGATCTGGAGAAGGCATTTCACAGAGTTGTGCGAAAAAGACTTTGGGACATTTTGCCAGAGTATGGTATAGATGGCACTCTGTTGCGAGCCGTCCAGTCCACTTATGTGGACTGCAAGGCATGCGTACGGGTGGGTGGTAACAGGTCACCCTGGTTTGACGTTAAAATCGGCGTCAAGCAGGGTTGCGTGTTGTCCGCTAGACTGTTTATAATATATCTGGACAAAAGTCTTCAAAGACTGAAAGCGATGAATGAAGGTGTACAAATGGGTGACTTAGTGGTAAACCATCTACTTTATGCAGATGACGCAGTTTTAATAGCGCCAACAGCCACTGATCTGCAAACACTAGTCACAGTTATGAAAGACGACTGCATGATCAATGGCTTACACTTGAATGTGAAGAAAACCAAGATTATGGTTTTTGAAAGGGAAGAAACCAGAACGAATGTAAGGATTGTGGTTGGTAACGATGTGCTGGAGCAAGTAAATGAGTTTGTATATCTTGGATGCGCCTTCAGTAAGGATGGGAAATACACCGCTGGCATAGAGAGAAGAGTGAGTGCAGGAAACAGAGTGAATGGTGCGATGGGAAAGCTACTCGGGAGCCGGCACTTAAGCCATAAGGCGCAGCTGGCCATACATAACGGAGTTCTTGTCCCAACGCTGTTATATGGTAGCGAGAGCTGGGTATGTAAGAAGGAGAATGAAAGTAGGATAAATGCGGTAGAAATCTGCGGAAGATGTGCGGAGTGAAGCTGACCGACCGCATTAGCAACAGCATAGTAAGACAGCGAGTAGGTATGAAAGATAGTATCGGTGTAAAGATGAGAAAGGGCATACTCCGTTGGTTCGGGCATATAGAAAGAATGCCAGAGGAAAGAATGACAAAACAGATATACAATGTGAAAGTGGAAGGATGCAGGTACCGGGGAAGACCTAGACTATCTTACCACGACCAAATAAACCGAGTCTTATCTGATGGAAAAGTCAAGAGTCTCCGTAACCGGCGAGCGTGTATGAGACGAACTATGAGAGTCGAGGAAGCCAGAGAGGTATGTAAGGAAAGAACCTGTTGGAACTCTGTACTCTCTGCCTACCCCGCAAGGGATCTGGCGTGAGGTTATAGATAGATAGATAGATAGATAGATCTAGGAACACCGCAAGCAGAATCCAGGATAAAAATATACGCAACTAGACTCCCTTCACATATTTTTAATATTGTAGTCACGTGATGACAGGAAACTTACTAATTAGTAAATATCTACTTATAATCTGGAAGCAGACGTTGTTCGTTTAGGGTCCATAGACCGTTTCCTCTATTTATTTTATTTTTATAGCTTTTCACCATTAAAATATATAAATTGAATGATAAAAACATTAATTACTTACGCTTGCTTTCCTAGACCTAGTTATACGACATCATTCTCATAATATCATAACAATCTATGATTTTAATGATTATAAGATGAAATCACAGTGTGCAATAGAACACCGCATGGGCCACATCATTTAACCATTTTCGTCGGAGTTGGACAACGCTACCTAGAGTATCACAACTATCCGAACATACATCGCCAATATAAAGGCAAATTTCTGCTAGATTATACAAACTTTACGTTCTTCTAGATATAACATATTAAATTGTTAATGTTGTATATGGACCTTGGAGTATAAA
Source organism: Phalera bucephala (assembly GCA_905147815.2). Lineage (NCBI taxonomy): Eukaryota > Metazoa > Arthropoda > Insecta > Lepidoptera > Notodontidae > Phalera > Phalera bucephala. The sequence continues at coordinate 2,300,304 of LR990609.1, read as the reverse complement.
ACTAAAGCAGTCCTCACCCTATGATATGGACAAGGTAAAAATACTTATGTATAATCAATATTTTTTGAGTTTATAAAGAGATTCGAAGTCTTCTAAAGTTTCTACTTGCAATACATTGCTTACATCTATTTTTTATAAGAATATAAGGAAGGATGTAGGTACCGGGGAAGACCTAGGCTATCTTACCATGACCAATTAGACCAAGTCTTATCTGAAGGACAAGTCAAGAGTCTCCGCGGCAGACGTGCATGTGACGAACTGTGAGAGTGGAGGAAGCCAGAGAGGTATGTAAGGAAAGAACCTGTTGGAACCCTGTTTCCAAAGTGGTTCTATCTTGATATTTCGTATTATTATGTACGACCTCACAAGATGGACCGATGACTTGGTAAGGGTTGTGTAAAATCTGGTGTAAGGTCTTTGTCCTGCAATGGACGACTTTCGGATGATGATTAGAGAACCAGAAAATATCTGCTTAGAAAACAACATATTAGTGTTCTACTATATATGTATAAAAAGAAATTAATAAAAAACATTCAAAACTGAACATAATATATTTGTTATATCAGACAGACAAACCGAAATATTAAAGTCGAGAATGACGCACACATCGGAAATAAAGTACACAAGTTTCCGTATGAAATGTACGCTTTATATATACTTTATCACTACTGTTGGTCAAGCATCATTATCATTAGTTGGTCGATCACCAGCTCATGGTTTCAGCGTATCCTGGGTTAGGTTAGATTTTATCCTGGGTTAGATTAGGTTTTTATCACATTATCATCAGCCAAAAGACGTCCATGTAGGATAAAGGCCTTCCCCCAAAGATCACCACGTTTTTTTATCTAATATCTTTAAATAATCTTAATTTTGTAATTTTTAACAAGATACGTTCTAATAGACTCGATGCTCCACATCACTACGATAGTACGTTGTATTTTATATATAAATAACTCCTAACAAGCACTAGAATATTAATACAAAAATAAATAAGAAGAAAATCCTATAAAAACAATGTGCACCATGAGAGAGTGAATTGGATGTTCGGCAATATAAAATCTGTAACAGCTAATCTTCACCCGAGAAGATATTATCATCTTCACTCATGTAATGCATCAACTATTATTGTATAATTTCGAAAGAAGCAATATATGTATATATATATATATGTACTTAAGAACTTATATAAGGCACTAATCGAGGTGCTCTGAATTTCCGAGCTAAATCAACCGGTTTCTAATTCGTTTGAGTGGCGGTCTATTTTGAGAGCCTTTTGTTATGGACACCTGCCTGAAAATATACCGAAACCTATCCAATCTAACTTAATTGACGTCGAGACTGAATGCAGTTGAAGTATAGTGGTTAGCTTCCCCTCGTAATCTGACTTTTGACAGCTGCAGTAAGAGGATATCCGAAATAATCCTGTCGATTTTGCTACGTTCTGCTGTCCATTACTGATCTATTTCTGAACTCAGACTGTTTAGGCATAAAGCAAAAGAATGACCAGAGAGCTTGACAGTATATTTGATGCCTACTTTAAATGCCACATTTAACTGTATCGATAGCAGACGAAAATAGGCACAGTCAATAGAAAAACGCCCTATACCGTGTTCATATACCTAATTTAAAATTTGGTTGAAATAATAAATGGTATCAATATAAAGCCTTAATTGTACATAATTATCCGTACTTAATTGCGAGGATTGTTGTTGTTTTAATTAAAGCACAGGCTAACATTAAACATAAATCAAATATTAAATAGTAAAATGATGTCAGAAAGACACAGGTAACTTGAATTCGTACATTTTAAGGACGTTAGCGAAAGTCACGGGTCAAGTAGAATGTACGTTCACAACAATGGTTAGCAATAATTGAACACAATCTCTCTATTGCGCCGAAGAAACGCCGAGTGCCCGTTACAACTGTGCACCCGCAAACTTCACTGTGCCAGCTCATCAAGAAGTTTGTATCGCTCGAACTACTTGCCCGTAGCAAAAAGCTGACAGACTTTCACAGCCAATTCATCGCCAATCGGATTAATTGGCACCTACGCTTATTTTTCTCATACTTAAGCTCAAAGGAAGCACTAAAATGTTTCAAGGATACGAAATAGGGTTCGGTTATTACGGGAAGCGCTCTCCATAATTCAGTTTCAAATGCATTTTCCGTTGCTTTGAACGGTCCGTTCTTTGGTTAACGGAACCGTGATGCGGTGACATCGAGTGCTTTCTGAACTTTAAATAGAAATGAAAGCGTGTGCAGTATTAAAATCGTTTTATCGTAGCTGGGCTTTGCATTAAAGCAGTAATACTTTACAACAGTTTTTTTTGGATTTTAACCCATTTATAGAAATGTGATGCATTATATTTTCAACTTATCGGGAAGATAGTTTGGGATAAGTACTAATATAACCGTATTCAAAATAAATTTCAAAAAGATGAAGACATACATTTATAAGATTAATAATGGGAGATGTTAAAATTTTTAGTAGTTAAATATTATATTATGAAGAAAATTAAAACCAGGATTTTTTTCTTTCACTTCCGCTCCCATTACTTCTTAATATATACTGTGAATAATAGTTGACACAAAATAGACCCCTGCGGAGGCCCGACCGTCGTAGGAACTTTTAAACACAAAACTTTTACTTTCTGCACAACACCTTACTATATAAAATACAACGATTTTATGAGTGCTAGTGTTATAAAACAGTGTCGACACAGTGAAATAGCCCACGCAGCAGACACAACGTCAAATGTCACAGCTCACATCTATTAAATTAAATGCTTCTATGACGCTGCAGCCTACGTGTCTCGTGTTTGCAATAATAGAACTAATGGCAAATAGGTGCCCAGTCTAGTTGCCAGGTTAATAGAAATGAACCACTCCTTCCAATACGTAAGAGGTGGCTAATGAAAGAAAATCCTAATGGACCAAGCACTTTAACTTTATTATGATAATAATAATATGACACCTAAAGAATTAGTCTGTACTGTTGTTCGATTGGGTAAAGGATCACCTACAAATCGAGGTGATAAAAATTAGATTATACTTCACCACGCAAAACCAGTGCGGAATGGTAAAAGCTCGTAAGACATCTAACTTAGCTTAAAACACTAATCCTGAGCTTACAACACTAATCCTTCACAAACACTTCCATCTGAAAGACTACTGAAAATTGAATTGTCCTAATGGTCACGCATCTCATGCTGACCGTGCTCAACGCCGACGTATGGTCCGGGAGGGCTACGAGCGTTACGTGTTATTTTTACAAGAAACAGTACCTCTTAACAAACATTGCGTCTGATGACACTTTCAGGAAATAATATACATAGAGGTATATACTTACTATGTATTAAAGCACCATTTTGCCGAGATGTTTGTGACTCCACATGCAACTTTCGTAAACCCTTTGAGGGGTCTGTATTAAGTCCGTATCTCTGGAATTTAAGGTTCGATGATTTCCTAGAGATACCTCTGCCGCGTGGTTGCTCGTTAACTGGTAACGATGACGACGGACTTCTCATCATAGAATCTAACACTAGGGACGGGCTAGAAAAATTAGCGGACACATGTCTGCATCTAATTCTAAAATGGGGTGAAAGAAACCGCCTTACATTCGCTCCTCAAAAAAACATACCAACTCTTATTAAAAGGAAATTTACAATCAGCGCCGCGTATTTAATTCAACAATCAAACAGTCAAAAGAAAAGAATCGGTTTGTTATCTCGGTTTAGTTCTGAAGAGAAATTTATCATTTATTGAACATAAAAAAACTGTAGGTGAAACAGCTAAACGAAACTTTTATGCACTCACCAGAATATCAAGGTCTACTTGGGGCCTTCGTTTTAATACTCTTAAAATCATTTACGGACCAACATACTTAGGCTGTATGTGTTACGGTGCACCTGTATGGACCGACAGATAGACACTGATATTTTTGTGTAAGGCCTACAGGACGGTCAGTACAGAAGCCCTACCGGTACTTGCGGGTGTGCTTCTAGTCGATCTTGAGGTTCAGAGTCGCGCGTCAATGTACTATTCCACTCGAGAAAACTTGAACACCGAGTTTCTATTGCCTCGAGACTGTTGTAAAATCACTAGATTATTCAAACCGCAATCAATCACCTTTAAAGATCTCCTGACCTAATGGCAGGAAAGATGAGATACAACAACAAAGGGCCGTCACCTCTACCTGTTCTTTCCATCCGCACGTGAGCGTTTGGCGAGAACATGGCTGGAGGTGGACCACTGTGTGGCTCAATTTCTCACCGGACATGGCAACTTTAAGAGTAAATTATTCTCTTTTAAACTGGTACCTTCATCGCTATGTCAGTGTTCCACGTCTAACTACTAGTATGAACAATCGGCACACCACGTTCTTTGGGAGTGCAGTCTCTGGCACAACGAGCGTACCATTATGTTAAACAGTCTGCCAAATACATCTGGGGTAATCTACTACACGGATCTTGTAGAAACTCGGGATAATTTCCGTGCGTTCAAGCGTTTTTGCCATACCTATTACGGGAATCAATCATGAGGCTCACAAATTGGCCCAGTTAATATTTTTTCGTGACCGGTGCTGATGGTGGCGGACCGTGGTGCTTTACAACTGGGCTTATCCTAGTTGTAGTCTCCTTCTCTATGGCTGATCTGCCATTTTCTTTTTTTGTGTCTCCCGCTTTGCAAAGGATAAAGTGGAATTTTTATTTTTCCTACTCCTCCTGTTTTTCTTTATTAAATTTGTTGCGCACCCCATTGTTAAACACCCCAAGGTTCCAGCCTTAGCGTCATCTAAGGAGACTATTGTGGATCCTGGTTTACAGGAGTTACAATGGCGGGAACGAGTGGCGGGCTTAGTACCAAAAAAAAACCCTTTGATGTCTGCCTAAAAAGGCGAACACTTTCATTCTAAAATGGTTTGCCGTTGCCTTTCGAGGTTACGATGTTATATTCAGTGTGTTTCTGTGGGAACAATAAATATTTTCATACAAGATTATTTCGGGACATGAATTATTATAATTCCGTAATGTTATTTTATTACGTCTGTTTTATTTATGCTTGCTCTTTTTTATTTTAACGCTCATTAAAGTTACAGAAATATTTAACAAATTCATTGAATATAGTGTAAAGTAACGTAAATACATTTTGTCCTTCGTTTTATAATGATTCACCTCACTCTCTGCGTCACATTTTACGACACTTAAGTACCTAAATATTGGCGGAAGCAAATTTTGCTGGCCGCACAATTTAGCGACGCTCGATCATTGAAAGATCTTTCGTATTCAAAGCATAAACATTCTATATTTTTACTGTATCAGAGTTTGGGTAGGCTATCCATAATTGTAGATAGATGCAGAATAGATAAAATCAAAGAAAATTGTCCTATAAAGTTTTCTACTTTAGGTAGGCACAAATATTTATGTACATAACTCCTATACTTATTTGGAGTCTACTTATTTTATTTAATTAATAGAAGTACCAAAACGGTATCCAATCATTTAAACCAGAATGTCTTAAAACTAGATAGCACCCATAATCATTTGAACCAATATATGTAGGTAATATGCTAACAGTATGAATTAAGCTTATGCATAATACAAAAAGAAAAAGGTATATCTATTGTAAACTATTTAGAAACCGTATTAGAAATATTTGAGAAACGCTTCATAAACACAAAAAAAAGGCGTGGATTTTGTCGAACTTATAATCTTAACATATGAAAAACTCGAATCCCACGTGGCGTCTAGTGCTGTGATTTATACGCAATGTAATCATATTAATGAAATCACTGTTAATTAATTACTTCATCCTGCTTACATTTTACTACTCTACAATTAACGTTATCCGCAACATATAAGTCGTCAGTAGTTTTATGGACTATTATTGTTTTATTATGATGGACAATTATATTGACTTACATAGAGATCGTTTTAATTCGTATTGATGCATTTATAATAATCTAAATTATTTAATATCAATCAAATAATGTACCAATTTTGTATATTCGTCTATTGGTTCGCCAAAAATTATTATCTAAAGCTTATTTTTGCTCGGTAAAAGACTACATTCTTTACTAATTATCTTTGTTCCTAACTGCATCTCCTTTTTTTAAGGTTTTCATTACAAAGTTGTGTATGTGAATTTTCATGTTTGTAAACGCACCCCCACACTAGGATTTATTCATGTATCATACAGGAATAAATCCTAGTGTGGGGTTACGTTTAAAAAAAAAGTATACAACAACCAATTTCTACTAAACTACATAAAATATTACGGTAACCCAATAGTTGATTAAGTGGACCTTCAAACCTTGATTTCATAAAGCCTTTTGGTTACCGGCTGTGTTGTCAATGGTATTATAAGACGGGACGATGATTATTTCAGTAGCAAACAAAAAGTCTAGTATAGTTCTTTAAAGAAAAGTACCAACGTTCTCTGGTCTTGAAATATTGTAGAGGCAATGGAAGAGAAACTCTTTCTCGCTTGTTCAATTTGTGATCAAGTGATACCGAGAGTTCTTGATATTTTTCTGGCTCTACTGGTAACAGGTAGCCGGGAATCTTAGAAGTCCTGTAATAACTCATGTCTATCACCTAACTCCGGCTAGCAACAAGTAGCAACTGACAAAACTTTATCGTTTTCAGTATTTCTTTCTTTGTAAAGTATTTTTTTTACTACGGGGCCCATTGACTTTAGTCTGATGTTTGTTAGAAGGATTACCTTCTGATCCACGGTTCATGAATTTGAACTAAAGTGTTCCGTCATGGGATAAGTACTAGGGATCTTAAATTGTGCAATGGGATCGTTTTCCAAATGATCTTTTTGAAAAACTAATTTTCAATTGAAATTTACTGCCTAATTAGGCATATTCGATCTTCGTAACGACTTTTCATGTTCCTAGTCCGACACAATATCTTTCGAAATGTATGCACAGCGCCGCACTTACAGGCCATTTCCAATCGGTTCTGGTACTGCACTAGTTGCTGCGTTCCCGAATCCCATTCGCCAAAACTAATTTACTTTTAGGAGCGAGACGACAATTAATTACATCAGCAAATACCGAATATTTAAGCCAAGCCAAGTGGTTTTATGCAAAGCTCGAAAAGTGCAGAGGTGTTCTTGTAGCTTAGAGTCATTAGAGTAACGATATCTGCAATGGTGAGGTGCGAAGGTGGCTCGTTGACCGCAGGCGACTGCAGAAAGTGTGGACATGGTCAATTTGACGTAGACGCCCCGAGAGCGGACTTGGCTCTTTGTGCGGGTTGGATCCACGCTCGAGGGCGGGCTGAACGCAAGAATGCGGCGTGCGTGCGGGCGATTGTGCGGCAGGCGCGCGGGGTGCGCGGCCGGGGGATGCGTCGCGGTGGTGCGGGGCAGGCGCGGGCCGGGCGCGTGCCGCAGTAGCGTGGAGGTGCCGCCGCGGCCGGTCGCCACCACTCGCCAGCCCCTGGCCCCGAGCCGCCGCCCGATGCGAGCGCGGACAGCGCCGCGCCGAGTCGGCCCCATCGCGCCGCGCGCCCCTGACGCCAGTTCCGGCTCACGTAGTTCCCGCGTACGAAGCACCGAGGGAAACGGCATGTGGACGATACTCGTACATTTATAAAAAGTGTCGCCCTCATTACCGCAAACGGCGAGTACAAATTTCGGTCAGGTCGAGTGCAAGTAATTCTTTGACGCTCGAGTTCGGTTGGACAAAGCGGGCGGCAGAAGCCGGCCGTCGTAGTCGTGCCCGCCTACCCGTCATTACCGAAACCTCTCTTCCTCGTATTGTTTTCATTTCGCACGAGAGACATTGGTGCCATTGTTTCGCATTTGCAAATCCGAACAGCCGAAGTTATTATGCCGAATATCCAGCGTCGAAGTTATATAAATGGTAATGATTGCGAAATGACATGTTCTACGAAAATTTGATAAGCTTTGTGTACCGGCGAGGAGTCGTGACAGATACGTACGAGTGACATGTGTAGTAATTTTTAACTGATTGCTTGGAGTGCGGCGTCGTCCGCGTATTGCGGCCTAGTTCGCCGCATCGCCGGTGCCTTACCTTTAATTCAACTCGTATAAACTACCAATTAGTTATAAATAAATACAGTTTTGCGGTAGTATTTGAAATGTGGCCAAGATTTCGGTAGAAAGCACCATCTACAAATATTAATGTCACTGAATGTGCCATTAAAGCCAAGATGCCCGCGGTTATCATTTAACCTACATTTTAAAATGTCCTTTTTGTTAAAAATAAACATTGTGTTTCCGCTTGCGCGGTAATTTATTGCAATCGTCGAATTTGGTGACACTACATTCTATTTCGTTTATTTTTAAATAATTCTCTGCATTAAAAATTATGTGTTCATAACTAACTCGTGGTGTCGACTGATTCGTCTGCAAGCCGCCATTACTTTGACAGAGGTCTTTTTGTGCCAATTAACAGTCGCTATTTCTACGTGTGTTATGGGAGCCTTGCCGGTACACACATCCATGTTCTTGCATGTTTCCGTAGAGCATTAACATCCCAGTCATTAAAAAGTATAGCATATTTGACTTAACTAATAAACCTTGAAATTCTTTGCCACCCCAACATATTTAGCTTTACGAACTTTTCTACGCTACTAGTAACGTGTTTTCTTTTCTTTACCCGTTGATTCACTAAATTAAATTTTGTTCTTTGAAATAATACCATGCTTCCGCTTTTATTTCTACGACGATATTCAAAATAAATGTGACAAGAGTTGCAGCGATGTAATATCTACTTATTTCCAATTTAAAAACGTAATAAATAATATAATCTGCAATGCTAGATTATATAGATGCCCTGTAAAAATAAATTGAATAGGTACCACTGAAAAAGAATAATCAAAGTTGTCAGATGCCCTGTAAAAATAAATTGAATAGGTACCACTGAAAAATACAACAGACTTATAAGTTTACACACATTATGGTCTAAGCACCCCACATTATTCATAATATCATTGAGAACAAACAGAATAAAGACATACTCTTTCACACGTTCTTTATGAGTACCTTACAAAGACTAAAACAATAAATATAGAGAAGCAACACTTAAAGTTCTTAACATTTTCCTCTTTGCACCAAGGTCATATAGAAATATCAGGCAGAAGCCTGATTCGAATGAACGCTAATATTCACAAGGAAAAGCTACCATCTGATTTCCAAGATCGCTTAGACGAACATTCCGATTTTACAGGCCTGGCCTGCTGTCTGTAATATTGTCACTGATAGCTTTACGCATCATTCGAAGCATGGAAATTAGATTGACAATCATTTCTCAGTCATCTATATCTTAATCTTCGCCTTAGTAACTTGTCACAAATACGCGTATCTATGGTAGAAAAATATGATAATACGATTAACTGTCATTAGTCAGATCAATGAATTAAACCTTTGTATTCCATAGTTAGGGTATATAGATTCCCTAAAAATACTCAATATGATAATAATATCATGGCATTGTATTAAACATAAATTTAATACAATACAAATTGCTAAATAGGTACAGTTTCGAGAGTACGATTAACAAATAATAGAATAAATAAATTGACATCTATTCTTGAAATATTTATAATATATTCTGTTAAATTCAATAATATTTAATAATAAGTAGAGGTTACACAGTGATTACGACTTGTAGTCAGAGACAAACATCAACATAACGGCGTCTCTCTCAGATTGACAGACTAATCATGTAACCTTTGCCTTGAGATCTTATCATAACATCCAAATAATCGATACCTCGTGCGATATGGAGGTTATACATTTTAAAAGTGAAACTAATAAATTACTCTAACACTTTGTCTGTGCTTTAGTTTCGAAAGTCCGATAGTTACAGTACCTAAGCCATTTTCAAAGCTGCCCAAACACAATGTTTTATCGCTTTCACTCTCAATCCACATCGCCAAGCTATCCACGATTTCTCGAATAAAACAACGAGCCATTTCGATCTACTTAGGAATCGGAAAAGAAGCAAAAAACTAGAACACTGATTGCATTTCTCATTCATTCTTAACTCGACGATTCTTTTCATTGTGAAAAAATCTTACCCCTCAAAATGTCGCTCACCAAACCGTTTTCAACTTTGTTAATGGCCTGGTATCGGATCTCTATGTAAATTATATTTCCCCCTGTCCATTCTTTTCTATCTCTCGGATTTATAAAAATACCGTAAATTCAAGATTGCAGCTCAAGTTTCTTTCGTTCACAGCGTCAGTTTTATTTTGTTTATTATCCCACTGGTAAGAAAAGGCCTTTTGCTAAAAATAAAGGTCAGGGAGACTTGTTCAGACTTTACCACGCAGATCTAGTATTCGCAACAGCTTAGTAAGAAAGCGAGTAGGTATGAAAGATAGTATCGGTGTAAAGATGAGAAAGGGTATGCTCCGTTGGTTCGGGCATATAGAAAGAATGCCAGAAGAAAGAATGACAAAACAGATATACAATGCGAAAGTGGAAGGATGTAGGTGCCGGGGAAGACCTAGACTATCTTACCATGACCAAATAGACCGTGTCTTAGCTGAAGGGCAAGTCAAGAGTCTCCGTAACCGGCGAGTGTGTATGAGACGAACTATGAGAGTGGAGGAAGCCAGAGAGGTATGTAAGGAAAGAACCTGTTGGAACTCTGTACTCTCTGCCTACCCCGCGAGGGAGCTGGCGTGATGATATAGATAGATAGATAGATCTAGTATGGATTGAAGGTGGCAAGTTTATGGCCAACGTCACATGGTTAGTGCTAAGTCCTCTGATACGAAATATATCTCCGTTGATATCTCCAAAAATCTTGTAGTAGCGGCAAAATTTGTAAAAAAAGAAATGTGTTGCAGATAGCTAGTGATTTAATAAACAAATAAAAAGACTAGACCAAACCTAGCGATGTATGTACAAAAGGTTGTTATTTTAGTAAATAACTGTATTACTTCACTATTTTGTGAACATCTGCGTAACCTATTGACATAAAAATAGCTTTTATTCGAAATCTTTAAAGTTTCATTCTCTTAAAATCTGCGTATAGAAAGTTTTACCTGCCTCTCTAACTACCCCGCAAGTGATCTGGCGTGTTTTAATTCAATTAAGATCTGATAAATTAACCTTCAGACTATATATTGAGTTCTTAGATTTACGCGAATATTACACATGAAATAAAACTATTTTACGGATTTTATCGCGATTTATTTTTTTTTTATTTTTTTATTTTTAGTTCCCGACGTTTCGAGTGCTTTGCAGCACCCATGGTCACGGGAGGGACTGAGGTGTTAGACGTCCAATAGGCATAGTTGTACCGGGGTACCCTCAAACTTCTTAATTATTTTTGTTGTTGTTGGTCCGATCTACGCAGAATGAGCTCACGGTGTCTTGAGGTCTTGCAGTGTTATGCTTGGTTTTGGATTTGATTATATTAATTACCGGATCCCAAGACGATGGAAGCACCCAGCCATCTTCTCTATTGAAATTAGGATGTTTTTTAATTTCAATAGCCTCGCGAACCATCCTTGGTAGGAATCGGTGTTCTTTCACGAGGATTTGTGGTCTATCAAATCTGATGTTATGGCGGGTGCGGTCAAGGACATGTTCACAGACTGCAGACTTCTTTGAGCGACGGTGTTTTAGGTCAGCTATGTGTTCTTTAACCCGAGTTTTTACCGGTCTTTTTGTTTGTCCTATATCGGACTCGGGTTAAAGAACACATAGCTGACCTAAAACACCGTCGCTCAAAGAAGTCTGCAGTCTGTGAACATGTCCTTGACCGCACCCGCCATAACATCAGATTTGATAGACCACAAATCCTCGTGAAAGAACACCGATTCCTACCAAGGATGGTTCGCGAGGCTATTGAAATTAAAAAACATCCTAATTTCAATAGAGAAGATGGCTGGGTGCTTCCATCGTCTTGGGATCCGGTAATTAATATAATCAAATCCAAAACCAAGCATAACACTGCAAGACCTCAAGACACCGTGAGCTCATTCTGCGTAGATCGGACCAACAACAACAAAAATAATTAAGAAGTTTGAGGGTACCCCGGTACAACTATGCCTATTGGACGTCTAACACCTCAGTCCCTCCCGTGACCATGGGTGCTGCAAAGCACTCGAAACGTCGGGAACTAAAAATAAAAAAAAAAAAAAAAAAAAAATCGCGATAAAATCCGTAAAATAGTTTTACTTCAGACTATAGTTTAATAAGCAACGAAAACTCATAAATCTCTGTACGCTACTTTACAATACATAACATTACAAGTTGACTGAACTGAGATATCTAATTCCGCTTACTTTGTTACGATGCCAAGCCTAAACGTAAAAAATGCCTAAATAATAAAAAAAAAGAAAAGAAATTATCTAAAATTAAACTTGATATGTGAAAACCGAAGTTAAGTCTAGTTTCCTAGACGATGTTTCGAAAATGAAGACCGTTTGGCGCGCACGCAACTCAGTACAACAACGTTTTTAAATTACATTTCTTGAACCGAACAAATCGTAAAAAAAGTGAAAACCTAATATTATAATTACATAAACTAACATCAAACAAACAAAGAATGACAACAACAAGAATGACAACAAATATACAAAGCAAAAGTGGAGAGATATAGACATCGGGGAAACCTAGCCTATCTTACCATGACCAAACAGACCGTGTCTTATCTTGACTTGCCAAGAGTTTCGACGAACGACAACGTAGCCGAACTATGAGGGTGGAAGAAGCATGAGAGGTCTATAAGGAAAGAAACACTTGGAACTCTGTACTTACACGCAAGGGATCTGTGCTGTTATAGTGATCTATACTATCTATATATTAGAGCCAACAGGCAGTATTTTTTTCGTACCTGCACATTACATTATGTATTTTCAAAAATAAGGTCATTAGTTTGCTATCAAAATTTTAATCATAAAATTAGTGTATAACCAGTAACAATCGATAATAACGAAAAATGCACTGCAGAGTCTAGTTCTCGGAAAGTGGGTTGTGCTATTACCGCCAAAGTTGCATAACCGACCTTCGGGCCAACATATCATTTGATTCCCGAACAGGACAGAATCGGATTGGATTCCTGTTATAAATGAAGCCGCTATTTTCGTAAGCCAGCGTTCATTTAACGGGGGAATGCATTTGGAAGCTGTGGATGACGCGGCGTATTCTTTAGCCATCTGCCGCAGCGCGAATGGAACCGGGTCCGATCTTGCGCCGGCCCGGCAGTAACAATAAATTTCCCACTCTCATTCACGCTTTCCCCGGCTCCTATTTTACTAACTTTCCCAACTCGAAATTCCGAACATAAAATACGTTGAACTCGAAATGATTTTATAAACATTTTTGTTGTCAGACGGGATTGTTTAGTTGCCTTTGTCCAATTAATGTGCAACACAAAGCCAAGCGGAGCTGCGTCGTTAGATACGTTGCGATTTATTCTCTCATTGAGGATAACTTTGTTAAAGTTTATTGTTCGTACTGTTCGTTAGTACGCACGGAGGTAACATTATTTTATAAATTGGCAGCATAATGTGCAATTTCACGGTTTTTTTTTTCAAATTTGTTTTGTGAAAAGGAATAGCAAAGTTTCACGTCAACCTTCCCCAGTTCTAATCTAAACAAAGACAGAAACAGGTTTTGAGTAGCAATATTAAAAAACAATATCTGTGATAATTACCCGTCTAATAACTATCGTAGCTTGTTCTGACACCCAATAATTACGTATTTATAACATTTATGTTTTTAATATTAATATTTTTTCGTAATTTTCTGTATGGGTATGACATATATTTCAATTACCAGATAATTAAATTTCTATTACCAAATAAGCATCAGCTCTTTAACAAGGTCTCGACCCACACGTACTAAAATATTCATGGCCACCTTTAAGGCATGATTCTACGAAGTTACTCATCATTTAACATATTCTTGTTAAAAGCGTGACATTAACAATTAAGTGATATTTTATTATTACACATTTTTTTTTAAATTTATAATTGTCACCCGCATATTCCCCAAACAGGCAGAGATGTACTGTGTACACCCACTTTTCGCCGACGATGTTAGATCCCATGTAACGAGGGGCGAGTCTATTGCCATATGCTGGGCACGATTCCAGACGTATGATTAACACTGGAGATTTTTCTATAGAAAAATGGCATTTGTCCAACCTAGGATTCGAACCCAGGACTTCGAGATCGCAACGCGCATCATTCGTTACTAGACCAATGAGGCAGTTATGTCTTTATAAAGCCCCATATATTTAATATATCAAAACCTTTCTAATGTATTCCAAGCGCATACATGAAACGTAAGGTCGTCTTTAATAGCGAAGTTTTGGCAAGGTCTACGAATTTAAAACGCTACGAAAATTATCGTAGCAAAACGCTACGCTGTAGCAAAACCTCAACATAGAAGACATGTGCTCCCAATAATCACCACACAAAAAAATGAACACTGTAACATGATGGCCACGCCTATATTCTCCCATTAGGGGTGGCAAAAGTGTAATATGTACACTCACATTTCACCTTCGATGCCCAGTGTAATAGCGCGCGAGATTGTTATCAGTACCGAACACAATTCCAGGTTCTGGAATAAAACGATATTTTTTCGATAGTAAAACCCCAACTACTCTCCTAACTACTAATGTAGACAGCTTGAAACCTCGTCCACCAATTTCCAACCATGTTTTACTTGCTCTGTGGAGCGGGTCACTCTCTTCCCTCTATTATGGTCGAGGAGAGTGATAGCTACTTCTCAAGTCATACTCGTGAACGTGAGTATTCGCGGTTATGATTCCCGCACGGGACAAATCTTTGTGTGACCCACAAATATTTGTTTCGGTCTGGGTGTTTGTGCAAGTGAATTTCAAGTTTGTAAACGCACCTACGACACAGGAATGATTCCTAGTGTAGGGCTACCTTTTTTTAAATGTACCCAGCAATATTAACATAGAATACGAACTAGACTGTTTGCCCTACGATTTAAAAGACCCGGAGCACTTGATGCCAACAACAAACCGACTTTACGCTACTCATTAAAAGTTGGTATAGCTACTCATTACTTAGTTTAGGGATCATAACGCCGCCATGTCATTTTAACGCAATGTTTAATTAAATTTTAAAATTTGTGAAACCTATATTCCCAAAATACTTAAGTAGATCCACCAGATAAACCAGCGAACTCTCCTATACCTGACAAGAATATAAAGATGTCAAACTTGTATTTTTTTAAAGAGTAGCCGTGGAGTTTCTTCTCCACAGGTATGACATTCTAAAGTGGTGGTAGTCTTTGTTACTTTTCTGAAGATAATCTGATTCCGATTAGGGGTAGGGGTGGTGCACACATATTTTTCTGATAATATTATGTCCCATAAATGGCGAGGCTATTATTTGTTACAGACTGCTACTGAAAATGGCTCTACAGAAAAAAGAATAAACTATCGACCTAAGATGATGAGTTGAAACAGGAGTTCCTATTGCTAACCGCACCATGTGCTACTAGACCATTGGACCAGTCTCCACAGAATCCGTTATTTCCCTTTAAAAAATCCACCGTATAATTCAACCCTCGAGGGATAGCGTTCGGTCGCGATTTTGTGCACCCTTTAAGATAAGGGTAGAACTCCTTTGGCTAGAACATCTTTAAGTTTATTACGTTAGGTATCTTCTAGATACGTTTTTGAATATTACAACAAATTCTGTTTGCTATTTAAGACACATATACTTTATTTTGCAGTCTTCTATTATATTTAAGGGCAAGCGTACAGTTGTTCCAACAGGGTTTTTTTCTAGCAGACCTATGCATTTAATACATACGAAGGCGGGTCAATAATTCCGTGACTTTTTTAATTTCTTGCCTCTTAATTGAAATGGCAACACTACTCCTGTCAACAGGCAACTGTCACTTGACTTCTGTCAAAATTTGAACAAGCTGCGTTATTTAGTTTGTGTTTGGCAGCCGTTAATAGCAGACTACCGCGCGTTTTGGAAAAAAGTGAATTTCGTCTGCTCATTAAGCATTATTTTTTGTGGAAAAAATCATCACTTAAACCAAGGCTAAGCTGGATAAATATTATGGCGACTCTGCACCATCCATTTCCATGGTAAAAAAAGTGGTTTACTGAATTTCGATGTGGCCGTACAAGCACGGAAGATGCCGAACATTCTGTACGCCCAGTTGAGGTCTCTACATCCGAAACAATTGAAAAAATTCACGATATGGTTTTAGCCGATCGGAGATTGAAAGTGAGAGAGATTATGGAAGCCATAGGCATCTCACATGGCTCAGTGGTTTCAATTTTGAATGATCACTTGGGTATGAGAAAGCTTTCCGCAAGATGGGTGCAGCGTTTGGTCACAATCGACCACAAACGCAACCGTGTGACAATTTCGCAGGAATGTTTGGCGTTGTTCAACCGCAATATGGACGAGTTTTTGCGCCGTTTCGTAAACGTGGACGAAACGCAGCAAACGAAAGCAGTCAAAACAGTGGGTTTCTCGGAGTGAATCGGCGCCAAAGAAGGCAAAGGTGGGTTTGTCAGCCAATAAAGTTATGGCGACCGTTTTTTGGGATTCACGCGGTATAATCCACATTGACTACCTTCAAAAGGGGAAAACAATCAATGGGAGTATTATACTAACTTATTCGGTCGATTTTATGAGGAATTGCAAAAAAAAACGACCGCATTTGGCCAAGAAAAAAATTCTTTTCCACCAGGACAATGCAAGCGTGCACACATATGCAGTTTCCATGGCAAAAATCCATGAATTGGGCTACGAATTGCTCCTTCATCCACCCTGTTCTCCAGATTTAGCCCCGAGTGACTATTTCTTGTTTCCAAACTTGAAGAAATGGCTCGGCAGAAAGAGATTTGACTCTTACGACGAAATCATCTCACAAACAAATGCCTATTTTAATGACCTCGACAAATCATATTTTTCGGAAGAGGTAAAAAAATTGCAGAAACGTTGGACTAAATGTATAGAATTCAAAGGAGACTATGTTGAAACATACAATAACTTTTTATCTAAAAACCTGTGTTTCATTCAAAAAGTCACGGACTTTTTGATCCGCCTCGTATGTCAAATTACGAAATGAACGTAAACGTAATCGCAGACTATAACTTGTATTTCAAAGTGCCTCTTACATATATTATAAACACGAAAGATTTTAGGATAGATGTATGGATGTTTCTTACTTTTTCACGCAAAGATTAATGAAAATTTACAGTGATAAAGCATTACATCAGAATATATTTTATAATTTACAAAAATTCATGCATATACGCAGACGAAGTCGCGGACGGTTCCTAGTCTTATATACACCGGAGGAGTCCGCATAAAGATATCGTAAATATAAACGTGCTGTCACGTTCATGTGGATTTAGTAAATATGCTGTGTAGAAAGGATGGCATGCGAACTCGACAGCGTCAAGCTAACGTCAAAGTCTTGATGCTAAGCTCTCAAGTCTCCGCTAGTCTAACGTCTTGTTTCATTTCTAACAACAAACCGCTCCGTTGGTCGTACTTGCTGACCTGCCTATTATTAGACACACCTAGGAGTGAAAAACCAAAGACTACGAAGTTATAGAAGCATTGCAATATCACTTACCCTTAAGTTTTGCCTTCTCTCACAAATAGATGTAAGAGAAATTAGATCATACTTCACCACGCGGATCCAGTTCGGATTGGTGGAGGCAGGTTTGTAGCCACCTGCTGTTGGAACTTATCCACCCGCCTATAAGACTACCAACTCATTTTAATTACCATATTAAGTGTTAACCGGGACAGACCCCTTAACGTACTTTCCATAGCACTGAGACGCTTGAATATAAAAATGTCCCACACCTCGGTCACCCATCTCAGACTAATTAAACCATACGCTGCTTTACCTTGATGATCGCTGTGAATACTGATTTTGCACAGCGCAACGAGTGCTTTAATATTACTAACCACCCGAATAATACATTCGTGCTCAGACTTTGCTCCAATACAAATCTTAAAATAATTCTGCTTTTAAGCCGGGTATATTTAGTGAGTCTATTCTGTATTCCGTATATTTCTGGTTCATTTGCTGCTTAGTCCGGGCATTTTGGTCCGGTTAAGTCTTGATTGCACCCGGATAAGATCCGGGCTTTAAACAGATGTGTCGGATTAAATTCGAACGTCTTCGTTTACGAGCTCCGTTTGACGGGAAGCGCATCTTCGTTAGATGGAGATATTGAATATAAGAAGTTTAGGATTTTAGGTTTTAAAGTACATATTTTCGCATTCCACTCCGCAAGGGATTTGATAAAATTTATCGGGCTAGATGTATTTATATAGTATCTTTTATGTATACCATAATGTCAGATCTCTTACGCTGTAGGCAAAGAGTCGATTTATATTATTTTTGAAAATTTATCAGGTATTTAAGTTCCCATCGCTTAGCGTGCTTTACATATAATGAGTAGATGCAATCGCGTATTTTTTTATTACAATATATATGACTATGACAGTTGAATCAATAAACGGGAACGGAAACTTTATGAAATATTGGCGTAAATCTAAGGTAGGTTGGTTTATAAAAATACCTCAACAGGTATTTTATTTTTATATGTTAATAATTTCCAACATTTTATGGTTATAGTCATAGACCGGATAATCCTCGTAAATGTTGTTCAACCATAGATGTTATACGTACGTAAATTTTCATATATGCTTTAACCTTTTACAAATCGGCTGGATTTATTGATCTACGCATCGGTTCTTGTACGTGTTTGAAAATTTTGTTTGGGGTACGTTCTTTTTTGCAATATCTTTTTGGTATTATTGTCTGCCTGTCTGTCTTTGTGCGTCAATCATGAAAAAACTAATGAACCAATTCGAAGGAATTTTGATATATATAGCTTAAATGTTGGCTTAAAGTTTAAGATATTTTTAATCCGGGTAGATGTAAGGAATCCGGAATAATCGAAGTATAAAGCATAAAAAATTGTTGATTTTATTATTTTAGACACAAGCTGTAATTTTACTTTAAAATTTGTGATAATGTCTACACATGAATTCGTCCATAAACCACGAGTCCGATGAAATGCGTTCCAATCTGGTAAATGTAAGAAATGTAACTATTTTAACGTCTGTAAATGCTTTTCATTGTCTTATACAACAAAATAATTATGGACTTCGACCGACGAGCGGACTGACACGAAATGTACAAACAAAACTTTGTTATCGGTACACGATCCCGAAACAGTTCCTTTTTTAAATCTATGTAACATATAATTATATCGCCACGCCAGATACAGAAAAACTTTCTAAGGATACTTCTAAGAAAGAAAAATTGTGTATAAGTAGTGTGTTTTATGATTTTTGCGGGATAGCTGTTATTTATTCATACTAAAACGACAGAGCGAATTTTAATGAAACTTAGTATGAAGGTGTTCCTTGTTCGCGGAAAAGGTTCCTGCGGAATGGCTATTATTCGTTTACACTAAAACAGCTAAACGGATGGGCTGAATGGATTTGGATGAAAATTAAGTATGAAGGTGTGAGGCTGTGAAATACCTAATCTTTTTTTTAATCCTGCGAAATTAAAAAGTCGCTGGCCCTACCATAGTCGGCAACATGGAAGTGTACAGAGTACACCTCCACAACTCTCCCTTAGGAATACAGGCGCCGCCTTATTTTTATTTTTTTTGCAGATAAATGTGTTGAGTGTCGAACGCAATGCCAATCCTGTACCTAACTCATTAGTTGACAAGTTTTTTTTGGTAAAACATCTTTTATAGCCTCGAAAACGAGGCTAGATACGCAACACAAACGATGTAAAACTGCTTAGAACGTAAATGCTGAAAATATCGCCGTAGATGATTTTATGTAGGTGTAAGACGGAGACGAAGGTGTTTCCATTACAGACTTTATCATTGTCACACAACTAATTCACTTAATAAACATGAAGGATACATCACGCTTACTTGCGACCACTCTTTTCGTGCTGAGCCCCCTGTACTTTATGCTTACCACGCAAAAGGTCCAGATCGTGTTGATATATAGATACTACCTACGTCCCATCATCTAGGCAGGTCCCGGCAACTGCGAGGAAGTAAGTGATATAGAACCTGTCACGGTTAATATCTCGGCAGCTGCCCTACTGTGCATAAGTGGCACGATGTTATACACACGGCCACATGTTAAATTGTATGTGCCACGTGCGTGTGATATAGAGGCGATTAAGCCTTGCCTGTGGTCTTAGTTAATTGGTTACCGTACAACCATACGCCCCTACATGCATACAATCCAATACTATACCCGTTTTATGGTAATTAAGTTTTGAAAACTGTATATACCGGAAGAAAATAGGATAGAGAAAGACCAGTTAAAACATCGTAATCCCTGCCTACCCTGCAATAATAATATTCATCTCTATATTATCATATAGATAAAAAAGGATGAACACTCTGGAAGCAGACATTATACCAAGCAACTCCAGTTGCTTTAAGCAATTGTTGGGAGTTACTCCTCTTTTAGAAGATTATAAATATAGTTAATAAATATATCACAATAACTACCTACTAACTATTGAATAAAAGTCTTTTTTGCCGATATGTTACGGTCTACGCATACGTCATGACATTTTACGGTCTTGACCCAATTGAACATTCTAAAGAAATAATTGTTCAATGCTTAAAGGGACTAGTTTAATCAAAATTTTATAGCCAAACAACAGCAAGGAGTTTTATAAAACTATATTCTGATGAAAACAAAGGGAGTTTATTAATTCTAATGTAATGTCAAACGTAAAATAGATTTATTGCGAGATTTGCTGATCCCGGGAAAAACCTTATAAAATAAACCGTATGAGGAATGGGTGGCCGGAGTGTGCCCGGATTTACCGAGAGCTCCGTCTGTGCATTCGTTGCATGCTGACCAAGATGGGTAGTGGAATTCAAATTCTTAATTTTGTTTCGCTTCTTTTGGTCTAGTGCTTCTTACGTGGCACGATGTTCTGGATTGAAATCCTAGGCCTAGTTTAAATCGATTGACAAACAACAAAAGTCAAAGTATTTTTTTTGTTTACTTAAAGCAACTTCTGCAACTACGATTTTTATAGATAGCCAGGAAATCGTTCGTTTAAGTTCACATTCCTTTACTAGACACCAAACCCATCAAAACGTATGTTTATACAGTGAGCGTCACATAAGCCGAGAGACTCATAGAAATAGTAACCGCAAATTGCGACATCTTAAGACTATGTCTACTTATAGCGTACACTTCTGCCTAAGAATATTTTTAAAGTACACCTGTTTGTGTACAACACTCAAAAAATAAAATTCATAAGAAATCCACTTCTACGGCAGGCGACAGCTAATACTTGCAATATCTGGCCGTAAAAGCTTCTCCTGCAAGCAAGGCAAGAGGTCATATTGCAGCCACACCCGGGGCGAGGAATGTATGAAATGAGCAGAGATGCCCAGAGACGCGGGGCACGATATATATTAAGTACTTGAGTCTATGCAAGTGGTTGGCTGTTGAGAATTTAGTAAGATTGGTATTCTGCTTGATCTATGTAAATTTTGACTTGCAGATAAGATATTACATTATTGGTCTAGGGCGCATAATTTGACTGCCGTTCAAAACATAGGTCGAATTTCTATCGAAAGATTCTCAGTAGTAGTGCGTAGTTTGTAATATATTACTTGGTATAATTGCCTTTGATTATTTCTTTAACCAATTTTATGTTGCTAGTTTATAAGTCTTCACGTTTTGATCTAGACGTCCAGGCTTTCCTTGAAAATGCAATACAGAGATTGTCTAAGTGAAAAACCCGTTTGATAAAGAGTTCAGGGGACGGAAGTAGAAATTGGGATATATATCCCTTGCGGAGTAGGCAGAGAATACAGAGTTCCAACAGGTTCTTTCCTTGCAGACCTATCTGGCTTCCTCTACTCTCATAGTTCTTACTAGTACTTATTTTTTAACCGACTTCAAAAAGGAGGAGGTTCTATGTTCGGTTGTATGTATGTTTTTTTTTTTTATGTATGTTCAGCGATATTTCCGTCAATTGTGGACCGATTTTGATGATTTTTTTTGCATTGGGTTCAGTATAGCTCCGCGGTGGTCCCATTTTAATTTCATTGGCATTGGACCTTGGACTTAGAAGATACACCAGGGAACTCCTTAACGACAAACAATAGGCATGTGTAAATTGAGATATTATGGGTATTACGTCAATCCTATAGTAGGGTACTATAGAACTAAGCAGTATATTAGCCAACTTCAAAAAAGGAGGTTCATAATTCGTCCTTTTTTTATAACTTTTTTGCTTGTTGGTGTACAATAAAGTGTATTCTATTCTATTCTATAAATCGATTTTGATGATTCTTTTTGCATTTGGTTCAGTATAGTTTTGAGGTGGTCGTATTTTATTGTTATTGGTATTGGACCTTGGACTTTGAAGATACAAGAGGTAACTCCTTAACGGCGAACAGCAAGCATGTATAGATTCCGTTATTATAGTCATTATATTAATCCTGTAGATACCTTACTTTACAACTTAGCAAAATAATAAAATATCGGTATATAAATATTACTAAATAATTCACTCGTCACTTAAAATTGTAAAATAAAATATTTTAAAAAAAAAAGGTAAACCGACTTCAAAATGCAAAAAATAAATATTTGAAGTCGGTGCCAAGTAACCGACTGCACCAACCAGCACCGACTTCAAATATTTATTTTTTGCTTTTTGAAGTCGGTTTACCTATTTTTTAAAAGATTTTTATATTTTATATTATTGCCGCGCACTTTGTGCTGCTGACTTAAAGTGTTTCTTATGCCATTTTCTAAAACTTTTTCATGACTTTTGATAAATTAGACCGAAGCTACTATTGGTATGGACACCACAACTCTGGGCCTTAAAGGTCTTGTTCCCACACCAACTAACCAATAAAGCAAATAACAGTAGCACTACCTATAACTGACATTTGTACGTGACATTTTCATTCTTACATAAAGACCAACCGCGTAACACTCAATCGGCAGAGATGCATAAAAGGACTTATAAAAGTCAATAATACAAAAAATAGGAGTTCAAACATGACTTATATGGAAATGAAAAATTCTTAGATTTACGCGAATATTACACGTGAAATAAAACAATTTATATCGTAGATTAAACGAACAAAATTAAGAAGTTTGCAGGTGCCCCAGAATAACATATGACTTTTGAATATCAAACACCTCAGTCCCTCAGACACCATGATCCGCGTCACCCATTCTGTTAAATACTCAAAACGTCGGGAACTTAAACTTGACTGCGATAAAACTTAGAATAACACCATTTTATATACTTTATTTAGAAATCTTTAATACCTGCATTTTGTAGCTACAGAAAAGCAGGTAGATATACAAAATTATATACAGGATAAACAGACAAATTCTTTTGAGACACCCGACGATGTATCTATCGGTGGCCATAATCTCATTTAATAAACCTTTCACGCGAACTTTCGGGACAGTCTTATGATAATTTCGTAAATATCTTCGGACCAACAAAGTTTCTATTTTGTCGTCATATTTCAAACGATTACAGTATACCATCCTTTGCGAAAAATTTACCTTTTTGTTCCTTAAAAAATTGAGCGCTAGGATAAAGTTGAGAGTATTTGCCAATATTTTAACATTATAATTCTTCTTTCTGACTTACGGTTGAAAGCTTGAGGCATTTTAATTTTGAGATCCAGTAGCTTGTTTGGTAGCTATCTCCAGCTAATAAATTGGTTTTCGGGACAAATAGGATCTCGGTAAGGATAATAACAAAAAAACCTCTCGCGCCCTTTTTCCTCAAAGAGCAAAACAGAGGTGTTGTTGACACTTAATAAAGTGTAAATAAAAATTTATCGAATATTGTAACTTATGTATATCCTAATTAAACTTCTTCATTGACAAATAACACTGAAATAGTCAGTGTTTAGGAAATTCACGTTACCTAGTGTGGGGATCATAGATAGATTTTGCACATCACACCTTCAGAACAGTAGTGACTTATCTCAAAAAATCAAGTTTCTGGAAACCTAATCACGTCGCTTAGAGGGAGAGAAAGTGAAAGAGACCGAAGTATCATAGTTCTTAATTCTACCATAAAACTAAACTAAAACTACAACTAAACTAGCGGCGTTTTAATATTCATCAGGTACAGAGTAACTTTTGCTGGCCTTCTATGACCGTAACTCGATTTCTTAGATTTTGAGTTAAGTCTATACTGTTCTGAAGGTGCATTATGTTATCCCTAAAATCTATGAACAAAATTATAATTTTGTAGTCTCATTGTTAAGCTTCAATATAATTTTTACGTACAGTAACAAAATTCAATTTATTCCATTT
The DNA here is from genome assembly GCA_905147815.2 of Phalera bucephala. Lineage (NCBI taxonomy): Eukaryota > Metazoa > Arthropoda > Insecta > Lepidoptera > Notodontidae > Phalera > Phalera bucephala. The sequence continues at coordinate 2,275,960 of LR990609.1, read as the reverse complement.
GAATTATCAAAAACCTCTCTAAAATTAAAGATCAAATGCACATTTACCGCAGATATCATGTATCCCACATCCCCACAATATGCTAAAGCGACGTTACGATAACGAGGCAGCCAGACTGTTTAAAATCAATTTTTCCGCATCGCCTGTTCAGCGGGCGCCCGTCGTGTCCGAGGCGTGAAAAATGATCAACTGCATCTCCCTGATATTACGAGTATATCGGTGGCTGATGAGAAACGAGCGAGCGGCTCCCGCCATATCTCCTTGTCAGGCGAGCTTTGTTTCATATTTTTATAATAACTGCAAAGTGCTAAAACGCGTCCATCCCTGTCATATTTCGGAGCAGGTCAAATATAATGGTGGTAACATAGGGAAGGCAGGTCGATGCTGGCACGTGCAGTTTTATCGGATATAATGTAAAAAAATGATCTATTCAATCTCTATCTATCATTTATTTTATTATCAAAAATGTAAACAGTGGTGAAACTTGTATACATTGCGTACATCTTTACCTACTTTTTTGAAATAACAAGCGTCAGACGTAGCTTCTTATATGTATTTAATGTTTATAATACTGTCGCCTAAACCAAAGTGTACACATTTCACAATTTCAATTTTCTAAATACACCGCTGACATAGAGAGAAGAGTGAGTGCAGGGAACAGAGTGAATGGTGCGATGGGAAAGCTACTCGGGAGCCGGCACTTAAGCCATAAGGCGCAGCTGGCCATACATAACGAAGTTCTTGTCCCAACGCTGTTATATGGTAGCGAGAGCTGGGTATGTAAGAAGGAGAATGAAAGTAGGATAAATGCGGTAGAAATGCGAGCTCTGCGGAAGATGTGCGGAGTAAAGCTGACCGACCGCATTAGCAACAGCATAGTAAGACAGCGAGTAGGTATGAAAGATAGTATCGGTGTAAAGATGAGAAAGGGCATGCTCCGTTGGTTCGGGCATATAGAAAGAATGCCAGAGGAAAGAATGACAAAACAGATATACAATGTGAAAGTGGAAGGATGCAGGTACCGGGGAAGACCTAGACTATCTTACCACGACCAAATAAACCGAGTCTTATCTGATGGAAAAGTCAAGAGTCTCCGTAACCGGCGAGCGTGTATGAGACGAACTATGAGAGTCGAGGAAGCCAGAGAGGTATGTAAGGAAAGAACCTGTTGGAACTCTGTACTCTCTGCCTACCCCGCAAGGGATCTGGCGTGAGGTTATAGATAGATAGAGATAGAATTTTCTAAAATCATATCACAGTTTAAATTTCATGTACTCCTACTGGAACTTCGTATTCACTGCCTATCCCACAAGGAATCTGGTGTGATTATATAGGTAAATAGATATTGAACTTCATAAAGATGTACACAACAATACTCGAAAATTGTTTACTTATCAACTTGTGTCAAAGTGATGTACGAGTATCCTACATTTTTAAACGCAATATTTTTTTGTAAATTATTATAATCGATAGTAATTCATTTTTTTAATTGAATTTCTAATGTTGTATACGTTTATAAAGTTCAATACCATGACTTAGATACATTTTTACTTTATACAATTTAATACGGATGATAGTAAATCAATACGATTTTTCATAAATTCAAAAATATTTACCTATATTGATATATTGTTCCGCTGTGTACCTTTACCATTTTTTATTTGAAAGTAATGGCTTGTTTGAACACTTAACGTACTAATATTATGCACTGTTAATGGCAAGCTGTTGAAATAATGTTTTACAGTCGGTAAATTACTGGCATTATGCTATGGTGGTCGCGGGGAACTCTTTAGTCGGTCTGATACCTATTACATCATTAGAAAGACTTAACCGATTTGTTTACTGGGAACTATTCCATGTCCTCTTAGTTTATATACCTAAATAAAATGTCTCAAATACGGCTAATATGTAATGTGATTATGCTTACAAATTAACGGTTTTGGATTTGTTTTGTATTTGATGTTGCAGGTGATATTCGCGATAGTAAAGTATTGCTGATATAGCGATAGCAGTAAAATGATGATGCCTTCGAGTTGTGGTGTTTACAACGGTTACTCCGTATACCTTGTACTGCCATGAAAACTAACGAATCCATACTAAAAGCTTCAAATCACCGCACAGTTCTCCACGATCTGCCGAAAAAGAGCCCTCAGCTTCTTTGGACACATTGTGCGGTCTTCAAAGCTCTTCTCCAGAGGCAGATAACTTTAGGCAAAACGGAGTGTTGACGTGCTCAGGGAAGGGCGCCTACAAGATAGTGTGACACAGGAAGGCGAAGGGCGGCAGCATGCACTCGGTCGGTCAACTCCGCATATGACCGCATCCAATGGAGACTGATTGTACTTAGTCGCGATTTTCACCGGTGACGGAAGAAGAGAATTTCGCAAATTCTTGTGTATGTCCATATGACACAAGAAAAGGATAACAAAGAATGACAAATAAGAAAAACTTAATTTATAAAGAGTACCACATGATAACAATTAGAAAGAAACAAAGTAATATGAAATAAACACAAAATAGAGCTTGCCCGTTACAAAAGGGGCCACTCGGCATTATACTGGTCGGTTATACAACCAGAGCTGATCTTCCGTGGGGCCGTTTGGTGATGTCACGAACACACAATAAAGTAGACTTAATACGGCTGTGCTATTGTTTATCTACTCCGAAATGACATTTTTAAGATTGTTTTGATCGACGAAATGTTTGCATACTTATATTACTATATATATCTCAGTGTGGGAGTTACTGTATTAATTTTCCCCATTACAATTTATCCTTCAGTACTACTGGAAGTTAGGAAAGAAAGTATACTTCGTAAAATCGTTGGATCTGGCTGCTTGGCTATTTATGTAGACTACTGCATCCAGACAACTCGGCGTTACTGCCTTATTTAGGCGGCTTTATAAGTTTCAACAGCAGGCCACAAACCTGCCGCCATCTATCTGCACTGGGCCTTCGTGGAGGAATATGCCCTATTCTCACTCGCCTCGATTTCTGAATAGAGTTTCCCAAATGCAAAACCAAGCCGAAACTGATCCTGGTCTTAGTATTGATCTCGCATCAGTCATACCAGATACCTGATGCGAGACCTGGTCTTGATATTGCACACTCGGGCCTTAGTCTTGTGCTTGAGCAAGAGTCTCGCAAGAGTCTTGCATTGACCTTATGCTTTTTATCAATCTATATATACGTTCTTACAAAAAGTTATAATGAGAGTGCAATCAGCAACACAACAAAGAGTTCAATCGTTTTTTTAGGTTTGATAAGGATTAATTAGATAGGTACCTACTTCTATGAACCTACCTACTTACCGTGATTTCTCTCAATTCTTTTAAGGTATGGGTCGAAATGTTTGTTATGGGTCCTAGTAATATGTATGGGTCGTCTTTTGCTTGCGAGCTCGCGAGCACCAAAACCTTAAGGACCCGCAGCCACCGCCTGGCCCAGGAGAAATTTTTCATTTGGCCATGAATACACGTTCACACGTTCACGAAATCCGTCTTGGTCTTGAAATTTTCAAGACCAAGACGGATTTCGGATAAGTAAACTATGGCTATTTGTGAAACCTTAGCCCAGCAGTGGTTAGTATACGCTGATTTATTATTAGTGAATGAGATAACACCGGTTTCATCGTGTAGTTAACTTTTTCCTGTTTGTGACATAAATATAACAGGTATATTTATATATTGAAAGATGTTGTTAAAACGAGCACGTCCTTGAACTAGTCCCCGTTTACTGCCTCTTCACATTAATAGCAAAACAAAAATCTATCTCATTAAAAACGCTTAGATCCTTATATGAGATATTTTTAGTACCCTAACAACTTCCCGGAAATGTATTACAAAGCACTTGTTGATACCTATCAAGCTTGCTCAAATAATTGTAGTCGGTATTGATATGGGTATAGGTACTATCGTCGTGGTAGGCCTAAAAAGCGGTGGCGCGATTATCTCGATGCATATCAGCCTGAATGGCCATATTAGCCAAGGATAAAACTCTTTAAAAGGAGAAGGCTAAGGCCTATGCCCAGCTACGGGACACAATAGGTTAGTTAAAATAAAGTGAATAATCTCAGTTTTCACCGTTGGCGTTTTGTACATGGATTCATTTGGATTAAATGCGACCGTTATAAGATAAATATTTAGTTTCGCGTCATAGAATCGTCATCGAATCGTATAAGATTATTTTCGCCGAACTGTCCCATGCGTCAATCAATTAAAGTCCGTCAATCAATTGACGGACGATTTAGCGCAGTGGTTAAGAGCTTAAGCGGCTCCGCCCACTGTGTCGAATAGTCGCGGGTTCGATTCCCGCACGGGACAAATATTTGTGTGATCCACAATTATTTGTTCCGGTCTGGGTATTTGTTTGTGAATTTTCATGTTTGTAAACGCACCCACGACACAGGAATAAATCCTAGTGTGGGGCTACGATTAAAAAAAAAAAAAGATAAAGTGAAAATCTTTAATACACAAATTTGGTCCAAGTATTTCGGTTTCGAAATATATACGTAGATCATATGATACACATTATTCCGGATACTTAAAACACCTCATTCAAACTACACACGATCCAAATAACTATAAGAAGTCATGTATTCATATCGTTTAGGTTTACTGTTGTTTGTCCAACTTTAGTACATTCACAAAATGGGCTTGTATCAATGGTTTCTATTTTATCATTGAATTTACAATCGTTTGTAGTAACATAAAAAATACAACAGGTAAACTTACGTTTACAAAGAGAAACACCGATATTAGAACTCAGAATCCAAAAGAGCCGAAAGTGGCAGAACACACAGATTTAGATAAGTAAAGGATAATCGCGAGGAGGATTTATTAAACGAAAGATAAGTGGACTTTAGGTGATCACAGATTAACGTAAAAGATAAATAAGATTCCTCCAGATATAGTAACGAGTCTTTTTTCTGTAACTTCATCAGTGTTGTGTCTTCTTTTAAGAAGAAATGTATTAATGTTCGGATTAAATTTGTTCCCAAACCTATTCGCTTGTGGAACCGTAAATTGCTGCTATTCAAAATGTCTTATGGGTCACGTCGATGATAGACAAGGCACTTAAGTCTATAGACCTAGTATCGTAGTGTGTACACTTCGATGACACTGATATGTAGAGGGATGTCGAAGCTTGCCAGCACACTAGTGTTGACACTATCAGTGTACTCGTGTATTGTATCCTTTAGTCTGGTCTCACTTGTGTCCACTCTTTATTTTGAGATACGGAAGTCAGCATTGGACAAAGGACAAAGAGTTTCAAAAATATAGTAAACGTTTTCTTAAAAACTTTTTAGTTTATGCTTTTTTGACAATCATAAAGGCGAGTCAAGAGGCTCCGAAATCGGCGAGCGTGCATGAGACGAACTATGAGAGTGGTGGAAGCCACAAAAGTCTGTAAAGAAATAACCTGTTGAACCGCTGTACTCTCTGCCTACCTCGCAAGAAATTTAGCATGATGATATATATAGATAGACAAAGGCAAAACAAACTAATTCTCTCACGTATAACACAACTTTTATCTGTAGGTACATTACAATTAAGTCAAACAAGCTTATTAAAAAACGGTTGTTTTGTTAGTTTCACACACTTGACTGAACAAATTATGTATGTCGGTTGTGAAATTATTAAACACTGTTTTTTATATCATGTATATTATATCATGTATGAAATAATGTTTTTTAGTTGTTCGAGACCTTTTCAGTCTAGACCTAAATTTAAATTTTCACGTTCAATACAATATAATTTTCGTCTACATAAGTCACTAAGCAACTCCTTCGCCGCCATGATACCCCAGTCATAAACCTGAGGCCTACGGGTTATAGCCACTTAAGGTAATTTGAAGCTGTCAACAAAATATTGTTAGGTGATGGAATTTTACTGCGCGTAACTTTTTGTTTGATTTCTTGTCGTTTCTACTGATAGACGATTCGCTTTTACGAAGTGTCCACCCCTAACCACTTGTTTATAGTCACTACACAGTGATCATAAGGAAATATGAGATGGAATGTTGCTAACTATATCGACACGCCAGGAATCTTGAGAGGTAAGCTCAGTGTTTCAACAGATTCTCTCTTTACAGACCTTAGAGAATGTCCTTTTTTTACACATTTTGACATATTTCGTTTGCAACATTTCAAATTGATTAGATTTTTTTTATAACACACATGATGGTTCGAAAATACTACTGAACTGTCAAATAAAATAGTTTTAATGAATAGAAGCATGCCTACGTTAATAAGCTCTACTGTCAACGTATTTACGATGCCGAGATGTAGCTTGCATAATAATGAGCCAGTAACGAGGCCACCGTACCGATAGCAACTGTCTCAAAAACAAATAAAATAAAAGTAAATCAATTGCAAAAATAATAATTCTCCGTAATTACGCAATAAAACGTCAAGTCAGTGCAAAAAAAGTTTTTTTAAAGTAACCCTATTTATTTTAAAGTCAATGTATAATTTGCAATGCGACGGTGATATTGGTTGACACTTTGTTTATTTGCGTCCAATTAATAGTGGAATACTGGACGCATAGATGAAAAATGCAGTGACCGATGGTCGCCGGCAAGGTGTCGGCCGAATCCGACGTTTGAATTGCCACCTAATAATATAAATTAGCGAATGTGCGTCAATGCGAGCGTTTCCAATTTTCAGCGTCCACCGTAAGTACCTATGTAACATTAGTTTAGCGAGTTGTTTTACTAACAACACTGATCCTGTACCCAAATTCAATTTCTATAGTCCCTAACGCTAATAGTAAACGGAAAAATACGAGAATGGCATGGCGAGAAGTCCGATGGAATGTTGTGCGAGGCACAAGGGGGTTTCAGGTCCGGAAGAGGATGTTCGGATCAAGTTTTCTCCCTTCGCTACATCGTAGAAAAGCATCTGGCAGTGGGCCGGAAGGTTTTCTGCGGTTTTGTGGATCTGGAGAAGGCGTTTAATAGAGTTGTGCGACAGAGACTTTGGGACATTTTGCCTGAATATGGTATAAATGGCACTCTGTTGCGGGCCGGCCAGTCCACCTATGTGGACTGCAAGGAATGCGTACGGGTGGGCGGTAACATGTCACCCTGGTTTGACGTTGAAATCGGCGTCAAGCAGGATTGCGTGTTGTCCGCTAGACTGTTTATAATATATTTAGATAAAAGTCTTCAAAGACTGAAAGCGATGAATGAAGGTGTACAAATGAGTGATCTAGTGGTAAATCATCTTGTATATGCAGATGACGCGGTTTCGAAAGCGCCAATAGCCACTGATCTGCAATCACTAGCCACAGTTATGAAAGACGACTGCATGAAAAATGGCTTACATTTGAATGTAAAGAAAACCAAAATTATGGTTTTTGAACGGGAAGAAACCAGAACGAATGCAAGGATTGTGGTTGGGAACGATGTGATGGAACAAGTGAATGAGTTTGTATATCTTGGATGCGCATTCAGCAAGGATGGAAAATACACCGCTGACATAGAGAGAAGTGTGAGTGCAGGGAATAGAGTGAATGGCGCGATGGGAAAGCTACTTGGGAGCCGGCACTTAAGCCGAAAGGCGCAGCTGGCCATACATAATGGAGTGCTTGCCCCAACGCTGTTATATGACAGCGAGAGCTGGGTATGTAGGAAGGAGAATGAAAGTAGGATAAATGCGGTGGAAATGCGATCTCTGCGGAAGATGTGCGGAGTGAAGCTGACCGACCGTATTCGCAACAGCGTAGTAAGAAAGCAAATAGGTATGAAAGAGAGTATCGGTGTAAAGATGAGAAAGGGTATGCTCCGATGGTTCGGGCATATAGAAAGAATGTCCGAAGAAAGAATGACAAAACTGATATACAATGCGAAAGTGGAAGGATGTAGGTACCGGGGAAGACCTAGACTATCTTACCATGACCAAATAGACCGGGTCTTATCTGAAGGACAAGTCAGGAGTCTCCGTAACCGGCGAGCGTGTATGAGACGAACTATGAGAGTAGAGGAAGCCAGAAAGGTATGTAAGGAAAGAGCCTGTTGGAACTCTGGACTCTCTGCCTACCCCGTAAGGGATCTGGCGTGATGATATAGATAGATAGACATTTTATATTTCACGTGGTCTGAACCAGGTACTATTCTATATCTATGGTCAGGACGAGGCGCCATCGACTGTGGAAAGAAAATAGATACGAATTGCTTATAACTTGGTTGGGCCTCCCGTTGTCATTCGTTTTAAGAGTCCCAATTCAGATTCTTATAATCTGAGGCAAGTCTGCAGGTTATCTTCATAAGCAGTTAGAACACCCCGCATGCAAATACATAGATACAGTGCTGTTACACGGCTATTACGCGATTCTTATTAAAGCACCGTACCTAAAATCGCTCCGACCAAAGGGCTTAGCACAAACAGATTAACGTTAACGTAACGCTATCGAGTTGATATGCCATTCTTTTTACACTACCCATTTATTTAGTGACAACACGATTGCTCGATAACGTTACTATAACATCAAAATATAATTTGTGCTCACTTGAGCAAGTTTACCGTCACTTGTGTGACCGGAATAATTGTCATTCACCATGCAGGACATGCACTCGGCAATTCGCACTGTATAATGATATAATAATTATAAGTCAACTATATTATCCCACTGCTGGACAAAGATCTTTTCTCATAAATTGAGGTAAGAGAGATTAGGTAATAGAGTATTACCATGCGGACCCAGTGCGGATTGGTGGAGGCAGATTTATAACCACCTGCTTTTGGAAATTATCAAGGCGCCTATTAAGGATCCAAATTGGCTCAACGACTACCACATCAGGAAGTAACCGGTATCAAGTACACGGAAAAACGAAACACGGAAATTCTCGAATATAAAAATATCACTAACGGTCACCCATCTCCGAGTGACAAGTCGAATACTGCTTAACTTCGTAATAACCTAGAAGTATCCCTATTCTCACAGAAGACAGGTATACTGAAAAAATTGTTTACCGTCATAACACGGAATCGTGAACAGATTTAGGCGTATAGGTCATAGTTAGCAAGTTAAAGCTGATAAGCTGTCACTACCAAGCTACTACGGATCTGTTCTGAGTTAAGAACTGTAAGTAAATATCTCGAGTAGCGAGTATTTGTTCTATACCCTTAAAGGTGCCTTTTAAAATTATCTGTTCTTAATCGAGTCCCTAATAGAGTAAGATCTGGTATCTTGGACCCCTAATATCTAAATTGACTATTAAGAATCAACATAAGGACTATCGTGTCTGTTTCAGATAGATACGAAAGCACAGATAACTCCAGTTTGTTTTATACAAAATTATTATTATTAAATATAATTTGGTGATTCCTACTACATTTATTGACAACTAGCATTTGCGGTTAGTCGCAGAAATATCCTGGATCCTTTCGGGCATAGCAATACGAGCGGGAAGGCTTTGATTTTGCAGACAGTTGAACCCTTCTTCAATGTCATTGAAAGGTAGTCAGATCCATTCATTACCTTTTTACTAAAATCTTTTCAAACACTTCACGTAAAGATAGTGACTTAAAAATACAATTTGATCGATGTAAAGTAAGTAAAGTTGTTTTCACTTCTGATAATCCTTCTTAAGATATTAAATAGAAAACCGAATAGTACAATATTCAACAACCAGGAAATTAACAGGTTTCGATTACCAGTCGGATAGATATTATTAATTTTTTTTTCTTTTTTTTTTTTAAAAGAATACGTAGCCCCTCGCTAGGATTTATTCCTGTATCGTGGGTGCAACAAACATGAAAATTCACAAACAAATACCCAGACCGGAACAAATAATTGTGGGTTTTGTGGGTGTAACACAAAGATTTGTCCCGTGCGGGAATCGAACCCGCGACTATTAGACACAGTGGGCGGAGCGGCTTAAGCTCTTAACCACTGCGCTAAATCGTCCGTCAACTTTTCTATCCAAGAATCTTTTGAGAACAACTTTAAATTTAAGGATATTAATAACTTCCCTTTTGACTAGTATCTCGGCCTCTTAACCTGTTAACAGCTGTTAAGCAAAGACTCCAGTTCAACTTAATTTTTTTTATCATCCACCACTAAATAAAATGTCCAGAGGGTAGGAATAATAATGAATCCAGCTAACGATAAAAACTGTATGAATAGAATTTAGTTTAAAGGGTTTCTTGGCAAATTAATGCTTACTTATATTTCTAATGATGTTAAATATTTGTACGTGTCCAGACTGAATTTGAAATCATTAGCATTATTGATTTATGTATGACTGCCATGTTGGTCACGTCGTGAATAATGCGCGTAGCGATCACGGGGGCCTGGGTTCGAATAATATTGTAATATTATTGGTCGGTCAATATTGTAATTTTTTAATATAAAACAATTCTAGTATCATAAAGTAAAGAAATAGGCTCGCTCTAGTACACCTCTGCCACTTTAGTTTGACGGATGATATTCCCGTCGCCTATACAGGCGTGACGTTTATTCTTTAGATTGGAAGAATTTGGGAGTATAGAAAGAATGTGAGAAGAAAGAATGACAAAACAGATATACAATGCGAAAGTGGAAGGACATACGTACCGGGGAAGACGTTTTTTTTATCGCATGGAAAACCCTTTATGGGTACCCGTCCGCGTTCGGAGGACGTAGAGGGGTTATGTCGGAGTCCTTGATCCACTGACAGTCAGAGTAACCCGGCTGTCAGTGGACCAAGTGTACCGACTAAAAACCCTGCCGTGACACCGTCTTTGTTGCGTAGTGTCGGGATCACGGGATCGCTGTTAGGTAGGCACCGCGACCCCGACGCGACCCGCCCTGTTAGGGCCCTCCCTGGGAGCGTGTAAAGGGCGCTCCCTTTTCCCCCTACTAGACGCCATGCTGGTGTCACTCAGCACGGCGTCTACCCCACGAGCAAGGCAGCAGACTCCCCGAGTCTGCCACTCAGGTGATTTCGTTGGCGGTGCCCAGAGCTTAATCCATGGGCACCACCACATACTGCGCTTCAGTCACGTTAGGAGCAGCCGGCCGCGGCTAAGCTGCGGTGATGCGGCCGCAGCGGCAGATCCGCCTCCTCGACAGTGGCCGGGGTTCGGGCCGGACAGGCCCTGCCGCCCAGCATGTGGCATCCTCCTTCGTCACGGAGTCGTCCAGGCCCACCAGGTGCAAGGAAGCGCGCTTGATGGGCCTGTACACCACCACACCTTCTGCGGCAGCGCCGCGCTCATGGCGGCCGCTATTTCGTCCACCTTTGGGCCGCTGTCGGCCCCTGGGACCTCGATGAGGCGCGCCCCTGTCTTCCCCACCTTGAAAACGAGGGACTCTATCCCGAGGTCCCTCGGATTTATGACCTACCGCGGCTCGCGGCATCCATTGGCAGCTTAACGGCCACCGCCACCGAACGCAGCAGCCGCGGCTTGCTTCTTTTTATTTGGGGCTTTCGCCACCTTCTTACCCTTCTTTGAGGGAGGCACGCCTTCGTCCGCCGCTAGCGTCCACACAAGCCGGCACCTGACGCCTCGGCGCCGGTACCGGTAGAAATCGCCCCTCCACCGCCGCGAAGCGGGCGTCCAGCATCACCCCAACGCTGTCGATAATGGACCTGCGTATCTGCTCCAGGTCCATTGTCGGGGTTGTCGCTGCCGCGGGAGCCACGGGCGGTGCTATCACAGTACCGGGGAAGACCTAAACTATCTTACTATGCCCAAATAGACCGTGTCTTATCTGAATAGCAAGTCAAGAGTCTCCGTAACCGGCGAGCGCGTACGAGACGAACGATGAGAATGGAGGCAGCCCGAGAGGTCTGTAAGGAAAGAGCCTGTTGGAACTCTGTGCTCTCTGCCTACCTCGCAAGGGAGCTGGCGTAATGATATAGATAGATAGATTGGAAGGAATTTTTCAAGGAAAATTTTGATCCATATACACATGGATATATTTGTGTATAGAGTAAATGTACTCTTTAGATTCGGACAATACAACGAGTTAAACTGAAGCGCATAACGTCCTAAACAAAATCAGGTCATAAAAATAGCAATCCGTTTTAAAAACAATTGCTACTTACGTCAAATCAGAACGTAAGACTCTCCTAAAAATAGAAGGGGAACCGGAAGATTACGTCACAATCCCGATACTTTCTGGGCGACGCTAAACCCGGATAACGCTAAGTTACTTCTTGGGGATTATGTTAGAACGTTTAACTAGAGTAGAAGCCGTACCGGCGCGCCGCCGCCCACTAACTCGACGGAATAAAAATAATAATTCGACAAGGTCCATTAAAACGCGTATATTTAATGTACTTCCTCCGATGGCGCCGTATTTTTCTCGGCGGAACCCTAAGCAGCGCTGGCGCGCGGCCAACGCTAGCGGGACCTTAGGGCACCATTCCAGCGCCTTGAGATAATATTTGATATATTATCGCTGGTGACGTTCGAACTTTAAAAATATAAAAATCGAAAATGAAATATATCATTTGTTGTACGGCGGCCGCTCCCCACCTGGTGGCTTTAATCATTTTATCTCGGAGATATCGCGTCATAAAATCTACATAAAGTCGGATAAAACGTGGCGTTCTAAAATATTTTTACCATCGCGTGAATTTAAAAAACGTATAAAAATTGATTTCCCGTGTTCGAACTGTAAGACGATTTTTCTCTGATATTTGTTGCTTGTTAAGATCTTATACCATATACATTTTTTTTTATAAACGAACGAACGTCTTTGAGGGATTAAACGAAATGAGATCTAAATTTCCTGGTACTTAATACTTTCATACGGATCAAATAGAAAAACATTTGTATATATTGAATATATCATCAAATAAACATAAGTTTGATGTCAATAAAAGGAAAAATAACAAAGCTTTTTATTATTCTAAAATAGACAATTTGTAAAGCTGCAAACGAATTGTATAAAGATTGACTAAATATATAAAGATATATAGAAATTAAAGACTTTCTTAAGAAAAATGGCCATGTTGGCCCTATATTATTACATAATAATTAAAATGGAATAGAACAAAGTACAATAACATAAATTGTTGAATTTAGTTAAGTGTCTGACTTTTCAAGATATATATATTATATAACCATCCGTCAACTGATAATAAACGTTCATAGTTAAATTTCAAGTCATTTTGCCACTGGGTATCTATCTTCTTGTAGACGTAACCAACAGGCGGAACTAGAACTGAGAAAATCACAAACCTCTTTTAGACAGTACAGTACGGTACGTCTGTTACTTTCCGCGGAAGTAACAAAACAGGTTTTAAAAATATCGCGCCTTAAAAGGTGGTAATTCCTGGAAACTTATCTTGCAGTGTACGACTATCTGTAAATGCATATTGAGACATAGTTATTCAAAGCTCGACATCTGGGGGGGCGCTAGGGGAAGTCAGTGTTACAGTGGCTCAGGTTTTGAAAAATGTTATTTTCGAAGTTTCTTTCCATTTAGATACTCATACAGTTATTGATGTAACACGTGAATAGTTTTCCATGATAGTTGTGGAAATCTCTTCTCATGTAATATAGAAATTTCCAAAGAATACTGGCGAACAAAGTGGGATGTGTTTCCGTGGATTATAGAATTTACATGAAAAGAGAATATTTATATATACAGGAAGGGTGAATTCATAACTCTCAGCAATAATGGGACAAAGTACTGGGTCGATGAAAAAATAACCACTTTTCAGAGTATTTTCATTTACTGAAATGTTTTAATTTACTAATTTGTCATTAGTATTTTTTCATTGTAAATAATATAAGACAATAAATTGAAATCGATTCTACTAAAAATTTTACTTACATAAACAAGAATATGGTTTATAGAAATTATTTTTTTGTTTCTCCATACTTTCATATGGGGGCTTAATAGCGGAGTTGAATTCATTTTTTTTAAAGGTCCTAGGCAAAGGTTATTTCTTTTTCTAAATATATACTATAAATATCAGCAGAAAAGGTACCTATCGAATTCCAGGAGCTATTTTATGTACAAATAGTTCAGTCGACACATTTAGCCAACCAATCGAGCACGTTAATACTCCATTACATAGTATTTGTAACTTCGCACGTATAAAAAAGGAATCTATATCTTCATGCGATTGACTTCAAATGATAAACACTAGCCAACCGAAGGACTCTCGTGAGGACATATGTACCTGGAATCATTCGCCATACATGCTATATCTTTCACTTACCTAATAGAACTTTAACAATAAGAAATTAATCCGTCTAATGTCTTTCTCACGTCATCTTGAGAAACATTTAGTAAGATACGGTATAGGTAGGGAAGCCAGAGCGGTCTGTAAGGAAAGAACCTGATGAAACTCTGTACTCTCTGCCTACCCCGCAAGGGATCTGGTGTGATGATATCGATAGATAGATACGGCATAACGGCAATAAACACGCTCCCTAATACAGCGGGACTCAACATCGGCGGCGACATATGAGTGTAAACAGTACACCTTTGCTACTCTCGCGTATGAAATTATAGCATCTTCCCGCGACTTCGTCTGCGTTAATTTTAGACAGGAACCTAACATTTTTCCGGCATATAACATTTATGTGTGTGTGTGTGTGTGTGATGTACGCTGTTGGCCGCGAGGCCTTTACAGCTTCACCGGAGTGAAGGGGAGCGTGCAACCACTACGCTCGAGCCAGAAGGGCAAGAGGTGACAAACTCGAGGGCGCCTTGAAGAGGCGGCTTCGGTTGGAACAGTCGCTGCGGGGTGAGGGGGTGCACTACTAAGTGCACCGGTCAACCGCCGGCTAGGGGATCTACGACTTCGTCGTCGTCGTCGCCCGTATTCGGAGCGGAAAGAAGGGATGACAAAGCATCGGGGGGATCGGTGAGAACATATCGCGGCCGGCGGTGGCGGGGGCGGCAGAGGTCAGGGGGATCGTAGTCGGCGGCGGCTACGATTAATGGATTCGCATGGGTAGATGCGTTCGCGAAGTGTCAAGTTGTCGCCTTTTTAATATAGGCGCGAATAGGTTCGAGACCGAGATCGGAGTGGAGTTCGACATTCCGTAAAAACCATGGGGCTCCTACGGCTTTACGGAGGAAGCGGTTTGGAACTGCTTGGAGTTTATCAATGTGAGAGGGGGCCGAAACATTTATGTGCCAATTTCATCCAAATCCGTTCTGCCGTTTTGCCGGTGGATTGAGCAACAAACATTCAAACATATTTGTATGTTTGAATGTCTTTAACATTTATAAAGGAAGATAGTAGAAGAAGGAAGTAGGATTAGTAGGGCTAGGTTATGCCCGCGACTTCGTCCGCGTTTACTTGAGACAGGAACCTAACATTTTTTTTAGATAAAAAGTATCCTACACAACAACAGTGATAGCCTAACAGCAGTAATAGCCTAGTGTTTAGACCGCTAGACTGCAAGGTCAGAGGTCTCGGGTTTAAACCCAGTCACGTACCTCTGTCTTTTCGGAAGCATGTGCGTATTGAAAATTAATTATCACTTGCTTTAACGGTGAAGGAACACACACTATCACACACCTTTGAGAAACTCTTAGGCATGCGCCTAAGAGTTTCTCACAGGTGTGTGAAGTTCGCCAACCCGCACTGGGCCAGCGTGGTGAACTATGGCCTAAGCCCTCTCAGTTTGAGAGGAGGCCCGTGCCCAACAATGGGACAGTTTCTTAAAAGGGCTAATATTATTTATATAGGTATCCTATGTGTCAATCCAGGTAATAAACTATCTGTGTGCCAAATGTCATCCAAATCCGTTCAGCCGTTTTTGCGGGATTGAGTAACAAACATATAAACATACAAATTTTCACATTTATAATATTAGTAGGGTAGTAGGATAGTTTGCCTATTGTACATTATGGACACGCACAATACTTCCTCATCAACATTCTTACATTATTTACTACAAGTGAAACGGATTAAATACTCGCAGCCGATTGAGTCTCAATGAGATACGCCATCCATTCGACGGACACTCTATGATATCGAATTATCAGATTTACACTTCATGTTGTTCTGGCACAACGATTTCGACCGACGATAATAATATAACAATGGTGGTAAATATTATTTACGTACATTGAAGAGGCGCTCGTAGCACTTTACGACCGCGGTGTTCTTAGTGATCATCAAGGTTAAGCAGCGTTCCACGCGGTTGGCCTGAGATGGGCGACCGTTTGTAGAATTTTCATATTAGAGCGTCTCCGTGCTTCGGAAGACACGTTAAGCCAAGTTGGAAGCCTTATAAGTTCCTTAGGACCAGCCCCACAAGCTGCACCCGTTCACGAATATGACGACTGGAACTGCCATCATTCCCCTCGACCATATTAGAGGAAAGGGAATGCGCGCTCGCACCAGACAGCCACCGCAATCAAAGACATTTTAAGGTACAGCCAAACCAACGCGTTCAGCCGCGGCCGCGGTGGCGTGCGCGGTGGCGATCAGCTCCTGCAGTAATATTTGTATGGAAATATTCACACCAACGCGTCCTTCGTCCTGCACGCTCTATCTGGGCCGCGTCTGCACGCGCAATCATACAAAAATACTAATCGACACTGTGATCGCCGCGGGGACGCCGCCGCGACCGTGACTGAACGCGTTGGTTTGGCTGTACCTTTAGTGAGCATGACCAAACCTATACAAATATTAAGGTTACGTTTAATAAATATAGAATACAAAATATTGTGTCTTCCCGACTACTGATCGCTGAAGTGAAAGGAACTGAAGCTTTTGTACAACCTACAAATTCTAGGAGTATGACAAATGACCATAAGTTCAACATAGTTGGTTGTAATCACACAAATTCGTACATGATTAGTCCACTTCACACACTTGATTAGTTCGGGCTCAGTAATTGTCATAAACTGTCTTAAAAATATGCCGATATTGCATTCATATGCATATTGTTGATCTTCTGTATTTAGACTTCAAAGCGGACATTCTAGTGTAAATAGCATCTCAAATGCTTGAATAGTTTTCAATTTGTCACCAGTGCCGAGGACTCGAACAGCCTGATCTTTTGGAGGTAAATATTTTAACACTATCACGCCGGGTCTATTTGCGCAGCGTTCGTGCCATCCTTCCAAAACATTTATGTTCTTTAGGTCAAGTGGTTTTATTATTCAAGGTTTTCCCTGCGGTTCTCGATGTCATTAAACTCTTTCGGGAGTTGATTATTTCTTAAAGGTCTCATAAGAGCAATGTCAGGAACCAGAAAACAAAAAGTTAAGGAGCAAGATCAAATTAATAAAAGCACATGAAAACCAACTAGATTTAAAAAAATAATCAATTGTATGAAATGTTTTATTAATTGTAGTTAAAGTCAAAATAGCGTAGCATTAGAGTGTTCCAAATTGACTATTTCCTAATCTTTATTTGATAGCCATATTGTGAAAATATGATGATGATGATGATGATGCATATTTTGCATATCATATAGAAAGGTCAGTATCATAAAGTGTAGATATCAGAATGACCAAGCAGATGTAAAGTCTAAAAATACAGAACGTCTAGTTTCTAACGATGAAAAATATACCTATAGGTATATTTTTTTAAAGAGATATTTTCTACCTTACCTAATAGCTACCTACTTCCGTAGTTCGGTGCAAGTGGTCGACCCGACAACGAAGATTACTTTGATGGGAATCAAGTGGGAGTTAGGTTGGGACTTAAAACTATATTTTTACTTCACTACTTAGAATTCTACAATAGATCATTTTCTTTGATGAAAACATACTTTAAAAGACAAAATACACACCACCTAAACACCATTCCGCCTGTATAAGGTAAGCAGCCCTAATGCCCTAAGCAGGTATGGCACCTACTTTTCGGTGAAGATATAAGGTCCCAATGTATTAAAGGCCTGGTGCAAAACGACACAATTCCAGACTCCCGACTTGTACCTACACTGTTCAACCTCCGATTCGGACCTAGGACCTCGTGGTCGCTACGAGAATTATACCAGACCAAAGAGACTTCTTTTGAAATCACAGAACAAAGAAGATTAGTAAGCCTTTCCTGCTCGAAATAAACGCTATACAAGGTGTAACGTAAATAACGCAAGACCTCAGACACCCCGATTAGAGAATTGCTTCATAAACACAAAACGAAAACTAAATTTCCAAATTTAAAGGTTTTTACCCTTTTTTAAGCACTTTTGTACCCCAATTTTTAATGAAACTCATATGTGGTTGTGTGCGTTTTGAGAAATACGTTTTAGGAATGCATTTGAAATCTCCTTATTGCTATGAATCAAGAATAATTTTAGTTTTTTATAGCGCACCGAAGGAGTAAAAGCATTTTTGGCAAATTTAAAAACAAAGTAAGATACATTAAAAATTTTGGAATCAATTCAGTAACCAATTTAGAACAAACTACTTTCAGGTCTTGCGTTTATCATGTTACATCTTGTATATTGTATACTGTCTAGTTGCTCTAGCAGTGAATAATGCGCGTAGCGATCATCAGGTCCAGGGTACAAATCCTAGGTCGGACAAATGAAGTTCCTCTGATCGAAAAATTCACAGTATAAGTCCAGAATATGCAATTGTACCCGGTATATAGCGTTAGGTTCGCCCTCTTATACATACAACTTAAAATCGTCGGCGAAAAGTAGTTGTACAGGACACCTTTTCCACTCCTGCTTGGGGAATATAGGCGTGTTAGTATTTTATTTTTTTATATTATATACTTCCAACGTAGTTAGGTAGACGTATGTCAGTATTGCTGGCACATTGCCGACCTTGCAGGAGCTGTTTGTGACAGATTGTCTGCTCGGGGGAGGATGGGGCGAGCTACTAATGTGTCGTTTGCAGTTCCAGATACAGAACGTAGATTTGTGCCGTTGTCATTTGGGACCACGTCTGTAAAAGGCAATTTGAGGCGTAATAATAATAACCGCTTTTGTTAGAGCTTTTAATTCTATTTAGAAATATTACTTGGTATTATAATTACTTATAATTTGGATTAGTTTAAAATGAATAATAATTAATATCCCATTCCAATGCGTGTGTTGGTTAAAGAGATAATTCATCCAAAAGACTTGCTATACACAATCTCGATTTTTACGACTTTTAACTCTAATAATAACTACTTTTCCAATTCTGCGTACTAAACAATCATTCACAAAGTAGAGATTTGAATTTAAAAAGGCAATAAATATTTGATAGAGTGTCTTATAAAAACTCCAACTTCAGTTAATAAGATAGTTTAGTAAAATAAATAAATGTTCACTATTTAACCAAGAGATTAATGTTTCAGTACGAATAATCGCTTATTCTAGTAAAAGTTTATAAGAAAATAATCAAAATTCATTTATTTAATTAAAGCAATCAATACGCCGTACAATGGTGTATAAACATAGAAATTCGTATTATAGACAATTCAACATTGTTGACACACTTAAAGTTTGCCTTGACATGCGTAATGATGCGATAAATTTACGATCCTGCCATTGAAGGATCTCAAGTACTTTTCGCTGGTATAAAAATCAAATGTGAAACAATAATAGTGTACGAATATTGACACTGACTGTTAGAATACGCAAGAATAATATATGCAAAGGGATAATATCAAAAAAGTTTCAAAAAACACCTTGAAAAAATGAGCATGTGCATGACTGGATATGTACTGTGCGAACTTAGTTTCAGTTGGAAATTATCTTACACCAGACCATAGACCCTGAGGTGAAAACTTCAATGAAAAAGGTAAAGAAACAGATAAACCAAAATAACTTGTAAAAGAAATCTCCCATCATATTTGTCATATATAAACTCAAACTCAAATCGTTTATTTTGCATAGACCCTGCGGGGGTGCTTACATAGTGTCATATTTACATTTCTTTTTTTTTAACTTCCACCTTTTTCCACTTTTCTACCACCGGATCGGAACGCGGCCTCCATTGAGAAGATCCGGCGAGAAACACAGCGGGCTTGTCTTTTTTGTTTAATTTTCCATAATTATTTTTTTATCTTTTTTTGTATAGATACATTCATTTTTATATTATACAAATTCATTAATGCGACCCAGCTCCAGTGTGATGCCTTACAACTGAGATAGAAGACTATTTTTAAATATATGCTATAATTAAAACCTAGAGGATTCTGGGTGGACCAGTCTCCACAAGCAGCACCCGTTCACGAGTACGTCTACTTGAGCAGCCATCACCTCCCTCGACCATATTAGAGGGAAGGAAGTGACCCGCACCAAATAGACACTGCAAGAATAGACTTTTTAGTGAGCATGACCATTCCCAGACCCCAGAGTGCAGTCAGAAAAAGTCTACGAAAGGAGCAGTACTTCGAGCTCGTTTGGCACGACACGCTACGCTTTGACATTTTTGTTTACATTAAAGATGTGCTTTATGACCGATAATCGTCAATAAAATAAATAGACACTCGAGCGGAGAAGGGAAGAAACTCCACAGCCACTCCTTTAAAACAAAAGCTGTTCTGTATACACTGTCAATTGTGGGGTGTGGGAGACATTTTTAGTCCTACCTAGTGTAATGTACCTTACATTACACTAGGTAGGACTAAAAATGAGAATACATGAAACAATATCATAGTACAGATTGAGAATATGACTACATACTTTATTTGCATTAGCAGGGCCTTAATTGTTAATAGTACTAGTTTAATAGAAGGAAGAGAACATGAAAACAACATTTAACCAAGGTTGAACGAGTCATTTGTATTACAGCGGAGCTGGAGGGGCACCTATCCAAGCATTTTTGTCGTTCAAGTATTCATCTAAGGAGTAGTAAGCCTGCTTACAAAGTGTCCGCTTAATGCAGACTTTAAATTTAGTTTCACTAAGTTTAGTGACCTCAACTGGAAGTTTATTATAAAATTTAACACAATAGCCCAAAAAGATGTGTAAATATTGGATAATCGAAACTGTGGTTGATCTAACTTATTTCTATTTCTAGTTTTATAACAGTGCCTATTACCTAGCTGAGTCAACAGATTTAAATTTTTCCTGGTATACATTATATTTTCATAGATATATTGACATGCAACCGTCAAAATTTTTTTTGCTATCTAATCGCCATCAGATTAAAAAAAAAATTGTCCGTATCTGGACACGAACATTAAAAGCTCTGAGAAAAACGCTTAACTGTATTTAGAACAATGGAACTCCTTCCATGCCTTTCACCAGACATTGGACCCTGACATGAAAGCTTCCATCCAAAAGTAAAACACATACAACTATACTGATAATAATCCCACTGAGAATAACTTCCAAAAAGAAATTCATATTATGACCAATTAAAAAACATTATTTTTGGCCCGTCTCTGATCGTATAAATAAATATTAAATAACCTTTCTGATCTATAAATGAAAAAAAAAACTGAAAAATTACATTACCTCTTTAATATCTATGAAAACAACCACTATGTATAAACGCACTTTTCTGTCCACATCTAGATATCAAAAAGTAGAGAAATAAGGGCTATAGGAAAAACAGCTTATTCCTAAAAAATATTTTTTTTAAATCTTTCCATACTTCCTTCCTTAGATCTCAAATAAATATCAAAAGATAATCATTTTGTTATAATAAAATAAATGCGTAAAAATTAAACTTCCACTTCTAAATAAAATGCAAGCAACCACTGGAGATAAAAGAATTTTTTCTTTGTCCGCATCTGATATCAAAAATTTATGAAAATAAAATCTTTTTCCAGCTGGAACAATGAAACTTCATTCATGTGGTTCACCAGTTTTTGGTCCCTGAGGGAAAAGCTTCAATCGAAAAAGTAAACTAACTCCGCCTAAAATAACTTCTAAAAAAGAGACACAAGTACGAGCACTATTTACAGGACCGGTTTGTTTTAAAAAGAAGGAGTCAAACACAGCTAAGACCCTTCTAGCTGAAACAGACCCAAAAATACATAGACCTTTTAAATGCATAAATGACTATATCATATTGTGCATGGAAAGAATAAAAATTTTCCTAATATCCATGAAATATTATTAGAGAAAGATTTTGAAATATTAAACCAAATGCGTAAAATACTTTCACTTAGACATTAAAGGAGGAACAATTGGGGATAAACGAACTTTTCTTGGCCTGCATTTCATTTTTTTCAAAAGTTAAGAGAAATGGACTTTATCCCACACAAAATAACTTCTTCCATGTCTTTACCAGACTTGAGACAGAGGTGAGTTGAAAGCTTCCACCGAGAAAGCAAACTCCTCAGCTTACTTTCTCGGTGGAAGCTTTCACCTCACCTCATAATATTCAGTTCAGATATTAGAAATTAATACAAAAAACATAGTAATCTTCAATTACAAGTAAAATGAAAGCAATCACTGTTGATTTAATTGATTTTAAATTCTCGTAACATCAATGTTGTACATCTCGATCTACAACATGAATATTTTGGAAAAATGCAGGTGTCCGTCTGTCATCATTGTTGAGTGATCTGAAAACAATAAAAATAATAAGTTGGTACCTACTTTTTAACGACTCATATTTTGGGCTTTTGTTTATCCTACTACACAAAGTTACACCTCCTTATGTAGTATTTGAACAAAAATATTGTACTGTCTGTCCTTATCGGGTCACGGAGCTACAACTTCTCTCAATAACATCCAATCTTTAGCACTTGTTTCTTCTAACAAGCAACACAAGCCTCAACATTTCGTGCACGATTCTACAGCACATAAGTAATTATACATTAGAAAATGTATAAGTATGCAATTACCTATTTTAATTTAAAAAGGGAAGATCTACAACGTAGAGTATGGAGTCATGGAGTTTAAGAGGCGAGAATATTATAATTGTAATAATCTTTGCTATTCTTAGTCTTCCCTTGCGTTATTTTCTTCATTACATGCATAACACTTTGTAATCACACGTAACCCTTTAATCATCATCACTTCCAGCTCACTCCACCCATTGCAGAGCGCACCATAATGCCAATGTCAGGTACGGTTTAAATCGAATGGCGGTAAACCGTTACCGCCATTCGATTGAAACCGACCGACCGATTTTGCTATTACTGCTAAAAATTCACTGATAAGTTTCAATTTTCTAACAATAAGTAAGGAATATAGCTGGTTAAACTTAGGGATAAAATAAATTAAATAAAAAAATCTAATCAATAACTTAATCTATCTCTAATATTAAGATTGACAACGAAGTATGACGACTATACTCTCTTTGCCCGCTACGGCAGCACTGCCCAACCGATGTTCGCTCAGATAGCGTAGCCAAGAATGTGGTCCATTTACCGAGCATATTTAGCATAACGACATCAAATCGATATGCCATCCTGCTTATATTATACGGTTTATAAATAAGTATGAACGAAATAACATTTTTATATAGTAAAACTTAAGCAGTATTCATACTTAGCTGTTTTACCGACGCGCTAAGTTTAGTATTTAAACACCGTCACGCCTACATTCCCCATGGGGGGGTGGCTGAGGTGTACTGAGTACACCCACTTTACGCCGACGATGTTAGGTCCCACTAATAATATTTAAAAGTGATTTAAATGTATTATTTATAATATGATCTTTATTTATTTTTTATAATATTGTCTTTATTCTTACGTCCCTCTTTTCTGTATAGTTAATTTCAAATAATAACTATAATCAAATAGTAAAGTATGGTTATAACACTCTCATTGCCACACACGGCAATCAATTCATATTAATTATAGTATAGAAGTTAAAAATAATCTTTATTATTATATTAGGAATGGCAACCTAGTCAGTAGCTTGTTTGAATATTGGAGTGTTAATATCTATCTATATCATCACGCCAGATCCCGTCCGGGGTAGGCAGAGAGTACAGAGTTCCTTCCTTACAGGCAGGGAGTACATCACTATATTTTTCCTCTACCCTTGCTACAATTACGCATTATTATCTCACAAGTCACGGCTAGAGAAATGGTTATAGCAGAAATCAACGACACACTTGAGAGACATAAAAGTCGTACCGTTTTATATCGCGCAAAACCCACAGCGAATTAAGTGATTTCTAAGAGTGAAGGAGTTTTTAAATCCAACTGTATTTTTTATGTTTGCTCAAATCTCCTGCAGATTTTAACGAATTTAAATAATTACTTTAACCAAGGTTTTATTTAACTTGCTATGTTCGTATGTCTGTCTGTCTTTCCGGCTCAATAATAGTTATCCCATTTGTAAGCACTTGCCGGCGTCCAGTTGGGGTACGTATAATTTTGTACACCTATCTAACTTTGATTGAGCTTTTGCATATATACCACCTATCTAGTCTGCTGATGGAGCCAGAAGGTGGCTATAGGAACTTCTCAACTACACATTATAACATTGTCGTGTTTAGGCTTGTTGGATTTGCCTTCATAAGTAGGTAGACTGGTACTATAGATGTGTATCTTTGTGCACGGTTTGATGATCTTTTAACTGAATAATTTATTTATGAAAGTTGATACGAGAATCATTTTGACGTTTAAAATTTAAACAAAACATCTGATAAGAGCCAGTTCCTAGTTAAGTAGTACTTTTACCTCGAGTAATGTAAAATGAAAAATTAACAGGGATATTATAGCAGTGGAACTCGTTGAAGTTGTTTTTTTTAATAAAATAAGCACAATCATGCCTATATTGCTCGAGCAGGAATGGCAGACGTGTTCTATGTGCTACGCACCCGCATGTCATTGACGATTTTTGGTCCGAATGAAATAGAGCAAGATTCCATACTCTGCTACTCTTTAACAAGGCACTTTACTGATACTCTTTAAAAAGGCAATTAAAACTAAACTCTGTAAGAAAGGGTATTATAAAATTTCGAAATATCTTGACGATAAAACAGATTGGGTTTGAGCAGCTCCTCAATCAGCAACATTTATAAATGATGTATACTACAATTTTTAAAAAACAAAAAAATGGTTATCGGAAAGGCCAAATAAATTAAATTAAAAGACTGGCCCGCTGAGTTTCTCGCCGTATCCTTTCAGTGGAGGCCGCGTTCCGATCCGGTGGTAGATGTAAAAAATGTAATATATTTGACGTTTGTAAGTGCTTATGTATTGGCCTATACAAATACATGATTTTTAAATTTGACTTTGACTTTGCACTGATAGAAAAAAATCTTTGTTTAAGATAGGATTCTAACTTAACCTATTGATTTTTAGCCTTACAATCTGATACTAGACCAACGAGAAAAAGATTATTCCATTTATTATACTGTCATCTAGTAACTAACTATCTACTAACTTTTGGCCCCGTTCTGAACCATGATTTCTTTTACACATATTAACGTAAGTTTATACAAAATTATTGATATTTCAAGTACATACTAATGAAGTTTTCATGACGATAAGATGGGTACTTTTATTGAATAATAATAGCTTGATTAGTCGGCAGTTTGGGAATTAAACATTCATTTCTAATAAACTACGTACATGTATCATATCTGTATATAATATCCGAGACCTCAGCCTGAAAAAAATTACGTCCTGAGTTCGTAGATTTACGCGAATATTACACATGAAATAAAACTATTTTACGGATTTTATCGCGGTTTATTTTTGACGGAACAACTATGCCTTTCGGACGTCTAACACCTCAGTCCCTCCCGTGACCATGGGTGCTGCAAAGCACTCGGAAACTAAAAATCAAAAATAAACCGCGATAAAATCCGTAAAATAATTTTATTTCAAAAATTACGACGTTGAATCCTATAAACCTCCAGATCTTATAAAAAAAAAAAATTGTCGCAAGCATAATGGCAAAATTCTGACCTAACATTGGCTAATTATATAAATATCTATATCTTATTATAGAAATAATTTGTATAAAAATGATTTATAACCATGCCGTTGTTTCCGCGGACTCGGTCAACAGACAGGGCATTAATTATCCATATTGATTTCATTGATTATTCTATTACGCGCTTGCACTAGTAATGTTAACAATACAAAGAAAAAACAATATTCCAATGTTTATCTGAACTTTTGTTTAAAAAAGAAATAATCATATCGCTTTACAGGCGATTAAAATAAATGTTTCTCTACATTGAACAGAAATTTCTAGAAAGTTTTACGTCTAACGTCTAAGGTGGGTGACAGATGCACGAGATTTAAACTCGCGCTTTTAAAAGAACGCGTATTTACTCGGCTCGACGTCGGCGACACGCGGCCGACTTGCTCATACTGTTCCGCGATTTCAAACACCGAAGAGGTCTTATGTTATTTAGGAATAATTTTATATTATTTTATGAAAAACCACAAAAGAAGATGTAATCGGGAGTCTATGTTAAGGAATGATTAACCATAAAGAGAGATTAAAAATTTATAAGCGCGTCCCATGTGCAATCAATGCCAATTTTTAAACTAAATGGTGGCTCGCGGCTCCCAGTTCTGCCACACGTACGAGCCGAGGCGAGCTACGACCAAAATTTCAAATCGGTTGGATCGCCGAGGGGCTTGCTTGGCGATTTTAAAGGACGCGTACTTAAGGTGCCACACACGCGAAAAAGATCGTCAAACCACAAGGACGCGTACTAAAACGAACGTCTGTCACCCGCTTAACGCGTTCAGTCGCGACCGCAGAGGCGTCCCCAGCGGCGATTACGGTGACCATCAGAAGATAGAAGAAGTAAGAAGATTCTTACGATTGCGCGTGCGCAGGACGCGTTGGTGTAAACATTTCCATACAAATATTACTGCAGGAGCAGGAGACGCGGCTGGACGCGTTGGTTTAGCCGTACCTTAATCCAAACATTACCAATTTTGTGAAGTTTGATGTACATAGTTGCTCAAATAGTAAAAAACTCCAACACCTATACTCCAACAGGTTCTTTCCTTACATACCTGTCTGGCTTCCTCCACTTTCATAGTTCTTCTCATACACGCTCGCCGGTTACGGAGACGGTCTGTTTAGTCATGGTAATATAGTCTAAGTCTTTCCCGGTATCTACATCCTTCCAATTTCGCATTGTATATCGGTTTTGTCATGTAAGGAAAGAACCTGTTGGAACTCTGTACTCTCTGCCTACCCTGCAAGGGATCTGGCTTGGTGATTTAGATAGATAGACCTATACTCCTTGAGCGGGGGTGGCAGAGGTGGTCTGTTTACATTCATATATCGCTGACGATCTTTTTTTCTTATTATTTTGTAATTATATAAACTAACCCTACACTTTAACAGCGTATTGTGAATCCCAATGTAATAGTGGAGCACTAATTGCCATTATTTCGGGTGTGATTACTAGTTTTTTTTTCTATAGGATAGCAATGGACCAAGGCTCTTACCACGCCGCTCGGTTCTGAGGTGTGGTGAGAAGTGAAAGACACCGAAGTATCGTATTTCTTAATTCTACCATAAAAACTCCGCTGTTTTAATATTTACCAGATAGAGCGTACCTTTTAATGCCCCCATGACCGTAACTCGGTTTTTTAGATTTCTGAGTTAGTTCTGAAGGTGCGATTTATTTTCATTTCGTGTCCTGGAAAAATTTAAGCTATTGTAATAGGTTACTTTTGCTAATAATTATAGAATGTAATTATTTATCGACACTTGTAATAATAGCATACATTTAAGGTTTATTTTACTAACAAAAAATAAAATTTAATTACACAAAATTAATTACAATATTCTATAGTTCTTGTGTGTTTAAGAAATTGTTTACTTAATAAACCAAACAAGCTTTATAGCTATAACCTTTAAGGCTGTTATTTACCAAACAATAAATGAGGCTTATCTAATTGTACCCTTCTGAGCTCGTCTCTAATTACCGGTGATTCCTGTTAACGATTTGTTATCTGAATTAACAGTTTAATTCGTGATTTCCTTCCAGTTCCTGTGAATATTGGGTTTGTACTCATGATTTATTTACGCGATCTCTATCTATCTATATCATCATGCCAGATCCATTGCAGGGTAGGCAGAGAGTACAGAGTTCCAACAGGTTCTTTCCTTACATACCTCTCTGGCACCACACTTTCGTAGTTCGTCACATACACGCTCACCGGTTATGGAGACTCTTGACTTTTCCTTCAGATAAGACTTCCCCGGTACCTACATCCTTCCACTTTCACATTGTATATCTGTTTTATCATTCTTTCTTCTGACATTCTTTCTATATGCCCCAACCAACGGAGCATACCGTTTCTCATCTTTACACCGTTACTATCTTTCATACCTACTCGCTTTCTTACTACGCTGTTGCTAATGCGGTCGGTCAGCTTCACTCCGTACATCTTCCGCAGAGCTCGCATTTCTACCGCATTTATCCTACTTTTACGCGATCGCCGTTGTAATTCCTATTTGGTATTAGGAGGAATAATATAAAATAAACTTTCTTTATGACGAGTCTAGATGAACGAAGTAACGTCGATTCGAACAGAAATCAGTGAGACACATTGAAAATTGTTTAAAAGTTATGTCATGTCTTGTAATGGTGCCTCAAGTTTTCTGTTGTGGCTGAATGAGTGCCACAGTTGCATAACCTGGCTAGCTAGCCGAGTTTTAAGCCTTGTTCCAAATACAAAATGCTTTTTTATGGGTCACAGGTCCTTTTGCCCTGCTTCCCACTGGTCACAAAAAAAGTCGAAACATTGAATTATTATTAATATTGGAAATTCTGTTAATATTTATTTGGGTTCCTAACTTGCCTTGCTGAAGGTCTGCGGATGCAAAACCGTGGATACATCTTGCCCATCACTATTACAATGAGATATTTCATAATTTTGAAGGCTACGTGATCACCTTAACACTATTCTTCAAGATTTTTTGTGGGATTATGTTTACCGTCCGTAGCTAATTCAATTTCTGAGTCGTGGAAACCTTTGAAGTAACAGATTACTGTAAGATCGATGTCTCCTGCCTTATTTTCGCATACAAACACGCATTCTGTAGCAACAGCCTGTTAATGTGACTAGGTAAAGGTCACCGCCGGCCTAGAATGGAAGCTAATTGAAGATCAGCATGGAATGTGGTAGGGCTTGTATGTAAGCTATGCCTTTAAGGATTTTCATTTTATTTTCATTTTGACATACGCTGCTCTATACTAGGATTTGTTCCGGTACCGTGATTACATACACAAAAATCTAGATTGAAATAAACATAATTTTTTGGGTCATATAAAATTGTATCCTGTGAGGGACCAAACCCGCGTGCATCTAAATGCAAATGGATGCTGATAAAAATTATTGTTAAACTTAAAGTCTCTAAATTTTAGTCGTAGTAACGAAGCATTAGTGGCTTAATATAACTACATTCAGTCGCCAGTATAACCTACTCCCATCCATTCAGAAAGATATCAACAAAACATGTGACCGCTATTAAAACCGACTCTGTGAAGTTTGTTCAATAAAGGAAGAGTGTCAAACTCTGAAACTTGCGGTTCTGACTACTTTCTGAGTTTGAGGCTTCATGAGCATCGCCTTGACGGGTACGATAACAACAAAAACAACTGGATTGTGTGAGCAAGATATAATTTAGCTACATAATGTTTTCAAAACTAAAAAAAAGGCTACAAATCTGAGAGTTCATAGATATAGTATTAGTGACAGTCTGCTTGATATAGCGCGACAAGGATCTTTTGGCCTATAGGGCATTAGTGTGATTTAGGTTTACCATTTAGTATAATTATAACTTCTAGAGAAATCTTTCAACAGGCGAGTCCGCACGGTTACTAATCAAAAAAGAATTCGGATACATTTCATAGCAAACGGTAACTCTGCGGCTATCATGAAGTGACTTTTCACTTGATGCATTTGTGTGTGTGAATGATCTACGCTGTTGACCGCGGGGCCTTTACAGCTTCACCGGACAAGAGGGCGAGCGTGCAACCACTACGCTCAAGCCAGAAGGGCAAGGGGGCAACAAGCTCAAGGGTACCTCAAGGAGGAACGGCCTCGGCTTGGGCAGTCGCTATGGGGTAGGGCGTATACTAGGTGTCTCGCCGTAGTGCCCTGCGGCGTGGTGCTGTCCGGCCGGCGGGCAAGGGATTCTTCGACCTCGCCGGTGAGGTCGGTGTCTGATCTTGTGTGCGGTATCTGTATCCGAGAAGGGAGGTAAGGGCATCGGGAGGGCTTTTCACTTGATAACGATTGACGCCCTCCTTTTTTTATAATTTGATAAAATTGGTTGCCCCATACTACGAATTATTCCAGTGTCCACAATTTGTATTTACCTACTTCGTGGTTAACAAACATGAAATTCACGTTCACAAACCCGAACAAATATTGCGGGTCACACAAATATGTGTTTCGTACGTGAATTAAACGTGGGACTACTAAACCTACTATTCAATTCAGTGATTCGAGCGAACTGCACGTTGGTAAAACCGATATCGATGCATCGAGTTATTATGTACTACGTATAATATACGTATCGTTCAAGTATCTTTTGGCCCGCGGCCAAAATCAGAACTAACGCTGTCATCAAGTGAAATATCACTTCATGAAGTGGGTTTAAATGAGTCTCCAACAGCACTTATTGTTCGTTACTTTCATTTGTTTGTACATATTCAAACGGACGGGACGGCAAAGCGAAAAAATATATATATATATATATCATCATCATCATCAGCCCGTGTCAGTCCACTGCTGGACGTAGGCCTCTCCCATGGCACGCCACTGAGCTCGATCTTCAGCTCTCCTTCTCCAATCCCTGCCCGCTGCCTTACGAATATCGTCGCCCCACCTAGCTACAGGGCGCCCTACACTACGTTTGCCGACACGCGGTCTCCACTCAAGAACCAGTCTGCCCCAACGGCCATCGGTTGTGCAGCATATGTGACCTGCCCACTGCCACTTCAGCTTGCTAATTCGCTGAGCTATATATATATATATATATATATATATATTCAAAGCAAGACTGAGATTTGTAATGCATTTCTAAAACAAATTTCTCAATACGCACATATACACGTACAAGTTTCATTTTAATTGGGGTATAAAAGCGATTGAAAAAGGGGTAAAAAACTTTAATTTTGGAAGTGAGATATTTACGATACACCTATGTAAGTATGTATGGTAAAGTAGTCAACTATACAGGAGATGACACGCATCGAGCTGTCATGATGTCACGTTAATTTTAATTTAGTGAATTTGTATTCTAACAAAGATGGCATACCAACTCGCTAGCATCAAGCTAACGTCAATCTTTTCGTACTAAGCCCTCGGGATAGTTGCTGCCACGGTTAGTTGTGTATAATTTAGTGCATTACACCCACGATCCGTCGCCATTGTAGATATTGCCAAAGCCTTCGCTGTACTCGGTAGCTACAGGAATTCCAGCAACTTACCGAGGAACACTAAAGAGGTAGAAAATCTAGTTATAGCTACATAAAGTTTGAAACAGAACGTTAAAGCCGGGCTGAAACTCCAACACTTCCACTTACGTTTATGTGTTTGTAAGTAGCACCATGGACAAGAATTAATGTTTTTGGTTTACTACCCGCCAACATTGTTAAAGACATGTTGCTTTACTTCTATTGGGACCAGTACTAAAATGTTTTATGCGTGTATGAACTCAATTATGTGCTGAATGATATGTGAATCAGTTTTTTCTGCAGGGGGTGGCTGAGGTGAACACTGTGCACTCACTTTTCGCCGACGATTTTAATCTTAATGTAATTGGGGTTTAGTCAATTCGGCTGTCGGCCACAATGCCAGAGTTTGGGCTGATCTGATGACTGACGATGCAGTTAAAGTACATTTTATTATTGTATACAAGGTAACATAGATGGCACAGAACCTCAAACTCTCCAAGTAGATAATTCTCTAATTCATTATGAAAAAAAAAACTTGTTGAAACTCTGTACTCTCTGCCTACCCCGCAAGGTATCTGACAAAAATCAAACTTACAATTTTAAAGATATACAATTTTTCATACACTATGATATAAAATTAACTTTAAAAATTGGCGTATTGGTAGATCACCATATAACCATACAATAGTTAAACATAAGAATACAGGAATGAGTTACAGAAATTTTAACTGATTTAAGTATTAAAAAGAAATTTAACATATATTGAAAAAAATAGTCTTAATCGATTCAATTCCCGATATAGGTAAACATACCTAAGTCATGGAATTGATTTTTGCTTCCGCTCGCGTGAAATCGTACTTCATTTGGCGTCCCTGCGGGGCCGTGTGTGCTTCCGGACTGAAAAATACACAAAATTTTAATACGTAAATGCAGATTTGCATAATATTGAAAGTATATTGGGCTCAAATCCTAGTTCGGACAAGTGTAGTCTTTCTATCAAAAAAAATCTAGTGTCAATGCACAGACTAATACTGCGAAATTTTTGGTAGAAAGATATAATCGCAATAGGCTTACCCCCCATTTCATTGGGACTCAACGTTGTCGGCCACAATTGGGAGTTCTCAGTACATACCTGCTACCCCTGCTTGGAGAATACAGGCGTGAGGGCGTTTAATTTTTTTTCTATGTATCTTTATCATCAAGCCAGATCCCTTGCGGGGTAGGCAGAGAGTACAGAGTTCCAACAGGTTCTTGCCTTACATACCTCTCTAGCTTCCTCCACTCTCATAGTTCGTCTCATACTCGCTCGTCAGTTACAGAGACTCTTGACTTGTCCTTTAGAGCGGAGGTATTTTTTTGAGGTAGGTATATAAATTATATTTATCGTTATAGTTAATATGGTATTTTATTCGTTATAACTGTCCTAGATGTATATATGTATATGCTTGTCCCAACGCTGTTATATGGCAGTGAGAGTTGGGTATGTAAGAAGGAGAACGAAAGCAGGATAAATGCGGTCGAAATGCAATCTCTGCGGAAGATGTGCGGAGTCACGCTGACCGACCGTATTCGCAACAGCGTACTAAGAAAGCGAGTAGGTATGAAAGATAGTATCGGTGTAAAGATGAGAAAGGGTATGCTCCGTTGGTTCGGGCATATAGAAAGGATGCCAGAAGAAAGAATGACAAAACAGATATACAATGCGAAAGTGGAATGATGTAGGTGCCGGGGAAGACCTAGACTATATTACCATGACCAAATAGACCGTGTCTTAGCTGAAGGGCAAGTCAAGAGTCTCAGTAACCGGCGAGTGTGTATGAGACGAACTATGAGAGTGGAGAAAGAACCTGTTGGAACTCTGTACTCTCTGCCTACCCCGCGAGGGAGCTGGCGTGATGATATAGATAGAACTAGCAAAGTATGTCTTTGCTTATAACGCTATGCCCTTTATAATGTTCATAGGCTCCCTCCCTATTATATAGTGACCAAACATCGTCAACGATTGTGTACAACACCTTTGCCACATCTGCTTAGGGAATAGAGGGCCTAATTTTAACTGCCGGGCTCAACGGAGTCGTTTATTATTATGATAAAAAAAATATATCGTTAAAGAAAGACGTATTCGGGGGCTCTTCGTATGTTAAAGCTCCTTATTACTTGCCTACCCGGCAAAAAATCTGAATATATGATATAGAGAGACTAGACACAAAAGCCACACTATTAATTAAAGGTTTTATAAAACTCTCTCCGCTCAGGTACTCCATCTAGCGAGCGTAGCAATAAACAAATCTTGCGCGTTGCCTCGCATCATTTTATCCATCGATTTTTCCATTTTGACCCCATACTCAGGTCATGGAGCGACCTGTTCACGAATGCCCGAATGGAAACACGATTTTATTTCAGTAACTGTGCAACAGTATATAAAGAATTCATTACCTGTCAAGGTATTGGTTAGTATGAGGGTTGAGGGAGCCAGAGAGGCATTTATATACAAAATTCATACAATTAGTATTTAATATGCGCTTTTTAGAAAGTTACCTTTTATTATTTCTCTTAATGTAATTAATTTCTATATTGTTAATTTGAAGTCCCGAGCCTCAAGATACAAGTTTCGCTTAGTTTGAGGCACTTTTTAGATATAGATGGTTTTTATTTTTATGTAAACATCGAACGTGTTGAAACTCTGTACTCTCTACCTACCGCGTAAGGGATCTAGCGTGATAATATATAGGTATTAGTTGGGTAATATGCTGATCAATTATGCATTGACTTTGTTCTTTATGTTCTACTTTGTGACTTCATTTGCGCTAAATTATGCAGATTAGAGGGTTGTTGTGTGATACAATTTCTTTTTTATTTTATACTCCTATCTTATGCAGTGAAGCTTGCAAAGCTTTATAATAAAGCTGACAATTACCATATGCTATTGCTGGTACTAATATAACATCATGCCAGATCCCTTGCGGGGTAGCCAGAAAGTACAGAATTCCAATAGGTATTTCCTTAAAAATCTCTCTCGCTTCCTTTTCCGCCCTCATAGTTCGGCTCATACAGGCTCCCCGGTTATGGAAACCGGTGATATAGCTGTTTCCTCTTAATGGAGATCTGACTCAAACGACTGACCAGACTTTAGTGTTACCTTTGAAATTGACCGATTACAATATATGCCTAGCGATTGGGGAGGCCTTTGTTCAGCAGTTGACAAGTATAGGCTGAGATGATGATGATGAATATATGCCTATACAATCTAGATTATTATTGAGTCTGAAGTTTTTGTAGGAAAGTCACCGACTTGTTATTACGATGTTAACCTAGTGGCGGGTTGTGCAGCTGGTGATCTCGAGGTCCTGAGTTCGAATCCCAGGTGTAGTGTAGGCAAAGTGTAATTATTCTATCAATAAATTTCCAATTGTATTTTGGACTATTCCCAGTATAATGGCAGTCACTCGACTTCCTACGATCTTGTGAAGATCGCTGGAAGTCGTTGGATGCAGGTGGCATCGGACCGGTTGCGCTGGTTAGCGATTGGGGGGGGCCAATGTTCAGTAATGGACGGGAATAGGCTGTGATGATGATAATGACAAAAGACTTACCCCCTATTACATATGGACTTAACATCGTTGACGATATATGTCCGCCCGCTTGGGAAATATAAGCTTACTTACTAAGCTTAGCTTAGCTTAGCTTAGCTTTAGGGCTTATTTATTTTACTTAAACTATTTAGTGTATCTATCGAAAGTCAAATAAAAATGTAATAAAAAATGAGAACATTTATTACAACTACCACCGGATCGGAACGCGGTCTCACACTGAGAAGATACGACGACAAACTGAGCGGGCTAATCTTTTTTACTTGTTTTATTGGACTGTCCTTTCCGTGTATCATTCTTCTCATCATGTGTATCTACACATATATCATCACACCCATTTTAATTGACTAACGTGTACGTAAGTAGGTACATATATTAAGTCGTCTAATGAACGCTATAACGTTTAATCTCCTTTGACGTGAGACACTTCAAACAATCTTGCTACATAGGCACATTATTTTACACGATTCAAAGACTAGGTAATTACCTAGTTTTCCAACTTCTGAAAGCTTAGTACGTAGAAAGGGCTTCATGGAGACAAGACGTTCGCGTGACGCTGTTATATGCCATCGTTATCACACAATAAATTTACCAAATACAGATGAACATGACAGCACGCTTTCTCGATAGCACGTACACTGAGCCCTCAGTTAACTGAATGTAGCAGGCAAGTGCGACCGTTAAGCCTCGAGTTTTAACTAACCGCTAACTGTTTGTACGCACGCTGTTTGTTAGCGGTACGCTCGATTGAACTGTCCCCTTGCCAAAATTCAATGTTCACTGGATTCCCCATTGAAAAATTTCGTCCTATACCTACATCGTGTTTCCAATTTTAAAGCTCTATTGGGGAGAACTGTAGCAACTAATTTTAAATTATCATTGCAATATATTGATAATTGACACATTGTCACTTATCACCAGCCATTTCCCAGGCTTAGGATAAACAGATAATCAAGATAAAAAGCAACAAAGGTACATATTTATCTTGTTTTCTTTAGGTTCTAACGCATTTCTTTCACTTCTGGCTACTTAAGCGAGTCAGCCACTAGGTTTAAAAGATAGATTGTAATTAAAAACAAAATAATAACAATTTGTAGTAGGATCATGTGCTCATATTTTTAATTGTATGGAGGTTTATAAATGTTTGATTCTTTATTTTTAAAAAGGTTTAAAAACAAACACTTATTCGGTAATTGATTTTTGTGCGTCACACATTTATCAAGAGATAAACAACTACAACTACTTGATTCATTGAGAAAAGTGGCCTACACTCTAAAGGCTGAACATGAACAAATTGACCTTCATCATCATCATCAGCCCGTGTCAGTCCACTGCTGGACGTAGGCCTCTCCCATAGCACGCCACTGAGCTCGATCTTCAGCTCTCTTCCTCCAATCCCTGCCCGCTGCCTTACGAATATCGTCGCCCCACCTAACTACAGGGCGCCCTACACTACGTTTGCCGACACGCGGTCTCCACTCAAGAACCAGTCTGACCCAACTTGACCTTAGCGTAATGCTATCTAGTTGATATTTCATCCTTTTCACACTTCTAATTTACTACATAAAGATGAACGTTACAGCATGCCTTGTGGACAACTTCACGATAACATCAAATGTTTTGTCCTTAACTTTCTGATCACTGGACCATTGCCCTTAAAAATTCGTTGAGAAAATGTATTGCTGTATCACCGTATACTTGTTGCCGGCTACACAAACCTTCTGAAGGGCTTTCAAGAAGTCTTCAATATCATTTGCCAACCGCGGAATATCGAGGGCGCCTTTCTCAAGAAATGGTACTCTTTCTTGAATACGGGGCTGTGCAATTATTATTAAGGCTAAATTGACGACTCAGTGAAATAAACAATTGATGGTCTTAGGTCAAGGACTAAGGTTCGAACACCAGTTTTTCAAAATCTATGCAACGTGTATGAAGAAGTTTGAAATATCTAAATCAGTTCGTACTAAAAAAAAAACAGTCCCACAGTTTCTGATCGAATAACTATCATAATAGTTAGTTGAAATAAAACTCTTTTTCGGATTTTATCGCGGTTTATTTTTGATTTTTAAGTTTCCGACGAATGAGCTCACGGGGTCTTGAGGTCTTGCAGTATTATGCTTGGTTTTGAATTTGATTATATTAATTACCGGATCCCAAGTCGATCGAAGCACCCAGCCATCCTATCTATTGAAATAAGGATGTTTTTTTTAATTTCAATAGCCTCGCGAACCATCCTTGGTAGGAATCGGTGTTCTTTCGAGAGGATTTGTGGTCTATCAAATCTGATGTTATGGTGGTTGCGATCAAGGACATGTTTTATCGGTCTTTTTGTTTCTGACCATGGGTGCCGCAATTGGGAACGTAAAGATCAAAAATAAACCGCGATAAAATCCGAAAAATAGTTTTATTTTATGTGTAATATTCGCGTAAATATAAGAACTCAGTATAATAGGTACTTATTGTTCCTATAGTGAGACATGAAAATTAGGAAAAAATCAGCAGTCATTTTAGGTGAAATATATAAACTTTTTGTGTGACTGCCTCGTTAGTCTAGTGGCAAAGCGGATCGCTTTATAATCACGAGGTCTTGGGTTCAAATCCTAGGTCATACAAATGCAGTTTTTCTAACGCAACCTTCCCGGTATGAGTCCGGAGTCTGGAATTGTGCCCGGTATATGGCAATAGGCTCGCCCCCTAATATATGGAACCTAACATCGTTGGCGAAAACTACGCCACGGCTACCTCTGCTTGGAGAATTTAGACGTGACTGTGTTTATTTATTTATTTTATTATGAATTACCGCATAGTTTTTTATTATTTTACTACCATTTGAATATGGTTTTGCGTACCTCTGACTGCTACACCATGTAAACTAAAAATACTTCCGTAAAACTTCTGTCCGCCCCTTCATAAGTATAGCTGTAGTTATTTTTTATTGATGCCATTACAAAGCTGAATTGGGAATACAATCATTAAGGTAACGAATGCAATGGGAACGAGCTCTGAGGCGTTTAGCGCATAACCGAACATCCAAAATTCATAATCAGTGGCGTCGGGCCGCGCCGCGGAGCATGCATTATACACGCAGATGGCGCCGCGTCGCAATGTTTGTTTTGAATGTCGTTTGGACGAAACACTTTAGGGTATATTTAACTTTTTACCGTAGTAGTTAAGGCTGCTCGCATCGCGGCGATTAACTACCTGGTTCTGTTTTGTGTAACCAAGTTCCTTCAGATAGTTACATTAAAACAAATTTCTCTCTTACCACGCCAGATTCCGTGCGAGGTAGGCAAAGAGTACAGGATTCCAATGGGTTCCTTCCTAAGAGACCTCTCTGGCTTCCTCCATTCTCAAAGTTCGTGTCATATACGCTCGCCAGTTACGGACACTGCTCGTTTTTCTGTGTTCCAAGAAATCTAGTCAGTCGTTTGAATTTCATAAGGGAATGACAACATTTGCCTGGTTGATTGCAACCAGGCATATATAGCAACCGATCATTTCCTATCATTCAGTACATATACAAGGTATAACATACTAAACGCAAGATCTGAAAGAAGTTTGTTCGAAATCAATAACTTCAATAGATTTCAACTATTTTTAATGTATATTTTTATTTTTAAATTAGCTAAAAATGCAGTTACTGCCTTACTGCATTTTCAAAGCAATACGGCGATTTTTAAATGCATTCCACACAAACACACATAGACGTACACAGTTTCAATGTTAATTGGGTATAAAAATGCGTAAAAATGGGATTAAAAAATTTTAATTTGGAAAATTGGTTTTCGTATTGAATTTGTAAAGCGATTATCTAATCGAGGTGTCTGGGGTCTAGCGTTATTTATGATACACCTTGTATTTATATGTACTGATAATGTTTCAAAACAAAGACCCAGATATCAACCCTTATGATCGCCAACCGCACTATAGGTACGCTAGACCAATGCGGCGATCAAAGCAATTCCTACAATAATATTTTTCCAGCAAAGTAGGTACACAGAAAAGGCAAACCGTTAGATTCACTTGGGAACAACTGTTGAAACTGATTCAATCGTTTGTGGCATGGCCCGTTTCTATACTTATGGATTTATACCTTAATACCATTGAATTCAATATTAATTTCATTTGGCACTTGGAACTGTCACTACCCATCTTATGTGAAAAATATTATAATACCCTATTTCCTAAATTAGGTTTGAGTACTTGTATCTTAGAAGTCAGATGAACCTATATATATTAAAAACAATTTTAAGATGACAAAGTTAATTAAAGCGAAAGAAATAGAACGTAGATAGTATTTATGGTGAAAGTATAAATTGTAAGTGTGCCATGAAGATCTCAGTCTTGATTTATAGACGATAGTTAAAGGAGAAGATCATATAAAGCAAACTAATCGAAGTTATCTAAGGTTTTACCACTGCCAACATTGTCGGTCACTGCTGTTCATAACCAATCCTACTCGTATGCAGATTGGAAAATCATTTAACAATATTACAGGATTTGATATAGGCGTCCATTTTTGTTTGATGATATAGTGATCGTAATATATTTTACAGGTATTTTGCTAATAATAACTAGCCGTTTTCCACGGCTTCGCACCCGGTAACAGCGCCATCTACCGGATTTATGTTACTTCTGGATTATTAGCTTTCTATCTATCTATCTGTATCATCATGCCTGATTCCCTGCGGGGTAGGCAGAGAGAACAAAGTTCCAACAGGTTCTTTCTTTACACACCTCTCTGGCTTCCTCCACTCTAATAGTTCGTCTCATACACGCTCGCTGGTTACGGAGACTCTTGGCTCTTCGGATAAGACTCGGTCTATTTGGTCATGGTAAGATAGTCTAGGTCTTCCCCGGTACCTACATCCTTCCACTTTCGCATTGTATATCTGTTTTGTTATTCTTTCTTCAGAAATTCTTTTCTGAATTCTATTAGTTTGTTGGTCTAAATAATATTTTCGTGCTTTGGTTATATTGGATGGTTAAATATCACTAAATCGAAATCCCAGGTAGTTCCTTGCCAAAACAACTTGGCGAAATGGGGCATAATCCATCCATCTCATGTCCATTGCGAATGAAGTGCCCTTGAGCAAACATTTCGCATCTGCTTGTGTGCCTTCAATGCCTATTCACTTGCATACAGAACGACCTCCACAAAACCAGCTATGATACCATTGGCATGACCTCTTCAAGGGCCAAAATATTATAATCTAGCTATTGTAGGTAATATTCGGTAATATTAATAAAAGGCAGTACTGGTATGGACGGCATTAATTTTATAAGTGACATGACTGACAGTGACACATTTATTTTTCTACATCGCTCTCATCACGCCGATCCCTCGCGGGTTAGGCAGAGGAAAGTACAAAGTTTCAACAGGTTTTTTCCTTACAGACCTCCCTAGCTTCCTCCACTCTCATAGTTAGTGAAACAATTAATTATATAGAAATTTATGCAACAACAGAATAAGACACTGAAACAAACATGTTTAGGTCATGCAGATTTTCTCCGTGCGGAGATCGAATTGGTGACCATGCTATCCAGTTAACTGAGCTACTTACGCTCAAACCACTGGTTCACGCCGTCACGCCTATATTCCCCAAGCGGCGCTGGCAGAGATGTACTGAGTACACCCACTTTTCGCCGACGATGTTAGGTCCCATGTAACAGGGGACGGTAGTTTGTACCACTGGTTCAAATCATTTAATTACTTTACAATAACAACAACACAATTCGCAATCATTTGTTGCATTTCATAATTTTGACATAGTATATCTATCTATATCTTCACGCCATACCCATTACGGGGTATGCAGAGAGTACAGAATTCCAACAGGCTCTTTCCTCACATACCTCTCTGGCTTCCTCTACTCTCATAGTCCGTCTCATACACGCTCGCCGGTTACGGAGACTCCCGGCTTGTCCATCAGATAAGACCCGGTCTATTTGGTCTATAGATCTATACTAATATTATAAAGAGGAAAGATTTGTATTTTTGTATGTTTGTAATGAATAAACTCAAAAACTATTAGACCGATTTTAAAAATTCTTTCACCATTAAAGGCTACCTCATCCAGAAGTAACATAGTATATATAACATAGACCCGGTAGGTGGCGCTGTTGTCGACCGGGTACAAAGTAGCGGGAAACTGCTAGTGTTAAATAAAGAGGATGGTATAACTATGAACCCCGTCGGGTGCCGTCCCCAATCGAACGCACTGACAAGTCATCCTCCTAATCCTACTTCCTACTAATATAATAAATGTAAAAGTTTGGATGTTACTTACTCAATCACGCAAATACAGTTGAACGGATTTGGATGAAATTTGGCAAACAGTTAGTTTATTACCTGGATTTACTTATAGAATACTTTTTATCTGACAACGCGGGCAAAGTCGCGGGCAAAAACTAGTAGATAATAAAACAAGTAAATCTTGTTTGTTTGGTGCCAAAAAGAATATCATAAAACAGTAGGGCCGACTTGCACGCGCCAGGGTTAGCGCAACTAACGCTGAGTTATTAAATAACTCGAAGTTATAACGTTAAATTGCCTTCAACTTAAGTTTATAACCTCGAGTTAATCAATAGGTAATCCTAACCCTGGTTCGTGCAAATGGCCTTAGAGTCTTTTCGTCCATCAAATGCCTCAGTAATTTTTTAAACAACGGATTGAATTGATTGCCCACTACGGAGACTTTAGCCCTCGTTACAGAATCATCCCCTTTTTACCACAGCTTATTGTATTTTACAAGGGTTGTGTTTAGAGTTTGGGAGGCGGTTGAAGTTCTATAGTAAAACAGATTGTGTGTTTTAAAAGCCAGTTCGGGAAGATGTTCTCGTCACCAATACAGAATTCAAACTGCGGCTGGCAACTTAAAAACTTTTGTGTTCTTTTTAATAATAAAAATCTTTTATAAAAAAAGGTACACCGACTTCAAAAAGCAAAAAAATTAATATTTGAAGTCGGTGCTGGTTGGTGCAGTCGGTTACTTGGCACCGACTTCAAATATTTATTTTTTTGCGTTTTGAAGTCGGTTTACCTTTTTTTATAAAAGATTTTTATTCTACAATTTTAAGTGACCAGTGAATTATTCTATAGTAGGGTACTATAGGATTGACGTTATACCCATAATATCTCAATTTACACATGCCTATTGTTTGTCGTTAAGGAGTTCCCTGGTGTATCTTCTAGGTCCAAGGTCCAATGTCAATAAAATTAATATGGGACCACCTTGGAGATATACTGAACCCAATGCAAATAAAATTATCAAAATCGGTCCACAATTGACGGTAATATCGCTGAACATACATAAAAAAAAAAAAAAGCATACATACAACCGAACATAGAACCTACTCCTTTTTGAAGTCGGTTAAAAATATTCACTGTCACACATTCCCCTTGCGGGTGCATCAGAGATGTACTGTGTACAACTATTTATCACTGACGACCTTAGGTATATAATAGGAGGCGAGCCTATTTCCATTACATCGGGCGCTATGTCAGACTAGGACAGACACTGGAATTAAAAAAAAAATTATATGGCCTAAGATTCGAACCCTCCTGGTTTCTCCTACTATGCTACTAAACCAACATTAAAATTAATACAGTCAGTGCAAAGTTACTCCAGTATTCATACTTGCGAAATATAAAATGACCGTTGAAGTTATTAATTAAAGCGTATCGCCGAACCACTATCCCAACTAATTCCCATTGTAACATTATGGTTAATGATATTGTAAAGAAAGTTTTGTGACCGTTGAGCTTATGGCACGGGAGTACGCGTCTCTTGTCGTTAAAAAACCCGTACCATTAATCGTGTTTACGATAATATATATTACATCTGTTACAATATATTTACAATAGAAATATAAAGGAACTAGCTGTACCTGCAACGTTGTTCGCGTTATATTCAGGCGTATATGTCACAATCTTAAGTTTATTTGAGACAAAAAGTACCTACTATTTCCTTGACAAATTTGATCAAAATCTGTTCAGCGGTTTGGGCGTGAAAAGGTAACAGACAGACAAAATACGTCCGAAGTATTAGTATGGATATTCCAAGTATGTATGCGCACACGCGATGGATGTTCTATAAAAACGGAATGTTAAAATGTCAACTACACCGGTCACTCCGACAACCAAGCCTCACAACCGGGATGCGCGGTGTGGGCGGCCAGGCGGTTTCGGATGAGACTGCTATACTGTCATAAGGTAATTGGTACGTGATAATTTCGTAGTATACTCGTACTTATCAACTTCATTAAAATGGTGCCTTAGTAAAAATACTGTCTTGCGAGTCATAGATTCGATCCTATGTGAAATATAGTGTGGCTGAACAAAAGATTTTCAGCAGCAACCTGGAGACGACCGCTTCTCCCCCTCTTATTTATTTTATTTATTCTTTACTAGCTTCTGCCCGCGACTTCGTCCGCGTTGTCTTTAGACACGAACGTAACAATTTTCCAGTATAAAACGTATCCTATCAGTTAATCCAGATAATAAACTGTGTACCAAATTTCATCCAAATCCGTTTATTTTTTCGTTCGTTCACAGTTTTTTTCAGTGATTGCGTAACAAACATCTAAATATATGTACAATCTTTCACATATATCATACTAGTAGGATTATACACATATCGACGGTCCATAGCATAAAGTTACATATGCCAAACAAAATAAACGGCATTTGCAACTTTTGTGCCCGTCGATAAGGTTAGTTATGTCAAATATAAAAACTGGATTAAAGGACTTTGTCCGTTGGACACGTCGATATATTCACAATTAACAATAAGAAGGGAAAGTTATATTCGTACCTAATGGCAGCGATATATGAATGTACATGTTGCTTACGATGTGAAGGTACAATGTATGAGGGACAAGCCCGTTGCCATTATACCGGACATCATTTCTTATACCAGACTGTTATTGAGGATTTCTAACCAAACTGACTGATCTAGGTATAGAACCACTTAGGGTCACTAGACCATCGAGACAATAAACCGTAACAATACATAATAATAGTGATTCAACCTTCTTTACGGGTCATCTACCAGATGACTACATTTTTACAAGCTTTTATTTAAGTTGCAATGTTCGTATGTGTGTCTATCTGTCTTTCCGGTTCAAATTACGGGTATCCGATTGAGCTGAAATTTGGCATATGTATGAGGCGCTCGTAGCGCTGTGCGACCGCGGTGTTCTTACGCAGTTGTTAAGCAGCGTTCGTCTCGGTCGGCCTGAGATGGGTAACCGTTTGTGGCATTTTCATATTCGACCGTCTCCGTGCTTCGGAAGGCACGATAAGCCGTTGGTCCCAGTTACCACTTAATGTGGTAGTTATCAAGCTGAGTTGGAAGCCTAAAAGGCGGCTTGATAAGTCCCAACAGCAGGTGGCCACAAACCTGCCTTCACCATCCGCACTGGGTCTGCGTGGTGAAATATGACCTAATCTCTCTCACCTCGATTTGTGACAGAAGGCCTTTGCCCAGCAGTGGGCAGTATAGGCTGATATTATTATGTAAAGACGGTGACAATGCGATAATATGGTACCACATATCTGCTC
This sequence comes from Phalera bucephala, assembly GCA_905147815.2. NCBI lineage: Eukaryota > Metazoa > Arthropoda > Insecta > Lepidoptera > Notodontidae > Phalera > Phalera bucephala. Next base: position 2,231,636 of record LR990609.1, on the reverse strand, counting down.
TGATGATGGTGGTGGTCGGAGGGAAGCTTAGGTAGCTCGCGTTTAAGCTTGTTAGATTGGCATTAACAAGTACTATACAACTAGATAGAGTTCAGGGTCTGATGATGAAGCCGGCAGATGGCCAATGGAACTACCCAACTACTCAATATAACCTTGCCGTGTTTGAGCTCGTTGAATTATTCTTAAAAAGCTAGTAGATATGAAAGATAGTATCGGTGTAAAGATGAGAAAGGATATGCTCCGTTACTTCGGGCATATAGAAAGAATGTCTGAAGAAAGAATGATAAAACAGATATACAATGCGAAAGTGCAAGGATGTAGGTACCGGGGAAGACCTAAACTATCTTACCATGACCAAATATACCGAGTCTTATCTGAAGGACTAGTCAAGATATGAAAACTTGTTAGATACAAAAAAGAATATCGACAAGTTTGAAAATTTTAATTGACACCCATACTGTAAATACTCGGAATAAAAACAATCTCGCTGTACATGTCACGCGTCTCCACAGAATCAGCAATTCGTTCATGGGCAAGTGTATACGTTTTTTTAACACACTTCCTCACGAAATTTGAGATTTGCCAATTAATAAATTTGAAACCATAATTAAGGCCAAATTATGTAAGAAAGCATATTACAAAATCTCGGATTACATAGAAGATAAGACCGCGTGGGATTGAAGTGCCATATTATTTAGTATTGCTGTTTAATTTTCTTTTGAAATTAAAGCGTATATGTAAGCGTATTATGTTAAAGCGTAGCGTGTTGTGCCTGACGAGCTTGAGGTATTGCTGCTTTGTAGACCCAATCTGACCACCGTCTCTGGGGTTCTGGTTTGGTCATGCTCACTATAATGTCTTTGCTTGCGGTGGCTGTCTGGCGCGGGTCACTCTCTTCCCTCCAATATGGTCGAGGGATTGATGGCTGTTCCAGTAGTCATACTCGTAAACGGGTGCTGCTTGTGGGGACTGGTCCATCTGAAATCCTTCAGACACTCTTTATAAATAACTTCATTAGTCTCATATCTCGGTCGTACGGCATCACACTGGAGCTAGATTGTAAGCTATTTAATTGTAACCTAAATGTATCCACACAATATGATAAAAAAATTGAAAGGAAAAAAGAGAAAGAGAATTAAATAAAAAAAGACAAGCCCGGGGAGTTTCTTCGCCGGATCTTCTCAGTGGAGGCCGCATTCCGATCCGGTAGTAGATTTGTATTAAATTAGATTTAAAAAAAATGTAAATTGTCTATTTGTATGCACCCTCGCAGGGCTTATACAAAATGAATTGTTTGAGTTTGAAGAGTCTCCGTAACCGGCGAGCGTGTATGAGACGAACTATGAAAGTGGAGGAAGCCAGATAGGTATGTAAGGAAAGAACCTGTTGGAATTCTGTACTCTCTACCTACCCCGCGAGGGATTTGGCGTGGCTTGGCGGATGATATAGATAGATAGATAGAGTACGGAATTGAAGATAATGATGTTTACAAACTCGATAAGAATTTAAGGCGATCAATCACACGACTCGACACACAGTAAATCGGATAGCTTAACCCCCAATATTCGATACAACAACATGGCTATACTTTACCGAGTAAAGTTGTCATCTTTTTCGATTTTTGGAAACTTTTATATCTATCTCAAGGAAGATAAATTATTATATTACCCCAAAGACCGTCTCATTTAAATGTTTGTTGTTCGTAAATATGACTTTTTAGATTGCTATTTCGTACATTTGGATAAATAATAAAAATTGTAGATTTAAAACTATTTATCTATAAAAGTACAAAAAATATCGAAGCCAAGAGGATAACCAGCTTAAGTCTAATAAAATATTGCGTAATCAAAATTGCAGTAATTCCATATTTGATTAAAATGAATACTGTTTTTACATCTGACGGGCGATTTAAAACAGTGGTTAAGAGCTTAAGCCCCTCCGCCCAGTGTGTCTAATAATCGCGGGTTCGATTCCCGCTCGGGACAAATCTTTGTGTGATCCACAATCATTTGTTTCGGTCTGGGTATTTGTGTATGTGAATTTTCATGTCTGTAAATGCACCCACGACACACGAATACATCACAATGTGTGGCCACAATTTTTAAAAACAAAGCAAACCATAAACAATCACGGAATAAATACATTAGGGATGCATTAGTCAAATTCAAATTTATTTATTTTCAAATATGAAGATTTTATATATGATAATGTTCCTAGCCATATTCCGTTTGGTATGCAAATTACAGGTGTGATTTCTATTTACCCAGATTATTTCCTTTATCGAGAACGTATTTTAGGAGTAATTTTCCTTATATCATTATTTTACACTGCCTTGTTGGTACTGAATATTGCGCGTAGCGGTCACGAGGTTCTGACTTCAAATCAAAGGTCGAACAAAGTGTATTTTTTTTTAATTTTACACAGCACACCTCTGCTACCCCCTGTTGGGAAATATAGGCGTGAGGGTGTTTACTTTTTATTACTTATAAATTTGTTTTATCTGCCTTATAAAATATCATAAAGTCATCAGTCCAAAATCGATCGCCATACAAGTATGTATAGTACGTTGCGTGCCATCAATTATTATCGTACATATAGTGCGACAAGGATCTTTTGGCCCGTGGATGACATTAATATATAATTAGTAAAATCTACCTACTTCCAGGGAAATATTTCAACAGGTGGGTCCATAGGATTACTAATTAAACGAAGAACTTGGGTCAATTTCATAGCAATCGGCAACTCGACTGTCATGAAATGACGTTTCACTTGATGACAGCGTTAGTTTCGATTTTTGCCGCGGGCCAAAAGATCCTTGTAGGATCCTTGTAGGACTGTGCCTATTTTTAAATCCCTTTTTTTTGTTTACCCGCAACGGTCACCAGTTCCCAGCAATAAAACAAAAATGGCGGCAAATATGAATATTTTGGCGGTCGAGTGCTCACTGTTTGCGCCTAAGGCCGTTTGCATATAAAATATTTACGATACATTTGATTAAATGTGTACTTTCCTGTCTCTATATACACACGCTTTTTTTCTTAAATATAAATCCGCCTCGATAAAAAAGTTAAATTATTTTCATATTAGAATAATTATTTGATATTTATCATTCATAAATATTTTGCGGATCTCACTAGCAGTTTAATAAAGAAACCATTTCTTTGCGGCTATCGTTCACGCCAACATCGAAACTTGGATCAAATTCTAATCATCTATTATATGCAGACGACAAATAAATCTTTTTAAAAATTTCCACATTCGAAGACTGCCACAAAGTTCAATCCGACCTTGACCGTCTATCAGTGTACTATACAGACAACAGAATCAATGTTAACTTAGACAAATGCAGCCAAATTACCTTTTAAGTTTAATTATAAAATTAATGATCGACAATTTCAAATAGTAACTGAAATCGGCGACCTTGGAATTAATCTAGACGAAAAAATGGCACTAAACAGACATGTAGACATTATTGCAGACAAAGTTTATAAAAATCTTGGCTTTATCTTACGTTCCTGCAAACCTTTCAAGGATATGGCATGCTTAAAAATAGTTAACTATATTTTAGAATTTGGAAGCGTCGTATGGAGTCCCCAATATAATGTTACAATCGACAAAATCAAACGTATACAGAAAATTTTCATTAAACATCTAAATTTCAGAAATAAACTGAAATACTCAAACTACGAAGAGGCTTGTAAGCATTATGGAAATGACACACTGTAAAACAAACGAACTATGCTTGATCTAGCCTTTCTACATGACATAACTAGCTTAGCTTTTTTTTTATGTATGTTCAGCGATATTTCCGTCAATTGTAGACCGATGTTAATGACTTTTTTTGCATTGGGTTCAGTATAGCTTCAAGGTGGTCCCAATTTTTTATTTCATTGGCATTGGACCTTGGACTTAGAAGATACACCAAGGAACTCCTTAACGACAAACAATAGGCATGTGTTAATTAAGATATTATGGGTATTACGTCAATCCTATAGGTACCCTTCTAGAGAACTAAGCAGTATATTAGCCAACTTCAAAAAAGGAGGTTTATAATTCGTCCTTTTTTTTATAACTCCTTTGCTTATGAACCGATTTTGATGATTCTTTTTGCATTGGGTTCAGTATAGTTTTGAGGTGGTCCAATTGTAATGTTATTTGTATTGGACCTTGGACTTTGAAGACACAAGAGGGAACTCCTTAACGGCGAACAGCACGAATATATAGACTCCGTTATTATAGTCATTATATTAAACCTGTAGGTACCTTACTGTACAACTCAGCAAAATAATATAATATCGGTATATAAATATTACTAAATAATTCACTTATCACTTAAAATAGTAAAGTAAAAATCTTTAAAAAAAAGGTAATCAGACATCAAACAGCAAAAAATTAATATTTGAAGTCGGTGCCAAATAACCGACTGCACCAACCAGCACCGACTTCAAATATTTATTTTTTGCTTTTTGGAGTCGGTTTTTTTTAATGATTTTTGCTTCTTTAAATTGTATAAGTTATACTATAAGCTTTCTATTGTTAAACGCTATTGGATATCTCAATTAAATAAATATATAAATAAATTGAAAATTAACGAAAAGAAAACATCAAGTAAATCTTGAAATCACTTTTCGCTATACAATGCGCATAAAAAGTGGATAAAAATATGGCGTCGGTGCAAACCACATACCAACATAACAAAAAACAATTCACAAGATGGCACACTGCCTCTAAATACTAATGTTGCCAGCGTTCTTTCGACGCTATACGAACAGGTTTTGTTCTACACTTACGTTTTTGTGTGTGTGTGTTAAATGTGATTACGTTTACCTGTTTCAACATGTAAACGTAATTATGTTTTTTTTATTGTCAACTTGATTCTGTAGTATCCGCCTGAAATGGGACCTACCAAAACTAAATCATACTCATTTCGAATAAGTAATATAATTATAGAGATCACTTTTAGAACAAAATTAATTGCATTTCAATAAAACCTATTCACGGGTATGTTTCATTAACGGTACCCAAGCAATCAGAGACGGCTGAATTCTGATCAAAGAATAGTAGACAAGCGTCATCTAGCCACAAATCTGTTAAGTCGAAAATCCTTATGCAAAACACACTTAAACCAACCATAAGTACATCACTACTTTCATAACATATCAATATCTGTGTCACTATGACAGCAGACACCCAATTAAAAAAAAATCACGCTGAATTCAAAGTTTCACAACAAAAAATAAAGTGTTTTCTCGTCAAATAGCACAAAAGCTGTGCTCGCCACGCGAGGTTTAAGCCCGAATTGTCCCAAACAGCAATGCGGTGCAACTTTTCAATGCTCACCGCAGCACAGACGGGGGAGGGTTTTAATTAATTTTCGTGTTTCTCACTCGGCGCAGGGTTAAACCTGCGACATTAAGTTGAGCGCAAAACCAAAGTATTATAAACATCTGAGATTTATATTTTATTTGAAACAACTGCAAAAGCATTCAGTTGTTCCGTGATTTTTCTCTAGTACATTTGAAATTAAAATCACTGGCATTAATATGTACTAGACCGAGATAAATAGAAAAAGGAGAGGCTTTGAACTTCGGTATTAACTATAAGCTTGTAATAATAATGAGAGAAAAAATACTATGTTTAATTGTAATATACAATTTTAATTAGAATTCTTATTAACTATTTTATGGTTGTTACTCTAAATTTTTTGTCTTATAAATTCGAAGTGATCTTTTCATTTACTTAAATTACGCGTTGTAGGCATACGTCGTTACGGTAAGATAAGATTAGTTTATTTTATGTCTAAAATTCAAGACGTCGGTGACGATCACGAGGTCCTGAGTGCGAATCCTAGGTCGGACAGGTATTTTTCAATAGAAAAAATATAATATACTACCTAGGATTCGAACTTAAAATTATCTTTCGTAGTTTGAAGTCTTGAACTGTGCCGATTATAGTCTCGCCACCTTTGGGATCTTTTCTTATGGGATTTTCTGTTTTAATTGGGACTTAGCATCACTTTCACACCACTGTAACTCCTGTAAGTCAAGATCCACAATGGTCTCCTTAGATGACTACAAGGTTTCCTTGGGGTGTCGCGGGAAGCGTCGATATGTGAGTACGAGTAGCGACAGTACGCCCCTGCCATCCCCGCTTGGGGAATATAACCGTGACGTCTGTGTAAAATGTCAATCCGCTCCAGTTTATCGCTAACTCTTACTCCCAAACACAAACCTAAGGAGTCCCACAAACAATAAGGTTTGTCTGAAGTGCACGTCTAAATTCTAACAGTTTTACATAGCGGCTAGCCATTTTAGTCATAATGCATACTCGGTTATGTTTCTAACAAGTTTCAGTATTTCTCAGAATGTATAATGACAGTTAATTTGAAGACAGTATAATAATAAAATGCATTCAATATTATACACCCTTTATAGACGTACTTGGAGTCAATGAAACTATTTATTATAATTGTTTTGCTTTTGTTAGGTTGGTTTTATTAGCGTAAAGGCAAGGTTTCTTTGAATTTAGTATATAAGGTGTTCTAAAGAGTTGATTTTAGTATCGTAATAATCATTATAATCAGCCCTATTATGGCCTCACTTCTAGGTTTAAATGCTCCCTAAAATCAAGGACAATGTTTTATATTATAAGTAAAACGTAGCCCCACATAAGAAATTATTCCTTTGTCGTAGTTATGTTAACAAACACGAAATTAAGATTCACGACCTAAACCGAAAAAAAAAATTTTTTAATTGCACAAAGATTTGTCCCGTCCGGAAATCTAACCCGCGACTACTCGATTCACTGAGCGCAAGGGCTTAAACTCTAAACAACTGGATCAATGCCCGATTTAGAAAATTCAAAATTGTGACTTCACTTTAACACTCTAAAAGTTTCGCCACATAGCCGACACAGCGCGATGGGAGCGCGACGATGGTGCGGCTTGGGGAGTTGTAATGTACTGAAATGTACGGGAGACGCCACACAGCGCAGCCCCACTCGGCGCGACGGCAAATGTTACGACCGAACGTAGCCGAGCGCTACTGTCGCGCTCTCGTCGCGCTCCGTCGGCTATTCGGCCAAACCTTAAATGTTGACTTCCTTTACATTTATATTTCCAAATGAAGCTATAAATTTACCAACCAACGTAAAAATTAACACGTTGGTAGCAATGGGATGTTTCGGAATCAATTCGTTAACCGCTGACCTCGTCCGGAATATAGCGAATTACAGCAAACATTCACACAAAAGCGGATCGGTTGAAACAGAGCTCGGGGCGACGTCCATCCTGGTAAATATTGTTATAACTACAGATTTATTGCGCCGATTTTAACAGAATACCGGTAGAGACAACAAAAGCAATGTCGAACCTTTGACGTCATATTCATCATCCTACTATATAATACTAGTGACTTCGTGACTTCGTCCGCGTTGACTATATACAGGAACCTTACATTTTTCCGGGATTAAAAGTATCATATGTTACTTTATTTCGTAATCCAGGTGATGAACTATCTGTATGCCAAATTTAATCCAAATCCATTCAGCGGTTTTTGCATGATTGAGTAACAAACATCCAAACATAGGGACTTTCATATTTGTAATATTAGTAGGATTACGACATGAGGCAAACTTATTTTTAATATTTGTGAAGTACCCGTTCGCCCCTTGTTCAAATAAAGCATCATTTTTCAAACCAAATGTATATTGCAATCTGAATTTTTATTTCACTATGTCTACAATTTATTACGAGTTGAAACTTTTTCCAAAACTGCATGAACACAAAACTGTTGAGACAGACTACAGGAGGGGCCAACGGGACCATTTTAACTTTTAAAGGAGAACGGGCGGAAGAATCAGTTAGGCTATCAGGGCCGAAAAATACAAGGAGAACGAGTGCGAGACCGCATTTGACCGTGACGGCGAGCGTGAATGAGACAAACTATGAGAGTGGTGGAAGCCAGAGAGGTCTGTAAGGAAAGAACCTGTTGAAACTCTGTACTCTCTCCCTGCCCTGTAAGTGATCTGGCGTGAAGATATAGTAGTAGACGTAGTTAGAAGACTAGGACACGCAGCTATAGGACTTCAAGTGTCCTATTTTCACCATTTCTGTGGATGTGGAATTCTAATATTCTTTTTTTATTGTTAATAAAAACGTAGCTCCACACTAGGATTTATTCCTGTGTCGTCGTTTACAAACATGAAAATTCCCATACACAAGTACCCAGACCGAAACAAATAGGCAGCATTGAAACCAAGACTTCGTGATCGCCAGGCTTCTTAAGTGGCGCTAGACCAAGAAAACACTCTTTTGCACTTATTTCAATTTACACTACGCTGGCTTAAATCTTGATTAAATTCCGTTTAAACTCTTCTTTCGCAACTCGTTGTGAATCTCAGTTGCTATGGCGACCGAAAGGATATTTTATCCTATCATCACTACATTTTATAAAGCGAAGTCCCCACGCCGCATCTGTCTGTCTATCTGTACGCGATAAACTCAAAAACTACCGAACGGATTTTAATACGGTTTTCAACAATAAATGGAGTGATCCAAGAAGACGGTTTATGTGTATAATTCACCCGTGCAAAGCCGGGGCGGGTCGCAAGTGGAGGATATATTAGACCAATAAGTAACGGAGTTTTAAATTAACAAGGCTAAGTGAACGCAATTTTTGCAATAGCCCGATAAAACAATATCACTTTTCTTCTGTACAGTGTCTAGAGTCAAATAGAGTTGCTCAAATTAATATAATATTCATTTCTTACTGGTATCGCTAAGATCATAAAAGCCAACAAACAAATACACAAAACAAAAATTTATCATTTCTCAGCAAAATTTAAGGACATTATTTGACTAACTTCTACTATTTCTGTCATCTCTTCAATATTCATTGCTCGTTACGTGTTATTCCGCACATTGTGTACTATAACAGTCTCTCTTTCTATCTATATTATCGCGCCTCATCCCTTGCAGGGTAGGCAGAGAGTAGAGTTCCAACTGGTTCTTTCCTTAAAGACCTCTCTGGCTTCCCTCACTCTCATAGTATTGTGTACAGTCACGAGTGTATAAAGACTCGGGTCTTTATTTGCTTTGATCAATAAAAAACTTAACGTGGTGCGTTACGAAAACTTTGTGAACAACATACAGAATACAATTACACGAATTCATCGTTCCGCGCCACGTTTGGTCATAGCGAAAAAACCCTGTTTTTACCTATGACCTTTTCCAGAGCGTTTTGAAGCTATTTCCCGCCTTACCACAATCTAGGGGTTAATAGAGAAGTTACTTTAACGAAGTACTTAAACACTTAAATGTGAAATAAAACTACTTTTTGGGTTGTATCGCGATTTATATTTAATTTCCTGACGTTTCGAGTTCCTACCGTGACCACGGGCACTGCAAAGCACTCGAAACTTCGGGAACTTAAAACTCTACAAGAGCCGCGAAAAAAAAACATAACATTATTTTTAACACACATTCAACTATTATTGCTCGTGGCTATACCTACGTTCATACATCTCTAAAGTAAGATTATTAATATAATTAGCATATTTGATACTACGAGGATAATTTTGCACTGGAATATTTTAGTGACACGCAAAGTAATCAACTTATTGGCCTTATTTTAAAAAGTCTTTATCATCATGCCATTGCTAGATCCTTATTCGCTATGACTAATCAATTATGAACCGCTGAGAGACACGAAAACTTCGTGAAATAATGTTTGTTGGCACTCCAATTATATACATATATATCTCGATTATATCACGAACATTTCGTTACACGCCACGTTTGGTCATAGCAAATAAGAATAGGCGGAAAGCACAGCATAATGAACTCGACCTTATTTATATAAGACGATTTTCTTAAATTACATTACCGTGTTGTTTTTGAAAGATCGCTTTCAACTAGCATTATATTCTTCAGTGCTAACATATTCGATGTTATTAAAATGATTTATGTGCAATCTTCAATCGTATTATCATTTATGTGTGTATGTCGTCATAACATGTTGGATAGCCTGAATATCTTTCGATATAGGGGATTGCTCCTACCCAATGAGTAGTAAATTTGAATAACTAATAAACTGGAACTTGAATTTCTTTGAATTGAAATATTTATGCAAAATATTGATTAAAATCATATTGTTGTACTAATTTACTAAGATATCAACAAATTCAAAAAACTGGCTGCTATACAGATTTTTGTAAAAAGCATGCCAAACAGAATGTTAGCAATTTTTTCAGCCTAGAAATTAGAAGAGTCGCTGAGTCTCTTGCTCGCGAAATCGCGTTCGAATCCAGCTGTGGATGTTAATTTCTTTTTGTTATTCAGTACAAATCAATCGTTTTATATTTCTTCGCAAACAATTACTTGCACAAGACAACCTAGAAAACGCACTCGCTTTTTGCGATACCTGGGAATCACGGAACAAGATTTATCATACAATTACAAACAGATGCAGCGTTTTAAGAAAACAATCCACTCGGCACTCGGTGGCGACCGATAACAATAAAAAAAAATCAAATGTAGCCTAGCTATTTGATTAAAAATCCAACTTATGACGGAATACAATAATTAAAATTGTGATTTAAGAAAAAAAAATATTTTAAATTAAATGTACTATATAAAATATGCGTCCAAATTTTTGAGGGTAGTTTAGATTAGGTATAGTGAGGGTATGCGCGCGTGGGGGGACGATGTGCGCTCGCTGGACTCGGGTGGCGTGAGTGGGCTGTAAGGAACGGCGCGATGGCGGCGGTGGCCGGCCTGTACGGGCTGGGGGACGAGCAGCGGGCGCGACACCGCCGAGGCCAGGCCAACGCTGAACGCTCCGAGTCCAGAGATGACAACACTGAGGCGTAAGTCTACATTTTCTATTTATATTAATGTGTGCTGTGATTTTAAAATGACATGGTCACATTGCGGGCGCGCCGTGAGCGTGGCGCGACGCCAGCGCGATCAAGGAAGTTGTAAAGTACAGGAGACGTCACACACCTTCACAATGCTCGGCGCGACAAACGCTACGGCCTGCCGCCGCCGCGCCGGACACTATTACAAACGAAACATGGCGAGCAGGAGACGCCAATACGGCTGCAAGTGGGATACTAGCATTGTGTTACTTAGCGACCGCGATACCGCCGGTATCGTTGCGCCCGCTGTGTGACGTACGCGCTGGGCTGCCGTCCGCTAACGGCGCACCCAGTGCTTTAAGACGGCAACTCGGCGTGTATATCTTTTTAACAAAGCGATATTCTTGCTTTACTGTAAGAAACAGATGTGGATATACGCAATTTATAACTCAGTTTATTCTTCACGGTAAAGTCAGATTGAAATGTTTCTAGTATAGAGGTTGTGGTAACCTCCCAGGTCCAGATTTACAATGGATTACTTACTATAAATAAGTGTGTATGTTTGTTTACGCACAAAGCTATCACCTGTTCGTATTAATTTCCAGATCGAGAACAAACGGCATTGACAACGGTCCTTTAAAATTACAGACCATCGCACAGAGTAAGGCAATAATTATAGCAAAAACAATTGAAATTCAATTAAAATATTTTCGATTTTCTCACGGTTTCTTTTTAGTTTTTATGATCCTGACGTTTCGAGTGCTTTGTCATCCAAAATTCATTGTGGTTCCGGCGTACCGTAGGCAACTAGTTTAATTGCAATTGGTATTTAGATAAATTTACCGCCAATTCATGCTTGTACCGATTGGCTGGCTGGGCTTATCCTAGTTGTAGTATCTTTTTTGTTCAATAGCTGATTTGCCATTTTTTTGGGCTCCTGCTTTGCAAAAGCAATTGGATTTATATTTTCCTACTCCTCCTGTTTTATTGTCTTTCTAATTAAATTTGTTGCGGGTTCCAAGATCATTAAAGCGCGCCCGGGACACCCCAAGGCTCAAACCTTGGTGTCATCTACGGAGACCATAATGGATCCTGGCTTAGAGGAGTTAAAATAGTATGAATGTGTGGCGAGATTAGTCCCAGTAAAATGATCCTACAATTAAAAACATAATTCAATAATTCCCAATGTGATTGTCCGTTGTAGTTAACAACCTAATAGTACTATCACACCTGTACTGTGTGGAAATAAGATAGGCCACACGTCTTAGGCTAAAATCAAGTTTTTAAGAACAGCAACACAAGTGAGGGACTATATTCTTTCAATAAACAAGTTTTGTTGCTAATATCATCTATAGAACTTTATTTAACCATGAAACAATAATCGATGCGTATAACATCAATTAACCAACTTTTGTTCCAACGTAACTTCGGCTTACAGGTGAAGAATACACAAGCGGTTATATTAAGCTATTGAATGCGGTATTTCAACACACGTTTGCGAAATTGTGAGGTCGTAGCCAAGGGTTCGTCAGCATCTGGACCCACAAATCACGACCCACGAGGGTCAGTTGGTTAAACTCGATATTAATTTATTTATTCTTTCTACAACTAGACCTGCTAAGATTATTTATAAAAACCTACGCGGGTGAGATAGTTAAAGTTAAATTAAAATTACTTTTTGCTTTCACCAACTCACTTGGTTTTTGGCCAAAAACCTACAGTCATGTGAAAAATCATACGTTAATTGAGATTGATGATTAAATTACCGTAGATAAGATTATGGTGAGCATTCATATAAGTATGCACCATATGATTGTTTAATTGTAGTAGTTTTCTGGGTTTGTAGCTTTGGATTCATGCCAATTGCAGTGTTTAATGAAATAAAATTAGACTATGGGGTGGGTGTTTTGGTCTCAATTTGCCGTCAAATTCAAATTAATTGTATCAAGTAATCAAATGGTTAAATATCAGTCAAACGTATTTGTATGTTTATTGAACAACAGTTTTTGATTTAAACCGCCTTATATTTCATTTTTTATCAATAGGAGAAAAAAACAGTTTAAATAGATGGACTCAGTAATGCAACTTTCAGTATGTAAAAAATAATTCGAAAACACTTCCGCGAATAATACAGTAATAAATGATTTTTTGGTCCGTGTGGGGACGGATCAAGAATACAGTCTCCCCACCGCATGCTGGCCTAAAGCGGGTCGTAAGAGGCGACTAAATCCAGCAACAAATACCGCAAGCGGTACTTCAAGCGAGGCAGTACTCTGGTGCCACACCGGAAGAAGGCTCGCTTGGGCTTAGTGTCGCCGGAAGCAGGGCACCACTCTCTGGAATGGCGATACACATGGCATCCAAAGCCCTAGTTAGTTGGGTTACTGCTAGGAGATCATAGCCCACAGGTGCCGTAAGAGGTGCCTAAGGGGCTTGTAAGACGATAGGATGGGCAGCAGCGTCCTCTTAATACCTACTAACGCTATACTGCGATCGCCAACCCGCCTGCCAAGCGTGGCGATTATGGCATCATCCCCCTAATGATATCCACAAATATTAAACGGCCCCCAGTCCCCGGCGGCCCCGCTAGTCCTGGCCACGGTAGCAGCCACGGTAACGGCGGGGCGGGGGGTGCTAAGAATCCCCGGAAGAGGCATGGCTACCGACAACGAAGACCATTGGCCCTGGCAACTTTTAACACGCGCACACTGCGAACTGACGAAAAGATCGACGAGTTAGAGGAAGAGTTGAGCAAGTTACACTGGGATAGCATAGGATTATCTGAAGTCCGAAGAGAGGGTGAGGACTCGGTAACACTTAAATCCGGTAACTTGCTCTATTTCCGGGAGGGCGACCAGCAGTCCCAGGGTGGTGTCGGGTTTATAATCCATAGGTCTCTCGTGAACAACGTTGTCAAGATCGAGAGTGTGTCGACCAGGGTAGCGTACCTGATATTCAAAATGACTGAAAGGTATTCACTGAAAATTATACAGGTATACGCACCGACTTCGACACACCCTGACCATGAGGTAAAGGTTATGTATGATATATCTAGAGCCATACATACCTCTAAAACTCACTACACCGTTATGATGGGGGACGTTAACGCGAAACTGGGCAGACGAGGTGACGATGAGCTGAGAGTGGGAACCTTTGGTACTGGATAACGGAATCCCCGGGCCAAATGCTGACTGACTTCATGGAGAAGGAGGGACTCTTTATGATGAACTCCTTCTTCCAGAAGCGGGAACACCGTAAATGGACCTGGGTGAGCCCCGATGGTCTTACAAGAAACGAGATAGACTTCATCATGTCGACGAGGCGGCACATATTCAATGATGTCCCTTTGATCAACGCAGTTAAAACTGGAAGTGATCACCGACTAGTAAGAGGCACATCGAATATCAATTTCAAGCTTGAAAGGTTTAGACTGATGCAGTCTAGACTCCGTCCAGTACTTTTCCAGATTCAGGAGCCCGATAGCTTTCAGCTCGAACTGCAGAATCGCTTCGAAGGTCTAGGCGAGTGCACAAACGTGGACGATTATAGCAGCAGGGTAGTGGAAACTGTCCATACGGTCGGGCACAATTTCTTTAAAACACACCGTACAAAAAGAACCAAAAAGCTCTCAGGCGTTACCCCCAAGCTTATGGAGGAAAGACGCAGGATGATCTTGCAGTCTCCAGAAGAAGTTTCCGAATGCCAGCGGCTCAATAGGCAGATCTCTAAGTCTCTGACTCGCGATGTACGCGAGTAGAATACTGACAAAATAAGAGATACTATCGAGCGCAACAAAGGCCCTAAAGTGTTTGCAAGGGCTCTGTCTATCGGACAGAGCCGGTTGAGTAAGCTGAAGACCGGAGATGGCAGGATTGTATCCTCTACACCGGAACTCTTGAGGAAAGTCGAGAAGTTCTACGGCCAGCTTTACACATCAGTACAACCACCTGTCTGCAATCCGGCCATAGACCCAAGAGCCAAATTGACCCGACACTATACCGAAGATATCCCGGACATCAGTCTGTACGAGATGAGTATGGCTCTCAAACAGCTCAAGAACAACAAGGCGCCAGGCGATGACGGTATAACAGCCGAGCTTCTCAAGGCTATTGGAAAGCTGATATTGAGGGCTCTCCAAAAACTATTCGACGCCGTCATCCTCGAGGGCAAAACGCCATAGTCATGGCGCGGAAGTGGGGTGGTTCTCTTCTTCAAAAAAGGTGATAAAACCCTCTTGAAGAATTATAGACCCATCTCACTTCTGAGCCACGTCTATAAACTGTTTTCGAGAGTCATCACGAATCGTCTCGCGCAGAGACTAGATGACTTCCAGCCTCCCGAACAAGCCGGTTTCCGAAAAGACTTCAGCCCCATAGACCACATTCATACGCTGCGATAGGTCATACAAAAGACTGAAGAGTATAACCTGCCACTATGCTTAGCGTTTGTGGATTATGAGAAGGCCTTCGATTCGATCGAGACTTGGGCTGTACTACAGTCTCTCCAGCGGTGCAAAGTTGACTACCCGTATATCGAGGTGCTGAAGAGTTTGTACGAAAACGCTACTATGTCAGTCCGCCTTCAGGACCAGAGCTCGAAACCTATTCATCTGCAGCGTGGTGTGAGACAGGGAGACGTTATATCCCCGAAACTATTCTCCGCCGCGCTGGAAGATGTCTTCAAGCTTCTGGACTGGAGAGGACTAGGTATCAACATCAACGGCGAGTACATCTCTCACCTTCGATTTGCCGATGATATCGTGCTCATGGCTGATACCCTGGAAGACCTCAGTACCATGCTCGACGATCTGAGTAGAGTTTCTCAACAAGTAGGTCTTAAAATGAACATGGACATGACGAAGATCATGTCAAACGTCCATGTAGTACCAACTTCTATAAAGGTTGGAGACTCTACACTCGAAGTTGTTGACGATTATATATACCAGGGACAAAGAGTCCAATTAGGTAGGTCCAACTTCGAAAAAGAGGTCAATCGTCGAATCCAGCTCGGTTGGGCGGCGTTCGGGAAGCTACGTAACATCTTCTCGTCCAAAATTCCGCAGTGTCTCAAGACAAAAGTCTTTGACCAGTGTGTGTTGCCAGTGATAACTTACGGCACTGAGACATGGTCGCTTACGATGGGCCTCATAAGAAGGCTCAACGTCACCCAAAGGGCGATGGAGAGAGCTATGCTCGGAGTTACCCTGCGGGATCGAATCAGAAACGAGGAGATCCGCAGGAGGATGAAAGTCACTGACATAGCACTCAGAATTGCTAAACTTAAGTGGCAGTGGGCTGAGCACATCGCTCGTAGAACTGACGGCCGTTGGGGCAGAAAGGTTCTCGAATGGCGACCACGTACCGGAAGACGTGGAGTGGGTAGGCCCCCTACAAGATGGACCGATGACCTGGTGAAGGTCGCGGGTAGAAGTTGGATGCGTACAGCACAAAGCCGGTCGTTGTGGCGGTCTTTAGGGGAGGCCTTTGTCCTGCAGTGGACGTCTTTCGGCTGAAGAAGAAGAAGAAATGATTTTTTTAATCCTGATTCGAAATTGGCAGCGGAGCGTTTGGCTACCATATTGCCTAATCTAAAGTGACTGGATTGAAAATAGGACTTAATAAAGAGTGAAAAATATAATCACCTAATTAAAACACAAATAATGAATCATAGTCGTATTCCTACGACAGTAAAATATTTCATCAATAAAATCAACAGTTTAAATATTATTATATAGTATTAACATGTACCTATCAAATAAAAAACTGGTATACATTATTACTATTAACCAGAGCAAAGTGAAGTCCAAATCACAATAAAATTAGTTTTTATCATACTTTCTCGAATACCACAGAATTATCAATCCAAAATAATATAAGGACACAATATTTTAAGACATTATATCACAATTATTTACCACCAATAAAGAAAAACAAAAGAAAGAATATCATAATTTTTATTTTTTTTTATATATAATCAATAAATCAATGTGTGTTACCAGTGATGACATATGGATCAGAGACGTGGTCTCTTACAATAGGTCTCATAAAAAAGCTCAAAGTTGCTCAGCGAGCTATGGAAAGAGCTATGCTCGGCGTTTCTCTACGTGATCGAATCAGGAATGAGGAGATTCGTAGAAGAACCAAGGTCACCGACATAGCCCTCAGGATTAGCATGCTGAAGTGGCAATGGGCTGGCCACATAGCGCGAAGATCGGACGGGCGTTGGGGCAGAAAGATTCTAGAGTGGAGAACACGTATTGGCAAGCGCAGCGTAGGACGACCGCCTGCCAGATGGACCGACGATCTTGTGAAAATCGCAGGAAATCGTTGGATGCAGGTGGCATCGGACCGGTTACGCTGGAAAGCGATTGGGGAGGCCTATGTTCAGCGGTGGACAAGTATAGGCTGAAATGATGATGATGATGATCAATAAATCAGTCCTACTTTGACCAGAATGTGTTAAAATCCCAATTCCTTGTTTAAAATAACGTAGCCTCACTGTAGGATTTATTCCTGTGTCGTGGGTGCTTTTACAAACATGAAAATTCACATACACAAATACCCAGACCGAAACAAATAACTGTGGGTCACACAAAGATTTGTCCCGTGCCGGAATCGAAACCACGACTATTAGACACAGCGAGCGGAGTGGCGTAAGCTCTTAACCACTGCGCTAAATCGACCGTAATTTTTCGATACAATGGCCAATAGTGATTTCGCCTGATTCTAATTCTTGTATAGTACTCGCGATTACAGTATCCGTTTTAATAGTTTCAGGTTTCTTTGGTGTATATTCATAACCCACTATTATGAGATGAAACATATCCATGTCCCTTTTAATCTACTAAGAATTGTATTATATTTGGTTTTAGATTTTTTTTCCAGATTCGTCATTCCAAGCTTCCAACGCATTATTTGTTCTAATCTGTTCTTAACAGCAGTTCCAAATGTTAAAAACTGCGCATTTTCAACAAGCCAAGTGTTGATAAAATAATCGATATTTTCTTGGTTAAGGCATTCCGCCATGATGTATATTCAAGCATCTGCTATTGATTCTAAAGGTAAAAGACCTAATGCACAACATCTTTTTATATGCATTATACCAAACTTCCAGTCCTATTTCTGTACTCTTTTCCTGAAGCATACTGAACATATCAATCAATCAATCAGCTTAACGCAGTCCACTGCTGAACATAGGCCTCTCCTGACACGCGCCATTGCACACGGTCCTCCGCCTTCCGCATCCAGTCTGTCCCAGCGACCTTTTTGAGGTCGTCGGTCCATCTAGCTGGGGGCCGTCCTACCTTACGCTTACCAAGTCGCGGTCTCCACTCTAGGACACGCTTGCTCCATCGGCCGTCGGTCCTTCTGCAGATGTGACCAGCCCATTGCCACTTTATCTTACTGAGTCTGCGAGCTATGTCGGTAACTTTGGTTCTTTGTTGGATTACCTCGTTACGAATTTTATCCTTCAAAGAGACGCCGAACATAGCTCGCTCCATAGCCCACTGTGCGACTTTGAATTTGTGGACCAGTCCCACTGTGAGTGTCCACGTCTCGGCCCCGTAAGTCATAACAGGTAGGACGCATTGATTATAGACTTTAGTCTTCAGTCTGAGCATATGTTAGATACCATTTGCCGTTTCAGACATTAATACTATGTCGTCCGCAAAACATGATGAACAGAACAGATGAGTTATAATCTTTCCATTAATTTGTAGACCATAGCTCGTCCAGTTTACTTTTTTTAAGACGTACTGGAGGACTGTTATGAATAGTGTCGGCGATATAGGATCGCCCTGCCTTACTCCACGGTCAATAATGATTTCGGGGCCGATTTTTTCTAGTTTTACTCGGCTTTTGCACCTTAAATATATATTTTGGAGTATTTTGATATACATAGCATTTATTCTTGCTTCTGTAAGCGCTATCCATATAGTCTCATGCGAAATTGTGTCAATAGCTTTTGCATAATCGACAAAAGCTAAGTATATTGGACTGTTAAATTCTTTATACTTTTCTAGTACCTGTTCTATAACATAAATATGGTCTATAGTGCTATAACCTTTTCTAAAACCTGCTTGTTCTTCCAATTGATATTGTTCTATTTGTGGGGGAAATAAATCTTATGAAAACAAAAATTATGACAAATAGAGATATGCACAATATCTACATTGAAAATAATGCTCTCGAATATGTGAAAGAATACATATATTTAGGCAAACAGACCTCATTTAGACAAACGAATAATGAAGAAGACATAGACAGAAGAATAGCAAAAACATGGAACAAATACTGGAGGCTGAAAGAAATTTTCAAACCTATTCATTTAAAGAAAAAAGTTATAGACTCTTGCTTATTACCATGCCTTACTTATGCTAGCCAAACTTGAGTCTTTCCAAAATTAGCCAGGCAAAATATTAACCCTTGTCAACGCTCTATGGAAAGAAACTTACTAAGAATAAAACTATCTATATATCTATCTATATCATCACGCCAGCTCCCTCGCGGGGTAGGCAGAGAGTACAGAGTTCCAACAGGTTCGTTCCTTATATACCTCTCTGGCTTCCTCCACTCTCATAGTTCGTCTCATACACACTCGCCGGTTACGGAGACTCTTGACTTGCCCTTCAGATAAGACACGGTCTATTTGGTCATGGTAAGATAGTCTAGGTCTTCCCCGGCACCTACATCCTTCCACTTTCGCACTGTATACCTGTTTTGTCATTCTTTCTTCTGGCATCCTTTCTATATGCCCGAACCAACGGAGCATACCCTTTCTCATCTTTACACCGATACTATCTTTCATACCTACTCGCTTTCTTACTACGCTGTTGCGAATACGGTCAGTCAGCGTGACTCCGCACATCTTCCGCAGAGATCGCATTTCGACCGCATTTATCCTGCTTTCGTTCTCCTTCTTACATACCCAACTCTCACTGCCATATAACAGCGTTGGGACAAGCACTCCGTTATGCATGGCCAGCTGCGCCTTTTGGCTTAAGTGCCGGCTCCCAAGTAGCCTTCCCATCGCACCATTCACTCTATTACCTGCATTCACTCTTCTCTCTATATCAGCGGTGTATTTCCATAGTTGTAAAAAATAGTTTATTTTAAATTTTACCATCTCGACTCACGTAGATTTTTTACAAAAAACCTTTGCGGGTTGAGTTGTAGAAAGAATAAAATTGCTAATATGAAGTTTAACCAACCGACCCACGTGGGTCGAGATTTGTGGGTTCAGTTGGTGAAGAACCCGTAGCCTATACACCGCGCGCTTTGTGGCCAACTTTGCCCAGCCGTAGGGGTACCGATAAAGCGATATGTGCTGGTCCCTTATTCGTTATAACCAAACGCGACGCGTTACGATATCTTCGTGATATAATTGTGCTATATTCTACTATATGCAATTGAATTATTATTAAAACATCCTAACTATTAAACGATAGACGTACGTACGGCTTAGTCCAGTGGTTAAGAGCTTAACCACTGGACCACCACCACCACTGAGGCACCACTCCGCCTAATGCATCGAGTTGTCGCGCGTTCGATCCCACGGGACAAATCTTCATGTGACTTACAAATATTTGTTTCGGTTGGAATGTTTGTGTATGTGCATTTCGTGTTTTTAAACGCACCCACGACACAGGGATAAATCCTAGTGTGGCTACGCTTTTAAAAATAATAATCTTGTTCGTAACGCGCCGCGTTACGTGTTTGATTGGTCTTAAATAAGGACCATGGTGTGTAGCGATGCACAGCCTCATTATAAGGTAACAATAGATCGACGGTACACCTTCCAATGTCTTCATACACATACAAAGTATATTCATAACAAGAACTAGCTCATTAGTCTTATGTCGCATAGTGCGCATAACGATCACAAAGTCCTGGATTCGAAGCCGAGCAAGAAAGGTTATTAAATTTTCCTTTTTAAAAAAATCTCAATAACAGTCCAGTATCTGAAATTATGCCTCCCCTTACATTGGGATGGTATGAATTGTGAGTATATAGTACACGGCACAAGTAAATAGATAACATAAAGGGGGACCTTTGCCCAGTTGTATGACAGCACTAGACGGACGATCTAGCGCAGTGGTCAAGAGCTTAAACCGCACCGCTCACTGTGTCTAATAGTCGCGAGTTCGATTCTTGCACGGGACAAATCTTTGTGTGACCCTTAATTATTTGTTTCATATGGGTATTTGTATATGTTAGTTTTCATGTATTTAAGCGCCTACGATACAGGAATAAATCCTAGTGTGGGGCTGCGTTTTTATTATTAAAAGGAGCGGCTTAAGTACTTAACCACTGAGCTAAATTTTCCGTCATCTAATTTATCAATTTTCTCATAAGATCTTCGCGCCAAGTTTCGTTCTCCAAGTATCAGTTTATAACTTCGTAATACAATTAATCTGAATTTGTTCGGTGTTTAAGAGGGGAACTCGCTTGTTCACTAACCTTTCGGGGTAATTAAAACTTCTGTGCAAATATTAAATACATATTTAGTTATACAAGTATTATAAATATACTTACCACAGCTTTGAGAACCCTAATAGAAAAGATGTCTGTCGCCATTCGGCCATTGCACATTTTTAGTTTTTTTTTTTTACATGACTATATGAACTAGCCATAGAGGTCCGTAAGGATAGAATTTGTACTCTGTACTCTCTGCCCCGCTCGGCACTCTCTACTACTCTCTGCTAGCCTCTACTCGCTACCCTGCTAGGCACCTGGTGTGATAATATAGATAGATAGACAACTCATTATTGTACATCAATAACAAACATGTTAAGATATAACCAAAAAAAAGAAGGCCAAATGTAACACAATGGGCCTACTTCTAATCGCTAAAAAGCAATCTCTTCCAGGCGACCTTGGGATGGAGAAATTGATTTGGTCGAGGCATAGACGGGGGTCAAAAACAAATAGTAATAAATACTTATAGTAAATAGCTAATAGTAATGACAAAACAGATATATACAAACAGATATATGAGAAAGGGTATGCTCCGTTGGTTCGGGCTTATAGAAAGAAAGTCTGAAAAAAGAATGACAAAACAGATATACAATACAAAAGTAGTATGATGTAGGTACGGGGGAAGACCTAGACTATCTTACTATGACCAAATAGACCGAGTTTTATCTGAAGGACATGTCAAGAGTCTCCGAAACCGGCCAGCGTGTATAAGACGAACTATGAGAGTGGAGGAAGCCAGAGACCTCTCAGGTTCTCTCCTTACACACCTGTGTAAGGAGAGAACCTGTTGGAACTCTGTACTCTCTGCCTACCCCGCAAGGGATCTGGCGATATAGATAGTAAATAGCTAGCAGTATAGACTAAAATATAATATATAAATGCAAACACATACAACAATATACGATATAATAGAGACTAAACATACACATAAGTACCTATTCAGATATGACAGTAGGATTCGGTGGACACAGAGAAAAATAGTGTTTTCTCACCTGATCTTTGAAGCTCTCTAGCGACGACGCAAGCCCTATACTGGCAGGTAGCGTATTCGACAGTTGTACCGCCTGGCCAGCAAAAGACTTATCATAGAAGCTGCTACTATGAAGGGGCATCCTGAGGCTAAGGTCTGAGGACCTGAAACATTGGGTGCTACTGCTTTCTAGGTACTCAAAACGTTATTTAAGATAAGAAGGAGAGGAAGGGTTAAACAATACTGTGAAAAGAAGAGAAATAATGTTCCGGCGAAATCGAATGGGCAGCCACTTGAGTTGTGTACGGAATGAGGAGATATACACCTAATCTAGAGGTTTTGTAGACGCTCAAGTTTATATAGATAGTACTATATAGAGATACCAAGACGTAGTAAAGCAGTCGCAGGTTCGATCCCCTCACGGCACAATTCTTTGTGCGACCCACAGATATATGTTTCGGTCTAGGTGTTTGTGTATGTGAATTTCATGTTTGTAAACGCACTCACGATTCAGTAAATATCCTTTACCGCATTCAAATAACTAGGAAGCGCTCGTAGTGCTGTATGACCGCGCTGTTCTTACTGATAACAAAGGTTCCGCAGTATACGGCTCAGCCGGTCTGAGATAGGTGACCGTCTGTACCACTTTCGTATTTAAGTGTCTCCGTACTACAGAAAGCACGCTAAGACGTTGTACCCGGTTACTATTTGATGTGGTTGTTCGAAGCCTTATAGGTAGTTTAATACGTTCCACCTACAGATGGCATCAAGTCTGCCTCCACCAATCTGCACTGGGTCCTCATGGTGTAATAAGACCTAAACTCTATCACCTCGATTTTTAAATAAGAAAGAAAGAAATATGTAATTTGACAATTTGTAAATACCCCGTAGCGTTTATTCAAAATAAATTATTTGGGTTTAGTTTGAGATGAAATTTCGACAATTATCTTGAAATAGTTTATAATATAAGGGAGTATTCAACAGATTTTCTTGTTACGTGAAATAAACACCGTCACATTTCGACAACGTTGTTAGATCTTAGTGTAATAAGAAACAAACATGTAGCCATTATACCAGGCACAATTCCAGACTCCAGACTGATACTAAAACATTTCGGAATACATCCCAATAACATTTTTCTGACCTACGATTCAAACCCAACACCTTATCATCATCAGCTAATTTGCTACTAGACCGAGGAGAAAAGATTCTGCTGTATTTTCTACATTCAGTTGTATCACTGTCATACTAGCTATTCTACCCTTGCTTGAGGCTATTCGATATTTTTTCTAATTATAAACATGTCATGCGCGTCCCCGATTGCCAACCTTATGACCCCGACCTTTAGCACATTTGCATGCCAACATGGTGACTGCAGCCAACTCCAAGTATTGCGCAACTCACAAAACACCGAGTTCGTTTGAGGCAGTTGCTTCCTGTATTATTTTAATCATTACCGCACAATAGGAATTATTCTTGTGTCTTGGTACTTTTACAAAGATTACATTTATGATTAATATTACTGCTTGTGGGGTCTGGTCCACCCGAAATCCTTTAGACATTTACATCACACTAGAGCTAGATCTTAACTATTTAATTGTGACATAAACATTGTACGCACATATGATAAAAAAAAATGAAAAATAGTAAGAAAATTAAATAAAAATGACAAACCCGCTGAGTTTCTCGCCAGATCTTCTCAGTGGAGGCCCCGTTCCGATCGGGTGGTTGATTATCAGTTAGATTAGATAAATAAAAAGTAATCTGACAATTTATAAGTTTATAAAAAATAAATTATTTGAGTTTGACCGCAAGGTTTTTTACAAAATAAATTATTTGAGTTTGAGTTTACATGCACCCAGTTTGTAACAAACATTTATGAGCCACGGAACATTGTCCTGTGTGGGCATCAAACTTGCCTTCTTGATCCTGTAAGCGGAGCAGCCTACGCTCTGACCTAGACAAGCCGTTGTCAAATTTGTAAATTGAGTAGTTCAATTTATTTAAGATTGCCACGAGTTCATAGATTTTTGAAGAAATTACAAGTTTAGAGTATTTTCTCTTTGTTTCACGGGCGGAACAATTTTCCTTCTTCAGATTAAACGCATAGGTACCACAATAATTCACGCGGCAACCCTCCAAATTTCCCTAACACCAAATACGCGTACTTATTCCCAAAAATCACCTCAAAACAAACAAAATGGGCGTCATAAATTGAATTGCCTTTCGTAAAATAATTATTCCGTCCCCAACATTATAAACGGGATGCGTTAAACTTAAGCTTTGCCCGGGGAATCCTTAATCGTAATTGGGAAGGTCGCGGATCCCGCTCTCGCCTCTAAATTGATTCCCGATAAAGAGCGTGTGTCTCTGTCGCCTCTGTGACGTCAAGGCATGAAAGAAAGGGACAGAAAAAAGATTTCGACGTTACAGCGACTATTAATATTCTTGATCTTGTTACAAGAAGTTTTAGCTGAGGGAGGGGTGATAAGGGGATAATACTTTTACTTAACTAACTTCAAAAAAGAGTAGTATCTTAATTTTTTAGTATTTTTAGCTTATATGTCTCATATTTTGGCCTCTACGTACATAACTTTCAAAAAACCTCATATTCCTAAAGTGATGGGCAAAAAAAAGAAACACCGTCACGCCCATATTCCCCAAGCGGGGGTGGCAGAGGTGTACTGAGTACATCCACGTTTCGCCGACGATGTTAGATCCCATGTAATAGGGGGAGCGCCTATTGCCATATACCGGGCACAATTCCAGACACCGGACTTATACTGGGAATTTCTCCTTAGAAAAAATACATTTGTCCTACCTAGGATTTGAACCCAGGACCTCGTGATCACAAAGCGCTGTGCTTTGCTACCAGACCAACGAGGCAGTCAAAAGACGGGCAAAAACTGTCAAAAACGCTAACTGGCAGATTTTATCAAATTTATGGTGCTTAAGAAATCATCAATCTCTTTAAAATAAACAAATGGTCATAGGTAATTTGTAATATTGCAGTTGACCTGTAGTAGGCAAACTCCGCACAAGGTCAGATGACCTGGTGTGGGTAAACGCTGGATGCGTATAGAACAAGGCCAGTCTTCCTAGCGATCTTCTGAAGAGATGTTTATCCTTCAGCAGACGCCTTTCAGATGATGAAGAACTTGTATTGCAATAAATTAAAGGTATTTAAGTTAGTGTTGTAAAAATAAGCGTTTAAGTCGAGCGTTTAGCGCTGAGTCCACGCTCACGAGCGTTGAAACACGTAAAAGACTCGAGCTTTTTAAGCGCCGACTCGAGCGCTTTTACAACACTGCGTTATTATTATATATAATTAGGCCTTTATTCAGATGTTTTTAAAACTTAATTTTAAATCTGTTATTTATGTAACAGCTAAAAAATCTTGAACAATCTAAGTTTAATTCCGTACACAATAAACCGAAAATGAATGGCCGTAGTATATAAATTAACGACCACTCAAAATTACTTTTCAACACCTCGGACACGTGATTTCTATTTCAAATATCGACAAAAGTATATTGAAACTTATATCTAAAGATATAAACTGTATTTGTACGACTAACTGTAAGGAATAAGACTTGAGGTTGGAAACAGATATATTATGATATTTTGTTATGCAATTTAAGGCATTATTTAGTTATTTCATTGTCATATAAAACCAAGAATAAAATTTAAGATATCATATGGAGGGTATGACATTTATATAAACTAACGCCGTTTATTTATCAAAATAATTAAAAGTTAAATATCAATTGTGAAAAATGTTCAATCTGCCTAAAACTCCATGTCGGGAAAGATTATATATTATTACAAAAGCTCTGAGCTGCACGCATCCAGCTTTTACATAATGATTATTTTATAATTTTTATTTCCAACGTTCTCCTATTCTAAATTAATTGTGACTATTATTACGTAATATCAAAATGACATATAATCAAAATAATAACTATATACAAGTATTTCAAACATTATAATTCAACTAACCTTTACAGTAATCTTATTTTTTTTTACTACTATTTTAAATATTCATTGCATATTCATGTTATAAACCTGTATGCTTTTCTGTAAAAACTGTACACCTCTGCAATGTCAGCTCACACTGACCTAGACTGTTATTATATTCATACTGAGATATTTGTGATTCCGTCGATGATGTATTTTATATAAATAAATAAATAAATAATCATGAAGATAACACAAATTTCAAAAAAGAGAAATTAATAAACATCTTCATCGTACTTACTTATAAAGTTGCCAAAAGGAAGTTAGTAGATTAGCCTTATATAATACCGTCGACATTGTTTCAGTTAACATGCCTTAATTCTTAATTTAATAATTATTTGTGTAACCGTCTACGAGAATTCGTAGCAGCGCTACATACGTAGGTGTATCGTCTACGATCGCTACAACCACCAATGCGGGCCGTCTCGTAGACAGCGCGGCGTTAACATAAGTTCGGTTTTTTTTATTGCGTATCCCACTTCCTATGATAAAAAGGAAATCAGAAAACTAAACTGAAGAGAGTAAGGTGAAAACTATTGTTTACTCTATATGGTACGCAAGGGGAACTACATTTAGTAATACTTAAATTTGAAAGGGTTGAGCGAAGGTCCCTTGCAGGACAAACAAAGAGTACAGAGGCAATATATGTTCTAAATAAATATAACAAAATATCTTTTTTAACAATAAAACCTATTACAATTTTCCAGCAATTAGTCGCAAACAAGCTGGTGTATTAAGTGCCGTTTGACAGAAAAGCGATCAGGCCAGTGTCTCATCTACAGAACATTGGCTAGGCTAACCTTATAATAACAAACTAACAAAATCCTTTCCTTACCGTCAACTCAGCAACAAACCTGTAAAATAGTCTGTATTGTGCCTTATGATATCTACATGAACACCACAAGAACAGTAATCACAAGCAGCGAATCAATTGTAAATTTGCCATTTATTGAATTGCTAACTCGCCAAGTAAAAAACTTGCTTTATTAGAGAATAAAACGTAGAGAATAGGATATGCAGGCGGCCAACGCTGGCATTTCAATTTGCTGATGCTCGCAGCCGGCGAAGAGGCAGCCTATTTGCTCCGCGCCTCTCGAATAATTATCCAATTAATGTGAGGTTCCACCCGATGGCAAAATAAGCAGTTAACAATAGAAGTATGACCACCAAAATTTTATATAAATATCACTATCACTACATATTTTAAAATGAAGTCCCCCCGCCGCGTCTGTCTGTCTGAACGCGATAAACTCAATAATTATCGGACGGATTCACCTGTGCGAAGCTGGGGTGGGTTGTTAGTATTAAATAAATTTACATAAACCCTTAGAGCTGATGCATACATCATAAAGCCGGTTGTCGTTGCGATCTTTGAGGAAGGCCTTTGTCCTCCAATGGATGTCACTCGGCTGATGATGATGATGAATCCCCTAAAGGTCGCAGGTGCCTACAGCACGTCACTGTACTTTGAGGATGTTGAAACCCCTAAAGATCGCAGGTGCCCACAGCATGTCACTGTACTTTGAGGATGTTGAAACCCCTAAAGGTCGCAGGTGCCTACAGCACGTCACTGTACTTTGAGGATGTTGAAACCCCTAATGGTCGCAGGTGCCTACAGCACGTCACTGTACTTTGAGGATGTTGAAACCCCTAAAGGTCGCAGGTGCCTACAGCACGTCACTGTACTTTGAGGATGTTGAAACCTCTAAAGGTCGCAGGTGCCTACAGCACGTCACTGTACTTTGAGGATGTTGAAACCTCTAAAGGTCGCAGGTGCCTACAGCACGTCACTGTACTTTGAGGATGTTGAAACCCCTAAAGGTGGCAGGTGCCTCCAGCACGTCACTGTACTTTGAGGATGTTGGATAACAAAATAAAATATTGTAAACCACTGGTTCATTAATATAAAATAATTTATGGTTATTTTGTGGAATTGCTCTATACTCGTATATTATTTCAATCAATCAATCAGCCTATCGCAGTCCACTGCTGGACATAGGCCTCTCCTAACACGCGCCATTGCACACGGTCCTCCGCCTTCCGCATCCAGTCTGTCCCAGCGACCTTTTTGAGGTCGTCGGTCCATCTAGCTGGGGGCCGTCCTACCTTACGCTTACCAAGTCGCGGTCTCCACTCTAGGACACGCTTGCTCCATCGGCCGTCGGTGCTTTTGCAGATGTGACCAGCCCATTACCACTTTAGCTTATTATTTATTAATTAAAAATAAATATCTTTTTATAACATATTTTTAATATTTGCTGAAAAATATTCAAGTATTCCGTCTATTATGTATTTCATACGAGTAAAATCAGCCACAGGATCTGGCGTGATGTTATAGATAGATAGATAGATAGAAAATCAGCCACCAGATTACTTGCGGGGTAGGCAACTACATAAAATATTTGGAAGAAAAAATATACGAACCTTATAATATATACCTATAATAAGAACCTTAACGACATTCGATCAACGAGATTTTGAAATCGTCAGGTCTTCAGCACGCCAGATAGAACTTCGAAGCCACGAAGAAATTAGGCAGCACAGAATACGTAACACCGAAAATATAACCTTAATTCTATTTTTAACAACAACTTTCGAATAACTAAAAGAAGTTACGTAAGCATTAAGAAAAGCGCTAACTACATTGACCCTTATTATTTGTAATTAATTTAAATATACGTGCACAGCCGGACAGACAAAGCTAATGGATTGTTCCTGAATTTATTGACCGATACAGGCCTACAAAAAAAATTTTTTTTTGGTGGAGCTCTGTATATACCTATGGTCGATAAAGTAGGTAATGTACAATATATTGTCATACGTTATTTTTACTCATCAGCTCTAGTTTACCTTCTACCCGCATTTAATTTTTTTCTCGGTCTTTTTCGTAAATAGTCATTATTACAATAACATCGATAAAGTGTATGTTACTATATCATTATGGCTAGTGCGTCCAGATGTTGTGTTAACAGTCCTGATACATTTTTTTATGTTTGTGGTGAATATATACTAAAAGATCAGCGTAACTCGATAACAGACACTGTGAATCGTCTGTATTTTGCTTACTTCGGTGTTGAAATTCGACACCAAGATAAAGTGTGGGCGCCTCATAGTGCATGTAAACTATGCGTTGAACATTTGCGACAATAGGAGAAAGGGGCACGTAAGTCTTTGAAGTTTGGACTGCCTATGATATAGCGAGAACAAAAAATTCATTATGACCAATGTTACTTTTGTATGACTAATATAGTGGGCATCAACAAAAACAATCGCCGTAAATGGAAATACCCTAATATGTCTTCAGCACAAAGACCTACTCCGCATTCACAAAATGTTCCAATAATAGCTTTTCACCAGGTAGTGCAGCAATCTCAGGAGGAAAAAGCTGAAACACCTATTTCTTCTCAATAGATGATGACTTTGAATACTGCGGAAACACATCAAATCCTAAGCCATTTTCGCAGAATGAGCTTAATGACCACATCAGAGACTTAGATCTTTCTAAGGAACGTGCTGAGCTACTAGCGTCCAGATTAAAAGTAAAAAATTGCCTTTCCTCAGATGTTCGAGTGTCTACATATCGCACGAGAGAACGACACTTATTACAGTTTTTTTTCATCAGTAAAAAATTTTGTGTATTGTTGTAATGTGAGTGGTTTGCTGATATTCATGGATTTGACGATCTATCAGCCCAATGAATGGCGTCTCTTTATTGACAGTAGTAAACGAAGTCTCAAAGCAGTTCTTCTACATAATGGAAATAAATATGTTCCCGTTTCAATTGCTCACTCAACATCTGTAAAAGAAGAATATGAGGTAATTTCAATTCTTTTACAAAAACATTAAATATTTTGAACATAACTGGGTGATCTGCGTCGAATTGAAGATGGTTATTTTTTTATTGGGTCAACAGCGTGGTTGTACTAAATACCCATGCTTTATTTGTCTCTGGGACAGTCGAGCCAACTCACACTATTGGACTAAAAAAAATTGGCCAATGAGAGATGCTCTTGTTGACGGAGAAAGAAATGTTATAAATGAATCCTTAGTTTCAAGAGAAAAAGTCATTCTTCCGCCATTGCATATAAAATTAGGGCTGATGAAACAGTTTGTTAAGGCTCTCGACAGAAATGGTCAATGTTTTCAGTTTATTTTACAGAAATTTCCTGGTTTGAGTACTGAAAAACTAAAAGCAGGTATCTTTGAAGGACCTCAAATACGTCAGTTAATGAAAGACACCACTAATTTTGAGACTTCTATGAATGATCTGGTAAGACTTGCGTGGAAATCTTTTGTAGCAGTTGCACAAAATTTCCTCGGAAATCATAAGGCTGATAACTATGTAGAATTAGTAGAAGAAATGCTGGTTCGTTTTAAAAATTTGTGCTGTAAGATGAGTATAAAATAACACTATCTCAATAGTCATCTAGACCAATTTCAACACAATTTAGGAGATTTAAGCGAAGAACGTTTTCACCAAGACATAAAAACGATGGAGAATAGATACCAAGGAAGGTGGGACACCCATATGATGGCCGACTATTGCTGGGGAATCATGCGAGATTGCCCACGTCAGTCTCATTCTAGAAAATCACTTAAAAGGCAATTTCTTGATGTTTAATACCAATAAATTATTATTTTTTTCTGAAAACTGTATTTTTTATATCTTGGGAGCTCGAGCTGATAGAAAAAAACCGGTTACATTTTTGATATCACCATGTAAGACATACTTAAAATCAGGTCTAAAATCCCCGGCACCAAAATCGTTATTCTTTCATTAGAATTAAAAATCTTTTATTAAATCAGTTCAAAATATTCAATACTTTTTTTAACCTTTGCTATCCTGTAGAGCTTATAAAAGGTCGCTTAAAACAATAAATCTATTACCCCTCAGTATTACATTAATGATAAGGCTCTATAGTATATAAATATACATACAAAATATAACTAATCTCTAATATATTATTAGGGTGGTATGAAGGCGTGGAGGCGCAATTAATTAATTGCCTCCGATACCGGCCAAGACGAACTTGTACTTACAACACCAATTAGAGGAACGATTGCGGTGACCTCCACGCCTTCATACCACCCTAATAATATATTAGAGATTAGTTATATTTTGTTTGTATATTTATATACTATAGAGCCTTACTATAGAGCCTATCATTACTGTAATACCGAGGGGTAATAGATGTATTGTTTTAAGCGACCTTTTATAAGCTCTACAGGATAGCAAAGGTTAAAAAAGTATCGAATATTTTGAACTGATTTAATAAAAGATTTTTCATTCTAATGAAAGAAAAATTAAAACAATATATATTTGAAGTCCGTATCGGTTAGTGCAGTCGATTACTTGGTTCCGACTTCAAGTATTTATTTTTAGCTTTTTGAAGTAGGTTTCTTTTATTTTAAGTTTTTTAATTTACAATTTTAAGTGACGAGTGAATTATTTACATATATTTATATACCTATATTATATTATTTTGCTGAGTTGTACAGTGAGGTACCTGCAGGATTAATATAATAACCATAATAACGGAATCTATACATTCGTGCCGTTCGCCGTTAAGGAGTCCCCCTGGTGGATCTGCCAAGTCCAAAGTTCAATACCGATTTAATTAATATGGGACCACCTCGAAACTATATTAAACCCAACGCAAAAAGAATCATTAAAATCAGTTCATAGATAAAGACGTTGTAAAAAAACACAGACGAATTGTCAACCTCTCCTTTTTTGAAGTCGGTTAATATATTTATTAGATCTATGGCAGGGTACCTTTAGGATTGACGTAATAGCCATAATATCTCAATCTACGCATTCGTATTGTTGGTCGTTAAGGAATTCCCTGGTGTATCTTCAAAGTCCAAGGCCCAATACCGATGAAATTAAAATGGTACCACCTTGGAGCTATATTGAACCCAATGCAAAAGAATCATAAAAATCGATTCATAATTGGCGGAAGGATCGCGTAACATACATACAATAAAAAACATACTCCATCCTCCTTTTATGAAGTCGGTT
Source organism: Phalera bucephala (assembly GCA_905147815.2). NCBI lineage: Eukaryota > Metazoa > Arthropoda > Insecta > Lepidoptera > Notodontidae > Phalera > Phalera bucephala. Next base: position 2,199,292 of record LR990609.1, on the reverse strand, counting down.
AAAAATAACTTTATAAAAAACCGTATTTACAAACGTAACACAGAGGGAAACAATGAACCATGGACCCCCACACTAGGCTGAGCGTGTGTCGTGGTCTAGTGTGGTGGTCCATGGTTAATTGTTTCTGTGTGTGTTACTTTCCTGGTATTAATTTTATTATTATTTAATATATTCATATTAGACATTTCAAACCTCATCGAACTTGGTACTCTCTGCCTCAAAGGGATCTGGCGTGATGATATAAATAGATTGGTAGTTACTTGGTTAACCTATTAATACATCAATCAGAAAAGAACCATTTAAAATGTATCTACACCATCCACATCTACGAAATACCACTCTAACAATATTACATGTATGTAGCCGTTTACTTCATGCAAATAAATTTGGCATTCCAAGCGATAACATAAATGCCATTCACTTTCAGTTGGACTATAAAAAAATAAAAAGGCAAGTTAACGAAAAATGAACCTTGCGCTTTCATAATTGGTCTTGACTGTCGTTTGTCTTCACCACAACAATAGAAGCAAAAGAGACAACAATAAGCTGTTTATTGGATGTAAATCAGCATATAAAAATTATACTTTTCCATCTATCTACATATACAAGGTGTAACATGTTAACGTAGGACCTGAAAGTAGTTTGTTCTAAATCGGCAACTGAATCGATTGATAAATCTAATACCACACAAGTAATAACTTAGTGAAATAAAACTATTTTACGGATTTTATCGCGGTTTATTTTTGATTTTTAGTTCACGACGTTTCGAGTGCTTTGCAGCACCCATGGTCACGGGAGGGACTGAGGTGTTAGACGTCCAAAAGGCATAGTTGTTCCGGGGTACCCTCAAACTTCTTAATTATTTTTGTTGTTGTTGGTCCGATCTACGCAGAATGCGCTCATGGTGTCTTGAGGACTTGCAGTGTTATTCCCGCGATAAAATCCGTAAAATAGTTTTATTTCATGTGTAATATTCGCGTAATCTAAAAACTCAATAATAACTTAGTGTTCATAAAATATATTTTTAAAATAATTAATAAATAACTTTTACTTTTTATAGATAATTTTCTATTTTTAATTTTAAAAGCTTTACCGTGTAGTTTCTTACCCTTCTCCGCAAAAAGGCCATAAGCCAAAACAGTTATCACCTTTTTTTCATTCTTAATGATTCATAAATTCTATAATAATTTACATGAATAAAAAATGTTCTGATTCTGAGAATAACGAACATGCGGTTGCCCATCGGCGAACCCCTTTTACCTTCGTTGTGGACAATTTATAGCCATTGCATAATATTATAATAATAACGAGGGAGCGCTTGAGTATGTTGTTCGTAGATTTGTAACACTAATGCTGCCCCCCGTTCTGATAAATTAACGTTAATAATATCACGACGGGTGGAACTAGAAAAGTGAGAGAAGTATTGAAGGTCGGTGTTTATTTAATTCTCGATTCTCAAAACAAATGGGGAATAAATAAGGATTATTTAAATAAAATCGCTGTAATAATATTTTAAAATTAAAAAATAACGTGTTTTGTTAATATATGACTGCCTTAATATAACGTATGCACAGTTTTTTTCAACGTTAGGTAGACTCCTATTTCTCCTTATTTTGATTATATAGTTGCTAATCGGTGATACTGAACAATTTGAACCGATTGTTGGATCAATGATGAATTAAGATTCAAAAAATGGATCAGTTTTTGTATGACATGAATAACCAATGCAATCCCGTTATTTTAAACAGATAGATCTACCTCATACATAAGGATTTAAGTAGGTACCTCTAAATTAGAAACGCATGACTATTCTTACACAATTTTTATTATAGACATTTATAAAAAGATCTAAATTGTAATCGAACCACGGAAATGTGTTTTGAGTCTTTTTATTTTCAAAGCGAAATGTCATTGTTTCTTCACTTTTCCATTACCTACTTGACTGAGTAAAAGCCTTTTTTATCGTTTCAATGCTACTGTTTTCGATGTGTTTACAAAATATTCCAGATAATTATAAATATAAATTCCCGTTTTTACACGTAGACACAGTCAAGAACCTGCAGAATCTATTTTTAGTGATTTTTGTGCCCTCAATATAGTTTTTAGGTCATACTGTCAAGTACTTACAAAAAGTATCATAGGAAAGTGTTTTGAATCATTTATTGGTCTATACCAAGGAAACTGACCTTGAGACACGAATACTGCTAACACTGCCACCTAGCGGCGAGTTGCCGAACTAAATCAGTTTACTTTGCCTAACTTCTTGACAGGAACATTAAATTATTTTCATGGTTTATTTTAAGGGATCTTCATATTTGTGACTGTATTATTTTATAACTTTGATCTAAAATGTTTTGGTTTAAATCATTAACCGTGAATGTTAACAGCAAGAGCTACAACAAGCGTAGTAGATTTCCGCCGCTAGATGTCGCTTGCAAAAGGGTTTCCACGATATTCCTCTAGGTGGCGATAGGGGTTTCATAAACGTTACCATGTTCTACCATAACATATTTTTGGTTGAAAGCATTTTATAATGAGCTAGAGCGAAATATCGTTAATGATTTGAAAATGATAAAGGAAAATATTGTGATACATAATAATTTTGGTAATGAATCAGAATTATAGCCCGCGTATAGCCCATGATGCGAGGTCCCAATGGCGAGGCCCGAGGCTCCGGACTACGACTTAGATTTTTCGAAAGATAAATCTCACTTTGGCTAAAGATTTGAACATAGGACCTTATAATCAACACACGATCGATATCCAATGCGGCAGTCAATATAAAATATATACCTCTGAATTAAAATATAATTAAATGAGTTTAAGTTACCAACGTTGATTCTCCGCATTTATAACTTTTATTTTTTGTATGTTTACCAGAGTAATGCGTAAAAATAAAAGTTTATCTTATGTGAAAAACGACTGCAGTTGAAAATTTGAGCGCACTTGTTCTTTCCCTAGTCTCTCGAGGCGCTCGAAACAAAGGCATCGCCCACAAAGGAAGTGTTTTGTGTCCTCTCCTCCGGCGAAAACTTTATTCTTTGATGTCCCACAACTAGGTATATTTGATCAGTCCTCTTCGCTTCAACTTTTTCGGCGACTTGACAAGATGTCATGACAAAATAGGTACTCCTTCATATCCTTGTGTTTCTGGTCACCCACGTCAAAGTTAAAAGGTTCCTTTTGTTTTCTTTTTAAGGAAGAGACATGTGTCGGCTCGCATTATAACGGCGATGTTTCATAAACCGGGAACATAGACTAAACGGTTTCTACAGTACCACGAAAGTTGTTAATATACAGCAAACAATTTACTTTCTTGTTGGTCTAATTGTGTGGGGTCGCATCATACGCGACTGATTCAAAATCGGAATGCTTTTTATTCATGTAATCCATTATGGTATTTATGAATAGTCAGAAAAATAATAAAGACTTTACCACCACTTCGGAATGTCATTCCTGTACCAGAAGAAGGGAAGCAACTCCACGGTTAAATAATAAAAATTAATATTTAATTCAATGGTGTTAAGGCATAAAACCATAAGTATAGAAACGGGGCATGCTTCTTATTGCCATTAAATAATATTCTTTGACACTTACAACTATCACAGTACCTACCTTACATGAAAAATACTGTAATAACAGTTAAACAAGTTGTCATCATTTAAGTGGAATAGCATCCATCCAAGCATTTTTATTTTTAAATAATCTTGAATTGAATGGAGTTATTTTTTTTTTAAAGTATGTTCCATACACAATAACTTATCCCGGAAGGGATTTTCCGTTTATTATCTTTTTCAACCGAACAGATTTCACCAAAGTTTATAAATGTGAAAAGTTTTCTTTCTGTTCTCCGTATCTATATCTACCCTGCGAATAAATTAGCGTGATATTATAGACCACTAAACAACATTATGCTAGTGATTTTTTCGCTAAAATAAGAAAAAGAACTTCAGACAAACGTTGTTGTTTATTCTGTTACTAACATAGTCCTGTGGGATTTTTAGTGTAATGTCTAAATCTAAACCAAATCAAAAACACAACAAAACTGTGTCGATTTCCGCAACAAACTGGCGAGCATGCATCCCCAATCCCCAGTGACCTAGAAGCAAGGCCGCCGACGAAACGGCTGCCCGGCCCTCACTCAGCGCCGCACTGCTGTATCATTCCCGGAACAGGGGCCGGGGCATTCCCATCCCCATCCCCGACCCGTAGAGGCGTGCCCCTCCCCCACTCTCAAACCGGCACCCTCATACGGCGCCACGCCGCCTGGATATCGGGCTCTCCTAGGGTTGCTATCTTTGATTGCTGGACAGTGTCAAGAAAAGCGTTAATGCCACTTTTACGAGCAATAGTATGTAAACATTTTGGAACTTTGACATAGTCTATTAAGCAGAGAGCTTAGCATTAATAGGGGCCTTAGAACCAACAGTTTGACTTTAGGGTAACGCTATCAAGTAGATTTGCCATCCTTTTCACAGAAAGATGAACGACTATGTTTACGATAAAGTCAATATGTGCTAAACACTCACACACAAAAAAATATTAAATACAAATGAACGTGACAGCGGGCATTCCCGACTACGTTACGATAACAACTAGTTATCTTTTGTGTATGTGTTGAATGATATACCTTCTTGGCCGAATAGTGTAGTAGAATCCTAGTGTGGGGTTCTATTATATCTATTTTATAAAAAAGAAAAGAAAGAGAGAAACCGATTTACATCTTCACCAGGCAAGAACGGGAGAGCGCAACAACTACGCTCCGTTCGTGCTAAGCCCTCAGATGACTTAGCACAAACCATTTAACAATATCGTAAAGTTGTCAAGAAAGTATGCTGCATCTTTTCATCTTTATTGTGTAAATTAACTGTATGAAAAGAAAAGCATATCAACTCGATAGCGCGAAGCTGTCATTTTTTTCGTACTTAGTCCTGAGGTGTTTATATATATATATATATATATATATATATATATATATATATATATATATATATATATATATATATATATGACATTACTGTTACAAGTTACTTAAATGCTTGCATATTATTACATATCGTTAGGAAAGGAGGAAGTATTGTTCTTGTCCGAACGCTGTTATATGGTAGCGAGAGCTGGGTATGTAAGAAGGAGAATGAAAGTAGGATAAATGCGGTAGAAATGCGAGCTCTGCGGAAGATGTGCGGAGTGAAGCTGACCGACCGCATTAGCAACAGCATAGTAAGACAGCGAGTAGGTATGAAAGATAGTATCGGTGTAAAGATGAGAAAGGGCATGCTCCGTTGGTTCGGGCATATAGAAAGAATGCCAGAGGAAAGAATGACAAAACAGATATACAATGTGAAAGTGGAAGGATGCAGGTACCGGGGAAGACCTAGACTATCTTACCACGACCAAATAAACCGAGTCTTATCTGATGGAAAAGTCAAGAGTCTCCGTAACCGGCGAGCGTGTATGAGACGAACTATGAGAGTCGAGGAAGCCAGAGAGGTATGTAAGGAAAGAACCTGTTGGAACTCTGTACTCTCTGCCTACCCCGCAAGGGATCTGGCGTGAGGTTATAAATAGATAGATAGATAGGAAAGGACTGACGTTCGTAACACTCTTGTCTGTCTACTGTACTGTAGTAGTTTGTGAAGGACTTACTAAGTGAGATAATTTCTGATAACATGAAACATACCTATTGGTGTAGGTACATTTTGATTTTGACTTGTACTTATACTGAACTTTAATAATATTCCCTTCTTCATAATAGGCTTGGTTTCATGCCCACTTTGTAGGTCACAACCGTGGTTTATATTCTCGTGTTGGGCAGTTTCACGAGCACTCTTTGCTCACTGACTCTACAATAAGTTAAATGTAAATTGGGAAGTAGATTTGTTGCTGAAATCCTTAATAGTTAACAATTCTTCTTCATCTTAAAATTTGTATATTTTTTACTATAACATAAACAAATAATAGACGGATTGAAAACTCCTGGAAAAGCTACTGGCCCATGAAGGATTTAATGAAGGGCAACCTTCCGGTATCCTTTAAACGTCGACTCGTCGTATGTATTTTGCCCATCCTAACCTACGGTGCTGAAACGTGGTCATTAACCGAGCAACTGAAGTCCAAACTCAAGATTTGCCAGAGACCTATGGAACGCATATGTTAGGTGTCAAACGGATTGACCACAACAGAAACAACAACTGCGTTCCCTTGCCCGTATTTCAGACTTGAGTATGAAATCTGCAAAGCTGAAGTGGGAGTGGTCTGGCCACGTAGCACGCATGGACTCGCAGGCGTGGGCTAACGCCATCACCAATTGGATACCAAGTAGAAATAGCAGACGACGAGGTCGACCTAGAAAAAGGTGGCGCGACGATTTGGACACGTTTGCGGGTACTTCGTACCCGAAATAGCAATAGATCGACAGCTGAGGAAGTTTAAAGGAAGACCATTGCACAGGAGTCAAAAAAAAAATTAACAAATACAAGACAAGTACGTATTGAAATATCTTCTGAAATTTGATCATGAGGATGGTTAGGAGGATAAAGTTGAGGATAGTAAAAGCAGAGTATTGTATGAGAGAATAAAATAATACATATACATAGATGCAGTACATATAAAAATACTAAGATCGGTTAAAAATATCACATTCCTTTGTACCCACTGCAATGTTAAGACCCCCCTTCCCTCCTTACATTTATCCCAGTCTGATGTCTGTATCGAACTTATAATGTAGGTACCAGAAGTATAGCAGTGATTAAACCCGGCGTGTCGACGGGGCGGTGGAGCAAAAACCTTAACGCGTAATTTCCGCGCACAAATGAGAGTTTGATTGAGAACACTGCAAGTAGTCAATGATTGAAAGAAGGAAACACACTTAATATATACCTACTCATTCTGAAGATGAATACGTTTATGCTTATACTTTTGGCGCTGCTTATAACCGAAATGATAGACAGATGTATACATCGTGTTACTTAAATAATTTAAGACCTCCGACTTTCTAATTAGATGATCAAAGGTACAGACTTCCTGCAAAATGTATGGGATTTTTTTTTTGCAAAATCTGACGTTTCTAGTACACCAACATCAGTTAGTCCAATAGAACTATTTGATCCAGATTATTTGACACAGGAGCGATTGGCATCAAAAAAAGTTTTTGTGCGAACTGTCCATTTTCTTTCTGACTGTATATTTTTTCAATATCTATAAATGTGGTCAAATTCTCTCAAAAAGTTAAGGATAGTTTCCTAAGACAGTTTTTCTGTAGCTCCAACAGTTGAAGTAGCTTCCTATACTGTTCCGTCTCAAAATTCCACCCTGTATTTTTGAATTTACTCAATTAGCAAAATCTGGTGTATTGAGGAATTATTTTCAAAAGTGTTCCAGTTCCAGCAGTTTCAGATTTAGAATAAAAAAAATTTAAGACCTGCGTTATTTATGTTACATGGCGTAAAACCTGCTAGAGGTCTACCTCTATCTATCTATATCGTCACGCCAGATCCCTTGCGGGGTAGGCAGAGAGTACAGAGTTCCAACTGTCAGAGGTAATTATAATTTAAGCACTAAATTAACATCCATTCACAATACCCAATTTTTGGTTCTCGACTTTTCACAAGGGGTTAAGTTTATATCTTGACATATAAACTTGTAAAAATTAAAAGCGTTGTTTAGTGCGCGCTGAGTTAAAATTGAAAACTCATAGTAGAGCTACATAATCTGTACCTCTAATTTTAATTTATTTCTTTTGAAGAGAATTGAATTTCACCAGGTCCACAATAGGCCACGAAATCATCCATCCCCCTCTGCTGTGCCAAAGGAGACGCTACCTTAAAATGTTTGCTAAACATATTGGCTATATCAACAGGCTCCGAACACCCTTCAACACATGCAGGTCGAGCTGGTTTTGCATTAAGTGCGTTAGTGGATTTCCAAAACTTATAGAAGTCATTTGAAGCATGTTGAGCCGCAATAATATCCATTCGTATCTGCTCTTGGTGGTTTTGACACCACTTTAGCTTCCCTCTAAATACTTGAATACCTCTAATGAAAGTTGATACAACTCAAAAATCAATAACGAAAATAAAGTTTTATAAAAGCTTTTATAAAATCTTACATTTCAGTGCACTAATTTTAGGATATGACAATAACTCAAGTAACACACTGATTTGAGGATATCAGAGAATAACTCAAACGGCTGGCAACTTACAGTTTTCTGAATATTCATTAAAATATTTCTTATATCGCTGGCACATCCATTAACTTTGTTATGTAAATCAATTAGTAGCAAGACTACATCTAACGCGTTTGAGGGACTGTGTAACAAAACAAATGTTAATCAATTACTTCAAAGGTTTCCCTCTTATTGTAGGAATATGAAGTCTTACAAGTGCGTCGGTTTCAAACTTTCACCAACCCTTGGTACTTTGAAGGAAGTCTTTAGAAACACCTTGAAAGATTATTATAATTAAATACGTAGATTTTTTACAACTAAAGGTACTTTTAGTTGATGGTCGCAAACGGTTTTTGGAAATAACTATATATATATATACCAATTGTAGTCAGAATTGGCAGAGCGAAGCTTGTAGTAGCGAAATCATTGGGATATTTAACATTACTTTTATTGTTGTCAATTGTCCAAATGATTCCACTGTCGCAATCATTGCCGGAGGCCGTCCTGATTTAATTGTAATTGGTTCAACAAACATTATTGTGAGTACGTTTAATTTAAAGTCTTATATTTAACGTTAATCTAATAATTAGTCTATCTATCTATATCATCACGCCAGATCCCTTTATTAATCATTTCTTAATAACAGCATTTTTTTATTTTTAAGTAAATTTCACCCACCACCACTTAGAGATTGGTGTATAATAAAGGTTCGTCATTCAAATGAAGCTGAGACTTATTTTTTTCAAAATATCAAATGTAGTTATCGCATACAATAAGCAACATTAATTGTATTTTTATTTGTGATAATTACTTCCGAAATGTGATAAGTACATCCGGATCGCCTAAAGAATATAAAACATACTAAATTCGATACCTGCATACTTTTTGTATCTGAAGAAATGAGAAACGAATGAGAATAAATGTTTCGATTCCTTTGTCATGATACTTTTTTTCAAGAAGATTACTGTAAATGCACAAAACTAAATAGAGTAACAAAATAGAGTGGCATGTAATTAACAATTAATTACACCTCTACAATTATTTTGTCACGTTTGAAAGATAGCGCTTCAGTCTGTGCAACGCCCTTCATCGGCTTGGCAAAAGCGGGACAAACTCCCAATTTTTTCCGCCAAAAATAGGGCACTGGCGTGACGTCACACCGCCACTGCAATGTCAGCGTAGAAGCTCACTAGCGCCGCCGCGGCCAACAGCGACAGTTGAATCCCCCTGAATTATTGATGAAGTTGGCAAAGATTTCTCAAAAACTTTATTCCGCATTGCCAATATTTTGTAGTTTCTAAAATTCATTGGAACAGTTTTGTTGTTTTAATGTTGTTCGGTTAAATTTTAACGTTACGTTAGATGTCTCTTGCCCAATTCTTTATAAGTATTTGTCTGCTCATTTCTGATTTAATTTTATAAGTTTTTTTTTTATTTTATTTCTTTCCTAGGGATACATCATAATTTACAAGTTCACAAGACCATTGATACTAATTGATACTTATTATTAACTAAATATAATACTAATACATACTACAGTTTATAACATACAGACTAACGGCCGAATACTCAAACGTCACTTAAATCAGACATTCGTTGAGAGCTGCTTATTTTTAAGAGCATCTTATATTTAAGTGGTATTCACAAAAGCTGCTGTCATGATTTAGGACCATGATTAGCTAAGTGTCCCTCAAATGTTTTAAATATGGCAACATTCGGGATAAAAATACGAAAAAAATTCGTTCTCGTTTACAATATTAACGATATAAGTAGTAGTTTCATTTTATGCAAAATTTCTAAAGATAAGTGAGGGGTAAATTAGAATTTAATTATTTTAAAATACACTCCCGTGATATACGTAAAAACATTTGGAATTCATAATAATTTAAAATCATAAAGTTATTAAAATTTTAAGACCTAATGGCCTTAAAGGTACTCAAACGACATAACAACGGAACGCAATAATAGTCTGTCAATATTGACATTCGATTGATGAAGGAAAACAAATTCAAGTAGAAACTAGATATCTACCAAAGATCTTTTTAATTTTGTTATCACAAATACAATTTATAATTGTTTTGTTGCCCGATATGGAAGGTAAGAAAAAGCGGGGTTGCAATTACACCAGTGCCGAGAAAGAAATTTTGTTAAAAATAATTAATACGTAAGTTTTGTGATTACTTATTATATTGTAACAGTTTTAGCAACAAAATACGAATGCTTAGTTTTCAAATACCGTATTAATTTTAGGTTTCTGCACATAATTGAAAACAAGGAGACAAATGCAGTATTTATCACTAAGAAGAAAAATACATGGGAGGAAATTACCCATCAATACAATGCCGTAGCTACGAGTGGTCACAGAACTTGGCTTCAACTACGGCATCTGTATGAAAATATAAAACAGAAGTCAAAGAAAAATGTGGCAAAAGAAAACGTAAAATGACTTTTTTTATTTTGTATCTTCTGTGTATTTCATTGTGTGATGTTATATATTCAACAATATGTGATTTTTCATTGTAGAAACTACAGTTTTATGAAAAGGATGAAGTCAACACAGCTAAAAAAAAAGCATCAGAGGATAAGGTGAACATTTTCTTTATTAAGCATATGTTTTAACACAATTTGCCTGCATGCTAACTAATCTTTCCATTTCTATAGAGAGAAATTTTAAAAACTGGTGGTGGATCACATAAAAGTGTGCTAAGTGAAACTGATAACCAAATCTTAGCTATGGTGGCTCCTCAAATAAAGCCAGTGCCCAATCCGTATGATGACGCAGCCTTGTATTTTGGTTAGTTATAAATATTCTTCTTTTGTGTGGTTGGTCGTCAATCCTGTGGCAGTTATTCAAGCCCAGTACTTCTCTGACTTAGATTAAATACTGTAATAACGACAGTAAATATATTTTTTATCAGGTGACATGGAGACTTCATCATCTCAAGATGTTCAAATAGTAGAAGTACATGTTGATAAGAGCTCTATAGACTCTATTCCTATTTCATCTACTTCGTCTCAACATATTAATGGTAAACTACTGTAACATTATTTTATTTTATGTAATAGACATAGAAATATCTATCCTAAATTTATTTCACTAATTTCTGCGCCTTATTTCAGAACATGAAGTAACTATTGTTAATGACAACAACATTAACAAACCAAATAAAAAACAGGTAATCTCTAAAGTTGTCATCATATAAGTGAATAATCTATTCTGTATATGTAATTACCTATTTGTTTTGTTGTAGGGAGTAAGAAGACAGTAAAAGCTAGCAGCACCAAAGAAATGTATTTTAAAACAAAGCTGGCTAATGCTAGGTTAGAACGAAAATTGATGATCAATAAATATAAAATGGAACATCAAAAATTGAAAATGGAAATGGAAATTTTAAAATTAAGATTAAAAAATCAGACTAAGAAAAAGCCTAATTAATACTTAATTACAGGGCTGCATCCTCATTAGGATTTTGCACTGGTTTTTTTAGGATGAGAAATTTGGTTGTCGTATCCAGCACTTTATAAGATTACTATCCGATTGTACATTATATATATATATAGTATAAATAATAATACATATATAAATAAATAAGGACATTATTTTGACTTTTTGGCTGTATCATGTTTATTCCATCCTATTCATAATACTGAAGAAAGATTTTTTAGTCTTGATGTTTGCATATTGTCTGCAGAAGATGAAGCTAGGTTGTCAAACTACTCGTAGCCGTATGACTGGCCATTATTATTGATACATGATTTCCTGCCACTTATTTTTCTATCTATCTATCTATATCATCACGCCAGATCCCTTACGGCGTAGGCAGAGAGTACAGCTGGCTGGCTCTGGCTTCCTCTACTCTCATAGTTCGTCTCATTATTGAATGATAATGATTAAAAGATAATTTTTTTTTACATTCATATTTTTTACACACCTACCTATGCAATAGATTATATACATTTAAGAAGATATAATTGGTAATTAAAAAATAAACAATATTTAACTAGAAAAATGTGTATTAATTATCATGGTTCTTACAAGAAAATTCTCATTAATGACATTGTGGCCATCCTCCATTAAATCCTCACCAGGAAAATCCTGGGCCAATATATCATCCCCTAGATGGTCATGCTGTGACATGGCAATATTGTGCAGTACTGCACAAGCTACAATTATGGGAGGGATATTTTTAGTTTTGACGCCCAAGCCAAAGTGAAGCCTTTCTTCTGGAGTTGGCATGTTAATGTAAATGTTTTTCAATTTGGCAATTTCTGCTGTAACACTGTGAATAATACGGTGCACAGTTGGTTGTTCCACTTTAAAAATATCGCCAATTACACGTTGGTAACTGCCGGTGGCGTAAAAACGCAGTGTGATTAAAATTTGATCCCTGGGTTGGATTGCTCGATTTCTTTTTGTTAAAGGTTGGAGTTTGTCACCAAATAATGCTACTAGATGTAAAACCGTGCTCTTGTCGAGGCGAAATCTCATTTTAAATTCAATGTCATCATATATTGCAAAAGCGTCCAATTTTTCTAAATTCCGGCGTATTCGGCCGCTACTCGTTGACGCTTCTTCTTCGGAAAGTGAAGAAAGTGAAGATAGAGACATTTTTCACAATTTATCAGTTAAATACAAAGGACAAAATAATTTAAGATTGCTTGTGAGGACTCTTAAGTTTAACGGGGTCTTAAAGCTATTTAAGTGAAGATTTGACAGATGTCAAACACTAAGTGGCGTTTGAGAATACGGTTTTTGGTTTAAGTAGCCATTTAAGCGGTACTTAAATTAAGTTCAATTAAAGTTAAGACGATGATTTAAATGACGTTTGACAATACGAAAATGCAAGTTAACGACGTCTCAAACATCTAAGTGGGACTTAAATATTTAAGTAGCGTTTGAGTATTCGGCCGTAAGTGCCTTAGATCTAATGGCTGAGTTTGACCGGCAACAGTCATCCCGATTTCCCATGTAGAAACGGCCCACTATACAAATGATTTTAAAAATAAATGACATATAATGGCACGCAAACCACGATAGGCGAAAGCTATTTGAAGAAAGCGCCGATAAATATACCCAACACAGGGCGATGAAAATCTGCATTCAATGATGATTAAACAAAACAGTTTGCTATCACAGCCGAGATCGATCTAAACCATCTGCCTGATACGAATGCAATTTTATTATAAGAATAGTGTTTTCGGGTAGATCAAATCTAAACCCAATTGATTTTTTACAGATGGAAATATAGATACAATAGATATAGGTTTTAATTTATGACATTTCATGCGGCGTCGGTCTTTCAAAATATTTTTTCGTCTATTCTGTCGAACTTTTGTAAACTGGTTTTTATGTCTATTCCTTATTTGGAAGTGGTTTTGGAGTATCGACATTTTTTTAAGAAATATGTAGTCCCACACTAGGCTTTATTCCTGTGTCGTGGGTGAAAATTCACATACACAAATACCCAGACCGAAACAGATAAGTAACACAAAGATTTGTCCCGTGCGCGAATAGAACCCACGACTATTCGACCCAGTGGACAGAGCGAGTTAAGCACTTAATCACTGCGCCAAATCGTCCTTTTGTAAATATCAACGGGGAAATTGCGAAATTATCTTAAATGGGTATAATTTTCTTCCAAGGTGAAGTGGAAGATCATATGGTCTAGTTGATAGAGATTTCCCACAGGATACTGTTACACGTGGTTAAGTGGTGGTACCCGTCAAACAAGAAGTGAATTTCAAGTACACCCAATTCACGCTTTTTTAAAACCTGCCGCAAAAAGAAGGTTTATATGTGTATCCCATGTATCTGTGTGTTTGACTGTGATATCGAAGCATCTGAATTGATGGGGTTGTTTTTAATTTAAGATTTCCTTGTTCACATAACTCGTCTTGTTTTCTATTAGTAATAACGAATGTAAAAGGTCTTCTTGGGGGAGCTGAGCTGAGCTATTGCCACTAACAAAACCGATCATTCCCGCCAACCCCAACCCGCTGGTCCCGCTTGTCCACCAGACAACAACACAAGTTATAAATTATTATCGCTGTGTTATGAGACGAACTATGAGAGTGGAGGAAGCCAGAGAGTTCCCTAAGGAAGGAACCCGTTGGACCTCTGTACTCTCTACTTAACCCGCAAGTAATCTGGCGTAATAATATAGATAGAATCCCGCTGCCTACCAGTGGGGGATAGTAACAGAGCTTATTTATAACCGTTAGCTACTACTGGGGGTTAGGCGTATTCTTTTTTCTTGAAATATACAATCGACGACCTTTACAACGAAGGAAAAGGTGACCCGATCAATACGTCATCAGGAACTATAAATAACTTAATCTATTCCATATCTATCACCATCGACTCATAACATTAATAGTTAAAAGCACGGTGGCACGGATGAACGGGGTCCTACACCCACCTTTTGCCGACGGTGTTAAGTACCAGTATATTAAAGGGCAAGCCTAACCCAAGCAAGCCAAGCTATTATATTAAGATGATTCCAATCTCATCGGTCTGTTACTGGGAATTATTATATACTGCGGAAAAATCTCAACCAGACATACCATATGTCACTGAGCTAACGAAGCTGTAAGACGACCTACATTGGTGTCTCTTTTTCTTCTTGGTCTATATTAGAAGGATGCCATCTCACCGGCGTTCAAACGTATCCTCCATTCTTCTCTATTTTGGGCATGTCGTAAAGCAATGCTAAACGATATTTCGATATTGATAGACTTCTATTATAAATATGATCACCCAAGAGTTATCTCATAGTATCTAAAAAGCATTACACTTTTTTTATTGACCGATAAAGACCTAGGACTCAATCGCTTATCGCTGGTGAGATAGGTCTTACCAAACAGAAATTGGCGATGGGGCAGAAGATGTAGTTCCCTAACTCAGTTATAATAAATATTTTCTCAGTAATAATTACTAAGAAGTGGTTCTCCTCCAAAATTAGGCACTCTCTTCGTACTCTTACATATAAATTCATCCAAACTAACGTCAACAATACTAATTATTCTGACGGCTTGTTAAATATCAAATGAACTAAAGTAGTATGTGCCTGTAACATGGTACATATCAAAGAAATTGCTTTGGGAGATATCCATGGCCTGTAATTAAACACTGACATCTTTAATAGACAGGTTCAAAAGTTATGGTGTTATTGTTGTTGGTGTTGTGGTGTTAACTGTAGTTATTAGCTAATTCTGATGATAGGGGTTGTATTGAAAGTAGCAACATTTTGTTCTTGAAACTTACTCAGGTGGCAAATTTCCCATCATTTGAAAGTTTATATAAGCCGTCATATTATTAGACGATTTTTTAAACTATTTTGTTCCACTGCTGGACAAAGGTGTCCCCATAACCTTCCAGACCTATCTGTTATGAGCCATCTCCGGCCAATCCTTCCGAAATGCATCCAAGTCAAATCCAATTCAAGTTTATTATAAGTGAAATTTAAAAAATACACATCCGAATTGCTAATATGCGCTTAGAATTGATACAGTTTACAATGACATTGGCTACTTTAGATAAATTAGGAATTACACACTAGGAATAATTACTGTATCTTAAATGTGTTTAGAAATATAAAATTCACATGCATAAAAACACAGGCCTAATCAAATTTTTATGAGTTACACCAAGATTTATCCCGTGCGAAGATCAAACCCATAACTATTCGATTCTCAATCTACTGACCCAAACCGTAGTCATTTGACTAATGAATGACTATCCTTTTTGGGATTGGGTATATATAATATCTTTACAAAACATCAAAAAATATATATCTGAGGAATGTTCTTGTCCTTCTATTTTCTTGCAAGGTGGAAGCAATAGTAAGTATGCAATATTTTATCGTGGAATTCTATCCCACTTCTCGGCGCGTAAAGTGTACTACGAGGTCGACATATAAACCATAATCTTGCTTGAGTTGCAATGGCTTCAGGATACATTTATAGTTCTTAGAACTTCAACACCAATCGTACTAGTGTAAGTCTTCTTGGAGTTAAAGGCCTTCTTATAAGTTCGTCTGTAGTATGAGTAAGAACTTTCTGACTTTAAGTTCTTGGTGAAATTTGGCTCATAAGATGATGTTTGTTATCCACGTCGTGTCTCATACCAAATTATGATAACATAAAAGTTACAAGATATTGCAATAATGGTGTATAGAACCTGGATCATTTTTACTTCCATAGATACTACAGGAACCACTAGGACACAGTTACAACTGGGAACACAAGGATCCTTACTACCGCAGCGTTATGTTTAGCAACGGCCTGGAAAAATACCTTAATATGGTGTTTTTTTTTGGTTGAGGGTACACCCTCAACTCACCTCATGACTCAGGACTGCCCCAAAGATCGCCACGATGAACGGCCTTGTGCTGTAGGCATAGAGCTTCACTAGTTGATGTGCTGTGCTGCTTTAAGGGCGTCTGCTCTCTACAAGATATTACATAACTGTGTCTACATCTGAATAACTCAATAACAAGTATACTAATTGGTACATGAATCAGAGCAAGGTATTTCCAGTTTAATAGGTCAACCTGCTGGTATCATGACAGTCACCCACCGAAAAACGTTCATCGCAAGACGAAAGCCTCTCTCCAAGAGAGACAACACCGACCCTTGCCCGCGTATGAAGAGCAAATAATACTTAATCCTGTCAGTCAATTTTAACAGACAATTTTAATTGGCCCGGTGAAAATTTGATGCATCCAATCTGCCGCGGTGGTTAAATTGATTAATTTCCCAAATTGCAGCGAGCGAGCGAGATGGGACCCGGTTACGTAACACCACTTCTGTCATATCTGCACTAGATAACCGGATTTAGGGAGGCAGGTCTATCTAGGTGCTTGCCAGTGCAGGTAATATTAGGTGTCTACCATTCCAGTAGGTTCATATTACCTACTTATTTCGTTGCCAAACGAATAATATCATATTCGGTATGTTGTGATAGAATAATAATGTAGGATTGTTATCTCGATATTTCAAAAAAAATATTTATAAAAATGTTTACTAGAAACGACATAGAGAAAGATGTGAAATTACAAAAATAGGAATAAATAGAAAGAAAGATAATAAGTCGAGCCCGGCTATTACAAGAGGGTAGGCAAAATAACTCTTTTTCAGAAGCTGGTGTACACCTATTGAGTATAATGTTCCAAGGTACGTTGATTGAATTATACGCAGGTCAGAATACTTCGCCTCAGTTGCATTCGAGCCGAACAACCTTTGATCTAGATTAGCGAATGAATTGGCGGCCTGTCGGCTGAGCCACTTCGATGCACCTCATGCGGGGCGACACTTGCGCCAGCGAGGACCTGCAGCCAACACCCAGTCTACCGACCCTGCGCTCCACACACCTTTCACCAGGCGAAGAAACCAATGTAATCTGGATTATGTAACTATATTTATAGTTAATAATTAGCATACATACCAAACCACACGATGCAAGGTTGCCTTGCATCTACTTCAAACATGGGAAAGTGAAGCACTAATAAGGGAAAGCGAGTGTTTTCCTAGGAACTAAACTAGGTGGTAGAGGGTTGCGTGCAGCGGCGCGGCGCAGCGTGGCGGGCGCGTGGCAGGCGCGGGCCTCGCCGCGCGCGATGCAGTGGTTGGCCGGTGTCGATACGTGTGCGGGGGGCGCGGGGTGCGCGCGGGGCCGGGGCATCGCCGGGAGGAGAGGACGCACGCGCGCCCGCTCCAGTCCGCCGCCGCCGCGCCACGGCGATACACTCGCTTCTTCGCGTCCGTACTCCGCCACGCGGCCCCGTGAGACATGACTCGCCGTACCCGGTGAGGCGCCTTCGTAAGCGCTCCGTTACGTAAGGAGCTCTCGCGCTCGGCGGCCGATCCTGCAACCGTACATATCCGAACTATATCGAACTCGGCGTGATCAACGCAATAAGTAGAATTAGTTAATGAGAGACTGTAGTCGACAGTAGTCGTACGCTCGGGGCGTGTTTCGGCGGTAAAGTTGCGCAGCTGACGGGTAGTGCGCGAAACTCCAGCGGACGTTAGGCGTGCCGCAGTGTTAGCGGGCGGGCGCGATGCGGCCGCGGTCGGGCGCGCCGCACTGAGCGGCATGCGGAGCGGAGCGGCGCGGGCGAGGCGCGGCACGGGCCCGCCGCGCGGCATGGCCCGCGAGTGAGGTGGCGGCCGCGGCGCGCGCCACGAGCCGGCCGCGGGCCGCTGCGGGCCGACCGGGCCCGCCGCCGCCTCCCCGCTGCACCGCACGCGCTCCGACCCGATGACACATTGACATCGAGCAGCCACCATTGCTCGCATAGAGTTGGTCGAGAAATGGGGGCTGACGCCTGTCCTCAGGCCGAGGCAGGAATGCCCCCGGGCCCAAGAGCAAGCAGGGGACCAAAGGTAGGTAACCGTATCCCTAGAATAGTCGCAGCATCGATCTAGCGTCTACGGGGGCGGCGACGTCGAGCAGCGGTCGTAAAGCGGTCTGCGGTCAGGATGTGTCCCGTTTACGTCACAATGGATATGAGCGGCGCGAGGTTGCGCCGGCATGCGGCAGCGGCACAGAGCAGCCGCGGGGCGACCGTTGCACGCGCGCCAACATGGAGTACTTCGATATGTGTTGTTGGTGAGTCCTCCGGCCGCCGATACTAACAAGCGCTGACCATCCGACTAACTCAACTTATGTCTGGTAAGTATCACGTCCAGCTTTCCATTCACGTTCCTCATTACGGTCTAGATTTCTATGCTGTTCTAGCATTATTTCTATCGCCTTGCTAAAGTCATTTCAACTCGCCTGAGTCGGAGACGTTGTGTTTCTTTCGAACGGCTTTTGTCCCCCATTTCTCTTGTTTCTCATTGGGGCCTTATTGAATTCCTGGTGTATGATTGGATGAGGATTATTCGATGAATGCGAAGCCGTACTGTGCGTCTAATAAACGACAACATTTACATAGCTAATCCATACGATCTCTGGAAACTGTAAAAATATCGATGATTGACGTCGTAAACGTTACGCGCTAGGTGCTGTGCGTCGGGAACACTCCGCCGCGATTACGTTCGAATTACAGCTCTCAATCTGGATCAATAAAGTTATTATAATAACATCGATGAGACACGCCGTACTACGGCACATAGCTGTGTATCGAGTGCTGACGATCAAGTAATCGGCGGCTCTTGATCATCTCGTCACCCTACTCACCGCACATCCCGCGAAAGTTTGTTCATGTCCTCTAGCACCGGAGCCAGCCCATTAATTAGTGAATCACAGATATCTGAAGAGAATATTGAAATAACATCAGTTCGGGCGAAGCCCAGGGGGCCTAAATCTCGGGGCCCAAATTCACGGATTAACACAGACGTTACAATATAGGTCATAAAATAGGTTTAGTAGACAATAAATTTTTCGATCAAATTGATATATGCATGTGGATTGCTTTATAGTGAACTCGGTAAAAGCTTTATCAATTAATCTTCAGTTGTCGATACTCATTTTACGATCGCTCTATTTCGCAACAAAAATATCGGGTAAAACTGATATAGAAGTGTGTGTAAATGCGATCGTTTCCAAGTAAGATTATGCAGTTTCAATCCGTAAATGCCAATAAATCAAGCGATTGGCATTAGTAGCCGAAGGCCAGGTTACATCTCATTGGCTGTTAGCGTGTTCCGGATTACGGGCTCCAGATCTCTCCCGGATCCTCCACAACGCAACTCGCCTCCGTTCGATTTGAATCCGATTTCATTTCAAAGCTGACTTCATCGGGCTGGGACTCAAAGTGTGCTCTGTATGTCCTTGCGCTTGTTATTCCTACATCTCCACTAACGAAAATATTTCATAAATACATATTGATCGTGTTACAACCTTGATAATATGTTTTGTGAAGATGTTTTATCGAGGCGCGCAGAATGCGAATGATTTGCCGATATTCGATGGCAATATTAAAAACGTTCGCGAGGAGATATTACTTCCTGTAATTTATTGATCCGAATGATTATGAGTCATAAAGAAAATACAGCTCTCGGGGAGACGGTGCCAACTAATATGCTTGGGTAAAATGTAAACGTACCGAAACAACGACCATGTTCATTTATCGCTGCTGTATTATCGTATTAAAACGATGTAATATCGGCTAATAATTTATTAGTAGGTACTTATTAGTTCTACTTCTGTTTGTTTAACATAACAATACATTATGTTAACCCCATTACATATCGTTACTGTGTTTATTATCGCAATCAACATATTATAGTAGTTTGATATATCATCAACCAATACGGTATTTGGGTGCTGGATATAATTATTTTAATTACTTTACACATAAATAATTAACACGCTTTTATTTCGACTACCTCGTTGGTCTAGTGTCCGCGTGGATCGCTCGGTAATCACGAGGTCCTGGGTTCATATCGGACCTAACATTGTCGGCTAAAAGTGGGCATACTCAGTACACCTCTGCCATCCCCGCTTGGGGAATAGTGACGGTGTTTATTTATTTTACTTACTTATAATGTGTAAGTTAACATACAACAAAGCCAGAGCAACAAAGGTAAATTAATTATAGCATAGGCATTGTATACGTCAAAAGTAAAAACGACAAAAATTCATTTGATGACAAAAAATTGAATCAGTCCAAACCCAAAGCCAAATTTGTCTCTTTTACATAGAGAGCTCTAAAAAGTCCAGTCCATTTTGACGTGACTTCCACCTTAATTAAACTTCCTTAAGATAGCCCTTAAGTTGGGCGGTGTAAAACTCTCCCCCCCCCCCCCCCCCGACCCCTGCCGCCACCGCCGGCCGCGACATGTTCTCACCGACCCCCCCGATGCTTTGTCATCCCTTCTTACCGCTCAGAATACGGGCGACGACGACGACGTAGTAGTAGATCCCCTCCCATAGCCAGCGGTTGACCGGTGCACTTAGTAGTGCACCCGTCCCCCTACAGCGACTGTCCCAACCGAAGGCGCCTCTTCGAGGCGCCCTCGAGTATGTCGCCTCTTGCCCTTCTGGCTGGCTAGAGCGTAGTGGTTGCACGCTCGCCTTTAAGTCCGGTGAAGCTGTAAAGGCCACGCGGCCAACAGCGTACATCATTCACGCACACACACTATATGCCGTATCTATATAGAATTTTGCCAAATTCCCAACCCTTAATAACCAAAACAGTTATTTTTACATTGGTAATCTGCTTATATTGCTTACCAATTGCAGTATCTATTTACAATCTAGATAAAGGTTTTGCTACAAAGCCGATGAAGCGCGACGGTAGCGCGGCTTGGGGAGTTGTGTTTGAGTGATATACGCTGTTGGCCGTGAGGCCTTTACAGCTTCACCAGACATAAGGGCGAGCGTGCAACCACTACGCTTGAGCCAGAAGGGCAAGGGGGAGACATACTCGAGGGCGCCTCAAAGAGGAACGCCCCGGTTTGGACAGTCGCTACAGGGGAAGGGGGTGTACTAAGTGCGCCGGTCGGCGGGCTAGGCTAGGGATCTACGACTTCGTCGTCGTCATTGTCCGTATCCGGAACGAAAAGAAGCGATGTCAAAGTATCGGGGGGATCGGTGAGAACATGTCGTGGCCGGCGGTAGCGGCAGGGGTTGGGTTCGTAGTCGGCGGCGGCTACGATTAGCGGATTCGCATGGGAAGATGCGTTCGCGAAGTATCGAGTTGTCGCCTTTTTCTTTTCTTTTTTTTCTTTTTAAAAAACGTTGCCCCACACTAGGATTAATTCCTGTGTCGTGGGTGCGTTTACAAACATGAAAATTCACATACACAAATACCCAGACCGGAACAAATAATTGTGGATCACACAAAGATTTGTCCCGTGCGGGAATCGAACCCGCGACTATTAGACACAGTGGGCGCGGTGGGGTAAGCCCTTAACCACTGCGCTAAATCGTCCGTCTTTTTAATATAGGTGCGAATAGATTCGACACCGAGATCGGAGAGGAGGTAGCTTGGGGAGTTGTAATGAACTGAAATATACGAGAGACGCTACACCGCGCAGCCCCGCTCGGCGCGACGGCAAACGTAGCCGAGCGCTGCCGTCGCGCTCCGTCGGCTATTTGAGCAAACCCTAAATATATTCGTTGTGTCGACAGCCCGAAGCCGGTCGTCGTTGCGATCTTTTGGGGCAGCCTTTGTCCTGCAGTGAACGTCTTTCGGCTGATAAAACATTTCAACCCTCATATAATCGTCTCCTTCAGGCCACTCACCATCTGATGTACTTAAATCTTCTATCTTTGTCTAATCTATTCATTTTTGCAACGCATCACCTCGGACACTTAGGTTGCAAGAATTTGTTATTTAAAACAAGACCGCAGAGCTATCTATCTGCACGTAATTTTGGCGGATTCATCACAATGTTACACCACCCTTAAGATAGACTGCTGGGACTTAAGCCCGCCTACGTACATAAGTGCATGAATGAATTCTCATCAATAGATAAATTATAAGAGAGCACTAATTCTTAGTCTGTACTGTAATACCGTACTAAAGGGTAAAAACCCGTCACTGACAGCGCTCGTTCTTAAAAACCGTTCACCAGGTTCGAGGCCTATTAATGATGTTATGCGGACTACCCTCTTATATATAGAAAGAATATAGGAAATATACAGAAAGTATTTAGACACACTTCAACAGTATTTTAGGCGTTATTATAGAGTCTATAGTAACGCCTGAAAAGAGACTCGAATCTCCTGTTTGACACAACTCTATTGCAAGTGTCAAAATTATTGGAAGCTAGTTTATAACAATCGCTTCAGTTTTCTTACAAAATTTTATAACATTTTATTTATGTTATATTAATTTCTTTAATTATTTGGGTGCATTGGATATTCTTTATAGCTTGTTTTTTTTTATTCTATCTATCTCTATCTATAACCTCACGCCAGATCCCTTGCGGGGTAGGCAGAGAGTACAGAGTTCCAACAGGTTCTTTCCTTACATACTTCTCTGGCTTCCTCGACTCTCATAGTTCGTCTCATACACGCTCGCCGGTTACGGAGACTCTTGACTTTTCCATCAGATAAGACTCGGTTTATTTTTTTTATTAATGTTAACATATCTCATACTTCAAGATGGCGGATGCTCTAATTCCTTAAAGCCTTTGGCAATATTTTTATTTCCTTCGCACCTTCGCATATTGTGCACCTTTTGCCTTATTCCGATAAGAATTTTATTATATCAATAAAGCGGTGCTTCCTCGGAAGCGAGTGGCGACGTCGACTTGACTAAATTATAATATTCCGCCAGCGCTCAGTGAAATATTTTTTCCATAAAGTTGCTTCTGATTTAGTCGGACGTTCTTCGAGGCTACAAATTTGATTGCAATGAAAGTGCACGGAGAGATTGGTAAGATTTAAATAAATGAGATCAGTCAAGACTAGAACTCGTAGCGGTCTGAGACGGCGGTGATAGGTTAGCGTTCGGCTCGGGCTGTCTGAGATAAGTGGTCATTTGTAAGCCAATTTGAAAGCCTTATGAGCGGCTTGATAAGTTCCAACAGTAGAAGGCAAAAAACCTGCCTCCATCAATGCACACTGGATCCACATGGTGGAGTACGACCTTATTCTTTCTCATCTCGATTCGTGAGAGACGGCGTTTGCACAGCAACGGGACAGTACAGACTGATTTATTATTATTATTACCACGACAGCGCTGATTCTTCATTGATTGAACATTATTTCCTAAATTTCCCTAAAACATTTATGTAATTAAAAATACACACCGTCACGCCTATATTCCCCAAACGGGGGTGACAGGTGTACTGAGTACGCCTACGATGCGCCGACGATGTTAGGTCCCATGTAATAGGGGGCGAGCCTATTGCCATATACAGGGCACAATTCCAGCCTCCGGATGTACTGGGAAGTTTTTGTTAGAAAAACTACACTTGTGCGACCTAGGATTTGAACCCAGGACCTCGTGGTCACAAAGCGATGCGCTATGTCGCTAGACCAACGAGGCAAACTAAAAGTAAATAAATATAATTAAGAAAATTCTCTTTTCTCTCTATAACTTCGTAGAATGCTTACCAGTCGTAACTACGTATACACAGGTAAAGGTCAAGTATAAAAATATCATTCAATTATCGACGTTAGTACGAGAGAAGTATATTATTTCTCTGCTCCATAAGACCTCCTACACGAGGGTTTACGCCTTGTCGCGTCCTCAAAGCCCTAAGGCCCCGCTCGCCCTCGCCTGCCTACCTACGTAGCTTTAACTTGTACGTTGTAAAAAAATAAAACTGTTAACTTAGTAAATTGAAGCATTATAGTGGTATAAGATATTTTTATGGGAACACCAGTACTTAGTGTTGAGTGCCGCAATTTCTGTCGATATGTTTCTATTTTGAAATTCAGATTGTTTTTACTTTTTTCCGTGTAACAGACTACTAACATTTTAGTGGGCTAGCTTCAGCTAAATATATGAGTTTGCTCACAATCTGAACGTAATATTTTCCTTGCAAAAAATTGCTATAGCGGCAGTCGATATTTTTGTTTTATCCAATTCCACTTTGAAACAAAATACCTCTTCTATACAATATAATGTGACCATTGTTATTTTGGGTGAGAAAGGAATATGTCACTTCTCATTCCCGGCAGCCTCGCGGGCAAATTGGCATAACATTTCAAAATAAACAAGCACTAGAGTGAAACTCAACGCATCAACGCGAGAATAATTAACGCGTATGTTTATATTTAAAAAGTTATCTGTGACAGCTGTACCGATTTCCATAAAGCCTTGAATTTGCGCGTAGGTTACCAAACAATGGCGTGTGACGCATCCAAGCAAGTCGTAGAGAAGAATGATGAAGAATAAGTTACTTATAAGCGTTAGAGACAGCCGTATGGATGTCAGTCACACCAATGACGAGTATTGTCTTCTCTAATCTGCTACGGTGCTACAAACAATGTCATTGTTTGATAGGTTCTGTAATTGCCGCCAAATTTGAATTTGCATGCAAATTTTTGAACGCGTTATGTTTTTGAAACCTTATGTCTATTTTGTAGATGAATGTGACAGCTTAGAACACAAAATAATTTGTGGGTATTGTTGAAAATAAGTCAAGAAATAAGATGCCTATTTTAAGGACCCTTTGAAAAGCTTGAATTTCGTACTAAGAACACCATCCTAAAGCCACAAATATATATATTTTTTATATTTTCTTTTACATTTACATACTATATAAAAAGTGAACCGTATATATATCGTCACACCTAATGAAGGTTATTCGTGATCTAACTACTTGACGCTGCGTCATCCCTGAATCAGAAGTACATAATACAAAACTAAGTTGAAAATAAGTCATTTTCAAACGGCTTCCGATTTTAGCACAAGGGCGTGACCCGGAGAATTATCTAAGGCTTTGTTTGTTAGCTCAGAGAATATCAGAGAACTTGGAAGACGCGAACGGGTTATTGTTATATTCCATTCGCTTTGCGGAGATCTAGTGGTAAAGGTCGGAACAAATTTTTGGCAATGCCATACCTTGTGTAGCGCAGGCTTCTTTTCATAATTATTCTTACACCTTCGCAATACGGATTTCGACAGGGACTGTCGACTGAAGATGCGGTTACAGCACTCACTTCCTGTATAGTAGAACACGTTGATAAGGGGAAAAAATGCGTAGCAGTGTTTCTAGACCTAAAAAAGGCATTTGACACTGTCTCTGTCCCGATTCTGATACACAGGCTTGAAAAATATGGTTTCAGAGGTACCCCTCTTTCATTATTAACTGATTACTTACACAATCGTATACAACAAGTTAAGCTAGGTAACAACCTCAGTGATACCGCAAACATTACCTACGGAATTCCTCAGGGAAGTGTACTGGGTCCTACGTTGTTCTTGCTGTACATAAATGATCTATCTAATTTGAAGATACCTAATACAAAGATATTCTCCTACGCAGATGACACTGCTGTTGTATTTACAGGAGACTCATGGACAGAAGTACAAAATACAGCTGAAAAGGGGCTTTCTATAATTGCTAAATGGCTAAACACTAATCTCCTGACCCTAAACATTACAAAAACTAATTACATAAGTTTCAATATTGACAAAAGAACACAACCTAGCAATGACTTTAAAATTACCATACACAATTGTGGAAAGCCCCCAAACACAATATGTCCCTGCCCTTGTATCAATAAAGTTACGTCAACTAAATATTTGGGAGTCATTGTTGACCAACGCTTATCGTGGCACCCACACATTGAAATGGTTATGACTAGAATAAGGAAACTAATGTGGGTCTTCAAAAAACTAAGACATGTCATCCGTAAGGAACTCATTAATAAAATTTATTACGCACTTGCTCAATCTATATTAGGTTACTGTATCCCCATATGGGGTGGTGCAACAAAAACAAAATTTATGGATATTGAGAGAAGTCAAAGGTCCCTTCTTAAAATTATGTACTTTTTGCCGTACAGATATTCCACTAATGAACTGTATATCTACGGTGACGTTCTAACAGTCAGGAAACTATATATTTTAAATTCTATACTTAGACTTCACAAGATTATAACATACCACCCAAATAAGTTAGTCACCAGGAGAAAAGACAGCGCTATTCAAATTAAAACAGTCAGAACAGCCTTTTCCGCTAGACAAAATGAGAGACAAACTGGCTATCTATATAATTTAATAAATAATAAACTTAATATCTATCCCCTAAACCATTACGATTGTAAGAGGACTCTGATAGACTCTGATAGACTCTGACGGACGATTTAGCGCAGTGGTTAAGAGCTTGAGCTGCTCCACCCACTGTGTCGAATAGTCGCGGGTTCGATTCCCGCACGGGACAAATCTTTGTGTGATCCACAATTATTTGTTCTGGTCTGGGTATTTGTTTGTAAATTTTCATGTTTGTAAACGCACCCACGACACAGGAATAAATCCTAGTGTGGGGCTACGTTTTTTAAAAAAAAAAAAAAAAAAAAAAAGAAAGAAAGAAAGAAAGAAAGATGACCTGGTTAAAATCTCTAAACTATACTGAAACAGAAAATTTATTAAAGAAAATAGCATAGTCATATTTATCTACTTATACGTATATATCTATATTTTGATTTAAAATATATAGACCCTCCATAACTAGTTTTAATTACACACACATACACACACACACACACACAAAAACACACACATACACATACACACACACGCGCACGTACACACACACACACACACACCCACACATAAACATATGCATGCTTTTATATTAGATAAATTTAATGTTCTTAATATAATATAATTTTATTTTATTCTATGTGCAAACACGGGATGAAAGAGCGGTGGCTTCCTGCTACAGGTATTTCATACTTACTAGGAAAGTCACCACAATATCATTGTTAATATCTAGATTTTTAATGAAATAAATATTTTTGATTTTTTGATTTTGATAATACCCGCAGTATCACTACATCATAAGAGTGAGAAGGACACATAATATTTTAAATCGTCTTACGTAAACAGCAACTTTCATTGACAGCCAAGTTGGTTGACGTGGGATGCTTACCCTGTTATATAAATAAATAACTCATAAAAGGCAGCATAATTAAATAACTGTCAAAATAAATCTACTTATAACCCACTGCAAGTTATATTCCTCCACACGCCCTGGACAACTGTTAAGCAGGTACAAAATTAAAAATGCAATCAAATGTCAATTTACACAACATATCTCAGAGCAAAGACTAAAGCATCTTTGCTCTGAGCAATATATTATCGTTCTAACTAATATTTCAAATTTAAGCAGTAACCTAGGCTATCGTTAGGGAAAGCTACAACTATAATCTAGTAGAAATTCTTTTGCTAGATAATGGCAATGGTCGCGAGCCCCATCACAAGTTCTCTCTCCCGGTTGTCGCGGCCGTGTGTCGCGCAAGGCTGCGCCCACGCACCGCTAAGTTTCTATTTATTGTGATTTACCAAACGGACGGTATGTTTAACACACCCAGCTATTATTAGCCCACATTATTTTAGACGATGCCTGGAAACTGATTTTGTTAATACGCGGCAAGAGATCTAAATACGCCTTGTTAAGTGGAATATCCGGGTGCTGAGTGAAATGACCATGTGCAGGATGTTTAGTGTATCACTGTTGCTCTTTGTGCCTTAGTGGAATTAAATATTGTCCATTGTCTTCAACTGTTTGTAATTCTTCTGCCGAAGTTTTCGATTTTTTTATTTGTTCACTCTGGCAAATATGGCAAACGTGTAAATAGTAGTTCCTTCCATCCTTCACCATCAAGTTTTTGGTTAGATGAAAACAAGTGAAACATCAAAACCACGCAATTTCCAACCTATCTGACAAGCAGAAAAGTAAATATTTTTCTGAGCATTTCCAAGTTCGTTTAACACAAATCACATTTCTTTGTTTCACATCATTTTTTTCCGTAACGTACGTACCTATGTATTACAGACGTCAATGTCTGCTAAGAATCACCTAAGCAATAAATCTATCTTTTATTTATCCACACGCTACATACAAATAAAGATATTTATTTATATTGCAAACATTTTTTGTATGTAAACAAATACTGATGTTTCGATTGCTTTTTTAATATTTCACTTTCTATTAGTTTATGATAAACCTTTTGTTAGGATACTTTGTGTGGGGACGGGGTAAGAATATAGTTTTTCCATCACAGTCTGGTCCGTTTGGTTGCAGCATTTTTGAGGCGATTTCGGGGGTGTCTACAACCCATCAGTTTGGGGTAGGTGTTTTCGAAACACCATCTTTGGAATAGCGATATCCACAGAATTCAAGGACCTGGCGGCAGTCGGTTTAGTGCTTAATTCTTAAAGGATTGACATCTGGTAGATGATCTTAAAATAATAATGCCAAATCATTCATATATCTTAAAATTATAAGATGTTTTCGCCAACCCGAGATAATGGTAAGGAATAAAATGGTTATGGAAGATGATGTTGAAATACTGTTTTTAAGTTTATACCTCATATGTGAAGTCATTAAGAATCATTGCGTTTGGTGGATTTTTGGAGTAAAATACGCTACTCCATCTTACGGTAAATTGGTAAAGAGCACTGCCTGTAAATAATCCCCCTGTTATACTTACTGTCCTACTTTATCTGGAGCTAGTTATGCAATATATGTATATACATATTTTAAATCTTACGCTACGACTTAGTGGCCATGCATAATGTAAAGCCTGCAATTTCCCGGTATTTTTAAAAATTGATTAACTATCGGTTAAAAATAGTGATCGAATTTGCCCTTTGTGGGGTGGGGTAGAAAAAAAATAACGTTTGTGAATTCAGTCGGTCTCGATCGTTCGGCTAGTTAACACCCCTACTACTAGGGGTCCGACAATGGCTCGTGACAGCCCTAGCTGCAGTAGATTCATGTTTCGCAAGTGAGTTTAATGATACTAACATTATTAGTGATTATATTTTTTTATTTAAGTAAATAAGTTAGGTCGTTTTGCTTCATTAATCTTTGAATTTAAAATATTTTGTCTTAAGTTATTCGACTTAGATCATATACTTAAAATAAAAAAAAGTACGAAATAGCGACAACCGATTTAGAGGTAAAATATTATACACTAATTTCATATTACTAAATAAATAAAGGGTTTCTTTTCCACAAATCTATTGGTCGTTGTGGCGATATTTGCCGAGGCCTTTGTTCTGTAGTGGAAGTCTTTTGGCTAATGACGATTCCATACCGCTGGTTGTTGGATGCCGGTTTTTAAAGGTGCGTTTTAGTTTCGGTTCCTCATAAGCTTTCATGATTTCACATACATTAATAACATGAAAAATTAAATTAACAAATTTTATTGTCTCACTGCTAGGACGGGCATATTACAAATCGACTCGAGAGAGACTAGGTCATCCACCGCTCGAACCCAACGCGAATTTGTGGAAACGGCTCTGTGACCACTACGGAACTTATTAAGCCGACCATCCAACCCGGCTTACCAACGGCCACATTAAGTGGCAGCCTGGTCACCCATCTCAGACTAACCGAGTTGAACGCTGCTTAATATTGGTGATGGCTAAGAACACCGCGGTCCCGCGGGGCAACCAACGCCTCCATACCAAATATTAACTTGTTTTCCAAAAAGTAAAATTGCAAGTATATTGAACTTGCAATTTTTATCCGCGTGGTTTAATCTGAGCAACCTGATAGACCGAGATCTATCAGGCGTGATTAGATTGAAAGATTTATATTTCAATACCTTTTTCGCTTTCAATAATAACTATAATTCTTTGATATATATAATACTATACGATTCATTGCCTCGTTGGTCTACTTGCGCAATATTTTGAGTTTATATCTCAAATCAAACAGTGTTGTTGAGGTTTTGTTAACGAAATTCTTAGTAGAAGTCTTGAGTCTAGAATTGTGCCAAATATATTTGGGAATAGGTTCACTTTCATTGTAAATTTTACTTAAAATGATTGGCATAATTTGGGTGTACACTATCACCCCTGTTTGTAAAATACTGTGTTTATTTTTGATAAGGACTAGTCAGCGACTGACCCTTATTTCACCAGATGGAGAGTGACGATTGAGGTAGGAATGTAGATCACTGACTCTGTAAAGGCCTACTCACTCTGAAATAGGCCGAGGAGACGGAAATTGAACCGAGTTCCTATTGGTATGATCAGTTAGACTCGCCTCCTCGTAGAACAACTCTGCGGCCTCCTAAACGAGCAGTTGTTGTTTTTTGATGAAACCACTTTTTGGGCACTAAGTAATATTCTATTTGTTATGCGTTTTTTTTAGTAATTTAGATAACTTTCCATGGAAATATCGCAATGAACGCTGTGAACGTTCCATCTCGTATATAGCTATTAACCGTAGGTGTAGTTTATATTTGTGTGTCGGTCATGCCGTAGTACGCTGGAGTTGGCAATGGACGTTACTAAAAAAAACGGATTCGGAGCAAACTCACCTGTCAAATGGCATGTCTCTCTCGCAGAGAATTAAGCCGGGCTTCATATCTGCCTGAATATATTAGTGGCGCATCACAAAAATTTGGTCATTTGAGTGAGCACTCTAATATCAAAACTATAAAGTTTAATTTTCCCTGTTCTTACATTTTCGGTTGAGTCGCTATTTCAGCCAGGGATGAATTGAACAACGGGTTTCAAGGATTTTGATTTTCAATAACGTTGTAGTTGCATAATAAGTTGAGTTAGATTTATTTATTATTTTAATCGTTATCCATCATACATTTTCCTCGGAGTTAAAAATTTAGTATTTGACTAACTCAGTAGGATCTATAGATTTTTCTCAAACAGATCATGAAAGAGACATAATTTTAATATCATTTAGACTTTAAACGAGTTTATTTCATTAGACAGCATCGTGAGATCTTATTTGTCAGCTATATTTTCTAGAAAATTCATATATTTTAAGATCATCAAATTCAGTCATTTCTTTTGATTCGCTTGGTTCTTTACTATTATTTAGTGGTTTTAAATTGTTTTTCTGAAAATCATAGGTATGTTTACTTTTTTATAGTAAGCTAATTATTGCTATACTGGCCGGATCAAATTTAAACCAACTATTTTTTTTCGTATAATTCCTGCGGGGCCATCAACAAATTGTCAATTTATATTTTTTAATCATATCTAACTACTAATCTACCACCGGATCGGAACCCGGTCTCCACTGAGAAGATCCGGCGAGAAACTCAGCGGGTTTGTCCTTTAATTTTTTTTCTTGTCATTTATTAGCTATTACTATGTACTTTCACTGTGTATTAGCTATTGTATTGATCATCTACCTCCAAATAAAAATTGCGTCAAGCATTTCCTCATGATTACAAATATTCAAACACTCACATTTACTATAGGATAAAACAGCTTATATAGAATTATAGCCGTTGTGTTTCTAGGCCATTCGTAGTTGGTAAATTGTTTACTAGAAACCGACGCCTACGCACCTACAACGCGGCAACTATGTTATTACCGGAGCGTTTTACAAAATTCTTCGTATTATGATTAGCGGGCATAATGTTTACGAAGCGATATTGAGGCTTTTGACAAAACAATGCCAAGTTTTAAACATTGATGTTTAATTGGATAGTCCCTTGTGTTCATTGCTCACAGATTTAAGAACGCAGGTCCGATTTTGACCACCATTAATCGACATACACAATGATGAATAACCATTACGAGTAGAAGTTGGAGAAGCGACTAACTCTATCGCCGCAACTATATGATAATTCGAGGCTTTTTTACTTATCTCACTACTGACACTAAATTCTATATGTCGGTGTGGTTATTATCTGTGGCAAATAGTGCGCGGGTTGTCCGCTAGTCATCACTACGGCCGCGCGCTGACGGAATGCCAGATGAACGGGATTTTGAATTAGGAAGATGAACAGAAAAAAAATGAGGAACGATGCGAGGACTACGTGTCATGATGGTCGTCCTGCCCTGTTGATAATTGAATGGTTGAGATTGTGTTGTGTGGATAGTTATGTGATTAAATAACTAATGGAAAATCATTGTGTTTAGCTGTTTAGAAACCTAACCCCGCCCATGTCTGAGTCTGAAGATTGAGCTCTTGTGCTAGTTAGTTTGGCCATCTGACGACATATATAATACTACACATTATTTTTATCTGATAATATTACAGTAGCTATTCTTTTGACACAGCTTCAATTAAAGTTGCTATATTAGTAGGTTTTAGATTTATTCCGCTTTTTTTAATTTGTCCTTAGTTTGTTTATTGTGGAAACAGACGATTCTCAGTTCGGAACGAACTAAAAGAGTTGAAGAAGTCAGAGAGGTGTGTTAGAAAAGTATCTGTTGGAACTCTGTTGTTTCAGCCTACCCCGCAAGAGATCTGGCGTGATGATATAGATTTTGAATTTTTAGAATTTTTAATTATTTCGTACGGTGGCATAATCTAGGCGACTAAACGCACCCACGACACAGGAATAAATCCTAGTGTGGAGGTACTTTTTTAAGATAAAAATAAATATACCACTAGTTCATATTTATATTAAACGCGATCTCAGACAGATAGGCGGTGTCGTTATATATACCTGTCCCATTTCCAACACGTGATTCGTGTTGCTAAAATAAAATGTCTATGTACAATAAAATGTTAATGTTTTGAAAACATTATTGCGTTGTAGAGACGATCTGGCGTCTTTATAAATATAAGAGGTGTATGAATGGAATTGGTATTGTTTACCTACTAGAAATCGTCTGCTGGGGGTGGCCATGTGGTGTGGGCCGCTTCCTTTCCTCCTATATGGTTGAGGGGGAGTGATAGCTGCTCTGGTAATCATATTTATGAGTGAGCGCTGCTTATAGGGACTGGTTCACCTAAGATCCTTTAAACTTCTCCATCTATATGCCTTGCGGGGTAGAAAGAAAATACATTTCCAAAAGGTTCCTCATATTTATTCTTAAAAAGTATTCATTCGTCTCAATCACTCAATATTACTTCTTTACTTACTTGGAAGTAACTTTTATATCATCACGCCAGATCCCTTGCGGGGTAGGTTTTACTTCTGTATTCTTATCTGTATATGTTGATTAAAATTATTGATCGAACCTTTGTTTTTTTCTAGAGTCATACTCATCACTCAACTGAACATACGCACAATATACGTTGGTAGGGTGGCACGTTAATTGAAAATCATTGGAAATCGTTAACAATGTGTCGTATACCATTTACTTACTTAAGTTCTAACGCATGCGTTGGAAATACTTATAGGCCCGATAACTGAAGTGGTCGTCATCGAGCCGTCGGCACTCAAACAGCTGAAGTAGGCTTGAAGGCGATCTCGGGTAGGGGGCGTTTAGAAAAACAACGCCTATCGCCACTCGCGCTCGAGTGCTGATCGCAGCACTACGCAGCGATTCTGGACCGCCACTCTTGTGTAGGGTTGAAAATTAACGGATTTTATTGTACGGAAAAATCACAATTGCCTCGTTGGATCTTGTTGGCTTATTGGACTGAGGAAACCTCAGGCGCATTTCGAGCCGATGGGATCTTTTGTGCTGTCCTTGCCCAGAGATGCTCTTACGTACCTGAAGAACCAAATACTCCCTGTACCAGGCTGTAGATTCCAGCAGGGGGGAAGAGCCGAAACTCCTCTGGGTTCGGATAGGCCACTCCCAGTCGCTTAATTCGCCGCGCCGCCAGTGCGTCGCAGTGGCAGAGGACGTGCTTAATGGTTTCAGTCTCTGTGCCATAGTTCCCGCATACCACGTCGCTGCACAGGTTCATCTTGTGTAGATGTTATTTTGTGCCATAGTGGCCTCTATATGCTCCAATTAGTTGCCTTAGTTGTAGTCTACTGTCTTTTAGTACTCTTTTGCTGTCGCTGTCACACCATGTGGAGAGAAATTCCTTGGATTGTCCCAGCCCTGTGTCCCACTCTTTTTTGTGTTGTTCAGGCATATTTGAAGAGCGCGCCTCTGTAGGCACCATCTGGTATGCCTATGAATGGTTCTGGACCAACAAGTTTCTCCATTGCTCCCTTTCTGGCCAATTCATCCGCATGCTCATTGCCATCAACCCCCGTGTACCCAGGGGCCCAGAATAAGCTGACCGTGCTGCGCGCTCCACATCTAACAAGAAGGTATGCACACTCCACAGCCAGTGTCGAGTTTAGCTCATAGGAGCTGACGGCTTTGAGGGCAGCCTGACTATCACTACAAATGTAGATTCTCTTGCCTGTAATTCGTTTGTCCAATATCTCTTTTGCACAAATAATTATCGCATAGGTCTCTGCTTGGAATATCGACGCAAATCTGCCCATGCTTTAACTTAGATTGTATCCTTCTGTATATACATCGGCTCCAGTTACAGACTTGGTTTTAGATCCATCAGTGTACCATATCATTTGTTCCTTACCTTGCTTATTTAGACCACTTTTCCATTGTTCCCTGGTAGGGATGTGGGTGCTACATCTTTTGTTGAACATGTCAAGATCTTGTCGCTTTTTATGTTCCTTATGTCGTCTAGTTCCTTGTCTGGCGCTAGCTTGGTGTGTTCAAGGCTTGGCGCTGTTATGCTCCATAGTCCAGTTTTCTCTAGCCAATAGAGTGCCTTCCTCGCTTCAGTCTCAATGACGATATGTAATGGAGTGAGATTGAGTAACCACTCCATAGCTGCCGTCGGTGTTGTTTTGAATGCACCTGTGATGGCCAGGCAGTCTGTCCTCTGTAGTTTCGTAAGAGCGTCCCTGCAGGTTTGTGTTTTGGTTCTGGGCCATCGCACGATGCATCCATACGTTAATATCAGTTTTACCATGATTTTGTATATCCAATGCATTATTTCGGGATGTAGGCCCCATGTTTTTCCATATGTTGACCTACACATATTCAATACCCTCAATGCCTTAGTTAAGGTTTGCTCAACATGTGCATGCCACCGTAGTTGCTTATCTAGTATTACTTCCAAATATTTAACTTCAGTGGCCCATTTGATTTTATTGCCGTACATATGAAGGTCATGTAGGCCTGTTAGTACCTTTTTTCTTGTGAATAGGATCACATTAGTCTTTTTCGGGTTAACCGAGAGGCTATTTGTCGTACACCAATTCGTTACTTTGCCGCCGTTCCTCGTTGAATAATGTGTGTGGCGATCGGGACGTCTTGTGGTCGAATCCTCAGTCGCACAAAGTGTACCATTTCTACCGAAAAATTCTGAGTCTGACATTCTGCCCTGTCTGGCAATAGGCTCACCCCATACTACTTACGAACCTAACATCTTCGGCTATATGTGGTTGCTTATAATGCACCTCTGCCACCCTACGCACTGGGAAATTATTAACAACCTTAACAATCAATCTCATCAAACTTATAAAGTTCTTATAAAGTTTTCACCAAACCTAAATGACAATTTTCAAGAGTAGTCCCAAGTTTTATTTAAATCTTTACACAAACAGTGATTATATGCACCCTAGCCAAATTGGGCGTTCGGGAAACTGCGCAACATCTTCTCATCCAAAATACCTCAGTGCCTAAAGACTAAAGTTTTTAGTCAATGTGTGTTACCAGTGATGACATATGGATCAGAGACGTGGTCTCTTACAATAGGTCTCATAAAAAAGCTCAAAGTTGCTCAGCGAGCTATGGAAAGAGCTATGCTCGGCGTTTCTCTACGTGATCGAATCAGGAATGAGGAGATTCGTAGAAGAACCAAGGTCACCGACATAGCCCTCAGGATTAGCATGCTGAAGTGGCAATGGGCTGGCAACATTGCGCGAAGATCGGACGGGCGTTGGGGCAGAAAGATTCTAGAGTGGAGACCACGTATTGGCAAGCGCAGCGTAGGACGACCGCCTGCCAGATGGACCGACGATCTTGTGAAAATCGCAGGAAATCGTTGGATGCAGGTGGCATCGGACCGGTTACGCTGGAAAGCGATTGGGGAGGCCTATGTTCAGCAGTGGACAAGTATAGGCTGAAATGATGATGATGATGAGCCAAATTGGAAGGAGGGATAGACCAGTCGATCTTGAGCAGAGTTGTAGTACAAAAGTGACGAGCTGGACCCGAGCAACATGGAGGACGAGAACAGGTTCGTAGATCTGACCTGAGTGCTGGTTGACATGCAAGCCACGTTACTTTCTACCTAATGAAATTGAAAGTATATGTATTAGGAGATTAGGATTGTCAAAGCGATTGTTTAAATTCTGGTTCTGCAATTGGGTCCCAGCTGAAACGACGGTAAAGACAGACACTTGACGCTGACTAGGCCTGACGTACGATCTTCCTCTTAATTGAGGGTGAGCTAGTTACTTTAATAGTAGACTGCTTGTCCGGTGCTTCATTATCAGCGTCCACTACAGAACAAAGGTCTCCTCCAAAGATCGCCCCCATAACCGGCTTAACAACTTTATAATTGATTTTATTCACCTTATACTAACTCTTAGTGTTTCGAGCTTTGTTTCCATACAATAAATCAGGCTGTATTATCCCACTGCGAAAGTAGAGTCAAGAGAGACTGGGTCTCCACCACGTGAACCCAGTGCGGATTGGTGGAGACAAGTTTGTATCAAGCTGCCCGTAAGACTTCCAATAGCAACTTTACAACTACCACATGAAGTGGTAACCGGGACCAAAGACTTACGTGTGGAATTGGAAATGCCACAAACGGTCACGCATCTCCAACTGGCAGAGCCAAACGCTGAGCGATCAGCCGCTTTGAATACGGCGGTACCACAGGGCTACGAGCGCCTCAAATATCATTCGTAATTTTTTGTTCCTCAATGTCAAAAAATACTATTGTCTCAAACGTATTTATAAAGTGACGAACTATGAGAGTAGAGGAAGCCACAGGGGTCTGTGAGGAAAGAACCTGTGGGAGCGTAATGATAGAGATAGATGTTCTAATTAGAGAATCCCAATTAAAATGTTGGCTGTGAAATTGATGAAATCCCCAACCGTTTTATCTTTTGTTATTTACCTTCAAGAATCATAATAATTGAAACAAACTTGACAAATCGCTCTTCAACTTCTCGCAAAAAATGTGATAGGTTATTTATAAATATTTCTACGTAAACGATTCGAACACGTTGCGTGACGTCTCGATTACAGATGGCATTCGATATTTTTAATTAATTAGCGATATAGAATAGGTCGTTTTATATATGTTATTTTTGGATAAGAAACAGTTTTTTTTTATTTTATTTATACATAAATTTCGTTTGTGATTCGCTTGAGCTTGAGCTTTGATTTAACGCTCGCCAAAACAACCCTTTTATATAGTATACGGAAGCCAAACAAGTAGTGAGAATTGTTAATCAATTTGGAACTATTTCAAAAATATTAAAAAAAATATAATTTAAACAGTAGACCGCCGGTTATATGTAGTTGTAAAAAATGAAAAAAAGCTTTTACTAATGTTTTTGGCATGTAAGTAGGTAGGTACAATGAAACAGATTTTTTTATTCGTGAGATCTTGCACATATTTGTACGGGTTTCTTAAAAAGTCACTATTTCTGCATTAAAAGGCCTCAACCGGGCTTTTGTTTGTTGAAGAGCGTGCGCTTATAAAATATATTAATGCATTTCAGCGAGTACAATTGACCGAAAATTATCATTAAAAAGGAACGTAGTTAGGTCTATCGCTCGTTCAAAATGATAGCCCCTATTGGTTATCATTTTGAACGAGATTACTGCCATCAGTACCATGGAAGAAACTAAACGATAAGTTCACAACCAAATAGTTTTATTTCCTCTTAACAGCGCCTAAGAATGGTGCCTAATATGATATCATTCTAACAATAGATCATGTTAGACTAGGCTGGGTAATTTTTACAGCTTTATGAACAAGGGGATACAGTATAAAATGGTACAAATATCTGAAGGGCAAGTCAAGACCGTAGCCGGCGAGTGTATCATACTAACTATGAGAGTGCAAGAAGCAAGATAGGTCTGCAAGAACAAAACCTGTTAGAACTCTGTACCATCTGCCTACCTCGCAAGGAATATGTCGTGATGATGTAGATAGATAGATTGAAAATATATTTTGGGCAACCCTAAGGTTTATAGGACTGGCAAGCTGCAGCGACAAATAGTGAAGTGGGCAACACTGAAGTGGCGATGAGCGGCGCGTGTCTGAGCACGCTGCGCTGGCGATTGCTCACATAGCTGTCTGCCGCAGTGCTCTTATTTGCTGTGGCTAATTCACGTAACACGGCGCGTTACGATAACTTCCTGAGATTATCTTTTAATCGACCACTGGAGTACAGTGGCATACAAAATATCGTTACCCCTCCTTCGCACGGACGCTTTTTCAACACGCAAAGCTGCAACGCTGTACAGCGCTATTAAAAAAATTACGGTTAGCCATTTATTTCATTGCAGCGCTTTATTAAAGCGCGTTGAAAAGCGCTCGTCTAAACATAAAGTTACACAATCGTTTCACGAAGATATCGTGGCATGTCACGTGTAGTCATATCGAATAAGGTCCTTCGGCTTGTAGAGCCAGCAACATAAGTCGCTTAACATTCTCAGTTTTTCAAATCGGTAGTAGTTAATACAAACTTTGGTGAACATTGTCAAAACTGGTGAACCAAAGTACTAGTTACATATTGAATA
Organism: Phalera bucephala; assembly: GCA_905147815.2. Lineage (NCBI taxonomy): Eukaryota > Metazoa > Arthropoda > Insecta > Lepidoptera > Notodontidae > Phalera > Phalera bucephala. The sequence continues at coordinate 2,160,085 of LR990609.1, read as the reverse complement.
AATGAATTTGATGAGAAACACAAGTGTGCAAACGGTTTTTAAAAACCCAGAATGTTAAAGGACCTATGCTGCTGACCGTACAAACAAGCCAGGAAACAACATGCTATTGGAAGGAGTTTGTTTTTTATTTTCTAAGACTTAAGCCCCGGCGCGTAGACTATAACAATTGGAGTTAGCGACAATTGAGTCATGTAGAAGCAAAACCTTTTCTTATACTTTTGTGTGTGTGTGTGTGTGTGAATGATCTACTCTGTTGGCCGCGGGGCCTTTACAGCTTTACCGGACATGAGGGCGAGCCTGCAACCACTACGCTGGAGCCAAAAGGGCAAGGGGGCAACTAGCCCAAGGGCGCCTCAAGGAGGAACGGCCTCGGTTTGGACAGTCGCTATGGGGAGGGCGTATACTAAGTGTCTCGCCGTGGTGCTCTGCACCGGCCGGCGGGCAAGTGATTCTTCGACGTCGTCGGCGAGGACGGTGTCTGATCTTGAGTGCGGTATCTGTATCCGAAAGTAAGGAAGTAAGGGCATCAGGAGGTACGGTGAAAGCATGCCGCGGAAGGCGGTAGCGGCTGATAGGAGGGGAGTTAGGTTCGTAGTCGGCGGCAGCTCCGAAAAACGGATTTCTTTTTAATACAGGCGCATTTCGGTTCGAGATACAGATCGGAATTTTAATTCGAACGGCTTTGCGGAGGAACGGGTTTGAACCGTTTGGAGTCTATCGATGTGAGAGCGGCCGGCGTGCCCGACTTTACTTACACGTCTGCCACCCCCGCTTGGGGAATATAGGCATGACGTTGCTTGAAGAGACTAGCATCTCTAAAAATCTTGCGGTAATGTACCGACTCCTATAAACTGGAAGGGCAACTTATATTTGGCCAAGTAAACGCAATATGTTATGTTACAGTATTTTTCACATAGGATGGGTACTGACAGTTTTAATTGCCAAACGAAATTAATATTTAATTCAATGGTGTTAAGGCATAAAACCTGAGGCGCTCGTAGCGCTGTGCGACCGCGGTGTTCTTACCGATTACCAAGGTTAAGCAGCATTCAACTCGGTCGGCCCGAGATGGGTGACCGTTTGTTGCATTTTCTTATTCGAGCGTCTTCGGAAGGCACGTTAAGCTGTTGGTCTCGGCTACCACTTAATGTGGTAGTCGTTATGCCGAGTTGGAAGCCTTAAAGGCGGCTAGATAAGTTCCAACAGCAGGTGGCCACAAACCTGCCTCCATCAATCCGCACTGGGTCCGCATGGTGGAGTATGACCTAATCTCTCTCACCTTGATTTGTGGGAGTCTTAATATTAAGGTATAAAAGAAACGGATAGAAACGGGCATGCCTCCTATTGCCATTGAATAAAGTATAATTTCGTTTGGCAATTACAACTGTCACTACTCATCCTATGTGAAAAATACTTTAAGTGGTCTGTGGTACTTAAATATTCTTTACAATGTTGTATTCGAGGTAGAGGCTTCGCTCTGAGGAAATAAAAGTTCTAATAAATTATATCACTGATTATAATCAGTAATATAATCTCTTTGATATAATAATAAGCCCGCAGGGCAGCTTGCGGCGAGCTGTTGGTGAGTAACGACACCACGGACCCGAGTGCGTCAGAGAGTCGGTCAGGGCCCCAACTCGGCATGTCTTCGTCGGTCGAGTGGCCGTCCATAGAGGAGCCGTGAGAGCTATATCGACGTAGGAAGATAATGCGGTCCTACGTCGATGTACTCCAGGGGTAGAAGTGTTAAAGGGCGTAACGCCGCGAGTAACTTCGGCAAAAGCGCAGCACACCTCTCTACACCCCTGAGCCGCTCACACCTGTGTTGCCCTCAGTTGTCCTAGGACGACCGTTTGAGGGCCCATGAGTCACCGCCGGCCATGGGTAATTAGGTATCACTAATTATGGCCGGTGTCCGTCCCCTTTGAAATAGTCCAGTTTTTGTCCATCAAACCTCATTTACATAGCCCTTGTTTTCTTTCCATAATTTACAATAGTCCTTAGGCCTTGCACCTGCCGGGGTCAGTTCGCTGGTTATGTTTTTTCATTTTCAGCAAGTGATCTCAGCAGGTGGCTTACATAACATTAACTTCTCGCAAAGGGCCTGTGCGTGTTGGACCCATGTCCCCATGCAAGCCTTTCATAGGTCTGGGTAAATAAAGCCCGTGAATCTCAGCGAGATACATATAATAATAATAAATGATTTATTTCAGACCAATGATCCATAGTATATTAGTACAAACTTAAACTAATGTTAGTTCATTATCTTAAACTAATTGGGTACATACAATACCTCGACACATATGCCCGTGACCACTGTCTCACAAAAGGTCCATCGAACTTAATGGTAACTTTTGAAGAATGTTATTGGCAGAACCCTGACATCTCTGTCACGTACAGGCAATTCGCTTACGCATAATGGCATGATAATCATCAACACCTACGTTCGCGAACATACCTGACGCACTGCAGTAACGCGGCGATCCCAATAACATTCTCATAGCATTATTATACTGTTTTCGCAGAGTGCTAGCCTTCTACGTATACCGAACCCACAGCTGCACGTTTAAAAAGTTGGACAGAACGCTCTAAAGAGAGTGATCTTTACTTCATCTGTGCAACGTGCAAACCTGCGAGCGAGCTTACTGCATCTTGCCACCAGCACCCTGCGCTCGCTGTCTATATCTTGGTCATCCGTAAGACTGCCCGTGACCACATGGCTGAGGAACTCAGTCACTATTTGAAGTGGTGTTCCTCCCAGACGTACTTAAATTGTACGTAATACTGAGTTCTTAGATTTACGCGAATATTACACATGAAATAAAACTATTTTACGGATTTTATCGCGATAAAATCCGTAAAATAGTTTTATTGTACGTAATAAATTGTACGGTGTAATTTAAATATCCTATGGTGTTAATTATCTCAGTAATCGTGGTTAAACTTCAAGAAGAAAGTAGACCCTTTCTCAGCAGTGCGACAATCTTGGTTATAGGTCTGGGTCGATTTAGCGTAGTGGTTCTGTGTCTTATAGTCGCGGATTCGATTCCCGCACCGGACAAATCTTTGTGGGATCCACAATTGTTTGTTTCGGTCTGAGTATTTGAGGATGTGAATTTTCATGTCTGTAAACGCACCCACGACACAGGAATAAATCAGAAAGAATAAAGAAATAGGTTTGAATGAGTAAGAGAAATGTATCTTTGAAAAAAAAACTTATACACTAATAAAAATTGTACTTTTTAGTAAAATTACATTAATTTTGACACACTTCTTGGTCCAGTAGTTAAGAGCTTAAGCCGCGGCGCCTACTGGATCAAGAAATCGCGGGTTCGATGCCCGCAAAGTTAGCCCCAACTTTGAATGACCCACAAAGATTTATTTCGGTCGGGGTATTTGTGTATGTGAATTTTAGGTTTGTAAACGCACCCAAGACACAGGAATAATTCCTCGTGTGGGGCAACGTTTTTTAAAAGAAAATAAGAAGATATATTGGAAAACGAAATTGCACTCCCCCGAATAATTATCCTATATATTCTATAAGGCCTATCTAGCAACCAAAAGCGTGCACATACGGATCCCTTTTACCTTTTTTCATGTACTGTGGCTACATCCTCAAGATGGAACCATTACATTATCTATGTATTTTCCCGTCATTACTATTGTTAAATGTAATAGGACCAAACTTAAATGATTTTATTCTATAGTGCGACAAGGATATTTCGGCCCGTGGATGACATTGTTGGATGACAAATTTTATAGCAAACGGCGACAAAGTTGCGACTGCCATGGATTGACATTTCACTCGATGACAGCGTTAGTCCCAGAATGGTCACGGGCCAAAAGATCCTTGTATGACTGTAAAAAGACGGTTTCAAAAAGATCCTATCTGTCGAGGTTGGTTTCTTAGCCCGTACAGATTGACGTTACCGTAACCCTATCAAAAAAACGCGCTGTCACGTTGATCTGTATTTTTGTAAGTTTATTGTGTGCGAAGGATGGCATATCAACTTAACAGCATTATGCCAACGTCAACCTGTTCATGCTAAGCACTCACTTCCTTCAGCAACAAGTAATAAAGTTCAATTTGATATTTACCCTACATGTTGTGTATTGCCTAATTATGTCGATAATTGTGTGCGTTTGTCCTGCAGGTCCTTACAGAAGTTGTGCAGTCAGGAAGAGGACCCGGGGAGACCCCCGCAGGGAACCGTAGTGACGTTCGAACCAATACAACACGATCACGATTTTTGTGAAAGGGTGGTAATCAACGTAAGTACAATTTGTCTAAAGGCTTGGTCACATATCCAACGGGGTGGGACGACGACGCGACGCGAGCCTAGCACTGAAAAAAATCCGTTTATAATAGCGTGGCGTTAACGTGACGTTAGCGAATAAGCGTGATGTCCGCGAAGCGTCCGTCACTTTCATGTTCATTGTGTAAATTTATAGTGTGATAAATATAGCTTATCAATCGCTAGTATCACGCAATTTTTCCGAGTTTGCCGTCTGAACTAATGGATCGACGCGACGAGGTATGGAGGAGCGTGACGTGTGTCGTCACAAAAAGATTTACGTTAGCGTGACGCTAGCGAGTTGATACGACATTCTTGTCATACTACAAATGTTCTAAATAAACATGAACGTGACATCGCGATTTATCACTACCGTAGCGTGACGCTACGTTAATCTTTTCGTGCTAAGCCCTCAATATATTACTACACCCCACGTCCCATCGGCGTCGCGTCGCCATCCCGCCCCGTCAAATATGTGCAATAACGTTGGTCGTCTAATATAGTATCACAATTTACAAATTTGCTTTTTTGAATAAGCACCATCGATCTATTATTTAATATTTCGATGATTAGCACTCTATTTTTAAGTTGAAAAATTTCATTTCTCCTCATCTAGCTTTTAAAATTGTATTTATTACTGTTAATCAAGCGATATCTATAAATACTTTTATATTTTTAAGAGTATTAACAAATATGGATGGGGTACATTATTTAGAGATAGATTGAGGCGCTTGTAGCCCTGAAGGATATGTAAGATATTCTTAGCGATCACCAAGATTAAGCAGCGCTCGGCTCGGTCGTATTAAGATGGGTGCCCATTTGTAGCAATTCGATTTACAAGTATCTCTTTCTTTTGAAGGCGTACGGCTGCCACTTAATGTAGTAATCGTTAAATTAAGTCCACCCATACCCTTGTCTTATGGGCGGCTTTGTATGTTCCAACAGCAGGTGGCCAGAAATTTGTCTCTGATAGTCTGCAATGAGCCTGCATGGTCAAGTACGACTTTATCTCGAAGATTGAGGAATGGCTTTGCTTAGCTGTTAGACAGTGATTGGTTGATCATTTACAGGGATCCACAGGATATGTTGTTTCTTTTTTTAATTCAAGTATCATTCAAAACCAACTGAACCTACCTAGATCCAGTGATATTGGTTAATCTCTTCGGAGTATACGGGTGAGTACTCGGGAGAGGACAAGTTTTAAGGATTTTTAGATTGGCTCATATATTTTTAATGCGCTTTTTAATTTAGTTCACGCGGCTTAAGTGTAGCACCTACTCTTATAAAACTTTACCAAGGTATTTTAGTTTCAATATGGTGAACCAGTACCAATGTTATGGTACCTTATTCTACATACTTTACAATTTAAAAAAAATATAGATTTTAAATCTGACGATTTAGCGCAGTGGTTAAGAGCTTAAGCCGCTCCGCCCACTGTGACTAAAAGTCGCGGGTTCGGTTCCCGACCGGGACAAATCTTTGTGTGACCCACAATTACTTGTTCCGGTCTGGGTATTTGTGGACGTGAATTATAAACGCACCCACGACACAGGAATAAATCCTAGAGTGGAGTACGTTTTTAAAAAATAAAATAAAAATACAATATTTTTGACTTTCGTGGTTTTTAGCGGGAAGTCGAAGAGTGATGTTGTCAATTTGTCTTAATTTCCAAAATTTGTGTTATTTCCAATAATAATGTGTAATGTTGGTGGAATATTAACCATTATGTATTCTTATATGTGCATGAGTGAAGGTAATTGAAACAAAGTGATAAAACGTGCCTTTTCGATTTCCCTCAAAACGGCCGTCGTAATTGGTATGTAAAGGGTGGGGTACTTCATCAGTTTCATTATCATCGTTATCATCAAGTTCATCGGGGAATTTAATTAATTTAAACAAATATAAGGCTTGGCTTTGTACCTTCGCCTGTCCGTAAAGGACGAATATTACTACTACTGTTTTTGACTTTCGTTACCTTGATCGTTGTTAGTGCATTGATTTAGATAAAAAGTGGGTCGGGCGGGACTTACACTTTGGATCTGGTTGGCTTCTCCTACGCTACAAATCGATCGGCTAAAGCAGCCTCAGTATAATTATACTGAAGGTTATATTGAAGAAGATAGTATCGGTGTAAAGATGAGAAAGGGCATGCTCCGTTGGTTCGGGCATATAGAAAGAATGCCAGAGGAAAGAATGACAAAACAGATATGCAATGTGAAAGTGGAAGGATGCAGGTACCGGGGAAGACCTAGACTATCTTACCACGACCAAATAAACCGAGTCTTATCTGATGGAAAAGTCAAGAGTCTCCGTAACCGGCGAGCGTGTATGAGACGAACTATGAGAGTCGAGGAAGCCAGAGAAGTATGTAAGGAAAGAACCTGTTGGAACTCTGTACTCTCTGCCTACCCCGCCAGGGATCTGGCGTGAGGTTATAGATAGATAGATAGAAGAAATCGCTTCTCCTTTAAATGAATGTGTAGAGCTACGTCACAAGCTTCATTGCCGGAATGATCGACTAAAACGAGGAATATTGAAGTTGCTTTCACCGCGCTATCCAGATTGCATTCGTTCATTCCCCTACATGTACAAGGTATAAAAATAGTCAACACATAAAAATATGATGCCCACACCATTCCTACGTATAAATGAATATAAAATGCGCTTTTGTTAACATCCGTGGCACTTAAACCGTGTTTATTGTGGCCAGCAATACATTTCCGTCCGTCCGTCTCAAACATAATGTTTATTTTGTTTTTGACTGCCTTTTATCTTTCTCTACTATAACGTAGCTTGTAGATATATTAATCATAACGGGATTTTGTGGTGACGTCAATCTGTTTCCTGGTTTAATAACCGGGGCTCATGTAGGTACCGGTAGCCAAACAGTACTGTTCATTCTACTTGGATATAGGTACGCAAAGTGCATCTACATCCTGAGACAAATAGACCCAATTTGACTCTCGCATCTGCGAAGAATAATGATATCTAGTATGAGGGTATAAAATCCAAAGACTTTTTGAATCATAAGTGACATACGCCTTAGGTCCTTTAATTAGATGTTATTTTGCTTTTTCTATCTCGTTCGTCAAATTGGGGTTCTTACGTTGTCCATAGCGTGGAGAGCTAAAATATCCAACCAAGAATCAACGTCAGAGTAATAATTGTCAAATTAATTAAAGTGTGACAAGACAAGTTGATGTAAAATTAGGGTTATCATTTGGTAAAATTTTCCTACTTTCAGGGAAATATTTCAACAAGTGGGTCCGCACGGTTACTAATTAAATAAAGAACTTGGGTAAATTTCATAGCTAACGGCAACTCTGCGATTGTAATGAACGGACATTTCACTTGATGACACCTTTAGTTCCGATGTCGGCCGCGGGCCACAAGATGCGTGTATGACTATGCATTAATGAAAGGACGATCTTCTACACAACCAATGTTCAGCGATAAAATTTTACTGCAGGAACAAAAGAAATTATTCTACGACCCAAAGCTAATTATGAAGCTACAAACAGATCTGAGGCCTTGTTCAGTCATTCGCCGATTCAAAATTCACAATCCCCGCAAACTCTTTGTAACCAGTTCAATGGTGATCAAAAACTGTACATGCATTCAAAAGCTTTATTTTAAGTGTTTATGTTTCACACTTTATATAGGTCGGCATTTATAAAAACTCAAATACGTATATACGTACATTTAGATATGTACATACGTCCTTTGTTCGCGCGTTCGTTTCTCGACTCCCTCGCGGACCAGTTTAGTATGCATTTATACAGAAAATTGCACAAAGTATTTATTTCTACCTCCATTCAATTGTAAATTGGAAAGGCAATTTTCCTCATACCTGGAATTTTTTAAAGAATAGGCCCAGTATCCCCAAGGTAAATAAAGAATCTAACCAGCAAACTTTAAACATTAACCTAATCGAGTCCTTAACCGCATTCCTCTGTATACTATACTTATCGTAATTAGTGGAATCTAAGATAGAGCTTAAAGTAAAATTGAATTAAAATATTTCCATATAATTTATCTTCAATCTACACTTCGTGAGCAGACCACCCGTATATAAGACGATAATTTAAATTATTAAATTGTTGGTCTAACTCCACTCGAGTACGGGTAACTCGTTCAGCTAGTTTTAGTCACTTGAGGGTCTCTCAAAGCATTTCCACGTTAATAGTACAATATCTACATTTATAAATTAGACAATAATTTAATAAAAAAAAATGACAAAGCAACAATAACATGTAAACAATTGGAATTATAATATAATAAATAATTTAACAAAATATGATTAAATCTATATAAATTAATTAAGATAAAATAAATACATTTGGTTAAAAATGGCTTAATCGACACGCGCGCTCTCTTTATATTGGGTCTGTGTGACAAAAAGGCCGCCTGCCAAATGAAGTTTTATTTTTCTGCTAATTCGGCCGCTCCTGACGGGCAAACGTCCTCGTTTGCTTGAACTTAATCAGAGGGACCCGCCGATATCTCTTCATCGTCTTGAGCTGCAAGACACAAATAAAATATATCAAATTTGTCTCGATCTTAATGATTGATCAGTCACACACCTTTCTTACAGTGAAAAACAATCTTTCTTGTAATACAATACAAGCGTGCACTCCCATCATTGCATACAAATACTTTCAGTAATCCTGTAATATACAGCTCGCTTTCGTAATAAGAATTGTCATACATCGCGCTGAGTGGTGGGGTTCCGGATTCCCCAGACACTCTCATACATTGTAACCGTGCGATAAGAGTCACACGCTGACCGAAAACAGTGGGGCATCTCCCGCTAACCTCGATCACCAGCGTAAAACTGAACTGAGCAGACCCCATGGCAAACCAGTGGAGGTCATCTCGACACTGAACCAGGGGAGGTAAGCCTCACCACTGAACCGGCACAAAGTCCGAACCAGCAGAGCCGAAACTCAATACTGAACCAGCGGAGCCGAAGCTCGACACTGAACCAGGGGAGGTAATCCTCACCACTGAACCGGCACAAAGTCCGAACCAGCGGAGCCGAAGCTCAACACAGGTAACATAGTAAAAAACATGACATTTTACTCACAATAAAAAAACATGGCAGACTTTTCTGGAGTCCATTCTCCTCGCCAGAGAACCATATTTTCCGCTGCAGACTGGGTGGGCTTGCAATAAGATCCTCCCAGCAATCGTAATTCGTAACGACCGTGTAATATCACTTTGGTAATCCGATAGGGACCACGCATACCAGAGTCTAATTTCCCAGAGATACTTTTCTTAATGTTAATCGAAAACCCGGCAGTTACTAAAGCTTGAATAACCTGCCGTAAATTGTCAAGGGCTTCATCAAAGGTGGAAGCTAGGGTAATGCCGTCATAAACGTAAACTAGAGTTTTACCAGATTCTATAAGGAATTTCAAGGTTTTGGATATTATACGTTGATATACGATTTGCGCATTGGCTAAACCATAAGGCATCTTTAAATATTCGAAGTGCCCTTCAGTTGTAACGAATGCGGTCTTCGCAACTGACTCTTCTTCCTGTTTAATTTGGTGGAAACCAGTTGCCATATCTAAGCAGTAGAAGAATTTGCGTTTGCCAAGCCTGTCTATATGGTCGATAATGAGTGGCATGGGAAACCGTTCCATTAAAGTGATCGAATTTAATGCGTGATAGTCGACACACATGCGGTCGGTACCATCCTTTTTCTTGACAATGATTATAGGGCTAGCATAATCTGACTGTGATTCGCGAATTATTTTCTTATCAAGTAAATCTTGAATAATAGCTCTTACACGTATCTTTTCGTCGTGTGACAACTTATAGGGTCTGTAATTCACCGGGGTATCACTAGTAACTCGAATGCACATGGTTCCTGTATTCACAGTAGAAAGTGCAGTGCCCGTTATAAGATGACTCGACAAAATTATTTATTATCGCCGTCAATCGATCGCGATCGGTCCCCACTAAAGGCGTATTAATATCAGAAAGTTCATTCGAGTACACATGGAACACCGGGTTCAAATTATCAATGCGCTTTATGTGTTGTTCGGTAGCCGTGCGTATGTATGCCAAACCATCGCGATTCAACACTTCGGTGCCTATGATTACTGGTAAATTTATGCTATTTGAGGGTACGACTAACAAATCGACCTCTACAGACACGTCTCTAAACTCAACTATCATGCTTACATAACGCGATACTACGTTTTGACTGCCTTATACCATTAAGTAATTGAAAACTTAGTATACGGTTGCATCTAAAGTGCTTCAGCACATTTTCGGCAATTAACGAAACACGTGATCCGCTATCGATAAGTATATCCACCAGTATTTTTTGTATGATGCCGGTAGTAACATCATTATCGTTAAGCCTACCCTGCAGCTCAAAGCAATATTTTATACTACTTTTAGTATTTTGCGAATCTAAACGTTGTTTTGTAAAGCAATCCCGAACCGAGTGACCAGGTTTCTTGCAAAACTGACACAAGCTGACAGCTTTATTTGCGGGTACAACATCTGTAGTAGCAGTACCGTTATTGGAGCTGGATGGCACCGGTTCAGTCCTCAATCGCTTGAAGCAAAACTTCTTGGCGTGCCCAGCTCCACCACACCTAAAACATCTTAGGTTTGAACGTGTGTCGAAACCGTGCGGACGCTTATTGGGTTTCTGCTCTAAACGACGTTTTCCGTTTCCGGGGCGCGAGCTTTCACATGACATTTTAGTTTTATCTGCTACTTTAGGTTTTGTGTAGATGGAAAGAAATTCAACCAAGTCTTTAGGAGACAGTTTCGCATTGGTTGCCGTGGCCCGTATCTGCGCGTCAGTTATTCCACGTATGACAATCGCCACCACTAGTTCGTCACTAAGACCTTTTACGATCTTAAGACGCAACAGAGATCGCCTAGCATAATCGGCATACGTGGCATATCCATCAGAGTCCGTACTCATGACTTCAAATCGAATGCTTGCAGTGTCTACCCTCCGCGAGCACAACGGCCTAAACTTAACTTTAAAATTACTCCAACTGCGGTCATTGGTCACCCAATCGTTTAACCAATGATGAGCCTCTCCTCTCAAACAGTGAGCAATGCGTGACAAACATTCATTGTCATCCCAACTGTTAAGCTCACGTGCCTTGTCCACCTTCTCGCACCAAGAATCGATATCGGTTACACTGGGGTCGAAATTAAAGATATAAAAATGGTTTGATCTGACCTTGGATAATGATGCTAATGCTCCGATGATACGCTCGGTTACGTCCAGCCCAGTGTCGTCCGTGCGCATGCTGGTGCGAGAAGATGGTGGCGGCGGTACCTCGTAGTGTTCCTCCACCACCGCCGCATTCGCCACAATAGAATTATTGGAAACAGGTAGCAGCGAAGGCACTTGCGGCGGCGGAGTAGGCGTACTCGTACTAGCTTGCCCTTCCAGAGCATTCAACCGCTCTAAAATAGCACCCAGAGTTTCCCTAATATCCGGGCTTGCCTCGCGCCTTCTTCTAGTCGTTCTACGTTGGGAGGTAGACGAATTATTTTTCATTACGATTTAATAATTGAAATAACTAGGATGGTACAAAAGCGGCTTTATAGAATGCGAGCCAATCCCACTTCTGAATTTATAAATTAGACAATAATTTAATTAAATAAAATTAACAAAGCAACAAAAAGATGAAAGCAATTGGAATTATAAAATATGCGATAAATAATTTAACAAAATATGATTAAATCGATAAAAATAATGATATAAAATAATTAAATTAGGTTCTAAACACGTCTAGAAGGCGCGAGTGCTCCCGACAAAATGACTTAATCGACACGAGCGCGCTCTTTATATTTGGTCTGTGTGACAAAATGGACACCTGTCAAATGAAGTTTTATTTTTCTGCTAATTCTACAATAAATAAAAAAATGAGATATTTTTATTTTTAAAACAGTAATTATGGATTTTTTGCACAGGAATGACATTTCGAAGTGGTGGAAGAGTGTTTGTAACGTTGTTGACCATACATAAATTCTATATACACGAAGAAAAATATTTTGATTTTATTCTGCATTTAACACATCTTTAGAATGAGCGAAGCCTAATTTATTCTTATCCTAAAAAATCGACCCTTAAGCGATGTCCAACGTGTACTACATCTTCAACTCGAATAATCACTGAAATAAAAATCCCAACTACAAAATCTATTCCTCCTTTCACTGAGTTTTTACAATAGAGTCTACGTTCGTTTATTGCATTTCACTTGAAAGATGGGAATACAATAAAATCACTTATAAAATATCGAACAAATCAACTCACGACCCGTTTCCAACGGCTGAGGCGCTGGCTTTCAATTGAATACACGTTCCTACAAAAGCTCGCTTTGAACTTCAAAAGCACTCTTTGCAGTATTCGTTAAACCATACCTATTCTAAAGGTCACGGAATTTGCGGAAGCGTCTTAATATCTTTTATTTATACAATTGAATATGGACATATTATAAGTATAGAAATATGTGAATGATAGGTCCTAAACGAATTTTAATAATACCTAGTCCCGCGTACGATTCGACCTTGTGATTGTCAGCTGTACGTTATTATAGGGACAGAGCAGTTAAATTTGGTACACTATAGTCCTTTTCACCAGTCATGGGAACACTTACGTTTAGAATTTAACGTTTGTAAAAATGTAATGAGTGTGAAATAGAATCGATTGAATATCATATCGAGAAAATTTATAACGAAGAATGAATCGATATTAATAAAAATAATTTAGTAACAAAAAGAGATGAAAATAAAATAATCTCTTTATTTATTCACGAATCAAGTCATTGGTCAGAAAAATCACCTGACAAATCGCTTGATGCGTGCGTCGCTTACGTGTATTATTATTTAAAAATCTATAAAACTGTTTTAATATGTCAAGATAGCTCATCCACTTTTATTTATTAATTTCTTGACCATGAGAATACTAATTTTTTTTTTCAAATACATGGAATAATATATTCGTAAAAAAAATCGTCTATCGATTCTGTACATTTAAAAAAAACAACATATCGGTAATAACGATTTCATTGTATCAGTCCCTAAAACGCAAACTGTTACAATTTACATAATTGATTAGTAAAGTTTTATTAAATTTTAAGTTTTTTTAATAATTACGCAAAGTTATGTGCAGTATATGATTGAAATGAAAACCAAAGTAGATTTTTGATGAATTTTTATATTCCTGTTTATTTTTTTGTATTCTAAATTTTCAATATTCTTAATAACAATATGGGTGAAATGGAATATGATCAAACGTCACCATGTCCCATGTCTCATGAAGTTTTTTTTTGGCGGGAAATCGAAGAGTGATGTTGTAAATTTGTTTTAATTTCCAAAACTTGTGTTATTTCGAATTATAATGTGTAATGTTGGTGGAATATTAACCATTATGTATTCCTATATGTGCATGAGTGAAGGTAATTGTAACAAAGTGATAAAACGTGCCTTTTCGATTTCCCTCAAAACGGCCGTCGCAATAGGTATGTAAAGTATCCATCACTTTACTATCCAGGGTGGGGCGCTTCATCAATTTCATTATCATCTTTGTCATCAAGTTCATTGGGGGGGTTAAATTAATTTAGAAATGAATATTCGTAAACTTTGTACAATGGCATAATGTAAACGCAATTGCCACTAAAAAAAAATGCCTCATAAAAAGACTACAAATAAGCATAATTGTATGTAAAATGTAAGTACTGTACTATTACTAAAACACAGAACATCTTAGTTTACAAAGAATTTCGTGAAGAAATGCAAGGATTATCTTTAGACTTTCCTAAGTGTGCAAGTCTTTAAAGCTGCATTATATAAAGTCAAGGTTAACATTCTCATGCAATGTAGGTTCCCTCTGCAGTTTCGTCATTAGACAAAGGAAACTTTATCCAGACTGACTTTTGCGTCTTTACGGAAGCACGACTTCAAAGTTAAATGTAAAATATTTCCTTTTACATCGTTACGAGCGGTTACGAGTTAGAGGAAATTTTAACTTTCATTACTTAAGAGTCAGGTTGGAAAAGATATTATGCTTTGTTTTTTTATTGTGCCCGTATGCGCTTAACATATCTTCTTTATTTCAAAATCAATATTCCCGTGCGCTGTGCAGGGATCGCACCTGCGACTATTTGACAAAGTAATTTAAACAGTCTACGTTACGCTACGTAAACAAAGTCGCCTTTGTTTTGCAAAATTATTTATAAGGTCAACTTAAAAATACCTTATGAATCAAAAAACTATATTAATCTTTGCAGACAATTTCACCTATTACCCCTTTCTGATCGTAGGAATATAGCTGATATATCTTATCTTCTTAAAATAACCTCCAACGACATTGAATGTGCAGAACTTCTTAGTAAACTCAACTTCAACACACCTTATAAATCGCTGAGATCTATTAAACCTCTGTATGTCACCAACTCCTCTACGAACTATAGGCAAAATTCCTTTTTACTGCGGGCGAGCAACAGCTTTAATTTAGTTCACGAAGAATTCAACTTGGATCTATTCTGTACAAGTGTATCCTCAGCAAGACAGCGGATAAGCACTAAATTCTTTGCAATATAGGTAGTAACTTGCTATCTGTTTTTGGTTTTATGCATCTGTATATTTTGTATCTGTATATCTTCCCACATATATTTTGTAATCATATATACCTTTTATGCAGGGCGTATCGTAGATGACTCAAGACCTCGAACCGATTAGATATTTAAAACTTAAATAACTTAAAAATTTGTTGATATCGATTCAGTTACTGATGTAGCACAAACTACTTTCAGGTCTTGAGTTAGCTATGTTGCGCCCTGTATGATCTGGTAATGCCTTGGTTAACCTTTAGTTGTACTCTGTTTGCTCAGAACACAAATCTTTCACCATTGCTAAACGTGAAGTCCTATAATTGGCTCACAGGTGTTATTACAAATTATTATAAGATTACATTAAGCTGTTGGACTTCCAAAATAAAATAAATAAATAAAAATAAGTAAATTTTCGTTGTCGAACAATGTCAACAGGTCCTCATGCTTTTAGGCACCTGCGAAGAGGAAGAGGGAAATCTAAGGATTGCCAGGCTTTTGTTTAGCCTAAATATGATTAATATCTTTAAGCCTTCATGTAGGCCGGTAAAAACCCACCAAATGCATATTGGTGTGATTTTATTATAGCACTTAGACGGCTAATATCGGCATGATCTAGTGTGTAAACAAAGTTACCTATGTCATATTATTATTATTATACGACTTCAGATACTTTAATCATCATCATCATCAATCAGCCCGTGTCAGTCCACTGCTGGACGTAGGCCTCTGCCATGGCACGCCACTGAGTTCAATCTTCAGCTCTCCTTCTCCAATCCCTGCCTGCTGCCTTACGAATATCGTCGCCGCACGGTATTCAGCTAGCTACAGGGTGCCCTACACTACGTTTGCCGACACGCGGTCTCCACTCCAGAACCAGTCTGCCCCAACGGCCATCGGTTCTGCGGCATATGTGACCTGCCTACTTTAGTAGTATCTACCAATCTATATAATCACGTTAAGTCCCTTGCGGGGTAGGCAGAGAGTACAGAGTTCCAACATGTTCTTTCCTTACAGACCTTTAAGGCTTCCTCCACTCTAATAGTTCGTTAAGACGAACACAACAACGATACACGTTTGCCGGTTACGGAGATTCTTGCCTTGCCTTTAAGGAAGCCACGGTCTACGTGGTCATGGTAAGATAGTCTAGGTATTCCCGGATATCTACGTCCATCCACTTTCTCATTGTATGTCTGTGTGGTTTCTTTCATTTTAAGTTTCTTTATAATCCGTTCAGCCGTTTGGTTCGAAGAAATAATAGATATTCCTGGAGAAGTCGTGCTATTTTTTCGAGATAAAAAGTGCTCTGTTTTATTTAACGATGTAAGACACCTTCGTATAAAGTTTCAATTAAATTCGTTTAGCCATGTTAATATAAATAAATACCAGCTATGTCGCAAGAACCGTAATTTTTTCCGAGATAAAAAGTACTCATATCGAATATTATTTCGAGACCTGAAATGCCTTGAAAGTGTTAGTAAGATCCATTCTGCCATTTTAGTATGAAGAAATAACAGCTATCCCGGAAGCACCGAGTAGTGAATATTTTGTAAACTTCCACCAGACTTATTTCTCTATCAACTATCTCTATCACCGGGTCCAGTCTTAGCCGGCACAGGTGACCTTTGTAAAATATAAACCAAACTATAGCGCGATCTTATTCAGCACACAACAATAACGCCGTCTCATAAAAAACCTATAAGTTATCTTTCTTTTCAAGGATTATCAGTTTATCTATTTACGGGTCTTTGTTCACATTAATATTGCAATTCTAAAGGTCACAATTGCTTAAACAACTATGTATATTATTAAGTAAACAGTTCTATTATTATATGTAAGACATTGAGAAAACAGATATACAATGTAAAAGTGGAAGGATGCAGGTACCGGGGAAGACCTAGACTATCTTACCACGACCAAATAAACCGAGTCTTATCTGATGGAAAAGTCAAGAGTCTCCGTAACCGGCGAGCGTGTATGAGACGAACTATGAGAGTCGAGGAAGCCAGAGAGGTATGTAAGGAAAGAACCTGTTGGAACTCTGTACTCTCCGCCTACCCCGGAAGGGATCTGGCGTGAGGTTATAGATAGATAGATAGACGTTGAGATAAGTAAAAATTATAATTATTATTATAAATTTTTTCTTCTTTACCTACCCTACCAAAGAATGTAATCTAGCATAATATTATCTAAAAAAAATTACATAGCCAGCTAAGTATGTAGCAAAGTGTACTTAAATCAAACGTGTAGGAACATTTTCGCGTGAGTGCTTTTAAAAACTGAAGAGTTTTTCGTGAGGAGATGAAGCGGAGTCCAATATCAATTCATGGAAGAATATGTGTAGGCCAAACCACTTATTTTACGTCGTAACATTCCAGTTCGGGACAAACAATAATATTTATAGTTTATCCCGCGACAATCTAGTAACTAAGTTGTTTTAGACCTAGAAACTTAGATTTTTCGATAATATAAGTATACAGCGTTGTGATGTTTTGTACAGGCTACAATTACACAAAATTTTGTTTAAATTCATTAATTTAAAGGAGTAAAATTAAAGGGGTTGAAATGCAATTGTTCGCTTATTTCTTTTCTGGAAAACCTATTGATTTTCCGGGATAAACACTATACAATATGTTAGCCAACATTTTAAAGTATTTGTATGCAAAGTTTCATCTAAATCCGCCTGGTAGTTTTTGCGTGATGATGGTTCATACTCTTGGACAGACTGTGACACACAGACACGAAAGCCAAAAATTGGAGAATTGGCTTCTACATCGATAGTATGATACCCCTGGGTTGTTATTTCCTAAAAATATTAGCAGTTTCCTGCGACTTCGTACCCGGTCGACAACAGCGCCACCTAACGGGTCTATTTTATATATACTATGTTACTTCTGGATAAGGTAGATTTCCAATGGTGAAAGAATCATTAAAATCGGATCAGTAGTACCGGAGATTACCCCGAACATCCAAACTCACAAACTTTACCACTTTATAATACGAGTATTAGTATAGATTCCATTTACAGACACGACTTACTTACAGGTTTTTTTATATGTGTAGGACTTGTTACACAATCTAAATCCAACCATTAGGAACATGGCAAAACACGTGTTCGTAGGAACTCCAAGCTCAGCGCCCCACACAGTTGTTTCAAAGTCGCTATAAGATAAATAAATAATTAAGAGCGATAAATGGCCTTCCACCCGCCGCCCGCCACTCAGTGGACCATCAAAGGTGTTTACTGGCGCTGCCGGCCACCGACACGCGAATTTAACGACTACAAGGAGTTAGCGAAAACAGATGAGGTATTCCTCTTTTAAATGAACATGATTCTTGATTGCCATCCTAAACTTTAACTTATCACCTCCAAGATATTCTACGTTTAAACGACGAGTTGAACCGTAGCAGTAAATATTAGAGTTTGCCTCGCACTTAATCGAGGTTGATTTTCTAAATATAACCTGTGCAAGGTTGAATCGAAGCGGGTTGAATTGACACTTCAAGATGTTAAATAATAAACGATCGTCAATATCGATTTATCACCTAAAGGTATAAATCGATATTGATGATATATATAGTATATACATATATTTCATTTTTGTCTTGTTAAATTTTAACTCAGCTATAGTCCGATGCTGTAAAGCGGGGCCTTAGGGATCGCACATAGTGTGATGCAGAGGGAATGAATGAAAGTATGAATAGATGACTTTACTCTGTCGTGAGCATCGCTAAGATGCATGGGAAACGATTTGATTTCCCCTAAGATCGGCTCAATTAAGAAAGATGCACTGACCCCTACCATTTAGAGACACGACACTTCCTTTGACACATCAGGAGGCTTAGAGCATTTATTACGGGGGAACCCTGTCGTATCAAAGGTAGTTGTCCAGAACAATTGGATATCTACAAATGAAATACTCCTGCCTGACTGCAAAAAAAAAATAACTAGTCTCGTCAACACGGTCTAATATTCTACTCCCGTTATTGATTGCCAAAAACATTTCCCACGCCCAAAGCAACATCCCAAATATTTTGCCATGAAAATAAACTTCACTGAGCCGAGGTCACCATCGATTTTTTTTCCATTACGCAAAGCGCTGGCGTGTCAATCCGCAGTTATGGCTGTGGTCGATGCCCGTAATTACACAGCCTACCTGTTGATGTTGTTGATATCTTGTTGTTGGTAAATATCAATTTTAAATGCTGCCTGTGGTCACAGATTGCAGGGTGCCGTAGATCTCGGGAATGTTGCGGGTTCATAGACGTAGATCAGAAACTCATTCTAATTAAACAATGAAGGGTTACCACATGTTGATTGCAAAAAAATTAATGTGTTAATTAAGAGACTACATTACATCATCTGGTTAATATAGCGTATCATGAATATCTTATCCAATTACGTAGGATACTGTTATAAGATACTGAAATATCAGAAGTTCAAATGTAGTTCGGCGACCGAATTCGCTGATAGGCGACCGAACCTAACTATGCATTGTGTATAGCAGTGCTTACAGAGTTGATGCCACTGATTTCATCGATGTGCGCAAAACTAATGATAAGTATGGTATAAGTTTTTGCAACGGGCGATAATGATTTTTACAAATACTTCACGTTCCTTAACTTACTGTCATTTATTTTATTTTTATTTTTTTAAATAAGAGACAAAAAACAGTTACATGTTCTGCGTTACATAAACAAAACGGGTAAATTGATACTGGATAAACATATAACCGACAGCTTTGTCCACAGAATAAACTAAAATGCTGTTAAAAAGAAGGGGCATGTGCGCTGGCCGACCAGCATGTATTAAACCGGAAAAAAATCAACAACTAAAGATTGCTACTTCTAGACGAGCTCAGTTTATTAATGATCATCTTTTTTAAAATTGATACTCCTAGTGGACAAAGACGTCAACATCAGGAAAGTGCGTGTTATATGTTTCCAAGAGCCGACGTACTGGGACCCGGACATCAGCGTTAGTTCTGCACCTAGGTGTGTAGAACAAACAGGATGCGCGAACCCCACGCACCATCGCAGTTCTAGGTACAACATAACAGATGTCATTCGTGAGGTCGTTACTCTCGAACTTATTATTACATACGCTATAAAGCATCATACACATAAGCAAAATACGCCTAGACTCCAAGCTAAACAAATCATAAAGCATTAATAGTTAAGAACAGGGGATCCTAGTTAGAAAACATTTGTAGTGCATGAAACGCAAAAACGTTTTTTGCACCATTTCAATTGTGATATTCGTTTTATTTGTGATAAAAGTACCAATTTGGAGTCCCCAAATTGGTACTGCAAATTCCGTCCGAGAACGGATTAAGACTTTAAAAAAAGTAAAAGTGCGGATGTACGTTTGAAATCTTTACAAGACCGTATGACAAATCCGTACATTTTAAAAGCTTTTTTGACACTATTATCAATATGGAGATGAAAGTGAAGCTTCGAATCGAGAATAATACCTAGATCACGGATGGAATCAACTTTACTCAGTGGAGTATTATTTAAAGAGTAATCATAAGTATAAGTATTTTTGTTTTTTGTAAACGTTATGCAGTGACATTTAGGTACACTGTATTTGAGCTTGTTAACGAAACAGTAATGCGCAAGTCTATTTAGATCGTCTTGGAGAAGCAAGCAATCATGATTGACTCTGCATGATTTGAAAATATTAATATCATCCGCGTACATTAAGAAGTGAGAGTGGTGGAAGCAGATTTTAATGTCGTTGATAAAGAGGTTGAACAGAAGAGGACCTAAAATAGATCCCTGCGGGACGCCAAAAGTAATCATAAGGATAAATTGCCTTCATTTCGAACATTTCGCTTGTAACTGACGACGATTTGTCGATATGAATAAACAATATGGAATAACCGGATATGGAGCAGAGCTTCTAGGTTCTGGGTTTGTTGAGTCTCAACAGACAAGAAGTAATATTTATTATTTCGGCAGACTCCTATCCCCACAAATATGTTTGGTTAAAAAAATTCTAACGTTTGTTAACAGAAAAAAAATTGGTCCTTTTATCGAATAGGTGAGTACGAAAATTAGGTATCTTGTCAAAAACAAACCCAAAGATCTAGCTTGACGAACAAAAAATAGAATAGATGCAAAAGAAGGCTTAAGACCTAAAATAAATACCTGGACCTAATGAATGAATAGTTAAGAGCGAAGGAGAGCAAAAAGATAGGGCAAAATACGTCACCAGCTACTTGAGCGAATAATTAATACCCCGATCATGGGAAAATAAACCGGATGACGTTAAATCTAAGATCAAATACTAAAAAAGGTTGAAAACTGTCAAGCAATAATACATCATAATTATTCCAATGTAAAAGTTAATTTTCGTTGTTACTGCTCTGTACACCTGACACTGTTAATGAAATGTAATAAGTGACCTTCCACTTTCTGCAACAATGAGGGGCACTCAGTGGGTTGTAGTTTTTAACATGATATTTAATATCATGATATAAATTAGGTACATTAAACACAGGCACAAGACATATATTGCAACCTTTGCTCTCCGGATACCTAAAACACAACAATTAAGTCTAAATCGCGTGCACAACCAAAAAGACGAAGAGCAAGGGCATCGCTTAATGCTATCTAAATGCAGTAACGCCCTTTGATTCAAGTTTAAATTGAATAGTTAAATCAAGGGCAAGTCAATCAACCTAGTCAATTTAAAGTTATACCTATTTTGGAAACTGTCTTTGCTGAGCTTTCTTGATTTAGATACTATTAAAGTCTAATCATTACCACTAGTAAAATACCACTTCCGACTGTAATTTTCACTATTTTACTGATACTATGTATAATGTCCGTGTGGGGACAGATCAAGAATACAGTCTCCCCACCGTATGCTGGCCTAACAGCGGGTCGTAAGAGGCGACCAAATCCAGCAACAAATACCGCAAGCGGTAGTTCAAGCGAGACAGTACTCTGGTGCCACACCGGAAGAGGGCTCGCTTGAGCTGAGTGTTGCCGGAAGCAGGGCACCACTCTCTGGAATGGCGATACACATGGCATCCAAAGCCCTAGTTACTTGGGTTACTGCTAGGAGATCATAGCCCACAGGTGCCGTAAGTGGTGCCTAAGGGGCTTGTAAGATGAGAGGATGGGCAGCAGCGTCCTCTTAATACCTACTAACGCTATACTGCGATCGCCAACCCGCCTGCCAAGCGTGGCGATTATGGCATCATCCCCCTAATGACATCCACAAATATTAAACGGCCCCCAGTCCCCGGCGGCCCCGCTAGTCCTGGCCACGGTAGCAGCCACGGTAACGGCGGGGCAGGGGGTGCTAAGAATCCCCGGAAGAGGCATGGCCACCGACAACGAAGACCATTGGCCCTGGCAACTTTTAACACGCGCACACTGCGAACTGACGAAAAGATCGACGAGTTAGAGGAAGAATTGAGCAAGTTACACTGGGATATCATAGGATTATCTGAAGTCCGAAGAGAGGGTGAGGACTCGATAACACTTAAATCCGGTAACTTGCTCTATTTCCGGGAGGGCGACCAGCAGTCCCAGGGTGGTGTCGGGTTTATAGTCCACAGGTCTCTCGTGAACAACGTTGTCAAGATCGAGAGTGTGTCGACCAGGGTAGCGTACCTGATATTCAAAATGACTGAAAGGTATTCACTGAAAATTATACAGGTATATACACCGACTTCGACACACCCCGACGATGAGGTAGAGGCTATGTATGAGGATATATCTAGAGCCATACATACCTCTAAAACTCACTACACCGTTGTCATGGGGGACTTTAACGCGAAACTGGGCAGACGAGGCGACAATGAGCTGAGAGTGGGAACCTTTGGTACTGGACAACGGAATCCCTGGGGCCAAATGCTGGCTGACTTCATGGAGAAGGAGGGACTCTTCATGATGAACTCCTTCTTCCAGAAGCGGGAACACCGTAAATAGACCTGGGTGAGCCCCGATGGTGTTACAAGAAACGAGATAGACTTCATCATGTCGACGAAGCGGCACATATTCAATGATGTCTCTGTGATCAACGCAGTTAAAACTGGAAGTGATCACCGACTAGTAAGAGGCACATTGAATATCAACTTCAAGCTTGAAAGGTCTAGACTGATAAAGTCTACACTCCGTCCAGTACCTGTCCAGATTCAGGAGCCCGATAGCTTTCAGCTCGAACTGCAGAATCGCTTCGAAGGTCTAGGTGAGTGCATAAACGTGGACGATTATAACAGCAGGTAGTGGAAACTGTCCATACGGTCGGGCTTAAGTTCTTTAAAACCCACCGTACAAAAAGAACCAAAAAGCTCTCAGGCGTTACCCTCAAACCTATGGAGGAAAGACGCAGGATGATCTTGCAGTCTCCAGAAGAAGTTTCCGAATGCCAGCGGCTCAATAGGCAGATCTCTAAGTCTCTGACTCGCGATGTACGCGAGTATAATACTGAAAAAATAAGAGAGACTATCGAGCGCGACAAAGGCCCTAAAGTGTTTGCAAGGGATCTATCTATCGGACAGAGCCGGCTGAGTAAGCTGAAGACCGGAGACGGCAGGATTGTATCCTCTACACCGGAATTCTTGAGGGAAGTCGAGAAGTTCTACGGCCAGCTTTACACATCAGTACAATCACCTGTCTGCAATCCGGCCATAGACCCAAGAGCCAAATTGACCCGACACTATACCGATGACATGCCGGACAGTCTGTGCGAGATTAGTATGGCTCTCAAACAGCTCAAGAACAACAAGGCGCCAGGCGATGACGGTATAACAGCCGAGCTTCTCAAGTCTAGTGGAAAGCCGATATTGAGGGCTCTCCAGAAACTATTCAACACCGTCATTCTCGAGGGCAAAACGCCACAGTCATGGCGCGGAAGTGTGGTGGTTCTCTTCTTCAAAAAAGGTGATAAAACCCTCTTGAAGAATTATAGACCCATCTCACTTCTGAGCCACGTCTATAAACTGTTATCGAGAGTCATCACGAATCGTCTCGCGCGCAGACAAGATGACTTCCAGCCTCCCGAACAAGCCGGTTTCCGAAAAGGCTTCAGCACCATAGACCACATTCATACGCTGCGACAGGTCATACAGAAGACTGAAGAGTATAACCTGCCACTATGCTTAGCGTTTGTGGATTATGAGAAGGCCTTCGATTCGATCGAGACTTGGGCTGTACTACAGTCTCTCCAGCGGTGCCGAGTTGACTACCGGTATATCGAGGTGCTGAAGAGTTTGTACGAAAACGCTACTATGTCAGTCCGCCTTCAGGACCAGAGCTCGAAACCTATTCAACTGCAGCGTGGTGTGAGACAGGGAGACGTTATATCCCCGAAACTGTTCTCCGCCGCGCTGGAAGATGTCTTCAAGCTTCTGGACTGAAGAGGACTTGGTATCAACATCAACGGCGAGTACATCTCTCACCTTCGATTTGCCGATGATATCGTGCTCATGGCGGATACCCTGGAAGACCTCAGTGCCATGCTCGACGACCTCAGTAGAGTCTCTCAACAAGTAGGTCTTAAAATGAACATGGACAAGACGAAGATCATGTCAAACGTCCATGTAGTACCAACTTCTATAAAGGTTGGAGACTCTACGCTCGAAGTTGTTGACGATTATATATACCTGGGACAAAGAATCCAATTAGGTAGGTCCAACTTGGAGAAAGAGGTCAATCGTCGAATCCAGCTCGGTTGGGCGGCGTTCGGGAAGCTACGTAACATCTTCTCGTCCAAAATTCCGCAGTGTCTCAAGACAAAAGTCTTTGACCAGTGTGTGTTGCCAGTGATGACTTACGGCACTGAGACATGGTCGTTTACGATGGGCCTCATAAGAAGGCTCAAGGTCACCCAAAGGGCGATGGAGAGAGCTATGCTCGGAGTTACCCTGCGGGATCGAATCAGAAACGAGGAGATCCGCAGGAGGACGAAAGTCACTGACATCGCACTCAGAATTGCTAAACTTAAGTGGTAGTGGGCGGGGCACATCGCTCGTAGAACTGACGGCCGTTGGGGCAGAAAGGTTCTCGAATGGCGACCACGTACCTGAAGACGTGGAGTGGGTAGGCCCCCTACAAGATGGACCGATGACCTGGTGAAGGTCGCGGGTAGAAGTTGGATGCGTACAGCATAAAGCCGGTCGTTGTGGCGGTCTTTAGGGGAGGCCTTTGTCCTGCAGTGGACGTCTTTCGGCTGAAGAAGAAGAAGATGTATAATGTCCAAGTTGCCTAAGTCATTGCGAATTAATACAATGCGAACGTGAAAGGATATAGATACCGGGGAAAATCTAGACTATCTTACCATGACCAAATAGATCGTGTCTTATCTGAAGGGCAAGTCAAGAGTCTCCGTAACCGGTGAGCGTTACGTATGTAAGGAAAAAACCTGTTGTAACTCTGTACTCACTGCCTACCCCGCAAGGGATCTGGGGTGATGATATAGATGGAGATAGAGAGAAGAATAGACACATATTAATAACTAAAATAAGACTTCTGCCAGTTTTGGAAGAACCTGATTGTCACAAAATAAATCTACACTTTTAGAATTATGCCAATTTTTTACACGAACATATCTCCGGATAACTCGCCTTAACAGCACTAGAACGTAACAGTTAAAATTTTTTAAAAGCACCTCTTGTTTAGCCAAAGTTTAAAAAACGCAGAACCAATGTTTAGTAGCTCAATGTAGGCGGGTAAATGCGTGCGCATTCACATTACACGGTTTTGACAAATGGCCGGCGCGTAAGTGCGACGCAAGCGCACAGCGTGGGCGTTAACGCGCTCCTCAACGGCTATAGAATATTTCCACTCCGTGACTTATCGGTTTTCAGTTTACAAATTCACGGTTGCAAAATTGCGGTTCAGTTATAGAATCTGAGCCATTATAAATCTGTTGACGGCTCCATTTCGGCACAGTATTGGGAAGTCATAAACCTGTACTAGTATATCAAACATTGGGTATATTGACTTCATTGCGTCTGTTTGTTTCTTTATAATATACGGTTGTTGTAGAAATTTGAATAGTCGATTCTATTGTTTGATAAATGATTTTTAAGACGCATAAAACTACTTGAAACATATTGATGTTGTGTTTTCAGTATTCTTATCGTTTTAGTAATTATCATTTAACGCACAATTCCGAGACAACAGAAGACCACAATTGCCCGTGCTTAGCATTTAGAAATTTTTTTCAAAATTCCAGGAACAATAATTGGACAGGGCGACACGTTTACGCACAACCTATTTCAGAATCATATCAACCACACCAGAAATTATTATAAATGCTCTTTGGTATGGACCGTAGAACGGTGGCATTGTCGCCGACCAGTGCCTTTTATATTATCTGCTGTGATCTTGAATTTTTACCCTTTAAATGTTGAATGAGAATATCGCTTCTTTATCATTAAATCTTATTAAGGGAATAATGGGTCACGGTCTCTCGCTTCAACCCATCAGCTGTGAAATTGTTAACATTACCATCTCCTTTGTGTTCTTATTATAAATGTATACTTAGTGATTTAACACTTACAAGATACTAAAAATCTCAAGCTGCCGCTACTAAAAAGCTCCGTAGATTTTTGTAACACTAAGTGTTTAAAATGTTTATTCCACTTTAATGACCTGGTTATTTATATCACCAGGTTATTTAAGTCATCCATATACTTATATTTAAGGGCCTTAATAATAATAATATTTAAGTATACGGATGTGAAATATCAAGAAATTGTAATATGGTTATTGAAACTAATTATAAAACCTGCAATCAGCCGTCCAAGAATGTTAAAATGTTTCGTGATATTGTTAACAATTTATGAATCATTTACCTCTCCAACTAACAACACTCATTGATGGCGAATGCCACGGCTGCAATCTGTTTATTTATTTATAGAGGACGTTGTGTGTACTCCGACATTTAAAACTTTAAAAGCTTCTTTCATTATTACAGGAAGAATTATTTAGGTATTAAGAACATGTTTTCGTTCAATGTTTTTTTGTTGCTTCGCTGTTTTTATATGATTTACAGCCTAATTTCTGGAAATTACTACTAGATCAAGGAAAACATATCTTGATCATTTAAATAAGTTATTGGTATAAGTAAGTTATTGGTTTTAAATTACTCACCCTATTTTTATTATTGCTATAGCATATTTCATTGCTAGGAATTTTAAGTTTCAGCTTCTAAAAATTTCATTAAACTCATTTTAACGACCGATATTGGAGTCAAGAGTCTCGGTACAAAAAAAAAAAAAAACTTCAATCATAACCACGAAAGTTTGTGCGGATGTTTCTTTCTCTTTTACGCAAAAAGTACTAGACGGGTTTTAATAAAATTTTACAGTAATATAGTTTATACACCAGAATTACACATAGGCTATAATTTATAACGCCAGTAATCATCTCTAATTGCCAGAGTCGATCTTTCCAGTCACGACTAATTTCTTTAATCGCGAAAGATATTAAGAAAGTCGAATAATGCTATACCTCTATGTATGACTCTACACCTTTCGCTTGTAATTGAATCCTACTATTGCTTGTAAAGAATATAAAATATGTTTCCTATAACACTATGATCATCATCACTACAAAAATATAAAAGATCGCTCTCTGACTGTATACGCGATTCATCTGTATTTACGCACGGTATTAGAAATCAAACTGAAACATGGAATCATTCGCGGTCGGGTTTACAACGGAAAAATAATTAAAATTTCTTCATAAAATATGCAAGCAGTACGCGCAAACGGTACGCCCTTGGTGCTCAACAATAAAATTTATTTTTGGACACACCCATTGCCAGCAGCGTACTTCCCTGCTCCGCGGCGAAAGAAATATTTGTAGGGTGATAGTTTGGACTGGACTGAAAGCAAGTGAGACCCCATCACGTTTTTGGGGTCATCTTCACCGTATCCAATATTTATTATGGTCAAAAAAAACTTTCATATAAATTTACTCGCTGCTGTACTATAAGTAACAATTTAAATATCATTGTTAAGTATTTTCTATCTGCTGCATCCGGAACTTGTAAAGCATAGACAAGAACGTTTCAGATACTTAGAAATTTTCTGTATTCACTAGCGCACAAATGAACGGGAGTAATCTTTGAGAGGTTAGTTGTCTTTGCTATGATAAAAAATAATCGAATGTTTACGAAAACATATTAATGTTTTTAAAGACAACCACTTTTCTACGTGTAATCAGCTTATCTCAATCACATTTAAGGGAAGAGTGATCCGGCTTATGTAGCCACCCTGCTAGCAGAAACGTTTCAGTAAGCAAGATCAATTAAAAATGCAAAGAGCTTTTAAAAATTTCTTTAAAGAAATAATACGAGCTCGTTAGGCAAAACACATCGTGCTTTTTAGTTTAGAGTATAAACAAACAAACTTTATGATATTTTTAATAGTATGCACTAAAACTTATGGGCAGTTATGGTGAAATAACAACAATAACAGAAAAACTACCTTAGCCTTCACCTCGATTTCGGAGCGAGTATTTGTCAAACAATGGCACCATAAGTGTGGCTTTTTATTATTAAAACTACAAGAGATAGTGAATGTACTAAGAAAATTCATAAGTTCAATAACATAATTGTGTTACCATTTTATCTTTTACCTGTCGACAAACTGATAATATTTGTACAGTTTCTTGTATCATCTAGTTCGTGAGAAATATTAGTACCCACATTGCCTATATAACTACTGTTGTAGTCAATCCGCCAATCTACCATCTTGCTGGTGTTCTTGGAGTTTAGACGGAATGATATAACATTGAGAGTGAGTTGTGGCACAACAAATTGTGCAGCTCTGATTATATTCTTCTAACTTAAATGTTACAATAATAAGTCAAATGTTCTCCAAGTTATCTAAACAGGCCTACGATGCTAAGCTTCAATGTATTTGGTTTATCATACCCTGTGTAGATTTTAATCTACTCCTAAACCTTCCTTTAATTCTCCATTTAACCGGAGCCATAGTAATAAGACAGTAATTACTAAGATTTCTATGTATAAAACTGTAATTTCTAAGATGATCTATTTTTCTTACTATATATTCTTATCTCAATTTTATAAATATCACCTTTCATTCGCTTCCTCTCAATTACATGCGTTGGTATGCAGGTCAGACGACAGGACGAAAGTTGATTAACAATTTTAAGTCAATTTGTGTGTGTCTGAACGATCTACGCTGCTGGCCGCGGGGCCTTTACAGCTTCACCGGACAAGAGGGCGAGCGTGCAACAACTACGCTCGAGCTAGAAGGGCAAGGAGGCAGCTAGCTCCAGGACGCCTCAAGGAATAACGGACTTGGCTTGGGCGGTCGCTATGGGGGAGGGCGTATACTAGGTGTCTCGCCGTGATGCCCTGCACCGGCCGGCTAGCAAGGGATTCTTCGACCTCGCCTCGAGGTTGGTGTCTAATCTTGTGTGCGGTATCTGTATCCGAAACAAGTCATGTAAGGGCATCGGGTCCATAAGAACATGCCGCGAACGGCTGTAGCGGCTGATAGGAGGGAAGTTAGGTTCGTAGTCGGCGACAGCTACGATTAGCAGATTCCTATGATTGGACGCGTTCGCCAAATATCGGGTTGTTGCCTTTTTAATAAAGGCGCGAGTCAAAGATCGGAATGGAAATCGACGTTCCGTATGAACCACGGCTCCTACGGCTTTGCGGAGGAAACGGGATTAAACCGTTTGGCGTCTATCGATGCGAGTGAAAGCGGGTGGCGTGCCCGAACACCTCACAAGCGTACGTCGTGGTGGGCCGTATACAAGATTTGTAAAGCGTCACCTTATTCCTAATGGACATTTTACTCCGCGTGCGGATCATTGGGTAAAGACGACTGAGCACAAAGGCTGCTTAGTTACGGACTCGCTTAATGTGCGCCACGAAAGTCATGGTACTGCTTAGGGTACCCCTAGATATTTGACCTATTTGAACCAGGCAAATTTTAGAGATCCCAGTATCGTTGGAAAAAGTGTCTATAATTGACATTATTGCGATGTCTATCAATAACTTGGATTTGTCTTATTTCACACTAATGTACTACTCGCTGCTATAAATAGGTATAAAGAGTGTTAAAAAACCATTGATGCAAATCTAATTTTGTGTTTCCTTTCATTATTCTCTTAATCTTAAGTAACATCCGAAAGGGCCTTTACAGGTTTACTTGACGAGTTGGCAAGCGCCATGCGGTCTCTAGCCGATGTCTCAATAAAATAAACAGGAGGGGTGGGGAGGAGATCAACGACGTCTTAAGAGAAGTACGCGTCTCGGCTTGAGTCTGAGTTGATTGATCAATGAATAAGAAACAAAATATTTATTACTCATGTAAAATCAATTATAATAGTATGAAATATCATCAAGTATCAAATAATATACCATTATTTCGGAATGCCATTACTGTGAATAACAAGACTCCAATCGCGTGTCACAGAGTTGTATATATTAAAATAGGCAAATTACATAGAATAAATATTGTATTACATATATACTTAAGCATTCTAAAAGCTTTTCCTAAATTCAATTATATAAATGAAACATTCAACAAGTAAAATGACTTCGGACGTCTCTTTTGAACTAAACGAGTAACTGCGATTCCAAAAATTCGGGGTGTCCCTACGGTCGCGGGAGACGCGCCAACACTAATCGATTCCGGAAATAGCGCGCCTACATACTACATGTGCGCGTGCGACGCTTGTCAGGGACGTCACTGCGCGTGCTTTGGTGAATAATTTACACAACCAGCATCGTTTAGATTCGACACTGGAATCTCCCTTGCGTCCGTAAATAACATATTTACGAAGCTGGTAATTACCTATATAGGTATGTATGCTACACACCTATATATACAGAATAAGTCACGCAATTACATTTACCGAATAGGATTCTTCATGAGAACCAAAACCACATCTATAAAGCATACTTGAAAAGTTTAACCACATACAACAAGCTTGCTTAAAACCCATTTAAAAGTCACGACGTCACAGGACCGACCAAAACATTTGAGAACAGGTGTCACGCCACGACCAACCGCTGCTAGGGAATGCTCGCTTTACGAAATCACGCCTCTAATTTCCTCACCGCTCGTGCCGCCGGCGTCATGAAAGACCGCTGAAAGCGAAACCGGCGGCCGTATATAAAATAACGTGTTTGATAAAATATTCTAAGATTTCCTACCACCTGTTGCCCCCTTATTGACTTCCGAGAACGGTCAAACGCTTAGAACGTCGGGCGAACTCTTTCGCGACATAGTATGCATTCTGCATGAAAGGAAAATGTATATAGTGAATAGGTGGAGAGATATATTGTATTTTTGTAATATATTCATGTAGCTACATGCTTACGGGTGTATCTAGAGTACTTTATGACTATTCCATATCAAGTCGTATACGAATATTAACTAAATCAAAATGTTTTGGTTAGAGGTTGTATCAGTATTTATATGATTTATTTATTTTACATGATGAGTGTTGACAGTTTCAATGACATCTCATCTATTTCTTTGAGCTTCTAAGCAACGATCTTCCCCCCTGCCGGGGTGATATATTTAAAGTGTCTCTTATTTATTGCTTGTAAGTAACAGTGGCAGTCAAGTAGCCCGTGTCTATGAAGGCAGTTCAAAAATACAGCATGGTGTTACAGATTTTACCTATAACATACCTTGACTAGGGGACTTTAGCTTTTGGGTCAAAACGGATCTCAATGATTAACTCATGGACCAATAGCACCCTTCATAAGTACCTACTTTTGGACTAGTAATTCCTCTTGTTTACTTTACAAGCCATCCGAGGAAACTATCTGGCCTTGTTGGGTAGGTATACTTATCCAGACATAGTGTATTTCTTGCCCTTCTTGTACGTCTTGTGCTAATGGTCATCCATTCTGTTTTTGTATCAATAAATACTAAACTCCCAATTCGATCACAGCATCGATATTGAAACTTTATTAACTGCAATAAGATTAAAATTAGAAAAAATCTTGCAAGTTCGTTTAATTCAAGTGGAATGCATCGTAGCAAAACTTGCCAAATCACTATCCATACGATAAGGTACACCTATTATAGCTACTTCAATTAAGCCCTACATTATGATTAAAAAATGTAAGTATTAGTAAATATTTAGTCTTCTTCAATTTGGTTACACTAAACTGTGTAAGCTTATTTACGTAAAAATCTGCAAAAAATACAAAAACATTCTTATTTGCGACACGCCGGAATTCTCTAATCCGACAACGTCGACTAGACTAAGCGCTTTACTTTGGAAGACGTTTGGTTTCAAATTGAATTAGGGCGTTACCGACATTTCCATTACATTTAATATTTTATGATACTTTTTCACAATGTTTTTGACTTATCCTCAACAGAAAAAGACACTTCAGAATTTTTATTATTTACCGTGAACGTGTTTCTTTGTGCCTCGGGATAGCGAAATCGTTTCACCTTACATCTCGAGACGACCGCGCTACACGTCTTGCGGAGTAGATTTAAAAGTTCAAGGGTGCAACTATTTTGAGTCAGCAAGCGAAGCTCATACTACACGCAAGATTGAACCAGATCCGGAAATACAGCTTCATATACTCTTAGACTATATACTCTTAGACTACAGATTTTATTTTATGTTGCGCAAAATAAAATGTCTTGTTTATTTGTCAATGCTGAAATGGCATGAATAATGAAAAAGATCAACTCACACTTTCATGTTTGTAACGATACTATATTTTATAGCATAAGTTTTTAACTTACAAATAACATTGAACACACAAACGCATGTTGATCTTAATAAATATATCGGTAAAATCTCTACCATTTCCTCTTTTATGAAAATTTAAGAAGTTGTTAGAATTATTCTGAGTATCTATCAACTAAATTATGAATTGGCTGAATATAAGAGTGAAACAATTGAACTATTTTATTTATCTGTGACTTTTTATTTACCCGCACTGGGGCAGCGTGGTGTACTATGGCCTAAACCCTCTCAGTTTGAGAGGAGGCCCGTGCCTAACGGTGGGACAGTTTCTTAACAGGGCTAATATTAATTATTAATTAATAAGTATATTTAAGTTGCATTTTTATGCTATGCACAACTTGTATCTGATGATTGTAAAATCAGAATAACAGAGGCCTTATCGCGAAAAGGCTGACGTTAACGATTAAGGTACTACCACGTTGATGTTTGTTCAGTAAATTTGTAGGGTCACAACTCGCTATCATCCCGCTAAGCAGTAAGGAGGCAGGGTTGTGGATACCCACTGCTAGAATCTATCAAGCCTCCCATGGATTTTAACTTGGCCTAATGACTAGATTAGGCCAAGTCAAAAGAACCTAATTAGAAAGCAGCCGGAATCAACGGTTTAACGTATCTTCCGAAAGACTTGTGTGATGATTTAATAGAAACACACCGTCCCGCCTATATTCCCCAAACGGGGGTGGTAGAGGTGTACTGAGTACACCCAGTTTTTGCCGATGATGTTAAGTCCCATGTAATAGGGGGCGAGCCTATTGCCATATACCGGGCACAATTCCAGACTCCGGACTCATACTGGGAAGTTTTCGTTAGACAAACTTCATTTGTCCGACCTAGAATTTGAACCCAGGACCTCGTGATCACCAATTATTATTATTATTATAACTAGCAAGATTTGATCCAAGAAAAGCATTCAGCGACCATGGCTCTCACGTGTATACTTATTCAATCGTTCTATATACCAATAAGTAATTGTAATTTATATTTTGTCCTCAGGTAAGCGGGATGAAATACGAGACCCAATTACGAACAT
Organism: Phalera bucephala; assembly: GCA_905147815.2. Classification (NCBI taxonomy): domain Eukaryota; kingdom Metazoa; phylum Arthropoda; class Insecta; order Lepidoptera; family Notodontidae; genus Phalera; species Phalera bucephala. The sequence continues at coordinate 2,126,423 of LR990609.1, read as the reverse complement.
TGAATCAATTCCCGGAAACGTTACTGGGAGACCCGTCGAGGAGAATCCGGTACTTTGACCCCCTGAGGTAAACTAAATATTTTTATTTAGGCCAAAACAAAAAATGTCACTACAAGATCATTGCATATTGTACTACATAAACAAATACATAAACAACATCACGCGTATATTCTCCGAGCTGGGGTGCCAGACGTGTACTTTGTACACTTACTTTTCGCGGACGATCTTGTATCCTAATATAATGGGGGATAAGCCTATTGTCTACGCCAATCTCCGAGCATAGGCTCGGAGATTGGCGTAGACAATAGACTGAGAATTTTTCTATTGATAAATTACACTTTTTTCGACCTAGGATTCGGACCCCGTTTCCCGCGGCTTCGCAACCGTTCATTTTATATTTACATACATTCCATTTTCATAAATTGTATGAATTTAAAATAGCAATTTTAAATTATTTCAAGATCGAGACGAAAATTTTAATAATGCTCCATTAGTTCGTTTAAAATTATTATAGCAATCACCGTAAGGCCATGAAGCCTATAGGCGAATTACCACAAAACAGTTTTTACCTCATAGAGTTCGTATTTACAAAACCTCTAGCTTAGTGGAGAATTAGGATGTAAAAGGAACCTATCTTTCAAATACCAAGTTTCTAGCATAAGAAGTTTCTTCTCTCTCTCTCTGCAATAAGGAAAGGTAAGACATAAAAGTAGCTATTTACAATAGTTGCAGGTCATGATGGTCGCATGCACCCCACGTCGGTGATACAGAGAGATTATTTTATAATTATAAGTCCATTTTAAAAGCATGGTCGATATATTAAAATGTCTTTTTTTATGTCTTGTATGTGATAAAAACACTATATGTAAAAAATAACGGGGTTATTTTGTTTAGTTGAGGAGTTGCTTCCGGTCCCATCATCAGGCCCCGAATAGCACCTAGATTTTTAGTTCATGTCAAGACATATTTAAGCATATAACCCGACGTGGCTTTCTTTTTTAACCGACTTCAAAAAGGAGGAGGTTCTATGTTCGGTTGTATGTATGCTATTTTTTTATTTTTATTTATGTTCAACGATATTTCCGTCAATTGTGGACCGATTTTGATCATTTTATATGTATTGTTTTTTTTTTTGTTTTTTTTTAACGTAGCCCCACACTAGGTTTGTTTTGTTTTATGTATTGGGTTCAGTATAGCTCCAAGGTGGTCCCATTTTAATTTCATTGGCATTGGACCTTGGACTGAGAAGATACACCAGGGAACTCCTTAACGGCAAACAATAGGCATGTGTAAATTGAGATATTATGGGTATGACGTCAATCCTATAGGTACCCTACTATAGAACTAAGCAGTATATTAGCCAACTTCAAAAAAGTAGGTTCATAATTCGTCCTTTTTTTTATAACTCCTTTGCTTATGAACCGATTTTGATGATTCTTTTTGCATTGGGTTCAGTATAGTTTTGAGGTGGTCCTATTTTAATGGTATTGGACCTTGGACTTTGAGGATACAAGAGGGAACTCCTTAACGGCAAACAGCACGAATGTATAGATTCCGTTATTATAGTCATTATATTAATCCTGTAGGTACCTTACTGTACAACTCAGCAAAATAATATAATATCGGTATATAAATATTACTAAATAATTCACTCATCACTTAAAATTGTAAAATAAAAATCTTTTAAAAAAAAGGTGAACCGACTTCAAAAAGCAAAACATAAATATTTGAAGTCGGTGCCAAGTAACCGACTGCACCAACCAGCACCGACTTCAAATATTTATTTTTTGCTTTTAGAAGTCGGTTTACCTTTTTTAAAAAAAGATTTTTAGTTTAGACGTTCCTATGGCTAGGTAGCCATAGGAACGTCTAAACTAAAAAAGAAACTAGAAACTAGTTCTAGTTTCATCTTCAGGTCCTTAACACCACCTAGGGACATAGTATATGTCAAGTCAAATTCAACGAACCCAAACACGACTGAGTTAGGTATTGTGTACTAAGGATTTCCTATGGCCACCTTCCGGCCTCATGATCCTACCCTGGACACGACCTAGGGATATAGTACTTGTTAAGACAAATCTCACGAGTCCAAACAGGATGGGGCTACTTTAGACGTTTCTGTGGCCACCTGGCTTAAACATCACCAACGTGAATTGTTCTTGTGAAGACAAATCCAACGAGCCCAAACACAATGGGGCTATGTTGTTTAGTTTAGGAGTTCCTATGGTCATCTTCCGGTTTCATCATCAGACCCTGGACACCACCTAAGGCTAAAGTACTTGTCAAGACCAATCCGAGGTATTGAGGTGTTCCTATGGCCAACTACCGGCTCCATCATCAGACCAACTCATTGGTGCCATTTTGTAGTGTTGTCATCCAATTCTCAGCTATGCTTAAAGTTTCAAGTCTCTAGCTCATCGAAAAGCTAGTTTAAATCGTTTTATTTGTAAATTTTGTACCGAACAAACAAACAATCAAGAAAGCGTGTTGATAAAAACCTCGGAATTTTAACTTAATAACTCAAACTAAAACAAACATTTTGTATAAACCCTGCACTTACAAATGGTCAATTTATATTTTTTAAATCTAATTTAACTACTAATTTACCACCGGATCGACACGCGGCCTCCACCGAGAAGATCCGGCGAAGACACTCAGTAGGCTTGTCTTTTTAACCGACTTTAAAAAGGAGAATGTTCTATATTCGACTGTATGTATTTTTATTTATGTATTTTCACCTACCTCTACGGTGGTCCCATTTTAATTTCATTGGTATTTTTTCGGGATGACGCCTTCATATTGTAGATAAGCATATGTACTAGATTCAGTTTAGAATAGACATGTAATAGATTAAGTTTATAGCACATAAGAATCATCTCATAGACAAATATATAAGTTAATATGATAGAAAAGTTGACCCTTATTTTTTTATTTTTTTTTACGAGGGGAAATGCCACCCGGACCGAGGGCACGGCCCGGGTGGTTATGTGGGGCTTGCACCCACTAAAACCCCTCGGCGTCCCACTGCCCACAGGAATCCACACCAGCATGACCTCTGTGGCACCGGCGGGCTCAGTCCGCAGTTTGGCGCGGACCTCGACACGTGTAGAGGAGTTCGGTCTCCCTCTACCACCTTTTAGAGGCTGCGCGGACGCAGCGCTTTTCCGGCGCGGGCCTACTAAGTGCTAGGGTGCTGGGGTGCCCTCCCCGACGCCTGCAGGCCGAGATTACGGTGGGCGAAGGTCGTTTCGGGCGTAGTCTCTGCGCCTCCGCCCAACGCGCCGTCTGCGAGCGGGATTGAAGGGCGTCTCTTCCTTCACCCGCTCTGCCTTCTCCTTTGCGGACATGACGGCCTCGCAGAAGGCCGCCATTGCCGCCCAGGCGCTCTCGCTCCCAACCATGGATGATATCACGGTCGGGAACGATAGCGTCTGTCCCCTGCACCGAGCGCTCCGGCGATCCGGCGCCGCTCGTCATCCCATGTCGGGCACACCAGCAAAGTGTGCGCCGCCGTGTCTTCCGGGGCTGCACAATGGTGGCAGCGCTCCACCTCCTCACGCCCGATCCGCCACAGATACCGCCCGAAGCAACCATGCCCGGACAGTACCTGCGTCAGACGGTACGTGAGGACGCCGTGTCGTCGCCCCAGCCACTCCCAGAAAACTGGCAGCAGTGCAGCGATGACTGCGTGTCCGGCAGTGGGAGCTTGCTCCGCCAGCCCTCCAGCGCGACTCGGTGCAGCTCCTTTCGCCTCGCTCTCGGGGCGCAGGGATCCAAGGTGTTGGTAGGATCCCTACGCCAGGACTACAGCTCGGAGAGCGCCTGTGCCTCCAGCTCCCGAGGAAGCGTTCCGGCGAGGAGCGTCGCCGCCTCGAATCCGATGGCACGGTATCCTCGGATGACCCTGACAGCCATGACTCGCTGCGCGCGGTGCAGCAGCACTACGTTTCGGGACATCAGGGCGCTTGCCCAGATTGGGGACCCGTATAGGGCCTGGGACCGCACCACCCCCGCATACAGCCTCCTCGCCGTGGCCTCTGGCCCGCCAAAGTTTGGCAAGAGCCTCGAAAGGGGCCCTGCAGTCGCCATTAATTTTGGCGCTAAGGCGGCAAAGTGAGCCCTGAATGACCAGCGTCCGTCCAGGATGAGGCCCAGGTAGCGCATTTGGGTCTGGATGTTGATGAGCTGCCCCCCCGACAACGATGTGAGCGTCAGGGGGAGGCCGATTTCTGGGGCCGTGGAAATACACGGCCTCGGTCTTACTGAGGGCCACCTCCAGGCCAAGCCGCCGAATGCGCCCTACCACCTGGGCATGCCAGCCGTGGCCAACAGGGCCGCCTCCCTATGACTCCGGGCTCTCGCAGTGACCAGAGTATCGTCCGCGTAGCACGTTACTGCCAGACCTGTCAGCAACGAGCCACGCAGGACCCAGTCGTAGGCGATGTTCCACAGGAGCGGTCCGAGGACAGACCCCTGTGGAACCCCGCACCCGACGTACCGCTCCTGCCACCGCGACGGCCCGGGGAAACCACCCGCCTTTTCGCGAGGTAGTCCCGTATGGTCAGGTGGAGGTATTCGGGGACGCCGTAGTAATCCATTCCCGCCAGTACCGAGGAGTACGGGACTGAGTTAAACGCATTGGCGATGTCCAAGGACACCGCCAGCAGCATCTCCCTCCGACCCACGGCCTCATCCGCCATCTTTTGGACGCGCTTTAGTGCGTCCACCGTGGACCTGCCCCGTCTGAAGCCGAACTGACAACTCCGTAGATCCTCCCCCCTCACATCGTCGACGGGGGAACCCCAGGCCGAGGACATGGCGTTGAAGTCCCCCGCGAAGAGAACAGGACGCGGCCGACACGGCACAATAAAGTCGCTGAGTCGCGACAGGAAGGCCTCGAACTCGGGTAGCGGTCGGTTTGGCGAGAAGTACACCCCGACCACTACCATGGCCCCCACACGAGCGGCGACAAAGCCCCTCTGTCTCTCAACGCCTTTTTGAGACAAGGAGCCTCCACACCTCGGCAGCAGGATCGGCACCGTTCCCTCAACATCGCCGGCCCAGTTGCTGGCGGGCAGCACAAAATACGATTCGGCGGCCACCGCCACGTCGATCGACCACTCTGCCATGCTCTGAAGCAGGAGGTCCTGAGCCATGGCAGAGTGTTTGAGGTTTGTTTGTAGGAGACTAACAACGGGGAAACGACTACCCATTATTATTCTCCATTCTTTCCACCGCCTCGGTCTGGCGCGTCCTGAGCGGTGCTCGTCGCTCGGAAGTGCGCGCTGGGGCCTTCTTGCCTATGGGGCGGCATCAGCGGGCTTTCCGATTTTGCCGCAACTTACGCAGTGTGCGGCCTCTGCACAATCCCGCGCCTGGTGTCCTGGCTGCCCGCAGTTGTAACAGCGCTCCCTGCTGTCCGTTATTTCCGCTGGACAGAGAGCGCCGACGTGCCCCTCCACCTGGCAGCGGAAGCATCGCAGCGGCCGCGCCTTCAGTAGGGCCACGTCCGCGGACCCCCAGTCCACCAACAGCTGCCTGGCATCTACCAGCTTTTTGGCGGCTTCTACGGGGCAGGTCACAACGGCCGTGAATAGTAACCCGCCCGTATGTCGCCGCACTTGACTTCCCGAAAGTCGCAGTCCCCTTTCTCTGCTACCGCGGCGATAAGCTCTTCCAGAAGGATCGAGTCGTCGAGGTTACTTATGCGGAGGCTCGCCGACTTGTAAGGCCGTGAAATTAGGACATCCTCGGCCGGAAGTCCTTGGCGAAGCTTTTCCGCCAGTGCGTCCGCCTTTGGGGAGCTGGTCGCGCCCGGGACTTCGAGGAGGCGCGCACCTGTAATCGTGAGCTTGGCTCTGAGCCCCTCGATCCCGAGCTCCCCGATGTTAATGGTTGACCTGGCGAGATAGAGCAGCGCAGAGTACGTTACGCCGCGCTCCTCTCAGCACGACCGCCGCCGAATCCGGAGCGCAGAGCCTCCGGCGTTGACGCGCTCTCGCCTTCTTGGCCTTTCGGGCCGCTTTGGCCCCCGCGACCTCCTACTGGCCCCCCACTCTGGCATTGGGAGGCGCTGGCTGTCGCTGCGGCGCCTTTTCCTTCTGCCCCTTGGCCGTCCCCTTATTTCGAGCTGCGATCGGCACGGGTTCAGGCGTCTGCGCCGACGTCGATGGAACGGCATCCGGCCCGAGAGGCGACTCGGGGTTTTCCTCGGTGCCTTCTGCGCGGCCTTCTGCGCGTACGTCATCCCAGGGGCAGGCGCAGTCGGCGTCTTGTTGGCGTTCGTAGTTAAGGGTGGGCGCAGGACTTTGCCCTCCAGAAGAAAAGTGTGACCCTAGAAAGGGATAGATAAGTTAGAAGAGTGTAACCTTAGATAGAGACGAATAATTGTACTGTATTATTGGTTTACATGCACAATTAAGCTCACTGCAAAACCCGCTAGTTGTGACCCCAAAAATAGTACTTAAGCGTTCGCGACATCGCGCCGCGTGAGTTCGAGCGACTAGGCACAAATACTATGAGGACTCTGCGTGTTTGAAGAGGGTTACAAGTGCTGGGTGGAGCACTGTTTTAAGATTTGTTTGGCTTTTCACTTGAATCTTCACTCGCGACGCACCCGACGGCCGACGTACTATTCCTATTCTGTTCATTCTGGTTCTTCGGCAGCCGGATCATCGTCACGAAGAAAGAAGGAATATTAGACTCAAGCTGAATATATAAGACTCGAGCTGAACATAGAAATTTCAAAATTAGAAAACGAAAAATATAGAAGAAAGAAACATGCCGAATCGTCAGAGTCGACCACAGTGACAGAGGCGACCGCCACGACGGAAGCAACCGCCACGACAAACACTCCCGCGACGGAGAAAACGAAAAAACCTAAGAAGACGCTCTCAACGAAAACACGAAAACTGAAGCTCGCCTGCGCCAAGGAGGAGCTACTGGAATTGCAAGTCCAATTAGCAGCAGCGAAGAAATCACAAATCGAAGCCGAAGGTGAAGAAAGCGAGAGTGACGCCGACACGTGCATATCAGATGAACAAGAAACGGAGAGAAGAGTCGGGAGCAGTCTGAACGACTCGCGACCTCACGTCCTGGCCATTGCCACCAACCCGCACGACGTGGACGTGGGCCGCACCATCGATGCAGCGCCGTGGGCGACAACGCCGTTGCCCCCTGCAGCGATCCAGCCACCAACCCATCGCCGTGTCGAAAAACGAATAAATGACAGTTGCGAAACTGCCACAGTAAATTGACCTGCGTGAGCTGGCGTCCGCGATCGCCCTCGCCGCCCGGTGCGGGAGCATCCCGAACCACCGCTTCGCTACCGAATTTACATACTTCAGTGGGTCACACCAAGAGTGGCTCACCTTCAAAGCTGCCTACGAAGAGGCTGCGCCGAGCTATACGGACACAGAGAACGTGTCGAAACTGAGAAGAGCGCTAAAAGGTTAAGCTAAAAAAGCCGTCGTCGCCGGGCGTTGGAAGCACGCTTCGACCGAGTAGACTGCATCGAGCTGGGCGAATTAGAAAACCTGCGCGCTGTCCTGACTCAGCGGCAACCTGAGAGATATCTGCGTGTTCCTACGGTGAGAACGCGCTAAGAGGATGAGTGGCTGGTGGGTGACCAGTTCCTAGCGCAAACCTCGGTGTATCGGGCATCACCGTTGTATTTGTGCCTTCTCATAGGGATGGGCGTTACCCTAGGAGTGACCTTTTATCGACCCTTCTCGTGGGAACTCAATGGAAAAATCGTTAAATAATGACAGTAATCCTTCAAAAACTCTAAGCCAACAAATATTTCATAAAAGCTTCTTCATTAACCGGCCAAGATCTGGTGCCACTAGTGGGACTATTCAAGCGAACGAATCTACTATGACAACAGATCTGGAGAAAGAAGAAACACAAACCACAACCCCAGAAGGAAATTGGGAAGAAGTTGCAATACGAAAGAGACATCGTAGTCCTGAAGAACTTTTAGGGACAAACAAACAAAGCAAACTGAACTACTGGTTAGGTGCCCCTGTTCCAGTTAGTAATAGTTTTTCGGGTCTTGAAATAACATCAGACACTACTCCAACTGCACCTAAGACGGCTAAACCACCTCCCTTATTTGTGGATAAGGTTAGTAATATACAACCACTAACTAAAATGCTAAATGACACAGTAAAAGATGATTATGAACTCAAAGTTCTTCGCGGAGAACAAGTAAAAATTCAGCCAAAGACTCCGGAAGCATACTCAAAGATATACAAAGAACTTAAGAAACGGGATACAGAGTTTTATACATACAAACCAAAAGAAGAGAGAAGTTTCCGTGTAGTAATAAAAAATATTCATCACTCCACAAATATTGATGACATTAAGCTGGCAATAGAGGAACTGGGACATGAAGTTACAAATATTTGGAATATTAAAGACAGAAAGACAAAGAAACAAATCCCCATGCACTACATAGACCTCAAGCCTAATCCAAACAACAAAGACATCTACAAACTTACTTATCTTCTCCATTGCCGTGTCGTTGTTGAACCACCAAAACCAAAAAGGGAAATCCCACAGTGCTCAAACTGTCAACGCTATGGACATACTCGTAGATTCTGCCATCGTCAACCTAGATGTGTGAAATGTGCAGGAGCACATGCTACTACAAACTGCACGAGAAAGGAACGATCAGATGATGTACGATGTATCCTTTGTGACGGAAACCATCCAGCAAATTTCAAGGGATGTGAAGTGTATAAAGAATTACAAAAAATCAGATATCCTGCCTTAAGACCAAAGATACAACGTAGTAAAACTTTTGATACTAAAATAACCAACAATGATACGACATATGCCGCAATTACAAGCGGAGTACCTAAACTGCAAACCAAAGAAACACAAATCCTAACAGTCCAAGACCAGCCAAACTCTATACATACTATCAAAGATATGATTCAATCCTTAATGAACCAGATAATGACAATCACTAAAATGCTGGGCGAACTCATGACCGTTATGCAAAATTTGGTGCATTAAAACTATGCATCTGGAATGCTAACGGCCTATCAAACCACTCCGAAGAGTTAAAACTATTCCTGAAAATCCAAAATATTGACGTAATGCTCATTTCAGAAACTCACTTTACCAGCAAGAGTTATTTCAAAATCGCAGGTTACTCATTGTATCACACAATGCATCCCGATGGCAAAGCGCACGGTGGGTCAGCAATTTTAATAAAGACAGCAATCAAACACTACCAGTCAACATCCTTCTCTAGCAATTATCTTCAAGCTACCAGTATTGTTGTGATTGAGCAGAACAATCAATTGACTATCTCAGCCCTATACTGCCCACCGAGGCACAACATCAAACAAGTAAACTTTAAAGATTACTTTGAGTCCCTTGGCCGACGCTTCATAGCTGGTGGTGACTACAATGCTAAACATACTTTCTGGGGTTCCCGACTCATCCTTCCGCGTGGACGGGAACTCTTTAAGTGCATTCAAGCAAATAATTTGAACGTTCTGTCAACAGGAGATCCCACATACTGGCCCACAGACCCCAATAAAATACCAGACGTTATAGATTTCTGTGTAACTAAAGGTATTTCCAAAACCTACATCACCTGCAAAAGTTGTTTAGACCTTTCATCGGATCACTCTCCGGTTATTGTGAATATGTCTACTACTCTAACAGAAAAAGAACCTAAATGCGTGTTACACAATCGTAAGACAAATTGGACGTTATTTCGGCATCTTATTGATTCAGCATTTGAGAAACCAACAAGACTGAAATCAGAATACGACATTACGGTGGCTGTCGATTACTTTACTAGGACCCTGCAAAAAGCAGCTTGGGATTCTACTCCACTGCCTAAAAACACCAAGGTGAATAACATCTCTATAGAAAACTATCTGATAAAACTTATATCTCATAAAAGAAAACTTCGGAAGCGGTGGCAACAATCGAAATGTCCGCAAGTAAAAACTCGATTAAATCATATTACTAGAGAACTAAAGAATGCACTCGCACGTGATCGCAACAACGAGTTTCAGTCTTATTTAAGAAGGTTGGACTCCACTGCAGCCTCTGGTTACTCTCTTTGGAAGGCCACCAAAAAACTTAAGCGGCCTACAACTGCCTCGTCTCCTCTACGCATGCCAGATGGAACATGGGCCCGGTCAGACACCGAATAAGCAGAGGTATTCTCTGCTCACCTTCTGTCAGTCTTTAAACCTCACCCAAACGAAAGTCCAGCAGATCATGAAAAAGAAGTTCACGACTTCCTGATTCAAGATATCCCTCAACCATCGATAGAACACGACATTCCCAATTTCACCAAGCAACAAGTTGCATATGCAGTCAAAAAAATTGACCCTAAGAAAGCCCCAGGATATGATCTTATTACAAGTCGTCTCTTAGCAGAATTACCGTACTCTGGATTAATCCTACTTACGTCCATTTACAATTGTATGACTAAACTACAATTCTTTCCGGCTCAATGGAAAGTAGCTAAGATAATGATGATCCCGAAACCGGACAAACAACCAGATGACCCTAAATCTTACAGGCCCATTAGCCTTCTGCCTATAACTGCAAAGGTGTACGAATCACTGCTACTCACTCGCATCCTGCCAATTATTAAGAGTAATCATTTAATACCCGACCATCAATTTGGATTTCGCCATAAACATGCCACTATTGACCAGGTACACCGACTCACAAATGAAATTATGAAATCATTTGAAGACAAAAAATATTGTGCAGCTGTGTTTTTGGATATATCCCAGGCTTTCGATCGTGTGTGGCATGAAGGGTTGTTGTACAAAGTCAAAACAGCTATGCCCCATTACTTGTACATGATTATCAAATCCTTCCTAGCTGAACGGCATTTTATGGTCCAGTGTGGAAATGAAGTTACAAAACTTAGTCCAATATCGGCAGGCGTCCCCCAAGGAAGTGTGATCGGTCCTGTTCTCTACCTGCTTTACACTTCAGATCTACCCACAAGTACTACAACTATTACCGGTACCTTTGCGGATGACACGGCTATTCTAGCCATTGACAGTCAGCCTGACATTGCAGCAAAAATGTTACAAAACGGCTTAGACAGCGTAGCTGCCTGGATGAAGAAGTGGCGGATCAAGGCTAATGAAAGTAAATCGGTTAATGTCACGTTTACACTAAGAAGAGAATCTTGTCCACCAGTCACGCTAAACAACAAGGCAGTGCCACAAGCTGATCATGTGCGATATCTGGGCCTCCATATGGACAAACGTTTAACCTGGCAGAAGCATATTTTCACTAAAAGAAAACAGCTTAGTCTACAACTCAGAAAACTTTACTGGCTCATTTGTAGAAAATCTCAGCTTTCACTGGATAACAAAATCCTGCTCTACAAGACTACTCTTAAACCGATCTGGACCTATGGTATACAACTATGGGGAACGGCTTCTCACTCCAACATTGAAATAATCCAAAGATTTCAAAACAAAACACTACGGATACTGACAAATGCCCCATGGTTTGTGACTAACGAACAACTACACAAAGATCTAAAAATGCCTACAATCAGAGAGGAAATAGCTAGATACACCAAGTCCTACAAAGACAGAATTGCAAACCACCCTAATGTACTGGCTCAAAAACTCTTAGACAACAGACAGGGTTTACGTAGACTAAAGCGCAAAATTCCCCAAGATGTGCTTCAGTGAAGGCACATGATTAGTTAAGGATAGGAAGTGGCACTGGTCGCATTCCTGATCACGTCTCCATAACCCCAACAAACCCACGGCTTAATGTTCCATGGCGGTGACAGATTGCTGTGAAAATAAGACAAAAAAAAAAAAAAATATATCTGCGTGTTCGCCACGCGAGTGATAAAAATCGTCGCAACGCTACGCGCCCTTAACCGCGTGGCGTACCTGCACACCTCGGAGGCTGTCAAGATGACCATCGAGAAGATCACACCGGCACTCAAGTACAGATCTTTCGATTACAGCAGAAGAACGAACAGACCTACGACCTACTGAGGCTCTCCAATTTCCTCAGTAGGGAAGCCGACAGGTTCGGGTGCTACGCACCTCCCGCACACGTGACTACGGAACATACAGCGAACAAAAGACAGACGAACAAGACGTATAACACAAGAAAAGAAAAATGCGCTGCGTGTCACGACACAGAACACGAAATAACAAAATGTAAGAAGTTAATCATTTGATTGACGGTCAATGACAGATGGGACATCGCGAAGGCACAAAGACTATGCTTCACGTAACTACGCTTCACAACGAGGACTTATCACTGCTAGAGGCGCGCCTGCTACACCGACGGGTGCAAGTACGTGCACCGGTACACATTTCCGGACCGGCGGGAGAAGACACTCACGCCCTCTTCGACGATGGATCAACAGTGACGCTCATCGACGCCGAGTTCGCTAGCCAGATAGTCGCGCGCGGTCCCCACGAGTCACTACACATCGAGGCGATCGGTGACTGCAACGTCCAGACATCGAACTCCCGTCGGGTCCAGTTGGCATTGAGAGGTGCATCCCAGCGCGCACATCGGATTCAAACATTCAACGTACCATAGAGAACATGAAGTTGTCACCGAGCAGGACATACAGAGCGACATCTCATACAGAAGAGCCAAGCCCCAGATACTAATCGGCCAAGACAACTGGCACCTGCTGGTGACGTCGGAGGTACGCCGGTGCCAACGACACCAACTCGTTGCCGTACCCCTCTCGGCTGGGTCTTGCACGGCGCGCTTACGACTTACTGAAAACGACGCACACAAAGTCAACATCATCGCGGACGAGAGTGAAGACGAAGATATAAACGATCAGCTGAGTCACTACTTCGCAATCGAATCACTCTTCGTCGAACCAAAGAACCCGAAGAACAGCCCAGAAAAACGTGCGTGTGACAAACTTGAAAAAGAAGTCTGTATCAACTGCGACGGGAGATATGAAGCCCCTCTGCTGAGGAAAACCGAAATTATTAAGATGCCCGAAAATTATGAAAACACACTGAAGCGTCTACACGACATCGAAAAGAAGATCGACCACGATTCGATAAAACGAAGTACACAGAACAGATGGACGCGCGCGCTTATTCAGAAATGAAACGCCGAACGTGGTACCTCACTTTGCAGTACTGAATGCATTGAAACCAAACAAAGTGCGAATAGTTCACGACGCCGCTGCCAAGACGAAAGGAGTATTACTTAACTACCATTTATTGACGGGTCCCGACTTGCTGCAGTCAGTCACACAGAATCGCCGTATCTGCCGCATCAAGGAGATGTTCATGCAGATAAAGATCAAGACATAAGACAGAGACGTGCTGCGGTACCTGTGGCGTGGCGATCGGCGCGATGACCACCCGTCCGAAGAGTACAGGACGACGTCGCTTATTTTCTGGGCCACATGTTCACCGTCCATCGCAATCTACATTAAAAATCACCTATCCAGAAGCGAGCGCACCATCGTTCGCAACCACTACGTCGACGACTTGTTGACAGCTTGATGACGAAGACAGCGCCATCGCCATCTCCAAACAAATCGACGAGATACTACGGCGCACTATGAGCTGAGACAATGGTCGTCTAACTCCACGGCGGTACTACAGACTCTCGAACCGGGCGCATCACAGTGGGCTATCGGAATCAGTTAAGAAAAGAAGTCAGAACGAGTGCTTAGGCTAGAGTGGTGGCCGGACACCGACGACATCGGGTTCAATCTGGACCTGGCGCACCTCCCCCCGGGGGCATACTCGACAAGCCGACGCTGACGAAGCGGGAAACACTCTGCATACTCATGTCTCTGTTCGACCCGCTCGGAATCGCTTCGCCTATCACCATAAGGGCCAACCAGATACTGCAGGAGATGGGACGACAACATCGACGATGACCGACCACAACAGTGGGTCGAGTGGAACCAACACCTTCGGAGTCTGCGGGACATGAAGATACCACGGGTACACACACGCCGAGACACTCGAGCCAAGTTGCACGTGTTTGTGGACGCGAGCGAGTCAGCCTACAGCGACGACGGCGTACTGGACAGCCACCACGAGCGACAGCAAGGTACACATAACCCTCGTGACGGCGAAGGCGAAGGTGTCACCACACAAGCTCACATCGATCCCGAGACTCGAACTGCAAGCCGCCGTACTGGGTAGTCGCCTGGGCGCGACTATCATCGCAGAACACGACAGGAAGCCAAGCTCAGTGACCTACTGGACGGACAGCCGCACCGTCATGACGTGGCTGAAGACGGGGACGCCATCCTACCGCCCATTCGTCGCACACCGCATCGCCGCGATAGAAGAAAACAGCGCCACAAGTGTCTGGAGATGGGTGCCCACGAAACTAAAAGTGGCCGACGACGCGACGCGTAAGGTACCCAGGGACATCGGCCCTCATCACCGATGGTTCCTTGGGCCCGAGTTCCTGCGCGACCACCCATCCACATGGCCGGCGCAGCGACCAACACTCGACGCAGCGACGGGCGAGGAGCGGACACACAACATCACCGAGCAACGACCCGTCTCATCGCGATCAGCTGTTTCAGATCCGGCGCGGTTGCTGCAGTTCATCGACCTGTGCATTGTAAATAGACAATCATTGAACTATAAGACACAGGCTGGGAATAACGTAGATAAGAATAGGACTAAGTTTAGAATTAATTTTTGTGATAAGGACAGTGTTAAGTGTTAACCGCTCAGTGCAGAACTATTGATAAGAGCGGAGGCGTTATTAGTGCGTGTAGTACCACAAGACTCGTATAATAGTAAACTGAGAAATAGTGATAGATTATCGAAGGGCCGCCTCCGCCCCTTATCAGTGCAGATTATCAGTGGAGTGATAAGGATCAAGTCGCGAATAAGTGCGACGCCGGACACTAGCGACGAACTACGGTGCCCCGCAGTGCTCAACGGAGATCATCGCGTCTACCGCCTGTACTTCGAGCACGTACATCGACAAACTACACCATGCCGGAGTAGAAGCGACGTGAGCGTAAGAGTGTAGAGCAAGGTGGTCATACATAAGTGCTACAGCTATCGCCGAAAAAGAGACGCGCTTTCAGAGCCGAGCACCGGGAACTTACCGCCCTGCAGACTGGCTCACCATCAGAGGGCCTTCACGTACACCGGGACCGATTATTTTGGACCTCTGAGTGTGACGGTGGGCCGGAGCATACAGAAGCGCTACGTAGCCCTCTTCACGTGCCTGACTTCACGCGCCGTACTCCTGGAAGTCGCCGCGTCACTTATCACCGAGTCCGCTGTGATGGCCCTACGACGATTCATTGCCCGCCGCGGCTGCCCGACTAAGATATGGTCGTACAATGGAACCAATCTCCGCGGTGCTGACAAGGAGCAACGGGAGTCGCTGGACAGCGCCACTCAAGAAGAGGCCACGAGAAAGACGATCAGCTGGCGCTTCATTCCTTCCGGCGCCCCGTTCATGGGCGGCGCATAGAAAAGACTGGTGCGCAGCGTGAAGACCTGACGGAGAGGTACCCTTCGGAGGAGGTTCTCACCACACTGCTGGCGGATGTCGAATTAACCTTTCACAAACGTACTTGTCGACCCTGAGGACCTGGAGGCGCTAACACTGAACCACTTTCTGCTTTACGGCCCGGCGCGCAACCCCACACCAGCAACCTTCACTGATACTGACCTCATCAGCCGCACCCACTGAAGAGAGGCGCAGAGACTCGCGGACGTGTTCTGGGAACGATGGATAAGGAAGTACTTACCTGGACTTCAGTACCGGCGGGAGCCCCACGGATGCGGTGCCGCCCTGAAAGAGGAGGACATCGTCCTCATCGTAGACAACGTATTACCCAGGAACATATAGCCTCTTGGCAGAATAATAAGAATCTTCCCTGGAGAAGATGGAATCGTGCGTGCAGTGGACGACCGCACCAAAGGAGTAGTTCTTCGGATGCCAGCGAAGAAATTGATAGTGTTACCGACGTCGTCCCTCCACGAAGATGTAAGAACCATCAGTGTGGCGGACAGTTTACGGCGGGAGGAATGCTCGGGACGACATCTTCATATTGTAGATAAGCATATGTACTAGATTAAGTTTAAAATAGACATGTAATAGGATAAGTGTACAGCACATAAAAATCATGTAATAGATCAAAACATAAGTTAATTATTTTAAAGCGTTGTCTTAAGGGTTCCAAATGGAGCAGGCCCCAGCAGCACCCGTTTACGAGTATGACTACTGGGAGAGCCGTCGCTCCCTTCGATCATATTAGAGGGAAGGGAGTGACCCGCGCCAGACAGCCACCGCAAGCAGACAGTATAGTGAGCATGACCAAATCAGATCACCAAGGACTGTAAGCAAATTGTTAGGTAGATTAAGTACAGATAAAGAAAATAAACTTTTTTTGTGTCTATAAGGCAGCAACACAATTAATAAATAAAATAGAATAAATACCCCAAGCTCATAAGGCAAAACACCCTACGCTTTAATAATAATAATATAAAATTAGCCCTGTTAAGAAACTGTTCCACTGTTGGGCACAGGCCTCCTCTCAATCTGAGAGGGCTTAGACCATAGTCGACCACGCTGGCCCAGTCCGGATTGGCGAACTTCACACACCTTCGAGTAACTCTTAGTACATGCAGGTTTCCTCACGATGTGTTCCTTCATCGTTGAAGCAAGTGATAGTTAATTTTTAATACGCACATGTTTTCGAATAGACCGAGTTGCGTGCCTGGGTTTAAACCCGAGACCTCTTGCTTTGCAGTGCAACGGTCTAATGACTGGACTATCACTGCTTTCAACGGTCCAACCAAGGCTATCACTGCTTTAACATTGTTTTAATTACAGGAGTAAAATAAATAACATCACTTTATTCCAAGCGGTCTTATCTTCTATTTAATCCAAGATTTTGTAATAGGCTTTCTTGCATAATTTAGCCTTAATTATTATAATTAATGTATACGTTGGTAAATCTCAAATATCGTCGGGTAGTTTGTTTTAAAAGCGTATTTACTGACCCATGGCACTTTTGTGGATCTGATTCTGTGGAAATGCTTGATATGTACAGCAAGGTTATTTTTATTCCTAGTATTTACAGTATAGATGTCACTAAATTTTTCAACACACGGTACTAACTAACCAAACAAACCTCCCAATATTCCCTTTAATTTTCAAGAAACCCTCAAAACTTAGGTAATTTTCTATTTGAAAATTAAACCCTTGTTTCAATTTGATTTAACGTTAAACTTTATCAGAACCACGTACAAACTATCCCTCCCCATTTTATCCCTTTTGTTGTAGAATTGCCATAAACACTGTACTTTCTTTCATTTGTAAAAAGAATCTAATAAATACATGTTTGAAAAAGGACTAACATTAGATCGAAAATCTATATATATAATATCTATATTTCCCAAAACTATAATATATATATATATAACAATGGGAAAATATAATCTGATGGCGATATTTCTAAACATGAAAGGGCTGTCGAAAGCTCTGCGTCCGCCGTTCGAAAGTGAGTAGAACTTGGCAATGTCGATGTCGGTAAAAAAATCGATGCTTACACGTGGAAGTAGTGTCATAGTTTAAATTCTAGTATAGTTAACGTTTCTCTACGCGATCGAATCAGGAATGAGGAGATTCGTAGAAGAACCAAGGTCACCGACATAGCCGTTAAGATTAGCAAGCTGAAGTGGCAATGGGCGGGCCACATAGCGCGTAGATCGGACGGGCGTTGGGGCAGAAAGATTCTAGAGTGGAGACCACGTATTGGCAAGCGCAGCGTGGGACGACCGCCTGCCAGATGGACCGACGATCTTGTAAAAATCGCAGGAAGTCGTTGGATGCAGGTGGCATCGGACCGGTTACGCTGGAAAGCGATTGGGGAGGCCTATGTTCAGCAGTGGACAAGTATAGGCTGAGATGATGATGATGATGATGATAGTTAACAATCTACCTTTTCTTATAGAAAATATTACGACACCATATTAAAATCATTTTTAACCGGCTTCATGTTCGTCTGTATGTATTTTTTTTAACCCGCATTGAGCCACATGCGTAGCGGAATGTTATTGAGCGCTTGAGCGCTGACAGTGAGCGGACGTTCGCACGGATGCTTTTTCAGCGCGCAGCGTAAAGCGTGAGCGTGAAGGGCTATACAGCGCTGTCAAAAAGTTTACCCTCTGCATTTATTTCGTGCCAACGCTTTACAAACGCGTTAAAAGAACGTCCTTGCGAACGCCCGCTAATAGTGACGTTTCGTGGCATTTTTCTTGGTAGGTAGAGTAAGTTGTGTCTCGACGACTAAGTCAGAAATTCCGCCACGAAAGGCAAATATATTTGAAATTATTGGTATAAGAAACAGAATATTCCTTTTGTTCAAAGGAGTACAAAAGGTGAAATATATTCCTGTTGTAAAGCATGCAGACTGAACTACATTTCTTAGGGAAGGCAGACCTACCGATTTTTCATTTTACTAAAGTTCTTTGTTTTACAGTACCAATTCCTATCAAGTATTATTTATTTATTATATCACCAACATTGTGTACACCCATTTCTGGTACAGTATACTCATCTCCCCAAATATCACAATAATTAAAGGTTGGGACAGCATTCAATGTACATAATCTCATTGAACAATTAAAAATAGTTTTTAGAGGATAAGAACAGAAAATGGGAAATGTCAGAGTTAATGAAAAATTTGGTTGTAATAATTGTCATTGTTAACAAAATATTATTAATTATTGAATAAATATGTCAATTCATAATATTTAGTTACAAATCCGATCTCGTCGGTCTCTAACCTATTCGCGCCTCTATTAAAAAGGCGAAAACCCGATATTTTGCGAACGCGTCCAATCATAGAAATCCGCTAATCGGAGCCGTCGCCGACTACGTTCCTAACTCCCCTCCTATCATCCGCTACCGCCGTCCTTTTTTTCGTCGCCTTTACATCCCTTCTTTCGGATACAGATACCGCACACAGGATCAGACACCGACCTCACCGGTCGAAGAATTCTTTTCCCGCCGGCAGATGCATAGCACCACGACGAGACACCTAGTATACGCCCGCCCCCATAGCGACTGCCCAAGCCGAGGCCGTTACTTCTCGAGGCGGCCTTGAGCTAGTTGCCCCCTTGCCGTTCTGGCTCGAACGTAGTAGTTGCACGCTTGCCCTACTAGCCAGTGAAGCTGTAAAGGCCTCGCGGCCAACAGCGTAGATCATTCACACACACACACACACGTACAAATATTTAGTTAATTTTATTTAGATACTTCTTGTTTATAAAATTAGGATTCTGTAGACGGCAAACATTCTGTAATTATCTAGAAAGCAGCAACATCGGCTGCATTGTCGAAGGCAGCCATCAAGTCCTGCTGCGTGCAGGTATTGGGACACGCTAAGTTCGATGTAAGGTGGGATATTTTTTGGATTAAACCACTCAAACCCCTCTCTACTATATTGACAATACCACGAATACCGGCACCACGGATTTCTAAGCCTAAAGACATCGTTCTGTGCCATCATTATTTTGGAGTCTACCTATCATAAAAATCTTTTAAAAAAAAAGGTAAACCGACTTAAAAAAGCAAAAAATAAATATTTGAAGACGGTGCTGGTTGGTGCAGTCGGTTACTTGGCAGCGACTTCAAATATTTATTTTTTGCTTTTTGAAGTCGGTTTACCTTTTTTTTAAAGATTTTTATTATACAATTTTAAGTGACGAGTGAATTATTTAGTAATATTTATATACCGATATTATATTATTTTGCTGAGTTGTACAGTAAGGTACCTACAGGATTAATATAATGACTATAATAACGGAATCTATACATTCGTGCTGTTCGCCGTTAAGGAGTTCCCTCTTGTATCTTCAAAGTCCAAGGTCCAATACCATTAAAATAGGACCACCTCAAAACTATACTGAACCCAATGCAAAAAGAATCATAAAAAAAGGACGAATTATCAACCTACTTTTTTTGAAGTTGGCTAATATACTGCTTAGTTCTATAGTAGGGTACCTATAGGATTGACGTAATACCCATAATATCTCAATTTACACATGCCTATTGTTTGCCGTTAAGGAGTTCCCTGGTGTATCTTCTAAGTCCAAGGTCCAATGCCAATGAAATTAAAATGGGACTACCTTGGAGCTATACTGAACCCAATGCAAAAAAAAATATATCAAAATCGGTGCACAATTGACGGAAATATCGGTGAACATACATAAAAAAAAAGAAAGCATACATACAACCGAACATAGAACCTCCTCCTTTTTGAAGTCGGTTAAAAAGTCAGCAGAGAGCAGAAAACACTGCAATTTTGTATTAGTTTATACACATGACCCTGTATAAAGTACGCGTGTAGGAGTGCCCGGCAATGCTGTTTCTGATGGAAAATGGTTTCCGCCACAGAGCACTATTCCGTACTTCGTGCTTGTAACAGTCTCAACGTTTTCTAATAAATCCAAAATTAGATTAGACAAAATACACCATAAATAAAATGGTACTAAAACAGAAAAATAATGCTCTATTTTTAAGTTATGTTAATTTAGTCGCAAAACACAAATTTTATAGCCAATTATCCCAAGTATTCTTCGAGACTCTACTCCAAGTTGTAAGTATCGTGTCTTTGTTTCAGGAACGAATATTTCTTCGACCGAAACCGCCCCTCCTTCGACGCCATCCTATATTACTATCAGAGCGGCGGACGACTGAGGCGCCCAGTCAACGTTCCATTAGACGTATTTTCCGAGGAGATTAAGTTCTATGAGCTCGGAGAGCAAGCCACCAACAAGTTCCGGTAAATATGCAACCTCGCATTGCTTAGACACTGCATTGTTAAGCTTTCTCACCTTCTTATTACATTGCAGTGAGGACGAGGGCTTCATAAAGGAGGAGGAGAAACCTCTGCCCTCCAACGAGCGCCAGCGCAAAATCTGGCTGCTTTTCGAATATCCCGAGAGCTCCCAAGCCGCTCGCGTCGTGGCCATCATCTCCGTGTTCGTCATCCTCCTATCAATCGTCATCTTCTGCCTGGAAACCCTTCCTGAATTCAAACACTACAAGGTCTTCAACACCACTACCAACGGCACTAAGATCGAGGAAGACGAAGTTCCTGACATCACTGACCCGTTTTTCTTGATCGAAACACTCTGCATCATCTGGTTCACATTCGAGTTGATAGTGCGGTTTCTGGCATGTCCAAACAAGTTTAACTTCTTTAGAGACGTCATGAACATAATAGACATAATAGCGATCATCCCCTACTTCATCACCTTAGCTACCGTGGTGGCCGAAGAAGAAGACACGCTGAATTTACCGCGCGCGCCAGTCTCCCCGCAAGACAAGTCTACCAATCAGGCCATGAGTCTCGCTATCCTTCGTGTAATCCGTCTCGTGCGAGTATTCCGAATCTTCAAGCTCTCCCGCCACTCCAAAGGTTTGCAGATTTTGGGACGGACTCTGAAGGCATCCATGCGCGAGCTCGGTCTATTGATATTTTTCTTGTTCATTGGTAAGTGTCAAGTTTCATTTTATGCCCCAAAATTGTTTGCCTTAAGGTTGTCGAACGTACAGTATCTTTTTGTCAAAATATCCTTGGGTTAGAAATGAAATAGGATTCTCCCTACACGTAAAATTAAGGACAATAAACTTAAGACTAAATCACTGAAGATAAAATCAATCCCTTCCCTATCGTTGCACTTGATACATTTCGGACGATGATCTGAAGAGAAGACGAATGCCGACCCGGCCGTGGGTTTCCACACACCAGTCTAGGAAGCGACGCGTCCGTGCCGTGACCTCTGTAGGGCACGATACAAACTAGCTGCGAGCGTGCGTGCACAACTTGTCTTGTGTTCGCAGGGGTGGTCGTGTTCTCCAGTGCCGTTTTTTTTGCGGACAAAGATTGTTATGAAACAAACTTTGACTCCATACCCGACGCTTTTTGGTGGGCCGTAATAACGATGACCACCGTCGGCTATGGAGATATGAGGTAATCAGGGTTGTGCGTCCCCGCCCCAACCCCGCCGCTCGCTGCGATCCCCGCCACTGTATGTCGCACTGTATTCTCCGTTGGTGTGTGCTTGTTCTTCAAGGTGTGGTGCTGTTTTCATCTGCGGTGTACTTCGCTGAAGCCGGAAGTGAGAACAGCTTCTTCAAATCCATACCTGATGCGTTTTGGTGGGCGGTCGTGACAATGACGACCGTAGGATACGGAGACATGACGTATGATACAGCGACTTCACCCTAAGTTTCATCTTTGCCTTCTCGTCATTTCATTTTATCCCACTACCTTTTATTGGCATACTTAACACTATTGTGATTTTCTTTCGCCTCATCATGTAACTACATACGCTTCAATTTGATTTTATCGTCGGTTCGCTTAGAACTAAACCGAACACACATTTTATTCACATGTTATATATTCAGATTATTGCACGTTCGAAAAAGGTCCTATTTATTGTCTTGTTTATTATTTTCTATGAGTCTTGTGTCATCATTACCTTCCTGAACCTTTGCAATTTTACATGGAAGCTTAGTTGTAAAATTTTCCATTAAAACGAAATAAGTTGGAGTGTCGTGTACCACGAAACCTGTCGTCGGTGTGACTATCGCCCCTCCCAAAGCGTATTCTATATGAGAGAGAACAGCTTTCGTTGTGAGCACTTCAACTCTGGCGGCACACGTTACCCACCGAGTTGAAGTGATGACTTGGTTGTATACCAACTTCACGTCCACCATGTAATATCCAACGCTCCTCTGTAACGCTTACGCTAAACGATCGATGTCCGATGTTAAATGTATCGATGTTGTGCCTATTACAAATGTTAGCTCATCGAAAATGGTGATACATGATCGAACGCGCACAGTTGAAATCATTTTCTGTAATTTCTTCTTCATAGTGGGCAATAGTATAGTATAATCGCTTGTATGCACCCAGTGCACTGTTAAGACTATCATTTCATGTATCTCTCTCTATCTAGTGATAGAATGAGTTACGGTTCTCTCCCGATGGTAAATTTTACACGAGAATGCTACTATGTAAAATTAATGTTCAGATTGTTTCATTGCTTGTTTATACTATTAGCTTCCAATCATTAGCTTCACACCATTTTCGATAGAGAATTTACATATACGTAATTACGTTTAGACGTAAACCTATCGCATGACTGTAAAACCGTCCTTTTATGTGAAACACTCTTCATAGTCCATGTTTTAGTATCTGTGTAGGTTTTTGTATTTTGAATTTAATTTCTTTATTTTCAAACTATAAACGATTTGATGTCCTGCGACGAGCCCTCGCCGATTGTAATGGAGCCATGCCGAGAATGCACTTGATTCAAGACATAATAAATTCCTAAGAATCAGATGTAGTTCTCGAATGCGCTCTCTAAAAGTGTTGGTTTTTCGCAAAGACGTGACTGCTGGCGGTAAACACTCATTTATTGCAACGCGTTAAACACGAGCTGGCGAGTATGAGCGGTGATGGATGGAATTGTATTGCTTGCGACTTAAATTTTGCTTAGCGAATGTTCTTACCGATATAAATGTTCTTGAACCAACTTTCCAATAAGTTTATTTTTGTTAGCTCTCGTTTGTTTTTATTTAGGTAAACACCTAAACTGTCATTGCTGTCATTTGTAGCCAGTATACGAGGGTACGTATTCAATATTAACGCATGAACATCATTGTCGCGTTTATGTTTATTAACAAAATATCGTTTTAGTTGGATCACCCGTCTGATTTGATTTTATTAGCTCGCCGTGCTCGGGTGGGATGTGGTGGTTAACGGTGTATTTTTGGTGTGTAGGCCAGTCGGCGTGTGGGGCAAGATCGTGGGCTCGCTGTGCGCTATCGCTGGCGTACTTACCATCGCTCTGCCCGTGCCTGTCATCGTCTCCAACTTTAACTACTTCTATCATCGTGAGACTGATCAAGAGGAAATGCAATCGCAGAATTTCAATCACGTCACCAGCTGTCCCTACCTGCCCGGGACTATGGGCGAGCCGTATTTAAGTAAGTCGTTCGTTTCTTCCATCGCCACTTTTACATTTCTCACCGTCATTACATATCTCAACATTCTGTGCACGTTTTATAGAAAGCTACATTCGCGAATGTTGACATTTGTAATAATAATATTAACTATCAAAACTTTGTCTTAAATGTAATACGTCCCAATTCGTTAATTTTTAAAATTTTCATCACAGCATGCGTAGCTTTTAAATTTTGATTTTCACGGCATGCCTTTGGGTTATTTTTTTTTTTGTTATTCGTTTCTTTTATGTTGATTTTCGGTAATTTCAGGTGGGAAGGACGATGAGAAGGACGAGGTCTGCAGTGATCAATGACTGTATGACAGTGTTTGTTCTGTTATTTTGTTACGAGAACTAAACTAATCGACAGAGACGATATTTGTGATATTAATGTATAAGAGACGAGCGAGTGCACCGTGTTCTTATTTGTGTAAATATTTTAGTTGTTAAGCGATGTAAAAAATAATTTAATAAAAAAAATGTTAATTATTTTCTCTCTAGTTATGTTTGAGTTATTGTTTTTGTCCGACCATCCACGCACCCGTTGCGATGCTTTGCCGGTACGACGACATAGTCACAGCTTCGAGTATCATTCGTTCACTGTCACGTAACTCTGACGTGGAGGAGTACGGGCAGAATGGTTCAATGACGTCTGTATAATTCATGATTCCTTTAAAACGACGCGCCATTCCCGTACCGTCGAAGTTTTATCTTTCGAACTGACTGGTAATCAATTTAATAATATTCGCCATTCGTGTTTTAACATGCTAGTTGTGTCGAAAACATAACCACTTGTTTACCGACGAGGTGCACGCTTGGATCGACCGTTGAGCTTTCTTTCAGTGTGCTACTTGAATATTCACACAGAGCAAGTCTACACGTTTTTACTTATGTGTATCAATAATACAAATTTGATCAGCAGCAGACTAACAGTAGACAATTGTAGAGTTAATCCAACCGTTTTGTTCATCTCTTTGAGTTTTTAATATTAACATAGTATCAGAGCGGTGATCGTACATCGGCTGTCTACACAGTGACCTCATTAAGTCTGTATAAGCCTTGCATAGTTATCTCGGCATCCACATTCACGAACCTTCCATTCAATAGGCTGGGTCGGCCGACATGTTGGCGTGTGAATGGGCCTTGTGGTTGTAGGTAAACACGGACCGAAATAACCGTGTGGCTTTTTTCTTAGTTGTGAAATGATTTTGTGTTTCAATGTAAGTGAAATTGTTCTCTTTTTGTTTTAATATCTAATACGCTTCTGTGGCATCATATTGTAAATGTTTAAGTTATCTGTTTCAGTTTCTAGGTAAGGTAGGGTTAAATTTGATTTTAGATTTGCTACACATATTTGACTGTAGTGTTTATGGTTTTAATTTTAGCAATTATTATAATAATGGTAGATACTAATATCCAGGATTGTTTTTTATTGAAAACTGCTCAGAAATAGGCACCTAGACGTGCATTTCTTAAATAAATACATATACCAAAAAACTAGTGCTAAATTTCAATAAAAAGCTCTTCTAACGTGACATTAAAATCTATCGCATCGCGCATATATAATTTCTCAGGGTAGAGAAATTTGCATAGGGCTTCTATTCCATCTTAAGTCAAAGCTAAAATTGTGGTACCGGAAATTACCTCTTTGTCCCTCAAATTATATTGTAATTAAACAAATTTTCACTTACATAGGTACCTTCCAAATTAGTTTTGGCTATTATAAAAAACTACTGAACACAGTTTATGTAGGTATTGGTTTTATTTTTATTTTATCAACAAAAGTTATGGACTATAAACTGCATCATGCGCTTCATTAAAGAATAAAATGCCTGAATCTTACTAGAGTTCTACCATCTACCTGCGTGTCTCTATCAAAATAGCTCAATTCGATACACCAGTCGGCTATTTCAGAATCAATATATTTTTTGCTCATATAAATCAGTATAGTATTTATGAATCCTCAGGAAAGTAACACGGACTACCACCACTATCTTTAATTTGATAGGTTTCTGTATCGTTCAGTCAACATGACTAGTATTGATACTGGCATAAAGTAGGAAGTCCAATCAGTACTAAGTGTTGCTGCTGATTCGTTCATCATCCTTCCAATTAAATCCGAAATAGTGGTAAGTGCAATCGATTGGGTAACTTGAACCTCCTCTAATCTCTCGAATCTCAACACCTCTGGACCACGCATCGAACTCCTGCACGCCTGTTATGCAGTATCCTCCTTTATATGTCAATTTCCGAAAATACGGACAGACACTCATACTTGTCGCGTAGTCAATTAGGTAATCATAAGAAACTATGAGGAAGGAATAAGAACCAATCAAAAGTGGCCGTCCTCCTCGCACCTCACTTTCATTTGTGTTTGGGACGTTATGTCCCAAATAATTAGGTTGTCACTCAAACACTGGCAGCTACCGCTGCTATAATATCACCCAGTTCATGCTTCTATCAGTTTTCTATAACGGTATTTAATGTCCATGCTTAATCCTGGATAGGTTCAATATACTACAACAGTCGACAAGCAACACAGCCAGGTAGTCTGCAGGTAGACTTCTAGGTACTTCCAATGTGTAAATAAATACAAAATAATCCTAAGCTATCTAATAGCATCAACAACCACTGACTTATTCAGCCCAGGGGCTAGTATAGAGGTATTGAATAGAGAACTGAACTTGACACTAAACAACGGTGGAATAAAACCCACGGCTTTGGATAGGAAAAGGACATAACAATGAATATGTGAGTTGGCTGAATGTAACCAGTTTTAATATAAACTACACCAAACAATGCATAACAATCGTTTGAATCCAGATTTGAATCTTGCTTATTACTCGATCACTAAACATGCGGCGAGAAAGGATGAAAACTGTTTAAATTTTAACGATTTACGGTTTTACAGTATGAAAAGTGTGGGTATCACAATTAAGTTGTATAAGTGTGGTTAGACGCTGCACGCCGGGCAGCGTGCCAGCCGCCAGCCTCTGCTCGGGCCCAGGTTCAGTCGTGTTTTAGTTCAATTCCACCGTTGATACCCTGCTTTTCCATTAAATTATCTAAAACGTTTCTGTAGATCCTCGTAAATAGGTATATAGACAGCTTAGTTGAATATTCGGTACCTATTGTCTTGAACATCTGGCTATGTTATCACGATCATAAAGAGCAAAAATATTTCGAAATCGACGATATCACTGTTGCCTGCAAATTTATGTATCTTGAAAATCCTTATGAGAATTTATTCCTTGAGAGAATTCATTGCGACATCAATTCAAATGCCAGAATTAAGTTCCCGAATCATATAGACAGGCCAATTAACAGACATTCTACAGCGACACTGTATTCACGTAACACGTACAGGTCGTAAATCATCCATTGAAGTTACCATGGGTGTGATGGCACATCGCCAGCGATCGTGTTCAAATTCTTTCTTTCACTCAATTACGCCATTTAAACATTTCGAATCGTCAAAAATCATCGCACTCAGGATTTTATTAAGACGAATTGAGATATGTTTCACATTGACCCAAATTTTGTAAACACTTATTTTAACGGAACCCAATGTGACGACAAGGATGGCATGTATCATAAAATCAGTGCTCTCAAATTTAATTTAGATAAATCTTCATCTGAGCTTTCAGCATCTAATACCAAACAAAGTCTGTCTAACTTATAAAAATATGATCTAGATTAAGAAATGATTGCAACCATTAGCATCTGAATCCAAAAAAACTTGGTTTATTAAAGTTTAAACTAAATAGGCGAGATGTACAAAACCAGAGTTGGTCGACAAACCGCTGAAAGTGATGAAAAAGCAAAACGCAAAGCTGCATTCATTCAGTCTCAGTGCGCGCGCACTAAACCTGTTTCCTAGGAAGTCTTTATTAGATCTCGACTAGTATCGAATGTGTATAAAATCTAAACATCATTTATCAACGCACCTAGTCTTATCAATTCTCTACTGTTAGTGTGTACCATTTGTTTTCCAATCGCTTTATTATGCCGATTTATTGATATTTTCTGCTAACTCAAGTTTACAATATTAACTAAAATACCTGTTTCAATATTTTTAGAAGGAATAGAATTTGTTAATGGACTCCAGTGGAGACAGTGTTGGTAGTAGTTTGTTAGTAGGTCCTATCGTTGGAACCGTGAGTTACTAGTAACTAATTATTACTTTTGTTTCTTTACCATATTTATTTATAGTCTTTCTATTATTTCACTCTCGTAGCTTAATTGGCTTGGCTTTTATTATTAATTGATTTTGTTGCTTTATTATTATAAAACATTAATTAGCATACTTTAAAGCATTTTATTCGCAATTAGTATAACGGCTCAAAGTCACAACTACCGTCCCTATCCTTTTACTATTTTGATATAATATACCTGTCCAGTACCCTACCATAACATCTTCAAAAATGTTATATTACACATCGTATCTCTTCCTCTTTTAACAAAACCTTTTAAAATGACGTACAATTATACCTATTTCGTAACTTATAACAAGACAATCGGGCGGCGTACAATACGATTGCGATAGTTTCAGGGCCGATTCAGAAGAAGTCGTCGCTCAGCGACGACTCTTCATCAGAAATGATGGAGTTAGAGGAGAACGCCCTGATAGCGGATCCGCATCTCGAACAGAACCTGCGGCGACTGCGGGAAGAGGAGCAGCTGCTGCTCGAACAACAGGCCACTTTGGAAGCCTTCGACGATATAGCTGCCCTCGAGCATCAAGATGCGCTTCGCCTTAATCATGTAAGTTTTTAGTCATTCCCACCAGTATTTGCTTTACCGACTGACTTTCCTTTAGATGCTATTTTCGTATACGTAGTTTGCAACATTGTGTATGTCACTAGGAGACCATCCCGTATGTTCTTTCAGGCTCTAATTTCGATAGGCGACTCAAAATATCTAAAATTACTCAATTGTAAAAAAATCTACCTTACTTCAGATCAACTTTTACTCAAATCGTACTTATTTGAAATTAGTTTTGAGGTTTGTGCTCTTTTTGCTATTTTTCTCATTTATTTATCATTCGATAAGTTTTAAATTGTGTAGTATAAATAAATGTTTAATTTTAAGAACAAACGATAATCGTGTGGTCAGATTCAGAGAACCACGTGCATGCAAAGGTAGCGTAGCTGTATCTCAAGTGTATTGTGACCTCCAGCTGCAGCAACAAGAACTGAAGAAGCAAGCGGCCCAAGCGCAGCGACTCGCGCTGCGGCAAGCGCAAGCTCACGATCAGCCCCACGCACCGCGTCGCGACCTCACCATGCGCCGCCGGGCCACGTGCACCGTGCGCGTGAATAACCTCCACTCAGCGGAGGCCATGGAAACGGACGTCTGACCAATGGGTGAGTCTCATCACGCGCCGCCACAGCCAGCTGCCATCATCCTAACATCCACGCCCACCCGCCATCCACACCTTTAGCACGCTTTATACAAAGACCTGTTCAAATGTCGGACCTGGGCGAGGTAATGAACGTCAGTTACAGCAACTATTTCGTACAATTTTTAGTATCAAGTTCTAATGATCGAGGGAAATGTAGAATAAGTAACTTACATTTTTGTATTTTCGATAATAGTTACTGGCACAACGTACGTATTTTAGCGATAAGGAGAGAAAATTAATTATAAAATGGGTTCAAAACTCATCTATGTTTGTCAAGATTTCCAAATACATCATGTAAAAGTTTCACTGGTAAACGTAAATTCATATAAAAATTTCCAAGGTAAGTATTTTATATCTCACCTGCGTAGATAGAATACCGCCCGGGTCTACGATTTCCGCTTTGACCTATTTCTTTTCTTGATTCAACTGAGAGACGCTATCTTTTGTACAACTAAAGGCAATGCCAATATCACCTATATTTGAACAGGTCTAATATTTTTATCAAATTGTGTAATATCCATCCTGGGGTTAACAGCAATTTTTAATCGCGTTCACACTTTATTATCGCACCAAATTTAGCAGTAGCTTCTGAAGACTAGTTCTGCTTCCCATGGTCTTCGAAAATCAGCCCAAAAATAAATTAGTTCATTTAGTCATTACAGTTTTAATATTCTAGTCGTAATTTATCATATCATTCGCTATTCGCTTAGATCGAAGCTTGAAACATTTTAGCACTTATATGGCACTTAATCACAGCGTTATTATAAAGAAAGTGCGCTGGAAATACGGAAGATTGTAAGGAATACACTATGTGGCTATAATATGTATTAGTGATAGTTTCGATTCCATTTACAGGTATAATCATACACTGAACTGCAGTAAAATTTGGTCAGACAGACGGGTCTGTATGAATTTAATATTTGCCTCTTCGTACCTGTTTTGCGAGATTTCATCAACAAAATAACTAATTATCTTAATAATGTAAAGATGGCATTGAATTTGGATTTTGTTAAACATAATTTTAAAAGGGCACCAAAATAAATAAATTCCAAAAATAACATTCTTCAATAAAGAGCGCTTCTTAACAAAGACCAGCCCGTTGTGTTTGTAGCCAGGTCTTCTGATTCGGGGCCGCGTTCCGGCCCGCTTAAAGATAATTATTTGACATAAATTGCCAGTGATAAATCTGCGGTAAATTATATTTGGTATAAATTATATATTATTTAACTTTACAGCTGGCACTATAGGCATTATATTCAATATCAATAACATCCCTCATACCAATTAATTACGACCAAAATGAGCATCCGTGGATGACGATGATTGAAAAGTTTTGTAACTCATATTCAAAGGAAAGTACGCAAATATTATATAATAAGTTAGTAATTTTTATGAGACCCGAGTGCTTAGCACGAAACCTTTTACGATAACGTGAAGCTAGCGAGTAAAGTGCTGTCACGTTCATGTTTATTTAGTAAATTTCTAGTGTAAAAAGGATGACATTTCAACTCGCTAGCGATACGCTTACGCCAATCTTTTCGTGCTAAGCCTCAGTTTAAATTATATAGTAGCGGTGTGCCTGGTAAGAATTTTTGTCGGCAATTTTTAACTCCTATTTATTACAATAAATTTCCTTTGAGATGAACTTTCAAAATTCATTTCTTAGTACCTTAGCTTAGTACTCACTTACATTATAAATTTGAACTCCTGTTAATAATGCTTCTAGACCCACCGGTTTAAGTTATGCATTATCTGAGTCTGAGTTAATCCCTGGTTAGATTTTTGGATAGTTTCTTTTGCGAAATGAAAATTTATGTTTAGGTATTTTATAAGAGAGTGATATATTTTTTTTAAATTTCATTTCTAATGTAACTTATGCGTATGCATCTTATGTAAAATGCTTGGAGTGTTTAAACACTCCACCTACATACATATATTTACTCCTAGTAAATGGGATGATAAAACATACCATACAGACTAGAGATGGGTTGTATTAGGTAAATCATATACTAAGTACACCTGTTCCTAGTCTGCATAAATACCTAATCCAAATACCTATTCCACCTAATCCACCTAATCTCATGATCTCATACACATACCGTTACTTAGTGATATCAATCCGCCTATTCTATATCAAATCCTGATATCGAATTATCGATATTTGAATTAATTTAATGTTAAATTGTTTTGTTATATTGAGTTATAATAACACTTTTAAGAAAATGGAAGTTTCAAAATGGAATATTAATTATTTTTTTATTAGATTAGATATTACTGCACGAAATTGGTTGAATAAACTAGGACGATTTAGCGCAGTGGTTAAGAGCTTAAGCCGCTCTGCCCACTGCGTCTAATAGTCGCGGGTTCGAGTCCCGCACGGGACAAATCTTTGTGTGATCCACAATTATTTGTTCCGGTCTGGGTATTTGTGTATGTGAATTTTCATGTTTGTAAACGCACCCACGACACAGGAATAAATCCTAGTGTGGGGCTACGTTTTTATAAAAAAAAAAAAAAAACTAATACTGGTTTTCTATTTTATCATTTAATGATATATTAGTGATGAATTGGTATCTTCCCTTCATACTTTTTACAGGCTTGGGACTGTTAACTTACGAATGTATGAAGTTTTGAGTCTTGCGATATTAAATATTCCGCAAAAGTTTAGCATTTGCAAGATGGCGTATTTAAAATATTTTAATTCATTATATTTACATTTGTTTTATATCAATACGCAATGTATAGCGCTGTCTCGCTCCCTTACACGTAAGCGGGATAGCAAAGCGATAAGCATATGAGTGAGTGAAAGAGCGCGGGAACAGGTGTAAGTGAGCGCGCTAATCATTGGATTATATTGAATATGAATATTAGGTGGATTAGGTATTACCAGAATTGGATTAGGTGCCGTCTATTCTCGTAAAATACCTGTTCTTTGGATCTGTTCTAATAAATACGACTCATCTCTAGTACAGACGCCTTAACGACCCCGAGAGCTGATCAAAGACATTTGAAACACATACATCCAAAAAGCCCACGCGATTCTTTTTTTTAACAATCTACCTATCAAAGCTTATACTTCCTTAGCCGTGTTTTCGTCTACTCCTAAACGAATGGAGTAATTCAGTAAAACGGTATTAGTAAATATAAAATTACGGTATCATTCCATATAATTAGTAAATAAGATGAATTCAATAGGCATTCACCTCTAAACATGAATAATATATATAAGCTTTAGGCAGAAAGATGAGAACTAATTGCTGTTATTATCGTAACATTGAAATTGAGCGTGTTCACGTCCGTGCAGACGTAGGGCGCAGGCATCGGCGGCGTAGTAAAAAGCCGTTACGTGTTTTATGAACGATGGCGAAATGTTGAGTGAATGGCACCATTCAGTGCAGGCCGCATAGGTGCACCCGGATTGCGGTGCGAGTTGAATGGATGCGGGGAGCCAGCGATCGATAGTCGCTGCGGCAGCGCGCCGCGCCCGTGACGTCACGGCTCCCCCGCCGCCCCGCACCACGTGCTCGCTGCACGGCACATCGATCCCGCGCGGGACCCGTCACGCCCTCGTGCTGGCTGCTGCGACCCTGTTTTCAGCCCTCGACAATAATAGAAACTGCTCTCATGTCTTGTGTTGATACAGTAATTTTTAACCGATTGATTTTTCTATATTCAAAGTTCAATGTCAACTAGACTTGTTTTCTAGCTAGGTCGCGGTCCAACGTCCACGCGCTTTTGTTTCATACTTATTTTTGCCTTTCTTGACCTTATTGCAATACAATTTTATACAGCCCCTACGATGTAAATAAAATTATTATTAATTAATCGAAAACATCTTGAAAACAATTCTAAAATATCACCAAACATTATTGACAGCTAAATTCTTATCTTCTCCTTCTTAGGATGTCCTCCAACTTTAGCAGTTTGACAATCAGCTCTGTATATTTGTTTTTTCTTTTGCGAGGCGGAATGGTTCAGCGGCACTCGCGATGTCTGTCCACTCTCTGTGCCCCAAGCTTGCTATTTTTACGTGTTTTGTAATTATGACATGCTACAAAAATCGTTTAATTACAATTGTGCCTAAAGTCGGCAATCGTTTGAACTGGTACCTAAGACTATGGAAAATCATAAGAATTATTAATGAAACCATAAGAATTGGTAAGAATTGAATAATTAGACTGAAAACTGTCACAACTAAGAATGCTGATGCCAATGATCAACAATGTTATTAAATTTGCAATAACGGACTTAAGGCCCTGATGTTACGCGGCCATGACTTTTTATACGGCCCTGATGTTACGCAGGCATGACTTTTTATACGACCAACTTTCCTTTTCTCTGCAACTTTGGGCTACAGGAGTTTGCAGCTTTTGCCGCAGTACATGCCTCAGACATTGAATCTTTCGCTGCTTTACACTATTATCGTCTTTTTACAAAACGCGGACTTCCTATTTTTCCAGTATTATATCAATTACATCGTGCAGGAAGCCTATCAGCAGTGGACAAGTATAGACTGAGATGATGTTGACGATGAAATCAATAACTATTAAAAAACGTATCATAATTGACGGATATAATATATATATATATATATATATATATATATATATATATATATATATATATATATATATATATATATATATATATATATATATATATATATATACTCTGTACTCTCTGCCTACCCCGCAAGGGATCTGGCGTGAGGTTATAGATAGATAGATAATATATCAATAAACCACTGTGACCCTTAATAATAAACGTGTACTTGATAAAATCACTCGTCACATTTTAATTAATTAAATTTATAATAATATGAATTTAATTTATTTAACTCACTCTGCCCTCACACAGTTTATAACTAGTACGGGGGGTAGCTGTTAAATTCTCTGTCACGAATTAACCAATTGTTTTAAAAATACTTACATGACAGAAATATTAACCTACAATAATATATTGTCACTAGCTATTATAAGAATGTATATTAGGTTAAGTTGTTTCCGAATAAAGATAAAGAATATAAACCGTAAAAATACATAGCAGGAAACATAAATATTTGGAAACTTGATGATTTGGTGTAGACATTATATATTAAGCTATAATGTGGTAGTGCAGATATCAAAAATAAAGTAACGTTCAGAATATTACTACATAGTGTATTTCCAATTATCGACCGTACTTCATTCTATGATGTTCCTACTAAGATTTAATTATAAGTAAGTAACTACCTAATTATCCAAGCCAACTTTTTAAGCCTTTTAAAAAATGGGGTATTATAATGTCCTGTTATTCCATGTTGAAGATTGAAACAGGACTACTTACTCAAATATGACAATAGGTATAAGAATACGATAATGTTGTTGCCCTCTGTGTGTGAATCCAATACCTATAAACCTTATGGCCTGGCTGAACTACCCTTACATGTTGAGCTTTTTATTCTTTATGCGTAAAGTAGAATTTGAAATATATTTCAGAGAAGGCGAGCCGGCGCGAAGGCGCGCACGCAGTGTGGCGCGGCCGCCTGCCGGCGCGCTCGCCGCCCCCCTGCCACGTCTGACCCGCGCTTGTCCCCTCGCCGCCCTGCCGACCCCGCCCGCCCCCACACCGACTGACCGACACTACCCCAACAACTAATAATACTACTATTTCTTGTCAAGTTTATTACTAGTTGCTTCACTTACAAATTCCAGAGCGACCCCCGGTAGTTAGATTATTGTATATTAGCGACAATGTGTTTTCGAATACTATAAAAAATAATAAAATAAAAATAAAAAATAAAGTTCTTGAATACGCTTGTACTGTCAGCGCGACCCGCCGCGGCCCTCGCCTCCTGTTGTAAATATGATCGAAACAGCTTAATTACCGCTTCATACACTTTCTATACATTATCGACACATATAATAATTAGGAAGGTTCTTCGTGACAAATAATCAAATAGGCCTATAGAAGTTCTCGTTCCGTTCGCGGAGGACGTCTCTCGAGTGTCGCTTGATGCTTGACCACTAATATGTAAATAGTTAAGTCGGGCGGGAAGCGCCTCGCCGCGCCCGCGCCTCGCGCTGCCGCCGGCTCCCTCGGATCTAATACCCGGATGTGACTCATGGACTTTACCCGCTGCCTCGCAGGCGACAAACCCGTTGGCCAAACTCGGCCCTAACCTGGACCCGAACTGCCCTCCAGACAGTCGGACGGCCGGCCACTCCGTGCCACAATACCGAACTAGAATTCGCGCATAGCTTCTAATAGCTCAGTATAGATTTGGAAACGTTCGTTAGTACACGACGTCCGCGTCCTAAGTGCAGTCTCGGCTGACAATTCTTAACATTTAAACGATGTTGTGAAACATTCGTGAAAACGAATGTAAACCTAGGAATAAGATATTCATGTTGTAAAAATATTGTCTTGTATCAGTATTTAATCATTCAGTTCAACCCTGCGGTTGCAGGCCCCCACACTGTGGTGCCAACCCCGGCTTGAGCCCGCGTCGCGTACAACAGTCTCGGCTATAAACACAATTATTTGAATATTGTAGTCATAATTTTGAGGGCTGCAGCAATTCTTCGCGCTCTCTATCATCTAAATTATTGTTTCTATCGGTAAATAATTATCAATGTAAAGGGGATGGTTGTGACCACGGGCGCGTCACATGGCCGGGCACGCGCCAATAGGGCTACTTTCGTATGCATGGCGAATTATTTTCGACGCGCGGAAACATTGCATAACGATGATAAGCTTAATTAAACATATCTAGTAAGATGATAATTTATTACTATACGTTTTGTAAGTGATGGTAGCCGACAGACGCCACGAGAACGGCGAATATATTGGTTGCGAGACGCTATGATCCTCCTGTATTTTCGGGCTTTTGGAGCAGTACCAACGCACAATACATCGAGATTTGAAATTGTGGAATTCTAGTTGTTGGTGTTCGTGTAATCATTTGATGAATTATTTTATTGATATAAAACAAAAAGCATGCAACTACTTTTGCAACGTGTTGCAAAAGTAACCATTTCTGTTAAAAACTCGCAAGAAAATGTAATTTCTTTCTTCGAATGGATATTATTTAAGTAAACAAAAACGAAGGTTCTAAAAAGATTGCTTGAGTGATCTAATCAACCCATAATTTTATGAGTAATTATATAGTTTTTGTATTGCAGCAGGAACCTCGAATTAAAAAAAGATAGTAAAGAAAAACATACCGAAATGCCATAGATGATGCGACATCATCAACAACTAAACAATCCAGAACATAAACATGAGACTATTAGATACGACAGGAGTCTGTCTGCCATCATAATATTATTTATATTAATTTGATAAAATGACAATTAAATTATTAGGTATAGAGACATCCCAAATAATTTTTATCATATCATTGTAACACATTTCATAGCGATAAACATTTAGATAAAAAGACATATTTACTCACTTTAGGTATTATAATGTAGCGTAGTTTAGCGAATATCGTAGGATAAGTGTCGCCCCTATACGGAGCGCTCCTAAAGAAGCCCGGGGTTTATTTAACTACCCATATTAAAATTTGCATTAATTTGGACACGAAATTGATCTTTGAGTAAAATGGTTATAGTATCTATATATAACGAGAGCACTCAAAGATCAAGGCGCGCACGCATTTAAAAGGGGTCGTGTGTCAATCATTCCTTCCAACTACCAGAATATATGTATGCAAAATACGATGTTAATATTATAGATATCAAAAAATATTCATCAATGTCATAAATGTTAAACAATAATAAAAAATAAAAAAAAACATGAAAAAAAAAATTAAAATGCATTGTTCGGACGGTGACTGATGACATCGGAGAGCCGACGAAATAGGGTTGAAGTGAATATATGAATGCATCAAGAGAGAAACGGACAGAAGAGGTTATATAAACCTTAACACAGAAAGAAGCATAACACGTCTATGCTCCTTTTGTAAATTTGCACGGGTTCATAATGGATAAAAGTTTTGTGACGTAAAGTCGAAATTTCACCAGTCACCGTCTGATTATTCGCTACGAAACTAGGCTCCGAACTCAAAGTGCCACACGACTACGGTCGTAGGAAGTGATACAGTGACTCGATACACAGCTGACCACAGCTACCCTGAACACACATGTGAAAAAATGGAACAGTAAATAAAATGGAATAGTGAATAAAATGGAACAGTGAAAAAAAATAAGTGGTTTCTCAATATCTCTTTTGAAAATCTGTCAATTAGATGTTCGAATTGTTTGGCAAATTAATTTATTATTGATAGTCTTGATTATGCTGTGTAAGATTTTTGTGCGGCGTCGTGTAGGTTGATCGAAATAAAGGTAAAGTATAACGTAACGTTGTTGCCGTAGTGCGTTTAGTTGGGTTTCGGACGCGAATGAATTGCCAAAATCTGCAACTCTGCAGAGCGTAGGTTTTCGCGACACGCGCCGAGACGCGGCTCGAGTCGGCACCACGTTGCAACGCAGCACGGCAGCGATGCTTACAAAGTTCGATTAACACAAGATTTACAGAAGAGTCCCGGAACGTA
Source organism: Phalera bucephala (assembly GCA_905147815.2). NCBI lineage: Eukaryota > Metazoa > Arthropoda > Insecta > Lepidoptera > Notodontidae > Phalera > Phalera bucephala. The sequence goes on along the minus strand of LR990609.1, from coordinate 2,088,451 downwards.
TAAGTCAAAGTTTAGTGAATGAAATACATATTTCAAATGTTCAAATATGTAAAGGCTATCATATTTACATACATTCATTTGTCAACATATTCGATTTGTGTTTAAATGTAATCGTGCATATATAGTAGACAGTGTATGTTAACCTACATGTTTATACGTAAACGCCGAGGCTGTTGCGACAGTAGATGTAAATGTCAATCGATGTTAAATTACCGTATAGGTAGTGCATTATGTGATATAATTTAATGTTATCGGATAGCACACGGGTCCTGTTTTGTAATTGTGACGAATGCGATGCAACGCAACAACAACTGAGAAATGTAATCCAAGAATGTGACACGCTACGCACGAGTACGCTCGAGAAAGATTCACTTGAAGCTTAATATAAACATAATTAATTAATTAATAATTCTTGCTATAAACATAAAAAAAACATTGAAAAAGGTTACCGCTTGAGTGCACGCACTTAATTACAATTTCGTGCACGGACCATTGCGGCAGCAGTTAAAGATTGACTAAACTTACATCTAAATTATTCAAAATCTGCTTCATAATTAATTGTGAAATACAGGGTGATCAGAGATACAGATCACATTGAGTCAGAGCTGCCACATAAAGAACTGAAACATGGGTTCCTTAGCTTTTAACAACGTTAAGTAAATATTAGTAGCGTTTTTAATTCGTGTTCCCCTCCGCATTGTCTATGACTACAATGCATTCACACACGCGATTTTTAATCTTATGTGGACGCTGCGTTGCTTCACATTCGAATACAAGAGGAATGGCGTTACGTTACGTAATGAATATATTAATAAAATACTGTGTTCTGTATAGTTGCAAACTGACTTCTTATATTCTACTAATAAATGTATGGGTATGTGTGGTAGGCGTACACTCGCAACTGTTCAGAGAACTGCCTATTAACACCGCTCGTCCGAAAGCTTTTGCAGCACACTTTGTAAAAGCGGTTAAACAAAAATGTCATTATTACTTACAACTTTGAACTATCATCTTGTAGATGATATGAATGCATCACAATGTGATTCGATGCTTGATCGTGAACATACTTGCGGAACGCATGCATGTTACTTTTACGCTTTCATAACGATTGCTGCAAGAGCTCTCGTGGATGCGAGGGTTTATGTTCAACGGAACCCTAGCTGAATTGACGAGCAAGTTGCCCTATCGTATAAAGTTCAGGTCGAGGCCCAGCATGTAACAGTCCAATATATTGTGAATTACTCAAGTTGGCCAAAATTGTAGTTACGTCCGTTTATATCGGCGTATTATAATTTTCGCTCAGTATTATTAGTGGATACTTGGTGTGTGGTGTGTGTACAGGGGTGGTGACCCGGGCCCGACGCTCAGTTCTGAAGGATTCATTTCCTGACCTTCACTCTTCGTATAACATTCTCGAATTACTTGATACTTATTTATGTTAATGAGACGAAAAAATATTATTAACTTATCGTAGATAATTATACCCACATAGATTTCGCTGAAGAAATCACGATTTTCTATTTACTTTAGTAATATCAATCTCGTAGTTAGGACGGATGAAAAAAAAATATTAAGAAAGTCTGAAAATGTCCGTTACGACAGACTGTATTTAATATGGTCTATAGGAAACAACTGTAATCGGTAATTTTATCTGTAAATTCGATTTATTTTAAGATTTATAGTTAGGCGATATCTTCAAGTTGGAGCGGCGCGGCGCGCCCGCAGTCCTACGGCGGCGCGCCCGCGGCTTTCGCTTGGATCGATACGGCTGAGGAGGTGCGTGGCCGTAAAGTTTGCATGAATTCCGAAACGACCGATGGGACAAGCTCAGGTTTGTGTTGCGGCGCCGCGCCAGTTCCCGCTCGCAGCCAGCTTCACGCGTGTCGCTTAGCCTTTCGCTGCCCGCCGCAGCGCTCGCGCCGTCCGCGCGCCCCGCTCGCACTCGTGCTGGCATCGCGCACGGGCCGGTGCGGTGCGCTATGAGGGGCGATGACTGTATTTATCTTTGTAGGTATAATTTTTCTTATTCACTGGCCCCTCCGTCCAGGTCGAAGCGTGTTCATATATTGAATATAAATCTCAAAACTGAAATCTAATATCGTATTTACTAGCATCGATGAACTTTACATCGTTTATTTTATATAAAAAATATCGATCATCATATTATTGGCGTTAATTAAAACTATATCTACATAAATTTAATTATTTATATATAAAAAAAATATTAAAAGTTATTTTTCCAAATCCCGACCAGAGCTTGCTTGTAAAGGATAATGATTAGTGATCTTCATCTAGTCCCTTAGTTCCCAACGTGGTCCAGATGGACCCCCAGGGGTCCACGGGAGACTCGACGGAGGTAGACCTCCGTTGGCGTGACAAAATAATGGGGGTTTACGATTCGTAAGCGGCGTAAGTCCACGAAAATTTATTTGCTTTTGATAGTGAAGAACTAAAATGTTGGCTTGACTTCACCTATCAATGTAGGCAGATAATATTTTAGGAAGCTCAGCGACTGTTACTTGTAAAAACTTGCATATTCCATATTCAGTACAACGTGTGGAGAATTGCAAAGCGCCGCCGCCGTCCGCAACGCTTATGCAGACGCGCAAAGGGACGAAATAGGACTTGTGGTGTGTGTGCTTGCAATCTTACATGAACTTGTTTGATTTTTCACCGATATAAATACAAATGCCAAGGATAAACGTTACTAATTTGTTTCCGAAATTTCTAAAAGAAAAGGCCTTAACTTTACTTTTTAGACATCGACTCACAGGACAATCAATTAATTAATTAACCAATCAATTCTCACTTTTATTTTTCGAAAACTATTCATTCGTGGTTGGAACTCAGCCGCAACGTAAATTCCCATAGTTAGATCTAATCTTCACATTTTTTGTCGAGTGAGAAAAAGAGTCTGGGAACCTCTGATCTAGTCATTAGATAAACAATAAATCGAGTTATGCTAGCTACGAGCTTAACATTATAATTAAATTTTATTATTATGTAATACTTCATGTATTTTATTCGATCACCTAATGTAAGTTAAAATGGAGTGAATTCTCTAGGTACATAATTACATTATCCTCTTACAATACATAACATTAAGGATTTATAATATTAAGAGCTTTTCGACTAGTATACTTACAAAAAATGAGATCTTATGAAGTAATCTGAATTTTTCGCGATAATTTATTATATTTAATATCCATCCAGTATTATTAGATAAATAGGTGTAATGGTGAAACTATGCCATTTTCTAGCTCCTATAGTGTGTTAATGTTAACATAGGTTCACGAATTGGCCAACGTTAATTCTTATTTAAGTAACAAATTTTCCGAATAAAAATAAATTACGTTTTTACTTTACGGTCCCATCGCTCGTGAACTGAAGATGCGGAAGGCCGACGTTATTCAATAAACGGCTAATAATTTTCAAACTTAATGTAAAGACATTAAATGGAAACAACATTTTGCAAAGAAGGACGTTACATTGCTTCGTTGAAAATTTTATATTTCAATTATACACAGACCTAATCAAAATTGAAAGCAATTATCATCGCTACTTCTAATTGACCAAATTTACACATTACCTATTCAAATTTGCCAAAAAAACCACAAATAAAAAGTAAGTGTTCTTCTTGACGTAATTGCCTAAATAATGTGATTAAAATTATAATCATAAAGATGCAATGTTAGGTGCTCTTAAACTGGGAGGAACTGCTGACCAGTTCAGGGAATCATCGGCTACTTCAGTTTCAGAATGAATTTCTCTTTGTTCATGAGTTTGTTTCGGAGTTCATCAAACAGTACGCCCAAAAACCTCGAGTAAATTGATGATCGATTCCAATCATAGTGACGATAAGGGATGTTTAATTTATATCACTATTAATTTATTTTCAAGTAGTTGTACTTAATAAGTTGTTGTAATATGTAGACGTCGGTGTCGTGTTTGAGTCTAAAAGTGTGAGAAACTAACATCTTTCAAGATGGTAGGAAAAGATATTGAAAATAAAGGTTGATGGCATTGACGTAAGTTAATTGGAGAAATGGTGAAAGTACACATGCGGTGTATGGAAGTGTATGGGGTTCGGAAAATCACGGGAAAGTGGGAACAGAAAAATCTTCATATAAGACAAAGTGATCGCTGTAAAAAATTATACTCACAAAACTAGTAAAATATGTAATCACATGAATAGGAAATTTATTTTGTAATACTGACACGATTTCTCCTTTTAACTTTTCGTGTTTACAGTTTCGGCGTGTCTTCACATGAAATGGCATGAACGTATTTTATTTTATACTCGTAGATTAATTTAATATTAAGTCTTAAGTAAGATATTTGCAAAGCGAATGTTAATTGAAATTGTCACAATTGCTAATTTTAAGAATACCAAATACGTTCACAATTACAGATATTTTCATTGTCCTTCTTTTGTTATTATCTGTGGGTTAGTAAAATCACATGACCACTCATGTAAGTGTTGAGCAAATGCGTTTACCTACTACCATTTAACTAAGAATTTCGTGATTTTTTTCATTAAAAAGTCATTTGAAAATTGGTAAAATGTAGGAATATCAAAAATAATGAAATGGGAAAATAATAGGTAAATGGAAATAGCCGTAATTAAGTTCGGTGTGTATCACGAATTATCATGTCATTTACTGTGGCCGACTGTTTAGGCGAGCGAACACCCGCCGACGTCTGTTAAGTTGCGCGCCCATCAGCTAGGATGGCGAGACACTGTACATGCAACACTTCCTTGGTTTGGGTCACGTTCGCCACATAGCGTAAATATTTTACGCACTACGGCTGGTGATCCGTCTGTTTATTTCGTGATAGTTGCTGCGTGATGCCGTGTGAAGTGAAGGCTACCAACTTACGGATAAATTGTATTTCAACGCTTACGTGGAGACAAATCTGCGGTACTCAGAAATACTAGAGCGCGATCTGATCTGCGCACGTTCATGTTTCTGGATAGCGCGTTGTATACAATGTTTTCTTAAATTTGGTGGAAAGTTTGGACTGTAGACTTTATCTGATTTACAATATTGGTATCATATGTAGTAGTTTTAGATACAGGACAGACAGGCTACGAAATCAGCGTTGTCAGATCACTTTATTATTTGGCGGAGTTATGATATGAGTTATAAATTTAATTAAAATTTTGCTGCCTCATTGATCTAGTCGCAAATAATGCGCCTTGCAATCAACAGGTCCTGGGTTCCAAACCTAGGTCGGACAAATATAGTATCGAATAATTCCCGGTACCTATCAGTACGCTGTCTGAAATTCTGCCCGGTACATAGCAATTGGCTCGTCCCCTTTTTCATGGGCGTTAATCGACGGCGATAAGTGGGTGAACACAGTACACCTCCGTTTGGAGAATATAGGCGTGACGGTGTAAAAAAATAAAAAGGGATTCTTTTTCAGAAGAAGGAAAGTATAACTAGGTATCCCAAAATTATCTAATAGTATTTTTGGTATATGAGTGGTAGAGCCTAGCGGTAACCTGTACTGGGTCGCAGCACGTATGCGACCTGGCTCAGCAGCTGACTTGACCGGGGAAATACCACTCTCACAGAAAACCGGTGTAGTGACATTGTTACTGCGTTTCATTGGTGAGTGAGAGATCCGGAAGCCCAATGCCCAGTCCTCTTACCCCACCTCTGAGGACGGCTCTAATGGGCAGGCAACGCGTCAGTGACAGGCAACCCGCAAACTCGTTTGCCTCCATCCCCATACACAAAAAAATATCACAACATTTTTTTATTATTTGAATCCTACACTACCCTAACAGAGGCTGATTATGGCAATTCATACTGATCCATAAAATTGCAGAGAAGTCAATCGGAGAAGAAATCTCCATTAATTTAACAGAACAATAAACCCGTAACGTTAGCTGTATTGAAGTTCAAGACGCGTGATCTCAATCTAAAGCTAAGTCCGGAAGTCTAGCAACAAGTGAAACATCTGGCAACGCTGATCATGAGGTCTTCGAAATCACTAATGATACCTACTTAGGAAATAAGTTGTTACTCAATAATTAAGACATCTCTGGTAGGCGTGCCCCCGTTTTGTCAATGTATGACATCTTATACTGTCCCATTCCCTTTGTAATGTAATTTAAAAATTGATTTGCTTTTCCTTTCTATAAAACAAAATCGGAATCATTTCATGCAAAATGTCAGTATTTACAATATTTTCAACCAAAACTGTCTCCCGACTCTAGGTATCTTCTTCATCCTGCGGTTTAGAACAAATTGGAGCCATGCTTACAATGGATGAAGTTCACCTGTCAATGTCTTGTTAGAAACCCTTTTCCATAAAATAGGTAAATGTTTAGAAATATGTGTCTATAATCACTGTATTCATAATTATAGATTTCGCATTCAGTTATAAAAGCTGTATTTGAAACTGGAGCGAAAACCGACCCTAACCATATAGCCAGTCAGTATTTTGTTTGTATTTAATCGTAAAGAGCACATGTATCTCGAAGTTTTTAGACTATTATCCGCAACTTCGGTGGCTTGTAAAACATTTTGTTTAGTTAAAATAAGTAGTACCTAGTTTTGTGACAAGTGTGTTCCACCATGATTGAATGATGAACCAAGTTTGAGCAACAGCTGCTACAGCACTTTTCCATTATAGTAGGGATATTAACTTCTTTGTAATTGAACAGCAAACAGGTTGGTAGGTACCTTATTTATGTCTGGTTGACCAGATTCATTGTTAACTTATGTATATTATTGATTTTACCTATTAGTTTTGAAGTCACTCAGTTATATTTAAGAGTTACCTTTAGTATATTTTAAATAAAATCATTAGTCAAAACAAATTATTACGTATTTTGACCTTTACATACGTAAATACTAACATGTATTTTCATCTATTACTACAGCAGCTATAAGGTTTATTTAGTCCAAACATTTCAACATAGAAAAAAATGCTTATAAATACCCATTTCGAAAAATTCCATGGTATGTCTGGAGCTTTTCCATTTTTTGTACTTGCGTTTTAAGCAGCGTGCTCTGTACGAATGATTTTCTTTTTTCCTATAAGTTGTGAATCGAAAATTGTATAAATGATTCAATAAAGTGGAAATTGATGTTTAATTTAACCTAACTGCACGGCGAATTGATTTCCCTACCTACTCACCTAATAACTATGAAGCGTTCAGTGGAATAATGACCTATTTATAAAATTTTCTTATGAAAAATTATGAAGTTAATTATGACCAACAAGACTTGCAAAAACACTTGCCTACTAGTGAATTAATCTCCTAAATTAGAAAATAAATATTCAAGACTTGGGCTGCTATGATTTTGAAGTGTGTACCTACTTTTAGTAAAGGAGCAGTATTTTGTGGATTAGGCCATTCTTCCACTCGACACCTCTCATATATAATGTTGATTGAAAATTGTAGAATTCGGTGAATATTAATCTACCTATTGTAGGTAGATAGTATTGTATACTATACATGTATTAACGAATTCAGGCTCGTTAAACAATACAAAAATAATTGGTGTGTCAGGTACCTAGTACAACTTTCTAATAAATAAAAAAGAATATCTACTTACATATCCACTCAATAATAAAGCTTACCCAGTAATTATGGCGCATCACGATAACTATCTATCTATCTATAACCTCACGCCAGATCCCTTGCGGGGTAGGCAGAGAGTACAGAGTTCCAACAGGTTCTTTCCTTACATACCTCTCTGGCTTCCTCGACTCTCATAGTTCGTCTCATACACGCTCGCCGGTTACGGAGACTCTTGACTTTTCCATCAGATAACACTCGGTTTATTTGGTCGTGGTAAGTCTTCCCCGGTACCTGCATCCTTCCACTTTCACATTGTATATCTGTTTTGTCATTCTTTCCTCTGGCATTCTTTCTAACGTAACTAACTTATCCGAATTCTACGATATGCCTCTAACATAATATCTACATACACATTAAAAATAAATCACTACACTGCCTAATTCTCGTACCTACGTAGTACTACTTTTAATAAAAACACGATGTTCTAATGTTTTGGTAGGTAGCCAGTTACGACAAGAGTTCATTTACCATAAAAAATTATTGGTAGTCCTAAAGAGATCTCTAACTTTAGCTATCGATGTACCTGCACGTCATTAGCCGAAAGACGTCAAATGTGTAAATGATAGATACGAACAGCCCATTCCATGTACGCGTAGGTACGCTGGATAGCGAGGTTTACACTAGACCGAAAATTCTGAAGTAAACTTGGATAAACAGTAGACAAAGTAGTGCTCATTATCAAAACTGCTGTGCGGCTACCCTTCATGCTATAGTAATACAAGAATCTTTTGGCCCCTGGGTGACGTTGACAGGGAGTGTCGATATAAAATTAGCGTTATCATTTGGTAAAATTTTCTTACTTCCAGGGAAATATTTTAACATGTGGGTCCGCACGGTTACTAATTAAAAAAGAACTTAGGGTACATTGCATAGCAAACTGTCACGAAAGGACATTGCACTTGATGATAGCGTTAGTTCTGATTTTCGAAGCGAGCCAAAAGATCCTTGTAAGACTGTACGTAGTCTCGGCCGTTAAATTCAAAACCCATCAAGAGTTCTTTTCCACAACTCTTTTAAATGGGTGGGATAAACTGAATGTCTTTTTAAAGGACTGGCCTGAAATGGCAAATAACAGAGTGCAAAAAATGGAGGGAGGCCTTTGCCCAGCAGTGGGACAGCAATGGCTTCTAATAATAATATTTATTTTTTATTTATAAGGTTTGTGGTACTTTCAAATAAACCTTAAAATAAGAGGTCATTGCCCACATGCCCTTTTTTGCAAAACTTAGTTTCGGCAATATCTAGGCTTACAAAATAGTATCTGAATCTATTATCGATAGGCGCTGGTTGGTTTTATTAATTGAAAAACAAAGAAAGACAACTATATTACTTTACTCTATGAAAAAACAATTACACTCGCGCTGGCGTCTAGCGGCACAAACAAGCACAACCTCCCCGCTTCCCAGCTAGAATCGCACTGATCGGCGCGGCGCGCACGCAGCGTTAGCAACTTGAAGTGGACTGACTATCGTACCAGAGGCGTAAAATTATCGTACATGGATCGAAATTATCGTATTTTTTAGGATAATGTCTATTATAGATAAATAAATCATATAAATTGTAATATTGATATGCATGCAAGTACTCTATAGTTTATCTTTTTTAAACCACCGCTGTCAAGTCAACAGAACACTGAAACCCAAATGTTTTACACGTGGTACAGACCTGAACTGATTCCCTTTCCACTTTAAGTTCAATAAACGCGCCAAGCTTAAAATTCACTCAGACAAAATTTCACTGTTCCCATGCAAGTTGGGTATGGAACACGCCAAAATTTTGTATTTATAAAGAAGAAATGGATATGAATGGGTAGTGTTTATTGGACAAAATAAAATCATGCTACTGTGATTTAGACTATCAGCGCATGAGTGGAATAATATAAATTCTCAAATTTTGCATCATGATAGAAATTATCGTACAATCTGCGTACGATAATAATATGCTATCGTACATCGTACGTAGGCACAAAATTATCGTATGTGTACGATAATTATCGTACGGTTCCGAACGCTGCGCGCACGCCGCGGCTGGCTGGCAACAGACGGTGGGGAGGTAAGGTGCGGGGCGCGTGTGCGCATGCGCTCGGCGCATAGGTACCTACGCCGTGTCGCCGCACCGATCATGTACTTACATAAAAAACGCACATTACGTAATCAACCTCGGATCGCTGTATTGCCTACAATTCCACCCCCTTATATCTAAACACACACGTCAGTGGGCAATACAACGACCTTTACAACCGGTCTCATCATCAAATGACCTTTACAACCGGTCTCATCATCAAATGACCTTTACTGGTCTTTACAGTAACGACCGTCACGACCCGGGTGGACCATGGTAATTATACCTCTGGGCCAGACGTTTCGTGGTTGGTTATCATCCACAAGGAGGACTACATCCCCTACTTTGACGGCAGGCGTTGAATTAACCCATTTCTGGCGTCTCTGTAAAGTGGGGATATATTCCTTCCGCCAACGTCTCCAGAACATATCCGCTAGAGCCAAACTTTACGTCCGTTCAGGTCTGATGCGTCGAATGTACCAAGAGTTGATGCAACAGAAGCGATACCTATCAATAAATGATTGGGAGTCAAAGCGACAGGACCATCGGGTTCCGAGCTGACATAGGTCAATAGCCTACTATTTACTATCATTTCCACTTCAGCTAATAGAGTGAGTAGCACTTCCTCTTAGGGGGCACGCTCACGTAAAGTAACTTTAAGAGCACACTTCACGGAACGAACAAGGCGCTCCCAACATCCACCCATATGTGGAGCTGCAGGGGGGTTAAATCTCCACGTGATTCCCTTAGTAATAACAAAATCATAAATCTTTTCGTGATCCAAGGCACGCAAAGCTGCCTTCAATTCGACGTCGGCTCCTACAAAATTGGTGCCGCTGTCACTAAATATAACCTCAGGTTGTCCTCGCCGAACCACAAATCTACGAATTGCCATTATGGCAGAGTCCGATGTTAAGGATGCTGCCAGCTCGACGTGGACTGCTCTAGTAACAAGACACGTAAAAATGAGGCCCCATCTTTTTTCGCGATGTCGACCTATAGCTATATCCATCGGTCCAAAATAATCTATTCCGCAATGCACAAAACCTCTCCTCGTATTCTTTTATCTTGCAGCAGGCAATTTTAGGTGCTGTATGGACAGCACGCTAAACGCGGCAGAACTGACACTTTCCTATCACAGTTTTTATACAGCGACGGATTTGCGTAATCCAATATTTCTCCCTAACACAATTAATTACGGTTTCAAGATTTGCGTGATGAGCTCTCCTATGATATTCATCAACCAGAAGTCGAACAGTGTAATTATGTCCGTCCAATATGATGGGATGCTTTTCATCAAACGTCAGGTCCGCAGCGTGTATCAATCGTCTACGCACCCTAAGCAAACCATCACTATATATCATGGGGTCTAGATCACAAATCTTACTACTTTTGGGCAAAATATTTCCGGCACACAACAATTTCAACTCCTCAGAGTAGGTCTCAGCCTAAGATTGTTTTATCAAGAACGTCTTCGCACGGTGGATGTTATCTGCTGTCAAGGACAGATTGTTCCTTCCTACACAAACTTATCAACGCAAATATTCGCGCTGTGGCTCGCAGAACTCGTGTCCAGGATGAAAACCGTGCAACCTCTACCAGGACGTCCGGTTGTTGTACAACGTGAACCTTTTCTACACGCTCAATATCTACGTCTTCTATACTAGAATATTCATTCGCCGGCCACTCATAAGCCGGGCGATATAATAAGGAAAGGCCTGTAAACCACAACTTACAACTCGTCGGCCAGTGCATCTTAGTGGCTTCATCGGCGGGTTTCTCAGTAGATGGGACCCAACACCAGTCACTAGTATTGGATTTGCGATCGATTTCCGCCAAGCGATGAGAAACAAACTTCTGGAAGTCACGAGGGTCAGCATGTATCCACTTTAAAACTGTTTTAGAGTCAGACCATAAGAACTTACGCACTATTGACAAACCCTGTTCTTTTTCAATGGTGCAAGCTAATCTACATGCTAAAACAGCAGCTTGCAATTCCAAACGAGGTACTGATACCACTTTAAGTGCAGCAACACGAGCTTTACCAGCGACCAATGCTACGGCGGGCTTTCCTGAATTATAATCATCATCTCAGCCTATACTTGTCCACTGCTGAACATAGGCCTCCCCAATCGCTTTCCAGCGTAACTGGTCCGATGCAACCTGCATCCAACGACTTCCTGCGATTTTCACAAGATCGTCGGTCCATCTGGCAGGCGGTCGTCCTACGCTGCGCTTGCCAATACGTGGTCTCCACTCTAGAATCTTTCTGCCCCAACGCCCGTCCGATCTTCGCGCTATGTGGCCCGCCCATTGCCACTTCAGCTTGCTAATCTTAAGGGCTATGTCGGTGACCTTGGTTCTTCTACGAATCTCCTCATTCCTGATTCGATCACATAGAGAAACGCCGAGCATAGCTCTCTCCATAGCTCGCTGAGCAACTCTGAGCTTTTTTATGAGACCTATAGTAAGAGACCACGTCTCTGATCCATATATCATCACTGGTAACACACATTGACTAAAAACTTTAGTCTTTAGGCACTGAGGTATTTTGGATGAGAAGATGTTGCGCAGTTTCCCGAACGCTGCCCAGCCGAGTTGGATTCGTCGATTGACCTCTCTCTCAAAGTTGGACCTACCTAACCGGACTACCTGTCCCAGGTAAATGTATTCGTCGACAACTTCAAGAGTAGAGTTCCCAACGGTGAGTGCGGTGGGTACGACATGGACGTTAGACATTATTTTCGTTTTGTCCATGTTCATTTTAGGACCCACTTGTTGAGATACTCTGTTGAGGTCGCCGAGCATTCGTCCTAGATCTTCCAGCGACTCCGCCATGACCACAATGTCGTCGGCAAATCAAAGGTGGGTGATGTATTCGCCATTGATGTTGATGCCAAGTCCTCGCCATTCCAAGAGCTTGAAGGCGTCCTCTATGGTGGTCGTAAACAGTTTCGGAGAAATGACGTCTCCCTGTCTTACTCCTCTTTTTATGGAGATCGCCTTCGTGTTCTGCCCTTGTACTCGGACTGACATGGTGGCGTTATTATACAAGCACTTCAACACTTCGATGTACCGATAGTCAATGCGGCATCGCTGGAGAGATCTCAGAACCGCCCAAGTCTCGAACGAATCGAAGGCTTTCTCATAGTCCACAAACGCCAAGCATAGTGGCTGATTATACTCCTCGGTCTTCTGTATAATCTGCCGCAGCGTATGTATGTGGTCTATGGTACTAAAGTCTTTCCGGAAACCGGCTTGTTCGGGAGGCTGGAAATCATCAAGCCTGCGTTCGAGACGATTCTCGATGACTCTCGAAAACAACTTGTAAACGTGGCTCAGCAGTGTGATGGGCCTATAGTTCTTTAATAAAGTGTTATCACCTTTCTTGAAAAAGAGTACCACCACACCCCTGTTCCATGCTTCCGGCGTTTTTCCTTCGAGCAAGACGGAATTAAACAGCCTCTGAAGGACTTTAAGTACCGGCGATCCGCCCGCTTTCAGAAGCTCTGCGGTAATTCCGTCTTCACCCGGCGCTTTGTTGTTTTTAAGTTGTTTGAGAGCCATCCTAATCTCGTACAGGCTGATGTCCGGGACATCTTCAGTGTAGTGTCGGGTTAGCTTGGCTCTTGGGTCTTTTACCAAGTCAATAACAGGTTCAGCTAGTGAGGTATACAACTGCCCATAGAACCTCTCTATCTCCCTGAGCACCTCTGACCTATTCGACGTTACGTTTCCGTCCTCCGTCTTCAGCTTCGTCAACTGGCTTTGCCCAATAGACGCGTCTCTTGCGAACACTTTGGAGCCCTTGTTCTGCTCTATGGTCTCCTCAATACGTCTTGTATTGAAAGACCGTAAATCGTGTCGCAAGGACTTCAATATCTGTCCATTGAGCTGCCTATAGGACTTAGCATCATCGGAGGTTTGGAGTGTCAGGGTACGTCGCTCAGCCATAAGGTTTCGGGTGTAGTCAGATAGCTTTTGAGGCCTATTTTTACGGTGGGGCTTAAAATGCTTGGACCCGACCGGATGGACAGTCTCTACCAACCTATTGTTGATTTCGTCCACTGATGCGCTGCTGTCTAGCAATTCGAAGCGGTTTGAAAATTCGAGTTGAAAGTTCTCGGGGTTTTGGATATGTGCATTAGAAGGTCGGAGCGTAGACTTCATCAGACGCCATCTTTCCATTTTGACATTAATATTTAATGTGCCTCTGACCATTCGGTGATCACTGCCGGTTTTTACCCTATGAATCACGGAGACATCATTAAATATTTATCGCTTGGTGCTCATGATGAAGTCTATCTCATTTTTTGTGGAACCATCAGGGCTCATCCAGGTCCATTTCCTATGAGGCGGCTTCTGGAAGAAAGAGTTCATCATAAAGAGTCCCTCCTTCTCCAGAAATTCGGCCAGCCTCTGACCCCTGGGGTTGCGATGCCCATATCCAAATTGCCCCACTCTCAGCTCATCATCGCCCCGTTGGCCCAGCCGCGCATTGAAGTCACCCATAACTACTGTAAAATGTGCTTTGGAAGTATGTATGGCTCTACTAATGTCCTCATACATAACTTCGACCTCATCATCTGAGTATGCCGTGGTCGGTGCGTAGACCTGTATGACCTTCAGCGAATATCTTTTGGATATTCTGAGTATCAGGTACGCTACCCTGCTCGACACACTAGTGATGGACACAACGTTGTTTATGAGTGACTTGTGGACGATAAATCCGACACCACCTTGGGACTGCTGTTCGCCCTCCCGGTAGTAAAACAAGTTGCCGGATTTTAAGGTTATCGTGTCCTCGCCCTCTCTTCGGACCTCCGATAAACCAACAATACTCCGCCACAACTTGTTTAACTCTTCTTCCAGCTCAACTAGCTTCTCATCTGTCCTCAATGTGCGTGCGTTGTATGTCACCAGGGCCAATTTTCGGTTTTGGTGGTAGCCGAATCTCTGCCGGAGATTCTTAGCACCCCTTGTCCTGTCGTTACCATGGCTGCTACCGTGGCCAGGACGAACAGGACCGCCGGGGACTAGGGGCCTGGTTTTCTTCTTTTCTTCCATAATATTGATTGGGGGATTTGCCATACTCGCCACGCTTGGCAGGCGGGTTGGCGAGCGCAGTTATTGGTCGTCGAAGTGTTAAGGGAACGCTGCTGCCCATTCCCTATTTTTCCCTTAGTCGCCTTGTACGACACCCGCTGGGATGAGATGGGTTGGTCCTATTCTAAGCCGGGAACCACGCGGCGCCTAAACTATCATGACCAACTAAATACGCTACCGCAGAATAAGCCTGCTCGCTGGCATCTCCAAACACGTGAAGTTCTAAATTCGATGATATTAACCCATACCAACGAGGGCCTCGCATATTCATCAGTCCGCTGATGTCTTCTAACCACTTTTTCCACTCCTCAAATTCTTCCTCTTTCAAATCTCATCCCATCCTATACCTGACCTCTAAACCTTCGGTAATAAAATCCTAGATTTTATTGTATAAGGCACCACAAAAGCTAACGTGTCAAAAAAACACATTATAAATTTCAAAAATTCTCGCTTTGTGGGAATAACCCTACCTTTTATTATATCGGTCGATAACCTTTTAAATGTGCGGTCAAAAGCTAACTCATCTGAATCGGGAATCCAAATCATACCTAAAGTACGTTCGCTACTATTTTTAGACTTATCCAAATTCACCGCGCCCTGGACAACAGATGGCAGCTCCCGGCGCAACTCAGGTGAGTTAGTGACCCACCCCCTAATTACAAAACAGCCTGCGGTGTGAATCATAGCAACGTCTTTAATCAGCTGACGAGCAGCTGCAACCGATTCTACACTATGTAAATAATCAACTATATAATGGTTATCGTGAATAGCTTTAACAGCATTGGGATGTGATTCCTGAAACTCACTCGCATTTTTATTTAAAATATAAATCGCGGAGGTCGGCGATAACTAGGGTCGCATCGCGCCGGGCGCATAGCTCTTCTTATGAAGAGCTATGCGCCCTGATCTTTCTTACGAATTTTAATACGTAAAAACATATCAGCTGTATACGCTATAGGACCCGAACGAAACTTAAATAACACACCAAACAAAGAATTTATTAAATCGGGGCCTGTTAGTAAATAATCATTTAAACAAGAGCCTCGATACTTGGCCACCGCGTAACAAGTCGTCGTAAACAAGTCTAAGTCGATTGGGTTTATTCGGGTTCGTGACCCCAAAGTGTGGTAACCACCATACGGGACTTACACTCAATCCACACGCTTAGCAAATTTCTCATTTAATAATCTTTCAACTTGGCTTATGAACGCCGCTGCAAATTCAGAGTGTCTATCCATTTTACTCTCGATACCCCGTAAGCGCTTAAAAGCGTAATCATAATTATCGGGTAAGTGTATACTGTCATGCGCCCACAACAAACCTACCTCCCAACCGCTATCAATTCGCCGGCTGGTACTATTTAATAACCATGTTCGACCGACCCATTCCCTGGGTCAAAGAGTTCAAATATTTAGGGGTCACCCTGAACAGTACCATGACCTTCGGCCCGCACATCAAGCGGGTCCGTCACCGAGCATCCTTCGTGCTCGGTCGTCTCCATCCGTTAATCTGCAAGCGGAGTAAAATGTCCCTTAGAAATAAGGTGACGCTTTACAAAACTTGCGTTCGTCCCATCATGACTTATGCGTGTGCTGTGTTCGGGCATTCGGCCCCCTCTCACATCGACAGACTTCAAGCGGTTCAAAACCGCTTCCTCCGTAAAGCCGTAGGAGCCCCCTGGTTCGTACGGAACGTCGACCTCCACTCCGATCTAGGTCTCGAACCTATTCGCGCCTTTATTAAAAAGGCGTCAACACGTCACTTCGCGAACGCATCTTCCCATGCGAATCCGTTAATCGTAGCCACCGCCGACTACGACCTCCCTCGCGACCCCTGCCGCTACCGCCGGCCGAGACATGTTCGCACCGACCCCCCCGATGCTTTGTCATCCCTTCTTTCCGCTCAGAATACGAGCGACGCCGTAGACGCAGACGCAGTAGTAGATCCCCTCCCATAGCCGGCGGTCGACCGGTGCGCTTAGTAGTGCACCCGTCCCCCTACAGCGACTGTCCCAACCGAGGGCGCCTCTCCGAGGCGCCCTCGAGTATGTCGCCTCTTGCCCTTCTGGCTGGCTGGAGCGTAGTGGTTGCACGCTCGCCTTTAAAATCCGGTGAAGCTGTAGAGGCCTCGAGGCCAACAGCGTAGATCATTCACACACACACACACACACACACACACACACTATTTAATATCTTCAACGCGCGTTCAGTCTCAATATTTTTTCGCGACACTTCTATATACCTATAGACTCTTAACTCAAATTGTTGCTTAACGAGATCATATAAACTATCTACCTCCGACATAACATTGACCGACTCTCGGTCGGACACGGAGGTGCTACCTACCGGTCCATGTACCCACCCTAACTTTGTACGCGACGCTACGGGTTGACCAGATCTACCTTGCCGTATCTCGTTATTTACGATTAACTCCCAACTATCCTGTCCGATTAAAATTAATGGCTTGGCACATGACACAGAATCATAAAAATCTAAATCCTTTAAATGCGCATTATGGAAGATTCCAGCGGGTATATTCTGGGGCGGTAGATCAATATTTTGTATAGTGCGTAAATCAATATTATGATTAACACCATTAGGGCCGCGAATTTGCGCGTTTACCCTACGAGAATTATTGTCCGTTACAGTGTAACCGCGCGCACTTACAATCTTTAACGGGGATGATGGCCTACTTAAATTCTAAAACACACTACTATCTATAAAAAAAAACTGTGGCACCATCATCAAGACGGGCATAACAACTTTGTTCATGGTTATCAACAATAACAGTCACAGGATTAACTTTCAATAATGTCTTTGTGAATCGTTCACCCATACTCGTAATCGACTCGGCGCTCGTAGTCGGCGCAGCTAGTAACTCGTGCGGCGGGGCGACGTGCGCGCGCGTTGCCTCGCGTACCGGCGGGTGAGTGTGAGTGATGTACGCTGCTGGCCGCGAGGCCTTTACAGCTTAGCGCACCGGTGGGATCTCGCGCGCCGCCGAAGCGATCGTCGAGCGCGCACTGCTCGACTTACCGTAGTGGAGAAGCGTATGATGTAGCGATCGACATTTCGCGCATCGGTTAGCGTAACACTCATAACGAAAATGTTGCTTCACTAAACACTTAAAACATAGTTTGTTTACCTTGATAAAGTCCCACCTCTCTGCTTCACTTTTCCCTACGAACACATCACACTGGGGTAAGAGGTGGTTTTTACCGCACAACACACACGACACTTCTGTCGACAGCTGTCGAGTCGCTGGCGCTCGGCGTAACGACGACGTTCTCGGTGACGATTCCTCCGGCAGGTCCACGCCTGTATGTACTCGATGAGTAATCCGACGGGTCCCTCGATGATAGCGGGGCGTAACGACCGCGCCGGATTTGTTAGTGGCGGCGGTGGACCGATATCGCTCGTGGTAGTTATTGGTGCTTGCTTCGGTGTTCACGGGTATGTAATACGATGCCGCTCGCGATATATGGCTGAGGAACTAATACAATCATCAGATTGGGTGAAATTCGCAGATCTTCTTTTGTATTTCTCTTCATTACGTTCTCTCCATAATGTAATCGCTGTACGGGTGTGAGTTGAGTTTATAACACCTCGTGCGTTATTTGAGGGTTACTTATATACTCATCTGCCTTGATATTCTTTAAGATGAAAACGCAATTTCGAACAATGGACGTCATAGCTCCGCTCCACTCTCGGATACCTCTTATTTTTCGTAACGCTGTCTCTAGTAACAGATTAGGATGCCCGAATTCCTCCCTACAGAATCCCCATTATAAATCTGTATATGTTTTATACAGTCAACACCGTACTCATGTAAAGCAGGTACGTCACTACCTGTCACCGAAGGGAGCGCCCCTTCGGTGACAGTTTTTACCTTTGATTTATTGATATATACTCAGCCTACTCGCATGATACTAACAGAAAAGTGGACCTAAAAATGAGCAGTGCCGGCATGTAAACCCCTGCCACGTGTGTGAGACTGGGAAGATAGAGAGGGGTGGCAACACAAGCACGATTGAGTGTTCACATTGCACTCATTCAGTGCGGCTAATTTGGGATCTATTTTGTAAATTTCTGTAAAAAAAAAATGTTGAGAACTCGAACATAAAATGTGAAAGCATCACGCATCGCTAGATACATAAAAAAGCTAGCATGAAATTGTTTTGGGGAAAGTTTTATGAAATGAAACGTATGTCTGAAATTTATGTAGGACTGTCACGTTGGCTTGGTAGGCCCTCAAACATTAGTTTGGACAAATTGTAGGTATTTTCCGCAGTAAAGTACAGATGTGCCCGGTATCTGTTCACCCGCTTTTAAATTGGACCTAACATCATCGGCGATACGATAGTACACAGTAGGGTTTCCTAGTGAGGGTGGAAGTACCTCTTCCGTGGCGTGAAATATCCGACCGTACCGATAATTCCGGCATAAAAATAATCATCAACATCAAATCTTCTTTAAATAAAAACACTATCTGGAGCTCCACATCAGCCTTACAAATACAAAGTGGGTATAAACCGGCACACATTGTTCACGGAAAGTGTCGACCCATTCCCTTAATCGTAGCCGCCGCCGACTACGAAACTAACACCCCCTATCAGCCGCCACCGCCGTCCGCGGCATGTTGTCACCGACCCTCCTGATGCCTTTATATCCCTTCTTTTGGATACATATACCGCACACAGGATCAGACACCGAGCTCGCCGGCGAGGTCAAAGAATCCCTTGCCCGCCGACCGGTGCAGAGCACCACGGCGAGACACATAGTACATGCCCTCCCCCATAGCGACTGTCCAAGCTGAGGCCGTTTCTCCTTGAGGCGCTCTTGAGCTAGTTGCCCCCTTGCCCTTCTGGCTCGAGCGTAGTGGTTACACGCTCGCCATCTTGTCCGGTGAAGCGGTAAAGGCCACAACAGCGTAGATCGTTTACACACACACACAAATCAAATTCGTCACTATGACGAATTATTTGGCACGCAATGAAGTGAGCGTAAGGCACACCTTGACCGCGTGACATATCATAATATATGATGGTCAATAAAGTGTGACAAGGGGAGGGACGAGTCAACAGCTTCGTGAAGAAACAGGGTTTTTGGCTGTACGCTTGGCGAGTGTGCACTTCATCGAGAGCACTACTCATGTTTTCAAGCAGCTATATTCTTTCCTGTAGCTTTAATAAGCTGTAAAGACCTCGCGGCCAACTGCGTACATCACTCAAACACACACACACTTTAATATATCGTGCCGTTTTAGGCGTTTTGGATAGTTTTGGGAAATAAGTTGCGCTGCGAATAAATCCCAGTCTGTATGTTTATTGTATAATTTCTCTTTCAACTTTAATGACCATAGTTAGGTTAGCAGTACAGGAGTGTGGTCTGACGAGCCATCCAGGCAGGATAAAAGTAGAGTTTAGACATACCCTTAGTGATGTAGAAGTCCAGTAAGTCTGGTATCTTGTTTGTAACAGTTGACCAGTAGGTTGTCTGTAGTTTATTTACTATTACACTCTCCAGCAACTGTCTACCTCTAGTTGTTGTCAGTCAGGAGCCCCAGCAAGTGCGTTTAGAATTCCAGTCCCCCCAAGCTATAAAACGACCACCCAATGAGTTGAAGAACTGTGTAAACATATGTTCAGATATTTTATGTTACCACCACAGTACACAGCGGTAAGATTGATGTACGCACGGCTGTCCTTTATGACAACTGTAGTAGCTTGTATTGGCTCTGTCTTAAGTTCCGGGAGGTGGTGGTGATTTATGGTGTCCTGTACTATTATTGCTACGCCACCGTGTCCTGTTCCATTTGGGTGGTTGGTAACGTACGTAGTGTATCCTCGAATTTTCACATTAGACGAGCTGGTGCAGTGAGCTTCAGAGATAAGTCCCACATCAAGCTTATGTTGCTTGATTAGGACGTCCACGTCATCTATGTTAGCCATTCGGGGCTAAGCCATTCGGGTTCCAGGTTACCATTCGTAATATCACCATTTCGTTAGTTTTTTTAAGAGCGATGTTATGTGTTGCAATAAAGTACTCATTTGTTGTAAGATTAATTCAAATTTCTCATTTTGTTTGATTAATAAGTTTTCTTAATTAGATATCTGTTGTGGCTGTGTGGCTCCAATCTCCGTGACGGACGCTTGGGTATCCTTCGTTTTATGCCAATTCAGTGGACTGTTGGACCATGCATTACCATGCATTGCAGGTCTTCTTTTGTCAGGATTATGAGCAACTGTAACTTGGATGTTTATGTTGGGCTCTAGTACTTTGATATTATTTTTCTTCATATATGTTGTTTTCCTGGCAAGAATTTCTTGATATACTTCACAGCCCTTATAGTTGGCAAGGGACCATGGCACAGGGCGCACTCTGCTGGAGAGTTTAGGTCTAGTTTGGGACACTCAGAGGTTTTGTGTTGTTGCGCACATTTGACGCAACGGTACGGCCTCATACAGTAATTTTTTGAGTGCCCATACTGTTGGCACCGTTGGACTACCGAGTTTCTCTTCTTTGGATCCTCTATTATGACTGATTGGTGGTACACATATCTCAACCCTTTTACCGCTTTGTTGTTCGGTCCCGGTAGAAGGTTTGCAAAGAAGGTTGATGTGGTTCTCTTTTCCGGTCCATTGACTACTTCTGCAACAGCGTTTCCAGTACTTTCAATTGCTTCTTCAATTGCACTGATAGGGGGTGGAAGGATGCAGGTTTCTGATGACTATCCGAAAGTTTCTTTGGTCTTTTCTATTAAAGGTATGACCAATAAGCCCTTTCTCGCGAACAAGCGAAATCATATTCTTGTATGCGTCTACTTCAAGGCAGCTTATTCTCATTTGGTTTCGGTTAACTATCTTAAAAGTAAACTGGCTCTTTCCTACGACTGTTTTCAGCATTTCAGCTAGTTTACCTATATCATCCACACCATAAAGATTTATTGGGGCTTATTAGGGTTCTTCACTGCATTCTCTTCGTCATTTTCTGTAAGGTCCACTGGAAGGTCGTTGAATCTGTTGGTGGTTTTAACGCTTTCCGGAGATGGTGTCTAGACTATTTTCATCTTTTTTGTTTTTTGTTCTGTGGCTACTTTTTGCCATTAAGGTGGACGAGGGCTTTTAGGCTTGAAAGTAAGTTACTTTGATTGGTGATCTGCTTCTATGCTCAGACTTTATATATTTAAGTATGAAATGTGTTAACTTTTAACGAAAATTTTTACAATATTACCAACTCTATCAATATTATTAAAGTGTAAATTTGTTTGCATCACCTTTTTTCACTTGACGGCCGCGTAAGTTCAAGCTGGATTTGTGAAACGTTTATTTTTTGTAATTTGATTTTTTGAAAAAAGGATGTTAATATAAATATATTTATTTAATTAAATTCACCAACAATATTTAATTTGTAACTAATTACAGGTGAATACAGCATGCATAACAAGTATTTATTTTATATATGATTGACAAATATATTCTTACCTTAAGACATTGTAATTATTAATTATAATGTCTAAGGTAACAATATAATTGTTTACTTAGTAAAACTTGTTTTTAAATAAAAATAAATATAAAATATACAATAAATAATTTAAGAACTGCTCTTTTAATTTTATACGTTCTAAATTTGTAGTTGTAAAATATGACAGGACACCAGAGGTCACAGAAATGTGGTGAGAATTTCATAACCAAAGTGACAGTGACACGGATGGGGAGGGATTCAAAAATTATAAATTTCGTAATTTATACATGGCCCCTAAGCAGTAGTTATATAAACTGTGCGTACCTATTGTAGGATAACTTGTCGTATAGATTAATTTTAACTGATCTGATGCGAAGGTCATCAAAATAAACAATACAAATTAATCACCATTTTATTTTTTTAGAAATTTAAAATTACAATCAAATATATTACAAAAGGATACGTATGACATCACTTTCGATACTACGTACAGTATTATAATCAAGTAACCGCCACGGAAAAAACAAAAAAGAACCAATAATATTGACTCGTCACTTTTATGATTTATAAGTTCACAATTTCTTGAAAACTTCGCACATTGAGCTAGCGTGGAGTCTTAGTATAAGCAGTGTACCACCCGGACAATATATCACAGGGTTGATATGGGTCTTGAGTATGTCACTTATACCTTCACTTTGTACCTTTAACGTTACCAGCGATATAAGAAGGTCCTATTTGTGTTGTTAGTACACGTCACGGGAATCTTTATGACCGCTCTGAACACAGAACGCAAAGTTACTTATCTCTGCGTCCTGCGCATCGGCAACATTTAGAGAGAGAATTAAGATTGGCGTGCACTGTACTTTTAATGGTTCTAGTAGTATATTCCAATATCACTAGGGTCTTACTGATGTTAAAAGGGAAATAACGCGACGATGTGTTTGTGTGAGAGAGAGATTCCCGCTATAACCCGCATATGTATACGTAGTGAAACACCATTATATATCCCCAGCATAACGGTTGGGGTAAATGTAACCGAATTCTATGCGGAAAACTACTTCTGTACAATTTCCTCGTCAGTATGCGCAATCGCACCATGAAGTAAAATAATGTATTCTCTATTTCAATAAAGACATTTCTTATGATGATTTGTTTTATTAATATATCCTTCAATCGAAGGGCTGTGTGTTATGTAAATGAGGGAATCACTTGCAGTGTATCTGCACTGCAAGTAATTTAGAGCTTGGATCTCCAAAGCTAATTTGAGAAAATTGTAAGTGAAAGACGCCTAGACAGGTGTGCAAGTGAAAGGCACCTAGACTTCGTATATACTACACACATTATATATTAGACTAATGACATAACCTCACAAAATCATCATAATTACTTGCAGCTCATTCCACCATATCCCTAACATGAGCCAATCTTTACACTTCACAAAATACATATGAATTATAATTATTGCTTTTTTCATTAGACGACGTACTAGCAAGTTTATATGTCACAGAAATGCTAGTATTGTACTCAATACTCTCTGCCTACCCCGCAGGGGATCTAGCGTGATGATATAGATGGATAGGTAGTAGAATCAATAAAACAGCGTAGCAGTTATGACCCCACGGAATATACGTGGCAGAATAATACCGAATAGTTTCTTACTACCTACACTAGCCAACTAATGCCAGCGTGATAATATTATAGCCCACATTTCTTAACCTTAGCCTGAAATTGGTACAATAACGACTCAATTATTAGTTCGAGTAACGATATCAATCTTTTTTTAATATTCACATGTTTTTACATCGAAAAATATTGTATTGTATAGGGGTTTTAAAGCCGCATTATTATTAATCTTGTTGCCTTTAGTACACTTGTCAAACATTTTCATGGTCAAATAGAATAAAAAACGGTCAATTATGATATGTGCGTCCATCCTATTGTCAACCTTATAAAAATAAACTTACCAACCAATTAAATTGTTTAAACATTGTGTTTAAACAACTAAGTATTGTAACTACGGACGTCACACGACCGAATACCAGTGTAATGCCTGTAATAAACTACACAAGTGGCAAAACCGGGGGATATGTCCGCCGCGCAATTCTGCCCTAGTCGCCTAGTACACTTAACATACCGGCCCAGCCCGGTAGGCAGCAGAACCTGTCATACCCCGTCATATTGTATTGTCTCTAGGTTGGTAAAACAAACATATTAGTACGATATATTTGTCCAATATACATCGAGAATGATATATCACTCTTTTATAAACCTGATATAATAATCTTTAACGTTTTTGATATTGTACAAAGATATTTGACAAATTGAATACCATCCTTAGTAAATGTACGAGTAGGTAACGTGCGTAGAATTATAAAAATAAAAAAAAAAATCGAGAAATCATGCTGTTGCGTTCATCCTAATCATAGCTTATTAGATTGGCTTACTAAATTGCTATATATTTACTTACGATACACGATATCGTACGCGCGTGGTATCGATGTCACCGATTGGTCTATTTGAGCGCTTATGCTCGATTTACATTGGTCATGTCCTGAGCGCAGTGGTACAGTAGCCAATGACAAGGGTCTGGAAAGTGACTGTCAATTCAATCAAGTCAATTGTCAATTGTTCGTAATCGTCGTCATCGTGTGTGTAAAAATACAGCATACGTGCCTCCATACTTATGCACTGTATTTATTTGTGTCTGGTTTTTACCACGCCACAGGTTAGTGAATCATCGCGCGCTAGTCAGGCACGCGAGGACAAATACAAAGGGATTCTATTCAGATTTACCGGGAAAGCCAAGCTGACTCGCTAATGTCCGATCGTTTACACTTCTGCCCTTACCAACCGTACTTAATGACTGCATTAATTACTTGACAAATGTAAATCGAGCATTATACACGTGTAGAGGCATGTGTATAGGATTTAGGTTTAGCGCCGCTGTTACAGTGAACCATCTGTAATAGCTATGTTCTTATATCTGGCTGGTTGAATACTGATCTAACTCAAAAATATTGTAATTTGAAGTAACACTCCTAAGGCCCACTTGCACGAACCAAGGTTGGCGTTACCCATTGACTGATTTATTAAGCTTCGTTTTCCTGTTCTTGCTGTTTTAGTTGTGACATCCATTCCTTCAAAGGTCATTCAATCACTGTAAGCGGGCTGCCGTTCTGCGTTAATCTTGATGTCGGTAGTTTTTGCGCTAGGTGTGTGGAATGGGTGGCTAGGTCCGAGGCGCCGCGGTGTTGTTATAACGCGGACTTGACGGGGCGCAGCTCGAAGACGGCGGCGAGGGCGAGGTGGTCGGAGGCGTACACGTCGTTGGGCAGCCGCCCCAGCACGTCGCACTCCGACACCGTGGGCAGCCGCAGCCGCTCCACTAGCCGAAGAGTGCTGCAGCAACTAGACAAATATAATAATATCTTAGCAGTGTCGTTGTTTCATTTAACCCAACAAGTTAAAACTACTTGGGATAATGTTTACCTATGTGTAACAGATAGTGGGCTGTAACCGAGGGATCTTTCTACAGTTGGTAACGTTAACAGAGAACGAAAAAATGTACGGGAATGACATTTTATTCCGAAAAGTCACGTAGTCAGAACTTAGTACTATAGATTGGGGCAAGTAAATTGAAACTCGATAGTTCCTAATTTCATTATGTGGCATTCATAATAAATTAGTTTGGACTTTAAAAAAATACGTAACGCCACTCTAGTAATTATTTCTGTAAAGTGGAGGCATTTCAACTTGAACTTGAAACCAACTTTTATGAATCACACAAAGTTTCATGTCGTGGGGGCATTAAACCGGCGACTAATCGATCAAGTGGATAGTGCAGAATGCGCTCCGACCTATGAACCAAGCCGTCACCAATGGTACAGCAAAAATACTGTTTATCAGTAGATACGAGGCATGCCTTTTAAGTTCTGTCGTTTCCATATTTCCCGGCAATTTTGAATTTGGAACTGTTCTATATTCGAATGTGTTTAAATTTGGAATCTCAAAACAGTTGAAAGTATTAGGATTAATGCTATTGTTTAGTCACAGCGTCGATTGGAATCTGTCAGGTTACGTACGAAAATGAATCTTTCTGCAATTAATGTTCGTGCAATAATTTTCTACAACTTTAGAAGAGGCTTGACACGGCTTCAGTGTTTTTAAGAGCTAACATCTGTGTTCAGTGATGAAGCCCCATGTCTGCGGATGTCGAACGCTGGTATTTAGAATTCCAGCGTGGACATACTAGTGTTAGTGACAAATCTCGCGAAGGAAGCCCAAAATCCGCCTTCACTGAAGATAACATCATTCCTGTGAGACAACTAATTCTCGAAGATCGTCATGTGACATATCGAGATATAGAGGCTCTATTAGGCATCTCAGGGACAACCATTCAGAAGATCTTGCATGAAGCGCTTGGTGTGAGAAAGCTAGTTTGCCGTTGGATACCGCATCTGCTTTCCGACGAACACAAGGCGGCCCGCGTCAGATGGTGTAAGAAAACTCTGCAAAGGTTCAACCGAGGAGAGTCAAATCACGTCTACGACATCATCAGTGGTGACGAATCTTGGATCTATGCCTACGATCCTGATTCCAAACAACAATCTACAATCTGGGTCTTTCAAGACGAGCCAAAGCCGACTAAAGTTGTTCGTTCTCGAAGCACTTCAAAGAAGATGATGGCCACGTTCGTTGAAAAAACCGGCCATGTTGCGACTATTGCACTTGAAGATCGTAGAACGGTTAACGCAGAGTGGTATACCACAGTTTGTTTACCACAAGTCATCGCCGAACTTCGAAAATCTAACTCAAAGCGACGCATCATCCTGCACCACGACAACGCAAGCTCACACAGCGCTCGTCAAACGATTGAGTATTTGAAGCAGGAAAAAGTAGAAATTCTTGACCATCCTCCATACAGTCCTGACCTAAGCCCTAACGATTTCTTTACATTTCCTAAAATTAAGAAAAGTCTTCGTGGTCAAAGGTTCCAGTCCGGTGAAGAAGCAGTCGACGCTTTCAAGTCAGCCATTTTGAACACCCCCACATTAGAGTAGAAAAAATGTTATAATAACTGGTTTGAGCGAATGGAAAAGTGTATTAAGCTACGTGGTGAATACTTTGAAAAACAATAAAAAGTACTATAAGGTTCTAGTTGTGTTTTTTTCTTCAAACGACAAAACTTAAAAGGCATGCCTCTTACACATGAACATATGTAGTAGAATGAAAACACATTCAAAGAGTGACCAAAACTTACAAAAATAATTTAAAACAAGCTGAGGTATGACATCGTAAGTTTGTTTTCACCCATAACCCCTGGCCTTGTCCGGTGAAGCTGTAAAGGCCCCGCGGCCAACAGCGTAGATCATTCACACACACACCGTAACCCAAGGTAGTAGACCCCTGGTGTCTACTAACTAGGAACTACTGTCAAAAGACTCACCTAAAGTAGATATAGTCGACTGTGAGCCAGTAGTCCTGGTAGGTGGATGCCTCGAGGCTGCCGTCGAGCTTGTGCTTGCTGTAGGCGGAGCAGAGCTGCAGCGAGTGGCCGATCACGCCGCTGTTGAACATCTCGCTGAACTGCTCACCGCCGGGCGGACTCTCCTTCAGGTAGCCTCCCGAAGAGCTCGCACAATAGTCCGAGTTGTAGATCTGAAAACCAATCATGTTAGGTTTAAAACGAAAATGTATGTACGGTAGCGATATAACACATTGAACATTCTCAAACGTTACAAAATCTAACAAAAACTAGGTTGTTTATAAAAAAAAACCACTGTCTTGCCTATATTCTCCCAAACAGAAGTGGCAGAGGTGCACCGTGTACACCAACTTTTCTACCACGATGTTAGGTCCCTTGTAATGGGGGCAAGCCTTTAGGCATTTTACCGGGCATAATGTCGGACTCCGGACTTACATTTAGTTCGACCTAGAATTTGAGTCCAGCAGCTCGAGATCACTATGCGCATTATTCGCCACTCTCGCTGACCAACGAGCACACACACACACACAAAATAAAAATATATAATGACTATTCAGACTAAGCGAGATGTGTTGCTATGAAAATACTAGAAGCCGTTCGCATTTACAACCTTTGAAGCGTCTGGCAGAAATTAAGTTCCCTGGAAAGTGTCTGGCAGTAGCGAATGTCAGTTTTCTGACAATATTTTGTATAGCATGTATATAAACCTTGTTAAAATCTTGTATAAACTTTGATAATATGACGTAGGTCAGCAATACTTCTATGTCACTTTGCGTACTTGCTACCTCTAAAACGGCCCCGCTTTGAAGCTAGCGAGTATGCATACGTTTGTAACTACGTATTGGACTATTCATTCACAAAATTTCAGCTTTCTTAAAATCACGTAGTTCTGGCAGACCTTGGATCTTGTATCATTTAAAAATCAAGTAATGATATTTTCGTTTAATTTCTGCTTCCACTACCTATCTATAACTTCACCCCATATTCTTCAGTGTAGGTTCCGTGGAGAGCCCAATTGTCTCCTCCACACTCATAGTCCATTACTCACTTTTAATTTGTGAAACTCCGTCGTGCGTCCTTCCTGTCTGTTGAGATACACTGACAGATGCTGACAGTTGTCCGTGACCCCTATCCTCTTCCAATCCGAGCTATCCCGGAATGGACTCGCACTGGGAATATAAAACGGTAATTTATACATTATTTGTGTCAAGTAATTTGGGACGTTATTTTCATTATCATCATCGACGACATTTTATAATTCACTGCAGGACAGAAGTTTCTAGACTGCAGGCTTATAGCCTGTAATTTGAAAAACAACACCAGATTTCGTTATTTTATAAATATACTGACACAGGACCGCCATAATATTAGCTTCCTTAAAAAAACTTAGAGTGAGTCGCAACAATGGTTAAAGATGGCACTGATGGCCTCTTTCTGCATGATAAAAATAGATCCGATGTCAGCCGCCCTACCTATATACGATGGACAGTACGGTACCTTTTCAAACTCAAGGTTATTACCTAAAATTGCCTTCAACTTGACGTTATAACTTCCGAGTTACTCAATAGGTAACGCTAACCCTGGTTCGTCCAAGTGGGTTAAGAGTTTAAGCCGCTCCATCCACTGCATCAATTGGATTCGATCCCCGTCCGGGACAAATGTTTTTTCACCCACAAACATTTTTTTCAATCTGAGTGTTTGTAAACGCACCCATGACAAAAGAAGAATTTCTAGTGTGGGGGCTACATTCTTTTTAAATGAATAAATATATATATACATACTGCCTATGAAAGTAACTGGAATATACTATCATCGTAGTGTCAAGTCAACAACAGTTCATTATATTCATACATGTGGTAAATACTTAAATTATTATAAATAACGGATTATTATTATAAAGGAAAGAACCTGTTGGAACTCTGTACTCTCTGCCTACCCCGCAAGGGATCTGGCGTGATGATATAGATAGATATTATAAATAATTATGTATTATATACTACGTTGTACGTGTAATATATACTAGCTACGTTTTTATAAACAAAAAATGTAAATATTTTTGAGGTTTAACTCAATCAAAAGTAAAAACTAGCCGTGTAATCAAATAATTAACTACTGATCGATCTATATAATCGCTATTATAAAAAACACATATTATTCGCCTTTACCACTATATCGTTGTTTTTTTTTTCCTTTTTTATAACCATGCCAAATTGTAGCAGAATATTTTGAATTTCTCTGAATTATAGATATCATAGAACCGTTGGGGCTGAGAGACCCTCCACAAGGTAGACCGATGAACTGCTGAAAGTCACAGGTAGAACTAGATGCGTACGGCATAGCCGATCGTCGTAGCGATCTTTAGGAGAGGCCTACATCCTGTCGTCTTCCGACTGATGACGATAATATTTATTATTTAATTTCTCACCTAACATGTCCTCTATCTAATAGTTTTATGACAGCGCTGTCTGGTGTCGAATTGAAGTCCCCCGTCATTATTATAGGGTAATGGCCGCATCTGAAAGTAAGCTTTATATTTAGACTAGATATCCCATATAACGGTCGTAGTTTTAATTTACTATCAGAATTCCACATATTTGTAGCAAAGAAACGTGATTCGAATTTATATTCTGCTCGATAATCTATGTAGAATATTATAAGTCCCAGAACGAATACTTTCGGACATTATTTTTCTCTTTCTTTCATGTTATACACTTATTCCTACCTGCATTTGTCGATTTGTTTCTTTATCACTAAATTTGCTGTTAGAGAATACGACTTTAAGATAGCCTTTGTATTACTTTGTAACATTGTCTCTTTAAAATAGGATTTCTCTTATTAACTGAAGCACCGTAAAGCTAAAATGCAGTTGAGTATTTCATTCCTTTACTTGCCACTTAGATCATTATATCTTTCTATTAAACTCTGGATTACACTCAGCCTATACGTGCGTCAATGGGCAGTGAAATATATATGACAGCTCGAGAATGTAAACCACAGCGAGCGAGAAAATGGACTAAAATGATCAGACATAAAATCTTAAACTTTACATGGCCACAGTTCATTTTACATGTCTTGTATTAAGTAGTGTCAGTACTAAGTCTCTGATATAATACGTACTCCCTCCCGTTATTGTAGTACGCGAACCGGTCGATCTCTGCGAGCAGCACCTGCATCTGCGCGAGTCGGACGTCGGTGCGCTTGGGGTTGTAGAGCAGGTGCGTGGTGGCCACCACCACGCGGGCGCCGGGCAGGCTCCGCGGCGTCAGCTTCACCATCATACCGATGTTGTCGCGGTTCAGGATCGGCAGCTCGGGCTGGTAATACTCCACCTGGTTATCAATGGAGGCGTCGCGATATACTCTTATCTTTTACGTTAAAAAACTATACAAATACCAGTACGGCTCGCGGAATGAGATTTTCAAGAAGGTGCCACTAGATCGGTGTCGCTATCGTAAGTTTTCATTGAATTAGAGGAAATAGAACAATTTTCGAACTTTTTCCTGCACTTTTACTTATTACAAAATCGTGCTTTGCATTGCAAAATTTCATGATTCGAAGTCAACAGGAAGTAACTTATAAGTTTTGATAAGTGAGTTTAAATTATCCATGCCTTTTAATCGCGGCGACTTATAAGCTTAAGCAGACAGACAGACGACAAAATCATTCTATAAGGGGTCAGGGGCTATATGGAACCCTAAAAATGGCTTGTAAACAGTACTCGCTCGGCAGTAGGGGGAAAGACGCAAAGCGGCGCGATGACATGCACTTTGGTAACTAAATTTTTTCTACATTCGCAATGGCTTCAAACTTATTGTCACAATTTGATAGTTTGTCTAATGGTGCGTGATACACCAGGCAATCCTGGGTTTAAATCCCGGTCCGATCCTAGACATTAATATTGGAATATCTCAAACAATATCCCAAACAACCATACAAAGTACCAGGAGCTTTCGGCAAGGGTCCAACGTCAGTGCCGCGCGGATTACAATAGATTATTCAATTCGATTTGTTGTAACATAGAAGAACATTCCCAAAAATTCCAAACAAAATACTTATTACTGAAAATTAAGAACATCACCGGAGAGTTATAGCCAAAAACATGGGCTATAGAAAATGACGACGGTAAACTTCTGTATGAAATAGATCAAGTGACAGAAAGGTGGCGAACGTACAGTGAAAGCTTGTAAGCTGACCCTGCAGCACGACTTGTTACCACTCCGACTATAGACATGCACTGTATGGAACTAGACATCCTCGAATCCGAAGACAGAAATGCAATATACAAACTCAAAACCAATAAAATCACCTGGAAAAGATAAAGTATTTGCCGAAGAGATTAAACACCTAGCTAGGGGATCAAGGACTTAGCATACTGCTGGATTTATGCAATGAAGTCTGGAAAATAGGTAAATGAGTCACTGAATGGAAAGAGTCTCTGCTGATTCCGCTACACAAAAAAGGCTCCACAAGATCATGCGTAAATTATCGTACATTGGCACTAATATCCCATGTTGGCAAAAATCACGCTCTTTAACAGCCGTCTACAATCATTTCTTAAGTGACAAATACCCAGCGGTTTTGTAAGGGGTCGGGGCACAAGGGAACAAATAGTGAATGTTAGGCAAATAATCGAGAAAAGCCGAGAGTTCAACGTGCCGATTCTCATGTGCTTCATCGACTACTCTAAGCCTTTTGATTGCGTAAAATGGGATTATTTGCGTATATTGCAGGAAATGGGTGTGCCCCAACATCTTATAGCACTAATTGCGAACCTGTACCATGACGGTTAATCAAGAGTGCGGGTAAACAACGTCGTTGACAGAGCTGGTCTACTCTCCTAGAACAGGTGAACTCTCGGATCTAGAATTTGTCAGCGAGTTTGTATATCTTGGATCGCTGATTACGGATCAGGGAAGAAGAGAACGAGAGATCAAAAGAAGAACGCAAATAGCCAAATCCGCGATGGGCAAACTGACACGCATCTGGCAAGACAGAAAGGTCTACAATATCACCAAGATGAGACTAGTCCTAGAACTTTGGGTTTCCCAATCTTCCTATATGGAGTAGACGCGTGGACGATTCGAGCAATGGAACGGAAAAACATAGACTCCTTTGAGATGTGGTGTTGGCGAAGGATGCTCGGAATACCGTGGACGGCCATGAGAACGAATAAGTCTATTCTAGGACAGCTAGACATTAGAATCAAACTCTCAGCGATTAGCGTATTCTGGGATACTTTGGTCATATTGCAAGACGGCAGCCAGACAATTTTGATACATTGGTGGTGATGGGAAGGGTAGATAGAAAAAGACCGCGCGGCCGAGCACCTAGCCGCTGGCGTGATCAAATCACTGCTCTCACTGGCCTCTCTACAACAAATGCTCTTAGAGAAGCCGAAGATCGAATCAAGTGGAAGGAAGTCGTGGCGTGCCCTCATGGCCTTTAAAGAACACGACTTTCAATAATGAAGAGTACGATTGAAGAATCGCAAACAAAATCTCAGTGGCAGTCTAGAGCCTGGAATTGTGGTCGAGATATGATATGACAACAATAGGTTGCCTCTTACAAGGGGACCTAATATCGCCAGCGAAATAAGCGTCTTCCCAGTACATTTCCACCACTCATAATTGGCGTGACGCCGTTTCTTTAAGAAGTTGATCTTAGCAGAAGTCCGCCATAACATCAATCACAATCCTACACATTTTATTCAATTAGTTATGCCACCTTTATCACTTTATTAATACAAGAGGATTCCTTCTGAAGAAATTTGTCAATGTATCATTCGAGTATCTGTAAAAAAGTATTTACATATGTACTAGTGAAATTTTGATCTTATAACATTATTATGGTAATTAAACATTCGCTATAGCATTTTAAGTTATTTATCTATACGTTATGATAATATTATTAAATTTTGTTCCGTTCCCTTTATGTTCTTTCCTTATAGACAGAGGCGTATGAAAGAACCATCAAGAACTTTCAAATTAGAAGATAAGATAATCAATTTCTAATGTCCCCTTATTGCGACAGAATTAATACCAAACAGAAATATGCTATTGACAATCACTTAACGTTATCAAACATCTTACGATGAAGTCATGGCCTAACTGTCACCAGCTGATATAACTCCAATGATAACAAAGTCGATTTTAGACTATGATAACATACACGTGGTCCGACATTTTGTAAAAGGGAACGAATAGTGGATTAGTGGCCTCGACGAAACTCAACCTTGGCCTACCATGAATTTAAAATAACCAACCCATACGTTAACGTTCTTTAGCAATACATAAAATAAACAAGCAGAACATTAAGTTTGTATTTGTTATTCAATAAAAAAAATGTATTTCGCTTTGAATAGAACCCGAAACAAACTTTTGTTTTACATAAACCACAGGTGAGTTTTAATATAAAACGGCCAATTGTCATGTCGAGCATATTTGTAAGTTTACATAGAGGCACTCGTAGCGCTTTTTAGTCAACAAGTTTAAGCAGCGTTCGGCTGTCTGTTTATGGCACTTCTATAATCGCCCGTGTCCATTTTGCTAACGGGACGCTAAGTCCCGTCTCACATGTGATAGTTGTTTAATCAAGTTGATTAGATCCAAATAGGTTGCCACAAACCTGCACCCTCAACCACTCCACACTGGGTCCGCGTGTCGGAGTATGACCTATTCTCTCTCACCTCGATATGTGAGAGAAAGCCTTTGCCCAATTATGGGGCAGTATAGGCAGTATATATATTAAGAAACGTTTAAGCCATTATCACACATTTGCCATAGCAGGTACGGATCGTTCGCTTTGTGTATACATAATAATACAAGTATTCTATATTAACAAAATTAAGGTTTTTTTAATCAATGAGATATATAGGTAAATACATAAATCCAATGCAACTTACGCTAACATGATCTTCCATTTCGAAGAGCGATTGTTTGAAGTAGATAGCGCACCCATCTTGTCTGTGGCCGGTCTTTTGTTTGAATATGCCAAAGTACCCGATTTCTTCAAACTTCGAGTAGAAACTGGTCAAATGAGATGCCTGTACCTCTTGAAGACATAGGATCTAGAAATAAACTCCGTACTAATATTAAAAATTCGAAACTAACTCTGTCTGTTACCTTTTAATCCCTAAACTGCTGAAGAGATTTTCATCAAACTTGGCATGGAGATACATTTTAGCCGGGAGAAGGACAAAGGCTACTTTTTATCTAAAAAAAAAACTCTAGTGGGTGTGATATAGGAGTTAAATGTTTGTAAGGGAAACCCATAATTATTCAAGTTAGGCATATGAAAATTCATACGTAGACTTTTCGTAAAAAATAAAGGACGTGTTTCAGCGTTTTTGAAAAATCATTTCTTAGGGAAATAAAACATTACTATACTATGTGAAATTACAAATTAACGGCGGTTATTTTGTAATTTTACATAACGGGGTAACAGCGGGTAACAGCTAGTAATGTATAAAACATAAACTATCCTACACGACTTTTTGAGTAGTTACCTAGATAGGAAGGAGTTATAGTTTCGTGTTTCGTTTCGACAGCAAACATGCTATAGTTATATGGAAGCGGCCCAAAATGCGGCCACATTGACTGAATGCTCGTAAGCAACCATCAAGACCTCGTCAATATTATATGACTATATGTAAAAATACCGTCACGCCTATATTCCCCAGACGGGGGTGGCAGAGGTGCTACGTGTACCTGTACACCCATGTTTCGGACTATGTTAGGTCCCAATGTTAATAAGTAGCGAGTCTATTGCCATTATACCGGGGACAATGCCAGACTCCAGAGTGTGGCATTCTCCCCGGTATAATGAAATGATTGATAATTGGAGGAAGGTGGTAGTGGCCGAAGGTGGTATTTTTGTCCAAAGGTGGCCGAAGCTGAATGTTTCCAACAAGCACCGAAATTGAACGATGTATTATTATTAAATTTGATAAATAATATAATTTCAATGTCATTATTTTTAGCCAGTTATCAATTTCATCATCTGGTTAAGTTACTCGTAATACAGTCAACATAACTTTTTCAAAGTTCAGCCAATCAACCAAATTTCTTAGGATTATTAAACATTCGGCTTCTGCCGAAGGTTTTGGCGATAAATTACATTTAGTTCAACCAAGTTATTAACTATTCAAACCCGAGACCTCGTGGACGCTATGTATTTTGAAGTTATATTATACAATATAACTTCAAAATAATACAGTTGCATTATTAAAGTTTACTATACTAATAAATAGCACTTATGAACCAAATTATAGCAGTTTTCAACTTAAAGAAAGATGTTTAAAAATCAAATTGTAGTTGAATCTTGCAATAAGAGATAATAAAAAATTACATCAGGCTGCAAGCTGGTGATCTCGTCGTAGAGCCGCGCCGCCCTGACCTGCCACTTGAGGTTCCTCGGCGAGCACTCCGTGTAGAGATAGGGGTGGCACTCCAGCAGATACTGCGCCAGCACGTTGTACGACAACACCTTGAACGTGCACGCCGCGCCTGGAAACCAGTGGCGGTTAGCGAGCTGACTCGAATGTTGAGAACGCATAGGCGTAGCAATTCGAAGTAGTATTTTCCCCCGTACAAATATAATAATAAAAAAGCCCACACTGTCGCACTACCGCGCAAACCATTCTCTCATAAATCGAGGTAAGAGAGATTAAGTCATACTTCACCACGCGGACCCAGTGCGGATTGGTGCAGACAGATTTGTGGCCACCTGCTGGTGAAACCCATCAAGCAGCTTATAAGGCAATTTGGCTTAACGACTACCACATGTAGTGGTATATAGGAACAATGGTGTTACGTGTCTTCCGAACGATAGAGAACTCGTAGTAGTACCTTCGCCCTGACCAGCAGTCATAAAATTAATATCGCAAATGCTAAGGCAATAATCACAATGCATGATAAAAAGAAAATAAATGTATCACTGTTAGTTCAATATCACAAACATTTTCTGTTCCATATTGATGTATATGAATCAAGGAGCCGAATTCAAAGCAGTGGAATAATTATATCATACAAAATCATTATAGGAATGGAAAAGAAACCGAACATAATTAAATTTTAAAAATACACCGCCTACATCAATACGATTACAACTCATAAAGTAGAAAGAAAAATTATCTACCCATTAGTTGTTTAACATTTCTCCACACTCATGGACATAGGACCTTATGACCATACAATGGTTTAAATACAAGTAAAACGTGTTATACGTGTGTCATTGCTGGCTGTAAGTAATAATGACAAAACCTAAAAAAAAAATCTGTATAACTGCTCTAATTTTAACTACGAAAAGGCTAAATTCGCAATGTTCGTTTTTATTTTAAATTTTATCAAAGTAGCAAATATACCTTTCGGCCAAAAATACGTGTGGCCGGGCACTATGTAAAATAATAATTTCAGCCTATACTGTCCCACTGTTGGGCAAAGGCATCCTCTCAAGGCAAATCCCACATGGACCCAGTGGGGATTGGTGAGGGCAGTTTCATAGACACCTGCTGTTGGGACTTATCAAGCCACCTATAAGGCTTCCAACTTGGTTTAATGACTACTACATTACGTACCCACTGACACCCACGACTTGACTTGCCACCGAAACACAGATGCTAGAATACGAGAATGCCACAAATAGCCACACATCTCGGGCTGACTGAGCCGAACGCTGCTTATCTATCTGCTATCGCTCAAAACACCGCAGTCGCACAGCGCTATGCCAAAACATATCTTTTTCTAATGTTTGCAGGCGCAGTGCGTTGCCATGTAGAGTGACTAATAGCAACACTTAATTTTATCAATGTTGACCTAATAATGTGAACTAAAAACAAGAACAAATACTCAACGCAATAGAACTTGAATCAACATACCAATGCGTGAATCACCTCTCTTCCCTACAGTCTCCCAAACCCTGAAATCTGGCGGTATGGGGACTGATGCTCGTGACTGATGCTCGTGAGAGGGTGCCCCTTCCCCTGTCTGTCTCCGCCACTCCTCGAACGGATCAACATCTTCTGTGGAACTGATATTTTCCAAATCCATTAATTTAAATAACAAATTCATATGCATCTAGAACTGTATGTAAATGTGTCAAGACTATTTGTAATTGTGTCAAAACCACCTGTAAACGTGTTACAAAAGAGAATGAATATTTTATCCACTGTGTACACTTCATTGATTCTAATTAGACTTTATTAGCATCCAAACACAACGAGGATTGATAATGTTGTAATTTGACAAATAATGGATGACTGAGAGTGAATGAGAAAGATAAAATATTTTGGCTAACTTGTGATTTATGAGCTAATAATAGAGTTTGAAAACAAATTAATCATTAACCACTTTTTGAGATGGTTGTTTGAATATTGGTAAGTATTATAATCTTTGATGTTGTGGTAGTGTGTTACTTCTTTGACAATTCATAAATAGAAAATAAAAAATGTATAGTCGTATTTTCCTTTTTTAAATTAATTAAAATATTATTTACATATCAATCTGAACTTACACATCAAACGATCCTCCATAGCTAAAATGATTGGTAGTTGGTTGCCAAGATTCACTCATTTGCTTGTTTCTTTTAAACTCATTTGATTTTAGAGGTGGTATCTTTATTTTTGTTATCTTCTTCCCGTGGCCGTGCTTGCTCAGCTGCAGACTGGTGTGGAACTGTGCTGTTAGCTGTGCGTCCGTGCAATCCCCACCACATTTCTTCCTACAGTTGAAATGTGAAAAACCCCTCACATTCAACTTGTCAACCTTCTCACATGTAAACCATAAATATCTGCAAAAACTGTTTGTCAATTTCAGCATAGCTTTCTACAAACAATTGTTAATACAAATCATATTTAAAATATCATTAATAGCCTAGCTATGTTAGTTCTTTCAAAATGTTTAGGTACATGCATTACTATCTCCTTTATGTTACTATGACACTATAAATTTATTGTTGACATGGATTTTGCTCTGATGGTCCTCTATTCTGAAACAAAACAATTATTTACTCATCATTATGCTTTTATGAGTCATTTAAATTTCTAATAATTGTTCCAACTAATCTGCTAATAATTCCAACACGATTCAGGGAAGTACTGAAATTTGGTCATCATTGTTGCGGAGTAAACCGAACCAACAGCAAGAAAAGCTAACTATTACTTTACTATTTTTTTTATATAGAAAAAAACCTGTTGTAGGTCTGCTGGAGGGCTGTATGCTCTGCCGGTAGGCAAAACAAATTCTATATTAACATATATGTCAGATCTGATATAGAATTTGTATTTATACACCGTCATGCCTATATTCCCCAGAGGGGGTGGCAGAGGTTTACTGAGTACACCCACGTTTCGCCGACGATGTTAGGTCCCATGTAATAGGGGGCGAGCCTATTGCCATATACCGGGCACAATTACAATACAATTTGTATTTACTTAAATAAAAAGCATAAAATGACTTTTTTAACTATATTTAGTTTATTATAATGCAGAGAGGTATGTAAGGAAAGAACCTGTTGGAACTCTGTACTCTCTGCCTACCCCGCAAGGGATCTGGCGTGAGGTTATAGATAGATAGATAGATAGATTATAATGCATGTCACAAAAAGTCAAACCATGTTTTTTTATATATAAAGCAAGGTATTTGTTTATACTGTTATTTCTGATAAATATGGACCTTCACTTATTTTGAGAAGATGAGAGATTTTAATGCTTTATTATACAACTACTCAGTAAAATGACAACAATGACACGATTAAAACAAGTTTTATACAAGGCGTCCATATGTTAGTTTTATTGAGTTATTACAACACATAGTTTTCTATTAAATAGTATTTTTAAACACTTGTGTACCAATTATGATACTCCTATCTAAGCAAATCACTTAGATAACCTATATAAGGATGGCTATTAGAAATTCTGACTGTTAATGCAACACAATGAAACATTTTAATGCAATGTAGGTAATATTTTTGTGTTCTGATAGATAACAAATTAAACGCAATGAGAACTGTTTTAATATATTTAGTAATTTATACATATAAACTTTAACAGATTCGTATTCTAATTATTTTTATGGCACGAATGTGAAATCTTTACTACCTTCTCAAACAAAAATATAACCCAAACATTGAGCACATAATATTCAGAATATAATAACAAACACGGTACACGTATGGAAATTTAATTGTTACAGTTAAAGTACACTTGTATATTATATAACTTAGTTTTCCTCTAATACAATACAAAAACATTGTCGTCGAAATATCGACAAAACATCAGTACAATGACAACATAGTTTAACCTAGCAAATCAGAATTGTATTAATAACAAAAACAACTTACATGCATATAAATAAAACCATAGTTTGTAATGTTCAAAGGTAAAGAGCAAAAACCATGACGGACATCTAAAATCTATTATAAAAATACATTTTTACTGACCCATCGACCTTTCGTATCGTACCGTATCAGTCATCTGTCAAATTCTGTCATCATTTACAAATTTACATAGGTACACAGATTATATTTGGAACACTGATGTATTTAAAGGAACTGTTTTTAAACGAATGTGATATGTAAGAAATTTCTTATTTTTATAGGTACAATTTATAGCAAAGTAATAGCCGTGATTTGGACAATCGAAATACGAACAGTGGGGGCATGGTAACAAATGACTATAAAACACTTTTTTACTCATTTCTTTTCAATAAAGGCCAAATTTACTTTTTTTCCCAAGTGGTTGCTTAAGCTTTTCTTTATTACCCAGATTACACTTCAAAGTTGTATTTTAATATCTATCTTATTATTATTGCAAAAAGACCTTACAAAATATTCTCATATATCTAAACTGGTGAAAGAGGTATTTTTATATAGCCGTCCCTTCAGTCCTTTGCGGGGTAAGCCGAGTTCACAGATGCAACCAGTACTTATGTATGGGTGCAACAGTTATTTGTAGGAATTTCATGTCTTCAACGCCAGAACACATACAAGTTTTTAATTGATTTCCCCGGTTAAACGCAAGTAGTAAAAAATATAGAAATCTTACATTCATGATTTCCAATATTTAGTCCTTTTTTAGTGTTTGTCTATTTTAAGAACAGAAACTGGTTACTTGAAAGCTTAGCTTGAAATTTGATCACTCAATGGTTAGCGTAGAAGTTAACCAGCGAGTGAGTTATTACTTTGCAAATTATTACTATTACTTCACGAAAGGCTTGGTCCAGTGGTTAAGAGCATAAGTCGCTTCACCTATTGGATCGAGTATTTGCGGGTTCTATCGAAACAAATGTTTCGTGCGGGGATCTTTATGTGACCCACAGATATATGTTTTGGTCCTAGTGTTTGTGTATGTGAATAGCATGTTTGTAAACATATCCATGATACAGGAATAATTCTTAGTATTTTTTTATTGCATTTTACTTTGCATTTAACCATTTTGGAGTTAACGATTCGAGAAATTTTAATTTATTTATTCCGATATTTAATGCCAATGTCTCCCTCTGACTTCCTGTGACTGGTGACAGGTCTTGGGTTCATACCCAAAGCCTGAGAGTGTTAAAAAATATTATTTTTAACTCATTTCACCCACTGTTTCCTATGTGCCTGACCACATCATCGATTCACCTTTGTACTTGTTTTCCATGAATGTAGTATTCAGGCGTGACTTATTTTTTCCATCTAAATAATCACGCCAGATCTGAGTATAGGGTTCGAACTTATTTTAATACTATGATATTAGTTTTTTGCAATACCGTAATATTATGTGTCTACTACACTTACCTACTCGTTTATTTATTGACATTGATTGATATTATCTATCTATCTATATAGTAAATCCATATTTCATTACTAATGTTATAAATTCGAAAGTTATAAATAAGAAAGTCTATCTGTTTGTCTCTTATCCTTTCACACCCAAACCGCTGAACAGATTTGGATCAATTTCGGCAGGAAATAGATTTCATCCAGGGAAAAGAGCTACAGCTACTGTTGTCTCAAAAAACTTAAGGGTGTAAAATAGACCCCAGAACATAACGCGAACAAAGATGCGGGTACAGCTAGTAAGTTACAATATTTTTTAAATTTCATACCCTGTTCTTAAGTTTCTATCTTCAGTATATTTCATTTCAGAACGAAATCCAGTTGGCAGTGGAGTTGAGTTATATTGCACAGATATAAAAAAAATCAAGTGCTGTGTTTATTTTTCTAATAAATCCTACTAAATCAGCAATAGGTATAGTCAAGTTAAATTATCGCAAATATACCAATTCCGGAAAAATGTTTTGATTCATACCTGCAGGACAACCCTTTAAATACAGTACGTATGTATTTCCAGCAATTTTACTGTTTATTTATCTGATTTTCTTCAAGTTACCCGTACATTCAGATAACTTACACCTTCTCGTTGTAAATTACACATATCCACGTGTAAATATGCTACGGGGATAGACTAATTGAACGTTTGGGTCCTTATTTTAGGGTCTTGATAACATGATTTCTGTAGTCCATGATTTTTTAAGTAATGTTGAAAAGTATAATGATTTTACTTCCAAATATGATGAGGAATAATTCATTAACATATTTCTCTGAATTATTAATTAATTTATGGGATCTTCATTCCATTTTCAACAGCAAAAAAACTTGTCTGAATCTTGCCTATTCTTTAATAATTCATCAGTAAAAAAAAATTTGTCAAGAGTCATAATAGACCAATTTTTCTACCTAAGGGAAGAAAATTGATATTTCGGGTCTTGCCGTAGGCCTGACCCTTTGAGATTACCTCTCCTATTTATGCTCACGAAGTGGTGCATGTGTCCTATACCTATCACATTCTAACTTATCCTTACTGTATGATGTCTCTGTCTCATGCTGCGTTTGGCGGCTAGGTGGCGGGCTGAGCCGCGTAAGCTGCGTTCCACCATCTTTCCTCAGTACATATCAGCCGGCAAGTAATTGCCTGGGTCAGGCCTACGACAAGACCCGAAATATCAATTTTCTTCCCTTCGGGGGAAAAATTGGTGTATTTCAGCTCTGTGCCTTCAGCCTGACCCTTTGAGATGTGTCTTTAATCTGCCGGCCAAGATGTTAGTTATCTAACATCAACATGTTATCAAGTTTCCAATCTTTACTCCAGAACAAAAGTATTCTAGTACAATCCAACAACAAAAGAGTAGTCACATACTTAAAAAACCAGGGCGGAACCAAATCCATGGCACTACTGAAACTGGCAGGCGATATCTTAAACCTAGCAGAACACAGTAACTTAGAGATTCGAATAGAACATATCCTGGGCCACTACAACGTAATATCAGATCATCTGTCAAGAGGCAAAAGCCTACCAGATTGGCACCTATCCAACTTGATGTTGAAGATGATTTTCTGAAAATGGGGTACCCCTTGTATCTCTTTGCAACACAGAAATCGGCTGTAACTGCGAGATTAGTAACAAGGTTCCCATGCAAACAGGCAGAATTCGTAAACGCCTTTACAACAAGATAGAATTACGAACTGGGATGGATATTTCCTCTACCACCATTGATACCCAGGATATTTGTTCATATCCCAGATTTTTGTTCGACGAACTCGAGGATTCGAGATTGAGATTCCCTTCAGGATGTGTTTAATTAAGGGGTTTTTGGATATATTATCCGCATTAAGGGGATTCGAAAACGTTGCAATTGTTGATTTATGTAAGTAGATGACAATTTCTTCTTATAATATAGGACACAAAGATACCGTGCAACTTCTGTTGGATCAGGGTCATTTATTGATACCTTTTTATCTTTAGCCCACTGACACCAGCTCTTTCATGCCGTCGAATAAGTGCGCAAAGATGACTTACGCCATGATGTTTCTAGGATCTTTGTTTCTTCGATTGACCACTTTTCTACCAAATTGGCCCACCCTGTACTTTCCATGCCTCCAAGTACAAATCTTGTATCCTGGGGGGATTCCGATTGGTTTGGAGGTCTATAAGATGGTCGTTTAGATTCCGTATTGAAAAAGGCTTGTCGAGAGCTCTTTTCTTGAGGTTCCGTCGCCAGAAGACATTTTCCCATCTGGGGACTACCAAAATGAATAATAATAATAATAATATCAGCCTATACTGCCCACTGCGGGACAAAGGCCTTCTTTCACAAATCGAGGTGAGAGAGATTAGGTCATAATCCACCACGCGGACCCAGTGCGGATTGGCGGAGGCAGGT
The DNA here is from genome assembly GCA_905147815.2 of Phalera bucephala. NCBI lineage: Eukaryota > Metazoa > Arthropoda > Insecta > Lepidoptera > Notodontidae > Phalera > Phalera bucephala. The sequence continues at coordinate 2,044,534 of LR990609.1, read as the reverse complement.
TTGTGGCTACCCGCTGTTGGAACTTATCAAGCCGCCTTTTAAGGCTTCCAACTCGGCTTAACGACTACCACATGAATGAACCCATACCACCAAAATGAATATCCCTTGACAATAATTGAGGTGCTGTAATATCCTGGGTATCAATGGTGGTGGAGGAAATATTCATCCCATTTCGTAATTCCATCTTGTAAAGGCGTTTACGAATTCTGCCTGTTTGCATGGGAACCATGTTACAAATCTCGCAGTTACAGCCGATTTCTGTGTTTCAAAGATATACAAGGGGTATCCCATTTCCTGAAAATCATCTTCAACATCAAGTTGGATAGGTGCCAATCTGGTAGGCTTTTGCCTGTTGACAGATGATCTGATATTACGTTGTAGTGGCCCGGGATATGTTCTATTCGAATCTCTATGTTTCTGTGTTCTGCTAGGTTTAAGACATCGCCTGCCAGTTTCAATAGTGCCATGGATTTGGTTCCGGCCTGGTTTTTTAAGTATGCAACTACTCTTTTATGTCAGATTGTACTAGAATACTTTTGTTCTGGAGTAAAGATTGGAAACTTGATAACATCTTGTAAACCACAAACATTTCCTTTCTGTTTATGTGCCATTTCCTTTGCACAGTAGTCCATATTCCTGATAATAGTTTGTCCCCCAACTCTGCTCCCCAACCTGTGTTCGAGGCGTCGGTTACCAAATATACTTCTGGTTCCTTCATGATTATGTTTGAACTTCGACCTAGGTTTTCTGTCCACCATTGCATTTCCACCATATTGTCTGCATTTATTGTGAACCGGAGACAGGGTCTTGATTCGGGTAAGAGGTTCACCGCCCTTTGAATTTTTCGACAGTGAAGTCGTCCTAGCGGAATCACAAACGAAGCGAAGTCCATTTTGCCTAATAATGATTTTGCTTGTCGCCAATTCCATTTTCCGTTTGTTAAGAGTGTTTGAATTGATTTTTGTAGGCTTTTTATCTTTCTTAAAGGTAGGCTCTTTAGATTTGACTCTGTATTCCAGTTTACTCCCAAATACGTTATCTCTCTCGTTGGTTTTAACTCTGATTTCTTCCAGTTTATAATGAAGCCTAAAGTTGCGAGGGTTTTTAAGACTACAGACACCTCCTTTCTTAAGAGTCCTTGGATTTTGATTTACAATTAAAAAACCATCTAATTACACTACCAGACGTATATTGCGTTCCCTTAGTAACTTGGCTATTTTTGTTTGTTATGTTTGCGAATATTTGAGGTGCGGAACTCAGGCCAAAGGGAAGCGCCGTTACTACGTAGGTTGTTTTTCGGTACTGTAGCGCCAGGTACCGCCAATGCCTTTTTATAATTTGTAGGTGATAATAAGCCTGTGATACATCTATTTTCGTCATATAGTCTCATTTTTTTCCTTCCTTCCTTTTCCTCCTCCTTTCATTAAACTAAATTTTTGTACATTGATATAGTTGTTCAGTCTTTTTAGGTTGAAAACAGTTCTCCATTTTCCGAGCGACTTTGGTGTCCTGCAGTTTATTGTCTTTATGGTTTCTTGCCTTATCATATTTGTAATTTCTTTGTCCATTTGTGAGGACACGGGTGTTTGAAATTTCTTTAATGATTCCTTCGTTAGGAATGATGTTGGAGGATTTTTCACGAACGGGATTACGTAGCCCTGTATGATGCTTAAGATGGATTTTGGTGCACCTAATTTTTTCCAATCCGGTATATGGCCGGCTAGTTGTCCCGCTCGAAAACTGACACAGTCAAAGATACCGTCGTCTCAACTCCACAGTTCACTCATGCCACAGTTTCAAGGAAAGAAATGGGGGGCATTTCTTTCCTTGAAACTGTGGCGTGCGGGTCTCTGATCTTTTAATGTTTGGTGTTTTTGAGCTCTATTGAATTCAGGCCAGCATCCTCTTCAGGTTTGCCGTCGCCTCTGAGTGCTGTTCTGCCACATTTTTCAGGGCTTTTTGAAGTCTTTGGCGTTGCGCTAAAAGACCATGTGAAATTGTGCCAAATGCTGAGTCGCATTTACCAAGTAAGTCTTTTATTTGACTCGGCCTCGAATGTTGGTAAAGAGTTGGATTCACTCGTAAGCAGTGGAATACTGGAGATGCCTGGAGTTTTTTTGAGACTCTACATATCGAATTTTATTCCATGTTGATTCTCCAAATCTCTGACACTTTATACCTTGGTGTGCAATGGTTGGATTGGCTCTGGGGATAGCTGACTCTGCCTCCTTTGTGTCCGGCGAGATAATTTCCCAATTATTACTGTCCTCTTTACAGGGAATTTGAGAGGGAAAATCTGGCACTAGACTTTGAGCCTGCCAGCTTGACCTCTCAAATTCATGTACATTAGCTCTGCTTGCGCTGACTATATCAAAATGATTTTGTATCATGCCCTCCATTCTGTCGAGTCTTGACTCAACGGGATTTCTTACAGGTGAACTTGCAGATGTTAAATAGTAACCGCGCTTAGGTGGATTGTCATCTTGCGACGATGAGCAGGTGTGGCTTCTCGCTGACCTTGATCTATTCCGTTCCTGAGAAGATGATAAACCTCTTGTGCGCTTCATAGGTCTAGTAGGTGTAGGTTTTGTTCTGTTTTTTGAACCGGATTAAGAATAGTTTCATACTCTATTTTGATGTGAGTCAACATCCGTTGTCAGAGCATCTGAGATCTGTTCCCTGGAATAAATGGACCCTCTTATTTCCTCAACAGCCCTGTTGAATATTTCTGCTTGCGCTGACGATCCGCGCAATTTAGCCGTTATGTGATTTAGATTAGTTATTAGGGCTTTGCAAATGTCCCAAGCTTCAGCTTCATATTTTATAAGATTTTTCGCCAATTATTTTTGTTCTAGGATAGAAGGCTTTTACAAGCTCCACCGATGGAATAGCATATCGCAGTTTATTTATACCTTTATGATCTATTCTTTTGCCCAGTAGTTCTTCTTTAGACCAATCAATGACTTTCCAGTCCCTCCAACCATCTGGGAGTCTTTCCTCTATTATTGATTTAACTCTACTAAGTAGTTCTCCATCTTCTTCCTCATAGTTCCTCCCGAACAGTTCTCCGAGTGTGACGAACTCCTGAGAGGTGTTCATCTGTCGAATTGGAAGAAAATAATTCAGTTAGGCTGACATGATATTCACTACAGTACAGACACTCAGGTTAACAAACAACTAGTCAGGTTACACTCTGAGCCCGATCGGGTCAATTTTGGCGCCCGGTCAGGCCAACTTTGGCGCCCGGTCGGGCCAACTCTGGCGCCCGGTCGGGCCAACTTTGGCGCCCGGTCGGGCCAACTCTGGCGCCCGGTCGGGCCAACTTTGGCGCCCGGTCGGGCCAACTCTGGCGCCTGGTCGGGCCAACTCTGGCGCCTGGTCGGGCCAACTCTGACGTCCGGTTGGGCCAACTCTGGCGCCGGGTCAGGCCACTTTAGACGCCTGGTCGGGCCAACTCTGGCGCCCGGTCGGGCCAACTCTGGCACCGGGTCAGGCCACTTTAGACGCCTGGTCGGGCCAACTCTGGCGCCCGGTCGGGCCAACTCTGGCGCTGGGTCAGGCCACTTTAGACGCCTGGTCGGGCCAACTCTGGCGCCCGGTCGGGCCAACTCTGGCGCTGGGTCAGGCCACTTTAGACGCCTGGTCGGGCCAACTCTGGCGCCCGGTCGGGCCAACTCTGGCGCCGGGTCAGGCCACTTTAGACGCCTGGTCGGGCCAACTCTGGCGCCCGGTCGGGCCAAATCTGGCGCCCGGTTCGGCCAGCCGGATCTGATTGAAAATTGGCAGTAACCGTCTGGGCTTGAAGCCGAGATCGGTGTCAAAGGGGATCAGATTCAGGGCCCGGTCGGACCAAGTTAGGCGCCGGGCCGGGCCGACAGTGTCCCATTGGGATCATACTATAACCGTCTGAGCTTTATGCTGAGATCGGAGTCAAAGACACCCTAGCTAAATGGTTTTGCATTAGATGTTTGTTTTCCATAAATTACCTACGTCTGGCTTGGTGCCGAGAATTATGAAATTTTCTCAATTTAGAGACAGATCTGAAAGAATTAAAAACTCACTTTTGGTTAACATATATTCATTACGTTTACTAGGAACGTTACACAACGTTTTTGTGGATTCTATTATAGTTTTACAATGCACATACACCATTCGCTTGCGAAAATAAATGCGTACTGAGGAAAGATGGCGGAACGCAGCTTACGCGGCTCAGCCCGCCACCTAGCTGCCAAACGCAGCATGAGTCAGAGACAGTGTACAGTAAGGATAGGTTAGAATGGGATAGGTATAGGATACATGCACCACTTCGTGAGCATAAATAGGAGAGGTAATCTCAAAGGGTCAGGCCGAAGGCACAGAGCCGAAATAATAATGTACTTTTCTTGCAGTGTCTACTACATTCATAATGCAGATTTCTAAACATCCATAGTGATTGTGAAAAATGTTCAAAATAGAATCATATGTGACACCCATTCTTTTGAGCTATGTTGACAAGTATGTGCGAGACTTCAAGCCTGCTGATGCCCAGGTATGTGAAAATAAAAATAGCATCTAAGGATCATTCATATAAGTATAATTTTCCAACAAGAAAACAAAACACCATATTGCATTCATAAGATCAGATAAAGACGTCACGGTTTTATGCCACAGTGACTACCTAAGCCAAGGACATTTTCCCTTGAGACACCTTTGATCTGGTCGCTGCCTTTGCCCTTCTGGCAAAATCATAATTATTGTGTGGTCACCCTCTTGCCAAGTGAACCTTTCAAGGACTTCCACACACAAAAAAAATAAGAATATTACCTTGTATCCATTTTACTTGATATTTTTTTTACATTTAAGTGTTTGCTATATTTTTTATATTTAATGTTTAGTTGAGTATGTATTTCTATAAAGCCCGACCACCCATGGCAATCAATTATTCCTATATTAACGGTGTGTTCACATGCCCAGTGTGCGAGGATATTCATCAAGAAGATTGGCTACATAAGCCATAAGTGAGCTCCCAATCATCAACAATAACGGAGTTGATGCAGTCGCCATGGCCGAATTCGGTCTGGACCATTTCTATACAATAAAAGAAATGACTGCATATATTTACCTTGAAACAGTAGGTCATTCCTAAAAAAATTTTACACTACCTATTTGAACTCTACCTGCTTGTTATATAGTTGGAAATTGCTAATTTATTATTAGCACTAACAGTAAAATCAGAAGGAAATAATGGAATGTTTCTATTTTAATTATTTCTATTTGATATTAATTGTTTTTTGGGAATTATTGATGGTATGTTAATAATTCTAATAATGTTGTTGGAATGTTATACCTGATTTCATTGTGTGGAAAGGCAGACATCTGATTTTTGTTAATGTTAAGTCTACTGTTACAAGCACAAGGTCAACATTCATTATTGGAACCTAAATGCTTGTTGATATTTGAGCATTTTGTTGGAGTTTTGACAGGAAAGCAATTATGTTCATTTCAAATGTTTATTGCTATGTAGTTTATACTATGGAAGTGAAGAAAGAAAGTTATATACAAGTGTCAGCTCTGTCACTACACATTATCATCTAAAATCTACACATTATCTATCAAAATTTTGAGTTTTAGCAAATGTGTTCATGGCTATTTCTGATTTCAGCATTTGAAATTTGCCATTTTTTATTGTAAAGATTTGTCCAATAATTGCGAACTTAATTGTTGCTGAACTTTCTAATGCTTATAAACAAACTATATACAATTAATATTCTAATGACATAAAATATCTAAAATAAAACCTTACAACTATTTACAGCATTTTCATGCTAAACATAAATGACAAATAATAAATCTATGCATACAATAATCGCATACTGGTCATCATGACAGGTCACTTGAACAAAGTTGTGTATGCCCATGGTAATATTTCTTGTAATCATGCTTTTATGTAATAAATTCATTGGGAGTGTTCTCCTAATTAATTTGCCGGTCGTCGTGGCGATCTTTGGGGAGGCCTTTGTCCTGCAGTGAAAATCTTTTGGCAGATGATAATGATGCACTGGTTGTTCAGGTGTCGCTATGGGGCGGCGGCGTGGCGCTCCACAACCTGGTGCTCAAGGCGGACGTGCTGCAGCGGGACGTCTCGCTGCCCTTCACGCTCGTCTCCGGACGCATCCACGAGCTCCTCATCCAGGTGCCGTGGACCAAGATCATATCGGAGCCTATTATCGTCACCATTGATACCATAGGTAACAACAGTTCTCCATGCAATTAAATGTTATCTTGCTGGTTATCAACGTCAGGAATGCAAAAAATTGATTTATCTTTACAGAGTGTGTGCTGAGCCTAAACCCACCAGATGTGTCTGATGACAGCCCGTCTCCGGAAAGCAGGTAAAATTAACATATAAGGGTAAATTTGTTTTTTGTTAACCTTATTTATTATTTGTTTATTAAAAAGTGAAAGAAATAGAACCTTGGTTGTGAGATGGTAAATAACAACCCCAAATGAAATCCCTAAATATGGTGTTGTATTTTTACAATATATTAAATATTAAAAAAAAACTACAGGTTTATACTGCTTCTTATTGAAGAAGTGATTTAGAATTGTGAATTTCTTGGTTTCTATGGCTGTTACACGAAAGCTATCTATGCATACAAACAAATCCTGTATTTGTTGACTTGCCACAGTCTATTGATTCGAACTGGACTGTCGAGTAGTACATGTGTAGTTTTTCTAACGAAAACTTCCCAGTACGAGTCCGGAGTCTGGAATTGTGCCCGGTTGTGGCAATAGGCTCGCCCACTATTACATGGGACCTAACATCGTCGGCGAAATGTGGGTATACTCAGTACACCTCTGCCACCCCCACTTGGGGAATATAGGCGTAAGGGTTTATTTTTAATATTTTATAAATGATAGAGACTTTGTTTCCTCGTAGTCGCAAGACACAAGTAGTGGAAGCCCCGCCGGGCTACATGCAAGCGCTGGTCCGGCGCATCGTGAGCAACATCGCGCTGCGCGTGCACCACCTCATCGTGAAGTACGTGCAAGACGACGTCGTGCTGTCGCTCAATGTCAAGCACCTGGCCGTGGACAGCACCGGCGCCAACTGGGAACCCGCCTTCGCAGGTATGGGCTTAGTTATTCGAGATATTGATCCTACCAATTTATTGTCATACTTTATATTTTCGCAGTGAAAAGTCGGTTGAATGTTTGCATTTGTCCTAGGTTCCTACACTAGGTGTTTTGAAATCCATGGTGGCTTAAATTTTCCGTCTGAGATCCTAGCAACTTCAAATAAATTTCAAAGTCGAGTTTACCGTATACCTAAACAATGCATGTATTTTCAAGTACAATATCAAGATACATAATTTGTTGACAGATATTGACCAAAATCAACCTGTTATAAGAAGACTGGTCAAACTCGATGACCTGACGTTGTGTCTTGATAGAGCCGATTCTGATGGCAAAATCCGCTTCTATCAGGAACCACTGCTTTACAGATGTCAGCTGGATCTCAGGTGAGCAAGAAATCAGCAAAAAATATTGATTAGGATATTTAGAGGTCTTTGAACGGAAATAATTAAAAGAATGTTGTTTATTATGTCAGATTCACTGTTTGGTCGACCATTATAATAAATTAATAATTATCTGTACAGATTTTGATAGGACATCTGTGGGGACTGGTCCTACTGGAATCCTTCAGACACTCTTTATAAATAACTTCATTAGTCTCATATCTCGGTCGTATGGCATCACACTGGAGCTAGATCGTAAACTATTTAATTGTAACCATTGTATCTACACTATATGATAAAAAAAAAATTAAAGGAAAAACGAGAAAGAGAATTAAATTAAAAAAGACACCCGCTGAGTTTCTTCGCCGGATCTTCTCAGTGGAGGCCGCGTTCCGATCCGGTGGTAGATTAGTAGTTAAATTGGTTTAAGTTTGACTAAAAAGTGTTAAAAAGTGTGGCATGTTTAATTAAAATCGATTGGATTCAATCAGAAATAGCTTGATATCTCTGTAGTATGCAGAATGGTACTAAGAAGAGTAGAGAAAGAGTTTGTTTTCGTCAAATTATATAAGTTCCGCGTGCGAAGCCGCAGCACCATATTTGTACCTTAATTACTCATTTATTGAGATACCTGTCGACATTGCTCTCTGCGTACTCCGTGTGTATGTATCGTACTTGTCAATAAATGTGTGCCATTGACTCATCTAGCACCGTACTAAAGCACCTATGTCCAATCGTCAGGGTACTCACCCGGCTCGTGTCGGCAAACACCCGGCGCGCAAGCAGCTTAAGCGTGCAGTTGCGTTCGTCGAAGCTCGCATGGAGCGTCACCAACGAGCAACTGGTTTTGCTCATGCGGTTGCTCAGAGAGAGGCCTGCTGTGCCCGCCAAACAACCGCCACCAGTACCCAAGCAACAAGCCGCCCAGCCCCCTTCGCGTTAGTATCAAATATTTGTACGACCTGCGTGATTACGTTTTCCTTCTCAGTCTTCATAATCAGGAATCCTGAAATGTCTCAGCGAACATCAAATCATATCTGCTTTTCTATGCCGACTATACTAACTTTTCTTCGATTTTAGCATGGATAAAGACTTTAGTCAACTTGCAGACCTGTCTGTGGCAGTGTAGTATGCAGACCGAAACCCACCAGAGATATATTTTTTGTAAAATTGATCGCAAACGCATCTGTAATACTTCTGTATTACGGATGCGTTAGCAGACTAACTTCTGTTAGTCCCAGCGTATTACAGAAGTATACCTGGGGTTATCTTTAAAATCAATGCTTACGAAACTGTTTTATCAAATTTCTAATTAAATATTTTATATGTAGAAATTTCGAGCAACTCTGCGGAGCCGGCTCGTACGGACAGCTGGTCGGACTGGGCGTGGTCGTGGCTGCCAACGTGGATGGACCGCGAGGACGACGCTGAGGAAGCGCCCATGCCAGCCTCTCCCACTCCACTCTTTTTCACCGCTTATTTGGACGATGTCTCACTTGTATTCAAGGTGAAGCCTATACCATTGCTCAGAACAATTGCCACAGTCTTCTTGATCTTACTTTATAGTCAGAAAGAGACATGGATATATAGAATTTATTGATCTGACTGTTCTTTATAGCATAGTAAGATTAAAATACAGTTGAAGTGGTTTTAGTAACCTCCCTAGGTCATAATCACTATGTAACAAGTTACTTCTAGTACATCAATTGTTGCGATCCTATGTTTCACCTTTGGATGTTGAAATAATAAAGTGAACATAATTAGTCAATATCATTATCGTATTAATTTCTAGCGAAGAAAGTTTATTAAAAACTTACATAATGTCAGGGCCGTAAAATCTTAGTAAACCGGTAGCTCAAATAATTGCGGAAATTTAGGACGCCATAGTTTCGTGAGTCCCGATTACTTTCTATGTGAGGTGATTCTAATATGCATGATACGTCCTTGCAATATGCTTAGTTAATGGAGATTGAGTCGGGCAACCGTAAGCGCGGCCGCGCCGTGCTCGAGCTGAGCGCGACGCACGCGGCCGCGAAAGCGTCGGTGTGGTCGCCGACCATGCTGCGCGTGCGCTTCGGCGCGCGGCAACTGGAGCTGAGATCGCAGGGCAAGTGTGTGTGCGGACACATCGACTACAACGCGGTGAGTGTGACAGCTACATCAGCATACAATATTAACGCGACCATACCTTGTTGTGCTCGTCAGAAACATCCGAAATCGTATTCTGAAAGGCCACATTTCGTGTAAGTGGTCTCAAACTGTTGTTACTGGTTTTTAATCGCATTTTCCAGATATATTTAAGAAAGTATTTGAAGTCTCTTACAATAGGTCTCATAAAAAAGCTCAAAGTTGCTCAGCGAGTTATGGAGAGAGCTATGCTCGGCGTTTCTCTACGCGATCAATCAGGAATGAAGAGATTCGTAGAAGAACCAAGGTCACCGACATAGCCTCAGGATTAGCAAGTTGAAGTGGCCAGTGGGCGGGCCACATAGCGGGTAGATCGGACAGGCGTTGGGGCAGAAAGATTCTAGAGTGGAGACTACGTATTGGCAAGCGCAGCGTAGGACGACCGCCTGCCAGATTGACCGACGATCTTGTGAAAATTGCAGGAAGTCGTTGGATGCAGGTGGCATCGGACCGCTTACGGAGGAAAGCGATTGGGGAGGCCTATGTTCAGCAGTGGACAAGTATAGGCTGAAATGATGATGATAATTTAAATGCTTCATTTTTTCAACCTGTTTTACTGTCCCACTCCAGAGCAAAGGCCTCCCTTTTCTATTTTCACAAGTGTCGATCCATTGCCATTTTGCGCCACAAAGCACCTGCAAAGGTGTCCACATCGTCGCTCCAACTTTTCCTACTTCTACCTTGTCGTCTCCGAGCACCGCTGTGTATCCAGTTGGTGACGGCGTTTACTACGTGGCCGACCCAATCCCACTTCAGCTTTGCAGTTTTTATACCTATGTTTAAATGAATACAAAAATGTTATTGTGAAAATTCGATGTTATAACTATAGTATTTTTTACATAGGATGAATAGTGACAGTTCTAATTGCCATACGAAATTATACTTTATACAATGGCAATAAGAGGCATGACCCGTTTCTGTATTTATAGTTTTATGCCTTAACACCATTGAATTAAATATTAATTTCGTTTGGGAATTAGAACTGTCACTACCTATCCTATGTGAAAAATAATTTAGTTTAAACCGTATTGTTTCATTACCCGAGTATGTTCTCAGTGAGTACTTTCATTAAAAATATTCTGATATTTTGGTTAATACATGTAATAATAAATCTGATATAATGCTAAAATTTTGTGATAATAGTAATAATTCATTCATTTGCCAGTGACACCTTATTGTCTATGTTACTACATTACATAACATTGTTCTCTCTCAAGCCTTTTCAACGTCAGGATATAAACAATTTAAAGTGATTTATCGCAGGCTTGTGACGAACCGACTGTGTATCTGAGAAGAGTTGATGCAGAGGCAGCAGCAAAGGAGTGGAAGTGGCCCGAGGAGGACCTCAGCGACAAGGTCGAGACTGCCGTGGCGGTCGACGAGCAGTACCGAGCCACGTCCGAAACTACTAACGTACGAATACTTTCATTTACACATAGACGGTTGAATTTACACTTTACAATATTGATTGTGTCTTGGCGCAGATGTTCAATCCTCAAAGACTCGCCTTACCCGTTCTCCTCCTCCAGTTTTCCTAGTATGTTATTTTTGTCTTAAAATATAGAACGAAAGGTTCACTATCCCATTCATTTAGAATCTTATGGTATGTTTAATAATATATTTACAACTTAGCCGTGAGTTCGATGGGATTTCTCTTTGGTAATTTTGAACTCTAGGGCATGAATTTTCATCGCTATTATCTTGCTCACTTACAATACATAAAAAGAACTACCGGTTTAAACTGTACGTTTAATTAGTTTTAAAATATAAATAACAAAGAAACCGATAACAGACATTTAGAAGTGTAATCGGTGGTGCGTGTACGCACCCATATACGTACAGTACGCACGATCTAACTTTGGGTGGATTTAAGTTTTAAAAGGATTTTTATTAATAAATATATGTCATCTATAATTTCATAATACTAGGCGTGTGTCGCACATATGTGTAGCGCTACCTTCACTGGCCATGCTAAATCGTGCGTACTATACGTGGCTTAAGTCAAACTTACGTACGTGATGTATTTATATCCACAGCTAATAGAAGGCGAGCCACAAATCGAGCAAATACAGTTAGATGAGCTGCCGCGCATTGAGTCGCTGCTGGAGTTCCAAGAACAGAATGACGAGCTGTTCGCCAAGATGGCGTCCGTACTGTACCTGGAGTACACGCACGACCGCTCCCCGTCTGAGGCGAACACCAACCCTTATGAAAACCCACCGGCCGACTTCCAGTACAGGTGATGAGTATATACAGTATAGCGGTATATGTTTGTTTGATTTTTAGGTTAAGCAAAGGCTCGGTCGATTTGAAATGAAAGGCCGAGGCACGGCAGGCGTCGTTCCCGGTGACTGCAGAATGTGTTTAGTTAGAAGCTTTATGGGTGGCTTCATAAATTTCATTTGAGTTTACGTGGAAGAGTATGACTTAATGTCTCACCTCGATTTGTGAGCTTTGCTTTACCCAGCAATGATAAGGTATATGCTATTATATACTTTGGGAGTATTTTTGGCCGATCGCACGTTCGCACTTTCACTTCAAGCTCCTGTAAGCATTACCGGAACCAAGCCGGAATGAGGCTGCGTGAGTTTATTAATACGTCAAAATAACAAACGCTGCCATATTTTCCACCTCATAATGAAACTCAAAAGACGTCAAGAATAAATCCAACATCATTATCATCAGTCCAAAGATGTCCACTACAGCGCGAAGGTGTTTCCAAAAATTGCTGTACCGATCGCCTTCGCGCTGTCCATCCATCTTTTACCCACATCCTGCACCAGCTCACCGGACTACCTTATTCATCGGTTCTCAAAGTGAATATACCTTACCTAATATTTTTGAAACTGTTTTTATTTCTACAGCGATTGGGTGGAACAGTGTTTGTTGAAAATCAAACTAGAGCCAGTAGAACTGAAGGTGTGCATGGGGCTCATACATCGGCTCTCGGTGGTCAAGAATATCTTCAAGGAGATGCCGCCTGTGCCCCAAGAAGGTAAACGGAGGAAAGATGTTTGACTGCTTAGTAGTGGCGCATGGTGCGGGTGGTGATAACGAGGGTCCGCGTTAAAATCTTAGTTCTTTTAGTGTTTTTAATGTGTTAGTTTGGAATTGTGCTCGGCATAATGGTAACAGACGCACCTCTGTTATATTGGTTAATTGGTTGGTGTACATAGTACTCCACTGGAACCGCAGTTTAAAGAATATTTCTCGAGCCTATTTGCGTGACAATGTTTATGTTTTACAAGAATGTAATTGTCGTATGAAGGTGGATCAGAATCGTAGAACGTAGACAAATGTAGTCTCTGTCTACCCTAGTGGGATATGGCGTGAGTGTATACAAGGTGTAACATAATAAACGCAAGACCTGAAAGTAGTTTGTTCTAAATCGGTAACTGAATTGATTCCAACTATTTTTAATATATCTTACATTTTTTTTAATTATCAAAAAATGCTTTTACGCCCGAAGTGCGCAATAAAAATCTAAATTTATTCTTGATTCATATCAATCAGGAGAGTCCAAACGCATTCCTTAAACGTATTTCTCAAAATCTGTTTAAAAAAAAAGGTAAACCGACTTCAAAAAGCAAAAAATAAATATTTGAAATCGGTGCTGGTTGGTGCAGTCGGTTACTTGGCACCGACTTTAAATATTTATTTTTAGCTTTTTAAAGTCGGTTTACCTTTTTTTTAAAAGATTTTTATTTTATAATTTTAAGTGACGAGTGAATTATTTAGTAATATTTATATACCAATATTATATTATTTTGCTGAGTTGTACAGTAAGGTACCTACAGGATTAATATAATGACTATAATAACGGAATCTATACATTCGTGCTGTTCGCCGTTAAGGAGTTCCCTCTTGTATCTTCAAAGTCCAAGGTCCAATACCATTAAAAAAGGACCACCTCAAAACTATACTGAACCCAATGCAAAAAGAATCATCAAAATCGGTTCATAAGCAAAGGAGCAAAAAAAAGGACGAATTATGAACCTACTTTTTCGAAGTTGGCTAATATACTGCTTAGTTCTATAGTAGGGTACCTATAGGATTGACGTAATACCCATAATATCTCAATTTACACATGCCTATTGTTTGTCGTTAAGGAGTTCCCTGGTGTATCTTCTAAGTCCAAGGTCCAATGCCAATGAAATTAAAATGGGACCACCTTGGAGCTATACTGAACCCAATGCAAAAAAAAAAACAAATCAAAATCGGTACACAATACATAAAAAAAAAATAGCATACATACAACCGAACATAGAACCTCTTCCTTTTTGAAGTCGGTTAAAAACGGATCCATACACGTACAAGTTTCATTATTAATTGGGGTATAAAAGTGCTTAAAAAAGGGGTAAAAGCCCTTTAAATTTGGTAATTTGGTTTTCGTTTTGAATTTATGAAGCAATTCCCTAATCGGGGTCTCTGAGGTCTTGCGTTTATTATGTTACACCTTGTATGTCCGTTGTCTTTGCAGACCTGCCAATGCGTATTCTAACAGTGGAGGAATGCGATTCGCTCAGTGACAACCTGCCTCAGAGGCGCATAAAGTTGGAGGCGCGGGGCGTGCGCGTGCGCGTGGCGCCGTGGGACCACTCCATGTACGACCGGCCCGTGCCGCCGCCGCTCTTCCTCGACGTGGACCTGCCCAAGGCCAGTGTCATTGTCACCGGACCCTTGTACCCTCATAGGTAAGTTAAATGGATTACTTCTGTTTAAAAATTTCCCTTGCGTGCTGACCTTGGCAGTAGAGAAAAGTGTGCCCCGACGACCATGAGTGAACGTTTTTTAAATAATTCTGATATAATTAATCCAAATAAAAAGTCATTAATATAATTTGTAACGCATAGCTTAGGCTTTCTTTTCGTGTATATTTTATTCATATTAATTAGCTCAGCCGTTAAATAAAGAATTTACATTAAAGAAAGGGCTTCTTAGAAATATTTAATTTGGACATTAGAATACATTCAATTAAATTTTCTTCAATAGATTATATTCACGATATTCTTACCTTGATTTTCATATATTATTCTTGTAACAAATAGCCTTTTTAAATTCTTCAAGAATCTCCGCAATTCAGCTGTATTTTTGAGAGTTCATCGTTGTTACAGCCTTAATGAAGTATGGCTATATGTATTAATCACCACCAATCAAACGACTCATTATAAGATGTGCTAAGAAATTAAAAATATATGCTACAGCACACATTGGACTTCAGTGCTTCACACGCCCATGGCGTACGTTTTACAAATGCATTTAAATTGCCCTTATGCTTTGAATTGTGATTTAATTCGTTTAATACAGTGGACTGGACGAGAGATAGCATTTATATTAGCTACTAAAAAAATTAACAAATATTATACATTGTTGGAATCAATTCAGTTGCTGATTTGGAACGAACTACTTTTAAGTGTGTCGTCAATTATGTAACCGGTTGTATATTTTATTCCTTTAATATTATTGTTCTCTTGTTCGTGATCTTTATCTTCAGGGTTTGTTCCGCCGCGTGTCAGATCCCGGAAGACGACGGACCCCTATGGCAAGGCGCCCGCCTCCACTTGACGGCCATACTTACTTCGATCCAAGCCACGATATGCTCGCCAGTAGACACCCAGCAAAAGCCCTGCGCACGCGCAGACCTTAGATTCGTGACACACATACTATTGAACAAGGGATATTTCAAGAGTAAAGAAAGTGTGGAGATCAGTTATTCTTTTAAAATAAGTGAGTTGATTTTTCTTTTTTCTGATTATTGAAAAGTGATAAGTTATGTAAAAAAAGGGCACTCGTAGCGCTGTGCGACCGCGGTGTTCTTACTGATTACCAAGGTTAAGCAGCGTTCGACTCGGTTGGCCTGGGATGGGTGACCGGCTGTGCCATTTTAATATTCGAGCGTCTCCGTGCTTCGGAAGGCACGTTAAGCCGTTGGTCCCGGCTACCACTTAGTGTGGTAGTCGTTAAGCCGAGTTGGAAGCCTTTAAGGCGGCTTCATAAGTTCCAACAGCAGGTGGCCACAAACCTGCCTCCACCAATCCGCACTGGGTCCGCGTGGTGGAGTATGACCTAATCTCTCTCATCTTGATTTGTGAGAGAAGGCCTTTGTTCAGCAGTGGGCAGTATAGGCTGATATTATATGTAAAATAATATGCTCAAGAATGCCATGCTCACCACACGTTATATTCGGGTCAAGAATGCCTCCATTAATTTTTTTTACAGTGTGCGGGAAGATTTCCATTCATATGATCGATAAATTTCGATCGTTTTTGAAATCTAAAATTACCACATCTATCTATCTATCTATAACCTCACGCCAGATCCCTTGCGGGGTAGGCAGAGAGTACAGAGTTCCAACAGGTTCTTTCCTTACATACCTCTCTGGCTTCCTCGACTCTCATAGTTTGTCTCATACACGCTCGCCGGTTACGGAGACTCTTGACTTTAACCATAAACCATAGAAAGCATTGTTCCTGTGTTGGAGATGTACTTACACAAATTACACAAGCACAAATACTCATGGAGATACAAAACTAAGCGGACGCCATTTGGTTCATGTTCTCACCGATCCCCTCGATGCTTTGTCATCCATTCTTTCCGCTCAGAATACAGGCGACGACGACGTAGTCGTAGATCCCCTCCCATAGCCGGCGGTTGACCGGTGCACTTAGTAGTGCACCCGTCCCCCCACAGCGACTGTCCTAACCGAGGGCGCCTCTGGTCCGCCTTGCCCTTCTGGCTCGAGCGTAGTGGTTGCACGATCGCCCTTAAGTCCGGTGAAGCTGTAAAGGCCTCGCGGCCAACAGCGTACATCACTCACACACACGCCATTTGGTTTACACTTTGATATGTTTGGAACACACCATTCATAAACATGTCATAGTCTAAGAATTTAGGATTAATAGTTCATGGTAGTACAGTCAGCGTAATATAGTAAGGAACAGTCAAGGTGACCAAATACTTGACATCCAAAATGATCATTAATATTAATGCAACCAAATCGCCAAATTCTTTAGAACATCGTTCGTGCGCAAATATATCGGAACACAAATAATGTCAAATACCTGAGTTTATTCAAATTATTAAGTCATTTATATTAAGTTATTTAAGTCATTAAATTAGTCATTTATATAATAACGAACACAAAGCCAGTGGTTTCCATGCATACAAAGTATTAAGTAATATGGAACACGCCAGAATAATTAATTATATTCTAATTGGGATAAAGTTCAAATTAAAATGATGTTATACTTAGTCTGAATTGGAAGTAACAAAGGGAATCATTTTGGATGATCCGAAGTATTTGGTCTCTTTGGCTATCCCTTACTATATGACGCTGACTGTTCACATCTATTATCATATTGTTAAGGCGCGATCAGACTGGTGAATAGTGTACTAATAAAATATTAGCAAATGGTGAGCATACTCATTGTTAATCTACTTATCAGAAGATGGTGAGCTTGTACACAAACGTCAATCTGCGAGCAAGTAGATGCTACACTAGTTGAACTAGCTGAACTGGAATTTCACGCACATTTTGACGACGGCTCGAGAGTCACGCTCGAGCTTTTGGTCCGTGAGCCGTGTTCGATGGCAACAAATGGCCAAAGAAGCCCAAACCACGTCCACACCGACCCTAGCAAATAAACTGGCGAGCCCGGGTGGTGCTCCGTCGGTCTGGTCCCAGGTCATAGTTCTCAATCTGAACGCGGGCCGTATTGCAGAGGAGCTGAACGTGTGCGGGTCGGCGCCGCGGCTGGCGGCCGCGTGCCACGTGCCACTGTCGCTCTTCAATGAGCAAGTCCCAATGCCGTTACGTCATACCTCACTTGTTAAGGACGCACTCAACGATGAAGGTAAGTTTTGTTTGCCTTTTGTTCTCAAACTCAAATAGTCAAATTACATTTTTTTTAAATCTTAATTAACTACTAATCTACCACCGGATCGGAACGCGGCCTCCACTGAGAAGATCCGGCGAAGAAACTCAGCAGGCTTGTCTTTTTTTATTTAATTCTCTTTTTTCCTTTCAATTTTTTTTATCATATTGTGTGGATACAATGTTCAGGTAACTATTAAATAGTTTACGATCTAGCTCCAGTGTGATGCCGTACGACCGAGATATGACACTAATGAAGTTATTTATAAAGAGTGACTAAAGGATTCCAGATGGACCAGTTCCTACAAGCAGCACCCGTTCACGAGTATGACTACTGGAACAGCCATGTATATAAATATATATATATATATATATATATATATATATATATATATATTCGTATGCAAGGTGTAACATAGTTTAAGCAAGACAAGACAAGGGTAAATCACTACAAATTTTAAACTTTGGTTATCGTATTGAATTCGTGAAGCAGTTATCTAATCGAGGTGTCTAAGGTCTTGCGTTATTTACGTTACGCCTTTCATAAGTACGCGATCCCAATCGTTTGCAAAACTCAAGTATTCAGCGCATTGTTATAGTCAGCCCCCGATACACACAAATAATACTAATAATCTTAAATAATACAGTCTGATAAAAATCACGTGGTATTATGTATCGTTTAATAAACGATGACGTGGTCTTCGGCGTGGTCACTCTTTTTCCTAATCGCTTATATTACAAATATGCAATGTTTTTAACCGACTTCAAAAAGGAGGAGGTTCTATGTTCGGTTGTATGTATGCTTTTTTTATGTATGTTCAGCGATATTTCCGTCAATTGTGAACCGATTTTGACATTTTTTTTGCATTGGATTCGGTATATCACCAAGGTGGTCCCATATTAATTTTATTGACATTGGACCTTGGACTTAGAAGATACACCAGGGAACTCCTTAACGACAAACAATAGGCATGTGTAAATTGAGATATTATGGGTATTACGTCAATCCTATAGGTACCCTACTATAGAATAATTCACTGGTCACTTAAAATTGTAAAATAAAAATCTTTTATAAAAAAAGGTATTACGACTTCAAAAAGCAAAAAATAAATATTTGAAGTCGGTGCCAAGTAACCGACTGCACCAACCAGCACCGACTTCAAATATTTATTTTTTTGCTTTTTGAAGGTTGTTTACCTTTTTTTTATAAAAGATTTTTCTGATAGTCTGTTCGGTAGTTACAAGTGTGTATCCGTAACATTCTTGTAACGGACTTCTGTCCAATTCGTCATAGAGTCTGCATAGAATAATAATATAATGTTGACGAGGAGATCATAAATATCAAATATTGCATAATACAATTTTTTATGATGAGTGCACATGCACTTTATTTATGTGATTTCGATAGATGCCATTTCTCTTTGTCTATTTCATCTATCAAGTCGGACTTATTTTGTCCAGGGTTAGCACTTCCACTGTGAGCGATGAAACATCTATAAATAGATTTGTGGTCCACCTTCGCTTGAACCACACTAGCTATTGCCGGTAACAACTATGCTGGTGCTGAGGTAGTTTCTTTGGGGGGCACAACTAGCGGGTGATGTAGATCGCTCACTTTCTTCCCGCTCGTAGCACCTACTTTTGTCTGCCTCCGCCTTGGGTATTTCGCCACGATTCTTCCCAAATAAAAACACCAATATCTTCAGAAACGCTGAGTCCCAGTTGGACTTCTGAGCTGGCTACGCGATGGCTGAGACGCAACTGAGAGCGAGGCCGTTTCGGCCCCCGCTTATGTTCTATTCTTTGGGGTCACAACTAGTGGGGGTTGTACTGAGCCCAGCGTTTTACTTTATTTCTTATAACTTAATCTATTACATTCTACATTAATTACAATTAGGTTATTATATAGTACATAGGTTATTGTAATTAGTCGCAAACAAGATTCTTAATTTGCAGTCTCCTTTGCATCACGATTTATTGTTATTACAGAAGCGGTCGCGATAGACGCGACTCTGGAAAGCGTGTTCGTCCGTGGCTTCCTCACCCGGAACATCAACACTCATATCGCCACGCTACAGGCAGCGAAAGTGACCGCTTTCCATGAACCCAGTAAGTGTAGGACCTCCAGTGCCCACTTGAGTAAAATATTGGATGAGGTGGATCTTGCAGCCTTCATTATAATGGAACAAAATTAATTCAGTGTCGGCGGCGATTGACTCTGTTCCTGTAAGATTTTAAAATGAATTAGTATATAACTAAATTTAGTTACTTCAACCAATCAATCAGCCTATCGTAGTCCACTGCTGGACATAGGCCTTTCCTAACACGCGCCATTGCACACGGTCCTCCGCCTTCCGCATCCAGTCTGTCCCAGCGACCTTTTTGAGGTCGTCGGTCCATCTAGCTGGGGGCCGTTATACCTTACGCTTACCAAGTCGCGGTCTCCACTCTAGGACACGCTTGCTCCA
The DNA here is from genome assembly GCA_905147815.2 of Phalera bucephala. Taxonomy (NCBI): domain Eukaryota; kingdom Metazoa; phylum Arthropoda; class Insecta; order Lepidoptera; family Notodontidae; genus Phalera; species Phalera bucephala. Next base: position 2,024,507 of record LR990609.1, on the reverse strand, counting down.
TCGTCCGTCGGTCCTTCTGCAGATGTGACCAGCCCATTGCTACTTTAGCTTACTGAGTCTGCGAGCTATGTCGGTAACTTTGGTTCTTTTTCGGATTACCTCGTTACGAATTTTATCCTTCAAAGAGACGCCGAACATAGCTCGCTCCATAGCCCTCTGTGCGACTTTGAATTTGTGGACTAGTCCCACTGTGAGTGTCCACGTTTCGGCCCCGTAAGTCATAACAGGTAGGACGCATTGGTTAAAGACTTTAGTCTTCAGGGATTGCGGTATAGGCGAAGCAAAAACGTGACGTAGTTTGCCAAATGCTGCCCAACCCAATTGCATCCTGCGGTTGATTTCTTTCTCGAAGTTGTTTCTACCAAATTGGACAACTTGTCCAAGGTAGACATACTCCCGAACAACTTCGAGCATCGAACCATCGACGTAGATCGGTCCCGGCGTGACATGCTCATTAAACATGATCTTGGTTTTATCCAAGTGTACCTTTTTAATAAAAAATAGATGTGATGGTCACTTCTTTTTTCAAGACTTAAGTTAAAATATATTGTCAATCAATCCCGATAACTATAGTCTAATCCCTATTACGTGAGCGTGGATGTTATGAAATACAATAGACCACCCCCCTGAGATAATGATTATGTTGGTATGTTTTAAGATGTGTCTTAATATTCTTCCTTTTTTCGCAGAAGGCACTCCACTGAAACAAGCGTGGCTTTTTTCGGGACCTGACTCACCTGTTATGAAGTACGAATTAAATTTTTAGTTTTAGATAATAGAGGGGACTAGTGGGAATCGAATTCACGTAATATGCCTAACTACTTAATTTTTGGTTCTATTCAGAATTGCTATACTGTATTATAAGAAAATGCGACATGCTTTAATTTAAAATAAATCCAAACAAGATTTATGGATGTCTAGCGATATTATTATTAGAAGCCTATTCTGTCCCACTACAAGGCGAAGGGCTCCCGTCCCTGCTTCCACGTATCCCGATACAGTGCAAGCTAATACCAGTCCTTGTCACTGGAGTCCAGTACGTCTCGTCGCCTCTTTTTGGATCGTGCTGTCGTTTCTCACCTGGTGGGACTCGCTGTGTGGTTGTTTTAGCCCAAAAATTTGCCCGGCACAGTTCCATTTCAGTCTTGCAACTGAGTGGCCTGCATCAGCGATTTGTCCGATGGATACCAATGTCCAGCGATACCAAGATAGTATTTATTCAGGATGTACGTTCATGTCGGCAGCCCGTACGTCCGCGTGGCGATGCAGTGGTGCACGAAACCGGCGCCCAACTCGTTCGATTACGCAGGCGTGTGGATGGAGTCCACGGCCGTCTCCGTGGATCCCTTGTTCATCGCGTGGCTCGCTTACAAACCCGTCGTCAGGGCTTCCGGTCAGTATTCATAGCAATTTTAATAATATGATAGTAATAGTCAAGAGTCTCCGTAACCGGCGAGCGTGTATGAGACGAACTATCAGAGTGGAGGAAGCCAGAGAGTTATGTAAGGAAGGAATCTGTTGGAACTCTGTTCCTCTGCTTACCCCGCTAGGACTCTGGCGTGATGATAGATAGTAAGGGTAACATCTATAAATTACTCAAACGAATTTAACTTTAACATTAATGTGACCAGGCGGAAGGGTAGGGTGACGTCACATATTTTACAATTTCATACGAATCTTGTGACTCACCAGGGGGAGGTGAGTCACAAGCCCCCTCTTTGTTACTTGATGTTACACTTTGTCGACCCCCTTTCTCTCTCTTAACATGTGAAGAAGTAAATAACCACAAAGGCGGTAATTATTTTTTAATAGGAAGCAGTAAGCCCTCGTTCGCTTGAACACATTCAACACGCGTTTTGAAGGGGCAGTAAGCGCTTTTTATAAAATGTACCGTTAGCCATTTGATTTTTTCAAAACTTTATTAACGAGCGTTCAAAAGGCACTCGTACAAATGAACAGTAATAGCCTAGTTAATTGAATTCTCACCTCGTAATCACAGGGTCTAGGGTTTATATACTTGTCACGGTTTTTTTTAATAGAATTGGCGACGTGTACTTCGTCGGGTATTGTTATACGTCATACCTAATTATGTTTTCGTTTTCATACTTTCAGAGTCATCCACTCATTTTTTTAGTTCGACAATAAAAAGCATGTCTACCACACAGTATTTCATGAGGCGTCGACCGACACCACCGGTAAGATTTTAATGTGACACTTTTTTATTTGATACCCAATTTCTACTAATCGATTTTTCATACCGACGTGTCCAACGAACAAGGTCCTATAATCCAGTATTTATATTTGGCACAAATAACCTTATCGACGGGCACGAAAGTTGCAAATGCCATTTATTTTGTTTGGTATAAGTAACTTTGTTCTATGGTACCGTCGATATATTTTTTCTCTGTACTGACTAGTGATACTGAAGTTGCGAGAAGAAGCCTGCTGCGAGATTTTATTTACGGTTTGCAACATAAGTCGCTTAACATTCTCAGATTTCGAAATCGCTTGTACGCTTTTGTTTTGCATGAAATAAATTATTTTTGTTGCTATACATATATTTGAGTATGTTGCTAAAAATGGGGCTTCTTTTTTTAAACGTATCCCCACACTTGGATTTGTTCCGGTGTCGTGGGTGCGTTTACAAACATGAAAATTCACATACACAAATACCCAGACCGGAACAAATAGTTGTGGATCACACAAAGATTTGTCTCGTGCGGGAATCGAACCCGCGACTATTAGACACAGTGGGCGGAGCGGCTTAAGCTCTTAACCACTGCGCTAAATTGTCCGTCAATAAATAGATAGTCACGCTTACGCAGGCTTTAACAATGTTCACCAAAGTTTTTATAATAAAGAGTATTAACAGTTATAAATATTGAGAATGTTCAGCGACTTACGTTACTGACTGTACTACATATTTAGTAAGGGCAGATTTTTTAATCATCTGACATCAAATATCCCAAATTAAAAATAACAGTGGTGTGAATAAAATAGTTAAATAATTGGGTCACTGTTATATTTATCCGGGTTCATTAATATAAAGAAAACAAGATACACAATTCTATTCAAAAGTTACGCTAAAAAACGTCCCCAAATACACTCGATTAGTTATAATTATGATATAAACATAATTTAGCGCCAATTCCACCTTATTTGCAAAACTTGTTGTATTTGCAAAACAATATATAAAAAGCGAAAAAAATTGTGACCGAAGCTCGCCACCGGGCGCTCTGATAGGGTAAGCTTGAGTGGAGTCAACTATTTTTGTTTAAAGCTATAAATTAATGTTTTAGCCAAAGTTTGTGTATATTTAACACATCAAGTATTAGTAATCTGATTATAAATATCAATTTGAACAGGTTTTTGTCAATACTTTATAATTAAGTAATAGCAATAAAAATTAGTGGTAGAAGAACAATACAAAAACTACATTAATTACTAAAAGTTAAACATGAAAGTAAAGTCGATTTTGACTTAATAAAAAATCTTCAAAACATTGCTGACTCACTATTGAAATCCATTTCTGACATCCGATGGGGTCGCGAGGAAATCGATAAAATTGTATTTTATGTAAGGAACAGTATATATTCAATATAATATTAGTTATTATATTCATAAGTTTCACAAGAAAAAAATATAAAAACATAAATAAAAGTGTACCCCACTAAAATAAGCCACAGAGGCACCGCATGAGCCGATCAAATGAAAACAGTACTTATTGTACGATTTCAAAATTCATCGGATGACAGATTTAAATCTACGGGGTTGTGGCCTTAAATGAATTTACAAACAAATTAAATCAAATATTAAATATTCTGGTTATATTAAGTCATTTATTCAATATAAACAATGAATTATATGAAATATACTTACCGTTTATGAATTATCATCATCATCATCATCATCATCATCTCAGCCTATACTTGTCCACTGCTGAACATAGGCCTCCCCAATCGCTTTCCAGCGTAACTGGTCCGATGCCACCTGCATCCAACGACTTCCTGCGATTTTCACAAGATCGTCGGTCCATCTGGCAGGCGGCCGTCCCACGCTGCGCTTGCCAATACGTGGTCTCCACTCTAGAATCTTTCTGCCCCAACACCCGTCCGATCTACGCGCTATGTGGCCCGCCCATTGCCATTTCAGCTTGCTAATCTTAACGGCTATGTCGGTGACCTTGGTTCTTCTACGAATCTCCTCATTCCTGATTCGATCGCGTAGAGAAACGTCGAGCATAGCTTTCTCCATAGCTCGCTGAGCAACTTTGAGCTTTTTTATGAGACCTATTGTAAGAGACCACGTCTCTGATCCATATATCATCACTGGTAATACACATTGACTAAAAACTTTAGTCTTAAGGCACTGAGGTATTTTGGATGAGAAGATGTTGCGCAGTTTCCCGAACGCTGCCCAGCCGAGTTGAATTCGTCGATTGACCTCTCTCTCAAAGTTGGACCTACCTAACCGGACTACCTGTCCCAGGTAAATTATTCGTCGACAACTTCAAGAGTAGAGTTCCCAACGGTGAGTGCGGTGGGTACGACATGGACGTTATGAATTATACTTACCGTAAATGTAAATTTCTGTGTCATTCCAACGTTCTGGACGTCACGTTTTTGCAAAATTTATGAGAACGCTTGGCCATGTTTTAACGACCACGCGTCAAAGTAAGTTAAGCCACTCTGATCGGTAAAAAGCGCACAATTTGGAATTGTGCGCTTTTTTAGGGACGCTTTTTTAATTCTGACTTTGTATCTTAGGTGTTTATATCAATGTCCGGGTTATAATTTAGTCGATGATAACTTTTTTCAGATGATTGAAAAATCATGTCACAAAGAAAGGTGATTTTTGTATGAATACTAATGAAAAAGCGAAGGTGCAATATAGTCTGTCATACTTGCTTAATTATTTTTAATTGTTATAATATTGTGTATAATGCATAATTGAGGTAGAAATGTTGTTTCTGAAAGCGTGATTTAACTTAGACCCACCTGTCACCCTATTTTGTTCTCCCATACTCCACAACCGAATTTACATGGGAAAAAATGTAAAATTGTTAGTTTAGAAGAGTAACCGTGGTGGTAGAATGAATCTTTAGTACTTTTCTGACATATTAATAAGTGCTGCGAGGTTCTAGAAGACTTCCGCAAAAGCGCGCGCGAAGTTAGCTTGCGTTACGCACTGTTTATCAATGCCTTAGTGTAGTTAGTAAATGTGCACTCGCGAATCTCAATGAAAAGTGAATAAATCTAAATATAAACTTTAATGGGATTCGAATCCATCCACCATTCGAAACAACCGAGAATATTCTATTTATTTATACGATAATTGGAACGAAATATAATGTAAACAAAAATCAATAAAAAGATGACACATATGTCATACATGTTAGTATTCAATAGTAGATAGTAATGTACTTATAAAAACGTTCACAACCAAATGGCATGGGTCGCAGTCGTCAAGCGGGCGAGGCGCCAGTCGATCCGGGTCGGGCGCGGAGCTGGTGCACGTGCGCCCGCGCAGCCTGGGCTCCAGCAGCGAGCCCAGCGAGAAGAAGGAGCCTAAACCAGTGACCGCCACGGTAAGTATTCAGGTTTCGCCATATAGCCGACGCAGCGCGACGGGGGCGCGACGTTGGCGCGACCTTGGGAGTTGTAATGAAATTTACCGAAGACACCACATAGCTCCGCCACTCTCGGCACGTCGCTAAACGTCAGGACCCGCGCCGCGCCTCCAGCGATTAAAAATAATAATAATAGCGAAGCACGGCAGGAGCGAGACGCCAATACATGTGTGAGCGGGACGCTAGTGTTAGGCGGTCGCCCGACCAGCGCGACATCGCGGCCGCAGTGTGACGTGCGTGACGCGCTGCCGACCGCCGGCCGAGCGCCATCCGAGCACCTCCCGAGCTTTATGTCGGCTGTGACCAAACGTTTAATCTTTAAAAAACAATAGCCCCACACTACAAATTATTCCTGTGTCGTAGGTACGTTTACAAACATGGAATTCACATACATTAAAAATACCCAGACCGAACTAAAAATTTGTGCGTCTACTTTGTCCTTTGCATCGAAATCGCGACTACTCAATCTAGTGGGCGGTGTGGTTTAAGATCTTAACTACCCGATCAAGCCGTCCGTCAGATCTATCCTTGTCATCACGACAGATCCTTTGCTAGGTAGGCAGAGAGTACAGAGTTCCTACATATAGAGTAAGTATTCATGCATTATGCATACACCATCCGCCACCTACTTTTCGCAAACGATGTTAAATCCCAATGTAAAGGAGAGCGATCCAATTGCTATTAAACCGAGTACAATCTCAGACCCCAGACTGATACTGGCATTAATTTCGTTAGAAAAACTACATTTCGACCGACCTAAGATTTTTACCCAGGACTTAGTGATCAATGCGATATCGACGCGTATTGTACCATCAAACCAATGAGGCACTATGAATAATATTATGTATTTTATAGGCGACTGATGGCTACGACAAACGTCGTAAATCGATTAGGCAAATGGTGAAGCATTTCGTTAGCCAATTTGAGATATGATTTTAAGCTATTAAATACTATGACGGGATTTGCTCATATGATTAGCTATTAAGTAGAGGCACTAATATATCGAGATGGCTGACATATGGATTATTGGGCGAATTTAACAGTGGCACAACTTAAGTAACTAGTAGTAAACTAAAGTAACTTAAGAGTACGATTGTTTGATTTAGCTCTCTAAATTAAAACCTACAAATGTCCGTTTGTCCTGTCAATATGATTAAGTTGTATCTCTATATCATTGGCTAGCGCCGTGGTGTTAATCAAAACATTTTTAAAACATTAGGCATTGTGATTTTATAAAGAAAAAACTTTTTTCTTGCATTTTGTTATATAATGAACTGTACCTGTAATCATGGATGTCTGTCTTATAAATATCTAGACTATGAACCTATGTTCATCCTCTAGACATTTGTAAGTATACGCAGAAACCCCCTAGACTACACGATATAAAATAAATCCATTTTATGATTTGATCGCGGTTTATATTTGATTTTTAAGTTTTAGACGTTTCGAGTGCTTTACAGCACTCACTGTCGCGAGAGGGACACCGGAACGTCGGGAACTTAAGAATAAAAAATAAACCGCGATAAAATCTGGAAAATATTTGCGCAATATACGCGTAAATATAAAATCTCAACATGTATCACTCGACATTTACGTCCAAGTATCCCTGCTAGATAAAGCAACCAGAGCAGTGGTTGATCGGCGAGTATCTGCTGAGTCTGCACAGTCGGTTCCGCAGCATGCTGCTGCATGTGGACGTGGGGCTAGTGCTCGTGTACGTGACCATGAGCAGCGCTTCCGCTGTGGACTGCGCCACCATCCGGGACGCGATGGAGAGGCACGCCGCGGTCTGCCAGCGGGTGCTCACGCTCTGGTGAGACTCCTTTTAAAACAACTGTCATAAATATTTTATAGGTCCCTAAATTAAGTTCTTACCCTGCAAGAGATCTAGCGTAGGTATGTATCGATCTTTACTAATAGTGATAGGAAACATGAACGAAAACTACAAGATTCGAAACAATAGGGTATATGCATTTTTTTTAAATATTATTTTAGTCGATTGTTTACCTTAGCACACAACCGAAAAATTATATATTGCATATAAAAATATCAATAGTCTGTGCTAAAATAATTATTGAAAACTGCAATGAAATTCGGTCGATTCAATCGCTGCATTTTGGCGCGCTTGCTAAGTAAGTGACTAATGGGACGTCATTAGTCAGTACTAAGATGACAACTTGTGCTGCGGGGGGGTTTCTGAATAGTTTTATTAGTCAATTTATGTTTTTGAGATATTATGTTATGTTGTATAAGTACTGTATTCTACTGAAATCACTGCGTATAGGCTATATTAAATGCTAAATGTAACTATCTGCAAAAAAATATCGTCATGCTTTTATATTTACATTTATATTCACAATTTTCCGAAAATCTCATGTCGCAAAAATGTGTTTCTCCAAGTGATTGTGGCAGGAGTACCATGTGCACCCACGTTTCGTCTACGATAGATGCACTTTGTAGGCCCTTATTTCGTCGTCGAGGTTAGCCCTAAAGTTATATTTCCCTGAGCTGAGTTCAGCGGAGGTGTCATAGGTGTACTTTGTATACCCACATTTAACTTACGATAGGTGTACTTTGTACGCCCACCCACATTTCTCCGACTACTTTAGGGTCCTACAAATAATTTCCCTAAGAAGCGGTGGCAGAAGTGTAGTTTGTATATCTACATTTCAGCGATGATAGGTGTACTTTGAACACCCACATTTCACCCATATTCAAGTATTTATGATTTTTTTCTCGTACAGTGACAGCTATGCTTACATGTAAGGTAGTTGCACGAAACGTCTTGCCGCCTGTGCTGGCTCTGCAGGTGACCCCAAACATACCTCCTTCAATCTCTTTCACCTGGATTTGTAAGAGAAAACCTTTACCCGTTAGTGAAAGGGAATAGGCTGATTTATATATTCATCATTTCATCATTTCAGCCTATACTTGTCCACTGCAGAACATAGGCCTCCCCAATCGCTTTCCAGCGTAACCGGTCCGATGCCACCTGCATCCAACGATTTCCTGCGATTTTCCCAAGATCGTCGGTCCATCTGGCAGGCGGTCGTCCTACGCTGCGCTTGCCAATACGTGGTCTCCACTCTAGAATCTTTCTGCCCCAACGCCCATCCAATCTTCGCGCTATGCGGCCATCCCATTGCCACTTCAGCATGCTAATCCTGAGGGCTATGTCGGTGACCTTGGTTCTTCTACGAATCTCCTCATTCCTGATTCGATCACGTAGAGAAACGCCGAGCATAGCTCTTTCCATAGCTCGCTGAGCAACTTTGAGCTTTTTTATGAGACCTATTGTAAGAGACCACGTCTCTGATCCATATGTCATCACTGGTAACACACATTGACTAAAAACTTTAGTCTTTAGGCACTGAGGTATTTTGGATGAGAAGATGTTGCGCAGTTTCCCGAACGCTGCCCAGCCGAGTTGGATTCGTCGATTGACCTCTCTCTCAAAGTTGGACCTACCTAACCGGACTGCCTGTCCCAGGTAAATGTATTCGTCGACAACTTCAAGAGTACAGTTCCCAACGGTGAGTGCGGTGGGTACGACATGGACATTAAACATTATTTTTGTTTTGTCCATATTCATTTTAAGACCCACTTGTTCTCTATTGAGTTGTTGTACTCTATTGAGGTCACCGAGCATTCGTCCTAGATCTTCCAGCGACTCCGCCATGACCACAATGTCGTCGGCAAATCGAAGGTGAGTGATGTATTCGCCATTGATGTTGATGCCAAGTCCTTGCCATTCCAAGAGCTTGAAGGCGTCCTCTAAGGTGGCCGTAAACAGTTTCGGAGAAATGACGTCTCCCTGTCTTACTCCTCTTTTTATGGGGATCACCTTCGTGCACTGCCCCTGTACTCGGACTGACATGGTGGCGTTATTATACAAGCACTTCAACACTTCGATGTACCGATAGTCAATGCGGCATCGCTGGAGAGATCTAAGAACCGCCGCTAAGAAAGTCTCGATCGAATCAAAGGCTTTCTCATAGTCCACAAACGCCAAGCATAGTGGCCGATTATACTCCTCAGTCTTCTGTATAACCTGCCGCAGCGTATGTATGTGGTCTATGGTACTAAAACCTTTCCGGAAACCGGCTTGTTCGGGAGGCTGGAAGTCATCAAGCCTTCGTTCGAGACGATTCGTAATGACTCTCGAAAACAACTTATAAACATGGCTCAGCATTGTGATGGGCCTATAGTTCTTCAATAAGGTGTTATCACCTTTCTTGAAAAACAGCACCACCACACCCCTGTTCCATGCTTCCGGCGTTTTCCCTTCAAGCAAGACGGAATTAAATAGCCTCTGAAGGACTTTAAGTACCGGCGATCCGCCCGCCTTCAGAAGTTCTGCAGTAATTCCGTCTTCACCCAGCGCTTTGTTGTTTTTTAGTTGTTTGAGAGCCATCCTAATTTCGCACAGGCTGATGTCCGGGATATCTTCAGTGCAGTGTCGGGTTAGCTTGGCTCTTGGGTCTTTTACCAAGTCAACAACAGGTTTAGCTACTGAGGTATATAACTGTCCATAGAACCTCTCTATCTCCCTGAGCACCTCTGACCTATTTGACGTTACGTTTCCGTCCTCCGTCTTCAGTTTCGTCAACTGGCTCTGCCCAATAGACGCGTCTCTTGCGAACACTTTAGAGCCCTTGTTCTGCTCTATGGTCTCCTCGATACGCCTTGCATTGAAGGACCGTAAGTCGTGTCGCAAGGACTTTAATATCTGTCCATTTAGCTGCCTATAGGACTTAGCATCATCGGAGGTTTGGAGCGTCATGGAATGTCGCTCAGCCATGAGGTTTCGGGTGTAGTCAGATAGTTTTTGAGGCCTATTTTTACGGTGGGTCTTAAAATACTTGGACCCGACCGTATGAACAGTCTCTACTAGCCTGTTGTTGATTTCGTCCACTGATGCGCTACTGTCTAGCAATTCGAAGCGGTTTGACAATTCGAGTTGAAAGTTCTCGGGGTTTTGGATATATGCATGAGTAGGTCGGAGCGTAGACTTCATCAAGCGCGATCTTTCCATTTTGACATTAATATTTAATATGCCTCTGACCATTCGGTGATCACTGCCGGTTTTTACCCTATGAATCACGGAGACATCATTAAATATTTGTCGCTTGGTGCTCATGATGAAGTCTATCTCATTTTTTGTCGAACCATCAGGGCTCATCCAGGTCCATTTCCTTCTGGAAGAAAGAGTTCATCATAAAGAGTCCCTCTTTCTCCAGAAATTCGGCCAGCCTCTGACCCCTGGGGTTGCGCTGCCCATATCCAAATTGCCCCACTCTCAGCTCATCATCGCCCCGTTGGCCCAGCCGCGCATTGAAGTCACCCATAACTACTGTAAAATGTGCTTTGGAAGTATGTATGGCTCTACTAATGTCCTCATACATAACTTCGACCTCATCATCTGAGTATGCCGAGGTCGGTGCGTAGACCTGTATGACCTTCAGCGAATATCTTTTGGATATTCTGAGTATCAGGTACGCTACCCTGCTCGACACACTAGTGATGGACACAACGTTGTTTATGAGTGACTTGTGGACGATAAATCCGACACCACCTTGGGACTGCTGTTCGCCCTCCCGGTAGTAAAACAAGTTGCCGGATTTTAAGGTTATCGTGTCCTCGCCCTCTCTTCGGACCTCCGATAAACCAACAATACTCCACCGCAACTTGTTTAACTCTTCTTCCAGCTCAACTAGCTTCTCATCTGTCCTCAATGTGCGTGCGTTGTATGTCACCAGGGCCAATTTTCGGTTTTGGTGGTAGCCGAATCTCTGCCGGAGATTCTTAGCACCCCTTGTCCTGTCGTTACCATGGCTGCTACCGTGGCCAGGACGAACAGGACCGCCGGGGACTAGGGGCCTGGTTTTCCTACTTTCTTCCATAATTGGGGGTGTTTGCCATACTCGCCACGCTTGGCAGGCGGGTTGGCGAGCGCAGTTATTGGTCGTCGAAGTGTTAAGGGAACGCTGCTGCCCATTCCCTAGTTTTCCCTTAGTCGCCTTGTACGACACCCGATGGGATGAGATGGGTTGGTCCTATTCTAAGCCGGGAACCACGCGGCCTATTACGCGGATTTATATATTACGTTGCACCTTTTACCTTTTACTCCTCTATCTTGACTTTCGTAAAATACGATATATTTTTACGTCTTAGAATTACTCTCAGTCATTGTCTAAATATGGTTATTACTTAGGATAATATTATTTTGCTAAATTATCCAAAAAAAACCACCTACGCTAGTGTTGTAAAAATAAGCACTGAAGCCGAGCGTTTAGCGCTGAGTCGACGCTCAAAAGCGTTGAAACACGTAGAAAACGCGAGCGTTTTAAGCGCCGACTCGAGCGTTTTACAACATTAACCTATGCACGTCTTGACAAATTAATCGCCACAAGTCTAACCAGTAGCGTTGCGTTTAGTTTTTTCCCTCCTTTAAGTTTTTATTATTAAAAAATCCTAATTAAATAGCGATTAAGTACGAATATAATTTTATAGGTGTAATTTTATGGCAATAAAGATTAGAGAAAAAAATATTTGGCCCAAATTTAAATTTCATGAATATTCCCTATTGTACAGAAAAAAATTCAATATTACATACGCCAGTCAGTATACAAAAGCGCTAATCTTGCAGAACAAACAGAATTCTTAAATGATCTATGGTTCATTCTAATCTGAATCTCGATCTTACATTTGCTATACTTACCGGCTCACAGAACAACCGATGCGACGACATATTATTCAGAATCAGTGATATAAATTTTCCCAATGAGGCATATTGAGATTCGAATCTTTGCACTGTTTCAGATACAAATGATAGAATCTGAACAGTGAGGCACTCTTGCCATGTCTAATCTGGCGTGATGAAATAGATAGCGATAGATACCTACGTCACACGGATTTCTTGACCATTAGAGAGACGTCACATATTTTGAAATTTAAAGAAATAATCAAATTATAACGGGCCTTCCAAAATTATTAGTTTAGGGTTTTAATACTTTATATTTATTACGTCTCGTAACTTGTGACTCGTCATATTGGATATAATATGTATGACTCTACTTTCTTGGTTAGCATTCATGAGCTGAGTTGCCTCATACGCATTTCGTTCCCATGGGATCTTTTGCGCTGCCCTTTGCCTAGTGAACCTGGTGGTCCAAATACTCCCTGTAACAGATTGTAGATTTCACCAGTAGGGAGGAGCTTGTATTCCTCTGGTGGATAAGCCGATCCCAATAAATTCATTCGCCGCGCCAATGCGATACAGCCTTTTGCCATTCTACCAATGTGCCCGATTTTAGACTCCAAGAGGGATATGAGATTTTTTTCTAAAATCAAATTACACTTTTCGACCTAGGATTCACACCCAAGTCCTCGTTATAGCTACGCGCATAATTATTCAGTAGATAAATGCCCCAGATGACACCAGGAACGACTACTACCGCAAAGTGCACGTATACTTTTCTCTACAAGTAAGGATCACACGCGCTCGTGAATTGCATGATTTAAATCTACCTGTAACAGCCTGCCGGATCCCTTGCTGGGTAGACTCAGGATACAGAGTTCCAAGCAGTAATACTTTCGTGGAAATATTTTATGGGTCTGCCTAAAAAAATAGGCTGACATATCGTCGTTGTCATACCAATATCTGCTATGTGCACTTTTTGGAAATTATGACATTTTCACTATTATGACTAGTTTACTAACCAAATTTTCGTATAAAAACTGCTATGTGATTCTAAGCATTATACGGTGAACTGCGGTGAACGTTTTATATTCAATATCTCAAAGTTACCTATAGGTACTTTTTGCACATAGCCGATATTGGTTTGACAACGACGATATAAAATATTTTTTAATGATGTGACCAAAAAGGGGCTTATTAGCTAAGAAAGAAAAGGATAGTAATTACTTGAAACTCTACCACCCTACCAAAAGTCCAAGATACTCCATGGTCACTCTTTTAAAAAATATATAATTATTATTTTATTACAACCATAATGTATAGAATAACTATAAATCATAAATATATTACTCTAAGCGGATTGAAAAAAAAGTGACCACAAGTATACTCACTTAGAGCCCTACGTCTCTTTCCTCTTTCAAAGTAGGGTGACCAAATATTGGGACGATTATGGACTTGTTGACATATAAGTAACGTATAATTCTCGAGCACTGTTTATTGCCGTGATTCTTTCTTTCTACGTACACACATGCCACATCTTCAATGAGTAGTAGTCTAAGTTTTTATTGCTGACTGCACTTTTTTTCATAATCTGTAAATTCATCTCCAAATGTTGCAAAAATTAAGGATAGTCTCCTAGGGCCGTTTTTCTGTATCTACAACGGTTGACATAGCTGGCCTTACTGTCCCATCTTAAAAATCCACCCTGTATATACAGACGAATTGAGAACCTTATTCGTTTTGAACTCGGTTATAATGGGTTTACAGCGTATTTAAACCGATTAGTTCTACCTTATGGTCACCCCACTGCGTCATAATGGGTGCGAGTGTGACACCGGGCTCCAGGTTATTATTCTTACTCATCATGGTTACTCGAGTTGTTTAAATCCTAGAACAGTTAGTGTTATGTCTGTAAGTAAGAGTTCAATTCTAGCAATATTATGACATTATTCAATTCGTTTTGGGTAATGAATTCCATAGTATAAATATGTCCTTTGACATGGTTCACTCATTTATAAAACAAAGTTACCACAACTCCTTTAGCAGTTTTGTTTTAGTCTGATTTTGCCGTAAAAAAGAGCCGTCTCTTATCACAGCAAAATAAGAATACAACAAAAACGTCGTAATAAGAACTCACAACTTTATTGGTAATAATGTTTTTTTGAGTTTTTTTGAGGTGCGATTATTGGAAACTTGATTGTTGAACGAGTTATAATTTTTGTATAATTAATTTCTGTATTACTGCATACTGCATTTTTACCTAAAAATAATAAAATAAGATATAAACACTATTAAAGACATTGTGTTCCTCGCTCATAAGTTATGGTAAATAGTATAAAATACAAGTAATCTATCGAATGATAAATGGTCTATGTTATATATAGCCTATGTTACTTTTGGATAAGGTAGCTTTTTAATGGTGAAAGAATCATTAAAATCGGATCAGTAGTACCGGAGATTACCCCGCACATCCAAACTCACAAACTTTACCTCTTTATAATATTAGTATAAATAGATATCTCCCCATCTGCTTTTCTACACTCCGTGGTCCCCATGAACATCATCCGTATAGTGACTGGGCCCGTACTTACGGGGTCGTTGAATAACGCTACCATCTCCCGTGGAGGTCGTAAAACTATCTATAAGATCACGCCAGATTCCTTGCTGGTTAGGCTCGTAATACTAAAGGACTAAACATTTGACATCGTCTGTCACGCCAATAGTTTAAGCCGTTATAAGTGTACTTTTGATAAAATATGGAAGTTTAATGACTCTTAACGTCTCCGACCACCCCTATGTTGACGAAATTTTATCCATCTATATAATCCTGCCAGATACCTTGCTTGCATGATAATAACGGTCATGAAGGTGTAATATGACGAGACGAATATTATCTTAAAAGAAATAAAGTGGAGTTTATTTGTCAAAAGGAATGGTTGATTCACATAGACAAGGTGGAACATAATGAATGTAAGACCTGAAAGCAGTTTGTTCTAAATCGGTAACTGAATTAATTCCAACAATTTTAATTGTATCTTACATACACCGTTACGCCTATATTCCCCAAGTGGGAGTGGCAGAGGTGTACACCCACGTTTCGCCGACGATGTTAGGTCCATTGTAATTATGGCGAGCCTATTGCCATATGCCAGACTCCGGACTCATAATGGAAAGTTTTCGTTAGAAAAACCACATTTGTCCGACCTAGGATTTGAACCCAGGACCTCGTGATCACAAAGCGATGCGCTTTGCCACTAGACCAACGAGGCAGTAATTGTATCTTACTTTTTTGTTTAATTTGCAAAAAATGCTGCTACTCCTTCAGTGCGCTATAACAAACTAAGTTATCCTTGATTCGAAACAATACGGAGATTTCAAATTCATTTTAAAACATATTTATCAATGCGCAAATATTCACATACAAGTTTCATTGTAAATTGGGGTATAAAAGTGCTTAAAAAAAGGGGTGAAAAACTTTAAATTTGGGAATTTGATTTTCGTATTGAATTTGTGAAGCAATTATCTAATTGGGGTGTCCGAGGTCTTGCGTTATAGGCGATATACCTTATTATATTAATACGTGAAGCAAAAACTTTGTACCCCTTTTTACGAAAATTGCGTGGACGAAGGAGTATGAAATTTCCCACACTTATAGTTTATATAGGAAGGAGCGCAGAACACATATACAATATTTTTTTAAAAAACATGCATAAAAATACATTAAATCTATAAAAAAAAAAAACATTACACACGCTACATATATTTGACACACACACGCATATATACTTTTTTGTTTATTGTAAAGGCTGTGGTGAAATTGAGAATATATTATATAATAATATATAATATTAATCTATTAATATTGTTTGTCTTTAATATTATTTGTCTATAGTCTTTCTGAATGTCAAACATAACCAGCAAACGATGAAAGAGTAGGTCGAATTTCGACCAATGGGCGACCACTAGTATGTATTATGTTTAATTACCTAAGCTGTTGCTTAGGTAATAATGAACGGTAGGATTGGTTCGACTCTTTATGATGATGAATATGATTTGTTTGTAGCCTGGGCCGATTGTCCTTGAATTCGAACACGTCGACTAAGCGGATCTGGCAAGAAATACGACCGGATGGACCCACGATGCTGACCCAAAAACTAGATACCGGTGAGTTTCCTTTTCAAATTATGATCATCATTGAGGTCATTCGCCTCAAGCCAGTTCTGTCAAACTACGTACGTGCGTAAATTAGACCAGTTGCCGGCCATTTAGATGCCCTCAATGCCCACATTACATAAATCGAATCAGCTCTTAATGTTTTTGTTATTTAAAGTAAATAACTTAACACCGTCACGCCTTAAATTACCTAAGTGTGGGTGGCAAAGGTGTCCTGCGTACACTCTGTTATCACCGACGATGTTAGGTTCCAATGTAATCACGGGCGAGCCTATTGCCATATGGCACACAATGCCAGACTTCGGACCGATACTGTAAATTTTGCGATAGAACAATCACACTTTCTGACCCAGGATTGGAACCTAAAAACTCGTAATCTCTACGCGCATTATTCACTACTAGAGTAAAGATGCCGCCTTTTTTCTTATTCCTACTTATATTAAAATGTGAAAGGTTGTATGTTTGGATGTTTGTTACTTAATCACGCAAAAACGGCTTAACGGATTTGTATGAAATTTGGCACACAGATAACTTATTACTTGGATTAACCCAAAAGCATACTTTTTATACCAGAAAAAATGTTAGTGTCCTGTCTAAAATCAACGCGGAAGAAGTCAGAGGGTAAAAATTAGAGTAAATAAAGGTAACAATTTTCCTAAGAAAGCATCTGTATTGTTAGTCCTAGGGCGGTTCGTTTGACTTATCCTTTAATGTATCTGTACTTAGTACTCTTTTACTGTAATATCATAACAGACTTGGCAACAGATTCCTTTCCCTGGAGGATGAGCCTGGCGGAAGTGTCATGCTACACGCTGGAAGTGCAGGCGGGCTCCGACCGGCAGGGCCGCGAACGGCCCGCGGGGGCCCTGCGCTCTACTCTCAAAACCAACGATGTAGTGATCCCCCGGACCGTGCTGGAGCTGATCACCACCTCCATCACGCTATCAGTGGTCACCAAAACCATACAAATGAAAACCCCAGAGCCAAAGAAGGAACGAAAAAAACAGACTGAAGTTAACGTTAACGAAGAGGTATGAGATCTATCTACAGAAGTAAAACAAAAACAATACAATCTACTTTTGATAAATCCGGGAGCAATTAAAAATATCTCTCCCTCTCTCTTTATCATCACGCCAGATCCCTTGCGGGGTAGGCAGAGAGTACAGAGTTCCAACAGGTTCTTTCCTTACATACCTCTCTGGCTTCCTCCACTCTCATAGTTCGTCTCATACACGCTCGCCGGTTACGGAGACTCTTGACTTTTCCTTCAGATAAGACTCTGTTTATTTGGTCGTGGTAAGATAGTCTAGGTCTTCCCCGGTACCTGCATCCTTCCACTTTCACATTGTATATCTGTTTTGTCATTCTTTCATCTGGCATTATTTCTATATGCCCGAACCAACGGAGCATGCCCTTTCTCATCTTTACACCGATACTATCTTTCATACCTACTCGCTTTCTTACTACGCTGTTGCTAATGCGGTCGGTCAGCTTCACTCCGCATCTTCCGTAGAGCTCGCATTTCTACCACATTTATCTTCCACGCACTACACTCTTCTCAATATGTCAGCGGTGTATTTCCCATCCTTACTATAAAAATATCAATGTTAATATCAGCCGCTGCTATCCCACTATTGGGCAAAGGCCTTCTCTCTCAAATCCAGAGGAGAGGGGAGAAAGACCCAGTATGGTGCGATGGAGAAAAAAAAGACAGATCTACAATAATTTGTTTATAATATTTTATGTATGGCCAGTTAAAGATATTCTAATTATTTCTAATGTAGGCACACTTAATGCTGTCCTCTTCTATTTTCATTTCATCTCCCTATCGCTCTAAGGTTTCCTGGAAGAAAATTCAATATTGAGTAAAGATCGCATTTGTACGTAAACTTTACTTTTTAAAATTGTTGATTATCAATATATACGTACCACTAGCTGTACTCGCAACTTCGCGTTATTTTAAGGCGCGTATTAACCCCTTTTTTGAAGATAAAGGGAGTCTAGGTCCTTCCCCTGGCTTAAATCTATTTCCTTGCCGAAATTGATCAAGATCCGTTTAGCGGCTTGGGCGTTAAAAGGTAACAGACAAACATATAGACAGATACTATCGAATTGATAATATTAGTATGGATAAAGAATGCAACTAAATTATTTTTTAGGCTAATATATAGATAATGAAATTAATCAAGTAATTTGAGACCTATTCAATCTCTATCACGCTGTTACGCTTATTTAAATTAGATATTATTTATTGAAGTAAATTATGCTGGCTGCGAACAGCGCGAGACCATCACGTCCCGTGATGATCTTTGGGGAGGACTTGGTCCTGCAGTGGACGTCCTGGCCGATGATGAAATGATGTTGAAAACAAGTATTAATGCATTTAAGTGTTTACAGAAGATGCGCTACTTCAGCACGGGGCTATCATTCAAGCCCAGTACGTTAAAAGAATTCGTTCGAGGACCGTCGAGGTAAGTTACGTTTCTTGACTCTTAGGATATTTAGAATATATTGATGACAAATTGTACAGAAACATTCAACTTACGAGACCTTCGAATAGTATCGGAAGATTTTGGCCCTATACTATTCTTATATAAGACTTATATAAGTTTTTACGAAAGTTTCATCTATATTCATGGAGTGGTTTTTGTCTGATGCCGAACTAACAAGCAATAAATCTAAAAAAGGATGTGTTCATAAAAATCTAAATAGTCAAACCCAATCATTTTTTAGAAGTATTTTAAATGTACAGAAATAAACCCATTGTAATTTGTTGTGTGTTGTTTATCCAGAATTTACCTAGCCGGACATCAATATCCGTGTTCTTTCTACTCTTTCCCGTTCACAAAATCACCTGTCAAACAAATCATTTTCACATGACTTAACAATTAACGGGTTTGTAAAGGACATCGTCGAAAATGGCCCCAGAACCAACAAACATGTGACTTATACCATAATGATTTATCTGTTTTTAACCGACTTCAAAAAGGAGGAGGTTCTATGTTCGGTTGTATGTATGCTTTTTTTTTTTTTTTTTTCTGTGTTTTTTTTTTTTTTTTTTTTTTTTTTTTTTTTTTTTTTTTTTTTTTTTTGTATGTTCAGCGATATTTCCGTCAATTGTGGACCGATTTTGATATTTTTTTTTGCATTGGGTTTAGTATATCTCCAAGGTGGTCCCATATTAATTTTATTGACATTGGACCCTGGACTTAGAAGATACACCAGGGAACTCCTTAACGACAAACAATAGGCATGTGTAAATTGCGATATTATGGGTATTACGTCAATCCTATAGGTACCCTACTATAGAATTCACTGGTCACTTAAAATTGTAAAATAAAAATCTTTTATAAAAAAAGGTAAACCGACTTCAAAAAGCAAAAAAAAAAATATATTTGAAGTCGGTGCCAAGTAACCGACTGCACCAACCAGCACCGACTTCAAATATATTTTTTTTTTTGCTTTTTGAAGTCGGTTTACCTTTTTTTATAAAAGATTTTTATATGATAGTAATTGCAAACATTCATATCTAACGGACGATTTGCAATCCAAAACGAATATTTCAATGAACTGTAAGTACTTAAATCAAAGTTGCCAACGTCATTCCCGAATGTCAACGTTGTTATTTAATTACGGTTGGAGATGACAACCCTATCAATCGGTTATATTCAATCGATTACATTCAATAATGATCGATTTGAGTGTGTATTTTTACATAACAACAATTTTACAAATGTATTGTTGGCTACTAAATTTTAACCTCAAGATCTAATACTTTTTTTGCAATAATGCGATTCCCCCGCTTGTCCGTTAAATAATAAATGCATGAAGATAATTTGCAGGTAACTTGAAATTATACACGCATTTTTTCATTGTTATTGATTCTGGGGAAAATCATGTATGGACGCAGAACAATGTCCTTTGCCATAGAGTTGTGTCTGACACAAAAATAAACATCGTCATGTCTTAATTGTCTAGGCAGTGATTCCGAGAGAGACGCTATTAGGACGCAATGTAATAGGGCGAGCATATTGCCATAGGGCACGATTTTAGACTTCTGACTGCCACTCAGAAGTTTTCGGTAAAAAGCCACGTTTTGTCCAATGCGATACCGAATCCAGGCACCAAACTATGCGCCAATATATAAAAGAACATGTCGTACTTATTGTACATCTTTCCCTAATGATTTCTGAAATTAATCTTTAACTTCATATATATCCTGATATTTTTATGTATGCACAAGTATTTAAAGATACGTCTTTATTTTCAGGAAAGTGAAGCAGAACGTTGAGGTAAGTTTAACTACACCTATTTACTAAAACACTTAGTTAAATATATCTCTTTTGGAGTAAGTGAATAGTATTTGCCTTATAAATTAAATGAACCGTCAACATAGGCGTAGCGGCGAGTTCCTACATATTCATTTTATAATATGTTTGTTAATCTTGAGAGGAACCGGCATTAAGTGAATATAAATCTGATATGTATGACTCAAAATGTCCTACCCGCATTCAGTACAGAGCAATAGTGCACTATTTTAAACAATGCTTAGTTAATAGTTAACAGTCTTTAGCTTCCCAATTATACCACAAAAGCCTTAAGCAACATCTTAATTATCAAGTGTCGTGTCCCACTTACTTTGATTGCACAGGAATTTAAAAATATAATCTTATCAGTATCTATATAATCGTATATTTGAAATGGAATTATAGAATTTCATGCATTAGTTGACGGGGTATCTGTGCGTCAAGTGCCGAATTGAGTTCAACGACCTTTGTATGTCGGTTACTGCGCAGAGTTTGTTCGTGCATCGTGCAAAATATATTTAGACTGCGATAAATCTAAAACATTTTTATTTCATCTGTGTGTTTGTATCTCATTAAGAATATTGATCGTTTTTAGATTGCCTTTAATTACCAGATTGTTTATGTAACCTATGGTTCTAGATTATTTGAAGGCAGCAAGATATAAAATTAGTCGCAAAACTGATAGATATTAACCTAATAACTGTATTATTATTAAACTGATTATGGTCTGAGAGGATTCTACATATAACTGTCTAAATCCATAATTATTATTTGTTAAAGTTTTGTGTTGCTTAAAGGGCTATTTAGAAACTTGCAAGGTACCTATAAACTCATAAACGCGCGTGGTCGCGTGCGACCGCATATTTATTCACTATATTGTATGAGGTCGTTCGCCTCTGTTAAGAGACATTTTGGACAAATTGCGATTGCATTTATTCCTCTACTCGAAATCAAGGTCGTGATCGAATATGAGACAGATTAGAATTTTTTTTTTTTTTTTTTAGCCCGACACTAGGATTTATTCCTGTGTCGTGGGTGCGTTTACAAACATGAAAATTCACACACAAATACCCAGACCGGAACAAATAATTGTGGATCACACAAAGATTTGTCCCGTGCGGGAATCGAACCCGCGACTATTAGACACAGTGGGTGGAGCGACCTAAGCTCTTAACCACTGCGCTAATCGCAGAAATTAGATGGAGGAAGTATAGGGGAGACTTAGACATGATCAAATTAATACCTTTCTCGGATGAAGAATAGTGTAATAAGTAACCGATATAAGTTAGATTTATGTTGGAAGTATGTTGAATTGGTGTGGGTTACTTGAAGAGGACGTCTATCTATCTATCCATATCATCACGCCAGATCCCTTACGGGGTAGGCAGAGAGTACAGAGTTCCAACAGGCTCTTTCCTTACATACCTCTCTAGCTTACTCTACTCTCATAGTTCGTCTCATACACGCTCGCCGGTTACGGAGACTCCTGACTTGTCCTTCAGATAAGACCCGGTCCATTTGGTCATGGTAAGATAGTCTAGGTCTTCCCCGGTACCTACATCCTCCCACTTTCGCATTGTATTTCAGTTTTGTCATTCTTTGGATCACCAACGGAGCATACCCTTTCTCATCTTTACACCGATACTCTCTTTCATACCTATTTGCTTTCTTACTACTCTGTTGCGAATACGGTCGGTCAGCTTCACTCCGCACATCTTCCGCAGAGCTCGCATTTCCACCGCATTTATCCTACTTTCATTCTCCTTATTACATACCCAGCTCCCCCTGCCATATAACAGCGTTGGGACAAGCACTCCATTATGTATGGCCAGCTGCGCCTTTCGGCTTAAGTGCCGGCTCCCAAGTAGCTTTCCCATCGCGCCATTCACTCTGTTCCCTGCACTCACTCTTCTCTCTATGTCAGCGGTGTATTTTCCATCCTTACTGAATGCACATCCAAGATATACAAACTCATTCACTTGCTTCAGCACATCGTTCCCAACCACAATCCTTGTGAAGAACAAGAACGAATGTTCTGGTTTCTTCCCGTTCAAAAACCATAATTTTGGTTTTCTTCACATTCAAATGTAAGCCATTTTTCATGCAGTCTTTCATAACTGTGACTAGTGATTGCAGATCTGTGGCTGTTGGCGCTATCAAAACCGCGTCATCCGCATATAGTAGATGATTTACCACTAGATCACTCATTTGTACACCTTCATTCATCGCTTTCAGTCTTTGAAGACTTTTATCCAAATATATTATAAACAGTCTAGCGGACAACACGTAACCCTGCTTGACGCCGATTTCAACGTCAAACCAGGGTGACATGTTACCATCCACCCGTACGCATGCCTTGCAGTCCACATAGGTGGACTGGCCGGCCCGCAGCAGAGTGCCATTTATACCATATTCAGGCAAAATGTCCCAAAGTCTCTGTCGCACAACTCTATCAAACGCCTTCTCCAGATCCACAAAACCGCAGAAAACCTTCCGGCCCACTGCCAGATGCTTCTCTACGATGTAGCGAAGGGAGAAAACTTGATCCGAACATCCTCTTCCGGACCTGAAACCCCCTTGTGCCTCGCACAACATTCCATCGGACTTCTCGCGCATTCTCCTTTAAACAATTTTACCATACACTTTGGCTGCCAAGCTGGTCAAACTAATGGCTCTGTATTTGGCGCAGTCATATTGTGAACCGACTAACACGTCACAATATGACGTGTTAGTCGATTTACAAAAAGAATATATTAAGCAAATTTGTGAGTATTGGGTTGCCTGAATACCTAGATGAAGCGAAAGAGTAGCGTTGAACATTCTAAAGGAAACCAATTGATTTTTTCGTAATGGTACGTGTTCGTTCCGTGATCGTTTCGTTGTTAAATTTGTATTTATTTTTGTTATAAATTCTTAACCACGTGTCTGATTGAAAAAAAACTAGATACTGATGAAAATAACGGGTTTTATTGAATAAAAAGGTTTCTAAAAATGTTTTCAACATTTACTACGTCGTTTGTCGTCAGTGAAATGTGGGTGTACAAAGTACACCTCTGCAATTTCCACTTGGGAAAACATATTTTAGGACCTAATGTCGTCGCCGAAATAATGGCGGACAAAGTACACCTATCGTGGGTGTACATAGTACACTTCTGCCGCCTCCGCGCGAGGAAATATATTTTTCGGCCGAACAAACATCGTCGCTGAAATGTAGAGGTACAAAGTACACCTATCGTCGGAGAAATATGAGTATAAAGTACATCCACAATTCTCAACAACTCGCGTCGGTCTCACTGTGGCAGATTTTAGCCACTGCTTACGGATCTGTATTTAATTTAAAAAAAAAAACATTGCTTTTTTTTCTGAAACTTTGGTTTATTCAATTTTATTAGGAAAAAACATGTTTTATTCCGCGTCAGCTGTCATTTTTTTTTGCGAATGAGTCTGGAAAATAGTAATGTATTTTGAAAGAAACGGGAAAGTTTTTTTCCACGCTACGAAAGAGGTGGGAAGGAATTGTAGCAGTTTGCGAGCTGTAATCTCTGGTTATAGGGATTTAGGCGTGAATGTATGTACGTATGAACTGTTATCTCTGTTTATTAGGATATAGGCGTGAATGTATGACGTATGTATAACATTTAGACTTACTTTTAGACTTATCGTTAGACTTTCAAAACTAGAAGGTATGTGAGATACAAACTATGACGGCCGGAACACATCTGGCAGTAAAAACCACGCTGACGTAAGCCTCGTCAAAAGTTTGCTAGTTCTGAGGTTATAAAGGCTAGAGAAGTGCCTCTTCGTATGCCTAAAGCAATAATATCGCACCAGTATACTCAGAACTATCAGGGATCTGGCGTCACCACACCAGATTTCTTACGGAAACAACATTATCTCTTACTAACCCCTTGGTCTTAGTTTAAACTCCTGGGTGACATTTCACTAATACGCGCGGCAGTAAGAAGAAAAGTGAACATAGAACTGCGCGAGAATACACAAGTGGAATGATTAAACTAGATATTAAATAGACTATTTTCATGGAAACAGGCGGAGGTAAAGCCAGTGGAGCCCACTAGTTCACGGAGCGACACGGTCGGACCGGTGGTCTCCCTCGGCTTCCACGTGCACGCGGACACGCCGCCCGTCATCATCAGGATGGATCACGACCAGGTAATACGGCCCATCATCATCCGAATGAATCACCACTACGTACCACGTAGCCCATCAACATGATAATGCAAAATATATCTGCAGCTTAAAATCATAATCTACGCAATAAAAAAAATGAAATCGTGTTCCAGAAAAGTTTTGTAAAAACAAAGCTGCCAAAGCTGCTGTGGCAGTCTTTAGGGTAGCTTTTGACTTGCAATGCACGTGTTTCAGCTGAAGATAGATATAGACATAGCAGCGAAAGTAGTTATTTCTTTTTGTAAAACATTATTATAGAAGTTTAGTATGAGTTTATTAGTTCTGAATAAATAAGGCGTACTTCTCATTACTACTCATAATAATATATAAGTTACCCATTTCATTCATAATTTTGGTTAAAAATCGATCTACCTAAAGCGATTTAGAGTTAAATATTGAAAGGGATAAATTGGATTTATTAATCTCGCTATACGAAGCGAAATTCCGTAGAGGTCCATCAAAACTATATCACCTTACCATAAACTTGCAATGCGCGTGACAAAATTACCATAGACCAATAAAATAAACATTTTATTTAATGTGACAAACTTATAAACAACGAATTGTAAGTTATATAAATTCGCTTTAGCTTAATTACATTATACTTATAAAATTCAGCTGTCATAATAATATGAAATTACATTAAGCGACGCAGACGCTGCCCGCATAAAAACAAATCATTGACCGTTGTTCGAGGACTGTCGTATTTGATATTTATACCAACAGATTCTTGACATTGAAATTACACAATAGGTGTTTACAAATATATATATTTAACTTTGCTTTGCTTTGACACATACGCTAAATTTTAGAAACATAATGATTTTTCGCAACACAAGATAGATCAGCAGTAAGAAAACGATCGCTGCACCGAGTACGACGACCAATATTTCTATCATGAAGTACTTGGGCCAGGAGGCGTTGGCGGCGGGTGCCCGCAGGTGCTCGCCGCCGCCGTGGCGCAGCACGTGCTCAGTCCACCACACGGCTCGCTCCAACGGCGTCTGCGGCTGGTCGTTCACTATGTAGCGAAGGTGCTTGATGTTTTCCCTGTAGCTGTTTATATGGATCTGTTTAATATCATTCTAGGATTTCTAAAGAGGAGCCATGGGGATAGTGGATATCCGAATCGTCAGCCGGTACGGTTACAAAGACCTTTACTAAGTCCTAGTATTTTGAGAGGAATGTAGATTATATATTCCACGTAACACTACCGCTGATAGCCTTATATAGATGGTGTGAATTCATATTCATAACTACAAACGTTAAATACAAAAGGGATCGTCGGATGCGTCCTGTACTTACTTGATTGGGCGATATTTCCTATTAGTCCTGGCAGAACCCAGGTGCAAAAGATGTCCCTTACCTGTCGTTCCCAATAACCTTCGTGGCTGCATCTATCAAGTCTTGAGCGGTCATAGTGAGCACGTCGATTTGCTCTGCGATACCCAACTCCACGCATTTGTTGACGTTATACCACTGGTCGCCCAGCATTGGGATGCCCACGATCGGCACGCCGGCGTCTATAGCCTCGTCTGTGGACTGCAGACCGCCTTGCATCACGAACACTTTTATTTTTGGATGCACTGTAACAAAAATTAAAAATTTAGTTGACTTTTCCTATACTTTGTTGGTCTGTACCACAATTACTAAAGGAGAATATAGAAAGGAGAAAACAGACTTACTAGGAACTTTGACTGTGTGTTTAAGAGGACATTGTATGATAGTTTTGATTTTGACCGTAAAATTAAATATTTTGTGTGAAAATCTAAAGTAAAACAAATACCCTTCTTCTGTTTAATTTAAAATACAAAATCAATATTAGGTATGTGATTGTCGTTTCGGTGCCTCATTCTCTAGATGTAATAAATAAGAATAACACTAAATAAAAAAATCGGACTATCATAAATTACCCAATTTGTTACACTTTATTTTAAAGTGATTTTAATAGTATTTTGTTCAGAATAGACGTGATATTCCGCTTGATTTTAGTCGAGTTTTATATTAGTGCCCTACTGTCTGTGATGAGTGTGAGCTGAAATCCCTCGAACTTCGGTACTTGAGCATATTTGATCTTGTCGTCTTACTCTGCCATTTTAATCCAAAACTATTAATGAATCTGTATTAAACCCAACATATTCCTCATACATAAATTGACTTAAACATGTTACAATAAACTAATGACCGTATGTATTCAAAAATAATACATGAAAGTAGTAAAAACATAAAAATTAACGCACTTAATAAATCTCTTTGCGGAAACCACTTTTGTATCTTCAAGTTCTTCGGGTTGCGTTGGAGGTTGTTGCCATCGAATTTCCATAAGATGTCATAGGGCAAAGCCTCGAAAGCGTCCAGCAGCGAGTTTACCAGGTCTGGATCCATCACGGAAGTTTGCACGTTTGTCCCGAAACTCACGTATATCACGCCTCTCTCCGAATTGTCTAGATATGTTTTTAAATCCTGAAGAGAATAAGTTAAATCTTGTATCTTAATTAATAATAACATTAAAAGACAAACTAGTATATTACCTGTGGTAGTTCCTTAACAGGCTGTAGATGTAAGGCTCCCAGGTAGACAACGCTGGGTGGAACTGGTCTATTGTTGCCAAAGATCGGATGCGAATTCAAAAACAACATTTGCACGTTTCTTTTCATTTCTTGCACAGACGGCGCGTCCGGTCCGAAGCGTTCCTTCAGCAATTCATTTTCAATCTCTTCACTTCTTTTTACCATCCAGTATATCCTCCATTCTAGATAAGCTCCATTGATTTGCTCCCAGAAAGTAAGATCCCTGAATTTGCTTCTATAGAAATTTGGGTAATACGTCGGGTGCCATGCCAAGCCACCCATCATCTCAAAATGCTCGGCACATCCGAAAAATGACGAAAACCAAATAACTGGTGCTTTAAAAAAATGGGACATTATTAAATGATAATTCCCCATCGCTTCTACGAACAGTAAATCAAACTTCTGTGTCTTATCATTTATCAATTGTTTCACTTCTGGGAGGTCGAATTGGTATGAGATTAATGATAGCAAACCTCTGGTTGACTCCTCGGATAAAATCGCGTTTACGTCTAAAAGGACTCCACGCTTCCGTGTCTTTTGCCCTACGCCATCCTGCAACAGCTGTGCCATTACTTGATAGGCCCGTCCGCTATCTATTTCTGTGATGTTGTCGCGAGGCCTGTTTTTAGGTAGCGCCGGGTTCGGCGTGATGACGACCAGTTCATGTCCACGCCTGGCCAACTCTAGCGTCAGCGCCCTAAAAACGACTTGGTGGCTTATGGAAGGTATCGGAAATATTCCCAGAATCCTTGCGGCGTCCGAATGTATCGTGGATGTATGAATGAAGAAAAAAACTAAAATCTTCGGAAGCAACATGCCGTTCGGCGGCAGACAGCGAAATAATGTCGGCGTTCCGTTTATCAACCATTTATTATCAAATAAATGAATGAATCGTAGGGAAATAATCTTAATCTTCAATATTATCACTTATATTTGAGTGAATGCAAAGGAACCAGCTGCGTCTATTGTCACTAGCACATTGGGTATACCCGGCACCGACTAGTTTTATCGACGCCATTGTATGCTTGCTATCAACAAATATGTACACATCTAATAGTAGCGACGTAGTAATGTTCCCTAGTTTCGAGTTAGTGATTATTGATTTACTAGAAATATCAGATATCACTAGTTTAAATTGGTCTAAATAGTCTCCTCCGCGATATAATACCTATCATTCAAAAATAAAATAAGACTAAGTGGTTAGGAAGAAATAGAACATTATATATACATTTAAATCGGACATTTTTCTAGATGATAATTAATCCGCGGTTGGATGGTCACGTACCGGCCGAGTGACGCGATTGCATTACAATAATCGTATTAGCGTTTCCGCGGGAGCCGGACAAAGCACGGTGTACAACCTGCGTCTATAATCGAGGGCAATATTTGAGCGCCACATAAAGATAACGACATAAAAGGATTAACGTCACACTGTACGAGTACACTTGAGGTTAATTTACACTAAACTTTCCAAATTTTCCAGAGCGACGGGACTTCTCAGGTGGCTTGCAGTACCGCTATAAGTACCGTTTTCAGATCAGGTTTAGCGACTGCTAAACCTGATCAATGACTTTGATGATTGACTAATCGAGAGCTTTTAGTCCGATGTAGTTAGCCGTGAAATTTTACCCAACAAGCGGAAAAAAACATCTATGTATATCGCCACGCCCGATCTCTTACGAGCCAGGCGGAGAAAGTCTAGAGAAATATCTACTTTCCTAGAATATCGTTAAACTTGTTGTCATTTTCAAGAAAATAGAAATTATTTGGTGGCCTAATTTTATTGCTCTTTAGACTTTGTATAAAAATGTATTCCGTGTGAAGCGTTTTGCGCTCGAGTGTAGGTTACAATGTGATTAATTATCGACGCGCGTAACAATGATTGCTTAAATCAATGGGCACAAAGGGTAACGAACTATTTTAAATAGACGCTTAAATATTAGAGATAAAAATTTTGTCACGGGTTTAGTTCCGCAAAACAGAACAATTCTGTAACACGCTTCTCGGTTTTTAAACTGTTAATGAACACTTATTCTTTGCATGGAAACTATAGGCCGTAAAAATAGAAATTAAAAGAAAGAAAAAAGAAAGAAGTTACGAAGTGGTTTTTTCAGTTATGGTAAATGTAAAATTAGCTCAAGTAATTTGTAGCTGTATATTCTGTATATATAAAGTGTTTGACACAATCGAGTTTAAAACTTCAAAAATATCTTCCTTTTCCTTCTGCACCGATTAGAGCGTTGCGGTTGTTGATAGTCAATCGCAAAGGCGATTTTATTATAGGGCTTAAAATATTTTGTATATTCTGAATATTATAAAAATTTATACTTACATTGCTTGACACGAGGTTTAACTTGTTACTTTCTTGTGTATATTGATGTTAATTTACATAAATCATTCTACATTTGATTCTGGTTTTGTATAAAAAATGTAACTAACATGTTTACAATCGTATCAACCCGTATCGTATCAAGATGGCTTTTAATGTTTATATATATTTTAAGCCCGCAACGTGGGGATGAATGGATAAAAAATGAAAAAAAAACTGTTTTTTCAATGCACTGTGTATAAATTTAAAAAGTAAGTGCTATAACTGAAGTTCTATTGCCTCTCATTGTAGGGTATTAGATTTAGAATAGGAAACTGGAAAAAAAACTTTCAACGTCATCGTAAAACAATGTCTGTCATGCTAGAACAAACATAATTCTTTTTAGAATGTCTAAAGATATTTAAAAAAAAGAGTGCTTTAAGTCTTAATATATTTCCATATTAACTTGAAATAGTTTCATTTAAAGGCTACAATTTATTTGTTATTTAATCAAGAAAGTAATAAAACTAAGCATAGTTGGCTTTGAATGATATTAATACAGTATTTCTAACTTTGCTTCGCCTTTACCTTTCTACTTCTATAAAGTCTTAGTAATTGACGGCAAACGACTATTGTTAAAGTGACTATGGCCATGGTGGACGCCAGCAGGACAGCTACGACGTCAGCCATCAGGTAATCCAGCCAGGTGACATTGGCGGAGGCAGCTCGCAGGTGTTTCGCGTTGCCGTGCCGCAGCAGGTGCTCGGTCCACCACACCGCTCGCTCCAGAGGCTTCTGCGGCTGGTCGTTTACAAGCATCCGCAGTTTCACCATGTTCTTCTTGTAACTGGGGTTGAAAACTCAAGTTATCAAATGTTTGTAAACGAACCCACGACACAATTAATTCCTAATGTGGGCGATTTTAATAAAAATAACAATTGCATACTTTCTTGTAAGTGCGTATACATCTTTGATATATTTTCATATAATATGGACATTAGGCTGGAATTAATCAAAACATGCCAAAAACGATTTAAAATACCCTATACTCGGTATTATATCTATAACAACCATGAATGTAAACATTTTCGTCGAAAACACGTTAAATGAATGCATAAACAAAACAAATGGATTTAGCAATAATTAATATACTCGTGTTTGCTACAGGGGTTTGAGATGCTTAGTCCAGATGATGTTTTGTAAGATGTCGTATTATACCTATAATTCTAAGTGCATGGGTTTCAAGAAAAATAACTCGTTAAGATCACACACATTAGATTCTCCTTTAAAAGGTACCAACATTTAGGTATAAAAAAATTGTTTGTATCAATAAGCTCTTATAATCTCAAACGTATATCCTGGTAATCGTTAGATAATTGCCAAGCAAACATAATTATCTAGTGATTAGTAAATCACTTTAGTATATATACAACCAAGATTGGTAAATATTGAAGGTTCATTATGTATCTTTCGATATTCATCTAATTATATGTACCTTGCAATTATACAATTAATTTAATGAATAGTTACATGTGAACCGTTCCCTACTTACCTATCATCGTCGATAACCTTTCTGATCGCACTCGCCAAATCTTGTGCGGTCATAGTAAGTGCAACGACCCTCGCCCCAATTCCAAGTTCCTCGTACTTGTACGCATTGTAATACTGATCGCCGAGCATCGGGATGCCGACTAATGGCACACCGGCGTCTATTGCCTCGTCAGTGGACTGCATACCACACTGTGTTACAAACACTTTTATGTTTGGATGCACTGGAAAATAAATCTTAATTAAATCAACTGTAGGGTCCACATCAAATTTGGACAACGGGTTTTAGAAAACATAGTGACTAACGATTCTGTCTTTAAGTACATTTGCTTTAGTTTTATTTCTCGTCACATAGGCGATACTGAATATTCAGTATATGAAATCAGTCTTAATTTAAATGAATAATAAATTTTTCCAATTATTGAGCCAGAGAGGTATGTAAGGAAAGAACCTGTTAGAACTCTGTACTCTGGCGTGATGATATAGATAGATAGATTATTCAGTATTTTGAACTTCCCACTGCCATGCATTAATTATTCTGAAATGTTTCATTTACTTTGTGTTCCAATAGTTATGGGATGTCACTTATGACCGCTGCTACCAGATGTTGAATCGCTAACCGGTTAACTCTTTAAAACCCTCATGTAAATTTATCAGATGGGCGTACGAATACGAAAGTGCTCAAAACATATGTGCAAATTTTACAACATTCATGATACAGCTTGCAACACTCATCTTCTAGGTATCTTACTTAACATACTTAGCAAATCTCTTTGAGGGAACCACTTCTGCGTCTTCAAATTTTTAACTTTCCTCTCCAATCCATCCCCGTCATATTTCCATAATACATCATATGGAAGAGATTCAAAGGCATCCAAAAATGCGTCAAGAAACTCCTTGTCCATCGCTGATGGATGCACATTCGTTCCCAAGCTCACGTACACTACACCTCGGCTTGAATTATCTAAATACGCCTTTAGATCCTGCAACGAATTGTTACATTGTTAATGTCTAGTTATTATGTTAAGGATATTGTGCCCGGTATAAGAGCACTATTTTTGCTCCCTATTACATAACATTATCGTGATCGTGGAGATACACATCTAGGGTAATATATATCGTGGGATATTTTTTTTTAATTGGAAAATTATATTTTACCTCGGGCAGTTCCTTCACTGGTTGGAGATGCAGTCCACCCAAAAATATCATACTGGGCGGTACAGGACGATTGTTGGCGATAATCGGATAAGAATTTATAAAGAACAACTGAATATTTTCTCTTAGTTCAAAGATGGTCGGTGCATCAGGACCGTATCGCATCTTAACTACATAATCCTCTATCATCTCATACCTCCAGAATAATTTCGCCATTTTAAATTCCATGTAAATTTCATGTAGTTTCTCCCAAAGCGATAAACCTCTAAACTTAGTTCTGAAGAAACTGGGATAGTACAGCGGGTGGCAAGCGATCGCCCCCATTGTTGCGTAATTCTGTGGGGTACCGTAGAACGATGAGAACATTATTACTGGCGCGTTAAATTTTTTAACTGCAATCAAGGGATAATACAAAATTGCTTCTATTATCACAAGGTCGAACTTTTGCGTTTCATCGTCTATAACATTCTTCACTTCGGGTAGTTCCATTTGGTACATTACGATGTGTATGAAACCCTTTATCATGTCGTCGTTTGAAGTTGCATCTGTGTCCATAATAATACCTCGCTTTAATAGTTTCTGTCCTCTAACCTTTTTTCTTACTTCTTTCAACATTTCATAGGTTACTCCAGTGTCGATTTCGGTAATATTGTCTGGAGGTCTTTCTTTGGGCAGTGCTGGGTTTGGCGTGATGACAACTAGCTCATGTCCACGTTTAGCAAGCTCTAAAGTTAGTGCTCTAAATACCACTTGATGGCTCACAGATGGCATCGGAAATATTCCTAATATACGAGCTGATTCTACACATAATGTGGCTGAATAAATGCAGCAAACGAATAATATTTCTTTGCGCATATTTACAGCCGTAATTTTTTCAAATTATGATATCGACTGCGACAGTATCGTATTAAAAAATCTTTTTATACATCATATTGTTATTATCTTTAGTGGCACATGCACAAGAATAGAGTACTGCAGGGTATAGACCGTCGGTATTTTTACTAAACGAAAAGTTGTTACTATGAAAAATATGGTATCAAAGACTGACTCAATCAGTGGTTTATCTCACCGAAAATTATATAACAGGCATGCTACTCCCCCATATTAACCGCATAGAAGTGCCCAGATTAACGCATTGGTGTCTATTTCTGCTGCTGTTTCAATTTACTTTCGTATTTGCTAACGTCGCGACGTCTCTATTCCATTTACAATCCCACTGTGGCATTACGGCAGTGGGCTGAATAGTGCACATGATAACTAGCAGAGAGGTTCTGTAAAGATGTCTTAATGTCCACTTCCTTGCACATTAAGGCCTAAAGAGATTAAAAGTAAATCAGGATTAAGAATAATGATTAGCTGTAAAAATTTTATGGAGAGTTTTTAATGGGTAGATCATTTATATCTATTGATACATCTTGATTTTTAACAGCATAGGTATTGTATAGCCACCTTTATATTATCGAGATATTACATAGATTATTTACCTATATTATTTCGTAATTAATTATGTGATTATTGCCGAACAATCGCTATGAATTATAATCACAATAAAATAATCATTTTCTCGATAATATAAGTTAGATCATGTTTATTTCTAATTATCATTCTGATAACGTCATTGGCCGCCCTTTATCCTACACCAGATAACAATCCACATTTCCGTTATGTAAGGATAAAAATTTAATGGTATAACGACGTTATATAATCGTCGATATGACTACATTCCCTCACTCAGTTATGCTATTCATCATCATCATCTTTAGCCAAAAGACGTCCGTTGCAGGACCAAGGTCTACCCAAAAAGATTCACAACGCTCGGCCACCAATCCCTCTAATCCGCATCGTTATCGGTCTAATCCGTATAGTTATCGAGCAGCAACCAACTCAATTTCCTGTAAATATTAATAAATAGCGATAAAAAGAATAAAAAAACATGCATCAAAGAATTCAGTTATCACTTATTTGGTGATACAAGTGGCGTTTGGTGATAACTTTTGCGTAATACAAATACTCACAGAATGTTTGGCAAATTCCCTAAGCGGGGGTGTCAGAGGTGTTCTGTGTACACAAAAATAATATCGATAATAAGCCATACATACGTGGTTATAATAATTACGTCTTGTCTGTCGGACGGTGATAATGTAAAAATTTATAGGCCCCTTTTTGGAAGTGTGAACACAAAATAAACTATGTTCCCTTTTTTTGCTTCTTTGCATGTATTTCTTTATATACAGGTCCACGTGGTAGCCGCAGCGGTGCATTGCTTCAACCATATCATAACGTTACTGAAACGCTCGCCGCTCATCGTCCCAAAATATGGCTACACGTTGACCGGCTCACACAAATCGCTAAGGTGCGAATCAACAACATTTTATATTTGAACTCATATTGATTTATAAATAAAAGACCTGCGTGGCAAAAGCCCTGTTCCCTATATTTGTCCAGCTCGTAAAGCCGATACACTCTACAGTCTTACACAATAATACAATGTAAGGGAATATATATTTTATAACGAAAAGTCACGTGGTCAGAACAAGACACTATCTATTGCGGAAAGAGAATAGATACAAAGTGCTTGCAACATGCCTAGGCCCGCTGATCTCCCAGTCCATGCGTCCTTCCATTTACATTATTATTTTTACGTACATATTACACAACTATTTGAATCACCTTAAATTTGATATAACCTCGTTTTACTAATAGGGAATATGCGTGTAATTCAAATAAGGGTCAAATATTTTTTTTACAATCTTTATCGCATTATATTAATGTCTATACCAATATTTTTTTAATAACATTACTTTATTATTAAGAAAATAAATATTAAAAGTACAAAAAATGAGTGGGAAATTCAAAGTAGCTGGAACGCCACGCTATTGGTCAGATCGAATATGACGTCAAAGTCTACAATACAAATGTCAACAAGTGCATATTTGTTAGATGTTTGCTATTGAGTTAATTTTATTGTTATTTTTTGTTGTCGATTTACACAAAGACAAAATGTTAGTTTAAATTATTTAAGATAATTCTTACGTTAAAGAGATCTTCACAGCAATATAAACAAGTTGATGGAGATACCATGTCTCTTTTTCTGATTTTACACCACTTTATCCTTATGTCCGCACCTATCGGGTGCATTTCTTATTGTATTTTTACACCTAGGCACAACACAGTGTTGTTCCATTGTATAATAGTCGAAAATACAAAATAAAAATAAATTACAGAATAAAACACTTATACAGCTGTTATTTATTTATTTTATTAGCTGTTATTTATTTTATTTATTTGTTCAATAATTGATTGTTATTATAGACTTTGACGTCACGCCAAACGCGCCAAAATGGCGGGCGTTTAAAGTGCTCTTATCTGTTTGCTATCTTCAACATTTTTTTTGCCCTTTACATTTTGTTTTTGACGCTTACATTTTTTTGCAATTATTTATTGATATAATCTGTCGTATAAAAATATAAAAAAAAATACACGCTTATTCCCTATTGCGCGTATTTACATAATATAAGAGTGTAGCAATCCAGAGGGATATGTATGGATAGTACCTGCTGGAAACCTGTACGCTATGCAAACCCCGACTGGGTCTGGCGTGATGATATTTAGACCTACATACTGAAATAAGTTGTCATCACTTACATCGAATAACATGTATTCGTTCTTAGATCCGTGTCAGAAATGGAAGAGATTCATAGCCAATCCGAAGACACTGTAAGCGAGAACCGTTCAGAACTGATATCCATATACGAAGCTAGAACCGTGCAAGAAAGTAAGTTTGCTATTTTGTTATTATTTCCCCAAAGCTAGTTAGAAATCAAATAAAAATCAGCGGTCAATAAATTTTTAATGGAGTAGGTTATGGTATTATTATACTCTGTGTGAAACCTTAGTGATCGGCGGTATCCTCAGTTTCGTTTTACGCACCTATCTCTTACATCCTATATGCTTAATACTGGTGTTTATTCATTTAAATATTGTTCAAATATAAAAATAAAACAAATAATGCACTGGTGGCGCATCTTAACATCACGTTATTACAACCCGCAGACCTCCATTAGTTATCTATTTTTATAAGTAGAAAGTACTTAACTTGCAATGTCTGTTTGTTTAGGTCAAATATTACTAACTCAATAAGAACCACTTCCTTTTATCTTACGGAGTTGAAATTTGACATGTTAGTTCAGTTCTGATAACAATGTATTTTTATGATAGGTTCCGGATAGGGTCCAGACGAAGGAATTTCTCAACGGTCAACAACACGGACACACAATTTTGTATGCACATTCAATTATGATTGGCCGTTTTAAATTACACCAATTACACATAAGAGCTTATTTTTATTATTTTTTAATTTTGTATTATTAATTTTTTCTTCAGGTGCAATTCAACTGAAGACGTTCTTCTGGCTTCAGTGGGTGGTGAGCCGCGTGACCCTCTTGGTGGCCACGCACCAGGTGAAGCTGGCGATCGGCGTCGACGATATCATCACCACCGTGGACCTGCAGACGGCATACAACCAACTGAAGATCAAGCTCACTTCGGCCTCCGTGAGACATTATGAACGGTGAGACAAATGTCATGCACCACAAAAATAAAAATAAATACCGTCATGTCTATATATTCCTCAAGCGGTGTGAAAAATGTACACTTTTCGCCTACTACGCTAGGTCCCAATGTAATAGAGGGCCGAGCCTCCCGGGTACAATGCCAAACTTCTAAGTCTCACATTATTAGTACGGACTGATAAGTGCTGTAATTTTTATAAAAATTACACCCTTCTACCCAGGTTTTCGTGATCAGGGCCTTTGATCGACGCTTTCACTTTACGTAAATTTTACTTAGGGTTTATGTTAAATAATAAATCCCGAATTTTCAAAAATCAACGGTTTATTGCTAAGCCCATATAATTTTACATAAAATGCGGTTTATATAGAAAGGTTCAAGGTTAGTGTAGCCGCTCCAAACAGTCAGATTTAACTTTTAAAAAAGTCTGTAGATCTACGGATTTATCTAGAGGAATCTACGAATATTTAAGAATTTTTCAGCGTCACCCTAAGGATTTTTAAATTTCAGACCTGACCGCATATCCCCCGCGCATCTCAAAAGGCCATCAAAATTTTATTTTTCGCAGGACATAGTTTTCGCATTTAGCTTATTGGCGCCCCTTGCCACCTGGCGCCCACACCGACCGCTCCTCTCGCTCTCCCCGAGGGCTGACGCTGACCACACATCCTTTGTAGTTTGACGATCAGGGCTCGTCCTTCATGGGGTAGGGATTTCGGTTATTGTGAAAAATTATTACGTGTTACGTTTGATGTCCGAAGTCTATTTAGGAAAGTACATCATATTTTACCGCGCTTAGTCGCTAGATGGCCCTATTTCGGTCACGTGACTCGGCCTCCAGCGCTACTTGTGGCCAAACCTGCAACTAACTTTTTACCACAGAGCAAGCCGCCATATTTTGTCATTGTTGCGTAATCTTTCGTACCACAGCAGCTCGTTAGATTAAAATTAAAATACAAAGTCCGTTTTCCGTTACGTGATTATACATGTTCGTTGTTAAAATTAGTCAATCGAATACATCATACACAACGTGTTGGATACCGTCGTTAAAAACGTTTTTTTCCAACAGTCAATCAAAACGGAGGTCATTACCGAAAATTGAAGAATATTATGGTGTAATTGACCAGAGAGTGACAGCAATTCTAGCTAACTTACATACGAGTACATTAAAATAGTTGAGATTCAATTGCCGATTTTGAACCAATCACTTTCCCTTTCCGCGCTCATTACGTCAATCGCCATATACCAACAAATAATTGCTTTAGTACAGCTGCTTTCATTATCGGCACGGGTCAGAAATAGCAGATGCTTCCGTTTAACCTTTTTTTAACCTTCATATACCTGCAATGGCAAGCAATGCAATGAAAATCTTGAACTGTAGCATTAATAATTTATGCGTGTACGTCGTGTATGAAGTCTTTATAATGAATTTGCATAGAACCATCCGAATTATAACGTTAACAGCAATACAAAACACTTTTATATTTTTTGTAAAACAGTGAAATGTAATATTATAATCAAAATCTCAAGTCTTTATTTTTCCATATCGTCTGTTCGTTCGTCCGTCCGTCCGTCCCCCCCGGTCCAAATTTTGTGAGTCCCCAAGCACCCACAGGCTTCAGAATGAGGCGAAATTTGGCATACGTACATAAGTTGGGAGGTAATGTAATAATATGGCAAAGGAGCCGGTCTGATAATGAACACAGAAGGCAGCCACAGGAACATGCCAACTACATAACACAGCTTCCCTATGTTTAGGCCTGATAGATTAGTATTGACTAGTACTACACAGCCAGATGCTGTCCAGAGTCCGATGATAAAACCTAAATGTGACGAAGGAACCACCCAAGTACTCAACACAACCTCTTTGTATTTGGGCTTGTTAGATTGTATTTACAAGTACTATGGACGTAGCTAGTGTTCAAGGTCTGATAATGTACCGGAAAGATCATCAATGGAACTAGCTAACTAAGCAAAATATCTTTATCGTGTTTTCGCTGTCCTTCAAAAAGATCTTTTCAAATTAAAATGATGTACTTAACTCGTTTACTATGGCATATGGCAAACTAAATCGCGGGGCAGGCGCAAAGTATAGAGTGTATACCATGTTTAAAGTTGTTAACTGTTATGGTCCATATAAATGAAAATATAAGTAAACGAAAGTACGCGTCTAGGTATGAATGTATTTCAGTATGCGCGTGTATTATGTTAAGCATCAGTGGAGGTTTTGCAAAAATTACTCTAGAAGTTACCAAAATATGTTCAGTCTACTATACGGTTACCAAAAAAGTTATCCTTTCGCTATAGCCCCTTTCACGAGACATGGGTGACGTTTGATCATGTTCCATATCACGCACATTTTATTTAAGAATATTGAATATTACATTCCAATAAATAAACAGCAATATAAAAATACATCTAAAATCTA
The DNA here is from genome assembly GCA_905147815.2 of Phalera bucephala. Classification (NCBI taxonomy): domain Eukaryota; kingdom Metazoa; phylum Arthropoda; class Insecta; order Lepidoptera; family Notodontidae; genus Phalera; species Phalera bucephala. The sequence continues at coordinate 1,984,932 of LR990609.1, read as the reverse complement.
CTTTAGTTTTCATTTAAATCATATACTGTTTATAAATTTGCGTGATTGTTAAAAAAACTTAAAACTTGTGAAATGGTTTGCGTTTTAGAAACTGACACAATGATCGTTATAATCGATGGTTTTTTTTAATGTACAAAATCTATTGTCGATATTTTTACGAATATATTACTCTATGTATCTGACTGAATTTTTAATAATAATACATTTTTCTTATCAATGGCTTCATTCGTAAATAAATAATGAGATTTTATTTTGTTCCTAAATTATTTTTATTAACATAGATTCATAAGATTGCTTCATTAGAACAAAACAGTAAGCAGAGTATGAATTTTCGATTTCATTTACAAAAGATTATTAACGTTATACAAACACCATCACAGTATCGTAATAATAAGCTAAGATTGTAGTATCGATCTACTGGAGTGTACATTAAGAATAGAATTTGTACGATTCCCCTTTACTCAATGACTTAACTTTGCAATCAAACGATACTAAAACTCAAATAAAACTAAAACGGTACTAAATCATATCTTTGTTGATAATTTCGCACAATTACAAAAACAGCGCCAGACAGAAGTAATAAAATTCTTTTTATCGGATCAATAAAGATCCGATAATTTTATTACTAAATATCAACGAACATAAATATTGGCACAAAATGCAACTGAATAAATATTTATTTGGCTTTTTATTGATTGCCTCGCGATCATTATTATCATATTATCTTGAAAATATATAGTATAAAAAACTACAGTTATGGAGCTACAAGACTAAACAACACCTACGCATAAAAATAAAGGACTTTTAAAAGTAATTACTCCACTTTATTTAACATTATAAAATCAAATCAGCATTTAAATATCAAAACACTTAGGACTACATAAAATCAAATAAGTATTTCAAAAAAAAAAGAAAACAAAAATTAACTACAAAGAAAATATGATTGCAAGATGAAATGTCAATAATAAGTTGTAATTCAAAAGTAATGGCGAATAAATTTAAGGATTACTTCATCACTAACATTACTCTGATATCAGTTTTAAGCCAAATAGTTACAGCACATTCAACAATCTGCAAAAAATGTAATGTTCATGGCTCCACATTTCATTGGTATATTCCTGGATTTAGCTAAAGCATTCGATACGGTCTCTGCTACCCTCCTGTTAAAAAAACTCGATAGTTTGGGCGTTAGAGGAGTCCAGTTAAGCCTTTTTAAAGATTACTTCACAAATAGATCACAATGTACTAGGATCGATAACTATATCAGTTTGGAGTTATCGACAACCTTCGGCGTACCCCAGGGCAGTATACTGGGCCCCGTCCTCTTCTTGATCTACATGAATGACCTTCTAGACCTCGCCCACTTCCTCGGCAAAATCATATCCTATGCTGACGATACAGTCTTACTATTTTCTGCAGATACCTGGGAGCAAACATTCCACATTGCACAAGATGGCCTTAATCGCGTATCCCAGTGGCTCCTCACAAATATTTTAACATTAAACAGTGTAAAGACGAAATACATATCATTTAGTATGAAAAATTCCTCTCAACCTCCTACTAACTTAAAATTAACCGCTCATAGTTGCTCTTGTTTAGGAACTAGTACATGCAGTTGCCCCCCTTTAGCAAAAATATCTAGTCTTAAATATCTAGGTGTTGTCATCGACAAACATCTTAGCTTCCAACCACATCTGCATAATCTGCAAGACAGGGTCAGAAAATTATTATATATTTTTAAAAATCTACGCCATATCGCTACACCCACATTAATCCATCAAGTATACCTAGCTCTCTGCCAGTCAGTCTTAACATATTGCATAACTGTTTGGGGTGGAGCAGCTAAATCGCATCTCAGGGGTTTAGAAATAGCTCAAAGAGCGGTATTAAAAGTTTCTACGTTTAGGTCTATCCTGTTTCCCACTGATAAACTACACGAGTTGTGTAATGTACTAACTGTACGAAAGCTATTTATCCTCTTTACTATTTTGAGACAACACACTCATACCGACTTTGACCGGAATCTATTAATGAAACGTAGGAAAGATGTGGTTTGTTCGTTACCTAAAAGTAAGCATGCTTACATAAAAAAAATCTTTCCCTTCCTAGGTCCTTACCTTTACAATAAACTCAATAAACAGCTATGCTTCTATCAACTAAAAAAACAAGATGTGCTTTTGACAGTACGTAACTATCTTAAAAATCTAACCTATCTAGAAACGGAAAATCTCTTAAATGTCCAGGCTTAAATAATCTTACATTATAAATTAAAAGTCAAGTTCAAGATTTCAATGCATATTATTTTTTTTTTCCACATCCTCTCACATGCGCTCACTCACTGACACTATCACACACAGAGGCGACACACACACACAAACAAGTTTTAGATTTAATTTTAATTCTTGAATATTAATTTAACAAAATGGTTTGCTTTTATATTTTGTCATTTTATCTCTGTATCGTCTTATAAAGTAGAAAGAGCTCTGTGGTCTGAACTACAGGATTTCTCCTAGTTCAGGCACACACATTACATTAATTTGCTTTAAATTTTATTAAGATACTGTGTCACTTTATTTTTACGTACAATGAAGCAACTGTACATCCTCTTTTGATACCAATAAAAGTTATTATTATTATTTAGGTACCTGTCTAGAAACATTAAAAATAAGTAACTGAAATCAAATAACAGTGTAGATGTATCTACAGGAACAGCATATGCTTACAGATGATTTAATATGAGCTCATTTGAATCAAGTTCTTAACTGTATCAAAAAAAAGGAGTCGTCTCCAGATGACTTGAAATAAAAATTAAGGCAGTGTCTTAAAAATAATCTTATTAGGATCATGTGGAGAATTTAGGGCAATTAGGATCATGTGGAGAATTTTATACCAATAATTGATTTTTTTTACGTTTTTCGTTAATATCTAGAATCTATGGTTATACCTATTTACATTAATGATAAAATCTATAAAAAATACAAATTTACCGCGACGGCTCAGTAGCCATTTCAATCCGGCGTTAAAATTAAACAAATAATTTATCTACACTTTTATTGAATAGGGACATAATAGTAATTCTAAAAAATATTGAATGACTTCCAAAAAAAATGGTCATTTCTGTCTACTAGGTACTACCTCATCGTGATATAGACAGATGTTTTAACGGGCGTAGATAATTCAAAATTGCTAGGAATAATTATTACTATTGAACTTGGTTGGAAGCTGCATCAATGAAAGAAAAGAGTAAAATGTGAGTACATACCAGTTCACCAGGGACAATGTACATGCCAATGTATTTAACAACTTTTCTTGAGGATCAATTGGCATATCGTAGTATCTTTGTTCATATTGTATTAAGATTTCGTCTAATCATTTGGTTGGACATATTTCAAAAGTTTCATTATGTGTCCCGGCATGCTGTCACTGTTTTTGTTAGCTTCAAAGCTAAAAGTATGGATTGATCTTCGTGAGAATTTTTGCAACGCAATGGCGTAGCAAAACATTTTGTGTTTGCTAAGGCCACCAATTAAAAATACTAATCCTTTACTTTGGTAAAGAACATTGATAGATTTATCAAAAATGAGAACCGTATAGATCAGCTACATGTATCATCAACGGTGAAAGAATAATAAACTCGAATCTGTAGGTACTTGTTAGTTTCGGTTAACAGTTCTCCCTAACTGCATAGTATACTATCTAGTGATATTCGAGCGAAAACCTACTAGCGCCATGAAAATACAGTTAAAGTATTACTCTACAGAAGGATATACACATTAGCTACAAAAAAGTCAAGTTTTGAATTCGTTGTAATACTAATTAGTAGTAACATAACAAACCTCTTCTATTTAAAATCTGTAAAACTATAATTAACTTAGCAATATTAATTGTTTATCCGATACAAATTGCTTAAGTGTTTTGTCATATCATTTTTGTTTTCTTTATACCATAACTTCACAATTTAGATCCCATTGTTGCATTCTATTAAGCAAGCCACCAGAAGTTAACAAATACATCTCATAAATGGAATGGATATCAAACGGAACATATAATAAAATTTGTATAAAATTCAAATAAAATTTGTAATAAGTTTCCTGGGATGTCCGATCTGGTGTATACCATCATCATTATTATAATTATAAGCCGAACAAAGACAAAATATGGCGGCTTGCTCTGTGTTAAAAAGTAAATTCCAGGTTTAGCTACAAGTGGCGCTGGAAGCCGAGTCACGTGACGGTAAAAGCGCGATCTAGCGACGATACGGGGAATTTTTACAATATATATTATACCATGGTAATTTTGAAATAGTACGGGCAGCGACGATTGGACAGCCGGCGTGCTCGGCGGCCGCGTGCTGGAAGCCCGGGAGCCGGCCAACGCGAAGGACGATAGTCAGTTTTTAGCGGTAACCATCACGCAGGCGCGGTAAGTATCTACCTTAATCGTGTGTACTTGCTGCAGTCGAAAGTTTACTGTATCTTACATTGATGAGTCCTATAAATAAGTCTCTAAAATAGGCTGATAGCATTTTGTCTAAACAAAAAAAAAACGTGAAAAGTCACATAGCAGCCTTCATGTAGGTATCAGCTTCTGTAGCGAATTTGATTCTCTATACGAGTAAGCACACTCCTGAGCATCGTTCAAAATGTTATATCTATCCCTTGCCAGTATCATACCGGAGAGCTTATCCCAGCAATGTTATATAACAGTGAAATCTGGGTATGTAAGAAGGAGAATGAAAGCAGGATAAATGCGGTCGAAACGCGAGCTGTGCGGAAGATGTGCAGAGTCAAGCTGACCGACCGTATTCGCAACAGTGTAATAAGAGGGGGTATAGGTATGAAAGATAGTATCGTTGTAAAGATAAGAAAGGGTATGCTCCGTTGGTTTGGGCATATAGAAAGTATGTCGGAAGAAAAACGGCAAAACAGATATACAATGCGAAAGCGGAAGGATGAAGGTACCGGGTACTCTCTTACCAAATAGACCGTGTCTTATCTGAAGAGCAAGTCAAGAGTCTCCGTAAGAGTATCAGACCACGTCATAGAAGGTGAACTTATTTCCGCGAAAAGCCGCTTCATCGATATTACTTGTCCAATTTATTGATTACATTCACACGAAGGCAGACAGGTATAGGTGTACACGAGTTAGCCACATGAGCGATGTAATTAAAAACTTTGTTAACTTATAATTCGTATTGCATCCTTAACTATACGCGTGAAAATCCGTCCTGTGAATGACCGGGAAAAAAGTACTACATAGACATCGACTTTAGATGAGATTTTAAATGATCATAAATCTTATTTCCATTTCATAGGCAAATCATTTTCTTTTTGTAGGATATCAAATTTGCCTTCGACCTGGAAGGAGGAGCTGCATCCGAAGCTACTGGAAGAGAAAAATGTAAGTTACGAACTTTATTAGAGTTACACTCCTTTGTTTATTTGTAATCCTTTGATTCTCATTTGATTTTTTTATCTATACTAATAATAATATAAGAAAGAGTAAAGATTTGTATTTTTGTATGTTTCTAACGAATAAACTCAAAAACTATTAGACCGATTTCAAAAATTCTTTCACCATTAGAAAGCTACCTTATCCAGAAGTAATATAGGCTATATAACATAGACCCGGTAGGTGGCGCTGTTGTCGACCGGGTACGAAGTCGCGGAAATCTGCTAGTTGATAATAAATTTGCACAAGGCCGTGTCATAAACGATAGTTTTAGACATAATATTGGGTTTGAGCAATATATTAGCCTGCTCTCTAGCTAGTCTTAAAAACATTTCGACCAAAACACTAATGCTTTTATCTATATATATATATCATTACACCCGGGTGGTGCGGTGTAGGCAGAGAGTATAGGGCTCAAACAGGTTACAATGCGAGTGCTTAATGTATGGAAAATGATTTAAGGGTTATAAAATCCTATCAGTTTTATGATATACATAATAAATTACGATAATTATTCGGTCGCTAGATGCTACAGCCCGAAGTCCAGGCTCCATACCAAAGTACCTCCTACTTTAATATTGATAAAAAAGAGCATTAAGTCAAGGGAACGTAGTGATATAGTTAAACTTTTAGTTGAACAGAGTATTGAGATTTCCTGTGTTGAGCTGGAAAAGCATATAATAGTGTGTGTATACAGACCTCCAAATAATCTGAATTTTAGTGCATTTAAATCTGTAATGGAGGATATTTTGAATAGAATTTCTGTCAATAACAAGTCTATTATAGTCATAGAATTCTTAGTATTTTCAAGTCTTTTAATTTGACTAACGTTTTTCTCGAACCTAAGAGAGTAACATCAACTTCTGCAACGTGTATAGATAACGTGTTTTGTAATTGTGAATATACGGATCAACCAGTGGTAAATTGTTTGCCATCAGACCACAGTGGACAAGCAGTCACATTTAATTATATAATACCACTTCGTATTAGAAAAATTAAAGAAGACCCATTTCGTCTCGAAATTTGCAGAATTTTAAATTATGTTTTGAGTAATAAATTAGTCGTTTCTCCTAGTAATCTAAATGACCCTAATGAATGCTATGCACACTTTTTCTCGATGTTAAAGACGGAATTTGAAAGCAACTTTCCTGTCACAATAAAAAATATCAAACCCAAATTTACCTTTTGTGATTGGGCGACTACGGGAATTCGTAGGAGTAGGGAAAAACTACTTGAAATTTATTAATTAATATCTCAGAATAGAAACGAAAACTTTACAAAGTATGTCGCCAAGTATTCAAAAACGTTTAGGAGAGTATGTAAGGCTTCTACAGCATTGCATATTAGTAAAATAATTAAATCCGCGGATGATAAAATAAAGACCACCAGGAAAATAATTGACAGTGAAACTGGTAGGTCCAAATACCGCACTACGGATTACACTCTTGAGACTCGTCGTGGACTGATCAATTCTGATAAAGACATCGCCCAAGAGTTTAAATCATTTTTCACTAATATTGCTCTAAGAACAACGGATGCCTTAAATTGTTCTTCATATAACTATTTCAATTCTTAAAAATAACATAATTACTTGTCCTAGCGAATTTACATTTTAATATACTAGTCCCCAGTCTATTAAAGCTTTCAATGATATAAAAAATATAATTAACTGAAGACTTATGGGGAATGTCAGTAAAAACATGTAAGTCTATTATAAATACAGTCGCGCCTCACCTAGCTATTTATAATATATGTGTAGATCAGGGAGTATTTCCCAATTTAATGAAATTTAGCAAAGTGATACCACTTTTTAAAACCGGTAATAGTAGGGACCCCAATAGCTATAGGCCAATTTCTGTCTTGCCAGTGCTCAGTAAAGTGTTTGAAAAGATAATGCTTATTCAAATGATAGATCATTTTAAAGCAAATAACATCCTAAATGATCAGCAATATGGTTTTGCCGAAAGACGTTGTACTACTGACGCCTGTGTTATTCTGTTAAAGCATATCTTTGGTGCCTGGGAGAGTTCGCAGGATGCCATTGGTATATTTTGTGACCTTTCTAAGGAATTCGATCGTGTAAATCATGCAATACTTTTGCATAAATTAGAGCACTACGGAATCCGTGAAATAACTCTTGATTTAATAAAATCATACTTAGGAGGTAGGAAGCAATGCATTCAAATAAACGATGCTACATCTCCAGGAGCTATAGTACAAATGGGCGTTTCTCAGGGATCAATACTGGGTCCGTTTCTATTTTTGGTATATATTAATGACCTACCTCAAATAGTTAAAAAACAAGCAAAGATAGTGTTGTTTGCTGACGATACCTCTTTGATCTTTCAAGTTGGTAGACATGTTGATAATCTTGACGATGTAAATAACGCTATTCTTAAGGTGGTATAACTGGTTCACTACTAATAATTTAGCATTAAATAGCAAGGAAACGAAATGTATTCGATTTTCTTTACCGAATGTAAAACATAGTGACTGTGATATTTTATTGAACAATGAGAATCTTGAATTTATTAATGATACAACTTTCTTACGGATTACGCTAGACTCTAAATTACAATGGGGCCCACATATTAAAACTTTAGGAAAACTGCTTATTTCTGCTGCCTATGCCGTGAGAAGAATTAGACAACTAATTGATGTAGCTACCGCAAGAATAATTTATTTTAGCTACATCTATAGTATCATGTCTTATGGCATATTACTGTGGGGGTAGGGCGGCTGACATCGAGTCCATTTTTATTTTGCAAAAAAGGTCCTTTAGGGCCATTTATAATTTAGGTAGTCGCGATTCTTTGATGAAATTGTTTAAGGAAACCAATATTTTGACGGTTCCATGTCAATATATCTATGAAAATATAATGTATACCAGGAAAAATTTAAATCTGTTTACGCAGCTAGGTTGAGGCGCTCGTAGCGCTGTGCGACCGCGGTGTTCTTACCGATTACCAAGTTTAAGCAGCATTCGACTCGGTTGGCCCGAGATGGGTGACCGTTTGTGGCATTTTCATATTCGAGCGTCTCCGTGCTTCGGAAGGCACGTTAAGCCGTTGGTCCCGGCTACCACTTAGTGTGGTAGTCGTTAAGCCGAGTTGGAAGCCTTAAAGGCGGCTTGATAAGTTCCAACAGCAGGTGGCCACAAACCTGTCTCCACCAATCCGCACTGGGTCCGCGTGGTGGAGTATGACCTAATCTCTCTCACCTCGATTTGTGAGAGCAGGCCTTTGTCCAGCAGTGGGCAGTATAGGCTGATATTATAGTCAGCTAGGTAATAGACACTGTTATACAACTAGAAATAGAAATAAGTTAGATCAACCACAGTTTAGATTATCCAAAATTCACACATCTTTTATGGGCTATTGTGTTAAATTTTATAATAAACTTTCAATTGAAGTCACTAATCTTAGTGAACCTAAATTTAAAGCCTGCATTAAACGGACACTTTGTAAGCAGGCTTACTGCTCATTAGATGAATACTTGAACGACAAAAATGCTTGGATAGGTGCTGCTCCGCTGTAATACAAATGACTCGTTCAACCTTGGCTAAATGTTGTTTTTATGTTCTCTTCCTTCTATAAAACTAGTACTATTAACAATTAAGGCCCTCCTAATGCAAATGAAGCATGTAGTCATATTCTCAATCTGTACTATGATAATGTTTCATGTATTCTCATTTTTAGTCCTACCTAGTGTAATGTACCTTGTCTCCCACACCCCACAATTGACAGTGTATACAGAACAGCTTTTGTTTTACTAAGCATGCCTTTTAAGTTCTGTCGTTTCCATATTTCCCGGCAATTTTGAATTTGGAACTCCTATATGTTCGAATGTGTTTAAATTTTGAATATCAGAACAGTTGAAAGTATTAGGATTAATGCTATTGTTTAGTCACAGCGTCGATTGGAATCTGTCAGCTTACGTACGAAAATGAAACTTTCTAAGAAAAATGTTCGTGCAATAATTTTCTACAACTTTAGAAGAGGCCTGACATTGCTTCAGTGTTTTGAAGAGCTAACATCTGTGTTCAGTGATGAAGCCCCATGTCTGCGGACTGTCGAACGCTGGTATTTAGAATTCCAACGTGGGCATACTAGTGTTAGTGACAAATCTCGCGAAGGACGCCCAAAATCCGCCTTCACTGAAGATAACATCATTGCTGTGAGACAACTAATTCTCGAAGACTGTCATGTGACGTATCGAGAGATAGAGGCTCTATTAGGCATCTTAGGGACAACCATTCAGAAGATCTTGCATGAAGCTCTTGGTGTGAGAACGCTAGTTTGCCGTTGGATACCGCATCTGCTTTCCGACGATCACAAGGCGGCCCGCGTCAGATGGTGTAAGAAAACTCTGCAAAGGTTCAACCGAGGAGAGTCAAATCACGTCTACGGCATCATCAGTGGTGACGAATCTTGGATATATGCCTACGATCCTGATTCCAAACAACAATCTACAATCTGGGTCTTTCAAGGCGAGCCAAAGCCGACTAAAGTTGTTCGTTCTCGAAGCACTTAAAAGAAGATGGTGGCCACGTTCGTTGGAAAAACCGGCCATGTTGCGACTATTGCACTTGAAGATCGTAGAACGGTTAACGCAGAGTGGTATACCACAGTTTGTTTACCGCAAGTCATCGCCGAACTTCGAAATCTAACTCAAAGCGACGCATCATCCTGCACCACGACGACGAAGCTCACACAGCGCTCGTCAAACGATTGAGTATTTGAAGCAGGAAAATGTAGAAATTCTTGACCACCTTCCATACAGTCCTGACCTAAACAATAACGATTTTTTTACATTTCCTAAAATTAAGAAAAGTCTTCGTGGTCAAAGGTTCCAGTCCGGTGAAGAAGCAGTCGACGCTTTCAAGTCAGCTATTTTGAACACCTCACTTTAGAGTGGAATAAATGTTATAATAACTGGTTTGAGCGAATGGAAAAGTGTATTAAGCTACGTGGTGAATACTTTGAAAAACAATAAAAAGTACTATAAGGTTCTAGTTGTGTTTTTTTCTTCAAACGACAAAACTTAAAAGGCATGCCTCGTAAAGGAGTGGCTGTGGAGTTTCTTGCCCTTCTCCGCTCGAGTGTCTATTTATTTTATTTACGATTATTGGTCATAAAGCATGTCTTTAATGTTAACAAAAATGTTAAGGCGTAGCGTGTCGTACCAAACGAGAAGTACTGCTCCTTTCGTAGACTTTTTCTGACTGCACTCTGGGGTCTGGGATTGGTGATGCCCACTAAAAAGTCTATGCTTGCAGTGTCTATTTGGTGCGGGTCACTTCCTTCCCTCTAATATGGTCGAGGGAGGTGATGGCTGCTCAAGTAGTCGTACTCGTGAACGGGTGCTGCTTGTGGAGACTGGTCCACCCAGAATCCTCTAGCTTTTAATTATAGCATATATTTAAAAATAGTCTTCTATCTCAGTCGTAAGGCATCACACTGAAGCTGGATCGCATTAATGAATTTGTATAATATAAAAATGTATGTATCTATAAAGACAATGATGAAAACAAAAATGAATGGAAAATTAAATAAAAAAGACAAGCCCGCTGAGTTTCTCGCCGGATCTTCTCAGTGAAGGCCGCGTTTCGATCCGGTAGTAGATTAGTAAGTTAAAAAAAAAGAAATGTAAATATGACACTTTGTAAGCACCCCCGCAGGGTCTATGCAACATAAACGATTTGAATTTGAGTTTGAGATATTGGTGAGTACTTTCATAAAAGTTATAGTTATTCTTAGTATGTTCAAACTGTTGCCAGGGGGTGGAAAGCATGTGGGAGATATACGCAACGCTGGCGCCGCTCGAAGCGGTCATTCAACCCAACGTACTGGAGAACGTGGTGTCACTTGTTAACGAGATGAAACCGAGGTCCTTCTGTCCACTACAAGCGGAGATCACAACCAGGTAGTGTAATTACTATACAAGTGGTTAGGCCATCAACGACACTACTAATCTGCCGTCCTTACGATGTTCAAGACTTGGAACATAGACTTGAACCTTTCGGCCGTCATGGCAACTTAGTTTCGCATCTTGTTAGAAAAGAAGATTTTTTATTCTTTCATAGCAACTAGTTGCGATGGAAGAGGGGTTTTTCTTAATATGCAACCAGGTTGCCAGTAAATAATAGCTTTGCCATCACAGCAGCCAACCTTCGCAACCATTTGCGATTAAGGAGTTGAATTTTTATTATTAAGCAACTTTTTTATACTTCTTTTTAGGATTTCGTACCTAAAACGAAACTCTTAAAGGATCAATTCGTTGTCCGTCTGTCCGACGGTTATTACCCTTTTTTTTCTGTGGAACGGCTATAGATATTAAGTTGAAATTTATATCAAATACGGTCTACGGTCCCCTACTGGTGTAAAAATTGAAAGTTCTAAGTAAACCAAAACAAAAGATATGGCCATTTAAAGTCAATCATTAGAAATTATATAACACTTCCCGTTGACCTAGAATCGTGGAATTTGGCAAGAAGCAAGGAAAATGTCCGATATTTGTCAATTTATAACTATAACATATAAAAAAAAATATTTTCCCTCAAATCCGATGAAAAATTAAAATAGCGCTGTCTCAGTAACATTTTGTGGAACTATTTTGATTTGTAGAGAATTAATATTTATTCACACACACAGAGATGGCGCGACAGATATCTGTGACCGTGTGCGCCATCTGTGTACGGTATAACGTAAATTGTCGATTTATTCTTTTATTTATGTATAGTTTAAATAAAAAATTTAATATTATTAATTTAATTACGGCAAAATTTAATTAAAAAAGAGCACTCTTTTAAAACTTTTTGTATGGACTGCCTCGTTGGTCAAAAAGGTACCGTTAAGAGATCGCGAAGGATCTCGTACAAATTGTAGGGCCAGCAAAATTTCCAAAGTCCAAAGTTCAATACCGATTTCATTAAAATGGGACCACCTCGAAACTATACTTAACCCAACGCATCTTTATGCGTTGGGTTAAGTATAGTTTTTTTTATAAACACAGACGAGCAATCATCTTCTTTTTTTGATTTCGGTTAATATTCTGATTAGTTCTATAGGATTGATGTACGCATTCGTATTGTTTGTCGTTAAGGAGTTCCCTGGTGTATCTTTCAAGTCCAATATCCAATACCGATGGAATTAAAATGGAACCACCTTGGAGCTATATTGAACCCAATGCAAAAAGAATCATCAAAATCGATTTACAATTGGCGGAATGATCGCGTAACATACAGACAAAAAAAAAACATACAGTCGAATTGAGAACCTCCTTCTTTTTAGAAGTCGAAAAAAACACATTGCCATCGAAATCAATTGGTAAGAAAGAATAAAAATTATTTTTTCCAATAGTTGCAAAACTAGTTACCATGTCAGTCGAAAGGGACTTGAACATGTACTTATCGTAAGGACGGCAGTTATGATGATTAAGCGAAAAATGTTAGTGCCTTGAAACGAAGTCACCCGCTCTTAATCTTCTCATAGACCCACATCATAATAATGATTATTCAGAGAGATTTCAAGAACGTCCAAAACATTTGTACGTATTCCAAAACGTCCACATTTGAAAGTAAACTTAAACTGCGCACATTATAATGCGACGGATTACTGCGGTATCTGCAGAAAGAATGGTGTTATTTTTGTACTTAGTTATCCTGAGGCACCGGCACCATACCGGGATTGATTGTGGACGTAATATAAATACAAATAATGTATCTGATAAGTTACATTTGCTACCGACAACTTAAAAAAATGTACTCTACGAGTTACTTCCCTTATTTTATTACAAAGATGACATGTGACTCGGCACATATGGTTCTAAAGCAGTCACAAAAGTCCTTCAATAATTCATGTTTGTTGGTAACAGGGCGTCGAGCTGGCAGTGGCCGTTCTGCTATGTAACGGCCGGCGGGATGCGACTGCTGCTGACTTCAGATCACGAGAACCTAAAAGAGGACGACACGCTCATGTTTGTTGTATGTTCATATTTTATTTATATTATTTTTTTGATATATAATAGTCTCCAGTTTATAGAGGCATCTCTAAATGGCCTATTTTCTATACACGATATGTCAAAATTCTATCCGTAGTAGGTAAATCTATACTTGATTGAAACTGGCCGTATAAAATACGGCTGGGAGATCATTTTATTAGTAGTTATATAAAACACAGTTAGTAGCCAGTGTGTTTTGTATTCACCGATGACGTTAAATAGATTGTAATAGGAAGTGAGCCTATTGCCATTATACCGGGCACAATTGCTGACTCCGGTCTACTGAGACTTTGCTCATAGAAACACCTCTGTAACACTGCCGACCCCTGTAAAGGCCTCGCGGCCAACAGCGTGCATCATTCACACACACACACACACACTGCCGACTTAGGTTTAGAACCCAGTACAACGTTATCATCATGCGTTACTAAATTCACGAGTGCACATAGTACATGAGGCACAGATATTATAGTATGATTTTATCTCTCTTTTCACCCCTTTTTGGAATAAATATCAAAATATTTTAATAGTGGTTTTCTAAATTATTACTGAAATACGCTCTGAATATTACAGCTTTTAAGGTCTGGACGCTGATGAATCAGTCGACCAGAAAGGATAAGTAATTTTATGTGTATAGATCACTCACTGCATTAAATATTCGTTTCAGATCGGCAAAATAACTGTCAATCCCCATCCTGAAAATCCAATTTGCAGGTACGTATCATACCTGCTCCTGCAGCCAACTTGATTTCGTACCGTTGTTAACACTAATAGAAAACAGAAAAATGTACATGATTGACATTTTGCATCGAGAAGGCGCGTCTTCAGAACAAAACTCTGTTGCGAAAGAGAATAGATATAACATTATTACAAATAACGGTCTGCTAGCAACTCTCTAGTGTTCATGTAAAGGTGTAGGTAGGGCACATGATTTTAGGAAGTTACGTGCCTCTTGCTTAACAAAGATTGTTTACAAAATAAAAGAGAGAGACGACGGCGACAACTAAGTTTTAATTTTTGAATTTATGACATGCTATGTGAGCAATACTGTATCCCTCTCAATTTTAAAAGACATCAGGGCGGGCCTTTAGTGCGGGAAGAACTGGATGGTTTACTTGAATGTAGGGGGGTCTTTGTTCAGAAATAGAACACTAACGGCTAGAAAATATTATTAAGATTGCCGTTCAAGACATTTGTAGACCATGTCACATAAAATATGACGTATCTCTGGATTGCTAGTTACTGTAGTTAGTATGTAGATTTGTTAAGCCAACATTATCGGCGTTTGCGAGATCTGTGTCATCCACCCACGATGATGTTGTCAGATGAAATAACGCCTCAAATCTTGATTCTTACATTGATCGTTGATCTTAATACATTATTCGGTTTTATATGTTTAGACGTACGATAAATACTGGCGTAGACACTGCGTGGCTAAATACAGGCAGCGGCCTCGAGGGCCGCCAGTACGAGGTGCTCGTAAAGAACGTGAGCCTGCGATCCGCGCAGTTTCGTCAAATCGCTTTTCAAGAGGTACAGTGTGACTAGCAATTTATTCCTTAGGCTACTTGTATTTCATAATCGCTGTGGAAATCCTCTGCCACTATTTGTCAACTTATTTTTAACATGACGGTATAGCATTGTATCTTTTATCTTATTATTGTAGCTTGTGGGGTTGATTTCACATTAAAGTATGCTTTCGAGTAGCCCATTTCGTTGGTCAGGACATGAATTAATATTATTACAATATTATTTAAATGCTTGGAAATATCTATGCAGTTTTGTTGTCACGTCTATATTAAATTGATAATTGAGAAAACTTTCAAACTATATCCCTTCTTTATTATGTGTTTACAATGGGCTATGAAATTAAGACATTTTTGTTGAGCCAGTGTCGAGCAGTCAAAGTCATTTCGCAGTAGTTGAAGTAGTTTTCTAATTTTGATTGTCAATTTTCATCATTTTGTGTTTTTTTTTTCTTTAAAATAAAACGACCTCACGTTAGAAATGATTCCTGTGTCCGGGGTGCGTTTACAAACATGACATTTACATGTGAACAAAACATCCAGATCGAAATGAACATTTATTAGCAACAAAAGGTTTGTTTCGTGCGGGGATTGACAAAGCCGTCTTCAATTAACTTCACTCATGCTATAATTATTAATATCCCACCATTATTACACATTAATATTCGAAATGACATAAATTTATCTTAAACCAATATATCCCTTACACAGGCCAGCGAAGAAATGTCGCAAGGGACAGGGGGAGAGAATCCTGCGCTGAAATGGAGCCAGCCTACCCTCGCGCCTACCGTTACACCCATATTACACTCGTAAGTAAAGATATTTATTGCTTAACTTTACCCACATCGTCCTAACGAATTGAAAACTTGCATTTTGACTTAATACCTGCTTTAACTACGAAAACAACGTGCCAGTGCCATGGCTTTAAAATGGCGGTCGGTCATAGTCCAGACCACGATATGCGTATTGGTTTGACTAAAGATGTACTGGTAACTATGGTAACACCTGAACCTTACCTGAACCGGCCGCTCTTCCATGTTCCAAAGGTTTAAAACGAGGAAGTTTTTATGGTGTATTTCATTTTTATTATATATATAATTATATAATATTAATAATATTATATAATATAATTTCATTTTGCATTCATTCATGTTCAAATTAACAATGTGTAAGATGATATTTTTTCCAATAATTACAAAGTGAACTGAACTTATTCTTCCATTTTTTTTTACTTTACTAATACCAATTGAATGAACTCATTTTACACTATTGATATACATAAATACACGTGTATCAGAGTCATCATCAGCCTATAGCAGTCCACTGCTGGACATAGGCCTCTCCAAGTGCACGCCACTGGGTACGATCCTCGGCTACTCGCATCCAGTTTCTGCCAGCCGCCCTACGAAGGTCATCGCTCCACCTAGCCTGAGGGCGTCCTGCATCACGTTTGCCAGTCCGTGGTCTCCACTCAAGAACTCGTTTGTCCCAGCGGTTATCGGTTCTTCGGCTAATGTGACCGGCCCATTGCCACTTCAGCTTACTAATCCGGTGGGCTATGTACTTTGGTTCTCTGTCGAATGACTTCGTTCCGGATTCTATCCTTCAGAGAAACTCCGAGCATAGCCCTTTCCATAGCTCGCTGAGTGACTTTAAATTAATGGACCATTCCAACCGTGAGTGTCCATGTTTCGGCTCCATATGTTATAACGGGCAGGACGCACTGATTGAAGACTTTTGTCTTTAGGCTTTGTGGAATGGGCGATGTAAATACTCGACGTAATTTCCCGAATGCCGCCCAACCCAGCCGTATTCTTCTGTTGACCTCTTTCTCGAAGTTGTTTTTCCCCATCTGCAGAGTTTGCCCTAGGTAAACATATTCTTGAACAACCTCGAGAATAGCGCCTTGTATTGTATCAGAGTACACCAATGTTATTCAAAAGATGAACCCATTTTTAAATACTTATATCATTCGATACCATTTTGATTCTAAAATAAAACCAAGTTTGTAATGAGTCTTTTAAATTAAAATCAATTTACGTATAAAATTATGAAAAACAATCAATGTCAAACAGTATAAGTGTAATATTTAGTTAATTTTAAGAAAACTACTTAAAATATTTTTGGAGTCTTTGAGTAAAATAATTGTTAATTTTTAAAACTATAGTCGGTTCTCTCAAAACTATAATTTTCGACTCTGTTTCGATTTTGTATCACCTTTCACTTAAGGTACCGAAATATTATGTACGATATTTTGAGTTTTGATAAATATGTTGTGTTTGCCCACAGTGTAGACATAAGCTGCGTGCTCGCGCCCGCGCTGTTCGTGGGCGGCGTGCTGACGAGCGGGCCGGCGCTGGAGGTGAACCTGGTGAGCGACTGCGCCGTGGAGTTCAGCGTGCGCCAGGTGGCGCTGCTGCAGGCGCTCGCCGCCGAGCTCAGCGCCGCGCTCGTCAACAAGTGAGAAATTCTCGCAGTGTTGCAACTAAATCCTGATCAATATGGTTTAAGCACAGTATACACACAGGACCTGCACGTTCTACGCAGCATTTCGGAAGGTTTTGGCGGGTAGTCAGCCTCTAAAACCTACCGGATTGCCGCGAAGAGCGCGCGCGTGTGTGTGATTCTTATTCGAACTGCTAGTACTTAGATTTCCTACCGTTTAATATATGTTCACTGTGGTTTAGATGTTGACACTACATTTTATACATTTTATACAAAAAAATGTACACAAGCTTCTTTCTTTCTTATGTTGGTGCAATAAAAATGGAAATTTATAAAAGACTCCATCAAATCGATGCAATCTCTTTTCATTCAGCTCGATTAAACAACAAACATGGCGTATCAAGTGAAAGAAATGAAGTCGCCCACTTTGACGGAATCTAGTCTACAGCTTTCCCGTGTAATTAGATGTACTCAATTTCTAACGGCACATCCTTAATAAAAATGGTTAGGATGTGAACATTATGTGAAGTATCAAGCACCGGCAGCGCCGGCCCTAGGGTAGAGCGACAGGAGCAGTCGCTGTGGGCGCCAGGTGGTTAGGGGCGCAAAAAGCTAAATGCACAAAACAATATCCAGCGAAAAATAAAATTTTGATGGCGCCTTTTGAGAGGCGCGGGGGTAGGTTGCGAGATCTGATTTTTTAAAATCTGTAGGATGACGCTGAAAAATCCTTAAATTTCGGTAGAATCCTCTAGATAAATGCGTAGATCTATAGACTTTTTAAAAGCTAAATCTGGCTGTTTGGACCCTCGAACCTAATCTATAAACCTAATTTCTTGTAAAATGCTGTTAATATACGTCAATATTTGTAAAAAAAATATGGATGACAACTGAGCAATAAAAGTTGTTTTTTGAAAATTGGGAAATTATTATCAATTTAACATAAAACCGAAGACACTGAAATACAATATCTCTCTACCCTGATCAAGGGCTAAGCACCGATTTCATTTGTAGCGCAAACAACTATTTGCTTTCCCAAACCAATCCTTGGTGTAAAATGGATATACCCATACATATATGACGTGTTAATTTCACAGAGATGAAGCAGGTCTCCTATTTGACGAGGAAACACACGGCGTCTGCCCCTACGCACCACTCATCATGGGCCAAGAGACGGATTACATACCCTATGTCAATGAGCCCGTGCTCAATGAAAGTAAGTTCTAGCGAGGAGGGACCCTATGAGTAAACCATCACACCTATATACCCGGGGTGGAATCAGTGTACTGTGTATACCAACTCATCGTCGACGATGATAGTCCCAATGCAATGGAGGGTGAACCTATTGCCATTGTACTGGACACAATTCTACGCTCACTCACATTCGCATCCAGGTCCACGAGGGCCTGAAAGTCGTCGAAAATTGGAAGAGCAACGAGGCAGTCGCTATCGCAATAAACTCGCTCCCTTTTATATAGGGACCTAACAAAGTTGTTAAGATATGAATGTGTACACCCATACTTTGTACAGTACGGTCTGTCATCCTCCGTTATAGGAACAGGTGTGACGGTAAAAATTATAGAACACTCAGCCGCAGACCACTACAGAATCTAAAGATTTGTTCAATCAAGAAACTTTTGTTTAATCGTTAGATGAAACGCAATTGTCAAAAGTTGGCATCAGAGTTCGTAAAAGATCGTCCCCAAAACCACTGATCGGATTTGGATGGGGTTTTCGTTATTAAATGCATATTTTTTCAGAGAAGGTTTTAGTTTTAGTTCATAATATATTAGGATCTGATAAAGATCTTCGGAGACAATGTAACTCTTCAATAACAAACAGCAAATGGGTATTATGTCAATATTGTAGGTACTTTACTGTAAAACTAAGCAGAATGATATAATATAATTAATTTACTCCTTACTTAAAATTGTAAAATAAATAACTTATTATTAAACAAGAAAACCGACTTCAAAAAGTAAAAATAAATATTTGTAGTCGGTGCCTATTTCTTTTTTTGTCGGTGAGTATTTATTTTTTTACTTCTTGTAGTCGGTTTTCTTTTTTTTAAGTTATTAATTACGTGATGCGTACCATGTTTTCAATTAGGTACGTATTATTTATTACATGCACACTTAGATCACACAGTGCGAGTTATACGATTCGGTAGGAGGTCTTTTCTCTTAAGGTATGTTTTTGTTTAGCGACCAGTGATTTTGGGCGGAGTCTCGCGGCTGACTCCGGCATTGATACCGGATTCACGTACAAATCCAAACCGTCTGAAGAGGGCGTTAAGAAATCCATGTCTGTCGCCTTTGTGGAGCAGATGTAAGTATGTGTAACGATAAATTAGCCTGTGTTGTTCAAGTGCTGTGTATCGGCCAGTCATATAGCGGTAAAATCACTTGTTTTAAATGTCACCTTGTCGTGTTAAAATACGTTGTTCTTAATAAAGTTTATTTTAAAAAGATAGATAACTTCCTTTTCTTCCGACTCCGACTTCATAAAGGCGGAAGTTCTATGTTTGTCTGTATGTATGCTTTTTATGAATGTTTACTGATATTTCAGTCAATTGAGGACCGATTTTGTTAATCTTTTTGCATTGGGTTCAGTATAGCTCCAAGGTGGTCCGATTTTAATTGTATCATATGTGTTGGACCTTAGAATTTGGAGATACACTAGGGAACCTATACCTGAAACCTTCAGGCAGCCGCCAATACCCTAGGGGATTGGTTCAGGAAGTGACGTATTGAGATGAACCCGGACAAGAGCGCTGCGGTGTTCTTATCCAGAGGTGTACCACACGCCCCCTACTGCGCCACCCCAGAAGTAATCTCGCTGAAGTGACTATCTTCGACCTACCTATTCCCTGGGTCAAACAGGTCAAATATCTACCATGACCTTCGGACCGCACATCAAGCGAGTCCGTAACCGAGCAGCCTTTGTGCTCGGTCGTCTTTACCCGATGATCTGAAAGTGGAGTAAAATGTCCCTTAGGAATAAGGTAACACTTTGCAAAACTTGTGTACGATCCATTATGACGTTCGCTTGTGAAGTGTTCAGGCACGCCGTCCGCTCTCACATCGATAGACTCCAAACGGTTCAATCCCGTTTTCACCGCAAAGCCGTCGGATCCCCATGGTTCATACGGAACGTCGATCTCCATTCCGTTCTCGTTCTCGAACCTATTCGCGCCTTTATCAAAAAGGCGACAACCCGATATTTCGCAAACGCGTCCAATCCTAGAAATCCGCTAATCGTAGCCGCCGCCTCGCCCACGAAACTAACTCCCCTCTTATAAGCTGCTACCGCCATCCGCGGCATGTTCTCATCGACCCTCCCGATGCCCTTACATCCCTTCTTTTGGATACAGATACCGCACACAGATCAGACACCGACCTCGCCGGCGAGGTCGAGGAATCCCTTGCCCGCCGGCCGGTGCAGAGCACCACGGCCAAGGCCGTTCCTCCTTGAGGCGCCCTAGAGCTAGTTGCCCCCTTGCCCTTCAGGCTCGAGCGTAGTGGTTGCTCGCTCGCCCTCTTGTCCGGTGAAGCTGTAAAGGTCCCGCGGCCAACAGCGTAGATAGACCGTAGGGTCTATCAAAGAACTAATCAGAATATTAACCGACTTCACATAAGATGGAGGTTTACAATTGGTCTGTGTTTTTATGACGTTTTTATTTATGAACTGATTTTGATAATTCTTTGTGCGTTGGGTTTAGTTTAGCTTCGAGGTGATGTCATTTTAATTAAATCGGTATTGAACCTTAGACTTTGAAGATACACCAGGAATCAGCACGAATCTATAGACTTCGTTATCATGGGTATTATAGAACTAAGCAGAATAATATAATATATAAATATTAATAATTAATTTACTAATCACTTAAAATTGTAAAATGACATTTAAAAAAAGCAAACTGATTTCAAAAAGCAAATAATTAAATATTTGAAGTCGATGCCAAGTCACCGAATGCTCTAACCGGCACCGACTTCAAATATTTATTTTTGGGGTTTCCCATTTGTGAAAAAGTAGTTTATATGATAACGAAATAAACATTTATTAATTTTATAACCATATTTAATAGCTTTTATTGTTTACCTCTAGTTAAATACCTAAACCGACAGGTTGCCAATGCCAAAAGTGGATTTCATCCTCACAGGAAATCAAGATTATTGTAATATTGGTAAACCATCAGGTCCGAGGCAAGCGAGTATCTAGAGATATTCGTGACGATGGGCACGATCGAGATCTCGCTGTACGTGGCGGATGACAACAGCCCCGAGATCGTCGCTTTGCGTGCACCGTGCGAAACGTATAACCCGCCCACGCCCGCGGCCCAGGTGAATTTAAGCTTTGTGTTATGTGGATTTATTTACTTTAATAAAGTTTAGCACAAAACAGATTACAGTCATTATATTCGATATTATGGCTAGATCTTATGATGTATAATATGTTACAAGAACATACTGTTGATTTACTGCCTCGTGAAATTTGATGAAGCAGCTGAAAAGTATGGTATGATAAATATATTTGAGGTCGTGATATTTAGTGGTCTGCGATAACCAAATCATTTTGTTCTTAAAGATTTTTACTGTTTGTTTTGATTTTGAAATCGAACTTAATTGGATTTGGAAATTCTAAAAACATAATATAGTGTGACTTTAAAACTAAGTTAGTTAAGTAGAATTGTCAGTAAAGCTTGAAGGCTTTCATAAAACGAGCTGAGAAAGAATAAATCATAATCCACCATGCGGACCCAATGTAGACTGATGGGGCCACCTACTTGTATCTACATCTTTTATTTTTTGTCGCTTTTGAATCTCGGAAGTATTTTTTATATATATAAGGTTAGTCGAAACACAGCAGATTTATTTCCGTACATACCTTCATGAACGTTATTCCATAAAAGGTGGTAACAGTTTGGCATTTGAATATTTTAAAAGTTGGCTGAATGTAATAGGGCCAAACTCAAAAATACAATTATTTGAGATGGCATTCTAATTTAAACACATAAAGCATCATTTCTGCTATAGTCCCACATGGATCTTTTAGCCCGTGGATGATATCGAAGGGGGCGTTGGTGTAAAATTAAGGTTATTTAGTAAAGTTTTCCTACTTCAAGGAAAATATTTCAACAGGTTGGTCCGCACGGGTACTATTTAAAAACGAACTTTGGTAAATTTCATGGCAAACGGCAACTCTGCATTTGTCATGAAGTGACATTTTACTTGATGACAGCGTTAGTTCCGATTTTGGCTGCGGGCCAAAAGATCCTTTTGGGACCGTGCTCTTGCTTCTTATTTGTGTCGCTTTTTCATTCGGCCAGCGATTTATTTAGTTCTTTGCTTATTTGTGTTCTATTATCATGTTGCCTTAGCCAGTACCAAAAGAAGAAGTGAGAGAGAAAATTAAAAGAAGTCCATCGGAGACTCAAACCTGCACCAAGAGCCTCACTGAGACAGCCAGGGCGCAGGACCTTGGCAAGTCGCATATGGAACTCTTGGTGAGTGTATAATACTAAGCGTAACACGGGCTTTGTTCTCGTTAAAAAAACCCACGACTAAGTTATAATCCAGGACCTCGTGATTGCTCGTCACTCACATTGTGCGCCAATAGACCGACGCAGTCAATTTATGTAATTTATAATTTCCACACAGGGTTACTTGTAAAAACTAACAACCTCCCAGGACTATATTACTAACATCATAAATTATATAACAACTTTTGTGAAGAGATTTTTTATTCTTAGCAAAAAAAAGTTAGCCGTGCATACGTTTTCTCAAGTGCCAGTAACATGTTTCTATGAAACAGCTGTTTTTATCGACTAAAAAGATAAAATCTCAGAATCAAAGTTTTTGTTTATGATGTAAGTGTATAGTCCTGCGAGGTTATTAGTTTTAAAATAAACTCTGTATAAATATATAATTAAAAAAATAGATGATGATGCCGCTAGCGAGAAAGACCGAGGGCAACCTGCCGCTCCTACAAGTGACCCTGAACCAGCCGAATCTGTACTACTGGCAGAAGAAGACACAGAAAAGCCTTCAGGTAAATATAAATACTACTCCGTGTAAACTAATCGAGTCTATCATTAAATATGGACCCACACTTAGATCAAAGTAAAAAAGAACGAAGGCTTAATGTGAAAACGATAGAACTCACGCATTTGGTTAGATCAATTAATACTGTAATCATAACCCAAAAAGGTTGATTTCTCTTATTCTTGCTTTTTTACTCGGATCACTATTCCACTTGTGGCCGGTTTCAATATCCAACTCGACAATAGATTTGCCTACTATTTTTTTTTTCACGAGACTTGGGTAGTGTTACTTTTGTGATTTGACGTTTCTAGAAATTGTGTAATGATAAAATTGAATGAAATAGAATCGATTGAAAAATTGGAGATAATTTGTAATGGAGAACATATCGATTTTAATAACTATAATTAAGAAAGAAAAATAAAATATATAATATATTTCACTGTTTATTTACGAATCAAGCATTCGTCAGAAAAATCATCTGTCAAATAGCTTAATTCGTCGTGCACGTGAATTATTATTTAAATATTATTATTATTATTAGATTAGGCAATCAATTTTGTACACTTTTAAAAACAATTAATCGATTATAACGATGTCATTGTGTTCGTCCCTAAAACGCAAATCGTTCCAAGTTACATAATTAAGAAATAGGGTTATATAAAGTTATATTTTTTATAATAATTACGCAAATTAAAAACAATATATGTTTTAAATGCAAATAAAAAAAAAAAGATTTCTGGTTTATATTCTTGTTTATTTTCTGCATTCCCTATTTTAAATATTCATCAATAAAAAATGATGGAACATCACCGTATCCGTCTCGTGAAAAAGTCTATACTATAGTCTTATTCACGAGACCTGGGTACGGTGGCGTTTGATCATATTCCATTTCACGCATAATGTATTTAAGAATATTGAAAATATAGAATACAAAAAATAAACAAGAATATAAAAATACATTAAAAATCTACTTTAATTTTTATTTAAATCATATAGTGTTCATAAGTTTGCATAATTATTAAACTTAATTAAACTCTATTACTCAATTACGTAAATTATAACGTTTTGCGTTAGAGGGACTGACACAATGAAATCGTTATAATCGATATGTTGTTTTTAAAATGTAAAAAATCGATTGCCAATTTTTTAACGAATATATTATTCTATGTATTTGACTCAAATATTTAGTATTCGCATGGTCAATAAATTAATAAATAAACGAGCATGCGCTAACTTGACATATTAAAGCAGAGAACTTCATAGACTTTTTAATAATAATACACAAGCAATGAATCAAACGATTTGCCAGACGATTTTACTAACCAATGGCTTGATTCGTAAATAAATAATGAGATTATTTAATTTTGTTCTCAATTTGTTCCTAAATTATTTTTATTAAAATCGATTCATTCTTCGTTACAAATTTTCTTTCAATCTATTCTATTTCACACTCACCACAGTTCTAGAAACGTCAAATTCTAAACGTCAGATTACCCATGACTGGTGGAAAGGACTATAAGGGGGCGTCCATTAATTACGTGAGGTGTTCAAAGGGGGGGGAGGGGGTCGAGTCGAATGTCATCTAATCTTACTTTATAAATATCACGTATTTTTTTTTCGCAAGTAACAGAGTAAAATTGCGAGAAAATAGTATTTAATTAATTAAAAGATTTAATAAAATATGGCCAAATTATATTCATTAATACTTAACGAGATTTTTTGAACGCCGCAAAGTTGCACAAATCGTTAAACGATTTAAGTATTTTACAGTTTACGTTTCACTGTAATTCTAGTTTACTTTCTCAGAAATCTTAAATGGTAGTCTTGATTGAGTCTTAAATAAAAATATTAAGAATTTTTTATTTCTTTTTAGAATAAATCCGATGCATTTACGAGATACATGGTTTTTAAAAATTCTCACGTGAGATTGGGGGTTGGGGGAGGGGGTTGAGCCAAATCTCACCTGAGGGGTCAAAAATCTCTAAAATCACCTCACGTATTTAATGGACACCCCCTAATAGGATTCTAGCATATTTTATATGAAAAATCTGTCAATATACTACTGACAGTAAGCAAATCTATCGTTTAGTTGAATATTGAAACCGGGCATTAATCAACCACACGTTTCGCACGTTTATCTATATAATTACTTTATTTATTAAACCGACTTCAAAAATAAGTTACGTATCTGATTGTACTAAATATTACAAAATAAATGTTTTAAGTCGGTGCCAAATAACAAACCGTACCGTCCGAGTGGCGACTAGCACCGACTTTAAATTTTTTTTTTGTTTTTCTTTTTTATTTATTATGTGCTGTATAAAATGTGTAATATAATAAACGCAAGATCTGAAAGTAGTTTGTTCTAAATCAATAACTGAATTGAATCCAACAATTTTAAAGATATATTACGTTTTTTATTTAATTTGCAAATAAATCTGTTACTCCTTTAGTGCGCTATAATAAATAAAATTTATTATTAATTCAAATTAATACGGAGATCGGAAATGCATTTCTAAAACGTATTTCTCAATACGCACAAATATGCATACAAATTTCATTGTTAATTGGGATATGAAAGTGCTTATAACGGGGGTAAAAAATATAAATTTGTAAAATTGGGTTTGGTATTGAATTTGTGAAGCAATCATCTAATCGGGTTGTCTGAGGTCTTGCTTTATTTACGATACACCTCGTATAACCGGTTTATTATAGTGCAATTTTATTATTTAAGTTATTTTCATGTGGGCGGGAATTAAATAGTCAAAAGTTATAACACTGACTTGAAGATTTTCAGAAAGAATTGAACATTTAGCAGAGCATTATTTGCGATTTTTTGTATCTGCTTTAACAATTACTTCTAAGTAAATGTAACTTACACCAACGCCTATAGGAGTTTTAAATGAAAACACGAATACAATTCAGTCGTGATGACACAATAAGGCGCCCTTAAATGTCTAATTTTGTGAAAAATTATTTATTTTTACCTTTGCGCTCTACACTTATATCGCTGTATCTTCGATAGTTAGTTCTTTCGATAGGTAGATTTCAACATGGGTCACGTGAACTGGTCGGAGATGAGCAATTCTAATTTTGCACAGAAACATTCCACGCTTGGTGAGATACTTGCGGACTTCGTTTCGGTTAATGGTCTACACCAATGTAACACCATCACAAATAAAAATGGAAAGATGCTTGACATTGTGCTGGTGGATGTTCCGGGTTGCACTGTTTGTGAAGCGGAACCATTAAGTCCCATTGATAACTTTCACCCTCCCCTAAACATACAAATATCCTTGTTAAATAAAATTAAGCAACTTGAACCTAATAGCGACTGCAAAAAAACAAACTTTTATAAAGCAGATTACGGACAAATAAATGAGTACCTAAAGAGTCAGAATTGGAGTGAATTGTATCGCGATTGTAGAGACGTCGATGACATGGTAAACATGTTTTACAACGTTTTGGAGACGACCATCGACACGTATGTACCAATGAGTCGAAAAACAAATAGAAAAACTCCAGCCTAGTTTAGTAAAGATTTAGTTAGAATGTTAAGAGAAAAGAACAGAATTAGGAAAAAAATAAAAAAAATATCATAACCCATTAGATTCTGTGTCTCTGCGTTTAATTAATAAACGATGTGACGAACAGATAAAAACGTGTTATAAAATACATATAGAAAATACTGAAAAAGCGATAACTGTTAACCCAAAATTCTATTATCAATAACAATTAGAATAAACTATCGCGATGGCATCTAAAGCTAATATATGTGCAGGGTGTCCCAATGCTATAAAAAACAAGGACTTTCTTAAGTGTTCGTCTTGCAATAAAAGTTACGATCTTATGTGCGCCAATGTTTCGGACAAACGCTTCTCTGCTATGACCAAGGAACTTAAAACAACTTGGATATGTCACTGCTGCCGCAGTAAACAACCGAAGGGGGATAATTCCAACACGCCTATACGTTCCGGACAATCAGTCAATACTTCGGAATCGGATTCCCCTAGTTACATTAGCATTGACTACGTAACTCGTCGTAAGAACACAGTTCAATCTGAGGAGGACCTAAAAAATTACCAAACAATGGATATTGAGCGATCTTTACTAGCAACAATTAAATCCGAAATACATTTGGCCGTCAAAGAGGCAATTGAAAATACGGTGAAAACATTTCTAAAGCATGAATTGAAAGAAATAAAAACTAACCTTGCTGAACTAAAAGACCTGAAAAATTCCATTAAATTCTTAAGTGACGAATATGATACCCTAAAACAAGATTTGAAATTAGCCCAAGAAAACATATCGAAGACAACAAGAGAAAACGAAAGGCTTTTAAACACTACCAATGACCTGTCAATTAGATTAAATTTGATGGAACAACATGCTCGAGAGAACAATATCGAAATAAATGGTATACCTGAAAACAGATCCGAAGACTTACCGATATTGGTCCAGCAGCTAGGTTCTACCGTCTCTTGTCCAATTCAACAGTGCGAAATATTGAGCTCCGTCAGAGTAAGGAAATTGGATGACGCTAGTAGCAGACCTCGCTCAATAATAGTAAAATTCCCTAGTGTTAGAATTAGAGACAACGTTTTGGCCGCGGTAGCGAAATATAATAGGAAAAACCCTAATGAAAAGCTGCACAGTGGATTATTAGGCTACAGTGGGAAGAAAGCGCCAGTTTATGTCTCGGAACATCTATCCCCATACCATAAAGTACTTCACGCTGAAACAAGAAAAATTGCTCGTGAGAAAGGGATCAAGTATGTGTGGATTCGAAATGGCCGTATATTTACACGTTTGAATGATCAATCTCCCGCACGGCAAATCAAGTCCAACGACTGTCTGAAGAAACTCTGAACAGTTACAAGACGAAGAATCTGTGACCGTACAGCTACTATTAAAATTCAAAGTCTATTATCAGAGCTTACGAGGCATGCGAAGTAAGCTAGAGGATATTAGATTGGCGTCTCTTAGCAATGACTATGATATAATAGTTGCAACTGAAACGTGGCTAAACAACTCTATAGAAGACGGAGAACTATTCAATAAAAATTACAAAATCTACCGACGTGATCGACAGTCAACATGTTCGGCCAAAAAGGAAGGTGGAGGAGTTCTTTTCGCTGTTGCCCGAAACTTACAATCTAGGCGACTCGCTCACCTTGAGTCCCCTCAAGAGGACTTATGGATCTCGTTAAAAATTAGAGACAATAATGTGACAAAACATATACTACTATGTGTCATTTACTTGCCACCGCCTGTTACAGTGAGTTCATTGGATTCTTTTATAAATAATGTTAATGCGATTATGGCTGATAATCCTACAGAAGTCATAATATTTGGCGATTTTAATTTAAATTTTATGGAATGGCAAAGGGATAGTGATGAGGGCAAGGATTTGCTACCTACTAATTACGATAACATTATTGGCTACTCCTTTGTTGATTTCATGTCCCAAAATAATCTTAAACAACACAATAATGTCAAAAATAACAGCAATAGAATACTTGATCTTGTCCTAACTAATTTCGAAGGTATTGACATTGAGGAAGCTACGATTCCTCTTAGCAAAATTGACTCATATCATCCACCTCTAGAAATGAAACTTAATCTCCAGACCCCGCTTTTCCTCAAAAATCAGATTTTTGCCACTTATCACTTTAAAAAAGCTGACTACTCACTCGTAAATGACAAACTACGACAAGTAGACTGGGAGTCTGAGCTTGATTTCGACGATGTCAACATTATGACACATAAATTTTATAAAATAGTTTATTCCATTATAGAATCATCAGTACCTAAGACAAAAAAGCGTACCCATAAATATCCCTTTTGGTTCACACGGTCTTTAATAGCATTGATAGCAGAAAAAGAGAAAATCAGACGCAAATACAGAGTGAACAAAAACCCACGAGATTTGATTGAGCTAAAACTTGCGAATAAACGGGTAGAAAACTTGATGAAAAAATGCTATCATACCCACATAAACAATGTAGAATCATCAATATGTAGCAATCCTAAGAAATTTTGGGCATTTTTAAAACAAACCCGTGGCCAATCAGTTGGAATACCATCTGAAATGACGCTAGCAAACAATATTGCCAAATCAGGCAAAGAAATTTGTGATCTTTTTGCAGATCATTTTTCCTCTATTTTTTCAAAGACTGATATTGCCATAGAGCCTAAAATCGAGGAAATATTCAATCAATACTCTTTAAATAATATCCATGTGACTGAAACTCTTGTTTTGAGTGTTTTGAAAAAAATCAACGTCAGTAAAGGGGCCGGGCCAGACGGTATTCCTCCATACTTTATCAAAATGACGAGTAAAAATCTCTCCTTACCTCTTAAACTTATATTCAAAAAATCTTTGGACACTTTTACATTTCCCTCGGTCTGGAAAGAAGCAAATGTTGTTCCAATTTACAAAAAAGGAGACGTCAATAGTGTCACAAATTATCGTCCGGTCTCCATTCTGAATATTTTTTCTAAAACGTTCGAGAGTATTGTTTGCCCGTCATTAACAGAATTTACAAAGAATACGTTGTCACCAAACCAACATGGATTCCTCAAAAATAGGTCAACCGTCACTAACCTAGTCAACTATACCACCGACTTATCGCACTCCATTGATCAACGTGCGCAAGTTGACGCTATATACACAGACTTTAGTAGTGCGTTTGATAAGGTAGATCACAATATACTTGTCAACAAACTGAGGAGATTTGGGATACACGGGCCGCTCCTCCTATGGTTTCAATCATACTTAGAAAATCGGGTTTTAAGAGTAACAGCACAGGGTTATAAGTCCAGGGACTACGTAGCATTTTCTGGGGTCCCTCAGGGCTCTCATCTGGGCCCAATATTATTCTTAATCTTCATAAACGACATAGGTGAGAATTTAAAACATTCTAATTACTCCCTTTTTGCTGACGATCTTAAATTATATATGACAATAAGTAGTGTGGAGGATTCGTATAAACTTCAAGATGACATTAATGCTATTAATGATTGGTGTTTTCAGAATAATATGCAGCTTAATGCAAGTAAATGTGCTCACATAAAGATGGCGAAAGTTAAAAAGCCCATAGCAACTCGTTACTTTGTTGAAGGTGAGCAGCTACTTGAAGTGGCTTATATTCGCGATTTGGGGGTCGAGATCGATAATCAACTAAGATTTGTACAACATATTAACCAAACACTATCTAAAGCTTGGAAGCTGCTTGGTTTTCTAAAGAGAACGTGCAATAACTTCTCCAACACTCGCACTCTTATTTGTCTGTACAACACCTTAGTCCGAAGTATTCTCGAATATGCAACTGCTGTTTGGAGCCCCCAATACACGGTTCATGTTAATCGATTAGAACGCGTTCAAAAGAATTTTACAAAATTCTTAGCATATAAAGATCCACAAGGCCCGTACCGTGCTAGCTACAAGGAACGATTGCGGCATTATGGACTTTGTTCACTTGAAACCCGCCGTAAAATAATCGATTTAGCATTTTTACATAAGCTAGTGAATGGGACTATTGACAATTCAAACCTGTTGGAAAAATTAAAACTATCAGTACCCAGTAGGATTCCTAGATTCCCTTTAACTTCGACCTTTGTACCCGCACTACACCGAACCAAAATTAATTGCCCCTTGAATCGTATTATTAAAACATACAATGAAGTTAATAATGTTGACATCTTCAGCAATTCCCTGGTCATGTTTCGTTGTGAATTGTTCAAAATATTTGGTGACACCTAATTATTTTATTGTAATCTTATTTTAATTTCCATTATTCTCCTATTCTAAATTGATTGCGACTAGAATTATATAATAAAAATGACATAATAATAAAAATGACATAATAATAAAAATGACATAATAATAAAATGATTAAATACCATCTATTACAATTTTATTATATAATATCTCTAATCTCCATAATCTTGACTTTTTTGTTTATTTTTTTTTTTTGTATTCAAATATTCTTATCAATAGATTGCATGTTCCTATAATAATCTTGTATTCTTTTCTGTAAAAGCTGTACACTCCTGTAATGACAGTTCACACTGTCCTAAACTGTTACAATATTTATACTGTGATATCTGTGATTCTGTCGATGGTGTGTCTTTATCCTAAATAAATAAATAAATAAACAAATAAAATATTTCTGGACGTATGTAAAGGGCAAACGCGGCGGGGAGAGTAGCTACCCAGCAATAATCTCGGATGGGACCACATCCGCGTCTGAAGGCACAGAGATATGTAATCTGTTTGCTTCAACATTCTCCAAGGCCTATATTAAGGACACGGAGGTTCTGGATTGCAGTATTACACACTCTAATTCAATAAATGACAACATATCCACTTTGGCACTGAGCCGGGACGTCGTCTTAAGGAAACTGAAAAACCTCGACGTATCAAAGGGTGCAGGTCCTGACAGTATTCCCACAATATTCATTGCAAGGTGTGCAACAAGCTTAGCCACCCCCTTAACAATAATATATAACAAATCTATTACTTCAGGGTGTTTCCCGAATAAATGGAAATTAGCTAAAGTAATTCCGATCTTTAAAAATGGTGATAGGGAGGTGGTGAGCAACTACAGACCTATATCGATTCTGTCTATATTTGGAAAAATCTTGGAATCATTGCTATGCTCGTATATACAGCGTCATTTTGGAAGGATATTAAGTGAGCAACAGCATGGCTTTATAAAATCCCGGTCAACATGTACAAACCTTACATTATACACAGAGACCGTGACACAGTTCATGGATAAAGGCACACAAGTAGACGCTGTGTATACGGACTTCAGTAAAGCATTTGACAGCGTGTCCCATAAAATACTACTCCAAAAGCTTTCCATGTACGGTGTTTCTGGCGACCTGCTTGAATGGATGCAATCCTACTTACGCCAGAGAGAGTTTTATGTAGTCGTCAATGGGTTCGCATTTAGGTCCTGTTCTATTTAGCATCTTTATCAACGATGTCATTACATGTTTTCACCATTCTACCCCCTTCTTGTTTGCTGATGACGTTAAACTAGTAAGAGCAGTTACTTCTCAGCAGGATGCTGTTCTCATGCAGGAAGATATAGATAGACTTTCTTAGTGGTGCAAACGAAACAATATCTTGTTGAACTGTGACAAGTGTCGACATATCAAGTTCAGCAGGAAATTACAAAATATAAATACAGCCTACAGTATAAATGGAACCTTACTGACGGAAGTAAACGGTATCAGGGATCTAGGGGTGTTTCTAGATAGAAAATTATCTTTTGTGCCACATGTTGACAGCATTATTAAAAAAGCCCTTCGAATGTTGGGGTTCGTAATTCGCAACGGCAAAATGTTCCATAACTCACGCACCAAAATATGTTTGTACAATAGCTTAGTACGAAGTATCTTGGAGTACTGTAGCGTGGTCTGGAGGCCTCATTATGCAACACATTCATTGTGTATAGAGCGGGTGCAAAAGAGGTTTTTAAATCACTTGGCCTATTCAAATACCAAGGGGAAAAAAACTAAATGGTCGGATACAGATAAGCTATCACATTATAAAATGAAAACTTTAGAGAAACGCAGAGATATTCTAGATCTTAAGTTTTTTCACAAGCTGTTTAGGAATAAAATTGACTCCCCTCAGCTTCTTAGTAAGTTTTGTTTCAGAGTACCGCGAAATTCTCCCCGTAAACCTATAACCCCATCAGTACCACCTCTTCGGCGAACGAACTTTGGTGCAAACTCTCCAGTACCACGTCTATGCAAACTTATAAATAGCCGAAGCGATCGCTGTGATATCCACGCAGATAGTCTGGCAGCTTTCACCCGCGCTTTCTGTTCACCATAGACAACAAAAACAAAATTACACCACCCATTGTTGGGGTCTCCCCTGTGCTCTCTGTAATGTCAAAAACTCAAAGTTTAAGTCTTGTGTTGTTTTCATTTGCTTAAACTATTATTATTGTTTTATTATATTACAATACGCTGGTTGAGTGAAACATTGTCTTCTCCCAACGATTAAAGTACCTATTACATGTTGTGTGTACCTATAATTGGTTGTGCAGCATTGTTCGATAATGTATTTGTATGAAAAACTTGTAACACGATTTACTGTTGGTATACCTAAATAAATAAATAAAAAATAAATAAATAGTTGGCGCTGGCGCTGAATTAGATCTCGGTATGGTTTCGTTACAAGTGGTCACGTATGTTCTCTACTGCACTTAATCTATTTAAGACCTTACTTCGTAGGATCATTTCTATAGTAAGCTCTTCCCGAGACTTTCACACTATGTGAGTCCACGAAAACCACGTTGATGAGATGTGGCGCGGGCGCCCTGAGCGTGAGGTGGACGGTGTCATCAGTCCTCGATGATCGTTTGCTCCCCTTCGCGGGGGAGAGAGGGGTGTTGTCGCTGTCTGAATGGTTTCTTTTATTCCTTAATTCTACCAAATACAGTCAACCTAGGTAATTGATTGATTGAAGATCTATGACGTCATCAGGTTCCTTTCGGCGCTTAATGTCACATTCGCATAACGACGCGATCGCAAAATGTCAAGTTTGTAGAATTCTCAAAATGACTACTTTCTCTAAATATCCCAGTGAAGGGGTCTCCGTTTTATAAATCCTACAGGTAAATCTGTGTATGTTAATTACGTTAGTTACGTTTTTGGCACTTCTATCCACCCAAATTTCCTTTTTCATTTATATAAAATAGATATTTTGAGAATCTATCGAAAGTGACATTTTGCGAATGTGACATTGTGCGAGTGTGGCGTTTTGCGAACGTGACATAATGCGAAAGTGTTCTTTTGCGACATGGTGCGAACGTGACATTATAGGCCGACAGGATCAGATTCATGAAAAATAGTGATAGCATTAATGGTGAACTAATCTTTATTATAGTTCTACAAGGATTTTGGGCCCCCGGCCAAAATCGGTACTTATCATCAAGTGAAATGCCACTTCATAACAGTCGCAGAGTTGCCGTTTGCTATGATTTTTTTGTTTGCACCCACCTGTTAGAATATCTCCTTGGATGTAGGAAAATTTTACTAAATGATTACCCTAAGTTCAGTTTAGTGGTGCAAGCAAACGTTAATGCTTCTTTGACAACAACGAACTATACAGGGTTCATTTTTGAGACGGTGCTATAAAGGCAGCTACCTCAACTATTGTAGCTACAGAAAAACGGTCTCAGGAGACTACCCTTAACTTTTAGCGACATTTTCAGCTGCATTTACAGAATTGGGAAAGTATGTACATTCAGCAAGAACAGGGGAAATTTACACAAAATATGTTTATGATCCACCGATCAATCCTATTTTATACAAGCGTCAAAAACTTCTACTGGACCAACTGAGGTTGATGGAGTACTAGAAAAATAAGAAATCGCAAAAAAGCTTTCCATACATTTTGTAAGAAATCATCGTGGCTTTGATAACCTTGAACAATGTATGAAATAAATTTTTGTTTTCCCACCCAAGGTGTCCTTGTTCAACGCATGGGTGGGTCTGGGAATGGGCCCAGAAGTGGGCCACTGGTCCTTGGCGCTGTTCTCCACGGCGCGAGGCGTGCCTGACCCCATCACGGACATACCGCCCGCGCTGGCTACCGTGAAGGTGGTGCTACCTGTTGGTAAGATTATACCGGCTGTATGCTTCATCATTAAGTCTACTCAACAATCATCTTCATTACATGACAATAGCGAAGTATTTCTGTTTCATATGTCGTTTGCTGAATTGATTAGTAACTCTCTATTCCCAAAACTAATTAGCTGAATTTCCCATGTTCTTGAGTTTTAATTGTATATCACTATTCTATTCCGCCAGCGGTTATATCAATTTTTCTTATGAAAGGAGGACTCAGCACCTCAACTACTACATCGAGCACACGCGGTACCATACGCCTGGACGTAGAGAGACCAGTGCTTCTAGAAGTTTCCACCGACCGACTGAGGAGGCTGAAGGGCATATGGGCACTGGTCAGTATTATTATTTAATAGCATAGCTACCTATACATTGCTACTATAGGTCATATAATTTAGTTACCATGACCAAATAAGGGTCATCGTAATCGGCGAGGGTGTATGAGACGAACTATGCGCAAGCTGGTCTGATGGTGTAGATAGATATCTTGGGTAAGTGCGCGAGTGAATGAAACCTTATGAAATTTTCCAACTTTAAAAATTCATTTCAGTTTGTTACCGTTAAGTAATAACGTTCAAAGGTATATATTAATAAGAGAAATACGTTTAAGATAAACAATTTTGTTCTTTTTATGACTAATAATGTATATTTTTGTAAACCCCAGTAAATGAACGAAATCCACCAGTAAATGAAAATAATGAAACCAGTTAATGAACATTATTTTGAATATTTTTAATTAGATGAAAATGGTAATTATATAATATATAAGCCTTTGAAAATAAACTACTCAACAACGTTATAAACCTTCAAATATTATAAAACAGAAAATAATCATTGAAAATGGGTGTTTTTTAAGGAAACCTAATCATTACTAATATCCATACGCCTAGTCTAAATCAAAATCAATCAATAAATCAAAATCATCTCAATCAAAAAATACTATTTTAATACCTAGATACATAGAATCCTTTTAATCATTTTAATATTAGGAATTTTCAAAATAAAACCTTAAAGTTGTCTTCAGGATCAAGGCCCGAAACCCATCCAATTTAAGCAAGGTGTGTGACAGAGAGATGTAAAATCTCCTGTAACTGTTTTACGCTGCAGTGTAAGACATCTTGAAGCTACTGAATTGGATGGGACACGGCAATAATATCAACAACGAGTACATCCAGCTCCAGTTGGTTAATGCTTTTGTGGTTATGACTGAGACTCTGGAAGTCTTCGACACTGCTAGATGACGTACATAAATGGAGTTTCTAAACTAATTCGTCTTAGAAATTAGGACAGTCTTCTTCAGCCGAAATACGTCCTCTGCAGGACAAAGGCCTGCCCTAATGACCGCCACAGCGACCGGCTTTGTGCTGTACGCATCCAACTTCTACCCGCGACCTTCACCAGGTCATCAGTCCATCTTGTAGGGGGCCTACCCACTCCACGTATTCCGGTACGTGGTCGCAATTCGAGAACCTTTCTGCCCCAACGGCCGTCAGTTCTACGAGCGATGTGCCCCGCCCACTGCACTTAAGTTTAGCAATTCTGAATGCTATGTCAGTGACTATCGTCCTCCTGCGGATCTCCTCGTTTCTGATTTAATCCCGCAGGGTAACTCCGAGCATAGCTCTCTCCATCGCCCTTTGGGTGACCTTGAGCCTTCTTATGAGGCCCATCGTAAGCGACCATGTCTCAGTGCCGTAAGTCATCACTGGCAACACAGACAAAGCCTTTTGTCTTGAGACACTGCGGAATTTTGGACGAGAAGCTGTTACGTAGCTTCCCGAACGCCGCCCAACCGAGCTGGATTCGACGATTGACCTCTTTCTCGAAGTTGAACCTACCTAATTGGATTCTTTGTCCCAGGTATATATGATCGTCAACAACTTCCAGCGTAGAGTCTCCAACCTTTATAGAAGTTGGTACTACATGGACGTTTGACATGATCTTCGTCTTGTCCATGTTCATTTTAAGACCTACTTGTTGAGAGACTCTACTGAGGTCGTCGAGCATGGTACTGAGGTCTTCCAGGGTATCAGCTATAAGCACGATATCATCGGCAAATCGAAGGTAAGAGATGTACTCGCCGTTGATGTTGATACCTAGTCCTCTCCAGTCCAGAAGCTTCAAGACATCTTCCAGCGCGGCGGAGAACAGTTTCAGGGATATAACGTCTCCCTGTCTCAAACCACGCTGCATTTGAATAGGTTTCGAGCTCTAGTCCTGAAGGCGGACTGACATAGTAGCGTTTTCGTACAAACTTTTCAGCACCTCGATATACCGGTAGTCTACTTGGCACCGCTGGAGAGTCTGTAGTACAGCCCCAGTCTCGATCGG
Organism: Phalera bucephala; assembly: GCA_905147815.2. Lineage (NCBI taxonomy): Eukaryota > Metazoa > Arthropoda > Insecta > Lepidoptera > Notodontidae > Phalera > Phalera bucephala. The sequence continues at coordinate 1,947,476 of LR990609.1, read as the reverse complement.
CACGATTAGGACAGTAATCAACAGATATAAAGATCATATCAGACATCCATTCTATATGCACTCCTGTGGAGATTGAATACTCTACACTCAAAGTTGTAGACCATTGTGTATAAGACAAAGATAAATAGTCTAATTGGGTAGACACAACTTCGATAAAAAAAAATTTAAATAATTTACGCCACATCAACTTATCGTAAGTACCGCAGTTTTTACGCACTGAAGTGCTCTGATTAAAAACTTTCAATGTGGTCGGGTCTCATAAGAAATCTTAAGATCACTCAGAAGCCAATAGAAGAACAACGCTTGAAGTTTCCCTGTGGGACCAAATTGGAATTGAAAAGATCCCCAGGAATAAAATTGGCACACTTAAGTAGCAATGAGCGGAGTGTATCGTTCTTAATACCGCTATCAGTATCGTAATAACATCTATCAGTTAGCTATTGTGGCAGAAAGGGTTTCGAATAACGACCACATAGCACACATAGTCAGGAGTCTCCGTAACCGGCGAGCGTGTATGAGACGAACTATGAGAGTAGAGGAAGCCAGAGAGGTATGTAAGGAAAGAGCCTGTTGGAACTCTGTACTCTCTGCCTACCCCGTAAGGGATCTGGCGTGATGATATAGATATAGACCACATAGCAGAGGGCGTGGAGTGTACTAGTGTTGTAAAAACGCTCCAGTCGGCGCTTAAAACGCTCGCGTATTCTACGTGTTTCAACGCTCGTAAGCTTCGACTCAGCGCTAAACGCTCGGCTTCAGCTCTCATTTTCACAACACAAGAGTGGACAGGCCTCGATGGACCAATGACCCGATAAAGGTATAGAGGTAAAGCCGGACAACAAAATCATAGGCTTATCACTTTTGGGTGATATAGAGCAGGTTCAACCCTATCATTAATGGTAAGTTCGGATGAAAAACCCATTTGTCAGCGAGCTTTTTCAGATACCATCAGTTTCCCGCGACTTCGTACCCGGTCGACAACAGCGCTACCTACCTATGTTATATAGCCTATATTACTTCTGGATAATGTAGCTTTATATTTGTGAAAGAATAATTAAAATTGGTCCAGAAGTTTTCTGAGTTTACTCGTTACAAACATATAAAAATACAAATCTTACCTCTTTATTATACTAGTGTAGATTTTATTATTTAAGGTAGATAGATATAAGAGTATTACAAAGGACTCTGTCTTTTCGATAGTCAATTCTCCATCAATAATAGCCTCAAGTGCCGTTTGTAGTGTCTGATGGGTATATCAAAACCTTTCATATTGTTACTTGTTTGAATTTATGGCAAAGAAATGTAATATTAACATTAGAGCTAAAACATTTAGTTTAAAAATGTTGTGTTCACATATTAATTACATTAATTTCATACTTAGACTAATAAGGATCTTAATAAAAATGCCTACACACACAACAACTAGTAAATGAAACCCGTCCCAATATTGGTCAAAATATTCTAAATCGATTTTTAAAGCTTGTCCTAAAATATAAATCTTGTAACACAATAATTAAATTACGACGAAATTAATTATTTAATGATTAAAAATAAGAATTTGTCTATACTCCAGTAATTGAACTACCGTTCATTCACTGACTTTTGATCAAATTCTTTTCCCAATGCTGGGACACCCAAAAATTCACTACAAACTGGCTAAAATTGCAATAAAATCTATTTGTAACGTATTTTTCAACTGTCCTTTACAACAATCAATGAAAATTATATCACATACATCAATTATGGCTAAAAAGTTAAGTCAAAGATGTTGTGCCTTATCCGAGTCGTTAATTTCATCTCGAACAAATTTTCGAAATCTCGACATCGACAAATTTAAATGCTCATAATCTTGAAATGAATCATTAAAGTAAGAAATGAATTTTGCTACGATAAAGGAAAATGAATTGGCTTTGGAAAAAAAATATTTCATTGTTTTTAAATACCACAATTCCTTATTTTTTGGAAAAGAAAACTGTGCTTTGTCTATTCACTGGGTTGTGTTCATTCACTGGAGCACATACCCTATATAGAATTTAATTGCTTGTCTATGTTTTTTGCAACTATAAATATTTTATGATACGGAGGTATATTTTACATATATGTATGTATATATTTTATTTGTTACAGTTCGAGAAAAAAGAAAAGGAAAATGTTGCAAAGTCGGACTTGGTATTACAAGACTCGCCGTTTCTTTATAGATTGCGACGCGCTTTATGTAAGTAGGAGTAAAACAATGTCTTTTTTTTGAGAGATATGAAATGATTAAAAATATTTTATGATATTTATGTTTACCTGGATGCTTTACAAAAGGATTGAAGATGGTATAGAGATGAAGGCAGTTAAAGTATTATAAGTCTAAAATGTCACAATTGGTCGATGTGCCAACCAAGAGTGTCGACAACACAGGGGCCGCACGTCCGGTGTCCAACGTTGAGCCGTCAGCGGTTACGATGCGTATTATCTGGAGCAAAGCGTGTCACCTTTTTTAATACTATAGTGTGACAAGGATCGTTTGGCAGTTAGATGACATTGAAAGAGGGGCGTGAGTGCGAAAGTAGGTTTCCCATTTTGTAAAATTTTCTTACTTCCAGGGAAATATTTCAACCGGTGGATCCGCACCGTATCACTAACTCGGTAAAAGTTGACGCATTTGTACAGCAAACTTAATCGAGCTGCACCATGCGGGCGTAGTAAACCACATTGAATTATAGAACAAAATAAACAAATACATTTCTATTTCTACTAATAAAAAAGAACTTGCGAACTTCAACGAACTGTCATGTAGTGACATTTGACTTAATGACAGCCTTAATTCCGATTTTGGTCACGGCCAGATCCTTGTCGGACTGTATGTTTATATGTAACATGATGGTATATTGTTATGTGTAAATAATTGAATATTTGAAAATGTCGTGTTAACCAGTGCAACAGAACATGGAGAGCATCACAGTGCAGACGAGCCAGGTCGGGTTGTCCGGGTCGGAGGGCACGGTGGCGTGGGACGGCGCGTCGCTGCAGGTGGCCGCGGGCTCGCGGCCCGAGCGGCTCAACGCGCGCGCGCTCGTCGCGGCGCTGCTCGTGTCCGCCGGCCCGCCCGGCGACCGCCGCCACCTCGTGCTGCACCCGCTCACCATGGGGTCAGTAATAAAACCTCACTTAATATTTTAACTTTTAATTTATCCATATTTCAAAGTGATGTACTGGCCCGTAATTAGCACAGTCATCAGACCCGTATTTGTATGATAATTTACTTCTTGATGTGATTTGGAAAACTACGTATTATACAAAGTCCCATTGCCGCGTCTGTCTGTCGGTCTGAACGCAATAACTACCGATAAACTCAATAACTACCGAACGGATTATCATACGGTTTTCACTAATGAACGGATTGATTCAAGTGGAACGTTTATAAGCCTGAGCGGGTCGCTAGTAATATATAAATGGGCCTCACAATTACCCTCTTTCAGTTTTAGGCTATATATATGATTAGATTTTTTTTTACCTGGGGAAAATCCTGCATAGGACTTACGCGAGCCTCGGGGGATGCCCGCGGGGCGTGTCGGATTCCTACCGACTAAAACCCCCAGGGTGGCCGTCATCAGCACTTTGGAGGGGCTCCGGGATCTCCGTATGGAACGCCCTCTTGTGCCACGCTCTGAAGAGCCCGTCTTTGGGGAGAGACTTAATGGCACGCTCCCCCCCGCACCAACCACACCGCCGTCCTCCTCAGAGTCGCTCGGGAAGGACGCTCAAGACCCCTGTCCCTTGCGTCCGCGACTCCGAAGGCTCCCCTGCTGATATTGGTGCGTTGGGAGGTCCCCCGCTAAATATTACGGCGGAAGACGCGAGTTAGCCCGTATTTTTAAGCCCCGGGCAATAGCCTAATAAGGCTGGGGGGCCTGGGCGGGCTGTGCCTCCGCCCCGGCGCCGTCGCCTTTGTCGAGCAGGACCGGCGCTCTCCCGATCCCGCTGGGCCTCCTCCTTCTGGGGCAACACAGTCTCGCAGAAGGAGGATACGGCCCCTCACGCCGATTCCCCTGCCATATAGCCGCTACTATTGCCGGCAGGGAGAGGTCCGGTCCGATCCGGTCGACCAATGATTAGAACTTAACCTAACCTAACCATTATGAATGTAATAAAACAAAAGTGGTCAACCACCTTTGCGCCCCGCCAACTTTTGTCTAGGCGTTGTCTACATTCAGCGTTACAATCCTGACTACCGCTGTATCAATACAGGTTTTATATTATTAATGCTCAGTATTTTCATTTTTATTCAGCTAATTTAGTATATGGTTTCATCTTCTATCTGAGACAATTATGGTGGAAATACACCTTCTTACCAACCGGTAGATGAGGAATATGTAGACCACCCGATAACGAAGGTCTCGGGAAGTTGCTTGATGTGGATCTTTCAACTGGAATGGGACTATAAGCTTTATAATTTCATATCAGCGTCGAGTTAGAAGCGACCTGGGAGGCGTGGCGTCGCGCGGAGGGGGGCTTGTCGGCGCGTGACCCAACGGTGCGTGTGGGCGTGGAGCTGGACCGGCTCACGCTTGATCTGCGCCCCTGCGATCTCCCCACTGTAACCGCCATACGGAAGGAGCTGCGAGACATGTTCGCCAAGGAGGTAATAGATTAGCGCTTATAAAGACTTGTCAATACAGAGCAAAACAAAGATTTTGCATAAACAAACAATAATTCGTAGCGGTTCAAGTAAAGAGATGGGCAAAATGTAATCAGATTAATGATTAACCGCCCCCGCTTAAGTACTATAGGCGTGATGGTGTATTCATTATTAACGATTATAATTTGTAATCTTCAACGATTACGCTTTTAATCTTGAATCATGATTGAATATTAGAAATTGCAATTGTAATCATTAATCTAATTACATTTTGCCCACCTCTGTTCAAGTGACAATGCCGTGAATAAGAAGAGTATCTACCAAATATATTAAAAGTTTCTCGCCGCATCTTCGTCCGCGTTAATTTTAGACAGGAACCAAATTTTTTTTCGGGATCAAAAGTATCAACTATCTGTGTGCCATATTTCATCCAAATCCGTTTAGCCATTTTTGCGTTATTGAGTAACAAACATGCAAGCATTTAAACATACAAACTTTCACATTAATAATAATATGTGTAGAATAAATTTCATGTTGTTGTTGTGCGCGCCATGTATCATTTAGACAATTGATTCATCTAAGAATTAATCTTATAGAGTGCGCCTTTATTCAGAAGACCAATTTTTCAATGCGAGTTTTTGAAGGACAGTAGCCGCTTTAAAAAGGGGCTGCTTCCCATTTGTTTCATACCTACCAGCTCTTTATTAACGCGTGTTAAAATAGCGCTCGTGAAAATGAGGGGTAATATGAAGATTCCACGATTTACAATTTCCCACCTCTACACATAACGGCACACGCTCCACTCGTATACTGCGTCTACGTAACTTCTTCTGAAGTCCAGTAATAGTAGCTTATACTAGACTTCTGAAATATTGTTCTTATGTCAGATATTGATTTAGTAAAAATTATATTGTTACGACCTCAATACACCCCGATATTTCGTAAACCCCTTATCGGGGAATGTTAATTTTAAGATGCATTACACACACTTATGTCCCCAAGCGATCTGTCTAGAAAGATCTAGAATCCGCGCTTAAGTGCTGAAACGTCTAGAAGGTTCCCACCCTTTAATTATCGCCGGCGCGCGGTCGCGGTATACAAGTACCTATTTGTTCACGAACAAATAGGTATGTAATAATAAAACCGCTTTGTGGGCTGCGCCGGCTATTGTTCGATGTACTTAGAGGTTTCGCGTCCGTTCTAGAACTTTCATACGAGTATAAAAGGAACACAGACCGCGGGGACGGACACAGTCTCTTCTCGGAAGCGATAGTGATCAAATAGGAGAACAAGCGATCTAAGTGAAATACACCGGCGACTTTAGCAACGATATACGGATACTACGAGTGACTCAGCGACTTGAAAGCAGTATTTGGGTAGACTACCAACGAGAGTAGTGCTAGTGGGCGTTTTGTGCTTGTGTGTACTTGTATTCGACGTACTGTTTTGTGTGTACAGCGCCTAATAAAGTTCGCACTTTATTCGGAATTTATGTTCCCCGCTTCGTAACAATATGTATATCTTACGTATAAGATGTGGAATTGGCGGCTCCCCACAAGGTAGACCGATTACCTGGTGAAAGTTGCATTGCTCCATGCATCCAGCTTTAGCGACTCGCATGTAAAATCTGGATGCGTGCAGCATAAAAACGGTTATCGTCGTCATTTCAGCCTATACTTGTCCACAGCTGAACATAGGCCTCCCCAATCGCTTTCCAGCGTAACCTTGTCCGATGCCACCTGCATCCAACGAATTCCTGCGATTTTCGGTCCACATGATCGTCGGTCCATCTGTAAGACGGTCGTCCTACGCTGCGCTTGCCAATACGTGGTCTCCACTCTATAATCTTTCCGCCCCACCGCCCGTCCGATCTTCGCGCTATGTAGCCCGCCCATTGCCTGCCTGAGTACTATGTCGGTGACCTTGGTTCTTCTACGAATCTCCTCATTCCTGATTCGATCATGTAGCGAAACGCCAAGCATAGCTCGTGCCATATCTCGCTAAAACGGTGGTCATGACGATTTGTGGGGATGTCTTTATCCAACAGTGGGCGTGTTTTGGCTGATGATTATATTGTGCATCTCTTAGCAGCAAGCGCGGCCGGTGCCTATCAACAGCTCGGAGACGCTGTTCCGCATGTCGGCTGGGAGCGGGCCGAAGGTCTCGACCGGGAGCATCGAGCACCGGCTGTCGCTCGCCTCCATGGAGAGCTCCGAGACCGGCGACCATTACTACAAGGACGACCTCAGGTAACGGACCAATCCTAACCGTCGAGTCGTCGGCTCATAAACCTATTGGCATCGACTCGAAGGCTCGATGGGTTGTCGCATTGATATTCCATAGGAACTCATCCTTTATTAACGACAAAAATTAATCTTAATCAGATAAGACGGATTAAATATTATATACCTACTCAATTTAAAGAAGTCAAAGCCAAACTTATTCGTTTGAATAAGCCAAATAATAAATATAGCGACATTTATCATGTAATACACGGAACTAAGATGATCTCATTGTACACTCTACTCGTCTCCATATAATTAGTAAATCTTTCATGGGGAAATGCATACGATTCTATAACAAATTACCCACAGATATCCGAAATTGGTCTATTAATAAGTTCTAACCTAGACTCTCTTACCATGACCAAATTGACCGTGTCTTATCTAAAGGACAAGTCAAGAGTCTCGGTAACCGGCGAGCGTGTATGAGACGAACTATGAGAGTGGAAGGAAGCCAGAGAGGTATGTAAGGAAAGAACCTGTTGGAATTCTGTACCTTGCCTACCCCGTAAGGGATCTGGCGTGATGATATAGAATGGAATAAGTTCAAAAAGGCTATTAAAACTAGATTATGTAGTAAAGCATATTATATTTCGGAATATATCAACGATAAAACTGATTGGGTTTGAGCAGTTCCTCATCCAGCAACTCCTAAATACATTGTTGTTAAAAACAATTTTGTAAAAGAAGAATGATTAACAGAAAGGTCTCATGAAACAATTAAGATAAAATACTACTCCGATGAGTTTCTCGCCGGATCTTCTCAGTGTAAGGCCGAGTTCCGATCTAGTGGTAGTTAATATATAATAGATTTTAAACTTTGACTTTAAAAATGAAACATAGACGTTATATAATTTACATTTTATAAATGTGCCACCGGAAATGCCGCCATCAGTGAGAAGATCCGACAAGAAACTCAGCGGGCTAATCTTTTAACCTTAATGGTTGGTTCGAGTAGTCTTTGCCTGAGGAGCTGCTCAATCCGAATCAATTTTATCGTCTAGATTAGGGATTCCCAAACTATTTTGGGCGGGAGACCCTTTTTCCAAAATGAACTGATACCTCAGACTCCCATAGCCATAAGCAATTACTTTAAAAATTCTATCTCTAGTTCTTTTTCCTATTGATACAAAATACTTACCAACTATGCTGTTGGTTAAGTGAGTAAAGTACAACAATGATACTTCCCATTAAAATATTAGTAATTCTTATAACAAGTTGGTACACGTAACACAACTTATACAGTATCTTGAAAGTTTCTTTTTCTTTTTCTTTTTAAAAACGTAGCCCCACAGTTTGAAAGTTTCAAATAAGAACTTGTGTTTATTAATAGGGGTTGATTTTAGACCTCGTCGACCCCCAAAATCAGTTTTCGTTTATGTCGACCCCTAAGAAACCAAAATCGACTCCAAGGGGTCGACCACGACCACTTTGGAAATCCCTGGTCTAGATAATCCGAAATTTTGTTATAATCCTGACGACGCTTTGGTAATGACAAAGTAGGCGTCTCCGTTTATTGCATTTAGTAGTCGCGGGTTGACTCCGCAGGGAATAATTCTTTGAGTAATCTACATTTTTTTGTACTGAGATTTTCGCGAATATTACACATGAAATAAAATTATTTTTCGGATTTTATCTATATATATATATTTTATAGGTTAACACCTCAGTCCCTCCCTTGACCATGGGTGCTTCAAAGCACTCGACGCGTTAGGAACTTAAACTCAAAAATAAACCGCGATAAAATCCGAAAAATAGTTTTATTTCATACATTTTTTTGTTTCGGTATTGGTGATTGTGTACTTTGAAAACGCACTCACGATACAGTAATTATTGCTAATGTGGCAAAACTGTTTTTAAATCTTTATTACATACATAGTTTAATAGACTTTCAAGCTAATAAGCATGTTTGGACGGACGATTTAGCGCAGTGGTTAAGAGCTTGAGCGGCTCCGCCCACTGTGTCGAATAGTCGCGGGTTCGATTCCCGCACGGGACAAATCTTTGTGTGATCCACAATTATTTGTTCCGGTCTGGGTATTTGTTTGTGAATTTTCATGTTTGTAAACGCACCCACGACACAGGAATAAATCCTAGTGTGGGGCTACGTTTTTAATAAAAATAAAATAAAATAAATAAGCATGTTTATGTATTATATTTAATAAGCATGTTTATCTATTATATACCGTTTCCTAAGTGTAATAAAGATAAAACTAAAAACGCAAGAACAGGAGAAATCATGTTTTATTGTTCATAAATTAGAGTGCCTCTATAGCATGCATATATTAGCTATGTCTATAACATTCGGCCAGCAATATATGGACTGGGGTATGATGCGTTACTAGGAGCGGCGCATTCAAGATACTAAGCGGCGGGCAGCTGCCCATGGCGTACCAGGTGATTCTGCACAACAACGCCGTGTCCTGGCGCTATCCCCACCCGCGGGCCATCACTCGTGTCGTCGCCTTCCCGCTGCCCGGACAAGTAACATTGAACTTTATTTCCTATTACTAAAGTCAGGACTAGAATGCATCTATTCAACAAGAAAACAAACGAACACCGTCACGCTCATATTCCCCAAGCGGACGTGGATTTGTGGAACCATATAATATTGTCAACTATGTTAGATACGAATGTATTAGGGGGGGGGGGGGGGAGTCTATTGCGATCATATTGGGTACAATTCCAGACTTAGGACTATCAGAAGGTTTTGGTATTGCAAAGATACGAAAAATAACGAAGATTCGTATTTGATTCTGTAAAAAAATGTTTGGCTCGTAACCAATATCTTTGGGACCATCTTTTTTTTTATCTATTACAATACTATTTTTACATCTATTAGAATACTGATTAACTTATTAGTGTAAATACACCAATCTACACGCGAACCACAGTCTCTTTAACAAAGCTATTATTATTTTACTTTGCTGTAAGAAAGAAATGTGAATATACGTAATTTATAGCTCTGTTTCTTTCACGACAAAATAAGATTGAAATAGTTTGCTATAGAGGTTGTGGTAATCTCCCTGGTGCATACCAAACTGTGTAGTGATGAATGTGAACAGGACACAGAAATCGATTGCGTGCTGGAGCTGTACGCCCCGATGCTGGCGCAGTGGGAGCCACACACCTACTTCAAGTTACCGGTCGGAGAACCGCGCGAACTGCAGTTGCACGTGCCACCCCCAGGTTACAATACTTTTACTACAACACCTATACAATTACGCGATAAAGTAATAGACAAAAAATATAATTGAACTGAGCAGTAGTGTTATTCGTCCTTGTGGAAAGGCGAATGAAAATTTAACGAAACAAAAATTCAACTTTATTATCGTTTCGTGTCAATGGTTCACTTTATCCTGCTTAGTGAGTAGCTAGTACCATCGCGCTGGCCGTGGCCGCATTCGGCTCTTCTACAGGTGTAACGGCACAGCAGCAGTTCGAAGCTAGAGTAACGCTATCGAATTGGTACGCCAACCTTTTATAATACCAGCTTACACTGCCCACTACTAGGCAAAGGCTTTCTCTCTCAAATCGAGGTGAGAGAGGTCATACCTCACCGCGCGGACCCAGTGCGGAATGGTGGAGGTAGGTTTCTGGCCACCTGCTGTTGGAACTTATCAAGCCTGTAAGGCTTCCAACTTGGTTTAACGACTACCACCTTACGTGGTAACCGGGACCAACGGCTTAACGTGCCTTACGAAGCACAGAAACGCTCCAATATGGAAATGCCAAAAACGTTCACCCATCTCAGGGCGACCGACTCGAAAGCTGCAAGACTTTGGTGATTGGTAAGAACACCGCGGTCGCACAGCGCTACGAATGCCACGCGACGAGTGCCAACCTTTTACATACAACAAAATGTACTAAATAAAGATGAACGCGTCCCTATGTACGATAACGTCAATCAGTTCGTGCCCACTGCTGGTGGTAAAAGTGAAAATTAAGACCTTGCTTAAAAGAATCTTGATCTTCTGATTTTGATATCCAAATCTTTACGTCCTTAGAATCATCCAAAAATAGAATCAAAATTTTTAGAGTAACCTAAAACGGATATCACGTACATATGTATTTTTATGATATAAATGTGACATATTTCCCTAACTTTCAAATTGTTATACTGTTGCGCGACAGATACTATTTTCGCTGTCATGTGGCGTTTCCGCGTCTGCAGTGAGCCAGAGTCGCCGCGCGTTCCCTACGAGTTCAACATCAACAAGTTTATTCCTCGCCATGACCCATTGGTAAGTGATTTGTGACTCAGTCTACTATCACTCCTTGAATGTTGGAAAGAGGTAATTTTGTAAGAGGAAAAAAAGCTCTCTCGGCCGCCATGGCAAGTGATTTTCGCAACCAGTTGCTAAAGAGGATTTGTTAATTATTTCTTACAGCTCTTTGGCAATTTTCATTCAATTCCAATTATGCTAACTCCATTAATAAAATTTGTTTGGTAGTGGGTAAAAGATACTTTACATTTTAATTACAACAATTTAGTATTTGTCTTCTAGTGTTGAATTAAGTTAAGTTTTCAAATGCATACCAAACAAACTCCATTAATGGTGCAAAGTTAAGGTATCATCATTGCAATAGAATGAAAATTGCTAATATTTAAGTCCCGAGGTTTTCTCCCTAATGGCTATGCATTCGTTTTCGTTATTTGATAATACACAGACACACATACAGTGCGGATGGGTAGTGGTGGGCTTAAACAATTTAAAGACGTGAGATCTTTATTGAGTATTTTAGTTTATTATGTGACTGACAGATTGATAAAAAAGACGATCATAAATTTTTGGTTGCATTGAATAATATATGCTGCTTATATATCGCTGGCCGAACGTAATAGTGGCGCAACCCATCAAATATAATCATTTGATTTAACACTCTATTTTTTAACAGAATAGAGCTTAATATCTCCTGTACTTACTTTTTAGTTACGTCGCTTTGCCATTTGGACTAATTCTCTCTTTATCTCTCACTCTCTCTCTCTCTCTATCATCACGCCAGATCCCGTCCGGGATAGGCAGAGAGTACAGAGTTCCAACAGGTTCTCGCCTTACATACCGTTCTGGCGCTACACATGTTGTTTATTATTGATGCTGTATATGTTGATGTTAGATGATGGACCCAGCCACGGAACCTTCGGAGCTGAAGGTCGAGATGGACGTGACGGCGGAGCAGCTGTCGGGTGTGCTGCGCGTGGACTCGTACTTTGCCCCGCGTCTGTTGCCCCGCGCCAAGTTACTTTTAAGAGTCGCTGAGCTGGAGCTGTTCGCACACAACTCCCTGCCGTATCTATCTAGGTGCATATTATTCACTCATACGCACACTTACATACATTCCTAATGTTTCACCTATCGATTTATGAGAAAAGATAAGTACCGATTTTTAGGATACATTGAATGTCAGAAGATAGGATTATGGAATGGACATCATTGAATAACCCTTCTGGGATGACAGTCTTGATGATAAGCCTCTGCAGGGAAAAGGTATGGTGATAGAAAAACGGTCATGCTTCAGTACGGAGACCTAGTGCAGATTAGCAGAGGCGAGTGTATTGCCATCTGCTGCTGAAATTTATCAAGGCGTCCTTAAATTCGGCTTAACGAATACCACAGGAAGTGGTTAAAGTGACTAACCGCAATCCAGAAGTATGGAAACGCTCGAAAATGGAAATTCCTCAAATGGTAACCCATCTCAAACTGACCGAGTCGAATGTTGCTTAACCTTAATGATCGTTTCAAACACCACAGTACCATAGCGCTAAGCAATGTCAAGTGCGTATATTGTTCTACCAACATTATAAATGTGTCATCTACATTTGGATGTTTTAGACGGTTGGATGTTTGTTACTAGAACACGCAAAAATTGCTCAATGGATTTGGATGGAATTTTGCACATATATAGCTTATTACCTGGATTATCACATTGGATACTTATTATCCCAGAAAAATGTAAGGTTACTGTTTAAAGTCAATGCGGACGAAGCTGCGAGCACAAACTAGTATTATAATAAGCGGTTTGTTCACACAGCCAAGCAACGGCGCTGGAGGGCTACTACGTGTCGAGGCCAATGATGCTCAGTCACCGCGTGCTGAGTATCACTGCGCGAGACACCGCGGCGCACGCGCAGCTGGGCTCGCCCGCCGGCGTCTTGCTGCTACTGGACACCGCCATGTCGTGAGTACATCGCCACTACAAAACAAAATACCACAAACAAAAACATATATATCTATCTATCTATCTATAACCTCACGCCAGATCCCTTGCGGGGTAGGCAGAGAGTACAGAGTTCCAACAGGTTCTTTCCTTACATACCTCTCTGGCTTCCTCGACTCTCATAGTTCGTCTCATACACGCTCGCCGGTTACGGAGACTCTTGACTTTAAAAAACATATATAGTTCCCATGAATACCTTTTAAGATACACTATCAAAATATCTATTAGAGAAATACTACAAGGCATGCCTTTTAAGTTCTGTCGTTTCCATATTTCCCGGCAATTTTGAATTTGGAACTGTTCTATATTCGAATGTGTTTAAATGTTGAATCTCAAAACAGTTAAAAGTATTAGGATTAATGCTATTGTTTAGTCACAGCGTCGATTGGAATCTGTCAGGTTACGTACGAAAATGAATCTTTCTAAGGAAAATGTTCGTGATATAATTTTCTACAACTTTAGAAGAGGCCTGACACGGCTTCAGTGTTTTGAAGAGCTAATATCTGTGTTCAGTGATGAAGCCCCATGTCTGCGGACTGTCGAACGCTGGTATTTAGAATTCCAGCGTGGACATACTAGTGTTAGTGACAAATCTCGCGAAGGACGCCCAAAATCCGCCTTCACTGAAGATAACATCATTGCTGTGAGACAACTAATTCTCGAAGATCGTCATGTGACGTATCGAGAGATAGAGGCTCTATTAGGCATCTCAGGGACAACCATTCAGAAGATCTTGCATGAAGCGCTTGGTGTGAGAAAGCTAGTTTGCCGTTGGATACCGCATCTGCTTTCCGACGATCACAAGGCGGCCCGCGTCAGATGGTGTAAGAAAACTCTGCAAAGGTTCAACCGAGGAAAGTCAAATCACGTCTACGACATCATCAGTGGTGACGAATCTTGGATCTATGCCTACGATCCTGATTCCAAACAACAATCTACAATCTGGGTCTTTCAAGACGAGCCAAAGCCGACTAAAGTTGTTCGTTCTCGAAGCACTTCAAAGAAGATGGTGGCCATATTCGTTGGAAAAACCGGCCATGTTGCGACTATTGCACTTGAAGATCGTAGAACGGTTAACGCAGAGTAGTATACCACAGTTTGTTTACCCCAAGTCATCGCCGAACTTCGAAAATCTAACTCAAAGCGACGCATCGCTCGTCAAACGATTGAGTATTTGAAGCAGGAAAAAGTAGAAATTCTTGACCATCCTCCATACAGCCCTGACCTAAGCCCTAACGATTTCTTTACATTTCCTAAAATTAAGAAAAGTCTTCGTGGTCAAAGGTTCCAGTCCGGTGAACAAGCAGTCGACGCTTTCAAGTCAGGCATTTTGAACACCCCCACTTTAGAGTGGAATAAATGTTATAATAACTGGTTTGAGCGAATGGAAAAGTGTATTAAGCTACGTGGTGAATACTTTGAAAAACAATAAAAAGTACTATAAGGTTCTAATTGTGTTTTTTTCTTCAAACGACAAAACTTAAAAGGCATGCCTCGTATAACAGCCTGCAAGAGTTGTTTACTGGAAAAGCTTTTTGATGCAACAGTTCAAGAAGGATTAAATTTAATTTATATCGACTTAATTTTTTTAATTTAGTCTCAATGTTTCATATCTGTTTAAAATTATTCTCAGTCTGAGTTTTAAGTACCTTTTGCTGTGCCCTGACAGGGTTTATGTTGAGACAAAAATGTAACAACTTTTACACATGTAAGCAATAAATAATTTAACTGTTATAATTTACTGTTATAATTTCCGTGTTCCGCCGGTACGCGATTTCCTCTAGGTGTACGCCGACATCGTAGTCTGAACGGCCTTTAATGTATCTCCGGAGGGGGCATTGTCAGGATTATCAAGGCACTTCTTTCTCTTCTTCACCAAGAGAAAGCTTCTGCATTTCAGCAACCTTAACATTCACCTTACTGTCCTTTACATGGGCATGGATTTGTCTTGTCAGATTTTACACTTGGAATTATTATTTTTGTTGGCAACTCGATTATCATTACGCCGGATACCATCGCGGAGTATCGATTGTACGCCACTGACTACGTTCCTCGGCTATTTTTTTCTACCTACGTACTCGTATCGCTTGCGAAGTAAACAGAGAACACAGAGTTCCAACAAGTTCTCTCCTTGCAGACCTCTCTCGCTTCCTCCACTCTTAGTTTATCCTCTTCAATGTCCAGTCGGTCCAATAGAAGTTTTTATCCTCATAAGAAACAGGATCAATTGGCATCAAAATAGGTTTTAGTGTAAATTGCCCACTTTCTTGCTGTCTACATTTATTTTTTAATTTGTTAACACCTCTCTAAATATAGCAACGGAGTTTTGGCGGGAAGTCGAAGAGTAATGTTGTCAATTTGTTTTAATTTCTAAAACTTGTGTTATTTCGACTAATAATGTGAAATGTTGGTGGAATATTAACCATTATGTGTTCTTATATGTGCATGAGTGAAGGTAATTGTAACAAAGTGATAAAACGTGCCTTTTCGACTTTCCTCAAAACGGCCGTTGCAATTGGTATGTAAAGTATCCACCGCTTTACCTACTATCCAGGGTGGGGTACTTTATTAATTTCATTATCATCGTTGTCATCAAATTCCATCGGGGAGTCGAATCAATTTATACAAATTATTTATCGCACTGAACACTGGCAAAATACACTTAAAATTAGTGTGAAGCCATAACTAGAAGAAGAAATATAGCAACAAGTTAAGGATAGTAAGGTAGTTGTTACAACGGTTAAGGTAGCTGCCCCTACGGTCTAGTCTCCACCCTGCATATCATATGTAAGAAAACCTATCGAATACAACAATTGAAGTAAAAATAAGCCCGCTGAGTTTCGGCAGCATTAGGAGACGCCGCGTTCGGATCCTGTGGTAGATGTAATTTTGACGTTAGTAAGTAAGAGGCTTAAGAGCTTAAGCCGCTCCGCCCACTGTGTCTAATAGTCGCGGGTTCGATTCCTGCACGGGACAAACCTTATGTGATCCACAATTATTTGTTTCGGTCTGAATATTTGTGTATGTGAATTTTCATGTTTGTAAACGCTCCCACGACACAGGAATAAATCCTAGTGTGGGGCTACGTTTTTTTTTAAAAAGTGCAATTTATACTGGCCTATACGAATAAATGACTTTAACCAGTAAATATTGGTAATATCTCCAGCGGCGACATCCTGGACTGTGCAACCGGTACTATGGAACAGCTGGTCGAGGAGTTCCGCGTGCAGGTGGGCGTGTCTCTCACGCAGTCTCTGCAACCGCGCACAAGGCTCATGGCCGGACACGTGCGCGTCGCGCTGCATGTGCCTAGGATACGCACACTGCACGCGCTCATGGAGGACTGGCAAACTGCGCTTGACCAGGTACGGCCCAGTGCATAGACCGATCGATAGCAGGTCTTGGTCGGAGTAGGCTCAAACTCGCGTAGTGGTTCTCACCGGCGGTATAGCATATTTTAGGACGCGTTTTACGCCCATACTCTTGCTCGCGGCGTCCACAGCATCTGTGAGGTACTTCTCGTACTGTGCAACTGCCTGATTTGCGATCATCTTCCGCGAAATTTGTCGGCTTTGTGACTAGATAAAATTGCGGTATGCGTGAACTTTGAAATATAACAACAGTCCTGCAACCACACAGAGCGTGGGTTACCGTCACCGCGGCTACATGTGCAATAGTCATGTTGCTATTGGTCATACCCATATAAGATTCTTTCAGGTTAATTCGACTTATTATCAGTTACGAAAACACGCGTGCAATCGCTGTGACAAAACATTGCTCTATTTTTAATTATCATTAATCTCTAAGATTATAATACCATTAATGAGAAATCAATCAATCCAGCCGATTTTGGCAAAGGCAAAGGTGTGACTACTTGTGTAAAGAAATATTTTGATCTGCCCTTTGGTGTGCTCTTCAGTAACTGAGGTAATTTTGGCCAAGTGCTAGCGCAGCGTGGAAAATCAATATATCATTTAAGTAGTTATATTGTATCGGTATCAGGTGGTCGGACTTTTAGTTCGTCATGTTTTTTGGTCAAGGTTACGTATTTTCGTCTGATCCTCTTAACTCCTGAACTTTATGGTTGGCGTAGGAGAAATAGTCTCACCAAAAAATATGTTCGTGCAGTACATTCTAGAATCATCGAGCAGTACAATAGTGTCACCCGTGGAGAGGGTGAAGACGAAGCGCGAGGTGGCTGAGGCGACGGCCGCGGCGCTGGAGGGCCGCGTGTCACTGTGGCTACACAACAGCTGCGCGGCCGCGCTTCGCCTGGGGCAGGAGGGCACCGACGAGGTGCTGCCGCTGGGGCCCGGCGCTCGCCTCGCGTACAGGTCACTACTGCCATCTATCTACCTATATGCCACTCTTCAGTCGAAAGAAGTCCACTTCAAAACAAATGCCTCTACCACGACGACAGGCTTTGTACTGTATCCATCACACTTATACCCGCGACCTTCACCAGGTAATCGGTCGTTGTAGGGACCACTCCACACTACAAACACTGCCCTATAATCATATTTTATTTAAATAACCCAGCCTAACATGACAAAGTTATTGTTACGAGCTATTATTATCCCACAGCTGAGCCTCTTTTTCCCCACATTTTTGAAGCTAGTTCAGTTCTTTCAAATCTAGTTAGAAATTTACCGAACAATATAATAACAATGTTAATCTTTCAATATCACAAATTACGATCTCTTTTTTTTCCAAACGTGGTTCTACTTTAGGCCCTCATTCTTTAACATACACATTTGTGACAGGTGGCGTAGTCCAACTGCGCCCAAGAAACTTCGCCTCGCAGTTGCAGGCCCGTCGACGGATTGGCACTGGTCCAATGGTGAGCTACCAAGTTTCAGTTCGCTTGAGCAGTAATCATAGACTATAACGTGGGGTACGTTACGAGTACGCTTAGATAATTGCTTTACAAATTATATACGAAAACAAAACTTCGACTATTCAAAAGTTAAGTACCAGTTTTGTAAAAACTTTTATATCCTAATTAACTACGAAACCTATGGACGCACTACAAGCGCAGCTGCTACGCACGCACACCTTCGAACACCGGGTCATTCACTCAACTATCGATAGGTTGAGTAGTTCTGTTTTTAATATTGTCCTTATTACATGCGCATGAGGCACCCTTTGCTTTACACTCGTTTCGCAAGTATTTGACGCTAATTCCTGATTTAAATGCGCGGCATTGTGTAGGGAAATGAACATGAAAGTAAGCATTTTGGATTCTTATCTTTCCATCACACTTTTCAGGCTTTGGACTGACAACTATGAATAATTTTACTAATTAGAACAAAAGGTTCTTAAAATTAAATAATTTCGTTAAGACTGGACATGTGTTTTTTTATTCTATTTCTACTTATTAGATGTGAACAAAGTAGACGTGTTTAAAAGATTTGAATCACAATATTTACAATAATCGATAATTGTAATTTTATACTTACACTACTTTTATCCAGCTAGGGGAGGATAAACTAATTCGAGGCACTATTACGGCATCCTCTCAAAGATTTGAATAATTGATAATTGTTATCTTACACTTACACTACTTTCATCCAGATAGGGGCAGAATAAACAAAACACTTCAAAATGTTTCCCGCCTTGTTCAATGCACTTTAATGCCCGAACACGTAGTTGGTTTTTTAATTTATTTATTATAGTGTCATTTTTAATTGATTATATTGTTAAATGAATGGATGCTATCAGATTCGTTTACGTACACTAGAGATTTAACATGTCCCTACAAATAAGTGTAATGGAGCTGATCGTGGAATGTCATTGCACTGGTCCCCCTCGACCAATCCAACGGTCACCAAATTCAGCATCCAGATATTGACGCACACTCCAAGTAAAATGAGCGGGAGCTCCGTTTTGATAAAGACTCCTGATAAATTTGCTAGCGGAACGTCTTCTAATAACATAGGCAAAGTTTGAGCGGAAACTCTGCTGCCATGGGTCTGATTAAACACTTGATACGCCAATTCTACGTTATCATCACATCGAGCTAGTGTTCGCATCATTCAGTGTATTGGATATTGGTATACCTAAATTTGTGTAATTTCGCTCTGATTATTACGTCATAAACAAACACAAACAAACCGATCGGAACGTACAAGACAACTGCGCGGGCGCGCCGGTGCCGGCGTTTCTATTTTTTTTACTATTATTATCCTAAACCTTAATGCGTTTGAGTGAACTTTCGGCAAGTATGCGGAACGTTGGTGGGCCGCGGGGATAGGAAGGTAAAAGCGCCATTTCATTTCGCTGAAATTGTCACGTAGAAAAGATAATATGATAGAAAATGATAATTAAGAATTGATTAAGGTTTTTATGGAAACAAAATAAATATTATTAATTGAGTATTGAAATGTGTAATTATCGAATTTATTCGATGCCGCTTTTGTTTGCCACTGTTTTTTTTATTTACTCACATTATTATTTTTTTGCCTTATTTTTTTCCTATTAGGAACAATATACACGGGTTTTCAACTTCATTCATTTACTGTCTGATACATACTGAATGTTGTCTATTCTTATAAATAATGTTACTAAATAGGATCTTTTAAAAACTAAACTTTCAAAGTACAGTTGACACTTTATTTTTGTGATACTTTTTTCGAAAATATCACTTACCCTAAAATAGCGTGCGCGTAGTAACTTGTAGTAAGATTCATTAATTTTTTATGTATGTGTGCATTAATACAGCTGATTGACAAACGAATGTCTGTATGTGTGTGTGCAGTTTAGAGAATGTTTTTGTAGTGCGATGGAAATCGCCGTATTGCTTTGAGTTAAGGTTTAGTTTTCTTTAGTAAAGCTGACTGAGGTGTTAGCATGTATATCAGTGGGAACGAGTGACCATAATTTTATCTAATTTGAGTAGTTTTGGGGTTAAATCTTACATATATTTTTTAGAAAGAAAGAACCTGTTGGAACTCTGTACTCTCTGCCTACCCCGCAAGGGATCTGGCGTGAGGTTATAGATAGATAGATATATTTTTTATAGTTAGAATCGATTCAGTTGTCGATTTAGACCAAACTACTTTCAGGTCTTGCGTTAATTACGTTACACCTTGTATATATATACACTTTTATATTCCAATTAACCAGTATAAGCTAAGAGTCTCCGTAACCGGCGGACGTGTATGAGACAAACTATGAGAATGGAGGAAGCCAGAGAGGTCTGTAAGGAAAAAACCTGTTGGAACTCTGTACTCTCTGCCTACCCCGCGAGGGAGCTGGCGTGATGATAAAGATAGATTAACATTAAAAGTTGTACGGGTATGTGTACGAATTGAGAAACACGTTTTAGAAATGCATTTGAAATCTCCGTATCTTTGCAATCTGCTTTGAATCAAGAATAAATGTAGTTTATAATAGCGCACAAACTGAGTAACAGCTTCTTTGCAATTTTAAAAAAATGTTTTTTTTTTTTTTAAAACGTAGCCCCACACTAGGATTTATTCCTGTGTCGTGGGTGCGTTTACAAACATGAAAATTCACAAACAAATACCCAAACCGGAACAAATAATTGTGGATCACACAAAGATTTGTCCCGTGCGGGAATCGAACCCGCGACTATTCGACACAGTGGGCGGAGCAGCTCAAGCTCTTAACCACTGCGCTAAATCGTCCGTCATGTTATACACATTAACAGTTGTTGGAATCAATTTAAAACAAACTACTTTCAGGTCTTGCGTTTATTATGTTACACCTTATTTAAAAATATTATATTTACTCGTGACCGAACACTCCCTACCTTTGACGTGTGACGTGATAGTATATATTTATAACCTATAGCTTAAGAGCATTTGTGCGACGACTTTTACTTAAACCTGTTGTGCTCGCGATGCAGTAAATTTGTTCGTAGCAAGTATACGCGTTCGTCAGATGTATTGTTATTGAGAGCAGGGGTCGGAACAGTTTTTAAAAACAGGTTCAAAACGTATGGCATTCGGTTCAAATTTACGTTCTTTTATTAAATGTTTAGGGACGAAGTGAACTGATTGCTAATTGGTGGCGGTGAGATTCTCCTCACTTGTGACTCCATTATTCTGATGTAAATGAAATGCGTATGTTTCTTGGTACCTGGAATTGATCAGTCAGTTCACACAAATAAATATGGTACCAAGGAACATCCGCATTTCATTTACGTCAGAATAATGGACAATATTCGGCTCAAATACCGAGCGACGACTGACTGGCACGACACGATTCACATTGACTTATACAAAAAGGTGCGTTCTCATCGAATGTCTCCCTATAACCGGTTCATGAAGAAACCTTACCAAATTGTATTCTCTTTGAAATTAATTACGACTGTCGGTTATTCTAAAAAACTATATTTCTTAACTATTTTTTAACTTTATATGTTTTTATCTAAATTAACCGGTTAAACTTAGACGCGGCTACGACGTTCTCGAAGGGGTGGCATACGTCTTCTATTAACTTCTTCAAAGTAGCGTAAGCAATCTCAAAATAACCGGTTAATTTACGTTTCAATATCGGTTAGTGTCGCTAAAAACCTATACTGAAAGTAGAACTGGTTTCTTCAATTTTTCAGGTTTTGAACGGTTAACCACCAACCTTTAACCAGAAACGAAAATCATTTCGGTTTGAGGGTAATCACCGAAACCGGTTTGAAAAATTAACCGGTTTCCGACCCCTGACGGAGAGTGAAGATGTCATGAGCAAAATATATTACATTTTACCCGCAAAACCGCCCCCATCAATATGTTCTTTCTTGACTTCTCTTTTTTCAAAAACACAAACTAATACACGGGCACATATTCTACAATATTTTGGCCTCTAAATAATCTACACTAATTTACTCGCAGGTATAAAATTTACGGCGGGCAGTACGAAAGTGCGTCTGGAGGGCGCGGAGTCGGCGGGCGGCTCGGCGGTCGGCTCGCCGGTGTTCCTGCACGTGTCCGTGACTGAGGAGGGCGCGCGCCGCCACCTGCACCTGTCCGGCCGGCTCGTACTCGCCAACATGCTGCGACAAAACCTGCTCTACAAGGTCAGTCGGACGACTACAGAGCCTAGCCAAGTGGCAAGGATTTTGTTTTTAAGCTTTATTCACATTACCGATGCGGCTCGACGATGTCACTCTACGAGCGCGACAGTACCATCTGCAATAGGCCGGCCGCTAAACAACACAAAGGTAGTGTCCCGCCCGCACCCGTATAGGTGTCGTCGTTCTTGCTGTACTTCGTTTGTAATCGCTGGTGACGTTTGCCGTCGCGCCAAACGTGACGGAGCTTTGTCTCCCTTACATTTTTCAGTACTTTACGACTCCATAGGTCGCGCCGGCGTTACACCACGTTCACGTAGTGTCCGCAGTGTGAATAGGTCATTATTCTCTTGTCGTAATCTAAAGCGCATTGTTCTACCACGTAACTTTTCGTTGTAAAATGTCAACTACCATTTTGTCGTACATTAGCGTTAACTATTGTAGAAAGTTACTTGGCTACAAACCAAGGCGATTACCATTGCCTCTAATAAAGCTGTTATAATCTTACTTAGTTGTAAAAATTTTTTTTTGGGAGTAAGCCCGCCGCAGATTCCCGCCATTGTAACTCCTGTAAGCTAGGATTCACAATGGCCTCCTTAGATGACACCCAGGTTTGAACCTTGGGTTATCCCGGGAAGCGCTTTAATTGTTTTAGAACCCGCAACAAATTTAATTAGAAAGAAAAACAGGAGAAGTTGGAAAAATAAAAATTCCACTTCCCTCCTTTGCAAAGCGGGAGAGACAAAAAAATTGGCACATCAGCCATAAAGAAGGAGACTACAGCTAGGATAAGCCTAGTTGTACAGCATCACGGATACGAAAAAATATTAACAGAGCCTATTTGTGACCCTCATGTTTGATGCCAGTAATAGGTATTGCAAAAACGCTTGAACGCACGGAAACTATCCCGAGTTTTTAAAAGATCCATGTAGTAGATTACCCCAGACGTATTTGGCAGACTGCTTAACATAATGGTACGCTCTTTGTGCCAGAGACTGCACTTCCAAAGAACGTGGTGTGCTGATTGCTCATACTCGCAGTAAGACGTGGAACACTGAAATAGCGGTGCAGGTAACAGTTTAAAGGAAAATAATCTACTCTTAAAGTTGCCCTGTCCGGTGAAAAATTGAGCCACACAGTGGTCAACCTCCAACCATGTTCTCGCCAAACGCTCACGTACGGACGAAAAGAAAAGGGAAAAGCTGACGGCCCCTTGATGTTGTATCACATATTTTATGTCATTCGATCAGGAGATTTTCACAGGCGATTGATTGCTAATCTAGTAATTTTACAACGGTCTCGAGGCAACAGAAACACGGTGTTCTCTCTGAAGAAATAAACGCCGTAAAAAAGAGATGTAGACGAAAAAATAGAAGAAATGTAGATATACGCATTGTAACACACTGCGTACATCTACATCTCTTTATTATGGTAAAGTAAGATTAAAATAGTTTTGTTGAAGCGGTCGTGGTAACTCCTCAGTTTATGCTATGTTGGTTATAGTCATCTTCAAGTAATCGTGAGTTCAATCATCGCACGAATATGTCCGTCTTTGGGTTGATACCCGTTTGTCTATGTACCGATATCTCTGGGTGGTGTGTGATCCACAAATGTTTGTTTCAGTCTGGTTGTTTGTATATATGAATTTCATTTATATGAACGCAAGATTAGCCCCACATTGAATTATTCCTATAATAATTCAGGGTGGGGCTAATGTTCAAAACAAAATCACCACCCTTCCTTACCTCGATTTGTGAGTATAGGCCCCGAAGAAAATACGAAGGGGAGATGGCCTAGACAGATTTTTCTATAGAATGAAATGTGTCGTTGCGGAGGGCGGTACAGGGCGAGAGGGACGTTACGTCCGACCCACATTTTATATTTGCCATCTAGCGGTGACTGGTAAAAACTAAACGGTTCGTCTATCTCAATGTTACTTGTAAGTTCAATTACGGTAGATGGCATTTTTAATATAGAAGTATTCTAAAAAATTCACGAAAAAAATACTTACAACTGAAATGTGATATTATTTGTGTGATCAGAATGTCGATCCAAGTAATTTTTGCATATTAAGATACATAACTTCATTTTAAAGGTTTTATTTTTAGTAAAAATAAATAATATTTGATAGCTATGCAAACTCGAGCGGACGTGTGAATGGAGCGAGTAGCGATTACGAGAGATAAGCCACGCCCACCACGATGACATACAGGCTTTTATGAAATCACAAGGCTCGTTAGCTTAGGCCATCTCCTCTTCGTATTTGCTTCATGGTATAGGCATTAAGCCAGTAGTGTACTAGAATAGGCCGATTAATTATAGAGATCCTATTAGTCATAAATTGTCAATCATCTGAGTGTAACATCTTCCTCCTATGGTACCTAAATAGGTGCGCGCGCGGATCCCGGATTCGAACTCATGGCAAACTGTGAGTTCGGGCGAGCTGCTGGACGAGAGCGTCGGCCGGAGCGTCATCTGCGGCGCCGAGAGCGAGATGGTACTCAAGTGAGTATATTTTTATTACTTTTCACTCCTTTTATAGTCACTGTCAGGCTATATTACACATATTTACAAGCATGAGGCAGTTCCCGGTTTAACGGAAAGAGTTTTTTCGCAAGGAACAACCTTTAGTCGGCCCGGGTATGAAGTTTTATACGCAAGTCAAAATAGTCTTTTCTATATGTTAGTACTATACAATACAATGCTCAAAACGCGTTTTTCCTATCAAACCTTTGTCACGGAACGCCATACCAGCACGAAGATAGTTATCTCCCACGTCCAGGGCGCCGCATTTCTAGTTCTGCTGATGTCTATAGCTAGATAAAATAATCATTGTTTAAGTATGTAGAATTCAAACCCAGGACCTTATCATCACCACCCGCGCTATGCGCTACAAAACCAACGAGGCATTTTTTCGTTTATGTCGTTAATAACATTAATAACTATTATTATACTTTAATAATATTAGCCCTGTTAAGAAACTGTCCCACCATTGGGCACGGGCCTCCTCTCAATCTGAGAGGGCTTAGGCCATAGTCCACCACGCTGGCCCAGTGCTGGTTGGCGAACTTCACACACCTTCGAGATACTCTTAGGCATGCAGGTTTCCTCACGATGTTTTCCTTCACCGTAAAAGCAAGTGATAATTATTTTTTAATATGCACATGCTTTTAAAGAACACAGGTGCGTGCCTGGGTTTCAACCCGAGATCTCGGACTTTGCAGTCCAATGGTCTAACCACTACACTATTACTGCTGTCACGCATTATTATACTTGTTAAGAAATAAATACCTCTTCGGAAAAGGGCGTGAGGAGTTATTTAATTCATATTAAACATATTCGTTATTTCAACATGTATATTTACTGTAATTATGAAATTAATTTCCAGGATAAAATTTTTGTCGAACGATACTGGCTGGTCTGGAGACATCCCACTCAAGGAATGCCCTAAAGAAAATGTTCCTTGGTTAGTGAAAGGTATGTGATATACCCGCTCTTTACTATATTAATAAATTAGCTTACTGCCCCACTGTTAGGCAAAGGTCTTCTCGCACAAATCGAGGTGAAAGAAATAATGTCAAACTCCAATATGCAAACCCAGTGCGGTGCGGTGAAGGCAGACTTGCGGCCGCCTGTTGCTGGAACTTATAAAACCGCTTACAAGGCTTCTAACTTAACGACTGCCACATTAATAGCCGTTTTCAACGTTTTATTTAAGGATAAATTGTGTAAACCGCCGGTGGAATTGTGACATATTTTATGGGGGAAATCTGTCAAAATACTACTGACAGTAGCAAATCTACCTATTAGTTAAATATCGAAACCGGGCATTTGTGTAACCGGGGCCAACAACTTAACCTGCCTTCCCAAGCACATAACGCTTTAATATGAAAATGATAAATGCTAAAATAAATTATAAATTACCTACAAAAAATAAAAACAGACAGAAGTGTACTGTAGACCTAGTTCTCGTCTACGATGTTGGGTCCCACATTAAGGAAGAGGGCCTTATTAAATGGCACCTAACATCGTCGGTTAAAAGTGAGTATACACAGTACACGTCTGCCACCCGTGCTTGGGAAATATAGGCGTGGGGGAATTTATCTATTTATTTTATAATTGGCACAATGTCAGATTCTGGACTGGTACTGGAAATTATTTTATCGAATAATTACACTTCGTCCGCCTAGAATTCGAAGCCAAGAGTTCGTAATAGAAAGAAAGAAGAAAGAAAAATATTTAATCAGCACAGCACATCAGAAAACATATAAATTATTACAAAAACAAAGAAAGAATGAGTTACAATGAGTTGCAACTACTACTGCCAACGTTAACTTCGGTGTGAGCTGTGCCGAAAGGCATTTGGCTCAGCGTGTGCTGGAGAATCAGAATCAGAATATTTTTTATTCATGTAAACCATTACAGTATTTATGAATCGTCAGAAAAGTAACAAAGACTCTACCGCCACTTCGGAACGTCATTCCTGTGGAGAAGAAGGGCAAGAAACTCCACGGTTACTCTTTTAAAATAAGTAATTACAAACTTTTTCATCTACATTCTGTTGTGGGGTATGGGAGAACAATGTAGCTTGGTCATCAGGTGAGTAAGTTAAAAAAGCGAATAATACTATTTATGAGAAAAGCTACATGGTTCCCTCATTTACAACAAATAGTACATATTGTGTTAAATTAATAGAAGGAAGAGAGGAAATGTTAATCAACAACAGTTGAATAGGTTGTCATGACTCAAGTGGAGCTGGAATAGCATCTATCCAAGCATTTTTATCTTTTAAATAATCTTCTATTGAATAATAAGCTTGCTTTCAAAGTGTTCGTTTTACACAAGCTTTGAACTTATTTTCACTAAGTTTAGTGACGTCAATGGGAATTTTGTTATAAAATCTTACACAGTGCCCCATGAAAGACGTGTGAATTTTTGACAGACGAAACTGCGGTTGGTCTAATTTATTTCTATGTCGTGTGTTATAGCAATGCCTATCACCTAGCTGATTAAAAAGATCTAAATTTTTTCTAGTATACATTTTGGCTAAAAACCAGCTTTGGAGGAAACAAAGTCTTCTCTAAAGTCTATCTATCTATCTATAACCTCACGCCAGATCCCTTGCGGGGTAGGCAGAGAGTACAGAGTTCCAACAGGTTCTTTCCTTACATACCTCTCTGGCTTCCTCGACTCTCATAGTTCGTCTCATACACGCTCGCCGGTTACGGAGACTCTTGACTTTTCCATCAGATAAGACTCGGTTTATTTGGTCGTGGTAAGATAGTCTAGGTCTTCCCCGGTACCGGCATCCTTCCACTTTCACATTGTATATCTGTTTTGTCATTCTTTCCTCTGGCATTCTTTCTATATGCCCGAACCAACGGAGCATGCCCTTTCTCATCTTTACACCGATACTATCTTTCATACCTACTCGCTGTCTTACTATGCTGTTGCTAATGCGGTCGGTCAGCTTCACTCCGCACATCTTCCGCAGAGCTCGCATTTCTACCGCATTTATCCTACTTTCATTCTCCTTCTTACATACCCAGCTCTCGCTACCATATAACAGCGTTGGGACAAGAACTTCGTTATGTATGGCCAGCTGAGCCTTATGGCTTAAGTGCCGGCTCCCGAGTAGCTTTCCCATCGCACCATTCACTCTGTTCCCTGCACTCACTTTTCTCTCTATGTCAGCGGTGTATTTCCCATCCTTACGGAAGGCGCATCCAAGATATACAAACTCATTCACTTGCTCCAGCACATCGTTACCAACCACAATCCTTACATTCGTTCTGATTTCTTCCCTTTCAAAAACCATAATCTTGGTTTTCTTCACATTCATTCTCTAAAGTCTTCTCTCTTAATGGTGACGTAATATATTACAATTGAAAGATACAATATCAAATTATATATTTTAAATGTGTAATAAAAATCTATTTCATCAAGCCAGATTCCTTGGGGGGTAGTGTTAATAAAGGATAAAAAAATAACTACGTAATCACTTCGCTCATTATTTGTCATTGGACCAACGAGTTAGTCTTGTTAGATTAATTATCTACAGTAATTTATAGATTAGCTACAACAGAATATAGAGAGTGTAACATAGATGTAATCGTTCCAGTGCCGAGTGCGAGCGACATGGCGTACACGTCGGTGTGGTGCCGCGTGACGCGCGCGCGCAGCGACGGCCGCGTGCTCGCCGCCGTGTGGCCGCTCTACGTGCTGCTCTCGCACCTGCCGCTCGACACTGATGTACGTCACCGCCATTTGCTTTGACCCTGATATCTGTACATATGAATTGCGAAAAATTATATCCACTAACTTCTACTAAAAGTCTAGGAAGAGGGCGCCTATGGAAAACTGAGTTTAAGTAAATAAATGTCGTTTTATAATATCAGCCTATACTGCCCACTGCTGGGCAAAGGCCTTCTCTCACAAATCGCGGTGAGAGAGATGAGGTCATACTCCACCACGCGGTCCCAGTGCGGATTGGTGGAGGCAGGTTTGTGGCCACCTGCTGTTGGAACTTATCAAATGGGCAATTTACACAAAAACAATTTTTGATGCCTATCGATCCTGCTTTTTATAATGATGGAAAAATTCTATTGGAGTAATTGAGGTTAGAGTATTAGAAACTATTCTCATACATTTTGTGGGAAAACATCGTGGCCTTGATAATCTTGAATAATGGCCACATCCGCATCGACGTGCGAAATGTTTTAAAGGCCGTGTGTGAGATGCAGTGCATAATGATCACTCGTGTTCACGGATCGTCATCAGGTCCTGATAGTGACGGAGCCTAGCTCGTCGTCGCCGGAGCTGAGCCAGGCGGGCTCGCAGCCGCCGCCGCTGGTGCAGAGTGCGCCGGGCCGCGGCGCGTGCACGCACCTGCTGGCGCCCGGCACCACCGCCGCCCGGCACACGCTGTCCTTCCAGTACAGGTACTCTACCGTAAACATCATATCTGTATCTCAGGGGCCAAATCACAAATTTTATACCAGAAGGAAAAACGCGCGTAATGATACAATGATTTTGATATTATATTTTGTTCAAAATTATTAACATGAGATAAATTGTATTATTCCTTATTGATAGAGATGTAGAACACGCTTTTGCAGTAAGCTTATGTTTCTTTAAAATCCTATACCATTTATCATTTTTGGATAACATCATATACCATTGGGTATCGCCGTCTAGACTATCGTGGGATTTATTATCTTATACCAATATATTATCTTATACCAGAAATGGTCTCTATGGATTATATTGATGCAAAACAAGATTTCGATAAAATTGAAACAGCAAAATTAACTATCTTAATGCCGTTCCTACCTTAATACCAGACATTCGTTCTTAGCAGCATCTCGGAAGAGTTCAGCAACCGCATAAAGCGCGCCTCTGCGTACCTAATACTTATTCGGATCACAAGCCCTAAGATGCACAATTGTATACATAATAATACGGACGGACGATTTAGCGCAGTGGTTAAAAGCTTGAGCTGCTCCGCCCACTGTGTCGAATAGTCGCGGGTTCGATTCCCGCACGGGACAAATCTTTGTGTGATCCACAATTATTTGTTCCGGTCTGGGTATTTGTTTGTGAATTTTCATGTTTGTAAACGCACCCACGACACAGGAATAAATCCTAGTGTGGGGCTACGTTTTAAAAAAAAAAAAAAATAATGTATTTCCAGAATAAACAATACACAAATTGCATTAAGGCCGGGTAAAACAAAAAAAATATATTACACAAATATATTACGCTAAACAATTTAAAATAAAAGGCTTAACGCAAGTAGGGCGATACCGATACCCTGTCCCCTAAAATGGGTTTTAGTACCTGTACGTTAGGAGTGATGTAAACCTCCATATAGTAAAAACAATTTAATATTTTATGTAACATAAATTGTGGTGATAAAATAAAATGATAAAGTTAATTTAAGCTAAATGCAAAAACAAAGATAGTCCTTTATGTTGTGAGTATAGTTTGTAAGTGTACCATACCTGTACATATGTATGAAAATTAAGAAGTTTAAGTGCCATTGTGAATATATGATTGTGATTGATTGTAATTATACTCGTATGTTAAGGTAACTGAATTAATAATAATTATATAAGAATATCGGTGTAAAGATGAGAAACGGCATGCTCCGTTGGTTCGGGCATATAGAAAGAATGCCAGAGGAAAGAATGACAAAACAGATATACAATGTGAAAGTGGAAGGATGCAGGTACCGGGGAAGACCTAGACTATCTTACCACGACCAAATAAGCCGAATCTTATCTGATGGAAAAGTCAAGAGTCTCCGTAACCGGCGAGCGTGTATGAGACGAACTATGAGAGTCGAGGAAGCCAGAGAGGTATGTAAGGAAAGAACCTGTTAGAACTCTGTACTCTCTGCCTACCCCGCAAGGGATCTGGCGTGAGGTTATAGATAGATAGATAGATATAAGAATATTGGCGGTGGGATGAGGTGAGGAAGTATTACTTATCTACTTGTTCGCCGGGTCCTGCTGTGTATGTGTAGTAAATTTTTGTGCTGTATGTCTCTGATATACTGTATTTTGTAGTAGGTGATTGCGTTTTTATATTATATATAAGTATTTATTACTATAAGTTAAAACTTCTGTGTAACAAGTGCACCGCCGTTTATTCCACAACCTAATCGTTTTCTTCCTCCCAAGGTTGCGTGGAAGAGATTGCTTTTTAGCGATAAGGCCGCCCTTTGTGTCACTTTTAGTTGTTTTTTTTGTATTTTGATATCTATGTAATTGGTGCACAATAAAAAGTTATTTATCTAATTAATATTCCGCGTTATCTGGCGTGATGATATAGATAGAGAGATAGAGTATTATATTAGAATTCCTCGAACGAGCTCCCCAGTCTGATCGTAGGTGAGGTGCTTTGAGATAAATATATAACTTCTCTTTTAGTCGAATTTATTGGATATATCGAAAATGTTCATGAGTTTTATTAAGGAGTTATATAGTTTAGAGCTTGATATATAGTAGTGACATATATTAACTGTAGTAAAAACAGCCTACACACAGAGGCGCGCTCTACGTGATTTTTTGCGATACTGATTTACTGAAATATACCACGAAGCCTATAAAAAAAAACTTACTCGGACCGATGGTACTAAGATGTTCTATTATTTAAATAATGTTTACTGTGCTAATAATATGGAGCTTAAGGGCCTACCACGATCGACCACTTATCCACCGGAAGAGTGAAAGTGATGCCATAACTTTACAAATGAATAATAAGGGACAGATATACAAGCTGTAACATAATAAACGCAAGACCTGAAAGTAGTTTGTTCTAAATTGATAACTGAATTGTTTCCAACTATTTAAAATGTATCTAAATTTTTTTTTGAAATTTGCAAAAAATGCTTTTACTCCTTCAGTGCGCTATAAAAAACTAAATGTATTCTTCATTCATAGCAATAAGGAGATTACAAATGCATTCCTAACCCGTATTTCTCAAAATGCACACACACACGTACAAGTTTCATTGTTAATTGGGGTATAAAAGTGCTTAAAAAAGGTGTAAAAACCTTTAAATTTGGAAATTTGGTTTTCGTTTTGAATTTATGAAGCATTCTCTAATTGGGGTGTCTGAGGTCTTGCGTTTATTATGTTACACCTTGTATTGAGCGCGCGCTCGCGTAAGCGACGTATGCGCAAAACCAAATATTATTTAAAAGAACGACACTAAATAAAGACGGCTTCACAAGAACATTGCTACAATTATTCTCTATGTTTTCAAGTAATTTCTGTTGACTGGTTTTAAGCGTTTCGCGTGGGAATTAGAAAATTTAAATCAACAGATAAATCACTTTAGTTTTCTTTACTATCGAGTAAGTTTCCTTTTACCAGATTTTGATATGGAGTCAAAAATCATATTTAAAAATATTAACTCTCTTATCCATATACTACTTGAAGTGCATGCAGTGCAAAAATACGTTTTTATAGCTGTAGCCCATTAACATACTCGGCGTATTGTGGGTGTACATAGTAAATTTAACGACCTCCGTTTGGCTTTATTTTGTAATTTTTAGATTAAATTTAGTTGTTAGCAATAAACTATTATTCATAGAGCATTTATTTTTATTTGTAACAGCATTATTCAAGTGTAAGTTTTTTTCAATAATTGATTATCTTTTTATAATTATGAGAAAAATAAATTCTATACAGGGGTAGGTGTGCAATATATTTTATTTTAAACGAGTTTTTCTATGGTGAAACTTAACCGGAAATGTAATAGACATCGACGTTTGGTATAAAACCGCTTATTTTTATTCCCGTCGTCCTATTAATTACGTGGCTTTATATTGGCTGTCTTTATCGGAAAATTAGCAAATCAATCGGCAAAGTAGTTCTAATCTTTTTTCAATAGTTACTTGTAACTATGACAAGCCAACGAGAAAAATATGAAATACTATCATAATAATAAAAATAATATCAATCTGACGTATATGAGATCATGTACGTCACATTGTATATCTGCTTAACGCTATTTAGTATTAAGTATACTATCCTAATTGTAATTACTTATATGCCCAGGAATCTAGAGTGTCCGGTGACCCGCGAGGCGGTTCCGCTGCACTACGGCGTAACCGACACCTCGGTGTTCGACAAGCGCGCGCCCGTCGCCTGCCTGCAGGAGGTCATAGATTCAGTCTTCGACTGGTAAGACACATCTTATGCACATATACACGTCGGTTATACAGAAAGCACGTGCTGACAACGGATACCTATACTGTCATAGTCACACACGCCGATTTTGAAGCAGTAACTGTTCCACGATGTCTCTAATTCTACTAGCACAACTCTACCGTATCACATAGTCACATATGCCCATTTTGTCTTTTGACTCGTCTATGAGACGGGCCAAATCTATTCACACGACCTGAACACAAACTGGATTTTGATAGCTGCCGACCAATATTTTCATATTGTAATAGCTTAGAATAAAAATAATCAAGAAGACGCGTCCAGTCGTAATTGCAGGCAACGCGGTGAAATTAAAAACTCAACAAATGTCCCCCACTCACCGCACTTCCCACCCGTGTAATGTTGACAGCCTGGAAAGATTACCACTTTTTGAGGTAAATGTTGATGACATTAGATTAGATGATAATAAAATCACAGTTACGGTAACGGGTATTTTCTTTGATAAGACAAATACAGACGAAGGAATTATTTTGATATTTTTATAATACGGCACTGAATGCGATAGTTAGATATGAAATAAGATGCCATCATGTTTCTTTTTGATCTCAACAGAATTCTTACAGGCAGAAACGACGGTATAATTTAATTTACCAAGCACAGAACACGTTATTCCGCACGACGGTCACAGATTGACTGCTCGCGTATACGTGTGGCTACTTGCTTTGCAGGTAGAATTGTTGTTTGACGTTGATACACGCCCGCGGCTTCTGGATTATTTTTATTCTAAGAGTAGTAGATCCTACTTATAGATAAAGAGCTAAACACTGTTGATCGGCGACGACGTCCAGGGTTCATTTCAGCGTTTATCTCATTTTTATGAAAAAACGTACCAAGATGGCAGCAACTATAAGAGATCTTTTAGTTATAAAGTTAGCGGACGGAACTTTGTCTTTTTACTATCAATAAAAATATAACATTTTATAAATATCAAACACATTAATTGTGGTAACGAATTTAAAGAACTAGAGCTAAAGCACTTGCCATAGCAAGTTACAATGATGACAAATATATAGAAGAAAAAAACATTATACAAATAGCAAAACTTACATACATACGCTCACGCTTTTATCCCACTGTTGTTAGAAGAGACTATAGTTTGTCACTCTGACACACCTCTTTCTCTGAAGCAAAACTTTGACCTTTTTACTATAGAGTATCAAAGGAGGAATTTCATGATCGTATGCGTACTCAACTCAGGGTGGAGCGCTCCGGACACGGTGTAAACACGCAGTGGCCGTACTCGGTGGTGACGAAGCACTGGCCCGGCATATGGCACCCGGCGCTCGTGCAGCCGCGCTGCGATATCACGGTAAGTGGACAAACCTGTATCGTTGCTATCTCTTTCACACTTTAAGCTTTGTAAATAAATATAAATGAGTTAGTATGCTTTCTTCACATTGATTCGTGATTGTGTAAGATAAAGAACTCAAAGTGCCTTTCTTGCTCCTTAACCCTTAATAACTGCCGTTACGTTGTAAGAAAACATTCGTCGAAGGGACTTCGCAATGAAAGAGTAATTATTATCAAAACTTAAATATCATCATCATCATCAGCCTATAGCAGTCCACTGCTGGACATAGGTATCTCCAAGTGCAAGCCACTGGGTACGATGCTCGGCTACTCGCATCCACTTTCTGCCGGCCACTCTACGAAGGTCATCGCTCCACCTAACCTGAGGGCGTCCTGCATTACGTTTCCCAGTCCGTGGTCTCCAGTCAAGAAATCGTTTGCCCCAGCGGTCATAGGTTGTTCGGCTAATGTGACCGGCCCATTGCCACTTCATAATCCGGTGGGCGATGTCGTAACTTTGGTTCTCTGTCGAATGACTTCGTTCTAGATTCTATCCTTCAGAGAAACTCTGAGTATAGCCCTAGCTCGCTGAGTAACTTTAAATTTATGGACCAGTCCAACCGTGATTATCCACGCTTCGGCTCCATAAGTTGTAACTGGCAGGACGCACTGATGAAAGGCTTTTGTCTTTAGGCTTTGTGGAATAGGCGATGTATATACTCGAGGTTGTTATTCCCCAGCTGCGAGTTTACCCTAGGTAAACATAATAATATCAGCCCTGTTAAGAAACTGTCCCACTGTTGGGCACGGGCCTCCTCTCAAACTGAGAGGGTTTAGGCCATAGTCCACCACGCTGGCCCAGTGCGGGTTGGCGAACTTCACACACCTTCAAGAAACTCTTAGGCATGCAGGTTTCCTCACGATGTTTTCCTTCACCGTTGTAAACATATTCTTGAACAACCTCGAGAATAACGCCATGTATTGCAGGTTCCGGTACTAAATGTCGGTTAAACATTGCCTTGGTCTTGTCCAAGTTCATGCGGAGGCCTATGCGTTCGAAAGAATCGGCTAGGCTGGTCAATGTCTGTTGTGAATCCTGCAACGTTTCGGCTATAATAAGAATATCGTCTGCAAATCCCAAGTGTTAGTTATAACTGCAATTTATGTTTATGCCATGACCTTCCCAGTCCAGCGTCTTAAACATATTCTCCAATGCATTTGTGAACAATTTGGGGGAAATAACGTCCCCTTGTCTCACACCTTAATGCATTGGGACAGGGTTGGTCTGCTGGTTTTGTATCTGGATAGCCATGGTCGTGGCTTTATTAACACTTGGATGTATCGCCAGTCGATTTGGCATTGTTGCAAGGATTTCAGAACTGACCAGGTCTCGATCGAGTCAAAGGCCTTCTCATAGTCCACGAATGCTAAGCACGGGGGCCGATTATACACTTCGGTCTTCTATATAATCTGTCGTATAGTGTGGATGAGGTATATGGTTCTATACCCTCTTCGAAACCTGGCCTGTTCCGGGGATTGAAATTCGTCGAGCCTTCCCGCAAGACAATTCGTGATGACTCTTGAAAACAGCTTATAAATGTGGCTCAGGAGCAAAATAGGGTGGTAGTTCTTCAGTTGGGTCTTATCACCCTATTTGAAGAACAATACGACCACGCTCCTACCACAAGCTTTTGGAGTTCTCCCGTTAAAGAGGACAGAGTTAAAGATATTTTGGAGCTCCTTTAGCACCGGTTTACTTCCTGCTTTTAACAGTTCAGTTGTGACTTCGTCCTCTCCAGGGGCTTTTCCATTCTAGGCTGATTTCGGGCAAGTCTTCTGTAAAGTGGCGGCTGTATGTAGCTCTAGGATCCTCATTTCCGGGATCAGGACGAGATGTATGCGAGGCGTATAATCGACTGTAGAAGTCTTCTACTTCCAAAAGAAACTCCGGCTTTCGACCCCCGATTTTGCTCGATTGCTTTTTCAATAGAGCGTGAATTAGCGCATCGGGGGTCATGTCGTACCAGTTTGTTGATTCGTTTGTTGAGAGCCTGTTGTTCTGACGTAGGTGTTGCTGGGGTTTCACGTCGTTCCTTCATAAGCCGCAGTGTCTCCTCCAAAAGCTTCGTTTTCTTACTTATACGTTGCACACAGATTCTCGTACCTTCCTCCCTGAGGATTAACCACATTTGTGAGGGCCTGGTCTACGTCATTTGTGGTTTCCATGGTAACGAAGCGGTTCTCCAGATTGGAACGCTTCAGATCTTACTACGGTTTGAAGGAGGTTCGGCCGGAGCCTGGCCTTTATCAAACGGACTCGCTCAAGCTGAAATTTGATATTCAGTGAGCCTCTGACAAGTCGGTATTAAACCGGTCGCTTCCGGTATTAAACCTGTTGATCACTGAGACACCTCTGAATATGTGCTACTTGTCCGTTATGATGTACTCATTTTTAGCCCTAGTGTCGGGGCTTTGCCATGTCCACTTTCTTTGGGCTTATTTCTTAAAGAAAGAGTTCATCAAGAAAGACCCCTCTTTCTCAAGAAAATTGACAAGCATTTGCCCCCTATGATTCCTGCTACCGAAACCGTGAGATCCTACTACCGATTCATTGCAATTTTGTACTTTCACTTTCAGCGTTGAAGTCCCCCATGACAACGTCGTAGTGGGCCTTAGTGGTGGAGTGGAAGGCCTTCGATATGTCCTCATACATATCTTCAAATTCGTGGTTAGAGTGTGCCGAAGTCGGTGCGTAAACCTGCACAACCTTTAGGCTATACCTTTCGGTTAACTTAATAACAAGATAAGCTACCCTGTTCGACAAACTAGACATTTCTACAACGTTGCCAGAGAGGGTTTTATTGACCAGGAACCCTATGCCGCCCTGGGATAGCGGGTGGCCCTCTCGGAAGTACAAAAGGTGGCCTGATTTTATGGTAACAGCGTCCTTTCCCATTCGTCTTACTTCACATAGTCCCAGACGTGCCACCTTATCCCTTCGACTTCGGATTCTAGTTTCGCCATGTGCTCGTCAAGCCGTAACGTGCTTCCAATAAACGTCGCCATGGTCAGTTAATTTTGGCGGCCTTTCGAAGCCAGGGGAATTCGCATCCTCTACCCTGCCGTTACCCCGACCGCCGCCGCGATCCAGAATAGCAGGGCGGCTCAAATATTGCTTTGTATAAATCCCATCCTACTTACAAATTGTCAACTTATGTTATTTCTTCAATAACACCTACTAAACTACCCGCGGATTGGAACGCGGTGTCCACTGAGAAGATCAGTGAGAAATTCAGCGGGTGATTTTTTTAATGTGTTTTGTCTTATCTTTCATACCACCTCTTACATCATAAGTGCCTACCCGGCATTCTACACCTCCCAGGCCTCTAAGGCAAAAACCTGATAGAAATCTGTACCCTCTTTACTAACCTTAAAAGGGATCCGGCGTGAGAGGCTACCGCAATCTGGAAGAGTGACAGTAATGCAATTTCTTTACAAATAAATTATAAGGGACGAATATATTGAGCGCGCGCTTGGAAGTAAAAGACGTATGTGCAAAAAGAAATTGTATCATCATTTTCTAAATAAACTACACCATAAAATAAAATAGCCGCGTGGTTCCCGGCTTAGAATAGGACCAACCCATCTCATCCCATCGGGTGTCGTACAAGGCGACTAAGGGAAAACTAGGGAATGGGCAGCAGCGTTCCCTTAACACTTCGACGATCAATAACTGCGCTCGCCAACCCGCCTGCCAAGCGTGGCGAGTATGGCAAACACCCCCAATTATGGAAGAAAGTAAGAAAACCAGGCCCCTAGTCCCCGGCGGTCCTGTTCGTCCTGGCCACGGTAGCAGCCACGGTAACGACAGGACAAGGGGTGCTAAGAATCTCCGGCAGAGATTCGGCTACCACCGAAACCGAAAATTGGCCCTGGTGACATACAACGCATGCACATAGAGGACAGATGAGAAGCTAGTTGAGCTGGAAGAAGAGTTAAACAAGTTGCGGTGGAGTATTGTTGGTTTATCGGAGGTCCGAAGAGAGGGCGAGGACACGATAACCTTAAAATCCGGCAACTTGTTTTACTACCGGGAGGGCGAACAGCAGTCCCAAGGTGGTGTCGGATTTATCGTCCACAAGTCACTCATAAACAACGTTGTGTCCATCACTAGTGTGTCGAGCAGGGTAGCGTACCTGATACTCAGAATATCCAAAAGATATTCGCTGAAGGTCATACAGGTCTACGCACCAACCTCGGCATACTCAGATGATGAGGTCGAAGTTATGTATGAGGACATTAGTAGAGCCATACATACTTCCAAAGCACACTTTACAGTAGTTATGGGTGACTTCAATGCGCGACTGGGCAAACGGGGCGATGATGAGTTGAGAGTGGGGCAATTTGGATATGGGCAGCGCAACCCCAGAGGTCAGAGGCTGGCCGAATTTCTGGAGAAGGAGGGACTCTTTATGATGAACTCTTTCTTCCAGAAGCCGTCTCATAGAAAATGGACCTGGATGAGCCCTGATGGTTTCACAAAAAATGAGATAGACTTCATCATGAGCACCAAGCGACTAATATTTAATGATGTCTCCGTGATTCACAGGGTAAAAACCGGCAGTGATCACCGAATGGTCAGAGGCACATTAAATATTAATGTCAAAATGGAAAGATCGCGTCTGATGAAGTCTACACTCCGACCTTCTAATGCACATATCCAAAACCCCGAGAACTTTCAACTCGAATTGTCAAACCGCTTCGAATTGCTAGACAGCAGCGCATCAGTGGACGAAATCAACAATAGGTTGGTAGAGACTGTCCATACGGTCGGGTCCAAGCATTTTAAGCCCCACCGTAAAAATAGGCCTCAAAAGCTATCTGACTACACCCGAAACCTTATGGCTGAGCGACGTTCCATGACGCTCCAAACCTCCGATTATGCTAAGTCCTATAGGCAGCTCAATGGACAGATATTGAAGTCCTTGCGACACGATTTACGGTCCTTTAATACAAGACGTATTGAGGAGACCATAGAGCAGAACAAGGGCTCCAAAGTGTTCGCAAGAGACGCGTCTATTGGGCAAAGCCAGTTGACGAAGCTGAAGACGGAGGACTGAAACGTAACGTCGAATAGGTCAGAGGTGCTCAGGGAGATAGAGAGGTTCTATGGGCAGTTGTATACCTCAGTAGCTGAACCTGTTGTTGTCTTGGTAAAAGACCCAAGAGCCAAGCTAACCCGACACTACACTGAAGATATCCCTGACATCAGCCTGTACGAGATTAGGATGGCTCTCGAAAAACTTAAAAACAACAAAGCGCCGGGTGAAGACGGAATTACCGTCGAGCTTCTGAAAGCGGGCGGATCGCCGGTGCTTAAAGTCCTTCAGAGGCTGTTTATTTCGTCTTGCTCGAAGGAAAAACGCACCGACCTCGGCATACTCAGATGATGACGTCGAAGTAATGTATGAGGATATTAGTAGAGCCATACATACTTCCAAAGCACACTTTACAGTGGTTATGGGTGACTTCAATGCGCGGCTGGGCAAACGGGGCGATGATGAATTGAGAGTGGGGCAATTTGGATATGGGCAACGCAACCCCAGGGGTCAGAGGCTGGCCGAATATCTGGAGAAGGAGGGACTCTTTATGATGAACTCTTTCTTCCGGAAGCCGCCTCATAGGAAATGGACCTGGATGAGCCCTGATGGTTCCACAAAAAGTGAGATAGACTTCATCATGAGCACCAAGCGACAAATATTTAATGATGTCTCCGTGATTCACAGGGTAAAAACCGGCAGTGATCACCGAATGGTCAGAGGCACATTAAATATTAGTGTCAAAATGGAAAGATCGCGTCTGATGAAGTCTACGCTCCGACCTTCTAATGCACATATCCAGAACTTTCAACTCGAATTGTCAAACCGCTTCGAATTGCTAGACAGCAGCGCATCAGTGGACGAAATCAACAATAGGTTGGTAGAGACTGTCCATACGGTCGGGTCCAAGCATTTTAAGCCCCACCGTAAAAATAGGCCTCAAAAGCTATCTGACTACACCCGAAACCATATGGCTGAGCGACGTACCATGACACTCCAAACCTCCGATGATGCTAAGTCCTATAGGCAGCTCAATGGACAGATATTGAAGTCCTTGCGACACGATTTACGGTCCTTCAATACAAGACGTATTGAGGAGACCATAGAGCAGAACAAGGGCTCCAAAGTGTTTGCTAGAGACGCGTCTATTGGGCAAAGCCAGTTGACGAAGCTGAAGACGGAGGACGGAAGCGTAACGTCGAATAGGTCGGAGGTGCTCAGGGAGATAGAGAGGTTCTATGGGCAGTTGTATACCTCAGTAGCTGAACCTGTTGTTGACTTGGTAAAAGACCCAAGAGCCAAGCTAACCCGACACTACACTGAAGATATCCCGGACATCAGCCTGTACGAGATTAGGATGGCTCTCAAACACCTTAAAAACAACAAAGCGCCGGGTGAAGACGGAATTACCGCAGAGCTTCTGAAAGCGGGCGGATCGCCGGTACTTAAAGTCCTTCAGAGGCTGTTTGATTCCGTCTTGCTCGAAGGAAAAACGCCGGAAGCGTGGAACAGGGGTGTGGTGGTACTCTTTTTCAAGAAAGGTGATAACACTTTACTGAAGAATTATAGGCCCATCACACTGCTGAGCCATGTTTACAAGTTGTTTTCGAGAGTCATCACGAATCGTCTCGAACGCAGGCTTGATGATTTCCAGCCTCCCGAACAAGCCGGTTTCCGGAAAGGCTTTAGTACCATAGACCACATACATACACTGCGGCAGATTATACAGAAGACCGAGGAGTATAATCAGCCACTATGCTTGGCGTTTGTGGACTATGAGAAAGCCTTCGATTCGATCGAGACTTGGGCGGTTCTTAGTTCTCTCCAGCGATGCCGCATTGACTATCGGTACATCGAAGTGTTGAAGTGCTTGTATAATAACGCCACCATGTCAGTCCGAGTACAAGGGCAGTGCACGAAGGCGATCTCCATAAAAAGAGGAGTAAGACAGGGAGACGTCATTTCTCCGAAACTGTTTACGACCACCATAGAGGACGCCTTCAAGCTCTTGGAATGGCGAGGACTTGGCATCAACATCAATGGCGAATACATCACTCACCTTCGATTTGCCGACGACATTGTGGTCATGGCGGAGTCGCTGGAAGATCTAGGACGAATACTCGGCGACCTCAACAGAGTATCTCAACAAGTGGGTCTTAAAATGAACATGGACAAAACGAAAATAATGTTTAACGTCCATGTCGTACCCACCGCAGTCACCGTTGGGAACTCCACTCTTGAAGTTGTCGACGAATACATTTACCTGGGACAGGTAGTCCGGTTAGGTAGGTTCAACTTTGAGAGAGAGGTCAATCGACGAATCCAACTCGGCTGGGCAGCGTTCGGGAAACTGCGCAACATCTTCTCATCCAAAATACCTCAGTGCCTAAAGACTAAAGTTTTTAGTCAATGTGTGTTACCAGTGATGATATATGGATCAGAGACGTGGTCTCTTACTATAGGTCTCATAAAAAAGCTCAGAGTTGCTCAGCGAGCTATGGAGAGAGCTATGCTCGGCGTTTCTCTACGTGATCGAATCAGGAATGAGGAGATTCGTAGAAGAACCAAGGTCATCGACATAGCCCTTAAGATTAGCAAGCTGAAGTGGCAATGGGCGGGCCACATAGCGCGAAGATCGGACGGACGTTGGGGCAGAAAGATTCAAGAGTAGAGACCACGTATTGGCAAGCGCAGCGTGGGACGACCACCTGCCTGATGGACCGACGATCTTGTGAAAATCGCAGGAAGTCGTAGGATGCAGGTGGCATCGGACCGGTTACGCTGGAAAGCGATTGGGGAGGCCTATGTTCAGCAGTGGACAAGTATAGGCTGAGATGATGATGATGATGATGAAATAAAAAACTGCTTTACAAAAACTTTGCTACAATTATTCTCTATACTTTTATTGACTAGTTCTTAAGCGTTTCGTGCTGTAATTAGAAAATGCAAGGCAATAGATATCTTCACTTGACTTCAGATTTTTTTCTATCGAGAAAAATTCGTTTAATCGTGTGTTCCTTATACCAGATTCTAAAATATAGAGTCTAAAATCATATTAAGTCTCAAATTCATATACTTCTAGTGTATGGAGTACAAAAACACGTATTTTTCGCGTTAGGCCCTTAAACGCTTGATCACATTGCGGGTGCGGTGTGAGCATGGGGCGACGTGGAGAGTTGTACTGTACTGAAATGTACGGGGGACGTCACACAGCTCCGCTACGCCCGCCGCCGTTGCGCAAACGGAGATTACGAACGAAGCACGGCGTGAACGAGACGGCAATACGTGTTCTTTAGCGGGCGGCGCGATGCCGACGGTACCGTCGCGCCCGCAGTGTGACGTATGCGTCGCCGGCCGACGGCTGTGCGATGCCGTCGACTATGTGCCGAAATCTTCACTGATGTGTTGTGCGTGTGCAGGTACGCTACGAGGCGGTGCGTGCGGGCGGCGGCTGCTCGCTGCAGGTGGTGTTGTGCCCGCTGGCGCTGCTGTGCAACGCGTCGTGCACACCGCTCACGCTGCGCGCGCACGATGCCGCGCCGCTCTGCAAGCTCGAGCCCGGCTCCGCCATATCGCCGCCGTCCACCATACTGAAGGTAATCACTTATCAATCTGTCATTTACTACATGCAGCTCACTCGTGTGGCATTGAGCAGAAAATGAGACATGAGTATGAGTAGCGCGGATATATAAATTTTATATGCCTACAAGTGTTGCGACCATATACATCGCTAGTTGCGACTACCTACCAACAGATGGCGCTAACGATCCGCCATATGTCTGCACCGCGATATGAGAGTCCGCACAACGCGTTTCATATACACAAGCCCCCGAAAACAACTCTTAGAGGATTGGCAGGTCCCGTCAGACACAACACTCGTCTGTTGCCTCACACAGGTTTTATTTACATGTCCACTTCCACGGTTTACATTCTCGCACCAACCAGGTTTATACTCACTTCTCCACTCACTGACGCGCTAATGACCCTCTGACACTCATTGAATAGGCAAATGAATATAAAAATTGGTAACGCAAGTATATAAATACTATATTTCATATATATTTACCTATACCTCTTCCCTACTCATTATCGGACAAAAAAGCTGAGTATAAAGCAAATGACTGTCTAACTTGAAACTTTCAAAATTAACATCCTAATAATTCAATGAGTTGAATAAGAACTTCAGTGTCAAATTCCAAAATGGCTAATAATAAAAACACTCACGTAATTTACGATACGTATACTAATAGCCTGATATGAATTTCCGCATAAAAACTAAGCAGGCCGAAAGTCTATTTGAATGTCAATAAGGAAATAATTCACTCCGAAATCGGCATACAGTACATATCGAAATGAAATTATATACGTTGTTAAAAATTAATGTCTGTGCAGAAACCGTTCTTCATATCGGTGGAGGTGGGTCGCGAAACGTTCGTGAGCGGGCAGCTGGAGGTGTGCGCCGGCGAGCCGGGCCGGTACGGGG
Organism: Phalera bucephala; assembly: GCA_905147815.2. Taxonomy (NCBI): domain Eukaryota; kingdom Metazoa; phylum Arthropoda; class Insecta; order Lepidoptera; family Notodontidae; genus Phalera; species Phalera bucephala. The sequence continues at coordinate 1,903,706 of LR990609.1, read as the reverse complement.
CGCCGCCGCCCGGCCAGGTGGCCATCGATCACGCCGCCGAGTTCGCTATACAGTGCAACCAGAAGGCAATACAACAATACATAATTTTAATTTAAGCCCTTTTTAAAAACATCTTTTATAGCAAAAACACAACGAAGATATTTTGTTAAGTTGAGTAATTCCTATGGCTTTATTCTGACTCCATCATCAGACCCTGAACACTTTTCGGGTCCAAAGTACTCGTCGAGACAAATCCAACGAGTCCAACCACGGCGGGTTATGTTGAGTAGTTGAGTAGTTCCATTGGCCACCTTTCAGCTTTATCATCAGACCCTGAACACCATCTTGTTGTATAGTACTTGTGAATACTAGTCTAACAAGCCGAACCAAGAGGGGGTTAAGTTGTATAGTTCACATGTTCCTATGGCCACCTTCCGACTCCATCATCATACAAGCTCCATGGTACTATGATATTGCAATGTCTCCGAAATAATATACGTATGCAAAATTTCAACTCAATCGTATATCCGCAAGTGCTTGAAAAATGGATCACAAGATTTGAACCGGAAAAACAGACAGACTGACCGACAGTCTGACGGAAAGACGGATATACGAACATTGCAAGTTACAATCTTGCAACAATAAAAGAAATGTACAGTGAATGTTGGATTATTCGTGTACTATGAACACCAGTGCCTTCATCTTCGGGAATAAACGGGCGTGAAAGGTATGTATGTAAAGAAATATCATATTAGTCAAGCTTATAACATTAATTAACGTGGAAATCAGTGTGCTATTTATTTTAACCATGTACTTTATTAGGTCGCGTTGCTGACTCTATACTACGAGATCAAACACGACATCAACATACTCGGTATCAGCTCGACGTACGTTCTCGTGAATCGACTAAACACCAACCTGCTGGTAAGCACAAATTAGTAACAACAACCTACACTTCCACTGCACTGCTAATACATACCATATGGCACAGTTCCGTGACAACGTCGACTAGTTGGCGGATTACTCATTTCGTATTATTTATAAAACCTCCCAACATCAGATTGTTTTATTCCTCAAAATTAAAGTTTCTATGAAAATAGTTCTGAATTATTTTGTATGCTAGTGTTGGGTCTCCGACTAAGAGAACTGTATCTTTAAGTATGATATAAAATGAAAACTAAGTAGAAGAGTTAATATTATTATATAATTAAAATGTATAAAAAGTGTGCGAGGCGCGCGTGTGGTCCGCAAGGATCCCACCTCCCGCGGACTGCGGTGAAGGCGAAGACGTAACAGCTAGCTTTTCCATGCCTTTACTGATGCATCTTTTTACTTATTTTGTATTTTATATATTTGTTGAGATTTTTATCCTCAAGTTTTCTTCAAACATAGTCTCTCTACACATTATCAAAAAGACTTAATGATTGCGCGCAATCTAATCCTTATACCGTGCTCATGCTGTCAGTTCTTTAACTCCCGCTAAAAGACCGGCAACTTAGGAAGCCTCAGGCAGTCACGACAAAAGGAAGGTCCAAGCGAATGTCTTCTTTACATGTCTCATTTCTAATTGCTTCCCACATTATACGGCAGAATATAAACCAGATTTTCCCAAGTCTCTACAAGGTGACTACTACTACGACGACTACGTGTAACAATATTATCCTTTATAAAAATAAGTCATAAGAAAGCGTAGTAAAATATTACTATATTTGAGCCCACGTCGTCACAGGTGTCGGCGATAGCGGTGCCCGCGGACCTGGATCACAACGTCATCCTGCGACCCAAGACGTACAAACTTGTAGAGCCGACCAAAGAGGGAAGGTAAGATTTACAATGACGACAATGCTCGTGATGCATATACCATACCATTATGACTGTTCTCGCACGGGGTGGTCAGACGCGATCGAAATACTTTAAATATTACAAATGTTTATGTTTCACCAGACCCTAATGTGGTACAACAGTGTAAAACACACGTAGTTAAAGTAGCATGTTTTTCTATAGTAGAAAAATATTCAAAACTTAAAACGTAGGCCACACGGCGTTGATAGATAAATGGCTAATAATTATATTGCATTGCAAAGGATATGAATTGTTGTGTGAGTTTTCTAAATAACAACTACTCCCTACACTCCTTACTATTTTATTATCTTGCAAACTCAATTCATATACCATAAACCCTGTCAAGACACTTATATATTATCAAGTTTACTTTTTATAACTTACTAATCTACCATCGGTACGGTACGCGTCTTCTACTGAAAAGATTTGGCGAGAAACTTTAAAATTATTTACTCCTTTACCTGCTTATTGAGACGTCTACAGCAAGTGCTCTATACTAGCACGAACTTGGCATCCTACAAGATGAACGCTCGCGATATGTATACATTTTTTCTTTTCCAGTATCCACGGCACACCCCTCACGCGATTTTGGCTGCACAGCCGGTGGCGAGGTGGCAGCCCATCTGAGTTGCACACTTACCTATGTATTGGACTCCCAGCGGGCTCGAATCCGGCGCGGACGCCGGTCCCTATCTTATTGGGCGGCGGCCCCGTGCGCAGAGCCATTGGACTGATTGGACCAGACGACAAATCCGTAAGTGAAATACGACGGTTTCGAAGTAATTTTAGGGAAAAAATAGAAAAGCTGTAAAGCCTGTGTGAATGCAGAAAAAGAAAATTTACAAACAGAATTGCGTTTCAGTTCGACTTCGTCTTCAAGACAACTTGACAAGTGTCCGTCTGTATGAAATGGAACTACCATTTAATGTCACGTCATGCCGACACATAAACCAGACTTACAGACACTTAAATTACTATACTATAAAGATTTACATATATTTCTTTTGATACGTTTATCCAGGTGCAGGTAGTCTCTTATGTGCATCTTTAAAGTTACAGGCTGCGCGTATTCTTATAACAATTGTCTTAAAAAATATTGACTAACTTACGCTCGTCCGTTTAAGAATTCCACGTTTCTATTTTTGAATGTTTTCAAGGAACCAGAAAATCAGAATAAATATTAATTCTAGCCGCTTTTCTAGTTTGACAAAAAATATTATCCAAGTAAGTACAGAAATGCCAAAGATATGAGTTTACACAGAAATAACTGGATATACCAGGCAAATAATCTAGCGTGATGATATAGATAGATAGAATTTAATATACTATGCTACTTGATGTTAACAAAAACTGTTCAATTTCGTAACCTTTTTGCCACCATCAAATAGGAGGAGGGTACAAGTGGAGCTCGCAAGGTGGCTTGTAGGTCTGTTAGGACTATTAGTTAATTTATTGTCCGATCAGGAGTTCACGCTCTACCTGTAAATCTCTTCAAGAAGCCTGAATTTTTTGGAGGTTATATATGTTTTTTGCTTTAGTTAGTTAGTCTGCTTTAGTGCTTTAAACATTGGCTATATCAGTGTTATATCTCAGCGTCCTAATTAACGCATTACGGTGCAGATCAGCATCATTAAGAATTAAGGTAAAGACACTTAAACTTATCTCCACTTGAATGATAGATATTTTATTCAGCTATTATTATTTAACATTCACTCTCTTCTTTTTATTGATTCAGCATAATGACAGTTTTAGATGGTTCTATCGATCAGACTAAGTAATCGGCCACTTGGTCATAGGGAAATAAAATTGTAGATTTTTATTATAAAAGAGAAAGAGTGTGGTTTTCTGCCTTGTTTCTCCACGGGAATGACGTTCCGAAGTAGTGTTAGAGTATTTACATGAATGAAATATATTCTGATTGTGATTCTGGGAGTACATGGTGTGTCGCAGATGGCGGTAGTGGTGTCTCAGGTGCGTCACGAGAGCCGCTGGCTGGTGGCGGTGGCGCGCGACCCGTGCCCGCAGTTCGTGGTGCACAACCGCACGCGCGCGCCGCTCGCGCTCGCGCAGCCGCTCGCGGCCACCGACGAACCATCCACCTCCGGCGTAGCAGTCAGTATACATATCAAATATTATTACCATGTTGACATTTGAACGCATTCAAAATTTGTTTTGAAAAACACTGGCGATATTTCTAGATGGTACTGTGTATGTATGAATGTGTGTACTGTGAACTTGAAAACACTAATAACATCGCAGAACTAGTATATCACTAATATCATACACAAAAAATCGTTTTTTTCAAAAAATTTCAAAGATATGCTGTAATTTCATATGTCATTGACAAAAATTATTGTATAGCCTGTGTCATTTTTGTTTGTCTATTTCATCTGTCAAAACGAACTTCTTGTTTAGATTTTAGTTAATTTTTATTTTATGAATTAAAATAAAAGTGCGTATGTTATCCAGGTGACTGCGGAATGCCAGGGCGCGCGCTGGTGGTGCTCGGTGGCGCCCAGCTCGCAGTGCCACTACTCCAGCCCCGCGTACTGCGCGCGCTACCCGCCGCCCGCGCACGCGGCGACCACGACCACCCACACCGTGCCCTTCCTCACATTCACCAAGTGCACCGGTCAGTACATGAAAGAAAAAAGACAGAGGAAGTATACAGCTACCGCACCGCAGACACTAATTCGCGTTAACGCGCATACCCGAACCTGAGCCAGCCGCAGTCGCGCACAGTTTGCCCGCTGACAAGCGACGTTTTCCCGTAAACATAAACATAGAACCTCTTTCTTTTTGATGTTCGTTAAAAAATGTAATTCTGCCTAATTGCACCATAATAATTTTAATTTAAAAAGCCTTTTTATAAACAAGTTTTTATAACATAAACACAATGAAAATATTCTTCCGCCTCCATCATCAAACCTTGGGCACCATACGGGTCTAAAGACAAATCGAAAGAGCCCAAGCACGATGAGGTAATATTGCGTAGTTGGATGCGTACAGCACAAAGCCGGTCGTTGTGGCGGTCTTTAGGCGAGGCCTTTGTCCTGCAGTGGACGTCTTCCGGCTGAAGAAGAAGAAGAAGGGTGGTTCCATTGACCACTTTTAAGCTTCACCATCAGACCCTGAACACTATCTGATTGTAAAATACTCGTCAATACCAATCTAACAAGCCTAAACACAAGAGGGTTACATTTTATAGTTCACATATTCCTATTGCCACCTTCCGACACCATCATCATAGCAGCTCTATATAATTGCATTGTCATCGACTATACATCCGTATGCCAAATTTCATCGAAGTCGAATATCAGCAAGTGCTAAAAATTAAACATAAAATTTAAACCGGAAAGACAGACACACAGACCGACATACGAACATTGCAACTTAAAAGCTTATAAAAAGAAAATATTCGTAAATCTAAAAATATATGAACGGAGGTGTATTGTAACGTGTTATTTAAAATGCAATTGTGAGTGGTTGATGGGAACATTGCATCCTGATTCGATTTACTAATACGGAATACAAATCCGAAATTCTGTGAACCTAAAGCAAAACGTTTTTTATTCGGGATTTCCACTGCCAATGAATACAGTGACATGAATTGAAATTCTATTCGTATGCACAAAATGTATATGAGGGCTGAGTTCAAAATAATGACATTCGTTTTTTTCACTTCGGCATTACCAACGCACAGCCTAGTTTCTAAACCGAATCTCAGGCATTATTCCCAAACGATAAACAAATGTATGCGCCACGTAAAACATTTTCTATAAAATGCATGTATTCGAGTGTCGGAAAAAGGCAACGAATCAGGAAACCTTAAATGCACGGTCAGCTTTAAATTCAATTTCGTTTAGTCAAAACATAAATAATAAACCGCCAATAAATTCTAGTAGCATCTATACGAAAAAAGCTTAACGCCTTGGCTACGACTAAGATTCGAGCATAGCATAATTTTGTTTGTAGAATTAGAACCCTGGACTAGCCCTGGTATGTGGCAATGAGTAATAGACAAAACTGCCTAACGCGAGAATGTTAATCTATGAATGAGTTAAACATACGTCACGTTTTAAAATTATGGTCAAACAACTCCAAGTAGAAAGCATCACAATGTTATAAAAATAGTCGGAACCCATACTACATTCACTATGGTAACTTTGTCTGTTTGTCACTTTTCATGCCTAAACCGCGGAACAGATTTTCATAAATTTGTGCAAGGTGATAGGTCGCTTCCGGGAGCCTTCTCAAGCGTAGACTATGTCCTATGTTTATGTATTACATAAGCTTATTTTGTAGACGAAGTCGCGGGTAATAGTTAGTATATTATAATGGTGCCTGTGGCGCTTATGTAACTTCGCACATATAAACAAGTTGAGCTAGAGCTAAATAATGTTAATATGGCTGTGTTCAGACGACGAGGACCCGATGTGGTGTCCGCCGGTGGCGGTGACGGACGGCGAGCAGCTGCTGCAGCTGTACTCCGGCATCACCATCAAGCTGCGCGTGCGCACCTACCCGCACTCCACGCTGCTTGAGCTGCAGGACGTCGACCAAGTGAGCCATCTATATATTATTCGAACTAGATTAAGGAGTACAGAGTTCCAACAGGTTCTTTTCTTACATACTTCTCTGGCTTCCTCCACTCTCATAGTTCGTCTCATACACGCTCGCCGGTTACGGACACTCTTGACTTGCCTTCAGATAGGACTCTGTCTATTTCGTCGTTGACTCTGTCTATTCGGTCGTGGTAAAATCGTTCCACTTTAGCATTGTATATCTGTTTTGTCATTCTTTCTTCTGACATTCTTTCTATATGCCCGAACCAACAAAGCATAGCCTTTCTCTGTACTCTTTGCCTACCCCGCAGGGAATCTGGCGTGATGATATAGATCAATAGACAGATAAAGAATCACGAACAAAATGACAGTGAAAAAATAGCCGAATTTGGATATTGTACTTATGCATCTATACCTACTCGTAGCTAACAATTGTAGAAATTAGTTATAGATTATTAATACACCGACACGCCTGTATTCCCCAACCGGAGATGACAGAGGTGCACTGAGTACACCCACGTTTTGCCGACGATTTAAGGTTCCATGCAATAGGGGACGAGCCTATTGCCATATACCGGGCACAATTCCAGACTCTGTACTCATACTGAGAAATTTTTTGTTAGAAAAACTATATTTGTACGACCTAGGATTTGTACCCAGGACCTCGTGATCAAAAAGCGCTGGGCTTTGCCACTTAGCAATGATAAGACGGTCGTAGCGCTCTGCAACCGCGGTGTTCTTAGTGATCACCAAGGTTAAGCAGCGTTTAGCTCGGTCGACCTGTGGTGGGTAAGCGTTTGTAGCAGTTTCATATTCGAGCATTTTCGTGCTTCGGAAGACACGCTAAGCCGTTGATCCCGGTTAACAATTAATGTGGTAGTCATTAAGCCAAGTTGAAAGTCTTAGGTTAGGATAGGTTCCAATAGGTGGCCACAAACCTACCTTCACAAATCCGCACTGGGTCCGTATAGTGGACTATGACGTAATTTCGATTTATGAGAGAAGGCCTTTGTCCAGCAGTGGGTAAGTAAAGGTTGATATTATTATGTATTTATTAAGTATGATTACTTATAAAATATATATAAAAATACTAAATACAAATAATATACTACCGCCTTCTGTATCAGGCCCTTCACCCAACTGCCAAGCGAGAGCTCCACGAGGTGTTTATCGAAGCTCTTCGCTATTAGGCTGTTGACTGAAACGACTATCGGAATAATGATAGTTGAATCAACATTCCACATAGCGGTAGCCACATGAGCCAGGTCCAAATATTTAGATCATTTTTCTTTTTCGGCCTTCACAAGGTTTTCATCATGCGGAATGGTGACGTCAACTAGCATTACACAACGTATCGATCGATCTATTATCACGATATTAGGCTTATTGGCTACAATAGTCCTGTCCGTGATAATAGAACGATCCCAGTAGAGCGTGATATGACCACTTTCGAGAACTGGAAGTGGCTGGTACTGGTAGTACGGTACTTCAGAGTCCACAAGGCCATATTTAAGAGCAAGTTGCTGATGGATAATCCTAGCCAATTATTATTGTTAATATTAATTGTTGTGTTTTTAAGCATCTGTCACGTTGACTAGGGTATAGGCCTAACTAATTCGAAATAAGACCACACCCTTAGTTGTGCTTTTATTTTTCAGGCCGTTTTTCAGACTGCCATCTTGTTCCAATGCAAGAAATATATAGATGATCATGATGCAATGAAAGATAAATGAACATAATTTAAATGTCCCATAGTCAGAGTCATTTCCAGTACAGTACTCCAGTACCAAGATCACAAGTTTTGTAAGAGGTCGGATTTAAAAAAAAAAATGTTGCGCCACACCAGGAATAATTCCCATAAAGTGCGTTTCCTATTATGTACGAGATCCCATGACAGATATGAAATTTAGGAATGTGATAGGAAATGGTTATAAATTATGGAGTAATTTTTTAGAACGATATTTCTGCGAGTGACATCAGACGCCGACTACTCGGCGCGTTCGCATCGCAAGAAACGTTACCAACTCAGGTGAGTGGTGTCATATATTGGTGTGTAAAGTATTGCTTAAAAAGTGGAACATTATAATATAAATGTAATTTTATTTCAACAGAAGGGTGCACGCGCCGAACTGATTCGGATCGGTGCCGTATCTAAGCGTAAGTATTTTACTGTTTTTGAAAAATTGCAGGCTTGCCAACAAAATATATTCATTAAATAATCATACGGCTTACATTTTATTCTGTATATTTTGATACATCCAAAAGGTAAAAAGGTATTTTATGTAATGAACTTAAAGCATAAGAGACGATTTGACCAATTTTCATACACATAAATAATATAAGCGTTTTATATTTCTCAAGACAAGAATCATCTACACCACCAAATAAGACATTTTCACGATTGTGTTATCAATTTTACACTTACTGTTCTGACAAGGAATTGATAATCGAAACAGAATAGAGTAACGTTGTTACACCATAATAATACGATGAATGAAGTGGGCATTAAAATCAAATGATCAACCTGTTCCATTTTAGCTTGACGATGGAAGGAATAATTTGTAATCTACTTCAAAATTACATTGAGAAAATAAATACCGTCACTTTTGTACACACCGATTTTGCAGACTTAACATAGTCGGCAAAATGCCGACCAGCCGAACCAGGCGAGTCTATTCCAAACTGATTGCATTGCGAACTTTTCGATAAGAAAAACCCCTATTAACATTTTAGGAAACTATTATCATTACAGTATTGGTAAATGCGGCAGCCGAGCCCAATGCCAGCTCGGAATCATTGAAAACGATCCCGCAGATGTCGCCCACGACCCTCGCGGCGATGGACGCGGCCGACGATATCGGCGACACGGATGACTTGCTCGCCAACTCCGCGGACGATGTTGCCGTAATCGATAAGGACAAACCAGACTCCTCCAACATTATGTTCTTTTCTGACACCAAAGGTATAGTGCCACAAGGATCTTTTGACCTGTGGATGACATTGACAAGGTGTTGGTGTGAAATTAAGATTATCATTTAGTAAAATTTACCTACCCCCAAGTTAAATAAGTGGGTCCGGAAGGTTACCTTTTAAAAAAAGAACTTGGGTATATTTCATAGCAAACGGCAACTCTGCGACTGTCATGAAGTGACATTTTACTTGATGACAGCGTTAGATCCGATTTAGGCCGTGGGCTAAAAAATTCTTGTATGACTATACAATTAAAACACTAACATTATCTAAATGTCAAATCAAAGGTACATCAAAATCACCAAAATCTATGTCAACGTTATCAGGAGGACAAGTCAAGAGTTTCCGTAACCGTTGAGCGTTTATGAGACGAACTATGGCAGTCTCGATTTTCTCGCTACTCTGTCGCTCTCGCTATGCTCTCTGGCTCGCTTTTCTTAGCGTTTCGACGGCAAAGATGATTATAATTATATGAATGCGACCCGGAAGATGGCCACACTGATTTCATTGTCGGAAGCAGACATCAACTCCTGCTGCGTGCAAGCGTTAGGGCACGCAGAGCATGATATAAGGTGGGGCATCTGGCTAGGTCTGTCTAAAATAGGTGACCGTGTAAAGCATTTTCAATTCAAGGGTCTCCATGCTTCAAAACGCACGTCCAGCAGTTGGACTTGGCTACAACTTAATGCGGTAGTCGTTTAGCCATTCATGTAGGTAATAACTTCCAACAGCAGATGGCCATAAGCTGCCTCCATCGCACCGCACTGGGTCCACATAGTGGAGTAAAATTTATTCTCTATCACCTTGATCTGTGGGAGGAGGGGAGCACCAGGGTAGTATAGGCGGATTTATTTAATACTAGCTGTTATCCGCGGCAACGCACGCGTTTATTTTGTAATTTGACTTACGTAACTCTCTAAAGCGCGATCTTATTTAATTCTCTAAATCTATAGCGTAAACTTATTCAGTACTAACGCCGTCTCATAAAAAAAAACATGCAATACCTGGGTACTTTCTTTTTGAAAAGTTTATCTGTTTATTATATTTATCTATCTATCTATCTATATCATCACGCCAGATCCCTTGCGGGGTAGGCAGAGAGTATAGAGTTCCAACAGGTTCTTTCCTTACATACCTCTCTGGATTCCTCCACTCTCATAGTTCGTCTCATACACGCTCGCCGGTTACGGAGACTCCTGACTTGTCTTTCAGATAAGACCCGGTCTATTTGGTCATGGTAAGATAGTCTAGGTCCTACCTAGTTCCCCGGTACCTACATCCTTCTACTTTCGCATTGTATATCAGTTTTGTCATTCTTTCTTCGGACATTCTTTCTTATTTTATTTATTTTGGTAAAATGGCTGATTTAAACCTCGTCTACTTATTTTTTTTTTTTATTTTTTTTTTAAACCTAGCCCCACACTAGGATTTATTCCTGTGTCGTGGGTGCGTTTACAAACATGAAAATTCACATACACAAATACCCAGACCGGAACAAATAATTGTGGATCACACAAAGATTTGTCCCGTGCGGGACTCGAACCCGCGACTATTAGACGCAGTGGGCAGAGCGGCTTAAGCTATTCTACCAAAGATCGTTATCTGACGTAATAATATTAAAAAAAAGTACATTGCGAGCTGTTAGATTAAGAGACGGACGATTTAGCGCAGTAGTTAAGAGCTACATCTTACCACGACCAAATAAACCGAGTCTTATCTGATGGAAAAGTCAAGAGTCTCCGTAACCGGCGAGCGTGTATGAGACGAACTATGAGAGTCGAGGAAGCCAGAGAGGTATGTAAGGAAAGAACCTGTTGAAACTCTGTACTCTCTGCCTACCCCGCAAGGGATCTGGCGTGAGGTTATAGATAGATAGATAGTTAAGAGCTTAAGCCGCTCCGCCCACTGTGTCGAATAGTCGCGGGTTCGATTCCCGCACGGGACAAATCTTTGCGTGATCCACAATTATTTGTTTCGGTCTGGGTATTTGTGTATGTAAATTTTCATGTTTTTAAATGCGTCCACGACACAGGAATAAATCCTAGTGTGGGGCTACGTTTTATTGTAATAAATAAAAGTATATAACAAAGTTCGTCAGTTCAATTCGTGGCAGTCTTCTCGGACAGCTCATATTCATGAGCAAATCAAGTTTAGAATAAATGATTATACAAAATTTTGTGTCCGGGCCATTCATATTTAAAGAGTTCTCTCCAGAGGAGACAATCCTGAATGCGTAATTGGTCCATGCACGAAATCATGTTTAAGTGTTTAAATCAAACGTGTATGCACATTTTTAAGTAAGTGTTTTTAACCACCGAAGATTTCTTGTGAGGAGACACCATACCAATATAAGTTTATGGAGGAGGTCATGGGCAAAATCACACATTTTAACGTCAATTGCAGCTTATAACGTAAAATTATAAAGTTTTATGGTTTATCCCGCGATGATCATGGATTGGTTCTTGTTTCGGGGATAAAAAGTATTTATTATTTTAAGTTAGGGTATAAGTTATTACCAGATTAAATTTTATTGAAATCCGTTTGGTAGTTTTTGCGTCATTAAAACACAAAGAGACAGACCGACGGACAATCATTTCAAAAAAAATTGTTTCAGCCTCTATCGATCGATCGATAAGAAAGTGTAACCCAATAATTTTTTTCAAAAAAATATTTAATGTACAGATTCGTTTCGGTTACAGTTTTATTATATGTATTATTATATTATTATATGTATAGGATAGATTATTATTAAAATGTAATATTCGTTCTTGTTATTTTTTTGCTAAGCGCTTCAATGCGTTCGCCACTGAGATCTTACCCTTACGATTTCCCGTTGATAATCATCCTAAAAATTTCGTTTCATAGATGAGGATCTTATCACGAAGAAAGACGACAACCGCAGTGACATGGGAATATCTGAAGCATCGTATATGCTCCAAGAAGTTGTGGAACCAGGTAAGTCGAACTTTCAACGAATTATCTTGTTTTCGTGTGTATTTTAATCATCAACCGAAAGACGTCCACTGCAGGACAAAGGCCTTCCCCAAAGATCGCCACAACAACCAGCTTTGTGCTGGTCTCTCTCTCTCTCTCTCTCTCTCTCGCTCGCTCTCTCGCTCTCTCGCTCTCTTACCTGCGACCTTCATCAGGTCATCGGTCCAACTTGTCGGCTGTCCATTCCACGTCGTATGTCAATACATGTTCCACAACAATTAGTGGAACATGGATATGTTATTGCGACGTGTGCTTCCTGTTTTACACTCATTCCTCTCGCGTTGCATTGTTCAGAGAAGTGGCAATAGAAATGAGCAGTGCATGCTAGGTTTACATCACGGCTGATGTTTTTATGTCAATTTCGCTGTCCATTACCGCGGGCTACATTCTCAAGCTGGCCAATTACATGTTCATTATTCTACTGACTGCTGCGCAGTGAGTTGAATGTAACTTTTGCGTGGGTGTGAATGATTCACTCCGTTGGCTTAGTGGCCTTTTCAGCTTCATCGGGAAAAGGAGTCAACAAATTATTGTAAATATATTGTTTAGATTTCGAGGGCATAGGAGACTTGTGCTACGAGAGAGAGCGCGCGCGCTGCGTGGTGGCCGGCGTGGAGATCGAGATGGCCGCCAGCTCGGACGTGCTGCCCCTGTTCGCGCTACACCTGGACAGGAGCGCGTTGCTCGTGTTCGCTGATAATAAGGTGAGATTCTACTGACCGATATGCTTTAAATTTGCCTGTACTGTCCTACAGCTGAAAGATTTTTCTCACAAGTCGAGGTGAGAGAGGTCAGGCCATACACCACCACGCGGACCTAGTGCGAGTTGGTTGTTATGATATATCCTATGATCTTCTATCTATCTATCTATATCATCACGTCAGATTCCTTACGGGGTAGCCAGAAACTATAAAGTTCCAACAGGTTCTTTCTTTACAGACTCCTTTGGCTTCCTGAAGTATCGTATGATAAACACAATACAATGCAGGGAGATTAAATCCAAGAATACAATGATTTTTATATTAAGCTGTCTCCTTGGTCAAGTAATGCATAAAGCTTTTGGCGATCTCGAGGTCCTGGATTCGAATCCTACAACGGACGAAGTGTATCATATACAAACATTCCCCGCCTATCCCGCAAGGCATCTAGTGTGATGATATAGATAGATAAGCTTAAAATGTCGTTTCACAGAAAATGAAGGCGATCATCTCCGTGTCGGACATTCAAGTCGACAACCTGCAATACGAGAGCGGGCAGTTCGACTTCGCGGTGGTGGCGAGCACCCGCGCGCATGCGCTGGCGGCGGAGCGCTGGCCGCCGCTGTGGAGCATGTTCGCCGAGCGCGACGCCTTCGCCACGCGCCAGGCTGCCGCGCGCCTGCTGCTGCGCGCGCAGGTCGACACGTGGACCGTCGCCGGACACACCCATACAGGTAAACACATTTATATACAACGTATAACATAATTAAGGTTCGCCACATTTGTCACACACTTGGCCTCGGTCACGAAGTCAGCGGGAGCGGGGCGGCGGCGGCGGCGGCGCGGGGAGCGGCGCGGCAACGCTGTACCCGGTCTCGAAGCCAGCGGGCAGACCGCTTGGCGTTAGAGCGGCGTAGTGTTGTGTAACGAGAAATTAGTATCTTTGTTCGCGAACGAAATGTCTAAACAGCGACGACAACATCTTTTTGATACTAATTCCTTCCTAAAGTTTGATTTATTGTGGGCAAAAGAAAATGTAAATTCCTACAACCGGGCGAGGAAGCAAATCTATCAAATCAAAGTCTATAAAAATCATTGTATTCATTTGCTCCAACACCTCGGCGGGCATTTTAAAACTTTGGTCGTTAAAAAACAAAAAAAGAATACTACAACTCAACAATACGTCAATGCAGACGCGCGGGCACCGCTAGATTGGTACGCACCGCTCGTACGCCGCTTGCCGCCCGCTCCCCGCGCCGCTGCCTTCGAGGCCAGTTCCATATAAATGTATGCATTGAAACGCGCCGCTCCCCGCGCCGCCGCCGCCGCGCTCCCGCTGACTTCGTGTCCGAGGCCTGACGGTACGCGACGGAGGCGGCCGGCCGGCGGACGGCAGTGCGGTGCGTACCTTACACTGCGGGTGTGACGTCGCGTCGGCTGGGCGGCCGCCCTGGCGCGTCAACCATCTATCAACGTTTAAAATTTAAACGCTAGCGTCCCGTTCGCACGCCTATTGGCGTCTCGCTCCAGGCATTTCGTCATTATTTTTAATCATCGTAACCCTCGCACCGAGTGTGGCGGAGCTGTGTCGTCTCCCATACATGTGTGAACAACTCCACAGATTGCGCCAGCGTAACGCCTTTTGGAATTTGTAAAGCAATAATCTAATTGGGTTGTGTGAGGTCTTGCCTCATTTATGTCATACCTTAATATAGGTCGCATCACAGTTTATGAACGCTCGGCAAAAATGGTGGAGAGAGTTGCGCACGTCGCCTCGTACGGGGTAAGATAATCGACTGTCACCCAAGCAAAGTGGAGGTCTCTTTCATTGCACTCCATTCCTTTCGGTCTTGTGCTTTCAGTCTGTTTCGGCCACACTCATTAGGTCACCATGTGGGTAATCTCCTTACATTTCGATGACCAGTTCGAGGTCTCCATTTAAATACCGTTTTCTCCTATCTATTGTCAGATCTTGAACATCTTGTCCGTTTCCAATGTCCACTACCGCTTGAGCTATGTTGGTAAGGTTTGTTTCTTCTCGACTACTTGTTTCGTTTCTTTCACCAGTAGTTCATACTTTAAGGAACTTTGTGTTAGGTTATTAGCGCATAATCGCGCGTAATCATTTGATTGATACGCTTCTTCTTCTTAGCGTTTTGACGGTAAACATGATACAATTATATGGAAGCGGCTCAGAAAGCGGCCACACTAACTGCATTTTCGGAAGCAGACATCAAGTCTTTCTGCGTGCAGAAGTTAGGGCACGCAGGACACGATACAAGGTGAGACATCGTTTGGGTTGCATCACACAAACACTCCAGATTCGTGCTGACAGTGAGTTTCCACCTTAGCATGTTTTTCCTTGCTCCGACTGACCTGGATCCGAAGTCTATTTAAAGACTTAAAGTGGAAGGTTCTCAGCAGGTGAGACAAAAGGATTAGGCAGCGATGCCTCTTTCCTCCAAAGATTGCACCTCGCTTTTGTTGACTCCAGGTTTAACGGGTCGATACACTTTATGAAACGTTTGCGACTCTTCAGCCTTTGCTGCACTGGTGTGTGGCCATGCATAGGGTGGCGTGTGTCGTTGCCCATTTTTGATCTCTCTGCGGAGCCCGCCACAGCCCTGTGGACATCATGAGACGCTATACCAGCCAGTTTCACTCTATTAGGAGAAGGGCTATCTGTAAGAACCACTAAAGGATGCCCGCAAGGAGGGGTCTTATCGCCGACTCTGTGGAGCCTGGTAGTGGACTCCCTCTTGAAGATAATCAACAAAGGTCCGTTCTACGGAGTAGGATATGCGGATGATATAGTGATAGCAATCAATGGGAAGTTTCCAAACACAGTATCGACACTGATGCAGGAAGCTCTAGATAAGGTAACAAACTGGTGCACAACAAATAGCCTCTCGGTCAACCCGACGAAGACTAATGTCATCCTGTTTACAAGGAAAAAGGTACTGACGGGCTTACAGGACCTGTACATGTACGGAAGTAAAATTAAATGGGCCACTGAGGTCAAGTATCTGGGGGTGACCCTGGACAAGCAACTGAAGTGGCATACACATGTTGATCTAACCATAGCCAAAGCACTGAGAGTGCTGAACATGTGTAGGTCAGCGTATGGAAAGGCATGGGGACTACAGCCCAAAATAATGCACTGGTTATTTATCACTATGGTAAAACCGATAATAACGTATGGATGCATCGTGTGGTGGCCTAGAACCAAGACACAGACGTGCAGGGATTCCTTAACAAAACTGCAGAGGACAGCCTGCCTGGCCATCACAAGTGCTTTCAAAACAACACCGACGGCAGCTATGGAGAGGCTACTCAACCTAACTCCATTACATATCGTCATTGAAACTGAGGCAAGGAAGGCACTCTATAGGCTAGAGAAAGCTGGACTATGGAGCATAACGGCGCCAGGCCTCGAACACACCAAGCTAGAACCGGATAAGGAACTAGATGACATAAGGAACATGAGAAGTGACAAGATCATAACCACATACATGTTCAATAAGAGATTTAGCACTCATATCCCAACCAGGGAACAATGGAAAAGTGGTCTAAATAAGCAAGGCAAGGAGCAAATGATATGGTACACTGACGGATCCAAAACCAAGTTTGGAACAGGAGCCGGAGTATACACGGAAGGATATAGCCTTAGCCAAAGCATGGACAGGTTTACATCAATATTCCAGGCAGAGACCTATGCGATAAACATTTGTGCAAAAGAGATATTGGACAAACGAATCACGGGCAAGAAAATCTACATTTGTAGTGATAGTCAGGCTGCCCTCAAGGCCGTCGGCTCCTATGAGCTAAACTCAGCACTAGCTGCGGAGTGCGCATACCTTCTTGACAGATGTGGAGCGCGCAACACGGTCAGGTTAGTCTGGGTCCCTGGGCACACGGGAGTTGATGGCAATGAGCGTGCGGACGACTTAGCCAGGAAGGGAGCAATGGGAAAACCCGTTGGTCCAGAACCGTTCATAGGCATACCAGACGGCGCCTATAGAGGCGCACTCTTTAAATATGCCCAAGAACAACATAAGAAAGAATGGGAAGCACACACAGGGCTACGACACTCAAAGGAATTCCTTTCCACATGGTGTGAAAGCGACTGCAAGAGACTACTAAAATATAGTAGACTACAACTAAGGCAAATAACGGGAGCATTCACAGGCCACTATGGCACGAAAGAACATCTACACAAGATGAACCTATGCGGCGACGTGGTATGCAGGTGCTGTGGCACAGAAACTGAAACCATGAAGCACGTCATCTGTCACTGCGACGCTCTGGCTGCGCGGCGAATGGAACTACTGGGAGTGGCCTATCCAAACCCAGAAGAACTACGGCTCTGTCCCCCTGCTGGAATCTACAACCTAATACAGGGAGTACTGGACACCTCAGGTACGTAAGAGCATTAGGGCAAGGACAGCACAAAAGATCCCATGGGTCGAAGTGCGCCAGAGGTCTCCTCGGTCCGGTAAGCCAATTTAAGATAAGATAAGATACCAGCCAGTGGATACAGCAGTTTTACCGGAGTCGGTTTGAGACAACCCGTAATAATCCAGCAAATTTCATTCAGTGCTGTATTCACTAGTTTTGCGAGGGCGGATCGACTCCACACGTCCTGATTTTTCTTTATGGCTTCTCAATTTTTACCGTATGTGAGGGACCTGTCCAGAACGATTCCTAGGTACCTGGGATGGTGATTGTGAGTTATGAACACGCCCTGCCACATGATATTGAGCCTACGACCCGCTTGATTATTGCGAATGTGGAACGTACGTACGTACGTTTTGGAGGTGTTGGACTTAAGTGAATACTCCTCATAATATTGACTTAAAGCGCCAAGAGTTCCTTAAAGTTGGTAGCTTGGGAAGTTATCGCAAGATCGTCTGCATAAATAAAGCGGAACGTATTGGGGCTGGACGGCTGGTCGTTAATATAGATGTTAAAGAGGAACGGAATCAGAACACTGCCTTGCGGCAAGCCGTTCCTCTGTCATTTCCAACGATTTTGACCTGAGAGGAGATTGATCTGAAAGCGACGGTTGTGGAGGAGCTCTCCGAGTATCATCACAAATTTGTGATCGCCGGTAATGATTTTTACTTTCCACAATAATCGCCTGAGGTTCTCTGTATCGTAGGCCGCAGAGAGGTCAACGAATACAGGCGCCAGTAATCTTACCTAACTCAAAACCATCCTCTATATGCTGTGTAAGTTTGAGTCCGATTGCAGCATGACTTTGCTGGTCTGAAACCCGCTTGCTCCGGAATCAAAATCGGGTCGATATAGGTGATGAGTCTGGTCAGCAGTAATCTCTCAAATAATTCAAACGTATAGCACAAGAGTGACATTGGCCGAAAGTTTTTGGGATTGTCTGCTGATTTTCCCGGTTTTTGAATTGTTATCACTTTAGACATTCTCCAGAGACGGAGAATAGAAGCGCATTCCAGACAGTCATTAAATAGGAGCAGCAACCATGACACAGCACTCGGACCGAGGTGCTTTAATTGCTCCACAGCTATATTATGCAACCCTGAAGCCTTACCACTTTTGTGGTGATTAATAGCCGAAACGATGTCATTCAGGCTAAATGGCTTACTTATTTAATCACTCGTGCTGGCGCAGCTATTTAGATTTGGGACCTTCATAAGGCGGCCTGATGACTTTCCATTCAAAAGGAGCTGATGGGCTATTTGGTTTGCGGCTTGCCTGGGTGCTGGGTGTTCCATGCCTTCTTGCTGTTGTGAGTCAAGTCTATATTGGTAACAGTGCTAATCCACCTCTTCTGTCGAGTTTCACTAATCCGTGATAACAATTCCTCGCCAACTGAGGAGGTCTTCTCGGAGAAGGGGTCACGGTTGTAAAGGATCGCATACTCCTTAAACAGTTCTGCAGATTCCTTCGATAGCCCTGGGATGTAGGATGTCCGCCAAGCTCTAGGGATGCATTTTCGTGATATTGATTGCACTATTTTGAGAAATCGATCGTAGATCTGTGGCGTTGGCGAAACATTAAGTAGGGTTTCGTCTATCAACCGCGGGAACTGTTCCCAGTCGGATTTAAAGTAATTGAAACGGCGCTTATGATGGCCAATGGCGTTATCTTGTTTAGTCGAGGATAGGACAGCAGACTGTATCCATGGTTGGTACCATGGTCATTTATTACGTTTCACGATTTGTAGTTAACAGGTGGTAAAATATATAAGTCGATGAAACAGTTCCCAGGACGAACAGGATCCAGCAGGGCATAGCAAAAGGAAGAAATTATTATTGCATCGTCACTGAAGTTACATACGTATGCGAAATTTCACTTTAATCGGATGCCGGCAAGTAGCTGAAAAAATTATTACACGTTTTCAATTGGAAACAAACAGAGTCATACGAACAAAGTAGTAGTTAATAACGTCGTAAAGTAATATATATTGTTGTCCAGAGCTGACAGAGCTAGAGGTCCGGCTGGGCTCGCTGGCGCTGTTCGTGGAGGACGCGTACGTGACGGCGCTGGTGCGACTGTCGCGGCTGGCGCTGCCCGCGGCGCCGGTCGGCGACGCGGCGCCCGCGCTGGCCGACGAGCACGCGCTGCGCCGCCCGCTGCGCCTGCGCCTGCTGCACGTGCACCCGCTCGACCTCACGCTCACGCTGCACACCGCCGTGAGCGACCATTCACGTTACCCGCCGCTACATACGCGTTTATTTTATATTACCTTTATAAATTAGTGCCTACTAGCTGTTGCCATGTGTTATGTATGTGATATGTCCTTCGCTAGAATGCAATCTCCTTGACAAAATTCATCAAAACAATCTGTTTAGAGGCTTAGGCGTGAAAAGCTAACAAACAAACGAAGTGACATGGACAGACGTGAACGTACGGCTCGGTCCAGTGGATCGAGTAGTCGCAGGTTGGATTCCCGTACGAGAAAAATCTTTGTGTGACCCACAAATATGTGTTTGTGCGAATTTCATGTTTGTAAATGTACTCGTGACACAGAAATAATTCCTAACGTGGGGATACCTTTTTAAAAAAGTCACACAATTACTTTCGAATGTATAACATTAATATAAATGTGTTATACTGATTTGTAAGCTATATTAATGTAAATTTCGTCGAAATCCGTTCAGTAGATTTTAAGTGAATGAGTAACAACCACCCATGTATGACCATAAACCATCGTCACCCTCACAAACTTTAAAATTCAAAATAATAGTAGGATTATCCACTCCACTGTCCATGACAATTCATGACACACGCAACAAATAGCTTCTAACCTGATAACCCATCAGAAAATCAATACCTATCAGAAAGCCAGTTGCTGGTGTGCTAAAAAGCAATAGAGTGTATCAGTTTAGGTAGTAAACGAATGGAACGCGTCAGACAATCTTCTGAAGACGGTCAGAAAGGTATTGGTCGGCCGAGACGATAATGGCGTGACGAAATTGAAACTTAGGCAGAAAAAACGTAGGTACGACTGGCCCAGTGACCTACAGAATAGGCTATTAAAAATAAATAATAGATGAAATAAAACCATCAGTCCCTCCCGTGACCATGGGTGCTGCAAAGCACTCGAAACGTCGGTAACTTAAAAATCAAAAATATACCGCGATAAAATCCGAAAAATAGTTTTATTTCATGTGTAATATTCGCGTAAATCTAAGAATTCAGTAAAAAAATAATAGGTTGTGTATTTGTGGAAAAACAGGAGAAACCATCGTCCAGCAGTGAATTATTCTCTATTTCATAATCATTTTCATTTCTAGGTGCGCATGTACATAGCTCTGGATCAGAGCCCGTTATTCCTGAGCGCATTCAAGCTTCATGACATGATGACGTCAGCAGAGCGACTGACGCACGCGCTCACCGTTCACTATCTTTCCGCCGCCATTTTGGGAGCTGGTAAGATTTTAACTATATTACTCGTTATCATATATATATTTTAGGATTGCCAACGCCAATCCTCCGAATTCCCCAAAAATCTGTGTCATATACCCCAAATTTGGGGAGAACGAAATTCCGATTCCCTTCAAATTTCCCACAAGATTAGTTTGTTTCAAGGTATTTTTCAGATCTTTCTTGTAAATTAATCGGTTATTTTAACTATATCAACCTTCGTATTTAAATCAACTCTTGTTATATAACATAGTTCATTTAAAGTCGTTGTAGCACATTAATAATTATATTTTATAGATGTACCTTATAATAAACAGGAAATTAGAAAATAAATATAAATGTTATTAAAATCGAATTCTTGGAAAAAAATAATACTAGAGTTAAGCGAAATCTCTAAAAGGAATCTTGTGTTAAACACTCTGTAAAGGTCATTGTTTGATTAAAATAAAATAAGTAAAATGTATTTTCCAAAATCTCTTAGCCATATAGCATGAAACAAGATTCTGAATTAATTAAATCTCTTTCATTTATTTAAATTGTTTCCGCGTTACAAAACCTCATTTCTTGTCCAGGAGATGGCATCTAGATCGCACTTAGTAAATTTCCAGGACATTATATAATTAGAGAATAGAAACAAGTTATGTAAATTAAATAATTTTTCATTTTTAGCCTTATATATAAAAATCCCCGCATTTTTCCCACATAATGCCAATCCCCACTAAATCCCCAATCGACTTTGAATTCCCCGCAAATTGGCAACGCTGTTTAGATAGGATATTATACTAGGGTATACAGTGGATAGTGGTTTTTTTTGGATGGAGTAGTAAGAGCAGCTACTTCAACGAAAGCATACATAACTATGGAAGAGTGGTCTATCCTTAACTTTTTGATACATCTAGAGTTGATTTACAGATTTTGGAAAATGTAAAGTCAGCAAAGGATCGACTATTTAGATAAAAACTTTTTTATGTCAATCGATCCTTTTTCTAATAAACATAATAAGCTTCTATTGGACTGACTGAGGTTGGACTACTAGAAAAGTCGGAAATAAACAAAAACTTTTCCCATACATTTACGTGCTCAGGAGAGAGATAGTAAAACAGGCTAGTAAAAGAAAAATGTATGGTTAGTCCATGTTGAGTATGGAAGTATGAAGGGGAGGCGTTTGCTTATGAGTGGGACAATAAAACAAGCTAGTAAAGAATGTATGTTCACTCTCAGGTTGGGTCGTCGGTGGGTTGGAGCTGTTAGGTGCGCCCGGTGCCCTGGCGGCCCGCGTGGGCAGCGCCACGGGCGGCGTGCGGGGCGTGGCCTCCGCTGCGGCGGCGGCGCTGCTGCGCTCGCTGAGCGCGTGGGCGAGCTCGCTGGCGCGCAACCTGGACCTGCTGGCCGGCGACGAGGAGCACGCCAGGCGGGCCGCCGCCGCCAGGAGACGCCCGCCGCCCAGCTTCGTCGCAGGGCTCGTGACTGGAATTACCAATTTTGCTATTAATATACTTGGTAAGTTTACTTCTAAAAGTTTAAAGCTTTCGCCATTTTGCGGGTGTGGCGTGAGCATGTCGCGACCTGGGGAGTTGTAATGTATAAAAATGTACGGTAGACGTCACACAATTCCGCCACTCTCGACGCGATGGCAAACGTAACCATCCGCTGCTGCCGCGCCACCATTATACCCGTTCATACCGCCGTCAAAAGTAATGAGCACAACCGCCGCAGCGTTGACTATTCTCATACTCCCTTCACACTTCTAGTATCGCGCCGTGTTCCTTTTGTGTTTACGAAAACTCTCGAAGTTAGATTTCCTTTTTTTGAAGTGATATTGTTTTCATCAAAACATTCGCAAGGATATTTTCATACTAGCTTTCGCATAGTTTTTCTAATGCATGGTGCATTAGAAAAACTACATTACATTATTTTGTATTTTATATATTTCTTTAAATTTCTGTTCTTAAGTTTTTTCCAAAATTATTTTTTCCTTATAATTCCAAAAAGATTGCTAAGCCGGCCACACTTAGGGGCGTGGCCTGTTATTTTTTTGACTTCCGCGTAAAAACTGCCAACTAAGAGAGCGTCAAGCAGTGATAGTGTGGGAAGGGAAGTAGAGCGAAAGTGGCGTAATATACGATTAACCTCACCTCACTTCACACGGGAGTGGGTAGTGTGTAAATTGGGTATTACAAACGACCCATGGCGCGAGTGGTTGTTTAGCGCACGCAACAACTCCCGACGCTGCTGTCGCGGCCGCATTGTGACTAACGCGCTGACCTAATGTCAGCCGAGCGCCTCTCGAGCGCTGCATCGGTAATGTGGTGAAACCTTAAGATTTAAAGTTGATTGAATATAGCCTTTTAGAGTATACCCGCAAAGTAATTAAGCTGTACAGGAGGATAATCTGCGACTGAATTCAGATAAGTATCTAGGGATAATTTGTTTTGTTCAGTCAGACTGGATTTAATCGGTGGCTTACTATTATTTTACTTACGAAAGTATGAAAAAAAGATTGTAGTTACCCACACATATCTATAGTTGTTTCGACTCTATACAATTTACAATGAAAACTACTTCTACAGGCGCCGTAGGTGGTCTGGCTCACCATCCTCTAGTAGGCGTGGCAGTAGGCGAAACGGAAAGCGGCACGACGGCCTTGAGACGCGGGCTATTGGGCGCACTGGCCAAGCCACTGAGCGCCACCGCTGACCTCGTGGCTTACGCGGGCCATGGCCTGCTGAGGCAAGCCGGCTGGGAGCCTTTGCAACAGGTATTATGTACTTCTGTGTAGTCAATCGGTCCGTCACAATTTCAATTCAGTTTCAATATTTAACCAAAAGATGTATATGTTTACTGTCAGTAGTGTCACAGTAAATATATATGTAAACACGCATATAGATGCGCGTTTTATGCGACTTCCCGGCAGGTTTCGCGTAGAGCGCGCGGCTGTGTGCATGGATGTTCTATTGTTTAAATATGTCAAATAGATGTGTCTACTGGTACTAGGCCAACTTTATGCTTGAGTTAGATATTGAAATTGGCCAATATTCATTTATTTTTGGGCGTACCAATGGATCCCTTAGTTACGTGCAATTTTTGTGGGTATTCTAAATTTCAATATTTGTTGAAGATATTTGTAATATCGTGCTAGAGAATCAATAAACATATATATTACCTATTTACTGGTGGCATATTAAACGATTAGAATAACCAAATGATAAAAGAGAAATACAATGCAATTTATGTTCAATGATTTTCATATTATAATTGAATGAATGTGTGGCTCGCAATTGGTGAGGTCTATGTCCAGCAGTGGACTGCTATAGGCTGATGACGATGATTGTCTTAATATTTGTATTTATTTTCCATGTGAGATAAGAGATTCATAGGAACTAGTTATACTGTAACAATGCGACAGCCTCGTCGGTCGGAGCTGACGCTGGCGACGCGGCTGCCGGCGGGGTGGCGGCGCGACTGCGTGCGCTGGATGTTCCGGCTGGCCGAGCTCACGGCGCTCACGGGCTTCGAGGTGACGCTGGACGGCGCACCGCTGCAGCTGCTCATATCGCACAAGGTCATACAAATTAATAATCAATATATATATATATATAACCCTTCCAGGATAGGCAGAGAGTACAGAGTTCTAACATGTTCTTTCCTTACAGATCTCTTATTTAAATAATTAATAATAATAATCTGTGTAAAGATGAGAAAGGGTATGCTCCGTTGGTTCGGCCATATAGAAAGAATGTCAGAAAAAAGAATGACAGAACAGATATACAATGCGAAAGTGGAAGGATGTAGGTAGCGGGGAAGACCTAGACTATCTTACCATGACCAAATAGACCGAGTCTTACCTGAAGGACAAGTCAAGAGTCTCCGTAATCGGCGAGCGTGTATGAGACGAACTATGAGAGTGGAGGTAGCCAGACAGGTATGTAAGGAAAGAACCTGTTGGAACTCTGTACTCTCTGCCTATCCCGCAAGGGATCTGACGTAATGATATAGATAGATAGATAATATATAAATAGTGCAGCCAGATAATAGTACAATTTAAAACGGCCAATCAAAATTGTATGCAAAATTTCGTGCCTTTGCTGTTGGTCGTTGAGGAATTCCATCGCTTATAGCTAATTTTGAGTATAGAATCAGGTCATGCTTACTATAAAAATGCATTGTCATCAGAACTGTACCAACGTGTACATTGAATGTTAAGGTGTTGTTTTAACCTTCTAAAAATCTTAAGTCTTTTGAGGCTAATAATTCCTAGTGTGGAGCTACCCCCACACGGTTTACCTTTTACTGGAATTACCTTAGAACATAAATAATCCAGAAGCCGCGGGTGCGCTTCAAATGGAAGCAACAATTATTACCTGTGACGCAGATAGTCACACGTTCACTCTGTGACCGTCGTGCGGAATAACATACTCTGCGCGTGTCAATTTAAAATGAGTTATGACGTCTTGTGTCGTTCCTGCCTGTAAAAATGCTGTTGAGAACAAAAAGAAACACGATTGGATCATATTTCATACCTAACTAGCGCATTGAGGTGCCGTATTATTTAAATATCTAATTAATTCTTTCGTCTGTAATCGTTATAGTAAAAGACGCGTCCGTTTTGTTAGTGTTGCTACTAAAACAATTTTATTTTTCCCTACTTTAATTTGCTGAGGACTTTATTCGTTCTAATATTAAATGGTATTAATATAGTTAACTACTAGATCATGGTTTTAATATTTAGTTAAGATGGTGAAAATATATTTTCTGCACATTAAATTACTACAAATCTTAAAAGTTCAAGTTTATCTATTTCTTGAGATTAATATGCATAAAGTACACGTTACCCTAACAATGATTTTATTATCATATACTCTAATGTCATCAACATTTACTCCAAAAAGTGCGGTAAGTGCGGGAAGTTTGTTGATTTTTTGGCTTCACCGCGCGGCGAGCAATTACGACTGGCCATGGCTTCTGGATTATTTTTATTCTAAGGAATTTACTTAGGTCACTAATGCATCGATCACTATAAAGGCCTTATCAAACACATAGCGAACCGTTAGCGAACCGGGAAGCGTTTTTAATTAGTAAGGTATCGTTTTGTACCATAAAAACAGCCATCGATCTTGCAATGTATTTAGGCAATGGGGTCACGCTCTATTACATGGGCTGTTTAGTGAAATGAGGACGTTTTGATGATTTTCTTGTCCAATCATCGCTTCTGGGATAAGGGCCGCGACACTTACGGCCGGTTTCAATATTTAACTCAAGGATAGATTTGCCTACCACGGATAGAATTTTGACATATTTTGTATGGAAAATCTGTCAAAATTCTACTGACAGTAAACAAATCTATCCTTCTCGTGCTTTAACTGCGTTAACGTTGAAGTCTGCATTAAACTGCTCTTTACATAAAAATGATGCCCGGCCTCATCTCAAGTAACAGATTAAAATATTAGCTACAACAGCGTTATGTC
Organism: Phalera bucephala; assembly: GCA_905147815.2. Lineage (NCBI taxonomy): Eukaryota > Metazoa > Arthropoda > Insecta > Lepidoptera > Notodontidae > Phalera > Phalera bucephala. Next base: position 1,877,288 of record LR990609.1, on the reverse strand, counting down.
TTACTTAACGTGATAATTGACGTTTTACGCCGCAGATGCATAATATAGCAAAAATATGACTGAAGTGCCACTAAATTTTCATTATAAAATTGCAGTTCCTGGTTGTAGCTGATTTGGAGACGGAACGCATTGTGGAGATGATCGACCTTCGTTTCTGCTCCGTGCGACCGTACACTGGACACGTTATTGAGGTACGCCGTGCTTGTGTGATAACCTTCCTATTACTTAATATTATAAACTCGAAAGTTCAGATGTTTGTTACTCTTTCACGCAAAATCCACTGAACGTATTTTGATGAAACTTTACAGTAATATAGCTTTAACATCAGAATACCACATAGGCTGTAGTTAATAAAGATATAATAAAAACAATTATAAACGCGTGCGCAGCCGCGGGTAACAGTTAGTTATGAAACTATTGGCGAAAAAGGAATAAAAAGTCTTCGTCAGTTTTCGAAACGGTTTCTAATAAGGATGTTTGTTGTCAATGATTGGAGAGGCACGCGGGACTATGGTAGCACGGTGTTTGTGGCGATCTACGAAGTAAGCAGGCTACGGTTCGGTTAGGCTGAAGAGTGACCGTTTGTGGCCTTTCCGTTTTCGATCGTATGCATGCTTCGGAAAGCATGTTAAGGCCATTGGTTGTGACTCCATGGTGGTCGTTAATCCAAGTTTAAGGACCCGTGAATACCTTCACAAATTCCAACAGCAGATGGCCACAAACCTGCTGCTACCAATCCGAACTGGGCTATCTTACCTCGATTTGTGTGACAGGATCTTTGTCCAGTTGTGGGACAGTATAGCCTGATTTTTTGTAAACATTTATTTAGTCGTGTAAAACATTTATAAAAATATGTTTTGTTAAAGTTGTGCGTGACCCAGAGGAGGCAATCAAAAGTGACAGAATGCCGAACAATAGATGAAGATGATGAATATCAGGTATGTAAAGTGATGCTGATGTCGACCGAGGCGTGTCTCGGCGGTTATGTGGTAGTTACCATTTTTACTTTTTGTCTAAGAAACGATGTTTAAAAAGCAACTAAAGCAGTAAAAATTACTTGATCATTCATTTAGCACTCTGTTTCGGTAATAAGTTTGTGCTTTTGGATCGTTTAGAAATTTTAAAGGATCATACTTTGCGTGATTATTCTGTCAATTTTATTTAAGATTTTAAATATTTTTTAGCCGAAATCTTATCACAAATTAATATAGCTTCCATCGGATTATACCGAATTGTGATATAATAGTTATTGTGCACACAAAAATTTTAATTGTTTTGGTGAGAAATTTTAAATCTACTACAAGTGTCAGATACGCGGTATCTTGCTCTAGTTCTTAAAATATAGCTTGATACATTTGGCAGCTATCATTGAAGCCTACAACGTGTGAATAACTTTTGCACGCAAGGTGATCGCCACTGATCGCCACCGCGGACGCCATCGTGCACGCAGGTCGGACGCGGTGCCGGCTTGAGCGTTTTACAACACTACGTTAGTGTTGTTTAAGCAGAAGCCATTGTCGTTTTGTGCACGACACATGTTCAAAAAAAATGCATCAAATCACATAATACATATAAACACACACACACACACACACACACACATACGCGCGACACAACTGACACATTAATTCTCCGTTATTTCCTACCATTAGCAACAATTAACATATTGTAAATTGACATAAAAACTTGTAATTTCCCATTCCGTTGGGTGAGGACCTCATGATCTGTAATACAGGGCTATCCTACCTCTGACATCAGCTGCTTACATTTATTATAGACTAGTAAACAAGTGTTATGTGTAAGCATAATGTACGAACCTACATATTTTTAAGGTCTGCTTTTTGTGAGGAGAAATAAACTATTTTATTATATTATATTAATATGTTGTTTGCGTGTGCGTAGATCAGCGCGGTGGCGATGGCCCGCGTGGCGCGCTACACGGGCGCGGAGGGCGGCGCGGCGGGCGAGACGCGCGTGCTGGCGCTGCAGCCGGCCGCCGCGCGCGCGCACTCGCTGCACGCCGCGCTCGCCGCCGCCACCAGGAACAACGCCGAGACGCACTTCGCGCTGCTGTGATCGCACACCACGCAGCGCCACTCACCACCGCTGTTACACCGGCACCGATTAGAGCGCAGTTCATGGCGCTAGGAACAAAGCGGACACGCACTTCGCTGTGCTGCCACAGCTCTCTACAACCAGCACCGAATACAGCCGCCCCTCGTGGACTGACCACAGAATAACAAGTAACATTTCAAGATGTATTTATAGCGCCACATACGTGCGCAGTTACTTTTAAACGTGTTACTAGAATCAATGCTGTGCACAACACCAGAACCAAGCACGACCGCCACTGGTCGTCGACTCACCACAGAATAATAAAATTACAAATATTACTACAGTATAGATGCAAGTATTTGGCGCTACACACTTACGCAGTTGCTTTTGAATCTGCTGCTAAAATCGGTGCTGTGTAAACCAGCGCACCGAGTACAACCACCACTAAATGTTCGAGGACTGACTACGGTATGTCAAGTAAAATTTAAAATTTGCAAATATATAGCGCGTATAGCGCTGCGCAGTTGATTTTGACTGTGCTACTTCGTATATTGTTGCGTATAAATCATTATATTAAAGCTTCCAGAGCTGGCTAAAAAGCCAGTATAGAATTTACATTTGCTATCTTCCGAATTATTTTAAGTATAAATTTTTTGTGATACTCGTTGGAATAATGTTGCAATATATTCAGGCAGGGCGGCGCTTTGCATTAGTTAAAAAATATAAGTCTTCACTCAGTATTCCCACTTAGAACTTATTATTAAAAGTCATAATTTAATATATTATATCCTATACTAAACAGAAGGCAACATTATTGTTTAAATACATATGAGACATGTTCAGAAAAAATAATTAACTATACTAATACTTATTAGAGATGTTTTATAAATTCAGCCAATATCACTTAAATTCGAAGAAATGAGAATATTTCTGACATAATATGCATTCAAGATATTATGAAAAATAACATCGTATTATATACCATATTTAACAATTATCATAATATTTGTGTTTTGTTAATGAGAGTCACTAATATTTTTGTTGGAAGTGCCAGTTTATTGTGATTACCCGGTGTATCTGCCTTTTTAGTAAGGCCTTCAACGAAAATGTGTCGACATTTATAAGGTTCATTTATAGTAACATTTCAATAACCGTTTTATTTTTTATGTATAAATAAATCGATAGCTGTACGAATTAATACTATTTTCATTATTTAAAGCGATAAGATAAAATATTGACTTCATCACAAAATTTAAAGTAACTTGTATGTAATATTTTTTGGGGCAGGTCCCATCCACACGGATTTGGCTTAAAGCGATCATTCACGCTACCTCGGGTCAGGACCGGATCGTGCCCCGACCGTATCTTGCGAGTAGGTCCTCCGGGTTTTGTTATCAGAAGACTTAGCACAAACAGATTAACGCCTAGTAGTCTAACATTGTCGAGAAAGCGTGCTGCTATGTTCATCTTTATTTAGTAAATTTGGAATGTTTATCGGACGGCATATCGACTCAAAAGCCTTAACGTCAATTTGTTCGTACTAAGCCCTCAGGTCTATATTACTAAGGTTTTATCTGAGTTTGATATTGAGGGCGGAAGGTTTCGATCCGAACGATTGTGGATAGTGTTGCAAATGTGGGAAGATGTAAATGGAAGACGAAAGACGTGATGAATGGATGGTATAAGAATTAGTTGAAAGCTAGAGAGTGAATGTAGATATGACAGACATATTGTGTCGATTGCGGGTAATGTGAACATGAAGGATACGTGGAAGATGACCTGTTGAGGTACAAATTAAATCATAAAATCGACGAACGATTTAGCGCAGTGGTTAAGAGCTTAAGCCGTTCCGCCCTCTATGTTTAATAGTCGCGGGATCGATTCCCGCACGGGATAAATCATTGTGTGATCTACAATTATTTGTTCCGGTCTGGGTATTTGTGTATGTAAATTTTCATGTTTGTAAACGTACCCACGACACAGGAAGAAATCCTAGAGTAGGGCTATGTTTTAAAAATATTAATAAAAAAAATAGTGGAGTGACAACAGGCAGCTGACAGGTAAGGATGTATCGGATATTCAATAGTAGAAAGTAGATCGCTAGCGAGTCGTTAAACAGCAATAGCAAAGAATATTACTTGTGGCGAACAGTTTAGAGGACGTACCGGGGGCCAATTCTTTCGTAAATCAGATCAAACTGATCCTTAAACGCGGCCGAATTACGGCGGTCAGCTGTTTTCGTATTTCACTAAATGCACGATAGTCGCACTTCAATCTGTGGCTGTTTGTAGCTGACGATTGATTATTTAGATAAAGAAATGATGATACCCTGATGACTGGAATTATGCAACAATAGGGAATATGCGTGTATTTTTTTTATATTTTTATACGAGAGATTACATCAATATATAAATGAATAAAAAATTTAAGCGTCAAAAACAAAATGTAAAGGGCAAAAAAGAAATGTTGAAGATAGCAAACAGATAAGAGCATTTTAAACGCCCGCCATTTTGGCGCGCTTGGCGTGACGTCAGTCTAATAACAACCAATTAGTGAACAGCTGTAGAAGTATTTTATTCTGTAATTTATTTTTATTTTGTATTTTGCGACTATTATACAATGTAACAACACTGTGTTGTGCCTAGGTGTAATAATACAATAAGAAATGCACCCGATAGGTGCAGACATAAGGAGAATGTGGTGTAAAATCAGAAAAAGATACATTGTACCTCCATCAACTTGTTTATATTGCTGCGAAGATCACTTCAACTTAAGAATTAACTTAAATAATTTAAACTAAAATATTGTCTTTGTGTAAATCGACAACAAAAAATAACAATAAAACTAACTCAATAGCAAACATCCAACAAATATGCACTTGTTGTCATTTGTATTGTAGCCTTTGACGGCATATTCGATCTGACCAATAGCGTGGCGTTCCCGCTACTTTGAATTTCCCACTAATTTTTTGTACTTTCTATAATTATTTTCTTAATAAAATAGTAATGTTATTAAAAAAATATTGGTATAGACATGATTCTAATGCGATAAACTTTGTAAAAAAAATATTTGACCCTTATTTGAATTACACGCATATTCCCTATTGTGGACATTTTTATAGTACAGGTACTTAATTATCGTTCCGTTCAAAGTAAGGTCGCGGATAAAAGGAGGGTGCGTACAGCACGAAACCGGTCGTCGTCGGTCTTCGGGGGAGGCCTTTATCCTGGACTGGACATCTTTCAGCTGATGATTTCACGATTGTCGTGTATTCGTTAAATTAACATAATAGCTTACGTTATAGGAAGCCAGAGAAGTCCTTAAGGCAAAAACCTGTTGGAACTGTGTACTCTCTGCCTACCCCGCAAGGGATCTGGCGTGATGATATAGGTAGAGGTTACGTTGTTACACATTAATTATAATCAGTATTAAACCGTAATGAAAGTAAAATATAATCATTTAGGCTCGGATGCGCCAGTTGACGGGTACTGTTAAAGTGAACACTTATCTCTAGAGGTATTAGAGTTAGATTTCCATTATTTAGCTGATGCAACTCGGCCTTAACGTTCTAAGTTAGTAAAATTGGCCCCCTGTCTTTGGAATTGACATTTTCTTACTCACAGTATTTATTTATTCACACAGTATTTATTTATTCTTATTTAACTACCATGCTTATTTGCTAAGACCAACATAGAGCGTTACGATAACTATTATTTTGTATGCGACTTGAGTACCATTAAACAATCATTTTACAAAGTTATCGTAACGCGTTACGTGTTTAATTGATCTTAACAAATAAGGGCCCAGAGTGAATTTGAGCGCTTGTCTATCGTACTAGTTGTATTCACGAAGGTAATAAATTATTATTGTATATTTTATATTTGATTGTGTTTTATCCTAAAATATTGTACATATTTTTATATGAAATGTATTGCCATTATGTTCCTCATTTATAAACGTTGCTAGAATAATAAATCTTAATTATGAAAATGTATTTGTATTACGATTGAAGATAAATTTCCAAGTCGCGTGCATCAAAGAAAGAAAGAGACAACAAGAACAGTTTATGTATCCAACACATCCACGCTTTTGTCTCATGTCTCATTCTGTCTTATAAGAGGAAAAGAGAAGCATATATTGCAGATCGCGTATAGCATATTATGGTATCTTTGACTAATTTATATTATTTAGTCCTGCTTTAGATGTTGCTAGGTTATTCGGATAACAATGTCAAAAATGGTCATCATTTTTATTAAATTCATAGTATGCGGAGTGTTTTGGCTGGGATATTAAAATGTATTACTATCGGCATACTGGCAACGTTTGTAATTAATAATGTGATATCGACAGTATCTAGATTATTGATGTACTATTTATTGAATAATTAATTGTGGAATTGTTAAAGCGTGAATCTAATATTCCATATATAATAGTAAGTCTTACAATTCCATTATAAAAATCACAAAGTACTTCTGGACGTTGAATGTAGTCCTTGCAAACATTTTGTACAATTTTTTTGCCTAAGCATCACTTATTATGTTTTTATTGCTATTCAAAAGCTTTAATAATTATTATTATTATATAACTTCAGTTACGACACTAACTTGCTTATTTGGATCCCAAAAGTGATTTATATCTTTCATACAGCAATATTGTATAACGCATCGTCATTTGCGTACGCGCTACGTATCCCACGTTCGTTGGTACTTTTTTGCGATCACTGCCAAGATATAAGAAGGCCTGAGGCGCACAGTACAGTGCCTTGGCGAGTTAAAAGAATGAAATACACTTAATATAAAATTAATAACATCCACGAATTTAAAAATAAAATAATTACTATTATTCACATTTTAATATCAAAACAGTAAAGCCTTATTTCCTCTGTTCTTGCTTTTTTTAGCTGTTTCCCTTAATTTACTAATCTTAATTGTCAGAGGTCAAAATAAATATTGGAAGATTATAATATGTTACAAAAGTCACTATATTACGCTACAGGATTTCAACAGTGAGTTATTGTTGAATGCTAGAATACGCCCCACCTTTTTTCCAGTCACTTATCCCTCATATGCATGAGCGATTTTTACTAACAGTACATCTTTTTGAAAAGCGCTTATAGCGCTTGTTGAACACCGCGTGTTGAAAAAACGCCCATGCGATCGCTGGCTTACATTGCAAATGTGCCATGCTCAGCTAGCCTGTTAATTCTATCATTTCATACTTATCATCTATGTCAAAGAGTATGTAATCACAACGTTTAATCTGTGTGATGGTAAGTGCACTTGCGCGTTTTTAGGAGAAAGAGTGGGGTGTCTACGTATATTGAACGACCTGTTATATTGGTAGGGAACTAGGACACTAACATTCCGCTTAATACAGCGTTATATTGTAGTTCACACTGTACTTCATAATCAGTCTATTTAAGTTCCCATGTTAGTTGAGGCTCGAAGTAATGAGGAACGTAAAAATGCTAGCTTGTATTTTATGGCCGGCCTGAGGTCAACACGATTCAAGACGAAACGGCATATAAGCTGAATGATTTACAATCTTTTTCCAGTATTTTTCGTTCCTACTTGTATTTCGTGGAATTGTTTCATGAAATACCAACAAGTAAATACCACTACCAAATACCACTGCTAAGCTGAAATAAAATTGAAAATAATTTACCTTAAAAATGACATTCCTTGTGTGTCAAGGAAATTGAAATTGTATGAAATTAAATTATTCAGCATTATAAACGTGTCTGCTTCGACCAACCGTCATGTGTGTTCGCCCATTTTGTATATTAAAAAAAGACTCAGTGATAGCCTAATCAAGCATAATTCGATGTCGAATGTTATTATAGTGGTTATGTGGTTTTTAATAAATCAGACAGCACAGTGAGTGATTCAGATTACCACAAAACCAACGTAACGAAGGTCTTTGAATTAACATTGGCAGGGTTTTTTTTCCACACGGTGACCCATACACACAGTCTAAACATTCCATCCCATTTATATTAATAGCTTTTTACGTAACACTTAACATTTTAACTATTGATAATGTAGCGTCGATTGACAAAGTGCCGAAGTAAAATTTTCAAAATAAGTGTGTATTCATTTGTAATGTACTAGATACTTGTAAAAAATTTCAAGAAAAAGGATGTTTTCTTACGATCAATTAGCAGCTTGTAAGTGGATTTACAAAAGGTTGACAATTCATTACATGAAACCATACAATTTCATAAACTTTTGATTATAATATAATGCAAGGGAGCAGCAGTGTATTGTGATCTCATATGTATCAGTCTAACTGGTCTTGAAACTCTTAACTCTAAATTATGTGATTTTAAATCTTCCATAATAACATAAAACCTTTTGAGATTCTTTATTAGAAACTAAGTTGTTTAATCGTTTGTAATAAGCGTATGTATATAAATTGTCGTATTTTTATTAAATTCTTTATATGTACGAAATTGCTCAATGAAATGTTTCTTGATATCTCGACATTTCCAATGATACAGAAGCACTAAAAGTCCAGTGTCCAGTTAGTCAACGTCACAGTATATATAGTTCTTATTGAATGTTGAGACATATCCACCTTTTTTATACGTGTTCCAAAACTTAAAAAAATATTTAAATAGCATTTTCTTCTGTGGGTAGTGCTATGTGTGTTTTATTTTTATTCTATTTTATTTCAACTCCTTTGTGGAACTATTTGTGAAAATTTATAATATGTGTTCTGTTATACAATACCATTATTATACTATTTCAGTTTTTAAGTTTTCGGAGTCGTATAAACTAATTTCCTATAAACTTCTGGAATGTAGTTTGAATTGTAAATACGATTTTTCGAATGTACCAAATTATTCACTGTGGTTCATGTAGGAAGTTACCGGGATACTAGAAGAAAATAAAATATTCAACAATATGGCCATTAACATTATGAGGTCGAAACTTTGTGATACATCAGATTATCTATTGAAGTGTCTGTCTGTATTGTCAAAATAACAGATTTTTACTAAATGCATTTGAAAGTATATACGGTACGTATAGCAAAACAGACAATTTTTAAAATTTTTGTATGGCTGTCTGTTTGTTCCGGCTAATCTCCGAAACGGCTGGATCGATTTTGATGGGACTTTCACTGGCAGATAGCTGATATTTTAGAAAAAACACGCTGGCGAAGTCGCGGGGTACAGCTAGTTATTAATAAAAAACGCGTAACGATAAATTGGCGTACGCATACAGAGGTCTTATTCCCTATGACTAATTAGACACGCAACGTTACAATAAATGATCGTTTAATGTTACTCTAGTGGCATAAAACGTTATCGTTAACGTGCCGCGTTCAGTCATAGCGAATGAGGGCCCAGGTCGCTAACCCGAAGCATAGAAGTTACAACTGTGGAAGGTACTCTCTCAGTGGGCATACAGCGTGTTCAAATGCTTATGAAGATTATTTACCTATTCTTGTATTATTGAGTTCTTAGATTTACGCGAATATTACACATGAAATAAAACTATTTTACGGATTTTAACGCGGTTTATTTTTTTATTTTTAGTTCCCGACGTTTCGAGTGCTTTGCAGCACCCATGGTCACGGGAGGGACTGAGGTGTCAAACGTCCAATAGGCATAGTTGTTCCCCGGAACAATAAAAAAATAAACCGCGATAAAATCCGTAAAATAGTTTTATTTAATATTCTTGTATTGTCTACGTGCACGAGTTTATCGTGACATGTGTGGCCGGCATAATTGAGCTAGCATTTCGTTGTGCGGATTTTTTCAGTTAAAGAGAGATATGATTTAGCCGTTCTCTCCATGACATGTCTGTAATAGTGAGTTTACGTTCATCCCTATCGCGTGGCAGTAAATAGGACATATTTTGGCCAGCGCGATGTACGTATGTAATCTTTAAAAATCCTCTGACGCGCGTAAGAAGCGCGTAATTTACATATAAAGTTTAGAACCAAAGCTTTCCACTACTTTTAGTTACCGGCAATCGATGATTTCAACGCGTATCGAAAACTCGCCGCTGTGACTGAATAGCTAACTTCTGGGTTATATTTAATTCACTCCCGTATGTACCAGTATGCAAGGAAGTAGATATGAAAATGAAAAGCATGTATAAATGCCGATACAGTTCTATCGTGTCCACTTCCCTTGTAACTGTCGTAGTTTACATTCTCGTGCTGGCCAGTTACATGTTACAATTATTAATTATTCTGTACGGGCGTAAAACGCGCAATTTTGATACCGCAGTGACACGCCAAAGACGCCAAAACGCGAAGCAGTCGCTTATCGCCGATGCTAAAAGCATCGCGTTCGCTATGGCCCTTAATGAAAATTCTCAAAACGAAATGAGGTGAGAGGCTTAAATTGAACGGACGAGCCAAACGGAGAGTGTTCTGCGTCGATAGTAAATAAGTAATTATTATTGTAAAAGACATTATTTGATTTGTTTGTTGTGTTGGTTTTAAATACAAATTATGAATTTAAAATCTTGTTTTACTACATTCCTAGATTTTTGTTTTACACCTAACGGTAGTCGCAGACGACAAGGCAAACTTATGAAAATTGGCGCTACGATTTGCGTCGCCTTTGCGGGCCCAACTTCGCAACCTGAATAGCAATGGATGGACGGTTGTGAAAATATAAAGGGAAGCCTTTGCTAATGAGTGGGATAGTAAGGTTGTTATAGATCGTCCAGTTCGCGATAATGCGCCCCACCCTGTCAGTGAACCGTTTGCATTACAAGTGTGAAATGTTCTGTTAATTTGTCTATCGCTTCAGACGTGTAACGTTGTGTGCAAGTGTATAAGCACGGAATAAAGAAGTAGTGTAAAGATAAAAATAATAAACTGGTAAAATATTGTACCCATGCTCTATAAATGAATAGAAGAACGCGTTGAAAGTATGTACTTAGTTGTGCCACCACTGTATGTGACACAACGCTGCCACTGTAGCACTTCCTAAGCGACTAATTTTAATATTTATACTCACAAATATGTACCTTTATTACAAGTGTTATCTCCTTTTGTTTTTTATTATCAAATTAAATTGTGTTAAAAATCTCATTCTTATTATTATTTAGAAATAGATTACTTAGAAATGATATATATGTATACATATTAATGAACCACAGAAGCCGTCAGAATTTAATTTTGAAAGCAATCAAGCAATAACAAAATATGTTTCTAATGGCTATTTTATATTCAATCGTTACGGCCCAATAGCACAAAGGACAAAATATTAAAATCGTGCTAATGTTAGTTGTTAAAAATACTTCGAAATAAAATTGCATTGCTAAACTTAAGTGGCAGTGGGTGCGGCACATTGCTCGTAGAACTGACGGCCGTTGGGGCAGAAAGGTTCTCGAGTGGCGACCACGTACCGGAAGACGTGGCGTGTGCAGGCCCCCGATGGACCGATGACTTGGTGAAGGTCGCAGGTAGTAGTTGGATGCGTAAAGCACAAAGCCGGTCGTTGTGGCGGTCTGTAGGGGAGGCCTTTGTCCTGCAGTGGACGTCTTTCGGCTGAAGAAGAAGAAGAAAAAATAAAAAATAAGCATAGAGGGCGTGTGTATGTATGTACTATTATATATACGTTACAAAAAAGGGAAACCGACTTTAAAAAGCAAAAAATAAATTATTGAAATCAGTGCCGAATGGTGCAGTCAGTTACTTGGCCTTACCTTTTTTAAAACGTTTTTTATTTCACAGTGTGTGTGTGTGTGTGAATGATGTACGCTGTTGGCCGCGAGGCCTTTACAGCTTCACCGGACTTAAAGGCGAGCGTGCAACCACTACGCTCTAGCCAGCCAGAAGGGCAAGAGGCGACATACTCGAGGGCGCCTCGAAGAGGCGCCCTCGGTTGGGACAGTCGCTGTAGGGGGACGGGTGCACTACTAAGTGCACCGGTCAACCGCCGGCTATGGGAGGGGATCTACTACTACTACGTCGTCGTCGTCGCCCGTATTCTGAGCGGAAAGAAGGGATGACAAAGCATCGGGGGGGTCGGTGAGAACATGTCGCGGCCGGCGGTGGCGTCAGGGGTCGGGGGGGAGATCGTAGTCAGCGGTGGCTACGATTAACGGATTCGCATGGGTAGATGCGTTCGCGAAGTGACGTGTTGACGCCTTTTTAATAAAGGCGCGAATAGGTTCGAGACCTAGATCGGAGTGGAGGTCGACGTTCCGTACGAACCAGGGGGCTCCTACGGCTTTACGGAGGAAGCGGTTTTGAACCACTTGGAGTTTATCGATGTGAGAGGGGGCCGAATGCCCGAACACAACACACGCATAAGTCATGATGGGTCGAACGCAAGTTTTGTAAAGTGTCACCTTATTTCTAAGGGACATTTTACTCCGCTTGCAGATTAACGAATGGAGACGACACAAATGATGCTCGGTGACGGACCCGCTTGACGTGCGGGCCGAAGCACATGGTATTGTTTAGGGTGACCCCTAGATATTTGACCTCTTTGACCCAGGGAATGGGTCGGTCGAACATGGTCACTTGGCCGAGATTACTTCTAGGGCGGCGCAGGGAGTGGCGCGGGGTGGCACCTCTGGAGAAGAACACCGCAGCGCTCTTGTCCGGGTTCACCTCAATACGCCACTTCCTGAACCAATTCCCTAGGGAATTGGCGGATGTCTGAAGGTTTCTGGTAATGAAACCCTTATTCCTATGCGAGACGTAGAGAGCGGTATCATCCGCGAATAGGGCTAGATGCGCCTTACTCGAACGAGGAATGTCGTTCGTGTAAAGGCTAAACAGGAGCGGAGAGAGAACTGAGCCCTGTGGGACTCCAGCACTGATGGAGTGGGAAGTGGAGCGCGTCATTTCGACGCGATAACGGAAGGCGCGATTCGACAAGATTCTGTCCGGCACACCCAATTGGTAGAGCTTGTAGATCAAGCCGTTGTGCCAGACTTTGTCGAATGCCTTCGCGACATCTAGGAAGAGGGCGCCCGTGTAGATGGGTTTGGGTCTATTGAGACCGGAGAGGATGTGCTCCGTGATGCGGTGCACTTGGTGGACGCAAGAGTGTTTGGCTCGAAAGCCAAACTGCTCGTCGATAAGGATACCCCTGGACGTTACGAAGTCTTTGAGCCTCGCCAGAAGTAGGCGCTCGTATATCTTGGCCAGGGAGTTGAGGAGACTGATAGGGTGGTAGCTCGCGGGGAGATTGCGAGGTTTGCCGGGCTTGGGAATGCCTATGACGTCCGCCTCCTTCCACTTAGAGGGGAAGGTGCAGTTCGCCATGGCGGCGTTCAATATGGCCACTAAGAGGCACATGAGTTGGGCGGGCAGGCATTTCATAACGCGATTCGAAATGCCGTCAGAGCCGGGGGCTTTTTTAGTTTTGAGACCCATAATTAGATCTTCGACCTCCGTTTGGGTGATAGGAGGTAAGGAATCGACGGGGGGGAGGGATGCCCTGCGCTCGACTTCCCTGTCGACCGCGTCGACGTGGGACTGGTCGACGGACTGAGAGCTGGGGGCGCACTGGCTCTCGAGGGAGTCGGCGAGAAGCTCAGCCTTTTCGTCGTCGTCGAAGGCTGGGGGTGCGCCTGAAGGGCGGGACAGCGGGGCATGTCAGTCGTGGAGTCGGATTTGAGGCTACGCGCCAGCTGCCAGTAGGCCAGATGCGATGGCGCGATGCCCTCTAGGAAGTCACCCCACCGTTCCTCCCGGACCTCCGCGACACGACGCTTTACCTCTCGTTGTAAAGCGCGCATCCGGGCCCGATTGGCTTCGGTGGGGAAGGAGTCGTACGCTCCGATAGAAGCATTCTTGGAACGAATGAGATCCCCAAACATCGTCCGGCAGTCGAAAGCGGTTGAGGTAGAGATCTTCCGCCTCGACTTGCTTGGACGATCGACTGACAGCCGATCGGATGTGTTCGGTGAAGGCATCTACGGCCTGATCGGTGTCCTGAGGGGACGGGATGGAGTCCGAGCTGAGAGGGAGAGGGGGAGGGTCGACATCCGCCAAGGCCATGCTTAGCGCATGCCAATCCACCACCGTCTTTTTGGGTCGCTGAGGGGCGGAAGGGGGGGAACCGAGTCTCATGACTACAGGTCGATGGTCAGAGTCGAGTTCCTGGACTACTTCCAAGGAGTGCAGCCGTAGGGTGACACCCTTCAGAAGCGCCATGTCCAGGACGTCGGGTCGGTGGTTGGGATTGATAGGATAGTGGGTAGTGGGTAGGGTGCATAGGTGTTATTTCACAGTTTTCAGTGATGAGTAAATTAAATTTTAATATTTGTATACCTATATTATACTCTTCAGTAAGGTACCTACAGGATTGACATAACACTCATTATAACTGAATTTACACATTCGTGATGTTTGCCGTCGAGGAGTCACCTGGTGTATCTTTAAAGTCCAAAGTCCAATACCGATAAAATTAAAATGGGACCACCTCCGAGCTATACTGTCCCAAGCAAAAGGGATTATCAAAAGCGGTTCATAAGCAAAGAAGTTATTAAAAAACACAGAAACTATGAACCTCCTTCTTTTTTGAAGTCGGTTAAAATTCTGCTTAGTTCTATAGTATTGCACCTATAGGATTGACGTAATACCCATATCTCAATCTACATATTCGTATTGTTTGTCCTTAAGGAAGCTGGTGTAGCTTTAAAGTCCAAGGTCCATTATCGATAAAATTAAAATGGGTCCACCTTGGAGCTATATTGAATCCAATGCAAAAAGAATCATCAAACTCGGTCCACAATTGACGGAAATATCCGTGAACATACATAAAGAATACATACAGACGTATACAAGCTGTAACATAATAAACTCAAGACCTGAAAGTAGTTTGTTCTAAATCGGTAACTGAATCGATTCCAACAATTTTTATAGCATTTCACATTTTTTTTAATTTTCAAAAAATGCTTTTACTCCTTCAGTGCGCTATAAAAAAATAAATTTATTCTTGATTCATAGCAAAAAGAAGATTCCAAACGCATTCCTAAAACGTATTTCTTAAAACGCACACATACACGTACAAGTTTCATTGTTAATTGGGATATAAAAGTTTTTAAAAAAAGGGTAAAAACCTTTAAATTTGAAAATTTGGTTTTCGTTATGACTTTATAAAGCAATTCTCTAATCGGGGTGTCTAAGGTCTTGCGTTTATTATGTTACACCTTGTATAGAACCTCCTCCTTTTTGAAGTCTGTTAAAAACTAATATCACTATGAGATGGGGTCTGTACCTATTTTAAAGGATTACTACTAAAGCGTCACTTAATCGGCGTCGTAATTGGAAAATTGCAATGACTGATGCTTTGATTACGTTCAGTATTGTATTGTGTACGTACTGCCCAGATCTAATTAAAATATTGAAGGAAGAGGTGAGCATGTGTATTTTCTGTGCGGTCTGTGACATCACGGTAAGTTATTACCCGTCAAGGATAAGAAAGTTGTGACGCCAATTTAAACGCACGTAATTACTGCATGGGTTTTTTGTAATAATTCGTAAACGTGCAAGTGTATTGTAAATCTACTTGGGGTCACAGAGCATATAAAAGCTTGGGGACAAGTGTTGTGACGGAACGGTGACATGACATTGTTCACGTTATTAAATGGGCTTTTGGTGACGGTTTAGTTTAGGTTAGACCATGGTTAGACTGTTAATTACAGGTAAAGTATGTTTTGGCTATTACAGACTTTGAATATATATATAATATGTAAAATATCTTTAAAAGAAGATAAATTAAGTTTAGTGATAAGTAAGTGACTACCTCGTTGGTCTGGTGTCCAAATAATAGGTCGGACAAGTGTAGTTTCTCTAACGAAAACTTCCCAGTATAAGTCCGGAGTCTGGAATTGTGCCCGGTATATGGCAATAGGCTCGCCCCCTATTTCATGGGAACTAACATCGTCGGCGAAACGTGGGTGTACCCAGTACCCCTCTGCCACCCCCTCTGGGGAATATAGGCGTGACGGTGTGATAAGTATCATTGAATTATTATGGGCAGATAAGAACTTTCCAGTAATATATTGTATTCTTTGATAAGAACATTCCCACTATACTTCAGTGGCATGCGCACCCCTGGGTTTTCAAAAGTGATAAAAGTAAGAGGTCGATTCAGGGTCAAACGGGAAGTGTAGGTGGTTTTGCAAATTTCATGTACAAAACAGCGGAATGTTCCAAGAAAGTCTACATATCAACCGCAAACCATAAAGCAGATAGATAGTTACCTGCCATTGTGCTTTGATTCTCAACTCTAGCCTAGTTATTGTAGGGCGACAACAGGATGCCGATCATTGATGCGCAGGAGCCGAAGGCCGGCTGATAACGACACATATTGTTGACTAAACGCCCGCTACTTGTGCTATCTAGTCTCACACAGACAACTTTAGATACGATTGAGAACATGGCAGGTTTAATTAATAACCACGGTATATAACCAACGAATCGGGTATATTCTGTCTCCCCCTCATCAAGAGGGACTGGCGTGATGTAATGTGCAGTATGAATGTCTCATTGATGAGCTAATATATAATAGTACTAGTATAAGGGCAGTAAAACACAACTCGCACAGTTGTGTTTTACTGCCCTTGAGGTAAGTCATCTTATGTAGATCCACGAAGTTCTCACGTACGTCGTGAGTCCGTATTACGCTTCGTTCACGTCGCACATGGTTAATCCATTATGAACAAGGGTGTTCCACATAAATCTAGTAAGTATTGAGTTAACCACAATAATTCTAAGGTTTTCTGACTGATTTTGCTCAGCGACCACAGAAGAGGAAAAAAAGGACGTGAATTGATTACGAGTGTCGCTCGTTACTCTGATTTGGTTTTGATAAATAGCCTAATGCACGGATTTTTGATGAAAGAATTCAAAATTAATATTGTGTGTTAAGTATGGCTCGATTGTCTCCTTGTCGCATTTTCGTAGGGAAGTATTTGATGGACCGCTACTTAAATGCCTAAAAAGTAAGTCTTTTCCATCCTCTACTTTTATATGATATCTATTAGGTTAGCATACATCTTCATATCATTTCCATTTCTATTAAGTTTAGTATTTCTTTCCTACCCACCGGCGAATAGACCTCGATATTTATTTCAGGCGCGATTCAAAACGAGAAATTAAAGTCGCATGCCAATCAACGGAATGGAGATATTTATTGGAGCCACATCGTCACCAATAATAACAAATCGGCAACATTTCATCATCGCCAATAAACTTGGTTTAAACGAAACCTCTGTCAATTAGGTATCACTGCAGACAACGGGGGCGCAGTATAAGCGGAGCGACTGTCGGCTTTTATTCGCGCTTTAGAGTGCCTAGTATAGTGAGTAGGTCGATAGTATATCGATCTAATATTTGGATCGACGGTACTAGCTACAGTATATAATGAATGTAAATTATATTTATTAATTAGTTAAAGCCCCTTTCAGGTAAAGGTCTGCTCCAATATTCTCCAGGTGGTTCGGCAGATCGATGGTAGATACCATAGATATATACCTACGTGAGTATATACCTACTCCTTGCAGGGTACCAGTTACGGTAGTAATTAAGATTGGAATATTAAACTTGAACGTCCAGTAAATATAAAATAAGTAGGAACATTCATATATACATAGTGGCGGCAGGTAAGGTAAGGTAATAAGTCGATCAATTAGATCATTGTAAGCCAATTCAGGTTTGCCTTAAGTAACTTCCTTCAATAAGTCTACTACATCGTCATCCTTACATTTCTGAACCTTTTTCTTCTATTGTATTAAAAGGATAGTAGTTCGAAGTATGTCCAAATTAGTGATGATGTTATTAAATACGCCTATTTTTCCAGGAAGGGTAGGCAGAGGCACACATAGTATCTACTATCATTTTGTGATAATGCACCTGAGCCTGTCACATATTATTATCATTTCACATATCTATCGGTTTTTTAAACTCTCTCAGAGGTGGAGGATTCCTCGCGTTGTTTTCCTTTATCGTTAGCAGGGCAGGCGTTCACTACTTTTTTTATTGTTGTTTAAAAATCTCTTATCGTTAATCGCTGGCAGCGGGGCGCGAGTTTCCTCGTTGACCTGCCAACCCCGTGGCGAGTAGCGGGCGGATGGAACTAGCGCGCGCCGGTTTACGCTATTCCCGGCGCCCGCGCACCCGCGCCGGCTATCAACCACGCGCTGCAGTTGTCGCAAGGAGGTACAGAGGCGCCTTCAACTGATTGATGACTTACTGCGCACATGCACTGCACACATCGTTGTTAAGTTTTCTAAATGCAGCGTTCTGTTTTGATATTAATTGCCTGGATTGGGTGGAGTTTCTATTTTTATAAACATTGTAAAAATGCAAATGCCCGCACGAAATTCTGCTAAAACGACCATCGGAGTAACTTCACATCATTTTGAACGATAAAAATCTGCAAAATAATATCTATACCTAGGTAATGTGTGTCTTTATTTGATACATTTGATTTTAATATGATAACTAGATACAAAAGTATATTTTTTATTTATGAACCTATTTATATTATGAATCCAGCTGTAGTATTTTCTAGATTTAAATCAATAGCTGTGACATCCTTTAAGATAAATCATATTCATAATGAGTAGGTACATATTTTATTATTGTCTTTAAAAATTCTGTTGCCATGACAATCAACACAAAATATAGTTTAACAATAAGATAACACTAATGGCTATTGAAAAGAATCGGAAAATTTTCAATTAGGTATCTACTCATTCAGCGCGCTTAGGTTTTTTATTATTGTATCTACCGTGTCCTCGGCGGTACAAACAGATGGCTGTCGAGTTTAATTGTTATTTATTAAAAAAGATATCTAATCGAGGAGATAAGCACGCAGCATGAAACGTCTACTCGAGAAAAATCATATGATTCATACTTAAGATCATTTAGCTTTAGATTAGTCCCATCTCAAATATACCTAGTACATTTAGGAAGACCTACATTTTGTTTTTATCCTTATGATATGTATGTTTATGGAGACCGATATTTTAACTCTTATCTACTTAACTTTGTTTTGGACACACCCGTAGAAAAGCAAGCCTACTAAAAGTCCGGATAAAACTTATGGAACTCAGCCGGATACAAATTTATTTATTTGATTTATGTTAGGTACTATATTTACCAGGAGAATAGAAGTTTTACTTAGTATGAGCTTCTGTCCCCTACCAATATTTCATTGTAAAAGTTAGAATAATGCATGTAACTTGTGGGAGAAAATAAATGATTTATTTATTTATGTTGTTATAATTTAGAGAAAATGGCGAGCCTTTTACAACAACGCAACATAATAATCTTATTTGACGAACATTGTAGGTATGTGGGTGACACACAAACGGACGAATTTTCCAGTAGATACGTAGTTTCAAGCAATTACAACCTTTACTTACTCTCTAATGATGGAAAAATACAATGTTCTATTGAACAGTTAGTTACACATTAGGTAATAGTAAAACAACATCACTTCCCGATGACTGTGTGGGTGGGATAGAGACATCTGAACTCTGTACTTAATTTAATAAATTATAACAAACTGTTGTGTTCTCGAGTGGAGACCGCGGCTTGGCAAACGTAGTGTGGGACGCCCTGCACCTAGATGGAGCGACGATATACGGAAAGTAGCTGGCAGGGGTTGGAGGAAAGGAGCCGAAGATCGGGCTCAATGGCATGCCTTGGGAGAGGCCTATGTCCAGCAGTGGACTGATACGGGCTGATGATGATGATGATGATAACAAACTGGCTGTACTCACAACATCGTACGCGTTATTTTCAGACGAGGATTTTACACGCTTCAGTATTTTTTGAGACAAAATGTAGCCTATGTCTTTCCTCTGGATAAAATCTATGTCCTTGCCGAATTTGATCAAAATCTGTTCAGCAGTTTGAGTGTGAAAAGGTAACAAATAAACATGCAAAACATATGATATATAGAGTACAATATAATAGAAAAAATAAATATAATATACAAAATAAATGTATATGTATACAAGCTATAACATAATAAACGCAAGACCTGAAAGTAGTTTGTTCTAAATCGGTAACTGAATGACATCCAAAAGCCATCACATCGGACTATCTGACTCCTGAAAGACCAACCAAGTTCCTTTTTTTGGCCTCTGCTATCCATCAATGTACAAGAGATCAACCTGTGGATTCATGGAATTAAGTAGGCCTCACTGGTCTAGAAGCGGGGTTGTCCCTCATTGTTTTTCTAAATACCTAATTTTCCATTCATTTCACGTAAACAAAATAATGACGTCAACTAATGGGACGGTTGTTTTGACAATGAAGGAAAATCCGCGGACATCAGCTCGTCAACTCATGTCAAGGTGAGAAAACAAATAAATAATATTGCATGATTATACTGTAGGTAGGTAGGTACCTATCTGTAATTAAAAAGGTATTAAAACCGTTGCTTTGTCAGATTTTTAAGTTAAAGTACTAAGTAAAAATATAAATCAAGATTTATGCATATCCTAAGCAAGGATGGCAAAAGTGTAATGCGTACAACCACATTTCGCTGTTGATGTTTTGAGTAGATCTCAATGTAAAAGAGCGAGCCTAAGCATTGTCTTTATATCGGGCACAATTTCAGTCTCTAAGACTAAGATTATTTTGATAAAAATTCCCTAGTTACGTTTGTCCGACCTAGGAGCCGGGGCTTCGCAATTACAAACCAAACCATACGCCACTAGACTAACAATGCAGTATTACACATAAGATAACGAATCGTCAAAATCGTTCTTGACAGGTGCAGGAGTTTAGATTATGTCTAACTATCTAGGATATTGGTGAAATGATACTATAAAGGCCTTTGTCCTCCAGTAAACGTCTTTTAGCTGAAAAAGAAGAAGATGAAAAAGATATTATAAACCAAACTTAGTAGGGAGTGCATTAGTTTGGTTGCAAATTTCAGATGTCGTTTTGGGTTGGATTTGGTTAAATTAACACAGTCTTATTTAATTTGTGGTATGGTATAATAGTATCCACTATTTTCCTAGAATAGTCCAAGCTAGGCATGAGGCTAGATTTAAAATCGATTAATTAAAAAATCGATTCTTCCGGTTCATATAATCAATTTTTTAGATCGATCTGAAGCACTGAATCGATTCAGTGAATGCCGATCTGAATCGATTCTTCTTCTCTGATTCTGAAAGCCCTTGAATCGGATCCATTAACGTTCCAATATTAAAAAAAAATGGGAATCGACAATATGAACGGTTTAAGTAGCGTAAATCAAGCATTTAGAACATCTAAAAGCACTTAAATTGTTAAAAATACTAGGTACTAAACTGAAATGTTTTTGAAGTCTGTTGTCTATTTGATAACCTCTAAATTGTACCAACAGAAGGATTCTAAAAACTTCGTTTTTAAATCTGCGCTGGATTCGAATCGATCCAAAGATCGAATTTTTTTTAGAATTAATCTACATGCCTAGTGCGAGCCCGTGTAACGTTCTCTAAATATTTATCATTTGTGATTTTTAACTCTCAGCTTCATCTTTAAATAAAAGTTCAGTTGCGTGGCGCCAACGGGTGCGGTATGCATTTTCTGAATGAGTTGTAAATTGCACGTAATAATAGGCACACAAAGCGGTTATCCAAGTGTCGGCGTGTAGTGAGTGGCGCAAGTTTCCCCACATTGTCTGATAGTCGCGGGTTCAAATCCCGCACGGGTCAAATCTTGTGTGATCCGCTCTGGGTATTGGTGTATGTGAATTTTCATGTTTGTAAACGCACCCACGACACAGTAATAAATCCTAGTGCGGGCCAACATTTTTTAAAAAGAAAAAAGGCTTCTGGTTTTCTGGTTTTCATAAATCTTCAGAGGATGAGGATAAGGAAGACTGAACCCCAGTGTGGCTTACTTAAACACAGTAGGATCTATGACGTCCAAATTGATACCACTAGCGGTACTGGTGGTGGCCCGTTCTTGTAAGCTCCGGGCTGGAGGGTTGGAATAAATAAGACATATAAACTTGAAATTTGGTAGGTAAGCAGACTTATTTAAAATTGTAGTCGCTGGACAAGAAATCCTTTTAAATTGATAATATTTTTATCAATAATACATGCAATAGGAGCCATAAAATAGTTGTTGATGACTAGCTGTTAGTCATCGACTACTTTAAAGGTACGGCCAAACCAACGTCCAGCCGCGTCCGTGATGACGTGCGCGGTGGCTTTCAGCTCCTGCAGTAATATTTGTAAGGAAATGTCCACACCAACGCGTCCTGCGTCCTGTACGCAATCATAGCGAGATACTAAACGCCACGCCGGGAACGCCACCGCGGCCGCGGCTGAATGAAATTAGCTATTCGCTTCTCACTGTGTAACAGACAACTGTCTTAGCACATTAAGTATGAAAGTACGATATAAACTAGTGGTTCTATAAATCACCAAGAATCTTGAAGACGTTACTTATCACACAGCAAATATAAAAATACCATCGTAACTTGAAATAATCTAGTAGCGCTGTGGCACTACTGCGGTGTTTGTAGCGATGAAATGGGTAACCATTTGTGACATTTTCATCTTCGAATGCCTCCGTACCGGATACCATTTTATGTGGCGGTCGTCACACCAAGTTGAAAGCTTTATGAGCGATTTGATAAGTTCCAACAATAGGCGGCCATAAGCCTGCCTCTAAAAATCCACACTGGATCCGCGTGGAGTATGGCCCATTCCCTCTCACCTCGATCTGTGAGGGAAGGCTTTGCCCAGCACTAAGACAATATAGGCTGATTCATTATTTAACTTCAATGTTATATTCATGCCATTATTTAATTAAATTTATCTTCAATTTATTAAGATTAGAGGTTCCAATTATATTCGTATATAACTACTATCGTTATGTGTGACGACTAATTACTTTTTTGCCAAATATTTAATTAACATGTTATATATTTTAATTCGTAGGTAACTTTTTTTGAACGGAACGTATTTTTTTGTTACCGTTCCGCTTTTGTCGATTTCGTTTAATTTACGTGTGTGCTTTAACGAACTAAGAGTGTGAAGGAGGGAGGTGCGTTAGGATAAAACCTGTTGGAACCTATGATTTCTGCTTACTCCAGGAATGATCTGGCATGATGTGACTTACTAACAATTGTCCATGCTATCCATTCTAATATTATAAATGTAAACGTAAGTAACTCTATTTGTCTGTTACCTTTTCATGCCTAATCCGCTGAATAGATTTTGAAATAATATGTCAAGAAAATAGCAATACAAGAAAAGGTATGGGCCACCTTTTGTCTGAAACAAATGTGAAATAGGGAATGCAGGTTTGTGCCCATCATTTCTCAAGTTAGCTAACTATTGGTAAGATATAAATAATTACGTTTTATTGCGTTTCAATTGACGTCGTCTACAAAATAAATACTACTATTATTACTATAGTAATATTATTACTATTATACTAGCTACCGGCATGCCGAGCCCTCTTTATGTTTTATTGCTAGAAGACCCATTGATCTTTTCATCATCGACATCGAAAGAACATTATGTCATTACATAATGTTTAATGATATATTATTATCAGTAAGCACTTGGTATTTCCCTACTTCAAAAAAGGTCATAATATTCTTAATATCTCAAGGCTTTTCAAGACGTTTGATACTTCATATTATTTCTATAGCAACCATCAATGGTCTGGGCACTAGGTATATTTTATTCGTCATAATTGTAATTCAAATAATTGTATTTATCTTTTCTATTTCAGCAGTTGGCACAGTTGGTATAGTGTTACAAGGGTCTTTTGGCCGCTGGATGACATTGACAGGGGGCGTTGGTGTGAAATTAGGGTTATCATTTACTAAAATGTTTCGTCTTCCAGGGAAATATTTCAACAGAGGGGTTCGCACGGTTACTAATTATGACAAGAAATTTAACAGCAAACGGCAGCTGTGTGACAACATGAAGTGACATTTCACTTGATGACAGCGTTAGTTAAAATTTTGGCTGAGGCCAAAAGATTCTTGTATGACTTTATAAATGGAATATACCTGTACTCTATTGATCAATGTACCGGCACTTATTTCAAACTGCAAGTAGGTATCTACTAAGCCAGATGCTTATATCGATAATTTGGAGTGAAAATCTTCCATCGGCCTCGTTTCGGTGTTTTTCCGTCGGTAATAGATGAATGTTAGGTAATTATACTAATTAACGCGAGTTGAGTATTATTAGAGCAAGTTATCCCCAATGTCGTAGCATTGGATCATAGGTACATGTAGTACCTAATACATGCAACTGTCAGTTGTCCCGTTAATTTTTGGGTACCCCGTAAATCATTCGCAAGTCAATATTAGGAATGATGATACCGGTACTAATGACGGTAGGCGAATGATGTTTATCCAATTTTGAGTGCTTAAATCATCAATGTTAGCCTACCCATCATCGATATTTTGTCTTCGATATACATCGAACGTCGATTTTGAGCTAATAATATCAGTATCTATATTTCTGCTACATCGAGCATCCGTACTAAGTAATAAAAACTGTTTACAAACACTGTCTAAAAGTAGTGATTCTTGTGATAATTTAAGAAAGGAGATCAGGGAAAAAAGGAAATAGTTTACTTTTATCATGCTTCCCTTGTCTACTTAAATCCTAATGAAGAATTCCAAATTGCAAACAACTTTCAATTAATAAATTGACCACGACTGCAAGAAACATAATTATGAATATTTTTGAAGCATTGCAATAATAACCTTATCATCTAAAGTTCATGAATACGAAAAACACAACATACAAAATTACCCAAATTAATTTACACTCCGTGGAAATTTAGGAGAAAAGAATAAAGGTATGACAAATGACAAAAATATCAGCTTTATTAACAATGCTAATTAAGTTTTGCTGGCCTAATTATTAGGGAGGTACTTTAAATATTGGGAATTAGAGTAAATGAAGGAAGTTCTTTGGCCAAAGGGTAGCGAGAGGTGTAGCTTTTTTGTGAATCGCAAGGGAAAATTCTTCGAAAATTTCAGTCTTCTCTGGGGAAAATTACGAACATTCATAATAAAACGACATAGTTCATGTGAAGTCGTGCAACACATCACCGACTCACTACAATCACGACCGAAGTGCGAATCACCTGATTAGGTTCTGCGTATGTGCGAGAATGGAGTAGTTCACACCTACCGCCACTCGGCTCCGTGAGCGAACATTACCCCTGATTTGACATTTAGCCACAGTATGCAGAGAAGTGGACATGAAAATGAGCAAGTGCCCTGTTTACACCCCAACTTAAAATATAAAATATTGTAAGCACCTCACATATTGCCGACGAAGTTAGGCCTTATGCTAATAGAGGGCAAGCTTATTTCTATAAAGCCGCGTACAATTACTGACTCCGGACTGCTACTACTGAGCACTTTTTGATAGAGAAATGACAATTTTCTTAGCTAATATTCGAACCAGGACTTCGTAATCGAGCCTCACTGTGGCAGTACAAATATTTGTGGCACTCATACCAACGAGGCAGTTTCTTTCTATTCGGAATGTTGCCCGGAGTTAGCATTCGAAGAGGCGGGTGTAACCCGATCATACCGGAACTCGGTCTAACTTCCGTCTCTTCAGCATATTTACACACAACGAGTTATAATATCAGAGTCAATGGGCTATTACTGAGTCAGCGAGTCACTTTTTCGCCCCAAGCGTTGTGTTCCGAATCGGAACGGATTGACTGTATCGGAATTTCCGATACAGTCAATCGCTGAACAGTCCTCAATTAAAAAAAAACCAATTATGATTTTATATACAACAATATTCTTTAAAGCTTGTATCTTACTGGATAGACGAGTATTTCTTACAATCTTGAATCGTTTTCCTTATACTTCTTATCCTTTTTAGTAATAATTTTCAAAGGGTAAGGAATCTACCGATACCTAACTTAATCGATATCGACTTGAGAACGACGGCGCACAGATTTAGATTCTCGCTTAGAATAGTTGTTTTTCGGAACCAATCTCAATTTGGTAGATGTTTATTAAACATAGTGAGTAGAAGCATACACCTTATAATCCTGATTTACACAAAGTTATTATCCTAAATGCGCAAGCTACGCGTTGGCCGGATGACGTCAAAAATCAGCTTCAAAGTGCAAGTATACAATACAATATATTTCCTCTTTCACGTATGCAATTTCCCCATAATTAATTGAGTATTGTGGATTTTTATGTTATTTTAAATGCAGATCGGTAACATCTACGCGTTTAATCCGAATGGATGTGATGACGCAATGCCTGGAAGATACTAACCTGAACTTGAGTACCACTACTATTGTCGAGTAGCTAGCTAAAAGTTTATTTCCAAAATTTAGCCGTACTATTCGGATACATAAGGTGCAGAAACTATACGACGTTTGCTCATACGTATAAATTATATCGGTCTCTAGCACACACCTTAAATCGGTCAGCTTCTTAATTGGTGCAATAACAATGTGACCAGGTCCCGTCATCCGTTTGGTCGACTGCGCCCCACCGTATTTACCAACATTGCGAATGTGACGCAGATACCGACGTCACTAATTTAAACTATTAGACTACCGTACTTACACATCCATTTGCCCATTGCGGTTTGGGACTGAGGTTGCCATCAGTTCCTACTTTATAATAGAGCGTTATGCTCTTTTTAAGTCTAACTTTCTTTACAAAAATTATATGAAAAAAAAACATTACGAAAAATTATTTATTTTCACAGAGATTCACGGATTATGACCAGAATTTTGAAAGGTTAACGTGGGTACACAGTAAACCTCTGCCACCTCTGCTTGGGGTAAGGCTTGATAGTGTTCAATAAATTTATAATTTATTTATTCAGAAAAAAGTGGAACCCTTATTAGGGCTGACGTTTATATACATGTTTACACTGTGTTCATAGGGAGTTAAAGGGAAAAGCTCCAGTACCTACCTATATCGAGGTTTACCTTTGTAAGTCTTGTGTATTACCTTGTTTATTTATTTATTTATTCTTTATTGTACAATAGAACACAGAAACAACATTTACACAGAAGATGTACAAAGGCGAACTTAACTCAATTTGAGTTATCTTCCAGTTAACCTTTGAGGAAAGAGAAACTATGTGGAAGTGAGGGCAATTGTACAATCACGGAACTAATAACAGAATTAAAATTCAGAGTTGATAATGACAAGTACATAAATATATAAATTATACTAAAAATATATAATATCGAAACTAAAAATAAATATTTTCATATACGTACATGAACTATGAAATACCTATTTACACAAATATGAATTAATAACCTTGTTCATATGTAAGCAAATATTTATCAATACTTTCTTGAAGAACAATTTCCATTATAACACGCGCGGGGCAGGGAAGGTCTTCTGCCTCTCTCCAAGCAAGTTCCAGATGGTAGAGATGGTAATCGTTTATTGTAATCCACAATTTTTACAATCTATCTATATCATCTCCCCAGCTCCCTCGCGGAGTAGGCAGAGAGTACAGAGTTCCAACAGGTTCTTTCCTTACATATCTCTCTGACTTCCTCCACTCTCATAGTTCGTCTCATACACACTCGCCGGTTACGGAGACTCTTGACTACCATTTATATTTTTAACACCTTTATTTTTACCTAATAAAGGTGTTAAAAATATAAATGGTACAATCATGGATCGTGTAGGGCACAGCAATATGTGAGAGATTGACCTAATAAAACTCCATTAAAATATAGATGTATATTTTTATATTAAGAAATCATTTTTATTGCTTCAATAAAGAAAGCGTGTGTGTGTGTGTGTGTGTGTATTTAGTTCATATAATTCAAATAAGTTTTAATTACATTTATTTATCACTGTCACTTGCTCTTGCTTGTCTTGATCATTCGAATATTTACTTATGCTGTAGTAACACTTATCTATTAATAATTGCTTTACTTTATTTATAAATTTTGAGCTTTTCTCTATTTCTATTATTTGTTTTGATAGTTTATTATATATTTTATTTCCATTACAAAAGACGCGTGTTAGTGTAGTCTAGAGCAAGGAAGTTTAATCTGGTTTTACGTCTAAGATTATATCTTTTCTTTTTTTTAAACGTTATATGTGACCAGGGTGTTCCCGTGTTTTTGGAATCGGAATATTTGCGGACAAATTTAAAAATTTCCTGTAAGTATAAGGGCAGTAAAGTGAGGATTTTATGTTTCTGAAAATATTGCTTACTACTATCAGTTTCTTGAATTAAGGAATTACTGTAGACTAGAGAAGGTTGTTTTAATTACTTACATGTTTTCACTACTTTAATACCGTGTCAAATATCTAAGTATCAATGATGTGGTGATGCTCTCGGTTAAACGCTACATAGCTATGTACCTATTTTAAGTGTTTATTGAAAAGATCGCATAAACGACCGCCGCTGTATTCTACGTACGATATAACGCCGGCCGTCCAAGCGATCTTTGGACGAAGCCTATGACTTGCAATAGACTTCTTTCGAATGATGATGACGCTGCCTTCTGGACCTTTACAAGTTGTGTTTATTTCACTTACCTACAATTCATATTTCATCCTTCCTCTATCTCCTCGATGGTCTTCCGGTTTTCCTGGCCCATCAGATGACGATGCTTATGCTCTATCTTCAGATTTAGATATCTCTTCCAATCTAAAAGGATACTGCGTACTGGGATCCTTCTGTTATCAAAACGAAATCTATAAACTGAATTATTTATAATTTAATCAACATATACAATTTAAGAGTAGGCAGAATCTAAAATATTAAATGTAAAAATTGTTTAATATAAAGTTGTTGGCATAATCAATCAAAAGGTAGATTAATAATTTTGTTATAATATCATAATTTATTAAATAAAGTATAATTCCCAAGATGTCTAAGGGGTCCCTATCGATCTATACAAAAAAAAACAGTATTTTTAATATTCTTATCTACTTAAGTTGGTACCAGAATTCTCGAGTATCCCTATAAACCCTTAATGTGCAAGGCGCAGGCTGTGCGCAGGCTGCAGGCGGCGCGTGACGTCACCTGTGCGCCCGCAGTATAACAGTGCGCAGGCGGCAGCGCGCGCTCACTCGCTGAACTGCGCGCACGCCGCGTGCCTCGCGTCCTCGCTGCAACGCACGCCGTACTAGAATTATCGCGAACTTTTAAATTTTAACCAGTGAATTGACCAAGTGACAAAATGCCGAAGAACATTTTAGCCGAAATGGG
Organism: Phalera bucephala; assembly: GCA_905147815.2. Lineage (NCBI taxonomy): Eukaryota > Metazoa > Arthropoda > Insecta > Lepidoptera > Notodontidae > Phalera > Phalera bucephala. The sequence continues at coordinate 1,848,075 of LR990609.1, read as the reverse complement.
GTCCCAAGTGGGACTGACCCCCGGGAGACAAAACAAAAAGGTAAGCTTGTAAACATTTTTTGTGCGAATTTTGCTTTATGTCCGATACAATATTACATGAAGCATTGTTATGGAAACGGCGATTTTAAACTTACATTAGGTATTTCGGTACTGAGCGCAGTGAATGGCTACCGAAACTCACGGTCGCACCGAAATAACCATCACCGCACGTCATAACGCCAGCCAATGTCAATACCGTGTACCCTCAGATATATAGAGCTGTTAGAAAATTCGGAAAGTGCTTTCGCTTTTCGTAAATCCTTAAAAGCTGTGCAAAATCGATTGCTAATAAATAAACATGAATATACTTAATTCCACATTTAAATTTGCAACTCTTCAATATTATTTTTACGACACGTAGGTAGTTCTGAAAACCTAAAGGCGACCGGATGTAGTTAATATTGTATTCCCAAATGTATTTACTTATTTGTAGGAAGAAGAACGCCATACAGATACATTCAATGTACCTATTCAACTAAGAAAACAATTAAGTGACGGATGACCAATTGCCGATCATCACTTCTAAAAACATAATACTAAAGATTATTATGAATAAGCGACAAGCGATAAAGAAACTCATTTAATTTATATTCATTTTACTGTAAGCTCATTTTGGCTCTTACCTACTAATAATTTTAGTTGTTACTAATTCATATTTTATAAATTAGTGCACTTAAGAATTCCATAAACTTAGATAATTTATAAAGACTCCAAGCAAGAGAAAATAGCAGTTAAACTTACGCGGCGACTTGGCTATCGCATTAAAAATGCACGCCTATCACCCACGTTAGGTTAGCAGACAACAGCGAGTGCGAACAACCAGCAACCGTGCCATACCAGCTAATCTCCGCTCAACGCATCCCATAAGAGATAAATATTCATAGGCACTTCTAGAAAGAGTTTTAAAACATTTGAATTTTGGATTGGAGCCAAAATGTACGTGTTTAACTGCGATTTTCAGTGTTATTTAATACATTTTGGTTGGAGGCGCCGAGTGCTATACGTCGAATGTCTAAGCTCGAAGTTCGAAGATGTGTATCGCAACGGTATTCCCGTCGTGATCCACTTCCGTATTCCATCGATACAGGCAGTGTGTATTCTCGCGAAAGTTATGGCGAACTTCCTAATAGACGAAGTACATAAACACTGCTTAAGAATCATCACCACGATAGGTTATAGACAAAGCGGGCGAAATTTTTAAAGCACGCTATATTTGATTATAACCCGTATTTTTAATTTAATTCTTATTTCCTCTTCCTAAATGAAGAATACCTTACCACGCGGTAAGGTATTCTTCTTCTTCCAATCCGCCCGGTAGGGCGGGTCGTCGCACGCGGGGCAGTAACACATCAAATGTTTTAATTTTTAAATAAATAAATAATAAAATCAAGTTCCTAACAAATACTTTAGATTCTTTTTTTCAATTTTCTAATCCTGTACATTCCGTTAGTACGTTTCCGATACAAAACATATACATAAGACATATTTAAAAGTTGGTAGATTTGCTTTGTACATAGAATAATTCAAATGAACCAAAATCTAGTGATGTACAAAATTTGCGCACACGCACATCACTTCCCTAATAGCTCAAATAAAAAGGAATTAACCATGTCCAAAGTGTCATGTATTCTAATTAAATGATAATTATTATTTTACTAATTAACTCAAATTTATATCAGCGGTGACGAAATTATTGTTCTAGTACCGCAATCCAGGAAGGAAATATAGCATTAATTCGTATTCACGTAAGACCATGCATTTTTCCTGTTAATTATCAGTATTATAACAATGATCAATAACTATAGGTAATGATTTTAAAACACCGTCACGCCTATATTCCCCAGAGGGAGTGGCAGAGGTGTACTGAGTACACCTACGTTTCGTCGACGATGTTAGGTCCCATGTAATAGGGGGCGAGCCTATTGCCATGTACCGGGCACAATTCCAGACTCCGGACTCATACTGGGAATTTTTCGTTAGAAAAGCTACATTTGTCCGACCTAGGATTTGAACCCAGGACCTCGTGATCACAAAGCGACGCGCTTTGCCACCAGACCAACGAGGCAGTCTTAATGATTTTGATTTAGTAAGCCGGTATAGTACACAAATAATAAATCAGTCTATACTTTTCGTATTTCTACTGTTGTTTGTAAATGAAAACGAGACCACGAATATGAGAAATTATATAGGCACCTATACACAAAAAGTATATCGATGCTAAGGTAACATTTTATCTAAATTATTAACTATATTGTAATTATTTTCCAAAAGAGCACCAAAGTTATTTAGTCAAGTACAGCCTCTACAGGGTGGGCAGTAAGACTAGTTATAAATTAGTCCCGATGTCAAATGCAGTAGGCCGGCGGCCATGACATGACACACCGCTAGGTAAACATTCTCTGCGTAATAAGACTGCTTTTAATTTATTCCATGTAAAACGTCGCTGTTCATATATGTAGGTACAAGTCAGCTGTAATAATGTATAAAAACTTTGACGACGGACTGCTGAGTTCATTGGTTTAGAGCTTTAAGCCACTTCGCCCACTGGATTGCGCAGTTATGGGCTCAGTTCAGTTCAGTGGACGCGATAAATCTGTGTGTAAATTTCAAGTTTGTAAACGCACCCGCGACGTGACATGAGAATAATGTCTAGTATAGATCTAAATTTCTTTTAAATAAGAAACGAAAAAGCTTTGCAAAGTTCAAATGTAATTTTTAGGGTGGGTAAGGATTGATTGATACCTTTAAGTTTCACAAATCTTGTAATATTAGACAATATAGACCCTGCACATTCATCATATCAACATTCATCGTATTTCAATCAATATTAACCCTCAAATCACATTTGAACTTTGAAAAATATACATATTATTGCAAATGTGTGTGCAGTAATGATCATTCCCGATGTCCTACCTATCGCCAGGTTCACGCTAAAGAGGATAAAATGTTTAATCTATCTCTGGTTCTCATATCCCAATATTAACATATTTGGATCCCAATAATACCAATTTTCTTTGACCTACCCAAAGTAAAATTTCACCGCCATTCGCACGCAATTTTGTTTGCGGGAGGAACTGTCACTCTACTATAGATAGACATTTGTATGGAAGAGGAAAAGTTTGCATCTCAATGTCGTTATGACAGCTGTTGCCGAAATATACGAGGTGTAGCGTATATGACGCCAGACCTTAAACACTCCTATTATATTATTGCTTTAAACATTCAATACGTAAAGTAAAGATTCATGTAATGAGTTATTAACCACTTTTTTAAACACTCTGATATCTAATTTTACTGCGAAACTTGTACTTATGTTATGAAGAATATGTTTTAGAAATGCATTGGTAATTAATTCAGTTTAATAGCAAACTGATGCAGAAATAACTGTCCGTACCGATTCTGAACAAACTCCTTTCAGGTTTCGCAATAATTATGATACATGTTGTATGTGAACTTAATATGTAGATATGCGGTCTTTAATTGATTCTTATTTTGATTACACTAGGATTTATTCCAGTGTCGTGGGTGCGTTTACAAACATGAAAATTTACATACACAAATACCCAGACCGAAACAAATAATTGTAAGTCACACAAAGATTTGTCCCGTGTGGGAATCGAACTCGCGACTATTTGACTCACTGGGCGGAGCGGCTTAAGCTCGTATTCACTGCGCCAAATCGTCCGTCCGATCGATAACTATTAATCTCTTACTGATGGTATGTTATTGGGAATGGCCGTAAGATACAGAACTGTTATCAAGGGAAAACAAAACAAATGATTACTTGATTAATATTGCCGACACTGATCTCCAGTAACAAGTACGTACTTGTAAAATAGAGGTCAGTGCCGAAGAAATATACATATATAGCTTCCATTTCTTAGTAAGGACGCCGAAAGGAGCCTTTTAGCCTCCGTAAATTTATACCTACTTTACCAAGTTCCTTTTACGTAAAGTGATGGAGTCCTTACTTAATCCCCAACAACAAAGTGTTGAGCATCGTATAAAGCATTAAAATTTCCAGTCGTATCGAAATGGACCGAATGCCTTTATTAAAATGGATTTCAACATTTATGATTTTTATACCTAAGATTACATAATGCCACATCAATCAAATATTGATATAATGGCACTTAATATATTGTATTCACCGTCACGCCTAAATTCTCCAAGCGGGGGAAATAGAAATAAAATAGAATAACAAATATATGTCTTAATTTATTTATAACTTAATTTATCAACTGTAATATTATATTAAATATTACTATTTTTATCTATTTTAGATTACAGGGCGTCCAAATGCGTCAATGATATTATACAGGTAACGTTGTCAAACAGCATTTGAATTGGAAAGCAAGCAGAAACATACATATTTAATATCTCAAATTTATAAAAGGGTCTGGTGCAGAACAAAACGCAAGGGGTTTCCCTCGTATAAACGAGTTTAGGGGCATCGACTGACCCACGCGTGTGTCACGGTAAAGATTGCATCAACGTTGCAGAAATCGGTTAAATTTCCTTAAACTGAGTCGCCAGGTCTGTCGCCGATGCAGAGATAGTTAACATCTATACTAATATTATTATATAAAAAGGAAAGCTTTGCTTGTAATCGATAAACTTTGAAACTCTTAACCGATTCTAATTCTTTCACCAATAGAAAGCTACATTATCCAGAAGTAACATAGACCCAGTAGGAGGCGCCGTTGTCGACTGGGTGCGAAGCTGCGGGAAACTCGTAGTAGATACTATACTAATACTGGACAGTTATGTTGAGAAGTGAGTGCAAAATGTTTTGAACATTAATACCATGAAGGACGTACTTTTAATACTATGTTACTAGATAAACGATTTTTCTTGTTTTTTACCACTTTTCCGTTTGATGGATTTGAACCGTTAAATGTTGTGTATTAAAACCCAATTGAGGGCAATGTTGCAGCAGAGGAAAAACATTATATATCACATAACAGGATTTTTTTGCTGGAAATATCTTGAAACATAAACAAATCAAAACGTATACTTTACACTAAAATTCTATAAACTTTGGAATAATACCCTGTTTTGCTAGCGGGCAAAGACACTTATATGCGCGTACGAAGTCGCGGTCACATCTTGTCGTGGTATATGTTTGTAGAACTTGAACAACACAAACCCTGTTAATTAACCGGGATTGCATCATAAAGTTGATAGGTGCTAAAGTGTACTCAATAGCGCTAAACATCCCGTCACAATACATGCTACGCATCTAACACTCGTTAGTCTAACGATAACTAACTCGGAAACAAAAATAAAAATCACACCAAACAAGTACCCTGAGCCCTAAGTCTGCTATTCTACTTGATTTGCCATTCTAACACGATACTACTACAACTCCTTTAGTTAATCTGCTCAATTCACAATGGTCGCCTAGTGGTATCTTAGTAAAATATAAATGTAATGTACCACCATTAATTCCTTACTCCAATTTAATTTTTCTATTGTCGGTCAAAACTCTGAATCTCTTTGAGCAACTATTTTAGCAGTTAACCAAATAATTAAACCATTCTTAATTTAACTATTTGGATATTAACTTGATGTTTACGGGCTTGTACCATTTTCAGACTTGACGTGCAATATACGAAAATACCATAAATGAATACGACATCGGCTTATTCACAGAGAAAACCGCTTGACAAAATAATTTCAAAACATAAATATGTACTATTATATTATTTTCAACGGCTTGTTACGTACGAGTTTAAGATAACGTCACACAGGCGCCCGCCGCTTGTTTTCCCACGACAATCGTATGCGCATTAATAATAATAATAGCCTTTATTTAACAATCTTACATAAATATATTTACAATATAAACTTATTTACTCGTTTGACACCGGTCCGTGAAGATTGTCGTGCTGTCCAGCATAGGCCTATCCCCTAGAGTACGCCACCGGGTGCGGTTCAGAGCTTGTCTGCTCCAAGTATACCCCGCTATTATCACAATATCGTCTTTCCATCTACGTCGCTGTCTCCCTTTCTTTCTTTTGTGTTGTCTCGGGCACCATTCTGTTACGTCCCTAGCCCATTTATCTATGTTACTCCTAATCATATGACCTGCCCACCTCCATTTTAGTTTTTTTAGTACGTGATATCTGTTACTCTTGTTTTGCTCCTTATAGTATCTACCTTAAATTTATCTTTTAATTTAATGGCCATCATGCTTCGCTCCATACTGTGCTGGCAAGTGTCTGTGCGCATTAGCGCAAACCAATTCGCCGATATTTAGTCTAAGGGCCTCTTTCATTACCCTCGAGTAAAGTGCTAATTAGTAACTTCTCAATTAATATTACTTGGCAATTAAAACTGCATAGTTTAACCGTCGGATAGTGTTACTCAGAGATGGTGAAAATCGTACATAGACTTACTTGCGACTTTAATTGTCCATTAGTCTATTTCACAATTAATTTAACAATTAGTTAACCTATTCCGTGCTCACACTTGACACGTAGCGAGAACATTGCCAAAGTGACGTGAAGGTCATGAAAGTGTGGGAAAATTGACGATGTAAATGTCATAATTTAGTTATAATTTGACGTAGTCAAAGTAGGTTTCGCTCGCTTTGTATGGCTGGACCGAAGTTGTGGCACGTCTTATCCGGTGAGGCTCTAAAGGCCCCCCTACCAACAGCGTACTCATTCACACATAAACTCACTTTGTAACTAGGTGCAAGGACTTGTACCGCAGCTTTAAAATTTTCGTATCCATCACTGATAAAAGTTAGCAAGGTTAAGGGTTGCAGCCGAAATTTCGCATAAAATAGGTATAGGTCCTCTAAGTGCAACCTTCGGGATTACTTCAAACTTACAAAAGAAATAAGCACTAGGCACAACAATTGACTAAAAACTTATTTGTAGTAATGAATTTACTACTATTTGTATAACAGTTATTTTATTTGTATGAAAACGTCGCCGCACAATAGGAATTATTCCCGTGTGTAGGTGTCGGTTATATTGCACCAAGCAAACAAATCACCTCACAATTTTGTCCGAGATAGGTACCTTATTCTTTAAGTCACGTTTCCAAGCACGTAATTGTAATTATTACTGCGGTATGCCATTAGCCGACGGCGGCAGCTGATCCCGTCTGTCTATCGTCGGCAAACAGCCAAAATTCTCTATCAGTTGGACACCGTATGTGCAAGCTTTACGCTGTTAGCGATGTACGCCTTTTAAGGAAGTCCATAGGAACCTGTTAGGGCTTTATGAAAAAGGCAATTATAATTATTTCCCAGCTCCTTACTAACATTGTTGGCTTGGTGGAAAAATGGTGGATATGACGATTATGGTGTTTCATAAGGATTTGCTTTTTGAATTTCCTATGGAGATCGTTAACTTAGAGCGTGAGTTTGGATCCTATGGAAAACGGACACATTCAGCTTCTTTACAAGGCAATAAACAGAGAAGTAGATAAGAAACTAGCCAGCGCGAACATATCACCCCAGTACTGAGCAGAGTAGTAGAGAAAAAACTGTGCTACGCGGGCTAAGTTTACATACCTACATATGTTGCTTATTTTCTTGTTTAGTTTTTTACACACAACCACACAAGTAAACTGAATGTAATTAAGGATTAAGAGGCGCGTGCACACCTGAGGCCCGCTGCCGCTACCAGGCTATATTAATTATTCAAAAAAATAAATAAAAAGAAAATCGTCTCGCCTATATTCCCCAGAGGGGGTGGCAGAGGTATACTGAGTACACCCACGTTTCGCCGACGATGTTGGATCCCATGTTATAGGGGGCGAGCCTATTGCCATATACCGGGCACAACTCCCGACTCCGGACTCATATTGAGAATTTTTCGTTAGAAAAACTACATTTGTCCGACCTAGGATTTGAACCCAGGACCTCGTGATCACAAAGCGATGCGCTTTGCCACCAGACCAACGAGGCAGTTTATAGTAATTACAATTATTCAGACAATTTATAGATAATATTGAACTAAAATAGTTTACCCATCAATCGGATGGCAGGAGAAAACTGATATTTATTACATATAGTTGGCGCTTAACATGAGGAAATATTTGTTTCATGGCCATTTTCTCATATTACTAATTATTTATAGACAGTCTAAAACAATAGTTTTCAGTGTTTACGACTGATGATCTATATGTATAGACTGACTTTTACATATCGCTCTACCTGTCATGTTTATGACAGGTAGCCCGATATGTAAAAGTCACTGTATTATATATTTACAATCCAAGGTAACTTCTTAGCATTGTTTTATTTTAATACGTTATAAGTAAATTAATTACAAAGTACTGTGATATTATTGACTACATTTGAAAGGAATTCTAATTCACTATCCATTAGTAGATGTCTAATAGTAACTAATCCATCGAATTCCAACATGTTTTTCAATTTCAAAAAGTTTTCCATTCGCGTGTTCGGCCGTGTGACTTAGGCACCTTTAGCTAAATCAGTGATGGAAAAATTCAAAACAGCAAGAGCTCGGGTGAAGTAAACAAGTACCGATTTTATATTCAGATTTCCGATTTCATGTCCAAATCGAAGTACCCACTCGACCGAGAATGCGCTTCCGCAGCCGTTAGAATGAAGTATAATTTCAATATATACAAACCACCATTGAGAAGCATAAAGCCGACAAACCAAGAACATCGCTAAATATCTAGACATTGAGTAGTTATTACTTATGTTAATTTGTTCGGAGGACAATACACTGGAGCTGCTGCTGAACATAATTTATTCAAAATAAACATGTGTGATTATTTTGAAATTTGAATAAATTGTGCTGTCAGATTTCTGAACATTACGAAAAGAACAACCTTTTAGTTTATTGCCGGGTCTTTCTTAAATAATAAACATTCTAAGTCAGAAATAGACATATCAGCTAATAATGAATCGGCATTTGTTGTCCCACTGCTAGGCACAGCGCCTTCTGACACAAATCGAGTTGTGAATCGAATATGTTATACCACCACGTGGACCAATGCGGATTGGTGAAGATAAGCGAACTATGGTATTATGCTACGGAATTTTGTTTAATGCATAAATAGGTATTTAATTATACTTATCACTTAGAAAATTAGTCACGGTTATTTCTACGTGTAGTTGTTACAATAATCGTTGTACTTACTTCGGGGTGGAAATTCTGAAGTACCTCTCGTCAGAGATAACGATAGCTCAGCGCCAGACTGGTATGCCCTATACAAACAGCCAGCCAACGGTGAATGAACCTTGGGAAGGTAACACTTCATACAAATTGACTGAACAATTATTGATTTTGAAGCACTTAACTACTTTTGAGGCACTAGTAGTGCAGCGAGACCACGATGTTCAGGCGACCACCAAGGGTAAATAGCGTTCGTCTCAGTCAATCTAAGATTAGTGTGCATTTGTATCTCCATTAGAGCATTGAAAACGCTGACTGCTTCAGAAGGCAGACTTATGGGCGTTGTTATTCAAATACCAGGTCACCACAAACCTTTTTTTTGGTTTGGGAAATCCTACATAGGATACCTGTTCGCTAAGAGGGAATCGGGTGGTTATGCCGAGACACCTACCGGCTGAAACTCCCACCGTACTCCAGATCGTCGCTGGCTGGGGCGGGTTACGGGGATACGGCCTAAGCAACCACGCAATCCACGCCCCGCTAGCGACCGTCCACTTTTGTGGACATCCACTTTCACTCCCCACATATTACTTTTTGAGGGACGTGTTGGGAGCACATGACACGCACCTCCCTCTCGAGGGCCGGCTGTTGTAGGGAGGCAACGGGCAGTCCCTCTTCCCCTTGTCTGCAGACCGCTGCTGCCCCCTTGGTCTACAGCGACGGAGCGGATTGGCGAGAAGGTCAGCCTCTCTCATTCTCTACGCCGCTTCTTTCAGGGTAATGACCTCCTCACAAAAGGTCACTGCCGCTTTCCACGACCTATCGCTGTTGACTACAGCTTGGATCAAGGACGACAGCGACAGATCTTTCCCTACAGTCTCGGCAAGAACACTAAGCTTCGCAGGCCCGACTGGGCACAGCTCGAGCGTATGCGCAGTGCCCTCGTCTGCACCTCACTCGTGACAACATGGGGTCGTTTCTCTACCGGCCACGTTAGATTGGTGCTTTCCAAAACAACTATGCCCGGTCAGTACCTATATGAGTGAGTGAAGGTAAGCGCCCCATGCTTGCGTTTCACTATGCGCAAGTATTGGGAGAATTCCTGTAACGGTCAAGTGGCGAGCTGTGGGCTCCGCCAGCCTCTCCCACCACTCCTGAAGGTCGTGATTCTGCGTCTGTCGCCGCCATCTAACCAGAACTTGTGGCCCGATGTGTGCTCGATCATTCCGACCTTCAGCTCTAAGAGGGTAGACCATGGCCAGTACCTCCGTCTCGCCTCCACCAATCTAGCCTCATATTGCGTGGTAAAGTACGTACGTATTTATTCTCTCTCGTCACTATTTGCGAGAAAAGGTATTTGTCCGGTAGAGGCTGATTTATTTATATTATATTATTACTCTCTGCCTACCCCGCAAAGGATCTGGCGTGAGGTTATAGATAGATATTAAACTATTCCAACTATTAAGACTCATATCTCAGGAAAATGATTAATTATGAAAAGCGTAATTTTCATCTGACGAATGACCTAAAAGTAACCATTATTTAAAACTCAGTTTAGGCGCTAAATTGGCGGAAGGCAAACCATTCCGTCGTTATGTTTTTGTATTACGATTACGAGAAGTAAAACACATTATGATCGCAGGTAGCTTAAAGGCGGCATGATCGGGCGAGGTGCCAATTTTAGATAAATACCTATCACTCTCATTTAATTGATATCACGTGGATTTGTAAAAGAAATTACTGTCGCAATTTATAAAGGTAAACTGTATCCAGATTATGTCCTAATAGGGAACATGCCAATGTAGTAGGCATAATTCCAGACTCCGGACTACCTCTGAGAACCTTTCGATAGAAAGACCATAATTTGTCTGACATAGGCTTCAAACCCAGGACCTCATGATAGCCAGCCGCACTAAACGCCACTAGTCAAACGAGGCAGTTGATCTTCATGTGTAATATTATTATTTTCTTATTCTTCCCTAAAGTAACGTCACAATAAACATATGGGTACGACTAATTAAATATTAGGTTCTTTACCTACTTTGTTAACTATTCGGAAAAATATTACCAGACATTGTTATTTTTTTAGATTCAGTTCAATATTTATGTTGTTTTCTGCATAGCGAATTTTGCATTTGCGACTGTAGCCTAGCGAATTTAATATTCTATATTATTATTATATTATAATCAAATTAAACATTTTATATAGTGTTGCCCAACTTCAAAATCAAGACTAGACTGACCCTGGTCTTGGTCTTGGTTAAGCAAGAGTCTCGCAAGAGTCTTGCATTGACCTAATGCTTCTTATCAATCTTATATACAAGGTGTAACATAATAAGCGCAAGACCTGAGAGTGTTTTGTTCTAAATCGATGACAGAATTGATTCCAACTAATTTGAATGTATCATACCTTTTTTTTAAATTTGCATAAAATGCTTTTACTTTACTCCTTTAGTTCGCCATAAAAAACTAAATTTATTCTTTATTCACAGCAATAAGGAGATTACAAATGCATTCCTAACCCGTATTTCTCAAAATGCACACATACACGTACAATTTTCATTGTTAATTGGGATATAAAAGTGCTTAAAAAAGGGGTAAAAATATGGAAATTTGGTTTTCGTTTTGAATTCATGAAGTAATTCTCTAATCGGGGTGTCTGAGGTCTTGCGTTTATTATGTTACACCTTGTATATGTCCTAACAAAAGGTTTTAGTAAGTCTCGATTCAGATTTTATAATAGGTGCAATTAGCAACAAAATAAAGAACTTATTTGTTTTTTATTTAATTTTAGGTTTAGAAGGATTAATGAGGTATGTACCTACTTCTACGAACCTACCTACTGAATCAAATAATTGGCTTACCTTGATTTCTCTCAATTCTTATAAGATATGGGTCGAAATCTCTGTTATCGACGGATATGATACGATATGTATGGGTGATAGGTTTTAGAGTGGAGCCGAGGCATAAGTTTAAGGTGTCAATTTTGTTCGCCGTAGCACGTCAGCACTCGCGACCATACTCGCGAGCACCAAAACCTTGAGGATCCGCAGCCGCCGCCTGGCCTGGAAGGCAATTTTTCATTTGGCCAAAAACACACACAAAACATACGAAATAATAGAAACACAGAACCAATTTAAAATCGCATATAGTCGCTAACTTTTTGCATTAGCCTGACTGCCGACTTCTGCATAGTACAGGAGATAAACACCGACTAGGTAGGTACTCTATTAAACGCAGGGGAAGGACGATCCGCCAAAAAAAACATTTAAAGTCTCCGACCGCTTTTGAGAAAAACTGGAAGGAGATTGCTTGGGACCGAAATCTTTGTTCGGATCAATGCGATGAAATACCAAGGTTAAATAAAAAAGATACTCACGGAACTTCAAGACCGCAAGAATCTCACGGAATCAGTCTTGGTCTTGCTCAAGCCTTACAGGGTCGGTCTTGGTCTAACTAAACTTAGGTGATCTCGGTCTTGCAAGCCCAAAATTGAATTTGGGCAACACTCATTTTATGCGTCAGAAAATTCCTGCTGCCTACAATATTTCTTTTGACACTATCGTCTCAATATAAACATGTATATATTTATTTAAGTTTATTGAACTATTAGGGAACATGTTGGATTATTATAAACACATATTTTATTTAAATCGTTGTTACACGAAAATCGTTTCAACTGAAACTACATTATGATACATACTTTTAAGAAATGAACGTGACTAATGCGTTGGCTATGTATGACATTGGATAAATTACACATGAAAGTCGATGTCCGGTCGGCAAGACATTTTAGCCAAAGAATTTTAGCTATAGGTACAGTCCAGGGTTATAAATTCATAGTACAGTCATATAAATCATACGCAAACAACAGTATCAAGAAAAACTATTACAATTATATTTTCTTGAAGGATGTGATGAAAAACATTTCTACATTTCTCAGAAGTGGAAAGGTTGGATTGGTTAGAAGAAAATACCTCACGACAGGACTAATGTTCAGGTTTAAATGTAAAATAGTTAGGAAGTTCAAAAGAATAACTTCGTTCTTTAGAACAAATACCTTTACGAAATTATAACAATTGTTACAATACTAGCTGGTTAATAATAATATGAAAATAAACGTAACTTTAAAGATCACACACTAGTTCTTCAAGATTAGGTGCCCTTTACATACTAAAAACAAGATATATGAAAGTAACTATTAGTGCTAGAACTTTCGTAAATTTTAACAATACCAACGTACTAAATATTAGCGCTAAATGATTTGTCCAGTCAATGCCACCTGACACTAGCTGCGACTGTACCATCAGCCAAGTAAACAAATTAGCACTTCGGCTATCATTCATAACACATAGTTAGCTAAGTTGTGAGAGTTACTGCTACCAACAGTATTCAATATTGAAAGTTTATTATGTTGATATTTTGCGAGGAATCTCTCACCAGTGTTTGGAGAAAACTGCATTTTATTCACAGAATATTTAGGCATTATATTCCTCGGCATTTTCGAATTACGACTAGAATTAGGCGTAAGTGCGTGAAGTTAACAAAACTGCTTTTGGTGGTCAATAATTTTAAATACTTTACGATCTAGTTATTTTTTCATTTACTTTTTATGTTGGCATTGCGTCTATTTTTTGCCGCGAGGTGTTTATATATATATGTGGCTCGACAAGGCCACTTTGAATACGTCGCAACTATTTATAATTGTAATTACACCTTCATCACCATATCAGTAGAAGAAGGCCAGCGGCCTTTGTACACTGAAGGACAAAGGCCGCTTTTCCATAGAATCGCCACAACTAACGCCTTTCTCGTCGTTCCGCAGTACGCCCATGTTACATTTTGCCAGTGCTAGTGGCTGTCGTTGACGATAGCCAGGTCTCTGCTCGAAATCCCAAGCACCCCATGCCCCGCCGTTATCATGGCCAGGACTAGAGGGAACGCTGGGGACTGGAGGACTTCGTATTTTAGTGACAATCAATGAAGGAAATCGCCATGCTTGGCATGCGAGTTGGCAATCACAGTAAGGTTTAAGTAAACAATAACATAACTCTGCTGCCTTCATAGCCATATCTAAAGGTCTAGTCCACGAAGTACTGAAGAGATTTAATCAGAAATATTCTGTATAAAGTAACGCTCGTGACTACTAATCTCGTTTATTGTTTTTTGTTATATCTTTTTTAAATTTACAATTTTTTGCCATACAAAACTGGTTTACGTTACTAGGATGTAGGTATGTCAATGATTATTATGCTCAAATCACTCGTATGCGAGCTTTAGCCTTCATTATGGAATTAATATAAGTATGTACATATATTATTTGATTACGTAGTGCGTGAGTAGGAAGAAAATCTAATGTAAAGTCTTAAAGTCTTTGCGAGGCATTTGTATTTGTACATATTTCAAATAAATAGGTGTGAGTACACTGATTTTTTTTCACACAGCACAAAGCCAGTCGTCGTGGTGACAATTTTCAGGGGCGGTTTTTTGTGGACGTCTATCGCTTCATGTTTAATACTGTCCTTCACTCCAATCGTCCTCTATCATATCTATCCACGGTCCCCCATCCGGGTTGATCCCCTACCAATTTTTTGATATTTATTAATATGTGTTTTTTATTTACGTTTTCAATAATTTCTCAATTAACACAACTTCAGAATTATTTCTTGACCGAGAGTTGAAAATCCAGAGATATTCTCGGAACATTTGAATCGTTTCTTATGAAAATTTTGCGTATTACAATAGGTATAAGCAAAATTTCCATAAAAATAATTGTCAGTGATGTTGTTCAGTAACCGAAACAATTCCCTGAGCCGTTTAGGTATTTTACAAATTAACTTCAATGATGTTACGATAGAGCTGGCGTGATGATATAGATAGATAGATAGATAGATGTTACGATTTGCGCACATACAGGAACTGGTGCTAAGCAAACTACACTTTCGCAAGTTTGGTTTGTGGTTAGACGAAGTAAAACTGCGGTTCATTCATTCCCCGATTCGTCACTTGAGATATATCGTGATTAACACGACACTACTACACGTACTCGTGAAAGGTCGGTAACGCTTTCCAAAATCATTGCCACCAAGATCCTACTTCATCTACTTTTGACCAGCTTTGTTTCGCAGTCTGTCTTGCATGATGAAAGAAAACCTTCGCGCAAGTCGTTATCAAAAGTTAAACTTGTCTTCATTGTTGGCGCATGAAGTATATTTTTCCAAATTTTCTTTAGTTAAGAATAGCAATTATAATAATTCCAAACATTTCTTAAGTTCTTGGAAATTTGCGGTTTCACATGGCTTAAATAAGACATACCAGAACTAGGGTATCACTTTTTCATATAGGTATTTTCAAACCGATAGTAAAATACCACCGTATATATTAATCTATTCAGAGATGATTCAGAGAAGTTTTTGTTATTGCGTAACGAGTTCACAAGGGACCGTGGATCCGAGATTTGTTGTATTAAATAATACAGGATAGTTGTATAAAAACACGCTTGGACCATTTTAAGTAAACACAGCACGTGTCCACTGGAATATTATCGCAATTCTACAATAATATGAACTTGTTATTTTAATAATCGTTGTTATATTTTTTTCATAAGTCGCCAAGGAAAAAAGAGGGCTTAGCACAAATAGACTGACGTTAGCGTGACGCTATTCAGTTGATATGCTATCCCTTTCATTCTACAAATTTGCTAAATAAAGATGAAAGTGACAGCACTCTTTTTAGGCAGCGTCACGATAACGTCAAAAATATGTTTGCCCTCAGAGGGCTTAACTTGAAGACATAGTCATTAGCGTAACGGCATCAAGAAAGAGTGCTGTACGTTCATCTGTATTTAGTAAATCTGCTGTGTGAAAAGGATGGCAACTTAACAACGTCACGCTAATGATATCTTCGTGGTAAGCCCTCAGATCACATGCTTGGAGTGTTTCTGCGTAATGTGTACAATATGTATATTTAGCTAAAGAAGTTTAAGGCATAAGAACATAATTTTACTTGTACATCTTAGCTACTTATGGCCGGTTTCAATATTCAACTTATGAATAGATTTGCTTACTGTCAGTAGAATTTTGACAGATTTTCCATACAAAATATGTCAAAATTCTATACGTAGTTAAGTTTAATATGGAAACCGGCCTTTAGTCCTTGCATAAATAAGTTATGGAGGAAGCCAGAGAGGTATGTAAGGAAAGAACCTGTTGGAACTCTGTACTCTCTGCCTACCCTGCAAGGGATCTGGCGTGATGATATAAATAGATAAATAAGTCATAGGTCCGAATCATACAGATAGTTAACATTTGCTACAAATATTTTTTTTTAAATTACTTATATAAGATGTTATGTTGATATTAAATTATACCGAACATACCCAATGTTTGTTCAGAGCATCGGCATTTGCAAACACCATGCAAATGTAAATGACATTTCAATAATTGGTATATTCAGGGAACAGCTGTACTATCATACTCAGTCTCGTCGCGAAGGTAATAAATTTATTATAATTATTGACTCCTTGTAGCCACTTAGTATGAAAAAATAAAAATAAGTGCGTCATTAGTTTAGTCGCGCATTGTGCGCAGGCGACTGACTGGATTTGAATCCTCGGACCTCGGACGGACATGTCTTCACACCGTTACTGATTGATTGAAACGAGCTACTCCTTAAAACTTAACTAAGAGAGGGTATGTCCACTCCAAAATGTTAAATCATAAAAAGTGGTATAAGTTATTGATAGTATTAATCATCAAGTCATAAAGCATATTATTTAATGTTATACGTTCTACGATGATGACAACATGCGCTCGGGCAGCGTCACATAATACCCGGTGTTGAAGGATAACCACGCGTCGGGTCCGCTTCCATTGCGCACTGCCAGTCGCGTGTGCAGCCTCCGCGGCGCACGAGCCGATTTGTTTGCCTATTTACCTTACAGGGTAACCACCAAAGCAATGCCAAAGAAGGATTAACGTGATTTTTTATTATTCTTATTTAATATTTTTTAGGTAATTTCGAACATCAATTGACGCTAGTTCCATCTCCTAAAGGTGATAAAATATGTTACCCTAACGAAAAGTATCTAAGGTACCTTTGAAGATTACACTTTACAGAAGCAAGATAGTCTGCCAACTGTCTTGACTGTAAGAATGACAACAAGATTTCTCAAATGGTGTAATAAGCAATGGTCAGTCAGAAGTTGGTAGTTATCAGTATCATTAGCATTGATGGTTGTTAGGCGAAGCATTGCGATTTTTTTAAGAACACAAATTTAAATGTTACAAACATCCGCGTGTCACTGGGTGGTACTTAAGCTGCCTATTTCAGGATCTGTCCTGAAATAGGTAGCCTAAGTACCACCCAGTACTTACATACAAGTAAAACGACTTTTTAACAAGCTTTTATTTAACTTGCAAAGTTCGTATGTCTGTCTGTCTCTCCGGTTCAAATATTGTGATCTATTTTTCAAGCATTTGCGGGTATCCTATTGAGCTGAAATTTAGCATATATGGTACTATGAAGCTGGTCTGATGATGGAGTCGGAAGGTGGCCATAGGAGCATGTGAACTATACAATGTAACCCCCTTGTGTTTAGGCTTGTTAGATTGGTATTGAGAAGTACTATACAACCAGATAGAATTCAGGGTCTGATGATGAAGCCGAAAGGTGGCCAATGAAAGCACACAAGTACTCAATAAAACCCCACCGTGTTTGGGCTCGTTGGATTTGTCCTGACAAGTACTTAAGACCCGGATGGTGTCCAGGGTCTGATGATGGAGCCAGAAAGAATCCATAGGAACTCCTCAACTAAGAAAGATATATTTGTTGTGTATTTTGCTATAAACGCTTGTTTTTAAAAAGGTCTTTTAAATCAAAACTATTTTAACTCTTCAAGAAGTGTAATGACATTGATAAATTGTGTTATCTTATTTTATAATATTTTTTAATAACTAAGCAAAACCTAATAATGATTATTTTCCATTGCGACAACGACAATGTATTGACAGATTAATAACTAGTATCTATACAATGCCATAACACATCATAACGCCTCGCTAGTTAATACCGGCAGATCAATAACGAATAATTATCCACAACGGAATGATGACTATATTTATGGCGTTATTAGATTTATATTGACGTCACTATAATAAGTGAAAATAAATTCGAATCTTGTATTAAACGTACGCTTTGTAAGTAAGCTTATTCTAGATGATTATTTAAAAGACAAAAATTCTTAGTTAGGTGTTGCTCCAGCTCCACCTAAGTATGGATAACATGTTCACCTATTATTATTTAATGTTACCTCTCTTCGTTTTATTAACTATTTCAAAAGAGTCAACGAAAAGTTTCTAGTTTCTTGTCCCTCTTTGGGGATTGATGATAGAGTCTTAGGATTCGTGATTAATATTAGGACACCGGTCCTAGATTCGAATCGTAAATCAAAGTGTGATTTTCTATCAAAAAAATCCTCAATAGCAGTCCGGAGTATCCAATTTTGCCGTCGTTTAATGCCAAATACGCCTATTACATGTATCGTCGATGGCAGTGTACACCACACACACAATACACCTCTGCTACCCTAATTTGAGGACGGCGTGACGGTGTTTGTTTTTATTTAGTTTTTGGTCAGTTTCGCTCGCTTGAACCGACATTTGATGTGATTCCAAACTCTTGTTCTAGTCGACGGAATTTGATCAAATATATAGCACTATTTTAGTCAAAGGAAGCCTACCCCGTAATTGATTTGGCGAATCGATAGACAGGTAGATTTTAGTCAGACTATACCTTAACCAAATGTGACGGCCCCGTTAATTGTTTTTGCGGGACCACGAACAATCACCCAAATAGCCCAAAAAATAGCTTTGATCCGTGTTCAGAGCTCTCATTCTTATAGTATTAAATGTACACACACTGTACACAGTTCCTTTGTAATTTTATAATCATTTAGATTTAATGTCTCATAACACAAATTACTATATAAATTTACGAGCTGTATTGCGACTGTACGTGTTCGTATTCATGAAATGATGTGTTTAGGGCTTAACGTTCGCGCAATTACACGCTAAATTAAACTTGAATTACTAAGGCCTGTTGGTCTGAGCGTAAATCGCTCGGCTAACTGGACAAAATGGGTACCAAACGCGCTGGATATCTGCTAGTTCCGAAGTTCCACCGTTATATCAGGTCCTTCGTATAAATATAAAGATTTTTTGTAATACACACACCGTCACGCCTATATTCCCCAAGCGGGGGTGGCAGAGGTACTAAGTACGCCCACGTTTCGCCGACGATGTTAGGTCCCATGTAATAGGGGGCGAGCCCATTGCCATATACCGGGCACGATTTCAGACTCCGGACTCGTACTGGGAAGTTTTCGTTAAAAAACTACACTTGTCCGACCTAGGATTTGAACCCCGACCTCGTGATTACAAAGCGATGTGATTTGCTACCAGACCAACGAGGCAGATTTTTTGTAATACTCTAAGATAATGTCACACTTTTTACTACGACACACAATGCGGCAGCTTAGACCCTACTTACATTACGGCTAATTTAATTAAAGAACGTAAAGACCTGATAAAAACGCCGGAAGTGCAGCTCCAATGTACATAATATTTAAGATCTATCTATTTAAATATACACGCCTAATCTCTTGCGGGGTAAGCAGATAGTACAGAGTCCCAACAGGTTCATTTCAAGTTAATAGTATAAACATAGATTTCAAATCAAACTTAATACCTATACTTATTTACCTAATAAACCTCCATGTTTATTGGGTGTTTATCAGGTTCGATCGCTGATGGTAAATTGCGCCAAATATCCATTCTTTGATTCATCGGAACAGGTAATTGGTAATTAAACATAACTTGATACTTTGTAGAAACGTGACAGACTTGGAACACAAAGTATGATACAAAATGGCTTATTTTCACATTTACTGGAAATAATTAATCACGTGATACGAAACGACGGTAATTGTAGGTATAATATAACGTAAATACCCATTTAACGTACCTCTCTCAAGCCCGTATTTCCCGAAGAGTTAGGCTAAGTTCGTCATATGCATAATACGCTTATACGTCGTCGACGTATTTGATTTTGATAACTTTGTAGTTATTTTTTCTTATCTCATTGTCATATGCGGCTGCGCATGCGTTTATTTTGTTCTGATCTAATTAATATGTTTATATATTATCCTATTATTACTGAATTGCAATAAAGCGTAGGTAACGTCTGTATAATGTAGCTTTATAATAGTGAAAGAATTATTAAAATCGATTCTGTAGTTTTAGAGTTTATCGATTATCGAAATCTTTCCTCTTCATAATATTAGTATCTATAAATATAGATGTACTTATTTAAAATATTATTCTCCGTTATTCAGGACGAGACCTTTCTTTGGTATTGGTAGCCATCACGCCCAATGTTTTTCTAATTTTTTTATTGATGTACAAAGCAGTTAAGGATGAACACGAAATTAACAGTTCAATTTACAGTATTTATCTGCATCGAAATCCATAATATTTTCATTCGGCAAAAACAGTCTTTGGCGAATGGGCGATAATAAACTTATCGTGTTAGTACTAAGAATTAAAAAGTACAAACTCACAAGGGGAGAGATTACTATTACATGAGCTATTATCTACGAAACCCTTTATAAAGCGTTCACACTTTAGGATTGTTATTGGACACTATGGTTTGTAGTTTTAAATTAGGAAAAATAGTTTGTTGCTAGGGACGGACAATCAAAGTCCTTGGCCTAGCGGCTCAGGGTCAGGCGTCGCCGGGAAGCGATTCATACACACGCAAGACGCAGGCAATTCTCGAGCAGACGCAGTTAAGGTGACGTGCTTCGTTCTTGTGAGCTAGTAGGAATTAACGTCGATACTTTTGAACAAAGGTATTTAAATAGGTGATGAAATTAATAACAGACACCTACTGGTAAGTAAAGCCATCTCCCAATGATCGCCACAACTAGCTTTGTTCTCTACATATCCAAATTTTACTTGCCTTTTCAGTTGTCTGTTATAATTATGAATAAAGTCGAACTTGATTATTTGAAATATTTTGAATAAATAATAACTTTTTACTTACAACTTAAAAGCAGACAGTACCAACATTAAAATTTATTTCCTTCCCCGCATGTGTGCCCACACCACCTCGTCTTAACGCCGCAGCGGGCTGCGCACACGCACCGCGGCCTTGTCGTCCTCTTTGCCGTGATCACTCTCGCGCCATCCTAGATTGCACCTTGTTAACCAGCCGACCCACTTGCTGTTCGCAATATGCAGTTACAACTCGATTGAACAACGACCAACGAACCAACTCATGTATTGACTGTCGTTTAATCAGACATAAAATTTGCGCATTTGTGACTACATATGTTTAATTTTAAGGCACTGATATATATGCAAGTAACGGAATAATTTTCTATTTAATCAACGGTAAACGGTTGAGTATGTTCTTATGTAACTAAAGGATGAAGATGTGAAAGCCTAATATTTAATTATAAAAATGTTTGGAAGACGAAGAAAATATCATACAACAAAATCATTTCCCTCACACGAGAATGCCAAGGATCTATTAAAAGTACAATAGAATTAGCTCGAACATCCACAATACTACTTATGATTTGGCAAACGACTTTGGCGTTCACTTTGCTCCTAATCATCAATTATAGAGAAGGAACTTGCGGTTGACTAAGATATTAATGTTTCAATGCAACTAAAATAAGTCTCGTGAATGTTTGTGACATGCTTTCAGTTCTTAAATAAACATGCCCATTTGTATGAGTCTGATTCTGGAGCCGCATTTAGAAACACGTATATAACTCGTGGTCAGTTATTGATTTAATAATTAGTGTCCGACCGATGCTGATGGCTGCTCAAGTAGTCGTACTTGTGAACGGATGCTGTTTGTGGACACTGGTGCACCCAGAATCCTCTAGCTTTTCATTATAGAATATATTTGATTATGGTTTTTGAAAAGGAAGAAACCAGAACGAATGTAAGGATTGTGGTTGGTAACGATGTGCTGGAGCAAGTGAATGAGTTTGTATATCTTGGATGCGCCTTCAGTAAGGATGGGAAATACACCGCTGACATAGAGAGAAGAGTGAGTGCAGGGAACAGAGTGAATGGTGCGATGGGAAAGCTACTCGGGAGCCGGCACTTAAGCCATAAGGCGCAGCTGGCCATACATAACGGAGTTCTTGTCCCAACGCTGTTATATGGTAGCGAGAGCTGGGTATGTAAGAAGGAGAATGAAAGTAGGATAAATGCGGTAGAAATGCGAGCTCTGCGGAAGATGTGCGGAGTGAAGCTGACCGACCGCATTAGCAACAGCATAGTAAGACAGCGAGTAGGTATGAAAGATAGTATCGGTGTAAAGATGAGAAAGGATATGCTCCGTTGGTTCGGGCATATAGAAAGAATGTCAGAGGAAAGAATGACAAAACAGATATACAATGTGAAAGTGGAAGGATGCAGGTACCGGGGAAGACCTAGACTATCTCACCACGACCAAATAAACCGAGTCTTATCTGATGGAAAAGTCAAGAGTCTCCGTAACCGGCGAGCGTGTATGAGACGAACTATGAGAGTCGAGGAAGCCAGAGAGGTATGTAAGGAAAGAACCTGTTGGAACTCTGTACTCTCTGCCTACCCCGCAAGGGATCTGGCGTGAGGTTATAGATAGATAGATAGATAGATAGATAGAATATATTTAAAAATAGTCTTATATCTCAGTCGTACGGCATCACACTGGAGCTGGTTCGCATTATTGATTTTGTATAATATAAAATGTATGTATCTATACAAAAAATGATGAAAAAAAAGAATGGAGAATTAAACAAAAAAGACAAGCCCGCTGAGTTTTTCGCCGGATCTTCTCAGTAGAGGCCGCGTTCCGATCCGGTAGTAGATTAGTAAGTTTAAAAAAAATGTAAATATTACACTTTGGAAACACCTCCGCAGGTTCTATGCAAAATAAACGATTTGAGTTTGAAGCTTCGGTTTCGGCCACCTTCGGCCAAAAGTACTTCGGCCAATCCTTCAGCTTCGGGCAAAGTGGGTCGAAGTTTTAACTGAAGCCGAAGGTTTCGACCGAAGTGTGGCTTCGCTCGGAACGAAATTGAACGATCTATTACGATTTACGAATGCTTTTAAGTAAATAAATATTATAAATAATATTACTGTGGTGTTATCATTTTCAGCCAGTTGTAGGTAGTTTTAATAATCTCGTTAAGTTAATACAGTCAACATAACTTTTTTAAGAATTTAGCCAATCATGAACCAAATCCTTAGGGTTATTAAACCTTCGACTTCACAACAAAACAACGTAGCCCCACAGGAATTAAATCGTAAGTCCTGGATTGCGTTGCATGCGTTTTTGCACAGATTGAAACAATGTGCGGAGATTGAACCCATGGCTACTCGGATAAGTGAGTGGCCTACGCTCTAAATACCTAATAGCGTTAACTTCTTAATTGAATCGTCTTTAATTTTAGACGGATTATATATTTCCCATTAATGTTTCGTAAAAATAAACTCATAGTTAGCTATACAAAGGGTAAGCCGTTTCTTAAATTCGAGATGTCATTTGGAATATATTATGTACTACAGAATAATGATAATTAGTATAATAATAATTCACGTCACGAATTTTTACATGCACATTCGCTCGCAATTCGTAAAATAAGGTTTTAGATACCTTATCAACCGCTCCAATTTTGTTGCAGGCGATCTAAATGATACATACACTTACTATGTATTCAACTGAATTAAAGAATTGCCTAAAGAAACTCGATATTGCAAGGAACGGAATGTTATCGAAGATCCTGCCTGCAGATTGCTACACGCTGCTACAGCTTGTTAACAATCTGATTTGGGTGCAAAAAACTAATTGTTCCCGTATCTACAACACACGACCTAAAAGAATAAACTAGACGGAGTGTTTACAAATAACAATATAAAGCAACTTAACAATATTACTGTGTGCTCCACATATTATGTGACTACTACTAGGTGCCCGCAGCTTCGCAGCCGGTTGACCACAGCGCCACCTAACGGATCCAACTAAGAACCGTCCAGGCGTACCCATAAGTACAAAAAATAATCGCCAAAATCGGTGCAGCCGTTTATGAGGAAAAGGATAAAGCACACTGGATTTTTATATGTATAAATGCAACCACAAAGTTGTAGATATAATACATCAAATAAGGTCTCGTCAATTATTAGGGCTTTTATGCATTTTCCTAATTTATATTTCGTTCTCCCACAGTTTATTTAGAAAATAAGACTCTCCATCTGTATCATTTTTTAAGTCTGATGCACCATGATTTTTATTTTTTCATGAGTTACACAAGCCAAACGCCCGAACGGCTTAATTAGCTAAACATTAATGGAATTTCAATCCTTGACTGACTTAAGTAAACCGGTCGATAGTCTGTTTTAATCAAAACTGCATATTACCGACGCTCGTAAAACTTAATATCTATCCTGTACAGAAATGTTATTATGTATAGGTTATACACAGATAACATTTTGATTTATCACCCACGTCGTGACGGTGACGCGATCGCTACGTCATCACGTATTCTTGGTATATGCCAAAGTACAAATTAAAAATTACTCCAAATGCCGTTTACAGCTATTCAGGATCAGCAGCTTCCGTTCATAAGATTGTGGTTAAGAGTGGCCTTGTAATTCTTATATTTTTAATGTTTCAGTGTGATTAATGGTGCCTTACCACTTAACCAGACGCAGGCGCAACACACAATGTAACATGCTAGTAGCTTACGTACTGACATGCAAGTTGTTATTGGCATTTCAGCTTGTTATCTATGAAATCTTCACATCTGGAGCAGCTTGTACTGGGTTTGGCTGTTTTTAAAATGTATGCACTGGCATGCGAATTACTGGCAAAGTCACACTCTGTACTACTGACAAAAATTTAGTATTTTTCAGAATTTAAATCACTCCGCAGCTCCCCGGTGCAGTTGCCAAAATTTCACTGTTACATATCTCCGCGCAAGCGCCGGTGTGTAGGTGTTTATTTCTTTTAGGGTTGGGGTGCACTTTCTTGCTACTGATTAATTTCACAAGTAAGGAAGTAAATATTATTACCTATTCTTATATTCAAGATCTAATAGGTTTTGTGCATAGGCAATGCTTTTTCTTCAACTTTTTTATTTATTTCAAGCACACTTTGTCGCTTTACACACCCTAAATTGTAGGCACGTGATAGATTTTACTTTTAAAAATAAAACAGTTATTCACAATTTCGAACACTCTGAATACCTGCGATGTTCTAAAGATGGAGCATTAAAAAATAAGGCATAAAATACATCAAATAGTTTGAAATGTTTTGTTATTACTTATATTCATGTGCAGGATTATAGAGTAATTTAAATTAATGAATATATGTTGATCATGGTGAATGTATGAATCATGGTTTATGAAGTCATAAACCTAGATTTAACTTATTAAATCAATTAATTATGAGATATGGCCAATGAAATGTTTTATCTCAACCTACAGAGCAGGATACAGGCGCAATCTATTGGGTGCATAAAGTTACCAGTCCATTTGATTGTTTCTAGATAACTACAATCAGGACTTTAAACTATTTTTGAGGTAACAGATGTGTATTTAATCAATCATATATCGCAGTAAGTTTTGTGGCTAATCTGATTATTACTTTAGTAGTATTAGTATTTAGTATTATTTTTGAACTTACTTCAACTTTACATATACAACATTTTTCCATAGCACCTTTATGAGTTGTTTCATCTAATCCTAACAAAGATTTCAATAGATCCGAGCGAAGCCACACTTAACAGTGAGGTAAAGCAGTATTCAGTAAATCAACTTTCGATCGGCCCCAAGGACCGCGGTTGCGATAGCGCGCCGTATAGGTCAGCGGCTGTCAGCGATCGCGCGTGCGTAGAAAACGCGGTGCGTCTGCGCACACAGACCGGTCGGCGGGCGGGACCGGTATGGCCGCCTGCCTGGGAATTTTCCATGCTTTCCTCGGCCGGTGCCTTCGAGGGCCTGATTGCAGCCCCGTTAAGTATCCGCGCGGCCACTTATATGGAAACATGGCTTCAATTATTTCGATAAGTTCTGTTGACTTCTTGCCCGCCTGACGTGGAATTACCGAAAATGTATTCTTTGCTTTTTTGGGTTTATAACCCAAAACAATGATGCCTACGTAAGAGAACAATAACATTTTAATAATGTTGTATTCTATCATGAAAAACCTTGAGGCATGGCCGTAAGCAAAATATATACATAGTTGATTCTAAAATAATTTATAAAAGCTACTATATTATATTTAAACACAATAAACCTTAAGTTTCATAAATAGTAACTGCCCGGTGTATTTTCTGTGACAAAAGTAATTTTTCATCGACGAAAAACATCGCGAATATTTACATTTTTTCTGAGAACAAAACATTGAAAAAAATGCTGCCCCGATGATGTACGTAAGCCCGCTGGCAAGCTCGCAATGACACATTTAGAATACTTCAGAATTTGTTAAAACCTCAATGGGCAAATATGCCGAGAACGCGTGCCAGCGCGCCGGTCTGGCGCAAACGACACTGTAAGTGCGGAGCTGCGCGGGAATGTCCTTTTTGAATCTATCTTTCTATAGTAGAGATAGTTCATTATTATTCAGGGGAACAATATTTAGAATAGTTTGTCGTTTACTTAGTTGCCTATAATATATGTTTTAAGAGTCCGTTTGTTTATTATCATTAATATCAAGGTCAGGAAAGCTCCTAGACAGGAGCTTTCCTGACCTTGATATTAAAAGCATAAATTAAAGGCAAAAAGCGTCGTTCGTTGCTAAAGCTAGGTCTTTATGCAGTAATAATCTTAGAAAAGTTTTGCCTGAGACAACCCTACCGAGACAAACGCGTCGGGCGCTGCGCAGGCGCCGCGCGTCGAGAGCCCGTTGGCACGGACCCGTCTTCTACGTTAACACATCACCCCTCCTAATGATATAACGTGTGAAGTTCAAGGATGTGTTGCCAATCTCGTGCAGTGAGTCAAGTGTGATCGCACTAAAATTTAGAGAGAATAAGCGTATTTCAGTGTCTAATAAGGAGGAAATCTAACTGAGATAATGAAAATTCGACCCCGGTGATGGTTAGCCAAAATTTTTACTTCGGAAAATAAAATTTGCGTCGTCTAAATGCCTATTCGTGCCTAGTTAAATATCTGAAATTAGTCCATTGATACTTTCATTATATCTTTTTAATTCTAATAATACATTTACAACAGCTCTTACTATTATGGCACTGCTCTTTTACGTCTCTATCTTCGATTACTTAACATCAATCGCACATTATAAAAATAAAATAACTTGTAATAAAATAAAAGTGCGTGAGAAGTCTCACGCACTTTTCAGATCTACGCCATGATTGAATGTGGTGAATAATGAAGGATGATATACAGTTATCGGCTTAAGTAAAATACAGATTTCATAAATTCAAATTCTGGTGCAAACGCAGTATAAAATTTAAAATTCAGTTGGGTCAGATGCTGTCCTACGCCGCTAGACTTGTAAATGTAGGTATTAGGCATAATCTATGCCTTTTTCAACAATTTAAAATTCATGTCTGTAACGAATGATGTCTTTATCGTGGTTTTACTGACGTACATACAAATTTTGTGGTAGGTATAAGCTTTGTTATACTAGTGTAGCGACACATTATTGAGGACTATTTTAAACATATTGTAGTGTCAGTTGTCACTCGGCATTCGTGCCGATAGGTTCCTAGAGATTCATGGCCTGTGGCGACCTGACAAATAAATAAACATGGTACCGTGAAGATTAGTATTTATTTACACCAGAAATAAAGAAACAGCAACCTCCACCGTTAGCATTACCGACATGAAGCAATTTTAATGATATAATTGTGAATTTCTTAGTCTTCTTAAAAAGGTTTTTACCGACCGAACGAATGGAACAAGTGAAAAACGATCTAAAAGTTTGATTGCTGGGTTAATTTGATCGTCATAATTGTTATAGAACCGTTTGTGGATATACTGTATTTTTTTTATAGATATTTGAAGTTTAATCATACCTATCAATAGTTGGAATGGTATTGTTAAATCCTTAGACATCAGGAACAAATTACTTTATAATAATATCAGCTTAGCCAAGAGTCTCCGTAACCGGTGAGCGTGTATTAGACGTACTATGAGAGTGGAGGAAGCCAGAGAGGTATGTAAGGAAAGAACCTGTTAGAAATCTGTACTCTCTGCCTACCCCGCAAGGGATCTGGCGTGATGATATTGATAGATAGATAGAATATCAGCTTATACTGTTCCACTGCTGGACAAAGATCTTCTCTAACAAATAAAGGTGAAAAAAAGAGAGCGAGAGTTCACTGAGTTAACTTTACTATCACTCAATTAAAATTTGTTTATTTTATGATACTTAAATGAGTACATCGGCTTAAAATTAAAGTCCCACGTAACACTATTGTTGTGACAACAAACTACTTTATCAAAATTGTATACCTTTTCCTCTAGTTGTTTATTATGTAGGTACATATGTCTATAACACCGAATTAAATAAATTACATCATTAATTAGCAGAAAATTATATTTCAGTAATTCGTATCTCGCCGCAAGCGCAATAGATTTATATAAATAAATTATTTCCTCACAACCCAGTACTCCGTTACCTATATACCTACCCGCGATATATGCGCGAATCATCTAAATTTAGGGAAGGTCGCCGACGCACGAGTTTGCCATACTTCACGTTTCTAATCACGTATCGTTACAAGTATTATGTGTAGCAGTGAGCGGACTCGGAATAATATGCAGTTGGAACTATGCCTTGCGGACACGTGCTCTCACAGCACGTGTTGGTGGGGGATCACGTGACAACTGTCAATAAACAAATAGGAAAACAATAGTGACGATGCTTACACCAGCTCTCGAAAGGAAAGTAAACAACGTCGCGTGGTTGGCAAAGGTGTGTATCACCCTGATTCCTGTCTCAATGAAATCAGAGGCGCGCCTATTGCCATTACAGCGGGCACAATCTCCAACACCGAAACGCTATTGAGAATCTTTTAATGGAAAGAGCACACTTTGTCGATCTAGGATTTGAATCCAGATCCTCAATATCGCCAATCGCACTATTGTTACGAAACCAAAAGCAAACTAAGAAACGAGCAGTCTTCTGTAATCACTACCTATTATAAAACAAAGTCCCCGGCGCGTTTGTCTGTCTGATCGTTATAAACTTAATAACAACGCATCGGATTTTCATACGGTTTTCAACAATGGATGGTCAAGAAGAAGGTTTATGTGTATCATTCACCCGTGCGAAGCCGGGGCGGGTCGCTAGTACGCCTATAATATTGAATAGATATATATTCTACTGGAGTCAAACTCAAGTAATGAATTTGCCATTTTTTCGCTTAAGGTAAATTTTACCCCTCGTTTGGACGGGCGCTATTTCAATGCGCGTTCGTAAAGCACTGGAATGAAACAAACGGCTTACAGTATATGTTTTTTAAAAAAACACAGCTCTTCAGCATTACGAGTTGAAAAAACGTCCGTGCGAACGCTGGCTTATCTAATGACATTATACAATCCTAAAAAAACACGTTTTTCCTCGACCGATACAAAGTATTCAGTTATAAGTATTCGGATAAAATATAGTGCTTTGTTTCAAGCGCTTAGAAATGTTTAACTATGGGAATATGGGAGCAGGCAAAATATGTCAAGGAAGACAGGTTGAAATTCAGGTGGTACTCGGTACTCCCTACCTTGATAGACTAATATGGTGAGAGTGATGGAGGAGAGTGATGGCTGCTTCTCAAGTCATACTCGTGAACGCGTGCTGCTGCTGGGGACTGGTCCGTCCTCTATCCTTTGACTGATTAAACATGTACCGTAGTACTGTGTCGTTCGGCATCACACTGGAGCCAATTATTTTGTACGCACTCTTTACATATTTTATAGTAACCCTTTTTTTTCTCCTATTATATACCTTTACAAAATCTCTATTTTGTGAATGAGAGGACTATGTAGTCACTAAGCCATACCATGAATCTAAGTACACTTTTGATTAATCTATACTTAAGCACATCGGTTTAGCTCGTTCTGCACTGTTCTCCCATACCCCATGAATGTAATGTATACAAAAAGTATTGTAAAACTCTCATTTTTAAAAAGAGTAACCGTGGAGTTTCTTGCCCTTCTTCTGCACAGGAATGACTTTCCGAACGAATGATAGTCTTAAGTAATCAATAATATTCTCTTTTTGACTATTCATAAGTGCCTTTTGGTCTACATGATTAGAAAAATATTTGATTTTAATTTCGTAAAGTTTTGTGACGTCTTAAAAAAACACCCTATACATAGTAATCACTGTCGAACGGCACTGTCGAAGTTTTAATTTTAAGCTATTACAAATGGGGTTATTAATGTTGGTTTTTTCTTACTTAATTTAGTTATGAGTGTTGGTTTTAGAGGCTCTCACTTATTCTTTGCAACAGGGTAAACGTTTTTAAATGTTAGTCTTCTTTAAAATTTAGGACTAAGATTACGGAGTTAAGATATTTTTAAGTTCTATCACCGTTGTTTTTTTTTCTAGTTATTTTGTAACATACGCTAAAGAAGGCCATCTTTTCCTCAGTCTATGTTTAAACTGAAATCATGAAAGATAATTAGGACAAAATAATATAATTTGGTGAAGACTTTGAGGAAATTGTGTTTCCCATTTTACAATGACCTTCGTATTGTTTACCTAAATATATCTGAAATTAGTAAATGACGAATAGTGACTAGTTGGTACCAACGACATTATTAAATTAATTTGTATTACTTGCCCGATAAGTTTTCAATAGCAGAGGCTGTGTATGAGAAAAGATATAATCATGAAAGAGGTATGTTATATACAAACCTGTGAAATTCCGTACGCACTGCCTATCACGCAGGGTATTTGGCGACATAAAACAGTATATTCACACCCTATTTCCCATACGGTCCTGGTGCAATATTTTCAAAGTTACTTTGACTCTTCACAAGCTGCAAACCAAACCGTAACTCAGTAAACCTGTGTGAAATTCATTACGAAATTTACTGCCTGCAAAAAAACATCGTGACTTTCGAATAAAATATTTTATTCTATATACCAACCCGTATTTACAATGTGGCGTTCCTTACGCTGCGGGACTGCTAGTGGCATTTCTATAATTGAGCCTCTTCGTGATTTGGAAGGCACGAGAACTTCTCTCGGTTTCTATAGAACATACGAGCCGGAGCCTGATGGGCGGCTTTATAAATTCCAGCAGCAGGTGGCCCCACCAATCCGCACTAAGTCCGTGAGCTCAAGTCCACAGTCCGTGGACCTATATTCATCTCCATTAGTGAGAGCAGGAGTGAGACAGCATAGTCTAATTATATATTATATGAGTGCGATTATTTTACATTTAGGTAATTTGTACACCGCCATGTCTCATAAAACGCAGGCTACATTATATCATCCAATAGCAAAACACTTAGTCATGGTTTGCACAGTTGTCAGTTTGTTTGCCTGCATGTGTTTCGTAACTGCTAAATTACTTGTTGGGCAGCCGAAAACCAAATGGTCGTAAATTTATTTATTAATAAAAAGATCAAATTCCTGTTGAATTTAACCACACTAGGTAAAGTTTATTTAATGTTAATATTACACATATCTCCACATTCGTGGTCTCTTTGAAAACAGTCAAGTCGTGGAACTCTTAATCTAGTTAGAGTTTGTCAGAATTGTAGTATGAGAGAATTTGTAGACTGCATACACCTGTGGGATATGTAGGCGTGAATTAAAGTATATTTCTATATAGGGAGTCTTCAGAGACCATACGCTCTAAGGTAATGGTCGGGAAGATTAGGTATATACCTAACTATACATACAATATATATAAAAATATAGGTACTTGTTGAACATTCGCGCTCTAATAGCAGTGCGCATTAAAGGGCTTAAAGTTCCTTGGTGTTTACGAGGTGGCTCTATGAGACCGCTCGACGCCACACGAGAACGAGTTTGGAAATTGCAACGCACTCGGTTCAGGGCTGACACGCAGCCTGAGGCCCAGGAGTGGTTTGCTATAAAAACAAGCTGTTTTATGTCAGTAACTGATAGTGTAGTCTCTGCCTACCAAGTAAGGAATATCTAGGGATGGTATAGATAGGGATAGATAATTTAAGTTGTAAGCTATAAACCTTCATATGGAACTGAGTGTTTTAGCTTAAAATAAAAGGCAGAATTATTTAGAACATAATTGTTCAAAAGCCGAATATGGCTTGCCTGGGTATTATTTATTCTAAAATACAATTTCGTTTAACTGGAAAATCGACGATATGGTACCCTAAACCAAATTTTACCACTAATCTGTTTATAATTTCAGACATTCTATCACGATCAAACACGCTATATAAAAGCATCTGTGTTCCAACGGGTATGTATGTAAATGAGAGATTCCGAACTTTGTGGGTAGACAGAAATCCTTGGGCCAAACGACAAAATAAAAATGTTTCACTTACAATATAAAGAAACAACATTTAGGTATATACATCGCCGTAGAATAAATTGTTTTTAATGGTTTTTGAACGGGAAGAAACCAGAACGAATGCAAGGATTGTGATTGGTAATGATGTGCTGGAGCAAGTGAATGAGTTTGTATATTTTGGATGCACCTTCAGTAAGGATGGGAAATACACCGCTGATATAGAGAGAAGAGTGAATGCAGGGAATAGAGTGAATGGTGCGATGGGAAGGCTACTTGGGAGCCGGCACTTAAGCCAAAAGGCGCAGCTGGCAATGCATAATCGAGTGCTTGTCCTAACGCTGTTATATGGCAGTGAGAGTGGGGTATGTAAGAAGGAGAACGAAAGCAGGATAAATGCGGTCGAAATGCGATCTCTGCGGAAGATGTGCGGAGTCACGCTGACCGACCGTATTCGCAACAGCGTTGTAAGAAAACGAGTAGGTATGAAAGATAGTATCGGTGTAAAGATGAGAAAGGGCATGCTCCGTTGGTTCGGGCATATAGAAAGAATGTCAGAAGAAAGAATGGCGAAACAGATATACAATGCGAAAGTGGAAGGATGAAGGTACCGGAGAAGACCTAGACTATCTTACCATGACCAAATAGACCGGGTCTTATCTGAAGGGCAAGTCAAGAGTCTCCGTAACCGGCGAGTGTGTATGAGACGAACTATGGGAGTGGAGGAAGCCAGAGAGGTATGTAAGGAAAGAACCTGTTGGAACTCTGTACTCTCTGCCTACCCCGCGAGGGAGCTGGCGTGATGATATAGATAGAATAAAAACCTCGAGAATGCAATTTTGAAATTTTTCACTCTATTTTATGTATGAAACCTTTGCACGAAGTAAATCGTTAATGAAATTTGGTTTAAATGAGCATTTGAAAACGTATCCTAACTGCAAACCTAATCTTTAGTAAATAAAATTAAAAGAGGGCAGGGCAGGACGAGAGAGGAGATCTTTCTT
Source organism: Phalera bucephala (assembly GCA_905147815.2). NCBI lineage: Eukaryota > Metazoa > Arthropoda > Insecta > Lepidoptera > Notodontidae > Phalera > Phalera bucephala. Next base: position 1,814,389 of record LR990609.1, on the reverse strand, counting down.
CATAACAGTTACCTCCTACGCCCAACCAAGGTTTTCATTCTAAGTCGACGATTCGCAAGTTCTCATCCCTAAGCAATGGTAACTCGCTAACAGACAGGCGATATTAGTAACCGCAGTCGAGTTAATCTAGTGAACCATTTCACTAAAGGCGGACGCACACTTGCGCAAGAGATTAGCGCAGTCAAGGAATACGGTGCGGTAAACGGCAAACATCAAGATGACTAAATAACCAAAGTTATAATAAAATTATGATTACTTAAGCATAAGTACAGAAGTTATATCCTTTTTCAAATTAGTTATATTGAACAAATTAGGTAAGTCAAAGTAAAGATTGAGGACGTGACCTCATTGACTGATTGTACCTCTTTTGAAATCTAATTCGATTTCGAAAAGCATTTTGGAATTCTACTAACCTCGAAAATGATCCAATCCAAACCCTTTATGATCTCAAAAGATTAACTTTCGTAATTTTGTGAGCCTCACCAGTACCATAGGAGAGGCCTGCTTTGAAGTAAGTCATAAACGCCTTTAACTACACTGGACGAGATAGCGATAACCGCCCTTACAGAATTGCTCAAATGCTGTAACTGACTAATAGCCACCTTTGTTGATTTAACTCCTACTCTCTGCATATGTTAACATTATGCATATTAGACATGTACAATAATAATTACACTTGTAAATTTATGTCGAACACGAGCGGCAATCACTGCAATCTTGGTTATGAAATAGAAATGTGGCACTTTAATCATGTTGCCATTTTTTACCCGCAAATAAGCAATGTTATTTGTCATAACTGCCTTTTAAAACCCCGAGGGTTATTAAGCTTTTATACTAAGATAAATAATTTTATTTATTTTTTTAAACTGTTGACAACATGCGTCGGCTCGTTTTATTTTGTTTTATCTATATCTTATTACATTATAATATACCGGCATACAGCCGGTCATTGTGGCGAGTGCGAGGGAGGCATTTGTCCTGTAGTGGACGTTTATCGGCTGACAATAATGAATATTTTATTATTAGACTAAATAAATTAAATAAGTTTGGATAAGTTCATATTACTGTCGATAATTGAACATTTATGGTCAAAAAAATATTTATTAACGCGTAACCCTCCCACAGCATTACGTAAATCCCGGAGCCAGACGGCATAATCACAGGTACTGCGCTAATGATACACTGCGCATATAGTGTCGTGCACTGCGCACTCGCACTGTTGCAAAATCTTATACCCTCACTGGATCATGCTACATGGCATGCAGACAAAGATTGAGCTGTGTGTTAAAAAGAAGCACAGGTACCTTCGATCTGCTATTTTGTCTTTTAAACTTATGAAAGCGTCCATATTCGCATGACTCGCAGCTTGATCGCCTAGTTACGGTATGAGAGAACGACTGGGTTTAATAATGATAAGCGCTGATAATGTCTATTATCGTATTTAATTTATCGAAAGTATTTCATAAATCTTAACCCCAAATCAAGTCGACCAGTCCTTAAGACCCTTAGGTCTTACATCGACTGCATGATTCAATCAACTTGATAAATCAGCCTATGGGTAATGTCTCAACTTTGGGGCAGTACCCATAGGCTTGCACACGGTCTCATCTCGATGCCTATTCTCAAATTTCGAGGTGATAATATAATAATCTATCTATCTATATCAGAGTTCCAATGTAATAATATATAAATGTAAATATTTTTCATTTCATATAAATGTAATATTAAGCCAGAGAGGTATGTAAGGAAAGAACCTGTTGGAACTCTGTACTCTCTGCCTACCCCGCAAGGGATCTGGCGTGAGGTTATAGATAGATAGATAGATAGATAGTAATATTAGCCCTGTTAAAAAACTGTCCCACCGTTGGGCACGGGTTCCTCTCAAACTGAGAGGGTTTAGGCTATAGTCCACCACACTGGCCCAGTGCAGGTTGGCCAACTTCACACACCTTCGAGTAACTCTCAGGCATGCAGGTTTCCTCACGACGTTTTCCTTCACAGCTAAAGCAAGTGATAGTTAATTTATTAATACGCGCATACTTTTGAAAAGACAGAGGTGCGTGCTTGGGTTTGAACCCCAGACCTCTGACTTTGCAGTCCAACGGTCTAACCTCTGGGCTATCACTGCTGGTGGTGAGAGATTGGTGAAAGAGAGGTGAGAATACGTCCAACGTATAGGTCCACACGAATTCAATTTGATTTGTGTGGAGGCAGGTTTGTGATCGTCTACCCACATAGCTCTGGCCATACATAATCTCTTCCAATAAACACATCATGTGCACTCACATCGCATAGGGGCTCGTCAATGCCTTAAGTTCCCACCACCGAATTATAAACTCCTGCACATTCGAATCCCAGTGTATCGCAAAAGTTACATTGTCGTAAAAGGCGCTGTGCCACGCCGCTGCCGCTAACATTCGGAAACTGGTTATGAATATTTCTGTTTCCCATCATCTCTCGTTCGCGATCAAGAAGCTGCAATTGAAGAGTGGGGAAATTGTTTGTGAACAGTTATCGATATATTTTTGTCGCTATCGATACTAACATTTTGAAATTCCATGAGGCATAAAGACTTCGATTGTAGCTTCGCTGAGGTTATCTTTGTATCTATTATATGGTGTATCTGTGGATAACATGCAGTATCAGGCAAAATCGATTATCGTAATTTATAAATTATAAATTGTAAAAAGTGTTGAGAAATACAAAGTGTTATGAATGATAGCGACAATGTTTTCGGGCACCATTTGTATTTTACTGCCGCCGTTCTCCCAACTCTTGGTTTACGTACGATTGCTGTTTAAATATATTGGCGTTACATATATGTATTGTAGTATCTAGCGCGATATATGTCCCCATATAATGTTCTCTACACTGTTACTTCAAATTACATATCTCGACCCCTTAGAAGCTTGACCATTAGACACCAGGATGTTCATTTAGATTCATAGTTTAAGAAAATCAGTACCTATTACGACAATTTTTATATTCAAAATTTTATAACCTATTAACGATTCCTATATTTTTAATAGGGGTCAAACCCAAGTGAATACGCTGAATCTCCCAGACTGCAAATACGTTGTAGGACAATTGCTATGAAATCGACGTGCGCGATAAGGGATATTCTGTTAATTAATTAATAACATAAACAACAAGGATGAAAATATATTTTAGGTAGAACTATGAGGACGTAGAGGATATTATTTACCTAATGCATTATCCAATGCAAATTTGGAGGTGGTCAAACTAACTGGCCTATGCATATCATACAAATAGATATCACTTCATCATCATCATCATCATTTCAGCCTATACTTGTCCACTGCTGAACATAGGCCTCCCCAATCGCTTTCCAGCGTAACCGGTCCGATGCCACCTGCATCCAACGATTTCCTGCGATTTTCACAAGATCGTCGGTCCATCTGGCAGGCGGTCGTCCTACGCTGCGCTTGCCAATACGTGGTCTCCACTCTAGAATCTTTCTGCCCCAACGCCCGTCCGATCTTCGCGCTATGTGGCCAGCCCATTGCCACTTCAGCATGCTAATCCTGAGGGCTATGTCGGTGACCTTGGTTCTTCTACGAATCTCCTCATTCCTGATTCGATCACGTAGAGAAACGCCGAGCATAGCTCTTTCCATAGCTCGCTGAGCAACCTTGAGCTTTTTTATGAGACCTATTGTAAGAGACCACGTCTCTGATCCATATGTCATCACTGGTAACACACATTGACTAAACACTTTAGTCTTTAGGCACTGAGGTATTTTGGATGAGAAGATGTTGCGCAGTTTCCCGAACGCTGCCCAGCCGAGTTGGATTCGTCGATTGACCTCTCTCTCAAAGTTGGACCTACCTAACCGGACTGCCTGTCCCAGGTAAATGTATTCGTCGACAACTTCAAGAGTAGAGTTCCCAACGGTGAGTGCGGTGGGTACGACATGGACGTTAGACATTATTTTTGTTTTGTCCATATTCATTTTAAGACCCACTTGTTGGGATACTCTATCACTATATCTAGATATCACTTATATTTATAAAAATAGAGTACGCAGTACTGCCCATGCAACGTTTCAACTTTCGTTCTATCTCTTTAATAATTTTGTTAATTAACGAACCTAGAAGGTCCGATAATTACGGATCAGAACCCAAAGTATAATTTACCTATACAATCGCTGAAAGGTGAACGCTCGACTATTCATAATTATACGCAGGCGGCCTTGGACCACAAACATAAGTAACCAAAACGATACGTTTGTGCTGACATTTGCGTGCATAATACAGATATATTACATTTTTATTGATACTCCTCAAGGTAATAATTAATTTAATCGCTCTTATGTAACCTCTGCATTATTAAATTCACTAGAAGAAAGCAAGCAAAAATATTAATACAGTAATCATATTCATAAATCTTAAGTACGAGGTTAAAATATTATATACCTTTGTCAGTTTTCACCAGCTTTGTTTGGGAAATAATTGATTTTAAAAAGCGGCAATTTTTAAAATCTATTATTTAAGTTCCATTTGACTACGACTTGCCTGTTAAGTGATCAGTAGATAGACTTTGGTATTTTTATCCAATTACTAAATAATATATGGCTATTTGCACCTAATCTCAGCCGAGTAAAATACACCCAGAGGTGTATTTTACTCTAACTGTGACAATTTCGCGTCTACTAAACAGATACCCAACTCCGTTTACCATCAATTTGAAGATTAACCCCATTTTAATGGTTCTATCTTTCGTATTATTAGGAGAATAAGCATAGTAAAATCACAGGTTTTTAAATTAGAATGTTGACGGAAATAGCGGGTACTGAGTGTGCCCACGCGCCATTCAATATTTTAACTGATTAGTCTGTTACTAATTGGGTTTAACGATAGCAACACTTGTTACCAATGTTGTTTTTTACAAACGTTGACAGTCGACTGATTTAGTTGGATGTATATTGTGGCTTCAGCATTATGTAATGAATATGCCGCCTGTTACATGGCACCTAACATCGTCGGCGAATAGTAGGTATACACAGTACGCCTCTGCCGACCCCGCTTGGGTAATATAGGCGTAATGTGGGCTTTATGTGAAACGCTTATTGTCGTGTAATCCTTTTACCAGATACTAAAATACATAGTCAAAATTCATATTCCGAAATATTAAGTCTTTAATCCCATATACTTAATTGTGTAAAAACTTGTATTTTTCGCAGTAGCCCCGTAATATTAGTTTCTACCCGTGACTTCGTCCGCGTTCACTTTAGATGGGAACCTAATTTTTTTCCAGGATAAAAAGTATCCTACGTGTAAATGCTAATGTAATGTAATGTAATGCTATCTGTGTGCCAAATTTCATCCAAATCCGTTCAGCCGTTTTTACGTGATTGAGTAACAAACATCCTAATATCTTAACATCCAAAAACATACTAACTTTCACTGGCGATCTGATCTGGCGTGATGATATAGATAGATCGATAGATATATATTTATTACGGGTTATTCATAATCGCGACCGTCGATTTTAATTGTTCTCTAAGTTTTTTTTCCACGGTCTTTAATAATAGGAAATGTTATAACATTCCAACTGTCGAAGCTATTGTAACAAAAAACCTTGTCTAATAGTATAACATAGCGGCTTTAGTAAATTACTATGGCGGGCGGACTACCGAGCAACCAGATTGTACAGAATATTAACAAAAAATCTTACATGATATATAAAAAAATTGACTATTTGGCAAATAATATATAAAAATAGGCTATTTGGCAAATAGTTGAGAGTTCCCAATCACTTTTACGCAAATCGAAATTACAATAACTTTATTAATTACATCTAACTTAAATATAACCACTATTTTCCACAATCTCCCAATTTCAATCTACCAAAAAAGCAAGAGCAACACATTGACCTATTTCTAGATAGTTACCAACAATTCGGTCAGTTCTTACGTTGGTGCGAATCAGTCTAGTGTGTAACGTTTTGCCTTCAAGAAATCATGTTTTTTTTTTAATCGCTGTCCCTCACTAGGTTTTATTCCTGTATCGTGGGTGCGTTTACAAACGTTTACAAACATGAAAATTCACATACACAAATACCCAGACCGGAACAAATAATTGTTGATCACTCAAAGATTTGTCCCGTGCGGGAATCGAACCCGCGACTAATAGTCACAGTGGGTGGAGCGGCATAAGCTCTTAACCACTGCGCTAAATCGTCATCATGTTGTCGCGTTCATCCTTGTTTATTTAAATTGTAACGTGAGCGGGACGGTGGCAATTTCGATATCGTTACGCTTAATAGTAAAATTATTAGTGGTCTGTATAGCGACACAGAATAACCCGGCAATTATTCCTCACTCTCGACGCGATCCAGTTACAACTGGTTCGCTCGGCGATCGCCTCAGGGCCCGAGCGGTTAACGCGGTCAGCAAACGTACCGGAATAAGGATGCCACTGTTGCGAAATGAGTTTATTACTGCCTAATTATGACGATGACAATTAATGGCGGACATAATTTAAAACTTAATAACGCTATATATTTTTCTACTTAAACAGTTTAAACAATTTCTTGGAAAGTGATGTTTTTGTATCAGTTAATATTAGGTATAAGACAGCTTTACTTGATTTATGTTTGAATTCCATAATATATTTTATTATTAATATTTATAAGTCCCTAATACTGGTCATGCATACTGCAATTTCTAATAGTGACACTGTAATTGTAAAATACTAATAATTATAAGGGAATATATTGATAATGTAGAGAAATTGGCACTCAACAAAATTTATGGAACAGCTGATTTTTTTTCGCTGGAATTAAAACATCTCAGATCAATAGTTGTTGTTTATGATGTTAGTAACGTAGTCCCGCGAGGCTATCAGGGTTAAACTAGTTACGCTGCCTATAGTGCTTTGATTTGCATTTTATAAGATGTATAGGTATATAGAGCCCATTATTGTGAGTTATATTTCCAAAGGTATATATTACAATTCCATATCCTACCTTAGTAGATAAGTGAACCGCAGATCAGAAAAGTATTTTGGTCCATTTGTTATTTTAGCATTTTAAAACTGTAGCAGCCCTGTCTACGCCTGGCAGGCCACAAAGCCTATGCGAGCAGCTTTTTGCCAAAACGATAACATGATATATATAATTTCCTGATACAATGTATATATAACATAACTCTTGGAGTGTCCGAATTTTGCAATGTACGCCAGACTAATCGCTGCTATACACGAAACTCACACACAGTGCACAGAAATTTGCGAGTTTTTCTGTATATACAAAGTTTGAGACTAAATAACGTTTTGCAATTCTAAACTAAAAGGTTAAATTCTAGATTTAGTGTTTCGCAAAATCTACGAGAAATTTTGAAGCATACTTACATACCATTCTACATCCATATTGTATAAACTCTTTTCGAAAACTTACAATGAATAAATAAATGAAAAAAAGAAAATTGGGATCATGTGTAAATAGTGGCCGAGTCAAGTGAACTCTCTACGGTCATTAACGGAAAAAATGTAAGGGGAGGACATTTTGAAACGACAAGTATAATAGTAATAATGCGCCATCAATTTAGTATAGAATTTTATTTTTCCTACTCCTGTTTTTCTATCTAATTAAATTTGTTGCTGGTTTCCCGGGATAACCCAAAAATCAAACCTTGGTGCCATCTAAAGAGACCATTGTGGATCCCAGCTTACAAGAGTTACAACGGTGTGAATTTGGGACGGGCTTAGTTAAAAAAAGAATATAGTTTAGGTCTTCTCGCCGTACTAAGCAGTCGATTATTTTTGATTATAAGTTGACTTCAAAAAGACTTTTATAAATGAATACCGGGCAAAACCGGGAGGAACAGCAAGTTCATATAACTGTGCGATTTAGTAAGCTACCCAATTTACGTTCAATATTTTTGGAATGCGATTGATACGAATCGCAAGTGCTGCCTAGAATGGTGATTAACCTAATTTTCTTCGGAGTTATTTCGGTTCAATGGCTTACTAGTATCCGCCTGCGGAATTACTTGCTTTTCTACTGGCAATCTAGGGTTCAATTCTACGCTATCATTTAACTTTGAGATTTTATAGCTCAAGTAAGCCTAGTAAAAGTTCTTAAAGTCAGTTCTAAATTGTTAAAATCAAATTTAAAGAATGCGGTATAAAATCTCTTCTGCATTTAATGGACCTTAAATACCCTTATAAACCTTACTCGATCGTCACGTGCTTGTGTTGATTGCATCACGATTTGTGTGCAACCTTTTTATTTCGGAAATAAACAGGTATTTTGCGTAAGTTTATTCACATCGTGCGAAGGACGTGTTGTCGTTTGATCGTTCATTACCATATTGAGATTGTGTGTTGTTTACATTTTTTTATAAATAAGCGATGGAGTGTTCAAGTATTTGATCAAAATGACACACCTGGAGCTAACCAGAATGAGTCGGCACAGCTATTTCAAGTTAACATACCTACATTGTCGCTTTCAGGGTTAACATTCTCGTGCTTCGGGTAACTTCCCTGCTAACGGTCGTGCAATTAAGCCTAAACTTTAACCAGAATTAAGATTGTAAAGTAAGTAAATATACTAAAAATTACAGGTAAGGTACATTCAACTTCGAATCATAAGAACAATTTGTATCGAGCGAAGCGAGAGAGGTCTGTAAGAAAAGCCTGTTGGAACTTTGTGTTCCTTACCTACTCTGCAGGGAATCTGCCATGATGATCGATAGATATAAAGTTTATGATAGTTATAAATTGGGGAATGTAGATGTGACCAAGATTTTTTTTAAATAATAGGTATTTCATTATAAGCAATACATATAAAATTAGTTGTATTATCAAATTTAGAGATCTCCCTGCAAGATTTTTTCCGAAACCCAAAGCTCATTGTTTTCAGAAAGTTCGTTTCCAGGATTCGACAGGAAGTTATAAGTACCAAATGTTATTTTATTCCCGCGACATCTACGCATAAGTTTTAAAGTATGTATATATTATATGTATATATTATATGTATATATTATATATAATCAACATTTCTTGAAGGTCCTGGGAATTTTAAATAGTATACCGAAATAAAAGTCATGGCGAGGCCATATCTACATAGTTACCTATCAGATACTTTGACACAGTGACAAATAACTGCAAATAACCACCAAGTGTTTGCGCTGTCAGTTAGTGTTTGGTTTTTCCTTCGCAGATACTGCCTTTGTAAACATTTTTTATAACTATTTGCTGACATTAAATACCTATTTATATAAAATATCTATACCTAGAGTAACGTATCCTGTTCACGAAAATGAGTCAAAGCGTGCTGAGACCAACGGAAAGATTTGACAAATGTTTAACTAATACGAGGACTAATTTTATACCTCGAGGAGTGCTAAGAGTAGTTCGTATGATAATATTTCGAAACCTCTATGATTGACTTGTCTAGATGGAGCACTGCGCGCGGAAACGGCATAAAATTTAATTATCCATAAGGTAGATAAATTGTCACGCTCACACTGACAACTTTTAAACAATTTTTCAAAAAATAGAACACTCAGGTCACGCATGTGTGTGTATGTGTATGTGTATTTGAACTTATCGTAGAAAGTTGGAACTGTGTGGAAACGTACAGAGGGCAGGAGTGTCAACTGACAAAATGAATGCATTCTTTCAACCCGGGACCGTACTACCGGCTGTAGAACAGTTCAATCAAAGCTATTCTTTGATATAAATACCATTACATGTGTTTCTATATCAGTTCTTAATTAATTACTAGGTATTAAACATACAATGTATCAATGTGTCTCATTTTGTTCGGGAATGGTCTGAGCCGTATTTTAAAAATATTAGTGATGACATAAAACTCAGCAAAAATAATATTACGCCTGCTGAAAAACTATTGTTATTACACCCACGTTCATGATATCAACATCAAAGGCTTTTTATTAGTTAAGAATACCACCCGTTCGGAAAGTCATTCCTGTGGAGAAGAAGAGCAAGAAACTCCACGGTTACTCTTTTTAAGATGTGCTTAAGTATAGATTAATCATAAGTGTATTTAGTTTCATGTCATCGGTCAGTGTCGACATAGTCTTCTCATTTACAAAATAGAGGTTTTGTAAAGGTATATAATAAAAAAGTGTAGTAAGAAAAAAGTGGTTACTATAAAATATGTAAAGAGTACGTACAAAATAAGCTCCAGTGTGATGCCGAACGAGCCGAAATTCAACAGTACTACGGTATATGTTTAATCAGTCAAAGGATAGAGGACGGACCAGTCCCCAGCAGCAGCACCCGTTCACGAGTATGACTTGAGAAGCAGCTATCACTCTCCTCGACCATATTAGAGAGAAAAGAGTGATTCGCTCCACAGAGCGGCCACTAGCAAAGACGTTTTATTGAGTATGACCAATCCACGACCGATATCGTTATCGGACACTTTTTTGATTAATGAAAGGTGGTAGGAACTTTAGATATTGTAAAATACATATCAAACACTATATTATAATTAAAGTTAAACGATTGTAATCATATTGTGAATTCAATAGGTGACTTTTTCTAATGCTTTTTTATCACAAACGCATTTTGCTAACACCGCGATAAAATGCAATTTAAAATGGATGCAGTGCTTACCTGATCTATAGACTAAGACTGTGGCTCACTTACACTGCTATGTATTATTTAGACTTATATCGTCACGCCGCTTTACCCCAAGCTTAGATGGCAGAGCTGTAAGTACTGGGTACTTCCCATGGGCGTATATAAAAGAGGACTAAAACCCCAGATATGGATAGTTTAGTTTTACCCTCAGCTTTATCTTAACTTTCTCCAAGTTTAATGTTTATGTTATTTCGAATTAAATGAGATTGACGTTCAGTATTCTCTTTCTTTCTTTTGCTTTGCTGTTTCGCCTTCTTTCTTATTTTATTTGTATTTGTCAAATGATAAGAAAAGGATAAAGTATCGATAAAATATTAAATGAACCAAATGAACTAGATTTTCGTCAAGAATTCCTGCACGCCTCTTCACGTACCTAAACAAGCACTTAACAAGTATATAGCGATCGATATCTCGACGTGGACTGTCGCTTTTATGATCCATAAACTATTAATGATACATACCGAGAATTATGATTAGTACGGACACATTGTAGCAAAATATTTAGTTATGATTTTAAGCCATGAATATAAGAAATTTTATGACCCGGATGTTACGATATTGAACCCAATAAAATTATAGCCAGATGGACATTCTATAGTCATTAACCCAGGAAACAAAAAAATATACAGGAGTTTTTTTTGTTTTTAAACGTAGCCCCACACTAGGATTTATTCCGGTGTCGTGGGTGCGTTTACAAACATGAAAATTTACATACACAAATACCCAGACCGGAACAAATAATTGTGGATCACACAAAGATTTGTCCCGTGCGGGACTCGAACCCGCGACAATAGACGCAGTGGGCAGAGCGGCTTAAGCTCTTAACCACTGCGCTAAATCGTCCATTACATCGTCGTTACATTTTATATTGAAAAGTCTCGTGATCAGAACAATGCGCGTGCGATGGCGGCAGGATAATATAAACAAAACGCTCGCTACTGGGCTAGGCACTCAATACGACATGCTATTAGGACGTCGGATAAAAAAATAGTAATTTCACAAAAGCAACACAGTTGCTGATGGACATGTGGCACACACGGCAGTGATAGTTTACCATCCGGCAATCGGAAATTCGTTTATTTATTTTCTACATAAATATATCCTTTGCCCGTCTTTCATTAAAAACAAAAACTGGTAAGTATTGCCTTCATAGAAGTAGTAATAATTGCGATTTCTCTTCTTGCCTCCGTAAAACTCGGTAGTTGTCGTTTTGATGAGAACTATCACGTATTCTAAATTATATACCCCGGTCCTTATACTACCTACCTACTATCTCAGTTAACCGTATGATGGTTTGATAAATTTTCCGGACTGACAAATTAGCACGGTGGTTAAGAGCTTAAGCCGCACCGCCCTCTGTGTCGAATAGTCGCGGGTTCGATCCCCACACGGGACTAATATTGAAACTAAACTTTGTGTGACCCACTATTATTTGTTGCTGTCTAGGTATTTGTGTATGTGAATTTTCATGTTTTTAAACGCACCCACGACACAGGAGTAAATCCAAGTGTGGGCTACGTTTTTAAAAAAGAAGAAGAAAAAAGATTTTTAACGCTTAGAATAGTGTTCCGCCCATCACCGACTTAACCGTTCAAGTCAACAGGCTATTACTGAGTCAGCGAGTCACACCTTCGACCGCATCGCTACTATCCATCAGAACAGGGGTCAATCGCTGGCTAGTCTTTAATAAAATAAATATATGTATAGAAAAGATATTTTTTCTACCACCGCCCCACCTACACTCGTAATAAACATATAATAAGTCATTACAATAATAGAATTACATAGAAATATCGAAAATAGATTCTTTAATCGCATAATTACCGGCTATTTCATGTCTGTAAACGAGAACCGCTCTGAGAGTTGATTCCTGGAAAATAATCTTTAGGAGCACCGCTTCTAGTATAGATATAAATGTTTGTAATAATAACGGATTACGCAACCGACTGATTTTATCTATCAATCAATTTCATGAGGAGCTCTTGAGTTCTGTTATTGCGATCTCGGAATTTTTTAACTGATAAACGCTAGCTGGGAAAAATATAAAGTTTGTGTTTCAAATATTTATTTACACTCGTACTTCGATTGCCTCGTTAATCCAGTGGCGTACAGTGCGAGTGGCGATCACAAGGTTCGAGTTCGAAACATTGGTCGGGCAGTGTAATTGCTGTACCAAAATCTGCTAGCATGGCGCGGTGACGTAGTTACTCTGGAAGTCTCAACAGACGAGTCATGGCGTCTGCAGCGACTTCGTGTGTGCGCACGTGCAAGCTCTCGATGTTTGTCAGAAATCCACTCGGTGCTGGCTTGTAGAAATAAACTACTATAAGTGTGCTTATATTTACCCCAGGCCAATAATTTTGGCAATAGGTTTAGCGCATTTTTTGTAGTTGACGATGGGTGGGTTTCCACCCACCACGCACTTCCATCTAATTTAGTTGTTGATATAATAAAATTATATAACTTTTGCATTGTTCAATTCTGGCACTATACACAAAGATCCGAATACGAAACATGATATTTTACGCCATCAAATCAAGTATTTACTGTTTATAACATTATAATTCCCTCGCGTAGCGTAACAAACGCGCTTTTGGCGCATTATGATTCATACATTTTAATAAAGCATAAATTAGCCATCATAATATTCCATGACATAGTTATATTTTAGATCTTAATGTTTATAAACAACGTAAATAGTTTCTTGTTTTATTATTATTTAGCATCCGCTACATGACTAATGCGTTGTGGAATTGGTTTGCTCTGCACCTTAACGCTGAATAAATACTGTAGGTGTAACTACTAATCTTAATATTACTACTTCTACAAGGCTAGGTGCTCGTTGAATTTTATAGGAGTTCTGATGATTATTTTAAAGGAATCCAGCACAAATTAATACCTACACAACAAAAATGCGTTAACAACTTTTTAAAAAATAATATGTGAGAGTTATTCCGGTCGGAATCAGATCCGCCTTCCGAAAATGTTCGGGATCCGAGCAAAAATGCAAAATATTTAGTGGATCAGACAAAAATTAAAAACAGCAGGGCATCGGTTGTGGGCATGGAACGCATACTATACGCATAACTAAAAAAAACACCGTCACGCCTATATTCCCCAAGCGGGGGTGGCAAAAGTGTACTGTGTATATATATATACCCACTTTTCGCCAACAGTGTTAGATCCCACAATACCAGCTGATACTTTTTTTAATTATTATCAAATAACTCACCTTCCGTTATCTGTCTTAAATAATTGAGACTATTTTGGTAAATTTAAACTAATAAATCGTTAAGATATGTATAGTTCCGTGGTCCTCGAAGATGAGTGATTGTAATATCTGATTACAGGGTGGCACATCTATAAAATCACAAAGCACTTAGTCATTATCGCCATTATTCAAAATTACAATAATTTAGGAAATAATCAGCCATTAATAAAGTTAAACAATAATTCTTATGTAGAGCTCCTTAAACGAAAAGTAAAAGAAAATAAACCCTGGCTATAATCACATGACAAATTTAATCGAATCCTTATACGGTTCAATTTGGCCCATGTCAAAACGTCGGTCATCCTGCAAAGCTATAAAGGTCATAAGGCCATCATCACCCAACACCAACAAAAACCACAAAGCCCCAACGGAAAGTACCGTAACCTAACCATACATGCAAACACTCCAAAAGGTATAGGATGTTTACAAGACTTTTTAGAATCGCTATTTATATCATACCATTGGCTACCGTCATGAATCAGAGTTTTGTAAACAATCTATTTCTGTTGGCAGTTATATTTGCGAGAGCAATTGCCAATTTCGGTGCTTCAGCTGACTGGGCTCATCGACCTGGGACAGAAGGATGCCGGGAATCACGGAGAGGTACGAGCGGACAATTGAGTCATCTGCATAGCCGCCGGCGCAGGAAGATAGTCGTTACGCGCAGACTGCAAGATTGCCGCGGCTAACTTTAGACTGTACTATATCCTGTGACCTAGACTTTTTAAACGCTGGATATAAAGAACTGGCGGTGTTAGGTTCCTTATGTGTATTATGCAACGTGGGATTTGGATATTATAATTCAGCATCTGGGTTCGACATGAAAAGTTGCTCTAAGATCTTGGGTTTTTTCAATAAATTTATAAACTTTTATTGCTAAAATGCTTATTATAATTATATTATATTGCTATTTCCGTTCCTCGTCGTTGTTTTACCCCTTCCATTCCACGTCAAGAGGACACAAAACCAGTCGCCCACGCCCTACGCTTGCACACGTCTGGAAGTGTCTCCTTCATACCAGACAAGTCAGTCGAAAGCCAATCCTCTCGAGTTAACCCAATGGCAACTACACAAATAAATAGCAAACCACTCAGACGTGATAACTAGTGGAGGTTAACTCTACCTGAGGTTTAACGAAGTAAATAGCGGCTAACAATGTATCTTAGTAGTTGATAAATATCGGATAACTGTTAGTTTCGTGATTTAGTTGGATTGTTGAAAGGCGCCCGGCTACTAGTAGGTGCTATTCGAACCTGTATCATCAATTCAAACTTGTATCAGTGAAGTAAGGAGATCAGTGAGATTCGGAACGATATTTATTTCCAAGTATAAGCTCCAAGCATTTCTTCACACAATGTAGAATTGTAAAATATAGTTTCACGATAACGTAAAAATAACACTGTTAAATGAATCTCGTCTCTAAAAAGAGAGTGCATCTATGTTGCGTAAAGATTAAAAAAGCACTGTTTCATGAAATATATAGTTTGATGATAGATATCGATTACCAAACCATACACTAGTTATAATTTATTTTATTAATCAATTAATTTTTACTTGATTGCAAAGGGGGAGGGTTATATTTTTCGACTGTATATTTGTATGAATATTGAATTTAAAAGGCTTGAGCAAAGAAAGCATAAAGGATTTAATGGGTTTTAAAATGTTGGGTGTCGTTAGATTCGTGTTTATTGTGCGAATGTCGTAGGGTTTATAATAATTTATTCTTGTTACATAATATTTCACCAGAATATAGCGCACGAGAGATTAACAAGATTTATTAGACGATTATCGATTTGGCTCTCGTCCTCACCTCGAAATACACTCAAACAAAAATTATCAGTACATTTGCGTATCAGAACACTGTAAACAAACCGGTGATTATACTCAAATTAATCATACACGACCATAACAAGGCGGAGGTGCCAATTCCTGAAACTAAAGAATTGTATTTGATTTTAGGAGGGCCCCTTGTATTGGTATTTGGTTTACTAATTATGCTGTGTGCGTACTTATTGCGTTTAGATAGTAATAATAATAGATAGAATAGTGATGACCGAATATTCAGGTGTTGCGTCCTGTATTAGGTAGAACATGAAGACTGCCTGACCGGCAAGCGATCTGCCAATATGGTACACATATTATCTAAAATATTATTAACGGGTGACCGGTAATGGTATGAAATATTATGATAAAAGAATATAGATACTAAAATTACAAGAAGACTTAAGAATATATATTAGTTACATAAATTTATGGAATTTCGCCAGTATATTTTTCTTAAAGAAGGCCACGGCTTCACGAGAATTTGACAATGTTTATTGTAGCTATTGACCAAAGTTATTAGGATTAACGCAATATCTGTTACGCGGCTGGAACGGTTACTGATAAACGACATTACACATGTGAACATTTTATTTCTACATAAACATGAGAAAAATATAAATAAACTTTAATCTGCAAAATGGTTTTTTTTTAGTTAAGTGAATTTTCAGATGCAAATCTTACCAATTTGTAATAGGTTAGATAAACTGTATAACTTAAATTATATTTCTTTAATTTCAGGAGGCAGAGGAATGGGCTCGGCGACAGAATGGGCCTATGGTTAACCCGTCCTTCGAACCAGACGACTTCGCACCACAATGGTAAGTAACTCCGCCCATTTGGTACACGAGACCTCATATAATTCGTTTCTTTTCCTTTTTAAGATAAAGATAGCCCAACACTAGGAATTATTCCCGTATGGCGGGTGCGCTTACAAACACTTGTTTCACATGCACAAACATCCAGACCGAAGCAAACATTTGTGAATCACACAAAGGTTTGTTCCGTGCGGGGATCGAACCCGTAACTGTTCGATCCAGTGGGTGGAGTGGCTTCAGCTTTAAACCACTGGAACAAGCTGTCCGTCAATTATGTACTTAGTTGCAGTTACAATTCTAGGTATGTTGGTACACAAACTAACAAGACTGCTTTCCATCTTCAGCCCAAAAACGTCCACTGTAGGACTAACACCTTTACGTTACTGATTTACATTTGCACTTCTTATGTCTGATCAAGCAAGTTCTGCCTCCGACAAGTTAGCTTACTGTTGATTCATTGGGAATTTGGGTTATATTTCTAACTTAAACGCGATAATTAACTGGTGGTGCGACTACGGGACTCACGGGCGAAATGTTGATAGCTTATAACAGCGATGACGTCACAGCTTAATTGCCCATTGTGCCTGTATTTATTGTCGCCAACTTTGATTCACAATAACAGATATCAAAGATCCTAATCAGCACAGAATAGCAGTGCGTGTTATTCCATTATTCTATAACTTGGTATGATACCACCAGCCCGAAACACGGCTAGGTGCGGTACAAAAGAGTCGAAAATGTTGCAGGTTTAGTAAATTGAGCTTAATAGGCCACTCGAGGACTCGATTCTCTTTAATATGATTAAACCTATTCCATTGCATGATATTTCAATAATTCAAGCTTTTGCCCATGGCTGCGGCCAAATAATCCTTGGTCGATATCTTTCTTAACTTCGTAATATGACATCACACCGCAAACCAAAAATACGAACTAAGCATCATGTTACCTAACCTACCGCATTTCCTTGTTCCTGAGCATAGGGCATTAGGTATTTAAATACAAGAATTGATGGCAAATAAGCCACGTAATTGTAAATCAATAGCAGTAACAGAATCCGTATCCTAGCAATGCTGCAGGTGACAGGCGATGGAGGGGTACGTCGACACCGCCCTGCTCGTCCCTCCGAGCTTAAGCTTTCTTTTAAAATAATCTTTACATTTTTATTGTAAATAGTGTCACAATGTGAGCGGAGTAGAAACTTAAATTAAATGGACAAAGGGTAATTCTACAGGGTTGAGAATCACGGATTCTCAACGTGATATTTGTAAAATTAATTTATTTTATTTTTGTAACCCAACTGTTAACTGTTTTAAAACCCAACAAAAATTCTTCTAGAATGCAGTGTAATGGCGGTCGTGTATTTAAAATCTAAAATCTTATTAAGGCACCCACAGGACAGACTTGCCTAGTGTGGGGCCACTGTTAATAATATGGTAAACATTCGCTTGTTAAATAAATGATTTTGTGATTTTATTAATGGACAAACAAATAGCTAAGCGTCGAAGTACTAAATAAGTAATAATTTTACCCAAAATCTCTCAGATGATTTTCCAACTAATGGTGTCTAATAAATCTTCAATAGATGGACGTCTTTAAAACTTCCTAGCATAATCTCTCTCGTTTCTTCCACAGTCTATCACCAGTGCAGGACAAGAAGAAGAGGCCGGGGGACAAGGGCATCTTCCTCGTCAACATGAAGGAGAAGGACCTGCAGGAGGTGGAGGAGTATGAGCCTTACGACAATAGAGTCGTGGACCATCCTACCACGTGAGTCCGACATTAAAATTAACATTTTGTGGAGGTTTAACGTTAGCCCCAGTGGAACGGATGAGTTTACACCCCAGTACATTTAGATGTTCCTTCAATTAAAAGGTTCTAGTGTGAAAAGAGAAATACTCATGATTGAGTAAGCTACGAAATGTATTTGTTTTTATTTGATATAAAATATCTTACAACTATAAAATGTGTTCGACATGTTTTGTCAAAATAAGAAAATACCTTTATTTGCAAAGCGAGTGATGCAAGGCAGGAATTTAAATGTACACTTTCTACACACAATAATTTAGTAAGTAATGGATTTTAGAATTGAAAATATTATAATCATCATCATCATCATCATCATCTCAGCCTATACTTGTCCACTGCTGAACATAGGCCTTCCCAATCGCTTTCCAGCGTAACCGGTCCGATGCCACCTGCATCCAACGACTTATAATAAATAATATCACATAACAACCTGGGCCTTTATTCGCTATGACAATTTAAACACGAAACAAGACGTGTTATCAAACATACGTGTTATTGGCGTGGAATGGAATTCTGTATGCCACTGTCAGATTTGAAAACATGACAAGGCTCGTCACACGCCATGTTTCGAACTGTCAAAATAACACGCTCCGCGCTTGCGTGTTATTGAAAACATGTTAAAAACTTGCTAAGGTAGTTCAATGTAAACAAACATTTTTAAATAGTTTTATTGCAATTTAAATGATATATTATGATCATCGCGTCGTCGTCGTAGTAATAAATTATTACTCATAACCAGTGACATTGGAAAATTGTGGTGGCTCATCTATTAAAGTGAACTTCTCAATTTCAACAATAGTGTACACATTTATCTTAAAAATATGGTGTTTTGTTTTAGTTTGTAGTCACAATGAACCGGACGAAAGCTTCTACAGCCCAATTAGCATATTTACCCACCCACAGGTGGAATCTGGGTACACCAATTGTTCTCCTCAAGGAAGGTCATCGAGAAATGTGGAAAGACCTAACCTACCAATTAAATGCGTTAGGAGGCCCATTTAAAACTGTGATCATAAAAAACAGGTACGTATCTACTAAAATAAATGTGACTTTTGTTATTTTATAAAGACAAATAATTTGTGGTGTGCTACATTATTGATTTTGTGGTAATTTAAATATTTGTATCATTGGTTTAATTATAGGGCATAGGTGGATGATGTTGACCTAAAATAACATAATAGGCTATTTTTCATTATCAATTTTCATTACAAGTAGAATGTAGGGTTATTATAATGCATTTTCTATTAGTGAGTCTTAATTGTTCATCAAATAATGTGTTGCATATATTATGAAGCACTAATTTTGCATCTAATATCATATCTTTCATATGAAACTTCTTTTACAGAATTGCTGATGGTTGAGAAAATTAGAACACCCAAGTTGACCCATTCTTGTAGAGGAAGATGTGCGGTGATGTCATGTGTGATGGGAATTTTTATACTAATGAATTAAAGAAAAATGTTTTCATTTCAATTTGTTTTTCAATTATAGCTGCATAATTATGGTGTGGTAACCTTGGTAGCAAACTGGAACCATTACTGTGTGGTATACCAAACTGTATAATTTTAAATGTTTGTTGTTCAAATCAAATAAAATAGCATTTATTGTGGTCATAGGTTACAAAGATGGTATGTGTTGTTGTTCTGATGAGGACTTACAAGTTTCCATTTAACAATACCAAATGACTTGCATGTGATTATTGATTTGTTATTCATAAATAAAACTTGTTGATTTACCAATTACTTTTGTTTCATTTATATACATACCTGCCCCGCAGGGGATCTAGCTTGATGATGTTTTTATTATTTTATTTTCTTTATTAATTATTTAATTTAGATAGATACATAGATTATGTATCTATCTATGTATCTGTGTATATAGATAGCTAGTAAAGATAAAGATACATAGTAAATAAACTAAATAAAAAAGTATACCTTTTAAATCACTGTATGTATATTTGCAAAACAAACTTTAAAACAAAAAATAAACACCGTCACGCCGGTATTCCCGGAGTGGGGGGCAGAAGGGCATAGGGGCAACTAGGTTCAGGGAGGACCGGCCTCGACTTGGGCTGTTGCTATGGGGGAAGGCATACATTAGGTGTCTCGCCGTGGTGAACATGAAAGAAACTTGTCCGCTGGCCAGTGCAGAGATGCACTGGCCAGCGGACAAGGGATTCTTCCACGTCGCCGGCGAGGTCGGTGTCTAATCCTGTGTGTGATATCGGTATCTGATAGGAGGGAAGTAAGGGCATTGTAAGGGTTGCTGAAAATATGGCGCGGGCAGCAATAACGGCTGATAGGAGGCGAGTCAAGTGTGTAGGCGGCAGCAGCTAAAAAGGGCTTTTATATAGGTGCGAATAGGTTCAAGGCTGAGATCGGAATGGTGCTAGGTTTAGTCTGGTTTTTCTTAAGTGGCCAATTTTATGAAAAAACATAGTGTGACAACTAAAGACACTAAAGTGGTCGGTTCGGACGAAGAGCAAGGATTGGGGAATTAATGAATGAATAAAATAAACTAATTTTGAACCAATTGTATTGCCTTAAGTTATCATACAATATTTTTATGTAAAATTGACCACTTAAAAAAAACAGACTATATATATGTGTGGGACAAGTCTTTGTTTGTTTAGGTGTGGGTATAGGATATTGTATTTGACATTCGTACGTTCTAAAACTTGGATCTTTGTTTAATGTTAATTAAAGTTGCCTTTTTTATATCTGGCCCTACTTATTTACTTAGTTTTCAATAGACACATACTTCAAACCATGTTATCAGCACATATAAATATATTTTTACCGAAATTGAATAAGTTGAAACGAATATTCGAAAAACCGATACTTTACCGAAATTAACAGATGTAATATTATGAACGAATCCAGCGAAATCTCAAATTAAAACTAAAATTGCCGTAGACAACATTCCTTACGGCATACCGAATACCATTTTGTAATTCCACGCGAAGGCTCGTCAAGGAAGCGTGTTTATGTTTACTGCTTGTTATGACGTCACACGTTACTTGCGGGGAATATCATGTGGCATAGCGAATAAAGGCCCTGGGATATCGCTGAATACATCGAACGTACTAAATAAAAGTGCGCATGGCGTTTTTTATTTCTCTTAGTTATCAAATGTCTTTCACGATCTTTGGGAATGCTTATGTCCTACCATAGATTTATTTCGATTTAAACACAGGATATTCATGTATTCCTATAAGAGCTTAACTTTACAAACACGTTTATGCGCGCGATACAAAATTCTTCTGATAGTTGATATACACACACATTGGAACATCGTACGCAACGTCCGCTGTGCAATATCTCTCATTTTGAGATTTATCTAATGAACAGTGCGCGTAAAGTGCTGTGCGCAAGTGCTAGAAATACTATGATGTTGCGCGCTACGCGTAAGCTCTAAAAACACACATGTCTTACGCCTTCCCACGTTGATCTGGATAGCGCATCGTGACGTGGCGTGAATTTAATGCATTTGTTTCCATATAACATTGATCGTCCAAATGGCTTGTAGATTGCCAAAATTCGTGGGGGTGCGTAAACTGGCTTGTCCTAATAAATTTATCTGAAACAACGGGTTTTTTTCAGCAAATGCGATTCGTTTAGACTAAATTGGCTAGAAATTGATTTACACTTAAGCTAGTTTATTTAGCCTCAAGATGCAATCTATCTCCTTGCCAAATTAAATCAAAATCTGTTCAATGGCCTAGATCTGAAAAGGTGAGAAACAAACTGTTTCTTTCACATTTATTCAATTAGTAAATATGGATTTCATGTATCAGAACTTCCATAAATCCTACCTTCAAGTTTGGAAGGTAATGTGGTTTAAGTCAACATCGTTTAATAACCGAAATTATCACGTCTACGTAATTAATACGTACGATAATTAACGTAATTATTGTCAAAATGTTGATTCATGATTAATGAATCATACAGTTGGGAACTTGTGCAATCTACTTCCTATATCGATTTCCTTTCGCCGTTTCGCCGCATGCAACAAGGCTTTTTCCTTATATTGTTTGAAAACGCGACTTGCCTATCTTTATAGTTATTACCCTCTGTGTGTCTGTCTGACTTTGAGTGCAATGGTTTCATCCTTTAGTCGACTTTTTCAGACGAAAATGTACGTAGATGAATGTACCTGTACACATCACTCGCGGGGAAGGCAGAAAGCAAAGAGAGCCAATATTGTATTTACAAACATCTCTTAACAGCTCTCACCCGAGTTCCATAGTAAAGGGGAACAATAAAGATTTTATATCTTTGAAAAGAAAACATTCTTTATAAATATTATTTTAACACTGTCTCGTCTGCTACACCTACCCATGTAAATTTCTTTACCTACCCTCTCGAGGAATACCTCAATTTAACTTTCTATGTCTACTCTAACTCTCAATTTATCTATCTATACATAGGAAGTTTGCGAGACCAATTATTAAAGTCTACACCGTTTGTCTCTTTTTTATAATCACGAATTGCTTCAAAGCAAAATGATTTGTATTAGCAAATTAGGTACTACAACTTTTTATACGTACTTAGCGCGATATGACTCGTTTAGTACCTACGGTACAGGAATGTGATTGTGTGTGACTTTTTAAGTCTGAATCTTAAGATGCATATGTCCAGTAGTAAAATGATTACGGATGATGACAATGAAGTCTAAGTCTAAGCGACAAGAACAGTGTGATAAAAATAAGTTCAAATAAAAATAACAATCGACAAGAAAACATTCTGAACTCGTTCGTCTCAAGGCTCTAAGGCACTTAGGTATTTTTATCGCAAACCATAATGTGATTGTAATAAGTAGGCAATGTCTCCAAGATAAACTGCCTTCGTAGGTATAGGAAACAGTTGCTATTTCCGCATTACAAACTTAGAGAATTCAACTGTCGTAACATAAGTAGACCTTTGGCCATGGAAGATCAAGAATGTTATTATTATGACTATACCATAGTCGTTTGGAACAATATATTTCTTTCTTCTACAGA
This sequence comes from Phalera bucephala, assembly GCA_905147815.2. Lineage (NCBI taxonomy): Eukaryota > Metazoa > Arthropoda > Insecta > Lepidoptera > Notodontidae > Phalera > Phalera bucephala. The sequence goes on along the minus strand of LR990609.1, from coordinate 1,791,034 downwards.
AATATTAAACAGTTAACAAAAATCTTACAAGCGCGACGGACGGTTTAACCTTCTTTCAAATTCTATAAGAAGTTAAAGTGGGACTATTTTGCTACCCGACTCCAAAATAGGTCCGGGCAACGTATTCAGATACTATTGTGGTACCCAGAACCGGGGAGCCTGGGACTACGCAATGCTTTATTATTTAATTTATCCTGAAACCATTAAGTGGTTTAGAGCTCCGGCAGTTCTATAGTACACATGCTTGTGACTGGAAATCCTAAATAATCTTGTCTATTGCACAGATTTTCCTCCTAATTATTATACAGAATATGCGTCAAACGACATATCCAAATTCGAGGAATTCTGCTACCATTTACCTAATATAAACTTTTTGGATACTTATCAGAATGAGCTAAGCGTGATACCGACGTCAACATATGTATTAACCTACGTGTGTACATGTGACACTAACGCGACGCGCATACTTATAATGATCTGTTTAATTGCAAATCGAAGGTTTGCCTGCGGTCACATTGGCATGCTAACCGGTCAATATTACGGAAAAACACATAAATAATGCAAAATAATTACGATCGAACATAATCTTTTCTACCAGAGAACTTTGATTTTACACCGTCACGCCGTACACCCACTTTTCGCCGATGATGTTAGGTCCCATGTAATAGGGGGTGAGCCTATTGCCATATACCGGGCGCAATTCCAGACTCCGGACTCATACTGGGAAATTTTCATTAGAAACTTTGATTTTAGATAAAGATAACTTTTCATAAAAGAAAAATGAATAACTCTGTTAAACCATCTTAAGTATTTCCATTCCGATCTCGGTCTGGAACCTATTGGAGCCTATATTAAAAAGGCGACATTCTGCTACTCCGATATTCTTTTGCACATGCATATTCTCACCGTCCTTCCCGATGCTGTTACTTCTCTTCTTTTGAATACAGATACCGTGCACAGAATCAGACACCGACTTGCAGGCGAGGTCGGCGTCTGATCCTTAAGAATCCCCTGCCCGCCGGCCGGTGCAGAGCACCACAGCGAGACACCTAGTATATGGGCATATACCCCATAGCGTCTACTCATGCCGAAGCCGTTATTCCCTGAAGCGCTCTTAAGCTAGTCGCCCCGTTGCCCTTCTCGCTCGAGCGTAGTGGTTGCATTCTCGCCCTTTTGTCCGTTGAAGCTGTAAAGGCCCCGCAGCCAACAGCGTACGTAGACCACTCACACACCCAAAAAACAAATCGTAAGCCATTCAGATAGCTAAATGCTAATCTACAATCTCACCACAAGCTTACCAATTGACAAGCAGACGCAAAACTTGAGGTTAGACAAGCAGTCGTACCGAATGGCTAACAGAAAATAATAGCAAATAATGGATTTAATGCAAATCAAAAGTGTGCATTTTGTTAATTGGGCATTTATCGGCTAAGCCTTAAAAACACTAAGAATGCTCAGTGACATATTACTGACCACGGAATAGATCTTTGTTTGTTATGTGTCGCTGGCCGTATGTACCTATCCCTACTTACAAAATTTTCTAATTTATAGTAAGTACCTATGTTAATTACGAATTCGAGATCACGGCTACCTTGTAACACGTACAGGATAATCTTATTATTCATGTGAATAAGACAACATAGTTGGAATACTGATTTCAAACGAGTTCCATTACTGTTTTAAAATGATCAGTAAGCACGCTATTATTCTAGCTATAAAAACTGCGATGAATCACGGAAGTATTTTCGTAGTCTTTAATTGTTCATTTAATAGCTCGATTCGGATGAATTGTTATCAAATGTAGGATCGCGAATGCTGTTATTAAAATAAATAAGGATTTTTCCTTAAAATCGCCGATATGAATGAGGATTTCCATGACCTAGTTACTTAGAACGTCGACGCTACCGTGCTTAAACGAATTTTAAACGTAGGAAGGTGACGATAAATGCTAGAAAATGTATTAGAAGTAGTATCTAGGTAATACGTAAACATTCTTAGTCTAAGCAAAAATTATTTCATGCGCCGCCTTTTTCAATAAAATTAGAGCCATACATCAAAGTGGTTATATTCTCTTGGAATCAAAGTCAAAACTCATTTATTTGTATATGCAATAAAAAAGCAATTACAAACGTCAGAATTCTGTACCTTCAGTGATATGTGATACTAGTCTAGACAGTCTAGATAAGAAAAACATAGTTTTAAGAAAATCGACTTTAAAGTTTTGAAAATTCCTCTCATCATTTCTTCTTCACAAAGGTTAATTAAGTATTGATTACGGTTATTAATAGACAAGACAAGATTGTTTCTATAACTTCAGTGAAAGGTACAACTCGAGTTGTAGTACTTTTGATATTTTTGCACATGCATCAATCTGATCCCCATGGTTCTAAGGCTTAAATGAGAAAGATTTTTTGGTTATATTAATATAACTAACCATTTTTCAGAATTAACAATGTGATAAGAAAATATATTTTCAATGGTCACATAGTGAACTGAACTGTATGTTCAATTTTTTTTTGCATTATTTATTCAACTGCATTTACCCCATTTTCACGATTAACAAAAATAGTGCAAACATGGTGCAAATCGATATAATTACATATGTATCAGTGAACACCAGTGTAGTTCAATAAATGATGAGTTCATTTTTTAAATACGGTTTACATGTCATTCGGCACCACTTCGACACTAAACCAAAACCAAGTGTGTAATGATTCATTTAACACAATTTACACAAAAAAGTATGAAAAAAACTTATCGTATGTCACGATGATGTTTTTATACACTTTTGTGTAAATAAATGTTAATTTATCTATTATATAGTAAGTACCTATGTTAATATACTATACTATATATACTATACTACAATATACGCAATAATTGACTGTTGAAACTTAACATTTCCAACCTGTAAAACGGGTGATGATGCCCACGGGTATAAGGTTCGGCAGGTACGACGCGCCGTTTTGACGGCGCTGTCGACCTTTCCCTAGTGTTCGACGACTAGTCGGAGTTTGGTTTTAAAACCACGCCTTTTTGTCGTTCGTGGTAAGACTGGTGGATACCTAACGATGACAACTAAGCGAGTCTTGAGCGGGACCCGAGTGCTCACCTCCCTCCTTCAGAGGGCGGCTAACTCGGAAGGGTTTGAGTTCTGGCCGTGGGCACTACCCTAGTCAGACCTCGTCCTTACACCAGGACCTACCTTTTCCCTTCCCGAAATCCTATTCTCCGTGCGGCAGTTCTCTTCGCCCTGGAGCAGTTAGTGATAGGCGTACACCCTGTCGCACACAAGTTTGGCGACAAACGCACAACTAGGCTCACGGTAGCACACGACCCCTCCCCCCTCGCCTACACCCGTCGGCCCAGGCTTTACTCCTCCCCGGTGCAAGGTCCAGCCCCTGGGACTTAGGGTTTCCACTCCCTTCATCCGCCCTGCCATATCCCTTCTGGATATGGCAGTTAACTACTCACCAGAGTTCCTTCGGAGCCCCCGCTCTGCCGGACGCGTCGCCGGTCGGGTGTCCCGAGACAACCAACTAGAGATGAGTCGTATTTACTAAAGCAGATCCGAAGAACAGGTGATTTAAAAGAATAGGCGGGACCTAATCCAATTCTGACAATACTTAATCCACCTAATATTCATATTCAATAAAAACTATAAACTAATGTTTAGCCGTTTAGCGCGCTCACTCACACCTGTTCCCGCGCTATCTCACTCACTCATATGCTATAACGTCTTCGCTATTCCGCTTACCTGTAAAGGCGGAGGGAGCGAGACAGCTCTATACAACGCGTATTGATATAAAACAAATGTAAATATAATGAATTGAAATCTTTTAAATACGTCATTTTGCGAACGCTAAACTTTTGCAAATTATTTAATTTCGCAAGACTCAAAACTTCATACATTCGTAATATAACAGTCCTAGGCCTGTAAAAAGTATGAAGGGAAGACACCAATTCATCACTAATATATAGCAATTCAAATTCAAAGCAACTAATATATAGCAACCAATTTCGTGTTAAAATATCGCTAATAAAAATGAAATACTTTTTGATTTTAACTTCCATGTACCGTACTTAACTAACACAACAATTTAACATTCAATTAATTCAAATATTGATAATTCGATATCAGGATTTGATATAGAATAGGCGGATTGAGATCATCAAGTAACATTATGTGTATAAGATCATTGAGATTAGGTGGAATAGGTATTTGGATCAGGTATTCATGCAGACTAGGAACAGGTGTACTTAGTACCTGATTTACCTAATACGACCCATCTCTACAACCAACTACTACGCGACCCCCTCTCCTCCCGCGCCCCCGCAACCGGCGATCGCACTGCGCTATGTGTGAGGCCGCGCGCCGCGCCCTCCGGGCGGCCCTGTCTCTGCGTGCGGTTCAGAGCCTCACTCGGACTCCGATATGGAGGTCGAGCCGGCATCGGCCCGCCGTGCCCCCCCCCCTCGTCATCTTCATCAGATGACGACTTCATTCCCGTCTTAAACGGGAAAAAGCGTGCGCGCAAGCCGCGTGACTCGCCACCCCCGAAAATCCAGAGAGCCGGAAGCGACGTTGCTTCCCCCGGCCCTGGTACCCCCGCGCCCCAGCCGTCTTTCAACGTGGCCCCGTGGAATACCACCCTCTTCGCGCCCCGCGCGTCCGACCAATCCTCCCTCACCCCTTGTCATCCAAGACAAGAGCGCCTGGGAGCGTATGTCCAAGGCGATCTATAATCGCCACATCAATTATACCCATGCGCGATCCACCGCGCAAGGGATAACTGTAAAGATGGCGTCCTCAGACGACCACCGCCGCCTGTACCACGTCCTCCGTGCCGAGAAAATCGGCCACCACTCTTATGCCCTTGAGGAGGAGAGAGAGCTCAGGGTGGTCATTCGTGGCCTCCCCAAGGAGCTGGACACCTCCGTTATCAAGGAGGACCTCCTGGCCCAAGACCAGGTACACCAGGTGCACATGATGGTTAAGGGCCACAACAAACAGACATACGATATAGTGCTAGTCTTCTCGACCGCACTGTGGCCGGTCGCAAGGTCTTTGACATAAAGACCGTATGCCACATCTCTGACCTCTCCGTGGAGGCCCCACACAAACGTGGCACATCCGGGCAGTGCCACAACTGTCAGCTGTATGGGCACTCTGCCCGTAACTGCTACGCGCGCCCTCGATGCGTCAAATGTGTCGGGGACCACGTGACCTCGCAATGCTCCCGCTCGCCCGCGGTCGACGCCGCCCTCGTGTGGCAGCTCGCCCCCCAGCGCCTTCAGCGCAACACCCTCCCGCACTCTCACCCGGCACCCTCAGCGCCCCTCCCCCTAGCGGCTTCAGCCCCCCGCGCTCCCGCGGCCCAGGCGCTGACGTCTTCGCCTCCGCTTAAGCCGGCACTCGGCACCAACGCGTGGGCGAAGCTGCTCCCCTCGCCCACCTGTGGGCCCCGCACATCTCCCCAAACCCATGCCGTTGGTTGCGCCTCCTCCGCAAACCGACGCCGTCGCGGACTTTATTATGCTGGACAAGATGTATGGCTCGGTATGCGTCAATAGGATTCGCGAGCTGGCCCAAAGGCTCCGCACCGCTACTAGCTGGGAAGAGCAATTCACCCTGTTTATGACGTACATGGACGTTTACGACGCCATAGCCTCTCTTGAAACCCATCGCCCCTACAATCCATAATGGATTTAAGACCTTCCCGTCTTAAGCCCCATAGCCTATACCTGGCGTTCTTTAACGCTGGCGGCTTCCACTCCCAACGTGACCAGGTTGGTGATTTCCTCCGGGATCATCGAGTGGACATCCTTCTGGTGCAGGAAACCTTCCTCAAGCCTGCCCATCGCAATCCTAGGATCGCAAACTACAACCTCATGCGTAATGACAGAATCGGCTCCCGTGGTGGCGGTACTGAGAGTACCGCCTCCACGGGAGCCGATTTACTACAAGAGGTCCCTGCACTATATTCCTGTCGACCCCCCTGCGCTCACCAACATCGAAGCCTCTGTCTGACGTATTTCCCTCACTGGGCATCAATCCATTGTGATCGCCTCCGTCTATCTTCCTCCCTCTAAACTCGTCCTCAGGAGTGATTTCGAAGCACTCTGTAATCTGGGAGGCGCCGTCATTCTGGCGTTGACTTCAATTGCAAGCACGTGGCTTATAATTGCCTCACCACTTCCCCTAACGATAGGAGCCTTGACGCCCTGGTCGACCAGCTCGACTTTGACGTCATCGTGCCTATGCACCCCACTCACTATCGGAACAACATCGACCACCGTCTTAATCGCCTGGACATGGCACTTCTGAAGGGCCCCTTACGGTTGCGCTCCTTGGAGATAGTCCATGAGCTGGACTCTTACCACCGACCTGTAGTTATGAGACTCGTTCCTCCGTCCACCCCTCAGCCCACTTCCTTTCAGCTCGGACTCCACCCCGTCCCCGCAGAATACCGATCAGGCTGTAAATGCCTTCACCGCCCATATCCAAGCAGCTGTCAGTCGGTCGTCAAAGCAAGTCGAGGCGGAGGATCTCAACCGCTTTAGCTAAAAATGCCTTATTCCGAGCGTACGACTCCTACCCCATCGAAGCCAACCGGGCCCGGATGCGCGCCTTACAACGTGATGTAAAGCGTCGTGTCGCGGAAGTCCGGAATGATAGTTGGAGTGACTTCTTAGAGGGCCTCACGCCACCACATCTGGCTTACTGGAAGCTGGCGCGTACCCTTAAATCCGACTCCATGTCTGACATGCCCCCGCTGATCCGCCGCTCAGGCGCAACCCCAGCCTTCGATGACGATGGATAGGCCGAGCTTCTCGCCGACACCCTCGAGAGCCAGTGCACTCCCAGCTCTCTTCCGGTTTACCCGGCTCATGTCTATTCGATCGACAGGGAAGTCGAGCGAAGGGCGTCCCTCCCCCCCACCAATTCCTTATCCCCTATTAGCCAGACCGATGTCGAGGACCTGATTAAAGGTCATAAACCGAAAAAGGCCCCCGGCTCCGACGGCATTTCTAATCGCGTATTCAAAAGCTCACCCGCCCAACTCATCTGCCTCTTAGTGGTCATCCTTAATGCCGCCATGACGAACTGCACCTTCCCCACTCAGTGGCAGGAGGCCGACGTTATAGGCATCCCTAAGCCTGAAAAACCTCGTAACCGTCCCACGAGTTACCGCCCCATCAGTCTCCTCAACTCTCTGGCAAAGATCTACGAGCCCTTTTCTTCGATGTCGCGAAGGCGTTCGACAAAGTTTGGCACAACGGCTTGATCTACAAATGGGTGTGCCGGACAGACTCGTACTCATCTTACGAGACTTCCTGTCGTATCGCGTCGAAATGACGCGGTCTAGCCCCCACTCCATACAAGCTGGTGTCCCACAAGGCTCAGCTCTCTGTAAAGGCTGAATAGGAGTGGGGCTATTCAGCCTTTACACGAACGATATTCCTCGTTAGAGTAAGGTATATCCGCTCTCTATGACTCGCATAGGAATAAGGGTTGCATAACCAGAAACCTTCAGGCAGCCGCCCACACCCTAGGGGATTGGTTCAGGAAGTGGCGTATTGAGGTGAATCCGGACAAGAGCGCTGCGGTGTTCTTCTCCAGAGGTGCCACCCCACGCCCTTCCCTGCCACCCCAGAATTAATCTCGGTCAAATGACTATGTTCGACCTACCTATTCCCTGGGTCAAACAGGTCAAATATCTAGGGGTCACCCTAAACAATACCATGACCTTCGGACCGCACATCAAGCGAGTCCGTAACCGAGCAGCCTTTGTGCTCGGCCGTTTTTACCCGACGATCTGCAAGCGGAGTAAAATGTCACTTAAGGTGACACTTTACAAAACTTGTATACGGCCCATTATGACGTACGCTTGTGAGGTGTTCGGGCACGCTGCCCGCTCTAACATCGATAGACTCCAAACGGTTCATTCCCGTTTCCTCCGCAAAGCCGTCGGAGCCCTGTGGTTCATACGGAACGTCGATCTCCATTTCGATCTCGGTCTCGAACCTATTAGCGCCTTTATTAAAAAGGCGACAACCCGATATTTCGCAAACGCGTCCAATCATATAAATCCGCTAATCTTAACTCCCCTCCTATCAGCCGCTACCGCCGTCCGCGGCATGTTCTTACCGACCCTCCCGATGCCCTTACATCCCTTCTTTCGGATACAGATACTGCACATAGGATTAGACAAGGACATCCTAGAGGCGCCCTTGAGCTAATTGCCCCCTTGCCCTTCTGACTCGAACGTAGTGGTTTCACGCTAGCCCTCTTGTCCAGTGAAGCTGTAAAGGCCTCGCGGCCAACAGCGTAGATCACTCACACACACACACACACCCACATCCAGTCGAAGCATGATTAGATTAAATCAATGTATCACAATCTATGTCAAAGTAGGCATTAGGACATCATAACATACAAGGAGATTTAGCTTATGAAACAGATTGGCGAGTAGAATATTCTGCCTGCAACGCCTGTCATCACATGAGCCTAAACACCTCTGTACTGCTATGATATCCTGGTAGTTTGAATAGGAAATTCTTTCAAATGTATTCATTCACCCGTCTTTTTCCAGTACGTATATCGTTTATATGAGCTAAGATTTTCTAGTCTGTTATGACGCCCTGATACTGACCGAAGATGATTAATTATATAGAAATATTCTTATTGACGGATATATAAACATTCATGAAATTTCCCCACTACATAGGAAAGTCTAAGAACCGAAAAAAATAATTCATGGGTTCTTGTAGAACCCGATTGTTTTATTTTTTAATGAACCCACTTACGAGGAGGGATCAAAAAGTAGTGAGAATGAGATAGAATATAATGACTATTGATAACTTAATCATTTATTTTTCTACATAGTTTCGGAGTCTCTCTACACACCGAGTCCAGCGCTTTTCCAAGGCTTCAATCCCGTTACCTTCAAATCGCAATGAATCTCTTGCGTCGTTAACTTTTTTAAACAGAGGTATTTAATAACGGCTCGCACTTCGTTTTTCTCCATTTTCGAGAACACGTTCCGACACGAAGCAAACAAATGACTACATTCAGAAAAAAACAAAAGAGAATCGAAGTTTTTTTTTTATTAATATTACAAATATGTATCTGAGCTATGCCTGCCAGTACTTTTTTTTATTTTTACCAAGGAGTATGTCGTTCTCACGACTTTTTGGTCCCTCCTAGTACTTCGCTAAGAATAAAATTTTACCAAAATAATATGCAAATAATTAACGGACCGACAAGTTAGTTGATTTCTTTGAAACAAACTGAAACAACGACTGTTTGTCGAAGCCGGTACACTCTGTCGGAGTTAAAAGCAAATTATAACTTGCTGACATTTATAATCAAATCGATGTTTTAGTTATTTCTTAATACTTTTTAGTCGGACTGAATTTATAAAGATAAAATGTTCGTATAAAAAAATTATGACGATGCAATAATAGAAAATGAGACGTAACAGGAATACCTATAGAATTATAAATAAAAATGATTTGAGAAGTAACAGAAATAACATTTTTTTTATGTAGGACGCAACTTTGTGGGATGAACGAAAAACATAACACACATTCGTACATACATACATGCATACATACACTCACGTCTTTATCAGGCTAGGGTAGGCAGAGACTACAGTTCGCCACACACTACGATTCTGACATACCTCTACCTACTTATTAAAATGTCCTAAAAGTTCAAATCAATTTTAATAAAGTAATTAAATAATTTAATCAGTATTTTTTTTTTATTTGTTTTTGAAAAACGTAGCCCCACACTAGGATTTATTCCTGTGTCGTGGGTGCGTTTACAAACATGAAAATTCACATACACAAATACCCAGACCGGAACAAATAATTGTGGATCACACAAAGATTTGTCCCGTGCGGGAATCGAACCCGCAACTACTAGACACAGTGGGCGGAGCGGCTTAAGCTCTTAACCACTGCGCTAAATCGTCCGTCAAGTAATTGTAGGACAATCATTCAGTAAGCTGTTCATCCGTATAAAATCGCTTACTTTTTCAACAGGAACCTAGAAACGTTCCTCCACCTGCTGAAGGGCAGTCTTGGGACCGGCATCCTGGCGATGCCCAAAGCGTTCTCCAACGCTGGGTACGTGGTCGGCTCCGTGGGCACGGTGGTCATCGGCGTGCTCTGCACCTACTGTATCCACATCCTCCTCGACTCGTGCTATGTGCTCTGCAAGCGGCGGAAAGTGCCCTCCCTCACGTATACTGCAGCAGCTGAGGCTGCTTTATCAGAGGGTCCTGATTGGTGCAAAGCCTGCGCTCCCTATTCTGGGTATGTACTGACACTAATTTTACACTTAAGTGCCTAAAAGATATAGTTTTGTATGCATTCTAAACTAAAAAGTGGTAGTAACGCGAAATTACTTAGGAAATTTGGTCAATAAGAATGTTAATCATTTGTGTTATGAGGATGGTTTAAATTGCATTGACAATATTATAATAATATTATCTGGTACCTATAATGTATTGCGTCTTTTGTTTTAGGCATATCGTGAACGTGTTCCTCTTGATATACCAGCTCGGCACTTGCTGCGTGTACGTCGTGTTCGTCGCGGAGAACATCCATCACGTGCTGACGAAGCACTTCGGCATAGATATAACAGTGTTTCAAGTGATGCTATGCATCCTCCTCCCATTGATCCTCATCAACTGGGTGCGCGACCTGAAATATCTCGCCCCGTTCTCGGCGATCGCTAACGCGGTGACTATTGTGAGCTTCGGCATAATATTATACTACATATTCAGGGAGATGCCCACCCTCGAAGGAAAAGTGCCTGCTGGAAAACTAGCCAATTTTCCACTATTCTTCGGGACTGTCCTATTTGCGTTAGAAGCTATTGGTGTGGTGAGTGCTATACAAATTTCAGTATTTTTCGTAGGTATTCCGTATAGTAGTCAATGTAATTATGACCTAGAGTAAACTCGTGACTAAGAAAATAATGCATTTGTAGATACATGACACGAACCAAAAATGGGAAAATCAAAAACAATTCGTGAAGCCTGTTGGGACTTTATAATCTTTGCTTACCCCGCAAGGGATCTGGCGTGATGATAAAGATGTGTAGAGAATTCTTTAAATATACCTAAGGCAAGAGACATGTGAAAGAGCAGTTGTCTCAATCAATATTGCAAAATCTTAATTTTTCAATGATCTTTATTTTATATGCGGCTCTTGTCAGATCCTGCCCCTTGAAAACGAGATGAAGACACCCAAGTCGTTTGTGGGCAAGTTCGGCGTACTAAACTGCGCCATGATTAGCATCATCATCCTGTACGTGAGCATGGGCCTATTCGGCTACCTGCAGTACGGCGACGCCGCTGAGGGCAGCATCACCCTCAACCTGCCTTCGGGCGTCGAAATGTAAGTACAATTTAACACTCTCGAGCATAATCTAATAAAACAGCTGATTTAGGTTGCTGTTTCAAATAGATTTCAGCCATGATAAAATCAGAAAGGCATTCCATTACAAATAAATTTCAGCATTTAACCTCTCCACCTTCTCACAGCCTCGCGAACGTGGTGCAGTGCCTGCTCGCGTTCGCGATCTTTATCACCCACGGGCTGGCCTGCTACGTGGCCATCGACATCCTGTGGAACGAGTACATCGGCGTACGCATGCTGAACAACAAGCACCGCATTATTTGGGAATTCGTGCTACGCACGCTCATTGTACTCCTCACCTGTAAGTATTAGTATGGGACTTCACCATAACACCGAAAACAGTGAAAGCCTCAGTGGCCTCAGTGGCACCGGTGACGATCAGCTCCTGCAGTCCAATCTGCAGACCAACGCGGCCTGCGTCCTGCACGCGCTATCCGGGCGGCGTCTGCACGCGCAATCATAGAGAGATACTGATCGCCGCCGGGGACTCCATGCGGCTGCGGCTGAACGCGATGGTTTGGCCGTACCCTAAGTTATCTATTAACAATATGTTTTTCTTCCAGTCGGCGTCGCCGCCGCAGTACCAGCTTTGGAGCTGTTCATCTCGCTCATCGGCGCTCTGTGTCTCTCCGCGCTCGGGCTGGCGTTCCCGGCATTCATCCAGAGCTGCACCTACTGGTACTACGTTTCCCGCTCCGAACGCATCCGCATGATCGTCAAAAACGCTATCGTCGTTGTATTTGGAATCCTAGGCCTCGTGGTCGGCACATGGACGTCTCTCGATCGCATCGTCGAAACCTTCGGCCACCTTGGCGAAGAAACCGATAACGCAACTTCCATTCTCAATCACACACTAACGCCCTAAGCCGTGGAACAGTGCGCCGTGGATAAACATTAGTGACAGTGCCGTTGTAGAACCGTCCCGGCAAGGTACAATGCAACCATCCTAGTTAGGTAGATAGTGATTTAAGTATTTTTTATCGACGTTTTCCAATGTGAACGCTAATATTATATAGTTTATTAGAGATGTATGTATTGGCCGCAGACTCGGATCAGATGGGGATTATGTAGTGTTCAGCATAAAGATGTCAGCATGCGCTCTATATGTATATGGATGTGAATCTGGACTTATGTACATTAAAATATCTCTGGTTAGGTACCTACAGGGATTTGGAGTAATGTTATAGATGGGTAGAAAAACGCTTGGGAACGGGTGTTTTTATAGTTATTGGAAGACAAGTTTCGACTCCTAGGGGTGTGTATAATTGCATACCTATTTGTTAGAAATTGAAGACCCGTTTCAGCGCTGAAGGTTCGTGTTCCCCTGCGTAGCGTACGCTTTTGAAGCAACACCTCGTCTGTTCCCAATGTGCGCCCAAATTGTTGACTTATATTAATCGTAAGACAGCTTTATTTTAGTGTTAGTGCGAAGTAGTAGTAGTAGTTTTTATTTTAATTATTGTTATTCTTTGATCTTTCTTATATGTCACTGGCTGACGTATTATATTTATCAAAGTTATATTATATGACTGATAAGAAATGGGACACATTGTAGGAGGTGATAGCCTTAAATATTCTCACCTACTTTTTAATTAACCATCTAATGTTAATCATTTTAGCATTTTATAAAATTGGAATTTTACAGATGTGTATTGTGCTGTATGTGTATAAGGCTTCAAAAACGAATGAAAATCGTAATCTGATGATTATATATACCTCCTTCAATATTTCGCCTCTCTAATCAGTAAAGCAGTAATAAGACCATCAAATGTAAAATACATTTTTTTTCTGTACCTATTTTTCCCTACCTAAATCTTCTATCTATTTTATTGATATAAATAAAAGGTACTAACGCTTCAGTGCGTGACGAAATCCGACAATTTATGATGAAGTTTTGAATATATTTGTGTTAGCTAGACAAGTAACTGCTGTTAAAATATTAGCAGCCCAACTCTAGAATCAGTCGATTTGAAAAAGCAACGCCGTTAAACGGCGATTCCGGGGCTTTTTTTTAATTTTAACTGACACGTAATATGTCATTGATTCCAAATAAGTGTATTCCAATGTCATTTATTTTTATCATAAGAATGGCTAGCTATAATTATATTTCTGTCTTTCGCGCGGACCAAACCCGCAACCACTCCACCCGAGCAAGCGAAGCAATGTTTATATTAATTTGTAGTACGCTTATTTGGAAGATACCTGACAGTGCCATATTTTTTCCTACTTCTCTATGAGCATTTAAATTGACGAACTCTTTTGATAACCATATTCATTAGCCATACTAAATGTAGGACGAATTTAATGAAGTCGCTATTGTATTGTCGGTACGTATAGGATACATTTATAGTAAATCGGTTGTTACTAATATTAAGTATCGTGTAGTTAATTAAGTCTTGGCTTCATTCAATAAGATTGGATGTCAGGTAGATGATGGCATTTTGTTATTGTGAACATAAGTACAACCAGTAGATAGGCCAATAAGTTTATTATATTTTGTTTATTCCTGTTTATGTTGAAGTCCATAAATTCAATTCTCATGAATACTAGACACCGCTAGTACCTATTGGTTTTTATTTGAATAGGTAAATAACAAATATACACTGCAATGCGAAGGTTTCTCATCCCTCGTTACACTCACTCTGCTCCCGTACCTGAAGCCGAAGCCAGTCCATCCAAAACATTTAGAAAAAGGTTTAGGTACTTTTTTATGTAAAGAGCCGTGTTGTGTGTGATGATAACCTTTATAAAAATAACGACTACACAATTTTATATATGGACTTTGAGTAAAACACGAACTATCCGCATTACACCAGATATTGTAGCATGACTATTTTTTTATAAAAAGTACCATCGCAGTTATCAATGTATTATTACAATTTTTACATTATTCAACAACTATATAGCTAAGATAGTCTAGTGTAACGTAATATAATAATAGCTAAAAGCGTGTATTTTTAAATAGTAAATTATTCGTCTATGTTGTCATACTAGTGCCGTAGGTAACGTAAGGAACATTGAATGTGCTTGTTAATTCGTATAAATAATCACCAAATAGGAGCAATAATGTAATTTAAAATTATGACCTCACTTAAAATTGTTACCGATTTATATTTTTGGTTTGGTTTTATATGACCGGGAAATATGCGACCAACATAATGTCGATGGACTTGACAAATTTGTGACAAATGTTTCTTAGCTATTTTGCGCAAAATAAACTTAACCAATACACATTAACTTACCGGTGTTAGCTACACGGGAGCAAGGTTGCCTGTACAAAAACTCGCAATTATCTGTTATGCTGATAAGGGAAGTTATTTCTTAATTTAATTAAACAAATGCTAATGAGTGTCTTGAAATAAGTGTCAGTTCAAGATAGCATCATATCGAGTGTGGTATACTGGTAGGTGTATTTCGTTAATTTGTAGTAGTAGTAAACTTGGTAGACAAACGCATGAAATTTAGCAATACGAGTAATAATATTATTTTGTTGATATATCTTATAATAATTGAAATCTAAGACGCGACAATAATCAATTGAGCCCTAAGCAATTCATCAAGATGTTTTTAAATTCATATATTATTTTTATAATTGCCGCATATTGCCGAGCTGTTACCGTTGCTTGATATCTTATGCTATATTTATATACAGACATATGCGTATAAAAACTAGCATCAAAACATTGTTTACAACAATCAATAGTTCAACAGCGAAGATTTTGGTCGGCCGAACGCGCTTCTGCCAAGCTGTGTGGGTAAATAAAACTTTCGTTGTTAAAACGTGCTGTTGATAAAGGCAGCCCATTTGTCTCTATAATAAAGAGTTCAAAGCCAGCCTAAAATTTACGCAATAGTCCAAATTGAAGCTGTATAATGAACATTTGCTTGTTATAGATTGCATGCCTATATAACCAGTTGAAACCTTCCAACAAATGGTTACAGCAACAGCTCGTCAGTAAGTACGCTTAATAGTGCACAGAAGTGAACGCGTTCCGGTCATGGATTTATCGAAATAAACTGTGATGATAATAGTTATAATGTTAGGACGTATAACGTAATGTTCGGCGTGTTGTTGCGCTGTGTCGCCACAGCGGCGTGCTCAGAGGTGCCGGGTACTGCCCGTCGTAATAAAGTTATTATAACATCTACTATGTGTTTTTATTTAATCTCTTAAGGATTCTTCTTAATGGGGAATATGCGTGTAATTCAAATAAGGGTCAAATATTTTTTTTTACAAACTATATCGCATTAGCGTATATATAATGTCTATACCAATATTTTTTTAATAACAAATTTTTATTAAGAAAATAATTATTGAAAGTACAAAAAATGAGTGGGAAATTCAAAGTATCTGGAACGCCACGCTATTGGTCAGATCGAATATGACGTCAAAGTCTACAATACAAAAGTCAACAAGTGCATATTTGTTGGATGTTTGCTATTGACTTAGTTGTGTTGTTATTTTTTTGTTGTCGATTACACAAAGACAAAATTTTTGTTTAATTTATTTAAGTTAATTCTTACGTTAAAGTGTGTCTTCGCAGCAATATAAACAAGTTAATAGAGATACCATGTCTCTTTTTCTGATTTTACACCACTTTCTCCTTATGTCCGCACCAATCGAGTGCATTTTTATTGTATTTTTACACCTAGGCACAACACAGAGTTGTTCCATTGTATAATAGTCGCAAAATACAAAATAAAAATAAATTACAAAATAAAATACTTCTACAGCTGTTCACTAATTGATGGTTATTATAGACTGACGTCACGCCAAGCGCGCCAAAATGGCGGGCGTTTAATGTGCTCTTATCTGTTTGCTATCTTAAACATTTTTTTTAGCCCTTTACATTTTGTTTTAGATGCTTAATTTTTTTTTGCAATTATATATTGATGTAATATATCGTATAAAAATATAAAAAATACACACATATTCCCTATTGTTCACCATATGCACCTTAAATACCTAATCTTGAACCTACCTACCTAGTCCAGAGCTTTGAAGCTCAGCGAGGCGCTGACCTTGACGCATAGCGTGGTCAATTGAAAGCACGACCTCCCGTGGCGATCAATTATTCCTATACTAACAATGTGCTCACATGCCCGCAATGTGCGAGGATCTTTACCAAGAAGATTGGCTACACAAGCCAAATGCGAGCGCACGATCGTCAACAATAACGGAGTTGATGCTGTCGCCATGGCCGAAATCGTTCTGGATCACATCATCATCATCACCTACTCTTAAATATACGGTTCAGGACCTTATTGGCTATGACCCAGTGCATTACGATATCCCCGTGAGATTTCCGTGTAATGGTATTCTGTCTGTATACCATACAATGCCATTAAACATTCCTTTCATGGAGTTATCGTACCGCGCAATGCACCCCGTTACGTTTTTAAGGGAATCGAATAAGGATCGACTGCCTTCTAAGTCCGGTGGCAAAACGCATCGCTTTATGTTAACGAGGTCCTAGGTTCATATCCTAGGTCGGACAAAAGTAGTTTTTCTAACGAAAGAATCTCAGTATGAGTGCGGAGTCTGGAATTATGCCCGGTATATAGCAATTGGTTAAATGTGGGTGTACTCAGCACACCTGTGCCACCCCCGCTTAGAGAATATAGGCGAGACGCTGCGAATAAAGGTCCTGTGGTATTTGTAAATGTATAATACTATCTATTATTATGGCAAAAGAAAAATTAAACAATATTCTTAATTGGGTTTATTCATCAATTCAACATTTTGCTTATTAATTATAATATCAAATTGTAGCTACATATATAATGAATTAACAAGATTGAAAGAAACATTCATTACATATAATAAAAATAAAAACACCTAAAATGCATCATAATGGAATAATTGCTCGAGATCCAGAGCAGGCCGCCACATAGCCGACGCAGAGACCTCCGCGTTCGTACAACATAACATTATTACAAAATAGTACTTACAAACATTAAAAACGACAGTTGCCTTCATAAAAAAATGTTATCTAAACGAATACAACTTCATTACGTCACATGAAACACTAAATTATATTTGAAACTATTAAAACAAGATCTTGAATGTAGAGGTCTCAAATAGACATGAAAATGCATTAAAACTTTTAAGCTCTACTCCTTGATTACATTAAGCCCATTTGCGAGGCAGCCAGCAGAGAAATGGACATGAAACTGGTCAGTGCGAAAATGGAAAACACGCGAGGGTAACCAGAACGTAAATATGTAAGTAGTTGTATCTACTATACATGCCTGTACTGCTGGTTCTTACGTCCATTTTCCTGCATACTAATTAATACATGAGAGTAAGAGTTGTATGGATAGGTGTTTGGTTGGAAAGGCATCTGTGGCACCACCGCAGAATAAATTTGAAGATTCTCCACTAGTGGCTAATACCCAGAGTTCACACAATTCGAGCAGCTCCCATGTCGATATCCATCTTACTCGCATGCGATAGTAAAGGCAGAAACTGGTTGGTACTAGGTACGCAGAGTACGCAAAACATTGCGACAATCTCTTCAACAGCATTAATATAATGTTACTATGACTAAAGAGAGGTGGATATATGGAGTTTATAGCCGCGTCTCTTTCGCACACCAAAGATTACAATAATACTGACATATCTGTGTTCGATCGCAAAAATAAAATTGCAGGTTTTGTGCGTGCGTGCGTGTGTTGTGTGGGTGTGGGTGTGTGTGCGTGTGTGCGTGTGTGCGTGTGTGTGTGAGAGAGAGAGTGAGTGATTCCGACCAACAGGTCGCGGAGCCTTTACAGCTTCGACGGACAAGAGGGCGAGCGTGCAATTACTACGCTCGAGCTAGAAGGGCAAGGGGGCAACTAGCTCAAGGGCGCCTCAAGGAGGAACCGCCTCGGCCGTGGTGCTCTGCACCCGCCCAGTAGGCAAGGGATCCCTCGCAGGCGAGGTCGGTGTTTGATCTTATGTGCGGAATCTGTGTTCGAAAGAAGGCAAGTAAGGGCATCGGGAGGGTCGGTGAGAATATGCCGAGGGCGGCGGTAGGGGCTGATAGGAGGCCCAAATGGTGGTTTTCTGAGACTACATGAATGATGTGCTGAGAGGTGACGCAAGGGGACGAGTGGCGGTACGTAGTGTGAAGAGTGTAGCGACTACATCGAGCATCTAAAAAGCGACATGATCGTCTCGCCTGGAGTTTTTATGTGTACGGGTGGAAGCCAGATCACCGGACCGCGCTTATTAGGGAACAAAAGCGAATGTAATGCATTTGCTCTCATATGAATCAAAGGTCCAGATGTTATAATGCATGGTATATACATAGTAACGATCTGTCTCTACACATTACTAACGCATTTGTTTTGAAAACGAGGTATTCATATGAATCAAAATGTTTTAATGCGTGGCGTAAACATAGTAACAACCAGTCTCTACCTTTACTTACATCAATACTTCTATGACAGAAGCTATATTTAGCCGATTTCAATTACCTCGCTAACTCGTACGCGAACAAGGCCAATTTCCGGTCTTTTGGTCGGGACTAAAAGGCATACATCGGGATGTATGGCATACCCTCACACAGAGTACAAACACCTATAACATAATTCATACTTATAGCAAAGTGAAATTTTTAAAATCCATAAAGGCATATTTCAATACAGTACTTAATATTGACTTATTGTTAACAATCACTAAATGATCAACTAAACTAATTAAAATTACACATATTTTGTACTATAAAGATCAATAAGAATGGACTAAGAAACGCTTTTTTTCTTGATAAATACGTATTAATCTAAATCACCCTTTTGTATCGTCACTAAATTAATTTGCTATATTTTTTTTAGAGCTCGGTAAAATTCACCCCCAAACCCCCCGCATTTTTTAACATGCTTTTTCTCGGTACAGTGCGCAGCTGTGACGTCGTAAGGCGTATAGTTATAGTAATATAATCTGCGGGAGACATTATTCTGGCTGATTTCTGATTAAATCTTTTTATTTTTCATTGCATTGTACGTTCTTGAATACAAACACTTTACGCGGGCTAAAATATCCTTTTAAAACTATACCGTTAATGACTGTAAAAATTACTTGGCTGCAGGCACTTCACAGATGACACGGAGAACTGCGAGAGTAGTTTCACATTGATCATTGTTTCATTCTATCTGGCGGACTCGGCCATGCATGGCGGATCTTACCACAGAACAACACCCTGGCCGGATGGATCGCATCCCTGTGACGTCACAGCTTAACGCCATTATGGCGGTTCTGACATGCTATGTCTGTAAATTCATAAGTATTAATCCTGGAATAAATTTAATTATGAAATAAAATAGCATTTATTTGCTGTTGTTTCTTAGACCATTTCTAGGCTAAATTAATCGAATTCAAAACTACAATTTTTACTTCGCTTCTACCGTAAGGTTCAGTAACAAACAACATACTCTCTTAACGGATTAGTTGAATAAGAAAACTCTACGGTTTTTAAATCAAACTTTGTAAATCCTGTACCTACTTTACAGGATTTATAAACTCCGTTAATTAAGTATATGTTTAACTACACAAGTTACACTTAGTTACTATGATTTCATTAATTTTAAAATAGCCATGCCTCAAACAAAGCATTTTCCCTATGAGGACTATACAACGGACTGGCGGCCGTGCAAGTAAAACCTATTGTACACCAAATTACGAAAAAAAGTGTCTATAATTTACTTTATTTCAGTGGACCCAACTCAGTGGTGATACTATCTGTAACCGTGTCCCGTTTTAAAACTGAATGATTTCGTTGGCACAAGTATGAGCGGTACAGTATAATAGAACCCGGTGTTTCCAAAGAGTTTCTTTATACGTACCCTCTCCCGGT
This sequence comes from Phalera bucephala, assembly GCA_905147815.2. Taxonomy (NCBI): domain Eukaryota; kingdom Metazoa; phylum Arthropoda; class Insecta; order Lepidoptera; family Notodontidae; genus Phalera; species Phalera bucephala. The sequence goes on along the minus strand of LR990609.1, from coordinate 1,770,761 downwards.
GTAAATTACGGTTTGAGTTTACCTCAAGCAACTTGAATGTCGGGAATTCCTAATATTATAATATACCAGTTTAGTCTAACCTACCTAAACTAAAATGTAAAAATAATTGAGTGTTAGCTCATGAGGTAGCATCTATTAATTTTTTCCTAATCCAAGTATAATAAGTCAATTTCATATACGCCTCTAGAGTAAGCGTCTACAATGTTCCTCTATTTTTGTAAAGGAACACATTCTTAATGTATTTAAGGTTCAAATTCAAATAGCAATAATAAGTTCACAATAGTTAAACGAAGACTACAGATGCAATATTGCCGTACTACAATGATACGAATTTAATTATGCGAGTCGCAATATGAGTGTTATGCATACCACAGCAAAGTTTCAAATTGATAAATCATTGAAGCGCGTTATGTTCAAGGTATATTGAAAAGAACTCGTGATTATTATCAGAGAAATGTAATTAGCAATACAGATCTAGGAAAGCAAAATCAATTTTATATGATCAAATAAAGAACTTTGGTCAATCTTATTAAATGATAAGCAATACTATTATTATAATCAAAATTCTAGCCCTCATTTGATAATGAATAAGTTAGTTAATTAATATACTGAAGGCACAACATTTTTCATTACTTCACGTTTCGCATTTGTTACCGTAACATTCCTTTAGTCAACGAATATAAAACCTCCTCCTTCTTGAAGTTTGTTAAAAAGCCACACGTCTTACTAGTCTCAAATCAATTGACTAATAACAACACCGAAGTTTAGCAACGGTCTTGAAATTCGTCAGCATACGCATGAAAACAAAATTAGTTTAATATTTTTCACAAGTAGTTACCATCATGATGGGCACATCACTGTCTGAATATCCACCCTAATCTTACACATTGCATACTAAGCATAAAAATTAACAACGATAAGGCCAGCCTTGGTCATTTAAATACATATCTAATACATTATACTAATGAGATAACTACGACAAGCTATGTTCATCAATATATTATTCGTACTAGATTCGCAAACAAAATAACAGCATAAACGGCTGCGTTTGGATATACAGTTGACTCGCAGTTAATACCCGCGGTAATCTGACAGACGTTTTACAAGGCAGTGTCTAGACGGGGCCGAATTACCAGGGGTACAGGGGTACATATACATCTATGTCTCGTAGAGTCTGTCTAATGAAAGCTGAGAGTGATTTTTAGTGTTTTCATAAGCTGCCAATGCCGATATTAATATCACCTATTGTTCTTGTCATATTCTAGTGAACCATAGACAAGCTAATTTAGATACACGCTAGATTTATTTTATATTATCATCCTAAAAAAATTCTACATACTTTATATTAAATAGGTATTTAATATAAAGTATGTAGAATTTTTGGTGAATGAAAATTTGGAAGGTCCTAATATGAAATTTTATTGCATCCCGTGGCATTACATTGATATATGGAATAGACTATACTTTGAATACTTTGAGTCTTAAAATAATTCGAATTTTAATAAAAAAAAAAACCAACAACATTTAAAGCCTTTATAGGATTTATTAGCTGAAACGCAATAAGTTTTAGGTTCTTATAGCAAATTACCAAGCACTTATAAACCATTGATACGAAAGAATGTTGGAATGCTAATGCGAATTTCTATGTAACTCCCTTGCTACTGTTTTTCCTCGTTCCTCCACACTCCTGTATGTACATAATACATTTTTCTTTTACTTAAGTATTACAGTATTAAATCTATTCATGCCCAGTTCATTCGGGGTTGCACGACTCAATTTATTTAAATTTGCCGCCATTTTCCTTTGCTTTGCTTTTTTTGCTCTTAGTTTTCATTAGTCAGACTCTAGCAAGCAACTGTAGAAATCGGTTTTATGTTATTAATAATGTATTTTATTATGGAAGTTGTAGCAAATTGTAGTAAATTATAGTATTTTATGTAAAATAAGAGCATAGCTATAGGCATGGTACCCATAGCTATGCTCTTATTTTTCTGAGCTAACTGTCACCTTTAATCTAGTACACATGATATTTCGATTACTATAGTTCTTTTCTTTTTGACCATCATCGCACATAGCATCTCGAAATAAACAAATTATTTAGTGTTGTCAATTACTTTTCAATCGCTGCAGATTTTAGAATTATGAGTGTTCTGTGTGAGCATGAAATATTAAATGGTTTTAATTACGATGATTGTGGTCGCTAGCATATTACAATATTAAGAGTAAAGTATTTTTAAAAAACGGCATCGGTACGGCACATTTTCGCACCAAAAGCGTACATTTTATTCATGCTTATTCAGGTACCTACTTTAGCAGACCTCGCGAATTCCCGAAATGTGGGCATACCTTACTCTTAATATTGCAAATCCACCATGTTACGTAATTTACTTTAATAAAACAACTCATGGCGGCGGCAGGGTGAAAACAATCGCCTAAATTTAACCACCTTACAGTACACCGCAAGAGCTGGAATGTAACATCATTGACAAATACCTTTAATTTTATTCTTCTGCTATTGAATGACATTACGCCAGCGCGTCAGAAGTCACGGGATTTAAAAGAAGAGTAACTCGTTGCTTCTCTGTCCCTACCCTACTATCACACCCTCTTCACCACATAAATCATTATAATAAGGCATTAAAAGGTGTATAGGGTCGTGACTTTGTCGCCACACATGGTCACAAATGGGTATTATGTGATTCAGTACTGCGTGGACCATTATATATGATACAACTGCAGTCTCCCGAAAATTGTAACTACTTATAACCGGGCGTCCGCACGGACGCTTTTTCTTCACGCGTTGCTGAAGCGCTTTACAGCGCTTAAAAATGTACTGTTAGTATTTCTTATCATTCCAGCGCTTTACTAACGCGCGTTAAAAAGTGGTCGTGCAAACGTACGGTCCGGATATTACAATTAATAGGAAAGTATTATTTCCAGCAATAATGAGCGTGTGGCTGTGCATGCGACGAAGCTGCGACGGTAGTTTTAGACGAAATCGTGAGCTATTGCATTCCTAGTGTCTCATTATTATAATTTATGTGCTTATCACCCACAAGCGTAGTATCAGTACGTAAAGCTAAGTTTCCATATAAATATGGTTATGTTAAACTCAAGATCATGATGTAACACAGTCAAACTAAATGGAACCTCGTTTCCCCACCTATAAGTACAACCTAATTGCAACTAACTTGATGAAAGTGCGTCTATTTCTTGCCAGCGTCGTACCCGGACAATATGCTCCTAAGTGCCGCCTTTAGCTGCTCGTTGGGTTCAACCTCGTACTTAGCGAGGCTCTGCCGACAGCACGGACAAGTCTGGGCGCCGGTCGACTTGAATGCTAACTTTATACATGCCTGTAGAAATTGCAAAATTAAGTATATATCTTACCGGAAATGTAGTTATACATTGCCTGCAATGAGTGATTGGTTGCCTCGTTGGTCTAGTGGCAAATAGCATCAGTTTGTGATCACGAGGTCCTGGGTTCAAATCCTAGGTCGGATAAGTGTAGTTTTTCTAACGAAAAATTCCCAATACGAGTTCGGATTCTGGAATTGTGCCCGGTATATGACAATAGGCTCGCCCCCTATTACATGGGACCTAACATCGTCGGCGAACGTGGGTGTACTCTGCCACCCCCGCTTAGGAAATATATGCGTGACGGAAATGTATAATATTAAGAAATTGTATACAATTAATTAAATTTTCATTGGATTATAATTATAAATTCATACATTGCCCAGGAAGGGTATAATTTCCTAGGCCCTGCATACAATTCCAAGCGGTATCATCATAAAGGGCACCAGCCACGTAGAAACTTTGTGAAATAAGGTAAGTAAATAATAAGGAAGTAGGTTGGGTTAAATTATACTTGTGATAATCATCTAAACCAGAGATTTTCAATCGTTTTCGTGACTCGATCCCTTAGTAATAAAATATTTTTCTGCCCTCCGCTGTTAGTAACTTGTCCTTTATTACGTTATAAATATCAAATTCACGCACTATTTTTATTATTTTATTTAATTAGAAATATAATTAAGTACCTATAACAGACATATTTTTACATCTATTTTCGTCAACTCAGTATTTTATTGAAGTAATAGTACATATGTACATGTTATAGAAATTGTCATGCAGAATTTGGAAGAACAATTGTGTCAGTACTGCTTGGTGCAAGAACTATCAGAGAATACTGGGCAAAGGTGGATGATAAACCCATTTTTAAATGCAACTATAGATCAAAAATCTGCTGGAATAATCTGCCACTGGAATGTTGCACTTAGAATTCAAGTCTGCCAATTTGGACGTTTTGGTTAAACTGAAAATGTGAATACTCAGGGTTAACCACAGAAGCTGTGAAGCTTTTACTAATAATATATCTGTTCTTACCATACAAAAGTTGTGGAGGCATGGCGTCGTGACAGGAGTGACTGCTACCTCCTGGCATATAATGCAGAGGAACACTTGCGTCACATACTCTACAAACTCCTGCAACGGAATGTTATGATAAGAATATACATTTTAAAACATGCCATGTATTAGTTCTACAGGGTAAAAAGGGCAGCAAACTCGAGGCGAGGCGGGAAGACGGCAGGTGTACCAATCTAATACCGGAGTGATGGCTATGCCCACGAAGCACATACTAAGAGCAGTAATAAGATTTTCTATACAATTATGCGTGGCACTGCGCGGGGTGGCACAGGGTGAGAGGGACGTCACGGCCCACCCACATTTCTATTTGCCATCTGATAAAGAATGGTAAAAACTAATCAGTTTGTACATGTCAATGTTTGTTTTAAGTTCATTTATATTAAGGTAGATGGAATTTGTAATAGAAGTAATCTTATACATTACGAAAAAACATTTACAAGTGAAATGTAATGTACTGTGAATGTAATTTTTGCATGTTAAGATACATCATTTTATTTTAAGGGTTTTATTTTTAGTAAAAATAGATAATATTTAATAGGTATGCGAACTCAAGCGTCATTTTAATGGAGCGAGTAGCGATGACAAACTGAATTAAGCTACGTCCACCACCATGACGTCAAGGCTTGGTGGAATTCAAAAGGCTCGCTAGCTTGGGCCACTTCCTCTTCGTATTTACTTCGTGGCTATGTCGCTAACTATCTCACTGGTCCAGTGGCGCAAGCCGCGGCTGGCAATCACCGAGGACTTGGATATTAAATCTTAAATCTAAAGTTATTAGGACTTTTCTATTGAAACATTCTCAGTAGCAGTACGGAGTCTAGAATCGTACCCGGTATTCATTCATTCGGTGCCTCACCTTCTATAACACAATACACTTCTGCCACCCCTGGTTGTAGGCATGGTGATGTTTTTTTATTCTTTTCCCAATGTATGTACAAGTAAATCAATGTAAAGAGTGCAGCATTAACCCAATCTTTTACCTCACCCTAGACTATAAATGGCATTATGGTGATAATTATACATTAGAATGGTTACTAACCTTCCTCCCCCGAGTTTCACACACAATAAGGCACTCGTCCCAAAGTTTAGCATTCAGCATGTCTGCCTTTATCGTGTCTTTCTCCTCTGAGCTGAGCACGCTTTCTGCCTCGTCCTTTTGTTTCGGTTTGGGCGGGGTCTTCTTCGAACTTGGACTTCTTGTAAATATGCTGGCCAGTTTAGTTGGTGGACTCAGCGAGGGTTTCTTCTTGGATACTAAAATATTTTGAATGCTAAGTCAGATCTTCTATCGCAATTTTAGTTAATGTTAATGTAAATATGATGAATATTAGAGAGAGATATTTTTGAAATATTGTATTGAATCGAATATTTGTTATATTATCCTGTTAGATCCTGTCATAATATCGAATGTGATAGAAAGTTTGAACATTTGACATTTGTTACTACTTATTATTGACTAGTATTTTGGTGCTTTGAACGTTTCTTTTCTAAAATACAAAAAGTAATAATTATAGTTTATAGCGTTCTAAAATAGATATTATTTCGTCGTCCACGAGGTGTCTCAGGAGTAAAAATCGTGACCCGTAAATACTTATTTGATGGAATGCAGAGTTTTAATTCGAAGAATTTAGAAGATAAAATAAAATTAATGGAAAGTCAACTAATATTGTGCAAAAAATTATAAAGAAAATGAAATGAAAAGCTTAAAATCCAAATTTTCACACTTAAAATCACAAATTAAGCAAAGATGGTTAAAAGCCCATAAGAAGGAAGAGATATTCATCAAGAACAATCATTCGTGGCTAGAACTAACGTTTGAGTTGCCTGCCATTAAACAAACTCCAAAACCAGAGACGGTTTCGCCAAGAAACGGGTCTATTAAGATACGGGGATATTACGGGGCCAAAGATTTTTCGAAGACCCGAGATTAGCTTTTGACATAACAGGCATTCATTATGACCTGATATTTCGAATAAAAGTTATACTTGAAACAATTTCGAGCAGGCATATCATTGATTCAGAAAAATACGACAAATATGCTTTAGACACAGCTCGTTTATATGCGCAGTTATACCCTCGGCACCCAATGAGTCCAACAATGCACAAGATACTCATTCATGGTGCGGTTATTATAAAAACGCATTATTGCCCATTGGGCAGCTTTCAGAAGAGGCCGCAGAAGCACGCAATAAACATTTTAGGTCGTATCACCAAGACTTCGCGCGTAAATTTTCTTGAGAAAATGGTAACAAAGACATTTTTAATACGCTAACCTAACATCAGACCTATAACAAAAAGAAGGCTAAACTGCTACTTGCCAGAACCGATGGAACTTCTTGTGCCTGCGAAGCCGAATCTAGCTAGTGATTTTTCAGAGAGCGACAGTTAGTACTAGGGGGGATCAAAAACTAGTAAGAACGACATACTGATTGGTAAAAAATATATAAATAAATGGCAGGCATAGCTCAGATACATATTTGTAATATTAATAAAATAAAAAAATCTTCGATTCTCTTTTGTTTTTTTCTGAATGTAGTCATTTGTTTGCTTCGTGTCGGAACGTGTTCTCGAAAATGGAGAAAAACGAAGTGTGAGCCGTTATTAAATACCTCTGTTTAAAAAAGTTAACGACGCAAGAGATTCATTGCGATTTGGAGGCATTAGGACAGTCTGCTCCGCCGTATTCCACTGTCGCAAGGTGGGCTTCTCAATTTCGAGTAGGGAGAACGAGCACGGAAGACGAACATCGTTACGGCCGTCCATCGACGTCAGTCACCCAAGAAAATGTTGCGAAAGTCGAGAAAATTGTATTGAGCGATCGAAGAGTTACCATCCGATACTTTATTCAAGAAACGGGCATTTCATATAGTAGTATTCAATCCATATTGAAACAATCTTTGAATATGAGAAAAGTCTCCGCAAGATGGGTGCCGAGAATGTTAACCGACAGTCAGAAACAAAATCGACTTGACATTTCGAAGATATTGTTGGACAAGTTTAAGTTGGAAACTTTTTGTCTCGTTTCGTAACAATGGACGAAACATGGGTCCATCATTTTGATCCCGAGACAAAACAGCAATCTTTGCAATGGAAACGGCCATCTTCACCGACCCCGAAGAGGTTTCGTGTCGTGGCATCGGCTGGCAAGGTTATGACCTCAATATTTTGGGACTCAGAAGGAATATTGTCGATTGATTACCTGGAGCGTGGAACCACTATTACAGGCCAATATTATGTAGCTTTAATTCCCAAGTTGAGGAATGTCATCAAAGAGAAAAGGAGAGGTAAACTTCGTGATGTTTCATCACGACAACGCACCCGCGCACAGGTCGGCAGTTGCGATGGCTGCCATTCAGCAAGCTGGCTTCGAATTGGTTGACCACCCCCCTTATTCACCAGATCTGGCGGCTAGCGATTTATATCTGTTCCCCAAATTGAAAAAATACTTAAGGGGAAAAAGGTACGAAGACGATAACGAGGTGATGAATGCCGTGGAGAGCTTTTTGCAGGTCCAAGACAAAACTTTTTTTGTGAAACGGATTGAAGCCTTGGAAAAGCGCTGGACTCGGCGTGTAGAGACACTCGGAAACTATGTAGAAAAATAAATTATTAAGTTATCAATAGTCATTATATTCTATCTCATTCTCACTACTTTTTGATCCCTCCTCGTAATTTCTATATTTCTAACTATGTATATAGTAAAAATATACAATAAACCAGTATTATATTTAAAAAATCTAAAAATTTTTTTGATTAAATATATCCTTTTGAATAGATATAGCATATAAAATAATTTTGGCCGCGTAGATCGTTCAAATACCCGTATGTGCGCTGGTAACATCGAATTCAAAATAATCTGTATGCAATGTCTAGGTATACATTGGCATACCATGACCAAAAAGAAGATCAATTCCCTTTTTACCTTCACTCCCTTTCTTCGTCTTCCTCTTCTTGAGAGGTGGCGACGCTTCGCTCTCCGACTCGGTGGTCTGGTTGCTCTCGCGCAGCGCTCGCTTCTTGTTGCCCTTGTTTGTGATTTTGCTCTTGTTGCCTTTGCTGTTCTTCTCCTTGAGAGCCTTCTTCTCTGCTTCTGCCTCTAAGTAGCCGTCGGGGTACTGCGGGTAATACAGAATCCAATGAAATTAAATGAAAATGAAAGGTGTCATAAACATAACAAAGTCGCAATTTCAATAATTTTCCAAGATTATATCAGTAATATACTGCCCCATTGCTGGCCATACGTTCATGCATCGAGGGATCATCAACAAGAAAATAAATATATATCACTCTGTGTGGATTGGTCAATAAGACATGCTAATATGTATTCATTATTTTTCCCTACCAATCGTTAGATAAATTCTACATACATACTGTCTTAGATTTATGAGTTTAAAATTTCAATGTTATATAAATTTTTTGTAATCGGTCGTTTAAGATATCAACCGGTACTTATATAAACATACAAGAAAAAACAAAACAATAGTCATGAAGTGTACTAACAATGATAGGGTAGTCTTTAGCGCCAGGTTCCCAGGGTGCAGGGCTGGGGTCGTCTCTTCGCAGCAGGTACTTCCACACTCGGTATCCTGATAAACCTTTCTCTGGATAGTACTTCACAACTTTATAGATGCCATCGTATCTGTAAATAACATAACCTATATCTATTTCAAACAAACTGTAAAAAAAGAATTCACTCAACAGGCTCTGCCAGACACAGCACCCGTCTTGCTGGAAGATCTGCACTTTGACAAATCCTGCCACTCCGTTCCTGCCATATTGGTAGGTAGTCGCAACTATGTAGCGATGTATAGGGGTCGCTACACAGACCATATCACAATTTTACCACCCATTATCATTTACAATATCGTAACACTCAAAGATGTTTTTATATATGTATTTGTATATGTAATAAGTACCCATATTTGGCAAATAAAGATATGATTATGATGATGATTATGATTTTATTATCACAAGGACTGCCTCTCTAATAGTCCATGGTGCGGTTGGCAATCACATCACAGGTTCAAATCCGAAGTGAGACAGCGAACTAAGACAGTATTATCGGGTTTTTCTAGCAATAAAATATAGCAGTTCAGTCTGTATTATGCCTGGTATAATGCCTTACTCGTATTTACATAAATACATACGATACTTAATATCGTCAGCAAAATGTGGGTTTATACAATAATCTTTAGCCATCTTCCACCACGTACCCAAGAAGATAATTCCCCGTTCACTGGGTAGAAGAATCATGTCGTTACTGAAATTCATAAGGTACGACACAAATCAAGAGCATGATAAAAGAAAATGAGGACTTACCTAATTCCCTCCTTAGGTGCATATTTGGGGAAGTGCTTGAGCATCTTGTAGGAGCGCACGACACGCACCGGCTTGCCGCTCCTCCAGTTGCCGCCCGCGTCGCCGCCCTCCTCTGTGATCTGCTTCACGGCGCAATTCCGCGCCAACGCCCTTGGATCACACCCGTAGGACATAACAACTGTATCTACGCTAAATCTCTGACCAGGACCGACAAAGTACCTCTCGCTATACAGAGCGAATTTTTGAGATGGGGCAGTAAGAGCAGCTACATCAACAGTTGTAGCCACAGGTTAACGATCTTAGGAGGCTATCCTTAATTGTATGCGATATATTGAGCTGCATTTACAAAATATCAGTCCGCAAGAAAAGGGCAATTCATAATGTTTCATAAAGTTAAGGATAGTCTTCTAAGACCGTTTTCCTAAATTCACACTGGTTGAGGTAGCTCTCGTTACTGCCCCATCACAAACATCCACCCTGTATACAACGTATTTCAAACATCCCACTGTAGGGCAAAGAACTTAAGTATCTTTCCATCTAATGCTTGTTAAGAGTGAATGATAAATCTAAACTTGATGAATCTCAAATGACTTAACAAATTTGGTGATGGCAAGATCTAGATATTAGAATGTAGGATGCTCTGCTCACTGATCTTTGGATGACCCACCAATGTTTGTTTCGGTCTGGATGTCAGTTAATTTCATGTTTGTAAACGCACCCAAGATGCAGTAATAATTCCCAGTATGAGACTAAGATTTAAAATATGATCAAGGGGCAAAATTTTAACACTAAACATTTTACTGATGACTCTCTTTACCATGGATAGGACAGGGCGTAATGATACAGCTAAATAAAGCGATAGATAGAATTCGCTAGGCCTATTCTCTGTTATGAATATTTGTATGACTCACTTGTTCTCTCTAGTGAGGGTCTGGTCACAGGATTGTTCGGCGGTGCGCTTGTTCCCGGACAGGTCTCTGCCGCCGCTCCCGGTGTATGTGAACTCATTGCCGTTATCCACGTCATCTTCGTAACCACCTGGATTGCACATTAATATTCTAAAGGTAAAAAAGGGAAAAAGCTGGATGCGTAAATTTCTGGCGACCTTTGGGTGAGGCCTTTCTCGTGCACTCCTCTTTCGACAGATAATAGACTTTGAAGGCAAAGCATCAAGCGATCAAACCTAGACCTCCATGCATTCATCAGTCATTTTAAACTAACAGACATGGTTTGTTTATGTCATCCCATCATACAACTCCTGTAGTCATCAAAGTGATCACCAAACCAGGTATGTCATAATCATCCAAATCAGGTATCTATACATCACTAATTTTTTGGTGTGTGAATGATCTACTCTGTTGGCAGCGGGGCCTTTACAGCTTCACCGGACAAGAGGGCGAGCGTGCAACCACTACACTCGAGCCAGAAGGGCAAGGGGGCGACTAGCTCAAGGGCGCCTTAAGGAGGAACGGCCTCGGCTTGGGCAGTCGCTATGAGGCAGGGCGTATAATAGGTGTCTCGCCATGGTGCTCTGCGCCGGCCGGCGGGTAAGAGATTCTTCGACCTCGCCGGTGAGGTCAAAGAATCCCTTGGCGTCCTTGAGGTGTCTGATCCTGTGTGCGGTATCTGTATCCGAAAGAAGGGATGTAAGGGCATCGGGAGGGTCGGTGAGAGATTGCCGCGGACGACGGTAGCGGCTGATAGGAGGAACATCACTAATATTAACGCACCTGATAATACGATGCTGTAGGCGCCTTCAACATCTCGGCCGTGTATGCCTGACACAGGGGGCCGGTGGACTCCTGTTTCCGACAGCTGAAGCAAACAAGACTTTATAGCAATGATATTACAGGTAAATATAAAATATATAAAATCGGTTCGCCAGAGCTAAAGTCATTATGTGAAGTCGTCCGTAGTCGTCATCAGCTCATTTCGCATAGTGAACACAAAAATTATAACAAATACCTCTAGAAACACCTTTATGTGTATTTTCAATAAACAAGCGGATTGAATAACTGAAGATGATTATTCATAACAGACCACTAGCAAGAACGGTTGACCTAAATATACACCGCTCAGCTTATGGGTCCAGCAATGAACCACGAATAAGGTAAAGTAATATGAAAATAATTGATAATATTACCTGGATCCTAAACCTCCAACACATGCCTACTTCGATTCCGGGTATCGGTCCGAAGTGGTTAGCTGGCATAGCGCATGTTTTAGTTTTACCTAAAGAAGAAATTACTCTTGTTATTTTATATACAATGTTACACCTCCATATAAAATTGGTCAATGATATATTATGAAATTGAATGTATACAGCACAAAGCCACTCGTCGTAGTGCTTTTAAAGAGAGGTTATTTTCCTAGACTGGACCTTTATCGGCGGCAAAATTGGTCCTTAATATGTGGACTATAGCAGAGCATATACCAAAGCGGCTACCGTAAATTGCATTAACGGCCGCCATATAAGGGGTGGTCAAAGTGGTACAGGATACTTTAATACACGTCAATTTCAACAAAATATTCGCAATAGCCCATGTAATGAGGAGTGAAGTCATTGACAAGATACTCAACCACTGTTAAATGGTATTTTCTCCTTTACTCGCACTTGACGGCGTCGACTGGGCGTAGAGAATAGCCGTATTCTATCTATCTATATCATCACGCCAGATCCCTTGGTAGGCAGAGGGTACAGAGTCATACCTATTCTACTGCCTTATAATTGCTATGATCCCAGCAAATGTTAACCACTGAACTGATTGGTTGGACTAAGTGGTCGGACCAATCAGTCTCAGGAAAGTTAAAGCACTTGGCCAATCGATTTTTTCCAATTTTATAATCTACTAAGCATGCCCGCGACTTCTTCCGCTTTGACTTTAGACAGGAACCTAACATTTTTCCGGGATAAAATGTATCCTATATGTTAATTTTAGATAATAAATCTGTGTGCCAAATACTATTCAAATCCGTTCAGCCGTTTTAGCATGACTGAGTAACAATGTTTGTTACTTCACATTTCACATTTAAAATATTAGTATGATATAATATCTATATCATCAAGTTCGTCCCTTGAGAAGTAGACAAAGAGTGTGGAGTTGCAAAACTCTTTCCCCCATTTTAAATAATGTTCTTAAACCACCACAGCATAACAATTTACATCATTTCGCCACGTGCACAATTCGCGTGATAGGTAGCAAAGCATCAAACATCTTAACATTAGATCATTAAAATATTTATTGACGACTATTAGAACAGTCTGTGTGTAACAGAGACTAAGCGAGGGGGCAGTGAAACCTGTGATCTTCCTGATGGCACGATGGCTCTGTGGTCTGGGGTACCTCAGGGCAGTCGTGCCAGCATGGGAGTGGGTATCTTGCTGTCTCATCGACTGGCCTCTGGAGTGAGAGATTATGGCCTGTACGATGCAAGACTTATCTGGGTCCGTTTCCGGCGAGCGTGTATGAGACGAACTATGAGTGTAGAGGAAGCCAGAGAGTTATGTAAGGAAAGAGACTGTTGGAACTCTGTACTCTCTGCCTACCCCGTAAGGGATCTGGCGTGATGATATAGATAGATATTAGAACAGCAGTGCTTCTAGGGTCAAGCTCCCACATATCCCTTTCTGTCATGTTCATTTGTTTGGGAGATCATCCCCATTGTTAACAAATATATTTATACAGGTCAACGTGGGTCAACCACACCAAACAAAATAAATACGTTGGTTAATATTGTTAGGTGATATCCCTTGAATAAAGGATCACAGACAGCAATCTAACCATTCAGATCGCAAGATGTTTCTTTTATTCATTTTCCGACCCCGCAAAAAATTTGTTTTCGATAACAGCTGAAGGAGTTTCATAATTTTAGTCTAGTGTTCGTGTGTCATTGGTGAATTCGCATGTTGTCTTTCATTTGCTGTAATCAAGCCAAATTTAAAGGCGCATTGGAATCTTAAATTACATTTGGGGAAACACTCGCTATTAGCATAATTAATAACAGGATTTCGTGATTTAAATACGCGCAAATGTATGGACTTAGGTACCACACCGATCATAATGGTATTCATTCATACATACACATGTGTGTTAAGAATCGGTTTATACAACTCGCAAAAGCAAATTTAGGACTACTATGTATATTGCTAGAAGCACGGAATAAAGAAGTACCTTCTTCTTTGTTCTGTGAGTAGAAGATATCACAACTTAATTAATGGTCTCCTAGAAAAGGGTGAATGGCGCAGCACTCTTAATCGACTGGAATGCATGAGGAGATGTATGAACGAAGAAACAAAAGAGCTATATCAGAATCGTTGTATGTGGCAAGCCTCTCCCTACCCTAAAGGAGTGAGTGCATGTATTTTTTTACCTTTAGGAAAACATACATGTGTGTATGTGCTACGACTTACCAACACAAGCCATGCCTCTGCCCCAATCCCTATTAGTCTTGGAGGTCTTTTTCGTCTGCTTGGCGGCCCCGGGCGCTATGACGTCATTGGGGTCCCGCTTACACGAGGGACAGTACCAGTCCTCCTCCGGCAGCTCCGTGAGAGGCGGCGTGAGGCATATCATGTGGTAGCCGTTGTTGCATTCGTCGCATAACACTATCTGTGCAACAAGCATATGACCATATTGTAGTAATAAATTAGAAGAATAGTAACACCCAAAGCAAAATTAATATATTTCATCTTTTCTATTACAGAACATCACACCCAACTACTGGACTTATTTGCTGGTCTAGTGGGGCATGATTCGTGAGTTAGACAGTGTTATTACTGACAGACTTTTTTCCATGGAAAATCCCCATTAGCAGTCTAGAATAGAGCCCAATACAATAGCAACAGACTCGAACCCTATCGCACTGAGGACTAACATTGTTAAAGAAATATATAGTACGCCTTTGCCACCATCAGGTGGTACCAAAAGGCGTGACGGTGTGTGTGGAGCTTTCAAATTCAAATTATTTATTATGCAAATATGGGTACATTATTTTATGTAAAATTTTCTATTTATGGCGCTTTCACCATATTTTACCCATAGGATATGCATAAACTAGTGATGTCAGACATAGTTATAGTTAGAATACTTCTCAATTAGTACCTAATACAGGTGAAATGACATAATATTAAGTACCATGGTTTGGGTGTATGCATGCCCTATCGATAGAACATGGTAAAAGCGACATAAAACATCAAATAATGTATCCATATTTGCATAGTAAACAATTCAAATTTGAACAATAACTCTATACACTCCGCCTTTCCCGAAAGGGACTAGGCGTGATGATATAGATAGACAATGGTTGAATTGTAAAGTAGTGATCAAATAAACGTTTAAACATATATTAGTTTAATATGTCAATTACCTTTTCAGGAAACTCTTTCCCCAAGCACAGGTAACACCCACAGTCCTTGCACGGCGTGTCTTCGTCGTCACGACACGTCAAACAATTTAACGGCGATGATCCTGAAAAATTAAAAAGTCTAATTATTTTTTGATCATTCTGACATCTACAATTGTATTCGGGGTGATGGATACATTTTTCAGCAGATCCCCGTTTTTATAAAGATTGTTCCAATCCAACATAGCAACTATTATTACCGCTGCTAGGCTAGATTACCCTTTCATCCGGCATTGATCCAGCAGATATGTCGCTGTACTAATGCCGGTACTGAAAAGGAACAACGTATTGACTTGAAAATTCTTAAGGTTTTTTCGAAAGCATGTGCGTTTTATAAATTAACTATCACTTGCTTTAACAGTGAAGGAAAACATCGTGAGGAAACCTACATGCCTAAGAGTTTCTCGAAGGTGTGTGAAGTCTGCCAACCCGCACTGGGCCAGCGTGGTGAACTATGGCCTTAACCCTTTCAGTTTGAAAGAAGGCCCAACGGTGGGAAAGTTTCTTAACAGGGCTTATATAATATTATATTATTATTATTTAATTTATTATGACTATGTTTGTGTAATAATTTTAATGTTGATTGTATGGGTGTTTCTTGCCTGAAATAAATGGATTTGAATTTGAATTACTACAGTCTACACCAATAGCAATCTAATCAGATCCTCACGGAGAGAGTGTATCTCTACATATATATAATTATAGTCGTGTATACAAATACATAGACAAGTTGACGCTTAGTGTTGAAGAATTCGGCACTTTTTAAATAGTCATGTACCACAATTGACTTTTTAGTCCATAATAAAAAAAATATGTTATTCAACCAAAACTTATTTTTAATTAGTCTTTTTTAATAATATCAAGTACTTATTTTTAGTTAGATAGATGTAAAAAAGATATTGATAATATAATATTTACAACCACTATTACTTAAAAAATCTAAAGTGAATTCGGTATGTATGTCCAAAATAAATTCATTTACTGCACTATTTGTTGTTTTAATACACACAGTAAAATGCAATCATAATTTAATAAATATAAAAAACATTTTTACATAAATCGTCTTAAGCAGGCAATATTTTTTTCGTGTTCATATTTGAACCCGTCAAGTTGTCCGTGGATTTGTGAACATGATTATGGCTGAAACATAATTTATCATTGTTTCTCTTTTTAAAAAAAAAAAACTTAATTTCATAGGCATGATGCTTGATCTTTACAAAAATAAAATTCACATACACAAAACCCAGACTAAAACAAACATTTCAGTCTCACAAAAATTTATACCGTGCGGGAATTCAACCCTCAACCCTCAATCCAGTGAGCGGAACGGCCTATACTCTAAACCACTTGGCCAATGTGTATGAGAGGAATTATGAGAACTGGAGAGACACTATTATACTTACTTTTTTCTGGTGCAGTGACCATAAGTTTTTGGTATTCCGCAGTCCTCTCTTTTAAAGCTACAACCTCTTCAATAGCAAATATCTTGTCCTGCACTCTCACTTTAGTGTCATTCTGTGGCACTGCATCGGGCCCAAGATATAAGGTTCCTATCAATTCATAGTTGACCCTCAATTTCTTTATTTCAGATACCTTGAAATCATACCTGTTTGTGAATGAAAAGTATTTATGTTGAATATCATGGTGTTTTAATGACACTTACGAAATATGTGAGCAAGCATGTTTAAATGAATAAAAATGCCAAATAATTATACACAGCAAATCACCAAAACCTAATCTTTGAGCTTAATATGACAACCACAACGAAAGTGGACTTGATTGTGATGGTCACCAATGGAACGTGATTGGGGAGATCTATGCATAGCAGCAACCATCATCAACATCAGCCTGTGTCAATCCTCGCCTATGGCATGCCACTGAGCTCAATCTTCAGCTCTCGTTGCAGCAACCGCTACTAGGTTATCATTGGTTGACATAAGAAGTAGATTGTATTAATTCCTTCAAGAAATCTGAATCTCAATCTCTGTTACGATTTAAAAGAAAAAATTTTTAGCTAACCCAGCTTACAACAGTAATCAATTGAGCATAATGAGCAATGAATGACTTACCAGTATCCTCTTTCGAGGGGTTCATCAGTGTTGTAGTTCACCATTACTTTTTGTCCAACTTTCAGATCTTTTATTTCGATCTCCGTCCGTGCCCTCGGCCTTATCTCTTTTAGTTTGCAGTACAGGTTTGATTCTTCTTCACTATAAAACACAAGAAACAATAATGAGGAATTTGGAAACCTGCTACATTTATTACTTTTTACACTGTCATGCCTAATTCCCCAAGCAGGGGTGGCAGAGGTGTACTGAGTATACTCATAGTGTAGTAGTACTGAGTACACGTATGTAATAGGGGGCAAGCCTATAGCCATATATCGAGCACAAATCCAGACTCCGGACCTATGGGAAGTTTTCGTTAGAAAAAATACATTTGTCCAACCTAGGATTTGAACCCGGGAACTCATAATGACAAAGCAATGCGCTTTGCCACTAGACAAAGGAAGCAGTTTCTTTATTACTACTTTTATTGTTTAATATTTTTAATTGTTTATTACTATAATTATATTCGAATGTTTGATTAGTAGTATATGTATCTTGGATCTAAGACTTATTTTCTCTCTCAGTTTAATTTGTGAGACAAAGCCTTTTTTATAGCAGTAGGTGAGTTTAGTCTAATTTATATAATAGGAATAAAATAATAACAACACTATTCTCATAACCTCAACTTTGAACTTTGGTATGACTGAATTTGTTGGGTTGTTCCCAGACTTCCAAATCAAATTGTTTTCGAAAAAATATTCTTCCATACATTAGTTCTCGCGATTTTCATGACAGTATATTTTCTTTCCCACGAGATCCATAAAGTATGGTAAGCTAGAAAGAAATATTTATTTAAGTAACTATCTTCTTGGCTAAGTGTTCTTTAACTACCAAGTTTATGTGTATGTGTATGTGTTGACTATACTGCATATTTCTTAAAGGCCGTGGGAGTAGAGAAAGTAACATTTTGGAAGTCTGGGAACAACCCAATTTGTTTGACCATTCAGTGCAGGGTTATGGTTGAGACAATCTTACAAGATGTGCTAGAAAATAGAACAGGCTAAATACTGGGTAGCCTGGAGAGCCCTTGTGCAAAATGAGGAACTGACAAAGAAGAAGAAAGTAGAGTAAATAGAATAATGCATTTTAAAAATAGAAATGATCTGGTATGAAATACTTACTCAGCCTCCAATTGAACTTTGAACAGTAGACATCCCTCTAAATTTTCTTTCCTCTCCTCATTCTTAACAATTTCCTTTTCAGTATGTTTTTTCCTGACAGCTTTGGGTGTTCTACTAAAGTATTTAGCTATGCCTTTATTTCTGGTCTTCGATAAACTCTCAGTACTCAATACATCACTTGGTGGTTTATTCTCTACATCACTTTCTTTGTCGAAGCTCTGGTTATGGTCAGAATTGGACTGGTCTTTACTAGAATCACTGGCAGAGCCATTTGCTTCAGGTACGTATGTGGGGTCATAGACTATTCTCATTATTTTCCCTTCAAACCAAGCACCATGTTCTCGGTCCCTCATATCTATCAAGTCATCAATTGCATACATTGTGCTTACCGCATCTGTTATAAAATGTAAATTGTCACTTGAAATACAAACTTTGGCAATAATAGATTTATAAACAAATAAACTTTGAAAAAAAAAAACAAGCAGAACATGGACTGCCTCATTGTTTTAGTGGCAAAGCTCATCACTTTGTGATCATAAGGCCTGGATTCAAATCTAGGTTAGTATGAGTCTGCAGTCTTGAATTGTGCCTGATATATGGCAATAGGCTCACCCCCTATATCATGGGACCTAACATTATTGTGTTAACGTGGGTGTGCTCAGTACACCTCTGCCACCCATGCTTAGCAAATTTACGGGAGTGGAGGTCTGACCTCATCACATAAATACATACGGGTAGTAAAACCAAAAATTAAAAACACAAAAAAAAAATAAACTAAGGTGAAAAGAGCTGCAGGCCTCCGCTCTGTGGCTTTCCTTGTCTGTGGACTAATGGAAGCTGGTAATGTACAAATTGAAGAAGATTGTACAAACCCTTATATTTTATTTTATTATCAACGATGTCTTCGTCCTCTTTGTCTTCTTTAGTACTTGCTTCACCCTTCTTTCTATTAGGACTGTCTTCTGGCTGCACGCGCACCATGAGCTGGATGACATCATTGAGTTTGATATTGTAATCATGAAATGTGTAGCCATTTTCTAGCTGAAATTAAGAATTATCATCACTCACAGAACATTGTAATAGTATTTTGCATGATTCTCAACTTGGGAATTAAACTCTCTTATAATTGAGAATCCAAGTACATTTTTTTATTTGAATGGTTAATTAACATAGTTAATTTATTAATTACACAAGTCTTGTTAGAAAATCCTTGATAAAATTACAATCAAAGTAACTAAATACTTCCAAATGTAATAATACTCTTACTCATTAACAAACACATTTGCCTTGGAGAGAAGAGCATTGAGCATAAACAAAATCGGCGTTAAGATGTGCTACAGTTTTTCAAATGAATAAATAAGAGTGTGTGCTTCCTGCTCACAGAGAATAATGATCGCTTAAATAACAACAATATTCTGCAGAATTTTAGAAGATGTGCAAGTATGTAAGATGCTGCTTGGTTATTGTGCACACACATTGTTTGCCCAACATTTTAACAGCGTTTTTCACCAATGTCAGATAATAAAAGAATAAATTATAAAAATTGGCTTGCTGTCACCATTACAGCAAAAAACAAAAGCCCACACATAGTGTGTATGTAGCTGGTTTTGGCATGACAATGAGGCATTGGCCACCAGAACACATGCATGAAACCGTGACAAGCAAGAGGCGGTGCATGGCCTCTTCATGCACGCCTTACGCCGCAAGGAAGCGACTGTATTTATTTTCCAAAGGAGTTGGATGCATATTCCATTATAGAATGTTCTAATGATTTTATTACAGAATTAACAAAATAATATAGATGAAAGAAATTCCATTTCTCATTTTACAGGTATCTGCGACCGTTACTGACTATTGTGACGTCACACCGTTCAAAGGATAAACATAATTGTAACAGTCATCGTTAAAAAACCGACACCATTAATTCAATAATTAGTCGACCAGTAAAGGCTAATATAATAACAGCTGTGCATATTCAGTACTTACCAACTTCCCACCGTAAAACAATCGCTGTAATTTAGGTTGAACATCAAACTTGTCCCTGATTATACGGCGAAACTGTTCTATTTTTGTCAACTTTGATTCGACCACCACAACCGTGTCTGCCTTTCCAAAAGTCCTTATTCGTACATGCATCTTCTTGATGAATTATTTATTATCACATAATATAATATTCAAGTATCACAATAAACTGAATAGAAAAGACGTGACAACTTTAACACACACAAGGAAATGGCGCGAAATTTGCGCAGGAATAGCGTTGCCCATCTATTGAATTATAATCAATCCGATTAGTCGATTATTTGAATGACGAACGCTTTATCAACGCGCTTGAAAAAGCGCTAACCGTAGAGTTACTGTTAAAAATAATCTCAAATAAATAAAACTACAATAAGTATTCTGCATCATATTATTTAGCTGAGTTTAAATTAAAAAGTAATTTTTTTATTTTCATATTAACTAGGTACCTACATCGGTCATGAACCTTGATCCATTGTCTGGCCTCTCGGCCCATAGGTGTCTGCATAATTACCACATACCTAGTACGAATTATCATTTAAATTCTAGCTTAGAATATATATCACGTGGTTTAGGACATAAAACTATAATTGGAAGGTCTTATCGAACCTTTAGCGTGGACCAATTAGTTATTTAATTGATTGTTAAAAAAAATGTTGCAGTTCTATTTTATTTCAATCCACATTATTTTCAATCAAGGAAGCAGGTGTGACCGTATTAAGTTTAACAATGTTGATTTTTTGGCTACCATTACTCGCATTAGTGACTTTCATTAAGCAGTCAAGTGCTAAACTAGCTTCCTTGGTAAGATTATCGTATATATACTTTGATAACGAAATAACTAATTTCATGAATGTTATAACATAATATAATGCTTTATTACAGCATCCCGTTTTGGTTGCCCGGTCATCTTTGGATTGGATGCCAAGTAGAGTAAATTCATTGTATTCAGATGTTGGGGCATGGAGCGGAAAATTCGTAAGGAAAATCCACAAGTTTTGAACTATCTATTTATCTATATATAATATCACCCCAGATCCCTTGCAGGGTACACAGAGTGTAAAGTTTCTGATATTATAAACTTAAGCAAAAAGAAAACGGAAATTATTATATGGCTCGTTGGTCTACAGAGAGCAGCTAACGATCATGAGGGCCTGGATTCGCATGATTCGAAACCAGGACCTCGTCATCGTCGGTCGTACTATGCACCAAGAGCTCTTATAGGGGTAAGACCTAAGGGTCAGACCAAGTGCTATTCAGGTTTTAAGGTCTAAAAATTCTCCCTAGAAGTTAGAGGTTTAAAATTTTGACCGGTGAAATGGCAACAGGCTTGGCCCCTATTACATCGGGACCTAACATTGTTGGTAAAACGTGGGTGACAGTGTCATAACGGCGTTTATTTTTTGCTATTATTTAATTATATTTATTCCATATTTATATTAAATACAATTGTAGAGACCAGTAATGGATGAAATCGAATCGGATGAAGCATTGAGATTCTACCAGTTCCTTAACTACTTAGATGGAGCTAGTTTTGGTACCGGTAGGTACTTTTGGGAAGTATTTTTTTTCATTTATGCTAAATTAAGATTTGGATGAATAATAAAGCTTCCGTCATTTTAGGTCCTATCGATGAATTTGTCGAGGCTATGTACAGACTTTCTAACTATATGAAACAACAAAATAGTAGAGAAACTCAAGCGAGGGGTATGAGAGAACTTGAAGCTATAAATGGCGAAAAAGGTTACACTGCAGTTTTTGTTCCACTTGAAACAATCTGAATGTTTCTGTTTCTCAAAAATTCATATTTTGTTTATGTTTTAGGAAATAGTATCAAAACTGTATTAGAGGTTAGCACACTTATTATGAGGAAAAAGCGTAAATTTTTCTGTACTGGCGAAGTTAAGGAGCCAATTGTCAGTAACAAAATTATTTGTAAGGTAATGGGTAGTTATTATGATTTTGGGATTATTATGAGTATTATGTATCATGAGTTCTGTAATTTTTGTGAAATTAATAGGACAGAATTTTATTGCCTATCGCTGGCACATCCTGCAGAGATGCAATTATGTATTGGCACCCGGATTTAATGGAAGAACATTACTGTGTTGGAGCTCTAGAAGCTAAAACAGCCGTTCATATCATGGATATAGAAGGTAAATTAAATATAAATTGAAAACCGAGGCAATTTTATTCTACATCTTCTTCCCTTCTTTTCCGCACTCCCCGTCACACTTCTAGCCTTTATAATGGTTCGTTTACTGTTCGTGCAGTGCAGCTTTGGAATTCACTCCCACACTCTATACATCATGAATTATATATGTATTTAATATGTATGTATGTATTATTGATACATATGTATGTTTTATGTATCGATAAATGTGTATGTATATATTATTTTGTTAGGTTTGTATGTGTATGTTATATATTGCGTAATTATGTATAGTTAGTTTTATGCACATTTTACTTTGATTGTACACTTGGTATTGTCCTCTGTATTTTCGTCTCTCTATGGTTATTAGGTTTGCTGTAAGAAAACTCAATTTTGAGTTAAGCTCGCCTTTGTACATAAACTTATTGTTGTTATAATTATACATGTACAAAAAAGAAAAAAATAAATAAAATAGATATTCCTACAATAAAAGTTTCAAGTCACTTGCCTATCGAGAAGTTAGTTTAAAATCGATTGCAAAATTTGCAACAATCTGACAGACAACAAAGCGATTGATATCCGTAACATGCCTATACAATAAGTTTAAAAAGGCAATCAAGACTAAACTAATATTACAAAATTTCGGATCCTCTTGACATTAAGGTAGATTGGGTTTGAGCAGCTCCTTTGTCAGCAAAGATGCTGTATAACACAATTTTGATAAAGAAAAAAATGGTG
Organism: Phalera bucephala; assembly: GCA_905147815.2. Classification (NCBI taxonomy): domain Eukaryota; kingdom Metazoa; phylum Arthropoda; class Insecta; order Lepidoptera; family Notodontidae; genus Phalera; species Phalera bucephala. The sequence goes on along the minus strand of LR990609.1, from coordinate 1,747,470 downwards.
TTGGAATAGCCAAACAAATTAAGTTAAAATACTAGCCTGCTGAGTTTTTCGCCGGATCTTATCAGTGGAGGCTGCGTTCCGAAACGGTAGTAAATGTAAAAATGTAATAATTTTGATGTTTATAAGAGCGTTTGTAATGGCCTATACAAATAAATAATTTTGGACGTTGATAAAAACGTGGCACAGTGCGACCTAAAAACAGTAATAAATAAACGAGGGCGCCACGTTCGTTTAGCGGGCCACACTGATTACTTGGACTAAAATGTTTTAATACTTCAATGTTACGAGTGAACTTTGAACTTTTTTAGGCAAGATCAAAATATAAGTCCTTAAATAAAACAATTATACAAGTCTAAAAAATATATTTTTATTAAAATATTTATATTATAAATATCCGACGGCTATTTCTTTAGAAAAATCTGTAGGAATTTATGAACCATCGAAATCGTCTAAATCCTTCCTCGGACAAACCTTTCGATATTGGCCAGACGTGCCAATTTCCTTTTTGTTGTACGCTCTAGATCATCTTCATTCCTCTAAAAATGCTTTACGATTGCAACTTTCAGGTGAGATGTTTTGCAAAGGCGACGATTATTCAAAACGTGAGTACCTTCTAGCATGCGATTTTTATGAAGACCAAGAAGCACCTGTGGCAGATCTTCTTCAATACTATCCAGACCCGGATCCGGAAATAACACCAAAATTATTTTAATGCTTTTTGTTTTTTTAATTGTACTGAATTGCTTAACAAATAAACATATTTTGACAATATTTTCTGTTTTTTATATTTGGGTAAAGAAATAAAAACAGAAAAAGAAATTAACACATTCATGGTTATTTGCATAATAGCCTTCTCATCTTCACCTACAGAGCGATAGGGCATAGACCATTGGTTACATATTACGTACAACACAGAAGCAGTGATTGCTGAACAAGCTGGTCTGAATAACTTATTTAGTATTGCCAAAAACCGCTATCAGTGGAAACAGGTAAGGAAAGCTTTGCCCTGCCGTAAACCGACACAGGCTTACAAGAAAAATATAACCCTTCCTTTTGTCTTGGCCGTAGTCGGTCCTTTATTCGAAACTTAATTTTTTCAAAAATTCACATTGAAGCCAAAAATCAAAATAGTACGCAAACCTTAGATCAAGTATTGGTCTAAGACTTAACATTGCCTGAATGTAAATAACGGACATGACAAAAACGTGGATAAGAAACCAAAATTTTAAAATCGATTTAAAGCGGGAAAAATCTGTATCAATTGATTCCTAACACTAAATCAATACAATAAATAAGGGGGCGAAAATCCGTCGTATCGAGTCGATGCATATTGCAATACTAGAGAAGAGGTAATTCACAATGTTTTTGTTGCTCAAGTCAAACTAGCAGCCTGTGAAAATTATAATGTGTCTGGAGTAGGTAAAAGGTACTTTTTTACGTCACACTTCCGCGTTGGCTGATGATATGCGATTTATGACGTAGTTAAGACTACCACCCCAATATGACTAATTAAACTACTACTACTACCACAGTATGACTTAATAAAGTTGTGTACGTTAGGATTTTTTTTAACAATGTATCTTAATGCACTTATCTTTAATAGGTAGACAGAGAGTAAAGAGTTCCAACAAATTCTTTTCTTATAAACCTCAACACTCTATCTAGTATCATAGTCTGTTTCATGCACGCTCAGCAGTAACGAAAGACTCTTGACTGGCCTTCAGATAAGATACGATTTATTGGGGCACGGTAAGCTATAAGTTTCCCCGGCGCCTATATCTCTCCACGTTCGAATTGTATAGGTATCTGTTTTGTTATTCTTCTTTCCGGGATTCTTTCCCAATGTCTGAACCACCGGGGCATACTCTTTTTCATCTTTAAATTATTTATATTGTATTTTTACAATAAACGTGTTTTTTGAATAATTTTAATTGTAACGTGATATTGTAACCTATATCCATCCGTTTCGAGTCGTTTTTTAATTGTAATTTAGTGTAATCTATAAATCAATTATCTATGTAACTATCTATATAATCACGCCAGATCCTTGCGGGGTAGGCAGAGATTGCAGAGTTCCAACAATATTTCAATATTAATCTATAAATTTGTTCCTCAAGAAATCGATCTTTTTTTAATCGACTTTAAATTGACATGCCTAATCGCTTCGCTCACGAATCGAAAAATTGACAGATATAAATTTTAATATTGGGTATCGGAGAAATGAAAGTGATTGAAGCCAAACTTAACCGATTATTTCTCAAAATCCAACTAATTTGCATTCGGACATCGAAATTTGACTCGAAGAAAACGATTTATATTAATTTCCATCTATTAAAGTTACGAAGATAATCCCACAATCCGTGGTGTTGTAGCTATGCGAAAGGTTAAATATACATCTGTTTAGGTTATGTAGCTCAGCTGTTCTATGAGGGTTTAATACATTCTGACCACCGGCGCGCATACTACGTTAAAAATGACTGACGATAAGGTAAAAATGCGAAAGCAGCTCGGCCTGCTGGAAGGAGTGGCTATTATTCTTGGCATTATATTCGGGAGTGGAATTTTTATTTCACCTAAAGAGGTTTTAGAGAAAACTGGGTCAGTATGGGGTGCTCTCAGCGTGTGGGCAGCTTGCGGGGGCCTGGCTACGCTCGGCGCCATGTCCTACGCCGAATTAGGTAAGAAAAATGCAAGTCAATATACCTACTTTGCTTTTTTATCCTTAATAATAAAATATTTTTCGAGATTTTAGTTAAATAGACATTTTAGTTTAAATAATATTTAATAATGTATGTACACAACATATCCTCATTTTAGGAATATTATGAATACTTTCACACTTACTCTCATTAAATAATACAAAGTACCAATTATTTTCTAGATGTAATGTCCAATGTCATATTATGGAATATCATGTTATGGAAATAAAAATTCAAGCTATAGTATTCATATTTTCTAGCAAAAAATATGGGAATTTTAAAATCTAATCCCAAAGTTTGTATTGTTTTATATAGGAACAACTTTAGCTCAGAGTGGTGGAGACTATCATTACATCCATGAGGCTTACGGACCACTACCGGCTTTTCTCTACCTTTGGGATGCCAATCTAGTGTTTGTGTAAGTAAGAGTGCAGTTTATTTGTATACAATTTCACATCTGTTCCATATACAACATATATGGAACAGATGTGAAATTATAAATTAGTTGTTTCAACCTAACTTTCTTAATATAATATTCAGGTTTGCACCATTTTCAAAATAGAACAATCTGGAATATTTATTAAAAATTGCCCAAGTAGAGGCCCACACTTCGGAAGCCATGTTAAGCTATTGTTTCTGGGGATCATTTAATATTTCTTATTAAGTCAATTTTGAAATGTTATGAACTTGAGATGTTTAAACAGCAAGAGGCACAATATTTCTCCTTTTTACTTTAAAATTTATAAGAAAAGCATTGACCTCACAGTGGAAATTACCCAATTTAAAATAAAAAAAATCTAAAATATTTCATTTCATTAAGAATCTAGGCTATCACAATGATATTATGGTGACTTTCCTGTAGCAGGAAGTCACCTCTCTTCAAACCCATGTTTGCACATAGATTACAAAATATTTAATGGATAGGATGATCATTGAGGATAATGATATACAAATACATATGTGCGCTAGCCCCTACATAATTGTATGTGTGATAATTTGAAGGGATCTGGCGTGATGATATAGAAAGACATAGATAGATAATTTGAAGGTGATAGAAATGATGGATGGGTTGCTACATTTGCCTACATGCTACTGAAAAGACCAAAAGTTTTTTGGTCTTTTCAGTCATTTGCACTGGTGATATATGAATGTATTTATTATCTTTTTATGTTCCTAATGTTTTGCCAATTATATTTTACTAATAAACCAGGTCTTGCGAATTGTCATTGGAATAAATTTTGTGTTTATGTTGACTAAAACCTTTGCTCTTTTATAAATACTGAAATATGTAATGAAACATGAAATACTGTTGCCTTCAATAGTCATGTCTTGTAATACTAATACAGTGGGACATTCATGTCAACCTTCAAGATCTTACTAGATTTATAAAGATTGGAATCAATAAGTAATTTATTTATTTATTCATTTATAACCAACTTATATTAACAGTCAATTCTACAATTATAAGTTATTGGTTCAATTAAAATTAGAATTTAACAATAAGGAAGTGACATAAAATTTTATCGTAGATTAAACATTTTCTTTAATGTAAATTAAATTAAATAAGGAGATTTTGAAGGAACACTTTTTATAATTATTTAACTGAGATAACTAGCTCAGTCCTAACAGATTAGATTTGCATATTTGTAATGGCATAGGTCCTTACAAATATGCAAATCACACACTGGATCAGAATGCAGTCTTGACTGGGATGATAGAAAACCCAGAATGGCTATAGTTGATGAAGTGTTGTTGTTACAGGCCAAGCACCAATGCTATAATGTCATTGACATTTGCCAACAACATTCTGGAGCCGATATTCCCCAATTGTCCCATAGATCCATTGTGTCGGAAACTGATGGCTGCTATAACTATTTGTAAGTATTGTGTTGGCTGTTACCATTATTGTGATGTATAGTTGCAGAGATCCTTCTCACTGTAGGCATGATATAGTACACTGATGGATCCAAAACCAAGTTCGGAATAGGAGCCGGTGTAAACACGGAAGGATACAACCTTAGTCAAAGCATGGGCAGATTTGCATCAATATTCTCGGCAGAAACCTATGCGATAAACATTTGTGCAAAAGAGATATTGAACAAACGAATCACAGGGAAGAAAATCTACATTTGTAGTGACAGTCAGGCTGCCCTCAAAGCTATCAGCTCCTATGAGCTAAACTCAGCACTGGCGGCGGAGTGCGCATACCTTCTTGACACAGGTGGAGCGCGCAACACGGCCAGGTTAGTCTGGGTCCCTGGGCACACGGGAGTTGATGGCAATGAGCGTGCGGATGACTTAGCCAGGAAGGGAGCAAGGAAAAAATCTGTTGGTCCAGAACCGTTCATAGGCATATCAGACGGTGCCTACAGAGGCGCACTCTTCAAATATGGCCAAGAACAACACAGAAAAGAATGGGAAACACACACAGGGCTTAGACACTCCAAGGAATTTCTCTCCGCATGGTGTGAGAGCGACAGCAAGAGACCACTAAAATACAGTAGACTACAACTAAAGCAAATAACTGGAGCATTCACAGGCCACTATGGCACGAAAGAACATCTACACAAGATGAACCTATGCGGCGATGTAGTATGCAGGAGCTGCGGTACAGAAACTGAAACCATGAAGCACGTCCTCTGTCACTGCGACGCTCTGGCTGCGCGGTGAATGAAGCTACTGGGATTGGCCTATCCAAACCCAGAAGAACTACGGCTCTGCCCCCTGCTGGAATTTACAACCTGATACAGGGAGTATTGGAAACTTCAGGTACGTAGGAGCATTAGGGCAAGGACAGCACAAAAGATTCTATCGGGTCGAAGTGCGCCATGGGTCTCCTCGGTCCGGTAAGCCAACATTAAGATAAAATAAGATAAGATGGGCATTAAAGAAAGAAATATTGTGTTAAATGGGCGATGGCAACCTTTTGTGTCAATGTTTTATTCTATGCTTTTATACCATCAGCAGCATTGTTCCGAACCCTTAGGAACAAATTAATTTGGACAAGCCAAAGGTAATGTTTAACCGACATGTAATACTGGAACCTGTTGCAATACGGGAACCTGTTGCAATACATGGCGCTATTCTCGAGGTTGTTCAGGAATATCTTTACTTAGGACCAACTCTGCAGTTAGAGAAAACAACTATGAGAAAGAGGTCAATAGAATAATACGGCTGGGCGGCATTTGGGAAATTATTCCAAAGCCTAAAGAGAAAAGTCGTTAATCAGTGCGTCTTGGCCGTTATGACTTACGGAGCCAAAACGTGGACACTAACGGTTGGACTGGTCCATAAATTTTAAGTCACTCAGCGAGCTATGGAAAGGGCTACGTAACGGTAACACAGGTCCCCACCTGCGTTACCGGTAATAAGAAGCATAAGAGTTGTGCAATCCATATGTAACGCTGTTCGATATTGGACATTTGGAATGCGTTTAGCTGTTTTGGTACTTGGTTTTGTATATGACGAAAACAGAGGGTAAGTTTTGGTCATGTGGAATTTTATCAGTAGAGTTCAACCCTTGACACAATAGTTCAGTAGTTATGCTTTAGAAGCATATTGGACATTTAAAAATATTTAAATTTATAAACCGAGTAATTTGTGTTTTGTGTTTCCGAATAAAAGGTATTGTCCTTCTACGAGGTCATTGTAATATCTATCAACTTTTGTTGTTACTAAAAAGCGTTGTAGAAAACTGACTTATAATTTTAGCATATTTATTGTTCCTACTGTGTACTAGCAAAGCGAGGTTTCTTTGCAAAGAAAATGAATGTCATTGTCAGTCCAGCTCAGCTTCTATGGCCAAGTTATCTTTCTACACTTGTTAACGCTAATACAAAACCGAAAAATATAGGTGTACGCGAATGACATTTACTACGAAAATTCACGTGTCCAGAAGAAGGCACTTCGCCTTTTGATTGCCAAAAGAGAACAGAATATAGGCACCAAATATATGAAGATAGTTCTATGTACTCTGTATAACAGACATATAGGTATTTTTAAATGCGGCTAGTGGAATGCTGATATTAATAGACTGTGAGGTATGTGCCGTGTGACAGGCTGGCTGCTCAATTTTGTAATTAATACTTATCAATTCTACTCCTGTAGTCTCCCCTTCTGACAAGAAAAAAAACATTATCATATTGGTGCGAAAATCTCGGCAAGTACCCCAGGTGACCTGATAATTTTATCTGTAGATACTACTCTATTGCCAATTTAAATCAATATAGTATTCAACTATGAATAAAAATAAATTAACTATACATAGACGATATTCCGAGATTTGCAGATAAAACGGATTCGACACGGTGACACCTGTGTTAGTTTATGATGATTGGATCGCCGGTTTTAGTACCGTATTTTATTTATCATATAAACAGGGTTATCGAAGTGGAAAAGTTAACTGGGACATTCTCCATACACTCTCTAAAATACCGCAAGGCAATTTTTAACTCATTCTAGATAAACACAAATCGTTTTTACTTACATGAACGACAATTCTTAGTCTAAGCGTACTTATTTACAATTTTATTATTTGTATTCTTACAATTTTAAAGTATTTATTCAGATTGTAGGTTACCCCATCATGCGATATGATTTTATTTTTACTGGCCTCTCACTGTCCCACTCCTGCGCAGATCTCCCATTTACATTTCCACGTGCATTTTGAATAAGTAAGTTTGTAAGGTGTCATATTCAGAATTGAAATCAACAAAGAAATGCTTGTGTTATGGGTACTGATACTATAAACGGAGAAAATTAGAAAGAATATATCTAAAACTTTTATTTCTGATTCTTGTCATCTCTCGAATCAATAAGCAGTCTCACACGACTAGATCTTTACCTGTTCGATGAAGCTGTAAAGGCCCCGCGGCCAACAGCGTAGATCATTCACACACATACACACGATAAATCTTTATCTAGTAGTTCGAACTCTTTGGATAGCTTTAGAAACTACTGCTGGTCGGTATTTATACCTCTCGCGCCTGTTATTCTTGAATAGGTTGCCACATTATATCCATGCATTTTAGTTTCAATGTGACGGTTGGTATTGCGTTATACATCTTTGCTATTTGCCTGGCCATGGCTCGATATAACAGGCTCTTACTTCGGTGTTGATCATACGAGAGTTTCAGGTTTCCTGACGTTCATCAACGCCTACGACGTGAGGTCCACCACGAAGCTGCAGAACGTGTTCATGTTCACCAAGATATCGGCGCTTGTCATCATCATCATCGGTGGCATCGTTTGGATGGGACAAGGTGAGTCTTGGATACAGAATCATTTAATTTAAATGGTAGAAAATATTGTCATTCATTATCCTTGTATGCCGTGTCTGTCTGCCAGCTCGGAGTAACCTAAAAAAGTATTGAACGGGTATTGTCAATTGTTTACCCGATTTGAGATATATGCAATCTTAAGACATGTTAGGATATCGACCCTTCTTCTTGCAGATGTCGTATAGAGCGGCGAAAGGATACTCATGATAGCAATAGGCTCCCCTCTATTATGTAGGCTGTTATTGATAAGTAATATGTAAACAAAGAAAACGGCCCCTTAGGAGGAACCTATTTTTTAAAGCATCTCATACAGCAACATTGTATTTAACATACGTCTACAAATCTACATTTCCTTCCTTTCGCAACATTCCTTGGTCGTTAACCGCCAATTAACTTTAACGAGACGACTAATCATAGGCCATTTGTTGGTAGACGTTAAACAGGCAGGACCGGAGAATACTTAAGTGGATGCGACTTGCAACTTTTATATGGTATACTAGCTTTAGTCAGCGGTTCTACTAGTGACTACAACTATTTATGACCCAGATTTTGGTAATACGCCAACATTTGAAAAAAGAAATTACAGTAATAAGTCTATCTATCTATAAAGATATTGAACAAAAAATATTGTAGTCATCACCGTGGATTTCAATATATATGTCGTAATTATTAGTTATCATCACCGAAACTTAATTTATAGTATCAGTCAGATTTTTATTTTCGGTCTCAAAAATACGACTCAAGAAGTAAACAGGTGCGCACAACTTGGAATAAGTTTTGATACATCGCTTCCCAGAATTGTAAAAAAATCAGCAGTTTCCCAGGCAGTTACATACAGTTTGGTGGAACAGGTATCAAGATTTTGTTTGAAACCGTTATTCGTATCGTAATGAAAACGATAACGCGATGTTTATTAAACAGGGTCTGTACAGTTTATGCTGTACGGTCGTCGGAACGATCTTTTGGGAGGCCTTTGTGTCAACTTCTTTCTGCTGATAATCATGAATGGTTTACGATATGGGCATAGGTAACGTGGCGTGACTTATTATAGTTATTGACTCGTTGTTCAGTGCGACTACCTTATTAGTCTAGTGAATAATGTGTCACGAGTTCCTGGATTTAAATCCTTGGTCTACCAAAGAGTATTTTTAAATGGAAATTTCAGTATTAGTCCGGAGCCTGACATTGTGTCCGATATGGCAATAGGTTCTCCACCTTTTGAGACCTAACATTGTTAGTAAAACGTCTGCATTGTACACCTCTGCCATCCCCACATGGGGAATATAGTGACGGTGTTTATTTATTTATTGAATTTATTTTAGGTAACGTGGAATATTTCGAAGATGGGTGGTCTGGCACTAAAACTTCAGTCAGCGAGTGGTCGGTGGCGTTCTACTCTGGCATCTTTTCATATTCCGGATGGTTAGTTGTCTTTCCACTTTCTCCGTTATTCTGAATGCTAATAACCTACAACTGGAACGAACTAGAACAGCTTTGGTTAAAGATTTTAGCATATCCATATAAATACCTGTTTCGTTCATACCTCCTATTAGGACGTGGAATTATTGCATATTTAGTAACGGAATAATAGCCAGTATACACACCTTAACGTTTTAATAAATAAGGAAATGTTGGATGAAAAACAAGAGGAATATTCCGCCATGTGGTTTTAGATACATACCTACAGGTTTCTTCTCAATTATATTTGTATGCGTCATGGACTGTAGTCTAGGACTTCCCCGGTACCTACATCCTTTATTTTTATTTTTCTTCCGTGCACGGATCTTATCGCGGTATCATTTTAATTTTAAAGTCCTGACTTTCCAAATGTTCGGTAACCTATGTTCAAGGGAGGGACTGACGTGTTTAACATCCAATAGTATGTAATTCCACAATTACAGCGGATAATTTTATTTATCAACATAACACAAAGATTAGTCGTGCGGGATCGAAACCGTGACTACTTGATCTTTGATATCATCTCGTAGGAACTACCTCAACTTCATGACTGAAGAGTTGAAGGACCCCTTCGTGAACCTCCCGCGCGCCATCTACGTGTCGCTGCCGCTGGTCACGGGCATCTACCTCCTCGCCAACGTGTCCTACCTGGCGGTGCTCGGGCCTGTCGGCGTGCTGGCCACGGAGGCCATAGCCGTCGTGAGTATTTTATTTCTTACTTCCATGTTTCGTACACAAAATAAATAGGTGGAGAAAGCCGGTAACGAGCGCTGGAGAGAGTGATTCGACCGGCTTAATCCGTGATCGTTGGAAGCACGCGTTTATGTGTGTGCGCCTGTTGGGTCTCGTTGTATGTTTGTTTGCACCTAATTATTTTGCGGTTCGTCTGAAGATAATTGTCCTTAGTCTCGAAAATTCTAATTAGTAGTAATTGTTTACAAATCACAAATAAAAATACTGTTTTGACTTCTTTTTAATGAGTTAAATGAGAAAACTAAATTAACTGAACAAATATATATCAATAGAAAAGATATACATACCACAGATAAAGTTCTATCAAATGCTTTTTAACAAGAAACTCGGTATCCTTTTATTAGATCAAGTTAAATGTTACTAAAAGATCAAAAAAATACCTATGAATATGTAACAAACACATTTATTTGCATAATACGGTACATTGAATTCTATTAATATGCCTAGTGATATAATTTGCTTCATAACATTCTTAGATTATTTTTTTATTATATGGTCCAAGAATGTACCTTTTTACCTCGTCGACCAGGACTTCGCCACCTCGTGCCTTAGCTGGCTGCGATGGGCCATGCCGACTCTGGTCGCGATCGCCATTTTGGGCGGGCTGTCCGTGCACATAATGGCGTCGTCACGCATGTGCTTTGCGGGCGCGCGCAACGGGCACATGCCCGAACTGCTCGCCCACATCAACATGAAGTGTATGTCGCCGATGCCGTCCCTTGTGTTCTTGGTAAAGTATTTTTTCTATCTATCCATACCATCCGACAGACTATGCGACGGCTTGGTCTAGTGATTAAAAGCTTGGATCGCTTCTCCCGCATATCCGCAATATATCCTAGAGTGGCTACGTCTTTTATATAAATAAAACAAAATATTATCACGCCGGTTCCGTTGTGGGTGAAATAGAGATTACAGTACCTATATTTAAAATTTTTATTATATGTATATTATTTACGTAACAGATGCTGATATCCATACTGATGCTGTTCGCGGACAACCTGACGTCGCTGATCACGTACTGCACCGTGGTGGAGTCGTTCTTTACCACGCTCAGCTGTAGCGCCGTGCTGTGGCTACGGTACAAGAGACCCGAACTGCCCAGACCTATTAGGGTAAGGCCCATTTCAAATGCCCACACACATTAACCATTATAGCTTGGGCACATAGCGGATGGGGCGGGACGGCGGCGCAACGTCGATGTGCCATGGGGAATTGAAATGTACTGAACAATACGGGAGATGCCACAGAGCTGGATGACTGCAACCCTCACGTCCCGTCGCCGCCGAATGCCGCCGAAGTGATTGCAAACGAAAGATGCCGGGAACGGGACGCGGTCTTATGTTGCTTGGCGTGCGTCGTTTCCGCCGCCGTCCCGCTCGACCGAGATTAAGCTTTCGTCACATAGCCCATCGGCTATGTGGCGAAAGTGTAAACTGAGGAGAGGCAGCGGCATTTGAAACATTAAAAATAATCTGCATTTCCAAGTCCTTATTACAGGCGATTTTATTCTTCTCCACAGGTCCAGTTATGGATGCCCATCGTGTTCGTGACGGTTAGCACGATTCTCCTCATCGTGCCGGTGATGAGTGAGCCCGTGGCTGTGATCGCCGGCGCTGCGATGACGCTGGCGGGCGTGCCCGTCTACTATCTGCTCATTAAGAACAAGCCGCAGTGGGTCGACGACCTCTCCAGTTAGTAACGATACCTTTAATACCCTATTTAGCTGTCGGGATAAGTGCTGAGCATTAAACACAACACACTTCTAAGCATGAATAAATTTTAATTTATACTAGCTGTCCCCGCAGACCTTGTCCTGTCCAAATTACAAAAACCCACAGAAAAAAGCACTAAATTTTTCCCGAATTTCTCATTTTCTGGTCAACTTATAGAGCAAACACTCCCATTTTTTTCGTAAAAACCTTATTAAGACTTACGGATATCGGTCAAATGATGCACTTACTAACGAACAGCATGACATTTTTATTTATATGTATATAGATAATTATGAATCTTAGCTTCACAGTCATGTACGTTATCCTTTCGGGACGCTACGACCCTCACGCCGAATCGTCCGAAAGTGACAAAGTCTACATATACACTATGTGTTTATGTCAAATCCTGCTACTGGCAAAATAATCACATTTCCAATTTTCAAAAGCATTTATATTTATTTTTATTTCTTCCTCAGCTAAATTCACACACTTCTGCCAGAAACTATTCTTATCCGCCGTTGAAGACAAAGAAGAATAAGCTTTAAGATATAATTAATAAACTCGAATATTGCGTCAACGTTGAATCTCGGAGCCGTGGATTACCTTCTCTTTGCTTTTGTTGTATGTGATGTTTAGATGTACTTTTTTTAGATTTTAAGTATAAATGTCACCTATAATTCAATTTTGTCGATTTTTTACATTATTAATAGTTTTAATTCTTCTGTGTTTTCTGTACAATATTATAATGAGCACCTAAAAGTTGTGAAAATATCGATATATTTAGTTAATTATTTTTTGTTGGAATCCGGTAGCATCACCTTTAAGAAAATAATCCCAGTAGGTATTTTCAAGTTATTATTATAGTATTTTTTATAATAGAGGCTAAAATGAAAATTATTTGTAATGAGCGTTTTATAGCAGCTATTATTAACATGACATTTTTTCATTAAAAATGAAATTTATTTTTTTTACCTATAAGGTAATATTTTACATGTTTTTGTAATGAAAATTTGACTACACGAACTGCAATATAATATTTGAAAGTGCCTTAAATATGTAATTTCTCTTTTACTCAGATTTGTGATAGAAGGCTGATTTTTTTACTAATTTTATAACGGTGTCATCAAAAATCATTTAGGGGACTATCATTAATAATGTGAGCTCAAGCATACGCACAGTAAAAAAATAACTTTTCTTAGAGTATCCCATTATATACGCTAAAAATCTGATGGCTGTTAAAAATATTTACTTCGAGAATTTAGTATTTTATTATACACAGACCGTAAAGCTCACGTAAGGGGGACGGAGGGTCCGACAAAATCTCACCAAGGGGAGGCAGGGGTCCAAATTAAAGGAAAAACAGCTTACGTAATTAATGGTTACACCCTTATAGTTGTATCAGCTATTTATTTCACATGATGTAAAAATTGTTGCATCAATTTCTGACTAATTTATCGTTGTCATTATAAAAAAGTCAACAACACAAGTGTTTTCGATAGTACTTTGGGTCGCGGAATCTCAGTAAAGCGGATGATATCTAATTATTACTTAATAATTTTCAGATCGCACAAAACAATGTATAAATCAATCCTGCGTGATTGTTCTAGCATGTTAATAAATCTAGCATTGCTACAAATCTTTTCGTTCAGTTTGTTAAACTTGAAGTTTGCCTAGCTTTAAACTATGAGGTTAAATTGGACGCTAGAAGATCTGATAACAGCCGACTGAGGTTTCTCATCTAGTTGATTGAAAAGATGTTTTATGAAAATTCATTACTATCCGCACAATTAAAGAATGGGACTAGAAATGGCGGCTCATCGAGGCTTGTACTGTTCGCATACACGGTCCTTAGAGTGACAAAAACGCTATAAACGTTATATCCTTATAACGGAAATAACGTTTTTATATTAATTAAATCGTTATGTCAGTTTATTTTAATATTTTCTATAAAATATATTTTTATATAAAAGATCTTATTGGTATTTTAAAAGGTACATTAATTTCCAAATAATATTTATTGTTTAGCAATTTATTCATGACACTAGGAATTAAATAAAACAATTTAAACGAAACTAGTAGAACCAGACTAAGCAAAAATAAATAGGTTTAAGACATTTATTTTCTCAAAAGATTTACACATCACAGAGAAAATACAAATTTTATAGTACTAAAAACATAAAATTAAGCGGACTTGGCGTAGTTAGCGGACTGACGTACACAAACAATATAAATAAAAGCAGGGTAGTTACAAACGGAGAAATGGGAGCCTATACAAAATCTGTTTTGTTTGCGGCTTCGTAGTTAGATGGTAACTTGAAAGAAATAGATTAAAGTAATATAAGGTATGTAATTAAGTAGAAAGATTTTTAAGTGCAAGTTGTATTATTATAGTATTGGGTATCTATTGGTATCAGATTATTGACTATTATGGTTTCTTTATATATATTCGATAAAATTTGTAATTGCGACACGAAAGTGTTTTTTTTTTGCAGTCGGTACCAACAGGTGTGAGTATAGACAGCGATAGTATGCGTGCGAGAGGTGAATAGACGCGACGCTATTTCTAATCCCATTCTTTATCTGCGCGGATAGTATTTAGATCCATCACGGAGTTCTCCAGCAAGAACTGGGTCCAAGTAGTGGAGTGCGACTTGTTCTCTCTTATTTGTTAGAAGAGGCCTTAGGCCTCCAGTAGAAGTATATAGGCTTACACTTTTCAATATAGCCGCTATCTATAGTTTCCTTAAGTAATTGTCTTCTTGTCGAAAGACATTAAAAATTACCGAGTATAGACTGTTACGATTGTACGTTTGTCAATACTTAAGACATAACATATACTATGTAATACAAATAATATTTGTAATCAGTGCTCTTTTTGTAATTCTGATTCTAATAAACATCGATATAAAGGATGCTAACTCACAATTTTGTTATAATCATGAAATTTGTGTTTGATATGGTGTAGGAAGTTTTTAAGCGCTGTAGCGTCATGTATTTAGTATATTTTATATCGATGTCAGTGTAGTATTTATAGTACGTAAAAGTAGTTTTTATACGTGAAGTGTAGTTTTATACGTATTTAGCATCATTTTGATTTAATACTCAGTATACATATTTATAAGCATGTAATAGGGATGTACTGGAAGCTACCAATGTTGGGACCTACTTTATTGTTATGAGGGATTGTAGTTTTGTTTTATATTTATGTAAATGTGAAGAAAACCAAAATTATGGTTTTTGAACGGGATGAAACCAGAACCAATGCAAGGATTATGGTTGGTAACGATGTGCTAGAGCATGTGAATGAGTTTGTGTATCTTGGATGCGCCTTCAGTAAGGATGGGAAATACACCGCTGATATAGATGGGAAAGCTACTTGTGTGCTGGCACTTAAGCCAAAAGGCGCAGCTGGCCATACATAATGGAGTGCTTGTCCCAACGCTGTTATATGGCAGTGAGAGTTGGGTATGTAAGAAGGAGAACGAAAGCAGGATAAATGCGGTCGAAATGTGATCTCTGCGGAAGATGTGCGGAGTCACGCTGACCGACCGTATTCGCAACAGCGTAGTAAGAAAGCGAGTAGGTATGAAAGAAAGTATCGGTGTAATGATGAGAAAGGGTATGCTCCGTTGGTTCGGGCATATAGAAAGAATGTCCGAAGAAAGAATGACAAAACTGATATACAATGCGAAAGTGGAAGGATGTAGGTACCGGGGAAGACCTAGACTATCGTACCATGACCAAATAGACCGGGTCTTATCTGAAGGGCAAGTCAAGAGCCTCCGTAACCGGCGAGTGTGTATGAGACGAAGTATGAGAGTGGAGGAAGCCAGAGAGGTATGTAAGGAAAGAACCTGTTGGAACTCTGTACTCTCTGCCTACCCCGCGAGGGAGCTGGCGTGATGATATAGATTTATGTTAACATTCCGTTTCATTCCCCGTGTAGGTTACCGGTAATTCTTTCAGCCCATTCGCGCGGCATGGAGTGCGGCTCCCATAGTTGAAATTATTCGGCAAATTGAATTTAGTCGTTAGTGCTTATAGAAAATACACACAAAAAAACGTAATTTCATGCTAGTTATCATTCCTGTGTCGTGAGTGCGTTTATAACATGAAAATTGCACACACAAGCGTCTAAGATATTTCGCAGCGGAATCTATATTCCGCTGCGAATATAGATAGTCCTCTAATCAAGATTTGATATTTTTGTGGGTTCCAATATTGGTAGTCGCTAAAATCGCAGTCACAACCTCACTATTTGTATCTAATATTTTATGATTTCACTTAACAATGGCCGATCACCATTGTGCCTCACAATACAGAATAAGTAAGTATACCGCAGGCGCCCCCAGTATATAGTGGGGTGAAGGTATTACATATTCGCTCAAATGTACTTAGTAGAGATAGGTTTCGACCCTTCTAGCAATTCCCTTACTATTTCTGAATACGAAATCAGAATAGCCTCTGTATTTAGGGGCACCAACTCGATGGGTGCGCGGGGGCTCCAGCTTTCACGAAAAGTAAATAGTGGGCGCGGAGCACCCATGACCATAGACATGAAAACTGTGAATGTAGACTTACTTCCTCTCTTCTTCTGTTCTGTATAGAACACAACGGCATACACCTGTAGAGGCGTACTTTAGATGATTTTAATGAATAGTCATAAAAATCACCTTTCTGTCTTACTCCTTGTTTGTTCACTCGTAACCCGAGTTTTAGATTCGTGGAGATGAGCTTTAAGGGACCATGACACTGATTCGGGAGTAAAGAAAAGGCATTGAAATATTTTAAAAAGAATCTCAGTAGTCTCTTGCCTTTTTTCCTAATCGATAATGAAAGTTTTAGTGGGGGAGCGTGTAATTTTTCTTAACTGTAAAAAGGACATCATGGTTTCCAAGAACTTTCTCACCCTCTTATCATTTTTTGAATTAGCAACCCTTTACCGTCAGTAAGAATAACTATGTTTACTGAACCCGCATTTTCAAATTTTTTTGATTGCAAATTTTGCAAATTTGATAGATCGCTACCCCAAAGCGAAGCTTATCCTGAATTCTCAAATCAGAAACGTGGCACATATTATCTTCTGCTTTTCATTTTCGGTTCAGGGCTGGTGTTTACTTCCCAATCACAATGTCTATATGTACTAGTCTTTATAGATAAGAATACGTACAGTCCTACAAGGATCTCTTGGCCCGCGGCCAAAATCGGAACTAAAGCTATCTGTCATCAAGTGAAATGTCATTTTATGACAGTTGCAAAGTTGCCGTTTGCTGTGAAATTTACCCAAGTTCTTTTTTTCCTGGGGAAAATCCTGCATAGGAATTCCGCGAGCCTCGGAGGAAGCTTGCGGGGCGTGTCGGATTCCTACCGACTAAAACCTCAGGGTGGCCGACATCAGCACTTTTGAAGGGCTCCGGGATCTACGTATGGAACGCACCGGTGCCCCTCTTGTGCCGCGCTTTGTCGAGCCTGCCATCGGAGGGAGACTTGATGATACGCTCCCCCCCCCACGCACCGACGCGGTGCTCACGGCGACGTGGGCCACACCACGCCGCCGTCCTCCTCGGGGAACCGTGCGTACCCAACCCACCTCAGTAAATATCTCCTTGGAAGTAGAAACATTTAAATAAATGGTTACCCTCGTTCCACACCCTGTCAATGTCATCCACGCGCCATAAGTTCCTTGTCGCACTGTACACAGCATCGTTACTTAATTATGTCATTACGGATATACCGAAAGGCATAAAGTAGCGCTATTTACTTTTAATATTGGAATAATGTCAATGTTGTACTTATTAAAATAGTTTAGTTTTTATTTTCAGTTAGTTTTTGATACACTACAGAATGTCATTCTATATATATATATATCTATATCATCACGCCAGATCCCTTGCGGGGTAGGCAGAGCGTCACAGATATAACGTTATTGTATTATTTTATATTTTTATTGTTTTTGAACGGTGGGCTATTTTATGGTATTTGGGTAGGAGGGGGATCTGAGAAAGGATAGGATTGCTCGTACTTAATCAATCACAAACATGTCGACGCCTGTCTGCGTTGGCTAAAATATAGAACATTCATATTTTTATATGAATTACATTTTTTACATTAAAATTAAATAAGAACATATGTATATCATCACACCAGATACTCGTGTTTACTTAAATAAATACACGGAACTGTTAAGCAATACATGTTTTGCACTTTTTTAAGAAAGGACATAATTTAAAATCGCACTAAAAAATGCTATATCGATCAGTCGCCGATTGTAAATAAATTGCTTGTCAGTCCTAAAAATGGGATAAATTCAAATTAGGATTTGTGGTTACTACTTTAAAATGTTTTTAAACGAGGCTAACAGCACGCTACTAGTCTAGGTGTTTTATTTTAGAAGAAAATATGTGGTGATTAAATTACACTAGTACTTATGAAAAATGTAATAGCCACTTTTTTATTAGTAGATTACAATATATTCACACTAATATTTTGTTTTTACTAAGATTTCGTGTTGTGCCTCTCTCCTTGGTAGCCCAGTTTTCAAACACCCATCCTACAGCTTGAGTGTTACTGCAAGTAATTCTTTCTATTATAATATAGCATCTTAGGTTAAGTTTTTATGAGGAATAAATTATTATTCTAGCTTTTGTCAGTGAATTTGAGTGTACTTTAATTTTTGTATGAATCTGGCAAGGTTTGGCCATAATTTATCTGTGAATAGTGTTAAAACTCCTACAGTTTTATTTTAATAGATGTGGTTTATCTATACTTTCTTTGTAACACAATTTTGGTTGTTATGATTTTTTTATTGATTTTGTTAACATTGGCGTTGAATCTCTCTAATGTATTATACTTAAATGTGTCAATATTCGTTATGTGGTGCCAAAATAAACGTATTAATTTGGTTTGTAAGCTTTTTGTAAAATTATTTAAAGAAATTTAATGTCGTAATATGTCTGTTTTATTTTGTATCCATTCTTTTTTTACCTTTATATAATCATAATTTTGAGGGTGAACAAAGTTAGGCGGAAAACTGCATAAAAACATTTTAACTGTTATATCCCAATTTATATATGAGGACTTGTTATATACAAAAAAGAATATCGATATTTGGATAAAAGGCTTCAAAGACTGAATGCGATGAATAAAGGGGTAAAACTGGGTGATCTAGTGGTAAATCATCTACTATATGCAGATGACGCGGTTTTGATAGCGCCAACAGCCACTGATCTGCAATCACTAGTCACGAATGAAAGACGAATGCATGAAAAAAACCTTTTAAAAAAAGGGAATACGACTTCATAAAGCAAAAAATTAATATTTGAAGTCGGTGCTGGTTGGTGCAGTCGGTTACTTGGCACCGACTTCCAATATTTATTTCTTGCTTTTTCAAGTTCGGGTTCCCGTTTTTTAAAAAAGTTTTTAAATTTATTATGTTAAGTGATGAGTGAATTTATTATTATTATTTATATACCTCCTTTATTTTATCCTACTTATTTATACAGTGAGGTAAACTCATAATAACTTAATTTTCACATTCATGCTGTTTGCCGTGTAGTAACCCCTGGTGTATCTTCAAATCCCATTGTCCAATACCAATAAAATTGAAATTCGACCATCACGGAGCTATACTGAACCTAATGCAAAAAGAATCATCACAATCAGTTTATAAGCAAATAAATTACAAAAGAATACAGACGAATTATGAACCTCCTCCTTTTTTGAAGTCGGTTAACATTCTGCTTAGTTCTATAATAGGGTACCTATAGGATTGACGTAACACCCATATTGTCTCAATTTGCACATTCCTATTGTGTGTCGTTAAGGAGTTCCCTGGTGTACCTTCAAAGTCCAAGGTCCAATACCAATGAAATAAAAATGAGACCATCTTGGAGTTATACTGAACCCAATGCAAAAAGAATCATCAATATCGGTCCACAACTGTCGGAAATATCGGTGAACATACATAAAAAAAGCATACATACAACCGAACATAGAACCTCCTCCTTTTTGAAGACGGTTAAAAATGGCTTACATTTGAATGTGAAGAAAACCAAAATTATGGTTTTTGAACGGGAAGAAACCAGAACAAGGATTGTGGTTGGTAACGATGTGCTGGAGCAAGTGAATGAGTTTGTATATCTTGGATGCGCCTTCAGTAAGGATGGGAAATATACCGCTGACATAGAGAGAAGAGTGAGTGCAGGGAGCATAGTGAATGGCGCGATGGGAAAGCTACTTGGGAGCCGGCATTTAAGCCAAAAGGCGCAGCTGGCCATACATAATGGAGTGCTTGTCCCAACGCTGTTATATGGCAGTGAGAGTTGGGTATGTAAGAAGGAGAATGAAAGAAGGATAAATGCGGTGGAAATGCGAGCTCTGCGGAAGATGTGCGGAGTGAAGCTGACCGACGGTATTCGCAACAGCGTAGTAAAAAAGCGAATAGGTATGAAAGATAGTGTCGGTGTAAAGATGAGAGAGGGTATGCTCCGTTGGTTCGGGCATGTAGAACGAATGTCCAAAGAAAGAATGACAAAACTGATATACAATGCGAAAGTGGAAGGATGTAGGTACCGGTGAAGACCTAGCCTATCTTACCAAGACCAAATAGACCGGGTCTTATCTGAAGAACAAGTCAGGAGTCTCCGTAACCGGCGAGCGTGTACGAGACGAACTATGAGAGTAGAGGAAGCTAGAGAGGTATGTAAGGAAAGAACCGGTTGGAACTCTGTAGTCTCTGCCTACCCCGTAAGGAATCTGGCGTGATGATATAGATAGATAGATAGAGAAAAATATCGATAAGTTTGAAAAATTAAGTAACATCCATACTGTAAATACTCGGAATAAAAACAATCTCGCTGTACATGTCACGCGTCTCCACAGAATCAGCAATTCGTTCATGGGCCAGTGTATAGGTTTTTATAACAAACTTTCCCACGATGTTCGAGATTTGCCAATTGTAAGGAAGCATATTACAAAATCTCGGATTACATATAAGATAAGACCGCGTGGGATTGAAGTGTCATATTATTTAGTATTGCTATTTATTTTTCCTTTGAAATTACATTAATGTTAAAGCGTAGCGTGTTGTGCCTGACGAGCTTGGGGTAATGCTGTTTTGTAGACCCAATCTGACCACCGTCTTTGGGGTTCTGGTTTGGTGATGCTCACTTTAATGTCTTTGCTTGCGGTGGCTGTCTGGCGCGGGTCACTCCCTTCCCTCCAATATGGTCGAGGGGAGTGATGTCTGTTCCAGTAGTCATACTCATGAACGGGTGCTGCTTGTGGGGGCTGGTCCATCTGGAATCCTTTAGCCACTCTTTATATATAACTTCATTAGTCTCATATCTCGATCGTAAGGCATCACACTGGAGCTAGATCGTAAACTATTTAATTGTAACCTAAACATTGTATCCCCACAATATGATAAAAAAGAATTGAGAGGAAAAAAGGAATAGAGAATTAAATTAATAAAAAAAGTCAAGCCCGCTGTGTTTCTTCGCCGGATCTTCTAAGTAGAGGCCGCGTTTCCATCCGGTGGAAGATCAGAATTTAAAAAAAAAATGTTAATGGACTATTTGTAAGCGCCCCCGTAGGGCTTATACATAATAAATTGTTTGAGTTTGACAAAAAATGTCCTCAGTGCTAAATATCAATCATTTCCAATTTAAATAGTGTTGTAATAGGCCGTTTTGCGCCGGAGCAACTATCTCTCGTATTATTAACAATTTATTTGAATTGAACAAGGAGGATATGATAATTGGGAAAATTATAAAATAATTCTGTTTGGATTATATATTTATTTAAATATTATCACACTTAACAGAAGGAATTAAAGTATTCAAGAAACATTACGGTATATGTAGGCCCCTCACACGTATAAATTATGAAAGCTACCACGATCGAAAATCAATGCTATATACCATGACTGGTTAAAAACATATTGATTATTATAGGTATCATGATAATTGATATCGGACCTTGTTGTAAAATAAATAATAAGTAAAATCCAAGCATTTAATTGGTATTCGGTCTGCAGAGGAGATCCCTTGTCTACCAAATACCAAACATAGAAATTCGCGGAAGAACTTAAGTTGAAGATGTTGGTAAAGGGATCACAAGGTTAAATTGACGGTGGGCGATAGCAGGTTAACCAAGAATGTGACAGAGTGGTGGCCAAGTACGGGTCGGAGACCCATAGGCAGACCATCAAGTAGATAGGGCGAATATATTGTGAGGATGGCGGGTGGGTAAATACGATTTCTGTGGGTGGAATAGAATAGCACGGTACCGGGCGTATAGCGTGATAAAGGAAAGGCCTACACTATCACTGGGTAGATTCAGACTGATTGATAATAAAGATTATGAAAAGCTAGGATAGTGACGCTTTCAGTAATTACATATTTTATACATTCTAAAGTCTGCTAAGTCAAAATGTATGGAACCGCTGGTTTTTGTAATCTGTAGCCTGTTCCACTCCTTTTTTACAGAAGCTGAATATTTGTTTTCCTCGTTTTTTCAGTTATGACATATACAATACTAGCGACCCGCTCCGGCTTCACACGGATGAATTATATACATAAACCTTACTCTTGAATCACTCTGTCCATTGGTGAAAATCGTATAAAAATCCGTTCGGTAGTTATTGAGTTTATCGCGTTTAAACAGACAGACAGACCGACTGATAGATGCGGCGCAGAGACTTTGTCTTATAATATGTACTGATAGTGACGCTATACTCTCATATGGTATTATTGTGCTATACTGAAAGTCTGTCGCAGTTATGGCTTGAAGAAAATAAATACCTCAAGGAAGCAAAATAAATACAATACGGAAATTGGTTGATAACCAAGCTTGTTTATCAAATGTCCAATTACTGCTAAAAACAAATTGTTGCCAAATTGGCAATTAAATTTCTATGCATGACTGCAATATCTCCTGATTAGTTCAGTGCTAACAGTTTTCTGGTTTGTGTCCAGCATGTGGCTTTTAACTTTTTTGTTAGCACCGCTTTTTATCAGGCAGGTTAGTATATACCGACAAAAAAAAAAATTAAATAAGAATTTGTCACATAGATTTATTCCAGTGTTGCGTGTGCAAACACCCAGGTCCACACAAAGTAGGTGACAAAGATATGTACTGTGCAGGGTTTGAATCCACGACTACTCACTTCGATTTAGCGAACTAAGCGGCTTGCTAGATCTACCCGTCTCAAAAAAATATGTAGGACTGAATGACGACTGACTATATTATGTGTTTTTGAAAACAACGAGATTATCATAAACCTAGTAATGGATTGCCCATGCATTTTATTAATATTTATACATTACGGAGGTTTTTGCTAATGGCTAATGGCTACTTAATTCAAAGTCTCGAACTGTAAATAGGAAAGCTTTCCTAGCATTATCGAGCAAATTCTCGATTAGTATGAAAATTTGGATCATTGAAGCAAGAGTTCCTAACCGGCGAGCGTGTATAAGATGAATGCCTATCCCGCAAGGGATCTAGCGTGATGATAAGAGATGGAAAATCGCTAGTATATAGATATACCTATAGTTCTTTACAATTAGAATTATTAATATTCTACCTGCAGTACTGTCATGTATCTACTATTCAGGACCATACAGCTGGCCAACTAGTTTAAATGTTATACTTTGCTCCACAGAGCAATGGCGGCCGCGGTCATTTCAACAACATGTCTGCGCATGAGTTCACTACGCCGCCGGACGAGATCGGGCCGATGTTGCCTGACGAGGGGATGCAGTCCACTACCATCATCTCCGGACTGATGCCCGACTCGTTCGGAGAGATGTTCAACTTTTTGGACGGCGATAGTTTTGGCATTGGTTGGCAGCATTTATTAAAGCCACGGTGCATTTAGCGTTAAGTTTGGGAAAATAATTTTACAAAACTAGAGAAGCATTTGATTTTGTTCAAAGATAAGCACTTACTACTTACCTAAATTGGAGCACCTACTATATTTATATACTTCTTAATTATAGATTATTCCGCTAAGACTAGCTATCGACCGATTTGAGACTTGCTACTACTCAAAGAGAGATTTTGAACACAGGTCCAATGCACGAATTCGTATACGGCTGGCAGGCAATTGTGAACACTATGAGTATGAAGAATAACGTGGAGGTTCGAAAGCGCGCTGGGCTACAGCGCTTCGCCCTCGCTGGTATCAATGGCATCACGCTCGTATCGCACATAGGAGTGACAGAGATCATGATTAATGGCACCAGGACCTACTGCTTCGGTGGTGTGTCACGACCGCCGGGCAGAAGGAGTGTTATTTGCAAGGTAATTGCTTCTAGATACTTATTGCAGGTCTAAAATCTATGATCCTTAGGTAGATACTTGATAAACTCGGTGCGGTGCGATACAGGGAACAAATGGAGTTTCGTGAGTAAATTTGAGTGTGCTGAGCTCCTACAGGACCGGTATTTTATCTGCGTATAAATCTGTTATAAGTCTTATTAGTGCTGTAGGTATTATTACTTGACAATTTTTTTAGAGAATAAAAAATAATTATTGTTTTTGCCTATCTCGCAAGTGGTCTGGCGTGATGATACAGATAGCTAGAGAGAGTATAAAACTATCGACGGTTTTGTTCGTATACGATACGTGATGTGGGAAAATTTCATGGCATTTATGAATAAGTCGGTGAACTAAATGCAAGAATGCATCGTCCGGTGTCAAACTAGGGCAGCAGTTAAATAATTCATTCAGTATAATTACCCGCCTAATTGAATTGAAAGGCATCGACATCGTAACGTTAAATTGTCATATTAGCTACAACTACCTCTTTGATTATCTTAATGCCGTACTCAATGTGAAATCAAAGAACTATTAGCATGCTATAAGGTACTATGACTCGGCGGCAAAAGTTTTGGAAGAACAGATAAATCGCCCTCAAAACGAAAAGCAGGCCATTGCGGACCGTCGTCATTTCTATTTTTCTCTATGGTGCTGAGACATGGACCCTTAAAGCATCGGACCGGGGGCGTAACGATGCGTTCGTAATATGGTGCTGAGGAGAATGTTACCTTGGACTGCTCATCGAACTAACATGTCGATACTGAAACAGCTCAAAGTCACTACAAGACTTTCTACCATCTGTCTCAAGCGTATCTTAGAGTTTCTGCCAGAAAAGACGGTGACAACTTGGAGAAGCTAATGGTCACTGGGAAGGTCGATGGACGATGGTCGGGGTCTGTACCTCGAGAATGCAGCCCAACACGTTGGTCTGTCCAGATTCGCATCACTCTGGACAGCGCGTTGTAGACAGTAGGTCTACAACGCGCTGCATGTCGCCGTGGATAGGGCAAAATAACACAACATCACAAGAGCAAGACTCCTGGGACCCTCAGATAAGGGGAATACGACTCGAGGAGGGAGGACCCTTTCATATTTAATCCTTGTGGATACCAGAGAACAGTGTGAGTTTATAATTCATCATCATCATCATTTCAGCCTATACTTGTCCACTGCTGAACATAGGCCTCCCCAATCGCTTTCCAGCGTAACCGGTCCGATGCCACCTGCATCCAACGATTTCCTGCGATTTTCACAAGATCGTCGGTCCATCTGGCAGGCGGTCGTCCTACGCTGCGCTTGCCAATACGTGGTCTCCACTCTAGAATCTTTCTGCCCCAACGCCCGTCCGATCTTCGCGCTATGTGGCCAGCCCATTGCCACTTCAGCATGCTAATCCTGAGGGCTATGTCGGTGACCTTGGTTCTTCTACGAATCTCCTCATTCCTGATTCGATCACGTAGAGAAACGCCGAGCATAGCTCTTTCCATAGCTCGCTGAGCAACCTTGAGCTTTTTTATGAGACCTATTGTAAGAGACCACGTCTCTGATCCATATGTCATCACTGGTAACACACATTGACTAAACACTTTAGTCTTTAGGCACTGAGGTATTTTGGATGAGAAGATGTTGCGCAGTTTCCCGAACGCTGCCCAGCCGAGTTGGATTCGTCGATTGACCTCTCTCTCAAAGTTGGACCTACCTAACCGGACTGCCTGTCCCAGGTAAATGTATTCGTCGACAACTTCAAGAGTAGAGTTCCCAACGGTGAGTGCGGTGGGTACGACATGGATGTTAGACATTATTTTTGTTTTGTCCATATTCATTTTAAGACCCACTTGTTGGGATACTCTATTGAGGTCACCGAGCATTCGTCCTAGATCTTCCAGCGACTCCGCCATGACCACAATGTCGTCGGCAAATCGAAGGTGAGTGATGTATTCGCCATTGATGTTGATGCCAAGTCCTTGCCATTCCAAGAGCTTGAAGGCGTCCTCTAAGGTGGCCGTAAACAGTTTCGGAGAAATGACGTCTCCCTGTCTTACTCCTCTTTTTATGGGGATCACCTTCGTGCACTGCCCCTGTACTCGGACTGACATGGTGGCGTTATTATACAAGCACTTCAACACTTCGATGTACCTATAGTCAATGCGGCATCGCTGGAGAGATCTAAGAACCGCCCAAGTCTCGATCGAATCAAAGGCTTTCTCATAGTCCACAAACGCCAAGCATAGTGGCCGATTATACTCCTCAGTCTTCTGTATAACCTGCCGCAGCGTATGTATGTGGTCTATGGTACTAAAACCTTTCCGGAAACCGGCTTGTTCGGGAGGCTGGAAGTCATCAAGCCTTCGTTCGAGACGATTCGTAATGACTCTCGAAAAACAACTTATAAACATGGCTCAGCAGTGTGATGGGCCTATAGTTCTTCAATAAGGTGTTATCACCTTTCTTGAAAAACAGTACCACCACACCCCTGTTCCATGCTTCCGGCGTTTTCCCTTCAAGCAAGACGGACTTAAATAGCCTCTGAAGGACTTTAAGTACCGGCGATCCGCCCGCCTTCAGAAGTTCTGCAGTAATTCCGTCTTCACCCGGCGCTTTGTTGTTTTTTAGTTGTTTGAGAGCCATCCTAATCTCGCACAGGCTGATGTCCGGGATATCTTCAGTGCAGTGTCGGGTTAGCTTGGCTCTTGGGTCTTTTACCAAGTCAACAACAGGTTTAGCTACTGAGGTATATAACTGTCCATAGAACCTCTCTATCTCCCTGAGCACCTCTGACCTATTTGACGTTACGTTTCCGTCCTCCGTCTTCAGCTTCGTCAACTGGCTCTGCCCAATAGACGCGTCTCTTGCGAACACTTTAGAGCCCTTGTTCTGCTCTATGGTCTCCTCAATACGCCTTGCATTGAAGGACCGTAAGTCGTGTCGCAAGGACTTCAATATCTGTCCATTAAGCTGCCTATAGGACTTAGCATCATCGGAGGTTTGGAGCGTCATGGAACGTCGCTCAGCCATGAGGTTTCGGGTGTAGTCAGATAGTTTTTGAGGCCTATTTTTACGGTGGGTCTTAAAATACTTGGACCCGACCGTATGAACAGTCTCTACCAGCCTGTTGTTGATTTCGTCCACTGATGCGCTGCTGTCTAGCAATTCGAAGCGGTTTGACAATTCGAGTTGAAAGTTCTCGGGGTTTTGGATATATGCATGAGTAGGTCGGAGCGTAGACGTCATCAGACGCGATCTTTCCATTTTGACATTAATATTTAATGTGCCTCTGACCATTCGGTGATCACTGCCGGTTTTTACCCTATGAATCACGGAGACATCATTAAATATTTGTCGCTTGGTGCTCATGATGAAGTCTATCTCATTTTTTGTGGAACCATCAGGGCTCATCCAGGTCCATTTCCTATGAGGCGGCTTCTGGAAGAAAGAGTTCATCATAAAGAGTCCCTCTTTCTCCAGAAATTCGGCCAGCCTCTGACCCCTGGGGTTGCGCCGCCCATATCCAAATTGCCCCACTCTCAACTCATCATCGCCCCGTTTGCCCAGCCGCGCATTGAAGTCACCCATAACCACTGTAAAGTGTGTTTTGGAAGTATGTATGGCTCTACTAATGTCCTCATACATAACTTCGACGTCATCATCTGAGTATGCCGAGGTCGGTGCGTAGACCTGTATGACCTTCAGCGAATATCTTTTGGATATTCTGAGTATCAGGTACGCTACCCTGCTCGACACACTAGTGATGGACACAACGTTGTTTATGAGTGACTTGTGGACGATAAATCCGACACCACCTTGGGACTGCTGTTCGCCCTCCCGGTAGTAAAACAAGTTGCCGGATTTTAAGGTTATCGTGTCCTCGCCCTCTCTTCGGACCTCCGATAAACCAACAATACTCCACCGCAACTTGTTTAACTCTTCTTCCAGCTCAACTAGCTTCTCATCTGTCCTCAATGTGCGTGCGTTGTATGTCACCAGGGCCAATTTTCGGTTTTGGTGGTAGCCGAATCTCTGCCGGAGATTCTTAGCACCCCTTGTCCTGTCGTTACCATGGCTGCTACCGTGGCCAGGACGAACAGGACCGCCGGGGACTAGGGGCCTGGTTTTTCTACTTTCTTCCATAATTGGGGGTGTTTGCCATACTCGCCACGCTTGGCAGGCGGGTTGGCGAGCGCAGTTATTGGTCGTCGAAGTGTTAAAGGAACGCTGCTGCCCATTCCCTAGTTTTCCCTTAGTCGCCTTGTACGACACCCGATGGGATGAGATGGGTTGGTCCTATTCTAAGCCGGGAACCACGCGGCGGAGTTTATAATTAGTACGCAGAAAATATTTAGTAATTACCGTTATATGTTTGGTAAGAAGTGATCAGATTTTACGTGTTGTTCTTCTGTACTGACATGACGTAACATCGAAGGTTATTCTATATATCTATATATATCATCACGCCAAATCCCTTGCGGGGCAGGTTATTGACATGTGAAATTCAGTTTCCGGTAGGTACCTATGAAATATTCTGAGTGACCCACTTGGATAGGATTGGAAGGATTTGTGTTTCATATTAATTGTGTGTCGTAAGTAGTTTTTTGACGTAGTAAGTAGGTACGTAGGTACGTAAGTAAGCTCAAGAACTAAGTTATTCGTAAGTAGTTGAACTTTGAATAACATAGTTACGTATAATTTTAGTAAAATTGGGCTAAAATTGCCACGAATAAAGCTTATTTTCTCCAAAGTACCTAATAACTATAGGTAATCTTGTAAGATTATTACATAACTGCACTCAGGGCTCAAATAAACCCGGAAATATTTTACGACGGTGTGAATGGAAAATAAAGAATGCCTATCTACTTACGTTCTTAACCTCGTGAAACCTGGAGCGGAACCGACCTTGCGGTGCTCATAATTCCACTGCGACGTGATTCATAACACCAGCTGAAATATCACTATTTCACGTACTTTGCTTATCTTATTTGGCCATCAAAGATATTATTGCATTTATTTAAAATTGTTGCAGACCGGTATTTACCTATTCTTAAATAAAGCAATAATTGTGTCTTATTTTGAACTAGCGTATAAATAAAAAAAATATTCTTTATAAGTACAATTATCTTACTTTTCTTAAGTTTTCCGGTTGTTACTTAAACTCGGTGTCAATAAAATTTTACGTTTTTTTGCAAATATTATTGTTGAGGTGATTCTGTCATATAGATATAAATATCTATATGAGTATATAGTGAGTAGGTATATGCTCTTTGGGTAAACCTAAAGAGAATATACCTACTCACTATATATGTCACAAATAAAAAACCAATAATAAATAAGGTCAAAGGTACATAGTGCCCATTTTATAGAATAGGGTTATCTCATTAAGTTTTGTTATACCCTAGTTTTCTTAAATTCTTACCTATTTTCCTATTGCTTATTTTATTATGAAGATTTATATATATTATTTTATAGATATATCTACCTATTAATATCATCACGCCAGGTCTCTTGCAGGGTAGGCAAAGAGTACAGAATTCCAACAGATTCTTCCCTCCGGCTTTCTCCACTCAGTTATATACCTATCTCAGCTATTATACACTACTGGAGAATTAAAAAAAAAGGTAAACCGACTTCAACAAAAAAAAACACCGTCACGCCTATATTCCCCAGAGGGGGTGGCAGAGGTGTACTGGTTGGTGCAGTCGGTTACTTGGCACCGACTTTAAATATTTATTTTTTGCTTTTTGAAGTCGGTTTACCTTTTTTTTAAAAGATCTCGAAGATGAGAAATCGGGCGACAATTGACGGAAATATCGCTGAACATACAAAAAAAATAAACAAAGGCATACATACAACTGAACATAGAACCTCCTCCTTTTTGAAGTCGGTTAAAAATAAATGAAACTCAATCAAGTTTTTTAATCTAAATATTAAAATAATAGGAATATCATTTGAATTAAATTGAATGAGATGAAGCCTTTCATATTCTATTATAAGTAGTACCTAGGTATTTACTGTTTGACTGATTTATTAGGGTTTTTTTCTTATTATTTTCTTCGAAATGGTTGGGACCTTTAGGGAGATACCATCACCAGTGTTGGCACAATAAATATTTTTTTATTTTCAGGGAGCTATGTATCAAGAAGGTCGTTTCTCTTGTAAAGTGCCTTATTTGCGATATCCCACTGTTTTGGGTTATAGATACTGTATCGATAAATATGCAGCAGTAAGCTCTATTGATGGAACATATAAAAGTGTGTACATTTTACTATAGTATTATATTTGAATTATGAACGACCAGCAGTTTCCCGCGACTTCGCACCCGGTCGACAACAGCGCCACTTACCGGGTTCAACTATATCTAAGAACCATTCAGATGACCCTATAAGTACAAAAAAAACATCGGTCAAGCCGTTTAGGACCAGAAGAATTACGAACACACTCAAACCGGAATTTTATATAAAGAAGATACGGAAAGAAATTAGTTCAGAGATGTAAAATCAGAAGTAGCACTCTGCTAATGTCTTACTTTTATGGAACACAATATCGTTTCACTTAAGTAATGATGATATTATATCGAACGATGTGTGTAATCATAAAACTAACAATCAGAACAAGCAAGTGTGGTGCGCTTTCCAGAGATGAACTTATAGATATAATATAATCTTCGTAAAAAACCTGCGCATACACTGAGGTTATAAATGCCTTCTACAGGCATTTGCTTAATCTTCTCGATATTTTTCAGGGACGTATTGCGCAAGGGGTGAATCTCTACCCAAATTTCATTACGATTACATGTGTGAGAGGAGAGACATCAAAATTAAAAGGATAAATCTTACGGATCCTAACGAACGGTTCAACATTCGTAACCCAGTAGTGCGACGAGCGGAATACTACAGGGCGCCTTATGACATACTGAAAGCTTGCCCTGATTGGTGAGTTGCCCTAACGTAGAAACCACAGAATAAAGAAGACTAGTAAGGTGCTTCTTTATTCCGTGGTAGAACCTATCGTATTAAACATATCGAAAGTTATTTGAACCATATTTTAGGTATGGCTGCAATCTCCAGATCTCTGCCGAATTATTGCACCAAGAACTGCCTACCGGACTGATGGATGCTAATGAGACTGCCTTTGTAGGACACGGTGGCAAATATTGGCTCGCTTTATATTACACGCAGGTAAAACAAAATGCGCTTGGAATATTCTAAGAATATTGCGTATTCAAGATTTTGAATTTGTATGTTGTTTGTATGTTAATTTGTATAATAATTATCTTTGTGGTGACAGTTATCGACGTATGCAATCTACTTTCAAGCGCATGGTGAATATCCGTGGCAATCAAACCGGCCTATTGTTTCTGCCGATAAAGGTAACGTCCAATCCCAGCTCATAATTCGTGAATATCTAGGAATATTAAAGATCGGTCTTAACTTGGTCATGCCAATTTGATCGACAACATGCTTTAAAGTATGCCTCCATAGAATGGATAGATAGTAGAGACCTTGCAAATACGATCAAGATAATCCACCTCGCTTAAAGACCGCATAATATTTCATCACGATTGAATTTTTTATTTTCTCCACTTCATTACACACCTAGTCAATTAATGTTCATCATCACCACGTGGTCCACGTCATTCTAACTCTTCTTGATGTCTGAGAGAAAGCCTTTTCTCGGCAGTGGGGTACGGTTTTATTTTTTATAGACCCAGTAAATATAATCTAATCTAAAATATCAGGTGGCATTTGGGAACAACTGCTCAAGGCGAACATCGGTCCAGATATGAATTTGCACTACAATCTCAACGGCATTTACAACAGATATCCGGGTTCGGCTGTGTTCCCTGATCTCATGAGAAATGATGGCCAAGTAAGTGATCATCATTGTAAACTTATATGTGTTTTATGTTAATGATTGGCAGTAACCAAGTCTTAGTTACCTAAATCTTGGTAACGTAAAAATAAGGAACGTATTATTATTATTTAATCAGGTCCAGCCTTCGAACTTCAGATCTGATACTCGTGATGGTGCTGCAGAAGACATTATTATTGGAAATGCACATTTGTCTGCGGATGGAGCGGGTAATTGCAATAATATTATTTTTATTATAACGTGTCCAGGGTATAGATAGTGCATTTCGGTAAATTGAGGGATTTTTAAAGCCACCTTTATTTGTGTAGCTTATTAGAAACATAATTGAATTTTAGACACAGAACATGGGCTACATAGCATGAACTTAGATTGTTTGTTTTATCGGGGCGAGTGGTAACATTGTACAAGAAGTGCAAATCAGAAATAATATTTGCGTAAGATGTTTATTTTATTCCTATATCATTCAGTGGTAGATCGTATGTACTAGCATATCTCAGTTTGGGTACTATATACGTATTCTGGGCTATAACAAAACGGGCTATCAACACACGAATTGAACTAAACTATGATTATTTCATACAGGTGGTGAACCAAATATGGGTGGATACAAACTTCTGCATGACTCCCAAGTTTCGGGCAACTTCGAGCACGGGAAGAATATTTGATTTTTGTTTTCTTATTATATATATTATAGCAATTAAAAATATGTTCTTGTTTTAACTATAGGTACTACTATTACTAATACTACTATTTTTGTTACAAGACAACTTCAGCTAATAGAAATTTAAGGATAATAATATTGATATAAGATAACATCATCCAGACTCGGTCTATAGATCTGTGTTCTTCACACTAATGCCCACTTCTGTGCGTGCGTACGTTCGATCATGCGCTCGAGCGTGCGTGCGTGGTTGTGTACATTAGTGTGTGTGCGCACGCGTAGAAATGATCTAGTCGGTTGGCCGAGGGGCCAAAATATTTATTTTAAGCTTTTTGAACTAGGTTTTCCTTTTAAATGGTCACCACCTCGGGGCTATACTGTATCCAATGCAAAAAGAATCATCAAAATCGGTTTATAAGCAAAGAAGTTATGAAAAACACAGACGAATTATGAACCTCCTCCTTTTTTTAATTCGGTTAATATTCTACTTAGTTCCATAGTAGGGTACCTATAGGATTGACGTTATACCCATAATATCTCAATTTACGCATTCGTATTGTTTGTCGGTAATAAGGAGTTCCCTGGTGTATCTTCAAAGTCCAAGGTCCAATACCGATAAAATTAAAATGGGACCACCTTGGAGCTATGCTGAACCCAATGCAAATATCAAAATAGGTCCATAATTGTGGAAAATATCGGCAAACATGCATAAAGAAAAGCATACGCAGACGAACATCAAACCTCCTCCTTCTTGAATTCGGCTAATAAAGGGGAAACATGTTCAGGGGCTACCTCCACATTTATATGATATGTGCTGGATAGTATATCACCGGACAACTGATCGACCGAGAGAGTCATAGTGATGCTTAAATATACTTACCTACTTTAGAACTGACTAAAAAAGGATGGATATATTAAGCGGGCGCACGGAAATAAACGTCATATGTGCCAAACCACATATTTTCAAACATACATTACATATTAACATAATTAAAAACACGTTTTGTGTTGATGGATGGAATGTTGTGCGAGGCGCAAAGGGGTTTCAGGTCCGGAAGAGGATGTTCGGATCAAGTTTTCTCCCTCCTCAACATCGCAGAGAAGCATCTGGCAGTGGGCCGGAAGGTTTTCTGCGGTTTTGTGGATGTGGACATTTTACCTGAGTGTGGTATAAATGGCACTCTGCTGCGGGCCGTCCAGTCCACCTATGTGGACTACAAGGCATGCGTACGGGTGGGTGGTAACATGTCACCCTGGTTTGACATTGAAATCGGCGTCAAGCAGGGTTGCGTGTTGCCCGCTAGACTGTTTATAATATATTTGGATAAAAGTCTTCAAGGACTGAATGCGATGAATGAAGGGGTAAAAATGGGTGATCTAGTGGTAAATCATCTACTATATGCAGATGACGCGGTTTTGATAGCGCCAACAGCCACTGATCTGCAATCACTAGTCACAGTTATGAAAGACGACTGCATGAAAAATGGCTTACATTTGAATGTGAAAAAAACCAAAATTATGGTTTTTGAATGGGAAGAAACTAGAACGAATGCAAGGATTGTGGTTGGTACCGATGTGCTGGACCAAGTAAATGAGTTTGTATATCTTGGATGCGCATTCAGTAAGGATGGGAAATACACCGCTGACATAGAGTGAAGAGTGAGCTACTTGGGAGCCGGCACTTAAGCCAAAAGGCGCAGCTGGCCATAGATAACGGAGTGCTTGTCACAACGCTGTTATATGGCAGCGAGAGCTGGGTATGTAAGAAGGAGAATGAAAGTAGGATAAATGCGGTGGGAATGCGAGCTCTGCGGAAGATGTGCGTAGTGAAGCTGACCGACCGTATTCGCAACAGCGTAGTAAGAAAGCGAATAGTTATGAAAGATAATATCGGTGTAAAGATGAGAAAGGGTATGCTTCGTTGGTTCGGGCATACCGAAAGGATGTCCGAAGAAAAAATGACACAACTGATATACAATGCGAAAGTGGAAGGATGTAGGTACCGGGGAAGACCTAGACTATCTTACCATGACCAAATAGAACGGGTTTTATCCGAAGGAGAAGTCAGGAGTCTCCGTAACCGGCGAGCGTGTATGAGATGAACTATGAGAGTAGAGGAAGCCAGAGAGGTATGTAAGGAAAGAACCTGTTGGAACTCTGTACTCTCTGCCTACCCCGTAAGGGATCTGGCGTGATGATATAGATAGATAGATGTTTTACGCCTAATAATTTGCTTCAAAACAATTATTCTTAGTTTTGAAGCAAATTATTAGGCGTTTCGCGTTGGAATTAGTAAATTATATTATTTTTTCTATAAAGAAAATTTAATTTAATCGTAAATTCCATTTACCAGCTTCTAAAATATAGAGCCAAAGTCCAAAAACGTACACACGTTAATAAAAAAATTAAGTCCACATAGTTAACAGCAGAGATGGGCAAAATGTAGGTAATGAGATTAATGACTACAATTGCATTTTGTAATATTCAATCATGATTCAAGATTAAAAGCGTAATCGTAATAGTTTTTTTTTTTGTGGCAATTGCGTTTACATTATGCCATTGTACAAAGTTTACGAATATTTAATTCTAAATTAATTCAACTCCCCAATGAACTTAATGACAAAGATGATAATGAAATTGATGAAGTGCCCCACCCTGGATAGTAAAGTGATGGAAACTTTACATACCAATTGCAACGGCCGCTTTGAGGGAAATCGAAAAGGCACGTTTTATCACTTTGTTACAATTACCTTCACTCATGCACATATAGGAATACATAATGGTTAATATTCCACCAACATTACACATTATAATTCAAAATAACACAAGTTTTGGAAATTAAAACAAATTGACAACATCACTCTTCGATTTCCCGCCAAAACTCCATCGTAATAGTTGAAGATTGCAAAATTTAATTGTAATTGTTAATCATTAATACACTATCACGCCGATATTTCCCAAGCGGGGTTGGTTAATCATTATTCTGATTACATTTTGCCCATCTCTGGTTCATAGAATGCATGGAATACAAAAAACACCGGTTTTTTCAATATATCGCCTTAAAGATAGAAAATATATCCAACACGCCAATCTATTCATGATGACTCCAGGAATAAGGTAATGTTTATGCAAGGTAGGTTCGAAGGTAGTCCGAACCCGCGCCACTCCCTGCGCCGCCCTAGAAGTAATCTCGGCCAAGTGACCATGTTCGACCGACCCATTCCCTGGGTCAAAGAGGTCAAATATCTAGGGGTCACCCTAAACAGTACCATGTCCTTCGGCCCGCACATCAAGCGGGTCCGTCACCGAGCATCATTTGTGCTCGGTCGTCTCCATTCGATAATCTGCAAGCGGAGTAAAATGTCCCTTAGAAATAAGGTGTCACTTTACAAAACATGCGTTCGACCCATCATGACTTATGCGTGTGTTGTGTTCGGGCATTCGGCCCCCTCTCACATCGATAAACTCCAAGTGGTTCAAAACCGCTTCCTCCGTAAAGCCGTAGGAGCCCCCTGGTTCGTACGGAACGTCGACCTCCACTCCGATCTAGGTCTCGAACCTATTCGCGCCTTTATTAAAAAGGCGTCAACACGTCACTTCGCGAACGCATCTACCCATGCGAATCCTTTAATCGTAGCCACCGCCGACTACGATCTCCCCCCCGACCCCTGCCGCCACCGCCGGGCGCGACAAGTTCTCACCGACCCCCCCGATGCTTTCTCATCCCTTCTTTCCGCTCAGAATACGGGCGACGACGACGACGTAGTAGTAGATCCCCTCCCATAGCCGGCGGTTGACCGGTGCACTTAGTAGTGCACCCGTCCCCCTACAGCGACTGTCCCAACCGCCGTAAAGTATGTCGCCTCTTGCCCTTCTGGCTGGCTAGAGCGTCGTGGTTGCACGCTCGCCTTTAAGTCCGGTGAAGCTGTTAAGGCCTCGCGGCCAACAGCGTACATCATTCACACACACACACACGGTAGTCCGAAAGTGCAGAATTCTAACAGGATTTTATTAATGGGAGACGATTTTAGGGTAATATAAGTAGATATGTATTTTTCAATCTTTGCAAGTCCATAATATAGAATTGAAGACATTAAAGGCTGAAGGGCAAGTCAAGAGTCTCCGTAACCGGCGAGTGTGTATGAGACGAACTATGAGAGTGGAGGAAGCCAGAGAGGTATGTTGGAACTCTGTACTCTCTGCCTACCCCGCGAGGGAGCTGGCGTGATGATATAGATAGAGATAGATAGAAGACATTAATTTTCCCAACGATTTCTTTACTAAAATAGGTATATTATCGATTAAATCAAGGATCCTGACGGCCTAGACAAGTTGCAAGCGTTTTGTTTCTATTCTCTTGTCGCAATCGATAGCGCATTGTTTTGACCACGTGACTTTTCGTTGCAAAATGTCATTCCTATTAGCGTTAACGACTGTAGATTGTCAACTTGGCTATAGGCGTTGGTAACACTATTTTGCCTAAATATATACACGGATATATTACCCAAAATGGATTGAGCATTCTGCGAAAAAACTTGATGACAAAGCCCTACGTCTCTTTCTTAGTAAGGTGACCAAACATTGGTACGATAATGGATATAATTCTCCGGCACTGTTTATCGCCGTTATTCTATCTTGCCACATGTTCAATGACCTAATGTTATATGTTTAGTAAACATTTTATTGTATGATATATCTATATATATATATATATATATATATATATATATATATATATATATATATATATATATATATATATATATATATATATATATATATATATATATATATATATATATATATATATATATATATTGGAGGTTTGAAAACGATCAAATGAAAAAGATATAAGGGTTATTAATTAAACCATTAAAACGTTACTAAAATCTTACCTCTTAATTGTAAACTGTTTTAGTGTTGTCATTGACAGATTTATTTGAATGTACTCATATGTATGCAAATTGCAAATATTGAAGTGTCAAGTAGACATGGCAATAGTGCCTCACTGTTCAGATTCGATTATTTGTGTCTGTAACAAAGTAAAGATTTGAATCCCAATTTGATTCATTTGGAACATTTGAAACAGGTAAATTCAAGCTCAGTCGGCCTACCGACTGAAATCGCATCGCATATTCGTTTGTTATTTAAGATTGTAAGTTTAGTCAATGTAAGATCAAGATTAGGATTGGAATGAACTATATGAAGTATTTTGTTTGTTCTGTAAGATTACGCCTTAGTATACTGACTGGTAAATATAAGATTAAGATTCAGATAAAAATGAGGCATTTAGACAAGATTTTATTTAGCCTTCAATGTTCGTATGTCTGTTTGTCTTACTGGTTTGAATCTTGTGATCCATTTTTCAAGCACTTGCGGGTATCCGATTAAGCTGAAATTTAGCATACATACGTATGTCCGATGATAACGCAATAACATGGTGCTAGGAGTTGGTCTGATGATAGAGTCGGAAGGTGGCCATAGGAACATGTGAGCTATACAACGTAACCCACTTATGATTAGGCTTGTTAGATTTGTATTTAGAAGTAATATACAACCAGATAATGTTCAGGGTCTGATGATGAAGCCGAAAGGAAGCCATAGGAACTTCTTCAATAAGCAAGATATATTAGTAGTTCTTTTGCTATAAAAGGTTGTTTTTAAAAGGTCTTTTTAAATGAAAATTATTTTTGTACAACTGTTTCGAATCTTTTAGTTTTCGTTCATGTTTAATATCACTGTATCGTGTAAGTAAAGATCAACACATGTCTAGTGTTAAGAGAACCGCATGCAAAACTAATATGGCTGAATGTTGGTAGGTACGCAAATACCCTAAAGAAGAACTACTATAACAGAAGGCTAGATATTTACATCAGAAACTCGTGAGATGAGACTAAATTAAGAAATTAAAAAAAACTTACTCAATGTCATAAAGAATGAACAACTATTGTTGAGTGCTATATTAGACTACATATGAAATATTGCAATGTCAATTTGTTAAGCTTGACATAATATCTTTGAATTGAATTTTCAAAATACAAAATAATGTTAAGGCTTAAACATTACTGAACAAAATGGTTTTGTGCAATTCCCAATCCCACTTTGCTTACCATATCTCTCAAAGTTGAATGAGTTCATGAAGCATACGTTAATTAAAAAAAAAACATCAAAGCCACAGCTTTAATTAATTGCAATTCGTGGCTATCCTTGACTTCTAACAATTGCTGGGGATGATGAAGATTGTTAAGAAATGTTGTATGATCAGCATCATACGTTTACTCTTGATGGCATTTGTCAAAGTTTGTTAGTTTCTGTAGAAAGAGAGTATGATTTATGAGACGGCGTTATCTTTGAATAAGATTGCGCACTAGAGATCTACCTACCTATGTCAAATTAAAAAATAAACGCGCGTAACAGCTAGTATTTCTATATATGTATTAACGTCGATTGGTCATACTATTCTATCTATTTATATCATTACGCCAGCTCCCTCGCGGGGAAGGCAGAGAGTACAGAGTTCCAACAGGTTCTTTCCTTACAGACGTCTCTGGCTTTCTCCACACTCATAGTTCGTCTCATACTAGCTCGGCGGTTATGGAGAGTATACATACTATTCTACCATAGCAATATCAATGAAATTAAAATGAGATCATCTTGTAGCTGTAGAAAAAAAAGAATCAACAAAATCGGTTTATAAATTAAGAAGCTATGTCTGAACATAAAATATATACAGGATATAATTTTGAGAGGAGGCAGTAAGGGCAGCTACGTCAACCGTTGTAGCTATAGAAAATCGGTCTTGGGAAACTATCCTATCTATGGGAAAAGGTTTTTGCGATTTCTGTTTTTTCCAGTGCTCCAAGCTCGGTTGACTCAGTAGAT
Organism: Phalera bucephala; assembly: GCA_905147815.2. Lineage (NCBI taxonomy): Eukaryota > Metazoa > Arthropoda > Insecta > Lepidoptera > Notodontidae > Phalera > Phalera bucephala. Next base: position 1,707,842 of record LR990609.1, on the reverse strand, counting down.
GTTTTTGATCCTTGTAAGAAACAGGATCGATTTACAACAAAAAACTTTTTGAGTAACTGCTCAATTTCTTGCTGTCTGTATATTTTTTTTTAATCTATAAATTCAGCTCCATATTTCACAAAAATTAAGGATAGTCTCCTAAGGCCGTTTTTCTGTAGCTACAACGGTTGAGAAAGCTGCCCTTTCTGTCCTATCTAAAAAACAACCTGTATATATAGACGCATTGCGCACCGTGACCGTGTTAAACTCGGTTATAAATGGTTTACAGCGTATTTAAACTCTATCATAAATAGGTATAGTCCGTATAAGTTCTTCATTATGGTTACTGACTGTATCGTAATGGGTGCGAGCGAGACACCGGGCTCCAGGCTATAGCTCTCACTAATTATGGTTTCTCAAGTTATTTAAATCATAGAAAATTCAGTGTTGTGCCTGTAAGAGTTTAAGTTTCTTTAGCAATATTTTGACAGTACACAATCCGATTAGGGTTGTAAACATGGATATAAAACAAAGGATTGAGTACTGTCAAAAAATTGCCCAGGAAAATTAAACTCTTACTCACAGACACAACATAGAATTTTCTATGATTTAAACAACTCGAGAAACCATGATGAGTGAGAGCTATAGCCCGGAGCCTGGTGTCTCGTTCGCACCCATTACGATGCAGTACGGTGACCATAAGGTAGACTTAATACGGACTATACCTATTTATGATTTAGTTTAAATACGCTGCAAACTATTTATAACCGAGTTCTAAGCGAACACGGTTCTCAATTCGTTTGTATATACAGGATGGATTTTTAGATGGGACAGTAAGAGCAGCTATCACAATCGTTGTAGCTACAAGAAAACGGCCTCAGGAGACTATCCTTAATATTTACGACATTTTGAGCAGAATCTAGATTTAAATAAAATGTACAGACAGCAAGAAATTGGGCAACTTACTCAAAAACTTTTTTGTTGCCAATCGATCCTGTTTCTTACAAGAATGAAAAACTACTAGATCAACCGAGATTAAAGTACTAGAAAAATCAGATATCACAAAAAACTCTTCCCGTAGACAGGATAGTTTTATAAGACCGATTTCCTAATGCTACAATGGTTGAGGTAGCTGCCCTTACTGCCCCCTCAAAATTCTATCCTGTATATATTTTATATTCAGACATAACATAACTTCTTAATTTATGAACCGGTTTTGATGATTCTTTTTGCATTGACTTTCGTATTGCTACGAGATGATCTCATTTAAATTTCATTGCTATGGTATAATATTCTGATCATTCTGCGTCAATACATATATAAAAATACTAGCTGTTACCTGCGGCCGCGCACGCGTCTATTTTGTAATTTGACATAGGTAGGCAGATCTCTAATACGCTATTTTATTCAACGCTAACGCCGTCTCTTAAAAAAAGTCATATACAATACCAGACCTTATACCTCATATACATTATCAGACCCTTAATACTATCTGGCTGTATAGTAATTCTAAATACCAATCTAACCAGCTCCTTGTGATTACAAGGGGGTTACGTTGTATAGTTCACATGTTCCTATGGCCACCTTCCGACTCTATCATCAGACCAACTGCTTGGTACCATATTAGTCATCGGACTTACATACGTATGCCAAATTGCAGTTCAATCGGTGTACCCGCAAGTGCTTGAAAAATGTATCACAAGATTCAAACTAGAAAGAAAGACACAAATACGAACATTGCAAGTTAAATAAAATCTTGTAAAAATGCCAATTTTTTTATCAGAATCTCACTCTTACATTCATCAGTTAGTATACTAAGGCGCTAATCTTACAGAAAAAAACAAAATACTTTATAGTTCATTTACTAAACTTACAATGTCACATAACGAACGAATATGCAACACGATTTTACAAACCTCCACTACATATCGGCGCTTAGGTTTTCTGGATGGCCACTTTTATAGTCGTCCGCGGCAGACACAATTATATGTTTTAGTAAAGTATAGCAGTAGGTCATAGAAGATGTGGCAAATGCGTGGAAAAAAAGAATTACGGCGATGAGCAGTGTCCGAGAATTATACATTAGTTATATGTCAACAACTCCATAATCGTACCAATGTTTGGTCACCCTAATTAGAAAGAGACGTAGGGCTCTTAGTGAGTATCCTTGTCATCACGTTTTTTTCGCAGAGTGCGCAATCCTTTGTTTAAATCCATGGTTGTAAATTCATGCCTGCCTGTCATGACGGCAACCTGGCATCGTACTCGTTCTAATGCGTTCTATATAAGCCTTAGCTATAAGCCGTTTCTGAGCCATATTCTAAGGATGGATTTTTATACCAAAACGGATTGAGTAATGTCAAAATATTGCTGGAGAAAATTAAACTCTTAAAGACACAACGCTGAAATTTCTATGATTTAAACCACTAGAGAAACCGTGATGAGTAAGAACAACAACCCTGAGCCCAGTGTCTTGCTTGCACTCATTACGTTGCAGTACAGTGACTATAATGGAGAACTTATCCAGACTATACCTATTAATTTAACGAGTATAACGTAATGTCGTATAACGTAATGTGTAACGAATTTTTACGCGACTTTTTTAAACTAGTACGTTTACGAAAATGAAATTAACGTACACAAACACCAAGAGCTAAACAAATATTTGTGGAATACACAAAGATTTGCTCCGTGCGGGCATGGAACCCGCGTCTACTCGGCCCAATGGGTGGAGCGGTTTAAGCTCTAACCTGGTTTAAGCCTCGGCGTCGTTGTCGTCGTTACAAATTGAAATTTGTAATATACTATTAATATACTTTCAGTACTCGAGACGAATTGATTTTGTGCGTATGGCATATAATAACTTCACAAGTTATATACCACATGTAACAAAATGTTGCATACAATAAAAAGCTTGCCTATCCCGTAATTTTCTGTACAATACTTGTAATTACACCATTATAAATTAATCATTGAGTCCCTAATCATACTAATGTATCACTCAACTTAGAAAGAGACGTAGGGCTCTAGGTGAGTATCCTTGTCGTCACATTTTTTTCGCTTATTCCTGAATCCGTTTTGTATGAAAAACCATGGTTCTAAGAAATCTCAGCCTATAAAGCAAAGCTATTTCATGCTCACAAAATATTTCTAGCCGGACCGGCCGGATTTGAGCGGGATGGAGCTATGGTAATGATGATGATTAAAACATTTTTATCATCAACGTTATTTTAGTTCTTACCACTTTTCAAAGTCTTGAACAAGAATTCGTCGTAAAAGATCGAATATATACACATAATGAGATTATGACCGTGTCTCTCACCTTGTTACGATTGCTTTCATCCATGCACGTAAAGTTATGTATAATGATGGTTAATATTCCACCTGTTGGAACTCTGTACTCTCTGCCTACCCCGCAAGGGAACTGGCGTGATGATATAGATAGATAGATAGAATATTCTACCAACAATACAAGTTTTTGCAATTATAAAACAATATTGGCATCTTTACTTTTTTTTTTCATTTTTAACCAAAACTCTGTGGCAATTTGTTCAGACATGGTGCAGACACTTTACCATAAATGATGAAACATAGTTAAAAAGACATTAGAAACATAACATAAATATTCATATTATATACCTATCTATCTATCTATCTATCTATAACCTCACGCCAGATCCCTTGCGGGGTAGGCAGAGAGTACAGAGTTCCAACAGGTTCTTTCCTTACATACCTCTCTGGCTTCCTCGACTCTCATAGTTCGTCTCATACACGCTCGCCGGTTACGGAGACTCTTGACTTTTCCATCAGATAAGACTCGGTTTATTTGGTCGTGGTAAGATAGTCTAGGTCTTCCCCGGTACCTGCATCCTTCCACTTTCACATTGTATATCTGTTTTGTCATTCTTTCCTCTGGCATTCTTTCTATATGCCCGAACCAACGGAGCATGCCCTTTCTCATCTTTACACCGATACTATCTTTCATACCTACTCGCTGTCTTACTATGCTGTTGCTAATGCGGTCGGTCAGCTTCACTCCGCACATCTTCCGCAGAGCTCGCATTTCTACCGCATTTATCCTACTTTCATTCTCCTTCTTACATACCCAGCTCTCGCTACCATATAACAGCGTTGGGACAAGAACTCCGTTATGTATGGCCAGCTGCGCCTTATGGCTTAAGTGCCGGCTCCCGAGTAGCTTTCCCATCGCACCATTCACTCTGTTCCCTGCACTCACTCTTCTCTCTATGTCAGCGGTGTATTTCCCATCCTTACTGAAGGCGCATCCAAGATATACAAACTCATTCACTTGCTCCAGCACATCGTTACCAACCACAATCCTTACATTCGTTCTGGTTTCTTCCCTTTCAAAAACCATAATCCTGGTTTTCTTCACATTAAAGTGTAAGCCATTGATCATGCAGTCGTCTTTCATAACTGTGACTAGTGTTTGCAGATCAGTGGCTGTTGGTGCTATTAAAACCGCGTCATCTGCATAAAGTAGATGGTTTACCACTAAGTCACGCATTTGTACACCTTCATTCATCGCTTTCAGTCTTTGAAGACTTTTGTCCAGATATATTATAAACAGTCTAGCGGACAACACGCAACCCTGCTTGACGCCGATTTTAACGTCAAACCAGGGTGACCTGTTACCACCCACCCGTACGCATGCCTTGCAGTCCACATAAGTGGACTGGACGGCTCGCAACAGAGTGCCATCTATACCATACTCTGGCAAAATGTCCCAAAGTCTTTTTCGCACAACTCTGTCAAATGCCTTCTCCAGATCTACAAAACCGCAGAAAACCTTCCGGCCCACTGCCAGATGCTTCTCTACGATGTTGCGGAGTGAGAAGACTTGATCCGAACATCCTCTTCCAGACCTGAAACCCCCTTGTGCCTCGCACAACATTCCATCGGACTTCACGCGCATTCTCCATATTATATACAACGTATATATCAATGTATACAATATTAATTTTTGAGTAACAGTGTATGTAACATATAGAAAGGTACCAAAACTTCTTCACATGCCTTTAAATGGAATAACTGTGCGTCATAACACTTTACTATAGGATATTTCAAAAAATATATCAGGTGAAACTTTTATATGTGTTTTGAATAGCATATTTTTTCAGCATGTTTTTTTAGTTGGTTATTGTGGTCGGTTTTTACCAGTATGAATTTCCAGTAAACCTGGTTTTTCCATTTTTAACATTGGCAACCCAGTCCACCCAACATCACTCGATTTATCATCTGTGCCACTGTCTGATAGGATTTCTTTGTGCAATTTCTGTAGGCTCTCGTGAAAATCCCGTTATTTAGCTTTCGTAATTCATCTAACAAAGGTATTATTTGATCGCGAGTGTCGACTGGAGTTTGTGAAGTTAAAATAAAAATAATAATTTCGTGCCGCGATACGGTGCCAATAGTTTATTTTCATTACGAAATTATCGATTTTAGTCATTTAAAGAAGAATTGTTTTCATGCTGTTTATTTATTAGTGAGGACGGGTGCCTGGCGAGCGAGCAACAATTTTCGGCTCACAGTCCAACCTAAGGTGAGTGGTGCGCGTCGCGGCGGTCGAGAGGCCGCCAGATTCCCTCATCCGTGCTCCATTGTGACGCAAGGGCACAACTTCTCAGTTCTCTGTCAATTAGCTGCATTTCGGCGTGTAGCATCAGTCACCCGTGTGTATAAATACACACACAGTGAAGTGTGGTGATTGGTGACAGGTGATTGATGCGGCCAATGATAAGGCTGTCACACATGAGCTGTTGGCTGATAGTGGAGTGCCCAGTCATGTCGCACTGGCTTCTTTACTCATCATTGCACACCTACTAACTGTGAACATGACCTGCCAACATAGGCAACTGTCCTATATTATTTAATGTAAAACTTTGGTGTGAGTTAAGTTAGGAAAAGCAAGGTGTCCTAATTTGTCATGAACATGATGTTGTGGTAGACATGGGCATACTAAACTTGTGTTGGGCTGTTGTTTATAACTACAACAATTTGTTTTCATCTCAGTTTGTTCTGTGGTTACATAATATTTTTGTTACTGAAAGGCTTGACACAATAAAAAGAATAAGTAGTCAATAAGTACGTGTCATTAATCTTAATAACACTACTTGCTGTTAAAACTGGCAACCTATATAACCCATACATCCTTTCCATTGTGATATCCTTATATACAAAATTGGTATATGCACATGCAAATGCAGGATAGATTACTATGACCTAAGGTCATTGTAACTGATGACCTGTGATTCAATATTGTATTATTACCACAGGATCTTGCTTGATGTGTGGAGTGACTGTGTATATTGTAAAATTATGTATTTATTGGAATAGAGAATGACAACAGATATACAATGCAATAGTTGAAGGATGTGGGTACCCAGATGATTGAATAGACTGTGTCTTATCTGAAGTATAAGCCAAGAGTATTTGTAATGGGAGAAGGTGTATGAGACAATCTAAGAGAGTGAAGAAAGCCAGAGAGGTCTATAAGGAAAGAATCTGTTGGAACAGTGTACTTTCAGCCTCTAATAGGAATCTGTTGTGATTATATAATTAGATAGAGATGTATTTGTTAACCATCAATATGGAAATATTTAGGTACCCATATTGGGAAACTAGGTTGATTTATCATAATCAAATTAATTATATTTTGTCTGTTTAACTCATTCTTCTTTCACATTCACAACTACCATTTTGACACGAGAGTTGAAGAAGGATGAGGAAAGTGTGAGGTCTAAGCTAGTTTTACTGCTACTTTTTTGTCTGCCCTCTGTGAGATCGTTGGGGTGTGATGATATGTGTTGTGTTGTTATTCGCACAACCATTTTATTGACTTCAGAATAAAACAACAATGAAAATATATTAGTAAAAGAATATAGCATTTTATAACACATTAGTTCATAAGTTATTAAGCCATATATGTACATGATCCTAGTAATTAGTGAAATCTAAACCAGTATTGGTGATAAATACAGAGCTGTGTTAGTTTTTGTGTCAATTGGTTCGCATAAAAATAAACATACCTCTACTTGGTAGTTATTTCACAAGGAAAATATTTGATGTATTTTACACTAGACAATATCACACAATTTGTATGAAAAAAAAAAATAAGATAATATTTGTATCTGGAAGTATCCGGAAAAAACCTTATATTAAAGCCCTCTTTCACCACCTTCAAGTAAAGTGCTGGTTAGTAACTTCACTATTAGCATTACTCCGCAATTAAAACTGGGTAGTTTACCTGTCAGATTGGGCTACTCAGTGTCGAAATTCATACAGTCTTACTTGTAACTATATTTGTTGATTATTCTACTTCAGACTATTTAAAAATGGTGAAAGTGGCCCTAAGTAGAGGTAATTATGGAATATGGGAACTTATATAAGAAAATAAGGAATACTTCTTATTTATGACTTTAAAAATTGAATATGCATATTGCATATCCTAGAAATACTATCAATGAGAATAGACAGTGTCATACATGTTGGTATATAGTTAAAAAAAGGATTGTTATCAGTTTCTGCCATTGGTTTAATTTATTTACTACAGTCCTCTCATTAATTGGTTGTACAAAGTTGTTAAAAAAATAAAGTAATCAAAAATTAGTGATTTTAGTATAGTGCCATTTTTGGTGAACTGGTCTGTTATAGCAAGGAAATTTAAAACTCAATGAAAATGCGAATGTGGTAAGAACACAGCTTCACTTAATCAAGAGAGAACCGAAGATTCACAGGGCACAGCCACATGCTAGATCTAGTGATTAATTTTGTATGATAACAGGTATTTAAAATATCACCATGATATTATTATGCTTTCGGTTAGTATGAAGAGCCTATGTATATAAAAAAATGTTGAAATAATGCTTGGTCTATTGTGTTTGGGGCCATGTCATGGTGATATATAACTTTTTTATTAGTGTATTTCGATAGCGGTATTAAATCTCATAACATAACCTTTAGGGCATAAAACATTTAAGTAATTATGTGTTTTGCTTACAGACTGAGCCGTGTCTTGGGGGAAAAGCACCCCGGGCACTACGGTGGCCCCAGATACACCGGCACCAGCACCCCAGCCTCCGGGTAAGTATACAATATTACTAGATTGTAGCATCATGATTCATCTTTATTGTCTGTATGGTAAACAAAAGAGTATAATAATGAACAAACAATTTTAGGAACAGTGATCCCATGCTGGAAAATTAGGTAGAATTCTATTTAGGTCAAGACATGGTTCTTTATTTCAACCATTCTCTTATACAGCGAAAATTCGTATATTCCCAGGAATTAAAAATAACATTTCTATTTTTCGTAATAATTATGTAAATGTACTTTCTTCTTGTTGTTTCCCGGGAAACACCGATCTTGTTACGCCTACATAAATATAATTAAACATTGATTCTTTTTAAGTGTCCGATGTATACTTATTTGTCTATAACAAAATTAATATTCGGAGGTAGTTAACAAATCCATTGTCTGTCACACCTGAGTGTAGTTCATTGTAGACATTATTCAGTATCTGCCCAACCCCAAGGGCTATTTTAACTTCTTGAAGGTCGAATGAATACTTATTTTATTACAGTTTATGTGTTCTACGCTCATATTATTGTACAACCTGTGGGTACACAGGTCTCGAGCGTAGGTAGGCGATCGATCTGCAGTTTTATCTTAATGGCTATTGTGTTTCTGTAGGTATTGTTAAATTGATTCTTCTAAGGCATTCTCTTTTCAGACGTGCATAAATGTCTAATGCTAGTGTTCCAGTTTTTATGATATTGTAAACGATTCTATAGACAAATCATATAAGACTGCTTACGGCATGTATAAAAAATATGATTCGGTAAAAGTAAAGGGTCATGTTGCCTTTTCAAAGTCTGTCTAAACTCCTGTAAAAACTTAACACACGTATTTTTTTGCTAGTAGTTTGCGAACCGTAGTGATTACTTTAGACTAAAAAAATGTCTACTACTTGTCAGTCTCTTATCTTAAAAATTTAGGCGAAGATTGTCCAACTTCAGGAGAAGTAGTCAGTGTGGAATTAGTCTTACAAGTTGCCCTTGGTGAGCAATAGAACATTATTAGTGACTCGAAAAATGTCACGCAGAAAACACAATGAGTTTTTTAAATGTTATAATACGATGTTTAGTGATATGGTTTGTTAGAAACTTATGGGTGTACGCAATGCTAACAGTCCCTATTATCCCCTTTATTGTCACTTGTTAATTACCGAAATTTAAGGGACATTTTGCTTTTTGTGTTCACTGTAAAAATGCACATGAAATTATTATGGGCTTGAAGATTACAGTTAACAATATTCAAATCGCATAGACAATGAATACACGCCCCGAAACAGGTTATTTTTTATATATGTGTTACTACCTGGTGAGGAAAGAAAGGAATGGAGAAAGTTATTTTAGGGATATATTTGGCCTAACATTTGCAATTAATTAACGAGCGTAATGAAATGAAAAGTATACAAAGTGATGCCCGTCTTGCACGTTCTCTGTTTTGCCTGTTGAAGCTGTAAAGCCCCTCGTCCAACAGCGTAGATCATTCACACACACACACACACAAAAACTACTCGAATCCAGTAAAAAAACTGTTTCTACAAACTCGGCCCGTATCGTTAGCAGAAACGAACGCTTTTGTCATTAAGTACCAAGCTTACCTACGCTTACTTCCTCAGGCCAAAAAACAACATAAAACAAGAGTATTGTGTGGTAAATGAAATCACGGCCACATTGAGTGCCTGGCACTTACAATACATTTGTGCTTATAAAATTTACATCTCACTGTCTAGCCAATGTCGATCCATTTCATAAATGGGTTTCATAGTGTGTCGGAAGTGAGACGAAATTGCAAAAGCGTCAATTGAAAGCGGATAAATTTCACGCTCTCCATTAAACCGAATGTCATTAACAGGCTTTCGTGGGCTTAACTTTTTGTTATGCCATGGATCGTCGTTAGTTTAAATCTTCTTTAATCCAGCTTCGAATGTTCCTCCGATTAAATCCAGTAAGTTATGATCCGATAAAAATCTATACAAAATTTTTAAGTCAAAATTTTGGGATTTTTTTAAACTTTTGAAACTTTTATTGGATAAATTAATAACATACTACCTTCATGTATACTGTTATTATTTTATTAAACACTGGTTTTTCGTGAACGTAACTTCTTTTCATTTATTTTATTGCCTAGTATCATTGATTTTACAATAGCACCCCGTAAATACTATCAATAATGACCTTTGGCTTGCCTAACTATGACTGAATATCCCAGTACCGACACACCTTCTCACATGTCATATCTGCCGATGACGTAAGACCACAGCTCATGGTGGTGTTTGATTATGAAATCTCGGCTAATTTGCCGTGGTCACCGACGACACTGCCATTCTTGATATTAGCATGCAATACATTTTGGGATTGAATTAAATTTTGCCACTGATTGAGATCCGGGATGAAGGTCGAGTGATTGCTATTTGATGAAACGAACCGTTGTATGGAAAGGTATTATCAAAAGAAGTATTTTCTGTAAAAGGGTATATGTGATTTTTTAGAAAAAAGTATAACTATGTCGCGTGTTCTTTTCCAACATCAACGTCATGAACATACACAGACAGACAGACCGAAAAAACATTTTGTAGGTCACAGCAAGATGTGTCTAACCTTGCCACTAGACCAAGCCGTTATAATTCTTTCGTCAAGCATTCGCCTAAGTCAAAAAATGATCATAGTTATTTATATTCGGATCGAAGTCTTAAAATCATCACTCATCTATGTTCAGTCAAAAGACGTCGACTGCATAACAAAGGCTTCTTACAAAGACCGCCACAACACTTGAAGACAAAATCCCACCGGAATTTAAAAAGTAGCTTATGATAAGCTAGCTACATTAATGATAACAACATATGTATAAGAATTAATCTTAGACAAATGTTAGACAATATTATTTTTATAAGAAAATATTAAATGTAATCCCATAACAAGGTTATGTTATGCTGTTCGAACCTTTACACAATAAAAGGCATACTAGAATGTTCCCTTTAACCTCTGGTCTGAGAAATTGTTTAATAGGGCCTGTTGCTGCCAGTTAGTACTAGAAACGAGTGCAGTATTGAATTAATCTTTCCACTTGTCTACCTTCGTTGTCACAAGGTCGCAGATATAACTAGTCGCCCGTATATTTTTATATTAGGCCTGGTTATTTAGTGCATAGGAGTGACATATACCAGAAGTCTCTTAAACGAATCTGAACGAAATACAGTAAAGGAAAAGGGAGGCAGGTAAGTACCATTTCTAGAAGTAAATACAAACTATTATTATATTTTTATGAATTGTTAAATCAGGTAATAATAGCTTCGTAAGCACTAGATAACATCTTGAAGAAGCAACATCTTCTCGTCCTAAATTCTTGTCTCTATAGAATTATTGGTGTCAAAAAATAACAAATGATTATTCACGATGAGCCTCATAAGAAGGCTCAGCCAAAGGACAATAGAGAGAAATGTTATGGGAGTTTGTATTATTTTCAATGTTTAAGCTCAATTTAGTTACAGTTCTATAAGTATAAATAGGGCTATAAATAGATGACAACCCTGTCCGACTCATACATGGGCCGTATCGAAAGAGTATCGATACGCTTACGCTTGCAGACGTTGTGGGCGGCAAACCTAATTTGTAAGAAATCAATATAGCAATAATTCCAGCGAAACCATTCTTGGTAACTGACATACTTGGTTGGTAACGAGAATGATAAACGACCGTCTAAGCTACTTTTTCAGATTAAATTATGAATAAATAAACTCTATTTGGTAACGTAAGTAATTCACTAATGCGTGGATATGTTACGGCTAATGTACGCGTTGATGATAAACTTAATATTATCGAACTCAATTTGGTTATAACGATGTTAGTGATGTACATGCAACATATATGTAATTTAATTCGCGTCGTTTATGTTGCTTATCACCAGTCTAAACAAACAACCTACCTATAACAAAAATGCCACTACGTGCATCTCGTGCTCATAGCTTCTCCCCGCCCTTCGCTAATCGTCTAAATCATTTATCGCAAGTAAACACAAGCCTATGATCTAAGTAAATTTAGTCAACTAAACTTAAGTTTATTTTCACTAACAACTTTAGGCGGAACAAACACATACATAGGTTGCTAGATGAAGAAATAAAACGGTGATATAGTTTTGTCATTTTATTTTGAGGGGACCAATCTTTCTCAAAAAAGTAATTACCAGTTCAGTATCAATAATTTTTCACCGAATATGCTCATTAATAAAATTGCGCAAAGGTCATCATAAATCTTCACGCTAAATCCATTATTCCAATTCGATATCTTTCTAAACGTCTTTCGGATCCTGAAACAATTCTCAATTACAAATAAGTCTCTCTCTGTAGACGAAATTAAATATCGGATTTAAAAATGTAAAGCAATCCACGTCAGAGATCAGTTATTATTTAGAAATATTGCATAAGATACTATAGAAGCACTTACAAACTTCATATACTTACGCCCGGATCGGATCACAGATTTCACACGGAAAGAATCCGGCAAGAATCACTCACGAAACTAACACTGTATAAACCGAACCATGGGCTACATAAAGTACCCATCGTAATATTTACTGCAACATGTTTATCATCCGGCAAATAAAATATTTCGACACGCGTGATGTCATTGTTTTGAATATATCGAGAAGTATTTAAACAAGTGAACTAACGTGATGTCGACGAATAAAATCTGCCGGCCTTGGATTGGACGTGCCGATTTTATGCTCTTCTCTAAAATCTTACCACGACTGTGCATCCAAAATTACAGCCGCTGCTATTTCGATTCTTAAGGTTACATTTATTGTCCTAAGTTGGAAGAGGTTATTTAGCAATAATTTGTTTCATTACCATCTTGTGCTGTCACATTTATATTTACTCGCTTAGTCTTATGATATTACCTAGGAGATTATTAGTTTTCACTACGCATGGCCCAGTAAAAGTAATTAATGACTCACTGTTTTGTTTAACTTCTAACTCATCGTTTTTGATAGCACTCATCTCGTGGTCTCAACTTCACTTTCCCGTTTTCTTTTCATTTGGTAATTAGCCAAATTGGAGGACTATTTGCAGTAAGGTTCAAAAATTATTTAACAGCTTCCTTTGGGGTTCGACTAAGTAAAGAGAGAGATGCATCTTGCACTTCTGATGGTAAATGTTACTCGATTAGTAGATTTTTAAAGTACGTATTATTCTTCTAGGCAGTTAATTGAAGCCTTATTCATTAGTGAATTTGTATAATGCATTAATCAAAGTCTGATTGTCTGTTCCCATCTATTGGTCGTTTGTTCCATTAGGTTACAGTCATTTCCTGTCACTTGGTAGGCATTATTTTGTCCCGGGTAGCCGGGTTAGGCGGCTTGTGTGATTTTAAACATTTGCCGAGTGAAAGTAAATATTTTGTTTTCGAATATAGATATAGGTTGAGATCAGCCGATCGAAATAGAATTCATTAAAATATGACTCATTGGAGCTAAAACAGCACGAAATCGAAGAACGGCAGATACAGAAGCTACACGTTGAAAGATGTAAAACTTTTACAATTCACAAACAGAAATAAGTCAAAAATAATTGGTTGAAAGCAGTGATAGCCTAGTGGTTAGACTGTTGGTCTGCAAAGTCAAAGGTCTCGGGTTCAAACCCAGGCACGCACCTCTGTCTTGTCGAAAGCATGTGCGTATTAAAAATTAATTATCACTTGCTTTAACGGTGAAGGAAAACATCGTGAGGAAACCTGCATGCCTAAGAGTTTCTCGAAGGTGTGTGAAGTTCGCCAACCCGCACTGGGCCAGCGTGGTGGACTATGACCTAAACCCGCTTATTTTGAGAGGAGGCCCGTGCCCAACAGCGGGACAGTTTCTTAACAGGGCTTATATTATATTATTTTAATTGGTTGAAATTGATGTGCTAACAAACTTAGCCAACGTATCTGAACTTCTACACTACTGAAAGGTCACGGCCTCTAGCAATGCTTAGCTCAACTTAAACTTAGTTAAAATATCTTCTATCCTAACCGCATGTAGGTCATTTTAAACAAACAATATTTACGCTTAAACAATAAACTAAAGTATTCCTCAACGAATAACAATCGTTCTGATTTCAAGGCACGGGTGTTAGACGTGGCTAAACAATGAGCCACGCACTGAAAACACTCAACATCGATCATTACTTTTGAGAATTTAAGAAAAGGTGAGCGTTCCTATCATCGGCATATTGTATTTAAATTTTAGAGTTACGAAATATTTTTTTGAAAAAGAATAAGAATACTTAATCATTTATTCACTAAACATTACTAGATATAGTTGTCCTATAAATGGCGAGATTGAGATAATATTGGTGAAGTGTGGTCAATATTAAACTTTGAGTGGCAATCGATTCTGGTTCGCTCCTTTCCTCTCTACTCACTATTAAAATAGATTTAAAATTTTCTGCATTTCTATGCCGGAGCCGTCTTCAAATAATAAATAATACTCCTTAGTTGAGTTTTAAATGATGGTACACCATTCAATGATATCATCCATCTGATCTTTAAGTGCCTTAACTCTTGACTTTTAGCAAGTGAAATAATGGAATGATGAATATTCGCCAGGGTAAAGATACTAAGATTTTTGCTGGGTAATCACACCAACGACAATGCCACTGCTGTTGTCATCCAGAATACAATTTATGACAATCCTATTAAATCGTTAAACACAGAATTACAACCAGATGGTAAACGAATACATCATTTCTCAATTAAGCCTACTAGTAGGTTGAATTCGCGACCAAGTAACAATTTTGCAGTACTTCCAAACTTTTACATCTTGCCTCGACTAAAACGTCCATATAAGCTAAGGGATTTGAGACCACCAGGTCATGCATTACGTCAATTCTTTTTTATCTGATAATAAGCACCTAGTTCCACACATTAATATAAAGTGCTACTTTATCACGTACATTACTTCAATAACAGAACTGAAAGACCCAATACATTCGTGTAAACACAAGTTTCACGACGTCTAAGTGCTTAAGTCATTAGCAAGGATACTTCATTGGCTTATGTCAAGGTTAGCGCTACGTCACGTGTGCTAGTTGTATGCGAGTATTATGACGTCAGAAGCTGAATAAAATGGAGCGCGTTACGAATGATTTCTTATTGTATTTATAGTCTTCCTTATACCTCACCGGGAACAGGAACATGAAACCAATTTTCGGTTCCAAGAGAGAAACAGTTTCAGTTTCAGTACTTAAAATTAATTTAAATTTTACTTACTTTTTCGTTAATACTCTGTAAAATATAAATTCTAATTTGTTCTATGAAAGTTACTAGTAGACCAAAATAAATAACTTTTCAAAAAAAGGGAATCCACATTCAATAACTGAAAAGAGGTAAATTTAAAGTCAGCGCCAGCCGGTCGGTGAGTCGGTTACTTGACTCGGACTTAAAATATTAATTTTTTGCATTTTCGTTCCTGAAATAGGATTCCCTTTTTTGAAACGTTATTTATTTTTCAGTTTTAAGTGATGAATAAATTAATTATTTATATATTTTTTTGTTTTATGGGACTAAGCCCGCCACTCATTCCCACCATTGTAACTCCTGTAAGCCAGGATCCACAATAGTCTCCTTAGATGATTTGAACCTTGGAGTGTCCAAGGTTTGAACCTTGGAGTGTCCCGGGAAGCACTTTAATTGACTTGGAACCCGCAACAAATTTAATTAGAAAGAAAAACAGGAGGAGTAGGAAAAAAAAAAATTCCACTTCCCTCCTTTGCAAAGACGGAGACACAAAAAAAAAAAATTAGCAGATCAGCCATAGAGAAGGACTACAACTAGGATAAACCCAGTAGTTAAGCACCACGGTCACGAAAAAATATTAACAGGGCCTATTTGTGAGCCTCATGTTTGATTCCAGTAATAGGTATGGCAAAAACGCTTGAACGCACGGAAATTATCCTGAGTTTCTACAAGATCCGTGTAGTAGATTACCCCAGATGTATTTCGCAGACTGTTTAACATAATGGTACGCTCGTTGTGCCAGAGACTGCACTCTCGTAGAACACGGTGTGCTGATTGTTCATACTCGTAGTTAGACGTGGAACACTGACATAGCGGTGAAGGTACTAGTTTAAAAGAGGTCGCCCATTGATCGAAATTCGATCATAATTAATTTAAATTATAAGGTTAAACATTATTAAGGTTCTATTGTCAAAGACTATAATCACAGATTTCGCCAAGGCGAAACTGTTAATTTGCCTATTTTTTTCAAACAAATTATATGAAATTTAAATAAAAATAATAAACAAATAAATTAATATAAAGAATACCTTTTTTTATTAAAACAAAAACTTGACATACATATTTCGATAATTTAATTAATGATACAAAACTTCTCTGTAAACGATGTTTTTTTGTAAAAGCTCTTTCATCGTTTGCTGGTTATGTTTGACATTCAGTAAGACTAGACAAATAATATTAAAGACAAACAATATTAATCTATTCTCAATTTGAAATGTGAAAAATGTATTGTGTCAAATACATGGTAGTGTGTGTAATGTTTTTTTTATTGATTTAATGTATTTTTTATGCATAATTTAAAAAAAATATTAGCATTCTCCACTCCTTCTCTATATATACTATAAGTGTGGGAAATTTCATACTCCTCCGTCCGCGCAATTTTCGTAAAAAGGGGTACAAAGTTTTTGCTTCACGTATTAATATGATGATGATTTATATACCTATATTATATTGTCCTGCCCTGTTCTATAGTGAAGTACCTATGGGATTTTTCCTTGTTCGGTGAAGCTGTAAAGGTCCCCCGGCAAACAGCGTACTCATTCACACACCCACACACACACAAAATATGGGATTTTATTCATAGATATGTTACTAAATTATAAATAATATTCGAGCCCATAAAAAATTTCATCCCTAATTTTTTCACTCTTAAGATTGGTATTTTTTCTGCAAGTTTAAATGGGACTAAGCGGAAAGCCTACCCTACCAAACCAAAAAATTTTTTTTCAAATCGGTTCATAAGTGATGGAGTTCTCAGGTAACAACAAAAAAAATACAACCGAATTGAGAACCTCCTTTTTTAGATCATTTAATTTAAATTCCAATTAATTCTACTGATTTGACAAGTAGAACAAACTGAAAAAAAATAATATGTCCTACTAATTGTACAAAATCGTACAAAAAATTGGAGTAGACGTTTTTGGAGCAGGCCGCTTATGTAACTAGAGTAAAATCCAAATGCCAACGGTCTTTACGAGTTTTATAAAACTTCAAAATAAGTAGATTTTGGAATTTGGATTAAGTTCGATGATTCTTGTTTGACTATTTGAAATCAGTATTTAGTGGGTTTCATTAGACCGTGTCGTGATAACAAAGATCGATAGGAATCAAAGGATTCTTATTTTTTTTAACCTATATTTTGCTGTTGCACTTCCACTATTATATATAGTATATGTATTTGATTCCGATAATTCAGCAGTCGAAAACTTACCTTGAGTAAAAACAAACTACAAAAAAAAAATAAAAGCTACTTCAAAATGCAAATAAATATTTCAAGTCGGTACCGGTTAGTGCAGTCGGTTACTTGGCACCGACTTCAAATATTTATTTTTTGCTTTATCAAGTCGGTTTTATTTTAAAAAAAGATTTTCATTTTACAATTTTAATTGACAATTGAATTATTTACTAATATTTATATACCTATATTATATTCTTTTTTATTTAATAATCGAATCTATACATTCGTGCTGTTCCCCGTTAAGGAGTCCCCTGATGTATCTTCAAAGTCCAAAGTTCAATACCGATTTTATTAAAATGGGACCACCTCGAAACTATACTTAACCCAGTGCAAAAAGAATCATTTACATCAGTTCATAAATAAAGACGTTATAAAAACAGACGAATGGTCGACCTCCTCCTTTTTTGAAGTCGGTTAATATTCTGATTAGTTCTATGGCATCTATAGATTGACGTAATATCCATAATATCTCAATCTACCCATTCGTATTGTTTGTCGTTAAGAAGTCCCCTGGAGTATCTTCCAAAGGTCCAATACTGATGAAATTAAAAAAATCGATTCATAATTGGCGGAATGATCGCTTAATATACATGAAAAAAAAACATACAGTCCAATTGAGAGCGTCTCCCTTTTTAGAAGTCGGTTAAAAATTAATTCAGGTTGCAATAAAAAGTCGTGACAAAACGCTAAAAATAAAACACCGCCGCCGCAATAAGCCGCTCTAAACATAGCCTCAAAATGAATTGGTTATGTGTTGTTGAGGAAAATAAAACTGTTTTTATCTATTTAGTTTGAACGTAACTTTGCAGGAACAGCAGTACCGTACCAAATTTGTTTGGATACTAGACATTATTTTTTTTAAGAGACTGCTCGTTGATATAATGGCGCATATTGCTGCTGGCAAACTAGGTGGAACAGTGTCACTAAGGTTTTCCTTCCGAATAATTCTCAGTAGCCGCCCGGAGTCAGGAATTGCGGCTGGTGATAATGTTATAAGGCTGGCTCTCTGTAACATTGGGCCGATCGTTGTCGGCAAAATGTTGGTGTACATAGTACACCTCTGCCAACTTTGCTTGGGGAATATAGGTAGTAACAGTGTTTATTTTCTATTTTCTCAAAACAACTATATCATCACGATTACATTAATTAAATTATTAAATAAACCCGTATCGATCACTGCGTCATTTCAGTCATCATAATTTAAAAATGATAAGAGAACTTTGCCCACCAGGGGATGAAATAGGTTATTTTTGCTTTCGGCGAAACATTAGTATATGTCCGATAGAGCCTAACTACTTTACACGAAATCGCAACACTTTAGGGTAAGGTAGATTTTGGCCAAAACACCTCTCAAATTAGGGGTTGGCCTGCGCCCCGTAACGGGACGGTCCTCTCCGGTTCGAGAGAGATATATTCTTCAAAAACTGTATTTTTTATTCCATTGAGTGAGATATTAATGTGAAGTTTGCTTTTATTAATTTCATTGTTTAAGCGTAATATTTATACTAGATTTATTATTAATAACTTTATTAACTTAAAACCATATTACACTATTACACAAACCAGGCTTACAATTTATACATAAATATAATAAAAAGAGGGTAGACTTAAAATAACATACAATAGTTAAGCAACAACATGCACAGTTTAACCACTAAAACTTTGAACTGTGCATTTGTTGACAATTAATTCAGAACATTGTTGCAACATGCTGACGATATCGCGCTGGTGGATGCGGACGGGGGGAGACTGGTGCGACGTGTGAATGCGTGGAAGGAGTCACTTGAGAACAGTGGTTTAATATAAATGTGGCGAAGAGTGAGTACATGGCCTGTAATACTACAGATCCCCTACCCGTTCGCATAGGCGAAGACCAAGTCGAACGAACGGACCAGTTTAAATACTTGGGATCTGTACTCCACGCGACTGGGGACATCGATTACGACGTCAAGGCTCGCACTGCAGCAGCTTGGGCAAAGTGGCGTGAGGTGGCTGGTGTTATTTGTGACCCTAAAATGTCGGTTAAGCTAAAAGGACAGGTCTATAAATCCATCATTAGGCCTGTCCTTCTATATGGCAGCAAAACGTGGCCAGTGCTTAAACGGCATAAGCAAGAGCTGCGTGTCACGGAAATGAAAATGCTGCGCTGGATGTGGAGTATCGCGGAAACACCGCATCAGGAACTCCCATATCCGCGGCAGCCTTCATGTCCGTGATACAGCAGATAAAATGCAGGAGAGCCGCCTTCGATGGTACGGCCACGTCTTATGGAAACCGGCAAATTATGTGGGCAATAAGTGCCTGACCATGCCGCCTCCGCCGGGCTCCGAAGCAGCAGCTGAGGATGCTACCGGGAACACGCTCAGACGAAGAAGAAGAAGATATACTACTATATATATATATATATATATATATATATATATACTACCAACTAACTGTAAAACTTTGTACCATAAGTTAAAGAAAATAAACATTTTCATTTTCTATATATATAAAACTTATTTGAAACTCATAACCATACTCATATTCATTAAGTAAAACTCGGGCCCTTTCAATTTTTATCAAATGATTTTTTTTAGCGCCTCCCCAGGCTCTGGTACAGTAAGATATTACAGACTGTGCTTATAGCATAATAGATTGTTTTTAGCAGTTTTGGATCAGCAACATGGCGCAATATTTTAAATACATATATCAGTTTACGAGTCCTTTCTGCTATCATGTCAATATGCGGAATCCATGTGAGCATTTGGTCTAATATTACACCTAGGTATTTAGCCGAGGTTGCCCTTTCTAAAACTGGGCACTGGCAAGAAGAATCCGTATCAACATTATTTTTGCAAGAGTGTGCTTTAATTGTAAAATTATTATTCGGGATTTGATTACGGGTGAGCCAAACGTGATATATTTAGTTTTAGTTGTATTTAATACAAGTATATTTTGACGAAGCTAAAGGATTATGACTTGTAATCCACTTTCTGCATTGGTTCTAGCTTCTTTCCATGTCCTACCATTAAAGACTAATGCTGTATCATCAGCAAATGTGAATATATTACAGTTGTTCAGTTGTAGTCGACATAATCCATTTATGTTAATTAAGAAGAAGCTAGGACCAAGTACACTACCTTGTGGCACTTCATATGTGACAGGAGTATCAACACTAGAAATGCCACCTATTTTAACTCTCTGTGTTCTATTTGAAAGATAACTTTTGAACAAATAAAACGTTTTCCCAGGAATACCAATTTTTTTCAATTTTTTCGAGGTCTAAGGAAACTGAATCTGTGTCGAAGGCCTTCGCCATATCTAAAAATATACCTATGCGTTTATTTTTCCTATTAAGGTTTTGAGAAATGTAGTCTGTGTTTCCTATAACAGTGTCGGTGGTAGACTTGCCAGCCCTAAATCCATACTGATTATTAGAAATAAGGTTTTGTTTATCTAATAATGACATAAATCGCTTATTTATAACCTTTTCTAAAATTTTTGATAACGCTGGTAAGATCGATATAGGGCGATAGTTATTAACACTGTCTCTTGCTCCAGTCTTATAAATTGGATGGATTATAGATATTTTAAGTACTTGTGGAAAAACGCTCGTGTTTATGCATAGGTTGACTAAGTGTGTAATAAACGGTACTAAATATTTTTTACAAGTTTTTAAAAGTGTATTTGATATTCCATCCCACCCTGTAGTGCAGTCTTTTTTTAGTCCCATAATAATGCCGTCAATTTCCTTCTTATCAGTTTCTACATGACCATCAATTTTATAGGAGAGGGTGTTTCGATTTCATCTAGATTTAAATTTGCATTATTACTCTCTTTTAGTATTACATTTGCATAATTCTTCCCTACATTCGCAAAAAACTGATTTACACATTCAACCGATTTATCAGGGGTATCTCTGATTTTTAGAAGGTCGTTGGCCAGTATTTTATCTTTTTTGTTATAAACAATGGATTTAATAGTGTCCCAAGTCTGATTGGGATTTTTTTGAATAATTTTTTAATTCATTTCTTTCTTAAATTCTTTTTAGTCTTTTAAGTAAGTCATTGCAGTAATTTTTATATCTGTTGTGAGTTATAGCCATTATTTCATTTATAGGTTCTCTTACATTTGAGATGCATTTGATCTCGATTCCTAATACAGCGTAACAATCCTGGCATGATCCAGGACTTAAGACAGCGGGATCTGCGAGGCACCAGAACTTTAATAGTGTGGTTAATTAGGTAATTTGAGAGGAGATTAATCTATTTCTCAGTTGCCCAGTTTGCATCCCCTGACGTTAGTATCTCGTCAAATTTAGTTGTTTCTAGGTCAGAAAGAATACCTTCATAATTTACTTTATTATTAATAAAATTTCGATTTTGACTATGATAGCTTTTAACAGCCAAACCCAAGCACAAAATTACTGCTGAATGATCTGTTATTGGGCCTTTTAATATTAAAGTTGTTATTGACTTTTTTGTCTTTGCCATAGTATGGTCAAGGCAATTTGCTCCTCTGGTTGGATGATTGTGACTTGCTAAAAATCCATGAGAAGCAAGAAAATTTAGATAAATCTGTGAGTTCTGGTCGTCATTATTCGGCTTAATATCTATGTTAATGTCACCCGTTATTATTACATTCTTGTAGGACTTATGCAACATCAATAATTTATCAAATGAATCGATGAATGCGGATATATTTGTTTTAGACTGAGATCTATATAGGGCAATAACGAGAGAATCAGAATATATTTTAATTAATAGGCAACTAGCATCATTGAAATTCGGTTCTCCTACAATTCAAGTAAGACTATTTTTAACATATATGACTATTCCATCGTTTTGATTATTATTATTTTTTGTATAGTGCAAATCATAGTTCGGTATTATAGGAAAGACTGAAGTCGCTTTATTCCAACTCTCTGTTAAGACATAAAGTTCACAATTAATGTTTATTCTTGCTAGTAATACGTTAAACTTATCGATGTTACAATTTATACTCCTTAAATTTTGTGTTGTTAGGTCAGAGGTGCTCAGGGAGATAGAGAGGTTCTATGGGCAGTTGTATACCTCAGTAGCTGAACCTGTTGTTGACTTGGTAAAAGACCCAAGAGCCAAGCTAACCCGACACTACACTTAAGATATCCCGGACATCAGCCTTTACGAGATTGGGATGGCTCTCAAACACCTTAAAAACAACAAAGCGCCGGGTGAAGACGGAATTACCGCAGAGCTTCTGAAAGCGGGCGGATCGCCGGTACTTAAAGTCCTTCAGAGGCTGTTTAATTCCGTCTTGCTCGAAGGAAAAACGCCGGAAGCGTGGAACAGGGGTGTGGTGGTGCTCTTTTTCAAGAAAGGTGATAACACTTTACTGAAGAATTATAGGCCCATCACACTGCTGAGCCATGTTTATAAGTTGTTTTCGAGAGTCATCACGAATCGTCTCGAACGCAGGCTTGATGACTTCCAGCCTCCCGAACAAGCCGGTTTCCGGAAAGGCTTTAGTACCATAGACCACATACATACGCTGCGGCAGATTATACAGAAGATCGAGGAGTATAATCGGCCACTATGCTTGGCGTTTGTGGACTATGAGAAAGCCTTCGATTCGATCGAGACTTGGGCGGTTCTTAGATCTCTCCAGCGATGCCGCATTGACTATCGGTACATCGAAGTGTTGAAGTGCTTGTATAATAACGCCACCATGTCAGTCCGAGTACAGGGGCAGTGCACGAAGGCGAGCCCCATAAAAAGAGGAGTAAGGCAGGGAGACGTCATTTCTCCGAAACTGTTTACGGCCACCTTAGAGGACGCCTTCAAGCTCTTGGAATGGCAAGGACTTGGCATCAACATCAATGGCGAATACATCACTCACCTTCGATTTGCCGACGACATTGTGGTCGTGGCGGAGTCGCTGGAAGATCTAGGACGAATGCTCGGTGACCTCAACAGAGTATCTCAACAAGTGGGTCTTAAAATGAACATGGACAAAACGAAAATAATGTCTAAAGTCCATGTCGTACCCACCGCACTCACCGTTGGGAACTCTACTCTTGAAGTTGTCGACGAATACATTTACCTGGGACAGGTAGTCCGGTTAGGTAGGTCCAACTTTGAGAGAGAGGTCAATCGACGAATCCAACTCGGCTGGGCAGCGTTCGGGAAACTGCGCAACATCTTCTCATCCAAAATACCTCAGTGCCTTAAGACTAAAGTTTTTAGTCAATGTGTGTTACCAGTGATGATATATGGATCAGAGACGTGGTCTCTTACAATGGGTCTCATAAAAAAGCTCAGAGTTGCTCAGCGAGCTATGGAGAGAGCTATGCTCGGCGTTTCTCTACGCGATCGAATCAGGAATGAGGAGATTCGTAGAAGAACCAAGGTCACCGACATAGCCGTTAAGATTAGCATGCTGAAGTGGCAATGGGCGGGCCACATAGCGCGTAGATCGGACGGGCGTTGGGGCAGAAAGATTCTAGAGTGGAGACCACGTATTGGCAAGCGCAGCGTGGGACGACCGCCTGCCAGATGGACCGACGATCTTGTGAAAATCGCAGGAAGTCGTTGGATGCAGGTGGCATCGGACCAGTTACGCTGGAAAGCGATTGGGGAGGCCTATGTTCAGCAGTGGACAAGTATAGGCTGAGATGATGATGATGATGAAATTTTGTGTTAGTATTTTGAAAAAATTAGATGCTAAAGCAGAGGCCAATATACAATTTACAAGATTCGAGTTCACACAAATATGAAATTCCTACATCAATGTTATCAATGTCGTTAACTGTATGTATATTAATTATGAGTCCGAATTTGGAAGGTTATCTAACAATGACTCAATTTGAAATGGTTAGGCAGAGCATTTTAACAATTTCATGATATTTTGGCATATAGTAATATCTAATAGAAAGAAATGAGCGAACTTTACTATAATTAATATGTAGGCATTATGGTCTTGAAAAAACAAATTTAAATTCAAACTTAATGTAAAAGCATGCGACAATTTAAATATAATAAAAAAAGTAAAACAAAATGAAGTTGTAGCGAACCGTAGCAAATAACCTTCACTAATCTAAAAAACTAAGTGACTACACTTAGAGTTTTTTAGATTCATCAATTCGTTTTCATTCTTAATTTCTATGTACGGAGAGTCTTCGGTCTTACGCAGAAACACCCTGCCATTGCATGTCCAGCAAAACTTGTACTGATTAGATGATGCAAAATCTCGAGTAAGATATAAAAGCCGGCGTCCTTTACTTGTAAGACCTTCGGATATATACACAGGTACAGAGCGATCGTCTTAACCCAAAATAGTTGAGTTTAATCGCTTGCTTGGTTGGTTTCTGTTGTAGGTTTTAGCATTTTTGATCACGGCTTGTTTTTCGTAGTTCTTATGAAATCCACCACAATGATAGGTGTCCCTGACTTCCCTTTGGTGCGAAAGACGTCCTTAATATCACTTGCCTGAACATCAACAGAAAGTATCTTACTAATATTTTGTACTAAATTTATTAAGTCTGTTTTGTTCTCATTCTTTGATTGAAGCACATTTCTCAGCTCTACTCTAGATGTAATATTTTCATAACAAGATCCTATCACGTGGTTGGACCCCATAGAAGGGCACATGAAGACATGCTATGTCAGAAACGATGATTTTAAGTTTCGCATAAAACTAAGACCAAGCAGACATAAATTCCATATATCAAAATGAGCATGCATGCAGAAGGTCTGTGACATATCTTGTAACGACACTGTTGTGCCTTTTACCAGGATAGGTAGAATAGCGCCACTCGTGTTTTCTCCAACATTTATTACACTGCCTATGTCCCTGACCACCCCTCCCTCCTCACCTGATGGTGATGTTTTGTGTACTGAATGGGGCTACGACAACCTCATGTTCTCTTTAAGCCGCGTCCTGGATATTCCGATGTGAGCGGATTTGATCTCAGTGGACAAATACAGAGTGGACCCATTGACCTTTAACATTTAAAAAAGCCTTAAAAATAAATACGCTGTATTAAGCAAGAATGGTTTATTATGTTTTAAAGTATAAAATGTAGTGTTTTATTTTTTTACTATAGCATTATGTAAGTGTGACTCTTGTCTTTTTTTACATTCCTGTTACCTAGACTGGAAATTTTCCATGGCCGCCCGGCACGTGGTGTGTGAAATGTTTTGCATTTATTACATTAGTGCATAATTTTTTATAGTAGAATCTAAGCTTAAGTAATTACTTTTAAGATATTCCCAAAGGAAAAAGTTCATTGGGAACTTCTGGATATCATTTTTGGTAAAAATAATCACGAACTGGTGCTATGGAGGTGAGACATGTTGCTCCGTCTTGTTGAAATCTTTTTTTTTTTAAAGCATGAAAAGTACTATAGCGCTGATACAAAAAAGAAATACACTAGCGTAACATGCACATTATAGGCACATTTAAGACACTAGACCGCTTTCTAGGCTTAAAAGTCTTACAGTCAGCCTATTCGTGGTTGAGTAAAGGTTGAAATAGTCGTCTCGAACGTCCTGCGGCATCTAATTTTGAATAATTTGAATTTTTGGAGCTTGATTTGCGTTCCATATATTGTAGTAAGAACAAAAATCTACTATAAATTTAATTAATGTTGAGTCAGAATCATCTTTTACCTTCTCTGGCCATGTTTATCGATGACCACACAATTATTCATGATCATTTCGGTTATTGTTCTAATTAAACAATCATTTCGCAATGATGATGTTTTTTCGTTTCGTATTGTTAAATGTTTTATTTTCGTTTACTTATGCAATGTGCTATGTAAATTCAGTTTGTTTTTGTATAGGGCACGTTCCGCCATTGACATGCGATTTTAGGTAAAGACTGGCTGACCATCTATTCTTTGCATACACTTAGTATGATACTGGTGCGTTTGTTATCATCTAAAAAAAACTTGTGTGGCACTGAGCAGAAAAATGGACATAAAACTAGCGAGTGCAAATCATGGCAGTGAGCAGGAAAGTAGAGTATACGACAAGACAACTCCACCCATGATCACATTGGGAGTGTTCATTATATTTTTGTTTCTTTTTTCACAGACTGCAAGAAGTCTGGTGATAATTGGTTTGTTACTTAGTCCCTACAACCACTAAATAAGATGAATCATACATATTTCTATATAAATTTTCTCACAAGTTCTATCGTTTTCTTTTTCTACAGAGACAAACATTTGTATCAGTTTCTTAGGGCTTCCCACGACGCCGAACGTTCGTTCGGCGACAATCAAAATTGGCGCAAACCACTCGTCCTAAACAGTCACTTGCTTATAGGATCGTTAAATGATTTATAACAATAAAGTTTGGCTCTCAATTGCGACGCGGCTCCGATTATTTCGCTAGGACACAAATAGAAGACAGAAGTAAATGATCTACAACTGGATATAAATAGTGAAATTGACTGCTAGTACTGGTTCTTACGCAAGTTTTCTAATGGTAACACTGCCGTTAGTGGAATCTATCGAACGTCGTACGCGGCATCTGTTGAGGCATGTCAAAGGGGTGATTATGGTACAACCTTGAGTAGATGTCATAATATCTTTACGATTAAGTTAGGTAAAGACCTGGCATTAGTATCTCCTAAACCCAATATTACCGAAAACCCAGATGCACTTAAAACCAATAAATTGTATATAAATAGTAAGCCCTGTTCCGGTCTTAAAGGCTCTGACGGGGATATATTTTGTACGTAAATTGAGCCTTCCGCGTGTTTTACTACATCAACAATTAGGTTCTGCTGCAATATTCTTCTTTCGTGGTATCGATACCACCACACGTAGCTGCGAGCTATGGCCTTTGATTTGAGTATGCCCATGTGTGTCATATTCTGCGATATTCTTCCATCCTGGTCAATCTTATCTATCATCACGCCAGATCCTTCGCGGGGTGGGCACATACATAAAGGTCGCTACACTACACTCCTCTCCACTAAAACGCTACACTACACTCCTCCCCACTAAAATGGGAACAACCCAACTCCGGGGAGAGAGACCAGCAGGAATCAACTATATTTCGGTAACTTATTTAGTCTACACTTCCGATTGGTCGCGGCTGGGGCGGTACAGGCGTGGCTGGTGGTGTCGTGTATTCCTCTTCCGGTTGCTCAAGTCGCCGCCCCTCGGGCGTTATGAAACCGTTACGAGCCCCGTTTCCGGACGCGGCCCCATCGTGCGGGCGTCCGTTAACTCCGCCTGCCCTGGTTGGCCCTCTGTAGCCGCCAGAGGATCCACGCTCGGCGCAACCCCGTGTGATCGATTACGAATTGTGGGGATCACAAGTAAACTCGTAGCCTTACGCCTTAACTGATCAATATGTCTATGTATGTGGTTATCTTTTCCATCCGAAACCTGGCAATCCTTGGCCCCTGAGGTGCTAGCCACTGTACCTGGTAGCCATTTCTCTATCTTTGAAAACTGGCGATACCAGACATCGTCACCAACTCCCGCTACCCTATCCACTCCTCCCGCGGCATCTACTTGGGTCTTTTGCATCTCTCGCACCTTAGCTTCCCTATCCGGCTTAATCGCGTTTAAACGCGTCCGTAAGCGCCTACCCATAAGCAATAACGAAGGAGTTTTACCTGTCGAACAATGTTCAGTGTTACGGTAGTGGAGCAAAAACCTATTTAACGCAAATTCCACACACTCTCTTCCTAATACCGCTTTTTTAATCACTCTTTTTCGAGTTTTAACAGCATTTTCAGCCCACCATTAGAGTCCGGGTGATAGGGAGCCGAAAAAATATGCTCAATTCCTTCCCCCTCCAAAAATGTAGCGAATTCCTTACTAGAGAAAGGCGGTCCATTATCTGTTACCACTAGGGGTGCCAAACCTACTCCATAGCTTGCTCAGCTTAGAAACAGTTCCACGCGCCGCCGTATTTGGCACTGGGAAAACGTCCAGCCACTTGGACATAGCGTCCACTACGACCAAGAAAATTTTTTATTCCACCGGACCCATAAAATCCAAGTGGAGTCTGGTCCACGGCCGGCCCGGCCAGGCCGAAGGGCGTGTCGTTGACCGCGGCGGCGCGTCCGCATACGCTGCGCATGTGTGACTCCCGTTCTACCGCCTCATCGATACCAGGTCACCACACGTAGCTGCGAGCTATAGCCTTTGATTTGAGTATGCCCATGTGTGGCTCGTGAATCATATTCAACACTCTCCCTCGACAATTCTCCGAAACCACCACCCTGTGCCCCCACATAATACACCCCAATTCCTCGTATAACTGGAATTTCCTATTAAAGTATGGCCCCATTCCTGCCAAGTCTCAAGAATCCGGCCAATCATCCCGAACATAAGCCAATACTCGACTTAAAATGGGATCTTTCAACGTTAGACACTTAATTTGCCTGTAGTCCAGCAACAGAGCGTCCTGTGCAAAATGTAAATATGTTTGCTCCGGCATCGAGTCTTTAGACTGGGCATATTCGTCGGTCCGCCCGCATCCCGCAGATAAATTAGTCCCGCAAATTTTCATTCAAATTTGAATCAAATTTACAATTACGTGATAATTTCTTCAATTCCGCCACGAAACTTGCGATATTCTCTCCTGAATTTTGACGCTTTTGACGAAACTGTATCTCTCGGCGAGACAACATGGCGCCGGTTGCAAATGTTGACGCATAATATTATCGACTTGCATGTATGTCAACTCAGAAGGCTTGTTTGTAATTCGTAAGCCTCGTTCCCCATGCTGGCAATCAAAATCGGTAGCTTTTGATCTTATCATATAATGACCACATACCAGACTGTACATCAAATTCATTAAATTTTCCGATCGACATTTTTATGTATGATAATTACTCCCTTAAGCACGCCAAACACAAGTAACTCGTCGCCACTGTAATGTTCCCTCAGGATAGAAATCAAACCCCAGTTTTTCGTGGCATAATTTATTAGCGGAATGAGATCCGTCACAAACAGCACACCGGTACATCAATCGTGTCGTGACCATAAAGGTCGCTACATTACAGAGAGTACAGGTTCTTTCCTTACAGACC
This sequence comes from Phalera bucephala, assembly GCA_905147815.2. Classification (NCBI taxonomy): domain Eukaryota; kingdom Metazoa; phylum Arthropoda; class Insecta; order Lepidoptera; family Notodontidae; genus Phalera; species Phalera bucephala. Next base: position 1,678,247 of record LR990609.1, on the reverse strand, counting down.
TCTCGTTTCTGGTAAACTTTAAATTCTTGTTATCTTTGTCACCAGGGGTGCTGGAGATGACAGGCACCGACAATATACGGTTTAGCGGGCACACGCTCGACAAAGCCACCAAGGCGAAGGTCACCTTAGAGAATTTCTACACGAACCTCATCAGTCAGCACTTGGAGAGGAAGCAAAGGTATTGACCCTTCATTCATATGAACTAGTCCATTCCTTCCACCAGGGACCTACCAGGGATTCCTAAACTGTTTTGAGCAAGAGATCCCTTTTCCAAAATACTTTAAAAATCCTATCTCTAGTTTAGTACCAAATTAAAAACTTTGCGGTTGGTTAAGTGAGTAAAGTACAACGATAAATGATACTTCCTCCTAAAATATTAGTCATTCTTATAACAAGTTGGTACACGTAACACAACTTATACAGTATCTTGAAAGTTTCAAATAAAAACCTGTTGTAATTAATAGGGGTCGATTTTTAGACCTTGTCGACCCCCAAAATCAGTTTTCGTTTATGTCGACCCCTGGGTCGATATCGAGCACTTTGGGAATCCCTGAACTAGACTGACGTCTATCTTTGTCATGTTACCATGTCTGACTACTAAGAAAAGACGAAAGAGACTAGTTATTTATTAGTTCTGTTCATAAATTAATGAAGATCAAATTTTTTATATGTGAAGATAGTGTGACTATTCATGTATGGAGAATTGTATTGGATATTAAGGTAGGAGATATCACCACCGTTTAATATTCTACGTATTAATCGCCATTTTTAGGCTCGAAAAACTCGAAGAATCTCTCAAGGATGAAAATCTCACAGAGAGTCAGAAGCAGGAAAAAAGACAACAACATGCGCAGAAAGAGACAGAATTCCTTAGGCTCAAACGATCCAGGCTAGGCGTAGAAGACTTTGAACCTCTAAAGGTAAGTAAATACATTATCACCATTCCTTTCTACAGTACTGAGCATCGTGGTCTTCACCGATACTACTGGTTCAGTTTGTGTCTGTGTGGAGTAGATCTATCATACAATGAAATCTTCAAAGTTGCTCATTGCGGTTTCATAAAAAGGTGTGTTATTTTTTTATTTTCAGGTGATAGGAAGAGGGGCTTTCGGCGAAGTACGTTTGGTTCAAAAGAAAGATACAGGGCACGTTTACGCTATGAAAATACTTAGGAAAGCAGACATGTTAGAGAAAGAACAGGTATTTATCTAAGTATTACATTGTAAAAAGAGTTTACTAAAATTTCTTATCCTGAACCTCTAATTATCTAATATGTAGCGTAATGCACTCATTTACGAAATGTATAAATTTCCAATGATAACATCTTCAGACTGGTGTTGTTGCTATTCACCCACTGCATTTTTCGGTATCTAGTCAGAGACTAGGAGTTTCTATTTATGACTACAGATAGTTGCGTACGCGCCTATGTTCTTAGAGTGTATGTATAACTAACAAAATAATCACCATTACTCTCTCGAAACTAGGATGCTTTAATAGTGTGATCTCGTAGCATGATGGCATAGTAACTATAAGCAGAAAATTATAACAATATACCTTTTACCTGCAAAGTCATATCCCGCTTCATTAAATTTACACCAAATACTTAAACTTCCAAATCGTATAGGTGGCCCACGTCCGCGCGGAACGCGACATCCTGGTAGAAGCCGACCACCAGTGGGTCGTGAAGATGTACTACAGCTTCCAAGACCCCATGAACCTGTACCTGATCATGGAATTTCTGCCTGGCGGCGACATGATGACGCTGCTCATGAAGAAGGACACGCTTAGTGAGGAGTGCGCGCAGTTCTACGTTGCTGAAACAGCACTGGCTATCGACAGCATACACAAACTTGGCTTTATACACAGGTAGATTTACCCTTTCTAACCCCGGTCGCAAAAAGGGGGGTGTTATATGGTCGACGTGTGTATGTATCTGTGGCATCGTAGCTCCTAAACGGACGAATCAATTTTGATTTGGATTTTTTTTATTAGCAAGGTGACGATCGAGTTTTCTTAGCTTTGGTACAAAACTGTTCAGCCGTTTGAAGATCATTAGCACTTTTCTAGTTGTTAAAGGTATGTGAGGTACTTGTAATAGTTTGTTCGATTCGAAATGTAGTATCCTGTGGCTTCAATGATATTACAATAACACCATGTTATTATAATGAAAATTGATGCCACTCAAATGATCTCTAACAAGGGAATAAGTGTATTGCCATAAAGTGCCGTATGTCATCGATGTCAATCTACTGTAGCAAATAAGGATAATGTTCTTTCCAGGTATTATTACGGGAAGAATAATTATTACTATTTACATCCTGCTTTTGTAATTAAAATTAACTACAATAGCAGAACTAACATGACAGTGAACGACAAGATACACCTTAACCAAAGCAGGTGGAGCAGCGGACGAAATCTAGTATATATGATTATAAATTGAAATTTAGAGTTTGTATTGTATCGTAGGGACATTAAGCCGGACAATTTGCTGCTGGACGCGCGCGGGCACATCAAGCTAAGCGACTTCGGCCTCTGCACCGGCCTCAAGAAGAGTCACCGCACCGACTTCTACCGAGACCTGTCGCGCGCCACGCCCTCGGACTTTAGTAAGTTCCTCTCATACTAAAAAAATAATTTATTAGTATAGGTTACCAATGAACTGGCGAAGGTCGTCTAAAAAGCTGGATGTATACATCACTGAATCGGGAGGCCTTTGTCCTCAGTGGACGTCTTTAGGCTCATGATGATAGATTACCGACCGAATTGGATCAGTCTGATGCAGTACAAGTACTGTATTCACATGAATTTCTGGCATCTTCGCAGATAGAGCTACTGTCAATTGTCTTGTGTAGATAAAATCAAAGGAATGCTTAAACAGTGCGAACAATAAATCGAAGGCGATCCTGCAGTGTTTATATAGACCAGTTCAGTGTACTTGACCCGTGTAAGGTATTATAAATCACGAATTACATCACGCCTTATCCCACTAGTGGTCCATAATAATTGTCACAATACTACTGCACACGCTTTATTTTATTTTACTAATTCCGAAAGTAGATTTGACAAACAAAATAAATAGATTTTGTTTTCATCTTGTTGAGTACTATTTTGCTTGAGAATGAAAACAAATGTAACTTATTTAATATTTACATAGCGAATTTAGAATTTTTTTATATTGACATTTTCTTAATAGTAATACTTTTTAGCGATTTTTCTTTTATTGTGTTTTCATTTTTAGTGCATTAGCCATTGTTTGCTGTAGCATGATTGTTGATACAATAAGAGATTCCTAAATATGTTCCGAACCATTCGAAATAACACTAACTCAAGCGACTTACATCATCGAAGGTGAGCCTTATGACATCATGGCATGCTGTTTGATAGATGGTTAAGTGTTAAACAGTTGTAACCTATGCTCACATTGATGAGACAACAAGATGAGTAACTATTTACTGCGTATATAGATTCTAACGATATTATTATTATATTCTGCCAATACAACGTGCAATAGAAATTAATGTCCATAATTTTGCTGTTGTACTCGAAAGATAAGAACAATATCAGTTGCCCCATAATGAATTTCTATCTATGTACTTTTGAGTTGTTTTGTATGTGTATTCGTTAATTATTGGTCCCGCATGTTTCTTATACCCGGTGTATACACTGCTTCTGTCGTCTCTTCCCGCCAAAAGTAATGAGAAATACCGCGGTAGCGTCGACTGTTCACATACTCCCGCACTTTAAGCATCGCTCTGTGTTGCTCTTATGTTTGCAAAAAGCTCCGAACTTCAGATTTCTTTTCCCCGAAACGATATTGTTTTCATAAAAATATCCTCAAGGAAATTTTTATATTAGCTTTCCCATAGCTTTTTCTGATGCACCAACGTCACCTTTTTTTCTATTTTATGTATTTCTTTTACTTTTTTATCCTTAATTTTCCCTATTATTCCAAAAAGATTTCTAAACCGGCCACACTGAGTGGGCGTGGTCTGTCAGTCTTTGACTTCCGCTCAAAAAAGCGCCAACAAAGGGAGCGCCCGGCAGTGATAGTGTGGGAAGGAAAGTAGGACGTAAGTGGCGCGTTTATACGACTGACCTTCCCTCACTTCACACGGAAGTGGGCAGTGTGTAAATTGAGTATTACACGTTGTATGCTACAGAATATTAGTGAACTAACCTCTCTTAATTTCTGGGCAGGTTTTTCAAGCTATGTACGTGTTGCAGTCTCGACGTCGTCGTCTGCAATGGATTCAAAGCGGCGCGCCGAGTCGTGGAAGCGCAACAGGCGGGCGCTGGCCTACTCCACTGTGGGCACCCCGGACTACATCGCGCCCGAGGTGTTCCTGCAGACCGGGTACGGCCCGCAGGCCGACTGGTGGAGTCTCGGCGTCATCATGTTAGTATCGATGCCGTTTCTTGGTAATTTGATAGAATAGCTGTAGTTGACTGCTGTGTGTCTATTTTGAGCTTTTTTAATAGGTTTAAGACAATTACTCAGATTGAGTAATAATGCTAACGTATTATTATACTGTTACGTCCTAATTTTATTTATTATCTTGAGAATGTTTTCTAATATTTTTTAGTTTCTAATTTGTTTTTGCCATCTATGTCCATGTTGTATATCTTATGATTGTAGTGGTCTTATTTATGCATTATTTTAAAGTAAAGTAGAAAGTTAGAGTGCTATAGCCAAAAATTGTGCCATCGACGACTCTCAATTATTGATAAGTGGAGTCATAAAAAAGCACACATTTGCGAATGTGTAATATCACTTGTTCTTTATTGCAAAGCGAATGCGATAATAAAATGACAGTACATGCCTAGCATTCTTATCACTGTAAGCAACATAATATAACGTAATGAATGAAAAGTATGTCTTTTTTAAAATCACTGAAACATGATGCCTAGCAAGCAAGCTTAGCATCTAATGGCGGACAAGCAAATCTTTTAATAGGCCTTGAATGTGCAGATTTCCCCTTAGCTGTTTTCCTTAGTTATGATAGTTTTATTTCCATTGAAACCGGTGGCAATTTATTGCTTGTTATGGAGAAAGTGATGGCTTGAAATAATAATTCATATTTGTATATTTATCAGAGAAACAAGTTTGCGTTCTCTTATTTGAAAAAGTATGTATGTAATAAAGCGCACAGGCCTTTGTGCTGCGGTGGACTACTTTCGGCTGATTATGATGTGATGTGTCACTTTTATAATTATATGTTTAGGATGAGATGATGATCTCGCACGGGATCTGGCTCGATGATATATATATATGCGCCTGCGATTTAAATGTAAATGTTTTCTGGTTTTAGCTTGTTAGAAGCTTTAACGCGAAAATGCAGCACGATAAGTAAAATAAAACTACGCATTTGCCAATGCTTGTTTTTTTATTTTGATTTTAATTTTTTTAGCTTTATTTAACATACGCTATGCATTAGCGAAATTAGAAATGTTGAAAATATTGATATCAAATTTGTAATTTGTGTGCGTTTCTTCGCGTACCTTTGCTTTCAATAAGTATGAATTTAAACTATTTTTTAATACTCTGAAATCAGTATCAATAAGGCAGACAAACAAATTGAATGTGTGTTTTGTGTGTTAAGGTGAAACGATATATAACGCTATTTCCAACCCAAATTATCATATTGAAGGTACAAAGGTCCACGTTCTTACGATTATTCTCCGTCTCTGTGCCAAAACCGGCACACTATTAACCGGCTGTTGATGACGCTGCAGGTACGAGATGCTGATCGGCTATCCGCCGTTCTGCTCGGAGTCGCCGCAGGAGACATACAGGAAGGTGATGTCGTGGCGGGAATCGCTCACGTTCCCGCCGGAGATCCCCATCAGCGAGGAGGCGAGGGAGACCATACTGCGCTTCTGCTCGGAACCTGACCGCAGGTTAACATCGTCATCACTTTCAACTCATACTAACCACTGCAGGGCATAAGCTAGTACCTTCTGGTTTTTTTTATCACGTCAGATCCTTTGCTTAGCAGATAAAAAAGACAGAGTTCCAACAAGTTTTTTTTCCTTACAGACCTCTTTGCTTTCCTCCATTCTCATAGTACTCATACTTTCGTAAATAATATATCATCGAATGAACCTGTTCGAAATGCACTCTACTTACTTCGCAAGGAAGCTAATGTTTTTTTTTTTTTTTTAATATATAGCGATTTTTTTTGGTGTGAAGTCTATACTGTTGGCCTCGGGGTCAGTTTACCCGGACAAGAGGGTGAGCGTGCAACCACTACGCTTGACCAAATAGATAGACAGAATAGATATTATACATAATAGAGATGTAATAGATATTTTCATACACACCGTCACGCCTATATTCCCCAAGCGTGGGTGGCAGAGGTGTACTGAGTACACCCACGTTTCGTCGACGATGTAGGTCCGATGTAATAGGGGGCTAGCCTTGTGCCATATACCGGGCACAATAGATATTTTAATATTACTGGGTAAACCTCTCACAAATCAAGGTGAGAGAGTAAGTAGTATGCAGACCTAATGCAGATTGGCGGACGCTCTAGTAAACGTATATCCCTAACTGTAATTTTCGATTTCCAATAATCGATTAACTCCTCGCTTTATGTTGTGTAATAATTTCTTTCTTATCTTTGAGCCAGTCTATAACCTTTGAAATAGTAGTTTGAAATAGCCTTTGATACTACCATCTAGGCCAGGGCTGTCCAAAGTCTGGCCCGGCCCGCGACATATTTTTAACCCTTAATTTGGCAGAAAGATTGTAACTTTAATATAAATGTTTTTTTTTTTAATTCCGTTACTATAATATGTGTTAATTAATGGACTGTAAAAAATAATAGAAAACAATATTCATCCCCTAATATGTTAGGAACCCTTAGTATAATACATAATTCGATGCTCAGAAATATACTTACCAGATTGTTTGTATAATATGCTATACATAAGCAACAGGAGACCTTTTTTTAATGAAAAATTAACCATTGCGCTAATTATAAAAACAATTTCTCTTGTTTGAAATAAAACACAGTCATAGTTGACATTTTGTACAAAGAAACTTGTGTTTGCCATATTTTGTTCAAGCTAGCTCGTGGTGCTGGTGTTGTCCAATCTTATCACAGCGGATATTATCAGGAGGGCTACATTTTGATGTAGAATTGAGTAGATATAGGGCTGGAACAGTATCAGGTAAAGAATATCGCTTAAATTTTATTTCAAGTTCATCCCATATATTGAGTTGAAACTTCTTCAAAATCATAGGTTTCTTTCTAAGCCTTTTTTATGGCTAAGCCACGTGTCTAGGGAAATGTGAAGCATTTGCGAGGAAATGGATAAATTATTTCTTCTTGATTTAATTTCAGTCCAGTACAAGGCCAACAGTATGTTAGCTAGGTTTACTCTACCCATATGTTCATTTTGTCAAGAACGCGCTTTTGTTGCACGGAATTATTTAGGTCTTCATTTAGTAGGACTTTTTGATTATATATTGAGATCTAATTTAGATTGCTTAGGAAACTGTTCAGAAGAAAGACAAGAGCTGCAGATGGTAATTCTCCATTCCAGGATGAACTCGAGGCATGACTTGAATCGATGAATATATCGGTATTTTTTGTAGTAATTGAATCAGTATTGTTACGATTTCAATACACCGATATCTCGTAAACCCCTTATCGGGGAATGTTAAATTTAAAATGCATTACACACACTCAGACCCCTAGCGATCGGACGAGAAAGATCTAGGATCCGCGCTTAAGTGCTAAAACGTCTAGAAGGTACTTCCCCTTTAATTATCGCCGGCGCGCGGTCGCGGTATACAAGTACCTATTTGTTCACGTACAAATAGGTATGTAATAATAATATAGCTTTGTGGGCGGCGCCGGCTATTTGATGTACTTCTATCAATGTACTTAGAGGGTTCGCGTCCGTTTTAGAACTTTCATACGAGTATAAAAGGAACACAACGCGCGGGACGGACACAGTCTCTTCTTGGAAGCGATAGTGATCAAATCGGAGAACAAGCGATCTAAGTGGAATACATCGGCGACTTTTGCAACGATATACAGATACTACGAGTGACTTAGCGACTTGGAAGCAGTATTTGCATCCGACGTAATGTTTTGTGTGTACAGCGCCTAATAAAGTACTTCGCAAGTTATTCGGAATTTAATTACCCTGCATACGTTACATTGGTGTCAGAAGCGGAATGCCAATTCTACCGCGTGAAGACGAGGTACGTACTCCACGGACCAGACGTCAAGTAGAAATGGATGCGGCACGTCCGCGTAGCCTTCAAGAGGAGGAGCAGCAGGCCGAAGCGGGTACTTGAACAACAGTGGCGACAGCACCAGAGGGAAACTCGGCGGACATGGCAACATTGTTGGCTGCCATTCAGGCAATCCAGGTCAACCAAGAGCCCAGCCGCCGCGAGTTACAGGAAGTGATCCAGGCTAACCAAGAGGCCAGCCGCCGCGAACTGAGAGATGTGATCCAGGCCAATCAAGAGACCAACCGCCGCGAGCTGCAAGAAGTGATTCAGGCCTGCCAGCAAGCTGTGCTTGGTAAAATAGATACCGCCATCACAGTTCTTAGAGCAAGCAAGTTAAGCAGACGTTAAGGGTGACATACAACATTAAAGACCGAAACGCTGGAAGCAGGGTATAAAGACTTAACATTGACAGTAGAAGAGCACGACAACCGCTTACAAGCTATGGATAAGGAGATAATAAAGCTCAGGTCACGAGAACCCATTGGAGTAGCCTCATCATCACCAGCCACCAATTTGACCTCCCTCGCTTCGACGGGACATCATGGTCGGCTTTCAGGTACCAGCTTGAAACACTTGCAAGCGGAAATGCTTTGAGCAACGAGCAGATTTACATGGCACTGACACTTGCCTTGCAAGGGGACGCTCTTATGGTTTTGGAGAATCTGCAGTCCAAAGGCAGGACACTCGAGGCAGTCATGGAGGCATAAGAGACGCGCTGAGGAGAAAACCATTTGGCGCACGTCTATCGAGCACAACTCCGGGACCGAGCCCAGAAGCCTGGTGAAAGTCTCCAGCAGTGGGCATCGGAGGTAGAAATGCTAGTTCGTCGAGCTTTTGCGTCAACGCCAGCAGCTACGGAGGTCGAACTGATAGGGGCTTTATCGAAGCTCAGAATTGGCGACCGCATGTATCTCCAGCCAGTATTAATTGCGTTTTGGGTCTGGATTTCTTAAGAAATAAGCAGTGTATAGTGGATATACCTAGAGGAGTACTAATTTTCCTGACCAAGAAGTTTGCCTTAGATGATCACAACCGTGCACCCTTTATTGCCTAACGGATACTACACTAGCGCTGAGATCAGAGAATTTAGTGAATGCGAAATTTCCAGCAAAGGTTAAGCAAAGTAGATATCTCATCGTGGAAGATGTTGGCCATCACCCAATGCTAATAAATGCAATGCGACCAAATAAACCGAGTCTAGTCTGATGGAAAAGTCAAGAGTCTCCGTAACCGGCGAGCGTGTATGAGACGAACTATGAGAGTCGAGGAAGCCAGAGAGGTATGTAAGGAAAGAACCTGTTGGAACTCTGTACTCTCTGCCTACCCCGCAAGGGATCTGGCGTGAGGTTATAGGTATAAGTAAATATTAAGGTGAGAATTTTTAACCTGAATAATGAGGAAATCCAACTGAAGAAGAACAGTGTGGTTGGAAGATGCAAAGAAGTGTAGTACCTAAGGCGGTTGAATAGCTCTACGGATAAGCAGGCTGTGACAGAAACCAAAGAAGATCACATTCAAAAACTTCTGGAAGCTTCTCAGGAGAATTTATTACCTTCAGAACTACGGCAAACCAAAGATCTATTGCTGAAATTTGCGGACATGTTCGCCACTGGAAGTGACTGTGGAAGAACGGGACTCGTAAAACACCAGATCGACACAGGTGATGCCCGTCCCATAAAACAAAGACCCCAACGCATACCATGGACTAGGGAAACGGAGGTAACTGCGATGATCAGGGGGATATGGCTGACAAAATAATCGAACCTTCTACGAGTCCATGGTCATCACCGGTGGTCTTGGTAAAGAAGAGGGACGGCAGTACAAGGTTTTGTGTTAATTATCGGATGTTGAATAATATCACAAAGAAGGATAGCTACCCCCTGCCCCGAAAAGCGACTACTGAAAAGTGACCATCGATTTGAAAATTGACTACTGGCAGGTGGAAATAAGCCCGGAGGACAAAGTGAAGACAGCATTTAGCACCGTAATTGGGAACGGATTATGGCAGTTCAATGTTATGCCATTTGGATAATGCAACGCTCCACCAACATTTGAAGGCCTCATGGAAAGAGTTCGGCCTTCTCGGTGACGTATGCCTGGTCTACCTCGATGACGTTATTATCATGGGGCGGAGTTTCAAGGAAAACTTGAGGAATTTGGAGAAAGTGTTTACTCGCATTCGCGAAGCTCATTAAATTAAAGCCCGAAGAAGTGTGGTCTCTTTAAAAAGGAAGTAAGCCATCTTGGACACATTATCTCAGCGGAGGGAGTGAAAACTGATTCCGAACAGGTAAGAGCTGTTCAAAAATGGTCCGTACCAAAGAACAAAACAGAAGTTCGCGCATTCCTGGGATTATGCACGTACTACCTGCCACTTTGAATCGGTGTCCATACGACCCGAACAACTCCAGCGCATCAGCAGTCGGATGGCATGGTCGAGAGGTTTAACCAAACCCTGGAAAATCACTTGGCAAACGCTGTGGATGATCACCAGAGAGAATGGGATCAATACATCCCGCTGTCTCTGTGTGTTCATGTCCTATCGGTCTGCGGTTCATGACAGTATGGGTCACAGTCCAGCAAGAGTGAATTTCGGCCGAGAAATGAGGTTTCCGGTGGATGCAATAACCCGCACACTACTAGATCGTCCTAAGCCAGTCACAGATTACGTAAGTGATCTCCAAAACCAGCTGGACGAGGTGCATAAGAGAGTAAGAGAACATGGCTTCAAAACCCGCATTAAAATAAAGACTCGATATAACCGAAACGCGACCAACGGTTTTGAAGAGGGGACCTTAGTGTGACTTCTTAATCCGCTCCGAAGAAAAGGAAAGTCTCCCAAACTTCAGGCTCGGTGGGAAGGACCATATACTGTGGTGACCAGAATTAACGATCTTACCTATAGAATTAAAAAGGGGCACAGGGAAAAACTGAAGGTAATCCATGTGGATAGATTAGCGCGGTATCACGGATCTAATGATTTTCGGGACGAGCATAACTAAGAGGGGGGTATTGTTACGACTTCAATACACCCCGATATCTCGTAAACCCTTATCGGGGAATGTAAATTTTAAAATGCATTTGACACACACTTAGGTCCCCTAACGATCCGCCTAGAAAGATCTAGGATCCGCGCCTAAGTGCTGAAACGTTTAGAAGGTTCATCCTCTTTAATAATCGACGGCACGCGGTCGCGGTATACAAGTACCTATTTGTTCACGTACTAATAGGTATGTAATAATAATACCGCTTTGTGGGCCGCGCCGGCTATTGTTCGATGTACTTCTATCGATGTACTTAAAAGGTTCGCGCCCGTTCTAGAACTTTCATACGAGTATAAAAGGAACACAGAGCGCGAGAACGGACACAGTCTCTTCTGGGAAGCGATAGTGATCAAATCAGAGAACAAGCGATCTAAGTGAAATACACCGTCGACTTTAGCAACGATATACGGATACTACGAGTGACTCAGCGACTTGGAAGCGGGATTTGGGTACTAACGAGAGTAGTACTAGTATGTGATTAGTTCGCGTGTGTAATTGCATTTGACGTACTGTTTTGTATGTACAGCGCCTAATAAAGTACTTTGCACGTTATTCGCCATTTAATTACCCTGCATACGTAACAGTATAGTGAAGTTAAATAATATGACTTAATAAATATCCTTATCCTAAATTTGACTCTGGAACGAGGTAGCTTTCTTTAGTGCTCTGTAACGCACAATTATACTAAAAAAACGAATTCATTTTCTCAAGAGACGAATTTATTGAGGGAGTATCCGAAGACATGCTATTAACATCTTTTTGAAAAAAAGTTTTCATTTTACTTTTTTGAAGAATACCACTAGCATTAGAATACCTATGTACCACCTTCAAGCAGAATCAGAGCAAGGATGCGGTAGGATCTTGTAGTGTATATGCACTGTTAAGAAAAAAATCACATGCAAAAATCCGCAAATCCAGTTGATAAAACTACTGAAAAAACATGACATTTTTGGGTATAGGGAAATGTATAGCCGGCTATACATACGACTTTGGTGTCATTTATTTATATCAAATGACTGCATAGAAATTAGTTATTTAATAGTTATCTCAATTACATATAGTTACGCAAAATAAATATACATATGTGAGTGTAATTTCAAAATACGAATAATTGAAATATTTTTATTTGACAGGTAAATGTTACAATAAATGATTGGTACAAATAAAATGTAATTATTTTTTTAAATCAAGTGCGATATATTTTTTTAGTATACATATAGTATGTTATACGTTGTTAAATTAAGGGTTAATAAAATTTATTTGGTACAACATTATTGTATTTTTATGGTATCCCAAATAAACCGATGAAATATTTATTCGAATGGCTCTTCACGTGATTGGTCCAAGCACGATCGATAGTCGATGCTAGACGTCTATTGGGCTTACTAAGTACACTTAAATGTATTTGTTTCTGCGGCCCTCGTATCTATTTATAAATTTATATTGGCCAGGGATCGTATCTGGTTTGGACAGCCCTGATCTAGGCTATACTGTAGGTAGAGAAACGTGAACACATCGTTTGAATAGCTGCCTCGCGTATGTTTGATCGGTTCGTTGACAGCATCTGTTCTTCCGCAGGCTGGGTTCCCAGCGCGGCATCGAGGACGTGAAGTCCGTGTCGTTTTTTCGCGGCGTGGACTGGAGTCACGTGCGCGAGCGCCCCGCGGCCATCTCCGTCGAGGTGCGCTCCATCGACGATACCTCCAACTTCGACGACTTCCCAGACGTCAAACTCGAGATACGTGAGTGATCACTTGTTATTTTTTAGTTTTAGATTAGCCATAGGAATGGGACATGTGACAGATTGCACCGTAGGTGATATCTAATTAACACTTTGATATTTATTCTACGGTATAACTACTCGGTAAATCTATTCAAGTCACGTGAATAGAGCTTCAGTTAATAAATAACTGAAAATAGATAGTGTTTGGGCGAAGAGGTGCAGATGTTTAGGCGTGGAGGAAGCAGCTGACGCTGGTGTAGTAAGAGTCCGATAGATAGCAGGAAGATAAGATTTATTGACTCGTACCCGAAAATAATAGCAATCAAAACTATTGGTGACTTAGAAAAATAATAATAAAAAAGACAATGACATAAAAAAACGTTAACGTGACGCGCAATTTCTTAAAAAAAAAGTTTTTCTATGTGCGTGTACTGATAATATTCTATTTTGTTGTCTGTTTTGTGGTACGCATTAGAATTGCAGATATGCTGCGGACCACGTAGGTGCTTATTATTTCTATTTGTTGCGTTTAATATGAAATATCTCCATGAACAATACAAGTAAATTTTCAAACTAAATAATTTCTATTCAAACAGCATACATTTTCGTCGATTGAATGATGAATGAAATGATCATCATCAGATCGTGTATACTCATCAAGCCATCAATATAAAACTCGGAGAAGTTCTTCAAACATAGTCACGAGTCTTCAATTATTTATTTTATATTTAATCTTTTCCAGCGTCGGCACCAATACCACAAGACGGTGAGGTCGCTTACAAAGACTGGGTGTTCATCAACTACACGTTCAAGCGGTTCGAGGGGCTCACCCAACGCGGCACGCCGACCAAGAAGTGAGCGTGCCGCCGCCCACCGCCCTACAAATAGTTTACTAAAGCGTTCTTGCTTTCAGACTAAACAGCTATACTAGCGTCTAAGAGAGTGGTGCCCTTGGGTGACGAACGACATGCCATGGCCAAAGTAGTACGTAGTACCAACGATGTCGTAAGCGATAAAAACCTCCATATATCGATAATTATATATCACGCCAGATTCCTTGCATTAAATGACGTCAGTCAGTTGTAAAACACTAAACTCTGTAGTTAAAAGTAACACGAATGGGGTGCCAGGAAAATGTGTTGATTTCCTTGCTGATAGAAATCGATTGATCACGCCCATAACACATCCTTAGTGCCCTTTAATGAACTTGAAACTAAATTGAATGCGTCCTTATTGTGTTAGTGTCGTCAATAATTGTGCGGCACCATTCTCTTGAAATGCTACCCACCAAATCGGTTACTGTGTTAAAATTTTCGCGTTGGCTTATATACATTGATAGTTTTCTTCGTTAATGATTGGATTGTGAGCGACTGAAACTCTCAATGTATAGTTTGTTTCGTGTGGTACAGATGTGATCATAAGGCTATAGAGAAGAAAATGTGAATTGATTTTATCTTGTACTATAGATTCTATGAGAAGTCATAGTCTTCAATTAGTATTAATGTTTTTTATATTTCCTTTTCCCACATACGATTTTTTTTTTCTTTGCCTGATTTTCTATTAGAGTGGAGCTGGAAAAATGTCTTTCAAAAAGCTCGTTTCATGATCTATACATTAAACCATACCAACCATATCATACTGATAGCTCGCATTCTAGCTCGTTTCGTATAATTTTATGCCGAATACGCCACAATAATGTGCATAAATTACTATGTACATTTTAGGTAATCGCACACGTGTTACACTACAATATTGTACGGGCATATCAACTCCGAGCAATAATTTTACGTACTTATACAATTTTAATGTATTTTTGCGACTATGCTAGTCGCCTTTAGTATGCTTTTAGTCTGAAATCAGATACAGTCACCTGTAGTCTTGTCAAACTGATCATAATACCGGACGTGTAAAATATGAACAGTAAACTAATCTTGCACACACTATACTGCTCATACAAAACCTGCACTTAACTATCCGAACCGAGTTCACCCTGCTATATTTTGACTAGAAGATCGGCGATGATGTGTCGGGAGTATTTGTGTGTATATTGAGTGATAACCGCAGCTAGTTGCGTGGATTACCCTCAGCGCAGTTCTGCGCAAGTGAGCGAGATTCGATGATATTTATCAGCGGCGTGTAGCCGACTATTTCATCGACGCCTAATCGCAGTCACAGTACACATGCTATGCAGCGCTGCGTCGTAATTTGTGTAATTATTTTCGCTCTCTCTAAAATGCAAGTAATGCCGCAAAATGTACTTTATCTCTTATGTATAGCGTTTACACGGCTATCAGGCTTTTGCGATTGCGAATAGCGCCATTTACATTATCGTGATTTTGAGATTGTGCAAAATTGGCATACAGTACGCTCGATTTAATTTGGCCTGATTGAAGTTAGCTTCTCCGAGCCCTTCAGTGACGCATGCATATTGCTAAGAAATACTAAAGTTCAACTACCCTATTCCGGTCGATAAGGAGCAGTAACGGATACTATAACATGGTACCGGGCGCGAGTCGTGTTTATCACTAGTGTTCTATGTAAAGGTTTGGTCGAATACGGGTGCGCGACGGATGCTCTCGGCTACGTTCGGTCGCGACGTTTGCCTGCGCTGTTTGGCGTCTCCCGTACATTTCAGTACATTACAACCTCCTAAGTCGCGCCACCGTCGCGCTCCCGTCGCGCTGCGTCCGCTGTGGCAAAACCTTAAGATCTTAAGATAAATAAATTATTATTATCATATTACAGCTGTAGCGGTAATTTCATTCCGGCCAAGTTAAAACGCGCGCACTGTATATACTGTAAGATGTGTTGCTTATTGACTGACTAGCAATCGCAGGTAGATAGCCCTGCCTTATGTGTTATTTTAGCATCGCAATGTAAGCAATAAAATCTACAAGGGACCAGAATGAAAAAGGTTACGTAAAGTGCCGGAGGCGTAGTATATACGGACGAAGGTGTAACATTTTCGCTAACTGTGGTATAAGTTTGATCCGCTTGTATGAAACTGAAGTATGAATTCGTTTTCAAGATTTGGTTGACTTTTTAAGCGACATCTATCTCAGGGTAGGCAGAGAGTACAGAGTTCCAACAGGTTCTTTCCTTATACACCTCTCTGGCTTCCTCCACTCCATAGTTCGTTTCATACACGCTCGCCGGTATATAGACAAGAGACATAATTATAAATAATAATACAAAAATTACTATTAACATTTGAAACGATAAGTCTTACGGATTTCGATAATGTGGACTTATTTGTACATATCTTCACGCCACCGTTGCTTGAGTATCGTGAGTTTTGATTAAATGATTATTTGAGATAGAAGACGCAGACTGATCTATCTACATATGTTACATAACTATACTTATTGTGTATATGGGAGTTATCATACAATATACCTGATTTTTAGTCAAAAATATGGTACAGATACACAGACTTAACTTTCAATACTGCACCAAAATAGATCCTGTGATCAAACGTTTTTGTTCTGCTATTAAAAGTTCTAGCTCTAGTAGCACTATTGTGATTTTACTTTTCCGTGAGAAAGGGGAGTGGATACAGGCAGTTTATAGCTCCATCTTTTTCTCACAGGTAAGATTACAATAGTTCTGATGAAGATATTGTTACATTTACCGTGATTACGAACAAGACTATCTATTAAAGAGATATTACCATGACAAACCGAGTGCACATAACACCACTCCCATTAAGAACGGCTAATATTATCCCTATTCCTACTTCTTATCCTGAGGTTACATTCAGCTCGCTCGCCCGGCAGTGAGCAGAGAAGTGGGCCTTGCGTTCTTGGACTGGTTAGTTACCACCACGAGAATATAAACCGCGGCATTGAGAAGGGCTTTAACATTAGCGGAGTGTTTACATGGAGTTTATATGTTCGCATTGCACATTTACATGTCCGCTTACATAAGTAATCGAGCGCTTACATGCGTGTAGTGCTGTGTTCACTTTCCGTTGCACCGTTAACTACATTATTAATACTGTCCTAAAAGGATCTTCTAGCGTCTGGAGGACATTGACCGTTGTGATTTTAGTACAATTTTTTCTACTCCCGAGAAGATATTTCAACAGGGGAGTCCGCATATTTAGTTCTTATGTAATTAGTAAATAAATTTCATGTCATGTGACATTTCACTTGATCACAGCGTTAGGTTCGATTTTGATCGCGGGCCAAATGATCTTTTTATGGCTGCAAACGAGTTCTAAAGTACGTTCCAAAATACATTTAAGCCAGTCTATTTGCGTTTAAGATTCTAACATTGACAAGTTTGCTAAACCACGGCAAATGTCACGGACGTTTTAGTCAGTTACTGGAACGCACTGTTAGTGATATCGAGCATTGTCCTCGGATTCGTTATGACATGACAAGTACTCCGCGTAACTCAATTGTTGTTTATTTATAATGCTCCTGCTCTACCTACGTTTAATTTTAACGCCTGTTGAATGTAAAAATGCGCTTCATTTTTCAACTAACGTTTTCAAATTAGGATTACATCTGGCATCTAACTTACCATGTTAATTAACGTATAACGACGTAGGTGAAGCCCGAACATATCGTGATGTTTATCATGCCGTTTACATTGACATTTGGCGACAACGTAGATATATTTGCCATGAATTTTCAGATTCATAAGATCGTTTTCCGATCCAATGCGGGTCTTTTTTATTAGATTTGCGATGTAAGTTTAACTGTATTTTTGACGTCGTGTACTGTGTTATATTTTGTCATATAATCTTTTCATTCGATCCATGGATTAACTCGATAACTTAGGTAAGTCGTGAAAGTAAGTGTGTTAGAACTTAGGAGTATCTATACAAGGTGTAAGGGGCCATTGATTGAATACTTTACCCATATCAGCCAAAGGTTTTCTTAAAGGATCGCCACAATTACCTACTATGTGTTAGTGACAGTATAATTTTCACAAAGGAACCATATGTTTACCAATATAAAACCTTCAATACAATGAAATTTGTGTTTTATAAATTATAGTGATTCAAAACTTTAATTGTTATCGGTCACTGGTCCCTTGCAATGGTCTAATCAAAATCAGAAGTTATTTGTATTCATGTAGACCAAAAGGCACTTATGAATAGTAAAAAAAAGAATGATTACTTAAGACTCTACCACCCCTTCGGAAAGTCATTCCTGTGGAGAAGAAGAAACTCCACCGTTACTCTTTTTTTAAAAATGAGATATATACAATTCTTTTTGCATACATTGCATTCATGAGGTATGGGAGAACAATGCAGATCGGGCTAAATAGATGTGTTTAAGTATAGATTAATCATAAGTGTACTTAGATTCATGGTATCGTCAGTGTCTACTTAGTCCTCTCATTTAAAAATAGAGATGTAGAGTTATATAGTATCATAAATTCATTCTGATTGATTTATGTAGACACTAAAACAGTTCAGCTTGTTTCACGCTCCTCGGGTAACATCGTAATCACTCACACATACAAAACAAAACCCACGTTTAGTCATCCTACAGGACAGCAAGGATGTTTTACCTCAAATATTCATAAAAAAATATCTGCCCTAAAAATAACCACCGAATTTCCTTAAAACATAGAGTTATATTGAGGTGTCGTAATTTCTAACAGTTTCTTAATATATCCAGTCCTAATCAGTCATTGACAGTTCCAATTCGTATTTGAAATGTTCGTCATTCTCGTCCAATGTCCCGAGAACAAATAGCGTTATTTATTTATATTCTACACACAAATTATATCGAACCAAATGTTTATATTGAATAACCATGCGTTCTATTCAATCGCTTATAGCATTCCGTCCGAAATCACGTTACTATATCTTATGGGATAATATTTTATATAAAATTATTTATATTGACAGGGACACGGCGTGTCCTGGGTACCATATTCACATATTCTGCAAAACCAACGGCTCGACTTTTTTGAGGTATCTAGCGTGATGACATTGATTGATATTATGGATTCTAAGTTAAAATCCTATTTGCTCGTATACGTACAGATTTTCATAATTCATTCTGCCATTTTGGACGGCATCGCCGCTCATAATAATTATAATATTAAGATTGAGTGATGCCAGATTTAATATATCCACATAAATCCTTACCATATAAATGAAAATATGAACTAATCCTATGAGCTACTAAATTTTCCCCCTATTGAAAGTGACGAACATTTCTGATTGCAAAAGATTTCCGCGGCGAACGTTTAGCGATTGATTGTACTGAAGACTTAACTGTATAGTGTCTTTAGGATTTATTCTGTAGTCTTTGTCAACTCTAATTCAGAAGTAGATTAATAAAAGGATATGGCAAAATATCACTATTAGTGGGCCACTTGAGAACTATTGAACTCACCTCAAGAAAAGCAGCCCTAGCGATTTGAAATCTGTCTTAACACACTGAACCGTACTTGCATATTGACTGAAGCTATATTTGTTTAAGTGCTTAATGGATAATGAAGAATATTCAATGCAATATTTAAAAAAAATCGCGGATTATAGTATTTAATAATTGAAAAAGCGGCCTGCGCACATCACTACACCGCATGCTAATATTTATGACCGATATTATGAATGTAGCCGCGTCTAGTTCAATCGGTGTGTAGCTACATCATCATAAAGATTGGTGCGAGCTATACCTACTACACACTATTGCTTTATATTAGGTTGCGTCTTAACATTACAGAAACAGATTCACTAGTACAAGGCAAGCATTTGATATTTAGAAACTAAAGTAAAATTCGCGATTTAAATCACATATACGTACCTAACATAAAACTGATGATGGACTTCCTCGGATAGCTGGTTAGATGTAGCACACTGACATATACATAAATCATACGTTTATTAAGCGTTCCGTTCAGTCCATCACTCGGCACACGCCAACCCATGTTCTGTCGAAAATACCTGCGGTTCACTCGTACCGTCTCACTAATAATAATGCTAAGAAAAATAAATGAACAGAAATATCCTATACTATTTTTGCACTAACATAAGAATCACATTATAATTCTCATTACGTAATATGAACTTGTACAAACTGACAAATTCTCTTTTTATATAGATTACAAATCAGTACATTTTAGTTGCACACTATTGGCTGTCGAACACCTTAACGACTCAACGCCGACACGACTTTCTTCTGTTTTATTTCAAAAAACGCCTCACATTTTGAATTGTCCCCGCGTCGTGAGTTCGCCTAAAAGCATGAAACTCACGCGCACAAACACCCAGAGCGAAGCAAATAATTGTGGGTCTCAAAGATTTGTCTACTCGAGCCAGTGATCCGAGAGGGCTTCGCTTAAACCACAAGATATTAACCTCACATTCAAATGATTTACTTTAAGTTAAGTTGGTGTTGAGTCGTTTAGATGTACGATAGGCATATTTCTTACTGTGCGTCCCTTCACTCAATATTTGGAGTGAACCGACGCGAGGTTGACTACACACGCTCCGATACCTGGACTTACAAAAGGATATTTAATAGAGTTGTTTAATTACAATGCATGGATTTATGATCTATTTTACATAAAGTCATTCTTTTTCTAGGAAGAATTCCTTCTTCCTAGAAAATTAAAGCGACTTGTTCATAGTATGCCTTTCAAAGAGCTACCTGAAATGACTCAAGTGCTCTAAGTATACGCTATCCAGTGACAAGCGGCTATTGCACTCATAAGTTGTAAAATCGCGTACGGTGGCGTGTGTAGTGGGCCTAAAGTAAACATGCCTTGTGCTTAGCTTAGAACTAATATGACAAGTTTGGTGTTGTATAATTTTAATTTTAGCAATATTTGTGTATAATTTTCGATGAAATGTGTTTAATACTAAAAAAATCGTTGATTTAGGTAAATTAATGCGGGCTGTTTGGACGGGCGCGGCTGCGTTGCTGTTGCGTGCACGGCGTCCTTATCGATATGAATTCAAACGATTTGTCTTCTCGATTATGTATGTATCGATATTTAGTAATAAAGTATGTATTTAAGCGATCGATGCGGATCGCGGGAGTCAGAATATTGCCAGAAGTATATTGAAACTCAATTGCTCGGTATATATGTCGGATGAAATGCGTGGCGTAGGCTAGTTAGCATTGCTATGTTCAACGTTTGGCGTCGGGATCACTATGGAGAGTTGCTCATAATTGCCAAATTAAGCTGTCAATTATTTCATAGATATTTCATTTGTTCGGTACACGCTAACACACGGCGAGTAAGTTATAATATAAATTATAATAGAGGCTATGATAAGCGACGTGTCTGGGAGACTTGCAATTATTAATTATGGCACACCGCACCGTTCAAATGATAAGCCCATTAGTGATGTATCGTTAACTCCGTTAAATTTAGTTCAATTATTACGTTTTTTTGTCATTAATAATTAATTTAAAGAATATATAATTTAAATGTATTTTTCTCGTTTGACATGTAATGCAAACATATCACAATGAACGAGCGGACGGCCTGGCTACCCTGAGGTACAAATGATTTAATTACATTTCTTTCTCGCGTTGTGAATACACAACGCGAGAAAGAAATGTAATTAAATCATCATTACTCCAGAAAGCTAAAGCCCAGCATTGATAATAATCAATGCTGGGCTTTAGCTTTCTGGAGTATTTTCGTACATTAAAATACATTGATATGTAAAACAACTTACGACGCTGTCATGGCAGCGCTCAGTGGTAGTTAGGGTTCGCTTGTCCTTCCAAACAACAATACCTGTATAAAATAAAAACTGAGATGTACCTGTATATACATCCATTTGTATTCTTTGCTTTTGTAATTTTTCAATAATTTATTTATAAAGCCATGCTCCTCTTTGACAGATATTGGTCGGGATACTTGTTTAAACCTTTTAATGTGTAGTATGAAATATTAAGACTTGTTGAAAATCTTTTTCTTAATTCATAGATGAACTAAAAGTAAAAGGATAATGTTATATAAATTAGAAAAAGATTTATAAAACAAGAATAATAAAAAAATAAAATTTGTTACACATATTTTCTCATAGTAAGAACAATCAAACTTGCTACATCAAATTCTATGAAATCTTTATATAATTCTCTCTTTTACCAGATGTTTTCAACTTACAAATATATAACTTATTGTAATTTAAGCTTTATCGAGACCTAGCGGGTGACCTAGCTATTATTTTGTCATTGTGCCTACACAACTTCTTTGAAGCCCTCGATTTACAAAAGATTTATTTTTTGTTAAAATGCTTTAAATTACGCAATTTAGAATTATACCAAATAGATCGAGGGAACAGTCACTGGTTTAAACATGATCAGATTGTAAGAATTAAATGTTTAAATTCATAGTTTAGAAATATAAATGTGTAGAGTTGGGGGAGGGAAGTGGGGCAGTATAACAGTCCAGCAAAAAAGTAAAACGGGTGGTTTTACTAAATAATAATATATTTCTTGAATATAAATCTGTAATTGTTGTAAACATGATTACATACTAAACATTGGTGAAAACATGGTGAAAATAACAAGTTGCTCGTACCAATGAAATATATTGTTGTCAACAGAGAACGCATGGTTTCTTTCTGTCAAGCAACCGGTTGTTAAATTGGCGTCGCGTTCAATTTATAAATGTTGTTTATTTTAACTGTAACGAGTTCATGACGCTTCAGGTAGCGGCGGGAGGCCGCACGCGCCCACATACAGATATCATTGCTATTGGCTTTGTTATTGTTATTCGAAATGATGATAGTGAAAAAAATAATTATGAATTATTTAATTCTTAAATTGTAAGTTTAAAAGTATTTCGTTTAATACTTTTATTGTTTCTTCCATGTGATTTAAGAAAGTGGCAATACGATAAGCATTAAAGCGATATGAACTTTAGCATGTTTTTGTTATTGTGACCTATTGTTTTTGTATCAAGTGAACAAATTTTACTTGTTTGTAGCGATAAAGGTATGATCTCATCTAGATGAAAAATTAGGTAATAAAAAATTAATACAAAATTTCATTGTAAAATCAACCTTATAGAAAAATACTGATTCGCACGTAACGAACTGTATATATTTCTTGACCTCGAAAACGTCAGTGTCACAGGATATCGTGGAGGAGCTTGTGATGGGTAATGGCTGTAGTATTGTAAAAATGCTCGAGTCTGCGCTTAAACGCTTGAGTCGACGCTCAAAATGTGGCTAAGCGCTGGAGTCGCGAGCTGAGTCGGTTTCAGTGCGCTCGAGCGCGAGCTCGAGCGTTTTATTTAAAACGCTCACTTGAGCGTCGCGCTTGACGCTCGACTCGCGCTCGAGCGTCGAGCGCTCCAGTTTTATAGATGATTTTAAGTCATGTTCATACATTAATATTTAGTGCGTGGAGTACCTATTTTTTTAATTAACTTGCTCTTTATTTATGTCTGTCTGTCTTTCCGATTCAAAGTTATCGTTAGTTCAAAGGTAGTTTGTGATCTACTTTTCGAACATTTACGGTTCTCCATTTGACCTGAAATTTGGCATACATATATAAATTTAGATAGACGATTTAACGCAGTGGTTAAGAGCTTAAGCCGCTCCGCCCACTGTGTCTAATAGTCGCGGGTTCGATTCCTACACGGGACAAATCTTTGTGTGGTCTGACTTAACCACGCTAACCCAGTGCGCAATGGTGAAGGCTGAAGGTGAAGTTATGTGGCCACCTGCTGTTGGAACTTATCAAGCCGCCTATCTTATCAAGCGGCTTCCAACTCGGCTTAACGACTACCACATTAAGTGGTAACCGGGGCCAATGGCTTAACGTGCCTTCCGAAGTATGGAGACGCTCGAATATGAAAATGTCACAAACGGTCACCTATCTCAGGCCGACCGAGTCGAACGCTGCTTAACCTTGGGGTTCTATAAGAACACCGCGGTCGCACAGCGGTACGAGAGCCTTAACGCGCCTCAACGCCCCTTACCTAAGAACTTCATAATATCTCTAGGTAGTGTCCAGGGTCCAATGATGAAACCGGAACATGGCTATAAGAACTATTTAAATTAAACAAGCTAGCACCATCGTATTTGGGCTCTTTTGATTTGCTTGGAAAAATGTAATAGACCTATATGATAAGCAGGATCTGATGATGAACCCGGGAAGAGACCATATAAACACCAAGAATGAAAATACTATCTATCATCACGCCAGATCCCTTGCGGGGTACCGTGTTACCCCGCAAAATACTAATTTAATAACAAAAACAAATATACAGTGACCATGACCATCAAATCAGCGCGTTTTGGTCGGCTATCCTTTGCCCAATGCCGTAATAGCAAGCACACCTAGAATCACAAAACATCGTCCAATGTACCGACAAATCCTTTGTCGGCGCGATTCATGTTTTCCTTTGTCGGCGCCTTATAACTACAACTTCCATAAGTACGAAGGACCCGCGCCTACATTTTTGTTATATTTAGGTTTAATATAAACTGTGTGACTGCGTCGTTGGTCTAGTGGCAAAGCGTATCGCTTGGCGATCATGTGGTCCTGGGTTCAAATCCTGGGTCGGACAAATGAAGTTTTTCTAACGAAAACATCCCAGTATGGGTCCGGAGTTTGGAATTGTGCCCGGTATATGGCCATAGGCTCGCGCCCTATAACATGGGACCTAACATCTTCGGCGAAAAGTGGGTGTACACAGTACACCTCTGCCACCCCCGTTGGGGGGATATAGGCGCGACGGTGTGTAAACACCGTATGTCCAGAAGCTTGCCATTAGCATATTACTGCACTTGTACTTGCCACAAGAGCTGCCCTTGGAAAAATCAGGCATTCATGCAAATATTAGCTTCGTGTGGGTCATTTTAAAGGTACACCTTTTTTCAGTTACTTGTGTTGGGTACGCCTCTGTATACACTATAAATTAATATCGATTTTCGAGGATCAAAGCAAAAGAAATTATAACGCTTGAACACGCAGCTCGAGCGTTATAGTCCAAGTCTTCAACGCTCCGTGAGCCTTCAACGCTCGAGCGTTCAAGGGTCGAGTCTTGAACGCTCATAAGCGTCGACTCAGCGCTGAACGCTCGGCGCTCGGCGCTCATTTTTACAACACTAAATCGCTGTGAAAGGAGTACCAGTAAAGTGCGTGACGGTGATTCCAGTCATGTTGACCCAGTCACGAAATCTGATGGTGGTGCAATGGACAGATTCTAAAGTATCGGTCGGCGTACCCAGGGATCGCCTTAATGTAACTGTGAGACGCGAGAGGCGGGGGCTCTAAGCGTCCTTCACGTGCGTCCTTGAATGATCCATGTCGCCTAGAGAGCCGCGTTAGTGCAGGGAGAGTCCAGTTAAAATATGTATAATACATCAACACGACGGTTCGGTCCAGTAAATAGAGTTGGCTGCTTCTCTCACTGGATCAAGTAATCGCGGGTTTAATCCCCGCACACGATAAATTTTTGTGTGATCCAAAAATGTTTAAACTTGGATGTGTTTATTTGATATGTTGGTTTTGGGTGGATGAGTTCACTTCATGTTTGTGAACGCACTACCTAGTCTAAGGTTAAACTTTCATACTAAAAGAACGGAGAAGGTCTTATCTAATGGAAAAGTCATTGGCATAGTGGGATAAACAACCTGATTTTTTGAAGTCTTGGAAATCATTACCGGGCGCAAGTCGTTTTAGGGCGATCGCACATGGTGAAAGTGGTATATGACGCGTGGACAACGCGTTATAAATTGAATGTTTTTTTTTTTTATATTTTTACTGTGACAATATGCAGCTCACATTTTGATGCTTTGCTTAGAGTTGGTGGCGTGCGCCACCCTTTATTTTGACCTTTTTTTAACTCGCATTCGTTTTCGGTAAACATTTGGGTACTTTTTGACGTATTCAGAAAATTTCAATTTTTTATCTACGAGGGTTCATTGCATATTGACCCATATAAATGTTGTCCTGATCTGATTAATAATTGCAAATACGAATGTAGAATTCTGGAAGAAAATTGTTTAAATATCTTCCCTCTCATCATTTAATGTGATCCTTGTTCAATTCAAATGAAGTTACAATTTCAAGTTTAATAATAATAATAGCTCTTTCATATAATTATACTATTTATAACTTGCTTGATATTTGATTGGTCATTTGTCTCTGAATTTTATGTGTCCTAACCCACCCACAATGCACGAATAGTTTCTAGTGCAGGGTTACGTTTGTTTTTCGAGAAAAGAAAGAAAGAAGTGTGAAGTCAATGGAAAACTGCTTAAACCAGAGTCGACTAGGTTGGTTACATGACTTAACGCGCTAATTTAAAATGAAAGGCCATTATTTAATCATATATAATATATATTTTCTTCAATACATAGCCCTTACAATGAAGCCGTTTAATATGTACGATTATGCCTTTATAACATATTTTAAATAGACCAACAGCCCATAGAAGAAAATCAATTTCAATGTTTTAATATGCACGTTTTTCGACTGGAACACATCTGTCAGCCAAGTGCTCGGCTTGTAAGTATATATTGATTCAAAGTAGGTATTTTAAAAGGTACTTTTAGATGTTTCTATATTATAAATATCTTAGTTTCCAGTCGAATATCTAATACATTAAGTAATTCCAGATACTATGAGATCTTTGATATAGGTACATTATACAATAAGTTTGAAGAAAGAAAAATATACTCGTGTAATAAAAAAAAACTATGTTTAAACTAAATAAGCCTAGCCCATTGTGTCTTAACTTGATTAGCATACACTGTGTCATATCCGGGCATTGCACTGGTGAGATCGATTGAAATTTGCTACCACGGGCATACGGGCACGGGCGACCATCTTGAATAAAAAAATTAGGAAAACTTTTTAAAGTATAATGGAAATATTTTTGGCGTTAATCAAGCTTCAACCAAATGGGCACCAAGTCATTCTCTCTACTTTCTACGATAATAAAACTATAAAAATACAGCAAATTAACGATCTTATTAACGCTAACTAACGCTATTTGCCGCGTTAATGGTCTTCGACAAATCGCAACACGTGGTTGCGGTAAATGATATTTAACGCTAAAACCTCGTGGGTGCAAAATGCTGAGTAAATGCAATCGCAGTACTAAACTATTTTATATTTCCCCCAAATATATATTCATTATACAGTCTGTCAAATAAAATTATAGTTGTATCTTGACTCAATGTGATTTATCCAATGTGACTACTATAATACAAAAAGAAACGTATGCGTGACACAAAAAGGAAATAATTTTAAGAGAGCATGACGTCAGAACTTACGGCGACGGTTAGTACTTACATATAATATATTCTTCTTACGTATGAATGAATAAAAGTCACAAAATAATTTGACGCTGTAGGTGGTACATTTAAAGTGAATTCTGGAGGTACGATTTTGTTCGCGATAAGTTAACCAACAAACAGATCATGCCGAATTTCGTTAAATATTTTTTATGTTCGTTTAAGAATATTATGCTCAATCACAACTCCACCATCCCATCAATAAAATCGTATCAACGTAACATTTGTAGAAATCACAAAGAGAT
This sequence comes from Phalera bucephala, assembly GCA_905147815.2. Classification (NCBI taxonomy): domain Eukaryota; kingdom Metazoa; phylum Arthropoda; class Insecta; order Lepidoptera; family Notodontidae; genus Phalera; species Phalera bucephala. Next base: position 1,650,739 of record LR990609.1, on the reverse strand, counting down.
ACAGCATAATTTGAGCAAAATATACTTTTAAAGCTACCAATACGTAAAATTTTGACTTCTCAACTTAATTATATCAATTGAATATAGCCATTTGACTACATATACAACTAGGTGTGTCAATATATATATATATAATATAAATATTTCATAATTATAATATTTTGTCAACCTTGTTTAAGTAACAAACAAACAAGAAAAGGTATCAAAACAAAACGAAATAGAAATATAGATTAAAAAAACCAGATTTCACATTTTTAAAGCACGATGTATACATGTAATATAATTTCATAAATGACCAGCTGCTTCGCAAGTGTATAATTGCGACACGAACTTGGTTTTATATCATTTTTCATGTAAAAATGTAAGGAAGTTTTTTTTATGGCCTTAATGCGTAACCACACTTACGTAAGTTATCAAACGGTTACAAAATTGAGATGTTTATGTATGCGACTCATTAGGAAGTTACGCGTCTTTTTACGATCTCGGATCAGATATGGCAGATTCAAGTTTGAGATACCTATTATTGAAATTCTCAATTCCGAGTCCGCCGTACGGCTGAGTGCACCAAACGACAAATGTTTCGCAACAGATTTGCGCAATGTTTATCGGTATCTACGTTCCTCGGCCTTAAATCGACAAACATCTCGCGATGTAGGGGCATAACTGAATAACTTTAAGTACATATACCTCACCTAGTCGAGCGACATTTGTCGTGTGACACACCCGACTCAATGTTCCTATTAAGCTATTATGCATCTGAAAGTGACGATTTTTTTACAAAAATGCATCAAAAAATGACTAATTCATTACGACTCCAGCGTGTAGTTGAAATATATAATAGGCGCCCTTAGAAAAAAGAAGCTTAAAACTACCACAAAATAAAATATATCTCACTAATTCTATGAAGACAAGTTGCTTCTACCTAAACATACAATAAATTTTCAAAATAGGATGAATTCGCCATCAGCGTGAATTCACTCACCAATACATATACATATAAATTTAAGTTACATAGCTACACAGTACATATCACACGCGTGGTCAATTCATCGCACTTTTCGAATGATTACAATCTTCACCAAGTTATTTTCTTTAAAATAATAAAAACTTAAACCGGATTTTAATTTAAAAAGGAGAACTACCAATCGCCTTAGTGAAAATGCATGGAAAATGCCTTGACCTTGATCGTCATTCTGTTAAAGAATCGTAAATATAAAAATACCTTTTTTAAAAACAAGTTTTTATAGCAAAAACACAACGAAAATATCTATCTTGCTTAGTTGAAGAGTTTCTATGGCTTCCTTCCGGTTCCATCATCAGATCCGGGTCTGAATTACTCTTCGAGACAAATCCAGCGACTCCAAACACGGCGAATTTATATTGAGTAGTTGGGTGGTTCCATTGGCTACCTTTCGGCTTCATCATCAGACCCTCAACACTATCTGGTTGTATAGTACTTGTCAATACCAATCTAACGAGCTTTAATACAACGAGTTTACGTTGTATAGTTGACATGTTCTTATGGCCATCTTCCGAGTCCATCATCAGACCAGCACCATGGAACTTACGTATGCCAATTTTCCCGTTACCGTTGCGTACCCGTTAGTGCTTGATAAATGGATCATAAGATTTAAACCGGTAAGACAGAAAGACAGACATACGAACATTGCAAGGTAGTTTTTTAAGTCGAATTTAATTTGAAGAACCAGGGTTTGGTTGATACAGCGGATTGAATTGTCCGATAAAATTTGGCCTTGTGTAACTTTACTGTCACCATAAAACCTTGTATATAATAACACAGATTGTATACTTTGCACTTTTGATATTCACATATACTGAATTATTTCAATATAGCGATGGAGTTATTTACATACATAGCCTAATTCTCATTGAGCTATACTAAGGGGGTCATATCATCTTTAAACCAATCTAAAATTTTAATAACTGATAAAGATGGCAACCATTCGTGACAAGTGAAGTTTCTTTGCAAGTCACCTCAAGGCTAATATTAAATTTACATATCACTTATAACTACGGTCTATAATGATTAGAAATTAATAGTTCTTAAAACTGTAAAAGAAAGCAACTAAACGAAGATTGACTACACGCAATTCTGACTAAACTAAAAAATTCATAAATGACTACGTCATTTCAATAATAAAAACAATGAACATATTGGGTGGCATACCTCCTTCTTTAGAAGTCGGTTAACAGTTCAACTAAAATAGAAAACATTAGAAATTGGCGCGAATAACTATGCCAATAATAAACAATAATAAAATAAAATCAATCGAGATACCTAGTCAAATAACGTATATACCTTAAAATTAAAGTTAGACGAATAGAACGGGAGTTACTGAAAAGTGAGGTTTGGGGGGGGGGGAGTAGATTTACTTCGTATTCGTATATCTATCTATCTAATACATCACGCCAGATCTCTACGAGGTAGGCAGAGACTATTCGTATGTGTCTGGGAGTTTTAAGCACCTGCTAAAGAAGGAACTCTAGAATAGGAAGGAACTAACCTTTAAAAGCACGGAAATGTAGATATTTTTTGAGGTCTACACAAAGGCGAAAAAGGGAAAAAAATAGGACAAAAAACAGCGAGTAATGCTAACATAAACGAAGTACACACCTAATCGCTATTGAATGTGTCACTAACATTAATTTGATATTGAATAGATATACACTGAAATTGTGTTCGCTACAGACACCATGTTCATAATTTACGGATTATTCAAATATTTTGATACGAACATATAATATCCATAGTTTACTATACTTTTAAGGTAAGCAAGTATGACATTAATTGTGCAGAGTAGTAAATACTGTTGATATTGGCATCCGAGGGTTTGTTATACTTCAACCAGAATCGGCCCAAATATGGATACAGATTATTAAAATTATACAACGCAAGTTTGTCATAAATTATTATAATTAAATTAGTATACGATTATTTAGGAATCATCACTTCTAAATTGCAGCCATAAATATTTGACGAAAAGTATGTAACTGTGTAGTTACTTAATCCAATTGTAATAAATACGTATACAAAATGGATCGAGCTTGAAAACAAAATGTTACACATATAAATTGTTGATTATTAAAATTTCAACACACGACTTTTTGTTGCCAATATGATGAGTCATGAAATCTTCAATAGTAAAACCTGTAGTGATTCTATTATCGATCAAATTAATGGTTTTAAACTTAAACTTAATTTTTAATTTAAAAGAAAATTACAGGTCACACCAAATCAGTCAAATCAAAACTTAAGGCAATAAAGTTAAAATAAACTCCATGTCTTTGGGCCGTCGCTGATTTCATCTACTACCGCAGAAGGTTTAGCCAACTTGAGAAGTGGGTGCCGAGGCGCGCTCTAACTCAGTCGCGTCGTCATCTTCGCTCTTGGGAATATCGAATATCTCGGAGAAGAGAGCAGGCAACAGCAGCCGCTGCCAGTGGTCGCGGCACCAGGACAGCATGTGGTTGTGGCGTGCGCCAAGGGCTCGGACTTCCTGCCTGGCAGAAGTGAAAGCTTCGAGACGTGCGCGTGCCGCGGCTGCTCCTTCAGGGCCGCCGCCGTTGCTCATCACCTGATAAAATATTAAGTAGGTACAATGTAATATTTTCTGTAGAAGCCGCGCAAGCCTTTAAGAAAAGGCTTTCGTAAAAATTATTTTATTAAAATTACCAACTGTATATAAATCAGTTGTAATTGATGATGTCTTACGACTTATCATCATCATCTTAGCCTACACTCGACCTCTGCTGAACATAGGCTTCCTCAAACGCTCTCCAGCTCAACCGGTCCGATGCCTTTTGCATACAACGACTTCCTGCGATCTTCACAAGGTCTTCGGTCCATCTGGCAGGCAGCCTTCCCACGCTGCGCTTGCCAATACGTACACTTACGACTTATGAATTAATATATTTTTGAGAAGTAATTACGTATTCCATTTGATGAATTATTGGATTTTAGGTTGATGATTGGATTAGCAGCAGACTTCTCTGTTTATTTAAGTTATATTATAGTTATTAAGATTAGTTTCTGTATAATCAAATGAAATCTATTTACAGTGCTATGGAAAGCATCGCTGACAGCGCGTTGCAAGCCATTAATGCGGTCAGCGTCGCTGAGGCCGGCTCGCTGGGGGCACATCAGCAGCGTTCCTGTGTACATCGCCATCTCCTCGTCAGTCACCTGCAGCTTGATCAGCGTCCACACATACATCAGCATCGCTGTGGCGAACGTCGGCTGGAAATGTAATAAGAATATTTTTAATCATCAAATAATTTCAAAATAGGCAGTAAAATTTGAAGGAAGGCAGTGATATAAAGAAGAAAGCATAATGGTCACATGCGTGATCCTTGTGGAATGCCCATTGTGACAATAAACTCTGAAGACATTTTAGCGGTCGAAAGTCCTGTTTCTAATTTCGTCCTACTGACATAGTTTCTTCACTCCCTGGTGCACAAAGTGCAAAAGCTCGAGAAAACATATTGACATGTTTTCTATATAATTATACAAGAAAATTAACTTACGTCGTAAATAATAATGAGTTGGCTCTGAGTTATAGCCGTGCCATCATCAAAGACGATGCAGTCCGGAGTGGAAAGCCTTGAGATTCTCGACAGCCAGACTTCGAAAAATCCTAGCTGCGAACAAAATAGACACTAGCAGGAATCAATCGTCGCTAAATACAAAGCTTATGGGGGTGAATGATGATCAAGTTACAATTTGCCGTTGAACATTCGCTTAAGCTATGTTTAATTATGCTTATTGTCAATGACAATCAAATATTTGTTATGATAGCTAAATATTGTTGAAGCAAGATTTCAGACTGATACTGTCAAACTTGGGTGGACAGTAGTAGGTGAAACTGTTTAACATCGAAAAGTTTCGACGCGAGTTTGTAACGAGGGCGCAGCTTAGAGATTCATTCGAGTCGTCATAACTTCAGCGTGGAACTCTCGATCACTGCAACCTACAAACAATCTGATCAATATTATAGTAATAAGATATATTATAGTTATATGCAGAACAGTAAATATGTATGTCGAGTTTTTAAAGCATTGAAAAATTAAAACAATATATGAAGTTGCATGATATTTATCGAAATAATCTATCGAACGAGGTTTGTTAGAATGGTGTTCATTTAATTCAATTCAGATACGTAATAAGCCAGAAAAAGACAGATCGCTTAAATATGGATTCGCTTAGCATTCATTTTGATTATGAGATAATGGTTGTTACTTCCAAAACATTCGCTGAGAAAAAAAATTGTATCAGTAATTACAAGTTAGCTCCTGGAAAGCCTTCAAAAAAAGTTCTACCTTGACGAGTATGAGCTGATCATCTTGCGGCAGGCTGTGAAAGCCGGGCAGCCGCTTGGCGAATTCCACGACGTGCTGGACAGCCGGCGTCATGCGCAGAGCCACGTTGTACCACAGCACCGAACGCACATCGGTGGCTCGATCAGTCGTAGAGCTCGCAACTTCGTCAGCACCACTGCCTGTGGAGTAACTCAAATTTAATAACGACAATGTCGATCAATTTGAACTTATTTGCGCCTTGATGGATCAGAGACATTGAGAAAAATTAAAATATTATAAATTATAAAAATGTCGCACACTCATCTGTACACTTAGTCGTATTTTGTGGTTGTTAGTCAATATCGTCCGTAGCACAGAGCCAAAACGAATTTACCTTCGTTATCAGAATCCTCTACTTTCAGCATAATAGTGCGGTGCTGGAGCGTTTTTTTCACCTCGTCCGTATAAGCATTATGGGTCTTATGAGCCGCTGTCACCGACTTGATGAGCTCCTTGGTGACGTCATGGCGTAATGCCTCGGCCTCCATATCCTCGATCACAGGCCCTGGCGCCTCACTGGTAGCCGTCAGGTTCTTGGTCAAGTCAGGCTTGTGGTCACTTCCTACCGGCTCCCTGGACCGGTTCTTTGGCACACGTCCGTACCTCACAGCTGGGAGAAGAATTTTTCATTAGAATAACACGTATGCAAAAGTATTTAGGTGAACGGCGCGTTTATTTTAATTAATTTAATATTTAAATTACTTTTTTCAATTAGGTATCATATAAAAAAATATATGTACAGGCCTGCGATCTTAATAAAACTCACTAAAGGTCGCCGTTTAGATTACTTGGTCTACGTTCTTAGTGGTAAGGATCCAGTAGAAAATGTGTGGTTTAGTCCTAATAGTCAATTAGTTAACTAGCTTGAGTAACATTTATCACATCGTGGTTTAGAGAAACTGACAACTACTCGGCAAGTGAATAGTTGCTTGAAAGTGGTCGGTCTGCACATACCCCAATGGGTGTGCGATCGAATTAGGTCGGTACATCACCCAGTGGGTTGCGGTAGAATGTACTGGAACTGACAATTGGAAAATAGGTGCATCTATTACCGATTGATAGTTACCGTCAGTACGGGAAGGCTTACACTTATCTGGGATAAAAATGTGTTATGAACGAACAATTAGGAAAACATTATTACAAATTTTCTTATTAAATAAGAAAGTGTCCCACCGTTGCTCGAGACTCCTCTCAAACTGAGAGGGTTCCTCTGAATTTTCTAATACTTAATTTTAATTAAAATATGTCTAATGGGGTAATCGATTAAACAGTCAGTAATTACACTTATGTTTTTCCAAGAAGGGTTTCCAAGAAGAAGGAAAAAGTGTTCAGAGCTTAGATGCATTTTATCGGCGTATTTTTAACCTATAGTAGGAGCTTGTCGCTCGCTCGCCCACTGGTGCGGCAATAAACAAAGAAATCGACATAAAATTGGACCTTGCGAGACAAGTTAAGCGTACTATGTAAAAAGGGTTAACTTAATATCTCGCGTAACCAATTCTCACGCCAACTGCTCTCACTGCCGTGGATAAAGTTTTCGTACTGGCTATTTCATGTCCACCACCCTTCTCACTCCAGCGGCTTACATTCTCGTGCTGGCCATTCATGCTCATTGCCACATAAGCGGCTGAATGAAAACCAGCTAGCAAAGCAGATTGTTTGACATCTTTTAAAAACACCAATAGTCGTCTTTTACGACATCTACGGAATGAAGAATTATAAATGTTCAAACTCAAATGATTTATTTTGTATAATCCCTGCGGGTACTTTCAAATTGTGAAATTACATTTCTTTTATCTAATCTAACTACTATTCTACCACTGGATCGGAACGTGACCTATACTAAGGGATCCGACGAAGAGATACAGCGGGATTGCCTTTCTCTTTTTTCTATTATTTTTCAATAAAACAGTAGGGGTACAATGTTTTGATTTCACACATACAATCCCAAATCATCATCATTTTCTGAAAGACTTCTACAGTAGGACAAAGGTCCGAAGATGTCAAATCATGTTTTATTCATTTTTCTGTCACTTCACGGGAGAGAGCTGTGAAGGAAAGGTAAGGATTGTTTACTTACAGTCCCTGCTCATTCCTACTGCAAGACACTTCTTGAACCTGCAGTACTGGCACCGATTCCTGTTCAGCCGGATCACCAGGCACTTGCCGTCGCGAAGACACCGATACTCTATCTGCTTCTGGATGCTTCGCCTAAAGAAACCCTGAACACAAGAAACAACCAAAACCTTCATTTACTTATTTATTTATGCATATAATAAAACTGTAAGCGAGTCAAATCGGTACAAAGAATATTTTTTGAAAATTTTAATTGTGGTACACTTCCTTATCGATATAGAGGCCGAACCATTTTTTTGGAATTATCGCCCGTCTATCCGTCTGTCTGTCTCTTTTTGTTTCAATCACGCAAAACTACCGAACGGATTGCAATAAAAATTGGTATGGTAATGACTTATACCCTAGCTTAAAATATTTTTTATTCCGAAAAAAATAAGCAATCCGGGTTTATCGCGGGATAAACCATAGAACCTTATCATTTTTATTATTGTTAATCGCGAGCTGCAACTTACATTAAAATGTGTGACTTTGCCTATACATGAATTCCTTCATGAACTGGTAATGGACTTGGGTTCGACTCATCATGAAGAAGCTCTTCAGTGGATAATAACACGCGTTTGAAATTGTTTATACACATTTGATTTAGATACTTAGTCAGATATGATTTATTGCATGAACCGATTAAGCAGACAAGATTGTCAGTTCTGGAAAGAACTCTAACGATGAATGACTCGGACACGAAACTTTGCATATTCCTTTGTTTTAGGAGATAATGCATGATTCTTGCCACCATTCTATCACGGCTGAACGGAGTTTAAAGATATTTAGAATGGAGGTGTCTTACGTCAGTACAACATCTATGCCATCCCGGAAAGGCGGTCTACCTATGTCAAATTACAAAAATAATGCGTGCATAGCCGCAGGTACCTTTCGTACACGATAAAGTTAAATTTGTTGACGTTGTTGTGAGTGCTTTTTGGCTTTTACCACCCTATATCTAGACATATTTATATACGTAGGTAGTCAAAACAAATTACTGAAAGGAAAGTATTCCAGTATGTGACAGCAACTTGTCGTTTAAGCGTAGGACTTTCCATTCACTGTATCGCGTAATCGCGGGTGCCATCCTCGCACAGGACAAATCTTTGTGAGACCAACAAATGTTTGTTTTGGTCTGAGTGTTGTATGAAAATGCATGAATGAATTTTATGTTTGTTAACGCCACGAAATAAGGAATTAGTAGGGATGACACGCACGTCGCGTTCTTAATCAAGTTCTTAGTGTGAGGCTACGTTTATATGGAACTGAAAAACAAAACTAAGCAGCGTACATTACTCTATACAGCAGTAACACACAAATTCAATGGACCCTCGTCGCTTTACATGCGTTAATCTACTGATATGTATATGTGGATTATTCTAAAAATGCTTTTAGTAAAAAATGTGGTATATTTATAATAATTTTAAATATATATCACAATATTACACAAGCAATAGTGTGATATTGTTTAAAACGGATTATAAAGTAGAAAAAAAATGTAAAACCAAAACGTGGGGCACATGCAATAAATGGTCATTTTTAGGTTTTGTGCGCATGGATATCTTCATTCGTTATATTGCATTGGCATCCAGTTTTAGTGATATTTATAGCTCTAAGTCACTAGCCCATCGGGAAGTTAGTATATAATCTATCTATCTATCTATCTATAACCTCACGCCAGATCCCTTGCGGGGTAGGCAGAGAGTACAGAGTTCCAACAGGTTCTTCCCTTACATACCTCTCTGGCTTCCTCGACTCTCATAGTTCGTCTCATACACGCTCGCCGGTTACGGAGACTCTTGACTTTTCCATCAGATAAGACTCGGTTTATTTGGTCGTGGTAAGATAGTCTAGGTCTTCCCCGGTACCTGCATCCTTCCACTTTCACATTGTATATCTGTTTTGTCATTCTTTCCTCTGGCATTCTTTCTATATGCCCGAACCAACGGAGCATGCCCTTTCTCATCTTTACACCGATACTATCTTTCACACCTACTCGCTGTCTTACTACGCTGTTGCTAATGCGGTCGGTCAGCTTCACTCCGCACATCTTCAGCAGAGCTCGCATTTCTACCGCATTTATCCTACTTTCATTCTCCTTCTTACATACCCAGCTCTCGCTACCATATAACAGCGTTGGGACAAGAACTCCGTTATGTATGGCCAGCTGCGCCTTATGGCTTAAGTGCCGGCTCCCGAGTAGCTTTCCCATCGCACCATTCACTCTGTTCCCTGCACTCACTCTTCTCTCTATGTCAGCGGTGTATTTCCCATCCTTATGAAGACGCATCCAAGATATACAAACTCATTCACTTACTCCAGCACATCGTTACCAACCACAATCCTTACATTCGTTCTGGTTTCTTCCCTTTCAAAAACCATAATCTTGGTTTTCTTCACATTCAAGTGTAAGCCATTGATCATGCAGTCGTCTTTCATAACTGTGACTAGTGTTTGCAGATCAGTGGCTGTTGGCGCTATTAAAACCGCGTCATCTGCATAAAGTAGATGGTTTACCACTAAGTCACCCATTTGTACACCTTCATTCATCGCTTTCAGTCTTTGAAGACTTTTGTCCAGATATATTATAAACAGTCTAGCGGACAACACGCAACCCTGCTTGACGCCGATTTTAACGTCAAACCAGGGTGACCTGTTACCACCCACCCGTACGCATGCCTTGCAGTCCACATAAGTGGACTGGACGGCTCGCAACAGAGTGCCATCTATACCATACTCTGGCAAAATGTCCCAAAGTCTCTTCGTTCGATCGAAATCGATTTCAAAACTTATACCTGACACACAAACAGACAAATAGAGTTAAAGAAAGTCAGTAAAAACGTGCTCAAATACCTTTATATATAACATGTGCGTCCCATGTACACTTTCAGGAATCTAACACTTCATATTTCAATGTTGAATGATAATAGCACTTTTATTTTATTAGTCGATTATAATGGTGTCTATGTACAGGCTTAATGAACCAATTAATAGTCTCTGTACTCTCTGCCTACCCCGCAAGGGATCCGGCGTATCATCACGCCGATAGATAGATAGATAGATTATTTAGAGGGTGTCCGTCATTACTATTAATATCAGAATTATTACTTTTCAATATCAGAATTATTACTTTATTGCTTTAGGAAAATAATGAAGTAATGGAATAACTAAAATGATTAAGTGCTTACACAAGTCCCGCCAAAGAACTAAAGAGCCCCGTAAGTGTATAGACCAACATTTAATTTTATCATATGCACGATAATTAATAGCTTTTAAATAAACAACAGAAAATAGAGGGCTTGTAAACTTTATATCTAATGGAGGACCCGATGCACCGTTTGGTTGGTATGAGGTGGATGCTGGACCTACTAATAAACAAGCACAAAATTAAATTAAAAAGGTTCAAAACGCCCGGCTTAAATGAATCATAGCTAAGAGCACTCTATAAAGTCAGTCAAATAAAAAAAAATCGAAATTCAAATCGATCATCCGTTTAGGAGTTCCGTTGCCATAGACAGACAGAAATTCGCCAACCAAGCGTTATGAATAATATCTTTTACTTATTGGGCAGAATAATAAAAAGATATATTTTCTTCTATTTTTTTAATGTAAGAATGTAATTAAAATATCAAATTTGATTTATAAAATTACTTTCCAATACGATACTAAATGGCAATTATCCGCAGCGAGTCACTCTCCGACGGTCGCAATCTTTTTTTTCTTGAAAAAGAACAAGGTCATCGTACGTAAACACTAGGATTTATTCCAGTGTCGTGGGTGCGTTAACAAACATGAAACTCACATACACACATACCCAGACCGGAACAAATAATTGTGGAGCACACAAAAACTTGTCCCGTGCGGGACTCGAACCTGCGACTACTAGACACAGTGGGCGGAGCAGCTTAAGCTCTTAACTACTGCGCTAAATGGTCCGTCAAAATTTCATAGGAATATTCTATTATAAGCTTTTATTTAGCTTGCAATGTTTTTGTTAGTTCGTTTAGGACCTATCTTGTACGCTAAATAAGACCCACTTCCTCTTATCCTACGGTGTTGAACTTTGACATGTTGGTTAAGTTCTGATGAGAACACGTTTTTATATTCTACACCAAAGATTGGCCCCAGACGAAGGAATTCCTCAACGGTCCATACAAACGGCACATTTATAATAGACACGATTTTCTGTAAACACATTTAATTTTGATCGGCCGTTTTTAACGGACTTCAAAAAGGAGGAGGTTTTATGTTCAGTTGTATGTATGCTTTTTTTATGTATGTTCGGCGATATTTCCGTCAATTGTGGACCGATTTTGATGATTTTTTTTTGCATTGGGTTGAGTACATCTCCGAGGTGGTCCCATTTTAATTTCATTGGTATTTATTGGACCTTGGACTTAGAAGATACACATGTGTAAATTGAGATATTATGGGTATTACGTCAATCCTATAGGTACCCTACTATAGAACTAAGCAGTATATTAGCCAACTTCAAAAAAGGAGGTTCATAATTCGTCCTTTTTTATAACTCCTTTGCTTATGAACCGATTTTGATGATTCTTTTTGCATTGGGTTCAGTATAGTTTTGAGGTGGTCCTAATTTAATGTTAATGGTATTAGACCTTGGACTTTGAAGATACAAAAGGGAACTCCTTAACAGCGAACAGCACTAATGTATAGATTCCGTTATTATAGTCATTATAATAATCCTGTTGGTACCTTACTGTACAACTCAGCAAAATAATATAATATCGGCATATAAATAATTCACTCGTCACTTAAAATGGTAAGTACGGTGCTGGTTGGTGCAGTCGGTTACTTGGCACCGACTTCAAATATTATTTTTTTGCATTTTGAAGTCGGTTTACCTTTTTTTTTAAAGATTTTTTAAATTGCCCCATTAACTGGCTGCATACAAGGTTGTTTTTTAAAATCTATTTAAAATTAAATTAGACCCAACGAGTCACACTTCACTTTTTAACTAAATGAACATCACTCGCGTCCTGTTTCTCAAATTACTCAATCAGGCGTAAATATGGAGAATAGAAGTTAGGGTTGGGCTGATATAACATACAGAACGTATGTATACAAGATGTAACATAATTAACGCAAGACCTGAAAGTAGTTTGTTCTAAATCGGTAACTGAATTGATTCCAACAGTTTTTAATGTATCATCTTTCTTCTACATTTCTTTTTAATTTGCAAAATATGCTGTTACTCCTTCAGTGCGTTATGACATACTAAATTTATTCTTGATTCAAAGCAATACGGAGATTTCAAATGCATTTCTTAAACACATTTCTCAATACGTACACATACATGTACAAGTTTCATTGTTAATTGGGGTATAAGAGTGCTTGAAAAAGGATAAAAAACTTTAAATTTGTATTTTTGGTTTTCGTATTGAATTTGTGAAGCATTTATCTAATCGGGGTGTCTGAGGTCTTGAGTTATTTAAGTTACACCTTATATACTTACAAATATGAACCTTGAACATTGTTTCGGGTTTTGGGGTCTACCTAGGCGAAGCCAGCGTGACGACTAAAACTATTTTGAGTTCTGATGGCCCCAAATAGAATTTTGTGGTGAAGTAAAGATGTCTCTAACCAATATTGGGATTAACAGAATATGCTAACATTAAAAACAAATTCGTTACATTTTGTTTTTAAATTTTTTAATCCAAAATCAAACATTGTTTTACAGTAGGCGAAAATTTTCCCGTCTCCCATATACACAAACCAAAATGCATAACTTATTCATAAATAACACATTGTTATGTAATAGTATGTAAATTTAATAGTATGTAAATCATAAAGAGCCAGAGCTAACAAAAATATAATTATAACTGGGGACATAAATATAAATTTAATTTATAAACAAGATGAAAACTCATATGAGCGCTCGAACAGATTGAACTATTTAAATATGCTGGCTATGCACGGCCTTCTGCCGGGACATACGCTACCTACACGAGGCACAAACTGTTTGGATCACACTATGCTGAAAATTCACTCTGCAAATAGAACAGCAACTATTGTTATTGTAAACACCACTATTACGGATCATCTTATGACCGTTTTCAAATTGTCGTATAAAAATAACACACATACAATATGTAAAATTAAGAAGAGATTGAATATAGCAAACGCGGTAGAATATATGATAAATCTCGACTTGCAAAATTTGATGACTGTGAGAGACCCAAATATTCTTTGCGATCTATTTATAAAAAGCCTTATGAAATGTTTATTATTAAATACTACAACCACTGTTATTTCACAAAAAACCGAATTATAAAGCCATGGATGACTTTAGATATTTTGCGATGCATACGAAATCGAAATAATATGCAGAGGAAATTAAAAGCAGATCCACACAACGAAATTCTGAAAATTACTTTTAAACGATATCGCAACCATTGCAATTGTCTAATCAAAAAACTTAAACGCAAATATCAGCAAGATCAGCTAGCTAATGTTCAAAATGATTTTAAGAAGCTATGAAAGACTATAAACATTATCACAAATCGTAATATAGTAAAATCACAAAACCCTAATTTATTAAAAACATACAAAACCTTTTATGAGGCTGTAAATAATATAAATAACTTCTTTGTAAAAGTTGGTGAGCTGCTAGCGAATAATATCATACAAAGAAATAGATATATATTTCAAAATGATTTCGAGATTAATATATCAATTCCCCTGACCTCATTTGTACTTCTGGATACTGATTCCTCAGAAGTCAATGCCATTTTAATGAACTGAATGAATGAACAAGTAGTGCCCCAGGTTGGGATGGCATTACCTCTCGCTTTTTAAAATCAGTTCGAGGGTCCGTCGTCCCTATTATAACTCATTTTACAAACTTATGTTTTGAATGTGGTACTTTCCCTGCAGCATTAAAGAAAGCCATTATAACACCTGTGCATAAGGATGGAGACAAGTCTGATCCGTCGAACTTTCGCCCAATCTCAGTTATTACCACTATCTCAAAAATTATAGAAAAACTTTTAAATACCCGACATATTAAATATCTGGCAAAAACTAATCTTCTTGCCCCTACACAATTTGGTTTTCAGCAAGGAAAGTCTACCGAAGACGCCATTTTGGCACTTACATCTATAATAACTGATATAGTTGATAAAGGAAAAAAATGCCTTGTGGTATTTTTAGACTTAAAAAAGCTTTCGATACGGTATCCGTCTCCATTCTCATGCGCAGGACATAGGCATCAGAGGAAATTCCCTAAAACTTCTCAGGGATTATATGAGAGATCGTAAACAAGTAGTCAAAGTAGGCGATTATACCAGTAGAGAAGAAACAGTTACGTACGGCGTCCCTCAAGGGAGTGTCCTGGGACATACACTATTCCTTACATACTTAAACAATCTTTGTAATATGAGTATCGATAATGGACATATCATCTCATATGCAGACGATACTGATATAGTTTTTGCTGATCATACTTGGAACAATGTACGGATAACTACCGAAGCTGGACTGATGAAGGTGGCAGCCTGGTTAGATGTAAATTTACTAACGTTAAATGCCCTTAAAACTAGCTACATATGTGTATCTAAGTACAACCGCACACAACCATCTATTCATTTTAAACTTCAAATACACAAATGTAAAAACCCTCATAATGTGAACTGCTCCTGTGATGTAATACATAAAGTCTCACAAATCAAATATCTAGGAATAATTATTGATCAGCGTTTAACATGGCATTTGCCCACAGAAACGATCGTGAACCGGGTTCGAAAGCTGACATGGATTTTTAAAACCCTACGTTATGTAGCTAAAATACATGTTCTTAAACAAATTTATATATCGCTCGCACAGTCTATTATAACGTACTGCCTACCTGTCTGGAGGGGTGCCACCAAAGTAAATTTTCTGGAATTTTAGAGGGCACAGCGCTTGCTACTTAAGGTCATAACTTTTAAACCGTACAGATTCTCAACAGAAAACCTTAACTTAAATACCGGTCTGCTTACTGTTAGAAAGCTATATATTTTACATGTAGTCTTAAGGAAACACAAAATCCTTCCTTTTGAAAAAAATATTCTTCAAAAAAGAACTAATTATCGGGTGGTTCCAGAAATCAAAGTAAACTCAAATTTTGCAGAAAGACAATACACTAAACAGTCATCCCGCCTATATAATTATTTGAACAAACAATTGAACATATATCCTCTAACGTTCTCCGAATGCAAAAAGACCCTAACGACCTGGCTTAATACTAAAAGCTATGATAACATTGAGGCTATGGTTAAGTCCTTATATTGACTTTAGTTAAATTGATATATTTCTACTTTAACAGGCAAACTCGAATACGCATTTATTACTTGAGTTTATTATTATCTCTCTCATAGACACACTTACACACACACACACACACACACACACACACACACACACACACACACACACAGAGAGAGAGAGAGATAAACAAACACTTCTTTATTTAACGTCAAACATATTAACACGCATTATTTGCGCTTAACTATTGTTTAAATTTTTGTTACCTACTTAGTTTTTATTTTTAGTTTGTTATTTAAACTTATATGCTTATTTTCTTTAGTAACTCTTCATTGTAAACTACAAGGTAATATTGTATTGGTTCTCAAGGGAAGAGCAAAGTCCTCAAACACAAGCAATATTATGCTTAAATGATGACTCCAACTAACTGTAAAACTTTGTACCATAAGTTAAAGAAAATAAACATTTTCATTTTCATTTCATTATCACCGTATTGCTAACAAAATATTGTCCAAATTTGAAAGTAATGAGGTCAACATAATTCATGTAACTGATAATTTGTTTTTCTGGAATCAAGTAACGTAATTCGAAACTTGTATTAACCAACTACTCATAACAACGTCCCACGTGCAGGAAACAATTGTCAAGTTGTATTAAATTCTTTCAAACGCGTGTTTTCGGAAATTCACTAGCCCTTAACAGGTACCTATAATCAAGAATAAGATAAGAAAGATAAGAAGATACATCTGCTGTGATAATTCGACGAGGTCTAAGGTTCATATCTCGACTTGCACCTCAGGGTTATTTGAATCCTGTGTGTGACTGACGCTAATGGCGTAGACTAGACGAAACCCACATGTGCGTGAGAATGGCCCGCCCCCTGTCATATTGGGACCTAAAAAACTGCGGTGAAGTGTGGGTGTTCTTTGTACCTACTCCTTAAGGGAAAACGCCTGCAAAAAGTATATATACAATCTACTACACAGTAGAATATGTATTAAAGGAAAAGATTACAAGCAATAATAACTTTTACCAACCGTTATATTAAAATGTATTAATGTGAGATGCGCAATATTTTCTCATCCAAAATTTCTCAGTGCCTCAAGACTAACGTTTTTAGTCAATGTGTGTTGCCAGTGATTATACACGGATCAGAGACGTGGTTTCTTACAATAGGTCTCATAAAAAAGCTCAGACTTGCTCAGCGAGCTATGGAAAGAGCTATGCTCGGCGTTTCTCTACGTGATCGAATCAGGAATGAGAAGATTCGTAGAAGAATCAAGGTCACCGACATAGCCCTCAGGAATGGCAAGCTGAAGTGGCAATGGGCGGGCCACATAGCGCGAAGATCGGACGGGCGTTGGGGCAGAAATATTCTAGAGTGGAGACCACGTATTGGCAAGAGCAGCGTGGGACGACCGCCTGCCAGATGGACCGACGATCTTGTGAAAATCGCAGGAAGTCACCATCCACCAAGACAACTATAGACTGAGATGATGATGATGAATGTGAGATGCATGTAGGGACTTATACTCGTAGGTACTTATTTAAAAATTAGATACGCATATTTAATTTGACAGAAGACCTGACCTGAGGTATTTGACTATGGCATAAATTAGACTTTAGCGTAGGTTTGAAAAAAACTGGGACAGATCTCTTATGGAGTAATTGTGGTCTTAACACGTGAATCTACTTCGTGGTAGGTATTTTAATTTCATAACGAGTCACGTGGCCGTTTGTACTTCTTGTTATACAACTCAAGCCGTGTGAATTAAAATACGCTTGAAAAATATTTCGTTATAGAAACAATGATGAAATGGCGTCTTGTTAAGGGAACTTTAGGTTAATGTATAAAATTTTTGAGTTATATAAAAATGTTAGGGTAAGGTCATTACCGCTGAACATTGTGGGATACCATGTTTTGTGGCATATGTTATATAGTAAGTATATATATTGTATTTGATAAGGCTTCTATTTCCTGAGGAAATAAGGCCTAAAAATGTTAAGAAGCTAATCATATTCACTTTTAATATTCTTATATTATTGACAATAACCAAATAGACGGTCTATTCTTATCTGAACGGCAAGTCAAGAATCTCCGTATTCGGCGAACGTATAAGAGACAAACTATGAGAGTGGAGAAAAAGAAAGAGGTCTGTAAGGAAAGAACCTGTTAGAACCCTGTAGTCTCTGCATACACCGCAAGGCATTTGGCATGATGATAGACAGAGATAGATAGACAAGAACATATATTTTTTAATTGTTTCATTTCGACCGAATAATTAATAGATTCGTCTATAGTTTATCGAAATTATTTTATACTTGTCGCAAACTCCAAAACGTATTCCAAAATACTGGGGTCGGGCAGCATGTGAACAAGCGGCCTTATCCTGTACGAGAGTTTTCTGCCAGTACAGTGACACACATTGACCGAATACGAAATATATGTATATTTAATTCGGCCGTAACTCAATTGGCCTAATTTAGTTGGAAACTTTTAAATATTGATATCGCGCGCGTATATTCATTTGATCTATCTCATCTCTATATCATCACGCCAGATCCCTTGCGGGCTAGGTAGAGACCTTCGAGGTATGACGGACGATTTAGCGCAGTGGTTAAGAGCTTGAGCCGCTCCGCCCACTGTGTCTAATAGTCGCGGGTTCAATTCCCGCACGGGACAAATCTTTGTGTGATCCACAATTATTTGTTCCGGTCTGGGTATTTGTGTATGTGAAATTTCATGTTTGTAAACGCACCCACGACACAGGAATAAATCCTAGTGTGGGGGCTACGTTTAAAACGTACGTACATACAGACACACAGAAGGCAGACATAAAATTAAGTAGATCATAGTCGTTTAAAAACGACTATGATCTACTATTCTTCCACCTTCATTTATATGATATACAGATAATACAGAGAAAAAATTAAAGCTAAACTTAAATGACTTAAAAGGTTTGCCAAGAAACTGTTTTCTAATGGATTGCGGCAGAGTTAAAATAAGGCGAAGTAAAAGTAGAAAAAAGAGGATGAAAGAAATACTTATGAAATAGATTATGAAAATAAAAATCTAAAAAAAAACGACTTAAAAAAGCCAAAATTTATAGTTGAAGTCGGTACCGGTTAGTGCAGTCGATTACTTGGCACCGACTTCAAATATTTATTTTTGCTTTTAAAGTCGCTTTTATTTATTTTTTTTAATGATTTTTATTTTTTCACAATTTTAAGTGACAAGTGAATTATTTACAAATATTTATATACCTATATTGTATGTTATTTTGCTGAGTTGTACAGAAAGGTACCTACAGGATTGATATAATAACGGAATCAATACATTCGTGCTGTTCGCTGTTAAGGAGTCCCCTGGTGTATCTTCAAAGTCCAAAGTTCAATACGGATTTCATTAAAATGGGACCACTTCGGAACTATACTAAACCCAACGCAAAAAGAATCATCAAAATCAGTTCATAAATCAAGACGTTATAAAAAACACAGACGAATTGTCGACCTCCTCCTTTTTTGAAGTCGGTTAATATTCTGTATAGTTCTATGGCAGGGTACCTATAGGATTGACGTCATACCCATAATATCTCAATCTACGCATTCGTATTGTCGTTAAGGAGTACCCTGGTGTATGTTCCAAGTCTAAGGTCCAATACCGATGAAATTAAAATGGGACCACCTTGGAGCTATACTGAACCCAATGCAAAAAGAATCATCAAAATCGATTCATAATTGGCGGAATGATCGCGTAACATACATAACAAATAACATACAGTCGAATTGAAAACCTCCTCCTTTTTTGAAGTCGGTTAACAAATATTAACTATAACCTTTGCTTTATACGTATACAGATATAACCTAACAGAAAAATGCCCTTACTGGCTGTCATCAAGTGAAACGTCACGTCATGACAGTCGCAGCGTTGCCGCTTGCTATGAAATGTACCCATTTTAAAAAAAAATAAAAACCGTGCGGACCCACCTGTTGAAATATTTCCTTGAAGGAGGAACATTTTACTAAATGTTAGCCCTTATTTTACACCATCGCCCCTCTGTCAATGTCTAAAGATCCATGTCGCACAATATTTGTATTTAAAATAAAAAATGTTAAACGATAGGTACTTCATTTTATTCTGGTGCGTTTTTCTTCAGGTTCAAAACATCCGGCGAACGTCTTTCTATTTCTACTATTTAATACGTATACTAGGCTTACTTTACACCTCTTGTAAGATACTTACCTATTGTAGTTACAGTTTTAGAAGACTGCCGATAGCAATGTCTGGTGGAGTCTAGGGGATGATGACTAGTACTGACCTTACAGCCTTCACAGGAAGTAACGCCGTAGTGGTACCCCGAGGCTTTGTCACCGCAGACCTTGCAAAGTGTTGCCGCCTTACCAACCACGCTAGAGCTCGCGCTGTCGGCAGAGTACGACTGATCTGGAGACAAGGAAACATGTTGAGAAATAGCTCAGTTCAATCGAATATTGGTCATGGCCATTAAGATTTAAAGATGAGTTTTCAATTACTTTACGGTGAAGGTAAGTAGATAATTATTATCTTTACTTAGGACTTAATTGGTGTTGATCGCGTATGCAAAGTTCCTTGCCAATTTCGCATAGAGAAAAAAGAAACGCTTAAACTGTTGTAATTCGATAAAATTTATTTAATCTAAATAGTTAATTCATTTAATCAAATAATGTATGATTATTTATATTAATTAATTTAAAGAGTAAAACTCTATGCTGTCCTTATTTTGTTCTATAGTTATTTATTTTATCGTTTTCATTCATTGGTTTTTGATCTATTTTTGGGGTTTCTGTTACAATAACGACTTTCTCGGATCTCGGAGTTTTGTTTCAGAAACATTATCCAGTTTAAAAGTAGATCATTTTTATTACCATCGAAATGAGATGTTAATTTGTTTTGCTGCAGGCATGTGACGGTCACTTGATCATGTCACGACGACATTAATGCAAATACGACGACAGATAAGTAACTATGCGGAAATTGCCCGCCCGCCCTAGTTGCCGCCCGCGGCGCGGCGTAAGCTTGGAAAATTTACCGTAACGAAGTTAACTTTCCCGGCGCTTCGTTTTAAATTGTCCGCTTCTGTGTAGTGACTGTATCTGACTATATGAGAGAAAAAAATGTGTCAACACATTTGATGTTCATTTTGGTAGAGGGCTGAAGGAACGAGCTTCGTATAATTATAAGTTTTTTTTTAAACGTGTTTATTTCTACTCAACCTCTATGTTTAGGAAGTATCGATGGCTATTATCTAGCTCTATTTTCAATGAAAATTAATTCGATTAGAATAGTCCCGAGATAATTAGATAGAAATACAACCTTAAAGTGAAATGGGAGTCAAATATAACTACTGTTTAGTTATATTTGACTGCCATAAAGATCCCTTCTGAAGTCACTCGTCAATTGTAATGCTACAATTGTAGAAGCAAAAACCCACTGAATTTCTTGTGGATTCTTGTCGGCCGCCCATTGCGATAAATAAAATATAATGAGATAAAAATATGTGGGTAATTGTATAATAAACATTTCTTTTATAGCACGGGATTTATTATAGCAGTTGGATTATCGGCCTACCATCATTAACATACTGTTATATCAAAATCCGAACCAGTCAAAATAACTGTAATAAGTTTATTTAACCGACAGACGGCTTGAACCAGTGGTTAACAGCTTAAGACGTCCGTCCCCTGGATCCAGTAGTTGTGAGTTCGATCCCGGGATAATACTTTTTGTGACTAAATAAATATTTGATTTGGTCTGGATGTGTGAATTTCATGTTTGTTAACGTACACACGAAATAGGTATAGTTTTTAAAGTTAAGTTTATTTTTACATAAATATAAGGCCTAAGAATTCATTTAAAAAGCGATCAAGAAAAAGGCAATGTACGAATGATTTTATTAAGGTTACATTTTTACCTTTGCGTGTATGGACCCCTAAAAATAGATTATATACGTTTCATTTAAAATTTAATTTGAAAATATATTTATAGCTAATAATAGTAACTACTATTATTAGCTATAAATATATTTTATATATAATGGTATGATGGAACTTAACGTGATTTATAATCTCAAACTAAATTTATTGTATAAATTTAACATTCGACAACCGCGTAACTTTTGTTAAATGTTGATATTGGACTTAAAAAATTTCGTTACGATCTAACTTCCTCGAATGAGTTGAAATATATAAAATAATAGGTATTAAATAACAGGTATCTGTAAGCAATGATTTAAAAATCAGCACTCGCAAATAACTTTATTCTAATATTTTATTGATAAGTTTAACAGAAAAAGTTACGCTGCTAACATAAAATTTTATTTGATATTTCAAATAGTCACGTCAGTGTCACGTCTATATTCCCTAAGCGGGGGTGGCAGAGGTGTACCGTACCATGCCCATATTTCGCTAAGGTTGTTAGGTCTCATTATAATAGGGCAGGGAGTTTATTACCATTATAACAGGCTCAGTTCCAAGCTGCCACCTAAGTTTCGACAGAAAAAAACGTCAACAACTCTTAGTGCGAACCAAGATTCGAAACCATACCTCGTGATCGCCAGCCGCACCATGTGCTGATCGACTAAATAGGCAGTCGAGGTATATAAGAAGTAATTTAAAGTTCATCTATTTTTATAGTCACGCCAGATTTCTTCTAGAGATTATCCCTTATTATTCCTTGGTAAGTAAATCTCAAGTATTTTTTCTAATTATTCTATTTGCACGACGTTATTCAGTTGTAATAATACATAATAATGTTAATAGACCATGTACGAGATGAACCTCGAGAGTGGAGGAAGCCAGAGAAAGAAACAAGTCAAGTTTGTCAAGAAAGCATCTGGTGAAACCCGTTACTCTCTGCCTACCATGGATTTGGAGTGATGATATAAGTAAAATAATTAAGTAATACTTGATTATTTCCGAGATATTCGAGCGCAAGCTACAAGCGCGCAACGCGGCGGACGCGCCGTGTGACGGCATCGTAACGCGACACTTTCAACAGTGTATTTTGCTTCCTTGTCGGAAGAATCCAATTGCACATTTAACACCTATGCACCGAGCCACGATCGAACTAAATCGCATTTGAATACATATATGAACATATAACAACTAATCGTGCCCGGTGAAATGGCAATAGGCTTGCCCCCTATTACATGGGACCCAACATCGTCGGCGGAAACAGTACACTTCAGCCACTCTCGAGGAATAACGAGGAATATATACATAAGGGTGTTTATTATAACAAGATTAACACGATCACAAACATTTTCCCCACTGAGGGCTGAAAAAACTATCGCTTTCCGTAACTCCAAAGTGCATGGAAGATCATTAAACAAATCTAATACATCATGTTTGCATAATGCATTTCAAACGCATACAAAAGTATTTCGAATCTCACGACGACAAATCTCTCGGGATATATTCAACAACTTTCGACAACTTTAGGAAGTGAATGCAATTAAAGTGCATAAAATAAAGTGATAAAAAAAGTTGAACGACGTAAATTCGCTGAAGAAGTAATTGCTTAAATTCCGAATTAATTTTACAGTGCACAAATATTTTGGTGTATACATACTTACTTAGTAAGCTTATGGAAAGTTCACTCGCGGTTGGAGCGCTTGGAGGCGGGCTCGTCTGATAGCGGCCTGTGGGCGACTGATATCGCGTCCTATCGCGGCCCCCCCACTAGCTCGCCGGCACGTCACTGTGCATCGCCGTGCGCTCCGGTGGGACCTCACATTAATCCGGGCGACATTACACCGTCACGCCTACATTCACCAAGCGCAGATAGATAGTAGATGCACGGAAGAAAATTGCTCTTCCGTGGGCACATGTGGTCCGTGGCGTTTACGCCCACATTTCCCTAGTTAGGCAAGTTCGCTTATGAGCCTATTAACATTATACCGGACCCTATTCTAGCTATACAGAATATTTCAGTAGACTAATCCTAATAGCAATTGGGCCGACCTTGGACACGAACTCAAGTTTGTCGCTTAGATGTTCAAAATTGTAGAACGCATTACATATAACTAGACTTACGAGGTGGAGGTAGTCAGGCGACATCTTTTTCTCTCCTTATATATTCAAAAGAAATGAACTAAAGCATTAAACTCAATAGTCAGCGTTCTAATTATCATTGAAGAAGGCTTTTTGCTTGCAGCAGAACCATGATTAAGATATAGTTTTATCCAATGGCGTAGTAATCTGAATGTGCTGATGGAGAACCAAAGCTCTGTGATAGATTATTATAGAAAATTGGGCAAGTATCACTTAACATTGAAGATTTTTGGAACATTGGCAAAAAACACTCGCCTCAGATTTATAGGGCCTATTTTTATAAAAAAATAAAATATAATTATCGTCACACCTAAGCGGAGTTGGCAGAGGTGTATTATATATCCCATATCACCGAATATGTAAAAACAAACAAAAAATGGTTATAGTCAAATAAATAAAATTGAGTTTAAAGATTAGCCCGCCGAGTTACTCACCGGATCTTTTCAGTGGAGGCCACCTTTCAATTCGGTGGTAGACTTTTGTACGCTTTTTTTATTGGCCTACACAAATAAACGATTTTTGATTTTCACTTTGGCAATAGGACGCGAGCCTTGCTCTGTCCTCCACCTAAAGATTACCAGAAAGATATTGATTTAAGCAAGAAAGCTATGTTCGATAATTTATTGTCGTAATATTTTTATGTGCATGTGTTGTATTGTAATACCGACCTAGGTTTCGAACTAAGGATCTAGTGATCGCCGACTGCATTTTGCGTCACTAGACCAAAGAGACAACTATTTTACAAAACATATCTATTAATCGTTAATATGCTTTTGGTGAACGAATTTTTAAGACAACGGTTATTATAAGTACGATTGCTTCTGACATAATATATTTTTGCAATTTACGTCCAACGCTGGACGGTTTAGTTTAGACCACGACTACCACTAACACGATCGAGTAGTCGTGGGATCGATTCCCGAACGGGACAAATTTTGTGTGCCACACAAATGTTTATTTCGGTGTGTGTGTATGTAAATTTCATGTTTGTAAACAGGAATAATTCCTAACGTAGGATTATGTTTTAGTTTAATAAAAAAATGCATAGTTGCTATTAAATCATCATCATCATCGTCATAATTATTATCATTATCACAATTAAACAGCAGGACACAAGCCAAGGGCAGCGGACAATAAACAGAGGAAGTAAAAATTTGAAACAAAAAAAAAAAACTGTCGGCGTCGTTGGTCTGGTGGCAAAGCGCATCGCTTTGTGATCACGAGGTCCTGGGTTCAAATCCTAGGTCGGACAAATGTAGTTTTTCTAACGAAAAATTCCCAGTATGAATCCGGATTCTGGAATTGTGCCCGGTATATGGCAATAGGCTCGCCTCCTATTACATGGGACCTAACATCGTCGGCGAAACGTGGGTGTACTCAGTACACCTCTGCCACCCCTCTGGGGAATAAAGGCGTGACGGTGTTTAAATTTGAACGCTGTTAATTAGTAAATAAGACGATATTATTGCAAAAAGACCAAACTATAAAAAAAAAATAACATAAATTAAGTGCTGGGTAGGAATAGGTCATTTACTGTATGTACATTTGCTTGAATCAATGTAACTTGAAAATATGAATTATGTATAGTTGAAAGAAAATGTTCATGATTTTCTTTAGATCATTGTAATTTGTGTCAATACTTTTTATATTTAGAAAGCACATTTTTTAGATTATTTTAAATAAAATATACACCGTCACGCCTATACTTCCTAAGTGGAGGCTGCGTTTCGATCCGGTGGTAGATGTAACAAATGTAATAATTTTGACGTTTGTGAGTGCTATTGTATTGGCCTATACAAATAAATGACTTTTGACTTTGACTTTGGGTGTGGTAAAGGTGTATGTATGTAACATATTTTACTGGCGATGTTTGGCCCTAGTATAATAATTGCCGGATCTTTCGGAAAAAAAACCGGTCCTGTGTAAGTGCGACTCGCGCTTTATTTATTTATTAATTAATAACAAGTAAAAGTTTACGGTTAATAATAATAATAATAATAATGATTCTAGAGTGGAGACCACGTATTGGCAAGCGTAGCGTAGGACGACCGCCTGCCAGATGCTCCAAAGATCTTATGAAAATCGCAGGAAGTCGTTAGATGCAGGTGGCATCGGACCCGTTACGCTGGAAAGCGATTGGGGAGGCCTATGTTCAGCAGTGGACCAGTATAGGCTGAGATGATGATGATGATGAAATTACAAGAATTATGTCCTAAACATATTATATAATAATAATGTCATAACACAAAAAAAATGGGTTTAAAAATTAGATCACCAAATGTTCGTTTAAATAAAATAGTTTAATTTTTTTATAATACAGTGCGCATCAATAAATATGTCCACATCTGGGCTATTTGTAGGTATTTGTTTATTAATGTAATTGCCCTGGCTTTGAGAGCTCCGTAAATTCCTAATTATATTTATAAATCTCTTATACATCCAGGAAATTTTTTTAATCTATGCAATACTATTTTTATTATGCTATTGACGACAGACATAAATTTGTAATGGCAAAAAAAATATTTTTATATGATATAATTACAAATGAACAATTCCAGATTTGGTACACTTGAATAGTGAAATATTGACTTATTTCGTGGTATTCCCTTTAGGTTCTAATGAGTAGTAAATGGCCATATCTTTTGATTGCATTGATTTAGAAGTTTATTATTTTACACTACAAGTGACCGTAGACCATTAAGTATTTGACAAACTTGTTTTTTAGGAAAACGGTTTTTCCAGTCGGGCAGCAAAGTGAAAATAGGGAACCTAAAAACACTTTCTCCCACCTAGAATTCGACACCAGGACCTCGTGGTCACCAGTCACACTATACGCGAAGTTATATAGAAAATCTCCATTTGAGCGTTATCACAAATAGTATGGTAAATATGTACTTCCAATTGTATGGTTAAATCATAGTAATATTAAATAATAACAATATATAAACTAGTGATATTGATTCAGTAATTAAAAACTAACTAGGGACAAATATATCAACTAACAAGCCCAAGATATCAAAAACTAAAAAAAAACTTAATAAATTTGTTGAAAAGATCTAAAGAATCGATAGCGATAAAATACTAGCATAAAAGTATATATAAATTTGTAATATGCTATTTACCAACTTTTATTTGATACCCATATAGGTATAATAAAAAAATATATATTCACGAATGCCACATTAAAATCAATCTCTTATCTATATCACTCCAAAAATCAAGACGAATTAAATAACACATTATGTGTTAATCCATCAAACTAATAATAAGGCAATTAAATAGACACCTAATATTCATACGTATACACGCGCACGAGAAGCAAAAGCCTCCAAATTAGTCGGGTAGTAAGCTTACATATTTACATTGAAAATTACTGTTTGTTGTGCAACTGAGACGAACACACGCAATAAAATCGTCTTGTCCGGTGACGCTGTAAAGGCCCCGCCTCCAACGGTGTAGATCATTCACGCACGCACAAAAATGCAATAAAATCGTCACCTCACTTGCACTTCAAGTTACCCGCCTTTGCACGCGTGCCTGTTGCACTGAATATGAGATATTAAATAATTTATTATATCAGTAGAGAAAATAGCATAATTTCATCATTACCTGGGATCCTCGGGAAACATAAATTACGTTTTTTTACACATTTGCAATTCCCAGTTCCTAAAAAATCATTCTATTGCTTTTATTATTCACAACAAAAATATACTATAATTAACTTATAATTTTATTTGTAGAAACCAACAAACTCAAAAGGAAATTATATATTTTTGATAAAACACCAGACTAATGATACCACAGAATGTGGGAATAATTAGATCCCAGATTATTACATTATTATCGTTTAATCGGCTGGGTCCCTCAGATAAGGAATCATAAACTATATTTTTTTATTTACTTATGATTCCTAATAATATAAAAATAAAATAAAAATAATATTGTATTACTTTTATTATTATCACTAAATTCCGCAAACAAAATTAAAAGTAAACTCCCTATATGTAATTAATAAGACACCAGATTACATTATTGGTATCATTCATGTTTAAATAATTAAAAATTTGTGATTAAATGACAATCCCAAAAATTTTTGGCACTTTTTACTATATTCACACATTAAAACTAACACATGGCATTTTAAATACCTACTAATTCGTACTATAATTAATGAATAATATTTTAAATACCTTTAAACATCGCGTAGGTGGTAAAGATAAACGCAGAAATATCGAATTGCATCCGACACGTTCGTCTCTCGCAATTTTGTCTGATACACTGAGTTGATAAACAAGCGATACATAATATTTGTTTCGTGGTATCGCTTTTCCCTTAAAGAGTCTTATGGAAATGTGTGAGGAGAGAGAGGAAAGAGTCTTACAATTTAAATGTATAGTAGTTTAAATATAATTTTGATACATGGTAATTTTTGTTATTATCCTTGTGTCGTGGATGCGTTTACAAACATGAAATTTCACACACACACAAATACCCAGACCGAAACTAATAATAGTAGGTCATACAAAGATTTGTCCCGTGCGAGAATGGAACCCGCGAATATTCGAACCAGTGGGCGGAGCGGTTTAAGCTCTTAACCACTGCGCCAAATCGTCTGTCTGTATGTGTATTCTAAAATGTATTAAATAATATCAGGTTTCGAATGAAAAAGGTTTCTTAGCAGTATTGATATACACTAACGCAGATGAGTGATAAATCTAGTATTTGGACAAATTCAATACAAAAATATATAATCAAAGATAAAACGGATCAAGACAGTATACTCGTACTCTGCCAATCACAGTTTAGCGGAGGCGCTAGGTATTCCACCAATTTATGTTGCCAGATTGCTATTAGAAATTATTTCTAAAAACCGACATATATTCAAACACACTTATTTCATTGACGGATTGATAAATTAGAATTATCAAATTTTCACCAGTGGCATTAAAATTAACTATATTTTTTTCTCATAACAGGAAGACAAAAAAGTGCCCTTCTACCTTGATTAATTTAATAGCTGGTACAACCACATATCACTTGGATAATTTAGTCGTAACGTAGAAGTGATGGTGGGAGTGTGGCTATACTTGTATTTTGAAATTGCAGGGGGCAGGAAAAAGACGTCCACCAAAGATCGCCACGATAACCTGCATTGTGCTGCGCGCTTTGAACTTGAGTGCTTCACATCCCCCGCCCGTCACATCACATGCTCATTGTTGTGCTATATTATACAGGAAAAAACAGTAGGAGCGAGACCTCTATGGTAGTTATTGTACAGTGGAATAGCGACTCCTACTACTGTAGATGTCGTTAAGTAAAAAAAACTTGAGCAAGCGGCATGACACTGCAATATCATAAGCTTTAAATAATTAATATATAAACTCATATCAAAGATTATTTTTGCCTCGTAAGTGCGAATACTTTTATTAACCTAAAAATGTTCTTGCTGGTGAATGTGTTAAAGACTGAATGAAATAGAGACTGCATATCGCTAGCCCCATGTGAAGTTCGGACACAATTCACTGATCGAATTATGATAATTTAAAAAATTTAAAATATCAAAAAACTAACTATCAACATACTTTAAATAGGGAACTTTGCGAGAGATACGTGCCGTGTCATGTGTCGTGATTTGGTTATTTGAGTTAGTGCTCTAATGTCATCACCATAAAGCTTAATTTCTCCTATTCTTGCTTTTCTAGTCGTGTCACTATTCTGCTAAGCCGGTGATAAGTAGACGCTGTAACTTAAAATCGGTTCTTCCACTTCCCATCCGGTTACTTGCTTTTAGATACAATTGTTGTAGAAATTTATGTTCGAACGAACATAGACATATTTGGCAATTCTAATTGTTAGTAGATATCTGAAAAGTCCGAGGGCGGTGCGATTTATGAATTCAAGAACGTCTCACCTGTAATTCTGACGTAATTTGAAATGGCTACTAATTATTACTTAGTTTCATATTTATTGTACTCTTAAATTTACGCGAATATTGCGCGTTCTTCTTTTAATGATTATATCGATTTATTTTTGAGTTTCAGTACGATTCTTTTTAGTACCTATGATCACGTCAAGGAGAGTCTTTTCCGTGACATAATCAGATGGATAAACCGCGATAAAAGCCGTAAAATGATTTTATCTCAATCATTTATTCCATGCGTATGAACTTTTTTTTCTACTCGAATCCATCTTGCAAATTAGTTCGAAGTAATGGATTCTAGGATACTTAAAAAGTGTACTTATTATTATTATATATATTAATTCCATATAATGAATTTTTCAAACATACCTAAGAGTGTACACGGTACTACAGGGCTAAGGACGCCTCTTTAAATTAACTTACTAATAAACTCTTGATTAAATTCTTTTTGTTTTGTTGTTGATCATGTAGTGTAGCGCGTTGTGGCTAACGAGACCGGGGTACCATTACTTTATAGACATTTTCTGAATACTGCATTTGGGGTCTGCGATTAGTCATAATGGCTGTTTGGTACGAGTCACTTCCTTCCCTCCAATATGGTCGTAGGAGGTGATAGCTGCTCAAGTAGCCATACTCGAGAACGGTTACTGTTTGTGGGAACTGCTCAGAATCTTTAACATGTTTACTCTTTAATAATAATATTATTGTCCTTATATCTCAGTCGTAAGACGTCACATTGGAGCTAGATATTTAACTTAATTTTGTAATACACAACATGTAAAAAATATAGGAAAGAGACAATTAGACAAAAAGGTCTGCTGAAATTCTCTTCGAATCATTTCAGTCGAGGCCGTGGTCCGTAATAGTAGATTAGGAAATTAAAAAAAATATACGTAAACTTGACAATTTGTAAGTGCCCCTGGAGGGCTTATACAAAATAAATGATTTAAGTTTGAGCATACATACATATGTACCAATAAAATGTTTATGAGGTAGTCCCGTTCTTTTTGCTATAAACTCAGCAATGCATGAGACAATATGTATGCGCGCGAGCAAGAATAATATTAATTAGTGCACTAACAAAAGACATCAACGAGGTACGAGAACGTCATATGAGTCATCGGCATTACGATACGCTGGTGCTGGAGTGTTGGGAATAACTTACGACCAACTATTTTTCTTCACCTATTTGCATGGTGAGGCCATCGTAAAGCCCGGTGTTCTTAGCGATCACCTAGATTAAGCAGCGTTCGTTTCGGTCGGTCTGAGATGGGTAACCGTTTATGACAATTCCGTTTTCTACTGTCTCTGTACTTCGAAAGGGACGCAAAGCAAAATTTTGAATAGAAATTGAGAATTAGACAAAAATGACAAGCTCGCTGAGTTTTTGCCGGATCGTCTCAGTGAAGGTTGCGTTACGAGCCGGTGTTTGGTACGAAGTTTATATGGAAAAAAATCTTAAATTGTCATATATAAGTCAACCACAGTTTGTTTGAGTTCATATTTAATTTATTTTCTTTATTATCATAAAAATATTAAATTTTTGCGCTGCAATTTTGTGTTTTTCTAATAATTTAGAAGATGTGACAGGAAGGTTGTGGCAGGATTCGTATAAGGGAAGATCTTTAAGCCAGATGGGTGTCGTGTCTGGCGGGGCCTGCTACTCCCCCGAGAGTTGTTGTCGGGGGCTGTATAGGGGTCGCTACATAGTGTCACATATATTTCTTAAAGAAATTATTTTTTAGTAAATCTATTGACGAGCTATTATAGTAATATCAATTTAGTTATTATACCATCGACATAACGGTAGCCATTGAGATAAAGTTAGCTTACTTACACTGCAACTATTACCCCGGCAATGAATGATATATAGTTTTTGTTGATGTTTTAAAGTCTTGAATTATTTAGTTTAGAGGTGATTGCAAAAAAATTAAATAAATATCGTCTCGCCTATATTCACCAAGAGGGGGTGGCAGACTTCTACTGTGTACTTATCGCCGACCATCGTAGACTCCAATGTAAGACAAGTCAATTGGTAATGGCAACAAAGAATTCGAGACTCCCGACTGATACTGGGAAACCTAGAATTCGAGCCCAGGATCTCGTGATCACCATGCGCATTATGCGCCAATAAACCATCGATGTAGTCAAGAGTATTACTGTGGTAGCAAATATACCTTCAATCCAGACAAGTACTAACGTTGCGTTGATTGTAATTCAAAGACGAGCCGAAAATGTTTCATAAAAAATAACAAAGAATAAAAATCACAGTTTAACTACTATTGGGGTTAAACTACTATTGGCGTTGAATTATAAGCGTCTGTACACAACACCTGCTTTGATTTTGACTGTTTGTTGCTAAAACTAATGCATTGTAACGGTAAATTTACTAAAATCTGATTGACTACAAAACTGGCGATAGTCTTCACTTTTATGCACTAAGAATCACGCAAGTGGGAGCCTATGATGAAAAAATTAAAATCAAAACGCTATATTCGTATTTTCAAACTTTAAGGTTTTTAACGGCTAAAATTATAACATTTTGTATTCAATGAAGTGTGAGTGATTAATATAACAATGAAGTGAATTAGCACAGCTTAAAGTTCATTCTTATATTAATTGTAAAAGATCACCCGTTTCGAGGAAAACAACCTGTTAAAGAGATCCCCGCGGCTAGCTAAACTTGTCGAATCCTGACGCAACAAGTTGGTCACATGACGTCTGGATAAAATTTTCCAGAGTTCACTTCAAAGTTACTAATGAAGTTGGTAAAGTATGATTTCGTTTGATGGTATTATGTTCTAAACGACGTCGGAAAAATTATGTACAAAGAAAGTTCAGATGGCAATTTACGTAAGTTACCTTCACCCTACGACCTGCAAAAAATATCTAAAAATACACACCGCTATGCCTACATTCTCCAAGCTGAGGTGGAATGTAGAAATGTATTGACTACGGACATATTTCGTCGGCGATTTTAGTACAAGATATAATAAGGAGTAGTTTGCTAACATAAACTAATTTACTCCGTGTAAAGCATAAGCAGGTTGCAATACATACATTTGTGAAATATAGATGCGATTAAGGACAATTAATTAGTAAGGCTCTGGTGTCAATATTGGAAGAATTTTTTTCTCGAGAGTTCCTACACGGTTGTAGCCGTTTTGGGTATGAACGCCATTTGTTCGTGTTTTGTTCATACCCGTGCTTACGCATGTAGGTATCTATCTATGCACTTGTTATAGTTTTATAATCTAAGGGAGCAAGCCTATTGAACATTTTTGCACAGATCTAACCGACCAAAATGTATTTTTTAACGACTATCCGATCGCGTATTTTGCTATCTATTGATGCGATCTATTGATCTGGCGATTATGTCTTATAATCATATCATTTAGATATAAATAAAAGTTTATTAGCTGCATCGTTGTGCTTTACGAGTGAGTTTATAAGGCTTGTAATGAAAGCTGTTGCTCCCAGAAAATGATCTAAAGGACTTTGAGTGGATATATCATGTCCAGCAACCGCCCACGACTAGAGTATATAACCATAACACACGTCTACTTGAACAGAACGTTCTATAGCTAATTGCTCAGTAATCTATAAATTAACATTATCAGAAAAAATATATATGCAACAAATAAATACACATGAGTTTGAGTCTCACGGCTCAGCCATGTAGGTACCCAGATAGCTTAATGCTGGGCACAAGTGCTAGGTGCTGATTTTCATCTGGACCCTGCTGAGTCTTTACTTTCTTAGGGCCGTTCTCAATAACCTATCTAACGCTTAGTGTCAGTGAAAATATCTATCCCTAGTAGCTATCTGCTCATTAAACTGTTTCAATATATAAAGATAGATAGAAATTTCTATCCATAACTTTTAGCTATCTTTGGGAGCGTCGATATGTAACCATAGATAGGTAGCTTCTTACAAAAGAATAAGAAAAGCGTTTCTATATTACTGTGACTGCCATCTCTAGATAGAACAAAACGACAGTTGTTAGATTTTTGCTTATCTTTCAAAATCGGCGGATATTAAAGATCTCTTGCTAAGATTTAATAAAACAACAACACGTACAATAAGTTCCATATTCACTGATACAAGCGATACTGAACTATTCGAAGACCTATTTGACGAATCTGATGCGGAACCAGAAAAATACGAGGATCCCAACGTTTATACCAGGATAAATTATGCAACGGGGCTATCAGAATCGGACTTCATTTATAGATGTAGGTCGAATAAATCTTCTGTTAATGATTTGCTATTAAAAATAATACCAGCCTTAAGGGTGACGTCTTCTCGGGAAGTTTACATTTATACTATTATATAGTGTGAAAAAAGGTGCCGCAAGTGTTTATTTGATATTGATTTGACGTTTATCAAATAAAAGTTTGTTACAATAAATACTTTTTTTTCTACAACGTAAGGCAATATTGTGTGTGTGTGACTGATGTACGCTGTTGGCCGCGAGGCCTTTACAGTTTCACCGGACTTAAGGGCGAGCGTGCAACCACTACGCTCGAGCCAGAAGGGCAAGGGGCGACTCACTCGAGGGCGCCTTGAAGAGGCGCCCTCGAGTGTGTCGCCGGCTATGGGCCCCTCCCATAGCCGGCGACACACTCGATCTACGACTACGTCGTCGTCGCCCGAGTTCTGAGCGGAAAGAATGGATGACAAAGCATCGGGGGGATCGGAGAGAACATGTCGCGACCGGCGGTGGCGGCAGGGGTCGAAGGGGGGGGGGATCGTAGTCGGCGGCGGCTACGATTAACGGATTCGCATGGGTAGATGCGTTCGCGAAGTGTCGTGTTGTCGCCTTTTTAATATAGGCGCGAATAGGTTCGAGATCTAGATCGGAGTGGAGATCGACATTCCGTACGAACCAGGGGGCTCCTACGGCTTTACGGAGGAAGCGGTTTTGAACCACTTGGAGGTTATCGATGTGAGAGGGGGCCGAATGCCCGAACACAACACACGCATAAGTCATGATGGGTCGAACGCAAGTTTTGTAAAGCGTCACCTTATTTCTAAGGGACATTTTACTCCGCTTGCAGATTAACGAATGGAGACGACCGAGCACAAAGGATGCTCGGTGACGGACCCGCTTGATGTGCGGGCCGAAGGACATGGTACAGTTTAGGGTGACCCCTAGATATTTGACCTCTTTGACCCAGGGAATGGGTCGGTCGAACATGGTCACTTGGCCGAGATCACTTCTAGGGCGGCGCAGGGAGTGGCGCGGGGCGGCACCTCCGGAGAAGAACACCGCAGCGCTCTTGTCCGGGCTCACCTCAGTACGCCACTTCCTGAACCAATTTCCTAGGGAATTGGCGGTTGCCTGAAGGTTTCAGGTCACTTAAAGAACCTACAAAATAGCATCAGATAAGGGATAAAGAAATAATCCGAACTTGTTAGACAAAACACGATATACTGTGAAATTGTGCATAAAGATTAGGGCAATTAATTTACAGATTTTTTAATTACAAATTTACGCTGTTTTATGACTTATAGATAGTCCATGACTTTCTAATAGTCGTCTTTTTTCGCAACTTAGCTTTAAGTGTTATTTCAAGTTCATTGCTTAATCATTATTTTATATAGTGAGCATGTTGATTATGAATGAACACATGCATACTGGTACATAAAGGAATTGCTGATTCGGCGGAGACTGTGATAATAAAGCAATATTGTTTTTATTCCAAGTATGAACGTCCATCAATTTAACAAATGTATCTCCTTTTACTTGCGAGTAACCTTTCCCTTGACAAAATATTCACAGTATGGACGTTTATTTAATTTTTTTTTTATCTAATAATCTTTGAAAGGCTTTCTGAAGGGTAGATTACAGACGGCATTTATAGCCCTTTTAAGCGAGCGCTTAGTAAATTAATGAATAATTGACATGTGACAGAACAAATGTCTTTTATTAAATACATTCCTTTGCTCTAGTTTTTACTCTAGTATCGTGGGTACGTTTAAAAACATGAAAATCAGATACACGCACACCCAAACCAAAACGAATGTTTGCAGGTAAACACAGATTTGAACCGTGCAGGAATTGAAACCGCAACTTCTGGATCCAGTAAGTAGAGTAACTTGCGCTCTGGACCCTGTTTAATAAAACCGACATAATTGTCAAAATGTCAAAATTGTCGCATTGTTACGACAAGTTTGACGGACGATTTAGCGCAGCGGTTAAGAGCTTAAGCCGGTTCTTAAGAGTTCCATTCACTGTGTCTAATAGTCGTAGGTTCGATTCCCGCGCGGGACAAATCTTTGTGTGATCCACAATTATTTATTCCGGTCTGGGTATTTGTGTATGTGAATTTTCATATTTGTAAACGTACCCACGACATAGGAATAAATCCTAGTGTGGAGTTAGATTTTTTTAAAAAGAAAGGAAGTAAAGCGTCGTTGAAACGGTATTGACTTTATTGTATGACTTATCATTGCTAAATTTGTCAAATTGTCACCTCTTGCTTCTCTTTGTCACTTTTATTAAACAGAGGCCTAATCCAGCCATAATGAATTGGTGGCGTTCCAGTACCAGAAGAACTCTCGCGGGTTTTCTTCAGTCTGGTGGAATAAGTAGAATATTGCACTTCGCTCGGTGAATAACCTTGTGGTATTCTTATTCACCACCTTTGTCATTTTAACCTTATTCCACTAAAGGGCACCTCAAAGGCAATTGTTGCACTATCCAGCGAAATATGAAGCATTCACATAACAAGCAATAATAACACTCAGTCATCAGAAAATATAAAGGGTTATAACGCCTGACAAAGTTATGTTTTATGCTAGTCATCGATATAATTATTTGAACCAGATTAAAGAGGAAAATTGGAATAATGGCCCGAAAAATAAGAGCACAAGTATAGGTGTGGTCTTATTTCGAATTAGTTCAATCCAACCACAGCCGACGTGAGGACGCGTTAAAATTCTGCAGTTTGCTAAAAAATACCATTATAAAAATATCTGATGTTATTAATAATTTAAAATAGATTCTACAGTTAATAGCTACGAACACGTATCCGTTTTTTGGCTCTAATTTTGTTCGATTTCAATAATCCGGTACAAATCATATTAATGTTAGTTATGTGAAATAGGATTATTTGGAACTAAAATGCTCCCAGAATTGGCGTGAAACTCCCAGGAGTTTACCCAGGTATACAATTTCTTATAATTATAATGTATGTAAAGAATGACAAAACAGATATACAATGCGAAAGTGGAGGGATGTAGGTGCCGGGGAAGACCTAGACTATCTTACCATGACCAAATAGACCGTGTCTTAGCTGAAGGGCAAGTCAAGAGTCTCCGTAACCGGCGAGTGTGTATGAGACGAACTATGAGAGTGGAGGAAGCCAGAGAGGTATGTAAGGAAAGAACCTGTTGGAACTCTGTACTCTCTGCCTACCCCGCGAGGGAGCTGGCGTGATGATATAGATAGATAGATAGATATAATGTATGTATGTATATCAGCACGCCCTTCCCTTCCCAACCTTTATCCTTCAGATCCCTTGCGGGCTAGGCAGAGAGTACAGAGTTTCAACAGGTATGTATAACTTCAATATAAATTTGTTAGTAGTACATATATCTGTAGTATCACTGTTACCAAGTTAATACAATTACGAAAGGTTGTATAATGTAATAATATAAACAACCTGTTGTAACTGTACTTTTTGCCTACCCCGCAAGTTATCTGGCGTGAAGATATAGATAGGTAGAATATAAATACTAAATAACTATCTGGTTTAAAAAGTTTGTTTTCTTACTCGATGTCGGCATAGTCTACTGGTCAGAGTCAGTGCGTAGGCGACTCACTGAGTCAAGTAGTCGCAGGTTTGATCCTCAAACCAAAGCAGTTTGTGTGACCCAAAAACAAGTGTTTCGGTTTGGGTGTTTGAATTTAATGCTTTAAAAAAATGTGTAATTCGCTGGAATAAACACATGACTTAGAATACTTTCGCAGCTTGTACGCCGCTAGAATATGATCAATAATTTTATGACACAACCGCTTCGCTTGATTGATGTTATGTAGTTTTAAAGTGTTTAGTCGCAGATTTTACCAGATTACAAAAAAGCAAGAGGTCTATATTCGTATTTTATTTGTTTTTTCTGAAGTTTATTTAGATACTTCAAAAGCCCCTATTGCCTATTATATATTTTACCATCCCTGTCTCTATTGACAATAATTACAGGGGCTACACTAAAATTACACTAATTAAATGAAACTGCCTCGTTAGTCTACTGGCGTATCATGCGCGTAGCGATCAGCGAGGTCTTAGGTTTGAATCTCGGTGAGACAAAGTGTAGTTTTTCTATCAAAAAATTTCCAGCATCAATCCGGATTCTGGAATTGTGCCCGGTACAACGGCAATAGGCTCGGCGAGTTATATGTTGGGACCAGACATCGTCGGTGATCAGTGGGTATTCACAGTACAGCTCTACTACTCCCGCTTGAAGAACATAGGCGTAGCGATGTTTATTTATTATTATTTATTTACTAAAGTTCGACTGCCTCGTTGGTCTAGTGACAAAGCGCATCGTTTTGTAATCACGAGGTCCTGGGTTCAAATCCTAGGTCGGAAAAATCTTTCCAGTATGAGTCCGGAGTCTGGAATTGTGGAATTGTGCCCGCTATATGGCAATAGGCACGCCCTTTACATGGGACTTAACATCATCAGCGAAACGTGGGTGTACTCATTACAACTCTGCTACCCCCGCTTGGGGAATATAGTCGTGACGGTGGTTTTTTTTACTATAGCTACAAAGTTATCTATTTACTAAGATTGAGCGATGACATCGCGAAGGTGGATGGAACATTGTGGAATAGACTAGCACACGACCGGAACAAATGGCGTGATAGGGTAGAGGCCTACACTCAGCAGTGGGTAGATACAGGCTGATTGATGATGCTGACGATGACTAAAGTTAGAAATAATGTTTCAAATTATTAGGTACAACCAACCCAGTAACCCAATTTAGTCTTACCTAGTCGAGCTGTAAGTGGCAAAGTTAATGACGTCTACTTTGTCATATCGATGTCTCGTAGTCGCTAAATAATGCACTAGGGAACGGAGAAGCCTGGGCAGCTGTTTCCAACGTTATGAACACCACATATTACGTCTGTATTGGATACAATATGGATACAATAATAAGCTACTTCAAGAACTACTGCCCGTAAGCACTCAACGAATAAAACATATTTTAACAATCTGTACGACATTTGGACTTGGTTTTGTATAAAAGCTAGGGATTATTTGAGAGATAAAACAGAATATAATGAGACATCTCACAATGTATTCGGTTTTATTCCTTAAGTTCTTATTCCCATAGAAATTTTATTATTCCAAATAGACCGACTCTTATCTGAAGGACAAGGCAAGAGTCTCCGTAACCAGCGGCCGTGTATGAGACGAACTATGAGAGTGTAAGGGAAGAACCTGTGGGAACTCTGTACTCTCTGCCTACCTGGCAAGGGATCTGGCGTGATAATGATAATATAGATACCTTTTTTTTATTGAACATAAATCTTGGGTGTACCTTGACATGCGCCCTTATCTTGTATTTTGTATATTTATTCTAACTATTACGCCAGATCCTATGCGGCGTAAACAGAAAGTACAGCATTCCAATAAGTTCTTTTCTTACAGACCTCTCTGGCTCTCCTTCACTCTCATAGTTCGTTTCATACACGCCGGTTATGGAAACTTTTTACTTGGTATTCTGATAAGACATTACATAAGATAAATACCTAAACGTTCATTTATTCGCTAACAATCAAAACATGTTATGTCCATCCAACGCTACATGTTATGTTTAATTGCTTTGTCGTTAAATATATATCACATCAAATAAACTACTACGGTACTTAATGTTCGGGATGAAATTAACTATAATCAATTAGACGTTAGAAGGACCGAGGCGAGTCTTAGAAAGGTTCCTTTAATTACGTTCTACCAAATATATGTCGCCTGCTTACAAACATGTACTTCGCATATACAATCACCAAGACCGAAACGATAATTTCACACAAAGATAGTCTCGTGCGAGGATCGAACCCACTACTACTCGAGCCAGTGAGAAGAGTGGCCTTCGTTCTAACCACTAGACCAACCGTCAATGAATATAGGAACAAGTTTTCTTTTTATGAAATCGAATAAAACATACATTTATTGAGACAGAAAATAGTCGCAGGGGTTCGTTCGTAAAGAGGACAAGATAAGAAACTTCCGCAAAGATTTGAAAAGAGACTCCTACATTCCTAACAGAAGCAGAATTGAAATTAAAAATAGGAATGAATTATTGACAAAATAAAACTATTTTTCGGATTTTATCGTTGTTGATTTTTTATTGTTTAAGATCTCAACGTTTAAGTGCTTTACAACACACAAAATAGTTTTTCTGACGAAAAATTCCCAGTATGAGTCCGGAGTCTGGAATTGTGCCCGGTATATAGCAATAGGCTCGCCCCCTATTACATGGGACCTAACATCGTCGGCGAAACGTGGGTGTACTCAGTACACCTCTGCCACCCCCTCTGGGGAATATAGGCGTGACGGTGTTTTTTTTGTTTTAAATCCTTTGCTAAAAATATCGACCGGTGACTGCCGTAAAGAAAAGCTTAGCCGTTGATAACTCCACCGCAGCAAGATTCAAGAACTGATACATTCCCTCATTAATATGAGGTCAGTGGTTGAAGTCACTGGCAATGTTAAGTCCTATTTATATATTTATCTTCGTCCTTACAGCGTGAAGATTTCTATAATAGGTATTAAATTGACAATGGTGCAAGTATGGCGCGGCGATAGGCGATAAAACAACTGGTTACGTAAGGAAGCGTGTGGCTTTCTTCCGCGAACGCCGCGTCTCTCTCTCAGCGGGCGGCGTGAGGGAGACGGCGCACGTGGCGCGCCGCGGAGACTGCGCGCAGGGCTGCGCCCGGGCCGCAAACTTTGCTAACCCCTAGATTACATTCAGCCCACTCGCTCGGCAGTAAGTGGAGAAATAAATATGAAACTGGCTAGAGGAAAAACTTGATTCGCGGCAGTGAGAAGGGGGGATATGAAAATAGGTCGAAGAAAAAAAGAGAAGTTATGTGAACTCTACATGCCGTACTGCTCATTTTAATGCGCACGGTTAAAAGTAAATTAAGATCTATTTAATACATTTAAAATGGTTCTAATATCAATTTGAATCTTTATAATTTTCAGAATCTTTCAATATTCATAATCTTTCAATTACTACACTCCCTACAATGATGAACATTAAATAGAGTGCGTGTGCATGTGTGAGGCCGCCACCCCTATGTTCATCAAACGGGGGTTGCAGAGGTATACTTTGTACACCTTAATTTCGTCAACGTTGTTAGGTCACAATATGTACATGTCACAATGTAATTTAGGCCATAGTCCACCACACTGGCTCAGAGCCGGTTGGCGAACTTTACACACCTTCGAGAAATTCTCAGGCATGAAGGTTTCATCACGATGTTTTGTTTCACAGTTAAAGCGTGTGATAGTTAATTTTTAATATGCACATACCTTTGAAAAGACAGAGGTGCCTGGGTTTGAATCCGAGGCCTTTGACTTTGCTGTCCAATGGTCTAACCTATCACTGCTCAATGTATTTATACCGGACATAATTCTAGACTCCAGACTGTCACTGACAACTTTTCAATAGAAAATCTCCTATACACATATTATGTATAATATCCTATATATTATATATGATTAATTATTATTTACAATTAAGACTATTAATAAGCTAATGCTCAAGTGTGGGTTTGACAGCCTTCATGATGTGTGTTTAGCACATTTCATAATTAAGTATTTCATATTATTTAAATAATATATATATTTTATAATAGCTAGAGTTCAGTGCATATTTTTTTCTGCCTTTGTATTATTAAAGGCTCATCATCGACCCATCATGATCATTAACCCTAATTAGTCAAATACTGAGCAAAGGCCTCTTCCAATCTGCACCCTAAATCTACTAATTTGCATTAATTAAATATTTCATACCATCGTCATAAGGTATAGGTAGTTAAGTATCTACTTAATTACATAAAACTTATGACGATATACAATGATATTATACATATTTAATAATGGATTTCCATTATTAAATATATATAATATGTTAGTGAAGACGCGTCCCACCCTTTATACAACCGCACTTCGTTACCCTACGTTCGTACGGGCGCTTTTTCAACGCGCGTTAATAAAGCGCTAGAATGTAAAACATGGCTTATTTCTTTTCCGAAAGCGCTGTACAAAGCAGCAGCACCGCGCGTTGAAAAATCGTCCGTGTGAAGGAGGGCTTAGTTTACTGCTATAAGAGCAAGTCGTCCGAGGACAATAGCCGGCATAAACCGGTTTTGTCATCGAGCGGTGTGTACGTAAACGTCGGTGAGAGGACATGCACAAAACGCCGCACCTTGTATGTGGTAGTGCGCGGTTGTATGAATCTTTGCCTCTGTTGGATATTTAGTCATTTGAGCAATTGCCGCACTCACAAGGGGGCCGAAGCGGCTCGCGGCTGTAGGATACACTGATTCCCTGCACGTGGTCCCTGGGCAGAGCTATAGAGCTGCACTTTCAAGGGTGGTAGGCTACGGCCGTGGCTGGTCACCACTCCTCAGCAAAGTCATTCCGCCAAGCTATCCAGTCGTGCTTCGGTATAATGCACAGAGTTGCCTTACGAGAAGGTGGGTCTAGCCCGTTAATACCGATTCGGAACTTGGTCTATCTTGCGTCTCCTCAGTCTATTTAGAATCAATAGGGTATTACTGAGTCAGCAGTCACATTTAGGGCCCCATCCTCTCAGGTAAGATAGGGATTAATCACTGACCAGTCCTTAATAACAATAAAAAACAAACTGTTTAATAGAAGTTACATATTTTTTGTACACTTACTTAACAAAAAATGACTTTCCTTTCTCTATTCAGGGGTGACGTTGAAAATCCATGTTTAGAACTGTAGTCGAATACTTGGATTTTGTAGGACTTCCCTTTCAGTTTGTTTCCAGTTACCTAATGCTACAAAACTAGTAGCATCTGGGGTCGATATTCACTAGCGACGCTATATTCGCGTCTTTCACCGCACTTTTCAAAACTTCAATTTATGTAGATGAATATGAATAATCTTATTTAAATGGAAGAGTTATATTGCAAAAGTCTGCTCAGGGTTTCGTTGCTTTTAAGTTGCAAGCTTTTCCTGAAGCACTTTGTTGAAGTTATTGGATAGTTTTATTAAATGACCTCAATAAAGAAAACCAATTTCAAAAAGAATTGTGACATTACAATCGCGTGTTTGTGGTAACTATGCCTCATATGTTTGTATGTACAAAATTAGACGTATGATCGCCTGGTCAGACTACTTAGTCCTACCGATCGGACAATGTGTTTTTTCCCTATTGTTTCGATACGTACATAAAAGGAATCACAAGTTTTGGTCTTACGACTTATCGTAAAATGATTTATTTTTTTAAATAAAGGTCGCCGCAATTTCTTATGCAGAGTACTCAAAGCGAACATGCTTGTGTAACGTAATACTGAATTTATATTCTGCCGACTTCCGCGGCAAGTGATGGCAGTCGATAATACCCTTAATACTGCCCAGCAGTTTAGAAGCTTTCGAAATATCTACTTTTATAGAACTTTAAGGGAAACCGTTATTTTTTTTAAGATCACACTTGTATTAATTTATCACGCAGTAGTTTGAAATGAGTAATATAAATTAATATTTTAGAAATAATTTGACTAGCTCTAATTGTAGGCCAGAA
This sequence comes from Phalera bucephala, assembly GCA_905147815.2. Lineage (NCBI taxonomy): Eukaryota > Metazoa > Arthropoda > Insecta > Lepidoptera > Notodontidae > Phalera > Phalera bucephala. The sequence goes on along the minus strand of LR990609.1, from coordinate 1,607,172 downwards.
CCAGGAAGCAGCCCGTTAAGTTAGCGCTTGAGAATAAAATATAGGTGAATTTGTAGAGGAGTTTGTTTCTCCAATCTATGTGTTTGGAACTTGGAACATGACGACAACATTTGAGCGCGTTAACCCTAGTTTCAAAGTACTCCGTGAATTATTGAAGATGCCAATGTAATTATACAGCAACCATAAAAATATATTTCTAATGCCTGTTACCAGCCCTAACAATTTTCCAAAGCAATGATTGCAGTTCAACAAACTGCGCGCGAGTCGATCGTTGAACCTGCACTAACCGTTACTCTATCTCTGTCGCGCTCGAACCACGAACGTCGCCCGTCTCTGTCACGTCGCAGTATACCTTCCTCGAAGCTGTCCATCGAAGGTATTGTTTAGTGGGAAAATGCATCCGCCGAGGCGAGCGAGCGATGTGCACTGTGAGCGCCAGCCAATAGTTAGAGTAACGTCCCTTCTCTTTGCTTTCATGTATTATACATAGTTAGCAAAATATTCATTTGTTTTTATTGGTAACACCGAAGCGTACTTTTCCTAGATATACTGATAGTATTTTTTGCCAACGTTTCGGTGGCTGCTGCTGAGTTCGCTCGTTTTTAACGAGTCGCCGGAGCATGGCGATAGTGACTGTTTACTTTCTTTCGGATTGTGATCAATTTGTTATAAGATTTGTTAGAAGTGCAGGTTGGATTATCTCATTGAAGACCTAGGGTAGTAGCTTAACGAAATAGAGGCTTTGCTAACGGGTATGCTCCGTTGGTTCGGGCATATAGAAAGAATGTCCGAAAAAAGCATGACAAAACTGATATACAATGAGAAAGTGAAAGGATGTAGGTACCGGGGAAGACCTAGACTATCTTACTATGACCAAATAGACTGGGTCTTATCTGAAGGACAAGTCAGGAGTCTCCGTAACCGGCGAGCGTTAATGAGACGAACTATGAGAGTAGAGGAAGCCAGAGAGGTATGTAAGGAAAGAGCCTGTTGGAACTCTATACTCTTTGCCTACCCCGTAAGGGATCTGGCGTGATGATATAGATAGATAGAGGCTTAAATATTTAGCAAAACCGGTGACAAATCTTAACAGCACAACCTCGTTTAATATTGTTGTTTTTTCAAATTTGTTTCTTTAAGTATAAAAGTCGCGCGGGGACGTTGGTCCAACACACCCTTGTCGAGATTAGGATGGAGATGAAATTGGGCTATTATAAAATATGTATTCAGAAATCCGCGATAATTAGCATTCGTCTTATTCATCTGGCAGTGATTCGCTGCACACTAGATAGGCCATCAAAACAACTTAGAATACAACTGAGGGCAACCCCGATGGGACTGGCTCAGGAGTGTCGAGAGGTATTGTGTTTTCTCCAAAGTAACTCGCGGACTCGAGAGTCGAGAGAGTGAAGTCGAGAATTCTGCGACCTTCTATAATTATTGTTTAATTATAATTAAAAAAAATAATTATAATAATTGTATGATAATACTAATATTGTTTTTATTTATCATCTCATTACCAATAAAACAGACTACAGTAATTATATAAACTTGTAGTAAGACTTGCACATAAAATAGTTTCAGTCTAAAATGTAACCCTTATTATGTTGACGCATCTTGACACAACAGTATTTTATATAAATATAATTAATTATTATATCCAAATTAGAAACAAACACACAACATGAGACAATATGCATATAGAGTAGAAACGAAATAGGAAAAAAATAATTTTTAACTTGAATTATGTAATATGTTTGTCAGAAAGTCTAAGACTGCTTTGACTTGAAGTGTTGAGGTCAATATTGTTTTGCGAAAGGCTTCCCTTTACCTTTATCGACTCGAGTACGACCACAGAAATAGTAACAATAAAACGCTAGAAGTGACATAGCCCACGTTTTTGTTAGAAACCTTTGTCGCCGCTTGGCCATACATGCACAGTTTGAAAAAAAAATATAAACCGACTCGCATACAGTCAGATTACTGCCGTAAAAACCTTATAAGTATAGTTACAAGTTTTGGAACATTTTCTTACCAACTTTAGTCACTGCATTACATACATTCGGCAACGCAGTACTGAAGCATGTGATAATTTTCTCACAAGTGTGGCGACAAGTTTACGCAGGTATACCACTTCTAGTGTCTACGATTTCTACGAGTACGACTCTACCTGCTTGTCGCATCTAAATTTATAACACCTACTTTATATAAACATTTGTAGTCATGTAACTAGTTTTGTATTTCTTAGATCAATAAATATTATGGAAAATATTAATAATATATATATGAGAAGGGAGATTGCAGGAAGCGAGAGAGGTCTGTAAGGACCTATTGAAACTCTGTATTCTCTGCCTAACCTCGCAAGGGTCTCTCGTGATGATATACATATTTTTTTGCTTCTGTGTTTTATTTTTTCATTTTTAACTAACTCTAAGTAACTAATTTCAGTGAGGGTGGGAAATAAACCGATGACATACACAGGAGAGTGAATGCAGGGAATAGAGTGAATGGTGCGATGGGAAAGCTACTTGGGGCCGGCACATAAGCCAAAAGGTGCAGCTTACCATGCATAACGGGATGCCCCAACGCTGTTTAATGGCAGTGAGACTTGGGTATGTAAGAAGGAGAATGAAAGCAGGATAAATAAGGTCTCTGCGGAGATGTGCGGAGTCAAGCTGACCGACCGTATTCGCAACAGCTTGTAGGTATGAAAGAAAGTATCGGTGTAAATATGAGAAAGAAGAAATGTATGCTCCGTTGGTTAGGCCTTGTAGAATAATGTCAAAAGGAAGAGTAACAAAACAGATATACAATGCGAAAATGAAAGGAAGTAGTACAGGGGAAGACCTAGACTATCTAGGCTTGCCTAGTGTGGGGACCATGAATAGAGTCTCACTTGTAATTCCTACAATGTACAAATAATATTATTTTTTGTGATCTCACTATTAAGTTTGAACATTATTTGTATGTACAATAAATATTTTCATTTTCATTTTCATTTTCAATCTTACCATGACCAAATAGATTGTGTTTTATATGAAGGGCAAGCCAAGAGTCTCCGTAACCGGCGAGTTTGTATGAGACGAACTATAAGAGTAGAGGAAGCCAGAGAGGTCTGTAAGGAAAGAACCTGTTGGAACTCTGTGCTCTCTGCGTACCACGCAAGGGATCTGGCGTGATGATATAGATAGACTAGTTGCTAAACTTGATTGAAGTGGCAATGAAGCGCAGGGCATGTTGCTAGGGGATGTGACAATAATATATGATATTGATGGAAGGTAGTCCAGAACTGCCAAAAACGAGTGATCAGCCAATAGCTAGATGGGTAGATGAAATACTGTAGATGAAAGAACTTGCGGTAGATTGGGTTAGGACAACGATGAATAGCACAAAAGGGAGGTGACTTATGCTCTACCGTGGCTAATAGAAAGCCAATGATAATGAATCAGTGAGTATCGAATTTATACAAAAGATTTGTTCTTTGTTCATCGCACTTTTACGTCCCACATTCTAAAATTGTTCACTCCTTACTCAGTACTCCAGACGAGATTTGATTGGAACAAAATGCTTCATTGGTTTCTATTCTGTACAACTAGTTTGTCAATTCAGTTGGTCGGAATTAATTAATTTATTTATTAGGACAACCAGTATTTGTTACATTTGAACTTATTACTATTACTTGCATAAAAATAAAACTAAATGTACAATATTGAGTTCTTAGATTTATTTCATAAAAGTACAATTTTTTAAGGTGTCACAGCATGCATAAAACAGTAATGTATTGTTTAGGAAATAATAAAATTAGTTGATAATGTTTTATTTATACAAAACTAAGTTAAACTGGGTGTGAATATTAAGAAAGTACAAGGTGAAATTAATAAAATAAAGATAAAAGAACAATACAAACAATAAACAAAAATATTATATATAATAATATTAAACAAAAATATATATTCCTTTTAATAATGTTATTATTTTTAAATATGTGTTGTGATTCCAAGACAAGTCTCCTAAATGTATGTAGTGAATCATAAAATATGTCTACTTCACCACCAATCGAGTTAAACGTTTTATATAATCTGAATGTAAGGGAGAATTGTTTGAGGTTAGTTATTGCAGGAGGTTGATGCAATATGGAAAACGAGCGTGATGCGCGGATTGGCAATCGGCATGGAACGCGTAAGTTGACACTTTGCAATAGTGCTGGGCAGTCAATGTTATTTCTTAGTATTTTATAAAGAAACAACATGTCGAGAAGCTTCCGGACGGTTAAACTGTCCATTTTAAAGTAGTTCAGTTTATCTGCATATGTGGGAAGTTGTTTGTGTAATCTACAGAAGTAGGCCAAAATTGTTTTTCGATACGTTCTATTTGTAGTTGATGAAAATTATAGTTAGGTGACCAGACGATGCTAGAATACTCAAGAATACTTTTAACATATGCATTGTGTTGAGTTAAAAGCAATTAGTAACTAACAACAGTGCTTACATTTACAATAAAAATGATGTTTAACTATTTCTTAATGCTTTTTAACCTGTCTTTACTGATGAAGTCAAGATATTCATATAAAAAATATGGGACGAACAAAGAATATGAATATGAACATAACAGGAATACATTATTAAATTAAGAATACAAATCACGTTTTGGACAGAACAGGAATAGAATGTGGTCTGAACCAAGATTATTTTTTTGTGGGACGACAGGAGCACACCAAAAAAGCATCGTCACGTCTATATTTCTTCTTCTACTCTTTCTTTCTTCTACTGTGTAAACTCTCTTTTCGCCGACTATGTTAGGTTCCATGTAATAGGGGACGAACCTATTGCTATTCTACCGCGCACTATGCCAGACTAGAGACTTATAACGTGAAGTTTTTCATCGAAAAATTACATTTTGTCCGACCTAGGATTTGAACTGAGGACCTCGTGATCTCGTTACCAACGAGGCGGTTATTAAGATACGTCTGAAATAGGGAATTATATAAAAATAAAATAGTGCGGCGCTTAAATGAAAGCAATCTATCAATCATCCTTCACTTCGTTGCTTGTGGTTAATCGTCGATTTGGTTCACTTATGCGGTTGGTGCGGCTGAGAAGAGCCGAAGACCGGGCAGTGGCGTGCCTTGAGAGAGGCCTATGTAGACTTGTGCGGGCTGTTTGATGATGATGCATATGGTAATTAGATGGGCATTGAATTTTCTTTTCTTTTCTGCCCTGTTTATAATCACTACATACTCGTAATATAAAACAAAATCCACCCGTCGTGTCTGTTTGTTGCGACGGAGGGACTTCGCGATAAATTTAATAACTACCGAACGGATTTTCATACGGTTTTGTCCAATATACAGAGTGATTCAAGAAGAAGGTGTATGAGTATACTTCACGCGTGCAAAGCCGGGCCAAGTCGCGGTACGTATATTATCCAATAAATAAACCGAATCGAATTAATAAACGCCTTAATTAAAGGCATCGACGACGTGGTCTCGGAGAGACGGCCAGGGGCGGTTATTTAAGTGAAACGGAACGTTCGTTCCACAGGTTTATCTAAAATAGACCGCCGGGACGGACGGCTCCCGGTAACAAGGTGGCGAATGCTCAGGCCGGCGGAATTAATCGAATCACTGTACCCTCATTCTATAGCCTAACGCGGAGCGTTGATATCTTCGTGAATTAATGAGGGACGTCTTGGTTAAACCGCTTCGCCCACTGGTCGTCGCAGTTGTGATTCCCGCACGGGACCAATCTTTCTGTGAGTTACACAAATAGTTTTGGTGTAGGTATTTGTGTATGTGAATTTCACGTTTGTAAACGCACTTACGATACAGGAATCATTTCTAGTATGGAACCAAAGTCGTAGCCTGCAGAACTAAACACCATCTTAGTTCTGCAGAAAAGGGCTGTTCGAGCAATTTACAATTTGGCCCCGAGAGCTTCCCTTAAGGACAAATTTAGAGAAATAAATATTCCAACTGTTACCTCACAATTTATATATAAAAATCTTCTATATGTTAAAAAGAATATGAGTAGCTTTGAAAAATTTAGCGACATTCATCATGTTAATACACGGAACAAAGATGATCTTATTGTACATTCTGCTCGTCTCCACAGAATTAGTAATTCTTTCATGGGGCAATGTATACGCTTGTAGAAGCGTATATATTGCCCCAATTACAGCAAATTACCCATAGATATCCGAAACATGCCTATCAATAAATTTAAAAAGGTAATCAAAACTAGACTGTAAGAAGGGTATTACAAAATTTCGCATTATCTTGACGATAAAACAGATTGACGACGACGATAAAAGAGAATGTAGAATTCAGAATGCTTCTGAAGTACCTTCAAGCTATCATTTGGTGAAGTTATCGTAATGCACCGCGTTACGTATTTGATTGGTGATAGCGAATAAGACCTCTCACGTTAGCGGTTACCGACAGGGGAATAGTTAACGATTTAACCATATTCGTAGTCGGCTGCGGCTACGATTAATGGATTCGCATGGGTAGATGCGTTCGCGAAGTGTCGAGTTGTCGCCTTTTTAATGTAGGCGCTAATAGGTTCGAGACCGAGATCGGAGTGGAGGTCGACATTCCGTAAAAACCATGGGGCTCCTACGGCTTTACGGAGGAAGCGGTTTTGAACCGCTTGGAGTTTATCAATGTGAGAGAGGGCCGAGTGCCCGAACACCACACACGCATAAGTCATGATGGGTCGTACGCAAGGTTTGTAAAGTGTCACCTTATTTCTAAGGGACATTTTATACCGCTTGCAGATTAGCGGATAGAGACGACCGAGCACAAAGGATGCTCGGTGACGGACTCGCTTGATGTGCGGGCCGAAGGTCATGGTATTGTTTAGGGTGACCCCTAGATATTTGACCTCTTTGACCCAGGAAATGGGTATATATCGATTAACATTGCAAGTCTTTGTGGAGCACATACAGTGTTATTTTTCAAAGCAAGTAATATTAAAAGATTTTTCAACGCGCGTTAATAAAGCCTTGGAATACGCTTTTTGAGGCTCTGTAGGCGCGAACCTACAGAGTTTCAAAAACGCGTGGTGGAAATGCGCTCGTGCGAATGAAGGCGTATCCTAATAATATACCTAAGTCATACCTAAATCAACCAATGTTTCTTCCCTACCATTACTTATAGTGCCAAAATATGGTCAATCACAAAGTTGTCTACGAAATATGTGTCGCACACAGAGCCATGTAGCGGGCTATGTTAGGCATCACTCTGAACGATGGTTGTAAAAAGCTGTTTTTATTGGTGGTGGTTTATTGGGTTTTATTGTCGAAAAATTCTTATTATATGTCTGAGACTTGGGTAGAGCCCGCTATAATAACAGACGATTTAGCGCAGTGGTCAAGAGCTTAAGCCGCTCCGCCCACTGTGTCTAAGAGTCGCGAGTTCCATTCCCGCACGGGACAAATCTTTCCGTGACCCACAATTATTTGTTTCAGTGTGGGTAATTGTGTATGTGAATTGTCATGTTTGTAAACGCACTCACGACATAGGAATATATCCTAGAGGGAGACTACGTTATTTTTGAATAAATAAATAAAATAAAATAATTACTATACCCCTATCTCATTGAAAAGATCTTTGATGATATATGGGTGTACACAGTACACCTCTGCCACTCTTTGGGAATATTTTCGGTTATATTTACGGTTATTATTATTATTATTACAGTACGTTTACATTTTTAACCTCTTACACCCATAGAGAGGATGAATTTTAATTACGTTATTTTTTAAGTTACATAAGAAAGTCTAATACTAATTTCATGTTCATTTTACTGTTAAGTGTTAGAACTACTGGTTCAAGGTTTACGGTATCTGTCAGTAATTGTTTGTTATTTATTAACGTTTTTCTACTGACTGAACCTTTCTGACTCGTTTTCTAGGACTTCTCATAAAGCTTCGATATATACGATGTCATTGAGACATTGATGCTAGCGTAAAACTATCGAAAAAGCGTGCTGTGCTATCCCATTTATTTACGATGTTAGGTATCAATGTAATATTTATTTACTACTACTAACTACTAGTAACCTTACGCCAGATCCCTTGCGGGGTAGGCAGAGAGTACAGAGTTCCAACAGGTTCTTTCCTTACATACCTCTCTGGCTTCCTCGACTCGTCATAGTTCGTCTCATACACGCTCGCCGGTTACGGAGACTCTTGACTTTTCCATCAGATAAGACTCGGTTTATTTGGTCGTGGTAAGATAGTTTAGGTCTTCCCTGGTACCTGCATCCTTTCACTTTCACATTGTATATCTGTTTTGTCATACTAATATTTATTTATTTATTTAATAATTATAAAATTGGTACAACGGCGGACTTAATGCCTGAGCCATTTTCTACCAGTCTACCTTAGGGTGATGCAGAGCCGATTGAAGCAGGTGCAAATCACGGAAAGCATAAGGTCAGATATAATAGATGGCGAGCTCGCCATCTTTCTTTTGCATATACATAGCTATGTATATGCAAAAGAAAGATACTCTGTACTCTCTGCCTACCCCGTAAGGGATCTGGCGTGATCATATAGATAGATAGATAGAAAAATACAACAGATCTACCAATATACCTTTTGATTATAAGTAACATAACCATCCGCAAAATAATCCAGTTCGTGGCAACGTTGCAACATAATGTCACAAGACTAATTAAGCCCGTCGGCAACGCAGGTATATCAAGCACAGCACTGATTTGCTGCACAAAATCGATTTGCGACGTGCAGAGACCAAGTACAGGAAGGGGGCCACCCGTATTCCCCCAATTGGCGCACTCGATCAATTTGGCGATTTATAAACTGAGGACTTAGCACGAACAGATTAACGTTACCTAGACGTTATCGAGTTGATATGTTATTCTATTCACACAAGTAATTTATTAAATAAAGATGAACGTGACAGCAAGCTTTTTCGACAACGTTGCGTAATAAAATCCTTAGCCCCCTGTGGGGTAATTCGTGCGGGTATCAAAGTGTAAATATATGTAACAGTGTCAATATACCTGCCAAATACACGGTTCGGATATGTAGCCCGGTAAACGCATCGGTAGGGTAGTTGTGCGATATATCAGTCATCATCTGTAGCACACATTACATTCGCACATTTTGACGCAATAGCTTGTTGAATCATTAGTATAAGTTTTCATTATTTTGTTTCTTATCTATATTTACATTTACGCGAATATTACATATGAAATCAAATAAATAAAATATATCGCCGCTTTTTTCTGTTTTTATGTCTGTAACGTTCCGAGTATTTTGCAATAGTACCCGTGGACACGTGAAAGATGAGGTGTTTGACGTCCTAAAATTATTGTTATTTTGGGATACTTTCTTGTTGCTTAGTTTGTTAGTTCTCCAATCTACGCAGATTCTTATATGAGGATTTATAGTAGGTATAGCCTATCTGATGTTATGGTGGGTATGATGTCACATCAGACAAAGAAAAATACCAGTAAAAACTCGAAAAAGAGCTTATACTTTTTTTTTCTATATCTTTTATGTGTCCACATAGCTAACCTAAAACACCGCTGGATAAAGTAGATGTTATAGAGAAACAACTGCGCTAACTGTATTCTAGTCAATAACTGATGTGCAGAACAAATGAGGAACCTTTAACATTATCTTGTTGGCTACAAGTTATGAAGTAAAGAATGAAAGTTCAAAGTACAACTAACGAGTTTCACTTAAGTGATTGATCCTTGTCTACAAAATACCAACGTGATGACGTTAGTATTTTGTAGACAAAGATTTGAATTAACATACAGACTATAATGATAGTCTGTATGCATTAGTGTAGCCTTTCAGAGGAAGGGGATTTAGCCTGCTGACATGTCATATTATGTTCTAGATATTATAGCTAATAAGTAAAACCTACTAATTTAAGGTACGTTGTAGAAAATCGAGCTATAACTATAAAGCGGACGGACGGACGATTTAACGCAGTGGTTAAGAGCTTAAGCCGCTCCGCCCGCTGTGTCTAACAGTCGCGGGTTCGATTCCCGCTCGGGACAAATCTTTGTGTGATCCACAATTATTTGTTCCGGTCTGGGTATTTGTGTATTTGAATTTTCATGTTTGTAAACGCACCCACGATACAGGAATAATTCCTAGTGCGGGGCTACGTTCTTTAAAAAGAAAAAAAAGTAGAAAAGCTTTAGTCGCTTCGTGTAATGGATCGAGAAGTGGCGGGTTCGATTCCCGCACGGGACAAATCTTTGTGTGACCCACGAATATTTGTTGCAGTTTTGGTGTGTAGGATTATGTAAACGCAACCACAACACAGGAATAATCCTGGGGATCTCGGATCTGGCTTGATGATATATATATATATATATAGAGAGAGAGAGAGAGAGAGAGAGAGAGATACCTGTCTATAAATTATTCAAAAATCATGTTTCAAAATACCCTAAGGAAATCAACCTATCCGAATAAGCTTTTAAAATCTGTTCATCTAATTTCTTTAGGGCGCATCAAGCATCAAAAATACAACTGTTTGTCTATTGTACCTGCACATCTGTGCATAAGGGAATATATATTTACGATGGCTTATGCGTGTGTGTGTGTTCTACGCTGTTGGCCGCGGGGCCTCACCGGACAAGAGGACAAGCGTGCAACCACTACGCTCGAACCAGAAGGGCAAGGGGGCAACTAGCTCAAGGGCGCCTCTAGGAGGAACGGCCTCGGCTTGGGCAGTCTAGTGGGGAGCTATGGGGGAGGGCGTATACTAGGTGTCTCGCCGTGGTGCTTTGCACCGGCCGGCGGGCAAGGGATTCTTCGACCTTGCCGGCAAGGTCGGTGTCTGATCCTGTGTGCGGTCTGTATCTGAAAGAAGGGATGTCAATGCATCGGGAGGGCCGGTGAGAACATGCCGCGGACGGTGGTAGCGGCCGATAGGAAGGGAGTTAGGTTCGTAGTCGGCGGCGGCTACGATACGTGGATTCCTCTGTAAGGACGCGTTCGCGAAATATCGGGTTGTCGCCTTTTTAATATACGCGCGAATAGGTTTGAGACCGAGATTGGAATGGAGGCTTACGCCTCTTCACTCATTGGATCGATATAGTCGCGGTATCGAACTCCACGCGGAACAAATCTTTGTGTTACTTCCAAATGTTTGGTTCAGTCTGGTCCTTAGTGCATGTAATTTTATTTCTTTTAAAAGGACACAAAAAGTCCTTGTCCTGGATAAAGAAAAAATAACAGAAGCCGTCTCTCCTCGCAATGGAAGATGGTCACCAAACTTATATTAAAGAAATTACATGAAATCATATCGAGGAGCGCGGAACAAGTCAGTATAGTAAAATTGCCAATTTGCCCACATTTGGGGTATACTCTGATTTAGAGACAATACATGATGGAGTTTGAAACATTTCATTTATTCTATAGTGGGGCAGCTATACTGCCCCACTATAGAATATACTGCCCCAAATCCTATCGGCACACACGTTTGAATAATTTTTTCTATTACTTTTTCTTTAATGGGTATCATCGCTCCACAAGAACAGAACCAACCACTGCCCGCCCCAGTACACACGTATTACCGCCGATACCCGCCGTCGCAAGTTACTTAAGTATCCACTACGGATAAGAAGATACATAATTATAAGCATGAATTAAGTTATGAGCGCTGCTTTCGTTATTTTATATCGCAAACTTAGTGCACTGAAAAACATGATTTGACTTTAATACTGCAATTATGTTTAAGCCAAATTGTGTATTATAAGCGGCGGTAAATAATGCTCATTCTCCGAAAAGGAAGGTAATCGGCTACTTTCGGCTTCGTCGAGACAACAACCACTGACGAAAGCAGCAAAACATCGCATAATGTACTGAGTGACGGAGACGACGTTCAACGAGGCTGAAAATAGCCGATTAGCTCCCTTTTTAGCCGATGTGCTTTATTTTCCATCGCTTACCGTACATAGCTACGAAGCTGCTACGGAGAAGCGAGCTGTATTTTCCGAATTGATTTTGATCAAACCCTAATATTTTAAAAGGTCCGTCCAAATTGGTATTGCGGATTTTTTATCACGCCCGAAAAACTCGAGAAGAATATATTTTTATTAACACTGTTGCGTATTCAGCGGCTTTAAAAACGTCGATCGTTATCATATTTCTTATTTCGTCAATTTTCGAACAGCTTCTTCACAAATTTAGAATATTATATTAGGATTTACGTCACACGGAAAAAATCTATTTATAATCACTTGTCATAGTTATTGTTAGATTTCAAAAGACACTATCCAGACGGATTAGATAACAAATACAACGATTGACTGTTCAGTGCCTTAAGATGCGTCGTGTCTATTGTCGTATAAAATGAAAGTATAGGTGTTGTCTGCATTTTCTGCCAATACTTAAGATTCATATAAATCACATAATTATAAATACACTGTTAGATTTCACCTTTGTAAAAGTTATATTTACCCGAGTGTAGAAAGAGTTCTCGAGTGTTACATGTAAATTTTTTTGGCACGCCTTATAGTCTAAACGGCTTGATTGATTTTAAGATATGAGGTGTCATCAGAGTTTTCTTAATTACTGGAGTAACATAGGGAATTATTTTAATAGGGGAAGGGGTGATAAAAATAGGTTATTATAACAGTGACATAGGGAATTATTTTAATAGGGGAAGGGACGATAAATATAGGTTATTATAACAATTGGCCTATGTCCTACAATGGAGGTCTTTGGGCTGATGATAATGATGATGATTATAACAATATGGGTATCAAATAAAAGTTGATAATAGCCAATTACAAATATGTACATATTTTGACACAAACTACAAATAATAAAACTGTAGTCTTAAGACTTATTAATGATAACCATATTTTTCACGCCATCGGCTATTCGTTCGTCTTTTACCATTTATCCCGGCGTATATGTGCCCTTATCCGTCGGGATAGGATGGCGATGTGACGTCGACTGGTCGTGTGTGTGTGTGTGTGTGTGCCTTTACAGCTTCACCGGACTTAAAGGCGAGCGTGCAACCACTACGCCAGCCAGAAGGGCAAGAGGCGACATACTCGAGGGCGCCTCCGGTTAGGACAGTCGCTGTAGGGGGACGGGTGCACTACTAAGTGCACCGGTCAACCGCCGGCTATGGGAGGGGATCTACTACTACGTCGTCGTCGTCGCCCGTATTCTGAGAGGAAAGAAGGAATGACAAAGCATCGGGGGGGTCGGTGAGAACATGTCGCGGCCGGCGGTGGCGGCAGGGGTCGGAGGGGAGATCGTAGTCGGCGGTGGCTACGATTAACGGATTCGCATGGGTAGATGCGTTCGCGAAGTGACGTGTTGACGCCTTTTTAATAAAGGCGCGAATAGGTTCGAGACCTAGATCGGAGTGGAGGTCGACATTCCGTACGAACCAGGGGGCTCCTACGGCTTTACGGAGGAAGCGGTTTTGAACCACTTGGAGTTTATCGATGTGAGAGGGGGCCGAATGCCCGAACACAACACACGCATAAGTCATGATGGGTCGAACGCAAGTGTCACTTTATTTCTAAGGGACATTTTACTCCGCTTGCAGATTAACGAATGGAGACGACCGAGCACAAATGATGCTCGGTGACGGACCCGCTTGATGTGCGGGCCGAAGGACATGGTACTGTTTAGGGTGACCCATAGATATTTGACCTGTTTGACCCAGGGAATGGGTCGGTCGAACATGGTCACTTGGCCGAGATTACTTCTAGGGCGGCGCAGGGAGTGGCGCGGGGTGGCACCTCTGGAGAAGAACACCGCAGCGCTCTTGTCCGGGTTCACCTCAATACGCCACTTCCTGAACCAATTCCCTAGGGAATTGGCGGATGCCTGAAGGTTTCTGGTAATGAAACCCTTATTCCTATGCGAGACGTAGAGAGCGGTATCATCCGCGAATAGGGCTAGATGCGCCTTACTCGAACGAGTAATGTCGTTCGTGTAAAGGCTAAACAGGAGCGGAGAGAGAACTGAGCCCTGTGGGACTCCAGCACTGATGGAGTGGGAAGTGGAGCGCGTCATTTCGACGCGATAACGGAAGGCGCGATTCGACAAGAGGTCTCGTAAAATGAGCACGAGTCTGTCCGGCACACCCAATTGGTAGAGCTTGTAGATCAAGCCGTTGTGCCAGACATTGTCGAATGCCTTCGCGACATCTAGGAAGAGGGCGCCCGCGTAGACGGGTTTGTGTCTATTGAGACCGTTACCCCTGGATACCCCTGGACGTTATGAAGTCTTTGAGCCTCGCCAGAAGTAGGCGCTTGTAGATCTTGGCCAGGGAATTGAGGAGACTGATAGGGCGGTAGCTCGCGGGGAGATTGCAAGGTTTGCCGGGCTTGGGCGACTGGTCGTGGATAGTTATATATGTGCTGAACTATACAGGAGACACTGCTCGAAGAGACGCGATGGGTGGCGTCAATCTTCTGCCAGCGCTGGTGAGCTCACTAGCATGCCAGCGTCGGAACAGTGTAAACCGATTCATGTCAGCGCGCGCAGCGCTGGATCGAAAAAATTCTCTATCTACAAAAGAAAACTACAAGAAAAAGTAGAGCTGTTTTACCATCTCGACATCTATATAAAATCTGATACACGTTACACTAGGCTGGTGCCAGGCCAAGATCAAGTGCACTGACTGAACATTCAGGGAATAGGACGGGATCAAACATGTATAGTAGGTATACTTTTGTATAAAGTAATTCTCGCTAGACATTTTGGCTTTGCAAAGAAGGGCATTGGAATTTTATTTTTCCTACTTCTCCCATTTTTCCAAGACAATTAAAGCCCTTCCCGGGACACCCCAAAGTACAAACTTTGGTATCATCTAAGGAGACTATTGTGGATCCTGGCTTACAGTACGATGGTGGGAATGTGTGGCGGGCTAGACCAAAAAAAAACCGAATTAAACTTGGAATATTTTTCGCGAAGTATATATTTACATAAAAGGCGATGAGAATCAGAGTAGAAAAGTTACGCCTATATTTCCCAAGCGAGGCTGGCAGTTGATATGTGTACCGTGGTGAATCCATACCATACATCGCCGGCGATGTTAAGGCCCAGATGTAATAGGGGGCGAATCTATTGCCATTATTTTGGGCACAGTTCCAGACTCCGAACTGTTATTGAGGATTTTTCCATTGAAAACTAACATTTTGTCGGACCTTAGGATTTAAGCCCTCGTTATGTGCCAGCATTAACTAGCTAACTAGTATTTTAAAAATTTTGTTGTGTTGTTTTGACATAAACACATGATGATAGGGTCGTTTTTTAAAGCAAAATGGTCGACGTAATTTATTAAGAGGCTACTCTGGTTCTTATATCCTCTTATAAGAAAATTATTATCACCACTCGCTAAGCATAAAATAATTCGCAGTGCTAGTTAGAATTATCACTTACCCAAAATGTGGCTAATAGTATAAGCAAATTGGTCGAAGGAATGTGCGGAGAACATGTTTCAGAGTCTGATGTACATGCGGTGTGGCTGCGATCTGGTTATTCTTCAGAATTAAAAATCTAGACGCTAGTTTCTATTCCTATTAATTCCCTTAGTTTCCACAGCAAATTGCTTAATGATCTAATATTTTATTCATACGGACTGTACAAGCCCCCCTACAAACAAGTGGGGTTACTCGAGGACAGGTAATGATTTCTTAAATGCCACGCGCGAGTCACAAGGGCTATCGTGTCGTGGATATGCTAAGTGAAAATGTATTTATGTCGGAGGTCTACAAAATTTTCACTACTTATATTCAAGTAAGTAATTATTTTTGACGGCGGCTTGGCTAGCCGCGCCGAGCAGTTGCGGGTTCGATCCCCGCACAGGGCAAATCTGTGTCTGGCCCGCAAATAATTGTTAAGGTCTGGGACTTTGTGTATGTAAACACGTTTGTAAACGCAGTCACGACACAAGATTAATACCTGATACTAGTTATTGCGTATTTTTGTGTGTTTTTAATAGCATATGTTTTAATCTCTTACAAACGATATCAACTAACTTTAAATGCAAGTAAAGCATTGAAACGTATAATTCTTATTACAAAGAATATATTTTCGCTGCAGTATTGCCTGCCTCTATTGAGTGTGACGCCATTGCATCGCTAATGCGGACGAATTTAGGTACGGATGTACTTATTCCGACAGAATTCTTGTGTGTGTGAATGATGTACGCTGTTGGCCGCGAGGCCTTTACAGCTTCACCGGACTTAAAGGCGAGCGTGCAACCACTACGCTCTAGCCAGCCAGAAGGGCAAGGGGCGACATACTCGAGGGCGCCTCGTCGTCGTCGCCCGTATTCTGAGCGGAAAGAAGGGATGACAAAGCATCGGGGGGGTCGGTGAGCACATGTCGCGGCCGGCGGTGGCGGCAGGGGTCGGGGGGGAGATCGTAGTCGGCGGTGGCTACGATTAACGGATTCGCATGGGTAGATGCGTTCGCGAAGTGACGTGTTGACGCCTTTTTAATAAAGACAGAATTCTATTTGTTAGGCACTCAATACAGTTTGTTGTTTCATCGGCGGCCTGAAAAACCAATAGGCAATGGTAACATGGCCGGATGCACCGGACGCATGGTACCACAAATAATCCGGTCAAACATCGACCCGGTGGTAAAAAATGTAATAATTTTGACTTTTGAAAGAGCTGTTGTATTAGCATACGCAATTTTTTTTTAACGTTTGACTTTGACAACACTACTGCCGAGGTTCATTTAACAAACATTATTTTTTTTATTGTGACTATCTTTTATTTAGAATATTAAGTGTCTCACTGCCTACTCTGCGGAATCCGGTGGAAAGTTTTTATTACTGCCAACAACTAAAGACTTTCATTTGCAACAACTAATCAGATTAACGGAAAATATCGAGATTCTATGCCTACGCTAACTGCGCTGGAAGTTGTAAAATATATACTGATAAATTAGTAAAAGAACATGATATCATCTTAACGCGTACTTTAGTTGGTTTGAAAATTAAAGAAAAAAATGTGTATAATAGCTAATTTATTTTTCTATCGATTTTAATTATTTTTAATTTTTAGTTAGCTTAATATCATGTGTAGTCTTAATGCAAACTAGAAATAGGTAATCACACGGCATAGGCGAGGGCCAACGTTACGAGAATGCTTATGTTTAGTTATGGCAAGTTTCCGAATATTTACAAATAGACAAATCCAAGGTCCTATTTATAACTTTAACTCCTTTAATTATGAATATTTATGTTAAGGATATTACGTTTATGACTGCCTACTCTGCGGGATCTGGTAGAAAAAATTGCGTGCAGTGCCAAAAGATTCTCAGCAGCAACCAATCAGATTAACGAAAAGTGACGTCGATTATGGTAATGATTGCGATAATGATGCAATCAATCTTGGCTTGTGACCTGTATAACATAATATTTTAATAATTCTTAAAGTTAGACTCACGTAAATGTCCAAGAGGGCAGGTACAACCCGTGACCCTTGAAGAACTACCTCTTTACACTAGTTATTTAGCGGGTATGAAACAGAGGACTTAGCACGACAAAAGTGATGTTAGCGTGCCGCTAGCGAGCTGATATGCCATCCTCAGCACACTACACATTTACTAAATAAATATGCGTCATCCTAGCGTCAATCTTTTTGTGCTAAGCCCTCAGGTTCTATACGGTTGATGTTGCTTTTCATTTAATAATGCCTGATATAGCCAATTTTTGCAATGACTGCAGTACGCCCCGAGAGACAGAACAAGTTGAATTTAAAAAAAAACATTTGTTTTAATTTCATTTCTTTGTCCAAAGTATATTGGGAAATCTGTGCGGTTTATTGTTCGCGAGACCGTAGGGAGTCAAGTTAAGAAACATAATCAATGATTTTAATTATCACTAGTTTTTGCTTGCGGTGTCTGATGTTCCGCCAAGTCTACGAAATAAAACCTATGAACCTAACCTAACTATTTGGAAAATTCATTCAGCTATTTGGACGTAATTAATTGACAAACATCAAAACTTTCGCATTTATTATATTAGTAGAGGATTCGGTGTTATATGTAATACTTTATGGAAACTGGTGATTTGTATTCTTTCTTTCTTTCTAAAGAGTAGAATTCTATAAGTTCCGGATGGACAAGTCTCCGCGATTATGACTACTAAAACCAGCAATCTCTGCCCTCAACAGTGCTGCGATTACAAGCAGACTTTTCTAGTTTATATATGTCATCCAGATTGTCAAAATGCGTTGCGTACTTGAGATTACTGTATCTTTCGACGTGAACCTATCGTGTTATTGTATAGGTTTAATTAGTAGGTAGCCTTAGACTATTGAGACCGACCGCGTTGGTCTTAGCGATCACCAAAGTTAACCAGTGCACGGCTCGGTCGGTCTAAGATTTTTAAACATAGCCCCACACTAGGATTTATTCCTGTGTCGTGGGTGCGTTTACAAACATGAAAATAAACATACACAAATACCCAGACCGGAACAAATAATTGTGGATCACACAAAGATTTGTCCCGTGCGGGCTTAAGCTCTTAACCACTGCGCTAAATCGTCCGTCAAAAGATACATGACCGTGTTTGGCATTTTATATTCGAGCGTCTCCGTACTTCGAAAGGGATACTTAGCTGTTGTTTCCAATTAATATGGTAGTCGTTAAGCCAAGTTGAAAACCTAGACGGTTTGAAATGTTCCTACGGCAGGTGGTCACAAACCTGCCTCCACCAATTTGCATCTTGATTTAAGAGGGATTGCCTTTGCCCGGCAGTGGGATAACGTCATTTATTATATGGAGATGTAAAAGCCTATACCCGGAAAAATTTCAAATCACTATCCTTTTCGTCCCATCTTATACAATATTCTTTTTAATCCGTCAACTCTCTCTTACCTCAAAGAACGATTTGAATTCGTTCACGAGACACATCTGAGGGCCCTGAGGTCATCGTAGAATCTGTAGGTGAAGACACTAACGCATTCTACAAATTTCTGTCCGTCTATGGAATGCGTTGCCTGTATCAGGTAGACATGCACAGTCATCAGCGTTTTTCAAAAAGATGGTCAAAGACCCTATATTTCTGTTTGCTGATAAAATAAGATACATCATAGTCAGTCCTTTTGTGTTATATCTCATGCTCATGGATACATGAGCAGCGCAGGCCAGGGGAAGAGCGAGAGGAGCGGTCGCTCTAGGCGCTAGATGGCAAGGGGCACCGAAAGCCAAATGCAAAAAACCATTTCCAGCAAAACGCCTTTTGATTAAATGCAATAAGTGACGTTTGCAATAAAAGTAGATTTTTTTGACGTCCGGGATGAATTAAAAAAACAAAACAAAAACGCCGTTCGCCTATATTCCCCAAGCGGGGGTGGCAGAGGTGTACTGAGTACACCCACGTTTTGCCGACGATGTTAGGTCCCATGTAATAGGGGGCGAGCCTATTTCCATATACCGGGCACAATTGCAGACTCCGGACTCATACTGGAAAGTTTTTCGTCAGAACAACTTCATTTGTCCGACCTAGGATTTGAACCCAGGACCTCGTGATCACCAAGCGATGCGCTTTGCCACTAGACCAACGAGGTAGAATTATTAGTTATAAAAAATAAAACCGAAGTATAATTAAAAGCGCCAAATCGTGGTTAAAAGCTTAAGCCGCTCCGCACACTGCGTCGATAGTCGTGAGTCGAAGAAACAATTTACGTGAAGTGAAACGGCGACCAAAGAGCTCTGATAGAAAATCTCGATGCACCCTGATAAAGAGCGCTGTAATATATTTTAGATGTGTATTTTAATTATGATGAATGCGATTAATGTATAAGAGTAGGTCTCCATTCCGATCTCGGTCGCGTCTTTATTAAAAAGGCGACATCCCGATACTTTGCGAACGCGCCCTATCATAGAAATCCGCTTATCGTAGCCGTCGCCGACTACGAACCTAACTCCCCTCCTATCAGCCACTACCGACGTCCGCGGCATGTTCTCACCGTCCCTCCCGATGCCCTTACATCCCTTCTTTTGAATACATATACCGCACACAGGATCAGACACCGACCTCGCCGAAGAATATCTTGTCCGCCGGCCGGTGCCGAGCGTACCACGGTGAGACACTTAGTATATGCCCTCCCCCATAGCGACTGCCCAAGCCGAAGCCGTTTCTCCTTGAGGCGCTCTTAAGCTAGTTGCCCTTCTGGCTCGAGCGTAATGGTTGCACGCTCGCCCTCTTGTCCGGTGAAGCAGTAAGGGTCCCGCGGCCAACAGCATAGATCATTCACACACACCCAATAAAAAGTATAATAGTATAAAAGTATCCTATTATTTAAGTACTTATATCTCCCAATAAATGTGAACGCCGCCAACTGCCCTATTGACCTTTCTTTTTGTGTTTTGTATCTAACCAGATTATCTGGAACAAAATGGTGTTAGACGGACGATTTAGCGAAGTGGTTAAGAGCTTAAGCCGCTCTGCCCACTGCGTCTAATAGTCGCGGGTTCGAGTCCCGCACGGGACAAATTTTTGTGTGATCCACAATTATTTGTTCCGGTCTGGGTATTTGTGTATGTGAATTTTCATGTTTGTAAACGCACCCACGACACAGGAATAAATCCTAGTGTGGGGCTACGTTTTTAAAAAAGAAAAAAAAAAGAAAAAAAATAACACCACCTATTGTATCACTGTCTAATTTGACATTTTTGTTTTATAAAATTTGTTGGTGTACAATAAAGTATATTCTATTCTATTCAATTCATAATAATGTGTAATGTCTTTGAACTCCTTGAATCCACGTGTAAATGTACATATGCTATCTTATTATAAATCCCTTTCAGAGCGACTGACATACATTTACAATTTAAGGAGTTTCACTGAAACGATTATTAATTATTCGCTACCATCCATTAATACGTAACGCGGAGCGTTATGATAACTTCTTTTAATCACTTTGTGTTCGGTTAAATGTACTAACGGCCCATATTCGTTATATAATAATATTAGCCCTATTAAGAAACTGTCCCACCGTTAGGCACGGGCCTCCTCTCAAACTGGGAGGGTTTAGGCTATGGCCTAAACCCTGGTGGACTATGGTCCACCACGCCGGCCCAGTGCGGGTTGGCGAACTTTACACACCTTCGAGTAACTCTTAGGCATGCAGGTTTCTTCACGATTTTTTCATTCACCGTTAAGCAAGTGATAGTTAATTTTTAATACGCACATGCTTTTGAAAAGACAGAGGTGTTTACCTGGGTTTGAACCGGAGACCTCTGACTTAGCAGTACAACGGTCTAACCACTAGGCTATCACTGATTTTTCCGATTCGTTATGATCAAATAAATACGCAACAAAACCTTGTAAAATTATCGTTTAATTATTTTGTTCATAATGTGGTTAATGGTACGAAAGGGTCCTTATTCGCTATGAACACTGTGAAATGATTATGTGATGGTACTCCAGTGGCATAGGATCGTAACACAAAGATAGTGTAACGTGATGCGTTTGGTCATAGCAAAATAAGCTATAGAATGATACCGTCGCCGAGATATGCACTTGTTTGTATTCGAGGTGATTGCTCTGGCATTCTATCTTGTCTAAAGGTAGGTTTTATTAATGTTTTACAAATGAAAACCTTTATTTGTTTGTTGATTGATGAAAATTTTGTCAGTATAAAATTAAAATATATTTACGTCCCCGTTAAAAGTATACGCGGACAGGAACCTTACATTTTTCTGGGGATTCCGGGATAAGACGTATCCTATGCGTTAATCCAGGTAATAAACTATACGTATGCCGAATTTCATCCAAATTCGTTCAGCTGTTTTGCGTGATTGAGTAACAAACATCCAAACATCAATAAACAAACATTCGCATTTATAATATTAGTAGAATTAGTATAATACTAGCTGTAACCGCAACTTCCTGCGCGTTATTTTCAGGCGTATATTTCACACCCTTAATTTTTTTTCAGGAGACTAAAGTTAGCTGATGTACTTCTCCTGATATAAAATCTATTTCCTCGCCAAATTTGATCAAAATCAGCGGTTTGGGCGTGAAAAGGTAACAGTCAAACAGACAGATTGAGTTACTTTTGAATTTATAATAGTATGGATAAACATAATCGTGAAGGTCACATTCGCGTGAAATGGTGTCAAGAACGTTCGCTGCATTTCCTCTAGGAATAAGTCAGTTTCCTTATCACCTGGCGATTTGTCTAGGTATTGTTGAAAACTTCGATGCTGAACATGGTCCAAACATTTTTATGACAAATGACACTTTTTTTTCTTTGTTATTTGTGTTGTTGTTTTTAACATGGCACAATTGGCTTTGTGTGAAGTTCCGCGGTTACAGCGACAGAGTTGGGAAAAGATTTAATCGCGGTTTTTAAGTTCCTCACATTTTGAGTACTCTACAGCACCCATGGTTACGGGAGGGACTAAGGTGTTTGACGTTCAAAAGTCATTGTTATTTCGGAGTAGCTTAGGGCAGTGTTTTCCAATTACTGGCAAGCGCATCCCTGGGGGTACGTAAAGTTACATGAAGGGTGCGCAGAAAAAAATATTTGGGAACCAGTGCCTTAGGGAGATTAATTTATATGCATTTGAAATTTCAATTGATTGCTTCATCACTTAAAGAAACCGACACTGTAGAGCGAAGATCCAACGCAAAACTCCGACGGAGTCCCGCTCAGTTTTAGCCACTGGCATGCGACATTGGTAAATAATATCGTTTATATCAAAACATCCCTCAATAAGCAAGAACCGAATAAAAGCTCTTAAGTTGGTAAAAGTAAAGTGCTCATCAAATAATCAGGGGGCTTAGCACGAAAACGTTGACGCTAGCGAGTAATTGTACTGTCACGTTCATGTTTATTTAGTAACTTTGTGGTGTGACAAGGATGGCATTTCAATTCGCTTGTGTCACATAATGTCAATCTTTTCATGCTAAACTCTCCGTTGTGTACCATTATGTGACGGATGATTTAGCGCAGTGGTTAAAAGCCTAAGCCGCTCCGCCCTGTGTCTAATAGTCGCGAGTTCGATTCACGCACGTGACAAATCTTTGTGTGACCCACAATTCTGGTCTAGGTATTTATGTATGTGAATTTTCATGTTTGTAAACGCACTCGGTACATTATGTGACGTTGTGTCGCTTTCGTCAATCGTTGTCGTCACATAATGTACTGAGTGACAGGGACAGCCGATTATCTCCCTCTTTAGCCGGTGTGCATTATTTACTGATGCTTACCGTATGACTTTGATATAAATGTTTAAAATGCGATCCGGCCTTTAAACCTTGTGTTTACTAGACACACGTTCAATCAACTTGTCTGTCTCCGCTATTTGTAGATTTTTTTAAGTGCAAATGGAATAAATATTACCATACTGAATAAAATATTACTAGTTAATAGGCACCTTGATCTATTCTAACAAGAGCAAGTGCAAAGGGTTCTTTTCTCAAGTTAATTTCACTCGATCGAAGCTTACAAGCTGAAATTCAGTAGCATAAAGAAACTCTCGCAATATATTTAATATCGTTTTACTGGTATTGAACTAAGCTGTTTACACTCTACAAAATTATTGGTTTTTATACTTAAACATAAATTCTGAATAATATTTGCGTTTAATGTTTCAAAAGTGAGTCTTTTTCCACTTACTATTGGAAGTAACTTAAAATTAAACTTATTATTAAAGTAAAGGAGTATTTTGTACCATTTTGTGGAAATATGTACCTATCTAAATAAAGGAAAACCTCATTTTGGTAGTTTGCTAAGCATATATATATACAATACAATACAATACAATACTCTTTATTGTACACCATCAAAATTATAAAAAAAAACATGTAAAATAAGACACTGATACAATAGGCGGTCTTATTGCTAAGAGCAATTTCTTCCAGACAACCTGGTTAAATACAAAATACTAGAAAAAAAAAAAAAAGTAATCAGGGCAGTTGGTGGCGTACGCTATCATTGGTATATACAAGTACTGAAATTTGCATAAAAGATAAATAAATACATATATACGTAAATAAGTACAAAACATATTTAACTACATACATACTTACAAAAAAGTATAACAAAAAGGGACTGACTATGATGCATCATATTTTGTCAGCAAGTAGAGAGATAGTGGTCTTTGACCATCTTTTTGAAGGAAGCTGACGACTGTGCACGTCTGACTGATACAGGCAATGCATTCCACAAGCGGACAGCTTGAACTGTGAAGGATTTATCAAAGAAATTTGTGGAATGCATTGGCGTTTTCAGCTTTAGATTCTCCGACGACCTTAGGGACCTCAAATGTGTCTCGTGAAGGAATTCAAATCTTTCTTTTAGGTAAGAGGGAGTTGACGGATTAAACAGGATACTGTATAAAAGAGATAATATATGAGCATTCCGGCGAAGGCGAATTGGTAACCACTTGAGCTTTGAGCGAAATTCTGAGACATGGTCATATTTGCGTAAACCAAATATGAACCTTATACAGACATTTTGAAGTCGCTCAAGTTTGTTAAGTTGGTTTTCGGTAAGATCTAGATAGCTAGCGTCTGCATAATCAATTATAGGAAGAAGAAGGGATTGTGCGAGTGCAATTTTAGTGGTTGTAGGAAGAAAATTGCGTAGCCTCCTCAGTGAGCCAGTGGATGCAAATATTTTCCGACTAAGTTCTTGCAGTTGTGGACCCCATGTCAGATTGGTGTCAATGTGAATCCCCAAATTTTTCACAGTATTACTTACTGGTATGGTAATCCCATCAAACATGATTTGGGGAAGTTGTGACCAGTCAACGCGTCCAGTAAATCTGGAGCTACCAACAACAATTACCTGAGTCTTACAAGGATTGACTTTAAGGCCGTAGCATTTGCTCCATTCACATATCTTAGTTAAATCGTGATTAATAGTGCTAACAGCCTCTGACAACCTGGCCAACGGAGCTTGAGTGTAGATTTGAAGATCATCTGCATAAAGGTGGTAAGAAGAAAGTAGCTGGTTGGGAATAGAGTTAATAAAAACCGCAAAAAGTAAAGGGGATAGAACGCCACCCTGCGGTACACCGGCACTGGTGTTACACCACGAGGAATAAGTTTCATCGATGCAAATACGTTGCCGGCGGCCAGACAGGTAGTTTCGAAACCAATCAATTGCCGTTGGAGATATGTTAATAGAGCGCAGCAGTCCAATGAGAATGTCAAAGTCTACGGTGTTGAAGGCATTGCTAAAGTCAAGCAATGTAAGAATAGTTAAATTGCCATTCTCCATGCCTAATCTTATATCGTCCGTAATATTTACCAGAGCAGTAACAGTGCTATGACCAGGACGAAAACCAGACTGGAAAGGATTAAGAAGGGAGTTTCTGTTGAGGAAACTACTCAGTTGGTCATGGACAAGGCGCTCAAGCACCTTGGATAAAAAAGGTAAAATGGATATTGGGCGAAAATCGGAAACAGATGAGGGATTGGGTTTTTTGGGTAATGGTATTATTTGGGCGTATTTCCACGGTGCTGGAAAGTTACCAGTGGATATAGAATGATTGAAGATATGAGAGATGATGGGAAGGATTTCGTCGAGGATAGGAAGGATAATATTACGGCTGATACAATCGCTGCCGACAGCGTTGGATGTGATCGACTCTATGCTCTTTTTAACATCACAATCGGTAAATTGTATAAAGAAAAATGGAGAATAATCGGGTGTCGGAGTAGATGAAAGAGAGTTTAGTGTGTTTAATTTTGCAGTCTTATCGACGTTAGGTGAAGCAGAGAAGTGTTTATTGAGATGATCGATATCTAAATCTTTAGGAATGTTATCTTGGCGTGCTTTACCGACACCCATTGATTTTAAAAATTTCCAAACTTTTTTTGGATTTCCATTTTGTACAGATGTATGGATATGTTGGCGTTGGGCATCCCTACACACCTTGTTGCAGAGATTTCGGGTGGCAACGTAATTATTCCAATTGTTGTCAGTAGATCTAGCTTTAAATTTGGATTTGGTTGCCACTTTTTTGTTCATTAATATCTTGATCTCATCAGTCAACCAAGGAGCTGGAAGATGCTTAACTCTAACAGGGCGAATAGGAGCGTGAACGTCAAATAAACTAATTAAAGTAGAAGTAAAAATATGCACTTTGTCATCTAATGAGTGAGATGATAACAATGACTCCCAGTCAATGTTAGCGGCATCCTTTCTAAGTGTCTCAAGATTAATACCACTAAAATTGCGCTGCAGGAGAATTTTAGCTCTGGCCTTAGGTGGCCGGACTCTGTAGGATAAGAAGACTAAATCATGATAAGAAAAAGCGTCGGCTGAGCACTGGCCGTGTTTAGCGACATGATCAGCCGACGACACGAGAATAAGGTCAAGAAGAGAAGGAGTTGAACTGGGGAAATTATGAGTAGCTTGAAGTGGGAGAATGTGTAGATTACAGGATCCAAGAACAGTGCGTAGATTGGAAGAACGGAAATCGTTTTTGAGCAGACATGTGTTGAAATCTCCCATTATGATACTATGACTGTAAGAAGGGACTAAGTTTTCTAAGAGATTTTCAAAAGAGGAAAAGAAATCTATGCGTGACGAGGGACAATAGTAAACACCAAGAAGTACTTTGGAATGATGAAGTCCGATTTCAACGAAAAGATGCTCACCAGCATGTGCCGGAGGTGGTTGCGTCGATAAATCAACTAAAGAAAAAGGAATGTTAGATCGCAGATATATCGCAACACCACCCCCAGCGCCAACAGCACGATCGTTCCTAATGAGGTTGAAACCGGGAAGCAAATATTGAGAGGAAGGGAGACACGGCTTTAGCCAAGATTCAGATATAAGAATAGCGTGGATATTTTTACAGTCAAAGTTTGCCAGCATATCGGAAAAATGAGCCGGAATACTTTGGGCATTAATGTGAATGACATTAAAGTTCCTAGGGACGTCGGAAAAAGTTGATATTAAAGTATCAGCAAGCGATGGAATCGATGGTATACTAACGAAACTTTCTTCACTGCTTTCTACAGAAATGAACGTTTCGTTATCGCTGTAACTGTCATAGTCAGACATGATAATAAGCATAAAATATTATACACAATATACTACTGTACAATAGAACAGGTACGAATATATGATATAAAAAATTATAATGTATATACGCGTTTATAAAATACTAAAACTCAAATTGCTAAGTGGCTATAAACCAACAATAGATGTATCCACCTGCCGAGCGTTTTTTATAACAAGAACGAATAGAATAAAAACAAAAATAATAACAATTGCACATAAAAACAATAAAAAAAAACTAATTTGTGTTGTAAATTTGACTTGGCACAATATAATATTGTGTCAATGCTGCACGGTAACGAAACATAACCAATTACAATCAATTTTGATCAAACTTGATATAACTAAACGAAATGGACTTCACGTGACATTGACAGTAGATTGACATGGAAATGACTTTGAGTTTACAACTTTCACTAAAAAGGTACAATACAATTATTAACATACACAAAACACGGTCACAAAATGAAGGTGTAATGAAAAAATAAAATTGTAGTGGGTGTAGGTAGACAAGTAATATGTGTATAAGTGTCGACTTGCCTAGTTATATACTACTAGACCCACAAGAAACATTAATAAAAGATGATAACACATGCGATACACGGACCGTCACTTTTTCGATTGATTAGCCCGCCTGGATCTCGCCGCCGCTCCAGCAACCGTCCTCGCAACAGGCAACTTGGCAGGGTCACGATCCAAAACGTTAAGGTCTGCAAGAGACTGTACGCGAACACGCGCTTCGTCCGAGTCGAGAACATAAACTTCTCCATCCCGAGTCCAACATCACGGCACACCAAACTTAGCCCTGGCTGCGAGGAACAAGTTATGTCGCGGCTTAGTAAGAAACTCGGAGATCGTGATCCCCGAGCCCTTTAGTTTTGTCTTCGCGAACCAAACCTTACTGCGGGCAGCCTGGTCGCTGAACTTAACAAGGATGGGCCTACATCTCTGCGTGGGTCGCCCCAGCCTGTGACACCGACGCATGGTGTCCGCATCGATGTTGCTGACTCCTAGGTGGGTCCGAACAATATCCGTCACAGTCTGGATGGCATCCTCCTTGCTGTTTTCTGGTACACCATGCAGCAGGAGAATCTTTCTTCGACTTCGCATCTCCATGACGTCCATTGTTCGAGCCAGCATGGTCATCTGCTGCTGTAGACTGTTGAGAGCTTCAATGACAAATCCTCGAAATGAGTGAAACTCTGCTGCTAGACCCACATCTGGCGATGAAGTACCAGGAGAATTGTGCAGTGCAGTCTCAAATTCCACCATCTTCTTGTGGAACATGTCGGACATTTGTGACATAGTGTTTTGTAGTGCTTCCATTATAAATTAGGTGGTTGTATATAGGAAATTACACTTTTCGGCAGGTAAATGATTTCAGTTATTCATTTAAGGTATTATTTATGTATAGTTTATATGTATAACTTGGTAATTTAATAATTAAATGCGGAGCTCACAAATATATATATATATATATATATATATATATAGCAAATTCGAACGTTTCCAATATATCTAGTGCACAGTTGCTTAGCTACATGGTCTAAAAATATTCTGCTTAACTCATTGAATTGAAGTAATCGCAGGTTTGATTCTTGCCCAGGACATTGCATACTAAGTAATCCCTTACATATGGTGTATGAGATTTTGTAAACGCCGATTCATGATACCTCACTAATTCCTAGTGGAAAACTTGGAGTTTGTAACTAGTAGCTATATCAAAAAGCCTCAGGCTATGTCACAATCATAAAGTCAAGCATGTTAAGCATGACAAGCGCTGAAATACAGCCTAATTAGCCCTATACCGACCGTTAACACGGTCATCATCTTAATAAATACGGCCGTACGTCGGGTGACATCATCCTGCATCGAAGATGCCTCGCTACGGAAGCGGGTCACATGATATAAATAAGTGACAGGAGCTACCTGGTAACTTATACCAGTCATAACTGGACTAGAAACAAATATAATCGGAATAAGACCTTGTTTATTCTGTTCTTGCATCTGGAGAATTTGTTTAAATCCGCAAGTTGGAAAATACACATACTGACTGACACACACATACACACATACACATGCTCACCCACCCATATATGTACACGCCCCACACACACACACACACACACACACACATGTACGCATGCATATACAAGGTGACCCGGAATAGGGGTATAATGTCGAAAGTTTTGTTTTTTACTTTTCTATGAAAGAAAAATTTCGTGAAAAATAAAAAGTTGCATAACAAACATTGTTTAGATTAACGCAATACATAATGAATCACTGTAATTAATCCGCACTATTATGTGAAATTATTAAAAAAATCCTCCTATGATAATATTATGCCCAGTACAAAATACTTGGCACGATTCCTAGAATTGTACACTTGTTACTAAGTTAAATCGATGAGTGTAGTTTTAAGTTATAGTTAAGCAGCGAATCAAAAAAAAAAAAACTATTTGGCTAAATGACGGCCTATTAGCTCCTAATTAACTTTAGTGTGTTCTACACATCGATATATTATAATAAAATATAAACTTTAAGAGCAAACCACTAGCTCTCCAATTGTTAAATTTAAGATGATTTTTTTTATTTTTTTATAAAAACTAGGATTAATTCCTGTGTCGTGGGCGCGTTTACAAACATGAAAATTCACATACACAAATACCCAGACCGGAACAAATAATTGTGGATCACACCAAGATTTGTCCCGTGCGGGAATCGAACCCGCGACTATTAGACACAGTGGGCGGGGCGGGCTAAGCCCTTAACTACTGCGCTAAATCGTCCGTCAAGTCCAATTGCAAACGTGAATGACCTTAAGAATTTTCGTTTGAAAATTTTCCTTAGCTGCTAACCGTGACAAGATAGGACTGCCCCAAATTGATTATTCCAAATAAAAAAGTCATTAATACAATTTGTAGTCTTAAGCTACCATTTTTTTTTTTTTTTTTTTTAAGTAATAATAATAACATACCCACTCCGATGTTAATTAATAGAGAATAGAGAAGTTAATAGAGAATTTATAATTTACATTAAAATCGGCCGTTTGAATTTATTTTTTTTTGGGATTTATGTTCACGACATTATTATCTTTATTTTCATGTATACTATTTACTTACAAATCGGAAACTCGGCCGTTGATTCTTTAAGAATCTACTGTAAATCAGACGTATTTTTGGGAGTTCACCGTTATGTGAACAGCAAATACGGGCCCAGACCATTGCTCAAGGTACCTTAGGCTGCACCTGATTAAACGTGGTGTGTTATGATAATACTTAATGTAGTTGCAGTGGCACGCAGAATAAGATTTATCCTAACCCGCCGCGTTTTGGTCGTAGCAAATAACGGTACTGTGATATATTTTCCATATTATATCGAGTAAATGCATAATAGACAATCAAACGAACTTAACAAGTGAAGTTCGATCGATATTATATGAGTACGCTTCATTCGAAGATATATTAACAAATGGTAGTACCTTTATTATGCTGGCAACATCGCACGAAAAAACAAATCATTCAAACTGACAACCGTCACCTCGTGGTAGGAGCGAGGCACATCCTCATTCTTTAGAGAAAAACACAAAATTTTCCTCGGGTTTTGGGTGGGGCGGAAAATATATCTTCGAATGAAGCATACTCATATAATATCGATCGAACTTCACTTGTTAAGTTCGTTTGATCGTCTATTATAATTCGCCGCTTCATTCTTCAGATATATTAACAAATGGTAGATGTTAAGAGATAAAATTTTATGACAGTAAAATACAGCTCTACAAACACAAATGTATTTATAACTACGAGGATATTAAAGTACTGTTTTAGTATAATTAACAAATTTTTGTAAATAATAAGCAATCATGTACATACATGATATTTGATGATTTAATTAAAGGAAACCAGGGTTGAGTTGGCCAATATGGAAATATTAAAATACCTTCTGCTTTATAATTAATAATTCTTTATATACATTTTAAAATCAAAGAAAATGGTGGGAATGCATAAAAAAACATATTGCCCCAATTTAGGGTGAATGCATCTACTGTAATTGCGTCAGGGTCTTGTCTCCAAGAGACATATGTTTTGCATTTAGCATTGGTGCGTGAGGCAAAAATGTCTATTTCCGGTTCACCGAAAGATGCTATAATGTTCTGATATTCTAAGTCAGATAGTTGCAACTCAATGGCAGGATTCATTTTCCTAGACTCTAGATCCGCTTCAACGTTATCTTTTGTGTTAATATATGAAGCAAACAACCTCTCTTTTCACACCATTACCAGATTTCTCTGGTTAAGTCATTGAGATGGAGAAATTGAACTCCTTCCATTCGATTAATATAACTAAGGGCTGTTGTGTTGATGACGCGTAACAAAATGTTACAATCGTGTCTATCTCTGGCAAAACATTTTAGACCCAAGAAAACAGCTAGTAATTATATGGAGCTTACTCACACTAGTCTTCCACCCACCGTTTACACGATTGCCGTTGCAATAGGCACCCCAGCTGGTCTTAGACGCGTTCGTAAATATTTCTAAGACGAAATTCGGTGCTATGAGGGGGTTCGATGTAAATGTAACATTTTTTGACCACCACTCTAAATCTGATATAATGTCTGCGGCTGGTCTAAATTTAGCGTCGTAACTATGATGTTCGATTCAAGCCAAAAATTTTTGCCTCTCTAGTTTTTTAGTATAAAGCTAACCACATCTTACAGCTGGGCAGGCTGATGTAAGTACACCTATCAAACGTGCAAAATCTCTTATGTTACATACTGGTAAGCGAATGAATTTCTCTACTAATTGTATAATATTCCTACGTTTGTCTAGGGGAAGTGACAATGACATGTCTACCGAATTATATATGAATCCCAAATATTTGCAACATTGTTGTGGGTTTAACGAGCTTTTATCATAATTTATTACGAAACCCAAGCATTTTAGTAATTTAATAGTTTCCTGAATATTTTTTAAGCATTCTTCATACGAGTCCCCAATACATAAAATGTCATCGAGATATAAAATCAATTTATAATATAATTAAATTAGTCACTACTTCTTTCATAATTTTTGTGAAAGTTCGAGGTGCTATAGACAAACCGTAAGGCATGGCCTGAAATTCCTAAAGGATGTTTTCCGAATTAAAATTCTCAAAGTGGAACCGTAGGTATTTACGATGCGACTTATGTATCGGAACTAATAAGTAAGATTCTCTAAGGTCTATGGTGGCCATATAAGTATTTGTTCGTACCATTTTAGATGTAGTCCTGTGATCTTCCATTTTAAAATGGGAATTATTTAATTGTTTGGACAAAATGATTTAATTGTTTAAGGTTGGACAATAGCAGACTTACCCGAATTATTCTTAGATTCTGATGACACAATCCTGCAACGATATAGTATAAGTTTTTTCATTTTTCAGTAGCACTTCGTTTGGGCATGGCGACAATGTTATAAAGCGTGTGCTTGTTGCCGCGCACGAATTAAGAATGAGGATTTGCCTCGCTCCTACCACGAGTGCGATGTTGCCAGCATAATAAAGGTACTACCACATCTGCAGAATGAAGCGGCGAAATATAATCTCTTATTTAGAGATTCACAGTTTGATTATGAATAATTTAATTAGTTTTATTTTTGTACATACCTATAGTTTTACAAATTGTCCGAAATAACTGATGAAATATTTTTCTTCTGTGAGAAAAACTTCGCTACCTATTAGTTATGCTACTTATTACTTATTGGGGATTCTTTGTTTTCAAACCTCAAACTTAGATAAATTATTTTATATTAACTTACAAAATTTCAAATTACATTTTCTTTTTATCTAATCTAACTATTAATCTACCACTGAATCAGAACGCGGCTTCCACTGAGAAAAAACTCAGCGGGGTTATCTTTTTTATTTAATTCTCTTTTTTCCTTTTCTTTTTTTTAATCATATTGTGGGTACAATGTTTAGGTTACAATTAAGAAGTTTACGATCTAGCTCAAGTGTAGTGCCTTCCGAACGAGATATGAGACAAAGGATGTTATTTCTAATAAGTAAGTGTCTAAAGGATACCAGATAGACTAGTCTCCACAAGCAGCACCCGTTCACGAGTATGACTACTGGAACCGCCATCACTCCCCTCGAACATATTGAAAGGAAAAGAATGACCTGCGCCATAAAGCCACCGCAAGCAAAGACATTATAGTGAGCATGACCAAACCAAAACCCCGAAGACGGTGGTCAGATTTGTAAGAACTATATTGTAAATATAATTAAACTAGTTGTAAACATAAAAGCGCGGATAGCGATGACAATTCCTGGATTCCAATTCTAATTAAACAAAAACGCTAACAGTGACTGACTGACAAACAACGCAAACTAAACCGGTGTATCGAAAACGTGACATTTTGCAAAGGAGTCCCTTATATAACGTAAATGAGTTATGAGAAAGGGTATTTAAAAATTCATCCCACGAGCGATTTAAGATATATCTATGGAAGATCTATCAGGTACACATCCACTACTTACTTAAAGAAAATCCTGATTATCCCTTCAAAGGTTTGGGATTAGTTCCAAAAGGCTATTCAGAGGTATCCGACATACACTCGACACTACATTCTCACGACATTAGTGTCGTGAGAATTTATTATTGTAATTCCTTCGTAAAAAACATCGAATCTGTACCTAGGTACATTAATTAACTTTGACGTAGATCTCAAATCAGAATAACTGGGTGTATAACAGAGGACAAATAAAATTCATATTTTGTATCGCATAAGAACTCTTTAACATAAGTTTTTTAAAAATAGGTACGGCTTAACCTTTTTACACGACCGGAGAGTCTACGCGCCCCCCAGCCCACTCCCGAAGGCAGTGCAATCTCAGGGCGTCCCAGAAAACGTTACAGATTTTGTTGGACCAAATAAAATGGTGGGAATGCATAAAAAAACATATTGCCCCAATTTAGGGTGAATGCATCTACTGTGATTGCATCAGGGTTTTGTCTCCAAGAGACATATGTTTTGCATTTAGCATTGGTGCGTGAAGCAAAAAGGTATATTTCCGGTTCACCGAAAGATGCTATAATGTTCTGATATTCTAAGTCAGATAGTTGCAACTCAATGTCAGGATTCATTTTCCCAGACTCTAGATCCGCTTCAACGTTATCTTTTGTGTTAATATATGAAGCAAACAACCTCTCTTTTCACACACACACACACACACACACACACACACACACACACACACACCACACACACACACACACACCGTCACGCCTATATTCCCCAGAGGGGGTGGCAGAGGTGTACTGAGTACACCCACGTTTCGCCGACGATGTTAGGTCCCATGTAATGGGGGGCGAGCCTATTGCCATATACCGGGCACCATTCCAGACTCCGGACTCATACTGGGAATTTTTCGTTAGAAAAACTACATTTCTCCGACCTAGGATTTGAACCCAGGACCTCGTGATCGCAAAGCGATGCGCTTTGCCACCAGACCAACGAGGCAGTCACACCATTACCAGATTTATCTGGTTAAGTCATTGAGATGGGGAAATTGAACTCCTCCCATTCGATTAATATAACTAAGGGCTGTTGTGTTGTCGACGCGTAACAAAATGTTTCAATCGTGTCACTCTGGCAAAACATTTTAGACCTAAGAAAACAGCTAGTAATTATATGGAGCTTACTCACACTAGCCTTCTACCCACCGTTTACACGATTGCCGTTGCAATAGGCACCCCAGCCGGCCTTAGACGCTTTCGTAAATATTTCTAAGACGAAATTCGGTGCTATGAGGGGGTTCGATGTAAATGTAACATTTTTTGACCACCACTCTAAATCTGATATAATGTCTGCGGCTGGTCTAAATTTAGCGTCGTAACTATGATGTTCGATTAAAGCCAAAAAATTTTGCCTCTCTAGTTTTTTAGTATAAAGCTAACCACATCTTACAGCCGGGCAGGCTGATGTAAGTACACCTATCAAACGTGCAAAATCTCTTATGTTACATACTGGTAAGCGAATGAATTTCTCTACTAATTGTATAATATTCCTACGTTTGTCTAGGGGAAGTGACAATGACATGTCTACCGAATTATATATGAATCCCAAATATTTGCAACATTGTTGTGGGTTTAACGAGCTTTTATCATAATTTATTACGAAACCCAAGCATTTTAGTAATTTAATAGTTTCCTGAATATTTTTTAAGCATTCTTCATACGAGTCCCCAATACATAAAATGTCATCGAGATATAAAATCAATTTATAATATAATTAAATTAGTCACTACTTCTTTTATAATTTTTGTGAAAGTTCGAGGTGCTATAGACAAACCGTAAGGCATGGCCTGAAATTCCTAAAGGATGTTTTCCGAATTAAAATTCTCAAAGTGGAACCGTAGGTATTTACGATGCGACTTATGTATCGGAACTAATAAGTAAGATTCTCTAAGGTCTATGGTGGCCATATAGGTATTTTTTTGTACCATTTTAGCTGTAGTCCTGTGATCTTCCATTTTAAAATGGGAATTATGGACAAAATGATTTAATTGTTTAAGGTTGGAAAATATCAGACTTACCCGAATTATCCTTAGATTCTGATGACACAACCCTGCGACGATATAGTATAAGTTTTTTCATTTTTCAGTAGCACTTCGTTTGGGCATGGCGACAATGTTATAAAGCGTGTGCTTGTTGCCGCGCACGAATTAAGAATGAGGATTTGCCTCGCTCCTACCACGAGTGCGATGTTGCCAGCATAATAAAGGTACTACCACATCTGCAGAATGAAGCGGCGAAATATAATCTCTTATTTAGAGATTCACAGTTTGATTATGAATAATTTAATTAGTTTTATTTTTGTACATACCTATAGATTTACAAATTGTCCGAAATAACTGATGAAATATTTTTCTTCTGTGAGAAAAACTTCGCTACCTATTAGTTATGCTACTTATTACTTATTGGGGATTCTTTATTTCAAACATCAAACTTAGATAAATTATTTTATATTAACTTACAAAATTTCAAATTACATTTTCTTTTTATCTAATCTAACTATTAATCTACCACTGAATCAGAACGCGGCTTCCACTGAGAAAAAACTCAGCGGGGTTATCTTTATTATTTAATTCTCTTTTTTCCTTTTCTTTTTTTTAATCATATTGTGGGTACAATGTTTAGGTTACAATTAAGAAGTTTACGATCTAGCTCAAGTGTAGTGCCTTCCGAACGAGATATGAGACAAATGATGTTATTTCTAATAAGTAAGTGTCTAAAGGATACCAGATAGACTAGTCCCCACAAGCAGCACCCGTTCACGAGTATGACTACTGGAACCGCCATCACTCCCCTCGAACATATTGGAAGGAAAAGAATGACCTGCGCCATAAAGCCACCGCAAGCAAAGACATTATAGTGAGCATGACCAAACCAAAACCCCGAAGACGGTGGTCAGATTTGTAAGAACTATATTGTAAATATAATTAAACTAGTTGTAAACATAAAAGCGCGGATAGCGATGACAATTCCTGGATTCCAATTCTATTTAACAAAAACGCTAACAGTGACTGACTGACAAACAACGAAACTAAACCGGTGTATCGAAAACGTGACATTTTGCAAAGGAGTCCCTTATATAACGTAAATGAGTTATGAGAAAGGGTATTTAAAAATTCATCCCACGAGCGATTTAAGATATATCTATGAAAGATCTATCAGGTACACATCCACTACTTACTTAAATAAAATCCTGATTATCCCTTCAAAGGTTTGGGATTAGTTCCAAAAGGCTATTCAGAGGTAATACATTCTCACGACATTAGTGTCGTGAGAATGTATTATTGTAATTCCTTCGTAAAAAACATTGAATCTGTACCTAGGTACATTAATTAACTTTGACGTAGATCTCAAATCAGAATAACTGGGTGTATAACAGAGGGCAAATAAAATTCATATTTTGTATCGCATAAGAACTCTTTAACATAAGTTTTATAAAAATAGGTACGGCTTAACCTTTTTGCACGACCAGAGAGTCTACGCGCCCCCCAGCCCACTCCTGAAGGCAGTGCAATCTCAGGGCGTCCCAGAAATCGTTACAGATTTTGTTTATAAAAATTATATGAATTGATACTTAAAACGTGTTATCTCAAAACGGAATTAAAAATTATACTATGATCGATTAAATTTAATTCAATTCAGACTTCTTTAAATAAGGGCTCGTTCAACTAGTGTTGGATATTTACGTTAATTCCGATTCTTTACTTATTTTTTGTCCCATGTCAGGTGCCTATTCTTAAAAATATTTTCCCAGAAGTAGTTTCACTCTCTGTCTAACCCACAAGGGTACTCTCGCGATAACATAGATAGATAGTTTCTATCTATCTATAACCTCACGCCAGATCCCTTGCGGGGTAGGCAGAGAGTACAGAGTTCCAACAGGTTCTTTCCTTACACACCTCTCTGGCTTCCTCGACTCTCATAGTTCGTCTCATACACGCTCGCCGGTTACGAAGACTCTTGACTTTTCCATCAGATAAGACATAAGACTCGGTTTATTTGGCCGTGTTATTACTCTCTGCCTACCCCGCAAGGGATCTGGCGTGAGGTTATAGATATAGATATATATATATATATATATATATATATATATATATATATATATATATATATATATATATAGATCTCCCTGCCGTAATCGGCTATGGCGACCCGAGACAAATCAACTGCGAGCGTAAGCTCGAATGTGACTCGCAAAACCGAATTTGTTCTTAAAAATTCGGTCACATGACTGACAGTAGAATTGGCCTTCGTTGTGGTAAGTAAAATTGTAGGAGGGCTTAGGACGAGTCTTTTGTAATTGCCGTTTAGCGTCAAGCTGTGATGGACGATCCATTTCAAATTCAGTGACGCATGTTTTGACTCGACGTCGCCATTCCCACTTTTTTGGTGGTATACTACAAGCCATCAAATGGCGCTTGAGCACGACCCTGTAACGTAAATATTGCCCACCTTGATTGCGTTTACCAGAAGAGAATTCTGAGTAAAACACAGATTTGGGCAATCTGCAGTCGTCCATACGCCAAAGGTGTCCACACCATCTCAGTTGGGCTTTTGTGAGCAGCGATTCTATGTCGAGCATGCCCGAGCGACGCAACACTTCCGTATTGGAAATACGGTCCTGCCATTTAATGCGTAAATAGGAACGTTAACACCGCATATGAAACGTGTCCAATTTTCAGATGTCATCTTTATACAGGCACCAAGTTTCCATAGCATACAAAAGTATGGGAAGGACTAGCCTGTACACCGAAAGTTTTGTTTGCAGGTTAAGGTCATGCGATTTTCAAACACGGTCGTTAAGGCGCCCAAAGGTAGCGGCAGCATTAGCTATTCTAGCAGGTATTTCGGAGGCAAGAGTGTTATCATTTCTTATTTGGCTACCAAGATATCTGAAACCAGGAACTACTTCAAGTGACTTCCCTGCAACAGTGATGTCAACTAAGCCAGCGTCGCAGCCTCGAGGTGGTTGAGTGAGTGAATGCTATCCGCCATTAAACATACGCCATCGGCAAAGAGTACTTTCATGACAGAGAGCTTCTAAGTCAAATACACTTTTGTTCGTCCGAACATTTAATTCAACAAACCCATGACATTTTTCAAAGGCGTTATTCATCACTGCAGCGAAGTATAAAGCGAAGAGTGTCGGAGCCGTTACACATGCCTGTTTTACACCGCTTTTAACTGGAAAAAGGTCTGAGAATTCATTTTCATGTTGAACTTTGCCTAACATGTTGTCATGAAATTGCTTTATTAAGTTTATGAATTTCTCAGGATAGCCAGACTTGCGCAGAACCATCCAGAGAGCTTCACGTGGCACGCGATCAAATTCCTTTTCAAGGTCAACAAAGCACATATAGAGGTGGTGATTTTGTTCTAAACATTTCTCCTGTATTTGTTTTACAACAAATATTGCATCAACCGTGCCTCTACATGGACGGAAGCCACATTGACTCTCTGGCAGCACCTGTTCTGAAAGGCGTCTTAAACGGGTATTGATAATGTGTGCCAGAATTTTTCCTGCTGTAGAAAGGAGAGATATACCTGTGTAGGAATTGCAGTCAGAAATTTCACCCTTCCTTTATACAGTTTACAAATGAAGGCATCCTTCCAATCTTGCGGAACTATTTCAGCTCCTAGATTTTCAAAATTAGCTTATATAGCTCGTTATTAATATTTGGACCGCCGTCCTTGTAAATTTCTGCTGACAGACTATCCGAGCCAGGTGTTTTAGCATGTTTTAGTTTTTTCACTGCTGTAATGTATTCGTCATAATCGGGTAGTGTCGCTAGGTCCTCAGATATTGGCTCGTTCTTAAGACTATTTATATAGACCAAATCAGTACTTTGCGCAACAGGATTCAAACGTCATTAAAGTGTTCCGCCCAACGAGCATGTATATCTTTCTGGTCTGTAAGACGTCTTTCCCTATTGCGCTTGTAGATCGGTACTGTTTTTCTTCACTTTGGGTAAAAAACCGCCTGTATAGCCTCAAAAAATTTGCCTGTCTGGTTTGTATCAGCATATTGCTGCATCTGTTTAGATTTTTCTACCCACCGGCTATCTTTTAGCTTACGCATCTGTTTTTTCAATGCCTTTTGAGCAGCTCTTATGTTTTCAGTGTTGGAGCTCTTTACAACACGTCTAAAGTTTTCTATAAAGTCCATTATCACTGGATCCGAATCATCAAACCAATCTTGATGTTTCTTGGTTGGTTTTCCTAAGGTTTGTAAGGCGCACTTATGAAGATTCGTGGCGTACATTTTTTTTGCTTGCTTGTTGCTTTGAATGTAATACGCATTTTAGATCTTATAAGGCGATGGTCGGTCCAGCCATGTGCACCCCTCATTGGCCCTGTAATCAGAACATCTCTGATGACTTTTTTCCGTACAATTATGTAGGCTAGGAGATGCCAATGTTTAGATCTTGATTTTTCGGGTAAACGGAAGTATTGGTAATGCCAAGGTTGAACTCCGCACATAGTGTCAGAAGGTCTAAGCCATTGGCATTACACCTTCCAATGCCATGATGTCCAATTACACCATCCCAAATTGTGTGCTCTGTGCCTACTCGGGCATTAAAGTCGCCCAGCAGGACTAGTTTATCGCTCGGGGGAATATTGCCGAGAACCTGACGTAGGTTTTGATACAATTTTATCTTGTCCTCATCTGGTGAAGTTAAAGTGCGTACGAGTATACACTAATAAGATGAATAGACTTCCT
The DNA here is from genome assembly GCA_905147815.2 of Phalera bucephala. NCBI lineage: Eukaryota > Metazoa > Arthropoda > Insecta > Lepidoptera > Notodontidae > Phalera > Phalera bucephala. The sequence goes on along the minus strand of LR990609.1, from coordinate 1,566,888 downwards.
AGGTGTTCTATGAAGACGGAGTATCTTTAAACGATCGTTAAGGCAACCAGGCAACTCCTAACGTTCGCACTAAACTGTTACCAATAGCAAACCCAACTCCACTGGACGCCTTTTCAGAGGCAGGTTTTCCACTCCAATTGTAAGTATATCCACCCAGTGGTTTACAAAGCTCTCCGTTATCGCTGAGTTGAGTCTCACTAATGAATGTGAATGATCTACGCTGTTGGCCGCGGGTCCTTTACAGCTTCACCGGACAAGAGGCCGACGGTGCAACCACTACGCTCGAGCCAGAAGGGCAAGGGGGCAACTAGCTCAAGTGCGCCTCAAGGAGGAACGGCCTCGGCTTGGGCAGTCGCTATGGGGGAGCGCGTATACTAGGTGTCTCGCCGTGGTGCTCTGCACCGGACGGCAGGCAAGGGGTTCTTCTACCTCGCCGGCGAGGTCGATGGCTGATCCTGTGTGCGGTATCTGTATCCGAAAGAAGGGAGGTAACAACAAACATGCCGCGGACAGCGGTAGCGGCTAATAGGAGGGAGGTTCGTAGTCGGCGGCGGCTACGATTAGCGGATTCCTATGATTGGATGCGTTCGCGAAATATCGTGTTATCGCCTTTTTAATATACGCGCGAATAGGTTCGAGGCCGAGATCGAAGTGGAGTTCGACATTCCGTATGAACCACGGTGCTCCGACGGCTTTGCGGAGGAAACGGTATTGAACTGTTTGGAGTCTATCGATGTGAGTACGGGCGGCGTACCCGAACACCTCATCCGGGTACGTACGTCCTAAGGGATATTTTACTCCGCTCGGTTAAAGACGGCCGAGCACAAAAGCTCCTCGGTTACGGACTTGCTTGATGTGCGATCCGAAGGACATGGTATTGTTTAGGGTGATCCCTAGATATTTGACGTGTTTAACCCAGGGAATAGGTCAGTCGAACATGGTCACTTGACTGAGATTACTGGCGCAGGGGGAGGCGCGCAGTGGAACCTGTGGAGAAGAACACCGCAGCGCTCTTGTCCAGGTTCACCTCAATACGCCACATTCTGAACCAACCTTAGGATATTGGCGGCGGCCTGAAGTTTGCTGGTGAGGAAGGCCTTATTTCTTGGCGTGGGGGGTAGAGCGCGTCGTTTCGACGCGATACCGCAAGACGCGATTCGACAGGAAGTCTCGTAGGATGAGCACGAGTCTGTCCGGCGCACCTATTTGGTAAAGCTTGTAAATCAAGCCGTTGTGCCAGATTTTGTCGTACGCCTTCACGACATCGAAGGAAAGGGCACCCGTGTAAACGGGTCTGGGTTTATTGAGGCTGGTGAGGATATGCTCCGTGATGCGGTGCACTTGATGGACGCAAGAGTGTTTGGCTCGAAAGACAAACTGCTCATTGATTAGAATACCCCTGGACATTACAAAGTCTTTGAGCCGTGCCAGGAGCGGGCGCTCGTAGATCTTTGCCAGGGAATTTCGGAGACTGATGGGGCGGTAACTCGTGAGGCGGTCACGAGGTTTACCTGGCTTGGGAATGCCTATAACGTCGGCCCCTTTCCACTTTATGGGGAAGGTATGTTCGTCATGGTGGCGTTAAGAATGGCCATTAAGAGACAGATGAGTTGGACGGGCAAGGGCAGTTGAGTACGCGATTAGAAATGCCGTCAGAGGCGGGGGCCTTTTTCGGTTTAAGACCTTTAATCAGGTCAACCCGCTATTACCTAGACCGAGGTCAACCTTGGTCTAGGTAATAAGGACTCGTGGCGGGGGGGGGGGGGGGGGGGTCGGACGCCCTACGCTCGACTTCCGACTCCCTGTCAATCGCATCAACATGAGGCGGGTCATCTGGCAGAAAGCTGGGAGTGTATTTAAGTAAGTATGGAGATGGATATTATTAATTTATCTAATAATATTAAAAGGTACTTTCATTGAATTCTTATGGGTCAGGCATTGCTTAATTGCCTATATAAAATGCACTTCAATGTCCCAGACATATTTATCCACACGAATATTATAAATTCGAAAGTAACTCTGTCTGTTGGGCTGTTATCTTTTCACGCCCAAACCGCTGACCAGATTTTGATCAAATTCCGCAAGGACATAAATTTTATCCAGGAGAAGGACATAGGCTACCTTTTATCTTAAAAAAAACTTAAGGGTGGGAAATACACGCCTGATACACGAACGAATTTGTGGGTACAGTTAGTGGAACATAAACGGGATGATGATCATTCATTCACTCGTTCAATCAAAGCTTATTAAAATTAACAATAAACTTTAAAGTCTTCAAGAAGTGCAAATTGATCCATAAAAACTTGCAGCATAAGTTCCAGACAGCCGAGCAAAAAGCATAAGCGCCTTGAATAAGACATTGCTTTTAAGTGGAGGTTCAACATTAGAGCGTAGAGTTCTAGATCTATTTAGGCATTGCCAACTGCATTACCAACATGTAGGTATGTCATAAAAATCGTAATAATAGGACAATAGAAGACATGTGAGAAAATTATCATAAAATGCTTCAAGACTAAGTGGAACCATGTATGTGATACAGTGACTAAAACTTGTGACTGTACTTTTAAGGTAATCCATCGAAAAATAATTTTTACAGCCATGATGAGAGTATATGTGCGTACGTATGTGTTTATTTTTTACAAACTTTTGTGTGTGTGTGTGTGTGTGTGAATTATGGTGCTCTGCACCGGCCGGCGGGCAAGTGATTCTTTGAGCTCGCCGGCGAGGTTGGTGTTTGATCCTGTGTGCGGTATTTGTATCCGAAAGAAGGGATGTAACGGCATCGGGAGGGTCGCTGAGAACATGCCGCGGATGGCGGTAGCGGCTGATAGGAGGGGAGTAAGGTTTGTAGTCGGCAGTGGCTACGATTAACGGATTTCTATGATTTTACGCGTTCGCGAAAATGCCTTCGCCTTTTTAATGAAGGTGCGAATAGGTTCGAGACCGAGATCGGAATGGAGATCTACATTCCGTATGAACCACCGGGGCTCCGACGGCTTTGCGGAGGAAACGGGATTGAACCGTTTGGAGTCTATCGATGTGAGAGCGGGCGGCGTGCCCAAACACCTGACAAGCATACGTCATGATGGGCCGTATACAAGTTTTGTAAAGTGTCGCCTTATTCCTAAGGGGCATTTTACTCCGCTAGCAGATCATCGGTTAAAGACGACCGAGCACAAGGGCTGCTCGGTTGATGTGCGGTCCGAAGATCATGGTAGATATTTGACCTGTTTGACCCAGGGAATAGGTAGGTCGAACATGGTCACTTGACCGAGATTACTTCTGGGGTGGCGCAGGGAGGGGCGCGGGGTGGCACCTCTGGAGAAGAAAACCACAGCGCTCTTGCCTGGGTTCACCTCAATACGCCACTTCCTGAATTAATCCCCTAGGGTGTGGGCGGCTGCCTGAAGGTTTCTGGTAATGAAACCCTTATTTCTATGCGAGACCTAGAGAGCGGTATCATCCGCGAATAGGGCTAGATGCATCTTACTCGAACGAGGAATATCGTTCGTGTAAAGGCTGAATAGGAGGGGAGAGAGAGCTGAGCCTTATGGGACACCAGTTTGTATAGAGTGGCGGGTAGAGCGCGTCATTTCGACGCGATACTGAAAAGCGCGATGCGACAGAAAGTCTCATAAGATGAGCACGAGTATGTCTGGCACACCCATTTGGTAAAGCTTGTAGATCAAGCCGTTGTGCCAGACTTTGTCGAACGCCTTCACGACATCGAAGAAAAGGGCACCCGAGTAGACGGGTTTGGGTTTGTTGAGGCCAGTGAGGATGTGCTCCGTGATGCGGAGCACTCGATGGACGCAAGAGTGTTTGGCTCGAAAACCAAACTGCTCATTGATGAGAATACCTCTGGACGATACAAAGACTTTGAGCCGTGCCAGGAGCAGGAGCTCGTAGATATTTGCCAAGTAGTTGCGGAGACAGATGGGGCAGTAACTCGTGGGATGGTCACGAGGCTTTCCGGTCTTAGGGATGCCTATGACGTCGGCCTCCTTCCACTGAGTGGGGAAGGTGCAGTTCGTCATGGCGGCATTAAGGATGGCCACTAAGAGGCAGATGAGTTGGGCGGGTAAGCATTTGAGTACGCGATTAGACATGGCATCAGAGCCGGGGGCCTTTTTCGGTTTAAGACCTTCGATCAGGTCCTCGACCTCGGTCTGGGTAATAGGAGGTAAGGAATCGGTGGGGGGAGGGACGCCCTGCGCTCGACTTCCCGGTCGATCGAATCGACATGAGCCGGGTTAACGGGAAGAGAGCTGGGAGTGCACTGGCTCTCAAGGGTGTCGGCGAGAAGCTCGGCCTTTTCGTCATCTTCGAAGGCTGGTGTTGCGCCTGAGGGGCGGGTCAGCGGGGGCATGTCAGACATGGAGTCGGATTGAAGGTCACGCGCCAGCTTCCAGTAGGTCAGATGCAATGGCGTGAGGCACTCTAAGAAGTCACGTCAGCGATCATCCCGGACCTACGCGACACGACGCTTTAGATAACGTTGTAGGGCGCGCATCCGGGCCCGGTTAGCTTCGATAGGGTAGGAATCGTACGCTAATAGTAATATCGACTGATAGTGAGTGGCAAGGCTCCTACCGTTTGAGGAAGTGGTGAGGCAATTCCAAACCACGTGCTTGCAATTGAAGTCGCCCGCCAGAATGACGGCGCTTCCGAGATAAGAGAGTGCTTCGAAATCACTCCTGAGGACAAGTTTAGTGGAAGGATGATACATGGAGGCGATCACAATGGGTTGATGCCCAGTGAGGGAAATACGACAGACCGAGGCTTCGATGTTGGTGAGCGCAGGGGAGTCGAGAGGAATACAGTGCAGGGACCTCCTGTAGTAAATGCGAGTACCGCCTCCATGGGAGCCGATTCTATCATTACGCACGATGTTGTAGTTTGTGATCCTAGAAAGGCGATGGGCGGGCTTGAGGAAGGTTTCCTGCACCAGAAGGATGTCCAGTTGATGATCCCGGAGGTCCTGGTCACGTTAGGAGCACAGGCCGTCAGCGTTAAAGAACGCCAGGGATAGGCTATGGGGCTTAAGGCGGGAATGTCTTAAATCCCTTATGGATTGGATTTTAGGGGCGATGGGTTTTAAGGGAGGCGATGACATCGTAAACGTCCATGTACATCATAAGCACGGTGAATTGCTCCTCCCAGCTAATAGCGGCGCGGAGCTTTTGGGCCAGCTCGTGAATTCTGTTGACGCATACCGCGCCATACGTCTTGTTCAGTATAATAAAGTCCACGACGGCGTCAGCTGGCGGAGGAGGCGCAACCAACGGCGTGGGTTTGGGGAGATGGGCAGGGCCCACTGGTGGGCGAGGTGCTGCGGTGTAAGGGAGCGGTTTCGCCCACGCGTTCGCTGAGTGCCGGCCTAAGCGGAGGCGAAGATGTCAGCACATGGGGCGCGGGAGCGCGGGGGGCTGAAATCGCTGGTGTGAGGGGCGCTGAGGGCGCCGGGTGAGGGTGCGATGAGGGCGCGGGAGGATGTTGCGCTGAAAGCGCTGGAGGGCGAGCGGCCACGCGAGGGTGACGACGACCGCGCCTTGTCCGACGCTTCCCGTTTGGGGCTTTGGGGCAACCTCGATAGTTCGCGGTGTGTCCCTAGGTCCCGCAGAGGACGCAGCTTGGCGGCTCTGTCGCAGTCTCCCTCAAGCGAAAGCATCGTGAGGTCGCGTAGTCCCCGACACATTTGACGCATCGAGGGCGCGCGTTGCATTAGCGGGCAGAGTGCCCGTACAGCTGACAGTTGTGGCACTGCCCGGGTGTGACACGTTTGTGTGGGGCCTCCACGGAGAGGCCAGAGATGTGGCATACGGTCTTTATGTTAAAGACCTTGCGACCGGCCACGGTGCGGTCGAGAACGACCAGCACCATGTCGTATGCCTGTTTGTTGTGGCCCTTAACCATCCTCCTTGATTACGGAGGTGTCCAGCTCCTTGGGGAGGCCATGAATGACCACCCTGAGCTGAGGAGAGAGATCTCCTCCTCAAGGGTATAGTATGATAGCCGATTTTCTCGGCGCGGAGGAAGTGGGACAGACGGCGGTGGTCGTCCGAGGACGCCACCTTTACAGTTATATTGTACCTTTACAGTGTATAATTGATGTGGCGATTATAGATCGCCTTGGAGATACGCTCCCAGACGCTCTTGTCTTGGATGACAAGGGACGGGGGAGGGATGGTCGGACGTGCGGGGCGCGGAGAGGGGGTATTTCTCGGGGCCGCGTTGGAAGATGCCTGGGGCGCGGGGGTGCCAGGGCCGGGGGAAGCGACGTCGCTTACAGCTCTCTGATTATTATACGATTTTCAGGGGTGGCGAGTCGCGCGGCTTGCGCGCGCGCATTTTCCCGTTTAAGACGGGAATGAAGTCGTCATCCGATGAAGATGACGAGGGGAGGGGGCTGCACGGCGGGCCGATACCATCTCGACCTCCATATCGGAGTCCGAGTGAGACTCGGACCCGCACGCAGAGACAGGCGGTTAACGGGGGTTGGGGGGCGCGCGAGGGACGCGGTGGGAGAGGGGGCCGCGTAGTAGTCGGGTGTCTCGGGACACCTGACCGGCGACGTGTCCGGCGGAGCGGGGGAGTACGTCGCCTCGAATTGCCGGATGAGCTCCGGGGACTTTGAGGCGATGAACTCGACCAGGTTCCGAAGGAACTCTGGTGAGTATTTAACTGCCATATCCAGAAAGGATATGGTAGGGTGGGTGAAGGGGGTGGAAACTCTCCCGAGGGCTGTACCTTGCCCCGGGGATGTGTAATGCCTGGGCCCCCCGCCTGGTGTAGGGGGGGGGGGGGTGTGTACTATCGTGAGCCTAACGTGCGTCCTTTCGCCAAACTTGTGTGCGAAAGGGTGTGTGCCTATAACTAACTGCTCCGAGGCGAAGAGAACCGCCGCACGGAGAATAGGATTTCGGGTAGAGAAAAGGTAGGTCCTGGTGTAAGGATAAGCTCCGACTAGGGTAGTACCCAAGGCCAGAACTCAAACCCTTCCGAGTTAGCCGCCCTCTGAAGGAGGGAGGCGAGCGCTTGGGTCTCGCTCAAGACTTGCTTAGTTGGCGCCGCTAAGTATCCACCAGTCTTACCACGAAAGAAAAAAGCCGTGGTTTTAAAAAAAAAACTGCGACTAGTCGTTGAACACTAGGGAAAGGTCGACGGCACCGTCAAAGCGGTGCGTCGTACCTAACGAACGTTCGTAAATACGTAAGCGCGAGCGGGAGGGCGGACTGCGTCGCGGGGATAGCGGCCGGTAAGTGGTGAAGCGACCGAACGCGGCGAGCGACACAATCGGAATGTTTTTACAAACTGTGCATGTATGGTACAACGGCAACAGAGGGATTCATGTCCGATCCCCAGTTTTTACAGACCACGTTAAGTAACGTACGTACAGTCAGCGTCATATAGGGGCAGGGAATGAGATCGAATACTTCGGGACATTCAAAATGATCATTTATATTGACGCAACCAAAGTCACCAAATTGTTAAGAACATCGTTCTTGCGTAACACGGATGATCAATATAGGAACACGAAATGTCAAAAATTTGAGTTTATTTTATTCGCCGATAATATGGTCATGGATATAATACAATGGATTAAGTACTGTCAATATATTGCCAAAGGAAATTAAACTCTTATTCACAGACACAACATTGAATTTTCTATGATTTAAACTACTCGAGAAACCATGATGAGTGAGAGCAATATTCTTGAGCCCGGTATCACGCTCGCCCCCATTACTATGCAGTACGGTGACCATAAGGTCAAACTAATACGGACTATACCTATATATGATATGGTTTAAATACGCTGTAAACTATTTATTACCGAGTTCAAAAGGAACATGATTCTCACTTCGTCTGTATATTTATTTATTAATTAATTCATAACAACGTATCTTTCTAAGTAGGGTGACCAAACGTTGGTACGATTATGGACAGCAAAAAGAACCAAGCAATTCTCACTTATTTCAAAATTAAACATTAATAACGTAACGTAACTTCTATAACAACAATCACAAAATAGTTAGAATTTTAATGGGAGGGATGGATGGATTGACAGCAAATAATTAATATTTGGTTTCAGTTTTGATAGGAATAGGGTGAATAGAAAAATGAGTTGTTTGCAGATAATAACACGAGAAACTTTTAATATCAGAGCTCATTTCATCAATACGTCTTTGTACAGTGTTGTTACTCAAAGGAATTCTTTTGAGTATGTCCAATGGAGATTTGCGCAGAACAGTTTTTAAAACCTCTTCAACAGCGGGTAAAATAAACTGTTCTCCAATGGTGTGCGGTTTTCCAGATTTCGCTATAAGTAATGAGATATTGTAAGATGCCTGCAAGCCATCATCGTTTTTTTCAGATATTATAGCGAACATACTTTGCACGGTGGGTCTCTTTTCATATCTTTTCATCAATGCTTGAAAATATTTCGAATCTTTACCTATTTTATTAGGATGACACCTTCTTATTCTTTTCGATGGTTTCATAGAGTCATAGCTCAAACTTTGTTGCATAAAAGGCAAATGGGCAATCGGTTGCCTGCCTTTGATGGAAGAAAACCAAATTTAAAAATAATCCACACTATACTGTCGATATTTCTTCTTAGAATCAGCCATGTTTCGTATCAGTTACCTACTAGTAAATAAAAAAAAACTTTGTTTTAGTAATCATAAGGCAGTCTTACTCAACAGAATAGGATTACCTAATTAATTATTGCAATGAAATAAACAAAGTACCGGCGGCAAACTGATTCTAATTATTAAAAGCAATAAATCGCTTTCGCAATTAATACGGCTGAACCGATTTTAATGTAATGTAAAACATTTTTTCATAAATATGTTTTGATATATTTCTGTAAATTCGATAGAAAATACTTTTAAATGTAAACAGCGGACGATTTATCGCAGTGGTTAAGAGCTTAAGCCACTCAGCCCACTGTGTCTAATAGTCGCGGGTTCGATTCCCGCACGAGACAAATCTTTGTGTGATCCACAATTATTTGTTCCGGTCTGGGTATTTGTGTATGTGGATTTTTCATGTTTGTAAACGCACCCACGATACAGAATAAAATCATAGAGTGGGGCTACGTTTAAAAAAAATAAAAAATATTTGATATCAAAACTCCGTGATTTTAATTATTTATTTATTACTTTGATGCACGTTACGGGTACGTAAAGACGCGTACAATTTATGAAAATATATTTAATTTCAGTCATTTAGCATTAGGAACCTGAAATATTTACAATCATGCAGGTCAATCATAATATATCTCTCCTTTAGTGAAAATAATTTACAATGATTTGTTAATAGATGTATAATGGACATATATTATTTCCTTTTCAACTTGCCCAATTCATTTTATCTCTATAGATTTATTTTAAAAATGTTTATGTTACATTTTTAAGTTTCCTACGTTTCGAACGCCTTATAGCACCTACTGTTACGGGAGGGACCGAGGTGTTTGAAATCCAAAAGTATTTTTTATTATGAAATATAGGTTTCATATGTAATATTCGCGTAAATCTAAAAACTCAATATGTAAACATATCTTTTCAAATTCAATAAGTGGTCCAAATGGGACAAGCTCGCTGTGGGCCGAGTCGCTGAATATCCAAAAAATACTGTTATATAAATAAAATGGGTCAGTTGCATCATATTCAGACAGATTATAATTTATTTGTATTTACGAGGGTCAGGGTTCAAAACTTGGTTCGCACCTCTGAGTTTTTGGAAATCTATTTCCGATATGTTTGTAAAGGGAAACAATGTGAGACAACCTCTGTCTGTAAGAACGTAAATAAAAAATGAAAGACGACATTCGAAGCAAAAGTACTAGCTGTCGATGGACCAAGTGTACCTCCCCTGAAAAACTTTTCCCTGACCTTCCCTTTTTAGGCCCACTTTGGGAGCATACAATGCCTATGCCTACCTAATCTATCTTATGCCTACCCCTTCGATAAGAACCGGCGTGAGAACAATAACATGTATATTTATAAAACGAACTAATCAACCCCTACTTATGTATTATTAACTCTCCTGGTCTTAAAAAGAGGCAACTAAGACTAAATAGAAGCATGAAATTAACATTTATGTGACGCAATTGGTTCAGTTGCGTATGCGCATGTATGAGAAAACCGCAGGACTTGTGGGAAATGGGTTAATACGATGATATCGGTCAGTCAGGCTGCAACCTGCCACCGCATTTCTCTACGTTATGTAAAAGGTGTTTTACCTCAAAAAACTTTGTTTTGAAAAAAAAAAACAGTTCTTGGTTTTTAAAAACAAATCATTATCTTTGATGACTGCCCTGTTTTAAGTATTGATTGCGGGTGTAGATAGGCAATAACACAAAAACTAGTTATACACTAGTAGTACACTAGTAGTAAGTTGCTAACTTGTGCTAAAGGAATGATTTTATAGAGTTTTCTAAATATTAATCAAAATATATATGTTCGATGGTTTTATTCTTGCTGTACTGTAAAATTGATGTTAATTAACATATATCATTTTACCAAAAACCTGTACTTTGGATTAACATCAAATGATATAATTACTTATTCTGTTTAGAATATGTGATTTAGATATGAAGTGTATTTAATACTATTAATTTACTTTACTATATATAATATGTGTAATTGTATCTATGTCTTATCGTATATGTGTATGTAATGTAATATGAATGCGTAATATGTATATATTGTCTGAGTTATTCTTGAAAATTCTCTTGGTGGTATTACAAAGTTTCTCTAATTTTATTATTTATCCCAATACAAGGACTACATAGTTCGATGTATCGAAATAAACTGTCGGTCCGCGCTACCCCAAGGCTTAGGATGAAGTTAGAGGGTTGTAAAATAGCCTTTTTCATGGATGACGTGTAAAAATATAAAGTTCTATAACTCAAGTTGTATCACTTTCCACCCACAACTTTATGCGAGATTTGTTATCGTTTCAACAATTAAATCATTGAACATGCTACTACTCGGTAGAGAGCGTGAATATATGGTGTGATTTTAACTATCAGCAAGTTATGTCGACAGTAAGCTTACCTATTATAATATATTAAGAAAGAAAAAAGGATAGTAAACATAATATTTGAAGAAAGCACAACAAAACAATACCAACCAACAATAAAAGAAACCACGTAAGATGAAAACAGGAAAATAACAAAATGCTTCGTATAAAATTATGCGTAACGCGTACTTACATAATATCAAACGTAAGCTCTTTGAAATTATTTTAGCGCACCTTCCGTAGAGGCACAGAGTATTTGATTACGGTGTTTCATATACCCCATGCTACAGCTTTTCCGTGAAGCTGATTTAACCTTAATTTACACAACTTTAAGAAACTAAGGCCCGTATTACAGAACGAAAATCAGTCGTGAATCGTTTCAGTCGTAAAAACGATTCATGACTGATTTTCGTTCTGTAATACGGGCTTAGCAAGCGGACAAATATGTCAAAATAGTGTTTTTATAACGAAAGTCCATGCTCGCCTATTGTAAACAAACGTACTAGGTTACCGCATACGATTTCATTGTATGAGACATTTGAAACGCAGTTATTTTCGATATTGATTAGTGTTAGTAACACGGATAACGTTAGTATAAATATCAAAAAATAAAAGGAAATAAAAGCAAATAAGCTTATTCATTTCGTCCTCTCGCAGTACCATAATCAGACTATTAATAAGCTAGCGAATTCTAATTTATTTTAAATTCTTCTCTTCTTAGACTTCATTGTTATTTTTTCCATCTTAAGATGGTGGTATAAATCATTCCGGTCTGTCTGCCTACTCCCAAAATGGACAGGAACAGTGACAGCCTCATATTAACTTTGGGAACAACAATAGAAGGCAAGTGTGTAGATAAAGACATATCCGTTGTAGGTAAACTTAAACTTGAACGCATCTACTCTAAATAGGATGGCAGTCGCTAAGCTTGTGTCTATTGTACATAATTTTAATTTAAAAATACCTTTTTATAAATAAGATTTTACAACAAAAATACAACGCAGATATCTTGCTTACTTGACGAGTTCCTTTTGGCTTCATCATCAGACATTGGATACCATCCGGATTAAAAGTACTCGTTTAGAATAATCCAGCGATTCCAAAAACGACGTGGCTGTTTTGAGTAGTTGGGTGGTTCCATGGCCACCTTTTGGCTTCATCATCAGACTTTGAACACTATTTATCAGACCAGCTCCATAATACCATATTATTAATTTGTTACCGACTTTACATACGTATGCCAAATTTCAGCTCAATCGGATGTGCTTGAAAAAAAGATCACAAGATTTGAATTGGACAGACAGACATACAATCGTCGCTAGTTAAATAAAAGCTTGTAAAAAAGAAAATAATTTAGGAAATGATTTCACCTCCTCTTTACAAGGCGAAATGAATTATTTATTTATATACATAGATTAACCTATTATACCTCACTGCTGGGCAAACGCCGTCTCTAATAAATCCTGGTAAGAGAGATTAGGTCACATGATGGCTTGAGATACTATAATTCGGTCGTCGTGGGGACTGGATGAGGGTTTTTTCCTGTAGTGGAACTCTTTCGGCTGAAGATAAATTATATTTAGCCAGATCAAAATGAGGCGTCCATAAATTATCTTGCAGTATTAAAATGAATCTGTCTACCTACCTACATCAGAATCACAACTGATTCTTCAATCAGAATCAGAATATTGTTTATTCATGTAAACCATTATAGTATTTATGAATTGTCAGAAAAGTAACAAAGACTCTACTTACTTACTCTGCTTCGACTCTACTTCGGAATGTCATTCCTGTAGAGAAGGGCAAGAAACTTTATCACACCAGGTCCCTTTTGTGTCTGTGTAATTGATCTACGCTGTTGGCCACGGGGTATTTACAGCTTCACCGGACAAGAGGGCGAGCGTACAACCACTACGCTCGAGCCAGAAGGGCAAGGAGGCAACTTGCCCAAGGGCCTCGGCTTGGCCAGCACCAGATCCCTTGCGGAATAGGCAGAGTGTACAGAGATATAACAGGTTCTTCTCTGACAGACCTTTGGCCTGACCAGTTTCTGGCTTTGTCAGAGAAGAAATCGGCCCGGCTTGCTCCAATCTAATAGTTCGTCTCTTACCCGCTACCCGATTACGGAATCTTGCCCTTTAGAAATACATCGATGCTGATATTGAAGTTATTCACTTTAATTGTGTTGAAGGAGTATTTTGAAACACATGTGAATTAATGTACGAGATTAATAGCGTTACGCTCGCTGCCTATCCCATTGCAAACAAGAATATCTCCATAAAACAATAATGGAATTCTTTCCCGATCAAGACTATTTTTGACTCACGAAAACCGGCCAACTGCCAACCCCTCAGACAATATTATGCAGGTATTTCAAATACAACGACACATCAGTAGCATATACTTACTTTAGTAATGTAGATTGAATATTAGCTAATGGCCAACCTACTACTTATCTAGTCATGTCAAAAAGTCCTACAAAGAACAAACGATCCTAGTGTTTCGCAATCTTTCCAATCGACCCGCGCACGAACATAGTTGACTTCTCGGAAACATAGCGACACCTAAACAGAACGTTCTACACTTTTCCTTAAACATAAGCTATCAATTTAACATCTAATAATACTCCATCGCTTTCGCCGCAAAAACCCACACACGCAACCTCCGAATCGCTCCCGTATACACTGCTTGCAGAAATAGAAAACCGTGACTAACTTTATTGCCAAAGGAGCAATGTATATGAAATAAGTTAGAGATCTATAAAATTTGCGATATAGCGTAATACGAGGGTCATAAATACCTAACGGTGCCTACACGAGGCGCTCGCATAAACTCAATTTCGCCCACAGATTTGCTTCCGCGAGCTGAACAAAATATAACTGTATGGTAAACAAAATCTAATCAGTATTGTTTGATAAGTGTTGTCATTTAAGTACCTAACGCGATAAAGCGAAACCTGTCGATCATGTATTTATCTACAGTACGAGTAAGAGATCTACTTTGGGACTTGAAAAGGCGAAAGAAATGTTAAGTTCAGGTGTCTCTGCCTACCCGCTTGGTGAAGCAAGTTAAACATAAAGATAGATAGATGTTTATCTATCTAGCTGTAACATCACATTAGAGCCGTAGTGAAACAATTATTTTTAATAAAACTCCAACATTGTTTGATAGACAGCGCGCAGCTTAACCGGTGGGTCTAGGAACATTTAATTTTGTTCAGGATTTTTTTAAATAACATAATCGAGCACTAAGAAGTGATTTTTAACTACTCATCGTCTAAATAGGGGTTAAGATACCTTAAAGAAAATTTCTTAGGGCATTTCATCGGCTCTTAGGTAGGTATATAAAACGTGTACATTCACATACGTATAAACAACGCAAGTTTTTAGTTATTTTTATCACGATACGTCACATTTTGTATTACATAACATTTATTTATATCATACTTCAAAGTATTATTAATTAATTACCTGCGTAAGCATAAATACACATAGAACTAATAATTACCTTCTATTTGATAATCTTGAATCACTCTAATTAATAACAGTAAAACGATTCGCTTACAAACAACCTTATTACGTGAACGGGTAGGTATCTAAGTTTTTTCCGCGTCACAAAGTGTAGTCACTGGTAAGGTTTAATGAACTTCAGAAAGTAACTGCTGCGGCTGTACGGAATGAGAATTATCCACCTCTTCTGTAGGAAGGTCTTTATCAACAAATTCGGGGATGAGATACCTCATTCCTATGTCTAATTAGTCAAGTTCCATTTAATAGACATTTTGATTCGTTGAACTTATCATGTTTCTTTTAGAGCAATTCCGTAAGGTCATTCACCATAGTAATATACTTATCTATGTTCATAGAGGTAAAATAATTTGTGCGTTTGTTCGCCGTAGCCGTTTCCTACAGGTTCGCTTGTGTTTTTGTGTGATACTAAATCGGGATTAAGATTTTATCATGTGTAAATCAGTCAAAAGCACTATAATATAATATACGTAGATGACTTGTTTAGTAAATTTTGAGAAATCTTTTCACTATTTAGTTCCTTATTTATTTTTATATATGTACATTTCTTTAAATTGTTTGAATAAAAATTGTATGATTTTATTATGACAAACCGTTAGTTATTCCTAACAGTTTAATACTGATGTAAATATAAATTTATTACAAAGTCCTGTAAAGAAACTCAAAACCTGTTTTAACTAAGCATAACAGCGAAAGTGCAGTATCATGATTTTCAATGTGTACTTTCAAGATACCACGAAATTGACTCTTGCAATTCTCATTGCGTATGATTCCACTAGATTGCATCGAGGTACGTCACCAGTGCATCGCTGCCACGAGTCTAGCCCCCCCCCCCCCCCCTCAGCTTAGAAACGATAGTAAGCACAACTGATAGTGAATGTCCATTTCACCCGCCGCGCAACTTGAAAAAGCTGCTTCAGCATTGTGTCGACAGCCAACGTAATTAAAACCTTAGATGAGAAATAAGGTGAACGATATTATTTTACCGTAGGTAGATTCATATTATTGATTAGTAAGTTAAATAATTTAGACGAGAAATAAAGGTATTGTTATTATTTTGCTGCAAGTAGAGTCAAATACCTAATTGGTTTAATAGTGCGAAGTTTTAAAACAATTACATAGACGTTGTTTATTGGTTCCTAGAGTAATTGAAATTGGTAAAGTTACCACCTATTTAATAACAAAAACTTTATTTGTTTTTAAGTGTTGTATGTTCTTAACACTTTCAGCTCATCTTATCTATGTAAATCATAATCTAATGTTGAATGTAAGCATTTTTATAGGTACTTAAAATAAATGAAACCAAAACATTCGCAACACTTCCAGCGCAGTCCGCGGACGCGTACCATTAAAATAACATAACACAACACACCTTGCTTAGGCTGCGATGGCTGCTGTTCTTTGCCTTTGAAAAATGTGAGCGCGAAACTGTTGCCGGTGTCTATGGTAAGGGGCGGTGATGAACGCACGCGGGAGACGTGCGGTCCGCTCCACAGGTCCATATTTCATGCATTTCCGTGCTTCGGCGGTGTCAACTCGCGTCCGCCGGGGCCCGGTACGATCCGCGTACTGAGCTTTGCGGAGCTTGACTGGGGCCTTCGGTATGGCGGCTGCCGGCGCCCGCGCACCGCGGCACCGCGCTGCCACGCCGCGCAGTGAGAGTTTTTTCCAATTCAGAGTTGTTTTTTTTCTAATGCATACGTAGATCTGAATTGGAATTGTTACATAGTGATCTGGTGAGGGGAGCGCTGTGGACGGTTGCGATCCCGATTGTTGTATGTTGTAAAAGTTGCTTAGGCGCAATTGAAGTATGCCTATTACTTATCTGTACACCTATTGCATTACTTTCGTCGATATAATTCGTTAAGTCAGTTCGATACCAAATACACGTTCTATGTTCTACACGATAACATACTTGACGTAGGGTGGTAGTTTTCCAAATCAGAATTTTATGATTTATACAAGTTTATCAGCTATTAATATGACAACACTATTAAAGATACTTGGGACTTGGGGGTGATATATCTAAATCTACCTATCTATATACTTATCACACCGAACCGCAAGCTTCCTCATGTCCATTTGAAGTCGATTGTATTAGTATAGTAATGCGAATCAGAAGAAATATGAATCCAAATAGATGCGGCACCGATGAAATGAACATCTAAATAAATGCGAAGTATCCCGAATACCCGATACATACCATATTTTTAATCTTATTTAGAAAAAGAACAAGATAAATAAGAGGAATGAAGTGGCAGTCGCGACTGACCGAACGCTTTCAGAGGGATTCACTTTCTCTTCAACCTATGAGAGTAAAATTAAGAATGACATAGTAGGATCCATTGCGATCACTCACTGCTGAGTATCGTGTCTAGCAGCAGACTCTAAGGGCTCTTAACCTTGCCCGATCAAGAGGAGTAAAAGCTAACCGCAAATGATAGATTTCCAACACGACGACGACACTAAGAAAAATAAAAGTATTTGGTGTTCAACCGATTTTAATCTACTTAGAGCTAATTTTTAATCATTACATAAAACTTATTTATCGACTAAATTACCTAAAACTTAACATTTGACCTTTTATTCATACTACAACTTTTATGTAATGATTAAAATGTCAGCCCTTCATCTTCATTATCATCAGCCGAAAGACACCGACAGCACCACTTCTTCACTTGAGTTTGAGCTCCTAACTTCCGTATAGGTACATCGTATCGTTATTCGGTAAACAGCTATAGTATACAGGCTAATCTTATACTTAGGCTGGCAGACCAATCTGAAAAGACTTGCGTCTTTACCTTTAGATTCGAAACACAAATACCTAAAATAAGTTCCACTTTTGTAAACTAATCGATCGCATGGGTCTTATAGATATAAAACGAATAATAAGCCTTAGAACAATAAAAATAAATCATTTCCTAATGGCATATGTTTTATCGATTTTATTTTTCGTCAAGCTTATGTAGGTAAGTGTTGGAAGTATTTCTGTTCTGTCATTAGTTGGGGTGGAAGGTAGTACTAACTTTGCAATTTATATGTCAACCACATCTTCGATATGCTCGACGAACTTTTTTCCGAAAATAGGCGGAAACATGGATATATTGTCGTTTTTCGAAACCGTCGTGACAGTCAAAGTAAAATCTTTTACTTTGACTAGCAGAACGAATGCAAGCATTGTGATTAGTAACGATGTGCTGGAGAAAGAGAATTTCTTTGTATATCTTGGATGCGCCTTCAGTAAGGACAGGAATGGTGCGATAGGAAAGCTACTTAGGAGCCGGCACTTAAGCCAAAAGGACAGCTGGCCATACATAGCGGAATG
This sequence comes from Phalera bucephala, assembly GCA_905147815.2. Lineage (NCBI taxonomy): Eukaryota > Metazoa > Arthropoda > Insecta > Lepidoptera > Notodontidae > Phalera > Phalera bucephala. Next base: position 1,549,008 of record LR990609.1, on the reverse strand, counting down.
CTTGATACAACGCTGTTATATGAAAGCGAAAGCTGGATATGTAACAAGGAGAATTAAAGTAGGATAAATGCGGTCGAAATGCGAGCTCTGCGGAAGATGTGCGGAGTCAAGCTGACCGACCGTATTCGCAAGAGCGTAATAAGAAAGCGAGTAAGTATGAAAATTAGCATCGGTGTAAATACGAGAAAGAGTATGCTCCGTTGGTTCGGGCACATAGAAAGAATATCAGAAGAAAGCATGACAAAAAAGATATACAATGCGAAAGTGGAAGGATGTAGGTACCGGGAAAGACCTAGACTAGCTTACCATGACCAAATAGACCGTGTCATATCTAAAGGGCAACTCAAGAATCTCCGTAAGCGGCGAGCGTGTATGAGACGAACTATGAGAGTGGAAGAAGCCAGAGAGGTATGTAGGAAAGAATCTGTTGGAACTCTCCGGAACTCTTTGCCTACCTCGCAAGGGTATCTGAATGATGATATAGGTAGAGAGAGAAAATCTTTTATTTTGTATAGGGTGGCTCGGAATTGGTTATAATGCCGACAGTTGCTGCATTTATATATCAGTCTTAGCCATCTGGAGGTGTGATAAGAGGCTTCTACGATGTAAGACGTAAGTTTTTTGCCGAACAAAACATTAACACAGCAGTTTTAACGAACGAAACACCAAATTCAAATTTAAGTAATGCATTATTTTTTATATATTTTGCCAGGTATCTGAGGTGATGATATAAACATTGGAGGTGCTCCTACAGATTGTTAGTTTCACTTTTTAATCTTATCTACCACTGGATCGAAATGCAACCTCCACCGAGAAGATCCAGCGGCCTTGTCTTATTTATATAATCCTTTCTCTATAAACTTTTATCATATTATTGTATATAAGTACAATGTTTAAATTACAAGTTTACTGTTGAGTTCCAGTGTAATGCCCGAAGATAATTAATATTTCTAAAAAGATTTCTGGTAGACCAGTCACACATGTGAACATGCTGCCCCCGTTCGGAAGTATGTCTTTGCGGTGCTTCGCTTCCCCAAATATAGTGAAAGGAAGTAACTGCTCTAATAGCCACTCGTGAAGGGTGGTCGTGGGGATAGGTCAGACCCGGGACCTTTCATAATAATGTATTTTTTTCAACCTATTCTGTAGCCCTCTCCTGGGCAAAGGCTTCCTTCAATAAAAATCGAACCTGGGTCAGCCGTACTCATGTCTTTCCCGCAAGTCTCCAAGACGTCACGCCATCTTCGTTAGTCGACCATGACGTCTGTGACCGTCTTCAGAGGTTAATGCCATAACAATGTTTGCACACTTTTCTCTATCTATTAAATCATCACTCCAAATCCTTTGCGGGGCAGGAAGAGAATAAAGAGTTCCAGAAAGTTCCAGTCTTGCACACTTTTGCTTTAATAATAATAAAATAACTTTTGACCAAATTGACCGAGTCTTATCTGAAGGACAAGTCAAGAGTCTCCGTAACCGGCGAGCGTGTATGGAAGAACTATGAGAGTGGAGGAAGCCAGAGAGGTATGTAAGGAAAGGACCTGTTGGAACTTTGTACTCTCTGCCTACCCCGCAAGGGATCCGGCATGATGATATAAAAAATAACTTTTCTCAGCATTTTGATTTTTTGAGACTGGTGTCTGAAGTAGCTGTAAAAACTGCTTTACCTCTTTTCTTTCCTAATGTAATAGGAGGTAAGCCAGTATATCGGCAAAATTTATAATTGACTTTAATTCAATTACTCAGAACAGCGACCGATCTAGGATTCGAAACCAGGACCTCATGATAAACACTCAAACTATGCAACACTAAACCAAGCAGTCGAACTAACATTGTTTCAATAGAAGTAAGAACTTAATTATAATATTAATAATAGATTGATAGTTTTATTCTGGATCGTTAAAATATAAATCCATAATGGTGTGTTAACATCCTGCGTTTGTTCTTGACCGATTTCCAAGTACACTCAAACATGATATAGCCGCACATACCTAATATATAGGTATAAGAGTTTGACATTCAGCGCTTTAAATTTTTTGTGCCACGAATTTGCATGTGTAATATGGTTTTCCGGCCGCCAGTTTAGGAATATCTTACATAATAATAGTCCATACCAGCCTACATTAGCGTCTGGAAACGATAGCATTTCCATGAAAAACTAAAAACGTGACAAACCAATGATGTTAGGTCCCAATGAAACAGGGAGCGAACCTTGCATCGGGCACAATGTCAGGCTCATAACTGCTAATGAAATACTTCGATAGAAAACCCTATAACACTTTGTTTGCCCTAGGATCAGAACTGAGGACCTCGTGATCGCCAACAGGGCAAGCTAGAGAATTATTAAGAATAAAAAACGATTTTATAGATTTTAAAGGAGCTCACTAAGCAGCTAATCTACACCTCCATATTTGGGGTGATTCAATTAAAGGACAATAAAAAGTGTATTTCAATCTTGCATCTTAACATATACCTATTCATGTAAGGTGATACTTTTGCGCTCGTAGCGCTGTGCGACTGCTGTGTTCTTAGAGATCACCATGGTTAAGCGTTTGGCTCGGTCGGCCTAAGATGGGTGACCGTTCGTGGTATTTTCATATTCGAGTGTCTCCGTGCTTCGTCAGGCACGCTAAGCCGTTGATCCGAGTTACCATTTAATGTGGTTGCCTTTAAGACAAGTTGAAAGCCTTACAGATATCTTGATGAATTCTAACAGCGAGTGACCACAAATGTGCCTTCACAAGTCCGCACTGAATCCGAATGGTGGAGTATGGCTTAAACTTTCTCACCTCGATTTTTGAGAGAAGGCCTTTGCCCCGTAATAAGACAACGCTGATTTATTATAAGATGATATTTTAATTAATGATTTAACATAAAATAGTGGTAGTGAAAGAACAAACTAACGCAAATACAGTACACTGAATGCAGAAGTGCTAATCAAAGGAGATTACTTCGGAAACGGCAGCGTCCGCTACTAAAGGTAAAGGTGAAACAGCCGTGACTTAGTTACCTCGTGACATTAAAATACGAATAGGGCCATCAGAACTACATACATGTTTATCGCCGGACACACTTACATCGTCAGAGATAATCGTATCATGTTATTTAATCGTACAATCTCAATGTCTAGGCTATTTTTGTCAGATTCGCATTATAGTCTAATGTCACTTTCATACACTATCCCTGACGATATGATCTATCTATTTATATGATCACCCTAGAACTATTGTCCCGTCAGACCCCTTGCGAAATTCCAACAGGTTCGTTCCGTATAGATTCCCAATAATGGCTTGTACAATACTTCTATACTGCCGAGGAATTAACCCAATGACCGAATTCGGATTATAATAATTTAGGAATTTTGAAAGGGGTCTGACGGGACAATATAGAGAGAAAATATCTGGAATGAGCAAGCAGGAACTTTCAGAATACTATGCATTTTTAAAAACCAATATTACAACCTACCTATTGCTGAAATGTTCAGATTAAAATTGGTCTAATAAGATGAAGACATGTTTTTGGCTTCACTAGGAAGTGAAGCCAAAACGATGTCTTTAAATGTTGTAGTTAATTTGTATAGACTTACCCAAGGAATGTACTGTTATTATCCTCATTATGGGTTTAGTAATAGTTACTGCTCTAATACGACAAAATGATACATCTTTAATATACAGGTAAAAGGGAGTGACCCTATTGACTCAATGACAGACTGCTTGATAGAGATTTTAAATGATGAACCCGTATTGTTAAAATAGCACCTTTCCTTCTTCAATATGTACAAAAATATAAGTGACTACTAGAAACTACATAAAATTTTGTAGACTGTGGATTAAAACGCTAACTAATTATTTGGTCATGGTAAGATAGCCTAGGTCTTCCCCGGTACATCCTTCCACTTTCGCATTGTATATCTGTTTTGTCATTCTTTCTTCTGACATTCTTTCTATATGCACGAACCAACGGAGCATACCCTTTCTCAATTTTACACCGATACTATCTCTCATACCTACTCGCTTTCATACTACGCTGTTGCGAATACGGTCGGTCAGCTTCACCCCGCACATCTGAAGGACAAGTCAAGAGTCTCCGTAACCGGCGAGCGTGTATGAGACGAACTATGAGAGTGGAAGAAGCGAGAGAAGTATGTAAGAAAATAACCTGTTGGCATTCTGTACTCTCTGCCTACCCCGTAAGGTATCTGGCGTGATGATATAGATAAGTTGTACTAATTATTTCTCTGATATTCCAATTCGTATTTGAATATTACAAAGCTTATTTATTGAATCGAATTTAAATGACCCCACAAGGAATCTGGCGTGATGATTTCTATTTATCTGATAGATAATAATTAGCCTTTATAACGTTTTATTTACTTTCACTGAATTTCTCTCGACACGGGCATCCTCCATCTCTTTTTTATCTTCTTTTTTTTCTTAAAAACTTAGCCCCACACTAGGATTTATTCCTGTGTCGTGGGTGCGTTTACAAACATGAAAATACACATATACATTTGTATATGCGGAACGAATAATTGTGGTTCACACAAAGATTTGTCCCGTGCGGGAATCGAACCCGCGACTATTAGACGGAGCGGCTTAAGCTCTTAACCACTGCGCTAAATCGTCCGTCTATCTGGGTACATAAAAAGGCGAGCTGAACCTGATGCGTTTTTCAAAGTTTGTTGGATATAAAAGATTTTTCAAGAAGTTTTTTCTCAAACCGAAGTTTTCATCGGTTTTATTGACCATATTCGACCCGTTGAAAACAAATTCAGTATGTTTAATTAATATCTGTACCGAACAGTTAAAGCTTGTGAGATTGGCGTCACGCCTGCTGCGCGGGAGTGATAAGAATTACAAATGTCACCATGAAATTCAATGTGTTTGGGCTCCACGCAGCCCAGGTTAAACACCGTTATAACATCTCAACATGTCTATTTAGGTTTTATTAAAAAACTAAGGTAGCGCCTACTATTCAATGAAACTAAAATTATTTGAGATGATTGTTACAGTCACACAAGAGTGGTCTTAAACCAAGCGATGGTAGGATAGGAGATATTCTGTTACGGCAAGGCTAATTACAGAAATATAATTAAATAATTTGATTTGTAAAAGGGTCGACTACTTGATTTATTATATCTTCGATCACTAATTGTAGTTAAAATAAATAATAACCCAAATAATTTTTCAGGCACAATTCAGTTGTATGTATGACTTACTCAAATTATTGCTCTATGGAAACAAAACTAGGTATTTATATTACGATCTCGATAATTAGTTACATTGATGCAGATGTGTATCGATAGATGGCGCAAAGCAAAATATTTCAATAACACGAAAAAAGTCTGTCTGCACAAAAATTTTCAGGATTTCAATCTACCGTCGGAGAAATGACTACTTTGTTGGAGTTTATAACATTTTCATATAACGTATTTTTAATATATAGTCGATAATTACAATCAATTTGTATTTCAGTGTTTACTAAAATGGCAACTCATTCACAATTTAACTAAATGGCTACGACAAATATATTATGTACATACCGGCGTTTACATAACAATAGTAACCTGCGTTATCAGTTCCCTTTGAAACTTCGGAATAAACAAATAGACTGATAAACTCATAACCCTTTATTTTATCCCTAGTCTTGTTAATATGACCAGGCAGATTGTGGAATACTTAAGCAGGTACTGGGTATGCAAATGCTTAGGTACAGTAACAGGGTTCTCATCTCATGCGGGGGGCGTGGGTTTGGATTCCGGCGGGTATCTTCGAGATTTCCTAATTCATGTTCAATTTAGACAATATCTTAGTTAGTTGTGAATACTATTGAACGACGTTATCGTTATCCCCATATTGTTTATGAATATAATATATAATCTGAATATGTTTATAAGCAATATGACTATAATAGACCGTGTCTTATCTGAAGGGCAAGTCAAGAGCCTCCATAACCAGCAAACGTGACCTAACCTTGGAGTTTCTAGCAGTTTTTCTTAACAGGAATGACATTCCGAAGTGGTGGTAGTGTGTTGTGTTCTTGATAAACATAAAAGTCTTTTGGCTTACTATGTTTCATAATCTATTATTCTATAACTAAGCTAATATTCCATCAATTCAATAGATAGGGATCCAACACATCCAAGAAGAAAGCCAACTACACGCTACTGAGATATATTTATAGCAATAAGTCGATGACATCAAAAAATGCTGCCGGAAAGAACTGGATGCGCAAAACGGTGATTAGCATAAACCAAGTAATGGTGAAGAATGGCTGTGGTTGATGATGATGACAATTTCAATGGCCATGAATGACTATAGGCTCGCCCCCAGGAACCCACTATGTTCGGCGGAAAGGAGGCGTGAACCGTAACAGGTGTGAGTTTATTTTTCTCATATAAATATTGGTATGAACTAGAAATTCTACAAATAGCTTATCATCACATTAACATTTGGCTAATATTTTATTAAATTTATTTTTTATCGACTAAATGTACCAACTATACGCACAATCCATACGTACGAACAATCATATAAAACTAATTTATAGGAATTTGTTATTGGTATGTTTTTAAATTAGTTATGAGCTAGTCACGAACTAAGAAATAGTTCGTAATTCTAGCTCAACATTTGCGAAGAGTCTCATAACTTTCATCGCTTTACAAGAAGCGGTGCAAAACAACATGGTTCCTGCCAATCATAAACATTCCCTCAACTTTCGCTACCTGTGTTACGTATCTTAGTTTGCGGGTACAAACTACATCGCTATCTAATCTTAGTATCTCCGCATCTCTACTGCCAGCTCCCCAACTGAGATGTCCATGAACGTTCATATATCATCCATATTAATCATATCAACGCACGCCTGTAATATCTTAAAATATGCAAATGAATATATCATTTCACTCGCATGACTGCACCGGTAGCTTCTTGCGTGTTACGTCACAATTCGATGAAGACAGCATTACACATTAGTTATCAGTTAGATAGAGACGGATGGAGTTTACAGCTTTTTGCTTAGTTAATCACAACTCGCTCTTTCCCTTGGATTACCTGTCGTAAAATCTAATAAGAGAGAATACTGCGAGTGGGCTCTGGAAGCTTGGGTGTAAAAAGCAACGCTAGTGCTGGGTAGGCATTATAAATAATCGATACTTCTTATGGATTACTGTGTTCATTAAACATTTAGGAAAAAAAATAGTTTTGCGAATCCCTAAAATGTATTGACAGAAGGAGCTTAGAAAATAAAAATAATGAAATCTAAACTTACCGGTAGCCCTAAATACCTTAGTAAGGGAGTGCATGTTTTAAAAACTAACTTTTTATGAAATTTATTTTCAATTATGTTACCCGTAACCGCTCTTACAATCAGCCCACTCAAGCGGTAGCAAACAGAGATAAGGACACGAATCAAGTCTGTGTGAGCTTATAAACGCCGGTAATGAGCAGGAGTTACCAAAAAAATGAGTAGGTAGAGTCTATCTTTCTATATATATTTATACACGCCGGTTTGTTTCCGCAATCGCTGCAGAAAGTACAGAGTTCCAACAGGTTCTTTCCTTCCAGACTCCTAACGCAACCTCCACTCTCTCTCTATTGAGTAGAGTGGTTACTTATGTTCACATGTCGACAATTCTCATTTTATTGTCTTGCACTTTTATTAATGTGGTATCAATTGATCATTTATTCGATTAGCATTTAACTAATTCTCGCAATACGTCACTACCCATCTGAACGCTCGCTGTTAGCGCAGGAAGCCAACCTTTCCTCAGGTCGCTGAACCGTCGAAGCTGTTAGAAATTAAGTAACACACCAAACCACACTCTATTACCTAGCCTTTAAGCTACATAATCTAATAACAACGGAACTTACGAGACTTAGCATCTAATCAAACATGTTTCCTTGGACTGTTCATGTAGTTTAATCTCTATGTTGAGTGTATAAGGTTGGTTTTGAATTGTGTGTTGTCGGTGGAAGGTTTTGCAAGTAGTGCCATTAGCAGATAGGCCCCGCTGTCTCATAAGATTTGCTGATAACCGGGATAAGGTTCTGAATTAGTGGAGGCGAAGAGGCTTCGCCTTGGCCGGGTATCGTTTGTGGCCGATAAATTCTAGTGTCGCAGTGTTCTTTGTGAAATATGACTTACGGATATATATTGTAGGCGCCGACGAAGGTGCGAAAACTTTTAGACTTGTCTCGCGATAGTATGCAACGAGAGTCTAAAGTAGACTATCAGAATTTTTGTATGGTTTGGCTGTATGTGAATACATGGTTTTGCCAGGTTGTATGGCAAAGCAGTGCCACAGCAATAAAATAGTTTAGTTTAAATTTTAAGTTCTTTTTTATATTAAAGTGAAACTTTTATTAGATCGTTACAAACTTTTTGGTCTGTGTGTTGCATGTCGCGTGACACTCGACATGCCCGACCGTCACGCGACATGCAACGCGCTCGCCAGAGCAGCCAAGGCCAATATGTTTCACTTTTACCGTGGTTTCATAAAACCACACAAGGATTTTTTTTTAGGTATTATTTTTCTTTTTAATCCATAATGAGTTTGTCAACGAAAAAATTAGAACAACGGCTGGCGATGCATTCACACGAACAGCTAAATATTCTGCCAGTAAGCCCACCGGTAGGACAAAAACCATTCACCACACAAATAGACATGAAGAAAACAGGTCATACTCTACTACTCGGACTTAATGCGTAAGGTCACTCTCCGTTGAAATTTACCTATTAAACGCATGTGCCGGCAGCGGCATACGGTCCATAACCGCAGATATTTTGCCGCACGATTTTGCCAGCATGTCAAATTCCTCATTATGTATGTCATGCCAAGTTTAAAGGCAACCGCCGCGGCTGCTCCGTCGACAACAACGGTGGGCAAGCCTTCGATTACAAACTTGGCTTTGCAACTAATTAAACGTGACTTACTTTCAACGTGCCTTCCGAATTGCATAATACCAGTCGCTCAGAAAAGCTTAATTCTGCTTAATCTTGTTGATTCGTAAATAAACCGAGTTTCTACAGTAAAATTTTCTTTCTTCATCCTAGAACTTTTATATTGCGCATTACAGTTTGTTTCGTTAACCACTTATTTTTTTGATTTAAGCATAACACGGCCGTTTGAGTCGGAACTTCGAAAAAACTTTCAGTTCCACTTACCTTAAGTGGGGCATTAAAATTTTCCTTATGGAAAAATTTTCAGCACCTATTTAACATAGTACAAGCCTCCGGTGCTTTATAAACCATTTTATTTTTGTTTGTAGTTAACCAAACGCTAACATAATTTCACTAATTATACTAACAGTGGTTCTTAAACTAATGACGACAATTGACGATGATTGGTCATAAAGCAAGTCTTTAATGTAAACAAAAATGTCAAAGCGCAGCGTGTCCTACCGAACAAGCTCGATGGACTGCTCCTTTTGTAAACTTTTTCTGACTGCACTCTGGGGACTGGGATTGGTCATGCTCACTAAAAAGTCTATGCTTGCAGTGGCTATTTTGTGCGGGTCACTTCCTTCCCTCTAATATGGTCGAGGGAGGTGAGGGCTGCGTCAGTAGTCGTACTTGTGAACGGGCGCTGCTTGTGGAGACTAGTCCGCCCTGAATCTTCTTGCTTTTCATCATAACATATATTTAAAAATATTATTATTAGTCTTATATCTTAGTCCTAAGGCATCACACTGTTGTGTGACAATTGTGTCACTTTCGCTAATGTTGAATAGTAATGACTATAAATAACTATGCACATAATAACTTCATGACCGCTCTCTGGGTAGGAAAAGAGTGTTATATAATACATATTTACTGTTTAAAGAGCCATGAGTTTCTTTTGTCTTTGGAAGGCTTGCTCGAGGACATGGTTCTAACACCTCGAGGCTCTTTAAAAAATTTATATTCCCCAGTTCGCCTGCCGTCATCAACCACTGAAAATATAGGAATTTCAACGTGATTGAGTTGGAGCACACGGGTCTGTGGTGTCGTTACTCAACAACAGCATGCCACAAGCTACTATGTGGGCTGTTATTGTTATGCTTACAGGCTTCTCCTGTATCTAGCCTTACAGGCCACTCATGTCTTGTCTACTATAACGCACTCGCCTGTTTAGTGCTGAATTAATTTTAAAGTGATTGAAATCACGTTCATTTGTTGCTCCTCCCTAGGTGTTGACGCTTACACTCTACTTACATCTAAAATTAAACAACCAAAAACTAAATAGGAAAAGAAAAACAAAACACGGTACAGTTCAAAGCGTGTCGGTATGAAAGAAAGTATCAATGCAAATTCGAAAAAGGACCCAGTCCAGTCCAGGACCAGTAGTATCTATCCATGTCTTTCCCGCAAGTGTCTAAGTCGTCCTGAAACCGTCTTCAGCGGTCCAAAATTTTATTTACAAACATCTAAAGATAGAAGTGAGAATGAAATTGCGTCGAAATCAGGTCATGCGATTGTGTGCAAATTAAAATCACAGTCGGCTGACAACCAATCTATAGTGTACATAACGCCCTTTTAAATGCATCCGCTGTGTGACTACTCGTAAAGTACATTGCAGAGTAGATTGATCTGCAGAGGATGTATCCAATTTTAAGGTGAAATGTAATGCAATGTTTACTTTCTTACTTGTTTTTCTTCAAGTACTAGTTTTAGAAGGAAAATGGGATCTTTCTTGCTATAAACTACTTGTGATTATTTATGTTTCAACTTCCTAGATAAATGTTGTAGAATAATTATTGTACCTATAATTACGATACTTACGTGAAATAGTTAGTTAACAAATGATTTACTTTGTGATTCATCATCATCAGCCACCTACGTCCAGCCGTGTCAGTCCACTGCTGGACGTAGGCCTCTCCCATGGCACGCCACTGAGCTCGATCTTCAGCTCTCCTTCTCCAATCCCTGCCCGCTGCCTTACGAATATCGTCGCCCCACCTAGCTACAGGGCACCCTACACTACGTTTTTCGACACGCGGTCTCCACTTAAGAACCAGTCTGCCCCAACGGACATCGGTTCTGCGGCATATGTGACCTGCCCACTGCCACTTCAGCTTGCTAATTCGCTGAGCTATGTCGGTAACCTTGCTTCTCTGACGAATAACTTCGTTCCAGATTCGATCCCTAAGAGAAACTCCGAGCATAGCTCGCTCAGCGACCTTAAACTGGTGGAGAAGCCGCACAGTGAGTGGCCACGTTTCGGCTCCGTATGTCATTACAGGTAGGACGCACTGATTTAAAACTTTCGTTTTTAGGCATTGGGGTATGGGCGATAAGAAGACTCGACGGAGTTTTCCAAATGCTACCCAGCCCAGCTGTATCCGTCTCTTAACTTCCCTGTCGAAGTTGTTTTTACCTAGTTGGAGCAACTGCCCTAGGTATACGTACTCAGAAACAACTTCGAGGGAGGCTCCGTTTACGGCAATCGGTCCCGGGTCAACATGCTTGTTGATCATAACCTAACTTTGTGATTACTTACATTCTATGATACTCGAGATACTCTAGACTAGATTTTAAAGAACAAAAATCGACATGAAAGAGCCACTGTGTCGAATAGTCGCGGGTTCGATTCCCGCACGGGACAAATCTTTGTGTGATCCACAATTATTTGTTCCGGTCTGGGTATTTGTTTGTGAACTTTCATGTTTGTAAACGCACCCACGATACAGGAATAAATCCTAGTGTGGTGCTACGTTTAATAAAAAAAAAAAAAAAAAAAAAAAAAAAAAAAAAAAAAAAAAAAAAAATTGCAATAATTAATGTGTCGCCCGCCCAGGGCCTTCCCGCTCTATATCTAAAATTCTATATCAAATCAGTGTGCCTTTTAAAACAAAAAAAAAAACAGGAATTATCTGAGATCCTCTCCCTTTTCGAATTCAGTTAACAATTAGGCATCAGAAACATAAATTTAAGTCCTACTACAGTACAAACAAGTTGCTAGTACAACTATTAAACAACGTGGCGTTGATATGCATGTTTAACGGTATGTCTCATGCGAATTATAAATTTTATTCGAAGTTTCAATCATACATTTCAAGTTTGTTATCAAAATTGTCGTATAGACACACGATATTTTTCATTCATCATCATTCAATGTCTTTATGCAACCCAGCTTAAAAAAATATGTATGCACTCCATCGATGTAAAAACTCGCACTTGATTTTTGTTGCAGTCGTCATTTCATTTCTCAGAAACAAAGAATATATTCAACAGTCCTTTGTCTCCCTCTCACCCGAGTCTAATCACAAGAAAACGAGTGTATGACGTACAATCAACCGTCAAGTCACTTAATTCATGTTTACTACTCCTGAAATACCTATAATCGTTTCAGGCGTGTTGAATATAGAGCAAGCTCGGAATAATTATCTGCAGTAAGCTCTTGAGACGTCACATGTAAGCAAATAAGACAAAAATACACACTAACAATTATATGATCAGTCACATTGACGTAGTTAAGAATAAAAGTATCTACTTGTCTACATATTCCGAGGCTAAAGGTTATCTAGACGATCGGTGCTACGTAAAACAGTAACGATATGATACTTTTTTCCGGAAGTACAATGAAATAAATTATGTAAATCGGTAATGTGATATTCGGTAACATTCACCAGTAGTTCGTAGGCTGCATTTCCGTTAAGCCTACGAACTTCACCGCTGTTAAGGTCGGCAGCTTGAGCTCATCACTGATTCTATTCGCCGTTAAGAAAACATTACGAGCCTTTCTTCATACAACCATCATACGCCCGCCCTTATGACGAACTCACTCATTCTTCCAATAGACATCCTTCCGAGCTATACTTAAAAAATTGAATGTCGCTAATCACTACTTGACGTCGTTCGTATCCTCTATAAATCCTTGTTCACCAATGTGATATTCGGTAACTAGGTAGTTTTTAACTAAGTAGTTTATAGGAGTCTCCGTAACCGGCGAGTGTGTATGAGACGAACTATGAGAGTGGAGGAAGCCAGAGAGGTATGTAAGGAAAGAACCTGTTGGAACTCTGTACTCTCTGCCTACCCCGCGAGGGAGCTGGCGTGATGATATAGATAGATAGTTTATAGGCTTTTATCTCCAATTATCGCTATTAAGGTCGGCAGGTTGATCTCATCACCGATTCCTTTCGCCGCAACTTTATTTACTCAAAACATAACCTAAATCCCGCATACTCCATCAATGCAGTAACAAACATAGTTCAATGTAAAACTATCGGTCTACCCTTAGTAAATTATTGTGGTATTTAGCTCTCTTCACGTAATCCAAGTCTATTCAAAAGGCATAAATCGTGATTAACTGAAGTTTCAGATGGCTTTTACATAGAAGAAGAAAGGTAAAAAATCTGTAGTAATTTCGAAATAAGGAAAGTTGGAAGTTTTCCTTACACGAAGAAGCTATACGCAAGGAATAAAATAAAACTATTTTACGGATTTTATCGCGGTTTATTTTTGATTTTTAGTTCCTGACGTTTCGAGTGTTTTGCAGCACCCATGGTCACGGGAGGGACTGAGGTGTTAGACGTCCAAAACGAATAGTTGTACCGGGGGGTACCCTCAAACTTCTTAATTATTTTAGTTGTAGTCCGATCTCCGCAGAACGAGCTCACGGTGTCTTGAGGTCTTGCAGTGTTATGCTTGGTTTTGGATTTGATTACATTAATTACCGGATCCCAAGTCGATGGAAGCACCCAACTATCCCGCTTTTCAAACCCGTTTTTTAATTTCAATAGCCTCGCGAACCATCCTTGCTAGGAATCGGTGTCCTTTCACGAGGATTTGTGGTCTATCAAATCTGATGTTATGGCGGGTGCGGTCAAGGACATGTTCACAGACTGCAGACTTCTTTGAACGACGGTGTTTTAGGTCAGCTATGTGTCCTTTAACCCGTGACCATGGGTGCTGCAAAGCACTCGAAACGTCGGTAACTAAAAATCAAAAATAAACTGCGATAAAATCCGTAAAATAGCGTTATTTCATGTTTAATATTCGCGTAAATCTAAGAACTCAGTATACGCAAGGAAGTTATGATATCTTACATTCAATATTGATAATTAATGCCGAGAAACCGCGTTCCTTATTTAACGAATTAGTGGAAGAGACGTCCAGGCTTCCCCCAAAGATCACCACTACGACCCACAAGATGGACCCATGACCTGGTCGATCGGAAGGTCGCGGATAAAAACCAAATCCGAATCCTTATTTAGTTGATTTTTAGCTTAAATCCGATAATCGCTCCGGTCTTTGCGGGAAACCTTTGGCTTGCAGTCCACGTCTTTCGGATGAAGATGGAGTTGATATGATAATTTGTATAAATTAATTAACAGCCTTTTATGTAAATATACGGCGCGGATGCAGGGCGTTAAATCTAACTAGATCACATGCGCGTTCAAAGGAATTAAAACGTCGCGATCATAAACCATTGAAATTGTGCCGACAATAATTTCCACTAGCTGGCAAGGACAGCTTCCGTAGTGGGAGGTGTTCCCCTCATACGAAAGGGCGGATATTTGAGTGGCGAGCAAGTTTGCGATGCAATAACTCGGGGTGAAGCCCCACTAACGTGCAACATCGTAAGTTCCTCTCTAATACGCCGGGTACTTCAATTTGTAAACTCCATAATAGCGGCAAATAAGATATTAGTTTGTATATCACAGAATATGTGTTGGCTTTGGAGTAGAGTTTTAGGTGGTTTTAGTGAGTTTGAATTCCGAATAAATGTTATACATACACTTGTAGAGTGCTCAGGGTTTATTTGGAAATTATACATTTTATTTATGAACAAATTGATAGGGAAGTAGGGCAACTGCACATTTTTCTACCTCGTGTACCTTTTTTAAACTTCCGATATGTTCTTTTTCCACATATTGGTCACGTATCTGTGTCTAAATCATATTATGAGTGTCATATTTACTCTTGGCCTCTGTGTCACATTAGGTAAATATGGATAACATAATATTATATCCTTTCCCTACCCCGCAAAGTTTATATAGATAATATTATATTACCTATATTTTAGAATGGGGGTATATATTGGTAGTAGAGTTATAATTCTAGATTCACGTGAAGTGGACAGGCCCCGTACAAGATGGACCGATAGTCTGATCATCGTGGCGATCTTTGGAGGAGACCTTATTACTGCAGCGAATACCTTTCGGCTGAAGACATATGCTTCTAATTAACCGATCCTTCTACATTTTTGCCTCCATTGCCATTCTGAATGCCATTCATTTATAGAAATTACTAATTTTGTTAAGAAAATTCATGGACACGGCACAACGACAAGCCATCAACTGTAGCTGACTGCGCAATTAACTCGAGAACCTACTCATTTTAAACACTAATTACTTATGTAAAATTACTAGGACGTTGTTTTAAAAATGTTTCGATTTTCCCTAAAAGTATAAATAACTACCTCAGCATGTTATTCCTGAAAGGATGGATACAGGCGTTGTATGTATAAGTACCGGGCATTTTTCGTTAGATCATAGATATGTATGGCGAAAAAGTAAGAATATAGTTTCTTTAAAAAGAGTTTAATACGTTCAAAATGGTATTAGTCTAAGGCCTTAGAGAAGGGCTGGGTGTTGCCAGGAGCAGGAGAACTCTATTTGGTATGGTGGCCCACGGAATAAAGAAGCCTTTGTTGTGTGGTGGTATCTACAGCATTCAAAGTTTTACACCAAATTATAGTCATTGCGTCGATGCCATGAACTAATTGGTTGGTCATAGGATTCATTGCCAGTGTGGGGCTATGTTTTATATAAAAAGGACTTTGGGAATATCGATGTACATATCAATAGTGTGGCTCAATGGGCCAATCTATCGTCTTGTTGTATGATTATGAATTTTATTTTAATTACACTTAATTTGTAATTCAGATAACCAGATCTACATAAGATCTGGTTATCTGAATAAATATTTGTTGTGTTTAATTATTGTTATTTACTCGCATTGATATACATAACACCTCAATGTTTACTCGGGTTAATTCTAAAGCCCGAAAAACGTTGACCCATGGTAGGCGCCGATCGTAAAAACAGATAATATAAGATCAGCCAAATAATATAAGATCTGTAGTATACAGATAAGAAGAAGACGACCACAACATGACAGGTTTGGACTGGACTGGACATGGACTTGTTTGTTTGTCCGGGGGAAATCTTTATCATACTTTCACAAAAACTTAATTTATGGAGGTATATAATGAAAAATAATATTAGAAAATAAAAGAATGTATGAAAAGAGTAGTAACAGCTCAGAGGTGTTTGCTGCAATTTAAACTTCGGGTTCGCGCTTACACTACGAACGTTCGTACAAATGTTAATATGGTATTACATAATCCAATTCTGGAATAATCATATCTATTAAATACGATGATTTAAAATCAATTTTTTTAGTTGGTACCGAGATCGAGGTCAGTGTAGCCACGACCGCGGCTGGTGCTGGGGGTGCGGGCGAACATCCCTGTTGGCCCGCCGCCAACACCCCCGATGTCATTATCACTGCCCGTGCACCAGTTATGCACTTATCGCACCAATGTTGTAAATTTTGACCTACATTTCCAGTCAATTGCTTCAGTGGATCTATCATTTAAAAATCCCGATTTTTAGATAAAATCGCAAGGATTGTAAATAGAATTGTCTTAGTTTAAATGAAAAAGGTTTACTAGTTATTTGTTAATTAAACAAGTAAATTAAGCGTCACCCGTATTAACAGTGTGAAAATAATTACAAATGTTATCAGATGGATCACAATCAAAAAAAGATGCCCGTTGCAGCATAATAGGGAATATGCGTATATTTTTTTATATGTTTATACAATAGATTACATCAATATATAACTGCATAAAAAAATTAAGCGTCAAAAACAAAATGTAAAGGGCAAAAAAAAATTTTGAAGATAGCAAACAGATAAGAGCATTTTAAACGCCTGCCATATTGGCGCGCTTGGCGTGACGACGAAGTCTAACAACAACCAATTAGTGAACAGCTGTAGAAGTATTTTATTCTGTAATTTATTTTTATTTTGTATTTAGCGACTATTGTACAATGGAACAACACTGTGTTGTGCCTAGGTGTAAAAATACAATAAGAAATGCACCCGATAGGTGCGGACATAAGGAGAAAGTGGTGTAAAATCAGAAAAAGATACATCTTCATCAACTTGTTTATATTGCTGCGAAGATCACTTCAACGTAAGAATTAACTTAAATAATTTAATATAAAATTTGTCTTTGTGTAAATCGACAACAAAAAATAACAATAAAACTAACTTAATAGCAAACATCCAACAAATATGCACTTGTTGACATTTGTATTGTAGCCTTTGACGTCATATTCGATCTGACCAAAAGCGTGGCGTTCCCGCTACTTTGAATTTCCCACTCATTTTTTGTACATTCAATAATTATTTTCTTAATAAAAAAAGTAATGTTATTAAAAAAATATTGGTATAGACATTATTCTAATGCGATAAAGTTTGTAAAAAACAATATTTGACCCTTATTTGAATTACACGCATATTCCCTATTATCGGCCCTAGATAAAAAAATTTACAAAGTTGGGTTTTAAATCACGACAATCGCAATTTGCCTTTAAATACATATTTGTCGCAAGCATACGTGAAAATTCAATTGAGCTCCGATATTTAAAACAGGAAATAAAAAAACAAGATGGGTACCGGATGTGAGCACGATATAAAAACCCCAGGAATTGCAAAATGGGTTAAAATTAAAGTTTTTGAATAAAAAGGTTACATTACCTGCAGAGCTGGATGGCGAACTTGGCTCCTCTTTGAATCTGCAAAAATAACACAGAAATGAAAACTTTATGAAAGATTTTAAAAACGTATGTGTTTTCAAATAATCTCATATATACATACGAGAACATTTTGCACCAAACTAACGTGCGTGGAGTCTGCATATTCCCAGAAAACAAAGCCCATCTAATCTGAATCTGTACGCTAAACAATACCGGGCCTCAAGCAGCCCGCGCCAGCACGCCGAGTTGTCTTCATAACTAACGACGCCAAAATGTCCCGAAAAAGTGTGGTCTGGCTAGCAACACGCACCTATTTCATAGAAATGTCGTTACATAAACACGGCCACTAGGTTATTGGGGACTCTTTACTATCAAGGACGATATCGGATACTTTATTTGGTTTTTTTCGTGGTCAGCGGCAGACGAGGGCCGGCTGAGGCGTTGACATTTGAATTGTAAAACAAATTGTCTAAAATAACTTATGCATTGCCGCCCCGCTGGCCGTCGCGCCACACCGAGCGGGGTGTCCTATTATATTCACAAATTGATCCGAATATAAGAATTTTGAAACATACATAAATGTGTAAACCGTGTCACGTATCCAGATATTTATCTATTTTATAACTAGAAACAAAAAATACGTAGGTACTAACATTTAGTTGCCCTTCCCAGGCAGATTTTCTATTCAATTCTTTTCGATTATATATCATCACGCCAGATCCCTTGCGGGGTAGGCAGACAGTACAGAGTTCTAACAGGTTCTTTCCTTACATACCTCTCTGGCTTTCTCCACTGTCATAGTTCGTCTCATACACGCTCACCGGTTACGGAGACTCTCGACTTGTTCTTCAGATAAGACTCCGTCTATTTGGTCATGGTAAGATAATATTTTCTATTCAATCGTATCATAAAATAAAAACGTAATATTCTTCGCATCAATAAGCGTAATATAATATTATTAATGCGTTTCATTTCATAGTTTTCAATCAATTTCTACCCACGGAATCTTTTTCATGGCTAAGACTAGTCACAAATGATGATAAGACGCAATTAAGACGTCGTTCGAGTCGTTCTATGAAGGAAGACTTACCAATGCAAGGAATAGATAATTTATTGGATCCTTAATAGGATACGGACAATTTATCAAAGAAACTCAATAATGAAGAGAATGAAATCAATATATTTTTTTTCTATCTTCATGTGGGTGTCGTTAGTCATACAATCTCACTCCGTAGTATAAAGCATCAATATATTCAAACCCTGGATTCCAACTATACGTCGGAAAAAATGTAGCTTTTCTTTCGTAAATTTCCCAATGTCAGTCTGGTATTGTTACCGGTATATGGCAATAGACTTGCTCCCTATTATTATATAAGCCCTGTGAAGAAACTGTCCCACCGTTAGGCACGGGTCTCCTCTCCAACTGAGAGGGTTAAGGCCATAGTCCACCACGCTGGCCGAGTGCTGGTTGGCGAACTTCACACACCTTCGAGAAACTCTTAGGCGTGCAGTTTTGCTCACGATACTTCCTTTCACCGTTAAAGCAAGTGATAGTTATTAATTTTTAATACGCACATGCTTTAGAATAGACAGAGGTGCCTGGGTTTGAACCCGAGACCTATGACTTTGCAGACCAACGGTCTAACCCTTAGGCTATCACTGCTCCCTATGACATGGGACCTAACATAGTCGGCGAAAAATGGGTGTACACAGGACACGTCTGCCACCCCCGCTTGGGGAATATAGACGTAACGGATTTTCTTGTCACTTAAATATTTTTCTAAGATAATGAATTTCACAAGGGACCTAGCATAATGATATGATAAATTAGACAAGGCATTTTTAAGTTTGAGTTTAAAAGTAATTTAAGTGAACGATATTGAAAACAGCGAGCGTCTACGAGACGAGATATTAAAAACGGTGAGCGCGTAATAGAGTGAATAAAGCGAGAGAGTGCTGTAAGGAAATAATCTATTGAAACTCTGTACTCTGGTGTAATGACACATAAATAGACATTCACATAGATAGATAGGTATCGAAAATCTACTCATGTGGTAGTTAAGTAGATGAAGTTTCCTCTGCCGTTACTCACTTAAAATAACTCTATTCATTCATCAGAATCTGAATAAGTTTATTCCTGACTGCTATTGAGACAACTCTGGAAGTAGGTATTCAGTAGTAGGATAGTGTAAAGTTTACAATGGCTGTAAATATAAACCAGTTAGATCTTTATTATAAATTCAAAGTCTTCGGCCCCTTAACTTAACTTAAACTAGACAAAACAGGAAACATGGATCCTGAATAATTATCATGACCAACCAGTTGCTTCATTATGTTTTTTTATTGTAAAGAAAAGGATAAACCTCTCTCCAAAGAAAACACAATATTCGACGCAACTTCTAGTTGCGAATGAAAACGGTAGCGCCTGACGTTTTATCTGGACAATAACATTACACCTGCAAACTATTTATTAGCAACAAGTTGCGGACATGGCTTATTGCAAGGCGCATCCATAAATTTGTTTCTAGCATAAACATTTCGCTCAACAGGCCATGGCGCATGCTGCGTGTTAGACATCATACTGAGTGACCTAGTCAGAACGGTTACGGAGATCCTTAAAATATCTGAAACAGAAGTCGTCGGATCCCGTATATTTCAACTCAAGTGGAGATGAGGAGGACATGACACCTCGCAAAATGTGCTGATGGCAGGTGGACTAGGTCTCTAAAAGAATGGTGACCACCTAAGGGATATCGCAATCGTAGAAGTCCAGTACAAAGATGATTCGATGATGTGGTTAAGTGTGATTATATATAATAAGATGTGGTTTTCTGCGAAGGAAGAAGCCAATAAGATTGGCTGGATTGGGAGTTATAATGGTAATGATAAAACATATAAAATAAAACTTTTATTTTCGGATTTTTTCGCGGTTTATTTTGATTTTTAAGTTTCCTTCGTTTTGAGTGCTTTGCAGCACCCATGGTCACGGGAAGGACTGAGGTGTTAGACGTCCAAAAGGCATAGTTGTTCCGGGGTACCCTCAAACTTCTTAATTATTTTTGTTGTGGTTGGTCCGATCTACGCAGAATGAGCTCACGGTGTCTTGAGGTCTTGCAGTGTTATGCTTGGTTTTGGATTTGATTATATTAATTACCGGATCCCAAGTCGATGGAAGCACCCAGCCATCTTCTCGATTGAACTTAGGATGATTTTTTAATTTCAATAGCCTCGCGAACCATCCTTGGTAGGAATCGGTGTTATTTCACGAGAATTTGTGGTCTATCAAATCTGATGTTATGGCGGGTGCGGTCAAGGATATGTTCACAGACTGCAGACTTCTTTGAGCGACGGTGTTTTAGGTCAGTTATGTGTTCTTTAACCCGAGTTTTTACCGGTCTTTTTGTTTGTCCTATATAAGAGAGACCACATTCACAATCAAGCTTGTATACTCCTGCATCTTGTAGAGGGATGTGACACTTGACAGATGGTAAATATTGACTGATCTTCTTCGGCGACTTATAAAATGTTTTAATTGAAGCACGCTTCAAGATGTAGCCAATCTTGTCCGTGACTCCTCTCATATAAGGTAGTACAGCAGGGAGACGCTCGACTGTGGCTGGTTTCACTCGGTCACTGTGACGTTGGCGTAGGACTCGAAGCTTATTGTCGTGCAGGACTTGCTTGACATGTTGAAGCTCGGCAGCCAGATGTTTCTTGTCACAGATCCCTTGTGCTCTCTGAAACAAAGATTTACCCACGGTAGCTAACTGTGTTAGATGGTGGTGAGATTCACTGTTTAAGTACCTATCAGTATGGGTCTTTTTTCTATAAACCGTGTGGCTTAAGGTGTTGTTGGGATTACGGATTACTAAGACATCTAGGAAAGCTAGACATCTAATTTTAGGATTAATGGAGTTAAGATAATTTAGGAATACTTCTATTTTGTCAGATGGTATTATTGTGAAAGTATCATCTACGTACCGCTTGTAGAAACTTGGCTTTACGGGTGATGTACGAAGGGCTGTCTCTTCAAAGTATTCCATGAATATATCAGCAACAATGGGAGATACAGGGCAGTCCATCGCCACCCCATCTACTTGCTTGTAGAACTGCTCCTTCCACAGTAAGTAGCCAGATGTAAGGCAGTGTCTCAATAGTTCTAAGTATTCCGCTGGCATGTTGTTCTCCGCTAGTTTCCTTTCTACAATTTCTACACAGTCTTGCACAGGTAGGCATGTGAATAGTGACTGGACATCGAAACTGACCATAGTTTAATTGTCAGTAAGATGTAGATTTTTGATCTCACTAACAAAATGGTATGAATCCTTAACATGTGCTCTTGTGTGTCCTCTAAGTGGCGAGATCACTTTCGCTACGTGCTGAGCCAATCTGTAGGTTGGTGTGTCGATTTAGCTAACGATTGGACGTAGGGGAGCATTCGGTTTATGTATTTTTGGGAGCCCATACAACTGTGGTGGTTACGTATGTTTATGTATGTATTGTTTCGATGTCCATTCAGTATTCACATGCCTACCTGTACAAGACTGTGTCGAAATTGTAGAAAGGAAACTAGCGGAGAACACACTTCGCATTCAATTCTACAGCTACGTCAATTCTCGGTAAAAGCCTCAAATATGTAAACACAGATGCCTCAAACTGTGCTAAGTGTACTTTCAAAACTATATCGAACTGAAATATCTCCAGGCGCGGCAGTCTTAAATAATTTCGAATAGGTACATTTTCTAACCTAGATCTCGTATGTGCCCTATTTCTAATATTAAGCCATGTACTAATTATGTTTGTCTTTTAATAAGCATCCGTAGCCCCGAACTAGGAATTGTTTCTCCGTCGAGCATACGTTTATAAACATGAAATTCATGCTTACTAACACCCAGACCTACACAAATAATTGTGGGTCACAAAGATTTGTCACGAGCGAGGATCGAACCCGCGACTATTCGCTCCAGTAAGCGGAACGGCCTACGGTTCAACCGCTAGACCAAGCCGCCGCCAACGTTTATATATGTACGTACCTAGTTGGTATGGTCTTCCCCAGTATTTACATTTTATTCCACTTTTTTATTGTATTTGTTACATTATTTCTTTAAGTGGTTTATTATTTACTTCTTCTTCTTCTTTGTCGGTTCCTCGTGACTGAGGGTCGTGACCAACACAGTATAGGTTTTGCACAAGCGCTCTCCAGGCTTCCCGGCATTCAGCCTATTTGATGGCTCCTGGAATACTGGTACTCGTAGTTATCTGATGACGTCTGTCCATTTGGTTGGCAATCTTCCTCTACTCCTCTTTCCTTCCACGTGGCCAACTTCTATTAGCTTTTCCGAATTGTCTGGTTCTCATCGGACCACGTGTCCGAAGTATTTAAACAATCTCTGTATTCAGACTGTAGACCGACGAGTCTTGATCTTTAATTCCGATAGAACAGATGCATCAACACAACATTTCGTTCAAAAGTAGTAATAGCCTAGTGGTTAGACCGTTGTACTGCAAAGTCAGAGGTATCTGGTTCAAACCCAGGTAAGCACCGCTATCGTTTGGAAAGCATGTGCGTATTAAAAATTAGTTATTACTTGCTTTAACGGTGAAGGGAAACATCATAAGGAAACCTGCATGCCTGAGAGTTTCCCGAAGGTGTGTGAAGTTCGCCAACCCGCACTGGGCCAGCGTGATGGATTATGACCTCAGCCCTCACAATTTGAGAGGAGGCCCGTGCCCAACGGTGGACAGTTTCTTAAAAGGGCTAATATTATTACTATTATACGACATTTCGAATGCATCTATTATCGAAGCGTACGTAAATATGGAGAAGATAAGGGTGCGCATGAGTTTGATCTTGGTGTTCCGATTGATACTACGGTTCCTCCAAATCTTCTCTAATCGCTTCATTGCCGATTTTGACATCTGGACTCTTCTTATGACTTACTTCCCTGTCACATTATTTATACGCCATAGCTTTCACCAGGACTTCTGATAGGCTTGCATGGGTACATGGGTCCAATACTTACGCGCCGTTTGCCAGAAGCTAATGTTATGTAAGTCACCTGTTGTGATCAATTGCTAAAAATGAAGAAACATAAACAACAAACTGACGGCGACAGGTGCAACGACTACTATCAATTATGGAAAAGAAAAAGTACTATATCAATGATGTTTGATGGACAATAACTCGACTCTAATTATCATACCTAGATAATATTGCACATAATATATTGTTTTAGTTTAATAAAATAAAATTTGTATAGATGAAATGCTTACACATTAGATTAGAAAAAAAATGCATCTATTGCACTGTACACGCTTAATACTTATTCATATAAAACTATTTTCAGGAATCTAAAAGAAAAAACACACCCACACACAAATGTAAGAACGAAAAATACAAAACGCGGACGTAAGTACGTGGAGTTTTCGAGGACGTAATCGAAGTTCTACATGTTTTAATTATATTATTTGACCCATTGAAAGACAATAAATTAGTTTAAAAATCTATACTTTATTATATCTATAAGTATACAGATCAATTTGAGTTACCACAGGCATAAACCTCACCCTCGTATGCGGAAAAGTAAAGTTTAAATACAATTATACTTGTCTATATGTATTTTCCCGGCTCGCTCGTGACTTCACAAGGCTGTGGAAACACAAGGACGCGATGAAGGCCAGCCTAACATTCCAACACAGCTGATACAATTATCGATTTTCACGTACATCGTTCCTTACCTACATCAATTATATTTTTTTCGACACTTATCAGCAATATCGAACACGTTAAAAAGAAAAAAAAGGGTATATTAAAAACTTACGTGTATAAATCGTCTTCGATATTTGATGAACTTGTGGCTTCCACAAGCACAGAGCAGCTCATCACTAACAAGTTATTTGTTATTTATCTTTGAACTATGACACTGGTTCCGGTAGTGTTTATTTGACCGGCATCGCGAGGGCGTTCACAGTGCACGAGGGTTTCGATGGGATTGGTGACAAGATAGGATCTGGAGGCTCATTTTGGTGGACGCGGAAGAGGTATGTATCTCTCATTTGCGAGTAGGCACCGGCCGTGGAAATCTCTGTAGGTTTTAGGGGGAGGGCACTAGACGTACGGAGTGACTTTGGACTTTGCGCTTGAGGCCTAAAATCAAATGTCTAATATTCGCTTTAAGACCGTATGTAAATTATACAAAAATAAGTGTATGTATTTTATTCTGTAGAATTAATAATAGTATGTGTACATACTTATATAGCTTTAAAAATGTTCTCGTTATGACAAGAACATTCTTTATTAGCTCGATCGATGTTAATATTTATAATTGCTTAACGAATAATTTGCTCCTAATTCCATCGTTGCGGCGTCTTTCGGAGTCGTTTTGATCTAAAAACGTTGTTTTTTTGTTCAAAGAAATCTTAGAGCATATAATGCTCTGAGTAGAAAATATATCTATCAACCCACTCACACAATTCCACCGATGCATAAACCTATTGTGGTTCTATTGTTTGGATCGATATAAATTTCAATATAATTTAAATATATATGTTTAGTCTCTTAATATTCTGCATTCATAACAGATTATCCGCCGCGTGGTTCCCGGCTTAGAATAGGACCAACCCATCTCATCCCATCGGGTGTCGTACAAGGCGACTAAGGGAAAACTAGGGAATGGGCAGCAGCGTTCCCTTAGCACTTCGACGACCAATAACTGCGCTCGCCAACCCGCCTGCCAAGCGTGGCGAGTATGGCAAACACCCCCAATTATGGACGAATGTAAGAAAACCAGGCCCCTAGTCCCCGGCGGTCCTGTTCGTCCTGGCCACGAAAGCGATTGGGGAGGCCTATGTTCAGCAGTGGACAAGTATAGGCTGAGATGATGATGATGATAACAGATTAAGTTTATATTTATTTTTTTGTATATAATGTCTGATGTTTGAATAATGTCTGATATGTCTGAAGTCACCATCTGAATAAAAAAAAATTGTAAAAATAAACTATATATCCCACCACATTGCAAAGTCACCGTGGGCGGCGGGGGTGCAGACTGCGCATGTCCTATTCTGACCTTGAGCAGACTTCCTGGTTCACGGGCAGCCGACGCGGTGCTGTCACCTGCCTTCTAGGTCAATCTATATAGTATTGTACGCAGCTATGTATCGCTAGCCGGTCTGCTGACATAGCGCTTTTTATGTAGATTTCTCACACTTCTAATTGACACAGATGCATGTGATAGGTAGCGAACGTTTATGATTATTTGAAAATAAACAAAAATGGTCTATCAACAATCTTGCAAATTATTTGTTTTTTAAGTTTAGGGTAAACTAAATACAGGGTGCACACGGCCGATCGAAAGCGAACAAAGACAAAGAAATCGTTTTTGCCGATGGACACCGCACGCTCGCTCGCCTTCGCTATTATGTGGACAACACGAGGGAACGCCGACGAAGATACCGACGTTCGACGAACTACTGCGCACACCAGACAATTTCTTGGCTGTAGACGACTACTTGTTGAGAAACCCATAAAATAAAGTTTATATTTATAAAGCTCAAATGATGATAAAACTTTATCATATGTTGACCACTCTATAGTGTCATCGCGTCGATTGAATATCACGGAAGGTTTGTGGAATATCGTCGCCATCGCTGAGTGAGGAATCGCCGTGGCACGCGGGCCTGACCTTCAGTACAGGGACTGACTAATTAAACACGTAACTGACCCGTTACATCTATGAAACGATCGTTTAATGGCACCTAGTCCAGTGGCATACGGAAAACGATTTGAAGATCATTATATGAAGTTATCAAAAATCCACTTATTTAATTCGGTATGACGAATTCGGTATGACGTTAGGCAACGCGTTACGATGAGTCCCTGAAATGCAGTGAAGTGGTATGCCTCTGATGTCAGCGGCATACTGAATACTAGTACACAATAATTTCACGAAAATATCACAAGGCGCTGCGTTTGGTCATAGCACAGGAACACAGGATCGACAATTACCTGCTGATTCAACATCGGTTACAGTCTAAGCGACCTTCTCTAGACTTTTCTCTGTATTTTCTTCTGAAATAAACGTACTCTCACACTAGGAATAAGTACTGTATTTTGAGTGCATTTACATCTCAGATCATAAAAATAATATATTTTATCCAAACCGTTTTATTCAGGTCTCAAAAATAGTAATTAATTTCTATGATCTAAGGTTTACATGAACGCCACATGCACAGGAAGCAAACATTTATGGGGTACACAAAGATTTATCCAATGCAGGAACCAAACCGCGACTGCTCGATCCAGTGGACAGCGCTCTGAAACACAGCACCCAGCCGTCCTATGTGTATATTATTATGTCCCGAAAGGGTTTCACATCAAGAAGAGTCAGTATGGGGACCTGCGAAACTAGATGAGATAGAAAAATATATTTTAAGAAATCATATTTACAATTTAAGGCCTAAAGATTAAAGATAGGGCCTAATGAATGTTAATAATTTATTCTTAAAAAAAAAACTTAATAACTAAGTACGAGTATTTTCGAAGGCCCCGAACTAGACGAAATGTTTGTATCTTGGTCGGTGCTGTTAAACTGTAAGTAAACTTATTTTATGATAAAATAACTGACGCGGAGCAGAAATTTTCCTCCGATTTTCTATTAATGATATGCCACCTATATTTACAAAAAAAATCGTTCCCGGTCGTAACAAGTGTGATATTGTAGTTTAGTTTGGCATACACCAAAGCAATTTAAACAATTTCTTTGGCATAGGTGGCATTTTTGATGTAAACAGATTCGTAAAAATGTCGACTACTGCATAGGTACCCTATATTGCCAGGTCAAAATGAAAGTCCTGAACGGGTTACGGGTTTGTACGGGAAGAAACAAAAACGAATGCAAGGATTGTGGCTGGTAACGATGTGCTGGAGCAAGTGAAAGAGTTTATATATCTTGGATGCGCCATCAGTAAGGATGGGGAATACATGACGTATATAAAAGAGTGAATGCAGGGCATAGAGAGAATGGTACGACGGAAAAGCTACTTAGGAGCCGGCACTTAAGCTATAAGGTCCAGCCAGCTGGCGCTGCATAAATGAGTGCTTGTCTTAACGCTGTTATAAGGCAGTGAGAGTTGGGTATTTGAGAAGGAGAAGGAACGCAGGATACATGCGGTCGAAACGCGAGCTCTGCGGAAGATGTGCGGAGTCAAGCTAACCGACCGTATTCGCAACAGCGTAGTAAGTGGTGTGTGTGACTTACGCTCTTGGTGGTGGGGCCTTTCCAGCTTCACCGGATAAGAACAGTGTAGTAAGAAAGCAGGTAGGTATAAAACATAGTGTCGGTGTAAAGATGAGAAAGGGTATGATCCGTTGATTTGGGCATATAGAAAGAATGTCGGAAGAAAGAATGACAAAACAGATATACAATGCGAAAGTGGAAGAATGTAGGTACCTACCGGGGAAAACCTAGACTGTGGTAAGATTACCTTGACCAAATAGACCGTGTGGTTATCTAAAGGGCAAGTCAAGAGTCTCCGTAACCAACGAGCGAATGAGACGAACTATGAGGTTAGAGGAAGCCAGAGAGGTCTGTAAGGAACGAACCTGTAGGAACTCTGTACTCTCTACCTAACCCACAAGGGATTTGGCTTGATGATAGAAAGATAACTTATCTACTGAATATCATACAAGCTTGGCTGACCTCCTGTACAGGTACTTTTATCTTTACAGGTACCTTTGTATCACATAAAAGTGATGGCGTTTCTCCAGTTCTACCCATCCAATTTTGTTATAACATTGACTATGGCACTTTTTAAATCAGACTATGTACTTATGTGATGTTCAGATACGAAGATATCGTAAAATTCCATTCAAAAGTTATTGGGTGGCGTTTGAACAGATAGTCAAAACAATTTAAAAATAACTGTTTTTTATTCAAAGACACAGATCAAGCTCCGTAAGAATTTTGTAATAGGTACTTAGTACTCACTCGGCTTCGCTCGTGAACCTTAGGCCATTGAAAAACAGAATATGGTAGAGGTAAAACGTACTCCTTATATTCCCGATGTCCAACATTTAAATTCCGCTGTGCGGTTGTTATTTGCTAATGGTGAAGAACACGAGAAATCTTAAAAATAAGAACAATTTAATGTGACGGTGCTAATTGTCCTCGACCGCAACATGCAAGGTCTTTGACATAAAGACCGTATGCCACATCTCTGGCCTCTCCGTGGAGGCCCCACACAGACGTGGCACACCCGGGCAGTGCCACAACTGTCAGCTGTACGGGCACTCTGCCCGTTACTGCCAAGCGCGCCCTCGATGCGTCAAATGTGTCGGGGACCACGCGACCTCTCAATGCTCCCGCTCGAGGGAGACGGCGAAAGGGCCGCCCAGCTGCGTCCTCTACGAGACCAAAGGACACACTGCAAACTATCGCGGTTGCCCCAAAGCCCCAAAGGGGACAAGGCGCGTCGACGCCGCCCTCATGCGGCCGCTCGCCCCCCAGCGCCTTCAGCGCAATACCCTCCCGCGCCCTCAGCGCACCAACACCCGGCGCCCTTAGCGCCCCTCCCCACTTCAGCCCCCCGCGCTCCCGCGCCCCAGGCGCTGACGTGTTCGCCTCCACTTAGGCCAACACTCGGCGCCAACGCGTGGGCGAAGCCGCTCCGTTGCACCGCGGCCCCTCGCCCACCTGTGGGCACCGCACATCTCCCAAAAACCCACACTGGTGGTTGCGCCTCCTCCGCCAGCCGACGCAATCGCGGTCCTTATTATGCTGAACAAGATGTATGGCGCGGTATGCGTCAACAGGATTCGCGAGCTGGCCCAAAGGATCCGCGCCGCTACTAACTGGGAGGAGCAATTCACCCTGCTTATGACGCCTTAAGCCCCATAGCCTATCCCTGGCGTTCTTTAACGCCGACGGCCTCCGCTCCCAACGTAACCAAGTTGGTGATTTCCTTCGGAATCATCAACTGGACATCCTTCTAGCTGCACCAGACCTAATCAAACCTTCCTAAAGCCCGCCTATCTCGATCCTAGGATCGCAAACTACAACCTCATGCGTAATGACAGAATCGGCTCCCGTGGAGGCGGTACTCTCATTTATTACAGGAGGTCCCTGCACTGTATTCCTCTAGACCCCCCTGCGCTCACCAACATTGGAACCTCGGTCTGTCGTATTTCTCTCACTGGGTATCAACCCATTGTGATCGCCTCCGTCTATCTTCCTCCCACTAAACTTGTCCTCAGAAGTAATTTCGAAGCACTCTTTAATCTAGGCAGCGCCTTCATTCTGGCGGGTGACTTCAATTGCAAGCACGTAGCTCGGGATTGCCTCACCACTTCCCCTAACAGTAGGAGCCTTGACGCCCTGGTCGACCGGCTCGACTTTGACGTCATCGCGTCCATGCTCCCCACTCACTATCCGGACAACATCGACCACCGTCCTGATGTCCTGGACATATCGCTTCTGAAGGGTGTAACCTTACAGATGTGCTTCTTGAATATAGTCCATGAGCTGGACTCTTACCACAGACCTGAGGTCATGAAACTCGGTCCACCTTCCACCCCCCAGCCGCTTAAGAAGACGGTGGTGGATTGGCATGCGCTGAGTATAGCCTTAGCGAATGCCTTAGCGGTGCCCCACCCACCCTTCCTATCAGCTTGGACTCCACCCCGTCCCCTCAGGACACCGATCAGGCTGTTAATTCCTTCACGGCCCATATCCAATCAGCTGTCAGTCAGTCGTCAAAGCAAGTCGAGGCGGAGGATCTCAACCGCTTTAGACTGCCAAACGATGTTAGGATACTTATTCGGGCTAAAAATGCCTCAGTCCGAGCGTACGACTCCTACCCCACCGAAGCAAACCGGGCCCGGATGCGCGCCTTACAACTTGAACGTGACTCTTTACGCGTTGTGTCGCGGAGGTCCGGGATGATCGATGGAGTGACTTCTCAGAGGGCCTCACGCCATCGCATCTGGCTTACTGGAAGCTGGCGCGTACCCATAAATCCGACTCCATGTCTGGCATGCCCCCGCTGATCCACCCCTCAGGCGCAACCCCAGCCTTCGATGATGACGAAAAGGCCGAGCTTCTCACCGACACCCTCGAGAGCCAGTGCACTTCCAGCTCTCTTCCCGTTGACTCGGCTCGTGTCGATTCGATCGACAGAGAAGTCGAGCGCAGGGCGTACCTCCCCCCCCCCCCCCCGATTCCTTACCCCCAGACCGAGGTCGAGGACCTGATTAAAGGTCTTAAACCGAAAAAGACCCCCAGCTCTGACGGCATTTCTAATCACGTACTCAAATGCTTACCCACCCAACTCATCTGCTTCTTAGTGGTCATCCTTAATGCCGCCATGACGAACTACACCTTCCCCACTCAGTGGAAGGAGTGCGACTTAATAGGCATCCCTAAGCCCGGGAAACCTCGTGAACGTCCCACTAGTTACCGCCCCATCAGTCTCCTCAACTCCCTGGCAAAGATCTACGAGCACCTGCTCCTGGCACGGCTCAAAGACTTTGTGTCGTCCAAGAGTATTTTCATCAATGAGCTGTTTGGTTTTCGAGCCAAACACTCTTGCGTCCATCAAGTGCACCGAATCACGGAGCACATCCTCACTGGCCTCAACAAACCCAAACCCGTCTACACGGGGGCCCTAATCTTCGATGTCGCGAAGGCGTTCGACAAAGTCTGGCACAACGGCTTGATCTACAAGCTTTACCAAATGGGTGTGCCGTACAGACTCGTGCTTATCTTACGAGACTTCCTGTCGAATCGCGCCTTTCGGTATCGCGTCGAAATTACGCGCTCTACCCAAATACATGCTGGTGTCCCATAAGCCTCAGCTCTCTCCCCCCTCCTATTCAGCCTTTACACGAACGATTTACCTCGTTCGAGTAAGGTGCATCTAGCCCTATTCGCGGATGATACCGCTCTCTATGACTCGCATAGGAATAATGGTTTCATTACCAGAAACCTTCAGGCAGCCGCCAATACCCTAGGGGATTGGTTCAGGAAGTGGCGTATTGAGGTGAACCCGGACAAGAGCGCTGCGGTGTTCGTCTCCAGAGGTGCCACCCCGCGGCCCTCCCTGCTTCACCCCAGAAGTAATCTCGGTCAAGTGACCATGTTCGACCTACCTATTCCCTGGGTTAAACAGGTCAAATATATATCTAGGGACCACCCTTAACAATACCATGTCCTTCGGACCGCACATTAAGCGAGTCCGTAACCGAGAAGCCTTTGTGCTCGGCCGTCTTTACCCGATGATCTGCAAGCGGAGTAAAATGTCCCTTAGGAATAACCTACAAAAATTGTGTAAGGCCCATCATGACATACGCTTGTGAGGTGTTCGCGCACGTCGCCCGCTCTCACATCGGTTCAATCCCGTTTCCTCCGCAAAGCCGTCGGAGCCCCGTGGTTCATACGGAATGTCGATCTCCATTCCGATCTCGGTCTTGAACCTATTCGCGCCTTTATTGAAAAGGCGACAACCCGATATTTTGCGAACGGGTCCAATCATACATAGTAATCCGCTAATCGTAGCCGTCATACGTATGTAAAAGAGCCGATCTTTTTTGTCTTGTTAAGTCTTAAATTGAAAACACACCCTCATTGATTTATCACACTCTATTAAACGGGGAGCAATATGATTCACTGCTATTTCAAATTCCGCAATAAATTGTCAAGCATCAAATACTATGTTATCAAACATAATCAAACACTATGTTAACCACTGCCTGCTCCTTCGAGGAAGCTGGTTATGTAAGGTATGTTATGTCATCATCATCATTAACCGAAAGACGTCCATAATAGGATATAGGCCACCTACACATCGCCACAAATAACGAATGAATTACTAAGAATTATTTTCAAAGTGTCTATCTATCTATCTATCTATAAACTCACGCCAGATCCCTTGCGGGGTAGGCAGAGAGTACAGAGTTCCAACAGGTTCTTTCCTTACATACCTCTCTGGCTTCCTCGACTCTCATAGTTCGCCTCATACACGCTCGCCGGTTACGGAGACTCTTGACTTTTCCATTAGATAAGACTCGGTTTATTTGGTTTATTTTCAAAGTGTAATCCTGTATTAATCAGCATATGGCTCAGTGAGTCTGATATGGGTGGCCAATTGTAGCATTTCCTTTGCCAGGCATCACTGTGCTTCGGGAGGTACCTACGTTAAGTTATTGGTCTTGGCTATACACTTAATGTGGAAAACGTTAATTCGAATTGGAAGGCTTAGCCACAAACCATTCTCTTCGACAATTCACACTGGGTCGCTGAGGCAGAGTATGGACTTTTGTCTCTCACCTAAAGAAACCAAAAGACGGCTCAATAAAGTACTGGAATGTGTTTAATATTTAATTATTATTATCTAGCCGTTTATGTCCCACTGCTGGGCAAACGCCACCCTCCATACTTCCCACTCCACTCTGCTTAAAGCGATTGAGGGCCAATCACTCATAAAGACGTTCAGTTCGTCCCGCCATCTCAATCTGGGCCTGCCGCGATAATTTTTACAATTAGGATGGACCCAATTGGTTGTTATTTTAGCCCACGATGTGTCTGGCATGCAGCAGGCATGGTCAGCGCAGTCCCATTTTAGCTTGGCGGGTTTTTGACCAACATCGGCTATTTTTATCATGAAACGCAGTACACTATTTTTGACATGGGCGGTAAGTTTAATACCTAGAATACTGCGCTCCATGTTGCGCTGGCTAACCGCGAGCGTAGACTTCTGTAACTTTGTCAAAGACCAAGTCTGTACGCCGTAAGTGAGCATAGGGAGAATGCACATGTCCATGACTTTTCGCTTTTGTTTTAATGGAATACCACTCTTCATCAGCTCTTTCATGGACCAATAGCTTTTCCAGGCGTTTTCTACACGACGTATTTAATTATTACTTACTTTTTGAAGTCGCTATCAGTAATTAGATAAGGGGCCATAATTTCTTACATTTATGTATTATAATCCAAATTAGCTACCACGTTCGTAAAAACTACCCTTTAGTTAGACAGGTCTAATACCTAGCTAAGGGTCAATCTAGACCAGAGGCTCCCAGACTTCTTTTCTCATAAACCACTTTCAAAATTTAGCTGGTTCCGGTGGACCCGCTGCGGCTACATTTCTACCATATTCCCAAAACTCGACAAAAATTGATTGGTTAATCAATTGATTTTGCTGTAAGTGGATGTAAAAAAAGTAAAGTTGGCCAATCAAAAAAGTGATTCCATCCAACTTTACTTTTTTGACATCTACTCACAGCACAAGGAACCAATCAATTCTCACTTATTTCATTTAGAAAACTCCCCATTCGGAGAGGTAAAAATAAAAAGAATATAGCTTGTGGCGAGATGTTGGTGAGTAACGACACCACGGACCCTTTTACTTCAGAGAGTCGGTCAGGGCCTCCAACTCGGCGTGTCTTCGTCGGTCGAGTAGAAACCGAAGGGTGCCCGCAGGACTCTCGGCTCTAGCTAGTCTTAATTGGCCGTCCAGAGAGGGACCGTGAGAGCTATATCGACGTACGAAGATAATGCGGTCCTACGTCGATGTACTCCAGGGGTGGAAGTGTTAAAGGGCATAACGCCGCGAGTAACTTCGGAGAAAGCGCAGCACACCTCGCTACACCTCTGAGCCGCTCACACCGGTGTTGCCCTCAGTTGTCCTAGGACGACAGTTTGAGGGCCCATCTAGTAAGCGGCGAGTCACCGCCGGTCACGGGTAATTAGGTATCACTAATTATAGCCAGTGTCCGTCGCCTTTGAAATAGTCCAGTTTTATCCATCAAACCTCATTTATATAGCCCTTGTTTTCTCTCCATAGTTTACAATAGTCCTTGCACCTGCTTGGGTCAGTTCGCTGGTTATGTTTCTTCATTTTCAGCAAGTGATCTCAGCAGGTGGCTTACATAACATTAATTTCTCGCAAAAGGGCCTCTACGTGTTGGACCCATGTCCCCATGCAAGCCTTTCAAAGGTCCGGGTAAAGCCCATGAATCTCAGCGAAAAAGAATAAAAATCCTATTTTTTATAAATATAACCGGCTTTAAAAAGCAAAAAATAAATATTTGAAGTCGGTACCGGTTAGTGCAGTCGGTTACTTGGTACCGACTTCAAATATTTAATTTTGCTTTTTGAATTCGGATTTATTTATTTTAAAAAAGATTAGTATATATATATATATATATATATTTATATATATTACATTGTAATATGATAACAGTCGTAATATAAATCAAATTAAACATTAATAATGTAACGTAATTTCTACAATGACAATCGCAAAATAGTCATAATTTTAATGGGAGGGATGAACTTAATGGATTGACAGCAAATAATTAATATTTGGCTTCAGTTTTGTTAGGAATAACCGCAAATCTCCCCGTTCCGTAATATTCAATCTGCTCCCTTTTTTTGTTAAAAGGTTTTTAACGACACTAAAACTTTTTTCGACAAGATATGACGAGGGAAACGTTATCAAAAGCTTTCTCGCAACTCCACACAGTCCAGGATATTTTTCGGGTATTTACTATTAAGATACCCTGATGATACCCTCTTTAAAATTTTACCTTCAGCTCCTTATTAGTGCTAAGCTCGAGTAGCTCCTCTTGTAATATCACACTCTCCACTTCCGTTTCATCAAATGGATTCTGGATGATTCTGAAGTCTCCCCTGTGCTGACACGGAGAATACGACGGAGCTCCTTTTGCAAAGAATCATCATACTTCGGCTTCATGGACATAGCAGAGGGTGGCTCTGCGTATTTCTCTGGCATTGGATGCCGGTAGGAGCCCTTTTGGCTGGTGTCGGGAATATAGATGTCATCGGGCAGTCGGAGGGTCTGCGTACCAAGTTCACAGACATAAAGGGAAGCTCCCTGGAACAATACTAAGTTAAATACTCGGTTCTCTTCAGATCTTGAATCTCATGTTCTATGGGAATTGGATCAATGTCTTTTGACATGTACATCTTCGTAAGTCTCGGATGGTCATCTGCAAACCATTTAACAGCCTGGATTTATGATCCATGGTGGTATTTCCATCGTCGGAATATCTTCAAATCTGATTTTGAAGTCATCATGCAGGGCAATTAAATGTTGAACGTGTCTGAATATTCTCATCAAGTCATTCTACCTGTGACAAACTTGAAAACTGGGAAAATTCGCGCCGACTAATATTTTGCTCCATAAATTACAATTTTCCAAGAAAAGCTGAAATTACACCCTTTGTTTTTCTTAAATTGAGGCTGTCCCCTTGTAATTATAAGTAAATTTCATTAAATTTTTTGAACAAATCTGTCAATTGCGCGAACTCGGCTTTCAAATATATCAGGTTCTTCTTCTTTTAAATCTGGATCTTCACTTTCCAGAAACTCTAACACTGATTCAAAAAGTGAGTAAAATCTTGTTTAACGTGCATCTTTCGACAACAAGCGTACTTCAGTATGTAAGAGCAATCGTTGGAAGTCTTCATCATTTTCATCGCACGATTGTGCAAATAAACGCGTATTCAACGCATTGCTTCCTATTTTGTTACCTGCATTAATCACAAATTGAAGCGATTGGTGCAATCTATCACTCAAATTTTTCGCTACTAGGTGTTGTCGGTGGATGACACAGTAAATTGCAATTACCTCTGGTATAATTCTTTTAAGATGGCTTATAAGCCCACCATATCGCCCGACAATGGCAGGAGCTCCATCTGTTGCTACCGAAATAACGTTTGTGAATGGAATCGATTTTTCCTTAAAAAATCACTCTAGTCATTAAATATTGATTCACCTTTAGTGTCCGTCTCCAATGTTTTCGCGAATAGTAGCTCTTCATGAATTTCTTCGTCCATAACAAATCGAACATATGCCAATAATAATGATTCATTACCACGTAAAGTTGTTTCGTCCAGTTGAATAGAAAAATGAGTTGCATAATAGACACAAGAAACTCAGAATCAAAATCAGAGCTCTTTTCATCAATACGTATTTGTACAGTGTTGTTACTCAAAGGAATTCTTTTGAGTATGTCAAATGAAGATTTGTGCAGAACAGTTTTTAAACCTCTTCCACAGCGGGTAAAATTAACTGTTCTCCAATGGTGTGCGGTTTTCCAGATTTCGCTATAAGTAATGAGATATTGGTAAGCGTAAGGTAGGACGGCCCCCAGCTAGATGGACCGACGACCTCAAGAAGGTCGCTGGGACGGACTGGATGCGGAAGGCGGGGGACCGTGTGCAATGGCGCGTGTTAGGAGAGGCCTATGTCCAGCAGTGGACTACGATAGGCTGATTGATTGATTGATTGATTGAATGAGATATTGTAAGATGCTCGCAAGTCATCATCGTTACTTTCAGATGTTAGAGCGAACATACTGTGCACGGTCGGTCTGTTTTCATATTTTTCCTTCAATGCTTGAAAATACTACAAATCTTTACCTATTTTATCAGGATGACACCTTCTTAGATACTCTTCGAGCTTCGATGGTTTCATAGAGTCATTGCTCAAAACTTTGTTGCATAAAAGGCATATGGGCAATCGCTTGTCTGCCATTGATGGAAGAAAACCAAATTTTAAATAGCCATGTTTCGTATCAGTTCCCTAACTGTAAATGAAAAAACTTTGTTTTAGTAATCATAAGGCGGTCTTATTCGACCAGATATGGCTATATTTAACAAAATAGGATAACGTAATTAATTATTGCAATGAAATAAACAAAGTACCGACGGCAAACTGATTCTAATTATTTAAAGCAATAAATCGCTTCATAAAACTCAAATATGGATCTTAATCCATAATAGTGTTTTATGAATACGGCTGAACCGATTTTAATGTAATGTAAAACATTACATTAAAATCGGCTCATAAATATATTTTGATATATTTCTGTAAATTCGATAGAAAATACTTTTAAATGAAAACGGCGGACGATTTAGCGCAGTGGTTAAGAGCTTAAGCCACTCCGCCCACTGTGTCTAATAGTCGCAGGTTCGATTCCCGCACGGGACAAATCTTTGTGTGATCCACAATTATTTGTTCCAGTCTGGGTATTTGTGTATGTAAATTTTGCACGTTACGGGTACGTAAAGACTCGTACAATTTATGAAAATATATTTAATTAAGTCATTTAGCATTAGGAACCTGAAATATTTACAATCATGCAGGTAAATTATAATATATCTTTCCTTTAGTGAACCACCACACAGTCGGGTAAAAAAAAATACTAATAAAGTAGCGACAAAAAGTTCAACCTTTCTCGGCTTTCTGTTCTTTTATGGAAGTATCTAATAATAACCCTGTTCAGTATTTAATTTTTAATTCGTACCTACCACACGCAAATATTACAAATATACAACATATAATAAAAGTATGTATAACAAATAGGCAGGTAAATACTTACTTTTTCTGACACTGGCAAACACTAACATCGATTCACTTTACTTTACTTTTCTTTTCGAAATTCCGGAAACAAATGAATAACGTTTATCCTTGGCATTCGTATTTATATTGGTGCAGAATCAAACAAGTTCATGCAAGATTGCAAGCACCATTGAGGTAAATAAATAGAGAAGCAAACGTCACTTTGGCGCGTCGAAAAAAGTGTAACGACTTAAAAGTATGCCGTATTTTTATAATTAACTTCGTTACATTTCAGATAGAATTCAATACATGAATTAATAAAATAAATTATTATAGTACCTAATTCTTTTTATTCTATATGAAATTAGAATTGTAATACAGATTATTTGGATGTTAGTTAATAGTGTCCATTAGGGTATGCAAGCATAGTGGTTAGACCGTTGAACTGCAAAGTCAGAGGTCTCGGGTTCAAACCCAGGCACGCACCTCTGTATTTTCAAAAGCGTATAGCGATTAATTTTTAATACGCTATGTGCGTATTAAATTTAACTATCACTTGCTTTAACGGTGAAGGGAAACATCGTGAGGAAACCTGCATGTCTGAAAGTTTCTCGAAGGTGTGTGAAGTTTGCCAACCCGCACTGGGCCAGCGTGGTGGACTATGGCCTAAACCCTCTCAGTTTGAGAGGAGGCCGTGCTCAACGATGGGACAGTTTCTTAACAGGGCTAATATTATTATTATTATCTCGCTGAGATTCACGGGCTTTACCCGGACCTTTGAAAGGCTTGCATGGGGACATGGGTCCAACACGTAGAGGCCCTTTGCGAGAAGTTAATGTTATGTAAGCCACCTGCTGAGATCACTTGCTGAAAATGAAGAAACATAACCAGCGAACTGACCCCGGCAGATGCAAGGACTATTGTAAATTATGGCAAGAAAACAAGGGCTATGTAAATGAGGTTTGATGGACAAAAGCTGGACTATTTCAAAGGGGACGGACACCAGCCATAATTAGTGATACCTAATTACCCGTGGCCGGCGGTGACTCGCCGCTTACTAGATGGGCCCTCAAACGGTCGTCCTAGGACAACTGAGGGCAACACCGGTGTGAGCGGCTCAAGGGTGTAGAGAGGTGTGCTGCGCTTTCTCCCAAGTTACTCGCGGCGTTATGCCCTTTAACACTTCTTCCACCCCTGGAGTACATCGACGTAGGAACGCATTATCTTCCTACGTCGATATAGCTCTCACGGCTCCTCTCTGGACGGCCAATTAAGGCTAGCCAGAGCCGAGAGTCCTGCGGGCACCCTTCGGTTTCCACTCGACCGACGAAGACACGCCGAGTTGGACGTCCTGACCGACCCTCTGAAGCACTCGGGTCCGTGGTGTCGTTACTCACCAACAGCTCGCCACAAGCTGCCCCGCGGGCTTATTATTATTATTTAGTTGGTTGATTTCTCAGCTTGCGCCGGTATGTTCATGCCATTTACGGGCAAAGCCAAGTAAATAACATGTAGAATATTTATGTGTTTAAGTCAGTCCGTCCGTCAGTCTCGTTGGTGTCTTCCTCTATTTGCAAAAACTTCCTCACAATGCGGCAGGTGTTTAGAATAGCGGCTTTCTGTAGTAAGATGTAGATGGTGGGCTTCAGATCAACCAGTCTTATGCTGTGGTGAAGGTATTTTGGTATAACCCCGGTAGTCGATAATACGTCTGGAACAATGTAGACTTTATTCTGCTGCCAGATTCTTGTTACTTCTTCTTTAAGGTCTGTGTATTTATGTACTTTTTCAGGTATTGTTCTTTGGAGGTTATGGGTGTTTGGGACAGCAATATCAATAAGGTAGGTGGTTTTACTGTTTTTATCTTGCAGGGTGATATCTGGGCGGTTAAAGTGAATAGTTCTATCGGCAAGTATTGCGCGGTCATAGTAAATTTTATGTGTGCTCTTTTCAAGAATAGGACTGGGATTGTATTTGAAGTACGGTGTGTTTGTATTTGGTATGAGGTGATGTTTGATTGCGAGATTTTGATGTATGATGTTTACTATTTGATTATGTCTGTGGGTATAATCAGTTTGTGTAAAATTAGGGCATGCTTCAGTTATGTGCTGGATATTTTCAGGGTGGCTGTGACATTTTCTGCATCTGTCGTCTGTGAGTGTTGGGTTTTTGATTATATGTTTTCTGTACACACCGTCACGCCTATATTCCCCAGAGATGTACTGAGTACACCCACGTTTTGCCGACGATGTTAGGTCCCATGTAATAGGGGGCGAGCCTATTGCCATATACCGGGCACAATTCTAGACTCCGGACTCATACTGGGAATTATTCGTTAGAAAAACTACATTTGTCCGACCTAGGATTTGAACCCAGGACCTCGTGATCACAAAGCGATGCGCTTTGCCACCAGACCAACGAGGCAGTTGTATGATGTTTTCTGTAGTTTTCAGTATTAATGATTTGGTCCTGAATGGCCACTATAAAGCTTTCAGTTTCTGGGAATAGGGATCCTAGGGTTAGCCATTTGTTGGATGCTATAGAGTCTACGTGTGCTTGGTCTAAGTCATGTGGGTGTCTGCCATGTAACACCTTCTTCTTTCACTGTTCTGTTCTTTCCTGTTCTGAATGCATTTCGGTACTTGGTACATTCTCTACTGTCAGGTTTAGTGGTGTATGGTTGAAATCATTTTTAACTATTGCCTTGTGCACATCACTGTGTCTAGCTTTTTGTTGGAAAAATAATTTTAGATTAGTTATTTGTTTTATCCAGAGTAAATATATGGTAATTAGTCCTTAAATATATGTTAATTAGTTTTCTCTTTTCAGAGTCATTCTCACTATTGCAGATGAACTTCGTCCATAATTGCAAATACAAACCCTTCAGTTTCCCCAAAAAGGTTGCTGAAGCGTAGCCAAGTCACGGAAGCGAGCTGGTCCACATCAGGCCCTGTAAGAGCCCGATAGAACCGTCCGTTTAGATCCTTGCCCTTCCATATGCCTGTGCGGTCCGAAATACTTAATACCTGGGGCCTTCGCCAGTTCCCGTTTGCCAAGGAAAGCGGAGTTAGGCCTCTATCGATTGCGGCAACAACTCGATACATCACCACGGACACACTCAAAAAGTACGTTTAAAAACCCACGACCACCGCACTTCCGCGGGATGTACAACCTCATAACAGACGACCGCGGGTGATACATACGATACGCTGTCAGCAATCGACGGACCTTTCTATCCAGGGCATCCAGTTCAGACTGAGTCCACCTTATTATGCCGAAAGAGTAAGTAAGAACAGACATGACCCAACCATTGGAAGCTCGGACCTTATTTCCACCTGATAGAAGGCTTTTTAACACTTTTATCAGGCGGACAAAGAACCGATCCTTCAATGATTGTTACATATCCTGTTCAGCTATACTTAAGGCTTGTGACATACCAAGATACTTCGAGGAATCCATTTCAGAGAGAGACCTGAGGGATATATCTTCAGAGAGCTGTAGATTAAAAGAATCTTCAACTCTCCCTCTTTGTACATGGATGCCCGCACACTTTTCTACTCCAAACTCCATTCCGATGTCGTTGCTAAAATTGCCGGTTATTTTGAGCAACTCCATCAGGTTTGTTTTCTTTGAAGCGTACAACATGAGGTCATCCATGTACAGTAGATGAGATATAGGCTCACTCTCCCTCCGCAAATGGTAACCTAGCTTTGAATCCTTAAGTATAGCACTTCATGGATTCAAAGCTAGGCAGAACCACAATGGACTCAAACTGTCGCCCTGAAAGATACCCCTACTTATCTTTATCAAGTCCGACGAGCCAGAAAAGCCTCCATATCCTGGATGACGAAGAACTGTGGTCCACTGCCCCATACACAAACCGAGGAAAGAGCATAGCGCCGGGTATACTTTGTATAGCTCTAGCACCCTCCTCAGCCATGTATGAGGCACCGAATCATAGGCCTTCTTATAGTCGATCCAGGCCATGGAGACATTCTTTCTAGATCGTCGCACCTGTTGGCAAATGGCCATATCAATAAGGAGCAAATCCTTTGTACCCCGGGATCCCCCTTACACCCATTCTGAGTAGGCGATAGAATGTGCTATGCCTTAAGGTGGTTATTGATTTTTATTCTCAGAATGGATGTAAGGAGTTTATAGACCGTAGGTAAACATGTAATCGGTCTATAATCTTTAGGTTCCAAAGTACTGCCAGATTTGTGAATCAAATGAGTGACCCCTGTTGTCAAAAGGCTAGGTAGCGATCCCAATTCAAGAGCGTCTTGGAATTGAGTTGCTAGACGAGCATGTAAACTCTGCAGCCTCTTTAGCTAGAATGCGAGCAGTCCATCCGGCCCCGGACTATTCCAGTTCGGCGCCGCACGGACCGCACAGACCACATCGTCACGGGTGATGACTACGGGCTCCATTTCCTGAATGGGCTCACACGATCGTCCAACAACATCAACCCACTCGCCCTCGGAGTAATTGACGGGCACTGACCAAATTTACGCCAAAACGCAGCCATCGTGGCTGCATCTGGCAAGTGCCCGTCAGTCACTCTCTCTTGGGGGCGCTCCCAAGCCTGGTATACACTCTTTTGATTCACTTGGAAGGTGCAATTCACGTGGTATCGGTCTGCTCTTTCCCTATACCTGCAAATCCTGTTCGCCCACGCATAAACTTTTTGCTTCCAGTAGTCTATGCGTTCAGCGACCCCTGCCATATAGTCCACAGGAGCGACTGCTGTGCCTACAAAGGCTTGGGCCACGAAACGCACAACCCTCGGGCGGTTGTTTCCGGCCTGGAAGCACAACAATTTCGCTATTAGTGTCCTAGCCATATTTATACGCCGCTCTATTCTGCACTGCCAGAGCGGCTTAGCATTTATGGGCCGGGCGGCTCGATGTAGGAAATCTTACACCTGCCACCCGACACACCGCCACCTCCCCACAGTACGAAATAGAGTGGGTATCACATAAGTCCACACTGGTTTCCCAGTGTGACTTTAAAACATTGTCTAGGGCACCTACAAGCGAAATGTTACGTCTATGCATGGGCAAACGGGGTAGGCATGGTCTTAGAGAAATCGGTGCAGACCGATACTCCGCAAAGGCCTGTAGCTGGTCACTTACACTCACCTGCCCGCTATTTACTTCCTCCGATCGTGCGAACTTATCCAAATAGATAGGTTCTTCGAAACTTCGCAAGTCGGATTCAGTGCGGGCAGCGCGTGTTTCGCTGCGCAGTCGCTCAAGTACTGTGTCAGTCAACAACTTAAATCGCTGGATGGCACGCATTGTT
The DNA here is from genome assembly GCA_905147815.2 of Phalera bucephala. Taxonomy (NCBI): domain Eukaryota; kingdom Metazoa; phylum Arthropoda; class Insecta; order Lepidoptera; family Notodontidae; genus Phalera; species Phalera bucephala. The sequence continues at coordinate 1,505,588 of LR990609.1, read as the reverse complement.
CCGATAGACGTTGTGCAGTCACGGCGACAGTCGGGTGAAGCTCCTGAAACAGAGACAGCAATTTCGGACGGTACGCGGTGAGGATGGTTTCTCCCTCCGTAGCACCATAGTAGGCCCGCATGACACTCATATTCAACTCTGCAGTCCATCTCATGCGGCGCACTACAACACCGGTAGCAGGGGCCGTGGGCGGAGCACAGTGTTTCGCTGGCCCTATGCATGCCGGCAGCGGTGGGCGTCCTCTTCTCACAGGTCTTGGCGGATTCGAAGACGCCGGTGGCTCGGTTTCATCGCTGGAGGCCCCAGACGTCGGCGGCGTGAAGTAGATCTCATTTTCCGACGACTGAGGCGAATTAGGTGAACCGCGCAAAGGTGACGGGCGTGCGCTATGTCCCTGGGCAATCCGCTGCCGACACCGTCGCACAGGGTTTCTACGGGGGTAATCCATATACTGTTGGGTTTGGGGTATCGTTGAGCATCTTTTGAATATCTAATAGTTTAATTTACAGTTTTTTTTTAAATAAAATTTTAATATAAAAACGTAATGACAAATGTTGTTGACAGCGGTTGCCATGGTTATTATTATATTAGGGTATGTGGTCAAACTATGAAAATATTGAATGAGTAATAAACAAAACACACCTAACTTTATCTATTGCATTATTTTCAAAATATGCAGGTTGATGGTTGCAGTCTATTTAGAGCGGATAAAATAAATACAAATTTACAAAATGCGTATCTTTAACAAACTCAGGAAAACGTTGTTGCCTATTTCCTGTTTCCACTGACGATTTCTTTGTCCAGACGTTAAGAGCGGTAGGCTGCTCCGGTTACTAGACTGAAGAGTTCCAGGTTCGATTCCCATATAGTACAAATCTTTGTGTGACTCACACATTTTGTTTAGGTCTGGGTATGTGTTTGTGTGAATTTCATGTTTGGAAACGTACACACGACATTGAATAATTACAAATGTGGAGCTTTTTTAAAAAAAAGGAGATAGGAGACCTTATAAATAAGAAGTCTTGGTTAATTCCCCAATTGATTTCTATGACACACGTGAGAACAAATGGGGTGGAGCTATTCTTTACCGGATCCATTAGGCAATTATGTAATAAAGAATTATGTACAATATTCGGTTTAAGCAAATAGTTTATTTATTTTCATAATATTCTAATAAAATTTTTGGAACTCTGTACTTTCTGTCTACCCCGCAAGGGATCTGGCGTGATAGAAATTGCACCCTTTGGATCCAACAAAACTAATAAAAAAGGTATTCGTATAGTACATAATTATAGGTGACACAATCATCTAACATTTTCCCATAAACTACAACTACATAATAAGACCTTGCTCTCCAAAACTAAGAAACTGGCCTCAGAAATGGATTTTCACTATGTCTGGGTCAAGCATTCCAAAATACATGCAAGGAAGGGCCGACACGCCCCCTACAATAGTGTTAAAAACGGAAAAGGACCTCTTGAAAATAAAGTGAATCTATTTCAAAATCACGCTAAACCAATTTATAAAATAAGCAAACAAGTAACGTCTAGCCGTGCAAAGTTGTGTTATAAATAAGATTGAGAACCGTATGCTGGTGCGTGCTGCCAGCGTATTCCATCAATTTCTGTGTCGCTCATTAGTGCAATATAAATTATTATCTAAAAAACTCGCCATCGCTGTCAATCACAATTGTGCCAATTCAGACCATATTGGTAAAAGTATAAAGCACAATTTTAATTGCTCTGCCTTTCGTCTTTTAACTATTCGGGCCCGAGTCGCTTCTTTTGTTTCTCATTGTAATTTATCAGTTGCTATTGTTCTAAATTTCCGTGTTTTTAGTCACTGTGTTTTGCTGTGCTTAGAATATTCCTACATGATTCTGCTAGCTACCTTCAATGCATTTTATTATTATTCGTATTCCTTGAAAATAAATCATTTGCTGAATTTAATATTTATAAGTTATTATTATAGGGCTGTTAATATTGTTGTTGTAAAGTTTAAAAATTGATTAATATATATTATCAAAACGTGCGTGGTTTGCGCACGAAAACAAAAAGTTTATATCGTAACGTTTGCCTGAGTTCATACGGTGTTGTTATATTTACGGAAACACGGTTAGTAGATAATATCAGTAATAGTAAGTTGTTTGACGGACGATATCTTGTAAGGAGACGGTACCGGGACTACTGTCGCACGGCACAAACACGTGGTGGGGTGTTAATAGCAGTGAGGAATGATCTGACCGTTGTGGAAAGATGCAACTGGCGTACCTCCGCCGAAGATATATGGGTGTCCATCATTCTGAAGAAGTCCAGGCCAGCGGTAAGTTATAATATAAATATCTACAGCCTATATTTATGCAAAGAAAACGTTGGTAATTCGTTCACAGTTCAACTGGAAAACTTTTATCATAAACTGAACCACTTAATAACGGCCTATCCATTAGACACATTTACCATAGCTGGAGATTTTAACTTTGGGGGGATGTTGATTGGGTTAATTCTAACGAGAGTCATGGATTATATCATGTGAATGTATCAGCCCGGTACATCCTAAAGTACTATAAATACGTGTAACCTATCACAGTTAAATAGTGAGCGTAATGTGAACGATAGATTATTAGATCTTGTTTTTTGCAATGACTTAACTAAAGTGATCGAGTTTAGTAACCCTTTGGTGCCGATCGACGTACACCGATTATTAACGCCGAGTTTGTCGAAATCCATAAGTGCGTTGAGAAACACGGTGTAATAAAATATTTATATCACCAAGGCAACTATCCGGCAATTACCACAGCGCTAGATATCATAGACTGGGATGCGTTACTGTCTACCGGACCATTGGATAGAGTCCTAAGCATCTTATACACAAAACTATATGAGCTTAGGGACCAATATATTCCCGTTAAACCATACAAAAAATCGACACACCTTATTTGGTTCTCCAGTGCTTTAATAAAAATAATAAAAGAAGAACACAAATACCATAACAAGTTAAAAAACTTAGGCAATCTCTCGGACTATCATACCTTCTCCCTGTTACGAAGTCGAATTAAGCATTTAGAGACGGTATGTTTTGAAGTTTACATGGAAAAAATTGAATCATCTATAATCAAAAACCCTAGACACTTCTGGACGTATATTAAGAGTAAAAGAAGTTGTAGTACATTACCTAATGTTCTATACTACCAGGACACATCCGCAGACACCGGTGAGGGCATCACTGAGCTATTTGCCTCTTACTTTCAATCAACTTTCCAAGAACCTGACTCTGGTGAACGGGAGAATACTTACCCAACTAGCTCAGTGAACCCGAGTACAATAAGCGTGTGTCCTGACATGGTATTGAAGTTACTGGAAAATTTGGACCTCTCTAAATCTGGTGGACCGGACTTAATACCACCTATCTTTATAATTAATTGTGCGAAAAGCCTAGTTGCCCCAGTTTGCCAGCTGTTCGAACGATCTCTAAGGGAGGGTGTGGTCCCTAAGATATGGAAATCGGCATTTATCACACCGGTCCTCAAAAAGGGGGATAAGTCAAATGTGGAAAACTATCGCCTTATACCTAAATTATGCCTACTTACTAAAGTTCTTGAACGAATAGTACACAAGGAGGTTTATTTAGTTTTATGCATCGCCAATTTAGTGTCGAACAACTCAGTTTTATCAAAAATCAGTCTACCGCCTCCAACTTGATACTGTCCAATGAAATTATAACCTCTGCTATGGAAGAAAGAAGTCAGGTTGATGTCATATATACTGACTATAGCAAATGTTTTTATCGTATAGATCACCGTGTTCTTCTTCAGAAACTATAATCTGCCGGTATACATGGTAATCTATTAAGGTGGTTTACTTTATATATAGATAATCGAATTCAGGCTGTAGTTTTATACCCGAGGATACACATCCAGGTGGAAGTTTTTCCCATCTGGAGTACCCCAAGGCTCAATCTTGGGACCACTTCTATTCACAATATTCATTTCAGACATAAAGTGCTGCTTTAAAAATTCTCATATTCACATATGCAGACGACATGAAGGTCTTTAAACCTATACGCACGCTATCTGATACTGAGCTTCTTCAGTTGGACCTTGATAGTTTTGTATTATATTGCAAAAACAATAAGTTACTTAATGTATCTAAATGTTTCCATATGGTGTACTCTCGCCAAAAATTTAATATTGGTCCGGGGTATAAACTAGATGGTAGCATTATAAGTAAAACAAACAGCATCAGAGACTTAGGCGTAATACACGACAGCAAACTAGTTTTTGATGACCTACAGAATCCATAGTTAATAAGGCATTCAAAGCTTTAGGATTTATACAAAGACATTTTACTGCTTTTCGGTCCATTAAACCAATAAAAATCTTATATTGTTCTCTCGTTCGAACCCACCTTGAATACGTCTCCCAAGTATGGAATGCTCAATACGAGACCTACAAGTCTCGCATAGAATCGGTACAAAGGAAATTCTTACGATTCTTAGATTACAAGACAAAACAATCCTCAGTCGACTATGAACACCGCTGCAGGAGATATCATTTCTTACCGTTGGAAGTCAGAAGAAACATTAACGATATTTGTTTCCTAGCTAGCATTGCAAACGGTTCGATTGACTGTCCGGAACTACTTAATAAAATACTTATTAATACTAATCAAAATAAGTTAAGAAAGCGTCCCCTATTACACACAGCATTCGCATCAGCTTTTCAAAAAGGTTTTAATATATTCAATAAATTTAAAACATCGTATAGGCAAATTTAGAAAAATTTTACGTCTTGACAAAAAAGTACATCCTAAAAAGATCAACTGATAGTTGTTTATTTGTGGCGTTTTCAGCTTAACTTGTTTATTTATATAATATCGAATATTTGGAGACGTGAGTTTCGTCATATTAAGACTTGTGAAAGCTTCATCACCCGAAAAGTAAACTTACGAAATCTTATGTCCCTATTCGTGTAAAAACAGTTTTACACGCAATATACCTGTAAACAATTACTATATATTGGCGTCTCGCCTATAAATTGGCAATGTAATACCTCCAAGGAGAGAAATTAGGGGGACATTCATCAATCATGATGATTGTTAAGGGTCGATGATTATTCAAGGACACGGGTGGTGTACGGGATGCATTGACGTATTCCGCAAGACTTGATGGTAATTCAAGGACACGAGTGGTGTACGAGATGCATCGGCGTGAACCGCAAGACTTGGGGCTCATACGAGATATGTGCTGAAGGTCATATTACGCATAGATTTCACCCATAAGGTGTTCCTGTGCAGTTCACATTTCTACAATGGTAAGAATCAAAAATGTTACCTAATATACATACTTTAAACAATAAATACAAGGACTATTGCTTTAAACTATAAGTTATTTGTGATATTATATCTCCAAAATGAGACTTTCTGAAATGGTAATTAAAGGGGCATTGTTTATGAATAACAATACATTATTGATAACATAAGCCACTATTGATTTTATTATTAGATATACTTGTATAATAATTCTGAAATAGCCCAAAGTGGAGCTTATTACACAAAGAATTGTGCAAAATTATGAGCACTTGTATTTAAAAGGTAAATCCAGCAATATTTATCCCTGAACAGGATTTATAAACAGATGAGCCAAAGTAATCTCTACTTATGGCAATGCCTGTTGTAACTGACAAGCAACAGAACTGTGGAAATATTCCAAATATAATATCTCGCCTACCGATGCTGAGACAGGCGGGTTGTGGGATAATTTGTGTTACACACATACATCCTTAAAATATAATATAAAATACCTGGTCTATCCAGTTAACATAAAACTAATAATTATCTATCAATTCTATCAGCCCAGACCCCTTGCAGGGTAGCCAGAAAAGATGAGTCCTAACAATACAGTCATGAAACATTTATTAAGATAAGACCTTTATGGTATATATATATATATATTTTTTTATTAAAGGAGGTTTTTTTTTTTTTAAAAAAAAAACGTATCCCCACACTAGGATTTATTCCGGGTGGGTGCGTTTACAAACATGAAAGTTCACACACACAAATACCCAGACCGAAACAAATAATTGTAAATCACACAAAGATTTGTTCCGTGCGGGAATCGAAACCGCGACTATTAGACACAGTGGGCGGAGCGACTTAAGCTCTTAACCACTGCGCTAAATCGTCCGTCAGTTTTAATATAGTGGAGTACTAATATGGAATTATAACTATCTATTCATAACCAGTAGTTTAAATTTCAAAAAAACCACCAGTGTTGTAACTAACATAGAACAATAATTCTCATCCGGGGTGTAAAAGTATTAACCCACAGTGTACCTATCAGCCCACCAAAAAACAAATCAATAGGACATTGGAAGTCTCCTACCAGAGAATGTGAGGTAAGAAAAGCATGGTAGGCATTTTACAAAAAGACTTGGTTTTTAAATTACTAAAAAATTCAGGAATACATCATGGGTTTTACAAAGAAACCATAATATTTGTATGTAACTATGTATCTATGATACTAATTAAAATGTGTGTCTGTCTGCCTTCAACCGCAAACATAACTTCATTGGTTTTGTGCAAGTACTTGCAATCCAGACAAGTGAAGGTTAGAAAATCTGGTCGTACATATGATTACATTATGTATAGAAACATTATTATTAGAAACATACTATTTTTTAATAATTGATATACAATTTATAGCCATTCTCATTAGAATTTAAGAAAAGATAGATGATCACAACTGTGCTATAAACCTTATCCCACAAAGAAACTAAATGCTAATATTAGACCTTAGAGTCATATTAAATATACTAATAAAAATTTATTACGAGATATTCAGCTTTCTATTGGAAAATGAGTTCAATGGTTTTAGTTTTTTGTTTGATTACGTCCGCCATCATTTATAGTGTAATTAATATTAGAAATTTGAGACACACACAGAGGAAAGATTATACATCAATTCATGAATTGAAGAATTAGATGTTTTTACTGTACTTTTGTTTAAGAATAAGATAATTAATAGATAATATTTAATTAAATAAGATCATTCAAGAAATTAATATCTATAAAAAAAAATAGATTTGTGTTTAGTTTTTGAATGTGTACAGTTATTTTGAGCACCAGTGATGTTTATGGTACAGTTAGGATATCAGAGATATAACACAAACACAACCTGCTACCATTAGGGAAACAGTTGGTTTTAGGGCACTATACATGCAGTAACTTATTTGAAGGTGTTTCAGTGTAAAAATATTGGGTTGGAGATGTTATACAAAAAATTTGCAATTTTCACATTGTTATATTTAAATTATTACATTCACATGTTACATGTATTTTATAAATATGTATCTATATATAAAAAGAAAATAAAGTCATGCAAATGAAATAAAACTATTTTACGGATTTTATCGCGGTTTATTTTTTATTTTTATTGCCCGACGTTTCGAGTGCTTTGCAGCACCCATGGTCACGGGAGGAACTGAGGTGTTAGACGTCCAAAAGGCATAGTTGTTCCAGGGTACCCTCAAACTTCTTAATTATTATTTGACCGTCGCTCAAAGAAGTCTGCAGTCTGTGAACATGTGCTTGACCGCACCCGCCATAACACCAGATTTGATAGACCACAAATCCTCGTGAAAAAACACGTTAACACTGCCCTTCGTTTCAGACACTATAATCGGGTGGGGGGGGGGGCGATATCATATAGGTAAAGCGCTTAGCCTTATGTGAGGAATCTCAGAAATATCTCCAGATAAGGACATTCGTACAAAGGCCTCTACTACAAAAAAAGTTTCAGTTGCCGTTAAGGAGTTCCCTCTTGTATCTTCAAAGTCCAAGGTCCAATACCAATGAAATTAAAATGGGACCACCTTGGAGTTATACTGAATCCAATGCAAAAAAAATCATCAAAATAGGTCCAAAATTGACGGAAATATCGATGAACATACATAAAAAAAATAATTAAAAAAAAGCATACATACAACCGAACATAGAACCTCCTCCTTTTTTAAGTCGGTTAAAGATACATGTTACCGCTAGACTGCCTCGTTAGTGTCGTACGAGTCCGGAGTCTGGAATGGTGTCCCGTATATGGCAATAGGCTCGCCCCCAATTACATGGGACCCAACATCGTCGGCGAAACGTAGGTGCACTCAGTACACCTTTGCCATGCCCGCTTGGGGAATATAGGCGTGACAGTGTGTGTTACCGTTCGAAATAAACAATAATGATTTTATAATCTCTTACTAAACATTTACCCTAAAAAGTGGTTAATCATTTTTAACTAGCAACATTATGCGGGTGGGAAGTGCGGTGAGTGCAGAACGTTTGTTGTTTTTTGACTTCACTGCGCAGCGTGCAATTATGACTAGACGTGGTTTCTGGATTATTGTTATTCTAAGAGACGAATAGTACATTCGTTGAATGGTTTATAATAATATAATAAGCCCTGTTAAGAAACTGTCCCACTGTTGGGCACGGGCCTCCTCTCAAACTGAGAAGGTTTAGGCCATAGTCCACCACGCTGGCCCAGTGCGGGTTGGCGAACTTCACACACCTTCGAGAAACTATTAGGCATGCAGGTTTCCTCACGATGTTTTCCTTCACCGTTAAAGCAAGTGATAATTAATTTTTAATACGCACATGCTTTCGAAAAGACAGAGGTGCGTGCCTGGGTTTGAACCCGAGACCTTTGACTTTGCAGTCCAACGGTCCAACCACTAGGCTATCACTGCCAATTTTCATTGAATGGTTTAATTGGAAAAAAACTAAAATGGTTGGAAAACTGTTAATTAATTATTCATTTGTGTAATCTTTCCATATAAATAGCGACTTCTTTGTTTTTCAATAATGATGAATATCTTGAAAACACGAAGATTTTAAATACTTGTGCGCATTTACAAGTTACGTGGTACCTTATAAATGTTGTCTTCTGTTACAAACTTCTGTTTGTTTAAAAGAAATAATATTTCGTCATATACCTAGTTCCAAGTGAAAAGTAATTCCATATGTTTTTGCCATGCCGTTATTAGCCATGAATAATTAACATATTAAATATATTTACACATTTTTAAGTTATTTACAAGGTGTAACATAATAAACGCAAGACCTCAGACACCCCGATTAGAGAATTGCTTCATAAATACAAAACGAAAACCAAATTTTCGAAATTAAAGGACAATTTAAAAAAAATGTAACTGACTACAGTCTCTTCATTTTATAAAATTAAATATTTTTATACAATTCAACATTTTATAAAATTAATTTTATAGAACGGGTAGATATAGTATTATACTACTTACGACCTATAAGAAAGTAAACAAATAATTATTACATTTGAAACAAACACTAAAATATTCATTTGAGAATATTTTATGACTGAAAACTCATAAATTATTGTTCAGGTATCTGAATTCAGCCGTTACCGAAGGAACCTAATAACGCACAGCCACTGACTAGCCGCGGAAGTAAGCTTTCATTACCATCCCATGCGAATATGCAGGACTTGCACTCCGATGCTTTCTTATAAGGGCCACTAGATGGCGCTACTTGGATTTTTTACAAAAATTATTTTATATTAATATTATAAATTCACATTTTCGGTTTTCTTTTCTTTTCTTGTACAAGTCTAGTACTATGAAAGCCGGTTTCTTACCAAATTTCATAATTCTATAACAACGTCACGACTATGAAATGTCAATCTTAGCCGTAGACTTCCATTGGTGTATAACGAAATGCCTTCTGAACTCCCCTCCTATCAACCGCTACCGCCGTCAGCGGCATGTTCTCACCGACCCTCCCGATGCCGTTACATCCCTTCTTTCGGATACAGATACTGCACACAGGATCAGACACCGACCTCGCCGGCGAGGTCGAAGAATCCCTTGAGGCGCCCTTGAGCTAGTTGTTCCCTTGCCCTTCTGGCTCGAGCGTAGTGGTTGCACGCTCGCCCTCTTGCCCGGTGCAGCGGGTGAAGCTGTAAAAGCCCCGCGGTCAACAGCGTAGATCATTCACACACATACAATGACACCAACAACTAACAAATGGGATTTACGTAATTAAGCCTTCTTAGATTTTAAAATACCAACAGTTTATTATGAATTTGTATTCATGTTCGAGTGTGACATCCTTCCACAGTCAAACCGAATAATCGGTTTTGTGGAACCTGACAATTGTAAACTTTTGGTCTATGTAATAAAGTTTTTATTATTAAAAAAAAAAACGGGAAGAACCATATATGTTTTGAAGAGTAAGTTTAAATAGCCATATAGGTTTTTGATTGAATTGATTTAATTAAAAGCTTAAATTTTTCACACCAGCCTGGGGACACTGGTCCTTAGTATTTGACTTAAATTTTAATTTGCTACCTCTACCTGTCCCTGAGAAAAAATGTTTTAACCGTCGAACAGACAGACAGAAGGTATAAAGGTTTCGTTTTTACCAACTGAGGTACGGAACCCTAAGAAAAGGTGGAGCAATTAGAAAAATTAATGATTTGATGATCACAGAATCGTCAGTGCGTATTGATAAATATTATTTATGAATATAAAATAAAATGAAATATAAAGAATGTCGGTAGAAAGAATGACAAAACAGATATACCTACAATGGGAAAGTGGAAGGATGTAGGTATCAGTGAAGACCTAGACCAGGGATTCCCAAACACTTTGGGATATCGACCCCTTGGGGTCGATGTTGGTTTCCCAGGGGTCGACATAACCGAAAACTGATTTAGGGGGTAGACGAGGTCTAAAAATCGACCCCTATTAATTAACACAAGTTCTTATTTGAAATTTTCACGATACTGTATAAGTTGTGTTACGTATACCAACTTGTTATAAGAATTACTAATACTTTAGTACGAAGTATCATTTATCAGTACTTTTAAAAAACTCAACAAGTCGATAAGTGTGCACAAGTTCGTACAAGATGAAAAACTCGACAAGTCAAAAAGCGTGGACAAGTTCGTGCAAGATAATGTGTTCGAGCGTATAAGTCTTTCAGGCACGTTGTGAGTGGTGCGCGATAATACGCGATTTAACACGAACGAAAACATGATCAAGTTCAAGTCTGTAGCGAGCTTATGGAGCCGCGTACACAAATAGGGTTTATGTTGCTAAAGCACTCATATATCTGGATTTATGATTAAAATGGCTTGCTAGTGTTAACATTTTACTTCATTAATATTTATACTAAGTTTATGGAATTTAACAACGTAACTTATTTCTTATAGAGAAAATAATTCACATTCGCCTCACCCGGCGGTAGACAAGCAAGCAACCACCACAAAAATTAAAATAGCACACTTGCCAACATAAAAAATACAACTAAATTCGGACGCGAACAACAAAATAACTATAAAATTACAATTTTATGTTCAGATACGAATACAAGTCCAAACATGCTCTTGATATTTATTCAATTTGCAAATTGGTAAGTATTTTTTATCAATAGGAAAATAACTAGAGATATTATTTTTAAAGCAATTTGGCTATGGGGGTCTGAGGTATCAGTTCATTTTGAAAAAGGGTTCTCTTGCCCAAATAGTTTGGGAGTCCCTGACCTAGACTATTTAATCATGACCAAATAGACCGTGTCTTATCTGAAGGGCAACTCAAGAGTCTCTGTAACCGGCGAGCGTATAAGCGGTATGAGACCAGAGAAGTCTGTAAGGAAAGAAACTGTTGGAACTCTGTACCCTCTGTCTACCCCGCAAAGGGATAATATAATATTAATTTATTAAAAAGGGGCACATTTGATTTCTTTCATGAATGGATTGACTGGTTCGTCATGCTGCATGACACAATTTACTATAGAATAGAATGCGCTTTTCATATATCCATCCGTGCTATTTTACGAATGACCGTGAAACTTTGTTGTTTTACTGAACCTGGGCTAAACCCGAAATCATTCTTTTCTACGAAGAATTATCCAAAATCCGATCACTCATTGCTTATCTGTAACATTTCTGTTCCTAATACTGGGTTTACATTATGCCACTGCCGGCCGTTATCGTATAAATACATTATAAAGCATAGAGCACTTCCGTGACAGCAACGACTGATCCATTTCAACGAAGTTTCGGTTTCTTTTTATAGTTATGTTACGTAAGGATGTTTTGGTACGTAGATGACATTCAACGCAGCAAGCTAGAGACAGGGGGGGTTGTTGTTAAATTTTCTAACTTTCAGGAAAATATTTCTACAAGTCGGTCCGCGCGGTGAACTACCTCGAGAGTGTTGACACATTTTCTGGATGTGGGCTTGCTATTTATGTCATCTTTTACTTGCTTCTTGCTTTATTTGTATTTTATACCTATATTACCAATCACTTCATGTTTTTATCCTCAATGAAAAGTATAAATGCCCCCAAATATTACTAAGCATGTGGCAGAGCCTACTGAGCATCTGAACACTCAGCGATGCTCACGTTGTCCGTCCTATTACTCCCTCTAAAATAAACCGTCGACGAAGTGAGCCCCCGATTATGACGATTAGGGAAGCAGTGTAGTACTTTAAATGACTTCATCGCCTCCTACTCTTGGCTTATGTGTGAGTGGGTTGAATGTAAATATGGTATAATATTTTATTATCTGTGTAACACATATCATTCAGTCAATCAATGACTACGAATTTGACGCAAGCGAAAACTTCATTCAAACATCAAAAATAGAGTCCACCACGTTAAATAATAAAATATAAAATAAAGCGCTCAAACAGTTTTATTAACTGAATATTATTGTGTGCTTTGTTTTTATTGTTGTTTTAAGATGATGCAACGCTAAGCCACGTCCAATGCAAGTGGAACGGCGCCTAAACCCGCGGAGCATAGGTGACTATGAAGACGAGGTGAGCGGACAGCTCGGCTTGATGTCCACGAAAATGATGGAGACTCGTTACTACGAGGGGTGCGGCCGTGAGGGGCCCATACGCTGCATATTTCTTGGAGAGTTCCATCCAGTCGCCGGCCCCAAGATATCATGCCAGGTATGAGTCATACTTCCCGAGAACTGTGGAAACATAGTATTTTTTTTCTTTCCTTTATGTTGTCAGTCAAGGATGGTTATTTGATTGGTACTGTAGCCAGTAGACTATAATGACCTTCTATGGAGTTTCGATTTAGTACTGAGCAGGTATTCTCTTCAGAAGCTCAGAGCCAAGTTGGCGACGCGCAGATAGTGTTTTTTGCGCACCTGTCCACTAGCAGAAATGTATACAATTTATAATGTTTGCTTACAGTTTCCTGAGGACTACATATCTAAGGAGGTATTTGATGCCATAAGTGCATACATCATTCCAAAGCCACAAATACAGAAATGCACTATGACAATGTAAGTTTGTGCTTAATAAACTATTTTGCACTTAAGAAAAGATTACACAATAATTTATTCTTGTGCAGTAAAGCTGTAAAGGCCCAGCGGCCAACAGTGTAGATCATGCAAACACAATTATTTATTGACAGATATTTACCTACTCTGTACTCTCTGCCTACCCTGTAAGGGATCTGGCGTGATGATATAGATAGATAGATTTACCTTCTTAATGATTAGCTTATGGTTCATCACTCGAAGATGGGTTTCCATTTGTGGCTTTTTAATTTGTGAGCATCTTCATGCTTCAATAAGGTATGCTAGAGCAAGTTGGAAGCCTTATGATTGGGTTGATGCGTCTTAACTACAGGTTGCCACAAACATGCTTCTACTGATCCACACTAGGTCCATATAATAATAATAATAATATCATTTTATTTCTCGCCACAATATAACATTACATGGGAAGATTGCCATATTACAATGCAGTTTTTGTTGTGGGAGACTGGTGCCTGAACTAGGTAATACCTGTATTTCAGGTCACCAGTGCACCTTCCCCATATGGGCTAATTTCGGCTCTCTCATAATCTGAATAACATTTCGTGTTAGTCGAAAGTGGTGTCAAGATTAGAGCTGGTAGTGTGTGTGTGTGTGTGTGCGTGTTTGAGTGTGTGTGTGTGTGTGTGTGTGTGTGTGTAGGGTAGTAAGTCCATTCTTTCTCATTATTTACTTTTTGTGGTATATTTGGCAAATGTTTCTATAGTCTGTCCATGTTTGTTTCAGCAATGCGCTCGGTCACAAAATAGTAGGGTATCCAATACGAATAGACAATCCAAGGTATGACCGTAATGTTTACCTGTTCAACCTGTGCTTTGTGTGTGACAGTTGGTCTAAAACAGTGCAGTATGAACCTGTGGTCAAAAAACTTGGTGAACACTTGGTAAGTAATTTATATTTCTTTTTATGTAAATAAAATTCACTACACTCGGAATTATTCCTATATTGGGGGTGCATTTCTAAATACAAATTTTACAGGCAGGGTAACATGGATCCATCCAATGTGGGAATAAAACCTATAACTATTTAATCCAGCATAGAGTGACCTTTAATTCAAACAAATAGACAATGTAGTTGATATTATTTAATTTTAATTAACTGTACTTTATCTTTATTATATCTATCTATAACCTCATGTTAGATCCCTTGCGGGGTAGGCAGAGAGTACAGAGTTCCAACAGGTTCTTTCCTTACATACCTCTCTGGCATCCTCCACTCTCATAGTTCGTCTCATACACGCTCGCCGGTTACGGAGACTCTTGACTTTTCCATCAGATAAGACTCGGTTTATTTGGTCGTGGTAAGATAATCTAGGTCTTCCCCGGTACCTGCATCCTTCCACTTTCACATTGTATATCTGTTTTGTCATTCTTTGACCAACGGAGCATGCCCTTTCTCATCTTTACACCGATACTATCTTTCATACCTACTCGCTGTCTTACTATGCTGTTGCTAATGCGGTCGGTCAGCTTCACTCCGCACATCTTCCGCAGAGCTCGCATTTCTACCGCATTTATCCTACTTTCGTTCTCCTTCTTACATACCCAGCTCTCGCTACCATATAACAGCGTTGGGACAAGAACTCCGTTATGTGTGGCCAGCTGCGCCTTATGGCTTAACTGCCGGCTCCCGAGTAGCTTTCCCATCGCACCATTCACTCTGTTCCCTGCACTCACTCTTCTCTCTATGTCAGCGGTGTATTTCCCATCCTTACTGAAGGCGCATCCAAGATATACAAACTCATTCACTTGCTCCAGCACATCGTTACCAACCACAATCCTTACATTCGTTCTTAATTATAAACTTAATTAATAGCTTAGGTAACTATTGTACAAACTGTTTATTTATAGCCTTGCAAAATTTAAACAGGTAGATAGATGTACTCCTAATACTGAACAGAAAACCATAATAAATTTACTGTGTTGTGCACAACCTGTATGCCGGATGAATAAAAATTGCATATATGCTGATTGAGTATCTAGATAATTATAACAGCGCTTGTAGCGTGTAGTAAACCACCCTGATACGCCTTTTTCTTTTAATGCGTCGCTGTCGTTCACCCACGCGCGCCATATAAATACAAAACAAATGTTGTACTGATAGTTTCTCAAAACGATTACACGTGTAACATACTCTAAAGGAATAACTCCCGATATAAATACTATTTTCTGAATAAAGCATGTGTAGGATGAGAAAACCACCCTAATATGCCTTTTCCTCTTAATGCGTCAACGTCGTTCCCACACGCGCGCAAAAAAATTCATATCTAATTTTGCACTGACAGCTTCTCAAAACGATTACACATGTAACATACCCTAAAGGAATAACTCCGATCAAAGATAATATAATCATACTAGAGCACGAAATTGCAAATTGTATGGAACTTACATGCAATGTTCTACCACCATGATAAGATTAAATGTTTTACTGACAACATAAAATTATGATATACTGCCAACCTAATAAAACAATACTGCCAACAAAAAAGAAGAATAGGGATGTAGCCTTGATGTTAAATTTAATAGATCTTTTGATATCAATATGTAATATTTTTAGGGTTCTTTAGCTAACCAGTTCCAGCAGGTAGTACTGCCGCTTACAATGAAATAAAAAATAGAATAATGATTTTATGTAATCACACTGAATTTCCAACGATGTGAATGTACAGAAAGATAAATTACTATTTTAACTACCATACAAAAATTCTATAGTATTTTTTTTTAAAGATTTATAGATAGAATTAATTTCTTTAATAGATACAGCTTTTTATAGAAATAAACACAAGTCTTCACATTCCACATACCGCCACTCATTGTTTACATCTATAGAAACAAGTTTGAGTGTCAAAAAAGTAGTAAAGCGCATAGTACTAGAAGTTTTAGTGTCATAAATTTATATTATTAACATTCAGAATGAAAGGTATCGATAAAATGACTGTACATCACTATTGTTTATAATATTTTTATTTATCTGAACTGCAAGAACTATAATGCATATAGAACTATAAACTTTATAACACAACAACGTAATTCACAAGACTACCAGAGCTATTATGTTAATCTTACTTAATTTTTTTTTTATTATTTTTTATTTTTCTATAACCTATATTTTTCCATCACACAAAATCATTTAACTCCAACTCCTAGTGTTATTCTCATTTACAGAAAGAAATATCATCATAGGAAGCATTTCATTAAAACAAATACAATAAATATTTTATAATTTTAGGAAAACTTACAGCTAGTGCAGTAATAATATGTTATTTAGAAAAAGAATGCCATTTAAAAGTGTCTGGAGACGATGTTGCTCGCGTCCTTAGGACTTACCATTTTGTCCATTGAAGACCCACCCTACACATGTCCCCTAGGTGACTAAACGAGCAACAATGCCGAACTTGGGCAGCGGTAAATAACCCGATCGATTAGGCCTAGCAAGCAACCCGGTCCCTGTGGTCATGTTTCGTTAGGCTTGTGGTTCTTGGCCTCATTGCCTGGACCACGAGAAACAATCTCGCTAGCAAAATCACTGAACAGATGTTGGAACACTAATTTGCTCAACTCTGAAACAAATTTATATCAGGAGGAGACTGGAATGTAAAGCACACGTACTGACGCTCTCGTATCTCATCGACAAAAGGGCGCTCAGTAAAAAGATGTCTAGATGCAAATTACCTGACACCAATTACTTCTGGTGAACCGACTAACTGGCCGCGTGACCATAATAAAATACCTCTTGTTAGACTTCTTTGTAACCAAAGACACCTTTAGCCACTTGTACTCCTCTATAGAATCAAATCTCGATGGATCATCTGACCATGCACTGGTAATCCTCATCCTGAGCACTACAGTCATAAGTGTGGAGCCAACGGAATCGTTAACTAATCGGAAAATTGACTGGGAAGGCTTTCGAAGTTACTTGGATGACAACATTAATTTAAAGATTCCTCTGAAAAATCAAGATAATATTGATAACGCAAATATGTCACGAACCTGATTCAAGTATCCGCTTGGAGAAATACACCCTGCCCTACGGAAAACCGCAAGAACATCTCCATCCCCTTAAAACTTCATCTTCATAGGTGAGAACAGATGCTGATAAAGCAGAAGTATTTGAATCATACCTCACTGATAGATATTTTCAAGTGAAACATAGAGATGCCAGATCTTCACTGCGCAAAATCAAGGCTGAAGTACGACAGGGATCCGTGCTTGGCCCTCTGTTATATAATATCTTTACCTCAGACCCACTGACTTCCGAAAAAGAAACAATTGCAACTTACGCTGATGACATAGCCTACCTCACTAGTGATGATGAGGGATCCAAGGGAGGCCAGTAACCAGCATCAACATTTACTGGATGAGTCAGAAGCATGGTTGAAAAAGTGGCGCATTCGTGAAAGTGCACAAAAATCTAACCACATCACATTTACCCTCAGAAGAGGAGACTGTCCACCAGTTAAACTTGGCACTGAGCCCTTGCTAGACGCTGAGGATAGAAGACTCACCTGGAACCATCATATTAAGAAAAAGAGAAATGAGATTAATCTTCGATTTAGAAATCAACACTGGTTCATAGGCAGAAACTCGGTTCTGTCTATTGATAACAAACTCCTGATATACAACTCAATTTTAAAACCTATTTGGACCTATGGTATCCCACTGTGGGGTTCCGCCAACAAGAGCAATATAATGTGCCAACAACGTGTACCAAATAAAATTTTATGTACCATTTGCTCCGTGGTTATCTAGAAATGACAAAATCCATGAATACCTTAATCTGTCAACAGTCCAAGACGAAATAGAGAGGTTCAAAAAGAAATATTCAGACCGCCTGTCCGTTCATCCCAACTAGTGTTGGCAACTCAACTTCTAACTCCACTATAAAACAGATTAAAAAGAAAAGATGTTCTGTTAGAAAGGCAGATAAGGAAGGCACTGGATGATATGTTTCATACGTTAATCTAAAATAAAATAATAAAGTTTTTAGTGTTTACTGATATAGAGTTAGCTCGTTTGCAAATTAAGGTAGATATCGAAATCATTCAGTTGTCCAGGAACCATCATACCTCGACGTTCCAAATTACGTGTCATCATAATAACTGTCACACATAAATCTATATCATCACGCCAGATCCCTCGCGGGGTAGGCAAAAAGTAAAGTGGGAATGACGCGTTTATATGCATTATGCCAAGACAATGTGGTCTGATTTGTACGAATGTGCGACAAAATGTTTCCCGAACGACGGAGGGCAACATGGGAAATGATTCATGATGCTACAGAACATTACTTAATTAACCTGCCTGCAAAGTCAAAAGGGTGATTATATATCAATAAATAACAAAAAAAATCAATTCATGCTATGAAAATTACCAGGTAATATTTAAGTCATTGCACTTAAATATTACCTGGTAATTTTCCCCGGCCAGGTCTCCAGCTGATCGTCGCTCGCGACGCCCGCGAGGTTAGCTACTTGCCACGCGGTCGTATTCTGTATTTTGGCTCTCTGCCTTGTTTGATTTATTGTCTAATGAGATTTCATTAAAAATAAGAGGTATATAACACGTAACGTGCTTTAATTAATGTAGATTAAGTACTCCGTCTACTAGATATTCCATAAATTCCTCGAGAATACAAAACTACAGTATGTATAAATTTAATTAGCATTTAGCGAGGTTTAATAAGTTCATATCGTGAAGGAGGCCAGTATGGGGCATTTTAGTGTAGTACAAGGCTTATGTAACTTATGTAACTTTCTGAGAGGCAGAAGCTTTTGAGAATTCCGCCCATCTGGGAACCCAAAAAGAAATATGAAATACCCATACAAAATACTAAAGGTGTTAACAGATAAAAATTGTTTTTAATTATTTTATAAAAGCTCTTGTTGTACACTTGCAGACTATAATGGAGGAGGAGACTCGGTTTGTGTCAAGTGGTTCCAGCAAGTTGCCAACACTGCTAGCTCATTTACTGCATGATTTGAACACACACCGCAAAGCCACTCTAGTTGGTAAGCCCTACTCCTTTAAGTTTCTCTGTTTTATTTAAATCATTTGTACCCTCACAAATAGCATATAAGTAGTGTTATCTGTATCAAAAACATACAGTTTCGTAGTGATGCATTATTTGCTAAACGCCAAGCCAGACCACTTGCGATTTAATTTCCATGCGAAATAATATTCAAACCTTGAAATTATTTCATACAGCGGTACTTCAGCACACTTCGGTGCTTTGTTGATCTGATTTCAGTGATTATGAAATGGAACGCGAGTTTTCATTCTGCATTTATGTATAGGGATACTTACACAAATCGTTTTAAAAACACATATTTATTAACAAAATGTGAATTCCAATCATAGAAGAATGTCTCTTATACAACAAATTACATAAATATAAATGACGGTAAAACAAAATTAATTTCGCATGTAAGAACCTTGTATGTTAACACACTTTTACAATGATTCTTAAGTCGTTTATCTGTTTGTTGTATTGTATTATTGCAGAATAAGCCATATTTTTAGGTATATTGGTATAAAATGTTTGTGTGTTTAATGGAGGATGTATAAATTTATTTATTTAAATACTATACCTATATATTTATACTTCACTCATTCTGTTTCAAAGCCCCATTATATAATCTCATTTTAATTCAGGAAAACTATAGTTTTTAGCATTTCAAATGTTAGATTAGAAAACCAGTGTCAGTAGCACTTCACAAATACACAAATTTTAAGTTTAGATATATTTTACATTTATCAATACCATGCGTGGCCTTGCAAACACACTCATATTGAATGCAATTCCTAACAGAGGGTGACACAGTCATGCATTTAAAAGTGCTAGAAGTGCGCAAAGACCCGCCGCAAGTCCACGACCACGACGTGCCAGTTCTGGTTGCGTCTGTTGGCCTGCCGAGACCGGGCCGGCCGCGGCGGACCGTGCCCCCCGAAGGTGCGGAGACCATACAAAGCCAAGAACACTTGGATGTAGAAGATGAGGCGCCGTTTGAAGTGGATATGGATGCAGATTGGGATCTGACTACTCGACAGGTTAGTCTCTCATACGAAATTTCTAGACTTTTGTTGATTTAATAAAAAAATAACAGGCAAGTTCTAGCTTACTGGTCAGTGTAAACAAATGGCTATAGGTGGAGCAAACATTGGAATGTATACATAAATCGATCTAAGCCGGACATATTAAATGAAACTATCTTGTGAAGTTTAAAAGGCATGAGGCTCGGTTGGCATGGAGCAATCGAAACATGCACGTGAATTGTGCAATGCTAAAATTGCAGGCGTTGACACCTCGTATTTGCTAGATTTTAGCGTCCAATAAACCAAACATTCTTGAATAATGTAATATATATAGTTTATATCGCAGCTTTTGCCACACATCGACGGGTACAACCACGTGTCCAAGATAGCGGCTGATACAAATGTGGAGAAGACACTTGTCAAATCCTGCATTCAGAACCTGGTCTATTATGGTGTGGTGAGTTCCATTAGTTACCAAGACATACATTAACGTAGTTGATAAGCTCTGGCAAGAAATTAATTTTCACCTCTCTGAACTGTTATTGGGTATAGGTAACATTGATCCCAGTGTTGAAGTTCAGCAACATGTACCGCGCCACCCCCAACCTGAGCCGCCTTTTCAGCGACCACGAGCTGCAAAAGTCCTGCTTCGCGTTTATCACTAAGGGATCCGATTCCAAGGAGAAGGTATGTCTATCGTTTTATATGCACCAATTATTTTTAATGGCTTGTGACTTTAGGTTAAGATTTCTGTATTTCTTAAAAAAGATTATAATAAATCAGTTACATGAGATAATAAAATAAAAGTAACATTAGTAGTGAGTGGAAAATGTAAGTGTTTTATAAAGATATTTTGAAATATGTAAGTTCCCCAGACCGCAAGACCTCATAAAAAGGCTTAAGGTCCCCCAAAAGGCAATGGAGCCACTGTCTTTAGAATAGATATTTGATTAGACCCAGTGATTCCCTGCGAGATCGAATAAAAATCGAGGAAATCCACAAGACGACCATAGTCACCGACAAAAAGCTCAGAATTGGCAACTTAAGTAGCAGTGGGCAAGGCACTTCAGAATTTATAAAAATTATAGTATTTATGAATCGTGAAAAAAGTAACAGACTCTACCACCACTTCGGAATGTCATTCCTGTGGAGAAAAATGCGAAGAAACTCCACAGTTACTCTTTTAAAATAAAAATGTAAACAATTTTTTCATCTACATTTTGGTGTGGGGTATGGGAGAACAATGTAGGTCGGTCATCAGGTGGCTCTAAGTTAAATTGAGCAAATTATACTGTTCATGAGATCACTCGACCGTTGAGGCAAAAAGTTTCTCAACTGGCAACTATGCACTAGAAGACGTAGAGTGCACAGGCACAAGGTGGACCGATGAGCCGGTGAAAGTTGCGGTTGCTAGCTAGATTCACAATTGCATAGAAGCACAAAGTCGGGCGCAGTGGCCATCCTTGGGGGAGGCCTATATCCCACAGTAAATGTCTTTCGGTTTATGATGATGCTCGGGTTAGTAGTTTGCACCAAAACTGATAGATGGCTTACATAAGAAAAAGTTTATCCCTGAATAACTACTGACGATGTTTTCCTTCACCGTGAAAGCAAGTGATAGTTAATGGATGCCTGAGAATTTCTCAAAGGTGTGTGAAGTTCGCCAACCCGCACTGGGCCAGCGTGGTGGACTATGGCCTAAAGCCCTCTCCGTTTGAGAAGAGGCCCGTGCCCAACAGTGGGACAGTTTCTTGACGGGGCTAATATTATTATTATATAACTACAAACTAAACACTGATCATGAAGCTTAATCATCTCACAGGCAACAATCTCGGACGTGCTAATGATCCTGTGCGCGCTGCAGCAAGGCACCACCCTGCGCACGGTGTGCGATCGGTTCGCCACCACGCCAGGACCCACCTTCGACGTCCGCCGGCTCGTGGTCTTCGCCCAGATGCATGGCCTTATCAAGTGTCTTAAAAGGTATGTTTTGGAAATTATTTTGCTATAGTGCTATAAAATTTACAGCAGGAGAAGCATCAAATGTAATGCGAAAATGTCCAATTTTCCCGTATTAAAGTCCGCAATAAACGCTTCTATGGATTACTAAATGCGTTATCTACTCTAGTTTAAAGAAAACCACCACAAGAAAAGGCTACAGCTTTCTTTACCAGATCGTCCTACCTTAATTTCGTTACTTCACGTCATCCAGGTACCCGGTATTCATCCGAAGTCCGCCCCGTCACAAAGGCTTTAACAACCACGTAGACCCTATGCTGGGCATTCGCCGGCTCTTTAATGGCCGTCACTGCACCGACGAAATTTGCTGCCTCGCCAGGATCGACCTTCCAACACTCGACCAGATAATCGAGGATGACCCCAATGTCGCTATCATATGGAGGTAAGATCGTAAACTCCGTCACCCAGGATACTAAGTGTGATTTTGAATGGACTACTTAGGTACACTCAACAGCAGATATGAAGGAGCACGGCAAGTACTTAATATAATCTACACATCCAAAAAGGCATTAACATCTACTAAATATTAGTACAAATGTATTGTTATCATCCCATAGGTTTGTAATAAACGATCATTTATCAAATATTTCTGTTCAAACAATTCCTTACGAACACTTAAAAGTTAAAATTGAAGCCATGTACTAAATGAATGAAAAAATTAAAGGATAATAATTGTTAATATCGCTGAATTAACAAATTGTATTGATACTTCCACGTTTAAATTTAGCATAGTACCATAGCATAGACATTTAGCATAGTTAAAAAATATTTGATATTGTCAGTGCTCAGATGTATTTGGATAAGATGTTGCTTACAACAATTTTGTTGCATAGATGTTAATTGTAACCTTAATGCATTCAATTATTTGAGGGCCTGAGATGCTCATTTCCTTCTGAAGCTGATTGTACAGTATAATTCAAACCCCTTATACTACTCTAGTTCTGGGGTGGACAACATTTTTGGTTTATGAATAATACATTTTATTTGTAAGGCAAGGTAGCTGAACCTCAATAATTGTCATTTAAATATTGCAGACTTCATTATACCGCAGTATCTTCCATTGTGTGATGCGCTCTTTAGTGCTGCAACTGTGTTTGTATATTTAAATGAGTTACTCGATAAAATCCGGAAAAGCACAATAAATAGTATCTGAACATTCTTATCGGTCTATATCTATTATCTGTATTACCTCTAGGTAATCATCATCATCAGAAAAATAAATAAGTTTTAACTCACATGATTTTTGATAACGGATGGAATCAGGCTCTACTTGGCGGAGTTGCTTTAAAATAGTAAAAGAATGTAGGAATAGAACATCCATCGCTCACCGTAGGCTAACCAACTTCAACGATTACAAACTTCATATCTTGGTCGATAATAGAAGAGATCGACAAAACCGAATTCCCTGGTCTTAGTCGGTGTCATGAGACGCACCCAAATAATATAATATACAATCATCCGCAGAAAAATCAAATCGAAAACAATAACTGAAAGAAAGAAAGAAAAATAATTTATATTGTACTCACACAAGTAAATAATAGATGTCTATCGACATAACAAAAAGTATTCATGAAAATAAAGCAGAAATGAATAACAGATGTCTATCGACATAACTGTTATGCTGCAGTGCTGATCTTCCGGCGGCGCCATGTTTCGTAATGTCACGGGCAATCTCTCTCAGATAAATCTATATTTAAAATATAAAAATGCTGAGGTATGTGTGATTTGTAATAAGATAAATTTACCAACATAATCATAGTAGGATTTGAATCATATAATAATTATTTAATACAGTAAAAAGAAACTAAATCAACAAATTAAAATAATGTAAAAAAAAGAAAGGTACAATAAAATGGCGCGATCAATAGAATTTCAGCGCTTTATCAACGCGCGCTAACAAAAAGCGCTCTAGCAAACGAGGGGTTAAAAAACTAAACTTATGCTCCGTGGAAAATGGTTTCCACTGGGCAAAATGAAGATAGTATTGTGACCATAGACAAATTGTGTCCACTAGTTACATTAAAATGTGTCTGACTTTATTCCAAGTTTATTAGTCTTACAAGGACTACTTATTTTCTTGAAACATAGTGATTATATACTCCAAAGAGTACCCCAAAGTGTTTTAATTCTAGTTGTACCATAAAAAATCCTTTCTCTATATTATTCAACACAAATATATTTTTTGCTACGTTTTTTTAACAAATATCATACGTTGCACTACAATTTATTTGCAGCCCAACTTCAAAGGCGAAACAATTCCGTTTACGATTCCATTTTTCATGCGAAAGAGATAAGATATTAAGCACATATTAGCTAACAAGTTCCCGGCAAACTTACGACAAACTCACGACTAAGACCCAGAATTTCGGTTTCGTCGATCTGTTCTATTATCTAGCAGCGTGGATATGTTATAATCATAGTAGTCGGTAAGCTGAAGGCTAGTAGTAGCCGCTATCGCCGTTCTCACTCATACTCACACACACAAAGCACAATACTGCAAAGCGCTCACTGACTACTGACTACTTCATAAACACGCCCCCTGTAGACTAAACTGGTTTACACCGGCCGTAGTTCTCAACCGGCGTCTACTATCGTAGTGCGTTTGTATGAAGCTTTGATCCCGTTGGGAGATACTCATTTGACTAAACGCTGTTGTGTACATTTAACTACATTCGTTTTTGCACTCATCTCAGCGACCTCCCTGTACATTTTTCTTGTAATAAACTAGACCACATTTTAATCTAGTGGTTAGGGCGTAGGCAGCCCCAGTCATTGGGGCAAGTAGTCGCGGTTTATATCCCCGCATGTGTGTTTTGATCTGCGTCTTTGTGGACACGACACAGGAATTTAATTCCTAATGCGGGGCTATTTTTTTATAATAAAAAGTAATATAATATATTCTACCCGCCTTTCCATTCTCACGCTTAAGTAAGCTCCCCGGTGGCCCTGTACGCCTCTCTAATCATGTCCACACCGTATTTAAAAAGACTGTTCTATTTTCAATGTCCCTGCCTACGCCGCTTGTTATCTGAACGACTGACGTTAACGTGAACCCACACACAGGCTGAAACACGTGACGACAGCTGTAGGCTTTTGTTTATGACATATGAAGTGGAGATGTCGAACCCATTATAATTCCGGAAATAAACAACTGATTCTATTCTATATCATCACGCCAGATCCCTTACGGGGTAGGCAGTGAGTAAAGAGTTCCTTACATACCTATCTGGCTTCCTCCACTCCTCATAGTTCGTCTCATACACGCTCGCCGGTGACGCAGACTCTCGACTTGCCTTTAGATAAGACACGGGTCTATTCGGTCATGGTAAGATGATCTAGGTCTTCCCCGGTTCCTGCAGCCCTCCACTTTCGCATTGTATATCTTCTTTGTTATTCTTTCTTCCAATATTGTTTTTATATGCCCGAATCAACGCGTACCCTTTCTCATCTTTACACCCATACTATCCTTTATACCTACACGCTTTCTTACTACGCCGTTGCTAATACGGTCGGTTAGCTTGACTCAGCTTAATAAACAATTGATATTGTGTGAAATGCAAAAAAAAATATTTCACCGATAAAAGTTTTCGTTTACGCCTTATTTCATACTTCTACACAGAATTCTATTAATAAGTTCTGTAATACTCTTACTATGGTATATATGTGTTAACTAAAAAGTGAATGTAGTGCGTTAATTCAGAATTGCGCTTTTTGTCGCCCAGTCTAGTCCATCTTTGCGCAACTAACACGAGTGAAATAGAGACTGCGCTTCAAGCAACTAAGCACCTTATTTTTTAACGTACACGTCTACAGTTCTATTGAAAAATATAAAAAAATGTCACCGTGCATCAGTTGTACGGCTTTTTAAGGCATACGGTTGCAGTACCAAACGGCAAACACAACATTTAATTATGAAAAAATAAAATATATAAGCGGAACTAAAACGGAAAGGTCCAAAGTCGCAAAAATTTCATATGAAAATAATAAAAATATTTGATCACACTGCATTTCGTTAACTCTATTCTACGTAAATTATCCAATAAAATGTACTTCATTCACAATATACTTAATATAGAGGTACCCACTTATCCCAGTCATGTTATGTATTATTCCATTAGTGGATGAATATAAGATGTAATATACTTTAAGCCATATTTTTACAAACTTCTTTAACGTGGCTGATGTATGTCCATCTCATTTCCGCTCATTACGGCCTCTTAAGGAATAACGAAGTCGGCGACACTCATTCCCTGGGATTCTAACACAAGTATAAACTTAAAATGATATAATAGTACGCGCTTGCTTTTCCTTTCGTACTTCACGATTTCTGTGTCATACTTTTTACATGCTTCGCCAACCAAATTACACTCTTTTACATTATTACCTACCAATGACACTCGAGAACTAATGAGCGAAAATTCCATGGACAGGATTAGTCTTGCTTATAATAAACTCGCGGGCCCAGCTTAAATATAAAATTCGCAATATTCATTGCCCGCATAGCGTAAGTTTTTTTTAGTAGTGGCCGTACTATATTATTTGTGTAGTTAGCCCAAAGCTGTTGATAATGAAAATGTACAGTATTCGTGTAATTAGTTTTTTAATTGTGTATTTATTTATTACTGGCATTCACGTGCTTTTACACAATGTCTAAAGGTGTGACGAATAAGAAGTGTTAGACTACAGACTGGCCGTTCACTTTTTTGACAAAACTCGCTGTGAAACGAAACAAATGACTTTGTGAAGTTTAGTTTATTCCTATAACATTTTGTAACACGTATTCCTGCAGAAATCTTTAAATCTATAGGGGCATTCTTAATACTAAGAATATTATTTATGTTTCTACAAAATAATATCAAGCATCCCATATTATATAAAATGAAATCGATTAAGTGATTGAGGAAAAATTATGTTTATTTTTTAAAACCTCTTCTATCTCAATAACATAGATAGATCATTGGTTAATCTATCTATATCATTACGTCAGATCCCTTGAGGGATACGCAGAAAGTACAGAATTCTAACAGGTTAATAGCATGTTAAATAAATTGAACAGCGGTCAGGTACAAGATAGTCAACATCCATCACATCCGTAGTCACAACACTACTCGATTATTATTGCGTAGTTGTATATAATTAAGGTACCAAAATATTTAAAGTGTCCCCATGTTACTCACATCCCTCTTAAAGATTAGAACGTACTAGTTGGTATAAAATAAAAATTATACCCTTTCTTTAGACCTTTTTATCCATAAAAATACGGCCCTCTCTTTCTCCTGACCGATTAGGGTCTAAACATTTGACCGTACAATTGCAGTCTGCATCATATCTGCCAACCCAATACACGGTCCGCTTGCATTCGTCGTGCAGTCCTAATGAAAATAGTAATAGCCATAGTTCTGCGGACTGCGCATTCGATTGGCACGTTTAAACTATGGAATAAATTTCACCAACAGTTAAAACTTAACATATAACAAAATTTGGTTTCAATTTTGCGGATGTTTCACCGTACCGTGCCTTTCCTATTCTATCTTTTGTTTTGTATCAACTAATCTGCGAATTATCGACGGTATTAGTTAGTTACTTAGATATTTATTACACCGTACTAGCAATAAAACACGCGCTGCATAAAATAATGTAAACTACATCGATACGTTTTTTAATAATTGTTCAAAAGTAACTCACCACATTCTTCTCTTACTAAGAAGGTAAATTACATATTTAACTTCGCTAAACTATGATTGAAGAGCTCGCTAATAATAAAAGCTTTACACAATGTATTATAAAAAATAATCCTATATTATAGTTATTTATTAAATAGCCAATAACTTTGTGATCAAATGCACATGGACTCCCTTAATATGATTAACGTTGAACCCATATTAACCATGTTCTATTTGTTTTAAGTTAATATGGATAAAATTATATTTTAACTACCCATGTTTAGCGCTAACCGTATTTACTGAGCCATTGTGCAAGCGGGTTCAAACATTAATTTGCGTAAGACTCGTTTATCGAAGTCGAACGGCCTATTGTTACCTGTCAAGATAATGCTCTTGAACTAAAACACACACAAGTCGATCATGATAAATAAATCGCGTACGATTGAACTCGTGTTGAAACTATTAAACACGGTTTTTCTATTCACGATTTTTTATCGGGCGATAAACGATATTTGTAAAGATTTCTATAATATTCGTGAGACCGCATCGTGTCCCGTGTCGTATACTATTTATTTATGTAATTACATCTTGGATTAGATAGAAAAGGTAAAATTACATTCAGTCGACTGTGGCTTTCAAACATTATGTTAAATTGTATTAATACTGCAGTGAACAAAATGTTGCATAAAGAATGTAGTTATTATAATTAACAAAGAAAAAACTAACTTTGCGATCTACTCAACTCCTGTAGCGAAATTGACTTTCTATAGAAGTTAAAGCTAATAAAATGTGGAAGCTAATAAAATGTGGGTGGGAATACCATTGCACAACAAACAGTAACGGCGTCAGAACAAAGCACTATAATTTGCGGATAGCTCAAAATGTTCTAACCTACTCTAGGTCGCAAGCTCTGGTCATAATCTCTAAAATATCCCTACTACGTGAGTGTCAATCATTGATAAGAAGATAAGTAGTAGATTTAGTCTCCTTCAAGCATGAAATTAAGCTGCCCATAACTTCATAAATGTCCGCCTGTATTTCAATCGAAATTTTCGTTGTGTTATCGTTTCTTTTCACAGAGGCAAAGTTTAATATAATTAGGTACGACGTGACTCGTTTAAAAACTTTTTGCTGTATTGTTTTTATAATACATAGTAACCGACCTAAGCCCGCCACACATTCCCACCATTGTAACTCCTGTAAGCCGGGATCTACAATCGTCTCTTTAGATAATGCCAAGTTTTGAACCTTGGGGTGTTCCGGGAAGCGCTTTAATTGTCTTGGAACCCGCAACAAATTTCATTAGAAAGAAAAACAGGAGCAATGGAAGAAATAAAATTCCTTCCCTCCTTTGCAAAGCGGGAGGCACAAAAACTACGCACGGTAATTATCCCGAGTTTCTACAAGATCCGTGTAGTAGATTACCCCAGACACATTTAATATTATCGTACGCTCGTTGTGCCAGATACTGCTCTCCCAAAGAACGTGGTGTGCTGATGGCTCATACTCGCAGTTAGACGTGGAACACTGACATAGCGGCCAAGGTACCATTTTAAAAGAGAATAATTTACTCTTAATGTTGCCATATCGGGTGAGAAATCGAACCACACAGTGGTCAACCTCCAACCATGTTCTGACCAAACGCTCACGTTCTGACGAAAAGAAGATGACGACGACGACGGTCCTTTGTTGATGTATCCCATCTTTCCGGCCATTCGGTCAATAGATCTTCATAGGCGATTGATTGCGGTTTGAATAATCTAGTGATTTTACAACGGTCTCGAGGCAATAGTAACTGACCTAGTAAATTTAGATTCATGCTGCCGTCGTCGGAGAGCCGTAAGGGGTTTAACGAACTTAAATCACCCGGGTCTATTCCATAACATCATAACCTTTCACAAGAGAGAAACTTTTATGTGTTTGTTAACTTAAAACAGAAAGTATGAAAATCGTCGTGTCAATAAATATAAGTCTACAATTTTGCTAATATTAGGATAACTACTAAAAAAAATTCTTGAGTCCTTGAGTAATAGAATCTTCGAGTAATTATCTATCAATAACCGTAATCAAACCTCAATTACGAACAGTAGAAATAGTGAGAGGATTTTTTTAAACAATAGTCGAACGGTAAGGTTTTACTGAACTTTTCACAGATTGTCGCTTTTTTAAGGTAGTATTAGTAGTGTCTAGTATTAAATAAGGAATAAATTGATCGCTTGCTGTTTAAGTGTGCTCGTTTGTCAGTTCCCTCAAAACTCACGTGTATCAAGAATGTAATGATATAACTAACAGACTAGCAATACTTTACAATGTTAGCGATTAAAATAAGGGGAACGGGAAAGATTTAGTCGTCGTCGTAGATATAAAGATCTATACAGTTAAACAGTAAATATCTTGCAATTCGGTTGTTGTTTTTATTAAAAAGTAATTTAATAATAAACTCTTGCCTTCAATATTTTGTTTTCATTGTTCATCTGTCTTTCATAATATTATTTTTATAATAATATTAGTATCGAGAGGCATGACTTCACAATCTCATTAGTGTAGCAGGGCTTAGTACATGTACAGAAATCGATATGGCGACCCTCAAAAATTGTACATAGCGAAAAGATACTGAGCCCAGATAACTAATTAAAAACCCATACAATGGTTTTTCATAAGTTATCTGTTTTTAATGTTCATGTACTAATAAACTTAAAACTTATTTTTACTTAATTTGGTATAAAACCTACCCGGTGTCTGTAGTGTCATTTATCGGGTCATATACGCTACCTAATGACAGTTAAACGCTAATAATTTGTGGGGCTATGGATATAATACGTAAAATTTATGGAATAAACAAAGACAAATTGGAAGTTTGGTTATACTTTCACAATCAACAAAAAGTGTTTTATTGTAATATTTGAAATTATAAGAACTCATGACATGACACAATATTGGGGTTTACTAACTTACTAATGACTTATGAGTGAAACTAACACACAATTATGTGTGTTAGTTTCATCCATAAGTCATTCATGTTAATCATTCTGATCTCTGAAAACAAAACTGTATTCACGAATTCCACTTCACATGTAAAAACAAATATCACAAAACTAACGTATCCTCCTCTAGCTATAGTTTTAAAAAAAAATCTTTCTCGAATTATTGCAATTATTTATTAAGTAGTGAGATAATAGAGCTGTGAAATTTGGGTAAGCATAATAATATGCCCCTCGGAAATCATAATCGATTTAAGCCACGACTTTACATATGCGATTGTAAATAAGCTGTATATAATATGGGATTAAATACCTTCTCGGGGTTGTAGTCGTTTTGCTTCATTCGGTTATGGTTTTCAAGTGGATACGAAACAAGCGCGCGAGAACACTGTAAACTAGGCAATGTTGGAGTAGAAGCATACCAAAACTTGAGATGTCTAAATTATTTGTTATCCCAGAATATGTGGTCTGAGATGAGCGGAACGCTTTAAGATCCCAAACATCGGCATTTTACCAAAATAATCTCAAACAACGCACTTTCAAGGGGAGTCCATTCCCGTACAGAATGCTAAAATGTTCTATCTATCTAGATATACCATTTTAGCATTCTGTACGGGATGGCATAAATATACCATCGCGCCAGATACCTTGCTAAAATTATGTCAATATTTTGATCTCTCGTGTATTTTATAATGACAGGGGGAGTCAATTTTGGCCATAAATGCACAGGCGCATTATGGGCACTTTAGCACTTCACTAATCATCATTAAAGGCAATTTTACTTTTCCTTGCCATCAAATCGTTTTTTATGCAGTGAAGAGTTCAGTTCTACGATTAAATAATACCCCTTTTTTTAAGTATTCTTGCATCTCATTAACGCTTGCGGCTTATTAGACCCCCCTGGGAAAGATGTTGGCCGAGGGAGGTCGAATTTTAAATTCATTTCTGTCGAGAAACCGCTAATTTATATAGTGCCACAAGGATGTTTTAGCCCGTAGATAAACATTGACAAAACGTTGGTGTGAAATTAGGGTTACCGTTTTTTTTCTGCTCCCAAGGAGATATTGAAAGCAAACGGTAACTCTGCGAGTGTCATGTAGTGACATTTCATTGAATGACAGCGTTAGTTCCGATTTTGGCCGCGGGCCAAAAGATCCTTGTGTGACTATAACAAATTTATAAAAATCATAGCCAAGAAGACGAAGACGAATGAAGATAATGAGTCCGCCATATGGTAGACATCGGTATAATTCGATACTCAATTCTAAAGAGACGTGGAAAGATTTGTTACAAATCTTAACATACAAATATTAAACGGTAATATTTTTAACATATCTACTTATTTCTTAAGTTTTGGTATGTTTCTTAACCAATAGTTTTAAACAGTATTATATATTCCTAGATATAAGTTGGTGTTGTAATGTACTTATATGGGTTTCTCTAGTATGTATTTCAGTACAAAGTGTGAATGTCTGTTTTGGGTGGGTAGCTTTAGAAAAAAAACTAAAACGGGCACGCGAAGGTCCAGCTCCATGGCTCCAAACTAGCTTGGAAGCGTGTTTTCATATATTCTACCGAACAAAAGATTAATATATGTAGATATAATCAGGTGTTTCATTTATTGCTATCGAGCTACCTCTTGTGCATTGTACGTTTGGTTATTGAACGATGTATAAAACTATCAATTGTAATATCATTTAGGCGATAGTTGAGCAGATGGTCCATTATCTATAAACTGAACACAGTATTATTCGCCGCTGCCTAGATTTCCCGAGTTATACTGCTTACAAATGGCCTTTACAGCTCATGGTTCTTATTTACTATGAGCCATTAAACACTTAATGCGAGACGTTATGATAACTTCGTCAAATGATCTTTTACGGTCAGCAACATGAGTCGCTCAACATTTTCAGTTTTTCAAATCGCTTGCACACTTTCGTTTCGCATCCATTTCATACTTTTTGGAGATCTAAATATATTTCAAAATACACCATATTTCTAATTTGGTATTGTCAATTTTCTCCAATGTCTGTAAATTAACTGATAGTATAGTCTTTTTCACGAGACTTGGGTAGGGTGACGTTTGATCATATTCCATTTCACGCATTTTGTATTTAAGAATATATAAAATAGGGAATCCAAAAAATAAACACGAATATAAAAATAAATCGAAAATCTACTTTAATTTTCATATAGACTGTTTATAAATTTGCGTAATAAAATTGCAACGGTTTGCGTTATAGGGACTGACAGGATGAAATCGTTATAATCGATACATTGTTTTTTAAAATGTATAAAATCGATTATACATTTCGATAACGGTTTCTTTACGAAAATACTATTCTACGTGTCCTATTGAGAGACATAGTGCGCTCATGGTCAAGAAATTAATAAAAAAACGTGGATGCATCATTTGTACATATTAAAATAGTCAGTTTCATAGACCTTCAAATAATAATTCACTTAAGCGACGAATTAAGCGACTTGTAAGACGTTTTTTCAGACCAATCGCTTGATTCGTAAATAAATAATGAAATCCTTGTATTTTGTTTCCTTTTGGTCCTAAATTATCGTTATTAATATCGATTCATTCTTCGTTATAAATTATCTCGATACTATTTTCAATCAAATCAAATGAAAATTTCGAAATGCCAAGTTCCATGTCTCGTGAAAAAGACTATAGCGGTTAGAAAACCTGAGAATGTTAGGCGACTTACGTTGCTGACTGTACTCCGGTGGCAAAGAGATTACCATTACACGATGTTATCGTAACGCACCGCGTTTGGTCTTAGCGAATAAGGCCCGTATTACAGAACGAAAATTCCCATGCGAATCCGTTAATCGTAGCCACCGCCGACTACGACCTCCCTCGCGACCCCTGCCGCTACCGCCGGCCGAGACATGTTCTCACCGACCCCCCCGATGCTTTGTCATCCCTTCTTTCCGCTCAGAATACGAGCGACGCCGTAGACGCAGACGCAGTAGTAGATCCCCTCCCATAGCCGGCGGTCGACCGGTGCGCTTAGTAGTGCACCGGTCCCCCTACAGCGACTGTCCCAACCGAGGGCGCCTCTCCGAGGCGCCCTCGAGTATGTCGCCTCTTGCCCTTCTGGCTGGCTGGAGCGTAGTGGTTGCACGCTCGCCTTTAAAATCCGGTGAAGCTGTAGAGGCCTCGAGGCCAACAGCGTAGATCATTCACACACACACACAGAACGAAAATCAGTCGTGATCTAGTATTAAACCAATGTTTCAGTGCAAAAATCAGTTTTCAAAACTAGATTCACGGCTGATTTACGTTGTGTAATGCGGGCCTAAGTACGCGCGTCACTAGCGCCCTCTACCAACGAACGGAGATAATCGCCGTATCACTCGCAATGGATCATACGCTTAACTATCGAGACTGTCCAGTGGTATTTATTAATGATATTAATTTTAATTTTATTTTATTTTTCTTTTATTTCACGGCAAAGGGTTAGTGTATTTATGAAAATAAATTATAAGTTGAAACTACTGCCGAGTGTCGCATCACTCAATGCCTATTCTATGACTGTATATATTAGATTCACATTTCAGATATATTAAAATCCCTGTCAGTAATGCCAGCAATGTAAGTCTAAACCTAAGACTGAATTTTTTTTCAAATGTCTACAGTATTTGCAAAAGCGGTAGATTTGTTATATTTTTCACGTAGCCGGTTGATAAATGTAAGTTATATATAAGTTGTTTAATTCGTTACCAAATTGGTCACTTCCATGTAAAATATTAGATATTTTTGTCGTTTGTTTGGATATGGTTGGTTCATTCATTCATGGTTGGTATGTATTGGCAATGAACATCACTTAAAATTTGTAAGGATGTACTTAATATCTCAGTATTGACGATATTACTACTACTTTTCTGATAACAAAAAAAAAACTTATAAAATAATGGTGCATGTTTAAAAACCTAGACATTCGAAGGACCATTCAATGTATAAAGAAATAGAAGAAGAAATCTTTATTTTATCTACCGCGATTTACTTGGATTACCTTAATTAAGATCGATATGATATCGAGCATATATGTTTAGCTCTGTATTGAAATGTAAACTAGTTATGCTTTTTTTCCTACTATTATCCAAAATATTCTAAAGAAAAATGTGTAATTTTATAACACCAGAATACGCACCCCTCACAATAAAACAAAAGATGTACATGAATATCAAAGTTTCGATTAGAATTAAATTATATTTATTATACAACTGTAAAGTATTGTTGTAAAGGTTATCACACACGGCACAGATATTATAATATAGTCATGACTATTTATAGAAATCAATAAGTAACACGCACACACGGTGCGAGTAAATTTATATTTATCGTGGGTACAAAATATACATGAAACGTCAAAAATACGTAAATTTATCGTATCGTAAAATTATATTTTCCGTGTGTGACCTACCTACAAGATTTAATACACAAATGGCATATTTGTAAAACCTTTAAGATAATATTTCCTTAATATAATTTATACGCATCTAATAAAATGTATTTTATTCTATCTACCCTTAAAATACAATACTTCATTTATGTGAATACTCGTCATATCACCAGGGTCCTTTGGCTACGCTCAATTAAACACGTAACGCGGAAATGATAGTTTAATGGTGCTGCAGTGGGATACCTAATACCTTTACACGGTCATTTCACGAAGATCTCTTAACTTACTGCGTTTGGGCTTAGCGAATAAAGGCAGAGCCCTGATGCAAGATAACAAGGAAATGGGCAGATGACTGTCAATCGCGTTTTATAAATAACTAATATTATACCTCCGCCGTATAGACCAGTTTCGTGAACTTGCAAAAAACGTTATGTATGACCCCGTAATGGACACCAATACACTACCTAGTTCATATTTAGCTGGAGGTAATACATACATGTTCATACACACTTCGTATTCGACTGGCGGACAAAGAGATTTAGGCATCGATCTGTTGCTATTTATATAAAGAGACACCGACACGCATATATACCCTAGCCGGGGGGCCGGGGAGGAGGCGTACTATGTACACCCATTTGTCGCCCCGTGTTAGGTAATAGAGGGTGAGTCTATTACCATTACACCGGGCACAATGCCAGCAACGGATTTTAGTTCATTTTCTACCGATAATATAGGGTTCCTATCCTAGTTTAGAACCTCTTCGTAATCGTTATGCGCATTATTCGACACTAGACCAGGGAGGCAGTAGCATATTTTTAAAATCTCACCAAATCGGATTGTCCCAGACATATTTATGCATTATTATATCCACAAACCATTGTATACTAACTTTCCCACGATTCGTCTGATGCGTCATCCTCGCATTTTTTGTATTTTATGTCTTCAGATATTTATTCTCAATTCGCAACAAATAACTTACCTATTCGTTAAAATTACAAATAAAAACTCCGACAGCTGGAAACGCAGGGTGCTTGCGCTCGGTGTATTTTTACTTCCGCTATAAACCACAAATGAAGGTAGTGCTCGGATGGTAATGGAACGCATGTAGCTTTTTACATGACTACGCTGCACTCGCTTCCCGCGCGAGAGGTAGAATGTAACCCAAGTATTAATGTGGAGTATGTGGACCGAATTACGCTTATATAGACACTTTTTGCTATATGTATGCTTGCCGAAGCGTAAGTTTATGAACAATCGTGCGCTATTTTGGAAGGCTTTCGTAAGCGCTAATTTCGAAATTAGCGTGAGTCGGACCACAGCTTTATACACACATCACCTATCATACGCTATTATGCAGCGATTGAAAGATCCATCATTTGGCTAAACACTTACAATATACTGCCTTTAGGTATCAAAATTTTAAATAGGTATGCATTCTGTTTTGAAAGAGTTAGGGTAAAAAAACCAACCAACACATTTTTAAAATATTATTATTATGTTTTGTATCACAGACTATGTAATAAAATTCTAAAATAATACATACACCTACCAGTAATAGATTACGACACTTATGTCGATGTTCGCCTCTCAGGGAACCGTCGGCTTGTGAAAAAATAATTATAACAAAGCACCTCATTTGAACACATAATATTACGCCAGGTCCATTACACGGCAAAGGGCTGAAAGTGCCGGCAGGTTCCGCCCTTACTAAAAGACGTCCTCCACACTCTGATATTCATAAATGCATTATGAGAGGCAGTTATTCATTACCTCCATAATCTAGCGATTTCAATAACAAAAAATATTCTTACCTATTTATAACAAAATGGCCTAACCTACCTATTATCTTATTTTTAATGAACTAATTATCCGTAGAGTTAATTTCAAAACATATCACGTTCAAACATAGTCGGAATATGCTATTACATAATGTATACTAATTATCAACAAGTCAATGACACAAATAAAATATTTTTTATATCTGCCTACGTATTGTAGAAGCGTTAAATTCTAAGAGAAAAATACGTTTTTGCAAATAACAACTCCTAATATTACATACGTTAACAAATATGTGAAATCTTCAGTTAAAATTGTATACCTACTAGGATGTAGTCTACATTTTCTAAAACGCATCACATAAAAGACCACGAAAACAAGATATTCAAAAATAACCTATATTTAATAAAACTATAATTAGATAAGAAAATTATAACTATTCACCAATTTAATATAAATTACACCTATCATTCTATTCTCATTAATTTTTTACATCACTGTGTATTCTTACCTATAATAATAAAAATAATATCAGCCTATACCGTCCCACTGCTGGGCCAAGGCCTTCTCTCACTAATCTAGGTGAGAGTATTTGTACCCATACTTTGTCTTCTAATCTTACGCACTAACTACATAAAGATTCATTTACTATTCTGTTAATTTTGAATGATAACTAACAGAAAAATGTACCAAATTTGGCATAAGCCATTCTGGATACCTGTTGCCATTTTATTACCACTTACACTCTAAAAGCTCTAATAATAGAAGCGATACTTTCATAGGAGCCAGTAACGAAAACAAACAGTCCTAACATTATGATAAAAATGTTTTTGATCCAAATAAGTACTGGGACGCCGCCCTCCTTCTGTGACCTGGAGACTAGCTCGATGAGAGGGGGAAACATGAGGGCGAGCGCTGTGCTGCTGACCGCCCCGACCAGGGAGATGAAGAGGCCCAGCTCAGGTATCGATTGTGCTAGTATAACTGAAATTAAAAAGAATTATAAGAATAGCCTCTTCTAGGGACCTAATATCGTCGACGAAGAGTGGGTGTACACAGTACACCTTTGCCGCTCCTGCTTGGGGAATATAAGCATGACGGTGTAAATACTTCGACATGATGACATGGTTACAGCTAAACGAACGACCGATCGATCTCATATTTTGTTATTAATATGAGTAACCATACCAAAGGTACCTTTTGGAATAGTGCAGTTTTACATTTCCCCTTACATAGTTTATTTATTGCACTGAGCCCAGATTACCGAACCGTCAGAAGGCGTCAGTACATTTTTGTCAATATATTCTTCAAGGAACTTTATTCGTTGCCAATTTTACCTATACTACAATCCAGTCTGAAAGTAAGCCAGGGCAAATATCCTTCATTTATAAGACATGTTTTGTACCCACGAACTAGGCCGTGTTTGCATCCTTTGTACTATACTATATATTGTCTATACTCACAAGTAAGCATAATCAGCACTGCTCTGTAGCCAAGCTCCTTGACCACAATCAAATTGCCGTTGCACTTCTTGCGCAGCGCTGGCCATGTTATGGCCACAGGCACGTAGAATTGCAGCGGGTACGTAAACAGGATGGATAGAGCTATCAGTCCTTGCACCACGTTGCTTAGCCTAAGATCATCGAAAATAGAATATTATTCAAAAATCCGCACGTACTATAACTGCAATGCGGAGCTATTAAAGTAATAATTCTGTGCGTAAATCGTCAAGATATCCTAATAAGGGATAAAGCGATTTATGATTCATTATCATCAACCGAAACTCGTCCACTTCAGGCCAAAGGCCTCCCTCAAAGATCTCCAGGACGCACGACTGTATGCAGTATGCATCCAGCTTATACCTGCCACCTTAACCAGGTAATCGGTCCATCTTTTCGATGGCCCACTCCTATTCATCCGGTACGTGATCACCCATATACTTAAAACGTTGTTTGCATTGCGCAGATCATTACTAAACATAGACCTCCAGCACCTGCTGCGCCTTTCTTCATGTTCATTTATTCCATACTTACACTTGTCCAGGCTTCAGATTTAGTGACAAGCTGCCCATGACATCCTCGCCCCATTTTAAGTAGCCAAGGAAACCGACGACGATGAATATGCTGCCAACTACCACCATTCCCACATTCAAAACACCCAGTGGCTTCTGGAACAGCTCCGGTCTTTGCATTTCGTTCTTCAGTGGAAGCACCTGCGAAGAAAGTTTATTTTAACTTTAAACAGAATACTTGAAACATTAAAAAATGATAATATCCAATAGTACCTAGGAACAACATGCTTGATCAGTATTCTACAAACAAAGCAAAGATGTATTTCACATCTTGAATCACCTATTACGAACATCTAGTCGGCTACTGATAGTGTTCCGGGTGTCACTATATACGATAGGCACACGATTTTGAAAATGTACTTATATCTGAAACTCACCAATCCAATACCTTCAAAAGCGTATATAGCAGTTCCAAAGTATAATGGAAGTTGCTGCCATGACGCTATGTAGGTCCTAGTCTCCACGGGCGGAAGATCCTGGGTCGCTTCATACACCACCGCGGCCACCCCCACCGCCATCATAATGTTGGCGATCGTGGAGAAGGGAGTCAGGTATTTGAGATTCCTGACCATGCAGGATAAGAGTACAGGAATTACCACGATTATTATGTGGATTGATAGGTCTATATGTATGTTGTACTGGTCGCATATCTGGAATATAAACGTTAATCAAGAAGATCGGCACTAGAAAGTGTTGAGGCTTATGTCAAAAAGTGAAAACACGCTAAAGTGTGACTAAATTTTGAAAGGATGTTACAACTAAGTTACAAAGAATGATACATTTCATAGGTTTAGTTTCACTCACCATTTTAACATTATTCGCTATGAAAACAATATAGACACAGCAAAATCCGAGCTGAGTGATGCACAGGAAGGCATTCACTAATATCTTCATGGTTGTAGCCAGGCCTCGAAATCTGATAGGACCGTTGGCGAAGACCAAATGCACGGTATCCGCAAATCCTGGAGGCTTGTCTCGTTTCGTCTGACGATACATCTCCTCAGAACAATTTAGCTACAACAAACAATTTAATTTATTGCTATTGATATTTGACAAACGAAAAAAGGACCTGAAATTCATTTTTAAGCGACATATTTTTAAATCAATACACTTAACAAAACTTTTTTTGTATCTATTACTTATCTTTTAACCAGTGTCCTGACAATCTTATATTCAAATTTCAATTCATTCAAACATACTGGGCTATCTCATGCAGTCCGTAGATATCCAGAGGTCCGAGAGAAGACGAAGTCCGTATCAAGTAGAAACTATCGCAAACCAAAACGACTCAACACGGTGTAAGCTCATATTTCAATGGTTTCCATTAGGTTGGTGTTGAGTCGCTTAGGTGTGACCCCCATAAGGAACAAACCAGTAGATGCTGTGCGTGCACGCATATGACACCAAGTATGACCGTCATTATCGGCGAGAACACGATGCCTCCGTTTCTGAAAGCGTCGCCCATGGCTAGTAGACCAGTGCCTATGTTGCCTCTGAAGAGGTGCAGCATTGTGTCCGCATACCTGCAACGTCGACAAGTTTAAGTTCAAGTTGTTAAGAAGGCTTATTTTGATTCTTACTATTCAATGAAAGTATGAATATAAACGAGGCTTGTTCTTTAGCACTACCACAAGGAACAAGACTCACACTTAATGAGATGGTTCAAGATTTTTTGTATAGGCAAAAAAATCTAAGTTTAAAATTAAAAATTTATAACTTTTTCTTTACGTCCATCACCGGATCATTAGGTGGCCTCCATGAAAAAATCTCCCGAGTTTATAGGCGAATTTTATGTGTTGTTGTTTTTTGATGTATTTTGTTTTTTTTTATCGTTTCACTTCTAGTCTAGTCTAGTTTTATATTTATCAATAGTTTTAGAACGTTTCTTGTAGAAGTCAGAAAGAAGTTTCTTGTTTAAAGTTTGATGTAATGAATGTATTAGATACAATTTTGTGAAGACTTATAATTCTATGAAAATAAAATCCGGCTTATAAAGACCAAGGTAAACAAGGTATTTATAATTACCCCTTGCATGCTTAATCAGCAAAGCGTCTCCAAAACCTTAATAGCGAGACGTAAACTGTACTGCGCCTATAGCCAAGTTGACAATCTACAGTCGTTAACGCTAATAGAAAGCAGAAAAATGTATAGGAATGACATTTTGTAACGAAAAGTCACGTGGTCAAAACAATGCGCTATCGATTGCGACAAGAGAATAGAAACAAAACGCTTGCAACTTGTCTAGGCCCTCTGATTAGATATATTACTTCACAAATTTGAGCAGCGGAAAATAGTTTTTACTGCCTAAGAAACTTTTCCTTTACGAAAAACACTGTCAGCATTTTCCTAGCAAATCACAGAAGTTAGGATACTAACGAGGTAGGATGTGTGACATGG
Source organism: Phalera bucephala (assembly GCA_905147815.2). Taxonomy (NCBI): domain Eukaryota; kingdom Metazoa; phylum Arthropoda; class Insecta; order Lepidoptera; family Notodontidae; genus Phalera; species Phalera bucephala. The sequence goes on along the minus strand of LR990609.1, from coordinate 1,463,870 downwards.
TGATGGGAGGCGTGCTCGTTGGAGTCCTTCCCGTTCTCCATATCCAGTTGTGTTTTGGTGCTCGGCAGGATCTGCTCCCGGGACTGGAACATGCTGAACCCGTTTGAGCCATTGCTGAAAGAAACATGGCTTATGGGTAAGGTGTTTGTATAATATTTTATAGATCTATCTATCTATCTATCTATATATCTATCTATATATAACCTCACGCCAGATCCCTTGCGGGGTAGGCAGAGAGTACAGAGTTCCAACAGGTTCTTTCCTTACATACCTCTCTGGCTTCCTCGACTCTCATAGTTCGTCTCTATTTTATAGATGTCATTTATATATTATTTATCATTCATGTCTTATCTCATGGACGAGTCAAAAGTCTCCAAATCTGGTGTCAGTGTATAAGACAAATTTAGCGTGAACCTGCTCGTACTGTACATTCTCTTATGCCCCTATCAATGTGATTTGACCACTTGTGGAAACCATGATTACTTTCCGGTATCCACCTTCGAGGGAATCGGTCCCCCTCGGAATGGCTTTTTCAACTGGACGCCAGGACCTCATATCTCAAAATATGCATACTGTACTCTACCAATTCTATCTATCTACATCATCACCCCTGATCCCTACATTCCATCCCTTACTCTACAAATTGTACTATTAAATTTTATCCTACTATATATACTGAACCAAATATCCGCCTGAATGCAACTGCATATTGCGTTGTAATATCAAGTAACCTTTCCCATTCTATGCTTATTGCCTCTTGATCGTAAAAATCATGGCCGATTAGCACGGAAGGCTGAGACTCCGTGCTGTTAAAGCAGTTATAAAAGTTGTCTGTTTCCCTGTGGGTGTTCGTAAAAGGCAACACCGCTTAACTTTGATCTAGCAGCATTATATTACAGCAACCAGCCTGCTGCGTGAGCTGTTTGATAGGTCGTATTGTATCGTCATGTGTAGATTAAGTATGTGACCTGAGTTGTGGCTTGTGTGAGACATATGAGAACAGTTTTCCTACCCACACCACATTTTGTCATAGTGTTTTTTTCAGCTCAATGTTAGGGGGAGGCAGTCGCTATTCTTTAGACGCATATCAAATTTCTTAAGAATAACTTGAAAGTATCAACATTTTACATTATAATATAAAAATATCAGCCTATACTGCCCACTGCTGGGCAAAGGCCTCTCACAAATCGAGGTGAGAGAGATTAGGTCATACTCCACCACGCGGGCCCAGTGCGGATTGGCGGAGTGCGGATTTACATTATATTACTAAGTTATGGGAAAAGTAATTTAATACCTGCCATCTACTCTACCCGTAGATAAATTAATTGGAAGTAATTTTTTGTATGACCTCAATCTTGAGTTTATAGCGCTATGGAAACCAACCGTGATAAGAATGTTCACGTTATTTTAAGGCAAATATATTAGGGGAAAGCCCTCTCACGCCGGACGGCACGTAGTGCTCGTACTATTTCAACAACTCAAAAACCTAGCGATTCAAGGACAGGTGAAAGGAGCGCAGGGGACGAAGCAATACCAAGTCATCAGAGGTGGTTTTCCAGTGACCACAGCCAGTGACGCACGCTACGACAGTGAGAGCGGTTGTTTGCTATTTTTGGCGGGAAGACACAGCGGCACATAATATTCAGATGAGTGTTACAGCTAACTATTTGGGATCGGTTGTTTATTTTTAATACGTTGGACGTTGTAGCGGTTACTTTCTTTTGTCAGTATTTATAAATTTTAGAATAATTGTTATATGATTTTTCGGAAGACAGAAGAACGAAATACAATCGAAATGGAAGAGAAGAAAAAGAATATGGGACCAAACAAGTTTACAAACTGCAGTTACTAAGGTTTTGACTAAAGAACTTACTTTGAGAAAAGCTTTGTCGCGCTACAACATTCCAAAAAGTACTCTACATGATCGAATATCTGTATTGAACCGTGGAGAAGAAGTTACGTTGCAACCAAAGATCGGTAGATTCACTAACACATTTTTACCCGAGTATACCCAAGTTTTAGGGGACCACGTCAAAGATTTGTCAAATAGACGTTTAACGCTGATGAAAAAGGAAATTTTGAAATTAGCTTTCGACATAGCTAAATCTAGGAAGATCCCTCATCGCTTTACACAGAGAAAGGTGATTTTATGCAGAGATATCTAGACATATCGCTGCGAGCATCAGAGTCGACAAGCATGAGGCTTGCCGTAGGGTTTAACAAACCACAAGTAGATCTCTTTTATGACAATCATGAAAGACTGATAACACTGCACATATTTCCACCTTCCAACATTTACAACTGCGATGAAATTGAAGTAAGATGCGTGCATAAGCATCAAAAAGTTGCTCCAAAGGCTGTCCGTCAAGTAGGAAAGCTCACTTCTACTGAGAGGGGCAAAAATATAATAATCTGTAACGAGGTACATCGTGCTGCATTGCCCGGACATAGTCCGGGAATTCAGGGCGGCGTACTCGCCCGCCTCGCCCGACACGTCGCCCGCGCGCGCGTCGGCCCCCGCCCCCGCGCACCCCGCGCCTTCTGCGCACCCCGCGACTCCGTTCGCCGCGCCGAGAACGGATTTAGTTGCGCCGCCCCAGACCCCCGCCGACCGCCCCGTCTCGCCATGCGGGTCCGAGCCTCTCTCGGACTCGGATATGGAGGTCGAGCGCGCGTCCGCGAGACGCGCCGCCCCCGCCCGGTCCCCGTCCCCGTCGTCCCCGTCGTTCTCGTTGGAGGACGACTTCATTCCCATTTCGAATGGGAAGCGGGCGCGTAAACCGCGCGACTCGCCGCCTCCCAAGATTCAGAAGGCCGGGAACGTCTCCGTTTCTCCCGGCCCCTCCGGCCCCCGGCCGTCTCCGTCTCCCAACGCGGCCGCGAGGGCCTCCCCCCTCGCGCGCCCCGCACGTCCGAACATCACTCCCCCGCCGCTTGTCATTCAGGACAAGAGCGCCTGGGAGCGCATCTCTAAGGCGATTTACAATCGCCAAATAAATTACACGCACGCGCGTTCCACCGCGCAAGGCATAGCCGTCAAGGTGGCGTCTTCGGACGACCACCGACGGCTATCCGCTTTCATGCGATTGAACAAGATCGCATATCACACTTACACCCTGGAGGAGGAAAGGGAGCTCAGGGTAGTAATCCGCGGTGTCCCTAGGCAGTTGGACACCGCCGTCATTAAAGCCGACCTCCAGTCCCAGAACCTTCCTGTGCGCCAGGTGCACAGAATGGTCAATGGGCGCTCCAAGGAAGCCTACGATATGGTGCTGGTCGTCCTCGACCGCATCGAGTCCGGCCGTAGGGTCTTCGACCTGAAGGCCGTGTGCCATATCTCTGGCCTCTCCGTGGAGGCCCCCCACAAACGTGGCACGCCCGGGCAGTGCCACAACTGCCAGCTATACGGGCACTCTGCCCGTAATTGTCACGCGCGCGATGCACTTCACGCATCGAGGGATGCGTGAAGTGCATCGGGGACCACGCGACGTCCCAGTGCGCCCGTTCGAAGGAGACGGCGGCCGAGCCCCCCAGCTGCGTCCTCTGCGGCACCAAGGGGCACACCGCGAACTATCGCGGTTGCCCCAAGGCCCCGAAGGGGAAGCGCGGCCGGGCGAGGCGCGGCAGCCGCCGCCGCCCCCGCGCGGTTGCACCCCCCTCTGCGCCCTCAGCGCAACACCCCCCCGCGCCCTCAGCGCACCCTAGTCCGGTGCCTTCTGCGCCAGCGACCACAGCTCCCCGCGCTCCCAAGCCACTGAAGCTGACCCCCCCTCCCCCGCCGCTCAGGCCGTCCCTTGGCGCCAACGCGTGGGTGAAGCCGCTGCCCTACACCGCGGCCTCCCACCCGTCAGTGGGCCCTGCCCGCCCCCCGAAGCGCGCACCGGCGATCCCGCCGCTGGCGGCTTGTCCCCCTCCGCCCACTAACGTCAATCAGGACGTCAACCTGATCATGAACGTCTCGGTGGTGATAAGCCCCGCACTATTCCCCAGAGTCCGTGAACTCGCCCTCCAACTCCGCGCCGCCACCAACTTGGCGGACCAGGTTCTCCTGGCCGCGGAATACAGGGACGTCTATGACGTCCTGGCGTCCCTTAGAACCCAACCCCCTCGCACCCAATAATGGATTTACGACCTCCCCGCCATAAGCCCCGCAACCTATCCCTGGCGTTCTTTAACGCCGATGGCCTTCGCTCCCAGCGAGATCAGGTTGCTGTTTTCCTCCGAGATCACCAACTTGATATCCTCCTTGTGCAGGAAACCTTCCTCAAGCCCGCACAACGCGATCCTAGGATCGCAAACTATAACCTCGTGCGTAATGACAGAATCGGCTCCCGCGGAGGCGGTACTCTCATTTACTACAGGAGGTCCCTTCACTGCATCCCTCTCGATCCCCCCGCGCTCACCAACATCGAAGCCTCGGTCTGTCGCATCTCTCTCACGGGGCACCAGCCCTTCGTGATCGCCTCCGTATACCTTTCCCCCACTAAATCCGTTCTCAGGAGTGACTTTGAAGCACTCCTTAATCTGGGAAGCGCCGTCATTCTGGCGGGCGACTTCAACAGTAAGTACGTGGCCTGGAACGGTCTCACCACTTCCCCTAACGCGTCGCGGAGGTCCGGGAGGAATGGTGGGGTGATTTCCTAGAGGGCATCGCGCCATCGCATCTGGCCTACTGGTAGCTGGCGCGTAGCCTCAAATCCGACTCCACGACTGACATGCCCCCGCTGTCCCGCCCTTCAGGCGTACCCCCAGCCTTCGACGGCGACGAAAAAGCCGAGCTTCTCGCCGACTCCCTCGAGAGCCAGTGCGCCCCCAGCTCTCAGTCCGTCGACCAGTCCCACGTCGACGCGGTCGACAGTGAAGTCGAGCGCAGGGCATCCCTCCCCCCCGTCGATTCCTTACCTCCTATCACCCAAACGGAGGTCTAAGATCTAATTATGGGTCTCAAAACTAAAAAAGCCCCCGGCTCTGACGGCATTTCGAATCGCGTTCTGAAATGCCTGCCCGCCCAACTCATCTGCCTCTTAGTGGCCATATTGAACGCCGCCATGGCGAACTGCACCTTCCCCTCTAAGTGGAAGAAGGCGGACGTCATAGGCATTCCCAAGCCCGGCAAACCTCGCAATCTCCCCGCGAGCTACCGCCCTATCAGTCTCCTCAACTCCCTGGCCAAGATATACGAGCGCCTACTTCTGGCGAGGCTCAAAGACTTCGTAACGTCCAGGGGTATCCTTATCGACGAGCAGTTCGGCTTTCGAGCCAAACACTCTTGCGTCCACCAAGTGCACCGCATCACGGAGCACATCCTCTCCGGTCTCAATAGACCCAAACCCATCTACACGGGCGCCCTCTTCCTAGATGTCGCGAAGGCTCGCTGGAGTCCCACAGGGCTCAGTTCTTTCTCCGCTCCTGTTTAGCCTTTACACGAACGACATCCCTCGTTCGAGTAAGGCGCATCTAGCCCTATTCGCGGATGATACCGCTCTCTACGTCTCGCATAGGAATAAGGGTTTCATTACCAGAAACCTTCAGGCAATTGATTCAGGAAGTGACGTATTGAGGTGAACCCGGACAAGAGCGCTGCGGTGTTCTTCTCCAGAGGTGCCACCCCGCGTCACTCCCTGCGCCGCCCTAGAAGTAATCTCGGCCAAGTGACCATGTTCGACCGACCCATTCCCTGGGTCAAAGAGGTCAAATATCTAGGGGTCACCCTAAACAGTACCATGTCCTTCGGCCCGCACATCAAGCGGGTCCGTCACCGAGCATCATTTGTGCTCGGTCGTCTCCATTCGTTAATCTGCAAGCGGAGTAAAATGTCCCTTAGAAATAAGGTGACACTTTACAAAACTTGCGGTCGACCCATCATGACTTATGCGTGTGTTGTGTTCGGGCATTCGGCCCTCTCTCACATCGATAAACTCCAAGTGGTTCAAAACCGCTTCCCCCGTAAAGCCGTAGGAGCCCCCTGGTTCGTACGGAACGTCGACCTCCACTCCGATCTAGGTCTCGAACCTATTCGCGCCTTTATTAAAAAGGCATCAACACGTCACTTCGCGAACGCATCTACCCATGCGAATCCGTTAATCGTTGCCACCGCCGACTACGATCTCCCCCCCGACCCCTGCCGCCACCGCCGGCCGCGACATGTTCTCACCGACCCCCCCGATGCTTTATCATCCCTTCTTTCCGCTCAGAATACGGGCGACGACGACGACGTAGTAGTAGATCCCCTCCCATAGCCGGCGGTTGACCGGTGCACTTAGTAGTGCACCCGTCCCCCTACAGCGACTGTCCCAACCAAAGGGCGCCTCTTCGAGGCGCCCTCGAGTATGTCGCCTCTTGCCCTTCTGACTGGCTAGAGCGTAGTGGTTGCACGCTCACCTTTAAGTCCGGTGAAGCTGTAAAGGCCTTGCGGCCAACAGCGTACATCATTCACACACAGATATAATAATCTAGTTTTGTATGAGCGTGCTCGTCGCGACCCCTGCCAGTCATTATGGCTGCAATCTTGGACCGAAGACGTACCGTAGTGCGGGCTAGGGCGTCCCCCCGAGGCGACGCGTACCGGCCCGCCCCCGTCGGTACGAATATAGGTGGAAGCGGCGATGGGGGCCGCCACCCATCACGCCGGGCCCGAACTGGCGAGTCGTGGGGTGCAGAGTTCTCTGTACTCTCTGCCTACCCCGCAAGGGATCTGGCGTGAAGTTATAGATAGATAGGTATGAGCGCTAACGGTGACTTCATACCACCATTTTTTGTGTTTTCAAGACAAAAAAATTAATGATAGACTCATGATTAATGCTCCGGCAAAAAGTGTGGGTGTGGCGCAGCCAAATGGCTGGATGTATAGTGATTTCTTCCTTCGCTGGTTGCAGTTGTTCGTAAAATACTCACACCCAACTAAGAGAGTCTTGTGCTGTTTCTACTGGATGACCACTGCAGCCACAAGACACCAGCGGTCATCATTTTTTGTCGCGCAAAAAACATTCATTTGATAAGCTCACCGCCACATACCACGCACAAGCACCAACCATTAGATAGAACATTCATGAAACCGTTTGAAGATGCATATAACTAACGATGCGACATGTGGACGAAATCAAATGCTGGATGGTCGGATTACCGACTACGACATTCCTGGTCTTGTCAATAAAGCGTTCTCAAAAGTAGCTCGACTGGATATTATGGCATCTGGGTTCAAATCCACAAGCATTTACGCAGTTGATAGACAATTATTTTTCGACCTGGATTATTTTTCAGCCGACATGACCAATATTATATTAGAAGAGTTAGGAACGTCCTCAAACACTACGGATTACAGCGGAAAGGGTCCCGCTGCCGCTGATAGCAATAGCTGAAAGTATTTGTTATTTTATTTATATGGTACAAAAACAGTTGCATAGTATTAATGCTACAGTATAAGTAGCTTAATGAGTTTATAAACATGTAACCCACACCATTGTTCACGGATTGACTAAAATCGCCACAACTTTCGATTTGGTCTCAAAAGAATCCACAAGCTCTCCGCAGGGTTCCACCCACGAAACAAAAATCAGGAATTCCAAGCCATCGACTAGCTTTGATCCAGATAATATTCAAATTGTCCATAAATTATCTCCATTACCAGATGCTGCAAAAAAGCAGTGAAAGAAGTGAAATTTTGACATTATCTCCCTACAAAACTACTGTCGAAGAAAATGAAAAGAATGCTAATGCGGAAAAGAAAAAAATTAAAACCAACTTTAAAACTGCAATAAATGAAGGAAATCTCAATCACTTTACACAGAAAAAACGACTTGCGTAGTATGCTTAGGGGACTGCGACCAAGCCTGGATACAGTGCTCCAGCCGCCATGGGTGGGCTCATGAAGCATGTGCTGACAATCCAGAATGTTTAGACGCCTATATATGAGATCGGTGACAGATGTTTTAAAACTGCCCGATGCAAGGGGTTCAAAGTGAAGTCCGTCCGTTACTAGGTGCCACTTGCAGACTTATCTAAGTCGTAAATAATTTTTATTTTTCCTAAAATCCTTAAGTGTCCGCCATTAGGGGACTTCCCCATATATGCATAGAGAAAGACGAAGACAAGAGAGAGAAATGCTAAATAAGTCGTTGGGTAACTTACCCATTGCAAGGTTATTATATTATACGCTAACACTACTACCAACACTACGTGTTATAACACGGAATAGTAGTGTTTCTTTGTTTTGTGGGTACAACATAGTGTATAACTGTGTTCCTTAAATAAGTATCAAGCTCATCAATAATTTATTATGTAGAAGAAAAAAATAAAAAAAAGTATTATAAAGTTAACGTATTCTTAACTTCAAGGCCAAAAAATACGTTAAATTGATTATGATCTTTGGTCAGAAAAATATCACATTGACACTTTTTTTAAACGTGTACACATTTCGATTAAATAAATTAATTAAAATGCCTCGTTGTAGTAGCGTAAAATATGCGTAGCAATCACGAGGTCTTGGGTTCGAATCTTAGGTCAGACGAAGTGTAGTGTTTTATCAAAAAAATAGTTATCAGTCCTGAGTCTAGAATTGTGCTCGGTATAATGGCAATAGGCTCACCTATACATGGGATAGGTTCCCGCTTGGGGAACATAGGTGTCATTAAATTATAATTAAATGTGATAATCAAAACAAACATCAAGATAGAACATGGCACGATTACTCAATTGTAACTTTATGCCGCAACTAAATGTGATATTACACATTCGAATGCTAAAAGTGACGTAACTATTTACCGGTATGGTAATTTGGCAACCGTTATATTATATATTTCGCTTTGTGCAGTGGTGTATTTTATAAAAATAGCAATCGCTTAGCAAATAACACACAACAGCATAAAGTCATGCTCGATTTAGCTTTTTTTATTTACAGTTAAACAATGATCAGACTGTCTTAGTACTTATATTTACATAATTATTTTGCCTTTCCAACTCCCAGAATTTGATAGATAAGTAAAGAAAGAGTCAGTGTTTTACTTCTTAATAGCAACATTAATTACTCGCATGCGCCGGTTGCAAGCAAGTTAGAAACTAACAATTTTTAATTACTTATTAACAAGAGATATATTTCTGTTTACTCTTTTGCTCCACGTTTATAACTGGATATTCATAACCAGCTACGAAAGAAGATGACGAAGATTTTTTTTCGTAATAACTAATATATACAATGTCTGTCGAGCCTAAAAATATTACACGATTAGAAATGAGACACTTTTTATATCATTATAAGATATTTATTATAACTACTTACAACTAAAATACTGTTAATATATAATGAAAGATACATCGAGGCTTTTGTTTTCAGGGCAGTACTCGATTTTAAGCCCTATCACATTTAGGAGATGCCTATGTTTGTTGTGATTGTAGCCGAAATGCGGCATAATGATATGTAAGTATTATAATAAAAAGGTTTCTTAAAAATATTATTAAATAAGTTCTCAATAGATTTCTTTAAGGATCAGTCGAGGTACTTTAGAATAATGACAATTGAGGAAATACAGTTAATTAAAGTAAGAAATAAATTGTAGGGGCGTGAACATTATAACGTATTTTAATTACAATAGTAAAGTATAAAAATAGAATCGATCGCCGTCCGTGAAAGATTAGATACCATTAAAATAGCTTTTCCATCTGAACGCTGTTCTGAATTAAAATTGATTAATCACTACGGATTACGTTATTTAAAAATATTCGACAAATACGTAATATGTCGTCAAATTAAAATATAAATAGTATGTAAGGCTTCGTTAAATACACATGGGGTCAGCACGCCATCAACCACAATTACCAATAACGGCTACAAAAACCCAACACACATATTATAACCACAATCCCTTTAACTTCACTCGCACTTCACTTCAAAACAGTTTGTAGATAGGTCTTAACAACTGATTGATCTGCCTCTGCGTTTTCCTTGGCCGAGTCAAGTAGCCCGCCAACGCTGATCCAAACCCTGATGCGGCCGATGACACCGCGTTCTGTAAAGGGCGGTTCTGTCCAGGGTATTGGTTATAGCCTTGAAACCCCTGCTGGGGGTATATAGGCTGGGCTCCGTAGTAGCTTTGCCCACCCTGGCCGAATTGACCGCCGTAACCGTATCCTCCGTGACCGTGTCCATGGCCTCCGTGACCGTGGTGACCTCCAATGTGCCCGGGGTACTGCTGAACAGGAGCGTACTGAGGCACCAAAGGTGCAGGAAACGACCCACAACCGAAGAAATAGTTCATAACTGGAGCTGAGATGTAGGTATAATCTTGGGAGCCGAAAGATTTCCCGTACCCGCCGTACCCGCACGGGCCTGCTTGCTGGTGCTTTTTCTTCTTCTTGCGGTGCCTTCTCTCAAGATCCTCATTATCTTCTATGTCGTCTATTAAGTCTCTAGTCTCTTCCTGCTCGCTCATTACCAGAGCCGTGCAGTACAGCAGGAGAACGATCAGCGTGGTCTTCTAAAGAAGGAAACGATTTGATTTAATAAGGGTTAGTTAGTTTCCGTATAGGTAGGTTAAGTGTATTGATAAAACTTAATAACAGTAATCTGATTCACGTACCAGCATTTTCACAATACGATAATTTAATAACATAGTGGAACCTAATTATGTATCTTTAGTTTGCGACCGATGCCCTTAACATCTGTTAATGAACTAACAAATATCTAGTTACTTTACAGTGTCTGCTCTATCTCCACTATCGTGAAATCGGGATGGGATTTCCAACCTAGATTTTAATGAAAAAGCCGATTAAGAGCGTACAAAAAACTATTTATGCTGGTCGCTTAATTCGGATTTATTTACAAAGATTTGGTTTCGAAACTTCAACTTAAAACAACGAGCTCAATTCCCTTCCGCCTGGGTTTACACCGATTAAGCAAAGTAGCTATATAAGAGTACTCTATGCTTCAAACTCTTCCACTATCAAAAGTAGAAAAAGCATTTCGTATTGCATTAAACACTGATTGTTGCTTTTTAAACTGAACCAAATTTAACATAACTATCGAATGAAATATACCTGCATTTTTATATCGTAATTAAATAAAATACGCATAACCGCAAAAACAGTTTGACTCACCATGTCTGATCAAAAGCAGTACCAGGAGTCGGCTGGCAAAGCTGGTGGCTTGCTCACGACTGATCCGGGCCCCTTCCAAATTGGGGGAATCCGATGTTGAAAAGTGAAAGTGTGGTACCGATTCGCGAGTAACAATAATAATATCGTAACTATGACGTATAGCTTACTACGCGCTGGTGCATGGAAGCTTGGGCAACAGCTAGGGTCTCACGCTGTACCTACCAGGATTTCCGGTTTTTGCAAACGCCAGCTTATAACTGGTTACATTTTAAATCCATGGCTTTTATAAAAACGTTCTTTTTCTTGAATAACAAACAACTAATAGCGACCTAGAAGCTTATCATTACGCTAAGAGGTTCATCCTTTTTACGTAAGCTTAATGCACTTGTTTGGGAGAATCCCAGATATTCAACATAAATATTTGGAATATAAACTCTGAATATTTTTGATCGATCAGGCTCGATCGTGAGTAATTTGTTATAAGATATGTGAATAATTACGAATACGACATTTACATTCAGGTGAACATAGTATTGATGAATTGTCAGAGAAGTAACAACGACTGAGTATCCAAAATCTGAATACAATAAAAACCTAAGAAAGTTTAAAGTTAGGAATAATGTTCAAAGTTTTGACTATATTTTTCTTTTGTTCTTTTTTGAATGTTGCAAATATTGTCTGTTTTGACTGTGCAACATTTATTCTCTGGCCGATTTATTTTTAATTCCTAATTGACGTAACAATCCTAGCAATGGCTGTATATTGCAGAGTATCATTATCATCTGGGCCAAAGCTTGGCAATTGCTACACGTAACATTGCAAAATAAGTATTGCGGAATGTACCTAAGTTTAGTTTCTGGCTTTGGCATGGTAAGGTACAAATGTGAATTGTAAATGTATAAAGGATACCAAGACTGGATGCGGAAGGCGGAGGACCGTGTGCAATGGCGCGTGTTAGGAGAGGCCTATGTCCAGCAGTGGACTGCGATAGGCTGATTGATTGATTGATTGATTGAAAGGATACCAATAAATGTAATAAAATTATATCACTCAGCTATTAGGTGTAGATGTTGGTTACGATTTTGCAACACATTTATTCAGGTATTATTGAGTACGAATTCGATCAGTCTCTTGAGCGGAGTGGGCTATGCTTAAAATGCTAGACCAATCCCTTGTCGCCAATATCAGTGTCTTGGTTGAATTCCCGTATAGAACTATTATTATTATTTGTTTTTTTTTTGTATGTCAAATGTCATGTTTGTAAACACGGCCACGACAATACGTAGTAGGGGTTTCTTAAAATAATCACATCACCATATAAGTACGTGTTCACATTAGGTAATCAATGGCGGACTGCCACCGTCTGTTACTTGCAGGCAGGTAGAGGACATAAGTCTATGTCCTCCAGATAGTACTTACTAAAAATAGTAATAATACAAATGTCAGCCCAATGTCAATGATCTGACATCATTGCCACTGGGTTACTAGTGTGAACAAACCAGTTATTTTAATTTTGGAAAAACCAGAGGGTTTCGTAAAATATTAGTATGTTGTTATTTAGTTGTGTGGCGCAAGAGTTGCACACCCACACGTGCGCAAGCGACCGCTGGGCCGCCAGCGAGGGTTGTCACTCACCGGTGAGTACTTGATTATTTCACTACTTGATTATAGGGAAATACTTTAAGTATGCAGTAATCGTATCCAGTAGTAGTAAGTAATACAATCGAGAATCTAGGTTTAGTACAAAAATCAGGTTTTTAACTAGATTCACGACTGATTTACGTTCTACAGAACGTGCCTAAATCTGCAGCACATTGGCAGCTTCAAATTGAAAGATAGGTCATTTGTAAGAAATGCACCTTGTAAATATTTGGTACTGAGCGTATTTTTAAACAATTTCAAGACGTAAGGCTTTATAAGTTAACACACACCGTCACGCCTATATTCCCCAAGCGGGGCTGGCAGAGCTGTACTGAGTACACCCACGTTTCGCCGACGATGTTAGGTCCGATTAATAGGAGGCGAGCCTATTGCCATATACCGGGCACAATTCCAGACTCCGGACTCGTACTGGGAAGTTTATTTTCGTTATATAAACTACACTTGTCCGACCTAGGATTTGAACCCAGGACCTCGTGATCACAAAGCGGTGAGCTTTGCCACCAGACCAACGAGGCAGTCTCGGCCAACGACGATGTGTATATTAGAAATGTAAAAATTTGTATGTTTAAATGTTTGGATGATAGTTACTCAATCACGCAAAAACGGCTTAACGGATTTGGATGAAATTTGGCACACAGATAGTTTATTACTTGAAGTAGAATAGAACAATTTATTGTTCAATAAAGACTTAGCAACTAAGTAACTTAGTAACAAACTAAATTTCTATAAGCCCTTAACTAGACGAAAAGTCTGTATCTTGGAATAACACACAGGATACTTTTTATTCCGGAAACATGTTAGGTTTCCATTCCTTATCTAAAGTTAACGCGGATGAAGTTGCGAAGTAATATTACTTATTTTTACCCAAAAGTATAAATCTTAGTATAAGAGATTAATTCATTCTTATGAGGACAAAGAGTGACATATGTCAACACTCCTTGACACATCAAAATAAAACCCGACGATGAGACGAGCTTGTAACGCGCTGTCTAGATAATCGAGCCACATTAATAATTGCCAAACAATTTTTAAGTGATCTAAACGCTATAAGTAGTAGCTATACTATTGGAAACTCTTACTCCCGTATTGCTATCACCAATACACGATGTTACCACATTAAACGAATATAATATGTTTTGTCTGTAAATCTCTGATTACAATAGCGGCAGCATCGATATAACGACAGTGTATGTAGGTAGTACTCAGCGGCGTGTTCATAAACTCGGCCAATGGACTGGCTCGTCACTAAACTCTATACTAAGTATACTCTATACTAAGTAGCGTGGAAGTACCACCATATTAAACATAATTAAGAGCAGTACAAACTCGCTAGTTTGGCAACCCACGTAGGTTTGGTGTGAATGCACGCGCGCCGCGACCTTGGAAGGAACGCGCTAGAGATACGCGACACGCTGAGTGAAGAGGCGATAGTATCGAACTTAGAAAAATCACGACATAACAATCGTAGCAACGAGTAATGTAGACTTGATCTAATGTACCTTTAACAGCTTTTACCATACTAGCTATACACGGTGTAATTTTACTCATCCTGGAGCGAAAGCCCAAGTGATGTATTCCATGCGTACTATTAAATGGTAATAAAAAAGAACACTTCAATAAGTAACATCTACCTACTGACCTATCCGAATAGCTTGGGTGACAAGCCGGAACACGGGTATCATCCAGCCAGCTGACGAGCCGCCCCGCCCCTTAAATGTTATTTTGCGCTTGGTATAGGTGATTTTAATTCACTAAATCAGTATTGTTATGGAGATGTTGGATAAGGATACCTTTTATTGTCACCGGTACACCAGAGCCATCGTCGCGACATGTCGATATGGTTATGGGTTATTGAAAAAGCGCTGTGCGATAAGTACGACTGCTCCATGCACTTAAGTGCATCGATATGAGTTACGCATTTTAAATATTAATAGCCTTAAATACAAAGGAATTTTCAAAAACTAGTGATAGAGAAGTGTTATGTGTAGAAGAGAAAATTTTACCACATCAAAATAAACACCACCACACCTATATTCTCCAAGCAAAGGTGGCAGAGGTGCACTGTGTACACTCACATATCACCGACGGTAGTAGGTCCCAATATAATAGGCGGTCAATTACCATTACACCTGCCGGGCACAATTCCAAACTCTAAGTCGTTGGTCGTGGCAAAAAATTCCCAGTATGAGTCCGGAGTCTGGAATTGTGCCCGGTATATGACAATAGGCTCGCCCCCTATTACATGGGACCTTACATTGTCGGCGAAACGTTGGTGTACTCAGTACACCTCTGCCACCTCCTCTGGGGAATATAGGCGTGACGGTGTGTGAAGCCTTTGAAAATGGTTAAAAGTGAAAAAAAATAATAGTAGGATGAAACCCGTTGAAAAAGGATGAGAATACAACAAAAATGAAAGCAAAAATAATTAACGGGCGATCTGAAGTCGGGAAGTGGGGGGAGGGGGGTGAGTTTTTAAGGGTAAAAAACGGTTTATCTCGATTTCCGGCAAAACTACAAGTCCTATGGAAAAAAATAAAATAACAAAGTTGTAAGTAATAAAAAGATCTACAACTTTTGTATTTACATTTTTTTCACATAACCTCACAATTTATGTGAAAAATTCAAATAATCAAGTTTTTGGTTATTATTTTCATCTTATACAAAAAAAAAAAATTCACGAAATTTGGTGAAAATTTACTTTTTTATGTCCCAAACACACTGTAATTTTTATGATTTAAAATATTTATTTTTTCACCTTATTTTGACTTAATATCGAAAAAGCACCCTAATTTTCAATCGAAAATTCTCCCGTCAAAATATCAGCATTTTTAAAAAAAAAGTCGGTGGGCTTTTTGTTCGCTGAAATCTCTTCTTTCTGATAATGTAAAAAAAAATATACTATACTATGGAAAATGTTCTCAAAAATTGCAAAGAAAAGATTTTTTTTATTATTATTATGTACAATTTTGAGCTATTTAGTAAAATTTACACTTTAATTACTTAAAAAACGTAAGATTCCATGTCCACCTAGTCCACCCAGTGTTCCACTAAAATAAAAAGTCTGTCATAAATAGTATGTTTAACGCAACATAAACTTAAAATCGAATGATATTTTAGTACAAGATTTAAAAAGAATAATAATTCAAGATAAGATTTATAAATAACAAGATTAATGTATTTAAAAATATTATAATGAATAACGTAATCAGTATAAAGTATCTTAATTCAATAGTACCATTTACATTTCTATTTATATATTATGAGAGTTTCTATGACATAAATGTAATTAGAATTTAATAAATCAACTTTTTTACTGAAAAAAGTTGCAGCAGTCACATTTTTTAGATGAAATCTCCTTTAAATCCTATCTTTAATATTTTGGCAACAACTATGGCATGTTTCTTGCAATCTTAATGTTTTATGGAATTGCAATTTTTTTTGTTTATCAATGTGGCATGGAATCTTACGTTTTTTAAGTAATGAAAGTGTAAATTTTACTAAATAGCTCAAAATTGTACATAACGATTAAAAAAAAAATTCGTATTCGAGATTTTTTCTTTTCTTTGCATTTTCTGAGAACATTTACCATAGTAATGTATTTTTTTTCTACATTACCAGAAAGAAGAGATTGCAACGAACAAAAAGCTCACCGACTTTTTAAAAAAAACTGATATTTTGACTGGAGAATTTTCGTTTGAAAATTAGGGTGCTTTTTCGATATTAAGGCAAAATAAGGTGAAAAAGTAAATATTTTAAATCAAAAAAATTACAGAGTGTTTGGTACATAAAAAGGTAATTTTTCACATAAATTGTGAGGTTATGTGAAAAAAGTGTAAATACAAAAGTTGTAGATCTTTTTATTACCTACAACTTTGTTATTTAATTTTTTTCCATAGGACTTGTAGTTTTGCCGGAAATCGAGATAAACCGTTTTTTACCCTTAAAAACTCCCCCCCCCCCCCACTTCCCGACCTCAGATCGCCCGTAAATTATTTTTCCTTTCATTTTTGTTATATTCTCTTCCTTTTTCAACGGGTTTCATCCTACTGTTAATTTTTTTGGTTTCAGAAATTATCGACCCTGGTCTATAAATAAAATGTATTGTTATCGATGATTTATCAATGTGTATTGTATTATAATTCGTTATAATACAGGAGAGAACACGTTAATACTACAACAACAATTTCACAGTAGAGCTACAAGTTCACGATAAAACAAAAACTTAAGTAAGTGTCGCCATTAGTTCACGGATTGTTTGAGTGACCTAAGCTATAGTTTAATATCGAATAGCACAACCAATAATAAATTACATATTTTACATGTCGCTTACGCAAACGCATTCAGCGCAGCAGTGGCACTAATAACCCCCATTGTGATGTACACTAAACAGCCGCGCGTGGGAACATTCCCAACCTAACAATTGTAAGCAAATTATTGTAGCTAAATGATAATATAAATCGAGTACCCACTTAGTAGCACTGCCTCGTTGGACCATCGGCGCGTTAAGCAAGTGGCGATCACGAGCTCTTGGGTTTAATCCTAAGTTGATCAAAGTGTGCTTTAGAATCGAAAAAAAACTTAACAGTCCCAGTCCGGAGTCTGGAATTGCGGCAAGAATCATAAAAGTGGCGTGCCCCCGTTAAAGAATAACATTATGGGTGATATGCGGTTGTGTACACCGCTATCACTCGCGCTAGGGGAAGATAGGCGCGATGTTTTTTCTAAGTAATTTCTAAGTTAGCTGCAGCCGTACCTACTAATTGGTAAAGGAAAATATAAAATAACATAACCGAAATAAATTAAAGAGTATACGAAGGACATGAAATAATTATTTCTGATAATGATAACGAGTTTATCGCTTCTCATTTACAGTGTCTCGGTGAAGTTGGCAAAAACATCATATACAACTCGGCTAACTAAAACATGGAATGTTTACAAATTATGATGAATTTCATACATTTTAAGTTAGTCAGCCAGCAATAGCAAGCTAACCCATATATCTATTTTTACTCCAGGTTTAGTACACAGTACATATTTCCAACAGGTTCTTCCTAATTAGACCACTCCCAGTCGCCCTTCCCATTCTTATTTTTCGTCTCATACACGTTCACTGGTTACGGAGACTAAATTTTTGCAAAAAATAAGACATGGTTTGATTGATCATGGTAGAACCTTTATATTCTAACTAGTACATATAATCAACATGCAATGAAGTTATACCTACTAACGACTGCCTGGTAGAATTCTTTGTTTGACAGAAGGGTTATCAAAACCATCTCTGCGTTCGAAACGTTACACTTCAAAGGGCTTAGCACAAAAAGATTAACGTAAGCGTGACTAACGAGTAAGTGTGATGTAACTTTCTTGTTTATTTAGAAAATGTGTAGTGTGACAAGGATGGATATCAACTCCCTAGCGTCACGCTAATAACAATCTTATCATGGCTAAGCCCTCAGTAGAGCCAAATCTTTAACATTTCAAGGATTCTGAAAAACTGACCTGTCTTCCTGCGTGAAGGAGACCATGCTGCCACTGATGTGGCTAATGGGTTCCTTCTTCTCCATTCTAGGCAACTGGAAAAAGAAAAATCACTGTGTGAGGTCATAGATCACTTTATGTTTAGCTGTCAAATGAGCGATAAAGATTGAAATGGTCCACTGCGTAAACTATTACAAGCACAAAGTAATTACAAGTAAGTGGTTACAATGATCGCCTGCTTACAATGTAATTAGTACCTACATTCTATTGTGTTATCATAACAGTGGGTACATACTGCCACAGATTAGACTAGTCTGAGATATTACATATGAACATCGTCTTTTTATGTACTACGTATAGTCACCTACACTTAGATATTGTACAGGTTCTAAAACATAAAAACTATAATAAACGTCCACTTTTGCCACAATCATGTGTCCAAATGTAACAACTTGTACACAATCATGTAAGCAACATCATCATCATCATCATCTCAGCCTATACTTGTCCACTGCTGAACATAGGCCTCCCCAATCGCTTTCCAGCGTAACCGGTCCGATGCCACCTGCACCCAACGACTTCCTGCGATTTTCACAAGATCGTCGGTCCATCTGGCAGGCGGTCGTCCCACGCTGCGCTTGCCAATACGTGGTCTCCACTCTAGAATCTTTCTGCCCCAACGCCCGTCCGATCTACGCGCTATGTGGCCCGCCCATTGCCACTTCAGCTTGCTAATCTTAACGGCTATGTCGGTGACCTTGGTTCTTCTACGAATCTCCTCATTCCTGATTCGATCGCGTAGAGAAACGCCGAGCATAGCTCTCTCCATAGCTCGCTGAGCAACTCTGAGCTTTTTTATGAGACCTATTGTAAGAGACCACGTCTCTGATCCATATATCATCACTGGTAACACACAAGTAGTTTAAGCAACAAATAATTTGAATTTATATTTTCGAATCGATGATTGTGGCAAAAATTCATGGATGCATCTTTTTTAGGATTACGTACTTTAATTGGTAAAAATGGATCCCTTATAGGCTCGCTATGTTGTCCATCTGTCTGTCCCGCGATAACACCCTTTTTCTCAGGAACGGGTAGAGGTGTCAAATTGATATTTATATCAAATTTTAAGGGGCAATACATTCAAAAGATCTAGGACGAATGCTCGGCGACCTCAACAGAGTATCTCAACAAGTGGGTCTTAAAATGAACATGGACAAAACGAAAATAATGTGTAACGTCCATGTCGTACCCACCGCACTCACCGTTGGGAACTCTACTCTTGAAGTTGTCGACGAATACATTTACCTGGGACAGGTAGTCCGGTTAGGTAGGTCCAACTTTGAGAGAGAGGTCAATCGACGAATTCATCTCGGCTGGGCAGCGTTCGGGAAACTGCGCAACATCTTCTCATCCAAAATACCTCAGTGCCTAAAGACTAAAGTTTTTAGTCAATGTGTGTTACCAGTGATGATATATGGATCAGAGACGTAGTCTCTTACTATAGGTCTCATAAAAAAGCTCAGAGTTGCTCAGCGAGCTATGGAGAGAGCTATGCTCGGCGTTTCTCTACGTGATCGAATCAGGAATGAGGAGATTCGTAGAAGAACCAAGGTCACCGACATAGCCCTTAAGATAAGCAAGCTGAAGTGGCAATGGGCGGGCCACATAGCGCTAAGATCGGACGGGCGTTGGGGCAGAAAGATTCTAGAGTGGAGACCACGTATTGGCAAGCGCAGCGTGGGACGACCACCTGCCAGATGGACCGACGATCTTGTGAAAATCGCAGGAAGTCGTTGGATGCAGGTGGCATCGGACCGGTTACGCTGGAAAGCGATTGGGGAGGCCTATGTTCAGCAGTGGACAAGTATAGGCTGAGATGATGATGATGATGACATTCAAAAGATACATTTAAAATTCACTCATGAAAAGATATTTCGTTGACTAAAATTATTTAATTTGACAAGAAGCAAGGTTAGATAGATAAATCATTTATTGCTTGAAACATGGTATTATACAAGGTGTTTCTTATAATAATATTATTACAATGCTACAGGTTTCGCCGAGAACTCAGGATGCAAATTAGTCATCCGTATAAAATCTAACATTAATTATTGTTCACATTACAATTATAATTACATTTTTATTTTTTATTATTACAATTATTATGAATATGTCATATAAATAATTTTGAGTTCAATAATAATAGTTACATTATCGATAATTGGCATTTTAAAATAAAATAATACACACAATGTCCATAATAAAATGTCAGGAGTGGATGCAATGATTAATACGTCATATTAATGAAGTATATCTGAGATATCGCTGAGAATATCAAGCTCCAAGGATACTTATTTTCTAAAAATTCGTTCATCTAATAAAAACACTTTTCGATGAGCCACTTAGTCAATGTATTTTTGAAATGAGTCATTGTCATTTCTCTTATGGATTTTGGTATATTATTAAATATTTTTACACACATATATAATAGGAGTTCTTATGGTGAAGTGAGGTTCTAGAACTCGGTAATTATAGCTTTGTTTTATCTCTAGATAGATAAATGTTATATTCACTGGCTTTTTGCTATAAATGCGGATGTTTTCTTACAAATATTCCAACTTCCAAAATATGAAGTGTGGTTTATGTTAAAAATTTTAGTTTTCTAAATAGTCGTCTGCATGAATCTAATGGTCCTATGTTAGCAATCGATCTAATACACTTTTTTGTGACACGTACACCTTATGAACATTTGTCGCGTTTCCCCACAACAATAACCTGTACCTTAACACTGCACTGGTTTCGTAGCGAATCCGAAAATTATATAATATTATATAATATTAGCCCTGTTAAGAAACTGTCCCACTGATGGGCACGGGACTCCTCTCAAACTGAGAGGGTTTATGATCGGATATAATTTCAGATTTCATCAACACTTAAAATATCTTGTGGTAAAGCTCATGTTCTAATTTATTGTCTAGAAACCTTAAACTAAGATCTAAGCCAGAAACCTTATTTTATATTTATGAGGTGTTATTTCGATTGTGACATGTTGCTTTGTGATTAACAAATAAAAAAAGCTATAAACCATAAAACTCGAGTCCGATTTTTTAACTATTAAACAGTATTGACAAGTACTATACAACCAGATGATGTTTAGGGTCTGATGATGAAGTGGCAAGGTAACCAACGGAACTGCCCAAATACTAAACATACCGCCGCCGGGTTTGAGCTCGTTGGATTTGTCTTCACGAGTTCTGTAGACCCTGATAGTGACCAGGATCTGATGATGGAACCGAAGAGTGGCGAACGGAACTACCCAACTACCCAACATAATCCCACCATGTTTGGGTTCGTTGGATTTGTCTTGATGAGTTCTGTAAACCCGGATGATGTCTAATAATGGAGCTAGAGGGTAGCCAATAGAACTTCTCAATTACTTAAAATCATTGAGGTAAATACATAGAGAAGCAAACGTCACTTCGGCGCGTCGGAAAAAGTGTAACGACTTGAAAGTATGCCGACGTAGCTTTGAATCCAATAAATAATTTGGAGTAAACATATATCCATCTCTTTTACTCTTGTTCCCCACCATACCGATATTACGTCGATCCGATAGAGGAAGCAATATTACTAGTAGTAGGAGGCTCAGTGTTGCTTACTATATGATTATTTCCCACAATTTAAATGCACAATGAATATAATTTTTTAATGATGTTATGAATATAATTTTTTAATATATATTTTTTTAATTAACTTCTTTACATTTCAGATAGAATCCAATACATGAAATAATAAAATAAATTATTATAGTACCTAATTCATTTAATTCTATATGAAATTAGAATTGTTACACAGATTATTTGGATATTAGTTAATAGTGTCCATTAGGGTATGTGGTCAAACCATGAAAATATCATTGAATGAGTACTAAACAAAACACACCTAATGTTATCTATTGCATTATTTACAAAATATGCAGGTTGATTGTTGCAGTCTATTTAGAGCGGGTAAAATAAATCTCTCTCACCTCGATTTGTGAGAGAAGGCCTTTGCCCAGCAGTGGGCAGTCTATATAGGCTGATATTATTTATTATAAAATAAATACAAATTTACAAAATACGTATCTCTTCAACAAACTCAGTAAAACGTTGTTGCCTATTTCCTGTTTCCACTTCTTTATCCAGACGTTAAGAGTGGTAGGCCGCTCCAGTTACTAGACTGAATAGTGGCGGGTTCGATTCCCACATAGTACAAATCTTTGTGTGACTCACACATTTGGTTTAGGTCTGGCTATTTGTTTGTGTAATTTTCATGTTTGTAAAGGTACCTGTACGGGCCAGCCCGTCCGTTTGCATCATCAGCATTTTTACGTCACATGCACATTATAATAATTACGATCATCAGTTCGCAATCGGTTAGCAAGAGAATCGCGCGCGTGCTCACATACATACATATCATACATTAATTCTTATTTATCATTAAATCATAGAATAGTGATAATTTGGACTATCAATAAACCTTTTAATTATTACAATGTCAAGTGTATCATTTATCATCTTCAAAAAACGCTGTACGATTACAGTCTAACCCGTACAGTACCCACAACATTTAATAATTACCAGGAGACGCTTTTTTAAAAAAAAAAGGATAGAAAAAGTCTTAGTTAATTCCCCAATTGCTTTCTACGACACACGTGAGAACAAATGGGGTGGAGCTATTCTTTACCGGATCCATCAATTATGTAACAAAGAATTCTATCTATCTATCTATAACCTCACGCCAGATCCCTTGCGGGGTAGGCAGAGAGTACAGAGTTCCAACAGGTTCTTTCCTTACATACCTCTCTGGCTTCCTCGACTCTCATAGTTCGTCTCATACACGCTCGCCGGTTACGGAGACTCTTGACTTTTCCATCAGATAAGACTCGGTTTATTTGGTCGTGGTAAGATAGTCTAGGTCTTCCCCGGTACCTGCATCCTTCCACTTTCACATTGTATATCTGTTTTGTCATTCTTTCCTCTGGCATTCTTTCTATATGCCCGAACCAACGGAGCATGCCCTTTCTCATCTTTACACCGATACTATCTTTCATACCTACTCGCTGTCTTACTATGCTGTTGCTAATGCGGTCGGTCAGCTTCACTCCGCACATCTGCCGCAGAGCTCGCATTTCTACCGCATTTATCCTACTTGTAACAAAGAATTGTGTACAATATTCGCTTTGAGTAAATAGCTTATTTATTTTCATAATATACTAATGAAATTTTTGGAACTCTATACTTTCTGTCTACTCCGCAAGGGATCTGGCGGAAATTGCACCCTTTGGGATCCAAAAAAATTAATAAAATAGATATTCGTATAGTACATAATTATAGGTGACACAATTATCGAAGATTTTCCCATAAAGACGGGAACACTAAATGGTGTTTTAATTGGCAACAATGCGTCTCAAATTTATTTTTGTAACTTGAAATCGGTTTTTTTATTTTATTTACTTGTAAATATATGAAAAAACAATAAACTTATGTATGGAAAATCATTCCTCGTGCGGTATAGTGATTTTGTGACCTCAAATCGCGTTCTTATACCACGAATTTACCCATTTTGTGATTTTTTATTAATACGTGTTACTCGAGAGATGTTAGGCAGGCCAATGAATGACAAAAGCTTGAAACTTGGCTGCGGGCTTATTCATAGCCGACATACATTTACGCCGTTACTGCTAATCTAGTGTTATGTATATCAATGCTTAAAATAATCCTGCAGTGTTTGGGCTCGTTGGATTTATCTTGACGAGTTTTATAAATCCCGACGCTGGCCAGGGTCTGATGATGGAGCCAGAAGGCGGCCAACGGAACTACCCAATTACTTAACATAGCCCCGCCGTGTTTGGGCTCGTTGGATTTGCCTTGACGAGTTTTATAGAATCTGATAATATTCAGGATCTGATGATAGAACCGGAGGGTGGCCAAATGAACTACCTAACTACTCAACATAGCCCCGCCGTGTTTGGGCTCATTGGATTTGTCTTGACGAGTTCACTAGACCCGACGAAACTACAATTTGGCGCTGAAACTAGCCGAAACTGAATCCGGTACGAAATACTCAGAGCGCGAATCCTACTGGCACTTGTCCAGTTATTTAGTCTGCTGGTCTACAGGAGCAGTACCTCTATTATCATGTCTTTAGAATGAAGACCTTGTTTGTGCGAAAGAGGCAACTTTACAAGATGAAGAAAAATCTGCTTCCTGCACTCTTTAAAATAATTCAACAAGAATCTCTGATGACTGTTACTAGAGCTTATTGAATTATTTTAGTCTTTTAGTATGCAATTCAGATGTGTTTTTAAATGCATACGATACTAATTTCATTGATGGTGCAAAGTTAAGGTATCTACACTAATATAATAAAGAGGTTTGTATGTTTGTAACGAAGAAACTCAAAAACGTCTGGACAGATTTTAATGATGCTTTCTCCAATAGACAGCTACATTATCCAGAAGCAGCATAGGCTATAAAACATAAACCCAGTAGGTGGCGCTGGGTACGAAGTCGCGAGAAAATGCTAGTCTATTCTAATATTATAAAGAGGAAAGATTTGTATTGTTTTATGTATGTTTGTAACAAATAAACTCAAAAACTACTAGACCGATTTCAAAAATTCTTTCACCATTTGAGAGCTACCTTATTCAGAAGTAACATGGGCTAATAACATAGACCCAGTAGGTGACGCTGTTGTCGACCGGGTACGAAGTCGCGGGAAACTGCTAGTCACAAATAAAATGGAATGAAAATTTCTATAACTGTATTCCCGAAGTTTTCACTCTACAATTAGTCATTCCAGAGGTAAGAATATTCCAAACCCATTTGCTATTATACTAAGTACAGTTTCCGACTCTGGACCGACACTAGAGATGATCGATATTAGAAAATATCAATGTTGACATCGATGTTAACATCGATTCAAAAATATCGATGTACCATAAACATCAAAAGGAAAACATCGATGTTCAAAAACATCGATGTTGTTTGTGTGTGTGTGTGTAAACCTCCACAGATAACATTGATCAGCGATATCTAGATGTGGATTGAGTGAATTATTAATGTCAAAATTTAGTCAGCGAAATCTAGAGTATACCAAACTAATATTAAGTGAACTAGTTGAGTAAGGAAATATAGATGTTCCAATATTATTCTTGTACAATCGATGTGTCGATGTTTTAGGGACCTTAACATCGATGTGCCTATGTTTTAGGGACCTTAACATCGATGTAAAAACATCGATATTTTCTCACAAAACATCGATGTTTATCGAACATCGATGAATATCGACATCCCTAACCGACACTAAAACTAATTATTTTGATAAGAAAACCAAATTCGAATCCAGAACCTCGTGATTGCCAACCGCAGTATGCACTACTAAACCCACCAGCTTATATTTTATTTATATTATTTCTAAGGCCATAGTATTATTGGTAACCGGCGAGCGTGTATGAGACGAATTATGAGAGTGGAGGAAGCAAGAGAGGTATGTAAGGAAAGAACCTGTTGGAACTATGTACTCTCTGCCTACCCCAAAAGGGATTTGGCGTCTTGAAATAGATAGTATTATTGGTATTAGCCCACGTGAATAAGATGCCTTTGAAAATAAAACAAGATTTCTCAATTGTGAATATTAAAATAAATAAAAAACGCATGTATTAGATGGAATCTTCCTTAATGACAAATGCCTTTGCAAATATTATGTGTGGCCTTCTGGCCTCGGTCACTCTGTCGGCGCATGTCTATTGCCTACTGTAGTGTAACCAAGGTTTTGTTTGGTATCATTTTATTTGGTATTTACTTGTTGACTCATATTACTTATAATATGAAATATTGGTGGCGTGACTGTTGATACGTAATAATAATAAATCCTAATAATCTCCATGCAGGGTCTCACTCCTATGCAGCAAAGACTGGAGAGCTATAAGAGCTTTAACAAGTGTGTCGACCCATTAACTTTCGAGCCACCAAGAGCATGGTGCAACCTTTGGACGGAAGTATTACCCTACCAAACCATTATGTATCATCTGAAAACATGTTTGTGCGGGGTAATCCTATCAAACTCCCACCATAAATCGTGGACTGCGCGTCCTAAAACCTGCACGTTCTGGGCCTAGTATGTTGGCCGTCGATATGATAAGAAGAAAATAATAAAAATTAAAAAAACAAGGTCAAATTACATAGGCCTACCAATATATTATGTCAATTTCAGACAATTACCAACTTATCCTCGATTTAAGATTTTGACCATGGTCACCTTACTGCAGTTAGTTTATTAAACCTAACTTTTCCACGAATCGGTGGTTTGACTTGTATACTTACTTACATTGTGGACTTATGTATTATTAAAATTTGTATTCCGGCTTATCTATTGTGTACTTTTATCCGCAAGTGATGTCTACACAGAAAATACAGCGTTACGAATGTGATAAAATACCTTTATTAATAAATAGGCCTACTCACATTTTTAATTAAAATAAAAGTGACGACTGCCTTATTAGTGTAGTAGAGGGTGATGCGGCTGGTGATCACAAGGTCCTAGGTTCGAATTACGAATACTAATTAGATTAGGCAATGTATTATTGAGCTATTTCTAAGGATATAATCCCAGCAGCAGACATCTGGAATTGTGACTGGTTTAGTGGCAACAGACTCTTCTGTGGTCTTTATTACATTGGAACCTAACGTTGTCGGTGAAATAGGCGTGATCATCCATATATCATAAGATACACAGTCCCGTTCAAAAGACAAAAAAAAACCTCTCCAAATCCACGTGACTAGTTATAATTATGATATAAACATAAATGAGGGCATTTTGTACCTTACTCGTTTCACTTAAAGTTGTATTTGCAAAAAAAGCGGAAGCATGTTAATTTCTTAGTACCGTCCACTTTTGCCTGCCTTTTGGTGGTGCCATTCTTCGTGCGAAGAGCGTGTATCTACCTATATTTGATCATAGGGCGTGACAGTGTTTTTTAATTGACAATTAGTTCCCCGTTATTTCTTGGGTCCTTCAGCTAAGTAGAGCATAATCAACCTCCCCTTTTTTTCTATGGATCTAATGGATGTTTTAAAAAGGGCTACCCCTGTTACACTAATGGGCTCGTTCTGCGTTTGGAACATGCTGTTATGTCTACATTTCCCCCCTACACAGGGGTTGGAGGAGCGGCTGGAACACATTGTAACATCCGTATACGATATCCAATACGAAATTAAAATCATTTTACGATTTGTCACAGCAATACCTATTAACTAGGTACTTTTAGTTAAATTTAGGATATATTTATAATATGAACAGACGACGACGGGCTTAGAAAAAGGTGCCACGACGGTTTGAACACTACCTACCTGTGCGGGTACTTCATGGCCAGAAATAGCAAGGGGTTGACAGTTGTGGAAATATAAAGGGTAAGCCTTATGCTCAGGAGTAAAAAAAACAATACAGGCTATTTAGGAAAAAAAATATGTCCCGATTTTAATGAATCTTCTCCGAGTAATTTATACACAAACAAACAAATAAGTAGATATCATTAATCTTGCTACAGGCGGCGAGTGCCTGCTCGAAGTACCTAAACTATGCCAATGCCGGTTAAACACACCATGAATTGCATTTATTTATGTTATTCGACTCATTAGCAATGTTGTTGCGCGGCCGGACACCGGGCGGCGCGGGCGCAGCGCGGCCGCACAGTCTCGCTGTGATCGAACACGTAACCGGCTTTAAGCGGTTTGGTATGAACCAATAACTCACGTGACATCGGACTTATATTATTTCCGCAATATTATAATTCGGTCGGAATTAATTTGATAGAAAATTTTGGATGGATTCTATTGCTGAAATTTAATTTTTCGATATGAAATACACAGTATATAATTATATTATTATAATAGTTGCCTGAGCCCCAATTTTACGGACAATTTTCGCTAAAACAGTACCTTAACCGCCCCCGATCAACTGTAGCTAAGTGGATTTTTGGCAGTGGTTAACGGTAACAAAAAACGAGACAATGTATGAGAATAACTTTTTGCAACGAACAGTCACAATGGACTGTATCATAGTGATATGACAAGAGAATAAAACAAAACGCTTACCACTTGTCTAGGCCCCGTTTTCGTTTATAAACTACTAGAATACGAAAACATGTTCGGCGACGTTTTCATTCGATTTTTATTTGTATTATTAGGCCGTTTAAGCATGATAGAATAACAACAAACCACGCTTCTAAACTTTCGCATTTGTTATGTCACTAGGATATTTTTACTACATATCGACGCAGGCAGTTGTGATATCGACCTCTTTGGAAGCTGTTCTTCGACGATTCGTCGTTCCGTAAGCATATACCACGCCGCTAACTGCATGTAAGCTAACTAACAACTTCTCATTAAGTAACAATATTCTTGCCCATAAATAGAAAAAAGTCAGTAATCATCCCAAATCTATCTACTGCCTTGAAGTGTTATAATATGGTTCAGATAACAATATGGCATCAAGTGACATCACGCTATCCACTATTGCCACAAAATAATAAGTGTACAGAAGTCAAGCTACATACGTCGCCCTCTCGAGCAACGCACATAGACATCGCTCACGGACACGATATCTCGGCACGGTTAGTAACAGTGCGAGCGCGAGTCCCGTACGCTTCCGACACGCGTATTGTGATTTTTAAGCTACCAGTTGTATTATAGAGTTAAGTAGGTATTTGCTTGTATTTTAACGTAACACAGAACAGTAGGTAGGTAAGCGCCGCCCGCCGGCCCTGCTCCGAAAAAGCGAACATGAGTTTATGGCGTGGAATATTTTTACAATTTATATCATTTATAAATGTAGTAT
Organism: Phalera bucephala; assembly: GCA_905147815.2. Classification (NCBI taxonomy): domain Eukaryota; kingdom Metazoa; phylum Arthropoda; class Insecta; order Lepidoptera; family Notodontidae; genus Phalera; species Phalera bucephala. The sequence goes on along the minus strand of LR990609.1, from coordinate 1,434,761 downwards.
AAGCTGTGTAAGCATTGTGTTAAAAAATTCACTAAAACGTTTCGAACCGCTAGATATTTTTTTATGTTACGTTTATAAATTTTAAGATAAAGTTATATCTTGTTTCAGGCGAACTGAGTGGATGAGATAGATACATAGAGAATATTCAATAGATTCAAGTTGCTTTCGTGCTCGTGTGTGAGAAGCTCATTTTAGTTCCAACTCTATTATAATAATAATAGCTATTACAATGACATTAAAATTGAATTATTTTAGTTATTGTTGATTTTTATTTTCGTTCTTCCTGTTTTGTTCTCAACGATAGTTTTTTCGCATAAGCCAGAGTTGATAAAAAAACTTTTGTTCGCATAAGCCAGCCCTAGCGTGACCGCCGAGCAAAAGTATGAAGTGAGGTACATACATGAGCTTGACTTCTGTACATTATTATTTTGTGCTATTGCTAAGAGTATCCACTAGTCGTTTGTCTAAGTCTAAAATTAACACATTTATATCATTGTATCAAACGAATAAACAACGATTTTAGATAACCGTAGACAGCACTGCTAACCAAATGATTCCCATTATTCATTCAAAAATAATTGTTATCTCCTTTAATCATAATAAAAACATACATAAAAGAATGTGCTAATAGATTTATAAGAATAATTTATCTGGGTAAAGACCTCTCACAAATCGAGGTGATGAAGATTAGGTCATACTCCGAACTGAACGGACTTAGTGCGAATTGTTGGAGGCAGGTTTGTGGCCACCTCCTATTGGAACTTATCAAGCTACCCTTAATATGATGATCTTTAAACACTAATAAGTCGCATTTGATCACCCAGGTGATTAAACTCCAATAATCCACCTGCAACAGCTTACGTCCAAAAGGGGTACCTTGTGTACACTAATGAATGATTATTAATGGTATGAAAAACGCTTGAAGTTTTGTCCTACAGTAGGAACTATTCCTGGATCGTAGTTATTTACAAACATAAATTTCGAATACCTTACACAAAGACCCAGACCGAAACAAAGGTTTTCAAACGATTTAACGCGTGCGGGGAGCAACCTGGGACTACAAAATCCAGTGTGCGAAGACTGAGCCATCGTCTAAAGTACCAGTTGATAGGCTGACAAATTGAATTACATTTCTACCTACCTCTGACATTATTCATCTAAAATCTAATTACAATGTTACTCCATGGTTGTCATAAGAAATGTAATTGCTCTTCTTTTGAGCCGTCATGACGTGGTTAATGTAAATAGAATAGAGATAAATAAAACTATGTTGCTATGTCGCTATTTTCTTGCTTTGTACGACCATGGGCAGAATGGCCTTATAAGTTTTTGTTTCCTTTCACACAATGACAATACAACGTGCTAGATAATATTACCAACAAATAATTTGGTGAAACATTTTTAATAACATAATAGCATTTGACCTTGTCGACTACAGGATATGATCAATTTAAAAAACACTATCCAAACAAATCTGCCGTCCAAATCATAAACAGAGTAAGTATGTTCTACGCTAGACCATAGTTACTGTGTTTATGATTTGGACGGCAGAAATATCAAAATAAGTACAGTCCTATAAGGATCTTTTGGTCCGCGGCCAAAATCAGAACAATCAAGTGAAATTTCACTACATGACAATCGCAGAGTTGTCGTTTGCTATGAAATTTATCCAAGTTCTTTTTTAATTAGTAACCCTGCGGACCCTCCTGTTGAAATATCTCCTTGGAAGTAGGAAAATTTTACTAAAACTTAACACTAATATCAGACCAACGCCGTCAATGTCATCCACGGGCCAAAAGATCGTTGTCGCACTATACGTAGAGCATGGAGGTAGAGACAGCGACGACTTCAATAATTCAAATTGGTAATGATCGATATAAAGCCAAATATTAGCAAAATACTACAACTAGCTTACAGAACTGTACTGCACCGTGTACTGGCAACCAAAACGGTGGCAACTATTTTGGTGAACACATAAGCATTGCCATTATACGTGACAATGTTGTCAGCGTTCTAGACACCCTGCCAAAGGACAGCGACGCGGAACCATTAGGCCCTTTGTAAATAATTGTGTTTTTACATCCCCTCTTTATCGATAGTTATTTGCTGTTTTTTGTATATAACAGTATTTATTGTATATAATTTTCGTTATAAAGTAAAGCAACATATTAAAACTGTATTTTATTTAGTTTTCTCTGTCTATCCATCTATATCATCACGCGAGTTTCCCAGCGGAGTAGGCAGAAAGTTGAAATTTGACAGTTCTTTTTTATTTAGATCAAGAAAAATAATGGACTTAATGCAATACAAAAGTATGCAAGCGATGTAATAAACTGAGAATGTTGTGTGTAAGTACATACTTTGTATGTTATGTTGTTACGGAGCTCCCTAAAAGAAAACATCGCGGGGAACCCATTTTTTAGGTAGGGAAAATCTTTATATTACCTGCTCGCCACACAGAGGGAAACGAAAGGTTATGCCGAGACCCCTACCGGCTAAAATCAGCTCATCGCTGTAGCTGGGGCGGATTATGGAAACCTGTAAGCAATAACCAAGAATGACATAAGTCCAACAAGAATTGAAACATATTTTCGCCCCAAAAGTTACATGTGAAGGCATTCCATCTGAAACTTTAGACCAAGATATTTATTAAAAGTATGCGATTTACTTTTTCTGCTTGTCCATTCATTGGTCTTGCACCCGTCGCCCCCTGTTTTCGTCCCTTGCTATTTAAAAGGGTCTCGCATCCGTTCGCCCCGTTTTCGTCCCTTGCTATTTAAAAGGGTCTCGCATCCGTTCGCCCCGTTTTCGTCCCTTGCTATTTAAAAGGGTCTCGCATCCGTTCGCCCCGTTTTCGTCCCTTGCTATTTAAAAGGGTCTCGCATCCGTTCGCCCCGTTTTCGTCCCTTGCTATTTAAAAGGGTCTCGCATCCGGTCGCCCCGTTTTCGTCCCTTGCTATTTAAAAGCGTTTTTGCCCCTTTTTACAGTACCTGCTTGTTCCTCAACACGGGGCGAACTTATTTTTAATATTTATGAAGTACACGTTCTAGACTCGTTCAACAAAAGCATTATTTTCAAAAATTAATGTAAGTTGTAATCTGAATTTTATTTCACTGTGACTACAATTTATTTTGAGTTGATGGCATTAAAAGTTTTTCTAAAACTGTAATTTTTAACATAGACTAAAAGCGGGGCGATCTGGGCCCTATTAACTTTCAAGGGGTGAACGGGTTCATTTTGGCTATCAGGGGCAAAACATACGGAGCGAACAGGTGCGAAACCTGAACAACAAGCGTGAAAAAGTCAAGATTACAAGGACGTTGCCTTTAAGTCATTGACCTTCACAAGGAAAAGATACATCGATTAAACTGCAGGTAAGTATGACTTCAGTCTGACGAAAATCCGGTTATACAATGCCTAACATAAATAAAACACCTACATACGAGTATGTTAAAGTTATTAACGCATTTCTACCTAAACTTTTAATTCAATTCTTCCAATTGAAACCCGGCTGCCTGGCAAAAGACTCGCCCTTGACCGTACAGCATATAATATTATTCATCTTTGTAGTCAAACAAAATTACCAAAAAAATAGAAAATGGACACTACTTCCACTCCCACGTGGATGCCGCAAAAGGAGACCAAAGGGATTCATGTTCCATAAATCTTTATAGCTTTTTACAATTTATCTACGTCTATCATCATCATCGTCAGCCTATAGCAGTCCACTGCTGGACATAGGCCTCTCCAAGTGCACGCCACTGGTTACGATCCTCGGCTATTCGCATCATCAGTTTCTGCCAGTCCGTGGTCTCCACTCAAGATATTCGTATGTATATAATCACTCCGAATCCCATGCGAGGTAGGCAGAGATTACAGAGTTCTAACAGGATCTTTGCTGAAAGACGTCTCTCGCTTCCTCCGCTCTCCTAGTTTGTATCATACACACTCGCCAGTTACGGAAACTCTCTCATCATTATTTACAATGTTACAGCACATTTGATAAAAATATTTTCTATTTACCCATCTCAAGTGTAATTGACATGCAAAATACCATGAAAAGTGTCAGTAAATTTATTACATAAGTAATAAACACAATTGATTTGTTTTTCCACCGCTTTTACTACGCAGTTAGGAGATGTTCCATGTTGCAGGAAGCCTTCATTGATAAAAGTAAACAGAACTATTAAAAGTTATATAAAACTATTCCTTGACGTTTAATTGATGGCTGCGCTAGAGGTCATACTTTCAATCAATGCACACTCGGAATCTTTTAGACCTTTACTCTTTAAAGATACCGAATAAGTAGTGATCATACCACACTCTTTGGACGTTAGTCTCATATCTCGCTAGATCGTAAACTGATTATTTATAACTTAAATACATTATATTTTACTTCTTTATTGATTAGGCACATCAACAATCCAAACATAAATATGACATTACTACATTTTAGAAAAGGAATAACTTGGGTTTACATCCATTATAGACAAGCACAAAGGATAAATAAGATTATTTGACGGGCGAGTCGGCGCAGTGGTTAAGAGCTTAAGCCGCTCCACCCACAGTGTCTAATAGTCGCGGGTTCGATTCCCGCACTGGACAAAGCTTTGTGTGACCCACAATTATTTGTTTTGGTTTGGGTATTTGTGTATGTGAATTTTCATGTTTGTGAACGCATCCACGACACAGGAATCAAACCTAGTGCGGGGCCACGTTTAAAAAAAAAATAAACTGTGAATTAGTTCAGAAAATGCCAAGACAGGCCTAGATAATAACAATATTAAGATGTCAGAATACACAATAAAAAAAAGCATTTAAAAGTGTAAAAGTATAACAATTATGATAAAAAGTATAGACAGTGAATTCATTAAAAAAGCAAGGCGGCTGGGTTGCTCGCCCGATCATCTGAGTGAAGCTGCGTTCCGATCAGGAGGTGGATTACGTTTGACAAAAAAATATACAAAATTTTTAATTTTTAGGTACTCTTACAGGCTTTATATAAAATAATTTATTTCAATTTATCATCAGGCAATTCGTTAAACTTTATAAATCCGATAACTGTCTAAATAATATTTATTTTTAGGTGTCTCCTGTTGTCTAGACATCTTTCGTTCATGACCTGTCTGCAGCCCAACACAAAGTATGCTGCCGTACTAGTAAGTGCGTAAGTACACCCTACCTAACTTCCACATTTGCCTGACCCCGCGTATATAACACTAGTTTTGAAACATATCAATCTCCATTATATTATAGTAAAACAACATTCTGAGCACACTTTCTGGGAGCAGAAAGTCCAAAAAATATATATTTTTTACGACGATTATTTTTTACGTATTTTGTTTTAGCAAATACTGCTAATACTGCAAAAAATCCTTTAATATACCCACATATAAAAAAATCATACTATATATCAATGGCGGTACCAAGAATTCACTTTGGAATGTTACTGTATAGTGATTGTAAGAGACGAACAACACCTGAAGTGACACTGCGAACTCCAAAATTACTACACATTATCAAATTCTTTGCTATAAAAAAACGTTACTAGAACTAGAGAGCCAGAAAACATAATTAAATATATATAAAACCAAGTATTATATACTATAAAGCTTATGGAATAATGCTACGGTAATGCTACCTACTTGATTCAAAGAAATTTGATTTATCTTGCTTCACAATTTAAATACGAAACACAAATTTCTAAATTTGAAGTTTTTTACCCCTTTTTTAAGCACTTTTATACCCAATTAACAATGAAACTTGTATGTAAATGTGTGCGTATTGAGTAATTTTTTTTCAAAATGCATTTGACATCTCCGTATTGCTTTGAATCAAGAATAACTTTAGTTTGTTATAGCGCACAGGAGGAGCATTTCTTGCAAAATAAAAGAATGTAAGAGGTATTAAATATTGTTGGAATCAATTCAGTTACCGATTTAGAACAAACTACTTTCAGGTCTTGCGTTAATTAGGTTACACCTTGTATATCTCTTTTTACACTTTATACCTAATACGAGTTAGTTTAAGTCTCAATTTATATCTCTGTCAAGTGCAGTGTAGCCTAATATTAAGTCAAGAAGGTTAAGCAGAGGTTATTTAGCTAATAAGAGATGCGGGCAGCGAGTGCGGATCCTGCTGTCGGGCCCCTCAATGCAACCCACACGACGTCCCAACGTAAAGATAGCGCATAATCTATCATTATTTTGCACATATCATAAATATAGATACATTATTTATAAGATTATTTTAGATTAAAAGTTAGCACATACCTAAAGACGGCCTGAAAATTAAGAGCACAAGACGTATGGGTGTGGTCTTATCTAATCCTAGCCAACGTAAGGATGCGATAAAATGCTACAGTTGGTTTAAACTGGCATAGTAAAAAGATATGTGGCCATTGATAATTTAAATCTAATTTCTACAGTTGCTACGAGGAAGTATAGACATGCATTATGCATAAGTGGGTATATACCTACTGATAAAATAACAGCCATAAACGACGTAACTATATAGATACGTCGTTTGTCTGTCATTTTGTTCGTTATCCGTTATACTAATATTATAAAGAGGTAAAGTTTGTGAGTTTGGATGTTCGGGTTAATCTCCGGTACTACTGATCCAATTCAAGGATTCTGTGACCATTGGAAAGCGACAAAGTAGATTCTATTACACACTCTATACACACACAAATACACACACACACACACACACACACACACACACACACACACACACACACACACTCACACACACACACACACACACACACACACACACACACACACACACACACACACACACACACACACACACCCACATGCACACGCATGTGAAATTTGTAATCATTATTTTATTCTGATTTTAAATTGTAATTTACTTTTATTTTGAATTTTCTTTAGAACAATTTTTATTTTGTATTTAATATAATAATAATATTTCGTTAATTATAATGTACCAATTGCACCCAATAATAATATTCTCTGTGCTTATAGGAAGGCGAAAGTATCTGTCATACAGTTTTCTATAACTAGTACAGATACCACCGCACCACAAAGTTGTTGCTCTTGTTCCCTATACTTTAAGTACATATAATAACTGTGATGTAAAAAATGCCTCTGAACCATTGAATAAAAATTTATTATTTATTTACTTTAAACAGAAGTAACATAGGCTATATAACGGTACGAAGTTGCGGGAAACTGCTAATCGATTATATAAAGATATAATTCTTCTATGAGAACTACAACAAAATATGTTTTCTTTTACCTATAATAACAACAACTAATAACAGTCTGAACAAGGTGTGAATGACATTTACTGCTTATCGCAAATCAAACTACATAATGTTCCACGGGACCGCATTTAAGAGCCCATATTTTATGTCAGTGGTGTGAAATCGATTAAAGTGACTCCTAATAACTAAACAATCCGCACTACGTCCGCGTGCTGGAGTGTCACCTCATCTCTCACAGTGGTGAGAGAAGGCCTTTTCTCAGCAGTGGGAGGGTACAGGCTGATTTATTTATATTTAGCATTTATAATTAAATCTTCACTTGGTCTGTAAGGAAAGAACCTGTTGGAACTCTGTACTCTGTGCCTACCCCGCAAGAGATTTGGCGTGCTGATATATAGATAGATTAAAACTTATGGCTCTCCAGCCATCTTTTCTTTATCTTTACATAGTATATAAAAATCTTTTATAAAAAAAAGGAAAACCGACTTCAAAAAAAAAAAAAAAATATTTGAGGTCGGTGCTGGTTGGTGCAGTCGGTTACTTGGCACCGACTTCAAATATTTATTTTTTTGCTTTTTGAAGTCGGTTTTCCTTTTTTTATAAGAGATTTTTATTTTACAATTTTAAGTGACCAGTGAATTATTCTATAGTAGGGTACCTATAGGATTGACGTAATACCCATAATATCTCAATTTACACATGCCTATTGTTTGTCGTTAAGGAGTTCCCGGGTGTATCTTCTAAGTCCAAGGTCCAATATCAATAAAATTAATATGGGACCACCTTGGAGATATACTGAACCCAATGCAAAAAAAAATGATCAAAATCGGTCCACAATTGACGGAAATATCGCTGAACACACATAAAAAAAAAAAAAAAAAAAAGCATACATACAACCGAACATAGAACCTCCTCCTTTTTGAAGTCGGTTAAAAACAAAGTCGCTACCGCTGTTTGTACGCTCAGATCTTTTAAACTAAGCAACGGATTTTAATGCAGTTTTCAGCAATAGATAAAGTGATTCAACAGGAAGGTTCATATGTAGTATACATGCATATTATAGTAGAGAAAAGCCAAGAAATTTAAAGATGTGTAATGTGATGTCGTAACACACATATTGTGCGCTTACATTTCGAACGCTGGCTAAACCTTACGAGATAGATCAAATTAATGTACTACGAAATTGTATATCTTAAAAAAAATCGATAAACAATCTGCGATGGTATATGTTTATCTCCTAAGGATAACCCACAGTAACCATTTTTATCTTATACATATTACAAAAAAATTATGGTTTATTTACCAAGCTATTTTAAACAATACAGTATTATTCCTTATCCAATTAAATACATTAGATACGTTATATATATATAGATATACAAAACTTCCCTTTATAGCATATCATTTAAATTAATATCTCACAAGATATCAACGTTGCAGGCTTAGATTTGAGCGTTTAGTGTTTCTCACACGGCCAATTACCTTCAGGTCCTAAATATATGTCGCTCTTTCGAGAGTAACCTCTAAAGAAAACATGTTTGTACTGTCTCATGATACAACAGCTATAAATATTGTATATAAAGATATCCCGTAGTATAGGCTTATCATAATCATAATATTATTAATCACTCCACACCGTCCCACATTCGTATCTACATTGCACCCGTGCGAAGCTGGGGTGGGACGCTAGTTATTAATAAAATAGATTTGGTCTTACAAAATAAAATATAGATATCTATCTTTAGTGATTATATCTTGGCTATAAAGACTGGCTCCATCATTTAATTGTATATGTCACGATCACGAACATAGTTTAAGTTATCTTGTTTCGGTTTGCCTTGCTCAACTTACCTGTCCCCACCTGTCCTTATTATTTTCGTCGAGGTTGTATGAGTATTACACAATATTGAAGGCCGACAATGAAGGTAGATAGGTACACATATAGAGATATATATTTTTTCTTAACTAATTTAAATAAAAGGCACATATATCAATGGAGCCACCCAGGGTATCCAAATGCTTTTTCAAGTATGATTTGCATGATGCAAATCTATTTGGAATAGATTCGCATGATGCATTCAAATGCAGGAAAACTGCACTAGGATTCATTAATGGAACCATCCAGTGGATCCAAGTGGACGGAACGTAATTGAATTAGTATATAATTGAACAGTAAAAATCAAAAGATAAATAATAAAGAAAGAAAGAAAAAAAAAGTTTATTTAGCACAGCACATATGAACCGCAATATATGAACAGTTACAAAAAAAGAAAAACCTCGGTGCCTCGGTGTGAGCTGTGCCGAAAGGCATTGGGCTCAGCATGTGTTGGAGGGGAACAAAGTCTCCCCCAACGCTGGTTTTCATACAAAGATATAGTGTTCATTACTTTATGGTGCACTTACAAGTTTAGATGCTTAATATACATATGACAACTTGTTTCCCTTTGACTGGGAAAAATAATTAAAAGCATTTTAAGCACTAAGGACTCGGAAGCATTCAAGAAATTGCTACATGATTTACTGGTTACGAAATGCTACGTATTATGCTACCTATTCAGGAATTTTTAAACTACACCTTTCAAGAAGACACGTTAACATCTGTAGCTAGTTACTTTGAGTTTTTCCAATGTGCAATAAATTATTATTTTCGTTGTAATTATATTTAATTTCACGTGTTTGTAAGATGTAATGACATTTTAAGATTTGAGTAATGCAATTAGTTTAATTTGTTTTAGTTATTTGTTATTAATGTGTGCAGTCAGGACACAGTAAAACCTACTGTATTATATAATACAATACATTAAATTTTTGTGTGATTTTTGTAACGTATGATCATAATAAATGCTATTTGATTTGATTTCATAAGTTCCCCACTGTGCTATAGGGAAGTCCAAGGTATATGGGTCTTTTACAAGTCATTTTTCCGTAGCATCCACTATATAAACTAACATCGTTGATTAGAAATATCTAGCTAGTTATAATTTTATGTTATTAAGTTAAATTTTCTCTAATAATTGTTCAGGCGACAGCGTGTCGAAGTGTCTCTATCCTATGTCACCGGATGATTACAATTGTCATGATATGTTTGCAGTACAATACCACGGAATAATTATAACCACCATCATATTATAATAAACTAGCAGATATCCGCGGTCCGCAACCGGTCGACATTAGCGCCTCCTACCGGGTCTATGTTACTTTAGGATAATGTAGTTTTCTAATGGTGAAAGAATTATTAAAATCGGTTTAGTAGTGTCACTTTATCGACAACAAACAAACAAATCTTTCCTATACATAATATTAGTAAAGAACTAGCAAGATTGTTAATCTTTTTAAGCATTGCGTTTTATAACTCCGTAGCGAGTCCCTTTTTATTTCGTTATTGTTTCGGTAACTTTATCTGGACACCCTTTTATGTAGAACAAGTGCTTGGTTAGACCGACCTCGATACCTTCAACAACTCTCGAATAAATGGGAAGGTCTAAACACTTGACATAGTACGAGTATCGCGTTACGACACCATTAGATTTTCGATATGTTGCGTAATAAATACGAGTACTTATACTCGCCATAGATTATTTGTACAGATTTTGTAAATACCAAACAAACAAACACAAAATAAATGAAATAGTACTTGAGATGAACAGGTCACCTCAATAGCCTTACCTCAATTCGGAGCCGAGTCAAGTTGTATTTAGAGTAGAGACCCTGTATTTGCACGCGACTCTTATATTCTCTTATGGCTTGAATCACATTAAATACACTCGATAATGAAAAGTCTCTGTAACCGGTGCGCGTATTTGAGACGAACTGTGAAAATGGAGGAGCCAGAGGGGTCTGTAACGATAGAACCTGTTGGAAGTCTGCGCTCTTCACCTACCCCGCAAGGAATGATTTATGTTGATAGATGGATAAAATTACAAATTGACCTACAGGCGAAAGAAGATTATTATTATATATCTTTAAACATCAACTTACAATCGCCGGTTCCCCCGATCTTCTGTAAGGCGGGAGCGAGGACATGGATCCAGCACGTAGAGGCCCTTTCGCTTGTTGAAATAACTCGCTGAAACTCATTGATTTCAAAGGGAACAATGATATTGATACTGTTTTAAATAGGTAGTTTATGTTATACAAGGTTTTCATGTGTATCGTATTAAATTTAAACTCAAGAGACCTTTACTTACTGTTGTTTTCCTTAGACCAGTTTATGTTGTTTAAGGACAAATTTTTAAGGTAGAACCGCCAGGTCGGCAGCACACGATCATTGCACCGGCAACCTATGACGACGAGGGTTGAGGAAAAGTGTTATAATCACGTGCATACCGACGAGTAACTTTACAGTACATATGAAATGACAATACGACGTGACGTGAGGTAAACTTGAAACGCATAGCTAAGTAGTGAACTCAGGGACAACCGAAGACCAAGAACCTGCAGAAAATACACACACCTAACCTTTACATAGTGTTAGATTAGGTGAGATGAATGAAACCTCTATTGAGAGACACATTTGAGAGACACCATTCGGAATTGGCTTAGACACTAGTGCTGATGTCCTACTTAGTATTAGTGACACTATTAATATAGATTATTTAATGGTCAGACAAACGTGCAAACGCATCTATTTAACAGTCGAACTATTTAACGGATTTAGATTATAATTAATAAAGAGGAAGATTATGTTCATGAATCTATCCGGATATTTTTAAGCTTAATGCGGATAGCACAACTAGCCGTCGATGAGATCTTTGGAAGAGCCTTATGTTCTGGAATGGATATCTTTTAGCTGATATGATGCCAATATTATAATATTAATAACTACTGTGATTTTAATTTGCACGTACTTTTTGTCTTTTAACCATGTCTAACATGACTGCGCTGTATTTGTAGTGTGGTAATAAATTTTACTAAAAATCTTCTGAGGAAACGAAACGAACAAAATACGGTATTCTACTACTTACTCCTTAAGGAATAATGAGTCTGTGAGATCAATCCCTTTTATATTGCAGTACAGACATCACGGCTAACCTTTAGATATGATGTCTGCACCGATCTAATTTTACGTCTAATCAGAAATGCGAAGGACGACTACATAATACGATTATTTATCATCCAAGTGACAATCTCTCATTCATTCACGCTCTTTATCTTCAATTAACAGCAAGATCGATAACAGATCGCCACACGAGTAACGGTATACCTACTTCATACGCATATGGCACTATTTCCCTTTAAATTATTAACAGAACAGAACGAATGTAAGGATTGTGGTTGGTAACGATGTGCTGGAGCAAGTGAATGAGTTTGTATATCTTGGATGCGCCTTCAGTAAGGATGGGAAATACAACGCTGATATAGAGAGAAGAGTGAGTGCAGGGAACAGAGTGAATGGTGCGATGGGAAAGCTACTCGGGAGCCGGCACTTAAGCCATAAGGCGCAGCTGGCCATACATAACGGAGTTCTTTTCCCAACGCTGTTATATGGTAGCGAGAGCTGGGTGTGTAAGAAGGAGAATGAAAGTAGGATAAATGCGGTAGAAATGCGAGCTCTGCGGAAGATGTGCGGAGTGAAGCTGACCGACCGCATTAGCAACAGCATAGTAAGACAGCGAGTAGGTATGAAAGATAGTATCGGTGTAAAGATGAGAAAGGGCATGCTCCGTTGGTTCGGGCATATAGAAAGAATGCCAGAGGAAAGAATGACAAAACAGATATACAATGTGAAAGTGGAAGGATGCAGGTACCGGGGAAGACCTAGACTATCTTACCACGACTAAATAAACCGAGTCTTATCTGATGGAAAATTCAAGAGTCTCCGTAACCGGCGAGCGTGTATGAGACGAACTATGAGAGTCGAGGAAGCCAGAGAAGTATGTAAGGAAAGAACCTGTTGGAACTCTGTACTCTCTGCCTACCCCGCAAGGGATCTGGCGTGAGGTTATAGATAGATAGAAATGATTAACTATAATGACATCATTAAGTAAACATTTTCATTATTAACATTTTATGCAATTTAAAAGGGAGAGAGAGAAAGCTATACTTTAAAAATATTATTGTCTGTCCATAGGATAGCAGCTGTCATCCAGATAAACGATGTCAACGCGGTCTCTCTTAAAACTCTCCTTAATAGACATCATGGCAACGGGTCGGACCAACCGTTCGTTTAAGATGTGGGTAAGATTTTAGCCCGATTATTCTATTAACAAAACTCTGCTAGCAATTTTTTACCGTCGCTGATCAAGGCCTTTCTAGTCTAGTCTAGTACCTATGTATAAGATGACCCTAGAAGACGTGTGGCCTTTGTGGAGCACAAAGTGGACGTCTTTCGGCTGAGAAGAAGTATCTACGCGAAATCACGGGACTTAGCCAAGCGTTTTGTTCCTATTCTTTTGCCATAACTGATAGCGCATTGTTGTAACTACATGACTTGTCGTGGAAAAATATCATTCCCGTAGATTATTTTTGGTTTCTGTAGCATTAAAGCTGCACGCCCTGGTCGTTGACCGGCGGTTATTAATTCGGGTTCGGCGAAGTTGTGTCAATAGAATTGGAGCCCAGTTTAGCATGCTATAGGTATTATCAAATTTTAATGTATTTACTACCTCGTTGGTCTAGTAGCAAAGCGCATCAATTTGTGATCACAAGGTCCTGGGTTCAAATCCTAGGTCGGACAAATTTAGCTTTTCTAAAGAACACTTCAGCCCTCAGCCGCCTGTCTTCCTCTGATATCCATACATCTCTACAAAGTTTCTATTTAACACTGAATAACATCATTAGTAAACACACACCACTTGTAAAGTTATCTGATGACAGATACCCCATTATGTTTAGCCCTGCACTTAAACGCTGTATTGAAATGAAGCTTAAAAATGATACACGTTTCAAAAAATTTGGCAATCCGTTAGTTTACGACGAATTCAGTCGACGAACTAACAGTAAACATCTAATCGATCAATGTTATAATAACTACGTATCATCTGTAGAAAATTCCCTTACTAGTGATGATAAGGCGTTTTGGAGGTTCATTAATAGTAAGGGTGCAATTGCAATTCCATCTACACTGGAATTTGAAGGCGTTAGCTCATCTGACCCGGTGCAAATATGCTAATTATTTTCCAAGTATTTCAGTTGTTTTCGATAATTTTACCAACTTTCCTAATACTTCTTATTCAACAGATTTTCTACACAATAACACGCTTAGTACGGTAAACATCTCAAAAGAAGACATCTCCAATAAAATAAATTTGCTTGATAAAGTAAGGGCCCTGGTCCAGATAGAATTCCTGCAGACTTTGTAAGAACCCACGCAAAAGAACTATGTATACCCTTACAAATATTATTTTATAAATCCATACAATCAGGCACTTTCCCAACGTATTGGAAAATATCTCATGCCATAGCCAAACTATTCGAAAGTGTCGTGTATAATGTCATCTACCATCACGTCAAGCCTCTTTTACATCCTCAGCAGCGTGGGTTTGTACGGAATAAATCTACCACCACTTCTTTGCTCGAATATAAAAACTAACTTTGCAACGCTTTTTCTAAAATACTTCAGGTGGACTCCGTCTATACAGATTTCCCAGAAGCCTTAGACAAAGTCGATCACATAGTGCTTTGCAATAAACTAATAGCATTTGGCATGCATGGCTCTTTGCTGGATACAATCATATTTAAGTCGTAGAAGCTAACTGGTTGCAGTAAAGAACTATCTTTCCAGTCCTGTAACTGTCACCTCTGGCATCACTCAAGACAGTCATTTGGGCCCATTACTGTTCGTGCTATTTATTAACGACAAGCTATTAAGTAATTTGACATAGGTAGGTAGGACGTTTTGGGATAGGATTATTCCAAGATTAAGTCTTGGAATGGAGACACCTCCATATTAAGTTTCTTTTAAATTCGTTCAGCAGTGTTAATATGGACAAATAAAAACAACTATGCCCTAGGAATCTCGCATTTCCCGAGCTAAAAAGTGGTCTTACACAATCGCTGAAAAATTTTCCATTTTCCAGTGGTATAGTATTTAAAATCGGTTTCGCCTTATCTGGATATTAACACGGAAAAATATTTCGTTGTGCGCATAAAATATCTTCTTTATTTCAAAATCACAAATCCCTAATCAATACTTCCGTGCGCTGTCCGGTTTAAAAAAAAAACATGCAATACCTTCCTTTTCAAGAAGGATTATCAGTTTTAACTATTTATTTTAAAATTAACGGTAAAAATTTTTGAATTAAATTTTGAAATTTTTGATCTAAATCTTCTCTACCTACCATGTCAAACATTATAATCTAACGTAGTAATATCTAAAAACGGAACATTGCCAGATAAGTATGAATCAAAGTTTTGTCAGTACATTTTGTGTTAGTCTTCTCGTAAGATATTAGTCGTCGTTAAAGTTTCGTATCCAGCCCATTTATCGTTAGAGTTCTCTCCAGAATGCATCATAGGTTCATGCACGAAACCATGTTTGAGTGTTTAAATCAAACATGTATAAACAATTTCGAGTGAGTGCTTTTAACCACTGAAAAGATTTTCGTGAGGAAGCGAACCTGAGTCCAATATCAATTCATGGATGAATTCGTGTGTAGGCACATTCATAGATTTTATATCGTAACATTGCAGTTTGAGACAAACAGTAATAAAGTTTTATGGCTTATCCCGCGACAATCTAGTAGCTAAGTTATTTGGAACAATAAATGATTTATCAGAATCGACTTTCTTTTTCATTCCTCAGAAACTGTTAGATTTTTCGAAAATATCCGCAGTATGTCGTAAATATACATAATTGTGGCTTTAATTACACAAAATTTCATTGAAATCCATCAAACTGGTTTGAAGTAAATTGTATTTTTAGAATTCAATGTTTCGATTATTTGCGTCTTTTCTGGAGAAACCTTTTGACTTTCCGTATAAAACCCTATATAACGTGTTTCAATGAAATCCGCCTGGTAGTTTTTGCGTGATGATGGTTCATATCCTTAGATAGACAGACAAACCGACACGAAAGCCAAAAAATGTACCATTGGCTTCTACATCAATACTATGATACCTCTAGGTTGTTATTTCCTAAAAATATTCATGTACAGTAACGACTTCCTTATAGTTTTATTATATGTATAGACTTGATTGATAAACTGTCATGTCCTTGTGTTCTTTACACTGACGATCTCAAAATTTTTACCACTATTAATAATAACACTTGACGCGTTAAAATTGCAAAGCGACCTAAGCTGACTATCAAATTAGTATGATCAAAACTAAGTGCAGTTAAATGGATAAGAAATAATAGATAAGTGCTTTTTTATAACCTTCACTAGGAAGACACAGAGGCTTATAAATGATTATTCAATTAGGGACGAGGTCCTTAGTCGTCAAAATGTGGCAAAGGATTTACGTGTATTCTTTGATAATAAGTTCTTTCCATTACCACTATGATTACATAATTGAGCAAAGCTCGAGACTGCTCTGATTTATTTCAAGATCCATAAAACGTTTTCAACAAGCCAAAAGTATTTATTTACCTTTACTACTCTCTTGTGCGTAGTGTTCTCGAATATAATTATTCGATTAGTCCCCATTCTACAACGTTCATATTAACAGAATCGAAGCCATCCATAAGCGTTGTTGGAAAATACTTAGTTACAGATGTGGCTTGGGTCGGATACTCACTTAGGAAGTGAGTATATATACAAGGAACGCTTAAAATATTTTTACATAATCCCTTTATACGACGAAATTATTGTGACCTCATCGTGCTTTACACGATCATACATTATCTCATCTACTCTCCGGTCTACTATCATTTTTAAAATTTCACCACTCGGTTTAGGTCCCGTAATCGTAATTACAATATCTTTAGTATCCAAGTATTTTCAAACAATACTTCCTAATACAACCCGATTGTCAGAATGTGTCGCCAGATATTCTCCAACAGAGACATTGAAATTTTCTACCTTAAGTTGTGTCAGTTCCGCAGGCAGCTACAGACCCACTTGTTTAAATTATAAAATTGTAAACCTATTTTAAAAAAATTATATAATTAAATATTTATCAGGCATACATAGTTCTGGATAATGATCTAAATTAATACTTGTATCGTACATCATAACATTTAGGACATAATATGATAGTAATCTGTTTTGTATGCTAATAAAATAAAATTAAATAAAACTTCCCAGTATGAATCCGTAGTCTGGAATTGTGTCCAGTTTATGGCAATTGGTTCGCCCCCTATTACATGGGGCCTAACATCGTCGGCGAAAAGTGGGT
Source organism: Phalera bucephala (assembly GCA_905147815.2). Lineage (NCBI taxonomy): Eukaryota > Metazoa > Arthropoda > Insecta > Lepidoptera > Notodontidae > Phalera > Phalera bucephala. The sequence continues at coordinate 1,417,245 of LR990609.1, read as the reverse complement.
GTACTCAGTACTCCTCTGCCACCCCCACTTGGGGAATATAGGCGTGACGATGTTTATTTGTTTTATTTTTATCATTAGGGGCCCTCATCTATTTCTCTATGTAACTTTGAGTTAAAATAAGGTAAAAATAATCTTTAATTTGATATAAGATGCTTGCAGACCATAAGTAAGAAAAACTAACTAGAACATGTCAACAGACCTATGTTACTATCGTAATCGATATTAAAAAAGCGAGTTAGTACTCAACACAGCGCATAGTTCGCGGTCAACAGACGGAAAATAACATTTGAATATTAACATATGCATAATTACAACCACGAAGTGTACCGTTTGCACTATTGTTTAAAATGTTCATAACATTTCTGATAATTAGATCTATCTCATACCACGTCATCTCGTACATTAAACATTGAAAAATAGGCCTCTTAATCTACAGTCTGTACATTCTGTAGGTTACAAACGAATACCGAAAATATTAACAAACTTTAATATTAACTATTTAAATATTAACAACTTATAAATAATTATTTGCAACTTACAGCTATAAGCTATAAGGCAAAAAAACAGGAATTCTTTTTTCCATGAATTTCCATTTTTGAATTAGATCCTTTCGACTGATCTTTATAAGAACGATTGATCCGTTAAAGCTAAATTATAAGTGAAATGTAATCTTATGCATTTTACTTTTAAAGCTTAGATTAATATACTTATTCTAAGTTATCAAGTCACTTAAATAATATAATTCAAAACGAATGTGTCACAAAAGACTCCTAAACAAGTATTATTCACCGCATATACGGGGCCCTTATTCGATATGAACAATGGAATACACAACGCGGCGCGTTCAGACAACTTCGTGAAATGATCGTTTAATCGTACTCCAATGGCATACAGAACAGCATTATTATTGGAGATATCGTAACAAGCCGCGTTTGGTCATCAGGAATAAGTTGGCTGAACGTAGCTGCGTGCGCCATAATGCCTCAATCAAAGTAAATAGACGGCCAGAGCAAGAAGTAGTTATTTGCAATTACATAGTTGTCTACGATCGCTGGATGATACTTCAGTAATCATTGCTGTATAGATATATAAATATGTACAATTCAGGAGTATTAGGAATTCTGTCACATACCGAGCTGGCTTAGGAAATGCATACACACTAAATAACATCTTTTTACTATATACTACTGTACTGTAACTTAGCACTCATCTACACTTTAACTTTATCTAACAAAAAAGTTTTTTTTTTAAAACGTAGCCCCACACTAGGATTTATTCCTGTGTCGTGGGTGCGTTTACAAACATGAAAATTCACATACACAAATACCCAGACCAGAACAAATAATTGTGAAATCGAACCCGCGACTATTAGACACAGTGGGCGGAGCGGGTTAAGCTCTTAACCGCTAACTCGCAGTGGGCGCTAAATGTACGTAAGAAATCACTTCTAGTATTTCGCATAAATATAGGCTAATTCTTTGTTCGCTCATTGTCATGCTAAAAGAATTTAAATGTTAATGTCTATAAACCTATGTTCCTCAATAATATGTCCTGTTACATGAGAGATGAGAACTGAACTACAATTAATAAATATTCCAGAGAGACTCGAAGAGAGAAAGAAATTCTATAAACAAAGAATATGATATTGCAACGTACCTAAGGTTAGTTATTCAGAGGCGTTTATAGCCCTGCAAAACCAATTATAACCCTGCTGGAGTATCAAGCTCTAACAGCATGCGGCTCGGTCGGTTTAAGATGAGTGACCGTTTGTAACAATTATATTTTCAAGTGTCTCCGTGCTTTAACTCAATCACAAATAATTTATTTTTGTAAGCCCTGCGGGGGCGCTTACAAATTGTCAATTTAATTTATTTTTTAAATCTAATTTAACTACTAGTCTACCACTGGATCGGAACGCGGCCTCCACTGAGAAAATCCAGCGAAGAAACTCAATAGGCTTGTCTTTTTAACCATATTGTGTAAATACAATGTTTAGGTTACAATTAAATAGTGTACGATCTAGCTCCAGTGTGATGCCTTACGATCGAGATATGAATCTAATGGTAATCTATGAAGGTACGTTACGCCGTAGGTCCCGTCTGCCACTTAACGTGATCGTCGTTAAGCCTAGTTGGATGTTTTCTATTCATAGTTATGATAAGTTCTAACAGTGTTTGACCACAAACCTGCCTGCAACTATCCGCACTGGGTCTGTGTGGTGAAGTAGAACCTAATATCTCTCACTTCGATTCCTACGTGAAGGGCTTTCGCCCAGCAGCAGACTGTCCCACTATGGGCTCATTTATTAATAGTTCTTCCGAATATTTTCGTTTCATTAAAGTATATAATGAAGATCCATTTTTGTGTCAAACACTCTCGACGGACGACACGGCCCCCGAAAGGATAGTGAAAGATATTCAAAACAAGTATTTCGACTGTATTCTACTTAAACCGACCAGAAACCGGTTCGCAATATTCAAAATTGGCTGCTTAATTAATGTAATCCTTTCACCTAGTGACCATTTTTCAAATCCACATAAAAGAGATGTAACTACTATTTTGGGAACTACACAAGTATACTTATTTGTCTGTAGGAATGATTTCGGGCCATGTCTAATTCGCTTGATGTTTTATCATTGAGGATAATATCTTCTTTTAAGGGTCAATCACGCCGTTATGAAGGTTATAATGGTAGTAAGATACCTATATTTAGGTAGTTTTTTCTCACTGCGTAGCAAGTACGAGTATCTGCACTTTTGTTGTTTTACTTCTATGAATAATGAGTAAATTTATTTATATAATCACCGTCACGCCTATATTCCCCAAGCGGGGGTGGCAGAGGTGTACTGTGAACACCCACATATTTATTACTGACGATATTAGGTATCACTGTAATAGGGGAGGTCTAGACTCCAGATTCGTGTAATCTTACGATACTAAAATCACACCGCCTGATACGCTGCTAAACCAAAGAGTTTAAGAATTTATTTATTGTAAAATGAGAAAACGCTATATCTGCTGCTTCAACGATCATGGCTACTGCATGTCATGCAAAAGAAGTGTTACATAATTATGTTAAAAAGAAAAAGCCAGAGAGGGAATACGTGTATCGACTTTTTTAATCTACAAACATTCCTTTCTAAGCGTGGTCGCTTTTTTGCAAAAGCTTATTTATTAAAATCTTATTGCTTATATTTCAATATGAGCGTATTTCGCCAATATCACATCAATACACTTTATAGGTAGGTACAATAATTTTTAGAAAAAAGGCCTGTCGCCATTAAGGTATAAAAAAAGCATTGAATAAGACTAAAAAACCATTCCTTATGAAATAAAATAAAAATGTAAAATACATTTTCATCATCGTCATCATCATGATATTGTTTCAACCGTTACCCAGCATCATTTAAAAAAACGAGAAAAGCACAGCAAATTATTTAAAAAATATGTTATAACTTACAATGAATAAAGTTTTGTGGCAAAAAAAAGATCGATCGGAAACTCCGTCGCACAGAGATTGCAAGGTGTGTGCGTTTGCGCGCGCGATCACAGCCAACTGCAACCAAACACTGACGCTCGCGCACCTCCAGTACAGAGGCTACATTCATAAACAATACTAAGTCTAATGATGCTCTGCGAAGTCATTAATTAACACCTATATCTAAATTTAGGCGTTCTTAGGTCGCAAGCCTTAACATGCGAGTGGAACAATAACCTGGCCATCAGGTCGATATGACTGTCAGTTCCTTATAAGTTTAGACTAGTTAGCCATTATAAATGTAAAAACATGTGTGTAGGTAAATGAGTCGAAATTAAACTGGATTTGAATTTACTAAGGGTACCGCCAAATCAAGTTCAGCCGCGGCCGCGGTGGCGAGCTCGGTGGCGATCAGCTCCTGCAGTAATATTTGTATGGAAATGTCCACATGCTATCTGGGCGGCGTCTGCACACGCAATCTTAGGGTGATGATGTGTGTGTGTGTGAATGATGTACGCTGTTGGCCGCGAGGCCTTTACAGCTTCACCGGACTTAAAGGCGAGCGAGCAACCACTACGCTCTAGCCAGCCAGAAGGGCAAGAGGCGACATACTCGAGGGCGCCTCGAGGCGCCCTCGGTTGGGACAGTCGCTGTAGGGGGATGGGTGCACTACTAAGTGCACCGGTCAACCGCCGGCTATGGGAGGGGATCTACTACTACGTCGTCGTCGTCGCCCGTATTCTGAGCGGAAAGAAGGGATGACAAAGCATCGGGGGGGTCGGTTAGAAGATGTCGCGGCCGGCGGTGGCGGCAGGGGTCGGGGGGGAGATCGTAGTCGGCAGTGGCTACGATTAACGGATTCGCATGGGTAAATGCGTTCGCGAAGTGACGTGTTGACGCCTTTTTAATAAAGGCGCGAATTGGTTCGAGACCTAGATCGGAGTGGAGGTCGACGTTCCGTACGAACCAGGGGGCTCCTACAGCTTTACGGAGGAAACGGTTTTGAACCACTTGGAGTTTATCGATTGGAGTGAGAGGGGGCCAAATGCCCGAACACAACACACGCATAAGTCATGATGGGTCGAACGCAAGTTTTGTAAAGTGTCACCTTATTTCTAAGGGACATTTTACTCCGCTTGCAGATTAACGAATGGAGACGACCGAGCACAAAGGATGCTCGGTGACGGACCCGCTTGATGTGCGGGCCGAAGGACATGGTACTGTTTAGGGTGACCCCTAGATATTTGTCCTCTTTGACCCAGGGAATGGGTCGGTCGAATATGGTCACTTGGCCGAGATTACTTCTAGGGCGGCGCAGGGAGTGGCGCGGGGTGGCACCTCTGGAGAAGAACACCGCAGCGCTCTTGTCCGGGTTCACCTCAATACGCCACTTCCTGAACCAATTCCCTAGGGAATTGGCGGATGCCTGAAGGTTTCTGGTAATGAAACCCTTATTCCTATGCGAGACGTAGAGAGCGGTATCATCCGCGAATAGGGCTAGATGCGCCTTACTCGAACGAGAAATGTCGTTCGTGTAAAGGCTAAACAGGAGCGGAGAGAGAACTGAGCCCTGTGGGACTCCAGCAATGGAGTGGGAGGTGGAGCGCGTCATTTTGACGCGATAACGGAAGGCGCGATTCGACAAGAAGTCTCGTAAGATGAGCACGAGTCTGTCCGACACACCCAATTGGTAGAGCTTGTAGATCAAGCCGTTGTGCCAGACTTTGTCGAATGCCTTCGCGACATCTAGGAAGAGGGCGCCCGTGTAGACGGGTTTGGGTCTATTGAGACCGGAGAGGATGTGCTCCGTGATGCGGTGCACTTGGTGGACGCAAGAGTGTTTGGCTCGAAAGCCGAACTGCTCGTCGATAAGGATACCCCTGGACGTTACGAAGTCTTTGAGCCTCGCCAGAAGTAGGCGCTCGTAGATCTTGGCCAGGGAGTTGAGGAGACTGATAGGGCGGTAGCTCGCGGGGAGATTGCGAGGTTTGCTGGGCTTGGGAATGCCTATGACGTCCGCCTCCTTCCACTTAGCGGGGAAGGTGCAGTCATCATGGCGACGTTCAGTATGGCCACTAAGAGGCAGATGAGTTGGGCGGGCAGGCATTTCAGAACGCGATTCGAAATGCCGTCAGAGCCGGGGGCTTTTTTAGTTTTCAGACCCATAATGAGATCTTCGACCTCCGTTTGGGTGATAGGAGGTAAGGAATCGATGGGAGGGAGGGATGCCCTGCGCTCGACTTCCCTGTCGACCGCGTCGACGTGGGACTGGTCGACGGACTGAGAGCCTGGGTGCACTGGCTCCCGAGGGAGTCGGCGAGGAGCTCGGCCTTTTCGTCGTCGTCGAAGGCTGGGGGTGCGCCTGAACGGCGGGACAGCGGGGGCATGACAGTCGTGGAGTCGGATTTGAGGCTTCGCGCCAGCTGCCAGTAGTCCAGGTGCGATGGCGCGATGCCCTCTAGGAGGTCACCCCACCGTTCCTCCCGGACCTCCGCAACACGACGCTTTACCTCTCGTTGTAAAGCGCGCATCCGGGCCCGATTGGCTTCGGTGGGGTAAGAGTCGTATGCTCGGATTGAGGCGTTCTTAGAACGAATGAGATCCCTAACATCGTCCGGCAGTCGAAAGCGGTTGAGGTAGAGATCTTCCGCCTAGACTTGCTTGGACGATCGACTGACAGCCGATCGGATGTGTTCGGTGAAGGCATCTACGGCCTGATCGGTGTCCTGAGGGGACGGGATGGAGTCCGAGCTGAGAGGGAGGGGGGAGGGTCGGCATCCGCCAAGGCCGTGCTTAGCGCATGCCAATCCACCACCGTCTTTTTGGGTCGCTGAGGGGCGGAAGGGGGGGAACCGAGTCTCATGTCTACAGGTCGATGGTCAGAGTCGAGTTCCAGGACTACTTCCGAGGAGTGCAGCCGTACGGTGACACCCTTCAGAAGCGCCATGTCCAGGACGTCGGAAATATAATAATAATAATATACTTTATTGCACACAAAATAAAAATAAAAGGACAAAAAAAGTATTTTACATAGTTGGTGGTACAGTAAGGCGGCCTTATCGCTTAAAGCGATTTCTTCCAGGCAACCTTTAGGTAGAGGACAGCGATGCTTATGATAAAAATTTAAAAAGTGCAACAGTTCAATAGATTTAAACTAAATAATAAAAATAAACAATTTAAGGGATATAAACGAAAGAGTCAATTTTACCTATAACACAATAAATATAAGAGTTAAGAAGTAACGAGTGAATAACGAGCGAACCAAAATTTTGAGGAGGAAGGGAAGCTTGTATTAAATTTGAAGGAAATGTGATTTAACATATTGAGTTCTTAGATTTACGCGAATATTACACATGAAATAAAACTATTTTACGGATTTTATCGCGGTTTATTTTTCTATTTTTAGTTCCCGTCGGGAACTAAAAATAGAAAAATAAACTATTTTTTTAGTTCCCGACGGGAACTAAAAATAGAAAAATAAACCGCGATAAAATCCGTAAAATAGTTTTATTTCAAATGTGATTTAATTTCACGCTTAAAAATTTCCAAGGACTTTGCGCGTCTTATAGACTCAGGTAAGGAGTTCCACAGACGGACACTTTGAACAGTGAAAGAATTAGTAAAGAAGTTGGAAGAATGGGAAGGAATTATAAGGCGAAGTGTATCAGAGGAACGAAGGTCACGAGACTGAGTGGAAGCAAGAAAGGAGAAACGTCGCTTCAGATACATAGGAGTGCGCGGGTTAAATAAGACAGAGTAAAGTAGAGCAAGGACATGTACGTGTCTACGACGATGGACAGGAAGCCACTTAAGTTGAAAACGGAATTCGGATACGTGGTCATACTTGCGTAAGCCGAAAATAAAACGAATACAGAAATTTTGAAGCCGTTCCAATTTATTAAGAAGATCCACGGGCAAGTCGAGGTAACAAGAATCAGCATAGTCAAGAATGGGCAACAGGAGGGATTGAACAAGCGCAATTTTAGTACGAATAGGTAAGAAATTTCGCAGGCGTTTAAGAGAGGCTCCTGAAGCAAAAATCTTTCTACTAACCTCAGTAACCTGTGGTCTCCACGATAAAGTATTATCAAAGAAGACACCAAGATTTTTAACCTTGTCGCTGTATGGAATATGGACCCCGTTGAAATTAATGACCAATATCTATATTCTATCTTTGTCGTCGCGCCCCAGGCCAATCCTGGGAAAATCACCTATGATTTTTAGCGATTAGTTCTAAGTAAAGTTACTTTTAAGCGCTTCTTTTTTACCTAGAATTAAATACCGAACTCACTGACCTTCCGTTGACGGGTTTGTTGTAGGCAAATTAGTGGTACCAAGCCGGCTATATCGGCGGGTTCAGTGTGTAGAGCGCCTTATGGTAACATTCCTATATCACACACAAACAAAAATAAAAAAATACACTTCTAACGCTAAGACATTTCCTGTTCTCGCAATACGATGCCAATTTGAACTCGAGGTATAATAACGAGTTGTTTGTGGATTAAAATATAATACCATCGAATCCTGTCCTCATACCGTTGAAGTCTAAATCAAGATTTAAAGCTCATTATCATAACATGTCGAATACCAGTTCCTTCTATCCCGATGTTTCTATAGCAATAATGGTATTTTCTATCTATCTCTATCTCATCACGCCAGTTCCCTTGAGGGGTAGGCAGAGAGTACAGAGTTCTTTCCTTACAGAGCTTGCTCCACTCTTAGAGTTTGTCTCATACACGCTCGCCGGTTACGAAGACTCTTGACTTGCCCTTCAGATAAGACACGGTCTATTTGGTCATCTAGACTATCTTAGTCTAGGTCTTCCCCGGTACCTACATCCTTCCACTTTCGCATTGTATATCTGTTTTGTCTTCCGCATTCTTTCTATATGCTTGAACCAACGGGGCATACCCTTGCTCGGTATTTTTTTAACATGTTATTTTGATAGTAATTAATGATGTTTATAGGCTCACACCATAATAGGGTCAAAAACCTCTGTGAAATATAACTTCTCTTATTTGCTTTTATTGATGGGGCAACATAGCTATCTTATGGAAATAAAAAACAGAATAATTTCTGAATAGGCTGCGGACTCGTGGTCACACCATTTTGTCACACTGGTGTGACAAAATGTCTCAAAATCTTATAATAGGTACCTTATAAGAATATTGTTCATATAATATAGTAGGCTAAAACATAAATAGATATTCCACAAGTCTTGAGTCGCGACAATGTCCATTTCCCATTAACTGTCAGTATAATTCAATAATACGCTCAATCGTACAAGTCTTTGAAACGTCTTTGTGTAGTAAAGAGCATGAATATACGAGTAACTACGTAAATATATCTTTTATATCATCATAAAAGGACAATACAGCAAACAGCACTGTGCTTTATGCACGTCTCCGACTAAAGAACGTCTCCAATAATATTTATTTTATAGGGTGAGTGTTCGTTGTTGTGTGTCACAAATGTTGTTTACAACTTAATAACACAGGTAGCCTATATAATTACTACGGTTAGTTACCGTAGGTATAACCTAACCAGAGATGAGCAAAAATTAATTGTATGATTAACATTTTTATTTAATTTATGATGACATATGGATCAGAGACGTGGTCTCTTACAATAGGTCTCATAAAAAAGCTCAAAGTTGCTCAGCGAGCTATGGAAAGAGCTATGCTCGGCGTTTCTCTACGTGATCGAATCAGGAATGAGGAGATTCGTAGAAGAACCAAGGTCACCGACATAGCCCTCAGGATTAGCATGCTGAAGTGGCAATGGGCTGGCCACATAGCGCGAAGATCGGACGGGCGTTGGGGCAGAAAGATTCTAGAGTGGAGACCACGTATTGGCAAGCGCAGCGTAGGACGACCGCCTGCCAGATGGACCGACGATCTTGTGAAAATCGCAGGAAATCGTTGGATGCAGGTGGCATCGGACCGGTTACGCTGGAAAGCGATTGGGGAGGCCTATGTTCAGCAGTGGACAAGTATAGGCTGAAATGATGATGATGATGATGATGATTTAATTTAAAGTGTTCAAAAGTTCAAAATATTAATAATATTTACGATGATGCAAAATTCGGTAGAATTGCGGTTTTATTTTTGTTTTTTAAGCTCCCGACGTTCCGAGTGCTCTTCAGCACCCATGGTCATGGAAGAGACTGAGGTGATTGACGTCCAAAAGTTATGGTTATTACGGAATCCTTAGGGGGATTTTTTAATTAGATCTAAAATGTCAACTAATTGATCATACAATTAAAAAAATGATTAAATAATGCCCAACACTGCCTCTAATCCCTCTTTGACAATTTTAAATAGACGATAAAAAAATGATAATTTCTCCTCCTATAATTTATAACTGCCTTATACTTTAGTTGACTATCTCGTTGGTCTAGTAGCGAATACTGCAGTAGGCGATCACGAGGTCCGGGTTTGGAATCCTAATAGGTGAGACAAAATGTAGTTTTTCGCAATAGGCTCACCACTTATATTGACACCTAGCGGCGACGGAGGTCATGTCTTTGCTGCTACCGTGTGTAAAGTCCCTTATATCGTCCCCGCAGAGCGAAATCTGGCTAAGTGACAGTTTTAGGTTAAATAAGGTATGAATGCTACGCTGATCACCGATTTTTTATCTATTTTCTATCTAATCGCTATATTTCTAGGAATTAACTTGACAAAGTTAAGACATTTAAGAAATCTAACGTTTGATAAAATCGCTGAAGCGAAAATTAACTAAGTGACTTTCGTGAGTATGATGATTAAAATAATGTAACTTTTCTTTAAATGGGGTTAAGTCGATTAACATTTTAAAAAGGGCGAAACTAACTAACTCGTTTTTTATTAATTAATAATAAAGGTATTTATATTCTGTGACACCTAAAAAAAGAAATAAATAATCCATATTTAAATTGATATTCATAGTTATTAAACTACTAATTTCAAAACTTATGATATTTTCTTTTTATTTTCAAAGTTTAAATGGCCGTATCTCAAAAAGCGCACAGTTAATTAATTATCACTCTACAGGGACGATATGTTAAATCGGGTAAGAGGCAAATTAGCATTCTCACACCAAGCGCTTCATACAAGATCTTCTGAATGATTTTCCCTGAGATGCCTAATAGGGGCTCTATCTCTCGATACGTCACATGACGATCTTCGAGAATTAGTTGTCTCACAGCAATGATGTTATCTTCAGTGAAGGCGGATTTTGGGCGTCCTTCGCGAGATTTGTCACTAACACTAGTATGTCCACGCTGGAATTCTAAATACCAGCTTTCGACAGTCCGCAGACATGGGGCTTCATCACTGAACACAGATGTTAGCTCTTCAAAACACTGAAGCCGTGTCAGGCCCTATTCTAAAGTTGTAGAAAATTATTGCACGAACATTTTCCTTAGAAAGATTCATTTTCGTACGTAACCTGACAGATTCCAATCGACGCTGTGACTAAACAATAGCATTAATCCTAATACTTTCAACTGTTTTGAGATTCAAAATTTAAACATTCGAATATAGAACAGATCCAAATTCAAAATTGCCGGGAAATATGGAAACGACAGAACTTAAAAGGCATGCCTCGTATTCGACCCCTAAAGAATACGAGACTTAATTGATGCTAGAGGTAGCATCTGCGCAGTAAGGCTGCTTCCGATATGAAAGTTGTCAATAAATGTCAATTGTTATAAGAACTTTCCTTACATACGTGGTGGGTTTTTCACTAGATGCCTACTCTTATAAACATGACCTTACCACACTTAGTAGTCACTGGACAGTCCTGAGTTCGTAGGTAACGAGTTTAGTAATAAAAGGGGTACGTGTTCTAAATTGACGGACGACTTGGCGCAGTGGTTAAGAGCTTAAGCTGCTTCGCCCACTGGGTCGAATAGTCCCGGTTCGATTCCCGCAAAGGACAAATCTTTGGGTGACCCACAATTATTTGTTTCGGTCTGGGTATTAGTATATGTGAGTGTTCATGTTTGTAAACGCACCCACGACACAGGAATAAATCCTAGTGTAGGGCTACGTTTTTTAATTAAACAAAAATAACAATGACAACGTATATTTGTGTACAACATTTGTGCCGTTTTTTTGTGTGATCACGCCAATAGAATCAACTAATTTACATAACTGAACTTCTTAGGCTGTTAACGTCAAATAGTTTATCAAAATAAAAAAAATTCAGTTCTTATAAATCTCGACTTGTATGAAGTTAGCTTTTAACGAAACCGTTAAATTGGTTGCAACTAAGACTTAGATAAAGGCAAAGACAGCCTAACCTTTGGAACCCATAGAACAGATATTCTTAATTCCGTGATGGAACCCACTGGCGAGTTTCGAACAAATCCAAACTAGGACATTATCTGTGACTAACAATTTGTGGATCTCGGTTTTTTGACTCGTTGGACCAGAAAATATGTGGTTGTGTTCGACCAACACGTGTGTTTACACACCACGGAATCTAGAGATATCATCATCATCATCATCATCTCAGCCTATACTTGTCCACTGCTGAACATAGGCCTCCCCAATCGCTTTCCAGCGTAACCGGTCCGATGCCACCTGCATCCAACGACTTCCTGCGATTTTCACAAGATCGTCGGTCCATCTGGCAGGCGGTCGTCCCACGCTGCGCTTGCCAATACGTGGTCTCCACTCTAGAATCTTTCTGCCCCAACGCCCGTCCGATCTACGCGCTATGTGGCCCGCCCATTGCCACTTCAGCTTGCTAATCTTAACGGCTATGTCGGTGACCTTGGTTCTTCTACGAATCTCCTCATTCCTGATTCGATCGCGTAGAGAAACGCCGAGCATAGCTCTCTCCATAGCTCGCTGAGCAACTCTGAGCTTTTTTATGAGACCTATTGTAAGAGACCACGTCTCTGATCCATATATCATCACTGGTAACACACATTGACTAAAAACTTTAGTCTTAAGGCACTGAGGTATTTTGGATGAGAAGATGTTGCGCAGTTTCCCGAACGCTGCCCAGCCGAGTTGGATTCGTCGATTGACCTCTCTCTCAAAGTTGGACCTACCTAACCGGACTACCTGTCCCAGGTAAATGTATTCGTCGACAACTTCAAGAGTAGAGTTCCCAACGGTGAGTGCGGTGGGTACGACATGGACTTTAGACATTATTTTCGTTTTGTCCATGTTCATTTTAAGACCCACTTGTTGAGATACTCTGTTGAGGTCACCGAGCATTCGTCCTAGATCTTCCAGCGACTCCGCCACGACCACAATGTCGTCGGCAAATCGAAGGTGAGTGATGTATTCGCCATTGATGTTGATGCCAAGTCCTTGCCATTCCAAGAGCTTGAAGGCGTCCTCTAAGGTGGCCGTAAACAGTTTCGGAGAAATGACGTCTCCCTGCCTTACTCCTCTTTTTATGGGGATCGCCTTCGTGCACTGCCCCTGTACTCGGACTGACATGGTGGCGTTATTATACAAGCACTTCAACACTTCAATGTACCGATAATCAATGCGGCATCGCTGGAGAGATCTAAGAACCGCCCAAGTCTCGATCGAATCGAAGGCTTTCTCATAGTCCACAAACGCCAAGCATAGTGGCCGATTATACTCCTCGGTCTTCTGTATAATCTGCCGCAGCGTATGTATGTGGTCTATGGTACTAAAGCCTTTCCGGAAACCGGCTTGTTCGGGAGGCTGGAAGTCATCAAGCCTGCGTTCGAGACGATTTGTGATGACTCTCGAAAACAACTTACAAACATGGCTCAGCAGTGTGATGGGCCTATAATTCTTCAGTAAAGTGTTATCACCTTTCTTGAAAAAGAGTACCACCACACCCCTGTTCCACGCTTCCGGCGTTTTTCCTTCGAGCAAGACGGAATTAAACAGCCTCTGAAGGACTTTAAGTACCGGCGATCCGCCCGCTTTCAGAAGCTCTGCGGTAATTCCGTCTTCACCCGGCGCTTTGTTGTTTTTAAGGTGTTTGAGAGCCATCCCAATCTCGTACAGGCTGATGTCCGGGATATCTTCAGTGTAGTGTCGGGTTAGCTTGGCTCTTGGGTCTTTTACCAAGTCAACAACAGGTTCAGCTACTGAGGTATACAACTGCCCATAGAACCTCTCTATCTCCCTGAGCACCTCTGACCTATTCGACGTTACGTTTCCGTCCTCCGTCTTCAGCTTCGTCAACTGGCTTTGCCCAATAGACGCGTCTCTTGCAAACACTTTTGAGCCCTTGTTCTGCTCTATGGTCTCCTCAATACGTCTTGTATTGAAGGACCGTAAATCGTGTCGCAAGGACTTCAATATCTGTCCATTGAGCTGCCTATAGGACTTAGCATCATCGGAGGTTTAGAGTGTCATGGTACGTCGCTCAGCCATAAGGTTTCGGGTGTAGTCAGATAGCTTTTGAGGCCTATTTTTACGGTGGGGCTTAAAATGCTTGGACCCGACCGTATGGACAGTCTCTACCAACCTATTGTTGATTTCGTCCACTGATGCGCTGCTGTCTAGCAATTCGAAGCGGTTTGACAATTCGAGTTGAAAGTTCTCGGGGTTTTGGATATGTGCATTAGAAGGTCGGAGCGTAGACTTCATCAGACGCGATCTTTCCATTTTGACATTAATATTTAATGTGCCTCTGACCATTCGGTGATCACTGCCGGTTTTTACCCTGTGAATCACGGAGACATCATTAAATATTTGTCGCTTGGTGCTCATGATGAAGTCTATCTCATTTTTTGTGGAACCATCAGGGCTCATCCAGGTCCATTTCCTATGAGGCGGCTTCCGGAAGAAAGAGTTCATCATAAAGAGTCCCTCCTTCTCCAGATATTCGGCCAGCCTCTGACCCCTGGGGTTGCGTTGCCCATATCCAAATTGCCCCACTCTCAATTCATCATCGCCCCGTTTGCCCAGCCGCGCATTGAAGTCACCCATAACCACTGTAAAGTGTGCTTTGGAAGTATGTATGGCTCTACTAATGTCCTCATACATTACTTCGACGTCATCATCTGAGTATGCCGAGGTCGGTGCGTAGACCTGTATGACCTTCAGCGAATATCTTTTGGATATTCTGAGTATCAGGTACGCTACCCTGCTCGACACACTAGTGATGGACACAACGTTGTCTATGAGTGACTTGTGGACGATAAATCCGACACCACCTTGGGACTGCTGTTCGCCCTCCCGGTAGTAAAACAAGTTGCCGGATTTTAAGGTTATCGTGTCCTCGCCCTTTCTTCGGACCTCCGATAAACCAACAATATTCCACCGCAACTTGTTTATCTCTTCCTCCAGCTCAACAAGCTTCTCATCTGTCCTTAACGTGCGTGCGTTGTATGTCACCAGGGCCAATTTTCGGTGTTGGTGGTAGCCGAATCTCTGTCGGAGATTCTTAGCACCCCTTGTCCTGTCGTTACCATGGCTGCTACCGTGGCCAGGACGAACAGGACCGCCGGGGACTAGGGGCCTGGTTTTCTTACATTCTTCCATAATTGGGGGTGTTTGCCATACTCGCCACGCTTGGCAGGCGGGTTGGCGAGCGCAGTTATTGGTCGTCGAAGTGCTAAGGGAACGCTGCTGCCCATTCCCTAGTTTTCCCTTAGTCGCCTTGTACGACACCCGATGGGATGAGATGGGTTGGTCCTATTCTAAGCCGGGAACCACGCGGCATCTAGAGATACCGCTTTGTTAAATATTTTGCATAAAACGGTATTGTCGAAAGCTGGCGAGGTGCGGGAGGAAAATGGTAATTTTAAATTGGTTAATACATGGATGCGTCGTCTAGAATTAGTAGTATTTCGGCGTACACATGAAAAAATAACTGAAAGTATACTTAAAAATATAATCATGGGGGACGTCATTCAAATTGTCCATTATCATAAACAAATAGACAACAAATAAAATTCTGTATAATACTTTAATCTTATAATGAATTAGCACTTTATGAAGTACAATATGTTTATGATCGGTACTGTAATATAAAATAAACACTTTAAATACACTTAGAAATTAGTCCATCCAATCAGGTTCATCCGACAAGTCCTGAAACAGAAGGAACGTGTTAATCGCCATGTAAATGCACTGTCGCCGCGCTGGCTAATAGAAATAGAGAAATAGGGGACAATGAGCGGGTGACATTGCACATGTCTCCTTATAAATCGTAGATGTGGATCTGATTGCTAATTGGTTATGAATAACAAAAACTGAAAGTGTTAATAATTCAACTACACAGTGGTATGCCGAGTAATCTTGGGTCAGTAAAAGGGTCACTCGATTGGTAATTCGTAAAAAAACAATAGAAGTCAAATATATATCCGCGTGGGCAACTCATAAAAGCACTGATCCACGAGTATGTCCACACTTATGTGCTTCAAATGGTTCAATACGTAGATGCTCTTTAAGATAGCAATCGCTAAAATGTAGGGAACATCAGAAGCGAGCTGATCCCGACCAGTGAGAGTTATGTGCGTTTATGGAAATAAAGGTTAGACGGATATGAAACGGCTATTGCAAAAGATATCGCACGAATAGTATTGTTACAAATGGTTTTGCCAGACGACAGATCAACTGGAAACTGAAGTCGCAAGATGAAAAGTAAAAGTGCAGAAGTTCAGAAGTGTGGACATAACGTATTATCTCTAAAGCAAAAGCGGCACGTCACATAAGCGCCGGCACACGCGGTCCCCTGCACCACAACATTACTTTAAGATGTAGACTTGGATAATTAAATATATCGTTCACACTTCGAAACGATTCTATATGCAATTTCATTAAGCATTTACTTTAAAAATAAGCTACTGGTAGTACAAAATTGAGACATCTATATCATAACGTCAGTGCCGTTGCGGGCGCAGGCAGAGAGTACAGAGTTCCAACAGCTTCTTTTGTCACATACCTCTCTGGCTTCCTCCACTCTCATAGTTAGTCTCATACACGACAAAACAAATTGAAATAATAATCAAAATATATAACCCTGGATAGAGAAATAGAATAACTTTTATATAAATGGTAAACAATGATATATTTGTTATTATAGCTTGCTCGACGCATATTCCGCCCATTGTTATCATTGTACATAGAAAAGTATAAAACGAAATACAGGCCTCTCTCTCAAACAACTCATTTTGTGCAACTATTTCCCAGATGCAGACTATATTACATACATACACGCCCTTGTACCACCAGGGCAGACAGAGACTACAGGTCACCACGATTCATACTACACCACATATATTTAGAAACGGAACTCCAAAGAGAAAAACCCTATTTTACTAAATTCTTCTTCATTAAAATGATACATTCACAAAAACAGAGTTTCAATCAAAATATATATTATTCTGTAAGAGGAATATATTTTCATAAACACTACGTCCTTTTAAAGGCCGTCGTATTCCTCAACGACTTAACATCAATTCCACTTAAGCGGCGTTTATATTTAAATGTTCAAATAGCACTTCCACCTCTCCTGCTAAGCTAACGAAACGCACAACACAGGGATAGGACGTAGCATACATTGGAACAGCGTTACCTATTATTTCATTAGTGACTTTTCCATCCAGGCGTTTAAGCGTGAAGGAAAAACAAAGAAAGGCATTGAAACATTGTTACAATCACACGCGCACGGCCTCGCGACCGTATCCCACGAGCAAAGACATCTCTATCTATATCATCACGCCAGATCCCTTGCGGGGTGAGCAGGGAGCAAAGACATTTGGAACAATAATTTATTCCGAATGCTCAGCAGCGAATCTCAGCAGCACAAGTGCACACCATGTTGGCGACTGAGGGCTGCTTCGACGATGTTTGTTTTGGCTTCCATAAACCGCATTGAACGCACGTGTCCACAGAAAAGAGTGGCTGTATACTACTGCCCAGGCCACCGGGACAATGCAAAACTTCTCTTGAATAAACACGCCAGTAGCTTGAGCGATCATGCAAGCAGTTTGCATAAATATTATGATAATGTAAATGTGCCTTAACGAACATACACTTTTTAATTGTACATCAATATTACAGTGTAACACAGAGTCTATACATAAACAACTTCAGTAAGTCCTAGCGCAAATCTTACAGTTGACCCTTGTTAACTAGCTTAGAAAATATGACGATTTACTCGTACATAGAGACAAATTAGAAATGTATTTCCTATAATTAGATAAAACACTAAGACAATATCGCCCACCCGACAGAATAACGACGTAACTATTAATATTTTTACTAATTTGACATAAAACATCCATAACTTTAATTAATCTATATGTTCTCCAATAATATTACTACTGGTATCGATTCTTTGGCATATCTCATCATAATATAGAAAAAATTAAGTGCATCTTCTTCAAATTCAATGAAAAATGAAATTCATGTCGAACAATTAATTAAAATTACACCAAAAGGAAAACTTACGCTTAACCACGGTACAATTTAAACTATAAAGTTTCTCCATCACAAGGTAAATTGTCTGTTTTTATTTATAAGCAAACAAATAACAAGATGCCTTTATTTTTAATTTATTGAGACGCGCAACGAAATTGCCATCTATGAAATTATTAAGTTATAATTTTTACAATCATTAATTGAACGAATTAATTAATTATTATCAGTACCTATTTTTAGCAAATAAAAATTAATTCATGCATTTATTCTACGAGTAATTATTTACTGTTTATCATTCAAAATCAGCTAGTTAAATAATGAACATCCGAACACTGATGACTGAATCTATTGGAGCTGAAAAGCAGTTATGACGGATAGCGTGTCCAGCTCAGTCGTTACGTCATTGTTCTGTCGCGCGCGACACGGCGATTGCGTCGTCAGTGCGCGCGCGAAGTACGCACCCCGGCGTCCACGGAGCCGTCCAGGATGATGTCGTCGATCTCCCGCTCCAGCTCGTCCATGATGTCCATGGAGTCCTTGCGCTTCTTGCCGGCGGCCGACTTGGCAGCCGCCGCGGCGGTGGCGGCCGGATGCGCCTCACCATCGTCGCTAACCACAGGAATATTCGAAGTTCTGTGGTAAATTGATTATATCAGTATAACCCTTTAAGCGTTAGCTTCATCGATCGACAAATTAACACAAATCGTTATTTCCAATACTTTAATTATAACTAGTCATTCTAATGTAATAAACATTTGTGGGATATGCTATCTAATAGTGACTGTGTGCGCAAAGCACGTAGCTAATATAACGAGAACAATATAACATTCGAACGAAAAAATCACAAGAGTTTTGTCCGACAAATCTGATTGGCGTCGTTAAAGGAAAAATATTTTGTCGACGGCAATGAACCATTCGCTCGGTTCAAGGCAGTGCAAAGACGTCACTGAGGTCCAAAGAAGGTTTTGGTTATAAGAAGTTGGTGAAGAATATGGTGAAAAGTAAATATTTATGGAATTTTTATGGTTGGCTACATTAGTATGTTGAGGGTTTTTTTTTCCAAAACATTCACTAAAACGGTATTTTTTTTATGTGTTATTATGTACCTACTGTACTCTGTAGTACACAAAAAAGCGTCTATGTTTTTGATAAATAATATGGTCTTTTTAGGACTAATTTGAATTTTTAAACAAATAACCAGTTTTACAAGTTTTTATTTAACTTGCACTGTTCATATGTATGTCTGTTTTTCAGGTTCAATTTTTGTGATCCATTTTTCCAAAACTTGCGGTATCTGATTGAGCTACTTGGCATACTTATGTAAGGCCGGTGACAATGCAATAATATGGTACCATGGAGCCTGGCCTGGTGGTGGAGTCGGAAGCTGGCCATAGGAATATGACAACCACACAAAATTATCTCCTTGTGTTAAAGCTCGTTGGATAGGCATTGACAAGTATCACACAACTAGATGGTGTTCAGGGCCTGATGATTAAGCCAATGGAACTACCCAACTACTCAAAACAAGTACTATAGACTCAGACGGTTTTTACGGTCTCATGATGGAGCTGCAAGGAGGTCGTAGGAACTCCTCAACTAAGAAAGATATCGCCGTTGTATTTTAACAAAAGCTTGTTTTTCAAAAAGATCGTTTTAAATTTAAATTTATTTTCTAGTATTTGTTATTTAAGTATTCCTACACATAACCAGAGAAGGGCAAAATGTCATCAGATTAATGATTACAATTACATTTTGTAATATACAATCATGATAAAAGATTAAAAGTGTAATCGTAATCGTTTCCCAAGCGGGGGTGGTTAATCATTGATCTAATTACATTCTGTCCATCTCTGGAGATAACAAGTGATGAAAGCTACTGAAAATGCGGTCGAAGTGGCCGCGTTCTGAGCCGCTTCTTTATAGATTCGACATGTCTGCCGTCGAAATGATAAGAAGAAGTAGCTCTTTCTGTGTAGTAGTAGTTAGGGTTGTGTTCGCATCGCTCACTCAGTGTCAGGTGTGTGCCTCTGTTGAGGCGCGGTCACAGGCGCGGGCGCGGCCATAGGCGCGGCCGGCAGCGTCACGCCGCGCCGCTGCGCCTCAGCCATCTCGTCCTCGAGGCTGCGGTCGATGTTGCACTCCTTCCAGTTGTCCGGCAAGCTGTCCAGCTTCGAACTCTGCTCGTACCCGAATTCCTGCTGAAACCTTTCCAGCTCCAGGGATTGCTGTAAATGTACACCATAATGTAATAACGCCCCGTCGCAGAGTATTGAGCAATCCGGTGGAACAGCAGGAAAGCTCACTGGGTGAACTCATATAGAGCAACTCTTAAACAGAAGAGCAATGAGCTGGAAGAGACTGCTCACCGGATGGTGAGTGTAACATTAGGTTGTGATGACACAGCTCATAGATTAGGTAAACGACCGGTACATTCAACTAGGCAATGTGGATCTGTACATACTTTCTATTCCCGTGTTATTTTATGAATACCTATTTGCTATGTGGGAATTATTTGTCTTCATATTAACCCAGTGCCTACAAAAAAAAATTAAGATATTGCATTTTTCTATTCCAAAATAGCGTTGAATTTATTGATGCTAGATTTAAATAGGCCAGATTTTTTAATTAGTGAAACTTTACTAACCTAATCAGTTATAACGTACAAATAAAAGTTACCGGAACTGGATTTGAAAATACTCTTTTAATCGGCCCACATATTAATGACGTTCTCATACAACAGCATGAGCATCGCTTTGGGTATGAGTATCTATTAATTAACAAATAATTGAATTTTTAGAGTTTTGTTGTGGTGGTGGTGTGCGAGGTATTCGAGCGGCCTAGGTGTAAGGTAGAACGTTATGGAAGGCTGTGCCCAGATAATAGTTCCTGCCGTCGGTAAAGGCACCGAATATGACTGTGATGTACTCACGGTTGGGTAGAAATAAGCAATAGTCCAAATGGCGGTACACAGACGTTTATTCACGAGTCACACTCTAAGTCCAGACACAAACATAGAAGGAGTACAGAGTGACAAAGTTTAAGCAGTACAGCTAGTAAAAGCAAGCAGGTCAAAGAGAGGTTATGCGCATAATTATTTAAGCAGTTGTCAAGCCAGCAAGCGACACGGACGATGCTCCCGAGTCGTTCTGTTCGACCGACTGCATTGGAATGCGGTGCCCGAGCGCAGGTGAATTAGGACCTTCGCGAGAACAATAGGTGACCGTCCGCAGCGCGCGTTTCCAATGCACAAACGTCGTTTAAACAATATCATCATCATCATCTCAGTCTATACTTGTCCACTGCTGAACATAGGCCTCCCCAATCGCTTTCCAGCGTAACCGGTCCGATGCCACCTGCATCCACCGACTTCCTGCGATTTTCACAAGATCGTCGGTCCATCTGGCAGGCGGCCGTCCTACGCTGCGCTATGTGGCCCGCCTATTGCCACTTCAGCTTGCTAATCCTGAGGGCTATGTCGGTGACTTTCGTTCTTCGACGTACCTCCTCATTCCTGATTCGATCACGTTTAGCAATATATTGGCGTAATATAATATTTATATTATTTTTGGGTTTGCTTTGTAAATACTTATACGTATTATATTAATGTAAGCAGGTGGGTAAGATTGTGTCAATATTTTTATTATGAAATAAATATGATTTAGATATTTGATGATGTATGAGGATACAAATAAAATGTAGCCCACAAATTAATCAAAATTCAAAAACATTTAATTTGATTTGTGGGAAAATTCCTTAGGTCGATTCAGCCAACCATTTCAGTACCCCAACATCAGTTTCCTCCTAAACTAATAACGGCAAGTTTATACCGATGACAATATTCTAAGTATATCGTGTTTGCCGGCGAGAAAACGCTATTATTCTGTACAAAACATTGTTAGAAGGAAAGCATACCGAGAACTCCGGGAACAAATTCTCGTACTGGACGGGGTCGGCGAGCGACTGGCCCAGCTTCTTGTTGGTGGCGCTCATCGACTCGCGCCACTGCCTCACCACCTCCGACATCTTCGATGGAATGTATGATCTGACAAAAACGAAGTAATATCGCAATCAATTAATACACTTCATATTTAGACACACATCTTACAGAGATAAGCAGTAGCAGAGATTAGAGCTCGTCACATTCTACGATCTGAGACACTTAGTTCAATTCATATGCTACGCGCGCTATGCACTTAACAAGACTTAATTTTCGATATTATATAAAATCTATTGTTACCGGGACTGGATAAGAAACACCCTATTTCTTCTATGCTGTACGCTATAACTGTAATACTGGAATGTCTTTCGTCACAATATATTCTGCTTGATATTTTATTTTAACCCAACAAATCTAAAAACCAGATAATAGAATTTGCGGGGAAAATACGATGATAATAACAATGGTAGTGTCATTTCGTCTTTACAGAGTGAGTTTGAGTACGTTTTTAAGGTATGCACATAGCAGTGATAGCCTAGTGGTTAGACCGTTGGACTGCAAAGTCAGAGGTCTCGGGTTCAAACCCAGGCACGCACCTCTGTCTATTCGAAGGCATGTGCGTATTAAAAATTAAGTATCACTTGCTTTAACGGTGAAGAAAAACATCGTGAGGAAACCTGCATGCCTAAGAGTTTTACGAAGGTGTGTGAAGTTCGCCAATCCGCATTGGACCAGCGTAGTGGACTATGGCCTAAGTCCTCTCAGTTTGAGAGGAGGCCCGTGCCCAACGATGGGAAAGTTTCTTAACAGGACTAATATTAATATTATTTATATGATAAGGTACGAACTATTTAATATTAATCATGAAATTATAGGGCCATAAATGGTCCAACTATACATGGAATCATTATGGTCAATAATTATAGTTTACAGTATACCTGGCAAAGAAAGCGGCTTCCGCGAGTTTGCCCCGCTTGATGAGGAGATTCAGACACGCGTCGAGGTCGTTCAGCATGAAGTAGCCCACGAACGCGATGTTGTCGCAGCCCTCCTCCGCGGCCATCGACGCCACGCTGATCAGTAGGACCTTGTCACCTGCCAAGTGAGATACCACGCTTACGACTAAAATACTTCGATTGTCAGTGTTCGATTCGCTCGATTCGGATAAGTATTAAAAATATTATAAAATTGACTAGAATGAACATGGTTGCTTAGAACAAATAATCTAAGTTTCTATCAGATCCCTTGCAGGGTGAGCAGAGTACAGAGTTCCAATGGTTGTTTCTTTACCGTCCTTTCTGGTTTCCTCCTGAAAATCTAATTTAAGATAATTTAGATACTCAGTGCCTTGAAGGCCTAGCCAAGTGGCAAGCATTTTGTTTCTATTCTCTTGTCGCAATTAATACCATATTGTTCTGACCACGTGACTTGTTAACATTCGCGATGTACGTGTTACCCTTCTAACACTTTTTCATAGCGCGTTAATCAAGCGCTGGAATGTAAATACGGCTAATAATTAATTTTTTTTTAAATGCTTACTGCGCTTCTGCTCAACCCGTCGAAAGAGTGCCCGTGCGTTGGGGTGCTACGGTCGGGTAACCTCCTAGTGCGCCCGACCCATTGCCAGTCCAGCGGATACGTCCAAAGGAACGACAATGGGAACGGGACGGTGCACCCCGGGTATCGTCAATAACTTCCCTCACGGGGGATCTTGTTGGCGATGGCGGATGACCTGACATAGCGCGGTGCTTGGGATTGGGTGCTGCGACAGGGTAAGGGGGGAGGGGGGGGGGGGGGCAATCTCCTGCGTGTTTGTGCCGTGCGCGGTGACCCGTACAGCAGGGTGAAGGAGTCCTGGAGGTTGAGTCGGCGATGGACCGGTAGTTGTTGTCTGTCGCTGGCAACACGCTGCTTCGGACTGGATCTCTGTCCAAACGGGAGGCTGTCGCGTAGCCGCGTGGCAGTCAATCAGCTGAAGTCCATCCTTCAGGTGGGCTAGGCTAGGGTTCTGGACTGAAGGGGTCCGCAGGCGGCGGTGTGAGCCTACACTACGTGGGAGTGGAAGCGAACACCGTTAGTCTTGTGGACAACTCACCCTGGAATCCTATACTCTGATGATAACCCTGGTGCTTATAAAGCATCCCCAAAGGTGAGGACTCTGTGGCGGGTGGGGAGTCATCAGAGTGAAAAATATCATAAAGTCACATGGACAAAGGTAAAAAGAAAAACCCCAAACCAGTCCCCAAAAAGGGACAAAGTGCGTCCTGCACACAAGGCCCCTCAGGGCAAAGTGTAAAGCCCTCGGGCATGAAAAAGGCAGTGGGACAAGCGACGGCAGCGAACCCCAGTGGTGGCGCCAGTCTGGTCCCCAAAATTGCACTTATGAGTTGCGGATCTGGAGGAGACACAGCGTCTTCCGGTTTGCCCCCGGTTGCCAAGGTGAAGGCGAAGGCGTCTGGCTCTGCTGGACCCGGAAACCAAACCACCCAGGCGACCGGTGCTGGCGGACTGCGTGACCATGTCTCCCCTACGGGACGCAAAAGACTCAGCGGGCTCGCCAAGCGGAGGAAGCGAATTGAGCTCGCAATGCAATCGGCTGTCTCTCAGACGCCCGTACAGGAGGCGACGCTCTCCAAACGGGCGAGAGAGGTCAGCGTTGAAGCCAGGGATACGGCAGGGGATCTGAAGCGAGTTCGCCTCGGGTCCTCCTTTAAGGATGCCCTGACCACAACAAGGATGGTCATCATTGCGGATGACTATCCCAAAACAATGCTTGATGATGAGACTGCCTGGAACATCAAGGAGGTCATCTGGGGGAGGATGTGGAGCGATCCGGTCCTCACCATTGAATGGAAGGGGGTCCAGGGCGGCATTATCAGCCTAACATGCTCCAGCGACGAGGCGATCACCTGGCTGAGGCACTACGACGGTCAAACTGTCGGTGGTGTCAAAGTCAAGGTGATCAGGGATAGGGACTTACCCCGTCCTGTGAAAATGGCGTGGAAGAGGACACGCGTGAGTGAGAAGGTCTCTCTGTCTATGGAGCTTCAGATTTTAATTAAGCACTTATTCAAGAACCCTATATTTATAGGGGACAGATAAAGGGCCTTGATGGAGCAGGGGGAAACCTGTTTCACAATTGCACAACTAATGACATGAGGACCTGCATTTTTGTCAGGAATGGCATAAACGCTTTGCCTCTGTCCATTATCTGTTATAGGGGCCTCACCACGGTGAAGTTAAAATTGGAAGGTAACAAGGGCAGCCGAGAAGTCATCTTCTCGGCTGCTTATCTGCCTTACGAAAGCGCGGACCCTGTTACAACACATCTGCGGGACTTGGTTGAGTAAGAGTTTGAGCTAATCGTAGGCTGTGACGCAAACGCGCATCACGTCGTTTGGGGCAGCTCAGACACTAATCAAAGAGGGGAAAAACTTCTGGACTATCTGGTAAGCACTCCTTTACAAATTTTCAATAGAGGCAATAGGCCCACGTTTGTAAATAGACGTAGGGCGGAAGTTATTGACATTACAGTTGCCTCCAATAGACCGAGTAGACAGGTAAACAACTGGCATGTCTCCAATGAGATCTCATCCTCCGATCACAATTATATATGTTTTCAGTATGGGATGGAAACGTTTAATATAAACCCAAGAAGGCGGAACCCAAGGAACACTGATTGGGCCGCATATAAAAGTGACCTTAAAGCAGAGTTAGGAAAGGTCCGAGGCAGACTCAGCTCCGTATTAGATATAGAGTTCGAAGCGGATAGCGTAGCTCGGGCAGTAAAAACCGCCTGGACTAATAACTGTCCGGAGAGCAGAGTCATAGCGAAACGTGACCCATGGTGGACACCAGAGCTAGCGCGGTTAAGAGTAGAAACTCGACGTGCATTCAACACTGCGAAAGCAACCAAGAACTTTGGTGAATACTCTACGATACTCACGAGGTTCAATACAGAAGTGCGGAGAGCAAAAAGAAGGGCTTGGAAAAGACACTGCCAAAGCATAGACAGCCTCCCTGAGGGTATGAGGTTAGCCAAGGCAATATCCATGGCCAAATTAAATCCACTTACTACAGTAAGGAATGAGGTAGGGGAACTTACAAACAATGGGGAAGAAACACTGAAAACAATGTTCAACGTGCATTTCCCGGGTTCGGTAACAATACAGTGAGAGGATACCATGTGTGATGTCCATATAGATGAGCTAAGCTTAAAGACAATTAGAGCTGACTGGAAAACGGCAGGCAAAGTCGTGGAACAGAACAAACTCAAATGGGCCTTAAAGAGCTTTCAACCATTTAAGGCCCCTGGTCCAGATGGTGTTTATCCCATCCTCCTACAGGAAGGGGAACCAGTACTCAGCCAACATATGTGCAGAATATTCAGGGCGTGCGTGGCCTTTGGGCATACCCCTAAAATCTGGCGGCAGGTGACGGTGACGTTTATTCCCAAACCAGGGAAATCCAACTATGAGGATGCCAAATCCTACGGACCACTCAGCCTGTCCTCATTCCTTTTTAAAATGTCTAGAGAAAATGATAGATAGGCACATAAAGGATGGTCCACTAAAGGATTATCCCCTACATAAGATGCAATGCGCTTATCTACCTGGTAAGTCTACGGAAACGGTATTACACTATGTGGTGAATCGCGTAGAGATGGCGCTGCAGCAAAAGGAAATTTGTGCTGCAGCTTTTTTGGATATCGAGGGTGCATTTGATCGCACAACATTCTCATCCATAGAATTAGCTGCTGTAGAGCATGGGATAGAACCAACTCTTATCAGATGGATCAAAAACATGCTAAAGAACAGGATAGTCCAGTCCACTTTATTAGGAGAAGGGCTATCCGTAAGAAATACTAAAGGATGCCCGCAAGGAGGGGTCTTATCGCCGACTCTGTGGAGCGTGGTAGTGGACTCTCTCTTGAAGATAATCAACAAAGGTCCGTTCTACGGAGTAGGATATGCGGATGATATAGTGATAGCAATCAATGGGAAGTTTCTAAACACAGTATCGACACTGATGCAGGAAGCTCTAGATAAAGTAAAAACTGGTGCACAACAAATAGCCTCTCGGTCAACCCGATAAAGACTGTTCACAAGGAAAAAGGTGCTGACGGGTCTACAGGACTTGCACATGTACGGAAATAAAATTAAATGGGCCACTGAGGTCAAGTATCTGGGGGTGACTCTAGACAAGCAACTAAAGTGGCATACACATGTTGATCAAACCATAGTCAAAGCATCGAGAGTGCTGAATATGTGTAGGTCAGCGTATGGAAAGGCATGGGGACTACAGCCCAAAATAATGCACTGGATATATATCACTATGGTAAAACCGATATTAACGTATGGATGCATCGTGTGGTGGCCTAGAACTAAAACACAGACGTGCAGGGACTCCCTAACAAAACTGCAGAGGACAGCCTGCTTGGCCATCAAAGGGGCATTCAAAACAACACCGACGGCAGCTATGGAGAGGCTACTCAACCTGACTCCATTACATATCGTCATTGAGACTGAGGCAAGGAAGGCACTCTATAGGCTAGAGAAAGCTGGACTATGGAGCATAACGGCGCCAGGCCTCGAACACACCAAGCTAGAACCGGACAAGGAACTAGATGACATAAGGGGCATGAGAAGTGACAAGATTTGAACTACATACATGTTCAATAAGAGATTTAGCACTCACATCCCAAATAGGGAACAATGGAAAAGTGGTCTAAATAAGCAAGGCAAGGAACAAATGATATGGTACACTGACGGATCCAAAACCAAGTTTGGAACGGGAGCCGGAGTATACACGGAAGGATACAGCCTTAGTCAAAGCATGGGCAGGTTTACGTCAATATTCCCGGCAGAAACCTATGCGATAAACATTTGTGCAAAAGAGATATTGGACAAACGAATCACGGGCAAGAAAATCTACATTTGTAGTGATAGTCAGGCTGCCCTCAAAGCCGTCAGCTCCTATGAGCTAAACTCAGCACTGGCTGCGGAGTGCGCATACCTTCTTGACAGATGTGGAGCGCGCAACACGGTCAGGTTAGTCTGGGTCCCTGGGGACACGGGAGTTGATGGCCATGAGCGTGCGGATGACTTAGCCAGGAAGGGAGCAATGAAAAAACCCGTTGGTCCAGAACCGTTCATAGGCATACCAGACGGTGCCTATAGAGGCGCACTCTTCAAACATGCCCAAGTACAACACAAGAATGAATGGGGCACACACAGGACTTCGACACTCAAAGGAAATTCTTTTCGCATGGTGTGAAAGCGACAGCAAGAGACTACTAAAATATAGTAGACTACAACTAAGGCAAATAACTGGAGCATTTACAGGCTACTATGGCACATAAGAACATCTACACAAGATGAACCTATGCGCCGATGTGGTATGCAGGAGCTGTGGCACAGAAACTGAAACCATGAAACACGTCCTCTGTCACTGCGACGCTCTGGCTGCGCGGCGAATGGAACTTCTGGGATTGGCCTATCCAAACCCAGAAGAACTATGGCTCTGTCCCCCTGCTGGAATTTACAACTTAATACAGGGAGTACTAGACACTTCAGGTACGTAAGAGCATTAGGGCAAGGACAGCACAAAAGATCCCATGGGTCGAAGTGCGCCAGAGGTATCCTCGGTCCGGTAAGCCAACATAAGATAAGATAAGTGCCCGTGTGTACGAGGGGGTTATGGTTTTAATAGGTAAAGATATTTAAAATCTCACCAGTGCTGGCCGCGAATAGCAGAAGCGCACTGTAATCCTTAGCGCTTTGATAGCATATTTTAGTGAGTTCGGTGTCGGCCGCTGCAGAGGCCGCTGCGCCGAGCCGCGACCACCGCGCCGACGACGTGCGGGAGGGGGCGCCCTCAGCTGTTGCGGCGTCCTCGGCTAGCTGCCTGGCTCTCCGGAGCTCGCCCAGCGAGAGCGCCAGCTCGAACTGATGCTCCGGCTCCGTGGATACGGCGAGAGCTTGTTGCTTAAAACCCTGGATTAAAGCGTTATTGAGTTAGTGGGGAAGACCATGGGGAAAGGAACAAAATTTATCCAATAGTTTCACTATCCCCACCATTCTCCATTTCTGGTAACTCCAACCAAAAGTAAGAACTTACGCCCCATAAGTAACTGACATTAATTTAGCTACAAAGTGAGTTAGTTGATGAATCTAGTTAAAACAAATATAACCACGTCTTACTCGATAATCTGTGCGTCACAAGTATTTGAGATTATTGATATTAATTGCACAAAAAGGAATAAAAACGCATATTTCACTCGACGACATAGAACAGGATCAAACAAAAATATTATCAAAAGTACAGCTAATTTGACATAGGATTTTGGATTACTAGTAGAAAACGTAAAGAATTTTGAATGACCATAAAATCAAAATAGCTCCTTTTGGAATGGAATCGAATGGAATTATGACCATCTGTATTTCCAGAAAGTTATCACTTGGGTAGCCAGAAGTCCATAGTGTATAAATCCAGAGTGAATAGGCTATTACTGAATCGGCGACCACATCTTCGGCCCCATGATCACTTTCCATCAGATAAGATAGGGGTAGCTTCAATAAAAAATCGGTTTATGACGTACTTGTTTCTCTAGGAAGTGCGCGACCCTGGTGCGGTGCTCGTGTGGGATGGTGGGCAGGACGCGGTCGGCCGTCTCGAAATCGCCGCGCATCACCGCCGTCTGGTACTCCAGCACCGACAGCAACAGCGAGTACGACACTATGTTCAGCTCTTTGTCGTTCAGGTACAGTCTGCGGACAAAGCCAAAGTTTCCGGGTTACATTGAACTATGCCAAGATAAACAGGATATACAAGCAGCAATTACATCCAGAAAACTAGATGTAGGTACTCGGAATGCATAAATAAATATAATGATGGTTTTTACAGGCATACGTAGTAATCGTGCCAGATCCATGGCGAGATGGACCGAAAGCAGAAAGGGTCAACAGATTCGAATTTTATCCTTATACAGCAGAGTGGATGAATGTTTGGAGTCTTTGCCTACATACTTATATGCCTCATAGTATGTCTGTCACTTGATTTAAGCCATTTGTTCATGATAAAATAATCTATATCTCTCACAGTAACGGCATCTACCAATTTTAATTATATTTGTTGCATCATTTATCCTATCAGTAGTGGTACAAGCAGAGGCGGATTATCCCTAAGGCAAACTAGGCACGTGCTTAGAGGTGCGAGGTTACAAAGAGGCATGCGTGTGGAAGTTTTAAACAAAGAAAAAATAATTAACATAAAATTAATTGTGCATGTAAGCACCTACTTACACAATATAAAATATTCTATAGAGATGTAGAGCTTCCGAAGAGTGCTCCGCTTCCTTGATTATTTCTACATCGCCTGATTTCATAATAGAAGTTTGTAAGATATAACTGCAATGTTGCGCGTTGTCGCGTCGATCGCGACCATCGGCCGTGACACAAACGATATAGATATTGATAATATAAAATCATTGTATACTTCTCTGATACGGTCGAACATTAAGGCTAGTGCGTGTGTACACGGCAAAAAATGTGGTTACTACAACAGCAGCTGTAGTTGAGGTAGCTACAAATTGGAGCAAAGAAATACCAACTCCAACTTGGAGACACCTCTACTTATCCATGTTTACTACTAGTACTAGTTAAAATTTATAATATATGGCCGCTAGAGGGGCGCCGATGAAATTCTTGCCTAGGGCGCACCCGAGATTTAATCCGCCTCTGGGTACAAGTTACTAAGCATTTATTTTACAAAGATTGGTGAACTCTATCTATCTATCTATAACCTCACGCCAGATCCCTTGCGGGGTAGGCAGAGAGTACAGAGTTCCAACAGGTTCTTTCCTTACATACCTCTCTGGCTTCCTCGACTCTCATAGTTCGTCTCAACCACGCTCGCCAGTTACGGAGACTCTTGACTTTTCCATCAGATAAGACTCGGTTTATTTGGTCGTGGTAAGATAGTCTAGGTCTTCCCCGGTACCTGCATCCTTCCACTTTCACATTGTATATCTGTTTTGTCATTCTTTCCTCTGGCATTCTTTCTATATGCCCGAACCAACGGAGCATGCCCTTTCTCATCTTTACACCGATACTATCTTTCATACCTACTCGCTGTCTTACTATGCTGTTGCTAATGCGGTCGGTCAGCTTCACTCCGCACATCTTCCGCAGAGCTCGCATTTCTACCGCAATTATCCTACTTTCATTCTCCTTCTTGCATACCCAGCTCTCGCTACCATATAACAGCGTTGGGACAAGAACTCCGTTATGTATGGCCAGCTGCGCCTTATGGCTTAAGTGCCGGCTCCCGAGTAGCTTTCCCATCGCACCATTCACTCTGTTCCCTGCACTCACTCTCCTCTCTATGTCAGCGGTGTATTTCCCATCCTTACTGAAGGCGCATCCAAGATATACAAACTCATTCACTTGCTCCAGCACATCGTTACCAACCACAATCCTTACATTCGTTCTGGTTTCTTCCCTTTCATAACATTGAATATTATCCAAATAAAATAGTTGGATTTTATGTAAGATATTTGAAAAATTAAGAATGTACGGCTACTTATGCAGCGGACCCTACCTCTGACTTTCTTCCTTCATACCAACCACAGAACATGCCCTTTCTTCATCTGTTAATAATTACAACAGGCAACATACCTGTTCTCCTTGGCGACGTATCCTAGAATGTACATGGTGTGGTCCAAATGTGAAATGGTGACGATCTCGCCGCCCACGTAGTAGTTTATTCTGTTCACGGAGTTTGTGTAGATGAAACAGTCGCCGATCCACAGGCCGGTCTTCACTGTCTCGTTCACCTCCCCTACGACCTGGAGGGGCAGATGACCTTGGTACTTATGTCGAAGGAAATAAGGAAATCTAAAGCTATATCAAAAGAGCGATTGTCGATATAATCTCTGCATGAGTTTCCGTTGTGTGTCTGTTAATGGACATATATTTTTGCGTCTATGACAACTGTCTATTAGTTAGCATTGGCCAGTTATTAAATCATCTATCTATCTATATCCAGATCCATTGCGGGGTAGGCAGTACCGAGTTCCAACAGGTGCTTTCCTTACACACCTCTCTGGGTTCCTCCATTTAAGTCATTATAGTGATAAAATAATGTTTCGTACAAAGAACACGCATACTAATAAACAATATACAAAACAACATCATCATGGCGTGTAATTTTCTTCTATGCAAGGATAGTGGCCGAACAATTGTTTGCATCCATTTACCCCACATTTACCCCGACAATACCATCCCACTACTAGATAAAGGCCTTCTCACACAAAACATGTAATAGGTCGCCTACTCCAATATCTGGAATTCGTAGAGGCAGGCTTGTGGCCACCTACTATTAAAAAACGTAGCCCACACTAGGATTTATTCCTGTATCGTGGGTGCGTTTACAAACATGAAAATTCACATACACAAATACCCAGACCGGAACAAATAATTGTGGATCACACAAAGATTTGTCCCGTGCGGGAATCGAACCCGCGACTATTAGACACAGGGGGCGGAGCGGCTTAAGCTCTTAACCACTGCGCTACATCGTCCGTCAAAATAATAATAATATTTTTATCAAACCACCCATAAAGGTTCCAATAACCAAGCAACTACCACTTGAAGTGGTACCAAGACCAACGTCTTAACGTGCCTTTCGCTACTATACCTTGGTGATCACTAAGAACACCGCGCAACGCTACGCTCCTTGATATCTTATAATGTATTCATGTATAGATCTCTACATTTCCACCTTCATCGATTCCATCAATTTGGCCATATTTCAACATAGTCGGCAATAGAACATAGTAAATTCAATACCAATTACTTCATTATGAACTTGGTAACTGAAATAGATAACAGACACTAACATAAAGTGGTTATCGTCTCTTATCGCCTCGAGCGGACTGCCGCGGACACCACTTTTGAATTATTTCTATAAATCACGAAGCTAGATTAAAAAGTGTCCCGCTACACAAGGCACGGTATAATATAAACAATTCGAGTGATAGCGACTATATTGTGTTATCTTTATGACTCCTTCCTGGAAAGATAAGCGATTCCTAATAAACGATGGTAAAAGATTCAATTATAAGTTATGATTTTGAACATTCTTGGCTTCTCTCCCAAACAAGCGGAAAGCACAGGCTTTAGTTTAAAAATTGTCTATTAAATTTATTCAAGATGGGGGAATTGAATTGGAAATATGTGAATGGTACTAATTAAGGTCCAAACGGATATGTGCCGTAAGAGGGCTCAGATTGGTATGCGAGGGTAGACCAAGATCTAAAAAAAAATTTTGCGATGCGTACAACACTAATTTTGTCATCGTGGCGATCTTTACGAAAGCTTTGTCCTGCAGTAGACATCGTTTGGATGATGATGATAACATGTTATTATTTATTTATTATATTATAAGCAACACTATTGCTTTCTTTCAACAAAATGCATTAATATATTAATTTAAAAGCCCTACTAAGTGTCGAGGCCCGTATGAGTACCAAAGCCAGCGAGCATGTTGGTTACCTCAAAAGCATCTTCAATCCCGTCCTCAGTGATATTGGTGTTGCTCTCCCGTGCTTTGGTGACGACGGCAGGGTTGTACTTGAGCACGTAGTAGGCTTCGTCGGCCGCGAGACACACCAGGTTGCCGCTCTCTGACCAGTACACGTGGCGGGGCTGGATCTCGATACTGCGGGGAAGATCAGAGCAGGTTGGGGCGCTATGAGTTTAGTCTTTGTAAGATATAAGCGAAGGCACAGATTTAAACAGACTTTAAGCACCGGTGTAGACAAACACAATTACAAACTGAATAATACGCTGCAATGCACCTCCATTACACATAATTTTAATATTATAATAAGTTTTATTTTCTTATATTCATATAAGTGCAATAGGCATAATTCCATTTTATAATGTGTACGTAAATACGTCCTCTTTTTAGCGGATTAGTAAGCGTGTCTGCGCTTGCGCCTGCGCCTGCGCCATGCGCCTTAGCGCGCCTTAGTGTTTACCGTGCAGTAGCCGTATGGCACTCCCTATAGTTTTTTTTCATTCGTGGCAGTGCAGCTATCACCAAATAAAATGCCACAAGTTTTTCCAGTAGCCTTTAAAAGTCGACTCGGGAGTAGAAACAAATTTTTGCATGGTACCAAGCTCACCCTTATTACGCTAGCTGTATCGAAGTCGGCACGCTAGCTGATTAATTATTTTATTTCTTTTGCACAAACATCTCTGGAAATCTAATAAGGTTGAGACTAATTGCTCGAACGCAAGCTTTGTTTATTGTTATCCCATCGCATTTGGGGATCACATAAAAATTAGTCCCGTACGGAGATCGAATCCGCGACTTCTTGATCCAGAGAGCCGAGCGCCCTACGCTCGAACCACTATAACAAATTGGCGGCGTAGAATATGTGTCTTTTTAGAAGTCCC
Organism: Phalera bucephala; assembly: GCA_905147815.2. NCBI lineage: Eukaryota > Metazoa > Arthropoda > Insecta > Lepidoptera > Notodontidae > Phalera > Phalera bucephala. Next base: position 1,383,006 of record LR990609.1, on the reverse strand, counting down.
ATTAGGCGGACACAAGAATTAACACGTTTTGTATTTGAAAGTTGTATTTGCACAAAATAAAGGCTTTTGCATGTGTAGGAAAGTATTTTTCGCAAAGCAAACACATCATTTAAATTATATAGTGTGGTTAAATTATATAGTTGTGCCCAAGACATAGATAAGAATAGTTTGGAGGCAAGTTACATTACAAATGTATTTAATTGAAAATAAATGCTATTTCATATCACTGCTACTTAGACTAATACTTGTCTAGACGGAGCATTGCTAACAAAAATGGCGCCTAAAAATCGCCTCAGCTACGCACTGTGTGCGTGAAGCCAATGTTCGATTTTTTGAAAATTTAATCAAACATGTCAATGTGTGCGTGCGCACTACAATTTATCTACCCTATGGATACATTTTATGACGTTTCCTTATGTAGATACATTTATGTATATATACATATGACGTTTCCGCGCGCGCGATACACCATCTTGATAAGTCGTTCATGAGACATAGGTACGGTGACGTTTGATCATATTGCATTTCACGCATATTGTATTTAAGAATATATAAAATATAGATTTTTAAAATAATAATAATAATTCGACGAACTATGAGAGTGAAGGAAGCCAGAGAGATATATGGGGAAAGAACCTGTTGGAACTCTGTACTCCCTGCCTACACCGCAAGGGATCTGGCGTGATGATATAAATAGATAGATAATTCACGTTGTAAATTTTCTCGATACGATATTCAATCGATTCTATTTCACTCAATTATATCCAATTCCAAACGTCAATATACCGATGGCCTATGAAAAGGACTATAACCGCTAGTTTCCTAGAAACATTTTTTTAATAATACTTAAAGAAGAGGAAGCAAACATACGAGTGGTAAATAAAAATTGCCAGACAAATACCAAAAATTCAATCTCATATTAAGCACTTGTACCATGGTTACTACACAAACAGGGACACAGTCTGTAATACAGAGGCGATGATCGGGATTCGAACCCGCTACTACCTGGTACAGTGGACCGTTTTACTACTCAGACATAATTTAGATACAGATTTAACATCGTGAACTAAAGTAAAATTAAAAAAGTCGCGATAGCTTTTTGATTGCGTTAGCATTGCAATTACGAATAACAAAATTAATTTCCAGAGCTAATATTTCATGTGAGCACTGCGGAAAATAGGAAACACTTTTACATTATATCATTACAAATGAATTTCACCCATAGCTCCGACTATGTTACTCCGACGCTATGTAGCTCCGACTATGTCCAAGTACTACGCCTTTCTCTTCCACATAAGTGTATCTAAGTATATCTTATTGGTTCATATACGTTTAAATAGTCAACCCCAATAAACATGACTGACTGAACCCACTTAAAATTGTGTACAATATTTTTGTATCGCTTAGCAAAGTGTTTTAAAAAGTATATACGTCAATCGTCGATATTTCAATACTAATACAATCAGTCTATTGTTAATGGAATCAAATACACATATATAAGGAAAATGTGCAACAAATCTATGTAGAATTGTACCTATCCCGGTGTTCTCTCCAGGATTCTAGCACCTTTTGTAATGTCATAGCAACGCTCAGCAGTTCCATCGTACAGAACGAAACGATTGATTAACGAAGACAAACAACATTGATAAGTTCAACAAAAAGCAGATTTTTGCATTCCAACAACACTGGAATACCACGACAGGCACACGCAGCGAAGAGAAATTAACCTTTCAATGATATACTGTGTCAAATAATTTGTAGGGAAAATATCAGCTAAGGCGCCAGCATCGTATACAACAATTATTGGCCAAATAATAGAATACAAAATTTCGCATAAATGTGTAATACGAGTACATCTAAATTATCTATATATCGTTTTCCTCAACTTACCGTCTTATCAATTCCAAATGTTCCCAGTCGTAGAACGAGAACGCCATTCCGCTGATAGACTTGACTCCCAACATGAAACCGCCGAATATTCCTGGCGAAAAAATAATAATTTTAAATAAGAAGAACAATTTGTTGTATTGGTATTTACGTCACGGACCAATCCCTCTGTAGATACGGGGTCGTAGTACAGTGCCATTCTTAAGAGGCTCGTTATTCAACAACTAGGTAGCTTGCACTTATGTATAGGTTCATCCCTATTAGGGCGTTTTTTATTTTGATGCAGTATTTTAAACGTAACTCCACACTAGGAATGGTAAATATGTCCTGGATGCATTTACACATATGAAATTTACATACACAAACACCCCGAGCGAAACAAATATTTGTGGATAACACAAAGATTGTCCCATGCAAAGATCGAACCCGTGACTACACGATCTAGTGGGCGGGCGACTGCAGCTGTTAACCACTAGAACAATGCGTCGTCGTGACCAGTTAAATACCCGACTCACCTTCAGCTCCATACTCAGGCTTGAAACTTTTTCTCTCTTTGAAGTTTTTGAACACTTTTATAGTGCTAGAGTTCTCCAGGGTCGCGTACTCTGAACTGTCGAAGGCCCAGACGAACTCCTGCGCGGTTCCGAATGCCTTATTCCTAAGGGCCATGGCCGTGTATATTATGTATTCGCCATCACCGCAGACGACCACGAAGCGACCGTTCGGGTTGTGCGCTATCGTCTGAGGGTAGATCTCGCAGGATCCCATGTCCTTGGCGACGACTGGTACACGCTCTCCATCTTTTATTTCTGTGCCTGAAAGGCGAAGGGGTTATTAGATCAAATTCTTTTAATGAACTGTGTCTCGTTGGAAATACTTCAATGAGGTGAGAATGACAGCAGAAATCTGGTGTGATCTGAATCAGAAACTTGAGAGATCTTGTAAAAAATTCAATGACTTGAGTACAGGTATGGTAATCTAAATGCCGGCGCGAACGGAAGAAACGAATGGAATACTTTCTAATAATGCTGAGCCATGGAAAAAAGTCACGCACCCTCCACTATGTTATCGTAATAGTTACCTTCTGGCAGCGCCTTCAAGTTGACCTGCTGCATCTCGGAATGTTTCGCCCAAATGATCTTGCCGCCGTTCACGTCCATGGATATGGCGGGCTCCTCGCGGCCTACCTTGATCATGATTGTGCCCTCGTCGTAACTGACGACAAATAAATATAAGCAATTACCACTCGTTCAGTAATAAATTATTGCCCTATACACTGTCCTAGATATCGATGGTCCAAAGTTACATATGCCAAACAAAATAAATGGCATTTGCAACTTTCGTGCCCGTCGATAAGGTTATTTATGCCAAATATAAATACTGGATTATAGGAGGTTGTTCGTTGGACACGTCGATATGTAGGAGTTTTAAATAAATCTAGAAAATTACTAAATAAATTATTAGCGAAGAAACTTTCAAAATTTTTGATACGATTTTTAGATAAATACAGCTTGTATGAAATACAGGAGCAAAACAAAATTAAGTATTTGTATATTTCAGAAACTGGAAAGCAATGAATATTAATCCTGAAGTAGAATAACAATAGAGAACCAGAAAATATTTTGATGGAAATAATTCACAACAAACAAATAGCCTAATGTTTACATGCTATTTACCTTTTGGAAAACTTTGCAATGACAATGAAGAAAATACACTAATTACTCTTACAATAAGTCAAATATGAACAAAATTTTTACACTAAGATAATAATCCATCTTTTAGACTAAGTCTACAATAATATTCGGTAAAAAATGGGCTTTGAGCAGATTAACATATTAGGGCGACAAAATAATGACATGTTTATATTACAACACTTACCCAATCGCTACATTATTGGATCCGTGCATGGAGGAGATTGTCCACACTCTCTCGAACCCGTAGTTGAGCGAGAACTCGAGCCTGTAGGTGCCCGCGTGCCATATCCTGATGGTGCCGTCTTCTGAGCCAGTCAGCAGGATCGGGAGCTCCGGGTGGAAAGACACCGCGGACACATTCTGGGCGTGGCCTGATGGACCATAAAATCAAGATTATCAGACATTGGAATCACATGAAAACATACAGATACTAGAAGTATTATAGATGCTCAGAGTTTTGATAACTGTGCCATCTACCTTGAAATCCTCAAATCATATTATATAATAGATCAATTAATTACCTTCCAAAGTTTGAACACATGTCTTATTTTGGTAGTCCCAAATTTTGACGAGGCGGTCATCGGCACCACTTATGAGGTAAGGCTTGTCACCGCCGTGGTAGTAATCCACACAATTCACTCCCTTCTCATGCCCTTCCAGCGTGAAGTTTGAAATTGATGAGCCCAGTTGCCATACCTGAGTGATTTAGAAGGAACAAAATATATACTGGACATTGCCATGAGAATGTTTCATTGGACATAGGTTATTATTGCCAGATTTAATTCGGATTTTAAAAGGTTTTAGTAATGTGTAAGTAATAATATTTCAAATTACTTTGACGGTAGTGTCCAGACTAGCACTGGCAAATGTGTTGTTGTCTTTCGGATTGATGACGATCTGCATTACGTAGTGCGTGTGCCCCTCGAACACTTGCTGGCACGCCCAGTTGCGCTCCCAATTCCATAGCTTTATCAGCAAATCGTCTGAAATCAACAAACACTTTGTATAGTATTCAAATGACTAGAGACCAATAAAAACAGATATAAATATGGTTCTTACCACTGCTGGTTAGAATATACGGCTGTGTAGGATGTATAGCGATGCACCTGATGTAATCTGAATGCGCCTCAAAAGCGTGCACACGCTCCAGTGTGTTGTAGTTAAAGACACGGATCTGATTGTCATCTGAACCAGTGATTACCCAGTTCTTACGAGGGACGAATTTCGCCGCGCGGACTGGTAGGTCGCATACCTGCACAATCATATTAATCAGCAACTCTTGACAGAATAACAATAATGGAAGGCATCTACTATAAGATTATAATTACAGATAACATCAAGAATTATTAATACTACTCTCAATCAACAATTCAGAAAACAAAACATAACCTCTAAAGCAAATATAATAGACCTCTATGGATTTTTGATATATAAGCCTCATGAGAATTTGAAGAGGGAAGTGGAAATTATTTATTAGAAAATGTAGCATAATATAATAAATAACTATGGCATGCAAGAGCTGAAAGTATCTGCTTGCATCTCAAATATTTTTAAACCAGGTGTGCAAAGGTAACTTTACAAGAAAAAAAATAGCTCCGCATACTCTTTATAATTTACATTGCTACAACATAGTCAATTATTTGATTATTATTGAATGATTTAGATGCATTTTCGAATGTGTACAAGAGAAATTTCATTAATGGTGTAAAGATAGACTGAATAGTGATGTTCTATACTGTCTGCCTACCCTGCAAGGGATCTGGCGTGATGATATAGATTATATAAACAGATAAAATGAAATGTTCACTTAATGGACAAGTAAGTTATTATTTTTTAAATAAATTATTTGTCTATAAACACTGTCCCACATTGTAATCTCTAATCTAATTGCAGTCTCTAGTCAAGAAATTGAACCAAAATCAAAGCAATTATGGTTACACATTTGTATTATGGGCTTGTTGAAGATAAGGTCAGGATAAAGTGAGTTCCTAGATCATGTATGCATGAAACACATTGAAGGACCTCATTGTTTAAAGTGTACAAGTTATGGATTGGCTGTGTAGACTTTGTTTAGGACATGATTGCAATTTTGATAATGTTCCTATCTTATCTTGTTCTTGCTTTCCGGACTGAGATGACCTCAAGTGCACTACGACCCGATAGGATCTTTGGTGCTGTCCTTGCCCTGCAGGACCTGCCTTGTACTAGGTTGTAGATTCCAGCAGGGGGAAAGAGCCGAAATTCCTCTGGAGTTGGATAAGCCCCTCCCAGTATCTTCATTCGCCGCGACGCCAGTGCGTTGCAGTTGCAGAAGTGCACATCACATACCACATCGGTGCACAGCTTCATCTTGTGTATATAGTTTTCGTGCCATATTGGCTTGTATATGCTCGAATTAGTTGCCTTAGTTGAAGCCTACTATGTTTTAGTAGTCTTTTGCTGCCGCTGTCATTCCATGTGTTGTTTCCCATTCTATCCTGTGTTGTTCTTGGGCATATTTATAGAGCACGCCTCTGTAGACGCCATCTGGTATGCCTATGAATGGTTCTAGACCAATTAGTTTTTTCATTAATCCTTTTCTGGCTAAATCATCCACACGTTCATGGCCATCAACCCCCGTGTGCCCAGGGACCCAGACTAATCTGACCATGTTGTGTACTCCACATCTATCAAGAAGGTATGCACACTTTATGGCCAGTGCCGAGTTTAGCTCATAGAAGCTGATGGCTTTGAGGGCAGCCTAAATGTCACAACATACATAGATCTTCTTGCCTGTAATTTGTTTGTCCAATATCTCTTTTGCACAAATATTTACCGCAAATCTGCCCATGCTCTGACTTAGACTATATCCTTCTGTATATATCAGTATACCATATCATTTGTTCTTACCTTGCTTATTAAGACCACTTTTTCATTGGTCCTTGGTAGGGATGTGGGTGCTAAATCTTTTGTTGAATGTGGTCAAGATCTAGTCTCATCTTATGTCCCTTATGTTATCTAGTTCCTTGGTGCTAGTTTCGTATATTCAAGCCTTGGCATTGCTGTACTCCACTGTCCAGTATTCGCTAGTCTTTGGAGTGCCATCCTCGCCTCAGTTTCTATGATGATATGCAATGGTGTGAGATTGAGTATCCACTCCATGGATACCATCGATGTTGTTTTGAATCCACCTGTGCGAGTCAGTCAGGCTTTTCTTAAAGTTTTACTAAAGTATCTTTGCAGGTTTGGGTTTTAGTTCTGGGCCACCACACGATGCATCCATATGTTAAAATCGGTTTTAACATGATCTTGTATATCCAGTACATTATTCATCATTATCCAGTACCTACACATATTCAGCACTCTCTGTGCTTTGGCAATGTATAGTCAATGTGTATGTGCCACCTCAGTTGTTTGTCTAGAGTTACCCCCAGATATTTAACATCAGTGGCTCACTCAACCTTGTTATGAACTGAAGGCCTTGTAGGCCTGTGAGTACCTTCTTTCATGTGAACATAAGTGCATTTGTCTTCTTTGGGTTTACGGAGAGACTATTTATTGTGCATCAATTCATCACCTTATCCAGGGCTTCCTGGATCAGAGTCGATACTGTGTTTAGAAATTTGCCATTGATTTATATCATGATGATGTCCGCTTACCCTACTGTGTACATTGGACCCTTAATAATTATCTCTATATTAAGTCCTGAACTTTAGTAAAACACCAACTCGAACAATTGTACGAGAGTGTGTATGTGATGATCTTATTTATCTACCCACTTAATCCACATTATTAATAAACAAAGTAGAAAAGTACCCTATTCTCGTTCTCATAATTCCATGTCAACAAATCAACAATATAACACTCTAAGAGTGAACATACTACCAGGCTCCATAGAGTCAGTGATAAGACACCTCCTCGCAGATAACCCTTGGTTGTCTTGATAGAGAGACTTTATCCTAGTAGAGAGGACTGAATTACCCTATTCTTTAACATGTTTTTGATCCTTTTGATAATGATTGGTTCTATACCATGCTTTTTAGCTGTTGCCTCTATGGAAGAGAATGTTGTGTAATTAAAGGCACCTTCTTTACTGATGTTAAGACTAAGACAGTTTTTGGTACTCCAGGCGGAAATGTTGTCTATGTCTAGTTGTAGATTGTGTGTATATTTTTATTACTTATTGGGAGGGCAAGCTTTATATCATGAACATACATAAGAACTGTGGAGTGTTTGATGTGAGTTGGAAGGCCATTTATTAGAATTAGTCATTTATTAAAATAGTAATTTATTCTATAAAACTGGGAGTTTGGTTTCCATTTTGAATTGTAAAGCAATAATCTAATTGGAGTGTCCCTGTCTTGCTTTATTTATAGTACATATTGTATATTGGATGTTTATACAGCCTCAATAAATAACCTTCAATTATAAAGACTTAAAAGTTATTGTCATCTTACTATTATAAGTTACTTAACACCTGGTATTAAATGCAAATACGAAACAGTTGTTTTCAGCATGTTTTGAACAAACACAAAAGTTAGTTTGTCTAACCAATTTTATTTCTATAGTTTCATTACTTACTGCCAACTTATTAAATTAAAGACTAACCATACAATGTGTGATGTTACAGTAAGAAGTCCACCACAAAATCACCAAAGTATAATAACAGTTGTTATCAATGTCATAAATTTCCTGTGGATGTTGTGCCTTACAGGAGAAACAATGAGAGTGTATGTTTGTTTACAGCATGCTTTGTGTTGATAAAACCCCAAAATAGTTAGTCTTACACACAATAATTAATTGCTTTTAACAAATAGAAACATGCAACAGTAAATTTCATATTTTATACAGGTTATATTCATGGAATAAGTAATTATTACTTCCCATTATTAGGATGGTAGTCAATGTTACTTAAAAGGTATATTCTCTTACATTTTATATGAAATGCTGCTAGCAGCCAAAACTATGTAGTATAATTTTAAAATGATTTAGTGAGATTGAACAGCAATTATGCTTTCCAAATACGAAAGCCATTACTAAAGATTATCAGTTTTTATTACTATTTGTGTGCATGCGCAACAAGCATATATGAGATCATAGAATATCACAAATGAATATTAAACTATTTAATAAAGCTATTAGTAGTAGTCATTTTATATGATATTTTAAAGTTATGAGAACACAATTTACAGGTTAGAGTAAATTCACCATCAACATACACTTGTAGAGGCAATTTCTTTAGGCGATCATGCATTGCCAATGAATAGCTTCCACAGTACAATCTAGGCCAGCATATACTTATAAATGATCATGCGATAATTACCTCGAATCTCTTGATCTGTGAGTGTGTCTCATAGTTCCATATGTTCACGTCACCGTTGTACAAAGAGCACAGAAGCCAGGGCTCTGTCGGATGCTGGTCCACGCACTTTACGCGGTCCGACCTCGCTGTCAACTTCCTCTTGATATCCATGCGCAACGGCTTTGGGAACATAATAACGATACACGTTAGCCACTCTGTTTAGAACACAACGAACACCTATTTCACGAGAATTACATCAACTGGAAGCCGACATTATACGAATGATGACACACTGCCGACAAACATACAACTACGTGGCGGAAATTTGGTCGGCGCACGGGAATGTCAGGCGACACTCTCCCGATGCTACTATTGGGAAATTAATGTTGTTCTTACCATTTTTAATAATTAAAACATGAAAATTTATCATACAGGAACAGTGAAATTGTGGAAGTTTGACAGGGTGGGTGGACGTGTCACTATTTTTTTTTTCATACGCCAATATATTTTCGGGTATCTGTTACCATATAAAATTATTGGTAAAAACCGGTTTTTATATGAAACAATGTTATTTTTTAAATATTAAGAAAAATTATAATAGAAATCTGCTTATTTCATATACCAATGAATAGAATTGAAATTTATAATCGAATTTATGTTTATAACCTAAAAGTGTCTAATGAAAAATTCACACAGAGATCTTAATTATTCTAATCCTATAAATTATAGTTAGCTACATTATTATTTTAAAACCCATTTCGTGGTAGAGCCACGTTATATTCATTGCTCTATGATTTCAGTTAATAATTTAATTATGAATGTGTTTGTTTGTGTTAGAGTACCTGGGAAATGTCAAACTACTTCAGTACGAGATTTTGAACGTAATCCTTCATAGGCCTTAAACAAATGTGCTGCTCCAATGGATCCTCGTCAATGACTGGATTTCACACACTTTTTTAGAAATTTATTCATTGCTTTTGATTGCCCACACACTCGTATTATATGAATAGCGTTAGCTGCCTGTACTAAAGCGGTGGACAAGGAGTTCTATTACTATTAACTTCCTTACCAAAATCCTAATCGGAAAAGTCATATTATACACATACAAACTGCAGCATTTTTTTGTTCCGAGGACTGCAGCACTTATTCAACTATTTCGAAAGACCACAAGTATCAGACACCACCCAAGCATGAAGTAAAGGATAAGCGAGGGTATTTTAACAAAATAAAACCAAATCCAGCTCCACCAAGTTTTATTATAATAGTAAAGTGGCTGAAATGAAAATACTAATTGTATTTATATTAATGTATATACGATACAAAATATACTCTATACGTTTAAACATCAGACAGTTTAGAATTATGCTTATCTTATATAAACAATATACCTAGAAGAAAAGTAGGAATGAAGCCTAATACAATATTACAGACAAAATTGTAATAACGGTCGTATCTCCTTGGAAGTAGTGTCCGACCGATTTTTGGCCGAACCCTCAGAAATTTCATGATTGGCTAAATTTTTAAAAGTTACGTTGAATGTATTAATGTACTTATTTTGTTTTGATTTGGTTTACTGGCAATAGCGTGCGGCCGGCGCAAGAGCAATGTAACCCCTGCCCCCCGCGCGCTCTCGCGTATCCCGTAAGTCGTAAATCGTAAAAGTTCGTTCATTTTCGGTTGCTTATTAAAAAAACCTTTGGCTTCGGCCAAAACTTCGGCCAATTTAAGCTGAAACCGAAGTTTTGGTCGAAGGTGGCCGAAGCCGAAAATGTTCGATCGGACACTACTTGAAAGGTACTTCAGTGACAGAATATCATTACGTGACCATATTTTGACATTATCGTAACGCGTCACGTTTGGTCATAGGGAATAAGGGACCTGCTTTGCAAGCAGTCTCCAAGTCAATTTTCACAGGCCATACGCGCGTGAGAGCTGTAGGAAGACCCACAAGACTCAATTTTCTTATTTGGCAGAGAGTGTAATCAATTTATTATAGTGTAATGGTATGGACCATGGACTGGACCAGAATATATATTTATTCCAAACTAGTCTCCGAACACACTTTTGGTTTTGGAACAGACTTCATTTTAGCTAGTTACATTGCAAATATGTTCAGTTGCACCAATCTGTTACCGAAACCAAAATTGGATTTCGGTTTTATTTTTGTTGTATAGACTAATTTTGGTCGGAAGCTTCCCTAAACATCCGTGACACTTATATATAAAATTGCGTAATACATTTGACCATGTCTAAGTCTTAACATCTTCACCACAATGGGTAAACAGCTTATCTGTAGTATGTATATATAGCCTCACAAAGAAATGGTCAATTTCATTTTGCAACTTGAAGGTTCTAACTCGAAATTTGACTATTGGAACACATTGCTTTAAGAACATCACAGTAAGAACAGTGGTTATAAAAATAAATATGATAATTAGTATCAACTGAAAGAGCAATTTATTATTTGTCTCTACATCTAATAATTGAAAACACTGATTGTTATGTATTAATAGAATGAGTGCTTGAAGAGAATAGATCTATTCTCGAGTGTTATGACAGTTGCCCTAATTATGAAAGGCAAGTATGGCAAAACCAGTATAAAAATTCAGGCAGATGCAGAAAAGATATTTTTTAAGAGAGAATTAAACTCCTATATTGTACTAAAAGATTGCTGGTTGAGCTGGTGGAAGACGGCATTTAAAACGATTTATCGGGCAAACATTTTCATAGCATTGATTAAATGACGCCCATTGCTTTAGTTTTTGCTGTGAGATGCCCACCACAACTTAGTGGGTTGCACCAAAAACCATATAGTCACGGTGGGTTGTACTGTAACAAAATGACATATGTAAACTGATGTAATTCTCGACAGATGCAGCAAAGAAGTTCATATTTCTCTGCCAATCTATACATACCTCGCCTTCACCCCAGCAGGGAAGACATGAACCATTTACTAGGAGTTATTTGAATAAATACAACACAATACTGGTGAAGAGAAACATAAAATAAGATACAGAAAATTAGGATCATTTCTATGTAATTTTGCTGAACCTCTCAGGGATTTCGAATATTTTGAACAATGAAAAAATATATACTATTTATTAAACAAATATCTACAAGAAAGAATAATTTACTGACTACTTTTTCCTCTATGAAAGTGAAATAACAAAAAATAATATTATACATGGCCAAAGTCACATTTTACAGCTAATTGTTAAGACTGATTTACACATTGCGAGTCAGCGAGCAAGTTAACTTGGACAGTTGCAGTATAGCGTGGCTTGCTTGCAAGTGTTTGCACTCTTAGCATTTCGACACGTTCGACATAATCTAACAAAATACAAGATCTTGTTGTCGTGTTTATTTACACTTTTAAAGTTTCGCCACATAACCGACGCAGCGCGACAGCGGCACGGCTTGGGGAGTTGTAATGTACTGAAATACACGGGAGACGCCACACAGTACATCCACGATCGGCGCGACGGCAACGTCATGTCATGTACTCGCCGGCGCTGTAATCGACGCGATTACAAACGAAGCACGCGGTGAGCGAGACGCCAATACGCGTGCAAGCAGGTCATTAGTGTCGGGTCTGGACCCGGCTGTGACGTGTGCGCCGCGCTGTGCGTCCGCCGGCTTTATACTTAACTGCTGTCACCCTGCCAGCACTTAACTCGCAATGCGAGTAGACAGCTATTGTCATCATATAAACAACAAAGTTTCTCATCATGTATGTTGCTACAGGCATACAGAGTACTGCATACAATGCCAGCAGCTGTCTATACCCTAGTCCTTATTCGCTAAGACCAATTAAACACGTATAGTGCGACATGGATCTTTTGACATTTAAGCTTTGGGCAAATAGCCGACGGAGTGCGACAGAAGCGCCCGGCTACGTTCGGTCGTTAGGTTCGGCGTCGCGACGAGTGGGGCTAGTGGAGTTAGTTCCGATTTTGGTCGCGGGCCAAAAGATGCTTGTACGACTATGAGTTACTATAATGTAATGATGATCTAAGGATACTCTAGTGTCATAAATAATACAATTATACTATCATTTCGCGAAGTTATCCATACGCACCGCGCTTGGTCACAACAAATACACCGCCGCGGCCACCGAATTAACCAGTCTTTAGCACGAACAAAGTCCCATTCGACATCATAGTAAAATTTGGGGTGCTGCATTTATTAAATCGAGGGATTAAGTTTACAAATAATACCTAGTCGAGATTATTACTTGCAAGCATAGTCGTGAAATCATAATACCGATTCTTAGTCCTGTTACTCATAAGTTTTATGTAGTTAGGCTCACCATTTGAGTTCTATAAAACAATCGAGTCAGCGATCTCTTAAATTTTTTGTATGCAAATATATCTTTGACGATAATAATCAAAAAGATGCTACATTTATTTGAATGTAATCCAAACATTGTTTGCCCGAGTTAATTTGGTGTTTTGGTGTATTTGTATAAACCACCGCTCAATTATTGCTTGTGCCAATTAGTTATCATCAAAATTGATATTGGCAGGATCAATAGTTAACTATGGAGCCATAGACTATAATTGAAATTGGCATCCAAATACTGATCCAATGCAATATGTCAAACAACTGCGTTACAAAGTTTTGCAAACAGGATCTTTGTAACCTTGACTATGACCTTAATATTAGTTAAACAAGTTAAGACTTCCAATTACAGCGAAACGAACAAATATAAATAGCCATTTATGTATCACATTATAGTAATTATACACTAATTTTGATAAACAAATACAATTTACCCCGCAAGAGTTCGGGCGTGATGGTATAGATAGATAGATATACAATTTAGATTACAATCTACTAGACACAATGATAGTACAAGAAAATGATTCTCCTATAATATCATTGACTAGATAATTTATAACACTCATTTTCTGGGGCACTCATCTAAAAATGAACAGAATATCTTGCAAGTCAATTTCACTAGGGAATGTATCGCGATATTGGCAATAAGGCCATAAAACTTTGGTTTTTAATTTTTGTTATAATTATATTTTTATAAATAAAAACGTCAAGGCAGTAAAATATTTTCGTTCCTTTTTTAGTTGATTTTAAGCACATCAGTATTCTACTTACGCTAATAAATATTTTATAACCACAGATCTGAGATATTAAGACCATAGTTCCTCTAAATGAACTTTACCCAGGCACACTCTCAATTATAATTATTAATAACAATAACAACAAATAATTCTAAATATTTACAAAGTCAGCTTATAATTCATTAGAGTTAGAATATTTGTTATCATAAACACATCTTAAAGTACATGATTTTAATGTGCAGTTAACAGTCGCTTAACAAACCGGAATTATCAAAACTATGCGTCAACTATTGATCAATCAACAGACTAATATACGTGTGTAGGCAATAACATGAATTTGTAAAAAATAAACTATTGGAAAGTCCTTTTTATCTATTTATTTAAAAGTCTATTTATATATCTATTTCTGGTGTTTTAGAATCTGAATCTGGTCAGGGACTCCCATCGTTAACTGTACAAAAAGAAATTTTGATGTTTCTTATCACAAGATATCGTTCAAGCGTGGCGTTGATGCAAAATGTCTAACAACGCTCTAAAGCCACTGTCACATTGTACAATGTTGTTGCTCGCGTGCCACAACCGTGCCGAGAGCTTCGCAGCGCCACCCTCACTTGAGGTAGCTACGGTACAGAAGCGTGGAGTGGGCGGTCTCGCGCTCTTGTTCAAGGAGGAAGACCATGTCCCGGTGGTTGATGCGCTTGAGCCTCGTGCGGAGGGCCAGCTGGCTGCGACCAGTCTGCTAGATAGAAACCACTTTAATTAGTGTCTTATTCAACTGACATCACAAATTAAGAAGGTTTTCATATAGACCAAGATGGAAAAAGTTAAAAAAAAAATTAATTACCTAGACTGTAAGCAAACATCTTTTATATTCAAGTATGGATCAAGCAAACACCTATGGAGAACTATTACAGTTGACACATCTTTAACTTCAAATGAAAAATTGGAAGACTAAAGATAACACTTACGAGTCCGGCACCCGTGAGTCCACTTCCATTAGCCGCCGAGTCCCCAGCGCCTCCGGGACCATCTAGCCTGGGCTTCTTCCGTGGCCCGATAGCCTGTAGAGCAGTCAAGTTGGCCTCGCGCTGACGGAGCTCTTCCAACTCGGCTCTCTGCATCTCTTTGGCCTTTGCCTTCAGCTTGGCTTGCTCTGGGTCCTCGTTCTTAGACCGGGATTTGGCCGCCCGAAGGAGCATTTCTCTTTCGGAATCTTCGCGACGCTTCTTGTCGACCCTGTCGAGCTCTTCAAGGAACTTGAGCTGGCCTTTCACATCCTGTGTCACTTCGTATCGAGAGTCAGTCTGTAAATGGCATTGATTTATAAATATTCATGGGTCCATTTAGTTTTACTCTCCAGAAACATATATTACACAGTGCTAAGTTGTTGACTAACGAATTTTTAACAGTTCGCATTGTATCTATTCGCATTTGCGAGTAACTTGCCGCGTAGCTTGCACAATCCGATAAGTCGCATAGCAGTATTAATTTATATTTATTGGTTTCGGTAAATTGTTTATCGTTTATTTGATTTGCAGTTGTGGATTGTATGGAGTGGATAGTAAAAATATATACATAATTTTTGAAAATTCTAGTCTTTATCAATAAAATAACATTTTTCATATCATCACGCCAGATCCCCTGCGGGGTAGGCAATGAGTTCAGAGATTTGACAGATCCATACAGACCTGAGAGGCCTCCCCCCTCCTCAAAAAACTCATTGTTTTCCTTCAAAGCTTAGAAAAAGAAAAACGAATTCGCAATGCGCTTCGCGTAGTTTCATGATATCGCAATAGCATTAATTCAAGGATATGGGGATAAGAGTAGCAAAAATCTTGGCAACGAGCGAGCATTAGGTTCTGATATACACATATATTACACAATAAGAGCATGTCTATTTGGTGCTATTTACGCATTACCAAGAATCTCGTCATTCGGAGAACTAGTCTTCTTGCGATCTCTTATGTGATCTTGTCGTTATAATACGGACCGGACTGAGGGAAGTAACAACCAATTCTCTGTAACTTCTCGCACCGACCACATAAGGACGTATTGGAAGCCTAGTGTTAAATATGTTCTTCAAACTATCCCACATATATCGGAATGAGTGTACCTTGATGAGATCGATCCTGTGCTGAGCAATGACCGCAAGCTTCTCCACGAGGTTCTTGAGCCGCTCCTGCACGGCATGGCTGATCAGCCCTGCGACTTCTGCCGATGGCTCCTCGATCCCGTGCTTCAGTGCTACGGCCTTGACGCGGGCCTGCATCAGCCCCATTGGAACCAGGTACTCTTCCTTGCAAGACCTAGTGTTATGAGGACCAGGTAAGTCTCTTAATTTACCATAGTGAAGCAGATAGCCACGTGAAATCAACTAAGCCATTTTTCTGTACAAAAATAAGTTAATTTCTTAATGGTTTTACCAGCTATCTGTTTTACCTTCGTGATAAACAGGTACCAGATAGTCTTGAGAAATATTTTGGAGGAAGTATTAATTAAGTACGTGAAAATATATTGTACGAAAAATAACCGTTAGAATTATAAGCATTTACCTGATCTGCGTCCCGATCATTTCCGTCGATCCCAGAATCCTCTGCGTCTCCTCCGCCAAGTTGACGCCACCCATCGCTGCTACATCATTGATGTCGTCATCACCCGCCATTTTGTCATCAACGAACGGCTGTGACGAGAACTGAGCCGAGGATTTCTTCTCTTTCTCTTTTACGAGAGATTTTCCAGGTGTGAGAACGGTGGACAAGGCCGCAGAGGGCACCGTCGACCGTAAGAAGTTGGATTTATTGTTGACGGTCATAGCCTTCCCGCTGTTGACCTTGCTGACGTTGATCTTCGTGTGCAGCGGTATATTTTGGAGCACGGCAATCGTACTTCCGGGCTTTTGATTGCGGAGCTCCGGCTTCTGCTATCAATATGACAGACTTTTATTTAGTTTCGTGAAAAGTGTACTTTGGTATGTGCGTGTGGATTTATTTAAATAATATAATCAACACTTACAGCCTAAGCTGGTAAAACAGTTTTTCACAGTATTCTTTATAGATTACATAATATTATGTTTTGCATATTTGATAGATGTTGGGCTGTTATTACAATGATTCTGGTGACGCCGTCAGGATAGCTCCAAATGAAACACCTAAATTACGCTTTAAGTAAATTACTGGATTAATGGTGACAGAGAGTAATAAATGAACGTGTACTATCCCACTAGGCGAAGGCTTTCTCACTTAAAAAGAGGTGAATATTTCTCAAAGACCCAATTCGTTTAAAATCTCTGGATGGTCTTCGTTAAACCACTGCTTTGGTATGGTCTGCTTTCAAATGATTAGGTCATTAATATTTTCTTATTAATTTTAATTATTTTCTATTAATAAATGGTGTACTCTAAAACAAAAATATTGGCAGAATAAAGAGTACTTATATTATACCTGCCTATAAAATTAAATATTACACTTCTACATTAACCTTTGGGCGTCAAATGTACACTGTACTAAGCAACGAGAATATAATCACTGCGTTTTATTGGTCTTCTAGTTATCCTGACAACTGACATATTAAACCACGTTTAGAAACCTACTTTACCAATACATTATTATATATCTTAGTTAATTCAGTAAACTGACTACAACAACATCCAAAAATATACTCACGATATAAAATTATGTACATAAAGAACTAAAGTGATCAAGGGTGTCTATAAGCTTACTCAAATATTCGGATACCAATTACAATTTTATATGACCAACATTCAAATTAACATGAGACTATTTTAGGATTCATTTGGTACAGAAAACTTTATATCGTGACACACATTTTTTTTTATATACATGCTAATGGAATTAACGATTTTCATGCAAACTCCACGATGGAAAAATGTCGTTAAATGTAAACAAAGTTTTAAAGCCCAACTATAAAGCGTTTTCGTAATTAACCTAAATTCGTTGGGTTCGACTGTACTGTGACTGTAATGTGTATCGTAGCTGTAGTGCCTTCATTCAAACACAACATGTCGACTATTTCTAATATCCACAGGTCATCCTACGCACTATGCGCACCAAAACGGCGAAAATCAGATTACCTTATCATAAGTGTCTCACCGAACTATGAATTTGGCTTCAGTTTTGGCAATTAGCCGCTAAGGAGTTTCGGATTAATTACGATTTCGGCAGAAAACTACAACCGAAACTAAGTTTGTGAGTTCGGGCAGCATTCGCATGGAAACGATCGACGTAGTGGTGGATGTCGAGTTGACTAGACTACGCTCATTCGCTTCTTTCGCGCCCGTCTAACTATCCTGCGCTATTCATTTTCGAGTTAAGGTCAAAGATTTAGAAATTATATTTATACACGTAAAAATGTTACGATTGTTTAGGTTTCGTAGTTTTTCTTTCGGTAGTTTTTAGACAGAAACCAAAAACGGGTTTCGGTTGTAAAAACTAATTTTAGTCAGACGCTATTTATTATGTCATTGCGTGTCGCTAGTCTAGAGTGCTTGTACATATGAAATCAAAAGTGCTGTAAAAAAAAATATTCTAGGCATGCAGTATGTCGTACGCGACATATTCCGGAATGGTGTAATGAATGACTACATCCCATAAACATTATTACAGATAATTAATGACATTTATTTTATGTACTGGATTTAGCTAAACTAAACACCAGCTCCATTAGGTAGCTCTTCGACATCTATAAATCTCTTCGGCACGTCGCACGTGTTAAAGTATTTTTGAGATATTTTTTAGAATGTGCTATAACAGTCGCGCGTTATGATCTATAACAAAAATATCCTTGTGCATTATTACATACTAAGCTAATCGAGAGCCACGGGCGATAACAATACAGTTAACCTCATTTCTCGGCTACACACGCTAAGCAGTAATGTGCGATTGTTTAATAATACGGCTTCGTGTTGCAGTAACACCTAATTAAAAATAGTAATTAAATAACTTTGAATTATGAATGGCTATTTTCTATGTCACCTGTCCTACGAATAATTTTAACTAGAAAAAATTGGCAAACTAATATTCGAATATGGGGACGTCTATGTCCACTCCGAATTGTTATTTCTCCACGTTCTTACTATAGATTCAGCCAATAATTCTTTCAAAACTTGAAAAAATGGTAAATGCTCTTATTGGTGAGCATGAGCCCTCTTTTATGGAAATACTGCATATTGTGTGACGCAATTTCCCTATTCCCCGTTCACAGAAAGGCGGCGCTTACTTATTAAGTAATTTTTTTTTTTTTAAACGTTGCCCCACACTAGGATTTATTCCTGTGTCGTGGGTGCGTTTACAAACATGACAATTCACAAACAAATACCCAGACCGGAACAAATAATTGTGGATCACACAAAGATTTGTCCCGTGCGGGAATCGAACCCGCGACTATTCGACACAGTGGGCGGAGCAGCTCAAGCTCTTAACCACTGCGCTAATTGTGACGATGCATGACGTATATTATAGAAAATCGATTGCTATAATTAATTATACTACACATTTAATAACAAATAATAAATATTATTTAATGATGAATGTGATGATGAATATGACCTTAAAATCGAACGAATGCAAAATATAAAGCAAAAGATGAAGTTACAAAATAACAAACGGTTAAAATCATAACCCTCTTTTGGCATTAGCAGTCGGGTAACTACTACTATGAATGTTTAAAATATCGAAAAGACGACAAACATACTGCAGTCACTAACTAGATCTAGAAAAAGGTCCTCGACGCGTGGGACATAAAACTCAAGAGTTGCCATCCTTATGCCGGGGTAAAAAATTTAATTAAAAATGTTCAATTATAATATGTACCTAATTTAAAAATATGGACATATTCACGTATTTTTACGTATTTGTGTATGTTTTTTGAAATTGCAGTTACATTATACAGTCAGCCAAAGGGTAGTATTAAAAGGCTGCAACAAACTCCGGCGGAGGCATTGCTGGCGAGCATGCTCGCTGCACCCACGGCGGCTGCCATCATGCCGACGTTATATGTGGCAGCTAAAACTTAAATTAGACAGATGCTTTGTTACCGAGGAAGGCTCTACAAGTCTGGCTGGCTTCGATTGTAACATAACCGATTATATAAAAAAAGCTAATAGCTTTACAATTAACTACGTGAATCATTCAAGAGGCGAGAGCTCTTTTTGAATAAATTGTAATGTCGTCTGTGAATCCTTTAGTTTCCTGTATCTCTCCTGACTTGGTGCACCACGTGTCTATAGTCGTACTAAACATTATTTTTTTCCAAACATGTAAGATATGTTTTCTATAGGTTCGTAATATAGAGATGGCAACTCCGTTTTATTAACCAACCTGATTGGAAGAGGACGGCTGCACAGAAACAACGTTAATCGACTTTGTGGTGGGCATGAGGGGGCTTCCCAGAGTTAGAGGTATCACAGGCGGCAGGAGGGGCGTCAGCGTCGGGCTCGAGCTGTCCTCGTCGGTCAGCTGAGTCCAACACCACCAACCCATTAGCACTCACACGTTCACACAAGATGTCACTTCCAAGCCTCACGTGTTATCTAGTGCATCAACGCAGATTAATGCGCATGATAATTTAGCCTGGTATCTGTATATATATACACCCGCCCAATATTTTTGTTCAAGATTTCATCTAGTTTATTTATAATCGTCCAATTTCTTTGGATTTCAAAGATATTTGAAGAGTGAAAAACCCTCAAGCGAAGCGTTACTCTCAACTCGCAACTTACATCTTGTGTCAACCTGTATTTTGAAATCGTGTGATGTACTTTTTTTTAATATAAATGGTATTGCAGTATGTGTACAATAACAGCAAAATATAATTTGACGGCAGCATTTAGAATTATTATTATAATATCTGTAACTGAAAATAAATAAGAACAGATGAGGACGTAAATCGACATTATATCACTGTGTATTTTGAGTTGTGATTAGCAACGGATTGCTCAGACGTTGTAGGGGGAAATGATGCGTAAAATAATACGGTAGCTGCGTAACGTACTGCAAGTGAAAGTAGCAAGTGGTGACTTGAGTGATTCTTTAAAACGAACGGTGACAAGCTGTAAAGGCCTCGCGGCCAACAGCGTACATCACTCACACACACACACACACCACAATGTGATAACAGCGGACACGAGCTTCAAGTCGGTTAGAGCTTCAAACTAATTAATTACCCATGGCTGACTCCGTACGTCGGACAACTGCCTCATAAAAAATGATATTTTCATAAAATAATGGATACTTTCCTATTCACGGCAACCGACAACACCTCGTCAAGTGAAACACTGAATGATAAATTATAATATTATGTGTATAAGGGAACACCACGTATTCCGGTATTGTATTTGCGATAGATACACGTGACCGAAACCCTGTGCACAAAAATATAATAATAATAAATGGAAGGAATATTCGTAAATTAAATAACAACCATGGATCGGTAGTTAGAGATGTATATAAGTCGATAGCACGAATAAATAAAAATATAATTAAGGTACATTTTTATAGTACACACCAATCACATTTCGTCGTAAATATGTGTAACTAATGTATAGACGACATGACAATTTCCATACTGTATCCATAAAGTATAATACACAAAATGTAACTGGATATGTACATTCTTTATAGAAATTGCAAACGTGTTAGTGTTGTGTCTAAGCGAGTCTGACGACTCCTATATGATGAAATATAATATGTATGTAGGTTATGGTATGGTTTATTCGTACCATTTGGATGTTGGAGGCGGCCATCACGGGTTGCGCGGGCGCCGGTGCGGTGGAGAAGGCGACGTGAGGTGCGGGAGGGTTGATGCCTTCGATCACCAGCTCTTTCGTCACTAGCGACTGACGGAGGAGCGGCAGACTTTTCTAGAACAATGACAAAATGGTTAAACTAATGATAGGTTTTTGTTTTATTCAAATTGACACTAAAATTAGGCAAACTAGTTTTGTTTGACTTCTCTAAAGGTATTAAAATGGCACCTCGATATCGAATCTCACTTAGGTGACAGAAATCACTTTGAAACTAATCACACTCGACCTTAGTTTGGTATTCTGTGAACATTCGGGACGAACTTGCGAAGTGAAGTGAGATTCGAATCGACGAGCGTCGCCTTAGAGGTATGTCACGCTATGGGTAAAATTATGTCGATATTATTTGTATGTATGTAAAGGAAACTAGATTTTTTTCATACATAAAATCGTCAAATTAGGTTTGCGGTCACTCTATGGTCTAGTGTTTGGTTCATTTACTTTTGTGAGTTTCATAATATTGTAAATTAATTTTAACTAATCTTAAACGTGTATATGATATAGGTTGAATTGAGTTTTGAATTTAAATTAATATAATAAAATCTTACAGTGACTACTTAAAAGGTCATTCATTAATCACGATGTTTTAGCAACTTTTAACGATTCAAACCCAAGAATGTGATTATTACGGGCATTGTTCGACACTAGACCAACGAGGCACACGCCAGATAACTTGCGAGGTAGTAAGAGACTAAATAGTTCCAACCGATTTTTCCTTACAGACCTCTCAAGCTTCCTTCACTCTAATAGTTCGTCTCACGCTCGCCGGTTAACAATCCAAATGCACGAAATTAACTGGTTCAGCAACGACTATTATGTTAAACTAAGAAATAGTACACTAATGAAAATGAAACTACAAAACATACCAACCTAATAGC
The DNA here is from genome assembly GCA_905147815.2 of Phalera bucephala. Lineage (NCBI taxonomy): Eukaryota > Metazoa > Arthropoda > Insecta > Lepidoptera > Notodontidae > Phalera > Phalera bucephala. The sequence continues at coordinate 1,360,369 of LR990609.1, read as the reverse complement.
AAATGTATTAAACGTAACTCATTTGTAGCTATGCGACGTGCCACTGTCTACAACTTCAGAAGACCAACAATATCAGATATCTCGGACTCAAATTGACGATACCCTATCATGGCATGCACAATTAGACATCCTATCTGCACGTACGCGCAAAATGATATGGCTCTTCCAAAAACTTAGAAACGTACATAAAATAAAAATGTTACGTACAGTTTACTATGCGCTAGTACCACCGGTCCTAGGTTACTGCATAACAGTATGGGGTGGAGCCTGTAAGACAACTTTTATAAAACGAACACAAAGACCGTTACTTAAAGTAATGCTAAGGAAGCCCTTTCGTTATCCCACAAAAAGCTTACATAAAGACTGTAATATATTGACATTAAGACAATTTGTCCTGCACACTTTACTTCGACAGCACAAAGATATGAAATACGAGCCTAATATAACTTCTCCCGTGCGAAGAAATAATAGAATATGCAAAACAACTAACCACAACACTGCCTTCTTCAGTAGTCACGCATGTTTCCTTGCACTCTATTTGTATAATAGACTAAATTCACTCCTAAATATATTCCGAAAGACCTCGTGTCAGTGTAAATCTACAAAAGTACCTATTAAGCTTAAATTATAATGACACTGAATCTCTATTAACAATTGTTACCTGATATTACGTATTGTACTTCTGCAAAGCAAAATTACACATATTCACGCACACATACAAACTTTATACATTCACTTATAAACAGTCATCCACGCACGCGTACACACATACACACACGTTTCACTGAAAATCCAGTATTCACATAAATATCAAATACACCATATTAACAAATACTTACCTACACTAACTTACCGTGGGAGCGACCTGGAGTCATGAAATAAAGGGTTACCCTAGTTTAAGCTCCAGTCCACTCCAAGAAGAATTCCATTCAACAATTTATATTAAATAGTATTAATTACGAATTATTAATGGAAGTAGCATTGTGGTGGAAAATAAATAATTTTTTACTAGCCATTACTTCACATAAATCTCGATACCTCTGAGACGACTTTCAAAATTGCAAATAAATTCGAGCTTCAGAAGATGCGAAATTCTACGATCGAACCTAGAAGTCCCTTACCAAACACATAGTTATAATGTCAACAAGCTCACGCTTAAGGGTTCATTTTACATCCGCATTCCACGGTGTGGCGATACAGACACTGTCGAACTTTAGAGAGTGCAGCGCTCAGCGCGGATTCAGCTTTCGAGATATTAAATCGTTCTTACATAATAGCATTGCTGAAGAGCTTTTATTTGCCAAACTGGACTATCAGTTATTGCCGCTAACAACACTGTCTATTATTTTTAGCATTTACATGTGTGGCAGCCATTAGCCCTAATGATCATGTAGTGCTGTGGTTGTCCTAACCTTGAGAAAGCCAATGAGACACGGCTGCGGGCTCGCATTAAGGAGTCTCTCAAGCCTATCGCAGAATTCCTCAGGCTCCACCTGCGCGTCGATCAGCTCCTGAATGAGGTTCCGCACGTTCCTCTCGACGGACGGCGGCTCTTTGCTGGACAAGTCCAGGAGATTCGCCAGGAAATTCCGACACTTCTCTTTTGTATTGTCTGATGGTTTCTGCAACAGGTGATCTTGGTGTCACTAAATGAAGGAAGTAATAACTGAAAATATTGCTAACGTAACATAGAGCGAGTTTGTAATTTTGGTTTCAATGAACCCACGATTCTACAGAGAATATTATCAAAGCATAACCATATTTATAAGATATAGAGCTTAAGCCGCTCCGCCTACTGTGTCTAATAGCTGCGGGTTCGATTCCCGCACGGGACAAATCTTTGTGTGATCCACAATTATTTGTTCCGGTCTGGGTATTTGTGTATGTGAATTTACATGTTTGTAAACGCACCCACGACACAGGAATAAATCCTAGTGGGGCTACGTTTTTTAAAAATATAATATAATATTTATTTATTTCGCAATTCACAATGTAAGTTACACAGTATAGATCAGCTTTAAACGTAGGTTGTCACTTCATCTCAGTCAGATATATACCAGTACCTACCAACAAAATTCATTAGTTATAGAAATGGCCAAGCCTCATTTTATTCTGCACATTTCTGATCTAGTTTATCGTAATTTAAATAGTAAGCGCCAAGACTAATTTAAGCATATCTCGTAGTTTGCGATTCATAAATACAATTTTCTACTAAATTAAAATGTAATCTAAAATCACAAAACATGATGAAAACATAGGGCATATTACGGAATTAAATATTTGTGTTGCTTCTCTTTTATTACTAATGGTTTCTTTTTTCTGGAATCAACTTACAATATGCGTAACATTGGGTTGCTGAGGCGGAGTCGCCGAGGCCACGCTGACCGCAGATGGAGCCACTACCGGAGCCGCCACCGGCGCCGCCGGCATCTGGCCCGGCATGGGCCCCGGCGCTGCCACGCTGGTCGATACCGTCGCCACTCCAGAGTGCTGCTCGAACAGAACACCTTGTTAGGACCCACGCCTCTCGGCAGCAGCTCGTCGACCCGCTAAGCATACATGCGGATGGCAGCGGGCAGGAAAAACGCTCGCGTTTTAATGTTCGGCGCAAAAATTTCATCTACTAACCAAGCGCTAAAACAAATCTCTCATTACCATCAACATTTTTTTTTTCGGCAATAAGAACTGTTAACATGACCCAATGCAATTTATTTATTCAAATATTCAAGCACATGGTGAAAGTAATCAAAGCATACACAAGATCAAATGTTCAGTGTCCACTGAACTCCCAAATTTGCGCCCAACACTAGAACCAATGAGTTTGTTGTTAATTAGTATTTTATACACAACAATGATAATGTTCAGGTTACATTCTTACCTTGTTAATTACCTCAAAACATGCACCTCCACCATAATTTTACATGCATGATAGGTGTTGAAATTGGACAAACAAATGCAGGCGCACCTCTAAGAGTTTACAAAGTAGGTGTAGAACATTGTCCAATTCCAAGCGGAGCGGGAGGGTGAGTAGCGGAGTGGCTGTGCCTACTTACTGCCGGCACGGTCGAGAGCCGGATAGTCTGGGCCTGCGGCGCCGTTAGAGTGTTGGCCGCTGGCGCCGGGCCCACCCTCAGCAGCTGGTATTGACCATTCTCAGTCTTTAACAACAAATGACCCTGCTGCCCTGGTTGAAGACTCTGCAGTGTTTGCAGCGTTATCTAAAAATGAACGCCTTGTTTCAATTTTTATGAACTCACTCATGATAGTTCAAGTAATTTGTATAAATACAAAAACAATATGGCTTTCCGATAAGTAAAATCTGAGAGTATGATTCTAAAGCAGGTCATTTGTTAGATATAACACATTTAGTTAGAATAAACATTAATTTGTGCAACACCAAAGTGAACAACATATATTGTATTCATAATACTGGTGATAGGCAGTCACTGAAGTTACAGGGTTCGCATGGTGAAAGCTGTGTTTACCATGTATTTTAAGTCGAGCCCGCGTAGCACAGATAGCAGCATTGCACTTAGATTTATTCAAGGTCTGAGGCATACCCTTTTCCAGTGGCCTTATTGATAAATCAAAGGGCAATAATTTGGGTTAGGTATTTTACATCAATTTTTCTTCATAATTGTTGCTTGTTATCTTTTGATTCACCCTTGATAGTGACTTCAACTGCATATCCATTTGGTATGCAAACATTTATACTGTGTGTTATCATATACACTGCATGTTATATATTTTACACTGCAATAAGAATCCCAAGCATGGTTAGTGTATGTGCATGGTGTCTTCATGGATTGATGAAATAATTAACCCACTGTTTGCAAATCAGGCTCAATAGTAAAACATTGATGTGTATCAAAGTTGAGTCACAAGACGGCACATATCTATATAAACTTAGTACACCTTTTTACGAAAATTGCGCGGACGGAGGAGTATAAAATTTCCCACACATATAGTTTATATAGAGAAGGAGTGCAGAATGCTCATATTTTTTTAAAATTATAAATGAAAAAAAAACATTACAAACACTACCATGTATTTGACACAATACACGTAAAATTGATGTTTGTCTTTAATATTATTAGTCTATAGTCATACTAAATGTCAAACCTAATCAGCAAATGATGAAAGAGTAGGTCGAATATCGACCTATGGGCGACCACTAGTATTAATAATAACAAAAAGAGTTTGGACAGAAATGTTCTATAAAATTTATTGGAAAAATAAAAACCTTTTATAAAAAAAAGGTAAACCGACTCCAAAAAGCAAAAAAATGAATATTTGAAGTCGGTGCTGGTTGGTGCAGTCAGTTACTTGGCACCAACTTCAAATATTTATTTTTTTGCTTTTTGAAGTCTGTTTACCCATTTTTTATAAAAGATTTTTATTTTACAATTGTAAGTGACCAGTGAATTATTCTATAGTAGGGTACCTATAGGATTGACGTAATACCCATAATATCTCAATTTACACATGCCTATTGTTTGTCGTTAAGGAGTTCCCTGGTGTATCTTCTAAGTCCAAGGTCCAATGTCAATAAAATTAATATGGGACCACCTTGGTGATATACTGAACCCAATGCAAAAAAAATTATCAAAATCGATCCACAATTGACGGAAATATCGCTGAACATACATATAAAAAAAAAAAAGCATACATACAGCCGAACATAGAACCTCCTCCTTTTTGAAGTCGGTTAAAATTGATTATTGTTGATTTCAAAGACGTCAAATTGATGTTTGTCTTTAATATTATTTGTCTATAGTCCTGAATGTCAAACCTAACCAGCAAATGATGAAAGAGTACGTCGAATATCAACCTATGGGCGACCACTAGTATTAATAATAACAAAAAGAGTTTGGACAGAAATGTTCTATAAAATTTATTGGAATAATGATTAATGTTGATTTCAAAGAGCATAATTCAATTGATTTCGAATAAGGTTATAGGACCTTTATACTAGATATCATCTACAAGGTGTAACATAATAAACGCAAGACCTGAAAGTAATTTATTCTAAATCGGTAACTGAATTGATTCCAACTATTTTTAATGCATCTTAAATATTTTTTAAATTTGCAAAAAATGATTTTACTCCTTCAGTGCGCTATAAAAAACTAAGTTTATTCTTGATTCAGAGCAATAAGGAGATTACGAACGCATTCCTAACCTATATTTCTCAAAATGCACACATACACATACAAGTTTCATTGTTAATTGGGTTATAAAAGTGCTTAAAATGGGGTAAATACCTTTAATTTTGGAAATTTGGTTTTCGTTTTGTATTTATGAAGAAATTTTCTAATCGGGGTGTCTGAGGTCTTGCATTTATTATGTTACACCTTGTATATATTAATACATGAAGCAAAAACGTTGTACACCTTTTTACGAATATTGCGCGAATGGAGGAGTATGAAATTTCCCACACTTATAGTTTATATAGAGAAGGAGTGCAGAATGCTAATATTTTTTTTAAATTATGCATAAATCACATAAAATTAATGAATAAAAACATTACACACACTACCATGTATTTGACACAATACACGTCAAATTGATGTTTGTCTTTAATATTATTAGTCTAAGTCTTACTGAATGTCTAACATAACCAGCAAACGATGAAAGAGTAGATCGAATATCGACCTATGGGCGACCACTAGTATTATTAAATTCCCATGCTTAAAAGCAGCCATCGAAAGCAGGCAATAATATGCAGTGGTGAGACATTTTAATATGGAGGCATGAAGAAGTTATGCTTATTCAACTTATAAGTAGCACAAAACTTTTTGTTCATTTTATTATTTGTTTAATGTTCAATATACCAGCCAAAAGCTACAATGTACTGCTTATAGAAAGGAGATGAACTAACAAGTAGAAATGTAGATAACTGGTATCATATGATTTTCGCTCATAGAAAGGAGCTGAAATAACAAGTAGATATGTAGATAACTGGTATCATATGATTTTCGCTCATAGAAAGGAGTTGAAATAACAAGTAGAAATGTAGATAACTGGTATCATATGATTTTCGCTCATAGAAAGGAGGTGAAATAACAAGAAGAAATGTAGATAACTAGTATCATGATTTTCGCTCATAGAAAGGAGGTGAAATAACAAGTAGAAATGTAGATAACTGGTATCATATGATTTTCGCTCATAGAAAGGAGGTGAAATAACAAGTAGAAATGTAGATAACTGGTATCATATGATTTTCGCTCATAGAAAGGAGTTGAAATAACAAGTAGAAATGTAGATAACTGGTATCATATGATTTTCGCTCATAGAAAGGAGGTGAAATAACAAGTAGAAATGTAGATAACTGGTATCATATGATTTTCGCTCATAGAAAGGAGGTGAAATAACAAGTAGAATGTAGATAACAGATGATTTTCGCAGCATCATTTTTTAAATTATATTTTCGATTTTGATGATTAAATGATATTTTCAAGTATATGCATTGTCTCATTTGTTAGTATTTACAGTAATAAATGACCATACTTGCAACATGAATGAATAGAAAGATACATGGATGAAAGAAGATTAAAATGAAGTGTATTAACTTAAAATAATTGTGATGACAATTTGAATTAGTTATCAGTGAACTGGAGTTAACTTGTAAACATGTGGTTAACTTCAGTTTCCATACAATTATGGTAGACAGTTTGTTCATAGTAAGGCATGTGAAGAATGAAGCCCATGTAACATTAATTGTTTTGCATTCTAGGCATTATGTACATAAAGCTTCTGTCTATAGTAGTGTAGGTTAGTAGTGCAACTTGAGACTGACAAAAAATATGCTATTGCATGACTTTATGTTGAATAGGTACTGGAGGACTGATAACAATTTGTGGAAAGGCATTTTATTTTGAATATTATGCTCAATACAAAATTGTATATTCCGAATTGAGCCAAAATAACATAAATATTCATGATGAATAGGATAAGATAGATTTTTTAAGACAGGTAATGTTTTTGTTGTGGTGAAATATTTCGCAATATCTGAAACCTGATGTTTGTCTTTAGTTGTTCAATATTTGGGGTGTCACTATTTTGTGGTACCTACATATACCTAGTTATCCTGACATAAAACACAAAGACTAGGCATATTGTTTTGCCAAACAAGAGTATGAATCTATACCAGCCAGTTGTCTAACTATCTATCTATCTATATCATCACGCCAGCTCCCTCGCGGGGAAGGCAGAGAGTACAGATTTCCAACAGGCTCTTTCCTTACATACCACTCTAGTTGTCTAACTAGATTGTTTTATTAGCTATTGCCGCACTCCAGTGCAATTCCATATTTTGTCAGACTCAATTAACATCTATATTATATTGAATGGTTTTAAAACATGTGATATTTGGACTAAAAACAATGTTTGTACAATGTATTCAGATGGCAAACTTACTGGGGCTGTGGCCCTGGTACCAACGACTTGAGGTGTCCCGATCACTACTCTCGGGGACACTGTTGCCACAGACTTCTGAGCTGCCACCGCTGGAGCTCCAGGCCTCATGTTTAATATTTGAACATTTGGGATTATAGTAGGTTGAGCGGATCCCAAATTCTGCGTTGTTACAACGACATTCTGCCCACCAGGCTTGTTTAATGTCATCACGTTAGGTATAGAGCCGGGCATGCTAGAGTTGACGGTCATCGGCACGGTCACCATCCCAGGCTGCATGCCGACCTGTCCGGTGCTGGTGCCCTGCTTGATAACGAGCGGCGGCTGCATTGCAGTGCTCTTGCTGCCTTGCGGTAGAACGCTGCTGGCGGAGACGCTTTGCAATATTTGATTTAGAGACGGCGGCTGGCCGATGCAAGCGTTCACCAGAGATTGAGTGTGAGAAGATAGCGTGACTCCGTTGCTGGGGTTAGCCACTGCTTGCGCATGTGTGTATATCACTTTCAATGTTTCATTGGAATTAGGCGCGATACTAGTCAACGAAAGCGGAGTATATATTGACGATGTTGATGCTTGCACATTATTGAACGACACACTAGAGTTTGCTATGAGATTGGTGTGAATGCTGTTCACTATGCCACCAGAATTTATATGGTCCGAGATGTATTTGTGCCCGCCTATAATAGAACCTGCATTTGACGTTATATTACAATTTTGAGACGGTATAATATTTATTAGGCTGTTTTGAGAGATCGCTGATGACACGGACGGGATCAACTGATTTTCCAATGAGCCCACGATCGCGTTCACAGCGTTCTCGTCAACGTTTTTATACAAAGCTTGCTCTAAAAACTCGGCTGACGCCATTTTATACAAATCATCGGATATAGATAACGTTGGATATAAACCGGTGAAAACGATAAAGTACGGTTTTTATTGTCTATTTTAAAGTGTTATTTTAAAAAATAAATGTAAATTATTTTAAAACCTTTAAATTACAATAATTTTAATGGAAGTACATAAATATAATTTATTTTCATAAAATGGCGTCTCTCTGGACCTTCCAATTGGATTGTGTGTACTAGGCACAAAACTATTATATTTGAACTACGAGCAAAAAAAGAATGAGCGTCTAGGCGCTGCTTTATATACTAACCTCCTTGCCAGTTGGCTTAAATATGAAATATGATGAACATTTGAAGAACATAAACTATGCGTAGAACCTTACACATAGACTATCTTCAGGCTATCCAGTCACGATTCCTTTTCAAAGTCGTCGGTACCCCGTGGTACATGCAGAACTTAGATCTCCATTCCAGTCTCGGTCTTAAAGCTATTCTCGCTTATGTAAAAAAGATGACGATACGCTTTTTCGCGAAGGCATCTTGTCCATCGCCTAAGTCCGTTTGCAATTCATTTGAAGATCACACACCGACCTCGAGGTCGAAGAATCCCTTGCCCGCTAGCTGGTGCAGAGCACCACGGCAATACACACACCTAGTATATATGCCCACCCCTATAGCGACAGCCCAAGCTCAGGCCATTCTTTCTTGAGGCACCCTTGAGCTTGTCCCTTTGCCCTTTCGGCTAGAGCGTAGTTGTTGCACGCTGGAAAGCCGTAAAGACTCTTCGACCACCAGCGTAGATACACACGCATACACACACACACACACGCACGCACGCACAGATACACACACTTTTACTGTAATTTCACTGAAATTTTACCCTTATTTCATGAAATTTTAATGTTGTGAATTCTTATGGCAGTTTTTAATAGCAAACTTAGAATTTTAACTCGTCCTTGCGTTGACTGTGGTTGGATCCAACTATCTATCTATTTATCTATAACCTCACGCCAGATCCCTTGTGGGGGTAGGCAGAGAGTACAGAGTTCCAACAGGTTCTTTCCTTACATACCTCTCTGGCTTCCTCGACTCTCATGTGGTTGGATCCAACTAATTAGAAATAAGAGTACTTGCGAAGTTGTACTTTTATTTTTCGGGCCTTTTTTCAGACCGTGATGCTTAATCTAGTACAAATAATATATCGATGGAGGTAAGTGGTTATAATTCTCTCCGGTTTGTATGGGTTTGATTGAGCGTTGACCCTTTTCACTTTGCTTTTCACTGGCTTTTCCATAAAGATTAGGCTAAAAGCATCTTATCTTATCTGGGCCTTTATTCGCTACGCCACATGAGATTCCCCGCAAGTAACGTGTGACGTCATAACAAGTAGTAAACGTAAACACGCTTCCTTGACGAGCCTACACGTCGAATTATCATCACAAAAAAACTCCAGGCTGCCGCCAATACCCTAGGGGACTGGTTCAGGAAGTGGCGAATCGAGGTGAACCCGGACAAGAGCGCTGCGGTGTTCTTCTCCAGAGGTGCCACCCCGCGCCCCTCCCTGATCCACCCCAGAAGGAATCTCGGTCAAGTGATCATGTTCGACCGACCCATTCCCTGGGTCAAGAAGAGGTCAAATATCTAGGGGTCACCCTAAACAATACCATGTCCTTCGGCCCGCGCATCAAGCGAGTCCGTCACCGAGCATCCTTTGTGCTCGGCCGTCTCTATCCACTAATCTGCAAGCGGAGTAAAATGTCCCTTAGAAATAAGGTGACACTTTAAAAATCTCTCTCTCACTCTCACATCGATAGACTTCAAGCGGTTCAGTCCTGCTTTCTCCGCAAAGCCGTAGGAGCCAGTGGTTCGTACGAAATGTCGACCTCCACTCCGATCTCGGTCTCGAATCTATTCGCGCCTATATTAAAAAGGCGACAACTCAACACTTCGCGAACTCATCTTCCCATGCGAATCCGCTAATCGTAGCCGCCGCCGACTACGAACCCGACCCCTGCCGCTACCGCCGGCCGCGACATGTTCTTACCGATCCCCCCGATGCTTTGACATAGCTTCTTTCCGCTCCGGATACGGACGACGACGACGAAGTCGTAGATCCCCTAGCCCGCCGACCAGTGCACTAATTACACCCCCTCCCCCCGTAGCGACTGTCCAAACCGAGGCCGTTCCTCCTAGAGGCGCCCTCGAGTATGTCGCCCCTTACCCTTCTGGCTCGAGCGTAGTGATTGCACGCTCGCCCTTAAGTCCGGTGAAGCTGTAAAGGCCTCACGACCGTATATCACTCAAACACACACACTCACGCGTGGAATTACAAAACGGTACTCTGTATGTCGTATGGAATGTTGTCTACGGCAATTTGTTTTTTAATTTGAGATTTTGCTGGATTCGTTGACAATTTTACATCTGTTTTTTTCGGTAAAGTATCGGTTTTTCGAATATTCGTTTAAACTTATCCAATTTCGGTAAAAATATATTTATATGTGTTTATAACATGGTTTTAAGTATGTGTCTATTAAATACTAAGTAAATAAGTAGGACCTGATATAAAAAAGGCAACTTTAATTAACATTAAACAAAGATCCAAGTTTTAGAACGTACGAATGTCAAATACAATAACCTATACCCACACCTAAACAAAGACTTGTCACACACCTATAAATAGTCTGTTTTTTTTTCTTAAGTGGCCAATTTCATAGTAAAATATCATGTGATAACTTAAGGCCATATGTAAAGTATGTAAGGAAAGAGCCTGTTGGAACTCTGTACTCTCTGCCTACCCCGTAAGGGATCTGGCGTGATGATATAGATAGATAAATAGAAATTAAGGCAATATATTGCTTATAATACAACATTTTGTATTATATAAATATTTTTGTGTATTTTACTCTAATTTACTTAAAAGAACTTCAGATTAGCAATAATCTAACGCCTTTACTATAATAAATCAAATACAATTTATTTAACAAAATGTAGGTGAGAAAAAATGTCAGACCAAAATAACAGCAACGTGGAAGCGATATTACCTCTGCAACGGCTGACAGCAAAGTTAGCGCCGTGCTTGGTGCGCGCCGCCCTTTTATAATATTAATGAAACCGTAACCGTAATGTGCTGTCCAATAGCGCCTCTCCTGACAGGACTCCCTTTTCGGGCTCCCTTACCTCCTTAGGTCAACCTCCAGCATTGGCAAAGAGCATCTCAAATTATACTCGAAAAGCTCCGGCTCCCGGCTGTGGATGCTTGCGTCTTCATCACTAGTGGCTCCTGCGCGACGAAGACGTGCGGCCCAGCAGTTGCAGCCGCGCCTGACGTGCTTGGCTGGACTGCTGCACGTCGCGAGTAGCTGACTTCGTGACTTCAGATGGCAACTCGTTGATTGGATCAACGATCGTAAACTTCTCGCTATCAGGGTCTGCATCTGTGCAACATTACACATTCAAAAAAATAGGGTGTATGCAAATATACACATTAGATACAAAGTAAAAGAAAAGCACTACGTTAAGCATACACGTACATAAGTAAGAGGCACTACGTGAAGCGATAACTTAGTACAACTTAGAATTATGTTCTTAGTCACGTGTATGCAAACATACACATGAGATACAAAGTAAAAGAAAGACTAAATCAGAGGCACTACGTGAAGCGATAACTTAGTACGCAGAAAGGTTAGGCTAGAGGCGCTACGTGAGGCATATCTTAGACACGTACATTAGTAAGAGGCACGACGTGAAGCGTTACTTAACTCATAACTAGTTCAAGCCAGAGGCACGACGTGAAGCAAATAACTTGAAACTAACACAACGGTTGAGAGAAGAGGCACGACGCGAAGCGTACTCTCAACTATAGGACAGTAACATTTTGTCACGTATCCTAGCAGATAGCAACTCAATATCAAAGTAAGCAGCATATACATCAGGAGTCCACTCTCCGCGCCACGGAATTATGTACTCAGCCGCTGCTTGAGTCGACTTCCCATAGGAACCAGTTCATACCGCCCATGCGGCAGTATCTTCACCACATAGACATACAAACTAAACAATGCGCGATATACTTTTGTACAAATACCCGTAACCCAGGAAACCAAAAGTGCTTAGTAATCAGGTCAGTTGTCTTGTCAATTACTTGTCCCAGGATACTCATGCTCGTCATGAAATATGCGAAGGAGACTTAACCTATGACCTTTAGGAATATAACAAAGGTATCGCGATTGTTCACCCGTTGGAGAGTACTTAATGTACAAGATGTCATTCTTAACAAAATAACGCGTCGCATCCAGCCGTCCGTCTGTCAATTTCTGTCTGAGAGTCATAGTCTCATTGTCACTATCCTGAGCTATTTGCGCCCAGTTTAGAGACTTTTGAACCGTGCACACATTAACAGGGTTAAGCGTAAACGTTAAGCATAAGCGTTCCCTTACGGTATTCTAAACTAAAATCCAAATCTTGAAGGTAAACCTATCACCGTGCCACTCTAGATAACAAATCCATCTTACGCTAAGTGCATTTTAATGACGGTGAAGCGTACTCCAACAAGATATGATCCGAAGTGCTGAAGTGCCTTCACAACGGCGAGGGTCTCAAGTTCATACGAGTGGTATTTTGCCTCAGCTCCCTGTGTCAGTTTAGAAAAATATGCTACCACTCGCTTAAACCCACCCTTGTGAATTTGTAATAGAACTCCCCCGTAGCCCACTGAACTCGCGTCTGTGTGAACTTCAATTGGTAGGGAAGGATCGTAAATGGGTGAACAGGTTCGTTTGTAAGACATTCAAGTATGAACTTCCGAGCAGCTTCCTGCTCGGAGCCCCAACAGAACTCTACTCCCTTTGTTAGGCGAGTTATGCAGGCAGTTTTCTGAGCGAAGCCAGGTATATATCTCCTGAAGTAACTGGCTAAGCCCATAAACTGACGAACTTGTATAACATTTTTCGGTTCGACAGAATCGACTAACGCTTTAACTTTGCTATGACTCGGTCGTACCTGACCAAAATTGATAAAACGACCTAACCACTCGACGTCAGTAGTGTGTGAACATTATTTTTTAAAATTAACTGAAGAACCTGCTTTAGTTAAGAGCTGAAGTATTTCCCTTCAAGGATTTCATTTTTGCGAAACATGTATCTACCTTTGGACCAGTCTTCTTATAGAAAGAGCAAGGCTCTATTTTTGTAGGCGTAAAACTAGGTTTCGATATACGAGCATCGCATACTGACTGAACACTGAACAAACTCAGTTTTACATTTCTTACGCATGACTTGAGTGTGCTCCTTAAGTCCACACGAAAAGCACCGTCCTCAAACCTACGCTTTCTGTTTCCGCCATTATGGCTATGTCTATGAAGATTAGTACAAATTACGAACAGAAGTCATAGTTGTACTAGATTTTACATAAACAGAAAAGAATTTAACTAAATCGTCAGGTAGGAGCTTTGCGTTAGTGGCAGATGCTCATATATATGGGTCGGTAAAGATTTTGCACGATCTATCTCAGCACATCAATCGACAATATTATGCAGACTTGATCGAACCGCGATATGTAAATGTTTTGATTTGACCTCACCGTAGTGTTGATCGACCTGATGGCATCAACAATCCTGTTGGTTACCGTTGGCTGTGCTGGCGCACTCATATCCTGGTTAACGTGTTCCAAGCTGCCTTCGAATACTTGCTCCACACGTGACTCGCTGAGAGATGGCGGAGCAGGCGGTAGCGGCGGGTCGCGATGCAGATTCCTTTCCAAACGCTGTGAGCCTATTCACCATCGCTTCCATTATCTGCCTGAACTTACGGTCAGGCGTCAGGTCGCGATATCTACTTGACCGGCGAGCCGAACTATTACGTCGACTGCGACGACGTATTAACCTTAATGGCGACGACACTCACGGTCCGACTTTTTTCCGACAGTCAGATAGACAAAATTACAGGTGGGCGAGATAAAATCTATCCCACTTCTGATTTTGTGTATTTGACTCTAATTTACTTAAAAGAACTTCAGATAAGCAATAATCTAACGCCTTTACTATAATAAATCAAATACAATTTCTTCTTATTTTAATTAATGGCCGCACACTTTAACAGTGTGCGGCCAATGTCAAGTAGTAATAGAGTACAACAGTAAATTGTAAAAATTGGCTTCTTGTCGCCATTACGGCAAAAAACAAAAGCCCAAATACAATTTATTTAACAAAATGTAGGTGAGAAAAAATGTCAGACCAAAATAACAGCAACGAGGAAGCGATGTTACCTCGGCAACGGCTGACAGCAAAGTAAGGGCCGAGCAAGGTGCGCGCCGGCCTTTTATACTATTAATGAAACCGTAGGGATGTGCTGTCCAATAATATGATATATTATTATATTATAATTGGTTCTATATTAGTTTATTTTATCCATTCATTGCTTTCCCAATCCTTGCTCCTTGATCCCAACCGACCATTTTAGTGTCTTTAGTTTGGTTATAAAATTTGGCCACTTCAGAAAAACAGACTTTACCTAGCACCATTCCGATCTCAGCCTTAAATCTGTTCGCACCTATATAAAAGCCGCGAACCCAGTTTTTAGCTGCTGCCGCCTACGCACCTAACTCGCCTCCTATCAGCCGTTATCGCCGCCCGCGCCATATTCTCAGCGACCCTCATAATGCCCTTACTTCCCTCCTATCAGATACCGATATCACACACAGGATTACTCACCGACCTCGCCGGCGACGCGGAAGAATCACTTGCAGAGATGCACTGGCCAGCGGACAAGGGATTCTTCCACGTTTACCACGGCGAGACACCTAATACATGCCTTCTCCCAAAGCGCCAGCCCAAGCCGAGGCCGTTCCTTTCTGAACCGCGCTTAAGCTAGTTGACCCTACGCCCTTATGCCCCCCACTTGAGTAATACTGGCGTAATGGTGTTTATTTTTTATTTTAAAGTTTGTTTGTAAATATACATACAATCAAGTAAAAGGTATACTGTTTTATTTTGTCTGCATTACCTTTCATCTTCTGTACTAGCCATCTATCTACACAGATACATAGATAGAAACATAATCGATGTAAATATCTAAATTAAAAAATTAATAACAAAAATAAAACAAATATAATAAAAAAATCATCAAGCCAGATCCCCTGCGGGGCAGGTATGGACATAAATGAAACAAAAGTAATTGGTAAATCAACAAGTTCTATTTATGAATATCAAATCAATAATCACATGCAAGCCATTTGGTATTGTTAAATGGAAACTTTTAAGTCCACATCAGAACAACGAACATTCTATATTATACCATGTGGTGGCCACACGGTAACTGAAAAACAAATTGAAATAAAAATATATTTCTTTCATTCATTAGTATAAAAATTCCCACCCAAGATGACTTCAGCGCACATCTTTCTCTACAAGACTAGGTCGACTTAGTTTTCTTATTTTCTCAACCATCAGCAATTCTGTAAAAGAAGTTTCATTGTAAAGATATGATTTTTAGATTAAATATTAGTGCTTTCTAATATAGGCAACACATAATTTGATAAACAATTAAGACTCACTAATAGAAAATACATTATAATAACCCTACATTTTATAATGGTCCTTTGGGGCCTTTTATGTTATTTTAGGTCATCATCATCTATATATGCCCTACAATTAAATCAATGATACAAATATTTTATTCAGCACAAAATAATGTAGTACACGTTTTTTTTGCCGGGAAGTCAAAGAGTGATGTTGTCAATTTGTTTTAATTTCCAAAACTTGTGTTATTTCGACTAATAATGTGTAATGTTGGTGGAATATTAACCATTATGTGTTCTTATATGTGCATGAGTGAAGGTAATTGTAACAAAGTGATAAAACGTGCCTTTTCGACTTCCCTTAAAAACGGCCGTTGCAATTGGTATGTAAAGTATCCACCGCTTTACTATCCAGGGTGGGGTACTTCATTAATTTCATTATCATCGTTATCATCAAATTCATCGGGGAGTCGAACTAATTTAAACAAACACGATTATATATTTCACTCGACACTGGCAAAATACACTTGATGATGATGATTGATCCGACCGATTTCGGCCATGGCGACCACTTTGACCCCTAGATTTACATCGCCACAGGACTTTTGCGTACTCGGAGTCCAGTAACGGAAGCGGTCAGATGCGCAGGAAATATTAAGGTGCACAAGTATACGCGCGAGACACAGGTGCACATACTCATCCTTATCCTTCTGGGCCCAGTGGAACGGAGACCGTTACGACCGGAGAAGGACTCAGACAGACGGAGCAGTATCACGGTGAGAAAGATACAAGAAGTCAGTATTTTCTCACACTCCCTTAATCGCCTTTTACAATACCCACGGGAAGATATGGGATGGTGCTATTCTGCTCTGCCGGCACCACACGGAATACACTTATAATTAGTGTGAAGCCATAACTTGAAGAAGAAGAATGTAGTAAACCACAAATTAGAGTTATAAAAGGAGGTTTTGGCGGGAAGTCGAAGAGTGATGTTGTCAATTTGTTTTAATTTACAAAACTTGTGTTATTTCGAATTATAATGTGTAATGTTGGTGGAATATTAACCATTATGTGTTCTTATATGTGAATGAGTGAAGGTAATTGTAACAAAGTGATAAAACGTGCCTTTTTGACTTCCCTCAAAACGGCCGTCGCAATTGGTATGTAAAGTATCCACCGCTTTACTATCCAGTGTGGGGTACTTCATTAATTTCATTATCATCAAGTTCATCGGGGAGTTGAATTAATTTAAACAAACACGATGACATATCTCACTGGACACTGGCAAAATACACTTATAATTAGTGTGAAGCCATAACTTGAAGAAGAAGAAGAAGAACCACAAATTATTTATTTTTGTAAAATAACAATAGTCACATTTATTTTAGTTGATACGGTAATTGTTTTCTAAGATCACAGTTTTATATGGGCCTCCTAACGCATTTAATTGGTAGATTAGCTCTTCCCACATTTCTCGATGAACTTTCTTGAGGAGAAGAATTTATGTACCCAGATTCGATCTGCGGATGGGTAAATATGCTAATTGGGCTGTAGAAGCTTTCGTCCGGTTCATTTTTACTACAAACTAAAACAAAATACTATATTATAAAGTTAAATGTGTACACTATTGTTGAAATTAAAAAGTTCACTTTATATATGAGCCACTACAATTTTCCAATGTCACCGGTTATGAGTAATAATTTATTATTACGACGACGACGCGATGATCATAAAATATCATTTACTTGCATTGAATTACCTTAGCAAGTTTTTAACATGGCCTTTATTTAGCGATGCGCGACTGCGAATGATTCTATTCGAAACATTCGACTTTATAAATCATTCGAATTATTCGAATGATTCACGAAAATTAGTTACTAACTGCCGCCCCATAGACGAAGAATATACCTAGACACCGCATATCGCCACGGTAGCGTGTCAATTTTATGTCGGTGTGAGTTTGTGAATCTGCGTTAGTGTGCGTGATTAGGCAAGTGATTACTAGTACAGGATTTATCGATAATTTATGATTTACAAATATTTACTTTATGCAAAATCGTAATTGACTCATCTTAATTATGATTTCGAATTACTACGAGTAATTTATATAAGTTCACACATACGTATCATAATACAAATCTTAAAGACGATTCTGTAAACATCGATATTAGTATGTACAATTTAATACAATAGTAAAGCCTCATTGGTAATGCGCATAACCATCACAAGGTCATCGGTTCGAATCCTATGTCAGAAAATACCAATTATTCGATAAAAAAATCTAGTCCGGAGTCTGGCACTGTGCTTGGTATAATATCAATAGACTCATCCTCTACTACATGAGATCTTACATTGTTGAACGACAAGTGAGTGTACACAGTACACCACTCCCACTCCCGCTTGGGGAATATAGGCATAGTGGTGGTAACAATTTTTACATCACATTTATCCTACGTTTGCACGTGCGCTTTTTCAATGCACGTTAGTCATGAAACTAGGATATATGGTCAGCGCATATCGCTGAAGTAGCGTGTCAATTTCATGTGGGAGTTTGTGGATCTGCATTAGTGTACTTTAATAGGGAAGTGATTACTAGGACAGGCCTTATCAACGTAAAAGACAATAGATGATTAAAAAACATATTTATTTCACCGAACAGAAAATCTTAAGTTATCTGAGAATCTATACTAAATATGTTCATTTATTAAATAACATTAGTGTACACTGACACACGTGGAATTATATCAATTCACACCATTTTTAATCTACCCCTGCTGTTTGTGTATAAGGGGTTAATTAAAGTTGAATCATTAATACAGAAAAAAACATTGGAGCAATCAGTTCAGTTCAATTTGTGATAATTGAAGATATATCATCTTACACTTTGTTAATTCTGAAAAATCCTTAGTTATATTAATATGCACAAAAAAAAAACTTCTTCATTTTAAGAGGCATCAGATTGAAAAATAGCAGATTTTTTATGTTGCATAATGTGTAAATATATCAAAAGTAATTACTAAAATAACTCGAGTTGTATCACCTGGAGGCACAGATTTGCTACTAGACCAATAAGGTACTTAAATAATATTTTTTAATTCTGAGTTCTTAGATTCACGCGAATATTACACATGAAATAAAACTATTTTTCGGATTTTATCGCGGTTTATTTTTTATTTTACGTTCCCAACGTTTCGAATGCTTTGCAGCACCCATGGTCACGGGAAGGACTGAGGTGTTAGACGTCCAAAAGGCATAGTTGTTCCGGGGTACCCTCAAACTTTTTAATTATATTTTTGGTCCGATCTACGCAGAATGAGCTCACGGTGTCTTGAGGTCTCGCAGTGCTGTTCTTGGTTTTCGATTTTCTACTTGCTAACCGCAACCGCGTGCCGGTGATAATAAAAGGGGAGGTACCTTTTAAACGTTTTAGCACTCAAACGCGGATTCTAAATCACGATAATCAATAGTTCCATCACACGGATATCAACATGCTTTTCAGGGTTCAGATTTATCTACATATGGGCATGGCATACAATGCACCCTCACGGGGTGGAGGGCACAATGCCAACTCATATAGAGTCCAAACCTCTAATCTTTAGTATAAGCAGTACTACCCAAAAAGCAAAACTTCATTTCGCAACCGCGGGTCTATATGCCATCTCAATATAAAGCTTCCAGTGAGGTAAGTAGTTTAATAAGTGTTTTATATCAGGGAAAACGCTATAAAGATGAAATAATCATAAATAGGTCCTACCCCCGATTGGGGAATATCCCACCCCCGATTGGGGAATATAGACGTGACGGTGTTTATCTAGATATTCTATCCTTACTAAATTTCATCCAAATTCGTTTAGTCATTATGACGTAAATAGGAATTGTTAATGTTTCAGTATTAATTTATTAATATCGACAGTAAGCGATAGGCGCTGTAAGACATCACTATTGGAGAAGCGTAAAATAATGCATATTTAAAATACAAATTAAAGCTTTAAACTCACAGTAAATTATCACCGTATATTAATTATATGACGTCAATAACGTATATATTTCATGTAAAATCCATAATTTTGCCGTGAAACTTCCCTATAATATAATAAGAGGCAATAAATACATACGTGTGAAATGATAATTCAGGATTTTTTACTCCTCCTTTGGTTGTCCTTGATTTACAAAATACAGCACAACACGACATATTTAAAGTATATTTACTTAACACAATAATTTTCATTCATATTTTAACCGCTGACCCGGACGGGGCGCATTTGTTATGGCCGAAACATCGGACACAACAGGCTACGAAGCACACGTACAGTGCGACGTTGCCAACTTTACAATAGCTTTCTCATTCACTCAAAATGGTGATCCGTGTAATTGAGAGAGATAAAAGACAATGTGTTGAACGATGACCGGCGGAGCGGCAACGTCGTATGACTCCCTCCAGGTAATTTTACCTTCATGTGCCGCCCATTCGACTTGCTGGGCCGAATAAAAGAATAATGAATAAAGTTCGGCAAACGAATAATGAATTTACCTGTCGGTCGTACCACAGAGTACAAAGGAAAGTTAGTTAGCATCATTCGGCCTTCAGCTTACCCCAACGTCCGCTAGGAGCGCTTTATGTGCTGAAGCACAGTAAGCGCTTTAAAAAAAATGTACTTATAGCCGTTTGTTTCATTCCGGCACTTGATTACCGCGGGCGTATTATATTTAAATCCTATACTAGAAACTTTATTAAGACGCACTTTTAAACACAAACCAGGGCCCTTATTCGCTATGACCATTTAAATACGAAACAAGGCCTTTATTCGCTATGCCACATGAGATTCCCCGCAAGTAACGTGTGACGTTATAACAAGAGGCCTTTATTCGCTATGCCACATGAGATTGATATGACAGATGACATACATTGTCAACTTGACATATAATATAACAGTGCGTGAGCAATACCAAGGCCGTCCGTGGTTTTCCACGTCCGTGATATTTTCTGCCTGGCTTAGTTTGAAAGTAATATAAAAGTAGATTATTAACATCTGTAAACTGTTTTAAGTACCTCCTTGTGTTTTTGGACTGTATCAATAACGTGCCACGTCGACGACGTAGTATTGTTGAACGAATGTTGAAGCATAACAATGTTTTGGAACTAGGTTAGTTTATACACAATAGTATTAGATATAGATACTTTTAATGGATTGAAACTTATTTGCTTGTTCGTAGGCGACGTTAACGTCTATTGCGTTAACGGTTGCAATACATTCTTGAAGAGAACGGTTCTAAAAATAACACACCGTCACGCCTATATTCCCCAGAGGGGGTGGCAGAGGTGTAATTTGTTTAAATTCGGTGGGGTAGAAAACTAGTGTTTAGTAGTAGAATGTTATTTTATGCGTGGGGGGCGTCTTTAGGCGAGTTATTCAGCGAATGTAATAAAAAATAATTTATTCGTGATGGGTATGCTATAATGATCTATCTATCTATACTATCACGCCAGATCCCTTATGGGATAGGCAGAGAGTACAGAGTTCCAACAGGTTCTTTCCTTACATACCCCTTACATACTATAATGTTAATAATTTATTTTTAAATAGACTTCTAATTAATTTAGAGCCATAGATTATAATTGGAATTTTCATATATAAAGTTGCATAACCCATAGAAAGTGCAGTAGCTCCTTTATTATTTGTCTATTCAAATTATTGTATCACAAAACTTAGCTACGAATTTGATAGAGGCATTAATTGATGTAAATAGTAGGTATATTAATTTATGCATAGTTTTCGGAACGAGTTTTTATGACTGAAATGGAATTATTCACTTCCCAATGTTATTTTCACTAGTATTAATGAAGATTCCAACCAAACAATTGTGGATATTAAAATCAAGAATATTGATCATTATTTTACCTATATATTTAAAAATTGATTTTCTTTCAACTTGATGCATATAGCTCCAAATTAATTTGTATTAGCAAGATTAAATTGTGCATTTACACCATGAACATATTCTGAAACAAATTCATATTAGTTATCAATGTGATAATGTCAGGGCAATGAATCTATCTATATCATCACACCAGATCCTTTGTGGGGTCGGTAGAAAGTACAGTTTCAACAGGTTCGTTCCTTACATACCTCTTTGGCTTACTCCACTCTCATAGTGCGTCTCATACACGCTCAACGGTTACAGAGACCCTTGACTTTTCCTTCAAATAAGATACGGTCTATTTGGTAATATAGCCACTACGGTGGTAATATAGCCACTATAACTCTTTCCCGGTACCTACATCCTTCCATATTTACATTGTATAGCTGTTTTGTCATTCTTTCATCTGACATTCTTTCTGTCTGTCTGAACCAACAGAGCATACCCTTACACTGATACTATCCTTCGTACATGCTTGCTTTCTTAATATGCTGTTGCGAAAACAGTTAGTAAGCTTGACTCAGTACATCTTCCGCAGAGCTCACATTTTGACCACATTTTTCCTACTTTCATTCTCCTTCTTACATACCCAGCTTTCGCTGCCATATAACAACGTTGGGACAAGCACTCTGCTATGTATGGCCAGCGGAGCGTTTTGGCTTAAGAGCAGGCTCCTAGGTAGCTTTCTCATTGCACCATTCACTTTGATCCTTGCACTCACTTTTCTTCTGATTCTGATTTATTCACTTGCTCCAGCACATCAGTACCATCCACAGTCTTTGCATTCGTTTGGTTTCTTCCTGTTCAGAATCAGAATCAGAATATTTTTTATTCATAAATACTGTAATGGTTTTACAGTGTTTATGTATCATCAGAAAAGTAACAAAGACTCTACCACCGCTTCAAAATGTCATTCCTCTATTCAAAAACCATAATTTTGGTTTTCTTTACATTCAAATGTAAGCCATTGTTCATGCAGTCGTCTTTCATAACTTTGACTACCTAGCGTTTGCAGATCAGTGGCTGCTGGCGCTATTAAAACCGCATCATATTAGGGGTATCGTTATTCGCGTCCATAGGAGAGTACCCGCAACCACCCTACACGTTCCCCCTGCGCGGTGCCAAATGAATAACAACGCCGGGTCTTAACTGACCACTGTGGGCTAACCACCCACAGCACACTGGCAGAAGGAAATATCTCCCAGTAATCGGAAACCCGTAGTTTAACCCGAAAAACCTTGGCTTAATTGCCTGGGTTACGAGGAAACAAAACCTCTATAAATAAAACCCAATCTTACAGTGATAACGCGCCAAGAGGATGAGTGGCTGGTGGGTGACCAGTTCCTAGCGCAAACCTCGGTGTATCGGGCATCACCGTTGTATCTGTGCCTTCTCATAGGGATGGGCATTACCCTATGAGTGACCTTATATTGACCCTTCTCGTGGGAACTCAATGGAAAAATCTTTAAATAATGACAGTAATCCTCCAAAAACTCTAAGCCAACAAATATTTTATAAAAGCTTCTTCATCAACCGGCCAAGATCTAGTGCCACTAGTGGAACTATACAAGTGAACGAATCTACTATGACAAAAGATCTGGAGATAGAAGAAACACAAACCACAACCCCAGAAGGAAATTGGGAAGAAGTTGCAACATGAAAGAGACATCGTAGTCCTGAAGAACTTTTAGAGACAAACAAAGCAAACTGAACTACTGGTTAGGTGCCCCTGTACCAGTTAGTAATAGTTTTTCTGGTCTTGAAATAACTTCAGACACTACTCCGACTGCACCTAAGATGTCTAAACCACCTCCCTTATTTGTGGATAAGGTTAGTTATATACAACCACTAACTAAAATGCTAAGTGACACAGTAAAAGATGATTATGAACTTAAAGTTCTTCACGGAGAACAAGTAAAAATCCAGCCAAAGACTCCGGAAGCGTACTCAAAGATATACAAAGAACTTAAGAAACATACAAACCAAAAGAAGAGAAAAGTTTCCGTGTAGTTTTAATAAATATTCATCATTCCACAAATATTGATGACATTAAGCTGGCTATTGAGGAACTCTGATATAAAGTTACAAATATTTGGAATATTAAAGACAGAAAGACAAAGAAACAAATCCCAATGTATTACATAGACCTCAAGCCTAGTCCAAATAACAAAGACGTCGACGTCGTTGTTGAACCACCAAAACCAAAAAGGGAAATCCCGCAGTACTTGAATCGTCAACGCTATGGACATACACGTAGATTTTGCCATCGTCAACCCATACGTGTAAAATGTGCAGGAGCACATGCTACTACAAACTCCACGAAAAAAGAACGATCAGATGATGTACGATGTATCCCATTCAGTAAATTAAAGGGATGTGAAGTGTATAAAGAATTACAAAAAATCAGATATCCTGCCTTAAGACCAAAAATACAACGTAGTAAAACTTTTGATACTAAACTAACCAACAATGATACGATATATGCCGCAATTACAAGCGGAGTACTTAAACTGCAAACCAAAAATACACAAATTCTAACAGTCCAAGACCAGCCAAACTCTATACATACCATCAAAGATATAATGCAATCCTTAATGAACCAGATGTTGACAATCACTAAAATGCTGGGAGAACTCATGACCGTTATGCAAAATTTAGTGCATTAAAACTATGCATCTGGAATGCTAACGGCTGAAAATCCAAAATATTGACGTAATGCTCATTTCAGAAACTCACTTTACCAGCAAGAGTTATTTCAAAATTGCAGGTTACTAATTGTATCACACAATGCATCCCGATGGCAAAGCGCACGGTGGGTCAGCAATCTTAATAAAGACAGCTCTACCAGTCAATATCTTTCTCTAGCAATTATCTTCAAGCGACCAGTATTGTTGTAATAGGGAATATGCGTGTATTTTTTTTATAATTTTATACGTAAGATTACATCAATATATAACTGCAAAAATAATTTAAGCGTCAAGCGTGACGTCAAAGTCTATAATAACAATCAATTAGTGAACAGCTGTAGAAGTATTTTATTCTGTAATTTATTTTTATATTGTATTTTGCGACTATTACACAATGGAACAACACTGTGTTGTGCCTAGGCGTAAACATACAATAAGAAATGCACCCGATAGGCACGGACATAAGGAGAAAGTGGTGTAAAATCAGAAAAAGAGACATGGTATCTCCATCAACTTGTTTATATTGCTGTGAAGATCACTTTAACGTAAGAATTAACTTAAATAATTTAAACTAAAATTTTGTCTTTGTGTAAATCGACAACAAAAAATAACAATAAAACTAACTCAATAGCATCCAACAAATATGCACTTGTTGACATTTGTATTGTAGACTTTGACGTCATATTCAAACTGACCAATAGTCTGGCGTTCCAGCGACTTTGAATTTCCCACAAATTTTTTGTACTTTCAATAATTATTTTCTAAATAAAAAAGTAATGTTATAAAAAAAATATTGGTATAGACATTATTCTAATGCGATAAAGTTTGTAAAAAAATATAATTGACCCTTATTTGAATTACACGCATATTCCCTATTGAGCAGAATACTGAATTGACTATCTCAGCCCTATACTGCCCACCGAGGCACAACATCAAAAAATTAAACTTTGAAGATTACTTCCAGTCCATTGGCTGACGCTTCATAGCTGGTGGTGACTACAGTGCTAAACATACTTTCTGGGGTTCCCGAATTATCCTTCCGCGTGGACGGGAACTCCTTAAGTGTATTCAAGCAAATAATCTGAATGTTCTGTCAACAGGAGATGGGCACACAGACCCCAATAAAATACCAGACGGCATAGATTTCTGTGTAACTAAAGGTATGTCCAAAACCTACATCACCTGCAAAAGTTGTTTAGACCTTTCATCTGATCATTCTCCGGTTATTGTGAATATCTCTACTACTCTAACAGAAGAAGAACCTAAATGCGTATTACACAATCGTAAGACAAATTGGACGTTATTTCGGCATCTTATTGATTCATCATTCGAGAAACCAATAAGACTGAAATCAGAACACGACATTACGGTGGCTGTCGATTACTTTACTAGGACCCTGCAAAAAGCAGCTTGGGATTCTACTCCACTGCCTAAAAACACCACGGCGAATCTCTATAGAAAACTATCTGGTAAAACTTCGTAATGACCGCAAGTAAAAACTCGATTAAATTATATTACTAGAGAACTCAAGAATGCACTCGCACGTGATCGCAACAACGAGTTTAAGTCTTATTTGAGAATGTTGGACTCCACTGCAGCCTCTGGTTACTCTTTTTGGAAGGTAACCAAAAAACTTATGCGGCCTACCACCGCCGCGTCTCCTCTACGCATGCCAGATGGAACATGGGCTCGGTCAGACACTAAAAAAGCAGAGGTATTCTCTGCTCACCTTCTGTCAGTCTTTAAACCCCACCCAAACGAAAGTCCAGCAGATCATGAAAAAGAAGTCCACGACTTCCTGTTTCAACATATCCCACAACCATCGATGGAACACGACATTCTCAATTTCACCAAGCAACAAGTTGCATATGCAACCAAAAAATTGACCCTAACAAAGCCCCAGGATATGATTTTATTACAAGTCGTCTCTTAGCGGAATTACCGTACTCTGGATAAATCCTACTTACGTCCATTTACAACTGTATGACTAAACTACTATTCTTTCCGGCTCAATGGAAAGTAGCTAAGATAATAACTGCAAAGGTGTACGAATCGCTACTACTCACTCGCATCCTGCCAATTATTAAGAGTAATCATTTAATACCCGACCATCAATTTGAATTTCGCCAGAAACATGCCACTATAGACCAGGTACACCGACTCACAAATGAAATTATAAAATCATTTGAAGACAAAAAATATTGTGCAGCTGTGTTTTTAGATATATCCCAGGCTTTCGACCGTGTGTGGTGGCATGAAGGGTTGTTGTACAAAGTCAAAACAGTTATGCCCCATTACTTGTACATGATTATCAAATCCTTTCTAGCTGAACGGCATTTTATGGTCCAGTGTGGAAATGAAGTTACAAAACTTAGTCCAATATCGGCAGACGTTCCCCAAGAAAGTGTGATTGGTCCTGTTCTCTACCTGCTTTACACTTCAGATCTGCCCACAAGTTGTACAACTATTACCGGCACCTTTGCGGATGACGCGGCTATTCTAGCCATTCACAGTTAGCCTGACATTGCAGCAAAAATGTTTCAAAACGGTTTAGAGAGTGTAGCTGCCTGGTTGAAGAAGTGGCAGATCAAGCCTAATAAAAGTAAATCGGTGAATGTCACGTTTACACTAAGAAGAGAATCTTGTCCACCAGTCACGCTAAACAACAATGCAATGCCACAAGCTGACCATGTGCGCTATCTGGGCCTCCATATGGACAAACGTTTAACCTGGCAGAAGCATATTTTCACTAAAAGAAAACAGCTTAGTCTACAACTCAGAAAACTTTACTGGCTCATTTGTAGAAAAACTCGGCTTTCACTGGAAAACAAACTCCTGCTCTAGAAGGCTCCACTTAAACCGATCTGGACCTATGGTATGCAGCTATGGGGAACGTCTTCTCACTCCAACATTGAAATAATCCAAAGATTTCAAAACAAAACACTACGGATACTGACAAATGCCCCATGGTTTGTGACTAACGAACAACAACACAAAGATCTCAAAATGCCTACAATCAGAGAGGAAATAGCTAGATACACCAAGTCCTACAAAGAAAGAATTGCAAAACACCCTAATGAACTGGCTCAAAAACTCTTGGACAACAGACAGTGTTTACGTCGACTAAAGCGCAAAATTCCCCAAGACGTGTTTCAGTGAAGGCACATGATTAGTTAAGGATAGGAAATGACACTGGTCGCATTCCTGATCACGTCTCCATAACCCCAACAAACCCACGGCTCAATGTTCCATGGCGGTGACAGCTTGCTGGGAAAAATAAGACAAAAAAATAAATCTGCATATAGTAGATGATTTACCACTAGATCACAGATTATATGCATGAATTTACACCATGACCATATTCCGAAACAAATGAAACAGACACTTCTAGTATTGCTGTAGTATATGAAGTTGGTATGAGAAGTCCATTTTGATGGACACTAGTCATTATTAAAATTTACTACATTCATCATTGAACCTTATGTCCTTGTAATGAATATTATTTTATAAAGGTGTAGTTATTAAATCAGTCCTCTTATACTGCCGATACTATGATGATAATAATAATAATTTATTTGCCTAAAAATGTGGTACCCACGGTATGAGGATGTCAGGTGTTTTAAATACAAGAGACACAGTTATATTGAAATGTTGAGAAAATCCTTATATGTTCAGAAACCTACCACATAACAGACAAGAGCACTTTTGAGTTCTTAAATTTACGCGAATATTACACATGAAATAAAATTAGCTTTTGAATTTTATCACAGTTTATTTTTGATATTTAAGTTCCCGAAACATAATAATTATAAATAAACCACTATAAAATCATTCATCACTTTTCTAGGCCACTTCTTGCATACTCATTATATGCTGGAAGGAAATCTGTTTCTGTTATAATAAGTTCCATACTATGTATTATTCCTATGTCGTTTGTGCATTTACAAACATGAAATACACACACAGAACACCCAGACGAGAATGACCATGACCATAATTGGTTTATTGATTTGTCCAATGCAACACTTGATTCAGTGAACTGAGGTGCCTGTGCTCTAACCACTGGGCTAAGCAGACTTTAAATGATTAATAACATTATAGAAATGTGTGAATGAGCTATGCTGTTGACCGCGAGGATTTTACAGCATCACCAGACGAGAGGGCGAGCGTGCAAACACTACGCTCTAGCCGGAAGGACAAGAGGGCAACTAACTTAACGGCACCTCAAGGAACAACGGCCTCGGCTTGGGCAGTTTCTATGGGTGAGGGCGTATACTAAGTGTCTCGCCGTAGTGCTCTGCACCGGGCGGCTAACAAGCCAGCGAGGTCGGTGTCTGATTTTCTAAAAAATTACAAACTGGCGTTAAGTAGTCTACGACTTACATGTTCATGATGTTATATCATGAGCAAGCATTTATTTATTTCACGGCATTTATTCATAGTATTTCGTCATTAAACATTATGCTTTTCATTAAAGCTCGCATCGTCCTTCATAATATTTATCAATCATAACTATCGGAGTTCTCGAATTATCTTCAACACTGCCACTAGGTCCACTTTG
Source organism: Phalera bucephala (assembly GCA_905147815.2). Classification (NCBI taxonomy): domain Eukaryota; kingdom Metazoa; phylum Arthropoda; class Insecta; order Lepidoptera; family Notodontidae; genus Phalera; species Phalera bucephala. The sequence continues at coordinate 1,331,432 of LR990609.1, read as the reverse complement.
AAACTTCGTCGTTCGTTCGATATAACTGCTCAATTATTATCTGGTTCAGTCTCGTCACTCCGTTCATCCACTTAAGCTATCATCGGGATTGGGTCCCACTTTGTTGTTCTTGCAATACTTGTGTATATTTTTGCGATCGTTCACATAAGAACTTCATTATTTTTTGTTTTTTTTTTCTTATGTTCAAACACCCAAAATTAAAACAAATACCTCCAGATCACTCAAAAATTAGTTTCCCATGAGAATCGAACCCACATTATTTAAAGTCGTGTGATTATCCTAATCACGGTATAAAGAAGTACTTACTGTCTGTGTACTGATTATAGGCACGCCTAGTAAGTTACGTCCAACATACGATCTTCAAAAGTTATTGCACTACATCTGTGGTAAACCAGTGCGAAACCAAAAAATTTACGGCCGGTTCCTATATTCAACTAATGGATAGATTTGCCTACTACGGATACAATTTTGACATATTTTGTATGGAAGATCTGTCAAAATCTGACCTCAAGTTGAATAAAGGAACCGGCCGTTAAGGCTCGCTTAATCCGATCTAATATTGTTAGACTATGTATAATCACAGAAAAACAAATATATAATCGATTCTATAATAAAATCTTGCGTGAACGTTGCGTCGTAATATGGATGCATTAATTCAGATTTAAATTAATATTGACGGGGTGCGTCGAGCGACTCTGTGAAACTTGCTCTTGTTTGTGTCACATACATTGGTATAGGCAGGGAATAAATTCCTTATCTTAATTTTTACCCCTGGTGTTTTTAGAATGCTCAGTTTATTGTATTATTCTATTTGAGTTATTATGTACTGCGTTCTAGAGAAGACGACCCAAGTATTTTTTTGTATTAAAAGTTGGCACTAAGTCCCTTTGTGCCTGGTGCTTCCCACAATGTGACCCTTCGAGTGCTAAGTTTTAATTAAAAACGCACTCTTATATGCACTGAGATACTGTTTGAACAACTACAGAAATAAAAGAATTAATATTATTTATGTTAACACAAACATCTCTGCTAACCACGCGGTCATCAAGTTGCGCGCCATGTTTAACTCGCTTTTTTTAATTTAAATGTAGCCCCACACTAGGAGTTGTTCCTGTGTCGTGAAGATCTGAAAGCGATGAGTGAAGGGGTAAAAATGGGTGATCTAGTGGTAAATCATCTACTATATGCAGATGACGCGGTTTTAATAACGCCAACAGCCACTGATCTGCAAACACTAATCACAGTTATGAAAGACGACTGCATGAAAAATGGCTTACATTTGAATGTAAAGAAAACCAAGATTATGGTTTTTGAACGGGAAGAAACCAGAACGAATGCAAAGCTTGTGGTTGGTAACGATGTGCTGGAGCAAGTGAATAAGTTTGTATATCTTGGATGCGCATTCAGTAAGGATGAAAAATACACCGCTGACATAGAGAGAAAAGTGAGTGCGGGGAACAGAGTGTATGGTGCGATGGGAAAGCTACTTGGAAGCCAGCACTTAAGCAAAAAGGCGCAGCTGGCCATACATAGGAGTGCTTGTCCCAACGCAGTTATATGGCAGCGAGAGCTGGGCATGTGAGAAGAAGAAAGAAAGTAGGATAAATGCGAGCTCTGCGGAAGATGTGCGGAGTCAAGCTGACCGACCGTTTTCGCAACAGCGTAGTAAGAAAGCGAGTAGGCATGAAAGATAGTATCGGTGTAAAGATGAGAAAGGGTATGCTCCGTTGGTTCGGGCATATAGAATTAATGTCCGAAGAAAGAATGACAAAACAGATATACAATACGAAAGTGGAAAGATGTAGGTACCGGGGAAGACCTAGACTATCTTACCATGACCAAATAGGCCGAGTTTTATCTGAAGGACAAGTCAAAAAGTCTCCGTAACCAGCGAGCGTGTATGAGACGAACTATGAGAGTGGAGGAAGCCAGAGAGGTACACTGTACTCTCTGCCTACCCCGCAAGGGATTGGATACCCCGCTTTGGATGCCATAAATACTTGCAGCTATATCAGGGAGTGTTGTTCTGCTTCCAATGTAAACCAGCCCAAACGAGTCCTCCTCCAATGTGGAAGACTCGTTTGGAGTTCTACTTTGCTTCAACTACCACCGTTTACGATATTTGTAGCTGGAAAGTCGCTTCTTACGACCAGATTTTAGCCCAGTTTTTAGTGACGGAACTGCAATAATTATGTGCTCTTCGTCCTCATATGTATACAAACATTAAAAGATTGAAAATTATTGGGATATTTAATTTAGATGTCATTGAAAAAAACACATCAATTTAATTTTTTTTGTCAGTTTTCGTCGTTAAAACCACTTAATCTGATTCTAGATTTTTGATAATAGTTTTGAATTGGTTTTCAATGCATGCAAGTCATGTTTTTTAATTCAAATTCCACGCAGTCGAAGCCGGGGGCATAATCTACAGTGGCGCACCAATTTTTTTTTTTAATTCTTATATAGGGAATGTTATATAAAATGTAATACTTTATAATATGGTCATGAAGGTACATACAGTGTCTGCACTACTTAATTAAGACAACAATTTCGTCAACCCCCTCTATTCATCTGTTTGCGAGCCATTTAACACTTTTGTTTATTTTTTTTTCAGTTTAATTGCGATGGAGCGTTTTCCATTGAAGTCTTCCGTGCCAAAAATGGGGACTACATACCAGTCCGTCTTTAAGAAGGTACCATTCAAATCGTATTTTTTTCGCTATTATTCATAGCAAATAACGTTGCTATCTTTCGGTTGATTTGCACTACAAGATTACGTTATGGTCGACAACCTTAGCCAGTGGAGGCCTACGCTTAACAGTCTACAATGATTGAGGTCGACTGGTGCTTTGCCCCTTTAAAGCTGAAATTGTCATATAAACTAACAACAAAACTAGCCATATTATAAAATGAAATAAATTAAACGTATTACTTAGCCGTGTCTCATACTTTATTATACGTTCGTCTTTGACCATGTGAACTGTTAAACACTCGACGTGTTGTGACGACGTGTGACGTGTGAAACATACCCATAGATATCCGAAACATGTCTATAAATAAAACTAAAAAGGCAATCAAAACTAGACTGTGTATTACAAAAGTTTGGATTATCTTGACGATTGTTTTGAGTTTGAGCAGCTCCTCAATCAGCAATTATTAAACACAATCCTGAATATTACAATTTAAAAAAAAATAATTTGTTATCCTCAAAGGAGCATGTTTCATATTGAATTTACGCGAATATTATGCACGAATAAAATATTTTTTTCAGGCTTTTTTCTTTAAATTTAAATTGTTTTATGGCTTTCCTATATTGTACAAATCTCGAGACGTTTGTCAGACGACTAAATTCTTTGACGACTTATTTGATTTTTATAGTAGATATACATATAAATAACATTGACGAGGTAAATGATGCTATCCTTCAAGAACATTATTGGTTCACAACCAATAACTTGGTGCTTAATAACAAAAAAACTAAATTTATAAGATTTTATTTACCAAATGTGAAAAGTACTGCATGTAAAAAACGAGAACAACGACTTGAGTTTATCAATGATACAGCTTTGTTTAGAGTTTACGCTTGACTCTAAGTTACAATGGGGCCCTCATATTAAGACTAGGTAAACAATCAGACAGCTTACTGATGTGGACACAACGCGGATGGTCTATTTCAGTTACTTTCATAGTGTCATGTCTTACGGTATATTTTTGTGGGGCAGCTGATTCTGATCTATAACTTAGGTAGTCGCGCCCCTCTAAGAGAATTGTTTAAAGAAGCCAATATTATGACGGTCTCGTGTCAGTATATTTATGAAAACATAATGTATACATGAAAAAATATAGATTAGTTTAATCAGCTAGGTGATAGGCATTGCTATAATACGCGACATAGAAATCATTTAGATCAACCGCATTTGCGTCTGTCAAAAATTCACACTTCTTTAGTGGCGTACTGTGTTAGATTTATCTATCTATCTATATCATCACGCCAGATCCCATTCAGGGTAGGCAGAGAGTACAGAGTTCAAACAGGTTCTTTCCTTACATACCTCTTTGGATTCCTCCACTCTCATAGCTCGTCTGATACACGGTCGCCGGTTACGGAGACTCTTGACTTGTCCTTCGGTTAAGACTCGGTCTATTTGGTCATGGTAAGATAGTCTACATCTTCCCCGGTACCGGAAGGATGTCCATCCACTTTCGCATTATATATCTGTTTTGTCGATCTTTCTTCTGACGTTCTTTCTATATGCCCGAAGCATAGCCGAGCCGAGCATACCTATTCTCATCTTTACACCAATACTATCTCTGTGTTAGATTTTATAATAAAATACCTCTTGAAGTCACTAAACTTAGTGACAATAAATTCAAAGCTTGTATTAAACGTGCGCTTAGTAAGCGAGCTTATTATACGCTAGATGATTATTTAAAAGACAACAATACTTGGATAGGGGCTGTACCAGCTCCACTTAATTGAATATTAATAACTTGTTCAGCTATTATTATTTAATATTCCCTCTCTTGCTTCTACTAACTTAGTAAAATTTATCTTTTTTTTCTCATTTCTTGCTCTGTAAATGAGGGAACCATGTAGCCATTCATTTGAATAATATAATTTGTTTAATTTAACCTAGACCCACCTGATAGACCAGCCTACATTGTTCTCCTATACCCCAAATCAAAATGTAGATGGAGAAAGAAAATATAAAAATACTATTTTAAAAGAGTAACCGTGGAGTTTCTTGCCTTTCTCACAGGAATGACATTCCGAAGTAGTGGTAGAGTCTTTGTTACTTTTCTGACGATTCATAAATACTGTAATGGTTTACATGAATAAAAAATATTCTGATTCTGATTCAATTTTGCTGTCTTATCTCGGTGAACTCCCGACATCGTGCATATACATGAGAGATCAATCATAAGGCACCTGCCTACCCCGCAAGGGATCTGGCGTGATGATATAGAGAGCAAGGGAGAGTGATCAATCATAAGAGCCTGCACGTAGATGCACGGAAATAGCTACTTTTTATTTATGATAAGAAAGAGCGTAGCAATCGTATTATCCCGACAATGCCTCGTGTATTTTTTTTTTTTAATAACGTAGCCCTACACTAGGATTTATTCCTGTGTCGTGGGTGCGTTTTACAAACATGAAAATTCACAAACAAATACCCAAACCGGAACAAATAATTGTGGATCACACAAAGATTTGTCCCGTGCGAGAATCGAACCCGCGACTATTCGACACAGTGGGCGTAGCAGCTCAAGCTCTTAACCACTGCGCTAAATTGTCCGTTGCGCTGTATTGTCGGGATAACATGATTGATGATGAGAATACGATTGCTACGCTCTTGCGAATATATGCCATAATTAGTTCTGGAGTTCATACTTCGACCCAAAGGACTGGGATCACGTGAGTGCGTAAGACCTGTTGCTATGGATACTTAAAAATCTCTAAGATTAATCTCCCTACCATGGTTTCATAGCAACGGTCCACCTACAGGGTGTCACGAGGGGGGTAGATGTTGGGACGGAGGACGCAGCCCTCTGAATCTGCGCAGTGCATACGATAGTCTAGTGCTTTCTGTAGTTATTTCCATTCGAGCCGGCGTTCGCACAGGACCTATGCTGTCGCGTGTTTCGTGAAAATGCCTCTCGTCGAAATCATAGAGCCGCGACCGCGCGTCACCCTGAGTCCGTGTTCTAGTTCTACCATAACGAGCGTGTCTATGGTACGGGTTGTAGCTCACCCCAACTACTCATATTGATTTTTTCCCTCGGCTTTAAACCCATCCTGCTTGGTTGTGCTCTTTCACAATCCTTTTGTAATACGGAGAACACTAGTTTTTGTGTTTGTGATATTGTGTGTGTGTCGTTTATTTGGTTTGTTTTTGTTAAGGAAGACATGTAAGTAAAATTTTAATGCCAAGCAACGTAGAAGATGGTCTGATAAAACATTGTATACAAATAAAAATGTTACTCGATTCGCATTTCTTATGTGTACGAATTATTTCCTTGTCATATTAGCTAATGTGAAGATCAACTTGAAATACAACATGCGTTTTGATTTTTGACCGAAATGTGTCTAATATTTTTTGTAATGAATCTCTTGACATGTAAACATTAAGATAATAAAGTATGTTTTTAATGTTACTATTACTTTAATATGACTCTTCGCGATAGTATTAGTAAATATTTTAAATCCGATCATAATATATATTCCAGTGTGAAATTTACGGTTACTTTAAATTATTATAATATTTAGTGGGGGAAAAACGGGTTGAATTTGCATCTTTAATATAAATATACTCACTTAGCTCAAGGCTAAAACCTGAATCGACCAACAAAATGTTGCATGCACATGATTTTAGAACCGACATCAGGTAGCTCCGACGTATGGTGGCCATATAATATAGTCACCGCTTATATTGTAAAATGTCGCATTTAATTATGTATATGTGCATGTTTATACGCTTGGGTAAATGTTACACAGATTAGGATACTAATTTTTTTTTTAATTCGCTACATTAAATATATATTTTTGGACTGTTTGATAAATCGCACATTATTCATAATGCCCGAACGAATGGATAAAATGCCGAATTAGAAAGTGCCATATGATAAAAACTATTGAGATCATCAAATTGCTGGGGCTTTATGAATAACTAGCAGTTTGACCCGGTCGACAACAGCGCCTCCTACCGGGTCTATGTTATATGTTATGTGGATAAGGTAGCTTTCTAGTGGTGAAATAATTTTTGAAATCGGTCCAGTAGTTTTTGAGTTTAATCGTTACAAACATACAATATAATATTAGTGTAGATGTATTTCACATGTCTGTTGGGCAGGATAATGAAAAGAACGTGTATTATTTTTAATTCCCTTAAAACGTGATTTTATTATTATAAAATCAGTACGAATACATACGTACCTACCTCAATAGGTACGAATGGTACTTATATATCGATCTGTAAATATTAAATTATTTTTCAATACGATACTAAATTGTCATTGTCCCCAACCAACCAGACTCCGAGCGTCCATGACGAACTTGGACCCGGCGCTCGCCGGCCGCTGCCGCGACATGCTCGCTCGGCTCGTGCGTTTTGGACATAGTTCTTTTTTTATTTGGAGAAAATCCTGCATTGGACTTTTGAAAGCCATGAGGAAAGCTCGCGAGGTGTATCGGATTCTTACCGACTAAAAACGCCAGGGTGTCCGATATCAGCACTTTGGAGGGGTTTCTAGATCTCCGTATGGAACACACTGGTGCCCCTCTATGCCGCGCTTCGAAGAAAGAGCCCGCCATCAAAGGGAAGTTTTATAACTTGCATCTCCCTGCACCGTTGCGGTACTCGGCATGATGTGGCCCACACCGCTGTGAGCACCTTCACATCACCCTGAGCGTCCTTCACATGTGTATGTGAAGGACGCTCAGGGCCCCCGCTTCCAGCGTCGTTTTCGTCGTCAGCTTCGTGACCTCGAAGCCCCCTATATTTTGGCACAAATTTCTTCCCAATTAGTAAATTTAAACATTATTACTACCTGAACAAACCACTAACATTGCCATAAAATGGTTAGATTAGCGATGAGAAGGGAGCGTGCCGCGGCACCGACCGGCATGCACCAGATCCGATCTGGCCGCGGTTAAACCCTTCACCGCTAACGAGTTATAAACATCCCTTGGTGAGTCATGGGAAAAGCATAAAAAATGTCCCAATAAGTAACAATGTGACTGATGGAAATTACTTTCACAATTTTGCCTGCAATTGTACCATTGTGAATTGCCCAACAATCATGTCCCGATCATGCCCGGACAAAATTAATAATGACAAGCTAATTGTGTTACCAGTGATGATATATGGATCAGAGACGTGGTCTCTTACAATAGGTCTCATAAAAAAGCTCAGAGTTGCTCAGCGAGCTATGGAGAGAGCTATGCTCGGCGTTTCTCTACGCGATCGAATCAGGAATGAGGAGATTCGTAGAAGAACCAAGGTCACCGACATAGCCGTTAAGATTAGCAAGCTGAAGTGGCAATGGGCGGGCCACATAGCGCGTAGATCGGACGGGCGTTGGGGCAGAAAGATTCTAGAGTGGAGACCACGTATTGGCAAGCGCAGCGTGGGACGACCGCCTGCCAGATGGACCGACGATCTTGTGAAAATCGCAGGAAGTCGTTGGATGCAGGTGGCATCGGACCGGTTACGCTGGAAAGCGATTGGGGAGGCCTATGTTCAGCAGTGGACAAGTATAGGCTGAGATGATGATGATGATGATGATGATGAAGCTAATTAGGGCCATGTAATGAATTTGTATCGACACTTCATTGTCTAACACATTTTCTGGTTATTATTATTATTATTGCTTCATAATCGTTAGGCAAAATCATAATGTACCTACATCATGGCAGGCAAAATTCTTGTCTTACGCCTATATTCCCCAGAGGGGGTGGCAGATGTGTACTGAGTACACCCACGCTTCGCCGACGATGTTAGGTCCCATGTAATAGGGGGCTAGCCTATTGCCATATACCGGGCACAATTCCAGACTATGGAATCGTACTGGGAATTTGTCGATTTTTAAAACATGGCTTTGTCGTCCATTTAGTTAGAGCCCCTCCATTAGCGAACGCAACTATTCGGAGTCGGAACGAGAATTTTGGAGGGAAATAGAAGAGTGACGCTCTTTACCAATTTTATTTTTAATTCCTAAAACATTTGTCGTTTTGTTTGTTGGAGTAGGTATGTGTCTACCATTCGTGAATGTGTGAGTGTACAAAACCTGCAAGACCCCGGTATAAAGTTATCATCATCATCACCACCCGAAAAACCTCCACTGTAGGAAATACGCATCCTCCAAAGTTCGCCACGCCGACTGGTTTAGTGCTGTAAGCATCCAGCACCTACTCGCGACCTTCATTAGGTCATCGGTCCATCTTCTACCCTCGTAATTATTTTATTATTGTTGTACCTCGTTAGTCTAAGAGGCGTATAGCGCTGCTCGTGATTACGCGGTCCTGGTTCCGAATCGTAATTTGGGTTTTTCTAACCTAAATTTCTCAGTAGCAGCAATTTTGCTTTGTATCCTAACATCATCTGCGAAATGTGAATGTACACTCGGCACCTGTGGACTTCCCGTTTGGGGAATGTCGGCATTACGGTTGTTTTTCGTCTTCTTCCTTCATTATCATATTTTTATCGAGCAATTAAAAATTAAAGGCACTGCTGCTGCATGCTGCAAAGCATCGACTAGTCCCATATATCAGAACATCACGCAGCACTATGTATTTCTTTTTGTATATAAGATGCCACATCTGATGTTGAAATTGTGATGTATGAAAGATAGTATCGGTGTAAAGATGAGAGAGGGCATGCTCCGTTGGTTCGGGCATATAGAACGAATGCCAGAGGAAAGAATGACAAAACAGATATACAATGTGAAAGTGGAAGGATGCAGGTACCGGGGAAGACCTAGACTATCTTACCACGACCAAATAAACCGAGTCTTATCTGATGGAAAAGTCAAGAGTCTCCGTAACCGGCGAGCGTGTATGAGACAAACTATGAGAGTCGAGGAAGCCAGAGAGGTATGTAAGGAAAGAACCTGTTGGAACTCTGTACTCTCTGCCTACCCCGCAAGGGATCTGGCGTGAGGCTATAGATAAATAGATAGACATCTGATGTTTTTTTTCCGATTTCTTTTTAGAAGCTTTCATTTAACTTGCAATGTTCGTATGTCTGTCTGTCTTTCCGGTTCAAATCTTGTAATCCATTTTTCAAACGTTTGCGGTTATCCGATTGAGGTGCATTTTGGCATACGTGTGTAAGTTCGATGACAATGCAGTGATATGATGGGTACCATAGAACTGGTCTGATGATGGAGTCGGAAGGTAACAACCATAGGAACATGTGAAATATAAAACGTAACCGCCTCGTGTTTAGGCTGGTTAGATTGTTATTGACAAGTACTATACGACCAGATAGTGTTCAGGGTCCGATGACGAGGCCGAAAGGTAGCCAACGGAAACACCCAACTACTTAATATAATCCCGCCGTGTTTGGGCTCGTTGGATTCGTCTTGACGTGTACTTTAGACCCGAATGGTGTCTAGTGCCTGATAATGGAGCCGGACAGAAGTCATAGGTACTTGTCAACTAAGCAACATATCTTGGTTATGGTTTTGCTATAAAAATTATGTATTTAAAAAGGTCCTTTTATAATTTTTTTTGATAATAAGATAAAATTGTTTTCATAATAATATTCCAATCATTTCTTGTGCTAGCTATCTCTTACTTCTGTGTAAGTAGGCGTAAATTCGGTCGAGCTTGTTCTGCTTGTCCTTCGACATTAAAATTTACCAGATGCACTCGATTGTGCCCAGGATATTAATATGTTATCGCTCTTGATCTGTCTAGGGACATTGAGACGTAAAGTCCGAGGTTAGTTGCTACTTTAAATTAGTAATTGAACAGGTTGCATTCTTCAATACCACGGGCTTTAGTGGGTCGCATTTGCGGAAGTGCAGTATTTGAATGCCTATTGTTGATTTCGCCACGTACCTATGTACGTGAGTCGACTTCGTTCATCTGTATAGGTTGACCGATTTAAGGCTTATTTTCCGACACACGCTATAGTATATCATCGACGTAGTAGACTGGCGTCGTATTTGTTAAAAGTGTGAAATCTTTTTAACACTGTACAAATTGAGCTACTGGGAGGTGGCGTACCTTTCTAAGCGATATTTCTGATGTTCCTTAAGGTACTCGTTTATATTTGCCCGTTGCTTTTTTATCCAGTCTGTCTATCTTTCTTTGTTATAATTATATGGGTATATTTCTATAATAAAGGAATAAACAATATTACTGTAGCTTGATAAAGTTTCTCTGTTATATAATTTTCATCCACATCTTGCGCTTTAAACTGTATAGTAACAATGGTTTCCCAGATACGATTGCTTTGTGGGGGTTTATTTCGAGTAAATTTATACGAAAAGTTAAAGATGCAGTGGCGTGGTGTTGAGTGACTCCACAGGCTATGTTTATACACCGTGGGAGTGTCTATATATTTTCTCAGGAGAGTCTTTAATGTAAAGAAAAATTCGAAGCGTAGCGTGTATTGGCAAACGATCTCGAAGTATTGCTCCTTTTGTAGACTTTTTCTGACTGCTCTCTGGGGTCTGGGAATATTCATAATCACTAAATAGTCTATGCTGGCAGTGGCTATTAGGTAAGGGTCACTTCCTTCTCTCTAATATGGTCGAGGCAGGTGATGGCTGCACAAGTAGTCATACTCGTGAACGGATGTTTCTTGTGGAGACTGGTCTAACCAAAATCCTTTAGTATATAATTGTTTAATAATATTATGATATGTCTCATATGTTAGTCGTAAGGCTGGAGCTGGATCGCATATCTGACTTTGCATACTACAAACATGTATGAATCTATACAGAAAATGATGAAAAAAAAAATGAATCGGGAGTTAAACAAAAAAGACAAGGCCGCTGAATTTCTCTTCTCTTCTCAGTGAAGCCCGCGTTTTGATCCGGTCGTAGATTAGTAAGTAAAAAAAAAAGTAAATATGTCTGTAAGTACCCTCGCAAGGTGTATACATAATAAATAATTTGAGTTTGAGCTTATATAAATATGTGGTCATTTCTTGATTATTTGCTGAAATTTTATTATGATTCATAAATTTTATTATACTTCTAAAAGGGCTAACGAAGTAGTTTTGTTGTCTTTGTCGAATTTGAATGACAGCTTGCGTTATATACCTAACAGAGTTATCAAAAATCAAGCAGCTCGCGTCTTTCCCTTCTCATACCCCCGCACCCATAGCGGGTATTATTGTTTCGATGAAGCCTTTAAGGTTTTGCCACATTGCCGACGCAGCGCGACGGGAACGCGACGGTGGCGCGGCTTGGGAGTTGTAATGTACTGAAATGTACGGGAGACGCTACACACGCCCCGTTCGACGCAACGGCGAACGTCACGACCGAACGCAGACGAGCGTTTCTATTACGCTCCCGTCGCGCTCCGTCGGCTATTTGACCAAACCTTTAAAGAAAATCAAAATCATTATCTTACACTATAGAATAGCTTATCATTTATTATCATTAGGCATCTAGTTCGAGCAACGTGCGGAGCACCTTCTCCTCCGATGATATGGTGGATATAACCCCGGACCTCCAGCAGGTGACCGTGGGTACCACTCCGCACGGGACCTTCGACATATTGGAAACCAACGGACGCACCTCTACAGCCAGTAACAACTGTAAGTAATTTTTTAATTACCATTTATCGTCATCTGAAATGTAAAGACTAGGATTCTTTATTTAAATTCACCACATTGCGAGGGATAAGTTAATACGATTCATGCCTTTTAAGTTCTATCGTTTCCATATTTCCCGGCAATTTTGAATTTGGAACTGTTCTATATTCGAATGTGTTTAAATTTTGAATCTCAAAACAGTTGAAAGTATTAGGATTAATGCTATTGTTTAGTCAGTCGACTGGAATCTGTCAGGTTACGTACGAAAATGAATCTTTCTAAGGAAAATGTTCGTGCAATAATTTTCTACAACTTTAGAAGAGGCCTGACACGGCTTCAGTGTTTTGAAGAGCTAACATCTGTGTTCAGTGATGAAGCCCCATGTCTGCGGACTGTCGAACGCTGGTATTTAGAATTCCAGCGTGGACATACTAGTGTTAGTGCCAAATCTCGCCAAGGACGCCCAAAATCCGCCTTCACTGAAGATAACATTGCTGTGAGACATCTAATTCTCGAAGATCGTCATGTGACGTATCGAGAGATAGAGGCTCTATTAGGCATCTCAGGGACAACCATTCAGAAGATCTTGCATAGAGCGCTTGGTGTGAGAAAGCTAGTTTGCCGCTGGATACCGCATCTGCTTTCCGACGCTCGCAAGGCGGCCCGCGTCAGATGGTTTAAGAAAACTCTGCAAAGGTTCAACCGAGGAGAGTCAAATCACGTCTACGACATCATTAGTGGTGACGAATCTTGGATCTATGCCTACGATCCTGATTCCAAACAACAATCTACAATCTGGGTCTTTCAAGACGATCCAAAGCCGACTAAAGTTGTTCGTTCACGAAGCACTTCAAAGAAGATGGTGGCCACGTTCGTTGGAAAAACCGGCCATGTTGCGACTATTGCACTTGAAGACCGTAGAACGGTTAACGCAGAGTGGTATACCACAGTTTGTTTACCACAAGTCATCGCCCAACTCCGAAAATCTAACTCAAAGCGACGCATCATCCTGCACCACGACAACGCAAGCTCACACAGCGCTCGTCAAACGATTAAGTATTTGAAGCAGGAAAAAGAGAGAAATAGTAATTCTTGACCATCCTCCATACAGTCCTGACCTCAGCCCTAACGATTTCTTTACATTTCCTAAAATTAAGAAAAGTCTTCGTGGTCAAAGGCTCCAGTCCGGTGAAGAAGCAGTCGACGCTTTCAATTCAGCCATTTTGAACACCCCCACTTTAGAGTGGAATAAATGTTATAATAACTGGTTTGAGCGAATGGAAAAGTGTATTAAGCTACGTGGTGAATACTTTGAAATACAATAATAAGTACTATAAGGTTCTAGTTGTGTTTTTTTCTTCAAACGACAAAACTTAAAAGGCATGCCTCGTATCATAGTTATAGCAGTTGGTCATTAAATTAAAAAAACATGAAGTTTCATTAATATTACTTTGATGTTTTCTAACTAGCACACTTTTGATACTTAATTGAAGAATCACTACTATCATAGGTCGCGGAAGTCAAAGCTAAATACATATGTAAAATACAGATAGACACGTAAGATGAGTTACGTTTGCCAAATCAAGAGCTTGTTGTAGATAGAGTTATTGCTTATTTGTGATGATACCTAAAATCCTACGTGCTTCGGAGATCATCTTGAAGTTTTTCCCTTGATTAACAATATATGTTAAACATATAACAGACGGTCCGAATTTTGAAGATGTGTTGTACGGTTCATCAATTGAATCAAAGTAGACGACAGTCGACATCGTTGAAAAAAACGCTCACAACATAAGAAAGTTACATTCATATGCTGGATAACACTCATGTTACAAAGAAATTCCTCGCTAATTTTACAAACATATCACATCTCACAAGGAAATAATAATTACAAAATATTTTTATGCGCTCTTCAGAGGATATCAGTTGCTTTTTTGTTTCAAGATCATCATTCTTATCAATTGTGGTTTTCGTGTCAGTAAACGGTTCCTCAATTCCCTGATAACCAACCGTCTCCTTACACATAGCTAACGGGGATTAGTTTACTTGGTTTTTCAGCGTGGGTTTTATAGTTCCATTAATGCTATTTTCTCTATTTTCAAGCTTTCCTGGCGCAGTATTACTTTAGCACCGGTAAGATTATGTTATACATGACCATAGTAATGTAGCTGACTGGCCTAACGTAGTATATAATATTTAATATTCTCGCATATTGCATTGTAGGTTTATTTTTCCGAATGTACCATTTTTACACTTCACATTGCCATTATAAAATGTTTTTTTTAATTCGGCCAACACCCGTACTACTTCGAAATTATTTTCCGGTGGCATAGTTTTATGATCTCGCAATCACTTGTCAATCTCTTAAAATAATATTCGGAATTAAACATTATTACATTGAATTTGGTATGGTGCATTTACGATGGTTAAGTCATATTAACTTATTAGTCTCCACCTATGCATGACATGGGTGTTATAGAAAACAAAACCCGATATCTCGCGTTACGTATCGATACTGTTTTTATCGACTGAATTTAGATTAGATACAGTCGCGTGTAGGCTGTTTAGTGTAGTTTAAGAAGGCTATGTAAACAGTGTTTGTGAGAGTAAACTATGGATCTGGCAGATGAGGCCGATACGGAGCCCCTGGTCGTTGTCGGTGGTGAAGTAGGTAATTTCTCTGTACATTAATAATCTGCAATGGCACATGTGATCTTGGTATTTGCGCGAAGGTAGAATTGTATCGCCTTTTCTAGTGAAATAGTCTTCTATAGATTCTTAGTCATCTGTGGGAAAGACTAAGGTACGTAGTGCATTTTCTACACTAATACCCCTATGGTGATTTCGTTCGGCATAGTAGACGGGCTCCGTTCGGAGTACCCAAAACGATGCGCACCGGTTTCCCTTTCTTTGGTGCTATCGAGTTTATCTTGGGGTGGTATGGGACTGTATGACTCTTAGTATGGAACTTATCCGAGTAAAAACCAATTTACTGACGCTATAGCCGATTAATATCATAGAAGCCTAGAGTAGTGTTGTAAAAATGAGCGCTGAAATCGAGCGTTTAGCGCTGAGTCGACGCTTACAAGCGTTGAAACACGAAGAAGACGCGAGCGTTTTACGCGTCGAATCGAGCGTTTAAACAACACTAGCCTAGACCGATACGGCCTTAATAATATAAATAAGGAAAAATATTCTAATTGATTTTTTTTATAACCAATGGCACCAGTCAACCTTCCCTAGTCAGATAACGTATTACATAGTTAGATTAGATTTTAACCGGTTGTGTTGTTCTCATTATTATACTTATGCACATTTTTATTTTGTCGTTTTATATATTTACCTACTCTACGTACTAATATAAGCAGACAGTCTTTGAAACATTTTCATTAGTTTACGTGATTAACGTATTTAATATCCATTGAATAATTATATTCACTTTGTATCTGTTTCTATATCTACTTAATGAAACCGTCCAACCTTGGTTGTGAGAAACACCTAGCATTGTATTTATTTTGCAAGTAGAAAGTGAAATAGTCCACGTCACTAATTACATCCGTTGTAGGTTTTCGACTTACGTAGTTACTTCTGCGGGTTGGCATGCTATTTTAAAAGTTCCATAAAGATATTGTTGTGAAATGGTAGCTGCTGTGTACCTACCTACGAAATGAAAATAATTACGATTTAGATAACAAATCAAGTTAAAACGTTGCCATTGCCACCAGCTTTCATCCTTTTTAATCATGTATGTAGTGCTACTAATGCGTATACCAGCTATTATTTGAAACATTTTAATATTATTTTTCTATAGTGCCTTTTACAGTAGTAATTTAGTAATGTAAATGGCAACCCTGCGATTCACGCTTGACCCGAAGTTTGGCTTGACGTATGTGCGGGCGGCTGACGCTTCCTCCACCTTCAATTTGCGTCACCTGATTGTCGAGTTGTTTCTTTTGTTTTTCTTATATTCATATTTCCGTTGCGCTATCATCTTACAAATGAGTACTTAGGCAATACAAACTGTGATATTAATTATATTTATAGTATTTGATTCGAAATCGTAATGATTCTAGTCGGACGCACAGTATTTTAGTGTATTTAGTAAGATAGTTGCGGCAATAAATAGTGCAATAAATTGTTGCAGGGGACGCCGTCTTTTTCAACGCGATGCAAGGTGAGTGCAGTGTACTTTATTTAAAAACAAACATATCTACTTTTGTTTTGATGGACTTTAATTTATCAATAACAATGTTCTATATAGAGAGGTCATACCAATAACATAGCGATATTAGATTTAGATCTTGGGCTGTATGCACATCATACATATTTAATAACTGCAATTAAGCCTTTTTTATATGAGTTGCATAGAATGTTAAAATACTAAAATATACCTTTGATAAAAATTACCAGATGAGTTGATGATACATGTGACAACTTATTAGAACTATTTATACATGTGGCTACATCAATATAATTATCTTCAAACAATATTGAGTGCTCACCCGAAGTGATATAGTTTTCTTTCTATAAAGATAACTATTTTATAATATTGGGTAAATTGATGGTACTCAGGTGATGATGACATCCCTGGTATTGGTCAGTATGATGACTTCCACACCATTGACTGGCAGCGAGATATCGCCAGGGACCGTATGCGACACAGATACATCGTTAAGAAAAAACAGGAATCAATATGGGATCTCATAAAGGTAAGTGTCTTATGCAAGTCAGGGTTTCCGTAACCGGCAAGCATGTATGAGAGCGGAGGAAGCCAGAGAGGTATGTAAGGAAAAAACATGTTGGGACTCTGTACTTTGTGCCTACCCTGCAATGGATATGGTGGGATGATATAGATAAAGATAAGTGATTACAATAAGATATTATGTTCTAAAATTTTCTAATCTTAATATGAAAACAATTATAACCTTCATGTTGACATTAATTGGGTAAAAATTTAGATGCAAAAGAAAGAGTAGTTTTACTGCCAACAATTGAATATATTTGTGTTATTATTTTAAACTGGTAATGCAGTCATCATGGCGATATTTGGAGAGGCATTTTCTTTTTTAATTAACGTAGCCCCACACTAGGATTTATTCCTGTGTCGTGGGTATATTTACAAACATGTGAATTCACCTACACAAACACCCAGACTGAAACAAATAATTGTGTGTCTTACAAAGATTTGTGCTGTGTGGAAATTGAACCCGCGACTTTTAGACACAGTGGGCAGAGGGGCTTCAGCTCTTAACCATTGCGCTAAATCGTGCGCCGATGTCCTTAATAATTAATGAATTGTGGTTCACAGTTTTAACTAAAATGTCACACTTACAATAGTATCAGTTTCCTATTATGTCAATTGTTTGCATATCTTACCTTATTCTTAGTTAGGCCTCTACGCTGTAACTATTATTCTGACTAGTTGGTATGAGTCAATGTTGTACTGTATGAATAAATAAAATATGTTCTTTGACAATATATTGTGATAATAAGTTTATTAGTGACACATAATTTTTGTCAACTAGGGCGCTCACGATGCTTGGTCAGGATGGGTGTGCGTGCTCCTAGTAGGAGTATGTACAGGTATTGTGGCGGGTGTGATCGACATAGGCGCGTCCTGGATGACCGACTTGAAATTCGGGATTTGCCCGCAAGCCTTCTGGCTTAACCGTGAACAGTGCTGCTGGTCAGACATTGATACCACATTCGACACTGGAAACTGCTCTCAGGTGAGTAAAATACATAGTTCAATAACTATGCGTAGATAACTATCGTAGTGTCATTTATAGCTATTTAGATGTGTTAGTGGTACATGGTGCTGATGGCTATCATGTCATCTTGGGTTAAAAACTTTGCTCAGATTTTATATCGAAAAAACTTCAGTACAAGTACTGGGGCTGGAATTGAGTCCTGTTGAATAGCAATATGGTCTCCTCCAATTATAATGGGTCTACTAATAGCATTGATGATATATAGGTGTACATCTCTCCACTCCTATTTAACCAACTTTAATAAGGAGGTCCTATGTTTGTCTATATGTATGCATTTTTTATAATATGATAATATATGATCATCAATATTTCCGTCAATTCTGGTCCGATTTTAATAAATCTTTTTGCATTAGGTTCAGTATAGCACCACCAAGGTGGTCCCATTTTAATTTCATTGGTATTGGACCTTGGACTTTGAAGTTACACCAGGAAATTCCTCAACAACAAATAATACGAATTCGAAGATTGAGTTATTTATTTTAAGTATTGTGTTAATCCTATAGGTACCCTACCATAGAACTAATCAGAATATTAACAGACTTCAAAAAAGCAGGAGGTTTACAATTCATCTGGTTTTTTATAACGTCTTTATTTATGATCTGATTTTGATGATTCCTTTTGCGATGTGTTTAGTATAGTTTCGAGGTGGTCCGATATTAATGATATGGGTATTAAAGCTTGGAATTTGACGCCACTCCAGGGGACTCCTTAACAGCAAACAGCGCAAATGTATGAATTCCGTTATTATGGATATTAAATTAATCCTGGGACCTTACTTGGAAGGTACCTTGCTGTAGAACTAAGCGAAACTCATCACTTAAAATTATATAATAAAAATGTAACTTTTAAAAAAAGGTAAACTGACTTCAGAAAGCAATAAATAAATATTTGTTGTTGTGCCATGTAACCAATTGCTCTAACCGGCACCAACTTCAAATATTCATTTTTTAAGAGGTGGTTAACCTTTTTTAATGGGCTAATAGTTCATTACCTGACCTCTATACTTTTAAATACCATTAGCAAGTTTCTCGCCTCCTGTAAGTATTCTGTTCAACCATTAAGATAATTGAACATTAATTATGGAGAAAATTTAGTAGAATCATTCTCTTACTCTATAGTTAAGATATTTTTTTATAAATAAATAATAGTGCTCGGATTATATAAAAAAAGCTTATTGGACATTGGTTTTTCTGGCTTCCAAGCCAATCTATAACATTGCTGACTAAGCTGTCCGCCCTAGTGGAGGACGTGGCCGCAAGTCCTGGGCGGCAGCCGCGAGGGCCCGGGCGCGTACATTATCAGCTACCTGTTCTACATCGTGTGGGCGCTGATCTTCGCCGCGCTATCTGCCTCTCTCGTCAGGATGTTCGCGCCCTACGCTTGTGGCTCGGGTGAGATTTAGCTTTAGAAACAAGCATTATTTTAGGCAACAGTAGGGCTTATTACATTATGTAAATATATAATTTTTATATATATATTGTTATCTTTAATTAGGATTATAGTTAACTGTAGTCTTATGCATTTATTTTTATGCCATCTTAGATATCTTGAATATAGGTAAACAAGTGACTCGACTCCATCAATTTATATTTTTTATTGAGGAAAACATCCATATTATTTATGTTCCATTTTAGTTAGTTTTACCTGTATTTTTTTAAAGCTGTTGTTTTTTTATGTCTATATCTATGCCTTGAGGAGATACTAGACACATTGCCATTTTAGGTATACCTGAAATCAAGACCATTTTGAGCGGGTTCATCATCAGAGGCTACCTTGGCAAGTGGACTCTCATCATCAAGGTTGTAGGCCTGATACTCTCTGTATCCTCGGGCCTATCCCTTGGAAAAGAAGGTCCAATGGTACACATTGCAAGCTGTCTCGGTGAGTCTTACATTTTAGCTTTATTTAGTTTAGTAGTCTGAGTATATTTATAATAAATCCGTTTACTGTATAATTCTTTTACACAATTAATTTATAACCATGATATGTATTCTTCGTCAATAATTCATATGATTACCTGCCAGGCAACATCCTGTCTTACTTGTTCCCAAAATACGGTCGCAATGAGGCTAAGAAGCGTGAGATTCTGTCAGCTGCGGCCGCCGCTGGAGTGTCAGTGGCTTTCGGAGCACCCATCGGAGGTGTACTCTTTAGCTTGGAAGAGGTAAGCATTACACATGGCCTTGATTTACAAATAAAACTTTAATTGTTTAAGTGTTAATGATTTTCTTTTCAGCACTAAATGCTGTATTTTCATTTCGTTTGAGTAGCTACCTAATAAGCGGTTTTCTACAGGTGTCATATTATTTCCCTCTAAAAACCCTGTGGCGTTCATTCTTCTGTGCTCTGATCGCCGCGTTCATTCTGCGTTCCATCAACCCCTTCGGCAACGAGCACTCGGTGCTATTTTTTGTAGAGTACAACAAGCCTTGGATCTTCTTCGAGCTGATCCCCTTCGTCGGTCTCGGCATTATTGGGGTGAGTGGTTATTTATTTATCTCCTAATATTTTGTATTAAGTATCAACATGATGACTATTGCTTAATAAACAAGAAACTCTTAATACAAACGTTTATGTACTGTGCCTGACCAGAATATAAAATAAGAAAAGAAATTAGTTCAAACAATAACCTACTCATCATTCAACCTATTCACAGATTAGTCAAGTCGATAGTTCTAAATATTAATTCCGATCAACTTCTGTTTCTTACATGGTGAAATCAATGCATGAAATCTGAAGAGGGTCTGTCTGACTTGGTTACCAACTTCTTATCCTCCATACGCAGGGTTGCATTGCGACGATATTCATAAAGGCCAACATATACTGGTGCCGCTTCCGCAAGTACTCCAAATTGGGCCAGTACCCGGTGACCGAGGTGCTGGTGGTGACCCTCGTGACGGCCATCATTGCGTACCCCAACCCTTACACACGGATGAACACCAGCGAGCTCATCTACTTGCTGTTCAACCAGTGTGGCATTTCCAACTCTGATCCCCTGTGGTGAGTGTTAGAGTAGACTGTTGTTTATTTTCTTAGGTCCTTATCGCTTTCTTGTGTCCTGGGAGTCGAGCTTGTTTATTTTCAACAGCTTTATAATAAGGTTGCACATATGGGTGTATTATGAGCGTCTATTCATATTTACACAATGTATGGTTTTTTACATAATTTTTTGTAGTATACTATTATTTTGGTTGGAGATCCTTTGCCAGTAATTAGTTATTCTCCCACTCTCATCCTTGGCTTATTCTTATTATTTCGTGACCTCGCATCTAACTGCCCGCATAGGAATAAGGGTTTCATTACCAGAAGCCTTCAGGCATCCGCCAATTCCCTAGGGAATTGGTTCAGGAAGTGGCGTATTGAGATGAACCCGGACAAGAGCGCTGCGGTGTTCTTCTCCAGAGGTGCCGCCCTGCGCCGCCCTAGAAGTAATCTCGGCCAAGTGACCATGTTCGACCGACCCATTCCCTGGATCAAAGAGGTCAAATATCTAGGGGTCACCCTAAACAGTACCATGTCCTTCGGCCCGCACATCAAGCGGGTCCGTCACCGAGCATCCTTTGTGCTCGGTCGTCTCCATTCGTTAATCTGCAAGCGGAGTAAAATGTCCCTTAGAAATAAGGTGACGCTTTACAAAACTTGCGTTCGACCCATCATGACTTATGCGTGTGTTGTGTTCGGGAATTCGGCCCCCTCTCACATCGATAAACTCCAAGTGGTTAAAAACCGCTTCCTCCGTAAAGCCGTAGGAGCCCTCTGGTTCGTACGGAACGTCGACCTCGACTCCGATCTAGGTCTCGAACCTATTCGCGCCTTTATTAAAAAGGCGTCAACACGTCACTTCGCGAACGCATCTACCCATGCGAATCCGTTAATCGTAGCCACCGCCGACTACGATCTCCCCCCCGACCCCTGCCGCCACCGCCGGCCGCGACATGTTCTCACCGACCCCCCCGATGCTTTGTCATCCCTTCTTTCCGCTCAGAATACGGGCGACGACGACGACGTAGTATTACGACAGCGACGGTCCTAAAAGAGGCGCCCTCGAGTATGTCGCCTCTTGCCCTTCTGGCTGGCTAGAGCGTAGTGGTTGCACGCTCGCCTTTAAGTCCGGTGAAGCTGTAAAGGCCTCGTGGCCAACAGCGTACATCATTCACACACACACACACACACATCTAACTGCCTTCACTTTGCCAGTGACTACAACCGCAACTTCACGGACGTAAACTCGGCAATAGAGAAAGCAGCGGCGGAAGACGGCGTGTACCGTGCCATCTGGCTGCTGGTCCTTGCGCTCATTCTTAAGCTGGTGATGACCATCTTCACCTTTGGCATAAAGGTGCCTTGCGGTCTGTTTATACCGAGTTTGGCGCTCGGAGCCATCGCTGGCAGGATCGTTGGTATTGGTAAGTAATGCAGGTTTGCCTAACACACTGTAGCTTGAAGGGTATCGGCTACTACATCGCAATGTAGTATCATTCAATGTTATATCTGTACCTGTCTAATCTGAGTTAAGGTGCGGGTAAACGAATGCGTTGAGCCGCGTCCGCGGTGGCGTCCCCGGCGGCGATTACGGTAGCGACCAATAT
Source organism: Phalera bucephala (assembly GCA_905147815.2). NCBI lineage: Eukaryota > Metazoa > Arthropoda > Insecta > Lepidoptera > Notodontidae > Phalera > Phalera bucephala. The sequence goes on along the minus strand of LR990609.1, from coordinate 1,308,800 downwards.
CTCCCTGTGATTGCGCGTGCAGGACGCAGGACGCGTCGGTGTGTACATTTCCATACAAATATTACTGCAGGAGCTGCATGCCATTGCGAACGCGGCTGGACGTGTTGGTTTGGCCGTACCATTAATGTCAGCATTCTGGTTATCAATGAGTAAACCAAACGGAAACGATTCATTTTAGAGACATAGAAAGACCAATCAGAATCTATAGTAATAGTAATGTGACTGGTAAACAAGAGTCAGTTAATGAACTAAAATTTGTTGATTTGCAAAAAATATTAATATAAGTAGTAGCAATCATATACACCATAAACAGTATAATACATACGGTTGAAACACTAATATTATGTACGGTCGACTCTCGTTAATTCAAACCTGCGATAATTCGAATCTCTCTATAATTCAAAGTTATCATGAGTTCCCCAGAAAATCTCTTTATATTTCGAACTAAATCAATATATTTTTATGCACTTTGTAATTCGAAGGAAAAAATCATCGCTACGTAACAAAACGACGCTTTAATTCGGACTCATCGGCGTCAAACACTCGATAATTCGTAAAGGATCAGATCCTCTAATAAACAAGCCCGAGTAATCCATCGAGTTGAGTATGTGTGCCCGCTGCTGACTAGTTCAAACTTGTATCATCGTAAACGAGCTTTTGTTTTTGTAATGATAAGTTTGACACACACTTCCGCACGAATTGTTTTGTTAAGTTTCAGTTACTCTTAACTTTTGTCATTTGTTGTCATTGTTAAAGAATAGAAGTTAATAAATAATACATAATTGATTATCAACACTCAATAATTCAAAGTTTTATTTCTTTTCTCAAAAATTTAATTCGTAATATTTTAAGAGTCCCTCGAGATTCAAATGAACGTGAGTCGACTGTATAATATTAGCGCTGTTAAGAAACTGTCCCACCGTTGGGCACGTGCCTCCTCTCAAACTGAGAGGGTTTAAACAACTAGTTCGTACTGTATTTTCTCAGCTAGTGCTGCATTATAAATGTGATAGTCTGAGTTTTCGTATTGGCTCACTGAAATAGAGACATAACTTTAAACACGAGCAGCGGATATGAAGCTTTATAACTTATAATTAGAGAGCTAATTTAAATAATCATATTTGTTCCACTAAATAACGTTCATCCGAATTAGATGATTGAACTTGGAACGGTTAGCAGAACCTTAGCTTAGGGTGATTATCTCGTGTTGTGTCCGATTTGCCTTGTGTGCGTCAGGGGTGGAGCAGCTGGCCTACAACTACCCGAAGATCTGGTTGTTTTCTGGCGAATGTTCAACGGGCGACGATTGCATAACTCCCGGCTTGTACGCCATGGTGGGCGCTGCCGCTGTGCTGGGCGGGGTCACCAGGATGACTGGTGAGTCGAGTTAAAGCTCTTTTATCTCGGTATTTCGTCTATTTTAGGTAAACCTTGGTACTACGGATTTTGAATTTTCTACAATGTGCATTTTAGTTTTTTTGATAAGCAGTCCCGATGAGACTTCATAACCGTTCGAAACAGCCTACCTAAAATGCCGTTTGCTAAGGTTTAGATGCATTTGTGAGATGAATGGGTTTATTGTTTCCACGGAATATGAATTAAATAGGACCTTCACCGCTCCACCTTCAAGTCGATTGACTGTACCACCTCCCGCAGTATCTCTGGTGGTGATAATGTTCGAGCTGACGGGCGGGGTGCGGTACATCGTGCCGCTGATGGCCGCCGCCATGGCCTCCAAGTGGGTGGGCGACGCGCTCGGCAAGCAGGGCATATACGACGCGCACATTGCGCTCAACGGGTACCCGTTCCTCGACAGCAAGGACGAGTTCCAGCACACTTCCCTTGCCGCCGACGTCATGCAGCCTAAGTGAGTACATGTCATTAACAGGTATCTTTGGACAGATATGTAGAGCCATTTAATATACAGGTAACACTGAAAAGCACTAATAAATTTATAATGAAAAAAAAAATCATTCTTATGTGTCATAATACATCAGTGCAAGGTTCATTCAAAGCGCACACTATTTCATTCACAAAATGTTGGCTACACCTGCGCTAAATTATTTTACCAATAGCTATTGGTAGCTGCACTAAAGTTAAATTACAGTATATACAAGACATTTATGAAATTGAAGGGAAAGAAAGTACTTAAAGATGAACTTTATAAAAAATTTAAATGAAAGTAATGTACATTTCTTTTGCTGCTCTTGTTTTACATATCTGGTCGGGCTGGATTATACTTAGCAATTAACTTTATTAAATGACTAATCCTTTTTGACAAAAAAAATACCGTTTACTCAGAGTACTATCAAATCTCAAAATATTATTTTTTATTTATATCACGATGCCCACTCTGCAGCTATTGTTAGTTTTATGCTTTTTTATATACTTTTTGGAATCCGTCATACAATTTTAATTGTTTCAAGAATTTTAATAGGTGCGATTTTCAATTCTAACGGGCAGACGTCTTGTAGGGAACAACTGCTTCAAACCCAAAACTGTTATTTGGTTCTGGTGAGGTTCATTTGGCTGACGTCACATTTCGTGTGTGCAGGCGCAATGAGACGCTGTCAGTGATCACTCAGGACTCGATGACCGTGGACGACGTTGAGGCGCTGCTCAAGGAGACGGAGCACAACGGGTACCCCGTGGTGGTATCCAAGGAGTCGCAGTACCTCGTCGGGTTCGTGCTGCGCAGGGACCTCAACCTTGCTATAGGTGAGTTTGCATGGATACATGTTGTTCCATGTTTAAGAAGAATTGAGTGCTGCACACTTCCTTCTCTTGCATTCTAAGCAATAGTTCAGTCTTCTATATACCGATTATTATTACTTTAGGAAAATGTTTATCAAGAGTTTTTTTTATTAACTCCATCCATTCTCATTCTACCAGTTTATTCCGATCTTTCTTATCTTAACCATCTTATTTACCATTCTTGTTGCTATTGACGTACTCTTCTGCGTTACATATCTTCTCTCACATGTGGCGTTGTCGCCCTGAGTCGTTTGTACGAGTCGCCCCGAGTTGATTGGACTTTAATACATCCCATCGTTTAGCGAACGCCCGTCGCACCATGGAGGGTATAACCGGGCAGTCCATGGTGCTGTTCGCGGCAGCGGGCCTGCAGCCGCTGCCGCCGCCCAACTCGCTGTACCTCAACCGCATCCTGGACATGGCGCCCATCACGGTGACCGACCAGACGCCCATGGAGACCGTGGTCGACATGTTCCGCAAGCTGGGCCTCCGGCAGACCCTCGTCACGCACAATGGGTGAGTTGGTAGATGCAGTTATAATTAGAAAGTTGAGAGTGCTGTTTGGGCCTATGAGTATAAATGATTTTATTACTTTGACCACAAAGAGTTATTATTTTCTAATGGTATTTGCCAATTAGGTTGGGGATGTGAGGTCTATCTATCTATCTATATATAACCTCACGCCAGATCCCTTGCGGGGTAGGCAGAGAGTACAGAGTTCCAACAGGTTCTTTCCTTACATACCTCTCTGGCTTCCTCGACTCTCATAGTTCGTCTCATACACGCTCGCCGGTTACGGAGACTCTTGACTTTTCCATCAGATAAGACTCGGTTTATTTGGTCGTGGTAAGATAGTCTAGGTCTTCCCCGGTACCTGCATCCTTCCACTTTCACATTGTATATCTGTTTTGTCATTCTTTCCTCTGGCATTCTTTCTATATGCCCGAACCAACGGAGCATGCCCTTTCTCATCTTTACACCGATACTATCTTTCATACCTACTCGCTGTCTTACTATGCTGTTGCTAATGCGGTCGGTCAGCTTCACTCCGCACATCTTCCGCAGAGCTCGCATTTCTACCGCATTTATCCTACTTTCATTCTCCTTCTTACATACCCAGCTCTCGCTACCATATAACAGCGTTGGGACAAGAACTCCGTTATGTATGGCCAGCTGCGCCTTATGGCTTAAGTGCAGGCTCCCGAGTAGCTTTCCCATCGCACCATTCACTCTGTTCCCTGCACTCACTCTTCTCTCTATGTCAGCGGTGTATTTCCCATCCTTACTGAAGGCGCATCCAAGATATACAAACTCATTCACTTGCTCCAGCACATCGTTACCAACCACAATCCTTACATTCGTTCTGGTTTCTTCCCTTTCAAAAACCATAATCTTGGTTTTCTTCACATTCAAGTGTAAGCCATTGATCATGCAGTCGTCTTTCATAACTGTGACTAGTGTTTGCAGAGATGTGAGGTAAACATTAAATTGTCGTAAGAGCTTAGGGTTTATCAAACCTGTCCAGCGATGGATACAGGGCATATGCGGGCTACTTTCTCTGAGCCCGCGGTCATCGGTATCGTATTTCCAGCCGTCTACTGGGCGTTATCACAAAGAAGGACGTGCTACGTCACGTCAAGTCCATGGACAACGAGGACCCCAGCTCGGTGTTGTTCAACTGAGGGTCGGAGTGCAGCGGGGTCGAGGCGCACGAGCCCTGCGAAGAAACCGCGTGTTAGACGCGCCCCGACCACTTGTCGAGCCAATTATACTGTTAGTACGTAAAAGTGTAGAATAATAAAATTTACAATTATTATACATCATAACTATTATGTATAGACATTGTCTAACTTTTGTATATCGACGCGTTTCCGTTGTGCGATCGTTACCATAATACAAGTGGTACAAAAATATTTCCTCGTCGGGAGCGTTACTTTGTGTTAAAATTTTGAGCAAATATTTCTCGATTGTAGGAGGCCCTGTTGGTCGTATATGATAAGAGCCAGCGATTTAGACGCGAATGATTTCAATGTCTTTACTGATTCTTCGAACTCTTCGATTAGTCTGTGAGAATCGTGAATGATCAGAGGGAACTGAAATGAACTTTAACTGTGCGTCGTTGTTGGCTAATGTATACATATACCCGTGATATGTGCATTTACCTGTTATTATAAAGGCGTCACATTCACGGAGTAGTAATCTTGCATAACGCAAACGCGTCGTCTATAGAGATATTATTATGAGATTTGTATGTAATTGTTATGGAAACCTGGCAACTGCGTACACGCAATTACTGTACTGTCTGTTTGTATATTTTGCACGAGATATCGTCCTTTTTTAATTTATTGAGAGTTGTTTTTAATGCTCGTGACAATATCACAATCGGCAAGTATTAGCGTTGTTGACCAACACAACGGGTAGTGAGGACCTTCTTATAGTTTTGCTATATTTATTTTATGTTTAAGACAGTGTAATATCACAATTTTTATAATATTTTACATAAAATATAAATATTGTAATGAAATAACGCAATAAACCTGTTTTTTTTTGTATGGGACGGTAAGTTTATACTGTTTTATTTTGTATAGTTCGCTCCAAATGTTTTAGTAAGATGTATTTCTTCATATGAATTGATGATGAACAAAGATGTGTATACTTTTATCAATTTATTAAACGTCTAATTTATTTTATTTTGAATAATCTAAATTATTATATGTAAATAATGTATTATGAAGCATAATGTCAAAATATCTCATTTTAAGTAGCTCATTTAGTATCAATGTATTATTTTATTATTGTTTTTAATTATATAATTAAGTTCAATCTGGTTTTTAGGCAATACTGATAATGTTAGCATGTTTTTTATGCATATAGATTATATTTTATCATCAGTGGTAACGCATCACGTTCCAGAGGAGAGCAAGAAGCCCCCAGCTCATATTGCAATTGCTTAGTTTTGATGCGCTTGTAATCAAATTTATCTGAACGAAGATTGCACTTGCTTTGGGCATAGTTTACGAACATTTAAGGTTAATCCATAACAGTGGAATAAACAGCGCATGGGGGTCTCACGTCTGTTCAAAGTTATTATTTCACACCCGGTACAGACGAGAGGTTGCCTTCTAACAGTGCTTATTGTTTGCATAGTCCTAAGCCTAGTTATCACACTCTACATCCAACTTGACGTGTACATAAACCTTTTATTATAATGTAAATACGAATCTTATTGAATGTTATCTAATAATTTATTACAACAAGACTTGGTCTCGCCTCTGTATCAACTCTCATATTGAACATTTAATGAGCCAAGAGACCAAACTCGGAGAGCATGAATTTATGTATTGATACAGGGATGCTGCTGTAAATCTATGGATTTTATTCTACATAAGGTGTAAGTAAATGACGCAAGATCTTAAATACGCCAATATATTATTGCTTTACGAATTCTTTACGAAATCCAAACTGCCAGTTTTAAAGCCACCACTTTGATATCCAAATTTACAACGAATTATTTTTGTAGAACATTTAATGTTGCCGTATTTCTATATATTTAATTTTGTATTAGTAATTTTTGCTTATCAAAATACGATAAAATTGTTGAAATCGGTTCAGTGATCGATTCGGAACAAATTACTTTAGGTCTTGCGTTAATTATGTTACACGTTGATATTTGGTCGCAATTATGATTTTGGTCGGGGTAAGATTCAAAATATGAAATTAATTTCAGAGTTTGATTATTACATCGTATTGAATTCAAGTCACTTCATGATAATCTTGAATAATATAAATGGGCGTCGTGATTCACATGTTTCGTTTCATTGTTTAAAGTTGCTATAGATATGTATTTTAATAAAAAGGACTGAGAATTAAAATTTTAAACAATTAAGTATTTTGTAAATATCGCGACTATAGACGAGTGGCCGCGACACACGCGCTCATTTTTATAACAATTTTATAATATTGTATGTCTTTATTACACTCGGTATTACGTGTGGGTTGCGCGTGCGCCTCTTTCGCGGCGTACACGTCGCTACCTATATCCGTCGTATTCTCAAAACATTCAACAAGTTAGTGTACAATTATTTTAGTAAGCCACGATAACTCGGGGCCAATTTGTAATGGATTAGTGAACTAAATAAATTGAATGTATTTGTAATAAATGTCGTCGCCTAACGCGCACCCCCGGCCGACCACGCTGCAAAACCTCTAGCAATGTCCGATGGAATCCGAAATGTATGTAATGTTGTTAACTTATCAATGACGAATAATTATCTGTTAAATCAATTGATGTATTGCGTAGTATTTTAATCTCCCTTGTGCACCACAAAGTTGTCTACATAATGGTATTGATATTCCACACGTGCTCGGCGACCCGGGCCGAACGGTGTTTGCTGTTAATGTGTAAGCCTTGTGTAAAGTTTTCGCCACGTAGTCGACGCAGCACGACAAGTGCGATGGTGGCGCGGTTGTAATGTACTGAAATGTACGAGAGACTACACATAGCGCAGCCCCGCTCGGCGCGACGGCAAACGTCACAGCCGAGCGCTTCCGTCGCGCCGCGTCGGCTATTTGACAAAACCTTGAGTATTATAATGTAGCTGCTACGATCGGTCCGCGAGCGCGGCCCGCCGTGCGAGCCGACCGGCCGCGATACTGTAGCCAGCCTTACGTAAGTGTGCTTACTGTTACGTCTGCAACAAGCATATCTCTATTTTTCCAATCTGCAATAGATCATGTTGTATATGTTTATGTATTCTTTATAAATTGACGTAATGTTTCTCCCATGCGATCATGTATGTCGTATTTGAGTTCAAGAAATGTTATAAATATAGAATGAAAAATAAAGTATTTAAAACATGTTGTGGTTAATTTATTTACCCTCTATCTGATCTCCGGCCGAGCGATTCTTTTGATGGCAAAGCGAACACTGGACTGCTAGCGTTGCCATTAGCGACTTAATGCATATGGCGCTTTTTGTTTTCCTCTCAAAGTTGCGAATTTATGTTTAGATCCACTCGCGTGTTGGTGAGGTACGGTCAGCAACATGTCTTCAGTGGTGTAGAACTGGACCTAGTAGAGTCAACTGTATTTCTAGGTATCGCTATGGATACCAGAATACAATGGGACCCACATAATGAACAACTGTACAAAAGGCAAAGCTTTTTTTTTACGTAGCCCCACTAGGATTTATTCCTGTGTCGTGGGTGCGTTTACAAACATGAAATTTCACATACACAAATACCCAGACCGGAACAAATAATTGTGGATCACACAAAGATTTGTCCCGTGCGGGAATCAAACCTGCGACTATTAGACAGTGGGCGGAGCGGCCTAAGCTCTTAACCACTGCGCTAAATCGTCCGTCAAACGATTTAGCGCAGTGGTTATAAAGTTCAGCGGCATATGCCGTAAAGAAAATTATTGACTGATATTGAAACGGCTAGAATTGTTTATTTCGCTTATTTTCATAGCATTATGCCATATGGTATAATGCTTTAGGGATGTTATATACCATTTTTGTTCTTCAAAAAAGAGCTATTCGTGCAATTTACAATTTGGCCCCCAGAGCTTCCCTTAGTAAAAATTATAAAAAAATCTTTGCTCACAATTTATATATATCTATTATCTATTTTATTAATATATGAAAATCAGTAACTTTCAAAAATATAGAGACATTCATCATGTTAATAATACACGGAATAAAGATGATCTTATTGTACATTCTTTTCCGTCTCCATCGAATTAGTAACTCACGGGGCAATGTATAGGCATCTACAACAAATACCCATAGATATCCTATTAAAAAGTTCAAAAAGGCTTTTAAAATTAGACTATGTAGTATAGGATATTACAAAATTTCGGAATATATGATAAAACTGGGTTTGAGATGTTCTTCATTCAACTACTACTAAATACATTGTTGTTTAAAAACAACAATTTTGCAAAAAAATAGAATATGGTATACATGTATTAATGCTATATCTATGCTCCTGTGGGCCTATGCAATAAAACATTTTTAAATTATATTTCGACTTTGACACTCCGTTTACAAAACGCCACATTTAGTTTTTCATCAAATCAATTATTTTTCTTGATCTTAAATACTATCGAGATATGTTGCTAATTTTAGTCTCGTTGTTCACCTATCTTTACACAATAAAGAGGATAGTATGCAGGTGGATTTAGTACAGTCCGCAACATCAAGTCACTGGCCATTCTCAATTTTTTCGTGTCAGCTAGTTGCAGACTGTACTAAATCTACGGCCTTTGGTACTTTAGCCAATAATAGGTAATTGATACTCATTGACTTTGATACCGGGATCATTTCAAATACAGTGAGATTCGGTATTACAAGTTCTGCTTTAGAATAATATTTAGTTATCGTTTTATGAAATTTTTAATTGAAACACGTTGTATGCAGTTTTCGTTTATTCCAATTAAATACATTTACAAATTGATTACAAAACATTAGTATTACAAATACACATGCTTCGCTTATGTTAGATGATCGTTGAAACCGATGTCAATTCAATTTGACTTATATACCTTTGTTTACTTTGAATAATAGTGACAATTGAACATACTGAGGCGTACATAGTAACGCCGCTATATAAACACAGCTATCTAACATAATCGAAGTTCAGCTCACAGCAGCTAAATATAAAAACTAAGAAAATAATATCTTTAATATGCAGAAAGCATATTTCACTGCCTGCCTGCCTGCACGGAGATCGAAAATATCAAAAATGACAAAAAAAATCACAATGATTCACATTCTGGGAAATGGTTGTGAAGACGCCAATGTTTTGAAAAATGACTTGTTTGAAACAAGTTTTACATTTAAATATACATTTTAGACGCATAAAATTAAAACATAACAGGCCTTGAAATCTGATTTCTGTATAAAAAGGGCAAACATATCACAAACTATTATTATAAACAAAACTGAATTATGCAATCAAGTACGATCGATGCGAACTATATGCAATCAGCTGAAAGGCACTTCCGCGATATTGCGCAGTGGACTCGAAACGTATGATGGTCGCGGGGAGCGCCGCCGCTGCCAACGGCTCGATCGATTAATTACTTTCAGCTAGGCCTGACGTGTGCGTCCCACGCGGCTGCGAGCCCGCAGCGGCGCCGCCCTAGCCTGCTTAGGCGTTAACGTTATGAATAATAATATTTGGTTCAGCGTAGAGCGGCGCCCGACACCTCGTCGTGTCCGCGCGAGAGTCGGACAACCACGAATTTTTTTCTAGAGCACATTATTATTATACACTATTTGAGATCAGTTGTATCGAACACTTAGTACGTTAATTCATTTGTATATTGATTCCGTTAAAATTAGTAGTGTGTGATTTTTATCCTCTAATTCCGCTCCGCCGCCGCGTCCTTAGAAGATGATTGTTCACGTGATATGAACGTCTATGTCTAGACTATACTAGTACTAGTAGCGAAGAATATGTGTTACCTAAGCTCATACGAGTGGGTACAATTGACCTGTATTTCTTTCGAGTGCCGGCTTAGCCCCACTCTGTTTATGTGGTAAATTCGTTATACTACACGTTTAAATGAGTTAATAAACTCATATGCAGTTATTTCAAATTAAAGTAAAGCAAATTATCTAAAATTGTGTGAAACTGCCTGCTAGGGAAGATGTCCTGGTATAATCTCACTTGATGGGGGTTGAAGGAAATAGGACCAAGGTGACAACATAGGCTCGTATATATAATATGTAGGTATATAAATAGAAAAAATGTCGAGTGCAAGTAATGTTAGCTAAAACAATTTACGGAAACGATTAAATAAATATAAAATGTAAGTTTTTATTCATAACAATAATCTGTTTTCAGTTCCATATTGCAATAACGAAAATGATGCTGAACCACGAAACGATTACAGCATTTTGCCGAGAGGTGTACTAGAGACAAGTGTTCAGTAAATAAAGTAATAAGTAAAATATAAATGTCTCCGAGTTAGAAAAATGATGTCCAATAATTTCAGTAAACTGTTGAAATCACAAAATATTAATATTCTCGATTATTTATATAAACAAGTATCATAACAGATAGTTAGCTAGTTATCTCGCAGGGGTATACGTGTTAGCGGGCGTCCGCACGGACGCTTTTTCTACGCGCGATGCTAAAGCGGTATACAGCGCTTTCAAAAAGATGTACGCTCTGCCATTTATTTAGTTCCAGCGCTTTACAAACGCGCGTTGTAAAGCGTCCGTGCGAACGCCCGCTTAGTGCCCGTCAAGTGTGGCGCGTCGCTACGAGCGGCACGAGCGGCGCGCGCGGCGGCGGCGCGGCGCGGCGCGTCAGCCGCACTCCTGCCGCTGCAGCGCCACCGACACCTTGTACAGGCTCTCCATCATGAACGACAGGTTCTGCGACAACTCGCTCACCGGACGGGTTATCGCTACCATTTCTGTCATACAAATAAACGTCATTATAAACCTATTTTGTTTGAGCGAAATGTTCACGCGTCTGGATACTTTCAGTATTATAAATTACTACCGAATCGGAGGATAGGCTTCCGAGGGTCGTGAACGTAATTATGGCACGTGGAACGTAACGATGTCTATGCACAGCCTGCCTTGCGAATTTTGTTGCTACATATACCTGAGCGGTTGTATTTCAGAGACTATTCAGTTTCAAATACGAAGGTTTATCCTATAAAGCAGCAGTGCCAGATGGTTATGACCAATTTCAATATGTTTTACAAACAAAACCTGTGAAGCATATAAACCCTCTGCGTAAGTCATGAGATATCTGGATTATTTGTATGTAAATATTCATTCCTAAAAGACAACAATTATTTTCAAAAACAGTTGCCTGAATGTAAGTTTAAAACAAATCACCTGGATGCGCCTGCGCCAAGCCCTTGCAGTAAACGTGTAGCAAACTGGTGACGTCATCTTCGGGCAGCTCACCTTTCTCCAAGATTTGTTCTGCGTTGCGCTCGCGCACCAGCGCTAGCGCTGCGCCCCATCTAACATATGCGTAACAAAGTCAAAATACAAGTGTAAATAAGGGGTTATGAGAGTAGAATAGTGAAAATATTAATAGACAGTAAATATGAACGTAAAATGCGACCAGAGTACTAAAAGCGATTAAATGTTAGTCTGTACATTAGAAGTACTGGTACGGCAATTTTGACATATTGTTTCCCTTAATATGCAATTTCCAATGATAATTATTCCGTTTAAAGATAAAGACGAAACGAAATATTCAGATTTGCATTAGTAGGTACAAAAAACATGTCAATCAGTTATAAATGTATGATTCAAACGCGCATACGCCATTATGAAAGCGTGTTAGTACTGACTTCTGGCGGTGCATCAAGTGTAGCAGGCGCGCGTCGTCGTGCGGCGCGGGCGAGTGCTCGCCCCACGAGTCGCCGGCGCCCGCCACCAGATGGCCGCGTACCGCGCACACCGCGCCGCTCATCTCCACGCCCTGACCAATCATATTTTAACCTTCTATGCATGACGATATATATATATACATGGTGTAACATAATAAACGCAAGACCTGAGTCACCCTGATTAGAGAATTGCTTCATCAATTCAAAACAATAACCACATTTCCAAAATTAAAGGTTTTACCCCTCTTTTAAGCACTTTTATACCCCAATTAGTAATGAAACTTGCACGTGTATGTGTCCAGTTTGAGAATAGGTTTTAGGAATGCATTTGAAATCTCCTTATTGCTCTGAATCAAGAATAAATTTATTTTTTTATAGCGCACTGAAGGAGTAAAAAAATTTCTTGCAAATTTAAAAAAAATGTTAGATATATTAAAAATTGTTGGAATCAATTCAGTTACCGATTTAGAGCAAACCTCTTTCAGGTCTTGCGGGGTACCGCAGGGAGAAGAAGAGAAGGCGGAGAGTATGGAGTTCCAACAATAGTATTTTTGCCTGCCTTATTTCAGTCTTTACATTCAGGACCCTTATTCAGAATGACCAATTAAACATGTAAAATAGATAGAAGGTAGATTAGGACAGAACTGCAAAAAATAGCACTAAAGGGTTATAGAAAGCTGATGTTGATGGTACTCCAGTTGTAAAGAATACATTACAAGATCATTTCACAAAGTTGTCGTAACGCGCCGCGTTTGGTCACAGCGAATAAGAGCCCAGCCTGTTGAGCCCGCGACGGTGAGAAGAGAAGTGGATTTGAAACAATGCAGCGCGATTATAAACGCTGGCATTGTGCGAGAAAATAGACATGAAAATACGCTTAGTTTGCCTGCGAAACAAAATATCGTAACTTGGAACGATAAATAAAGGTTTTTTTTTATTCGTAGGTACGTATCCAATTGCAATGGAATAATAATTTATCCTTAGGTATACGAAACCGCTCATGTCAAGAAGTTGCTCAAAATAATTTTAAATGATAAAAATATATCTTTAAATCCAACAATAGGAAAGCCGAAGCTATTTTAACAGAAAAGCGTAATAACTGAAATTTTTAAGATACACTCAACATTTGTTGGTTTCGTAACTGCTACGTACGCGGACGATGAGGCGACATACGCAGCGAGGACATGCTCTCGATATTAATTCTCATACCCACATATCCATAGTTTTAAAAAATTGTAATATTAAATCGTCTATATGCTAACATAATTATTAGGCAGATTTTAATTCTGTATGCCTTCAATACAAGGTGATAAATCATTAAAATTATAGTTTTTAGATAATCGAGTAAGAATGTAGTGTGAATTGATGTGGATTATCTATTTTCTTATTTGTATTTAATGTACCTACGGATATTTATTAGATGGCAATAGCAATGAATTCAATAAAATGTTCGTGGGCGATGTTGTAGGTATGATGTGACGATGTTGCAAGTCCGCTACAGATGGGTCCCACAACATTGAATTGACAAAAACCTTATGTGTTCGGTCCTCCGGTCCGGACGCAGACGAGTGTTATTAGAATAAATAACATTTTTCTGTTTCTAAATTCATAACCCTTTGTGTTTTATTTTGATTGTGAAAAATGACATTTGTTAGGTTTCGGTTGGTACTGATTAAAACTTGGTACAGATAATAAATACTTTAACAATGAGATTTTCCAAAAAATACAACAAAATGGTTTTCGCGTCTTCTTAGTCAGACGTTCATTATTATCAAAATAAATCTCTAGTAATATTCTTACAACCTGTGTAAAAAGAAATCAATACATTTAACAAAGGTTAGAGCATCTGTGGCGGTTTGGATTATTGACGTGAACCAAACGGGTCGCTGCATATGCGCACTAGGGGCACCAGTTGGCCGCTCCTCGGCCCCCGGCCCCGGCTCCGGGCGCCGCGGCAACGCCGTGGGCGGCTGCCGCAGCCAATCTCCGTAAATTCGAGGGTATCCGTTTATAGGATACCTGGCCCGGGCGGGCCTAAAATAGTTGCAGCTAGCAGAGTGCCAGGGTAGGCGGGGAGGCCAAGTGGGGGGCCTGGTGCAACGATTATTTAAATCGCATGCGATATATCATTGATCGAGAATTCCGGGAAACAAAGCGTGATAGATTATACTGGCATTATAGTTATGGGATTGTGAGACGAGTGAAGGAATGTTTTGTGTCACTCACCCTGTTGTCGAGCGCGGCGTGGTACACGGCGACCACCATCTTGTTGTTGGTCTCGAGGAGCAGCAGCAGCTGGAAGATGAGCTTGTACAGGCAGCGGCCCACTTCCTCGCCGGAGCCGCGCGACAGCTCCAGCGTCTGAGGAAAAAATAAACTTAGCAACGGACAAGCTAGACCGATCAAAGAGATCGAAGAGAAAGAATCTCTGAATTAAATAAGTCAGCCGGTAAAGCTATGTCTGCAAATAGTACGAGTACTTGGTAGATGTAGTTTGAGTATAATTTAAACTCTGTTGTCTGCTTCCCTTTCTAAGCGAATTAAAGCTAAAGCAATACGATTGTTACAGTCAATCGATGATTTTAGTCTACATCAATCACAATATTTTTATTCATGTAAACCATTTTAGTATATATGAATCGTCAGAAAAGTAACGAAGACTCTACCATCACTTCGGAATGTCATTACTGTAGAGAACGGCAAGAAACTCTTTTAAAATATTTTTTTTTTACCAATTTCTCATCATCATTTTGTTGTGGGGAATGGGAGAACAATGTAGGTTGGCCATCAGGTCCTCAACTCTGCTAGTTTTACGTAGTTTGTCATTATTACAGGTTGCAATAACTATTCAATGTGTATTGTGCCAAAAGTCGGTACTCTAAAACATTATTAAAAGTAATATTTAACGATTACGATTTAATTGTGTGAAAACAGGATCATTATCGTAACCACAAATAACCCGACTGTCGAACGACTACTACTAAAGTTAAATCTTTATTTAAACGTGGTTTTGGTTGTAAATAATTTTAAGCAGACTTGGAGCCCTGCTCTACTTTTTTACTTTTACGTGTTTTGTCATTATTATAGGATACAATGTTTGTTCAATTATATATGTGCCAAAAGTCGGTAATCTGGTTCATTATAATGGCATCCTCATTATTAAAAAAGGACTGTTATTAATTGCGTGATTTGTAAATGTATTTTGACGGCCTTGGATACAACCGTTTTAAGGCCATAAAATTGAATTATGTAAAAAGAACAATCATTGGCATTCACACAAATAGAGTTTGTAGAAAAACTACTACTAGCTTTAAACATATTATATAAGTTAGCTAAGCGATCATAAAAGCTAAAACTAAACTGTAAGTTGGACAAGTTGGTGTTCTTGAACGACAACTACGTGGAATAATCCGAAAATGTTCCACCCTAACATTGTTTTGTTTTTGTAATTGTTTTAATACAGTTATTTAATCTACCCCTCTGACACAACATGATAAAAAGCAATGTCTGCACGAAAGATGTACAGTTGCGTTTCAGTTGCCAAAAGAACTGTCAAAATTAATAACAGATTATAAAATACTAAAATATGTTTCAAGTGGTAACAATGTTCGCACCAAGGCTGTAGGTAATAATAAAGGAGTACGGATAAACCAACAATTTCATTATCATTGTTACAGGTTACCAACTAATAACATTTTTTCCAAGTGCTTTGCAAGTAGAAAGCATAGTAACACCATTTAGTTAAAAGGATGTCAAAAATCAAAAATAATGTCATAGAACTACATTTCCTTTAAAATAGCAGCAGCAAGCAGAGTTAAGTCACAGATGGGTCTAAGTTAAATTAAGCAAATTATGTTGTTGATTACCTCATTTACAAAAAAAAGGGAATTATGCTAAATTAAGAAATGGAAGAGAGGAAATGTTAACTAATAATAGTTAAACAAATTATCATTATTCAAGTGGAGCCGGAATAGCGTTTATACAAGTATTTTTATTTTTTAAATAATCCTCTATTGAATACCAAGCCTGCTTACAAAGTGTTCGTTAACACAAGCTTTGAACTTATTTTCACTAAGTTTAGTGACGTCAATTGGAATTTTAATATAAAATCTGACAGCTCATGAAAGATGTGTCATACGAAATTGCGGTTGATCTAATTCATTTTTATGTCGCGTGTTATAGCAATGCTTATCACCTACACCAACTATAGTTCCTACTTCAGCACGCGAATTTAGTGCGGATTGGTGGAGGCAGGTTTGTGGCCATCTGTTATTGGGATTTGTCAAGTCGCCAAATGTTTCTAATCGGGTTTAACGTCTTCCACATTAAGTGGTGACAGGGAGCAAAGGCTGTTACTGCCAAAGCTCTTTTATTTGTTCAGTTTTATAAATGCATAATATAATATGTTGGAATCTAGTGGTCGTACGCTCTTTTTATAATCCTTTCCTCATTCCCGGAGCCCTGGGTTATTTCCATGAGAAATCAATACCTCTAGCGCATGCTCCCTCCTATCGAAATATGTTTCAAGGTGTTCGTTAATCTCGAGCGCGGCGTAGCGAACGGCGTCGCGGACG
Organism: Phalera bucephala; assembly: GCA_905147815.2. Taxonomy (NCBI): domain Eukaryota; kingdom Metazoa; phylum Arthropoda; class Insecta; order Lepidoptera; family Notodontidae; genus Phalera; species Phalera bucephala. The sequence goes on along the minus strand of LR990609.1, from coordinate 1,292,103 downwards.
CGCGCGCAGTCGGCGGCCGCGGGGCCCACCCACAGCAGCGGGGGCTCTTCGCCGCCCAGCCGCTCCAGCACGGCGCCCAATTCCGCGCCACCGCCCACCCCCGCGCTCGCCAGCGTGCTATCCCCGCACAGGGACACGGTCTTCGAGGTCACCTCCTGCAACAGAGGAATGTTGCCCTCTCTTTCACTCGACAAAGGAATCTTGCAGGACAAAGGAATCATCAAACACAATAATATGTTTGATATTAATCATCTTAGTACGCAGCGTTGCACTACACATCATATTAAATAGTGTGATCTATACATATAATAAAACTGTAACCGTCTGTACATTGAATATTTTTAATAGGGTACATTTCCTTACCGATACAGAGGTCGAAACAATTTTTTTTGGAATTATTGTCTGTGTCTGACTGTCTGTCTCTTTGTGTTTCAAACGCGCAAAACCTACCGAGCCGATTTCAAGGAAATTTGGTATGGTTTTGGGAATTTTTGATACCGTTAGTCACAAGCTGCAATCTATCTATCAAAGTCATCACGTCAGATCCCTTGCGGGGTAGGCAGAGAATACAGAGTTCAAACAGGTTCTTTCCTTACATACCTCTCTGGCTTCCTCCACTCTCATAGTTCGTCTCATACACGCTCGCCGGTTACGGAGACTCTTGACCTGTCCTTCAGATAAGACTCTGTCTATTTGGTCGTGGTAAGATAGTCGGTCTTCCCCGGTACCTACATCCTTCCACTTTCGCATTGTATATCTGTTTTGTCATTCTTTCTATATGCCCGAACCAACGGAGCATACTCTTTCTCATCGTTACACCGATACTATCTTTCATACTAGCTTTCTTACTACGAGGCATGCCTTTTAAGTTTTGTCGTTTGAAGAAAAAAACACAACTAGAACCTTATAGTACTTTTTATTGTTTTTCAAAGTATTCACCACGTAGCTTAATCCAATTTGCCATTCGCTCAAACCAGTTATTATAACATTTATTCCACTCTAAAGTGGGGGTGTTCAAAATGGCTGACTTGAAAGCGTCGACTGCTTCTTCACCGGAGTGGAAACTTTGACCACGAAGACTTTTCTTAATTTTAGGAAATGTAAAGAAATCGTTAGGGCTTAGGTCAGGACTGTATGGAGGATGGTCAAGAATTTCTACTTTTTCCTGCTTCAAATACTCAATCGTTTGACGAGCGCTGTGTGAGCTTGCGTTGTCGTGGTGAAGGATGATGCGTCGCTTTGAGTTAGATTTTCGAAGTTCGGCGATGACTTGTGGTATACCACTCTGCGTTAACCGTTCTACGGTCTTCAAGTGCAATAGTCGCAACATGGCTAGTTTTTCCAACGAACGTGGCCACCATCTTCTTTGAAGTGGTTCAAGAACGAACAACTTTAGTCGGCTTTGGCTCGTCTTGAAAGACCCAGATTGTAGACTGTTGTTTGGAATCAGGATTGTAGGCATAGATCCAAGATTCATCACCACTGATGATGTCGTATACGTGATTTGACTCTCCTCGGTTGAACCTTTGCAGAGTTTTCTTACACCATCTGACGCGGGCCGCCTTGTGATCGTCGGAAAGCAGATGCGGCATCCAGCGGCAAACTAGCTTTCTCACACCAAGCGCTTCATGCAAGATCTTCTGAATGGTTGTCCCTGAGATGCCTAATAGAGCCTCTATCTCTCGATACGTCACATGACGATCTTCGAGAATTAAATGTCTCACAGCAATGTTATCTTCAGTGAAGGCGGATTTTGGGCGTCCTTGGCGAGATTTGGCACTAACACTAGTATGTCCACGCTGGAATTCTAAATACCAGCGTTCGACAGTCCGCAGACATGGGGCTCCATCACTGAACACAGATGTTAGTTAGCTCTTCAAAACACTGAAGCCGTGTCAGGCCTCTTCTAAAGTAGTAGAAAATTTTTGCACGAACATTTTCCTTAGAAAGATTCATTTTCGTACGTAACCTGACAGATTCCAATCGACGCTGTGACTAAACAATAGCATTAATCCTAATACTTTCAACTGTTTTAAGATTCAAAATTTAAACACATTGAATATAGAACAGTTCCAAATTAAAAATTGCCGGGAAATATGGAAACGACAGAACTTAAAAGGCATGCCTAGTACGCTGTTGCGAATACGGTCAGTCAGCTTCACTCCGCACATCTTCCGCAAAGCTCGCATTTATACCGCATTTATCCTACTTTCATTCTCCTTTTTACATACCCAGCTCTCGCTACCATATAACAGCGTTGGGACAAGAACTCCGTTATCCTTCTCCTGCTGATCCTAGCCAGCTGCGCCTTTTGGCTTAAGTGCTAGCTACCAAGTAGCTTTCCCATCGCACCATTTACTCCCACTGACTCTTCTCTCTCTGTCAGCGGTGTATTTCCCATCCTTACTGAAGGCGCATCAAAGATATACAAACTCATTCACTTGCAGCAGTGCTTCCAATACATCGTTACCAACCACAATCCTTGCATTTGAACAACCACATACTTCTTTCGCGGATTCTACCAAAACTCTCTTTCAGGCTATTCCAGCATTCATCTACATTTGAGTCCGAAGAACCTGCTGTCAAAAGCTTGTCCCGGACTCCGTCTTTATACATTCTCCTCACGCTCTCATCTTGCAAGTTTTCAACCTTTATTCTTTCAAGGTCTCCGAAGGGGATATGCTCTCGCCATTCCCTCCACCTCCTGATCAGACCACTAAACCGCGCAAGTACGAGATAGTGGTCTGATTCAAGAGTGGGGCCTCTATACGCACGCGTATCTTGGGAGTTTGCTTCGGAGACGGTTATCAACCAGGATCAAATCTATCTTGCTTTTTTGTTCATTCCTTTTCCACGTATACATATGTATGTCCTTATGCTGAAATATCGTATTAGACACAAGGAGGCCCCTTTCGAAAGCGGCAAGCTGCTAAAATGTGTTATTTTGGCTACACATGAACTTCTCCATGAACTGATATTAGACTCAGGTTAGTCTCCTTACAGGACCGTGTCTTCTGGAGCCAAATCTTTATCGATGAATTGGCCGGCCACGAAACTTTATATATTTTATTATTTCAAATATCTATTTTAATCATGAACTGTACATTCTTACGAAAGGACGGACACGAATGTACTGACACAACTTTGTTACACACTTAGGTCGCAATGTATAACAAACAAATAAACAAAGTTGATGTGTTAATTTGTGATTTTGAAATAAATATATTTTAAGCTCAAAATTATGACTATTTGCACGATAAAAATGTTTGTTTGTCCGTGTTAATATCTTGTACGGCAGAACCAATTTTAACTGTACTATCACTGAAAAATGGAGGCTTTTTCAGAGATTGTTTAAGGCTACTTTTTAGCTCGGCAAATGCAGGATTCCCGCGGGATAGTCTTTATTTCTCCATATTAACACGGCTGAATGGATATTAGAGGAAATTATTATGGAGATCTTGGAGTAATGCTATCTTGGAAACCCCTGCCCACCCACCAAATTACAAAATAAACGAGGGTTAGAACTTGCTGTTAAGCAAGTTCTTAATACGAAAACAATTGTTTGTGACGGTTCATATCCCATTCAAAATAAAGAAGTTACAAAACCTGTTATGAAATATTCACCCCTGCCTGAGTGACACTGCTTACAGATAACCAAGGTTTAATCTACTTCCCTCTTTATATAATTTTTTTAACTCGGAGGGTTAAAAGATAATATAATTAATACTTACCTAATGAATAACATACCTTTCACTCCCGTTTTCCCCAAAAGTACCATTCAGTCCCTACCATCACCAGTGTACAGTTTTTACTCTCGCCATAATCGCCATTTATTTAGGCAAAAACAAATTGAGAGCACCTAAAGATTGCTGATCAACTGAACTTCATATATCCTTTAAAAAATATCACAATCATGTAAATAACATCAATAAAACATGACGTCTATATAAAACCAAACTACGCACCAACATGGCGCCACCACTGCAATGCAGTAAATCGTCGGCCAATCAGAGCACCGTGTCATTGAACAAAGGTCGTCTCCATGGTGCCCTAGGAGATCTCACTGGAAGCGGGGGGCAGGGGGATGGAGAGGGGAGGCCCCCTCTCCATCTGGTAGGTAGCTGCGCGGGGGGAGGGACAACATCATCGATCCGTTCCAGGCCTTTGTTGCGTGTTTGGGCGGAGGATGTAGATGAAAACGTCGTTATTGCCTATATAGCGTATGCATGTAGGTGTAAAACATTACCTTGCAGTTATATCATTTTACCTCTTCTTGTTTTATGTTCAATCCCAACTGAAAATGAGTGCCGAGGTTCACAGCCGCAGTCATATCTTGTGTTGGTAGCACTTTCAGCTTTGTGATTGTAAATGTTTCTTTCTTATATACATATTAGGTTTGAAATTAAATCATTTGGTAAGGTGCTATGTTGTTTACAAGCTTTGTTCTTTTGTATTAAATAGTGAACGGGAAGTAAAAGCATAATTACAAACGATTATTTATTCTCCACAGTTCTTAATTTCACACGAGCCAAGCACTAGATTCAGTTAGGCGATGAGGTGGCGGGTTGAAACGTTTTCAATAATCTATAACTTGGTTGCTGATGAAACTAGTAACGAATGTAGAGAGTTTAGTAGCACTTTCATTGCCGTAATCTAATTTTAATATTTGTTAAGATGTAGAATATGTTGAGCTCTAGAGATCTTGCTGCGGATTCGACGCTTTATGGCGTTTGGTCGTTGCACGACCTTAATGTGCATGGCACGTCAACTGCGCAGGAGTGAATGAAAACTGAAACAAAAAATCTGGTGGCTCGATGCTTACGATTGCCAGGATTTTATTTAGTTTTTATATTATATTGGGTTATCATTTTTAATTCCTATGTTGTGAGAATAATCGTTTTTCATTGCAGGCGAAATGGAAGGACGATAGAAAGACAAATATTTATTCAGAGACACAAAATACACGGCAAATAATATAAAATAAACATTAAATGTGGCACTGTAATGTAAAGATGCGCGACTGCGAATAATTCGTCTATTCGAATCATCTACAACTACTAATTTTCTAATTCGTCTTGAACATTAGTAATATACTAATTTTTATATTCGACTGACGACTACTAATGATGATTCGATTAGATTATCTGCGACTCTCACCCGATTATGAATGAATTATTCGAAAGATTCGCCGATCCTCGCGCCATTTCTGCGCCAAAACCAATTACGTGTCCAAGTGAGTAGTAACAATTAAACTAAATAATAACGCTCCTGCTGGTTTGTGTTTAAAAGTGTGTTTTAATAAAGTTTCTAGTATAGAAATTAAATATATTACGCGCGCGGTAATCAAGTGCCGGAATGAAAAAAGCGGCTAATAGTACATTTTTTTAAAAGAGCTTACAGTGCTTCTGCACACAAAGCGCCCGTGCGGACGTCGGGGTAAGCTGCAGTCCGAATGATGCTAACTTACTTTCCTTTGTACTCTGTGGTGCGACTGATAGGTAAATTCGTTATTCGTTCGCCGTTCGAATGATTCGAATGGAATTCGCATTCGCAGTCGCGCATCGCTACTGTAATGGTATACACTCGGCACAACGGCGGGGCAACTCAAGCGCCACGCCGCTCGTCTCCCGTGTACAGCAGGGCCCGACTCTGCTATTTTTACGTAATTTGTAATTATGGCATGCTATAACATTCGTTCAATTACAATTATGCCTAAGTCGGTTATCTTATTAACAAAAACCGATAAATGTTACAAGTGGTACCTAGTGGATTATCAAAACTGTCGAAACCAACGATTATGAAGTCAATAAACGACAATTTTACAAAACTGCGATAGCACAGTTGGTGCCCAGTTCAAATTGAGAGCGTACCTGTGCGCAATAACAATACTAAAAGATTATCAGTGTAAATAAGCGTAAATACAGATGTAGTTGTTGAATATCCATGAATGTGGGAAATAAAGTATATAACGAATAAACAATAAAAATAACAGAGTTAAGTCTATACGAAAGATAATAATTGGGGAATTAATTGTAGGTGTAAAGATGCGTTTTTAAATTTATGAATATAATTATTGTAAAATTATTTTTTTAGTTGTGTAATATTTCAGTAGGCGTGATTTAACTTGGTCCTTTTGAAAGCGGCGTTACATAACACATGCGCGACTCATGTCCGGTACCATGTAATTATTATCTGGTAATACTCTTTATCGAATGGAATAGGGTAATTGATCTTTAACAGGTAAGATAGGTAGCTTACCCCGCAAGGGATTTGGCGTGATGATAGAGATATATAGAATATGTAAGATGTTTTTTATTATTAACTTTTTTATGTTAATATGCCGCTGTACGTGGCCGGGGAATCGAACTGCAATTCGGCTAAGTTAAATCGGGCGTACTGTCATTGAGTTATTATGTACTACGTTTTAGAGACAAACAAATAAGTGGCTTGATGATTGGTGAGCGAATTGGGTTAGCAGGGGTTTACGCGTTTTCATTTATAATACAATCTCATGTCTTTTGAGTTATTTAAACAGCGTTCAGTGTTTGGCAGGTGTACCTTGAGCACGGTGTGCAGGCGGTGCACGAGCGCGAGCGGCGGCAGCAGCGCGGCGGGCCGCAGCAGCGCCGCCACCGAGCTGCGCCACGCGTCGCGCGCCACGCCGCCGCCCGCCACCGGCACCGGCGTCACGTCGCCGCGATCGCCTGCGGGCACATTTTTTTTTAAATATAATAATATACCATTGATATTAAAACCCAAGATACATAATCAACGTCAAAAAACGACTCTCAACTTATTTATTTTTACGTGACGGCACGTGACGTTCCGAACGTTAAAAAGACACGGAGTTTCATATTTTCGGTAAGTATAAGTGGAATTGCACAGACATATTGTTTATATTGAATAAGTAACCTAATATAAGCGGAATAATTGATTCCTGATTTCATTAGTTATAAATTTCATTTAATGGAAAAGTATAATCCAGTAATTTTAATTGTCGCTTTATGAATCTCGAAATCGTACAATATGTAACTGCCTTCATTTGATTAGTTCATATGGCGCCTCTGTTCTCATTTAAGGGGAATAGTGTACTTTTGTTATATTTTTAATATTCTCGTCCTGTGCAGCTATGAAAATAATTAGTAGTATTATATTTAATATATACTTCTCATAACATTTAATAACATTTTCCAGATTTCCTCGCGACCCCGTCCGATGTCAGATTTTTTTCAACTTACAAATTGAAGCTAGTTTGTTCGAAGTTTGTATTTAAGTTTATATTTTTGTATAGTTCTTTATCTTCTTTTTAAAAATTATTATACCAGCAGGTATATTAGTTTCATTGCCAAAAAATCTATTTAAATTCAAACCCATAAACTTATTTATTAAAAGTATGCTTAATTGTTTTCTTTTTTAAAAGCGTAACCCTACAATAGGTAGTATACTCGTACCATGGATGTGTAAACAAACATAAAATATATATACACAAACACACACACACACACACCCATATCGAAACAAAGATTTGTGAGTCACACACGTTTGTCCTGTGTGAGGATCGAACCCGCGACTGCTCGGTCTAGTGAGTGAAGCGGCTTACACTCTAAACCATTACACCAAGTTGGCCTCGTCAATAAGTCAAGCGTTTAAAACACATTTTACTAACTGTTAAAAAATCAAGTTGGATGTCTAAAGTCTAGTTTTATTCAGTATATTTACATTTTGGTAATAAAGTCAGGTCCCAAAAATGTCTTATCCCAAGCAACGATGGTAGTACCATGTCCACCCACGGTTCGCTTACGATAGGTGTACTTTGTATGCTCAGATTTCGCAGTCAAAATTAGCCCTAAAATTATATTTCCCTGAGCGGAGGTGACAATGGTGTACTTTGTACACCCACATTTAGCCTACGATAGGTGTACTTTGTACGCTAACCCACATTTTTCCGACGATATTAAGTCTTAAAAATACATTTCCCCAAGGGGCGGTGGCAGAGGTGAAGTTTGTAGATCCACATGTCAGCGATGATAGGTGTACTTTGATTACCCACATTACACCGACAACGTTAGCTTCTAAATATATTTAAGTATATGTGATTGTTTTCTCGTCCAATGAAATTGATGTTTACAAGTAAGGCAGTCGCACGAAATCTTCTCGCCTGTGCTGGCTCTGTAAGTGCCCCAAACATACCTCCTTCAATCTCTCACCTGCATTTGTAAGAGAAGACCTTTACCCAGTAGTAAAAGAGAATTTTATTTATAGAGAAGATTTATATTTTACGTTGTACCTTTCGTAAAATGCGATATTTTCCACGTCATAGTTTTTAAAGTATTACTCTCAGTTATTGTTGTATAAATACTGTTATTTCTTAGGATTACATTATTCTGCTAAATTATGCTAATACTAATAATGAAAACGCAATATATCATTAACACGACCAAAAAAACAACCTTAGAAACACCCTGTAACTCTTGACAACCTAATCGTGACATGTGACGTCACGAACACTAACCAATAGCGTTACGTTCCCTCATTTGTTTTTTTATCTTTTTATCAATTAAAATTAGTACAAAGGGTGAGTTTTGGCGGGAAGTCAAAGTTGTGTTATTTCGACTAATAATGTGTAATGTTGGTGGAATATTAACCATTATGTGCTTTTATATATGCACGAGTGAAGGTAATTGTAACAAAGTGATAAAACGTGCCTTTTTGATTTCCGCCAAAACGGCCTTCGCAATTGGTATGTAAAGTATCCACCGCTTTACTATCCAGGGTGGGGTACTTCATTAATTTCATTATCATCGTTGTCATCAAGTACATCGGGAAGTTGAATTAATTTAAACAAACACGATTATATATCTCACTGGACACTGGCAAAATACACTTAAAATTAGTGTGAAGCCATAACATAAATAAGAAGAAGTAGTACAAAAATAATGTTGTAGGTATAATTCCCTCGATCCCCCCGATGCTTTGTCATCCATTCTTGCCGCTCAGAATACGGGCGACGACGACGTAGTCGTAGATCCCCTCCCATAGCCGGCGGTTGACCGGTGCACTTAGTAGTGCACCCCGTCCCCCCACAGCGACTGTCCCAACCTAGGGCGCCCTCGAGTATGTCGCCCTTTGCCCTTCTGGCTCGAGCGTAGTGGTTGCACGCTCGCCCTTAAGTCCGGTGAAGCTGTAAAGGCCTCGCGGCCAACAGCGTACATCTCTCACACACACACATGGCAATAAAGTTACAGAATAAAATATTTGGCCCATATTTAAACTACATGTACATTCCTTATTAAAATCTAAAAATGTATCCTTACAATAAATTGTAGATGAAATAAAACTATTTTTTTTCTCGGATTTTATCGCGGTTTAGTGCTTTGCAGCACCCATGGTCACGGGAAGGACAGTCCTTCCCGTGACCATGGGTGGAAAATAGTTTTATTTCATGTGTAATATTCGCGTAAATCTAAGAACTCAGTATAAATTGTAGAGTTTCTTCCGTGCATAAATTATACATATCCAATCTACCATTGAATAGAACAATTGCGATATATATCAAGATATAATTTTTTAAAAGTATTATTATGGAAGATTGAATACTTAATTTTTTTTTTGACATTAAATTTACGACCATTTCATCTTCATTTTTTATTAGTGTTTAACCGAAGCGTCACCTTCGGCTTCGGTCACCTTCGTCCAAAAATACCACCTTCGGCTTCCAGCCCGCCGGAATTAAACGATCTATTACGATTTACGACTTACGAATTCTTTTAAGTAATAAAATATTATAAATAATATTATGGTATAATATAATAATAATAATAGGTATGAAAGATAGTATCGGTGTAAAGATAAGAAAGGGCATGCTCCGTTGGTTCGGGCATATAGAAAGAATGCCAGAGGAAAGAATGACAAAACAGATATACAATGTGAAAGTGGAAGGATGCAGGTACCGGGGAAGACCTAGACTATCTTACCACGACCAAATAAACCGAATCTTATCTGATGGAAAAGTCAAGAGTCTCCGTAACCGGCGAGCGTGTATGAGACGAACTATGAGAGTCGAGGAAGCCAGAGAGGTATGTAAGGAAAGAACCTGTTGGAACTCTGTACTCTCTGCCTACCCCGCAAGGGATCTGGCGTGAGGTTATAGATAGATAAATAGATAGAATAATTTTATTATTAATAATGGGCGCTCATAGCTATTCATATTCGAGCGAGATTCCGACAGCATATTCGAGTGTCTTCGTGCTTCGGAAGGCACCTTAAGCCGTTGGTCCCGGTAATCGGTGGTGGAGTATGAAGTAATCTCTCTCCAGCACTCCCCACAAAATGGCAGCCATTTTGTGGGGAATTTCAGGTGGATTAGGAATTTAGTGGCGATTGGCATTATGTGGGAAAAATGCGGGGAATTGACATTGATATAAGCTAAAAACGAAAAATGATTCAATTTACATAACTTGTTTCTATTCTCTAACTATATTATGTCCTGGGAATTTACTAGACGCGATTTGGATGCCACCTTCTGGACAAAATATGTGGATTGTCACGCGGGATCAATTTAAATAAATGGAAGAGATGTCATTAATTAAGAATTTTGTTTTATGCTATATGACTAAGAGATTCCGGAAAATATTTTATAGTTATTTTTATTTTACTCAATCAAGGATCTGTACAGAATATTTAACTCAGCTCTTTTAAAGCTTTTCTCGCAAATATTAGGTGACATGTGACAAGGAGCCACAAGTTGTTTTTTTATTTTTGCCATGAATTTTAGTACATAAATGTTTTTCATTTATTTTCCCTTTTCTTGTCTTGACCATAAAATATAATTTATTAATGTACTACAACGACTCTTTGTTTAAATGAATTAGTGTAGTAATTATAAACCTTATAATTATAAAAATAATAAGAGCTGATTTAAATATGTAATTCGAAATAATTAAAATTACCGCTTAATTACAAGTAAGATTATTAATATTAACTCCTCTCTGGCCTAAGACCTCTCAAACTGAGAGGGCTTAGGCCACAGTCCACCACGCTGGCCCAGTGCGGGTTGGCGAACTTCACACACCTTCGAGAAACTCTTAGGCATGCAGGTTTCCTCACGATGTTTTCCTTCACAGTTAAAGCAAGCGATAATTCATTTTTAATACGCACAAGCTTCGAAAAGACAGAGGTGCGTGCCTAGCTTTGAACCTGAGACCTCTGAGTTTGCAGACCAACGGTCTAACCACTAGGCTATCACTGCTATACACAAGAAAGATACCTGAATATATATACCTTGAAACAAACTTATTTTGTTGGGAATCTGAGGAGAATCGGATTTTTGTTCTCCCCAAATTTGGGGAATTTGGCCTAGATTTTTGGGGAATAAGGAGGGTTGGCGTTGGCAACCCTGTCTCTCTTACTTCGATTTGTGAGAGAAGGCCTTTGCCCAACAGTGGGACACTATAGCCTGATATTATTAATAATATTATTTCAGTTTTATATTTTTAACCAGTTGTAGGTAATTTTATTCTTCTCACTAATCTAATACAGACAACATAACTTTTTAAAATTTTAGCCAAACATGTACCAAATTACTTAGGGTTATTAAACTTTTGGTTTTGGCTTCGGCCAACAGCGCCGCTTATACTCAGGAGAGTTCAAGCGGCGCATTTATACAACTAACCTTACTAAGTATTAGTGTGGAAAGGTTATTACCCTTCCCACATTATTTCTTAGTAAGGTTAGTCGTAGTATGGAAAGGGCCCTTCACTGCTCAATGGTCCCTTCATTGGCGCCCACTCGGTGAGGCCAATTTAGAAATCTTTCTGAAGAAAGATTATTTTGGAATAAACTTAAGGATGAAATTCTAATAAAATATATGAAATACAAAACGCATGACAGAAAATAAACCTGGGAAAGATATTTAAAAATTGCTTCGGGGATATTTTCTTGGAAACAATATATAATTTCGAGTTAAAGAGAATCTAAAATCGGGCATGGCGTGATGATATAGATAGACCGACGATTTAGCGCAGTGGTTAAGAGCTTAACCCGCCCACTGTGTCTAATAGTCGCGGGTTCGATTCCCGCACGGGACAAATCTTTGTGTGATCCACAATTATTTGTTCCGGTCTGGGTATTTGTGTTTGTGAATTTTCATGTTTGTAAACGCACCCACGACACAGGAATTAATCCTAGTGTGGGGCTACGTTTTTTTTAAAAAAAGAAGATAGATACATGATATAGATATAAATAATATCGGGAGTTTTTACAAACATCAGAGTAACACGGGGCGGTGTTTAAAGTATGAAGAGAATATGTGAACCGTTGTCGCTGCCGCAGTACAACTCATTGCTCAGGTGGCAAGTGGTACCAATAGCAGTGCATAGACCGGGTATCGGACACATTCTTTAAATTATAACGATGACATTAATCTAATGTATCGTTAAAACCACGCAGTAATTACAAAGAACAGATCGCATTATTGAATTTCCTTAAACAATCAAACGTGTCACTGCGCGGGTTGACGCGAGAAGATGACGTTACACCCCGCCCACTTCTGTATTTGCCATCTAGCTTAGAACAGCAAACTAACCAGTTCGTCCGTGTCAATATAACTTATTGGTACATTCGATAGATGTCATTCGTGTGTATTCCAAAAGATGTTTAATAAATTACGAAAAAACACATACAAGTGAGATGTGATGCCTTTCTTGACATGAAGGCCGTTTTGAATCTTAACATACCACTTCATTATTGTTTGGTCCATCATTAAAAAATATGCTTTTGATAAGGATGTAAATACGACCGTAGTGCAGAAAGATATAATGGTGCCGACAGACTGACACAAACCTCGCCCACCGCGATGACATCAGGGCCTAATCGAAAGACACATTGCACAGTTACTTAGGCCGATTTCTCTTTATATATGCTTTGTGATTAAAACATTGCACAAACAAACATCCCAATAAATTTAACATTAGATTAAATAACAAGATAGACGGCTTGATCTATAAGTTAAGAGCTTAAGCCGCTCTGTCTACTAGCTTGGGTAGTCGCGGGTTCAATTGCCGCACGGGACAAATCCTTGTGTAATCCACAAATACTTGTTTTGGTCTAGGTGTTTGTGTATGTGACTTTCATGTTTATAAATGCACCCACGACACAGCAATAATTCCTAGTGTGGGGCTCTGTTAAAACAAATAGCGCTCTAAGTAATCAACTGGTAATTATGAGCTTTCTGCAACTGTTAGATCCAACAGACATTGTCCTGACAGATATTGTGTAATAAAACAACTATGTGTAATAAAACAGCTCATAAGTTTTTAATCCCAGCCTCTCTATGTACTGCAAGTACCTTCCGTTTTCCCGAAGTTAAGAATTTTCCGGGCAGCTATTAATTTTTCTTCACCTAAAAACCTCATTCATACTTTATGAACGTTCAAAAATCAGCCACGTCGGTCCAACAATTCGCAAGGTCGCTTAATGAATAAAAGAATTATATAAAAACCTACCGTCGGGTTCGCCACTAGAAGCGCTGGAGAAAGAGTGTGTGCGCGGACGCAGTGCGAGGTCGTGCGAGCCCCCCGCGTCCCCCTCGCCGCGGCTGCCGCTGGCGCCGTCGTCCCAGCCCCCCTCCTCGTCTGACGAGTCCTCATGACCACTCTAAAAGGTAATAAATAAAAATAATTTTTAATGCATATTTTATTATATTTTTACACATAGCTATATCTCAACCGGGGAAGGCCCGTACAAAGCTGGTCGATAATGAGGTTAATGCGTACAGTCGTACAGTCAGCGTCATATAGTAAGGGACAGTCAAGGATACCAAATACTTCGGCACATCCAAAATGATCATTAACATTGACGCAACCAAGTCGTCCAATTGTTTAGACAATTTTCTTGTGCAAATATATCGGAACACGAATACTGTCACATATACGAGTTCATTCCAATCGTTATTAATATGGTAACGAACACAACGCCAGTAGTACCCAAGCAGCCAAAGTATTCAAAAATATGGAACACGCCAGAATATTTAACTCTGTTCCTAATGGGATAGAGTTCAATTTAAAATGATGTTATATCCACTCAGAACTGGATGTAACAATAGGAATGCAAAAAATTGAATTTATTAAATACAACAAATGCCGCCAAAGTATTCAATAATATAACACACCCTAGAAAAATGAATTCTAATAATAATATCTTAGGGTACCAGTTTTATTTAATACAATACACATTTTTATTCTACTTCCTAAGTTTATAGAATTTGTTATTTTTAAAACCAAAGAGATTTAATATATGCGAAGTTTCAATATATGCAAAGTAAACCATTTTTATTACTACCTAAATAATAATTGATTCCTTTATTGTACATTATTTCACTGACAAGTGCACATTGTCACGTTATTCTGAAAGGTTCTTGTATGAATTAATCTAAATTAATATCAGATGTTATAAAAAATATTTGTGGAGCCATAGATTATTTGAACTGAAACGGATAAATAAAATGTAAGAAAATTATAATCAATGTTAGATTGTTGTCAATGTAATAAAGAACAAATATGTTTTTAATTTGACATTGTAAGTTGAATTGTGTTTTATCTAGCTTCTTGACGACATACACAAAGGATTACCTAAACATCTTGTAGGTTTGCATACAAAATTTTAATTAATTTTAAAAATATATCCGCCAAATGGCAGTGTATAATCCTTAATATGTTTTACCTGCGTATTAAATATTATAAAAATATTTAAAGGTAATATTGACTAATTTAAATTTATTACATTGAAAAATTGAAAAGAAACTATAAAATGTTCATTTTGTTTTTAGGTCACCCGGCAATATAGGTCAGCGCTACTGTGTATATTCTGAGTTTCGGAACGCAGCTCGATGGTGACCTGTTTTACTTTCGTTTAGTCAACCTAGTGACCTAGATGCACCTGCATTGTCCTACATTTGCGATCTGTGTCGGTTTATTGATCGTTTATTTCATACTGGATGACAGAATATTAACAATTGAATTTTGTTGAAATAAGTTTAAAATTATGTCTCTTATAATTTTAAAGAAATAAGGAGAGTGTCAATTTAATATTAAACACAAATTAACGTCAATTCCTAAATGACAGCTTAATAATAAATAAATAAGTTGAAATAGTACCGTGTGATTTTTAGGTGTTAAGTTTTTAGGTGTTATCGTTTCATGTTCACTGAAGTATGGAAAGTTTCGAAAGCCGTTTCGAAGCAGTCGATTCTTTCTATTTGCCGAGTGACATGCAGTTTATAGAAGATACATTTAATGAGGGGGTGTGTACCGGCCGGATGAGGGATATTATACGAGTCGGTGTGTACTGACCGGCTTGCCGGCGTGGTGGTCGGGCGCGCGCGGCTGCGGCGGCGGCGGGCTGCGCGCGCGCGCCGCGTCCTCGCGCTCCTCGCTGGGTAGTCGCCGCCGCACGCCCCAGTTGAAGTTGTCCGAGCTCTCGCCCTGCACCACAACATGCACCGTCACACACCGATACATTTATATACCTGCCATTTTTATTTGGACATCTGTGACCGAATATCTTTGAAATCAGAAAAGTAAATTAAATACAATAAAGGATCCTCGTACGGTCGTCAAAATCAGTATTCACAAAGTAGAATAGCGTCCGTGACTTCGGTGTTCAACAAAAAGAGTGATGTGGTAAAAATAATGTTATACTCATTGAGCAGTTTGTATGTCTAAACTAAACATTTTGGTTTTTATTCGGCCAGACTTAAATACACAACCATAAAGGTAAATATTTAAAACGAAAACCTTTTATCTTGTTCAAGGTCTATAATAAGATATAATAGGTAATACATTTGCTAAATACATTTGCTTTTATATCATAATTATAGGTCTATATTATGATATAATAAAAGCCATTAAACAAAATTTCCTTTGCACAAATAATCAACAATAAATCAAATAAATAAAATGACCAAAAATACAATAAATCCAGTAACAAAATAGACTATTTACTTTAACACTACTATCCATATAGTAACAAATAATTAATTGAATTACCTCTATACTTTCACTCTCGTATTCCAAGAAATCAAAGTCCTTAAACACTCCAAAGTGGTCTGTAGGAGGAGCCCCACCGGAAGGCTCGTTGCCGGGAGTCCCCGATACTTCCTCCAGGGAGGAAGCCATAGAGGACTCTCGCTCCAGTAGTTCTGAGCTTTGACTAAAGATCACCTGCAATATACATAACGACGCTAAAGTGCAAAGACAACTCATTAAACTTGCTTGTAACGATCAAATATTCATGTTTCAATAAAACGAAAAAACATCGCGGATGTTAAATCTTTTACAAATAAAGCGAAAAGACCTAACACTACACAGGCTACTGGTTAAAGTATGTGCTTTTTCAAGACTTTAAATTATTCACTTAGTTATGTTATATTCATTGATGAGTTGCCAAACGATAAAGTATCTTTTGGATTAAATGAAATCGTAAATATATACAGGCTGGAAGGGATAGAAACGCAAACTCTGAAATATATTTTAATACTTATCGATTCGAGGAACTTTTACGAAAGCTATACTTATCAGAAACCAAAAAAAATTAAAATAGATATCAACATTTTGTATCAAACAGCTTATTATTTTTGTTTAATTGTGATGAATGTCGTCATAGTAATAATTGATCGTATTTATGGTTACGACCACCTTTTTCAGGTTTTATGTATCTGTTCCTTACAGCTTGTATATAAATAAATATACTTTTGAAGTCGAATTTTAATAGTAATCAGAGCTATAAAGGGTGAATATACTACTACATATTTCCACAATACTCCAAGAATAATGTGACTATTTTAGTGCCTAAATAGATGTTTGTCTGTTCGATACCACTATCGACGTGCGTGCAACTTTCACTCCTAAGTGTAGTCAGAGATACTACTTAAATAAAGTATTTCATGTTACTTTTGCTTATAGATAATTCTTAAGCTTTTAGATAATTCATTACTAAATCTTCACACTTTATTATTTAAACCCTTATATTTAGTCAGTGGTAATAGGTTGTTTTTTTATGTCAGTTTCCGGAAACTTTCCAGGAACGTCCCAGCGGCGTCGCTGATTTGTAGCGATTGTCTGGCAACGTCTTATATAAACAGATTTTAAAATAGTTTAGTAATGCTTTCACTAGACAGAGAACAGAGATGATAGACGATCGCTACATTAGCTTGTGAGGAAGTGTTAAGTAGAAACATGGCAGCGATAGCATCAAAACAATGACGGTTGTAATATCATGAAAGCGAAGCGTGTCGTGTTCACTACGCGACGAGTCGTAAAACGTGTTCGATAAGTTGTTGTATGAACCCGTCCGACGTTCGTTTCGATTGCGATGATCGTCGCGGACCCGTCGCCTAGTGAATGTTGTGAAAAGACGGCGACGTATGTCGTCTCGATCACCGCAAGCCGTCGGGCGGTGTCGTGACATGGGTGTATGCACTGGGCGCGTCGGCCGATGGTACTCGAGGCCCAGTAGCATAGTAGGGTGTATGCGGAAGCGGTGGCGACATAATACAGTATGGTATGACAGTTACCTTGGAACATAAAGTGGTTATTAAATCGTCCTAACGCAGCGATGGGTAGAAACCACAGATTCATTAGTAGTGTTGGCTAACTGCGGCCGGCGCAGCGGTCGGTTGGCTAACAGTCGTAAACGTGCTGTATTGAATAGCTGGAATTTGACCGCGGAGCAGTCGACTGTCTTTTGATCGAGCGCCGATCCAATTTTGCATCGTTTAATAAGGCAAAAATAATTTTTTTTCCATTAAAGTAATGAAATATTTATCACAGAATTCAACTAAAAAGAAGGTTAGTTGATATGTTCCAGCGATTCAATAGTTAGTGGTATGTGGTGGTCGGAGATCGGCACGTGGGCTCGTCTGTGTTGCGGGGTCGGCGCTAGTCGGTACTTACAGAGGGACTCTTGGGCAGCCCCACCCGCTGCCCGCACGTCGTCAGCAGATTCACGAGGCACTCCCGCACGCGACTCTGCGGTGGCAAGAAGCTGCAGTTACAGCGACAAGACCTCAGCAGTGAATACATCATTAATTGTTTTATTTTTGTCAGTAAACAAAAAATTAAAAGATATAATCCTAGTGAAGTATTGAAAGCGCAGTTTTTTAAAAGGTCATGTGCAGCCATGATATTTTCTATGTCAAGAAACCTGTAAAATGTTTTTAGAATATTGTTTTTTTTTAAGACGTGGCTTGGTCAAAATTAAACTAAAAAATAAAAGTAGAGATCTATCTCTATCTATCTATAACCTCACGCCAGATCCCTTGCGGGGTAGGCAGAGAGTACAGAGTTCCAAAAGTAGAGATATATATAGATAATGACGTTATGATAATATACTGTAATTGCCGATAAGTATAATTCGGTCATCTAAGACTTGTCATAATTTTGTTTGCACTCAGAATAATATTGTATATTTTTTGTTATTATTGTTATATATAGCATGACTGCTCTTTAAATGAGAAAACTATGTTCAAACATACACCTATCTAGTTTGTTATGCATTGTTCTCGCATACCCCATGCATGGATCACATTGTATAGAAAAAGAGTTATAGAACTCTTATTTTCCTCCAAAAGAATAACATTCCAATGTTTATCAGCCTTTTCTTTTTATACTATTTCTTGACCAACATGAATTAAAAAAATATTGTGACCTGCGACATCCAGGGCCTCTTCCAGCCGGACGCGAGCGCATCCGCGGGCGACAGCGACAGCGAGCGGCGCGGCGACGTGGCACTCTGCGGCTGCGTCGCGTCCTTGCCGCCCGCGGTCTCCTGCCCGACCACGGTTGATGCCGAGCCAGATTGAGATGTTGACGAGCCTGCCATCATCAAAATATAATTTGTATTAGATTTATATCATCCCGTATTCTATCTATATCATCATGCCAGATCCCTTGCAGGGTAGACAGAGAATCCAGAGGTCCAACTGATTCTTTCCTTAGATACCTCTCTGGCTTCCGACACTCCCCATATTCCCGTATTTTCTGCATAAATCAGTTTTCATTTAGACCTCACTTGTTTCATGTGTAACCAGTATGTGAAGGCACTGTTTGGTGTATTGAAAATAACTTTGACTCATCAGCGTCATCACTTCCAGCTCATTTCAGTCACTCCAGCCTGCTCCGTCGTACGCAAAATCTACCTTACCTAAGCCATGCTTAACGAAGTCTTACTTAAGCACTTAGCCATATCATCGATCAATCTTTGTAATGGCCTTCTACGCTTCAGCTATACAGATATAACAAAGCTAAAGAGTTTGTGTTTGAGCGCGCTTATCTCTGGAACTACTAGTCGGAATTCAAAAAATCTTTTTGATTTTGATAGCCCTGCGCGGTAAACAACGGGGCACATAGTTAGTATAATTAAAATAATCGATTATTCATTTTGTGTTTATTATTGAAGTTTGTGTCCAAATAAATAAAATAAAAATAATGGTAGCGACATCTAGTCTTTTGTCGGACTACCTCTTGCTTTCCCCAGAGTCGAAATGTAATAGATTTTTTTATCAAAGTGTCGACGTTCGATATTGCGTAAACAGTGAATCAGCGCTCATGCCATGTTGGAGAATATTAATAGGTTTTTAAATAACAAACGTACTTGCAGATAAAGAGAAGACAGATAAGGGGTTTAGAAGGTCGCTCCGGAAGAAGACGTAATACAATTTTCTCATTCCTAGGATATCCGTCATGGTGATGAATAGAGTGTACAGTGGAGTGGAGTGGAGTACACAAAAGGAGTAATTTCACGATAAAAGGTAGTTAGTTACAAGTATTGAATTTATTGATGATGTTAAAAAAACAACATCCAGCCTATAATAATTCATTATCTAGTACTCATTTCAGACAAAGGATGTACGTCGGATCAATACGATGTAATTGCAGATGCGCCGTGAGCCGCCATGTATTACGCATCTACGCGTCATTCGAAGGGCAGGCACATATGTATCACCCAAACCCTCCGGGCCCAGACTCCCGCCGTGTAGGGGGGATGGGGCCTCGGCTCCAACGGTTTCCAGGAATGTGCAACCAGCTTGTTACGGCGTTGCTATGATACGTTTTATCTACCACAGCCGTAGGGTTGTGTGTGTAAATCTGAAATATTGACGTAGCGTGTCGAAAAAGGAACGATATTATGCATAGCGATATCTTTGCATCTAGCATCTTTGTATGTGGCAATGTTATAGTAGTGATATTAGCACTATGGCGCTGACTTGTCGCGAGGCAATTCTTCGGTATTGCGGTGAGCATTCCTTATAACTAATTCAAGGACGAACTGAGGAGCTGGCAATATATAAACTATACGTATAACTAAATCACAGCTATACGATTACTATTTGTAAATAAAGCTTCCGTTAAATATTTGTGGAGCAAACAAACATATGTTCCTTGCAGGATTATCGTCCGCAACTACGGGACTAGTGATTGGAAAGGTCTAGCCTTCAACCACTAGAATAAAAAGTGGTCGTTATCATAGATAGTGGATAAAAACTAGCCTTCCTTCATCTACTAAAACTTCTGTACAAATGATTTCAGTCGTATTTAGTACTATAATATTGTTTGTCCAGTATTTCTGGGCATCCGGGACGCTATGTTAGAGTAAAGCGGCATTGATCGACGCTGCGAAGGACAGCCTCAACGTATCTCTATTATTAAACTTCGTATTTTACCTGCCTCCCTTCGCCTCCCGTGCACTGCGCCTCCCCGCCTCATCCCATAAGTTCTCCTATATCTATGTAATATCAATGTCGAATGTGACCATGCGAGCCCGGGCGTTCTGAGCAGCTCGTATGACTAAATATAACAAGGTAGCTCAAGATCTCATTTTCTCGACGTTTACGTAAATCAATGGCGAATTTAATTTTTGATTTTAAAACCCTGTAGTGCGCGGGTGTCGCATTAAAAACGTCGCGGTCGGTAACGCTAAATCGGTTTATCCCCGCCTGTCAATGATAAAAAACTACACTCTTTTTAGTAATAACCTTAGATAGTCAAATGAACTGGAAACGCCACATTAATAAGTTATGCAAAAGGCTAAGCCAATCGGCTTATGCACTTTTTAAACTGTCAAAGGTAGCAAATCGCGAAACTGTTTTAACGGCGTACCACGGTCTAGTTGCATCTGTTATACGATACGGCATAATCTTTTGGAATCACTCTACAGACAGAGATTTGGTTCTTATAGCACAAAAAAGGTGTATCTCAGCAATATGCGATATAACAATGACTGATAGCTGTATTCCGATGTTTAAAGCCCTAAAGATTCTTACTTTTGCTTCGTTGTATATTTAGAGGTAGCAGTATTTGTAAAGCAGAATCCGAAATTGTTTGCAAAATTATCAGAAACGCGGAAATGTAATAGACTATTACGCACTCAATACCAAAATATTCTGTGTAACAAAATATGTAGGGCTGCGTTCGTAAAAAATAGGTTATTTGGAATGGCACCGCGCATATTTAATAAACTGCCAGATTACATAAAAACCATGCAAATAGTCAAATTTAACAAAACCCTATATAATATATTAATTGACAAATGTTACTATTCAATTGACAAATTTCTTAATGATAATATTTTATGAGTGAATTACGTATTTTAACTTATTGTTCTAATTTGTAATTTTTCCTACTTTTCCCTGTATTGAATTGAATATGAATTATAACTGGACTATTTGTAATTAATATTTGCACATGTTTAATCATAATATTAAATATTTGACTAATAATTTGTATGCCGCAGGCAAAACATAGTGTGACGTTGTAACAAATTGTTTGAAGACCTTATATGTACCTATGTTTAACAAATAAAAAATCATTCATTCATTCATAATATTATGTCACGTTTATCACGGAATGTTGCTGCGTCGGAATATTAATGTGTGTATTTTAAAATTATGCGTTTGGCATTTACACAAGTATTTGCGATTATAAAAACTCCTCTGAGGTGTATATGGCACACCCACATTTTGCCGAGGTATTTTTGTAGCAATTTGTCAAGCGGCAATCGCACATATGTAAGTCTAGAAAAATCACTGAGATGGGGACTGAGATTTGAACATTTGTGAATACATAGCAAGCATCATATTAACTTTGCTCTCACAAATGTATTTTTACCAGATTTTATTCAACTAGCAATGTTCGTATGTCTGTTTGTCTTTCCGGTTCAAATGTTGTGATCCTTTTTGCAAGCCCTTGCGGGTATCCGATTAAACTGAAATTTTGCGTGCGTATGTGTTCGGTGTCAATGGAATATTATAGTACCATGGAGCTGTTCAGACGACCTCCATAGTCGGAAGATGGCCATAGGAACATGTCAACTATACAACGTAGCCCCCTCGTGTTAATGCTTGTTAGATTGATATTGCCAAGTACTATACAACCAGATGGTGTTCAGGGTCTAATGATGAACCTTAAAGGTATGCAAACACCCAACTACTCAATATAAAAGTGCCGTGTTTGGGCTCGCTGAATTTGCCTTGATCAGTAACTTATAACCGGATGGTGTCCAGGGTCTGATGATGGAGCTGGAAGAAAGTCATACGCACTCCTCAATTAGGTAAAATATCTTCGTTATGTTTTTGCTATAAAAGCTTGCTTTGAAAATGGTCTTTTTAAATGAAAATTTTTGGGCTAAAATTACAACACAGTGGGTTGAGGGAGGGAAACGACAGCATGGCAGGCCCAGAAAGAGGTTGCGAGACGAGCTGGACTTCTAAGACAAGAATTCTATGAGTGGAAGAAGGGTGGGAAGAGACCTTTGCCATGGCGAGGGACAGTATATGCTTTTAATAATAATGTTTTATTTAATCTATACAAGTAAATAAAATTGAAGTGTCTGTTTGTCAAAATAGCAGTTTTTCACCAAATGTATATTGAAGTATATACGCTACTTACCAAAAAAAAAAACAAGTTTTAAAATTTTTGCCCGTTTCTTCCGGTTAATCTCCGACACGGCTGGACCGATTTTGACGGGGAATTTCACTGGCAGATAGTTGATGTTATAAGGAGTAACTTTGGCCACCTTTTTTGCGGGAGTCCCGTAAGGCGGCTTACTCCTTTGCTTTTTTCAGCTTTTAATAACGCAATTCCTAAAGTTATGCTACTTGCAACTTTATCATCATTTTTAAGTCGATGATTTTCATCAATAATGATCTCCAAAACATTAATAACTGGACATAAAGCTTTGGCCTACTGGTAAACCCGGCTAAATCACAAGCTCTCATTATTGGTGGCAGATATTTTAACAATCTTTTAGATCACCAGACTCTTCCACAAATTGTGTACGATGCTATACCGATACCTTTTTCAAATAGTGCAAAAAACTTGGGCGTCTACATTGACTGTAATCTGTCCTGGAATGTTCACGTTGCGGAAGTAAGCAAGAAGGTTTATAACTCATTTCAGCCTCTCAAACGGCTCCAAAAGTTCCTGCCGTTTCAAACCAAAGTAACTCTTGCCCGATCTCTTCTTTTACCACTTCTTGACTATGCCGATGTAAGCTTTCTTGACGCAACTGAGGAACTCCTTAATAAACTCGAACGTCTGCAGAATCTGTGCATTCGCTTCATATTTGGCCTTCAGAAATTGGACCATGTGTCAGAATTCCGAAAGCAGTTGAAGTGGCTGCTTATACAGCTGCGTCGGGATAGTCATATTCTCTGTTTGCTTTACTCTGTTCTTCATAATCTTAATTCCCCAGTATATCTTCGTGAACGCTTTGAGTATTTAGTCCCCAGGGGAAAACCTTGTCGCTCTCGATATGATGGTACATTTACTGTGGGTACTGTGTGCCTATGGAATTTCCTCCCATACTCTTTACGTGATAGCCCAACTTTACAGATGTTCAAGAAAAGAATTAAAGAACATTTCCTATCTATATAAGATATTTGTATGTATGTATATATTTATGTAGTCTTTTTTATGGTAATGTTTAGCATGAAGTATATTTGTAGATATATATCTGTAGTTTATACCTTTTCTATCTATAAATATCTTTTCTTTATCTTCTTAACGAAAAATTCCCAGTATGAGTCCGGAGACTGGAATTGTGCCCGATATATGGCAATAGGCTCGCCCCCTATTACATAGGACCTAACAACGTCGGCGAAACGTGGGTGTACTCAGTACACCTCTGCCACCCCCTCTGGGGAATATAGGCGTGACGGTGTTTTAAATATCTTTTCTTTCCTTGCTTTTGTGTTGTACACTCATTCCTATCCACATTTTGATCATTTTTTTCTCTCTCACTCAAAGGTTTGCTGGTAGAAAACTCGACTATGAGTTAAGCTCGCCTTTGTACATTAATTTACTTTGTAACAATTTGTGTGTGTGTGTACAATAAATAATTAAGAACTTTTATTTTAGAAATATATTTTGTGTTATATTTCACGCAGGCGAAGTCGCGGGTAACAGGTAGTTAAAGAATAAATATCACCTTTGTCAGGAGTGGCGGAGGAAGCGTTGGAGAGCGAGCTCGGGCCGGTGGCGGGCTGGCTGCCGGCCTTGGCCAGGTACTTGCGCCCGATCACGGGTGTCTGCGACAGGTCGAACGTGAACTCCATCGTGCGCCCCGGCAGCTCCTGCGGGGCGGACACGGACTCAGAATTACTATGATTCACAGAGAGAACGTGTTTAAAATGTATTGGGCACAATACAGCACTGTCGTGCAATAATAAAAATAAGTCAGCCTTTACTGACCCACTGCTGGGGAGACGCCTTATCTCACAAACCGAGGTGGGGGAGATTAGGCCATATTCCATCACGCGACCCTAGTGCGAATTGGTGCAGGAAGATTTGTTGCCATTAGCTATTGGAACTTATCAAGCCACCTATAAGCTTTCTAGCTTGGCTTAACGACTATCCCATTGAGTGGTAACCCGGACCGACGGCTTGGCGTTCTTTCTGAAGTACGGAGACGCTTGAATATATAAATGCCATAAACGATCACCCATTTCAGGCCGACCGAGTCGAACGCTGTTTAACGCTAGGACCACCGCGGTGACATAACGCTACGAGCGCCTACATTATGTTGTAAAACAGTTTATATTTTACTAAAGTGAAAGTTTTATTAGATCGTTACAAACTTTTTGGTCTGTGTGTTGCATGTCGCGTGGCGGTCGGCCGCGGACTAGGGATAAAGTAAAAGGCGCTCGCCAGAGCAGCCAAGGCCAATATGTTTCACTTTTACCGTGGTTTCATAAAACCACACAAGGATTTTTAAATTGGGCTTTATTATATAGTAAATCAATAACAATTTCTCAAAATACCAACAATATCATTGAGATAATGCATAACAGCGCTCTAGTTCTTCTCTGACATGGGTATGGGCGCTAATCAAATTGGATCCACAGACCATAAATTGGCTTAGATTAGAAATAGCGTAAGTGTAGTTAACCTTCTTGCCGTGCAGCTCGGTGTCGAGTATGGAGGAGGCGTGGCTGTCCCAGTAGGGCGGCACCACCAGCGTGGAGCAGCGCGTCACCACCAGCTTGAGGATCTTCATGGCCTCCTTGTAGTTGTTGCTGTCCTGCACCTGCCGCCATGCTCACGTTTAAACGCCCACACGGCTTCATACCATGTTCACTTAAATGAATGGGTTGAGTACAGTCCGAGTTGCCAAACATTTTATTTGTTCTAGCTATCGATATATTACAAGGCACACAGTCCCGTTCAAATTACACTAAAACGTCCTCAAATCCACGTGACTGGTTATATTCATGGTATAAATATAAATTAGGGCATTTTGTACCTTACTCATATCACTTAAGGTTGTACTTCCAAAAAAAAATGGGTGCCTGTTAATTTTTTAGTAGTGTCTACTTTTGCCTGCCTTTTGGTGGTGCCATTTATCGTGCGACGAGCGGTTACCTCTATATTTGATCGATGCTTCTATCTATCTAGGCAGGAGAGTACGGAGTACTTTATTACTTAATCTATGTAAACTCTTTTTTTATTTAATAAATTGTACTAGGTTTTTTTATGAAACGACATTAGCGTGGACATATCAGTACGCAGTCGCGGGCAACGGTATCTTAACAAAGCTTATAGGATAAGCTAATTGATAAACTTTCATTTAGTCGCGTTGAATCTGGAGCTATCTTGTGGTGTTTCAGAAGTGAAAAGCACATCAAAGCGAGATAAATATTAGTTTCTATGGATTTTCTTTTAGCTATATTAAGATGCGCGAGTGCGGTGGTGGTCCTCACGTCGATGAACTTGGCGACGGCGCGCAGCAGGTCCGCGTTGACGGGCTGCGCCGCGGGCGCGCTCAGCTCCACGTAGTACAGCATGCAGTGCAGGATCGACAGCACCGCCGTCTGCAGGCTCGCCGAGCCCTGCGCACACGCGCCCACCGCGCCCGATATTAATAAAAACTCAATATATTAATAGTAACATGTTTTGAAACAACCTTTTACGCAGCTAGATAATGGTGCAATTTATTAAAACCACCAATTAAAATTTAACGTTGGTCGTTGAGTTCCTTCATCTGGAACCGATGCTGGGTGTAGAATTGGCTCATGCTTACCACGGAAATGTATTGCTATTGGAATTGGAACTAACATGCCAAAATCTAAATGAAAACTTATATTGGTTTTATAAAATACTATAAACACTGAATACTTTTTGACGACAAATTCTACAAAATAAAAATACAGTTCTAATTTCATCGTGGTTTATTTTTAAATTTATGCTCTTCACGTTTTTAATACTTTGCAACGGCCATAGCTACGAGAAGCACTCGAAACGTCGGGAATATGAAATCAAAACTAAACAGGGATGAAATCCGAAAAGTAGTTTTATTTCACGTGTAATATTCTCGGAAATCTATGAATTCAATAAATAAAATTTATATCTATATATATATATCTACCTATATCATCGGGCCAGATCCCTTGCGGGGTAGATAAGAGTTGCTAGTAAGTCAAGATAAACATGAACATAAATGATAATGAATGCTAACGATATAGTACAGTGTGTATCGTCTCACCTTCTCGAGGACTTCCACGAGGAAGGCGAGCATCTGCTGCGAGAGGTGCGAGTAGGTGTCCCACAGGTACTTGACGACGCACTTAGTCCACTGGAAGCTCTCCTTGCTGAAGGTGCGGCGCGAGTACAGCGTCATTACCGTGCCCAGGTTCTCCAGCTTCTTGCTCTTCTCCGCTGTGAACTGCCAGGGGGAAGCATATGTTAGCTTACCGATAGGTGTGGTTCAGTCTTAGAGAATAATATTATAGAGTGCGAACTAGCAAATTATCAACATGGACACGGGTATAAACAAATCACGACCAAATGGCGTTTAGCACGAACCCGGCGTTTATACCCAAAACGATTACGAGCTGTAGGTCGATAGGATATCTCGGCAAAAACATTATAATTTTTATTTAGCGCAGTGGTCAAGAGTTTAAGCTGCTCCGCCCACTGTGTCTAATAGTCGCGGGTTCGATTCCCGCACGGGACAAATGTTTGTGTGATCTACAATTATTTTTTCCGGTCTGGGTATTTGTGAATGTGAATTTTTATGTTTGTAAACGCACTCATGATACAGGAATAAATACCAGTGCGGTACGACTTTTTTAAAAAAAAAGAGAAATATTTCTCCAATATCAACACCGGAGCCTTATTTATTGTCCCTAATAACGCACACATTTTACGCATAAATTTATCTTCGGGCAACCTGCTTACTCTTTGCACCGAGTAAAAATGTCCGTGCTAGTCACCTAGTCCTCGTTACATCTAAGCGTTTCGTTTTGGAAGGCACTCGGTTATTATGTTGCGTGTTAGTAAAGGTAAAACTTAAAAATGATATATAATGTCAACTCAACCCATAGCACAACTAGATGGATGTATACATCAAAGATAAGATTACGGCTATAGAGCGTTATCGTGTACCTGTGCAATATGGCACGCGGCGCGCACGCACAGCTCGTTGGCGTCCTCGTAGTGCAGCAGCATGTAGGGCAGCAGCGCCACCACCGTCATGGGGAAGGCGAGCGACTGCGTGGGGTCGATGACCGGCAGCTCCAGCAGCGGGATCATGTCCACCAGCACGCCCACCACCGGCTCGTACGTGTTCGGGTGCGTGCAGCCCTGCGCGGCAGTGCAATATCGACGTCGCAACAATCAAATCGAATCATATTTTGATCTTGAATCATTGTTACAGTTGGTAATTCTAGATTGAAACGAATTAATCTGTTTGACTGCTTCGTCGGTCTAGTGGAAAAGCGCACTGCTTGGTGATCGCCCAGCAATCTCGTGATCACGAGGTCCTGGGTTCAAATCCTAGGTCGGACACATGAAGTTATTTTAAAGAAAACTTCCCAGTATGAGTCCGGAGTCTGCGATTGTGCCCGGTATACGGCAATAGGCTCGCCCCCTATTACATGGGACCTAACATCGTTGGCGAAAAGTGGGTGCACACAGTACACCTCTGCCACCCCCGCTTGGGGAATATCGGCGTGACGGTGTGTTTAATCTGTTTTAAGATGAAATATCACGTCACATTTTATAGGCCCGACGAAATCAAAATTGTTCATGGTTCAACATCGTTAAATTCTTTGGTTGATTACCTCGTTGGCGCATAATAGCGGTAATGATTACACAGTTCCTGTTCGAATCTTAGGCTGAACCAATTTTGTCATTTCTGACGAAAAACCGTCATCAGCGTCTGATTAGCCGTCCGAAATCTAAAGGAGTGTAGATGTGACGTAATGGAAGTTTTTTGCTAAAAAATGTGTTCTGTCCGTTCTGTGCGCACCTTGAGCAATAGCGCGTGCAGCGAGGGCGAGGTGTGCGCCTGCGTGCGGTCGAGCCGCTCGCGCGCGTCCGGCCGGTCCAGCGGCAGCCGCGACATGACGCGGGACAGCAAGCGCACGCCCAGCAGGAACTCGTGCTCGTAGTCCGACTCCAGCAGGGATGCGCCCACCCAGAACAGCGTCGCCAGGATTGTCAGCTTGTCGTCCTGGAATTTGATACGTCGTCCGGAATTTCTTAAAGGCTTGACGTCATCGTGGAGGACGTGGCTTACCTCAGTTTCGCTTAAGTTCGCTTAACTGTTTAATATTCTCTATTTTTATGAAAAATAGAAACCTTAAAAAGAAATGATGTATTTTACCCTGCAAAAAATACTTGGATTGACATTCTGATCACACATATAGTATGACATTTAAATTGTAAGTATTTTTTCGTTATTTATTAGATTACTTCTATTTCAAATGCCATCTACAGTATTATACTTGAACATACAACTAACATTGGCATGTACGAATCGTTTAGTTTTTACCATTCTCCGCCAGATGGCCAATACAAATGTCAGTGGGGCGTAACGTCCTTCTCACCCTGTACCACTCCACGCAGTGGCACGCTTCAATTGTATAGCAAAACCTTATTACGTCATCTCCTCTTCGTATTTGCTTCGTGGACTAGCCTATGCCTGCTCATTACCTGAGTAGCGCTATCGCCGAGCAATTTGAGCGACTGCGCAGATCTGGAGCGACATAGACTGGAGCATATGCCTTTGGCCGCTTCGCTGCACGGCCGCGTCCTCTCTGGACCAATGAAAAACAGAACCTTGTCTGTTAACTAATAGAAACAACGGTAATAGCGGAGATTAAGAACAAATATACTCATTATTGTATACCAACAAATTTATAAAAAAAAAACATATGTCAATTAACTAGCAGCAACTCCAATACTATCTAGATTTTCAATACTTTCAAAATTAACTTTTGTTTATACGAGAATCGTCATTTGCAGTTAAATGTAAGTTTTTTTTTGAGGAACGTCATAAGAAATATGGGTTGTTTTTTTAAAACCAAACCTTTGATTTTGGTCTCACCAAGGTAGTTGCGGTTCACGACAGTAGACAACAGATGGCGCTAGCAGTAAATAGAGATCAGTATTTTACCCGCCAGATTGTTATATGTGTATATTCACGAATAGGGATGCGGATCAATCGACTTTCGAGCTTCGTTTGTTTGTTGTTTGGGCGCGTGTAACCTTTCCTATCTGCGTAGGTGAATGAAATCAAACTACGACTTTTGACTTCCATTACGCCTGCTTTTGTTTAGTTTAGTGTTTCTTTTATCTTCTGATATCATCACACGCCAGACCTCTTGATTCTTGCTTTATCTGATAGGTTAAAATATCAGCCTAAACCAAATTAATATAAAAGATCCGTTAATAAGTTACAATATATACGCAGACAAATATTTTTTTACAAGCTTTTATTTAATTTGCACTGTTCGTGTTGTGATACATTTGTCAAACATTTGCGGGTACCCGATTGAGTTGAAATTTGGCAGTTCGGCGACAATGCAATATCATGGTACCAAGGAGCTGGTCTGATGATGAAGCCGGAGGGTGGCCAACGGAACTACCCAACTACTCAACATAACCCCGCCGTGTATAGGGTCGTTGGATTTTTCTTAACGAGTTTTGTAGACCTGGATGGTGTCCAGGGTCCGATGATGGCGCCGCAGGGTGGCCAACAGAACTACCCAAGTACTCAACATAATCTCGACGTGTTGGGGCTTATTGGATTTGTCTTGACAAGTTGACGGTCTCGGTTGTTTTTGCTATAAAAGCTATAAGCTGATTTTAAAAGGATCTTTTTAAATAAAAATTATTACACATCCGACCCGCCAGTCCGGTAGCTAGTATTACAGTAGACGTACCGTTCCCGTGCTGTAGCTTGTCGGTGTTGGGCGGTGGCGCGTTGTTTTTGCGTAGGCAGTAGGACACGGAGTAGCTGGTGCTGCGTGTGTGGTTGCTCGCGCAGCCCACGCACACGCCCGGCGACCGCTTGCCTGCCCAACAACACGCTCACACATTTGGAAGCGGATTCGGCTTTGCATATGGATCCGTTTCATCACTTTCCTCTTTTCGACTACTGGAGGCGGATTTATCCGACTAATATTTTCGTGCTCCTGCTGCATGCTTAAATTGTTCATATTTTATGTTCCCGTTTATTTAACAGCTTGATTTGATATAGTGCCGCTGGTGCCCGCTTATTAAATCGGAAAAACTAACAATCGTCTTTTATATTCCTAACAATAACAAGTTATTGTAATGTATTGTGAACGTTTGTTGAATAAGTCTCACTGGGGTTGTGAATGGCTTAATAACAGTATAATAACTCGAAATTTGTGTTATGCTTCTGCGGATCACTATAATTCTGCTAGTTTATCCTCTTTCATACTAACTGTCCCATCTCTATGGACCATTCTGTGTGCTATTAATTTAAATTTGTATATTTTCAACTCACCCGCAGCATACGCGTTGCCGTTACCCTGTTGTCCGCCATCTTTGTTATTCAAATTGGGCGTGGACTTGAAGATGTCGCGCATGTAGTCGAGCGGTCTGAAGTTGGACTCGAGCGAATCCACGGCGGCCTCCAGCGTGAGGAGCAGCTCGGTCACGTAGCCCTGCATGTCCTCGCCCTGCTCCGCCACCGTCTCCACCAGCCGAGACAGGATGTCCGACACCATGCGCCCCGTCATGGCCACGCCTATGAACCGGAATACCTGAGAGTGGAACAAGCAATAATGTTTATGGAATAAAATTATGAAGACCCCAAAGAGGTTTTTCTTTTCTTTTTTTCTTTTTCTTTTAAAAATGTTGTTTTTGCTATAAAAGCTATAAGCTGATTTTAAAAAGATCTTTTTAAATAAAAATTATTACACATCCGACCCGCCAGTCCGGTAGCTAGGTAAAGGGATATGGGATTATTTTCATTAATAATCCTAAATATTTATCAATGTAATGCGTATTTCGATACGCGTACGATATTTATATTGTTGTATTAATAACGTGCTATAAAGTTTATACCTACATCACAACTCATTTCTGACCCGCGAATACAAGTAAAATTGTTTTTTTTTTGTTAAGGATGATAAAATTAGAAAGTTCGAGTCATGATTGAAATACGTATATCGACCGTAATTACTTTAAATAACCGCAAGGCTTTCAAGTGCCTAAACAAGGTGTAACATAATTAAAGCGAGTGTTTAAATCGG
Source organism: Phalera bucephala (assembly GCA_905147815.2). Taxonomy (NCBI): domain Eukaryota; kingdom Metazoa; phylum Arthropoda; class Insecta; order Lepidoptera; family Notodontidae; genus Phalera; species Phalera bucephala. The sequence continues at coordinate 1,260,044 of LR990609.1, read as the reverse complement.
TAACTGAATCGAAATAACATTTTTTTTTTTTTAAATATCAAATTTTGCTGTGATTCGTTAACTATCAAACAACATTAAATATACTTTAACAATATGCACACTAAAGTACAGGTATATTTTTGTTCAATTGGGTAGTGAAATGTATAAAAGAAAGGTAGCTAACTTCTTAAAATTGGAAGTTCGATTTTCGTATTGAATTCGTGAAGCAACAATCTAATTAGGGGGGTTTAGGTCTTGCGTCGTACATGTTACACCTTGTAAAGTGTCGGTTGTGGCGCAGTACCTGCAGGGACCTGCCGGCGTAGTGCCGGGAGGGGCAGGAGAGCCCGAGCTGCAGCGCGGTCTGCGCCCAGCGCTCCGAGATGAGCGCGTGCGGCAGCGACTCGCGGAACACGCGCAGCGCGTGCCGCAGCAGAGTCGCCATCTGCTGGCAGCTGCGCAGCGACCACACTGGAACAACCACCATACGTGTACTATTATGATGGGTTCCCGAAAACGGTTTTAAAAACAAACACTTAAATACACTACAAAGGATTCAATTTGGGAACCCGTGTTACAATGTATGATTATGCCCCCTCTCGTTGGCGGTCCGACCCGAACTGGTCTTACAAAATGGTCGTAGCTGGACATGGATGGATGTTGGGGGCGAGATGCTGGCTAAGCATCTCGTCATCATTAAGGGGTACACTTGACATGTGTAACAGTACGTCGATATAAGTAAACTCTTGTTATTGCCTTTTACTTCGGTGTTATTACGAGTTGGTTACCTGTAAGTCTTCCATATTGTAATAAATAAATAAAAGTATTGTCAACATTAATCTTTCTCAGGGGTAGATCACTAAGTACCTATCCCTTGGTGAGCATGACGTTATCGTAGCATATTTTATTGTTTAAATTTCATTGACAAAATAAGAACGATACCCCGCTTATAGAAATTCATTTATTTGCATGGAAGGTAAGGCTTAACAAATTAGGTATAATAAAAACTAGTAATTGTTTTTCATATTTAATAAAAACTGATTCCAAATCTTTAAAGAGTAATTAGTATCGCCTGTTCGAAATAAATGTATTTGAACATTCTGAGAATATTATGCTGTCCTTATTTTAATAAGTACCCTTTTTATCCCCGCAGAGGCGTAAATGTCTGCACTTGATCAAGAGGACCATATAAATATGATAAAATTATTAGATAGAAATAGAACGTGCATTACAAAAAGAGTCCTAACTCAGCAGCTTTGCTGACGCAAGACACCCAGCGCTGATCTTCCGTTAGCACCTTTAAGTGGACCGTTGACGTGACAGCATGATACAACACAACATACTTAGAGAACAGAAGTCTTTGCTCTCAGTGAGACTATGAAAAAATATAATAATGTTATGGTAGTCAACGAGCGCTCTCTCAACACGCTGCGCTAAAAACTTTAAGCGCTCCTATTAAAAACACCCAAGCGCCGTTTCCGCTGAATTCCAGTATAGACTTATGGTTTTAGGTTGGGGTATAAAATATTACCATACTAAATTTCATTGAAAGCCGTTTGGTAGTATTTGCGTGATTAAAACACAAAGAAACAGATAGACAGACAAAAAATAATTTAAAAAATAAACGTTTCGGCCGCTATAACGATAAGTAAGTGTAACCTAAATAAAATTTTCAAAATAATCTCTGTACAGATTCGGCCTGGTTACAGTTTTATTATATGTATTGTTACGACTTTAATACACCCCGATAATAAATAACCCTTTATCGGGGGATGTTAATTTTAAAACGGATTACACACCCTTAGATCCCCTATCGTTACGTCAAGAAAGACCCGAATCCGCGTTTGAGTGCGTAAACCCCTTTAATTATCGCCGGCGCGGGGTCGTGGTAAGCAAGTACCTACTTGTTTACCTACAAATAAGTATGTAATAATAATATGGTTTTGTGGGACGCGCCGGCTATTGTTTGATGTACTTTTCTATCGATGTACTTGGAGGGTTCCCACCCGATCTAGAACTTCCATGAGAGTATAAAAGGGACACTCAGCGCGACGACAGACACAGTCTCTTTTGGGAAGCCACAGTTCGATCTCGATCAAATTGAGAACAAGCGATCTAAGTGGAATACACCGGCAACCTTAGCAACGATATACGGATACTACGAGTGCCTCAGCGACTTGGAAGCAGTATTTGGGTACTAACGAGAGTAGTACTAGTGTGTGTTTAGAGCTTGTGTGTACTTGCATTCGACATACTGTTTTGTGCGTACAGCGCCTAATAAAGTACTTTACACGTCATTCCGTTTTTAATTACCCCGCAAAGGTAACAGTATAGATATCCCAAGTAGTTTTTGACTAATAACAGCCGCAAGATTAGGGTAGTAAAGGACATGACGTGGCGTCTCACAACGAATGTCGGAAAATAGGTTACCTTTGGCGGTGATGTCCTCGTACTGCCAAAGCGGCATGTGCGTGGGCCGGTTGGCGAGGAAGTGCACCAGCGACTTGATGACGTCGGCCACCGGCATCTCGGCCGGCTCGGGCTCGCCGCCCGGCTCGGGCGGGGCCGGCGGTGTGCCCTCCGCTTCCCCCGTCACTATCACCGGCAGCGACGGGTAGATATCGCCTTCGCCTAGATGGCACATTCAAATATGTTAACATTTATAATATATAGATTTAAATATTAAGATAGAATCTCAGAAAAAAAGAAACATTACTAGATTTAGATTGCAACTTCACCTGTTTAAAATCTCTCGTCGAAACATAGGCGTATATTATACAGCACACCGTAATCCCTATTACTCGCCTATACCTTAAAAGGCAATCTGCGTGATATTAGGGATTGCAATCTAGCATTGTTTTCAATTTAACGGGATTTTTGCTGGATTGACTTCAATCCAGCGGGATCCCGGGGATTACTTATAGTTATTTTATAAATTAAATAAATATTCTTTGTTATGGTATAATCATTTGTTTCTAAAATATTACAAAAATTGACAATAACTTGCTGCACCTAATTGACTAATTATTATAGTGTTTGACTACATATTTATTAACAAAAAGTTGCAAAATAATACCAAATATCCAGATTTGGTAATATTGTAGTCTTAGTAAACTAAAAATATTACTTTTAATCTTTGTACCTTGTACTTTGTACCTTGGTAAACTAAAAATATTACTTTTAATCTTTATCTGAGATAATTATAATCGGTCTTTTTTATTCTGAAAGATTTAGAGTATTACATTAATTTAGTTTAAGTTTACTAATTGCCTCATTTTTTTTTTATAAAATAAAGATGCAATAAATAATTAGCCAATTTATAAATATCTAATAATAAGTCACTTCTCTTTTCTATTTAAAAATAATAAATCGGATCGGTATTTATATCCAAAATGAATTCCGTTACTACACAATTTACTTGTTTAAATGCACACTGTGCAAAATTCAACCTCATTTTATATACAAGATGTATCATAATTAACGCTAGGACTGAATGTAGTTTGTTCTAAATCGGTATCTAAATTGGTTCCAACAACTTTTAATGTAAAATATGTTAAAAGTTGTTGAAACTTATTTAGTTAGAACCATTATTTTTTTAATTTGCAATATATGCTGTTACTCCTCCAATGCGCTATAACATAGTAAATTTATTCTTGGTTCAAAGCAATACAGAGATTCCAAATGCATTCCTAAACCTATTTTCTCAATACACATACATACACGTACAAGATTCATTGTTAATAGGGATATAAACGTGCTTAAAAAAGAGGTAAAAAGCTTTTAATTTGGAAATTTGGTTTTCGTATTTAATTTGTGAATCCAATCGGATTGTGTGTGGTGCAAGACAACAGACATCCCTATTAGATTCACAAAAATTAATAAAAACGTTATTTACGATACATTAAATGTCGTATTATGTCGATTGATTTAACTGTTAGTTCTACACTAGTCATTTTAAGCTGGCAACAATTTTTTGTTGTTGTGATATTTGCACCTGATAATTTGTTCGTGGTTTTGTGAAAGCGATTACGGTCATGCAAGGATCTCAGAGCGCGCAGTCATAATTGGAACTAACGCTGTCATCAAGTGAAACTCACTTTGTGACAGTCGGAGAGTTACCGTTTGTTCTAAAATTTACCTAAGTTCTGTTTTGATTAGTAACCGTGTAAAATAATAGATGGGTCCCTGTTGAAATATTTACCTGGAAGTAGGAAAATTTTATTAAACGACAAACTTAATTTCACACCAACGCCCCCTGTCAATGTCATCTACGAGCCAACATATCCTTGTCGCACTCTATAGATATTTACTACACAGACCACTTGATCGTCTCGATGTCTTTAGGTTCAGCTAATTACATTGAGACGATCAATTATTGAATGGAAAAGCAAATATTAAAAGTAAGTTGGGTGTAGGGATGATGACCATTATTTAATTGGTTACTTTTTTAATCTTATGCTGAAGTGTTTAGATGACGCTGCGTAATCACTCATACGATCACGTGCAAAAATTAAGCGCGCTGGGGTGACCAGTATTGCGGAGTCTAGGATAACTGGTATGTGACTCACCCATAAAAAAACATACGGAAAACCTGAACCCTGACAACAACCCTTCAAACAATAGGCCAAATCACAATGACTTTATAACAGAAAACAACAATTGTATACAGCTTTCACATAGTATGGCTTCGTGCATTCAGTGTTGTTTCAAAATGCGTGTTGATATTTTATTTCGTACCCAGTTTCACAAGAACGACGGTTGGTCGCAATTTATGACGCGCCGTGATTCTATGTAAGTTGGTAGGTATCAAGTTCATTTACAAAAGGGTATTCAGGGGTTTCCAGTTCTTTTTTTGGAATATTTCACAAATCACCTTCGCTGTGGCAATGGTTGATATAACAATGGAGAGACTATGTTTCTCAACAGTATTCGACGCCTGCATGGTTCAGTAGTCTGAGCGTAGGCCGCTCGACTCACTTTTGGTTGCAGGTTCAATACACATACACATCTTTGTGTGTGGAATAGGTATTAGAACATGAAAAATTGGGTTTGTAAACGCCACGACGATACTGGAATAATTCCTCGCAAAGAACAAGGTACTTTTTTGGGAAAAAAATTTTTCATTGAATAAAAATAAGTGCTGTTTTCCTTGTTAATAAAATCTTCCTTAAAAAGCACGCGGAACTTGTTTATATGTTACTTTATTATACGAAATTTGAAGATTCCATGAAATTCTTTTAGATATTTTGACTATATCCTATTCAGAAATTAACAGAATATTTTGAAAGGGAAGAAACCAGAACGAATGTAAGGATTGTGGTTGGTAACGATGTGCTGGAGCAAGTGAATGAGTTTGTATATCTTGGATGCGCCTTCAGTAAGGATGGGAAATACACCGCTGACATAAAGAGAAGAGTGAGTGCAGGGAACAGAGTGAATGGTGCGATGGGAAAGCTACTCGGGAGCCGGCACTTAAGCCATAAGGCGCAGCTGGCCATACATAACGGAGTTCTTGTCCCAACGCTGTTATATGGTAGCGAGAGCTGGGTATGTAAGAAGGAGAATGAAAGTAGGATAAATGCGGTAGAAATGCGAGCTCTGCGGAAGATGTGCGGAGTGAAGCTGACCGACCGCATTAGCAACAGCGTAGTAAGACAGCGAGTAGGTATGAAAGATAGTATCGGTGTAAAGATGAGAAAGGGCATGCTCCGTTGGTTCGGGCATATAGAAAGAATGCCAGAGGAAAGAATGACAAAACAGATATACAATGTGAAAGTGGAAGGATGCAGGTACCGGGGAAGACCTAGACTATCTTACCACGACCAAATAAACCGAGTCTTATCTGATGGAAAAGTCAAGAGTCTCCGTAACCGGCGAGCGTGTATGAGACGAACTATGAGAGTCGAGGAAGCCAGAGAGGTATGTAAGGAAAGAACCTGTTGGAACTCTGTACTCTCTGCCTACCCCGCAAGGGATCTGGCGTGAGGTTATAGATAGATAGATAGATAGAGATCCTATTCAGATTTGATTGAGACAAAACATCAACACAGGAAAAAAATTGTTCTAAACCTATTTAGCTGACTACGTTTACTTAATCACAAAAAAAAAAAACATACGTAATAATAATTAAAATAAACAACGAATTAAACAAACTTTTTTTAAATCGTAATTCCACGTTAGCAATTATTCCTGTATCGTGGGCGTCTTTACGAACAAGAAATTCACATACACAAGCACGCAGACCGAGACAAATATTTGTGTAAAATTAGAGTTAACATTTAGTATAATTTTCCTACTTCCAAGGAGATATTTCACAAGGTTACTAATTTAAATAGGACAAAAGACATAAGAAATTTATTATAGCAAACGGCATCTCTGCTACTGTCATAGAATGACATTTTACTTGATGACAGCAGCGTTAGTTTCGATTTTGGCTGCGCGAAAAACATCCTTGTGGGACTGGAACACCATTCAGATTGCTGTGAGATTTTATATAAACACAAATCATACCTACGCTTATATAACATTCAAGTGCGCCATTAAATTATGGCCTGGTGAAGGTCGCAGGTAGTAGCTGCCGGTTTTTCACGGTCAACCGTGGCATATTGTTGCTGATATGAATGAACCTGATAATTTGATTTATTTCCTTGAACTTCCTAAATTTTGGTGCTTCCATTGCGAATATTCTATGTATGATCATTACCCCAAAGATGAATGCGATTTTTGTTCCTAATTTTACACCAAAACTAATAGGTTAACTGGGCCAAATTACCAAAAAAAAATTGAAATGTCTGAAAAACATTTGAGAAAATTATTTTTCAACTTGCGATTTTATTTGTGTTAGATTTTCTTTTCTGTTCATTGTTTAGCAGGCTTTAAACTAATCACTTACACGGTTTACAGTTATTTAGACATATACGGGCGTTACAACGTTGTGAAAGTTTCACAATATTTGTCATTTGACGTTAGGCATGTCAAATGAATAATAGTTTGAAACTTTTACAATATTGCAACGTCCGTATATATACATCTAAATACCTGTAAAACGTGCAAATAATTATATATATATGGACGTTTTGAGGCTAAGCGTATGCTTTTGCATAGATATGCGTATGCTTTTGCAATACAGGGCAGGCGCCGCAGACACAGGTGGTCAACGTATGCCAGAGCAGAACAGACGCAAGTGTGCGTCGCGCCTGAGCCGCAGCATACGGAGCTGTCAGTAGGTTCACGTATTAAAAAATCTGCTCTACCCTGCGCTGCGTCACCCGAGTCTCAATATACGCTTAGCCACAATTTCGTTGAAATTTAACACTATTTGTCATTTGACATCCAGAATGTCAATTGAAAAATAGTTTAAAAATTTACGATATTGAAACGCCCGTATACTCGTATATGTCTAAATACGTATAAAATATATTGTAAGTTAATAGTTTAAGGGACCTAATTAGGGTACTGCTAACCTCATGGGAGCCACCATTTTTATGCTCACCACTTGGCACTAAGCGTTTAAATCTTGTCTTGATATATTTCATTGTATTAGTTATGATTGTGCACTTTTAATATTATACGGATGTCAGATAATTGAAATGTATTTAAATCGTAGGATATTCAACGTCCGTTTATAATTTTCGAGAGTCAGGTTGATTACTGACGTCCGTACAAACGTTTTATAAACGTAGATTGTTATAGCCTACTGTGTTCGACTTGAGTTATTTGGGATAATTTACTATTGCTTTTTGGTTATTACTTATTATCAGTAACTGTTATAATTATCTACCTCATTAAATGTGTTCCTATCCAAACATACTTGTAAATTAGAAGTAGGTAGATTTAGAATGTAAATTAGAAATAGATTGGTAGATTGTAAATTAGAAATAGTTACTATAAGTAACTATGGTAGCCAGAGTATGGGAAGCCAGATGATTGATAGTATTGGCTGGAGTCCTAATTGATTTCACTCAATCAATATGTGTCAAAATTTAAGAAAAGTAATATGTAAACAGTTCCTGACACTGCCTTAGCGACTAATATTCGCTGTAAAAGTTGATAAATTTTAAATGGAACTGGTGGACGTCAGTATAATGCAAAATAAAAGGGTGGCCAATAGGTAGCGTGATGTAAATATATATATATATATAGGCGTATTATTATCGCGGAGCAGCTAACCTCACAGCAGTGTTGGGCACTAATTGTTTAATTGTTCAATTGTAGGATCAAACAATTTAAATTTCAATCGCAGAAAAAATCAATTGCAATTGACAATTGAAAAATTATTTGTTAATTGTAGGTTTTCACAATTAACAATTGATCGTTTTAATTATAGTAATTGCAACGTTTTACAATGGTAATTGTAAAACGTTGCAATTACCATTGATCAATTGTTAATCGTTTTTTGCATGTTTACGATTAAACAATTAACAATTAAACACACGACAGAAAATATTTTAAACACATCCAAGTTGGCGGACGTGACCTTTGAAGTAACATGGGTGTCACTTTTGGGGTTCGGGAATAATGATTGCGAATATGGCGTGAATTTTTGGAGTAAAGTAAAATCAATATGGGTGTCACATTTGGGATATTAGGGCATGCTGATTACGAATATGACATTAATGTCTGGATCTAAGATGGCAGACGTGACTTTTCTAACAAAATCAATATGCGTGTCACTTTTATGGTTTTGAGGGATGTCGATAACGAAATTAGTGTTAATTTTAAAATCCAAGATGGTGGCCGCGACTTTTTATGAAAATCAATATGAGTATGGACTTTGGGGTTTTAGGGGATGCTGATAAAAAATATAAAGTTAATTTTAAAAGCCAAGATGGCGGGCGCGACTTTTTATGTAAATCAATATGGGTATCGATTTCGGGGTTTTTGGGGATGCTGATTACGAATATGGCATTAGTTTCTGGATCCAAGATGGCGGACGCGACTTTTTATGAAAATCTATATGGGTATCGATTTCAGGGTTTAGGGAATGCTGATAACAAATATACCGATAATTTTAAAATCCGAGATAGCGGACGCGACTTTTGGAGTTATTAGATATGGGTTTCATTTTTGGGGTTTATAGTTTATCATATTTTGTGCAAATTTTTTTTGTGTATATGGCTGGACCTCTTCAACTTTTCTTAAGCCCCTTGTCGGTATTTTTTTTTCGAATTTTTGCACCTTTTTTATTATTTTTCTTTGTATTTATGTACCATTTATGTGCCACCAGACCAACGACTGCCTCGTTGGTCTGGCGGCAAAGCGCATTGCTTTGTGATCACGAGGTCCTGGGTTCAAATCCTATGTCGGACAAATGTAGTTTTTCTAACGAAAAATTCCCAGTATGAGTCCGGAGTCTGGAATTGTGCATACCGGGCACAATTATGCACAATGGCAATAGGCTCGCCCCCTATTATATGGGACCTAACATCGTCGGATAAACGTGGGTGTACTCAGTACACCTCTGCCACCCCCTTTGGGGAATATAGGCGTGACGGTGTTTTTGTATTTATGTATCTTTTATATTCATTTCCACAATCTTATCCATGTTTCCGTTTGAGGTGACTCAGAAAATTGGACGTACAGTTGTCGAATCCTCTGATTTTAGTAGTGAAAGGCGAGCAAGTAGGACACAGAGCTGTGATTATATGTGCAAGTGGAAGACGCGGGGGTGAAGATATTGACGTGATTTAGCTCGGCCTGAAGACTGCCCATCTCGATCTACCTGTTCATTGATGTCCGTATCCGACGTGTTATCTGACATATAAATATATTCCTTTTCATCCATAATGACTATAATATTCAAAAGTGTGTGGAAATATTCGTTGAAATATGCGAATATACTTAATAAAAATTAATTCAAGTCCCTACAATCCCAGTCCTACAATCAAGTCCCTCCTGTGTGCGCACGATTCACACTCACTCTCTATGTTTGTGAAAATTCGTAAGTTTAAATACCTACAACTATAAGTACACACACAAAAGTACCCTGAAGTGTGATCGTGTCGAAATGTAGGCGATACTTTGCGCTCCGAAAAAAAGTATTTTTTTTTTCTTTAAAAAAAAAAAAACGTTGCGCCACACTAGGATTGATTCCTGTATCGTAGGTGCGTTTACCAACATGAAAATTCACATACACAAATACCCAGACCGTTATGACAATATTTTCGTCCTAAACGATCGAACAGACACACGCGGGGTCTCAGTGCGCGGGGTATGTGGGGTGCCTTACCACAGAGTACTATAATACAGTAAAACATCTTAGTAGTTACGGTCCGAATCAAACCCACGCACACAGACGCGCGCTCTACACGCCTTCTCGATAGTTTTCCGCATGTAATAAGCCGCGGTGGCATGTACGACCGAGACGGACACTTTTTTAACAACTAACATTAGAACGTTCTGTGAAAAAATAACCTGTTCGAACTCTTTACTCTCTGCCTACCCCACAAGGGATCTGGCGTGACAATATAGATAGACAGAAAATTAATACAAATTTAAATATTTTGTCTTTTTGTGCTATTAGGCCTTAATATTTAGAATAAAATGACCACTTTAAACTTGTATGGTTTCTCAATATGTATCTATTCTTAGAATTAAAATAATGGCCACTCGAATCGCCAAATTGATATTTAGTAAGTCATGTGTTTTTTAACATATATACTTATATACAATTTCCGAGTAATCTATCATAAAAACTCTCAATAAGAATGAGATTCGAGAATACTTATATATAATTAGAATTCTTATTCGTAAAAGGAGAAAACGTGTTTCTAGAAATAATTTGCAATAAAGGTAAATAATATATTCTTGAGCATAAAAATTAAAATTATAAAGGTTTTCATTATGCGTTTATTACAAAATGTCTATGTTAAATTGTATTACGCTGCACTCATATCGAAAAAATACAGGCTTATAACCACAGCAGTAGATTAATTTTAATAAATGACAAAAAAAAAACCAGAAAAACAGGTGCTAAACTTAACAACGTTCTGACGGGAGTGTAGGTAATTATGCCACTAAAACGGCTTAGATGAGTTACTGAATAGATAGATACTGTGGCACTACCGACCGACTTTACCTACCTACGCACGTGCACTTTGTCGGCTCGTGTCGGTGCCGAAAGGCGACGAGTAACTAGGGTTGCCACCCATAGCTTATTATAAAGTACTTTATGAGAACTGTAAAGTACGCGAAATTTGATTCATTTAAATCATTAAAAAGAAAATAATTGATCGCATTAAAAGCAAAGTGGATGATGTCTGGTGTTAGAATCCGAATATGTGGTAAGCTAGATTTAAGAAAAAAACCTTGTTACATGTACACCTTCTCTAACTTAAAGAAAATATTAAATACTATAAGCACTTTTAAATTCTTTCTCCAATCTATTTAAGTTATCATAGACTGTCAACATGCTGTGAAGGTGTTTAGCAATGATAATAGTGATTGAAAAGATCTAAAAGTAATAAAACATATGTTTTTAAAGAAAATAGTAAAGTGAAATAAATAATACTTTATTTAGATACAATGTACTTTTTTACCTTCCTTTAAAAACCAATGTACTTTATTTGCTCAAATAAGAGGTGGCAACCCTACTACTGACGCGCGCGCACTTGTCGGCTCGTGCCGCTGCCGAAAGGCGACAAGTGCGCGCGCGTTTCTTTAAAGTTTAGGTACTTATTTATAAACAAACATTTTGATAGCACGGGGGGTTGGCAGAGGGGTGCAGTGTATTGAACGAATTTCGAATGCTTTTATATGGACCTGGAACTTGTAAAATATATAATTCTTATAGGGACAAAATATATATAGATAATTTTTTACAAGCTTTTATTTAACTTGCACTGTTCGTATGTCTCTGTCTTTCCGGTTCAACTCTTCTGAACCTTTTTTCAAGCACTTACGGTATCCGAATCAGCTGAAATTGACGTATACGTATGTAAGTTCGGTAACAATACAATAATATGGTACCATTGGGTTGGTCTGATGATGAAGTTCGAAAGTGGCCATAGAAACATGTGAACTGGACAAAACCCCTCGTGTTTAGGCTGGTTAGATTGATACTGACAAGTACAAGTAGATTGATATTGGTGTTAAATTAATATTATTATCATTTTTGGGGTTTTAGGGGATGCTGATAACGAATAGTGTTTAATTTGTTCGTAATCAACCCATATTCGTAATCAGCATACAATTAAACCCCAAAAACGATGCCCATATTGATTATTCATAAGAAGTCGCGACCGCCATCTTTGATCTAAAAATTAACGCCATTTTAGTTATCACCATCCCCTAAAATATCATAGATGATTATGTCTTGTTTTGTCTTGAGTCTTTTTAGAAGGCAAGCTTTCACTCAAGCATCGTACTTCCGAGTCAAGCCTTACAACACCAGACAGAAATGTACATTGTACACTCCCACATTGCGCCAACGTTAAGTGTGCTTTTAACACCTACATTGCGCCGACGGTTTTTTGATGATTAATTGTTAATTGTTTAATCGTAAATGTGCATAAAACGATTAACAATTGATCAATTGTAATTGGAATGTTTTGCAATTACAATTGATCAATTGTTAATTGCAATGTTTTGCAATTACAAATGATCAATTGTTAATTGCAAAACATTGCTATTACAATTGATCAATTGTTAATTGCATAACACTGCAATTACAATTGATCAATTGTTAATTGTCAATTGTTTAATCAATTGATTTTTGCCCAACACTGCCGCACAGCATCCCATCAATCCTCAATTATTGCAAGCATCTTCTGATATTTTGCTACCAAAATCAAGGATATCAAGAAAGATCAGTGTACCGGACAAGAACCTAGTTTTATTTCAAGATTTCCTTTATGTCCGGCCGCCATGCAGCAGTTGACTGTGAAAATGAAGATAAACCCTTTAAAACCTTTCCACCAGCAACTTCCAGTAATATAATAACTTTTGTATTCACGTAACGGAAAGAAAAATAACTCTGACTTTCTACTTTTATAACAAAATAAACAAAATTCATTCAAAATAAAATATGAATAATTTTCAAGAACCAAATCTTGACAAAAGTCCAAGCAAGCCGCCATGCTTGCTCTGAGGTAAATGGTTAGTGCCAGGTTTGGCCACAAGTGGCAAGGCGCTGAAGGCCGGGTCACGTAACGGAAATAGCGCCATCAACCGACGAAGCAAGGTTAAAGGAGATGTATTCTCACATAAATGGTCATGAAACGGAACATCTAATAAGTCACGCAGTTTCGAATTTCGATTTCTTTTACGTTTAATAATATTTTGGTCGGTGCCTACCCTAAGGGGTGGCGTGGTGATATAGACAATGAGTTGGTTATATTGTATTATTCAAATTATTGCGATCATGGCGATCATGGCGAGGGGGCTGGTCAGACATCGCTTTAACTGTTTTGATTCTTTTATTTCTTTTAACAGATAACGCCTTGTAGAGATGAAACTAAAACAATATAGTGATAAAACAATGAGGGCTCACCTTCCGGCGTGACTTGCGGATCGGAGCTGAGCGAGCGCGCGTGCGGGTGCGGCGAATGCCCGCACTGCGGGTAGCTGTCGAACGCCGCGTCCGGTTCTACGTAACGGTACATTTTACTTATCAATAATTATATAATGTACCCACACTGGAAGTTCTTCAGATCTCCTCTGGGCCATTGCCACATGCAATTATTAATGCACACAGAAAGTACAGACCAATTCTGATAAATTGTGCAAATGTTTTCATGATAAGAATTACCTGTGAAGTTGTGAGGAATAAGCGGCAGGGTGGGCGCCGGAATGCCCAAGCCCAGTTGTGCGGAGCGACTGGCTAGCAGCACCCTGGCGACCGTCAGGTGGTCGTGGTGCGCCGCCACTGCCACCAGCAGGTTAAGCAGCAGTTGCCGGCAGTGCTGGTGGACTATCCATCTACACAGATCAGAAAGATTCATTTAAATTGAAGATATTCGCAAAGGTTATTTACTGATCGAAAAAGCCCCGATTCCCAACTGTGTGGTGTCAATATTGATAACAGATTTATCTCTCAATTACAGTCATGACGGAAAATATCGTAAAGAAACTTTCCTGTACAAAAGTATATAAAACGAAGATACGTGAAATTATTACAATAAGTTGTAAAATTTAGCATTGGTTGTAAATTTTAGCATTGATTTAAAAAAAAATCTTGACAGAATTTAAACGTAGACCACCGTCGGTCCGACCATAAAATTCGGTTATGACATCATGTGCGCAGTACCTGGTGTGGTCCATGCCGAGGAACACGATGTGCAGCATGAGCGGCACGTGGATGGACCAGTCCAGCTCCACGCCGTCCAGCACCACGTCGCACAGCAGCATCACCGCCACGTTGCACCTGGACAACAGACGACGAATTGAATTCATTTGTGTGTGACAACTTGTGTGTGGCGCCAGACATAATACTTGTGAAAGTTCCGGGGTACTAAGTTTATCGATTAAACAAAATGGTTGTAATGCGCGGGATTGAGTACCGTATGGTAATTTTTCCGGATTTGTGGATTACTGAGACCGCAACGACAGTTACATATAATCGTTTTTAGGTGTGTCGCGAAAGTAAATTTCAGAGCGACTGAGTTGATTTACGCGTGCTGTACATAATGTATACGATGCCACCCTTTGGTATAGCGAGAATCTAAATATATATCTAAGATGGTGGAGGACGTGGATGGAGGAGACTGACCGATGGAAGCCGGATATAGGCTGGCTGGTGTCAGGCAGGTACTCGGTGAGCAGGGCGAAGAACCCGCCGTATTCGGGCATGGGCAGTGGTCGCGGCTGGGGCACGTCCACCCGCGGCTCCTGGGGCGTAGTCGGCGCGCTGCCCGCGATGGGCGTCGCGCCCGTTTCGGGGCAAAGACCAGTCTGGAAACGTGTACATTGATTACAATATTATCCAGAGCTTTTCATAAGGTTGTTGGAAATGTTGACGGTACGGATGTCGAAAAAAATATTTTTATTTGCTATTACTAGCGACCTGCCCCAGCTTCGCACAGGTAGTGCTGACAGAATTCATCACAGTTCGGCCAATTTGTAATAAATGTTCATTCATTATATCGTTAATCGTCTTTCTCGTTAATCAGCCCATCGTATCGGTGAAAAGCGAATGAAAACCCATTTCGTCGTTTGTGAGATAAGCCCATCTACGCAAGTTGTAAAGACGTGATAGACGACTTGAATTTATATGTAGGAGGTATATTTTCTTACGTCATCAGGTCAATAGGGTCACTTCTCATTATTTGGTTGAGTGGGTAAGTTACGATATTAGTAAGGGGTTACTCACCGGAGTGGCGTCGCCGTCCGACGGGGGCGCAGCCTCCTCGTCGGCGGGCGGCGTGGAGCACACGGGCGCGGACGAGCGCTTGTCCTGCGCGCGCGCGCTCGGCGTCTCTGGGGGCTTGGCGCCACTGTGCGCCGGGAAACACGTTCAGTAAAATCAGACACAAATGGCAACTTATCAAAAGTTGGCTGCACAAATTTATTGTCCTGATCTATCTAATATTCATGTTCCCAGTAAATTATCCCGTTACAATCCTCCTCTACGTATGTCAAATGTCAGTCCAAACTATAGGCAGAAGTTACATTGTGCGCACGAGCAGAAAGTCCGAAAACTTAATTCACACGCATAAAAAAATATACATAAAAACAAACAATAAATTGTGAATTCAATAAATATCATATAATATGTATTACAGTACTTATTGTTCATGTAATATCTATCAAAATTTCGTGTTGAATTTATTAATATGATTATGTAGCACTAAGTTGCCTGACACATTAGTTATCTATCAAATTGCATTAGAAGTTAAGCAAGAAGACTTGTCATTGGCCTACCATAATCTATACTAGCTATGTAATGTAATTTTTATTTGCTATAAGTTTTCCATATCCTAATAAATGAACAAATACAATTATCTCATTAAGAAAGACACACAAGCGAAACTGAATTTATAGGCAAAATCACTATTATGCTACAATTCTTAAACAAAAAAAATGTAGGTAACTATGGTTATTATTTTAGGTATTATCAAAGTGCGTTGTACGAGTATAGCGGGTCCACGTTAGTTGTCAGTGACTGACGTGGACGGTAAATCGTATCGTCCAATGAAATAAGCCTTAAGTATCTATCTATCTATATCATCACGCCAGATCCCTTACGGGGTAGGCAGAGAGTACAGAGTATCAACAGGCCTTAAACTTTACCTAACGATATTGAACAATTTCCTACGTGTTAACTTATTGTGCTCTTCGTGAACTTGTTTAAAATTTACTTTTGTTTGGTTACCGCCTACAGGCGTCAGACTGTGATGACCTCTAGCCGTGTAGTTGAGGGGAGTTGTAGGCTACTCCTTATTATTTTGGACAATGCAAAACATATATTTTTTTTATAAACTTTATTTACTCGTACAGCGCTGTTTTCGCATACACTATGAACGCAATATATACAAAAAGAATTTGTTAACTCTGCTTTCTAAAAGAGTAACCATGTAGTTTCTTGCCCGTCTTCTCTACAGAAATGATGTTCCGAACGAATTCTATAGTCTTAAGTAATCAATACCTTCTTCTTTTTTGACTGTTCCTAAGTATTTTATGGTCTCCATGAAAAATAATTATTTTGTTTTGATTGATATGGATTATTGCTTGCTTTGTACAACGATTTGTAGTTACTGAAAATCAAAGTTGTTAGCGGCTCTGTTAGTGCTACAGCTTATGTTATGGTTTTATTGCACAGCTACACCAGACGTGCACTATTATTATTTTGTGGTTGAAATTATTATGTAACAAGCATTTGAAGAGTCTAGCATCATAGTTACTTGTAAAGAGTTTGAAGAAGACTTTCAATAACCTTCTTTTAACGTAGTTAATAAGTGTCAAAAATATGCATTTCCAGATACAACATACCTGCTGTTACATTTGTAAACACACTGTTATTAAATCATAAAAATAAAATAATCACAAACACCGTAAACCGAAAAGCTTAGTTCCGTGCGACCCCTCGGTGTCGCAGACTATCATTCGAATTTAGAGTTTTAATAAAAATGTAGTTCTCATATTATGATGCTTCCATCCAAGTACCTACGAGGATAAAACCGTATAAATAAAAATATTGTCAATAAGAGAGAATGTCTGCCTACCAGACACGGTGTTCTTGATCCTACTTAAGTTTTGAATATAGTGGCAATAAAATATTAAATAAAAATATTTATATTTCATTTTGTCATGGATGTTAGATGAACAATGTTAGTTCATTTTTATTAAGCAAACGGTTTTGCATGCAGTGGGGATGGTTCTTAGGATTGCACCAATTCACGCGGCGGAGACCATAAGCTATTCCAGTGACGTGACCGCAGTAGTAAGCGCTGTCTCGCAGAGGGCCGCCGTGCATTTCGACACACAGCCTACTCGAATTAGGCCACATCGGCCTTTGCCACCTGCCACATCGTCGACCATTTTAGATAACTTATATCGGTATTGGAATTCGGAGTACCTGTCTGTCGCTGACTGACTGATTAAATGCCAATGTATGTGACGTATTGGAATACATACCGAAAAGCCTGTTTCTATAAATGGCCGATTGCGGAACTTTATACATGAAAGCAGAAACACTGAAGTGTAGGTTGAAAGCAGACAATGCGGTCTTTTAAACTTTAAGGGGTATTCAGAGGTGTACTTGGTAGACCCACACTTTGCCGTGGTATTAATGGTCTCGTGTGGTCCAGTGCAAGCCGGGATAAAAGTAAGCCAAGTATACCTTATGCGACACGCAGTTATAGGCGTCTATACCAACCAGACTCGTCTCCTTAATCAGTTCATAATTGATTTAATCGAGATCGGATTGGTTTTGGTATCTTTTTTTTAACGTAGCCACAGACTAGAATAGAAATTAATAATCTGGCGTGGGTGACTTTTCAAACATGAAATTTTGATACACATATACCCAAACAGACCCAATATAAGCACTTTTTACACAAAGATGTGTTCCGTGCGGCGATCCCTGTCGGCGTATAATGTCACGTTAGCATAATGCCACGGTCGCAAAACGTCACAATATTATTTTACAGTCGCATAATGTCACATTAGCAAAATGCCACAATCGCGCAATGTCACATTAGCAAAATGTCGCATTCACATAACGACGCGATCGCAAAATGTCACGTTTGTAGAATTCTAAAAATGACTACTTTCTCTAAACATCCCAGTGAAGCTATCCGTTTTATAGATCTTACAGGTGAATCTATGTATGTTAGTTACGTTTATCTCTTTCTTATCCACCCAAAATTTCCTTCCTAATTTATATAAAATAGATATTTTAAGAATCTTACTAAAGTGACATTTTGCGATCGTGACGTTTTGCGAATGTGACATTGTGCGAGTGTGACATTTTGCGAACGTGTCATTGTGCGATTGTGTCGTTTTGCGAACGTGACATAATGCGAAAGTGTTGTTTTGCGACATGGTGACATGTTGCGAAAGTGACATTATACGCCGAGAGACGGCGATCGAACCCGCGGTTACTTGATCCTCTGAGCGGAGAAGCCTACACTAAACCACTGGCTCAAGTCGCCGTCTTAGTCTTAGCCACGTGCCACCAAAAATTTGGAGCTGTAAAGGATAGCCGTGCGATAACGAGGCTCTTCCCATAATATGGTCGTTTTTATTATGCCCTCAGGACGACTAGAATTAAGATTTATTGGACATTTCTCAGTTTGTTCGCGATAACGGTGTCGTTCACACTGCCGTAGGCACGAGGCCAGCGCCCTTCAATGAATAGCTTTACAATATTCTAAACTGTACGATCAGCAACGAAAGTAAGGACTTTCGTTGCTGATCGTACAGTTTATAGATTTAACTGCGCACTAGGCCTTTTATTAATTTTAAAGTAATAAGAAAGCTGAATATTAATGGATAAAGACAAATACTGAACATTGAACACAATAACATCCAGCAAACATTATGTCATAATTTAAGGTATTTTTACATATTATTCCTGGCACCTCAATAGACGTCAAGACATCTAGTGTTAAGCTTCGAGATTGAAGTCTGTCGGCATATTGTCATATGTTTTGGTCAAAAATTTATGATAAGTTATTATGTTCAGATTTTATTTAAAATTAATTGTGTTTAGCTACTTCTGCAGCTATCTGTACCATTGGAACATTTCTCTTCAATTTTTAGATGTTCAAGATCTAATCGCAGGGTTTCTGCATTAAGAGGCGGCGGAGTCTAGCGCTTGTCAGAGATTATAATATTCTGTATTGCGTATACATAGCGTTGATAGACGTATTAGTTCAGCGCAGTGACTAAGTCAAATCAATATGAGTGTGTTAATCCATTCATCAGTCTAGTATGTAAAACAGTTATTGCTGTTCATTATCCGATGTTTTAGAAGCTGAAGGGGGCGAATATGGGCTATTGCACTAACTGCAACCTATCAATAAATAGATGGTGCCTGCTATTTTAAAAAACCGCGCAATATAAATACGTGCAGATTCACGCGTCACAAAACTTACTATGAACATGAAATTCTAATGTATATTTCTCATATTTTATAAATTAAAGTTTTATTATAGTGTTACGACTTACATACACCCCAAAATCTCGTGCATCTTTTATCGAGGGATATTAATTCGCATTACACACCATTAAGCCCCCTATCAATCCGTCAAGAAAGATATGTATGATATGTAAACAGGTCACTCGCACATTATATATTTGTATCAAAAAAAAGGAAAAAAGTACAGTACAATACGTAAAATTCTGATAATTTCTTAAAATGATTAGTGACATGATATATTCAGTTGCCAGATTTGATACACTACACATTAAAATAGTTTAAATAACAATTTTAATAAATTAGTAGTATTTAGGCAAGTGAATTTATCTACTAAACATAATAGTTTTGTAATTCTGTATGTATAAAAACGATTTGTAAACAGAACCAATATATTATTTCTAGAAGAGTCTGTCTAATGAAAGCTGAGGGTGAACAAGGGCGGCAAATTTAAATAAATTAGGACGTGCAACCCTTGATGAACTGAGAATAAATGGTTTAGATACTTTTATAAGTAAAAATGTGAAGCATCGGCAAAAAATAGTGTAAATAAGGTTATGATTTTAAGGAACTCATTTACACGAGAATGAATAAACAGGGGAAGAAAAAGAATAGGGAGGGAGTTACATAGAAATTATAGCATTCTAACATATTAAATTCGTCCATGTAAATAGTTTATAAGATTTAAGTTTAGTTCATGTAAAAAAAGTAAAGTTTATAAGTGCTTGGTTTTCTGCTATGGGAGCCTAATACCTATTGATCTCAATACAACAATTCAATTTCTCGTAAGTCTCAAATTTTTAATTAAGAATACCGATTGTCTAAAGACATTAATGCAATGTCACGAGATTAATAAGATTTCACATTTAGGGTTCATAAATTTAAATCATGTAGCATTTTATGGAATAATAACACAACATTAGCTACCATGTAGTTTTTTTTTCGTGCGAATCGCCACCTTCATGGATAGGTAAGTAAGCCATTCGCACACATTCTAATTTAAAGCAGAAAAAAATAAAAGTAGAGTCGAGCACACATGGCCTAAAAATATTAATCAACATTGAAGCAAATAATAAACATGGTGAGCAAAAAATGATTCTTAGCATATGGTTAAGTTTGCCATTGAGTTCAGTGCTAAATCCCTAAATAGGCGAATTGAAGAGATGGAAAACGTATCCATGGATCTACATATAGATCCTAATGAACGATTGAATGATTGAATGCTGGCTACTTACAATAATATAATTAACCTGCAGTTCTACGTAAAACAAGTGCGTGACTATCTTATTCGACTAGCCAAGATAACAAATTGGATTAATTTTTGTTCAAGCAGTTCGATCATCAAACAAGTTGAGATAGTTGGTTCTGTTCACAAATCGTTTTATACATATAGCATTACAAAATTGTTATGTTTAGTAGATAAACTAGCATTGTGATTTAAACTGTTTTACTGGAATGTATCAAATCTGGGGACTAAATATATCATGTCAGTAATAATTTTAGGATATTTTCGGTATTTTATGTACGCTATTGTACTTTTTACCTATTTTATTTTGCTTTAAATATAAAGTGTGCGAGTGGCATAATTACATATTTTTGAAGGTGGCAATGTGCATGAAAAAAAATTGTTGCGTGCGAATCGACTACTG
Organism: Phalera bucephala; assembly: GCA_905147815.2. NCBI lineage: Eukaryota > Metazoa > Arthropoda > Insecta > Lepidoptera > Notodontidae > Phalera > Phalera bucephala. Next base: position 1,238,840 of record LR990609.1, on the reverse strand, counting down.
TAAAAATGTAAATTTCAAAAGATGGTGACGTGTGTGTGTGTTTGTGTGTGTGTGTGTGTGTGAATGATCTACGCTGTTGGCCGCGGAGCCTTTAAAGGTTCACCGGACAAGAGGGCGAGCGTGCAACAACTACGCTCGAGCCAGAAGGGCAAGAAAAGGTGGTGACACGCATAATTCTTGCGATTAAAATTCGTGCGATTCGACAACTAACCCATCCAAACTTGTCTATCGATATATTTAGAGGGTTCGCGTCTGTTCTAGAACTTTCATACGAGTATTAAAGGAACACTCAGCGCGGCGACGGAGACAGAATCCGCTAATCGTAGCCGCCGTCGACTACATAGCCGCTACCGCCGTCCGCGGCATGTTCTCACTCCCTATGCCCTTACATAGATGTACGGTATCTGTATCCGAAAGAAGGGGCTTTCGGATACAGATACCGCACACAGGATCAGACACCGACCTCGCCGGCAAGGTCGAAGAATCCCTTACCCTCCGGCCAGTGCAGAACACCACGGCGAGACACCTAGTATACGCCCTCCCCCTTAGCGACTGCCCAAGCCGAGGCCGTTCCTCCTTGAGGCGCCCTTGAGCTAGTTGCCGCCTTGCCCTTCTGGCGCAAGCGTAGTGGTTGTTGCACGCTCGCCCTCTTGTCCGGTGAAGCTGTAAAGGCCCCTCGGCTAACAGCGTAGATCATACTGAGTTCTTAGATTTATTTCAAGCGTAGATCATTTACACACACACACACACAAAGCGGAGACAGTCACTCATTGGAATCAACAGCGATCAAATCGGGAACAAGCGATCTAAGTGGAATACACCATCGACTTTAGCAACGATATACGGATTCAAGAAGTGACTTAGCGACTTGGAAGCGTAAATTAAGTTAAAGCGAGAGTAGTACATTCGACGTACTGTTTTGTGCGTACAACGATTAATAAAGTACTTTGCACGTTATTCGGTATTTACTCGTATTTACCACGCAAAAAAACAATATAATTTTTCCAAAACTAAGTGAAAAATGAGAATTGGTGGGAAAATATACAGTTAATTTTGATTATTTTGATTAATTAAAAACATGCCTATTGCCTGTGAGGACAGAAATTATTTAATAAATATCCAATTAGCTATTATTTTAGTCAAAACTAGTATTTACGCATTATTAAATAACTCGGATGTGGTGATACCGCTGTGCCACATTAAAAATATCTTTTCAGCAATATCACCCTAATTGGTTTTCAGGCAAAGGATTACATGTAATGCAGATATGTGTATCGTGTCGCGTAAATGCGACGGTAGAGAATCTGAGTGCATTATTTCCCCTATTCATTTGAGCGGCGCTTTGTGAGCGGCTCTCCGGCGCAATATCGCGCCATTCCGCCGGACTAGGGGCGTCGTGTTTGTGTAGTGCACATGTCAATGCAAATTACTGACCGAGGGGGCATCGGTAGGCACACGGTTCGGGAAGTCAATATAGTAGCAAATGGACATAAGGGCTTTGAAAATAAATAAGCCGCTTAATGAAATAGGATACCGACAATTCTCTTGTAGAATATTTGATGGTTAAGGGATAAATATTTGTGTATGTTTGAAACTATGTGGTTAAAGTTTAATTATTGGCTGGATGATGATCATTCATGCGGTTTAAAAACATTTAGAACAAGGGTCTTATCAATTTCATGTTTATATTTATATATACTTAGCCCCTTAGATGAATTAGTGCTCTAAATGGAGAATCACGCGCGTGGAAACGGCATAAAATTTATCTATCCATAGGGTAAATAGGTCTAACACGGGTCTAGAAAAGCCTTAGTCGAAGCCTACCTCGTGCAATACCTACAGTCAGCACTGTAAGTGGAGTGATTAATTACCACTGTGAATGTCTACATAATCGATACTGAAATGTATTTATTCCTATGGCCGCCTTATATAACGTCGACGAGGACAAGCTCTCTGTTGTACGACAGCATCACACTGGAGCTAAAAGCAATATATAGAAAAAAATAGTGATACAATTCAATCTTGTCTTATCTGAAGGGCATGCGAAGATTCTCCGTAACCGGCGAGCGTATATGAGACGAACTATGAGAGTGGAGAAAGCCAGAGAGGTCTGTAAGAAAAGAACCTGTTGGAACTCTGAACTCTCTGCCTACCCCGCAAAGGATCTGGCGATATGATATAGATAGATAAATACAATTCAATGAGAGAATTTAAGCCCGCTGTGTTTTTCGAAGGATATCTCCGGTAGCTGATTGTGGCAGGTAGGTGTCCGAAAGCTGATTAAGTAGTTAGATAAATAAAGTACATACAAGTAATAAAAAAAAATCTATTACATTTTCTAGGTGATCACGACAACCTGTCGAACAATCATGGCTGTTTTATAGAAGGTAGCGGAATTCCGGGGCTTCGCTCCTTGTCGATAACAGCGCCACCTACCGAGTCCAACTAAGAACCATCTAGGTGAACCCATAAGTACATAAAATAATCATCAAAATCGCTCAAGCTGTGAAGGAGAAGAATTACAAACACTCTTACACTGGAATTTGTTATCTTCCAATAATCTTTAATGAATTATATATTGTTTTTTAAATTTGCAAAATATGCTCTCCTTCAGTGTGATTAGCTAAAACCGATTACCGGCGGCTACGCATGCGTTTATTTTGTAATTGGACATTTGACATAGGTCTCTAAAGCGCAGTCTTATTTAACGCTAACGCCGTCTTATAAAAAAAAAATACATATACAAAACTTGGGTACACCCTGCCAAATATCGTATTCTGGCGGAATAATATTTAAAAAAGTACATTGCGAGCTAACTGGATGCATGCAGCCGAGGATCGTACCCAGTGGCGTGCACTTGGAGAGGCCTATGCCCAGCAGTGGACTGCTATAGGCTGATGATGATGATCGCGAGCTAAGTATGTAACAAAGTTTTGTCAGCACATGTCGTGGCAGTCTTCTCGTAAGAATATACAGTTCATGCTTATGATCAAAATTATGTTTAGATATCTTAAATAAATGATTATACAAAGTTTCGTGTACGGGCCATTCATCGTTAAAGATTTTTCTCCAGAAGAGACAAATGCAACGTCGGTTCATGCACGAAACCATATTTGGGTGTTTAAATCAAACGTGTATGTATAATTTCATGTTACTGCTTTTAACCACCGAAGAGTTTCTTGTGAGCGTATAGACCCAAAGGAATACGGAGATTTCAAATGCATTTCTAAAACGTATTTCTCAATACGCACACATACACGTACAAGTTTCATTGTTAATTGGGGTATAAAAGTGCTTAAACAAGTGGTAAAAAACGTTTAATTTTGAAATTTGGTTTTGGTATTGAATTTGTGAAGCCGGAATCCGGACTATATAAGAGGGCATTTTCAAAATTATAAAAGAAAAGCTCCTAATGTTCTACCGTAGAACATGGTTACTGTGTTTATTATTTGGTCGACAGTATTTAAGTCGTCCTGGAGTATAACCGAGGCGATGTATCCAATCCCTACTAATCACTGATTTAAAAAAAAAAAAAATGGCACTTCACTAAGTAACATCTCCAAAATAGTACTAATTTAAGTTCATTAAAAAATCTCATACCAAGCCCAAAATTACATTGAAGGGTGATGCTGCTCGTCAGCTGACCGGTAGATACCTTCGGTGTTCCGGGTTTTCACTCTAGATATCATATTCGGATAGGACAGTAGGTAGAAGTAATTTATTGAAATAGTGAAAATTAGGCTCTTGCTTCACGACGACTAAAATTACACCGTGTATATGTATCTCAACTATAAACATTAGAAAAAAAATGGGTTAAATGATCAAAACAACGTTTATACGTGAGCGCGTAATGTGAAATAAATACAGTTTCGTTTTTAAGAAATATTACCCGACAAGAGATTCTCCACGTACGCCCATGATCTCAGACAGCTTATTAGTGATCATCGGAGAATTTCCGTAATAAGTTTACGATAGTCCAGTGAACTACCCGGGCAAAGCGGGCGCAAACCGCTTACGTCAAATATTACACATATAAAAATAAATATTATACAACATATACTCATCAATATTTTGTTATAGTTTTGTAAAGGTATCAAATCGCGGGTGACGCTTTTATGTAATCGTCTTAAAGAAACTTATGTACATGACGTCTTCTTGGACATCAGAAGTTCACCAGTTTGGAAAGGCATGTGGAATAAAGTTGCAGAACTATTACAATGCACAACAAATAACATTTTTTGCTTGCAATGTTTCCTACATTGCAAGCATAAAATGATTTGTTGTGTGTGCGTGTGTGTCTGAGTGATCTATACTGTTGGCCGCGGGGCCACAGGGCCTTTAGAGCTTCAGCAAACAAGAAGAGCGTGCAATCACTACGCTCGAGCCAGAAGGGCATGGGGGCAACTAGCTCAAGGGCGCCTCTAGGAGGAACGAACTCGTCTTGGGCAGTCGCTATGGGGAAGGGTATATACTAGGTGTCTCGCCGTAGTGCTTTGCACAGGCCGGTGGGCAATGGATTCTTCGACCTCCCCGGCGGGGTAAATGTCTGATCTTGTGAGCGGTATCTGTATTCGAAAGGGAAGTAAAAGTATATAGGGTATATATATATATATATATATATATATAAGGGTAGGGGTCGGTGAGAACATGCCGCGGGCGTCGGTATTGGCTGATAGGAGGAGTCGGCGGCAGCTAATCAGTAATATTGACGTTTGTTTATCAAAAAAAACTTCAGTAGGTAGCAGTTGGGAGTCTGGAATTATGCCTGTATGACAATGGGCTCGCCATCCAAATTACAATGGGAATAATCATCGTCGCCGCTATTTCGCGAATGCGTCTAACTATCAGAACCTCCTTATTGTAGTTGCCGCCGACTCCTTTCCTATCAGCCACACCTATATAGGATTCGAGCATAGGACTTCGTGATCGACAGCCGCACTATGCGCCGCACATAACATAAATATAAGAAGCAACTAATTTTCAAAATTCAATATGACTTTCTTTGGCATATCATTAATCTTCTAGATGCCGAATTATAAATTCTGAGGTGAATGCAATCCTTTAAAAAGCTGCGGTACCTACTGTATACCTACAGATAAATAAAAAAATATTTACCATATAAAATTTTCAGGTTAATTAATTTAGTTCATATCAAGTTCACATCAAGATAGACGAGAGCGAACGAAGAAATTTAAAAGACATTTTTAATGAAATTCCTCAATGAAAGGATGCTGTTTGTGCATTTTATCTGTCATCAAAGAGTTTGATCTAGACTTGGACTTTTTAGTACGTAAGAATAGACAAGACTCACCTAGCTTTGGCCGGGTCTTCTCCGCTGTGTCTTTTCGTGTGTATAGTGCCTTTTTCAACGGGGGCCAGGTCTCCAGTCCTGCCGGTCGCATCCTGTGCCACACATAGAAGTTCATATATGATGTACTTTTTTGTATATAATTTTAATGACGGCCGTACACCCGGAAGGACGGACTGATGTCTTGGTGAAGGTCGCGTGTTGGTGCGTACAGCACAAAGCCGGTCGTTGTGGCGATCTTTAGGGATGCTTTTGTGCTGCACTGGATACTGATGATTATTTAAGGGGGAACCTAACCCTAACTCCCAAAAATAGGCTCTATTTACAGAAGATTGTTGATGAATATACGATGAACATATATAAAAATCAAGATGAAAAGTTCGTAAATTTAATGTATGGAGTAAAATTTAATTTTTTGTATTCAATTTTCTAAAATAATACTTTTAAAATACACTATCTTAAATATATATACAAATGGTAGATTTAGATATGTATTTTATACATATCTAAATCTACCATTTGTATACACGAAAAAAGCCTAAGATATACTCTATAACTTGTATGGTGGAAATTTTGTATTTTTATTAACTCTATCTGAATTATTTGAAAAACATTTTGGGTCCTCTGGGTTGTCAAGGCCATCAGACAAGGGAATTCTCAAACAAAAATTTATTGACCTTAGTAATTCCCTTAAGGTTGATTGTGTTGAGCGAGTTTTGTAGGCGAGTACCTGTGAGCCGGTGCCGGGTCCATCGCTGTGCCCGGAGGTGGCCTTGCGCATGGAGGTGAGCCGGTAGAAGGGCGGCGTCTCGGTGCGCTCGATGAGGCAGTTGAGCGTTTCCACGGTCTGCAGCTCTGTCATCATCTCGTCCAGCAGCCGTTCCGGCCGCGACCGCGCCAGGTACAGGACCACGCGCTTCGCCTGGATACAATTAATACATATTGTATCCACTCGGGAATTTAGTGCGTGAAAGGTATTTGACCCTTTCACGCACTAAATTCCCGAAATGCATCTGGCGGGTACTGAGATAAGTATGGTTTGTATGTCCAAGCGACGTCATTTTTATAATCTTAGAGCAATTATATCTAGGTACCTAAGTATCAGTCACTTGTCGTTTTCCATAAGTAGTGAATATGATCAAATTCATTAATGGGCGTTTTAACAGCAGCTAAACGAGGGTTAGAAAATCTAGGTGAATAAGACTATGCACTTAGTTAAAGGAAAAATACAGAAAGAATTAATACAGAAATCAATTTATTCTTAGTATGGCTGGTCCTGGCAAATAGTAAGGAAAGCAGCCTTTGACTACGCTGTCCTAGTGTGCTGAGCCAGTTATGTGAATCGGTCCAGTTATTAAGTAGTTTATACATAAATATCTTTCTGTATACGACGATTTTATATTTGGAGGTACAACTTAGGGATATTGATTTGTGTAAATTAAATTATATTTTTTTGTGTTTTATAAGTTTTATAAGTACTTCAAACAATGAGTACGTATATGCCTATAGGAAATTGCATATGAGCAACCAAACTATAAAACGATGGTAGCAAGTATTTTATAATAATTATGGTAAAATACACATAAACACACAAAGTAAAAGTTATGGTAAAAACATAGGGTAAAAGATTCATATTATTAACTTTCATTCAAATTGTTTCCGAATACACGCTTTATCAAGTCCTTCATTCTACTCGTACACGAAAATTGGATCCCGGAATGTATATGCACGTTATTGGTAATCGTTCTTCCGGAGAGAGAGGGTACACAGTACAGACGACGTCCAGCTGAATATAGGTAACGGCATATTAAGTAGAGCGTTATATATTACAAAAAAACCCCACGAAGGCCATATACATCGTAAAAAATATCTGGATCACATAGGAAATTTCTGCGACGGGCTGTACTAATTCAGGTATGATGGTAACAATGGGTTTCTTTAGTGGCAAAACGGTAACCATGACGACACACTACAAGACGAGTTCTTTTGTTACGAATTAGAAATGGAACTTTTCCCTCTTTTTGTTACTAGCGATCAAGTAGATATTTGTGAAGTGTCTGTCGTATTATATTAATCAGTAGGTCTGTCCATGAAATGTAATTCCGTAATTTCGGATTGGAATTTCAGGGAATTCCTACCACAAAGTACATTCGTTTTGAAATTGGTCCCGAAGACATTGTGATGTTTTGTTCGTCATAAAATGCTATACCATGAAGTTATCCGAACAAACGAAGTTTCGGCATTTTGACAGCACTTCTTCCGTCACTTTAACCTCAATTCCACGAAAACTAAGTAATTAACTTTTTGTGGTGTTTTGATAAAATTTCAATCATAATTTCGTTGATATCTATAAACATAAATGCTTTCAAACTGGAATTATTTGGTGTTTTTATAATAAAATTATTGCATTTTTTTCATACAGTTCCTAAAAACATACGAAATAGCATGATTTTCGTAGAAATCTTTTCAAAGATCGAAACCAGAAGGGCATCCGAATGTGTTGCGGTGGTGTTGTTATTCATAGATAAATCACCTAACAATTTCACACAACTAACTTCGCATGTTCTTAAGTTACAATGTGTCTAATAACAAGCTAATGCAGTTTTAATAGATTGATTTATACTACTTCATTTGTAACATGTTTTTTTTTCGAAAACAAATTTCATCTTTCATTTATTCAGGAACACATATTATGGTGCCTGAACGAAAGAAATAATACCTATATAACTTCATAGTATCACCCTGCGTGTACCTAACACGTATCGTATTTCGTTCGTGTATCGTTCGGCTCCGAAGTTTCGGATTGAAACTTTGATGGTAGACTTAGTTTCTGAGAATTTCTACCATGATAACACAACCATATTTTATGGTCCTGGCCCACCTGCTTCAACGTTAGTTTTAACACCTGCGTCGAAATGAGCTTTAAACAAGGCGCCAAAAAATAAGAAGTTGCCACATTTATATTCTCGTCCCAAAGATTAGCTAATGTTTGCGTAATGGCTTTGTTAGGGTGATAGTTAACGTATTACACACACATATGGGACGGGAGCATTACAAAAGAAGAACGCTAAAATGTAAAAAAAAATAATACTCATGCATGAGTTTAGTTACGATAAGCCCCGTTTAGTTAGATTTATTGGGCGATATTATTTAAGCCCCGTTTGCCGAGCTGTGTTCATAGCCGTACTCACATAGGGTAAGAGTTCGTTGGGCGCCATCCCCGACACGATGATCAGGTAGCGGATGATCACCTTCAGGTTGTTGGGCCAGCACGCGCACAGTGTCGACCACAGTTCCTCAATCTCCTTCGGGTGGTTGTCGGAGAACTGCCAACAAAACCTGCCTTAGTATCTTGCACGCTGTAAAGTAAACTCTGGAGTACATCCAGCCTACTCGGTGGCAGTGAGCAGATAAAGAGCATGATACTGGGTAACGCGGGAATGTAAGCCGCAGCACGGAACAGATAAGTGGACATTATAATGAGCAGAAAAAGAAAGTAAGAAAGAGAAACGTTTATTCGTGACACAAAATACACGGCAAATAACATAAACTAAAAAAAATAATGTATGTGGCACTGAATACACACGTGCAAGGCAACACCAGTGCCACGACGCTGGTCTTCCGTGTATTCCAATTTAAATTGAGAGCGTAACTGCGCGCAGTGACAATACAAAGAAAAAAAATACAAACAGTTTATCAGATTAATGTAGATGTAGTTGTTGAATACTAATGTGGAAAATAAAGTATATTACAAATAATTAATCAGAACAAGAGTAAACAATAAAAATAACAAAATATAATTAAGTCGATCCGAAGAAGATTTAGGTACACGGCTTGGAAAACAACAGCTAGGGAATTAATTGTCGGCGTAACTGTTCCTTTGAATTGGTTTTAAATTTTTTAATTGAACTATAATTTTCTGATTGTTGGTGGGAGATTATTCCAACATTTCGTGGCTAGATAACAAAAGCTACCACGAAAAGCAGTCGTATAATGTCTAGAGCAAACTAGGCGAGGTGCCAGCCGTACTTAACGCTCTGAAAATTAATTTTGTCGTATAGACAACGAGGATTTTTTTTCGGTACAATACAAACAAACAAACGAAATGGAGATTACGTCGAGATTTCATAGTCCGAAGTTTATTTTTATTGAGGTGGGGAGTGATATGAGCTTGAGGAGGTATTGGGAAACAATAAAAATTTTGAACTCGTTGAATCATTCTCTTAGTTTGGCTAAGAAGACATTCGCCTATAACTATATCCGCGTAATTGAGCTTCGATAAAACCAAACTCTTAACACAAATGTTGTGTAAACTTTATATGCTGTCACTGACCATTTTCATGTCCACTTATTTACACATTACCGCGCGAGTGAGCCGAATGTAAATCAGGGGCGGGACTAAATGAAGCCGAGCGCTGACGCGTGCGATCGTCACACAACATACGATGTTTCATTACGAGTGGCGACGAGTCGTCCAGGCGTACATTAGTAGGTAGACATGAACATGACTACCTACTTGGCACTTGCATGTGCGTTAGATCTTAAGATGTTGAGAAATTTGAGGGTATGAAGTTGAGTGTATATGATGTGTGGGCCCAAACAAAAACTCTAACCCAGCATATTGCAGCGCTGGTATTCTGACATATTTTATAAAAGTAGCGTCACGGACGACAATACATAAATGACATTATTAATTTTTATTTTAGAAACAATATTTATAGAGAATACATAAAAGAAGGAAACATAAATTATGTAAAAATTAACATTAAATCTTTAAATGAAAATGAAACAATAATACAATAATGATAAGAAAGTAGTTAGAAGAAAGGAGAATAAAGTCGGTTTCCATTCGCTTAAATAAGAATTGATACTATAGTATTACTGACTATGACAATGTATCAAAAAATGATGAATTTTCGTGTCCATGCTACGTAATGTTGTTGAATAACTTTATCAATACAGAGAGCAAAACTTAAGAGTGATTTCGTTAAAAGTTTGCTTCGCTGTCCGCTGAAAGTGTAAGTTCTAACTGCGTTGCACTACACGTACCGGCTGGATAACAGGATGTACTGCAAAAACATTGAAAATTGTTTATTCACTTATAAGACTGGTATTGAAAAAGTTGATTATTTTTATTAGTATTAATACTAAGACTGGACTTGTAACTTTATGTCAGTTTAACAGCCCTGACGTCAAGACGGAGTACTTACTTTTGGTATATTTCACGCCAACGCTTCCTGGGCCTGCCCCGACGTCGATGCCCATCTGCAGGCACCCATTGCGTAACGACTCTAGCCCATCTCTCAAGTTGCATTCGACAAACATGTCCCGCCTACGCCCATTTGAGCTTTGCAGACTTATTACCTATATCAGCGATTTAAATTAAAATAATATATGAAAATTTAAACAGTGATTACCCTCACATTTGATTGAAATGTATTATTGATTCTATAATTTATTAAACAAATCGTTATAATGTTCTTGCTCCATAGCATAGTTCTATAACATTGTAAAATACAATACATCACTTATTTTGTACATAGCATCTAGTATAAACCTGACGGGATTAAAGGCATAGTTGAATTAAAAGCAAACCCCAGGCACACAAAAGGCAGCCTCACATAAAATGTCGCTTGCAAAATCGCGCGCCAATTACGCCGCTGTCACTCCGCGAAAATACTCGATAGCGGGAGCAACTGAGCTGTTGTAGTGCTACGGTAAACACATTGTATACCTTTTGTAACTTGTAATAATAAAAGTACGGTCCGCCGTTGTTAAGGTTAGAATGGCTATAAGATTCGGAACCGGATAAACGGTTTATAAAATAAAGTGACTGAAACATCGCCATTTTTGTTGTAGGGGGAAAAGGAGCCCTCAGGATAGATACCGGATAGCGGATAGAATATAGTCGGAGAGTTCGCCGGCCACGTTGCAGTTTGATTCGATATTAAAGAACGGGGCAGTACTCCGAGCGTATACTTATTGTGGGTTATGTGTTTGAGTGTAATCATTGATGGAAGTGTCGGGTCGGCAAACAGCCGGTGTGGCGGTGCGCGGTGTCGGCGCTGTCGGGCGCAAGGTCGCCGGTGAGCGATGGCGCAAACAGGGGCGCGCCGCGCTCAATCTCGCCGGACAACGACGCACCCCTTTAGCCCAAACTAACCCGACCTTGTGCTTTATCAAGTGCTTGTGATCAAGTACTTTATGCTCTTCGTCCATGACGCTGACATATTCGTGCGTAACGCGACCATTACCCACAGGGTTGCTATTTGCTATAACCGAACGCGGCGCGTTACGATACCTTAGTGAAATGATCGTGTAATGGTATACAGAATACTCCAGTGGCATACAGAATACTGTATGCCACTGGAGTAGAGTCATCGATCATTTTACGCAGGTCTTGTAACGCGGTGCGTTACTGGTTGTTTGAGAGTGATTGCTGCTTTTATCAAAATAATGCATCTATGGTTTTATTAAACGATAAACGTGAATAGTGTTCGGTTCCTAAATTTATTTTCTTTTTGAGCACACAGCCTTGCGTGCTATTTGCGTGTATCTATCTATCTATCTATAACCTCACGCCAGATCCCTTGCGGGGTAGGCAGAGAGTACAGAGTTCCAACAGGTTCTTTCCTTACATACCTCTCTGGCTTCCTCGACTCTCATAGTTCGTCTCATACACGCTCGCCGGTTACGGAGATTCTTGACTTTTCCTTCAGATAAGACTCGGTTTATTTGGTCTTGGTAAGATAGTCTAGGTCTTCCCCGGTACCTGCATCCTTCCACTTTCACATTGTATATCTGTTTTGTCATTCTTTCCTCTGGCATTCTTTCTATATGCCCGAACCAACGAAGCATGCCCTTTCTCATCTTTACACCGATACTATCTTTCATACCTACTCGCTTTCTTACTACGCTGTTGCTAATGCGGTTGGTCAGCTTCACTCCGCACATCTTCCGCAGAGCTCGCATTTCTACCGAATTTATCCTACTTTCATTCTCCTTCTTACATACCCAGCTCTCGCTACCATATAACAGCGTTGGGACAAGAACTCCGTTATGTATGGCCAGCTGCGCCTTATGGCTTAAGTGCCGACTCCCAAGTAGCTTTTCCATCGCACCATTCATTCTGTTCCCTGCACTCACTCTTCTCTCTATGTCAGCGGTGTATTTCCCATTCTTACTGAAGGCGCATCCAAGATATACGAACTCATTCACTTGCTCCAGCACACCGTTACCAACCACAATCCTTACATTCGTTATGATTTCTTCCCTTTCAAAAACCATAATCTTAGTTTTCTTTACATTCAAGTGTAAGCCATTGATCATGCAGTCGTCTTTCATAACTGTGACTAGTGTTTGCAGATCAGTGGCTAGTTGCGTGTATCTATTTTAAACTATTAATAAATCACGTAAACTGTTTTAATAACACGGTTATGTCCAAACTCATTAGATAATAGTTATTCACGGGATACAAAATAACATAATTTGAATAAAACCCGCAATCGACCTATCAATTGTTTCACTTTTATATTAAGTCAAGTTATAATTTAGTCTTTTTCACGAGCGATGGGTGACATTTGATCAAAATAACTTAAAATGTTATGAAATTGTACTACTTAACTACGTAAATTGGAACTGTTTGCGTTTTAGTGACTAACACAATTAAAATAGTTATAATCGATCAATTACTTTCAAAATGGTACAAAATCAATTACCGTTTATATTGCGAATGTTATTCTATGTATCCAACTGAAAGACATGGTATGCTCATAGTTAAGAAATTATTAAAAAACCGGGACTGCGCCGTCTTGACACATTAAAATAGACAATTTCATAGATTATTTAAAATAATAATTTACGTGCGCGACGAATTAAGCAATTTGACAGATGTCTTTTCTCACGAACAGACTGATTTGATTTTGTTTTCTTTTGTTTGTTAATTATTGTTATTAAAATAGATTCATTCTCCGTTATATCTTATATTGATATGATATTCAATCGATTCAATTTTATCATGACCACATTTCTAGAAAGGTCAAATCCAAAACGTCACCGTATCCATGACTCGTTAAAAAAGACTATAGTTGATGGATAAGCTTAACCACATAGGTATACACGGAGACCTATTAAGAGGGTTTTCGTCTTATATCGACAATAGATCACAAGCTGTAGTGCTCAACCATTACACATCACGATGGGTCTCCGTCCCCAGCGGTGTACCTCAAGGTTCATTGCTAGGTCCGTTACTATTTGTCATCTATGTCAACGACATCGACCTATGCCTGCAATCATCAAAAATCTTATGCTTATTACATAAAAATTTACACTCCTATATCATCAATCGTGGATACGGTAGCACTACAGTCAGATCTGTACCGACTAGAGGAGTATTGTCGGGTTAATAAATTAGACCTTAATCCCTCCAAGTGCTCAGTAATTACTTATACTAGAAAACGAACCATCCTAGGCGGTAACTATATCATCGGAGGCCACAGTTTACCTAAGTGCAATACCATTTGCGATTTAGGGGTACACCACGATATGATTGCGGGCGCAAGCAGAAACTTTAATAAATTATGTAAGCAATTTAATCTCGATTTCTTTGCAATTAATGTAGCATCAGCGAGGAGGTGTTTAAGCCACTCTTTTTTCCAATAACTTATTTTCCATAGAATAAGGTTCGTAATTCCATTTGAACGTACTGATATAACTACTAAATACCAAATTGCCTCACATTTTAGCTATGTATCAAATTGTACTAGAAGTGAAGACTTTCCATTGGCTTTCCATTACCTATACAAGCTGTGTAATGTATTTTATTTATATGCTGTAAGTTTTTAATACACCTAAATAAATATATAATTTTCTTGATTACACTGATGGTAGAAAATTCAGCTTTGTAAAAATAAAAACACATGATAATGACAACAACATCATTAAATTAATAGCTTCTTATGCGAGTGAAGAAGGTTCAACAAGCGTATAAATAAACTGTTGACATTTTATTCTTCGTTCCACCCAGAATGCACGATGAGGTGACGTTTGACAACTCGACGAGGGGGAGTTTAATAGTCCTCGTTACACTTACAATATTCTCCGAAGCTTATTTGCTCGTGTCAAGTAGTTTCAAGTGTCGAGGGAGATATGCAAGCCTGTATTGGTAAATTGGTGCAGTTAAAAGTTCACCTTGGCAGTTATGTAGAAGAGGTTGTTCAGCACCATCTCGGTCGCCTCCGCCGAGCCGAGCCCCTCGCGCCGCCCGCCGCCGCGCCCCGCCTCCGCCGCGTAGCACTGCCGACAAACGATACATGACTACACTACACTTGCAGACATTAATTTACGTGCGAGATACTAACCGATATATTGAGCGCACGACAACTTGTTTATTCAATTGAAATCAGGTTCGTGATCCGTAAGTTGATCACAAACACATTGAGTTTCGAGTGGCACGGCATCGTATCCCGTGTCATTTGCCCAATTCAGTACGTTACAAGGTACGTACTACAATAAAATTGTGGAGGGGATGTGCTTAAACGTTAAAAATTACATTATATTGAAACAAATAATTGGGATCGATTACTTTTAGGTCTCTGATTACAAACAAATGTTTAAAACATTGTTAGGTCACCACGCTCAAAACTACAGTTGATTTTGGCGGGACCTTCACATTTGATAAGCATATATGATTCAAAAATAAATATATTTGATTCATGAAAACGTCACTTCAACAGGAACTCTGTACTCTCTGCCTACCCCGCAAGGGATCTGGCGTGATGATATAGATAGATGAAAACGTCAACTCCGGAGAATCAAAAGTGATCATGAAAATAATGAGACATGCAATGCATTGCAGGGAATTAAGCCTATGTAACATCCCTATATATAGGTCAGTTCATCTAATTTCTGTCACAGATACATACGAATTTCTCCACTTCATCTCTTCTTCAGCCGAAAGACTACTTCATATGCCACTTGTTAGCCAGTGCCAGATTGATAGCGTAACGGGCCCTTCCAATTTAATTACGTAATTCCCTTCTTATCACTTCTTGTATTTATCACTTAATACTAGCCGCGTTATAATAATACGTCGATTGCGCTGGTAAATAAGCAGAAGTATCGTGATTTGTTGTCAACCTATACAAGCATTTTATGTTGGAGGCGATTTTCCACTTAAGAGTAAGTATTTGAAGCGAGGGTTTCCTGTTGGAGCTATTACGTTGTCGTCGGCGGTGCAGGGGCTGCGCGCCCAGCCGCCGGCCTGGTGCCCCGCGTCCCTGTCCCTTCGCCTCGACTGGTAATGGACTCACAACCGCAATGTTATCTCTTGGATTGAGTATTTATTGTTTATCCCTCGCGACTAATTCTTTTGATGTTACTATTGGAGGGCCACGGCAGAGTACAGATAGTAATTAAATTACTCAGGTCCATTACGTCGCCGAACTAACAGGAAAAATATTTCACGACATCCGATCAGTCGGACTGAGCTGTCGGACCACGCGGTCATAGGGGACAAATCAATATCACTCTAGTAGTTACAGTGACTAACCTATGAGTAATAACAGAAATTATGACTTACAAAAATTTAATTTATTAAAAAATATATAAATTAATAAGAGATAGGTACGCTACTAAGCAACCAAAAATGGACTTGCTAACTTAAGCCAAGACGTGTCGATCTGTTTTAAATTTATTTAAACTATCAGATTCGGTGTCTGTTTTGTCACTTTTTCTTCCGAAGTTCTTCTATATGTCGGAACCAACGGAATACCCTTTCTTATCTTTACACCGATACTATCTTTGATACCAACACGCGCACCAAATTATTAACTATTTCATTTCACATTTCCGAACATGAGTGCATCAACCGGATTCATTACTGCGTCTCTGTGCCTATCATTTAACTTTAATTATTCTAGGTATGAAATACTACTGTATTTGCATTCATACGTGCATGTTTAATTTGAAAGCATTACAAAATAAGTTTAGTACTACATACATTTGTATTTTACTACTACAAACATATAATATTCACACAACGTTAAGCAGCTTATCGAGAAAACGTAAAATAATGTTGAAAATACATAGTTTTATCGGATTGAGTCAGGTACGGAAGTCCATTGTAAAATCAATGTCGGTAACGAATTCACCATTCACCTCTCGCTCTCTGCTTTCAACCTCCATTATTTTATTATGAACCTAGCGCATCGGTTAATTACAAGGGGCGCTTGTAAAATTCGCTTTGATGTTATTGTTCAAAAGTCTGCTATCATGAGGATCAGGATCTAATTCAGGTTTCTAAAAGACTAACTGTACGCTGGGCGTTCATTAAGTAGGCCAATGCATATTAGGCCAATATTTCTGTCATAGGCGTCCTATGTTGTCATGCAAAGAACGTCATAGCGAAGTGTTTCTGCAACCTACCGTGACGTATCAAGTGAGGTATGATAGTTGAGGCGGCAAAAAAGATAAGGCTAGCTAGAGCAGCGGTTCCTAAACTTTTAAGTAATTTAAAATAACACACACTTTCTCATCACATTTTTTACGTTATTAGTGAAGAAATTTAACAGCCAAAACTTATCCAACGACTTAATGACAAATGCAACTTTGCAGAACTGTGGTAACTTTTCCACGGAATCCACTTTAAAAATCGTTGGTGTCGGCGACAGGACCGGAGAGACTCTTACGACCTACTTACTCATGTAACATGACGTGCCCGCGATATAAGTGTAGGAACTGAATTATTATTATGTGATTGCGATAGAGTTAGTTTAGATGTATAGTATGTGATAAAAATTCGCCCCGTAGCTTATAAGATTTAGGAGTAATTCAAAGTTAATGAGTTGAAATTGGACATAATTGCAATATTTTTGACACTAATTTTATGATTGTACAAAATATGTGCCTCGTATTAGTTATATTTTACAGTTTTTATATTAAGAGTATCACATTAAATGTAGAAATGTAAAATTTACTTGATATCATGCCCTGACTGAGTAAAAATAGCGACAATTGTAAGTTCACAACGGGCCGAGAGCGCGGCTCTCTGCTCGGTATAGTCTCGGAGTAGTTAAGTAAGCGGTGTTTATCGAACTTTGTCCTCCACTCCGATCTAGGTCTCGAACCTATTCGCGCCTATATTAAAAAGGCGACAACACGACACTTCGCGAACGCATCTACCCATGCGAATCCGTTAATCGTAGCGGCCGCCGACTACGAACCCAACCCCTGCCGCTATCGACGGTTGCGACATGTTCTCACCGATCCCCCCGATGCTTGACATCGCTTCTTTTCGCTCCGGATACGGACGATGACGACGAAGTCGTAGATCCCCTAGCCCGCCGACCGGTGCACTAATTACACTCCCTCCCCCCGTAGCGACTGTCAAAACCGAGGCCGTTCCTCCTTGAGGCGCCCTCGAGTATGTCGCCCCCTTGACCTTCTGGCTCCAGCGTAGTGGTTGCACGCTCGCCCTTAAGTCCGGTAAAGCTGTAACGGCCTCACGGCCAACAGCGTATATCACTCAAACACACACACACACACACACACGAACTTTGTAGTCGAGTTACGTAGTCAAGAATTATATTGTGCTAAGTTGTGAAAAAAAGAATTATACAAGCGAAACTCGCCCTTTCATTTATCGCAAGCAGGGTCGACGAATTTGGGTTGGTAACAGCGGGATACTGTCCCGGGCCTTTAAGTATAGTGAAAAACCATATCAGTGGAGCTTTTGTAGTGTACATATACAGCCTTTATATCTATTATATAATACTAAGTACCTGTATGTATGAGAGCGGGTTAGCTGGCGGCACGTTGGGGTCTACCAGTTCGATGTTGACGAGCCACGGCAGCAGGTACTGCAGCAGTAGCTGCCGCACCTCGGTGCGCGCCGTCTGGAATCTCGCCGTTATCTCTGTTCGGACAAACGACAAAGTTCTTTATAACGAACATAATACTCTTGTATGCTTATTACGACATTATACTTACCCACTCCAGTTGGTTTCTCTGAGATCAGTGAACTGTGGTTGCTTGAAAAGGTGGTGTTTCAAATGTCTCTTAATACCCCTTTTGGGGCCATGGTCGGAATAATATGTATGTAGGTCTCTTAGAACTACCGAATCTAGAACCGCGACTTCTGGATTATCTATATCTATACTAATATTATAAAGAGGAAAGATTTGTATTTTTCTATTTATGTAACGAATAAACTCAAAAACTACTACACCGATTTTGAAAATTCTTTCACCATTAGAATGCTACATTATCTCTGAGTAACATAGGCTATATGTATTACTAGAAAAAATTAGGGACACCTATAAAAATTTCAATAAAGTAACCCAAGGTATAAAAAATTAGCCATAAAAATGTCTTTCATCGCATGCGCTGCGGAAACTATTGATGATAGATCAAAACAATGTTCTACAATATTAAAGAACATATCAATATCTACAAAAAACTTCACAAATACCATATGTTCAACTATTGTAACTACGTCACTAGAACTACAGCATCTACTACAACCAAAATTTCAATCGCAGATAACGTCAATTGCAATGGACGATTGAAAAATTAATTGTTAATTGTAGGTTTTCACAATTAACAATTGATCAATGGTAATTGCTAAATGTTGCAATTACCATTTATCAATTTTTAATTGTTTTATGCATGTTTACGATTAAACAAATAACAATTAAAGGGGCCCAAAAAAAATTTTTGGAACGAAGTGCTTTTTCGGGGCTTACAGCTTACAGTAGAGTGAGCTGGCAGGCATCGTCACGTAAGTAAAAAGCGTTAAGCGGTTGTATGTGTGCGTGATGAAAGAGGTGGGAAGATAGGTGGGTAATAGGTGAGTAGTAGGTGGGTAGTAGGTGATTAGTAGGTAGTGTTGTAAAAACGTTTAGGCACCGGCTCAAACGCTCGACTCGCGCCCGAGCGTCGAGCTTTATAGATGATTTTAAGTCATGTTCATACAATAATGTTTACTGCGTGGAGTACCTATTTTTTTTAAATTAACTTGCTCTGTTCGTATGTCTGTTTGTCTTTCCGGTTCAAAGTTATCGTTAGTTCAAAGGTAGTTTGTGTTTTACTTTTCAAACACTTGTGGTCCTCCGATTGACCTGAAATTTGGCATATGTATATAAGTTCGTTAACAATGCAATAATATAGTATCATGGACCTGGTTTGATAATGGTAGCTGGCCAATGGAGCTACCCAACTACTTAACATAACCCCACCGTGTTTGGGTTAGTTAAAATGTAGTCCAGGGTCTGATGATGGAGCCAGAAGATGTCCAACTGAACTACTCAACATAGCCCCATTGTGTTTAGGCTCGCTGGTTTAGTCTTGACAAGAACTGTCTACTTAAGTACTTACTCAAGTTTATAATATAGCCTATACTGGCCACTGCTGGGCAAACGCCTTCTCTCACAAATCGAGGTGAGAGAGATTAGGTCATACTCAACCACGCGGACCCAGTGCGGATTGGCGGAGGCAGGTTTGTGGCCACCTGCTGTTGGAACTTATCAAGCCGCCTGCCAATAAGGCTTCTAACTGGGCTTAACGTGACTTCCAATGTATGGAGACGCTGGAATATGAAAATGTCACAAACGGTCACCCATTTCAGGCCGACCGAGTCGAACGCTGCTTAGCCTTGGTAAGAACACCGTGGTCGCACAGCGCTACGAGCGCCTTAACACGCCTTACTTAAGTATTTCACAATAGCTGTAGTTAGTGCCCAGGGTCTGGGTCAACTATTTAAATTTAACTAGATAGTACTATCGTATTTGGGCTAGTTAGATATGCTTTGACAAGTGTAATAGACTTAAATGATAAGCAGAGTCTGATGATGAAGCCGGAAGGAGACCATATAAACTCCAATAATCAAAATACTATCTACTCGTATCATCATGCCAGATCCCTTTCGAGGTACCGTGTTACTCCGCAAAATACTAATTTAATAAAAAAGAAATATATTCATTGACCATGACCTTTGGTTGCAAGAATCACAAAACATCGTCCAATGCACTAAATCCTTTGTCGGCGCGTTTGATGTTTGTGCCGCAAAATTAAGGCCTCGTTTACACAAACGTTTCCGAAATAATAATAAAGAATGACAATTGACAATATAATAACATTGGGACGGCGTCGTCGAAAAGTGGCGTATACTATATTATACTAAACCTCATGCATAAGGATATAGGCGTGAAGGAGTGTATGTGAGTAATTATTAAATTAAAAGAATAATTAAATCGTTTGTTTCATAGTAGGGGTCTCGAGTTCCTGGGTTCAAATTCTCGGTCGAATAAATGAAGGTTTTCTAACGAAAACTTCCCAATGTGAGTCCGGAGTCTGGAATTGTGTATATGGCAATAGGCTCGCCCCCTATTACATAGGACCTAACATCGTCAGCAAAAAATGGGTGTACACAGTAGACCTCTGCCATCCTCGCTTGGAGAATATAGGCGTGACGGTGTGTAAACACCCTCTGTCCAGAAGCTTGCCATTAGCATATTACTGCACTTGTACCTTCTATAAGAGCTGCCCTTGGATAAATCAGGCATGTATGCAAATACGTGCATCGTGTTGGAGTTTCACTGTGCAGCATGCATTTCGGTGTTTATTATCATGACTTTCGTTTATCGTTTTGAATGATTGGTTATTTTAAAATTACACACCTATTTTCATTTATTAAAATTATTGCAAAAATCTTAGTTACTGGTGTTGGATACGCCTCTGCTATACAGTTATTTCGGCAGTATAAAGGCGCGTTCGCGATCTTGGATAAGTGTTTTAAAAAGTGTGCGGTCGGGAGACCTCCGTCAGGTGCGTAGTTTCTTACATTATTTCTTCAACTGTAAACGTGATTTAATACGTAGATTTCTATTAATTATATTATAGGGTATTTTTACCTACTACTTACATACTAACTATCTACCTACTACCTACCTACTATCTGCATCCCCCAAAACCTCAAAAATGATACGCATATCAATAATAAGTTGATCCGCCATCTTGGATCTACAAATTAACGTAATATTCATTATCAGCATCCCCTAAAACCCTAAAATTGACACCCATATTGATTTAATTTTAAAAGTCGCGTCCTCCTTATTGTATCTAGAAATAAACGCTATATTCGTAATCAGCATCGTACCCTAAAACCCCACAATAGATGCCCATATTGATTATTCATAAAAAGTCGCGTCCGCCATCTTTAATCCAAAAATTAACGCCATATTAGTGATTACCATCCCTTAAAATCTCATAGATGATTTGATGTCTTGTATTGTCTCGAGTCTTCAAGACGAACTTTCACTTAAGCTTCGTACTCCCCATTCAAGACTTACAACACCAGACAGAAGTGTACATTGTACATCTCCACATTTTGCCAACGTTAAGTGTGTTTTAACACCTATCTTGCGCCGAAGATGTATTTTTTGATGATTAATTGTTAATTGTTTATTCGTAAATGTGCATAAAACGATTAACAATTGATCAATTGTTAATTGCATAACACTGCAATTACAGTTGATCAATCGTTAATTGTCAATTGTTTAATCAATTGATTATTGCCCAACACTGTTTTTGAATAATAGATGTCACATGAGTTCAGGTGTATTTGTATTGGATTGTTTCAATTTTAGGTAACAACCAATATAATCTTCATTAAAGACAATATGACTACCAAAATCCGACTTTTCTAGTACAAGGCCTTGTCCAAGCAACCAAGTGAAGCATATGGAGATTTTCGTAAGGCGGAACCCTACCTCAAAGGTTGTCATCGTCAAGTCGAACCGAGATTTTGTGAAAATACGCTAGTTAATGTTGTCTGCTACAGTAATTGTCATTGTATGCAATTGCGTAAAGACTATTTGGAATGTTTGGTACTATCTTGTAAGCAAACTTTATTTAATTTTTGTTAGGTACGAAAACTTTAAGACACACAGTCCGCATGCTTTTGCTTATCGCTATCCTTCTATACCCTTTTGTATGCCTAATGAGGTGTCTGTTGTTGATTTTGCTCGGACACAGGCTCGGTTTTCTATTCATTAAAGGTGCCATATAATTATTCTTGCCGTATACTCTTCTTTAGTATAAATATTTTTAATGCTCATAATTAATAAATATGTGTTACCGTACAAAATGTACTTCCTCGTACTTTTGTCTAATTGAAGATCAACTAGAAATATTTTTCCACTTTTATTGATGTCTATAGTCTATTTCAAAAGCTTGGGTACGGTGACCTTTAGAATTTGACGTTTCAAGATATGTGGTAATGATAAAATTGAATGAAATAGAAAAGCGATTGAATATTATATCGAGATATGTTATAACGAAGAATGAATCGATTTCAATAACAATAATAACGGAACGAATAGGGAAACAAAACAAAATAATTTCACTATTTATTTACGAATTAAGCGATTCGTCAAAAAAATCATATGTCAAATCACCTTATACGTCGCGCACGTGAATTATTATTTCAAAATCTATGAATCTGTCTATTTTAATGTGTCAAGATGGTAAAACTATGTCTTTTAGGGTGTTGTATCTCAAACGAAACCCTTAAATGATCACTTCGTTGTCCGTCTGTCCGACGGTTATTACCCTTTTTCTTAGGAACAGCAAGAGGTATTCAGTTGAAATTTATGTCAAATACGAAGGGCTACGATCCCTTGCTGGTTTAATAAAAAATGAAGGTTTTGAGCAAAACCAAACAAAAGATATGGCAATGTAAAGTAATTCATCAACATTTATAGGGCACTTCCCGTTGATCTAAAAACATGGAATTTGGCAAGAAGCACGGTTTTTAGGACAATTAAAGGAAAAAATCCGAAAATTATTTATTTATAACTGAATCACATAAAAAATAATTATTTTCCCCCAAATCCGATGAAAAATTAAGTTATCGCCGGTTAGTGTGATTTAGTGGAACTATGCTTCTTTGTCTATCCCGCAAGGGATCTGGTGTGATGATATATAGAGACAGAGAGGGGGAGTAAAGGGGAAAAGACGAAAATTTATAATTATATTATATAACAAAAATATTAGTTTTCCTCAATACCGATGAGAAAAATTACCGCTTTCTCACTAGAAATGTGTTGTGACATGTTGTGAGACTATTTTGATTTGTGGTGAATAAATATTTTTCCGCGACTGGCGCCATCTGTTGAGCCCTCGAGTGTCGGACGTAATTTTGATAAGATTGTCGATTTCTTCTTTTTATGTTAATATAGTTGTAACGATAGGGATCGTTACGTATCGTTAATTAGTTAGAATGAAAATTATTGTAGTTTATTTAATTACTGTTAATATTTATAAAGAAAGACAGCTTTTTGTAAAAAAGATATTTTTTATGGACTAGTGGACTCGTCGGTCTAGTAGGTACCGTATAATACGTGTAGAGATTGCGGAGGAACTCGTACAAATTGTAGGGCGGACAACATTTAGTTTTTTTAGAGAAAAGTTCCCAGTATCGGTCTGGCCGACCCTATTCGCTATCTAGGTATAGATAATTCAAATAAGCCTAAATACGATAGTTACGTTCCTTCCACCTTCCGTTTACACCACAGACTCTGGCAACTGTAGTCTATAGAACTTATCAAAACAACTCTAACAAGCCCAAACACGACGGGGCTATCTTGTTTAGTTGAAAAGTTTTTAGGGCCACCACATATTATCAGATCCCTACCTAAAACTAAAGTAGATACTAATCAATATTAACCCAACAGGCACAAATACGAAAATCGATTTTAATACTAATCGATTCCATTGTAATCGATTAGTATCAATTCACAGATAGATTTTATTAAAATAAATCGAAATGCTAGACCATAGTTACGTGATTTTGACATTCGCCTATAGCGCCCAAAGGCCACCCGAAAACTCAAGAACGTAGTTTCAGCTGGTTTTCTGACTACCGAAACTGAAATTTTACGCTGAAACTGGTCAAAACCGAAACCGGTACGAAACCCCGCACTGGTACAGTTATTATTAATTTCTTGACTATGAGCATACTACGTCTTTCAATTGGACACACAAAATAATGTTTGTACAGAAATCGGCAATCGATATTATTATATTTTTAAAAACCATTGATCGAATTTAACGATTTCAATGTGTCAGTCCCATAAACGCAAGCCGTTCCAATTTACATAACTAAGTAATAGAGTTTTAAGTTTTTTTAAATAATAACACAAAGTAATAAACAGTATATAAATTCAATGCAAATTAAATTTTTGGTTTATCTTTATATCCTTTTTATTTTTATGGATTTCTTATTTTAAAACTTCTATCATACAATATGCGTGAAACGGAATTTGATCCAACGTCACCGTACCCACGTCTTGTGAAAAATACTATAGTCGGCGGTAAAACTTTGGATGCTGTTAATGTATTATTGTTTACGGAATAATAGGAATTTATCCTTATCACATTTCTTCATAAGGTTATATCGAAAATACACATTCTGGGCATTGTCCTAGGTAGTTATTATTTTTTTTCTTATTCATTTAATGCTATTTGGTAGATAGTAATATCACTACATTAATATGACTTGTTGGAGGATTTCAAACCAAAACTGAATATTTTTTTAGGAATGTTTATGGCAATAACTTTGACATCATATTATTAACAGAAACTTGGCTGATAATATTCGTGAAAGGGATACCTGGTATTAAAGCGTGATTCTAACTTTCGCTCAACGATGTCAGGTGCAGCGTCTTAGTGGCAATTTATCGGGACATCTCTCTCCTCTTTGAGAGGATAATGGAATAATCGGATATTGGAAATCGAGCGCCGAGGATAACTGGGTATCTATTACAATTAAATCTCATGAAACATATCAATTGCACATTTGCACCGTATATACCTGTGTAAACAACGTCATAGCAATAGCTTCTCAAACCAAGTAAACGCATTCTTGTTTTTAACATAGTCAGCGCACATCCGTCCGATAAATTTATCATCCTCGGTTATTTCAATATCAGTTATATTGAA
This sequence comes from Phalera bucephala, assembly GCA_905147815.2. Taxonomy (NCBI): domain Eukaryota; kingdom Metazoa; phylum Arthropoda; class Insecta; order Lepidoptera; family Notodontidae; genus Phalera; species Phalera bucephala. The sequence continues at coordinate 1,213,534 of LR990609.1, read as the reverse complement.
AATCACTCTCAAAAGATGGTATCAGGGCCATTGCTCCATCCACGAACTTGTTTATCAACATTGTCGATTCTCTCAACTCGTGTGGTCTCCATCAGTTCCATTTAAATAAAGAGAAGGTTGGATCGCAAGGGATCTGGCGTGAGGTTATAGATAGATAGATAGATAGAAGGTTGGTAATATCTTGAACTTGGTATTATCAAGTGAATCCCTTTTTGTCCCGATCTGCCCTGTTCCACTAACTATTGAAGACTCGGCATCCACACTTAATTGTGCAAGTTCGATGTCAACGCTTAAACGCGTTATCTATCAATATACTAAAGCCAATTAGGAGCGCATTCGTTCGGACTTGTCAAATTCAAATATTCCCTTATCGCATCCTCAGCATGCAGTGCACTCGGATAAATTAGAAAGATACAAATGAAATTACAAGATTTACTGAATTACAATGATCGTTGTAGTCGCTTCCATTTGCTTCTATTACATGTCCGTAGGAAAATCTCTGACATGCGGTATCTTTTTTTGACTACCCCGAACTAATTCAACATTTTCACGTACTGTTTCGTCGTAATTCCTATCTCTTCCGTACGAGTATTATCTTTAACTCAATTATAAAGTCTGAGCTTCCTAAATAGTATAGATTTATGCACAAGTAATATCGAAACATCCTCTTTTGGACCTGAAACTCCCCCCTCTGTCTCTGCAGAGGGGGGAGTTTCAGGTCACTGCTTACTCTAATGCTTCTCGCGCATTCTCCGTTCAATAATTTTACCATACACCTTAGCTGCCAAGCTGATCAAACCGATGGTTCTGTTATTGGCGCAGTCATATTGTGAGCCCTTGCCTTAATACAAGGGTACTATGACTGCGCGGGGCCAATCTGTAGGGACTCTACCGGTCCTCCAGCAAAGGTTTGTAAGGACCCGAAAGGCGTTCCGGTTGCATGTTCTACCATATTTGATCATCTCGGCTTATATAGCTTTTCCATTTTCATACTTTCTATCGCCCATTCAACTTTTCCATAGTGATGTCCTCTGTTGATTCTAGTGCCGAAAATTCGCCTCTGGGTTCGTCTGTGGCACCAGTATCCGGGGAATCTCCATACATTTCTCCAAAATATTCACTCCACCGGTTTAGCACAGCTTGTGTGTCTGCAAGAATGACACCATCCTTAGATTTTATCCATTCCATTCTGGAGCCTGACGAATGGATCTCCTCAAGCCTTTCTCACCTTGCTCCAAAAGATTTTGGTGTTGTTCCAAAGTTCGAACGAAGTTCTTCGCCAGCCTCTTCTCAATCGCACTGGCTCTTTCACGCTTCCACCTGTGTTCGTACCGACGGGGGCGGACCAGTACGCGTCGCCTCGAGAGGACGCCCTAGCCCGCACTGTGTACTTCTTTGGTTCCAGATCCGGATTTGGTCCAGAGTCTAATGACTGGCAGGGTCGCGACAAGCACGATCTTGGACATGACCTCCTAAAGAGACCCTCTGAGATATAATTGCAGATTTCAATAGTTTTATAGTCACTGGTTAAGGTATGTATGTTAAGCAAAATTTTTGATTCTTGCCATTCTAGGAATGTGAACTCTACAAGAATCCCTCATGGGCGAAGCCTATGAGTAATATGACTTTCAACAAATATCTCGTATGTGCCCCTAGTCTTGTTGACACTCTAATGTATCCCTGACATTACTAGCGTCTTTGAATTACCATAAATTATTAATAATCTTTATTCATGATGAATGTCCCACTATATCACCGACTTATACACGGTTAGTAATTATTTGCAGGTACATTGTGTGTAAAACTGTTTTTAACCAGGATAGGGACATATACCTCATAAGTTTACCTCTTGGGTGATAAGATCTTTCTGCGAATATCTCGTAGACGTCTCAAGTCTAAACAGGACGCGCCAGTGTTTCTCGTTCACCACTCAAGTGTAACCAATGGTAATTACTTAACTATGATATCTCTATCAAAACTTTTTAACGAGGCATCTACTGCCGCGATGTCAAAAGAATGATCGCAGAGATTAGGTCCACAGATAGTATAGTGGAGGCGTTGATGTTTTAAGTCTCTAAAAGAGGGCTGCTGAGTGAGTCAAGAGAGCTGCATATTGCTTATATCGAGAACGAAGGACGCAGTATAATAGCTTTGTTAAAGAGCTGGGGTACGCGCCATGTTCGACCTCTCTCTGATCTTTAATATTTTGTTTCATAAACCTTTGAACCTTTTGTACTCTCTGCCTAACCCGCAAGGGATATGGCGTGATGATATAGATAGATAGATAGACCTTCGACTACATTAAAAACCGAGACATTTTCATTTGTTGGCATTCTTCTATGCGGGCAATTTGCTTCATAGACAAAGCATTTGAATTAGTTTGTTTTGTAGGCATTCTACTTTTTAGGGATTTTGCTTCACTTTTTAAGGTTTTGCATTTAGGCATCCTGCCTTCTTAAGCACGAATCAGACCAATATCAAACAATGTGTAGCACAATCGTTCTAAGTTTACTATTATTATTAGAAAGTCCTTGTAGTTAATAGTCCTTGTCTTAAATCCCAAAGTTGAAAAGAGTTAGAGAGAGAACGCTTCGTACATTGGATGTCGTACAAAAATCTAGGAAAGGAAGGTGGGGCTCGTGATATAATAGTCCGGTTATTATATGAAGGAAGAGCTTTGACAGATGGCAATTCTAAAAACAACAGTGATGGGAAGCGAAATCGATGGCAATTTTTGTCGATTTATATCCATAACAGATAGATTCGCAACAGCGTAGTAAGAAACCGATTAGGTATGAAAGATAGTATCGTTGTAAAGATGAGAAAGGGTATGCTCCGTTGGTTTGGGCATATAGAAAGAATGTCAGAAGAAAGAAAGACAAAACAGATAAACAATGCGAAAGTGGAAGGATGTAGGGACCAGGGAAGACCTAGACTATCTTACCACGACCAAATAGACCGAGTCTTATCTTAAGGACAAGTCAAGAGTCTCCGTAGCGGCGAGCGTGTATGTGACGAACTAGTAAGAGTGAAGGGAAGCCAGATATGTATGTAACGAAAGAACCTGTTGGAACCTGTACTCTTTGCCTACCCCGCAAGAGATTTAGATAGATGGATTGTGTTTAGATGCCCGCAGTTATTAAGTGTAGTTAACTAAAATGTATACTACATTTTTTCAACGTTTATTGTATTTTGATAAATACAAAAAATGTTTGCATATAATGTAATGTTTCGGAACCGTAAGAGCTGATCTTATAATAACCGGACTATAGGCATTTTGATCATGAACGGGAAGGCATTTTTACAGTTTTTTGGTAAGAGTCCGTCACGTGATGTCAAGATGGTATCTAGTGCGTATTGATATAACGCTTACGTATTCAGGAAGCATATATCACGTATCTTTTTCTTCTTATATCATTGCCTAGAATTGTAGAACCATGCGCAGGACCCCTCGCCGCGTCGACACGTTAAAATAACAGGTGAATTGTGAACGACGACGTATCGCAATGAAAATATCCTTAAGATACAATTAAAATACCTCCACAAGATATAAATAGCCATTTCTAAACGCTAGTTAGAATTCAAATCAAACGGTATGACGGATGCCAATCTAATTGGATATAATAAATTAAAAACCAAGTAAAAGTCTCCGTAATCGGCGAGCGTTTAAGATACGAACTATGAGAGTGGAGGAAGCCAGAGAGATATGTAAGGAAAGATCCTGTTGGAACTTTGTACCCTCTGCTTATCCCGCAAGGGATCTGGCGTGATGATAAATAAAACAAAAAAATCGAGACAAGAAATACCATACTTAGTGTTGGCTCGTTCCACGCTTAACACAGCATTCAATAACCCACTTATTTTTGTAGCCTATTCAATGGACGTTCAACCTGATGTTATTGTTACATTTTTTAACTTAATTTTCCTTAATTCAAACATTTTTCATAGTATACCTACACACTTTAGTCAGACCTGACCCATCTAAATTATAACTTTAGTTTTATGGATATAAACACAATATTATACTTTTGAAAAGAAAAAATATTAAGTACTGCTACTAACAATACTATAATATATATATGTTACAGGAAATGTATGAAATAATGTGTTAAATTTAATTTATTTAATACATTTCCTACAAAATGTATACATGTAATGTATATATTACCTGCAATGTGTAAAATAAATTGTCAAAGGTTTATAAATTTATACCTAGGAAGGATATCTGTTTCCTAGGCTCTGTATACAATTCCAAAACGGTACCAGGAAATGTATTAATAATCATTATAATGGGCACCAGGCATGTTGAAAATTTGTGAAATAAGCTAAGTGGGACACGTCCCGCGAACCTCACCCGAATCTGAACACGAAAGTGTACTGTTGGTGTGGCTTCTTAAATAAAAAGAGAATAGATACCTACTGGATTGAATCTAACTTGACGCAATGAGGCTAGATTCAAAGAGCCGGAAAAAAATAATATGGTGTGCGGGCTACAGGGAAAACGTCTAACTGAGACCCGACCAGTCATAATAAACTTCTACTGAATAAAGTGGAGCACAATAATAGTTCAAGTAAGAAAATAGGGAGCACTTGTGTATGAGTGTTTTATTATGAAAGTTAAATCAAAAGTATAAAGCAGACATGTTCAAATAAAACGACGTTTTATTGCATCATATACGAGCCGTTTGGTGTGGCTTCATGCACTCCATCGCTAATGCGTGTTCGTAGTGAGGGAGCCCCGTAGGTATGGTCAATATTGGAATTTTAAAGTTTCCTTTATTTAATGGAACCTTGCTATCATCGCGAGCGTGCCTTGTTTATGCGATATTGGGGTTCCCGGGGAAACGAAAGGTAAATTACAGTATTGGAACCTGATTTCACGTTAACATAGTACGCGTTGGGCCAACCAGTGTCAGCCCGAAGCATTCGGGGAATGTTCGGCCTACACGTGGGGGCTTCGTATGTTTTGTGTTCAGATACCTCCAATAATCCAACTTGATATTTTTGTACAAGTTCTGCGATTTCAACTCTGCAACAATAGATTTTCAATATATCTCGAAATGCCCAAAAATGTTTGATTGGAAAGCGTAACTACTCATAACGGGTTGTTTACCGGTTGATACTGTAAATGGAAGCACGAGAATTTATATGTACGCGGTTTATATTGAACTCAACGATGTTATTATTAAAACCACTTTGTCACTGGCGTCGCTCTCAAAGCTCGCAGTCGGTATGCAGGTACTGAAAGGCAACAGCGGCCCTGATGACGTGTTAATAGTTTAGTATTATTGATTCATTGTAGCATCGGAATAGATAGGATTGACCATATTGAATAATGCGTTACTCAGAACAATTGTTCCATTGGTTTGATCGTGTCTTTATGGTAACAGTATTATAAATCTCGAGTCACGTTGATTAGAAATAATATATATATATATATCTATTAATATTAGCCCTGTTAAGAAACTGTCCTACCGTTAGGCACGGGCCTTCTCTCAAACTGAGAGGGTTCAGGCCGTAGTCGACCACGCTGGCCCAGCGCGGGTTGGCGGACTTCACACACCTTCGAGAAACTCTTAGGCATGCAGCTTTCCTCACGATGTTGTCCTACACCGTTAAAACAAGTGATAATTAATGTTTGATACGCACATGCTTTCGAAAAGACAGAGGTGCGTGCCTGGGTTTGAACCCGAGACCTCTGACTTCGCAGTCCAACTCAAATACCAATATGTATTCTTATACCTCTAGGCAGTTTGCTTACTCTATTAGACGAGAAGCAACCATGCCATATCTGAAAATCAAAGCAGCGTTATGCAAACATTGTTTTTTATTTTTCAATTTGATTCTATTTATAGCTCGCCATTCGTACAAAAGATGTTTAGCAAAGTATCGAAGAAAAAGCTCATAAAGTGGAAAACGTAGAGGGTGACCGCTTGTTAAGTTTTTACTATTACTCTGCGGTCTTCGCTACATTAGGATAGATTGGTCTGGGCCAGGCGTAGGCGTTGCCACGTACACGAGAATTTTGGCAAGTGGCTTCCAGAGATGCAATTGGATACCCTTTAAAACATTAGGGAAATATTAGTCTTTAACTTATTAGGTTTCCATTAAAGGAAATTATTCCTTTTAATACGCATTTACTCAATTCTTATTTTAAGCTTATCACATATAATTTATTTATAATGCACAAATGGAGTTTATATCGCTATAGAACAAACTCTTCATACTTAAGTATTACAACAGCCTTTACGTTTTGTGTGTTTTCATATTGGACTGTTGAACGAAAATGAACAAAAGCCTTTAAAAAGTGGTTAAGCAATTAGAAACTCTTTTGTAATGAAATAACAGAGTTTAGGAGGAAACGCGTATTGGTTAAGTCTTTTAATTATGCTTTGTTTGTTGTTTCCAGTACAGCGTCATTGTGCGGTGCGGCTGTCGGAGTGTGGGGCCGAAGCGCGCAGCGGTCGCATTTGTGTATCCACAAACACTCGCGCCGAGCTTTGACATCAACTATGAAGCATTTTCTTAAATCCGGAAGTTGCGTATTTTACTTGCGAACACAATGGTATCACATCTCCCCCTCAGTTTCTTTCAAATGTTCAATAAAGCACCTGGCGATCAGTTATTATTTGGGTTAAGTTTTTATCGTAGTAGATAATAGTACACAAGTACCTACTCTGTTTAAATTATTTTCACGAATCCATATACATCCTTACATACACATACCTACATATACATATTTATATAGAGTTCCGTTTTTCTTCCAGACATTCAGATATCGAAGTTTAGCTGGCCTACGACGACGCCTTGAGTTGACATAGCAAATATCTAGACATGTTGACATGCACAGTACAGTCTGAGCATTAATGCAGTTGACACGTAACACTCTCCAAAGTAACTGTCAGGAACAGTCAACTTTTTATCCATTTCATATCTCGGCGTGTTAAAGTGCAACACCTGTGGAGGACCATTAAACGATGGAGTTCAGTGTAGCACTTGCAAAAGACAACTGGATTTTGGCTGTGCTAACATAACGAAAAACAGAAGGCGAAAGCTAGGCAACGACCGCAGAGCAGCGTGGAGGCGCTCTTTATGCCGTGGATCGTCTCCGACTCCATCATCGTCCGCGCGTACAGACCCATTGTCGCTTGAATCCATTGTAAACGAGATTCGCGATCTCAAACACCAATTTACTGATCTGCCTGTCCTTATCACAGAAATGAAGAGTATACGGGAAGAAATAATACAGTTTAAGACCTCCCATAACTAATTAAGTGACAAAATAGACGACTTCAACAAAAGGCTCGATGGACTGGAAAGTAAGACTCTTGAACTCAGGCGCATGAGAGACTCCTTTATTATGTATAAGCCGATGTTGCAAAATACAAATTGGAGCTAGCCGCAAACGACCAGAGATCTCGTCTCAACAACATAGAAATTAGAGGCGTGCCGGATAAGAAAGATGAGAATCTCTTTAAAATTATAGAATCCATCGGAAACGCGGTGCAGAATAACGTTCCTAAAATCCAAATAAATTATATTTCAAGAATACCAACTTACAATTCAAAGTAGAAATTTATTATTGTTAGCTTCATTAACAGATATGTGAAGGAAGAATTTATTGCGGCCGTTCGAGCAACGAAGACCTTATCCGCTAGCGACCTGGCCTTTCAAAATGGACAAAGTATTTATGTGAACGATCACCTAAATGCAGATGCCAAAAAACTAATAAATAAGACCAAGACCTTAGCCAAGGATAAAATACAATTTTGTTTTGGGTAAGATTTGGCAAGATACAAATCCGCAAAAATGTAGAATCGAAACCTATTGTAATTAATAAAGATAGCGATTTAAACATAATTGTCTAATATGTAGCAGTTAAAACATAATTTTTACATTGAAAAATATAAGTGTACATTAGATCAATATTTTACTATCTTTGTCTCAGTAGTCAATATTCACTTGCTAAACAACTACTTGCTACATCAACTTGCTAAACTTGTATTTACGATCGTCCACTTATCAATTTACTAAATCTTTAATCATGTACAAAATGTTGAGCACACCTGCAGCGTTTAACGCCCGGACACCTCGCCTTTGTTCTAATGCCCGAGTCTATTGTAATGCTTATAGCGCTGCTTGCTTTGAGGACGCCATTATTAAATCTCTTCTACTCGCTTGCACCCGCGCTTGATAAAACTTGTTGCTGACGCACTCGCACACCCAGGAATCTGCTATTTATTTATTTGCACTTCACACCCACACCTAACCTAATTATTATTTCATAATTGTATTTTATATTAACTTATTCTAAATCAAATTCAATTATTATCATATTTTACAATAAACATAACTTGAACATCTACTATCAGAACGTAAGGGGTTTGCGCTCAAAAACTTCGGTATTTTTCCGTAATCTATGTCTCAATTGTTATGATGTTATCGTTCTGACGGAGACATGGTTCGTGGATAGCATTTCTAATAACGAAATCTTCGGCAATCGCTACACTATATGGCGACGAGATCGGGACTACAACGCCATAGGTCAAACCCTTGGTGGTGGAGTTCTCATAGCAGTACGAAGTGATATATCTGTTCTACCACAACTTCAACTGCACTCGACAGCCGAAGACTTGTGGCTAACATTGTTTATAAATGACTTTAAATCTAACAAAAGTATGAAAATACATCTATGCGTTATTTTCTTATGTTAACAAAATCTTGGCTTTACTTTCTCTCAACAACTAAATAACTTCTTAATTAAAGTCAATGAAGCTTTTATACTTCATCCAGCCGATAAATTTATAATTTTAGTGAATTTTAACATGGGTGGTATTACATGGATACCAAATAGCGAATACTCCCTATCCCCTACGAATAGAAATTCACTAGACGAGCAGCTTTTTATCGTTGAGTTACAGACTTATAGCCTGTCCCAATACAATGGGATCTATAATAAATACGGAAGAATTCTCGATCTGGTATTATCAAACGAAGGGACATCTGTGTGGGAATGCTGCGATACATTAACACTAGGAAGTTTTATGTCGGGTCAAATGACCCCTTCATTTGACCCGACATAAAACTTTTATTTTGTAACTAGTTATTTATTCAACTTTGTATGTCGTGACTTTTAATGAATTGCTTTTATTAATAAAAATAAAGCATTTGAATTGTTATATGTTTATTAAAACTAATAATTAATAAAAATAGTATTCGCCAGCAAAGGCAGCTAGGGTCATTTGACCTATTCAATAAACTTAAGACTTACTGTTATGGGTAGGTTCATAATATTTACTTTAATTTTATGGACTGATCTTGTTGCATATACCTACATATTTTTAGTTCGTAAGTTCATGACTCTAAGCGTAGGCCTTGAGGCAATTTATATTTTTTGGTCTAATATTCCGTAAAAAATGTCTCAGCGGGATCCGTGATCCACAAATATTGTCATTATTGCAATCTTACCCGGAAAATCAATCGGATAGTGAAAATAAAAGTGTACCATTGCCAACCGAAGCTAAATACAGTGATTTATATATTACTGCTTCAGAATGTAGTTCTAGTGATGATTTAGACAGCAACACCACTAGCTGCCAATCAACAACAAACTAGAGAAAGACCGTGTCGGTGACGAGAACGTTATGCTTGAACAACATTTTATGGGACTATTACTCACTAAAATATGATGTCACCGATTAGAATATTGTGGGAACCTGTACTTAAAAATGGGTCCGAGGTGGAAGGTCGACGAAGAAGTCATAATGTTTTGACTGAACAGGTAGGACCTACCGCTTATGCACGAAGGCAAGTTGGAGAGAAATGCATGACTGCCGGGAAACTTTTGATAGACAATACGATTTTGCAACATATAAAAAATTGTACTGAGGTCGAAGCAAGTAGTCAGCTTGGTGATACATGGTTTATTTCCTTAGAAGAAATTGAAAAAAATATTTTCTTTTATATGTTAGAGGCTGATTTGTAGCAAGAAATATATCAGTGAATCGAGAAAGAATGAAACTACTTGTAAAAATAAAACTAATGAAGTCTGTGTACTCTGCAACTCGTGCAAAAAACCTTTGTAAGAATGCTTTGAAAAATGTTTGTATGTCATAAATATAAATAGGTTTATTTTAATGAGAGTTTATGGCATTATGTTAAAAATCTTAAATTATTTAAATTGCCTTAGTTCTAATGAGTATCGCTTATTATTTTTAAGATTATGTCGCATATATTTACATAATTAAATACTGGGTCAAATTACTCTAGACCGCCTTACTAGGTTAGCTGTTTTTCCCGTCTTGCTAGTGTTAATACCTAGTGATCCTCATCATAGTCCACTTATCATTAATGCTAAAACTATCAATATCGAAATTAAAGACCATGACCTACACTAAGCTTCTTTACAATATAGCGGACTTTGACTCAATAAATATTAAAATTAACGAATTAGTCTGAAATTAATTAAATATTTTTATACATATTTAAACGAACTTATTCAAAAATACATTCCATCAAAAACCGTTAATAACGAATTAAATCCCAGATGGTATTCCTAATCATTAAAAAAAGTCTTAAAAGAAAAGTAAAAGTACCTATCTAAATTCAGGATCTATAAAAACAGTTCGGATTGGGAAACTTATAAAACCTTGCGTGAGAGAGCAAAAATTCTAGAAAGCAAGTGCTATGACTCTTATATAGCTGAGGTTGAGGTATCTATCGGGAAAAACCCAAAACAATTCTGGTCCAATTGAACGCTATTCCCAGCATTTAGCCACAACAGGCATTTAAAAAGGCATTTAAAGGTATTTAAAATGCATTTTGTACTTATTTTCTCCCTACGTTCACTAATCCTAACGGCGTACCCTCCAACACGTTGTTATCACACACGCCCCAAATATCCTATGCATCAGACCTTCTTAACATTAATATAGATACTGCAAAAGTTACAAAGCTTTTATCTCAACTTGACCCTTACAAATCTGCGGGGCCAGACATAATTCATTCTCGCTTCCTTATCGGATGTGCAAAAAGCATTGCAACGCCCCTATATCTCTTTTATTAAAGAAGTCCCTGGATGAATGTTCCTTGCCACAAATATGGAAATCAGTCTACATCACGCCAACATAAAAAAGGATCTAAGAGCGAAATGACAAATTATAGACCGATTTCCAAATTGTGTATAATCTCGAAGCTTCTGGAGAGAATTGTGTATGACCAGGTGTACTGCGCTCTAAAAACTGCTTTAGTCAATCGCAACATGGCTTCCTGAAAGGACGTTCCACTGTTGCAAACCTTATTTTATTAAATGATTATGTAACGGAAGCTATGTACCGTAGAAATATAGCTGATATATCTTATCTTCTCAAAATAACCTCCAACGACATTGATGTGCAGAACTTCTTATTAAACTCATCATCAACTTAACCATATAAATCGCTGAGATTTATTAAACTTCTGTATGTCACCAACTCCTCTATGAACTATAGGCAGAATTCCTTCTACTACGGGCGAGCAACAGCTTTAATTTAGTTCACGAAGAATTTAACTTGGATCTATTCTGTACAAGTTTATCCTCAGCAAGATAACGGATAAGCACTAAATTCTTTACAATATAGTAATGAACTTGCTATCTGTTTTAAATCTTATGCATTTGTACCCACATATATTTGTAACTATATACCTTTTATGCAGGGCGTATCGTAAATGACACAAGACCTCCAACCGATTAGATATTTGCTTCACAAATTCAATACGATAGTCAAATTTTCAAATTTATAGTGTTTTCCCTTTTTAAGCACTTTTATACCCCAATAAACAATCCAACCTGTACATGTATGCGTGCGTAATGAGAAATATATTTTAGAAATGCATTTGAAATTCCGTATGGCTTTCAAAATAAAGCATTTTTAGTAAATAATAAGAAAAAAGAATAAAAGAATAAAATAAACTTACATTAAAATTTGTTGGTATCGATTCAGTTACCGATCTAGCACAAACTACTTTCAGGTCTTGAGTTAATTATGTTACGCCTTGTATGATCTGTTAATGTTTACCTAAGTTGAACTCTGTTTGCTCAGAACAGAAATGTAACATTATTGCAAAACGTGAGGTCCTATAATTGGCTCACAGGTGTTATTCTAAGTTATTATAAGATTTAATTAAGCTGTTGGACTTAAGAAATAAATAAATAAAAATGTTAATTTGAAAAGTATCGGCGCGTATTTGAATTCAATTAGTTTAAACTTCCCCTATTTCTAGCAACAGGCTTAAAGATTCAAATAACTTATTGCGATACCCAGAGTCCTAATAACTTTTCTGGGACTACTCGTAGTTTTTACTGGGAGATTGCGTGTGAGCACTGAAGCGAATCATATTATCAGCCACATCCAAAAAAAACACTTTCGCCTCGCTTAAAGATGGGTACCTGAATAAATATATTAAAGAGGACGAGACGGGTGGCCCGGAGTGAACAAGATTTATTAAAATATTTTACATTCAGCACCAAACAGCAAGCGCTCTAGTACATAGCTCAATACATAAAGTACAGTTTAATAAAATCGGTTGTAAGATACGATGTCTTTCTAATACTTAGGTATTGTGTGAGTGATTCAGTTTAAGATAATGGCAAAACCCAAAACTCCGAAATAAAAATATGGTTCAGAACCTTTATACCCGGCCGATAAACATTACATTTACATCTTAATATTGCATAACTGCATTAAAGTTTTGTCACATTTAATCGTTTAAGCCAAACACATTTTTATACGGAAAAAATGCTTTAGGTTTTAATATATCTAAACAAGCACTTCTACAATATTTGAAGAGTTGGTTCAAGTATTGCAAGTATTTGCACGGGTAATTTCTTCATTATTTCTTATAATAATAAATAATATCAGCCTATACTGCCCACTGCTGGGCAAAGGCCTTCTCTCACAAATCGAGGTGAGAGAGATTGGGTCATACTCCACCACGCGGACCCAGTGCGGATTGGTGGAGGCAGGTTTGTGGCCACTTGCTGTTGGAACTTATCAAGCCACCTTTAAGGCATCCAACTCGGCTTAACGATCTTTTCTTGCGATCGATTCTTGCGATCTTCAATACGGATGGACGACGGGCAAGAAAATTGCACGACGTAAATGAATTTTTAGTGGAAGTTGGATGGTACTCACCGGAAAACATAGGCATGGTGAGCTCGGGGTGCAGCTGGGACAGCTGCCGGGACAGGTACAGCTGCGAGCGGCAGTACGTGGTGCACAGTAGCGTGTCCAGCGTGTCGCGCCCCTTCTCAGAGCCTGCCATCAAACATATGCGACATGTTATTTATTCTGCAGGTAGGTGCAAGCGGGCAACACGTTTCAAGTATCTAGTACTTTTTGTGTTAAGTTCTAACTTGTTAGGGAGCTCGCAGTTAGGGAGGATATTTGAGGCGAGGAGTGGGAACTCATTGACTGTGTTCATTCTATTCTATATTCTCCACCTAGCGCATCTTCGAAGGCATTAAAGTTTCCCGCCAAAAAGTGTGTTATTAGACAAAGATAAGATCTAGTTTACTAACAAAAGCTTGGCAGGGGATGGGGAGGAAGAAGCGATACTATTTCGCGCGAGATCCGACCAGTCGCGCGGTGGACGCCGCGCTGGAGACATATTGCTGCCGTTTACACGTGAACACGATAAAACTTCCGATAGTTTTAAATATAAGCAAAATCCTCGGTACTGCATGCTCGGAAGATTATATTGCGTTTTGGTTGTCGCACAATCAATAAATTTGGCCTGGCATATTATTACGAATATATCAAAACAATAACAGAGACACCTAACGAAAAAGAACATATGAATTAAAATAAAACCAAAATTGAAGGGCCTATTTGGGTACGAGCCTCCTCTCAAACTGAGAGGGTTTCGGCCATACTCCACCACGCTGGCACAGTGCGGGTTCGCGAACATCACACTAATTAATTATTAAATACTCGGTCAAAATATGACCACTGTACAATATAATTCGATCAACACTCGGATGTGTCATTTTTAAATGTATTCAGCACTGGCATTGATGAGGCTCCACGTCAACCTGCAAAACTGCTGTAAAACAAAAATATTCTCTAGTGGTAAACTTTATTTGCAATCTGAAATAAAAGTATAGTAGTAGTAGTTAAGTAGAGATGGTCTGAAATATTTTCCTACGTAGTAAAATCACGGAGAAGACAAGAGTTACGTTAGCCTGCGAACTACAGTTTCATGTTGTTTTTTACAGCACAACCTGGTTATCATTTCTGAATGATATTGATTGTGGATGGAATACAATAAGTTATCAACAAGTCTAAATATAACGTACGATTTAATTTCAGTTTAAAGGGAATATAAAAATTAAAAAGAAGCCTCGTTTTAATCGAGGGTCGCTTTATTTGTTAGTGTTAAGTTTATTAATGACAAGGTAACGCAATCTTGAGTCGCGCGTTGCGTTGTAGTATAGAGTTGTGTAGATAGATTGGTTCAGAGATATGTAGCGTATGAGTGGCTTGTGCCCTGCAGGCGGTGGAACGACCTGTAAGTCATGATGTTGATCAATAATACATGTATAGTAATGTGGTAAGCTTATACGCTGACGTTAGGTTACGATTCGTACCACAGATATAGTGTTGGTACCTGTAGATGTATTATAATTAAGCAAGACAAATGAACTATATCAGTCCTTTGTAACTATATACGAGGTGTATATCATGTTCACAGTAGTGTACATGGATTCTACAGAGTTTAATTATTGTTTGAGTGAAATTGCATATGTGGTTTTGGGTAGTAAACATTACGTGAAAAAATATGAATATGTTATTGTCGTTTCATCGGTGAGTTTTTTAATTTAATTTACATGTTTAAGGTTTATTTGTGCAATGATATTGCGAAACACGAAGTAGAAATCATCCATTTACCCATTTATAAGTAATTAGCGGCTTATATTATTCTATTTTCAGTGGTATATATATCGCCGACGATGTTAGGTCCCATGTAATAGGGGGCGAGCCTATTGCCATATACCGGGCACAATTCCAGACTCCGTACTCATACTGGGAATTTTTCGTTAGAAAAACTACATTTGTCCGACCTAGGATTTGAACCCAGGACCTCGTCACAAAGCGATGCGCTTTGCCACCAGACCAACGAGGCAGATATATTATATATATATATATATATATATATATATATATATATATATATATATATATATATATATAATCTTATTATTGTAAATTAATACAAACACCGGCATGCCTATATTCCCCAAGCAGGGGTGCCAGCGTTGTACTGAGTACACCCACTGTTCGCAGACGATGTTAGGTCTTATGTAATAGGGGCGAGCGTATGTCATATACCGGACCATAGAACTTTTTCATTAGAAAAACGTTTTTTGTCCAACTTAGAATTTGAAGCTTGAACCTCGTGATCACAAAGAAAGAATGTTGTTATTGTTTAACTCAATGGATTTATTCTTTTATGTACCAAACCAAAAAAAATGTTGGCATTAAATTAAATCCAGTGGCTATATCGTTGGACGAATTTGTATAATTATTGATGTACGAACTACTAGCGCGATACTTAGATTACGTTGGGATCTTCCGATCAAACAATTGTTTGGTAAGTGAAGCTCAATGGCATATGCGGTAATGAAATGAGGTTATTCGCGGATATGAAAACAACAGAAATTTTTTATTCCTGTTATTTTCATAGGTAATCCATCGGTGAATTTCTGCAGTATTTGTATGTATGTGTGAGTGTTCACTTGTCGTTTTTGAGCAATTTACAAATAAATCCGAGAGCACTACTTAAACAAAAAATCTAAGAATAATATTCCAATTGATGTTTACAAATTTTATTTGAAAATCACATCTGTCATATTAGATGAAAATTGTGTAAGCAAATTAAAAAAAATAAGGTTATGTAATTAAAAAAAAAAACTAAATAATGTATGTAATTCTACAATATCTTGTGTGATATACGAAATGTGCCTTTTAATAAGTTCACTAAGAAAAGACTATCTAAACTGAATTGTATTAAAGGATATTTCAAAATTTCAGATAGCCTAAAAAGGAAAACTGATTGGTTTAAGAAGACTTAATCAACGATTCCAAAACATATGATGTAAAATGCATTTTGTTAACAAAAGTTAAAGAATGATATAATGTTTGACGTTTGTAAGTTCATTATATTGGCCTCTACATATATTTGCTGCCTCGTTGGTCTGGTGGCAAAGCACATCGCTTTGTGATCACGAGGTCCTGGGTTCAAATCCTAGGTCGGACAAATGTAGTTTTTCTAACGAAAAATTCCTAGTATGAGTCCGGAGTGGCAATAGGCTCGCCCCCTATTAACTGGTGGTTTATCCAGCTTAAATATAATCGATCTAGGTTGTAATACTATATCTATGATTCGTACAGAAATACCATTGTGAAATGTGTTTATAATTTACAGGTAAATTTACTTGATATTTAAAGGTGTCCTTATATATTTTATCTTACCAAAAAGGCCAAATGCGTTTTGGGTGAGTAGTAATACATACATATAAGGGATCTGGTGTAATGATATAGATAGATAGATAGATAATACATTAAATGAGACCGTTACAGTAGCATAAGCGCAACTGTAACTAGCTCGGATATTTGGAACACTCAGATTTAGTTAATTTAGGTCCGAAGGCCTGGGTTTAGTTTAATTTTTACTAAATTATAATTATATTTTTCACCAAACCTTAGAATTTTTCGCCGGAAATTATCCGAAGCTGTGTTTTAAACGAAGCGTAAAAGCTCATGTCATTGTAGCTGCACTGACTGCCTACCCCGTTTAGTTATCAATAATAATAAATTCTTTTATTAATAATAAATTCTTTGACTAATAATAATTTCTAACTGCCTCGTTAGTCTAGTGGTGGCTAATGCAGATGGCGATCACGAGGTCCTGAGTTCGAATAGTCCTTAATACATTTCAGTCTGGAATTGTGCACGATATAATTGCAACAGGCTCACCTTCTATTACTGTGAGAGGTAACATCGCCGACGGTGTTTTTTCTTGTTTTTCTATTAATTTAAAACGTAACCACATTCTAGGAATTATATTAAGTCGTTGACGCGTTTACAAACATAAAATTCACATACACCAATACTCAGGGCGAAACAAATATGTGTGGGTTATACTAAACCACACATATTGTAAACAATAGTCCTTTGTCACCCCGGCTTGGGGAATATAGGCGTGATATACATATATTTTGACTTTCTCTTTCAAATCAATTCGCTACGCCAATCTGGGCAATAGAATGAAAGCTTTATATACTCGTAGGTAGTACGTGGAGCCTGCTCATACTAAAATAAACGTAAATATATGCATATCACGTGCATTATGATGTTTAAATTCCAAAATCTTACAATTATGTTCACAGAATTAAACATCATAAAAATACACAGTTAACATTAATCACATACTTGTGTAATTATACATTTTTAACAATATAATGTTTTTAAAAGGCGTAGGTAGCGTGACGATACAGGTGGATGGATAATGTTTTTAAAAATGAATATATAATTATGGTACTTGCACCACGCCGACAGCTACGGAACATACCAGAATGATAATAACTTGTTATTATCATACTGGTGTTTTGCGTGTACATATTTGTGAAATTTAATATCTACACAAATTTCAAGTTACACATCCTAGTGCCATCGACTATGCTTGCAGGCACTGACCGCATGCGCCAACAAATTGATGGTACCTTAGCATATACCAGATTCTTTGTTGTGAATTGGAGCGACTGGTGAGGTATTGGCGCGAATAATTTAAACGACTTCACACTTGACAAATGAAGATGTTTTTCACACTACGAAAAGTTTTGAGTTTGATCATAGCTTTGGCGATATTGTAATGACTAAAAACTAATTTGATTTAGAAGTAGAGGTCACGCTGTGAATTATCAAAGGGTTTCTCGTCAATACGTGTATATAACAAAATAAATTATACATAAAGGTTACCGTTATAGGGAGAGACTATCTACGTCGTAGCTCCAAGTGCTACGAAAACGTGTAGAAAAAGTTAAATTACGTAGTAGCCGAGCTACGCCGCTTACTTGACGTAGCAAGGTAATTAAATTGTACTTTACCAATCATATAATTAAAAAGATATTAATAAGCGTGATACAAATGAAAATTGTACATTCACATTCCGTTGAAGATATCTATCTATCTATCTATATCATCACGCCAGATCCCTTACGGGGTAGGCAGAGAGTACAGAGTTCCAACAGGTTCTTTCTTTACGTGTCAACCACGCTCGCCGGTTACGGAAACTCTTGATTTTTGATACTTTATATCCTCATATAACAGTAATTATTCTTTAGAAAAATGGCAATATCACTGTTCAGGTCAAACCCAGGACATCGCGATCGCTAGGCACAACACAAAATCTTACAATTTAATGTCGTCATGTTATAAGTATTTAAAATTTGTGAATAAAAATAAGTTTTTATTGAAATGATTATTAATTATTTCCAGGTTAAAGTCGGAAGTAGCCCATCCCCATTGTTGAGTACTTGTTGAATAGCGGTTGGGGGCGGTGGGTGGTGGGCGGGGCCGCCCCGGGGATGCACTGGATGCAGCCGCAGGTACGGAGCTCCGCGCGGGGCTCTCAGTATAAAGTTCGCCCAGCCAGCGGCCGCGTCAGTCGTGTTCCGACATCCCCGGCGTCCGCGCGTTGCGATGAGCACTCAGGCCGCCGAAAAATTCTCAACGCTCCCGAGTTTACTTGAAGCGGATACCGTGTACGGGACGAACGCGACCCTTTTTGACGTGATCACCGAACAGGTCGCGAGTGCCCTAAATGTGTACTACACGCCACTTCTGGTCGCCCTCGGATCCGTCGGCAACTTGTTGTCGGTATTCGTATTCTACACCAGCAAGCTGCGGCTTCAGTCCACGAGCCAGTATCTGTCCGCGCTAGCTTTGTCCGACACGGTCTTCCTTTATCAGTTGCTACCACCATGGTTGAACGCCGTCCAGTTCACCGGTCTGTTCCATCAGAAAGGATTTTGCCAGCTTTTCGTCTATACGTCATACGTGACGTGTTGCCTGAGCGCCTGGCTGGTGGTGGCGTTTACCGTGGAACGCTTCGTGGCCGTGCTGTACCCGCTGCGCCGCAACGTGCTGTGCACCGTGACGAGGGCGCGGCACATTATCGGCATGCTGGTGGCGGCCGCACTAGTCCTCAACGTTCCTGTTTTGCGTTTTGCCGTTCCGTCAAAGAACGACTGCAACATCGATTTTGATTACTTAGATCACGCGGCGCGGTTCAATCTGATCGACACGGCGTTGTCGTTCACGGCGCCGCTGGCGGTGATCACCGTGCTGAACGCGTGGATCATGGTAGGCGTGTATCGTCTGGAGAGAACTCGACATCATCTGATGAAGGCGGAGCGGCAGGCTGGGCGGCGCAGCACGCGCCCGGCGCCCACGCCGTGCCCGCGCTCGCAGCACCGCGTCACGCGCATGCTGCTCATCGTGTCCTCGGTGTTCGTGGTGCTCAACCTGCCCGCCTACACCATGCGGATCCTGGCATATGCGTACGATATGGTGAGTGCTCCACTTCTCTTTTGTTACAAATTTTTTTACTTCCAATGCTCGCGACTGTTTACTTTTGCAACTTGTTAAGGCGCTGCGAGATTTTTTTGTCTCTAAGCGATTTGAAAATAAAGCTCGCGCGCAGAAAAAAATTGCTTCGGTGTTAATATGAAGAAACATTTATAAAGTTATTAATTCAAATAAATAAAATTGAAGTAACTGTTTGTAATTTCGAAATAAAACACGCGCTTTTTTTTAATTTTTATCTATCTGCTTATTTGTCCGGGCTAATCTTCGGAGCGACCGCAGCGAAATTAACGTGAGTTTCATTGTAAGATAGATATTTCTAGCCATTAAATTAGGCAATAATTTTTTTGGAGAAATTCTTGATTCCTTAACCCGGCTAAACGTATTTTAAAGAACCACAGTATGCAAGTGTCTTAAATCCAGGATCCGTGTTATCCTGGAAAATGTAGCAGTTCAATTTAATACGAGTACCTTCCTATGTCTAATTACTAAATAAATGCGTTCAAAACCGCGGGGAGCAGCTCGTGTAAAATAAATAGTAGACAGACTACGGAATTTCCCAAAAGGTAATACCTCCTTTCACATTTTTGTGAGGCAGGCGTTTTAATATTTTAATTTTGGTTTAAATAGGATAATAATATTTTTTTAAATGGAAATCTAATTCTAAATAGCGTTCAAGATAATGGTAACGAATATTCATATTTTCATTATCAAGAAAACGAATCGAATATATAAGTTAAAATCAGCCCTCAATAAATACTACTAATATTACAAATATCTAATAGGTTTCTGATACTAATAGATGACAAACGTATTACAATATCTAATCAACTTTTGGGGGCCGAAGCTGCCGGTCCGTAGGACTTATTTATTTCATTGTTATTTTCCATCAGTAACGCTACCGATTCCGTAAGAACGTTTTAATATCTCGAAAGCTGAATCAGGTGCCTGTAGCGCCGCACCGTCGAGTGCGTATATGAAATGAACCCTCAAGCCTGAGATTGTTGACTTATACCTAACTATGTATATGGTATTCGGTAAGGAACTTTTCCGCTCGATCGTCGAGTTTCGCATCTCCCAAAACACGAACTCACATTTAATTTCTTTTTGAATTCAAAGCGGTCCGAGAGTTATCGATGTTATAAATATAAAATAATAATTTAGATATCGATGTTCACGTGAAATAATAGTTAATAATAGTATGTCTCGTACTTTCGTTTTAATTAGTTTACTATTCTTTGGATTAATATAATAGTCGCCGCTAAGGTAGTGAAATTCGTCAAATAGATTGGTTTATCGGCGGATGTGTGAGATGAGACGAACTATTAGCGGAGGAATCTGTAAGGAAAGAACCTGTGGGAACTTTTTACTCTCTGCCTACCCAGAAAGGGATCTGGCGTAATAATATAGATTGATTGCGTTGTTAGTCTTGTATAGGTTGTCTTTTTATGTATGTTCACCGATATTTCCGCCAATCGTGGACCGATTTTGACGAATCTTTTTGCATAGGGGTTCAATGTAGCTCCAAGCTGGTCCCATTATAATTTCATTGGTATTGGGCCTTAGACTTACGATACACCAGAGAACTCCTTAACGATTAACAATAGGAATTTGTAAATTAACATATTATGGGTATTACGTCAATCCTTTAGGTACCTTACTAAAGAAGGGAGCAGAATAGAGGCGCACACATACATAAGATACGACAAAAGAAACTCCATCATCGGTGTTTTTCTTTTATAAATAAACGTCTTAAAATGTTTTGTTTGTGTAGAGAAATCACGATGTAAATAAATAAATATATCGGCGAATAAGTGAAGAGTTTCGCGATTACGAATAAAGTGGCGGAAAGCTTGGCGATGTCGCGTTCGATTTAACTTTTATTTTATGAGTTTTCTTACGGCGCAAATAACGGCTCCTTGACTGTGATCATTTTTTCTTGGAATAAACCAGAAGTTTTATTTGCGGGCAGCGGCAAGGACGCTGATTACGTAGTAACTGCCTTAACAATTGACAACGCGTCTCATATTATTCGACGAATTCAGCTGAGTGCCATGTACAAAGGGTAGCATGTTTCTCGAAAGAAAATGTTTATTAGAAAATTGAAAGATGTCCTTCAGAAGCTTTGGAAAGTCGATACTATATTGTACCTTTAGAAAAAAATATGCGTCTTTTCTCGGATGGCTGGAAAATTATGCGTAAATATTATTATAATACAAATCAATATTTGTTGCACAATAACTTACTTCTACGAACCGAAGCTCCAATTATAATTTGGTTTAGGATACCTATACTCTACCAAAATTATAATGATAATACATAGTTTTTTAAGTCTTCACAACGTCAGATCCGATGTGGAGTAGGCAGCGAGTACAGAGATTACAACAGGTTCTTTCCCTATGAGCCTCCCGCGTCCTCCAGTCGCATAGGTGCCCTTAGCGATATCTTTATAGTCCCCAATAACCAACCAACCACACGTTAAGAGCCTACCGCGAAAAAACGTTTTTTTGTACTCCAGGCACTTCTAGAAATGTATGGGTTAAAGACTTAATATTTATCAATATGATTTCTGACTCTATATTTTAGAATCTAGTAAAAGAATTGAACTGAATTTTCTCGATAGACAAAAATCTAAATTAATCTCCATTTCTTTACATTTTCTGACTCCAACACGAAATGCTTAAGAAATTATCAATAGAATTTACTATAAAAATATCGAAAATAATTGTAGCAAAGTATATTATAATATTTTTACAAGAGTAAAGCAGTTTCTTAAAAGGCCACACTCAATATATCCGTCCCTTATTATTGTTATGTAAAGTAATTGCTTCACTGTCACTCCCCCAGTCGATCAATGGTCGGTCGTGGTGGGCCTTTAATAATAATTAGGCATGTAAGAAATACTCAAAAATAAAACAAAATCCAACAGAGCGGCAATACCAGGCCTTCCCTCTACAAGTTAACTTAAAATTAGTAGTATTCGCATATTAGTAAAATTAATAGAATACTCTTTATTTTCCGCCAAATGCATTACAAATTAAGTACCTAGTAATTATGTAGGTACAATGGTGGTCTCATTGCTAATGGCAATTTCTTCCAGACGACAAAGTCGATAGAAATATAACAAAATTAGAAGAGAGTCAGTTGCGTAGAATTAAGTATTAAGCGTCAAGAATTAAGTAACTTCACTTTATATGAAATATATTACATATATAAATTAGTCATTAAGAAGTATATATTCATATCTACATAGTGAATGAAAAATAAACAGGTGAGATATCACCTGTAGTGCTATTCTGTAAAATGCCGCTTCGATATCGAGTCTAGACATCACTTCGAAACTAAACTCACTTGACCTTCATTTGGCATTCTGTAAACATTCGGGACAAACTTGCGAAGTCAAGTGAGATTCGAATCGACGAGCGTCATCTTAGAGGTATGTAACCCTATCGAAAAATATCGCGCCTATATTAAAAAGGCGACAACACGACATTTCGCGAACGCATCTACCCATGCGAATCCGTTAATCGTAGCCGACTACGAAACTAACTAACCATATTTTTGTAAACTTATTTTAGTAACATAACATTAGAAACAATGTTAATTTCTTTTTTAATAATATTATAAAAAAAAACCTAAGAAAAAATGGGAAACCGACTTCACGAAGAAAATAATAAATATTTGAAGTCGGTGCCAAATAACCAACTGCACCTACCAGCACCGACTACAAATATTTATTTTTTTGCTATTTGAAGTCGGTTTCCCTTTTTTTTTTAAAGTTTTAACTTAATTGGTTTGGCTTTTCTGATAATAACTTTTTTTTTTGCAAAATTGCATTATACTGTATTGTTTAATATTGCTGATTGAGGAGCTGCTTAAACCTAATCTGTGTTATCGTCAAGAAAATCCTAAATTTTGTAATACCCTTTCTAACTTATACTACCTTTATACCTACTGCCTTTATAAACTTATTGATAGGCATGTTTCGGAGATTTATGGGTAATTTATTATAGAAGCGTATACATTGCCCAATGAAAGAATTACTAATTCTGTAAAGACGAGTAGAATATGTATGAACATGATAAATTTCGCTATATTTACCAAAGTTACTGGAATTCTTTTTAACATATATAGGATTTTCATATATAAATTGTGATGCAACAGCTAGAATATCTTTCATATAATAATATATAATAAATAATATCATCACTGTCACTCTCCCGGTTGATAAATGGTCGATAGCGGTAGGCCCTTAATATGTCGATATAGCGCATCCACGTTTATTAATTAATTTCGTGACCATGAGTATACGTAGTATTTCAGTCAGATACACAGAGTAATACTTGTATATTCGTAAATGAAATCCGTAATCAATAATGTACATTTAAAAAAAATATATTGATTATAACGATTCCATTGTGTCAGTCCCTAAAACGCAAACCGTTCTAATTTACATAATTGAGTAATAGTGTTTTATCAAGTTTTTTTTTAATAATTAGGCAAATTTATGAACAGTGTATGATTTAACTGAAAACTAAAGAAGATATTTGATATATTTCTTAATTCCTGTTTATGTTTTGAATTCTATATTATAAATGTTTTTAAACACAATATGCGTGAAATGGATTATGATCGAACGTCACCGCGTCCATGTCTCGTGAAAAGGACTATAGCTAACGTAATACTAGCAGAACATTTCACGCTGTCACTGAAAGCGATCACACTTGAAACAGTGTCAGTATGTAAACAGTGTCAGTATGTAGGACACCTTGGTAACAGCGGTCCGTATACGCGGCAGTGCAAGCGGTACGTTTAAACCAGCCGAGAAGCCGCGTGGAGCGCGTCGGTGGGCGTGATTCTTATACTGACCGTTAGTCCTAAGATGTTCTTAGTTTGTGTTCTAATATATTGTTAAAAAACATTGTGATTTCTTTTAACTGCTGGCGATTAAAAAATATCAAACTTAAAACCAATCTTATCTCATTGTTCGTCTGGTGTAAAAATAGGGACCACGAATATCATCCAATTGTAGGATGATATTCGTGGTCCCTATTTTTATCTTGGAACATTAGTCATGCAAATTGTAATTATAATCGAGAGGCCACTTCGCAGGGGTAAACAACCGCTCCCTAAAACGCTGCTTTGGAAGAACTTTATCGGGAATTACTTAAAAATAAATACTTTCCCAGTGGCGAGGGTTTATGTCAAATCCGGGATAAAATGTTTATGTTCCGCGGCATCAGCGTCCAGCAATGCTATACATTCAGCCGAGTCACACCATATTAATTCAATCGCTGGGACTGAGTCATAATGTTAATTTGTTTGTCATTCCATCTTGTGGTTTTTTACTAACTGAAATTCAGTTAACAGTACATAACAGATTACTTCGATTAGCAATAACTATATTGAACAATATTATATTATAAAAATAAGTAAATAGTAAAATTCATTTATTTCGAGTGACATATACTCAAATTATGTATGCCAATTTCAAAATATTACAAACATTTAAAATTATTATGCCGACCATACTTTAGCGACCGGTTCAGCTAATGACACTACCATGTCTGCCGCAACAGTGGCGTATGTAAGTACAGTCCAGTTGTCCAGCGATCATGTTCAAGACGGGTTTCGCGCTGCCCCGTACCCTGTGCACGAGCGACGCACTGAGTTGCATAAAAGCAATCGACGCGCGCCTTCGCGCATATAACAGAAGCGTTGCAGTATCGAGACAGTCCCAACAACGCTCTGAATGCGTTATTAAACTGAATGCGGAGTGCGATGCACGTGTAGAGAGAAAAGCAGTACGCTCTAAAGAGCGTTACTTTTACCCCTGCCGTACAGCGGGCAAACCTGCGGGCTTAGTATGTGCGCCTGTACAAGCAAGGCCCTCCGCTCCTGTCAGCGTCGTCCTTAGGTCGTTCGTGACTATGTGGCTTAAGTATTTAAGATGTTCCACCCAAATGAGTGGGACACCGTTTATGAAAACAAGTGGCACGCTTAGGCCACGTTCTGTACCGACCTCAAAGAGTACAAAGTGCATGACATAGTATTTGAGACCGTGGCTTTTTAGCATATTTATCACAATCGCGTATTAACTTTCTCAAACCTGTTATCCTGGTTCTTGTAAAAAAAAAATTAATATATTGAGAGTTCACGTGGTAGACTTTACTTGTGCTTGTTGGTCCTGCTGGTTATTTGTAAATGAAAGTGAATCGTGTTTATGTGCAATAATACCACAAAAGAAAATGAGAACACTTAAACTTTTATTACAGCGAGTTGGAAGTTTTCCAAAACATGGTTAAATCGTGGGAGGGTATGGTGCCGGCCACCTGTTGATCCCTGCAAGGGTAAGCACGCCCCCTCCTCGGTATGCATTCTTAAGACACCGATGACTTTCATTGGTTCTAGTGATAAAACAAAATCTCTCGAATCAACTTTGATCCGTTTTGTAGAATCCGTACCGGATTCTACAAAAGTTCAGATAAAATCTCTATTTCTTGAAATTTGTTGACTACGTCTATTCACTACCAGACATTATTTTAATTTAGCATTATATAGAAATTTTACTTATGTCTTGAATACTCTTTCGAATGCGGCCGCTTTTTTAAATTGTTCCTTAGTTGAAGCCTCACGTAGCGATTTTAGAGTATTAACTGTGTAGTGTCGACATTCGTAATTGTAGGTTCGTTTTCAGAAGCTGATTAACACGACGCTTTCCTTCAAGATGTCGTATCTAAATTTTTAAAGTTAGTTTATTTTTAATTTAAATGTAAGGATTGTGGTTGGTAACGATGTGCTGGAGCAAGTGAATGAGTTTGTATATCTTGGATGCACCTTCAGTAAGGCTGGGAAATACACCGCTGACATAGAGAGAAGAGTGACTGCAGGGAACAGAGTGAATGGTGCGATGGGAAAGCTACTCGGGAGCCGGCACTTAAGCCATAAGGCGCAGCTGGCCATACATAACGGAGTTCTTGTCCCAACGCTATTATATGGTAGCGAGAGCTGGGTATGTAAGAAGGAGAATGAAAGTAGGATAAATGCGGTAGAAATGCGAGCTCTGCGGAAGATGTGCGGAGTGAAGCTGACCGACCGCATTAGCAACAGCATAGTAAGACAGCGAGTAGGTATGAAAGATAGTATCGGTGTAAAGATGAAAAAGGGCATGCTCCGTTGGTTCGGGCATATAGAAAAAATGCCAGAGGAAAGAATGACAAAACAGATATACAATGTGAAAGTGGAAGGATGCAGGTACCGGGGAAGACCTAGACTATCTTACCACGACCAAATAAACCGAGTCTTATCTGATGGAAAAGTCAAGAGTCTCCGTAACCGGCGAGCGTGTATGAGACGAACTATGAGAGTCGAGGAAGCCAGAGAGGTATGTAAGGAAAGAACCTGTTGGAACTCTGTACTCTCTGCCTACCCCGCAAGGGATCTGGCGTGAGGTTATCTGGATAGATAGATAGATTAATTGTCAAAAAATGTTGTTACTTGTTCTGTCGCTGTATTAAACAAAATTTAATAATTATTCAAAGCATTACGGCTATTTTAAATGTGTTTCTATTACACACACCTCAACACTACACACATAAAAGTTAATTAATTATTTCATTTTATGGTTAATTTGCGTACCAAAGAGCTTAAAAAAAGGTAGAATACTCCTTAAAATTGGAAGTTCGTTTTTCGTATTGAATTCATAGAGCAAAAATATAATTGGGGTGTCTGAGGTGTTGCGTCATTTATGTTCCACCTCGTATAATAATGGTGACGCTTCATGTGGGTGTACAATGGCGCGTCTCTGCCACGGTAGCTTGGGGAGTGGAGGCGTCACGAGATAACATTTTACTTTTAATGTTAATGTGCGGCATTGTTACCACCACGTTATAACATACTTTTTTTTCTTGCGTGATTATGACTTACACATGACAACACTTTTCCTGCATTATTATGAACCAATCTAAGCCAAATTCAGAGTAAATTGGGTATTTTTCTTAGTCAGTGCAACCAAAATATACAGTAAATTTTTGTAAGTCCTTTTTTACATGCGCATAATAACCGATACCTTAATATTTTATTCGTTTAACGCAGTCAGATTATTATCTGAAGGATATTTGGCGAGCTTGCAAGAAGCGAACGATGAGAGTGGAGGAAGGCATAAAAGTCTGGAAGGAAAGAATCTGTTGTAACTTTATTCTCTCTGCTTACCCCGCAAGGAACCTCGCATGATTAAGTAGATAGATTAGTACCAATTTACAGATCATTTGCTTTTTACAGGTAATATAAATTTCACGCGCTAAAGAATCCTTTTCACGGTTATAACTTAGGCTGGTTAATGTACTGTACCCGTTCAAAGCATTCGCGGTCATACTGTCACAGAAAATGACGCTAGCATGTCGCACTTAGCGACGGACCAACCTGGGTTCTTATTGGCTATGACCAATTAAACACGTAACGCGGTGCGTTACGATGACTTCTTGAAATGATCCTTTAATAGTAGTCCAGTGGCATGCAGAATACCATTAAAAGATCATTCGCGAAGTTATCGAAACTCACCATGTTTGGGGGTAACAAGACTTCTGCCGAAATTTCAAACGTGTGGCAATACACGTTAAAAACTTGGGTAAATTTAATGGCTAACGGCAATTCTGTGACTTACATGGAGTGGCATTTCGCTTGTTGACAGCATTAGTTTCAATTTTGGCCACAGGCCAAAACACGCTTGTACTACTTTAAGTGGATACCTCCTGAGTACCCCTTACAAAACGTGTAATTGGGGATTACCACCACTCATCTACAAATTATTTGCAATTGAAATGGAAAATAACAAAATTGTTGTTTTGTAGAATATATCAGACTAATTGTGTGCCTCTTCAGACATACGTAAGCTTGCTCGCCATGTTATCATCATTATATTAATACGTGAAGCAAAAACTTTGAATCCCTTTTTACGAAAATTTCGCGGACGGAGGAGTATGATATTTCCCACGCTTATAGTTTATATAGAGAAGGAGTGCAGTATGCCAATATTTTTATAAAATTATGCATAAAAAATATATTAAATCAATAAAAACACATTACACACACTACCATGTATTTGACACACACACGCATATGTACCCTTTAGTTTATTGTTAAAGTCTGTGGTCAAATTGAAAATACATTAATATTGTTTGTCTTTAATATTATTTGTCTATAGTCTTACTGAATGTCCAATATAACCAGCAAACGATATAAGAATAGGTCGAATTTCGACCAATGGGCGACCACTAGTAATTGTTATTATATGAATATACGAGGAGGGATCAAAAAGTAGTGAGAATGGGATAGAATATAATGACTATTGATAACTTAATAATTTATTTTTCTACATAGTTTCCGAGTCTCTCTACACACCGAGTCCAGGGCATTTCCATGGCTTTAATCCCTTTCACAAAAAAAGATTAGTCTTGGTCCTGCAAAAAGCTCTCCACGGCATCCATCACCTCGTTATCGTCTTCGTACCTGTTTCCCCATAAGTATTTTTTCAATTTGGGGAACAGATACAAATCGCTAGCCGCCAGATCTGGTGAATAAGGGGGGTGGTCAACCAATTCGAAGCCAGCTTGCCGAATGGCAGCCATCGCAACTACCGACCTGTGCGCGGGTGCGTTGTCGTGATGAAACAGCACGCCCCTTCTAAGTTTCCCTCTCCTTTTCTCTTTGATGGCATTCCTCAACTTGGGAATTAAAGCTGCATAATATTGGTCTGTAATAGTGGTTCCACGCTCCAGGTAATCAAACAACAATATTCATTCTGAGTCCCAAAATATTGAGGCCATAACCTTGCCAGCCAATGCCCATGACCAATGACCCATGTTTCGTCCATTGTTACGAAACGAGACAATAAGTTTTCAGAATCTTCTTGAAACTTGTCCAACAATATCTTCGAAATGTCCAGTCGATTTTGTTTCTGACTGTCGGTTAACATTCTCGGCACCGCAAGATGCGGAGACTTTTCTCATATTCAAAGATCGTTTCAATATGAATTGAATACTTTCATATGAAATGCCCGTTTCTTGATTTAAGTATCGGATGGTAACTCTTCGATCGCTCAATACGATTTTCTCGACTTTCGCAACATTTTCTTGGGTGACTGACGTCGATGGACGGCCGCAACGATGTTCGTCTTCCGTGCTCGTTCTCCCTACTCGAAATTGAGAAGCCCACCTTGCGACAGTGGAATACGGCGGAGCAGACTCTTCTAATGTTACCTCCAAATCGCAATGAATCTCTTGCGTCGTTAACTTTTTTAAACAGAGGTATTTAATAACGGCACTTCGTTTTTCTCCATTTTCGAGAATACGTTCCGACAAGAAGCTAACAAATGACTACATTCAGAAAAAAACATAAGAGAATCGAAGATTTTTTTATTAATATTACAAATATGTATCTGAGCTATGCCTGCCAGTATTTTTCTTTTACCAAGGAGTATGTCGTTCTCACTTTCCTAGTACAATATATTGCACAACAAGCTGAGATTAATTCCTAACAATATATTATAACAAATCCGTCCATACAGTTCCACTGCTGGCCAAAAAATTAAGACCTATGTGAGGATTTGGGCACCTGCCGTAACTTAAGGTTTCCAACTGGGCTGAAGGACAACCACATGATGTGGTAACGGTGACCAAAGGTTTTACGGGCGTTCCGATGCACGGAAAACCTCGAAAATGGAAAAGCCCCAAAAAGGTCCCCAATTCAGACTGATGGACCCCAACCCAGCTTAAACTTAGTGATCGCTACAAACACCATGTTAACACGCAAGCAAATTAGTTGCGATCTGTCAAAGATTCTTCTATTTTTTTTTTGTGTGTGTTAATTATCTACGCTGTTGGTGGCGGGGCCTTACAGCTTCACCGGACAAGAGATTTTCCTATTCAGGCGAGTATTAACAAGACGTACTATAAAAATTGTGTAAACAACTGCTAAAAGGATAAAGTCTGGTGGCATTTTAACGATTAAGACGTACATATTAGACGCACATATCGTGACGGACGATTTAGCGCAGTGGTTAAGAGCTTAAGCTGCTCCGCCTACTGTGTCGAATAGTCGCGGGTTCGATTCCCGCACGGGACAAATCTTTGTGTGATCCACAATTATTTGTTCCGGTCTGGGTATTTGTTTGTGAATTTTCATGTTTGTAAACGCACCCACGACACAGGAATAAATCCTAGTGTGGGGCTACGTTTAAAAAAAAAAAAAAAAAAAAAAAATCATATATACGTACGTATATACTAAAACAAATATCTGCTAATCATTTCAGCTAATATATTCTTGTAAATCCTTAAGAAACTCTCGTTTTCATTACTTCCGTTTCCTATTCCAGCTATCGCTCAAATTTCCCTTTAACTTAAACTAGGACGATAAAATTCAACTTCTGTAATCACTGTTTTGGAAAGATGACGTTGAATATGAGTAATCGTTAATCCAGCAGTACTAGCAGCAAAGTTGATACAGGAAGTTGCTTTTAAGTAGATACACAGAGAACAGTTAGTGGTGAGTCATCCGGAAGCGTTTAGATACTAAGTATAACAAAAATCAATATTGGACGTAAAATATCTTAAGTATTATTCCGATCACCAAATAAGCATTTCATTTCTAGATTAGTTTACATGCTCTATCGGTGTAGGTATTCTAAATGTATAACCGTCTATACGGATTTGTAGGTATCATCGTGAGCAAACGAAAGTAGTAGTTAGGTAGCCTTGGGGTAGATCTTTCATGGTACGCATGAGGGTTTAGGATTTAAATCTTGACTCGCAACTTTGGGGGTTTTAAACAGATGTATATGTGCGACTGACACATGGCAACTATAAAAAATAACATTGTAAAGAAACGTTCGAGAGAACACAATATTATTTATTTATTTTTAATATGTCGTTCCATTCTGACCAACTGAATGGACCAACTAGTTCGTGCCCGAAGAAGATCAATAAGCGCACTTAACACATTTGAACAAATATGCCTCTGTAACCTCTCTGGGCAGCAAGCAAGACTGCAATATTCTATAATATGTTTATATAACATGCCATAAAGGGCCCGCGTAGACAACATAAATTTCCGCAAAGTTGGTGAATAAGAATTGAAATCGTGAGGCCAATTACGTACAGAAAATGTTACATAACAACTTTCATGATTTTAACTTGTAAGCCTTTATTACCGACAGTTATTAGAATTTCCAATTTAGCTCAACATAATATACCCGTTTTATCGGGCGACGACGGTGGTGGGCATAGTATACCGAAATTTCGTAGAGATATTTTTGGGCCCAATGTGACAGGGAGTGAGCTTTGTTCCGCACCTACAACAGCGGAAATTACATTAAACAGATTTTATTTCTCTTCAACCCGATCTATCTATATATATCATCACGCCAGATGCCTTGCGGGGTAGGCAGAGAGTACATAATTCCAAAAGATTTTTTCCTTACATACCTCTTTTACTTCCTCCACTCTCATAGATACTCTGAAAGATATTAGTTATAATATTAGAATTACGTCAACAATTACGTCCTGAATGACGATGTAGTCCTATATTTGCCTAATGCTCACAATAATTGTACGTTGGGTTTATGGAGTTGGACGTTGTCACAAAAATAACTAGGCATCAGAAGAGCTCCTTTGGAATCTTTGAATGCTCACATATTTTCATTGTGTGAATCGGTCGTATATAA
The DNA here is from genome assembly GCA_905147815.2 of Phalera bucephala. NCBI lineage: Eukaryota > Metazoa > Arthropoda > Insecta > Lepidoptera > Notodontidae > Phalera > Phalera bucephala. The sequence goes on along the minus strand of LR990609.1, from coordinate 1,181,191 downwards.
GTATATTAGCAGATTTTGATTTATAAAAGTAATAGCTTCTGCCCGCGACTGCGACGCGTTGACTTTAGACGGGAACCTAACATTTTTCCGCGATAATAAATATCCTATGTGACCCTTTGACCGCCAGGGACGTATACGATATCGTACTACAGACGCAAAGCATGTTTATATCTCAAACTAGCTGCCCGCATCGGCTTCGAACGGGTATACCAAAGAAGAACATGAGACCTGTCAATATTTTTAAAGATTTTTAACCCCAATTTTTCATGAGTGATGCGCTTACATACATTTCGCAATTGATTTATATATGAGACGAATTATGAGAGTGGAGGAAGCCAGAGAGGTATGTAAGGAAAGAACCTGTTGAAACTCTATACTCTCTGCCTACTCCGCAAGGGATTGGGCGTAATGATATACATAGATAGATAGAAATTTGTCGTTATGCCGTTTTCTTTTTCTTACCAATATCAGAATATTATGTACAATCTAATCAAGTTGAGGGCAACCTAAAGACTTACCCATTTGTTGCAAACAAGAATCGTACTTATTGTAATATTTAAGGGTAAGACATATTTCAATGTGGGTACATTACATTGATGCAACACTCGCTTATGACGTCAGAGGCGCTGACTTCAGGCGTCATCGTCATGTTTCTTAAGATTTATCGATGTTTATTTTTTACATTAGAATTTTGTGAATTGAACGCAGTTTCAAAATATGCACATTTAATTTGGGGATTATTTTGTTTATAAAAATGTTTGATGGGCGAAAACCAGTACTTTTTATTCTTCGGAAATTAATCAGACAACAGATTAGTGTTTAAAAATCTGTTAAATTGATCTTTTAAAGCTTTGAAGCTTTGTATGCCATTTATTTTGCGGGTTGTGGACGGAATTTTATTATATTTTTTGGGGCCATGTATAATGCACTACTATGTAACAATTTTGTTTTTTATGGTATCTATCTATCTATCTATAACCTCACGCCAGATCCCTTGCGGGGTAGGCAGAGAGTACAGAGTTCCAACAGGTTCTTTCCTTACATACCTCTCTGGCTTCCTCGACTCTCATAGTTCGTCTCATACACGCTCGCCGGTTACGGAGACTCTTGACTTTTCCATCAGATAAGACTCTGTTTATTTGGTCGTGGTAAGATAGTCTAGGTCTTCCCCGGTACCTGCATCCTTCCACTTTCACATTGTTTTTTATGGTACCAAGCAGTTTGTCCTGATGTCACGCTCTAGTTTGAAATTTAAATAGATCTAAGTTGGTCTTTATAAAAACAAATCATTCATAAATAAACAGACAAGGCAATGGTAGAATTCTTAATCTTTGAAAATGAGGCAGACATGATTCAGTTTGTTTCAGATTACACAGAGACCGAATACATCGTTTTTGGGCTTCGAAAGCGAGATCTTTGTTAGTCGAATTGCCCCACAATATAACTCCGTATCTGAACGTGGACGCAACGTATCCGTGATAAGCTGTTAGCAAAGTGTTTCCGCTCAGAATCTTACTAAGTTTAGATAAGGCATAGGAAAATTTACTTAATTTGTTGCAGATCTCTTTTATTCAAGTTATTTTAAGTTTTTCAAGTATTTCATTTTCTGATTTTACTGGTCTAATTTTTTGTAGTTTTGATAGATTGAGTATTATTGACCACGGGCTGTTCTGTCTCTCCGTGTATAATTGAAATATATAGAGGTAGGACTTAAAAGCATAGAGGGATTATAAACCTAGCTCAGCTGTTCACTTTTCCCCATTCTTTACCATTTGAGTAACCAATTTAGAAATCTTTATGTTCGTACATAGTTCGAACTTCCTTTTTATTCAAAATATTCTGACTTGTCATTTTGACATAAGCTCCGCGCAAATTTATCGGTTATTATTTGTTTGCCTAGTAACGGTGGTCTCGGATACTTTTTATTCGTTTTAAATTCTTAACAATATTTATAATTAAAATACTTGTGACGAAATGGTGCCACAGAACTAAAATAACGTGATTTATATAGAAAGGCAAATCTAATCGGTCTAGAAAAGCAGATGCAGTTAAATTGCGAAGCATGGACCGGTGACTTGGGTTTTGCTTTTGGGTTTTGGTAAAGATACAATGTATATTCTAAAAAGTGTGTGCCTAGTTGGACGATGCATAATAACTACACCAGATTGAGTTTTTTCTTTGGGGATAAATTACTTGATTCAGATAAAATAATAATCGTATTCTCAAAGTTATAATGATGGGAAAATTTACATCAATATCGACAGCATTTTCGAGAATTGGTAATAGTTAACGCTTGGTTTTTTATTTAAGTATGCCTACAGATATTGCAGCCTAAATGAATACTGGTTCTTATGCAGTACTCAAACACATTAGAACATTTTACATAAGAGTGCTGCGATGTTGGACACAAATAGAGAAGAGTCGCAGTATTAATGTAAAATTAACTTCAAATTGTTCTCTTTTAAGTTAATTATATATTTTGCAATCTGTTTTTTTCTTAAATATTTTTCCGGCTTATATTAAAATTGATAAAAATGTTACGAAACGTTCAATTTTATTTTTTATTCCTCAAATCTAAAGTGAATGTCAGCATTCATTGAGGTAAATACATAAGAGAAGCAAACGTCACTTCGGCGCGTCGAAAAAAGTGTAACGACTTAAAAGTATGCCGACGTAGCTTTGAATCCAATAAATAATTTGGAGTAAACATATATCCATCTCTTTTACTCTTGTTCCCCACCATACCGACATTACGTCGATCCGATAGAGGTAGCAATATTACTAGTAGTAGGAGGCTCAGTGTTACTTACTATATAATTATTTCCCACAATTTAAATGCACAATAAATATAAATTTTTAATGATGTTATGAATGTAATTTTTTTTATATATTTTTTTAATTAACTTCGTTACATTTCAGATAGAATCCAATACATGAATTAATAAAATAAATTATTATAGTACCTAATTCATTTTATTCTATATGAAATTAGAATTGTTACACAGATTATTTGGATATTATTTAACCTTTTAACACACTAAGCGACAAATTTGTCTCGGTAAAAATCATGCCTTATACTCACTAAGTCACAAATTTGTCTCATGATATTACTGATTAAAAAAGTCCATTCTAGTACGAACACGTGACCTTGTAGACATACGGTCTGTTCGGACGAAAGATGGCGGAGTTTACGTCTACGAGTTTCTTTGTTTTGGTGTATAATACTTGTCTTAAATTGTCTGTGAGCATCGGCCATTCATATTAAGTAAGAGAATAAAACTCGTGAGAGAGGACGCACGTCTAAAACGTCGTTAAAAGACATAAAACTAGATATGCAGATTTTTATAACTACTCATCCTAGATTACAAAAAGCATAACTTGTTATTCCAAAATAGAGTAATATTTTCTAAAAAAATTATTAGCTTGAGCACTATTTTTTTTCGATTTCGGATGTATTTTTTAGGCTGAAAATGTAATTGTATAGGGTGATGTATCAAATAAATGTATATACAAGTAAGACAGTAACATCATAGATGAAAATACTTTTTATTTCAAATCAAAACATTAGGTAGTTTTTGAATTATCGTCGTTTTTATAAACCTCGTCAAATTTATGACCGCGCGGCCGCGACCTCATTGAGCATACTCATACCGTCTTTCGTCGCGGGTGGAGCAGAAGGGTTAATAGTGTCCATTAGGCTATGTGGTCAAACTATCAAAATATTATTGAATGAGTAATAAACAAAACACACCTAATGTTATCTATTGCATTATTTTCAAAATATGCAGGTTGATGGTTGCAGTCTATTTAGAGCGGGTAAAATAAATACAAATTTACAAAATACGTATCTCTTCAATAAACTCAGTAAAACGTTGTTGCCTATTTCCTGTTTCCACTTCTTTATCCAGACGTGGTAGGCCGCTCCAGTTACTAAACTGAATAGTCGCGGGTTCGATTCCCACATAGTACAAATCTTTGTGTGACTCACACATTTGGTTTAGGTCTGGCTATTTGTTTGTGTAATTTTCATGTTTGTAAACGTACCTGTCCGGGCCAGCCCGTCCGTTTGCATCATCAGCATTTTTACGTCACATGCACATTATATTAATTACGATCATCAGTTCGCAATCGGTTAGCAAGAGAATCGCGCGCGTGCTCACATACATACATATATCATATCATACATTAATTCTTAGTTATGATTAAATCATAGAATAGTGATAATTTGGACTATCAATAAACCTTTTAATTATTACAATATCAAGTGTATCATTTGTCATCTTCAAAAAACGCTGTACGAGTACAGTCTAACCCGTACAGTACCCACGACATTGAATAATTACCAGGTGGCACATTTTCAAAAAGAAAGGATAGAAAAAGTCTTGGTTAATTCCCCAATTGCTTTCTACGACACACGTGAGAACAAATGGGGTGGAGCTATTCTTTAGGCAATTATGTAACAAAGAATTGTGTACGATATTCGCTTTGAGTAAATAGCTTATTTATTTTCATAATATTCTAATGAAATTTTTGGAACTCTATACTTTCCGTCTACCCCGCAAGGGATCTGGCGGAAATTGCACCCTTTGGGATCCAAAAAATTTAAATAATATAGATATTCGTATAGTACATAATTATAGGTGACACAATTCTCCAACATTTTCCCATAAAGACGGGATCACCAAATGGTGTTTTAATTGGCAACACTGCGTCTCAAATTTATTTTTGTAACTTGAAATCGGTTTTTTATTTTATTTACTAGTAAATATATGAAAAAAAAACAATAAACTTATGAATGGAAAGTCATTCCGCTTGCGGTATAGTGATTTTGTGATCTCAAATCGCGTTATTACACCACGCATTTACCTATTTTGTGATTTTTTATTAATACGTGTTACTCGAGAGATGTCAGGCAGGCCAATGAATGACAGGAGCTTGAAACTTGGCTGCGGGCTTATTCTAAGCCGACATACATTTACGCCGTTACTGCTAATCTAGTGTTATGTATATCAATGTCAGCATTGATCAGATCGTCAATAGATAGCTAGAATTGTTTACTACAAAGTTAAGTAAGTTACGCATATATAATAGGCATGAGATACAGAAATATTTTGTATGGTAAAATTATTTATTTCCAAATGATTTCATCGGTAAATCTTTCGAAGTTGTGTGGGAAAACCGTACTTCTAAAAGAAAACAGAACTACAGAGTCGACAACAACAACACAACGTTCTACAGAGTCAATTCGATATAAGTACTTACAATACTTTGAAATATTCGTTTTAGATTGCAAATTGTCCGTTAGATACGTAGATAGAATATTAGCCATTATTTTAATAAAGTAGATATATAATGATGGCATGGGTCAAATGTTTGTTGGTTCTGGGGAAATTTTCGACTATGTCCTTTTATCCAAATCCGTTCGACTGTTGGTGACTCTGTGATTCAGTAACAAACGTCCAATCATCTAAATATCCCAAAAACACAAACTTTTACATGTATAATATTAGTAGGAGTAGGAGAAGGATAAAATGTACAAGTTTTATTTTACTTCTATATTCATAAATGATTACGTTAGACAGCTTAAAATCATATATATTTATTATTTTTTAGATTTATGCAAATATTGCACAAGAAATAAAACTAAGTGTGCTTGATGTTTTGAGTGCTTTACGACAATGATGGTCACGGGACACAGGAATCCGAAAAAAATAGATGTATAATTTGTTACACTTACTCTACTTCTGTCATTGTGCCATAAAATTGATATTATATTATTTCGTTACAACTGCGGCTTGTAATAAAGTGTATTATAGCGCAATTTATATTGTGTAGGAGTTAATAATGTAGGTATAAGACCAATATTTTTGAAGAAACCGAAGCTTTTGAAATGCGCTATGACGACACCGTAACAAACAAAATCTTTTATAAAAAAAGGTAAACCGACTTCAAAAAGCAAAAAAATAAATATTTGAAGTCGGTGCTGGTTGGTGCAGTCGGTTACTTGGCACCGACTTCAAATATTTATTTTTTTGCTTTTTGAAGTCGGTTTACCTTTTTTTATAAAAGATTTTTATTTTACAATTTTAAGTGACCAGTGAATTATTCTATAGTAGGGTACCTATAGGATTGACGTAATACCCATAATATCTCAATTTACACATGCCTATTGTTTGTCGTTAAGGAGGTCCCTGGTGTATCTTCTAAGTCCAAGGTCCAATGTCAATAAAATTAATATGGGACCACCTTGGAGATATACTGAACCTAATGCAAAAAAAATTATCAAAATCGGTCCACAATTGACGGAAATATCGCTGAACATACATAAAAAAAAAAGCATACATACAACCGAACATAGAACCTCCTCCTTTTTGAAGTCGGTTAATGAAGAACAAATCATAACTATATTTATTTCTGTTTAAATAGATTTATTTTACTTTCAGAAATAAAAATTGTTAGTGAATTGCCAAGCCTTTCGGGCGTTTGTCTCTTATTTTGATAGGATTTAAATTATAAAATACATGGAAATCCTTTGACTAGTCCGATAATTTGTAATGGGTTTTATACGAGTTATTTTGAACAAATAAAAAATGTTGTGCGTTAGTTCTTATATAAGAGTAGTTCGTGTGACGTAACGTATGTGCGTATGTCCTGACCGTGCCGCTTGTCCGACAGAGCGGAGGGGAGTACAGCGGGCGCTGGGCGGCGCTGCAGCAGCTGGCGCTCATGTTCTTCAACACCAACTTCGGGATCAACTTCATCCTGTACTGCCTGAGCGGGCAGAACTTCCGGCGCGCGCTGCGCCACGCGGTGCCGTGGTTGCGCCTTCGGGCGCGCCGCGCCGTCGCTGTTAGGCGCGCCTCATGCCACCCTGCGCGACCCAACAGCGTCTCAAGTAAGGTTACTTATTTATCACAATTATTTGGATAATTTTTTTGCTTGTTTGCGCATCATTTTTATTATAGATTACGGTACTTAACTCATTTGTGGGGGCTTAAAATTATTTTGTGTTTAGGTATCCCGTGCATATGATCGTTGTCGATACTTTAAATTCTCCTAATAAGATTAATGTTTTTGTATGGGTCTTTATTCCGTACACCAAACGATTGATATTCGACCTACTCTTTCATCGTTTGCTGGTTATGTTTGACATTTAGTAAGACTATAGACAAATAATATTAAAGACAAACATCAATTTGACGTGTATTGTGTCAAATACATGGTAGTGTGTGAAATGCTTTTTTCATTGATTTAATGTATGTTTTATGCATAATTTTAAAAAATATTAGCATTCTGCACTCGTTCTCTATATAAACTATAAGTGTGGGAAATTTCATACTCCTCCGTCCGCGCAATTTTCGTAAAAATGTGTACAAAGTTTCTGCTTCACGTATTAATATATAAGATTATCGAAATATGTATGTCAAGTTCAATGGACAGCATTTTATTAATCGCATGGTTTATTGTTTCGATAAAAAAAGTTTTGTTTATTTTAATCATTATTTGTATTTTTTAATTTAAATATCATATAATTTTTTTGAAAAGAAAAGGCAAGTTAACAGAGTAGCCTTGGCGAAATCTGTGATTATAGAAGTATAGTCTTTGAAAATAGAACCTTAATAATGTTCAAACATATAATTTAAATTAATTATGGTCGAATTTCGACCAATGGGCGACCACTAGTTAATATAAATCGATGCTCAGCTAATCCTGGACGTGTTCATCAATGAAAGTGCACTTTGGTCGATTCATGAGTTTAGTGTGAAACGACATCACAGATTACTAATATTTTTGACAACATCTATGACTTTATGATATTAAGACCATTTGCTACTACTGCTACCTTGCTAATAGGACGATTTGCTAATAGGACGTTATGCTGGTAGGGCGTTTTTATAAAATGTACATTCGCTAAGTGCTCTCTTGATACTAAAGCTTAATTCACAGCACATTTCAATCAATAAGTCACTCACAAAGTCTTTAACTTATGCAGGAGACGGACCTAAGATTGGACCGGGGTAAACAGACTCATTTTCAGCTGTTAATTTGTCAACGAGACGTGACGGCGAGTTTTGGGTCGTATTTAAATAATAGAATAACGCATCTAGGTCATTATTCCCATAACAAAATTCATGCACATACACGACTTCATTACAATTTTATCAGCCGAAAAACGTTGACTGCGGAATTAAGGCTACCCATTCCACGTCCTCCTATATGTAGTCGTCACTCAAGAACCATTCGGTCCCGACGGCCATCAGTTCTAAGAGCGATGTTTTCCGCCCACTGGCCCTTGGCAATTTTAAGCGCTATGACGGTGTCCGTGGTTTTCCTGCGGATCTCATAGTTTCTTATTCGATATTCCGGGGTAATTCCGAACATAGTCTTCTCCATTTTCTTATAGATAACCTAACCTTCTAATGAGGTCCATCATGAGCGACTCAGTCAGTTAGTTTTATTATATGTCCACAATACGTACGAATAAAACCTCGTGCGTATATTTATTTTGCCCTTACATTAAATATTTTTTATTTTAGGCGGTTCGAAGCTTAAAGAAGCCTTAACACAAGGACTCGACGTAACGTACCTTTGTTGCATAGTCCCGTTTGCTACGCTTCAGCTATCGGGTAAAATACGAGTCAGATAGGTAGGTTTATTACGTTGACATTTTTACATAAACATGTATGAAATACATGCATCATTGTGATATCGCGGAGCACTGCAGTCTCGCAGCATATGTATACCTACGTAAAATAAATATCATATTAATGGATTGTAGGGATAAAACAAAACCGCGACCGCCCGCAGCCGGCGAGGGGCAGGTTGCATTTTATTAAGTTTCGATATTTTGGTGATGGCACTGACGTGTCATATAGGTACCTACTACAGGTACTTGCCTCCGCAGCGTTAAATATTTTGCGTTTTATCTATATCAACTATGAATTTCAATGTTATGAATGTTTAATTACCAAATGAATATTAAATAACGTGATAATATTTGGTACGTGAGTTTGTGACGTCTACGATCTAGTCCAAATGACGTCCGGTACATAATGATGTAACTCCAAGTCATGAGTAGTGTTTAGAAAATGAGCGCTGAAGTCAAACGTTTAGCGCTGAGTCGACGCTCAAGAGCGTTGAAACACGTAGAAGACGCGAGCGTTTTAAGCGCCGACTCCGGCATTTTTACAACAATAGTCATGAGACTTGCTCAAGTAAGAGGGCTCGTGAAGCGTGGCCTACGCAACTTCTATAAATAAAAATACAGCAGTCAAAATTTTTGTTTATATATTGTACATATGTCCTTCAAAAATGTATTTTGTTTGTGTTGTAAGTAACCTACGCGGGTATAGAAATATGCATAAATTACTAATATTTTATAGGATACCTGTTTATTATTCACAATAAGTACTTGTTTTCTTGAACACGAGCATCGATTCTTGAAACCATTGCCTTTGGGAAGTATTGTGCCTTCGCAGTTTTGCACCGCAGCCTCTTTATCAGAAACGAAAATTCTGTACAATTAAAACCCATTTCCAAACAAAATCACCATTAGTAACAATTATTTACGAAACTTAAAAATTACTTACCCCCTGTGGTTCAGTTACCATCCATTAAGTTTATAATTATCTTTGAGCAAACGATCCTCTTGTGTCTACGCGCTTAAGCCGATCGAATATCCTTTCGCCATGTTGCGACCCGAACTTAAGGTATAAATTAGATATTTCCAGCGTTCAAGTTAAAATCCAAGCGTTTCCTTTTATCCACGAAAACTATTTTAATTGACGTATTTATAATGTTAGCTTATTAAGCGTTTATTAAGGCAGGGAATACACTCATACTTCGCTCGTATCGTTTATATCCACGCTCTTGGAATAGGCCTCGATATTTGGTACTTGTTCGTTGATACGGAATCTTGGTTCAAAGCGCGTCTACAGCCATCAATTATCTTTGTTCCGTACAAAGTCCAATTAACGTTTGTTCTGAAATAACTTCAAATAGGAATGATAAAATGGTGAGGCCCTCGCTTCATAGACGTGAGTGACATCTGTTATTTCTACCGTATCTTTTTCTTTGTTTTTCAGCATACAGTTTAATTATTCACCTCCATATTTCATATTAAACTCAATCCACTTTCAAAATATGTTCTCAGTTTTATGTGTGCCCCGTAACTTACCTGATTTTACATGCTAACTGTTAGTTTGTCTTCAGCGTCGTTCGTGAGCAACTGCACCGAGGCAACGAGCAACTGCGGCGGCGTGAGCATGAGCGCGGTGGCGCCGAGCGCGCGCCGCAAGCCCTCCGAGCCCGTGCTCCTGCGCTGGACCTTCGACAACAGCCGGCAGCGCGCCGCCGCCCGCCACACCGCCCCACCAACCATCGAGATGGGAACCCTGGCCTTCATATCGCCGGCGCCAGATAACGTCATTTGATCCCAATAACGGTCGTCGCGAGCGATGGTGGTCCCCGAACACAGGACCATTTCGCTCAACCTGTTCCCGTATAGGTATCTTCTTCTCCCGAAAAGCTTGAACAGATATTCTATTGAAGCAATACTTCTCTGTTAGACGGTTACCATATTTTAATTTTCTCGAATCTTTCACACTGAATGTACTGGCGGCTTCAATTATCGTGTGTAAAGAGATGTTTTGGCTGGATGTAGCTTATACGAGCACTTTTGTACCCAACATACATAAACAGAGCTTCGTTTGTATTTAAGTGAACATAAAGAGCGGCAGAAGACTTGCGTTGGTAATATAATTGTACAATTTGGTGCACGCATCCATTGATCGTTTTGCGTCTAATGTATTGAAACGATTTTTATATTAGAAGACGACTTGTTTAAGCTATTTGTTAGTTTCGACGATGTTACATTATTTGTGTGTGGACATTGTGTGACTATAAGTGGATCGATATTAACTATTAAGTAACTGATGAGTATGTATATGATGTAGATTATTTCACAAAATAATATTTCGTACGATTCTCATTTTAGATCAGAATCCACTACGCAATATGTACATATATCTGTTACATGTCTGTATAATACATGTAACAGATATATAAGTCATATATATAAGTCATGTATGTATAATGTATTTCCTACATAATTACTATGTTAATGTGTAATATTCTATAGGCACTTAACAAAGCTTCAACAGGATAATCTAAATATTATTGATAATACTAACTCACAATCGCAACCAAAGAGTTTGGTTCTAGTCAATGGTTTTACCAAATGTTTAACAACACGGGTACAACGGCGTATCTATGTTTAGGGAACAATTGGCTCAAACTGCACTACATAATGTATGCATCCAAATTTTAGACAAATATAAACGTTACGAAACCTAACTGGCATATTTTCATTAAAATTTCGTCCACGGACGCCCGTGCACAGGGACAATACGTCTAGCTCTGAATTTCTACCTAACTATACATAAGTTCTTTCATCACTATTCTATCGTAATATTGTTAAGTATAAAGTATGTATGGCGTGTGTATATAAAGTATGGCGAACTGAAATCTTTTTAGCCGCTTGGTTACAAAATTGTGTTAAAAATAAGGAAATATAATGATTGAACTCTACGATGGGTGGCACGTGAGAGTGTTTCGATAGATTTGCAAGAAAGAGTAAGGACACTTCCGTGCAACGAGTGAGTGCCGGAGAAAGTTCAATGTATATGTAATGTAACGTATAATGTATGCTGAGAACAGCCCGCTGCCGCGGGCGGCCCGGGCGCGAGCGGCGAGCGCTGGCGCCGCGGCGCGCCGCGCGACCCACCACGCAGGTACGTACCAGTTACGTAGTCTTAGTAGTTAGGATATTGGACATTATACTCTGACTTCAGTTAATATCAGATTATTAATATCACTAACTAGATTAATAAATTTTCCCGTGTAATAGTTATAGGTATATAAGCAAAAACATTTAGTAAAATTTAATTAAGCTCCTTTTGATACGTATTACTCTTTTAAAATGACATCGTTCTGTATGACGTCAGGTAGAATACGTAACAATAGTAATATCCATTTTCTTTTTGTCGTTTCTTACAATTGCGTGCACATGCAAATGATACATAACGAACATCTCATGTTTTATTCCTGACGCATTCGGCCCTTGTACCATTTCAACGTTGAGAAAAACGTCCCATAAAGACGAGGGGCCATTTAGGCCAGTGTGGAACCATGTCCTGGAACTACTTAGCCTATTGTACGATTATTAGAACATCAGAAATTACGATAAATTATTTTTTCATAAACATTCCATATTTACTTATGAAATACAAAAAAAAATTGCCTTATAACATATACTCAATTACATGAGATAATAAATAAAATACATTAAGAGAATCTATATTTTACTATATACCTAGATGTGTATATTGCACGAAATGTATTTTGAGACATAATTAGGTATAAAGAATTGCATTATCAAACCTGAGGATTTACTAAAACCTCATATTTAGATACTAAAATTATTTTAATCTTACTTTGATACGGAGCTACAAACTTTGTATATTATCTAAATGTCTCTGTAACGGTTGCAAAAGATTACAATAACACTGCTAAAGAAATTGGTATATGCGCTCTGGTCCGACTACAATGAGTAACACCTATTTTATAGTATACTTCCTCTTTAAGTTAAGGCTTCACACTAATTTTAAGTATATTTTGCCAGTGTCCAGTGAGATATGTAATCATGTTTGTTTAAATTAATTCGACTACCCGATGAACTTGATGATAACGATGATAATGAAATTAATGAAGTACCTCACCCTGGATAGTAAAGCGGTGGACACTTTACGTACCAATTGCGACGGCCGTTTTGAGGGAAGTCGAAAAGGCACGTTTTATCTCTTTGTTACAATTACCTTCACTCGTGCACATATAAGAGCACACAATGGTTAATATTCCACTAACATTACACATTATTAGTCGAAATAACATAAGTATTAGAAATTAAAACAAATTAACAACATCACTCCTCGACCACCCGCCAAAAAAAATCTTTAGTATACTTATCGTTATACAGCATAAACTAGTTACACTAGTCGAGGTCCACATTTCACAAAAGTATTAATCATCACATTTAAAATATCAAAATAGGGCACGTGATGAAACAGAATTTGAATTGAAATACAAACGCAACTAATATATTGGTGAAATGTAATCCTGTTTCTACCTATCTCTATCACCTCGCCAGATCCTTTGCGGGGTAGGCAGAGAGTTCCAACAGGTTCTTTCCTTACATACCTCTCGGGCTTTCTCTGCTCTCACTTCTACACTATCATGTAATCCTTTTAATTTAAAAAATGTGTATATTAATTTATTTAAATATTCTTTATTTCTTCAATATCTCAAACAATCATCGTCATGATGACGTCGCGTAAAAGTTCATACTTACACATCAATAATACAAATATATTACACAAGAGCCAAATATTTTATCGTAATTTCATGAATGGTTTTACTTTAATTCTGCATATTCATCTAGTTTATACATATTTTTATTTATTCTGACACTCATTTGCAAAATTTTGTCCGGTACACAATTACATTTAAATACATATATGGACCTACTCGTATTTCAACCACAGAGCCAAGTATGTATATATAGTTCTATAACTGTGCTATAATGTACCATAGGCCCATCAGTAATCCCACATGGGCTTTATCTCTTTCTCGTCCACATGGCGCGAACAACTTATAGCACGTAATTATTTCAAGTGTGGCATCCCCGGGTTTTACAATTTGTTCATTTCAATGACAGTTTACCTATTTTACTACGTTTTCAATTAATTTTTAACCAGTAAACCTTAATCGAAAAGTTGCAACGAGCACTTTTAGACACATTGTTAAAACACTAATTATAACGGCATTCACTTATGGCCACTACATTTTAAAACTGAAACGATTATTTAATTAATCTGGTTTTATATTCATTCTATCTGTATGAGTATATACTCATGCCTATAGAATTTTCTTTGAAACACGTATATACGTGTTTACAATAGGCAGATTATTGAAATACACAATTTCATTTAAATTGAAAGAACGCGAAAATTTGGCCCGCGTGCTTAAAGGGTGGAATGGGCCAGCTAGTGCAACTTTATACTGGGAAACTTTCTCGCTCGTAGTAAATGGTCATTAAAACATATAATTATTTATTATATGACTTATTAAAGTTTGCATAATTCATCATTGTACAGCCATAAAAATAATAAAAATCGTACAAAGTAGTAAGTACCTCTACTAGGCTATTATTTACGGTGATTATAATAGCGAAATGTCCAATTACAATTGATGCTCTGTTTTCCACCGAATGTAATAAAACATGACATAGACAAATATTTATACACAGACCATAGTCCAACACATATTAAAAGACAGCTGCTTAATAATGACAATGTGAACAGTGCACTGTCAAAGGTTGTTCATTGGTTCAACACGAATAATTTTCTCCTTAATGAAAAGAAGACAAAATGTATTAAATTAACAACGCCAAATGTAAGACAGGAAGTAACTAATGTACAAATCTATTGCGTGGATTTAGACCTTGTAGAGTCGAGTGTATTTCTAAGTATCACTATTGATGCCAGATTACAATGGGGCCCCATATTGAACAATTATCTGGTAGACTAAGCGCAGCGGCATATGCCGTAAAGAAAATTAGATTATTAACTGATATTGTAACAGCTAGACTTATTTATTTCGCTTATCTTCATAGTATTATGCCATATGACATACTACTTTGGGGATGCTCTGCAGAACTGAATACCATCTGTTCGAGCAATTTATAATTTGGCCCCGAGAGCTTCTCTCAAGGAAAAATTTAGAGAAATAAATATTCTAACTGTTGCATCACATATATATGAAAATCTTCTATATGTGAAAACTATAGCGATTTATCATGTAAATACAGGGAACAAAGATGATTTTATTGTATATTCTACTCGTCTCCACGGAATTAGTAATTCTTTCAATTAAAAAGGTATTAAATGTATGCGCCGCTTGTACAACAATTTACCCATAGATATCCGAAACCTGCCTTTGAATAAGATTAAAAAGGCAATCAAAACTAGACTCATCACACACATCAGACTAGAAAGGGCATTATAAAATTTCGGATTATCATGACAATCAAACAGATTGGGTTTGAGCAGCTCCTCTATCAGCAACATTAATCAATGCAGTATAATAAAATTTTAAAATAGGGAAATAAAGGTTAGCAGAAAGGCCAAACAAATTAAATTAAAAGACTAGCCCGCTGAGTTTAGCGGCGGATCTTTTCAGTGGAGGCCGCGTTCCGATCCGGTGGTAGATGTAAAAAATGTAATAATTTTGACGTTTGTGAGTGCTATTGTATTGGCCTATACAAATAAATTTGACATAATAAGTAAAAATAATGCATGTACGACATGCAACTAAAAATTAATTAGACGAAAGATAGACAAACCTACAGGTATACGTATAATTGAAACAATCGGAATAACGACATATTCTCTCGAAATATATTATAAAAGAAAAAGAGGAATAGTAGAAGACTTTAATCGAATTGGAAGTAATGATAAGCCTCTTGAATGATTGTACTGTTACTTACTTCTAAACTTGGCTTTAGCAACCACGTTGCATCTTAATTCGTAAATGTAAGATATTATTTTGGTTTTCGGGGTCACATATTCTCGATCTCGAATCAGACGCAGTGCTAAATTTTACTCACTTTTAATGACAATTTTATATTAATAAATACCATTTTTTATATCCCAGTTTCATATGCACGCATTCACTGATTTATATAATATAATGAATCTTTCCATCAACACTCAATTACTGTTTCAGCTGCCAGGATCAGTTTATTGTCTATATTCCTACATTTCAGTAGGTGAACTTACAGGAGTACCCGTGCAAGCCTGCTTAAGTACCTGCCGGGTAAAACCATCCATCAGAGATAATGTAAATAATAGTCCGCAGGGCAGCTTTTGGCAAGCTGTTGGTGAGCAACGACACCACGGACCCGAGTGCCCCAGAGAGTCGGTCAGGGCCTTCACCTCGGCGTGTACTTATCAGTCGAGTGGAAACCGAAGGGTACCCGCAGGACTCTCAGCTCTGGCTTGCCTTAATTGGCCGTCCAGAGAGGAGCCGTTAGAGCAATATGCTCCAGGAGTGGAAGTGTTTAAGAGCCTAACGCCGCGAGTAACTGCGGAGAGAACGCACATACCTCTCGACACTCCTGAGCCACTAACACCGGTGTTGACTTTAATTATTTTATAAGGGCTGATTCAAAGTGTCCAAATCTTTTAACATTATACCAGTTTCATGTTTCTTCGACCCACATTTCGAATCTTTCCCAATCTTTTTCGCTTTTTGGGATCAGTTTGTTGATATGTAGAACGTATTCAGTAGTTGGTCTTGCCAAGCGAAGTATATAACATTATAGTGTTCTCTTTATGTGTTAAATCCAAGTCCTCACACTAGCCTTCCATAAGACTAGATGATGATATTAGAAGAGACACATAATAATAATCCACTTAAATCTAAATGACTAGATTCCTATAATATTGAAAGAGTAACAGTTGCGATCCGTAGCTCAACATGCCAAATTATAACAGTAACATCTACTACGCCGCGCATTCTTCTCACTAGAACAAGCTTAACTATCAGTAACCATTAGGCCTGGCCAATAGGAACACAGCCGGTAGAGAATTAATTGCCAACTTTGTGTGATGCACCCACTGGCTGTAGTTATAAAATAATTGATAAAATGCTTTGAATCTTATAGTTGCACTGTCTGTACATTTGAAAACCAGAGTACAATCAAAGTACAAGTCAGCGCCTTGTGTTCTCCTCGAATATGAACATTATCTGATTAGTTTCCTTAGCATTATATTTAACATAGTCGAATATGCATATTTTCTAAGTGCACCGATGAACGGGCATAGCAGTAAGATTTTATTGGCGTAGCTAATATTCCTAAATATTCCGTCGCGAGTTGAACATTTGAGATTAGAGCTACGGAGCCGTTAAATCAGATCATTTAAGACGAAGAGTTAGACGACGCAATCCCTTTGCCTCACCCAAACTCTCACACCTGAATTTGTGAAATACTCATCGTTCTCTCATAATGAATAAAGCAATGGAACGCAACATCAATGTCGGGTCGGAGGCCGCTGTAATGACCCTACCGGGATCGCGTGGCCAATCGACATTTTCTATTGATATCTGTGCTTGCTTTGACACGTCATATATTTACCGGGAAGTCCCACGCGTCGCGCCTTTTTCATATGAATATTCATAATAGGAGAATAGACAACAAACATAAACAAAAATAACAAAAATAAAAATAACGATCTAACAGCTTATCATCACGACAATAGACACACCCTGTAATAAGTTGGCTGTTTTTAAGCTGTAAATACGGTTTTATTTTTATCTTTCAAATTTTTGCAACCTGACTGTCATCAGAGGACAAGTTGCACACATTTTGTAGTTTTTTTATTCTTTTTCGGCAATCAAGAGCTTTGTTCTGATAACGTGACTTCGCGTTGTAATATATTATTCTAGTATCTTTGTACCGTATTCTATTAGCGTCAACGACTGTAGAAAGTCAACTTGGCTACAGAAGCAAAAATATTAATTATTTATTTGATTTGCAACACGTCCCAATAGTACACAAACGATGACAGCTTCTTGCAACGTGTCGTCACTCCGCAAATTTTGTTGGCTAACATGAACATGGTTTTACATCTACCCTCTATCTACGAAAACGTGGATAAATTTATTAATTTGTTTGCTTCGTGTCGGAACGCGTTCTCGAAAATGGAGAAAAACGAAGTGCCGTTATTAAATACCTCTGTTTAAAAAAGTTAACGACGCAAGAGATTCATTGCGATTTGGAGGCAACATTAGGAGAGTCTGTTCCGCCGTATTCCACTGTCGCAAGGTGGAATTCTCAATTTCGAGTAGGGAGAACGAGCACGGAAGACGAACATCGTTGCGGCCGAGAAAATGTTGCGAAAGTCGAGAAAATCGTATTGAGCGATCGAAGAGTTACCATCCGATACTTAAATCAAGAAACGGGCATTTCATATGAAAGTATTCAATTCATATTGAAACAATCTTTGAATATGAGAAAAGTCTCCGCATCTTGCGGTGCCGAGAATGTTAACCGACAGTCAGAAACAAAATCGACTTGACATTTCGAAGATATTGTTGGACAAGTTTCAAGAAGATTCTGAAAACTTTTTGTCTCGTTTCGTAACAATGGACGAAACGTGGGTCCATCATATAGATCCCGAGACAAAACAGCAATCTTCGCAATGGAAACGGCCATCATCACCGACCCCGAAGAAGTTTCGTGTCGTGGCATCGGCTGGCAAGGTTATGGTCTCAATATTTTGGGACTCAGAAGGAATATTGTAGATTGATTACCTGGAGCGTGGAACCACTATTACAGGCCAATATTATGCAGCTTTAATTCACAAGTTGAGGAATGCCATCAAAGAGAAAAGGAGAGGGAAACTTCGAAGGGGCGTGCTGTTTCATCACGACAACGCACCTGCGCACAGGTCGGCAGTTGCGATAGCTGCCATTCGGCAAGCTGGCTTCGAATTGGTTGACCACCCCCCTTATTCACCAGATCTGGCGGCTAGCGATTTTTATCTGTTCCCCAAATTGAAAAAATACTTATGGGGAAACAGGTACGAAGACGATAACGAGGTGATGGATGCCGTGGAGAGCTTTTTGCAGGACCAAGACAAAACTTTTTTTGTGAAAGGGATTGAAGCCATGGAAAAGCGCTGTAAAAACCATGTAGAAAAATAAATTATTAAGTTATCAATAGTTATTATATTCTATCTCATTCTCACTACTTTTTGATCCCTCCTCGTACATTACTGTATATACATATTATATCCACAATATCAACATATGATATTAAAAGAGTATTTATTATTTGTCAGTTAAGAGTACTTGTATGAAAAATATACTCATCTACATTTATTTACTCCTATATAAGGCACACCGACATGCCTACTCATACTTTTATACCATCTACATTCATATATAATATGTCTTTAAACTACCAAATCACTAACGATGTTTAATATGCCGTGGTAATACGTTAAATTGTATATATACACATATTTCAATGCGTCCTCAGGGTAAGAAACCGTCACATCTGGGGGTGCCATACGATACAATAGCCTAATATCATATTGGGTTATCAGCAGGGTAGATTGATGGAACTTACATTCCTATTTCGATAAAATACTAAGCATTATAATATTAAGAACTTTCATTATGTAATTACTTTTAAATTTTTACGTTATTATTTTCTCTTTTTTAGATCGGCTTGCTATTTTTTATTATATAACAGTCTATTGGCAGTCTTAATTTAAAAGATTTAAAAATAATACACCAAACACTGAAATACTCGAGATAGCAGCTTTTGTTGTATTCCGATATAATTTTGAACACCAGTTAGGGATATAATTCATTCGTCATAGTACAGATATCATAGGTATATTATTTGGAATCAAAGTAAAATAATATGTATGTAAACATTAATTGATATTATTTCTAGTATTATAATATATTATAGGTATGTATCGTTCAATTAATAATACAATTCAGACACCTAACCAAGTTCAAACAGATAATAGGATCACAGTATACATAATATTGGCATGCGTGTAAATTATTATAAATATTGTAAATTTTAATGAAGCAAGCTACATAGTACCTTATGAAAATTAGCATATAGCATAAGTTAGTTATATGTCATGAGCGTTTGCAACATAAATATTGCAAATTAGATGTGTCCATACTTGAAACTCACTTTAAGATATAATAATAACTTCTACTTAATAAATTATACTTACGAGTATAAGCATTTGCCTTCTGCATAATACGTCTTTTATCGGTCTTAGGTTTATATTCAGCCTATCGAATCTACGTAAGGCAGGGTGTGTAGTCCAATTCTCATAAGGCCAGACCGAGACGCGGAATATGTTTTTTATTACATGAACCATTTCGTGCTCCTTTTGACCTCCGCGTTTGTAACTTAAGATACAATTACTGAAACGGCAAAAGAACAAAAATACACACATTACATGTTCCATTGTGTACGGCCGGTGTAAAGTGTAAAGTCCACTCCACGAAAGCGTGTGCTCTTATGATAAGGACGGTCAGGGAATAAGTAACATGTATTTTTTTAAATCTGTAATGTGTTCAACATTTTTAAAACCAACTTTTAATAATAGGACCATTTTGAAATATTATTGACATTAAGAAAAATGATGATTTGAGGCAAAACAAAAGTAGCTATGTAACTTGAAAAACCAAGAATGTTCAACGAATTATGTCGTTCAGCGTACATGAACAGTGTGCTGACAAACAAACTAATACCATATATAGTGTGACAAGGATCTTTTGGCCTATGGATGACATTGATAGGGAGTCGTTGGTGTGAAATTAGGTTTAACATTTAGTATAATTTTCCTACTTCCAAGGAGATATTTCAATAGGTGGGTCCGCACGGTTACTAATTAAAAAATGAACTTAGAAAAATTACATAGGAAACGGCAACTCTTGTCATTAAATGACATTTCACTTGTCAAAATCGGAACTGAACGGAACAAAAGATCCTTGTAAGACTGTATTTATTTCGTTTGTTGCCCGTGGTACTACCAGCTTTTACTACCAGTAGTACCACGGGCAATAATTCTTGCCCGTAGAACTACCGACAGGCCCAGTAGTAACACGGGAAGCTCATTTTACCCGTATTACTACCAGTAGTTACACGGGCAATAATACTTACCCGTATTACTACTGATAGCAAGTACTAGTAGCAAGTTAAGATGTCTTTACGCATTTCTTAACGAAATTAATTTCAAGTAATAGAATAAAAATGCATTATTAATATATTGTATATTTATAGGTATAGTGTATACTAAATCTACATTATATATTTTGAGCATTATAATATAAGTGATAATTTGATATGCTTGTAGTATAATAATTGTATAAAATAAGTATTGTAACATATATAAAAGCGTAAAAATTCTAAATCAGTAGAATGGCTATTAATAATTATTTAATCCATAGGATTGCATTATTATAGCAGTAGTTTATTATATTACGAAGTCCTGTCAAGGGCTTACTGACGTCCCAACAATGGGGAAGATGCCTAGTTTCCACGAGGCATGTCGGTGGGTGTTTGAGTAGCCAAGTTATCTAAATTTAACTGTGTAAACAGTTAATTAAGTAGTTAATAGATTAAGTTACCTCATAAGTGGATGAGTTGATAAGTAGAATCGTATCTATTTTTCGCCCCCACTCGCTACCCGCGCGAACCGATGTCTCTCGTTCATGTGGTCGGTCAATTGGCACGGTTCATAATTAGGCACGTTCATTTCAACGCCAGACTAAACAACTACAACACGTGTGGACACACTACCCTATTTAATCAATAAGTTGCTACTTGCCAACATAACAACTTGCCTTGTTTAAATCAGGTATTAGTATGCCTACTGAAACTGTAGGTACATATGTATATATTGATAAATATTATCATAGGAAATATATTTCCTCCTGTAAAACGTGCATATGGTACATTTAGAAAAGACAATTAGTCTTCTAAATTGTTTCAGACACAAAAATGATGTAGCGATGTGTATTAATTTGCTTGTAGAAATTTGCTATTAAATTTATTTATAGACCTCGAGTTCTAGGTAGTTACTTTATATTTAGATAGTAAATATCATTAAGAATTTAGGGGTAAGTACACTGATCGACTAGATCTTTTTATCAAGTGTCGTGTTATACATAAAGTTATAAAGAAAAAATGTGCAAATTATTGCACTACTTTTAGCGTTGAGAATTTTCTGACGCACGAGAAAAAAAGAAACATTCGTAGCGGCATCAGACACTATAATCTTTGAACTGTAATCAATAAACTAATCATGTCATATTTACATACATTATATTGTGCATATTCTTGTTTTCTGATATTAAACACCTTGTAGCTGTGTCAGGTCAGATCTGCAAGTCCTAGGATTTTTAATAATATATTTTTATTAAAATTAATATATAAATATAGGGTTAATATACAAAATAAGATAATCCAAGCTCGGACGGCTGTGAAAACAAATAGAAAATTTCTCTCACTTCAAATCCGATTTAAAAAAAAATCGGTTTCCTACTTTAACAAGCTTGTTTAATATGTGTAGCAGATGTTGGACAGTATCTTTTGTGTACTAAGTTAATGCATAAAAACTGTTATAAATCGTTTCATAAGGTCGAAGTAGAAAGCTATCATATAAGTGTAGCACTTCATTGGAACTTCTTTCTATTAAGTCACTTAATAATGTTATATAGCGTATGACGTAAAAAACGTAAGCCTACGCTTAGTTGTCGATTGGTAACAAATGACTTTTAGATTTTACGTTAATAATGTTACTCGATGTATACACCTGATGTACATACAATGTTTACGTAGACAAACGCAGATGCTCACCAGAGGACCTGATTTAAGGTCGGCAAAGCATTTATGTCACCACTATTGTGCGCAAAATAAAGGATCTTTGTGAAGGAGAGATTAGGATGACGTGTGATGCAAGGTATTTTTCAATACATAAATACTTTGGATAGACATCATCATATTTTTAATACAGGATATATAGATGATGTATAAACGTACGACTCCTACCCCACCGAAGCCAACCGGGCCCGGATGCGCGCCTTACAACATGATGTAAAGCGTCGTGTCGCGGAGGTCCGGGATGATCGCTGGAGTGGTTTCTTAGAGGGCCTCACGCCATCGCATCTGGCTTACTGGAAGCTGGCGCGTACCCTTAAATCCGACTCCATGTCTGACATGCCCCCGCTGACCCGCCCCTCAGGCGCAACCCCAGCCTTCGATGACGACGAAAAGGCCGAGCTACTCGCCGACACCCTCGAGAGTCAGTGCACTCCCAGCTCTCTTCCCGTTGACTCGGCTCATGTCGATTCGATCGACAGGGAAGTCGAGCGCAGGGCATCCCTCCCGCCCACCGATTCCTTACCCCCTATTACCCAGACCGAGGTCGAGGACCTGATTAAAGGTCTTAAACCGAAAAAGGCCCCCGGCTCTGACGGCATTTCTAATCGCGTACTCAAATGCTTACCCGCCCAACTCATCTGCCTCTTAGTAGCCATCCTTAATGCCGCCATGACGAACTGCACCTTCCCCACTCAGTGGGAGGAAGCCGACGTTATAGGCATCCCTAAGCCCGGTAAACCTCGTGACCGTCCCACGAGTTACCACCCCATCAGTCTGCTCAACTCCCTGGCAAAGATCTACGAGCGCCTGCTCCTGGCACGACTTAAAGACTTTGTATCGTCCAAGGGTATTCTCATCAATGAGCAGTTTGGTTTTCGAGCCAAACACTCTTGCGTCCATCAAGTGCACCGCATCACGGAGCACATCCTCACTGGCCTCAACAAACCCAAACCCGTCTACACGGGTGCCCTTTTCTTCCATGTCGCGAATGCGTTCGACAAAGTCTGACACAACGGCTTGATCTGCAAGCTTTACCAAATTGGTGTGCCAGACAGACTCGTGCTCATCTTACGAGACTTCCTGTCGAATCGCGCCTTTCGATATCGCGTCGAAATGACGCGCTTTACCCCCTACTCCATACAGGCGGGTGTCCCACAAGGCTCCCCCCTCCTATTCAGCCTTTACACGAACGATATTCCTCGTTCAAGTAAGGTGCATCTAGCCCTATTCGCGGATGATACCGCTCTCTATGTCTCGCATAGGAATAAGGGTTTCATTACCAGAAACCTTCAGGCAGCCGCCAATACCCTAGGGGATTGGTTCAGGAAGTGGCGTATTGAGGTGAACCCGGACAAGAGCGCTGCGGTTTTCTTCTCCAGAGGTGCCACCCCACGCCCCTCCCTGCGCCACCCCTGAAGTAATCTCGGTCAAGTGACCATGTTTGACCTACCTATTCCCTGGGTCAAACAGGTTAAATATCTAGGGGTCACCCTAAACAATACCATGACCTTCGGACCGCACATCAAGCGAGTCCATAACCGAGCAGCCTTTGTCCGCGGTCGTCTTTACCCGATGATCTGCAAGCGGAGTAAAATGTCCCTTAGGAATAAGGTGACACTTTATAGAACTTGTATACGGCCCATCATGACGTACGCTTGTGAGGTGGTCGGGCACGCCGCCCGCTCTCACATCGATAGACTCCAAACGGTTCAATCCCGTTTCCTCCGCAAAGCCGTCGGAGCCCCGTGGTTCATACGGAATTACGATCTCGGTCTCGAAAATATGCGTGCCTTTATTAAAAAGTTGACAACTTAATATTTTGCGAACGCGTCCAATCATAGTAATCCGCTAATCATTGCCCCCGCCGACTACGAACCCAACTCCCCTCCTATCAACCGTTACCGCCGTCCGCGGAATGTTCTCACCGACCCTCCCGATGCCCTTACATCCCTTCTTTCGGATACAGATACCGCACACAGGATCAGACACCGACCTCGCCGGCGAGGTCGAAGAATCCCTTGCCCGCCGGCCGGTGCATAGCACCACGGCGAGACGCCTAGCATACGCCCTCCCCCATAGGGACTGCCCAAGCCGAGGCCGTTCCTCCTTGAGGCGCCCTTGAGCTCGTTGCCCCCTTGCCCTTCTGGCTTGAGCATAGTGATTGCAAGCTCGCCCTCTTGTCCGGTGAAGCTGTAAAGGCCCCACGGCCAACAGCGTAGATCATTCACACACGATGTATAAACGAAAATAATTGTATAAATAAACAATGTATCATATCTATGTTTGTTACCGGAAATGTATGTAATCTGTCATTATATAAAATTCATAAGAAATGTATAAAATACCAAAAATTGCCAGGAAATGTGTGAAATGAATTTTAATATACACAGTTCCTTAGAATTGTGTACAGTACGGGGAGAGTTTTACAGTCATCACAGCCGCGCAGAAGAAGGACGCCACTCCGCACACAAATTCCCCTCTAAGCACAGTCGATACTACCACTGGTAAAAAAAGCCCCAGTCTGATTCGGTCAACCAGGATCCCTCACTTATCAAACGTCCAACTTAGCAGTGTGCATTTGATTTTTAATAAAGATTTTATACTCTAGAACACATTTTGTCGATATCTATTTTCAAATTTCTCGTCGCCCACATTTTGCTTTGAGATGCAATTAATTTTTTGATTACGTTTTTTTGGACTTTAAACTGTCATGCCATATTATAAGTGTCAATAATTTTATACGAACTGGAGGCACAAGTAAATTCTATTGGTGTTCGACAACGTGTAATCTATTACGTAAACATTGCGTTTGTCTTGCTACGTCACACATATCGGTGTAAGTAAGCAGTGCTGGTATTAGTTTAGGGAAACTTTAATTATCATTTCCTAAAACAAAAAAAAACAGGTATACGTAGGAACTCTAATAACGTAAGACCTCAGACACCCCTATTGGATTATTGTGTATGAAACTCAAACTAACTAACAATATGAAATAATTACAATTTTCTTCATAATTTTGCGTATTAAGAATTATGGTTCAGAAGTGCAATTGAAATTCACTCATTGGTTGGAATTATGGTATTATTTTATTATATACACATTTATTGAACTACGAATAACAAACTTCTTTTGACCTAAAAGAAGTTTTGTTATTCGTAGTTTAATAAAGACCTTGCGTTGCGTTCGCGATCAAGGTTGTTAAAAAAACCTAACACATAATAGTATAAATAATGGCATTCGGCAGACTGACCAACGAATGCAAAGTAGGTACTAATATGCATTTTTTTAACTTAACGGGGAGGTAACTTTAGTATTCAACTAAATAAAGGTATTATAGCAATTTTAATAAGAAATTTGACAGGAAAGTTACTTACGGATTCAGGATGTTATTTTTATTAATAGAGTTCGATTGAAGTAAAAATCACAAACATTATGATTTAGAAACAATTAGGTTCAGTAGGTACAAACTCGTTTAAATACGTTGTGCCGTGGTGTGTGGATCCGTCATGATGCGCGACACAACCTGGATGTCATTCCACATAATGGTTCCTGAGTCTGTCTCGGGTCTAACAACTTACTGGGTCAATAGAAAACAAATGGTCTTTCTATACAATGTATTTTTGTATCTCTGTCACTAGTAGTTATGGGACAATTGCTAATATTAAAAATAATATTGTATTATATGTAACTTCATAATTATGATGTAAATATGGTTGTACAAATAATATCATTAATCAGGGGAATTTGCTTTATTACATTCGGTATGTATTAGCCTTGACGTTACACCTTAAATTGTGATGACAATACAAGTATTTTTTAAATATTTAATTATGCAAGAATTACGTACTCACCCGTTCGCCCCGTATGTTTCCCCTTAAAGCAGGAACGAACCCGTTCGCCCCTTAAAAGTTAAAATGGTCCCGTTCCCCCTCCTTTGGTCTATGCCAATATACAGTTTTGGAGAAATTTTTAAGCCATCAACTTAAACTAAAGTGTAGTCACATTGAAATAAAATTCAGAATACAATATTTATTTATTTCGAAAAATAATGCTTTTATTGAAAGAGGGACGAACGGGTACTTCATAAATATTAAAAACTAGCGGCCCGTCCCGGCGTCGCACGGGTGGATATTAATTTTTTAAACATCGTCATGTTACTCAGGGATAATGTAGCATTCTAATGGTGAAAGAATTTTTGAAATCGGACCAGTAATTTTTGAGTTTATTCGTAACATATTTACAAAAATACAAATTTTTACTCTTTATAATATTAGTATAGATAAGTTAGCGCCGTGTTGAAGCGCGAACGGGTACTGTAAAAAATCTTTTATAAAAAAAGGTAAACCGACTTCAAAAAGCAAAAAAATAAATATTTGAAGTCGGTGCTGGTTGGTGCAGTCGGTTACTTGGCACCGACTTCAAATATTTATTTTTTTGCTTTTTGAAGTCGGTTTACCTTTTTTTATAAAAGATTTTTATTTTACAATTTTAAGTGACCAGTGAATTCTATAGTAGGGTACCTATAGGATTGACGTAATACCCATAATATCGCAATTTACACATGCCTATTGTTTGTCGTTAAGGAGTTCCCTGGTGTATCTTCTAAGTCCAAAGTCCAATGTCAATAAAATTAATATGGGACCACCTTGGAGATATACTGAACCCAATGCAAAAAAAATTATCAAAATCGGTCCACAATTGACGGAAATATCGCTGAACATACATTAAAAAAAAAAAAAAAAAAAAAAAAAAGCATACATACAACCGAACATAGAACCTCCTCCTTTTTGAAGTCGGTTAAAAAGGGCCGAAAACAGGGGGGCGAACGGGTCCGAGATCATTTGAACTATACTCGTTCACTGTAAGCTAATAACATTCTTACAATTGAAGACTTTTAATAAAATGAAATCGTTTCTCAATTATGTAACATCAATTATTAAAAATATAATTGTAGCAGTAGTCTCGAATGGAGACATTGTGTACAAAAATTACCCTGATTACTGTGAAATACATAGTATCTAGTATTTTTATATTCGTATTGATGTTGTGATCTAACCGTGTATGTATGGATCTATTTGTATAATCACGCCATACTTTTTGCAGGGTAGACAACGAATACAAAGTAATTTCTGGTATTTTTATATTCGCATTAATGTTGTGATCTAATTGTCTGTATATTGCTCTTACTGAAAGTAAGTCAAGTAAGTTTTTAATTAGATCTAAGACTGTGTAACTTATATTTAAAATTAGAGATAGTAGCCCCACCGCGTCCCTTTCATCCTATAAAGGATCCCTATTGATCAGAGGTTTCATAATAGTGGTCGTGAATAGGAATGATTGTAATTTTATGTGTGATGTGCGTTGTATTGAAAATAGTCGGAAGATTCAGGGTAACGCATCTCTTATTTAAAGGCTTGCAACTGTGTTATGGTAATATACCAGTGAAAACTGTGAAACATAGCGGACGACGATGTATCGAGTAGATAAAGGTAGGATTTCCAAGAACGCGGTGCCAGCGTCCAGACAATGTCGATTTTTAAACGTTCTTGTCTATAAAATACATGTGATCGACTGTTTAAAGATGTCTAATGGCCGGTTTAGCTTAACGTCAGTTCTATTTTGACAGAACCTACTAATATTATAAATGTGGAAGTTTGTATGTTTGTTACTCAATCACGCAAAAACGGCTGAACTGATTTGGATGAAATTTGGCACACAAATAGTTTATTACCTGGATTAACATATAGTATTTATTTTCTTTTTACTCGGAAAAATATTCAGTTCCTGTCTAAAGTCAACGCAGACAAATTCGCAGGCATAAACTAGTTTTCTATATACATATGTTAAAATTGTACACAGACCATAGTACAGAACAAGGGCTCCAAAGTGTTCGCAAGAGACGCGTCCATTGGGAAAAGCCAGTTGACGAAGCTGAAAATGGAGGACGGAAACGTAACGTCGATTAGGTGCTCAGGGAGATAGAGAGGTTCTATGGGCAGTTATATACCTCAGTAGCTGAACCTGTTGTTGACTTGGTAAAAGACCCAAGAGCCAAGCTAAACCGATACTACACTGAAGATATCCCGGACATCAGCCTGTACCAAGATTAGGTTGGCTCTCAAACAACTCAAAAACAACAAAGCGCCGGGCGAAGACGGAATTACCGCAGAGCTTTTCATAGCGGGTGGAACGCCGGTACTACAAGTTCTTCAGAGGCTGTTTAATTCCATCTTGCTCAAAGAGAAAACGCCAGAAGCATGGAACAGGGGTGTGGTGGTACTGCTTTTCAAGAAAGGTGGTAACACCTTACTAAAGAACTATAGGCCCATCACACTGCTGAGCTATGTTTATAAGTTGTTTTCGAGAGTCATCACGAATCGTCTTGAACGCAGGCTTGATGACGTCCAGCCTCCCGAACAAGCCGATTTCCAGAAAGGCTTTAGTACCCTAGACCACATACATACGCTGCGGCAGATTATACAGACGACCGAGGAGTATAATCGGCCACTATGCTTGACGTTTGTGGACTATGAGAAAGCCTTCGACTCGATCGAGACTTGGGCGGTTCTTAGATCTCTCCAGCGATGCCGCATTGACTATCGGTACATCAAAGTGTTGAAGTGCTTGTATAATAACGCCACCATGTCAGTCCGAGTACAGGGGCAGTGCACGAAGGCGATCCCCATAAAAAGAGGAGTAAGACAGGGAGACGTCATTTCTCCGAAACTGTTTACGGCCACCTTAGAGGACGGCTTCAAGCTCTTGGAATGGCGATGAATTGGCATCAACATCAATGGTGAATACATCACTCACCTTCGATTTGCCGACGACATTGTGGTCATGGCGGAATCGCTGGAAGATCTAGGACGAATGCTCGGTGACCTCAACAGAGTATCTCAACAAGTGGGTCTTAAAATAAACATGGATCCACCGCACTCACCGTTGGGAACTCTACTCTTGGAGTTGTCGACGAATACATTTACCTGGGACAGGTAGTCCGGTTAGGTAGGTCCAACTTTGAGAGAGGTCAATCGACGAATCCAACTCGGCTGGGCAGCGTTCGGGAAACAGCGCAACATCTTCTCATCCAAAATACCTCTGTGTCTCAAGACTAAAGTTTTTAGTCAATGTGTGTTACCAGTGATGATATATGGATCAGAGCCGTCGTCTCTTATAATAGGTTTCATAAAAAATGAGGAGATTCGTAGAAGAACCAAGGTCACAGACATAGCCCTTAAGATTAGCAAGCTGAAGTGGCAATGGGCGGGCCACATAGCGCGAAGATCGGACGGACGTTGGGGCGGAAAGATTCTAGAGTTGAGACCACGTATTGGCAAGCGCAGCGTGGGACGATCGCCTGCCAGATGGACCGACGATCTTGTAAAAATCGCAGGAATTCGTTGGATGCAGGTGGTATCGGACCGGTTACGCTGGAAAGCGAATTGGGGAGGCCTATGTTCAGCAGTGGACAAGTATAGGCTGAGATGATGATGATGATGATGTCAAAATTCTGGTAGTATACGAATCTGTGCATGTTAAATATAGAAACTAGCAATAAATAGTCTTGGTTGACTCTACTATGATGATATGACTTTTTATGGATGGCGGCACCGTTTAGCTGTTTAGACCACCGCATAAAAAAGAACTGAATCAAATATCTGGAAATAGGAAATATCTGGAAAGCCTACCCATAACTGCACACTCACTCGTCCTTCGCAGTGTTTCTTTAAACATGTGGTATCATCGCCTTAAGAGTTTAAAACCTCTTTAATTATGTAGGTTTCCAAAATTGAATTTACGAAGGTTTTACTTTTAAGCCACGGTACGTTATAACTAGTAATAAATATTGTTTCTTATTTTATACAACGTTAAAAGATAATGGCTCTTGCGAGCTGAAGAGCACCCCTGCCATTTAGAAAAGAGATCACTCTTTAACCAATTTGACCTGAATGTTACCTAATATGTGGTGTTGTATAATAAAAATACGAAAATTCCAATGTTTTTTTACCCGTTGCTGTGCTGCGGCGCGCCTAGAAGGAAGGTAAGGGGAGTAAGTATGTTTATTTCGGAAACAAAATTAAATATTGTGCCATACAAGGCATGAGAGCGTGACCTAATGCAGGACCTAGTATTAAGCATGTTACACCCGTAGGAGTCGACTGAGGCCTGGTTCACATTGGACTGTTTGTTGCTGGCCGGCTGTCGGCTGTTACTGTTTACACGATGTCGTGCCTACACTTTTACCGTCAGAAGGCTACATGTACTTGTTTCTGTACTACTTGCGTGTGGCGTATGGTATGGCAGGGTATGCGCGGGAGGGTGGGTACCGGTCCGTCTGATAAGTCGAAACAGCGCAATACAAAGCTGTATACTAATAATATCTGATCCGACAGGTAATCGTGACAGAACGTTTGGTAAATGTGACATGGCCTATACTTTTAGCGAATCAGGAGCGTATGATCCTGATCCGCTAAATTCATCTATCTATCTACCTATATCATCACGCCAGATCCCTTACGGGGTAGGCAGAGAGTACAGAGGCTAAATTCATCGTCCGGATAAATGTGTCACGAGCGTTGGCAACTGCTAGAGGAAAGTTTGGAGACTGCTCATGCACTTTTTGCCATTTGCTCAATCAGACATTGTCGACCACTTAATCAGATCTCAATGCCACCACCTTGGGGTCTATATCCAAATGAGACGTCGTCAAGTGTTCGAGCAGATGTCATCAACTGCGCATGTTTTCAACGACCGATAAGTCTTTAACTGTTCAAGCAGTAGTTATTAATAGTTGTAATAAGAGTAAGCAGAACGATTTATTCAAATCAATGTGAAACGGCTATTTTTCGAGCACATCATTTCACATGTATTTCTTTAGGTTCTCTCCGGCATGCAGGTTTTTTCACTGTATTATCCCTTACGGTTAACAAGTATTGATCGAATATAGGTTACTAGGCATCTATTGGCACATGCTAAGATTTGAGCCCTAGATCTTGTAAATATAATACAAGCTTTTTAGACTAGGCTATCACTGTTTCTCAACAAATCGCTGGACCAACTGTACTGAATACCAAATATATATATGTATCCTTGCATAAGTATAGTAACTATGACCATACATTTGCGACTCATGGTACGGAGAGTCCCCGTAAGCTATGCCAAGTCTTTCCCTTAAGCCCTGCCAATCGTAACCGGAAACGGATGGCGAGATGTAAATGAATTTAGGACAAATATGTTTGTGCTATTAGCAATAATACAACATGAAGGTTGAGTTTATCCATAAGAGCGCGGAGACTAATAGCTGAGTCAAGAACCTGTCGAACTGAAATGGAATTGAATCCGATTTAGTATTAAAAACAAAGGGCCTTTACAGATTCACCAGACAAAAGGGCGAGGTTGCAACAACAAATGTGTTAGTAATAAATGAACAACGCTTCAGACGGAAGGGTAAAAGGGACCGCTAGTTCAAGGACGTCTCAGGGAGGAATGCCTTCCGATTGGGTAATCGCTAATGGAAGAGCATAAACTGGACGTCTCGTCGTGGTTCTCTGCGTCGATCGAAGGTCAAGGGATCTTATCCAGATAGAAAAATTGGAACCAGCCAAACTCCTATTTAAACAACTGGCGTTCAAACATAATTTAGTGGAGAAAGGCAGTTCATCAATAGTGGGAATATTTTTAGTGTCTCTAGTAAAAGAATCTAGCTAGACTCTAGTTAAGCTCATTCTTGCTCACTGATCTAATAGGTATTTGAACGATGGTGATTAGATAAATCAATACAAACTAATGATTTTATTAAGGAGACTTTTCTGTAGTATACATTACAATATATTACTGACTTAATATTCAATACATTCTACAAAGATTGATCAATTAGAAATGACAAATTGAATGTGTGATATTAATAACATATTTCAATAAAGGACAATAACGTCGTAATATTATCCATTTTATACAATATTATCTGGGTATAATATAACAAAGTTATGCAATAGTTACACACATGTGTGTGCATAAATTTGTTATATACGCATTATTTACTTAAGTAGGCCCTTTAACATATTGTTTATAATTGTGTTTATTATTACAGTTTTAATAGTGTACATTTCATTCAGGACATTTTGTGTTTTAATATGAGATCTAAACTAAATAATTTTGGCGAGAAATGTCCCCTCAACTGCCTACGTATACCGTTTCTTATCAATTACGATGGAGTTTCTTTTTCGTGCAACTAGCAATTTGTAGGTACCAGGTAGCTATGTACAACTAAAGGCAACCTTACCTTGAAATTGTAAAGTTACAAGTTCATTTTTCCCCCACGTTGATTATTTTGGGAGACTTTCAAAACATAACCGGTTTCGTATAAAGAAATATAATTTAAAGTACAAGTAAGAAAAAGCCTTTATCGTAATTGCATACGAAACTCCGGTTGCGTAGGCGACTGAAGATCCAATTATACAGTCACTTAGATACAATGCCTCCGCGGGGATCGATCAAGTATAAAGGTAATAATTACTACAACTATCATAAATATTTCGGTCAGTTTTTAGTCAGCTTAAGTAATTAATACAACTATGCATTTTAATAAAGAAAATATATAAAAAAATCACGTTGTAGAACACATTATATTTTTTTTTTTTTAAATAACTGCAATACCCGAGCACACTATGCCAGTGTAATCAAGTATTATCAAAATGCATATATCTACATTAGCCGTATTAATTATTCTAATCATTCGTATAAACATAACTTATAAGCCGGTTTTTGATTTTAGTATTTAGCAGAAGATAAGTACGACCTAAATAACGAAATGTCATGTAGTTAGACCGAAACTAATAATTGTGGGTCACACAAAGATTTGTCCCGTCCGGGAATCGAAACAGCGACTATTCGACGCAGTGGGCGGAGCGTCTTAAGCTCTTAACCGCTGCGCCAAATTGTCCGTCAATGCTTACTTAACTTCAAATGCTTAAATCAGAAACAAGCCTACTTAAAAAGACTATAATAAGCCCTATGCAATTTTCCTGTGTCGTAAAAACACAGATTTTATATACCCAGCCTGAAACTGAGATTTTTATGCTCAGATGGATACCGCGACTGTTTGATTCAGTGAGCAGAGCGGCCTGCACTTAAACCAAGCCGTCGTCAATATCTTATACTAAACGTCGTTTAACTATTACTAGTGTATAAGCAAATTAAAACAACAATACTAAAGGACCCAGTGGCCTTTTCATTTAGGGTCGGGTGGGAAGTCACTCCACACGTTATCCTCTACACTAATAAACATTGTATAGAGGCGGAATAGTCATACAACGCTTTTTTTTTACTTCTTTCGAATGCCAAATGACAGAAAAAGAGAAATCGTTGGATAATTATTCACCCGCTATACCAAGTTTATTAGAAAGGCCGTATAAAAATCATTCATGTCATAACCTTAGTAGTACAGCAAATGGCGTTACATCAAGTTAATATCTATGTGAAACTAATAGCGCACCGGAACAAATTTGCAAATGGGTTTTATGTTACAAGAATCATCATTTTGATATAACTAATCTATTAAACTTACCTAAATCGAAACATCATATTTAGATTTATAAATTGACACGCACTACGTACCTAGGAAACAACTTTGGTATAGTGAGCAAGATTACTCATATCGGAATCAGCCTTATTTACTTTCCCTGTTTTCCTGTTAGTGTTTCATAAACATGATGAACAGATAAAATATCTGTTCATCATGTTTATGAAACACTAAGTCTCTAGTTCAATAAAACTTTTCTTTGGACCAGGGACGAGACGTTGTAAAGTTTGTATACGCTGATGATGATATGATTCGGCAACGACAGTGCATATTTAAAAAGAATATTATGTCATTATTGCCTCTCTAAATTTGGCTCAGTTTTTTTTTTGACCTCTGGCACCGCCGCTGCGCCCACTCTCTCTCACTCTCTCACAAGACTACGCTCTGACACATTCGGTATAAATTTTGTTAGCTCCTAATAGTATACAATTAAATTCAGTCTTTGTTTTTGGACATTAATTATGAAGACCTATTAAAATTACTTAAAAAGATAAAAATAACATCTTTTTATTAATTTTACTTCAATTTAGTTTTTGGTAGCCTTTCTATCTCTTTTCCACCAATTCTCCTGTCTCGACTCTCACCTCGATTTGTGAGAGAAGGCAAGAGCCTAGTAGTGGGGCATAATAGGCTGATTGATTATTCACAGCTCGTTATTAATAAATAGTTACATTAGTTAAATTGACAATAGTGTAGGGACCAGGAGCAAGGGTTCTAAATATTGATGAGAAACCAAATGTGATATGATCACATCTTGTTTTCTTTTACAGATTAGCACCAACATACTATGTTGGATGTAACCTGTTTGTAATGATACCAAACGAATAAAAAAATATTTTACTGTTTGAGGCGCTCGCTACACACGGCCGATTCTCAAGCCGACCAAACTGTCTAGTATATGTTTCCGCGGAAATGAGAGTAGGAAACGACAGTTAAAAAAAATTATATCACGAACCTGGACTGCTGTAGACCTCGATGAATCATTCCCGAAGACTAGAGGTTTTGAACAGTAACGATTAAGGACGGCGACGACTGTCATCCGACACAAACTGTGCCTGCATTCGAGAGTTTCTGTTGGTTGCTGTTCTAGCCGCTTTTATTTGGATTTGCAAGATAGCTCTAAGGTAAAAGGCGCCAGGAGAGATAAATTTAAATCCGAGCGCTTGAAGCGTCAATGACGAGAGTTGCTTACGAGCATCTATAAAATTACTGCCGCCATCAGCGTGAATAATAGCGATAGTTTTGTACTATCATAGTATACAGTGCAGGCGCAGTACATAATCAGTGGCAACCCAATTGGTATCTTAAAAAGATACATAAACACGTTACCCAAGTAAGAAAATAAAAACAAATATATTTGGTCATCATTGGTTACTGCACCTGCGTATTATAACTCATAATATCGAAATATAGGCCTCTATTTATAATATAAAATTTTCGATATTATTGCTTAATATTGCCACGTGCCACGCTATTTATAGTATCGATACTATCGATAATGTAACTATAGATAGTCTGGCCACATTATTTGAGATTCATTATTCGGTGCATTGAGTACACGACGTATTGTTTTTAGATAAAAAAAGATCACGCTGTCCAATCGGTCGAACTATTTGATGTCTTTTCATATTGACATAACCTTAAAACTTAAATTGATAATATCTTTCGTTTTCGCTATCTAAAATAAATATTCTCAGTGTTTATGTTAAAGTAATGGAGACCATATAGTATTCATATTTTTCCATTCATTGACGCTTCAAATCGATATCACGCACAACCATGTATGGGATCCTGGCATTGTCCTTTCATAGAAGTGGTTCAACCAAGAAACAGTGTAAAGTGCTGAGCGAGTTAAAATAATTAAAAGACGGTCTTACTCCGCTTTTTCACTTTTGCAGTGGAAGACAAATAACACAGGTCTACAACGATCTTGGTGCCGGGTATTTTAGACCTGACTTTAAGTATGTCTTACATGGTGATATCAAAAATGTTACCGGTTTTTTTCTATCAGCTTTAGTTCCCGAGAAATAAAAAATACAGTTTTCAGAAAAATATAATATTTTATTAGCATTAAACATCAAGAAATTGCCTTTTAAGTGATTTTCTAGAATGAGACTGACGTGGGCAATTTCGCATGATTCCCCAGCAATCGGCCATCATATGGGTGTCCCAACTTCCTTGGTATCTATTTTGCATCGTTTTTATGTCTTGGTGGAAACGTTCGCCTTGTTCTTCGCTTAAATCTCCTAAATTGTGTTGAAATTGATCTAGTTGACTATTGACATAGTGTAATTTTATACTTATCTTACAGCCTACATTTTTTAAATGAACCAGCATTGCTTCTACTAATTCTACATAGTTATCAGCCTTATGATTTCCGAGGAAATTTTGTGCATCTGCTACAAAGGATTTCCACGCAAGCCTTTCCAGATCATTCATAGAAGTCTCAAAATTAGTGGTGTCTTTTATTAACTGACGTATTTGAGGTCCATCAAAGATACCTGCTATTAGTTTTTCAGTACTTAAACCAGGAAATTTCTGTGAAATAAACTGAAAACATTGGCCATTTCTGTCGAGAGCCTTAACAAAGTGTTTCATCAGCCCTAATTTTATATGCAAAAGCGGAATAATGGTTAAAACTAAGGGTTCATTTATAACATTTCTTTCTCCGACAACAAGAGCATCTCTCATAGGCCAATTTTTTTGAGTCCAATGGTTCACACTTTGGCTCGACTGTTCCAGAGACAAATAAAGCATGGGTATTTAGTATAACTACTCTGTTGACCCAATAAAAAATTAACCATCTTCAAGTCGACGCAGATCACGCAGTTATGTACAAAATATTTTATTTTCTTTAAAGAATTGAAATTACCTCATATTCTTCTTTCACAGATGTTGAGTGAGCAATTGGAACGGGAGCATATTTATTTCCATTATGTAGAAGAACTGCTTTGAGACTTCGTTTACTACTGTCAATAAAGCGACGCCATTCATTGGGCTGATAGATCTTCAAACCCATGAATATCAGCAAACCACTCACATTACAGCAATACTCAAAATTTTTATCACATGAAAAAAGCTTTAATAAGCGTCGTTCTCTCGTGCGATATGTAGACACTCGAACATCTGAGGAAAAGCAATTTTTTTCTTTTAATCTGGACGCTAGTAGCTCAGCGCGTTCCTTAGAAAGATCTTAGTCTCTGATGAGGTCATTAAGCTCATTCTGCGAAAATAGCTTAGGATTTGATGTGTTTCCGTAGTATTCAAAGTCATCATCTACTTGAGAAGAAATAGGTGTTTCAGCTTTTTCCTCCTGAGATTGCTGCACTACCTGGTGAAAAGCTGGTATTGAAACATTTTCTGAATCGGAGTAGGTCTTTGTGCTAAAGAAATATTAGGGTGTTTCCATTTACGGCGATTGTTTTTGTTGATGCCCACTATATTAGTCATACAAAAGTAACAGTCGTCATAATGATTTTTTTGTTTTCGCCATATCATAGGCACTCCAAACTTCAAAGACTTACGTGTCCCTTTCTCCCATTGTCGCAAATGTTCAACGCATAGTTTACATACACTATGAGGCGCCCACACTTTATCTTGGTGTCGAATTTCAATACCGAAGTAAGCAAAATACAGACGATTCAGTGTCTGTTATCGATTTACGCTGATCTTTTAGTATGTATTCACCACAAACATAACAAAATGTATCCGGATTGTTAACACAACATCTGGACGTACTAGCCATAATGATATAGTAACATAAACTTTATCGATGTTATTGTAATAATGACTATTTACGAAAAAGACCGGGAAAAGAATTAAATGAGGGTAGAAGGTAAACTAGAGCTGATGAGTAAAAATAACGTATGACAATATATTGTACATTATCTAGTTTATCGACCATAGGCACAAACAGAGCTTCACAAAAACCAAAAAAAAAAATTTGTAGGCCTTTGTAATCAAAACTAGTGGAAGGTTACACCTATTTAATTACCTGTACTCCATTCCGCTCAACTATTTACAATTCATAATTCTTTTGCAGTAGAACCGCTTGCCCGAAGGACTTAAAATGCAGGTTTTTTTTCCAAATAATTTCGATATAGTGAATCCAAATAAAAAAGTCATCAATACAATTTGTAGTCTACTCAAACTAATCTACTCAATCATCGAATAGAGAATTTTCTAATTATATTAATAAAAGAGTTGTCTAAAAGTATGTTTCTTTTTTGGATATTTGAATAAATTTAATTAAATTTTGTTCCCGACGTTCTTATATTTATTTTTATACATACATTTTATAACAAATAGGCAGTAGTAGATTCTTCAGGAATATTCTGTGAATCAGCCGTATTTTTGAGAGTTCACCGTTGTAACAGCCTTAACTGACCTTG
Source organism: Phalera bucephala (assembly GCA_905147815.2). Classification (NCBI taxonomy): domain Eukaryota; kingdom Metazoa; phylum Arthropoda; class Insecta; order Lepidoptera; family Notodontidae; genus Phalera; species Phalera bucephala. Next base: position 1,142,676 of record LR990609.1, on the reverse strand, counting down.
CGTTTGATCGTAAAACGCGCAGTTGATGTAGACACGCGATAACAGGCTTTGCTATCATACGCACTTTTGTCGCGTCCCGTGTCGTTTCCCGTGCGCCTGTTTTGATACAGATGCAAACAAACTGTTTTTGCAAGTTTTGCAGATTAGGAAACGCGGTGTCGATGCGCGTCAATAAATGTCGTCGTGTGTATAGTCTCTTCGTAAAAAAACACATCACGTACCTGGACGGCGGTAATACTCGATGAATCCTGCCCGACGATAGCGTATGAACTGCAACGGATGCGTTAAGAGCAGCATTCACTGATGAACTGTAGGGATACGTACGCTCTCTGTAGTGGTGATACGCGAGAACAGACACTAAACAACTGTCATTCCTCACTGCTATGCTTGCATTCAGAGTGAACATCGTCGCATAAATAATAAATGTTACGATTACAAAAAAGGCAGTGCCATCAATTTCTGCTTCACCCACGGAAGAAAACAACTAAAGGAAGTTCCATACTGTTACCGCACAGCACCACTAACGCGCGCAAATGTGCATACTCGCCCCTGAGCCGGGCGCAGTCACGCTTAATAACTCGCTCACAAGCGACGTCTTCAGGTAAATAAGAAAAAACAGTGAATTATGCTTATAGCAACATATAAGGGATCTGGCGTAATGATATAAATAGATAGCACCATATAAGAGAATCAATTTTTTATCGTAAAACTAAAAATATGTGTAACGGAGGTGTATAGTTTTATAATTGTGTGTTTGTCTCTAACGGGTTCCCGTACTGAGGTAACGTAAGGGTTCTCCATTCTTTTTGTGCTTCCGTGGCCTAAACCAAACTATTCAGCCGGGGAGGTACGTGCACGGCTGAACAGCAACCACACTATTAGTATCGGGCACTGTCACCGATGTCTGGTCAACCAAACAATTCGGTTAGCGAAGTGCACACAGAACTGATCGCAATTGTTGTGAGTGGCTACATAAGATATTAGATTTTGCTCGAAGCTTTCCCCGTGTTATCTTAATTTACTGAACTTACAAAAAATACGATAATATTTTAGTTCAAAACCAGTTAAGCTTAGCCATCACATGGTACCTGGGCGACTTGTAGTCTCTTTATAGTATTTAGCCGTCTTGTAGTCAATCGATATAGTTCCAAAAAAAGTTGAAAAAAATGCGGATCACTATTCCATAAAATATTATACGTAAATGTAGAGTTAATGGTTACACAAAACATTACTGCACTTGACCCGTACGACTCGACCCGACACTTGATTATTGGTCGGGTACCTATTGGAAAGATCATAGATTAACTTTAAACTTTCAGAAATACAATGAAACCGATTATTCCAGAAGGGTTTTTAAAGATGTTTTGAACATCATTTTTATTGTGAACATATACATTTCACCGAACGGATCTCAACCATCGCACATAATATGCGAGTCTAACGCCGTGACAGAGTGCTTAAGGATGGGTTATTTCAATCGAGCAAACCTTCTACAAGCTTAATAATAAATGGGCGTGGCGCTATATAACTCAATTAATTTTAACAATTATTTTTATTTGTTAATGCTTGACAGTAATTTTAAAAAGCATTAACACACAAAGAATCCTGGCTCTAGCGGTGCAGCCAGCTAATTTAGTGGCTCGTGGGCAACTAAGCGATCGGCTATGTACGCACCCCTAAATAACTCCGTGGAGTTAACCTCAGTAGTACTACTAAGCAATCGACGATGAGGCCAGACCGTGCTGAATAATTAGACCAACTACTAAACAGTTCGTTTGCGGAATAATTGGCCGTGTGCAAATCTTATTGACATTCTGTCATATCTTATGACTAATGTCTATAAGAACTTTAACGTTCATGTCCTCTATAATCCAAGTCTTGTTTATACTTTAAGTTGCTTAAATTTAGACTTAAAAAAATTAAAAAGCATAATAAAATTAATATAAATAAAAGTGCCAAGGCCCAGGCTGATAACGAGAATCTGCGGTCATCGACAGGAGGCGGCCGGGGTGACGGCGGAGGGGGCGGCGGGGCAGGAGGACCAGCCTCTATATCCATAACGTGGTCGCGTGACGTAGTAATATCGTCACTACTAGTGACGATATTACTACTCGAGGCGTACTGCTGTTGAATATTTTCAGTAGGGTGCGTTCGACCGCTGTTCGTAGGTCTGCCAGTACCGCCGGCCGCATGTTGCGCTTTGTGTCGCCTGGGCAGTGGCACTGACTCACCGACGTCGTCGTCAGCGGGCAGGGGTCCCACGGTGCCGAAGAACCGTTTGTCGAGGAGCTGGAGCAGTTGCAGCGCGGTCTCGTGCACGGGCGCGCGCGGACAACCCGTGCACATCAGTGTCACGTTGATAATGGCCGCGTAGTGGTCCGACGGGTATTCGCTGTTGATCGAATAATACGAGAACTTAGAACTTTAGATAGGACTTAATTGGCGAGTAATATTCAACATCGCAATCGATATCGTTTCTTTTAGGTTTTAGTACAAGGTACGTAAGTACTAGTAAAAATGACATGAAAATTTATTGGAGGTAAATAAATTTTATGAACCACTTCTTCAAAACGATTTGGCTCGGACGTAAAAGAAATCCCTTCTGGTTCGAGCGTAGTGGTTGCACGCTCGCCCTGTTGTCCAGTGAAGCTGTATAGGCCCCGCGGCCAATAGCGTAGATTATTCACACACACACACGTAAAAAAAATATTAATTAGGTAGGTACCTGCCAATACATATACTACAATAATCTTCGAAGGCATATATAAGCCAAACACTCACCGATAACGGACAAGTTTCGAAGGCAAAAATAGACTTTCGTTGGACCTCAAACAATAAAAAAGAACTCAGCAAATTTTAACTGCCTCAATAAATAGTGTCTGACTGAAACTAGTTTTTTACAGCCGAATCCGAAACCGAGCAGTTTCGGCTGAAACCGAAACTTCCTTTTTTAAGAAAATTATACTTTTATATTCAAGTTTTTATTTTTCATATTTTAACTTGTCGTGTCACATGCGTTTTTTTTTTTATAATATAAGGTATCGGTACAAGTGATTAAAACAAACTAAGTGCATTTTCGTAAAGAAGGTAGGTAATTAAAACACAATTACCTATCAGAGTTCGTGCGGCATATCCACTGTTGACCAGTGATATGTGTTTGTCATCATAGATGCAGTTTATTTTTTTAGGAATGAATTATTTAAACTACAAAATGAAAATCACGCAACGGAAAACACGGGCGAGGGCGACGCGACGTATGAGCGTAATAGGTCAAAGGAACTTATCAGAGTTCGTGCGGCATAACTACTGTTGACCAGTGATATGTAGATGCAGTTTATTTTTTTAGAAATAAATATTTTCAACTACAAAATGAAAATCACACAACGGAAAACACGGGCGAGGGCGATGCAACGTATGAGCGTAATAGGTCAAAGGATCAGACACCAATCCCGCCGGCGAGAACGAAGAGTCCCTTGCTCGCTGGCCGGTGCAGGGCACCACAGCGAGACACCTAATATACGCCTTTCCCCATAGCAACTGTCTAAGTCAAATTTGTTCTTGCTTGAGGCGCCCTTGAGCTAGTTGCCCCCCATGCTCTTCTGGCTCGAGCGTAGTGGTTGCACGCTCGTCCTCTGGTCCGGTGAAGCTGTAAAGGTCCCGCTACCAACAGCATAGATCACTCACACACATACACCCACACGTAATAGGCATGTCGATTTAAAATCGATATTTATACATATACAAAAAATTGTAAAATAAAAATCTTTTATAAAAAAAGGTGCTGGTTGGTGCAGTCGGTTACTTGGCACCGACTTCAAATATTTATTTTTTTGTTTTTTGAAGTCGGTTTACATTATTTTATAAAAGATTTTTATTTTACAATTTTAAGTGACCAGTGAATTATTCTATAGTAGGGTACCTATAGGATTGACGTATTACCCATAATATCTCAATTTACACATGCCTATTGTTTGTCGTTAAGGAGTTCCCTGGTGTATCTTCTAAGTCCAAGGTCCAATGTCAATAAAATTAATATGGGACCACCTTGGAGATATACTGAACCCAATGCAAAAAAAATTATCAAAATCGGTTCACAACTGACGGAAATATAGCTGAACATACATAAAAAAAGCATACATACAACCGAACATAGAACCTCCTCCTTTTTGAAGTCGGTTAAAAATGGGTTGCTTCGAATAGATTTGAAGTACTGCTTGAATTAGTGAATCTATTTAAAAATCTGTAAGCATCGGCCAGGGTCACGACACCTACAATGATAGTTATAATTAAATAAAAGATTTTATAGCAAAACGCAACGAAGATATCTTGCTTAGGTGAGAAGTTCCTATGGCTTCCTTCCGGCTCCGTCATCAGAATCTGGGCACTCTCTAATTGTATAGTACTTATCAATACCAATCCAAGAAGCCTAAACACGGGGGGGGATTAGAATCAATTTACTTAATTATAGGATTATTTACAATTAATAGTTAGTCGCTTAGTAGTTCAGTCGTTTCAACACTCGCCGATTGTTCCCGAAGGGCACCTGAACATCAACGAATTTAGTTTCGGTTTCGGTTCTAGTTTCGACCGATTTTCTGCCAAAGTCGAAACTAAACCGAAACTCCAATTTTGTGCTGAAACTGTCCGAAACCGAAAGTTCGGTCGGACACTATCATTAAATGGATGTACTAATACTACCAGCTATTAAACTGCGTGGTAATGTTAGTATATCGATCAAAGATATTTTGGTTGGCATACAAGCTAACACGACTACCAACAGTTCTAAAACACGCAAATATGAGGACGACTTTTAAAGTGAATTTTAGCACATTAACGGTATGTAATTTGTATGGAACTTTTAATGAATAATTTTAAATATTTTATTTCTTTATTACTTTAATTCTAAGAGTCTCGTTACAAACGAGGTAAAATAATTTCATTATAGAATGTTACTCGATCTTTATAGTTTTAACAACCAATTAACTGTTGATGATCATTAAAATAGAATTCCAGCTGTAAATTATATTTGACTTCGTTGTAATGAAAAAAACCGCCCTTTCTTTGAGGTGCTTACCGCAAGCCAAGTATGGCTTGCGGTAAGCACCTCAAAGAAATAAATTTAAGCATTCATAATTTATGAATACACTGCGAATTATAATTATTTAATTAACCTTTGGAATTATTTATTTTTATTAACCTTTGGAATCTCGAGAATGTAAGCAATTTTCGGTCTCGGCGGCTACGTCTTAAGATGCTGTTTGTATCTATTCTTATGATCTACCATAAGTTAACTTTATTTGCATCCATACATGTTAGTCAGGGTGCATGCAGCTAGGACATTTGCTGCAAGTATGGGATTTGAAACAAGATTTTTAGTATTACACCTTCCCTATAGATGTCGCTATATTAAAAGTATCACTTAAAGAAATCCATAAACTAAAGGTAAAAGTCTGACTTAGTTCGTTTATTTCTGTTCGTGATATTTTTGAACTATATTTTTTCCTATTAACCATTACAGTTTTTATTACACTGTTATTTATTATCTTTTCAATTTAAAATAACAAGTAATATTTTAGTCATTTCAGTAAAAAGTGACTCCTTGTTCTGTGGATTGGTCTTATACTACCCGCAGAAACGAAACGTAGCTGCGTACTACCATGTATAATCTGTATGATTATAATTATTCTTTGAATCCGTGGTTCGAACTTATTTTTTCTTGAAGTAGTTAGAAGTATTTTTTTTCTTTAAAAATTATATCTAACTCGACTTCCGAGCTGTGACTCTAAACTGTGTTACCCATATATTATGTATTCTCTTAAAACATTTATTATCTGCGTGTTATGGACTTCAATTCCGTTCTGATGGAAAGACGTAAACAAACGTGTGTGTGTCAGTGTAAAGTTAAGGGCCTAAATTGTAAAACAAGGTTTTAATAAATTATTTTAGGTAATATAATGGAGTGTTTCATTTCAAAAACGAATTCGGAAACTATTAAATACAAGTCACAGTAAAGTTATATGTCGATATAGGTAACTATAGGCGCAGCATCGATGTATACCTAGTTATAGTATACGAGCGTAACGATTATAGTTATAGTTCTATACATAATAATATTAAGTTGTGCACTCGGTCGGCAGATGGCGGTAGTTCGAGAACCGAGCTGATGACTCTATATCCGTATGTATAATGTAGTCTGTGATGTTATTGTCCAATAGAACGTTGAGCAAGTTACACGTCTATTATTCAAAAATCACCATCAAGCAAACCCAGACCTTATAACAAAGAACATATGTTCCAAACTCGAACCGGATATCAGCGACAAGACCGGCCGGCTAACTGGAATCGGGGCTCGCGGACGCTCGAGAACAACAGAAAACTGATAAGACTCAACTCGTTAGCAAGAAATTTGTGATTTTAAATAAAATTGATTTCATTACGTTTGCTGTGGTCTAAGTTACAACGTAATTACAATGGAAAAATTAGTTGAAGCGTTTAACATAACTGAAACGAATGCGAAGACTGATGAAACACAGATCAATTTGAAAAAGTGTCCAAAAGCCAGATTAACGCGGAATTACGTGGAAACACGTTTAAAATGTATTGAAGCTTATTGGCGTGATGACAAACAAGCTTACATTGAAATAATACGTAGCACACCAAAGGAGATAAAGTGCCATACATCGCGTAAGAACGGTTTTATTAGCATGAAGAAATATATACCAATTTGAAAACTGAGTTAAAGGATTTGCTTCAAACCTACAGTGGACCGTATGAAGAGTGGTTATCATTCCATGATCTATTTCTTACACTCGTACATAATAATCAATCTTTGAAAAATGTTCATAAAATGCATTATTTGCAGACCAGCTTTATTGGCGAAGCGGCATCATTAATAAAACATTTTCATGTGACTGAGGCCAATTATGAACAGGCATGGAACACATTAAAAGGAAGGTACGGTAACAAACGAATAGCTATCAACGCCATTATGAAGAGGTTCTTTTCATAAAAGAAAATGACGGTGAATACTTCAAGTTCTATCAAGAGTTTGTTAGATACTACGTCCGAATGTTTACATCACCTAAACAACTTAAAGGTGAGTACTAGGAATTGGGACCCATCCTTACTGATACGAAGCATGCCTTTTAAGTTTTGTCGTTTGAAGAAAAAAACACAACTAGAACCTTATAGTACTTTTTATTGTTTTTCAAAGTATTCACCACGTAGCTTAATACACTTTTCCATTCGCTCAAACCAGTTATTATAACATTTATTAACATTTATTTCTAAAGTGGGGGTGTTCAAAATGGCTGACTTGAAAGCGTCGACTGCTTCTTCACCGGACTGGAACCTTTGACCACGAAGACTTTTCTTAATTTAAGGAAATGTAAAGAAATCGTTAGGGCTTAGGTCAGGACTGTATGGAGGATGGTCAAGAATTTCTACTTTTTCCTGCTTCAAATACTCAATCGTTTGACGAGCGCTGTGTGAGCTTGCGTTGTCGTGGTGCAGGATGATGCGTCGCTTTAAGTTAGATTTTCGAAGTTCGGCGATGACTTGTGGTAAACAAACTGTGGTATACCACTCTGCGTTAACCGTTGTACGATCTTCAAGTGCAATAGTCGCAACATGGCCGGTTTTTCCAACGAACGTGGCCACCATCTTCTATGAAGTGCTTCGAGAACGAACAACTTTAATCGGCTTTGGCTCGTCTTGAAAGACCCAGATTGTAGATTGTTGTTTGGAATCAGGATCGTAGGCATAGATCCAAGATTCGTCACCACTGATGATGTCGTAGACGTGATTTGACTCTCCTCGGTTGAACCTTTGCAGAGTTTTCTTACACCATCTGACGCGGGCCGCCTTGTGATCGTCGGGAAGCAGATGCGGTATCCAACGGCAAACTAGCTTTCTCACACCAAGCGCTTCATGCAAGATCTTCTGAATGGTTGTCCCTGAGATGCCTAATAGAGCCTCTATCTCTCGAGACGTCACATAACGATCTTCGAGAATTAGTTGTCCCACAGCAATGATGTTATCTTCAGTGAAGGCGGATTTTGGGCGTCCTTCGCGAGATTTGTCACTAACACTAGTATGTCTATCTATCTATCTATCTCTATCTATCTATCTCTATCTATCTATATCATCACGCCAGCTCCCTCGCGGGGTAGGCAGAGAGTACAGAGTTCCAACAGGTTCTTTCCTTACATACCTCTCTGGCTTCCTCCACTCTCATAGTTCGTCTCATACACACTCGCCGGTTATGGAGACTCTTAACTTGCCCTTCAGCTAAGACACGGTCTATTTGGTCATGGTAAGATAGTCCAGGTCTTCCCCGGCACCTACATCCTTCCACTTTCGCATTGTATATCTGTTTTGTCATTCTTTCTTCTGGCATCCTTTCTATATGCCCGAACCAACGGAGCATACCCTTTCTCATCTTTACACCGATACTATCTTTCATACCTACTCGCTTTCTTACTACGCTGTGGCGAATACGGTCGGTCAGCGTGACTCCGCACATCTTCCGCAGAGATCGCATTTCGACCGCATTTATCCTGCTTTCGTTCTCCATCTTACATACCCAACTCTCACTGCCATATAACAGCGTTGGGACAAGCACTCCGTTATGCATGGCCAGCTGCGCCTTTTGGCTTAAGTGCCGGCTCCCAAGTAGCCTTCCCATTGCACCATTCACTCTATTACCTGCAAACTCCTCATTCACTTGCTCCAGCACATCGTTACCAACCACAATCCTTGCATTCGTTCTGGTTTCTTCCCGTTCAAAGACCATAATTTTGGTTTTCTTCACATTCAAATGTAAGACATTGTTCATGCAGTCGTCTCTCATAACTGTGACTAGTGTTTGCAGATCAGTGGCTGTTGGCGCTATCATGAAAAGTTGTATGGAAGTATCGTCATTTTTAGAGCTAGAAGCTTGAAACTTATTTTTTAGGCTGTTGATTCGATATAAAATTCAAATTTTGTAAAAGTTTCACGGGTGTGAAATAACAATAGGGAATAGGGGATGAAAGTTTGTATGGAAATATGTAAGGTTTATGTGAATGTTTTATAAGTTTGCGACAAGAGACAAAATATTAGAGCTATTCTGATGTAACATTTACGGAGGCATTACAAAATGTGAAACTGAAGTTAACGCGAGTAAGAAACTTGCCAAGCACCGCACCGCACACACGCGCGGCGTGGTACGGGAAATATGCCTGAGTGTCCTTCACTGCAAATAGCTCATTAAAGTATTTATATGTATGTGTTTGTAAAACAATTAGCCTAAAAATTTAAAAATGCTAATCAAACACACTATTCCACGCGGGCGAAGTCGCGGGCACAGCTAGTTAATAATATTCGCGCTAGTGCAAAAATAGATAGTGACACGCACAAAGATTGGGAAGAGTATGTGAGTAGTATTTGTGCTGACCCTGAAAATCTACCCTCTCTCGATATATTTCGCAAATTCCTAGAAAGCCTTTTTCGTACATTGGAGCTCACAGAACCATCGAAACAGAAAACAAACCGTGTATTGAGAGGGAGAGAAGTCGTTTCACATTGCAACCAAAGTTGAAAATAACAAGAAATGTCAAATGTGCAATGAAAATCACTCACTCAGCCATTGTAAGACGCTTGGAAAATATTCACCATTTGAGCGAAGTGAATTTATCAAAACAAATAATTTGTGCTACAACTGCCTTGCACCCCAATACTCTGTAAGATATAGTCGCATACCAACATGCTGAAGATTATGCAAAAAACATTATCATTCACTTCTTAATGAAAAAAGAGACAAACACAAATATAAACATACGCGGGCAATTTCGAGAACAAACAAACAAAACAACCTGAAGTGGCACTACATACAAACGTGGAGAAGATTGAAGAACAAGACTTAACAATAGTGACGTCAGATGTTACAACTAAACAAAGCACAGCGTTACTAGCAACAGCAATCGTAAAAGTGAGAACTCAAGACAATCACGTCATTACATTACGGGCGTTAATTGATCAAGGCTCACATGCGAACTTTATAAGTGAACGAGCTGCACAACTTATCAAACCCAAGCGGTGTCCAGTAAAGAGTACAATCGTCGGTGTAGGATCAACACGTGAAGATATAAAACAAATGGTTCAGATCTATCTAGAATCAATATGTGAAGCTTTCCACCTGGAGGTTAGAGCATACATTATGTCGAAGCAACTGACTACCAAAATACCATCCCACACAATAAATACAACCAACTGGCCTCACTTAGAAGGAGTAGTCCTGGCCGATCCAAGCTACTACCAGCCAGGTTCTATTGACTTGCTTTTAGGTGTGAAGAAGTTCCAGAAGAAGAAGTAAACAATCGTTCCGTTTATCTACCACATCATGCCATCGTTCGTACACATAAAGAAACAACTAAAATCAGAGTTGTATTTGACGCATCTTGTAAGGAATATAATGGCGTTTCTTTAAACGACGAGCTTATGTCTGGACCGGTATTGCAAGAAGATGCGGAGTATAATAATCAGATGGCGTATGTTTCAGGTATGCTTCTCTAGTGACATCATGAAAATGTACAGAATGGCTCGTTTGGATGAAAGGGACACAGATTACCACAGAGTACTTTGGCGAGGCAAAGATAAAGGGTCAGAGGTCAAAGATTATAGATTAAAAAAAGGGACGTTTTGTACAGCTTCTGCACCTTACCTTATCATTAAAACATTAATGAAAATTGTACAGGATGAAGGCGATCTGTATCCTAAGCTAGCTAAGATAATTCGTGAAGACTTCTACGTAGATGATTTGACGTCAGGTTGTGATAAAACAGAATAACCGATCCGAGTCAGTAAACAAATCATAGCTATTTTACATAGAGGTGGTTTTGAACTACAAAAATGGGCTTCCAATGACACCGAGTTCATCAAATCAACTAAAGCCCTTGGTATATCATGGAACCTTTGAGAAGATGAATTTCGTTATCAATTACAGCTGGAGCCTATCTCAACAGATATTACAACCATACGGTCATACTGTCAACCAAGCTCTCTAAGGACGAGTCCCTAATAACGAGATAAAAAACTTCTAATTTGTGTGCCTTACCAACTAAAGAGTAGTTTTAGTATTTCAGTTTTTTTTTCATTAGTATTGTTAACAAGATTTTTTACAAGTTTTACAACACAATTAAGTTAGAAGGAAGTGTATTTAGTTCAAATAGATTCTTTCAAAACGTATTGCAATAAGGTTATAGAATATTTTATATAAAATATAGTTACTTAGAACATAATGCAAGCTGCATTTCTGAATTATATGCAGTTAGTTTTTCATTTGTTTATGTATTTACTTTTGTTTCGAAAAGGTCTTAAAGCCCTTTTGGTGGGTGGTATGTTTGTATCTATACTTATGTAAATCGTTAACTTTATTTGCAGCCATACATGTTAGCGTCCAATATATTGTTGAGCAAGTTACACGTGTCTTTTATTCAAAAATCACCATCAAGCAAACCCAGACCTTATTACTAAGAACAGATATTATTTCACCGGCGGTGATGGGAGAACTCAATGCGGCGATGATGGACCGGTGCATAAGGAAGCTGCATGCTCATACTATGTCTGCACTTCCTTACGAAGTGCAGACAGAGCTATCAGTACACTATAGTGATATAAAAACGCTCGAGTCGGCGCTTAAACGCTCGCGTCTTCTACGCGCTTCAACGCTCGTAAGCGTCGACTCAGCGCTAAACGCTCGACTTTAGCGATCATTTTTACAACACTAGTACACCAGCATACCTTAATGTACCAGCGAGCCGGCTATTACGCAGATTATTGCAGGACTATATGCCGGCGTTTAATATGTTTGACTCGGTCTAAAGACTTGTTTTCTCAAAGCTAAGCCTCTCTATTGCCGTTGATTATAACTCATTTGCTGCTTTGCAAATGACGACAACATACATACTTGTATTTGGGTTACCAACTTTGCTCCGAACCAAAATGTGTGATATTTTAAAGATCGCATAAATCTCTTCTTCTTCTTTTGGTTTGCAGATTTAGTAATGTACACCAGAAGACTTCCGAAAGCCCATCGCCCCCGTGGTTCATACGGAACGTCGATCTCCATTCCAATCTCGGTCTTGCACCTATGCGCGCATATATTAAGATATTCCGCGAACGCATCTAATAATCGGTACCACCAAATCCCGTCCTATCAGCCACTACCTCCGTCCGCGTCATGCTCTCATTGACCCTCCCGACATCCTTAATTCCCTTTATTTCGGATACAGATACTGCATACAGGATCAGACACCGACTTCGCCGGCGAGGTCGAAAAATTTCTTCCTCGCCGGCCGGTGGAGAGCACCACGGCGAGACACCTAGTGTATCCTAGGGATAGGGTGTATACCCTCCCTCATAGCGACTGCCCAAGCTTAGGCTGTTCCTCCTTGATGCGCCCTTGAGCTAGTGTACCCTTGCTCTTCTATCTCGAGCGTAGTGGTTGCAGGCTCGCTCTTTTATTCGGTGAAGATATAGAGGTCCCACGGCCAACAACATAGGTCATTCACACACCACATTACAAATTTTAAATCGAATAGGAGAATTTAAGAAGACTTTCTAAAACATCGAATCATTTATTCCTTAAAATAAGTAGAAAAGTGCATAATGACGTCTTATTGAACAGCAAGATTTACCCTAAAGAAACAATTTATTACATAACATCTCTTTTGTTTGAACATATAAAAGTGGACAAGGGTATATCGTCATACAAATATAACTACATGCAAGTTAGTTACATATTATTTAGATCGGACATTTCCCGCTTTCAAAACCTACGTTGCAGCTCTACGGCCATTCAATTCGGTCACGGTCTCAGGACTTTGAGGAATGTTTTCCCACGAACGAACTTCTGACAACGGTTTATTACGAAGCGGCACTTAATTAAAATAGTGATGTTCAAGTTTTTGTTGACGTTTTTCACAAAGCCCTCTAAGGACGAGTCTCTAATAACGAGATAAAAAACTTACGCTATCTACACACCTATAAATAGGTATTGTTTAACAACTATATTTCGATTACAAACATTGTTTGTGGTTGCTCAAATAAATATAATGTTGGTTAGGTTGAGTAAAATTATTGAACGGAGAATGCGCGTGAAGTCCGATGGAATGTTGTGCGAGGCACAAGGGGGTTTCAGGTCTGGAAGAGGATGTTCGGATCAAGTCTTCTCACTCCGCAACATCGTAGAGAAGCATCTGGCAGTGGGCCGGAAGGTTTTCTGCGGTTTTGTAGATCTGGAGAAGGCATTTGACAGAGTTGTGCGAAAGAGACTTTGGGACATTTTGCCAGAGTATGGTATAGATGGCACTCTGTTGCGAGCCGTCCAGTCCACTTATGTGGACTGCAAGGCATGCGTACGGGTGGGTGGTAACAGGTCACCCTGGTTTGACGTTAAAATCGGCGTCAAGCAGGGTTGCGTGTTGTCCGCTAGACTGTTTATAATATATCTGGACAAAAGTCTTCAAAGACTGAAAGCGATGAATGAAGGTGTACAAATGGGTGACTTAGTGGTAAACCATCTACTTTATGCAGATGACGCGGTTTTAATAGCGCCAACAGCCACTGATCTGCAAACACTAGTCACAGTTATGAAAGACGACTGCATGATCAATGGCTTACACTTGAATGTGAAGAAAACCAAGATTATGGTTTTTGAAAGGGAAGAAACCAGAACGAATGTAAGGATTGTGGTTGGTAACGATGTGCTGGAGCAAGTGAATGAGTTTGTATATCTTGGATGCGCCTTCAGTAAGGATGGGAAATACACCGCTGACATAGAGAGAAGAGTGAGTGCAGGGAACAGAGTGAATGGTGCGATGGGAAAGCTACTCGGGAGCCGGCACTTAAGCCATAAGGCGCAGCTGGCCATACATAACGGAGTTCTTGTCCCAACGCTGTTATATGGTAGCGAGAGCTGGGTATGTAAGAAGGAGAATGAAAGTCGGATAAATGCGGTAGAAATGCGAGCTCTGCGGAAGATGTGCGGAGTGAAGCTGACCGACCGCATAAGCAACAACATAGTAAGACAGCGAGTAGGTATGAAAGATAGTATCGGTGTAAAGATGAGAAAGGGCATGCTCCGTTGGTTCGGGCATATAGAAAGAATGCCAGAGGAAAGAATGACAAAACAGATATACAATGTGAAAGTGGAAGGATGCAGGTACCGGGGAAGACCTAGACTATCTTACCACGACCAAATAAACCGAGTCTTATCTGATGGAAAAGTCAAGAGTCTCCGTAACCGGCGAGCGTGTATGAGACGAACTATGAGAGTCGAGGAAGCCAGAGAGGTATGTAAGGAAAGAACCTGTTGGAACTCTGTACTCTCTGCCTACCCCGCAAGGGATCTGGCGTGAGGTTATAGATAGATAGATAGATAGATAGGTTGAGTAAATATAATGTTACCAAGAGTCAGTGCATGATCTTTGAGACCGACTCCAAGTGTCCTGTATCAGTTCCACCCATCAAACTATATGGAGTTCCGTTGGTCAGGGTCAACAATTTTAAGTACCTTGGACATTTAATAACCGTGGGTCTCAAAGATGAGAAGATATTGAGAGGGAGCGGAGGGCGTTATCAGTCAGAGCTAATATGATAGACCGCAGGTTTGCACGTTGTTCCATACCAGTAAAAATAACACTTTTCAGAGAGTTTTGTAAATCCTTTTACACGTGCAGCCTGTGGGTGAATTACACTCAAAGAGCATATCGAGCCCTCAGAGTCCAATATAATAACGCTTTCAGAGCGCTGATGGGGTTGCCACGATACTGCAGTGCCTCAGGCATGTTTGCCAACGTGCGTGTCGACTGCTTTCATACAATTATGCGTAAGCGAGCCACGTCGCTAATCCGCAAATTTCGAGGCAGCTCCAACAGGTTGCTGGAAATGATAGCGGGCAGATATGACTGCCCCTATGTTACACACTGTTGTGTATTACATGTTCGCCTGCAGTCGTGAATATTAAACTGTAAATACTAAAACTAGCGTAAGAAAATTGTAATTACTAACAACTGGGATTAAATATGGTGGAACTTGCGTCCGGGACGCTTTTTGGGTCCTCGCAAATCTTTGCTGGAAGACCGGTAGAGTCCCTACAGATTGGCGTCCGCGCAGTCATAGTACCCTTGTATAAAGGCAAGGGCTCACAATATGACTGCGCCAATTACAGGGCCATCAGTTTGATCAGCTTGGCAGCTAAGGTGTATGGTAAAATTATTGAACGGAGAATGCGCGAGAAGTCCGATGGAGTGTTGTGTGAGGCACAGGGAGGTTTCAGATATGGAAGAGGATGTTCGGATCAAGTTTTCTCCCTCCGCAACATCGTAGAAAAGCATCTGGCAGTAGGCCGGAAGGTTTCCTGCGGTTTTGTGGACCTGGAGAAGGCGTTTGATAGAGTCGTGCGAAAGAGACTTTGGGACATTTTGCCAGAGTATGGTATAAACGGCACCCTGTTGCGAGCCGTCCAGTCCACCTACGTGGACAGCAAGGCATGCATACGGGTGGGTGGTAACATGTCACCTTGGTTTGACGTTAAAATCGGCGTCAAGTAGGGTTGCGTGTTGTCCGCTAGACTGTTTATAGTGTATCTGAAGATACACTATAAACAGAACGGGAAGAAACCAGAACATTCGTTCTGGTTTGTGGTTGGTAACGATGTGCTGGAGCAAGTGAATGAGTTTGTATATCTTGGATGCGCCTTTAGTAAGGATGGAAAATACACCGCTGATATAGAGAGAAGAGTGAATAATATAATAATAATAATAATATAATCATTTATTTCTCCTCATAAAAAATACAAATTTTAAAATTGTAATGCTACAAAATTCAAATAATGTGAGGAGCTGGTGTCTGAAGTAGGTAGGAATATACCTGTAATACAGATCACCAGGGCCTCACCCCATAAGACCATAACAAAAAAAAAAATTAAATAAATTTACAACGATATAACCAATTCCGTAATTAAAAATAATTATAAAACATAAAGGAGGTAGAATAAATAGTAATTTCTAACAAAGGATGCCTCAAGACAATGTATGTGTCCATATTTGTGTGAGTGCGTAAGAGTAAGTGAATGTGTGGTGTGAGTGTTAAGCGTGTAGTTTGGTGTATGGTACAAGAAAAAAAAAATATATGTATATATATATTTTGAAATGTTTTTAGCAACTATTAATAAAATTATTTCAATTTTCAATTTAAAATATATCTCAATAATATGTTATTTTTTCAATTTTTAAATTATATTTTTAATTTAATATATTATTATTATGCTTTTAAACGAATACGAATTTATGTTAGGATTAGTAAATGTTTTACTTAAGCAGGCTTTCCGTAAAACTATAATCTAGTTTTTTCAACCAATTCTGAACAACCGATTTACATTTTATTTTTGGAAGAGAATAAATCGACAATACCCTATTTATTTTATTATATAAGTTACTGCTTTGGTAGCAAAAAAAGCGGCGTGAAAAACTGGTTCTGAGTGTGGGTTTAATACAAACTTTATCTTTTCTTCTAACATTTTTAATTTTTTCGGGTTCGAACACTGTCAGGGAATGCTTTTTAACTATCGTGTTAAGTATAAAAAGCTGACGAACCGTAAGCACTTCCCATTTTTTATATAGCTCGGTTGTAGAATAGTAAAATGGAAGAAAAAGACTGACTTTAAGGAGCGCTCTTTGGGCTCTTTCAAGCTTCATAAAATGCGTCTTGGATGCTCCGCCCCAAGAAGTAATACAATAAGTAAGCTGTGACTGGCAAAGCGCATAATAAACTGTTTTCATCAAGTCCTTAACAGCAACATGTCTAAGGTTTTTGAAGATTGCAATAAGTTTACGAATTCTGGATGTCAATAAATCTATATGGTTTTGGAAGTTTAGTTTGCTATCGATCATGATGCCTAGGTATTTAATGGTCGTAGTATTCTGTAACTTAGGGCAAGAACAGGTAGGATTAATAGGATTAGCACAAGAATGCGATATAATATAAAGACAACTATCCAAATTATTCGCATCCCTCAAAGAAAATGTCATGTATTTTGTTTTTTCTACATTAAGGGTCAATAGATTTTCTCGTAACCACTTCGTCACTACATTAAAACCCAACTGAGCATTCAAAAAAACTTCTTCCCATGTATTACCACTAAATAGTATGACTGTATCATCAGCAAATGTGATAATTTTAGCATTGGGTAACTTTAATTGACACAACTCGTTTATATAAACCAAGAACAAGGTTGGACCCAGTATACTTCCTTGGGGAACTCCATACTGGACTGAACGTTCGTTGCTCATGAAATTGTCTATTTTTACAAATTGTTTACGTTGAGTCAGATAATCTTGAAAGAGTTTCAACTGGTTGTCCCTTATACCAAACCGTTCCAGTTTTTTTATAAGGATTTGAACAGAGACCGTATTAAAAGCTTTAGCCAGGTCCAAAAATATTGCGACTGTTTTCTTTTTATCGTCAATATTTGTAACTATAAAGTTAGTCAGTTCATGAACAGCATCAGAGGTGGACTTCTTCTCTCTAAAACCAAATTGCGCTGGTGATAATAGATTATTAGTTTCTAGATAGTTAGTTAATCTTTTATTCAAGACACGCTCCAAGACTTTTGAAATTGTAGGGAGGATAGAAATAGGTCTATAATTTGTGACACAGTCTCTGTCCCCACCCTTATGGATCGGGACGATTCTAGATATTTTGTATATTCCAGGAAATATTCCAGTTGAAAGGGACAAGTTGCAGATACAAGTTATGAGTGGAGTTAAAACGTTTATATTTTCTTTTAAGATATTTGCTGGTATCATGTCTACTCCAACAGCGCAGTCACCCTTTAAGTCTGTTATAAGCGCTTTAATTTCATGATCATTAGTAGGTATGAGGTAAAATGAGTGGGACCGAGACGCGCCTGTTTGTGGTTGATGTTGTAAAAGATTGCTAGATATATTCTCCGCCAAAGTTTTTCCTATGTTAGCAAAATATTCGTTTACATTATTTATTGACTGCTGTGGGTTCATTTTACATATTAGTTTAGAAGAGGTTTCTTTTGCTTTGTCAGTATGAGTTACCTTTTTGATAACTTTCCACAGTTGTTTATTGTTAGTACCGGCACTTCGAAGCTGCAATTTTTCGTAATCTCTTTTAACCTTTTTTACCAAATTTGAGCAAAAGTTTCTATATCTTTTGTACGTAGTTTTTAAAGTATCGTTATTTGGGTCTTTTTTATGTTTCTTATACAGATTATCCCGGTTTTTGAGACAACGCAATATTCCCAGCGTTATCCACGGCTTTATTATACATTTGCGTCTAGACGTTTTAATTTGTTTAGAGTTTTCTAGAATTACCTTTTGCAATATATCTTGAAGTAATTCCGCGGCCTTGTTTGCATCATTTAATTTATATAAGGAACTAAAATCTGTATTATTTATAACTCTAGTTAGCTCTATATAGTTGATCCGATTTATAACTTGGGCGGGTTTAGTTATAAGTGATGTTGTAATTGAAAGAACGACACTGTAATGGTCTGTAAGTGAAGTTTGAAGTACTAAGCATCGAGCTTCTAACTTCGTTTTTAAAAGCATATGATCAAGACACGTCTTATCATGAGTAGGGAAAGTATGTGCCGGTAAAATACCATGGGCTGCCACCATATCTAGGTATGTTGATGAATTAGTATCCGTGCTGTTTATCTTGATATCTATATTTATGTCGCCGAGTATTATAATGTTTTGAGTTGAGGAATATTGCAAAAGTAAACTGTTTAGAGACTGAATAAAGTTATTAATATTCCTGTATCTCGGTGGCCTATAAACAGCGAGGGCTACTGTATTG
This sequence comes from Phalera bucephala, assembly GCA_905147815.2. NCBI lineage: Eukaryota > Metazoa > Arthropoda > Insecta > Lepidoptera > Notodontidae > Phalera > Phalera bucephala. Next base: position 1,123,803 of record LR990609.1, on the reverse strand, counting down.
TTATTAATTTTTATAAGTAGGCAATTAGCATCAGTCAAGGGGGGTTCTTCAACCGTTAAGTGTAAGTCTGCTTTATAATACACAACGACTCCATCATTTTGCGAAAGATTGCAAGTCGTCACAAAAAAATTGTAACCACCTATATGTGGTATGTTATGACCTGATTGCAGCCAACATTCAGTCAATATAAGGCAGTCCCAACATGTCCGGGTTCTAACAAGGATCGGCAGCAATCCGGTAAAATTACAGTTTAAACTTCTTATATTTTGTTGGAATATATTAAAAGATCTTTCTGACTTAGTTAATAAAGACTCACAATCTTCCACATCACAGATGGATGCTTCAGCAATATTAAAAGAATCAATATCTTTTTGTATACTTAATGAATCGAATTTAGGTTAGAGAAAAAATACCTAGTACACAAATTAATAAGATAGTACTTACTATTTTTACTTAATAGTATATTCACATTATTAGACATAAAAGGGTAATTAAGAGTTATATTCAATTTATTAATTGCATTTTGGTTGCTTGAACAACGATTAGTCTGATTTTGAATTGTTTCATATATATGTAATAGTTGATTTTGATCATGTGCAATTTGATATATGTTTAAGGGTGTGTATAAAAGTTGCCAGATATAACAACAATTATTGTGTAAATTATAACAGTTATCAAGTATGTGAGGCATTAAACGTATTGACAGAAAAGATGTTGTGTTAGCTAAATTTAAAAGTAAGAAATAATGTAATAAACATGCAATTGACTCAAAAAACAATAATATTTTGACGTGAAGATTGTCTAGTCACGAGGACTTTTTGAGTTTTTCAATATACTCCTCACTGTCAATATGCAAACGAGGTTCGCTAGTTTTACGCCTTAGGTATACTTTGCCGTAGGATGTCCAGCAACTATCATAGTTATGGTTTTTTGCAAACATCCTAGCTAGGTAGTGTAAGCGTCTTGTTTTTGCTGTAAGGGATTCCCCAATGAAAATCTGTTTAGGAGGTCCCTCTAGGTTTAAGATCGCAGAACTTAGTTTTTTATTACCATTTGTCTCCTTATTGTAAGCCCTCGCTGATTTTATGACGTTTTCTTTCTTCAACGTGGTATTGAATTCTACTATGACAGGACCAGCAGGCTTATCTTTTAATTTCAGCCGGTACACATCACGAATATCCGAGTCAACGATAGGTACGTTTATAACAGAGCCAATATTTTTCGTTAATTCGATCAGTTCTTCCTTATTTTCTGATTTCATGAGGGGTACATTTTTAACCTCTATTGAAGTAGCCCGCGAGTTTCTGTCTAATTGCTCAATTTTCGCTTCCAAATTCTTAATGTGCTTTATATTCTGCCGATTTTCTTGTTGAAGTTCTGTCCAAGAGCGTGCTCGTCGCGACCCCTGCCAGTCATTATGGCTGCAATCTTGGACCGAAGACGTACCGCAGTGCGGGCTAGGGCGTCCCCCCGAGGCGACGCGTACCGGCCCGCCCCCGTCGGTACGAATATAGGTGGAAGCGGCGATGGGGGCCGCCACCCATCACGCCGGGCCCGAACTGGCGAGTCGTGGGGTGCAGAGTGCCGAATAGGCACTTGGAATGTAAGAGGTGGTATGGAAGATAAGATGCATGAGGTGATTGATGTAATGAAAGAGAGACGCCTGGATGCTCTGTGTGTAACAGAGACTAAGCGGAGGGGCAGTGAAACCTGTGATCTTCCTGATGGAACGATGGCTCTGTGGTCTGGTGTACCGCAGAGCAGTCGTGCAAGCATGGGGGTGGGTATCTTGCTGTCCCGTCGCCTGGCCTCTGGAGTGAGAGATTATGGCCTGTGCGATGCGAGACTTCTCTGGGTCCGTTTAAAACTGGGTGTCACTAGAGTATTTTTGGTCGCAGCGTATGCTCCCTTAAGCTCGTCGACACCCCAGGACCTTGAGAAGTTTTGGGATAATGTCAGGGAAGTTCTGGATTTGGCTGAGGCTAACGAGAAGGTGATTCTGTGTGGCGATCTGAACGGATGGGTAGGAACCAGGCGGCAAACTTGCGACGCTGCTCTGGGTCCTTATGGTGATAAGAGAGTGAACGATGCAGGTAAGCTCATTGTAGATGTTTGTTTGGAAAGGGGTCTCCTTGTGTCTAATACGATATTCCAGCATAAGGACATACATATGTATACGTGGAGAAGGAATGAACAAAAAAGCATGATAGATCTGATCCTGGTTGATAACCGTCTCCGAAGCAAACTACAAGATACGCGTGCGTATAGAGGCCCCACTCTGGAATCAGACCACTATCTCGTAGTTGCGCGGTTTAGTGGTCTGTTCAGGAAGTGGAGGCACTGGCGAGAGCGTATCCCCTTCGGAGACCTTGAAAGATTAAAGGTTGAAAAGTTGCAAGATGAGAGCGTGAGGAGAATGTATGAAGACAGAGTCCGGGACAAGCTTTTGACAGCAGGCTCTTCGGACTCAAATGTAGATGAATGCTGGAATAGCCTGAAAGAGAGTTTGGTGGAATCCGCGAAAGAAGTATGTGGTTGCTCAAAGAAGCATATTACAGCAAAAGGTGATGCATGGTGGGATGCGGAGTTGCAAAGCTCCGTAGAAAGTAAGAAGAAAGCGTGGCAGGACTATGTATCTTCTTTGAACCTGAATGCCAGTATGACAGAGATGAGGAAAGAAATATACCGGCAATGCAAGAATGCCACTATAACTTTAGTGAAAGAAAAGCGTGAAAGAGCCAGTATGATTGAGGAGGAGAGGCTGGCGAAGAACTTCGAGAACAACACCAAACTCTTTTGGAGCAAGGTGAGAAAGGCTCGAGGTGATTCGTCAGGCTCCAGAATGGAAAGAATAAAATCTAAAGATGGTGACATTCTTGCAGACACACAAGCTGTGCTAAACCGGTGGAGTGAATATTTTGGAGAAATGTATGGAGATGACCCGGATGCTGATGCCGCAGACGTGCCTAAAGGCGAGACTGCGGCACCAGAATCAACGGAGGACATCACTATGGAAGAAGTTGAATGGGCGATAGGAAGTATGAAAAACGGTAAAGCTGCGGGAGTAGACATGATATCTGCCGAGATGATCAAATATGGTGGAACTTGCGTCCGGGACGCTTTCCGGGCCCTTGCAAACCTTTGCTGGAGGACAGGTAGAGTCCCTACAGATTGGCGCCGCGCAGTCATAGTACCCTTGTATAAAGGCAAGGGTTCACAATATGACTGCGCCAATTACAGAGCCATCAGTTTGATCAGCTTGGCAGCCAAGGTGTACGGTAAAATTATTGAACGGAGAATGCGCGTGAAGTCCGATGGAATGTTGTGCGAGGCACAAGGGGGTTTCAGGTCTGGAAGAGGATGTTCGGATCAAGTCTTCTCACTCCGCAACATCGTAGAGAAGCATCTGGCAGTGGGCCGGAAGGTTTTCTGCGGTTTTGTAGATCTGGAGAAGGCATTTGACAGAGTTGTGCGAAAGAGACTTTGGGACATTTTGCCAGAGTATGGTATAGATGGCACTCTGTTGCGAGCCGTCCAGTCCACTTATGTGGACTGCAAGGCATGCTTACGGGTGGGTGGTAACAGGTCACCCTGGTTTGACGTTAAAATCGGCGTCAAGCAGGGTTGCGTGTTGTCCGCTAGACTGTTTATAATATATCTGGACAAAAGTCTTCAAAGACTGAAAGCGATGAATGAAGGTGTACAAATGGGTGACTTAGTGGTAAACCATCTACTTTATGCAGATGACGCGGTTTTAATAGCGCCAACAGCCACTGATCTGCAAACACTAGTCACAGTTATGAAAGACGACTGCATGATCAATGGCTTACACTTGAATGTGAATAAAACCAAGATTATGGTTTTTAAAGGGAAGAAACCAGAACGAATGTAAGGATTGTGGTTGGTAACGATGTGCTGGAGCAAGTGAATGAGTTTGTATATCTTGGATGCGCCTTCAGTAAGGATGGGAAATACACCGCTGACATAGAGAGAAGAGTGAGTGCAGGGAACAGAGTGAATGGTGCGATGGGAAAGCTTCTCGGGAGCCGGCACTTAAGCCATAAGGCGCAGCTGGCCATACATAACGGAGTTCTTGTCCCAACGCTGTTATATGGTAGCGAGAGCTGGGTATGTAAGAAGGAGAACGAAAGCAGGATAAATGCGGTCGAAATGCGATATCTGCGGAAGATGTGCGGAGTCACGCTGACCGACCGTATTCGCAACAGCGTAGTAATAAAGCGAGTAGGTGTGAAGGATAGTATCGGTGTAAAGATGAGAAAGGGTATGCTCCGTTGGTTCGGGCATATAGAAAAAATGCCAGAAGAAAGAATGACAAAACAGATATACAATGCGAAAGTGGAAGGATGCAGGTGCCGGGGAAGACCTAGACTATCTTACCACGACCAAATAAACCGAGTCTTATCTGATGGAAAAGTCAAGAGTCTCCGTAACTGGCGAGTGTGTATGAGACGAACTATGAGAGTGGAGGAAGCCAGAGAGGTATGTAAGGAAAGAACCTGTTGGAACTCTGTACTCTCTGCCTACCCCGCGAGGGAGCTAGCGTGATGATATAGATAGATAGATGGGCCTAGATGCCTTCAATAAAATGAATTATTATTATTATTAAAATGTATTAGTTCTGTAATACCTAAAACTCAGTGAACTTAATCATACATTGAAGGCTTGAACTAAAATTAACAGCAAAGCATATAAAATCTAAAAATACGTTAGTGCATAACAACACTAATAACTACCGTTTTTAATGAACCTTGTCTTTAATCGTCAGACTAAAATTAGAAACCAAAAGTACCGGAATAGTGCAGAAGTGAAAATATATGAAACACAGTGCAGAAGTACAATACTTTTAAAAACATAACCTAAAAATTAAACTATTTTCAAAGCTTTTATTCGACATCCGAAACAAGTAGTAAGCCAGCGTCATCTATTATAAAGGGACCATACTACTAACACTAGTATTCCATAGATAAACGTTCCCAATCAGTAAGACACATGCGCCGATAGTTCAGCAATAAATTAATAAAGAGCGCTAAAATGTCAAAGCTGAGTTTTGAACCATTAATTTAAATAGTACAAGACTGAAACACACGACGACGCTACTAGTAACAAAACAAAGAATTAAGGTTAAAGATTAAAGTTTTCAAGTTTCCAAATGATGGAGGAAGTTCTGAACGCACTTCGAAACAGACAACGATAAACATATAACGATTCATAAATGTGGAAAATCAGTAACAGATCAAGTAACACAGAATATCAACAAAATATAAAAGCATGAAAAATTGAAAGTAAAGGTAAAAAACCAAGAAAAACGGATTTTTTACACAAACAGATAAGACAACGAAACATCGTATTCTTCAGCATTGAAAATAAGGAAGGAATCGTCGTACAGAGATCTGGAGAACAACATAATCAAGTGGATAGAAGAGTATTTCTCTATTAAACTAGAGCACAGAGACATTCAAGAGGCAAAGAAAATAGGAAAAAAGGACAAAGACCTCTGTCAATAATTGTAACCTTCACAACTGTGGGATTAAAGATAAACATTCTTAAACAAAAGAGAGCACTGAAAGATACTCAATATTACATGAAGAAAGACTATCCACAGTATATTTTAGAAAAAAAAGAAAGGAATGGCAACTGCAAATGATCTTAGAAATCATCATTTCAGCCTATACTTGTCCACTGCTGAACATAGGCCTCCCCAATCGCTTTCCAGCGTAACCGGTCCGATGCCACCTGCATCCAACGATTTCCTGCGATTTTCACAAGATCGTCGGTCCATCTGGCAGGCGGTCGTCCTACGCTGCGCTTGCCAATACGTGGTCTCCACTCTAGAATCTTTCTGCCCCAACGCCCGTCCGATCTTCGCGCTATGTGGCCAGCCCATTGCCACTTCAGCATGCTAATCCTAAGGGCTATGTCGGTGACCTTGGTTCTTCTACGAATCTCCTCATTCCTGATTCGATCACGTAGAGAAACGCCGAGCATAGCTCTTTCCATAGCTCGCTGAGCAACTTTGAGCTTTTTTATGAGACCTATTGTAAGAGACCACGTCTCTGATCCATATGTCATCACTGGTAACACACATTGACTAAAAACTTTAGTCTTTAGGCACTGATGTATTTTGGATGAGAAGATGTTGCGCAGTTTCCCGAACGCTGCCCAGCCGAGTTGGATTCGTCGATTGACCTCTCTCTCAAAGTTGGACCTACCTAACCGGACTGCCTGTCCCAGGTAAATGTATTCGTCGACAACTTCAAGAGTAGAGTTCCCAACGGTGAGTGCGGTGGGTACGACATGGACATTAAACATTATTTTTGTTTTGTCCATATTCATTTTAAGACCCACTTGTTGGGATACTCTATTGAGGTCACCGAGCATTCGTCCTAGATCTTCCAGCGACTCCGCCATGACCACAATGTCGTCGGCAAATCGAAGGTGAGTGATGTATTCGCCATTGATGTTGATGCCAAGTCCTTGCCATTCCAAGAGCTTGAAGGCGTCCTCGAAGGTGGCCGTAAACAGTTTCGGAGAAATGACGTCTCCCTGTCTTACTCCTCTTTTTATGGGGATCACCTTCGTGCACTGCCCCTGTACTCGGACTGACATGGTGGCGTTATTATACAAGCACTTCAACACTTCGATGTACCGATAGTCAATGCGGCATCGCTGGAGAGATCTAAGAACCGCCCAAGTCTCGATCGAATCAAAGGCTTTCTCATAGTCCACAAACGCCAAGCATAGTGGCCGATTATACTCCTCAGTCTTCTGTATAACCTGCCGCAGCGTATGTATGTGGTCTATGGTACTAAAACCTTTCCGGAAACCGGCTTGTTCGGGAGGCTGGAAGTCATCAAGCCTTCGTTCGAGACGATTCGTAATGACTCTCGAAAACAACTTATAAACATGGCTCAGCAGTGTGATGGGCCTATAGTTCTTCAATAAGGTGTTATCACCTTTCTTGAAAAACAGCACCACCACACCCCTGTTCCATGCTTCCGGCGTTTTCCCTTCAAGCAAGACGGAATTAAATAGCCTCTGAAGGACTTTAAGTACCGGCGATCCGCCCGCCTTCAGAAGTTCTGCAGTAATTTCGTCTTCACCCGGCGCTTTGTTGTTTTTTAGTTGTTTGAGAGCCATCCTAATTTCGCACAGGCTGATGTCCGGGATATCTTCAGTGCAGTGTCGGGTTAGCTTGGCTCTTGGGTCTTTTACCAAGTCAACAACAGGTTTAGCTACTGAGGTATATAACTGTCCATAGAACCTCTCTATCTCCCTGAGCACCTCTGACCTATTCGACGTTACGTTTCCGTCCTCCATCTTCAGCTTCGTCAACTGGCTCTGCCCAATAGACGCGTCTCTTGCGAACACTTTAGAGCCCTTGTTCTGCTCTATGGTCTCCTCAATACGCCTTGCATTGAAGGACCGTAAGTCGTGTCGCAAGGACTTCAATATCTGTCCATTAAGCTGCCTATAGGACTTAGCATCATCGGAGGTTTGGAGCGTCATGGAACGTCGCTCAGCCATGAGGTTTCGGGTGTAGTCAGATAGTTTTTGAGGCCTATTTTTACGGTGGGTCTTAAAATACTTGGACCCGACCGTATGAACAGTCTCTACCAGCCTGTTGTTGATTTCGTCCACTGATGCGCTGCTGTCTAGCAATTCGAAGCGGTTTGACAATTCGAGTTGAAAGTTCTCGGGGTTTTGGATATATGCATGAGTAGGTCGGAGCGTAGACCTCATCAGACGCGATCTTTCCATTTTGACATTAATATTTAATGTGCCTCTGACCATTCGGTGATCACTGCCGGTTTTTACCCTATGAATCACGGAGACATCATTAAATATTTGTCGCTTGGTGCTCATGATGAAGTCTATCTCATTTTTTGTGGAACCATCAGGGCTCATCCAGGTCCATTTCCTATGAGGCGGCTTCTGGAAGAAAGAGTTCATCATAAAGAGTCCCTCTTTCTCCAGAAATTCGGCCAGCCTCTGACCCCTGGGGTTGCGCTGCCCATATCCAAATTGCCCCACTCTCAACTCATCATCGCCCCGTTGGCCCAGCCGCGCATTGAAGTCACCCATAACTACTGTAAAATGTGCTTTGGAAGTATGTATGGCTCTACTAATGTCCTCATACATAACTTCGACCTCATCATCTGAGTATGCCGAGGTCGGTGCGTAGACCTGTATGACCTTCAGCGAATATCTTTTGGATATTCTGAGTATCAGGTACGCTACCCTGCTCGACACACTAGTGATGGACACAACGTTGTTTATGAGTGACTTGTGGACGATAAATCCGACACCACCTTGGGACTGCTGTTCGCCCTCCCGGTAGTAAAACAAGTTGCCGGATTTTAAGGTTATCGTGTCCTCGCCCTCTCTTCGGACCTCCGATAAACCAACAATACTCCACCGCAACTTGTTTAACTCTTCTTCCAGCTCAACTAGCTTCTCATCTGTCCTCAATGTGCGTGCGTTGTATGTCACCAGGGCCAATTTTCGGTTTTGGTGGTAGCCGAATCTCTGCCGGAGATTCTTAGCACCCCTTGTCCTGTCGTTACCATGGCTGCTACCGTGGCCAGGATGAACAGGACCGCCGGGGACTAGGGGCCTGGTTTTCCTATTTTCTTCCATAATTGGGGGTGTTTGCCATACTCGCCACGCTTGGCAGGCGGGTTGGCGAGCGCAGTTATTGGTCGTCGAAGTGTTAAGGGAACGCTGCTGCCCATTCCCTAGTTTTCCCTTAGTCGCCTTGTACGACACCCGATGGGATGAGATGGGTTGGTCCTATTCTAAGCCGGGAACCACGCGGCGTGAATCTTAGAAATAGAGAAAGACAATATAGTCAAAATGAAATATGATAATTGGTCATAATAAAAACAAACAATAAAAAACTTTAAGCAAAAAATAAATATTTTAAGTCGGTGCTGGTTGCTTTAGTAGATTACTTGGCACCGATTTCAAATATTTATTTTTTGCTTTTAGAAAACGGTTTCCCTTTTTTAAAAACATTTTTATGTTACTATTTTAAGTGATAAGTTTATTAACACGTTAACTGCCAATGAAAAAATTGCCCTTTCTCATTCGGGGCATGGCGGACAATGTTGGGCGACTCTGAAACTTTCCGTTCAGGCCGTGTCAGACAACGTTGACCGCGCGGCAGGCCCGTGTTCGAAATTCTCAGCTGCGCCGACGGACATCGGCACCGAAATAATTAACTTATAAGCTGACCCGCGCGGCCCTCTAGTTTACCCTATATAGCTTGGTTATGGCAAGAGATTTTGAGTTAGAAAAAAAAGATAATTTTTGAGACGCTACCGTAAAATTTAATTTGAATTGATGTTTGTAAGTCTCACAAAAACTCGAGAACGGCTGGCCTCATTTGGGTAGTTTTGGTATTGTAATATTTGTAGAAGTCCAAGGAAAGTTTAAAGGTGAGAAAATATAAAGAAATTGCAAGAAAAGTAGTAAAAACAACTATTTTATTTTTTGGCGGTACTAAGTTCGCCAGGTCAACTAGTAATTCATAAGAAGATCGCAAATCATTTTGCGTTAATTAAATACATCAAATCAAATCATTTCTTTGCGAAAATGGGTACAAAGACAGGATGCTACATTTTATTATTATGTGACGCCATAATATGCCTTTACACATACAAAATATAAAATTATAAGTATAATTTAAGCAATTGAGTCACATTCATTATTCAGTGTAAAATATTTATTTATAATTATAATTATCATCATCATTCATAATTTTTTGTTATGTCAAATAAAATTACGAATACTAATTACCAACTTGTCCAATTATATAAAATTTTATGTCAGATATTATGTATAGATTATGTATGTCAAGTGATATGAAATTAGTTAAAGTATTTAAATATAAATTAATATTAGATTAATGATCCAACATTTCACATCATATCACAGAGGTATTCAGTCACACTGTAGTAGGCTGTATCCTGTGAAAGTCTCAACCTTACACTTAAAGATATTTAAATCTCCTAAATCTAAAACAGTCTTAGGTAAATTGTAATAGACATACAAAAACGCTGTTGTTATACTAGGCATGCCTTTTAAGTTCTGTCGTTTCCATATTTCCCGACAATTTTGAAATTGGAACTGTTCTATATTCGAATGCGTTTAAATTTTGAATCTCAAAACAGTTGAAAGTATTAGGATTAATGCTATTGTTTAGTCACAGCGTCGATTGGAATCTGTCAGTTTACGTACGGAAATGAATCTTTCTAAGGAAAATGTTCGTGCAATAATTTTCTACAACTTTAGAAGAGGCCTGACACGGTTTTAGTGTTTTAAAGAGCCAACATCTGTGTTCAGTGATGAAGCCCCGTGTCTGCGGACTGTCGAACGCTGGTATTTAGAATTCCAGCGTGGGCATACTAGTGTTAGTGACAAATCTCGCGAAGGACGCCCAAAATCCGCCTTCACTGAAGATAACATCATTGCTGTGGGACAACTAATTCTCGAAGATCGTCATGTGACGTATCGAGAGATAGAGGCTCTATTAGGCATCTCAGGGACAACCATTCAGAAGATCTTGCATGAAGCGCTTGGTGTGAGAAAGCTAGTTTGCCGTTGGATACCGAATCTACTTTTCGACGATCACAAGGCGGCCCGCGTCAGATGGTGTAAGAAAACTCTGCAAACGTTCAACCGAGGAGAGTCAAATCACGTCTACGACATCATCAGTGGTGATGAATCTTGGATCTATGCCTACGATCCTGATTCCAAACAACAATATAAAATCTGGGTCTTTCAAGACGAGCCAAAGCCGACTAAAGTTGTTCGTTCTCGAAGCACTTCAAAGAAGATGGTGGCCACGTTCGTTGGAAGAACCGGCCATGTTGCGACTATTGCACTTTAAGATCTTAGAACGGTTAACGCAGAGTGGTATACAACAGTTTGTTTACCACAAGTCATCGCCGAACTTCGAAAATCTAACTTAAAGCGACGCATCATCCTGCACCACGACAACGCAAGCTCACACAGCGCTCGTCAAACGATTGAGTATTTGAAGCAGGAAAAAGTAGAAATTCTTGACCATCCTCCATACAGTCCTGACCTAAGCCCTAACGATTTCTTTACATTTCCTTAAATTAAGAAAAGTCTTCGTGGTCAAAGGCTTTCAAGTCAGCCATTTTGAACACCCCCATTTTTAACTTTAGAGTGGAATAAATGTTATAATAACTGGTTTAAGCGAATGGAAAAGTGTATTAAGTTACGTGGTGAATACTTTGAAAAACATTAAAAAGTACTATAAGGTTCTAGTTGTGTTTTTTCTTCAAACGACAAAACTTACAAGGCATGCCTCGTACATAGCTGTTTTATGTGACAGACAACAGATTTTGAAGGTCTGCCGTTTACTTTTATAATTGCATACATGCTTATATTTCTTTTTATAAATATTATTAACTCATACATATATAGACAAGCCATTGTTAAGTTCTTGAAGTAGGGTTTACAGCTATCTGTTTGCTTGAGTTTACAAATAGCTCGTATGAGTCTTTTTTGAGCTATAATTACTTGTTCCAAAGTGTATGGTAAAATTATTGAACGGAGAATGCGCGTGAAGTCCGATGGAATGTTGTGCGAGGCACAAGGGGGTTTCAGGTCTGGAAGAGGATGTTCGGATCAAGTCTTCGCACTCCGCAACATCGAAGAGAAGCATCTGGCAGTGGGGCGGAAGGTTGTCTGCGGTTTTGTAGATCTGGAGAAGGCATTTGACAGAGTTGTGCGAAAGAGTTTCTCTACGCGATCGAATCAGGAATGAGGAGATTCGTAGAAGAACCAAGGTCACCGACATAGCCGTTAAGATTAGCAAGCTGAAGTGGCAATGGGCGGGCCACATAGCGCGTAGATCGGACGGGCGTTGGGGCAGAAAGATTCTAGAGTGGAGACCACGTATTGGCAAGCGCAGTGTGGGAAGACCGCCTGCCAGATGGACCGACGATCTTGTGAAAATCACAGGAAGTCGTTGGATGCAGGTGGCATCGGACCGGTTACGCTGGAAAGTGATTGGGGAGGCCTATGTTCAGCAGTGGACAAGTATAGGCTGAGATGATGATGATGATGTGCGAAAGAGACTTTGGGACATTTTGCCAGAGTATGGTATAGATGGCACTCTGTTGCGAGCCGTCCAGTCCACTTATGTGGACTGCAAGGCATGCGTACGGGTGGGTGGTAACAGGTCACCCTGGTTTGACGTTAAAATCGGCGTCAAGCAGGGTTGCGTGTTGTCCGCTAGACTGTTTATAATATATCTGGACAAAAGTCTTCAAAGACTGAAAGCGATGAATGAAGGTGTACAAATGGGTGACTTAGTGGTAAACCATCTACTTTATGCAGATGACGCGGTTTTAATAGCGCCAACAGCCACTGATCTGCAAACACTAGTCACAGTTATGAAAGACGACTGCATGATCAATGGCTTACACTTGAATGTGAAGAAAACCAAGATTATGGTTTTTAAAGGGAAGAAACCAGAACGAATGTAAGGATTGTGGTTGGTAACGATGTGCTGGAGCAAGTGAATGAGTTTGTATATCTTGGATGCGCCTTCAGTAAGGATGGGAAATACACCGCTGACATAGAGAGAAGAGTGAGTGCAGGGAACAGAGTGAATGGTGCGATGGGAAAGCTTCTCGGGAGCCGGCACTTAAGCCATAAGGCGCAGCTGGCCATACATAACGGAGTTCTTGTCCCAACGCTGTTATATGGTAGCGAGAGCTGGGTATGTAAGAAGGAGAATGAAAGTAGGATAAATGCGGTAGAAATGCGAGCTCTGCGGAAGATGTGCGGAGTGAAGCTGACCGACCGCATTAGCAACAGCGTAGTAAGACAGCGAGTAGGTATGAAAGATAGTATCGGTGTAAAGATGAGAAAGGGCATGCTCCGTTGGTTCGGGCATATAGAAAGAATGCCAGAGGAAAGAATGACAAAACAGATATACAATGTGAAAGTGGAAGGATGCAGGTACCGGGGAAGACCTAGACTATCTTACCACGACCAAATAAACCGAGTCTTATCTGATGGAAAAGTCAAGAGTCTCCGTAACCGGCGAGCGTGTATGAGACGAACTATGAGAGTCGAGGAAGCCAGAGAAGTATGCAAGGAAAGAACCTGTTGGAACTCTGTACTCTCTGCCTACCCCGCAAGGGATCTGGCGTGAGGTTATGGATGGATGGATGGATGGATGGATAATTACTTGTTCGCTGTTAGTGGAATGACCCCAAAATATTATGCCATATCTTAACAGAGAAGCCACATAGCCATGATAAGCCGTTAATACTGCAGACTGGTCCACAATCTTAGAAAGCATATAGAGTGCATAGGATTGTTGGCTTAATTTTAAACATAAATTCTCAACATGCAACTTCCAAGTCAGTGTTGTCAATATGTAATCCTAAGAACTTTGTTGTTTATACCTCTTGAATCAAATTTCCCCTGTAGGTAACATTTCTGATATTTGTGAGATTATATTTTTAAAAGTCATAATATATGTTTTTCTAAATAAATTTTTAAATTCATTGATGTAAACCATTCTATTATACTTAATAAAGTCCGATTTATTTCATTTTCACGACCTTCCTTATCTTAACCTCTCATAACAACAGTACTGTCATCTGCAAATAAGATTGTTAGGTGACGAGTTATATTTGAAGGTCATTAATATAAATATTGAATAAAAGTAAGCTCTTTTGTGGAACGCCAAATTTTACATCTCTGTAGGCAGATATATACTTTATTTCTTTTGTCGTGAAGGAGTTCCCTGGTGTATTCTCTAAGTCCAAGGTCAAATACCAATGAAATTAAAATAGAGCTAGCTACCTCAGAGTTATACTGAACCCAATGCAAAAAGAATCATCAAAATCGGTTCATAAGCAAAGAAGTTATAAAAAAACTAGACGAATTATAAACCTCCTTTTTGAAAACGGCTAACATACTGCTTAGTTCTATAGTATACGTATAGGATTGACGTAATACCCATAATATCTCAATTTACTCATTCCTATTGATTGTCGTTAAGGAGTTTCCTAGTGTATCTTCTAAATCCAAAGTACAAAGCCAATGAAATGAAAATGGGACCATCTTGAAGCTATACTGAACCCTGCAAAAATACTGCAAAAATTATTATCAAAATCTGTCCACAGTGGACGGAAATATCGCTGAACATACATCCAAAAAAAAAGAAAAAAAAAACATACATACAGACGAACATAGAACCTCCTCCTTTTTGAAGTTGGTTAAAAGAACACTTCCTACCTCACCCGAAAATAACTCCCAACCACAGAGCGATAAAAAAAAATCAAGTCTCTAAAAAGAACAAAACACACCAATCACAGGCTTTGGTCCGAAGGTCAATTAGCATATCAGAAGGAGTCCTGAACCCGGGTATGCTACACTTCTTAGTCAACAAAAATGCTAACAATTACACAAATAACCAATACAACAAAGACAAGAACACATAGCAATCAATTCACTCCTCTCACGAAGATCTCTTATATAAACAAGTTCAAACAAACAACAATAATCATCTTCCAATACGGCTGGTCACCAGGGAGATTATGACCAAAACCCTCCAAAGTTTTATAATAATGGGCGACCTAAATGCAAAAATAAGCCCACCCAGAAACCAAACGGGTATGGAGTAAGAAATCAAAGAGGCCAGAGACTAATAGACTTCGACCTTGAAAATTAACTCGCAATCCTTAACACATTCTTAATAAAAAGGCGGACTTAAAGTGGGCATGGCGCTCGCCAAACAGAGAATATAAAAATGAAATTGACTTTATCCTGTCAAATCAACCGAGTATGGTTCAAAACATTCAAGTGCTAAAGGCCGACTTCTCTTCAGACCATAGACCAGTAAGCAACAATAACACTAACAAACCATTAGAAATACAGATCTAGTTTCAGTAAATGCCAATACTCTACACTGAAGAAAGAAGAGGAAATATCAAGGTATAAAGAGCACATCAGATCTTACCTACCAGACCTACAAGACTGCTCCGCCATCTCTGTGCAAACGTACCACGATAAAATAATAAAAGCTATCTCCCAAACCCTTTAGGCGGTTCGATTAACAAAAAATATAAATATAACTCAAAACGGAGCGCACTTTAACACTTATGAAAAGAAGACGACGAGAACTACCAACAAAACTCGATCAATAAAAAAAGAACTATCTATCACCTCTATACAAAATAATAAGCAAACTTATTAAAACAGCACTATACAAGATATAAAACAAAACCATAGAAAAGTACTTTTAAGGAGGTAACAACATGGATTGACGGACTGACACAAGAAATAAAACACTAAACAATTGCAAAGACATTATAGACGTTGCAACGGAATTTTATAAAAAAATATACAGTGCCAAGGAATGTAAGAGCAAAGGACAGATGAGCACAAATGCTCAAGACTGTTACAAAACAGAATGTAGAGCACAATTCGACGAAAAAAAAATGGTTGAAGCAATCAAAAGTCTAAAAACAGATATAGGTCCTAACTCCGACAACATAACAAATGTAGCTATAAAAATAGCCCACCCTCTACTGGCTCTACCGTTAACCGTTCTGTTCAACCGCGAACTGGAGACTAACGAGACACCTACTCAGTAGTCAGAATCAAACATAATTTTAATATATAAAAAGGAGACCCTCACGACATTGGCAACTACAGGCCAATAAGCTTATTGCCATGCTTGTACAAGCTATTCTCTTCGCTTTTAAATCAAAGAGTAAGCGTTACACTAGAAGCGGAACAAGCCCTGGAACAAACAGGATTTAGAAAGGGTTTCTCGACCGTAGACCACATTCACACTTTTGAACTATTGATGGAAAAATATCCAGTAAGTCAAGAGAGCACTCTACATCGCTTACATACAAAAAAGCTTTCGACACTGTGTTATACTATAGTATCACGGAAACGCTGGAAGACCAGGGTGTAGAAAACGTATACATACAGGTAATTAAAAGCATCTATGGAAACAATACAGGTAGAGTAAAACTTGAACCAAGCCCAAAGGGCCACAAGGGTACAAAATGGGCCCAAGCTTTCCCATCGACAGACGGGTAAAACAAGACCTCAATACGCCGCTTCCTGAACTAATCCCCTAGGGTGTTGGCGACTGCCTGAAGGTTTCTGGTATTAAACCCTTATTCCTTTGCGATAAATAGAGAGCGGTATCATCCGCGAATAAGGCTAGATGCACCTTACTCGAACGAGGAATATCGTTCATGTAATAGCTGAACAGGAGGGGAAGAGAGCTGAGCCTTGTGGGACACCAGCTTGTATGGAGTTCACTCCATACAAGCTGGTCGGAATACCAAGATGGAGCGCGTCATTTCGACGCGATACCGAAAGGCGCAATTCGACAGGAAGATGAGCACGAGTCTGTCCAGAACCTACAATATACTAAATGACAACCACTCACACAATAACTAATTGTCGCATCAAACTGAGAAGTTAAAATTCTAAGAAAAATAGGTACTGTTTTGCACGCTACCCTTACACATATTTCCTACATAGATATAGTCTAGTCGGTCTTGTTTGGGACAGTGTTTGACGAGACGCCTGTTAGAGAGTAGCAAATGGACAACGGTATCGAATGACGTCCAGGACGACATTAACTAGGACGTGGACGTATTGCATGGCGATCACTACGCTAACCGCCCAGCAACGTCTATTCATAATTATATTAACTAGTGGTCGCCCATTGGTCGAAATTAGACCATAATTAATTTAAATTATTAGTTTGAACATTATTGAGGTTCTATTGTCAAAGACTATACTTCTATCATCACAGATTTCGCCAAGAATACACTGTTAATTTGCCTTTAATTGTTTCAAACAAATTATATAAAATTTAAATTAAAAAAAAAATCATTAAAGATTACCTTTTTTATTTTTTTTATTGTAACATGAAACCATGCGCTAAAGAAAATGCTATCCATTGAACTTGACATACATATTTCGATAACTTAATTAATGATACAAAACTTCTTTGTAAGCGATGTTTTTTGTAAAAACTCTTTTATCGTTTGCTGGTTATGTTTGACATTCAGTAAGACTATAGACAAAGAATATTAAAGACAAACAACATTAATCTATTCTCATTTTGAAGTGTATATGGTCAAATACATGGTAGTGTGTGTAATGTTTTTTTTTATTAATTTAATGTATTTTTATGCATAATTAAAAAAAAATTAACATTTTGCACACCTTCTCTATATAAACTATAAGTGTGGGAAATTTCATACTCCTCAGTCCGCGCATTTTTCGTAAAAAGGGGTACATAATGTTGAAAAACTACTGCATTGAGATTTAGATGTAAAAAGATTCGATATAAATGTGCAAGGGATATGAAAATATCGCACATTTATGTATATAAGAGAGACATTTTCATATCCCTTGCACATTTGTTTTGTATGAAACCTTTTTTTTAACGTAATTAAATTTAACTATGTTGTTAATACGAGGCATGCCTTTTAAGTTCTGTCGTTTCTATATTTCCCGGCAATTTTGAATTTGGAACTGTTCTATATTCGAATGTGTTTAAATGTTGAATCTCTAAACAGTTGAAAGTATTAGGATTAATGCTATTGTTTAGTCACAGCGTCGATTGGAATCTGTCAGGTTACGTACGAAAATGAATCTTTCTAAGGAAAATGTTCGTGCAATAATTTTCTACAACTTTAGAAGAGGCCTGACGCGGCTTCAGTGTTTTGAAGAGCTAACATCTGTGTTCAGTGATGAAGCCCCATGTCTGCGGACTGTCGAACGCTAGTATTTAGAATTCCAGCGTGGACATACTTGTGTTAGTGACAAATCTCGCGAAGGACGCCCAAAATCCGCCTTCACTGAAGATAACATCATTGCTGTGAGACAACTAATTCCCAAAGATCGTTATGTGACGTATCGAGAGATAGAGGCTCTATTAGGCATCTCAGGGACAACCGTTCAGAAGATCTTGCATGAAGCGCTTGGTGTGAGAAAGCTAGTTTGCCGTTGGATACCGCATCTGCTTTCCGACGATCACAAGGCGGCCCAAGTCAGATGGTGTAAGAAAACTGCAAAGGTTCAACCGAGGAGAGTCAAATCACGTCTACGACATCATCAGTGGTGACGAATCTTGGATCTATGCCTACGATCCTGATTCCAAACAACAATCTACAATCTGGGTCTTTCAAGACGAGCCAAAGCCGACTAAAGTTGTTCGTTCTCGAAACACTAAGGTTCTAGTTGTGTTTCTTTTTCAAACGACAAAACTTAAAAGGCATGCCTCGTATTTGGTTTTGACAAAGTTTAGTTTGAGTTCGGCGACTTAGGTTCTAACTGTGAGTGACTGTGACTTCAATTGGCTTGCATTAGTTTCTGATTTAAGGAGCGTCGCCTAGTACGTAGGAATTGAATGGCGAGCTGTCACATTTTATAATGTAATAATTTGACAGATCATAACTAAAGCAATTCTCACGTTAAAATTCCCAAATCTGAAAATTTCCTTTACATATTATAACTGGTAGAGATCAGCATACTAACATTGTCGTATACAAGTAAGGGATGTTTCATTTTGAGGAGGCGACAATATTGTGGATTTTTTCAGAACGATATGTAAGTGATATAAATGTCTACCATGTCGGACCTTGCTGTTTCCGAGAGTATCTATAAATGATCTGATTTAAATACACCACTCGTACCTAAGTCATAAGAAATCACAACAGCTCTGCTAGTATAGCCAGAATGATAGTGCGCTATATGCAATGTCTGATGAGACGATACAATCATAATATGTGCTTAATGACGGACTCGAGGCTTTTGTCGCTACATCCACCTAGTTCCCAATTAACTGCGTTCCAATAAGCCGAATAGTGCACGCGCTAATTGTGCGGTCGTGTTGCGTGTTCAATGAAATGTACAGTAATCGAAGACGCATAGATGGACACAGTTAATTAGAGTGGGACAGTATATCTATAACAGAACGCAAATGTACGCATTACGTGGTCCTAGAACATAAATATATTTTTATTTCCCTGCATGAACTTTAATATAATCAATCATTTAAGTTAATGACTATGAGCCCGTGATGATAAAGCCCGTTAAGTGTGTTACCATATCACAGCTGGATTCCGAGGTCGCGTTGAACAAACCATCACTGCACGGGGCCTCGGAAAGAGCGGATGTGAAATGAATACTATGTATTTTAAGACAACAGCGATATATCAAATCTGTCGGCACTGAATGTATTAGTGGGCGCACCTAATCCATAAGTAGCGCGATAGGTATCGTTTGTTGCCAATATACCTGAAAATTTAAACGAAACATGTGCCAATTTTCCTTCCCGTGAACAGGGTACCCTGCTCGCATGTGCTTATTGTGGACGTAAATATTCAAATAACTAAGTTATTGTATTGTCTAGTTTGATAGTTACTATCATTGATATTCATGTTAACACTAAGATAGCAGTAACGGCGTAAATGTATGGCGGCTACGAATATGCCCGCAGGCATGTAACAAGCTTCTGTCCTTCATTGGCCTGCATTATTAATACGACATACGTCGAGTAACACGTATTAATAAAAAAATTACAAAATAGGTAAGTGCGTGGTGTAAGAAAGCGACTTGGGGTCACAGAATCACTATAACGAGAGCAGAACTACTTTCCATACTTAAGTTTATTGTTTTTTCATTTACTTACTAGTAAATAAAATATAAAATCGATTTAAAGTTATAAAAATAAATTTAAGGATTAACCAATAATAACAGCATTCGGAATTTCTGTCTTTATGGGAAAATGTTGGATTTTGCCACTTATAATTATATACTATACGAATACCAATTTTATTTTTTTTTAATTTTGTTTCTCAAAGGGTGTGAATTTTGTACATAATTCTTCATTACATAATTCCCAAATGGATCTAGTAAAGAATAGCTCCACCTCATTTATTCTCACGCGTGTCGTAGAAACCAATTGGGGTTTAACCAGGACATTGTTGTTTCCTTTTTTTAAAAATTCCCACGCTAGTAATTATTCTTGTGTCGTGGGTACGTTTACAAACACGAAAATCACACAAACGAATGCCCAGACCGAAGAAAATGTGTGAGTCACACAAAGATTTGCACTGTGCGGGAATCGAACCCGCGACTACTCAGTCTAGTAACCGGAGCGGCCTACCTCTCTTAATGTCTGGACGACGTCTTGGTCCAGACATTAAGAGCGGTAGGCTAGTGTTGTAAAAACGCTCGAGTCGGCGCTTAAACGCTTGAGTCGACGCTCAAAATGTTGCTAAGCGCTGGAGTCCCGAGTCGAGTCGGTTTCAGAGCGCTCGAGCGCGAGCTTGAGCGTTTTAGTCAAAACACTCACTGAAGCGTCGCGCTCGGCGCTCGACTCGCGCTCGAGCGTCGAGCTCTACGCTCCAGTTTTATGGATGATTTTAAGTCATGTTCATACATTAATATTAACTGCGTGGAGTACCTATTAATTTTTAATTAACTTGCTCTTTTCGTATGTCTCTCTGTCTTTCCGGGTGAAAGTTATTATTAGTTCAAAGATAGTTTGTGATCTACTTTTCAAACTCTTACTGTCCTCAAATTGACCTCAAAGTTGGCATACGTATATAAGTTCTGTGACAATGCAATAATATAGTACCTGGTTTGATAATGGTAGACGGCCAATGGGGCTACCTAACTACTTAACATAGCCCCACGGTGCTTAGGCTGGTTGAGTCTTGACAAGTACTGTCTACTTAAGTACTTACTCAAGTATATAATATCAGCCCATACTACCCACTGCTGGGCAAAGGCCTTCTCTCACAAATCGAGGTAAGAGAGATTAGGTCATACTTAACCACGCGGACCCAGTGCGTATTGGTGAAGGCAGTTTGTGGCCACCTGCTGTTGGAACCTATAAGGCTTCCAACTCGGCTTAACGACTACCACATTAAGTGGTAACCGGAACCAACAGCTTAACGTGTCTTCCGTAGTATGGAGACGCTAAAATATGAAAATGCCTGTTGTGCCTAATGACCAATAAATAAAATATATTATACCAGTACTAGTTTTAATATCAAATATGAATCCTATTTAGATTTATATTCGACGGACGATAGCTTAAGCCCCTCCGCCCACTGTCTAATAGTCGCGGGTTCGATTCCGCACGGGACAATTCCTCATTTTTTTTTTGTTTCAGTCTGGGTATTTGTGTATGTAAATTTTCATATTTGTTAAGGCATCCACGACACAGGAATAAATCCTAGTGTGGGTCTACGATTCTTTAATAAAAAAAAAGAATTACAATACCATAAAAGTACCTGTATTGGGTTTACAACACATTTTACATAGTTTCAAAAATCTATTTGTGTGTACTGTACAAATAAAAAAATATACTAATAAATTATACTAAAAAATACTGCCTCGTTGGTATAGTGGCAAGCGCATCGCTTTGTGATCACGAGGTCCTGGGTTCAAATCCTAGGTCGGACAAGTGTATTTTTTCTAGCGAAAACTTCCCAGTACGAGTCCGGAGTCTGGAATTGTTCCCGGTGTATGGCAATAGGCTCGCCCCCTATTACATGGGACCTAACATCGTCGGCGGAACGTGGGTCTACTTAGTACACCTCTGGCACCCCCGCTTGGGGAATATATAACGGTATTATACTAATGTTGTGTAATGATTCAACTCATTTTGTATTCAGCTTCGGTAGTAAATTTATTGCTTTTTGCCTATTACTTTGCAAATACAACTTTAAGTGATTCGAGTAAGGTACAATGGGGGCCCATTGTACCTTACTCGAATCACAAAACACAATTTATGTTTATTTCATAACTATAACTATAATAGCAAGCACACCTCAAGTCTCAAGACATCGTCAAATGCGCCGACAAGTCCTTTGTCGGCGTTTGATGATTGTGCCGCAAAATTAAGGATTCGTTTACACTAACGTTTCCGTAATAATATTGAAGAATGTTTGTATGTAATAACATTGGGACGGCGATTTCAAATAGTAGGTGTATAGTATACAGTATACTATATTCCCTTAACCCCCTACGGGTTGGCAGAGGTGTACCTCTGCCAACCCGTATGAGGATACAGATGTGAAGGTCAGTAATTATTAAATTAAATAATATATTAAATCATTTGTTTTTATAGTAGGTATCGGGCATACCCAAACCTTGAGTCTACAAAAATTGTATCTTTTTGTCATCCATAACCGGAAATACGTTTTCTATTGGTATTAGGCTTCCCCAAACAAATTCCATATGTTACAGTTCCAAATACGTATATGAAATACGATTACATAATTAAATACCTATGATACGATACAACGAGTACAGTGTGCACGAACCCCATACACGTAGTCGGCCCTTTCAAAGAATTTGTTTTACCTATTTTATTTAATAATTTCATATCCGGCTACTCTTTAAATCTCTCTACGCTTTCGGCACGGCAGAACGCCCCTCCCGCAACCGCACTGCCCCGCGGCGCCTTTGGCGGGTGTACACAAACAAATAACAACAACTTGCATAAGTTAAACACACTCTGTTACTGACCAACTTTGATACTGAATCTGTTACTAATTGGCATATTACTGCACTTGTACTTGCCACAGCGCTGAAGAGCTGCCCTAAATAAATTCTTACAAATACGTGCTTCGTGTTGAAGTTTCAGAGTGCAGCATGCATTTTCGTGTTTATTTTAATTACAGCCTACATTCGTTTATCGTTTTGATTAATTATTAATTTTAAAATTACATACTTTCTTTTTCATTTATTAAAATTGATGCAAAAATCTTAGTTAAGTACTGGTGTCGGATTCGCCTCTGTTACACAGTAGTTTCGGAAGTCTAAATTAATTTAGATTTTCGACGATCAAAGCAAAAGAAAATATAACGCTATAACGCTTGAGCTCGCAACTCAGCGTTATTTCGCGATTTTTCAACGCTCCGAGAGCCTTAAAGGCACAAGCCTTCAACGCTCGAGTCTTGAACGCTCGTAAGCGTCGACACAGCGCTGAACGCTCAGCGCTTATTTTTACGACACTAGCGGTAGGCCGCTCCGGTTACTAGACTCGAAACAGGAAATGAGCAACAACGTTTTTCCTGAGTTTGTTGAAGAGATACGCATTTTGCAAATTCGTACTTATTTTACCCGCTCTAAATAGACTGCAGCCATCGACCTGCGTATTTTGAAAGTAATGCAATAGCTAACATACCTATTTTTGTTTATTTATCATTCAATAATATTTTCATAGTTTGACCACATACCCTAATTAACATTAGGGCACTATTAAGTAATATGCAAATAATCTGTATTACAATTCAAGTTTCATATTAAAATAAATGAAATACTTTAATAATTCATTTTATTCAGTTATGTATTGGATTCTAATTTAAATGTAACAAAGTTAATTGTGAATTTAAATTGTGTTAAAAATCATATAGTAAGCAACACCGAGCCTCCCATTACTAATAATATTGCTATCTCTATCGACTCGACATAATATCGGTATGGTAGGGAACAAGAGTAGAAGAGATGAATATATGTTTACTCTAAATTATTTATCGGTTTCAAAACTACGTCGGCATACTTTTAGGAGGTTAAACTTTTTCCGACGCGCCATATTGACGTTACTCTATTTAATTACCTCAATGGTTACTATATATTCATCATTGACCTACCAATCAAAATGGACATAGAGGTGTATCATATTATTTTCAGTAAGTAAAGTGTTTTATCATTAGCAAGAAACCTTTTGCTTAAAATCACAGAATTTCTTTCAATTCGGAGAATGTGGGAAACTCTTTTAACATTACTCAAAAAATATACAAGTATTTTTTCGCTAAAACATACACATAATTAGTGTATTTCTCAATGACCTAGTAAAAAACACATTAATATATCAGTAAGAGATCAGTGTAGAAAACTCATTGGATCGTTGATTGTTATCAATCTAATAAGTAAAAAGGTAGAATTACTACATATTTTTTCTAACGACATCAACCGTGGTTATGATAATATTATAATTGTAAAATATAGTATTGAAGGGGCACCATTGAAGAACTCGTATATTCCCATAAATAGTTACATATACACCGTCACGCCTATATTTCCCAAGCGGCGGTGACCGAGGTGTACTAGTACACCCACGTTTCGCCGACGATGTTAGGTCCCATGTAATAGGGGGCGAGCCAATTGCCATATACCGGGCACAATTCCAGACTCCGGACTTGTACTGGGAAGTTTTTCTTTCGAAAAACTACACTTGTCCGACCTAGGATTTGAACCCAGGACCTCGTGATCCCAAAGCGATGCGCTTTGCCACTAGACCAACGAAGCAGTCTTATGCACATAGTCACATAATGGCTAATATTTATTTTAGTAATTGGATAAATAAAAATTTGATTCATTTTATTGTGCCAGGTATCAAAGGGATTATCGTTATATTCCTAAGTACCTACTGCAAGCGCACTGACCATTAGGGTGGTGTAGTACTAAAAGGATTATTCAATATTGTTGGTCATATCACAAACAAAACTTTCTTACAGAGGTCGCGATGAATCTAAAACTTCATTGAATTGAGAAAATTGTTTTATTTTTTTGAACTTACGTCGTTACTTGCGACATACAGTGTCATTCTAAGAAAGGAATACCATCAAAGAGAAACAACTGTAGCCAAGTTATGTATGTAACGAAATTATATTCTTAACTAGGTATCATTATATTAATACGTGAAGCAAAAACTTTGTACCCCTTTTTACGAAAATTGCGCGGACGGAGGAGTATGAGATTTCCCACACTTATAGTTTATATAGAGAAGGAGTGCAGAAGGTTAATATTTTTTTTAAATTACATTGTATCAATAAAAAAAAACATTACACACACTACCATGTATTTGACCACATACACTTCAAATTATTTGTCTATAGTCTTACTGAATGTCAAACATAACCAGCAAACGATGAGAGTTTTTACAAAAAACATCGCTTACAAAGACGTTTTGTATCACTAATTAAATTATCGAAATATGTATGTCAAGTTCAATAGACAGCATTTTCTTTATCGCATGGTTGTGACAATAAAAAAAAGGTATTCTTTATTTTAATATGTTTTTTTTTTTATATTTATAATTCATATAATTTGTTTGGAAAAATAGGCAAATTAACAGTGTACGCTTGGCGAAATCTGTAATTATAGAAGTATAGTCTTTGTCAATAGAACCTTAATAATGTTCAAACTTATAATTTAAATTAATTATGGTGGAATTTCGACCAATGGGCGACCACTAGTTTTATTTATTCCATAAACAATGTGATAAAAATCACATCGATTTCGAAGTTAAACAAACGAAACTTGTTTCATATGCATACATAGGTATAGACCTATATCGGGCATGCCTTACCTTAGGCACGCCACTGCCTCCAGCTCTATAGAAAACAATAATCTCACTTAAATTTTGTAGTTTTGTTTAACTAACCTATTATGTCCCACTGCTGGGCAAAGGTCTCCCCCTCCTTCCTCCAAACAGTCCTATCCTTGGCCAATAATGGCCACTCAGGCCGATATGCATCGCGATCATCGCGCCACCGCTTCTTAGGCCTACCACGACGACGACGTCCGTGTTCTGGGACCCATTCGTTACTCCTTTTAGCCCACCTATCGGCGTTCATTCGGATCAGATGACCGGCCCAATCCCATTTAAGTCTAGCGGTTTTTACGCCCACATCTATTACACGGGTCGTGGAACGCAGCACCGAGTTCCGCACTCTATCCATACGTTTAACACCCAAGATGCTGCGCTCCATTGCCCTTTGACAAACCTTGAGTTAGGACTTTTGAGCCTTTAAATTTTGTAGTATAAAATCCAAATCGGATAGTTTGACCTCTTCAGTTTTATCTAATTATTTTTTATCAAACATGTGGCACGTTGTACAAGCTTTTATTTAGCTCGCAATGTTTGTTGGTTTAGGTCAAATCTTGGAAGCTGAATTATAACCACTTCCTCTTATCTTACGGAGTCGAAATTTGACATGTTGGTTCAGTTCCGATGACAATGCATTTTTATGGTAAGCATGACCTGATTGTACACCCAGGATTGGCTCCAGACGAAGGAATTCCTAACGTTCAACAGCATGGACACGAAATTTTGTATACACATTTAATATTCATTGGTCGTCTTAAATTGCACCATTGCCTGCTGCTGCCTAAAAGCCTGTTCTTAAAAGTATTTTTAAAATAAAATTATTATGTCAGACTTTAAACTATTTATAATGCGGGCATCGCGTCAAAATCGGTTCCGTGGTATTTGCGTGATGGCTGAAATAAACCGAAAAAAGAAAGTAGAAACGGTAGAACTTTGAATAGTCACAGTTATAATAGAATATACATTTTATTTACAAATTTAATTTAATTTTATAATATAGCATGACATTTTTTTCCAAAATCAGTTATTCATTTGTTTTCTCGCCATTCGATTTTCTTTGATAGCGATGTTTCTGTAACCATGAAAAAATTGAAATCGTGCGCTATTTTCGAACAGGCTGGGCGAAAGTCTTGTCGAAATAACGATTTATATTGGATATGCTGTCTTTTTAAACCCGTTAAAAGCAAAAGCCCTTTATCCCCAATACTTACTATATAACTGTCTGCTTTTCAATTTAGGTGCATTATACTGTTCTGCCATATTTAATCAGATATTTCAAATCAAATCGTCATAATGAAGTTTTTATTTAAAAATAATGATTATTTAATACTATATTTTACATTCATTTACAGGCATTGTAGTTCTTGCGGTTCAGATAAATAAAAATATTCAACACATTAGCGATGTACAGTCATGTTATCGATACCTTTAATTCTTAACGTTAATAAATAATAAATTTATGATACTAAAGCTTTTAGTACTATACGTTTTTTTCTGACACGCTAAGTTGTTTTTAAAGATGTAAACAATGAGTGGTGGTACGTGGAATGTGAAGACTTGTGTATATTCCTATAAAAAAAGATGTATCAATTAAATAAATTAATTCTATGTATTAAATTTTTATGGTATGGTAGTTTAAAATGGTGATTTTTTTCTTTCTGTATATTCACATCGTTGGAAATTCAGTGTGATTACGTACAATTATTATTCAATTTTTTAATTAATTGTAAGCGGCAGCACTACCTGCTGTAACTGGTAAGCTACGGAACCCTAAAAATGTTCTATCTATCTATCTATATCATCACGCCAGATCCCTTACGGGGTAGGCAGAGAGTACAGAGTTCCAACAGGCTCTTTCCTTACATACCTCTCTGGCTTCCTCTACTCTCATAATTCGTCTCATACACGCTCGCCGGTTACGGAGACTCCTGACTTGTCCTTCAGATAAGACCCGGTCTATTTGGTCATGGTAAGATAGTCTAGGTCTTCCCCGGTACCTACATCCTTCCACTTTCGCGTTGTATATCAGTTTTGTCATTCTTTCTTCGGACATTCTTTCTATATGCCCGAACCAACGGAGCATACCCTTTCTCATCTTTACACCGATATTCTCTTTCATACCTATTTGCTTTCTTACTACGCTGTTGCGAATACGGTCGGTCAGCTTCACTCCGCACATCTTCCGCAGAGCTCGCATTTCCACCGCATTTATCCTACTTTCATTCTCCTTCTTACATACCCAGCTCTCGCTGCCATATAACAGCGTTGGGACAAGCACTCCATTATGTATGGCCAGCTGCGCTTTTCGGCTTAAGTGCCGGCTCCCAAGTAGCTTTCCCATCGCGCCATTCACTCTGTTCCCTGCACTCACTCTTCTCTCTATGTCAGCGGTGTATTTTCCATCCTTACTGAATGCGCATCCAAGATATACAAACTCATTCACTTGCTCCAGCACATCGTTCCCAACCACAATCCTTGCATTCGTTCTGGTTTCTTCCCGTTCAAAAACCATAATTTTGGTTTTCTTCACATTCAAATGTAAGCCATTTTTCATGCAGTCGTCTTTCATAACTGTGACTAGTGATTGCAGATCAGTGGCTGTTGGCGCTATCAAAACCGCGTCATCTGCATATAGTAGATGATTTACCACTAGATCACTCATTTGTACACCTTCATTCATCGCTTTCAGTCTTTGAAGACTTTTATCCAAATATATTATAAACAGTCTAGCGGACAACACGCAACCCTGCTTGACGCCGATTTCAACGTCAAACCAGGGTGACATGTTACCACCCACCCGTACGCATGCCTTGCAGTCCACATAGGTGGACTGGACGGCCCGCAGCAGAGTGCCATTTATACCATACTCAGGCAAAATGTCCCAAAGTCTCTTTCGCACAACTCTATCAAACGCCTTCTCCAGATCCACAAAACCGCAGAAAACCTTCCGGCCCACTGCCAGATGCTTCTCTACGATGTTGCGAAGGGAGAAAACTTGATCCGAACATCCTCTTCCGGACCTGAAACCCCCTTGTGCCTCGCACAACATTCCATCGGACTTCTCGCGCATTCTCCTCTCAACAATTTTACCATACACCTTGGCTGCCAAGCTGATCAAACTAATGGCTCTGTAATTAGCGCAGTCATATTGTGAACCCTTGCCTTTGTACAAGGGTACAATGACTGCGCGGCGCCAATCTGTAGGGACCCTACCGGTCCTCCAGCAAAGATTTGCAAGGACCCGAAAGGCGTCCCGGACGCAAGTTCCACCATATTTGATCATCTCGGCAGATATCATGTCTATTCCCGCAGCTTTACCATTTTTCATACTTCCTATCGCCCATTCAACTTCTTCCATAGTGATGCCCTCTGTTGATTCCGGTGCCACAAACTCGTCTCTGGGCTCGTCTGTGGCACCAGTTTCCGGGGCATCTCCATACATTTCTCCAAAATATTCACTCCACCGGGTTAATACAGCTTGTGTATCTGCAAGAATGTCACCATCCTTAGACTTTATCCTTTCCATTCTGGAACCTGACGAATCACCTCGAGACTTTCTCACTTTGCTCCAAAAGAGTTTAGTGTTGTTCTCGAAGTTCTTCGCCAGCCTCTCCTCCTCAATCGCACTGGCTCTTTCACGCTTTTCTTTCACTAAGGTTTTGGTGGCACTCTTGCATTGCCGGTATATTTCTTTCTTCATCTCTGTCATACTGGCATTCAGGTTCAAAGAAGAAACATAGTCCTGCCATGCTTTCTTCTTACTTTCTACGGAGCTTTGCAACTCCGCGTCCCACCATGCATCACCTTTTGCTGTAATATGCTTCTTTGAGCAACCACATACTTCTTTCGCGGAATCTACTAAACTCTCTTTCAGGCTATTCCAGCATTCATCTACATTTGAGTCCGAAGAACCTACTGCCAAAAGCTTGTCCCGGACTCTGTCTTCATACATTCTTCTCACGCTCTCATCTTGCAACTTTTCAACATGTTACATATCGATATCGATAGATCCGTTAAATTTAACGTCAAGGCTACATCCCAATCCTTTTTTATGTTGGCTATTGTTTCATTAGGTTGGCAGCATGTCATAATTTTATGTTGGCAGCAATAAAATTCAATCATATCATGGTGGTAGAAAATTGAGTATAAGTTTCATACAATTTGCAATTTCGTGCTCTAGTATGAATTTCTGCCTCTTAAAACGTAGTGATTATATTCTCTTTGTTTTCGAATACGAGTTCCGTCGTGGCACCAACGCAGCACAGATCAACAATTCATATCAAACCACGTCGATACCGATTAATTCACGTCAAATTGGAAATATAAAAAAAGCTCGAAAAATAATATTTATTAATAAATTCATTAACAGACCTTAATTTACCCTCGAGCAAAGTGTTCCCCGAAAGGCATTGCCCCGTGATACAGCCCAACGTTAGTCCTACAATCCGATACCAGACAAGGTTAAAATGAGTAAATACGAACTATTCGATCTTTGTTAAACCTCTGATTCACTGGGAAAATATTTACTTCATTGCACTTCAATTGAGATGACAAATATAGACATTTCCCAGTCTGCTCTTTTCGCGATACAATAGCTGCGTACATTGTACAAGTACAATTACAAACACATAGGGAGGAGACCGTCCAGCCGGCTACATATGTGTACCTACAGCTTATTTGTGGGCAAGCCGAGCGAAAAGTATTCTTTTGAAATATATTGCGATATTTTTATTCTCCCCGGTCCATGTCGGAATCCGTTTAGTTACCGGAAAGAAGAATAACGCTGTACATTTTTACACGATATCTGTTGAAAGCGTCGAAAGAACGTTTAATGTCGTTTACGTTAAATCTTTGTACACACACAAAATATATTATACACAGGAACATTAAGCGCGATCAGTCCATTATTTCGGGAGTTCAAAAGATCTAACAACATTCTAAAAACTGATAAACATAGCACGCTCACGGGTTGAATTTATACTCGTACGTACTAGGAGTGACATACCAAATGTATAATCTGCAATAATAAAATTTGAAGAGATATTATTATTTTAATATAAGTTTTACTTGTAATTTTAATAATTAGATGAGTGGATATCTATAATAGTTCAAACAGCTGTAATATATTTTTATTATCGACTAGACACACTTAACGTCGCCGCCCGCAATATGAGCGAATTGTATAAGTATAAGAAAGACGCATTAAATGACAGGAGTTTCGCTCGAAACGTTTTTGATGATAAATTGGAACGCAAACAACATATTATTGAATGTGAAGATACATTTACGGAAATTATTGTAAAGAGCTACCGGTTTGATGTTCCGAGCATGCACTTGTACATGTATATATATATGTTACTGTAAAGGGCCGAATATTGCTAAATCTTAGGTTTTAATGGTAAATCCTAAGATTCGCCAATTCTTCTTCAGTCGTATTCTTCATTACTGAAGGTAGTGCCTTAAAAGGCCCTCATGGCCCTGTTTACGACTTCCTTCCACTTGATCTGTTTCTCGGCTTCTCTAAGAGCATTTGTTGTTGAGAGGCCAGTGAGAGTAGTGATTTGATCACGCAAACGGCTAGATGATCGGCCGCGCGGTCTATTTCCATCTACCCTGCCCATCATCATCATTATTTCAGCGTATACTTGTCCACTGCTAAACATAGGCCTCCCCAATCGCTTTCCAGCGTAACCAGTCCGATGCCACCTGCATCCAACGACTTCCTGCGATTTTCACAAGATTGTCGGTCCATCTGGCAGGCGGCCGCCCTACACTGCGCTTGCCAATACGTGGTCTCCACTCTAGAATCTTTCTGACCCAATGCCCGTCCGATGTTCGCGCTATGTAGTCCTCCCATTGCCACTTCAGCTTGCTAATCCCGAGGGCTATTTCGGTGACTTTGGTTCTTCTACGTATCACGTAGAGAAACACCGACCATAGCTCTTTCCATAGCTCGCTGAGCAACTCTGAGCTTTTTTATGGGACCTATTGTAAGAGACCACGTCTCAGATCCGCATGTCATCCCTGGCAATACACATTGACTAAAAACTTTAGTTTTGGGGCACTGAGGTATTTTGGATGAGAAGATTTTGCGCAGTTTTCCGAACGCTGCCCAGCCGAGTGGGATTCGTCGATTGACCTCTCTCGCAAAGTTAGACCTACCTAACCGGACTACCTGTCTCAGGTAAATGTATTTGTCGACAAATTAAAGACTAGAGTTCCCAACGGTGCGTGCGGTGGGTACGACATGGACATTTAAGATTAATTTCGTTCTGTCCATGTTCATTTTAAGATCCACTTGTTGAGATACTCTGTTGAGGTCACCGAGCATTCGTCCTAGATCTTCCAGCGACTCCACCATGACCACAATGTCGTCGGCAAATCGAAGGTGAGTGATGTATTCGCCATTGATGTTGATGCCAAATCCTTGTCATTCCAAGAGCTTGAAGGCGTCCTCTAAGGTGGCCGTAAACAATTTTGAAGAAATGATGTCTCCCTGTCTTACTTCTCTTTTTTATGGGGATCGCCTTCGTGCACTGCCTCTGTACTCGGACTGACATGGTGGCGTTATTATACAAGCACTTCAACACTTCGATGTAACGATAGTCAATGCGGCATCGCTGGAGAGATCTAAGAACCGTCCACGTCTCGATCGAATCGAAGGCTTTCTCAAAGTCTACAAACGCCAAGCATAGTGGCCGATTATACTCCTCCGTCTTCTGTATAATCTGCCGCAGCGTATGTATGTGGTCTATGGTACTAAAGCCTTTCCGAAAACCGGCTTGTTCGGGAGGCTGGAAGTCATCAAGCCTGCGTTCGAGACGATTCGTGATGACTTTCGAAAACAACTTATAAACATGATATGATATCACCTTTCTTGAAAAACAGTACTACCACACCCCTGTTCCATGCTTTCGGCGTTTTCTCTTCGAACAAGACGGAATTAAACAGCCTCTGAAAGACTTTAAGTACCGGCGTTCCGCCCGCCTTCAAAAGCTCTGCGGTAATTTGTCTTCGCCCCGCGCTTTGTTGTTTTTAAGTTGTTTGAGAGCCATCCTAATCTCGTACTGGCTGATGTCCGGGATATCTTCAGTGTAGTGTCGGGTTAGCTTGGCTCTTGGTTCAGCTACTGAAATATATCACTGCCCATAGAACCTTTCTATCTCCCTGAGCACCTCTGATCTACTCGAAGTTACGTTTCCGTCCGCCGTCTTCAGCGTCGTCAACTGGCTTTGCCCAATAAACGCGTCTCTTGCGAACACTTTGGAGCCCTTGTTCTGCTGTATGGTTTCCTCAATACGTCTTGTATTGAAGGACCGTAAATCGTGTTGCAAGGACTTCAATATCTGTCCATTGAGGACTTATAATCATCGGAGGTTTGGAGTGTCATGGTACGTCGCTCAGCCATGAGGTTTCGGGTGTAGTCAGATAGTTTTTGAGGCCTATTTTTACGGTGGGGCTTAAAATACTTGGACCCGACCGTATGGACAGTCTCTACCAGCCTGTTGTTGACCTCGTCCACTGATGCGCTGCTGTCTAGCAATTCGAAGCGATTTGACAATTCGAGTTGAAAGTTCTCGTGGTTTTGGATATGTGCATAAGAAGGTCGGAGCGTAGACTTCATCAGACGCGATCTTTCCATTTTGACTTTAATATTTAATGTGCCTCTGACCATTCGGTGATCACTGCCCATTTTTACCTTGTGAATCCCTGAGACATCGTTAAATATTTGTCGCTTGGAGCTCATGATGAAGTCTATCTCATTTTTTGTGGAACCATCAGAGCTCATCCAAGTTCTTTTGCTATGAGGCGGCTTCTGGAAGAAAGATTTCATCATAAAGAGTCCCTCTTTCTCCAGTAAATCAGCCAGCCTCTGACCCCTGGGGTTGCGCTGCCCGTATCCAAATCACCCCACCCTCAACTCATCATC
Source organism: Phalera bucephala (assembly GCA_905147815.2). Lineage (NCBI taxonomy): Eukaryota > Metazoa > Arthropoda > Insecta > Lepidoptera > Notodontidae > Phalera > Phalera bucephala. Next base: position 1,090,405 of record LR990609.1, on the reverse strand, counting down.
GCCCCGATTGCTCAGCCGCGCATTGAAGTCACCCATAACCACTGTAAAGTGGGCTTCGGAAGTATGTATGGCTCTACTAATGTCCTCATACATAACTTCGACGTCATCATCTGAGTATGCCGAGGTCGGTGCGTAGACCTGTATGACATTCAGCTAATATCTTTCGGATATTCTGAGTATCAGGTACGCTACCCTGCTCGACACACAAGTGATGGACACAACGTTGTTTATGAGTGACATGTGGACGATAGATGCGACACCAACTTGGGACTGTTGTTCGCCCTCCCGGTAGTAAACCAAGATGCCAGATTTTAAGGTTATCGTGTCCTCGCCCTCTCTTCGGACCTCCGATAAATCAACAATACTCCAGTGCAACTTGTCTATCTCTTCTTCCAACTTAACTAGCTTCTCATCTGTCCTCAACGTGCGTGCGTTGTATGTCACCAGGGCTAATTTTTGTCGTTGTTGATGGTAGCCGAATCTCTGCCGGAGATTCTTAGCACCCCTTGTCCCGTCATTACCATGGCTGCTACCGTGGCCAGGACGAACAGGACCGCGCGGGACTAGGGACCTAGTTTTATACTTTTCTTCCATGATAATTGGGGGATTTGCCTTACTCGCCACGCTTGGCAGGCGGGTTTGGTCGTGGAAGCATCTAGGAGAATGCTGCTACCCATTCCCTAGTTGTCCATTAATCGCCTTGTACGACACCCGATGGGATGAGTCTAGATGGGTTGGTCCAATTCTAAGCTGGGAACCACACGGCCAACTACCCTACCCTCTACCCTGCCCATCACCAGCAATTTATCAAAATTGCCAATGACGATTAGTAAATGTTCGTTTCGGCAATAAAACGAAGTAATTTAATAAATACTACTACTACAACCACTATACCATAATAAATACAACGCTTAATATTGTATATTTAGAAAGCGTTTATTAAACAATTCAAAAAGAATCATAAAAATCGATTTATAATTGGCGGAATAATCGTGTAACATACATACAAAAAAAACATGCAGTCGAATTGAGTACATCCTCCTTTTTTGAAGGCGGTTAAAAAGTACACGCATACGTCTGCATATAACTGCAATTATATTACTCATATAATTCTGAAAACCATGAACTAAAATGCTTTTAAAGCGTTGAAAACCCGCGTTGGTTAGGTTAATTATTCAATCATTGTTCTTTCTATTCTACATCATCACCCCAGATCCCTTATAACCCAGGTAGGATGAGAGAACATAATTCGAACAAATTCCTTCCTTAGAGGTTCCCCTAATAAAAAAAGGATTTTGCTTGTTGCAACGTGATAAGCTGCTGCGGCATTTAAAATTACAAGTAATTTCTGTATTGGTGTAGACCTCCGAGTATGAGGTAATTGATTTTGTATATCCAGACATGACTATTTTCTCACTTCTACCATGTCTCAGAGGTATCTAAGATTTATCAAATGAATGTTAATAAAAGTCCAAAATAACGATTATCATGGATTATTATTTATTATTATTTCATGGATTATAAGACAAGAGGATGGGCAGCAGCGTCTTCTTAATACCTACTAACGCTACACTGCGATCGTCAACCCGCCTGCCAAGCGTGATGATTATGACATCATCCACCTTATCATTTCCACAAATATCAAACGGCCCCCAGTCCCGGCGGCCCCCCTAGTCCTGGCCACGGTAGCAGCCACGTTAACAGCGGGGCGGGGGGTGCTATCCCTGGAAGAGGCATGGCTACCGACAACGGCGACCATTGGCCCTGGCAACTTTTAACTCGCGCACACTGCGAACTCACGAAAAGATCGATAAGTTAGAGGAAGAATTGAGCAAGTTACATTGGGATATCATAGGATTATCTGAAGTCCGAAGAGAGGGTGAGGACTCGATAACACTTAAATACGGTAACTTGCTGTATTTTCGGGAGGGCGACCATAAGTCTCAGAGTGGTGTCGGCTTTATAGTCCACAGGTCCTTTGTGAAAAACGTTGTCAAGATCGAGAGTGTGTCGACCAGGGTAGCGTATCTGATACTCAAAATGACAAAAAGGTATTCACTGAAAATTATACAGGTATATGCACCGACTTCGACACACCCGACGATGAGGTAGAGGTTATGTATGAAGATATATCTAGAGCCTCCCTCATACATACCTCTAAAACTCACTTGTCATGGGGGACTTTAACGCGAAACTGGGCAGACGAGGCGACGATGAGCTGGGAATGGGTACCTTTGGTACTGGACAACGGAATCCCCGGGGCCAAATGCTGGCTGACTTCATGGAGAAGGAGGGACTCTTTATAATGAACTCCTTTTTCCAGAAGCGGGAACACCGTAAATGGACCTAGGTGAGCCCCGACGGTGTTACAAGAAACGAAATAGACTTCATTATGTCGACGAGGCGGCACATATTTAATGATGTCTCTATGATCAACGCTGTTAAGACTGGAAGTGATCACCGACTAGTAAGAGACAAATTGAATGTCAATTTCAAGCTTAAAAGGGCTAGACTGACGAAGTCTACACTCCGTCCAGCGCTTGTCCAGATTCAGGAGCCCGATAGCTTTCAGCTCGAACTGCAGAATCGTTTCGAAGGTCTAGGTGAGTGCATAAACGTGGACGATTATAGCAGCAGGGTAGTGAAAACTGTCCATACAGTCGGGCACAAGTTCTTAAAAACCCACCGTACAAAAAGAACCAACAAGCTCTCAGGCGTTACCCTCAAGCTTATGGAGGAAAGACGCAAGATGATACTGCAGTGTACAGAAGAAGTTTCCGAATGCCAGCGGTTCAATAGGTAGATCTCTAAGTCTCTAACTCGCGATGTACGCGAGTACAATACTTACAAAATAAGAGAGACTATCGGTCGCAACAAAGGCCCCAAAGTGTTCGCAAGGATCTGTCTATCGGACAGAGCCGGTTGAGTATGCTGAAGACCGGAGACGGCAGGATTATTTCCTCTACACCGGAACTCTTGAGGGAAGTCGAGAATTTCTATGGCCAGCTACATCAGTACAACCATCCACCTGTCTGCAATCCGGCCAAAGACCCAAGAGCCAAATTGACCCGACACTATACCGAAGATATCCCAGACATCAGTCTGTACGAGATTAATATGGCTCTCAAACAGCTCAAGAACAACAAGGCGCCAGGTGATGACGGTATAACAGCCGAGCTTCTCAAGGCTAGTGGAAACCCGATATTGAGGGCTCTCCATAAGCTATTCAATACCGTCACTCTCGAGGGCAAAACGCCACGGTCATGGCGCGGAAGTGTGGTAGTTATCTTCTTCAAAAAGGGTGATAAAACCCTCTTGAATTATAGACCCATCTCACTTCTGAGCCACGTCTATAAACTGTTTTTGATAGCCATCACGAATCGTCTCGCGCGCAGACTTGATGACTTCCAGCCTCCCCAACAAGCCGGTTTCCCAAAAGGCTTCAGCACTATATACCACATACATATGCTACGACAGGTCATACAGAAGACTGAAGAGTACAACCTGGCACTATGCTTAGCGTTTGTGGATTATGAGAAGGCCTTCGATTCGATCAAGATTTGGGCTGAGGTTTGGGCTGTACTACAGTCTGAAGTGCTGAAGAGTTTGTACGAAAACGCTACCATGTCAGTCCGCCTTCAGGACCAGAGCTGGAAACCTATTTAACTGAAGCGTGGTGTGAGACAGGGAGACTATATATCTCCGAAACTATTCCCCGCCGCGCTGGAAGATGTCTTCAAACTTCTGGACTGAAGAGGACTAGGTATCAACATCAACGGCGAGTACATCTCTCACCTTCGATTTGCCGATGCCCTGGAAGACCTCAGTACCATGCTCGACGTAGAGCCTCTCAACAAGTGGGTCTTAAAATGAACATGGACAAGACGAAGATCATGTCAAACGTCCATGTAGTGCCCACTTCTGTAAAGGTTGGAGACTCTACGCTCGAAGTTGTTGACAATTATATATACCTGGGACAAAGAATCCAATTAGGTAGGTCCAACTTCGAGAAAGAAGTCAAGTGTCGAATCCAGCTCGGCCGGGAGGCGTACGGGAAGCTAAAATATTCAAAATTCCGCAGTGTCTCAAGACAAAAGTCTTTGACCAGTGTGTGTTGCCAGTGATGACTTACAGCACAGAGACGTAAGCGACCATTCGCTTACGATGGGCCTCATGAGAAAGCTCAAGGTCACCCAAAGGGCGTTAGAGAGAGCTATGCTCGGAGTTACCCTACGAGATCGAATCAGAAACGAGGAGATCCGCAGGAGGACCAAATTCACTGACATAGCACTCAGAATTGCTAAACTTAAGTGGCAGTGGGCGGGGGACATCACTCCTAGAACTGACGGCCGTTGGTGCAGATAGGTTCTCGAGTGGCGACCACGTACCGGAAAATGTGGAATGGGCAGGCCCCCTACAAGATGGACCGATGCCTTGGTGAAGGTCGCGGGTAGAAGTACGCATCCAGCGTACAGAACAAAGCCGGTCGTTATGGCGGTCTTTAGGAGAGGCCTTTGTCCTGCAGTGGACGTCTTTCGGCTGAAGAAGAAGAAGAAGATGGATTATTAGGAGTTTTACCGTTGAGACTTAGTAAATCTTAGGTCTTTCTGGAAAATCTTAGAATTTACCATACTACGGTTTTTTTTATATAATAGTGTCCATATAATGTAGCGCTTTTTCTAAACTGTCCTCAACTTAATTGATTATCAGATTTCGCGCCTGAAATAAAAATTGTACACTCTTCGCATAAATACCAAACCAATCATCTAGTCTCGACGTGTGGAAAGTCCAAAGGTCACAATGAACACAGTTCAACAGACAATAGCTATTTATGTAACGATTTATTTTCAGAATTTTGTGCACATTTATTACAACACCTTACAAAAGTGGGCGTTAATAAAGCTGAATAAGGTATATGTTTACTTTGTACCCAGAACTGCACTGATGCGTTGACCGTTGTTAATTGCATTTCCGGCATATTGCGGCTCCTATGTAGACAACTAAATTATATACGCTATGAATAGTTTCGTGAAATCCAGCAGTGGATTTATTTATTTTATTTGAAGTATATTTGGGAAACATACACAACAATAGTATTAAATCTAAATATAACTATTATAGTGTTTATAATCCAATCAAGTTTCCACTAATAAGTAATACATATTAATATTTAATACAAGAAAGTCAACGATTCATAGGTTAGCATTAGAGTTAATATTTTAAAGATTTTATAAGAGAGCTATTGAATGATGTAAGCGTTAAAGAAAATAAATCGATGTCGGAGAATCTTACATTATTGTATTTACACGAACGACGAATAAATGTATTAGCACCATAATTCGTTTTGGCCGTAGTTGGCTGCAGCAAGTTTGTGTTTCTAGCAATTATGCGGGGGCATCATCATTATATTAATACGTGAAGCAAAAACTTTGTACCCCTTTTTACGAAAATTGCGCGGACGGAGGAGTATGAAATTTCCCACACTTATAGTTTATATAGAGAAGGAGTGCAGAATAGAATTTTTTTTTTAATTATGCATAAAAAATACATTAAATCAATAAAAAAAAACATTACACACACTACCATTTATTAGACACAATACATTTTTCACACTTTAAATTGAGAATAGATTAATATTGTTCCTCTTTGATATTATTTGTCTATAGTCTTACTGAATGTCAAACATAACCAGCACACGATGAAAGTTTTTACAAATACATCGTTTACAAAAAAGTTTTGTATCATGAATTAAATTATCGAAATATGTATGTCAAGTTCAATGGACAGCATTTTCTTTACCGCATAGATTTTGTTTCAATAAAAAAAGAAGGTATTTTTAATATTCATAAATTATTTTTTTTTATTTAAATTTTATATAATTTGTTTGAAAAAAAATAGGCAAATTAACAGTGTAGCCTTGGCGAAATCTGTCTGTATAGAAGTATAGTCTTTGTAATAGAATCTTAATACAAACTTATAATTTAAAAAAAACATTAATGTTGTTGTCAAATAGAAGTTTGGAATCAAGATTAATACCTAAATCCTTTACGAGTGTGTCTATGAAGGGTATGTCCATTTATGATGTGATTATATAAAATATTATTCTTTTTGCGTGAAAACGTTATGACACTACATTTGCTGCAATTTAAGAACAGCAAATTGCGATGTCAGTACTCAGCAGAGATGGGCAAAATGTAATCAGATTAATGATTACAATTGAATTTTGTAATATTCAATCATGATTCAGGATTAAATTGTAATCGTAAAAGTGGAACATTACAAAATTTTATTGGAACCGTTAATCATTAATACACCATCAGTTTAATTGTTCTATGGTTCTGGAAGGGCTTAGTGATTCTATTTTTAAATCCCAGGTTTCGAAAGGCTTTTTTAGTTATAGTATCGATATGCGTATTAAATGAGAGATGACTATCCATAATAATACCAAGGTCGCGAATAGTGTTAACACGTTTTAGCCTATTGCCACTCAAGGTGTAATCATGGATTATAGGGGAAGTTTTACGAGTAGAAGTTATTATAGAGCATTTATCGGTGTTCAGAAATAATTGGTTACGGGCACAGGTTAATTTGCAAGGGCTGAGATATCTGTCTGAATTTTATGGCAGTCATCTACTCCAGTAACCGGTCTATACAATTTCATATCATTTGCATAAAGTAGAAAATTTGTATGATTTAGAATATCGCTGATGTCGTTTATATAGATTGAGAATAACAAAGGACCGAGATGTGAGCCTTGTGGAACACCGGATGATATGGGCAAGTAACTTGAGCAAAAACCCTTCAAGCATACATGTATTATGTCGTATGCACATTTGGGCAAAATGCAATCTGATTAATGATTATGGTCACATTTGTAATCTTCACTATTACAGAGTAAAGAAATTAATCAAAAAATTTAATCATATTCCCTAATAAACGATTGTTAGTTTCTAATCATAATCATGACTAATTTTCATGATTGATGGCTAATATGAATTCACTTAACATTCAAATAATTATTGAATAAAAAACAAATTTTAACCCTAAAAAGCTAATGTTCATCATTTTGACGAACACGGAATGTTATTTCAGCTGATTCTTTTTAACGTGCATACTGATGAAAGTGATGCCGCGTGTCAACTCAATGTTCGTCATGCTCCTTGGAAAGGCATACGTAACCGGCTGGCAACTACACAACAGTATACTTTTTATGTACAATAATAGAACTAATTTTGCAGTTTTTGGAATAACTTCAAAGCGATTATTGTCTTCATGTTAATATTAATCGATTATTATTGGAGTGGGACGATAAAAGTGCTTTAAAGTATACTCTAATAGCAATAAAAAAACTTTTTAAATAAAGGGAAACCCACTTCAAATATTTATTTATTGCTTTTTAAAGTCAGTTTCTCTTTTTTTAAAGTTTTTTATTTTACAATGTTAAGTGATGAGTGAATTTATTATTATTATTTATATACCTCCTTTATATTATTCTACTTATTTATACAGTGAGATACCTACAAGATTGATATAAAACTCATAATAACTGAATTTTCACATTCATGCTGTAGCAACATTCATACGGCAACGTAAAGGGAACCCCTGGTGTATCTTCAAGGCCCATTGTCCAATACCAATAAAATTTTAATTCGACCATCACGGAGCTATGCTGAACCTAATGCAAAAATCATCAAAATCAGTTTATAAGCAAAGAAATTACAAAAAAAATACAGACGTATTATGAACCTCCGTCTTTTTTGAAGTCGGTTAACATTCTGATTAGTTCTATCGTAGGGTACCTATAGGATTGACGTAATGCCCATAATATCGCAATCTACGCATTCGTATTGTTTGTCGTTAAGGAGTTCCCTGGCCAAGGTCCAATACCAATGAAATTAATATGGGACCACCTTGGAGCTATACTGAATCCAATGCAAAAAGAATTATCAAAATCGGTCTACAACTGACGGCAATATCGGTCAACATACATAAAAAATTCTGGCACATTAAAGATATGCTATCTCCCTTACAGCACGGTTTTGTGGCTCGAAAGTCTACAAACACAAACTTGATGTGTTACGTAAATGATATAGATTGTTCAATGGACGCCGAGCGTCAGACAGATGCAGTCTATACAGATTTTACTAGTGCGTTCGACAAAGTAGACCACAATATACTATTATTCAAATTAGAACACAATTTTGGAGTCGCGGGTAGTATTTTCATGGTTCAAATCTTATTTGACGCAGAGAATTTAATATGTAGTTAAAGATGGTTACGTGTCTAATCCTTACATAGCCTCATCTGGAGAGCCACAGGGATCTCATTTGGGCCCGTTATTATTTGTATTGTTTATTGACGATATAGTAACGCAAGTAAGTAAAACATTCCAAATGTCTCCTTTTTGCAGACGATCTAAAACTATATCGGACTATTAATTCTCCAGGCAGATCTATCGAATATCAACAACTGGTGTGCAACAAATAACATGACAATGAATTTGCATTCAAAATGTCATCACATAAAGTTTATAAAAAAGAAAATACCTTTTAGATCTGCATACAGGCTGGGTAATAATATATTGGAGGAAGTTAGTACAATTAGGGACTAGGGATTACAATGGATGGCAAATTATATTTCATCAGTCACGTAGACAATGTGGTGAAGGAAAGTCAAAAAATGCTAGGTTTAATTAAACGCGTAGGCAAAAAATTTAAAAACCCCAATACATTGCAAATTTTGTATTGCGCACTAGTCCGCAGACGTCTCGAATATTGTAGTCAAATTTAGAACTCGGCCTATCGAGTCCACATTGATCGCGTGCAGAAAGTGCAGAGATCTTTACGAGATATCTTGTGCATAAGCAAAAAGGTAGAACTAGGGGTGTACGCTGGAGAGCTGGATATGATGAGAGACTTGAGTATTTTGGAATGAACTCTTTGGAAAGGAGGCGTTCGTATCTGGACATAAAATTTTTGCACAAAATTGTTAACGGTTCAATAGCAGAACCCTACTTATTCGCAAGTCTGAATTTTTATGTACCAAGGATTAATAGTAGAATTGCGCATAGTATCACCTTTCAGCCTAGCTATAGCAGAACAAATCTCGGGAAACATTCGCCTCTTAACAGAATACGAGACCCCTATAATAAGTTGGAGAATATATATATAACCAATGACACGATTCTTCAATGGAAACGTAGAATACTGCAACCATTAAAATAACTTACACTAGAAATACATTGCATGTTTCTGGCCTTTTATAAATTTATGTTCACATTTAATTTTATTTTTTTGTTTATCATAAGCTAATTTTTATATCAGATTTCTACTAACTTAAAAAAAAATGTGCATGTTCTTTCATGCCTATTATTGGCAAGTAGGTTAGCATAAGCTTGGATCAAATAACTTTTATACTGTATACGCCTGTAAGCTGTTGGTGTGCCAATAAATAAATAAATAAATAAAGCATTCATACAACCGAACGAAGAAACCACCTCCTTTTTGAAGTTGGTTAAAAAAGAAGACCATGTGGAGTTTGCTAATGTGGAAAGTAGTACACAAGCCGGTTCGTCGGACCATGAGTACAGCCAAATAAATACGCAAGGAAGCTCCGTGTCAGCATTATTGTATTTGTGAGATCCATAACCACCTTTTTTTCTTATCGAAGAGTAGTTCGGGTAGTCACTTCATTGCAACCGGCATGTTTGGTCCTAAACAAAGTAGCTCACGAGTACTACAGAGTGGCTGCAGTAATCATTATAGGTAAGCCGTTATCGAGGATCAGCTTACGTTATAACGAGCTTTTGGAGACTATAAGAAGCATTTGCAATTTGTAGAGCCCTTACTCAAAATTCGATTGGAAATTCGCACAATGCTGACATGCACGCAGCATTTAGCTGCAAAATGAGATGACAGCCAACACTAAAGTCATCCAACATCCAGATCTAACAACGGAGATTCTTTGTTCTTTTACTCATCTTACTCTACCCATCTCTCTCTATATGTGCGGAGTGAAGCTGACCGACCGCATTAGCAACAGCGTAGTAAGAAAGCGAGTAGGTATGAAAGATAGTATCGGTGTAAAGATGAGAAAGGGCATGCTCCGTTGGTTCGGGCATATAGAAAGAATGCCAGAAGAAAGAATTACAAAACTGATATACAATGCGAAAGTGGAAGGATGTAGGTACCGGGGAAGACCTAGACTATCTTACCATGACCAAATAGACCGTGTCTTATCTGAAGGACAAGTCAGGAGGCTCTGTAACCGGCGAGCGTGTATGAGACGCACTATGAGAGTGGAGGAAAAAAGAGAGGTATATAAGGAAAGAACCTGTTGGAACACTGTACTCTCTGCCTACCCTGCAAGGGATCTGGCGTGATGATATAGATAGATAGACTTAATATCCTAAGTGCCCTAGATGGGGCAGAGGGCGTCAAGAGTGCGCCGCCATCCCGCTCGATCTTGAGCTTCGCGCTTGAGCTCGCTCCAGCTCTTCCCTTTACCCTTCGCTTCTGCAATGATTGTCCGCCGCCAGGTCTGCTTAGGACGCCCAAGTTTACCTTCGGTATGTGTTCAGGGCCCCTTCGGAGCGTGTGGCCAATCCAGTTCCATTTCCGGCGTTTTATCTGCTGGTCGATCGGAGTCTCATTGTAGCGCTCTCAAAGGTGTGCGTTGGAGATTTTCTTGGGCCAGTATATGCCAAAAATCCAGCGTAGGCACCGGTTGACGCAAGTCTGGAGTCGACGCGAGATGTCCCTAGTAACCTTCCACGTCTCACATCCCTAGAGCAATACGTTTTTGATGTTGGACCGAAATATTTTCAGTTTGACTCTCCGTGTTAATTTCCGTGATTGCCATATAGGACGAGGTTGTGTAAACGTTGCTCTTGCTTTGGCGATCCTCGAAGCGATGTTTTCTTCGGTCTCTCCAGTTTCTGACACGACACTTCCGAGGTAAGTGAATTTGTGGACTCGCTCCACAGCCCCTGTGCCAATGAGCAACGGCAATGAGCTTGTCGCCCCGCATCTCATCTCTTGGGTCTTCCGCTTGTTCATTTTAAGTCCCACCTTCATTGCCTCCCGACGTAGGTCGTTCAGCTTGGCCTGTATATCGGCGCGTGTGTGATTCAATAGGCATAGGTCCTCGGCATAATCTAGATCCTCTATGAGCGTCATAGAGGGGGACTATCTAGCGAGATAGTCCCCCTCTATGACGCTCTAGTAGATATTCTATGCCGCGGCGCTTATTGGAGGTCGTGTGATGCATCACAACGTCGAGAACGACGAAAAAGAAGAGGGGTAAGAGAAGATACCCTTGTCGTACACCCGCATGTTCCGGTATGTAGTCCGAGTCAAGGCCCTTGTGCGTCACTCGAAAGGTTGGAAAATTAAAAATCAAAAATATACCGCGATAAAATCCGAAAAATAGTTTTATTTCAATACGTATACAACAACGAGATTTGTTAGGACGTAAACATCGAAAAGGGCACTTTTAAATGTAACCCGAGAATTGTGTAAAGAGACTCAGGTTGGCCAACCGACCTTGAGCAACGACGAGCGTGTTCGGCAGTTGCAGTGTGATGTAGAGACGATCACATATTATTTCGCAATACGCTATTAAATGCTTAACTTACCGGGCGCTGAAGACGGTGGCTAACGCCATGAAGCACCCGTCCGCAACGCGGGGAATACCCGTGTAACACTTGTCGACGATCCAGTCCAGGAGAGGTCCAATGTCGGGGTTGCAGTCCAGCAAAAGTACGATAGTTTCCCGAGCCAATTCGGAAATCTGAGATGGAAGGAAACATACTGTGATATTTGCTAGACATGTTTAAATGTAAGCTATTAAGAATAATTAAATGTAAGTGTTGCCCAATCAAAAGCTTTAACTTTAATACGTGTATAATACATTACAATAAATACATACATAATGGTATCAAATTCGAGTATCCGGGATTCAAATCCCAGACAGGACAAATTAATTTATCCATCAAAAAATTCCCAATATCAATTCGAAGTCTGGAATTGTGCCCGCTATATTGCAATGCGCTCACCCTCTACTACGTGAAGCCCTAAACACTGTCGACAAGTGGGTGTACAAAGTGCACCTTTGCCATTCCCGCTTGGGGAACAAAGGCGTGACGGCGTTCTTTACATTCGGGTGGCAACAAAAGGGTTAAATGTTCGGACTGATCATTTATGTCCAATGTAATATTTAAGAAAATAGGCCAACTCACTTTATCGTTGTTGGAGGACAGCATTTCGCTCAGCCACGGGTACAGGGGACCATCTTCGGCCAGCGCGGACGGCGCGAAGCAAGACCCGCAGCAGAGCAAGGCGCTCATCGCCTACAAACAATATAGCTCATTATGGCTGGTTCCTGTTCCTATAAATATTGTACTCAACTTTAAATTTGCCTATTGCCATTAGTAATGTAAGCAAATGACAAAATAATCTATCGGCGTAACCTATTATTTAGAAAATGAGATCAATACGAAAGTTTCACATATTAAAAAAGAAAAAAGAAAGTAGCTAAGTAGTTATTAGAATATGTTACTTTTATTATTAGTTATTTTAATTTCAGTTATATTTGTGATTTTCTCTAATAGTTTATTTGCTCCACTGGAATTTTAGTTTTAACTTTTGTTATCTTTGAGCCTACTGAGTTCTTAGAAATCTAAGATATGCGAATATTACACATGAAATAAAACTATTTAACGGATTTTATCGAGGTTTATTTTTGATTTTTAAGTTCCCGACGTTTCGAGTGCTTTGCAGCACCCATGGACACGGGAGGCACTGAGGTGTTAGACGTCCAAAAGGGTAGTTGTTCCGGGGTACCCTCAAACTTATTAATTATTTTTGTAGGTCCGATCTATGCAGAATTAGCTCACGATGTCTTGAGGTCGGTTTAATTAAACTATCGCACTGTGTCGATTAATTTATTTATCTAATAATTAAAAGGAATTAAAATATTATGTTTATGAAGAGTGCGTGCAAGCGGAATTAAGTGATCGAGAGATTTTACTGTGTTCATTTGATCATTGTTAAAAAATAGAATAAATTAAAAAAAAACCAGGCCCACTGAGTTTCCCTCCGGATCTTGCCAGTGAAGCCCGGTTTTCGTTCTGGTATTAAATTAGTAGTAAAAGTAAATAAAAATAAATGCGAATTTGTAAGTGCCCCGCAAGGTTTAAACATTAAATAAATTATTCGCATCGTCATGGTCAACCAGGCTTGAAAAGCATGTAGTACTCACTCGGAGCGCTGAAAGGTTGAGTCTGTCGTCGGTCTCGGTTTGGACGGTCTGCGGCACCAGTGCACCGAGGTACTTCACCACTGGGCCGCACCACCCGGAGAATAACGTGAACAGAGACCGAATCAATTCCTTTTTCATCAAGGCGCCATACATTTCCACTGGTAAAGAGGAATTTAAGATTTTAATGTCGCAGATAAAGAAATATAAATATAATTGATAAAATGGTGGAAGATCTATCATCATCACGCGGTGTTTGGGATTCATTACATTCCGGGGTAGCCAGGGTTCATCGCCGAGTTGTTTTTGGTCACTTAGTAATTTCTAGCTCTCTAGTTCGCACGATGCCGATGGCAGTCCTCCCTGCTCGAGAACTTACAACAATGAACATAAACAGTTACCGCGCTGAACCTAAGCACGACTCGCGTAGATTACAGATGAATAGAAACGGGTTTAAGAAGAACACTCATTACAAACATTTATTAGACTCCAATGCATGAGATCTAAAACGAAATATGTAAAAATACAAATGTAAATGCTTTAGAAGCGGGTTTTTAAACCATAGTGCGACCATGATCTTTTGGCCCATGGATGACATTGACAGGGGGGGATTGGTGTGAAATTAGAGTTAACATTTAGTAAAATTTTCCTACTTTCAAGGAGATACTTCAAAAGGTAGGTCCGCACGGTTACTAATTAAAAAAATAATTTGGGTAAATTTCATAGCAAACGGCAACTCTGCGACTGACAGAAAGTTTCATTTGATGACAACGTTAGTTTCACATGTCACAAGCACATGAAAATCTATCGTTAAACTTAAGCTGGTATAGTAGGATCCTCAAACACCCTGGATATTGCTCAGAGTACTCACATGGAAAGCTCTTGATGAGCTCAGTAACAATGTCTCCGAAGGTGATCCGCTGTTCCCGTGCCGCCGGGGCGTCCTTTTCTGCTTCTACCTCGAGGCACTGCCGCACTCCGTCCAGGTATTCTGTCAGTGCCAGGTGTAGGCTGCCGCCTTCTAGAGCGAAGGGGCTGTGAACAAGCGTGCCATCATTATTCAATGCTGAAATTTATCTGACTTGAAGCTGAAAGTGCCTGTGCTGAAAGTGTGTCCAATTTAAAGCCACAGTACGATTATCTGATATTGAGGAACATTGCTAGTTATTTTTGGAACATATTTTAAGGCCACTAGGTCAATCCCAACGCCTGCTCTGCTGCGCGGAGCTTAAAAGGACGAGCTGCCCCTGGTGTCGTAGACGCTTGGGATATGGGTAGTTGGCTTTGTCGACGCATCAATCCATAAGTGGACGACGGTGTGAGTGACACCACAACCTCGTAAGCACCGCGAGGGTCCGCATTCCCTTGTCTACCGTGTTGAAGAAGTTCACCCTGAGAGTTTTAGTGTGGTGGAACTCTTACATGCCACAGTCTTCCCCGCCTAAGACTGAATGTTTTGGAAATTCAAGGCAATTACAGGACAAGTGCAGAGTTCTTGTAGGTAACTAACCTGTTGGCGAAAGTCTTCTTCTGTGCTATGAGCAGCAGCATCTTGTTGAGATGAAGCCGCAGCGCGTCGCGCCGCCGGCGCCGGCGCATATTCTCTTGTTTACGGTCTACTGCCTCGCGCAGCAGTGGAAGCAACTCCTCCATAAGATCCCTGAGGTGTGACAGTTCCGATGATACAAATATGTTAAAAATTTCGACAAAGATTAGTTCTATCTATCTATATCATCATGCCAGATTTCTTGCGGGGTAGGAGAGAGTACAAAGTTTCAACAGGGTGATTCCTTACAGACCTCTCTGGCTTCCTCCACTCTCATAGTTCGTCTCATATACGATTAGTTGTTACAAATAAAAAAAATACAATAGACAGAAGTTGGATCCTTATGAACGACTATTATGTTGGGTGAAAAATGTTCAAAAAAACAATGTTCTTTAGCAACGAATAGAATATGAGTAGTATAGGGGGTGAATCTATTGCAATTATACCGAGCACGCTGCGGTATCGAAAAATGCGGAGTCCCGGCTGTGAGTCAGCATTTTTCGATCGAGAAAGAAGACATTTCGAACCCAAGATAAGACTAACGAGGCAGTGAAATAATTAAATAGGGAGTATTACTTGAGTGCGTCCGCGTTGATGTTCCCGCAGGCGGCGACCGCGGCGTCCCGCACCTCGGGCACCTCGCAGCGCGCCAGTGGCACCACCAGCTTGTGCAGGGAGCCCGGAGACGCCTGCGCACTGCGCGCCTCGCCACCGCTGCGCTCGCTCAGCGAGTCCGGCGACGAGCTGCGGCCGGCGCGTACGCATTAGCTAAATATCGAGACTTGCCACGATAGCGACGTTTAAAGACTCCCACAACATGATCTGATCATTTCAAAAGACAGATTTTTTTTATTTAAGTGGGAACCAAACCCTATCTCCCTAAAATAGGCTCTATTTACAGAAGTGTGTGTGTGAGTGATGTACGCTGTTGGCCACGAGGCCTTTACAGCTTCACCGGACTTAAGGGCGAGCGTGCAACCACTACGCTCGAGCCAGAAGGGCAAGGGGCGACATACTCGAGGGCGTCTTCGGTTGGGACAGTCGCTGTGGGGGGACGGGGTGCACTACTAAGTGCACCGGTCAACCGCCGGTTATGTGAGGAGATCTACTACTACGTCGTCGTCGCCCGTATTCTGAGCGGAAAGAATGGATGACAAAGCATCGGGGGGATCGGAGAGAACAAGTCGCGGCCGGCGGTGGCGGCAGGGGTCGGGGGGGGGGGGCTAATCGTAGTCGGCGGCGGCTACGATTAACGGATTCGCATGGGTACATATTTGAAATACGAATAGGTTCGAGACCTAGATCGGAGGGGAGATCGACATTCCGTACGAACCAGTGGGCTCCTACGGCTTTACGGAGGAAGCGGTTTTGAACCACTTGGAGTTTATCGATGTAAGAGGGGGCCGAATGCCCGAACACAACACACGCATAAGTCATGATGGGTCGAACGCAAGTTTTATTTCTAAGGGACATTTTACTCCGCTTGCAGATTAACTAATGGAGACGACCGAGCACAAAGGATGCTCGGTGACGGACCCGCTTGATGTGTTGGCCGAAGGACATGGTACTGTTTAGGGTGACCCCTAGATATTTGACCTCTTCGACCCAGGGAATGGGTCGGTCGAACATGGTCACTTGGCCGAGATTACTTCTAGGGCGGCGCAGGGAGTGGCGCGGGGTGACACCTCTGGAGAAGAACACCGCAGCACTCTTGTCCGGGTTCACCTCAATACGCCACTTCCTGAACCAATTCCCTAGGGAATTGGCGGTTGCCTGAAGGTTTCTGGTAATGAAACCCTTATTCCTATGCGAGACGTAGAGAGCGGTATCATCCGCGAATAGGGCTAGATGCGCCTTACTCGAACGAGGAATGTCGTTCGTGTAAAGGCTAAACAAGAGGGGCGAGAGAGCTGAGCCCTGCGGGACTCCAGTTAGGGTGGAGTGGGGAGTGGAGCGCGTCATTTCGACGCGATATCGGAAGGCGCGATTTGACAAAAAGTCTCGTATGATGAGCACGAGTCTATCCGGCACACCCATTTGGTAGAGCTTGTAGATCAAGCTCTATTTACAGAAGATTGTTGATGAATGTACTGGGTATTTGTTATAAGAAATATTCATAAAAATGAAGATGAAAAGGTCGCGAATTTAATGTATGGAGTCAAATTTATTTTTACGTATTTGATTTTTGAGAATAATACTTTTAAAAAGCTCTATCTTTGAACATATGCAAATCGCAAATAGGATATTTCATATTGGATATGATATGAAATATACCCGAAAAAAAGCTTAAGTTATGTTCTATAACTTGTATGGATGAATTTTTTAAACCTGCAGTTTGGTCGTCCGGGCACACTTTTCACTGTTGTTAAGGTCATCAAACAAGAAAACTATTCAAACAAAAATTCTTAAGGTCATTGACGTAAATGATTCCCTTAAGTTGGTCACACATACATAAAACACAGAATTTTTTTTATATTTTATATTCTTTAAACATTGTAACATCTATATGATGATGGCAAGACCAACTAATAGACTTCAGATCATGTCATGTTTTAAAATACAAAAAAGGGACAATAATATGTTTAAAAATTGAATCCAAGTGGGATTGGAGAAATAGCAATGTCATGCTACCAACATAATTCGAATTGAATATAGTTTTATTATTTCTTTTTGGGAATTAAAATTTTACAGACTATTAGGATTGTGCTCAGGTCTTTAAATATAGCTGATAAATTACATAATTCAACATATTTTACAAATAAATTAAAAAAGCTTAAATCTATATCTAAATTTAGGAAGCGTCTAATAAAAATTATATGTAAAAGGCGTTATAAAAACAACATAAAATTAGATTAATTAACTAATCAAGAATAGCGAGTACGTACACATAATTCTGCACAATTATCACATTTATGTTAAGTAACTGTTAACATAACAACAAGTTCACAGTGAACTGGAGCGCACATGTGTAGCGTAATATCGCAGGGAAACGATATTATTTATGACATAAAAGTAATACTTAATTTATACTACAGCTCTTCTGCAACACACTACATATGAGCGCTACCCAAGTATCATGGGTTGAGAAGTGTATGATAATGAATAACAGCCAGACCAGTCCAACGACACCGTCAAACAGATAGACAATTTTGGAACAAATAATTACGTGCACAAATCCTGGTGAGAAATGATTTTATATATCTATATTTCAATAGCGTGAATATATGTATAAATTTATCTGGAGCCGGAACGAACGGGTCTAAGTTATTTGTGACATTTTAAAATGTATTTGACTATTTCATAAACATGTTTCAAAACTGTGCTCTAGCTTAGGTCGTAGACGAGCTTAAAACAACTGAGGATGGCGCATTGACAATAAATAAATCATTAGGAGCTACAGGGAGCTAACAAGGCAGTTGGAAAAGTGTCAGTTTATCAATTTGAATGCAGTTTATGAACTAAAACTGTAAGAAGACAAAATTTGTGATGAAAAATATCAAGTAAATGGCCGAATCGAATGTTCAGAAGGCAATGGCTTCTTTAATCTGTAGGTTGATGTCGCCCTATGCATAAACAAATAGTCTGATTATATATTCGTTGTGAAAATAACATACAAATTTCATCACAAACGGCGTCAAGGGTAGAACAACTCATGACGTAGCACGGGAAACATGTCATGTAGCCAGTGTGCGCGGGAGAACAGTAGCTATAGTGATTATTACCCCCACAGAGTCTCCGGACACGCTGATAAGAAGAGTGCACTGTCCAGGCAAAATAAATAGTACAAACACCCTCCAGCAACAATGCCAGTTCAATGATTCTAAAACTTTTTGCATAACACTATATGGAAACGGAAGGTCACAAGATTATTGAATTGTATGTATATAGAAAGAGAAAATGAAGGTTCATTCGAAAATTAAGTGATTAAAAGAAGAAAAGAAAATAAAGTCATCATCCTCTGTGAAATAGTCAATTAAAACATTTTGTTTCATACCAACTTCAATATCAAGATGACATAATGTAAACATAAATTATTATTAACCATTTACATTTCACACAAGTTTGATATGATAAAATATGTTTTCAGTTATTCTACAGGTAGATGATATGAACTATGGAACAAGTAACGCCCATGATCGTAATGTCCTAACAAACTCGATACTAATGACAAATGCCCCTCTCGTTTCATAGTTAGCTGATAAATCTTTGTGGAATTAAGCGATTGCTCCAGTAACAAGATAGTAATGTTTTAAGGTAATTATTTTTTATATAATATGGTAGACATATACGATTATTCCCAGGGGATATTAATATATAATTAAAATCGCAGAGAGTGCTAATATAACAACCATAATATACTTGTGAAAACCAATTAAAATTATAATTAAGAAATCGTATAGAATTCTACATTCTATATAAATAGTTCCTATAGAACATATATTAATTAAATTGCGTCTAAAACTAATTCTCATTCATAATGCAATATTCACTGATAAAATCATTTACAAACAGAAATAATAACGCTACAAGTACTAAATAAGTAGGTACGTATGTATGCTCGTGATTTGTGTGCTCGTGTACTTGACAACTTGACGGCATTAAACTGTCCGCGATTGCGACATCAGCTTTCGACCTCTTCTGATAACGTTAAGGCTCAATATCGTCTGATATGCGCTAGCTGTGCATTGAATCTATGCGTGAGATGAGCAATGACAACAACAGGGACCTTTATTCACGGATGGAACACACTCAAAAGGCCGCTGAACGGTATTCCCCATAATGAGATGGCTTGTGTCGATTCCGTCTCAGATCTGCATACAGTCGATTCAAATCATTTTATAAGATAAGTAAATATATTGAATAAAATAATGAAAGACAAATGTTGAAATAAAATAAATTACAATATATTAGTAATAAAAGACATATCAGCGATGGAATCGACACAGTATCGATATGTAATGATCAAAAATCGAATGCGACGTGCACATATTGAGCGACAATGGCCACCTCGTTCGTTTGTGTTGTCTGTGCGCTCGCGCATAGCTCAGGGGCAGCGTGAAGAAGCCTCCGGGCGCGTTCAGGCTCTCACTGGAGGAGCTGAGCGTCGCCAGGCCGACCCATCCCTCCGCCTCAGTACTGGACAGATATCACGCCGATATTTCCGTGACCAGGTACGCACGACGCGGCGCACAAGCACTCGGTTACGTAGATAAAACACCCATATGTGCGTTCGTGGACGCCAATCCAGTTTAAAAGACTATTTATAGTACATAACAGAGTAAAATGGAATTTTTAATAAAACATAATATTTGACATTATTATGTTGTCACAATGTTGTGAGTGATATAATAAAAAGAGTATTTATCTATAAATGCTGACAATCGTAACGGTCGCGACGTTAATGTATATATAATATCGCGTCCTCTTTCGCACATTGGAAAGGCGTAGTGAGGCGCCAGCTTCTATCGATTAAGCTAATATTAATGGTATCGAAAAAAATACAATCATTTTATATGTGTCACCATTAAATCCTCTTCCTGCAGAGTCTCTGCATTGTGATCTCATTTCCCCCATTCTTACGTCGGCACACTTGCAATGGCATCAATTTCTTCTTTCTATTGTATAACAATAGGGTAATAAAAGTTAAAATCCTATTTTATTAATTTAGCCTGAATCAACACTTATAAGAAAATAGAATGAGGCAGCTATCGGCCTTAGTAGTTCCCATTCAAACTAACGATAGTAAATACTGAATAGGGTCGCAACCGCAACGAACGTCAGCGCATAGTATAGTATATCAACGACTAAAGATTTAGAACATTATAAGTGCATAAGGCTAAAAACAAGCTAGAATATTTAGTGTATTTTTTTTGATAAATTGTGACAGTGGATTGTATTTGCGAAGTATAATCCGATATTACCAAAACTACACCCTTACTTGCATCCACCAGCGTGTTTTTGGATTGGTTTGGGCTAGTTAAGGGGGTAATTTGACGAGCTGGTAATTGTATGCTAAAGGCTAAATCTGGAGCGAATTAAACAAGTAGTACAATGAAAGACAGAGAGTGTTAATCATGGCACGCTCATCAAATATCCGACTGTCTCAGGTCGATTATATTAGTGAATGAAATATAAAATTAAGATAGATTTTTGATTTCATTTTTTTTAAATTTTGATTAACTTTTAAATGGCAACCGTTTTCCTTAAAGTCAAAACAAAAAGAGTTTAATTTTCAACTCATATAAAATTAACATTCTCAATTAACATTCTCTGCTGACCATACCCGCTTTTTATAAAGGTGTTTAGTGTAGTTTGGATTATAAAACGCATGCTCATACAAATATTAAACTTCTTATCAAAGTAAGCACCTCTCACGGTACACGCAAATTAATTCAAGATATTATTCAATCATATAAGTCCATATATCACATAAACGTCGGTTAGTTTACAGGTAAAAATCACTTACAACTTTACTACATAAAAAGACATTAGGGATCTAATTATGCAATTATACGTATAGGAATATACGTAGTCATAATTGAATTTCACCCTTTAATATAACAACAAGAACATAACTGATACAAGACTTCATGTCTAATATTAACTTATGTACGTCAACGTCAAGGCATTTCATAATATTAACAAACTAATTAATAGTAAAATCTCATAAGTATGCTGTACCTTAAATAACCTTTCAATCATAATAGTCTAAAACAAAAAATACCGGCTGAAAATAGCCCCTATTTTAAGACGCAAAACTAATCAACGTTTATAATGAAATAATTTAGACAACCAGCGAAATAAATCGTCTAGTATATTCGCACATATAAATATTTAAAAGTTTACACATATATCAACAATTTAATGCCAATTAAGAGAGACTGAAAACAAATCTATAAATATAATAAAGCCAATTCTATACATTCGATTGTGACTTAGGACTTTGAAGTGGGTTTGTTTATTGAGACTCACTACGATCAAGAGTAGAACTACACCGAACTACAAACAGGTAGTAGCTTTTTACTAAACGACGTTACATCATAGTTCTAAATATCTATACATCTGGACTATTCAGGGTTTTCAGAAGAAATATCGTTTCGTGGCAATAGTAGATCGGGAAGAAATAGTGAGTTACGCTCGCTTCTGTATACATTTAAATTGTAAACTTTTCATTTCCATCCCAATGTATACAATAAAGAATAAAGAATGAATAATCCCGCTAATAATTTTAAGAATGAAAGTTTAAGTAAAAGGTCGTTAAATGATCATAGTGTTCTCAGCAACGGATTTTGAAAGAGTTTAACCAACTTTAAGAAGCAGCGCACAATTGGTGGCCACGATCAGGACAATGTGTGGTCTTTTACCGACTTTGTCGTAGCCAAGTGTTGTGACGGTGACGGTGCAGCCATTGTTCATAGACCGTGTCCGCCTAGTGCGCGACGCTCCCGAGTTATAATGGTTCGTCTAGTAGCACTACGTCGACATACCTGAGGCTGAGGTCAGGGCTCGCGCACCGAATAACGGGGCTCGGCACTGCCGGCACAACGAGGTACGCCATGGTGGTGTATAGTTTGAACACCTGTTAATAATCAAATATTATAATAGAAGCGCTCGTAGACCTTCAAAATCACATTGTTCTACCGTTGTCCAATTATAAGCAGCGTTGAGCTCGGTCAGAAATCAAAATGTCTTTCTCAGCTCGGTAACTTACTTGCATGTACGTATCCCTTTCCTTCTCGGGTCTCCTAGGCATGGCAGGTCCGCGCGACAAGAGGGAGGCACGGTTGTCATTAACGGGTCTGAAATACGTACAGAAAATGAAATTGTGAACTGACACATTAAAACAGCTAGATTTATTTTTAAATTCTTTGAAAACAAATATGAGGTTCCTTAGTAAGCTTTTTTCACATTATAAAGTTGAAACAATTGTATTTTTTTGTAACCCAATGGTGTATTAGTAAATATGTAGGATGGTACTGACGCAGGTTCGATGATGGCGAAGAGCGCGTGAATGCGTGCGTGTAGAATGGGCCAAGCTTGTAAAATGGTGGTTGGGCAGGTTGCCGGTACGCGGTTGCGTTCCAGCAGACCGAATAGTACCACCTGCGGACGAAACACGAACACGGTTAATACACACGAGGTGTAAACTGGAAGGAAAAAAACAAATGGCTTAAATACAATGCTGTATATGCTAACCTCCCACGGGTCCGCTCCGTTAGTTGCGCTGCCGCTCCAGCTGTTCTTGGTTGACATCTCGTCATGTTGGATACCTAAGTGGAATTTTAGTATACTTTTATAAATGTTACACGAGTATAAAATTAGTACTATAGTAAAAATTAAATTTTATTTCTTTTTAACTCAAATGACTAAGTCCGCCACACATTTCCAGCACTGTAACTCCTGTAAGCCAGGATCCACAAACGGATAAACATCTAAAAAAGCTGCATTGCAGCATAAACGTTTAGTTGCCAAACGAACAGTATTATAAGCTGACGTACCGGCGGTCCACACGGCGTGCGTCCGCTCCGCGATCCAGACGAGGTCGGGCTGGCCGGCGGCAAGGATGGCCTGCTTCTCGGCGGGCGGCAGCAGCGGCAGGCACTTCTCTGCGAAGTGTGGCGCGTGCGCGTCCGCCGCGTCGATCAGCGCCGGCTCGTCGCGGGTCAGCTGCAGCTTCTCTAGGAGGCATTTGGACTCCCTGTTGGAGATGACGATAATAAGTACAAAGCAAATTACACACCTCTCTTAAGATATAGCAACTTATAAGACTAGGTTCAAAATAGGGGGAAGAGTAAAATCTCATCCAGTCCCATTTTACTCTCTCTCTCTTTCACTTTACCAGTGTGTTTCGTCAACGTGACGTAATAATAGAATATAATAGTAAGTTAAAAAAATTAACTTGTCACCATTACGGCAAAAAACAAAAGCCAATATTTTAACAACTAGAACGTTAATCTCACGTAGGGGGGACGGAGGGGGTTCCCACTAAATCTCACCAAGGGAGGAGTCCAAACTAAAAGAAAAACTCTCTCGTAATTAATGGGATGCCCTCTTAGCTCCAGGGCATGTTTATCTATCCCGCTCTTAGATAAAAACTACGAAGTTACATTAAGTTAGGTTTTTCCATCAATCAAAAATGGATTGACGCTAACTACGTACCAATTAAATCTTAACGTTAGCAACTCGCTTGGTACTTGGAAGCGAACTAAGTCCGTTAGACTCGGCTATATAGAATCTATCTATCTATCTATCTATAACCTCACGCCAGATCCCTTGCGGGGTAGGCAGAGAGTACAGAGTTCCAACAGGTTCTTAGACAGAACAGCTATATAGAATCACGCGCGATATATATCTCAGGATCTTTATATATTATTTTGATTTGAGATCCTGTTCTTATAATTATTTACATCGCCCGCGCGATCAACCACGAGTTTCGGCTAGTCTTTTAGAACAACTTACCTAAACAAATAGGTATTTATTGTAGCTTTACTAACCTTAGTATATGCACAGCGAGGCGCCTTGGGTACGCCTTGCACTGGCACAGCATTACGAGGCCTAGCGCTTCTGCCCCCCGCACCACCGATATGAGGGACTCCTGCTTGACAGGGGCAGCGCCCAGAGCAGCCACTTCACCGTTTTTCCAGCTGGTCAACAGTTGCAACAACATGCGAAGTCCATTCTCCACCAGTTGTGGCGTCGTGTCCTATAGTAACGAAAAACAATTGCTAACGTTGACCAAGATATGACCAGTCGACACTTTAGTAGTAATTTCTATAAAGTCGGTACCAAATTATTTACTAATGTCAATGGTAACGTACCTGAACTTCTTTGGCAAGGAACTGAGTAAAACCAGCAAGGACGTCCTGCCGCCATTCTGGGAAGTCCACCATAAGGGTTTGAAGACTCTGGAAGGACAGACCCCGCAGCTCCTCGTCCATATGGACCGTCAGGCGGCACAGCAAGTCCACAAGCTCACTAGAACTCATGCCTTCAGGAATCAGTCTGCACAAATATATTGAAAATGGTTAACCCTTATTTTTAAAATCAAAGTTATTTAAATTAAGTAACGACAAGTAATATATCTACCTTGGTATGGCGGCCACACAAGTTCTGAACAAATCAATTCTCGGCTTTCTCTCGCCCGTGTTTATCTCCTGCTCTTTGGTTACGTTCTGGGTGTTAGTCAGCATGAGGGGCCTGCCGTAGTGCGCGTCCAGAGCCCGGAGTATCTCCACTAGCACGCGCCGCACGTACGGGAAGTACGCGCTCATGCCTATAGACCGCGCGGTCTCGTCCGTCAACATCTTATTCAGAAACGTCTTTTTCACTCGCAGCGTGTTGCCTGAAGGCAAAGTGCCCGAAGTCCGTGGCATCGGCGGTTCCCCTTCTTTCTGCTGCAAGCTGTCGGCGACGACTAGAAAGGCCCTGAGGCCTATCGACATTCTTTCCGGCGTCAGGATAATTTTGATCGTGCGTCCAACCATGAGTAAGTCGAAGACTATTTCGCGCATGGCGAAGTCCAAACGCTCTTGAGCAATAAATTGAATAATTTTGACAAAAATATTGAGCGGCATGTCGCGGGGCACGACGCCTTTTGATCCTTTAGGAAACAGCGAGTTGACGATGCTCTGCAGGCGCGACTGCGTGGCGGAGTTGCTTTCGCACTTTATTCTTATCATGTACACCCAGAGGAGACGGTAGAGAGATTCTGTGAAAAATATGTGCGTGATATTATTTCATAAATAATACATTTTATATTTTGAGAATGAGTAAAAAGTAACAATCAGTCGTTCAACACAGGTACATGTGTAAATTGCAGGTCGTTAAAAAATATCCATATTTTATTTATTACCTAGAGCAACTCGGCACATTTTGGGATCCCGATTTTTCAGGTGCGATAGACACATGGCGAGGAAACAATGCCAGTTGGCCAAGAAGAACTGCTTCTGGGAGACGCACAGCAAACACGTCACTAGAGGGAACAGAGCCAGCCGATGCTTCGACTTCGTGCTGGTGTCTAGAGTGTGGCTGTACAGCATCTCCACGAAGTTCTTCAAGCAAGGAACATTCACCTCATTCTTTACAGTCTGCAAGAAAGGCCCTTTTTGAGAAACTTTAAACATCGTTATTAGTAAAGCGATATAGTAAAGCGATATTTAAAGAACACTTTCTAATAGTGATCTTAATATACTATTGGGTTTTACAACTATTTAAGTAATTCAAACTATTAAAATTCGATTGACTTAAATGCAAAGGACATCATGATCCCAATTTAAAAAAGTAGCAGAATCTCACAAATCAGAAATCTATGAGGCTTGTAATATTTTTCCCTCTCCATAGAGATTTACGATAACTTACCGCTGCAACTGGGACGAGAATTTCTACGAAGAGGCCGGCTAAGGCATGCCGGATATCTTTATCCTTCACCTCGAGAAAGTACTGGGCGCACTCCTGCAAGAACTGGAATGAGGCTTCGAACTCCTCGATAGGAACCATTTTCACGCGGAAGAACTTCATGCCCATTAGAAGAGAAATTATGCTTTGCGTTGTGTGAGGAGACGGTTCACGGCTTTTCAGCTCCTAGTAAATAAGTAATAGACAATAAATAGTATTATTGTTTATATTATAATAGTGCTTCATTAAATATCTAGCTGTTACCCGCGGCTAAGCACGCGTTTGTTAATAATTTAACATAACAATTTGACAGAATTAGGTGGACCGGCCTTTTCGGGATGGCGCAGGTTCTGTACTGACCTAAGACACCTCCATACTAATTATCTTTAAAATCCATTTAGGTGTGATAGTATGGAGAAATAAAAACTATCCCGCAAGAATGGTGCATTTTTTCCTTTAACATATGAATATGCAAATTTTCATGTCCGGGTCATTTATTGTTAAAGACTTCTCTCTAGAAGAGAAAATCCTGAATGCATTATCGGTTTATGCACGAAATCATGTTTGAGTGTTTAAATCCAATGTGACTGAATTGAAGAGTTTCTTCATGAGGAGATGAACCAGAGTCTATTAGTTCATGGAGGAATTGATCTATCTCTATCTATATCATCACGCCAGATCCCTTACGGGGTAGGCAGAGAGTACAGAATTCCAACAGGAATTGATGTGTATGCAAAATCACACATTTTAACGTAAGATTGCAGCTTGTGACTAACAATTATATAAATAATAAAGTTTTATGGTTTATGGCGCGATAATATCGGTTTGGTTCATTCCTCCAGGATAATTCCTTTTTTTATTTTAAGTTCCGTAGTATCTATAGTTTTTGCGTGAAGGCAGAGACAGACAGTCAGACAGACAATTATTCCAAAAAAAATTGTTTCAGTCTCTATATCAATAAAGAAGCACCCCAATTAAAATTTTCAAATAATATTTTTCGATAGATTTGGCGCCCTTAATCCCTTATTATATGTATAGATATTCGAGGAGCGATGAATTAATGATTGTCCCTTACCTTGAGTTCAGCAGTGAACCGCTTCCTTACCGATGCAAACCGAGACTGTGCTAATACAGCCACAACCTCCGCATACAAATCTGCTATAAGATGGACGTTCGCCGCATTCGGGTTGGCTTGTAGGCTGTTAGCAAAAATAATTAAGGATAATAACTAATATAACAGTACTGAACAGAACGGTACAACTTAAATATGTCGACTATAAGCAATATAAATCTGAAATAAATGTACTCACCCATCTTTGTAATTGAATCGCTTGAAAGCGACGTTTTCGATGTACTGCACGAGGTCCTCGTGGCCAGGGTGGAAGGGCAGCTGCTTCAGCACCTCAATGAGGGCGAGGCAGAAGAGGAACTCGACGGCGAGGTCACGTCTCTCGGCCAGCAGCTCCTCGCAGCTGCGCTCCACGGTCTCCGTGCCCGCGCCACTGCCCGACACTATGTAGATTATGCTGCCAAACCACAAATGCTGGTGTAAGTACCCACGAAGAACAGCGCTCCGATGCTCTAGAACGCAGGTCTAAAGCCACGTAATATTGTAATCAATATAAATTAACACTCAATCAAGAGAATGACCGAAAGAAGGTATATATTAACTCCATGAAGATTGATAATACGAAAGCAGTGGATGTGAACATGAGTATGATTGAGAACAGAAGTAAAAAGAATGAAAACATTGTTCTGCCCCAGATAGGAGAACAATTAAATAGGAAGATAATGGTAGCTGTTATTCCAATTACCTTTTGTTTCTAAGGTCTTGATGCGGCTTCTTGGCCTGTTCGCTGAGTTGAGGCGACTCGGCCATTTGTCGCTCCAACCAGCCGAACAGGGCACGGAGCAGTGAGGGGAGGCAGTGCTCTGCTAGGACACCAAATGCCTGCAGTATCTGATCGAGAAGGGCATCCTCGCCTCGCTGAAGTGTCTTCGCTAGTGGTTTCTCCTAAAATATAAATAGAAATTTATTGCAAAATCAGCATCATCAGCCCGTGTTTCACTACTGGACATAGGCCTCTCCCATGGCACTGAGCTCAAATCTTCAGTTCTCCTCCTCTAATCCCTGCCCACTGCCTTACGAATATCGTCGCCCCACCTAGCTACAGAGCGCTCTATAATATGTTTAATACATACTGAATAATAATATTTATAAAAATAAAAAAACCTTTGGCAAAACTTAAGTGTACTGAATACTGAGCAGACAACAGGCGTGAGAGGATAGTTACATTTTACATGAGGCACAAAAGGTTATAAAGTAAGGCCAGCAGTTTCTTTTTGGGAGTGGTGTGTGAATGATCTACGCTGTTGGCCAGGAGGCCTTTACAGCATCACCGGACGAGAGGACGAGTGTGCAATCACTACGCTCGAGCCAGAATGGCAAGGGGGCAACTAGCTCAAGGCCAATTCAAGGAAGATTAGCCTTGGCTTGCACTGTCGCTATGGGGAGGGCGTATACTAAGTGTCACGCAGGGGTGCTCTGCACCAGCCGGCGGGTAAGGGATTTTTTGAATTCGCCGTGGAAGTCGGTGTCTGATCCTATGTACGGTATCTGTGTCCGAAAGAAGGGAAGTAAGGGAGTATCGGAAGGAGCCAAGCAACATTTGTGTGGAAACTATTGTGTCCAATAAACCACATGCAGTGCACACCACAACCTAACGATTTATTACAGTACAGTATATCATAAATATATATTTAGTCTTTGTGTCCACTTACTAGTGGTTCAGCCATGACAGCCTCCATCTTGCGCTCGGCTTGTACTGTGAACTCGGTGAAGAGTAACCGCATCACAAACTCCCCGGGCCGGATCTCCGAGTCCGACGCCGGGATGGATGTGCGGTTGGGAGAGAACCATGGCAGCATCGAACCTATGCAAACAAGATTATGTGAATTAAAATAGTCAACATCAAAATAGTATAGCAATAAAAACTTTTATAACTTATGAATGAAGATGACGATAGGAGTAGTATTGTAAATCTGAGCGTCTTACGTTCAGCGCTGAGTCGACGCTTACGAGCGTTTAAGACTCAAGCGTTAAACGCTCGAGCGTTTAAGGCTCACGGAGCGTTAAGACTTCGACTATAACGCTCGAGTTGCGTGCTCAAGCGTTATAATTTCTTTGGCTTTGATCGTCGAAAATCGAAGTAAATTTCTACTGCCGTATATTTTTTTTCGATTTTCGCACAGGCGTATCTAACACCAGTAACTAAGTTTTATGCATCAATTTTAATAAATGAAAAAAATTGTGTAATTTTAAAATGACCAACACGAATTTGCATGTATGCCTGATTTTCAAGGAGATCTCTTGTGGCGAGTACAAGTGCAGTAATATGCTAATGGCAAGCTTCTGGGCAGAGGGTGTTTACACACCGTCACGTCTATATTCGCCAAGCGGAGGTGGCGGAGGTAAACTGTGTACACCGCCTACGATGTCAGGTCCCATGTAATAGGGTGCGAGCCTATTGTCATATACCGGGCACAATTCCAGACTCCAGACTTATACTGGGAAGTTTTCGTTAGAAAAACTTCACGAGGCAGTCACACAGTCTACATTATACCTAAATATAACCAAAATTTAGGCGCGGGTCCTTATGCAAATTGTAGTTATTTGTCTGTGTACACTCGCCAAAGGCGCCGCGGGGCAGAGCGGTCGCGGGGGGGGTTACTTGCCGAAAGAGTAGAGAGATTAAAAGTGTAGCAGAAAATTAAATTATTAAATAAAATAGGTAAAATAAATACTTTGAATGGGCCGACCGTGTATGGGGTGTGTACACACTGTACTAAATGTATCGTATCATAGGTAATTAAGTATGTGATCGTATTTCATATATGTATTTAGAACTGGTTAGGGGAAACCTAATATCAATAGAAAATGTTATAGATAATAAAAATACGAACTTTCGTAGACTCAAGGTTTGGGTATACGAGATACCTACTATGAAATTATTAAATTAAAAAATATATTAAATCGACAGGTGGGCTAAAATAGGTCCCAGAACACGGACATCGTCGTCGTGGTAAGCCTAAGAAGCGGTGGTGCGATGATCTCGATGCGTATCGGCCTGAATGGCCATCATTGGCCAAGGACAGGACTGTTTGGAAGAAGGAGGGGGGAGACCTTTGCCCAGCAGCTGTACAACAAAGGTAAGATAAAAAAAATTAATTATACACGTTCACACCTATATCCTTATGTATGAGGTTGAGAGAATATAGTATACTATACACCACTTTTCGACGACGCCGACCAAATGTTATTACATTAGAGCAACCTATTGTCATTGTTTATTATTATTAAGGAAACATTTGTGTTAACGGATCCTTAAACATCAAATGAGCCGACAAAGGATTTGTCGGTGTATTGTATATATGTATACACGTTCCAGTTTCATCATTGGACCCTGAGCCTGTGTGTGTGTATGTGTGGGTGTGTGTGCGTGTGTACGTGTGTGTGTGTGTATGTGTCAATAAATGATCTACGCTGTTGGCCGCGGGGCCTTTGATATTATATACTTGAGTAAGTACTTAAGTAGACAGTACTTGTCAAGACTAAACCAGCGAGTCTAAACACAGTGGGGCTATGTTCTGGCTCCATCATCAGACCTAAGACTCGATCCTAACTAGCCCAAACACAGTGGGGTTATGTTAAGTAGTTTGGTAGCTCCATTGACCATCTACCACAAACTAGGTCCACGATACTATATTATTGCAGTGTCACCGAACTTATATATGTATGTCCAAGGACATTGTTGAAAATTGCCCCAGAACCAACAAACATTTGACCCATGCCATCATTATTTATCTATATTATTAAAATAATGGCAAATATCCGTATCTAACGGACAATTTGCAATCTAAAACGAATATTTCAAAATATTGTAAATACTTATATCGAAGTGGCCGACATTTTACTTCATGTCAACACACAATATAACCTCATATGTTTTGAATGGCTACTGAATTATAACCTCAAAATCTAATTTTCGTGCAATATTGCGATTCCCCCGCTTGTCAGTTTAATAATAAATGCCTTAAGAGAATTTATGGGTGATTTGAAATCATACAAGTAGTTTTTCATTGCTGTTGGTTCTGGGGCAAATCATGTATGGGCGCAGAACAATATCCTTTCAGGTCAATCGGAGAACCGCAAGTGTTTGCAAAGTAGATCACAAACTGCCTTTGAACTAACGATAACTTTGAACTGGAAAGACACACATAGGAACAGAGCACGTTAATTAAAAAAAAAATAAGTACTACACACAGCAAATATTAATATATAAACATGACTTAAAATCATCCACAAAATTCGACGCTCAAACGCGAGTCTAGCGTTGAGCGCAACGCTCCAGTGAGCGTTATAAATAAAACGCTAAAGCACTGCTCGAGCGCTCTGCAACCGACTCGACTTTGAACTCTAGCGTTTAGCAACATTTAGAGCGTAGAGTCAAACGTTTTTACAACACTAGATAGGAGTCAAACAATCATATCCTATTTCTGTACACCAAAGGTACATGGGGATATAACATAAAATGTACTGTAATTATTTGAGTGTTGATTATGGACCAAGACAATGATTTAATATCAACTAAATATTTGCTTATATTCCTTGACATAATGATTATTCTCTTACTTACACAGCTGGTATATGTTGAGGCTAACAAAAATATATTAATTTATTTAATAAAATATTGCAAGCTTCAATTCCTTATAAATCTTACAGGTTCTGTAATAAGTTGATAGGATAGGGGCAATTCTGAAAATACTTTGTCTATTGGGAGATACATACATGTAGATAGTAGAATCATTACAAAACCAACACTCAGTAAATTGATAAGTTAAAAATTTCAGTTAACGTGTAATAATTTACCTCTGGTGAGCACAAAGGTCGCAATGCTCGTGACCTTGCTGTCGCTGGTCAAGGACGTACTCATCAGTTTATTTGACGGTAATTGTGCCGAATCTTGAAAAGGCGAGTCTACATTCTGGTTGCCGGCCGAGTCGAAATCGTGGCGAGGCGCCTCCGACAGCACACTTCCTTCTGACTCGGCCTCGCTCGACACCATGGAGGATGGTGCCTCTTCTGTACCAGATGCTAAAAAACAATCATTTCGTTAGAAAAAAAACTTTCTTCATATTATTAATGCAGATGATACAATTGATAATGTTTAATTTTAGAATAAACAGTACAATACACATACCGAAAGCATCCTCATGATGCATTTCTGACAAATTGGTGGTAATTGAATCTGACTCATCAGACATCATTTTATCTTCAGCTGTATCTGTTAAAACTTAGTACTTTACACTGCTTACTATTATACTGTAAACAAACCACAACATGCATATTAGTACAAGCAAACAATCAAATAAAATCACATAACTGATGTCCAAGCCAACAATTACCTTCCATTATGTCACTTATGATAATTCCACCATGTGGCATCTTTATTTCCCTAAAACAAAGCAATTTTATGTTTTCGGTATACAGTACTAAGAATCGCCGATAGACCTCTAACAAATTTATGCAGTAAGAGAAAAAGAAGGTATAAATAGTTTTCACTATATTGGTCTTATTAGATTGAGTCACTTTTATTAGATGGTATGCTATGTATAGGTGTGATGACGCAAACGTAGGAAACTCAAAGTGTATCAACCTGGTGAGTAAAAAATTATGCAACCACCAACTAACATATTGTCATATCCTAAAGAAAAGTCTTGGTCATTCTACATTGACTGCTTTTCTTACTGACTGTAAGTATGTCCCGTGAGTACTGAATGCCCATTTTCAATCAACAAATTATCGAAACTTAGGATGTTGTCCATATATTTCAAGTTCCATGCTTGCACGCACAGCTGGTATATGCTTGAGGCATGAAACGAGGGTGCTTTAATCGAATTGTGCTCCATCCTGTATCTTGCTTCGGACCGGCACATCTAATCTACCAATGGATCAGAACACATTCGCAGTAGTCACAAGCAAAACGCCGACATTGTGTACACAGAGCAAGCAAGAAACACTTATCATCAATGAGTGAGGAAACACTTCGCAGATAACCAAAAACAACATAGATTTGACAAAAACATAGATACTTTAAACTGCCAATCCTGCACCCTGACTAATACAATAAGGAAGGCAAATGAACACTCCCTGTTATACCAAATGTCCTTTTACTGCATGTATCATAGTTCAATTGTTGAAGGTATTTTTAATTGAATATGTTACTTGAAATACATTTTCATCCCCTTTGTCCATTAGAATGAACAAAAATGCACTAAACTCCATTGATTTATATTTATACTGGTTCTGCATATTAATCTGGGTTCTAAAAGTCTGACCAGACACACCTAGTAAACAAGAAGAGTTCTTCATAATGTTTCTTTCAAATGTATCCCACTAAGTCATATTGTTAATTATTCCATTTAAAGAAATATAAAAATACAACTCGTCCAAAAGCAAACTATAATGTGGAATTCATTTACAACTGTCAAATAATGCTATCAATTGTCACTATATGAATGTATGACTGTGAATGCAGCAATCATTGATAATAAAGAATGTGTTCATACATTTAAATGAGTTAGCATCCTGTGCTAAAATTGTATAATTTAGAGAATTATTCTTAAGTCCTACTGCAGAATTGATTAGAACAATGAAATAAATACACTGGAAGCACATATGCTGTACCTAAAAATCGCATAGCAAGTAGTATACAATAAAAAGATATAGTTTTCAAATCTGATTTTAAGCCTATGCAATTATTGGCTAGTAGATTAGTACCACTCCCTTCTTTCTCTGGTTGATAGAAAAGCGTAAATATTATTAATCCATTAGAGTAAATATTATTAATCTAATACAAACACCGATGTAAATCAATTATTAACTGGTTTACAAACGGTTTTGTACCTGCTACAGTGTATGTGCTTATTACAGGATATAGGTAACATGGATAATCAAGTTAGGATCATATTTTATCAACTAGGTACTTGTTGAAGATTTATTTTTGCAGTTTTAAATGGTTAATCATAACAATGGCATGATCAAAAATTAACACCAAGTTTCCTAATAAACATCCTGCACATGTGTCTATTTAGCATCTTGCTAATTATAAACATTACAGAGTTTGTACTTTGCTTGTGCAAATGTCTGGCATCAGGAAGTTTTCATGTTGGACTGACAGGTCATAGGTTGGTTATATTATAAATATTTAACTCATGTAATACAGGCCACAAATTTACTACTTAACAGAAAGGGACAATATCATGACTATTTACAAATGGTACAAAAATAATAAAAGAATACTACCACTACTATAAGAAATGCGAATGATGTAAGTGGGTACTTGCACCCCAACAAAGCAAGAAAAGTAACTATAACCATTAACTTTTCGACGGTATTTGTACACAGTAGGTAATCGCAAAACTTAACGTTCTATTATAAAAAAATACACGAAATTAAAAAAATACCTTTGTTCGCATTCGGGTGTAGGATCGATGTTGACATATAATATAATTATATGCTACAGCAATGCGGGCATCTATCGGCGGCGGTTAAAATAGATAGATACTAAAAAATCTAAACTAAGAACTTAATAAATACCGTATTTTTTACAATATCACGATCATGCATTCAGGGTAGATTTGCTTTTTTGACATTTCTGACTAAAAAGAACAGAATCAAACGTAAAAACATTTTTTCATAGCACCATTTTACCGTTCACAAGTCAATAGAATTTGATCGATTTATATCAACCATAGAAAAGGAAGAACTCTGCTGTCTACGGTAGTTATGCGTTCGGAGATAGTTCCAAGCATAGTAGTAGGATTTAAGCGGGCGTTCGCACGAACGCTTTTTTGCAGTGCCGGAATAAATAAAGCGTCGTAGAAGATATTTAAACGCTTGCAAAATGAATGTTCAAATGAGCGTTAAAAAATCACTTGAAAATGTTCGTCGCGCAATGAGGACCTATCAATGAATTCTGCCAAGATGCTAGCAATAGCTGTTTGTGGACTAAGGAGACTATCTAAATATGTATAAACATACATTAGTAAAGATGTGGATAATCAGGGATATTATAATAATGGTATTTATTATATTTAGACCCGTTTATGTTTATATTGCCCACATTACTTACTTTGAGAGATTTACAAACTATAATATGAGTAATAACAAAGTAGGCGAACTATGAGAGTGGAGGAAGCCAGTGAGGTCTTAAAGGAAAGAACCTGTTGGAACTCTGAACCCTCTGCCTACCCCATTAGTGAACTGGCGTAAGGATATAGACAGATAGAAAAGTAGACATGTCCATTCATTCTAAATAAATCTACCCACTAAAATCGATTCTTGATCGAATTTAATAAATTTAGAGATCATCAAGAAGAAAACAAACTTTAAAATCTTATGTTTAACAATATACGTGTTCGAAAATTATTAAAATTCTTGACATACACAACTTGAATGAGTAATATTGTCGATTAGTACTTCTTATCATTAAATTGTGAATCTAATGGTTTCAGGGCTTTCGGAATCGATTTCAGACTCATAAATTTCCCGATTCAAGATGGCCGACGTGTCATATTATGCAAAATCAATAGGGGTGTCATTTTTGGGGTTTTAAGGGATGCTGATTACGTATATAGTGTTAATTTTGAAATCCAATTTAGCGGGCGCGACTTTTCGTGTTAAATCATTATGCGTCCGCTATCTTGAATTTCAAATAATACCCCATATTGTCAGTAAGCATCCCCTAAAACCCCTAAAACGATACTCATATTGATTTTACAAAGTTGCGTCCGCCATCTTGGATTATAAAATAATACCCCATATTTTTAATGAGCATCCCCTAAAACTTCAGTGATACCCTTGTTGAATTTACACAAAAAGCCGAGATCATCATCTTGTATTTCAATATTAACCCCATATTCTTAATCAGCATCTCCTCAAACCCTAAAACTGATACCCATATTAATTTTTACTTAAAGTCGCGTTGTTGGTAGAGTCGTTGAGAAGACTCAATGACTCTACCAACAACTTAACGTAAAACAGATACCTAGGTACTTAGAACTACAAAATTAATCAGATTCTATTATCCTCAATAGTCTAGCCTAGTGGCGACGCGCGGACGTGAGTTCAAATTCATGGTTGGACTAAAAGTAGTTTTCTATCAGTAAATTTCCAATATTAGGGGCCGTTCGCACGAGCGTTTTTTTGCAGCGCTGGAATAAAACGACGTAGGCGATATTTAATCGCTTGCAAAATAAGTGTTCAAAAAGCGTCAAAAAATCACTTGAAAATGTTATGGCTTCACATTAATTTTAAGTGGATTTTGCCAATGTTTAGTGAAATGCTTAATCGTGTGTGTGTGAGTGATGTACGCTGTTGGCCGCGAGCCCTTTACAGCTTCACCGGACTTAAAGGCGAGCGTACAACCACTACGCTTGAGCCACAAGGGCAAGGGGCGACATACTCGCGGCCTCGCGCCTCTTCAAGGCGCCCTCGGTTGGGACAGTCGCTGTGGGGGGACGGGGTGCACTACTAAGTGCACCGGTCAACCGCCGGCTATGGGGATCTACGACTACGTCGTCGTTGCCCGTATTCTGAGCGGAAAGAATGGATGACAAAGCATCGGGGGGATCGGAGAGAACATGTCGCGGCCGGCGGTGGCGGCAGGGGTCGGGGGAGGGGGGATCGTAGTCGGCGGTGGCGGTGGCGGCAGGGGTCAGGGGGGGGGGGGGATCGTAGTCGGCGGCGGCTACGATTAACGGATTCGCATGGGTACATGCGTTCGCGAAGTGTCGTGTTGTCACCTTTTTAATATAGGTGCGAATAGGTTCGAGACCTAGATCGGAGTGGAGATCGACATTCCGTACGAACCAGTGGGCTCCTACGGCTTTACGGAGGAAGCGGTTTTGAACCACTTGGAGTTTATCGATGTGAGAGGGGGCCGAATGCCCGAAGACAACACACGCATAAGTCATGATGGGTCGAACGCAAGTTTTGTAAAGCGTCACCTTATTTCTAAGGGACATTTTACTCCGCTTGCAGATTAACGAATGGAGACGACCAAGCACAAAGGATGCTCGGTGACGGACCCGCTTGATGTGTTGGCCGAAGGACATGGTACTGTTTAGGGTGACCCCTAGATATTTGACCTCTTTGACCCAGGGAATGGGTCGGTCGAACATGGTCACTTGGCCGAGATTATTTCTAGGGCGGCGCAGGGAGTGGTGCAGGGTGGCACCTCTGGAGAATAACACCGCAGCACTCTTGTCCGGGTTCACCTCAATACGCCACTTCCTGAACCAATTCCCTAGGGAATTGGCGGTTGCCTGAAGGTTTCTGGTAATAAAACCCTTATTCCTATGCGAGACGTAGAGAGCGGTATCATCCGCGAATAGGGCAAGATGCGCCTTACTCGAACGAGGCATGTCGTTCGTGTAAAGGCTAAACAAGAGGGGCGAGAGAGCTGAGCCCTGCGGGACTCCAGTTAGGGTGGAGTGGGGAGTGGAGCGCGTCATTTCGACGCGATATCGGAAGGCGCGATTTGACAAAAAGTCTCGTATGATGAGCACGAGTCTGTCCGGCACACCGATTTGGTAGAGCTTGTAGATCAAGCCGTTGCACCAGACTTTGTCGAATGCCTTCGCGACGTCGAAGAAGAGGGCGCCCGTGTAGACGGGTTTAGGTCTGTTAAGACCGGAGAGGATGTGCTCCGTGATGCGGTGCACTTGGTGGGCGCAGGAGTGCTTGGCTCGAAAGCCGAACTGCTCGTCGATAAGGATACCCCTGGACACTACAAAGTCTTTGAGCCACGCCAGAAGTAGGCGCTCGTAGACCTTAGCCAGGGAGTTGAGAAGACTGATAGGGCGGTAGCTCGCAGGGAGATTACGAGGTTTGCCGGGCTTGGGAATGCCTATGACGTCTGCTTCCTTCTACTTAGCAGGGAAGGTGCAGTTCGTTCATGGCGGCGTTCAATATGGCCACTAAAAGGCAGATGAGTTGGGTGGGCAGGCATTTCAGCATGCGATTCGAAATGCCGTCAGAGCCGGGGGCTTTTTTGGTTTTGAGACCCATAATGAGATCTTCGACCTCCGTTTGGGTGATAGAAGGTAAGGAATCGGCGGAGGGGAGGGATGCCCTGCGCTGGACTTCCCTGTCGACCGCGTCGACATGGGACTGGTCGACGGACTGAGAGCTGGGGGTTCACTGGCTCTCGAGGGAGTTGGCGAGAAGCTCGGCCTTTTCGTCGTCTTCGAAGGCTGGGGGTGCGCCTGAAGGGTGGGACTGCGGGGGCATGCTAGTAGTGGAGTCGGTTTTGAGGCTACACGCCAGCTGCCAGTAGGTCAGGTGCGATGGCGCGATGCCCTCTAGGAAATCGCCCCACCGTTTTACCTCAAGTTGTAAAGCGCGCATCCGGTCCCGATTGGCTTCGGTGGGGTAAGAGTCGTGCGCTCTGATTGAGGCATTCTTGGAACGAATGAGATCTCTAACATCGTCCGGCAGTCAAAAGCGGTTGAGGTTGAGATGTTCCGCCTCGACTTGCTTAGACGATCGACTGACAGCCGATAGGATGTGGTCCGTGAAGGCATCTACGGCCTGATCGGTGTCCTGAGGGGACGGGATGGAGTCCGAGCTGAGGGGGAGGGGGGGAGGATCGGCATCCGCCAAGGCCGTGCTTAGCGCATGCCATTCCACCACCGTCGTTTTGGGTCGCTAAAGGGCGGAAGGGGGGGAACCGAGTGTCATGACTACAGGTCGATCAGAGTCGAGCTCCTGGACTACTTCTAAGGAGTGCAGCCGTAAGGTAACACCTTTCAGAAGCGCCATGTCTAGGACGTCGGGTCGGTGGTTGGGATTGCCGGGATAGTGGGTAGAGTGCATAGGTGCAATGACGTCAAAGTCGAGAAGGTCGACCAGGGCGTCAAGGCTCCTTTAGGGTAAGTGGTGAGACCATTCCAGGCCACGTGCTTACTGTTGAAGTCGCCCGCCAGAATGAAGGC
This sequence comes from Phalera bucephala, assembly GCA_905147815.2. Taxonomy (NCBI): domain Eukaryota; kingdom Metazoa; phylum Arthropoda; class Insecta; order Lepidoptera; family Notodontidae; genus Phalera; species Phalera bucephala. Next base: position 1,051,149 of record LR990609.1, on the reverse strand, counting down.
GCTTCCCAGATTAAAGAGTGCTTCAAAGTCACTCCTGAGGACGAGCTTAGAGGGGGAAACTCAAACTCAAATAATTTATTTTGTATAAGCCCTGCAGGGGCGCTTACAAATAGTCAATTTACATTTTGTTTCAATCTAATTTAACTACTAATCTACCACCGGATCGGAACGCGGCCTCTATTGAGAAGGTCCAGCGAAGAAACTCAGCGGACTTTTTTATTTACTTCTCTTTCTCTTTTTTCTTTCCTTTTTTTTAATCATATTGTGTGGATACAATGTTTAGGTTACAATTAAATAGTTTATGTAGGTCATAAATTATTTAATGTGCTCCAGTGTGATGCCTTACGATCGAGATATGAATCTAATGATGTTATCCGTAAAGAGCGTCTAAAGGATTCCAGATGGACCAGTCCCTACAAGCAGCACTCGTTCACGAGTATGACTGTTGGAACAGCCATCACTCCCCTCAACCATATTGGAGGAAAGGGAGTGACCCGCGCCAGACAGCGGAAAGGTATACGGAGGCGATCACGATGGGCTGGTGCCCAGTGAGAGAGATGCGACAGACCGAGGCTTCGATGTTGGTGAGCGCAGGGGGATCGAGAGGGATGCAGTGAAGGGACCTCCTGTAGTAAATGAGAGTACCGCCTCCACGGGAGCCGATCCTGTCATTACGCACGAGGTTGTAGTTTGCGATCCTAGGGTCGCGTTGTGCGGGCCTAAGGAATGTTTCCTGCACTAGGAGGATATCAAGCTGGTGATCTCGGAGGAAATCAGCAACCTGATCTCGCTGGGAGCGAAGGCCATCGGCGTTAAAAAACGCCAGGGATAGGTTGTGGGGCTTAAGACGGGGAGGTCGTAAATCCATTATTGGGTGCGGGGAGGTTAGGTTCTGAGGGACGCCAGGACGTCAGAGACGTCCCTGTATTCCGAGGTCAGGAGAACCTGGTCCGCCAAGTTGGTGGCGGCGCGGAGTTTGAGAGCGAGTTCTTGGACTCTGGGGATCAACGCGGGGCTTATTACTGCCAAAACGTTCATGATCAGGGTGAAGTCCTGACTGACGTTTGTGGACGGTGGGGGACAAGCCGCCGCCGGCGGGAACGCCGGCGAGCACTTTGGGGGGCGCGCAGGGCCTACTGGCGGGTGGGAGGCCGCAGTGTAAGACAGCGACTTCACCCACGCATTGGCGCCGGGCGACGGCCTAAGAGGGGGGGAGGACATCAGCGTTCCGGGCGCGGGGGCACGGGGAGCTAAGGTCCCTGGGGGGAGGGGCGCTGAAGACGCCGGATGGGGGTGCGCTGAGGGCGCAGGGGGGCGGGCATCCGAGCGAGGGCGGTGGCGGCCGAGTCTAGTGCGGCGTTTCCCCTTCGGGGCCTTGGGGCAACCGCGATAATTCGCGATGTGCCCCTTGGCGCCGCAGAGGACGCAGCTGGGGGGCTCGACCGCCGTCTCCCATTCGATCGGGTGCATTGGGACGTCGCGTGGACCCCGATGCATTTCACGTATCGAGGGCGCGTGTTTGTAAGATTTCTAAAAGAATTCAACACCCCGATGTACAATAATTAGAGATGACCGACTTCATAGATTATAAATAGGATTGGTTTGACGAGGTTGTAAGGTTTGGCGGATAGGTAAGGATTTGAGAAAAGTGGGAAATATAAACATAAATTAATAAGCGCTATATTTCGGGAGACCTGAGGGCCTAGCACAAACTGACTGACGTTATCGTGTCGTATGGAAAATGGTTGAAGCGACTTTGTAAAATCAATAATATTATATAGTTCACTTTGGGGGTTTAAAAGGTAAGGTAGGTTTAATTTTGAAATCCAAGATGGTGGATGTGACTTTTGATATTAAATCAAGGTGTCTTTTTAGTATTTTAGATGCTACTTACGAATATGGCCTTAATTGCTAGATTCAAGATGGCGGAAGCGACTTTATGTAAAATCAGAATGAATATCACTTCGTTCATCGTGGAATTTAAGTTTAACGCCATTTTCGTCATGAGAACCTTCAAGAACCCCCATAAATGAAATTTATAACAATATTAATTTTATCTAAAAAGTCACGTGCCCCATTTTCCGCCTACTCAAACAAAATTCATAAAAAAATTAAAATACAAGTCCTCGTCCTCGTTCCATACTACATTGCATTCGAATTTCGACAAAGTCGAATCGCATCTTCTCTGAAAAAAATCTACAACAAGTAATCATTATTACGATTACAAACATCAATAACCGAATATGATTACTTACGATAATCTGTAATCATAATTGAAGATTTCTGTACGGTCTCACACCGCCCATACTTGCTGACACCGCTGCCTTCATTGGCGCGCGTCATATGTTTTATGTATCAAATAATGGATACGGGAACTATAAGATAGAGTGCGATAACAACCACTGACGTGAACACATATAGAGAAAGGAATTGCTATTTGTTTTAATTTGTACTTTTAACTAGTAAACCTAACTGGAAACTATAGTGATCGTTTCTCTCCGCACCTCAACCAACTAACTAACTACATAACGAACATATAACAAATGTACAAACTGTACAATTTCAAAATGTAATCGTAATCGTTAATCAGTAATCTTATTACATTTTGCCCATCTCTGTAGGTGGGGGTATTGTCAGGGGGGCGTAAAGTGCAATTAGAGCTATCTTATAGTAAAATTTTCTTAATTATAGGAAATTATTTCAGCAGGTGATACGCACAGTGTAATAAACTCGAGAGAGTTAACGCACTTGCTCAACGATCTTGATCAATCTTAACAATGTGGCCCCTAGTCAAACAAATTGAATTATAGAACAATATAAAAAAAATATGAAATATTCCTACTAATTACAAAAAGAACTTGTGTAAATTTCATAGCTAACGGCAACTCCAGTAAACTAAAGCAAGCAAACCAAGGTCATTAAGAAAGATTAAAGAGTGGCTTTAAACGGCTAGTACCCAAGGCCGTAGACCGTCACGCAAAGGCTTGTGCTGGGCTTGTGCTTGCTAGGTCACTGTAAAGAGCAAAGAGCGCTCCGATCTAGTGCATTCAGTCAAGTGAACTAGTTCGCTCTTCTAGTACTAATATTATTAGTAAATGCGTGAGCGAGCAATTATATGAGTGAGTGAGTTAAACGTCAGTTACTGAGTTGGGTTCTATGGTCATGTCTGTAAACTATGCGGTTGATTCGACTGTGGCCCAACTTTCAAATAAGTGTCTAATAAAATATATAACAACTTGGCTGTCTAAAGGGCGAATAAAGTGTATGTTGTTATGAAAAGGCTCGCCAAACTTCGCTTTGCCAAGTATATAGTACTTTTCGCTTCTACAGAACTGAGCACAGCAAGGTTTAAGCGGATGAACCGGTCCAAAACAATTAATGACCACCAGCTTAAAGCGTAGCTTTGTAGTAGATGGCAAGAAATACACGTGGACGATTATGCCCATCTGGGCCAGATAGTCTCCTTCAATTACCGACAAAATAAGGAAATTAATCGCCGCGTTGATAATTCATGGAAACGTACTGGTCCATGAAGCATTCAATGAAAGGTTAACTTCCACTTTCATTTAAGCGCCGAGTCATCGACCCATGTATCTTGTTTGTTTTATCCTATGGTGCACAGACTTGGTCACTGATCGAATCACAAGAATCCATCCAAAAGTATGTCAAAGGGCACGCTTTATTCTCGGAATCATATTATCTGATCGAGTTCCCAAAACGTACTGTGTTCCTAAACTGGCATTTTGGACGTAATGCTACCAAGCTCAAGTGGGGATGGGTGGGCGAGCCATGTGAGCACATTAAACACCGAAAGGACAGGAGGGAAAAATTGTCACAGAATGGAGGCCAGACCAATACCGACGCGGATGAGACCCAAAAAAAAAACGCGCGATGACCTGGTTGCCTATGAAAAGGAATGGTTGTTAATAGCCAAAGATTGTGCTAATTGGAGAGTCATGGGAAAGACGTTTGCTAAGCTGTGAAAAATAATTCGTTAAAAACATCATTTCAATTTAATTCATATTTGTGTCTCCTTACTAACTAACCATAATTATAATATATCTATAATATTAAAAAAAGTAACAATTTAGCACCACTGGCTATTGGTGCTAATTGCTGACATGTAGATACTAGTTACAGTGGATTGGCTAAATAATGCATTCATTATGATGTCGTCAGGGGTTGTGATTGGTGATAACATGCTGGAGCAAGTGAATGAGTATGTATAATTTGTATGCACTCTTAATTAAGAGTGCATACTAGTAGGGATGTGACAAGAGAAAGATTTGTCTAAAAATCGATTTTCAGATAATCGATTAATTAAAAAGAAATAATCGATTTTAATAAAAATCGATAATTTTTTTAGCAAGCCTATAATTTAAGCAAACTTTATCGTAACTCCTTTAAAAAATATAAATAAAATAAGTAATGAACAGAAAAGATAGTTCGTATCATAGTGTGAGTGATTCGCAAAGTGTTTATAAAATATTGCGCGGAATTTCAGATCAGCAAATTGCTCACTTAATTAAAAGATGTTTATAAACAAACAATCAAACATATATAACTGGTTAGTTTCGAATGAATACAATAGGTACTTTCCTAAAAGTAACTTATCTTAGTTTGTAAAAACTTACTGATGTGGAGTTTACCATAACACATTTTTTATTAAAAATGTTGAGTTTATAAAACGTATGACTCGAATGACAGACGTTTTTAGTTTTATTGAACTACTTTTAGAGAGACCAGTATTTTGCTGTCATAAGGACCACAATAATTATTATAAAATATTCATGTTACAGTGGGATGTTTTCGATCTATGCCCCTTTTTAAATTTGTAGTATTACTACAAGTTTTTAATTCTTTCGAACAGTACATGCACATTGCTGTGGTGTGTGTGTGTGTGTGTGTGTGTGTGTGTGTGTGTGTGTGTGTGTGTGTGTGTGAATGATGTACGCTGTTGGCCGCGAGGCCTTTACAGCTTCACCGGACTTAAAGGCGAGCGTGCAACCACTACGCTCTAGCCAGCCAGAAGGGCAAGAGGCGACATACTCGAGGGCGCCCTCGGTTGGGACAGTCGCTGTAGGGGGACGGGTGCACTACTAAGTGCACCGGTCAACCGCCGGCTATGGGAGGGGATCTACTACTACGTCGTCGTCGTCGACCGTATTCTGAGCGGAAAGAAGGGATGACAAAGCATCAGGGGGGGTCGGTGAGAACATGTCGCGGCCGGCGGTGGCGGCAGGGGTCGGGGGGGAGATCGTAGTCGGCGGTCGCTACGATTAACGGATTCGCATGGGTAGATGCGTTCGCGAAGTGACGTTTTGACGCCTTTTAATAAAGGCGCGAATAGGTTCGAGACCTAGATCGGAGTGGACGTCGACGTTCCGTAGGAACCATGGGGCTCCTACGGCTTTACGGAGGAAGCGGTTTTGAACCACTTGGAGTTTATCGATGTGAGAGGGGGCCGATTGCCCGAACACAACACACGCTAAGTCATGATGGGTCGAACGCAAGTTTTGTAAAGTGTCACCTTATTTCTAAGGGACATTTTACTCCGCTTAGAGATTAACGAATGGAGACGACCGAGCACAAAGGATGCTTGGTGACGGACCCGCTTGATGTGCGGGCCGAAGGACATGGTACTGTTTAGGGTGACCCCTAGATATTTAACCTCTTTGACCCAGGGAATGGGTCGGTCGAACATGGTCACTTGGCCGAGATAACTTCTAGGGCGGCGCAGGGAGTGGCGCGGGGTGGCACCTCTGGAGAAGAACACCGCAGCGCTCTTGTCCAGGTTCACCTCAATACACCACTTCCTGAACCAATTCCCTATGGAAATTGGCGGATGCCTGAAGATTTCTGGTAATGAAACCCTTATTCCTATGCGAGACGTAGAGAGCGGTATCATTCGCGAATAGGGCTAGATGCGCCTTACTCGAACGAGGAATGTCGTTCGTCGCACCTACTTCGTAGGTGCTCGTAGATCTTGGCCAGGGAGTTGAGGAGACTGATAGGGCGGTAGCTTGCGGGGAGATTGCGAGGTTTGCCGGGCTTGGGAATGCCTATGACGTCCGCCTCCTTCCACTTAGCGGGGAAGGTGCAGTTTGACATGGCGGCGTTCAGTATGGCCACTAAGAGGCAGATGAATTGGGCGGGCAGGCATTTCAGAACGCGATTCGAAATGCCGTCAGAGCCGGAGGCTTTTTTAGTTTTCAGACCCATAATGAGATCTTCGACCTCCGTTTGGGTGATAGGAGGTAAGGAATCGACGGGGGCGAGGGATGCCCTGCGCTGGACTTTCCTGTTGACCGCGTCGACGTGGGACTGGTCGACTGACTGAGAGCTGGGGGCGCACTGGCTCTCGAGGGAGTCGGCGAGAAGCTCGGCCTTTTCGTCGTCGTCGAAGGCTGGGGGTGCGCCTGAAGGGCGGGACAGCGGGGGCATGACAGTCGTGGAGTCGATTTGAGGCTACGCGCCAGCTGCCAGTAGGCCAGATGCGATGGCGCGATGCCCTCTAGGAAGTCACCCCACCGTTCCTCCCGGACCTCCGCGACACGACGCTTTACCTCTCGTTGTAAAGCTCGCATCCGGGCCCGATTGGCTTCGGTGGGGTAAGAGTCGTACGCTCGGATAGAGGCATTCTTGGAACGAATGAGATCCCTAATATCGTCCGGCAGTCGAAAGAGGTTGAGGTAGAGATCTTCCGCCTCGACTTGCTTGGACGATCGACTGACAGCCGATCGGATATGTTCGGTGAAGGCATCTATGGCCTGATCGGTGTCCTGAGGGGACGGGATGGAGTCCGAGCTGAGGGGGAGGGGGGGAGGGTCGGCATCCGCCAAGGCCGTGCTTAGCGCATGCCAATCCACCACCGTCTTTTTGGGTCGCTGAGGGGTGGAAGGGGGGGGAACCGAGTCTCGTGACTACAGGTTGATGGTCAGAGTCGAGTTCCTGGTCTACTTCCAAGGAGTGCAGCCGTAATGTGACACCCTTCAGAAGCGCCATGTCCAGAACGTCGGGTCGGTGACACTGCTGTGGTATTATCCTTCTTCGTTATATAATACTTTCGCCAGCTGCTTTTAGGTGTTTTAAGGTTAGGCATTTATATTGTTTACCAACAACTATATTATCTCACTCTTAACATGTAAATAATAATGAACTAACTTCGAGTTTTTTTCATCCGTCGCATAGATAGCGCTGTTTATGAAAATCGATTTATACGCTTAATTTATATAATCGATTTATTAAAAATCGATTAATATTTCTATAAAAATCGATTATAATAAATTTATTATAAGAAAATAAAAATCGATTATTTTTTAACATCCCTACATACTAGGAGGGATCAAAAAGTAGTGAGAACGACATAACATAAACAAAAAAAATACTGGCAGGCGTAGCTCAGATACATATTTGTAATATTAATAAAAAGAAAGTCTTTGATTCTCTTATGTTTTTTTCTGAATGTAGTAGTCATTTGTTTGCTTCGTGTCGGAACGTTCTCGAAAATGGAGAAAAACGAAGTGCGAGCCGTTATTAAATACCTCTGTTTAAAAAAGTTAACGTCGCAAGAGATTCATTGCGATTTGGAGGCAACATTAGGAGAGTCTGCTCCGCCGTATTCCACTGTCGCAAGGTGGGCTTCTCAATTTCGAGTAGGAAGAACGAGCACGGAAGACGAACATTGTTGCGGTCGTCCATCGACGTCAGTCACCCAAGAAAATGTTGCGAAAGTCGAGAAAATCGTATTGAGCGATCGAAGAGTTACCATCCGATACTTAAATCAAGAAACGGGCATTTCATATGGAAGTATTCAATCCATATTGAAACAATCTTTGAATATGAGAAAAGTCTCCGCAAGATGGGTGCCGAGAATGTTAACCGACAGTCAAAAACAAAATCGACTTGACATTTCGAAGATATTGTTGGACAAGTTTCAAGAAGATTCCGAAAACTTTTTGTCTCGTATCGTAACAATGGACGAAACATGGGTCTATCATTTTGATCCCGAGACAAAACAGCAATCTTCGCAATGGAAACAGCCATCATCACCGACCCTGAAGAAGTTTCGTGTCGTGGCATCGGCTGGCAAGGTTATGGCCTCAATATTTTGGGACTCAGAAGGAATATTGTTGATTTATTACCTGGAGTGTGGAACCACTATTACAGAATAATATTATGCAGCTTTAATTCCCAAGTTGAAGAATCAAAGAGAAAAGGAGAGGGAAACTTCGAAGGGGCGTGCTGTTTCATCACGACGACGCATCCGCGCACAGGTCGGCAGTTGCGATGACAGCCATTCAGCAAGCTGGCTTCGAATTGGTTGACCACCCCCTTTATTCACCAGATCTGGCGGCTGAAAAAATACTTAACGGGAAACAGGTACGAAGACGATAACGAGGTGATGGATGCCGTGGAGAGCTTTTTGCAGGACCAAGACAAAACTATTTTTGTAAAAGGGATTGAAGCCTTGGAAAAGCGCTGGACTCGGTGTGTAGAGAGACTCTGAAACTATGTAGAAAATTAAATTATTAAGTTATCAATAGTCATTATATTCTATCTCATTCTCACTACTTTTTGATCCCTCCTCGTAGAATAGAAAATATACCGTTGATATAGAGAAATAAGTAAGTGCAGAAAATAAAGTGAATGGTGTGGTGGGCAAGCTATTGAGAGGCTTCATAACAGAGTGCTTATACTAACTCTGTTATGTGGCAGTTGGATATGCAACAGAATGAAAGCAAGACAAATGCGGTCAAAAACTCTGTGGAAGATATTTGACTGAGCATAATCTGAAAGCGTGTCGGTATGAAGTATCATGTAAAGAAAAACAGAACAGACATACTATGTGAAAGTGGAAGTTTGTAGGAATTGGATAAGACCTAGACTAATTTACCATGGCCAAATAGACAGTGATTTATCTGAAGGATCTATGAGAGTGGAGAGAGATCTGTAACAAAAATGCCTACTTCACGGAGATTGTAGCCATCCCTCACATTAATGTAAGTTAATAAAGTTAGAAAGTATAATTACATATATCGAGTTTTTCTGGTGACTTAAAGGTAAGGACATCGCCATGGCCAAAGCAATTATGAGCAATTAAGAAATTTGTAGCGAGTAAACTGAGGAAAGGCATTGTGGGGAATGATTAAATCTATTATATTCGTCTCCGTAACTGGCGAGTGTGTATGAGACGAACTTTGAGAGTGGAGGAAGCCAGAGAGGTATGTAAGGAAAGATCCTGTTGGAACTCTGTACTCTCTGCCTACCCCGCGAGGGAGCTGGCGTGATGATATAGATATTCGTCGAAAATTCTGAAAACTATGGTCTTAACTTGTATAGGTTATTTTTTTATCATGAACAATGGCGCAAACGAAATATACTCGATAGGCAAATAACCAGGACAGATACGTTTACCGTATAAATCTGATTTAGGGGGATGACCTAAAACCGTGACAAACAAAATTTTCAATTTTTTTTTTCATAAACCGAAAACTGGCCGTGTGATATTCTTCATATGAATTAGCAAAGTAAGAGCTGTAAGGCTGGCCCATCGTTCTATTTTACAAGCAGCCGATTAAAAAAATATTGTTTTTTTTTGTCGTATGATTCGGGAAATGATAAAATAATTGTGACAAAAATTGATAAACTGACTACAGTCTCTTCTTGTACGTTAGTTTATTCCAAATTATATAAAATGGGTTTGCCAGTTATTGCTATAAACGAAGCAAGGTTAATAAACGGGTTACCCATAAAGCTAACTTCTAATACTTATAAATATGTAAAAAAACACCCTCCGGTAATGACAATTTGTGCAAATTTATTGCTTTTCTGAATTAAATAATATAGATATAGTATTATTTTACTGGGCGGCCTATAGAAGAGAAAATGAGTAAATACTATATTAGAAAAAACCACGTCCATGTCTTATCTGAAGGGCAAGTCAAGCGTCTCCATAACCGGTGAGTGTGTATGAGACGAACTATGAGAATGGAGGAAGCGAGAGAGGTATGTAAGGAAAGAACCTGTTGGAACTCTGTACTCTCTGCCTACCCCGCAAGGGAGCTGGCGTGATGATATAGATAGGTAGAAAAAACCACTGAAATATTCATTTGAGAATATTTTATGGCTGAAAACTCATGATTACGCAATGTATGTGAATTTACCCTCAAACATGATTTCGTGCATTAACCGACGATGCATTAAATATGTATTAGCGATGAGTTGTCCGGATACGAAACTTTAGGTGTGTGTGTGTGTGTGTGAATGATGTACGCTGTTGGCCGCGAGGCCTTTACAGCTTCACCGGACTTAAAGGCGAGCGTGCAACCACTACGCTCTAGCCAGCCAGAAGGGCAAGAGGCGACATACTCGGAGGCGCCCTCGGTTGGGACAGTCGCTGTAGGGGGACGGGTGCACTACTAAGTGCACCGGTCAACCGCCGGCTATGGGAGGGGATCTACTACTACGTCGTCGTCGTCGCCCGTATTCTGAGCGGAAAGAAGGGATGACAAAGCATCGGGGGGGTCGGTGAGAACATGTCGCGGCCGGCGGTGGCGGCAGGGGTCGGGGGGGAGATCGTAGTCGGCGGTGGCTACGATTAACGGATTCGCATGGGTAGATGCGTTCGCGAAGTGACGTGTTGACGCCTTTTTAATAAAGGCGCGAATAGGTTCGAGACCTAGATCGGAGTGGAGGTCGACGTTCCGTACGAACCAGGGGGCTCCTACGGCTTTACGGAGGAAGCGGTTTTGAACCACTTGGAGTTTATCGATGTGAGAGGGGGCCGAATGCCCGAACACAACACACGCATAAGTCATGATGGGTCGAACGCAAGTTTTGTAAAGTGTCACCTTATTTCTAAGGGACATTTTACTCCGTTTGCAGATTAACGAATGGAGACGACCGAGCACAAATGATGCTCGGTGACGGACCCGCTTGATGTGCGGGCCGAAGGACATGGTACTGTTTAGGGTGACCCCTAGATATTTGACCTCTTTGACCCAGGGAATGGGTCGGTCGAACATGGTCACTTGGCCGAGATTACTTCTAGGGCGGCGCAGGGAGTGGCGCGGGGTGGCACCTCTGGAGAAGAACACCGCAGCGCTCTTGTCCGGGTTCACCTCAATACGCCACTTCCTGAACCAATTCCCTAGGGAATTGGCGGATGCCTGAAGGTGTCTGGTAATGAAACCCTTATTCCTATGCGAGACGTAGAGAGCGGTATCATCCGCGAATAGGGCTAGATGCGCCTTACTCGAACGAGGAATGTCGTTCGTGTAAAGGCTAAACAGGAGCGGAGAGAGAACTGAGCCCTGTGGGACTCCAGCACTGATGGAGTGGGAAGTGGAGGTATTCATTTATTGAAGATCTAAACACGATTTTGATCATGAATACTAGGCATGCCTTTTAAGTTCTGTCGTTTCCATATTTCCCGGCAATTTTGAATTTTGAACTGTTCTATATTCAAATGTGTTTAAATTTTGAATCTCAAAACAGTTGATAGTATTAGGATTAATGCTATTGTTTAGTCACAGCGTCGATTGGAATCTGTCAGATTACGTACGAAAATGAATCTTTCTAAGGAAAATGTTCGTGCAATAATTTTCTACAAGTTTAGAAGAGGCCTGACACGGCTTCAGTGTTTTGAAGAGCTAAAATCTGTATTCAGTGATGAAGCCCCATGTCTGCGGACTGTCGAACGCTGGTATTTAGAATTCCAGCGTGGACATACTAGTGTTCGTGACAAATCTCGCGTAGAACACCCAAAATCCGCCTTCACTGAAGATAACATCATTGCTGTGAGACAACTAATTCTCGAAGATCGTCATGTGACGTATCGAGAGATAGAGGCTCTATTAGGCATCTCAGGGACAACCATTCAGAAGACCTTGCATGAAGCGCTTGGTGTGAGAAAGCTAGTTTGCCGTTGGATACCGCATCCGCTTTCCGACGATCACAAGGCGGCCCGCGTCAGATGGTGTAAGAAAACTCTGCAAAGGTTCAACCGAGGAGAGTCAAATCACGTCTACGACATCATCAGTGGTGACGAATCTTGGATCTATGCCTACGATCCTGATTCCAAAGAACAATCTACAATCTGGGTCTTTCAAGACGAGCCAAAGCCGACTAAAGTTTTTCGTTCTCGAAGCACTTCAAAGAAGATGGTGGCCACGGTCGTTGGAAAAACCGGCCATGTTGCAACTATTGCACTTGAAGATCGTAGAATGGTTAACGCAGAGTGGTATACCATAGTTTGTTTACCACAAGTCATCGCCGAACTTCGAAAATCTAACTCAAAGTGACGCATCATCCTGCACCACGACAACGCAAGCTCACACAGCGCTCGTCAAACGATTGAGTATGTGAAGCAGGAAAAAGTAGAAATTCTTGACCATCCTCCATACAGTCCTGACATAAGCCCTAACAATTTCTGTACATTTCCTTAAATTAAGAAAAGTCTTCGTGGTCAAAGGTGCCAGTCCGGTGAAGAAGCAGTTGACGCTTTCAAGTCAGCCATTTTGAAGACCCCTACTTTGGAGTGGAATAAATGTTATAATAACTGGTTTGAGCGAATGGAAAAGTGTATTAAGCTAAGTGGTGAATACTTTGAAAAACAATAAAAAGTACTATAAGGATCTAGTTGTTTTTTTCTTCAAACGACAAAACTTAGAAGGCATGCCTCGTATGAACTGTATATTCTTACGAAAAGACTGACACGAAAAGTACAGACAAAGCTTTATTACCTACTTAGGTCACAATGTACCTTTTTTATATATTATAACGCCAGATTACGATCTTTGGTAGGGTATGTAGAAAAGGTTTAAATCAGTGCCATTTTACCAATAATTTTATATTAAATAGATAAAGTGGTACTCATTCCCAAAAATAAAGTACGTTGGTATTGTATGTTTTAATTTATGAGACTGCGTTAACGTTGTATAAGATTGCGCTATAGATTACTTTATATGTATTTTACAAAGAACACATACGGGCTTACACTTAACCCAGTGAACGAGATTATTGATAGAGAAAGGGGTCTGGTGGAAGTTGATAAAATATATTTGATGAATTTAAAAGTTATCGCTACTTGTGTGTGTATGATCTACGCTGTACAAGAGGGCGGAGGGAGGGGTTTACAGCTTTACCAGACAAGAGGGCCAGCCTGCAACCATTACGCTCGCGCCGAAAGGGCAAGAGGGCAACTAGCTCAAGGGCGCCTCTAGGAGGAACGGCCTCGGCTTGGGCAGTGATTATGGGGAGGGCATATACTAGGTGTCTCGTCGTGGCGCTCTGCACCGGCCAGCGGACAAGGGATTCTTCGACCTCGCCGGCGAGGTCGGTGTCTGATCCTGTGTGCGGTATCTGTATCTGGAAGAAGGGAAGTAAGGGCATCGGGAGGGTCGGTGAGAACATTCCGCGGACGGCGGTAGCGGCTCACAGGAGGAGAGTTAGGTTCGTAGTCGGCGGCGGCTTCGATTAGCCGATACCTCGCGAAATATCGGTTTGTCGCCTTTTTTAATAAAGGAGTTTCGAGACCGAGATCGAAATAGGGTTATCGCTACGCGGTTCTTGCGGGATAGCTGTTTTTATACTAAAATAGCAAGGTGTCCGACATTGTAAAATATTAAACAAAACTTATGCATTTGAAATTTTTACCGGCCTGCATGAAAGCCCAAAGATATCAATGTTATTTTGGCTGAATAAAAGCCCTGCAATCCTTCGATTTCCCTCTTCTTTCACAGGTGGCTGGTGACCAGAGGAGCTGTTAAATTTGTTCTCCAACGCAAATTTACTAATTTTTAAACAATTTTGCACCACGATGATGGCTTGGTTTAAGCGATAAAACGTAGACCGCTTAACTTACTTCCCCGCGCGGGGCACGGGAACACACATATACAAAATGTATGAGTTATTTTGTGATTTTGAAATATAGATATTTTTAGTTTTATATTATTATTTGCACGATAAAAATGTTTTTTTTTGTCTTTGTTAATATCAGAAACGGCTAAACCGATTATAAACGGACTATCACTATAAAATGGAGGATTATTCAGAGATTGCTTAAGGCTATTTTTTAGCTCGGAAAATGCAAGATACCTGTGGGCATTGAGGTGTTATGTATATCAATGCCTGTGGGATAGTTTTTATTCCTTCATATTAACACGTCTGAACGGATTTTAAAGAAACTTAGTATGAAGGTATCTTAGGTCTTATCCTATCCCGAAAAGACCTACCTACATATGTAAAATTACAAATTAAACACGTGCGCGGCCGCGGGTAATCCAACCCCGCAAGGTATCTGGCGTGATGTTATAGACAGATATATAGCATTACATTAATAAAACTCAAACGTATTTTAGGTAAAGGTTTTATTATAACTAATTAGAATTAAAACACATCACAATTATAGAAGAATCTGAACAACAAAGTATAGTGCTTTTTTCATTTGGACTTAGTTTGGAAACACATCCATTACAATGACTTGAAGCAACAGACTAATAAAATTATACCACTACAACATGAGACAATTTTCGCCTTCGTTCAATGATTTTAGGTACCTATGTAATTAGTTCTAGACATAATAGTGTCCACCTTATTGACAAAACCTTCACGACTAATACTCTCCTTAACCGACTCTCTGGAAACGGAGGAGGTTCTATGTTCCTCTGATCTATGCTTTTTTATGTATGTTCACCGATATTTTCGTAATTTCTGGACCGATTTTGATGATTCTTTTTGCGTTAGGTTTGGCATAGCTCCAAGGTCCTATTTTAATTTCATTGGGATTGGATTTTGGACTATTATTAGATTGAGTTATTATGGGCATTACATCAATCCTATAGGTACATTTTTTCTTTTTTTGTGTTTTAGTATAACTTCTTTGTTTATGAACCAAGTTTGGTGATTCCTTTTGTATTGGATTCAGTATAACTCCGAAGGGTTCCTATTTTAATTTCATTAGTATTGGATCCTGGACTTTGTAGATACACCACGGGACTTCTGAATAATTATTATTATGAGTGTTATGTCAATCCTGTATATACCTTACTATAAAACTAAGCAGAATAATATAATAAAGCTATATTAATAGTTACTTCACTCAGCACTTAAAATTGTAAAATAAAATACTTTTTATAAACACCGGTTAGCCGTCTGCACTGATCGTCGGACGCCGACTTCAAATATTTATTTTTTGCTTTTCCCATTTTTATAAAAAGTTTTTATTATTAATTTTAATGGGAGCGATCGACCAAAAGAAAAAGAATCCAATTTGTTTGGGAGCGACGAAGTGATTTATCCAATTAAAACGTACTCTGTGAATTTACCAACCTAGGTGCTCTTGGGTCCAGACAGACATTCTTTGGTATAATAACATTTTGATAACGTCTTGGTAACATCAATCAAGATGACGGGCTGGATATGGCGTCACAGGTTGTCATTGGTCGGCTGTGGGTCGGCTGAGTGGAAATCATATGGAAATTGAACAAGTGAACACCTTATCTATGCCCTCAACTTTTTTAAAGTTAATAGTCTCAGGTCTGCGCATACTATATCTATGGGTTTGCGTACCAATAGAGGAATTTGACGACGCAATAATAATGCTGCCTACTCCGGGGATGGAGAAGGGATTTGGCCTGTGAAATGCATACATAACTCTATCTTATAATCCACATCCACCTAAATAACATAAAAATATTTAAAGGTTAAGTAGGTATGAAACCTTACAACTACGCCAGACAGGCTAGACGACAAGTACAACATGTCTGAGTCTTAGGTCTGAGTACAAAATTCATGTAAGTTGACACGCCTACTTATTACAATATCTACTAATTGCCGTATTCTTCTCACTCATTACCACGGACGTACTTAAAAATCACGTTATGTTATTTTTAAAATATCTCGCTGTGAAATTTGAATGCGATCTAAAACAATTTGTTAAATAAAAAAATAATGTAATATTGTTCACTTACGCTTGTTATACTTACGTACTTTCACATATACCTACTGGATAGGTTGTAAACAATGTAGTTAAAGATTTAACGTACACAAAGGAATAAAAAATATATAACTTAAATTTTATTCTTCCGCCAATAGGTAAAAAACTATAATTTAGGATGACTCTCCACAAAAGTTAATAGATTTAACACTGCGGATTTTTATTATTATTTAAAGTATTATAGTTAAAGTATTGGAAACAATTTGTGAGCGCTGTTCACTTCAGCGCCTAGTCAATAGGACTGAGCAAACTATCATTGATCGAGGGCGGCGTGCGGCGAGCGGACAGCATCCGCGCGGTGCTCGGGAACGCACTGCGCGGAAGGACAATGACATACATAGCGAATCTAGGTCTGCGGTAGCCGGGATACCTGGGCCGTGCTATCTTCAAATTAGACGTCAGCAGGAGTAGGTAAAAACCTACGTATGACGTTATCGAGAATACATTATTTTTTGAATTATATACACTGAAACATTTGACGTGGTCCTATTAATTAGGTAAAGTATCTACCTAGTTATGGAATTTATATTAAAACGAAAAACAGGAAATTAATTAAACTATTCTGCGGAGCTACCACTATCTACTATTACTTTCTGCATACCCTGTAAGGATGTTATAGATATTACCTAATAAAATTCAATAAAAGATTTCAAACAAAACGAACGCACTGTAGTCCATTCACTTTGGAGCCCCATACAAAGCCGCTGCACTAAATACACCTACAGGTAGTAATAGATGCCACCCCTTGTGTACCGAGGGTTGTTCATTTTGCTTTTAATTAGTGAGCCAGACATATTGCATCGACGGGAAAAGTCAAAACCGAAATATAGATATATACCCACTATGTATCTACTTAAACTAGTTATAAACGACAATTTTGGGTGTATACTTACATTAACGATAGTTATATTTATAAATAAATCATTTTTGTCTATACAGTGTCGCGTCTATACCGGTCTTGTATAATAGGTGAGTATAATCTGTGGTTACCTGACGAGCTAACGGAGTTGATGACCAGTAGGTTCGGCCACAGTTCGGTGTGCAGCGCCGCGGCGGATGGGTGTGTGATTGCTGAGTCCAGCCCTCGGTGAGAGAAGCCGTACGAGCTAACAATTCACCTCATTGACGCACAGGAAACCCGAAGTATCCTGTAATTGAACGCATCGACCCTTCGAAACACTCGGGCACTGAGGTCGGGACATCTTTCAATAGTTTCTAAATTAAATTATTTAACAAGTTTTTACTGTTGTTCGATTTTTGTTCCGATGAGATTTTTTGTACCGCATGATTAGCGTAGGTGTATTATAGATGCGATTGGAATAGATTTTTAAATTAGTATCTTGTTTTAGAAAATGTCGAAGAAGGGATTAGAAGCGAAGGCCGGCGGCTCCAACGCCACGGAGACTACTCCACTTGTGGGGAAGAAGGTGAGTAGTGTTTGCGTCAAGGGAGGTCCCGGGTACAATCCCATTGGCGCCCATTCCATTATGCGATAATTCCATTTATACACGTTACATTATACACGGTAGAATTATAATCACTCAGGTGATTTACCGCTGGATGATCATTGGACACTAATTCGTCGCCTTTGATCATCCACGCATTTGATTCAAGTGGAATGAACCATCACAATCATTGTTGTCCATTTTAATAAATAATTCTTAGTAATGACCCAGTTTCCATTCGGAATGCTTCAATTCATTGAAGAGTTTCTGTTAATAATATTAGGTGGGGTGGACTCTCGATGCACAGGACCGGATGGTTATGGATTCTATACTGCTGGAGAAAAAATTTCGAAACGCTCCTTTGAGATAATAGAATCGCAATCAGAATATTTTTTATTCATGTAGTAAACCATTATAGTATTTTTGAATCGTATAATGTTTCAGAGTGGGTATCATAGCACGGGTACGCTGCACTTGGCAGGTCTATGTAGGTACAGTAGGTATTGCCTCATAGGATTACTTTTTATTTTTTTCTGAAGGCTCATACTTACACGCTTTTCGGATAGAATTTATATAAATCTATTTACATGTAAAATTATTTCTATGTCTTCAAATATCTCTTAGACACCATTTATTATATCTCTAATTGTGTTCAACAACATCCTATAATTTATAGACAGATTTGGGGCAAAAACCGTAGCTGTCTACGAGGAAGTAATCCAATCTGTCTAGAATTTATATGCTATGCGATCTGATTCGATATTCCGGATGACCTAATGTTATGTGCAGAAATGCTGACTCATGTATTTGATAAACAGATCAATAAAGTTACGAAAATATCATATTAAAGGCAATAAACAAACCCTCTGCTGCCACTAACACGCTACAAAAGGTAGGGTGTCCAGCGGTGGAAGCATATAGGGTGCACTCCATGTAAATGTATAGCGGGCTATATTATACGCATTCAGATTACAACCCCTTAAACACATTTTCAGAACACTACAACATGTATTCTCCCAATGTACAGCAGTCTACAACACACGCGCCGAGATGAGACCCTCTGCCGTGTTAACACGATTTAATAAAAGTATACTTACCATTAGGATAATATTTCAATAGGATTTAGCAAATACTGTCATCTCATATAGATGTAATCCTTATATATTAAATATTTACCTGTTTCACGAACAAAAAATAAATATGTTAAAGATATAAATTAAAATGCCTATTTTTAATCTAGCTCTACGGAACACGATACTATGTTGGTGTCTGTTATCATTCAACAGGTATGTAGGATAATATCCAATAGCAACACATATTTATGTGTTGCTATGGTACACATATATATGGTTTAGGTACCTATCTATTCCGGTACACCTTTTTTATGTCCAAACGGTTTAAGCATTTTAATAGATCATTCGTCTCACATGACTTTCAAGCCCAAGGCCTTATTTCCTTAGAAGTGAACTAGAGATGCTTAAAATTACCTTTGCTTATTCCACATTCGATTTTCTTACACCGTGTCTCGTAAACCAAACTCAAACTCAAATAATTTATCTTGTATAAGCCCTGCGGGGACGCTTACAGATAGTCAATTAACATTTTTTTTAATATTATTGAACTACTAATCTACCACGCACGGAACGCGGCCTCCACTGAGAAGATCCGGCGAAGAAACTCAGCGGGCTTGTCTTTTTTATTTACTTCTCTTTCTTTCCTTTTTTTTTAATCATATTGTGTAACCTAACCCTTTAAGAACTTAAGTTTCTAATTGGTTTATAGTATCGCACGCTTTGGTTTCATTGCCTTTTGTCCTAAGCCCTTTGAAAAGCAACTATTTAAGCCAAGCAGCTAGCTGGCAGATAATTGTAGCGTTTTTTTTATTGCGTCTGCATATCGCCATTTACGATATCAATTTAATAATAATACCTTCCTATTAAGTTCGTATTCTCCGTTTATTAAGTGTATCCGGAGTCTTAAAAATTATCAATGTTTGGCACCTAACGTCTCACGGATATCCGACCATAAATAAGTATGGTCTTACAGGCTATATAGACGTCGTCGTGCGTTCTTATCTGTAGTTTTAGCGACCAAATGTGAAAAAATTTTGCCTTAAAAAAATATAATTAAGTAGTATTTATTGCAAAATGCCTTACGTGTACAAGTATGTGGCCACGTTAATGCGTTAATTAGACCGGTTCTTTTTGTCGGAACATGTCATGTATGCTTAATACAATGGTGTGAAGCAGCTAAAAGTATCTTACACCATTCAATATTACTATATTATTGCCAAATATCATTACATAGTATTGTAGTTAATTTAGGTAAAATTTTATTTTATAATGTGGTGTAAATAGTTGTAACTAATAGTTATAAGGTTGATAAGATGCTTACTATAAACTCTCTGAATGGTGTCCCAGGGTGAAGATGGTGAGAACGGAAATGGAAATGGAGGCCTGACAATGTCGCATACAGCCTTCCTCATTGCTGGGGAGATGGCCGGCAGCGGGGTGCTGGCTCTGCCGCGGGCGCTCGTCAAGACAGGTAATTATTACATCCCCTACTGAGTTTTATAAACCGTTCGGTGTTTTCTTCAATCGTTTTCCACAACCTCGTTGCCCATAAATCTGTAGCTGTTGTTTGGTAATGTTGGTCTAACGCAAATGCCTATTGCTCAGTACCTAGTGTCAAAAATATTTGTTAGCAGTCATAGCTTATGGTGTTAGCAGAAAATAGCCAAGGATCAACTGCGAAGTGATAAATGAAGCTACGGATCCATGGATAAATGGCCATGATTATACATGCAAATGCTATATTTGACTGGTAATACAAAAGCAAATTCAGAGTCCTAATATTAGCAAAAAATTGGATTTAATTCCTGTTTTTCGTTATTTATAAGAGCGAGTCTTTGGGAATCAAGAGGTAGATACCTACCATAGAGGATTGTGTACTATTAATTATATCTATAAACATAGATCTGAATAAAACTCTTATCTCACAGTCTATAACATTAAAATGCAAATTCCTTATAATTTACAACTTTGACCTTTTGCTTTAAATAAAATATTTTTAACGATAATATATGCTTCGAATATTTTTGATTACTATCAGCTTTGAATGTTTCACTCATCTTTGTCTTGTGTGTCTGTATGTGTGTGTGTGTCTGTGTGTGTGTGTGTGTGTGTGTGTCTGTGTGTGTGTGTGTCTGTGTGTGTCTGTGTGTGTGTGTGTGTGTGAATGATCAACGCTGTTGGCCGCGGGGCCTTTACAGCTTCACCGGACAACTTTGTCTTTTGCCAAAAACCCCAGTACTTAACTTTTTGTATCTAACGTTAACGTGACCAATAATTGTGTTTGAGCGAGATGTTTTTAAATTTTAAATTGAAACTGCTGAGCGAATAAACATATTTCAGCTACAGAGCGAATTATCTGTGCTATTACATCCCTCACAACATGTACTTGTAAAATTGCTTGTGTCAAATAAATATCCAAGTGAGATCTAGATATATGTATAGAAACGCTAGTAGTGCGTTGATGGGTATAGTTACTCACAATTTGTTTGAGTAGCAATTTCGTTCAATGCACCACGATCAATTGCACACTTACTTACGCTCCTTAGTGTCATTATCTTCTCGAATCTCGGCCGTGATGCGCCTGCGCCGCCAAACGAACGTAACATGAAGCGGATATAAATGTTGCCGTGTCATGTGGTGTGATACATTCCTTTCTGATAAGTACGTCGAAAATTTAGATTGCTGCTAATTGAATAAAGATGTACGCACCGATTGACTAACCGTTTTGATCAAGCAGATTTTTATAAGGACAAGTATGTCTTACGTGGGCTGTCTGAGTTAATTTGGTAAAGTGTAATTGGTAGCCTGTTGGTTGTGTATTGGCAAATACTTTGATGCTCCGAATGTCTCTAAACTCAACACCCATTTATTATATTTATAATCGTATTTTTATAAGATAACAGCAAGGGCTATTTAAGTATTTCCTACATCATAATTCCAAGGATATAAAATCATGTTTCGCCAATATTCAAAGGTAATATAAACGAATGAATATTCCACAGACATAATTATTTTTGGGTAAACATAATTATACTGATTGTATAGTTTACTTTGTTTTCGACCAAAATGTAAAATACCTTCACATATTTGATTAAATTGTAACAGTAGATGTTGCACTGTACTTGTACTGAGCATAGACTTTCAAGATTTCAAGATTTTACTCGTTAAATCGACTCGCCACTCTAGCCGGTAAGCAGAAAGTAACGTTGCGGTATTAAAATCTGATATGTGTTCACGAATTCTTATTAACATCATACCAGTATGCTAATCGCAGTAACCTAACGATGGACATCACTTAACATTATCTGTGCGAGCGATGTCTATCTTAGATCGATTGAGGGAATATACTTGCTTCGATATTAAATTGACCTGATGATATTTATAGGTGTTTTGCTCACGTTGTTTATGTCACTGAGGTACAACTTATAATATCATAGTTTGTTAAATAATCTGGAATGTTTGGGGAAGGCATTTATCCTGCAATAAACGTATGTGAGCTGATGATGATCATAAGGCAATAAACTTTATATCGGAGGAGAAGGCTTATTTGTTACGGCGTATTGTACGCGGCGTATTTGTTACGCAGGACTTATCACTTATACAAGAGACTGTTTCGAAGTATCAGCAAACATGGTCAAGATTGACACATTTGCCACTTCAATACTTCTACCGAATATAAAATTAATAGTATGTCTCCCATTGAAATAATAACATATCTAGAAAAGACAACTCCGGACATTAGAGTAATGTTTACAAGTTTCTTGTTATTCTTATTAATTGGACGGCAACAATGCTATAATTATATGGAAGCGGCCCAGATCCTGGCCACGTTAATTGCATTGTCAGAGGCAGTCGTCAAATCCTGCTGTGTGCAGGCATCGGGGCCTTCAGAACACGATACATGGTGGGCCATCGTTTGGTTTTTGAACATGTTTTCCGTGCTCCGGCCAACTTGAGTCCGAAGTCTATTTAAATACTTTCAGTCCGGCCGTGGTAATATATGTCCATATAACTACGAGTTTCATGTTGTTATTTCGCTAGATACGTATCATTGGTTAACTTGTTGTTAACAAAGGTTGCAAAAATGATACCACAGGATAAAAAAAACTCTATATGTTTCGTTAACGCATCTTAAAACATAAAAGATAGTTGCCATTATTATTATAAACTTAGCATAATAAATCTAGATATAGCGGCCGAAATAGCGCTCGTGGGAGTGTCTGTCTGTGTGGAAGAAGCATACGGAATATGTCGCGGGGTTCAAGGTCCTTAAAATTAATTACAACGTCCAGTTTTAGCAGCTTGCTAGTAATTGATAATAACTCAGACAGCTGGTTAGGTGTGAATTTAAATTTAGACAGCGGCTTGGTCTAGTGGTTACAGCGTACGCCTTTTTCACTGGATCTACTAGTCGCGGGTTCGATTTCCGCACGCGACAATTATTTGTGTGACCCACAAATATTTGTTTTGGTTTGGGTGTTTGTGCATGTGAATTTCATAACTCTAAACACCCCCACGATAGTAGTGTGGGCATAAGTTTCAAAAACATTGTGAATAAAATTAAATAAGCTAAAAAAAGGCCAAAATCTCGCAGAGGTTAATACGAGTTAAAAGTGGTGAAATAATATGAAGGTCGGGGATAACCTTTCTTGTAACCTATAATATTACGGGTTTAAAAGAAAAATAAAAAAAAATGGCTTGTCAATGGCAAGTAAGCTAACGACAATTTAGGAATGTATTGATATAGTTGTGTGCGAACCAATTATTAATATTTTAAATAATGTGAAAATTGCAAAAATCTATCCAGAAATTTGTTTTTAATTGGTCTAAACCTGATAAGTATTACTAACTTACTGATTACTATTTGTTAATGAACGTCGTTATTGTAACTGCTGTTTAATCGATTATTAACAAAAATGATGCAATAGATTGTTAATACTTAATCGATCTCAATTTATATTGATCACAACATTTTCCAGAATGGATAGATAATGTTATTAAAATATTGTTTATCTTTTGGCTCTTGCTATGGCTACATGACCGCGTGGGCCACCGCTGAGGCCTTGGATTCGCGTTTAGGGCCCCATGCGTCCGTTACTGGTTGAGCAACTATTAACCACTAGCCGAAAACAAACTGGTTCTGCTGCTTTTTGTATATTTTTCCATCGCTTGATGTACATTAGGTCTGCGACATTTAATACGACGCTCAATGATTTGTGCCTTATTATTGTATTATTCAAGTGCTTGCATAACTTAAGCACATCTAAACATGTCTTCTTTCAGTTGAGTGGTTTATTACGTGGTACTGTAATGAGACTGCCTCATATGGTGGTGAATAATGAGCTTTGCGATCACGAGGTCCGAGGTCCAAATCCTAGGTCGGACAAACGTAGGTTTTCTATCGAAAAATTCCCAGTATCAGTCCGGAGCCTGGGATTATGCCCAGTGTACGCCAATAGGCTTGCCCTGTTGGTGGCCGCGTCAGCGTCGGTGTACACAGTACACCTCTGCCACCCCCACTTGGGGAATATAGACATGGCGGTTTTTATAATGTAATTTATAAATTTGCATTATTGTAAGTGATAATAATGCAACTCCCAAATTGTATAATAGCTTAACCATCGAATAAAATATGATAAATACCTATGTCGTGTATTCTAAAGCAAGGTTTTCGAGTTTTCACGAATTATAAGAATTAATGAGAATTATTCGAATGGTCTTGAAATGTCTCGCAGGGGCCATGATGGAGGCATGTAATCTAATAAATTATGTCGATGAATGTGTTTTTGTTGTGTGACGTAAATTCTGGTGTCATTTACGGTTTATATAGGTATATGATTTCATAGACCTAGCTATATTGTAGTAATACATTTTTATCGTCGTGAATATTGAATGATGTACAGTATCCCATAATAAATACAAATAACATGATATAAATGGGGACATAACAGTTAAAAAAATCTAAGCCTATAGCAGTCCACTGCTGGACATAAAAATGTATGAAACAATATTTTTTTTAACTATTCCGTAACTATATATTTGATATAAGTAACATTGCTTTTAGAATCACCATCAATAATCACACGATAAGTAAAAGATTTACTTGGAACATTAGAAGAGTTATGCCCCGCAGTACGTACTCCACATAAAATAAAACTATTTTTGGGATTTTATCGCGGTTTATTTTTGCTTTTACAGTTTCCAAAGTCTCGAATGCTTTGGAGCATCCATGGTCATGAGAGGGATTGAGGTGTTTGACGTCCAAATGTATAGTTATTCCGGCGTACCTTCAAACGACTTCATTACTTTTGTTGGTCCGATCTAGGAAGAATATACTTTGTTTTAAAGCGTTATACTTGGTTTTGGATTTAATTAGAATTATGATCCTACGTCGATGGAAGCACCCAGCCATCTTCTCTGTTGAAATTAGGATGTTTTTCAATTTCAATAGCCTCGCGAACTATTCTTAGTAGGAATCGGTGTTTTTTCAAGAGGATTTGAGGTCTACGAAATCCGGTGTTATGGCGTGTGCAGTCAAGGACATGCAGATTGGAAACTTCTAAGAGCGACGGTTTTTTAGGTCAGCTATGTGTTCAGAGCAATATCCATAAAAGTTATTAGGGCCTAGACAAGTGATAAGCATTTTGTTTCTATTCTTCTATCACATTGTTCTGTCTGACCACGTGAATTTTTGTTGCAAAATGTCATTCTCATATATTTTTTTTCGTTTTCGACTGTAGACAGTGCACTTGGCACAGGCACTTATCTTTTTTGGATAACGTAATTACAACGTTTTTAATATATATTCCAGGATGGGTAGGCGTGCCGCTGATCGTGCTGTTGTGCATCGTGGCGGCCTTCCACGGCAAGCGGCTGGGCGACTGCTGGTCCATCCTGGAGGCCCGCGACCCCGAGATGAGGACGCGCAAACGAAACCCATACGCCATAATTGCTGACCAGACCCTCGGCAGGACTTGGAGGTGAAGTGTGGATATATTTATTATAGCTCCGAGGGTGACTGTGTTTCTGTAAAAAACCTATGTCCTGGTGGCTCTCTGTATGACTGTGTATTGCATACACATATATAGACCGCTAGACATCCACCTGGTTGTCTAGCGGTCTATATAAATAAATTGTATCGGTCAGTAAATAAATTGTCGTCGTAGACAGCAGTCTACAACGGCAATTTATTTACTGGCACTGATTAGTCGTGACTAAATCTAAGAAAGAGCTCACAAAAATTAAAGAAATAAACACAAGTATAGAAGCTTATTGCTCACATGAACTCAGTAGGCTATTAGGTATATAATAACGTCCTGATAAAACAGCATAGTGGAGTTTTCTACCTCAGCCAAATTCAAGAACTCACAGAAAGTAAAACTGGAGCTATTTTATATTAAAGCATTTAATTAATGCTATAAGTATTATACTTTCAAAAACATCGCGTTACTATAACTCGTGTGGCTGTCGTAGTGGGACGTGGTGTTCCAGTTAATCAATATTGAGTGATACGCAGTGTGGTCGTGTCAATGGCGCTGATCGTGACGCTGTTCGGCGCGTCAGTGGTGTACCTACTGCTGGCCGCGCAAATCATCGAGCAGGTGTTACTGGCGCTAGTGCCCACACTCACCATCTGCTCCTGGTTCCTCATCGTCGTCGGCGCCATGACCCCGCTTATGTTCTTCGGATCACCTAAAGATTTCACGTGAGTCCTCTTACAAAAGATAACTAGCGGCCACCTGTGACTTAGTTTACTTATGTATCTTTATAAATTATGGCCTCTGAGTTTTTCTGATATATAACCTACATTACTGTAAGGTTTCATTAAAATCCGTTTGGAAATTTTTGCGTGAAAGAGCAACAATAATCTACTATTCTCACAAATATTCGCAGTATCTCTCTGATATTCTCAGTATCAGCAATAAGCTCAACCCTCACCGGGACCTAACATCGTCGGCAAAAAGTGGGTGTATACGGTACACCACTGCCGCCTACGTTTGGAGGAATAAAGGAGAGACGGTTTTATTTTAATATAATAACTGGAAATAAGTTGCAAGATACCAATTTGAAAATTACCTATTACGAAACGAAATTTTTATTACACTCTAAAGGTGGGACCCTAAGTCCTAGGGACGTAAAAAAAAGTGGAATGTATTTCTGCTCGTTTATTGTCCGTCAAATAGAATAAAATAAAATTCCGAATAAATTATTGGATAAAATAAAATTCCGAATAAAATATTAAGGGTGTCCGTCACTGGCAAAGGTGTAAAGGAGTCTCGTCCTGTGGCGGAGCGATCCTTTCACCGCGCTTGACGATGTAGTAGGGCTGCTCCCGCGCGCCACCACCTGCGCGTATGCGGTGTGTATGGGTATGTGGGGTCGTAACGGAAAGCAAACTTGTTTTCGGTATTACTTGATTTCTAAGCTTGAATTAACTCTGAGAGTGGATGAAGCCAGAGATGTATGTAAGGAAATAACCTGTTGGAACTCTGTACTCTCTGCCTACCCCGCAAGAGATCTGGCGGATGTTATAGTTATAGAATAATATTTGCATAACTTAATAGAACATCTAAAAATATTGGACTATCCGTAGATTACATCACACGAATTTTATTATCCTCCCATCCTTGTTACAGGTGGTCACATTTGTTTGACTCGCCTCCTATAATGTGACCTCAGATAGTTTGCAGTTTTTAAATTTAAAAAACTATTAAATTACAACAACACCTCCAACATTATAAAGTTTTTTTATTCTAGTTGAAGTTATGAAACTATTATAATTTTATACATGTGACACACATCGCTGACCTCTTCTCTTAACTCAACGAGTGCCATAATTCATGGATGGCTCCCATTTAAAACCGATGTTCCAGTTTCTTGGGTTTCGTGGCATTCGCGTCGACGGTGCTCGCTAGTGTCTTGTACTTCATCGAGATGATGAGCGAGGTGCGCCCGTTCGTGTTCCGCTACGGCATCCACGGCTTCATGGACTTCTTCACGGCGGTCGGCACCATCATGTTTGCGTTCGGCGGCGCCTCCACCTTCCCCACCATCCAGAACGACATGACCGACAAGAGCAAGTTCAATAAAAGCGTTAACTACAGTTTTTTTGGTAAGTTACGGAATACTAGTTTTAACAGTTTTGTGGTAGACAAATTATGTGTGTGTGTGTGTGTGTGTGAATGATGTACGCTGTTGGCCGCGAGGCCTTTACAGCTTCACCGGACTTAAAGGCGAGCATGCAACCACTACGCTCCAGCCAGCCAGAAGGGCAAGAGGCGACATACTCGAGGGCGCCCTCGGTTGGGACAGTCGCTGTAGGGGGACGGGTGCACTACTAAGTGCACCGGTCAACCGCCGGCTATGGGAGGGGATCTACTACTACGTCGTCGTCGTCGCCCGTATTCTGAGCGGAAAGAAGGGATGACAAAGTATCGGGGGGGTCGGTGAGAACATGTCGCGGCCGGCGGTGGCGGCAGGGGTCGGGGGGGAGATCGTAGTCGGCGGCGGCTACGATTAACGGATTCACATGGGTAGAAGTGACGTGTTGACGCCTTTTTAATAATGGCGCGAATAGGTTCGAGACCTAGATCGGAGTGGAGGAGACAATTTATGGTGGTGTCTGTTTTGTTTAGTGCAAGAAAGAGTGTGAGAGAGATAAATTGATTAGGATAATAAAGAAAAGTAGGGGTCACGTCTCTGTAGCAAACGTTAAAATATAAATTACAGGATATTATTTGATATTACTACGAGATTTATTTGGTTTACAGAATTTTAAACTAGAATTTTTTAAAAATTAAGGTGCTCGTAGCATCAGATTGAAGACATTCTTCTTATATTTTAACTAACAGTCGCCCGCAACTTCGCATGTGGTTATTTTGTAAATTCGTCATATTTTTAAATTGCACTTAGGAATAATGTAGCTTCGTGTCAGTGAATTTTTAGATCAGTAGTTCCAGAGATTACCTCCTATAACATATGTACATACAACTTTAGTTCTGTATAATATTAGTATAGATAACAACTTTACTACCTGGCGTTATTATTCTTAATGTTAATCACCCAGCCATCTTGGTGCTGTACCTGGTCATCGCGGTGGGAGGGTACGCGGTGTACGGCGAGAACGTGCTGCCCAACGTGGCCATGTCGCTGTCGGCCACGCCGCTCACGCTAGCCGCCAACGTGCTCATGGCGGTGCACCTAGTATTCGCCTTCATCATCATCATCAACCCCGTGTGCCAGGAGATGGAGGAACTCTATAACATACCGCACGGTAAGTAATTTATAATAACTCTGCCTTTAAAAAAAAGTCCGCACCCATAAACAATAAGTCAAACAATCCCACTGACCTTAGGAATCCTATACAAAATAGGAAGCCGAAGTACTTCCTGTTTCGGTGGTAGCTCAGTTACCAATCCACTCTAATAACTAACTGTTTCTATGAGTGCTTGAAATCACAGTAGTTGGAATAAACCTATCAATCATAAACGTTAGAGCAAATACATCGATTGCTCAAATTGAGAGTACATACATTATCCATTGAGGACTGACAGCGTAAAACACTCGTCCAGATTTAAAACTACTATCATCTTGAACGAAATGCACAAGCTGATGCGGAATATGCAAAAACATATTATGGTGTAACCACTGACTATACTTAATTGTATGTGCAGACTCTATCGCGTGGCGCATGGGTGTACGCCTGTCTATCATGTTGGCGATCCTATTCATCGGCGAGAGTATCCCGCGGTTCTACACCATACTGGCGCTGGTGGGCGCCACCAGTGGGGCCCTGCTCACCTTCATCCTGCCTTCCGTGTGCTACCTGAACCTCGTCAACCAGCCGCCAGCAGAAGGACAGGAGCCTCAGTGAGTATTTCTCTACATATTTTACTTGTCATAAGACTTTCTGACTCCATCACCAGACCAGGTCCATGGTACCATATTATTGCATTGTCATCGAACTTACATACGTATGCCAAATTTCAGCTCAATCGGAAACCTGCAAGTGCTTGAGAAATGGTGCACAAGATTTGCATCGATAAGGTATACGAACGAAGGCACAGACAGATATACGAACATTGCTAGTTAAATAAAAGGTTGTAAAACCTAAGGAAATGTGGCGTTATTAAACTGTTACTGTCCCACTCCTGAGCAAAGACCTTTTCTCACAAATTGCAAGAGATTAAGTCTCCACCACGCGGACCCAGTGTGGACCAGTAGAGGCAGGTTTGTGGCCATCTGCTGGTTGAACTTATAAAGCCGCCTGTAAAGTTTCTTAATTGTCTTGATGACTTCTACATTAAGTGGTAACCGGGACCGACGGCTGAACATGCCTTCCGAAGCACGGAGTCACACGAATATAAAAATGCCATAAACGGTCACCCACCTCTGACCGACTGAGCCGAAGGCTGCTTAACACCACGGTTGCACATCACTGCGAACGCCTCTACAATAATGTCACCAAGACCTTCTCTTTTCAATGATAGGAGAAGAGGGTTCTAGGTTTAATCATTATCCCGGTACTTGTGAAATCATCAAGATTTTGTCCGTTTTCAGTGACACTCCCGGCTGGATGAAGATGGTGTGTTACGAAGTGATCGCACTGGGCGTGGCCGGCAGCATCGCGGCCACCATCAGCGCCATCAGCGCCATCTTCAGCACTGCGCAGGCCGTGCCCTGCTACCTCAGATAGACGACCGAGTTCATACACACCACACCAATTAGAGTCGAAGACGAGTCCTCTATCTTTACCGTAAGTTCAATCAGTCTGTACTCTCTCCTGCCCTTAAAATTACAGCCAACATTACGAATGTGTATTCATGTTTTTAAATAAACGTAGTCCCACACCGGAAATTATTCCTGTCGTGGGTGCGTTTACAAACATAAAATTCACATGCACGAACATGTAGACCGAAACGAACATTTGTGGATCACACTAAGGTCTGTCCCGTGCGGGGATCGGCCCCGCGACTGCTTGAGCCAGTAAGCGAAGTGGCTTAAGCTCATAACCACTGGACCAAGCTATCCTCGATTTCATCTACTCCAGCAATGATGCGCTGATGCTGCATGTCTAAATTTGACGGGACGTGTGGTATTTTGACATAATTTGTATAAGAAATTCTGTTCAATCTGTACCAATTACCACTTTAGTATGTGTAAATTGAGTAAACTCCTCGTTAGAATAGCTTGATTATTTTTATATAAATGAAACATGTAACGAAGCAACCTTTTAGTGAATAAAACTACAAATAAGTCTGTGAAATCAGTGCTTTTCGGGTTGCCTTATGTTGTATTGGTAGATTTTAAGATATTATTAATAATTTTTAATGGTTTTTTTTTTTATATGAGATCATACTATTTTTGTAGTAGGCTTAACTCACTGGAAACGTTGTATATTATATATTACATTATTTTAATTTTACGTTGAGATCATTAGAATACCTACTTCAAGACCACTAGAATAAACCACACAAGCAGTTAATTTTCTTGAAAGCTGCATTCGTCGTGCTATTCTTAATTTTGCATTAGGTACTAGCTTTAACTTACATCCATTCTTCTTGTTGCACGTTCTCAAATTATTGTCCTATAACCAATTTATTCTATTTCTTTCCTCAAAACACCCTTTATCTTCATCTTTATTTTTTGTTAGTGCTAAACTGTTTGTCACTGAATTGTTTGGAGTACAGAATATCAAATAAAATCATATCATATCATCATATCATATCATATAATATGTCTAAACATTTAAGTTATATTTGTTATACTTACATTCCACACGTTTTCTGTATATTGCAATTGTTAATGTATGACACAATAAATAATGAGGATTTTCATTGTTGTTTCATTTGTTTTATTATTCCTAGCTGCTTGTCCTTTGCATCATTTTATTTCTCAGCCATTTACTCTATATTAATTGATTCACATCGAAATAAATTATTTAATGTTCACCTTAATACACTAATTATGTCAAACTGAAATTCTGTTAAGTTTTACTTTATCTTTATATATAAAATTCCAGTGTGCGTGTGTTCGTAATTCTTCGCCTAAATGGCTTGGCCGATTTTACTTATGGGGCCACCTGAATGGTTCTTAGCTACTACATTTTAGTTAATTGTATGGACCATTCGTAAGAATATATCAATATTGTACTGCTAGGTCCAGGCAAACAGCCCCGCGAGTCAGTGTGGGGTCTGCGGCGACCCCCAGCGGACCGCGCGATAACCCCAGCCGCGGGCGCGCGATAAGCAACCCTGTTGAATGCCTCAAGTTGTTACACAGTCGATGCGAGCAATATCGATAATCTGCATACATGCTTCTGTTGTCTTACATTTATATTTTCTTACTGAATAATGAAGAGAAGTTATGAAGTTTCTGGGTAATTAAGGTTAGTGAGTGAGCTATTTAAGAGGATATCTAAGTAGTTTTATATCATACATAATGCATTCTGACAGAAGTGGGGCAACTAAAGCGTTCCAGTGTCCTTGCTAGTCATCTGTTTCCTAAAATATGAAACTTTAATATTGTTCAGGTTATGTAGGTACATGAAATATTGCTTTCGTTTCATAATGCATTCTAATAGTAGAATCAAAACGCCAGTGGCCATTCTAGTCATTTATAAATCGTAATTATAGAAAAACAGAATAAAAATAACCTTATCTAAATGTAGTCAATAAAAGAATGGCGTATGGTCGTAACACCATGGTCTAGAATGCCTTAATGATTATTCCAAGCTTCAAAAAGTAATGCTAACATTTAGTTCTCGAGCTCTAGAATCCCAGCGACTGTGATGTAGTTCGGTTTACCCGCTAGATGGCGCCACGGTTGCCTTTGGAAATCCTAGCTTGGCTCTGTACGATGAATCACGTAATGGTGTCTTGATTTAAGGATGAAATTAAGAAGTTGAAGACTTCTTAATACGTGGGAATGAAGAGTGCTTTAAATGCAATTTATTCTCATTAGATGCAATAGATTACGGATCGAGCCGCATGGACTGAAATCAGTTCTCCAACTACTTAAATAGTATCCCGAGTAAGTTGTATGCTGTGTGCTCGCCGATGTTACGAATATAAGATTATAAATTAAATTAACGTAAGTATAAGTAAGTGATTAAGAAACATTTAAATGGCATTATTTGATCATTTGGGTTAATATGTGTATAGCAATAATTACCAAACACATGACTCTACAAGCACATAGTACCTAGCATTGTTACATTAATTCATCGAAATCACCAGTGTATTACTTAATTAAAATTTTGTATTTATATTATCACAAGAATCGACAGTTAATTATAACAATAACTTGGTGCGTTGACGAGCCGGGATAAAGTCTCGAGAGGGCAGCCAGCACTCGATAAGCATAACATTGGTCGTGTCGGCTGCGTGCGCGCCGCCCGCCCCTCACTACGTGGTCGAGCGCCGTCTTACGTGTACGCACACTTTGTTGACTGCCTTCAAGTTAAATATACTATCGGTGAGTTAACATTATGATCAGTGATATTTCTTAGTTATAAGTTTAGATAAAAGTTCCACACTTAAGACATAAAATGTTTATTTCTTTAAGTAAAACTTTCTTAAATAGGTAGACACCGACATAGCCAAAAATTATACTACAACTGTACAACAGTTACGTAAGAAGCAAACTTAATTACTGTATCAGCGTGGTGTCCAGCCTACAAAGTATATATAGAAAGAATTGAACCTATCGCTTTAAAATACCAAGATCCATAGAATCATATAATCATAAAACCAAATTTTTCCACCTTTAACAATTGTCCACACGTAGAGCTCACCTAGACATGCCATTCCTTCATAAATTAATAGCCCTTAACAAATTATTAGGCATTGATTGTGCCTCCCTATTAACCAAATTTCAGTACAATGTCCCCAGTAGAATGCCCAGATATCCCTGCAATCTGTTTCATACAAAGCATTGCAGAACCAACTTAGGTTCTGATTCATCCGTAGTTCGTGTGTCTCGAAAGAATAACGAACTTACCAAAAAAAAAACCAGAACTCGATGTCCATTTTTAAGCCTCGCTCGTTTCATATCCAAGCTCAAAAAGTTTGACTTGCATACCTACTGATAGCTGCACTTTGTTTATTCATAGTCAAAGCTAAAAACAAAAGTTTGTGAGTAACTAATCATGCTGTGATTACCTATAAATGTAAGAACCGGTAGCTATAGTTGAAATGTTGTTCCCACTATATTTAATGTATTACTGTAGGTTACGTTGGTGATCCAATACAATAAATAAATACCGTGTAGGTATCTATCAATATCTTAAAAATAGTAACGAAATTATATGAAATTTTGGAAATAAAACGAGCACCGTGGCCTGTCGCCAGAATTATTGATATGCAAGTTGTAATACCTTTTAATTAGTAGCCCGTAAGTTCGTAATTTGTAAACATTATTATCTATGGAACTGAAAAGGCATTACGCTTTAAGCTTCTATTTTTCAGTTATATACTATTATAATATATATAACTTATAGTCCTGTATCACCTGAATCTCCTTCTACTTAGCTTAAACTGTAATTCTAGCTCTAGGTAAATACAGGTACCGCATATTGGTTCCATGTTTACAGGCTACCCCGTCATGGTGCTGTGCAGTGTGTTCCGCGTGGCTGCGAGGGTCACCAGGTCCGGCCTCGGCGTCCAGTGCTGCGGCAGAGCTTTGTACAGCACTGAACACAAAAGTACCATATACCCACTACTTAGTTATTACACCCAAATACGTTTATCCTACCTGACTTGACTGCTAAGCTCAACCAATAGTAATTTAAACCTGCAAACAAACATTTCATCTTTATAAAAATGACTATTGTAAAAACGTTATGTAAAATATGTAATTGTAAAATTGTAAGAATCGTCAGTATATAATAAACCTAGCGAGAGTGAGCTGTCAACAAATTGTGAACGGACAATATAATTCACAATAACACGCAAATATATTCATTAGTTTATAATCTGAGGATGTCTGGGCGTCACTTTGGAAACGACGTGTACACGAGCCTTTAAAATATTGGACGGTGATTATGAAACTGCAATTTATGTATAACACTACCCGGTGTGGGGTTGGCAACGTTTATGTGAATGATATTGTAGCATAATTTATGTTTAATATTTTATTATTAGATCTGCTCTGCTTCTTGCTATGCGAATTCCTTGCTTACCTCTTAATTGTTTTAATTATTGCAATCAGAGTATTGTTTGCTTGAGCAAAATATAAAGCCGCCTAAACTAACTGACCATTCGTTGCCACTTGTAGACCGAGATACAGTTAAGCAAAATGAAAATTCTGCGACTTTGTGGTAACTACAAAAGCTCGTTAATGATTGAAAAGAAAAGATTAGAGGGCGGCACTCCCTCTGAGATAATCTTTTTTTCAAAAGCTAGCTAAAGCTATTGATTTCAACATATCTAGAGCAATACGTATGATCAAAACATTGACACTGATCCTTGTAGGTACCTAATCAGTCTAGAAAGTTTTCTATAAATATGACGAAGACAGACGATTTAGCGCAGAGGTTAAGAGCTTAAGCCGCTCCACCCACTGTGTCTAATAGTCGCGGGTTCGATTCCCGCACGGGACAAATCGTAATACGTATTTTAAGAAAAAAGAAAAATAAAAAAATAAATTTATACGATAAAGACAGTTATACGAAAGGTTACTGCTTCGTTAGTCTAGTAGTGCATGCTGCGGCTAACAATCTATCACAAGGTTCTGGGTTCGAGTTTTAGGCCTGTTGCAGTGTTGTCTGCATTTTTCTTTCGAAAACCTCTCAGTATTGGTCTGAATTCTGAAATAGTACCCAGTATAAAGGCTCGCCCTACCTAAACTCGTCTTTGCGGTGTGGGTGGATACCCTTATTGAACTCGTCGTTCAAAGTCCAAAGAAATAATGTCTATTTCTGGCTGTTATATCTATTATTACATATGTTTGCGATGTAATATGACCACAAATCATCGACCTGACCGCACGCATTAAAAATATTTGAATTGCTTCGCATTTACCGGAGCGGCCAGAGGTCACTGTTATGATGAAATAAAATCGTTTATTTAGTAAGCAAAATATTATTATTACTCAGTTATTATTATTAGACGAACTATGAGAGTGGAGGAAGCCAGAGAAGTATGTAAGGAAAGAACCTGTTGGAACTCTGTACTCTCTGCCTATCCCACAAGGGATCTGGCGTGATAATATAGATATAGATAGACTTATTATTATTACTCACTTATATTTACTAACTAATGTTTACTTATTACTAATTATTACAATTTATTATTAACTAGCTGTTGCCCGCGGCTTCGCACGCGTTTATTTTGTAATTTGAAATAGATAGGTAGGACTTTCTGGAATATTAATAATCCAAGATTTAAGAGACACCTTCATATTAAGTTTCTTTCCAATCCGTTCAGCCGTGTTAATATGGAGAAATAAAAGCAACTATCCCCGGAAATCTTGCATTTCCCAAGGTAAAAAGTAGTCAACAGTCTCTGAGAAATTCTACATTTTTCAATGATAGTATATTTAAAATCGGTTCCTCCGTTCTGGATATTAACACGGACAAACTTTTTTTTTATTGTGCCTGTGTGCTTTATTTCAAAATCACAAATCCCAAATCAATATTCCCGTGTTCTGTGCGGGGCTCGTACCTGCGAATATTTGACAAAGTAAGTAAGGCGGTCTATGTTTTATCGCTTAAACCAAGTCGTCTTTGTTTTCCAAAAGTATTTATAAAGTCGACTTAGATATGAGTAAATTTTCGCTGTAGAACAATTTCAGCAGGCCCCCGGGCTTCCAGTCGCCGATGAAAAGAAAGAAAGAAAATCGACGGATTGCCAGGCTTTTCTTACAACAAAATAAGATTAATATCTTGGACCTTCATGCAGGCCGGTTAAAATCCACCAAATGCATATAATGATATTTGACGGACGATTTAGCGCAGTGGTTAAGAGCTTAGGTCGCTCCACCTACTGTGTTTAATAGTCGCGGGTTCGATTCCCGCACGGGACAAATCTTTGTGTGATCCACAATTATTTGTTCTGGTCTGGGTATTTGTGTATGTGAATTTTCATGTTTGTAAACGCACCCACGACTCAGGAATAAATCCTAGTGTGGGGCTACGTTTTTAAAAAAAAAATGCAGTATAATATCGGCATGATCTAGTGTGTAAACAAAGTTACATATTTCATATTATTATTTCACGACTTAAGATACTTTAATACTATCTATATCACCACGCCAGATCCCTTGCGGAGTAGGCAGAGTGTATCTCTGTACACTGTTCCAACAGGTTCTTTTCTTACAGACCTTTCTGGTTTTCTCCACTCTCATAGTTCGTCTTATACACGCTCGCCGATTACGGAGACTCTTGACTTGCTCTTCGGATAAGACATGGTCTATTTAGTCATGGTAAGATAGTCTAGGTCTTCCCCGATATCTGCATCCTGTTCTAGTTACACTACCAACTGAGAGTGGCGTGAAACCATTTGACAACAACGTTGTGAATACGTAAATTTCTTTTTTTACTACCGTTTTTAATGATATTTCTTTGCTGTTTTTTATGTAATTGTACATATTGTATATATTTTGTGAAACTATAAATGCTTGTTATTCTACGTCCTTTTACGTTTGAATTTGTATATCTGTGTGGTTTCTTTCATATTAAGTTTCTTTATAAATCCGTTAGGTATAAATAAATAATAGATATTCCACAGAAGTCGTGCTATTTTTCGAGATAAAAAGTGTTCTCTTTTATTTTCCGATGTAAAACACCTTCATATAACGTTTCAGTTAAATGCGTTTAGCCATTTTAATATGAATAAATACCAGCTATGTCGCAACAACCGTGATTTTTTCCGCGATAAAAAGTATCTCGATTATTATTTCGAGACCTAAAACACCTTGAAAGTGTTAGTAAGATCCATTCTGTCATTTTAGTATGAAGAAATAACAGCTAGATATCCCTGGAGAACCTTGTAGTGAATATATTGTATAAGCGTTATTCCAAGATTGAAGAGACACCTCCATATTTAGTTTCTTTTAAATCCGTTCAGCCGTGTTAATATGGAGAAATAAAATCAACTATCACCCAGAAATATTGCATTTCCCGAGCTAAAAAGTAGTCTTGAATAATCTCTGAAAATTCCTCCATTTTCTGTAATAATCCTTTTTAAATCGGTTCTACCGTTCTGGATATTAACACGGACAAACAAACATTTTTTTTTATTGTGCCCATATGCACCTAAAATATGTTATTTATTTCAAAGTCACAAATCCCAAATCAGTATTCTTGTACGCTGTGCGGGGATCGTACCTGGGGAACTATTCGACAAAGTAAATAAAGCAGTCTACGTTTTATCGGTTAAACCAAGTCATCTTTGTTTTGCAAAAATATTTTAAAGTCAACTCAAAAATGAGTAAAGTTTTGTTGACTACAATTTCAACAGGTCCCCAGGCTTCTGGTCACCTGTGAAGAAGAAGAGGGAAATCGAAGGATTGACAGGCTTTTTTTGCCTAAATATGATTAATATCTATGAGCCTTCTTGCAGGCCGTTAAAAATTCACCAAAATGCATATTGGAGTGATTTTATATACCACTTACACGGATAGTATCGGCATGATATAGTGTGCGAACAAAGTTACCTATTTCATATTGCTATTTCACGACTTAAGATACTTCAATACTATCTATCAATCTATATCATCACGTCAGATCCCTTGCAGGGTAGGCAGAGATTTTAGATTTCCAACAGGTTCTTTCCTACATACCTTTCTGGCTTTCTCCACTCTCATAGTCCGTCTTATATACGCTCGCCGGTTACCGAGACTCTTGACTTGCCCTTCTGATACACGTTCTATTTGGTTATGGTAAGAGAGTCTAGGTCTTCTCTACGTTCTTCCTCTTGCTCATTTTATATCTGGGGGTTTCTTTCATATTAAGTTTCTTTATAAACCGTTCAGCCATTTTAGTATGAAGAAATAATAGATATTCCGCAGAAGTCATGCTATTGTATATTTTGCTATGTTATATACTTTTCGTAATAAAAAGTGCTTCGTTTTATTTTACAGTGTAAGACACCTTCATATACAATTTTAATTAAATTCATTTAGCCAGCTATGTCGCAAGAACTGTGATTCTTTCCGGGATAATAAGTATCTCGAATATTATTTCGAAACCTAAAACACCTAGAAAGTGTTAGTCTGGATCTTGTATGGATCTTTCCATTCTGCTATATTAGTATGAAGA
Source organism: Phalera bucephala (assembly GCA_905147815.2). Lineage (NCBI taxonomy): Eukaryota > Metazoa > Arthropoda > Insecta > Lepidoptera > Notodontidae > Phalera > Phalera bucephala. The sequence goes on along the minus strand of LR990609.1, from coordinate 1,012,371 downwards.
AATATCCCGGAAGAACCGTGTGTGAATATGTTGTGAGTTTTGTCAACTTCCACCAGACTTACTATCTCTATCACCGGGTTCAGTCTTAGCCCTACTTAGCCCGCACAGGTGGTCTTTGTAAAATATAAACTAAACTACAGCGCGATCTTATTTAACACACACCACTAACGCCGTCTCAAAAAGTGTTAGTCTTCTTGTAAGATATTAATCGTCGTTAAAGTTTCGTTTCCGGCCCATTCATCGTTAGAGTTCTCTCCGGAAGAAACAATCCTAAATGCATCGTCGATTTATGCACGAAATTATGTTTGAGTGTTTAAATCAAACGTGTATGAACAATTTCCAGTAAGTGCTTTTAACTACTGCATAGTTTTTCGTGAGGAGACGAACCTGAGTCCAATATCAATTCATGGAGGAATTCATATGTAGGCAAAATCACATAGTTAACGTCGTAACATTGCAATTCGGGACAAACAGTAATAAAGTTTTGCGGAATATCCCGCGACAATGTAGTAGCTTAAGTTGTTTCGGAACAATGAATGATTTATCAAAATCGACTCTTTTTTTCTTTCCTCAGAAACTCTCGAAAATATAAGTATACAGAGTTGTGATCCTTAGTACAGGCTACAACGATCCCAAATTATTTCAATTTCATTGAAATTTATCAAAATGTCTGTTTAGAAATTCAATTTTCGCTTATTTTTGTATTTTCTGAAAAAACCTTTTATTTTCCGCTATAAATACTATTCAATATGTTATCCAACATTTTAAGATATCCGCGTGCAAAGTTTCATCAAAATCCGACTGGTAGTTTTTGCGTTAAAATGGTTTATACCCTTGGACAGATAGACAAACAGATACGAAAGCTAAAAAATGTAGAATTGGCTTCTACATCCATAGAATGATATCCGTGGGTTGTTATTTCCAAAAAATATACATAGACATTACTTCCTAACAGTTTTATTATATGTAGTATGTAGAGATATAGATGATTAACTTTTCCCTACAAACTGTCAGATTTCCTGAAAACGTAAAAATTTACTATGTCTGTCATATAAAATATCTCCATGCTAAGTTTCACTGACATCTGAAAAGTAGTTTTGGAACAATGAATGATAAATCAAAATCGACTTTTTTCTCTTTCCTCTAAAACTGTTAAGTTTTTCGAAAATATAAGTACACAGAGTTGTGACCTTTTGTACAGGTTACAATAACACAAAATTTCATTGAAATCCATAAACAGGTTTGGACGAAACTGTCTTTTTAAAAATACAATATTTCGCTTAAATTTGTCTTTTCTGGAAAAACCTTGATTTTCCGAGATAAATACTATACAATATATTAGCCAACATTTTAAGGTATCCGCATGGGAAGTTTTATCAAAATCCGCCTAGTTGTTTTTGCGTAATGACGGATCATACCTTCCGACAGACCGACAGACAAACAGACACGAAAGCCAAAAATTGTAGAATTGGATTCTACGTCGATAAAAGGATACCCCTGGGTAGTTATTTCCTAAAAATAATCCATGTACAGACATGACTTCCTTACAGATTATATGTATATACAGTTTTATTATATGTATAGATGTGGTTTTAGCTTTAAATATTTGTCATTGACCATTCCCCACTATAACCATGACTAGGAACGATTCAAATCGTCTTTGTTATTTTAAAAATATATATAATAACAACCATTATGGAAAGGTGTTAACAGTGAAGTTTAAAGAATTCAAACTCCGTTTGTTTCCCTCAAGTATTTCTCGTAACAGAAGTGAACTTACTTCAATCTATCATTATCTATATTATTAAATAACGCCAGCTATACTTTACAGCCCTACTGATCCTTTACGGCGTAGGAAGAGAGTACGGAGTTTCAATAGATTCAGTTCCTACAAATATCTTTTATGTCTTCCACTATCACAGTTTGTCTCATAAATAACTTATTACTGTAATCTTATAATTAGTGATATTTATAGTCTCGAAATAATCGGCTCATAGGTTTGTTCTCTTATCTTAACAACGGCACCCAAGGTTCGAAGAGGACATTGCGCAACGTTGCCTATTATCTGTCCCACTTCTGTACTCCCTGGGGTCGATCTTTCGCAACAACAAAAAACACACTAATCGAATGGTCAAACTATAACCTTTGTTGAAGGAATCCTAAAATCCTAGTTGGATGCATTGTGTTTTGACCGATTCCCATAATGCGTAGAACACAGAATGTAGGGAACAGTCTGTTATTTTGATTTGTTTGCCGGGGTTAGCGATAGAGAACAAAATACATTTTGGTACATCAGACTATGTGTTTGTAATACAGATATGGTAAAGTATTTAGTAATTTAAGCTTGCCGTGAATAGCATAACTACGTTTAATACCAAATTTGTGCCGCTGCCACCACCTTTTGCATAGAGCTGACTCGTGACAGTCGATTGGTTTAGATTCATTAAAGTGTTGACTCTTCTCGGCGTTCGACTTTGTATTCAAACTGCAGACGTAGAAATACAGACAACGCATTGATTTTTTTTCTATTTACATTTATGCATTCTTTTTTTTATGATATTATTTATATCGCATTTTATGTGGATAAAGGAGTGTCCATATGAAAAACCACTTCTATCTATTTATCTATATCATCACGCCAGATCCCTTGCGGGTTAGGTAGAGAGTTCAGAGTTCCAACAAGTTCTTTCCTTACATACCTCTCATAAAAGCACTTACTTATAAATATACAAAGTATGTACTTTGCCAACGTATCTCTGCATACATCTGGTTAGGCAGATCTCTTTAGGTACGTGTCCTTCTTTTTCATTAAACGATAATAACAATATCTTGCCTCTTTGGATTGCTTGCATTATTTCCTTCTTTAAATTTGGCTATAGTGGGTGGTAGAGTTCTGTTAAACTCAAACTCAAATAATTTATTTTGTATAAGCCCTGCGGGGGCGCTTACAAATAGTCAATTTACATTTTTTTTTAAATCTAATTTAACTACTAATCTACCACCGGATCGGAACGCGGCCTCCACTGAGAAGATCCGGCGAAGAAACTCAGCGGGCTTGTCTTTTTTATTTACTTCTCTTTCTCTTTTTTCTTTCCTTTTTTTTAATCATATTGTGTGGATACAATGTTTAGGTTACATTTAAATAGTTTACGACCTAGCTCCAGTGTGATGCCTTACGATCGAGATATGAATCTAATGATGTTATCCGTAAAGAGCGTCTAAAGGATTCCTGATGGACCAGTAGCACCCGTTCACGAGTATGACTGCTGGAACAGCCATCACTCCCCTCAACCATATTGGAGGGAAGTGAGTGACCCGCGCCAGACAGCCACCGCAAGCAAAGACATTATAGTGAGCATGACCAAACCAGAACCCCAAAGACGGTAGCCACATTGTGTCTACAAAGCAACAATATCACAAGCTCGTCAGGCAGAACACGCTACGCTTTAACATTGCCGTAATTATAAGAGAACAATACATAGCATTACTATCAATAAAATGGCACTTCAATCCCACGCGGTCTTGTCTTCTATGTAATCCGAGATTTTGTAATAAGCTTTTTTACATAATTTAGTTTTGATTATGGTTTTAAGTTTATTAATTGGTAAATCTCGAATATCGTAGGGAAGTTTGTTATAAAAGCGTATACACTGGCCCATGAACGAATTGCTAATTCTGTGGAGACGCGTGACATGTACATTTTTACTCCGAGTATTTACAGTGTGGATATCACTCAATTTTTCAAATTTGTCAATATTCTTTCTCGTATATAACAAATTTTCATATATGAATTGTGAAATAACGGTTAGAATGTTTATTTCCTTAAACTTATCTTTGAGAGATTCTTTAGGAGCTAGATAGTAAATGGCTCTAAAAGCCCTTTTCTGCAGTATGAATATGGTATTAAGGTCTGCAGAGCACCCCCAAAGCAAGATTACATAGGACATAATACTATGGAAATAACTGAAATAAACGATTCTAGCCGTTTCAACATCGGTTAGGAGTCTAATTCTTTTAACCGCATAAGCTGCCGAGCTTAACTTTCCAGATAGTTTTTGAATATGTTCGCCCTATTGTGATTTGGCATCTATGGTAATACCTAAAAACGAAGTTGATTCAACAAGATCCAACTCGACTCCATTTAGTTGCACATTAGCTCCTACCTGCCTTACGTTAGGCGTCGAAAATTTAATGCACTTAGTCTTCTTATCATTGAGTAGGAGATTATTACTATTAAACCAATGCACAACTCTGGTAATTGCGTTCTTCACATCGTCATAATTTTGCAATTGTCTTTTAATTTTAAAAAAGAGAGATGTATCATCTGCGAACAGAACAATTTTGTGTTTGTCCCCTACAAAGTAAAGTAAGTCATTAATGTAAATTAAAAACAGGAATGGTCCGAGGATGGAACCCTGTGGAAAGCCCAAGGTGACCACAGATCCACCAGATCTCTTACCGTTAATATCAACCCTCTGAATTCTATTATCTAGGTAGGATGCCAAGAGATCGAGAGCGCTGTTCCTGATGCCGTAGTGGCTTAATTTCTTTAGGAGTGTCTCATGATGCACACAATTAAATGCCTTAGATAAATCACAGAATATAGCAAGAGCATCCTGTGGCTCTTCCCAGGCATCAAATATGTACTTTAACAATTCTACTCCCGCATCTACTGTAGAACGGTTTCTTGTAAAACCGAATTGGTTGTTATGGAGTAGATTGTTTTTTGAAAAGTGACCTAATAATTGTTTTAAAATGAGTTTTTCAAATACTTTACTTAAGGTGGGTAGGACAGAAATAGGCTGAAAGTTGGAAGGGTCAAAAGTACTACCTGATTTAAATAACGGTATTACTTTGCTATCTTTCATGAGATCAGGATCAGGATCAGACTGCATCTCTTTAAGAAATGGATATTTCTTTCCCTTGCTCCTTTTATTCATAAAATATTTACAGTAACACCGAATGGAATAAATGATCCAAACACTGTAAAGATCAGAATACGTCTCCACATAATATTATTATTAACTCTAATATTAAAGAGATTCCATACAACAATATCTACCTATTTTAAATGTTTAATACAAGTAACTTACGTTTTATCGGCAGGGTAGTGGTGTTGTAATTTGTTTTTATTACAACAGATCGATAATCGGACTAATAATAGCACACTGTCCAGAGCGACCCGCGGCGGACCCTTGATAAATAGATACAATCTCAAGAACAAAGATCCGTTTCGGAATGCGTGACCTTGCTTTGCTTAAGCGAACGCTTAGTAATTAAACAACGACAATCACATAAAATTTGCTTTGAGACGCCGGAAGCCGTCAGCTAATTATAACTTCGACATTTCGTGTTATATCAGAGAAAGGAGTAACTTAGAAACTAGCGTTTAAAATTATTAAGGGTTGAGGATGCAAGAAGAGTATGTAGGATTGGGTGTTGACGATTTTTTTCCATAACTATTGTACCTATCTGTCTGACCAGACTTGCCTGTTATATTATGCTAATTTTTAAAGCAGTGTGCTCTGATTGATAAACTCTGAGAAATAATCAAGTTCTTCTATATGATCCCGCCAGAACCCTTGCGGGGTTAAATTCTTATCTATATTATTGATTGTTTCCAGATCGTTTCTACACAAAGAAGCACGAGTGGGTGTCGGTGAGCGACAACATCGGCACCGTAGGCATCTCCAGCTACGCACAGGTCAGAGAGGTTTTCCATACTGTACATCATCAATCTATATCTTCACACCAGATCCCTTGCGGGGTAGGATTTCCATACCGTTATGATAGGTACAAACTTAAAATAAGTGGTTTTCGTAGAATTACAAAAACTAATTAGTGTGTGATGTGCAGGAAATGTGTGTTTGAGAAATACTTCCTCATTTCTCCTTACTCGTTATTAATATTAAGAACGTCCGGCTCGGTTGATCTGAGATGGGTGACCGTTTAGGAAATTCAATTTACGAGCGTCTTTAGAACCAGAATCAGAATATTTTTTATGCATGTAAACCATTGTAGCATTTATAAACCGTCAGAAAAGTAACAAAGACTCCTCTTCTGAATTTCATTCCTGTGGAGAAGAAGGGCAAGCAACACCACGGTTACTCTTCTAAAATAAAAAAAATACAAAAAATAAATATTCCATGTACATTTTGTGTGGGGCTTCGTGCATAGAACGGTCCCCTAAGCCGTTGGACTCGATTGGTGGAAGCCTTATGGGCGCTTTGATAAGTTATAAAAACAGGTGCGTACGAATCTGCCGCCACTAACCTGCACAATGTCTGCGTGGTACAGTATGATCTATTCGCTCTCACCTCGATTTGCGCGAGGAAGCTTATAGCTAACAGTGATTAAAGTCTAATTTATTACCAAACGCAAACGATCGCAGCACATTCAGTAATGTTTCTCTAAGCACCGAAGCTAGCGCAAAACTTAACTGAACTAGTTAAGCTCAGAAGTGTCATGGTTCGCGCCGGTCTCAACCGGCCGTAATCAAAGGTCAGCGCAAGATAATGCGTCTCAGTCGTAATGATTTTTGCAGAACATTGACACCATTGTCGTCTAATCAGTAGGTAATTAACACCTAATGAGTTAGTAATCACTAGCTACACAAATGGATTACAAACAGTTAGTTATCTTAACAGGACAGACATTATTGTTCAAGAAAATAAAAGTAATAAAAATATGTAATAAGCGAATTTTTATTTATTATATTCTGAGAATCAATATCACAATATGATTTATTCATACAAACCATATTTATGAAATAAAGAAAGAACCAGTTGGAAATTTGCATTCTTTTCCTAATCCGCAAAGGATCTGGTCTGATGCTATAGATAGCTTTATGAGTTGATTATATATAATAAAGATTAGTACCATTTCGGAATGTCGTTTTTATGCAAAAAAGCTAGAAAAAGGGCAACAAACTCAACGGTTAATCTTTAAAATAAAACATAATTTTTTTCTATCAACTGTGTTCAGTTTTTCTGTGCCAGTTGAGTACTGGCTTTGACATGACATAAAAACCAGAACGAGTATACTAGAGAATTTACGCGAAGACTGATTATGGTCAGTTACGAGAAATCGCAAACATAATAGAATATAAACAGGTTCGAAAGTGGTTTTTATGTGGACATATTCACGACCGTTTCGGTCAATGGATCGAAGAGACATGGTCGATTCTCGCACGGAATAAATCTGTGTGTGATCCGCAAGCCTTTGTTTCGGCTTGGAAGTTTGTGTGTGGAGAGTTAATGTTTGTGGACGTCTCCATTATACAAGAATTATTCCTAAAGTGAGGTAAGGTCTTCTAAAAGAAAGAAAAGAAAACAATTGCAGTTTTTGGTGTTTTTAATAATTTTACAAGTTTAATAAATTCTTTACTGCGTAGTTTTACAATGATCTTTGACACTCGTGTTGTGATAAAATATGTATTGTGTATACTTACGTGCCCGGATACATCATGTCGGCTACATATGCTATTGCGTAAAACTTAGGCGAGTTACTTCGATACGAAGTTAATCTCTTGACTATATGTATCATATACTATACGGAAAAAAACCCGTTGCTTCCAGGAGGCCCTAGGCGAGGTAGTGTACGTGCAGCTTCCAGATGTGGGCAAGGAAGTGGCAGCAGGCGACGAGTGCGGGGCGCTAGAGAGCGTGAAGGCGGCTAGTGAGGTTTACAGCCCCGTTTCAGGCACAGTTAGTATAGTATAACAGTATAGTATGTGATGACATAGCGCTTTCCCATTCATCCTACGGTATTTGTTCCACTAGTGGCAATTATGTGTCCACTTGTATTTTTTCTTTTCACCGGGACGTGATTAGTGACCCCTAAGGTTAAGCAGCGATGGCTCGGTCGGTCTGGAATGGGTGACCGTCTGTGGAATTTGTCTCCGTGATTCATAAGGGACGTTAAACCGTTACTCTCGGTCACCACTTAATGTGGTAGTTGCTAAGATAAGTTGGAAGCCTTATATGCGGCCTGACAAGTTTCATCCAAGAGCAGGTAGCCACAGATCAGTTTTGACCAATCCGCACTCCTAATCTCGCTTACCTTGATTTGTGAGAAAAGGCCTTTACCCAGCAGTTCCTTCTTTTTTTATTTCTTATGGAAGTCCAATGTGATTATGAGTTAAGAGCAGTGATAGCCTAGTGGTTAGACCGTTGGACTCCAAAGTCTTAGGTCTTGGGTTCAAACCCAGGCACACACTCTCTTTTCGAAAGCATGTGCGTATTAAAAATTAACTATCGCTTGCTTTAACGGTGAAAGAAAACATCGTATATGCAAGTCCAACAGCTTAATGCAATCTTGTAAATAATTTTGCTTGTAAATAATTAAATTAGAATTACATCTGCGAGCCAATTATAGGATCTCACGTTAATCGATATGTTACATTTCTGTTCTAAGTAAACAGAGTGCATAACTTTAGGGTAAGCATTCATATATTACATAATAGGTATATAGTACTTTTATAAGATTTCCACTATATAACTGCTTTTTTTTATTAAGAAGGTAAAATTAAGTTTAGTGTGGCTTAATTGTTAAAAAAATATAAAGATACGTTGTAATCTATCTCTCAATATCGACATTACGTTAAGCTTATTTCAGTCTTTGCCGTGTGGTTCCCGACATAGAATTGGACCAACCCATCTCATCCCATTGGGTGTCCTACAAGGCGATTAATGGACAACTAGGGAATGGGCAGCAGCGTTCTCCTAGATACTTCCACGACCAAACCCGCCTGCCAAGCGTGGCGAATAAGGCAAATCCCCCCAATTATCATAGATGAAAATTATAAAACCAGGCCCCTAGTCCTGGGCGGTGCAGTTCGTCCTGGCCACGGTAGCAGCCATGGTAACGACAGGACAAGGGGTGCTAAGAATCTCCAGTAGAGATTCGGCTGCCACAAACAACAACGAAAATTGACCCTGGTGATGTCACCATGTGACGTTGTATGTACAACGCACGCACGTTGAAAACATGAGAAGCTGATTGAGCTGAAAGAAGAGATAGACAAGTTGCACTGGAGTATTGTTGGTTTATCGGAGGTCCGAAGAGAGGACGAGGCGAGGACACGATAATCTTAAAATCCAGCAACTTGTTTACTACCGGGAGGGCGAACAGCAGTCCCAAGGTGGTGTCGGATTTATAGTCCACAAGTCACTGATAGACAACGTTGTGCCCATCACTAGTGCGTCGAGCAGGGTAGCGTACCTGATTTTCATAATATCCAAAAGATATTCGCTGAATGTCATACAGGTCTACGCACCGACCTCGGCATACTTAGATGATGAGGCCGAAGTTATTTATGAGTACATTAGGAGAGCCATACATATTTCCAAAGCACACTTTACAGTAGTTATGGGTGCGCTTCAATGCGCGGCTGGGCAAACGGGGCGATGATGAGTGGGATATGGGGAACATAACCCCAGGGGTCAGAGGCTGGCTGAATTTCTCGAGAAAGAGGGATTCTTTATGATAAAATCTTTCTTCCAGAAGACCCCTCATAGGAAATGGACCTGGATGAGTCCTGATGGTTGCACAAAAAATGAGATAGTCTTCATCATGAGCACCAAGCGACAAATATTGAATGATGTGTCCGTGATTCACAGGGTAAAAACCGGCAGTGATCACCGAATGGTCAGAGGCACATTCTTTTACTCCGGCCTTCTTTTGCACATATCCAAAACCGCGAGAACTTTCAACTCGAATCGTCAAACCGCTTCGAGTAGCTAGATAGCAGCGCATCAGTGGACGAAATCAGCAACAGGCTGGTAGAGACTGTTCATATGTCCGGTCGGGTCCAAATATTTTAAGCCCCACCGTAGAAACAGACCTCAAAAACTATGAACTATCTGACTACACCCGGAACCTAATGGATGAACGATATTCCATGACGCTCCAAACCTCCGTTGGTGTTAAGTCCTATAGGCAGGTCAATGGACAGATATTGAAGTCCTTGCGACGCGATCTACGGTCCTCCAATACAAGGCGTATCTAGGAGACCATAGAGCAGAACAAGGGTTCCAAAGTGTTCGCAAGAGACGCGTCTATTGGGCAAAAACAGTTGACGAAATTGAAGACGGAGGACGGAAACGTAACGCCGAATAGGTTCTCAGAGAGATAGAGAGGTTTTATGGGCAGTTATATATCTCAGTAGCTGAACCTGTTGTTGACTTGGTAAAAGACCCAAAAGCCAAACTAACCCCACACTACACCGAAGATATCCCGACCATTAGCCTGTACGAGATTAGAATGGCTCTCAAACAACTCAAAAATAACAAAGCGCCGGGTCTTTGCCCGGAATTACCGCAGAGCTTCTGAAAGCGGGTGAAACGCTGGTATTTAAAGTCCTTCAGAGGCTGTATAATTCCGTCTTCCTCGATGGAAAAACGCCGGAAGCATGGAAGAAGAATATTTTTATGAAATTATTTCAAGAAAGGTGAACCTTCTTGAAGAACTATAGGGGAACGTGTATGAGACGAACTATAAGAGTGGAGAAAGCCAGAGAGGTATGTAAGGAATGACGCTGTTAGAACTCTGTACTCTCTGCCTACCCCGCAAGGAATCTGGCGTGATGATATAGGTGTTAAGCCATGTTTATAAGTTGTTTTCGAGAGTCATCACGAATCGTCTTGAACGCAGGCTTGATGACTTCCAGCCTCCCGAACAAGCCGGTTTCCGGAAAGGCTTTAGTACTATGGACCACATACATACGCTGCGACAAATTATACAGAAGACTGAGGAGTATAATCGGCTACTACGCTTGGCGTTTGTGGACTATGAGAAAGCCTTTAATTCGAACGAGACTTGGGCGGTTCTTAGATCTCTCCAGCGATGTCGTATTTCGTATTGACTATCGCTACATCGAAGTGTTTGCATAATAACGCCACCATGTCAGTTCAAGTACAGGGGCAGTGCACGAAGGCGATCCTCATAAAAAGATGAGTAAGATAGGGAGACGTCATTTCTCCGAAACTGTTTACGGCCACTTTAAAGGACGCCTTCAAGCTCTTAAAATGGCGAGGATTTGGCATCAACATCAATACATCACTCACCTTAGATTTGCTGACGACATTGTAGTCATGATATAATCGTTGGAAGGTCTAGAACGAATGCTCGGTGACCTCAACAGACTATCCCGACAATTGGGTCTTAAAATGAACATTGACAAAACGAAAATAATGTTTATTGTCCATGTCGTGCCCACCGCACTCACCGTTGGGAACTGTAGTCTTGAAGCTGTCGAGAAATATATTTACCTGGCCTGTCCCAGGTTAGGTAGGTCCAACTTTGAGCGAGAGATCAATCGACAAATTTAACTCGTCTGGGCAGCGTTCAGGAAACATCTTCTCATCCAAAATACCTCAGTGCCTCAAGGCTAAAGTTTTTAGTCAATGTGTGTTGCCAGTGATCACATACGGATAAGAGACATGGCCTTTTACAATAGGTCTCATAAAAAAGCTCAGGGTTGCTCAGCGAGCTATGGAAAGACTGAGCTCGGCGTTTCTCTGCGTGATCCAAACAGGACTGAGGAGATTCATAGAAGAACCAAGGTCACCGACATTGCTCTCAGGATTAGCAAGCTGAAGTGGCAATGGGCGGGCCATATAGCGCGAAGATAGGACGGGCGTTGGGGTAGAATGATTCTAGAGTGGATACCACGTATTGGCAAGCGCAGCATAGGACGACCGCCTACCGGATGGACCGACGATCTTGTGAAAATTGCAGGAAGTCGTTGGATGCAGGTGGCATCGAACCGCTGGAACGCGATTGGGAAAACCTATGTTCAGCAGTGGACAAGTATAGGCTGAAATGATGATGACTTCAGTCTAAGGTTAGATAATGCTTCCTCTCCTTGCTTAACTCTAGTTAACTCCTTCACTCGCAAGAAATAAAACATGATCTTTTGAAGTGTTAGCATGTAACCATGGCAATAAGCATGTGATTAATTCTAATACCTCTTCCACACATATCGACACCCGAATGATATAACCGTGGATGTGTATGGGAAGTGGGTCGGGTTTTCTTAGAGTATAACCCTAGAATGTGTTGGTGCAGGTTTTGTTGAATTCATTCGAGATCGCTCTTGGATTGGTAAATCGTCACTACGAAAATCAAAGGTGTTTGGATAGGTTCGCAAACTCGTACAAACGGGCTCTCCACACTATAGTGGGCTCTTAGCTGGCATGTTTCTTTTACGCCATTTTTAACATGCACTTAATTAATGATGAACATAATTAATACTCATAAAATTTAAACGATAATCATCATTGTTGCCTGCAATATTTTAGAATGTTCCTGGTAACGTGTGCGTGTGTGTGTGTGTGTGCGCGTGTGTGCGCGTGTGTGTGCGTGTGTGTGTGTGTGTGTGTGTGCGTGTGTGTGCGTGTGTGTGTGTGAATGATCGACCTTGTTGGCCGCGGGGCCTTTACAGCTTCACCGGACAAGAGAGCGAGCGTGCAACCACTACGCTCGAGCCAGAAGGGCAAGGGGGCAACTAGCTCAAGGGCGCTTCAAGGAGGAACGGCCTCGGCTTGGGCAGTCGCTATGGGGGAGGGCGTATACTAGGTGTCTCGCCGTGGTGCTCTGCACCGGCCGGCGGGCAAGGGATTCTTCGACGTCGCCGGCGAGGTCGGTGTCTGATCCTGTGTGCGGTGGAGAGTGCTTAAGCAGCCGCATAGGAGTAGTATCTCTCGCTGAAGGCACAACGCTTAACCGAAAAGTGACCATCTAACAGCGAAATAATATCTTCAAACGGTACATCTTGCAAGCCTTTCAGCAACGCCAGGTCCGATGCTAACTTGAATTTGCCGTTACTGAGCGTACTTAACAAAATCGCCCGTCTCTTTATTAACCACAGACATAATCTATTACGTGGGCCTTCCCCTCGCCAATATCATATATTTAAATAAGAGATGCTTTGGTGGACTACAGGCTAGCGAAAGTCTTGTAGACATAACGATTTATATTGGATTTGCTGTCTTTTTAAACACGTTGAAAGCAAAAGCCGTGTATCGTCAATACGTACTATAAAACTGTTTTAATTTAGGTGCATTATACTGTTCTGCCATATTTAATCTGATATGACTATTCAAATTGTCATTTCGAGGTGACAAATTGAAGTATTTTATCTATAATACATATAAAATTACTATTGTTAATTTAGAACAAATGTTAATTTAATATTTTTTAGAAGGTGTATTACTAAATATTACTAGCGTTGTTTTCTCTGTGGCTTTGCATATTCCAAAATGAACAAAATTAAATTCGAAATATGCCAAGTAAAAACAAGTCGGGTAGGTGACCAGAAAATAATATTTATGGCTAAATTTTCACTGGATAAAGATCGGTAAGTATATTTCTGTTATAATGCTATATTTTACATTCATTTACAGTCACTATAGTTCTTGCGGTTCAGATAAATAAAAATATTAAAAACAATAGTAATGTACAGTCATGTTATTGATACCTTTCCTTCTTAATGTTAATAATATAAATTTATGATACTAAAGCTTCTAGTACGAGTATGAGTGGCGGTACGTGGAATATGAAGACTTGTGTATATTTTTATAAAAAAGCTGTATCAATGAAATAAATTAATTCTATCTATTAAACTTTTGTATGGTAGTTAAAATGGTAAATTATGTTTCTGTATATTCACATCATTGGAAATTCAATATGATTACGTATAATCATTATTCTATACTTTATTTCATTGAAAGCGGCAGTACTAATCTAAAATTAGTAAGCTACAGAACCCTAAAAATGTTACATATCGATATCGATAGATCCATTAAATTTAACGTCAAGGCTACATCCCTATTCTTTTTTTTATGTTGGCAGTATTGTTTTATTAGGTTGGCAGCATATCATAATTTTATGTTGGCAGCAATAACATTTAATCTTAACATGGTGGTAGAACTTTGCGTGTAAGTTCAATACAATTTGCAATTTCGTGCTCTCGTATGAAGTTCTGCCTCTTAAAACGTAGTCTAGATTATATTTTTTTTGGAAGTCTTCTTCTTCTTCTTCAAGTTATGGCTTCACACTAATTACAAGTGTATTTTGCCAGTGTCCAGTGAGATATATAATCTTGTTGTTTAAATTAATTCGACTCCCCGATGAATTTGATGACAACAATGATAATGAAATTAATGAAGTACCCCACCCTGGATAGAGTAAAGCGGTGGATACTTTACATACCAATTGCAACAGCCGTTTTGAGGGAAGTCAAAAACGCCCGTTTTATCACTTTGTTACAATTACCTTCACTCATGCACATAAAAGAACAAATAATGGTTAATATTCCACCAATATTACACATTATTAGTCGAAATAACACAAGTTTTGGAAATTAAAACAAATTGACAACATCACTCTTTGACTTCCCGCCAAAACTCCCTTTGGAAGTCTATTTATGTTACAACTGACAGGCAATGACAGACCGTTCACACAACTGTCGAAAAGGTGACAACCGACAAGGTCCCATACTCAACAATATCTATCTATGGTTATAGGCCGATCATCAGTAAGATCGAAAAATGTTATAGATAGGAATTTCTATCTATCTTTTTTTAATAGAGATTGATATTCTAACTGACTTAGCGACAGATAGGTTATTGAGAACGGCCGTAAATTAATTTTGTTCACATTTTCAGGTGACGGAGAAGAACACAGCAGCAGAATCGACGCCATCGCTAATCAATAAGGCTTGTTATGGCGAGGGCTACCTGTTCCGCGTGAAGCTGGCCAGCCCCGAAGAGCTGAGCCAGCTCATGGACCAGTCCTCCTACGACAAGTACCTCGAGGAGGCCCACTGACGATGGACCCACCCGTCAATATAGATATAAGGGATGTGATATTCTTCTTTCGCTCAAAAATTCTAACTATAAATTTATGGGACAATAACGTTTTTATTATGTGGTTTCGAATTGATGGGGCAAGTTAAGAATTCATTTTTAAGCATATTTATATTACTGATTAATCCGTGACTCTACCAAACACCCGTCGTGATTTAGGATGCACATTTCATAATTTCGAGAAATCGCGGTAATTGTTGTGGTTCTTACAGCCGTTTCTATTTTTTATATTGGAGGATGTATTTTACATCGTATGTTAATTTAAGATTCTAAGTAAAGTTTTATTGTTGTGTGATGTTGTTTCCTTTACACAGAATGCTAAGCTGAGCTTAGCGCATTTTTCTCTGCGATCATCTGTTTTGCAATGACTATTCTCTGAGGTAGCACAGAACCGCCAGCGCCGATCTAGGGACAGGACATTAATCGCACGGTCAACTGTACTGCCATAAATGTTACCATCGGTAATCGACTGCCTAACTTGGGGATAAAGATACTGTACTGCCCTGTAAATACAAATTCTACTAATTCAGTCGGTTGTCATATTAATGGCAGGCGATGGTAACCTCAAAAAGGTGTTTAGAACTATAAAAATACATAATAGGTATATGAACGCTTATTGCTGTCATGTGAAGCTGAGTGGTTATAAAATCAATTAAAATAATAAAGAGCGCTAATTTAAGAGATTAGATCAAGATTAGGCCCACGAAATTGCCAAGATAAGATCTTGGCAAATTCGTGGGCCCCAGGTATTACATATCAACAAGGATCGTGATACAGAATAGTGAAGCTAATGAAATAAGGGAAATATTTAACATTTCTATTCAGGTTGTATCCCGTTAACAATAAGGAAAAAAATACTTTTCTTTTTAGTAACTTACTACATTTTTACTACACCGCAAATTCACAAAAAGCCAAATCAATTCTAAACGTTTTACACCACAAAATATTAATCAATAGAGTATTTAAATCGTGACCATAAAACTTTATTCACAGATCTAAGGTACATCTCATTCTCACTGATGAATAAACCGAAACGACTTTTCCGTGATCGAAACAGAACAGTCTTGCATATCTGGTTTGCTCTTGTGAGCTATTTAACCAATTGAAAATGTAGGGCCCAAATCATAGCATAATAACATGGTGCAACTGATGAAAATTTTTCCAGAAACCATGACAACATGGAAAGATCCCCACTGCGCTAGATAAGCGCAGCTGCGCCTGAAATGATCTCGATGAGTTCTCTGGTTATGACAGCCTGGCGGGTCCTGTTGAACAACAGGGTGAGCTTCTTGATCATCTCATCGGCGTTCTTAGTGGCGTTGTCCATGGCGGCCATGCGTGCCGACTGTTCGGAGGCGGCGCCCTCCTTCAGCGCGTAGTACAGCAGCGCAGCCAGGGTCCACTCCGCGTAGCACTCCAGTTGGTCATCATCCACGTCGTCGAACGCGTTTATGTTGGGGGCGTTCTGTTTAAAAGATTTCAAGCTGTGAGTTTTGTTTTTATTGAGACTTTTATTTGAGAGAATTTAGTATACAAGGTGTTACATAATACCCACAAGACCTTAGATACCCCGATGAGAGAATTGCTTCATAAATTCAAAACAAAAACCAAATTTCCAAATTTAAAGGTTTTTCCCCCTTTTATGATATATATTTATATTTGAGAAATACGTTTTAGGAATGCATTTGAAATCACCTTATTGATATGAATCAAGAATAAATTTAGTTTTTTATAACATTGAAAGAGAAAAAGCATTTTTAGCAAACTTAAAAAAAATAATAAGTAGATAAAATAAGATACATGAAAAATAGTTGGAATCAATTCAGTTACCGATTTAGAACAAACTACTTTCAGGTCTTGTTATTATGTTACAACTTGTATACGCCAAATATGATACCAGTATTATTCAGGAAATGATCCTATTTCGTCCCACTGCTGGGCAAATGCCTTTTCTTACAAATCGAAGTGAGAGAGAGTAGGTCCTAGACAATCACGCCGATCCAGTGCCGGTTAGTAAAGCCAGGTTAGTGGCTATCTGCTGTTGCAACTTATTAAGCCGCCCATAAGGCTTTCATATTTCCTCAAGGACTACCACATCAAGTGTTAACCGAGGCCAACGGTTTAGCGTGCCTTTTAGAACACGGAGACGCTCTAATATGCTACCAAAGGTTACCCATCTCAGACCGACCGACCGAACGCTACTTAGTGATTGCTAAGAACACAGCGGTCGCACAGCGCTGTGGGCGCGGGAATTATTAGTTAAATCAAAACGGAATGCGAAGTCTTAGAACATAGGTTTTCCTCACCTATATGTTCCTCGTCTTACCTCGAGCCTGTACTTGTTGAAGAAGGGCACGATGCTGAGATCGTACTTGACAGGCGTGGCGTACTTGTTGTAATAGATCTCGCCAATGTCGTAGCTGTAACCCGCCTCCGAGATCGCTGCCGCCATCGTTGACGCGTCCGCGAACACAGGGGCCAGGCGCCCGATCTGACCAGGAGACAAGTGTGTACACGTTATTAACATCGTCACCTATCGACGGTCAAGTTTTTCAGTTGGTAGGAACCTCGGGGTATTCCTTGGTTAAATAAACCACGCTACTATCGATAAGTGATTGATGCTGCTGATATACCCACATAGGTAGTTGGCGATTTATTACCATCAGGCAACTTGAAAGCTCGCCTGCTCTTTCCTTTATAAAAAAATACATAATAAGAATTCAAGGATGATTGTTACGATTCACACGTCAGCTTCTTCAAGGATTTTTGTTATACTATTATTTCTTGCATAGGAACTTTTAGTTCGGTTGCCGTGTATGTCTACTGTTACATTTTTTATTAGTAATCTGAGATAACGTCGGTTTGGCTTATAGTTGTTGTTTGTAGGAACGTCATGTCTATGCTTACGTACGCCTGTGCAATCACAGATAGCAGGAATCTCGTGCGTAAGATTTTGACATATGTGATAGGTATATTACGATATTGGTTAAATATATTATTAAAAATCTGGTAAGTATATCCTATATTCACGCGCGCAAAATCTTGTCTACTTAATCTCAAGAACGATTATTCTTTATAACGGCTGACACATTTTATTTCACTTTATGAAAATATTTTTAAAGGCGTTTTAATGAAGTTATGTGAACGAAGCATCATTATTGAGATTCTCACGATTTTTGACACATAGTACTCTATATAATCTATGGTCATTACGTAGGATACCACGTGATTTTTGTCTTTCAACTGGACTTTTGTTTGTACGACCCGTATACTACCGATACGGTTGGGGTCGTATCTATTATGACTATGATCATAGTCAAGCATAAGGACTATAATTGAGTTACTAATTAGTAGTACGGTTGACTACAATCGCTTGCTAGGCTCGTCGTGGCGATTGTTGGGGAGGCCTATGTCCTGCATTGGGGGTCTTTCGGCTTGTGATGAGTACGCTCGACTATACGTAAATTTGTAAATGGCGTCGTCGCGTTCCGTAGTTGCGCGACTCACCTCTTTGACGTTGACGAGCATGTGTTGCGGGTAGACGCGGCGCAGCAGCGAGCGCGACTTGTCGCCGATGCACACCAGCCGGTGGTGCGCCGCGTCGGCGGCGCGCTCCGCCAGCTGCCCCCGAATGCGGCGCGCCAGGCCCGTGTGAACGCCGCCGCACAGACCTGCACCAAACAGAACATCACATGAGCCAAAGTAAAAAAACACTTAGAAACGGCAAAATTAGAATATTTTTTACATCTACCACTAGATCGAAACGCTCCTTCTATGGAGTTGCTCTGGTGATAAATTCAGGGGGCTAGTCTGTCAATTTAATTGGGTTTAGTCAACTGGCCATTCCAATAACTATTTTTCTTCTCAAACGATTATAGAAATATCGTCCTCACGACGATTTAGCCTAGTGGTTAGCGCGTGGGTAGTTCCACTCACTGGATCCAGTCGCAGGCTCGATCCCCTCACAGGACTAATCTTTGTGTGACACACAAATGTTTGTTTTTGTCTGAGTGTTTGTGTATGTGAATTTCATGCTTGTTAACCCATTGACATACGCAGGTAAAAGCTGGATTGTACAGCATAATACCGGTAGTGGCAGCGATTTTTGGGAGAGAACTCGGCAGTCTTACAATTAGGTATTCTTAAGTAAAAAGATGGCTATACAAAGAAAATATGTATTAAACCAGCACATTATTTAGAAAAACAGATAATTTTTTAACACAGATATTAGCTATATTATAAGTTTTGTTTAAGCCTAGTCGCTCCTAGTAAGCTGCACATTTTAAATCAGTAAATTGAAACAAATACTATATAATGATTTCTTAAGAATGATTTGTATGTCAAATAAACCTACAAAATCAATATCATCACGCCAGATCCCTTACGGGGTAGGCAGAGAGTACAGAGTTCCAACAGGCTATTTCCTTACATACCTCTACTCTCATAGTTCGTCTCATACACGCTCGCCGGTTACGGAGATTCCTGACTTGTCCTTCAGATAAGACCCGGTCTATTTGGTCATGGTAAGATAGTCTAGGTCTTCCCCGGTACCTACATCCTTCCACTTTCGCATTGTATATCAGTTTTGTCATTCTTTCTTCGGACATTCTTTCTATATGCCCGAACCAACGGAGCATACCCTTTCTCATCTTTACACCGATACTCAAAAAAATAACAAAATTACCTACAAAATTAAGTAATTTTTTTTTTAAACGTAGCCCCAGTCTAGGGTTTATTCCTGTGTCGTGGGTGCGTTTACAAACATGAAAATTCACATACACAAATACCCAGACCGGAACAAATAATTGTGGATCACACAAAGATTTGTCCCGTGCGGGACTCGAACCCGCGACTATTAGACGCAGTGGGCAGAGCGGCTTAAGCTCTTAACCACTGCGCCCAATCGTCCGTCAATTAAAGTACTTTAACGTAAGCTATACGCTTATTCGTTCGCCCACAATTGCAAGATATTACTGAGGGAGAACGAGCATTTGTTCTCTTTTATTTGTCTGTCTGCTTGAAGCAAGAAGCATCACTTAAGATGGATGGCGCAATAAAGGGAGTTAAGATAGCAAAATATTCTTGTATTCTGCAAAGATGTGCCAAAATATTCAGGGACTCTACATCAGAGTGATTGGTGATAAATACAGAGGCAGTGCCACCGCGGACAGCACAACATGGCGTCATGTCGGAAGGGTTTATCTAAGGCCAAAGACGAACGCTCCGGGATTTGTCAGATAAAGTGCAGGCGCATTCATAAATATGTATCTAAGTATCTGCTTTCTCCGACTCTGATGTTCATACATGATACACGGTCTATAGATTGGTGATTCGTTTACTGAGTTTAACTCATGACAAAATGTGCCTGATTGTATTTCGGTAGTTATATATAATTTCTTTCAATCAATCAGCCTATCGTAGTCCACTGCTGGACATAGGCCTCTCCTAACACGCGCCATTGCACACGGTCCTCCGCCTTCCGCATCCAGTCTGTCCCAGCGACCTTTTTGGATTGGAACCCAATTGGATCCTGCGGTTGATTTCTTTCTCGAAGTTGTTTCTACCAAATTGGACAACTTGTCCAAGGTAGACATACTCCCGAACAACTTAGATCATCGAACCATCGACTTAGGTCGGTCCCGGCGTGACATGCTCATTAAACATGATCTTGGTTTTATCCAAGTTCATGCCGAGACCGACACCTCGAGAGGCTTCATTTAGGCTATGCAACATTTCGCTTAACTGTTCCAGTGACTCTGCCACGATGACGATATCATCGGCAAACCGAAGGTGTGAGATGTATTCGCCGTTGATGTTAATGCCTCGCCCAGTCCAGTCCAGCGTCTTGAAGACGTCTTCGAGTCGATTGGTGAAGAGCTTGGGGGATATTACATCCCCCTGTCTTACCCCTCGACGCAGGTCGACCGGGTTGGTCTTTTGGTCCTGGAGCTGGACGGTCATTGTGGCGGTATCATACAGACATCTCAACACCTCGATATAGCGCCAATCGATGCCACATCGCTGCAGAGCATCCAAAACCGCCCAGGTTTCGATGGAGTCGAAGGCTTTCTCGTAGACCACGAAAGTCATACACAGCGGCTGATTGTACTCTTCGGTCTTCTGTACAATCTGCCGAATAGTATGGATGTGGTCTACAGTGCTGTAGCCTTTTCGAAACCTGGCTTGTTCCGGTGGTTGGAACTCGTCAAGTCTTCTGGCGAGGCGGTTTATGAGTACTCTCGAGAACAACTTGTAGAAGTGGCTCAGGAGTGAGATGGGTTTGTAGTTCTTCAGAAAGGTTTTGTCACCTTTTTTGAAGAACAGAACCACCGCACTCCCGCTCCACGCTTGAGGTGTTAAGCCCTGGTGGATGACGGAATTAAAGAGGCTCGCTGGCTTTTTCGGGATTGGAGTCCCGCCTGCTTTTAGGAGCTCAGTGGTGATTCCGGCATCGCCTGGCGACTTGTTATTTTTGAGCTGCTCGAGAGCCACTCTAACCTCGTCCTGGTTGACATCAGGGATGTCTTCCGTGTCGTGGCGTGCGAGTGGGGTTCTGTGGTCTCGAGGGTTTAGCCATCCGTGATGCGTACAGGTCTTTGTAGAAACTCTCAATTTCCTCGAGTATCTCGAACTTGGAGGTCACGGTTTTGCCATCCGCTGTATTAAGTTTCGTCAGATGGGATCTACCTAGCTGGCGAGCGAAGACTTTGGTGGCTCTGTTCTGTTCAATCGCAGCCGCGATGGTGCGGGTGTTGGAACATCGGAGGTCAGTCCACCAGCTTCCGGATCTTCCGGTTGAGGTTCCTCCCATCCGGCGAAGACGCCTGCGTGGATGACATTTCCCGTCTCTACCTCATGAGTTCGAGAGTCTCGAGCGAGAGTTTAGACTCTCTCTTACCGCTTTTGCCGGGAAGCACCCTTCGAGACACATCCTGTAGCGTTCTGACCACTGTGTCGGTTTTCTCGTCAACATTGCCTTCGGTTTCCAGCAGGTCGAAACAATTTTGAAGCTCCAGTTGGAACTTTTCGGACCCTAAAGCTATTTGAGGCGCAGTAGGTCTGAGAGTAGACCTCATCGTGCGACGCCTTTCGGCCTTGAAGTCTATATTTAGAGTGCCTCGGACAAGTCGGTGATCGCAGCGATCACCGGTATTAAACCTGTTCATCACGGAGACGTCTCTAAATATAGATGTCAGTCATGATGAAGTCTATCTCGTTCCTCGTCACAGTGTCGGGGCTTCGCCATGTCAACTTTCTATGAAGCTTCTTCTTAAAGAACGAATTCATTAAGAAGAGCCCCTGCGACTCCAGAAAGTTGACCAGCATCTGCGCCCTGTGGTTTCGGCGCCCCACGTCTTGGGGTCCGATTATCGTTTCACCGCGTTCTTGTACTCCCACTTTGGCATTGAAGTCCCCCAAAACAACGTTGTAGTGAGCCTTGGTGGTGCCATGTAAAGCCTTGGCTATGTCTTCATACATGGTTTCGGCTATGTCGTCGCAGTATGTCGAGGTCGGCGCATATACCTGTACCACCTTCAGGGTGTATCTGTTGGTGATTTTAATTATGAGGTACGCTACCGGTGTCTACACACCAGACCAGGAAACCGAGACCGCCCTGAGAGGGCCGATCATCTTCCCGAAAGTAGAACAGGTGGCCTGAGTCAAGGGTTATCGTGTCCTCGGCCTGTCTTCGGACTTCGGATAACCCCAATATGTGCCAGTTTATGCGACCTAGTTCTACCTCGAGTTCAGTGAGGTGTTGGTCCAGCCGTAGAGAGCGTCCATTGTACGTAGCCAGGGTCAGGTGCTTTTGGTAGCCTTGTGTCGTAGCACGGAGATTCTTCGCACCCCCTGCCCCGCTGTTACCGCGACCGCTACCGTGGCAGCGGACAGCGGGACTACCGGGAACTGGGGGCCTTTGCGTTTGGTGTTTTAACATGTTAAGAGGTTTTTGGCCTACTATACCACGCTGGCCACACGGGTTGGTATAGGGTTTGTTTCAAATTTTCCTTTTCTGGTCGTTGATCGGATCACGTTACTACCTTTGGTGGACTCTTACCATCAGCCTAGCAAAAGTATGGCTACTGGGGCATTCTAATTTTTCTTTCGCTTCCAGTCCAGTAAGGAATTTCTTTATTATTGTGCAAATCTAATTACAAAAACATCCAAATTTTAGAAGACCGATAACGGTTATACTGAATGAATTGCTTATCAAAACTTAATGTATTACTAAATATGTTGTATTATCACTGAAAAATAAGAAAATGGTTAAGAAACTAACCTAAATAGCTACCGTATATACAAGGTGTAACATAATAAACGCAAGACCTGAAAGTAGTTTGGTCTAAATCGGTAACTGAATTGATTCCAACAATTTCTTATGTTACTTACATTTTTTTTAACTTGCATAAAATGCTTTTACTCCTTCAGTGCGCTATAAAAAACTAAATTTGTTCTTGATTCATACCAATAAGGAGATTTTAAATGCATTCCTAAAAAGTATATCTCAAAACGCAAACATACACGTACAAGTTTCGTTGTTAATTGGGGTATAAAAGTGCTTAAAAAAGGAGTAAAAGCCTTTAAATTTGGAAATTTGGTTTTCGTTTTGAATTTATGAAGCAATTCTCTAATCGGGGTGTCTGAGGTCTTGCGTTTATTATGTAACACCTTGTATATACAAAAATGTAGTAGCACTGTACTGCTGACCCCGCACTAGCAATGCACTCGGCCCTTGTGTGTCTGAATGAATTGAGGAAACAGTAATCATACCTAACGTAGATAATTGCGAACGCTACGCGTCGAGAAATATCAAAATAATAAGACGTTTATTTACATTGGCATGTTTTGTCCCCAATAGTGCGCGCGCGCCGTCGCGTCGTAACGTTTGATGAAAACCCTGCTCCGTATTGCAACATGCACTTACCAGTAAATAGATGGCCTTTACCAGTAAATAGAACTGAGACACGGCTAGTTTTCCGGGTTCTCGTTTAAGTTTACACTTACCCACCAATTGAGTCGTTATAGCTGCGTAATTTTGTGCATATTAGGTAATGCTGTAATTTTATTGAGTGCTATTTTTTAATGCTATGATGATGCACGAAACTATACCTAGTGATGCAAGTTAAGACTAGTGCCCTTCATACGCTCACTTTGCAAAATAACAAATAAGTTATAAAACGTGATGTGGCAGTAGTTAAGCCACGTTGGAAGTCCTATGAGTGGCTTGATAAGTGCCAATAGCAGGTGGACAAACCTGCCTCCACCAAACCGCACTGAGTCCGCGCGGTGAAGTATGAATTCTCTTACCTCGATTTGTGAGAGTAGGCTTTTGCCCAGCAGTGGCCTTATTAGCATAATTTGGGAGAGTTTATTGAGTACAAAGGCAACATTGCGGTATGGGAAGGTGAACATCAAGTTTTGGGAAGTTTATTGAAGAAATAGAGTAATAACATGCCGTAGTGTGAGGGTGGAGGTGTTGACACATGCCCGCCGGCGGGTCCGTGATCCCGCGCGATCGCCGATAACCCGGCTATCGCCGAACTGGCCGTATCAGCGCGTACCAACGCTCGCCCCTCACTCGCCGCAATTTTTTCTCGTGCTCTACTTCTTTTGACATTGACATTTATAATCATCCAACCACGTAGCTGTTGCTATTATAAGGATATTTTTAGACTTGTAGGTTTGACCTAAAAAGAATTCTTGAGTTAAACAACATGCCTATACGACAAAAATATTCATCGTGTTCGTCCGCTTCGTCGAACTTAAAAGGCAAACATTCTTATTTAATATATCTACAATAAATTAATTTTGTATCAAGCCATTACGCATTAAAAATTGAAGTCAACCCTTATTATGTGTATTAATTGGTCGAAATTGAGAGATTGCTGCTCGCTAAGGGGACACTTACGCTTAGCGTACACGACGCGTGATTCCACATTATAGAGTAGAATAGGGAAGCGACGTGGTATCTTACGAAGTTTGCTGAAGTGCCCAAACCGGTCAATAAATTTTTCGATTCACTTTTTAATATTACTAAGATCTTCTACACGCACCTCTGTCAGAAGTCATCGCGATGTAAATCCTCTTAACCTTCTTCTCATCCTCCTTGTCGGTTGGTTTTTCGGCGGCGGGTTCCGATGGCGGTGCTTCTTTGCCTTTTTCGTCCTTCTTCGCGCCCACCTTTTCTTTGGTCAGCTTCGAAGACTCGTAGAACTTGCGTGGTCCATACCCGAAAGGCCGGGCTGCTTGGAGCTCACGCTCGGCTCTTGTGAACCTTGGGAATACAAAAATGTTCATCTACATTACCCACTGCTGGATGTTGCCTCCACTACAATTGATGCATATAAATTGAGGATTGCAGAAGCGGTAGAGAGGATAGAGATTCAGATACTGCACATACTTATCTGTGCTTCATCACTTTAATGCTCTATCGCTCATATCACATTTTTGCATATTGTATTTTGATGAAAAAGCAATGTCTGGAAGGACTTTAATAACGTCTACTGAGAAGAATCTGTATATTCGGACAGGAAAAGTGTAGGAAAGAGTGTACCCACTTGCTAGCTGAAACCATTTTCATGGTTTTGGTGATCTTTTGAATGTTTTTAATAGATTTCAGTCGCATGGACACTTGCTTTAGCTGCACCATTATGGATATTTTTATTAAGTTCTAATAATTTGACTGATTATTTAAAAGATATGATTATATTCCCTATATCACATCTGTGAACCAAAATCACAGAGAACATCACAGGAAATCCTAAGGAAAGGACACTTTGAATATGTCAATTAAAAGTCATATGGATGACATGTGATGACGGCATTGTGTTAATTGTCAGTGGTAGTTTTAGGTTGAAGGTTTGTACCTAGCGATCTAAAGCCAAAAAAAATATCGTTACCGTGCATTTAACTGATATGGTAACCGATAAACGGTAGATCATCTTCTACAGGTAATGTTTTATGATCAAATTTGTTTATACTTGAAACATTTTACAACTTGTATTGGTGCGTACAAGTAAATTGATAGAAAATCCGGTCAATAGCGAATCTGATGGGTAAAGAGAGTTTCGCAATAAAAATTTGGTTTGATCGACATCACTAGATTTATTTATTTTATTCTTTTCTTTCATTTTCGACTTAAGCAATTTCCTGAAGACTTATTAGGAGATGTACGCCCCTTTTGTATTACTAATACTTTATTGAGCATTTCC
Organism: Phalera bucephala; assembly: GCA_905147815.2. Taxonomy (NCBI): domain Eukaryota; kingdom Metazoa; phylum Arthropoda; class Insecta; order Lepidoptera; family Notodontidae; genus Phalera; species Phalera bucephala. Next base: position 986,288 of record LR990609.1, on the reverse strand, counting down.
TATTACTTATTAACAGTCATACTACTGTTAGTTTTCTGATTTGTGGTTAGGATATATAGATAGAAATAATATTTATTGAAAGAAGATAAACCAACTGAGTCATAATGCATTTCAGACTAACGCTGGGTTTAAATAAATCACGATGTTTACCTACCAATATCCTTCCTTAAGTGAGTCACAGTCATAAAGTTTTATCTGGCAAAGTCGTTTATGTTTTTCTGTTGTCAGGTATTAACCTAGGTTTTTCCTTAAGGCGTTAGTTAGACCAATCTCAATAACTTACAAATGTTATTTTGAACCTCGCAACGAATTGTTACTTTCAAGGTAACTTTCGGAGCGGGCTGTTATATTTATACGACATTTATTTCGTCATAAATTATTATTCAGAGTTAACTGCAACTGTGCTTGTCTAGTTTTTTTATTATAACATAAAAAATAATGTTTAAATCAAACAAAAGAATTGTGAGTACATACTTTGTTTTGATTCGATTTGTTGATTATAAGTTAAAGTTAATTCAATTAAGGCTATTTTCCACACGGTAGGCACAATTAACCACACTGTCTCAATAAAAATAACCTTTAGGTTTCATTGGCGTGGTATAGCCATGAGGCTCACGAGTTATTTTTTTGTTGTAATATTGTTTTTATTTTGATTGTGGATAATAATGTATGTACTATGTATATGTATGCACTCACACGGCCCAGAGCAAGGGACCGAGGTGAACTGCTGTGTCATGCGGCTGCGGACTGAGTTCGATCCTCAGCAGGTTTTTATTTCAGAAAAATATATAAACAAAAAGATATGCTATGGTAGGCTCAGCACGAGCACATGTCGAAACAACAATAATTTTAAATTTTCTTTATTTTAAATATTGTATGTAAAATTTATTTTAATACCCTCAACTTCGCGTCGGCGATTAAGGAGTAATATTTCGACGAAACAAAAGTAAGCACACTGTATCAACGTCTGCTACTCATTCAGAGATAAAAGGCTAAGTTCTTTATTATTCTTCATAAAAGTACATATTATTAAATTCTATAGTTATGAAAAGAGATCTCGACTTCTTAAAATATGTCCACACATTTAAAGTACACATTTGAAATAAAGAAAGGAAACGTTTATTCAGCGACACAAAGTACACAGCAAAAGTGACCGTAAAGTTCTAAATTAGATATGTACGTTAAATCCAAATTGAAATAAAGGTTTGCAAGTTACTGCATGTTCTGAGTTCTTGTGATGTTATGGGTGATTTTGATTGAAGTAACCAAAAAAAAAGCACCTAAGTTTTATTTTACATTTAAGGATATTCAGATATTCACGGGATAGGCCATGCCTAGGCGTGGATATTAATGCAAATGTGTAATTTTTATTTTCAAATTAGGAAATAAATACTTCTTCATATTGTTTCTGAGTAAGTCCAAGTGAATTTGCCGTGTATTTACAGGTATATTGTAATATCTCCGTAAATAAAAACAATCAATCAAATCAAATGTAAATAAAGTAAATAACAAATGGCTGCGGCACGTGTGTAGCAAGACATCGTACAGTCGCCGCTCACGAGGTCTTGGGTACAAATTTTAGGAGGTGCAAGCGCATTTAGGATTTAAAAAAAATGTTGGAGACAGTGTTACGAATGCAAGTTAATACTTGCATTTGTATCATATTATTTATTGATAAAAGGGGTTAAAACTATATAATAAACAACAGGTGTATATAATCATAACTTGTGTATAATTGTGATGTCCTTATTAATTTATATAATAAATAAATGAGACAAGGAATGAAGTCTAGAACCCTGTGGCTACATCTCGTGCTGAGAAACGAGGTGGACGGTGAATTTCATTTTATGTCTTTTTATAGGGCTTATAAAAAATCGTAAAAGGAAAAAATGTCTTATTTTACAAAAAAAAAAACTGTGATGTCTGCAGGGTCATTGGCAAAGTCGCATATTACTTGCTTTTCTACTCTCCTTATTCTAATTTAAGAATACATAATCTGTACATTTTTTTAATCTTAACTAATTAAATTTCTTTTATCATTGTAATTTCAATCTTAACTAATTAAATTTCGTTTATCAAAACATCCGATTGTTTGAAGGGAAAGAATATATTAAAATTTAACAAAAGAAACAATATTAAGGATGCTTATTATTGTATCAACATTGCATTAATAACCTTTAAGGGAGAAAACGTTTTATGGTTTTATAATATCTATCTATACATATAATAAAACTGTGACCGAGCCGAATCCTGAACAATAAATACTTTTTGAAAATTTTAATTGGGTTAAACTTCCTTATCGATATCGAGGCTAACACATATTTTTTTTGGAATTATTGTCTATCTGTTTCTTTGTTTTTCATTCACTTAAAAACTACCAAACGGATTTCATTGAAATTTGTTTTATTACCATGACTTATGTACTAACTTAAAATTTAGGATACTTTTTATCCCGGAAAAATTAAGCAATCAAGGATTATCGCGGGATAAACCATAAAACTTTATTATCTTCATTATTGTTAGTCTCGAACTGCAATGTTGAGTTAAAATGTGTGATTTTGCCAACACACGAATTCCTCCATGAACTGATATTGGACTCAGGTTCATCTCCTCACGAGAAACTCTTCAATTATTAAAAGCACTCACCAGAAATTGTTTATACATGTATGATTTAAATACTCAAACATGATTACGTGCATTAACCGACACGGCATTCAGGATTGTCTCTTTTGGAAATATTTTTTTTAAACACTAGGATTTATTCCTGTGTTGTGTCTTTACAAACATGAAAATTTACATACACAAAATGCTGCACGGTTCTTGCGGGATAGTTGTTATTTCTTTATACTAAAACGGCATATATAGATATTACTAAAACTTTGAAGGTGTTTTAGGTCTCGAAATACTTTGCGAAAATACTGCTATACGAAAAACTTTGCGTCTCGGAAACAATCTCGGTTCTTGCGGGATAACTATTATGTATTCATACTAAAATATCTAAACGGATTTAGTTGAAACTTTATATGAAGGTGTCTTGCATCATAATATAATAAACGGAACATTTTTTATCCTGCCTGCATGAAGGCCCAAACATATGAATGTGATTTTGGTTGAATAAAAGCCCTGCAATCCTTCCATTTCCCTCTTTTTTCACAAATGGTTGGAGGCCTGCGGAGCTCTTAAAATTGTTCTATAACGAAAATTAACAGATTTTTGAGTTAATATTTTACATACTTTTGCAAACCGATGTCGGCCTGGTTTAAGTGATAAAACGTAGACTGTGCGTAGACTGCTCATCTCACTTTGTCAAATAGTTGCAGGTACCATCCCCTCAGAGCGGACGGGACGACAAATAAACAGAATTGATGTGTTGATTTGTGAATTTTAAATAAAAATATTCCATGTCAATTTTAATATTCGTAACGGCGGAACCAATTTTGGTAAAAGGAGAATTTTTCAGAAATTGTTTAACGCAAACTTATTATTTCGGATGGACCTGGATGAGCCCTGATGGTTCCACAAAAAATGAGATAGACTTCATCATGAGCACCAAGCGACAAATATTTAATGATGTCTCCGTGATTCACAGGGTAAAAACCGGCAGTGATCACCGAATGGTCAGAGGCACATTAAATATTAATGTCAAAATGGAAAGATCGCGTCTGATGAAGTCTACGCTCCGACCTTCTTATGCACATATCCAAAACCCCGAGAACTTTCAACTCGAATTGTCAAACCGCTTCGAATTGCTAGACAGCAGCGCATCAGTGGACGAAATCAACAATAGGTTGGTAGAGACTGTCCATACGGTCGGGTCCAAGCATTTTAAGCCCCACCGTAAAAATAGGCCTCAAAAGCTATCTGACTACACCCGAAACCTTATGGCTGAGCGACGTACCATGACACTCCAAACCTCCGATGATGCTAAGTCCTATAGGCAGCTCAATAAACAGATATTGAAGTCCTTGCGACACGATTTACGGTCCTTCGATACAAGACGTATTGAGGAGACCATAGAGCAGAACAAGGGCTCCAAAGTGTTTGCAAGAGACGCGTCTATTGGGCAAAGCCAGTTGACGAAGCTGAAGACGGAGGACGGAAATGTAACGTCGAATAGGTCAGAGGTGCTCAGGGAGATAGAGAGGTTCTATGGGCAGTTGTATACCTCAGTAGCTGAACCTGTTGTTGACTTGGTAAAAGACCCAAGAGCCAAGCTAACCCGACACTACACTGAAGATATCCCGGACATCAGCCTGTGCGAGATTGGGATGGCTCTCAAACACCTTAAAAACAACAAAGCGCCGGGTGAAGACGGAATTACCGCAGAGCTTCTGAAAGCGGGCAGATCGCCGGTACTTAAAGTCCTTCAGAGGCTGTTTAATTCCGTCTTGCTCGAAGGAAAAACGCCGGAAGCGTGGAACAGGGGTGTGGTGGTACTCTTTTTCAAGAAAGGTGATAACACTTTACTGAAGAATTATAGGCCCATCACACTGCTGAGCCATGTTTATAAGTTGTTTTCGAGAGTCATCACGAATCGTCTCGAACGCAGGCTTGATGACTTCCAGCCTCCCGAACAAGCCGGTTTCCGGAAAGGCTTTAGTACCATAGACCACATACATACGCTGCGGCAGATTATACAGAAGACCGAGGAGTATAATCGGCCACTATGCTTGGCGTTTGTGGACTATGAGAAAGCCTTCGGTTCGATCGAGACTTGGGCGGTTCTTAGATCTCTCCAGCGATGCCGCATTGACTATCGGTACATTGAAGTGTTGAAGTGCTTGTATAATAACGCCACCATGTCAGTCCGAGTACAGGGGCAGCGCACGAAGGCGATCCCCATAAAAAGAGGAGTAAGGCAGGGAGACGTCATTTCTCCGAAACTGTTTACGGCCACCTTAGAGGACGCCTTCAAGCTCTTGGAATGGCAAGGACTTGGCATCAACATCAATGGCGAATACATCACTCACCTTCGATTTGCCGACGACATTGTGGTCGTGGCGGAGTCGCTGGAAGATCTAGGACGAATGCTCGGTGACCTCAACAGAGTATCTCAACAAGTGGGTCTTAAAATGAACATGGACAAAACGAAAATAATGTCTAAAGTCCATGTCGTACCCACCGCACTCACCGTTGGGAACTCTACTCTTGAAGTTGTCGACGAATACATTTACCTGGGACAGGTAGTCGGGTTAGGTAGGTCCAACTTTGAGAGAGAGGTCAATCGACGAATCCAACTCGGCTGGGCAGCGTTCGGGAAACTGCGCAACATCTTCTCATCCAAAATACCTCAGTGCCTTAAGACTAAAGTTTTTAGTCAATGTGTGTTACCAGTGATGATATATGGATCAGAGACGTGGTCTCTTACAATAGGTCTCATAAAAAAGCTCAGAGTTGCTCAGCGAGCTATGGAGAGAGCTATGCTCGGCGTTTCTCTACGCGATCGACTCAGGAATGAGGAGATTCGTAGAAGAACCAAGGTCACCGACATAGCCGTTAAGATTAGCAAGCTGAAGTGGCAATGGGCGGGCCACATAGCGCGTAGATCGGACGGGCGTTGGGGCAGAAAGATTCTAGAGTGGAGACCACGTATTGGCAAGCGCAGCGTGGGACGACCGCCTGCCAGATGGACCGACGATCTTGTGAAAATCGCAGGAAGTCGTTGGATGCAGGTGGCATCGGACCGGTTACGCTGGAAAGCGATTGGAGAGGCCTATGTTCAGCAGTGGACAAGTATAGGCTGAGATGATGATTATTTCGGAAAATGCAAGATTCCTGCTATAGTTTTTATTTCTCCTTATGCTGCTAGGGCTTATGCGGATTTTACAGAAACTTAATATTTAGTTGTGTCTATGATCTTAGAATAATAATATCCCGAAAAAATCTACCCACTTATTATGTCAAATTACAAAATAAAAGCGTGCGCAGCCGCGGGTAAAATAAAAGATGACGTTTAAAATAAGTGAGAGGTTTTAAGGAAACTACGTATTTCCCTTTCCGGCTTCGGTTATTACCTTCTGACACCTGCAGCTCGCAGTCAGTAGTGCAACTGTGGACGCACTGGAGATAGGTCCTTTGCAGTGGAAGTGTAGAAAAAAATATTGATTTTTGAAAGTTTAAAAATATTCAATTGATAATTCTCGTGGTTATCCTTGTGCGAATAGGTATGTGTCTTTAATTTAATGCTGATATCAGTATGAAAGTTTATAAATATTATTTATTTGTGGTGGCTCGCTACTTCGCAAGCGTTTATTTTGTAATTTATATTTTGGCCAATTTGCAGTAAGTGCAAGTAGTGTGAATTTTTATCAAAATCCGTTATGGAGTTTTTGCGTAAATGTGTAACAAACATTCATCATCAACATTAGTAGGATATATTTTTATTTGTTTATGAGTTTAAGATCAGGTTAGTGTCCACTAGATATGGTGGGCGTATTATTATAAATAACTAACATGTGTTGCTCGTAATTTGATTCTTTCCTTTCCTGCATTTCGTATAATATTCGTATATTAATTACTCACCGTAACCTGCGGCTTCGCACGCGTTTCTTTTGTAATTTGACATAGGTAGGTAAGACTTTTTTGAATAACATTATTCCAATACATAAGAGACTCCTCAATATTTTGTTTATTTTAAATTCGTTCAGTCGTGGTAATATGGAGAAATAAAATTAACTATCCCCCAGAAATCTTGCATTTCCCGTGCTAAAAAGTAGTCTTAAACAATCTCTGAAAATTCCTCCATTTTCCAGTTATAGTCTATTTAAAATGGGTTCCACCGTTCTGGATATTAGCACGGACAAACAAACATATTTTTATTGTGCCCTTATGCACTTAAAATATATTCTTTATTATGCGGGAATCGTACCGGCGGATATTTAACAAAGTAAGTTAAGCAGTCTACGTCTTATCGGTTAAACCAAGTAATCTTTTTCTCCAAAAGTATTTATAAAATCGATTTAAAAATTAGTAAAGTTTTGTTGTAGAACAATTTCAACAGGTCCCCAGGCGTCCAGTCACCTGTGAAGAGGAAGAGGGTAATCGAAGGATTGCCGGGCTTTTTTTGCCTAAATAATATTAATATTTTTGAGCCTTCATGCAGGCCGATATAAATCCACCAAATGGATATTAGAGTGATTTTATATACCACTTATATGGATAATATCGGCATGGTTTAGTGTGTGAACAAAGTTGCCTATTTCATATTACTATTTAACCACTTAAGACACTTTAATACTATCTATTAATCAATATCATCACGTTAGATCCCTAGCAGGGTGGCAGAGAGTACAGATTTCCAACAGGTTCTTTTCTTACAGATCTTTCTGGCTTTCTCCATTCTCATAGTCCGTATTATACACACTCGCCGGTTACGAAACCCCTTGACTTGTCATTTGAATAAGACACGTTCTATTTTGATATAGTAAGATAGTCTAGGTCTTCCCCAAAATCAACGTTCTTCCACTTACTCATTTTATATCTGTGTGGCTTCTTTTATATTAAGTTTCATTATAATCCGTTCAGCCGTTTTAGTATGAAGAAATAATATATATTCCGCAGAAGTCATGCTATTGTATATATTGCTATGCTATGTTTTTCGAGATAAAAAATGTGTTGTTTTATCTTACGATGAGCGACACCTTCATATAAAGTTTCAATTAAATTCGTTTAGCCAACTATGTCGCAAAAACCGTGATTCTTTCGGGGATAAAAAGTATCTCAAATACTATTTCGAGACCTAAAACACCTTGAAAGTGTTAGTAAGATGCATTCTGCTATTTTAATATGAAGAAATAACGGCTATCCCGGAAGAACCGTGTGTGAATATATTGTATATTTTGTCAATTTCCACCAGACTTATTTCTCTATCAACTATCTCTATTACCGGGTTCAGTTTTAGCTCCACTTAGCCGCACAGGTGGTATTTGTAAAATATAAACTAAACTGTAGCGCGATCATATTCAACACACACCACTAACGCAGTCTCAAAAAAACATGCAATACCTTCCTTTTTGAGAAGGATTATTAGTTTATCTTTGTATATTTTTTTATTAATATTTATGTTTCTGATTTAAACTTTCTTTACCTACCCTGACAAAGAGTGTAATAATATCTTAAAACGGTACATTGCCAGCTAAGTATGTAGCAAAGTTTTGTCAGTTCATTTTGTGTTGGTCTTCTAGTATGATATTAACCGACATTAAAGAGAGTTACGACGTTAGAGTTCTCTCCGGGAGAAACAATCCTGAATGCATCATCGGCTTATGCACGAAATCATGTTTTAGTGTTTAAATAAAACGTGTATGAACAATTTCCAGTGAGTGCTTTTAACTACTGACAAGTTTTTCGTGAGGAGATGAACATGAGTCCAATATCAATTGATGGAGGAATTCATGTGTAGGCAAAATCACATAGTTTACGTCGTAACATTGCAGTTCGGAACAAACAGTTACAAAACTTTGTGGTTTATCCCGCGACAATCTAGTAGCTTAAGTTGTTTTGGAACAATTAATGATTTATCAACATCGACTCTTTTATTTCCTCAGAAACTGTTAAATTTTTCGAAAATACGAATATACAGAGTTATGATCCTTAGCACAGACTACAACTATCCAAATTTCATTGGAATCCATCAAACAGGTTTGGAGTAAAGGGTCTTGTGTGTGTGTTTTTGGTCATAGCCTTGGCCAGATAGACAGACAGACAAACAGACACGAAAGCCAAAAATTGTAGAATTGGCTTTTACATCAAAAGAATGATATCCGTCGATGTTATTTCCAAAAAATATATACAGACATGACTTCCTTACAGTTTTATCATATGCAGTATGTAGAGATAAAGATGCTTTACTTTTCCCGACAACCTTTTTGAATTCCTTAATATATAAATAATAATTATGTTGTCTGTCATATGGAATATCTTCATGCTAAGTTGCACTGACATTTAAAGAGTAGTCGTAGAACAATGAATGATAAATCGAAATAGACTTTTTTTTCTTTCCTCAAAAACCGTTAGGTTTTTCGAAAATATAAGTATACAGAGTTGTGACTTTTTGTGCAAGTAACAATTACACAAAATTTCATTGAAATCCATCGAATAGGTTATAAGCAAATTGTTAGAAATTCAATCTTTTGCTTATTATCGTCTTTTCTGAAAAACTATACAATACGTTAGCCAATATTTTAAGGTATCCGTATGCACAATTTCATCAAAATCTTGGTAGTTTTTGCGTGATGCCGGTTCATGCCATCCGACAGACAGACAAACGGACACGAAAGCCAAAAATTGTAGAATTGGCTTCTACATGGATAGTAGGATACCTCTGGGTTGTTATTTCCTAAAAATATTCCATGTACAGACACGACTTCCTTACAGGTTTATTATACGACGAGTATGTATATAGATGCGTCGCTTGCCTTATAATTATATGTCAATCGTCGTTGCTATTGATCCATATTTGTTTATTTATTGTAAGGTTAAGTAGCTTTAATTAGAGCTACACCTAAAATAGTACTTAGTATTTATTTAACTGACTGCCTCGTTGGTCTAGTGGCAAAGCGCATCGCTTTGTGATTACAAAGTCCTCGGTTTAAAACCTAGGTGGGACAAATGTAGGTTTTCTAACGAAAAGTTCCCAGTATGAGTCCGGAGTCTGGTGTTGAGCCCGGTATATGGCAATAGGCTCGCCCCCTATTATATGGGACCTAACACTGTCGACGAGCAGTAAGTGTACTCACTGCACCTCTGCCACGCCCGCTTGGGGAATATAGGCGTGACAGTGTATTATGATTATTTATTTCATTTGAGTGGGGTGTTTCTTTGACTTGTTGACGGCAGCTATCTATGAACGACGGTCGACCAATTTATAAACATGTCCCCATTACGCACTCAAATTTATACGTAAATGTTCTTTAAAAATTGCTAAAATCATTCTAGAGTACCTAACATTCTCGATGCTTAAGAACAATCTATCCATGTACTTATATCATCACGCCAGATCCCTTGCGAGGTAGGCAGAAAATACGGATTTCCAAGAACAATAAAAACAGATTAGGAATATGATAGCGCAATACAAAATAGTGTCGGTATGATGTAGTGATAGTACGCATTTTTCGGGATTATGTTCTCAAATAAAAAACCTCATTATTTCTTTAAAAGTAGTACACACCAGACTAGTACGAATTGAAATGTTCCTGTGTGCGCACTGTACTGCAACAAACATTTGTGTGTGACAAAGGTATGTTCCGAACGGTGATCGAACCCGCGACTATTCTATCTAGATGTCGTAGTGGCTTCAGCTCATAAGCATTGGACCAAGCTGTCAGTCATTTATTTTTTATATTTATATGACGCTAATTGCCGAAAAGCCGGAAGCCACCCAACTTAAATGGGACGAAACCCTTTTTAATAAGCCCTCTTAACTTTGAGGAGAGCGGAAAAATTGAGGGAGGTCTTTGCCAAGTAGGGCCCCTATTCCCTAAGAACAATTAAATACATAACGCTGGGCATTATGATAACTTCGTGAAATAATCATTTAATGCAGAGAATTTTGTTTTTTTTCCTCAAAATTCTTTGGTTAATACATAAATATAACAAATAAAACATATAGAATACCATTGCATGGTCATTCCACAAAGCTATAGTAACGCGTCGCATTTGGTCTTAGTGAATAAGGACCTTGTTGGACAGCGATGCTCATAATACCAACAATAATTCATATCCATCCGTTAAACATATAATACACTCTCAATCCTATAAGTTATCATTACAAAGGTAATTAATTGATAATTGCTTCCGCAACTCGAGTTCCAGTAAGTACCGGTTCGGCGGCGTCGCATTCTGTACTGCGTAGAACCAGCGGACAAAAACACCCGACCTTCGTGTCGAACTCTAAACTATGTTTAGAAAAAAATCGCAGACGCAATATTACGGCCGTATTGCATCGCTCTAGTTTTTATCTGTCGCGAACTAGCGCCGACGAGTGCGGAAATAATGTGGCACGAAGGTTCTCGTGGATACGGCAATTGGTTTCTTTCAATGTGTATGCGTTTCAGAAGAAATTGAGTTAACTCAAAGTGTTTGATTATTTAATTCAAATTAAATGTCCTTCTTTCTTCTGTGTAGTTACTTTTTATCTTTATATTAGCTGTTAGTTTTGAAATTAGGTTAAACGCATTTGTTTTATCATGTTAGGATTTTCAGATTAATCGGAAATAGGTATGACGCTTAAAAAAAGAACGTAAAAAAACAAACATGAAATTCACATATACAAATCCCCAGACCGAATCAAACATTCGTGGGTCACATAAAGATTTGTACCGTGCGGGGATCAAACCCGAAACCACTTGATCCAGTAATTGGAGCGGCTAACAGCTGAATCCTCAAACTAATAACTGGACCAAGCCGTCCGTCTCATTTATTGATTAAATAAACCTCAGTAGTTATATGATGAACTTCCTAAAAGATTCATTCTTTACCATATATCGTGTTTCTTGCTTGTAATACACAACAAATGACAGTTTATTATATGGACATAACTTACAAACATAATTACCTTTTTTACTAAAATGCGTTGTCATTTAGATATTACAAGTAGTTTTACTCTAATGCGAATGTAATTGCGAATGAATTAAAGTGCCATATCCACGCATGCGTTCAGTGGCGCAGCGCGCGTGTGCTGACGTCACAATTGTCTCATATAAGCTGCGCATGCGGCGTCCGCGTTTGTTTACACGAGCTTTGCTTCGCGCCACCTCTAGTGCCCGGTCGGTCCATTTGTTGGTTCTCCAAGATGATGGGCATACAGAGAACAAATGCAGACAACGACATCTCCTCCTCACCCCCTGACAAGGTTAGTATTAACGCTGTAAGCGATGCTGCCCTTCATTTCGATATTGTTATGAATAGATCTCGTCTATTTTTTTATTTATTTTCGATTGTCTTCAAAAATTTATATTAAGCAAAGCTAAGCGATTACTTATGAAATTCTTCTTAAATTATATAATAGGCAAAATCCGATATCAGTGTCTTAAAGAAAAAATGCGAATAATATTTATATTACCAATGTGATTAGTAGTAAGCCTTTCAAAATGTGAAAAATAATTGTGAATTGTGTTAAATTGAATTACGAAGAGACGAGATAAACCATACAAACTTAAAAATACAGTCAAATAGATATGATCCTCCTTTTAAAATCATATCTACTGTATATCTTTCAACGTAATCTTTGTTTACGTATTATTTATTTGTTCGCATTATCCCTGACTTATAATTCCAGATAATAATTACTTCCTTAATAGCACTGATAAGCTAATTAATTGAAAGGCGACGGCAATGTGAACTTTCAACTCGCGTTGATGTCTTTGTTGTTGTAAAACTGTTTATTGACTTTCGCAAGAAATAACGTAATTATGTAATAAGTAACTATTAACAGGTATGTTTGTAAATTAAGAATGTGTAGAATCCATTGAGTTATCATGTATGTACTAGAGAAAAGACCTCAATTTTTTTTTTGTAGCAGGCATTTGAAAATTGCGGCAAGCAAATGCTTATACAGACTATTTGCGTTCGAGTGTTAATATTCATTTCCAAAATATACCTTCATGTGCCCTGACATACTGTTTAAATAACTCAAGAAACACGAGATATCTACGAAAACACAAATATCCCCGTTTACCCTGCGGTTATCTAGTTGCGAGCTATTGGTTTGAAATAGCTTCTCATACGTAGTACGCAATAACTCAGTGGAGGATGATAGTCAGGGCCGCGGGAATTAGTTAGAAAATGGTGTTTTCTTAAGATATTATCTATCTATCTATCTATATCATCACGTCAGCTCCATCGCGGGGTAGGCAGAGAGTACAGAGTTCCAACAGGTTCTTTCCTTACATACCTCTCTGGCTTTCTCCACTCTAATGACCTCATGCATCTTATCTTCCATACCACCTTTTACATTCTTCTTCTTACATTCTTAATATATTAAATTTCTTTATAATATTAGCCTATACTGTCCACAGCTGGGCAAATGTCTTCTCTCACAAATCGAGGTGATGGAGATTAGGTAATACTCTACCACTGGAGGAGTATGACCTAATCTTTGTCAGAGGCAGATTTGTGGCAACCTTTTGTTGGAACATATCAAGCCGCCTATAAGGTTTCTAACTCGACTTAACGACTACCACATTAAGTGGTAACCGGGACCAATGGCTTAACGTGTCTTCCGAAGCACTGAGATGCTCGAATATGAAAATGCCATAACGGTCACCCATCTCAGGCCGATGAGTCAAACGCTGCTTAACCATAGTGATCGGTAAGAACACCGCAGTCGCACAGCGTTTGAGAGCCAATACTTCTTTAGTCATCAAAAAAATAATACCCTTCTTTCCGTTGTCTTTCAAGTCGTCCATCCACCACCTTGGCACTCTTAATAGAAATAATATTTACAACAAGCCGATTCGTAAGGCATTTGAAATCTTTGCCAGTTTCAGTAGTATTTTTGACAGATTTTCCACATAAGATATGTTAAAAATCTAACTGTAGTAGACATCTATCCTTGAGTTAAATATAATAAACAATCTGATAGAAACTAGCCATTAATCATCTAATTAAGAGCCTTCATTCACAATCATCCAAAAGGCAGAATAATGTTGTAGTTCGTGAGAGATATTCGAAATATTTCTAAATCTTCAGTGAAAGGTGTAACAAGACGAAAATCATATTTTTGAGAAACTCGAGATAGATAGATAGATAGGTTATTGATACACTTTTACTGAAAGACTATTTTACTCAAAGACTCTAGAAATTATTTGAAGTAGTTTTCTAAATATTAAGTAAAATTGACTTACACGTATGTTGTTTGATACAATGATTTTTTTCGTACTTTTTTGTCGGAAATGATTTTAATTTACATGATTCATTGATTGCTACACAATGATTACACACTTATTTTTGATTTAACGTCAAAGTATTGTCGAAAGATATAAGTATTTGATATGTAAAATGCTATTTAAAAATAGGTTCATGTTTTGCATAACATTGGTGTACACATACATGTGTCATTATATCAATTTGCACCATGTTTAATCTATTCCTGCTGATCCTGTAAAAGGCAACCAGTAACGCAAAAAAAGAAGTTGTCAATCAGTTTAGCTCACTTCGTGACAATTGGAAATTGATTATCAAAAATGCTTAGTGTATTAATAAGCACAAAAATTAATTTACCCATTTTTGGCCTTACAAGCATGGGGATGAGATTGAAAAAACAGCAGATTATTTTCTGATACGTAATGTGCAAAAATATCAAAGTCATCATCATCATCATCATCACATACACATATACCCAGCTGACACAAATATGTGTGTGTGTGTGAGTGTGTGTGTGTGGGTGACACAAATATTTGTCGCGTGCTGGGATCGAACACGTGACTACTTGATCCGAGTAGGCAGAGCACTGGACTAAGTCATCCTCTCATTATAATCAATTGTCTGACTAATTTAAAGAGTTTCAAGGTTCAATGGAAAATGGCCTCCATTGTATTTCTCATTAAGTTAACACATTAAGTTATATGGAGTAATTTAATGACGCTACCATGAGTAAAAGAGCGAAAATGTGAAATAAAATGGACCAAAAAAATTTTTTTATGAAGCAGGTATGTTAAAAAGGTTAACAAAATGATCTATCTGGCAGTGTTTCGGCCACGTGTTTCGTGCTGAAAAAGCTCATGTCTTCCACTTGAGTACCGAGTTTGAACTCTACGCAGGTTTGATAGAATCTTAGAAAAAAACATGTATTTCACAAATCACTCTCACGTCATAATTGCGCGGGTTATCACCTCACCTCTAGTTTTTATTAGCGACCCGATGACGCCAGCATTCAATCTCTACGATAACAAAAGTCGATACGACCCATCATATTGATTATGTTCTTCGAGTGAGCAATTGTTATTGAATAAAAAGATATAAACCAATTGTTAGGGTTATCGCGAGCCGATAAAAATTAAACGCCAAATTTATTGAAAAATTCAAAACAACTCTTGCTGGATTACGCAATCATCTATTTCGACTGATCGCTGCGACTTGACGGGAACGTGGTGTACAGGACATCTCGGTGTTTGCGTCACTCTAGATAGTCTGAATAACAACGTATTTAATCAATTTAAACTATAACAAAATAGTGCAATAAAACTATTATCTTTGTACATTGGTTACTTGTATAACTCCAATTATTGTTGACTATCAAATCTTTATAAAACTGCGCATACATATGTTATCAAAAATGTGTGTTACACGTCATTACATTCTTAGGAAATGTTACAATATAATAACAATTTTTTTAGGGATAGAGTGAAATTGTATACATTTCTTAAATAGCAATAAGAAAGTGGTAAATAGGGGAAGGTTTCAGCAGTTTAGGCGTGAAAAGGTAACAGACAAACAGCGATATTTTCACATTCATAATGAATAAACATTTAAACTTCACCCAATCGATCTCAATCAATTAGAGAGTGAGTGGAAAAAGGCAACCCAAATCCAATAGAAGGTGAGATTAGTCGCGATGACGGTGGTATTTCAGCAGTAGACCTGCTGAAATCTGCTGAATTTGAAAGCAGCGTAATAGCTAAAAGTTGACTGCGGGAAAAGCTTCTAGGGACGCAAACCTCAAGGGAGCGCACTCAAAGATCCGCATCCTTCAAAACACAGTTGCGACTTTCTACAATATAAGTTTTGGGGGCAACAAATTCTAGTCTTGGGCTTAGTGCTCATGGCCTTAGTCTAGCCTAGCCTTAGGCCTTAGCTGCGACGCTACCAGAATGATATAAATTTACCCTTTTATTTTGACTGAAACTTCTTCAAACACTTAACCCATTTTAAGGTTGGTAATATCCTCGCTGTGCGATTGCCTAGACGGGCGTCAACCCGGAACTCTGGGGTCGGGGTTATCGCCGATCGTTCGCGCAATGGCGAACTGGGACGGAACTATCTCTGCGTGATTTAGGGACTTCGGCCTATTACGCAAATTCTAGAAAGTTCGCATCGTTAATTACGGCGTTGGCACATCATTATGTATAACGTATGTTATATACATAAGTATGTGTAGATAACAATGCGTAGGGTAGCCGAGTTATCTTATGCTTCGATAGTTTTAGCAATTTTAGTAAGCTTTGGCCTAAACGACGTGCGAGGAAATGAATGTTCAAATCAAACAATTGGAGAGATTAATTATTCTCATTTATTGATATATAAAATAACCTTTTACAATCGACGTTCGGCGATAATATCTATCTATCTATATCATCACGCCAGATACCTTTCGGAGTAGGCAGAGAGTACAGAGTTCCAACAGATTCTTTCCTTACATACCTACCTCTCTGGCTTCCTCCACTCTCATAGTTCGTCTCATACACGCTCGCCAAATACGGAGACTCTTGACTTGTCCTTCAGATAGGACTCTGTCTATTTGGTCGTGGTTAGATGAAAATATTATTTTATAAATTCAAATCTTACTTTAATATAATATAAATAATGCCATATACCGGGCACAATGTCTGGAATTGTGCCCGGTATATGGCAATAGGCTCGCCCCCTATTACATGGGACCTAACATCGTCGGCGAAACGTGGGTGTACTCAGTGTACTGAGTACACCCACGTTTCGCCTCTGCCACCCCCTCTGGGGAATATAGGCGTGACGGTGTGTGTGTGTTTTTAATTAATGAAAATATATACTGCTGAAATAAATGCTGGAATAGCCTGAAAGAGAGTTTGGTGGAATCCGCGAAAGAAGTATGTGGTTGCTCAAAGAAGCATATTACAGCAAAAGGTGATGCATGGTGGGATGCGGAGTTGCAAAGCTCCGTAGAAAGTAAGAAGAAAGCGTGGCATGACTATCTTCTTTGAACCTGAATGCCAGTATGACAGAGATGAGGAAAGAAATATACCGGCAATGCAAGAATGCCACTAAAACTTTAGTGAAAGAAAAGCGTGAAAGAGCCAGTATGATTGAGGAGGAGAGGCTGGCGAAGAACTTCGAGAACAACACCAAACTCTTTTGGAGCAAGGTGAGAAAGGCTCGAGATGATTCGTCAGGCTCCAGAATGGAAAGGATAAAATCTAAAGATGGTGACATTCTTGCAGACACACAAGCTGTGCTAAACCGGTGGAGTGAATATTTTGGAGAAATGTATAGAGATGACCCGGATGCTGATGCCGCAGACGTGCCCAAAGGCGAGATTGCGGCACCAGAATCAACGGAGGACATCACTATGGAAGAAGTTGAATGGGCGATAGGAAGTATGAAAAACGGTAAAGCTGCGGGAGTAGACATGATATCTGCCGAGATGATCAAATATGGTGGAACATGCGTCCGGGACGCTTTCCGGGCCCTTGCAAACCTTTGCTGGAGGACCGGTGGAGTCCCTACAGATTGGCGTCGCCCAGTCATAGTACCCTTGTATAAAGGCAAGGGTTCACAATATGACTGCGCCAATTACAGAGCCATCAGTTTGATCAGCTTGGCAGCCAAGGTGTACGGTAAAATTATTGAACGGAGAATGCGCGTGAAGTCCGATGGAATGTTGTGCGAGGCACAAGGGGGTTTCAGGTCTGGAAGAGGATGTTCGGATCAAGTCTTCTCACTCCGCAATATCGTAGAGAAGCATCTGGCAGTGGGCCGGAAGGTTTTCTGCGGTTTTGTAGATCTGGAGAAGGCATTTGACAGAGTTGTGCGACAGAGACTTTGGGACATTTTGCCAGAGTATGGTATAGATGGCACTCTGTTGCGAGCCGTCCAGTCCACTTATGTGGACTGCAAGGCATGCGTACGGGTGGGTGGTAACAGGTCACCCTGGTTTGACGTTAAAATCGGCGTCAAGCAGGGTTGCGTGTTGTCCGCTAGACTGTTTATAATATATCTGGACAAAAGTCTTCAAAGACTGAAAGCGATGAATGAAGGTGTACAAATGGGTAACTTTGTGGTAAACCATCTACTTTATGCAGATGACGCGGTTTTAATAGCGCCAACAGCCACTGATCTGCAAACACTAGTCACAGTTATGAAAGACGACTGCATGATCAATGGCTTACACTTGAATGTGAAGAAAACCAAGATTATGGTTTTTGAAAGGGAAGAAACCAGAACGAATGTAAGGATTGTGGTTGGACACGATGTGCTGGAGCAAGTGAATGAGTTTGTATATCTTGGATGCGCCTTCAGTAAGGATGGGAAATACACCGTTGACATAGAGAGAAGAGTGAGTGCAGGGAACAGAGTGAATGGTGCGATGGGAAAGCTACTCGGGAGCCGGCACTTTAGCCATAAGGCGCAGCTGGCCATACATAACGGAGTTCTTGTCCCAACGCTGTTATATGGTAGCGAGAGCTGGGTATGTAAGAAGGAGAATGAAAGTAGGATAAATGCGGTAGAAATGCGAGCTCTGCGGAAGATGTGCGGAGTGAAGCTGACCGACCGCATTAGCAACAGCGTAGTAAGACAGCGAGTAGGTATGAAAGATAGTATCGGTGTAAAGATGAGAAAGGGCATGCTCCGTTGGTTCGGGCATATAGAAAGAATGCCAGAGGAAAGAATGACAAAACAGATATACAATGTGAAAGTGGAAGGATGCAGGTACCGGGGAAGACCTAGACTATCTTACCACGACCAAATAAACCGAGCTTTATCTGATGGAAAAGTCAAGAGTCTCCGTAACCGGCGAGCGTGTATGAGACGAACTATGAGAGTCGAGGAAGCCAGAGAGGTATGTAAGGAAAGAACCTGTTGGAACTCTGTACTCTCTGCCTACCCCGCAAGGGATCTGGCGTGAGGGTATAGATAGATAGATAGATAGACAGATAGATCTAAGATACACGGTAAATACATATACTAAATTAACACTATACCAAAATCATCACAACCACTCACGATATTAGAGGGAGTTACCAATGCAAGGATGAAACATATTCACTCAATATTTAAAATCTCCTTCCAGCCGAAGCTAATGGAGGGTGGCAACTACATCCGCGAGGGTCGCGACTCGACCAAGTCCACATGGCTGCTGTTCTCCCCGCCCACTCCCGACGAGGCCGGTTCTCTGGCTCGCTTCCTGAGCATCTTCTCATCCAACGGCGTAAACCTCAGCCACATCGAGTCCCGCTCCTCTGCTAGGAGGCCAGGATACGAGTTCATGGTGGAATGTGAGCACGGGGTTGGAGACTTTGGAGCTGCACTAGAGGAACTCAAGAAAAACGTCGGCTACCTCAATATTATATCTAGGAACTACAAAGATAACAGATGTATGTATAACGATGGTGAAAAACTATTTTATAGTATTTTTCAATGTTGGAACTCAATACAATGTCCCCTCAAGTGAACAGGCATGATAGTAGACTATTGCCGAACCACAAAGCTCTAATGAAAACTCAAACCTTTGGTCAAGATGGTTAAGGCTCTACTGTGATTTTAATACAAATAAAATACCCATTATTTATTTTTGACTTCCAGCCGCAGTTCCTTGGTTCCCGCGCCGTATCCGCGATCTGGACAGATTTGCGAACCAGATCCTTTCATACGGTGCCGAGCTGGACTCCGACCATCCTGGTTTCACGGACCCCGAGTACCGTGCGCGGCGCAAGTACTTCGCCGACATCGCGTACAACTACAAGCACGGCCAGCCGCTGCCACACGTCAATTACACCAAGGACGAGGTGGCCACGTGGGGCGAGGTCTTCAGGAAGCTCACGGAGCTATACCCGACACACGCCTGCAAGGAGCACAACCACGTCTTTCCGCTGCTCATAGAGAACTGCGGGTACAGAGATGACAACATCCCGCAGCTGGAGGATGTATCCAATTTCCTTAAAGGTGATCCTTAATTTTGAATTTTATTTGAATTTTATTGCCCCGTTGGTGTGGCGTGTAGTGCGGCTGGCAATCACGAGATTCAGGTTCAAATCCTAGGTTGGATAAATAATAAATGTTGTTTTAACTACCAAAAATTTTAATTAGTAGTCCAGAGTCTGGGATTGTTGCCGGAAATGTCAATATGCTAGAAACCGTAGGGAACTAACTGCGTCAGAAATATGTGAAAACAATAGTACACATTCGCCACCCCCCGCGCTTCGGGAATATAGATGTGAGGGTGTTTATTTGAATTATATGTAAATGTGATTGTGTTATATGTTTTACAATACCAGTACTTTATCTTAATTTCTTTCTTCTTCAGACTGCACAGGCTTCACCCTCCGGCCGGTGGCCGGTCTGCTGTCGTCACGCGACTTCCTGGCGGGGCTGGCGTTCCGCGTGTTCCATAGCACGCAGTATATCCGCCACCACTCGCGGCCGCTGTATACGCCGGAGCCTGACGTATGCCACGAGCTGCTAGGCCATGCGCCGCTCTTCGCCGACCCCGCCTTTGCTCAGTTCTCGCAGGAGATTGGCTTGGCGTCTCTTGGAGCCCCCGATGATTACATCGAGAAACTGGCGACAGTGAGTTCTTTGTATGATCTGTAGCCTTAATATTGTTTTAAGAGTTTCGAATTTTATGTAATTATACAACTTATAAATTTAAATAATAATTGTTCTATATCTATATGTACACACCAGATCCTTGGCGAGGATAGATAGATATTCCCTGTACAGAGTTTCAACAGATTATTTAATTATTAATAATAAGAATGCATCCTAAGTAATACGCATAACTTTGGACCCATTCTTAACCAATCTTGATTTTTGTTAAAAATAGGTATTAACCTTAGTTTTTCTTTATGTTAAAGAGTACCGATTGGTAATTATGAAAGATAATATGATATACAAACATAAAAATGATCCAAACAAAGCAGACCAACCAGGGTTAAGCTTCATCGGCCCTCTTTCAGTGCTTCTGGTTCACGGTGGAATTCGGTCTCTGTCGGCAAGAGGGGAAGCTAAAAGCCTTTGGCGCTGGCCTGCTGTCCTCCTTCGGGGAGCTGCAGTACTGCCTGTCCGACAAGCCCCAACTGCGCGAGTTCGAACCCGAGGTCACCGGCGAGACTAAGTACCCCATCACCGAGTACCAGCCCGTCTACTTCGTCGCGAACAGTTTCGAAGACGCTAAGGAAAAGATGATGTAAGCTTTCTTCATATTAGCTCATAGTTTGTTTTATTGTTGCCTCTTGCTGTCCTTGTTAGAATTACGTTTAATTCCTTTAGAGATAAAAGGATATCTGGCTGATTTGCCGCTAGGTGATCATTGGGCACTAATTAGTTAGCTTTGATCATTTAGGTGATTAAAGTGAAATGAACCATCGTAGCCTATGGTCCTCATAATATCATACTGAAATATTTTTTATTTTCTATTTAGCTATCTATATCATCACGCCAGATCCCTTGCGGGGTAGGCAGAGAGTACATACAGAGTTCGAACAGGTTCTTTCCTTACATACCTCTCTGGCCATTCTCATAGTTCGTCTCATATACATTATTTATTTTAATTTTGTTAAACTCATTGTAGTATCGACATAGAGATAAACAATTTTATGTCAGCCATAGATAAATTAACATGACGGTCTCTATCATCACGCTAGATTCCTAGCGAGGTAGAACATACATAGAGTATAAATGTTTTTATGTTTCTTTTTGTGGCTGCTATTTTTCTGCAATCCTCCCTCGTCTCTTCCATTCTCATAGTTCGTCTCATACACGTCTACGATTAATAGCCGGTTACGGAGACGCTTCACTAAAATCTTAATCCAATTTGATTATTAACAATAAATAATACGGAATATATACAATTATTATTAAATGAAAATTAAAACCAAGATTCTTTGAGTCTACCATCAATTTTGAACCATCATTTATGTTGTTTCAGTAAATTCGCCCAAACGATTCCCCGTGACTTCGGCGTGCGGTACAATCCTTACACCCAGAGCATAGACATCCTAGACTCAGCGCGCCAGATGAAGGACCTGCTGCACGAAGTGCACCAGGAGATGAACCTGCTTCTCCACGCCATGGATAAGATGTAGCCGCACACATCGCGCTAACTCTTAGGCCGCATTTGCACAAGATATTTTTTATGCGCGTTTTTGAAGTGCTGTAAGCTCGTATCGAAAATGTACTGTTAGCCCTTGCTTTCATTCCGGCGCTTCATTAAAGCACGTAGAAAAGGCTCTCGTACGAATGACGGTTAGACGTCCAGCACAGATCAATGATAGATACAAAAATTGATCGAGTACTGATAGTTCAGTTGCTTATCAACATTTTTTTCATAAGCATGATTAGAATGTGGTCCTGATAGTATTAAGATTCCATACAGCCTCGTTAGTCTAGCTATTCGACTGGTGTGACTGGTGATCACGAGGTGCTGGGTTCGAATCCTTGGTCGGAAAATAGTGTTATTAAGGCTTTTCTATCAAAAAATGTTCAGTAGCAGTCCGGAGTCTGCGTGATGAGCGAAAAAATTGCAATATGTGCGCTCCCTACTACATTGGGATGAAATGTACATTGTACACAGCACTGGCACACCCGCTTGGGCAATATAAATGAGATAGAGTGGTTATTTCTTGTTTTTCCGTATTGGAACTTGAAATATTTGGAATTTGAAATTGGAACTTGATTTATAGAATCAGTCATTCGATAGTCATAACGTCATGTGGATCTATCGTTCTTAGTGATCGAGTTAAATAGCACTGATTGTAAGTAAGATATGTTAGTATACCTACTTAAATATGAATTTCCGGTGGTTCGAATTAAAAAACGTGGTTTCTTATTTTTTTGGCGCTGGTTGTACTTTTAACCTTAACTGGCTGGTCTAAAAATACTCTGTGTCAACTATTTTAACGTTTAAAATAGGTAGGTCCGAAATAGGTACTCGCTCTGAACGTAGCTAAAGTTGTTTAGGTATTTTAAGTTAATTTAAGTGATATTTGTATCTGATTTTTTGTACTGGTACTGGTATTTACATTGAGTTATTTTAGTCGTACCATAATAAATATTCATACACATAATATGTATTATGTGTATGTAGATAAATTATATAATACTGATTATTCGACGCGGTACTTCAGTATAAATTTGACTTCTAGGTTGTATCTCTAATAATGTTAAATAAATAAAATCTTCTCCTACTTATTTTGTATATTTTAATTGAAACAATGATAATAACCAACATAATATATTTAATAATTTGTACAGAATAAACTTAATTAAGTACCTAGTACTTATCGCGGCTAATCATTACAGTGAAATGACGAGATGATGCCTACAGGTCACTTACCTGCTACCGTATAATATAAATTAATAATCCCTAACTCACGCGCATGTGCGTCTCCGCGAGCTGCGCGCCCCGGCCCGAGATAATGGGTAATTAATGGTCACAAAGTGACTGTATTATTAAATAATTTAGCAATATGAATTAATACCGTCAGTGGAACTTGAGTTCTTAACCCTTTTATTATTTTGTACGGTTCAGATCTCATTTAATAAATATGTAAATTTAATAAGTTGCAATGTCGAATACCAATAACGTTGTCAATGTACAATAATAAATAAATCAATGGCAGTCGCAAGTTACTCTCTATCACGGACACTCAATTACATTATCTGCGTCGAGACAGAGCCAAGTATGTCACATTTATTTACAACATTATAAAGGTTATAAATTGTTTTATTTACAATTCCAATGAAACAAACATATTTTATACGCTACGAACGCTACAACAATGTAATTGACGTACAAGAACTAGAACTGCCGAGATAGCTTATCGAATACTTATTAACTTACTTTTTACAATAGATATTAAAATGTTCTCAATAATATTGCTGTTTTCATATGATACGTTGTCGTTCGATTCCTGTTTCATTACAAGTCGTCCTAAACCGAAAGCGACACTTTAAAATTTATATAATTATATTTAACAAAACGACTGAAAAAGATACCTCGTGTCTTGTAGATGTAAGAGAGGCAAGAGGGTGAAAACTATCATTGATATTCGATATAGGCTCTCCTATTTGTAAATTTGATTGTAATCTTGGCATAAGTCGTCTCCTACTTACGTCTACAGGAGAAAAAATACCTTAATCCCACACCATTGCAAACTATACGACACTAAGTCGGCAAATATACGGAACACTCCGCGAAGGTTTTATGTTAATCTGAGATAATTAATCGAGCACTTATATTATTTTTAAAAAATTGTTTATTGATCATACACTTTTAGACGTTTGGCACACGAACCAAAAGCAGAACTAGTCGGAATGAAAATGAATGTAGATGTTATGTAGACACTACGCTTTATAATTACAATATTAAATGTTAAGACTATTCATAAATGCGTCAAATACCAATTATTCCTAATTTTGGCACCTAACTACTACAGTATTGTGAACTAAATGGGATTTTAACATTCGAGTATCAACCAAACGGAAAACGATATCAAACGTATCACAGCTTAATATAAGTAAATAAATAAATATAACATTTACAATAAATATAAATCGGTTATTATGACTACTAGATATTCACTATAAGTTTATAACTTAATATAGGGACTATTTTACACTTCACTAGTGAGTAGATGTGAGAACTGATACAATGATAACCCCGCTGAGTTCAGTTGAAGTGTGACAGAAGTTTATGAAAACTGACAGAAAACTCTAACACATTCTTACCTCTTACTGTTATCGTGAAGGGGTAGCTAGCGCAAGTCGCTTCAAAGTGTATTTTTTATAGCCTGGACGAAAAAGGTCAGAAAAATGGCGAGATGCGCTAACGTGGTGTGACAAGTGTCGGGTTGGTATGCAAGAGCCTTTTTCTAACGCGGAAAATCATAGTAAGGATATGATTTAAGTTATTATTTTTTACATAAGAAGAAATTCTCTATACTACCGACATACGTTCTGCTAGGGACGTTGACTATCGAGCTTACTGCAAAGTTTGATAAACAATGCCCCGAGTCTGTAGCTTATTTTACAAAAGCGTTATTGTGAGGGAGAATATGTATTCATCATAAAAAGATTTTTTAATGTTTCCTACAAAATGTACGTGAAGCAGACGGTCAGTCGCTCCTTCGGGATACTCGCATAGTCCAACTATGTTAGTGGTATAGTGTTTATGTACAATTTTCCCTGGGCCCTTAGACTTCACTCTGCATGCAGTGAATTGAGGAGTCTTCGGACAGCTCATCCATCGAAGAGTCCGTGAAAGAAGTTCCATCTGGAAAAAATAGAAATAGGTATTTATAAAAGGTTCTTTACGCCTTGATAACGGACTAGGCAAGTACTGGAGTGGAGATACAAGTGAAATGTATAACTTAGTTATTTACGTTTAATTCCAACGTATTAACTTATGCAAATAAACACGTTTTCGTTTAATTATATGTAAGAGACTATCTTGACATGACCAAATAGACCGTATCGTATCTTAAGGACAAGTCAGGAACCTCCGTAACCGGCGAGCGTGTATGAGACGAACTGTGAGAGTGGAGGGAGCGAGAGAGGTATGCAAGTAAAGAACCTGTTGGAACTCTGTACTCTCTGCGTACCCCGCAAGCGATCTGGCGTCATGATGTAGATAGATAGAAACAGACAAAATACTAAGGTGGGGATATTAAGAGGTTTAGACTAAGACTTGTCTAGACGGAGCATTGCTAACAAAAATGGCGCCTAAAAACGGTCCCAGTTACGCACTTTGTGTGTTCGATTTTTGAAAATTAGTTCAAAAGATGTCAATGTGTGCGTGTATGTGCGTGGGTTCTAAAAATTATCTATCGTATGAGTAGACAAATGTCGCTCCATCTAGACAAGTAATTCATCAAAGGCGAGAGGATTGGTCGGACTCATCATTTGTCCCGATTATAATAAACACGAGGTAGAAACCTATCAGCCTCTTTAGCTTTAATAGAGATCCTCAGAAATTAAATGTCAGAGAAACAAAGACCTCAGAAAAACAAGACAAGTGTGTTATTTAAGCCAGGTGCTCTTAAATATGCTTATTTCTCGTTTAATGTGAAATTAATTATGTCGTTAGTGTTATAAATGTACTTTTGCAAAGGGTAAATATAAAACAGCCTTATAATTGCCAACTACGTATCATAGGCGCTTTAATAGGATGTAGAAATGACACACTTCTCATTAGCACTTATCGTTCAGGACTATACTGACTTGTGAATAACTTGACACGTGTTAATACCTACCTACTCTTTCTTTTATCGACTGTATAATAGAATTCATTTATGTGGTGGTGAAGTGTTACCGTACTGGACTTACCTATTGGTACAAAAGGTGGCTTGTTCTGGAAAGAATACGTGAGGTGCAGGTTGATGGGGCGGCCAAACCCCGCCGCGTCCGCGTCGCGGGCCGCCACTGCGCACAACACACCAAACACATGTTATTTTGCCGACAACCGGTCATATACACATTCGCTAAGCAACAAATTTGGCTTGGTGCCTTGATAATCACAATAATTTCGCCAGGATTCCTATCTTATATACTCGCGCTGCAAAAAAGTAAGGTAATTTTAGGATTGATCATCAAAATGTGCGTATGCGTATTACTAACGTTGGTTCTGTTTGCCCTTGCCGGTGTGTTGGTGCTTCTTCTGCCTGGCGCGGCTATTCTGGAACCACACCTGCGTGACGCGCTTGCTCAGGCCGGTGACCTGCGCGATCCGCTCCAGGTCCTGTCCGTCAGGATTGGAGTCCAGCTGGAAGTTGGCCTGCAGCACCTGGAGCTGTTCCTCGGTAAACGTCGTCCGCACCCTCTTCGCTTTGCTCTTGTGGTAGCCCTCTGAGTCGCAGCCGTCTGTTAAGATCAGTTTTATTTGCACAGGTATTTGTCTACTTTGCTCAGTATCGTCTGAGAAGATACCTACATTTATAGTTTAGGGGCAGATACATAACATTTGAACTAGGTAAGGGTATCCATTAACTCGATCAATTATTAGTATGATGATGTTATTCCATTAGAATTCATGAAAACTGCTGATTTCCTACGGTGAGTGTCACCATGGTTATTGTTCGTATTCAAAATATTATAACTACCCCTACTTGAATTTTGTGTCCTTACCTCGCACAACCCGTTCCACAATTTAAAAGTGCACAGTAAAATAATTTATTTCAATGCGTAACTAGTTATTATTTCGTAATTCAACCATCAGAAATGTTTTTAACACCTATACCATGTTCTGCAAGCTGCAACGGCCTAGATCAGTTGTCCAGAATTGCATTTATCATTTCTCTATCATTGGTCAAAGTTGAATTCCCCAGATCCAGTGCTCAATCATAAGAAACAATGTAAATCTGCTAAAATTCAGAATACTCAAAATCAATAAACTGAATCAGAATTTATGTAAACCATTAGTACCTAGTCTCAAACATAACAAAGACTCTACCACCACGTCGAAATGTCATTCCTGTGTCCTGCGGTCGTACCACAAGCTCAATGCCAAATTAAACTATTTTAATTTGACTTTGCCATGAAATAGACAGAGCTATAGTGCTAAGCTAACTGCATATATCTGCATCACTTTTTTACAGCAAAGTAAGTTTGGTAGCTTTGCTTAAGAGATTGTGGTACGCACCCTGCCAAACTGACTCACCATCGGAAGAAATGGATCCGCCGTCCAACGTCTCTAAGTAGTGCGGCTTGCAGAGGACCCTGTCCTCATGCAGCGCGAACTGCTCGCCTGTGGAGAGCTGGCGGCCGCAGGCGTCGCACGCGAAGCACGCCAGGTGGTAGACCTGCTCGCGCGCCTTGCGCACCCAGTCCGACGCCGCGATGCCGCGGCAGCATTTGGAGCACTTCGCGCCGAAGCTCCTGCGCACAAGTGCTCAGTCGGGTCACCAGGTACGAGGATCGCTGGCCAGCGCGCGCATAAGCCTATTGCGATACATTTATGAAGAATACAGAATTCAATTAAAGTAAACCGTTTTCGCAATGCGTCAATGACATTCGACAAGTTTGAAAATGAGAATCGAAGCGAAAATCATTATTTCGGGCATGTACAAAAGCGGACATGTACGCCTCGCGTTATTTAAGAGTGAAAATATACATGATCTAACCGGGACATTTTATGATTGTTGTTGAGTTAAATCTCAGGGACTCCTGTGTTATTAGGTTAGATCACAATAGATATGATCATTTAACTTCTAGAAGATTAGTTGTTGATAGAAACTAAAACACATCTCGTAGATACAAAGTGATTACAGTGGCACGTTACCAGGTTTAGATGACGTGTATAGTATAGGGAGTACGCATAGTTACGCGCGCCATGCCTACTGGAATGTTCTAGAACTGTGCATCCGCTTCGTCGTAACAGCATTCATCGTTTCAACCATCGTGGGTGTAGGAGTCACCCCTCGAATTCTAGATTATCATCACAACAATAATATATAATTGTTTAAACAATAAAGTATTTAAAAATGAAAATATTTATTCGATTATCTTATCAAAAGTCAAAGTTTGGTTAAATAATACTTTTATAGTAGTTATATTATTAAGAATGAAATTGGTAATGTATGCAACCAAAAGGTTGATTAGTTATTTATATACATCAAACTTTAGTATACATCAACTTCTTTTAATTATTATCATTTTGATTCCCCTGCCTACAAATATGTAAATGGTATCTTCAAAATGGGTCTGACAAAAGTAATCACTATTCGAAAATTATCTCTTAATAATTTTGTTAATTGTATTTTATTTTGTTTATAAGGGAATCAACTTAACATGCCGATATTCTTTGAAGGTAAGTCCGTAAATAAATGAACCTATCTAGTTGTGTATACCAGACCAGTACACAGCTCAGTGCAAGTACTTTAAAAGATGATGCAATAATAACAGACTATTGCTCATGCAAAATAATTCCAAGCACTGTTTTGCTGAATCAGCTTAACTTGCCTCAGCTGCGTATTTATCATGTAAACAGATATCAGGTTACGTGTTAAGTCTCATTCCAATTCTAATAATTGTTTTGATTAATAAGCAGATATTAATTAATAAGACGCACACTGCGTGGGTGTTTTCTAGAAAGATGTGTTTACTTGACGATGTCTATAAATAGCCATCGCCAAGCAAAGTACTTTTAATATCGACTCAGCTTTCTTACCGTTCGCACGAACCTTAAGCAATACTATTGACTGCATAGTATTTTGTATATTCATTATTAATTTAATATTGTTAAATAAATATATTTTTATAAAGTCACGCCGGTCTTTATATTTGACTACCTACCTAGGTACCTACTTATAATTTTAAACATCAAAAATTACATCTCAGTGCGACAAAGAGGAAAGAGTCAATCAGTTGACACCGCAATGTTCCGAAACTATTATATACAAACTATCAGTCATGGAAATTGCTGACTATTTACTATATGTAAAAAATAATTGCTAAAATATTTAAGTGGCCGTTTAGATGGGGAATTTTAATTACCATCCACCGCCAATTAAGACGCAAGATTGAACGACCAACGTGTCCCGAGCCGGGAAAAAACGGCTTTGAAAAGTCAAGTAATTAAAAGTATAATCGATATAGGTAGTTTTATGTAAAACATTCATTCAGTGAATTTAGTCAAATAGCAGAAAGCTAGCAACTTACCCAAATCAAATTCTGTAACAAATTTTCGTGCAATGATTGTTTTTTAAATTTAGACAGTTGTTGATAAAAAAAAATTTATTGTACTTTATTCCTCGTTCTTAACACCGTATCGAGAATAAACATTCAATTTAGAATCAAATATGTGTTTGGTATACGTTAGACCTTGTCGATGTCAATGATGAAATAATAATTAAAAATTTCGCAAAAGCACAAACGGCATGCAACGCGAGAGTTGCGGGCCCGCGTAGCCAATTCAAATATCGTGAGCGGCACCACCGGAGCCCAGACGCCGCGCGCGCGCGCACTCGCTCAAGCACTCCTAATGGATCAGTATGGAAAAGTGTTAAGATCGCCAAATGACCCGCGCGCGTGCACTTTTCCCTTCAATTATTCCGCGTTTTATTGCTATCGATCACGTCGACTGTAATGGGACCGCAACACCTTGGCGCGGCGCGGCGAGCGCAGCACGCGATGTGCTGCCCGACCGGCCGACGCTAGCGCATACCCAACTTTGTACGGAAACCGTATTGAATTTTAATTCATGCGCGAATATTGTTTATAGGTCATTGCAATTTGTAATCTAATAATTGATGGCGGTGTAAACTTGTTCGCATTGAACACGGTCGCCGCGAGTCACGGGGGGCGGGCCTGCACCTTGATGCCACCTTTATTTAAAAGGGTAATTTAGCTATCAAATAGTACGCACTAAATGTCTGCAGATAAACAAAGACATTAAAAGTATAGGAGTAAACCCGTTATCTGTACCTCTTCATTTGTAAGCCTAGCTAATCGATAATGTATACTGCAAAGCTGTAATGAAATTAAAGTGGGCACCTTTAATGAGACCATTGAATTACAACCAATCGGTTTATCAACACTTAACGTAACGAAAAGCTTACATGTTTAACGAGAAGCTTAAGACGTATAGGAATTTTTGGCCTGTTGATGACATTGTCAGGGGGGTGGTGTAAAATAAGGTTATAAATTAGTTCAACTTCCAGGGAAATATTTCAACAGGTGGATCCCCGCACGGTTACTAGTTTAAAAAGAGATTGGGTAAATTTCTTAGCAAAAGGCAACTTTGCAGCTGTCATGAAGTGACATTTCAATTGAAGACAGCCTTAGTTCCAATTTTGGCCGCGGACTGAAAGTTCCTTGTACGAATGAAGTTACACTTGACACTGCTAATAATAAGACCAGTGGCGACATCTCGAAGAAACGACAACTCGAAATTCAGTTAAAGTTAGCGTCAAACTTGGAACAACCTCAGCGACAGAGTAAATAATATTCCTAAACAAATAGCACCTCTCGTATATAGATATACATCTACAGAAATCGAGAAGTAATCTAAGTTATGAGAAGAATATTTACGTAGTTTGTTAAAAGCTTCATGACTCGTAACTGTTATTGTAACAAAATTGCTGACTGGATGTGGGGTGGGGTGTACGTCGTGGCCTCGAGCCTCGCTGAAAATTCTGTCATTTATTATGTCTATAGCCGGGTTTTTGTGTTTGAAGTTATTTTATGTAATTTCGGCGGACAGCACATTAATTCCTCAGAGAATTATCCTTCGGAGAATTATTCTTGAGGCCGCTGGCGCTGCGATCCAATTCTGTCATTAGGAAATATTTGCTAACCAATGGAAGCCGATCAAAGTGATCAGCTAGGAGTGGGGACTTCGTGAGTTATAGAACCGAAAATTAAAAAAATAGGCTTACAGAAAACCCTGCTTCTGCTGGATCCTACCACATTAACCCAAATTGAAATACGTGAAGTGCGGCGAGTTGAAACAGGCTTGTTATCAGGTGCGCCGCCGCCTTAGCCATTACCATTTCGCGGTCCTTCATATTTAATTAATTAAATAAATGCATACAACACGCCATTAACACGCTATCATGCCGCTTAGCTCGACATTAACGCCTGTTTATTTTTGCGCATTTCGCGAACACAGCGCGCGCGGTGCTGAGTGACAGAAACGTTAGGCCATAATTACCCATTCCCTACGATTAATATTGTATAATATATTACATGAAGACAAACAGTCTCCGTAACCGGCGAGTGTGTATGAGACGTACTTATGAGAACGGAGGAAGCCAGAGAGGTATGTAAGGATAGAACCTGTTGGAACTCTGTACTCTCTGCCTACCCCGCGATGGAGCTGGCGTGATGATATAGATAGATAGATAAAATATCATATCAAATGGTATTAACCATACACGAATAAGAAGCAAAATCATCACATGCTTTCAAAGCCCAGCCGAAATTGCTAACGTGTTTGGTATGGAATCTTATACCTATTGCTGTCTGCTTATTACCAAGTTCAAGGCTCATAAAATACTTACATATTATCTGCAACGTATTCGTTGGCGAGTCATTAAATAATTGAAATCTCAGGAAACCAAAAGGCTGGTTGCTTTTTCTGCCAAAGAATTTTCAAAGTGTGTTTCAGAGAGCCAAATTCTCAAAAAATCAGATGGTTCAAAAATAACAGTACAGTGGTTCAAAATGGTACAGCAGCAGCATTTTTATGGTCGTTTAAGACTAATTAGAGAATGTCTGAAAAAGTACTGTATAAAGATAGAGCAATCTGCATGTGAGAGAGATGTTACGCAGACCTAAATCGTCGGTAAAACAGTAGCTGGTGTTGAACAGGCGGCGCACCCGCCCCGCGCCGTGGCGCCCGGCGCCGCGCCGTGCGCGCAAAGTGCAAAGTCGCGTGTTACACATATATTAATTCAGCGGCTCCCGCCTGTTATCGCCGCTATCCACACCAATATTCGAAATGCACAATTTGCATTTCAAAACGATGCCTCTGCCGACAGAATCGTCGCTTCTCGGTCGCTATCAACGCTTATTAACATTTTGTCCTCGGCCGAATCAATTAACAGCGGGCCCTCGCATAATAATTAACTAAGTGACAGATTAACAAGTTTTAACACTCGACGATAATGAAGATGTCGCGTACTGCCTCGAGATAAGCGCGTTCACTATTCATGGGCGTCGGGAGGTCTAAATCTATACTCCGGTATCTGTTTACACGGAGAACCGTTTTCATTCGGTGCTCGGCTGACCGCGTCCGGTCGTACCGGGGGCGATTGACAAAATCGGGTGCGTGTATTGCGCCCGCGCAGCGAGCTGAGCACTCGCCCGCGGCCGCAGTCATAAATCCTCAGTCGTTGATTGCTTTCCACGGCGAGCGGACACCCCGCTCCCGCCACCCTCACGTTTTAATATCCCGACCCGTCCGTGGCCACTCGACGACATGATTTAAATTATTTGTTTTAGATACAACACCAGCGCGAGATTCATCGGCGTATTATATGAGAGTTTGTTTTAACAATTTCGAGGCACAGTTAGCGGCCCTAGGCGACGCGCTGAGCGATGGCCGCGCGCCGCGGACAATGTGCCGCTAATAATCTAACCTTTATCAATATCGATGATTGATTTGTTACTTTAAGCTTTTTAATTACTTTGCTCTTGGAAGAGTTGTTAATGGTATCAATATTTTTTCATTGTTTCCTGTGCACTCGTAAACACAATTTGTCAATGTGCAGATGACAAATCGACTATTACCAATGATTGCAAATCGCTTACGTAAAAAGTGAGTGTTTACGCATGTTTGCAAAATAATAGGTTTATTATAGGCAGAAATTGTAATAAAGTCCAAGTAGCAGACTAATACATACGCACACACCTAGATACTATCAAGATCAAATAACACGGTTGACTAATAATTATAAATCTAGTTAGCACTAGCATCGAGTAGGGTCTATTCAAATTAACACACTTCCCGTCGGTACTATAGGACTGCTTGTGCGATAAATTGTGCGGAAAAAAATTGACACTAAACCAGGAATGGGTACTAAGAAATAAAATTGAATGTTTCCAATAACATAAAAAAATAGGTTAGAAAGTAAAAAAGATTTGGCGGCTAGTAAGAAGTTTACCTCTTGGAATCGAGTATCGATCTATGTGACACACTCGATCCATCATAGATGAGTGAGAGGACAGAAGAAAACATCGCTTAATTGACCGACATAAACGCGCCCGTAAGACATAAAAAGAAATTTCCAATAAACGATCACTTCACTTAATCGAATATTCGGAATGCAAATATATAACATATGCAAAATACTCAATCAGCGAGTCAATCGGGTTTACGAGCGAAATTCTACAATCGATAATATTCGAATTATGATTGCGACAGGGCCGAATCGAGTTCCCATTGTTTATACGAAATGGAGCGATCCAACCGAGGGTTTATTTATGCGGCTAGAGATTAATTAAGGGCAAGAGTGGACATGGTGCATTTACATACGACACGGCGTGCGCATTTGCGGCGGGCAGGCGTGGGCGGGGACATCGCGTGCTCGCTGCGTCCGCGCACCGCCGCCGGCGCCGCATCGCTGATCTGCGACTTTCGGATACAAAACTGAGATAATTATGTGTTTACCCGATAGTTGAAATTTATTAAGCAATCCGGTTAAGTTTCCTGGGCTATTTATAGTATGTAAATGGATTCCTAGTTTATTCCTTTTCTCTCATAACCTGTAATGGAGCTCAGTTATCATCGATACCTTTGAACTTAGATATGAAATACTTCAAATCTATGATGTTTCTCAAACGAGACAAGTACTGGATACGATAATCAGTGCCGGATTAACCACGTAGCAGGAGCGGCAATTGCTACGGGCCCCGCACAAATGTGGGCCCAACGTATCCAAACCCACCCGCCTAAGCGTAATTTTTTTAATGAAATGTACTAAGACGTGGTATTGCATTTACCTGATGCTAAATACGTGCGTGCCAAATGCGAAATACGTGAAACGTAACACCTTTTCGTACTAAGACAAACCACGTCCAACAATCGGTAACCGATTATTGTAATAGTCTAAAAAAACAGATAAATAAATATATTTGGCATATAAACCTATAGTTGGCCAATAAACAAATTGAGTATTGATTTTTTTTTACCACTTTATATCAAGAAGATATGGCAGATTCAGGGCCCTCGATAGCATTTGCTACGGGCCCCACGCTTGCTTAATCCGGCACTGAGGTCAATTACAGTTTAATGAACATGAAGAAACTATCTGCAGTCATTACCATAACTCAATTCGAGTAAACAAAGAGTTTGCATGTTCGCTTTAGTCTTACAACAGCCTTTATAAATTATGGTCTGTATAAAAGGCAATAGTCATTTGAAAACGTCTACCAGACTATCTGCTGGCAACACTAAAAGGGTCAGTTAAAAGTGCGGGTCCCAGGCGCGGCGCGTGTCCGCCTGCGCTACCAGGCAAAAAGACGCCCTGAATAAACAATAAACAGATGATACATCAGCAAAAGCAATTACGTCGGTAGCCGGCGGCGGTCGCCGATTTACGTCGGGCTCGTTATGCCGGCCACAACTAACAAATAATATTTAAGCAGTGACACGACGCGGTATAACGAGCCTCAGGTCTTTTTTTATTTTGGCAACAACATACTCGGAGGGTCGGTGAGGACACGTTTTAGTACGGGACCTATTAGTTGCGATACTGACGTAGGAACTTACATTAGAATATAAAACTTTTGAAAACTAGTCTAGACTCAACATATAAAGTTATCCTTTCATTTAAATAAAAAAAAATATCCTGCTAAGTGATGATGATAATTTTCACTTTTCACTATATTATGTGCATCGTGTATTTACTCTACGATATTCCAAATTTTTCATGTAACTATGTGAAAGAGAAAAGTGTACCTTTACAATTGAATTATATTTTATATAAATATAGTAGACATCAGTGCTACAAACGCAACGAAACATTAAGAACATTACAAAATAGGTACCTTAGATGAATTGGTCTAAATGGAGCATCGCGCGCGCGGAATCGGAATAAAATATCTACCCATGGGTTAGATAAATTGTTGTACGTAAACGGACACGTACGCACATATTGACACGTTCGAACAAATTAAAAAAAAAACGAACACTGGCATCACGCACACATAGTGTGTAAATGCAAAGTATGTAACAGGCCGCTTTTGGCGCCATTTTTGTCAGCAATGCTCAGTAGTCTAATCAGCGTCTAAGCAAATTACAATATATCATGCGAGAAGTTCTACCTACTATAGAGAATATAATCACAACGTTTTACTACCTACATATAGAAACTGTCTTTATTTTCATACGCATCCCATTGACGCTTAGTTATTTTTCATTAGGTACATAGCGCCCTCTAATAACGTGATAAAACTTCTACACCGCAGCGCAGTCGCCATGGACTCTAATGCCAAGGCATCCAGCTGCGGGGCCCGGTGACTTTGTCATTTATTTGTTTACTGAGTTCTTAGATTTACGCGAATATACACATGAAATAAAACTATTTTTTTCGGATTTTATCGCGGTTTATTTTGATTTTTAAGTTCCCGACGATTCGAGTGCTTTGCAGCACCCATGGTCACGGGAAGGACTGAGGTGTTAGACGTCCAAAAGGCACAGTTGTTCCGGGTATCCTCAAACTCCTTAATTATTTTTGTTTTTGTTGGTCCGATCTACGCAGAATGAGCTCACGGTGTCTTGAGGTCTTGCAGTGTTACGCTTGGTTTTGGATTTGATTATATTAATTACTGGATCCCAAGTCGATGGAAGCACCTAGCCATCTTCTCTATTGAAATTAGGATGTTTTTTTAATTTTAATAGCCTCGCGAATCTTCCTTGGTAGGAATCGGTGTTCTTTCACGAGGATTTGTGGTCTATCAAATCTGATGTTATGGCGGGTGCGGTCAAGGACATGTTCACAGACTGCAGACTTCTTTGAGCGACGGTGTTTTAGGTCAGCTATGTGTTCTTTAACCCGAGTTTTTACTGGTCTTTTTGTTTGTCCTATGTAAGAGAGACCACATTCACAATCAAGCTTGTATACTCCTGCATCTTGCAGAGGGATGTGACACTTGACAGATGGTAAAAACTGACTGATCATCTTCAGCGGCTTATAAAATGTTTTAATTGAAGCACGCTTCAAGATGTAGCTAATCTTGTCTGTGACTCCTCTTAAGTAAGGTAGTACAGCAGGGAGACGCTCGACTGTGGCTGGTTTCACTCGGTCACGTTGGCGTGAGACTCGAAGCTTATTGTCGTGCAGGACTTGCTTGACATGTTGAAGTCCGGCAGCCAGATGTTTCTTGTCACAGATCCCTTGTGCTGAGAAGTTTGAGGGTATCCCGGAACAACTATGCCTTTTGGACGTCTAACGCCTCAGTCCTTCCCGTGACCATGGGTGCTGCAAAGCACTCGAAACGTCGGGAACTTAAAAATCAAAATAAACCGCGATAAAATCCGAAAAAAAAATAGTTTTATTTCATTTATTTATTTATTTATACTTAATGCACTAATGTACATAGGCGGACTTAATGCCTACGGCATTGTCGTACTGCTGCATATTACGTGGATAGATGGAACGGCTTCGGGCACTACATATCTCATATACTGCAAATGCGATCAATACGAGTGTCTATGAGTAATGAATCGCTAGTTGGAGCCCTATTACGAAATAATTTGGTGTTAAAATATCTGTGTTTTGGTAGTCAAAATTATAGGAAACTCGTTCAAAAAAAATTTACGGTTTGCCATGTGGTTAGGAGCTTCACCCGCTCAGCCCACTAATCGAGTAGACGCGGGATCGATCCCCGCACGGGAC
The DNA here is from genome assembly GCA_905147815.2 of Phalera bucephala. NCBI lineage: Eukaryota > Metazoa > Arthropoda > Insecta > Lepidoptera > Notodontidae > Phalera > Phalera bucephala. The sequence goes on along the minus strand of LR990609.1, from coordinate 949,041 downwards.
AAATCTTTGTGTGACCCACAACTCTTTGTTTCGGCCTGGGTGTTTGTGTATATGAATTTCGAGTTTGTAAACTCACCCACTACACTGGAATTATTCCTAGTGTCGGGCTACGTTTCTTTTTTTTTAAATAAATAAGTAAATAATCGCTGTCGCCACGATATTCCAAATTTAGTTGAGTATATCATTCGGAGTCTGGATGACATGATATAGCGAAATGTTTATTTTTAGTAATAGGAACGATTTGCCAAAGGCTCTAATCTCTTTATTTCCAACAGCGTGTATTTAGTAAAAAGCCTGTGCTGGATTACGAAAGTAAATAAAGAAGAACCATCAAGGTTGAGAGAAGGATTGCAAAAACCTTGTAATAGATCTGTAAATTTTCATGTTTAGGTCATTCCTGTACGGAACCTACTTGCAGTGTTATGTTCCATATCATATAGAATTTAGATTTAAGCCCTGTTGCATATAGAAGTACAAACTAAAAATTAAGATCAATGAATACTGAGGACTTAGCACGAAAATTTTGACATTAGCGTAATACTGGCGAATTGATATGCTGTTCTTATCGTACCAACATATCATAAATATGACGCTAGCGTCTTGCCAACGTCAATCTTTTCGTATTAAACCCTCTGCAATATGGTTGGATTAAAGTAATTTTAATTACAATTATTCATCGTCGATTTTTAACAATTCAAATTTATAAGAACAAGTTGATGTACTCAAGCCACCAAGAACAACCCTTCACCATCGAGTTTGTAGAAACCTATCTCTGGCAAGCGGGCCGGCACAGGTCTCGTTCCATGCTACGTCCCGATTAAAATATATGGTTCCACATCACGTCCAGTTACCACAATCAAAATAAATGACAAATGAAAAGCGCCAGTGTTGCAAGTCACGGGACGGCCGGCGGGTTTTTTCGGCTGGCAACGTTCCGTCGCCGCTTTGTTGTTCAACACTCGACCGATGCGTTTTCAATAAAACCACTCTTCGGGACATTGGCCTTCTTTTTTTACTATTTTGAATATGGAGAGGGAGTTCTCACGCACCTGTTGTTACGGACTGGGAGATGTAAGGAATAGTGGCTGAATTGTCTCGTGACGGTCGAGTTATTCTTAGAGCTGCAGTGATATGCGATGAATGTTTTGTTGGTTTAAAGTTATTTTGGTGCACACTAACGTATAGAACTGTATGCTTTTACGCTATTCAAATTATTATCTATTTGGAGTTCTGATGCACATTTCTGTTGCATGAATTTTTACACGCATTTAATGCTTCAAAGAATAATAACCTGAGACATTTTTCATTTTTTGCATAATTTTTATCTCAAAAATGTTGTTATATCTAATATCTACAATTATCTTTCGCAGCACAGAAAAATACTCAATATGCTTGCTCGCCCACAGTTGCCGACGTTGCAATGGCTGCTGTAGGAGTTGGAAATTTGATCGCGGAACTTGCCACACACTGTTAAAAAGTCCACAATTAAGAGCATTTTGAACGTATTGACAAAACCGGGGGGTAAATCTAGCGTATTTAATCCGACAACCGGGATAGAACGTGCAAACGAGTATCCCGGTGAGCGGACGAAAATCATCAAGTGCCTTATCTTTTCATTTAAAACAATTACAAAAAGAGCACAGTAACACACGTATCGATTCCAAACGTCGATAACGCATGTGTACAATAGCGAGTTGCCGATGGTGCGTCATGACGGGCGGCTGCGCGCGCGCCACACAGCGCGCGGGTCACAGGTCGCCCGCGGACCGCCTACCCCGCGCATTCCTCCTGCGTGCCAGTCCCGCCGCGCCGGCGCACCACCACGCTACTCCGCAGCGAAGCCCCTTCACAGATGACTCGGAAGATCATGACTATGTACATTTCTAATACGTCGAAGGTTAATTGGACGTAGGCAGTGTATTGTAAAAGAATTAACTCGCGGCTGAGCTAAACGATTCTGTGGATGGGTTATTTTTCATAAACAATTGTTGTGGTTTGTAGTTATTTTTTTATTCATTTTCGTTGAATGCCAAAATCAATTCTGTCGTAAATGATACACGAGAATGTTTAATCGTTTACTTATGCAACAACACAATGCTCAATTGATGTTGTGTCATGCATGGTTAGCTTCGACGACTATGAATAAAATCAGTCGACAAACTGAACTTACAAGCAGAAAAAGTGTGTCAATATATTACTTGTGGGTAAAGAGGACATGTTTCCTATTATACATTTCGATACAAAATCGCTAAGGCGCATTAAATACCGAACCCGTCGACTTATCAATACGGCCTGGCAATTTGGTAACAGCAACCTTATTTGACAATATTATGTCGGCGGCTTGCACTCTTGCCGACTACCCGATCACATGTCGATGACATATCGGCAACTTGCTTGCGTGCTTAGTTAACCGGCGACATTTAATTTGTTCTAGTGTGGGACTATGTTTATTTCGTTTTAGTCACTGAGTAACTGCGAGACAAAATTGCTTATCTCGTGTCGCAGCTATGTCGCCCGCTAACCTTGCGTGGGTCGGTGAGTTCGGAGGGTAAAGCACTCCAGATGATCATCATGCCCCACTCCACTCTAAGTAGTATACCTGCAGATTTATGAGGCACCATAACATCTACGCCATAAATAATTATCACACTGATATAATTAACAGCTTCTTTAAATTCTGTGCACGTAACATGATTAGCATGTCGTTGGAGGCAGATGTCGCAGCGCCGGTGTTGTAAACATCATAATTTAATGTACGACGAAACATCTTATTAAAATTAGATGATTATAGTAAGACCCGTATCGAGTACGTCCCCGACCCCACGCCGTGTGTTCATTTAAATAAACATCCATAAAGTGCGATACGTCTTATTTGTAATCTTACTTTTCATTAATCGCTTATAACGACAAAATACTTTAATGTGTTCAAGTCAGAAAACAACATGTTAGGAGTTTTTAAATAAGTGATTGACACAAGTATTTGTTCAATAAGGGTAAAAAAATACTTCCCTAATAAATATTTCTTTTTATAAGACATAAAATGGTCGTCATTCCTGAATTAAACTAAAATTTTGGAATTTGAGATGAGATACAACGATTAAAAGATTGGGTGTGATTGAAGACAACATAGTCTCTTTGAAAAACTTAGTAGCTATCAAAGAGTCAAAACACATACGATATTTTTAGTATTTGTGTTTAATTGTTTTGCGCCTACGTCGATGTTGCATCGAGTTTGGGCTTTGATAGTGTTCGGTGTGAAAGTAAAGTCGCATCGTTTGACTTCGGAAAGCGATTTAATGGTAACAGGATATTGTGTGCTTTAACCCTTAGCGTCCAAATCGAGAGCTCAGACATAGAAGTACAGTAATTAAAATTAGCATAGCCCATCGCGAATGCATCTCCAATGATATTGTCGACTCACTTGGCATAGTCCTGCTTGCAGTAGACTTGTCGGTCGCGGAGGAAGCAGGAGGGGTGGCGGTCGAGCTGTACGGCGCAGACGCAGCAGCGCAGGCATGCCGTGTGCCACGCGCCGCCCCCCACCTCCAGCAGGTAGCGGTCCGCGATGGGCTCGCCGCACGCGCAGCAAGTGCGGTGCTCCGTCTGAAATTATACACACATTTTAGCTTATAACTTTTCAGGCCTGAAAATACACAAACAACGTAAAGAACAAAATCATTAGCTGCCAACGCGGTCTGGAACGCAGTATACTAAATAGCAATAAAAGACAAAAAATAAAATACACAAAAATAAGAAATATCTCAAAAGCTACTGACGCTTTAACCAACGCCCAAAGACGACGACTACAAGATGAGAGGTGGACTAAGAAAATCACCCTGTGGCACGGTCCAAAAGGAAAACGCTACACAGGAAGACCCCATTCGAGATGGCATGACGATGTCATAAGAGCAGCGGGCCCGAAAGGGACACAAGTAGCTAAAGACAGAGACAAGAGGGTCTTTGGAGGAGACCTTCACCTGAAGAGGGGTTCTTGCAAATTAACCAGACTTTTTATTTATCACCAATTTAGTATATATATTAGTATTATTCGCTGAGATTCACGGGCTTTACCCGGACCTTTGAAAGGCTTGCATGGGGGCATGGGTCCAACACGTAGAGGCCCTTTGCGAGAAGTTAACGTTATGTAAGTCACCTGCTGAGATCACTTGCTGAAAATGAAGAAACATAACCAGCGAACTGACCCCGGCAGGTGCAAGGACTATTGTAAATTATGGAAAGAAAACAAGGGCTATGTAAATGAGGTTTGATGGACAAAAACTGGACTATTTCAAAGAGGACGGACCTGTGATACCTAATTACCTGTGGCCGGCGGTGACTCACCGCTTACTAGATGGGCCCTCAAACGGTCGTCCTAGGACAACTGAGGGCAACACCGGTGTGAGCGGCTCAGGGGTGTAGAGAGGTGTGCTGCGCTTTCTCCGAAGTTGCTTGCGGCGTTATGCCCTTTAACACTTCCACCCCTGGAGTGCATCGACGTAGTATCTCACGACTCCTCTCTGGACGGCCAATTAAGGCTAGCCAGAGCCGAGAGTCCTGCGGGCACCCTTCGGTTTCCACTCGACCGACGAAGACACGCCGAGTTGGGGGACCTGACCGACTCTCTGAGGCACTCGGGTCCGTGGTGTCGTTACTCACCAATAGCTCGCCACAAGCTGCTCGCCGGGCTTAGTATTATTATTATTAATATTAGCGGAGGATTCCAGGGGCCGCACCAGCTGACACCAAACGCTAAACAATGGATCCTTTACGCTGACATAAAATTCTAATCCAATGTCGCATTATTGAAAGTACATTGCCATACAATAATGATGATGGTGAGTATTTTAATCAAATATTGTTATTTTTATTTAATTTTAATTTTTTGCAAGAAATAAAAGGACGGAACGGAAAATGCGCGAGAAGCCCGATGGAATGTTGTGCGAGGTAGAGGGAGGCTTCAGGACTGGAAGAGGATGTTCGGATCAAGTTTTCTCCTCATCGTAAAACTTCGCAACGTCGTAGAAAAGCATCTGGCGGTAGGCCGGAAGGTTTTCTGCGGTTTTGTGGATCTGGAGAAGGCGTTTGATAGAGTCGTGTGAAATAGACTTTGGGACATTTTGCCAGAGTATGGTATAAACGGCACTCTGTTGCGAGCCGTCCACTCCACCTATGTGAACAGCAAGGCATGCGTACGGGTGGGTGGTAACATGTCACCCTGGTTTGACGTCAAAATCGGCGTCAAGCAGGGTTGCGTGTTGTCCGCTAGACTGTTTATAATATATCTGGATAAAGGTCTTCAAAGACTGAATGCGAGATACCGAATAAAGGGGTAAAATGGGTGACCTAGTGGCCACCACCTGCCAACAGCCACTAATCTGAAAACACTAGTCACAGTATGAAAAACGACTGCATGAACAATGGCTTAAATTTGAATGTGAAGAAAACCAAAATTATGGTTATTGAACGGAAAGAGACCAGAACGAATGCAAGAATTATGGTTTTTTAACGATGTGCTGGAGCAAGTGAATGAGTTTTATATCTTGGATGCGCCTTCAGTTAGGATGGGAAATACACCGCTCATATAGAGAGAAGAGTAAATGCAGGGAGTAGAGTGAATGGTGCGATGGGAATGCTATTTGGGAGCCGGCACTTAAGCCAAACGGCGTAGCTGGCCATGTATAACGGAGTGCTTGTCCCAACGCTGTTATATGGCAGTGAGAGTTGGGTATGTAAGAAGGAGAACGAAAGCAATATAAATGCGGTCGAGTTGCAAGCTTTACGGAAGATGTGCGGAGTCACGCTGACCGATCGTATTCGCAACAGCGTAGTAAGAAAGCGAGTAGGTATGAAAGATAGTATCGGTGTAAAGATGAGAAAGGGTATGCTCCGTTGGTTCGGGCATATAGAAACAATGTCAGAAGAAAGAATGACAAAACAGATATACAATGCGAAAGTGGAAGGATGTAGGTACCGGGGAAGACCTAGACTATCTTACCATGACCAAATAGACCGTGTCTTATCTGAAGAGCAAGTCAAGAGTCTCCGTAACCGGCAAACGTGTATGAGACGAACTATGAGAGTAGAGGGGTCTGTAAGGAAAGAATCTGTTGGAACTTTCTGCCTACCAAGCGTGGGAGCTGGCGTGATGATATGGATAGATAGATAGAAATAAAAGGCTTTTTATTTTATTATTATTTATACATATATTAGCTTATTAAACCCAACCACAATCAACACGATAGGGCATATAACATAATCTATGTCGAAGGTGCAGTTGTAACCGAGTTTCGGTTCCATACTCAAGCAAATCTTATTCAGTTATTATTAACCACATTAAGCTTACAGTTCAAACTAAAACGCTTATATGTAGTGTCAAGTATAAATGCACAAGAAAAATGTTTTAGACATGTAGGTACAATATTGTCTTAATATCAAAAATACAAATGTTTCATTAATATAAAAATTGGATCACCAAATCATATGTACATTTAAATATAACATTACATTTTGTCATAATACGGTGTGTGTCATATTGTAATAGATAACCTTATTACGAGGTCGAGTAATATTTATATTATTTCTCTTACTCTTTCTGTATCATTTCGATGTATGAGAGGTCTTTGCCTTTCTTCTTCTCCACGAATGGCATTCGGAAGTGGCGGTAGAGTCTTTGTTATATTCTTGATATTCATAAATACTAAGGTAGTTATCGATGGGTGGTTCACGTCCTTCATCATTGCATCAATAAACAAAACAGTTGTTCCGACAACAACGAGATTACCACTCCCTGCCGCAAATATAACCGAATTATAGTTTAAAGCGAAACAAAGCGCGCCTCGGCACATGTGCAGGCGCCGCGCGTTGTTGCGCAGTTGTCGCAGTGGCAACGCGGTAATTGAATCCAAAGCGCGTGCAAACACAACGCCCCATTCCTCCTCTCCTCCTCTAATCAAATGTAATTAGGTTTTGGTGCGTTCGCTTTGATTGAGCTGTGTGTGGAATTGTATTTGTGAAAGTACAAACTCTACATTGTATGGGTTAAAGGATGGACGAAATGATTTCGGCAATTGGTGCTAAGTAGTCGGTAATGTTGGGCTGGTGGCGATGATGATGACTTACAGCAGGAAATTTCGGGCCGGTAAACATATTTTGTAGTTTCTCACTGGCTGGGACTTTCAAAGTTCAATCTATTAGGTCATTACTTAGGCAACAAGAATTCAATCAAATTGTTTTTGGCAAACGCGTGACCCTTGACTTATTTTTGCATTTTTGTCCAATAAGTAATATTATTGATAGTATTAATAACAGATAAAAAATTTGACAGGACGTGCATACATACCCTTTCGGAGTTAAACAATTTAAATGTATATCATGGTACCCCAGCAAGTTTCTTAAAAAAATATTTCTAAAAAAAAAACATTTAATGTGGCATATTTTTGATATAAGTCAATTAGTTGTGTTTGTAGTAGGACTCAGCAGTCCTTTAGTTACACTTTTGGAAATGGGCTTTAAAGCATATCTATCTATGTATATCATAACGCCAGATCGCTTGCTATCATATCACTGCGTAAATACAACTGTCTACAAGTAACAATATCACGTGAAAACTACATAATACTCCCCTTTCTCGTAGTCACGAATATGTGCAATGTGCATATTAGTGATAAGGTAACACTATAACAGACAGGACACAGGTCGTTTGCCTAGAGTCGGGCCGCCTTACCTCGCCTCGCCTCGTCACGAGTTCGCTTACAATACGCCTAATCACGGCTCGCGGTGCCCACTAATTTAATTTTACCCTCTAAATTCAAACTACCGACACTAATTTGAGTGTGCTAGAGTGACGCAAAGAGGGACAGTGTGATGGACGATTTTAAAGTATGTGTGTATAGAAAAGTATTATATAAATCTCCTGGGGTCGGTATCATAACCACTAATTCTTGTTAAGCTTTAAGGAATAAATTTTAGTAATGTACCTACTTAGATGTAGCCACATTACTCTTTAAATGCAATTTGACCAAGTTTTTCTCAGTTGCTGTGGCAAGAAAAATGCTATGGCTGAATGCCTATTTAGTTCACTTCGGTATTGCTGCAATAGTCAAATATAAAAAAAAAATTAATTGTATACAAGGTGTATCGTAAATAACGCAAGACTTCAGACGCCCCGCTTAGATAATTGCTTTACAAATTCAATACAAAAACCAAATTTGCAAATTATAAAGTTTTTTTACCCTTTTTTAAACACTTTCCACTTCCCATAACCCAATTGACAATGAAACATGTACATACATGCACGTGTATGTGTGCGTATTCAGAAATGCATTTGTAATCTCCGTATTGCTTTGAATCAAGAATAAATTTAGTTTGTTATCGCGCACTGAAGGAGCTACAGCATTTTTTGCAAATTAAAACAAAAAATTAAGATGCATAAAAATAAATGGAATTAATTCAGTCACCGATTCAAAACAAACTACTTTCAAGTCTTGCGTTAATTTTGTTACAGCTTGTAGATAAGCCAACAAAAAACACTAACAACAAAACTATTTTTTACATCTACCAAAGGATCGAAAGGCGGCCTCCACTTTAAAGATCCTAATTGAGACCTCTGATCTAACTTAAATTAAATGTTTAATTCTATTGACTTTTCTCTATAATAATTTGTTTTGCCAAACAATTGTATTATACAACGTATCTTTGTGTTTTTAATTCAGCTTCTGTTGCTCCAACAAATTAATTTCATCGTCATGATATTTGGAAATGTAGATGTACTGATTAACGACTAGCGGCCACCCGCGGCTGTGCACCCGTTTATTAGTACTCGTACTTCAAGTATCATATTTTTATATCTATACATATAATAAACCTGTAAGGAAGTCGTGTCTGTACATGGAATATTTTTAGGAAATAACAACCCAGAGGTATCGTACTATCCATGTAGAAGCCAATTCTACAATTTTTGGCATTCGTGTCTGTTTGTCTGTCGCAGGGTATGAACCGGCATCACGCAAAAACTTTTTTTGATGAAAAAGCGGATTTTGATAAAACTTTGCATACTTCTTCTTCTTCAAATGCCTCTCCATTACTGGAGGTTGGCCGTCAGCTCTACGTATGTGCTTCTTTCTTGAGCCATATGGAACAACTGCTCAACGCTGGCAATTCCGGTCCACAGCATACGGATACCTTAAAATATTGGCTAACGTATTGTATAGTACTTATCCCGGAATATTTTAAGGTTTATTCAGAAAATACAAAAGTAGCAGAAAAGCAAAACATTGAATTTCTAAAAAGACACTTTATTTATAATCTTTTTGATGGATTTCAATGAAATTTTGTGTAATTGTTACCTGCACAAAAGGTCACAATTCTGTATACTTATATTTTCGAAAATCCTAACGGTTTTTGAGGAAAGAAAAAAAAGTCGATTTATCATTCATAGTTCGACAACTACTCTTTCGATGTCCGTGAAACATAGCATGGAGATATTTCATATGACAGACAACATAATTATTATTTATATTTTCAGGAATTCAAACATTTTGTAGGGAAAAGTAAAGCATCTATATCTCTACATACGACACGTAATAAAACTGTAAGGAAGTCATGTCTGTGTATATTTTTTGGAAATAACAACCGACGGATATCATTCTATGGATGTTAAAACAAATTCTACAATTTTTGGCTTTCGTGTCTGTTCGTCTGTCTGTCTATCTGTCCAAGGCTATGACCAAAAACTACTAGGCGTATTTTGATGAAACTGTGTACGCGGATATCTTAAAATGGATAACACATTGAATAGTATTCATTCCGGAAAATCAAAAGGTTATTTCACAAAATACAAAAATAATCGATCCTTTAAATTTCTAAAAAGACACTCTACTCCAAACCTTTTTGATGGATTCCAATGAAATTTTGGATAGTTGTAGCCTGTACTAAGAATCATAATTCTGTATATTCATATTTTCAAAAAATCTAACAGTTTCTGAGGAAATAAAAAAGAGTCACTTTTGATAAATCATTCATTGTTCCAAAACAACTTAAGCTATTAGATTGTCGCGGGATAAACCGCAAAACTTTATAACTGTTTGTTCCAATGTTACGACGTAAACTATGTAATTTTGCCTACACATGAATTCCTCCATCAATTGATATTGGACTCAGGTTCGTCTCCTCACGAAAAACTTTTCAGTAGTTAAAAGCACTCACTGGAAATTGTTCATACACGTTTGATTTTAACACTAAAACATGATTTCTTGCATAAACCGATGATGTATTCAGGATTGTTTCTTCCGGAGAGAACTCTAACGATGAATGGGCCGGGTACGAAACTTTAACGACTGTTAATATCTTACGAGAAGACTAACACAAAATGAACTGACAAAACTTTGCTACACACTTAGCTGGCCATGTACCGTTTTAAGATATTATTACACTCTTTGTCAGGGTAGGTAAAGAAGGTTTAAATCAGAAACATAAATATTAATAAAAAAATATACAAAGATAAACTAATAATCCTTCTTAAAAAGGAAGGTATTGCATGTTTTTTGAGACTGCGTTAGTGGTGTGTGTTGAATAAGATCGTGCTACAGTTTAGTTTATATTTTACAAATACCACCTGTGCGGGCTAAGTGGATCTAAGACTGAACTCGGTAATAGAGATAGTTGATAGAGAAATAAGTCTGGTGGAAGTTGACAAAATATACAATATATTCACACACGGTTTTTCCGGGATGGCCGTTTTTTCTTCATATTAAAATAGCAGAATGCATCTTACTAACACTTTCAAGGTGTTTTAGGTCTCGAAATAATATTTGAGATTCTTTTTATCCCCGAAAGAATCATGGTCCTTGCGACATAGTTGGCTAAACGAATTTAATTGAAACTTTATATGAAGGTGTCGTACATCGTAAAATAAAACAAAACACTTTTTATCTCGAAAAATATATAGCATAGCAATATATACAATAGCATGACTTCTGCGGAATATCTATTATTTCTTCATACTAAAACGGCTGAACGGATTATAACGAAACTTAATATGAAAGAAACCACACAGATATAAAATGAGTAAGTGCAAGAACGTTGATTTTGGGGAAGACCTAGACTATCTTAATATAACCAAATAGAACTTGTCTTATCCGAAGGGCAAGTCAAGAGTCTCCGTAACTGGCGAGTGTGTATAAGACGGACTATGAGAGTGGAGAACGCCAGAAAGGTCTGTAAGAAAAGAACCTGTTGAAAATCTGTACTCTCTGCCTACCCTGCAAGGGATTTAACTTGATGATATTAATTGAAAGATGGTATTAAAGTGTCTTAAGTCGTTAAATAGTAATATGAAATAGGTACTTTGTTCACACACTATACCATGCCAATATTATCCATATAAGTGGTATATAAAATAAATCCGATATGCATCTGGTGGATTTTTACCGGAATGCATGAAGGCTTAAAGATATTTATAATATTTAGGCTAAAAAGCCCGGCAATCCTTCAATTACCCTCTTCCTCTTCACAGGTGACTGGATACCTGGGGACCTGTTGAAATTGCTCTACAACAAAAATTTACTAATTTTTAAATTTCTATCTATCTATCTATCTATAACCTCACGCCAGATCCCTTGCGGGGTAGGCAGAGAGTACAGAGTTCCAACAGGTTCTTTCCTTACATACCTCTCTGGCTTCCTCGACTCTCAAAGTTCGTCTCATACACGCTCGCCGGTTACGGAGACTCTTGACTTTTCCATCAGATAAGACTCGGTTTATTTGGTCGTGGTAAGATAGTCTAGGTCTTCCCCGGTACCTGCATTCTTTCACTTTCACATTGTATATCTGTTTTGTCATTCTTTCCTGTGGCATTCTTTCTATATGCCCGAACCAACGGAGCCTGCCCTTTCTCATCTTTATACCGATACTATCTTTCATACCTACTCGCTGACTTACTATGCTGTTGCTAATGCGGTCGGTCAGCTTCACTCCGCACATCTTCCGCAGAGCTCGCATTTCTACCGCATTTATCCTACTTTCATTCTCCTTCTTACATACCCAGCTCTCGCTACCATATAACAGAGTTGGGACAAGAACTCCGTTATGTATGGTCAGCTGCGCCTTATGGCTAAAGTGCCGGCTCCCGAGTAGCTTTCCCATCGCACCATTCACTCTGTTCCCTGCACTCACTCTTCTCTCTATGTCGGCGGTGTATTTTCCATCCTTACTGAAGGCGCATCCAAGATATACAAACTCATTCACTTGCTCCAGCACATCGTTACCAACCACAATCCTTACATTCGTTCTGGTTTCTTCCCTTTCAAAAACCATAATCTTGGTTTTTTTTACATTCAAGTGTAAGCCATTGATCATGCAGTCGTCTTTCATACCTGTGACTAGTGTTTGCAGATCAGTGGCTGTAGGCGCTATTAAAACCGCGTCATCTGCATAAAGTAGATGGTTTACCGACTTAGTGGTACACCCATTTGTACACCTTCATTCATCGCTTTCAGTCTTTGAAGACTTTTGTCCAGATATATTATAAACAGTCTAGCGGACAACACGCAACCCTGCTTGACGCCGATTTTAACGTCAAACCAGGGTGACCTGTTACCACCCACCCGTACGCATGCCTTGCAGTCCACAAAAGTGGACTGGACGGCTCGCAACAGAGTGCCATCTATACCATACTCTGGCAAAATGTCCCAAAGTCTCTTTCCGTACACCTTGGCTGCCAAGCTGATCAAACTGATAGCTCTGTAATTGGCGCAGTCATATTGTGAACCCTTGCCTTTATACAAGGGTATTATGACTGCGCGGCGCCAATCTGTAGAGACTCTACCGGTCCTCCAGCAAAGGTTTGCAAGTGCCCGGAAAGCGTCCCGGACGCAAGTTCCACCATATTTGATCATCTCGGCAGATATCATGTCTACTCCCGCAGCTTTACCGTTTTTCATACTTCCTATCGCTCATGCAACTTCTTCCATAGTGATGTCCTCCGTTGATTCTGGTGCCGCAATCTCGCCTTTGGGCACGTCTGCGGCATCAGCATCCGGGTCATCTCCATACATTTCTCCAAAATATTCACTCCACCGGTTTAGCACAGCTTGTGTGTCTGCAAGAATGTCACCATCTTTAGATTTTATCCTTTCCATTCTGGAGCCTGACGAATCACCTCGAGCCTTTCTCACCTTGCTCCAAAAGAGTTTGGTGTTGTTCTCGAAGTTCTTCGCCAGCCTCTCCTCCTCAATCATACTGGCTCTTTCACGCTTTTCTTTCACTAAAGTTTTAGTGGCATTCTTGCATTGCCGGTATATTTCTTTCCTCATCTCTGTCATAATGGCATTTAGGTTCAAAGAAGATACATAGTCCTGCCACGCTTTCTTCTTACTTTCTACGGAGCTTTGCAACTCCGCATCCCAACATGCATCACCTTTTGCTGTAATATGCTTCTTTGAGCAACCACATACTTCTTTCGCGGATTCCACCAAACTTTCTTTCAGGCTATTCCAGCATTCATCTACATTTGAGTCCGAAGAGCCTGCTGTCAAAAGCTTGTCCCGGACTCTGTCTTCATACATTCTCCTCACGCTCTCATCTTGCAACTTTTCAACCTTTATTCTTTCAAGGTCTCCGAAGTGGATACGCTCTCGCCAGTGCCTCCACTTCCTGAACAGACCACTAAACCGCGCAACTACGAGATAGTGGTCTGATTCCAGGGTAGGGCCTCTATACGCACGCGTATCTTGTAGTTTGCTTCGGAGACGGTTATCAACCAGGATCAGATCTATCATGCTTTTTTGTTCATTCCTTCTCCACGTATAAATATGTATTTCCTTATGCTGGAATATCGTATTAGACACAAGGAGACCCCTTTCCAAACAAACATCTACAATGAGCTTACCTGCATCGTTCACTCTCTTATCACCATAAGGACCCAGAGCAGCGTCGCAAGTTTGCCGTCTGGTTCCTACCCATCCGTTCAGATCGCCACACAGAATCACCTTTTCGTTAGCCTCAGCCAAATCCAGAACTTCCCTGACATTATCCCAAAACTTCTCAAGGTCCTGGGGTGTCGACGAGCTTACGGGAGCATATGCTGCCACCAAAAATACTCTAGTGACACCCAGTTTTAAACGAACCCAGAGAAGACTTGCATTGCACAGGCCATAATCTCTCACTCCAGAGGCCAGGCGACTGGACAGCAAGATACCCACCCCCATGCTGGCACGACTGCTCTGCGGTATCCCAGACCACAGAGCCATCGTTCCATCAGGAAGATCACAGGTTTCACTGCCCTTCTGCTTAGTCTCTGTTACACACAGAGCATCCAGGCGTCTCTCTTTCATCACATCAATCACCTCATGCATCTTATCTTCCATACCACCTCTTACATTCCAAGTGCCTATTCGGCACTCTGTACCCCACGACTCGCCAGTTCGGGCCCGGCGTGATGGCCCCCATCGCCGCTTCCACCTATATTCGTACCGACGGGGGCGGGCCGGTACGCGTCGCCTCGGGGGGACGCCCTAGCCCGCACTGCGGTACGTCTTCGGTCCAAGATTGCAGCCATAATGACTGGCAGGGGTCGCGACGAGCACGCTCTTGGACAGACCCCCAATTTTAAATTATTTTTTAAATTGATTTTATAAATACTTTTGCAAAAAAAGATGACTTGGTTTAACCGATAAAACGTATACTTACTTTGTCAAATATTCGCCGGTTCGCTTCCCGAAATAAGAATATTGATATAATTGTGAGTTTGAAATAAAGAATATATTTTAAGTGCATAAGGGCACAATAAAAATATGTTTGTTTGTGCGTGCTAATATCCAGAACGGAGGAACCGATTTTAAATAGACTATCACTGGAAAATGGAAAAATTTTCAGAGATTGTTTAAGACTACTTTTTAGCCCGGAAAATGCAAGATTTCTGGGGAATAGTATTTTTTTTTCTCCATATTAACACGACTAAACGGATTTAAAATGTATCTCTTATGTATTGGAATAATGCAATCCAAAAAAGTCACCTACCTATGTCAAATTACAAAAGAAACGCGTGCGAAGCCGCGGGTTACGGATAGTATTAAAAAATGAATATACTAAGTTTCGTATCCAGACCGTGTAATCACAATTTCAGGTAAGTGCTTTTAACCACTAAAGAGTTTCTCGTGAGGAGATGAACCTGAGTCCAATGTCAGTTCATGGAGGAATTTATGTGTAGGCAAAATCACAGATTTTAACGTAAAAAGTAAAATTTATTATTTTAAGTTAGGATATAAGTTATTACTAAACCAAATTTCATTGACATACAGACAGATAATAATTCCAATTAAAATTTACAAAAAATATTTAATATCATGTTCAAAACATTATTTATTTGTATAGGCCAATACGAGAACACTTACACCTACCACCGGATCGAAACGCGGCCTCCACAGGGATGATCCGGCGAGAAACTCAGCGGGCTAGTCTTTTAACTTAATTTGTTTGGCCTTTCTGATAACTATATTTTTAAAAATTGTGTTATACAGTATTGTTTAATTTTGCTGATTGAGGAGCTGTTCAAACCCAATCTGTTTTATCATCAAAATAATCAGAAATTTTGTAATACCCTTTCTTACATAGTCTAGTTTTGATTGCCTTTTTAATCTTATTGATAAGCATGTTTCGGATATCTGTGAGTAATTTGTTGTAGAAGCCTACACATTTCCCTATGAAACAATAATTCTGTGGAGACGAGTAGAATGTACAATAAGATCATCTTTGTTCCGTGATGAATGCCGCTATATTTTTTAAAGTTATTGATATTCTTTTTAAAGATAAAAGCAAGAAGATTTTCATATAAAAATTGTGAGGCAACAGTTAAATTTTTTATTTTTTCTAAAATGTACTTATAGATTTATTTATAGAGATATTCATACGCTGGTTTCGGATCTTTGGGTAATTTGTTGTAAAAGCAAATAGACAAAAAAATTTACGTACCTATAACAATCAGGGATGTCAAGGGATAGTTAATTTCAAGGTGTGTGCTGGCAACTCCGGAAGCAGAAGATTCTCTTCTCTTCTCTATACCTAACGTAATCATTACAATATGAAAGAAAAATTGGAACACATCTTGATTAGAAACTAAACCGTCAATTTTAAACAAACAACCGGGCGTGTATGTCACAGATTATGAAATGGACCGCCAATAATATAGCAATACAAATCCGTTTCTGCGTTAATGGCACTCGACTTCATAATAGTAAATCTCGTATATTTATACCCCTGTCTTTATGACAGAGGCGAAACTGTCGCTATTGACTCCGCGACGGGGCGCACCCGGCCGGCAAATAATAACAAACAATACGGAACAACATCGGCGTTTAGCGACGCTCCGGCGCCCCGACATCAATTCACAGCAATAAACGTGCAGTGCACCCGTCGGCGACATACGCTCCCGCGCCAAATAATAACCGCACATACATATGTAGTGGCCCGGCGCCCCCCGAGCCCCGCCGCCTCGTCGTCCCCAAACAATGCGCTCGCCACCTATCAAAATCTTCGTAACAAATTTCTTAAGGGTCCCATTGACTACGGCGTATAATAGATCCCTGGTGGCCGCATTGTCGACATAGCGACTTCAGCTGACTGATATTCGCTTTTTATGACACTTTTTCTGACGAGCCCGGGGCGAGCGAGCTACTCGTGTATAATGACGTTGTTTGATTGTATTTAACGCGTCATTTAGAAGGGTTTGTTTGTTCTGCGTTTTGGGCGAAATTATGTAAATGAGATGTTCCGTTTTGTCACCCGGAGACGTTTGGGAGCTAGTCGTCCAACCGTGCGTTTATGGAATTGGGTTTTATTAAATGACACATTTTAACCGTCACTGATACTCAATAAAGGTTGACAAAAGGGTCAACAACGGCTGGATTCAGATGGAGTTTATGAATTGTTTGGCTTTTGACAGCATGAGAAGCGTTCGCAACGCGCATTGTGCGGTGATCCGGCGGGCGTGACGGGGGTTCGGGTTTGTAACCGCGAATCACTCGTGTAATAATGAAAACATAAAACCAAAGTTGTTGTGAATATTGTAACTTTTTTAAGACAGTAAATAAGGTTTGTTATAAATTATACACAAAATATAATTTGAAACTATAAACTTTGCATACCCATAAAATACGAAAAGCAAAATGTACGTTATACATATAGGTACCTATGTATGCGAGTCTATAAGGTTGATATCTGGCTTGTAGTTCTTAAAATCCACAAAGACGGCATTAATCATCTTATCAGTCAAGCAATCAGTGCATATTTGCATTGTAAGCAATTAGGATAGCGCGTTTTCGAGGATTGAATGATCTATACTGCTGTATCCCATAATATAGAGCGTATTTATAGTCCAGTGCCTAACGTCCTCATAATTAATGGCCAACCAAAATGCCAACTTCTCGTTTTTAAATTAGACGTGTTTTAAAAAATAATCAAGGTGCTCACAGCACTTCCACTTTCTAAACCCACTTACTTATACGGGCAAAAAATTTCATCTACCTCATATTTCACATCATCTATCCGAATTTAACAATAAACCGAAACGTGTGAATAATAAACCAAAACGCTGACTTTATAATCCACAAATAAAACGTAATGCGGCGCTCGGGCGCGGCCGGCGAGCTGTGGCGAGACGCGAGAGACGGGCGTGACAGGCGTGATCGCGGACACTCGTCCCGGCATTGTCCCGCCGGGGCCAAACTGTCTCGCATTGTCCCGCTTCCGACTATTATCCAGGAATGAGAGGCCTAAAGGTGGCATCACGGCGCCTGCCTATGCCATTGTTACGGGCTTACGTTTGCAAATCCGATTTATATTTGAATATAATTGACTTTCGGCCTCGTATCAGGTACCGAGAGCCTGTATCTCATTGTGTACGGCTGATCTCAATGGTATATTTATCGAGTGAACATGATAAATGTATTTGGGAGATTAAGTGTTGGGGTGCGGCTCGGGCTGGGCGCGATCCAAGAGGTTTAAGGAATGGCATTCGGAAGCTTAAGACCGGCGGGTGTGCGGTCTCGAAACTACTCTATGCTTCGTACAAATCAAAAGTAACGTTAGTGCGTACACAGTAACAGATTAGAAGAACAATAGGCTAGCTTATACTAAACTTATATCAGGGAATACACGTTGATTTGATTGCAATGCAGTGCTAGACGAAAAAAAAGGTTAAGTAATGTTTCCAAGTTGAAATGAAAAACATTATATTTGGAACTGTAATTTAACCGACTGTAACGAAATAATACTGTTATACGAACAACAATGCCCAGCAAACG
This sequence comes from Phalera bucephala, assembly GCA_905147815.2. NCBI lineage: Eukaryota > Metazoa > Arthropoda > Insecta > Lepidoptera > Notodontidae > Phalera > Phalera bucephala. The sequence continues at coordinate 930,745 of LR990609.1, read as the reverse complement.
AGGTTCAGTGCCATTTTTCCGCAACAGTGCTTATCCCGACGTCGTCTGAATTCAAATGTCTTATTTCGGCTCGTTTCATATTCAAACAGGAAACAATTTTTGATGCGCACTGGGAAATCTCGCGGAGATTGAAGGCGATTTATTCAAAATATTTGTGCTACAACTCTTTATTGGCAACATAGTAGCATACGGCCGCCCTCTACCGATCCCGACCGATACTTTACTTGTTTGTTTTCGCTTCGTGCATCGCCCGAGAGGGTTCCCCGATTTCCTTAACTTTTTTTCATCGATCATCGAAAGTCAAAGCTCAAAAGTGTGTTCAAAAATCAACTGGCTAACAAAAAATCATTGGAAATAAATGATGTGTGCACGTCAGCGATGCGCACCGTATCTCGGAGATATCTGGTGGGCAGACAAAGCGTCGGCAAGAATGGCGCAGCGGGGGCCGGCCGCAGGATAATGGAGAGAGTTTCACACCATTCACGCGTCGCCCTCGAGTTTTTTCACTGTGACGGGGGTCACGGCGACCATCCGTCATCGGAGGAGACAACCACCAACGAATATAGGTATGCAAATGCAAATGTGACGTTATCCACGCGACTATCTCCTAATATCGTTTCTTCCACGAAGTGCGTAGGCCTGATGTTTGTTTAGTCGATGGATGCTAAAATGTGCTCGTCTCTCGGAGCTTTGCATTGTTGCTCGATATTTGTAGCGTTGAGCAGCTTGACTATGGCACCGTAAGCTCTATTCCCTTATTTCAAGGCTGCAAGTCGAGGCGCTGGGAGCACGGAGAGCGGTAGGAAGGAGCCGGCCGTCGACAGCGGGGCGGGGCTGGGCGTGGCGAGCGCGCCGGTGCCTTCTAGCTCTGTGACGTCATGAACAGAGCGCGCGTGTGTGCGGGGAGCCGCACAGTGACGTCACTCAGCAGCACGTAACAAGCGACGTGAAAAACGAAATGAAGCGTTATCATTAATGTATCTAAACATAGAACGCTATGTTACCACAGCTGAGTTCATTACTCTGTAACGCCAAGATATTGTGCATTCGACTTTACTTCATCGATGATTTATAGTATCTTTAGTATACTATACTATTATCTTTAAACCTTATTTATTGTATATACAGCGCGTCCAGCAAAGATCACTATGAACTATGGTAAAAGATAGCCAGGCACAAGTAGTAGAAAAACTAGACTAAATCATAGTTTTTTTTTGTCATAAAATTGAAGTAATGTTATTTATTAGTATCAACCACTTTATGATCTACAGGTACCAGAAGTACCTATATATTAAAATATTAATTTTATGAAAGAAAACAAGAGATAAATTTTCTATCAATGTATATAATCACGCTAAACCCCTTGCAGTTGCTAGAGGGTATTTTTTGTATTAAATACTTTTAAATTTTGGGAATACATTTATGCAACTTAAAAACCATGAGGTTTCGTTGAACATATAATTAAGTTAAGGCAAAGCGGTAGATCCAGGCAGAGATGGCGTGAGAAATTGGACACCTTTTTGAAAGACTGGCCCAATATAGCAAAAAAAAACAGAGATAAGAGGAAAAGGAGAGGAAGGCCTTTGCCAGCATGGGACAATAGCTCTCACTAATATTAATGCCTAAATATTATTAGGTTAAGTTAAGCAGTGATGGCCGCAAGCAGTAATGGTTAGACCGTTGGACTTGACACGCACCTCTGTCTTTTCTAAAGCATGTGCGTATTAAAAATTAACTACCATTTGCTTTAACGGTGAAGGAAAACACGTTGACGAAACCTGCATGCCTAAGAGCTTCTCGAAGGTGAGCGAAGTTCGCCAACTCGCACTGGGCCAGCGTGGAGGACTATGGCCTTAAACCTCTCAGTTTGAGAGGAAGCCCGTGCCCAACAGTGGGACAGTTTCTTAAAAGGGCTAATGTTATTTATTATTGTTTTATATATTTAGATTTTTATTAAGTTATTCTAATTAGTCTTTATAACAGCTATCAAGTCCCACGGTATGTCGTGACACCTTACAACTACAAACTTTCGTTTACCATAAAAATAACGAAGACAATATAGTAGAATGTTACTAAAGTAATATTTGCGGTATAGGTTCCCGTAAATATTCTGGCGTAATTATCTAAATAGATAGATGAAGTAATTTTCGTCTTCTAGTAACGCAATCAATATTATTTAAAAACGATAATAAATAAATAACATTTAGATACATTTCATACTCAATGCGGACCAGATTTATACAATAGCTCAAGGGGTCTCTGTAAATCGATAATTTCAATAATTCATACCTTGATGTAAGTTGATGTATCTCAGTGATTCATAGCATCTGATCTGTATTCACGCTACATTGTACGTTTAATTGGACACGCAGCAGATAAGCAGCTACTTCTGCGACAGAAATAAACCCTATTAAGTATGTTTAATTGAACACACAGTAGATAAACAGGTACTTTTGCGACCGGAATATACATATGTTAAGAAACAAAGGTAAGGCGAGGTAGAGCCGGAGCACGGCGCAGCTCTTCGTCGGAGCCGAGCGGTGTAGCAAGCGCAGCTTTCGACAGCCAAATGTCATTATTTTTTTATCACCATTGGAACAAGTATAAAATCAATAGGCGCCATGGGGCCCGCGCCGTACTCTATGAAATCTATCACAAATGTAAAACGTTCCCACATACCTCAATCAGTGTTACGAAACGTCCCGGCTCTCGTTAATACTCCGGCGCTCCAATGGCGGGCTATCACAACATATTAAGTAATAAACAGTCCATAAACGCGAGAGCAGGCATACGGCGCCGCGCACGGCGTACGACGCTAATTACAAACAATTAGACGCCATGTTGCCGCACCCCGCCGCCCCGCGCCCTGCCGCCCGCCCGCGTCCGCGCCCGCGCCCCGCCGCGCCGGCGCGCGCGCATCTCGTTATTACCCTATTTATTGCATATTGGAAACAAAAAACGCATCGCCCGAAAGGCTATTATAGTTTTTGGACTCAAATCTCAAGTGGTCGTTTAGCCTCGGAACACAAGTCAAACTGTACGGTCACAGAGATAACTTTTTTTACGTCCAGAGTTCCACTTTATTATGATCTCATCAAATTTTATTTATGCACCGATTTGATGAAATCGATTCGTCTTTTCTTTTCGGTGTATTAATTACTTTCCGGTATTGTAGCAACGTCGTGAGCTTATCAATAATATCTCGTTTCTAGGCCGGCCCGGCCTCGGTGTCCTCGGAGCTCGACCGCTCTACATAAATTTTTTAACAACTAATAATTTATGACCCTATTTAAAATGTATTAGCATAAATAACAGATGTCTGATGTCCGTTTATTTATATCCATCAAAATTATCTATCGAAAATAGCGTATCGTTTAATAGGGCAATACGAGGTGAACAAAGTTCAGAGTTTTTCTATTGCAGTCGCGCGTCTTCTCATTGTTTCATTAGGGGTATAAGGAGGTTTAGTTGGTCTATCTGCATGGAGACAAGCGGTTCGAGGGTGCGTGCTGTGAAGGTTAGATATTCTGGACCAGCTGGCGTCGGAGCGCAATGAGTATCACAAAATGGGCCCATTAACTGTAATAAAGATCCGTATTTGGATGTTTTTTGCTCAATTACGCTTAACAGTTGCCTTGTTGCCCATAGAAAACATATTATGTTGAATATATTACGAATGCACCATCATCGTCAAAGGGATGATCATAAATGTCTGAAACACGGTTTTCAAATAAAATCAATTTATTTGTGGAAATGGCTTAAATAGAATATCAAAATGATTATAGGCAAAGTTTGTTTGTACGCCATTACACAAGCAAGTATTATAAGGTCGAATGCAGCAGTCACTTAGTAACATTGTAGAATACAATATCTTTATTTAGAATATCCATGTGTTATAAACAACATTTTTGTTATGAAGCATTAAGGCACAATTATTCATCTGTCGTGGCCGCAATGTATTTTGTCTGACAATATGGATAATTAGAAATCACCTATCGTATAGCAACCATATTATTTCAAACAACTAAGAGCGACAAAAATTATAATACATAAACAATAAACACAAAATATCACATAGACGTGTTGTTGTTAATATATAAATATGAAAAAATAATATCTCAGTACATGCTGCAATGATTCACGTACCCATAGAGAATTGAACGCGTTATGACTGTCTCGTTTTGGTCTAGTAGCGTTTTGGCGATCACGAGCTTCTCGGCTTGGAATCACGTCGGACAGGGCTCTTTCTATCGAAAAGTTCTCAATAACAATTTGGAGTTTGAAATGATGCCCGCTATAATTTGCCCGGAATAGGCTCGCCCTCTATTTACACTGATAGGGACCTAATAACGGCGATGTAGGTGTACACGGTACACTTCTGGCACCCCCACATTAGGAATATTGTGACGTGACTGACACCCTTGAGAAATATAGTGAGTTCCTCCTTTAGGATCAATACTATCTGAATTCGACTCCGTGTCGGTCGATACAAAAAATTAAAACATACGAACAAATAAAAAAATAACAGTTACTTGAAAACGGCTACAGACTATCGTCCGGTAGAGGTAAAATATATAATCGAAATCTTGAATTTAAACCAAGGAAATATGTATAATTTCAGTGGAAATATGTATGTGTCACTTAGATTCACCACCATGCTAAATTTTGCATCCCAGTGTCTCTGAGAAAAACGGTTTAGGCAGACTAAAACATGGACGGACGCACCGTTTTAACTGCTTTTAAAAATTCAGGTTATTAATTGCTTATATCTTAGTACATACTTCAAAATACTATTTTCTACTTCAATATCAATGTGTACTACTGCTTATTACAAAGTGACTAGGGAATATCTTCTGAAAAGTCAGTCAACTATCACACTATATGCTCGGAAACGATAAATGTCAAAAAACCAGTGCGAATAGTTGGAACAGGCGTAATAAATCATTCATTACGGCAAAAATCCTTTAAAAATCTGTTGTTATTATTTTTATTCACTATCAGGTATTCAATATCATGCCGCCGTTTAAAATTATATTTACCGATTGATTCTTTTTCACACATCGTTGTTGCCTGTATCAGACTGATTGATCCGCGGCTGAGACCGCGTGCCGCTTACTAATCAGATTATGTAGATGTCCGCTATCCAAAATAATTCCTATAAAAATAATTCTAGTACTTTTTGCGTGATAACCAAATAAATAAAAATATGTTGTGTTTGGGGATAAATCTAAATAGTTTTGTTTTAAATTTTACATTAAATTTTACACGTTTAATAAAACAAGAGTGTTTCGTCCCTGCTTAATAGAAGAGTTAATAGAGATGTAGGTGCTTATGTGAACTCCATGTGAATAGGCACTTTTCGTTCAAATTAGCTTGTCCGTAATCTTCTCATCTGCTGCAACCGCGCGCCGAACTCTCATTTGTGTTACAAATTCAAATGAATCTTATCACGCGCTCGCCACCGTGAATTTTCTTATGTTATGGTGTGTACATGCGCAGTACAATGTTATACATTCAAATTAACTTACAATATAAGTAAATTTCGCTCATGTAGTAGGTACCTATCTATTTATATATATAATACACACACATATGTGTACAATGTTTTTGGCAATGACGTCAAACCTGAGAATCCTGCATTATTCTAAATTAACATTTATTTTGGACAGTCCATACAATCTTAGATATCATGATAAGTAGGTACAATTTAGACAGACATAATAATCTACCCACTGTGGGCAGGCAAGAAACCGTTTGAATTTAAATGATTTTAGTACAGTAGCTACTACCTACCTATAAATTAACTATGCACGTTACCTCTTCGAAACACGTTGCCTAGTTATTAATTTCTATTATTTTATTTAAAGAGTGCCTATTAACTGTAACAAATGGATGCATAAATAAATATTATCTGAGATCATACATCCACAATAAACTTATATATATGCCAAGGTGATGTAATGTTAACGTACCTTAAAAATAAGGTAGTTAAAGGTAGTTTTGCACTACGAGTCCATTAAGTAGCAAGAAGTAAACGAGTAGCAGTGCTTAGATACGAGCGAGGTGTGCCGCAGCGCCGTCGCCCGGGCTGGTGGCGGCGCGGGCGCCGAGCGCGCCCGCCACATTACAACTGTCATATAACTCACCCGTTAATAGGAGCGGCACTCCTTGTGCCAACTATTAAATACTATTCACATTTTACGATAATGCCCGATGCCCAACAAACTCTTATTGACGTATAAATTCCGAGCTTTTTTTCTTTCGGCCGAAGGCGCCAGTTGTTTCTCGATATTAATAACGCTATGCTAGTTCTGTTTTTCGGGTTTAATTACGTCCAGGCCGATGATAGCCGAGCCGAGCTGAACGGCCGGAGAGTAGTAAATTAAACGGTCGGCGAGCCCCTTTTAATATTCATAGCGTTATCAAACAAAATTTTAAACTAATTAAAAGTTGTTTTAATAATTCCGTGGTTATGAATAAGAGCGCCTGAGGCGACCGGTTCGATTTGTTTGCATTCTGTAGCGCGACAGGAAATTGCCTACGTGCGCCCGCGCCGCAATATATCAGTCTGCGGCCGTCTTTACTTGTTCATACAAACTTAATCCGAGGTCGGCGACCTCACTCGCGTTTTTAATCGCCATGTGATCCTTCCGTGCTTCGTGCAAACTAAATCAGTTCGAATCGCGCGTCTTTTGGTAGCAAACTAGTGCACCATCAAACCTTCACCTTCAAACCTAACCTAACGCGTTGACTATTAATCTTACAGTGAATAACGACCACAATGGCTATGGTCCGTGTGTTTCACATGTAATATGTGTAGCTTGCGCCAGAATTGCACAACAATTGTGTGGTGAGGGGCGGGCGGAGCGGCGCGGGCGCGGTGCAGGTGCCAACGTGTGGTACATCATGATAGTGAGGCAAACGTGCAATATCGACGGCGACGACAGACACTGAGATAAAGAGGCACTCTGCGCGACGATCCCTGGTCGTTACCTTTTACATAATTAGTAAAAAACCTATGTTTCTATACAACAAAAAGCCACTTCAGTCTAGTGAGTAAAACAACCAATAAATAAATTGCATTGATTTTTTACGAACAAGATTTACAATTAGGTATATCCAAATAATCGAGTGAACACACTTATAGGTATCACCCCGTATAATATGCATGTACATAGTACCTAATTGACCTAATTATGTTACGTACCGTTACGCATATACTATATGTTAAAATAAATACCAGCGTAAGGGATTCTTAAATATTGGTAGATATGGTATGTTAATTGCCATCCATAATGTTTGTGCCTTATTTTTTCGAGCGCAGTTCGCCCTCGCCGCTTTGGCGGACGCCACGAGTCTGGTCCTACGACCCTCGCCTCCATATCCGCCAGGATGTCGAGCGGCGGAAAGCGCGCCAAGAGTGTTGCCGCCTCAAAGGATATGGTACGGTATCCTCGTGCGATGCGGATGGCCATCTTGCGCTGCAGGCTCTGGATCTTCATCCTGCTGCGCCGAACGCCCGTCAGTTGGTGTGACCACACGAGCGCCCCATAGAGGGCCACCAATCGCACGACCCTATATATTTTTATGCTCACCTTTTTATATTTTTATGCTCAGATAGATAGATATTTAATTCCTCCGTCGCTAATCTAATTTGCGAGTTCCTTGACGCGTTTGTTTGAAATATAGTTTGCGCTCAGCGCATTTATTTGATTCCGCCGTCTCGGATATGTTTATAGCGGGCATAAAATATACATCTGCGTTTTTGTTTCAGTATAGCAACATTGTTTAAATTATTTGAAAGTTGATTTTCAACAGCTGTTCTGTGATATTATTTTATTTTCTAAATGTAATGCTGATAGGTTTAAAATTCATGAATCGGAATCACTTAATCGGTATTAGAGTCGGGAAACTTTGATATTCATTATGGAATAAATGTCGCGCCATACGTGTCACTGGTGACATCTGGTGAAGTCAAACCAAGTTGGGCGACGTCGCGGGACCGGTTCCTTCTTCTTCTTTAAGTTATGTCTTCACACTAATTTTAATTGTATTTTGCCGGTGTCCAGTATGATATATAATCGTATTTGTTTAAATTAATTCAACTCCCCGATGAGATTGATGACAACGATGATAATGAAATTAATGAAGTATATATACCCTGGATAGTATAGCGGTGGATACTTTACATACCAATTGCGACGGCCGTTTTGAGGGAACTCAAAAAGGCACGTTTTATCACTTTGTTACAATTACCTTTACTCATGCACATATAGGAACACATAATGGTTAATATTCCACCAACATTACACATTATTAGTCATAAATAACACAAGTTTTGGAAACTAAAACAATTTGACAACATCACTCTTCGACTTCCCGCCAATAAAAACCGACCGGGTTCTAGTCACCGCGTCGCTTCTGTCGGTTCGGAAACCGATCAGAAGTCTCAGAGTGTAGACATGTATTGCGTAACTATATGGAACGAACAATGTATGAAACCTTTTCGGGTGATGTGCTGCAACCGACTTTTGTCGACTTCTCAAGCGGCACGTGTTGCGGGACATATGCCCCTAATAAATACGAGGGTTCAAAGAAACAATTTTCATTAAAAAAGACATTTTTAAAATAAGCTTTTATACAAAAAACAATTGTCTATACTACAATTTACATGTTCCTATGGCCACCTTTCCACTCCATTACCAGACCAGTTCCATAGTACCATATTATTGCATTGCCACTGAACTTACATACGTATGCCAAATTTCAGTTCATTCGGATACCCGCAAATGCTTGAAAAATGCATCACAAAATTTGAACCGGAGAGGCAGACAGATATACGAACATTGCAAGTTAAATAAAAGCTTGTAACAATAATATGCTTTACAATTCTAGGAAGATTTTTGTCGATAGCTATTAACAGTCGATAGAGCAATAGTGCGGGCGTGCGCACGAGTGTTCGGCGTCAATCACAGCGGGACGTCTCGCGCGGCCTCCCACACCTGCGCGCACGCCACCCAGAGCATCGTCCCGAACCGAACTCTTTCATTACAATCATTAAGCCACGCATCGGTGTCGAAGTGCATCTTATCGCAGAAACATATCTTTACGTTTAAATTAGAATTGATCGCCACTTAATTCGGCACTTTCACGCTCATAAGGGCAGGTACATAAACATGGAATATGGCTTTACAAACCTCGCCTTCAGTCAAATATTGCAAAAGTATAGTATCGTAGTTTAATTTCGTGTCACACGACCATTATACCCACTCCGGGAGGCTTATTATCTTTTCTATTCGTAAGTGATCAACAGGTGGTCTAGATCTCCGTACCGCTTATCCAGGTGATCCATTAAAGTCAAAGCAATGCCCCACACTGTAATGGTAATTATGACTGGTTTTTGTAGCGCACTTTGCATTGTAAATAAAATATATGGTGCACCTGCTGAGCTGCATCGTTTTGATCCAATTTGACGATAGTTGTATCTGTGTCTTTTTATAAAGATTAAAAAAGCATTAACGTGGACAATATATACATGAATAGATACCTAAACAGTATAATATACTGCTAGATATTATCGAAGTAGGTCGCATATTTTAGCTACATATCGCGAAATTTATCACTACATATCGCGCTAGTTTCTGAAAACTAAACACGAAACATTTGAAGTGTTGGGCCGTACCTCGAATTTTTCTAATTTCTTTAATATCGTTGTCATTGTATCGGGAACTGCATCACTGCCCGAAATCACTGCCCAATTAGAGAGTATAGCACGAACAAAATTACGTTAGCGTAATGCCATGCTTTCGAAATACAAATTTATTAGTACTTTTTCCTTTCCACATATAAATTGCGTAGTAGGGTAGTGCAGTTAGACAATAAAGCATGGTCCGGAATCTACATGTCGAATTCCAAATATACGGTTACGTCACTGCAACATCTTATGTCGTCACACTGTGTTGTCTCTGAGGTTTCATCCCCATCCTTTAGGTACGTTGTACGTTGTGAGCTATTATTTTTAATATTCAGACTCTGTCACTCCACACTCAAACCAACTCCGCCACGAGTTGCGGTCTTTAATAGTCGGTAAAACTATAATTAACGGTGAAGGAAAACATCGTGAGGAAACCTGCATGCCTAAGAGTTTCTCGAAGGTATGTGAAGTTCGCCAACCCGCACTAGGCAAGCGTGGTGGACTATGGCCTAAACCCTCTCAGTTTGAGAGAAGGCCCTTGCCCAGCAGTGGGACAGTTTCTTAACAGGGCTAATATTATTGTTATTTATAAAACTATAATCGGCGCCTACTCTTTGATTGGGAAGTTTAGGTACACCGACACTGATCGCCAATGTGCGATAGAAGATGTCATCGCTGAGATGAATCTTTCCATCCTTAACACGCCCGAAGCACCACCGACCTTTGGCAGACTTATGGGCGAGTCTTTTATTGACGTCACACTTCCAAGTGTAGATGTCCAATTGGATATGTGGCGCGTCTCACCCGACGCGCCTTGTAGTGATCATCTTCTGATTGTCTACGAATTTGTCCCGAGAATAATACAAGATCCTCCTTACCAGATTCATAATTATAGATACAAATGTAAATGAGGGAGTTTTTTAATACAATTTTTTCGTCGTGTATCGGAGATTATACTCCCCAAGAATTTTCCGCGGACGGAAGTGCAGCGACAATGTCGGGTTCTTTAATATATTGTGCCGATGTAGCTTTAAGCTCAATTTCTCACCGGACATGGCAATTTTAAGAGTAAAGTATTCTCTTTTAAACTGGTCCCTTCACTGCTGTCAGTGTTCTCCGTCTTACTGCGAGTATGAATTGTTCATACTCGCAGTAAGACACCACGGGAGTAGGAGTGAGTTGGGAGTGCAGTCTCTGACACAACGAGCGTGCCATTTGCTAAACAGCCTGCAAAATACGTCTGGGGTAAACTACTACACGGATCTTGTAGAAACTCGGGATTATTTCCGTGCGTTCAAGCGTTTTATCCATACCTATTACTTTTCAGTAATAGGTATGTCTATCAAACATGAGGCTCACAAATAGGTCCTGTTAATATTTTTTTCGTATCCGTGGTGCTTTACACCAGGGTTTATCCTAGTTGTAGTCTCCCGCTTTGCAAAGGAGGGAAGTGGAATTTTATTTTTCCTGCTCCTCCTGTTTTTCTTTCTAATTAAATTTGTTGCGGGTTTCAAGACAATTAAAGCATTTCCTGGGACACTCCAAGGTTCAAACGTTTTGTCATCTAAGGAAACCATTGTGGACCCTGGCTTAAAAGAGTTACAATTGTGTGAAAAGGTGTGGCGGGCTTAGTTTCATAAAAAATACAAATTTACTAAATAAAGATGAACGTGACAGCATGCTTTCTCGACAACGTTACCATAACGTCTGTCCACTGCTTTTAATATTGGAATTATTTCTCTTTTCTGTTGTGTTTAGGGGGGTATATGACCATAGTCTATCACGATAGTCCAATGCAGGTTGGTGGACAATTCGTCAGAGACTCGTTCGTTAGTCGGCAGGATGTACGACGAGCAGGTGAGGTTAGCTTGGTTCTGTTTAATATGGTAGCAGATCCCTTACAACCATATCTTTTGGATACCCCTCCGATGTACACCTTGCAGACGTATACTTTAAGGAAATATAATAAAAGTGATGTTTGATAACTAACAATTGTACAATAAATATTTAATCGGGAGCGCTAACTGCCGCCTCTCTGGCGCAGTTCTCTCTGCGTATGTTATTAATTGTCTAAGTTCCCATAATTAAGCCATAATCTGTTGTGATCCCGCACCCGCCGCCCGATGCCGGGCATTTTTTGTATATTAACATTATTAAAACTTTCCAATTCCTTGACCACAAATAAACGAAGGTATTTGAATTTTAATTGAATCTACTAGTAGGTAGGTACCACAGTTTTGTTACAGCCCGGATGCCAATTGAAGGTAAAGATGAATTCGCATCAATTTTCAACACGTTCAGAATGAATGTCAACGGGTATTTCGGCGTAAAGTACACAATATGGTGGGATTACATAAGCTATTCTTGGTGTTAGCCGACACGAACAATGGCGCGATGTCACAAATAGAGAAATAACGCGAATTTAATAACGAGCTGGTTTGTTTGCCCGCGTGTGTTTGGTCGGCGCCCGCCATTGATCGCCTTCAGCCGACGCTGAAGAAATTTACACAAGTGACTCGTGCACTACACTTCGGTCCACGGGGCTCAATCTTCCGCCTTAGTAATTGAAATCCAATACGTTATCGCATAGGGTCGCGTTTTGATTGACGGGCGCGGCATGACATGACTCGCGTCGCCCGCGCCGCCCGTATATAGCCGTCAGCCGGACAGGCGCGCGCCTGTAAGTTTGCGTTTCACACGTGTTTTATTGTTACTGTGACGACCTACATTCCTTTGTGATATTCAATTTACTTAATACTGCTATAAAGCGGAATAGTTAAGGTATCATTGTTTGGACAGCGCCTTTCTATGTGCTAATCTCACGAGCAATTACTACATAGATTAAGCCATTTTTTATTGGGAAATTATATCAAGGTTCGTCTAACTTATCAAGTAAAATTTAGCTTACTTTTGCTTATTTATTAATAATAACTTTTAAACGTCATTCCCAAGATTACTGAGATATTTTGATGTGAGTGTTATTATTTTGTACATACGGATAATGCAGTACTTGCCATCTCTGGAGATTATATGTGGAAAAGGTACCGGCATCTAATATAATGTTAATTTCGTCAATTACAAATTGATAAATATATATGATAAAATTGTTATATTGATAAAATACAGAAATGCAAGTGTAACTTCTCTCAAACTGGAATAGAGACGTCGGGATAAATCTCATTTGAAAAACTAATCTGTTCTGCGCTGCCAATAAATATACTATTTTGTTTTAGACCTTACGGAACGTCGGCTGAATGCCGATAAATCATGTTTTACGACTAATAAGTTATAACTGTATGCATATGTAATATGTGATTACAAATCGATAGTTCGCGAAACATATGGAGATCATCGTTAACATTGTTATAATAATTTTGGTTTTTGCATATATCCCCCACATTTTCACCGTGCTTACTTGGTTGACCTATAATCTAGGGGTTTCAAAATCAGGAAGGGTGTTAAGTTTTGAGGACTAAATTAAACCTGTAACCACAATAAGTATCTGGTAAACAAAAGATAAAAAATGAAAAGAGATACAATGTATTTTTCATTTTAACAAAAAAGCCAAAGACATTTTTACAGGATATTTGCCATTTCTAAGTAATAATATAAAGTGTATTACAAAGACATTATCGAAATTAACTCATCGCCATTACGGCAATAGACCACCTATAGGTAAGCTTATCACGAGGCAGATCCCGAATATCAACAAATTATACTTGATTGAGGGTAATTTTTTTCGGTTAACATATAGATGTAGATATACCAGTCGAGCCTCTAACTACACTTCTCAGTACCTACAAGTAGTTATCCTAGCTAGTCTAAGAACTGAAATATTTTCGTTTAAATACACAACATGAACAAAACAACAACTAACAACGCAATAATTTATTTTTATTACCTGTACCGTCGGCTTTCTGACGGGTCGCGACTGATCGCTGCTAATATTGCTAATGACTTACAAATTTATGTAGTCCAAAATTATATAAGATCCCAGACACTAATTAAAATATTTTCTAGCGCTGACATATGTCACTGTCCGTTAGTCTAAAATATATAGAGATTTTGATAAAGATGATGACTTGTGATGTTTTTAATCTATCTCGAATAATAAAACAACATGAAATACCCCGTAATTCTCTAATGAGATTCAAACTGAATTTCTTATAGAAAATACTGTAAAAAAATAAATATACTTCATGTGTGTTCTTCGCCGGAGTTTTAAAAGTGCAGTGTGATAATAGAGCTCTCTAAGGATTGTTTTTCACTGGAAAGCTGATGACGTAATACTTTAATAACATTGCCTTCCACTAGGAATTACCCACTCCTGTTTCTTCGTTATAATCGCTCACTTCACATTGCGCAAACACTCAATAAATATACGTAATATTAAATATAAATACACTGTAAACATAACCCATTTGAACTTAAGTCGATCTTATAAAATCTAATAAACATCAGCATAACTAAAATAGGTTGGATAAAAAGTTAAAAAAAGGACAGCCAGTGAACGTTACACATATAGATAAACGAGTAAACGTTTATAAAGCACGGGCCGCGTCGGCTGTACACAAATTGATAAATTACACGCGGCGGAACACGTCTAATCCCCGGGAATGAGCACTTAGGCCGGGATTACACGATGCGCGAACATGCCGTCGCCCGCGCAGCTCGCCCGCCGCCGCACCGCCCGCGCTCCCGCCGCACTACCGCCGCTCGGGGAAGCGATTGTATCAAATCTAACCACCGATTCAGATGTTACAACGATGGAAAGACCTGTTAACTATACTTATGTCAAGAAATATCTTCTACTGCAAATTTAAATAAGCCAGCGGTTCTTAACCTTTTTATCACGACGGACAGGTTGACATAATTTTGGTTTTGCTATTGACTCCCAAGTATTTGCCGGTATATTATTCTTCTTTTGAAAAGAGGTATCCGCAATCTTTTTCAAATGGTAAAAAGAAGTACTATGTATAAATAATAACTGTTTGATACAGTGTTACTTATTTTTTTATTTTATATTATCTTATAAAACTGTAATGCTATAACTGTAAATATACAGCTATCTAGCATTACAATTTTAATAGACTGGGATCAAATAACTTATGTTGTTCACAGGTTGTAAGGGGCAGGTGCGTAAAAGCTAAAACAGGTGATATTACCATCAATACGACCAATTGCGATGACGTCACTAGCCGGAAATTAAATATAAAATGTAATATAATAATATCATATTAAATGTTGACATCTATTTCACCAAAACGTATGGAACTGCCGACGATAAGCAGGCGATACAATTCTTTAAGCTTCAGCCAAGTATAAAGTTGAAGTAAACTTAAAATCACTCCATGGCAAGACAATCACACGCATAATACACAAGGCTCAGCTCTCTCCCCCCTCCTATTCAGCCTTTACACGAACAATATTCCTCGTTCGAGTAAGGTGCATCTAGCCCTATTCGCGGATGATACCGCTCTCTATGTATCGCTAGGAATGAGGGTTTCATTACCATAAAACTTCAGGCAGCCGCCAATACCCTAGGGGGTTGGTTCAGGAAGTGGCGTATTGAGGTGAACCCGGACAAGAGCGCTGCGGTGTTCTTCTCCAGAGGTACCACCCCGCGCCCCTCCCTGTGTCACCCCAGGAGTAATCTCGGTCAAGTGACCATGTTCGACCTACCTATTCCCTGGATCAAACAGGTCAAATATCTAGGGGTCACGCTAAACAATACCATGACCCTCGGACCGCACATCAAGCGAGTCTGTAACCGAGCAGCCTTTGTGCTCGATCGTCTTTACCCGATGATCTGCAAGCGGAGTAAAATGTCCCTTAGGAATAAGGGGACACTTTATAAAACTTGTATACGACCCATCATGACGTCCGCTTGTGAGGAGTTAGGGCACGCCGCCCGCTCTCACATCGATAGACTCCAAACGGTTCAATCCCGTTTCCTCCGCAAAGCCGTCGGAGCCCCGTGGTTCATACGGAATGTCGATCTCCATTCCGATCTCGGTCTCGTATTCGCGCCTTTATTAAAAAGGCGACAACCCGATATTTCGCGAACGCGTTTCCAATTTGTCTGTGTTGTTTTAATAACGTCTTTATCTATAAACTGATTTTGATGATTCTTTTTGCGTTGGGTTTACTATAGTTTCAAGGTGGTCTCATTTTAATGAAATCGGTATTGAACTTTGGACTTTAAAGATCTCCTTAACGGCGAACAGCACAAATGTGTAGATTCCGTTATTAAGGTTATTTTTACCAATCCTGTAGGTACCTTCCTGTACAACTCAGCAAAATAATGTAATATAGGTATATAAATATTAGTAAATAATTTACTCATCACTTAAAATTTAAAAAAAAAAAAAATATATATATATATATATATATATATATATATATATATATATTCTTCTTCTTCTTCAGCCGAAAGACGTCCACTGCAGGACAAAGGCCTCCCCTAAAGACCGCCACAACGACCGGCTTTGTGCTGTACGCATCCGCGTACTTCTACCCGCGACCTTCACCAGGTCATCGGTCCATCTTGTAGGGGGCCTACCCACTCCACGTCTTCCGGTACTTGGTCGCCATTCGAGAACCTTTCTGCCCCAACGGCCGTCAGTTCTACGAGCGATGTGCCCCGCCCACTGCCACTTAAGTTTAGCAATTCTGAGTGCTATGTCAGTGACTTTCGTCCTCCTGCGGATCTCCTCGTTTCTGATTCGATCCCGCAGGGTAACTCCGAGCATAGCTCTCTCCATCGCCCTTTGGGTGACCTTGAGCCTTCTTATGAGGCCCATCGTAAGCGACCATGTCTCAGTGCCGTAAGTCATCACTGGCAACACACACTGGTCAAAGACTTTTGTCTTGAGACACTGCGGAATTTTGGACGAGAAGATGTTACGTAGCTTCCCGAACGCCGCCCAACCGATTCGACGATTGACCTCTTTCTCGAAGTTGGACCTACCTAATTGGATTCTTTGTCCCAGGTATATATTATCGTCAACAACTTCGAGTGTAGAGTCTCCAACCTTTATAGAAGTTGGTACGATATGGACGTTTGACATGATCTTCGTCTTGTCCATGTTCATTTTAAGACCTACTTGTTGAGAGACTCTACTGAGGTCGTCGAGCATGGTACTGAGGTCTTCCAGGGTATCAGCCATGAGCACGATATCATCGGCAAATCGAAGGTGAGAGATGTACTCGCCGTTGATGTTGATACCTAGTCCTCTCCAGTCCAGAAGCTTGAAGACATCTTCCAGCGCGGCGGAGAACAGTTTCGGGGATATAACGTCTCCCTGTCTCACACCACGCTGCAGTTGAATAGGTTTCGAGCTCTGGTCCTGAAGGCGGACTGACAAAAAAAAAAAAAAAAAAAAATATATATATATATATATATATATATATATATATATATATATATATATATATATATATATATATATATATATATATATATATAGATATTACATGCTGTCTTCGCCTTTAATTATTGTGAAATTTTGTGAGATATGTATCCTGTACCAGAAAATATTATAAATAGACTGGATGTTCACAATGTTGGTGATCTAATAAATAAATAAAAGTTTAACGCACGCATGGGGGTATGTTTAGGTGATCTTATTAAAACACAAACTAAATCTAAATAAACTAAAAATTTTAAAATTTCCTCTCTTATATTATATGCAGACTGATTTTTTTTAGCTTCTTTTAATAATTTGGCTGTCCCCCTACCAGTTCTAAGTATTAATTAATCATGCTATATAATGAGAACAATTTATTAATCGATGCAGTATCTATACATGTTTAACAATCTATCCATCCATATATATATATATATATATATATATATATATATATATATATGATGTGGCATGCTAGATCCTTTGCGATGTAGGCAAAAAGTTTAGGGTTTCAACAGATTTTTTCAGTTTAATAATATTTTTAAAAAGTAATGAAATTATCGTCTCAGCACCCTTATCATTTCCACCCTGTTTAATAATTATGTAGATTTATACATCCGTTGCAGACAAGGTGACCCTAAAAAAATAAAATAAAACTCTTAAGGCGTGGCTAGCAAACTGGCTCGAGCGTAGTGGTTGCACGCTCGCCCTTAAGTCCGGTGAAGCTGTAAAGGCCTCGCGGCCAACAGCGTATATCACTCACACACACACGTTAGTTTCCCTTGAAATAAATTTAACTGATAAGTTTGTGATTCAGATAACTATCTAACGTTAACGTTGCATACATGCGTTAACCAAATCCCCGCACAAGATCATTAAAATTCGCAGCTCGTATTCGTTTAATATCGATATTTATAACAATAAAAAAGGAATTGTATCGATATATCACGCGAGGCATCCCTGCGCATGATGCATGGCGCGCGTTGTGTGAGAGCCGGCGGCGCGCCCGCGGCCGCTCCAACACCTTTATGTAACCACCATAATAAGTTTATAATGAAAAATGTTATTCTGTAACTGTTAATGCCGGGGTTATAACTCCTCTATTGGTAATGCCCTTGATAAAGAGCCCAGCCTATAACGGGGATAAGCACCTCGGCTTATGTTTAAGGCGCGATTTATAATGAGAGGACGTGTGGCGGCGCGGGCGACGCGCTACAGATGTAGCAATGATGTAATGCCTTTTCTATAGTATTTAAGTATATCTGAATTATTTTTGTTCCTATATACTCTCTCTTTGGTCAACCGATGAATGGTACACTTGTGATACGAATGCCTGGGTCAGACAGAATTGTGGATGTTTAACAATCTTGTGTGTTGAATAATCTTCAGTGGTGGGTAGTGCAGAGTATACCGAAGACGTATTCGAATAGGCTCACTATGCTATCCTAGTGTCTATTCGGATACCTATTTCAGTCTAATATAATATAGCCTATTATATTAAACTTAAAAGACGTCTATCTATATAAAATAGGCTATATTATATTGGAACCTATCGGCGATAATTGGAGACACAATATAGGTACCTCTGTCACAGTAACAAAGTTTATTTTTTAGGTATCAATTCTCAGCAGGCCAGGTTCTCCAACTAGGGACCTCACATTGTCAAAACATTGGGTTTAAGCAGTTCCTTGCCACGAGCTTAACTCGGGGAAAATAGTCATATGAGCCGATAAATACATTTGTAATCAGTAACATAAAAAACATTTATATTAGCATACATTCTGGCTATCTTAGTCTTGTTTTTAACTTTTACATTTATTATACATACATACCTAACCTTCATATTATCTGTTAACATGTAAATAATATTTGCTCTTACACAAAGTAATAAGTAACGACGATGCTCCTAAAACAATTTGTTTAGAGTAATATAAAAACTAATAATACGATCCCTTTTGCATAGAATGCGGTTTCAATACATCACTCCTACAACCTTTAATTTTAAAGAAAAAAGGTCTGGAAATTCTTAAACATGTGTCCGAGTGCGCACGCGCTCAAGTTTTTTCCCCGGTCCGTCGGGTCCGGCCGACGAGTGCTAAATCATGAGGCACAAAGGACTCCAAGCATTGTTGTTAATACCCAGAACCCGCCACATATCTCGCGGGCGGGGCGCAACAGATCTGAAGATCCGATTCGGGGATCCGGAGCGTTTCGGAATCTGATTATGTCAATGAATCTTAATGATCCCAAATCCGTTAATATAGTAGCCGATATGAAGTGTTTTTCAGACATTATTTTGTATTAGTGAATTACCTTCAATACTTTGATTTCGTAATTTATGTCAAAATGAGTCTTCTAAAAGCTTTATTATAAGATACTTAACGTTTCATACAAATGTAACTTCCGTTTCAACTCCAGCAAACGTCATAGAATGACTCAAGTAAAGGTACCATTGCTCGAAATGATGTCTCATTAATTTAAAACATTTTAATTTTCTGGTCCACATTTCACTTCCAAAACACTCAATTAAGGGGTGAGTTTCGATAAAATTCTTATTGACATACCAACAAGCTATTCTTTTCTTCGTCCCTGTATCCGTTCTACGTACCTTTTTCAAGACCCACACAAAATGTATTGGTGGTGCCAAAAAGTTGTGTTGCGGAGGATAAAGGAAAGATTTTAATGCATAATACCTACGATCGTTTTATATTTATATTTGTAATGCAATTAAATAACACATATTTCACCAGTCATGAAAAACAATACAATATTGAACAAAGTAAACAAATACTATGCTATATTATTTATTGAACACGCAACGTAGTGCAAACAATTTTCACCTGATGTTAAGGTATTGTTATTGTATTGGTACCCTCTATGCAGCATACTTGTATAAAATACACAACTGTGTCTTCCAAAAGATGACTCTACTTATCAATTTGATATCCAAACTACATTAAAATTTGAAAAATTCTACTCATTCTACCGGATCCATATTACTTCTGAATAATATAGCTTTCTAATGGTAAAAGAATTATTTAAATCGGTTGAGTAGTTTCAGAGCTTATCGATTAAAAACAAGCAAACAAATCTTTTCTCTTTATAATACTTAGAAATACTAGATTAGGCTGACGAGTATAATCGGCCCCTATGCCTTTTGTGAACTATGAAAAAGTCTTCGATTCGATCGAGATTTCTTAGATTTCTCCAGCGTTGCCGTATTGTCTATCGGTACATCAAAGTGTTGAAGTGCTTGTATAATAACGCCACTATGCCAGTCCGAGTATAGAGGCAATGCAAGAAGGCGATCCCCATAAAAAGAAAAGTAATACAGGGAAACGGTTTTTCTCCTAATCTGTTTACGGCCACCTTGGAGGACGCCTTCAAGCTCTTGAAATAGCGAGGCAACAACATCAATGGCGATTACATTACTCACCTTCGATTTACTGAACATTGTAGTCATGGCAGAATCGCTGGAAGATCTAGAACGAATGCTCGGTGACCTCAACAGAGTATCCCAACAAGTGTCCATGTCATACCCACAGCTATCGCCGTGGGGAACTCTATTCTTGGATACACTTCGTCGACGCATACACTTACCTGGGACAGGCAGTCCGGCTAGGTAGGTCTAACTTTGAGAGAGAGGTCAATCGACGAATCTGCGCAACGTCTCCTCATCCAAAATATCTCAGTGCCTTAAGACTAAAGTTTTTAGTCAATGTGTGTTTCCAGTGATGACATACGAATAATGGGCTTACAATAGGTCCTTTAAATAAGCTCAAAGTCGCTCAGCGACCTATGGAAAGTGTTATGCTAAGCGTTTCTCTACATGATCGAATCAGGAATGAGGAGATTCGTAGAAGAACGAAGAAGAAGTAAGCTGAAGTGGCAATGGGCGGGCCACATACCACGAACATCTGATGGCCGTCGGGGCATAAAGATTTTAGAGTGGGGACCACGTAT
This sequence comes from Phalera bucephala, assembly GCA_905147815.2. NCBI lineage: Eukaryota > Metazoa > Arthropoda > Insecta > Lepidoptera > Notodontidae > Phalera > Phalera bucephala. The sequence continues at coordinate 909,679 of LR990609.1, read as the reverse complement.
TGGCAAGTGCAGTGTGGTACAGCCGCCTGCCAGATGGACCGGCGATCTTGTGAATATTGCAGGAAGTAGTTGGGTGCAGGTGACATCGGACCGGTTGCACTGGAAACCGATTGGGGAGGCCTATTGTTAGCAGTGGATGAGTATAGGTTGAAATGATGATGATGATGACACTAGATTACGTCAAAAGTTAAGATTAACCGATGCTTTAGGCCTTAATGGTAAAACTGGAAAAGTAGAGCATGTTATGGCAAAGCAATTGTCCTGTGGATGTGCGTGATGTAAAAGACTTAGTTATTTAATTTGACGTCACGGCCACATTGTTGATATCAACCACTATCTTAATCAATATAATAAATTCACTCTATCGTTATTCTAATAATAATGTTAACGTAACCTTAACATAATTTAATAGCGCCCTAATGCTTTCTGTCCAAATCCAATGTGAAAACATTTTCACTGTTTCGTGGATCATGTGTTTTGGAGGCAGTTATAATACAGAATGTTTGGCGCATGGACCGACAATAGTTTTTAGGGGATTAGGGAGGTCAAGTGCTAGTTTTACCCATAGACCCTATGTCCTAAGAGTCACTGTAATCGAGATACGATAATTTTTGTTTATTTTTTTAAAATTACCTAAATTATCACCTCTAAATCGTTTTTGATAGCTATTGTATGAATTCATGATTTATTTTAAATACATTAAAGAATCCAATAAAAGTTATTTGGTGCAAATACGACAACAAAAAAAGTTATAACGGTAATTTAAAAAAAAAAAAACAAAAAACTCGTATCTCGATTACTGTGACACTTAGGACATAGGATCTGTGGGTGAAACCTAGCACTTGACCTCCCCATGCCCCAAAAATTTTGTCGGTCCATGCGCCAAGCACCCTGTATAATTTAGAATTGCTTTAACAACTTATATTTATCGAGTCGAGATTACAATTAACGTTTTTAATAAAATTCCTTCTTTCTTCTTCTTTTAATAAAGTTACATGGCGATTTAAGGTATTGATTGACAAGATAGATGACCGTAACGAATAAAATCTGGAATGTTTTTGACCGTAAAAATAGTTTATTTCACATTACGGACGGACGATTTAGCGCAGAGGTTAAGAGCTTAAGCCGCTCCGCCCACTGTGTCTAATAGGCGTGGGTACAATTCCCGCACGGGACAAATCTTTGTGTGACCCACAATTATGTGTTTCGGTCTGGATATTTGTATATGTAAATTCACATGTTTGTAAACGAACCCACGACACAGGAATAAATATTAGTGTGGGGTGATGATTGAAAAAAAACCATCGATATCAGTCGAAGCCGACGTCTTTACTCCGGAGTGAATATTAACCCAACAAGAGACACCGTCACGATGCAGCCTGATGAAATATTAATAGGGTTGGATTCCACGCGGCCGCGGTCATAGCGCACGGGTATTAATCATTGCGCCTCGTATTGTTGTATTGATGGATCAGACCCACGTGCAGGCTTGATGACTAATGCGCCCGCCGCCGCCCGAAGGTGTTAAATGTTTACAAGGGCGGAGGTGCCGCCATCTGTCACTGTCCAAACAAACCACTTGATGCAACAAACATCCAGCCCTTTCGTTCGGAACCTTGTTGGCGGCATGAGGACTGCCCGAGATAATGCCCGCCGCTGGATGGGACCCGGGCCATACGATTATAGGTATCCATAGCTCCATAACACAACTTCCAAAAAATATATAGAGGTACTTGTATAACTGCGGGTCCGCAAAGTTCTTAGCAGCGTTAGCAGTGTTCAATCTGTAATTTGCTTTGAAAGTGCTTCGGAAGGCATGAACCCCTTGGTCCCGGTTGCCACTTAATGTGATACACTCTTAGGCGATGTGATATGTTCCAAAAACAGGTGGCCACAAACTTGCTTCCACCATTCCACACTGGTTGCGCGTGGTGTATAGTATGCCCGTATTCTTGCGAGAAGACCTTGGCCTAGCGGTGAGACAGAATTGCTATTATTTTATTTTTATTTCTATTTGTCTTAGAATAGAATAGAATAGAATAGAATACTCTTTATTGTACACCAATAAAATTATAAAACAACATGCGAAATAATACACTGATACAATCTTACATCATTATGTTAAAAAAATTATGTTGTTGGTTTGTGGTTGGTCGGTTGGTTTGATTAGTTTGATCAAGTTACCTAAAGGTAAGCCTTTAGGTTCACTGATTCGAAAAATTGCGGGTTCGATGTCGGTCTAAGTGTTTGCATGTCAAATCTGTGGCATCCGCAACACATGAATAATTTCAAGAGACCTGATTTTTTTCTTATTGTTGTTACAACTGCTTTTTATTATGTACCTTTACATAGTTTCTATTTTGGAAATGGAACATCGATTGATACCATTAATTTAAGTACATTTCCGTGTAATCTATACTTAGGCACATTTATTTAGCTTATTCATCACTGTTCACCGATACCCTATGAACGCAATATATACAAAAAGAAGTGTACATCTCTCATTTTTAAAAGAGTAACTGTGGAGTTTCTTACTCTTCTTCGCCGCAGGAATGACATTCTGAACGGATGGTAGAGCCTTAAGGAATCAATAACTTTTTCTTTTTTGACTATTCTATTTATCTCTATATCATCACGCCGGCTCCCTGTCGGGGTAGCCAGGCGGCGGTTTGACTATTCGTAAGTACTTTTTGGTCTACATGAATAAAAAACTTTTGAATTTGATCCAAATAGAAAACAATTATTATATAACATACAATTTCAAAAGAAGAAAATGAGGAAGCAATTAATAGAGAGTTTATCCTAATCAAAAGTTTACAACCTTGATGTATATACATCACCTATTTAACAACTTGCATGCGGCTATAAAAATGTAATCGTTGAAATGGTCTCAGTGGTTAAAAGAACAAAGCACCGCGGGACGACGCGGAAAGCGTGCCCGCGCTGCCGAGCGCAGGGCGGCGCAGACGCAGTTGGTTGGACGAATATCTCTAAGTTCATACTTCGCAAGCAATCTTACGAGAAAACATAAGCACATAATGCTAGGGTGTATTGATTATTAAAGTTACAAGCGTAGATATGGTTTTTTTCATTCACTGTTCAATATAAACTCAACAAAAAGTCAAGAATGAAGACTAAGAGCAATTTTTATTGATAGATAGATATATCGATACGGATCGATACTATATTAGGGATGAACGAAAAAATTGCTGCCTTTGGATATACTGTATCAATACCTACTCGGAGCTGGCAACTGTAGAAATTAGTTATAAATTATAAAACCTCAGATGTTTTTATTATGGTTTAGCATAATGCGTTCTCACGTTGGCTATAATTGGACCAAACTAATTCGAATTAAGAGCACAACTATGCTTGCGCTTTCATTTTTTTGGTTCGTTTCTCGAACTGTCGATAGATACAAGTACTGGATATATAGAGCTGTCGATACGATAATATGAACATATGGTTTATTTCAGCTACATTTCAAAATATCCTTAATCTAAGGTTCATTTCTAGTAAATGTCGGTCTGGCATTTTTAAGGAAATACATGTTTTCTGCCATTCTATAAACAAAAGCTATTTTATTAAATAGGATATTAAGTACAGATAGCCAAGTATGTACAGGAAATATTAAAGCGAAAATCTCTTATTAAAAGGCCAATGTCCTGATTGATGTATGGAATTCTATTTTTTTCATGACATGTTATATACTCATGACAGTTGTATTTTTAAACTACTAATTTAGAATAGCTGCCCTCGCAGGAAAAATATTTTAAGTGCACGAATAACAATCTAATTTTAGTAAAATATTACAAGTCGATGCATTCGCACCTCGCAAATTTTGTTTAATATGTTGGTGTGTGTTTTTATAAAAATTGGATTACAAATATTTGGACCTTATTAGCGAGCGTAAAACATATAGTGTGGCTATTTTTAAAAACTACAAAACAAAGTGTTTTTATAGACGTTTTTTATAATTGAACGCAATGTTTGTTGCTCAGGCGGCAGCTGGCGGGCTCCGGCACACGAGCAGCTTTATAGCTAGTTGCCAGTCGGACCTGGCTTAGAAATTCATTATACTATACAAAAGCACCTACCTTTCAAAAATACCTACTCGATTGCTATTGATTTTTTTACTGTAGACATTACTACTGGAAATTCCAATAACTTTTGTTTTTTTTTCTATTAGGTTATTATCGATTCTGCGATACAGGTGTTTATTCATAAAGGATTATGTCCCAACGTATTTAATAGATAATTTTGATGAATATGGATGTCATCAATATTTAATTTTTCAGTGCCCCTCTATTATTACTGAACGTTATTTATAACTGCCACCCCCTCTGGGAAATAAAGGCGTGACGGTGTTATTTATAAAATATTTTGAATATACAAGTAAACGTTAATTCTAGAATTATCAAATTTACTGGCGACGGCGACGGCTGGATACTAAGCCAGGGTATTGTATTTCTTTTATAAATTAATCTTCTTTCTCCTGTCGTTATTTTTTCAACGTCATGGTCTCTAATTGTTTGCACTTGACATTCTTGAAAATAGGTCCCAAGCGAGACACCTTGCGTTGTTTGATGGTTCGGATCAATTTTAGACTTCCGTCTGAAGGTTTAATATCTTAAATACATAGATATAATTCTCCTTTTAGAGATATAGTCACAACGACATTTCATTATTATTATGAACCTATCCACGTAACTGACGTTTATATGTAGCAATTCTTCAATCAAATAGTGAAATCAAGGCGATGCATTTGCAGCTACAATCTGCCTCTGACGTTCGTAAGTATTACAATACTATTACACAATAAATAATTCCACTCAAAACCTACACTACAAAACAGTCTTTTAACTACGCGTCCGTTGAGGCTAGCTATACAATACGTGTGTATACACGCAGAGTGTATACACAACCGGTCTTGCCTAACTATTGAAATCGCTAGACCAAAGTTCGAATCGGGACCTTATCTCGGTATCAGCAAACACCACACGAAAACAATCACACAACAGACTTCTATGAATCGTTTTGGACGGGCAATCAATCACAACTGCGGTGTAGAGCCAGCGTCGTACAGCGAAGTGATGATAATTCGCGGCTGGCGCCGCACGAGGACGCGCGATCGGTTGATAACGCTTCATTGTAACGGTCGATGTACATGTTCAATTAAGCGCCAATAGCTTAGCGAATTAAACAAAGTGATTTGAAAAGGTTAAGATAATATTTTAGGCCGTGACTTATGTAGGAATGATGTTTATTGCGTGATTGTGGGACTCTACATATTAAACTTCCAATTTTTACCTAAAACAATTTAAATATATTAATTAAGGAATTACTATGCTCTTTTTTAAGTATAGGAATTACTGTGGTAGGGACTTACAGGAGGCAGCAGCGCCGCTCTTATACTAAAGACTTTACTCTGAACAACCAGTTCCACTTGTACCATACCTACATATCAGATGCTCTACTTGATGATTTCGTTCCATTTTATACAAATTAAGCTATAACAGAAATAATGCGATACATACTATACGATAAATGTATGATTTACTTTAATACGAGATTATTGCATGAACACCTGTGTACATCTGTAGACATTTCACTAAGAAAACACAACATTTGCACAAACTCAACATTGCTTTTATGTAGAATGGGGATAATAATACTAATACAAGCGTGGTGCAATCACTACCTTCTCCACTCAATCTAATTGCACTTCCTCATTCCGGGACGAATATGTGGCATTCATTTTACTGTCGTTCTACATAGCATTCAATAAGAACTAGTTCAGGCGTTGCTTCCAACAAATTGTTAATAGCATGCCGCCACGCTGTGGACACGCGGCTGATGAGGGGGCCCTCGTCTCCCATTAACATAATATTAACATCGTCGCAGGTACGTCGTAACGCGATGAGCAGCCGGCCAGATGATGACATCGCCTGACATTTCTTTATAAAATTATAAAATCATTAAATAAAAGACACCAGTATAAAAATTAATTAAATCCACAATGGCGATCGACGCGACACATCACAACACGGACGCGTTAAAGAATTCCAATAAATGACGATATAACGTATGATGGCAAAAAAAAATACATATAATATTCATATTTTACGAATCGAAGTCCGGAGTTTTTGCTTTTCATAAGAGACGTAGAGTTTTTTATGGCAACGCTTTGTGCCGACGAGAGGACAATTGATTAGTGAGGTGTTCACGTATCATCGCGCTGCGACCGCGGCTTATTAAAATATACGGCGTGAGTTATTGTGCGCCAGAAGCGACGCGCACGCAGCGGTTCCGTACTGCGCCGAATGTATTTTTACTGAAGGGGTAGTAGTCATTATATCTACACATGCTTATTTAATCATTAGTACTGTCAATTGATATTGGTGGCTGTATGTGGCATACAGCCAGTAATATAAATAAGCTAGCATGACAGACAATTACACAACAGACTACACAAAGTAGCGTGACTTCGTAGAATATGACAATATTATTTAAAAAGCTAATAATTTCAACATTGTGCAAGTGCATAAATTCTTACATAGTTTTCTGTGTAGGTTATGCTCCGAGCCAAACTTCATAAGCTGGTAGGTGCCCCAGATCCCGGTGATTAGGCTACTAATTATTACAGGATCAACATAAACAATTCATAATGTAGCGTTCGCCCCGTCACCACCGCTTCGCTAAAGTTTTTTCATAACATTTTTTTTTATAAAACTCCACGTCACTACGCCTCAAACTATTAGCAAAATTTATATTTTTACGTATGTTATGCTCCGTTACCAATACTGCTCCGGTCGGTAACATCAATGTTAGAAATAATTTATTTATAATAAAAAAGAGTTAATATAAGCCGCCGCCGAGTGATACCAGGTGACCCGTTGCGTCGCGGCCAGCCACGCGCAAGTAAGTGAAAGCTCTATGAGAAATTAGATAGATACGTGTACCTATCTTACAAGGCTTCTCGTGCAGCCCCATCGACGTAAACTAGGTGGATTGAAAAATTAGTATTTGACTACGCATAGTATTTGACTTAAAACCTTCAGGCTAGCATAGGCGGCAAGGCTTCTCTCGGATGGGACGAAATGTCGTCGCCTCTTGAATCAAGTCTTGTAGGCAGGACCAAATCCATCCAATATATCCAATCCAAGATCTTGTCCGTATGCCAATAAATTATAATTCTTAAAATAGGTACTCGCGTGTCAAACTTTTTTCACAGCTTGCAAAACTAGCATGTAATATAAAACGCCTGGAGCGACACAATCCGTGACATATGTTTTGGCACGCCACCTGTACTAGCCCTTCTGGTGATAGGTAAAGTCTGACCTACCTTCGTATTCCCGTCGAAGGTCGAACAGTATCCCAGATTCTAAACTAAACGTTTCTGTCAGGCTAAATGTTATCGAAATATTAAAGTCCTACTAAATAAAACCAGTAGTTCTAACAGTACTGATGTGATCAACCGACAAACATTTTCTTTACATGTTTATATTCAATGTACGTACAGAGACAGTCCTTTTCAATGTTAGAATAACAGACCGAATAGGTAGATTAAACATAAAAGATTCTTATTAAGCCGTTTTAATGCAAATATAGACAAATTACCTGAAGTTAGGTAAACATAAAATACTGAAATAATAAAAATATTTGAAAGGTTATCCAATATTAGTGATATTTTGTTTATAGTCGAAAGTAATGTGAAATTTAAATTGCTTGTTACGTGACGAAATACGAGGGATTTTAAGACATATTTTCTCTAAGACGTTACGACAGTTTGAATTGTTATTTAATATTTTATAAAGGTAAACACTAATTTTGATAATATCAATTGGCTATTAAAACTAACATCCAATAGATGTTAGTTTTAACAGCCAATGATGGGGATCACATTGTTAGAAGAAACTACCTATCTATCTATCCATGTATATCATCACACCAGATCTCTTGCTGGGTAGGTGGAGAGAGTGGTCTGGCTTCCTCCACTCTCATAGTTCATCTCATGCACGCTCGCCCGTTACAGAGACTCTCAAATTGCTCTTGATTAAGAAGCTAATCAGGTAATTAATTCAATTAACTCTGAATATACTTTATGATAGTCATTGGAATGTAAACAATATTACAGAACATACTCGTAAGTATAACACGGGAGGCGCTTCAAGCAACCATCAAACGATCCTTGGCCACCGGCACTAACGAAACATCGTTCTTAAAACACAAATAAAATTCCAGATACAAAGTTTATTGCAAATCTTTAAGTACAATAATCCCGTTGCCCTACACACTGATTTAACGCAAACATCGGCGTTAAATCTGAATTAACGCGACTAACTGCGCCCGCGCCGATTTCTAACATTTATATCTGCAGGGGCAATTTCTTGAACAAGCACAACGCTTTCTAGACGTGCACCGAGTACGCTTCCCCTTTCCTGTCCGCCCCCCGCCGCCCCTCGCCGCCCCCTTGTTTATGTATTTTATTTACAATCGCCATTAAGACTGAATTAGATCAAGGTAGAACATTGGTCGGTGGCCGTTGTAATGAACGACAATTTATTGAGGTAGCGAACAAAACAAACAGAGAATAAAATTAATAATAAATCAGATGTCTCACACCCTCTATGCGGCAAAGTATAAATATTACGGACAATTTTCACATATGATTACATTCTACCCATTCGCTCAGGAATCGATATCGTGTAAAGTACAATGGGCAGGATTGGCCAGACAGTGATGGTAACGAAGGTTTTTACCAACACTGTCCCCCTTTCGTAGGCAGGAGTCATTGGAATTAGTTCTTGGATTAAATTCTGACCATTAGCGTAGGTATATCTACGGTAAATTTGATATATCAAAGTAACCTACTTTCTATTAGTTAATAAATTAGTTAATGAATAAATGTATCAAACATAAAAAAGGGGAAAGACCGGCCTAATAGAAAATTACCATAAACATTTTGTTAACAAAAAAATGCATTCATTTACCTTACGCAAGTTTCGATCAAAATAAAATTTATTCGTACTATAATTTATCAAAAAATGCAGGTTACAAGTATGTGATTGCAGTAACAATGATTTATTAAATAATTTTATTAACACAATATTCAACAAATTATAAAAAAAAACTTGAAATATACCTACCTATAATTGATTGATATAAACGATTGAAATGTATTTGAACCGCAGCTTCTCATTAAGGGTTTTGCCTCCTGCCGACGGAACCCGGACGTCACTGGAGCAAGAATCATCAGCGTCATCGCGGCACAAAGGCTTTCGCGCCCATCACGGCTTGTTTATTTAATAAACAGGGCTCGAGTCACTCACCAACACGTCACGTCCCGACTTATTTTTTCAAGTCGCTGGCTATGAGCGGTAGCCGGGGCTTATCGTAAGCCTGACGCTGCCAGGGTGGGAATGTCCCTGATGGATCTTTGTGAAGATTAGTGCTGTAGAATTGACTTGATGATGTTTTCTATCTATCTTTATCTATAACCTCACGCCAGATCCCTTGCGGGGTAGGCAGAGAGTACAGAGTTCCAACAGATTCTTTCCTTACATACCTCTCTGGCTTCCTCGACTCTCATAGTTCGTCTCATACACGCTCGCCGGTTACGGAGACTCTTGACTTTTCCATCAGATAAGACTCGGTTTATTTGGTCGTGGTAAGATAGTCTAGGTCTTCCACGGTACCTGCATCCTTCCACTTTCACATTGTATATCTGTTTTGTCATTCTTTCCTCTGGCATTCTTTCTATATGCCCGAACCAACAGAGCATGCCCTTTCTCATCTTTACACCGATACTATCTTTCATACCTACTCGCTGTCTTACTATGCTGTTGCTAATGCGGTCGGTCAGCTTCACTCCGCACATCTTCCGCAGAGCTCGCATTTCTAACGCATTTATCCTACTTTCATTCTCCTTCTTACATACCCAGCTCTCGCTACCATATAACAGCGTTGGGACAAGAACTCCGTTATGTTTGGCCAGCTGCGCCTTATGGCTTAAGTGCTGGCTCCCGAGTAGCTTTCCCATCGCACCATTCACTCTGTTCCCTGCACTCACTCTTCTCTCTATGTTAGCGGTGTATTTCCCATCCTTACTGAAGGCGCATCCAAGATATACAAACTCATTTACTTACTCCAGCACATCGTTACCAACCATAATCCTTACATTCGTTCTGGTTTCTTCCCTTTCAAAAACCATAATATTGGTTTTCTTCACATTCAAGTGTAAGCCATTGATCATGCAGCCGGCTTTCATAACTGTGACTAGTGTTTGCAGATCAGTGGCTATTGGCGCTATTAAAACCGCGTCATCTGCATAAAGTAGATGGTTTACCACTAAGTCACCCATTTGTACCCCTTCATTCATCGCTTTCAGTCTTTGAAGACTTTTGTCCAGATATATTATAAATAGTCTAGCGGACAACACGCAACCCTGCTTGACGCCGATTTTAACGTCAAACCAGGGTGACCTGTTACCACCCACCCGTACGCATGCCTTGCAGTCCACATAAGTGGACTGGACGGCTCACAACAGAGTGCCATCTATACCATACTCTGGCAAAATGTCCCAAAGTCTCTTTCGCACAACTCTGTCAAATGCCTTCTCCAGATCTACAAAACCGCAGAAAACCTTCCGCCCCACTGCTAGATGCTTCTCTACGATGTTGCGGAGTGAGAAGACTTGATCCGAACATCCTCTTCCAGACCTGAAACCCCCTTGTGCCTCGCACAACATTCCATCGGACTTCACGCGCATGTTTTGTAGTGGTAAATATTAAATATTGTTCAACTAATTTTAATTAGACCCTCAATTATTGTAGACAGTAGTTGGTTTAATAGGCATTTCGTTCTGCGAGTCAGGTAACGCCTAACACCGGATTATAACATCCATACTACGTATTAAAATATAGCATACAATAGCTAGGTTGCATCCATGAAGGTACAATTGTAAGACAGACATATATTACTTATCCTGCGTGGTACAACTGCTTGACACCACCAATAGTGCGATAAGAGATTTTCCTTTGCAGTGATACCTACTTAAAATTGCGAAATGTAAAATAAAAATTTGAAGTATTGACTAAACTTTTGTGAAAAGTGATCATCAGTCACTCCACGTGTTGTGGTGCAGGCCGTGGCGTGACGGCGGCCGGGGCGGCTGTTAGCCCGACAAGCACGCGCGAACAAGACATTCGCGGCATGACGCAGGAGTGCACAAGACTGCGCAGGAGTGCGCGGGCGACGGCTGATGCATGCCGATCATTAATATCCGCATTGAGTCGGTGGCAGCGCCGCGGGGCTCCGGCCGGTCCTTAAATAACATATTAGAGGCCAAAGCGCCCGCCGCCATAATTCTCCGCACATAAGTTTTTCGGTAAATCGGAACGTAACGAATCGCCGTCGACGACAGCCGACGCCGGACACGATTTATCGCGTGCACCCGATTCTACAGTAATCGGATTTGGTGCGAGCGGATTACCCGCCTGTGTTTTGTTGGCGATGATGCATAGCCGTGGCGCGGCAGCGGCGACGCGGCGCACTCTACCTAATCGAAGAGAGCGTCGTAGCATCGGTATGTTTAAAAGGTTGTTAAAGAAATGTGCAACATTTTTTCGTATTAATAGTAGCATTTTCCGTACTTACCTGATTAATAAGTGACATTTTAATAGAACTAATCACAATAATTTTGTATTTTCATTAATCAAATATGGTAAGAATCGATAGATTTTTATACTACCTACCTACCGAGATAAATATATTTTGTAAGCGCTTACCTAGAACTCATAACGAATAATGTTTAATATGCATATATTATTTAATTAAATCAATCAATAAACCAATTAAGTATAAATTTGAAAAGTCATTACAGTCGTCACGATACAGCTTGCGGGACAGATGTGCTTAAAGACAGGCACATTGAATTATTCAATTATTAGCTTGTTGTCACAGGTTCCCATGAGCACATTTTATAGCTCGATTTCACCCTAGTGGGCGAGATGGTTAATAGGAAATACATTTTAAAGTGATTTAACCGTAATTAGCCGGTTCCGCGCGGCGGGCATACAGTTGCTCGTTGATGTCTTTTCTATGTAAAGCGGTGTAAACACTGAGACACGAATATTTTGCCGATACACCACACTCTAATGGAATGTTTTGGGGAAAATAAATTAAGGATGTTTGTTTCTGTATAAAAAACATAAACATCATCACGCCTGTATTCCCCAAATGAGTACCCTCATTTATGTACCCTCAATGTACAACCACATTAGTCTCCCTAGTTTTTTTTAATATAATGAAATGATAGTCATCGATAATAGTTTTTTGCTGAAATGATCGTGTCATTCTGTATACCACTGGAATAACTAAACGGTCAATTCACAAAGTTATCTTAACGCGCTGCGTTACGTGTTAATTAGTCCTAGCGAATAAGGATTCCAAAAGCATTCCAAAAGATCTATTAATTTTGTACATTGACGCTAATCGAAATACACGCATACTTAGTTTTGTTTATTGCAATAGTCTGTTTATATTCCCAATGTACTAACAAATTTTCTATTAATAGTATTTACCTAATAACTTTAGCAATCTTACTTTTTCGTCACTATTACTACATGATTTATTTTTGTTCCATGTACTGGTTATACCCGACATTTAACTGCAAGGTTCGTAAATACTGAATGTTCAAACGAGCATTTCATCTTGATATAATTTAACTCAGATTTGAACTAAATGATAAAGAAATCATAGATAGATTATAAAAGTGTGATATAGACAATTACCAGACAAGAGAAACGTTGGCTTTTTAAGGAGATTTCTTTGTATACATTTATCTATCTACAACATTACACCAGGTTCTTTGCAGGATAGGTAGATATTAATGCAGTTGCACTCTCACTTTGGTTCTTGCAGATTCATGTCGGTACCATTTACTCCATACCTATCTACATCTTCCAATTGTTATTAATCCCTAGAAATGTAACTGCGAAAGATTTGTAACGAACGTAATAAATAAAAAAATATAATTAACTTATCAAAGAAAACCCATACTATTATTGAATATATTAAAACTGGATTAAAGTGATCAAAAAGTCATATTTGTTGTTAGCGATAAACTCGTGCAAAGACATAATGTTGAATATTCAACATAGTTGAATACATAGTATTTAACACACTGGATTAGCTCGTGTTATTAATTTATAAGCAATAGTTAAGTTATTGAGGGAGGGAAGAAAATATAGATATCAATTGAGATTGTAAAAAAGCACCACCAACATGTTCCTCGGACGGGAGTGGCAGATGTGTATTGTGTACACCCACATTTTGGTGTACATATTAAAAATTAAAAGGGGAAAGCCTATTGCTTTTAAAGCCAGATTCCAGACTGCGACTGAGATTTTTTTAACAGAAAAATCACTCTTTACCTGACGTTGGAGTCCAACCCAATGCCTCATCATCACGACGCGCTACAAGACCAACGTGACAGATAGAAAAAATGGGAATTGGGATGTTTAATTCTCTAAACTTTGATGAAGATGATTTATTAACTGAAATTTTATTATTTTATAATTTCACGCACACTCGGACATCTACCCGAGGCATAAATTGAGCTCAAAGCTCTCCCACGTTGCAGTTATGTGATATCGCTTTATTTTACATTTACAGATATTTTCATACATATCCAACTGCGTAAAGTGCTATTCAATTACCCATTTCAGAGGAGACAATTTGATAGATTTCTTTCGGTACCCTCTTTCTTCTGGATATATTCGATTTTATATAAGCTGAAGTTTAAGTATAATTTTAAAGGGAATATTATTGCCGTTAACGACTGCGTTCATATCTTGTTGCTGATTTTTGACTAATTTAAATTGAAAGACTTATCATTCAGCTGTTTAATATATTGATATTATTACGCTTGATCGGCCGAGGTTTTCAGCAGACTTCCTAGAGATTGTTCCCAAGTATTGTTTTCTTGACTTGCATGAATTAATACCTAACACGAAGATATTAGGCTACGTTTTTATTTAGAAACTAGTTCAACTTGCTACTTCGTTCTCGTGATTTTCAGACATCAACTTTGCAAACGTCGTCACCTGACATTTTTTTCTTATTTTGTAAATTGTAAAAAAATTGGTTATTTAATTATAGGAATATCTACAGCATCTTAAGCGGCATAATATAAAGGTAGAAGCAGAAAGCTAAATGGAGATTTTTTACTTTAACAAAACGTACACTAACTAATTAGTGTGTACAATACTAAGTAATAATAATAAGTAAGTTTATTAAGTTACTTAATTATATTTTACTTATGCTACGTGCGCATATTTACACATATCCGTAGCAGTATATAATCTTCATGTAAATATTTAAGTGTCACCGCCTTGCTGGTATCGTGCACTCAGGATCGCCAGGCATCATTATTACTTCCACTTCCAACTGTGCAATATCTTTATATTAGTTTTTAGTCAGCTACTTATTTATAAGCATTCCTGTAATTCTAAACTATCGATATCTTGCTTATGGCAACTACCTTTTGGTGCTTGTATAAATATTAATGAACTTACATTATATTAAATCTCTTGTTTACTAAATAACTTTGTGGCTGGCAGGTTGTCCAGATTAAATACAAAAACTTTTTGTAAATTAGTGTCGCAATGGGTACTCTTGCGCATCTAAGTATTGAAATTTAGACTTATGAATAAATATTTTAGTAGGGAACCTTTCTTAATTCTTTAATAACTTACTATGACTAATAACACACATAGGTATAAATTGATATTGTGATAAGACTCAGCACAGCGAATCAACGAATCCTATTAATGAGGAATTCATGAAAACAAGTATCCAGGTATGTGTTTACCTGGATACTTGTTTTCATGAATTCCTCATTAAATATTTAATAATATTAGTTAACATCTCCGCTCTTTGTATTTACTTTAGTTTAACCGATTGTTAGTTCTTAACAGTACCTTCGTGTTCCTTTAATTTTACCTATTATTATTATTATTATTACATGCAAATAAATATCAAGTACCTACATTTCATTGTCGTTTGTAGTCTCTATACCGGGCGTGCTTTTCACATTGGTATTGGTAATAAGTACTCCATCGAAAAGTAGGTATTTAAAAAACATAATTCCTAAATTGAAAGTAACATAGCCTTTAGTACCTACCGTACCGTACCTACCACAATCCGCAAATTCGTTAATTAAAAGTATGTCCACACATAATAATAATGGCATTAAGTAGGATTATTAATAATAATATTAGCCCTGTTAAGACACTCCCACCGTTGGGCACGGGCCCATTAATATGAGGTGGCACAAACTTAAAAGCAACAAAAGTAGGATAGTACCTACAGTAAGTTCACTCACCTTCATCTCCAACTTTACACCCAACACTTTGATAGTTATTATTTCAGTTTTTCACAAAACAAAACAGAACCACGCGCTGAATCCGCGATACCCTCATTCAACCGTCAGAACATCGCACCGCGCCGCTTCTCTGCACCAGAACACAGTAAGTGACTTGTAGCGACGGCGACCGCGGACGTGCGCGCGCGACCGCACTTGACGATTGTTACGTTTCAACTAACTTTTTACGGGCGGCGAGGCGGTGCCTTGCGCACACCCGCCGGTTTCCCGCGATCCCATTGGCCGGCATACCAACACCACACGTAGGCCACACCCCCCGTATTCACCATAATGCCATAATACAGTAGTCTTACTTCATCTATGTAAAGGTGTGTACTAATACAATAAAAAATCATCCCGTCTGAATTATTAGTGCGCGTAGGTCTGATAGAATACCCCGAACCGGCTTTTCGAGTGATGTATCGGATTTCAATTACAAATTCCTGATTGAAAACTACTATCATCAATATTTCCAGCATTTTATTACTTTTTAAATGAATACAAGGCGGAGGGGGAAGTTGCAAGATTAACTTAATTGCCAGCGAGCAAGGATGCGCGTTTGCTATCGTTTGATTTAAAACAACGTCATAAGTTTTTATGGCATTTTTATTGCGGTCGGACGAAAAGGACTATCAGTGTTAAATTTTAAATCATGTATGATTTTTTCGTATAGTCAAACTGATTGATCGCAAACTAACGTTATTTTGCTGATAATAATCACACGTCAGCGCCTAAATAAAGTCAACTATAAAAACTATTTTAAGTTTTCTCTGTACTCTCCGCCTACCCCGCAAGGAATCTGGCGTGATAATATAGACGGATTTTAAGTATTACCTACCTAAGTGATTTTTATTATATTATCTTATTTTCAACAAAATACTTGATTTGGTTTGTTAATCCTACCACCATCATCCGTTACCTAATCTCATATTAAGAAAAACATTAATCAACTAAGTTCTTTTAAATAAACATCTCCATCTATATTTTAAAGAATATTAATAAATCGTTGCGACGTGTGAATTAATCAAAACAACACATATCTTATTAAATTTTCTTTAGCCTCTCTCCTCTAGCCCAATCTAAGCTATGATATGTTGTTATGTAAATAATCTCTGTTCTCTGTTAATCACGGTTATTTGTTATCTAAATTGGTTACAACAACGACAATATATTATTACTCCAATATTAATATATGTTACAAACTAATTTGTAGCCAAACTCTCGGCCGTAGTGATTACTATAACATTATCCGTTTTAAACTTATCTTTTCTTTAATTAACTAAGTAATCCGAATAGATCATTTGCTAGATAGCACAAAATTGTAAAATTAATTATTATAACAAAGTTTGCCTGAAATAAAACTTAAAACAACAGATCTGAAAGGGATTTTTATATAAAAAATAAATTATTTTCAGCTCCCGACGTTAAGAAGTTTGAAGTAGGTACCCCGGGGTAACAACGACATACGAGTAATAAACACCTCAGTCGTTTTCGTGACTATGTACGCGCTAGTACTCAAAACCCCAGGAACTTTAAATCTAAAGTAAACGGCGATAAAACGCGTTTAATATAAAATTCACATTAATTGTAGTTTTAATATTATATAAAGCTAGACCTCGTACGTGGAAACATCTTGAAAAAACCATTAAACCCTCTGTAGATAAGTTTTGAATTTTTATAACTTCTAACAAATTATAATATAATACTAGTTACTTGTACTACTAGAAACCTTATCAATTAGCCAACCAACCGCTTGCAATGGAAAAACCACCATTTTAGGTGCTGCAAAACTGTAGTTAAACTGTTTTGGATGTGACATAATGCATTAGATGAACTAATCAGACTAGATTCAGAGACAGCTCTGCATAATCGCATTTAAGCAGTCTTATCCTAAATTGAATTAAGAGTTTGCTCGCTCTCTCACTCACTTACTTCTACAATATAAATTTTGTAAACAACCCTTTAAGTTGGAATTATTTCCTTTCTGCCTTGTTGGTCTAGTGGCAAAGCGCATCGCTTTGTGATCACGAGGTCCTGGGTTCAAATCCTAGGTCGGGCAAGTGTAGTTTTTCTAACGAAAACTTCCCAGTACGAGTCCGGAGTCTGGAATTGTGCCCGGTATATGGCAACAGGCTCGCCCCCTATTACATGGGACCTAATATCGTCGGCGAAACATAGGTGTACTTAGTACAGGTGTACTGCCTATTTTCCCCAAGGGGGGGTGGCAGTGGTTGCTACCCCTGCTTGGGGAATTTAGGCGTAACGGTTTGTGTTTAATTCCTTCCAACAGATTTAAAACGCAATTCAGGTACTGGTTAGCTGCCACTAGTATAGCCCACGTCTTCCCCGGTAGCTGCACATAACCAGCATCTCTCGACGCGCATTTATCTCGACGTCAAGTTGATAATGTGTGGGATTAACGTCGGCACGGCTCCGCAATCACCGCCCTTGTCGATGGCTCTCCACAGACAATAGGGAGCGCGTCGCGGCTTCAGACACTAGCGGACTATTAAAAGATTAGTGGGACAGTTCTATGAGTGTCCCCGACCGCTCGAGGAGAATAATAATTGTGGTACTTGATGGAGGATACATTTTAATTCTCTCTTTAATGTGTAGAATATCGACTCTAAATTCAGTCAGCGTTTTCAATATGCAGAACTACTTACAGTCACATTTTTGAGGACTGTTTCACATAGTTATGTTGACTTCAGCAAACACATAATATTCTGTGATTTCATTTCCGATTTTACCCCACCGGTGGGTGTAATAATCTTCGAACCTTTGATCAAACTAAAAATAAGTCTATGATCCTAACGTTTTAGTTTAAAATGACCGAAAAGAACTAACAGGTGTTTTAAATACCTCCAAATTGGCCCAGAACAAGTCTCGTCGTGTATGGCGAAGAAGTAAAACTAAAAATGTGAGCATAATAAAAGAATTCATCCAGATTTCCCGATCTAAATACATAATTTTTCTAGCCCTATAGATAGGTACACGATAAAAGCTCTTCAAGATGATATAGCATAAGCTGTAAAGGACTACAGCGTGGATCATTCACACACACACGATCATTACCATTACAACATGCGCCTGGCTGCGGTAGCCTTCAGTTACAGTTGAGTAGGTACGTAGAAATATCCGAAGCAATGTTTCTGTTCACTTTCTAACTGAGGATGCTGGGGTCACGTACAGACCTATTTGTCGCAATCAGGGCGAGGAGGTCGCCCTGACGCCCCTGACACCCCGAACACCCGGACATCCCTTCTCCGCGAGCGGCTCGAAATAATTCCGCTTACGTGTGTCCGGACGAGACCATACACCATACATGTTATACCTGTAGGTGCATACATGTCTCCAATAAAATCGATAAGAGAGGTCATTGACGATCGACGTACCTTAACACATATGTCGGTTCGGTGGTAGTACTGATGGATGGTTTATGATTTGGTAATATTCTGAAGTCTTAGTAGAAAAATATTTAATGTATGCGTATTAAATATTTTTCTAGAAAGAAATTTTGTGAAAACACATCTTTAATGACACAAAATTTCTGTTATATATGGGTATCTGTCATTGTAAACACCATCAGTTTATTACGAACCTAGCAAGATTACTTAAAATTGTGATAACACAATAAGGCTTCCAATAATCGTTACAAGTTACGTTATCAACGTAACCTTAACCTAGCCAAAACATAGGAGAAATAAGGTTAAAAAATCAATGATCAACAATAAGGTCAGTTAGGGTGAAATTAGGGCACAAAGGTAAAAGTACCTTTTTGATGACACAAAGTATTATGTTTACGAAATGATAACTAAGAAGTTGTTGTTTCATATTCCACATAAATGTGTTTATGTGATTATTATTCTACATGTTGATATTTTCTTGTAATTTTTATACATGTTCATTTTTTTACTGAAATTTGTATAACTTGCTCCTAGTTCTACGTAATACTAAACTGACAACACAGACGCAGAGCGGCGCTCGGAGCCAGCAATTATCCGCCTTTCAAAGCGGATATCCGAGAGCTGCTTCCGGCCCGACGCTTCACACTTTTAATTCAACGCTCTCGATTTTTTATCATTTATTGCGATATCAGCGGAACCATCACCGGAAGGATCCATTCCAAATTGTGGATAAATCCGTAAAAATAATAGCGCACTGAACAAATTTTTGTATTCATGAGTAATTGAAGGCATTAAACGTACTTATCCTGAACTTGAAAGGTTATTCATAAAAGTTCAAAGCCCTCGGAAAATAAGTGGCTTAGGGTCGAGTACACCCGATTATCTCAGCGTGGTCTCCGGAACATCCCGTGGTTTGGTTATAGTTTACTCTAATAATGTTACGGTATTTCTAAACGACAAAAGCCTCATGTTTTGCAATGCCGGTTGGCGTAAATGATATTAAGGTTTGTAGCATCACTTTTGTTACTAGAACGTTAGGCAATATCCTTATAAACACTTATAACTATCTATCTATCTATACCATCACGCCAGATCCCTTGCGGGTAGGTAGAGCACTTATAACTACTTTTACAAAAATTAAACAGACTAGTACTAATAATAAAACTGTACAATCGAATAGTATTTTTTGACTTAAGAAGTAACTTTGGGTGGATAAATAACGTAATTTACTAAAAATATACTTAATGGTTAGTTACAAAAACATACTATCTATAGGTAGACTTGGATATTCTGTATTCTCTGCCTACCCCGAAGATCTCTCGTGATAATATAGTTGTCTACTTCGACGTTCAAATTAAATGAACTTGGCGAATTTTCGCTCAATCGTATGTAAATGCTAGTGTTTCAGCCGAATCTTAAATGTATGACTTTGTAGCATTTAAATTGTATAACTAGACATTCGATTAAATGTCGACGTTTACTTAAGGGATCATTCCATCGGAAAAATGGTTAGGTTATTCTGATTAGTCTAAAACCTCACCTTGTATCACCAGGGCGGGTTGCAAAGTTACTAACAAATATCACGTGATTAATGGACGACGCCTAGCAAATCGATCACCTGAATGACTAAATAGCCAGATGCTTACGACAGATATGACCGATATATTAGATAATGTCATTGTCCTGCTACCTCGCTCCACCTGCAGCTGCGACTAGGCGGAGAGATGTCAATCTCCCCTCGCCACAAGGTCGCTGCACAAACATAACAGCATCCGCCACCGCTTCTTCAGATAACATTAATTTGTAACCACCCTGTGTTCTGATATAATAGTTACATTTGTTTTCTTGCTTCGATAGATTCGTGGTTCGCCAATCATGGTGCAGTTGGAGTAATAATTTTCCTGTTCGATAAGACCAATTGAGTGTGTTTATTTTAGGAACAATATCCGAAATGATAGGAATTATCAAAAATAGCGCTTTACCTACATTTAAACAATTAAAGCCCCACAAGGGATCTGGGCCTCACAAGAAGGTTTGAGATCACCGAAAGGGCAATGGAAGAAGCTATGCTTGGACTTATCCTGCGGGATCGAATCAGAAACGAGGAGTTCCGCAGGAGGACCAAAGTGACTGACTTTGCAGTCAGAATTGCTAAACTTAACTGGCAGTGGGCGGGACACATCGCTCGTAGAAATGACGGCCGTTGAGGCAGAAAGGTTCTCGAGTGATAATCACGTGCTGAAAGACGTGGAGTGGGCAGGCCCCCTACAAGATGGACCGACGACCTGGTGAAGATCGCGGATAGAAGTTGGATGCGTACGGCACAAAAACGGCCTTGTGGCGGTCTTTCAAGGACACCTTAGTGCTGCAGTGGACGTCTTTTGGCTGAAGAAGAAGGGATCTGGCGTGATGATACAGGCAGAGATATAAATTTGATTGATAGCAGACTACACCCAATCGGAGAGACCAATATCCAACAATGAACAACTATAGGCTGATAATGATCACTATAGCCAACTACAAGCTGTAACATAATAAACGCAAGACCTGAAAGTAGTTTGTTCTAAATCGGTAACTAAAGAGATTTCAAATGCATTCCTAAAACGTATTTCTCAAAACGCTGTGTGCGCTGTATACATGTTCAAGTTTCATTGTTAATTGGGGTATAAAATTGCTTAAAAAAGGCGTAAAAACATTAAATTTTGAAATCTGGTTTTCGTTTTAAATTTATAAAGCAATTCTCTAATCGGGGTGTCTGAGGTCCTGCGTTTGTTATGTTACACCTTGTATAAGGAAACGTAAGATATTATAAATTGTTTGTATACGATACCTTACAAGACAATTTGTGATTTGTTAGGTGTACATTTTATTATAAACAAAATAAATAAAAGAAACGTAAGAACGACTATTTACAACTGAAAAGCTAGGTATAAAACAAAAATAAAACAATAAATTATATAAAACTTAAAACTATATCTGTACATAGTATTTACAAAAAATAAAGTTTGTGCCAAATCGCTCTCGCTTGGCAATGTGCCCAGAACGCTGGTAGAATTATTACGTTGAATGGCAATGTTTAACCTTTGTGCGATGTATGAGCCAGCCCTATGGTCACTGTTACTTCGACCAGAAATTTGGCCACATCGCAAAATTTACGATGCGCACCAGGACCCCGCCCCCGCAGGATTTGTAACTTAAAAACTACGGTAAATAAATTTAAAAATCATTATATTAATACGTGAAGTAAAAACTTTGTACCCCTTTTACGAAAATTGCGCGGACGCAGGAGTATGAAATTTCCCACACTTATAGTTTATATCGAGAAGGAGTGCAGAATGCTAAATTTTTTTTTTTAAATATGCAAAAAAACTACATTAAATCAATAAAAAAACATTACACACACTAGCATGTATTTGACACACACACGCATATATACTCTTTTGTTTATTTATTGTTAAACTCTGTGGTCAAATTGAGAATAGGTTAATATTGTTTGTCTTTAATATTATTTGTCTATAGTCTTACTGAATGTCAAACATAACCAGCAAACGATGAAAGAGTTTTTACAAAAAACATCGTTTACAGAGAATTTTTATATCATTAATTAAATTATCGAAATGTGTATGTCAAGTTCAATGGACAGCATTTTCTTTATCGCATGGTTTTTTTGTTTCAATAATAAAAATTAAAAAAAGGTTTCTTTAGTTTAACCATTTTTTGGATTTTTTTAATTTAATTTCATATTAATTTGATTGAAAAAAAGAGGTTTTTTTTTTATAGCCCCACACTAGGATTAATTCCTGTGTCGTGGGTGCGTTTACAAACATGAAATTTCACATAAACAAATACCCAGACCGGAACAAATAATTGTGGATCACACAAAGATTTGTCCCGTGCGGAAATCGAACCCGCTACTATTAGACACAGTGGACGGAGCGGCTCAAGCTCTTAACCACTGCGCTAAATCGTCCGTCAACAGTGTAGCCTTGGCAAAATTGTGATTATAGAAGTATAGTTTTTGACAATGGAACCTTAATAATGTTCAAATTTGTAATTTAAATTAATTATGCTCGAATTTCGACCAATGGGCGACCACTAGTTACTATTATTTCTTCAACCTTCATACAAGAATATACTACGATTTTCCTTATTTACTCGCCTTGGCTTAGGCATTGAACCAGAGGAAGAAAGAAGAAGAAGTCCAGAGGAAGAAGTATTGTATGAAACCCAATTCTCCATCAATAACTTAGTAACACTCTCTTTCGATACACGACTTGGATATACACGGAGAAATAGTTTTGGAGAGCATTTATTGAAATATTATTATACGAGGAGGGATCAAAAAGTAGTGAGAATGAGATAGAATATAATGACTATTGGTAACTTAATAATTTATTTTTCTACATAGTTTCCGATTCTCTCTACACACCGAGTCCAGCGCTTTTCCAAGGCTTCAATCCCTTTCACAAAAAAAGTTTTGTCTTGGTCCTGCAAAAAGCTCTCCACGGCATCTATCACCTCGTTATCGTCTTCGTACCTGTTTCCCCTTAAGTATATTTTCAATTTGGGGAATAGATAAAAATCGCTAGCCGCCAGATCTGGTGAATAAGGGTGGTGGTCAACCAATTCGAAGCCAGCTTGCTGAATGGCAGCCATCGCAACTGCCTACCTGTGCGCGGGTGCGTTGTCGTGATGAAACAGCACGCCCCTTCGAAGTTTCCTTCTCCTTTTCTCTTTGATGGCATTCCTCAACTTGGGAATTAAAGCTGCATAAAATTGGCCTGTAATAGTGGTTCCACGCTCCAGGTAATCAATCAACAATATTCCTTCTGAGTCCCAAAATATTGAGGCCATAATCTTGCCAGCCGATGCCACGACACGAAACTTCTTCGGGGTCGGTGATGATAGCCGTTTCCATTGCGAAGATTGCTGTTTTGTCTCGGTATCAAAATGATGGACCCATGTTTTGTCCATTGTTACGAAACGAGACAAAAAGTTTTCAGAATCTTCTTGAAACTTGTCCAACAATATTTTCGAAATGTCAAGTCGATTTTGTTTCATACTGTCGGTTAACATTTTCGGCACCCATCTTGCGTAGACTTTTCTCATATTCAAAGATTCTTTCAATATGGATTGAATACTTCCATATGAAATGCCCGTTTCTTGAATTAAGTTCGGACGGTTTTTCGTTCGTTGACGGACGATTTAGCGCAGTGGTTAAGGGCTTAGCCCGCCCTGCCCACTGTGTCTAATAGTCGCGGGTTCGATTCCCGCACGGGACCAATCTTTGTGTGATCCACAATTATTTATTCCAGTCTGGGTATTTGTGTATGTGAATTTTCATGTTTGTAAATGCACCCACGACACAGGAATTAAACCAAGTGTGGGGAAAAGATAAAAAAAGAAGTATCGGATGGTAACTCTTCGATCGCTCAATACAATTTTCTCGACTTTCGCAACATTTTCTTGGGTGACTGATGTCGATGGACGGCCGCAACAATGTTCGTCTTCTGTGCTCGTTCTCCCTACTCGAAATTGAGAAGCCCACCTTGCGACAGTGGAATACGGCGGAACAGACTCTCCTAATGTTGCCTCCAAATCGCAATGAATCTCTTGCGTCTTTAACTTTTTTAAACAGAGGTATTTAATAACGGCTCGCACTTCGTTCTTCTCCATTTTCGAGAACACGTTCCGACACGAAGCGAACAAATGACTACATACAGGAAAAAACAAAAGAGAATCGAAGATTTTTTTTTATTAATATTACAAATATGTATCTGAGCTATGCCTGCCAGTATTTTTTATTTTTTTTTACCGAGGAGTATGTCGTTCTCACTACTTTTTGATCCCTCCTAGTAGCAGCCACTCTACAACACTAGTAGAGTCTGAGCCAATAAGAATCTCCTTAAAATAAACACTTTTGCGCTTATTCAATTGTTACTTGTCCAAAACATTGTGACAGTTTGCCCCCGGGATTAGCTCTACATCAAACTTTCTCTACATCCAAATAGAGCCGTGCAATTACAGGGCGCATTCGCGTCAATATTTGTGTATGAACAAATGCCCATGCGCGGGGCGGTGGCGGCGGGGCGAGCAACCCACACGCGCACTGTGCGGCGCGGCGGTGCCCATATGCGTAAAAATTACAACTCTTTATGAGAAAATCTCTGCTTCATTTCTCCATAGAAAAGTATATAGTATACCGGTCTAAGATCCCAGACCAGCTAGACTTACATCATTTTATGAAACCTTTTTATACATAGATACGAACCTATACATACTCGCTAGCTTCAAAGCAAATCCCTAAAAAGACGGGACTCCTGAAATACGTCATAGATAACCAGCAAGGTGTCCAAAACGCAATTGTAAGTTATTCATATATCATATTGACTTTTTAATCTTCTGAATTTAAGATAATTAACCCTATGGGCGGGGCATGTTTGTCGAATGCAATTTGAAAGAGCCTGCTAGAGCCCTCACATATTGGGTTCCTGCAGATAGCCTTCGATGTTAAGGCAAGCCATGGAAACGTTGCACTAATTACACATCGGTTTGGAAAATTAGGAAACCTTTGCCCAGCTGTTGCAAAATATTAAGAAGTAAAGAAAAATAAAAACCTATATAAATACACCTCTTGTTAATGCTTACTGCCGTCTGAAAAAACTAACTGAGAATTTCTCATCTCTACCTGCAAAAGTTTAGGTTGTGTTGTCAGGCAATTTCACACTGGCTATTGATCTAAATCATATCTAAGTTCATCGGATTACTATCATTATTCTTAAGCTGCTCGCTATTCTAACTAGACTAGAATGAAATACATATTGGAATAACGAGACATATTTATACATTGGTTCGTTTAGGAATGAATCGCTCTCCGCAAGCCTCAGGGGCAGACAAGCCACCTTGATTGTTAATTTGACGCGTACTGGATGCAGGTTGAATTGCAGTAGCTCAGGTTAGCTGAACATTGTACGGGAAGATCGAGGTATAATATAAGATAATGAAATTCTTAAATAATTAAACCTTGTCACGCTTTTATGCCCAAACGGAGATAGCAGAGGTGTACTGTACGCATAGCCGACGATGTTAGGTCCTAATATAAGTTGGACGATTTGGCACAGTGGTTAAGAGCACCGCACGGGACAAATCTTTGTGCGATCCACAATTATTTGTTCCGGTCTAGGTATTTGTGTATGTAAATTTTCATGTTTGTAAACGCACCCACGACATAGGAATTAATCCTAGTACAGGGCTGCGTTTTTTAAAAAGAAAAGAAATATATGGGGGCGAGCCTATCGCCATTATGCCAGACACAATTCCGAACTCCGGAATGATATTTGAGGATTTTCCCATGATTTGTCCAATCTCGGATTAGACCAACAAGGCAGTCATCATTCAATGATAAGCTCAAATTTCCCTGTGTAAGTACCTATTACCCTGCAAGGAATCTGGTTGATAACGATACGAGTGTATCTATGTATTTATTCCATTAAATCAGGAAGACAGATGTTACCAAGGTCTTAGTTAATTGTCACAGTTATTTCGTTCTTTTCACAGTCTAGGGTACTTTAACATTTTTTCTCTTACATAAAAATTTCGAATAATCAATGCGTGCATGCATGCGTGCGTTATTTTCAGAGTCCATCAAACACCATGACATTTGCCATTGACAAGTTTGTAGCAAAGTCGAACTAAACTGTGTATTCTTTCTGTTTAACGTTAACTTTCTATATGCTATCATTAGAATAACCCAAGTTAGTCAATATCACTCTGTATGCAATGCTAGAGAGAATTGCATACAGTTTATCAAAATATAATATGTATAGTTATTTCCAGTAACCATATGGATGCCACCCGTATGGTTACTGGATTCTATTTTTGGTATATATTAACGACCTACCTCAAGTAATTGAAAAACAAGCGAAGGTAGTTACTTGCTGATGATACCTCTTTGATTTTTAAAGTAGATAGACATGTACATAACGTTGACGAGGTAAATGGCGCTATCCTTCAAGTACATAATTGGTTCACAACCAATAACTTAGTGCTTAATAACAAAAAAAAGAAATATATGGTTTTCTTTACCAAATGTAAAAAATACTGCATGTGATATTATGTTGAACAACGAGAAACTTGAGTTTATCAATGATACATCTTTCTTAGGGATTACGCTTGAATCTAAGTTACAATGGAGCCCTCACATTAAGACTTTAGGTAAACGGCTCGATGCCGTAAGAAAGATCAGACAACTTACTGATGTGGACAGAGCGCGGATGGTCTATTTCAGTTACTTTCATAGTGTCATGTCTTACGGTATATTATTGTGGGGTAGGGCAGCTGACATTGAGTATATTTTTATCTTGCAAAAAAGGGCTATAAGAGCCATCTATTACTTAGGTAGTCGCGAATCTCTCAGAGAATTGTTTAAAGAAGCCAATATTATGACCGTCCCATGTCAGTATATTTATGAAAACATAATGTATACAAGAAAAAATATAGATCTGTTTAATCAGCTAGGCGATAGGCATTACTATAATACGCGACATAGAAATAAATTAGATCAACCGCAATTTCGTCTGTCAAAAATTCACATATCTTTCATGGGGTACTGTTTTAGATTTTATAATAAAATTCCTCTTGACGTCACTAAACTTAGTGAAAATAAATTCAAAGCTTGTATTAAACGTACGCTTAGTAAACAAGCTTATTATACGCTAGATGATTATTTAAAAGACAAAAATACTTGGATAGGGGTTGCTCCAGCTCCACTTGATTGAATATGGACAACTTGTTTCGCTATTATTATTTAATATTCCCACTCTTCCTTCTATTAATTTAGTAAAATGTTTCTTTTTTTTCTCATTTCTTTCTCCGTAAATGAGGTAACCATGTAGCCATTCACATGAATAGTATAATTTGTATAATCTAACTTAGACCTACCTTATAGATCAGCCTACATCGTTCTCCCATATCCCACAGCAAAATGTAGATGGAAAAAGAAAATGTAAAAATACTATTTTAAAAAAGTAACCGTGGAGTTTCTTGCCCTTCTTCTCCACAGGAATGACATTCCGAAGTGGTGGTAGAGTCTTTGTTACTTTTCTGACGATTCATAAACACTGTAATGGTTTAAATGAATAAAAAATTCTGATTCTGGTATATTCTTACAGTTGAATTATCTTAGAGTTGAGTTAGAAATCCCGAACTTAATAATCCTAAATTAATTTCACCCGAATAAGACAAAAACACTAAACGTTTCCCCGGGACATGTCGACCGGGGGCTATTAGCGACATTTAGCCGGCCCCGCAGGGTGCTCCAGGGACCCCTATATTTCATTACACATTTTTAAGCATCACTGACCTTTTGCCGACTTTCCAAAAATTATGTTTCTCGGAGAATCCTCTTTAGAATAATTAGGTTTCTAATTTGAATTTAGGTAACTACCTAACCAAAAATTATTAGATGGTGTGTTAATCTTTGCTGAGTCCGTTATTAGCGTTCTCTGACTAATTCATTAGCTTACACATAAACTGAAATATGAATTCACAGAAATTATAACAGGCCTCAGTCATGAGTGTAAGTTTCATGTCAAAATATCAATCTCAGGTACTTGGGATTACAATACCAATGTTACCAGCTATAACATTCAGTAACCATTATTGAATACTGGGAGAACCACAGACTACTGGTAATCAAGATAACTGGCATAACATAGAAATTGTAGAAATAATCTGAGACTTGCTCAGCACTGGGACACGATGAACTAGACCCGAAAATACAATATGTATATCACTATAGACAACTTTATAAAAGAAAGAAGACAGAATATTTCGATATTCTATATATTCTTTTGATTGCTATTAGCATTCCGCCGTGAACCAAAGAGTGCCGACACAGCAACTGCAAGATGTTAGAAGCCAAGCCACGGCGACATTTGGCGCATCGAATTGCAGCGTTTGATCAGCCCTTTGTGCGCCTTAAGACTATTAAAGCAACGAGATTACACGGCAGGCGCGCGCGCAGCCGACCGGACCAATGCGATTAAACCCCCCTCCCCCCGCACGCCGAACCTTACAACCCCTATTTTTTGATCGGTAACTGGATTTTATTCTGAGTACAATTGAGGGCCACTAAAATGTGCTTCGATAGTGTTTAATATTTATGAGATCTTCTTTAAGATATAGTTAAATTTAAAATATTATTATAGATAATTCGTGGTAAGTATGAAATAAAACTATTTTTACGGATTTTATCGCGGTTTATTTTTTTATTTTTAGTTTCCGACGTTTCGAGTGCTTTGCAGCACCCATGGTCACGGGAGGGACTGCAAAGCACTCGAAACGTCGGGAACTAAAAATAAAAAAATAAACCGCGATAAAATCCGTAAAATAGTTTTATTTAATGTGTAATATTCGCGTAAATCTAAGAACTCAATACGTGGTAAGCATGTTAATTGCTCTTTATGTACATTAGATGAAACAACACCAATCCTACTGTATTATTGTATAAAATATATTTTGAATAAATCCATTAAGTGAAATGAATTTTAAATACTTGAAAGTATTCATAAACAGCATAAAACCCTTAAACGACAAAAGTAGGATTATAATCTTACAGTTCCACCTTAACCTTATTGATTTTCTAATAATGCGGAAAATATTATACTTAAATACTACTCGTGTAAATGCTTAATTAGACTAATCGATCATTAAATTTGCAAGTATTCTGTTATCTCCGAGTAACCCAATCCGACGGGTAAACTAGCCGGTTTTAATTGCCGAGTAACGCTAATAGACAAGTAACTAACCTGCACTTTACTCGAGGGTGATGAAGAGTAATATCAAGCACGAAACATTTTAGCCACCCTACACCCGCACTTAATCGTTCCGAAAATCTAATATTTATTCTTTACACCGCGGACAATAGGGCCGGGAATCGCTCGGCACCTCGCAGCTAACCTCCTGGTCCACAGCCCGCGCATCCCCCGGGAGCCGCGTGTTTGTCCCGCGGGGCTTGTTACCGGGTAACTCGTAGTTTGCAACAATCACTCGTGTTATTGTTTCTAATATCACATCCCTGAAGAGTGGTGCAGGGGTACGCTATAAGTTTGTAAATAATGGTCCATTCTTATTGATTAATGTATACATGATCTGGAGGGATATCATCATCAGCTCTGAAGGAAAAAAAACCTGCTGAAACACTGAACTCCCTGCCTATCCCTCATCCCAAAGACAAATTGACTAAAGCTTTATGTGAATAAATTATTTTTTCCTATTTGATTGAAATTTCTTTTTTCATTCTTAAGCGAGAGTTGAGTTAATGGCTTACAGTTAACGAAGAATATACCGATGTAACACACCCAGGTGTATTAACACAGATGAATAAAGTAGGAGCGGTGAGAACAATAACGGCTTTGCTCACATTATTTATCGTAAATGATTAATACACCCACATATCTATTTAGTTTTTTTTTTTTATATAGTAATTACAACTTTTCCCGGTAATATGAAGAAAAATATAACCACAATGATCCATACCATCTTCCATTTTCTTAAAAACAGTAAGATACTTTGCTTGTTCTTGGGACCAGTGGCTTACCCGATATCAACCCTTTTACGAGTATTGCAGTATAACACAACTGACTATTCCAAAGGGGCATATTGTTGGACATACCGTTTTACGTTGATTTTATCTTTAAGTCTTTGTAATAGAAATCCAATATCTGTAAATTGATCTTCATAACACACGTAACTATCTGTGTACTGGACGATACACGTGTATGGTCTACTTCAGTTACTTTCATAGGGTCACGTCTTACGGTATATTATTGGGAGGTAGGGCAGCAGACATTGACAAAAAAAAATTACGTAGTCGCGACTCTCTGAGCGAATTGTTAATAGAAGCCAATATTATGACGGTCTACTGTCAGTATATTTATGAAAACATACTGTATACAAGAAAAAATATAGATCTGTTTAATCAGCTAGGTGATAGGCATTGCAAAAATACGCGACATTTAAATAAATTAGATCAACCGCAATTTCGTCTGTCAAAAATTTACACTTCTTTCATGGGCTACTGTGTTAGATTTAATAATAAAATACCTTTTGACGTCACTAAAGTTATTAAAAATGAATACAAAGCTTGTCATAAAGGTACGCTTAGTAAGCGAGCTTATTATACCCTAGATGATTATTCAAAAGACAAAAATATGGATAACTTGTTCAGTTATTATTATTTATTATAAAAAAAATGAATTGTATCATTTGCATTCATTCTCATGAATAGTATAATTTGTT
The DNA here is from genome assembly GCA_905147815.2 of Phalera bucephala. Taxonomy (NCBI): domain Eukaryota; kingdom Metazoa; phylum Arthropoda; class Insecta; order Lepidoptera; family Notodontidae; genus Phalera; species Phalera bucephala. Next base: position 878,545 of record LR990609.1, on the reverse strand, counting down.
TAATTTAACATAGACCCACCTGATAGACCTAATAGTTAGAGTAGACGAAAAAAGAAAATGTAAAAATACTATTTTAAAAGAGTAACCGTGGAGGTTCTCGGAATGACATTCCGAAGTGGTGGTAGAGCCTTTGTTACTTTTCTGACGATTCATAAATACTGTAATGGTTTACATGAATAAATAAACTGATTATGATTCTGTGATGTTATGGTAAGATTCATACTTAATTATTTAAGTAATAGTTACTTTAATAAACTGTTAAATAAGTAAATTGTAAAGAACGAAATAATATTGCCGAGAAAGGAATAAAATATAAGAATGTGTAAACTACACTTCTGTTTTTATTTATTACAATTTATATAAACCTTACTAATTCGGCAGTTTGTAACGTCAAAAAGAATAATAACAGTCAATGGTATTTCTATTTTCCTATTAACTCAAATCAAAATAAGTAACAACAATTGCGTAAGTTGGTAATTGATGACATAATACTTATATTACAAAACTGTAAGCTTCGTGAATTCAAAGGCCCAAATTGTTATCTTTCCGTATCGACGAGCGTCCATGGACGCACGAATTAGCGCGCACACGCCTCGCCATTTTTGCGTTACCTCACAGTGCACAGCTCAGCGCCCATTGGCCGACGCGAGCGCCATCTAGCCACGCACCAATGAGTTGCGTGAGATCTGATCTACACACCACAACCGCACACTCCAGTGCCCACGAATTAACTATCCAAAATAACTTACTCTCGTTATGGCAAACAAATTGCAATCTTATTTCAAAGCATTTAGTGCCATTACGATACATCAATGTAGGAGTTGTAAGCAAAACTACATTAACAGCTATATGATTTGATACAAGGGCCTTTAGAAGCTCATTAATTGATTGCACATCGTGTGAATTTATACTGAATTGGTTAGTGTTAGTCTTTGCAATACCACAGTGGTAACTAAATTCGCTAATACTGTGCTCTTAAGCTTAAAGCTCACCTAGATGTTCGTTAACATAAAGTGCTGGGTTTTCGACTTCACTGATTTTTGTCAGTTTATCACACTATCGAAATATATATATTTATAGTTTATAGCATGTGTCTCTACCATAAACGACAATCTATTCTATAGTATGTTTTATATGTATAGATTTGCGAAGTAGAAAATATACCACATTGACACAAATCTATGCCAACTGAACAGGGTTGGGTCTGCCATGTTCCTTTTATTTCAGATACTCGAAAGATCTAAAATCCCACAAAACCACATTCCTCTCCCTTCAAACTTGGGCAAGTGGATCGACCCGTCGACCACCGGACTAGAATCGAAACTAGCACATAATGAAGTCAAGGCTGGCGTGCAACCGGCGGCGGGTTCGTTACGAGTCGTCGTAACGAAGTGTTTGCAGCCCACGGGGGCAGGTAATTTAATCTCGAACCTCCCCTACCCTCTCCACCCCACCGCGCCTGCCCCTGAACCCCGAGTCTCCCCCTCACTGAAACTGTAGCGTTTTTCCCAATGTTTATTTCAGTATCACAGACGGGCGGCGCGTGACGGGAATAAGTTCGGAATATCGATACACGAGATGGAATTACTCGGTCTTGTTTTGAATGAGGTAGATTGAATGCGGGAGTTGCTGCAGTCTTGTTGTGAATGTAAGGCTGGGGAGTGATCGTAACGATAAGTATTCTGAACCAGGTGGATAATGTACAGACTCAAAAGGCTCTGAAAGGATTTCTTAAGTCGCTTATAGAGACTACCAAGCCAGGTTTTGATATCATAATTTCCAATTTCTATATCTTGTAAAACATAGATTAAAAATAAACTAAGAGATGCATTCTTATCGTTTCAAAATGAAGACTATCGCGGCCGGTGTACACTGGTGTACCTGCAGTTCATCATCATGCAGGATCTCATGCGGGATTGGCAGAGAGTACAGAGTTCCAACAGATTCTTTCCTTACAGATTTCCCTAATTCTCTGCACTCTTCGACACGGTTTATTTGGTCTTAGTAAGATAATCTAGCAATTCTTGTGTTCTATGTATCTATATAATCACGCCAGATCCCTTGTGGGGTAGGCAGAGAGTACTTGTGATCTAATAAAAAAATACAACCGTTACATTACATCAGCAATTGTCGAGCGTCAGTCCTGCTACTCTTACTTCACTCCCCACAATGCTCCACAAGCGCTGCCCCCGGGCCCACCGAACTGAGGCTGAACTGAATAAATTTGAATAACACGCCTCGTAATGAGGCACCACCGTCGCTGATGAACGGAATCGAACCCCGGACTGCGCTAAACAATTGTCATTCATTCAGCCGTAAGCCAATTTTGTAATCCTTTGAATAATTCCCCTTGTGTTCTGGGCCGCGACCACGTTGCGACCGATCGATGTGGCGGCAAGTCTTTACTTACTGTTTAGTCTAATGAAAACACAAAACCTACTACTATAGAGTCATACTTATTAACTAATACCGCACTATATACAGACATATGGCCGTTCCGTGTAGCACTAAGCCGATCTCCTGGCAATCTTTGGGAAGGTATTTGGCCTGCAGTGGACGTGAACATAAGTATAGCAGTTTATAAGTTACTAAATATAAACTATCCAAATGTAAAAGTCCTGTCAATATTGGTCGTACGATTTTTAACCTTACAATTTTATATAGAGAACATTAGAATTAGAAGAGGCATAATTTTAAAAAAATATTAGGATTCTGCACTCCTTCTCTATACAAGGTGTAACATAATAAACGCAAGACCTCAGACACCCCGATTAGAGAATTGCTTCATAAATTCAAAACGAAAACCAAATATCCAAATTTAAAGATTTTTACCCCTTTTTTTAAGCACTTTTATACCCCAATTAACAATGAATCTTGTATGTGTATGTGTGTATTTTGAGAAATACGGATTAGGAATGCATTTGTAATCTCTTTATTGCTATGAATCAAGAATAAATTTAGTTTTCTATAGCACACTGAAGGAGTAAAAGCATTTTTTGCAAATTAAAAAAAAAATGTAAGATACATTAAAAATAGTTGGAATCAATTCAGTTATCGATTTAGAACAACCTACTGTCAGGTCTTGCGTTTATTATGTTACACTTTGTATAAACTATAAGTGTGGGAAATTTCATACTCCTGCGTCCGACAATTTTCGTAAAAAGGGGTACAAAGTTTTTGCTTCACGTATTAATATAATGATTAAAAGTTGCTTAAAAGGTTAGCCGGCAATTTGGGAACTCAATTTTATCGCAATAACTCTGCGCCTCAATAACTTGAGACTTGTTCATCTCTTCGCAGTGCGCGGGCGCCGCTGTTTACATTACACACGCGCGATTTATTCGCCCGCCGCCGTAAATAACGCTGCGCAAGCGCTGACAGATATATGGAGCTCGGTATTTATTGCTATTTGTTCGCGAGGACCGTCTGCAGAACAGAATCAGGATCGGCTAATGAGAGCGGAGCATGTTTTGTAAGTGATGAAGGTGTTGTATTTAGCTATTGTTTAAACACCCGGTTCCAACCAGAGCAATCAAGGTGGGCCCCGAGTGTTTAAGGTTTCTGTATTATGAATTTGGCGCTTCTGGCCAAGTGTCTTCAGACAACCGAGTGTTTAAGACCAAATTCGATTTAGCGAGTTAGGGCTCATAAGAGAAAATAATATTTTAATATTTGGGTCCCGTCATCGAAAACCATTCGGAGGACTGGTATACTGATTAAAGTAGAAAAATATTTCTACATAAAGTACCAAAGTTAGAGAAGTACATACCTAAAGAGGTACTAGCGAAACAATATTATACATATATAAAAGCAGGATGGTCAAAAACAGGTCCAGTTTATTGGTCTAGTGGCGCACAGTGCGAGTGGCGTTCATGAGGCCCTGTGATAAAATCCTGGTTACTATACTATACTCAATAGGAGTCAACAGTCAATACTATACTCAATAGGACTCTGTAATTGTGCCCGATATAATGGCAATGGGTTCGCCGCCTATTGGGTCCATTAAGACCTAACATCACAGGCGCAATGTGGGTCTACACAGTACATTTCTACCGCTCTCGTTTGGGGATTATATGTAGATGAGACTTTATTTATTTTAAAAGCCGGTAGATAAATTATACTTCTTTTGTGTAATTATGAAGTAGCTACGATGTGAATATCCGGTAACATTTGTTTCCAAAAAAAATTGATGTTTCGTATGCGTCGTTATTTGCTCTCCGACGGTACGTGCAAGGCGACGCGGCCTACACACATTGTCTCTGAATGAGAGAGGTTTTTTCGCGCGGCAGCAATGTCCGACCGCATTAAACCACTTCATTGTAATACTTAGATATTTAGTAGTTTGCAGCGAATAAATTACCAACATAATGAAAGCCAGTTTTTTCATCATCCGACAACATTTTAAGTCGCTATCAACGCCGACCGGCAGGGTTAGTTATGTCCGCGAAACTCCGCGCGCCGGAGTTCTCATAATCAAATTTTGATTTATAACCGAGCGAGACGGTTAGGCCCGTTCCAGCCGCGGCCCGCCGAGTTACTGTCACAATGTAAGGTAATTGAAAAACAGTGCGGATGACGACATCGGAGGATGTAAATCAAGGTTGGGTGTAAGTGGGTAAAATCGGCTTGCGAGTGTAAATTGTGCGCCGGAGAACTGGCGCGAGCGATGAGGACTGCACTCCACTGCAAGCGGCAAGGTATGGAATGTGAATATATCGTCATAACATTTTAATAAAATTATGATATATACATTTTTGTTGTTCAGTTTTTACAAAAGAAAAAATAGATCATTATATTATTTTAATTATAATCTGACACGCGTTGCGTTGCTCTATATTGAACAGCAAAATATTTTACGGATAATAAGAACCGAATTTAAAGTGCCAAATAGTCCTTTCAAGTTTTATGCGCTCTATCTCTGGATTTTTTTATTGAATTTATAACAGTAAAGTTCATAATTTTATTTAATTGATTATAACCAACGAGTGTCTGATGAGTTTTCCTTTCGCTAACATTTAAAGTCCTCCTCATTAATGTCTAAATATGTTAAAACTCCTTAATGCCCTTAATTCACCCTCTTTGCCCACCTACGTTTCATATGGAACTCCTTTGTAACATTTCATGTTTTTACACCATTAGGTACACTCACTGGTTTAAGCCAGGTCTGGCACTAGATCTATGGTTTAAGCTGTGCGTTATCTGACAGCTGGCAGACTATCAGACACCCAGTGATAGTTTTAATCTCTCTAACTAAGCCTACTTCGTCCGACTGTGAAACCCCTTGCGGGGTAGACAAAGAGTACAGAATATCAACACGTTCTTTTATAATAGACCTCTCTAGCTTTTATTAAATAGCAAACAATATTAGGTAAATGAAACCAAACCATTATTAGAGCTTTAATATAACAAAAATCAACATCTGAAAAGCAATCTCTGCCTTCTGATTTTCTGTAAACTTGTAAATTGCGGTCCAGGCAAAATTTTGTACGAAATATTCCAATGATATAAATGAAAATCATTGCGGTGCAATTAAACTATTAGTATTTATGAATACTTCATAAATTTCAAACATAAGGTATAAAAATAAAAAGAGCAACTATGGTTTTCTCATTAAACATGATCTCGCGTCTAATATTGTGTATTTCATTAATATATTTAGACATCCATTCACAGCACAATCGATTATTTAATTAACCAATTAATTCTCACTTTTTTTAGAAAACTATCAATTTTTAAAAAACTATCAATTTAACTCAGCTGCAACGCAAATATCCATATTTAGATCTAATCTCCACATTTTTTGTCGAGTTTTGGGAATATGGTAGAAATGTGGCTGCAGGGGGTCCACCGGAACCAGCAAAATATTGAAAGTGGTCTATGAGAAAAAAAGTCTGGGAACCTCTGGTCTAGAATACCTTCATGATCATAACCCTGAAGGACCGGTCATAGACGTTGAGATCGTTTACATTTATCGAAAACTAGCAATATTATCACGAAGTTTTTCTAAAATAGCTAACGTAAAACATGTAGGTACCTAATAAGTTTGATATCAATGAATCAGCTTCCTCATTAATTGATGTCAGCTATTCTAACTCATTAACTAGGCTCTCAGAACAAATAAATGATACAATCTTACAGTGTAATAACTTCAGTACAAAGTATTGTGACCTAGTTTTAAAACTTAACGGACCTAGGTTTCGATATGAGCCGAAATTATACGTTGTTACGCTTTAAAGTAATGCATCCTGAAATATGACGTCATGTTTCGTATCAGTAACCTACCTGTAAATAAAAAAAAAACTTTGTTTTAGTAATCATAAGGCGGTCTTACTCAACAAGATATGGCTATTATAACGGAATAAGATTTCCTAATTAATTATTGCAATGAAATAAACAAAGTACCGACGGCAACTGATTCTAATTATTATATACTATATATATATACTATATCATCAGGCAGAGAGTACAGAGTGAATTAAAAATTAATTATTAAAAGCAATAAATCGCTTCATATAATTTTATTATGAATCTTAATCCGTAATAGAGTTTTATAAATACGGCGGAACCGATTTTAATGTAAAGTAAAACATTTTTTCATAAATATATTTCGATATATTTCTGTAAATTCGATAGAAAATACTATTAAATAATATTTTGATATCAAAACTCCGCGATTTTAATTATTTATTTATTACTTTGATGCACGTTACGGGTACGTAAAGACGCGTACAATTTATGAAAATATATTTTATTGAGTATTAGCATTAAGCATTAGGAACCTGAAATATTTACAATCATGCAGGCTTTCCTTTAGTGAACCACCAAACAGTCCCACCACCAAACCACAAAACCAAACAGGTAAAAAAAATTACTAATAAAGTAGGGACAAAAAGTTCAACCTTTCTCGGCCTTCTGTTCTTTTATGGAAGTATCTAATAATGACTCTGTTCTGTATTTAATTTTTAATACGTACCTACCACACGCAAACATTACAAATATACTTATTACAACATAAAATAAAAGTATGTATAATAAAAAGGCAGGTAAATACTTACTTTTTCTGACACTGGCAAATACTAACATCGATTCACTTTACTTTACTTTTATTTTCAAAATTTCGGAAACAAATGAGTAACGTTTATCCTTGGCATTCGTATTTATATTGGTGAATAATCGAACAAGTTCATGCAAAATTGCAAGCACACACACCACCAGTCGTATTTTGTCCCTTTGCACGTCTGAACAAGCGTTGCGGGCGGCGGCGGCGGCAGCGGTGGAACTTGGCAAGTCTCGACACGTTGTACTTATCATGGAATATGCAAGTTTTTACATGTTACAGTCGCTGAGCTTCTTAAAATAATATCTGCCTACATTGATAGGTGAAGTCAAGCTAACATTTTAGTTCTTCACTATCGAAAGCAAATAAATTTTCATGGACCCCCGCTTACGAATTGTGAACCCCCATTTTTTTGTCACGCCAACGTAGACCCCCGCCGAGTCTTCTGTGGACCCCTGGGGGTCCACCTTGACCACTTTGGGAACTAAGGTTCTAGACAAAAGTAACGGACCTTAGGTATTGGGTACGTTACTTTTGGTTCGTCAACGTTCGTAACTGGATATTCGTATCCAGGTAAGTACATCAATCCGGGTTCAAAAGAAGAATATTGTTTCGTTATTATATACCGGCACTTTAGCCATTTTTACGGGAAGGCTTATCTCTGGCTAACTGACGACATAGTAAATGTTATTGTATAGGTATCGCTTTAGTCAATAAATAATGAGGTAAGGTATATTTAGGTAATTACAGGTATAATATTAACTGTACAATAAACAATAACTAAATTATTTCTGTCTATTTCACATACTTAACAAAATTGTATAATAGCGAAGAAACTGGAGGCTGGCCCTTACTGTTTCGCAGATAGTGCAGCGTGTCAGATCGCGATCGAGCTAAATCATGCTTATTGGTAACGAAGCGTGGCGAGTCGCGTGCGCAGCCGCCGCTCGCCCCTCACACCCGCGCCGAACCGAAGGCCAATACTGACACTGCCACCCCTTCATGCGGCCACATTCCTGGGCATCTTCTTGCTATGATTTATAAAGATTCTGGATCGCAATAAAAGGGTTTACATACCTTCATATTTTATCGCCCGTGACGCCAGTTGCATACCTTCCGCCCGAATACCAGCGCTGTACTACAACTTAAGTGCTGCAAATTGGCTGAGGCAGTCCTTTTTGTACCCACACAACTTGTACTGTACCTAACTGTTTTATGTAGCCTATTTGCGTTTGTTGCCTGGTACTACTAGTTATTACTACCAGTAGTAAGACGGGCAATAATATACTATAGTAATATCTACTAATATAGTAGTACCTACTATAGCGTTGTACGCTTTTGCGGTATTGGGTAATAGTGAGACAAACACGTCCGCTTGCTTCAAGTATCGTTTATTGTCTGTTTTACAATTGTTTTACAATTGATGCTTACATGGCATAATAGTACACGCTACATCATCGCCCTAAAATAATAAAAAAATACATAGAAGTACATTTTTTTTTAATATTCCAGAAACTTATTAAAAAATAAAATTACATTTTATATTTCTTTGTCCTTTTTTTATGAACAATCATAGGATTATTAACCATAAATTTAACATTCGGTTGTATATATTTAATTACTACGTAAGAACCTGGGTACAATGCATTTAACTTATTACCGGTTTCGTTTTTCAATAACAGTTGGTCACTTGATTCATAAATATCTGGGCTTTTTGAATACGATATTTAAACCCCAAATAATCCGCATAATTATCAAAATTGTATAAAGGTTCCACTGCATCGCATAAACTATTAGGTAATCTACATAGTTGTCCGAACACTAACTCATAAGGAGTATATTTAATCTTTGGGTGCACTGCAGTGTTAAAAGAAAAGCACCACTACTCCACGATGACGGAAGATTATTGGTTTGGATTCGTAAATAGACTCCTAACACTTAATGAGTATTTTCTAATGATCCAATACTTTCGTGATGGTACGCGGTTGCTATAATTTGCTTAGTTTCTAAAATGTTACTCATTTCCGACACTATACTGGATGCGAACTCGGTACCTCTGCCACTCGCTATTTGTCTCGGTATGCCGTAACGTAAAATAAAGTTTACTGTAAAATTCTTCGCAATTTCTGTCGTTGTTTTGGTTTTTTAAGGGTATGCTTCTACGTATTTACTGAGTTAACATTGTAATGTAAGAATGTAACAAAATCCTCCGTCATCTCTATATAAAGGACCCATGACATCCAAACATATTTTATCAAACGAAGAAGATGCCGTAGTTGCTTTTTATGAATTTTAGTGTACTTTTGATTTTGGCACTTATCGAACTTTACGATATAACAACGAACGTATTTTTCTAAAGTAGGCCAAAAATAATAATTTATTGTGTTATTAACCATTCTTCTAATACCTACATGACCACTACTATGTAATAAATGAAAATGATTCATATTAATCCTTTTTTCGTTTTCTGTATAAATACTTTGAACGTCTTTTACAATACACAATACATAACCTAGGTAAGATTATTCTTTTGTTTTTCATTATATTCGTAGCTAGCCATTTTATAATATTTTTATTTCTACGCGTTTTTATTATAATAAGTTCCGTAATATTAAAATCTTTGCATAAATTAGCTATTTCTTTCAACAAATCATTTAGTTAGTTGATCGACTAAGAATGTTGGCTTGCAAATATTTTTTTCCTTAATCTTACTATAAATTAAGTTGCTATTCCTCGAAAAAAATAAATACGTACTGTCTATCTTCTTTAATATTCTGCCCACCGTATTGTCCGGTAAAATATTTAATTATGTATCCGTGTCCGATATTTTGAGAACCTCCACAACTTTAGGGTGATCAGATCTATCGTCAGTTGAAGTCTCTAGTTTACTCGTCAAATCAGTCATTATTGGCTTTGTTCTTTTTAGCTTGTGCTCTTGTTAAAATGCACACTAATTTACTATTCATTTATTTCAAATCGTCAGATGTAATAACGATTCTCGATAAAGCGTCTGCAACTTAATTTTCCTTTCCTTTTACGTTTTCTACCTTGAAATCATATTCCTGTAACGCTAAACAAAATTTAGTTAAATGACTTGAAGGGTTTGGCATATTAAATAAATATATCAGTGGTCTATGATCGGTTCTAATAGTAAATTTTCTACCATATAAATGTATGTCTAAAATGTCTAAAATGTGTTACGGACCAAACAATCGCTAAAGTTCTTTGTCAATAGTTGCATAATTTAATTTAGAATAAGCAATTGGTTTTCCATTTGAATAACTTAAAACACATCCTATTGCATAATTTGAACTATCAGTTTGCAAAATAAATTCATTACCCGGCAAAAAATTTGGATAGTCTTAAACCGGTGCGTGTGACAATGGCCTTTTTAAAATATCAAACGCATTTTGGCATTCTAAAGTCCATTCAAATTTAGTGTTTTTGCGATTTAATTTATTCAAAGGCATAACAATCTTAGAAAAGTTTCGAATAAATTTCCTGTAATAAATGCAACAAAACGTGTGACGTCGTCCGCTGAAGTCAGTATCGGATGACTTTCGATGACGCTGATTTCAGCCGGGTCGGGTAAAATGCCAACTTCTGATATTACAGATATTACATGCCCTAGGCATAAACATGGTCGTTTTAAAAATTCGCACATTGATGGATTCACCTTTCGTAACCGTGAAAAACGCTGACATGAGATTTTTGTTTTGATCTGATAAATTTCTTCCAAAAATAATAAGATCTATCTATCTATCTATCTATAACCTCACGCCAGATCCCTTGCGGGGTAGGCAGAGAGTACAGAGTTCCAACAGGTTCTTTCCTTACATACCTCTCTGGCTTCGACTCTCATAGTTTGTCTCATACACGCTCGCCGGTTACGGAGACTCTTGACTTTTCCATCAGATAAGACTCGGTTTATTTGGTCGTGGTAAGATAGTCTAGGTCTTCCCCGGTACCTGCATCCTTCCACTTTCACATTGTATATCTGTTTTGTCATTCTTTCCTCTGGCATTCTTTCTATATACCCGAACCAACGGAGCATGCCCTTTCTCATCTTTACACCGATACTATCTTTCATACCTACTCGCTGTCTTACTATGCTGTTGCTAATGCGGTCGGTCAGCTTCACTCCACACATCTTCCGCAGAGCTCGCATTTCTACCGCATTTATCCTACTTTCATTCTCCTTCTTACATACCCAGCTCTCGCTACCATATAACAGCGTTGGGACAAGAACTCCGTTATGTATGGCCAGCCGCGCCTTATGGCTTAAGTGCCGGTTCCGAGTAGCTTTCCCATCGCACCATTCACTCTGTTCCCTGCACTCACTCTTCTCTCTATGTCAGCGGTGTATTTCCCATCCTTACTGAAGGCGCATCCAAGATATACAAACTCATTCACTTGCTCCAGCACATCGTTACCAACCACAATCCTTACATACGTTCTGGTTTCTTCCCTTTCAAAAACCATAATCTTGGTTTTCTTCACATTCAAGTGTAAGCCATTGATCATGCAGTCGTCTTTCATAACTGTGACTAGTGTTTGCAGATCAGTGGCTGTTGGCGCTATTAAAACCGCGTCATCTGCATAAAGTAGATGGTTTACCACTAAGTCACCCATTTGTACACCTTCATTCATCGCTTTCAGTCTTTGAAGACTTTTGTCCAGATATATTATAAACAGTCTAGCGGACAACACGCAACCCTGCTTGACGCCGATTTTAACGTCAAACCAGGGTGACCTGTTACCACCCACCCGTACGCATGCCTTGCAGTCCACATAAGTGGACTGGACGGCTCGCAACAGATTGCCATCTATACCATACTCTGGCAAAATGTCCCAAAGTCTCTTTCGCACAACTCTGACAAATGCCTTCTCCAGATCTACAAAACCGCAGAAAACCTTCCGCCCCACTGCCAGATGCTTCTCTACGATGTTGCGGAGTGAGAAGACTTGATCCGAACATCCTCTTCCAGACCTGAAACCCCCTTGTGCCTCGCACAACATTCCATCGGACTTATAATTAGATCATCTAACTAAATTATGCATTTATCATAATTAAGGCCTGACATGGCAATTGTGATTAATCTACTAAATGCTGAAGGGCTTTTCTTTTAATCCCATAGGTAATCTACACATTTGAAATTGACCTTTGTTAGTTGTAAATGTAGTATATTTTCGTGACTCTTTTTGAAAATAAACTGAAAAAAACTTATACTCAAATCACAATGACTGAAATAGATGGCGCCTGCTAATGAATCTAACATAACTGTTATATTTGGGAGAGGGAATTTATCATCCTGGACGCGCTCATTTAATTGCCTATAATCAACTACTACGCGCCATTGTTGTTTACCGCTTCTATCCAACTTTTTAGGTATTAATAATAATGGACTAGACCAATCGCTACTAGCTTTTTCTATCATCCCATCTTCTAACATCTGATCGATCTGTTTATTAAGTTCCTCTTTTTGGGAAAAAGGTACTCTGTATGGTTTTTTATACACAGGCGTTTGTCTAATCTATCTATCTCAATATCTTTCAAACTAAATGATTTTTTTCTTCTGACGTTGTATTTAAAAGTCTTATAGGAATTTTCCCATTTTTCGGCTGAGTAACTACACTAGCTATAAAAATACCATCACACATTTGACCATATTATTATATTGTAGCGTCAAAAAACATAACATATCGCATTTAATCTACCATCAATACCTCTTATACGTAAGTTACGAGTACACTCATATAAATCTATTTTCTTCATATTTAAAACATTATACGAGTAGCTAATCGCAGATAAAGAGGCCTCCGTATCTACTAAAAATTCTAACTATATATTATTATCTAGACTTAAATTTACCCAATTAATACTATCGCAAGCTAAAATTTGATTAGGGACGAAAAAACTCGTTAGAAGGCAGTCTGGAACAGTATTTTCACTAGATGAACAACAATAATTTGTAGTGAAATGGTTCAAGGTTCTATTATTAGAACGAATTGCGCTATAACCATGTCGACGATTCGCATAATTGTGGAAGTTCTTACGGTAACCTGAAGCACCGCGGCGTCGACGCGAACTTCCTGACGCAGCTAAATGTTTTTGCGCCATCGATCTGTTATACGTGGAATTATTAAAGTTATAATTATTATAAAATCGGTGACCTCGAGGTCTAGGAAATCAAATAGAATAATTATTTCCTACAATTCTACGGTCATAAGACATTACCTGATAGTCCAGAAATGAACTAGATCCATCTTCCGCCACACGAATTGCATCCTTCAAGGAAGTTAAATTGCGAGCCGAAATAATTGTGCCTAATCTTTGACTTTGTAACCCATGGGCAAAACGCTTAATGGCATTCTTTTCATTAAGAGGACATAATACTCTATAAGCATCGTCGTTACCATTTGCCTGAAAAATGGTTCAATCCACAAACAGTTTTTCGATCTCTTCTCTAAATTCGGTTACAAACCTACCGCCTTGTCTAGCTTTATGCAATTTAGACTGTAAGGCAGTGGCGGACTTCCTAGTTAACAAATGAATACGCATATTCTTTAAAAGCAAACTAACAGTAGTACAAGCACTTGATAACCGCATTTTCGCTCCACTTGTTAATCTACTTTTTAATACGAAATTGATTAGCAACTTCTTACCATCAACGTCAAGCACTGAGTCGTACAATTCGATAGCCTCAATTAAATCTTGAATAAAAGTCATCTTTGGCATGAGGCTCACAGCCGTCTTTGTAGAATATTTCTCACCTGACATGTTTTCTTTCGTTGTTACTAGACAAAACAGATTCTTCCTCAACCTTCAAAATTTTACAATACACCTCGTCAATAGTGCAACATAATATCAATATTTTATCAGAACTTTTTGACTCTAAACATCTTCTTGGTTATTTTTTTCATAATAATGTCTACATTAATAATCTAAATACCTTCGACATTATAAAACCTTGCTCTGAAAAAAATAAGAGATATATTTCATATTAAAACATAATTAAAACTCGCACCTTACTCTATCACTGTCACTCTACACTTTATAATACCTCAGTGGGGTCAGCAGGGCCTCTAGCTTCTCTCCGACGGTAGCTGAATTGTGACAGCTACCTTCGGAGGACACACTCTATGGCTTATCGCTGGAACTCCTTCCGCATCCACTTGGTGTGACACTTCTTGTATAGGCAGATAACTCCAACCAGCAACATCAACAATTATTGTTAATAACTCATTATTTATTTTAAGATCATTCAGCTGTCGCCTTTGCGTGGTTTTCTGCTTCAGAAGCAGCCTGAGCTATGACAACCTCTTCCTTTGTTTGGCTTGATCCCATAGTTAATCCATATTAAACTACGTGATAAATATCAAGTAGCAGTAAGCGTACCAGGACTGGCAGGGTCGCCATATAGCGTTGTACGCTTTTGTGGTATTGGGTAATAGTGAGACAAACACGTCCGTACAAAGTACAATATGTAGTAGGATAGCCTAAACAAACATGTACTTATTTCAGTAGCAGTAGAATTTATTTACTTTACTAGATTATGTGTGTATCTATTTTGTTGTTGATTTTCGTGTTATTTGTTGTTAATATAAAATACAATGCTGTAGTTTGCACTATGGCTATACTTGGGGTAAAAAGGGATTTTCTAAGAACTTTTGTTCTCCAAGTACCCAGAAAGACATAGTTGCTTTCATCTGTGATTTAATTTAACCTTAAGAATATATTATTATGAATCACAGTATGTGATTGTATTACCTAAATATGCATTTCAATAATCTGGTCCAATGTATTTCGCAAAAAAAAAATAACAGCCTGTACTGTGGCCCAATCTGCTGCGTCATAGACTATCAAACGAGTTAAATAAACTTCCTATCATACTACAAGGCCCGTTGGTAGTACTAGGGGAAGTATTATTACATTATATTTTTGCCCATATATATTTTACTACTAGTACTACCAGTAGTACTGGTAGTACTAGTAGTAAAAAGTTTCATGCATTACAAATGTTTTCTCTATATTTTGCTTATGAGTATGATGCTTTATGGCTTATATAACAATAAGTTCGACTGTAACGACCTCACGAATGACATATGTTATGTTGTACCTAGAACTGCGATTGTGCGTGGGGTTCGGGCACTCTGTTTGTTCTACACGCCTAGGTGCAGAACTAACGCTGGTGTGCGAGTCCCACTACGTCGGCTCTTGGAAACATATAACACGCACTTTCCTGATGTTAACATCTTTGCCCACTCGGAGTACCAATTTAAAAAGATGATCATTAATAAACTTAGGTCGCCTAGAAGTAACAATCTTTAGTTGTTGATTTTTTTTCGGTTTAATACATGCTGGTCAACCAGCGCACTCGATATATGTTTATCCAGTATTATTTTACCCATTTTTTTAATGTAGACCATTATGTAACAGTTTAAAAAAAATACAGCGGGTAAAATGAGCTTCCCGTGTTACTACTGACCCTGTCGATAGTACTACGGGAAAGAATTATGGCCCGTGTTACTACTGGTACACCACACGCAACAAACGGCTATTTGCTGTTACCTATAGAGTGTTACTCAATAAATGTTCTTTTTTCTTTCTATCTATCTTATCCCACCTATTTAGGACCACATACCAAAATTTCAGTGGACCAGATTATTATGCTGGCCTCAAATGACAGGCATAAGGTGATAATGATTATCAAGTGTAACAAATAAATATTAGATTTTCTTCCCCGAGCTACTTTACTGCTGATACCCCATTTCTTATTTCTGATGGTGAATTCCCGCGGATTTGTGTACCTAGCCGTCACAATACCCAATCAAGTTGGCTGATGTAATACCATAAACAACTTGGGTACCACTTAGGGGCTATTCAAAGTGCACAGTTTGTAGAAATAACATAGCAACCAACCTATCGCAGAGTTCCATAACGCAATGTATAGGTATACAGGTTTGGTAACGGGTATAACGGGTAATATAATTATGATTTTTTTATAATAAATATGAATATTCATTACATATCTCTCCTTATATGTTAACCACAACACACACGCCACCTAATAAAGACAGTTGTTCACTCCCGGCCCCGCCGCCTCAACTTCTGAATAAGCAGTAAAATAATTCTCGTCGAGAAATATTCAGTCCTCGCGCAAATAACGCATTGCTTCGCCAAACAAACGCTGCAATCAAGCAATAAATTGCGTTAGGAGTCGCCACGCGGTACCGAGCCCGCGCCGATGCCGCGCCACTGCCGCGCCGAGGCGCTGCTGAGGGGCCGAGGCCTATTTATCGAATTAGGACTGTGTAATCACCGCTCATAGTCCGACGCTGCAATTGTCGAGGCGCCGCGCTGTGCGTGTTGATACTTGATTTTTTTTTTCGCACAGATCAGAAGTAATAAATTGGTGGTGGGCATTTTGGATTATAATATCAAAAAATCTTTTTCTTCTGCTGATAAAAGACGTCTACTGCAGGACGATTTAGTGCAGTGGTTAAGAGCTTAAGCCGCTCCGCCCACTGTGTCTAATAGTCGCGGGTTCGATTCCCGCACGGGACAAATCTTTGTGTGATCCACAATTATTTGTTCCGGTCTGGATATTTGTGTATGTGAATTTTCATGTTTGTAAACACCCACGACACAGGAATAAATACTAGTGTGGGGCTACGTTAAAAAAAAATGCTTATCCAAATATCGCCATGATGACCGGCTTGATTAAATGATAAAAAATATAATTTACATTGCAGTGATAGCCCACTGCTAAAAAGCTCGTCTTGTATTCACAATGCCCAGGCTCAAATAAACCTCTTCTGGCGCCTCTGAATTTTTCAAAAACTAGTGTATTTATCATTTTCTAACAGTGAAGGAAAACATAGTACTCGTATGTTAGGAAATAAAAATATGGCTAACGTGGTCTAGGGTTCAAAGCCCGGCTAGCACTTGCTACCGATAAAAGAAATAGTGAGGAAATCAAAATAGGAGAGGGCACCAAATTCTTCAATGTTTATATTAACGCGACGCTTACCGTCTGTAAAGATATTTGATCAAGGCTATACTTGTTTTTGACAATCGGAACCATTTTTTATTACAACAGTTCCAGTATCAAAACTACTGAGACTGCACACTATCCCAAATTACAAGGGGTGAACATAATACTGTGAGGTGACGCGTGCTCCGTGTAATAACAGGCGGGAGACAGGAAGGCCGCGGAATTACCGCGGTAATGATCGCCCGCTGCGCCCGCGCCGACCACCTCGCTGCGAGTGCACTTGCCAAGTGCCTACCGCGCAAAGACTAGTAAAGCTATGTAAGAAGAAGTTATATTTAGCTGCAAGTATCATCATCATCATCATGGTTATATATTATGTCCGTATCGATTGAATAGGCACTTTTGATATTTAAACGCGGATACGACCTCTATTGAGTAGCAAATGAGCAAATTTCATAGGTCCAATCATGGATTTTGTAGTAAAATATTTTAAACGTTTTACAGAACATTAAACCAGCTTTACCATAGCTAAAATTAGTAACCGGGCTTAAACATCAAAAGGGGCTCCTCAATCCATACGGACACAGTATACTTACCTACAACATTCCTAATGATCAACGTGTTTTTTGTCGAAAATCGACTAAGACAGTGTTGCCATATCTATCAACTTTTCTACTGGCTACCACTTTACCGGTCAAATCTACCTATTTTTCATAATATTACGATTACGAACTCTATTAAAATGGTTTTTTTTACCAAGGAGTTTGAATTGAGCTATAGGTGAATGAGTCTGATTTCAGTCTGATTGAGCGCTGACAGGGATTGTGTTATACTGCGACAAGGATCTTTTTTTAATAAGTGAAAGATTTAAAAGCGTTTTTTTGTTTTGTTCTTTAATTCAAGTTGGTTTACTGCGCCCACATAATGCAGCTTGATTAAGTTCGTTGAACACGTGCGCCAACTCTCTCGATTTAGTTACACCGTGTGGTTACCCGGTGAAATATTTCCCCAAAAGTAAGAAAATTTTAGTGAATGGTAACCTTAATCACACCTTCCCCCCCCCCCCCCTTATAATGGCATCCAAGTGCCAAAACATCCTTGTCGTAAGGTACGATTCGCTGTTTTTCTTAATAGGTAGGTTAAGTTGCATAGATCAGAAGCCTCATTTCTAAAGGTTAAAATGTACTTAAAATCATTATTATTTTAAGTTACGGTCACATGTAATTCTTATTGCAAAGCGGGCAGACTGAATAGGTAAATCTGTGTAGGTAAATCTGCCATTTTTCATATTATGGTCTACCAATTTCTACCCATTTTTGGTACTTCGTCTACCGATTTTCTAAAATTAGAGTTGGCAACACTGGGCTAAGATAAAGTGTAAATGCTTTACACATGTGGTCAAGCGTACGGCCCCTTAATACTCTAGAGCAACTACTTCAAGGATACACCCGAAAGACCTTCACTACAGGACAAGGGATCCCAACGTCGACGGGATTTATATTATCCGCATTCAGCTTTTATCCGCGACCTTTAAAGGGTAATCGGTCGGTCTTATGGAGAGTATATTCCACGTTATATTTTCAAATAAAATTTTTAACATATCAATCAAAAAACTTTGATTTAGGCAGGTAGACATATGCCTAAATATTGAATAGGTAGGTAGCAGTGTTACCTCCGAACCGAGGATAGACTCACATTTAAGAGATCTTTAATATTACGCATCAAAGCAGATACATCGCTACTATATTCGAAACACAAAAACAATAGCATTGTACGACCGGCTCTCCGGGCCATTCTTTATACATCCTCCCACCTAAACTTTGAAACAAAGAAAATATCACTGCAGTACCGTTTGATGTTTACTTCCGTCTGCGCCGCTCACAATGGCGGATAATTCGGGCGGCGCTGGCGGCAAACACCGCCATGCGGGCGCCGCCGTCGCCACGCTACGCCATGCCGCCGCCAATCCGCGACGCCTCCGCACCGTCACGCCACCGCCGACACCCGCACCCTGCCGCAAACACCGAGCCCTCACTATCGTATCCCTTATGGAGATTTGCAGCCTTTGAAGATGCGAGCAGCGCCAGCTTTATTGTAATCCTTTTGTAATTCGATTTGTTGCGGTAGTACTTCTTTTTGCGATGGTTGCGGGCGTGAAGTTTCCAACTCTGTTTGTTATGTGACGTTCCACTATTTCAAGAGTGGAGACAATTTTATTTAATCACATTTAAGTTAGGTGTTCATTTTTAGGACCTTATCATTTTGCCATGTCGGCGTTATGAGACGGATAGATTGAAAGATAAACTCGTGGATAATATGAAAAGAACAGAAGAAAATCATCCCTCCAGATCCCTTGCGAGGTATGCAGAAAGGTACAGATTTCTAACAAGTCCAAATCCAACCTAGGTCATAATCTCATCATCATGATCAGCCGAAAGCCTTCCACTGCAGGACAAAAGCGTCTCCTAAAGATCGCCCGACGACCGGCTTGTTGCGCTCCGCATCCAGCTTTTACCTGCGACCACCTGCCATTCGTCCTAGATTATATGATGTATATTCACCCCTTCATATTCATGTTAGAGATAACACTATTCGCATTTATGCCCACGTCAACATTATACCGAGCAACATAATCCTCATGCCAAATCCCCAAAATAAATATTTCCAAATTGTCACAACATTGATCCACAAAACTATCTGGGCGTAGCAATAATTCACTTAAAAGAGTAGGCGTGATGCGTGCGCGCAGGAAGGAAGCGATCGGCGCGCTTTGTGACGCGCCACGTGCCGCCCCC